>OX244004.1:0-5000000 GCA_945859715.1 Apamea sordens | reverse complement strand
TGTTTTTCTTCCATACTTCTCTGTTATTCGTCATCTCGGTAGTCATCCCCTTTCTAACCATATCATCATTCACACATTCTATCCATCGTTTTGTTGGTCTTCCCCTACTCTTATATCCATCGACATTCATACTCAAAACTCTCCTCACGAAATTTTCCTCATTTCTCCGTAACACATGCCCATACCATGACAACCGATTTCCACACAACTTTTCAGTTACCGGTGCCACTTTCAGACTTCCTCTTATATACTCATTTCTTATTCTATCCATTCGTGTAACACTACACATCCCTCTTAGCATTCTCATCTCAGCTGCATGCAATTGCCTTTCATTTATCCCTTTTGTGGCCCAACATTCTGATCCATACAAGACAGCAAGGTCTAATCATGGTTTTATATATCTTCCCCTTAAGTTTAAGGGGAATGCGGGAGTCGCAGATTGTTCCCGTGACCTGCCGCCATTTCATCCATCCAATGTTAATTCTGTGCATAACCGTCCGATCTACTTCGCCATCGCTTTGCACGAGTGAACCGATGCATAATAGGTCTGTACGAATAATCAAATCTACCTTATCGTTCTCGTATCTCCAATATTGATAAGTTTGTTTGGTTACTCCGTAGATTTAATAATTCTATTCGATCGAATGATCATAATCAGTCTATAATGTTCCCACTGCTGGGACACAGGCCTCCTCTCTTCGAGAGGGAGTGGGCTATAATCTACCACGCGGGAATCCAAATCGTATCAAGGAAACTTTTTTTTTTTTGGAAAAAGAAAAGCTCCACATTCTTTTCAAAACTATCTCAAAGACGGTTTATAGAAAGTGCAAAGCAGTGCAAATTCTAAAATCCAGTATTAGAGTTCGCTTTTGCATTGACATAGCACATCTGGGAAAAAATAAGCAAATAAATCGCGGTGTCTGTGTACATACAGGAATGCGGATAGACGAGAGGTTTATTTTAAACCAAGTAATTATACCAATCGGTAGGTTGCTAATACGAAAACCGAGGATTTTTTTGAATCTGCGGAGTAATTGCGTAACACACTAACAGCACAGATTACTAAGTAATCCTTAACAGTAGCAATTTCTTTCACTTTGACAGTTCAACAACATTCATTGCGTTATTTACGTTGTTCAGCAAACACATTTTTCGAACTTATGACGCAATGGATTGGTAATATCCTTCAAAATGATTCAGATTAAGATTGATAATGTGCTACACAATGAAGGTGCTGAGGCCCTTTTGGCATTAAACGCATTGTTTTCTTTCTGTGTTCATGTTTCAAATTTCAATGCGCTTTTTGTTCTTATGCCAATAAAATATTTTTTCTTTCTTTCTTTCTTGTGTGCACAACTATTAAGGGCCGGATGTTTGAAACGGTTGGTTAACGTAACTTACGTACCTACGTCAAATAATAACGATTACGTACTGCGGGGTAATTGCGTAACACACAAACAGTAGAAATGGCTTTAATTTTGACAGTTTAACAACATTAATTGCGTTATTTTCGTTGTTAGTAGACCAATTTTTCGAACATTATGAAGCAATGGATTAGCAATATCCTATAAAATGATTCACATTCATTAGGATGCTGGCGGCGAGGTCATAATTTTGTAATTGTAATTTGAAACAACGCTTTTGGTTTTTGACGATAGTTAGCGTCATTTTTGACGTTTACGCGTGCGTCATGTGGACGTGAAACAACCCGCCCTTAGAGGAAGGATATTTCCTTAGAAAATAAATAAAAATCTTACCGTTTTATAAATTTCAAAGCTAGTGAACTGCGTGGCCGCGTACGGGAATATCCTGACCATCTGAGCTCCATTGCCCTTATACAAGGCTATTAGGGACTCATTCTTGACTATGGCGGTCAGCCCCCCGACGACTCCATGGTTCTTATAGTGTGACGATTGCGCTTGGAGCAGGATCTTCATTCGATCTAATGGGGCCACTGTAGTTTTGGCGCACATGCCAGCCACACCTAGAAGAAAAAATGGTATGTTTATTTATTTAAGTACTAGCTTCAGTTATACCGTAGTATGTTGATAGAAGAAAGAGCCTATGTTTTTCCCCAGGGTTCAAAGTATCCCCCCCCATACCAAATTTCATCAAAATCGTTGTCAGGAGTATAGAAAAGGACATAGGATACCTTTCATCCAGACAAAAAATACCCGAGGAATAGAACAATAACTTTCGACGATCACAATTGCTTTAGGACGCTAGGTGGCGCTACGTGTCTTTCGAATCATGATTTAAATATGACCCTGTCTGAGCTCTGTCTGATTGAAATATGATGTCGTATTCTAACAAAAAGTACTAGGCTTGCATGAATTCACAATAGTATTTCAATCATTAGTATGAATTATGGTTTTGATAGGATTTGGATGAAATTTGGCACACAGATAGATTATAATTACTTGGATCGTAAAACGCGGGCAAACCGCGGGAAAAAGCTAGTAAAATAATGGTATTCAGCTGCATCCGGTAAAATCCGGTTAGATTAGTAGCCGACCCCAACATAGTTGGGAAAAGGCTAGGCAGATGTTGAGAGCATACACCTGGTTGCCGAAACATTAGTACAGATATTTAAGTCAGTATTTGTAAGATCATGTCGCTAGTGACTGAATGTTAATTGTGTTATAATAAAGGTAAATAGTAATTTAATCTCTTTAATGTACAGATTAAAACCGCTTTGAGATATTTTACAATAGACGGTCTTATCGCTATCATTGTTATCATAGCCGCACTGTTTCGGAGGTTGATCGTAAAGAGACCAAATGTAGCGTGTGGCGTTGTAGGACAAGTAGGATTGGTCCGCTGTAGGTACCCTAGATGCCTAGTTATGTGGCGGTGTTACAGAGCACAGCACCCTAATTGCGTAACAAACTTTCAATCTCAATCTAAATAATTTTGAAGGATATTGCTAATCCATTCATCATCATTTCGACCCGGAATCGCTCACTGCGGGGTATAGGCCACCCCTTTCTTCTGCCATACCTCCCAGGCGCACTTTTGGACGGCCATCGAGGTCTACTCCGAAGTAGTATCGGCCGAATGTTCGGCCGTTTCCTGCTACGAAGTTACTATTTGGTTCGGTCGGTTTCGATCCTACACTCCTACACTCTTTCAAATATTGACTAAGGTCCCGACCCAACTGAGCCGATTCGAACTTTTTTCGCATTTTTCAATAATATTCGGTTCGGCCATGTGTCGGTCCGATCCGAACATTTGCACTTTGCACTTCGGAGTAGGCCCCCTGATTTCTTTGGCCGAACCTTGGCTACCATTCGGCCATTTACTCCATCGCCTACTTCTAGCTAGATGTTCTGCCCAATTCCACTTGAGGCGCATCGCTCTGTCCATGACGTCGGCGCTAAACAATCAATAAGCAAAGATCACTAAATTGCCCGCCGAGTCAAAATTATTTAGGTGTACTTACTTAGATTAGTTTAAGAACTTAGTTAAAAAGGTTTATTATTTTTTGCTTTTCAGTTTTTCCGGTGGTTTAATTTTTTTGTTAAAAAGTTTTTATTTTATAATTTTTTGTGGCTATAATCTACTAATTGTTTGTCAAAGGGCACGAGTAGAGTAGGTAATAATACACAAATCAGCATTAAAATCTGTGAGTGATCAATGAATCACCCCTATTTTCCCACCCTTAGGGTTGGATTTTTTTTTCCAAATTTATATGGGACCAAATTTGGGGAATACCCTTTCCAATAAAAAAGAATGATCAAAAACGGACTATTCTGTAAAAAGTTATGCGTGGTCATACATAAAAATATATACATATATATACGCGTCGACTTGAGAACCTCCTCCGTTTATTTTCGTCGGTTAAAAATTATTGAGATTGATAGTGCATTGCGCAATTAGCGAGCCGGACCGGACTTTAAAAGTCGTCAGTTTGTATACGTTTTTCGTGTGTTAGTAAGTATTGACAGTGCCACCTCTAGCAGCGGCATCTCCTTGCTCTGAATGCTCTGTGGGCGGTAGTCACGCAGGTAAGCGTTTCCCCTACTACGATAGTTGTCAAAGACTACAATAGTGTACCTACATAGTTGTGTAAAAGATGACAAAGGTGTTACGTGCAGAGGATGGCCATTGGGCACACGTCTTCCTGTGTGTTGCAGATTTCCATGAATGAAACATCAGATACATTTTTCTGTTACTTACTTACTTATGAGTCGTGAAACTTACACGCGACTTGATCTTTAGTTCTGAAAAGGTTTTTGCTTGGATATGATGATAATGGTTATTTTTTTATTCACCTTTGTGCAGGGAAGTTGGGAATTCCTTGTTCAAAAGTGGATATTTATGATGAGTCAGTAGGTACAAAGAACATTATCATTTTTATTCAGAACACTCTTGCCAATGTCATTTCAAGTAAGGTAGGCCCCGCCTGAGTAGCATAATTAAATAGATCAGGCACACAATAAAATATTTTTATAATTATATTTTAGTGCATATTATTTACTAGCTGAGCCCGCGACTTCGTTCGAGTGGATGTCGGGTACCAATAATGTGTTGCATAGAGAAGGTGTAGGTACCACTCCCTCATTGAAAGGAAAGAATCGTTATTTTTAGGATTTTTGTGCAGAACCCTAATTCTTCTAAAATAAAAGTACCTGATGTTACCCCTTATAACATCAGCTATCTACCAGAGTGAAGTCCAGACAGACAATCATTTTAAAAATATTTTTTTGTTATAAGTACCATTAATACGTTCATTTGCATTTAGTAAAAAACTGTTATTTTGACATTACAGACTGACTTCAATTTTATTTATTTGTATTGAAAGAAAGAAAGAAAAATGCATTTATTGGCATTACACAAAATGACACCTTAAAACTACAAAAACAAAAACAAAGATTATAATGCCAAAAGGGCCTCAGCTCAGCATAATGTCAGATGGCATGGCATGATTGTACAGATAGATGTATAGATTAAGGTGGATAGTGGATACCTACATATTTGTATTATATTAAGTGGGACATTTGTGTGTGTGTTTACTGTTAAATGTGTGATAAGGATAAAACTGCTGGTTCTGTCTCTGTGTCCTTGTCTGATAACATTGTCTGGAAGAAACTGCAGATTCTGATAATACCGTCCAAATGTTTGTTTTTAATTGACTTATTTTTTTTAATGAATTTGTGTACCCTGTTGTAATTGTAACATTAGGTTCACATCTGTGGGATATGGGATTTAAATGTGACTGTTGAAATGTGGGTTGTCTTCCCACTGCTGCATATGGCAGGGAGCCTAACTCTGAGGGGCGGGTGTTTTGGGCACTGTCTTTTGTAATTGTGATGTACGAAAAGTGCTGATTCTCAGCCTAGTTTGAATAAATGACTTTTGTTTTTTTTTTTATTGACAATGGGCTCACTCTTGACCTCAATCCAGCCCAGAGGCAGGGATGAGATCTACGGTGGAACGAGCTTGCCCAGAAGAAGCCTATTCACTCTCGCCTTGAAGAGATTCGGGTTGTATGAACTCGGGAATGCAGACGCAGGCAGACGGTTCCACGATTTTGAATACAAGCGTGGTGTTATGTTAAAAGCTTTTACTTAGCCACCAGTGGTCTACAAATTCTGCAATAAGCTTTTGAAAGAAATACATCAAATTATAAATAATTGAATGGCCTGAAAAATACTTGGTAAGTACTTTTTCTTTTATTTCTTTTTCTCGGAACCCTGGGGTCCCTAACCTTTGGGAGGAGTACGAGGGGCTGAGTTGAGAAACATTTTTTATTTAAATGAGACACCAACCAATGATTATCCCTGTTTGCAATATGCAAGTGTGGGACAGTTGCAGGATATAGAAAATAAGTCCTTATTATTATCACTACAATGTTTTTCAGTGTAATTGATTTGATAGCAGATAAAGGTAAGATTAAGGAAATATCTTAGGAGAATACTAGAAAGTCATACATATAAGATAACATTATTAATATTAGATTTGAGTTTAAAAATAGCAGTATTTTTCTGCATTATCACTTTGAGTTTTGTCACAAATACTAAAGAATAATGAACAATGGTTAAAATTGGGTTTAATTCTCACATTGTAAATATTTAAATTGTTTTTAGATTTGCAAGCTATATTATTACTAGGAGTTCCTGGAAGGACTTGGGGGAGGCGTTTGCTCAGCAGTGGGACTGTACAGGCTTAGCAAAAAAAAATACTATAAAGTTTCATCAAAATCCATTCAGTAGTTTTAGCATGAAAGAGTAACAAACATCCATCCTCACAAACTTTCGTGTTTATAATATTATTAGGATAGTAGGATTAATATTCTAATTAAAAATTAAAAGTACATATTTAAAATCGGCTTTTAACATAAAAAAAAATATTTGGGAACTAGGTTGATAATGTACGAATTCCAAGTTTTGTTATAGATATGAATTGTTCTTATTTTTTAAAATAATAAAAATATAATTTGCTTTAGTCATGCATTAAAAAGCACTAAACACTCTTAGTTTAAGGTTCAAAATATTCTGACCTCTTTACCTACTTATTGAACTTTCTTTGCGCAGTGTTTGCCACTTTCACGCTTGAAACAAAAAAAAAACAGACAAATGCTTACCTCCAGCCAACAAGTTCTTGAGTATAAAATCAAGATCATTTTTCTGCTCCACGGTTAACGCCATATTAACTTCAGTTCACAAAAAATATATTTACAGACACAAAGTAGAATAATCACTGTTATCATTGGCTTCTCACATTTGTACGCAAATATTCGATAGAAAATCACCAGTTAACACCATGGCACGCTTTAGAAACTGTCCGATTAATTTATTCAAAGTACGAGCCGACAGTGGACATTTCTTGACGATTGTTCACGCTACATCTACGCCGACTTTCACCACCGATTATTAGCGCGACTAAAACTTTTTATACACACATTAGCCGCCTGTCGAGTCAGCGGCCGAGTGAGCGAGCGCCACGCTTGACGGGACGCGCCTGACTCCAATTTGAATGTTCAAAACTCGTCCGTATTTATCATCAAGCTTGTTGGCTGAATGTGTGTCTGACAGCAGGACAGTCAGCTGTTGATGCGCTCTTTCAAACAGTAGTAATGTTTGTTTTTCCTTATAATGTAGCTACTAAGGAATATATTTTTATGATGATGTTTCATTCATAAAATGCAGATGAAAGTTTGGAAAAGCGGCTGGTTTGCTTGAAATCAGCAATATTTTCATTTCTTCGGTTCCACAACCTTGAAAAATAGACTATTTCATTCATTGACAAGTGTCGCTGTCAATGTCACAATGACAGTTTGCTGCTCGTTTATGAATAGTGCTTTCGAAAGATGTTTTGTGCTTAGATCTAAAGAACAAAATATATTATTGTATTTTTGTAATCTATTAAAACCAAATGATATGGTTGCCATTACAAACACTAATAAAGAGTTGAAAACTTGTAGTTTGTTCGTTATAGCCAGTGAGAAAATTTTAAATGAAACAACTTCCACCAATTTTGTGTAATGGACTAATGGTGCATTCACGCATACATAAACTTACACCTTTTTATAATGAAGGTAGGCAGAATCTACAGAATGGTGCATCAAATGAAAAGTGAATATTCTTTTCCAATTGAACGAAATTATCAAGTGCTCTGTGAAGGAAATGAAATACACGACGGATAGGGAATTGTCCTTTAAGACCCAAAAAAAGTGTCTTAGTGCAGTATATGCTTGACTATAAGCACTGACAGTTGCAAACCGTTTTTTATTATTTTAAATCTATTAATACTTCCGTCTTTATACATTTTTGAAGGTGTCATGTTCATTATAAATAACGAAAACCAATTTTATACCCTATCCACTAAACGCCACCCAGGTGCTCTTAAATCAAACCCCCATCAAACCGCCCTATTCTCAAAAAGTTTCCTAGGAATGGCTCCAAAAATATTTAACAATTTACCTAAACCTTTAAAATCTTCAAAAGACTTATACACTTTCAAAAAAATACTCCATAGGTTCCTAATACAGTAGGCCTATTTTATACGATTAAGTAATGAATATTTAGGCGAAATATTAAATCCGTAACACCATTTTCTCAGATTGATTAATTGCTTAATTTCTTACTTTAGTTCATAAGTTTATATTAATAATAATTAATTCAGGACAACAAAGATCCCATTGGGTTAGTAACAATAACCTTATCCTATGTTAGCATCCATTGGGTTAGTAACACCAACAATAGTCATAACCTATGTTAGTACTTAACTAATAATAATGACAATATGGTACAGGTGACAAGTGACCTCATCAACGGGCTGTCATGTCTCCCGGCTATAGCGAGTTTAATATTTGTTTAAGAATTTTGTTAATTTAGTATTTTTTGTGTAATATTTGATTTATAATTCCTTGTTTTAATAATACTTTGTTTTCTTTGTTTATGTTTTGTGTAAAGTTTCTTTATTTCATCAAGTTCCACTACATTACACCTATGTGTACAAATAAATAAATTTGAATTTGAAATTTGTTAATTTATTTAGAGTAGGTACGGGAAGGCGGATGCTGCAACTTCGAGCAGACTGGAGAAACCCATGATTAGGAGGACTGTGAATATTGTGCCGATTTTGTGCTCCGATTTGGGATTTAAAGGGAATTATTATTTATATGGTGTAATAATAAAGAGTATTCTATTTTATAGAACGAAGAGTGCCTGTGGTTAGTATTAGGTACTAGAAGAAGTTGTTTATTTAGGGAGCCGAAAGACAGCTAAATCATCATCCAAAACCAACCCTTTTTAGTCCCATTACAGCGGTACACAAACCTTCACCCTTTACGTCATTTTTCTTTTGTGCCGATTTTGTGTAGTATTTTAATTTTTTTTTTCTGATAGAGCGCCTGTCAGATTAATGCTAGCACTCTTCTCTTTAGTTCTCGTGTTTTCAATGTGTAAGGCGCACGCAATGTAAACCGTACCGTGGCTGAGCTTGATTGTTGTATGATTTCATCTCAAGAGCTATGCCTACAGCTTAGAGTGCTCAAAATTGATCTCTATCGAATCATTGGAGTAGATGAAATAGAGAGAGCATGCAAACCAGCTGAGAGAGTAGAGAGTCTTGTGGAATACACTTCTCTAGTTCACCGTCACCCACCCCACACGCCACGATCCAGGAGAAAAATCCTTTCGGCTTTTTATTTACCTAGACTGTAAAATCGTAGACAGCATTTTATACTGTCAGAAATTGTACTATAAATGTATAAATGAATAGGTATACACCTAGTCAACTAAGGTAGGTACCTACCTACTTACTTATTCTTAGTAAATTAATTACAACAGAATGACACTTATTGGGATATCGTTTGCTTGATGCAATGTTCCTGTAAACTATGACTTGGTTTAACATTAATAATATTGGGAATTCCTCATTGATGATAACACTCAGCGCGTCGCGTCGTTTAGCTACCTAGGTACCTACCAAACAGTTTTAAACTGACTTTTATAGAGGTATTTTTCTAAATGAAACAAACAACTTTGCGCATAACCCCTGAGTTCCTTAGAAAAGTTCCTTTCATCGATTTCGTTTTGAAGGTCACCTTGAAGCTCTTAGTGGCGCGAAAGCTCAAATAGACGGCGTGTGACGCGACGCTCCAAAACGGTTGTTACCTACATGGCGCTTAGCACGTTCCTCCTCATTGATATTGTATGTATAAAGTATGTTGCACCAGCATTACTGATCATTTCGCCATGATACGAATCGAACGCGTTGCGTAGAAGACGCGCAGTGGTTTGCTGGACAGTAACACGAGCGCGCGTTGTTTTGAGTGGAGCGTTTATTTTGACGGAGTTTCCCACTCCCGCGTGTTTATTTAGAGTGAAAAATAAATGAAATAAATTTTAATTTGATAATAGTTTGTTGATAAAATAAGACTAAAATATGGAGGTTCCAGTAAAAGAAAGTGTTTTGTGGCGTAAGTACCTATTTATTTTATTTTATTTGGAAAGTGCGTAAAGTTTGAAAAATATTTTACTGCGGGAAGAATTTAATTTTATGAATTGAAATTTAAAACGAGTCAACTAAAGTTTAATCTTAATTACCTATTTAATTCAATCAACTGTAATTTAAATTACCATTTTTTTATAAACTGAGGATATGGTAAGAATAAACTGAACAGAACTTATTTAAGGAAATTTGAATTAAGTATAAACTTTTCAAAACCTACGTTTTAAACCGTTTATTTTGGAAGCATCCCTCTCGCTCTCGTCCTTGAAATCGTGAAGGTCACAGGTGTGAGGTGATGCCCGCGTGAGTCCTGTCGGTGGGGTCGTTAACCCGTTAACAACCCATCCCGTCCCAGTGCTGCTGTCTCAAATCCATCATCTGATCCATCCCGTCATATATTTTTAATTATAATTAAGTAGGTACTTATACCAAATTTTTAAACAAATCAACTGCAATGCTTGATAACATTCTTTTGGGAGAAGCCAATGAGAGTAGGTACTTAATTCGATTTATGAAAAGGATCGGATATAAATATTATTTTACAATATATCATTGCCTACACCTAATATTTTTCCATAGACAATTTTACAGCTTTACATTATCGTAAGTTTATGTAAATATATTATTTACATAGCTTCTGCCCGCGGCTTCGCCCGCGTGGATGTCGGAAATTATCCCACGGGAACGTGCTAACAGGATAAAATGTATGTGCTTCCCCAGAATGCCATCTATCTCGCGGGCCCTTTGTGGCTAATTACAGTAGAAAACCAATTGTGTCTCATTAGTGGTGATTAAGAGGGTACCTATATGATATCTTTACCTAAGTACCTACCTAATTAAAAAAAAAACTCAATAACAGAAAATTAAATACCTACCTAAATAAACCTATTTCTGATGATAACTAATCTAAACTCATTAAATAAGCAAAATCCCTAAAAACTAATATCTATACGAATGACTAATCCTACCTAACAGTATTATAAAATAACCTACGGTCACTACGTACACTATCAAATATACTACCTATACTTTAAAATTAAAATCTATACCTACGACTCATATAAAAATAAACCTAAATAACTCTAAAAACTAAAAGGAATAAAAATTAACTCCACTGCGGGTGACCCAACCTACGACAAACTTAGTATTTGCGGTTGGTACAGTACAGACAGTGGTAATCGGGTATAGGGATCGAACCGCAAAATTAAGTTTGTTTTTTATTGTATATACTTTTCCGGGATAAAAAGTACCCAGTGTGGTGCCCAGGATATTAAAGAATAATTATACCAAGTTTCATCGTAATCGAACCGGTAGTTTTTGCGTGATGCCTGAACAAACAGACAGACAGACAGACAGACAGACAGACAGACAGACCGACAGACAGACAGACAGACAAAAATTTTTTTAATCACATTTTTGGGTTCGGTGTCGGTCTAGTAACACCCCCTGTAAATTATTTTTTTGATATTTTCAATGTACAGAATTTTCACTTCTACAGATTTATTATAAGTATAGATAAACTATAGCCTAGCGTAGCGATAACATAGCGGCGTGCGGCATGTACTGTTTTTTTTATATTTCTATGAGCTTAACCCTTCATTGTAGTTGGTTGGTTGGTCCTGGTTGGTCCATTAGCCTAAGGAGTTCTAATCAATACGTATCTTTGTATGTTTCGACCCAATGGTACTTACCTTTATTTTTTCTTCAAAATTTTTTGTCCCACTGCGCAATGGCTGGCCTCTCCCACAGCTTTCCACCCTTCCCAGTGAGTTGCATAAACGGTGGGGCGTTTAGGAGATTGGCCGGTTAGGGCTTTTTGGCATTATAATATGTAGGTATTATATTAATTTTATTTTTTTGAACGTGACTCTGTATTAGGTAGGTACATTGCGATGATAAATCTTGCGTGCCATACCTACTTAGTTATTAATTTTCCTGTAGACAACTAAACAAATAACTGAAAACATGAAAAGGAAGACGTGGATGTACGTGTGGAACAATTTTCTGTCTTTAATTTACTGTTGGATCTAGTCTGTTATTAAATAATTTATTACTGTTAGTACCAAGTACCTACCTAGGTTTTATTTGTTACAGTAGTTTCATAACTTCACTTCGCTTTCTGCTACTATTTTTTCTAAGGGGGTGACGTTACCGAGATGACGACTAATAGAGAAGTTAAGGAAAATAAATGTTGCGCCGATCCCAAATAAATTGGAATAAGAGCTGGACAATTTTGTTGGATCACAGGACAACTGCACGCCGGAGTCCGTTGCGTGCAGTTCTCCTGTGATCCAACGAGTACTCTCTATAAAGTATCTTGGGGTAATACTCGATAACGGTCTTAACTTCTCCTTACACATAGACCTGTTAACCTCAAGAATCAGGAAACTGATTTTTGTTTTTAAAACGCTTCGCCATGTCGCTGAGGGAGGAATTGTCAAGAGAGTCTACCTAGCTCTTTGCCAATCTCTCTTAACGTATTGTATTTCTACGTGGGGTGGGGCGCCTAAAACCATACTGCTAAAGTTGGAAAGAGCCCAGAGAGCCGTATTAAAAGTAAGCACCTTCCGTCCCCTTCTTTTCCCCACAAATGAGCTATACAAATGCTGTGGAGTTCTCACTGTGAGACAGCTCTTTGTCCTCCATACCGTAGTCCTACAGCATCTCGACACCCCTTACGCCATAATCACCAGAAGACGTAAGGACACGGTCTGTCAGCCACATAGATGTAAGTTCGTATTTACTAAGAGATTCTTTTGCTTTCAAGGCCCACATTTATATAACAGACTCAATAAATATCTGCAATTCTACTCTTATCCAAGCAATACGTTAAAAAAAACTGTATCAAATTGGCTACTTGAACAAAATTATATTGACACAGAACGGCTTCTTCTTTCTGGAGAAAAGTTCTACTAAATTGCAACTATCCCTTTCATACACAACACACACACTTCACACACATCACTTACACCTCTCACCACCACACCACACACCCTCTCGTTTGTGTTTTGGCTTTTGTTTTCTCTTCGTTGTTTTTATTTTACTCAATTTTCCATGTAAAAGTGACCATTATTTGCTTTTTATTGTATCTTTGCAATGCCTTAAAATATGTATATGAACCAAGGGTTGGGACTTGTGTCCTTAATACAAGTTATCCTGATAACTTAGCAAGGGTGCAAGTTACGACAACTTCTAGTGCTATAGTCACAATTAAGTCATAAGTATGTAACGTTTAATAGCTGTATTGTTGATACGAATAAATATTATTATTATTATAATTATGACGAGTAGTTTCATAACTATATACCTACCTACATAATAACAGCCGCACAGGTCGATCGGTCAGGTTAAGCTATGCTTGCCGCGGTTGGTCTGTGGATGGGTGACCATCTTTACATACTGAAACCCCTCCGTGCCTCGGAAAGCAGGTCCCGGCTGTCATTCGTGGATCTTTGACAGTCGTTACGGGTAGTCAGAAGCCCGAAAGTCTGACAACCAGTCTTACCAAGGGGTGTCGTATTACCCAGTAACTGGATTGTGGAGGTCAGATAGACAGTCGCTCCATGTAAAATACTGGTATTCAGCTGCATCCGGTTAGACTGGAAGCCGATGATGGGGTCATCATAGTTGGGAAAAGGCTAGGCAGATGATACCTACCTACTGCCTAGATTACTATACAGGCAGTGGCGTAGCTCATCCTAATGGGGCCCTTTATAATTTTTTTTTGGGGGCCCTTTTTACCCAACTGTGAAGCTACAGAGGGTATTATTTTTACAAAATAAAGAATACCTATAGCCAAAGAGATTTAAGATAGGTACAATAATTTAATGTCTTTGCCTATAGCATACTGACTTAGAAGGTGAGGGACTCGTGGCTAAGTAATAACAGCGGCACGAGTCGATTGAAGGTTAAGCTACGCTTGCCGCGGTAGGTCCGTGGATGGGTGACCATCTTAACATACCCGAGACCCCTCCGTGCCTGGGAAAGCACGTTAAGCCGTTGGTCCTGGCTGTCATTCGTGGATTTGACGTTGACTTTGACAGTCATTACGGGTCGTCAGAAGCCCGAAAGTCTGACACCCAGTTTTACCAAGGGACATCGTATTACCCAGTAACTGGGTTGTGGCGGTCAGATAGCCAGTCGCTTCGGAGGTAAAATACTGGCATTCAGCTGCATCCGGTTAGATTGGAAGCCGAGACTCAATAACACTTTGACCGACCCAGGAATCGAACCTAGGACCTCATGCTCAGCAGTAGCGCTTGCGACCACTAGGCCAATGAGACAGACACAGTTTTCTTCCACACTTCTATGTTAGTCGTCATCTCGGTACTCACCCCCTTTTAAACATATTTTTGAACCAATTTACAGAAATAAATATCATTTATCAACAAGAATTTTAGGTTCTGGATATTATTTAAAAAATTTTTGCTTATACACGTCACGTCGGGGGCCCCTGTAGCTCAGGGGCCCCGTATCATAGATACGGCTGATACAGCGGTAGCTACGCCCCTGTATACAGGCTACCTAATTCAAACCACATAATTAGTAGGTACATTCTGTCTAGGCTAGGCCGAACAGCATACCTAGGTATTTTCGCATATTGGGATATCACATTGAAGTTTCTCAAAACATTGAAGACTCATTTGGCTAGACTGGAAAACAATACTTTAATAATAGCCATTGAAAAATAAATTCTCCGCGATGTTGAAACGTATGAAGTGTAGCACAGTTGTCACGCTATTATACAATTGAGTTCCACCTAATAAGTACATAATAGTTATAACCACATAGAAATATATAAAACGACACGACACGGTTAGCGCAGTGGCTGAGCGATCGAGTGCTGCGCTGCGTGTCGCGGGTTCGATTCCCGCATGGAACAAAAATTTGTATTGCCACAGGTAGTTGTTCCGGGTCTGGCTTTTTGTGTATGTGAGTTTAAATGTTTCTAAACGCACCCACGATACACGAGTAATTCCTAGCGGGGGACAACGTTTTTAAAAAAAAAAATAAAAAAAATAAAACAGCTTCTTTCTTACATGGTCTGGTCTTTTGAATGCACTGGAAGTTATATGGACTGGCTCGTTGGTCTAGCGGTCGCCACCGCTACTGCTGACCATGAGGTCCTGGCTTCGATTCCCAGGTCAGGCAAAGTTTAATTGGGCTTTTCCATCACGAATTTCTCAGTAGCAACCCGAAGTTATATGCAAGGCTCGCCCATGGAACTAAAATAACTGGCGAAATTGGGTATACATGGCGCTGATTCCCTTGTTCACAAACTAAACTAAAAAGTTTAGTGCATGTTTTTCTTTCTATTTCATTAAGAAAAGGACAGAAGATAAAATATTAGTTTAATCCTGTCAAATTAAGATACTCCATAGACAGTTTAGACGTGAACTAATTTGACAGGACTAAACTAATATTTATCTTCTGTCCTTTTCTTAATGAAATAGAAAGAAAAAGATGCACAGAACTTAAATTTAGTTTAGTTTGTGAACAAGGGAATCGGCGCCATTACATGGTTCACCTCTGCCTTACCCTCAATCGATTACAGGCGTGCGTGATGGTGTTATGTTAATGGAAGGTATATTTAGGAGACTACAAAAACATGACGTTGTGTGAACAAACTTATTTATGAAACAAATACTTATTTATCATCACGCATGTTTGCCATTGTTGGTGGTGATTCACAAACGGAATTTGCCTGCCCTAAATCCAAACGAATCCAACCTTAAACTTAATAATACCTAAGGTTTGAAATACCTAAGTAAGTATTTTGATAATTTTCCTTGTGGGGACCTAGTACTTACTTTACTGCCCCGTTATCATACCCTGAGCCCCTGTATCAAATTTTTTTGGGGGCCCTTTTTACCCACCTGTAAAGCTACAGAGGGTATTGTTTTTACAAAATAAAGAATATAGCATACTGACTTAGAAGGTGAGGGTCTCGTGGCTAAGTAATAACAGCCGCGCGAGTCGATTGAAGGTTAAGCTACGCTTGCCGCGGTAGGTCCGTGGATGGCCGACCATCTTAACATACCGAGACCTCTCCATGCAACGGAAAGCACGTTAAGCCGTTGGTCCCGGCTGTCATTCGTGGATCTTTGACAGTCGTTACGGGTCGTCAGAAGCCCGAAAGTCTGACACCCAGTATTACCAAGGGACATCGTATTACCCAGTAACTGGGTTGTGGCGGTCAGATAGCCAGTCGCTTCGGAGGTAAAATAGTTAGCTCCATCCGGTTAGATTGAAAGCCGAGACCCAATAACACTGCCCGACCCGGGAATCGAACCTAGGACCTCATGCTCCAGTAGCGCTTGCGACAACTAGATCAATGAGGCAGACACAGTTTTCTTCAATACTTCTCTATTAGGCATCTCGGTACTCACCCCCTTTTAAACATATTTATGAACCAATTTACAGAAATAAATATCATTTATCAACAAGAATTTTAGGTTCTGGAACATCGATCACTAATTGAGTGATCGATGTTCTGGATATTATTTAAAAAAAAAATTGCTTATACACGTCACGTCGCGTCGTGAGTTACAGCGGCCCCGTATACCGTATACCGTACCGTCCATACGGCTGATACAGCGGTAGCTACGCGACGTCGATTCCCGGGTCGGGCAGTGTTATGGAGTTTTACCATCAGGAATTTCTTAGTAACAGCCCGGAGTTGGAAGTGACCGGTATGATACCCCTGTGCCTCGGAAAGCACGTTAAGCCATTGGTCCTGCGCCTGATCTACCTCCGGTCGTGTCGGATTGCCGTCCCATCGGACTATGAGAGCTCTCTTTATACTATGATGAGAGTGAGAGAAGAGCGAGTGTACTTGTGTGTGCGCGCACACTTGTGCACTATAATATCTGCCGCGCCGGAGGCACGGTAATATTCCGAAGGCTAGGTAGTCTTTGTTGAGATTGGCCGCCGTAGCCGAAATACGGTCTGGACTTTATCTACCTTACTTAATAAATAGACCACAGCTTGGTTTGTCATAACGAGTTATTCAATTGGATCCTCTATTGTCTGTAATTGTTATTATTATATTTTGCGTGTCGCGGGTTCGATTCCCGCACAGAACAAATATTTGTAAGTCCTACATGTATTTGTTCCGAGTCTGGGTGTTTTTCTATCTATACTTATAATAAATCTGTAGAAGTGAAAATTCTGTACATTGAAAATATCCAAAAAATAAATGGCAGGGGGTGTTACTTGACCGACACCGAACCCAAAAATGTGATTAAAAAAATTTTTGTCTGTCTGTCTGTCTGTCTGTTTGTTCAGGCATCACGCAAAAACTACCGGTTCGATTACGATGAAACTTGGTATAATTATTCTTTAATATCCTGGGCACCACACTGGGTACTTTTTATCCCGGAAAAGTATATACAATAAAAAACAAACTTAATTTTGCGGTTCGATCCCTATACCCGATTACCACTGTCTGTACTGTACCAACCGCAAATACTAAGTTTGTCGTAGGTTGGGTCACCCGCAGTGGAGTTCATTTTTATTCCTTTTAGTTTTATTTTAAAGTATAGGTAGTATATTTTGATAGTGTACGTAGTGACCGTAGGTTATTTTATAATACTGTTAGGTAGGTTTAGTCATTCGTATAGATATTAGTTTTTAGGGATTTTGCTTATTTATTGAGTTTAGATTAGTTATCATCAGAAATAGGTTTATTTAGGTAGGTAGGTATTTAATTTTCTGTTATTGAGTTTTTTTTAAATTAGTTAGGTACTTAGGTAAAGATATCATATAGGTACCCTCTTCATCACCACTAATGAGACACAATTTGTTTTCTATTGTAAATAGCCACAAAGGGCCCGCGACATAGATGGCATTCTGGGGAATACATTTTATCCTGTTAGCACGTTCCCGTGGGTAAATTTCCGACATCCACGCGGGCGAAGCCGCGGGCAGAAGCTAGTCTATAATATGTATGTATTTACAAAAAAAAAATGTATGTAAGTAAGTAGTTTATCAGCCATCTTGTTACCATAACACAAGCATTAGGTTGCTTAGCTTGGGACTAGATGGCGCTGTGTGAAATGTCTGGGGATATTTTGTTGAAAGTAATTAGTTATTACCTGGATGAGACTCGCACAGACCAACATCCTAATTGTGTTAACACTTTCAATGAGAATTTGGAGCCTATTCTCTATGACACAACGCACGAAACCGCGCGAAATGAACGCGGGATTGGCGGGATTAGCCAAGGAATTGATATGGTTTCGAGTATAGCGAATTAGGGCCCTGAATGATTTTGAATGATATTGCTAATCAATGCAACATATTTTTAACCGACTTCAAAAAAGGAGGAGGTTCTCAATCCGACTGTATTTAAAAAAAAATGTTTGTTACCTCAGAACTTTCGACTGGGTGAACCGATTTTGATGATTCTTTTTTTATTTGAAAGTTGGTGCTTCCCATGTGGTCCCATTTCACGTTTTCGTTCGTTTTTAATGGGAAGTCGGTTGTTTTTTTTTGTAAAAAAGTTTTATGTTTGAAAGGATTTATCTGCTCAACAAGGTAAATAACGCAATGAATGTTGTTGAACTGTTAAAATGAAAGCCATTTCTACTGTCAGTGAGTCACGCAATTAGCCCGCAGCACCCTAATTGCGCGACACACTTTCAATCACAATCTGAATCATTTTGAAGGATATCGCTAATCCATTGCAACATATATTATGTTCGAAAAATTTATCTGATCATCAAAGTAAATAACGTAATGAATGTTGTTGAACTGTCAAAATGATTGAAGCCATTTATTCACTGGCAGTTAGCTGATGTTATGGAAGACTTAGGCTATTACTGCTTACTTTTGTTTCAGACAAAAAAAAATAGGGTTCCGCGCAAAAAAAAACCCATGAAATCCAATTTGTTTTCCGACATGCACGCGATCGAAGTGGCGGGGCACTGTTTAGATATCGATACCCAACAAGTCTGCGGAGTTTCGCTAGCTAATTTAATTTAACCCTGTATCAGTATTCTATCTATTCAAGTATTCACCCGTTTTCTAGCTAGTAAACACCTACAGTCAAATGTACTAAATAATAGCCGTTTACAAACAGTGACACATTTTCCTTTTTCCTCATCGAACATGAAAGGTTATTGTAGTTGTTGGTCACGTAGGTAGGTACACGTAGTTTCACAGAGGATTTTCCGAAATCTGTAAATACATTTTATTGCAATACACAATACAATTAAAATGACAATTGCTTTGTTTCAATTTGCTAAATTATATTTAACTAGGTACTTATAGTACTACAGCTATTTATTTTAGTAACTTCTTACTTCATCACCGTCTCCCTAGCCTTTTCCCAACTATGTTGTGGTCGGCTTCCAGTCTAACCGGATGCAGCTGAATACCAGTATCTGCCTATCTGACCTCCACAATCCATGTACTGGGTAATCCGAAACCCCTTAGTAAAATACTGGTTGTCAGACTTTCGGGTTTCTGACGACCCATAACGACTGTCAAAGATCTACGAATGACAGCCGGGGCCAACCGCTTAACGTGCTTTCCGAGACACGGAGGGGTCTTGGTATGTAAAGATGGTCACCCATCCACGGACCAACCGCGGTAAGCGTAGCTTAACCTTATCGATCGACCCGTGCAGCTGTTATTACTTAGCCACAAGCAAGCCCCTCTCTTTTGTAACTTCTTACTTACGTCTAGTTATTATAGTTTTTATTTCGCGATATCACGTTGTTTTACAAAAAAAATATGAATTTATTTTATTTATTTATTTATTTATCCATTTATTTCAGGCATCAAGGCCCATATAAACACATACAATACAATATTAATATAACTTAAAAATACTATGAATACCTACATACAACATTATAATTAGGTACACTAAAACTAACGTACACGAAGTGTCTGCGTCGTGTTTCGCTGACTGGTGTCATGTAGCCGGCCACGAAACCGGCGGTACACTACACCCTTCGGCCAGAACTCTTCCTTGAGAAACTTCTCGAGATGATGTGTCGGAACACGCATCACGAACGACTTGAAGTTCGTAATTAATTTGAAAAAATATTATATACATTGATTTGAAAAAATCAACGGTGCCAGCGGAAGGAAGCCGAGAGGCCATATCTAATACCCTGACCTGCCCTTGCAGTCTGGACATTCATAGCGATCGCTTTACGACCGAATTTGGTCGCAAAGTCCTGTCGCTCCATACATTTCACCCGTCAATCCGGGACTTTGCGACCGAATTCGGTCGTAAAGCGATCGCTATGAATGTCGAGACTGCAGCCCCTGCTGCTGAGACCATCAAGCGGCGCAATTTATACTGTAAACTTGAGCCGTTTGGAGTCGAAACGCTCGGGTCATGGGGTCCGAGTGCGCATCTCCTTTTTAAGAAAGTCGTACCAAAAACTCTCATGCATCAAGATCAAAATATTATCGTAATTATTTTCATATTTTTTTTTACGACATTACGTTACGCGTTGGGGATTTGATTTTTGAACAGCACATTTAATTTAAAGTAAAAGTGAAAAAAAGTGTTGATATTGTTTTATTTCCTGTAAATGACGTTCCGTTTCAAATGATATAACCTTGAATTTTGAAAGTGTCATGATCACGTCTTTTGTTTATAAAAAGAACTTTTTATAAAAAACAAAGTTTGACTTTGATACAGCATGGTACGGGATTCCATATTTCCTGAGCATTGTCCTTTCTCGTCGGCTGGTGCACTTCACGGCATAATAATAATAATATCCCTGGACATTTCACACAGCGCCATCTAGTCCCAAGCTAAGCAACCTAATGCTTGTGTTATGGTAACAAGATGGCTGATAAACTACTTATATACATTTTTTTTGTTGTAAATACATACATATTATAGATAGAAAAACACCCAGACTCGGAACAAATACATGTAGGTCATACAAATATTTGTTCCGTGCGGGAATCGAACCCGCGACACGCAGCGCAGCAGTCAATTTAATCGCTTAACCACTGCGCCAACCGTGCCGTCAACGCATTTCACGTGACCAGAGGGCTGGCTCGTTCCTTGGCCAAAGAATTAGCATTGCCATCTAACGTGGCAATGCTGCCCGTCTTCTGGGCGCGTTTCCGGATGACAGCGATGCGGCCGAGTACCTACTTCGACACCTAAATATTATGCCCTCTTGTTTTTGTATTTATTTGTATAGTTAGTTAGTCATTTAATTTAGTACATAATGTAAATAGTTAGCTATCAATACATACAATAAATCCAATATCCTGATACTTATTCAGTAATTCCTGGCTCTACCTATTATCTGTTGGGGAAAGCGCATAAAATCAATTTAGGTTATCCTTATCACTGTTCAGTGACGTGATTTACGAACCACACTGATATGTCACAATGACCGCAGGCCAAAATATTAATTAATTTCTTACATGCAATAAATCAAACTGGTACGTACCTAAGTAATTTTTAGCATAATACACATTATACATACAATATTAACACAATCTATAAACTATTTAGAAAATCTTTTAACATAGGTACTTAAGTATATAAAAATGTGCAGTATTTTATACTCTAACTAGCTTCTGCACGCGACTTCGTCCGCGTGAAATTTATTGTTCCCAGACCCATCCCGTCGCATCGCATCGCGTTCCCGCGTTATTACTTTGCTTAGCGTTCTTTCTGACTTTTTTCCCTTTTTGCTCGGCTCCTAAGAGTTCAACCGTGATGTTAAATAGCGCATTTTGATACATATAATAAGGTTTACTAAATAGTTTCTTTTCAATACATAAATAACTAAAATATCTCTAGATTGTGTGTATTTATCCAATCCATTACGAACGTTATCTTAAAACCACAGTACCACACTGATACGAGTAGGTATACGTCACAATCCATAAGGCCAGATTTTGCAGCAACACCCAAAAGCCATTTACTCCCTAGCCATAACTTCATCTTTGGTATTGTTTACCAACTTCTACAACACACTCCCTTTGCAGCTGTACAAGAGTTCTGCTGTTGCCACACCATAGATAGATCACAGCCACCAATTTGTTTAGCAAGCGAGGAGAATGCATATAAACATCACATAATTATGTATTCCCCGAAGTAGAATGTACCTACACCCTCATTTCGCACTTAAAATTAAGTCACATGTCCCATGTGATAAGGGGAGAGTCTGACACAAATCTTCGCTGCTACTAAGAAATTAAGATGTGTGGCCCAGTGGTAATGGCCCCAATTTACGAGTTGTAGATCATGGGTTCAAACCCAGGCTTTACTTTGTGTAATTTAATTCATCACTACTGGTTGCAAAACGGTGATGGAAACATCTTGAAGAAACCGGCATGTCCTAGAACCAAAAAATCGAAGACTTGTGAACTCCACCAAGCCCCACTGGGACCGCGTGGTGGATGACGGCCCGCTCCCTCTCTATACAGAGGAGACCTGTGTATCAGCAGTGGGAACGTTATAGGCTGAATCATCAATTGCCTAGCCTTTTCTCAACCATCTAAGCTAGCTTCCAATCCATACTGGGTAATGCGATACCCCTTGGTTAGACTGGTTGTCTGACTTTCGGGCTTCTGACAACCTGTAACTACTGCCAAATATCCACGAATGACAGCCGAGAGCAATCCGAGGCACGTTAAAGGCTGAATATGATTATTGTTTTTATAACGGACGCTTTTAACGTGCACGTATTTCTACATCGTTCTCACATGGTATTTCAACACGAATGATGTAATCAAATATTTTGTAACAATTATATGATCTAAAAGAGTGTCTATGGAGTTTCTTGTCCGTTCTTCTCCATAGGTACCTGCGCTTTGGAATGGGCAACTAGCTTCATCTTTCTGACTGACCGACCCTTTGACAATTCAAAAGTGCCTGTAATTGGTTTAGTTGAATTAAATGGTTTGCGAGTCGGCGTAACTGCAGTTACAATGACTACTATAATCTTCTGATGCGAAATACCACCAATAAATCCATGGCGAGCTACATACATAGAATACCCAATAAATACACTAATGAAATGAGTCACGAGTTTACCGACGTTTTGCGATAGACATTCGGAGTTTCCGACGAAGCTATGTTTAATTGATGACTTATTTATTTGCACGATAAAAATACGGTTATAATAACATTGTATGGTTTTTGTGTTCGTCTGCATTTTTTTATGAGTAAACTATTTTAATGCTATGTTTTCCTTGTTCTGTATTTAACCACCCAAAATCCTAGGTCATTCACAACGATAAAGTGCGAGATAGCAATAAACGGCTAGAAACTCGAATTTTTCGTTTAAACTACCAATGATTGTAATATCGAGCAATAACCTCATTGGAATAACGAATTTCATGTTTCGGTTACTAAGCCGATGCCGACGTGACCATGGAACCGGCCGGTAAGCGACACGACTGATTTAAACTTTAAATACTTAAATAGTTTATCTAAGTCAGGAAAGTTCAAATTGTTTGGTTCGCGACAGCGACGATAAACGTGCATCATAGATGTAAACAGCGTGTAATAGAAATTGTGTGGCCATATAAACATATCAGCTGTCCCATACATTTGGGTCGAGCAGGTATTGAAATTTCGTATGGGACAGCTGATTAGTTTTTCGCGCTAACGATGATGTTGGTCCCATGGAGACAGTTGTTCAGTTTGCTGATCTGTACCACACCCTTAAATATGACCATACAATATACATACATGCTGTTCATACCAGGGCCCCAAGTCTGATATTTTTATAAATTCGTCAATCCAACACGATCCCATTCCCATCCCATTGTCATTTTGCTTAAAGTTCGTAATCTGCTAAATTCCTAATGGCGATCATTGGTCGGTCAAGGGTCTCGTAATAGAATTGTGTCATAATGACATTGTCGTATTGCCATTATTATAAAACCCGTTAGTAGAAATGATTTTCGAAAAACTAGGTACCACTAGGTACTTTATTTATGCCAGATTTCATTTATATACCTATATATTATTTTACATATTATTTATTAGTGTTTTATACAAGTCAAGTGTTTTATGTAAGTCAGTCATTCATTTATCATTCATTATGTACGAGATTAAAATTCTATGCCATTTCTTTCAATGGAGTGTCAGTGGTTGACCACTGGAAAGTCATAATGACGCCATTATGTTAGTAGATTACCAAACTTGTCAAAATCAACAATTATGAAATCAATGACATTCTGACACTATTTTAATAGCAGACTTGGGGCCCAGTGGTCAGTCCATTGGTTTAAAATTTCAAATATTAATTAGGTAGGTAGATTCTGATCTAAGAGTTAAAGTTCAAGCCAAAGCGACAATAAAACTACATCGCTTACGTATATTAACGGTAGTTATTTAGGGGTAACTGCGTAACAAGATATAAGTAGCGGTGGTTTTCATTTTGACTGTTCAACAACATTCATTACGTTTTTTACGTTTTTGAGCAGTGAATTTAGTTTGGAACATAATAATATGTAGCAATGGATTAGCAATATGATTTAGATTGTGATTGTGTTACGCAATTAGGGTGCTGTATGCATTGGATGAATGCATTATGTTATAAAATATAATTTACCTTGATGAATTCCCAAACGGGTGTTGGTAGTGTCATGGCTTAATAAGGATAATATTATTCATCATTGTTTTAAAATGCATCTCATCAGTATAGAATTTATACTATAGATAATTAGGAGGTGATTTAGAGAATTAAGGTTCCTAATGGCTTCGGCATTAGGAACAGCATTCTTTGGCATTAGGCATAGTCCATTCAGAAATGTTGTTTAGCGATAAGACCACCCATTGTAACATCGTATGTATGTAAGTTTCTTATTATGGTTGATTGGTTGATTATTAATTATCCATCATTCATGTTTATTACATAAGATGATAACAATGGATGGACTGTGTGAAAGATGATGTGGCTAGAAGAATGACGACACGGAAGTACGGAAGAAAAAGACATGTTATTTATTTATGTGTACTTTCTTCACGTGACCAGAGGGCTGGCCTGTTTCTTGGCCAAAGAATTAGCTTCGCCATACAACGTGGCAATGCTGCCAGCCTTTTGAGCACTGTTCCTGTTGACAGCGATGCGGACGAATTTTTTGATGCCCTATGATTCTTTTGCTTGTATTTTTTTCACATGTAGGTACATAGGTATGTATTATTATTTTAGACTTAATTTGAATTAATTAGGTATCTATTCATTTATTGTACCTATTTACAAGTTGATATTAAATCTGTAATATAATAATAATAAACATATATGTACTTTATTATACACCACAAAAATACATAGCATAAAAAATACATGAAACACTACAAAATATACAATGGGCGGCCTTAACGCATTACTGCGATCTCTTATAAGCAACCTTAGAATGGACAGTGATTTTCCTGGACATAAAATGGGACTTCGTTGGTGCAAATATTATGTATACAATACCTACACTAAAATATATACATATCCAAAATTATAAATAAGTAGGTACATACATACTATGTATACAGCCAAAGAAAAATAAAAGCAGACTGTAGATGATTGCAGTTAGGACAACAAGATCACAACGACAAGCAGCTTGCTTCTTTACAATTACAAGTCTTTTGAATACCTGTAACGACTGCGCGCGTTTTATTTTAACTGGCAATGCATTCCACAAACGAGCGGTCGATGTTACCATTACCACCCCAAATAAGTTGGGGTAAGGGCCAGGAGAATGATGATAAAGTAATTTATTATGGTATATGAGAAAACTTATTCACAGGGTGGCAGGGATACCATGGATTCAGTACAGATTCTGATCCCCATGCGTTGAAATTTGGGTGGAACATTTGTGCTGAATCCATGTTTTCAGTGCGTCGATGTTTCTGCCACCCCACAGATTTCTGTGTGCCACCCTGTACACTATATTTCTAAAACAATAAATTTTAGGTTTAATTTCTAGTGCTAAACTGTTCCTCATCGCAATTCGAACTGCAAGATTGTTTTTCGCACCTACGTGACTTCGATCACCTTTGACAATATTGGATGAAGGCGTGCCAACATCCGACACAATCACTTAGAACTGAAGATAGATTCTTGGAAAGACTTGTTGTTTGTATTGGCCAAGTCAAGGAAGGGCGCGGCTTGTGTTGTTATTGATAAATTGTAGTGAATTAATTGATTAGACCATCATCATCATCATCCCAACTATGATGGGGTCGGCCCCGAAAAAATTGAGCCCGAAAAAAACATCAAATATTTATTTGGTTTTTATTATAATTTATCATGTTTAGATATCGATGCCCATCATCTTCAGAGTTTTCCTAGCTAATTTTATTTGACCCTGTATAAGCGTTTTTATTTATTAATTTGAGGGCCCGTGGCTAAATAATAACAGCCGCACAGGTCGATCGGTCAGGTTAAGCCACGCTTGCCGCGGTTGGTCTGTGGATGGGTGACCATCTTTACATACCGAGACCCCTCCGTGCCTCGGAAAGCACGTTAAGCCATTGGTCCCGGCTGTCATTCGTGGATCTTTGACAGTCGTTACGGGTAGTCAGAAGCCCGAAAGTCTAACAACCAGTCTTACCAAGGGGTATCGTATTACCCAGTAACTGGGTTGTGGAGGTCAGATAGGAGAGGTAATTTACATGGAGCGACTCCATGTAAATTACTGGTATTCAGCTGCATCCGGTTAGACTGGAAGCCGACCCCAACATAGTTGGGAAAAGGCTAGGCAGATGATGATGATCAACTTTCCTCAACACCTTTACAAGTTGTCACAAAAATCTCAATGCTTTCCTTTGCTCTTTTCAGGTATCGTCCCTGCGCGGTACGTTCTAGCTGTTCTCGGCTCTATAGGCTTTGCCATAATCTATGGTCTGAAGGTGAATCTCTCCGTGGCTATGGTGGGGATGCTGAACCATAGTGCGATCAAAGCGGCCCAAGAGGCTGAAGATGGACACCTTAATAAGAATGGCAGTTCTGTTGATGAGGCGTGCGAAGGAAATGTCAATTCTACTGTAAGTAACGATTTTGAAACAGATAGAGCGTCTCTCTGGGGGCAAGGTACCTACACAAATCGCATTTAGACTTTACTCCGTTAAGCAAAGTTAACATTTCAAGCGAATATGAACCTTACGTTAACAATATAAGGTTTATATTTGTAAGACGGAATGCGTACTCACATTAGCTTAAACAACAATAATTATGAAAATAGGTATCATTATTTGCTAAAAATAAGGTTCACATTCGTATGAAACCCTAACCTGGCAAAGTAAAGTCAAAGAGCGATCTGTAAAACTTCCCCTGGGTCTTATTACTGATTGGATCTAAATATGACCTACAAGTAGTTGTTCCGGGTCTGGCTGTTTGTGTATGTGAGTTTAAATGTTTGTAAATGCACCCACGATACAGGAGAAATTCCTAGTGTGGGGCAACGTTTTTAAAAATAAAAAAAATAAAATATGGGATAGAGACAAGATACATATACCTATGAACCGACCTTCGTAAACAATTCATTAACTAGAACAGCAAACATACTCAGCCCGAAAGCCTATCTACTTGTCATTTTGTTTGTTAGGTAAGTATGTACCTTGAAATATCAAATGTCTTTGTCCAGCCTCATAATAACATTGACTTTATGGAATACTATTTGATTACTAGACCCTTATAGACCCATAAAGTTAGCCACCGAATATGGTTTTTAATAAAGAAAGTGGATAATATGGCCTTTTATTATCACACGATAAAATTTACGGACTTAGTAGTAGTACTTACCTACTTACAAAAAACACAAATAAAAAAATGTTTCGATTTTTTTTTTGTTTTATCGTCATTAGATATCGGTACCCATCATTTCTGTGAAGTTTCGCTAGGTACCTAATTTAATTTTACCCTGTACTTAAAGAATTGAAAAAAAAGAAAAGAAAAGAAAAAGTATTGATAAAAGTAACATATTTTTTTTCCAATCTCATCACTTTGGTGACTCTTCTTCGCTATGAGGAAAACATGGACATTATTGTCTTGACAATAAAAGTCAAAAGTCTTTCAATGTCATATCAAATTGACCTGATTTTAATTTTGTTGCAAATAAACATGAGTTGTTTTTAAACATCAATTGGGGCGATCGTAAACTGTGATACACGAATACGATGCATTTCATTGGCTATATCAATGTTTCACTTTTAAATCATCTCTTGCGCAGACGGTTGCGACATCGTAAATTACGAATTCCAGGACATACAGCTTTCGCGTTAAAGATAATTATTATGTACCTACTTAATATGACATTGTTTTAATTTTGTATGAGGAAAAAAGTTTTATTTTTGTATGACAACTGGGTACCTACAACGATGCATATAAAATAATGTTACCAATCCACTGTACCTAGCCACCCAAACCTATAGCCCAATATATTTGTTTCCATGTTCTGCAATAGTCCTGCTTCAACCGGGGTTCGTCCTTTATTTTGTTTTTTTGGGGTGGGAAATCATCAAATGACGTTTCCCATTCAGGGCGGAGCGGGAGGGCGTGTCAGACTTTTACTGACTAAAACCCACCCGTGTTCCTTTAGTTGCCTATGCCACGGCATCTCTTTTGAACAACCCGCGGCCCTGGCAGGCATCGGCCCTAGCGGACCCCGTCAGTTCGTGCTGACATCTCTTTGAGGCGCGCGTGGTACACAATGCGCCAATGACCCGGGCCTGGTCCTTACCGGCCGGCTAGCTGCCCATTACTCGCCGCCCGCAAGCTCGCGCCTACGGTGGCCGGGAGTCAGTTGCTGACACCCGACGTCCAGGGCGTCTCCTGCGGCGACTAGGGGCGTGAGGGCGCAGTGATTGCCTCTCCCTCACTCGCCCCGCCTCCTCCTTTGCGAGCATTACTGCGCTTCGCAGAAGGAGGTGACGGCTTCCCATGCGCTCTCGCTCCATACCATGGCCAGCACCCTAATTACGTAACACACAATCAATCGTAATCTGAATCATTTTGAAGTAAATTGCTAATCTATTGCTTCATAAGTTCGAAAAATTTGTCTGCTCAACACGTAAATAATGCAATGAATGTTGTTGAACTGTCAAAATGAAACCGATTCCGATTGATTGTATGTTACGCAATTAGGGTGCTAGACCAGGGCCGGACGCGAGAGATCGCCGCCGCCGATCGCCGCCACGAGGACGCGGCGGTGCTCCGCCCAAGCCGGGCAGACCTCCACGGTGTTCTCCGGGCGATCCACACAGTGGTGACACCCTGGCGTTTCCTCCCGCCTTATCCTGAGCAGGAACCTCCCGAAACAACCGTGTCCGGTGAGGGACCTGCGTCAGGCGGAAGGTGAGGGCGTCGTGGCGCGTCTCCAGCCACTCCTCAAAGAGGGGACTTATCGCCGCAATTGTGGAGTGCCCAGCACTGAGTTGCGACAATCGCACTCTCCATGTCGCCATGAGATCCCGTCGGAGCTCTGTCCGCTGTACCGTGATTTCTCGCGGCAGCCGAGTTACGGAGTTTTGCCTCCTCTCGCCACTCCCATATGTGGGCAAGGACTTTTGCCTCCAGATCCATGGAGTGTCCATGGAGTTTCTTGATTCTTCTCTTTTGTTGACTGTACATAAAGGTTTTGTAGTAGGTACATGAGGGACTTACAAAGTATGCATTTTCAATTACATAGTGTAGGTACGAATCGTTGAGTGAATCGCTATTCTTCTAGCTAGATCAAAGCAAGACAGAGCAGGCAGCAGGGCAGGAAGATCTGTATTTAGGAGAAACGGACGATGCTTTGGAGCTGCAATGCTTCAAATGCTTGCCCCTATGCTTCCTCATAGGTGATAGGATACTTAGACCTCGACCTCCAAATCCGGGTTCAAACTAAAAGAGAACGACCTTGATGTTTCATTACCGTTTGATACCTCTCCGTTGATTTCATTTTTGGATCAGTTCCAAACGGCCCGAATGATTATGGAGAAAGAATTTGCAACCAACACAATATCTTTTGATTCTGAGTTAGATCATATCATTCTTAACCCATTCCCTGTTCCATGAATCACATATGATTCATGTTAATTGTTTAACTATTGTGTCTACTTTGTGGACAGTGAACCTGTTAACTTTGGTATTTTTCGTAGGTTTCAGTAAAGTTTATGAGTATGCTCGTTAAGTTGTAGTTATTTCCTTGCCCTTTTCGGGGTTGAAGCCCTTTGTGAACCCTGAAAGACTGACAGAGGACAAACGGGCATCGCTTCTCGTAAAATTCTAGTTTTATAGCTCGGATCGTATTAACTTTCTCCTTTCTGAATGTTTTATTTGACAAAGTAATAGTTCGAATTGGTTTCTTATCGAGGATCAAGACTAACCGCTGAATACTCAAATGCAAGGTCTCAATTTTAGTCTCAAGCTGTTTGTGCCACTTTGTTTGAGTGCGTATTCGGAGGGTTGTGTATTTATTATATTATTGATGTTTTCTGTTTTTAGGAACCGGATGGACCCTTCGCGTGGCCTTCAGAAGTTCAAGGCATTGTCCTCAGTTGTTATTTCTGGGGCTATTTCATCTCCCAACTACCTGGTAAGTCTTAAGGGTGCTAAGTGCTATGTAATAAGTCTAGAGCCCCTATTTCGCATTCGTTTGCTATCATTATGGTGGACGATTGACGACCAATGTGTCCCACAGAATAGTTTTCTAATAGTAACGACGCCTATGCCATCGACTGCTGATCTGGGTTCGATTGCCGGGTTGGGCCACAGTTTGGTCATTATTAAATTCTCAGTATCTAGCAGCGATGAACGGTGTCGGTATTGTGCCCGATCTACATGACAATAGGCTCGTTCGGCGCTCGATTTCCTTATGTGACTTATAAATAGATGAAATGTGATGATAAATGATAAATGATTTTATTTTTGTAAGTAGGTTTGTACAAACACTTTTACACGTCAATCATATTTTAAAACTAGATGAGGTCGGCGTTTCCTATCTGACTAGTCTGAGAAGAAAGGCCGAAACAAACTCAGACGTCACAGTCTCTTTTAAAGTCCAGACATAATCTTGGTCAGATCATGTGAAGACCATGTAGATTTATGTCTGAGATGGTTTTTTTGAAGAAAGAACCAAACATTTTGAGAGGACCTGTCCAGTCAGTGCACGCATTTGTCAGAAATCGTGCAGCTCAACTCAAAACTTAGGGAGCTCAACGATCCGACGAACAATACCAAAGAAAGGACATTTGGGTAGGCCACATTAATTACTCAAACTGCCAGACCACGACAAAAACTAAGAGAACAGAGAGAAAAATAATATAAATACAATGACCCACATAGTCTTCACATTCACAATAATGAAAATAATAGAATACTTTACAAAGTAAGCAAATGTCATAGTATATATCAAATTCATCAATGTCAAAGTGTATATAAAAAAACAAAAAACATCAACAAAACAAAAATAAAAAATAAACACATTCAATATGTAAAAATTGGAAGCAGCTTAATCCCAAGCCTTTTTGTCCTCGATATAAGCCTTAACGGTATAAAATGCTTTCTGGCATAACTTACGTTTAATGAATGATTTGAATTTATTAAGGCTTAGATCTTGAACGGGGCTTGGAACTTTATTGTAAAAGCGTATACATTGGCATCTGAACGAGCCACCTATTTTCTTGAGCCTTGTTGTAGGTAGAACAAATTTGTGTTTGTTCCTAGTATTTATATCATGGATATCACTGTATTTTTTAAACAATTTTATATTTTTATGGGCATATAAAAGATTTTCATAAATATACTGAGAAGGCACAGTCATAACATTAATTTCTTTAAATTTTTCTCTGAGCGAGTGTCTCGGACTTAATTTATAAATTGATCGAACAGCTCGCTTTTGCAAAACAAAGATAGTCTGAATATCAGCGGCATTTCCCCACAATAGAATACCGTACGACATTACACTATGAAAATAGCTAAAGTACACTAAACGGGCTGTCTCTATATCAGTTAAATTACGAATTTTTCTAACAGCGTATGCTGCGGAACTTAGCTTTTTTGACAATTTGTCTATATGTGGACCCCACTGAAGCTTAGCATCCAAAGTTATGCCTAAGAATACTGTGCTGTCTTCAGGATTCAATTCTTCGCCCTTTACCAACACATTAGTTTTCACTTGTCTAACGTGAGGCAACGTAAACTTAATGCATTTGGTTTTTTTCTCGTTTAGAAGTAAATTATTAACATTGAACCAGTGGACTACTTTAGAGATCGCGCTATTTACATCGTCAATAACCTGCTGCTGACGTTTAAGTTTAAACAAAAGTGAAGTGTCATCTGCAAACAACACTGTATCATGATTATCCTTTATGAGGTACGGCAAGTCATTAATATAAATAAGAAACAAGAAAGGACCAAGAATTGAGCCCTGTGGGACTCCCATTGTTACTAAAGATCCGGGAGATCTTTTTCCGTTAACATCAACGCTCTGAATCCTCTTACTCAAGTATGAAGTAAGAAGATCCAGAGCAGCGTTCCGGATTCCGTAGTGGCGGAGTTTCCTGATTAAAGTTTCGTGAAGAACGCAATCGAATGCCTTGGACAAATCACAAAAGATGCCCAAGGCATCGCATTTGTCTTCCCATGCATTATAAATATGTCCTATAAGTTCAACACCGGCATCAGTAGTTGAACGACCCCTTGTAAAACCGAACTGTTTGCTATGTAATAATTTGTGTTTATTAAAAAATCTTTGCATTTGTTCTAAAATTAATTTCTCAAAAATTTTACTAAAGGTAGGTAGTACAGAAATAGGTCTATAATTTGTAGGGTCTGATGTACTACCTGATTTAAACAAAGGTATGATTTTACTATTTTTCATAAGGTCAGGAAACTCCCCACTGTCAATACAACTATTAAAGATAAGAGCTAGAGTAGGTGCTACAATGTCAATAATAGACTTAGCAACTTCTACAGAATTGCCCCACAGATCTGCAGTCTTTTTTACATTTAAAGTGTGAAAGGTTTTAATTATATCTCTACAGGTAACATGTTCAAAATGAAATTCCGAATCGCAACCATTAACATTTTCCATAAGCAAAGACTCAGCAACAGAAGGTGATGAGTTTAGGGATTTAGTAGTTGAAACGGGAATATCTGAAAAGAAATTTTCAAATGCCTCGGCGACTTGTGAGTCTGATTTTATTATGTTGTCATTAATAGACAGGCTGTAGTCAGTATTTCGGTTACTAGATCTTCCCGCTTCACTATTAATAATAGACCAGGTCGTTTTAATTACATTATTGCTGTTTTTAATCTTTGAACCCAAATAACGTGACTTGGCCATATAACAAACTTTTTTAAATAATTTTGAATAATTTCTTACATACAAATTAAATTCATCAGTGTTTACGTAAGTCCTTTCATTGTACAGTTCATAAAGCCGCTTTCTACTTTTATGAATACCAATGGTAGCCCAATCACTGAAACATGTGTTACTATTAACCGAGATAGTCTTGGGAATAAAGGTTGAATTAAATTGTTTACAGTATATATTAAAAAAATTATCATATAGATGATTAGGATCCGCATGAGAGATCCGCAAAACTGGTAATTTATCAGTGAGTTTACTTTTGAAAACCTTCAAGCGACATGCAGTTTTGGGGTTAACAGTGATATCTTTTTTAACCACTATTTTGTTTTGATTTGGAATAGTAATCCTTTGCCCGCAATGATCAGAATCTAGTAAATTTATAATTTCTTTGTGGCTTGGTATAATATCTGTATAAATATTATCTAGGCATGTGGCACTAGTAGGGGTTATTCTTGTGGGCTCCAAAAATAGGTTTACAAGATTGTAGGACTGAAACAGACTTATAATTTTACTACGAGAACCTGAGTTTTCTAATAAATTGACATTAAAATCACCGCAAATGATAACGGACTTGTTTGAGTTACAAATCCTGTCTAACACTTCATCCATTACCTTTTCAAAACAGTCATACAATCCTGATGGGGGTCTGTACACACTTAATACAACAAAATGCTCCAATTCTATACAGGCAATTTCAACTGTACGCTCAACAGATAGGCTCACAATATCGTTACGATCTTTAAATTTGAGCTGGTTACTTACTAAAATTAATGAGCCACCATGTATAGCATTTAATCTGCTGAACGATACTCTCCGACGTTTTACAGAACAGGGATGACAACCGATCAATTCTGTAAAAATCTCACCGTGAAAAGTTAGGTGAAGTGAGCTTAGAGTGAGCTGTCAATGGTGTCAATCGCTACATTAGTTGGAATGACAGCTCACTCCACGCTCACTTCACCTAAGTTTTCACGGTGAGATGGTTATGGAATCGAACTGCTGATTGGTGAAATGTAAGTTGAAATGTAACACAAGTTGCAACAAATTCGTCATATTGTATTGCATTAATTTGGACGGCTCATTTGTGTTTCATTTCATGATACGTTTCAGTGGTTTCACCCATCTGTACCCGGCATTTGTCATTGAATATGCTTTGTTTTCTAGCTGCCCGCATCGCAGAGCTGTACTCCGCAAAATGGGTGATGTTCTTCAGCGTGTTTATTAACGTGGTGTGCACCCTGCTGACTCCGGTCATGTGTGAACTGCACTACTCTGCGGCTGTGCTCATGAGGATTGGCGAAGGCATTGGAGGGGTAAGCTTTTATATTTAAACTTATTAAAAGGTCATGAAATCTTTTGGACATGAATGTATGCTGCACCATTGAAGGCCCCAACTTATCGATTACCTACACTTTATAACCATGGACGTTTTGGGTTTACCTAACCTTTGTTAGGTACCGAACTCAGTCATTGAACTTAGTAGGGTTTCATAGCCCCATCTAACATCCAGAGTGATTGCGCCTTGCCAATGCTGTCGCCTAGGTTAGATATTAGCACCATTCCCCAGTAGGACTTGATCTACCCTGATCTGTAAAAAATCTCACCGTGAAAACTTAGGTGAAGTGAGCGTGGAGTGAGTTTGATCAATACTAGCATCAATGAGAAATGAGATGACACTGATAGCTCGCTCCATGCAACTTTTCACGGTAGATTTTTACAGAATCAACATAGGTAGGTATGTACTTACTGATGCTAGAGATTGCCACTATTGACATCTCACTACACGCTCACTTCACCTAAGTTATCACGGTGAGATATTTACAGAATAGATCGGCTTGGTCGAGGTTTTAAAATGGCATCTAATTTTTCATTCACTAACTGGTCAAAAGTCAAAAAAATATTCGAAAGGAAGACCTATACGAACTTGTATGTAGTTCTGGGAAGTAAGATGATCTCGGAATTATCACAATGACATGGAAATACCTATTTTCATGATAATAAAAGGTTATACATATAAGCATCCTACATACATACGAGGTTCTACATAAACAGAATCATGCGGTATTACCCATGCATTCATCAAATCATAACATTTTCCTTTTACCTACTATTGGGATAATTGTCCTAAACGACGTCAACTCTCTTTATTGATTTCAATGTGTAGGCGTCTACGTTGGCGCCACATACGTATCAGGTACCTATAGCATTATTATATTTATTTACCGTAGGTAGGCGTTATGTTTATGAAAACAAAACATGTGGAGAATCGAGACAAGGTTACCTTGAAATGAAATGTTGATAGATAATGATTGATTTGACATGATTGTGAAAGCATTTGTGGATTTATGTTCCTGCATTTCTGAGGATCCCTTTTTTTTATAAATTTTCTGTAATTTATATGATAAACTAGCTTTTGCCCGCGACTTCGTTCGCGTGGAATAGTGACTTCCGGCAGATTTTTGGTTTTACCCAAATAGTTCTTACTATTTATTTACATTTTTCCGATGAATTTTCAGTACTGAATTGATGCCGACTCTTGACCAATAGATGGCGCTGTATGTCCGGAATAAATTTTATTTTTTATTTTATTTTATTTTTTGTAATAAAAACTACCCTATGTCCATTCTTAAGTTCCAAATTATGTCTGTACCAAATTTCACACAAATCGGTTCAGTAGTTTAGGCGTGAAGCAAAGACAGACAGACAGACAGAGTTACCAACCAAGAACCAAAAAAACATTCAACATTTTTGTTCTTTTTAGTTTCGGACGAAGGTTTGATAGTTTTGGATGCGATGCGATACAGACCAAATAAGTTTCCTTGCACATATCTGCAATCCGTTATTTGAATGAAGCAGTGCGATTCTGTAACCATCTCACCGTGAAAACTCAGGTGAAGTGAGCGTGGAGTGAGCTGTCATTCCAACTAATGCTAGGGATTGACACTATTGACAGCTCACTCTAAGCCCACTTCACCTAACTTTTCACGATGAGATTTTTACAGAATCGATCGGCTGACGTGTGTTTTGTATCACAGAAATATTTTAACAATTTTGCTTTACATAAAGTTGGTGCGCCGCTTTCGTCTCATTGAAAACACAATGAGCTTTTTTTTTTGTTAGCCTTTTCTGTCCCACAGCTGGGCAAAGGGTCTCTCCCACTAAGCTTAAAAAATAAAAGCGACCATAAATAACCCTCTCTAAAGCACGTATTCTTGTATCCAGGGAGTAACATTCCCGGCCATGCACACGCTGCTGTCGAAATGGGCGCCACCTTCGGAGCGCAGCTTCCTGGTCGCCCTGACGTATGCGGGCACTTCCCTGGGCACCGTCATCTCTATGCTGATGGCAGGCGTGCTCACTGCTAGTGTCGGTAAGACTATGTAGACTAAGTTTGTTCCAAAAGTACCTATCTGTGATACTGATATGTTTTGGTAATTTTTTTAAATTCTATGTCTTTCCAATAATAATTTAACCAATTTATAATTTCCTTTAGTAAGTGATTTCGTAAAAAAATTATGGGAACAGGGTTTGTTTACATTTATATCAAATGCTTTTGGAACAGACCATGGTACCTTCATAGATACAGTCACGAGCACCAATATTGTCAACACTTGACATCTTTCAATTACGATTTTTTCGTGAAATAACGAACGCAACGTTGAAATACGACACATTACATAAACCTATGGGTTCGAAAATGCTATGTTCGTAACAACATAAAATTTCATTCAAAAATAAAGGAGTAAATCGCTTTTGAATAAAGCCGAGTGTATACATACTTTTGCTCGTGACTATACATACTCAACTACATTATAGGTACTTACTTGTTATTTTTGTTCATGCAAAGCTTTCTAAGACATGGCAGGATGGGATTCAGCCGATCTATTCTGTTAAAATCTCATCGTGAAAACTTAGGTAAAGTGAGCTTCAAGTGAGCTGTCATTCCACTTGACGCTAGAGATTGACACTATTGACAGTTCACATCACCTAAGTTTTCACGGTGATATGGTTACAGAATCGCACTGCAGATTTTTACAGAATAGATTGGCTGGACTTCTCAGCTCTTACAGACCGGTCTAATTAACTGCCGCAAAGATAATAATTCTAAAATATGTTTTTTGTTGATTCTGTAAATCTGTCTGTATTGACTTTACATTCGCAAATATTTTAATAGGGCATGAATTTTTTGGCAGGTTTTATGAAAATCAACTTTTAGGAACCGTTCAAGTGTAGAGTCGTAGATAGTACAAAATGTTTTATATATATACCTATGTAGGTATGATGAACGGATATATATCTTGCATTGCAACAGTTGGAGCAAACTGAGATAAAACATAATTAGAACTGCCAAATGTCTATTTATGAATCGCACAATAACAATTGCTTCATATGTACGAAAAATGTGTCTGCTCTACAACGTAAATAACGCAATGAATGTTGTTGAACTGTCAAAACGAAAACCATTCCTACTGCCTAATCTTAATTATGACTTCTTACAGGCATTATAATACCGTACGTACCTACATCAGTTTTGATAAAAAATATATACCTACGAGTAATTGCTCACTAGTTCGATCTGTTAACAAACGGTTAACCTGGTGGATAGAGTATAGGTATCATAAAGTTTAACTGAGCTGCAAAAATTACAATCTTCCATTTTTCCCCACAGGTTGGGAGAGCGTGTTCTATGTAATGGGTGGCCTGTCCCTCATATGGTGTGTCCTGTGGGTGGTGCTGGTGCAGGACTCGCCGCAGCAGCAACCGTTCATGACTGCCGAGGAGAGAGAAATGGTTGTTACCGCGTTGGGCAACCAAGGGCAGCAAGCTAATAAGGTAAGGATTTGATTGTATATAAAGGCTCTAGTTTTGTCAATTGACGTTCAATTATAACGGGTGTAAGGAGACATTTAACGAAGCCGAGAGTCACTTGTACTACCCGTCATTGTAAGCATTTTTTTGTACAGGACCGTACCTGGGAACCTTCTGGTTACGAAGATATTAGAGGTCAAAATTCAAACTTAACTGACGAAAATAAGTTTTTAATTTTATAACACACCTTGTAATACCCCCACCACCCCTGTACTGTTGCATCCAACAAGCAAGCGTTGCGTGTGTTTCATTGCGCACAGGGCACAGCAAACATGTTACTGTTCCTAAAATACCCTAGGTTGATAAAATTTTCGTTTTTTTCCTAATTATGTGAAATATTTCAGTATTTGGATCGGTTCCCCTTTCTTCACACCAAGAATAAAAGTCGTTTCCCAGCAAATTTTGTGCAATTTTACTTAGTTTAATGTATAGAATGCGTAGTTGACAGCTATGTGATGGGTCTTTTTACGCCTTGCATATTAGTATAGATGTCGCATATGTTTGCGGCTACTGTTTTGCGTTCGATGCTGCCCTCCCATATGTGCACAAGTCTTCAATTGTAATGTATGAAATGGTAAAAAAATGCGACACGATAAAAGCAAAGAAAGAAGAAGAAAATGAATGTTTCGGTCAAACCCTTATTAACACTTTGAGGGACACGAACGAAACGCCCCCAGACGTAATAATAATAAAACTTCTACTGTGTCTCGTTCAGTGAAACTTCAACCGATAAGTTAAAACGCGTTTTCTCTATTAAAAATCAGTTTTTAGGCAACGTATAAAAGAATCATCACAGAAAAACTGAAGGCTAATTAAAAACGATGAAAACCTAGTCGCAATCTCACCTCAGCAACAATCAATGTCAATAATGTAGGGAAATTAGAGTTATTTTTGACAGATTGAGACTGAGATCAGAAGGCCAATTCCCGTAATTAAAAACGTTCAAAATCGGGATTTAATCTCATCTCAGTGAAAATTAATGTCAAAAACTTGTCAAAAATGTAGGGAAATTAGAGGTATTTTTGACAGATTGAGACTGAGATCAGACTGTGAACGTGAATTGGTTACCTCTCTGGTTTTTTTAAAGGGTCACAAATAATTAAAACCTACCCACCCAATAAGTTTCTAAATAAATGTAATCAATGATATTCTAATATCATTGTTAACAGGTAATTGCAAAACGGAGCTTGACATATTTTGCTGTCAGAACTAGTTTTGAGGGATTATTAATTTATAAACATTACGTTAGGCCATCAAAAAGGTTTAGCAAACATTAATTTGTTTATAAATATATCCCTAGAACTATAATTCAATTATAATCATTCTTCGCTAATTAATACATAATAATTATATCATACGTAATCTTCATTTACGAAGGTCACACGTTGCATCATTTTCCTTCCCCTCAGTTGAGTTTTCAATAAGTATTATATGCAGAGGAGACGCCGGTATTTTGGGTACCAACAGCCTCTCAGATCCAAAAATTATGTGTTGAGTATGTCTTGATAGCCATACCCCACGCACCTTACGGCGCATGTGTCATGAAAGCGACAAACACCCTTTTTAATCTAGCGAAGTCACCGCCCGTACTTATACTCCGCCGCGTAACGAAACCATAGCGTGATTCAGGAATTGGTCTCTCAACTAACAACGCCATCTATCGAGCTATGTTGAACTATTTTTGTATGGAAAATGGAGTAAGTCATTTTTTGGTCTCAAATCTATAACAAATGAACGGGAAAATATGTTTTCTATGAAAAAAAAAAACAATGTATTTTCAGATTACCTAATAGTGAACCTATTATTATTATTTAGGGCAAACACCAACTTTTTTACCTAGATTTACTAAATTTTAATTTTTTGGCGTAACACACTTTCAATCACAAATCACAATTTGAATAATTTTGAAGGATATTGCTAATCCAAAGCTTCATAATATGTTCGAAAAATATGGCTGCTAGTCAACGTAAATAACGCAATGAATGCGTGACCCAGTACTCGTCAAAAAAGTACTTAAAATGACGAGTTCTAGATCAAGTAAAAATAAAAGTACTTAATATAAATGCCAATTTATACCGTCAGCAAATTAACTTAACTAATTTTTCAAACAATCAGACTTACAATAGACCCCACTGAAGTTTCACAAATCAAAACACAAGACTACGTGCAGCTAAAACTAGCAAAAAAAAAAAGAAAAAAAGAGTAGCAGACACTTTTCAAGTCAAATATTTCAGATGCCATTACAGTTAAAACTACGTGTTGTTCTTTTAACTGCGCAATATGATACCAAAAATATAATTTTATAAAAATCGGTCAGTTTAATGTTTAGTAGTAAAAGATTTTTATGTTTTTAGATAATTTGATAACTTCTGGGTCACTGTCGACTTCACGCACGTTTACCTTGTATATCTTGTTTACAGCACAACCACCCTGTACCGTGGCGTGCCGTGTTCACCTCACCAGCCTTCCTAGCTATCCTGATAGCTCACACTTGCTCCAACTTCGGCTGGTACATGGTACTCATAGAACTGCCCTTCTACATGAAGCAAGTGCTCAAGTTTAATATGACTGAGGTAAGTAATAAGAAGATAAGTAGGTATAAGTAATTAAGTATATACCTAAGTAAAAAGAGGTAGATAGGTTATATAGCAGCATTCAATCTTCAAAAACGGCACAGTGTCACAATAGATGGAAGTAGTGGTACTTATATTATATTTATAGTTTTAAAAGGTTTAAGCGTATCTTTATATTTAAAATATTAAATATTTTAAATATAAAGATACGCTTAAACCTAATTGAGGAATAAATTTTATTCCTCAATTTTCATGATTGCACCTACTACTGTTTGTCCAAAGGTTGACTGGCGCCGATTCTCTTGTTCGCAAAGTAAAGTAAATTTAAGTTCAATGCATCTTTTTCTTTCTATTTTATTAAGAAAAGGACAAAGGATAAATATTAGTTTGTTCCTGTCAAATTAAGATACTCCATAGACAGTTTAGACGTGATTAAAACATGGCTACTAAAAATACGTCAATTTACGTCAGGCGCTGACTAATTTGACGGGACTAAACTAATATTTATCTCCTGTCCTTTTCTTAATGAAATAGAAAGAAAAAGATGCACTGAACTTAAATTTAGTTTAGTTTGTGAACAAGGGAATCGGCGCCAAATGCCTGTGTGAGTTGTGTTATTAAGTCCGCCTCTGTACATTTATGTGCTTGGAAAAAGAAAAGCCAAGTTTTGACGTGCCACTTACTGAGCGCGTATAACCAATCTATTTTACATGTATAATATCATTGGTTATGTATGCGAGAAAGTTCATGGTTACGTTATGTTTACAAACCGGAAAGCTGAGTGCCCGGATGCCCCAACTCTTTCGAGTTCCAAGACACGTCTAAGGCGCTGGCTGGTCAACCAAGCGTTTAACACGACGAATTTAACTAACAAAATTTATATTCGCAATCTTCTAGATTATATCTTCATATTTCGTATTTAATTTAAATTAATTACCAACTTTCTGTTATCCATTAAAAATATTTTGTTATCCTCAACTTTTCCCGAAGTTGGTCTCGGCAGACTCGTCAAGCACCTACGTGTAAGAAAATGTACAAGACCTTGCATCGCAACTTCTGTAACGACTCCTGCGCTTTCTATGGCTATATTTATAGCCTTGAATCATTGGTAGTCTAGACCAGTCCAGCGAAACTACACTAAACACACTATGAAAAAAAAATTGTGTACTTGTTAGATACCAGCTGCTGTGTTTTTGTTTCAGAACGCATTGGCAGTCTCTATGCCGTTCCTATCTCTATGGTTCTTCAGTATGATCCTGAGCCGAACCTTGGACTGGCTGCGCGGCAAGTCAAAAATCACAACAACCACAGCGAGGAAGATTGGCACGATATTTGGTAAGATTATTTCTCTTTAGAAACAGTTTGAGTTTGTTCAGAAATTCAATAACAACAGTTGTTCTAAGCAGTACTTAATCAGATGCTCTTGTATGATGTGATGATAAAACACATAGGCTGGCCATGGTATCTTGGGAATGAGGAAATATAGCTCCAACGCCTCCAACCGACGGAAACATGTTCACGGCATGGTCCGTGATAACGACAGGCCCGAGAAACAGAGGCCAAAAATGGACAGCAATGAAACTGGTGAATCGGGGAGCACTATATCTAATTACCAGTATATCGTATCAAATATGTAGGTCTACGGTCCCTTGAAGCTCTAAAAAAATCAAGCTTCTAAGTTAACGCAATAAAAAAATACGGCCATTTATTATGCGACATATTTTGATACTTGCAAATAAATCAAAACCTTTAGGGTATTTCCCGCTGACCTAGAACCTAGAATCATGAAATTTGGCAAGAAGCAAGGGCTCACAGCACAATTAAAGGAAAAAGTCCGAAAAAAAAAATTGTAGTTTTATCACATTTTTTTTGCAAATACCTACTCGTCTCTCTTCATGTAGGTATGGGATAACATTTTTTTTTAACTAAGTACACAGTTAACGAACCACAAAACCCCTCACTGTGGGTGGCCCGACACGCACTTGGCCGGTTTTTGGGACGAAGTTCCTTATCGCGCGTTGCGAAAGGGGGCTAGACGGAAAAAATTAAGACCAAAAGTTGGAACGACACTTTTTGCTATAGGTAGTTGTAAGCCGTGCGGCGTGCGCGTGTTTCTCTGTCTGTCTCTCTCTCTCTCTTTGAACTTCGTTCCATCCGGGTGTCCCTTGACACCTCTCAAGTTTTTTTTATTAATATTCTCCTCCCCCCAAAGCGTCCCTGGTGCCGGGCGTGTGCCTGCTGGCCATCTGCTACATCGGCTGCGCGCGCACGGCGGCGGTGGCGCTGATGGCGCTGGCTGTGACGTCCATCGGCGGCATGTTCTGCGGGTTCCTTTCCAACCACATCGACATCTCGCCTAATTTTGCTGGTAAGTGTTTGTGGTATCTCATTCTCTGAACCTTATCCCGATTTATGTGGGGTCGGCGCAACATGTCTTTTTCTTCCATACTTCTCTATTAGTTGTCGTGTCGGTAGTCACTCCGTAGAGATATAAGTATGTATAAAACGATGGAGATATGCTCAACGATACAAAAAAGAATGGGAGCTATACGGCCCGAATTATCAGGCTGGTTTAAGCGAAGAAGCAAAGGTCCAAATTATGCATTTTGCCAAAGCTGTAAATCCAAATAAATACAAAAACAAAAGTCACTTTGGCGTCAAAGTAGGTACTCGTCCGTATCACTGTTTTCCGGAAACGTACCCAGAAGACTGGCAACATTGTCACGTTGAATGGCAATGCTAATCTAATTCTTTCTCAGTTTACATATATTTACAGAATTTGTAAAGGGGATTATTTTTGCACGGAAGATGCGTCGGGCGCAACTTCGTTAGTATGCTCGACACTCTAACGCATCATCGGTTGAGTGTTTAAGATCAAATGTTTTATTATCTACTTGTTCATTCTGGCGTTACGCGACCGACGATACGCGACGCATCTTCAGTCAGATGTGCGACCACCCTAAGTGCTCATACACACGGGCGACACGCGTCAACGGCAGAGACAACTGTAGTCGTCGACAATGTCCCTTGTATATTTGAGCACCGTACTCAAATAGTTGCACACTAAGGGCCGACATACACGGACTGCTTGAAGCAGTCAGGATGGACTGCTTCAAGCTGCGACTGCATAGTGAACTACACTCTTCTACGTACACACATACACGAAACCGCTCGAGCAGTTGCAACTGCTTCGGGCGGTCGTTCAAGCTGTTGACTATGACTGCAAGAGCGGTCCGTCTATGTTGATCAATCGCTAACTGCTCGAGCAGTCCGTGTATGTCGGCCCTTATAGTTGAAGCTTGTACATCTATTTCTACTTATGAAACCTATTAAACCCTGTAACTTTAGATTCAACCGCAGGATCTTTATAAATAAGCTGTTACGGTCACTTGCGGTTATTTCAAGGTATTTAATAAAGATTGTATGTGTTCCCAGGTACGTTGATGGCTATTACCAACACGGTGGCAACTATTCCCGGCATTGTAGTACCCATCTTTGTTGGTTACGTCACTCATGGAAATGTAAGTATTATATTTATTTAGTTTTGCTTGGCTTCATGTGAAGTTTGTAGAGATTACTCGACCAGATGTAGCCCACCTTCACACGAAGGTAAAATATCGCGGCGGGATTTTATCGCGCACTAGATTTTCTTGGGAATAGGCTAGGCCATTTAGAAATTATAATATTAAATGAGTATTATATATGAGTGTGTTAGCGAGTCTCATCCAGCCGGTCGATTCTGTAAAAATCTAACCGTGAAAACTCAAGTGAAGTGAGCTTGATGTGAGTTGTCAGTAGGGTCAATCTCTAGCATTATTTGGAATGACAGCTCACTCCACGCTCACTTCACCTAAGTTTTCACGGTGAGATGGTTACAGAATCGCACTGCGGGTCTTCCGAGCCTTATATCTTACTAAACAAAAACTTATTTTCCAGCAAACGATATCAGCATGGCGCAAGATATTCTTCACCACTATAGGGCTGTACGTTATAGAGTTAGTTGCGTACACTACCTTCGGTTCTGGAGAGGAGCAGCCATGGAATAAGGTGGAGACAGAGGAAGAGAAGAAGGAAAGCCAGAAGCCGCTGAATAAAGAATAAAGGAAATGACTAGAGAATTAAGATTCTTTCTTGACATTTTGATGGCTATAAATAAACTTAAACATATTTTTAAGGAATCCAATCCAATCGAATTAAGGACCAACATTTCAAGGACAAACCAACATGACTAAGCCAATCCAATTCAAGGATCACTAACAGCCTGTTTCGTCATTTTTGCTGGATAAGCATTCATAACTATATATTGGTAATCAAATGAAACTGAATAATGGCGCCGATTCCCTTGTTCACAAAATAAACTAAATTTAAGTTCAGTGCATCTTTTTCTTTCTATTTCACTAAGAAAAGGACAGAAGATAAATATTAGTTTAGTCCTGACAAATTAATATACTCCATAGACAAATTAGACGTGATTAAAAACATGGCTACTAAAAATACGTCCATTTACGTCAGGCGCTGACTAATTTGACAGGACTAAACTAATATTTATCTTCTGTCCTTTTCTTAATGAAATAGAAAGAAAAAGATGCAGTGTTTAGTTTGTGAACAAGGGAATCGGCGCCAATGTAAGTTTTACGTCCCAAATAGGGACAGCCTAGTCGAATAGATTTCGGATTGGACAAAGGGTTGGTAATCTCGTTACTCGTAATGTATTAAGAGCCTGTACAAAGGTCCACTAGCGCCACTCCTTTAAAAAAATATTATCTCGTGACTGAGAAGGAATTATGAAAATCTGCTCAATCAGCGACCTCGGTAAGTGTGTCTAGAGTTTTCTAATACCTTTTATTAAGTTTCATATTGAGACACGAAGCAACTAAATACGACATATAGGAATGTGGCCGCTTTTCTTTAGATCGAATTTTGTTGCTTCGTGTCTCAATATGAAATTTTATAAAAGATTTTCATAATTCCTTCTCAGTCACGAGATAATATTTTTTTAAAGGAGTGGCGCTAGTGGACCTGTGTGCACCCTCTTAAGAATGTGTTAAACTGACAACAATTATCTGGAAAGGTTTGGTACAGGCGCCAGCACATCAAGCTACTAAAATCTGTCAAATTTATTTAATAGATTTTGAACCTTATAGCAAAAGCATTAAAATTCAAGGTTGATTGGAAAAATTTGACAGTTTCGAGTAGCTTGACCTGCTGACATCTGTACTTATATATTGAACTGATTTAATATCACTAATCTCATTTAATGTCCCAATAAAGGAATAATCAAAGGAAAACCTATTGTTTTGTATCACAATACCATTACATTAAGAGGTTTATTTGTCTGACCAGAATGTGCCATAAATCCATAATATTTTATGGTTTTCTTATCTTTTAATAAACAAATGTCATCTTAAAAATAATGTAAGTAATATTTTGTGAGATGTTGTGTGGACTTGTTCATTTATACAATATGTTGATGATAAGAATTAGTTGAAATGAGTATGTAAAATTAAAAGGGCTTGTAAAGTTCGGCGGCATACATACTTGTCTCCCATTTTATTTTTTTTATCGAAATGGTGGCCACGCATAAAATCAATATACATTTATTTTTATACAGGGTGTTATTGACAGCCCTCCGCAAACTGATAGGGTGCCTTCAGTACATCATATTAAGATGAGCGGTACATGTAATTCTTTCCAAAAATCCAAAAAACCAGATTTGTTTTATTACCTCACACGCAACGTATCGTTACCGTGGCAAAACGCACGTAGCGGACGGCAGCGCAGTGAGCTTGAGCGAGGCTGTTTTCAGCTGTTTTATTTACATAAATGGAGTGTTGCATACAGAGAACGTAATTTTACATTGAAATAAAGGAATATCAGCAGAAAAAACAGCATACAATTTTTTTTTTTCCTGAGAAAATTTCCAGTGGGATATGATTCAGAATAAGGAGCTGAATCAATCCTGTGTTTTTGTGGAGGGCTGTCAATAACACCCTGTATAAAGTTAATATTCAACTAGTTGCCAAGAGGTTTCATATTAATTTTCAAAGCATAATATTAATAAGGAAGTTTGACTGACAGAATATTTACTATCAAAACTATATCAGTATGTGACATTTTATGTTTTGATAAACTCTATATAAAATTATATGCATTTTAAAATATAAGACTTGTAAGTAGTATTTATATTTATAAATATTTACCAAGCTAGATGTAAACGCTTTGTATTTTACTTATAATTGTAAGTTTGCTTACCAAAGAAAATTCGTGTACTTATGCAAAGGTTTTAAAGATTTAAATAAATAAATGTTTTATTAATTATATTTGGTTTTATTACGTAAAAATCCTTATTTAAAATATTTACAAAGTTCATGAAACTGTATATTCGCCATTTTACATAGAGACACATAAATTGCAGTCACGCTATCAGCAATGCGCTCAAGTTATCAGCTTGTCAATGACTATACAATATACTTAAAAGTATATCCGTTATTATTAGTCTCCCAAGTTAATTAGAAAACTTTCGAGCGTGACGTCTTTCACGAATATTTGACGAATTTTAGCAGTGATAAGGCACCTGTCCCGTCGCCAGCGATTAACGAGAAGCGAGTAGAGTTAGCAATAAAAACAAGTTGTCGAGCAACGAGCAGAGTGCGCGACGGCGACGAGCGATTACTTGCTAGTATACTTGTGTCTATGTACTAAGCATGAGTCTCTCAGCGAGTGCGCTGCCCGCCAAGCGAGGGTCGCAGAGCGAGTACTCTCTTTGATAGCTCTTGTCGCTGCGACAAACGAGTACACGCGGCGCGGCGGTGAATAGTCAGCAATCAACTATTAATATATGTATCTCTTTTACTTATTTATTTATTTATCCATTTATTTCAGGCATCAAGGCCCATATAAACACATACAATACAATATTAATATAACATAAAAATACTATAAATACATACAACATTATAATTACACTAAAAACTAACTAACGCACACGAAGTGTCTGCGTCGTGTTTCGCTGACTGGTGTCATGTAGCCGGCCACGAAACCGGCGGTACACTACACCCTTCCGCCAGAACTCTTCCTTGAGGAACTTCTCGAGATGATGTGTCGGAACACGCACCACGAACGACTTGAAGTTCGTGTTATGACGCGACTCCAACTTCTCGACCCTCAAAGTCCAGCGGGACCTACAATCTTCTGTACGTTTCTCGAGAGAGAAATCGTTGTTAGTCTAGTCGCTTTTTCTGGGACAGGTGTCTTAGACAAACGCGCATTCTGAGGCGGTAAGTGGAGGAGTTAAGGCCGCTTTCCACCCAGTTGTCAGAATTATCTTAGTTTCATACAAAAATGTCTATTTACAACTAAGTTTTTCTTCTGTTTTCTACCGAACGCGAACCAGTTTGGAGATATAGGAAGGCCCGAAGTTGGCCCCGACAGAGGGTGTGACGAGCTGCCCGTACTTAGGCGCTGCGGAACCGGTACCCAATACCAGCGTGCTTGCCAGACCGGACATTGAGGATGACATGTCCCTAAAATGTTTAGTGTGTTAATAAAATGGTACAATAAAATAAATAAATAAAACTGTGTGAGAAGTTGGGGTTGAAGAACGATTCAGTTCTTGCGTTCTAGCGCTGGGGCTCATAGGGTCGTAGCATTATGCTGAGCGATGGCCGTTTTGCGTGGATGTGAAGCATATTTTCCCTCAAATTGTTTTTTTGTGTTTGTGTCCTTTCTTTGCGTCATGTAAACGTATTTTTTTATCCTGTAGCTAACAGTGTGACAGAGTGTATGACTTATTTATTTAGGATCTCCAACAAAAGATATATGTACACAATACATGACCCAGAAATAATGGACAACATCAGAAGGCCAATTCTTGTAATTAAAACGTTCAAAATCTAGTCGCAGTCTCATCTTGGGGGTAAAGAAATGTCAAAAATATTGGGAAATTAGAGGTATTCTTTTATTCTGAGATTATTGTTTCATCTGGGACTTGATCAAGATTCGAGTACCAGCACATCAAGCTACTACAATATGTCAAATTTCTTTAGTTGATTTTCAACTTTATCGCTAGAGCATAAGGTTCAAAGTTGATTGGGAAAATGACAGTTTCGGGCTGCTAAGGACAGCTGATGTGCTGGCATCTGTACAACTTCAATAATAGAATATCGATATTCAATAGGAGATGTACTTACTTGATAGTGGCGACGATACTGTGTCCCTCGAAGGCTTGTTTCAGCGCCATGTGGACTACGCCGTCATTCTGCACGGGGCTCAGTGAACACGTTGAGTATACCACTGTGCCGCCTACTTTCACCAGCTTTAGTGCGTTACTGTAATAGAAAGAAATAGGTAATTCATTATTATAGTTTAGCAACCAGAAACCAGCAGGCCAGTTCTCGTAATTAAATTTTTTCAAAATCTAGTCGCAGCCTCATCTCGGCGACAAACAAATGTCAAAAACTTGTCAAAATGTAGGGAAATTAGAGGTATTTTTGACAGATTGAGACTGAGTTCAGACTGTGAACGTTCTTAAAATTACGAGAATTGCCCCTCTGACATCTATACCTAAACTTAACTCAGCTTTTCTATACGTCTTAAGTTGCGTTTACACTGCGAGCATTTGAAAGCGTTTCTCCCTTTAAATCCAATTTTAAGATTAAATAATGGGGGTCACCAACGTCCAATTTTTTGTTACGTAGGAGGGAGGGGGATCAGAAAGTGGTTAAAATTGTCTTACGTAATAAACGAAGAGCTACTACTAATCTGTGTGCGAGTTTAGTTTAGTGATTCGAATGGGCTGTTTGCTGCAACGTTCTCAAGAATGAAAGTTCGTGCTATATTGCGAGCTATGTAACCTTAATTGTGACATAAATTTGGAACCCATGTTATGGCAAATACATAAATCGTATTGAGAGTATCCAAAAAAGATTTATTCGTTTTCTTTGTTTTCGGCTACGTGTACCATATCATTCTGATAACTACTTAAATCTCTGAAAGAAGTTCCATTTACAGCCACTTTTAGATCGTCGCCGACTTGCTGATTGCACTTTTCTTTTAAAAATCCTAAATAACGAAATTGACTGTCCTGATCTCCTGCATAAATTGCATTTCAATGTCCCCCAGAGATCAGTTAGATTTAATCCACCTATCTCCATTCCTTTTTCCTCATCCAACTATAGGCAAAACTCATACATGGTGCGAGCGAGCAAAGACTATAATATTCTATGTAAGAAGTTCTTTTTTGACCCATTTATCACCAAAGCCTAAAAAACTTTTTAACAGCGCGTAATACTTTATTTTATTTTGAAGTTCAGTTTTTCCCCATGTCACTAATGCCTAACATGGCGTCTGAATGTATTTGATACTTACTGCTTGATTTTAATTCGTTTTATCGTGCTTGCTACTTAGTTGTTAGTGATCCTAAGATTTCTATTACCTTCTCTGTGTCTACTCGTGAGAACCTGTAATTGGCTCTGTGTCGCTACAATATTGTTATTAATTTGGTTTAGCTGTTGGTTCTCCTACTTTTAAATAAATAAATAAATAACAATTGAATGGTACCAACCATCCATTCCTTTATTATTTTTGTTTATTTATCGTACCATCGCGCATCGTATCGTATTACCCAGTTACTGGGTTGTGGAGGTCAGATAGATAGTCGCTCCATGTATATGTGTGTATGTGGTATTCCTCTACATCCGGTTAGACGGATTTGGGAAAAGGCTAGGCAGATTAATAGATCATACCATCTTCATACTTACACCAACAGCAATGACTGCATTTCAGGTATCCTAAGCCTTTCCTTGATCCTGTCTGGTCTGAATATGTTGTTGTCAACCTCATTCATGGAGTGACGGTCTGTCGTGCATGGTACGTCCACTAGCACCTGGATAAATAAAGATACACATGTAAATAACGATACACTCCAAGCAAAGGGGCTAAGATTTTCCTTTATTATTGTTTTGAACAGACAAACATAGAGTAGTATAATTGGGCACCTGACAAACACGTTATAACCGAATTATGGGCCGAGTCTCCGAGCGTTTCTATCCCCTTTAATTTTTTAACTTTATTTAGCATAATCAGTCTTTAATGTTCCCACTGCTGGGACACAGACCTCCTCTCTGTGAGAGGGAGTGGGCCATAATCCACCATGCGGGCCCAGTGCGGGTTGGCGAAGTTTGAAACATTATTTAATTTTTATTATTTGTTGTTATAGCTCATAGCTCATCATAGTAGTACACATTCAGTGAGAACTTTAAGTGTCGACCTATTATGGTTCAAAAGATATAGCCTTGTGATAGATGGACAGTCTGATAGATTTACGCTTAATTACCACTGCAATAAAGTTGATATTTGTTTAACTTCAAATAACTTAAATTGAAATAACTGAAATAACTTAAATTGGAAACGTAAATTTAAATAGAACATAGATTTATGCTGATCTAAGTTCTATTTAAATTTACGTTTCCAATTTAAGTTATTTCCAGTTAAACAAATATCAACTTTATTGCAGTAGTAATTAAGTCGATTTCAGAGTGACAAGAAAAATTTAGAAAGTCTTAAAAATGTTTGAAGTTGTATCGTAAACTGAACTTTATTGTGTAGGAATTAAAGTTATTTTTCCAATAACTCATTCATCGCGAACGTAGATTACATTGCTATACCTTATCAAATCCTTGGTCGTCAGTATACAGTCGGCCGTCCACCCTCTTGAAGATGACTCGTTCTCGCCATTTGTTGCTGGTTTCGAAATCAAACAGATAATCGCGGAATGATCGCTGTATCCTGAAATATGGAAACGAGAATGTGGCATATAGTCTTAAGTACCGTAACAACGGCTTACTCGTATTTTGATATTTGATTATTTTACACAACATAACATCACGCCTGTTTCCAACGAAGAGTTAGGCAAAGATGTATCTATTACTTCCACATTTCGATTATGTTTAAACCACATGTAAGGGGACGATATGTGAATCTTAACACAACAACACAACAACAACATTAACTCAACAACAACTCTCTCTCTCTCTTCATTAACTCTTAATAGATTCCATGAATCCATGCATAAAGTTATTACAGAGTTTTGTTTGTCTGTTTAAAGTATTTTCATTACTAAGCGATACCGTCATAACTCATAACAAGACAATGCTCACCTAAAGTAGTGCAGTGCAAGAATCATGCTTATGCAGTATTTAGTTGTCAATAAAAACAGGAATCCTAACTCATATTATAAATGCGAAATTAAGTTTGTTTGTTTGTTACGCTTTTACGCTAAAACGGCTGAAAGGATTTGAAAGACATTTGGCACACAGATAGACCATGACCTGGGTAAGGACAAAAGCTACTTTTCATCCTGGATCGCAGGCAATAAATAAATATCCCTGGACATTTCACACAGCGCCATCTAGTCCCAAGCTAAGCAACCTAATGCTTGTGTTATGGTAACAAGATGGCTGATAAACTACTTATATACATTTTTTTTTGTAAATACATACATATTATAGATAGAAAAACACCCAGACTCGGAACAAATACATGTAGGTCATACAAATATTTGTTCCGTGCGGGAATCGAACCCGCGACACGCAGCGCAGCAGTCAATCGCTTAACCACTGCGCCAACCGTGCCGTCAAACCAGTTAATTATAAGTGGGAGCTAGTATGGTCCAATAAGCAGCATGCAAACTGTGCTCTTCAGTGTTTGATCTTATGAGGCTAACATAGTAACACAGAGCATTGAAGACACGAAAACAAAAGAAAATAAAAATTATAGCCATTTTAGGCTTTAAGAAATCTTACCTATTCAACCTGGATAAAGAAACATCATTGCATACAATAACGTCTGGCAGTAACGTCTGTAACATGACCAGGGCTTTGCCCCCTGGCGCTGAGCACAGGTCGAGCACTCTGTCACCGGGCTGGAGGCCTAGCGCTAATACCGTGAGCACACTGCCACAGTCCATTGGATAGTAGTTGAAAACACCTGGAAAATAATAATATAAAGTGGAGTTTATTTTCTTTGTCTTATGTAGTAAATAGCATACTTTCATACTAATATTATAAATGCGAAAGTAACTCTGTCTTTCCGTCCATCCGTCTATTACCTTTTAACGCCTAAACCACTGAACCGATTGTTATGAAATTTGACAGAAGAGAAGGGCATTAGGCTACTTTTCATGCTTGATTGTATTAAAATATAATTAAATAAAAATGACACGCAGACGAAGCCGCGAGCAACAGCTAGTGAGTCATTAGTTTAAGTACAGTCAACAAAAGAGATAAGTATGCAGGGTCGTCGGATATAGTTGAAGAACATAGTAAGAAACGGATTGATGTTTTCAGATAAAATTCTATATAATTAATAGAAAACCAACAGTTCATTTATCAAACTAAAGGAGAATGACAACCAATGGGCCCTTCGCTTTGGTGCCGTCTCAAGACTATTTACTTCTCAAAAATTTAATAGTATTTTTACATGTTCAAGTATTTTTTATCAACATTTCTTTTACCCTAGCATTGGAAAACATAATTCATATTTATTTTATTGAATTTATACCAGTAAAACTTAACCTGAATGTTGCCAGACGACAGACTATGTCAATTAAATGATAGTAATTGATTGAAAATATCGATATTTTACTTATTCGAAAACATCCATCGGTTTCTTATTAAACTTCAACTATATCCGACGACCCTGCATAGTTATCTCTTTTGTTGACTGTACTTTGGATGCCCATCCTACCTTTTAGTAATAGTGATTGGAAAGTTGATCGAAATTCGGAAATTGAATCGTATTCATTTTTTAAAGCATAGTATAATAAAAAAAAAGACTGCCTACCCGCATGGGAAGAAGGCGTGAGCATATAATATGTATAATAAAGAGACTATAATTACCTGTTTGACATCTTTTGGGTTCAGGAAAAGTGGTTGCTTCACTGTCCATTTCGTAAGTGAAAACTTTCAGGTGTTCAGGATAAATCAGTGGGCCTTCAGGTTCTATCCCTAAAGGGAAGTCTTTGTCTCCTGAAAATATATAGAGTGGTAGTAAATTGAGTTGTAAAACACAAACATACCCTGGATGACAAAGGATAGTCCTATGATATTATGAAAGGCTTTCGGTCTGCGTAGGAGAGGGCGCCGAAGTGCAAAATCTTGGAAGATCAGTGTTCTGAGTGTGGAGAGGCTTTCGTCTGTCTGGAAGTACTATATATACAGGCTACAAAATACGTACAAATAAAATAGATATTATTAATAAATAAATAAAAAAATTAAAATAATAATAATATAATTAATTTTTTTTATATACTATATTTTTTTTTTAATTTTTTTTTTATAATTTTTTTTTTAATTACCTGTCATAAACCAGATTAAAAATACTGCAGTACTTACCAGATAAATATGAATAATGCACTGACTCTGACACCCACTCATCCATTCCTTTCAGCTTGGTGGCTGGTAGGAATTGGTACAGGGATTCTGATGTCATTCCTTGAGAAGGGTCTATTATTCTGGATTCATCTATCTTGGCTTCAGCTATAGATTCGTCTAGAGTTCTGTTCGGGTAGGATCTGGAAGATAGTTTTTAACTTTTTAGTATGACATCCACCCTAGAATCATTGGATCACAGAAAGTATATGTTTTATTTAGGTAGATAAAATTATGCTAAGTACCAAATTTATTTATTTATTAGAGATCACAATAGCCTTGGTCTTACACAGTTGCCAATTATCAGCAATCTCAAGGCTAGAAGAAAAAAAGAAAAAACTAATAACAAAAAGTAAAATAAAAACGAACAACATTGCAATTTTGCCTACTTACTTATGACTACAACTAATCAATATAAATGAGATCATACTGGAAAGGCTTCTAAAGACAAATTATAAAAAGGTGAAGGATTTTCGAAGTATACTAACATAACAAATTATAAGATCGGAACTTCAGTATTTTGGCTAATAATAATAATCTAATCAGTATAACATCTGTCCATTTCAACTTGGTTGTTACAGTGTTCAAACAAGTTTGCTCAGGTTTTTCGTTTTAGTCTTATGGCCTGTTTCACTTTTGTATTCATAGATGAGACTGGATTTCTGGTTGATCTATCTTTCAGAATCCTGTACTGAATTCATGGTTTCAGTTTGCGCACTGGTTAAAAATTTATCCTGTATATATACGCGTCGAATTGAGAACCTCCTCCGTTTTTTTTCATCGGTTAAAAAGTGTTATTTAAGTCTTGGTAACCTACTTTACATGAAATATTTTTGGTGGGATTTGTTATTATGAGGTGTCAGGTCTCGCATTAAATTACTGTGGTTAGTACAGCTGGCCACCCTAGACAAAATTCCTAGCTATACCAATGCTGATAGGTCATTATCATCTTTTTTGGCTCACAGTTTCAACAGCTAGAAACCTACCAGCTAGCTCACAGATAAATTATTTGAAAACTTACACTTCCCCCTTGACTTTCTTCACCTGTAATTCCTCATCATCCCTCATATCCAACTTCTCGGGTATATTATCAGTCTTAGGGTATATACTGGATATTTCATCTGTCCGCTGCTTTTCTATGTACTCTGCTAGTCTCTCTGACTGCTTGTCTGTCTGTGCCGGCACTTGTGTTGGTGTGGGTGTGATGTTGTAATCTTTGTGAAACTCTTCTTGTATTGATATTAAGTTCTTTAGGCAGTGGGCGCCTGAAAACAGTTAAATAATATATATTTGAAATAAGTTGTGTGTGCGTGGGTACTAAATACTCAACTTGTTTATAATTATGTTTTAAATTAAGGGCTGCATATGCTTTTACTGCTGTGTGAATTACTTTATAGCTGGCTATATTATGAACAATTTTATATTTAATTAATACTTTAAATACACAAATGTACAGAGGCAGACAAGAAAGACATGAAGTTTTGTTGAAGGTCCTCATAAATAAACATGAAGCAAGAATGAAGAATACTTGAGTATTATAATATGAGTACTGCATTTATCAAAGGCTAAAGGTACAAATAGAATATTTACCCCTGTTAGTAAGCTCTTCTATTGTCTTCTCGGTGTCTCCATAATTATTTACAACTGCTACATACTTTGACCGGCGTAGCAATGCCTCGCGCATCGGCTCCCATTTCTTACCAAACACAGACCCGTAAAACTCATCGAAATGATTTAATGCTTTATATTTAGGTCCTGTTTTTTTCTTCAATTTGGACTGTACAACAAAAATCTAGAATTAGTTTACGAGCTCACAGGAAAGCGGTTTAGAAATTGTTATTTTTGTTAGAATATTTACCCAATGTATCTTCGTTTTATGTCGGGCTTGTAGCACTAAATATGAAGTAACACATGTGTTTTTGTAAACACTTGATATATTAAACATTTTAAGCTATTTTTGGGCTTTATTTTGGTTTTAAAACTATTTTGAGGTTATTTACGGGATATTTTGAGTCCGTATGATTTTGACATTTGATTTGATGCGTTCTTGCGTTGCGTTTTACGTTTAGTAAATGTAACAGTAAACGTAAATTGAACGTAGCGAAGCCGCCCTTGTGCTTTATAAATTCTACTTCTGCGTTGCTGTTATGATTTTTTTACATACGGACCATACAATTCACGTTAATTTCAACTATTACAATTTAGTTCAACCAGGTTTTAAATAAGAACGCAGCTGTAAATCTGTCAAATTGACACTGACTGAAATAGAAATGTCATTCTTATCTACTCGCACTTGCGCCCGCGAACACCAAATTAGAGTATTGATTTGTTTACAAGTAGCAGCGCACGGAGATTTGTCGAGTATCTTGCACTATAGCTATATCCTACAGCCTTGTCAGAGCGATTGGGAGATAATATCCCGCTTAATTACTGCCTTCCGTGTCAGACTTTATCAGTGGTCGGTGCCAGCTGTGAGCCTCGCCGCGAGTTCCGACGGCTTAAAAGCTAATTACAACAGTTTGGGGCGAGTTGTTTTATCGATTGCTCGCCCTTCCGTGCCCCGCTTCAGTGGTTCTCCGAGCCGCTGCGAGACACGATAAAGATCTGAGAATGTGCGACGAAATGATGTATGTCAATGGTTTTATTCACGAATTGGGTCATCGATGAGTTTCTCTTAGAATCTCGGCGGCCGCGGCGTATTCGCGCGGAACACCCGATAATGGTTGTTTATTTATTAAAGCTGTAGTAACGTCTCCCAGGCAATGGATAGTGCAGTGATTGTGTTTTGAGGGGTATTAGAAAACAGTCGTCATGTATGGGATGTTGTATGTTGGCTCACTGGCGGGTAACAAGGTGGAATGGATAGCGGCAGGCTGGAGGCGGCCCCTTCCGGGGCTGTACACTTGGACACAGTGAGGGCCCTGCACCAGACAGTAGTGTCTCTTAGAACTGCACTCGAGACATCCAAGAATGAACTCAAACAGTTGAAGGAGAAGTATGAGCAGCACTCCCATTGCTTAGAATACGCAGATGTTATAGAAAAATTGACTTTAGAGAATCATATTCTGCGGCGTAGAATAATAGATACAGATTATGAAGAAAAGGACCCTAATGCACAGAACATAAAGTTAGAAGTGACTTACAGCCCTCACTCACATAATATTGAAGAATACAGCAGCAGTGAAGTAGTGATTGCAACTGCCACTGACAGAAACAGCACAATAGATGAACTAGACCCTATTCCACAGGAATCGGACGAGAACAGTAATTTTTGTTCTGCTGAAAAGTTGAATGAAGTCCCAGAGGATTTAGGAGAATTTTCTGAATTCAATGAGTCTGGAGAATACAGTCCTGCTGATGAAGGAAATAACAATACCGAAGTAGATGAAATCTCCCAGATCTCCAGTCTACCCAAACCGGCTGAGGAGTCTGAAGGACCACATCTACCTAGTTTTAAAACCAAACTTGAACTTTTATCAAAGTTTGACGTGAGAATAAAAGTACGCACTTTAAAAGAAGGTACAATTATTTCTAGTACCACATCGGACAGTGATTCGTCTGAAGATAGAAAAGCTTTTGAAAAGGAATCAACGGTCTTTAGGACAAGCCAACATTTTCAAGACAAACAAGAACAGGTGGATAATAAAACAGTGAATATAAAATCGTATTCAACGGACAACGTCAGGATGGCCGTGCCAAATGAAGCGGATGCTAAGAATAAAACTGACAAGTTTGACGTCCAAGTGAGGATCACGTCTGAAGAGAATCTTGTTGTGAAAGAAAATGTAGAGAGGACCAGAAGAAAGGATACCCTAAACTTGGATGTGGATGATCTTAGTCTCCGGTAAGTTTTTTAAAGCTCTTATTTAGCCTATCTCTTTTACAGTTTTTGTTTTAATTCTAAGGGGGAGGCCAATTTCCAGCGGTGGACATCTTTCTGGTGATATGATGATGTTATGCTCATCTTCTTTGACAGTTGTTACGAGTCGTCAGGAGCCCTAAAGTCTGACAACCAGTCTAGGCAGTCTCTCCATGTAAAATACTGGTATTCGGCTGCATCCGGTTAGACTGGAAGCCGACCCGGCTTCCAGTCTAACCGGATGCAGCTGAATACCTATACCAACGTAGTTGGGAAAAAGCTAGGCAGATGATGCTGTTCTTCTTGTTTTGAGATCCTCAACATTTGCCACTCCATATTCCTGCACATCAATAAATTTCATCATTTATTTTTAAAATGGTTTACCAAGGTAATGACAAATTTGCAAAAAATAAATGCGGCAGATAGCCTTGCAGTCAAGACTTCTTAGTAGTTCACACATGGAATTTATTTTCTTTAAAAACTGGCTGAGCGAATGATGCGTGATGTTGATTCCCGGCATAGGAAAACTACTACATTTTCCGTTGTTCGTCTCTCTTAAGCTGGAGCCACACCAACGGTCACCGTCACAACCACACAACCACAACCCATTGCCATAAACAACGCGCTAATTATTCCGATAATTAACGCTTTAAATTGAGTGGCGATCATCGATCACTAATTTATTAGTGATCGATTGTGGCGACACTTGAACGGTTAACATCCATCAATGCTCATTGGCGATGCCGTCGTGCTCACGGTGACAGTAAAAAAAATAAAAACAAATGATTGCATCAAATCTCTTTAATGTCCCAAAAACCGGCCAAGTGCGAGTCGGACTCGCCCATGAAGGGTTCCGTTACGTTACGATTTATGACGTATTAAAAAAAAAACTACTCACTAGATCTCGTTCAAACCAATTTTCGGTGGAAGTTTATATGGTAATGTACATCATATATTTTTTTTAGTTTTATCATTCTCTTATTTTAGAAGTTACAGGGGGGGGGGGGGACACACATTTTACCACTTTGGAAGTGTCTCTCGCGCAAACTATTCAGTTTAGAAAAAAATGATATTAGAAACCTCAATATCATTTTTGAAGACCTATCCATAGATACCCCACATGTATGGGTATGATGAAAAAAAAAAATTTGAGTTTCTGTTCTAAGTATGGGGACCCCCAAAATTTATTGTTTTTTTTCTATTTTTGTGTGAAAATCTTAATGCGGTTCACAGAATACATCTACTTACCAAGTTTCAACAGTATAGCTCTTATAGTTTCGGAAAAAAGCGGCTGTGACATACGGACGGACAGACAGACAGACAGACATGACGAATCCATAAGGGTTCCGTTGCCATTTGGCTACGGAACCCTAAAAAATACCGCCGCGCCGCCCGAGTTATCGCCTAACGTGAAACGGCAATACCCTTGTCAAATTATCGCGATAAGTCCTAGCTATTCCTACGGTTAACGTCCATTATCGCGATAATCAACGGCGTTTCCCGTTGGTGTGGGTGGCCCCAGCATTATCGACACGGGAGGATAACTCATGGCGAAAATTTCTGGGTTGACTCATGACTGCCCAGGGAGCGCGGTACCTACATACATTTAAGTTTCAAAACTCCTGGAGGCCAATGGAATGCATGAGTAGGCCTTCTCTGTGCAAAGGTTACCCACTCGTATATTACTCCAAAAATATGGGCAAGAACATTCTCCCTAGGAAAAAAACCAAATTGCATTGTCGATCATACCCGTTTACCAAGCATATTGATTTGGATCATATAGAACATTATTGGCAGACCAGCTGTCAAGTTGTCTATGCCCAGTGGGGCTTTTGTCGATCTAGATCCAGCCGGTCGATTCTGTAAAAATCTCACCGTGAAAACTCAAGTGAAGTGAGCTTGATGTGAGTTGTCACTAGTGTCAATCCCTAGCATTATTTGGATTGACAGCTCACTCCACGCTCACTTCACCTAAGTTTTCACGGTGAGATGGTTACAGAATCGCACTGCTGGTCTATTATTCAGCTCTTGGGTAATCCCCAAACAATGGAAGACTGACAAGCAAATTGGAGGTAAACAAGATGCATTTAACGAGCTTTGACGTGACTCTAATCAACGTCTATGAAGCCCTCTGGAGGCGCGAAGCACACAAAGCCTGCTCGTTTGACGTTACACGACGTTTGCATGATAGTATCTGATCTGACACAATACTTTGTCGTTGATTGCAAAAGATTTCCAATATCTACTAAACGAGAGCCCTGCTCCAATCCTAAAGTAATCAATACAATTTTCAGATTCAATCTTTGCCGAATAAATCTTATCATCCTTTTGAGCTCCTAAATTAACAGTAAGCCATCTACGCCCTAGAGAGCAAACGACGAGAGAAAATTCAATCAAGAAGCTATCGCGTCCTTGCTGTTTACTAAATGAAACCCTGATTTTATTGCGATTACAATCAGAAAATGACTTTTGTTCAAATATTTGGACCTCGCAGCGTAACTCGATTTACGTAATAAAAAGATAAATTGTGCACATAATTGAACTCATTCACTGAAAAATACACGGAATCAACCCTCACGACATCGCGTTTCTGTCTGACGTCTCAAATTTCAGCGCTATCATCCACATTTCTGACTACCCTCCAAATTTATGACGCGCGGTATTGCAAAGGAACACGAAATCGTGTTGATGCCAACTCTGGGTATATGTGTAGATAGGGATACACCATTTATAATCCAACTTTTAACCGTGGAAAACTTACTTCACCATGGAAACATGTTAGTTCCCCCTTTTAGTCGCGATTTTACGGAAAATTGTGGGATCTTTGTTAGAATATTTGTACGTATCCCTTTCCATAGCTCCGCCAATTTCAGTGTAATTTAATAAGGTTTGGGTTCTGGGAAGTGGGAAGACATTATCCACAGTTTGATTAAGACGTAGATATTAAATTGCCGCATTATAGGGTTTCTGCCTACGGACACAGAATAATAACAAAGTCGATTGTTATTTCATCCCGTGTGACCTAGTTCCAGTTGTGAGCTATTTACAAGTAAATGAGGTTATTCTGCTACAACCTACGCAGACGCACAAGCACAACTTCAATAGATATTTATTTATTTCTTGTTGCAATATTGCACAAAAGTGGGCCCAATTTAATACCTTGTGGCACTCTCTACTCTACTAATCAATCTTTATCTCGTTTAACTTTAGATTATTTATCAAAGGATGTTCTAAAGTTATATATATATAGAATGGAAAGTTATATAGGTATACTCTATATTATGTACAGGTACTTACATCATATAAATTACAGATATAAATATATACATTTTACAAAGGGTGACACAATGGGCGGTCTTATCGCTAAGAGCGTATTGATTAAACGCATATAATAATATTTTAGAGAATATCTTCACCAACCAATAAGGTTTTCAAGCCCGATTTTCTACTCGTGTTTTATTTACAGCACTAAAATAAACATAGTCTGCTGCAAGAGCAAACTAACCTCGCATAGAGGTCTGCATGCAAACTTAAAGCGGTAAACAGAAGCCGTTTGTCTGTAGGATATATTTTAGTTTTACGAAAAACTTGGGGATCGACTAAACATCTTGCTGGGGTAAATATAACATCGGGAGGTTAAGAATAGCAGTGTTACTGTATAAGCAAAAGGCAGCTTTGCTTTGTAAGCGTTGCAATAGATGGCATTTCCCCTGGGGTATACCTGGAAATATCGCAAAAGAACGCAATTTTTAAAGCAATGCAAACAGTGGGTAATTTGCGTAATACACTAACAGCAGCAATGGATTTCATTTTGACAGTTCAATAACATTCGTTGCGTTATTTACGTAGTTGAGCAGATTATTTTTCGAACATATGAAGAAAGATAGAAGATTGTGATTGATTGTGAGTTATGCAATGAGTGCTGGTCATGCAGGCCAGCTTTAAAAGTTCATCTTGATGACAAAGTATGAAGAATACTTACTTAAGCACTAGATTCTTATAATATGAATCTGGTATTCGTAGACAAAGTTGACCAATCGCCACGTAATGCTATCATTATGAACATAAAAATTCCTAGTATTGCTACAATGCAAACTAACCTACTTACTCCATATTAATTACGTTATCATTTTCAATACAACCCTTCTTTATAAATAGACCGACAACCTACCGATCGTGTCGACGAATTGGCTTTTTCATGTAAAAGATACTGCGACCATTGAGCGCGCAACTGTAGAACCTACACGCTATATTTTTCAAATAAACTTGTCTGCTTCGAAACAACAACTTGACATCGTGAATTTTAGAGTTTATTTCGCAGGTGTACTGGTTAAATAAATATTTGTACTACGAGCAGCGAACGTAGATACCTGTTTGAATTTGGCATGCAAACATAAAGTTGGGTCTTGTGATGTTCGTATGAGTTACTTTATGAATGGCTAGCGTGAATATACAGCAGAAGTTTTGTGTAGGATTATGTTGAGAGAATTTTTCGAACATGAAGCAGGGCAAGCAGCAATATTCTTCAGAATGATTCAGATTGGGATTAAAAGTTAAAGACTCAATTAGGGTGCAAATTGACACAAGCCCGCGATTTTTAGGCCTGAAAGCTGCAATACTATTCTGTAAAAATCTCACCGTGAAAACTTAGGTGAAGTGAGCATGATGTGAGCTGTCAATAGTATCAATCCGTAGTATCAGCCAATCGATTCTATAAAAATCTCACCGTGAAAAGTTAGGTGAAGTGAGCTTAGAGTGAGCTGTCAATAGTGACAATCCCTAGCATTAGTTGGAATAACAGCTCACTCCACGCTCACTTCACCTAAGTTTTCACGGTGAGATGGTAACAGAATCGCACTGTTGACAACTCACTTCATTCACGGTGAGATTTTTACAGAATACACTTGCATTTTTTACACTATCTATCAAACTACTCTGTCGAATTCTAGACTAAGTTAATGACATACTGGTCCCGCATAAACATAGAGCTAACTTCAGCTTCATTTCAAGTTAACCCGCAGTCGTACGAAAGTTTGCGCTCAAACAGAGCGGGGCAAGTTTATTTGTATGACTTTGTTCAGCTGAAGGTTTCAGGGAAATCGCTCGATTCCCGTGATTCAGCGTGGATCGCGATTTCATTTTATTGTGAGTTGGTTTTATTGTTTACTCAACAAAGAGCAAAGACGGGCTTCCAACACAATCAAATCTTATTCCGAGTCAATTTCAAAGCAGCTTTCAACTTGCGTTGGTTATTTTTAAACTGTTTTGTGTATAGAAGATCTGTTGTTGTTTTTTTTGAGATATTTTGCTTCAGAATTTTATTATATAGACTGCGAGGAAGTATAATGGAAATAGATTTAAAAGGGAAAGATAACGATAAGATTACTCTTCATTGTAAGTTTACAATGAAGAGTAATCTTATCGTTATCTTTCTTTTTCTTTCTATTTCTTTAAGAAAAGGACAGAAGATAAATATTAATTTAGTCCTGTCAAATTAAGATACTCCATAGACAAGTTAGACGTGATAAAAAACCGGTCAAGTGCGAGTCGGACTTGCGCACCGAGGGTTCCGTACAAATTTGTAGGTATGTAACAAAAATTTACGGTTTTCGCAATTTATCCTTTATCTGTGCTATAAGACGTTGCTTCGTACCAAATTTCATGATTCTGAGTTCACGGGACGTACCCTGTAGGTTTTGATTCCCTGCGAGTGTCGAAAATTTGCGGCATAAGCGGCTGTATCTTTTGATTGCGTTAGCTTAGAAGTTTGATTTTTTCATAGCTCCAAGAGTCAGTAAACCTGAGTATTTGATATAAATTCCAGCTTGATACTTCCACGCGTTCCTGAGAAAAAGGTTCTTGACAGACAGACAGACGTACGGACGGACGGCTAACAAAGTGATCCTATAAGGGTTCCGTTTTTTTCTTTCGATGTACAGAACCCTAAAAATTGCTATTAGAACTACTCACAGTGCGCAGTGGTGGCAGAGTGGTAACGGCCCCGTCTTAGGAGTTGTAGGTGGTGGGTTCCAACACAGTCAAACGCTTTACTTTGTGTAACATAATCTCATCACTGCGCTCAAAACGGTGAAGGAAAACATCGTGTGGAAACCGGCATGTCGTAGACGCAAACATTCGGAGACATGTGACATCTATTAACCCGCACTGGGCCCGCGTGGTAGATTCCAGCCTACTCCTTCTAGAAGAGAGGAGGCCTGTGTCCCAGCAGTGGGCACATTATACGCTGATTATGCTTATAGAACACATTTCTTAAAAGGTATGAAAAATCCTTTTTAACCGACTTCAAAAAAGGAGGAGGTTCTCAATTCGACGGTGTTTTTTTTTTTGTGTGTTTGTTACTCGATTACTCCGCCAATTGTAGACCGATTTTCAAAATTCTTTTTTTTGTTCGAAAGGAGATACTTCTGAAGTGGTCCCATAGAAATTTCATTAAAAACGGTTCAGTAGTTTAGTGTTTAAACCAAAATTACTGGTAAAAATTACAACTTAAAAGTGATAAATAAAAACTTTTTTGCAAAAAAAAACAACCGACTTCCAAAAACGACACTACAAAGTGAAAAATAACTTTAATTTCGGAAGTCGGTGGCAAACAACGAAAATTCGAACCCAACGCCACCAACTTCCGAAATTAAAGTTATTTTTCACTTTGTAGTGTCGTTTTTGGAAGTCGGTTATTTTTTTTGCAAAAAAGTTTTACTACATTACGTTGTGGTATATTAAGAGGCATATATCTGTAGCAAGGCTTTCAATAATCCGGCTTACGAAGGATCTAAACATTACCGTGAAATTAATCCACTTACAGAGCTATTAGGCGCCCGACAAGCTAATTGGCCTTGAGTAATGTTATCGCAAAAACATTTAATGCTTTCATTAACATAATATTTCCATTATTCATAACAAAACATCTTATACCGCTTCTGCTCCCTAGAATGGAACCGGAGACATGGATGGAATGGAATAGTTGATGAATGAATACGTGGTGGTGGTGTTCAGCCTTTCTTTTATGGTATAAACTAAGACCCGAGGCCAAGTATTCATTGTTTTAATGACTTGGCATTTCTAGATGATAACATTTTCTATGGCGAGCTATTTCCGGGGAAGCAAACGTGACCTATTTCTGCTGAAGTCGGTAGCGATGAGAAAATAAAGTGATATTACTAAGAAACTTGGTGGCAATATTGATTTTACGCCTTAAAGCGTGACTTCAACGCAAAACTGTAGTGAGGAGATATGAAAACGTGAAGCTCATGGTTGACAAACAAACAATAATTGTTCTATCTTACGTAAGTTGGGATTGGCTTCTAATTTCGTCATCATACCGTTGAAAATCATTATCCATCCGGCATTTATTGAATCATCATCTGCCTAGCCTTTTCCCAACCATGTTGGGTCATCCAGTTTAACCGGATGCAGCTGAATACCAGTATTTTACATGGAGCGACTTCCTATCTGATCTCCAGTACCTAGTTACTGGGTAATACGATATCCATTGAAAAGACTGATTGTCAGACTTTTGGGGCTTCTGACGACCCGTAACGATTGCCAAAGAACCACGAATGACAGCCGGGGCCAACGTCTGAACGTGCTTTCCGAGGCATGGGGGGCCCCAGTATGTAAAGATGATCACACATCCACGGACCGACCGCAGCAAGCGTAGCTTAACCTGATCGATAGTCACGTACGGCTATTATTACTTAGCCACGATCCCATTTATAGAAAGTAGAGCATAATTATAGCAACTTTACCACTTTCGACCTTACTCCATCTTAGTGCGTAAATGATGGTTTTTTTTACGATTGTAGCTTATCCACGAAGATGGCGCCTTGCTAACCAGTTCTCTTCCTTCCAGATCGATGTCGGAAGGCGACAACTCAGTGTTCTCCGAAGGAGGTACGACTCCTATGGACCCGAACGCTGCAGCCGTGGTGGACGAGAAACAGGAAGATAATGCTAGCGGCAACGAGTCTGAAGAAGTGGACGATATAGAACTTATATTTACCACTGACGAGTCTAAGGATATGAGTAATTTACAGGTGAGCTTGTAATAACCAGTCTATAATGCAGTCTATAATGTGTGAGCTCAAATGGATGTGCATTCGCCAAAGAAGAAGTTTGCGTGCTTTGACCACGCTTTTCTCCCTTCTCAACTCTCTCAATCCTCCTTCTTATCTCGTATCTCACTTCCAATATCTATGTTCTTCACACGCTAAGAATCAGCGTTCTTCTAACAATTTTCTCTTACTCAGTCCATTCTTCTTTGGAATGCGCTTCCTCTTGATATCAGGACGGCCAGCAGTCGGTATGCATATAAGCGGAAATTGCAGAGTTATTTTCAAAACAAATCTTCAAAAAAATAGCGTAGAGTCATCTCAACACTTCTCTCCCTTGATTTTGTATATATACTCGTATATATATATTAAAAGTAGGTATATATTATAGTAATAGTATGTATGTGTATATATCCTATTTATGTATTAGTGTACCTAGTTTTAAGAGTTTTTTTTTATCATTGTCCCTCTCAACCAAAGCACCTGCCATCTAATCTCTTCTCCACCCTTGGTTGACTGGTAGAGAATGCCTAAGGCATTAAGTCCGCCTTTGTACCTTTTTGTGCGAAAAGTTTAAATAAATAAATGCGCCCACTGCTGGGACACAGGCCTCCTCATTGTGAGGTCTCAGGTCGCGCCACCACGCGGTCCCAGTGCGGGTTGGTTGATGTCACATGTCTTAGAATTTTACTGCGATATGCCAGTTTCCTCATGAGGTGACATTGTTTGAAGAAAGTTCTTCGTTACCTGCAGTAAAACTTATTGAGCTGAACTGATTGATTTTTGAAGTATCTGAGTAAAAAAAAAAAAAAAAAAAAAAAAAAAAAAAAAAAAAAAAAAAAAAAAAAAAAAAAAAAAAAAAAAAAAAAGGGAAAAGTATCTGAGTTAACATTGAATATAGCTGCAGCTGCGCAATGGTGGCCAAGTAGTAACGGCCCTGACTTACGAGTTGTAGGTCGACTATGTATAGCAAAAAGTGTCGTTACAACTTTTGGTCTTAATTTTTTCCGTCTAGCCTCCTTTCTCAACGCGCGATAAGGAACTTCGTTCCAAAAATTCGAAGGTATGTGACATCTACCAACCCGCACTGGTCCCGCGTGGTGGATTACGGCACACTCTCTCTCACTGAGAGGAGGCCTGTGTCCCAGCAGTGGGAACATAATAGGCTGATTAAAGCTACATGTTGCCCGCGATTTCACTCGCTTCCTAAGGGACACAGATAAAAAGTATTCTATATGCTAATCCCAGTGTTCCCGTTTCCAGTTCAAGAGGACATGGCCTATGTGTTTCATTCAAATCCGTTGAACTGTGTAGGTCATTGTTGAATAAAAAAAGGCCATTCTACCTTTGTACAATTTCATAAATTTTATTGCGTTACGCTTATACATCTATATCTACAGGCGTGGCGCTTTAATGGCGACATTAATTTAACACGTACCTAATACGATTTCGCGTTTTTATTTTAAGAACATATTTTAATTTCAATAAACGTTATTATTTATTTACAATTTTCTATAATAGCATCTTGATCTTAGAACAACCTGTACTTAAATAAAATGCAGGGGTCATTTCCCGGGGTCACAGATCATAACATCGTATCAATGAAATTAAAACGAATATCTTTCATAGAGTCGGCGAATTGAAGGAAAGAGAGAGCCCTATATCGACCAGCGTTGGCGGCGGTAGTTTGCAAATTACGAATGATTTTATGTTGTTATAATTATTATGATAACTGGCTACTAGCCCTACAATAATGTCGCTATTGTAGCGGCACGTTGTGTACACACGGCTACACATCAAGCTATGCAAAACCAGTATTGACTGACCGTTCATTGTGAGAAAATATCATACAAAGTGAGGCCAAGACAAACTGGTTTTGTATAGCTTGACTTGTAGCCGTGTGTACATACAGGGTGGCAGGGACATCGACGCGCAAACTGTAACCATGGATTCAGCACATGAGTTTAGACCCCATAGCGTCGTAATTTTTCGACGGTTATAAAAAAAGAAAATCTTCTGTTTCATAGAAAAGTGCAATACCTACGCGGTCAAAATGTATAGAACAGCAATATTATTTTTAATAACCGACGAAAAATTTCGATGCTATGGGGTCTAAACTCATATGCTGGATCCAAATGGTTACAGTTTGCGCGTCGATGTCCCTGCCACTATGTATTAATAAAATAGTAACGAAGTCAAAACTGTAGTTATCCTACTATCCTACTAATATTATAAACGTGAAAGTTTGTATGGATGGATGGATGGATGGATGTTTGTTACTCTTTGGATGAAATTTGGCACACAGATGGTTTATAACCAGGATTAACATATAGGATACTTTTTATCCCGATATTCCCACGGGATCGAAACTTATGCGGGTGAAACCGCGGGGCGCAGCTAGTATTAAATATTTTTGAAAAAAAAACGTAATTTGAACAAAGTGAAAAATCGTTTTTAGAATATTGTTTTTTGTCTGGTATATGGTCCGGATTGGCGCAAAAACGGCTGAACGGATTTGGATGAAATTTCGCACACAGATAGTCTATAACCAACCTGTAGGTCTGTAGGGTTTTAATCCCGGTAGTGCGTTCCCGTGGAACATTTTCCTACAGCCACGCTGGCGAAACTGTGAGCAAAAGTTAGTTTTAATTATAATCGTGTATACCTGAAATCGGATGTAATTAAAAATGAGACCAGAAAAAGTCTTGATTCATAATTTCAGGGTAGGTATGATAATTTTATGCGGTACACAAAATGGCTCCCACGCGCCCCAAGCCTTGATGACATGACCATTACTTAAGATTGTTATAGATATTTGAAAACTTTTGGGCTGTTTTTCATGAGGGTATAACTTTTGGGCTGGATAACTACATTAAAAGCGAAGTTTCAGTGTGTTAATTATATGATATTGGCAAAGTTATTAGGGCGCTTAGTGACCTCATTAATTTAATAAGATATTGTAGCAGTTAAATTTCACAAAGCCGTATGAGATATTTATACAGTCTTATAACAGAGCCCACGAAGTCTTAACGCAAAAACTTTAACCCTCTGTTTGTGTCACCTAGGAGGACCTAGTCTCCATACGCGAAGGCGACGCATGGGCTCCTCAATCAGCATCCACAGCACAGTCCACGCCAGTCCTCATTAAATTCCACACCCTAGACCCTGACTTCCAAGATGGGCCGGAGACCAAAGACAATCCGACAGAAAACCAAGAAAACAAAGACCAAACCATAGAGGTCTTGAAACAGAAAAGAGTTTCGTTACCAAACGACAAGGAGATCAGACACGTCGCGTTTAATGGGAAACGGAGCTTAGATTTACCAGGGCGGAGTATCCTAAAGAGCTGTGACAATAGATCAGACAATATGCTGTTCAGGAAAAGTCCTAACACAAGTTCTAGAAGGCTTGATAGTATTGATAGTCTGACTTGCGAGTACAACAGAGGTCTCAGCTTCGATAATACCAAGTCTTCAAGCTTCGAACTCGGTTCAAGCATGGATATCCTACATAGAGAGGAGAGTGTGGACAGTTTCCACAGGAACATACATCTGGGTCATCGGTATTCAGTGTTCGCGGAGACTGATATCTCGAAATGTGGGACGTCTGAAGATGATTTGGCGGCGAATTTGAATGTTAGGAGGAATACTTGTCCCAATCCGTTTCAGTACAGGTAAGATTCTTTTATAGTTTTTGAAGGAGTATAATTATAATCCCTGAATACTTAAACGCCACTCACACTTTAAGACGATCTTAAGAGTATTTTTGCAAGAATTCATTTTAAAGTGACAAAGACTGCTTGATACTTAAGGTGACTTAAAATTTAAGTGCTTTATAGTTTCAATTGCGATAATATTCAACTTATTATCCACCAGGCCATCAGGCTACCGGGGCGTGTCCCGCCCCCCCGGGCCGTTCAAGGCGGGCACGGCTCGCCTGCGGCCCGTGCTGCGGGACGGTGCGCATGCGCGGCGGGAGAGCGGCGCGCAGACTGATGTGTGCGCACTGCCTCCGAGGTGGAGCTCTGACGGATATCTTGCGCATAAGGTTTGTATGAATAATTTTAGAACTAATTTCGGAATATCGATATTTACAAACAAACGAATCTAGTCCTGAAAAATACTTTTCTCGCTACAAGTGCTGCAACTGGAGATCTCTCAGATACGTCAGTATCTAAGCAAAAAACGAAAATAAATTTATTTAGCAGACACCAAAAGGCACACAACATATATTAACGCTATGTGATGAATTTATTTAGGAAAATGGTAGGGTTGTATTGAACTTTTATCGACAAAAAATGTTCGATGGCTGTCCTCCGCAAATGTGAAAGGGGGTAGTAAGTAGCAATTACTGGTCAGCGGTCTTCATGAAATGTGCGCCTCCCGCAGCTGCCGCTCCCGCCCGCCAGCGCGCCCACCGTGCCGAGCGCGCGCGGCCCGGCGCGGCGCCTCACGGTGCCCGACGCGCGCCCGCCGCCGCCCGCGCGCCGCACGGACGAGACCAGACGAGTGCTGCTCAGCGATATCGGTAACTAATACATAATCAATGCAACTGTGGTGACAGCTTTTTAAAACTACTTTAATTGTTTTTGTTTTTTAAAGCCAAGCGCACATTACAGCCGCAGCGGATTTATTCTAGAACATAGTTGGAAGATGGCCGGGCAGTAATGTTTACATCATCATGTCTACATTCATATTTTTGTAATTTTATGGTGTATACATAATAAAGAGTATTCTATTTATGTAACCTCCATCGTTTACTTCACAATGTTACTCATATGTAGGGTTCACATCGATGGTGCCGGAGCTGTCTCGCTCAGCAGACCCGGTGTGGGTGCTGGGCAAGCAACAGTCGCACCCGGACGACTCCACCACTACTTCTACTTCCAAGTAAGTACTAGACCATACTTGAACAGACGTACAACACCCTAATCGTGGTTCTCTAGAATGTCGATTAATATGTGAAGATGAGCAGAAGTACTGTGATAAAAAACAAAGTGCGAAAAAAAAAAAAACGTTTCTTTGCGGTGACGCATACAAGTTGGGGGAAAGCATGAGTCACATCCACGCAAAACGGCCATCGCTCAGCATAATGCTAAGACCCTATACGAGACAGCACCAGCGCTGGTTTTCAGCGATAGCCGGCGTTGACAGCTAACCTCTCTGACAATCAACATGGCGGCGCTAGTGCTGTTCGATAAATAGTGCTGAGCACATTTGCAGTACTATGACACTAATGATGATCTTGTGGATTATAGATTCCTGTCCCGCGGCTCATCGTACCGCTCTCCGTGCCTCAGCATAGACAGGAGCAATGATTGGACACCACAACATGTCTGCCTGCCATCGTCCAGAGGTAAGATAAAACAAAAAAGGCGAGAGTGAATAGGCTTCTTCTGGGCAAGCTCGTTCCACCGTAGATCTCATCCCTGCCTCTGGGCTGGATTGAGGTCAAGAGTGAGCCCATTGTCAATAATAAAAAAAAAAATGGGCAAAAAGAAAAGGTGATGACAGACGGTAATTTTACATACGTACTTAAAATGAAGTTTGTACATCACAGTTTTTTGGTTTGACTGTTGATCCCCAAACTAATCAGGGGCCCTACTCCGAAGTGCAATGTGCGAATGTTCGGATCGGACCGACACATGGCCGAACCGAATATTAATGAAAAATGCGAAGAAAGTTCGGATCGGCTCAGTTGGGTCGGGACCATAGTCAATATTCGAAAGAGTGTAGGAGTGTAGGATCGGAACCGACCGAACCAAATATAGTAACTTCGTAGCAGGAAACGGCCGAACATTCGGCCGATACTACTTTGGAGTAGACCCCCAGGGCTTGTATCTTGGGGGTCGGAAAACATACATACATACACTACATAACAACACGCCTGGGCTTATTTTTAATTTTATATTTTTAATTTTATATTTTAATTTGTTTCTTTACATTGTTCTCACATATAGAAGCAATAAGAATACTGTAACCAGGATTTTGTAAAAATGTCTTGATTTAAAAGAGTGTCCGTGGAGTTTCTTGCCCGTTCTTCTCCATAGAGATCTACGCTTTGGAATGGGCAACTAGCTTCAACTATCTGACTAACTGACCGACTATTTAATTTTGACAATTCAAAAGTGCCTGTAAATGGTTTAATTGAAATAAATGATTTGAGTTTGAGTTTGAGTTTGAGTTTTCCCCAAAGGGTTAGGCAGAGCCTGTACCTACACCGTTAAATTTTGATCGTTTTAATCCTTAAAAGGGGTCGTTGTACTTATCATTATGAACAACTTTTCTACGGGACCAACCCTGAAATCGTGAAAAAAAAATCTGTTGATCCATAGATTTATGTTCGCATAATTCGATTCGATTCGAACCTGTTATTATTTAGCCACGGGCCCCTCGTCTTACCTCTTTATAATAATAGTATAGAAAATTCAGACTAAAGAAAATTGGGTCAGAAAAACAGAGCATGAAAGTTTCACCACCAACGTTTATGGCCTGATATTCCATAATCACGGCAGTTTTCTCAAAAGGGTTCGGCAGAGGTGTTCTTCTATTTGTCTTTATGGCCCGTGTAATTTGCCTGCCAGGGTAGCGGGATCATCCGAAAGGGTTACCGCTGCCCTGGAACATAAATGGCTAAGGAAGGAACACGGGTGGGTTTTAGTCAGTAAGAGTCTGACACTCTGACACTCCCTTCTGCTCCACCCAGAGCGGGAGTGGTCATTTGATGATTTCGCATCCTGAAAAAAAAAAAAAAAATGGCCCGTGTAATTACATGTACTGATATGTTATGATTTATTTCTAGCAGCTAACCGTCCGTGGCGCAGCTCGTTGCCGGACGTTCGCCGCGACGACACCGACGAGTTACTGGAAGAAGCCGAGATATTCTTGCGCCGATCTATTGACAACTTGCAAGCGCCGGCCATTGACTGTAAGTTCTTCGTAGACGCAAAGGAGATGTTTCAAAACAGGCCCAGTATATGTACAGTACCTCGAAAAATCGAGAAAAGTCCTTGGAATTCGGTAAAAATCCAGATAAATTGCATAAGTGCATATTTTTCTTGTAATCATATGATTTTTTTTTTTTTTCATTTTCAAAATGCGTCTCGCCAATTTAGGTACGGTATTCTCTGGTTAAAAAACAATGAAAGTATACCATAGATCGACCATTGATCATAAATCGTGAACAGTCTACTGTCACATCTTGTCAGACTAAAAGTACGGTAACGTAGTGATTCTCTTTGACAATTTAATATGACAGAAATAAACATATCAAACGTCAATAATCAATCGACATGACAGCTTACCGCCATGACGGGTTTTTGTTGTGTGTTGCAATTTCAAGTGTACTACATTCTTGTGCTTTACTACCAAACAAAGCCAATTTCTAGTAATTGGATGATTGAAAACTGTTTTAATTATGTTTCCCCATTTTTAGTATGGTGTACAAAGACCTGGCCGGGGCTCCATACATTTGAAACATCTCCTTTATCTGCGTAATAGTGGCGCGGCTTTAAATGTACAGAAAACACAGAATGTACAGATTACAATAAACTTTCATAAGGTCTTGTGACAGAAGCGGGACGGTTTTGTCCAGTAAATGTGCAGAAAATAGTTCACGTTAACATACATGCGGTTGGTCAAGACCGACCCAAGTTTTGGGGGATTGTTTTTTTTTTCATTTTTGTACCTACAAATTTTTTTATCGTTTGTAAAGCCCTGATTCATGAGCCCCACATGCAGCGATGTTACCAACTGTATTGTACAGCCTTTAAATCAAAATGTTTGTCAGTGTTTTTTTGTCTATAGTGGTATTTAAGTTGACATAATTTTGCTTCCAGTGGAAAAATCAATCGGAGTGACGGGTCAGCCGTACATCCCGGCTGAACCTCGTCAGCTAAGGCTCGGACACACCGTCAAGGTGATCACGCCGCATGGACGCATCGCGGTCGGACGTGTCAGGTACCTTCACACACTTACTGACATAAGTAATCTATACTTATAATAAATCTGTAGAAGTGAAAATTCTGTACATTGAAAATATCAAAAAAATAAATGGCAGGGGGTGTTACTAGACCGACACCGAACCCAAAAATGTGAATAAAAAATTTTTTGTCTGTCTGTCTCTCTGTTTGTTCAGGCATCACGCAAAAACTACCGGTTCGATTACGATGAAACTTGGTATAATTATTCTTTAATATCCTGGGCACCACACTGGGTACTTTTTATCCCGGAAAAGTATATACAATAAAAAACAAACTTAATTTTGCGGTTCGATCCCTAGACTGTGCCAACCGCAAATAATAGTTTGTCGTAGGTTAAGTCACCCGCAGTGGAGTTCACTAAGGTTATGCTCTAAATGTAGTGCTGAAGGTTGAATTTGGCTTGCACCGTTCGCAGCACACGCGTGGCGCGCGGCCGCCCATTACATTTTTTGAACTTTGATTTGAACGGACGTGTCGAGTGGCGAGCGTTCGTTCTTATTCTTATTTTAATTGCTACTTGCAATTCTAAGCCGTGCTTTTCAGTGCGACCTTTTTATTCCTTTTAGTTTTTAGAGTTATTTAGGTTTATTTTTATAAGTCGTAGGTACTTATAGATTTTAATTTTAAAGTATAGGTAGGTAGTATATTTGATAGTGTACGTAGTGACCGTAGGTTATTTTATAATATTGTTTGGTAGGATTAGTCATTCGTATAGATATTAGTTTTTAGGGATTTTGATTATTTATTGAGTTTAGATTAGTTATCATCAGAAATAGGTTTATTTAGGTAGGTAGGTATTTTATTTTCTGTTATTGACTATGTTTTTTTAGTTAGGTAGATACTTAGGTAAAGATATCATATAGGTAGGTACCCTCTTAATCACCACTAATGAGACACAATTGGTTTTCTATTGTAATTAGCCATAAAGGGCCCGAGAGATAGATGGCATCCTCGGGAAGCACATACATTTTATCCTGTTAGCACGTTCCCGTGGGATAATTTCCGACATCCACGCGGGCGAAGCCGCGGGCAGAAGCTAGTAAATAATATAAGTACGTTAGGCTACAAGGTTCCAAGAAAAAGCTTTAAATATGAGAAAGAGCTCCTTCGCAGAAATGGCTCTAATGTGCTTAGACCCTAGCACAGACATGTCAAACATGCAGCCCTCCTGTCTTCGTACATTGTTATGCGTTAATTTACGTAATCTAAATGTGGTGTATGGTCCTCAGATACGTCGGCCTGGCCGGCAGCAGCGCGGCCTCCAGCAGCGTGGTGGTGGGCGTGGAGCTCCTGCACCAGCAGCACGCGGGCCTGCCGCGCAACGACGGCATGTACCGCGGCCGGCGATACTTCCTCGCGCCGGCACTGCACACGGCGCTCTTCGTGCCGTTCTCAAAAGTCGTCATGGCGTGGACTAATTAATGGTAAACTACTTCATTATTAGGCTTTATCACACTGGTGTTTGAAATTAATAAGTTGAGAATATTTGACAAAAGCTTGGGCACTCAATCTTGCTGATTGAGGAATCTTGGACTGCACATCAGTAGGAAAACTTGCACTACGAAATTTACCCTTATGACGACGATATAAAGGCGGTGTCAATTATTGTACAAGCCACGTCGAAAGTGCGCAATGATCGTATGCGACTGTACGTTGCGAGTCATTGGAGATGTCTGGTCTAGAATGGCTTACGATGTTTGGACACAGAAGCGTGTGATAAGGCCAAATTATTTAAAAGAGCACAAGCTTGGCTTTGTGGTTGTAAATATATAACGTAAACACACAACATAACCACAAAGTGTAGCACAAGACACATGGAAAAATCGACAACGAAGAAGATACGATAAAGTTTATATAAGTGCACGATAAAGTTGTCAACTAGAAACAGTGTGGCGGTGTTTGAAAATGTCAGGGTAGTACAAAATTTTGTGAAAAATGGAAAAACGCTTGGTGTGATCCTGGGATCATTATTTGCATGTCCGTTAGCATTAACGGACATGCCAATAATCTTCCCAGGTAGTGAAAAAATTGTTTGTGGAAAAGAAAACTGCAAAGCTTTGGCTGAATGTGGAAAAGATAGTGGTTTAGCACGGTTTACGGTTCAAGACTTTTATGAGTAATGTATAGTACATTTGAAAGGACCCGATTACAGTATTGTACAAAAAAGCAAGCACAAATTGAAAGTTGTGTGTCGAAACTCGAAATAATACAAGAAAAATATATTTTTACTATAAAAGCAGGTTTAGTACTGCTTTCTTGCATCATACGACTTGAAATAAACCCCATAGCGAAATGCAAACGAGAGAACTAAAAATGAAATGTTGCGATATTAAAATTAATTCAAAAATAAAAAAGTGAAAGTATTATTCTTATTAGTCTATGTTATAAATTATACAGTTTAGCTAAACATGTATGTATCTTACCTACTTACATAAATGTCAAACTCTTTATATAAGATTTCTTGTAAAACAAAATGGTGTATTATAATTAAATGTGGGATTATATTAAAGGCTCTAAGATGGTATGATTTTCATAGAAGCGACATTTTTGTATCGACAAACATGTGTTAGTTTAGTCGTTGGTATCACAGTCACCTCAACCAGTTCTAGCCCACGGCAGTAAATTCTCTAAATTGGTATATAAAATTTGTTTAGCATCCAATTTAGGGATATTTCCTGGATTAAGAAAAAATTAAAGTCTCAAATTGACAATGTAGCGGTAAAACGCTTGGTCTCCCCGCTGACAGACTATCTTGTTTATTACAGCTATCATGTAACACACAAATTGTCAGTTTGTTCAAAATGTCACAAAATTTTCTGACAAGTAACTAACGCGTTGCTCAGAAAGAGGCGGTGGCGGTGGTGAACAGATTGACAGTGTGACATATCTGACATAATGACAGCACAAGTACTGGGGGCTTACTACCAGGGCCCGTATTCCCGTAATTTAAAACGTTCAAAATCTAGTCGCAGTCTCATCTCGGCGAAAATCAAATTTCAAAATGTAGGGAAATTAGACGTGTTTTTGACAGATTGAGACTGAGATCAGACTGTGAACGTTCTTAAAATTACGAGAATTACCCTTCAGCTCTTATATCAGGGCAGGAGTTGATCTGCACTCCTTTTTTGTTCTATGACTAAGTACAAAAAAGCAGTGCAGTTCAACTTCTGCCCCGCTATAAGAGCTGGTGGTAAGCCCCCTATCTGCCACTGCCTCTGTTATTTATTTATATTCTCTGACGGCAGCAATGCAACAGCAAGCAACAAGCCCTTATTTCAAGGAGAATAAAGAACAATATGATTTTGACAGACTTAAGTCAATGGCAGCAAACAGTGATACAAAATCATACGTAAAATAACAGCGAAAGGATTGTAGTTTTGAATGGACCACGCTTCTCGATATAAAAATGTCTCAACTACGAATGTTGTCTTAATCACTTCTAGAACTAGCTCAATGGCAGCAAACTACCCTACATTAAGACATTTTAAATGTTTTGTCATAATTGTATGGAATTGAATGTACGCCTAACTATGCTTAATGGAGATTTATCTTAAGAATATTATTAATATATGAATGTAAAGAGCACACAGTGGATTATATTAGACATGTATGTTTATGTGTTTTTCTCTATGTATCTTTATAAATAAATAAATATGTAAGTAATTCGCGATAATTAGCACTGCCGATATACAGAAATGGGAATTTTGTGTGAGAAGAATTGGACAATTATTGAATATAACTATTTGGGAAATAATAATAATAAGACCGTAGCCAGAACGTAATAGAAATAAATACAATAATATTAATGTTCTGGCTGCGGTTTTAAATTAAAATTATGTAGTTTATACGCACCAGATAGTAGACGTCAAAATTTTACAAATATATACGTAAAATATGTATAAAAATACGTATAAAGTAGTCTATACATTTTACAGCTACTCATTGATATTTTCAATTAAAATCGCAAGTAAAATTTTAATAGATTTTTATTAGTGGGAATTTTGTTGCATTATGCACTCTATACCAAGGAAAATAAGACCTAAAATGGATTGTGTTCAGTTTTGAATAGGCTAGTTATATACATTATATGTGTGTATTAATGTATGCCTAAGAAAATTTTGTTCATGGGAGGAAAATGGAGGTTAGAAAAAATAAGATGTTAATTTTAAGGTTATATTTCTTTTTGGTGAATTATCTTGTCATCATTAAATGAGACAGGAATAAGAACTAATTTAATAATATTTTAGTCATTGGAGCCGATTCCCTTGTTCACAAACTAAACTAAATTTAAGTTCAGTGCATCTTTTTCTTTCTATTTCATTAAGAAAAGGACGGAAGATAAATATTAGTTTAGTCCTGTCAAATTAGTCAGCGCCCTGAAAAGTTTAAGTCAGTGCACTGAACTTAAATTTAGTTTAGTTTGTGAATTAGGAAATCGGCACCATTATTTCCTTATACATATTGCGATAAGACTATTACTAATGGATGGCTAAGTGTTCAATGTAAATGCGTTCGAGTGTAATAAAATTGTCAATCATTATTCTCTAGAAAATATTCGATATTCTATAGTTGCTGTATCTAACCTCCAAACATAATAGTGTCATCAATAAATATGCGGTCAGATATGGCTCATAACTATAATAATAATATCCCTGGACATTTCACACAGCGCCATCTAGTCCCAAGCTAAGCAACCTAATGCTTGTGTTATGGTAACAAGATGGCTGATAAACTACTTATATACATTTTTTTTTTGTAAATACATACATATTATAGATAGAAAAACACCCAGACTCGGAACAAATACATGTAGGTCATACAAATATTTGTTCCGTGCGGGAATCGAACCCGCGACACGCAGCGCAGCAGTCAATCGCTTAACCACTGCGCCAACCGTGCCGTCAACTCCACACGATGCAAGTTTCTTACCTGTGGCACACCATAAAATCTGTGTGGAAACAAGCAGTTAAAGTGATGTCTGCGCTGCCAACTCTAACGACGTGGATGTGGCGAAGTTTTGACCCAACAAAATTTAAATGACTGTTGTGCCAGCGATACGAAGAAGACCATACAATTGAAGTAAAAACTTGAGAGGTGTCAAGGGACACCCGGATGGAATGAAGTTCCTTTCGATTAATTATTATTATTTATTATGTACAAAAAACCTTTATACACTCAACAAAAATAATCGTCGCGACACAGCACTGTTCAATGCGAAATAGAAAGACGAAACGAAAATAACTGGCTTGCTTTCTATAAGAGAGAGAGAGAGAGAGAGACAGAGAAACACGCGAACGCCGCACGGCTTACAACTATAACAAAAAGTGTCGTTCCAACTTTTGGTCTTATCGCGCGCTGCGAAAGAGGGCTAGACGGAAAAAATTAAGACCAAAAGTTGGAACGACACTTTTTGCTATAGTTGTAAGCCGTGCGGCGTGCGCGTGTTTCTCTGTCTGTCTCTCTCTCTCTCTTTGAACTTCGTTCCATCCGGGTGTCCCTTGACTCCTCTCAAGTTTTTTTTTTTAATAACCGGCGAATTATTTCAACACAGGGGTCCAGAATCATGTATTGAATTCATAGTAATAAGTCGACGTCCCTGTCACCCTGTATTTTCTGAGCCTACATCTTGAATGAGGTCATTCCTAACCTGAAAACCCGGCTTGAGCTAGCTATGATGTAGCTCTGAATACATTATTTATTCATAATTTTATGGGCCATATCTGACCGTAGTGCAGTTTCTCTTTCCTTCATATTCGTTTAAAGATATAAAGGTAATAGAGATGTAAGATATATGTATGTATTTATTTATATTAAATGGGTAGTTCATTGTGTAGAAAATTATATGGTCTAGCGGCGAAGTACTTCACGTTCATAGTGTTTAGTGATTAATTAATGTGTATGGCTACGTATTGCTCATACTTCTACAATGGTGCTCTGTTAGTTTGTCTTTCTATACAGGGCGTTGTGAAAACTGTAGTTTAGCTTTTGTTAAAATGTCTGGAATTTTAGGGTGCAGTTTTCATAATATTCTGTGTACAGACGCCAGCACGTCAAGCTACTACAATCTGTCAAATTTCTTTAATAGATTTTCAACTTTATCGCTGAAGCATTAAGGTTCAAGGTTCATTGGGAAAATTTGACAGTTTCGGGCAGCTTGGCCTGCTGGCGTCTGTACAGTCACGAACAAAAGTATGTATACACTCGAATTTATTCAAAAGCGATTTACCCCTTTATTTTTAAAGGAAATTTTATGTTGTTACAAACATAGCATTTTCTAACCCATAGGTTTATGTAATGTGTCGTATTTCAACGTTGCAATCGTTATTTCACGAAAAAATCGCAATTGAAAGTTGCCAAGTGTTGACATATTGGTGCTCGTGACTGTACCAACATATTTGCTTACTATCAATTTTATTAGTCGCTTAGTTCAGGAATATTTAGTATAAATCGCGTCAAACTTCATGGCGGCTCTGACGTGCGCTACTCGCTGCGCAGTACCTCACCCCTCACCCCCGCTGACACCGGAATGTGCTACTGCGCAGCGACTCGCCTCTTGTTCCGAGCAGCATAAAGTCTGAATCGAGCGGTTGTAGTCTCTTGAATTTATTATTACCAATTTATTTACGCATATTTTTTTATAAATACTTATTTTTCTATGGAATTCTACAATTTTATACTGTACCTAAGGGTTGATGCGTACTGGAACTGTGTTTCGTTTGAATGTGCAGTCGAGGAAGAGGGTCTTTAATCACTATAAGGATTTATTTTTTAATCGTCAGATAACTTATTATCTGAAAAAGAAACATGACGGTTTGGCAGCTCTTGTATAGAAAATATGTCAAACTGGCTTATTTAATCTTCAGATTAAAGTGGTCTGACAATTGAAAAATCAGCTATACCTACCTAAACCATAAAATTCTCGTGAAAAAAAAAGGAGGCAGAAATGTCAGATTTACTTCCTCGTCAGCACCTGGCCTGCTATTGCATATCAAAACAAATTGTAGTTTATATTTTCTTATCTCTGCGACAAACTGTGTGAATTTTTAAATGTTTTAGAAAGCTTAGCTTAGCCGTTTCGAATGTGTATTTGATGTATAGTGTAATATAATGTTTGTAATGTAAATGTAACTCATAAGCTGTCTATTGTGTTTGGGAATTAGTTTTGTACCTTTTAATTATAAAAGTTATTATTGGAACATTGATATCGTCCCTACCTGAAACTCCGCAATTCGTATTATTATAAACAAACACAAAAAACATTATCTCCTTTGGAGCTTTGCCGCAGTTGGGTAAAAGGGTAGTAACACATTATGTTATCGGCCTATTGTCAAACACAGAATTCCAAAAAAAAAGTGCTACATTCGTTCGTGGCCAGTTCAATTAACAAAACAAAGCACACAAACAGGCCTCTGGATGATGAATACATAATCAGCCTATATTGTTAACACTGCTGGGACACAGGCCTTCTCCCGATGTCACATCTCCTCGAAGTTTTGGGTCTGGGTCATGCCGGATTCACGGTTACAACTTATCTCTTCAAGGCGAGAGTGAATAGGTTTCTTCTGGGCAAGCTGTTCCACCGTAGATCTCATCCCTGCCTCTGGGCTGGATTGAGGTCAAGAGTGAACCCATTGTCAATACAAAAAAAAAACTCGGAAGTGGTAACTCACTAGGCCACCACTGCTCCATAATGATTAAAACAGGAGAAGCAAATCTATAATAGTTATTATACTTAATGGCAAACTGTTTCTCAAACACAACGGCCGCTTTATACAAAAAATATATTTCTCTACTTACCTACTTTATAATGACTCGAGAAAACTCTAAATATCTAAGACTTCTATTTTAAGGCGTATTAGCACTGCTTACTTATCACCCATCACAGTAAAACTTCTGAAATTGTAACATGTTGCTGTAACATTACTTTCAATGTAACATGTTACATTACATTACCTACTTACTTAAAATGTTACAGCCGCAGAACTTTATGAAATGTCGACATTTTTATCGTTGTTGTAAACTTTGACATTTTAACATAACAAAATATCATGCCTGTAATTCCCGAAGAGTTGGGCAGAGAGGTAGTACGAGTAGTTCACCCACCTTTCGCCAGTTATGTTTAAGTCGCATGAAATAGAGGGGCGAGCCTCCTTTGACATTTTGTAGTTGAATATTCTTTTGAATTGATTCGTATTTGGTCCCTATATGATTGGAACGCTTGAAACGTAAAGCGGTGAATACCTAAATATATGAAAATCTTGATAAAATTGTTATCACACAGTCTGTTGATGGACGGCTGGCGCGTGCCCGACAGAAGGCCTAGTTGTAGGTATATAAAATATTTGGCCTAAGTAAAGTATATGACTTCGTTGGTACAGTTCCTTTCTGCTAAAATTGTAACAAATTAAATCATGAACTAATGTTACTTCCAAAGAATTTTGTTGATTATCTATAGGGGTGAAATCAAGTTTACACGCATGGATCAGCATTTATCTGTAGGTTTCTGTCACTTAATTAGGACATTCAAGATCAAAGGGCTTTGCATACCAACTGTCGCGCCATTTTGTTTTTTTTTTCAAAATGGCGTTTTTCTATGTGACAAAAAGAGATAAAGGTACAGAAAAATGGTGATCCTACAATTCAATGATAGACAGGCAGCAAATCCGTGCCTATAATTTCACCCAAAACATACAACTAATTTACCATATTTGACTAAAGGTTTCGATAAGAAAAAAGCAAAAGGATGTGATTGTCTAACAGTGTCTTATTATCTAAGGAACTTAGGATACGGTTAGCAATGGTACACGGACTTGTATGCAGAGAATAGTAGAAACGTTTTACACGTCATCATGCACGCCAGTTTAACTCAAAAGGGTGTGCAAACTTAGAGAGAAGTGTTGTTGAAATGTGACTGTACACATAGGGCACACACATTTCTGCAGTTAAGTTCAAAGTTATTGCGCGAAAACATACTTAAAGATAAATGAAATACTACACAAAGATACTAGACACTTAAACTACTAGAATAGTATCTTTACTTGATACTTTTCAAATGTTACAAAAATAGGAATATCGCAAAAACCGCGCTCTTTCAAAAATTGAGAGAATAACGATATGGAACCAATGTCAAAAACTTTTTAAAAAGATTCAGCGAAGTGTGAAGTAGGTATGATGGCCTGGACAGCTCAAACGTAATAAAAATATACCAAAGTTTTGATCTCAAAGGGTATTGAAGGTATTTATGTGGAGTCTGGCGTACCTACTATCCGCCATTTTGTCCGTCTGTTTGCATTGATGTCAGCTGTTAATTTATATAGGATTCAGGCGTAGCCGCCATTTTGAAAAAAATCAAAATGTCGGACAGTAGGTATGCAACAAACCTTCAAAGCCCTTTTATTTTGATTTATTTAATTAGATCTGTAAGTACAACTGTGATTTCTAATTTATTTTGACTGAGGTCATCAGTATTATATTGTTCTGTAATACTTTTTACATGGCAGCTGTTTTTGCTCTAGATATTGCATTTCTTATTTTATTTGTGATTTGATTACCAAAGAACGTGGTAAGTAGAAAGTTTGATTAAAACTTAATAATGTGCACCAATGTCTATATTGTAAAAAAATGGCTATTAATTGGCTTACAGAGGAAAAAAATAGTGTTCATCAAAATGTGCCAAACACTGGCTAAATGTCATGAAAATCTATGTAATATAGCATCTGTCTGTACAAAAAAGCCTTCGCCTAAATATTATTAAAAAAAACAATGATCAATTTCACGCAGAAACTTTTTTGTCGAAATGTAAACCTGGAAACCCAGCGGGCTAACAAAGAATGGTGCAATCTTAAGAGAAAACTTTCGATGCCTAATCTACTAAAGTTTTTTCATGAAAAACTATCTTTTAAATGTACTACTTGATTTTGTACAACTCTGATTGTATGTGTATACCTGTTATGTAGGTAGTCTATGTCATATACATGTAAGTAGAATCTTAGATCGAAACACCCTTATCTATGCTGTTGATGAGATCAAAAGAAATCTATTTTAAATATCATTGTACGAGAATATATGTTAAGTGTAAGAAATAAAAGTATTAAAAATATCCAAGTATTTTTGTCTAAAAAAACAAAAATTGAATATCTGACCTAAAAAGTTCTTTGCATTGAATGGCCAATGTATAGTCGACCTCGTAATTGCTTTACCAATTTTGACAACTATTCCCTTTGAATTGAATCTTCACTAAGGTTGACACTATCTAACAAAGTAAGCAAATAGATTTTACGTTTCCTGATATGCAATTAACATTCAACCTTAAGGTGACAAAGCAAATAATATCCTGGTTTTTGCATTCATGATATAATGATTACCATTTTGATAATTCTGGGGTAAATAAAATAAAAATACAAAAATACGTTGTCAACATTTTTATTTATCGTCGATTCAGAAAACAGGAATATAAAACAAACAAAAGTCGAGTAATTAACAATGATTTAATTAACAGCAACAAATAACAATATTGTGCAACAACTTATAAATAATTTGTTCTAAATCGCACCAGGTAGCTTGGTATAAAGAAGGGTGAAAAAAGTAAGAAAATAAAAGTGAAGAAATAGGAAAGCAGAATTAAAGTATGGAAAGAAGAAAAGAAATAGAAAAGCAAGTAGGTGAAAGAAGGAAGAAAAACGAAATAGAAATAACAGGTACAGGAAAAGAAAAGCATAAAAGTGAAGTAAAGAAAAGCAGTAGAATAAAGAAAACTTTAAAGATAAAGTAAGATGTAAAGTCAAGTGAAAAAGAGAAAAAAAGAATAGTATAGATGTAGAAAAAGAAGATTGAAAATAAATAAAAGCATGCAGCAAGATAAAGATGAAGCGTGAAACGAAAAAAATGAGAGTAGGTGTAGTCCTTCTGACCGAATTTCGGTCACGACAGGGGCCATCTCAGCAAAGACTAGCCATCGACACAGGGTACATTTAAGTATACAAGTGTGTGCGCAAATACAGGTGCAGAGTATGTAGTAAGAAGTGAAAAGAGTGTGATAAAGTGTAAACATGATAAGCAAGAGTAGTACACTAAAATTGAAAAAGAAAGAAGAAGAGTAAAGTGAAATGAATAAAGAAATAGGGTTGGTAAGAAAAGACAGACTTAGAAAAAGAGTGAAAAGAATAGATAAGTAGGAGGGATAGACAGAAGGGCAAGTATCAAGGAAATATTTGAAAATATAAGAGTAGAACAGAGTAGAGTGTGAAAGGAAATAAGAAAGAAGAATAAAGATTTAGAATAAGCGTGTGAAGTGAGATGTAAAGGAAAATAAAAGAGCAAAAGATTCAGACTGTGTAAGGCTTAGAGCATTAAATGCTATAAGGTGTGAGGTAAATAAAGAAGAGAAATAGGAAAGGAATCGGAAAAAATAAGCTTAAAGATACATAGTAGTAGTGGAAATAAGTGTAGATATAGTGAAGTTTTTAGGAAAATGAAGTTTTAAGCTAGTGTAGATATAGTGGAGTTCTTAGGAAAGTAGTTTTAAGCTAGTGAAGATATAGTGAAGTTTTTAGGAAAGTGAAGTTTTAAGGTAGTGTAGATATAGTGGAGTTCTTAGGAAAGTAAAGTTTTAAGCTAGTGAAGATATAGTGAAGTTTTTAGGAAAGTGAAGTTTTAAGGTAGTGTAGATATAGTGGAGTTCTCAGGAAAGTAAAGTTTTAAGCTAGTGAAGATATAGTGAAGTTTTTAGGAAAGTGAAGTTTTAAGCCAGTGTAGATATAGTGGAGTTTTTGGAAAAGTGAAGTTTTAAGCCAGTGTAGATATAGTGGAGTTTTTAGGAAAGTAGTTTTAATGCGGTGTAGATAATAGCAGGGAGCAGAGATAGATATTTCTACTTTCAGGTGCGTTTTCTTGTCTATTTGTGTAACAAAAGGCTTGTAATGTAACATCACGCCGTTATTTCTCGAACGTGTACGCAGAGGTGTATAGAACACCCACATTTCACCAGTCATGTTTAAAATCCATGGAATAAATTAAATTCCAAACCTATCAGGCCAATTGTTTGCAGTAGGTTCGTACTCCACCATATTATCATCGTAGTTCTTAATACTAAATCTGTTCAAACATTGATTGATCAGTACACCGTTGCACGTCATGATGACCTCTTGTAAGAAATTGCCAAGTACTACCTTATAGACACTCATATCTTCCAAGATATTTCCATATCTAATACACAGTGTCGATCACAGATGTCAATCCCATATTTGAGATAGGATTCAGTAAGCACGGTAGACTCGTCACTCCCAACTCCGGTACATCTAGCTAGCAATTGTGTCTCGTCTTGAAGTACCTACTTATGAATTAAATGTTTTTTGCTTGCCAGGCTCAGTAAATCTAAATATTGCTAATGATAGGTTTTTTAGGCGACAGAAAATGGAAGGTATATGAAGATATAGTAAGGGAAAGAGATAGATAGAATGTTCGATAAAGATGACAGTAAGATAAAGAGGTATTGTACAGTCCACAAATAAATTTAAGTAAAGGTGTGATAGTGAATATGATGATGGTGTATTTTGTTTACGGAAAGAAAGAAATGACAGATATAGATGTAGTTTTCTGAAATATAGCTTTGGTGGAAGTCAGAATGTTCAAATTTGTATAAAATGCAGATGGAACTATTCGTGAAATAGATAAGGCAACATATAAGGAAGGATAGATTTTGTGGATAGACCGATAGCAAGTATTTAAAAATGTGAAATACAGTTAAGTCATAGAAGCTAAAGATGTTCGAAAAGTAGACTTTATGATGTGATAGACAATAACAATTTAATATTATCATTATAGAAGTAAAAGATAGATTTATCAATGACTTGGAAGCAGAAAGTGAACGAAAGAAAAGGAAATCAGAAGAGTAGAAAATATGTAGAAGATATAGTGAAATAAGGATTTTTCAGTTTGTATATTAAAATTTAGAATAATAGAAATGGATAAAGTAGTAGGTAGTCATGAAAGTAAGATAGTTGAGTTCAAGATGAAATAAAAAAGAATAAACGGTTTCAGTTGTCTGAATATATGTGATTTTATATGAGTATTTGATATAAGTGGTGATTGATGATCATAAGAAAGAGAGTGATTCAATGTCATATTTAGGTAGAATATAAAAAGAAAATGGATAGAAGGGAGATATAAAACAAATAATAGACTTCTAGTTATCTTGTAAAGTTGTAAGTACAGTAGTTGTACAGAAATAGTAGAAAAGTAAGAATTAAAGAAGAAGAAGATAAAAGAATATAGATCGAAATATAATCTAATAGATGAAAGATATAGAACAAGATTCATAAGGGAGAGTAAAAATAGACAGTGAAAATACATAGATACAAAATAGAAAGTCAAGTAGAAACTGTAGTAAGATAGGAGATATAATATTAAAAAAATAAAAGATATAAGAAAATCATTGTAAAAGTTAAGAGGAAATAAACATACTACAAGATATTACTATAGACTTGTATAGATAAAGACAGGTTTTCAGATATAGGGTCACATATATCAAGAAAAAGGGAAAGTGATAATAAGATAGATGGACATAATCAAGTTGACAGTCTGACAGATATATAGTAGAGAGAGGTATGAAAAAATAACACTTAATTTGAAGAAAGATAAAGTAATAATTCAATACAAGATAATGCAGTAAAGATGAAAGTATATGAAGAAGAGAATATATAAGATCGATTGATAGTAAAACAGAAGGAAGGAAGGAAGGAGTAGTAATTGAATCTGGCACAAAGATTTCACATGTTGATTTCAAGAGACAGGAGAAATAGAATAGAAAGACAGGAGAAAGTAATAGTGATTTTCCGATAATAGTAACACTAAATGAGAATATATCGAAAGTAGTAAGGTTTATAAATATATAAGTTTTGAAAAAATATGACATCGTAAAAGAGATGAGAGTAAGAATAAGTATGAGATGATATTCGGTATGGCTATAAAATGTAGTAAAATGCAAGAATTGATTGTGATAGTCGTGATAAGAATACTTTAATGAGATTGTCATATGATGATGTTGAAATAAAAAGAGAGAATAAGTAGCAATGCTTTGAGATTTAAGAAAATGATGATGATATATGAGTATAGGTCGAAATTAGAATAGATAGTGTTCAGCCGATTTAATAGAAATAAGAGACGATGGGAGTAGTCTGGTATTTCACATGCATCGTTTATCTCTAACAAAAACCTAGCAACATTTGCAGCAGGTTTTGTCAAATTTCATGTGACGGTAACGTTAAGTCATTCTGCTTCCAATCCAAATCTATGATGTGGCTTCGGCAATTGAAAGAAGATAAAATAGATAAATTCAAGAGTAAACATACAGTAGAAAGAATAAGTAAGATGTATGACGATGGTGATATATCGAGTTTCAAAGATATAGATGGTCTGAGTAATGATAACTTTGAGTAATTCTGCTTCCAATCCAAATCTATGATATGGCTTGGGAAATTCTAAGAAGATAAAGTAAATAAAGGCAAGAGTAAACATACAGTAGAAAGAAAAAGTAAGATGTATGATGATGGTGAGAGATCAAGTTTTAAAGATGTAGATAGTCTAAGGAAAGAAGACAGTGAAAATGCGTGTGAGTAAAGTAAAATATGTGAAGTGATAAGTGATAGCATGAAATGAAACGAAGAAGAACATAACAGTTTATATTTGTAAAAAAACAAAATAATGAAAGCGATACAGAAATAGCAGACAGATAGATAAGAAAATAGTAAATGAGATATAATGAATAAGAATGATGTCAGAGTAAGAATTAAAAAAGATGATGATATTGTACTTGATATAATAGTATTATATGTATTTGAGTACAACAATTTATAAAAGGAAGCGTGAAAAAGCAAGCATAACAGTGAAGTGCGACAAATTATAGCAGATAGAAAGAAGATAGAAATGTAAAAGACAAAGCAAGAGAAGGAGAAAGAACTACCTCAGTACGTATCACAGTGTACTTTGTAAACTTAAATATAAAAAACAAGGAACTAACGTTGAAAGTGCATTTAAAAAAACGTTAAGCGGAATGAACCGTTTGTAACAAATGTGCGGTTATTCAGCTACGAGCCTAAATCTAATCCTAATAATATCACTTGAAATAATACTGTCTTTGGTCTTATTTGAGTAACAAGTGCTTGGCAAGATAAGTGTAACATTGAGCCTCTAAATTGGCAAGATTTTGAGCTAGACCTGTCCCATTTTAGAAGGTATGTTAACCCACTCTGTAATAAAGAAAATATTTAAATACTTTCCTACCAAAGGCCTATTTTTTAACAAAAACTGATAAGTTATTGTTAAACCTAAAACCTCTACAATCAGACATTTCCAAGTGGGATTAACTTCCAATCTTTTTGTTAGGATTGGCCCTTTTCGCTCATTGTACTACCTACTTCCTGAAACTAGAATCTTGGTGGTTATTGACCGGATAGTCAGCGTACCAGCCAAAGGCTCCGTTGTCGCCGGTGTGGGCTCCGAAGTCCACATATTCCCCGAAGTCAGGCGGCCTTTCCGCGAATTGGGATGGCCCGCCGAAGGACGCTGATTCTGACGCGTCTTGTGGCTGCTGCTGTATTCTTAGGAGTCTTGCTGGGGGTTCATTCTGTTGGGGTGGGGCCAGGGCTACAGCTGTAATGAGAAAGAATCTTGACTGAGTCCCAGAGAATCCAATAATAATTGGAAGTAGATCTAGATGAGAAAATATATGGTTGAAGAAAACAATAAGCACAACGAAAAAAACATCTAAATTATGATCTGATTGATATCTAAAAAAGGAGGCTAACGCAGAGTAAGAAAAATAAAAGTAAAGTTGCAAAATATATCTTTTTATCTTGATCTAGATTTGAATGTAAACCGAGTTAATGAGCATATTCTCACGGCCAATATTTTTATACGAAACGTTTCAAAACTTGAACCGGAGGAAATGTGCATTCGCATGCATAATACTGTTTACGAAATAGATGGTAATAGTTTTTTTTAGCATGCACTAACCGGCACAATCATCGAATTAAGCGTGCGTGACTGTACTTAATTGGGCAACGCCAACACTGCCCCGCAAGTACTGGAATAGGTACGATAGCCGCAAGACTTGTAACATAGCCGCCTACCCGAGATACTTACTCCAATGATTTATGGCAGAATTATACTGCACAAACTCATAAACCAACCATAGTATCAAACTAAACAGTCTATTCATACCACGACGAAATCGAAAGTGATACCAAAGTTACAACATAATCAAAAATGATTGTGAAAATAAAAACTTTTTGCAAGATTACGTAAATCGTTTTACAAGATCTAACAATGAGGAAAGTAAATGGTACTTTGAGCTTGTAAGTACGTCTTTGTTCACTGAGTGAACGGACACGATCCCATTGAATGTAAAACAAGTTATAGCACATGCATAGAAAGCAGCTGATCCTTTGTTCTGCAGTGAAAGTGATGGAGCCAGGGTAATCTTGATTGATGGGCGTACGAATCGACATCACAGATCCATTTCACTGTATGCCATTTCATAATGAGTCGTCAAATACGACGAAAGGTGCCAGGAAGTGCTTTCGAAATGCTAAGCGAGAACTATTAATAACTTGCTAATTTAAAAAGTCACGGCTGCGTAAGAATCTTTTCGCAACGATTACCACATAGTTATAAATGATAATAATCAAGCTTGGGTAATAAATAAACACGTTTCCTTCCCGCACGCTATCGCTTTGATTTCCTCTCGGACAATAAAATATAAATCAAATAGATGATCTGATTGCTTGCAAACGTAACAAGTTTTTAAAATATTATTATATGCATATCGATGAGATTTTTGCAGCCGGTGCTTTTGGGGCACTTAAAAACAAAAGAAATAGGGTTCAGCTTATGTATGCATTTGATGTTGAAAAGATATTAAAGAAGGCACCAATGGATTCGATAAATAAGAAGACCGACAAGGCCAAGCAACTGAATACCGAGCTGAAGACAAAGGAATCATAGATACCAAAACAGTTAAATTCAAAAGAACTTACGTTGTTGCTGGTACTGCTGCAGCGGTATCGGCTGATAATCCTGCTCATATAACGCTTGTGGTAGCTGCTGTGCAGTGTGTAGTGGCGGTGGCGACAGAGTCTGCCGCGGCACGCGACGCACGTGCAGTTGTGAAAGATCCAGGAACGCGATCTGCTCGGCAGGCACCGCGATGTAGGAAGGCATGGCCGTGGTTACGGCGGCCAGAGCAGCCAGGATTAAAGTGTGCTGTAAAAGAAAGATATGGTTAATAAAATGGCAAGATTAATAAATAACTGGTACCTATTCAGCTTCCGGTTAGATTGGAAGCCGATCTCAATATAGTTGGATAAAGGCTAGACAGATGATGATGATGCTGGATAGATACGGAAATATGGAATGGAATATCTTGCTGGATGGTCTTTGTGAACTTTTCTGATAACGAGAGGTGCCTTAGATTAGAATAGAAGCCTCGACTAAGATCTTACTGCAAAGAACTGTAACGATTAACATATAATGGTTGATTTAAAGGAGTTTATGTAAGAAGTCTAAAGTGGCAGCGGACGAAAGCCGTATTTCTTCATTCAGTTTGTTGAAGAGTTGATGTTTACTTTCAAAGTATTTATAAATAAGATGTGGGTCGGTCTGTCAGTGTCTTTCATCGTTGAAATACATTTAGACCGGTTCATATATTGCTACACGATACTATTTCAAATGTGTAAACAGTTGTGCAAACTATATGCGGTCTGGTCCTTGAGTAGAGTAAAAAGACTACTTTCTCTCTTCCGGTGGGCGATGTCGACGCTTGTAGGACCACTAAGGTATTATGGGATTTATTTATAAACGTTGTAATTATTAGCAACTGTTTAACCACAAATTTTTGACTCTTAACTTTAAGCGACGTTTATAAATATAGCCAGGGGTAATAAATTGGTTCTTCGAAACTAAGGTGTGTAAGAAATTGGTCCTTCGAAACTAAGTTTAATAAATAAAGTGCTATGAGAAAAATCTGGGTAGTTAAGAAACTAATTGCAATGCCAAGCAATATTGCAATTCTATATCGATAATCTCGCGTGCGTGAATCAAAACAATCTTAATGTATTTATCTTAACTGTGGGCTTATTTCGTAAACAGCAGAATGAGTAATATCCTCAGATTACAGTGCCATAATGTGGGTAACAGTGATTATAATGTTGTTAGTTACACTACGTAACAAACCACTTAGTCATTTGTCACCGTGTTAGGTAATGTTTGTCAGTTTGTGAGTTAGGCTACTACGCGTAGTGTGTAGGATGACGCGGCGCTTTACTTTCTCTTTGAGCTTATCTTTGAAAGTCAATGACAGTTACGATTGCGAAGTTGAATTGAAAGTGCATTGACGTTTGATTGGTGACGTAACAGATTCGAATCAGAGTTACTGTTGTAGGTAGGAAAAAAAGTTGAGTAAATATATATTGTTAAGTATATCCTCATATTATTTGGTTTATTTTATTGAGTGAATTGTTTTTGATATTATGTTTTTTTCTCTCTTAAATTACTCTTACACACGTTGTCTACATTTCTTTATCTACTTTCTTATCGCAGGCATGCTGGAAGAGATTTCTTTAAAAATAAGCATCACCTTTGTAGTACCTAGGTACCTATTTTTCTTAGTTTTTCTTGTCTGTTTATATATGTGCATACCTACATTAATGGTTAAATAAATTATTGTTGGCAAATTTTCGCCATGATAAAATCATAAAAAAAAACATTTAAGCAAAATTCCAACTCCTTATACGAAGAGTAGGACGTATCATTCATTTCGTTACCATAAAAGGAGCTTACAAGAACGTCTAAAGATATCCAATGCGGTCACGATATGTTACAAATATGTAACTTTACCTCCATTGCCACACAAATGACACGGTACACTGCAATAAGGGAACTAGCAGTAAGTTAACGTTTAGCGGCGCTTGCGCAACGGTAGTAATTGGAGCCCGCCCGAGTTGCGTAACCATGACAACCAAGCATGAGTACTGGACCGCAGAGTTCATTGTTTTACACGAAAGGTTTCAGTGTCGAAACGTCAAACAATTAATGAGAAAAAGATATCGATCGCTTTTTTTGCAAGTGTTAAATTACTATGGGTAGGTAATGATGGGAGCTGGGAAATTGAGATTGATGAAATCAAACAAAAATATACACACACCTAAGTGTTTAATGTCCATATAGGTATTAAGTATGACTGTATCGACATTCATACTCAATACCTATATGGACATTAAACACTTAGGTGTGTAGCCATCGGGCTATAAGAGTAGGGGAAGACCAAAGATACGATGGATGGACTGTGTGAATGATGATAATTATGGTTAGAAGGGGATGACTACCGCGAGGACGTCTAATAGGGAAGTATGGAAGAAAAAGACATGTTGGCTGACTCCAAATAAACTATGATAAGGGCAGGAGAATTATGATAGGTAGGTATTTGGTAGTTCCAGTCTATTTGTATACCTATTGAGACACAAAGGCTATCGTATCGAATTTCGTGATTGCAGTAATGCATAAAGCTATGGCCTGCTGGCCCATTGACACTAAGCCGAGGTACCTTTTAAGTGCCGACCATGCAAAATTGATGATTGCTATTGGAAAACAAATGAAGACTTGAATAGACGAAGCGTGTCACGTAGGATTATCGTTAACCTAGTTTAGCTTGAGGTTGCAGGACTGCACCGTGTAATTGTGCGAAAGAGAAACAACATAACACCACGGCTTGTTTCCCTTAAGGGTTGGGCAGAGGTGTATCTATAGTACTTACGCCTAAATTTGTTTAAGTTCCATGTAATTCGGGCGAGCTTTTTGCCATCAATCGGTAACAAATCTAGAATCCAGACTGCTAACGAGGAATTCCAGATAGAAAGACCCAATAACACTTTGCTCGACCTGGGAAACGAACCCAAGACCTCATGCTAAACAGTAGCGCTTACGACCACTAGACCAACAAGACACGTTAAGAAAAAGAAACAAATATAAGTGTTAACTATTAAAATGTAGCAGCACCATTCAAAACTATTTAATTGGATAACAACAATTAAAACCACATAAGTAACATAAAGATTTAGTTACGAGTATATTCTGTTCTGTAAATTCTGTGATTAAAATGATGTAACTTGGTGAATTATCAATCATCATTCAAACGATTCGTGAATGACTCACAACTCGAATCCCACTCAAAAACTAACATAAAACGACCATATATAGATTTATACATAACTTAGTTATTGAAATGTCGTAACAAAACGCCTCTACATTGTGTAGGTAGTGTCTGGTGGGTGTAACTTGACAATTAAATCGAATAGTTGCCGACAGTAGGCGGAGGAAATATACACCCACTCTGGACTTTCCATTTAGACCTTGAAATTACCTTTTAAAACATTCGACCTTAGTAACTGTCGCGGCAAAAAGGTTTTCAATGGCCAGTTTATGTCAATGGAAATGTCAGCACGACTTCCATAATATGTTAATTCAGAATTTTATTACCTTTAAGAGTAATCTGTTGACGTAAAAGCATATAAGGAAACAGGTCCCGAGAGGAATTTAATCAGTAGTGAAAGTCCTACCGTTATTATCCTGCCAATAAAGACAGGTGCGCGTGCGCATAGTGATTAATTCGATTAATGAGGAAGATAAATCTTCATGTTTGACGTAGGTAACCTTTTCCTGAAATCTAGTTAAGATTACTAAAATATTAATTATGAATTGATTGGCAGGTGACCATCTACACAACGCTCGTATCTTGCCTGAGTTTTTTATTTATTTATTTCAACTTGATAACTCCCCATGTTCCTGAGAAAAAGGGTCTTGACAGGTGGACAACGAAGTGATCTTATAGGGTTCCGTTCTTCCTTTTGAGAAACGGAACCCTAAAAACCACCGTTTTGTTTAGATTTGTTCCCATGTCTAGATTTATCTAGGTGCTTTAATTTGCTCAGGTCTCAGGGCAATTAGGTAAATTATAATGACAGGCCGGAGTTTTGACACCTCCGCGCCAAACAATGTAACATTTGTTACGCGCTTGAGAATCTTCACATGTCTTGTAGTTAAAAAAATTCACACATTGTGCTTGGTTATTAACAATGCTTGGATTCGAGAATTCGCAACATTCTGTAGGACAAGGCTGAATGTTGTTTTGTATTTTGCTTTTGCTCCTATTCAGTCTTTTAAACGGTTCTGTTTTTTGTTAAGACAGTGGCTATATGACCTTATAAAACTACGTACTGTTATGTAAATACACGAATTTATTTAGACATGGACGTATGTAAACATCTGGCCGGAAGGACCAAATTATTCAAACATGGTTCGGAAAATTGGTCCTTGGCTACGAAGGGGTTTTAAAGCTAAGATAACTTTGGTTGCACCGGAAAATATCTACAAGTTTAATGTTTAACCTACTATGTAGGTATTCAGAATGATACCTATCTATTGCAGGTATGCAATACTGCACCTTGGTGTCATAAAAGAATTTAAATTACGCAGTCTGTGCTAGTACCACAATAATATTTCAAAACTGTATTATTTTTTCAGTCATAGAATTAGGTAGGTATATTCCCTTACTTACTACTGCCAGTAGGTAGGTAAGTGGTGCATTGGGTTACACCAGACATGCGAAGTGAGAAGGTTCACCCACCAATTTTCTTCTAACTACCAACTAAGCTTATTGAAAGATAAAGTTGCTTTTGTCCGTGAATTCTCGGTGAAATTTCGGCCCCCGATCCATCCGTCGCATCTTATCACCCGCCCTCGCTATTACTTTCTTTTCGCTCACCGTTCTTTGACTGCTAAAGGTCGTAGCTTGATGCTCCAGAATTGGGCTATCAAATGCAAAAAGGAAATTTTCAAATCCGACTTATTCTGGCCGGCAATTCCAAAGAATATTTCGCATTCAAACAAACGAGCTCTTCGGCTTTTAACACTTTTACATTATAAGTATAGATATGTAGTTATAATTTACATTTAGTTAGGTAGTATAGGAGCTATCTTATTACCACGCCTCATGTTTGCCAGTTTGCGGGACTCACGATTTACTTTCAAATAACCGCGTCGAAAGCGAAATGGACGTTATGCAACAGCCGATTTCATGGTTGATTAGTTGTCAAAATACCGATAAGTTTTTACAGATTTAAAAGTTTTTAGAGTCCTTTATGTAAGTTTTAATCTAATCGAGATGTTGAGTGGTTTTTTTTTTCGTTATCTCAATAGTAAGCAGGAAATTTAAATTTCCCTAATACGTAGTCATTTTATAAGTAGGTACCAAGGTAGAGTTTATTTCACGTTCAACCGCTTTCAATCACAATCTAAATCAATTTAAAGATATTGCTAATCCATTGCTTCATATGTTCGAAAAATGTGTCTACTCAACAACGTAAATAACGCAATGAATGTTGTTGAACTGACAAAATTACAGCCATTACACAGTTAGTACCCGCTGTTCAATCTTATTTTAATTAAAACTTTTCATTAAATTCATTTTTTAATCGTATCCAATTCAAAGCCAAGCACTGAACTTAATAGCAACTGCTACGTAACAATTACAATTAGAAAGTAGAGTCAATACAATTTCATGGCTTTATGAACCAGTTGGTAGGTATCAATTATACAACCTGCGCCGGCGCCAATTCGATTACAAACGATTAAAAGAAAACCGACTTTTTCCTTTCTTTTGAACCGGAAAGGTAATCGATTTTTCGTCTCGTTGCCACCTCTTTTTTTAAATTTATTTTACGGTTTTTATATAACAATGATAGTTGACCGGTAGTGGCTGTAACTGTATTTTGAAAGTGAAATAATATATTTTTTTGTATTAAATCCATTACATAATTTTAATTCAAAATTAAATGGTTAGACTTTTAAATATGCAGTAGGTAGGTAATTTAATGCATAGCTAAATATTTTTCAGTCCTTATGAACAATTAATCATTTCAAGTTATTACCTATTAGATACCCAACAGGTACCTACGTACGACCCAATAAACTTGATAGTTCCTGAAACCTGAAGAGTTACAGTCGTCCACTAAGAAGGGGATAAAAACTTTAAATAAAAATATAGTATATTTTAAGGTAAGATCACACAAAAGTCCCAATTAACTAAGACAGCTTATCTATTAGCCGGTTGATTGTCGTAATTACAGAAACAATTAAAAAGCCATTGCGTCTCGCGATCCACGTTCCGAGTACGAATGGTTAAAAACTATCTGCATAAAACCAAAGCCGTAACTCCGACCGGAAAAGGAACCACAACCAATAAACACGCTTTACATTACTGTAAACTTCATGTAATTGATCCAAATAATAAAATAAGCCTACCTACCTACTATAATAAACTAAGATTTGAATCATGTTCCGGCTCACTGCAAGCCCCACCCGTTCCTGATTGCCTTCAATGTTTCCGCGGGTGAAAGGTTTCTCAATGTCAAATTACTTTTTGCTACTGTACCTAGGTTTATATATAACAAATAATGCTGTTTCTATACGTATACCTACTGAAAGCGTAATATGTCGTACCAAGGTCGGTCGAGAAAAAGCTGATCAAATTGACATGAGTTGCAACTTTTTTTTTGTTCGACTATAAAGGAAACGTATTTACCTACTACTATGAAGGATTTCCGTAGAATACAAATCTAGGTTTTTCCCATGTTACAGTTTTTATACATATAGGCACAAACACTATTAAACGTTAGTTTTTATTACTTTGAGAAGATTTCTGCAGATGGCCCTTAAATAAAAAAAACTTAATGCAGAGTAGATAGGTACTGTCTCAAGGTATGTACTGCAGTTTTTAAGTAGGTAAATAGATAGTTTCTTTTCATTTTATTAGGTAAATACTACCTTTGGCTTATTATGATATATTTATAGTCTCCTGTTAAGTTAAGAATTCGAATAATTATTTATATAAATATTTGTATTGAAAATAAATAAAGGTACAGTAAAACAGTAATAAAATTATTTATCAATTATTTTTTATCACGGGTTGCAATAAATATTAGGTAATGTAGCACAAAGGTTTTCTTGGAGAATTACCTTAGAAAATTCTCAGAGGTTTTGTGACCAATAAAATAGCGTAATTAATCACGATTTGGAACGAGGTTTAACAACCAACTTATTAATTATTTTTGAGCAACAATTTGGTCCTTAGTCGATTTCAGTTGTTTTTAACCATTCAAAAGCCGGTTTCAGCAAATCGAACAAAGTCTGTTTCAAACGAACTTGACTTTTGACACAAATAATACTTAAGAGGTAGGTATGTACACAACGCTATTTAAAGATCTATTTTTATTATAAATAAATAGAGCATACCGCAGCTATTCAGTGGTGTAAACTTCCATAAACTAGAAGACTATTGCCTTCAGTATCTCGGTCAGTTGACGCTCTAATAACTTTATAATTAGTGCCCAATTAAACTGCATTCATTAAAAGCAAAATTTAGTCATAATTAAAATTGCTTTACAGCCCTACGTATTTTATAGGTACCTAATTAATTATTGGTTATCAGCAGAAATCTCTTGTACTTAATACAGTCCAAACTCAAAGTCGGTGGTTTGGCCATTTAAAGGAATAAACTAAAGTCATGTGGCATAAGCCATTATTAAAAATAAAATATTACCGTAATACGTTGCATAATAGATTAAAATACAAATAATAAAATAATAGATACTTTCACTAAGACACTAAAATTAAATACACTATGAATAACACTAAATATATATTAATACACTATAATATTATAATAGATATTACGTGATACAACTACAAAAGAAAACAAACACAAGACGAAACAAATCGAAAGTGAATTGTGAACTGACCATTTTCGTCCAGAGATGGCGTGATTGACGCGGCACGACGCGTTTGCCTCGACTGAGCTCGCAACAAGCATTGCTACAATTTATAAAGTATCCGCACGGAGCGGTTTCACTTTCTACTCGGGTCCGGTCGAACATGATCCACTTTTTTACGGTCGCCATAACTCTTACGCTTTGAATGGTAAACAAAGAGCGCCTGTTTAACCCCCAAGAGAGAAAACCATGTGGTTAATTTTCTGGTCCTTTGAGCCGCTTGCCATATGACGTGATCGTAGTACTCGAGATATGAGTTGTAAAGTGGTATATTTGCATACGAAGCGAACAAACGACACACCATGCGGTGGGACTCAGTAAAAATGAGCTGAACTCTTGGTGCTTAAACTTGCTCCTTTAACGGCGTGTTGCGTGGCGGAGTAGGTACGTAGTTGCCTTACTGGTTTAAAGGTTACAAACACGACTCCGGACAGCTCTCGTGTACTCTTCTCTGTATTCATAAGCCAAAGTCGAAAAACTGGGTCCCATGGCCATGGTTTTTCTGCTTTCATTTAACTTGTAACCTTAGCTAAATGAGTTTTGAAAAGTCTCTCCGAGCGACGTTAGATACTCTTATCCTGAATCTGGGTCGTTCTAAGCTGTCACGTCTTACTGAATATCAATTGTATCTTTTTATTCCTTTTAGCACGATATGACTTACGACTGTATGGTCTTATAGATAGTGCCGCTGGAAAGAGGACATACGAGTAAGTATATGGCTCGTAGACGCGCCGCTAGAAGACAAGGAGTATAAGCAGGAGTTACGATAATGACTACTTAGCAGAGTCTTAGATATTAGCTTCATGGATATTTACAACAGCTATCTATAATTTGTAACCAAATGATCTTGGTTTCTCCCCTCCATTCATGACTAAGTCGATCTTTGAGTGGTTTGCACTAAAAAAAAATCCTTGTTAACTGTCTTGCTAACAAACTTGTTGGAAAAGATCCCAAAGCTAGTGAAGGTCTGTGCCTTTCCTGTGCAGCGCCTAGGCAGTTAAGCACGTTGGGAGGAGCGTTTAGGAAATCGATTAGGAATAGACTCCTAACTATTTTTGGAACCTCCAATGAACTGCGTAACATACGATCAATCGGAATCGGATTCATTTTGACAGTTCAACAACATTCATGGCTTTATTTACGTGTTGAGCAGACAAATTTTTTGAACTTATGAAGCAATGAATTAGCAATTTGCTTCAAAATGATTCTGATTCCGATTGATTGTGTGTTACGCAATTATGGTGCAGATCAATATGAACAGACCCTCTAAATAGTTTGAAGGTGCTTTGTATTAGGACTGTTCGATGGTCTTTTCTAATGAACTCTAAAATACAAATTCTTGAAGTCTTCATTCAAGGTGTATTTTTCTGTCATTTAGTAAGCAAACGTGAAGATATTGAACTTTTTCAGTGTTCCAGGGTGGCTCTTGAGTATAAAATTTAAAAGCGGATATTCCGCAGCGAGGTAACGTTAAATAGGCACATACCTACTTACAGTCAAGAGATTCACGTGAGTTTATTAATTAATAATGAGTAAATGTACCTGTTATTTAAAACTGGCTTCGCCTACGTGAATGTCGGTAATTTCATGGGTTTTAATTTTTTTCCGCGGAACCCTAGTTCTTTTTCTAAAATAAAAGTAGCCTTAGTTACTCCTTATAACATCAGGTATCTCTGCCAGTGAAAGTCCCGTCAAAATCGATCCAGCCGTTTCGGAAATCAGCCGGAACAAACATATACTTACAAATTTATTTTTTCTTCTACGTTCTAATGCATTTAGTAAAAAGTTGTTATTTTGACATTACAAACTGCTACACTATAATTGTATTTATTTGTAGACGTTCACGGCCCGATTTAATTTAAATTAAATACAAAGTAAGTAGGTACCTGGCCCCATATAAAAACAAGTAAGTAAGTAATCAAATATATTCATAATGCAGATGCACATTGGATCCTACAAATCGTGCTGTACGCTCAATAAACAAGTCAGAACTGTCTGAAATGTAGTTATTAGATGTGTATCTGTAATTAATTAGTTGTTCTGGTGTAAACCCGTGTAATCATTACAACATCTCAAAAGCATTGTACAATTGGGGTCGTTCTGGGTTATCTGTAGACTGTAACCCTGTACAATACCGGCGCAGTACGCGCATTAGAAAATCGTTGTTAGGTAATTACGAGATTTCTCCTGGCGATTTCCACGTTGAACTGTGAATGAAAGAAATTATAATGTGTTAACTGAACATAATGCTATTTTTACCCGACTGCGCGACGCAAAGGAGTGGTAATGTGTTTTTGCATACGCTGTACTTAGGTAATCAGCCTTTAATTTTCCCACTGCTGGGACTCAGGCCTCCTATCTGTGACAGTGGGCTGTAATCCACCAGTCACCACGCGTGCCCAGTGCGGGTTGGTAGATGTCACATGTCTTCGAATTTTTAGTTCCAGGACATACCGGTTTACTCACGAGTTTACCCTAGTATTTCGGTTATCGATTAATACTGATTAGCAATTATAATAAAAACATCATCATCTACCTAGCCTCTTGGGGTCGGCTTCCAGTCTAACCGGATGCAGCTGGATTACAGTATTTTACATGGAGTGATTGCCTACCTGACCTCCACAACTCAGTTACTTAACTGGTTGTCAGACTTTAGGACTCCTGACCCGTAACGACAGTCAAAGATCCACGAATGACAGCCGGGACCAACGGCTTAACGTGCTTTCCGAGACACGGAGCTAGAGGGGTCTTGGTGTGTACAGTCAACAAAAGAGATAAGTATGCAGGGTCGTCGGATATAGTTGAAGTTTAGTAAGAAACGGATTGATGTTTTCGGATAAAATTTTATTTAATTAATAGAAAACAAACAGTCGAAAACATGATCGGTTTCTTACTAAACTTCAACTATATCCGACGACCATGCATACTTATCTCTTTTGTTGACTGTACCTAAAGATGGTCACCCATCCACGGACCAACCGCGGCAAGCGTAGCTTAAGCTGATCGATCGACCCGACTCTAGATTACATAACCACAAGACCCTTGATTATAATAAAAACATGTGGTGTTAAAGACCTGAAAAATCATCATCACTCCTTGTCCGGCTGCCCCTATCCGAGTTTATTTGGGGTCAGCGCAACATGTCTTTTTCTTCCATACTTCTCTATTAGTCGTCATCTCGGTAGTCACCCCCTTTCTAACCATATCATCATTCACACAGTCTGACAGTCCATCCATCGTTTCTTTGGTCTTCCCCACAGAAATCTTAATAATAAGGCAACAGAAAAATATAAAGACCAAAAAAATCTTGGTCCTTTTGACTCAAGTCGAATAGATCTGCGTCTCCATTCTCACGCCTGAAGAGCTGGGAGAAAATTTCATTTATTTACGTGAGAATTGTGAAGCTTTCGGTGTAATGTGAAAAAGAGTCTGTTGGTAAAGTATGTCAACTACAAGAATATTTAATCGATGATAAGTTTACCGGTGACGATAAAAGAAGACCTTTTATCGTCACCGGTAAACTTATCATTGAAACAACTTCCTCCCTGTTTCAGATTTGTAGCGAAGGACAGAGCAAAAGCTAAAAGTACCTCTTGTACAGATGCCAGCACATCAAGCTACCCAAAACTGTCAAATTTTCCCAATCAACCTTGAACCTTAATGCTTTAGTAACAAAGATGAAAATATAAAAAATAAATTTGACAGATTGTAGTAGTTTGATGTGCTCGCGTCTGTACCTAAGTACTGTACTTACATGAATTACTTAACAGCACCCTAATTGCGTAACACACGATCAATCGTAATCGGTTTCATTTTGACAGTTCAACAACATTCATTGCGTTATTTACGTGTTGAGCAGACAAATATTTCGAACTTATGAAGCAATGGATTAGCAATTTGCTTCAAAATGATTCTGATTCCGATTGATCGTGTGTTACGCAATTAGGGTGCAGGTTCCAGCGCGGTAAATGAGACACAATAGAAGTTATATTGTTATGACTTAAAGCGGTTTAGCGCCCTTGAAATTGTTAAGTGTATTTTGCAGTTGATAAAAAGGTGTAAGTGACGAAATTACTGACTTTGATCTAAACTTTCTGTTAAAATAACAATTTGATAAGGAATATACCTAGCATATTCAGCCTATAATGTTCCCACTGCTGGGATACATGCCTCCTCTCTGTGAAAAGAGTGGGCCGTAATCCACCACGCGAGCCCAGTGCGGGTTGGGATGTAGGTATTCGAATGTTTGTTTCTAGAACGATGTTTTCCTTCACCTAACATAATATTATTATGAGCTTGTGTTGTCAACCTATAGGATACTTTTTATCCCGATATTCCCACGAGATCGAAACTTATGCGGGTGAAACCGCGGGGCGCAGCTAGTAATGTATGTATATACTTATACTACTCGTAATTACTAATATTACTAATCCTAATAATATTATACGTGAAAGTTTGTATGGATGGATGGATTACTCTTTCACGCAAAAACTACTCATCGGATTTAGATGAAATTTGGCACACAGATGGTTTATAACCAGGATTAACATAAAGTGTAGGATACTTTTTACGGATTTAAAAAATTCTTCTTGATAGACCAATTATTGAGGAAGGCTATAGGCTATATAAGATCGCTAGGACGTCAAGGAGCTGAACAAAAAGAAGAAATGTCAGAAATATCGCTAAGCGAAATCAAATTACTAGGGGGGAGGGAGGGGGGACAAAACATTTTACGCAAGCGAAGTTGCGGACAAAAGCCTAATAAATGATTTTTTCGTTAATTAGATATCGTCGGCGAAAATGCAGTCCAATCCAAAGTAACTGAAGAAAGAAATAAAGAAAAATAGTTTATTCCGCACAAACAAAACGCACATTACAAATAAAAAAAATAATAACTGGGTGTCCTTGCCGTTCACATTTCTGTACCTATATAAAAAATGTAGGTACTCTGTGCTGCACCGGAAGCACATTTTGACATAGAAAAAAAAAATGTTTTATGAACTAATTAACGCTTGTGATCTACCTATAAATAATAATTCCAGGTATTGCTAAGCTACAAGAAGTTTAGCATAACTAAAAACCGTAGCACGCACTAAAACCGTGTGTTTTTGTCTAACCGCTGCCGCTGCGCGCTGAATAAATGTCACAAGTTATTCATCTAGCTAGCAGTAAGTTTTACAGATTTTATCGAGTGCCACCGGAGTACAGGCGGTGTCTGTTTATTTCATCACACACTAACTGAGTTAGTTGCAGTAAGTTCTCACATTGTGTGCGAGTCACGGGGCCTGCCCCGCATATAAAATGGCTGCTTACCCTCTTACGTAACCACTACGGATTTCTTTACCTTCTTAAGGATACGAGGATTGGATTGAATTTAAATGTTATGACCTTCGTTACGACTTACTTCCGCGTGGGTCTGGAAGCAAAACGTGATATAGAAAGTTGAATACGGGAAAGGGAAAGATGCGGACGGTTTTTGACGGTTTTCTTAGGTTCGCCTCGTTCTGTGCACTCTATACCATACCATAGTCTCATCCACACTCTATCTTTATAGAATGGTGTTGTTTGATTTAAAGTCAGGGGCGTAGCTACCGCTGTACTAGCCGTAACGACGATACGGGGCCCCTGAGCTACAGGAGCCCCCGTCGTAACGTGTACAAAAATTTTTTAAATAATATCTAGAACTAGAAATTCTTGTTGATAAATGATATTTATTTCTGTAAATTGGTTCAAAAATATGTTTAAAAGGGGGTGAGTACCGAGATGACGGCTAATAGAGAAGTATGGAAGAAAACCTAGTCTGCCTCAATGGTCTAGTGGTCGCAAGCGCTACTGGAGCATGAGGTCCTAGGTTCGATTCCCGGGTCGGGCAGTGTTATTGGGTCTCGGCTTCCAATCTAACCGGATGCAGCTGAATGCCAGTATTTTACCTCCGAAGCGACTGGCTATCTGACCGCCACAACCCAGTTACTGGGTAATACGATGACCCTTGGTAATACTGGGTGTCAGACTTTCGGGCTTCTTACGACCCATAACGACTGTCAAAGATCCACGAATGACAGCCGGGACCAACGGCTTAACGTGCTTTCCGAGGCACGGAGGGGTCTCAGTATGTTAAGATGGTCGCCCATCCACGGACCTACCGCGGCAAGAGTAGCTTAACCTTCAATCGACTCGCGCGGCTGTTATTACTTAGCCACAAGCCCCTTACCTTCTAAGTCAGTGTGCTAATTCTTTATTTTGTAAAAACAATACCCACTGTAGCTTCACAGTTGGGTAAAAGAACCCCCAAAAAAATTTGATACCATTTAGCCCCATTAGGATGAGCTACGCCACTGTTTAAAGTATGTATGTAAAAGGCTGCCAAGCTAAAATGGGTTTGGGCGAGTCACGTTGGCCGCATGCACAGTGACCGCTGGCCAACAGTCTCCACGTGGTACCTGAAGATGGACGGCATCGCCGAGGCCGGCCCAGGACGAGGTAGCGAGACGACCTCGACGAGTACCGCAAAGATTGGATTGAGGTGGCTCTAGAAAAGGATGCCTGGAATGATTTAGAGGAGGTCTTTGCTCAGCAGAAAAAAAAATACTTATGAATACTGGCTGGTCCGGCTAAAAGGACAAATATTTTGTAGTGTTCGTATAATAAGGTACCAAGGAAAATCAAACCAGCGCTTTCTAGGCCTGTTAGTAGATGACGACACCCATTTTCAGGACTGGCACTATTAGAATAGTGTTGTTTTATTTATGGCAGGTACTCATACCGACTGGTCCGGCTGTAAGGACCAAACATTTTGTAGTGTTCGTATAACAAAGGACCAAAAAAAATATTACGGCAGCGCTTTCTAGGCCTACCACTATCATAGACTACAACCATTTTCAGGACTATTAGATACACACAAACATACGCCTCGCAGAAAGCCACCTGCTACGATCCTTGCCTCGTTTACGTTCATACATCTGCCGATCGATTCTGTAAAATCTCACCGTGAAAAGTTAGGTGAAGTGAGCTGTCAGTAGTGTCAATCCTTTATTATGCATTAGTTGGAATGACAGCTCACTCCACGCGCACTTCACCTAAGTTTTCACGGTGAGATGGTTACATAATCGCACTGCTGGACCCTTATTGCGTAACACAATAACAATCTCAATTTGAATCATTTTGAAGGATATTGCTAATCCACGCACTATCAGTACGAGTAGCAATGGCTTTCATTTTGACAGTTCCACAAAATTCATTGCGTTATTTACGTTGTTGAGCAGCAAGTTGTTCGAACATATAAAGCAATGGATTAGCAGTATTCTTCAAAATGATTCAGATTGTGGATGATAGTGTCTTATGCAATTTTAGGGTGCAGGTCATACAAGCACACCGGTTGCGAGTAGGTACAGACGCCAGCACATCAAGCTACTGCAATCTGTCAAATTTCTTTAATAGATTTTCAACTTTATCGCTAAAGTATTAAGGTTCAAGGTTGATTGGGAAAATTTCACAGTTTCGGGTAGCTTGACCTGCTGGCGTCTGTACTACGCACCTGCCCTTTCTGAAGAACATCACCAATAACTTCACCATGTTAGACCATTAGATCCATTATGAAAAAGGCAGTACAATCTGCAGTAGGTAAATAAGTATGTAGTTATAAGTTGATAGGTACATTGCAGGTAAGAAATACTTTTGTGACGTGTTATTTTCTTAGAAATCTTTCTTATAACTATGGTTATTGTTATACCTACAAACCATGTGAGAATCTCAGAAAGCCAGTTCTGTCTGATACCTATAAGTAATAGTTTGTCAGTCTTTTATTTTCCTTTGTCGATATGGAAATACCTGAGTACCTGTAACTTCAACAATTTATTGATAAACACAAACAAGCGCCTATCTATTAGATGAGTAGTAGATACCTACGATACAACATCTATATCTTCCTCAAACGTGTTCTTTTAGATAAAGGAAGACAGCAGAGCTCTTTGTGTATAATAAACCCATACGGGGAAGTACGTGTACCTACTATGTCCATACCTATATCGTTCTACCTGCTCCTCTAGACATGAGTTGGCCTGTTTTACCTGGAAGTCTCTAAATAAACCCAAGTTCATCGAGGCAAGGAAAACTTGCAAAGTACTTCCTGCTAGAGTGTAAATGTGGTGCTGTCCCACAAACAATGAGACACTTAATATCGTGTTCAGCCTGTCCAGTTGCCTGCACGTTATAGGAACTGATGGACACTACTGAAGGTGCCAAACTCGTAGCCAAATACTGGGCCAGATATTTAGATTCCCATCGACCGTACTATCGCCAAACTCAATTTCCGACCACCGTAAGAACTATTCCTGCTTGCAGCGCATATTATTAGTCGACCTAAAAAGAATCCTCTTTTGTTTTACTAACGGACGCAGCTGTGGTCATCATGTGCACGGGATTTTGTTTTCATAATGGTCAGATAGGTTAGGTTTTGGCGATAATTCATTGTGTAACAAAGGCCCTACCTTTTGCCTGGTGCTTCTGGCCTCCTGTTTAGGGCTCAGCCATACATAATAAAGCTGTTATTATTACGACGATATCGCATGATGGATGTGTGTGAACGTTTGTTAAGTGTGTCCATTCTTTTATTAGAGTACTTATTGTGTGTAAACGCTGTAATATGCACAATGCATATTGCATTATAATTAACGCTTGCGACATTTAAGTTACTTCACTAACCTACTATTATCAATTTTACACGCGACTGACGTCAAGCAATATTTAAATTTTAAATAAGTGCATTGAGAAATGGTTTGATTTTATGTGAACTCCTGAAAACGCTCCTCTTTGCCCTCCTGCTTCGTAAGCTTGAACCCTCTCATCATGCCATAGGTGCTGTCACCAGCGGAGTAACTGCGTAACACTATCAGAAGCAATATTTTGACAGTTCAACAACATTCATTGCGATATTGAGCAGACCCTTTTCGAACATAAGTATGAAATAATGGATGAATGAATAATGAATGCTAGTGTGTTACGCAATTAGGGTACTGCACCCTAATTGCGTAACACACGATCAATCGGAATCAGAATCATTTGACAGTTCAACAATATTCATTGCGTAATTTATGTGTCGAGCAGACAAATTTTTCGAACTTGTGATTCTGATTCCGATTGATTGTGTGTTACGCAATTAGGGTGCTGGTCTTAGTAATTCCCACAAAGGCTAGAAAAATGTAACAGCCTCTATATGAAGATACGTTTTCGACTCCAGTCCAAACGGGTCGTTTGAATTAGTTAGTCGGCAAAAACACCTACTAACCGCTTTGAATACCTAATCGTACCAATTTCGAAATAACTAATCTTAAAAAGAATATTCTAGAAAAATAAACTAGTTTATTGTGACGAAATCCGAACTTAATAACAATCGGAAGCCCGCACCCTAATTGCGTAACGCATATCAATCTAAATCTGAATCATTTTGAAGGATATTGTTAATCCATCGCTTCATATGTTCGAAACAATGTGTCTGTTCAACAACGTAAATAACGCAATGAATGTTGTTGAACTGTCAAAATTAAACCCATTGCTACTGATAGTGTATTACGCAATTACCCCGCTGGTCTGAGTAATTCCCACTTTCAGCCTGAATATGAGGCTAGAAAAATGTGACAGCATCTTTTGGGACCTTTAAGTAATCCTTTTGGCTTATTTGAATTAGTTAGATGACAAAAATACCTACCAGCCGCTTTTAATGCCTATAATCGTACGATTTTCGAAATAACTAATCATTCTAGAAAAATAAACTAGTTTATTGTAACGAACTTAATAACAATCGGAAGCCAGTTCTCTTGATTGTGATATCGTTTTCACTCAAACGATCACGACGTTACGTAACATCGATTACGATTCGATAATCAAGTCGATAATGAATGCAACCCCTCGGATTTGTTAACTGTTTCATGATTATGCGCGGTGGTTGTCTAAAGGCCAATGGAATAGAAAAAGAGAACCTAAGTCGTCAAGGTCCGCTAACGTAGTTTACTATCAACTGAATTACTCAACGTAAGTTCAAGTGGCCGGCCATATTAGCCGTAGAACCGATGACCGTTGGGGTAGACGTGTTCTTGAGTGGAGACCGCGAATCGGTAAACGTAAGGTGGGATGCCCTCAGGCTAGGTGGAGCGACGATCTTCGCAGGATGGCTGGTAGCAGCTGGATGAGAGTTGCTGAAAATTGACTTAAATGGCTTGCAATAGTAGAGGCCTATGTCCAGCAGTGGACTGCTATGATGATGATAAGTTCAAGTGGTATTTAGTTGACAACGGGTGTAGGTGTTTCTACTAAATGAGTACCTACCAACTTACCAATTTTTTTTGGAGTTTAATTTGTCAAGCAGCCTGCCCAGCTTACTTAGGTAGGTAAATCTTGATGTGGTGGTAGTTGATTACATAACCAGCCTATAATATGTTCCCACTGCTGGGACACAGGCCTCCTCTCTGTGAGAGAGAGTGGCCCGTAATATTCCAGGCGGGCCCAGTGCGGGTTGGTAGATGTCACATATTAGGTCTTCGAATATTTGGTTCTTGGATATGTTTTCCTTCACCGGTGGTGGGATGCTAAGTATTGTAGGTAACAGACGCCAATCATTCGTTTAAGTTTGAAGTAGGCACAACTACATAATCTCTGCCAAGACGTAGATCAGCAGCAAAATTAGCATAATATTACAAATAACTATAAATTATTCATTCTGTACATTTTTGTAACGAATGCAGATATTTTTTATATTTAAATTATGTGCGCGACGACTTTTTTTGTGAAATCTATTTTACAACCGAAATATGTACCATATTTTTTGCATACTTATCAAATGCGGAAATTGCAGGAAATCGCGTCCATATACGTTCACGACTTTAACAAAAAGCTACTTTGTAGGTATCGTGACGAGCTCAGGTAAGAAACTAGTATCTAGAAACACGGCTAATGGCTGGATCGACACCAATTTCTTCACCAGAACTGCTTCCTTTTCTAGCCATTGCTTACACCTAGATCCAGATTCTGTAGCTGTTAGGCATCGTGAAAGTGAGCCGACTAACCAGAAAGTCTTTCATTATCTATATATATAAAATTTCTATATATATAAAATTCAAAGTCCTGACTGACTGACTGACTGACTGACTGACTGACTGACTGACTGACTGACTGACTGATAGATCAACGCACAGCCTAAACCGCTGGTCCTAGAGACATAAAATTTGGAGGGTGTGTTCTTTGTGAAGAGTAGGCATCCACTAAGAAAGGATTTTTCGAAATTCCACCCCTAAGAGGGTGAAAAGGGGGGAATTCGTTTGTATGAAAAATCTTATTCCTTAGGTTAATAAACTTGAAACTTGGCACGAATACTTATCTAAATAAATTATGAAGATTGTCAGTTTTTTTTCTTCTAAACTACCCCCTAATAAGGGATTGGGGGGTTTCAAAGTTTGTATGGAAGAATTTTAGCGCGCAGTCCGATTTACTCGAAACTCAGTATTTATACCTAATATTGAAAGTAAAGAATAATGTGTATCAGGGTTTTTTGAAAATCTACCCCTGACGGGCTGAAATGGGGTAGTAAATTTTTCAGGGGAGGATTTTACTGCATGGCTTGATTAACTCGAAAATTAGTATAAATAATCTTTGAGTCAAGTTATGAATACATCCCAAACTATTTTTTTTAAATTCCACCCCTATGGTGGTGAAAAGCGGGGATACAGTTTATATGAGAAATCTTCTTCATTAGGTTAATAAACTTGAAACATTTCAAGAATACTCGCCTAAGTAAGTAATAAAGTTTATCATTATAAGTTTTTCAAAACTACTCCTCAAAGGGGGATATAGGGGTGTTGAAATTTGTGTGGAATAATTTGAATGCGCGGTCCGATTAACTCGAAACTCAGTGTTTATACTAAATACCAAAAATAAAGAGTAACATGTATCAGGGTTTTTCGAAAATCTACCCCTAACGGGTTGAAAAGGGGTAGTTAATTTTACAAGGGAGGATTATAATGCGTGGCTTGATTAACTCAAAAATCGGTATAAATAATCTTTGAATCAAGGTATGAATAATCCCAAACGATTTTTCAAAATTCCACCCCTGTGGGGGTGAAAAGCGGGGGATACAGTTTATATGAAAAATCTTATCATTATATCATTAGTTAATAAATTTGAAACTTGGCAAGAATATTTGCCTAAGTAAGTAATAAACTTTATCATTACAAGTTTTTCTAAACTACCCCTCAAATGGGGATATAGGAGTGTAAAGTTTGTGTGGAAGAAATTGAATGCGCGGTCCGAGTAACTCGAAACTCAGTATTGATACTTTTGACAGAAAATAATTGATAAAAAGTAAGTAAAGTTGTCGAAAATTTACCACTGACAGGATAAAAAGGGGTTATTCAGTTTTTAAGGGGAGGATTTCAATTTGAAACTGTATGTTACATTTTCACGCCTAAACCACTGAACTTCTGATTTGGCATAGAGATAGATGGCATCCTAGGGAAACACATACATTTTATCCTGTTAGCACGTCCCCGTGGGATAATTTCCGACATCCACGCGGGCGAAGCCGCGGGCAGAAGCTAGTATTCTTATATAGTACAACATGGTAGGAGGTACCTGCTCGTATTGTTGGAAAGCTGTAATTGCGAAGGGAAAGTACGGTGGCTTGCGATTCCAGTCTGAGTTGGAGGATATTAATAAACCAAATCTTCGATTTTAAGGGTCGATTTTAGATAGGTTAAGTTTCTTATTGTTTAAATATATATTATAGGTAACCCATAGGAGGTAACCATTTATACTTAATACCTTAATTTTTTAATTAGTTTTAATTCGTTATTTTATTATAAATTTTAATAGGTATATATTATTTTTTAAGTTCTAATTTGTAATGTTTATTGCTTTGAATAATGGATACATTTATAATTATTTGAGGTTTACCTAATTATATTTGTATGTCGTTGAGGTAAAACATGACTGTGAGTTAATTTAATTTAACATCTTGCATGCCGTGTGTGTACACTTATGTTTTCTCACCCTATAATAGGCAGAACTGGGTAGGTACAACCATGACAGAACTATGATGATTGAAAAGTGTACAGACGCAGCAGGTCAAGCTACCCGAACCTGTCAAATTTTCCCAATCAACCTTGAACATTAATGCTTTAGCGATAAAGTTGAAGATCTATTAAAGTTTGACAGATTGTAGTAGCTTGATTTGCTGGCGTCTGTACCTAGGTTCGGTAACTCCTATTTAAATATTGGTTTGTAGACGCTTCCTTCTAGCTAGACCGCTGGATACAAACAAACAAATCGTATGTAACAGAAAATCAAAAACATTGTCCACAACTCACCTTTCAAACAAAAACAAATCAAAATGTGTTCACCCGTTTGGGAGCTACGATGGCGCAGACAGACACACAGATACACACGTTAAACATAGAACACCCCTCGATTTTGTGGGGGTTTAATAATTAAACCAAAGATTGTAATGCAAAATATAAAAGTCTTCATTACGCTGCATTTTTCCGTTGCAAGCATGAATCAGGCGAGGAAGCCGTTACTCAACAGTCGGGTACCGATGAACTAACAACTGTCACTCCGTAAGTTAGTGTCTCACGCGATCACGCGGCGGTAAGTTCATGCTTATTTGTTTTTTAGATCTTACGACATTTAGACACGTTGAAATATTATGTCATCTTCTGCCTAGCCTTTTTACCACTGCTTGACACTTGACAGACTGGTTGTCAGACTTTCGGACTTCTGACCACCCGTAACGACTGTCAAAGATCCACGAATGACAGCCGGGACCAACGGCTTAACGTGCGCAGAGTACATTATACATATAATTATTATGTTAACGTGCTTTCCGAGGCACGGAAGGGTTTGTAAAGATGGTCACCCATCCACGGACCAACCGCTGCAAGCGTAGCTTAACCTGGCCGATCGAAGCGTGCGGCTATTATTACTTAGTCACAGAAGATGTAATACTAGTGATTAGGCAGGATAAACGACCACAAGGTATTAAAATTCGCTCTGTCTTTGGATAGCTGTTATTTTGTAACCGTTAACCATGCATCGCCTTCTGAAACCAAAACAAAGTAAGTAGTTGTACACACGGCTACACATCAAGCTATACAAAACCAGTTTGTCTTGGCCTCACTTTGTATGATATTTTCTCACAATGAACGGTCAGCTAATACTGGTTTTGTATAGCTTGATGTGTAGCCGTGTGTACAACGATATAAAGTCATCATCTGCCTAGCCTTTTCCCAACTATGTTGGGGTTGGCTCTCCTTCCAACCGGATGCAGCTGAATAGGTACCAGTATTTTACATATAGCGACTGCTTATCTGACGATACGACTTCCACCAGCCTGTTCGTGCCAGTAATTACTACTAAGTATACCCTGTCCATTATGTAAACCGTTTTTTGACAAATGGAGCTAGTGATTGCAGCAACACACATGACACATACATTGATTGATAGACGTACGGTATTATAATGTCTTTTAGAAGTCACAAATAATATAATTCAATAAGATAAGGCAGTTTATATATTTATTTTATTACGCATTTTTAAGTTAACTTTTACGTAATCTGGCATATGTACGTTCTAAGACAGCTGTCAAAAAAACGGTTAACCTAATGGACAGGGTATACCCAGTAACTACTAAATAACACGATACTCGCACCCCTTGATAAGACTGGTTGTTAGACTTTCGGGCTTCTGACGATCCGTAACAACTGTCAAAGATATACGAACGACATATTATTAAACTAAGAACGAAAATCAATACATTCTTGTTATGATCGATTGGTTGTTTTCGAAGGTGACAATATAACAGAACAGTCTGGTCAAGGCATAGATAGTCAAGGGTACACCAAAGAGAGCGTGGTAAACTTTTAACTAATTAATTTCACAATAGTTAACTACTGTTCTAATTGTCTTAATTATTCCGTTGATTTTTCGTAATTGATAATAGGTATTTAGTACAGAACTTGGCTCGTCGGGGCCCTGTATCAAATTTATTTGGGGGCCCTTTTTAGCCGACTGTTGTGGTGAAGAGAGCAGTAGTGGTCCAGTCGTAATGGCCGCGACTTACTACTTTGTTGGTCGCAGGTTCGAACCCAGGCAGGCGCTTGACACGTGTGGTGTATTTAATACTTAATAACTAACCGCCGCGCGTACCTAACTAAACAGATATATTATATACTAGCTTCTGCCCGCGGCTTCGCCCGCGTGGATGTCGGAAATTTACCCACGGGAACGTGCTAACAGGATAAAATGTATGTGCTTCCCCAGAATGCCATCTATGTCGCGGGCCCTTTGTGGCTAATTACAATAGAAAACCAATTGTGTCTCATTATTGGTGATTAAGAGGGTACCTATATGATATCTTCACCTAAGTACCTAACTAATTTAAAAAAAAAAACTCAATAACAGAAAATTAAATACCTACCTACCTAAATAAACCTATTTCTGATGATAACTAATCTAAACTCAATAAATAAGCAAAATCCCTAAAAACTAATATCTATACGAATGACTAAACCTACCTAACAGTATTATAAAATAACCTACGGTCACTACGTACACTATCAAATATACTACCTATACTTTAAAATTAAAATCTATACCTACGACTCATATAAAAATAAACCTAAATAACTCTAAAAACTAAAAGGAATAAAAATGAACTCCACTACGGGTGACCCAACCTACGACAAACTTAGTATTTGCGGTTGGTACAGTACAGACAGTGGTAGTCGGGTATAGGGATCGAACCGCAAAATTAAGTTTGTTTTTTATTGTATATACTTTTCCGGGATAAAAAGTACCCAGTGTGGTGCCCAGGATATTAAAGAATAATTATACCAAGTTTCATCGTAATCGAACCGGTAGTTTTTGCGTGATGCCTGAACAAACAGACAGACAGACAGACAAAAATTTTTTTAATCACATTTTTGGGTTCGGTGTCGGTCAAGTAACACCCCCTGCCATTTATTTTTTGGATATTTTCAATGTACAGAATTTTCACTTCTACAGATTTATTATAAGTATAGATATAGATATTAAAATTAGGTGCTTGAAATATCTATAAAGGAAAAAAGTTTTTAAGGAATATAAGGAAGAATGTATTTTACATTTCTATGCGGCACACCATTCCGGCAATCTAGAATGTGTATGCAAAATCAACTTCAATTAGAAAAAAAAAATTGATACCTTTTCGGAATCGAACCCGTGACTGCGCAGTCATATCCATAGATATAGGACTATGGTCATATCGCTAAACCACTACGACAACCGAACTACTACGATACATTGCATGCTGGTCTCCTATAAGTGAAGGAGTACACTTAGGTATACTCCCTGATCTTGTCGCCCTTTCTCTGAGGCTTGTTGCCCTTTAGTTCTGTTCAACTTTGTGCTACCATACCATTTCTAGAATAATCAGTTGAGATTTGCTACTTTTCTCAAATCAGAAACCGTTCTGTTATCCATACTTACTTAATATAAGCTAACATTTAAAATGTAGCCTATCTAAGAGGACAGTACCCCCCCAACCATTTATGTTGTATACCAGTGTTCATTTGTTAAGTGCAACTGTTTTTATTGTATTTACTGCAACACCTTTTATGCAATAAAGTTTTTATTTATTATTATTATTAAAATAATAATACATATCGCACCCCCGCCCCGGTGCGACACTGTCACTTAAAAATGATCCTAATTTCCTAAAGCACCCCTTTACTTGGTGCGATAACGTTACTTTTGTAATACGCATAGTTTCCGTATGAGGGCTGAGTGTCATTGCCGTTTTGGTTTGTTTTGGTGAGGCGTCAAAGTTTTAAATGCTTCTCCTGAAAAACTACATTTTTGCTTATGTGACAGTGTCGCACCGGGGGCGGGGGTGCGAATATGTAGAAAAAATTAGCAAAAAATCAGGGCATCAAAAAATTCGTCCGCATCGCTGTCAACAGGAACAGTGCCCAAAAGGCTGGCACTGGCAGCATTGCCACGTTGTATGGCGTCTGGCGATGCTAATTCTTTGGCCTAATAATTATTTGTGTTTAATAGTGTGCTTCACAGAACATTAATACCTTAAGTGTGCGCTTACACAAAATCATACTGATTTAAATATAATTATTCATATCGACCGCGACGACGCTACAACCGTAGAATACAGTCAGTTTTATAAGTTTTAAAAATAGCCACTCAGACAGCGACAGCACCCCACGCTCCCCTCTTGCGAAGGGAGTGAACGATCATCGAAGGCTGGTGGTAGGTCTACCACCGCCCGCCTCACGCTCAGGGCACCGCGCCACGTCTCATCAACGTGACTTGTGACTGAGTTGTGAGGACTCACATAGTGTGAAAGTCTCGAGAAGAGCTTACTATAGAAATGATCCTATGAAGTAAGGTTGTGGCGAACCAAACTAATTGTCTGTGGTTCCCACTGTTAGATGTAAGAGACAACACTACTACTGTGGCTAGAAGGGTTGTCTATGGGATAGCTACTAGTTAGCAGAAGTTCAGAATTCGAATATATATTAGAACTGTGTATTACTCCACTCTATATTAATTATTAACACCATTGTTCATCATGAGTTGATTACGTGATTCCACCGCTGTCGCTTGTTATGTGTTGATACAAATACACGTCTGTACAACTGGACCGAGTTTCATTTGAAATAAACAAGGCGCCATAACGCGCCTAAATTGGTGACCCCGACGATAGAAGAACTTATCAGTGATAGAAGAATAATCGTAATCGGAATCCAGTATTGTGAAGCGCAACGAGCTCACACTCACACCGGGCAGCGGGTTTCTTCGTGAACAAGTCCAAGTCGGTACCTACTCGCCGCCATTACGCGAAGTTACCCACGAAAATCAAGGAGTATTTGAACTTTTGTGCTATTAGTGCATTGACCAACGAGATAGTGTTCGGCTGTGGATACTTTCTGTGCCAAATTACACCGTGTTTGAACTTTACCCACCTGAAACAAGAACAATTAACTAATTCCGCGATAGCAGCGCCATTTTTTCTTGTGCGGATTTTAAGTAAACTTCAAAGTTAACGCGCGAATTTGACATAACCTGACTTTCCACTGACACATATCTCCTGTCATCACTATCTACAAACGTAAACCGGCTGCGTTCCAGTGAAACTAGAAACGTAAAGGTGCGTTCCGTATCCAATAGTGTGACAACAGAAGCCTGTAAGTTATTATTTTTTTTTCTCAACTCTGCATGGATGGACATTCGTACAAGTCACAACCTACCTTCAATACTACGGTGTTTCTCACAGAGTAAATTATAATATACTGTGTTTCTTTAAGAACATTATGTGCTTGATTTTAATCTAAATGCCTAAACATAACATTTAATTGCATTTCTTTTTTTGTTTTGTGCATTCTGCATGTTTCGATTTGTCATTATTCTGGTTATTCCATTGAAGGCATGGACGCAATGCTAATAATTTAAAAATACGTTTTGGAGAATATTTTTATCTTAGTTTTACTTGCCTGTGTGCTGTATGATATATTTTGGTTCTGTGTGTCCTATTTGCTATGAATGTGTTTTCTAATGGTGACTATTTATTAACATTTTGATTTCACCTCTGTGCTACTATTGTATAAGTTATACTGTATTCCCCCTCTTAGGGTTGTGTGTTTTTGTTTGTGAAATAAACACAATTTATATATTAACGCAATGACTACCGAGGAAAAGGAAATTTTCCCGGACCCTGAACCTGGCACTGGTGGTAAACAGTCCGCAGACGCGTCCCCATCTAGATGTCAACCTATATTAGTAAATCGAGTATCCATCCGCGTTCCCCCTTTCTGGCCAGACCGACCCGGTCTCTGGTTTGCAAGTTTGGAGGCACAGTTCCACATTAATGGTGTCACACAAGAATTGACTAAATATTATTATGCTGTAAGTCAGCTCGACACCAAATCCGCAACTGAAGTTGAAGACATAATTATCGAGCCACCTAAAAGTCAACCGTACACTTGTCTTAAAAACGCCCTTATCTCCCGCTTCTCTGAGTCATACGAAGAGAAAATTAGGAGGCTTCTTGAAAAAGAGGAGATAGGGGATAGGAAGCCCTCGTCATTCTTCCGTCACCTCAGGACTCTTGCTGGCTCTTCTTTCCCAGAACAGCTCCTCCAAAGTATTTGGATGAACAGGTTGCCTCATTACATGCAAGGTATTTTAGTTGCCCAAAAGCATTCATCCCTTGAGGACTTGGGCGAGCTGGCTGATAAGCTGCAAGAAATCAGTCCGCAGCAAATGAATGTCCATGCAGCAGGTAGGGTATCATCATCACCTACTGATGACACCAAGGAACAACTTAAGTTGCTCCAACAACAAGTGGCGGACCTGACACGGCTTGTGACCGGCCTCACCACAAGCAACAACAAAAATAACCGCAGTCGCTCAAGCTCACGCTCACGCACCCATAACGGCCAATGCTGGTATCACAGGCGATACGCGTCGAAAGCTTCCAGGTGTTTACAACCGTGCACTTGGTCTGGTCCCGTACCACAGGAAAACTCAAGCAGCAGTCAGTAGTGGCGACCACTGACTGCTCCCTAGCAAGTCGCCGTCTATTTGTTACTGATCGGTATTCGGGCCGACGATTTTTAATCGACACCGGGTCCGATCTTTCGTGCCTACCTAGACGTTACTCCCAGGGCAAAAAGCAGCCACTCCAGTACGAACTTTTAGCAGCCAATGGCACTAAAATAAATACTTTTGGTCTAGTCGAACTTAAACTGAACTTAGGCTTAAGACGTGACTTTGCATGGAAATTCATAGTCGCCGAAGTAGGAACTCCAATAATTGGTTCAGACTTCCTGGCTCATTACCACCTTTTACCAGACTGTGCTCATGGAAGGTTGCGAGACGGTAAAACAGGGTTGTCAGCGGAAACAGAATTCTCTTCAATCAACCAACCCAGCATTAAACTTATCCAATCACCCGACTCACCATTTTCGCACATTTTGACCGAATTTCCGAGCATATCTCGTCCTCCCGGCGCGCCTAAAGACGTGAAGCATACTACGGTGCACTTTATCAAGACTACCGATGGCCCACCCGTGACAGCGCGACCACGTCGTCTTGCCCCACTAAAGCTTCGAGCTGCTCAGAAAGAATTCGAGGAGATGATTCGCGTAGGCACTGCTCGACCTTCCAGCAGTTCATGGTCCTCACCGCTGCATCTCGCGCTTAAAAAAGACGAGACTTATCGTCCGTGTGGCGACTACCGCGCACTAAACGCCCGCACTATTCCGGACTGCTATCCTGTCCGCCATATAGGGGATTTCGGCCACAACTTGTCTGGATGCTCAGTTTTCAGCACTCTTGATTTGGTTAAAGCATACCAACAAATTCCAGTAAATTCTGATGATATTTGTAAAACAGCCATAATCACACCTTTTGGACTTTATGAATTTCCCTACATGACCTTTGGCCTTAGAAACGCCGGACAGACATTTCAAAGGTTCATAGACGAAGTTGTACGGGGTTTTAATTTCTGTTTTGCCTATGTTGACGATATCCTCGTGTACTCGAGAGACCCTCAGCAACATGCTGAACACCTCAGACTTCTGTTTCACCGACTGCACCAGTACGGAGTGGTCATCAATCCGGCGAAGTGTGTACTTGGGGCAGCCGAGGTAACGTTTTTGGGTTACCGTATTAATGCAGTAGGCACCTTCCCTCCCGAAGACCGTATCCGTGCCTTAGTGGATTTTACTCTCCCTAAGACCGTGCAAGGCGTACGTAGGTTCTTGGGCATGGTCAATTATTACCGCAGATTTTTGCCCGACGCCGCCAAGTACCAGGCTCCCTTAATTGACGCAGTCGCTGCAACTAATAGCAAAGGCGCAAAACCATTCCCATGGACGCCCGAGCTCGAACAAAGTTTCGATGACTGCAAGAAGAGCCTAGCCAATGTTACTACTCTATCGCACCCAAATAGTGAGGCCCCTTTAGGTCTTTTTACCGATGCGTCGAGCATGCACATAGGTGCATGTTTACAGCAGAATGTCGATGATAACTGGCAACCCCTAGCATATTTCAGCAAAAAGCTTACCGAGAAACAATCTCAGTGGCCTGCTTATTATAGGGAACTTCTAGCTGTGTACGAGAGCGTTCAACACTTTCGGCACATACTAGAAGTGCAGAACACCGCAATTTATACTGACCATAAGCCCCTCGTGTATGCCTTCATGCAGCGTCGTGACAAGCTTCCACCAACACAACTCAACCAATTAACTTTTATCAGCCAATTTACCACCGACATAAGATATATCAAGGGTACCGACAACGTAGTCGCAGATGCTATGTCGCGGGTTGAATCCATTTCATTGGAGGAGGACTATCAAGCCCTTGCACAGTCGCAAGAAAGAGACGAGGAACTCAAACAAGCAGGTTCATTTACTTCTCTAAAATTGAGAAAAATCGTCGTTCCAGGAACTGACACTTTCATACTCTGTGACACGTCGACAGGTAGGCCTCGCCCATACCTCACCTTACCTTTCCGTCGAGCAGCTTTCGATCGACTGCATGGTCTTAGTCACCCTAGCGTGAGAGCAACCTTACGATTGGTGGCTGAGCGATACGTATGGCCACATATTAACACCGACTGCCGACAATGGGCAAAGTCATGCTTACAGTGCCAACGCAGTAAGGTAACCAGGCACACATCTGCACCGTTGATGTCTTTTCCGATCGCATCAAAAAGATTCTGTCATGTCCACATTGACATCATAGGACCACTGCCGCCTTCAAACAATTTCACATATTGTCTTACCGCGGTTGACAGATTTACGCGTTGGCCCGAAGCGTGGCCTATGACGTCTATCACGGCGGAGGAAGTGGCAGACACGCTGGTAACTGGTTGGATATCCCGTTTCGGGGTGCCAAGTACCGTGACGACCGACCAAGGTCGCCAGTTTGAATCTGCCTTGTTCCGGCGCCTTATGAACGTGTGCGCCACAAAACGGATTCGCACAACCAGTTACCACCCGTGCGCAAATGGCATGGTAGAACGCATGCACCGCCAACTAAAAGCTTCCTTAATGTGCCATCCCCAAACATGGAGCAAAGCACTTCCACTGGTACTCCTTGGCATGAGGACTGCTGTCAAAGAGGACCTTAACACATCGTCCGCTGAGCTAGTCTATGGAGAACCTCTTCGACTTCCTGGAGAACTCATCATGCCAGCGGAAGAACCCAGGAGCCCAAACGACATTAGCGATTTCGTTACGGATTTGAGGAGCCGGATGGAAATTTTACGTCCAATACCAGCCTCACGACACGCTCGACCGTCAACCTTCGTGTTCAAAGATTTGGCGACGTCGACCCATGTCTTACTTCGCGACGACACCGTTCGAAGGCCTCTACAACCTCCATACACTGGCCCATACCGTATCCTGAGGAGAAGGGACAAAACCCTTACCTTGGAGATGAACGGAAGAGAGGCTACGGTCAGCATTGACCGTGTTAAACCAGCATACCTGGACTCTGAACTAGTTTCCTCACCACCTGTCTTAGTTCCCGTTCCAGATTCTCCTTCCACACACCCAAATCCTTCCACACCAACTACTCCAGTCCCTTCAGACACTGTCACCACCAGAGCTGGCCGACGGGTCAAATTCAGGGACATTCTAGATTTATAGTTTTTATCTTATATTGTTCTTTTTTTATTTTTTTTTTCTATGTATACCTTTTATTTCTCCGTGGGGGGGTGGTGTGGCGAACCAAACTAATTGTCTGTGGTTCCCACTGTTAGATGTAAGAGACAACACTACTACTGTGGCTAGAAGGGTTGTCTATGGGATAGCTACTAGTTAGCAGAAGTTCAGAATTCGAATATATATTAGAACTGTGTATTACTCCACTCTATATTAACCACTCTGCTCGACTAGATTTTGACATATGACATATCAGCTGACTCGACGGGATGTTACGAATTACGTCATGAAATTCAGTAAATTACATCAACTTTCAGCATTCAAATTTATTAAGAAAAATATGTTTCCGCGCTTATTTTATACAATATATTTGTGGCAAATATCTTTAATTATTTGTTTAGGTCGGTCAAGCTTTGTTAGTCTACTACGAAAGTTGTATAAAATAGGTATTACTACACCTATCCAAAAGGTAGGCACCTTAAACTCGCTGGAAATATGTACATATACAACCTATTCTCTTGCTGAAAATATGCAAAAGGGAAAAATAAAGATATTATCATTCTCTCCGCGTTCTTACTTTTACCATTTTTCTTACTTAAACTACTTATAAAACGCAATCAAGTCTTGATAAAAATTACAAAAAATTGTGTTTCGACATGACACTTCTTAGTGCTGACCATCCGTCCAGTTTTCTTATTTCGATTCAAAAATTGCATAAAGCCTAATCGATAATCGGAATTTGCAAAAAAAAAAAAAGGTGTAGAAACTATATATATCCTCTTTGGTATATTTTTCATAAATTAATTTATTTTTGAAATTAATCATTTTAATTACCGTACGTGTATGTACACGTACACGTATGGTGTGGTTAGGTGTGTAATTTTTTATGGTTCCGTACGTCCAAATGAAAAAACGGAACCCTTGCAGGATCACTTGTGTCTGTGGGTCTTGTCTTTTCTTATTTGCTTCCAATCTACTGGACCGATTAAATTGAAATTTGGTACACATATGAATTTCTGTGACCCAAAGACGGACGTGTAACGTAAATAAATTAATTTTGAAAATGGGGTCACTCTTCGGGGGCAAACTAGAAAAAAAAAATCTTTGCTGTACCTCTGTGTGACATATCAAATGAAAGGGCTTGTTGTGGGGGTTTTAAATATATTTGCTTAGTAACTAAAACAAAAGTTATGTGGCCGTCTGTCTATGTGCCAGTCGGTCTGCCTCTCTGCCGTCTGTACAAACCTAAACTAACCGTAAAATCTAGATTTTGACCAATTTGCACCGGCCAGCCTTTCTTACAGGGTTAACGCGGGCGTTTTCGTGGACGCGCGTTGTGGGACAAAGTAGGCACTCCTTATGTCCCAAGCTGCCGTTCTGTAGCTTGGGATAAAATTTTAAGAACTTTAACTGTCTGATTTCTAATTCGTCCGTTCTAAAGCTTCTCTCTTCTCCGTAAAAGTATTTTCAGATCATTTAGATCTGAAAATACTTTTACGGAACCCATAATTTCGTCATGTCAGTCTGTGCGTGCGTTCGGATGTTAATGCCATTAACCATTTTACTCGTAGACGTTAACGAGTGTTAATAACACTATATCGTATTCGTATTCTATGCACGCAAAATGGTGTAGTAAAATTACGATAAACATAATTAGAGGTAGCATTTCCCATGCATGTACCCGAGGGTTGAAAAAAATCTATGCACACAAGCGTGTGGGAGGTATTGTTGGAACTTATAATTAAAATTATAAAGATGTTTCTAATTGACTTTAACTTTTAAAGTCAATCGTTTTTGAGATATGAGATATTTTCGTTTAAAACCGCAGAATTAACTTGGGTTTTTACAGTTTTTTCGAGAACTTTTATGAAATACAAACTTATTTCTGCAGTCGATCAAATTAATGATATGCGCTGTGCATGCGTAAATATTCATCCCAAGTACGGGACCTTTCACTGTGCATGGTCCGACATACACTTGGCCAGTTTTTTTTTTAATTTCGTTGGGAAACTTCCACAAAAAGTAAACAATTTCTATTACTCAAGTAAACTAATATAAATAAAAACTACCAAGCTCATACAGCTAACAAAACATAATGAAATGTAAAGTGTTTGCGGAATACTTAATTAATCTATCATCATTTCCCAAACTTTTGCTAAGCCTATCTAAAAATGTATACTGGGCATTCTGTAGCAAACTATTAGAAAGTATCAAAAATTAATAATTGCACAATAAATAAAAATAATTTTGAATAGCGAGCGCATTCCGAATATAAATTCAAATATAGAAACAATTCGGCGCGAAATTGAATAAATGACTATCTATGGTCATAGGTCCTCTGTTATTGACTCAGTTTGAATATAATGTCCAAAAAACGATTAAAATTACATTAGGAAAGCATAAATCATTATTATAAATAATGCTTGTTGTATTTAATGCTTAAAATAATTTTATTTCAATTTCTGAGAATCGATTTCTGACATTCGTCATATTAATTACTCGGGTCAATCGAAATTAAAAAAAAAATCGTTTGGCATAATCGCTTTCGCACATCATTACGATAAAAAAAAACAACAATGGTCGGCGATTTTGAACACAAATTAAGTAGTGGTAATGAATAATACGTGTTATTGGACCTGTGTTTCAATATTACGTTATGATTTGGGCATTTTCGTGTTTTTTATAATATTTGTAATAATATTTTTCACATTTTACATCTTATCTACATGTGTGTGTGTGACTTTTGTGAAAAGTAAAAATGTAAACACGCACGATTGGCGCGAAACTTCGACTTTAGATATCAAAAAACTACATTACCACTACTTATTTAACATGAAAAATGGATGAATTCGTCAAATAATTAAATCATGTATTATTTATTGCCCCTGTGGTGGAGTTTGGATTTTCGAAATCCCCAATTTTTATGTTTTTTAGCCTCGACCACCACTGTCATCAAAATGGCGATTATCGCATTTACAGACTTGAATTTAATAAAGGTAAATTAATAAACTTGCGCGCTAAATATGGAAGATTGAATGGCGATAACATATGAGTTTTTATCCAATTCTCTTAATTAACGCACATTCATAAGATTTGATGAGTAGCATAATCAATATTTACATTATCATTAAGGGTGTCGTATGTCGTCATTTCAAGGTCCAATGGGACCCCTTACTGAGCCAGCGGAGGTTCGTGTGTTCGGGTCCATTCGGGGGCGCTACCGAACTATACGGTTAATTATTAACACCATTGTTCATCATGAGTTGATTACGTGATTCCACCGCTGTCGCTTGTTATGTGTTGATACAAATACACGTCTGTACAACTGGACCGAGTTTCGTTTGAAATAAACAAGGCGCCATAACGCGCCTAAAAGGTCTTAGTTTACATTGGAAAAAGCGAGGAGGGTCACTCAGCCTCGGAGAATCTTGACACCGCGATGTAGAAATCCGCGTCATCGGCACAGCGCCATCTAGTAGTACGTTTAGGAGTTAGCGTTAGCGATCGTTACAAAAATAGAATGATGATTGTCGTAGTATGGGTGGCGATGATTATTATATTCATTGTTCATATCATTATAGTGATTTGGTATGTACCTACAGTTTTTGTCGAGCTTAGAACGTCTAATGTAATTTTGTACCTACCTTATTTACTAAACCATTGTATTTTTTCTAAACTTGTAAATTAAAACATTTTTATTTGAGATTAATATTAAATAAATCGTACCTAATCATTTTGACTACTGATTAATCACAACCATCATCTTAATTTTATTTTTAATGTTTTTTTAAGTAGTACTATAAACTTTTATTACCAAAGAGGTTCAAAACATCAGTCACGAACTCACGAGTTTACGAATAAGTATTCAAAAGATTATTATTTTAAAGATTATTAAAGCCATTCTACAATACAAAATTAATAAGGTACCTATATATCTTACTGTCAGCAGAAGGCTATATTATATACTTTTCATCCAGGATATTTAATTAGTTTATGTAAACAAATTATGTCGTATAGTTGGTCGCCCTAATTAACTCAAGGCAATGTTCGTGTTCTTTCTCCAGAATCAGCTTACTGACAGGTTATTGTTATTAGTATTAACTTATTTATTTATTTTACTTCGATGGTCCTAGTTTTTCATCTGTGACTCAAGTGACAGCTATGTGACCAGAACCCAGCTATGCATAAATATGTAAGCTGTCACGCCCTTTATGCCTGGAGGCTTTTATTTAGGTAGTAAGTTTTTATTTCCATTTGAGTTAATTATTTTTCAGCTTGAGTACGTATAGTTTTTATTATATTTGTTGGTATATTGGCGTGGCTAGCTGACATATTTTATGGCAAATAATTTAAGTTTCTTGTAATGTTAATTACTGAACATAGGTTCCTAGTATTGTATACATGCACTATATTCTAACTGAACAGACAGCTGTGCTGCTGGGAAGTTTGTTGCGCCACTTCGGAAGTGGTGAAGGGCGGGCGTTTTTGGGGGACTGTCTTTTGTAATTTTGACGTTCGAAAAGTGCTGACTCTCAGCCTAATTTGAATAAATGACTTTTGATTGATTGATTTGATTTATGAAATACGATACCTACACGCAAAAGAAGTCGCGGGGGACAGCTAATGTTTTCTTATATAAATTAGCTGTCCCCCGCGACTTCTTTTAAAATAATGTTCCTTCATAATCCCTTATCATAGGTACCTAATGTTTTGGCTTCGTATAGGAATTTTTGTTACTTTTTTATATAATTATTTTTTTTTAGTTTACTTTTTGATTTTCCTGTACACACTGCGACAGATCAAGCTATACCTATACCTTTCCAGTTTGAGCTGACCTCGCATTGTACAGGTTTTTCGTACAATCTTGATTCAGTTTATATTGGTTATGGTTGGTATTGGTTTATATTGGTTGATGTGTAACCGTGCGTACGAGTACGAGTTGCAATAAATACTTTTTCTTTCTTTCTTTTGGATACAGAACACTTCCGGAAGAAAAAATAAATAAAAATGGCCTTCTATTTAACGCGAAGCCATCGACTTGCTAATTTAATTTCGCTACTGTTTTCTTACATAACCAGTGTTATCACCTCTCAGATAATGGTTGCCGTCACAGTGTCACGATAGATTTTATGTAATTCTGCAGCTCAGCGCTTTCGTTTGTTGCATTTGGTTCGTTCGCTACAAATGATATTGTTCACTCTGTTTGGTACAAGAAGTGAACTGTTACGTCATTTGTTTCCCAAAACCGTAGGTATCTATAGATATAATAATAATAAATAAATATCCCTGGACATTTCACACAGCGCCATCTAGTTCCAAGCGAAGCAACCTAATGCTTGTGTTATGGTAACAAGATGGCTGATAAACTACTTATACTTATACATTTTTTTTTTTTTGTAAATACATACATATTATAGATAGAAAAACACCCAGACTCAGAACAAATACATGTAGGTCATACAAATATTTGTTCCGTGCGGGAATCGAACCCGCGACACGCAGCGCAGCAGTCAATCGCTTAACCACTGCGCCAACCGTGCCGTCAGTGGTATTATGGTAGGTATTTATGGTATTTAAACTTTTAAATAGTATTATTGCCATTATGCTATCGATCATGTTTTGTTCTGTCTCTCTATCGTGGAATCATGATAATTTATCCTGGTAATTTTAGATGGCAGAAAGCCAAGCAGGCTGGCCAGGCTTCATGAGCCTGTAGCAATTTAGCTCGATCCTCAGCCTCTTCCAGCTGGTACCAGCCACCCTGCTAAGATCCATCGCTCCACCTAGCCTGATGCTGCTAAACAAAAATGCCTTTTTTATTTTTAAATTACTTCAAAAAAAGGAAGAGGTTTTCAACACGTCGGAATCTTCTTTTTTTTTCAAGTAGGTATATTCTTTTATTAAATGCCGTTGAATTTAATTTTTGTATTGTATGTTATTTGAATGCTTATTTTATTTTAATCTTTATAATTCTATGTTAATTAATGTAATTGGACCTGTGCCGTGTTAATTAACTATAAATAAATAAATAAGTGTTGGCCCACTTTCTTAGCGGGAAATATAGGTAAATAGGTACGTCGCGTGTTAGCAGAACTATGTTACGCGTGTCTTTCCTCCACCCGACTGCGTGTGTCGACTTTTTATCTATAGCTTCATGGTGTCGACTCCACTCATATAGTTCTGTATACGGCACGCTAACCTAGAGCGGCATTGAGATAATTTTCCGTACCATATTGAGGTCATAATATGCAGTCGTAGGTACTGCAAATTTTTAAATCTCTTGATTTAAAAATTATGACTACAACTACTACTTACCACTACTACTAGGTACTACTACTATACTACTCCACACTCTCCTACTCCACTCTACTTATAACTTAACATTTAAGAAATGGTTTCCAAACTCTCTCGTGTTTCATTTTCTACTAATTTTTTTGTATTTCACTTGTAGGTACCTACTTTCCTTTAACTAAACAAATTATTATTATTGTGTTTGAACTAAACCAAACATTTGTGTTTGGACTTCACAGGTAGGTAGGTATGCCATCAACAGCGCTGCGGATCGAACTCACGATCATTTGCTCGCTAGACCGCACTTCAACCTTTGGGCTATAACCTATAACCGCTCAACTAAATCAACAGTTTGAAGTGTTTATGTAGGTAGGTATGAGTAGGTTGTCGGAGTCCTCAGCTCACCGAGACACACTGACCTGGCTGGTCAAGGCTTCGCTGCCTTTTATGGATCATGTTTGTTTATGTATCATTCTTAATAAAAAACGTCAAATATTTTTTTCTGTAAGTAGGTAGTAATTATTATTTTATGTTTGGATTATTAGTGGAGTTCTCAGGGCGTTAGAGAGCCCTAATCTACCGAAAAGGTTTTTGATTACCTTAATTTTGTGCGAAAATCTTAACGTACCTAGGTAAATGTTTTTTTTTTATAATAAACTTTTTTCCCTTCATTTGTGCTTTATTATCTTACTTTTCACCAAATTTCATGTTTCTAAATCTACGGGCAGAAAGTACGATATCTTAAAGTATTTGATTTCCTCGATTATGTATGAAATAATACGAGTATGTGACGAAAAATCTTTTTTTTAATAATTTTATTTCAATATTATTAAACAAAAATGCCAATAAAAAAAATATAATAACTAAAACTCATGCGAAAGAGCAGTCCATCGATTAATAAATATTCGATGAATCGTTCAGTCGAAGTAGCGTTTGGCGATAAAAGGTTGTTTCGCAATAAATTCCATTCGAACAATCGTCCAGTCGACGTTCCGAACATATGACTCTCGAAGTTAAGTTACGGACCCGGGAAATTAGAGGTATTTTTGACAGATTGAAACTAAGAACAGAAGGCCAATTCTCGTAATTTAAAACGTTTAATCTAGTCGCAGTCTCAGCGACAAACAAATGTCAAAAACTTGACAAAAATGTAGGGAAATTAGAGATATTTTTGACAGATTGAGACAGAGATCAGACTGTGAATTAACGTTCTTAAAATTACGAGAATTGCCCCACAGACTGTGAACGTTTTTTTAAATTAAGTACGAGAATAGCCCCTCTAGTCTTAGTTACCTATCACTTTTGCAAAAACCTCTTCATACTCAACAATCCTTCAATTTTCATCGCTTGCGCCACCGTAACAATGATTTCAGTTTAACGACAGTGATTCGGGACCGTTTCAAACGGTAAATAGATAACAATTGGCGGAGAGAGCACCACGCTTTCAAGACGTCGTCGGACTAATAGCATTGTTTACTAGTATTGAAGACTGTCAGACTCAGACGTAAACATGCCGTGTAATGACCACTGATTACCTTGTCAGTTTGAAGATGAGACTGTTTTCGCTCACGATATTTGGACATTTACCTACGGCGTTTCTGTGTCCGCGTGAATGTCGAAAAACGAAATTGCGTAACTTTTCCTACTACACTTTTTAGGCTTCCGTAGTTCCGTACCCAAAGGGTGCCAATGGAACCGTTAGTACTAAGCCTCCGCTGTCCGTCCGTCCCCCTGACTGTCACCGGCGCGGGGTAATTGCGTAACACTAATGCAGTAGCAACGACTTTCATTTTGACAGTTCAACAACATTCATTGCGCTAATGACGTTGGTGAGCAGACAAATGTTTCGAACATATGAAGCAGTGGATTAGCAATATTCTACAAAATGAGATTTTTGGAACGAAGTTCCTTATCGCGCGTTGCGAAAGGGGGCTAGACGGAAAAAATGAAGACCAAAAGTTGAAACGACACTTTTTGCTATAGTTGTAAGTCGTGTGGCGTGCGCGTGTTTCTCTGTCTGTCTCTCTCTCTCTCTCTCTTTGAACTTCGTTCCATCCGGGTGTCCCTTGACACCTCTCAAGTTTTTTATTTTAAACTGCCCCACACTAGGAATTTCTCCTGTATCGTGGGTGCGTTTACAAACATTTAAACTCACATACACAAACAGCCAGACCCGGAACAACTACTTGTAGGTCATACAAATATTTGTTCCGTGCGGGAATCGAACCCGTGACACGCAGCGCAGCAGTCAATCACTTAACCACTGCGCCAACCGTGCCGTCAATTTGGGATTGATAGCGTTTTACGCAAAAAAGAGGTACCTAGACAGTTGCAATATTCACAGTGTGTATTTCTATTGCCGCTATAACAACAAATAATAAAATAAAATTAATAAAAACTAAAGGGGGCCTTTAATTTTCAGACCCAGACAATAAATAGTTTCCTTCACTAGCACTTGGTCGGTTTTCATATTAAATTAAAAAGCAATGATGTGCTCAGAATGTTATTTTAGGTTCCTATATTTTTAAGTCATAATCAAAATGTGGATAGGTATGACTTTTTCCTATTTTTTATACTGAAAACGACTGGAGAAGACTAAAAACACCGCCATTGTGCCACTTCCAGATACAAATTTATCGACCCAGCTAGATGTCCAGTCGAAAAACTATTCAGGATGGGCAAAAAAAACTTGCAATTAAAAAAAAACACACTTTTCTGTTTTTCCACAAATGTATTTCTATGTCGAAAAGAAATTTACAAAAGTACAATATTTTACAAAATATATTCGAGTTACAACAAAAGTCTACACGAATAGACAACTAATACAAAAAAAAAACTGAAGCTATAACAATTTAATTCGAAAACTAGAAAACAATACTTTTCCCGCGTTACGCAGTTTGTACTACAATGCTATGGCACCATTACCTTTACAGTTCCAAGTTCCCAACCAATAGTAATCATCATACATTTTGGAACAACGATCGTCGTTTCTGATTGGTTGACTCTACGACGTAAACATACACGATACGCTGTGATTGGTGAATATTTTCCCTCTCGTAAGCATCAATATAAGATGTATGAAAATTATCCGTTAGTTGTTTGACATAATAATAATAAATTATAAATCACATTTACTAAGGACGTTTGTTGTGACATAAAACGTTAACTGCGACGCAAAAAAGAAATTTCTGGAAAAAAATTGAGCGCATTTTAATAATAGGTAAGTACAAACAATATTTTTAAAAAAATGGTATTTACTCATTATTTAACTCGTACTTTATACAACGTAGAAAATTTTAAGGAATAGATAGCTACAAATATTTCTTGATCTATTTTTAATTGAACTACGGGGGTTGAGAAAAAATATGTAATCCGCCATCTTGGAACGGCGGCCATATTGAAAATATTACAATATTGAGTATTGCACATTGTATTGTGCAAGTTAAATAAAAGCTTGTAAAAAGGTGCAGTAATGGTTTTTCTATACAGAAGAATACGTTACGTCACTAGGATAGAAATTTAATAAGTACCTACTCTTTGCGACCATGATCTGTTAGCACCATAATTATAATGCACCACACAAAGCAAACTAACTCCTTGAGTATATCCTTAAAACCTTTAAGACGAAAGCGTCAGAGTAGTTCGCGAAATCCAAATTTTCTTAGGATATTTGCAATTTGCAGGTCAGAATCAGGCTGTATGTTGGTCTAATCTAAATATGATTCGCGGCATTAACAAATATTTATTTATAGAATTATGCAGATTGATCGAATCATAAAAATCATCAAGACAACTCTCCAAGTTCATATTACACTATTGATTGAATGTCTATTTCAACTATTTCATGGAATCATGACAATTCGGGCCAATTCTAACTCGAGGAGTTGTATTGCTGATTCTAATTATTATAATATAACACTCGGTGTGGTGTGAGTTAATAGGGTAGTTTCCTGACTAAAAAAAATATTATATTTAGTCCGTCAATTAGATTATCTAAAAATAATTGACACGTATTTTTTCTTTTGTCAATCAAACAAAAAATGACAAAGATAAAGCGCGTCAAAATTTGGGAGTGTAGCAACTGTAGCAAGTGCATAGTGGTCGTGACGTTACGCCTGCTAAAGAGTGTAGCAAGGCGTGACGTCACGCGGAACTTTAACGGGCGATATCTTCATCATTTTTTATATAATTGACAAAAGAAAAAATACGTGTCCAATATTTTTTGATAATCTAACTGACGGACTAATTAGATTTTTTTAGGAAACCAGCCTATTCTGTAGACATATTTGTCACGGTCGCGAATCATATTTTAATCAATATGCAACCTGACACTAACCTGCACATTGCATGAAATGTTAGAAAATTTGAATTTTACGGGCTACCGTCTCGCATCCCCCTAAAATCGTACCTTTTCTTCTCATATTTATTGTCCTTAATCAATCGTATCAGACAGCGTTTCTCAAACATCAGTAATTTTAAGAAATAAAGGCAGTTATAGCGTCCAGATACCTTATTTCAACAGATTACACGATTAAATCACGACATGACGTGTAGCTATAGATATTCTATAGCTACATTTGAACACAGAATTAAGTCATGTATTCAGCAAACCATCGTTTTAATAGGAACCAGGATGAAAGTTTTGTACGAAACGTGCCGACTGGTGTCATTAAGAATTAATGAAACAATATACTAACTGATGTCACAAAATGCAGGCAAAATAACAGAGGGGCAATTCCCGTAATTTTAAGAACGTTCACAGTCTGATCTCAGGCTCAATCTAGCCTATATTTTGACAGGTTTTTGACATTTGTTTGTCGCCGAGATGAGACTGCGACTAGATTTTGAACGTTTTAAATTACGAGGATTGGCCTTCAGATGTGGCAGAAGCGACAATTTAAAAACATTAACCACTTATTCCTACAAGCGGCTGTTAGCGCCTAATTCAAGCTTATTTTGTTAACAATCACAGAAATATTTCTACCATATTTAAAAATAATCTCTTATCATTCCGAGCTCCTATTTCAGGATGAAAGTCTGTGGGTTGACTTCAAAAATTGAGTAAAAAATACTGTTTTTTTTTTAATCTGGCAACATGAATTGGTAGAAAATATAAATACTGTGATGGTAGAAAACTGGTAAGTACTTAACACATTAGAAATACATTTCAAACACTCCAGTTGATTGCTTAGTGTTAAAAAATAAAAGAAACTACATATTTAATATACTTATGAAATATTACACATGCATGCAAAAATGAATACTTACAAATAAGTTTCAATTTCGATAAGTTATAAACTAATATGAGTTTTGACAAATCTCATGTCAAGTGCTATGTATGATTGGTTGATATTCAAGTCAACAATTATAGCCAGAGGAATAATAATAAATAATAATAATATCCCTGGACATTTCACACAGCGCCATCTAGTCCCAAGCTAAGCAACCTAATGCTTGTGTTATGGTAACAAGATGGAGCAGTGGTGGGCCTGTGGGGAGCAGTGGTGGCACAGAGGTGACGGCCCTGACTTCAGAGTTGTAGGTTGTACGTTCGAACCCAAGCAGGCGTTTTAATTTGAGTAAATTATTTCATAACCACTGCTCTCAAAACGGCGAAGGAAAACATCGTGAAGAAATTGGCATGTCCTAGAATCAAAACTTCGAAGACATGTGACATCTACCAACCAGCACTGGGCCCGCGTGGTGGATTACAGCCCCCTCCCTCTCGAAGAGAAGAGGCCTGTGTCCCAGCAGTGGCAACATTATAGGCTAATTATTCTAATCATAACCACAGACATGACATTTGTCAATAAAGAGATTAGGTTTTCAGATTTTTTTAGGCCGAGTTCGTGTATTCAAAATTTCAAACGTATTATCATAAACTTGTATCTATTCCATATCACTTTCGTAATATACTTATTTTTCTTTTTACAAGTCAGAGATTAGGCAGAAGATCTTTAGATATTTACTAAATACAGCAATACTTTACTCTGATTCCGGGATAAGCTCGTCAGGCTATTTATCAAAGACTGTTCGTATACAGGTCTAACCCGAATCATACTTTCTTTGCCTGGACTAAAAAATATCTTCTCTTGATCATGAGCAACATAAAAATCATACATTTCCGTTCTTAATTTTACGTACTTTAATCATTTACAGCTTGTATCTTTTAATCATTTATATATCACTAACTATACAGAAAGCATTACTATTGTTAAAATAGGAACAGTAACTACTCATACATACAGCGCCACAAGGTTCTTTTGTCGCGTGGCCAAATTGGGAACTAACGCCGCCATCTTGCGTGCTGCATTACGCCCCACTCCCTCAGTGGGAACGTTGTAGGCTGATTATGCTTATGCTTACCAACAACGCCCCCTGACAATGTGATTCAGGCGCGAAAAGATCCTTGCAGCAATAAAAAGCACTAAAATAACAAAAGAAACATCTACTTTTCTCTATGGTCGATATAGAAAGAAGTAGCATAATGAAATGCACAACCTTGCAAAAAAACCTGTTTCCAACAAAACCTGTTTGTACATAAATTAAAGCTTTTTTTTTTCGCAGACTAAGGAAAATTTCTCGTTAATATTTTTGGAAGATTACATTTAAAGATCTCATAGGAAAGGAAGTATTTAAGTAGGTGGCAATCGACTTCAACTTTTATTAACAAGTGAGACATTATCTTTAAAAGATAGTAGAAAACTTGTGTGCCTATAGATTTATAGAACATAATATTAACATGAGACTCGATATCACATACTGGATACAAAGGTATGAGCATGGGATACATTTGACAATTATATACCATATTCAGCGTGTATAATAGGGGTGGCAGGGACTTCGACGCGCAAACTGTACATCCCCTAGAATAGAAACCGATGGCAGGTGCCAAAAAAAATTTCTGTTTCATACAAAAGTGTACCTACGCGGTCAAAATGTGTGGAAAAGCAAATTTTATTTTAATAACCGTCGAAAAATTTCAACCCAGGTTCAGAATTATGTACTGAGTCCATGGCTACAGGTTGCGCGTCGATGTGCCTGCCCATCCTGTATACTTAAATAACTTTTAATACAACAGTAAATTATCTTTAATCCGGACATATTTTACACTAGTATGATAAAAAGTCGTGACGAACAAACTGTTTATATGTTTTAGGTTGCTGTCCAATCACGCTAGCGCTGTACATGCGCTTACGCAGGTTTAATGCAATACTAACGTATACGCACAGTGCGAAGAGTCTCAGCCCCGTTTGCAATACAACTGATTAAATACATTGAGCGCTAAATTTAAGACACCTTCCTATTGCACATCAGTTCTTATATAAGAATACGATATGGCTGGAACTGGCTTGTAAAACTGTCTTAGATACATATACAGACCAATCGTCACGACTTTACAAAACAATTACTAACAAATTAAACCTCACTTATCCTCGTGTTGTGACCTCGTTAGTAACTCAAGATTATGATGGGAGTCTATCCTGTTCATGTTCGCCTTGAACTCATCGAGAGCCGACTTTGTCGTGTTAGGGGTGGTAGGCACGGGAGGTACTAAAGTATCTATCGAACCTGTTTCAACATTACCTTCTTTGTCTAAATTCTGTTTTTCCATATGTAAGAAGTTTTCATGGGAACCGTTCAAAGCTTTGGATAGGGAATTGTCCGGGTATGAGAGGTCGAAATTAGATATGGATAGTGGTTTTTCTCCTGTTTCGAGGCCTGAGCCCAGAGATTTCGAAGTTGTCAGTCGGTCGTTATCTGGAAAAGAAATTTTAATGTTAGTTGAGGGGTTTTTGCTTTTTTACGCTATAAAAACGAGAAATTATAAGTTAATGATGGATAGCTGAGAATTGTCATTTATAAGTCAAACAATTGGCACAAATCATTGTCACAATAACTACAACAATAATTTATTCAGGAAGTAAGCCAAGAATCAAATACTTAAATTAAGTATTTTTTTTTATAATTGAAAATTGTGTTAAGTGCCCAAGCGTGTAAACAACAACCGTGTAAACAAGTCAAACTTCAGATAAGTAACTAAAATAATGATATCAATATAAAATATGCCAATGTAACCCAAGCGTACACCTTCTTACGGATTATAAAAAATAAAGTATAAATAAATAAACAATAAATTCTATTATTTGAAAATTTTGCACGTCGTAAGGTAAATTATATGGGTACCATTTGTTAAAGGTCCCGAAACGTTCTACCGCACGCATCATTTATTTATTTATTTCTTTAATTAAAACGGTTTAGAACCAATTACAGTAATTAAAGATACAATTTGTATATACACGAACACAAGATAAAATAAAAGATAAAAGATCATATTATTATTAATAAACGCATCATAAGAAGGTGGATACCTACATGTTTTAAGGATCACTTTATATTACAAAAGTATAGGTAGGTAGGTAGGTATCAAAAAAATATTTGTTTGTAAATAGTGCAAACAATATTAGGAAAATTCCAAGCTTAAAAAATTGCCAAGATAGATACGTTTTAAAATATTCTATTATTTAAAAAATACTATATTATAAGCAAATAAATGATTTCCATTTCTATTTCTTTGTGCAACAAAACCTGCACCATGGAACACCTACGCGAGGCCAATGTTAAGGCCGCGTCTTAATAGAAAGCGATCGACGTGGCTGAGTTCAGTGGCAATTCTCGTAATTTGAAAACACATTCTGATCTCAGTCTCAATCAGTCAAAAATACTTCTAAAATCCCTACATTTTTGACAAGTTTTTGACATTGATTATCGCCGAGATGAGATTGTGACTAGATTTTGAACGTAAACGTTGAAAAAATTACGGCAATGTTCCCCTGGTCTGGTATATTTATTTGGAATCATCGACACGAAAACGAAGCATACTTTAACAAATGAAGTTAGTTTACCTATGTTGGAGTCGTCAGTGGTGTTTTGTTTCAGTTCGCCGCGGTCATCCTTGTGGTCCTTCGGTACAGAGGAGCTTCGCTCTCCCTCTAACATTCCCAAAACCCTGTACATAACATGACGTTTAGAGAATTTTCAATTCTACCCTCATAATAATAGTGCCTTCATTAACTAAATATATGATGTTTTCAAGTCGTGCATTACTTGTTCAGTGCATTTTGTACCTCTTTGTCATCCATAATTAGCATACACAAAAATACATATACATATTAGCTTGCATATAATATAAACTACATGTACAATTATGTGAAAAATACTATGTAAGTGTTGCATTTGTTCATGTTTACAGTTTTACTGGTGTAATAGGTCGTTTCTTTCTTTTGTTTTAACGGACTTTTTAAACAAGGAGACTGTAATTTAGTTCGGTTTAATTTTAAGCTCGCGAGGTGAACGAAATACGCGAATAAACCCGTAAACATTAATAAAACATGAATATCATTTAGTATTAGGTTGGGTGTTGATCAAAATATGATTCGCGACCGTAACAAGGCGTATTTACATAATTATAACCATGACAGTCATCAATACAACTTTCTAAGTCAGCATTGGCTTCAAATGTCATGATTCCACCAAATAGTCATTCAGTAGGATAATTTAAACTATACCCTGCCCAGTAGGTTAACCGTTTTTTGACAGCTGCCTTAGAACATAACTATTCCAGATTACGTAAAAGTTAACTTTAAAATGCGTAAATATATAAACTGCCTTAACTTATTGAATTATCTTATTTAGAACTTCTTTCCGACATTATAGCAATATTTCACTGTAATATAGCACGTGTATCATATTGACAAAAAAAAAAATCCAATGGGTTGCACTCCGGGAGTGCCGGCAGAAGTGAAAACTTGAATTTTATAGTAACGTTGTGCATTTTTGATATTTTGGAATGCGGTCTACTCTCCCTCCGTCTTACGAATTTTCGTTCAGGTCACGTGTCCTGACGCGAGCTCCGTCTTACGAATTTTCGATCAGGTCACGTGTCCCGATGCAAGCTTCGTCTTACGAATTTTCGATCAGGTCACGTGTCCCGACGCGAGCTCCGTCTTACGAATTTTCGTTCAGGTCACGTGTCCTGACGCGAGCACATTTTTTACCCATCACAACAAAAGTGCACAACGCCGCTAAAGAAGTTTGGACTTAAAAAAAAAAAATTGTTATGCGTATTCCATCAGTCAAAAAACGGTTTACCGGTATAAGATAGTTGTATTGATGATTTGAACACTCTGGATTCGTGCCTGATTGATGGCAATAGCCGCGCCTACTATTACAATCATAACTGGTGATATGTGGGTCTACTACACCTCTTCGGGGAATATAGGCGTCATGTTATCTTAAGTATAAAGGAGTATTTACCGTGAGTTGCCGAGGTCACCAAAGGGTGGTTTGTGGTGTGTTGGCGAGGGTCGGTCACCCGGGCCATGTTCAGCCCAGCCCTCTGAGATCAACGCCGCGCCGATGTCCACCTCGCCTTCTGTAATAAAATCAATGGTATTAGTCTAATTACATAAATTATTTACAGAGATAATGCTGTCATGAAGTGCTGACAGGCGAAACAAATAAAAATGGTCACATTTTTACTTTTATGAAGGGCTGATTTTTCAAGTCTGATAATTTTTATCTGAAGAATAAATATGACACTGGTATATTTTCCATACAAAAGCTGTCAAATCGCCATATTCATTCCTCAAATAAAAGTTATCTGACTATTGAAAAATCAGCCCTAAGTAACATAACATCACGAAGGGTTCCGCAAGGGTGTGTAAGTAATGTGAAAACCACGCGCGCCTCAAAGAGATGTCAGCAAAAGAGACGGGGCCCCATAGGGCCGAAGCCTGCCAGGGTAGCGGGACCATCCGAAAGGGTTTACCGCTGCCCTGGAACATAAAGGGCTAAGGAAGGAACACGGGTGGGTTTTAGTCAGTAAAAGTCTGACACTCCCTTCTGCTCCACCCAGAGCGGGAGGAGTCATTTGATGATTTCCCATCCTCAAAAAAAAAAAAAAAAGGGTGTGTAAGTAATGTGAAAAATCTCCAAATCTGTCACCACTGGTTCAGGACATAGAATAGCGACTGCAATACATGCTATTGAAGAGCTTTTCTGCGAAGCGTTGTAAAGACTGGATGGTCCGTTATAAAGCATGGAATATAAGCGAAAATGTTCATAACAATCTGTAATATATTCGTCATAGGATTTTAAGTACACAAGCTGTGCCCGAAAACTGTGAAAAAGCAATCGACTATTGGTTCACTTTTGCCCTGGATCGAAAGAGCTGGAAGTCATATACATCAACAGTAATCTGTGTGACCGATGGAATTAATTGCTATCGGTAAAAATGAATATCTTCCACACAAAATTTCATCCCCTATTTAACCGCCTTTAGAGGATGAATATTCAAAATTCCTTCTTTAGTTTGGTTTATAAGTCATAACTTTATATGTCATAAGAATAGCTATATCACAGCAATTAAAATTTTCAACAATATTCCAAAGAAACAAGGGACCTTCCTCCAAAACGCTTTAAATCAAAACTACACAAATGGCTTATTGGTAATTGTTTTTATAGTGTAAAATATTTTTTTTACAAAAAGTAGCAGATAAATATAAGATTATGATATTGAGATTTAATTAGATAATATAATTCAATTAAATAATATTACATAATATAAGGACACGAACAACACGTCAGCCTAGTCAAATAACCCGCCCCCAACTGTTCCCGGCGCAAAGGTGCCTAAAACGCTTGCTGCATTGCCACGTTGGATGGCCTTTGCACCAAGAATGAGCCGGAGCGGGAGCGGGATTTTTATTAAGAAGTATATTTACCGTCTGTGTTGTCGAACAGCTTGATGCCAGGTATCTCCCTCTCTTTCTCGCCCTCGGCAGTAGCAGTCTTCTTGTAGGTGCACGTTTTCGACAGCAATGGCTTCCACCTGGCAACCTTAATATACAAACAGTTACCATGTTAACTTTAGTATAGACAAGACAACTTACATCTTTTGAAACTGCTAAATTAAAATTGTTGCTAAATATGCCAAAGGAGTATGTAAAGACCGTAGGAGGTGGCGTTCTGTAGTTTTTTGTCTACTCTAAAACACTCTTTTCGAGTTCAATATGCATGAACCGCCTTTTATTGCTACTAATCTTCGATCAATAATAGTACTAGATTAAGGATCAGGAACAAAAATCAGTCGCTCACAATATATTTAAAATGTCGCTTGAAAATAAAATCATTCTATTTTTAAACTACATAGACTTTAAGTTTCATTTTAGATTATATGACTGAAAAAGTCATTTATTCTAAAATGAAACTTAAAGTCTATGTAATAAGGTTAAAAACACACTAATTTGAAATAAGACCACAAAAGTATTTGTGGTCTTATTTTTCGGGCCGTTTTTGAAGCGCTTATCGGGAATCTAGTACACACGGCTACACATCAAGCTATGCAAAACCAGTATAGGCTGACCGTTCACTGTGTGAAAATATCATACAAAGTGAGGCCAAGACAAACTGGTTTTGTATAGCCTGACGTGTAGCCGTGTGTACTATTATTGATCGAAGCTACTAATGCCAATACGTCAGTGCAACAACGAGCGTTTTTACGAGTGTACAAACCAATAACTGCCCTAAAATTTTATAATAAAGGGCTTAATTTGAAGGTAGAATTTCAGTACGCTGTATAGTGCAGGTACCTGTGTGAGTTCCTCGAAGCGCTCGATGGCCTGCGGGTGCCAGCGGTCGCGCGGCGTCACGTCCGTGACGGCGGGCCGCACGCCCGCCAGGAAGCACTCCATTGCCTGCTCACAACATTTGATATCATTATAACATGTAGTGGCTCATCATCTACCTAGCCTTTTCCTATGTTGGGGTCGGCTTCCAGCTTAATGCGTATCTGACCTCTACAATCCAGTTACTGGGTAACACGATACCCCTTGGTAAGACTGGATGTCAGACTTTCGAGCTTCTGGCGAGCCGTAACGACTGTCAAAGATTTATGAATGACAACCGGGACCAACGGCTTAACGTGCTTTCCGAGGCACGGAGAAATCTCGGAGTGACCATCACACGGACCGACTTTTTGTTTTAAAACATTCGCAATAGTCCGAATAAAGTTTTTTATAGAAAGAAAAATTTTAAAAGTTTCCTGGAAAAAATTCATACTCGGGAAAAACTGAATACCTTGTTCTTTATGGATTGAAATTTGGACAGCGCAACGTCTATTATAAATAAAGCGGCACGTACCTGGAATCTGAGCCGCAGCAAGTCAGCGCGCAGCTCGCACAGCTCGTGGGTCGCCACGTACTCGCTGTCGCCGTAGTCCAGGAAGAATACGTCCGCTACCTACAACGTGCAATTGTAACATAAATATTACTTGTTATTTTAGAAGTATGAGGAACACGGTGAAAAGTTCCTCGGGGACTAACCACACTTATTTAGCTCTGTTCAGCTTTCAAACAACAATTTTATATGGAGATGCGTACGCATCCGTAAAGCTGAACGGATGCGGACGTATCTCATACAAAATCGTTGTTTGAAAGCTGAACAGAGCTGAATTAGTGTGGTTCAGTTATCCATGCGAGGATCCTCCAACCACCGGATGTTGTGTCTGCTGGGCTACAGCCCGATGGTTTCTGCATACATGTTAATCGCGCGGATAACCCTGCTTGCGTGATGTTGGTTTTGCGTGACGTCACGTGTGATGCGTGACTCCCTTGTGACGTTGTAGATGCCGCTGTCATATATTTTATCAATCCTCAAAACTGGTCGTTCTCGGCTATATAGGTATTATACATTTCTTTCAGTAAATAGAACACAATGGCGCCGATTCCCTTGTTCACAAACTAAACTAAATTTAAGTTCAGTGCATCTTTTTCATTCTATTTCATTAAGAAAAGGACAGAAGATAAAATATTAGTTTAGTCCTGTCAAATTAGTCCGCGCCTGACGTAAATTGACGTATTTTTAGTAGCCATGTTTTTAATCACGTCTAAATTGTCTATGGAGTATCATAATTTGACAGGACTAAACTAATATTTATCTTCTGTCCTTTTCTTAATGAAATAGAAAGAAAAAGATGCACTGAACTTAAATTTAGTTTAGTTTGTGAACAAGGGAATCGGCGCCAATAGCTAATTGAGCTAACATAAATTAGATTGAAAGAACAAATTCTTCTATTCCTCTTTAGTACAATGAATATTTAAAATAAAAAAAAATAAGTGACCTGTTGTGTGGCATCAAACTCGTTTGCTCTGATGTCGTGTACTCGGGCGCGGTACCAGCGACCGTCATGTCTGAACACCGCGGCTACCACTTGACCGATGGACACGTGCGCCAACTGACAAAAAAAAACAATAACTGTCAGTTAGCATAATTAGCCTACAATGTACCCACTGCTGGTACACAGGCTTCCTCTCGTAAGAGGGAGTGAGGCGTTACCCACCACGCGGGCCCAGTGCGGGTTGGCGGATGTCACGTCTTCAAACTCTTGGTTCTAGAACATGTCGGTATCCTCACGAAGACAAATGCCTTCATCGTTTTGAGAGCATTGCTGATCAAATAATTTACTGCATAAATTGCCTGCTTGATTGTGAGTTATATTTTGTATTGGAACACTGTCTGTTATAAAAATATCTCATGTCACAAAACGCGACACGGTTGGCGCAGTGGCTGAGCGATCGACTGCTGCGCTGCGTGTCTTGGGTTCGATTCCCGCACGGAACAAATATTTGTATTGCCTACAGGTAGTTGTTCCGGGTCTGGCTGTTTGTGTATGTGAGTTTGTAATGTTTGTAAACGCACAAACCCGATACAGGAGCAATTCTTAGTGTGGGGGCAACGTCTTTAAAAAAAAAAAACCTGTTCAGTTTAAATTCTTCCGCAATCATTCACTAAAGAGAATTAGTAATACAATCATCTGTATTAAGAAGGTTACAACTTTATATCCCACCTTTTTATCCAACAATGATTTAATTGCTTCAATATCATTATTATATTGATATAGGTATTGTAATTTATGTCTTCGACGAAAATTGAGATTATAAAATTAACCACAATTTTCAACTGAAAACATCTTTAAGGGCTGCCTTTTCAATAATCAGATAAAATTTATCTGAGGAATAAATATTGTGGTTTGACCACTTTTGTATAGACAATATGTCAAACTACCAAACAGATTTATTCTTATGAAAATGTATCAAACTGTAATATTTAACACTGGTATTCAGCTGAATCCGGTTAGACTGGATGCCGACCTTAACAAAGTTGGGAAAAGGCTAGGCAGATGATGATGTCAGAGTAATTCTTATGATAAAACTCATCTGTCTACCGACAAATCAGCCCTTAGATGATTTAAAATTATAATTTCAGGTTTAAGTATTCAAATAATAAAATCGAGACACTCAATTTGTAAGTGGCACTACAAATTGGCATCCAAACACAGGTACGTTTACTGATCCATTTGTTTACATTTTCATCAAATACTTTTGGTACAGATCATAGAAGCAAGCAGTTCATCTGATGGTACAGCCCGATTCAAACTTTACGGCCGCTCGGAACATGAGACGAGTCGCTGCGCAGTCACAAATTCATGAGGCAGCGGGGGAGATGGGTGGGGTACTGGGGTACTGATGAATATGAGACGGCAGAAGAACGACAGATTACAGAAGGCACACGTAGACAAGACATTAAACGGTACAAGGTTCAGCCTACTTTGCATATTGTGAAGCACAGTCCCAGATATCAATCGGTTATATTCAATAAGTTGCCTCTAGATATAAAAAGCGCTATCTACTCAAGCTCATTTAAAAATCAACTTAAACGTTTCCTGTTGAATAAGTGTCTTTATGCTGTTGAATATCTATAACTAAATTCCTATATTATGTTGTATTTATGCATTGTTGTAATATTTAATGTTTTTTTTTTTCTTGTGTAATTTAATTTTCTTTTTTTATACCATATAATTTCAGATACAAGATAAGATAATTTATTTTTCATACAATATTTTATTGTTTATTTACAATTTATTGTTCATGAATAAAAGACTGTGAATGACACTTCACAGCCGCCATAAAGTTTGACGCGAACTATATAATAGTACTAAAGTAAATGCATCTTCCTGGAATATGTAATCTGGCTATAAATATTTTACAAGGCGTTTTTTGTGTTCCAGCAACATTCCAGCAGGATGAGAAACTAGATTGATTAAGTTTAGTATCGCCGAATTTGGTTTCAAAGTCACATAAAATAGGGATATTCTTTAGGTAGCAAGTTACTTGAACTTGAAGCTAGGTAATGAAAATTCCGTGGTTTGAAATACAGAAGCCTAGTGACCCGCCCTTGCGTTGTACGGGTGCGTTCTATTGGCGTTCGGCATGTCTAACCATCGAGATTGATGTGCTAATAAACATACGAAATTAGACTGTTTTATACTATTTATCTATGCAGGGTGTATCAGAAAGGTGTGCGAAATAATCAAGGGTGTGATAAATACCATCAGAGTGAACAACTTTCTCCTTGGTACCAACATCGTAATCGATAAAAAATTATCAATTGTCCCATACAAAATGTCAATACCTAGTCGACCCAAATGTATGGGACGGTTGATTTTTTTTTTTCTCGATTACGATGTTGGTCCCACAGAGAAAGTTGTTCGGTTTGGTGGTCTGTATCACACCCTTAAAGACCACACCTCTCTGATACCATGTATGTACTTACATATTATAATTATTTAAGTCACTTTTCGTGTCTGTCTGTGTGACCGCGTTGTTCTTCTAAACTACGCAACGGATTTTGATGCGGTGTTGGCGAACATTTAGTGTATCTACTCCGGAAGGTGGAGGACTCAAAACGGTGAAGGAAAACATCGTGAGGAAACTGGCAAATCCTAGAACCAAAAAATTGAAGACTGTGACATCTACCAACCCGCACTGTGCCTGCGTGGTGGATTACGGCCCACTCTCTCAGACTCACTCTCACAGAGATAATATTAAACTTACGTATAACAAATAAATCTCGATGATTTTTCAAGTCGTACCGCTAGTTTTTTCATACTATTTATAAAAGAGTGATACTTACTGCATGGGCCTCTCTATTTTCCTTCTTGCCGTAGTACTCCGTCATTTCTTCCACTAAGGAATCTAACTGTGTCACCTGCGGCCCCACGAACTGAACCCAGAACCTGGACGGAGACGACACCGCTGATACGTACACCTCGATCGCAGCGCCGCGGTTCTCTGTACGAAGAATTCCCGTCAAGTTATTAGACGTTATGGATTACCCACTCCCTCTCACAGAGAGGAGGCCTGTGTCCCAGCAGTGGGAACATTATAGGCTGATTATGCTTATAGACGTTATCATGCGTTTTGCATCTTGTCATTGGCTGTTGATAAATCATTCAACCAATCAGAATAGGTTTCGCGCGCTTGGCAATTTGTTAGCAAATTTTTGTGTTGATTTATGTTCCAAAAATTGGCTCTAAGGGTAAGCACACACGAGCCGCTGTAGCCACGTGCTGGAATGGCGTGCACTGCTGTAGCGGGTGGCCGCCACCGGTCAAACGTGTGCGACGAATCCATAAAGAACGTGAACCACAGCCAACCGGTGGCCCAACTACAAGCAGTGTCGCTGGGCCACCGGTTGACTGTGGCTGAAACCGATGCAGTGGCTCATTTGCGTCTAGTCAAATACAAAATAAGTGAGAAAAACTGTAAGTATATTCTTATCAGCCTATAATTTTCCCACTTCTACGATACAGACCTCCTCTCCTGGGCTCGCTTGGTCACGGCCCGTTCCCTCTCAAAGAGAGAAGGCCTGTGAGCAAACGAAAATGTAAATAAATGTAATTACATAAACCCAAATAAAGTTATGGTTTCTTTAAAAAAAACCTCTCTCAATGAAGAGGCCTCCCAAACAGTACTCAAACCGTATAATCATCTGCACGTTGACTATACAGGATGACAGCATGGTTACCGAAACTATAAATAGCAACCCACAGTTACGGAATTCACCCAGGAGTATCATCACAAAAACTAACCCTGTATTAAATTTTACTACTAGTAGTATTTGCTTTCTACTTTAACCAGTATCCCCAATAAATCAATGCGTGTTAAAATTCCACTACGTTCATCATTCTATGCATTTGATCTTGCAAACCTCCTAACCACCAAAACCATGCTTTATATTATTTTAAAATCTTAGGGGTGCTCCACACTTCGGGTCGGCATGATTCGGCATAGCCTGGCGATTTTTCCGAGCAAGTGTGTAACACGCCTTATTAACAAAACGATGTAAAAACGTTAATCTCCTTTATTTAACCCAGATGACACCCAAATAATTTATTATACTACCACCAGAGACCCATACTTTTGACACGCACTGAAAAACTTTTGCTAATTACCCAACACTCAAAAACGACACTCGATATCACAAAAAAAAAACGAATAAACACACATATATAATAATAATAATATCCCTGGACACTTCACACAGCGCCATCTAGTCCCAAGCTAAGCAACCTAATGCTTGTGTTATGGTAACAAGATGGCTGATAAACTACTTATATACATTTTTTTTTTTTTTGTAAATACATACATATTATAGATAGAAAAACACCCAGACTCGGAACAAATACAATGTAGGTCATACAAATATTTGTTCCGTGCGGGAATCGAACCCGCGACACGCAGCGCAGCAGTCAATCGCTTAACCACTGCGCCAACCGTGCCGTCAATAAAAATATAAATACAATATCTATACATATAATTATTTATTAATACATCCCGATTTAAATTTTATGGCGGGTCTGAAGTGCGCTACTCGCTGCGCAGTACCTCACCCCTCGCCCCCGCTGACACGAGAATTTGTTACTGCGCAGCGACTCGCCTCATGTTCCGGCCGCTATAAAGTTTGAATCGGGCTGTACACACTAGTGCATACCACACGGGAAACATAGGTGTAAGTTTTGTAAATGATCAGGAAATCCTCGGGGTAGTACATGCTGGGGTAAAGTTAAGTCAGTGTCCAAAATGAAATAATTTATTTTAATTAGTTACTTCGTTCTTTTACATAATCTCTAAAAACATACTTTCAAAGAGAAAACTAGAACAGAATTTCGATAAGATTGATTAAGGACGCGCAGAATAGTGTATTAAAAAAATTTATACATTGGCATCAATAACCTTTGCGCCTGGAAAAATATATAAGTAATGAGTTCATCAGATGATGATCGGCCCCTTATAAAACAGAACTGTTTATTTTGTTTCATGTTTTATACATAATTGCATAATCAGCCTATAATGTTCCCAATGCTGGGACACAGGGCTCCTCTCTTTGAGAGGGAGTGGGCTATAATCTACCACGCGGGCCTAATGCGGGTTGGTAGATGTCACATGTCTTCGAATTTTCGGTTCTGGGACATGCCGGTTTCCTCACGATGTTTTCCTTCACCGTTTTGAGAGCAGTAGTGATGAAATTATTTACACTAAGTAAAGCTCCCGCCTGGGTTCGAATCCACGACCTACAATCGTAAGTCGAGGCCTTTGCCACTGGGCCACCACTGCTCCGTTGTGTTCTTTCTAATCTAATAAACACAAATTATTTGAAAAAAAATATTCGATCCGATATTAGTTGCCAGTGTCGCTACAAACTTTGACTATTGATAGCACTAATATAAGTCTTAACAATATTACTAAACCTAAGTAATACCTACCACTTTTTTTCCAGTGATAAATTACATTTTACTTTAAAATTACATATAAGGGATAACTTAAACAATTACATAAAAACTCTCTATTCTTCAATTTCAAACAAAGAAAGAAAAAAATACGTAATTCGATCCAGACTAAAGAGCACAATGTTAACAATATAAGAACGAAGGCTTTGCTGCTTGTTAGTCACGGATTTAGCTATTTTTAGCAGAGCATTCGCGACCGCCTGGTCTCGATGATGCAGGGCGACCTTTAGGTTGTAGTTGACGATTGCTACTGTCGACGCTTCCATCGCACGCCTTGCGAAGCTGGCGATGGCGTCGTCAGCTGTGTCGGTGTAATACACGCAACTCACTGTGTGTCTCGACACGGCCACTACAGCATGGGGGACACTGTCGTGGATCTGAAGTCTCCTGCTTCTCGTGTTTATTATGACCACGGACTCGCAGGTCAAACCCTGAGCTTCGTGTATCGTAAGCGTGCGTGACCCTTCGCCCTTTCCATAGCCCTGACTTTTGAGAAGAGCCTTTTCCTTCTGAGTATGAACCAAGTAAAGGGTCTTCGCTGAGCTTTTTGGTATTAGAGCTCCGGTATAACGCTTCACCTTCAGGGAATGCACTCTCTGCTTTGACGAATATATACCAGAGTATATGTCGCTCAGAGCAAATGCTACATCCAGCGGGTTGCGGTGTGTGCAGAGCAACTCCTGACTGATGTTAGCCACTAGGTTTGGACGGGTATAAAAAAGTTGAAACAGGTTTTCTCTGTCCAAAAAGGGAAGCTGGTTAACATCTCCGATGAGGACAATCTCTCTCGCTCCTGCCAGTCGAGCTGCCATTACAATAGAGCCGAAGTGGTTCATTAAAGCTTCGTCTACTGTTACACGATAGTAATTCTGTGTAAACCCGTTGGCTAGGATGGAGGCCATAGTGCGCACTCTGCTCTTCACTCGATCTCCGAGCCGGCGCACTAGTTTCTCTCTGAGATCTTTGGCTGCCTCGATAGTCGTCGTGGCTACAACATCATTCTCCACATCAAAGTGTTCGACAACCCAGGTTGTCTTGCCACACCCGGGAACCCCATTTACCCATTTTATTTTGGGTACTGGCCAATGCTGCACGAAATAGGATCGCGAGGGCCCTTGAATGGTTTGTGCCATTCGAAGGATCTTGTCATCTAGCATAATCTTGGTGCATTTAGCGGTAACCACTATGGGGTCGTTTTTAGGTGCAGCGAAAGTGATTTTGCCTAAGATTTCTGATTTCTCCTCATCATTGGGTACAAAGCCGCCTGTTGCGCTGTAAGCAGTCATATATGTCCCCGTCATTTCCCCTCTAAGGACCCGGTGTGTGTTGTTGTCATATACGGCTGCTTCTGCCTCCTCAAGTAGCACGTGCAGCAAATTCTCATATTTCCACTGGAAAGCATCCAAGATTTTTTGGCATTGCATGAGGTTTACCTGTTTGGTCGCTGTCACGATTGCTAGGTACTCGAGGAGCGCATTATCGACGCGATCTGACACATCGAAGGGAAGTCTGAGGCATGGTGGGCTGACTTCTCCCTTGTCAGCTCGTGTCAGGGCAGGACGTGGCTGCTTTGGTACTCTCTGGGTAGCCCGCTTTGGAACTTTAGGGGTTGCCTCTACAGGCTGCACGGGCGCCTCCTGTCTCGCGGGTGTTCTCGGTGTGTTATTATATTTAAAAAAATCTCTTAAAGTAACGCTTGTAACTAGTAACGACTTGGCAGTCTCTTTGCGCTGTTGGGTCGTGATTCTCTCTTCGGCTGGTGTCTGTTGTACCCAGTCTGACCCGCTTTGTGTGGCGCGGACCAAAGAGGGGTATCCCGGACTGGTACTGCGGCTGCCCGCGTTGGCTGCGCCGTTCTTCGGAGCTATGAGGAATATTAGATTTTTGGTGTGATAGTTGGCAGTACTTAACATTTGTTACTATTACTACTACATTTCAAAATATTTAGATGTAATGTGACTGCCTTGTTGTACTAGTGGTCGCAAGCGCTACAGCTCAGCATAAGGTCCTAAGTTAGATTCCCAGATCGGCCAATTGTTATTGGATTTTTTCATAAGGAATTTTTCAGTAGGGGCTGGAGTCTGGATTTGTACCCGGTTGATGGCAATCGCCCTATTACATGCTGCATATACACCGTTAAATTTTGATCGTTTTAATCCTTAAAAGGGGTCATTGTACTCATCATTATGAACAACTTTTATTACGGGACCAACCCTGAAAATGTGAAAAAAAATCAGTTGATCCATACATTATGTCGAGTTATGCCAACATAAATCTATGGATCAACTGATTTTTTTTTTCACGATGAGTTTCATATCGACGCATAACCTTATGATTTTGGACCCCCCTGCGATTGCGCGTCGATGTCCCCTGTTACCCTGTATACATAACTGGTAAAATGTGGGATTACTATGGTAACACCCCTGCTTAACCGTTCGGGGCATACAGTTATGTAATATTATTGAAAGTTATGGTAAAGGGGAAAAACGATTTTTATGTTATTTCAATGTTAGAGGTCCGGTTCCCATGACAACGCAAGCGCACACACGTCTTCCGAAGCGCGTGGCAATTTCTTCCATGCAACCGTTCACACGCGCGTTAACACACGCTTCAATTAATCAAATTGTACGTAAACTGTTTACATACAGTTTGCACCGTTTTTCTTTGCTCATGGGAACTAGGCCTAATTGGCTAGTGTATAAGAGTCAACTAATACACCGTGTTCTTCACGTTACCCATAAACTTTGGCAAACGCTTCTATAGCTTTTACAAATCAAATCTAACAAAGAAAGGACTATGAGAATAAAGGGACAGAGAGTCCACCTGTGTTTACGCACACGCTTGTGTACTATAATACATATCTCCTGCGTACCTGGCTAATCTCCGTTGATATTTGCCACCGTGACCGAAATCGCTCAGGTGACTATTATTATTATCCCTATTTTGCAGTAATATTATGTTGTAGCGTTTTATTTTTGGAAGTCGGTTGTGTTTTTTGTGAAAATGTTTTATATCTGGACTTCTGAAGAAAACAATCGCTTTTGGACCTTGTCACATTAAACCCATCGCCAATTTACATTATTTTTAACGTCGTTTGTTGCTTCATAAAACATGACAAGGTTCCAAGGTGTGTGCTGTGTATAAAGGAGCATGCTGTTAGCAAATCTTACCAGGCCTCTTAGATTTGACATGCCTTTGGACGTTAGAGTCACCTGACGCGTCTTCAGTGTTGTCACTGGTTGTCACAGAGGGCGTTGGCGACGGCGACTTCGATGACGACTGCACGTGTCGCGGACTGCGTTTTGTTTGCTCAATTTCACGACGACATTTTTCTTGGGCTACCTGTAATTGTAAAATGTTGATTTTTAATGTTATACAGTTTTTTTTAATTCTTTTTTTATACTCTGTCCATTAGGTTAACCGTTTTTTGACAGCTGCCTTATAACGAACTACTCCAGATTACGTAAAAGTTAACTTTAAAATGCGTAATAAAATAAATATATAAACTGCCTAATCTTATTGAATTATCTTACTTATGACTTCTTACAGACATTATAATACCGTACTTGTATCAGTTTTGACAAAAAACATGTAATTGCTCACTAGTTCGATCTGTCAAAAAACGGCTAACCTACTGGACAGAGTATAATTAGGGACTTTAATGACCGCAATGCGGTATGTCAGCCCCATCGTACCCTAAATTACATTTGGACCATGAATCTGTAGCGGTATCTACAACGCCACATGCGAACAACGCGTCATACTGACGTCACGCAAATCCTGCATCTCGCAAGCAGAGTTTACCGCGCAAGTAGCATAGATACATTTGCCCAAAATCAATCGTTGGGCAAATGCCCGCCAGACACAACACCCGTCAGGTTGAGTGAACTTTACACCCTGTTCCTCATGCCTCTAAAAACCCAAAGAGACTGTTGGGAATCGCACCCAACATACACGCAGCCGGCACGCGCAGGCGGCGTAACCGACCTACGTGTCGTCGCCGTCGGCGAGCGAGCGGCGCTCGAGTGTTGGGATCGCAGCGAACAAACACGCAGCGGGCACGCGCAGACGACGTGACCGACCTACGCGTCATCGCCGTCGGCGCGTGAGCGAGGCGGACGCCGGCGGACACTCGCTTCAACGGACTCCACCGCGACGGACGATACTCTCAAGTTATTAATTGTTTGTCCGGGACAGTTGTATTTTTGGAATCTAAGACGGCATTAAACCATTGCCTAGTTATACAGTCCACTCTTTCATTGCTCCCCGCGCGACCATTGGTCCTTCTAGGATCTCGCCGGTTTTTTTTTCAAAAAGTAACGGTCTCGGGAGGAAAACTTCAAACTCGAAGCTCTTCGGTTGCGGTCTTCAGCATCGGCAGTTCCCGCAGGAGTCGTCAATTTCCTGTCGAAGAAACTACAGCTACCGCACACGCCCAGAGAAGAAGTAATCTAGAGGTCGGCCGTACAACCGACTTTGGACCCGTCGAAAGTTCGAGTCATCGTCAAGGACAAAGAGGAACTTGAAGCATCATCGTTTTACCGTGGATGGTTAAACATTCAGTGAGTTCGTTCCAATTTGTCCCTTATATCTTTTCCTATTCTTTATCATATTTCATGTTTAATAGCTATAATTGAGTGAGTGCTTTCCATTACTTTCATAGCCTTGCATTTCCTAAGATTCAACTATTCTGCTTATAAAGCTACTATACAACCTTTAAATTACCCCATCTGGTTACGTTCAATCCGTTTCTTATCTATAACAGCTGATCGCTCGGCGACATACCTACGCGTCAGATGTTCTTTGTTCGCACATTGAGTCATACCTCATTAGTCATTAGCTAGCTACCGTTTTTTTTCTTCGCATGTTGTAAACTGGATTCTTATCTTTCGTTGATTTGTTTGTGATCATCGCTTGTGTTTCTATACTTTCTATATAGCTATGACTGACGAAAAAGTCGAAAAGCTCGTTAAAAAACGCAGCTGTATGAAATCTAAGCTCACTATTTTTGGCAACTACCTTCACATGCTTAAAAGTTGCGACGAACTTAGCAGTTTACAACTATTAGATTTAGAAACTAGATTTAATAAATTTGATAGCTTATATGTGGATTTCGACAAATTACAGTGTGACATCGAGATGTTGTTGGAGAACCCCGATGACGACAGCAAGGAGCGTGAGCAGTTTGAGAACCAGTATTATAAACTGGTGGCGACGGCACGGAGTCTGCTCGGTGCTCGTCCCCCCCAGTCTGGCAGTCAGCAAGATGGTTACGTAACGGGTGACGAGGATGTGCAGGCAGGTGGCTTTAAATCAAATTGTGTTAGGTTGCCAAAAATTAATTTACCCGTTTTTCACGGTCACTATCAACACTGGCTTGAGTTCAGAGACACTTACACGTCACTAATTCATTCACGAAAGGACATCGACGACATTAATAAGTTGCACTACCTACGTGCTTCTCTTAAAGGTAGTGCGTTGCTAGTTATAGATAATTTAGATTTTAGAGCACAGAATTATGAGTCCGCTTGGAATTTATTGTGTAACAGGTACGACAACAAAAGATTGCTCGTTAATAATCATGTTCGTGCACTATTTAGCGTTGAATATATGCAGAGTGAATCGTGTTCTTCTATTCGAAATCTTATTGATGTCACTAATAAAAATCTTCGCGCCTTGACAACGTTAGGTCAGGACACTGAATTTAATTTACGAGATACCCTCATAATCCACATGATGTCCGAAAAACTTGACAGTGTCACACGTAGGGAATGGGAAGAACATCGAAACACGTTAAGTAATCCACCCCCCTTAGATTTTTTTTTAAAGTTCCTTAGCAACAGAGCTGATTTATTAGAAACTTTGCGAGAACACAAAACAAATCACAATAAAGTACAACAGGCAGACACTTGCAAACATAATTCTAACCTACTTACAGCTACAAAATCAGAACAAAAAACAAATGACAACAACAATAAGAATAAAAGACACAAGAATAATAAAAAAATGTATACATGTCCTATGTGCACTCAGACTCATTTCCTATTCAATTGTGATGCCTTTAGAGCCCTGTCTGTCGAAGCTCGGTTGCAAAAGGCCAAAGAGGCAAAGGTCTGTCTTAACTGTCTGCGACCGGGGCACGAAGAATCAAGATGCAATCTTGTACATTGCAAATATTGCAAGAAAAAGCACAGTACTCTGCTTCATTTACATGAGGCAGAAACAACTCCTACTCCAGTTATTCCCGTCAATACCTTTGCCGGTTCAACTAATGTTCGGCAGTTTACTACTCCTCCGAATGTTTTGCTTTCCACAGCGATCGTGAGAGTGGTTGACAGCAAGGGCGACGCGCACACTGCCCGAGTACTGCTCGACAACGGTAGTACGAGCAACTTTGTAGATGAGTCACTATGCGGTAAGCTGAGTTTGTCGCGACGTAGTGCGAGCGCCACCGTGACAGGTATAAATAATAATACTTCTTATTGTACACAGTCTTGCAGCCTTACTATCATGTCCCACTATGATGACGACTACAAACTTACCATAGACTGTCATATTTTACCTCAGATCACTAGAGCTTTGCCGTCTTCATTCATAGACATAGATAATATTCCTATTCCATTGGGAATAAGTCTAGCTGACCCAACATTTAATATACCGTCAGCTATTGATATCCTTGTTGGGGCCGAAGTATTTTGGTCCGTCTTATGTAATAATTCTATAGACTTAGGTAAAAATCAGCCTAAGTTATATGAAACGAAATTGGGTTGGTTAGTGTCAGGGTACGTTGCCCGTCATAAGTCACACTCTTCTTCTCCCGTTTGTCATTTTATAAATGAGAGTGCCGACCCAGACTTATCTCGTTTTTGGGAATTAGATACCATTGCCGCCAAGCACTCCTTATCTCCTGAGGAGCGTGCCTGTGAGCAGAGCTTTAAGAAGCATACCACTCGTAAAGACGACGGACGCTTTGTTGTAACAATGCCACTGAAGAAAGATCCTTCAGTCTTAGGCGATTCCTTTTCAAAGGCAAAGAGTCGGTTCATGTCACTAGAGCGTAAGTTTCTTAAGCACCCTGTCTTCAAAAGCAGGTACGTTGAATTTATGCAAGAGTATGAACGCCTAGGTCACATGACCGAAGATAAGGAGTCTTCGCCTGGCCGTCTTCAGGAAAACAGCTATTTTTTACCACATCACGGCGTCATCCGTGAGTCAAGCACAACTACTAAGCTTCGTACAGTCTTCGATGCATCGGCCACCACAAGTACTGGCGTGTCACTAAATGACATCCAAATGGTTGGTCCGACTGTACAAGAAGATATTATTTCGATACTGCTACGCTTTCGCCAACATAAATATGTTGTAACTGGTGACGTAGAGAAAATGTACAGAGCGATTGAACTTCATCCGTCTCAACGCTCACTACAAAAGGTTATCTTCCGCTCTGATTCCAAAGAGCCTTTAAAAACCTACACCCTCAACACAGTGACTTATGGCACGGCAAGTGCGCCTTACTTAGCAACCAAATGTTTGGTGAGTTTAGCTTCCAGCGCCCCTGATGATGACGTCAAACAATCAATTCAAAGAGACTTTTATGTTGACGATTATCTAGGAGGCTCTGATTCTATAAATAAAACAATTGATATTGCCCAGGGAGTCATATCTACTTTAAAATCAGCCCAATTAAATTTAAGAAAATTTAAATCAAATAATAAATTTATTTTAAAGCAAATTTCGTCCTCTTATAAAAATATAGATGACAATATTTTAGACTTTTCACAAACAAACATGGATGTCTCATCAAAAACTCTTGGTCTAAACTGGATTTGTGATTCGGACACTTTGTCGTTTTCAATTAATATAACGTTAAATAAAAAAGTTACAAAACGACATATACTTTCAGTAATAAGTCAGATCTTTGACCCATTGGGACTAGTCGGCCCATGTATTGTCGAAGCCAAACTCATTATGCAGAGATTGTGGATCGATCAATACTCATGGGATGATGAGGTCTCACATGACACCAAACATTTATGGTTTGCATTTGCTGACACTTTACCTCTTCTGAATCACTTAAGAATTCCTCGATGGGTTCTTAGTGATAGCTCAGGAATTCATGAAATTCATGTTTTTTCAGATGCTTCAGAGCGAGCGTACGGCGCTTGTCTGTACATTCGTTCTGTGGATCAATCAGGTTTAGTAAAAATACACCTCTTAACCTCTAAAAGTAGGGTAGCGCCGATAAAGCCTACGACGATACCTCGTCTAGAGCTTTGCGGAGCCTTGTTGGCTGCAAGGTTGTGTACAAAAGTATTAACCTCTCTTACTCTAAAGGTAAGCAAATGTAGATTTTGGTGTGACTCTACTATAGTTCTAGGGTGGTTAACAACACCCCCACTGCAACTGAAAAATTTCGTTCGCAACCGAATTCACGAAATTCAAGAGAGCACAGAGGGTCACGTGTGGGGCTACGTACCGTCGAAAGACAACCCGGCGGATCTTGTTTCCCGTGGGCTGAAGGCTGATTCCATCAGTGGTTCATCGTTGTGGTGGTCTGGTCCCACTTTCTTAATGAAAGATGAACGTGAATGGCCAAGAATGCCCAATCGCAACGAGAGACACGATCTACCAGAATTGGTTTCTTGTTCTGTCGTAGTAACTAACAGTATTTCTAATGCAGATTCGATAAGTAGTTTGATTAACAGTAGATCTAATGTAATTCATTTACAAAGATCAATAGCATATTTGCAAAGGTTTATACACAATTGTCGTAACAAAACCAACAAACGTACTGGTCCAATTTCAGTTGTCGAACTTAAAAATTCTTTAAATTTAATATTGCATAAAGTCCAGTTGGAAATGTTTCCTGACGAATATGCTATTCTTGAAACGGCGAAAGTATTGCATAAAAAGAATAGACTTAGTTCCTTGTCCCCATTTTTAGACCCCAATAACCTATTACGTGTCGGTGGTAGATTAGATAATTCCCCATACATGTACGATACAAAGCATCCTATCTTATTGTGTAGTAAACATCATTTTACTAAAATACTCTTCGAGCATCTACACTTAATTTATTTACATGCTGGTCCCCAGCTCTTATTAGCGAACGCTAGGCAAACTTATTGGCCCTTGGGCGGCAGAAGCTTAGCCAAAGCCATTGTAAATAAGTGTGTCCGATGTTGTCGGTACAAGGCGGAATCAGTGCAACCCATTATGGGACAGTTACCGACAACTCGAACTGAGTTAGAGTACCCTTTCTTACATTGTAGTGTTGATTACGCCGGGCCAGTGATGATCGCGGACAGGAAAGGCAGAGGTTGTAGACTTATTAAATCGTTTTTGGCAATCTTCATCTGTAACTCGACAAAGGCCTGTCATATCGAGCTCGTTACTGCACTATCTAGTGAAGCCTATTTAGCCGCTCTCAACCGTTTTGTGTCACGTCGGGGGAAACCGCAAAGTATTACGTCCGATAACGGCACCAACTTTGTCGGCACCTACAATGAGCTATCAAAGTTTCTGGTACATTCAGAGCTTGAGGGTAACATAGCTCAAGAAGGTATAGAGTTTAAATTCGTACCTGCATATAGTCCCCACTTCAACGGCTTAGCCGAGGCAGCTGTTCGTTCCACAAAACACCATCTTAAAAGGTTATTGCAATCCACTCATCTCACCTACGAGGAAATGGCTACATGCCTCACGCAAATTGAAGCTATTTTAAACTCCCGTCCTATCACTCCTCTTTCTTCAGAACCCCTTGACTTTTCCGCTCTGACACCTTCTCATTTCCTAATTGGACGGCCACTTAATGCTATACCTCATCCACAGGTTTCTGACTGCAATATTAATCGCCTGGAGCGCTTCAAGAGAATAGAGCACATTAAACAGCACTTCTGGCAGCGATTCTCACTTGAATACGTAGCTCTATTGCAGCAGAAGGTGAAGTGGCGCTCTTCGAAGACAGAGCTGGAGTTAGGCTCTCTTGTCCTCATAAAAGATAGAGCTCTTCCGCCTCTACTCTGGTCTTTGGGAAGGGTTACAAAGATTTACCCTGGCAGCGACGGCATAGCAAGAGTTGCAGAGGTAAAGACAAGGAGGGGCACCATAAGGAGGGCTTTCAATAATATTTGCCCCCTTCCAGATTTTTGAAGCCTTCACTTCAACCCGGGCAGCATGTTGGGAATCGCACCCAACATACACGCAGCCGGTACGCGCAGGCGGCGTAACCGACCTACGTGTCGTCGCCGTCGGCGAGCGAGCGGCGCTCGAGTGTTGGGATCGCAGCGAACAAACACGCAGCGGGCACGCGCAGACGACGTGACCGACCTACGCGTCATCGCCGTCGGCGCGTGAGCGAGGCGGACGCCGGCGGACACTCGCTTCAACGGACTCCACCGCGACGGACGATACTCTCAAGTTATTAATTGTTTGTCCGGGACAGTTGTATTTTTGGAATCTAAGACGGCATTAAACCATTGCCTAGTTATACAGTCCACTCTTTCATTGCTCCCCGCGCGACCATTGATCCCAACACTCGAGCGCCGCTCGTTCGCCGACGGCGACGACACGTAGTTTTTTTTTTTTTTTTTTTTTTTTTTTTTTTTTTTTTTTTTTTTTTTTTTGTATGTTATTTTATGGATGACTCATGAGACATAATCACCATTTTATGGAATGTGCCCCATATCAAGTCGGTTCAACTTCAAGACCCCACACAGATCACATCTATAAGACTCATATCGAACACAGACCATCAATAAGTTATGTAAGTCTTCCACAACTTCACACTGCATTGTATATTTTGGGTTCAGTATGGCCAAATACACAAAAAAACAAGGGCTAGAGCAGTATAGATGGGACTCGACCTGTGTAATGTCTTCATCGGGTTAACCATCTAACCTGTTCACTTTGCGATAAGCTAAGATATCAATAAATCGAAATCCAAGAAATGCATATTATTATTTCCTATTTTCACAAACACACGACAAGGATTGGATGCGGAAGGCGGAGGACAGGGTGTTGTGGCGCAGTCTAAGAGAGCCCTATGGCCAGCAGTGGACTGCGATAGGCTGAGTTGATTTTCACAAACATAGTTGATCGCACTGTTTTCGTGTGCCTAATTTCTTTATTATATTAAAATTTAATATGAACGTATTAAATATACAGGGTGGCAGGGACATCGACGCGCAAACTGTAACCATGGATTTAGCACATGAGTTTAGACCCCATAGCGTTGAATTTTTTCGTCGGTTATCAAAAAAATATATTGTTGTTCCCTACATTTTGACCGCGTAGGTATTGCATTTTTCTATGAAAAAGAAGTTTTTTTTTTTTTGATAACCGACGAAAAATTTCAACGCTATGGGGTCTAAACTCATGTGCTAAATCCATGGTTACAGTTTGCGCGTCGATGTCCCTGCCACCCTGTATATTTAATACGTTCATATTAAAATTTAATATAATAAAGAAATTAGGCACACGAAAACAGTGCGATCAACTATGTTTGTGAAAATCAACTCAGCCTATCGCAGTCCACTGCTGGCCATAGGGCTCTCCTAGACTGCGCCACAACCCGCCTTCCGCATCCAATCCGTGTCGTGTGTTTGTGAAAATAGGAAACAATAATATGCACTTCTTGGATTTCGATTTATTGATATCTTAGCTTATCGCAAAGTGAACAGATCTCGATGTCCCTGCCACCCTGTATAAACTTTTCGAACGAAATTCTCTATAATTATCACGAGTATAGTAAAAACCACATAAAAATCAATTGGATAGTTCAATGGATTTTGATGCGGTTTTCACAATAATTTACAAGAAAGATGGATGCAGACACGAAAAGTGGCTTTATTTTAGACTATCTATACAAGGTCAAATTAAATTAGCTAGTGAAACTCAGCAGATGAAACGTGTATCGATATATAAACAAGAAAAACAGAAAAAAAAAACTATAAATGACTTTTTGGGGTCGGTGACCGTAGGTAATGTTTTTACATGAAAGAAAGAAAAATGCGTTTATTGGCATTACAGCTAAATTAATACACCTTAAAACTATAAAAACAGAAACAAAAATTCATTTAATGTTTTTTTGTTTCTACCAACAGCTCAGCGTAATGTCAGATGACAACACAAGGTGTACCACCTGAAGTATGTCAACGTTGAGTTTTGGCGGAGTTTCGCTATCTAATTAAATTTGACCTAGTAGGAATAGAAGTTTCACTCACGCAGTTTTCAATGAGATCCTTAGCAATCTTGATCTGTTCCTTAGTGCCCAAGAAAGTGACCTGCCGTTCGTTTCCCTTGTCGTTGTTTGTGATGACCTTGATCTTCGCTCCACTCCGGTGGCTTATTGAATTTATGGTCTCGCCTTGGGATCCTGGTGAAGGAAAATGGTTCAGAATTTAGCTAATGAGGCTCGTTTCATTCTTCGCCTGACACAAAAAAGCATAGGTACCTAAATCTATACAGGGTTAAATTAACTAGAGAAACTTCGCAGACATGATGTGTATCTGCGGAGTTTTGCTAGCTAATTTAATTTGACTTTGTTTATACTTATGGACAAAGTCTGAAATAAATTACTTATTATTATTATATAAAAATGTTGCTCAAAATGAGGCTCATTACATTCTTCGCCTGACACAGAAAAGCATACCTAAATCTATATAAATTCAAATTATATGCTGTTTGTTGGTAAGCGCTCACTCACTTGTGAACAGCGGGTATTTAGAAAACGACTTCACTACCTCTGGATGGGCAGTATTATTTTAATCTTACTTCAGTGTGTGAAAGAAATGGAGCATTAAGGACGTATATGTGAAAGAGATGAAGCTATACGGACGTATAGCTCCATTTCTTCACATAATCTCTCACAGCCTATAACACAAAATTACTTCTAATGTCCGTTTTCACTAACATTACGCAACACCTAAACGAATGCCTAAATACCGGCACCCTAATTCCGTAACACACTTTCAATCAGAATCTGAATAATTTTGAAGGATATTGCTAATCCATTGCTTCATTTGTTTGAAAAACGTGTCTGCTCAACAATGTAAATAACGCAATGAATGTTGTTGAACTTGCAAAATTAAAGCCATTGCTACTGCTAGTGTTACGCAATTGCTGTTGGATTTTAAACTTTCTGCGCCGAGCATAGCGTTAAAAATCGAACAGTGTGCTTTCAGTTAGTGTTAGTGAAAAATGTCATAAGCCACTTACCGATGATCCTGCCACAAGCCCACGACGGTACACTCATACTCTCTTCAACGTTGACCGGCTGCTGGTTGATAAAGTCGTGTATGAGGGTCTCGGCAATCTGCGTGGCGTCACTGCGACCCCTGATGACGCACACGTCGTGGTCTTTGTCGCTAAATTCTTTAACGTTCACTTTCGCACCTGTTGTCTTTTCTATCTCTTTTATGTTGGACCCGCCGCGGCCTGGAGTCAAGAAATATGATAGTGAGTAGGAAGATAGTCAAATAAATAGATGGGGTTTCTTGTGATTGAGGGAGAACCAAAATGTTTAGCACCTATTTTAAAGGAAATTGCTATACAGGGTTATTGGTAAAACACTAACAACCTTGCAGGACCGGCACCCTAATTGCGTAACACACGATCAATCGGAATCTGAATCATTTTGAAGCAAATTGCTAATACATTGCTTCATAAGTTCGAAACATTTGTCTGCTCAACACGTAAATAACGCAATGAATATTGTTGAACTGTCAAAATGAAACCGATTCCGATTGATCGTGTGTTACGCAATTAGGGTGCGGATTACTAACATCATAAACAACAACTTTTGCGCTATGACTTTTATTAATTCATCACATTTTAATTCATCAGACTTTCATACAATAATAAAAATATTTCAGTTCAACTACTTCCAAGTAAGATTTCTTGCCGACTATTTCCGATTTGTTAACTGCCCACACGTAAGTCATTTTTAACAACTAAATATTATTTACTTACGCATTTAAATATTTGTTATGACTCATTTTTACTTAGTTTACAGCTCGGTTTTTGCTGCCGAACTTGTTAATAAACTTACAATAAACAACCTGCCGCTTTAAGTCAATCACAAATCAATCAATCACCAATTTAAATGTCTGGGCTAGGCAGGTAGTTAAACGTTAGCGATCCAAGTCATTTGCCTAGCTGTTTGACTGAATGGCTGAATATCATTCAGGCCGCTAAATTTAACGGCGCCGTTTAGTTAAAAGGCTGCGGAGTTTTAGGGCACGTCTACCTACATGGCAAAAAAAAAAACTACATTCTTATCTCTCAAAATACAGTGCTATGTGGTGAATCCTGGGTGATTAGGCAGTTAACAAAAACTTGGCTGCAACATATCCATTGATTCATAATATGATAATGATTTTCACCTAATTCGTCTGCAGATGCTCCCTTCATTATTGCCTATTTTTTTTTTTACGCAATATGGGTGTTGTCATGGTAATATTTTTGGTCAATAAATTAATTAATATTTAATACTGGTATTCAGCTGCATCTGGTTAGACTGGAAGCCGACCCCAACATAGTTGGGAAAAGGATGATGATGATGATGAAATAAATTATTATATGTTTGAAAAATTTGTCTACTCGACAACGTAAATAACGCAACGAATGCTGTTGAATCGTTAAAATGAAAGGCATTGCCGTTTTAAGTGCGTTATGCAACTACCACCCAGGCTAGAATCCTCGGTGACAAACCGAAAGAGAATAAGGGTCAATATGATATTGATTTCATCACCACTGCTCTCAAAACGGCGAAGGAGAACATCGTGAGGAAACCGGCATGTCCTAGAACCAAGAATTCGAAGACATGTGACATCTACTAACCAGCACTGGGCCCGCGTGGTGGACTACGGCCTGTGTCCCAACAGTGGGAATATTATAAGCATTATACTTATGATTTATGCATCAAAATGAAAGGTTATTATTATTACAGCCCGATGCAAACTTTGTAGCGGTTCTGCCGGTCGATTCTGTAAAAATCTCACCGTGAATACTCAAGTGAAGTGAGCTTGATGTGAGTTGTCAGTAGTGTCAATGCCTAGCATTATTTGGAATGACAGCTCACTCCACGCTCACTTCACCTATAGCTAGACCAAAACCGCTGTACCGCGCCTTAGGTATGTGCGCGGCGAGACGGGGGGGCAGTGCAGGCCGCTCATTCGTCATCGCTTACGGCGTCCCGCCCCCCGCCACGCCGCGCATACCTAAGGCGCGGTACAGCAGTTTCGGTCAAACTATAAGTTTTCACGGTGATATGGTTACAGAATCGCACTACTGAAGTGAGCTACTCGCTGCGCAGTACCTCACCCCTCACCCCCGCTGTCAGGTGAATTTGTTACTGCGAAGCGACTCGCCTCATGTTTCGAGCCGCCACAAAGTTTGAATCGGACTGTACATTAATTCACGCTGTTTGGGTTCATGGCCATTATGTATAATATCCGCTACATAGACATGCTTAGGTACTTACCTACATCATTGGCTTAAAACTCAGATTACAGTTATTACCATAATATCCTATTATGCATGACAAAATAAGTTTCGCAAGATTACAGAGTTTCTTATTACCTAGGTAAGTGTAATATTAGTTTCCTGCAACTTGATATGTCTCTATCCACTGAACTCTCCGTTCTATTTCATTTAGTTTTTGTACAAGAGACTAGCTTCTGCACGTGTCTTCGCCGGCGTGGATGTCGGGAATTATCCCACGGGAACGTGCTACCAGGACAAAAAGAGGCCTATGTGCTTCCCCAGGATGCCGTCTACGTGATCGAAACTAGGACATTACGAGCATCTTAATAATATCGTATATCGTCTCGGCTCAAATGGAAAACATCATAAATGTGAAATATGATAGTAAGTAAAAGGTAAAATTAAATTAGCTAGCATAACTCCAAAGACGGTTTTGGGTAGTTTCGCTAGCTAATTTATATCTAAACACGATTAAATAAACGTTGGTTACGTTTATAAAAAAAAAGTTTTCTAAACTACCCTCAAGTAGCTAGACTCCTGCGGTTGTTGACCCCAGCAGATTTTTTTTTCTGTTATCATGTTTATATTATATCAATACCCATCTCGTCTGTGGAGTTTCGCTAGCTAACGTAATTTGAATTCTGTAGCCATGAGTTTCGACCCAAAGATGATCTGATGATGAAGCATAGGTACATTCTCTTTATGACTGTTTTTGGCTCATTGCCAATCGTCTACATAATAAGGCGCTAGACACCAACAAATACCGTGGATGATGTAGTCTTTGGTGACTGAAGTACAAACGCCAGCACATCAAGCTACCCGAAACTGTCAAATTTTCTCAATCAACCTTGAACCTAATGCTTTAGCGATAAAGTTAAAAATCTATTAAACAAATTTGACAGGTTGTAGTAGCTTGATGTGCTGGCGTCTATACATGTATATGAAAAGAAGGAAAAGAATCATAGGGCATAAAAAATGTCGTCTGTGCTACATTCGGTAAAGAAGCAACATATTTCACCACTATAGGCCAACCGCTTAACTGAGACGTTGCCTGAGGTAGCAGCGCGGTGCGGGAGGGGTGTGGTGACGTGATGCGAGAGCTCAGTGATTCATCAACTTGTGACAACTATCACCCCTCCCGCACCGCGCAGCTACCTCAGGCAACGTCTCAGTTAAGCGGTCGACCCATAGCTTTGTTTTTTTTTGTTTATTTTTTTTTTTTTTTTTTTTTTTTATTCTCTTTGACATTAGATTTACACTCTGTAATTACTTAAGTCACACCCGGACTTATTACTCCTTATTTATTTATGAAAATAGTCTACTTTTGGAATGTTTGTAAATATGTGAGCACCATGTATCTATCACCTAGTCAATTTATATGTCATGGTTTCATAAATTCATTTTAATTCTTTTATCTATTGTGGTATAGTAATTTTATTGTTAGGTGCATCGTCTTCACATATAATTATATAATTAATGTATGCAAAATATTGTAAAACATTTTAAAAGAGAGTTTCTTGCCCATTCTTCTCCATACGAAAACTACCTTTTGGAAGGGGCGACTAGAATCAATTTTATTTTAATTTTAATTTTGACGTTCAAAAGTGCCTTTAATGTGCCTATTTGAAATAAATGATTTGACTTTGACTTTGCCACGCGAAAAGTCGCGGGCTAAAGCGAATCTATAATAAATTAATTCTACTGCATTAGTTGAACGACAAACATAGAATACAGACGTCAACGCGACAGTATTATCAATTATCACACCTAATGCATAGTAAAAGCAAATAAGTACGACATCTTCATACATTCGCACCGCGCACGGTTTGTATGTGAGCGCGCTCGTACGTATGCGTCGTCGCACGCACACACTGACAAAATTTATCGCTGCTAAAGGTGCGCCAGTCGTGGCTGTGACGCCGGTAATATCGCCCGCGCCCGCGCACGCTTCGCCGCTGCCCTGCTGCTCGTAATAAATAATTTGTACGTGTACCTACCTACCTCCTTTAACTACAAAGACTTCATAATCATTTCATTTTATTTGAATAAATACAATATGATTCAGTAAAACCACGTTTTTATTAGTCATATTTCGATCGTAATTTTTCAAATAACTAAACAGTTACAGATAAGATGACGTAGGCAATGAAAAAAATGTAGTCGGCTTCTGGTCTATGTACTTACACACGTCAAGCTATACAAAACCAGTTTGTCTTGGCCTCACTTTGTATGATATTTTCTCACAATGAACGGTCAGCTAATACTGGTTTTCATAGCTTGACGTGTAGCCGTGTGTAGAAAAAATAATTAAAAAAAACTTTGTATTAAAGGTCCCTGATGCTTACACTACAGGGGAACATTGTTTTGTATAGAGACTGACTATGCATTTTTGACGATTGAATAACGTACAAGTGACAGCCCTACGAGTTTAGGCTATTATCGCTCGCTCGGGGCTTGAGTTGGCCTACTTATTTGCTTTTATTATGCCTAATGTAATTTTCATGTCTTCAAGCGGTGCCAAAAGATTTATTATAGCGAAAGATTATGAAGCAGTAACTAAATGAAAATATACATAAATGTAGGTACTTTCTTCGTGAAAATTTCGTGTGTTTTAGCCTGTTTTCAGTGCTTTATGAGTAACATCTATTTAGGAGACGGGGTGAAAGTACAAGGGCGCGGTTTATTGGCACACGACATGCTATGCGCCACGTAATGCTGTGAAATACACTGACCGATATTTACACAGGCTTGTTTTCGTCTCCTATTGCCTTAATACATATTTTTAGACTGATTGTGTTAAGAGAAAGCTTGGCAACATCACCGATAACAGTGGTTGTGAACTGACCGAGCGTGATCTGGAATTTCGGAATAGTGATTAGAGAAAAAATTGCCTTAATTTACAGGGGAATAACGTTGTAATTTATTTAAGTGGAAATAAATTACAGGAAAAATGTGGGACTCTTTGCTAGCGTCTGTATTCCCTTCAATATTTAACCCGTTTGCCTTCAACGTTCCATCATAGACCTCATCTATCGCTTTCCATCAGGGCGTGATCGAGGCCAAAAGATTTGAATAAACTTTGTTCTCCTGAGGGCGTGTTTAAGCTGTGGATCTATCGTGGAAATCTGTTCAAAAGTGGTTTTGGTGTATAGCTCAAACATACAAAAAGCTCAATTACGCATTTATTGACGTTATGTACGGTCACCAAAGGAGATAAGTAACCAGGGTCGTCGGATATATTCGAAAACATCCATCGGTTTCTTAATAAACTTCAACTATATCCGATGACCCTGCACCCTAATTGCGTAACACACGATCAATCGGAATCTGAATCATTTTGAAGCACATTGCTAATGCATTGCTTCATAAGTTCGAAAAATGTGTCTGCTCAACACATAAATAAAGCAATGAATGTTGTTGAACTGTCAAAATGAAACCGATTCTGATTGATCGTGTGTTACGCAGTTAGGGTACCGGTTATTTATCTCCTTAGGCTTAGGTGAATGGTGACCGTACGTACCTATAGTTGTGTTGTGATGACGTCATGACTTTTTTGGATGCTTGTCACGTCTGTGAGTGGCCGAGATTGGAACCGTTACCTATGTATCGATACAATTGCGGCTTATCACGTCATCATCTCATGTCGTCATCATCAATAATGTATGTATGGTGATATCGTCATACTAATTACTACACTGATGTCTACTACTTCGGGATTGTCCCTACGAATGATTAGTAGCTGCCAGTTGCAACGTTCAATAATATTGAACGCGCTCAGCATAATGCTAAAACCCTATACGAGACAGAGCCCCTATGCTTTATTTTACACAAGTAGTCCTTCTTTACTATATTGATTCAATATAGTAAAGAAGGACTACTTGTGTAAAATACAGCATAATAATAACAACACCGTTATTATAGGGGCTCTGTCTCGAATAGGGTTTTAGCATTATGCTGAGCGATAGCCGTTTTGCATGGATGTGACGCATGTTTTCCCTCAACTTGTTTTTTTTTTTGCGTTTGTGTTCTTTGTTTGCCGCAAATAAATGTATTTTCCACAGACTTATATTAGTCTGTGGTATTTTCTTTCTTTCTTTACTGAGTAGAGCATTCCCTTGATTACCAGCAGTGCGATTCTGTAACCATCTGAGCGTGGAGTGAGCTGTCATTCCAAATAATGCTAGGGATTGACACTAGTGACAACTCACATCAAGCTCACTTCACTTGAGTTTTCACGGTGAGATTTTTACAGAATCGACCGGCTGTACCAAGTACAGTGGCGAGACAGTGCTCTCGTTGAGGTGAGTATAGACTAGAGCATTTACCTACTTGTAACAGAACATCGAGCATTCGCTGCTTTATAATTTTATCGAACCGCACTTCGAACATGACGCTCGATGTTTTATAACAACCTGATTTTAAAAACCAATGAGCGTATTTGTGTAACATTTTATCGAGCAAAGGCACGAGCGGTACCTTTAGGCCCTACATTTCAACAATGAACGCAAGATAGAAAGAAATGTTACAGATAAATGCTCACTTGAGCATTACGGTGAACGCAGCGTCGAGCATTCGCAGAAACGTTACATTACATGGAAATGCTCGAGAAAGTGCACGTTAAGCCGTTGGTCCCAGCTGTCATTCGTGGAAATCGTGGATCTCACAGTCGTTACGGGTCGTCAGAAGCCGGAAAGTCTGACAACTAATCTTACCAAGGGATTTCGTATTACCGAGTAAGTAACTGGGTTGTGGAGGTCAGATAGGCAGTCACTCCATATAAAATACTGATACTCAGCTGCATCTGGTTAGACTGGCAGTCAACCCAACATAGTTGGGAAAACGAAAAGGTTAGACAGGTGATGATAATACTTCATACAACACAGGATATAGTCTGTTTTCTATTGCTTTAACCTTCAATGCGCACTGACATCACACGCACGTGTTGAGTTTACAGTAATGCAGTTATACATCGTATGTACGCAGTGATGTATTAAATTAAGCGTGATATACATCATACGGGACAGCTGCTGGTCTATTTACTTCAACTTGTATATTTGCTAGTATAAATTATATCGCTGATAATTATGTGCACCTAATCGTCTGCAGTTGAAATGTATGGGACTCTCGATAACTACCTACTACAATGAAGTCCACTTGAACCACAACTCACTGCAAATACGTTAAATGCTAAACAAGTTTAGAACACATTTCTGCGGGCTAATTGCGTACATACCACACTATGAATCTCAATCTGTATTGTTTTGAAGAATATTGCTAATCCATTGTGTCATTTATGTTCGAAAAAGTCTGCTCAACAACGTAAATAACGCAATGTACGTTAGTGTGTTACGCAATTACCCCACGGTTGGAAGATCTCTAGACAATTTCGTCCCGCATTCCGGGCGGGTTTCGTCTCAGTTTCTCACTCTCAACACAACCACAGTGTGCTGTGGCTTCTCTTAAGGTTAGGAGTACCAACACAGAACCCCACAAATAATTTTGGACTACATAACATTTTTCTTCCATAAACTAACCTAACCTTACACGCAGGCGGTTCAGTTGAAGCTTACACAAGTAATTATCGAAAACCTTCGCGTTACGGCGTCTTCTACAGGTCATTGTCAACGAAGCCTTTTAGTTAGCTTAGCCGTGAAAACATTTACGAGGGCATGAGTTGGATAACAAGTTACTAAGTAGAAAGATATTTTTAATCATGGAAACCTGACAAATTAACCGCTGTAATAGCGGAATTTAGTTTTCAATTGTAGTTGCGATCAGGGCTTGGAACCGGTACTAAAAGTATAGGTTCCGTACCATTACTTAGTGTTACTTGCCATTTCGCCACCCAGGTACCGGTTCTAGACGGGTACCGGTACGTACTCCGCCTATCAAGTACCGGTAACAAATTCAGATGCCCGCCGCGTACCACCAAATCTCGTATTTGTTTGTGTACTTTCCTAATGGCAGGGGCATTCATGGTCAGGGGGCATATTGCGACCAACCGGACACAAATACAGAATCCGGACTGAGAAATTCCAGTGGGGTAATTCTCGTAATTTTAAGAACGTTCACAGTCTGATCTCAATCTCAATCTGTCAAAAAAACGTCAAATTTCCCTACATTTTGACAAGTTTTTGACATTTGTTTGTCGCCGAGATGACACTGCGACTAGATTTTGAACGTTTTAAATTACGGGAATACGGACCCAGATGGTAAAACCCAGTAACATTTTGCCAGATCCGGGAATCGAACCCAGGACCTCATGCTCAGCAGTAGCGCTCGCGACCACTCGACCAACGAAGACGACGATCTAATTATTACGGAATTAAAACTAAATATTTCGTTACATAACATTTTACTGTCACGGATTTCCGCAAAGTATTTAACGCCTTATTGAAGGAAAACCATAGAATCACGTGAGATAACCTCGAACCATGACAAAAGATGATCATTTAAAGGTGATGTAATGCATTTGCCTTAATATTTATCTTTAGACGTTATGATATAAATTGAGATGGCACGGTCATTACGCAAAATTGAATCATCGATCGACTGAAGATAAAACGAGCGGTGCTTTCAGAAAAATGCTGGTTTTTTTGCGAAAGTTGTGGTTATTAGAAAATGTGAAAGACCAAAGAAAGATGGGTGGATAGTGGATTGTGTGAAAGACGATATGCCAAGGAAAGAAGTGAACACTAATGACGAGTATTATGGAAAAAAGAGTCTTGCTACGCCGACCGCAAATTGTATATAGAGTAGGTAAGGACAGACAGATCGGACTAACCAGGAAGCTTACCACCAGCTCTTATAGCAGGGCAGAAATTGAACTGCACTGCTTTTTTGTTCTATGACTAAATACAAAAAAAGCAGTGCAGTTCAACAGTAAGTGTCTTTCATTTTGACAATTCAACAACATTCGTTGTATCATTTACATTGACGAGCAGACGATTTTTTCAAACATAAAAAGCAATTGATTAGCAAGTTCTTCAAAATCCTTCGGATTGTGATTTGTGATTGAAAGTATGAGTATTTCGTAGTCTTCGTGTGCAGAGTGCCCAAGTATGTCAGTGAGACATTTATATTTAGCCATTTAAGGATGCACGCTTCAGTGATACGCGTAACGGTCGTTTACGTTCAGATATTTATAGGTCGCTTAGCGCATATTTATAGCGGTTATAAATTATTCTTGATATAATTATCTAGTACTTATAATATTTATATTTATAATATCTTAATCAATGAGCTCTGAATACCAATTTTGTAGGTACTGATGTAAGAAAAGCAGTTTATAGTTTTTACAAATTCTACAACACATCTCCAAAAGAGAAAGAAGAAAAAAGAAGAAGTAGAAAGAAAAAAGGAAGAAAGGAAGATTTTGGAATAGGAACAACAAAACGAGCAAAGTGGAAGGGCGGCTACTTAAAAAACAACTAGGAACCACATCATCATCTGCCTAGCCTTTTCCCAACTATGTTGGGGACGGCTTCCAGTCTACCGGATTCAGCTGAATACCAGTATTTTACATGGAGCGACTGCCTATCTGACCTCCACAACCCAGTTACTCAGTAATAATATGATACCCCTTGGTAAGACTGGTTGTCAAACTTTCGGGCTTCTGACTACCTGTTATGACTGTCAAAGATCCATGAATGACAGTCGGGACCAACGGCTTAACGTGCTTTCCGAGGCACGGAGAGGTCTCGGTATGTAAAGATGGTCACCCTTCCACAGACCAACCGTAGCTAGACAAGCGTAGCTTAACCTGATCGATCGACCTATGCGGCTGTTATTAATTAGCCACGGACTAAACCACATACCTACATATACATATTTTGCTCCAGGTCGCAACCTCTAGACCGGAGAGCAAACATTCAATGAAAACATACGCAACAGACAGTTGGATCAATTTTGAGTTTATATAATAAATAAGTCGTGGATAATCGGCTCTCCAGTTCGATAAGGAGCTTTCTGAATGACTTGGCTCAACATTGAGGCCGAAGCAGATACGCTAATACAATATTCAAGATACGTTTCATTCATAGATCTATTTTAAACCGAGTGCATGCCAGTTCAACATTATTATGGTTGGTGAGAATATATTCTGTTTCATTTTCTTCTTTGATTAATAGATTTACCATCATCGATCTGTTTGTGGGCTTAACACCAGCACCCTGATCGCGTAACAGTTTCAACCGCAATTCGAGAGTTTTGAAGGATATTTCTAATCCATTGCTTTATTGGTTTAATAAATTCGTCTACTCAACAACGTAACTAACGCAGCGAACGCTTAACTGTCAAAATGAAAGAAAATGTGAATTGCCCACCAGGGGCCAAAAGGCTGAAAAGGAAGGATGTGCTCTAAAAAGGCTGCCGAAACACTGCTCTCTTCGCCTAAACGCCATATTCATTTAAGTTACGTGGCTAGCTGACATATGGCAAATAATTTAATTAAATGTTCTGTCCTGGTATTGTCTATAATCAAGTATTTTCTTATTTTCTAACTAAACAGACAGCTGTGCTCCTGGGGAGTCTGTGGTGCCACTTCTTCTTCCCAGCGAAAGAACTAGGAAGTGGTAAAGGGCGGGCGTTTTGGGGGACTGTCTTTTGTTATTTTGGCGTTCAAAAAGTGCTGACTCTTAGCCTGATTTGAATTAATGACTTTTGATTTTGATTGTTTTTGATTGATTTTTCTCATCTGCTTTAAAGTCGCAAGACACAACATTAATAACCGTAAAAAAAAAAAAAACAACTGGGTGCATTGCACTCTGGGAGAAGTGAAAACTTGAATATTAACGTTGTGCATTTTTGATATTTTGGAATGCGGTCTACTCTCCCTCCGTCTTACGAATTTTCGATCAGGTCACGTGTCCTGATGCGAGCTCCATCTTACGAATTTTCGATCAGGTCACGTGTCCTGACGCGAGTTTAACATTTTTTACCCATCACAACAGAAGTGCACAACGCCGCTAAAGAAGTTTTCACTTCAAAAATAGATTAGGAGGACCTAGGGAGCAGCTCCCCTATGCTTGGAGTTTCTTTAAAAAAAAAAAGGGGGAGGTGATAAGATCCAGAATTTAAATATTAGTCGAAGAACTAGAGTTATTGACATTATCTTGCAGTGTTAACAAGATGAAGTGGCCAACCTTTCCTCAACGTCTCCTTACTTCAACGGCCATCGGTCGGTAGACGAGCATTTGAGTGGAGTCTACAAATGCTGAGTGGGTCGCCCCACTACTAGATGGGCCGGAGCCGAACGCCAAAAAATCAGGGGGTCTACTCCGAAGTAGTATCGGCCGAATGTTCGGCCGTTTCCTGCTACGAAGTTACTATTTGGTTCGGTCGGTTCCGATCCTACACTCCTACACTCTTTCGAATATTGACTATGGTCCCGACCCAACTGAGCCGATCCGAACTTTTTTCGCATTTTTCAATAATATTCGGTTCGGCCATGTGTCGGTCCGATCCAAACATTCGCACTTTGCATTTCGGAGTAGGCCCCCAGGCCAGATCGCACTGGATGCGGAAGGCGGTACTGTGGGACAACTAGTGAGAGTCTACAGAGGTATGAGGAACAGGGTGTAAAGCTCACTCATCCTCGTAGTATAGAAAAGGGACTATCCTCCGACCAGACGGATGTCGTGTCTGGTGGGCAACTGTCCGACGATTGATGTCAGGACGTTGTATAATGCTAGTTGCGTGGTAAACTCTGCTTGCGCGATGTAAGATTTTGCGTGACGTTAGTGTGATGCCGCTATAAGTCTTTCGCAGACATATCCAGCAGAGGATAGGTCTGCTATTAGCTGAGTAACCGTTGCCAAGGAGAGAAAACGTTCATAGTCTGATCTCAGTCTCAATCTGTCAAAAGTACCTCTAATTTTCTTACATTTTTGACATTGATTGTCGCTAAGATGAGATTGCGAATAGATTTTGAACGTTTTTAATTACGGGAATTGGCCTTTCTGATTATGGCTAGCCACAATCATTTTCAAAGACTCGTCATTGCAATATAGCCGTGCTCTTGATAAACACGTACTGTCATCTCTGATCGATTGATGACGAGAATAATGACGAGCTGCCCGGCTACTCCATCATATCTGTCGCTCGTAGGTCGAATAATCCTAGATTTTTCGAGAATATGTAACAAATAGTTTATACCCGCGGCTACGCCCGCGTGGTCGGATATTATCCCACGTACTTACCAGGATAAAAATTAAAAGGATATTATTTTGATCTTGGTAGTACGTGTTAATCCTGATTATAAACTGTGTGTCAAATTTCATCCGTTCCGCTGCTTTTGCGAGATTGAGTAAAAACTTTCAGATTTATGATACTAGTAGGAGTAGAATATATTATTATCCCAATAAAATAATGATCAAACAAAAAGTTATCGCTATAAAAGTGTGGTAATAAAGTCGATTTAATAGCCCTGCAAGGCACATGCGAAGATAAGGCGCGGCCTAGTGCCTACCGCCTGGCCTATCCAGGAAGTTGGATCAACTTTGAGTTGCGTCATGTTTGCCGCAAATAAATGCATTTTCTTTCTTTCTTCTTTCTAACTTATTGTATAAATACATTTTAATAAATAGGCTGCCTTTGGCAAGCTTTGATAACAAAGTTTCTGTTCTGATAAGGAATTATTATGTTTGAGGCCTATCAGGATATTTTATGAGATGATTTCATAGTTTAACTGAAACACACATGACTAATAAATTAGTTACGTAGATAAGAACAGTGAACTCACTCTTCAAATGATGAATGACCTAATGTCTAAGATAATTCTAGAATTATACCTTTCACTATAATCATCACAATCTCAGCCGAAAGATGTCCATTGCTGGCTATACATGCTTCCGCAAGTATTCCCAATATAATCAACTCTATACAATGCTACACTTTTAATTAAACAATAAAAAAAACAGATTTCAGATCCACAAACAAAAAAGTTTTTGTAACTTTTTCCTACTGTAAATGCAACTAAAAAAAATAATTTATCTTTTTGTTTTGAAGCTCAAAACAGATAAAAATACAATAAAACTTAGCACCAGTTTATGAGTTTTTTTAATAATATAAACATGCTTTTTCCTTAACACAGCTTTTTTAAAACTATTTGTGTTATCTACATTTAAAAACTTCCTATAAATGTTTGATATATATTTGGCTAAGAAAAAAAAACACATAACATTCAAATACAAACAATAAAAGATGCAATATTACTCACCAATCAGAGCGGGCACAATACTTTTCGGAACCGACACTTCAATAACATTCACTCGTGAAGTCTTCACTCGTTTGTTATCCTCTTCCTCCTCATCTTTTTTGAATACATAGTACACTACAAATGCACTAACTGTGACCAAAGAAAGGCCGAGGGCTATAGGTACCAGTAACTTTGACGGCATTGTGCTAGAACAAAAAAAAATGCACTGTACTAAGTTTTTTTTTTTGCGAGCATAGAGAATTGATTTAACACAATGACTCTTTGTTGCATTGTCCTTAGTGCAAGTAGATTGTTTTCAAATGATGAATTTAATTTGCATCATGTTTGATTAAACAGTTTCTTGAGTTTTTACCTTGCTGCTGTAATTCTAATTGTAACAACAATACATTCTATTTTATTTTAAGCTTGGTCAAATCCTAGGGCCTATTTATTTATTACCAATTTTACTAACACAAGTTGTTTATTATTTATAGTTTATGTAGACTCCTACTAGTAACTATAAAGAAAAAGATAGCATCAAGATATTACTCCGCATTGCTGTTGACTACAAAGACTGACGGAGTTGCCACATTAATTTTATATCTAAAACTTTTGCATGGAAGAAAAATCTATACAATTGTGTAAGTATAGATGCAAGCCCTGTTTTATTCAAGTTCATGGTTATTTATAACATGAACAGTTCAAAATATAAGGTCAGTCAGCAATTTTACTACAATGATCTAGGCAATTTTACACCTACTGGAAAAACTATCACCCTTTCAATTTTGATTGCAAGTTGGAATTTATGGAAAGTTATAAAACAGTCACACGCTAAAGAAATTATAAGCTCTAACCGCTATTTGGACCCTTGAGTTATATTCATCCCTGAAAAAATATGCGGCTTTATTCCTATTAGAAGATAGGCTGTTGTACAAATGTGCAACCTTTTTCAAATTACCTTGTACCGATGCCGATTTTTTAAAAAACTAGGTATCTATTAGCAGCTATGACATAATATCGAGAGTAAAAATTACTTCACACGAGTAATTTGATACTTTGTCGTCCACAAGAATTAAATCATTTGTTTACCTTCAGCCTTCAACACCAACTAAAAATAAATTGCACCAACAGATTATCTCACTTCAAATGCGATTTTTCACGTGTATTATTATCTCAACAAACAAATCTTGGGCTTCTAAGACAGAAATTGACAGAACGTAATATTTTTTTTAATTTTTTATCTATGTTTCTGTGAAATTGTGAATTAAATGAAATCCGTCTATAAATGTCTATGGAAAAAATACTGATAATGAATGTTGCCAATAAATGTAAAAATATAAAATGGTAGGATTTCGTGTACAGTCCTCTTTTTACAGACCAAGCAAGCAAGTAAGCACCACGTAAAATCACATTCACTCAATAATCTGTACTCCATACTTACTTACTAATATTATACATTCGAAAGCAGCTCTGTCTGTATGTTACCTTTTAACGCCTAAACGACTGAACGGATTTCGATAAAATTAGGCAAGGTGATAAAATAGCCTCGTGGGGAAGGACCAAGGCTACTTTTTGTCCCGGTAACACTTTCCCATGGGATAAGTTCCGTCCACGTGGGTGAAGCCACGGACAGAAGCTAGTATTTCCATAAATTTAAATACATTTTTATATAAATTGGTCAATTAGGAATTACAAAAGAGGGTCATTAGGTCGTCTTAGAGGCATCGGTTAGCTGTTGCTGCCACTCTTTAGGTCCTAATAAACACTAAAGACCACTAAACCAATGGGCAAGTCCAGCACTATTTAGACTATGGTGATCTTCGATCAATTAAAAGATAATAGAGTATTGACATAATGAAGAATCCACATAAATTCATAGACTGCTTAAAAATTATTACAGTTTTGAAACCATTTGGCCCGGTAACGGTGGCGGCGGGTGGCGCTGTCGGTGAACAAACTAAGACAGATTTTAGCACTTTGATTTCGTTACTTCCTGCATAAAAAGGTTTCATTACACAAGGTAGTACCTATATCACCTATTTTGACATTGAATGACAAAATGGCAGATTTATTTCAGAAAAGTAAAATTGACATTGCTTTTTTATTGCAATAGTGACTAGTTCATATCTTTATTTTTTATATCCACTGGTTTAACAGGAACAGGTATAAATTATTTTTATAATATACCTAGACTTAGGTAGGCCTAGACCTTTGTTTTAGCTTCATGGCCTAGACTAATTAAATCGCTATCGGTATCGTGACCAATCTTCAAAGATAAGTAATTCATTGATGAAGGCAGAAGAAGGGGCTTTTATTTTATACATGGTTACTGTTAGCCTGCATCATCCAACTGCAGGGCAAAGGCCTCTCTCCATGACTTCCAGCTCTTTCGATCCAAGGTTAAAGTGGACCATTGGTTATCATGGTTCTTTATTCAACATTAACTTACCTACCATCCATGAATATGACAACAGCTTCTAATAATACCGAAAAAAACTATTAACCTCCCCTCATGCCTCAACTTTGTATTCTGCTTACACGAAAATGATAAGTAAGCGTAATGCCAGAGCTCTACTGTTCATGCAATCGCGTGACTGTGATTGCACGAACCCGTTCCATCAGCCGTCAAAGCTTAATAGTTTGGTTCGTCGTTCATAACTTAATTTTCTTCAAATAATTGTCCACACTTGCGCTTTCCCACAGGTTGAATATAAATGACGTTGGTATTATTTTGTTTTCATTTTCAGGTTTTTTTTTGGGACTTGGGACACTTTTCATGTAATCGCTTTTGGTTTAACGGCAGGATGACTTGGGATATCACATTAGGTACGATTTAAGTGTTTTTTGTACATACTTATCGTCTTTTAAAATATCTTATTTAAAAACCTCTCGAAAATAATTTCAGCCAAAACTAGGTCAAAGATGTACGAAGGATATCGTATAATAAAGTAGTAAATAAACGTTCAACTATGTTTTTGCATCGACACGACCTTTGCCATTTTTTCATGTCTTTCAGTTTCATGTCGTAAACAAATGATTCCTCCATTCCGATTGCTGATTTTTTTGGGTGACTAGACTTTCTAATAATTCAATACTTTCCTCATGCCCGGAAATGGATTTTGTGGGGGCTCCCGTAGAAAATTGCAATACCAACAAAGGTTTTGTATTTAGTCAGGCAAAAAAATTACCTACCTACTCGTAAAATATCGACTTGGACTAGTGAAAAATATAAATAATTTATTTGCTTAGAATGTAGGTATACAGATAAGATGTACCTATACCTATATTTTTTTTTATAAATAGTTCCGATATATTTTACCCTACGGCCGGCATCCAAAATTTTCAAACAATAGTTTTGCTGTAATAAAATTGAATTGAAATCAGAAAGTGCAAGCTCAGTTTTAACAAGAATGAAGAGGTCTATACGGATTTGTGATTGAATATTATATCGCAACCATTCTGTAAAACTGCAGTAAACTCTCATCGTCGTCCTCATAAAACAATACCAGGCAAATAATTTCAACAAAAGAGGAATGTCCCAAATTACTATTCGACGTGAACACACTCGCAAAGGCACCGAGCGTGCGCCTCAATAAACCGTAATATGGTTGGATTTGTCATATTTTTTTATTGTCCCAACAATCACGAAAGCTCCGCGAACCGAGAATGTTAGCCTAGTCAGTAGGCAGTGTACACAAGTATAGGCGGCAAACAAACATGCAGCGACCGTACGCGCGTCGATATTTGGCCCCCAATAATATGGCAGAGGCCTTCCACGGCGGTAAAGTTTTAAACGCGTTTTGATTATTTGCCTTCTATATTAGGTAGTGAAGTTTACACTAATTCCGTAAGATAAAACGTTGCTGCATTTAAAAGTCACTACTAATTAAAAGAAATGGTCGTGTTTGGTGCTTAGTGCTAAAGTAAACAGAGAAAAAAAAAACCTTTTTTTTTATTTCTTCTTATAAAATGCATGTTTTTCAGGGGTTTACCTTCCACACAAAGGGGCGGGTAAAGAGTCATGTCAACTATTTTAAGAATTTAAAGTAAATTAAAGTTCCTTTGGCTCCGATGTGGACAATGTGGTGAACCTACCTCCTACCTCCTCAATAACTTAATTAGCAAAATATAATAGTTTTATTTTTCTTTCAGATTTCGAATATGTAGTAACTAAAAAGCCTAAACCACGCATATGCTTCCTGTCTGCACAAGATCGGGAGGTGATGCCAATCAAAGGCCCTGGCTTGAGTCCCTTTATGAGGCGAATGGCAAAAGAATTAAGAGAGAATATAGGCCCTGGCGCGTATGAACAAAAAATAAATGCGTTTTCGAAAGTCCAAAACCGGGTACGTAACGTAAAATTTACGCTTGTATTTATATGAGTAAGAGTAGGGTAGGGGTGTGCAAGATTGCGTAGTGTACGGTCAGCAACAAAAGTCGGTTAACACTTTAGTTGTTTAAATCTTAATTATTGAGCAAAATATTCTTAAAAAACATATAGTAATAGAATATTTAAGAATAATTAACTCTTTGCTATTACATTAAATAGAGAAAACCATGTATCGCATCATTTTGTATCAATTTAGATGATTCGTAAAAGTGATAGTGTTAATTGACTTTTGTTGCTGACTGTACCTACAAGAATGCGCAGAGCGATTCTCGAATCCAGTCTTCTGCGGCCAACTTCAATTGGCAGTGCATCATCAACGTTTTAAACGTGCTGGTGCAAACACTTTCATTTTTCTTATGATTTTTAAGATAGTAAGATGCAAAAGGTCTGAAATTTTAAGCACCTCTACACACAAAAGAATACTCGAAGAAGAACATAAAAAGAAGAATGATAATCTTTTACCTAAAAAAGCAAGACTGTTAAACCAAAAAAAAAAACAGCAATTGCACCCAAAAAGAAAAATTGGGCATGCCCAGGTTGCTCTGAAGTGTACAGAGATCCAATCATTGAAGACTGGATCGAACGTATTGTACACAAAAACTAGAGGCATGTAAAATGCACAGCATACGTAGGCCATAGTAGCTTCAAATGTGACTTTAGCAATGCTGCAATTTTTTTTAATAGCTCCTAAACCTTTATCTTTAATTTGTGTTTTTTAAGTTTTTTTTACTAGGCAGATAACCTTGACATCGAACTAAATGCTCGATGTCGTGATGGTCCTGGATAAGAGGGATAACCAGCCCTAGTTGATAACTAAACTAAGAGCCGCGTTTGTTAGATTCATCAGAATTATAAATCGTGCTTGAACATTTGAGCCGAAACGTCATAAGAATATTATTGCTTTGCATATTTTGCAATACCCACTGTCGGAGATTGCAAACAATAAAGATAAATATGTTTTTGAAACGCTACATTTTTGCTTGCACGCTCTTCACCTTGGCCATAAACAGCCAAAGTTTGATAACGTCTGTCCCAGAAACCATTAAAATATAGAAATATCAGCAATCCTATAATTTTTGCTAATATTTTAAACCGTAAGTAACCCTTTACGGATGCGTCAATATAATACAGTCTATACCTAAGCCATTTTCTAGAAGAAATTCTGTACCTAATAAATAATTATGTCTTACTAGCTGACCCGGCAAACGTTGTTTTGCCATATAAATTGTGTCCTACCCCCTACCCTACCCCTACCCTACTCCTACACAGTGATTAGTGGGTTATTTTGGACCATACAAATCAGCAATTTTAAAACAAATGTCAGACTGGTGGTATATAATTTAGTTTTTTTTTCAGATCTATAGCAAATATGGTCTAGGTGCCAAATCTCCACGCTGGATGATGAAACATGAGTATCAGCCCCCGCTTAAGGAGCTCCGACCAAAAACTGCAATCAAGCAAAATTGCGCACCTTTCAATGCCACATCTAAGAGAAAGGGAATTTTTTCTTCTTTGAGCTATCCAGCGTAAGAAATTATTAAAAGTAACAGCTAGAATAGGGGGCTACGATGTCTATTATATTACCTAAAAGTTTAATGGAGATGCCCCAATAATCACTGGTGTTTTTAGACATAATTAAGTGTCTTATAAATATTAACTACATCACACCCCACGTGATGTAGTTAATATTTATAAGACATAACATAAACTATAACAAAACAAAAGGTATAACATAAACTAGTTAATTAATTCGATTATCACATCATCTATATCTATCTATATCTTCTATACTTATAATAAATCTGTAGAAGTGAAAATTCTGTACATTGAAAATATCAAAAAAATAAATGGCAGAGGGTGTTACTAGACCGACACCGAACCCAAAAATGTGATTAAAAAAATTTTTGTCTGTCTGTCGGTCTGTCTGTCTGTCTGTCTGTCTGTCTGTTTGTTCAGGCATCACGCAAAAACTACCGGTTCGATTACGATGAAACTTGGTATAATTATTCTTTAATATCCTGGGCACCACACTGGGTACTTTTTATCCCGGAAAAGTATATACAATAAAAAACAAACTTAATTTTGCGGTTCGATGCCTAGACCCGATTACTGTGCCAACCGCAAATAATAAGTTTGTCGTAGGTTACGTCACCCTCAGTGGAGTTTTTAGAGTTATTTAGGTTTATTTTATAAGTCGTAGGTATAGATTTTAATTTTAAAGTATAGGTAGTATATTTGATAGTGTACGTAGTGACCGTAGGTTATTTTATAATACTGTTAGGTAGGATTAGTCATTCGTATAGATATTCGTTTTTAGGGATTTTGCTTATTTATTGAGTTTAGATTAGTTATCATCAGAAATAGGTTTATTTAGGTAGGTAGGTATTTAATTTTCTGTTATTGAGTTTTTTTTTAATTAGGTAGGTACTTAGGTAAAGATATCATATAGGTAGCCTATTAATCACCACTAATGAGACACAATTGGTTTTGTATTGTAATTAGCCACAAAGGGCCCGCGAGATAGATGGCATTCTGGGGAAGCACATACATTTTATCCTGTTAGCACGTTCCCGTGGGATAATTTCCGACATCCACGCGGGCGAAGCCGCGGGCAGAAGCTAGTTTTAAAATATTTCAACACTTTGCAAATTCGACCTTTGCCAACATTATCGACTGTTTCATCGGCACCATTAAACATTTATGACCTCGTTGCGTAGCTGAATAAATGAAGATGTCTTCCCCGTAATTTGTACGCTTAGCGTTATGGTAAAATTTTGAGACAACTGGTGTCAAATTTCGTGTACGTATATGATTTTTGAAAATGGTTAATAAACTTCTTACTTTAACTTTTAACTGTTTGATATTTTAGAATATTTGGTTACATCAATAGGTGTGTTAAAATATTAGGTAGCCAATGGAATAGCTATGAAAGCCACTCAATTAGAGAATTTAGAGATGTGATATTTAGTGACGAATTCTGGGAAATTTAAAAACAAACATGAAAATCGGTTTTTCTCGGATTCCATGAATTTTCGCCTGGGCTTTATGGGGTGCTTAATTGTTGCAAATGGGTCACACTATCACGCCCTGGAAGGAACACGTCGAGTTTCCCTGTCTCCCTGTAGGTTTCTACAGTTTAGCCATTTATCAAATCAAATAACGCGTTTATGGCAGCAAAATAGAATTTTAGGAACTGTTGCATATCATTTCTAAATCAAAGCCTGTTTCTTTGGTGTTTTAGACCCTGCGACTACTGTCCTGTATATGTAAAACGGCAGATGAAATTCGCATATTCCTTCTCTGCGAAAAAGATACTTAAATGTCCCGTAGAGGTAAGGATAAATAATTTACGTTAACTCTTGCAACATTATTGTGGCTTTATTTTGATTATGGATCTTGCAATTCACTAACACACGCGGTGTTTGTACAGACGCCAGCACATCAACCTACCACAATCTGTCAAATTTCTTTAATAGATTTTCAACTTTAATGCTATAGTATTAAGGTTTAAGGTTGATTGGAAAAATTTGACAGTTTCGGGTAGCTTGACCAGCTGGCGTCTGTACACACGGGGACACGTCAAGCTATACATTTCCAATTTTAGCTGATCTCGCATTGTATAGGTTTTTCATACAATGAGAAGTTAGCATATACTGGAAAAATTATAGCTTGATGTGTCGCCGTGCGTACAGTCAAGCGCACATCAGTGGTGTGGTGACGTGACACTTGCAATAGGAAAATTGCTAATGAAAATATGTGGTGATGAAATTGCTGATGTATGCACGCGTGATAGAGTGATCAGTTGCGAGTGCGAGGTCGAAGTGTTCACTTGTTTGTCACAATAATTGACTCGTAATACAGACATACTTTTTTAATACATCCAACTACCTAAAGCCACGCGCAAGCAGAAACGCACGATTTATACTATGAACAATACATAAACATAACTCATACCAGTTATGTTTATGTATTGTTCATAGTAACGCCTGTTACATTATTTGCTATTCCAACTAAAGTGCTGATTGGTTTTAGATAAAATGTGTGCCATATAATTTGGATGAATGTGGATTCTGCGGCTGTTCGTGCTCACAACAGGGTGATTACTGGCAATTTGAAAATAGAATATTCCTATGCAGAAAACACTATGATCGATTATTCAAACATTGCCTGGCTAAATTCCAGGGCGCTAAACTTGCTGAATTCAAGGTATTATGTTTTATGATAGCCCCTATAGAAATATTTTTGTACTTGGGCAGAGATTATTCAATTATAACGATAAACTAATAAAATATTTGTTTTTATGTACAGTCTGTAAGGGACTGCTTCTTCATGCACTCACACAACAGTTGCAAGGCTGCCTTGAAGATAATGAAGTCCGAAGAGGTAGTAAAGAAGTTGAGAAAGGAAGCATATCTGGATCTATTTTTCCCACAACGTCGATTTTGTGACATGTAATTTAGTGATAATTTGTATTTATTTTGAAGAAGAGGACACCGTAGGTTGGTATTAGTTGGTAGTAGTTATTTGACTCTAGAGGCTAGCAACACTAAAAAAAGCATTTTTCAGTAGCCAAAAGGCACAGATTTCAAGCCCAGTTTAATAAATCATTATATAAAAAAAAAAACAACAATCATCTGACTTTGCTGGGCGACTTCGACGTATCTTTCATATTTATTATTTATTTTGATAACGAATCGATATTTTGGAGCAAACATAGCGACGAAATCATGAAACTGGACTCGAACAATAAAATGATAAACAGCGAGAGTGGTGCTGATCTATCCGAAGAAGTAGTGGATCCGCGGCAAAATGCTGAGGACATTATCGACGAAATACTTGCAGAGTTTACAGAGTCGCGGTCTCCCGATGCTGCGAGAAATGGGAACGGTTTACCAGAGAATCTATTTAGTATGATACAACCTCCGAGGACGCGGACTCCGGCTAATTCATTCTCTGAGAATGCCACATTAGATGATATAGACCCTCAGTCGGATCTCGGCACGTCCATCAGAAATAAGTGTTTGGAACTGGAAGAGATCCTCCAGAGCCTCAAGTCGCGGCTCAACCATGTCGTTTTGGATGAAAATATTGTTTTGAGTCCCGAGGCCAACTCCATGGAGGCGCAACTAGAGCACGACCTAGACACAGACTGCCAGGAAGACCTCTCTCTTCAGGAATTCCTTGAGCTGTTGCACTCGCAAAACAAAATTAGTCCGACGGGTGTACAATGATTGCTCAATGGACCCATCCCCATGAACTTAACCATAAGACAAAATTTACATGAATTTATTGTGTGCAAATTTGAATTTTAGATTTTATTGAAATATTAAATATTCAGGCCTAATTTTTGTATTATTATTTCAAAAGTTAAGGGAAGGAAATAAAACAATCAAAAACTTTACAAGAATATTTATTTATATGTAATTTAAATAACAACAGTAGTAAATTATAATAATATGATCAGTGTAATAATTTTAATAATACTTGTTTACATTGCGCTAGGGTAGCCTGCAAAATTAAAATTGACTCAAGTTTTTTGCAATTTGCAGGTCAGTGTCATGATGATTGGATGTTGATTTAAATATGATTTAAGTACAGAATTATTAAAATTATCAATACAACCCTTAAGTTCACATAATCCTATTGAATGATATTTCCATTCATAGGGTTTAAGAACTCCGAGGGTGGGAACGTGACACTGATCTGCATCCTAATTGCGTAACACACAATCAATCGGAATCTGAATAATTTTGAAGCAAATTGCTAATCCATTGCTTCATAACTTCGAAAAATTTGTCTGCTCAACACATAAAAATAACGCAATGAATGTTGTTGAACTGTCAAAATGAAACCGATTCCGATTGATCATGTGTTACACAATTAGGGTACTGTAAATTGAAAAAAACATAAGAAAATTAGAATTTCACAGGTTACCTAGCGCATCCCCCTTAAGTTAAAAGTGCTAATCATCAAACATATTTTGAACATCAGTGCTGATAGTTAATTCAGTGGAATTAGGTATAGTATCATTCTCATACATCTGACTTTCTTCATGGCTGTGCTCGTCTTCATAGGTGCTCATACTATTTTCTTGTTTCAATATGTAGCTCACATGTTTCTCGGATAACAGATCAATTACCTTTGTTTTGTCACAATCTACCAGTTCTGCTTTCAGTTTCTTCACCCACTCGTTGTAATCAGTGGGATCGGTCTTCACAAATTCATTTCTCAAATGCCTCATAGCATTTATAGCTTTACAATAGTTTCCATCAATGTTATTGTGAATCAGACTCTCAATTGCTTTGATCATTCCTGTGGCCAACTCTGACAGAGGTTTATTCCTGTTTTGGAGGGATTTGAAGTCCTCAATAGGGTTAACAGTGCTTATAGTTTTAACTTCATCCACAGCATCTTTGATAGGCAAGTGAATTTTAGGTATATTTGGTATGTTTGGATTATCTGCCTGCAAGTCTCCAACGGGAATTTTGAATTGATCAATATCCAATGGAATATTTTTATTTTTCCGTTTCTTCACTTCAACCTTTGTCAAAGTGAATAAGCTCTTTAATTTCTCCAAAGGCTTCTTTGCATTCTCTTCCAGAATGGGTGGTACTTTGAAAAGGGTCATTATATCCTCTCTAGGTTTAGGTAATGGTTTGTCTGGATTCAGGGCACGAAATGCAATGCAGTCGAGAACATACTGTACAGTAGGGCTCACACACTCGGCTATAGGGAATGCTTCAGTATCATCATATGTGTCATCATAAGCTTTGGTCAAGTCCATAGCATTGATGAGTTCTTTAAAAGCATCTACTTGTTCTTGTGAACATTTATGTTTTTTTAAGTTGGTTGCTGGGAATGACATCTGTTTTATATCATCCTTGTAACACAAACCAATCAATGAGAGACACACATAATTATTTGTATCAATAACAGGCATTAATGCAAACATTTTGGCTGCAGAGTTATTGAAATGTACTTTCCGTACAATGCCGACAAGATTCAGTTCATGAAGACATTCTACAAGGCATCTGACAGCTTTCTGTGCTTTCTTATCATCTTTCCTGCCAAATATGTAATTCAAACCATCTCCGTTTAGGTTCTGCCATTTAATGTTGTCAGCAGAAGTGAAGCCATACACTGACAAACATTTTGCCCCAGGCTGATAAAGCATTGTTTTGTCATGTTCCGAAAATGGTATAATTTTTTGTCCATAGTGGTAACCTTGTACTTTTTCAGATGCTTCAACTGTTACACCACTTTCCTGATCTACATATTCTTTTGTTTTCAACACTGCTTCTGATGTGCTGGACGTACATGTAATAGGGTCTTTGACAGCTTTCTGCCACTTTTTAACAGCTGGTTCATCTTTTAGTTTAGAGTAACTAGAAACTGGCATTTTTATATTTGGGCCAATGCTTAGGTCTATATTCCATGGAACGGCTCTGGCAATCTTCTTTCTATGGAATAGTAACTCATACTTCATGATGTTTTCCAATGTGCCTGTTGCACCATCAGTGGCTTCTACAAACTGCTTGATCAATTCTGTAGATTCATTGTTATACTCTTTGGAGTAAATGTCTGGTCCAAGAACATCAACTTCATAACCCTCTTCTTTGAATCCATTTAGAACCTGAAAGATTTATAGATACTTTAATTTCAGATTTGTTTTTGTTTCATATACTCAGCAAGGATAGTCTTGGTAGTATTATGATACATAAAAAATTTGGTTTGTTAGAGAATAGGGGACTCCATTGGATACATAGGGAACAGAACATAAGGCTGTTCATTTATTACGCAAGTCTAATTTCTTCTTACATGGGGTTGGGAAGGATCTAGATTGTTCTTACATAAGATCACAAAAGTAAACAAATATTCATAAGTTTTTTATATTTTTGCATTTTCTTTGCAATGGTGCTTTGGTGGATACTCATCTTACGAAAGAATGGAAGGGGGGAGGGGGTTCATCCAAATCTTATTTTTTCTTCTAAAGGGGGAGGGAAGAAAGTGATTAAAATTGTTTTACATTATAAATTAACAGCCCCTAAGATAACCAAGCGAGGAAATGGGTGAGAGGTAAAGAAATAACATTATTTATACTGTACCTCTTCAACACAATCAGGATCAAAAGATGGCAGCTTTTTGAAGTTCGTCATCAGTACAATCTTCTTACTTGCTAACTTGACACCACTGAAACCATTCTTGTAATAGTCTGCTGCTACTAGGAGGGCATCAAACCAGTCACCTCTGCTTTCTGATGGCTGAAACAGAACATTAGAAACTATTAACCTAGGTTTGTGCAGGTAATATTTTCCCATCAGAATTACTTTTTGCACACCAAGAGTTGAAAATCCGCATATTCCTGCTGTGATATTTTAACGCCTGTCGGAATGGGGGCTTGTGTAAATTACAGAAACTAAGTATTGACAGAATCAATGAAAAAATTAGGTCACAAGACATAGCTAGACTCTCAGAAATTTTATTTTATAAATTAAATGTAGAAGGAATTTTGGCATACCACTATGGTGCTTGTGAGCAGTTCCAAAGGAAAAGGTGAAGTTTTGAGAAATAGCAGCTGACGGGCCAAGCATTTCACAATATTATGAAAGACGTACATGGCTCAGTCCTATCTACTCCACCTGTATTTTAATGTAACCTACATTTGTTGCAAATAAATTATTTGATTTGATTTGACGCTATCTATAGCATGGGAAAGCATGAGCTGATGCTAGCCCAAAGAACGCATAATTAAGGCATTATAAGTAAAGATAGAAGAAAGCCATAAATAGAGATGCGTTAAGTGTCTGTGTGGACCTTAAGACTCATCTTGACCTTGTTGCACTGCTTGTTGTTTATATTTGGGTCAGTGGGTAGCCTTATTGTTTATTGTTACCTTATCTGGTAGATTCCTTATCATTTTCCAGGTGGGAGTCTGCAATTCTGATAGTAGTTCAATGTGTCTGAAGGCTCCTTCGTACTGACTTGCCATGTTGTTCTTGGTTTTCTTGGATCCCAACAGCATAACACCAATCAAGTTCTTGCCCTGGCTCAATATTTTACGTTCTATGATACGAGCAGTGCATTCTTTCGCACTTTCGAAAAAACTTTTTTGGTCTTTCTCGTCTACAGTGGAAACATTTCGTCCTATATCCAAAATAATAATAGTACCTTGAGCCATCTTGAGCTATTGTCAAATACCGATTTGAATTGTTTAACGAATTAATACGGAAAGAAAACAATAAATTTATTTCTACTTTTTCCCGGTAACAAACAAGTTCCGACAAGTTTGACAGTTTATGTTTTGACACAGCTTTGTTGACTGACCTCAGTTCAGTTTGACAGTTTGTCTTTGTTAAAAATGGCTTTTTATAAAGTAGGAAATTGACTTCCCTGGTTTTAATCCATATCAAAGTCATTAGCGTACCTATATGAACTATTGCGAAAATATTGAAAACGAGTATGAATAAACCTAAAACCGTTTTTCAGAAGCAGTAGTTAAATAAATTCCAGATAGATTAGACTGAATTTCCAGATAGATTCCATAGTAGAAAAATAAAGTTATGGACAGTTTTTAGATCTCGAATTGCACCTCTACTAATGTCATTGAGTAGGCGTCAAAATTTCCATCAAATCAATCGATTGTTGTTACTTGTTGGAAAAATTGTTTACAAAAAGCAGGAACGCTATCAACGTTTATCTTAGTCACAATGATTATTTATATTTGTCTGGTCTCGCTTGTTTTGTGGGTCGGTTATAAGTTCATTTAACTCCTTTTATTCATTCAATTAAAAAATGTGAACTCAGTATCTAGAATTTTCATATTAAATTAGAATATTTGTTAAAAGATTTACAATGTCTACAACTTTCGCAAATAGAAGTAAGATCATAACAGAAATGATGAAGTTTTCGTTTCACCACAGAGCGTTTTATTGTTACCTTGGCATGAGTGTTTGGATATTCTTTCTAATAACAGGTAAATACTATTCTATTTTAAATTATTTCGGCTTGCTTTAATATTTTTTCTTGAAGGTCGATCGGCATATCTCAAGCAAAGTAGCAAAAAATGTGATCTTTTAATCTTTACAAAAGATAAGCAAAAAGTTTATTTGACCTTTTATCACTGAGATAAGAAGAAGTCCTATAATTGAGTTTGTTATTCAAAATCTAAATCTAGTCCTCAAACCAAGAATCTTTTGGTAGGACCAAACTAGTTTTGAGATCAACAACCTGGAACTTTAGATCATCTTGCAATCAGACATTATTCTTTATCATATTTTTCATTTGCCAGAAGCTGTTGTTGAAATAATTCAAAAAGAGCAGTTTTTGGGTATGATTATTTAAAAGATTAAAATAGTTGTGTTTTGAGGCCGGAATCTTAGGAGTGGAAACATTACAGGCTGAATAAGAGCAATTCCTAATGATAGAGTATGTTAAGTACTATAAAGTCTTTGTTCCTAATGCGCAGTTGATATTTTCAAAAGACAATACTCTTTTGAATAGATCAACAAACAACAATAAGACACAGCAGTGTTTTTTACAATAATAAACGTGATACTCATAAATAATGATGATAATTATGATAATAAATTAAGCCATATATTTATCGAATAAAGGGGTTATTCTATTTATCCAGCCCAAAAAATCCACACTAAGGTGGATACGCCTAGAATCTATATAATAGACTCCGAGAATTCACCTAGGCTTAGTTGGATAAATGGTAATTTATAGGCTTAGGGTGAATTCTCAGACATGCGTTTTTGCGCATCCACCTTAGGGTGGATAAATGGAATAATCAAATAAAGGAGATAATAATAATATTTACACTAGCCAAAGAGCTAAGACACAGAACATGTATATCAAAAAAAAAAAAATATCAAGTTCAAGTTTTCATCAAGAGTTAATAATAAAGAATATCCTAAATAGTTCTTAATCAATCATCATCATTAGAAAATCGGCATTTTACATGGTCCATGTAAAATGCGGGTATTCAGCTCATAGTCAGCATCTAGTTTGACTGGAACCCGACTCGAACATAGTTAGGAAATGGCTAGGCAGTTGAGTAATAAAATGTTTTTTTTTTAAAGTACGGACACCAGCACATCAATCTACTACAATCTGTCAAATTTCCTTAATAGATTTTCAACTTTATCCCTAAAGCATTAAAGTTCAAGGTTGATTGGGAAAATTTGACAGTTTCGGGTAGCTTGATGTGCTGGCGTCTGTACATTAAAGTCAGCTTATCGCTGTCCAGTACTGGGGGCCTACTCCGAAGTGCAAAGTGCGATTGTTCGGATCGGACCGACACATGGCCGAACCGAATATTATTGAAAAATGCGAAAAAAGTTCGAATCGGCTCAGTTGGGTCGGGAGTTCGGGACCATAGTCAATATTCGAAAGAGTGTAGGATCGGAACCGACCGAACCAAATAGTAACTTCGTAGCAGGAAACGGCCGAACATTCGGCTGATACTACTTCGGAGTAGACCCCCTGGTTTGAGGCCGTGTTTATGGGTCACAAGTAACACTAAACATTCTTATATCCTTTTTTGTTCTAGTTATGTATAAATATATGTCCCTGGGAGAAGAAACAATAGCAGTGAAGAAGATAATACGAAATGAATACATATCAAAAACTGACGCGAAGTTTAGGAAGATCTATTTGAGAGCCTGCAACCCCCCGGACAGCATTGTGAGAGGATCTGAAGGTATGTTGTGGTTATTTGGCTAATGGGTAAAAATAAAAAAAATGGTTTATTGTCCCAAAACTTGCACAAAAATGAAAATCAATAAAAGTATGTGTAATTCTCTTTTTTTTTTTTTTTTTTTTTTTTTTTTTTTTTTTTTTTTTTTTTTTTTTTTTTTTTTTTTTTTTTTTTTTTTTGAGGATGGGAAATCATCAAATGACCCCTCCCGCTCTGGGTGGAGCAGACGGGAGTGTCTCTTTACCTTGACTTTGTTTTATTAGATTCTCTTATTTATAATTCACTTCTTACTTCAACTGTAATAAACCTACATTAAAAAAACAAATCATAAAAACCTCTTGATCTACTCAAACTAGCCTGTATTGTGCCACTACAGGGCAAAGGCCTCCCTCTCGCTTTTCCACACAATTCTGTCTTTTGCGAGTGCTGGCCAATCCTTACGGTAGGAGTCAAGCTCGTCGCGACCTGCCGCGATGGCGTCGTGCGTTTAGTGGGTAATCTCTTAATCAACATTAACCAGTAACTTTAAAGTTTGAATGAAAAGAAGGCCTTTCTTTCAAAATTGAAGTGTAAAGTTACTGAAATTGCACACTTACAGAATTGTTGGTTGCCTAAATAAATAAATATTGCTGAGGAGTTTCTATCAGATTATCTTTCCAGCTTGACACATCATGAAGGGGTGAAGGCCCCTCACTTGGGCTGGCGTTTAGGTGCTGTTTAACCTTTAGAGCGCTGACACACTGTTACGCCATGGCGACGTCGCTGGCTACGTAGCCATGGCTACCTACCGTAGCCAAATGAGGTCGCCAAATACATAGCCAGTGGCTACTGACTCTGTCCTGGTGATCAGTTGACCACTGATTGAGGGAGGCGTAACTTAATTGTATAGAAAATACTAGCGACTTGGCTATGCGTCGCCAGGTGGCCAGAGTACCCACGTTGTCTCCACGTTGGGGCCGGTCGGTCGTGGCGACGCTTCCAAATTGGTGACGTCGCCAGACCGTAGCCAAGTGAGTTAGCGCTCTTAACCTTCCAAAAGTACATGGGAAAATTATTTTTTACATCATGTAACCATCTGTACTACCACCTCGACCTGGGTCCAGCCACCAACCAATAATCCACCCCGCATTGGGCGCGCGTGTTGGATTACGGTCCACTCCCTTTCACTGAGAGGAGGCCTGTGTACCAACAGTGCGAACGTTATAGGCTGATTATGTAAGTAACCATCTGTTCCAGGCGTGGTTGACAGTGACACATGGTTGCTGCAAGGAGCTTTAGTGGTGACGCGGCACGGTGACAGAGGGCCACTGACACATCTCAAGAACGGAGACAAACTACCATGCGACGCCGAGCCTGTCTCACCTCTTCTGAAAAGGTAGATAGATACACATACAGGCTGTTAGTGTAAACACCGTTGTCACTAAAACCATAGGTAGTTGACTTAATTATAAAAATGTTTATCTGAATTTAAAAATAAATAAACGTTATTTTATTTCAAAAATGTAAGAAAGTTTCTGTCCGACACCGTCCGTAAATTCATGCGCTTGCCGGCTTGCGGGCACTTGCGGCACGCCCTGCATAGATAAGGGAAGTACTGACGACGCGCTGTTTCCCGCGCTCCGTCTACTTTGCCCTTGCGTGCACTTGTATAGGGTGAAATAATTTTGAAGAAAAATTGAGACTTTACTTAAAAAAAAAAAAAAGATATTTTTTTTCATTGAATTTACGTTCTATTAGTGAAACCAAACCACTGGTTTCAAGGATAACGGTGTTTACACTAACAGCCTGTATATATTATTTGTCGAACCCATGGGAATATCGGCATAAAAAGTATTCTATGTGTTATTCTGATGTATAAGCTGTATTACTGTAAAGTTTCATCAAAATCCGTTCAGTAGTTTTTTCGTGAAAAAGTAACAAACATCCATCCATCCATCCTCATAAAATTTCTCGTTTATAATATTATCAGGAGGATTCGGACTCGATCCTGACCCCTTGGCCGGAGAAGGCATGGCAACATAAGGAAGGAAGGCAACATAAGGTTATATTCACCCAAAGGTTGACTGGTACAAAATGCCTATGGCATTAAGCTCTGTACATCTGCAGTGCGATTCTGTAACCATCTCACCGTGAAAACTTAGGCGAAGTGAGCGTGGAGTGAGCTATCATTCAAAGTCAAAGTCAAAGTCAAATCATTTATTTCAAATAGGCACATTAAACAACAACATTCAACAACATCAACATACCAACTAATACTAGGGATTGACACTACTGACTACTCACATCAAGCTCACTTCACTTGAGTTTTCACGGTGAGATTTTTACAGAATCGACTGGCTGGTCAAGTCATAAATCAGATTGCAATATCAGCGAAAATTATGGTTAACTATTCAGACCTTACCCAGTTTAAGGGCTGGTTTTTCAATCGACTGATAATTTTTATTCGTGGAATAAAATTGACGTCTTGACATTTTTTTTTCACCTCCGATAAAATTATCTGGCGTTGGAAAAATCAGCACTAAATATATTTTTGGTCTTTGATAATTTATACAAGACAAATAAACCAAAAGTGATCTCGTGTTTTAGCTATGAAGAGTTCGTTGCTAACGGGAGTTCCACGGGGCGAGCGTGGTGGGTGTCTGTAGCGGGTCCGTTCCACAACTTCCCCTCGCTACCAGCGCGCGCAGCCGGCACCCGCTGCGCGCTCGGCCAGCTCACACCAAGAGGACTACTGCAGATGATCACCGTTGGTAAGCTACTATTCTCTTTACAATACCGTAAATATGACACATGGAAATTCAGAAAGTTACACAGCACTCTAATAGGGTAGTTGCCTGGGTAAAAGAATGATTATTATATTTAGTCCGTCAGTTAGATTATCGAAAAATAATGGACACGTATTTTTTCTTTTGTCAATCAAACAAAGAATGACAAAGATAAAGCGCGACAAAATTTGGGAGTAGAGGGTCGTGACGTCACGCCTTGCTTTAGAGTGTACCAAGGCGTGACGTCACGCGGAACTTTATTGGCGATATCTTCATCATTTTTTATATACTTGACAAAAGAAAAAATAAAAAAATAAATCTAAGACCGGAGTAGGTAGGTAACCAGACAGAGAGAAAACGTCATACAAACGCGCAATGCTAGGTGCACTACTACATACACGGTAGTACAAGACTTAGAAGTGTTACCTCTGTGGTGCACCGTGCGCGTTAATTCGGAAACACGAAGATTACCGAAGCGCATAATTTTCTTTGACAAGCTGTACTGTACACATGGCTACATATCAAGCTATAAATTTCCAGTTTTAGCTGACCTCGCATTGTATACCTAGGAGTTTTGTACAATGAAAAGTCTGCTTATACTGGAAATGAACTTATTAAATGTCGGCACACTGGCAAACAGGTGAAATCATCAATAAAATCTATATCTCTTTTCAGGTAACATTTTAAGGGAAGCATATGGGGAGAAATTGAACCTGGAAACTGTGGAGTCACAAGGGAAAAAGGATACGGGTAAGTTAGGTGCAATTAATAAAAGTGAAACGTAACGTCGAATTTCGTGCAATACCCTGCATACTAAATCGCTTTGCTGCGTGTACTAATTACAGCCGGTCGATTCTGTAAAAATCTCACTGTGAAAACTCAAGTGAAGTGAGCTTGATGTGAGTTGTCAGTAGTGTCAATCCCTTGCATTATTTGTAATGACAGGTCACTCCACGCTCACTTCACCTAAGTTTTCACGGTGAGATGGTTACAGAATCGCACTGCTGAAATATAGTTGCATTTTTTTTTAAACCTCTACGAGGTATGCTACGCACCCTGGTCCTGTTTATTGGCTAATCATTTTACCACGACATGATCTGTTCTTATACAGCATGGCAGGTAAAAGAAGAGACATATCTTAACCAATTGAATAAAAGACTCGCGTGGATCTGCGTTACGAAGGGTTAAGGGAGTGTAGTAGTTATGAAAATGAACAACTTTTAGTATGAGATCAACTCTGAAATATGAAAAGTGCAATACTAACACGATTAAAATGCAGAAAACAACTGATTTTTAATATCAATCAATCAACTCGGCCTATCACAGTCCACTGCTGAAAATAGGCCACAACACCCTGTCCTCCGCCTTCCGCATCCAGTGTGTCCCAGCAACTTTCTTAAGGTCCTCGGTCCATCTTGCTGGAGGGCATCCCACACTACGCTTGCCGCAACGCGGTTTCCTCTCCAGGACTAATGTGCTAAAGATTGATGATACAGTTTCGTAGTATATGTAGTTCGTGTCAATCAAAATAAAAAATCACCTTAGACCGATTTTGTGGCTCCCCAGGCGAGGTAGTGTCATACAGCACTCGGTACCGGCGCACGTACCAGTCGCTCGTGGCGCTGTGGTGGGGCGCGGCGCGCGCGGGCGCGGGCGCGCGGGCGCAGGGCGCGCGCGAGGCGCACTCCGTCGCCTTCTGCTTCCGGGACTGCGCCTGCGCTGCACACCATGCGCTCAACAAGTGAGTATACTGTAGCGGTAGTGTTGGTGTGTGGGAGATTTATTGCTGCTGGAGAGTTTGTTGCGCCGCTTCTTCTTTCCAGCTAAAGCACTAGAATCTAGTGATTTAGCTGGGAAGAAGAAGCACCCGTCCTGCACCACTATCTAGTCACTAGATAGTGGTGCAGGACGGGTGTTTTGGGGTCGTTGTTGTCTTATGTAATTTTGACGCCTATGAATGACTTTTGATTTTAATGGCATGAAAAACTATTTTATATAAAATTTGACCCAGTTCTGCTGTCCAGATTTTTTTCTATCGATACAATGAAATGATTCTTACATGATATTTCATGTAAAGATCAATCAAACCGAGTTAGCCGCATAAAAAAACGAATTTTTCAAAACTATGATTAGGAATTTTCTTCAGAACCCTCATATTTTGGTTGAAAGTTTGCTACGCAATTAGAGTGCTGGTGTGTCGAAAACTATTTCTAACATAACGTTTTTCACTTTCCAGAAAAATAAACTCACAAGCGAAGAACCGTCTCGAATCTCATCCAGCGATCAAAGAGCTAGTCAGTAAGTTGTCCAAAGTACTATTCGAATCTCAAGAGCATCCCGACGCAGACGTCGTGAGAGACGCGCTCCTCGCCTATATGTGCCACGATGCCCCCCTGCCCTGCTCAGAAAAACCGAAAATCCCAAGTAAGACCAAACTTTCTTTAGACAAAAAACACCGAAAATTTCGCACAAATACCATCCCCTCCCGGAAAATTCTTGATGTAGACATTGACACGCTAAATATGGAGTTGGACTACATTAATAACCAAATGGACTTTAATAATGAAATTGGAAGAAAGGCTAGAGATATAATCGGGAAGTATTACGACAGTAAACAGAAGGCGCCTTTAGATTTCGACGCTCAAATGGAAAGAGAGAAGTTACTTTACTACCAACAAAGATACCTAGACAATGCAGACGGTTATGAAGACGTGGTAATTGTCAAAAAGAATCTAGACGCCGATTTCAATTTCCCGAACGACGCCCGAATGGACACGGACTTTGACGAAGACTACAAAGAACCAACGCCAGAGAGCTCAGAAGATTTCTGTATTAAGAAAGAACATGTTATGTCTTTATTTGCGTATTTAGAGTGGAGTTATCGACAGGAAATCAAGAACGTACATAACAGGCGAAGAGGGTTGCTAGTAGCGTATGGATTAATACATAATATAGTCCAAAATATGATACGAATGATCTCCGAAAACAAGCCGAAGTTTGTCGTATATTCGGGCCACGACAAGACGTTACAAGCGTTGATATTAGCCCTAGGACTGAACAACTACCAACATTACAACATACAATACGCATCGCGAATGATCTTCGAAGTTTATAGAAAAAAGGATTTACGCGACGAATTCAAATTCACTAAACGAAAAGCGGTCGCACAAGATTTTTACTTTCGCGTAGTCTATAATGGCGAAGATGTCACAAATAAATTAAGTTTCTGCAAGTCTCGGCAGAATGTGGTCATGAAAGTTGTAGACCCTATAGATGATGTCAAGATTTACAACACATATCTCTGTTCTATAGAAAACATAGTCAGGTTTATACACGACGATTATTTTGCTAGTTTTAACGTCACTAACTTTAAAGACGCGTGCGCAAGCTATGGGAACTCGAAGCATATCTATTAGGTTTAAATTTTTTAAGTTTAGGAACAATTTATTTATTTTTGTGTACTTACGTGCAGTGGTTTAGGATGAAATCTTAATGAATTTTTAGTTTGTGTATTTATTTGTAACTTCTCTTCAAAACGAATTGAACGTTTTATATGCAGCCTGGCTATCAAAATGGCGGCCACGTATGAATCTCAAATCAAAATGGCTGACAGGTACGTATACCACGGACCTTCAAAGCCCTTTGTGATCAAATTCTCATAGATGATCAAATAAAAAAATGTGTAAGTTACAAATAAATACAAAAATAACTAAAAATAATTTTACATAATAAAAAATACAGGAGGCATTTAAGAGATTATTTTATGAATTAATGAGATTATTTAGTGTAGTTAATAGAAGCATATCAATTTTAATACTTACAAGACTAATTTATATCCTTGTGATTATTTTTATAAACTTAGCCTTAACTGATCTCGTGTGAACGTTATATTTATAGTTTTATTTGTTTTAATTAAATGAGTTACAGTCCACTTAATAAGGTACAAAGTTACAAAGAGCGTTCAGACACTTATGCATTACGTAAGTGTCTGAACGCTCTTTGTAAATGATTTACAACGTGGACGTAATGAGGAAGGCAACTCAAAATGGCGCTGTCGTAGCTAGTTCCCAAAACAAATTAACAATACAGGGCGTGAGGTGGATTTATTTCATTTTTGCGAAAAAAACTTTTTTTTCGGGAATGCATCTCGCCGTTCAACCTTGGAGGTTGTCGTCTGCTTAACCGGATTTGCCTGTGGATTCCTCAATAAATTAAGGCCTCCAGCCAGGGCTTAAAAACTAAGCGACTATACTCTAAGGGCACCCCCTGGGGGGTACGGACCTCGGCTTAGAGCGTCGCTGAAAGAGGGCAGCAAGGGACAGGCTGGATCGGAATTCGTTGTCGTGTTCCTAAATAGTCCGACATTCTTGTCCACCATTTTCCGAAAGACCCTAAACTTTTTTTTAACTAAACAGCTCTAACTCTGTGTTGTTAAAAAACGATTAGTCTTCATGTCTTTTCTATTATGTCGAAAACATTTTGAAGAAAATAATCACGAGGAAATGTGCAATATTTAAGGTTTAAAATGTTGTATTTGACATAGGTAAAATACAAAATTTATTTAAAATAACGCATGTTGTAATAAATAATGAAATAAAACCAAACTCATGAATGAACACGAAATGGAATGAATGGGCGAAGTGTCAAATTTAATGTGGGCCGTAGGGACCGAGCTATGGTCACGCCATCTACAATTAGCTTCGCCGACCTTCCCCATTATTATTATTCCAACTGTCGCCATTGACACACACGCTCAAGCAAAACCTGTGTCTTATTGTGAGGACTGTACCCCATATATTGTAAAATATAATTTTACTTTAAAACTCTTAGTATCATTAGTGGTTAAATAGAAATGATAACCGCATAATATTACAAAATAGTACTGAGAAAAACTTTTGACTTGCAGCTTAGCGTCGTTTATGTGAAGCATGTTATGTATAATGACATTGTTTCACACACACTTAACAATTTTACCGAGTGTACTTGTAACTACTGACCTGTAATATACACGTACGCTGGACTAAATATACTATACGAAATGACAGTTGTTTTTCGTGCCGACTCAAAGCGGGATCGAGGGTTTCAGGAAGGAGGAGGAGGGTTTTTTGTTCCACACGCGCCTCAAAGAGATGTCAGCAAAGTGACGGGGCCCCACAGGGCCGAAGGCCTGCCAGGGTAGCGGGAACATCCGAAAGGGTTTACCGCTGCCCTGGAACATAAAGGGCTAAGGAAGGAACACGGGTGGGTTTTAGTCAGTAAGAGTCTGACACTCCCTCCTGCTCCACCCAGAGCGGGAGGAGTCATCTGATGATTTCCCATCCCCAAAAAAAAAAAAAAAAGGGTTTCAGGAACTAAAATTGACACATTGTCGCAAATGGCCGTCGCCGTCGTTTTGTTTTGGTTCGTATCTGATGATTTAGGTCTAAATCGTGAATAAAATTTTTTTGACTACGACATATTTAGAACATTGTGGTGTGAACTGTGGGTCCCGGCTGACATTCGTAGATCTTTGACAGTCGTTACGGGTAGTCAGAAGCCCAAAAGTCTGACAACCAGTCTTACTAAAGGGTTATCGTGTTACACAGTAACTGGGTTGTGGAAGTCAGGTAGGCAGTCGCTTCATGTAAAATACTGACTGTTGTAAAATTCTGCTGCCTAGGGACTGAAAGCCTAAGGGTCAATTTACATTGCTGCGGAACGGAGTGGAATTGAGTTTTTGTAACGATATTGTACATAGCAAAATGAACTTTATGTCAATGGTCTAACGTAGAAACTAGATACCGAGCTTATTACTGCCGGAATTCTCGAGAATGCGCGATAATTCTCCAGAAGATGCGCGACCTGTGCGTATGTTGTGTATATCTAATTTGTGCTTTACACTTTTGACATAAAGTTTATTATGCTTTGTACAACAAAAAAATCGCTTCCATTCCGTTCCACGTCAATATAACTTGAGCCTAAAGGCTCCGTAGATCGACTGACTTGTAAATCTTAACATAAACAGACGTGATACTTTAATCACTAATGATACTAATTCTACCCTAATGCCATTTACATATCTCCATCGGTACTTTAATTATATTTAAGAGAGGAAAAATGAAAAGACTGCACTTAGAACTTTTTTTTTTTATTTCTTATTGTTTACAAAAATCGTGTATTTGATTTTATTTATTTTTTATAAGCTGTTGATTGAAATGTTTGGTTCAAGTGTTTTCCAGGAACTAACTGGCTAGGATATTGAATTTAACCGCTTAAAAGAAAGCGCACAATTTAGCAATGTCAAGTAGAAGTAAATGGAATCTCAAAAAGACCGTGTTCTTTGGTCCCTGGAAAATGCGCTAGCGGAATATGTGTCACTTTTTCTATGTAGACGCAATACTTATTAAAACTAATGTAACTTCCAAATAGATGACCACACATTAAAACTGTTTGAATCCTAATCTGTTTTTCTATTTTTACCATTCCTTAACTGATTACTAGCACGGTTAAGATTTCTTCTATCATTGTGCTTTTTGGGAATCGAACTCAACACAACACCTTGCACGCGGTCTGCACGCGCAACCAGTGTGATCAGCGCATCATCGGCATGCTGAGGCGCGGCGCCGCGATGACTTGGCTTGGCCTGATGACCATTTGTTTCAACAGGGTCCACCACGACGGACGATTCTCCTATTTAATTTAATAGGAAGTAATATTATATTTGTAAAGATCAGCTGGCATTAAACTATTGCCTAAAACTTTCATTGTTGCGCTAACAGTGCCTTTCTTTTTATATTAGAAAAGTGAGCTTTCAGACTTACCTGGAGAATCGCGCACCAACACGCGTCGCGCCTACAGAAATACTCATAGCAATAACACGTAGACGTCCAATGTTTTTAGCTATTATATTTTAGAAGGCGCTGCTCTGGTTTAAAACAAAATCAAATTGCATAGCTTCGTGTGCTTGACTAGTCAGCAGCCGTCAGCAGGGCAGATTAGTCTAGCCCAAAACAATGCTTGAGGAATTCTATACCAAAAATCCTCGTATATTACTCTCTCTTGACCTATTCTCTCTTGCGTGTAATTTATGCTAGAACTTATGAAGTGTTCCTACGTAAACTTACGCCTTCTTCCCATGGGCCCCCATAACTACAGAACACCACCTGCTACGATCCTTATACACTCGTTTTGCTTCGTTTACGCTTATACTTATGAACTAGACCTTTCGGAAGAACATTACCAACAAGGTACAGTCACGAGCAAAAGTATGTATACACTCGGCTTTATTCAAAAGCGATTTACTCCTTTATTTTTTTATTAAATTTTGTGTTGTTACGATCATAGCATAGGTTTATGTAATGTGTCGTATTTCAACGTTGCATACGTTATTTCACGAAAAAATCACAATTGAAAGTTGCCAAGTGTTGACATATTGGTGCTCGTGACTGTACACTATAGAATAGAATAGAATACTCTCTATTATGTACACCATATAAATTACAGACATAAATATCTTCTTCTATATCACTTGGTAGATCGACACAACCCACAAATTGTATAAATCTTATTGTACTCAACCCATGGCAGAACACTGTCCCTCAAGATTATACAGGTAACCCTAGTTTGAGAGGCAGGGCTCACCAATTTATTGTATACAGATTTCTGCAAATTAGTCCACTTGTTTTGTACTTACCTCCTACCACTAGATGTAATGAATAATACCTTTTTGATAACCTTTTGGAAATAAATAAAATTTATTATGATTAAATATAGACATTTTACAAAAGGTGACACAAATGGGCGGATCTTTTAAAGACAACCTTTGGATGGATTTAAAAAAGGGAAGGAGAGACAAATATTTATAGTTATAGTGGTAGTCTATGGTGTAACAATTACATCATCATCTGCTTGCCTTTTCCCAAATAAGTTAGGGTCGGCTTCCAGTCTAACCGGATGCAGCTTAATACCAGTATTTTACATGGAGCGCCTGCCTATCTAACCTCCACAAACGATACCCCTTGGTAAGACGGGTAGTCAGACTTTCGGGTTTCTGACTACCCGTAACGACTGTCAAAGATCCACGAATGCCAGCCGGGACCAACGGCTCAACGTGCCTTCCGAGGCACGGAGGGGTCTCGGTATGTAAAGATGGTCACCCGTCCACAGACCAACCGCGGCAAGCGTAGCTTAACCTGATCGATCGACCTGTGCGGCTGTTATTATTTAGCCACGGGCCCCTCTAATACAATAAATACATATACCTATAAAGTATATTAAACTAATCTAAATAAATAGTCTTTCTAGGGTCTTTATATCTATGAGAATACCTCTTATCCTTTATGTATCATGGAAAAACAACGAACCTAATTTAAATATGTCCCTATAAGTAAGAATATCATAATGCGACACGATACAAGCAACAACAAACAACTTCGGTCAATAAAATATTTAAGTATTTGTTTGCTTGCAATTCTCATAAATCTGCATAATATCGTTGACATTATTCAAATGATCATACGTCAGAAATAAATAGGATTAAGCAGTAGTGTGGTACAGTCAGCGTCAAAAATATCGGGACGAACAGAGTTCAAAATGATCTCAACAACTAAGAAAATTAAACTTAGTCTCAATTGGATAAAGTTCTTGTCAGAATGACAGTTGTCATGCACTGTCTTCATTCTGAAACATTCCTTGTGTCATTGAGTTAATATTTCATTTTCATAGTTGCTTAGATCATTTTGAACAGTCTGTTCGTCCCGATATTATTGACGCTGACTGTACAGTCCGTTCACAGGTACTTTATTTACCTATGATTTTGCATCACAGTCCAAATCGCAGTGATCTTTATTACCATTCTGATAAGGTTGCTGTTGTGTTGCTGCCATTGACAAGTCTGTCAAAATCATTGTGTTCTTTATTTCTGTTACAATAAGGGTGATGTTAGGTTGCTGCTTGTCAGACAGAGGTAAAGTAACTGAACGGACAAGGTGACTGTACAAGTTCATTCTGTATATTTTAATGCCAAGATTTTTTGTGGGATAAACAATAGTGATTCATTTAATTTATCGTTGTTGTTGTTTATATGTAGCGATTAAATGTAATGCAAAGGGCGGGCTCTGCTATTTATTTAGCTACAAGCTTTTGCCTGCGGCTTCGCCCGAGTTCGGAAAATATCCCACAGGAACGTACCACCGGGATTAAAAGTGCCTTATGTGTTCATCCAGGTAAACAATGTACTGGTTATTTCGTAAAATCTTTATACATTGTTTTATATACATAACTCGTTTATGGTGTGCTCGCCTGTGAAGCTCCCAGTCGGCATATTTTTTTCTGACATCTTACACGATCATCGTCATATTTCAGCCAATTTACACAAAACTTAAATGAATTATACGAATCTCATCAATTACATGAATCACTCCGACCATTGATGAACACCGTCTGAAAATCCGTTCGGTAGTTTTTGAGTTTATCGCGTTCCAATAGTCAGACAGACGCGACGGGGGACTTGGACCAGCAAGGCAGTCTTCTTCTTCCTGCCCTTATCCCATCATCCATCCAGCAAGGCAGTCAATCCTACTAATATTATAAACGTGAAAGTTTGTATGGGTCGATGGATGGATGTTTGTTGCTCTTTCACGCAAAAACTACTGAACGGATTTGGATGAAATTTGGCACACAGATGGTTTATAACCAGAGGGTCTACTCCGAAGTAGTATCGGCCGAATGTTCGGCCGTTTCCTGCTACGAAGTTACTATTTGGTTCGGTCGGTACCGATCCTACACTCCTACACTCTTTCGAATATTGACTATGGTCCCGACCCAATTGAGCCGAACCGATTTTTTTTCGCATTTTTCAATAATATTCGGTTCGGCCAAGTGACGGTCCGATCCAAACATTCGCACTTTGCACTTCGGAGTAGGCCCCCAGGATTAACATATTGGATACTTTTTATCCCGATATTCCCACGGGATCGAAACGCGGGTGAAACCGCGGGGCACAGCTAGTACTAGATAAAAGCAAAACTAGGTCTACGCGACCCGGTTTCTATTATACTGATAACGATTAAGTACAAATGTTTAGAAAAACAAGGTCTTCAATGATGACGTACATTGCTACTGCGTTGCTGCTTCCGCAGACGTTCGGAGTTCTGAAGGCAAATTCCCGTAATTTGAAACGGTCAAAATCTAGTCGCAGTCGCATCTCGGCGACAAGCAAATGTCAAAAACTTGTCAAAATGTAGGGAAATTAGACGTATTTTTGACAGATTGAGACTGAGATCTAGTGTAGCTATACGCAGCTTAGTGAATACCAAACTTAGTTCACCGCTGCGACAGCGCTGCCCGCATGGTTGTGTTCTTAGAGAATAGCATTGCTGACTGTGAACGTTCTTAAAATTACGAGAATTGTTGTCCCTCTGATCGTCGTTTGTTTTGATAAGTGCACCCACGATCGTCGCAAGAACCATTTCAAGTCATTATTATGTAAGTACTATCTAAATTTATCTTGGATATTTCTGACATCGGTGAAGGTAGAACGGTGTGAGGAAACCTGGACTTACTACGTAATATATGTAAGTCTGAAATTGCCAACCCGTCTTGAGCAAGCGACCTTTTTAGGTACTAGTAGATACCTATTTGTTTTTTACTACTCGTATCGTGAAACAGCGACTGAAAATACCATCTGTTAGCGTTACCGGTTCGGTTACTAACCTCTGGTAGATCTACAATCGAGAGCAATGAATCCGGGTCACTTGAAGAATCCTAAAAATCTCGGAAACTAAAAATGCTAGGTTAATGCACTAAATTGTATTTAATAGACAATGTAATACTCCTTAAATGAAGGTATTAAAACTTCTTAGTTATTGTAAAGTTATATCATAAAAAAATCAAATTTGAAAAAGGGCCACTTTCGAAGATGGAACTACGAAATTACAGCATTTGGTTTTGCTTTTGTTTGTAATCTGTCATTTATGTGGGTACATAAACCATATTGATAGTGCTCTATATTCATTATTCAAGCTGAAATTATGTCGCTTACGCCTGAAGAATGCACCAGAATACTTACAATGCTGGAAACCGGCCGGAGTCAGCGCGATACAGCCAGGACTGTCGGTGTGTCGCTGTCAACAGTACAAAGAGTTCTCCGACGTTACGAAGAAACTGGTTCTAACCTACGCAGACCAGGAACGGGCAGAACCAGGTGTACCACAGCACGAGAAGACCGATACTTGGTGAACACCATGCTTCGAAATCGCTTTCTCACAGGAACTGAACTCACAAATCAGTTTCGACGCCTCGGAGGAAGTAACCCAAGTGCATGGACAGTAAGACGTCGGCTTGCTGAATCTAACTTAAAACCCCTTAGACCTGCAAACGGCCCTAAACTGGAGCGTGGGCATCGTATTTCAAGACTAAGATATGCCCAGAGCCACGTAAATTGGAGTATTGAAGATTGGTCAAAAGTTATGTTCTCCGACGAATCAAAATTTATGCTCTACTAGCACGATGGAAGACACAGAGTGTATCAAAGACCAGGGGAAAGATTCAAGCAAGCATGCATCGAAGAAAAAGTAGCCTACGGTGGTGGGTCTGTACTTGTGTGGGCCGGAATTTCTTCTGAAAGTCGCACAGAGCTGGTGATCATAGAAAACGGCTCTTTAACTAGCGTAAGATATGTGGAAGAAATCCTCAATGATCACGTTGGTCCATTTATGGTCAATTTAGGTGAGGATGCTATATTTATGCATGACAATGCCCGACCTCATACAGGTAGGATTGTGAATGACTACCTTCAAGAGATGAACATTACTCGTATGGAGTGGCCAGCGCGCAGCCCGGATATCAACCCGATCGAGCATGCTTGGGACGAGCTAGGCAGATGCGTAAAACAACGAAACCCTCCCCCAATCACGCTTCGTGAGCTCAAAATTGCTCTCACAGAGGAATGGGAGCATATTCCCCAAAATCGTATAAGGAACTTGGTGTACAGCATGCCAAACCTCGTAAACGCAGTAATGGAAGCACGAGGAGGCAATACGAAGTATTAAAATTCAAGAAAATCGTAATAAAGTTCAAAAATTTCATGTTTCCTATTTTTGTTTTAAGGAGAGATCAGCAGTTTTTTTCTTTATGTAATTTTGTGTTAATAAAATGTATGGTGACTCATATTTTTTTACTTTCATTTAAGGAGTATTACATTGTCTATTAAATACAATTTATTGCATTAACCTATCATTTTTAGTTTCCGAGATTTTTAACATTCTTTAAGTGACCCGGATTCATTGCTCTCGAGTGTATATGTAGGTGAGTGTGTTACGAGAATACTCGCCTGTCCTACGTGACAACTGTACCGTCTACTCTTTGTTGTTGTTGATCTGTTAGGTAATTGGCCAAGGTATTTATGTACGGTACCTAATTGGTAAGGATTTGAATAGCTCTTCCTTCAACATTGTTGAATTAATGTGTCCGTTTCGACTGCTCGGCCACAATTTCGTAGAAGCAAAACGACTACGTCAACATTACGAAGGAATTTGTAAAACACTAACGATGAAAGTCGCAAATTCGTAGATCCAATATTCAGAAAGTTGTAAAGGTTTAACCATGGCCGCGCAGTCGAAACGTGGAGAACTGCGCGGCCACGCAGTTCTCTTAAAGTTCTCTTAAACGGAGCTTCGTAGAGGTCCCATTCTTTTTGCTAATCACTGATACGATTTCGAAGAATATGTAGACAGTATCAATAAAGCCCTAATGTATGGAATTCACGACCTACAGAACTTAAATGCTATGGCCGCGCAGTTGACACGTGGAGAACTGCGCGGCCACGCAGTTCTCTTAAAGTTCTCTTAAACGGAGCTTCGTAGAGGTCCCATTCTTTTTGCTAATCACTGATACGATTTCGAAGAATATGTAGACAGTATGAATAAAGCCCTAATGTATGGAATTCACGACCTACAGAACTTAAATGCTATGGCCGCGCGGTTGAAACGTGTAAAACTGCGCTGTCACGCAGTTCTCTTAAACGGAGCTTCGTAGAGGTCCCATTCTTTTTGCTAATCACTGATACGATTTCGAAGAATATGTAGACAGTATGAATAAAGCCCTAATGTATGGAATTCACGATCTACAGAACTTATAACCTATAATGCAAGTTAGAAGAAGGGTGACCAAGATTTATGGTGCGTCATTCAGACATTTCAAAGCGTCGTTTTTATACCACATAGCCTATTATCATAATGAGGTAATAAGTATGCTTAATTGGATGGAGAAGTACTAAAGTAAGTAGATATAATAAAATAATACAGTTATAATATACGAAACTATTTTATCCGTTACCGTCAAGATGGAGGGACCAAGTCTTGGATTTCAAATCAGCCTACATAAAAGTTTAATATTGTAAATCTACTATTTGCAACCTTTGCACTAATTTTTCAGTACAATTAGTACTTTTTTTAAGATAAACTTCACCGTAAGTCATTTGCATAACCCAAAGGTAGACTAGACGGCGGCGGCGATAGGGGGACTAGATGGCGCTGTGTGAAATGTCCAGGGATATTATTATTATTAAATTCTTTGAAAAACCAAAAAAATACTATCCATTAACATGCCTGACCAAATTTTTGAATTGTGATTATGGAGGGACCAACATTTATTGCCGTTATTTCGCAAACGATTCATGAGAGAAAAGAGTAAGAGTAAGTTTATATACAATATGTTACGAGAGCAACAATTAGTGTAATTTTATGTTTATTGTTTCTTTTATTTTTTTTATTTTTTATGTAAAACATATCTATGTTAATTTTCTGTAAAGATTACATTGTTATAAGTATAAGGTTGTATTGTTTTAGTTATAAGTAATTGGTGTTAATGTATTTTGTAGTTATTTGTAATTGTTAGTAATAGTGTTATTTAAAATAGTTAATATTATAAGTAGGCTTAGCTATCGCATTAGGTTTCTAAACCTGTAATGATAGTTTTAGAGTTTTAAATAAATAAATAAATAAATGTTAGGGATCATCAAATTGCATATTTCTAAACTAGAATTAAGGTAGGTATTGTAATACTATATAGGTAGGTTACTCCTCCGACCAGCCTATCCTATGGTCCTTCCACTTTGACGTCAAAATGGAGGGACCAACGATTTTAAATAACGTACTGTTAAATAACTACGTATACGTTGAGGTAGCTAAAATTTGTGCAAAGGTAGCAAATAGTAGATTTACAGTATTAAACTTTTATGTAGGCTGATCTAAAATCCAAGACTTGGTCCCTCCATCTTCACGGAAACAAAATATTAACACCGTATTCGTATAAATACTAATTTTAACAGTATGCTAAAGAAAACACTCATTTAATCAAAAACTCATTTATATTTTTGAAAAAAAATAAGACTAATCAAAATATGACTTACTGTCATGTCAAAAAAAGGAACTCGTTTGAAAAAAAACCGGTCAAGTGCGAGTCGGGCTCGGTACCCGAGGGTTCCGCAAAAATTTGTAGGTACCTATGTAACTACAAATTTACTGTTTTCGGATATTTTCCTTTACATTGCTTCTTGACAAATTTCATGTGTCTAGGTCAACGGGAAGTACCCTACAGGTTTTGATTCCCTTGTGAGTGTTAAAATATGCGGCATAAACGGAACATAAACACCCGTATCTTTTAATGGCGTTAACTTAGAAGTTTGATTCTTTCACTGCTTCAAGGGATTGCAACCTTGAGTATTTGATATTAATTTCAACTTGGTAACTCTACGCGTTCCTGAGAAAAACGTTCTTGATAGACGCGACGGACAGACAGACGGACAACGAAGTGATCTTATAAAGGTTTCGTTTTTCCTTTTGAGGTACGGAACTCTAAAAACATTAAAAACAAACAGTCATTATTTGGAAGAAAAAGGTGATAACCTAAGAGGTAAGGTTTTAACAACAAAGGTAATACTACTGCAATACATAGTCGACGTCTTAAAATGTTTACCACCATGAGGTCTATAATTCCATTGTCATTCTATTAAGCAAGTACTACTACAATATAAATTAATACTTAAGCGATAAACATTTTGAGACATTTTGAATACTTACGGTTTGGTATGATACAGTTGATATGTTTCCTTCTTCACTTTCTTGTCCAGCAGCACTTATGATAATGATGTGTTTAAATAATGAACGTCAAGATGACGGGACCCCGTCAGGTATTTCGAATATCACGTGAATAGGATTTAGTACAATATTTCTACTATTTCATATTAAAATTCTACACTCATAAAATTTCAAATATTCTACAAAGAAAGTGGTCCCGCTATTTTGATATCAAAATGGCAGGACCAGTATTCAGTTAATGAAAAAATACAAGGCGTAATCTTAAAGTGAACACACCTTTTAATATGATAACCTGGCGGGGTCCCGTCATCTTGACGTTCATTTTAAATAGCCACAACAGTGCAGAATCACGAGCACACACAATCCATGATGAACCATTTATCACTGCACTGATAAAGACGCGTAAGCGGGTGGTGCTCAGGCGCGGGTGCACTCGCTTGGGAGCCGCCGAGATAGGATAAAACACCTTCTCAAAATGTCGCGTTAGTAACTTAGAATAAAATTTACCCAGATCTAAAAAAAAAGGTTGTTTTTTCCAATTTCTTATTAAATGTTTACAAGTTATAGGTAGGTAGATACTAATCGAATAGATAATCATTAATCCTTTTTACAAAAAAAGGTACTTAGGTACCTACCATCTTGACGGTAACAATATTTTCGTATCTACTTACTTTGGTACTTCTCCATCCAATTAAGCATACTTATTCCCTCATTATGATAATAACGTGGTATAAAAACGACGCTTTTGGAAATGTCTGATTAACGCACCATAAATCTTGGTCACCCTTCTTCTAACTTGCATTATAGGTTTTAAGTTCTGTAGGTCGTGAATTCCATACATTAGGGCTTTATTCATACTGTCTACATATTCTTCGAAATCGTATCAGTGATTAGCAAAAAGAATGGGACCTCTACGAAGCTCCGTTTAAGAGAACTTTAAGAGAACTGCGTGGCCGCGCAGTTCTCCACGTGTCAACTGCGCGGCCATAGCATTTAAGTTCTGTAAGTCGTGAATTCCATACATTAGGGCTTTATTGATACTGTCTACATATTCTTCGAAATCGTATCAGTGATTAGCAAAAAGAATGGGACCTCTACGAAGCTCCGTTTAAGAGAACTTTAAGAGAACTGCGTGGCCGCGCAGTTCTCCACGTTTCGACTGCGCGGCCATGGTTAAACCTTTACAACTTTCTGAATATTGGATCTACGAATTTGCGACTTTCATCGTTATTGTTTTACAAATTCCTTCGTAATGTTGACGTAGTCGTTTTGCTTCTACGAAATTGTGGCCGAGCAGTCGAAACGGACACGAATTAATCAGTCATCCCAAATTCCCAAAAAGCTTTCTATGGCGGTGCATATGCAGGCCAATTCTCGTAATTTAAAACGTTCAAAATCTAGTCGTAGTCTCATCTCGGCGACAAACAAGTGTCAAAAACTTGTCAAAATGTATGGAAATTAGAGGTATTTTTGACAGATTGAGACTAGAGATCAGACTGTGAACGTTCTATAAATTACGAGAATTACCCCTCTGATAACACACGTTGAAACAAATTCGCATAGTTTTTGTATTACGGAGCAATGACGAAAATGTCGTGAGGGACGTGAGGAAAGTGTTGAGTATGAATGTCGATGCCTATAAGAGTAAGGAAAGACCAAAGACACTATGGATGCACTTTGTGAATGATGATATGGTTAGAAACCACTAATAGAACGACTATAGTCAAGTATGGATGAAAAATACATGTTGCTCCGACCCCAAATAAATTGTGATATGGGCAGGGCCGCAGGGGCTGCAGTCTCGACATTCATAGCGATCGCCATACATGGTGGCCACGACGACATACTCTAAAATATTTAGCAGGTAACACCGCGGTGAAAAACATTAAACCTGGATCTTTGAGTATGAATCCTTGGTTTGAGACAAAGACATTAACTTGACTATCTTAAATCTCTTTGGTTTGAGAACTATTTAGAAGTTTAGTTTAGTTAGAAGTTGAAGAATATGTGGATACCCTTGCCCTGAAATGTGACATAAAGGTATTATGGGCATGGAATTATTATGTACTACGTACGCAGTACATAATAATTCCATGATTAAGGGGTAAACAAAATGCTCTACCCTGTGACTTCAGCGCTGCGTCAGGCAATCAATGACAACTCGGCAAGTATACGTGACCGCGGCGCCGTCAGCAGCCATATTGTTGACAAGATATAAATAAATTGAATGATGAGCTGACGACAGAGAGATGTGCATGCTTAGTGAATAGTGTTGGAGGCAATTGAGCGTCACATAGGTATCAGCGGAGCAATTACGTAACACACTGTCATTTTGACAGTTCAACAACATTCACTGCGTTATTTACGTTGTTGAGCAGACACATTTTTAGAACATATGAAGCAATGGTTTAGCAATATCCTTCAAAATTATTCAAATTGAGATTGATAGTGTATTACGCAATTAGGCTGCTGTATAAGGATGGATCAGATGAATGCATAGCAACCGCAAGGGATACCGCAAAAAAAACCTGGGAAAATTACATATTGATTTTTTTCGCGCTTTGGGGTTTGGTGCCATAGTAAAAAAAGTTATTCATAGTGATGAGTAGGTGGCAATGACCCCTTTTCGGGTTTTCAGATATTTCAATTCCTCCTTTCTTTTTTGTTTTTTCATTAAATTAGATAAGCCACCATCTGCATGTGGAAGGGGGAACGAAACTCTCACACACATCCCTGGGGAAACTATAAAGGGGTTCCCCGAAATCCAACTGTGCAAATGTTCCAGGCAAGACGTGTACACTGCGCCGACTTTAACTGAGGTCACCTACAATTAATTTGCAGTTGATGTACTTAGATCTAAGCCTCGTACGGCTTAACAAATATGATGATAAGCTGATAGGTAATTGAATAGGTGGTCTAGGCTGGTCTCTGCAAACAAATACCTAGTAGATACTGGCGCCGATTCTCTTGTTCACAAACTAAACTAAATTTAAGTCCAATGCATCTTTTTCTTTCTATTTCTTTAAGTAAAGGACAGAAGATAAACATTAGTTTAGTCCTGTCAAATTAGTCAGCGCATGACGTAAATTGACGTATTTTTAGTAGCCGTGTTTTTATTCACATCTAATCTGTCTAATTTGACAGGACTAAACTAATATTTTATCTTCTGTCCTTTTCTTAATGAAATAGAAAGAAAAAGATGCACTGAACTTAAATTTAGTTTAGTTTGTGAACAAGGGGGATCAGTAGATATTAAGTTTAAACAGCCGATGTTGGCATGTTGAGTTGAAACACCATTCCAAAACCCACTAACGATTTAGATTCACTGCATAATTTTATCTAAACAATACAAATTCTAAATCCAAACAGCGAACGCCATCTTGTAAAGCGGGGGCTAAAGGGCGGTGGACCAAGGTAAGCGCAACGCAGCTCCACCTAACACAAATATGTAGTCGGAGCACATTTTGAAGGGACAGTAAGGTGCGCCCTTTCAAATTGCAACACAATAATCGTAATGATGATGTGATATGGAAATATTTAATGTCAACTTTCCATATTTGCAATGTGTTTGTCTATAATTTTGAAGGGCTTGTGGCTAAGTAATAACAGCCGCACGGGTCGATCGAACAGGTTAAGCTACGCTTGCCGCGGTTGGTCCGTGGATGTGTGACCAATTTTACATACCAAGACCCTCCGTGCCTCGGAGAGCACGTGTATTCGTGGATCTTTGACAGTCCTTACGGGTCGCCAGAAGCCCGAAAGTCTGACAAGCAGTCTTACCAAGGGGTTTCGTAATACCCAGTAATACTGGGTTGTGGAGGTCAGATAGGCAGTCGCTCCATGTAAAATACTGGTACTCAGCTGCATCCGGTTAGACTGGAAGTCGACTCCAACATAGCTGGGAAAAGGCTGGGCAGATGATGATGTTTATTGTCTATAATTTACATTGTTGTTTAGTTGTCCTTGCCATAAGCACTTAATCAAGTGATGATGAATGAGTCATCAATTGATCGTATAGTTGTGGAAGAACATAACATCACGCCTGTTCTCCCCAAACGGATAGGCAGAGGGGCAACTATAGTATACCCACCTTTCGCTAGTTATGTTTATGTATCACTAGCTGCGCCCCGCGGTTGCACCCGCATAAGTTTCGATCCCGTGGGAATATCGGGATAAAAAGTATGCTATATGTTAATCATGGTTATAAACCATATGTGTGCCAAATTTCATCCATATCCGTTCAGTAGTTTTTGCGTGAAAAAGTAACAAACATCCATCCATCCATACAAACTTTCGTGGTTATAATATTAGTAGGCGCGTTTATAAAGGGGGCGTCTCTTCAGACACACACATCTAGGCTTCGGGTTGTAACTGAGAAATTTTTAATGGGGAAACCCAATAACACTTCGCCCGACCTGGGAATTGAACCCAGGAGCTCTTGCTAAGCAGTAGTGCTTGGGACTACTAGATGAGCAAGGTAGCTAGGCAACTACCCTGTTATACGTAATAGGGTAGTTGCCTGGGTAAAAAAATAATAATTATGTTGAGTCTGTCAGTTAGATTATCGAAAAATAATGGACATCTATTTTTTCTTTTGTCTATCAAACAAAAAATGACAAAGATAAAGCGCGTCAAAATTTGGGAGTAGGGGTCGTGACGTCACTTACTTGCAAAAGTGTCGCAAGCAAGTGATGTCACGCAGAACTTTAACGGGCGATATCTTCATCATTTCTTATATAATTGAAAAAAGAAAAAATACGGGTTCAATATTTTTTGATAATCTAACTGACGGACAAATTATATTTTTTTTAGGAAAATAGCCTATTGTAGGATATTTATTTATTTATTACTGTAATTGCCCGTGACATCACAGCATTCACAGCGGGCCCTATTAGAATACCACCGCTGCGACATTCGCGCTTCCTGTACGGGTAGCAATAAATACTTTTTTTTTCTTTCTTTCTATACTTTTTCTAATTATATTATAACAGCTTCTGCCCGGGACTTCGTCTGCGTAAACTTTCTTGCACCCCCGACTCACCCGGCGCATCGCATCGCATCGCCTGCGCGCGCTATTATCGCTTAGCGTTAATCTTTCTGACTTTTTCTCTTTTTTCTCGGCTTTTTTCTTTTTCAAGTTTTCTAGTGTGATGCTAAATAGTCTTTGTTTTGTCAAGAATTATGCTAACAAAAGCAAAAAAAAAAAAAACAAATCTGGCCGGTAGTTACGCGCGTTCAAACAAACAAACTATAGGTATTCAGCTTTATTTTTCGTAGAATATAACTATATTGTAGAATGATAGATCCAACCAATTACTAGTTACCTACTAACAACAGGCTTGTGTAACTGACACCACTGACTAACAAGGCCTGCTACAGTGGGATTGTATGTATCTAATCTGCATTCGCGACATATTCGCAAAAAATGTAAACAAATATGATTTTATGGAAAAATAACTTTAATTCCTACACAATAAAGTTCAGTTTAAGCTACAACTTCAAACATTTTTATAACTTATTCAAGAGTGCTAGTCACTCTGAAATCAACTTAATCACGATTGAAATAAAGTTGGTATTTGTTTAACTTGAAATAACATAAATTTGAATAGACTTTAGTTACATGTAAAAGACAGTTTAAAAGAAAACAAATGCAGCGAAAATAAGTGCGTGGGAGTTTCTACACGACACGTGTAGAATGATAGGACTAGGGATTACGTTACAACTATTGTGTAAGTATAAGATGCCAGGGTAGCGGGAACATCCGAAAGGGTTTACCGCTGCCCTGGAACATAAAGGGCTAAGGAAGGAACACGGGTGGGTTTTAGTCAGTAAGAGTCTGACACTCCCTCCTGCTCCACCCAGAGCGGGAGGAGTCATTTGATGATTTCCCATCCTCAAAAAAAAAAAAAAAGTATAAGATGCCAGTAGGGAGGTGCACTTAACTTTATTATACCGGTGACAACATTTAACATTAGAGAGAAGATATAATTATACTTTAAAGGTCGTTTTCTCAACTGTGCTGTTGAAACCTTTAAACTTTAATGATGCCATCTAGGGCCCACTCCCTAGATGGCATCATGAATTGTGCAAAGTTTTTGACCGTCTAGGGTTAATATTGAAGATTTGTTCAATGATTGAACAAAAGTTTGAGCGAGTTTAATTTTTATGGCATCATTATTTTTTGGAATTATTTGCGTGCTAGGACCTACAAATTGTTTTATATAACACCCCTTGTGGCCATACGCTTACGCTATAGTAATATTAATTGATGAACAGCACACACGGGGCCCAGAATCTTTTAGATAACTTTTAAATAAACAGCCGATCGATTCTGTAAAAACTTTTCACGGTGAGACCGTGAAAAGTTAGGTGAAGTGAGCTTAGAGGGAGCTGTCAATAGTGTCAATCCCTAGCATTAGTTGGAATGACAGCTCACTTCACCTAAGTTTTCACGGTGAGATGGTTACAGAATCGCACTGCAGGCTTCTAGTTTTTTAAATTTCAAACAGCAAAGACATTGCGTAATGTGAATAGCCGATTTATTATTTCTTTATCTTTTTTTACTCAATTAGGTAGGTAAGTACACAAGAGCGGGTAGAACCTGCGGGGTAACTGCGTAACACACTATCAGTAGCAAAAGCAATGGCTTTAATTTTGACATTTCAACAACATTCATTGCGTTATTTACGTTGTTGAGCAGAGTTTTCGAACAAATGAAGCAATGGATTAGCAATATCCTTCAAAATTATTCAGATTCTGATTGATAGTGTGTTACGCAATTAGGGTACTGCACCCTAATTGGGATACCGGATATCCGGGTGATTTACTTTGACGTAAATCACCCGGATATGCATCTCTTTATCCGAAGCATTTGATAGATTTATCATTTTAGTTGCACTAAGCGGCAACATAGGCCAAATTTAAAGCTATAGAAGCGTTTGCCAAAGTTTATGGATAACGTGAATAACACGGTGTAGTTATACCAGTAGAATAGGTTAATAGGTAATATATGTTTATACCTAACTACTAAGCTTCAATCAAGGAAGTGTTATCGAAAATCTGGTTTTGACAGAGAAAAACATAAATAAACACAAAACTGTCTATTTTTGCATCAATCTAGAATGATGTAAAAGAGTCCAATATTTTCGTCATGTCGCACTATACTGACCTCGCGATTATAACTTTCTGTTCCGTATCAGTCGTCGTGTTGGTTCGAAGGTGTTGCTTGCGTTATCTTAGATAAGGGGCAGTGTAACGAATACACGGCATTATTAGTTTTATTCCACGTTAAATAACGTAGCAGTAGTAGGGTGACCATGATGTTTGAAAAGTCCTACAAAAAACGGGCAATTCTCGTAATTTTAAGAACGTTCACAGTCTGATCTCAGTCGCAATCTGTCAAAAATACCTCTAATTTACCTACATTTTTGACAAGTTTTTAACATTGATTGTCGCTGAGATGAGATTGCGGCTAGATTTTCAACGTTTTTAATTACGGGATGGGCCTTCTGATAAAATCGTGGATTTGTTATCGATTAATGACGAGGTTGATGGTCGGCCATAATTCATCATCTGCCTAGCCTTTTCCCAATGTTGGGGTCGGCTTCCAGTCTAACCGGATGCGGTTGGATTCCAGTATTTTACATGGAGTGACTGCCTATCTGACCTCCACAACCCAGTTACTGGGTAATACGATACCCCTTGGTAACTTTGGTAAGACTGGTTGTCAGACTTATTATTATTATGAAAGGTAGTTACTTGCTGCCCTCTAAAGACTGCACCTATAAGAGGTTTACCAACCATAGGAACCAAAGTCCGGCCGTCGTGAGAATGCGTCCCTGACACCGGTCAGTGCGACAATTCTAGTAGCTAATAATAAAGTTGAAATTCGCAAAACACGTATTCATTTGTATGAAACTGACAGGTATCAAGAACGCATACTCTCGTCGGCCGCTCTGCAGGTATAAAGCCAATCACAATCTGAATCATTTTGAAGGATATTTCTAATCCATGTGCCAGGTACAGACGCCAGCACATCAAGCTACTACAATCTGTCAAATTTCTTTAATAGATTTTCAACTTTATCGGTAAAGCATTAAGTTTCAATGTTGATTGGAAAAATTTGACAGTTTCGAGTATCTTTACCTGCTGGCGTCTGTACCTACTCACTATACTCATACTTTTCAAACCAAAATGCAGCTTTTTTTTTTTTTTTTGAGGACGGGAAATCATCAAATGACTCCTCCCGCTCTGGGTGGAGCAGAAGAGAGTGAAAAAATGCAAAATGCAGCTTGGCGTTAGAAACAGGCGTGATTGTAGGGTATAATTTCTAATTACATAAAATAACATTACGCCTGTCTTTCCCAAAGGGTTTGGACAGAGGTGTACTGACTCGACTTTTTCGCAGTTAAGCTTTACGTAAGTACATGACTGTATTGTTTTTTCTTGTATATAAGAAGTAAAGTTCTTAACAGGTAATTGATACCTACTCGTAACAATCTGGCCTAGACTAATACGCAATTTGACTCAACTTATTATTTTCAAGAGTAAATAAATGCTACTTCCTACTAAAATTATAAATGTGAAAGTTTTTGAGGACGGATGGATGGATGTTTGTTACTCTTTCGCGGCAAAAACTACTAAACGGATTTGGATGAAATTTGGCGCACAGATGGTTTATAACCAGGATTAATACATAGGATACTTTTTATCCCGATATTCCCACGGGATCGAAACTTATGCGGGTGAAACCGCGGAGCGCAGCTAGTTATGTAATATGGCAGATACAATGTTTTTTAGATGTTAAAGGGACGGTAATAAATATGACGATTCTGATGCTATTTGCATGAACATTATAGACGACCAACAAAAATCTCATCGGTCACGAATCACCGAACTTTTCCGTCGAAATCCGATCGCGTGGTAACAGCAAACGCGTACTACGCAGTTGTTTCAGTCAAGGTCGCGAGTCGTGGATGCGTGATGTGTGCACTACAACATTTTTTATTTATTTTATTAATGGCCGCTGAGACGATAAAGCGAACTGTGTTGATAGGGGGCGAACGCATGTAAGGTCTTATAGGCATGATCGTGTTGTAATAAAAGTTTTAAATACCTATTAGTAATTAACAAGGATTTAATTTAATGAAAAGTTCGAAGTAAGAATTTCATCCTATTTTTTTCCGCTGTGGAATTTCAGGGCGACTTTTACGTTAGCATTCACCATGTGCTGCAAGGCAAGATGGGTAACTGCGTAACACACTAACAATGCAGCAATGGGTTTCATTTTGACAGTTCAACAATATTCATTGCGTTTTTTATGTTGTTGAGCATATACATTTTTCGAACATATGAAGCAATGGATTAGCAATATCCTTCAAAATGATTCAGATTGAGATTTATAGTGTGTACGCAAATTAGGGTGCTGGTGTCGATATTATGGTCCTGTCCTGACAATCACAGGTTACCTATTTTGCAGCTTATGGTTGCAATGTTATCCAGCACCCCTAATTGCGTAACACACAATCAATCGGAATCGGTTTCATTTTGACAGTTCAGCAACATTCATTGCATTATTTACGTTGTTGAGCAGATACTTTTTTCGAACATATGAAGCAATGGATTAGCAATTTGCTTCGAAATGATTCAGGATTCCAATTGATTGTATGTTAGGCAATTAGGGTGCAGGTTGCTGATTGTCCATTTAAAGGCTCAAGTTCAACGGTGACACAAACTAACAGCTTATTTCGTGAGACGGGTCGATCGATAAAATATTAATAAATGAATACAAACTATCTCATTTGTCTTATTGAGTGGATTTCCTTGACCTATCAAAAATGAGATACTATGTATTATTAATATTTACCTACTATTGCATGGCGAGAATGTATGAGGAATGAGGATCTTAGCACTGTCACCAGCTTTCGCTCCTACTTCTACATTGATCTGGGTATTTCTAAATTGTTATAATGAAGTAACAAGAAAAATGTACCCAGGATTTTGTAATATCTTGACTCTAAAATGTCGTTTTGTAATCCTACTAATATTAGAAACGTGAAAGTTTGTATGGATGGATGGATGGATGGATGTTTGTTACTCTTTCACGCAAAAACTACTAACGGATTTGGATGAAATTGGCACACATGTGGTGTATGACCAGGATTAACATATAGGATACTTTTTATCCCGATATTCCCACGGGATCGAAACTTAAGCGGGTGAAACCGCGGGGCGCAGCTAGTACTTGATATATCCAGATAAATTGGGATAGGGGCAGAAGAATAGTGGTGCCTGTGGCTGTAGAATGAAAACAGGCCCCTAGTCTTTCCCCATTTTTTTTCTGTGGAGAAATCCTCATAGCTATCCTCCATCTGGGAAGAACGGAGGGTTATATTGGTCTCATATCGACTGAAACCCCACAGTTCCTTCAAGTACCACCCTAAAAAATACAAAAAAAAACACGATTTATAGAAACATGAAAAGAATAGTTTTTGCTTAGAAATATACTTCTCTACCGTTAGTTTGCTTTCAGATACTTTAACATTTATTTATCAGCCTTGAAGCAAGATATTGATCAACTTTTCCTAAAACATATAGGTAATAATAGCCTCCCGAACAATTTCGGTCACGGTGGCCTATCTCAACGGAGATTAGCCAGGTACGCAGGACATAATAATATTATAGTGCACAAGTTACTCTCATAGTCCGAGACGGCAATCCGACACGACCGGGGAGAGATCAGGCGAAGGACCAACGGCTTTACGTGCTTTCCGAGGCACGGAGGTAATAAACCGTCAACTTCTAAACTCCGGACTGTTACAAAGAATGGAAACCCCAATTATGACTTTGTCCGACCCGGTGATCGAATCCAGGACCCCACCTTAGAGTCGGTCTTGCAACCATGAGACCAACGGAGCATATATAAAACCCTAAAACTTATAGATAAGAGCCAAGTAATTACACGTGCATCTGAAATTCGGTCAATTATTATATCAAAATACTTAATGTCAATAAGATAAAATAATTAATATTTGTTTTAATAATATACCTATTTGTTCGAGTTACTCTGTGATATTAAAGATATACCGAATGTAAATAAGACTGGTTATGTAATGTACTTTACCTAGAGTTCGATATCACTGTTATCACATAAGGTTATCTATGTAAACCAGTGTAAACTGAGTTATCAATCTGTTTCTGTTGCGATTGGGATTAGCTGTCACAAAATAATACCTAGTTCTTAATTTTTGGCTGAACTAGAACTGTAAGACCGCGATAGGTAATTTAAACATTTGGATGAAATATGGCACACAGATGGTTTATATATAGGATACTTTTTATCCCGATATTCCCACGAAATCGAAACTTATGCGGGTGAAACCGCGGGGCGCAGCTAGTTTTCTATAACAGTACCCATAAGTCAAAAATCCGGACAAATGAACAGGCCGGACAAAGTCCGGACTGAGTGCCAAAAAGCCGAACGGATGGTAATCCTAGGCGAGTGGGGCCTAAACCCCGGTATAAAGAAACCTTTTGGAATAAAGTTTTGGCATAAAAATGTCCGTTCGGATAAAGTTGATTGTTTTATTTGCAGAACTCGTCTTGAGGTGGAACCCGATAGGAAGGGGGCAAAGGTGTTATTTTATAGCTCCAGATGTCGTATTTTATCGCGCGTTTTTGTGTTTGTTTTGGTTTAATCTTATCTTACGTGAACATTTTTAAATTCCATTCGGTGTAAAAATCTAGAATTTTAAAACTTGACTGTCTAGTGGGTAATGACGTCATACAGAACAGTCTGAGGCAGTCAATGTGGTCTTGGTAGGTAGGTACTGTAAGAATTCAAAGAATGTTATGATTTCTTTACACTTATCTAAGCCAACGTCTTACATCACTACCGCTATATTATCACTTTTTTCCAAACCAAAAACCTGCAGTGCAATTCTGTAACCAACTCACCGTGAAAGCTTACGTGAAGTGAGCGTGGAGTGAGCTGCCATTCCAACTAATGTTAGGGATTGACACAATATTGACAGCTCACTCTAAGCTCACTTCACCAAACTTTTCACGGTGAGATTTTTACAGAGTACCAATATTTGACATCTACAGTCTAAACTCGCTTGACTGTACGAATGCAACCAAGTTTATCCTACTAATAATAGGATGAGGATGGATGGATGTTTGTTACTCTTTCATGCAAAAACTACTGAACGGATTTGAATGAAATTTGCGACAGAGATAGTTTATAACCAGGATTAACACATAGGACACTTTTAATCCCGTTATTCCCACGGGATCGAGACTTATGCAGGTAAAACCGTGGGACGCAGCTAGTTTTACATAAGATCGACTTTAGCGGATAATCTTTACAGTACCTAGATATTTTATCGGTCGTCAGAAGCTCGAAAGTCTGACAACCAGTCTTACCAAGGGGTTTCCCATTACCCAGTAACTGCGAAGTGGAGGTCAGATAGGCAGTCGCTCCATGTAAAATACTGGTATTCAGCTGCATCCGGTGAGACTGGAAGCCGACCCCAACATAGTTGGGAAACGGCAGTTGATGATGACGTGTAAAGAAAACCTATAAGTAACAGGCTTTTGAAGAGAAAATAGGCATTTCACAGATTTATATCACGTTTTTAATATCATAGTTAACTCATAATAATATTCGATAAGTAGTCCTAGATAAGAGACCGACACGCTTCGTGGATTAGGTAGATAGGTATGTAGGTACACACGGCTAAACGTCAAGCTATACAAAACCAGTTTGTCTTGGCCTCACTTTGTATGATATTTTCTCAAAAGGAACGGTCAGCATTGCAGCATTGCATAGCTTGATGTGTAGCCGTGTGTACTATCAATCAACTCAGCCTATCGCAGTCCACTGCTGGACATAGGCCGCTCTCCCAGGCTGCGCCACAACACCCTGTCCTCCGCCTTCTGCATCCAGTCTGTTCCAGCCACCTTCTTTAGGTTGTCCGTCCATCTAGCCGGGGGGCGTCCCACACTACGCTGGGTACTAGTTGTTTTATCATACAATTATGTAAAGTCTATTTGTGTAGACATGACCCTAAATAAACTAAATTGGGTTACCAATTCACGCCTCTTCCGATGTATAAAATGGGATCAAGGCCAGCGTTGGTAGGTCCCGCACAACAAGTACAGACGCCAGTAGGTCAAGCTACCCGAAACTGTCAAATTGTCCTAGTCAACCTTGGACCTTAATGCTTTAGCGATAGAGTTGAAAATCTATTAAAGGACAGATTGTAGTACCTTGATGTGCTGGCGTCTGTACCTAGGTACTCAGACTTATTAATAGTCAGTATTATTTTAATTCATATTATCATTTCTTTTTATTTTATTATTTTTCTTTTTATTTCATTATTATCATATTCATATTATAATTCAAAAACAAAAGCCATGATGCATATGAATGATTATGTAAGCCTGGATACCTACTACTATCCAGCGGTGCGATTCTGTAACCATCTCACCGTGAAAATTCAGGTGAAGTGAGCGTGGAGTGAGCTGTCAATCCAACTAATGCCAGGAATTGACACTATTGACAGCTCTCTCTAAGCCCACTTCACCTAACTTGTCTATAACCGCGACACTTCCAATTTCCATGTAGGTACTCATTTACCGACCTCCGTCGTGAAGAAGTGATCATTCATCGTGATGCGAGGTTCACTGAACTGGGACCTTGGCCTCGTCAGGCAGAGGACGGAGCAGCCTTGGCAGTGAACTGCTTTCCGTGCAGTCGACGAACCATTACGGTACGTATGGATTTCCTTTTGTTATTGAATGTTGTTGTATTTCTATATTGAGGTCCGCTTGTATCACAAACTAGTAAATGTATGAATTTTAAACATCGTTCTGTTTCTTTCAACCATTTGAAGATGAGAGAGACAGCATGATGTTCTAATGTCGAATACGTTCTTAGTGAGCCCGCTTTTTATTTAATTTTATTATTAAAATTCGTAAACTTCTTTGTAAAAATCGTGGATATTACATTTATTATGAAAATTAATGGCCCTACCGATAGGATCATCCTTATTTGAGGTTACCTATCCCTTTATTTCACGCTAGTTTTTACCAGTGGTTTCACCCGCGTGGATGTCGGCACTTGACCTACGGGAAAGTACGGTCATCAAAAGATGAGAAAAACTTCAACTTCACCCGACGACCCTGGTTACTTATCTCCTTTGGTGACTGTACTATCGGGAAAAAAAGTATCCTGTGTGTTCTATTCCATCCACGTATAAACTATCTGTGTGCCAAATATCATCCAAATCCAGATTTGGACGAACACAGATAGTTTGATGAACAAACATACAAACTTTCACATTTATAATATTCGTTTTTTTTTTTTAAATTCGTTTGGTTCTGTGATTAATAAATAGCCTTTAGAGATAAACTTAGAACATAGCACTTCCCACGAGAAACATCGAGAATAACTCCCAACCACTTTATGATTACACTCCTATACAGGATTCTATGACTGAACACTGACCCCCCAAAATACAGATAAATAATAATAATAATATCCCTGGACATTTCACACAGCGCCATCTAGTCCCAAGCTAAGCAAATATAAAATGAATGGACCTACTGATATAACCATCCATCGATCCATCGTTAAAGGTTTTCCCTATATTTCATACTGAAGATGGATAGCATATGACGTAGTCATTAGTTATAAGTATACTCAATTACTCATTATTAAAATCAGGAGGACTTATCCAAAAAGCTTGGTTTAAAACAAGATCCAGGGTTATTCCGTAACACACTATCAATCACAAAGCCTTCATTTTGACAGTTCAACAACATTCATTGCGTTATTTACGTTGTCGAGCAGACGAATTTTTCAAACATATGAAGCGATGGACTAGGAATTTCTGTCAAAATCCTTCGGATTGAGAAATAAACTGGGTTATGCAATTGGGGTGATGCTGCTCTCGTTTGTAGCCCTTACATAATAATAATATAGATAGGTAAGTTATTAAACTCCTAACATAGCACATCCCACGAGAAACATCGAGAATATCTACCAACCATTTTATAGCATAGACAATTTATTTGCCTTCCTATCGGCCAGTTGCCAACCGCGATTAAGACTGCATTGATCGCAGCAGCAAAAATTGTGTCCACTTGCCGAGCTGGCAACCTGCCTATCCCCTTAAACTAATGCTATTCAGGAAATTAGTTTATTTTATCAACACGAAATGTTTAGTGCAGGTATTTTGCTTGTGTATTCTTGTCAGTAAGAGGAAATTAGCCATTGAGTGTCCACCAAATCAAGTAGGTATACAACTGGACGGAAAGCATTCTATCTATTCTTGTACAAATTGTGATTAATAAATCATTTTGAATTTTTTGAATCCGCCTATAACGTTCCCACTGCTGGGACACAGGCCTCCTCACCGTGAGAGGGAGTGGGCCATAATCCACCGCTCGGGCCCAGTGCGAGTTGGTAGATGTAATATGTCTTCGAATTTTTGGTTCTAGGACATGCCGCCGGTTTCGTCGCGATGTTTCCTTCACCGTTTTGAGAGCAGTGGTGATGAAATAATTAAAGTAAATCGCCTGTCTGGGTTCGAACATACGATCTACAACAAGTAAGTCAGGGCCGATACTACTGGGTCATCACTGTTCTCTCTCTGATGAAAAGCACATCCTTTAGCTTTCTCCAGGTATACAGGGTGGCAGGGACATCGACGCGCAAAGTGTAATCATGGATTCAGCACATGAGTTTAGACCTCATACCGTCGAAACTTTTTCGTCGGTTATTACAACGAAAATGTACTACTCTGGTCCCCAAGATACAGACTAACGTCTAGTTTGGGGATCACCGTTCAAATTGCTATGTATGATGTAATAATTTCAATTTCAATCATTTCAAATGTTTTGTATTTTGTAGCAAATCTGTATAACTTTTGTAATAAATGTTGATGATTTTCATAGCAAATCAGGGTGGGCTTATCAGTACACTAATATAATCTACATAGTTAGGTTTATAATTACATTTGACTAATTTCATTTGCATCAATCTTAATAAACCTTATCATTAGATATATCACCTTGTTTACATTTCTTGTAAAATATGCAAGAAATCAACGTTGTTTACATAAATTTCCTCATAATTCACTTATGAGTTATGTTTATGACTTATGATATTAGACAACATCTCCATAAAACGCAATAGCATAAAGAAAAATAAGGAAAACGGATATTCAATTTATTTTCCATTCATTTCGTGAAAACAATAGAAATTACACATCACAATGTTCGCATAAGAATGCGTTTAAAACTATTAGTTATGCTAGACTCCGAACGACCTTGGCAATGACCGTCTTATGTAAGAAACCATTTTGTTTTGCATACCTTTTGCGACACGCTTGTGCAGGCATCTCTGATAGCCTAAAGTAGAGGTAATTTACTATATTCTGTCCGTTAAGGTAAAGGATTTTCGTAGTTTGAAGGACAGAGGTCTTAGGTCTTACTCATCCTTAATAGCCATACCCGTCCCATCTTGAAACCACACTGATGTTACCTAGGCTTGAGTCTTTTAGTAAATAAATGATTACTTAAACCTACGCTAGCTAGGAAAGAAGACTTACGGTACCTATGTTAGAAAAACTATTTTTATTTTTCAGGAGAACTAAGTCAGGTTGAAATCTGCATAAATTGTAGGGAAAGTAGTTTTAAAATACTGTACAAATTAAGAAAACCTGTAACTTCTGTAGTGTAGAACAAATACTGAAAATTAGCAAGAGAGTTTCACGGAAACACGAAATCTTTCTCATTGATATATTTGACAATACGGTTAGCGCAGTGGCTGAGCGATCGGACTGCTGCCCTGCGTGTCGCGGGTTTGATTCCTGCACAGAACAAATATTTGTAAGTCCTACATGTATTTGTTCTGAGTCTGGGTGTTTTTCTATCTATAATATGTATGTATTTAAAAAAAAAAGTATATAAGTAGTTTATCAGCCATCTTGTTACCTTAACACAAGCATTAGGTTGCTTAGCTTGGGACTAGATGGCGCTGTGTGAAATGTCCATATTATTATTATTTACAATACAGGGTGGCGCCGACGCGCGACGCGGATACTGAAACCATGAATACAGCACAAGATTCTAACCCCCTGCGTTGAAATTTTTTGCCGCAGGGGATTCAGAAGCATGTTCTGAATGCATGGTTACAGGGTTGGGCGTCGATATCCCTGCCACCCTGTATAGATACCTATCTATTCATCAAGATAGATACCAACCAGTCCATGTATCATGATCCATCTACTTGAAAGTTAATAACGAAATTGATATTGATATATTGACGACTTTTTAATTTTAATTCGGTTTTCTTTTATTTACGAACGATCATGGGACTAGGTGGGTCAGGACAGAAATGGGCAGGTTTGTCACACAGCGGACGTCTGAATACGGGCGTCGTCACTGAGGCACGCCTAAGAAACGCTGGCGGAAGGACTCTGCCTTGCCTGATTGGCCGGAGAAGTCAACGCATAAAGAGAATTGGAAAAGTACGGCGGAGACATTTGCCAAGAAGTGGGACAGTTTAAAAACAAAAAAGGTCCGCATGAATTCTTTACCGAGTTTTTCACATAATATATACAGTGCTGTTTGCTTGTGAAACTTTTTTTTTTTTTTGGGTGGGAAATCATCAAAATACCCCCTCCCGCTTACCATTCTTTATACTGGACCATACCTGGGTACCTGGATACCTTTTTTTCCGCCCTGGGCGGAGCGGAAGGGAGTGTCAGACTTTTACTGACTAAAACCCACCCGTGTTCCTTCAGTTGCCTGTGCCAAGGGCCACGGTATCTCTTTCAAACAACCCGCAGCCCTGGCGGCTGCTTGTGAAACCCTCAACGATCGTTATCAAAGAGTATCCTATGTGTGGATGACTGGATGGTGGGTTTCATTACATACAATGACTTTGTGATTGCTACTCAAAGTTTCGGGTAAAGCTATATAATGTAAGCGTCCTTTGAGCAATAAATATAGGTAGTTTGCGGTCGCCTACATGACAAGATATTACGGTAGACCCTGTGTGAGGGTATTCATTCTTGTGGTTTTAATATTTTGGTTATACTGCTCGAGTCGCACCTAGTGAATATTTTGTCAAGAGATGATGAGCAAGTAACATTAAATAACTATATTGTGTTAACAATACTTAGTTGCAGATTGTAGGCATTGAAAATAACAAGCTTTAAAATAAAAACATTTTTCCAAATAAAACCAACCGACTTCCAAAAAAAAAACACTACAAAGTGAAAAATAACTTTAGTTTCGGAAGTCGGTGTCGTGAAAAATGTGGAAACAACGACACCGACTTCGAAATTAAAGTTATTTTTCACTGTGTTTTTCCTCAAGATGTTTTTTCCTTCACAGATGTCAATAATGTCCAACAAATTCTGACCCCCTCAGGTACCAGGAAAACCTGTTCAGGTGGAGATTCATAGACGACTTCACCTTGAAGTGTCAAAGTGGAGCTGTTCCACAAACGATGGGACACTTTTAATATCATGTCCTCCGTGTCCTGTGAGCTGCACGTTACAGGAACTGATGGACGCTAAGTAGTGATGGTGCCAAACACGTTGCCGAATTCTGAGCCGAGTCTATTTAGATTTCTGTTGACACGCTAAGAAGAAGTAATGTCCAATATACAGTCAATATGAATTGAAAAAAATCATATTGGTACTTGCCTGGATTTGAACCCACAACCCCGTGCTTGAGAGGCTAGGCCTTACCCACTGGGCCATCGCGACTTCAACAGGTAGGTACCTACTTACACCTAAACTATCTATTATCATCATCTGCCTAGCCTTTTCCCAACAACTTGGACACGGTTGGCGCAGTGGCTGAGCGATCGACTGTTGCGCTGCGTGCCGCGGGTTCGATTCCCGCACGGAACAAATATTTGTATTGCCTACAGGTAGTTGTTCCGGGTCTGGCTGTTAGTGTATGTGAGTTTAAATGTTTGGAAACGCACCCACGATACAGGAGTGTACAGAACACTGTGGGGATCGGAACCGGTTCTGCATCCGGTTAGACTGGAATGCCAGTATTATATACCAGCCTATCTGACCTCCACAACCCAGTAATACGATACCCCTTGGTAAGACTGGTTGTCAGATTTTCGGGCTTCTGACGACCCGTAACGACTGTCATTAAAGATCCACGAATGACAGCTGGAACTAACGGCTTAACATGCTTTCCGAGGCATGGAGGCGGGGTCTTGGTATGTAAAGATGGTCACCCATCCCAAGCGTAGCTTAACCTGATCGATTGGCCCGTGCGGCTGTTATTACTTAGCCACACCTAAATTAAACCATCCATTAAGTTAAATTAAAAAGTTAATTAGTAGTCGGCTTGTTTACCTATTAGTTTTAATGACTTAATAAAAACTTGTTTACTACGTATGAAACCATTGCGTTTCCAAATGGAAAAGAATTTTAATGGCGGAATAACAATAGACCAACTATTTGTTATCGTATGATGCCATGTTGTGTTGTTAATGTTATTGCGTTTTAAAATTCTTATGTGTTTTCGTGGATGGTGTTTCTGTGGGTGCGTTAGGTACGCACGGCTACACATCAGCAACAGAACCAGTATAAGCTGACTTCTGATTGTACGATAAATCTATACAATGCGAGGTCAGTTTAAACTGGAAATGTATAGCTTGATGTGTAGCCGTGTGTACCTAATCCAGTAGTTAAAAAAAACATGTTTTCAATTTCAATTCTTTGTAGTTTTTTGGGTTGACCAAGGTCAGTTAATAAAGTACTAGTATATTGTAGAAACGTAATATTTTTTATAAGTAACACATAACATAACGCCTGTAATCCCCGAGGGGTTAGGCAGCGGTGTACGGTCAGCAACAAAAGTCGGTTAACACTTTAGTTGTTTAAATCTTAATTACTGAGCAAAATATTCTTAAAAAACATATAGTAATAGAATATTTAAGAATAATTAACTCTTTGCTATGACATCAAATAGAGAAAACCAATGTATCGCATCATTTTGTATCAATTTAGATGATTAGTAAAAGTAACAGTGTTAATTAACTTTTGTTGCTGACGTTACCTATAGTAAGTGCACCCCATTTCGCCAGTTATGTTTATGTCCCATAAGGTTGAACCTATTGCCATGAACTAGGCATAAATCCACTAAAAAGGCCACTTTGGCAGAATCCTATTAGGATAACAATAAAAAAAAAAAATTGACATAAAACAATTTGTACACCAGAGTATGGAATTCTCTGGCTCCTGCACTAGTTAAAACTGTGTTGCAGGAGCCAGTGTCCTCCCGTAATTAAAAGACACACTTTCGCTGTTTTATTTATGACAGATAAAAAAACAATATTCATGAATCATATTAAAAATCGTAAAATGGTCACAAACAATGGGCACAAACAATTCATAATATGATCTGTGTGCAATTCATATTACAATGAAAAAACATTTTTAAAACTGTAGAAATAAAAATATAAAAAATCAATTTGATTAATAAAGACTGTAATGAAAAATTTACCGATAAAATTACGGTTTTTATTTTTTTTCATGCGGCAATGTTTACACCAAATATGAATGAAATTTTACGAAAATTAGAGGAATTGCTAACGATCTGCTGGGAATTCAGGAAATGAATACGATGCTTTTAGAGGTATTGCTTAAAGTGGCCTTTTTAGGCCCCCAGGCTGCTGCTGAGTAATTCCTAATGGAAAACTCAATAACAGCATACACTCACTTAACTCTAACTTTTTATTACTTAACGCTAAATGACATTTTGTTAAGTCATATAGTATTAGGGTGTAGCGGTATCTACAACACCACATGCGAACAACGCGTCATACTGACGTCACGCAAATCCTGCAACTCGCAAGCAGAGTTTACCGCGCAATCAGCATAGATACAATTTCCCAACATCAATCGTTGGGCAGTTGCCCACCAGACACAACACCCGTCTGGTTGGAGGATCCTCCCTTTTCTATGGAGGTTGTGTGAACTTTACACCCTGTTCCTCATACCTCTAAAAGGGGTTTATTTATAAACGTTGCTTAAAGCGAGTTGAGATGTGGTGCTGGAGACGAATGATGAGAATACCGTGGACTGCTAAACGCACTAATGCATCGATATTGACTCAGCTTCAAATAAAAACCCGCTTGTCGACCATATCGCTGCTTAAATTCAAAAGGGCCACAAGTCGAAAAGTCACTTTTTTACAGGAGAGCCCGTCAAAGTTTTGATATCGGTTTTTGTTTATTATTTTTATTAATCTACGTTGTATATCTATGTGTTATATATCATCGGATGTATATTTTAAGCCTCTATTTGTCTGTAATTTGATATTTCCTATAAGTTTTACCCAGTTCATAAAAACATCACATAAGTCCCTTTTGATTATAAAAAACATATAATAATGTTTATGAATTTTATAAATAAAAAGCCACAAGTCAAACAGAAAATAAGTTTTATTGTGGTTTTTCGTATAATGTTTTTTGTTTATTATGCTAGTTTTTGTTTATAACTAAATGGTAGCATATTAGCAATACCTTGCAATAAAATTACAAAAAATCAACCATAAAAACATACAAAGCAAATAAAAAAAGTACATTTTTAAATGAACTTGTAGACCTAATCTCAAGATATCCAGCATTTTGAATGGATTATGCAATATCGACACCTAACCGTCACATACAAAAACAAAACTTAAAATTAAATCAGCTTCTAAAGAAAAAAACTTACTTATGTAAGTTAACAAAACACAAATTGTATATTGGCATAAAGTTTTTTTGAACTTGAGTCGTTTTTCCGTTCGACCGCTTGTGTGTACCAACGCTTCCAAGAGACTGGTGGTTATATCCAAAGACGTGGATCTGGTAGACAACGGTGACCAGCCCAAAGGGACGATCGCTTCATTGTTTCGACGTCTTTACGTAATCGGTTCTCCAATGCTGTTGAGCTGCAACAACAACTGCGATCAGCTCGCAGAACTTCTGTGAGCGTCTCCACGATTAGAAGAAGAATACAGGAAAAGAAAATTACAGCACACAGGGCTGCTACATGCCCAAAATTGACTGCACGGCATAGGAGAGGCGGGTGCAATTTGCCCGTGACCATGTGGATTGGACAATAGACCAATGGAGGGCTGTGCTCTTCTCAGATGAGACGAGGGTGTGTCTTTTCTGCAACGACAGACGTAGAAGAGTGTACAGGAGGCAAGGGGAACGATTTGCACAAGCCTGTATTCAAGAGACAGTGGAATACGGGGGTGGCTCGTGCATATTCTGGGGTGGCATGTCAATCGACGGCAAAACGAACCTTGTGTGTGTTTCTCGGACTGGAAGTGCTCGCGGGCAAGGGTCGCTGACTGCTCCTCGGTACATAACAGAGATCTTAGAGGAGCAAGTTGTCCCTTATGCGGGTTTTGTTGGCAGTGGGTTCACGTTAATGCACGACAACGCCCGCTGTCACACCGCATTAATAAATTGTAAGAGACTACCTGCAAGAAGTTGGGATCTTTGTTATGCGCTGGCCGGCGCGAAGTCCAGACCTGAACCCTATTGAGCACCTTTGGGATGAACTGAAACGGCGAGTACGGGCACGTGATCCTGTCCCTACCACTCTCCAGGACCTCCAAGATGCAGCCTCCACATTGCAGAATGGGACAACATTCCTCAAGAGACTGTTGTCACATTAATTAGGTCCATGAGAGAGCACATGGAAGCAGTCATCAGGGCTAGGGGGGGTAACACTAGGTTTTAAGTTGCTTTTAAGGACTTAGTTGTAATTTTTGCTGATTTAATCATTTGCATTAGCTTGCTTTTTTACCCCTGGTAAACAAAAAAACATATATCTATTGATCTATTCTGAAATTTAAATAAATTGCCTTTCCAATGATACCTTATAGTCATATGTCTACCGTTAATTAATAGAATTAAAATGAGTTTGAAGGGTGAGTGTAGTTATTAGTTAAATTGTTGACGGACACAATTCATGCGTACAGCAATATTATAAACCCGCGACAAAACAATAATTACAACCTTGTTTAGGTTTTAATTATTGTGTTAAGTTTTAAATTTATGTAAACATTGCACATTTGTTTAAATAAATACTACCACAATCACCATCATTTTATATGCAAAACAGAAGCATTCCAAATACTGCACTTATATTCAATACAATAATAATAAAAACACATTTTATTTTAACTCAGAATGGACAATTACAAAATACGGCACTTTTCCCTATGAGATAATGTTATACTTACATGTATTTTTAAATCAATACTGTCGTATTTTGAAATGTGGCACTTTTCACTATAACTTTCGATCAAAGTTAAGGTCTTTTTCGGAATGTGGCCCTTTTTCACAAAACAAACGTGCGCTCGCGCTGAATGCAGGGTCGCAACTGGGAAGATGGCACTTTTGGTCTGAAGTTTGCCCGCTAAGTGTCAAAATGCTAAAAGGGCTGTTGTGCGATTACCTCCATTTTTAATGCGAAAATACTGGGTGTCTTTTTCGAATATAAAAATATAGGCAGAATTGATACGATTTTTGCTTTAAAAAGGATTTGTAATTTTTTCGACTTGTGGCCCTTTTGAATTTAAGCAGCGATATGTCAACAACGCATTCTCTCCTATTTCGGCCACATAGTATACGCAGAGGCGATGAAAGTTTGGAAAAACTGATTGTGGTTGGGAACACCAAAGGCCAGCGATCGCGCGGTCGTTGACCAATACGATGGACCCATTAGGTGAATGAATCATCGTCCTCTAAATTTTACACGGTAGTAAGGGATGCGCTGGACAGAAACCGGTGGAGACGGATCATCCGCTCTAGATGCAACTCCGAAGCTGACCACGATGCTCAGACATGAGGGACCGACTTCAGAGAGAGAAAGTTAATAAGTACTTAACTTTTAGCTACGTTTATAAATGAACCCCAAAATTAATGAAAGAATGAGTAAAAAACTCATTCTTAGCACGGCGGGGTGTGCTGAGGCGGCTGCTGGAACTTTTTGATGCCCTATGACTGCCCTTGTTTTGTTTTATATACATTCTCATTCTTTTATATTATTTATGTGGGAGTATTTTCAGTACACAAAGGAATATGACGGCTCTACTTCACCGTCCATTAAGCATTAACAAACGTTTTAATATTTTTGAGAGGCTTCTTCCTAAGAAAATGTATAAATAAAAAAACATTGTGAAATTCTTTCCGTATTTTAAAACAATTTTTAAGTTACACAACTGTCGATGACGCAGGTGTAGGAGGCCATATAAATGCGCCGAAAGAGAAAAGGAAAATTGCGTCTTTTTCTTTAGAAATTGAAAAATACTTTCTGTGAAAAAACATTTTATAGGTAAACAGAAATGCTTTGAGGCATTATAAACAAAAGGAAAAGTTATTTTGGGATACCCTAAAGGTACTTATTTATCATTTAGGTAATTTTCTCGGTTACCTAATAAAATCAGGGCTCTGAACCGGTTTAAAAAGAGCGGTTAATTTCGATTAAATACCGGTAAATATATCGTTCCTTCATTAACCGGTTAAACAAGTGAACTGTTCTTATGTAACACAAATGATAAAGGTTACCGGTTACATAAGCACAAACGGTTTTGACACCCAAATTAACCGGTTAATTCCGTAATTATTTTTTGCCGACTTTTTTAACACTTCCAACAAGTTATAGTGACATTAGTATCCCAGAAAATATTAGGACAAAAATGTTTGATCTGAGGACGTCAAATACAACCAATGTTTCGACTTGCTTAGTTCTTTGCGCGCCGCAAATAAAGCGTCGAGCAAACCTACGCTAGTCGCTACTCACTCCTCGTTCATTGCGTTTGGACAATTCGTAAACTCACAGCGGAGATATAACTATTTTTATTATTGTGGTGAATGTGATAGCTAACTTTTATGCAAAACTGTACTAATTTTTATGCCTTATAATTTTTTGAATAAATTTATTATTATTTTCTTTGTTTCATCTAATTACTTATAAATTACATTTTTCAATATTTTTATAAACAAAATGATAAAAAAAAAACATTAAAAAATATAAAAAATAGCAGCCCACCGGCATCGGGAACAGGGTCCAAGCTACCGGCGGTCAGGGCTCCAGAGAGAGGAACCTCCTGACAATGCGAGCCATGTCCAGAAGTACCGCTTTCTGAATCAAGCCTTTGATCCAGCTGCCCAACGAGAGCCTCCTCAGGTGTTGGTCGAGGCTCTTAGCTATTAAGCCATTGGCTGTCACGACTATCGGCACAATGATCGCTGAGTCCACATCCCAACCGGTATGTCGACAACCTCGCGAGCCAAGTCAAGATACTTGATTTGTTTATCTTTCTCGGCTTTTACGAGGTTCTCATCATGCGGGACGGTTATTTCAAGAATCATTGCGCGCCGCTCTGATCGATCCACCACCACTATATCAGGCTTATTGGCAACAATGGTCCTGTCAGTGATGATGGATCGATCCCAGTACAATGTGATATTTTCATTTTCAAGAACTGGGTCGGGCACATACCTGTAGTACCCAGCGTATAAAGTTATCATCAGCTGATCAAAATTAGTACGGGAGATCCAACATTTTGTTCGGAATAGACTATTACTTTCTTGGAAAAGTTGTTCACTTCTATGGGCAGAAGTAGTAGGTATTTCAAGGGAAATCTCATAGGTCGTATCAACCCTGTATACAGGGTGACTGGTAAGTCGACGTGTTCCTTCCAGCACGTGATAGTGTGACCCATTTGCAACAATTAAGCACCCCATAAAGGCTAGGCGAAAATTCATGGAATCCGAGTAAAACCAATTTTTATGTTTTTTTGAAAATTTCCCAGAATTCGTCACTAAATATCACTTATCTCTAAATTCTCTAATTGAATGGCTTTCATAGCTATTCCATTGGGTACCTAATACTTTAACACACCTATTGACGTAACCAAATTTTCTAAAATATCAAACAGTTTTAAAGGTAAGCAGTTTATTACCAATTTTCAAAAATCATCTACGTACACGAACTTTGACAGCAGTTATCTCAAAATTTTACAAAAACACAAATTACGGAGAAGACATCTTCATTTAATCAGCTATGCAACGAGGTACAAAAGTTTCATAAATGTTCAAAGGTGTCGATAAAACAGTCGATAATGTTGGCAAAGGTTGAATTTGCAAAATGTTGAATTATTTTAAAATGTTATCCCTTTATCTCCGCACCTCCCAGCAAGTTAAGACCACACTTTCGAGTGGTAAGTATTACTCGCAGTCGATGAGCTAATCACCGATCGTTTGTCGCTTAGTTCGCGTATTTTTACCCTGATTTTTAAACTACTGCACACGTATAAACTCTTAAATTTTAAACATACTACCGGTTTTTTAAGCTTTTGAGAAATAATCTTTTATTTATCATTTCATCATCATCATCATCAGGCTGGCTGGACAAATCTTCAAAATAGCTCACATTTAACTAGGTCAATAGGGCACTATATGTGACGGCTAAACACCCTTATTTCAGAATTTGTAACGCTACAGAATCTTAGATAATCGATCGAAAACGTGTCCAGCCAGCTTGAAAAACCACTTTTCGCTGGTCTCTCAATCTCGGTAACGGAAGTGATTTTGACGACTTTTTGCATATAATAACGGGCGTCACATAAATTTGTAACAGGCATCGAGGTAAAAGTTTTGTGATACGTACAGCGGTTTAGTAGAAAAATGCAAAAATCTGTGTCCAGCCAGCTTGAATTTACGTATAAAACTTCTGGCTGGCACTTCCGAATCTCAATAACGGGAGCGTTTTCGAATATGATTCCTTTACTAACATTTAGTGATGCAATGTGTAACAGTAATAACGTTTGATTTATGGCGTCACATGTAGGGGTTTACGAGAAATCAATAAAACTTAATGTCCAGCCAGCCTGAGTTTAAGCTGGCTGGATACTTCTATCTCCGCTGCCTGATGATGATTATGAATAACATTAAAAAATTACCCCCCTTTCCTCACTTCTACACTTTTGTCACAGTATTACAATAAATACTGTGCTTTTGTCTTCTATTGATTTAAATACCTACAGTTATTCGTATTAGTATCACCAATACACAGATTTTCGTCCATTAAAGGAAACACCTTAAAATATACTTAGTCCTACATAAAACCTACAATATTGGTAACCCTACTGCAGTATTTGTATGGGAAAATTTAAATGATCAGTATCTTTGAAACTACGCAAAGTTTCTCAGTCACAAATTCAGGTTATCACTATCGTCCCCGTCACAAAATTTTGAACACATTTCGAAGGTCTTAGATCATCAGGCAGCGGAGATACATTGTGTCCAGCAGTTTGAACTCAGGCTGGCTGGGCATTAAGTTTTTAATTCATTAATTCAAATAAAACTACGAAGTTACGAAAGGTGAAGGAAAACGGTGGCAACGACGTTGCGAACTTGCATGCGACTTGATGCGACTATTTTGTAACTAAATTACATCGCAACGTCCAGACCGTGCTTGCGAGAGTGGCGGGGGCCGCGGAGGTTCAAATTTGGTTTTAACCGGTTAATTTTCACGATCAAAACCAAAATTCATGAAAAACCGGTTTCCTTCAAAAACCGGTTAAAACCGGTAAAGTGCAACCTTTAACCTAAATCCATTTCGGTTTGGGGTCAATGACCGTAACCGGTTAAGAATTTCAACCGGTTTCCGAGCCCTGAATAAAATACAGGATGTAACCATGTTACCTTTAACCATGGATTCCTGAAACCCTGCGTTGAAATAATATTTCGTCGATAAATAAAAATAAAAAAAACTAAAAGTAATTTCGTCATCTTCCTAGCCTTTTACCCAACTATGTTAGAGTCAGCTTCCAGTCGAGCCGGATGCAGTTGAGTACCAGTATTTTACATGGAGCGACTGCCTATCTGACTTACACAACCCATTGCAGTTTTTCCCACCCACCCATTGGACTTTCGGGCTTCTAACGGCCTGTAACGACAAAAAAACATTTTTAAAATTTTTTATTTGCTTTTCCATACATTTTAACCGCGTAGGTAGCTGTTCTTTGAAACAGCAGATTTTTTTAACCTACGACAAGTGTATTCGCTAGGGGGTCTAAAGTCTTATGGCACTCTGTATGTAATTTAAATATTAATGTCCTCCCGGAATAAATTCTCTAAATGATGGTGTAAAAGCGCATCAAAATGGGATGCTTAGTTTGGAACGACTGCGAAGCGACGAAAGCGACTTTAATTAATATTATGTAGGTACCTATCGATATAGAAGAAACTGTCACGCCTTTGTTTACAAACACCTACGACAAATGCGCATGCACTTGTATTCATGAATAAATATCGAGTAGATACTTGATATCGTCTGCATCTTGTATTGTTGTTAATAATATAGGTATTATAATGTCTTCGAATACGATGGAGAATTTTCGGTGCAGGTACGGTTAGCCTCAAAAATATGCATACTTTGACAACAATCATATCATTTGGTTTAATATTTTATTATTTATCTTTTTGATAGATTCTTTTCTATTTTGTGAATGTGAGAATGTTGTGGCCTTGTAGATTTATATTTTTTTATGTTTCCGGTACTTGTTGACATGCCTGCATTGTCCTCCCATACCTATTAACACTGTAATTTGAAAACATTGTAAAATCCAATTATTTTTAAAAGAGTAACCGTGGAGTTTATTGCCGGCTCTTCTCCATAGGAAACGACCAATTGGAACCGTGCACCTAGCTTCTGACGTTTCATAAGTGCCCATGTAGGTTTATGTGAAATAAAATATTTTGATTTTGAACAATCCCATCAAAATCAAAAGTCATTTATTCAAATTAGGCTGAGAATCAGCAATTTTCGAACGTCAAAATTACAAAAGACAGTCCCCCAAAAACGCCCGCCCTTCACCACTTCCTACTGCTTTCGCTGGGAAGAAGTGGCGCAATAAACTCCCCAGCAGCACAGCTGTCTGTCCAGTTAGAAAACACTTGATTACTTTGACTAGGTATGTAAAGTAATCAACATTACAAGACACAAACCATTAAATTAAATTATTTGCTGTATGTCTGCTAGCCACGCCAATATACCAACAAATACAATAAAAACTGTATGTACTCAAGCAAAAACAATAAATAAAAATTAAAAATGTAAACAAAAACTTACTATCTAAGCCTCCGAGTATAAAGAGCATCATATGAGCATCATGACAGCCGTCACTGCGGCCTTTATGTGCTTTTCTGGGAAACCGTAGCTTTACCACTAACTTTTTCACCTAGTTGTTATTCTTCATTTTCATCCCATCTTCATCCTAGACTTCATCGACTGCTTCGTTAGTCTAGTGGTCGCAAGCGCCATTGCTGAGCATGAGCCCATGAGGTCATGGGTTCGATTCTCAGGTCGGGTAAAGTGTTATTGGGTTTTTTAACCCCCGACGCAAAAACGACGGGGTGTTTTTTGTTTGAAAGGTGAATTTGTCGGGAGTGTTCTTAGCTATGTTTGATGAAAATCGGTCCAAGATGGCCGCACAAAATGGCGGATTACATATTTTTTCACAACTCCCTCAATATGGGTATCAAATGAAAGGGCTTGACTAGTAGAATTCTATACACTATGATAAATTTCAAATCCAAGATGACCGCCACCACAAAATAGCGAATGACAGTGTCGTTGGTTTTTTTAATTTTTAATTTTCCATCAGGTATTTCTCAAGAGCAGCCCGGAATATGGGGGTCTACTCCGAAGTATATCGGCCGAATGTTCGGCCGTTTCCTGCTACGAAGTTGCTATTTGGTTCGGTCGGTTCCGATCCTACACACTCCCACACTCTTTCGAATATTGACTATGGTCTCGACCCAACTGAGCCGATCCGAACTTTTTTCGCATTTTTCAATAATATTCGGTTCGGCCACGTGTCGGTCCGATCCGAACATTCGCACTTTGCACTTCGGAGTAGGCCCCCAGGATTTGTGACCGGTTTGCCATCAACCGGTCACAAATCCTGGGGGCCTACGGCCTACGATAGATTCGCCCCCAATTACTTAAATGGGACTTAAATATAATTAGCGAAATGTAGGAGCCCAACCCCTGTGCCTAACCCGTCGGGCACAGGCACGTTGTAATGCCATCGTCAAGAATTCATTTGATTGTCTACAATTGTGTTTCATAATTAAGTACCCAATGTGTGATAATTATATTTTGTGGCTACAAATGAATAAATAATGAAAGTTTTATTAGGAAAAAAATGGGTATACCTTAACAAAAGACACGAAAATAGCTACAAAAGTAAAATTCTGTGGCGCGAGTATCAACGCCCCACTAAAATACACTCGAGAGCAATGAATCCGGGTCACTTAAAGAATGTTAAAAATCTCGGAAACTAAAAATGATAGGTTAATGCAATAAATTGTATTTAATAGACAATGTAATACTCCTTAAATGAAAGTAAAAAAAAATATGAGTCACCATACATTTTATTAACACAAAATTACATAAAGAAAAAAACTGCTGATCTCTCCTTAAAACAAAAATAGGAAACATGAAATTTTTGAACTTTATTACGATTTTCTTGAATTTTAATACTTCGTATTGCCTCCTCGTGCTTTGGCATGCTGTACACCAAGTTCCTTATACGATTTTGGGGAATATTCTCCCATTCCTCTGTGAGAGCAATTTTGAGCTCACGAAGCGTGATTGGGGGAGGGTTTCGTTGTTTTACGCATCTGCCTAGCTCGTCCCAAGCATGCTCGATCGGGTTGATATCCGGGCTGCGCGCTGGCCACTCTATACGAGTAATGTTCATCTCTTGAAGTTAGTCATTCACAATCCTACCTGTATGAGGTCGGGCATTGTCATGCATAAATATAGCATCCTCACCTAAATTGACCATAAATGGACCAACGTGATCATTGAGGATTTCTTCCACATATCTTACGCTAGTTAAAGAGCCGTTTTCTATGATCACCAGCTCTGTGCGACTTTCAGAAGAAATTCCGGCCCACACAAGTACAGACCCACCACCGTAGGCTACTTTTTCTTCGATGCATGCTTGCTTGAATCTTTCCCCTGGTCTTCGATACACTCTGTGTCTTCCATCGTGCTTGTAGAGCATAAATTTTGATTCGTCGGAGAACATAACTTTTGACCAATCTTCAATACTCCAATTTACGTGGCTCTGGGCATATCTTAGTCTTGAAATACGATGCCCACGCTCCAGTTTAGGGCCGTTTGCAGGTCTAAGGGGTTTTAAGTTAGATTCAGCAAGCCGACGTCTTACTGTCCATGCACTTGGGTTACTTCCTCCGAGGCGTCGAAACTGATTTGTGAGTTCAGTTCCTGTGAGAAAGCGATTTCGAAGCATGGTGTTCACCAAGTATCGGTCTTCTCGAGCTGTGGTACACCTGGTTCTGCCCGTTCCTGGTCTGCGTAGGTTAGAACCAGTTTTTTCGTAACGTCGGAGAACTCTTTGTACTGTTGACAGCGACACACCGACAGTCCTGGCTGTATCGCGCTGACTCCGGCCGGTTTCCAGCATTGTAAGTATTCTGGTGCATTCTTCAGGCGTAAGCGACATAATTTCAGCTTGAATAATGAATATAGAGCACTATCAACATGGTTTATGTACCCACATAAATGACAGATTACAAACAAAAGCAAAACCAAATGCTGTAATTTCGTAGTTCCATCTTCGAAAGTGGCCCTTTTTCAAATTTGATTTTTTTATGATATAACTTTACAATAACTAAGAAGTTTTAATACCTTCATTTAAGGAGTATTACATTGTCTATTAAATACAATTTATTGCATTAACCTAGCATTTTTAGTTTCCGAGATTTTTAGGATTCTTCAAGTGACCCGGATTCATTGCTCTCGAGTGTATATGGAAACATTTGTTACAGAGTTTCACAATATTATGGAACAAAGATTGTGAACAACTAAATGAATTCTTGACGATAAATCTGCCCATAGCCTTTTCCCAACTCTGTTGGGGTCGGCTACCAGTCTAACCAGATGCAGCTGAATACCTGTATTTTACATGGAACAACTGCCTATCTGACCTCCACAATCGCAGTCACTGGGTAATACGATAGGTATCCCTTGGTAAGACTAGTTGTCGGACGTTTTTTGTGCTTCTGACTGTCAAAGATCTACGAATAGCAGCCGGGACCAACGGCTTAACGCGGCTCCGAAGGCCAGAAGAGTCTCGGCAAGTAATGGATGGTCACCCATCCGCGGACTGACCTTGGCAAGCAGAGCTTGACCTCCGATCGAGCCGTACGGCAGTTATTACTTAGCCACGAGCTCCATACATACTGATACAATATTATGGAACAAAGATTGTAGACATAATGTACTAACTGTACCTAGTATCGGCGGCATGGAGTCTTGTTTACTTCCATATCTCCTTTTATCATAATTTCAGACTTGGTAGTCGGAAGCATTAACATAATTTGTTTGTTGATGGATCTACTACAAAATGACGGCTTAATCCATATACTAATAACTAGCTTCTGCCCCCGGCTTCGCCCGTGTGGACGTCGGAAATTATCCCACGGAATGTTCCTGTGGGATAATTTCCGACATCCTAGCTACCAGGATAAAAAGTATGTCCTTCCCCAGGATGCCATCTATCTCTTTGCCAAATCAGAAGTTCAGTGGTTTAGGTGTAAAATGTAACATACAGTTTCAAGTTCAAATTCTCCCCTTAAAAAACGAATAACCCCTTTTTGCCCCGTCAGGGGTCAACTTTTGGCAACTTTACATACTTATTATTATTATTTTCTTATATTTTTATTATTATTATTTTCTGTCAAAAGTATTAATACCGAGTTTCAATTAATTGGACCGCGCATTCAATTACTTCCACACAAACTTTAACACCCCTATATCCCCTTTATGGGGTAGCTTTGAAAAACTTATTATGATAAACTTATTTTTAAAAAGTATTCTTGCCAATTTTCAAGTTTAATAACCTAATGAATAAGATTTTCATATAAACTGTATCCCAACTTTTTACCCCCACAGGGGTGTAATTTTGAAAAATCGTTTGGGATGTATTCATAACTTGACTCAAAGATTATTTATACCAATTTTCGAGTTAATCAAGCCACGCTGTAAAATCCTCCCCTGTAAAATTGACGACACCTTTTCAGCCCGTTAGGGGTAGATTTTCGAAAAACTCCGATACACATTATCCCCCAATCCCTTTTTAGGGGGTAGTTTAGAAAAACAAAATATGGCAAACTTCATAATTTACTTAGATAAGAATCCATGCCAAGTTTCAAGTTTATTAACTGAGGGAATAAGATTTTTCATACAAATAAATTCCCCCCATTTCACCCTCTTAGGGGTGGAATTTCGAAAAACCCTTTCTTAGTAGATACCTACTCTTCACGAAGAACACACCCTCCAAATTTCATGTCTCTAGAACCAGCGGTTTAGGCTGTGCGTTGATGTATCCGTCAGTCAGGACTTTGAATTTTAGATAGATATTTGATTGAATTTTCGTATGCAGACTGGGAATGTCATTCAATTGAGATTGGTCGCTACGGCCAAAATTCAGTCTGGAGGACTTTACTTATAGGTATACGGTTTACCAAAGTATTTGAAGCACGGAGACCCGTTCTCTTTCATATCCTTACATTGAAAGGCCTTTTATGGCCACCGGTCTTTTTAAGGTAGTCACTGTTTACATAAATAATTACGAAGCACCTATTTGAGCTCCATAATTCATACTTGAAGCGACAAATAATGGCGCCAAGATTAAGGCTCTCGCACAGACACAGACGGGCGCGACGCGACAGAGTGATGGCGAGACGCGACTCTATTAAAACAATTTCTATGAAAATTATTCTACCAGAATTGCGTCGCACCATTTTGTGTCGGGAGGAGCAGTGGTGGTCCAGTGGTAACAGCCTTGACTTGCGATTGGAGGTCGTAGGTTCGAACCTAGATTGGGGCTTTACTTTGTGTAAATTATTTCATCACCACTGCTTTCAAAACGATGAAGGGAAAAATCTTGAGGAAACCGGCTTGTCCTAGAACTAAAAATTCGCAGACATGTAACATCTACCAACCCGTACTGGGCCTGCGTGGTGGATTACGGCCCCCTCCCTCTCACAGAGAGAAGGCCTGTGCCCATCAGTAGGAACATTATAGGCTGATTATATGTCGGGTCTGTCTGCGGGAGCCTTTATTCAAAATTTAGTAGGTACCTACGTACCTACTTTATGATTGGAAATAGGTATGCGTAGGAGTCTTCCTGTTATTCGTGAGTACACAGGGCTATAAATTTTAATTAATATGTCGGTCATATGTATATGTTGTGAAAACATGTGTCAATGCACGTGCGCCAATGGGAGCATTGTTGGTTGTTGATATCGTGAATGGATAAGTACGTAGTATTCAACGTTTTTGTGCTTTTTTTTTTGGGTAATAATAGTTTCGATTTTATTACAAGAATTATTGTCATCTCTAAAAAACCCAAAATATTCCACATAGCCAAAAAAACAAAACAGTATCTACAGCTACACGCAATCGATCATGCAAAAAAATTCAAAACAACACTTTCAATGTCAGCCATCTTTCTCATGACCGATCACCACGTGTGCTTACCCACGTGGGTAAACAAAGGGGCGTGCCCACTGACTCACGCGCACTTATGTAACTGAAAAGTTAAGCGCAGTTTTAATAAACATGTTCAAGGTTTATATCACACGATTTCTGGCGAGTGCGACCGGTTGACTGCGAAACAACAGATGACGTAAAATTCAAAATGGCAGTCGTTCTAGAAGTTCTAGGTTTGGGGTCGCAAAAAGAAACTGGCTTCTCATTAACGTATGGTAATTTAGTGGGTGTGTTGTTTGCTTGTTTCTGACCATATTTAGGCACGCTTTTGAGTAACCTGTTGTACCTAGTTGTTGAGGTAGTTGTACCTTGTTGTTTTAGTTAAGTATAACTACGTAGAAGTAATCTACGTAGTTATAAACTACTCAAATAGCATGGTCCATTCGCAAAATCTCTTCTGGATCTCCATTAAAGTTACAAATTATACATGACAATGAATAATAATCATCATCATCTGCCTAGCCTTTTCCGAACTATGTTGGTATTGAGGTCGTCTTCCAGTCTAACCGGATGCAGCTGAATACAACCACCACCACCACTGCCACTGCTGCTGTCTACTGCTGGTGTATGGAGCGACTGCCTATCCTACCTATGCCTATGATTCATCCCTCAAAAGACCATTTCAGACATCAATCTACATGGTCTTCACATGATCTGACCAAGATTATGTCTGGACTTTAAACGAGACTGTAACCTCTGAGTTTTTTTCAGCCTTTCTTCTCAGAGTAGTAGATAGGAAACGCCGACCTCATCTAGTTTTTAAAATATGATTGAAGTGTTTTTACACGTAGTAAAACTAGTGGTGTGTAAAAGTGTTTGTGCAAACCTACTTACAGGAATAAAATTATTTATCTAACCTCCACAACCCAGTTACTGGGTAATACAATACCCCTTGGTAAGACTGGTTGTAAGAGTTTCGGGCTTTTGACGACCCGTAACGACTGTCAAAGATCCACGAATGACAGCCGGACATATTGTGCCTCTAATTCCGTACGTTGCGTTGTAATTGTAATTTGTAAGACTACTGTAAAGTCTCCATCAACTTAGAATAATCTGTTTCAACCTTAAGTGCCAATCTAGGAGTTTATTTATAAATGATGATTGAAGTGACGTTTAAACGTCAAAAATGTTTAGTTAAACAGTCGCTAATCACTACTTAACTTTAAGCAACGCTTATGAATAAAGGGTCTTTAAAAATCTCACAACTCCATTCCTTCTTTTTTTCCACAGATCTGCTATATAAATCCTGCAATGTACTAACTGTTCGCCAGCTTTTCGTTATGCACTTAGTATTAAAACAGCACACCATGCTTGCCTACAATGTCGACAACACTAACAAGAGACGGAATGATTTAGTAGGTATGCATGTCTAATGCAGCCTCAAAACATGTCTTTGTAGAAAGATTTTTAACATTCTTAGGTCCATTCCTGTACAATAGATTAAATAGAAAACTAAGTATCTATAAACTAAATTACTATAGCTGTAAAAATAATATATTTAATTATTTACTAACCATCGATTATGCACAGACAGAAGATCTACTTATTGTCTGCAAATAAAACTACTAACATGCTATTTTACTTTTATTTACCTAAGTTTTTAATTTAGTTTTTACGTTATATTTATTATTAATTTATTTCATTAAGTATATAAGCACTTTCTAGCTTGAAGCACAGGTTCAACCTAGTTCAGGCAAATTAGCAATAGTGCGCTATTTTTAAATTGTTAAGGTATTAAATGTAAATGTATTCCCTTTTTATAAATAAACCATTATTATTATTATTTTTATATATTAACATATCTCGGGACCATGGGATCCCGGTCCTTTGGTAGGCGTACGAGGGGCCGAAGCCAACTCGCAGAGGCCTTAGGAAATTTTATTGTAATGTGGCACCACCCGACGATTATCCCTGTATGCACTGCAAGTGCACCCAAGGACCACCCCCGGTTAGTGTAGAACTATTACAGGATATGGAAAAATATTTTGGGCTATGGGTTTGGGTGGCTAAAGTGGACTGGTTACCAATATTATTAAGGTTATTATTACAAGGTACTTATCTGAGCAACCATTTTCCCTTTCAAAATTCAGTAAGCGAATATTCAAAGCAGCAGAACACCATAATATTGAGATACCAAAAATAAACACAATCGGGCAGACATTTCTCCAGAAACTCCAATCAAAATTCATCAACGTATACCATTTGTATGTCCTGAATACAAAATACACAAACCGGCCAATGGTTCGTATTCTTGCGACAGACGTTCAAAGAATCGTACATTTATATGAAAATTAACAGTCAATGTGTTTGCCCTTGGCAGTAATCAGTAGCCACATTGTTTTGTAGCTACACTTGGTATAAAACGGTTCTGCATACTCACATATTTTTCTTGCTAGTCGGCAGTAACTAGAGAACTCCACGTGTAACGGGTGATCATTTTGATTTGTTCAAGTTCTTGGTTAAAGGTGTTTCATGTAGACGCGACGACGGCTGCAGTTGCTGCTGCCGTTGGTAACGTGCTGCTCGTGTATTTGAGTACTAAGTCTACAAACGAGACAGCAGAGGGTTTTTGAAACCAGATTTTGAAGAAAACATGCCACAAGCTTTTTAAAAGCATAAGATTTAATTTGTTTGTTTATCAAACAGAAGAGGATTAATTAGAACGTAATTCAACCCGTGACGCAGAATTCTCGGGTCCATCAACTGCCTTCGTATAAAATTTTATTATGTTTACCTAGTCAGACAGATTACACTTGATATAAACAAATACCACTGTATCCGTTAGAGAGCTTGGTATATTATTTTTGATAAAAGATCAGATTTGTCCATTATTTAAATATTTTTTGTTGTTTGTCCTTTTTGGAAGCGTTTTGGTAGATATATTTCTAAATTTTATGAACTACAGATCTTACGATCTTAAACTCGGAATCGGTTCAAAAGTACCTAGGTACTACCTATAGAATATTTATTTTCACGCAACAATGTTGTTCACGGTCAGCAGGCTAAAAAGTTTACGTCGTTTTTATGTCCTCAATATTATTAATATTCAACTCGTAATCTGGAAAAATCTTAATGATTCCAAAAATAGCTCTGTTTATAACTTGACAATCTGCGTAACATTTACCTATATTATCTTATATTACACTCCTTTGCAAAAACAACGGGCGGTTTTGATTTTTCTACATTATTGCTACACTGACTAAGACTGAAATCCTTTGCCAACATGCACAATCCGCACTGACTGTAATTGGTGCCATTTACATGGACGATAATGCGGGCCCACCGTTCTGGCGACGTAGATGTTTATATGCAAGAGGTCGGTATTCGTCGTTTGGATTGGCCAGCGCGGAGCCCCGACCTTAACCTCATTGAGCACGTCTGGGACCTCCTAAAACGGCGAGTACGATCTGTCCAACCACTTCCACAAAACATCAGGGAGCTTAAACGTGTGATCTCGGCTGAGTGGGAACACATTCCACAGGACACCATCAAAAGCCTGGTGGAAAGCATGCCAAGGCGATTCATGCCGTAATCGCTGCAAGGGGAGGTCATACTCATTATTAATTTATTTTATTATGTCTTTTTTTTATTAAAATACCATAAAAATACTCGTAGTCTTAATTTCATTATACCCATAAAAATATCCATTTTAACACGACTCTCTGTTTACTTTGACCAAAACATCGATTCCAGGATTTAAGTGTTAAAAACTATATTATCATTGATAATAAGCAATTTCTAGTCATTTATGCTAATGACATGCTAAAAATATTAATATTATCCATAGAAAAGCCAATGACTTTAAGCTGCCCGTTTTTTTTGCAAAGGAGTGTATTTATATGAGTTTAATGTAGTGTTATATGCGTCTTTTATTTTACCTACCAACTTATATAGGTAATATTTATGTTTGGTAGCAACGTTCAAAACAGTCACGGTCAAGGTCACCTAGCCTCGTGTGAGTACAAATATATATATGTACACATATTATGTATATGAAAGAAAGAAAGAAAATGCATTTATACGAGTATGCTTAGGCATGTTGTATAATATATTGTACAAATGCGTGACTAATGTTTAGCTCGGTATTGTTCTGTGTTTGGCAATAATGATTTTCTTTTCAACGATTTTTAAAACGAATTTAACTTGCTTTGTGATCTTTATAATATTTTTGTCACATGGAAAAGAGAATAGGTTTTAAATTTATTATAGTTCATTATTTGAACACCTGGCGTGGAACATTCTTACTTAAATTTTCCACTTCGTTCTTCAGTTGCTTTGTTTTGAAATGAGTCATCATCTACGTAGCCTTTTCCCAACTATGTTGGGATCGCCTTCCAGTCAAACCTGAATACCAGTATTTTACATGGAGCGACTGCCTATCTGACCTCCATAACCCAGTTACTGGGTAATACGATACCCCTTGGTAAGACTGGTTGTCAGACTTTCGGGCTTCTGGTGACCCGTAAGGACTGTCAAAGATCCACGAATACACGTGCTCTCCGAGGCACGGAGGGGTCTTGCTATGTCAAGATGGTCACCCATCCACGGACCAATCGTAGCAATCGTAGCTTAACCTGATCGATCGATCCGTGCGGCTGTTATTACTTAGTCACAATTCGAAATGAGTAAGTATTTGGAAACAATTTAATAAGTTAACTGTCAAATATACTTCAGTGCTTCTCGTCGACTGAAATTGTTCTGTCTGCCGTTGACTCTGTTGATATTTGCCGTTAAATCTAAGAGAATAAAATATATAATATTTAGAATTTTTATATATCCAAGTTGCTATAAGGGGTGTAAAAATACCCCAACAAAGCCGAGAGCCATTTTTCTTCACCATTCTTTATACTGGACCATACCTGGGTAACTGGATACCTTACGGAGTTATTGAAAATCCTAGTTCCAAGTTTTTAATGTTTTATTTACGAGAAATAAGTTTTAAAAATACTCCCACGATCCCTGTACCCATGCATGCACTGATGTAATAAAAGCACAATATTTTGGGTGCGTTACATTGCGCAGTAACATAAAAACGGAAGTACGCAGTACGTGAATAACTACCGAATTTTAACATCAAAAATAAAAGTCGTTTCCAAGTTTCAAAGCAATTATTTTTGCACTAGATGTTACTTATGTAGTTTGATGTACAAAATGCGTAGACGACGGCTTCGTGAAGGGTCTTTTTACACCCTGCGGGATAATTGCGTAACACATTCATCTGCCTAGCCTTGTTACGGCCTGCGCCATCTTTCGGCATGAAGAGTCAAGATGGCGACCTGATGTTGCCGCTGACGGCGTGTTTGCGAACGACATTGACCAATCAGCGTCGAGCATGTCGGCCAATCAAGGCGAAGCGTCGCCTACTAACTTCACACCGAAGATTTTTGTACGTGTGCGCCGCACGCGCCATTTTTTTTTTCCCCTTTTTTGTTATCCGTAAAAACCGATTGTAACCTGCACCAATAAATGTTTTTTTTACTACAAGAATAATAAATCCGCTCATTGAATACACCCACAAAACGAATCCAAACACGAAAGAGAAGAGGAGACAGCAGCCCTCACCCTGAATCGAACATCGAATCAAACAAGCCTTTTCCCAACTATGTTGGGGTCGGCTTCCAGTCTAACCGGATGCAGCTGAATACCAGTATTTATTATTATTATTATATATAATTATATGTATAATAACACACAATCAGTAGCAATGGATTTCATTTTGACAGTTCAATAACATTCATTGCGTTTTTTACGTTATTAAGCAGACACATTTTCGTACATATGAAGCAATGAATTAGCAATATCCTTTAACATGATTCAGATAAGTAGATATTGATAGTATGCTACGCAGTTAGGGTGCTCTATGTATATCCATTGCATCTAATAAATGAATCCACTTGCTTCCTACGATTTTCTTTTCTTCCAGTAGGTACCTACCTTTGTAGTTATATCTGGTAGGCTGAAAGTCAAGTACTTTGGAGCATCGGTAATCTAAAATTAAATGAGCAGCGCGTGTTTCAGATCCATCATGAAATGTTGACACATTTTGATAACACACAAAAACAAACGTAACTATGTTTGTAAACTAGAAGACGAGCAGAGATAAACTTTGATATTCGGCTAGTAAATTGTTATCAACATTATGTCATCAGTATAATCAGCCTATAGCAGTCCACTGCTGGACATAGGCCTCTCCTTTGCACGCCATTCAACTCGATTTTTGGCAACTCTCATCCAGCTGCTACCAGCCATCCTGCGAAGATCGTCGCTCCACCTAGCCCGAGGGCGTCCTACCTTACGTTTACCAATTCGCGGTCTCCACTCAAGAACACGTCTACCCCAACGGTCAGCGGTTCTACGGCTAATATGGCCGGCCCATTGCCACTTCAGCTTGCTTATTCAGCAACAAGCGTCTTCACACAATGGGTGCCTGAAGATGGACGGCGCCGCCGAGGCCGGCCGGAAAGAGGTGTCGAGACGACCTGTGGAGTGATTGTGTAACACTATCAGTAGCGATGGCTTAAGTTTTGACAGCTCAACAACATTCATTGCGTTACTTACGTCGTTGAGCAGACACATTTTTAGAACATATGAAGCAATGGTTTAGCAATCAAAATGATTCAGATTGTGATTGATAGTGTGTTACGCAATCAGGGTATGTGCTGGTCCCAGTTCTGTCTGGTGACAGATAGAGTCAGTCAAACCAGTCAGTGACCCAGTCAGTGAACCAGTTAGTGACCCAGTCAATTACCCAGATCAATGTAGCAGTAGGGGTGAAAGCTGGTGCTTCTAAGTTGTTACAGTCGGGAGAAATTGCCCTGACTAAAGTTGTTGTTAATGGCGTCAGTTTTCATTCTATTCTTCATCTATCTACGGGTCTACTACCTAAGCAGGAGAACTAATCTTATACCGAACGAATTGTACCGAACTAAACGAATCTTATATCTTATGCTGAACCTGACGCCTTTCCAGCCGTAGGAAAGAAGTTCCCACAGTTCCTTCTAGTACCCCCCTAAAAAATACAAAAAACATGATTTATGAAAAACTGAAAAGAATAGTTTAGCATTTGTTTAGAATATACTTCTCTACCGTTAGTTTGCTTTCAGATACTTTAACATCTATTTATTAGCCTTTAAGCAAGATATAGATCACCTTTTCCTAAAACATATATTAATAGCTTTCCGGACGATTTCGGTCACGGTGGCCAATATCAACGGAGATTAGCTAGGTACGCAGGAGATATTATAGTGCACAAGTTACTCTCATAGTCCGAGACGGCAATCTGACACGACCGGGGAGAGTTCAAGCGCAGGACCAACGGCTTGACGTACTTTCCGAGGCACGGGGTTAATAAACCACTAACTTCCAAACTCCGGACTGTTACTAAGAAATTCATAATGGAGAACCCATGGATTAACAATATCCTTCAAAATAAGACTGATATAATTTAATTGCGTAACCGCAATTAGGGTGCATGGACGCGTACCGCGAGGGTGGTTCGAGGTGGCGCGGGAAGAGTTCCTGGACGGACTTGGGAGAGGCCTTTTTCCAGCATTGGGACAGTAAAGAATACAAAGTAAAGTAATAATCTTAAGGTATATGCGGTTAACCGCGAAATGAGGGATTTTTATGTTTTGATGAGATGATGGATGCCAGAAACACAGGAGCGGTCGATGTGGAGACGCTTGGGGGAAATGACGATGATGTTACGAAAAAAATAAAGAAATAAGACCACGTTGACCTACTGAGGGAGGCAAATATATATGTGATTAATTATTTTTTCTTAAAACTCCACAGCTATGTCATTTTTTCTTGAAAAACTATTTTTTTTCTGCCATAGTCCTTGAGAATGTGTGTCGCTATTGTCAGTCGTCAGTCATTAAGACACTTACCCCAGTTTGTTCACACCCAACTAATTACCTGCAAGATAAACAAGACGGTTGACAGGTTCAATGTCTGTGTTATCAGTTCCAAGAAGAAATGGAGAGGTAAATAAGGAAAGTGCATATAGACATTAGAAGGAAATTGTTAGCAGAAAAAAAATTGGACTTTTACTTGAGCCAAAAAGTCTCATCATCATTCATCATTCTCTTACCGTTATACCAATTTATTTGAGTTCGGTGCAGCATGTCTTATACTTTCATAAAACCTTCTCTTCTAATCTCTCTTATCTCGTCATATCAGTTGTCGTCCCCTTTCTAGCATATCATTTTTTACACAGTCCATCCGTCGTCATACTCATCCATATTCATACTCAAATCTTTCCTCAGATATTTTCCTCATTTCTCCACATCATGAACCGAAAAAGTCCATTCATTGAAATTTACGTTTTGGCACCTTCTTTATTAATCTTAATAAGTACATCATCAGCAGTTAATTAAGAATTCAGTTTGCATATATTAATTTCTACTGGTTTTGTGTCCCTCTCACGGAAAGAAGAGGTCAGTGTCCCAGCAGTGGGAACATTATATAAAGAAGGAAAGAAAGAAAGGAAGATAAATAAGTTTATTTGTCACAGAAACACGTGCATACAAAAAGATAAACTAATAATAAAGAAAAAATAGATCTTTAATCACGAGCACAAAACAGAAATAGGTACGTAGTGCCAAGAAGGTTTCGACTCAGCATGATGCTGTGCTATAGAGGACCAAGCACAGCGCAGCGCAGATTATGCTATGCTACTTACCTATATGACTCTCGTGTTGTAAATAGGCACAGCTCAGTTGCTATTTTCGTTTAGCCTAATATTGCTAAAATTAAAATATCTAAGTATTGCAGATTGCTAGACTTCCTGGCTTCTATGAACAAGCGAAAACATGAACACTAAAAATAAAACGGGAACATTTCAAAATATACAACGTTGCTTAACTATTGCGAGCGAGTGCGTAGGAATGGCGTGTTCAATTAACTATTTATAATGTTTATAGGAATTTCATCAAATGTAATAATAACGTGCCTATTTATAACGACGTAAAATATTGTTATTGGTGGGTACTCACCTACATTGTATATTATAACGTAGTATACTCGCTATAATATAGATACGTAGGTACAGGAAATCGCAAAAATATAGCACGCCACTTTTTTTTTTTATTTCAATATGAAGGTTTACTGATTAGAATTATAAGGTTCTGGAGTGGGGACCGCGTACGTAATGTTGGAAGGTCTCCCACAAGGTGGACCGGACCGATGACCTTGTAAAAGCCTCAGGAATCCGCTGGATGCGGGTTGCACAGAACCGGTCGCTGGCGGTGCTCTGGGGAGGCCTATGTCCAGCATTGGACGTTTTTCGGCTGAAATGATGATTATGACGAAAAAGGATTAAAAAGAAATAGATAGTCCTTTTTCTTTTTAATCCTTTTTCGTAAAATTAACTTTTCAAATCTGTTTTCTTTCAGGGAAAAGAAATACATTTTGTAGGTACCTAAAACCGACTAAAATAGTAAAAAACAAAAGTATGACGTACCTTTTGTTTGTTATACTTATATGTATAGTTTAACATGAATGATGTACCTAATCAATAATTATTTTGTACTTAACAATATTTCGTGGAGTTTTTTACCCGTTCTGCTCCATACGAACTACACTTTGGAATGGGCAACTAACTTAATCGATCCCTTGATAATCGAAAAGAGGTTTAATTGAAGTAAATGCTTTGAGTTTGAGTTTAAAATAAAAAAAAAAGCAATATAAAAGAAAATGATGAAACAATTTCTTATTGTTACCTAGTACTACGTACCTAATCTATTTAAATTCTTAGGTATTTGAGTTAGCCACTGCGCAGTTTGGCGATAGCGAAGAAAATAACAATACTTTATTGTAAATAATTGTAAGTTAGTTTGGTTAAATCTATTCTATACTTATAATAAATCTGTAGAAGTGAAAATTCTGTACATTGAAAATATCAAAAAAATAATTTACAGGGGGTGTTACTAGACCGACACCGAACCCAAAAATGTGATTAAAAAAATTTTTGTCTGTCTGTCGGTCTGTCTGTCTGTCTGTCTGTCTGTTTGTTCAGGCATCACGCAAAAACTACCGGTTCGATTACGATGAAACTTGGTATAATTATTCTTTAATATCCTGGGCACCACACTGGGTACTTTTTATCCCGGAAAAGTATAAACAATAAAAAACAAACTTAATTTTGCGGTTCGATCCCTATACCCGATTACCACTGTCTGTACTGTACCAACCGCAAATACTAAGTTTGTCGTAGGTTGGGTCACCCGCAGTGGAGTTCATTTTTATTCCTTTTAGTTTTTAGAGTTATTTAGGTTTATTTTTATATGAGTCGTAGGTATAGATTTTAATTTTAAAGTATAGGTAGTATATTTGATAGTGTACGTAGTGACCGTAGGTTATTTTATAATACTGTTAGGTAGGATTAGTCATTCGTATAGATATTAGTTTTTAGGGATTTTGCTTATTTATTGAGTTTAGATTAGTTATCATCAGAAATAGGTTTATTTAGGTAGGTATTTAATTTTCTGTTATTGAGTTTTTTTTTTAATTAGGTAGGTACTTAGGTAAAGATATCATATAGGTACCCTCTTAATCACCACTAATGAGACACAATTGGTTTTCTACTGTAATTAGCCACAAAGGGCCCGCGAGATAGATGGCATTCTGGGGAAGCACATACATTATCCTGTTAGCACGTTCCCGTGGGATAATTTCCGACATCCACGCGGGCGAAGCCGCGGGCAGAAGCTATTTTTAATAATTAATTAATACAGAGACGAGTATTGAAAATCGGGTGTCAATGAACTCATAGGAATGTTCAAAACTTTTATTTTATTTTTCACCAAGTGAAAATTGCAATCACCATCTGAATCATTTCAAAGGATGTTACTAATCCATTGCTTCATACGTTCGAAAAAATGTGTAAGCTCAACAACGTAAATAACGCAATGAATGTTATTTTCCCAAAACTTTGCTACTTCCACGGCGTTGTCGGTGGCAGCGCTGAGGTCACTTTCACTGCGTGTTTTGGGACACAGAGGGCAGGATAGGAGGTGGAGCATGGTTTGTGCCATAGCTCCACAATCACACCCCACTGCCAATCAAAAAAAAAAAAAAAAACTTGAGAGGTGTCAAGGGACACCCGGATGGAACGAAGTATAACTGGCTTGCTTTCTATAAGAGAGAGAGAGAGAAACACGCGCACGCCGCACGGCTTACAACTACCTATAGCAAAAACTGTCGTTCAAACTTTTGGTCTTAATTTTTTCCGTCTAGCCCCCTTTCGCAACGCGCGATAAGGAACTTCGTTCCAATAAAATGTTTATTTCAATTACAATGGGCATATATTTGGAGATCACCTTTTAAGCAAGGGATTGCTTGTCTTAGGAGTCTCCGCACTTCCACTTATCATTATTAATGCAATTGATTTGTAGACAATGTAAACATGCAAGACTAAAAATAAAATAAAAATAAAATGATAAAGAAAAGAGCAAAAAAACAATAAAAAAATAAAAGGGTGTCTTAACATTAAACAAACTGCTCTGCAAAAGAATGAGCGTTATGCAGAAAAGTGTCAGATCGCGCGAGTGTTATGTATGTGTCACGAGTGAGTGTGTTAGTGAGTACGAGTGTGAGTGTGAGTAGTGAGGTTGTGTGTTGTGTGAGTTGTACCTAATAACTGATGCTTAGTTCACTTATCCCAATTAATATCCTGTCCAGTACTAAATACCAGAGAGAGTCCGATTATTAATTTGTTTGTTGTTTCTCAAATCACAGTTTTGGGAAAACAACATTTAAAATACAGTTGTGCCAGCAAGAAGAAGAAGAAGAATGTTGTTTAACTGTCAACATGAAAGCCATTCCAACTGTTAGTGTGTTACACATCTAAGGAGATTGATTGGCTCTGGAGCTTTTTCGTTGAAAAGAACATCAGTTGATACAGACGCCAGCACATCAAGCTACTACAATCTGTCAAATTTCTTTAACAGATTTTCAACTTTATCGCTAAAGCATTAAGGTTCAAGGTTGATTGGGAAATGACGGCGTCCGCTAGGGCCGATGCCTGCCAGGGCCGCGGGTTGTTCGAAAGAGATACCGTGGCCCCTGGCACAGACAACTGAAGGAAACAACAATACGGTGGATTTTAGTCAGTAAAAGTCCGACACGCCCTCCCGCTCCGCCCAGAGCGGAAGAAGTCTGATGACTTCCCACCCAAAAAAAAAAAATTGGTTGATTGAGAAAATTTGACCGTTTCGGGTAGCTTGACCTGCTGTCGTCTGTACCTACAAGTACCAACACACTTGTATCTGCCACGCACTAATCCAAAAACAGTAGAAATTCCTAGTACCAACAATTTTAACAATGTAGTTACACGTGAGTGATCGAGATAAGCCGACTGATCGCCACTAAGCATACACAATATATACCATTATACACCTACATGTGTAGTTGTGTACATACTTAATATCCCGCTATTTAGGTCACGCGATTACCTCTATGAATCAAACATGTGTAAAGTTAAGGACAAACATATTTTAAATTCATGATACGCTTGCCTTCAGCAATGGATGAATTTTACAGCAGTTTCAGGCTTGTCATAATTATCTTAAAGTTACTGTTGTAAGTTTACATATAATTATATTATATGTAAACGTAAATAACGTTAACGTTGTAATTGTATGTGTTGTATAATTATATTATTGTTTTATATTTTATTTATACATTTGATAAATGCTTTTATATTTTGTAAATGTGAGGATTTTGTAGGCCTTGTAGACTTTAGATCTATAGACCATTTTATATTTTATCAAGTACTTGTTGACAGGCCTACGCTGTCCTCCCATACCTACATTTGTAATTTGAAAACATTGTAAAAGTCAAGGATTGGCCCAAAAATTTTAATTAAGTACCTACTTCTCGATACCCTTAAGTATACTTTGCGGGAGAAGTCGTTAATTTGATTGTAAAATGAGTTGTAAAAATAAGGCAGAAGTGGCCATTCGAATACCTACCTTAGTCATGATTTATCGTTAAATCTCAGTGTTTAAATCTGTGCATCTTAATTTAGCAGTCCCACCGCGAATCGTGCGTTGGTCCGGAGTCCCGAAATACACCGATCGTTGACGTAATTTCGACGATAATTTCCTAGACTAAAATAGAAAATGTTGGGTCATTACACTTTTTATAATTTCATTCTTTTATTCTACATTTTGCAATGTATTTTGAGTGTTTTCTTATTTTCTGGTTTATGTGGGAGTAAGTATGGTGTAACAGCTAGTTTTTATTTACTACGCCAAATGTATAATTAAATTAAATAAATACCTACTAACGAGGCCGTTAATAAGTATTGTTAACGTATACTTAGTAACTCAGCTTCCCAAGATAAGTAAAACGAGTTAAAAAAAAAATGAACGAGATCTAGATCTAGTCAATCCATGAAAGTAACTCTGTCTGTATGTTACCTTTTTACGCCTAAACCACTGAACGGATTTCGATAAAATTTGGCAAGGAAATAGTTGGCATCCGGAGGAAGGACGTAGGCTACTTTTTGTCCCGGTGGCACGTTCCCGTGGGATCATTTCCGACATTAACGCGGGCGAAGCCGCGGGCGATACTACTAACATTGAATGCACAAGTAACTCTGTCTGTCTGTTAGCTGGACGGATCCTAAAGAAATATGCCACATAAGTGGGAGAACCACGACCTGGTTAGGGCATAGGATAGGATAGTTTCATACTATCTCATCATCTGCCTAGCCTTTTCCCAACTATGTTGGGGCCGGCTTCCAGTCTAACCGGATGCAGCTGAAAAACCGTATTTTACATGGAGCGACTGCCTAACTGACCCCCACAACCCAATTACTGGGTAATACGTACCCCTTGGTAAGACTGGTTGTCAGACTTTCGGGCCGTAACGACTGTCAATGATCCACGAACGTAGTAAAAGAGCTGCGACGCGGCCGAGGGAGTTTTATAAAAATGTGGCTGTTATTTTAGTATATTTATTGTATATCTTACGTGGAGGGGTCCGTGGCTAAATAATAACAACCGCACAGGTCGATCGGTCAGGTTAAGCTACGCTTGCCGCGGTTGGTCTGTGGATGGGACATACCGAGACCCCTCCGTGCCTCGGAATCGGAAAGCACGTTAAACCGTTGGTCCCGGCTGTCATTCGTCGATCTTTGACAGTCGTCGGGTAGTCAGAAGCCCGAAAGTCTGACAGCCAGTCTTACCAAGGGGGATATTGTATTACCCAGTAACTGAGTTGTGGAGGTCAGATAAGCAGTCGCTCCATGTAAAATACTGGTATTCTGCTACATCCGGTTAGACTGGAAGCTGACCCCAACATAATTGGGAAAAGGCTAGGCAGATGATGATTGTATATCTTACATCTTCCACGCGAACGAAGTCGCGGGCTAAACCTAGTGCCGAAATGAAAGCGCCCTGATGAATGTTCAACGCTCGGTTCAGCGCTGAAAATCCAACATCGCATTTTTATTCAGGCATTAATTTAGGTGTTACGAAGTTTTAGTGAAAACTGGCTTCAGAACCATTAGTCGCGCTGGTGTTACGAACGAGACGCAATCGTGAGCATTCGTCACGCGTTTGTATTGCTGAATTACTTTCTGTTTTTGTACTGAAAAGTTGAAAACTGTAGGTATTTTTCACAGTTTCGTAATCGTAATCGAGAGCCACAGTCTTTAGCATATTCAGCCTATAATGTTCCCACTGCTGGGACACAGGCCTCCTCTCTGTGAGATCCCAATCCACCACGCGGGCCCAGTGCGGGTTGGTGGATGGCACATGTCTTTGAATTTTTGGTTCTTAGGACACGATGTTTTCCTTCACCGTTTTGAACTTTTGAGAGCAGTGTTGATGAAACAATTTGCACAAAGTAAAGCGCTTGTCAGGGTTTGAAACCAGGTCCTACAACTCGTAAGCCACCACGGTTTGCCACGTTTTTGCCTGTGGATAGTTGTCGTGTTGATGTTGATGAACCTATTTATCTTTGTTTACTTTAACAACGGTTTGTCAGCAAGCCATGGGTTTCAATGTATTGATAAATATGTATATCTATGTGGTCCACTTTAGCTCTGGATCGAAAGAGGAATAGGAAGAGGAATAGTATACATATTTTAAATTAAGGTCGTTTTTCGTGTCTGTCTGTATAACTGCGTTGTTCTTCTACACTTCGCAACGGATTTTAATGATGCTTTCACCATCGTTTAAAGACTTTATTCCAGAAGGTTTATTTGTATTATTATTTTTTTTATTTATTTTTTTCTTTAATTAAAACGGGTTAAAACCAGTTACAGTAATTAAAGATACAATTTGTGTATACACGAGCATAAGATAAAATAAAAGATAACAGTACACAAAAGATAAGCTAGCGCAGCATGTAGATCAGGCGCGTCAATAATGCCACGCCTCTTACAGGCTTTGGTGAGCTGGTATTTTGCTCGCCTTACCTCTAACGAGTTATATCCGAGGCATCCCAGTAGAGGTAAGGGTAATAGCCATAATATATTTACGCTCATAGATAAAGCTAAGAAACGCTTTCTGTAGATACCTTTTCCAGTAAAAGCACGTAGTAATTTCGTGCGGATTCCACACGCAGGAGCTAGATTCTAATTTGCTACGTACGATATAATTTTGATGGCATTGTGCGGAACGAAAATCGCGGCAATTACGCAGAGCAAAACCCAATCTTTGGTAGGATTCCTTAGCTACCGTGGCGATGTGGTCGTGGAAGGTGAATGTGACTCCCAGATCTTTCATGGCTGATGTTTTCATGATGGTGTTATATTCATAATTAACTGGGTACCGCATTCGACCGAATGTCATTGCCAAGCATTTGGAGGGATAAGGGCTAAGGAAGGAACACGGGTGGGTTTTAGTCAGTAAAAGTCTGACACTCCCTTCTGCTCCACCCAGAGCGGGAGGAGTCATTTGATGATTTCCCATCCTCAAAAAAAAAAAAAAAAAGCATTTGGAGGGATTAAATTCCATCTTATTGTCAAAGCTCCACCTGTATATTTCGTCTATGTCTTGCTGCAGTGCTAAACAGTCACGTTCGGGGTACAATAGACATTTTGCATGACGGAGAACTTGGGGAAGATCATCAGCAGCGTGTCGTTCCGAAAGTCGAAATAAAGTACGTCTACCTGACGCCCGCGGTCTAAGCTAGAGGGGATATATTCAACCAGTGTCAGGAGATTTGTGTCAACTGACCTCTTACTTCTGAAACTGTGCTGCTCATTACCTAAATATTTATTTACTTGCTCGTATTTGGCATTATGGAGGATGTTCTCAAAGACCTTCGCCGGGAAAGATAAAATTGCGATAGGGCGGTAATCTTCAACGGAGCTTTTTTTTTTGGCTTTTAAGAATAGGTGTTATTCTAGAAACTTTCCACTGAGATATATATCAGCCTGCAAGGCTAAATTGAAGATTACTGAAAATATGTTTTGAACATTTAATGATAAAGGGGGGAATGTTATCGGGTCCAATGGAGCTTTTAATATATAGGGTACAACGGGGGTATATTAATGTAATTGCTGTCGCTGGTATGGGCATCCGCACTAATATGGTCAGCATTAAGCCCCGGGGTATCAGGCAGAAAAACATTAGAGAAAAACTCAGCAAATGCGCTTGCTGCTTTAGTTCCTGAAAAAGTTATACCTCTTTATGAAATGTTAGGCTCAAAACTACCTTTGGATCTTAGGCTGGAAATGTGCGACCAGAATTCACGAGGGGTACTACTTCAAACTTTAATTTTACTTTCTATATGTTTCATGTACGCGAGATATGCATCTGAAATGCTGATCTTCAAGCTGTCCCTGAGGTCAGAAAACAACAAATACCTACTTACTCATCATCTGCCAAGCCTTTTCCCAACTATGTTGGGGTCGGCTTCCAGTCTAACCGGATGCAGCTGAATACCAGTATTTTACATGGAGCGACTGAATATCTGACCTCCACAACCCAGTGACTGGGTAATACGATACCCCTTGGTAAGACTGGTTGTCAGACTTTCGGGGTACTGACGACCCATAACGACTGTCAAAGATCCACGAATGACAGCCGGGACCAACGGCTTAACGTGCTTTCCGAGGCACGGAGGGGTCTTGGTTTGTGAAAATGGTCACCCATCCACGGACCAACCGCGGCAAGCGTAGCTTAACCTGATCGATCGACTGTAGTTATTACTTAGCCACAAGCCCCTCAACAAACAACAAAGTAACAAATACTTACTACTAACAAAAAATCAAACAAAATTTCAAGTAATTTTCGTAGTTTTCTACGTTCAATGTTATTTTAGAAAAAATAACAAAGATAGAACTTTGTAAACACAGACAGAAAATATTTTAACTGTCAGATAATAATTCTTATCAAACTATTGTTATCGTTGTTCGCAGACACAATATAAGTAATATTATATCTATAATCTAAATGCTCATGTTTCGGCAAAAATAATAATATGTTTACTTGCGATTGCGATATACTAGGAAACGATCACGGGTTGCCTGAAGTTATTTGAGTGAAGGTTCCCGAAGACATGTGCGAAGCGACAGCGCGACGCGTTTCTAGTACCTACTTAGAACAATTTTTATAAAAACTTCATGGAAATTATTTTACTAGAGTTGCACCTGTCTGCGGTAGCCTTATACGGGGTCAATTTGTACCTACAGATATGGGGTTATTGGTACGGTTTGTCTAAGTTATTTTCAGTTCCTACCTAAAAGATGTTTAGAATCTTTACATTTGAAACTACATAAATGTTATAATTATAAATGCGAAAGTAGCTCTGTCTGTCTTCTAAATTTTCTGTTGGATTTCTATGAAGTTTTACTCGTATATTCCCGTGGGATAATTTCCGACCGTATGTAAGTAGGTCGGAATTTATCCCACAGAAGGGGCGATAAAGGCGAAGCCGCGTTCAAAAGCTAGTTATAAAAGAACGAGATAAAAGAACCTAACACACTCTCACGAATTCCTCCGTGGTAGAGTTCAAGTTCATCATAACAGGTAGGTATCTAGTACCTACTTAGTAATGGCTATGTATAAAGTCATACAAACATAACAGCTTCTTTATAAGTAGGTGTACCAAAGAAGGAACAAAGATCATCCAGCATATCGCATGTTATAATCGCGAGTTGACATTGCTATTTTTTGCGATGACAATCGTGGAAAAACGCAAAATGTAATGATAAACACACAAGGCTAACGGATTCAACCGAGGAGTTGAAGTATAGATACCTACTTTGGTAGGATGGATACCTTTAGCCGTTACCTACTCTGTATGTTCAGTTTCAAACTATCTATTTGTTTGTATGTTGATCTAAATATGTATATTTAAACTTATAGAAAAAAAAGAAAGAAAAAGAAATATTCTGCCCAAACAAAACGCACAATTGCAGAAAAAAAAAAGACAAATACGATACACATCACAGTCAAGACTCGTACTCAAGCATAAAAATTTGTCTATTGCTTGATGATAGGTATAATTATTAAATTAATTAAAGGTAAGTTTAATAAACTAAATATATTATAAATACTTATATAATTATATTATAGGTATATAATATTTTCCGCTATTAACAGTCCAATAGTCCATGAAACTACAGGAAAAAGTCTAGAATTATTACCGCAACCCGCTCTGGGCCCGCGTGGTAGATTACAGTTCACTCCTTCTCGAAGAGAGGAGACCTGTGTCCCAGCACAGCAGTGCAATACTTTGTAACCATATTATATTGATTTAAAAGAGTGTCCATGGAGTTTCTTGCCCGTTCTTCTCCATAGGTAGCTACGCTTTGGAATGGGCAACTAGCTTCATTTTTCTGACTGACCGACCCCTTGACAATTCAAAAGTGCCTGTAATTGGTTTAATTGAAATAAATACTTTGAGTTTGGTTTGAGTTTGAGTGGGAACATTAAAAGCTGATTATGCTTATGCTATGAAGGAATATATTTTTTAAACAGAAATAAAATATAACATTAATGTTTCATTACATTTTTATTTCTCTAGTTCTGTTTTATTTTATTTTATTTATTAGTCTATCAACAATGGTTACACTATTATCCTTAAAATACAAGCAATATGAGAATACAAGCATAGGGTACGATATGATGCGATAGACACAGCATGCAAAAACAAAATTATAACATCAATAAAATTGTAATAATTGTGCTGAAATAACGCTTTCAGCACTAGTTTAGGTAGTTTTGGAAAACATGACAATGAAAAAAAATACAAAATGTTTTGTAACTATTCTGTAGCTGTAGATATAAGATCAGCATCCTAATTGCGTAACACGTTATTAAACTCAATTTGAATCATTTTGAAGTATATTGCTAATCTATTGCTTCATATGAACGAAAAATTTGTCCGCTCAACAACGTAAATAAGGCAATGAATGTTGTTCAACTGTCAAAATGAAACCTATGGCTACAGTACTGATAGTGGGTTACGCACTTACCCCGCAGTAATACAGTACACATGCTGCAATAAGAACGGGATACCATTGTCATTATGCAAAACAAACAAGCATTCAGTTTTATCCACAATAACAAGAGCATGTTAATTTAATTAATTATTTTGAGTTGGTATTTAGAATTTAAAATGAATGATATAATATGAATAAGCAAGCTGAAGTGGCAATGGACCGGCCATTAGCCGTAGAATCGATGACCGTTGGGGTAGACGTGTTCTTGAGTGGAAACCGTGAATCGGCCAACAACGTAAGGTAAGACGCCCTCAGGCTAGGTGGAGCGATGGTCTTTGCGAGGAGGCTGGTAACAACTAGAGTTTGAGAGAAAATCGAGTTGAATGGCGTGCAATAGGAGAGGTTAGTTTAGGTTCATAACGACAACTTCCCAAAACGTTCACCCTCCCAAAATGGTAATTCCCTCTAAATGTTTATTTCCTATTTCGTCCACTTCCCAAAACCTGTAGGTGTAGGTACCTCTGACTAACCTTTCGGGAAAACAAGTGTGATGTTATGATTTATTTAAGTAACTAACGACCCATTACCTACCTACATGCTTAGTAAAAATTAAGTATCTGGTGAAATATGGAAATACTTAACTACCCATCCCATCGTAGAATACAAGCGTAATGTTATGTATTTAATAAAATAATAACCCATACACAAACCTTTTACAAGTCAACCAGAATAGCACGGTAAATTATGTACAAAATACCAGCCGAATCTTGGCCCAACATTCGAAGCCACAGCCAACATTTACACCAACGCACTTGACCTATATACACGTGTTTACACTTGTACAACACATATACTGTACCTACAACATTCGTACGGTCTGCGAAACCGCGTGGTACCGCAGTGCCACGTGGCTCTGAGAGGTTATGTCGATAGCCTTCAGACATACAAATATACGTAGGAATGTACAGTCATACGAGTAGGTACATAAGACAATGATGTAACTTGGTTCACTAAAAGTTTTGATAGGTTGATAGTTTGTTTTTTAACTTAAGACATGTTGATGTTCGGTGGGCAGTGCCTTACAATGGGTAAGTACTATGTTTTGAATTCTTCTATGAACGATGAGGTAGAAAAGTCTTAGATATATTTATATTTTCAATTTAGTTTTTTTTCTTTTCTTTTTAATGTAATAATTGTATAATTTATTCTTTTTTTGACACTGATTTAAAAAAAAATGTGTTTATTGCATCATTTTAAATAACTTATTCTAGTTACAATAATGGGGAGAATCCATTTAAGCAATTACATAGGTAGTTTGCTTGTGTTAGGTTGGAAGGAACTCTCGACCCCGGACCCCGTGGGGATACCGGGATAAAAAAGTATTCTATGTGCTAGTCCAGGTCATGGCCTACCCATGTGCCAAATTTCATCTTAATCTGTTCAGTCTTTTTAGCGTGAAAGTTTAACTAACATAAAAAATCAAATCCTTTCGTTTTATAATATTCGTTTATATAATAACCTTCTAGCGTATTGAAACTCTTAACAGAGGGGAATACTTAACAATAATTTAAAGTTTGTTTCCATTTTTATTCCAAATAAATATTAATTTATTGACGGTCGGGCTGTTCCACAAATTAAAGGTCGCTCAGCGCGCTGAGTCTCTTTGAAGGATAAATAATCAGGAATGAAATTATCCGGAAAAGGGGGGGCCTGCTCCGAAGTGCAAAGTGCGAATGTTCGGATCGGACCGACACATGTCCGAACCGAATATTATTGAAAAATGCGAAAAAAGTTCGGATCGGCTCGACCATAGTCAATATTCGAAAGAGTGTAGGAGTGTAGGATCGGAACCGACCGAACCAAATAGTAACTTCGTAGCAGGAAACGACCGAACATTCGGCCGATACTACTTCGGAGTAGACCCCCTGGAGTGGAGACCGCGTATCGGCAAGCGTAGTGTGGGACGCCCCTGAGCTAGATGGATGGACGACATAAAGAAGGTGGCTGGGACGGACTGGACAGGGTGTTATGGCGTAGCCTGCGAGAGGCCTATGTCCAGCCGTGGACTGCGATAGGCTGAGTTGATTGATTAATTTATTGTTTTGTTTATAAAATCGTTACGCATCAAATACTGGCCACGGAATTTTAAAAATATTGATGCACTGTTCACTGTAAATAATTTATTATACAAAATATGTAATCGATTACGGGTTACCGAGAGAAATCGAGCCGTGGGAACATCGATTATAATTACCTCTACATCGAAACAATTTACTCGAGAAGTCAGAAATCGATTTATATAATTACACTTTAATGAACTGTATCATATTATATTGGAAAATAAATAAAAGCTGTTCGTTTCTATTCGTATTTAGTGGAATTCTAGGTTTTTGTGTGTAGGTAGGTATAGGTATGGTTATGCTAAAGATGGCCATACGTTATCTAGTAACTAGCCAGAGATGAATATAGTACACTTAAATTACACCAGAAGGCCGTAATTAAAACGTTTAAAATCTAGTCGCAATCTCATCTCAGCGACAAATCGAAAACTTGTCAAAAATTTAAGGACATTAGAGAGGTAAGTATTTTTGACAGATTGAGACTGAGATCAGACTGTGGACGTTCTAAAAATTAGGAGGATTGCCCCTCTGATATGTTTAATGGAGGTAATCGTCTGTTATCCATTTACCATCTACCAAAAGAAATTAAAGTAACGCCCAGCGAGGCAAAACTGCGTAACACTATCAGTGGTAATGGGTTTAATTTTGACAGTTCAACAACATTCATTACGTTATTTACGTTGTTGAGCAGACACATTTTTCGAACATATGAAGCAATGGATTACCAATATCCTTCAAAATGATTCAGATTGTGGTTGATAGTGTGTTACGCAATTAGGGTGCTGTTATCTTAATAGGAGGTAATCGTACCTTATCTATTTGTCATCCAACAAAAGAGGTGCAACAATAAAGGTACGACCAGATTATGTCGCATTTTATCCAAACTCTGAATTGAATTCTGGATTGGGGTATACAACTATAGGGTAGGACCACGAAATGACCAACTTCCCAACTTGTTTTTTTTTGTGTTTTTTTTTTATGCGTCATGTTTGCCGCAAATAAATGCATTTTCTTTCTTCTTTTTCTTTAACTACCTACAATGGTAGTAATGGTTTACTACGATTGTAGGTAATTACTCATTTCGTACTTTGTGGTCTAAGTACCAAAGATTGATACCTATGCTATTGTTATTGTAAATATAAATAATGTTTTTATTTGTTTGTCTCTCGTTATTGTACACGTATTGTGTTCATTTTGTTATTTTCTCGTGTTTACATTTTTTTAAATTGTGTTCTACATAAGTATGTACGGTCAGCATCAAAAGTCGGTTAACACTTTAGTTGTTTAAATCTTAATTATTGAGTAAAATATTCTTAAAAAACATATAGTAATAGAATATTTAAGAATAATTAACTCTTTGCTATTACATGAAATAGAGAAAACCAATGTATCGCATCATTTTGTATCAATTTAGACGACTTGTAAAAGTAACAGTGTTAATTGACTTTTGTTGCTGACTGTACCTATATGTCACTTTTTAGTTTGTAAATTGTAAAAATAATAAGAAAAATATACCGAAGTGTGTTCTATAGCCAGACCGTATTTTGGCCATGGCGGCCAATTTCAACAGAGATTTTAGCCTTCGACGTGGAATATTATCATAGTGCACAAGTGTGTGCGCAGACACAGGTGCACTCCCTCTTCCCTCACTCTCATAGTCCGATGGGACGGCAATCCGACACGACCTGGGAGAAATGAGGCGCAGGACCAACGGCTCTTTTTTTTTTCAGGATGGGAAATCATCAAATGACTCCTCCCGCTCTGGGTGGAGCAGAAGGGAGTGTCAGACTCTTACTGACTAAAACCCACCCGTGTTCCTTCCTTAGCCCTTTATGTTCCAGGGCAGCGGTAACCCTTTCGGATGTTCCCGCTACCCTGTGTAGCATTGGCAAATGCTACATTATAATTTTTTTCACGAATAACCTTCTTTTATAACAAATCATACCTTATTTGTAACCAGAAAGGTTTTTTCTTCATATTGTTTTTTTGAATTTTGAATCTAAAAGTGTCATGTCTTTTCTCCGGAATTTGTTTTTGATTGGAAGCTTTTATTTGGGCACAGGACGGACGTCAATATTACTATTTTTTCCCGTTTTATCATTTAATTATTTGCCACTATAAAGATTTGAGCGTCCGAGTTTGTCCGTTGTGCGACCAGACCAAAGGGAACTGTTCCCGTAATTTACAGCATCTAAAACTTGCGAGTCAGGTTTCATCTTTGAGGACTTGATTTGTCCGAAGACTGTAGGCGAATCTTAATTCGCCCCCCCCCGCTAGCCTGGGACCTGGCGACTGCGAGCTGCGTGTTGGGATCTGTACCCTACGCTGGTGATTCCAAGTACCAGCCAGCCAGCGAGCCCTCTGACTGACATCCTGGAGGCTAGGACCGGATCTACGTATTTTTTGAAGACTATTTTTTAAATTTCTAGTAGATTCTCTAATATCGTCGTATTTTATGTAAATCAGCTATATCAATTTTATTGTTGCCTCGCTACCTGACAGATCGACTTGGTGCGCAGTTACCCATTTAGGATTACCGATTACCGATTACGATTACGGTACCGATTTTTTATTTATTGCGGAAGTTAGGAACGTTTGCAAACGTATCGTGACCGACGCGTAATTGTAATTTTTTTTCTTTGCGTAATTGTGAAATTTATAGGGCTTAACACCAGGGACGTCGCCTCAGAGCTATTACCATCCTTTGAATAGTGCTGTGCTGTGAGACGAAACTTTTCTAGATCCTCTGGGGCAGATTATTTTTCAGGAAAGCTTGCTCCACGCTTTATTAAATGTCGTGTAACTAGGGTTATCTCTAGGACCACATATGTTCTTCAGGACTGCGAATCTGTCCATTCTGGGCAATATCATATTAAAGATATTCTTAAATAATTCCCATGATTTCTAAACAAGTAATCCATTAAATCTTTCTATATACCGAACGTTACTTTTACTTATTACGTTACTATACGTATCATTTGTTCCCCTGTGATTTAGATTCGCATAGTAGTAACTTTAACTCATTTTGACAGCTAAAAAGTTAACAGCGACATTTAGTCGTTCCAAATGGAAACTATATTTGTCAACAAACTTTTTTTTGGTACTTGTCAGTTCTGTCATAATATCACTCGGATGACATAGATTCCTTCATAGAGTTAATGACGGGTCTAGTGTTGGGACACTGTCGATAAACTCTTGTCGATTACTTAAGAATAGTGTGGTGTTATTAAACATTTTTTTAATTCATCGATTTAATTAACAATTAGGTACCCTATTATTATGTTGTTTGCTTATTGTTATTTCCTTTTTTTGAAATTGTTACTTCGCCTTCTATTCTTACTTCTTGATTATTTTGTAAAGAAATAACCTGGCGATGATTATTTATTAGGTTAGGCTAGTCTTATTTGGATTTATTAGTCTCTAGTTTTCATGTGATTTCTAGTTTTAGTCAACGCATCGGGAGTTCGCACTGATGGAAGACGTTTTCGTATTTATTCTGTATCCGTTGCACTACGATGTCGTTTATTTAGGTTTAATTTCGATTATTTACTTATTAACTTAGGCCTAGCAAGGTAAATTCTTACAGAACCCTGTAAGATTTGTTCTTACCTTTGATTATTATTACTTTTTTCTTCTATCACTTAATTTTTTTTTCTTGGAAAGGGGGTACTGTAGCATTGGCAAATGCTACATTATAATTTTTTTCACGAATAACCTTCTTTTATAACAAATCATACCTTATTTGTAACCAGAAAGGTTTTTTCTTCATATTGTTTTTTTGAATTTTGAATCTAAAAGTGTCATGTCTTTTCTCCGGAATTTGTTTTTGATTGGAAGCTTTTATTTGGGCACAGGACGGACGTCAATATTACTATTTTTTCCCGTTTTATCATTTAATTATTTGCCACTATAAAGATTTGAGCGTCCGAGTTTGTCCGTTGTGCGACCAGACCAAAGGGAACTGTTCCCGTAATTTACAGCATCTAAAACTTGCGAGTCAGGTTTCATCTTTGAGGACTTGATTTGTCCGAAGACTGTAGGCGAATCTTAATTCGCCCCCCCCCCGCTAGCCTGGGACCTGGCGACTGCGAGCTGCGTGTTGGGATCTGTACCCTACGCTGGTGATTCCAAGTACCAGCCAGCCAGCGAGCCCTCTGACTGACATCCTGGAGGCTAGGACCGGATCTACGTATTTTTTGAAGACTATTTTTTAAATTTCTAGTAGATTCTCTAATATCGTCGTATTTTATGTAAATCAGCTATATCAATTTTATTGTTGCCTCGCTACCTGACAGATCGACTTGGTGCGCAGTTACCCATTTAGGATTACCGATTACCGATTACGATTACGGTACCGATTTTTTATTTATTGCGGAAGTTAGGAACGTTTGCAAACGTATCGTGACCGACGCGTAATTGTAATTTTTTTTCTTTGCGTAATTGTGAAATTTATAGGGCTTAACACCAGGGACGTCGCCTCAGAGCTATTACCATCCTTTGAATAGTGCTGTGCCCTTCATAAAATTTTTGATAACAGTTTTTTTGATTTATACAAAATTAAACGTGTACTAGTGAAGATTTGGTTTTTATTTCGCTACACCTGGCAGGCTTCGGCCCTATCGGGCCCCGTCAATCTTGCTGACATCTCTTTGAGGCGCGCGTGGAACACGTACACGCCGTCCGGCACGGGCCTGGTCCTGATCGGACGGAGAGTTACCCATTACTCTCCGCCCGCAGGCCCGCGCCTGCGGTGGCCGGGAGTCGTCACGCGGCTCCCGACGACCAACGGCTTTACGTGCTTTCCGAGACACGGGAGTATCACACCGCCACCTTCCAAACTTCGGGCTGTTACTAAGTTTGGGAACTGGAATTCAATTCTGTAACATTGTGCATGTAATCTTAGTTAGTTTAGTTAGAATAATATCCTACAATTCCCACAATATCAACACACCATTCTTCTAGATTACCAACCTACCTATTGACCTTGAAAATGCATTTATCAACATTATCCGGAACAGGTAGACTTGTTTACAAAACACACCGTAGGTACTTACTTTAAAATAGAGTTCCCATATTCCAAGAAGTAGCATATTAATACGTACGAGGGTGACACTGAAAGTTCTTAGAAAATCAAAAACTGAACAAAATAGCAAGTTATTAGTTTTATTATATCTTTTCAAAATAGTGTCCATTTACATCAATACATCGCTGCATCCGATGGAACCACTGAGAAAAGCACTTTGCCCACTCGTCCCTAAGGTCGACGAGGGTCTCTTCGACGGCATTTTGAAACGCAGCCACTGCTTCCTCGGCGCCTATAAAAGGTGCGAGGTCGGGGCTATAGGGCGGGTGACCCAGTAATTCGTCTGACATTGCTAAGTAGTCGATTGTTTGCTTGGCGGTGGGCGACGAGGCGTTGTCGTGGTGAAGGAGGATCCTACTGCGAGGTCGTTTATCCCGAACTTCTTCCAAGACAAGTGGCAAACAATTGTTAGTGTACCACTCTGCAGTAACTGTTTTTCGATCCTCTAAAACAATTGTTGCGTAATGACCTGTCCTTCCAAAGAACGAGGCCACCATCTTTTTTCCCACGCTTCGACCTCTCTTCACTTTAATTGGCAACTCCTCGGAAGGAAACACCCAGACAGCAGACTGTCTCTTAGTTTCAGTATCATAACAATAAATCCGGCTTTCGTCATCCGTAAGTATGTCGAACACAGCATTTGAGTCACCTCCGTTAAATCTTTGAACCATTTCACGACACCAATCAACACGACGGAGCTTTTGGGCCTCTGTCAAATTATGAGGTATCCACCGGGCACAAAGCTTCCTGACCGCTAAATGTTCATGGAGGATTTTGTGCACTTGACTCATACCGATGCTGCAGCTTGTCCGAATCTGCTGATAAGTCACTCTTTTGTCAGTCTCTATCATACGCCGCACACACAACACTGATGTTATCTTCAGTCGTCGCCATAGAAGGTCGTCCCTCACGCAGATCATCGGTGAGAATAGTGCGACCACGTTTAAACTCATTGAACCAGTTGTAAACAGTGGCACGAGATGGGGCTTCATCGTGAAAGGCCAATCGAACTCTATCATAACTTTCTTGTTGAGTTAAATGCCATCGAAAGTCATAAAAAATCAATATACGAAAATCTCGCGTTAAATTCATGCTGACGTGACGCAGACAATTTTCAATTTGCCGCCAAATCGTAAACAAATGACAAATGAATAAAATACATACACAATAATATTGGCAAAGAGTTCCATTTTCAAAATTTGAACTTATTTTATTTATTATATCGTTTACAAGAATTACAAGTGGCCAGTTCTAAAAACTTTCAGTGTCGCCCTCGTATAACATAACATCACGCCTTTAATCCCTGGGGAGTACTAATATCGCCAAAATCTATATCTGACCACCGTAAGGACTATTCCTGTTTGCCTTTGCAGCGCATATTTAGTCAATCTAAAAAGGATCCTCTTTTGTTTTATCTCTGTGGTCATCATGTGCACGGCTTTTATTTTCAAAATAGTTCAGATATAGGTTTTGGCGATAGTACGTATAGCAGGTACACCCACATCCAGCCCTTTAAAAGTATTGTGTGTAAAAATATTTGAAAGTCATAATCTTCTTCCCCATATTCCTCTTTGCAAGTTTATTTTGTACGAGATAAACATTTTACGAATATAAATTAGTCGACAACGCCATATCGACTGAATAAACTACGCACAAAACATCGTCGTCTATGTGTGGGTGTGAAGTACGATAACTATAACGTGTCTGTGTGTGCGCAACCAAAGATTGTGTGGAGTTTGTTTATTATAAGACGGGAGAATAGGCAGAGAACAGATGAGATCTTAATAACAAGTTGTTTTAAATTGAATGATCTTGATCTAGTGCATAATTGTGTTCTTAACATGGGCGATAACGGCTCCCCTGAATGTCTCAAACGCCCACGAGGGGGGCCTGTAGAGGATCCAGAGAACATTATATTTCCTATCTTATGACTATATAATATTATTTAGTCGTGACAATAGCTGTTTCAGATTTGCGACAGATGATAAGTAAAAAAATTAGGGGGATATAGAAAAAAAAAATTCTCGAAGTGGGCAAAATTGGTTGAGAACCTGTTATCTAATGAAACCTGCGGGGTAATTTCGTAACACACTTATACTGACAATTGATAGCAATTCATTTAATTTTCACAGTTCAGCCACGTTCACAGGGTTATTTACGTTGTTGAGCAGACGATTTTTTCAAACCTATGAAGGAATGGATTAGGAAATTTCATTAAAACTCTCGGTTTGTGATTAAAAATGTGTTTCACTACCTCATTCATGCCTGAATGATCAGTACAGATTCAAAATTTCCTTGCAGTAGAAAATTCCGCCAGTTACAAAGACAACAAAAAAGCCAGTAGCAAAAACTTCCTGAAAAAACTGTCTAAGCGCACAGGTACAGATGGTCAGAGTTCAGTAGGTACCAAGGTTACGGAAATAGCGGAAATGACTATAGCTGAAATTGATGACATTATTCAGTTTTTTATGTTCTATAAGTACGAGTATATGTATAGAGATATACTTAGAGCGTCGTTGCATGTCGGCGATAGCCGTCATTGCGTCGGCGGCGGCCGTCACCAACATGCCGCTCGTTTATTTCAGCACCGTACTCAACGCCGACACGGGTCGACGGTTGCAGTTGCCTCTGTTGTCGACGCGTGTCGCTCGTGTGTTTGCACACTAAGTAATATCAATATTCACTATATTTGTATGACCTACATGTATTTGTTCCGAGTCTGGGTGTTTTTCTATCTATAATATGTATGTATTTACAAAAAAAAATGTATATAAGTAGTTTATCAGCCATCTTGTTACCCTAACACAAGCATTAGGTTGCTTAGCTTGGGACTAGATGGCGCTGTGTGAAATGTCCAGGGATATTATTATTATTATATTACTATATCAACAATACCTCAAGGTCAAGTTTACACAAAGCCAGGTCAGCCGAGTATCCTGTCTGTCGCATAATCTATGCATGTTTTGATGTGGCTCGCTCGTGTGTGACGTGTTTACAATACACAACACGCGCATGTGTGCGCTTAGCTGGTACCTAAACGTATTTATTTTAGGCACCGGCTACACCCGGTTCAGTCCTCCTTGTCTTTTTGATCGGCCAACAGTGTCAGTGCTTTGTGAAATCATTGAAAAAAAAAACTTTGGAAACATCATGTCGGCATCACCTATTGCGAGGCAAGTGACCAACGTCCAGGCCATTCCTTCAAGAAGGGTTCTCATCACCGACCCCTCGCAGATGCCCGATGTATACTCCAGCACACCTGGAGGCACTGTCTACTCCACCACCCCTGGAGGTATTTGAACTTCTTCTGTAATTTTTTGGGTCATAAATAATTGAGATAATTAGGTAATGGGACGACCACGTTTTGTCTCTATCCGACAAAAAATAGCCGTAACATAAAAAGAAAAACTTTTTTTTTTTAATATGTGCAAGCCCTAAAGTTCAACAGCCTGTCAACTAGCTAGAATTAATTAATTATACAGACACTCTAACAATGGTGACTAAGGATTATGTACACAAACTGCCAAGCGACGGTTTAAACAATAATATTCTCTGGCTAATATTTGCTGGAGTAAAGGGAATTGTACATAGGTACCTATTTAACATAGCTAGTGCATATGGATTCGTCCTTCAATCATCAGGAGTCGTAAAACTAATTTTAGAAGCGACAATGAACTCTATATTGAGCTTAATTGTTGAATAGTGGCCTTGGTAGGGTTTAATTAGTTCAACCAGTACGATAATTAGGTATTAAATTACGTACATGCAGTATGAATGAACTTTATAGCCGTTGTTGTTCAAAACAAACTGATTAGCGGCACTAATTATGATAAAAATTAAAAGTTAAACTATGTATATGAGATAAGCGAATAAAAACGAGTACTGTTTTAATAGATATGCTTTATACGAAATCAAAAGTTGAAAAGTGTGTACAACAAAAATGATTGGCGAAAATTGTGATAAAATCCTCCCTTACCACAGATATTTTTTGTCTACGAAAAGATGAATAGAATATCACTTAATTTATTAAATCTTCAATAAGTAAGATATCGTTTGACATTCGTACAAAAAAAATCTTCCACCAAAGGATTACATAGTAATCTTTCAAAAGATAATTATAAAGAATAAATGAAGGTTACATTAAAACAGTTTGATACGCCAACTCTACTAGAAATTCTACTTATTTCCAAACAAGATAATCCATGTCTTTGTTTGTGTAACCCTTCAGATTATCAACGACGTAGCTTGTTGTTTATGCTATCACATAAAAATATATATTACGACCGTAAATTACAGTTAAGAATTAAACGGCCTAGCCTACACAACCAAGCTAAAGTGGGCTTGTGCAATCTAAATTCAGGGCGTCAATTTAGTTTGTAACCCCGCCTACAAACCAACTCTAAAACCACTTTTGTATTGAAACTAACTTTAAAATGAGAGACTAACTAAGTGCACCAATTGGGACTAAAGAATATAGATTAATGAGCCCTAGTCAGATTTTAGAGAGCTCGTTTGTATGCAAACTCTTTCAGGGACTAACTGAGAGCTGAGAGCATACATAGGGAATAGATGGCTCTAAAAAGTACAAAATCAGCGCACCAATTTACACTTCCGGGGTCCAACTCCGAATTGCGTGTACTCCAAGACTCTAAATTAAAGGATCAGCTATTGAGCTATAATAAACTTAGCATCTTCCTAATCTAACCTAACATAACATCATGCCTGTAATCCCCAAAGGATTAGGCAGAGCCCATTAGTAAACCCACATTCCGCTAGTTATGTCTTACTAAAGGGTATCGTGTTACCCAGTAACTGGGTTGTGGGGGTCAGATAGGCAGTCGGTCCATGTCAAATTCAGCGGGTCAGACTAGAAGCCGACCCTAATATAGCAGCAAAATAGCGAGCGAGCCTAATGCCCTCATCCTAGGGTTGCCATCTCCTAAATTACGGACCCCGGATAAAAACTTCAAAAACCCGGGATATTTGGGTGAAATAAAGAACGTTCCCCGGACTCCCTCGAAAAAAATTTTACAGTAAAATATAAACATCGTTAAGTATTATATTATTTTTTCTTATTTATAGAAAATGAACTTAAACCTCAACAATACAAATCATAGTCAGCCTTACCTGCACTGCTGAGACACAGGCCTCCTCTCTTTGAGAGGGAGTGGGCTGTAATCTACCACGCGGGCCTAATGCGGGTTGGTAGATGTCACATGTCTTCGAATTTTTTGATTCTTGGACATGCTGTTTCCTCACGATGTTTTCCGTTCACCGTTTTGAGAGCAGTGGTGATGAAATTATTTACACAAAGTTAAGAGCCTGCCTGGGCTGGAACCCACGACCCACAACTTGTAAGTTGGGGCCGTTGCCACTGGCCACCACTGCTCTCAACAAAAACAAATGAAACGCTTAACTTAATAATCAATTATACACTCTTCCCTATGTGAGAGCTATTCTGGTAACAAAAATAATTAGGAACGCTTTTCTTTTTGACATCAACAAAAATGAAAAAAAAAACAAATGCAAATTATAAATTGTGACGAGCGCATTATTTGCCGTGCGGTGAATTTTTAACTATGATTTATGCTTTAATATATATCAAATCATTCAAAGTTTGATTCCCCCTATTAAAAACCCCGCTCGGACGCTCCCCGGACGCTCTCTAAACTAGGACAAATCCGGACGGTTGGCAACCCTACCTCATCCTAACCTCACAATAAAATAAAAACGTGTTTTCATTACGTAAAGCCACATGGCTATATTAACTGTGTTATGCTGGTTATGTAACGACTTGGCAACGAGTCGCACACAATCCGCTGTTTGTATAAGATAATGGAACAACTATGTCCACTTAGCCTGCGTTTGCGCACACTGGACACATTGCTGATAATCTGTAGAAGTTTTTCGATTATTTGTCGCTAATCATACAGATTGTATCTTGTTTTGTATCAGGTTTTAATATTGTTTATCTTGACTTTTTTTCTACGATTTTTAATTTAATATAGTCATACACATGATTTCCATATCCTCAATCCATTTTTTCTGTTAAGAATTCTTGAAATACTGCTTCAATAAAATGTTAGGTCTTCGTCATATATTTGAAAATCTGATTACATAAACATATTATGTAAATTAGGCTGAATACCGATGTTTATTACCTACAAACTTCAAGAAAAAAAGATAAGCGTACAAAATACACCGTCATCGATATCTGTGATGATTTAGAGACTAATTTAATAGAAATCTCCATATTTTTTCTTTGTAAAATCTTTATCAACGACTTTCTATTAAAAATCGACAAGACGGACTAAAAGAACAGGAGTTTTAAAGATGATTGAAAGTGAAGTCCTCATCAGCTCAAAGAAAAAAGAAAGCTAAACTGGCTCTAGGGATTGCTTCAGAATAAACCGTTTACTGTTACATATTCAGTTAAATCTTATTGATGAGCTTTCTTTCGGCACCTACCTTATCAATGATATGATTGATTTCTACAATGAGCTTGCCCGCTTTTCCAAAAAGTGAAAATACTTGTATATTCCGAAGTTTTCCATTAAATCCATTCTTTAGCAAATACTCTAGACCAACCTTGATTCTTGAACTATGTATATTTATATTACATACTAGCTTCTGCCCGCGGCTTCGCCCGCGTGGATGTCGGAAATTATCCCACGGGAAAGTGCTAACAGGATAAAATGTATGTGCTTCCCCAGGTTGTGTCTCATTAGTGGTGATTAAGAGGGTACCTATATGATATCTTTACTTAAGTACCTACCTAATTAAAAAAAAAAACCTCAGTAACAGAAATAAAATACCTACCTACCTAAATAAACCTATTTCTGATGATAAGTAATCTAAACTCAATAAATAAACAAAATCACTAAAAACTAATATCTATACGAATGACTAATCCTACTTAACAGTATTATAAAATAACCTACGGTCACTAAGTACACTATCAAATATACTACCTATACTTTAAAATTAAAATCTATACCTACGACTTATAAAATTAAACCTAAATAACTCTAAAAACTAAAAGGAATAAAAAGGTCGCACAGATAATACTGCGGCACCCTACGTAACCTACGACAAACTTATTATTTGCGGTTGTACAGGAATCAGGTCTAGGGATCGAACCGCAAAATTAAGTTTGTTTTTTATTGTATATACTTTTCCGGGATAAAAAGTACCCAGTGTGGTGCCCAGGATATTAAAGAATAATTATACCAAGTTTCATCGTAATCGAACCGGTAGTTTTTGCGTGATGCCTGAACAAACAGACAGACAGACAGACAGACAAAAATTTTTTTAATCACATTTTTGGGTTCGGTGTCGGTCTAGTAACACCCCCTGCCATTTATTTTTTTGATATTTTCAATGTACAGAATTTTCACTTCTACAGATTTATTATAAGTATAGATATAGATTTTATTGAACACCAGAAAATACATAAGAAAAAATACGATTATCACTATAAAACAGACAATGGGCGGCCTTATCGCTGTCTGTGATCTCTCTACTTACTTATTTGAACTATTTTACTTACCAACTTGTTATTTATCGAATGGGTACCTACGTGCGAGACACGTAGGTACCGGTTAGAACTCGTTGTAAATATTGTGGCAGTTATATAAACAGAGATTTCTATTTCAGAGTAGAAACCGGTGTAATTTCTGTTTGATTATTTAAATTGAAAAAACGCGGAAATTGGAAAGACAGTCGTTCTTTGATAGAGAGAAACCGTAAATTGGATATTTCTTTAGCTTGAATTTATCTAAGGCTGATCACAAACAAATTCAATAAAAACGCGCTTCCACGCGGGGTATTGGCTCCGTTTCCCGCGCCCCGTCGCGCGTCGCGTGGCGCGTTGTAGTGTGTGATCCGCCTAATAGGTTCGAGTTCTGTAACTCGCACAATTGATAAAGTTAAATAATAATAATAAAGTCAATGGTGATTACCAATATCTCGTAGCCTAGCCTTTCATAATATTAAGAAGTAAGAACATAAGTATAAATATTTGTATCTTTAGACATCAGTAAACATGTCAAACAAAATATGTGACGTCGTAAAATATTTTAAACAAAACAAGCGAAGCAATATCAAAACTGACGGGCGGAAATGCCGAAATAGAATTCGCACATAATATTTTCATCGATACCACGAGACTGTTGTCCTCGTAAAATCATTAAACGTTGTGTATAATGTCGTGTGACATAACAGTTTGAACCTCTTTGAACTTTGCAAAATATTTATGAATAGAATGAAATAAATTTAAATACAATGGCTTGTATTTAGTTAGGTACTATATTTAAATAATATTTATGTACCTAGTTGACCTACATATAGCGATTAGGAAAACCACAGACTCCGAACAAAGCAAATATTATGTTTATAAAAACGAGGAACAGAGAAAGTCAATCTATGGTAATTATTGTTGTTGTGCTTTTTAATAATATATTCTATTTCCTTCTTTCCAGGTACAAGAATAGTGTACGAGAGGTCCTTTATGATGTCGTTACGGCAATCTCCGATCTCGCAGACCCCACCAAAGTGCGCATTACCAGCCGCGCTGCTAAAGAATCCTAACTCCGTCCCGAATGTCATACAACCGTCCGCGGCTCAAAAGGCGCGTTCGAACTCAATCTCATTCGACGAGTCGCAAGAAACATTCAGCATGGATCTCTAATAGGTTAAGTTTTAAGTCATTACAAAAAAAACTTATGGTTCATTGTATGTACCTACCTAGGTACAATTTCATAATGTAAGTTCTAAATACCACGTGTGCGCTTACTTTATGTCTCTTCCGCACCATAAGTGTCAGTTTTGTTTAACTTAGGACCAGGAAATTAAAGTAGCAACTATTTTAATACTTCATGCCCTAAGTAGTTATTTTTAAGTTAGCTTTAACTCTTAAATGCGTGACTAGAGATGGGCAGAGGGTTTAAACCCAATGGGCGGAAACGGGTTTAAACCGGGTTTTTTGGGTTTAAACGGGTTTAAACCCGAGTAAAAACCCAAACAGCGGGTCTAAATTAAGTACTTTCACTAACATCTTCGATCGTGGACCTAACACGATTTAGGTACTTCTAGTGATTTTTGGAGTTGAAATATCACTGATAGTGATGCATTTAACAGCACATCAAGTTTGAAAAGTTACTCTTCGAACATGATATTTCAACAATTGTATTATTTATGCAAGTATTTCATCACAGCCCATTATATGATCAAGCATATTTAATTTACACCTAAGGTCTACTGCTGATCTCAAGAGTCGATCCTATGAACCGGAATAAACATTCTTCACTACATCTTTCAAGGGTATCCAAAGAAACATATATAATCTAATCTAAACCTTTTTTTCTTCAAAAATCCTGAAGACGATGACTTAAATAAAACAAATGGGTAAGTGATTGAATTTTTAATCAAATTAGACATAACATGAGCAATTTATATTTATTCAGAGTCAGTGTCGATCGCAGAATTAGCATTATCAGATTGTCCACAATATTCTAACGCATTTGATGTCGTTGCTTCCAATTGAGATGGCGCGAATATGTAGCGGTATCTACAACGCCACATGCGAACAACGCGTCATACTGACGTCACGCAAATCCTGCATCTCGCAAGCAGAGTTTACCGCGCAATTAGCATAGATACAATTTCCCAACATCAATCGTTGGGCAGTCGCCCACCAGACACAACACCCGTCTGGTCGGAGGATCCTCCTTTTTCTATGGAGGTTGAGTGAACTTTACACCCTGTTCCTCATGCCTCTAAACTGGTGACCCCGAGTATGAACGTCAGCGCAGCCTTCGTGCAAACACTTCTGCGTGACGTCATCATCATCACTCCTGCAAGCTTCAGCGGCGAGTCACCCAGCCAGCCAGCATCCACGGCTTCAACGGGTATCCTGACCACCAGCATGCAGCGTCCGCGCATACCTGGTCATCACCCTCAGCCTCATCAGCAACCTTGGCACAGCACACTGCACCTTCGGCCGGTCAACAAGCAGAGCACCCTCTCCTGGTCGACGCAGCAGCCAGCCTCAACCCGGCGCTGTACGACATCCGACGCACTGGAGTATAACGCAGCGCCACCCCGACTCACTGGGGACATCTCCGCAGACAGTTCCGACTCACCGTGAACTATGCGAAACCGGTTCCGACTCACTGGAACCTCAGCTGGCCTGGCAAGTGTCGCGACTCAGCCCACTATCGACTTCCGGTCTCCGGAGGGGAGTGATGTAGCGGTATCTACAACGCCACATGCGAACAACGCGTCATACTGACGTCACGCAAATCCTGCATCTCGCAAGCAGAGTTTACCGCGCAATTAGCATAGATACAATTTCCCAACATCAATCGTTGGGCAGTTGCCCACCAGACACGACACCCGTCTGGTCGGAGGATCCTCCCTTTTCTATGGAGGTTGAGTGAAATTTACACCCTGTTCCTCATGCCTCTAAAAATACTTCGTCCTCAATTGCACTCGTTTCGGTTAGCGGTGAACTTCCATGTGGTGTTGGAGTTTCCTCACTAATCTGATCATCATTTATACTTTCGTTTACAGTCTTTCTGTGTAAAATATTACAAACACTTCTATTTCACAATTCACTTCACTTCACAAGCAAGCGGAGACTGTGCGGTGACTTTGCGACCGACTGAGAACAAAAGCGGTACAGCCCCAGCAGTCTCGACATACATAGCGATCGCTTTACGACCGCAAAGGTTTGAATTCGGTCGCAAAGTCCTGTCACTCCATACATTTCACCTGTCAATTCGGGACTTTGCGACCGAATTCGGTCGCAAAGCGATCGCTATGAATGTCGAGACTGCTGGGGCAGGAGTGCGTTGCGCGGGCGGCGCGGTCTTTATCGCTTGATAGAAAGAGAGCATACATGAGCGACATAAGTGCGACAAAGAGCGGCATATTTCTTTCTCTAACTCGTCGTCTACCTGTCGCGCCTTTTGTTTAATTTGAAGAACATCTATCAAAAAGATTATAAACGATAACTATATGTAAATAGTACTACAATATTCACAAATATTTACATTTACCATGTTTAAATTGATAAATTTCCCCAAATCAATAAACACCCGAATAAAAATCCCGTGGGAGGGAATAAATGGGTTTTTATTGGGTTTAAACCCAGTAAACGGGTTTAAACCCGGTTGTTTGCCCATCTCTATGCGTGACTGAACATTATAATAGCGTTCAAAACGCGGTCCTTTGCCACGCCCGCCAAAAACAATAAAAAAAAATAATTAAAAGAGTACAGATAAAAAATACTTATAAAAATATTATTCAATTCTTAATGGAATGGATGCGTTCATAGTATGAGACCAAAAATGTATTTATTGTTAAAAAAAGGTGGCAAAAGATAAATTGTAAATAAATAATTGTTAGTTTAATGCGTGTAACGCACACTGTAGGTGCTTAGTATTTTTATATTAAAAGCAAGTGCCATTACATGGAAGTTAATTCTAGTGGCATAATTTCCTTCCGACTGGTGTTGCTGACATTGTTATTAAATCTCAGATTTTTAACTATAATTGTCTGGATTTTAGCGATATTAATTTGTTTAAGAAAAAATCGGTCACAGATTGTTGAAATCTTGTAAGTCAAATTGTATTATTACGGTAGGAATCTGAAAATTTAGAAAATAATTAAAGTTTCTATTGTTGGGCTATACAAAGCTTACTGAGATACTTTGCGGGATTTTTTTAAATTTCAGACTTTAAGAATGCTGCATTGGACTGTCAGTCTGACTTTAATGACTTATTAGCCCTAGATTAAGGACTTACTTAATAAATGTTGTTCCAAAGCATTTAATTGTGTCTGTAATATAGTCTATGTCCATTATCTCTCTTGTTAAATGTAAGTGCGTGTTCCACCTCTGTGGATGCTTTGTATACCTAGTGTGTGTGGATACTATGTTAATATTACAATATACGACTGCCAGTATAATAATTATGGAAATAAAAAAGGTAATTAAAAAGGTAAAAATTTTGAATATAATTTTTGATTTACCTTTAGTGTAACACCTTCTCTCTCTCTTTTTCTTGTTTTTGTATCGATGGTACCTACTCTTACTCGATTTTTTTTATAGTTTTGTGCCCAGTTGGCCACGTTGATTGCGGCAACAGTGGCATTATTTAAGTCATCCATGGTGCAGGTGAACGGCCCTTAGTCTCTCTCTACAATCAGCGAATACATAGACACTCCAGCTCATGTGAAAAAGGGTGCAAGCAAAAGCTACGGTTTCGTAGAAGAGCATTGCCCGTTATATTAAAATGGCCGTCATGAAAATCTGTCACTTTCGCCAGTATTTGACATGAAGAAGTCAAAAATTGCCGTGACCGTTCTCCGCTTTCTTAGATAACCAATGTTTTGCTAGATCATCATCATTCGCCTGCCCTTATCCCAATTTATTTGGGGTCGGCGCAACATGTCTTGCTAGATGTGCAAAACAATAACTCGAATCGAAAATCAAACACCACAAGCCTCTCATGATGGCGTGATTACCAATTTGTACGACGGGTCGCACAGTGCGCTGGATTCGAGAGTGGAAATACGACAGGACACTAGTCACTGTAAAAATGGACGGTGGACCACAGTGGAAGTACTTAAATGAAAATACTATACTCGTATTCCACTGTCAAAGTTAGTTCCTATTTAGATCTGGTACAAGACAGTAGGCTGAGTAGACTTCAGTATTTGCTTATGGCTACCTACTGGGTCCAAAAAATATAAGGAAGTACCTACCTTGTATCGATTGGCTTATACGTAGTCTCTCAGGCCACTTCATCGCCACAGTCATGTCGGCCGAAAGACGTTCATAGGATGATACAAAATTCCGAGTCCTGGGGGCCTAAAAAGGCCACTTTGGCAGAATCATAATAGGATAACAATATGAATCATATTAAAAATAAATCGTAAAATAGTCACAAAGTGACATTTCATAATATATGATCTCTGAGCAATTCGTATCACAATGAAATAAAATTTAAACTGTAGAAATAAAAAATAAAAAAAAACCTTTTGATTAATAAAAACTGTAATGATTAAACCGATACCGAACCGACCGATTGGTTGGTTTTTTTTATGCGTCATGTTTGCCGCAAATAAATGCATTTTTCTTTCTTTTTCTTTCTTTCTTTTCTTTCGATAATATTACGGTTTTTATTTTTTTCATGCGGCAATGTTTACACCAAATAAGAAATGAAATTTTACGAAAATTAGAGGAAATGATCTGCTGGAAATTCAGGAAATGAATAGCTTTTAGAGGTATTGCTTAAAGTGGCCTTTTTAGGCCCCCTGGCGGGATTACGGTCCAACTACCTATGGCTAGATATGGAGCTGGTTGGCAGCTTGCCAGTGCGGCAAATGTATATGTATCTCCCGGGCCCTCGACTCATGGCAGTAGAAGGAACAGTGGGGTTTTAATCGGTAGGAGTCCGACATAACCCTCCGTTCACTCCAGACGGAGGGTATCCATAAGGATTTCCCCGAAAATAGGTTTTCTTGGCTTCTGTTTTTACATAGTTTTTGTTTTTGCTGAATTAGGGTAGCTAGGTACTGTGAAAGGTCTCTACGAGCGTCACGGTACCGGGAGGAATAAAATCAGTGGCGTATCAATAGGGTGGCAGGAGTGGCAAAATGCCACGGGCCCCCAGTCGGAGGCCCCCGGCCCGAGAGGGCCATGAGCACAGGATTATCCTTACATACCTAAGTATAGAAATGCAAACTTTTTTCGACCACTAGACCAACGAAGCAGTCAGGTATCAAATTTTGTAGGGGAAATTACGAAATCTACGCGGATGAACTCGCGGGCGAAGTGCCAGTAAAAAAATAATTATAACGTTGGTTGAGCTTCTTCACATTGGGAGGGCCTATCCCATGAATGCACATGGTATAGTTACGCCACTGAATAAAATCAAACTACGGTTTATCTCGTATGTTCAATAATTATTCCTATAAAATACATTACGTATTTTACATCTTAATTCTTTTGTTTGTCAGCGTAATCTGAATCTCTTCTTATCTTAAACCATAATAATGTTTGTCTTGTATTTCATGCCAATAACTATTAACTGACTCGCGGAGGTTGCATGTAAGCACCAAATAGGCTATAGGCTCTACAGTACCATTAGATTATTACTGTAGATTTATTAATTTCCCGTTGCTAATTAATTTATATTGTACCTATTTAGTTCGGTGTGTCCTACCATGGAAGTACATACAAAAGTACTCAATCATTACGCAATTAACTGATAACGTGCAACGAAGGTATTGGAGAGAAGGGTTATCATTCCAAAACAATTTTGCTTAGTTTTCTTGCCTGCGCTATACATGGGATATGTACGGTGAAACCATGCACGAATAAGCATTAGTGCATTATTAGTGTAGGGTTTTACCGTACATGATCCGGCTCGAAGGACCATGTAGAAGTTAATAGGATGGCTAAATGATACTGCTGCTTATAAAGTCAAATTAAATATAATATCCGGACCAAAGGTTTGATAATACAAAGGAGCGAGGGAGCATACGCGATGGCCGTTAATTGTGTACTGAATGCTCGACTAATATCAATTAGTGAACTGAGGTAAAAATGCACGAATAAGCATTAGTGCATTATTAGTGTATGGTTTCACCGTACAGGATACTTAGGTACTTCTTCGATAAACAATCTACACACACCACCTACAATACCACACCGAACACACCTTTAATTATAACTGCTGACCTATCGGTATATAGTAGCTTCTAGTAACCTGACCTGCCGTCTGTGACCCCTGAGTTGGTTTCGCCATTTCTTCTCAGGTAGTCAGATAGGAAATGTCGACTCGATCTAGCTTATTATTGTTTTAAAATAAGCGAGACTAGAGAGAATTCACTGGCAATGCCTAAACGAGCTGATGTTGCATAACTTGTCTTTAATCCGCAGTACAAAGGTATATGCTATGATGCTAAAGCAGCATTAATGAGGTAAACCTTTGGTATCAGTTTTAACGAGACTAAATCAAAAGCCGAAGCTTCCAAGCTTATCAGGAACACTAACGAGGTTCTAACTGATTCTGAATCATGTTGAATTCGACAATAATAATGTAACCCTGCCTCCTAAACTAGGTAGTCCTGTATCTTAGGAGACAGTGTTAGGCCATACTGGGCGCTTAGTCATGTAGGTAGCAGCAGCCAGTGTGTTTAGCGCAAGGGTGGTTAAGTAATACATTTGTGTAAAATAAAGTGAGGGTGTGTGTGTGTGTGTGGGGGGGTGTGTGGGGGTGTGTGGGGGGGGGTGTGGGGGTGTGTGTGTGGGGGTGTGTGAGTGTGTGTGTGTTATCGAATAAAAACATTTTCTCATTTTTCATTTAAGGGTACGAGTGGTGAGTATGGGGGTGGGTGCGTACCTCTGAGGGTGCGTGTGAAAGTGAGTGTGTGTATGCAGGGATAAGGGTTGGTAGATGAGTGAGTGATCATTTGTTTAGTGAGTCAACAAGGTTTTAGGTATTATTTTTAAACGAGATAAAATTTACATAAGTCAAAGTCAGAGAAAAATAGTTATTATTTGTTAAACATAGGTGTAAAAATAAGTGTTATAAATAACATAGGTACCTACAGATATTTCTATATTTTGCCGTTAAGGTGGATGCTTCAAGGTAGCCCGCAAAATTCAATTTTTTTACGTTTTTTGCAATTTGCTGGTCAGTACTAAGTTGTACTTACGTTGATTAAAATATGATTCGCGGCTGTAACAAATATGTGTTTACAGAATTATAATCATTAGAATCATCAACTTGTTAAGTTAGCGTAATCCTAAAATGTCAAGATTTCATGAAATAGTCATTCAGTAGGATTACTTGATCTTAGAGAGTTGTGTTGATGACTTTAATGATTATAATTATATAATACCTTGGAACATCCACCTTAAATAGGTAGGCATACGAAATTACAATTTGGTAACAGAATTTTTGTTAAAATTAAATGACAAGCTGTCCAAGCATTACATTAGTACTTAGTGGCCTAGTGATAATGGCCGCGACTTACGTGTCATGGGTTACAAACCCAAGCAGGCATTTTATTATGTAAATTATTTCAACTCTGAAGGAAAACATATTGAGGAAACCGGCGTGACCCAAAAACTAAACATTTTAAGACATATTGTGACATCTACCAATCCGCAGTGGGATTGGCTTGGTGGATTACGTCCCACTCCTTCTCACCGAGAGGAGGCCTGTGTCCCAGCAGTGGGAATATAGAACTATGATGATAAGCAAACAGTTTTAAAATAAATATGGGTAATAATTATGAATCAAGGTTTGTTTGGAGTTATGTAAGTGTATTCTTGATCTAAGTAGGTACCATACATATAGTTTGATTAAGAACGTAAATAATTCATTAGTTACACATCACATAGGTGAGGAAGTACATGTGCTATCGATCACAGATTTCATAGGAAGGTAATAGCCGTATCGGGCCCAAGGCTGTGCATTCGACGACGCACTTTTATAGCCCGGAGTAATATGGTGGGTTGTGGTAGGTCATAAAGTTGATGTTACGATAGGGCAGAAGTACTTACTGTACCTATGTTTTAAATGGCCTTGTTGTGAAAAGCGTGCTTTAAACATCTACTAAGAATCGTTTGGTTTTGAAAACCATTGCTAAAAGTAGGTATGTTATATTCTTTGTTTTGTGCAAACTTACGCAATATTGACAAAAACTCATTTTTACGGGTCGTCAGTAGCCCGAAAGTCTGACAATCAGTCTTACCAAAGGGTATCGTATTACCCAGTCACTGGGTTGTGGAGGTCAGATAGGCAGTCGCTCCATGTAAAATACTGGTATTCAGCTGCATCCGGTTAGGCTGGAAGCCGACCCCAACATAGTTGGGAAAAGGCTAGGCAGATGATGACTCATTTTAATAGGAACTAACCACCTCCCAAAACGGTGAAGGAAAACATCGTGAGGAAACCGGCATGTCCTAGAACCAAAAATTCGAAGATATGTGACATCTACCAATCCGCACTGGGGCCGCGAGGTAGATTAAATACAGCCCACTCCCTCTCAAAGAGAGGAGGCCTGTGTCCCAACAGTGGGAACATTATACAGGCTGATTATGTTGTTGTTGTCACCACCTCCCTTGGCGATATCGCCAAAGTCGCGGGAAATATCTGGATGAGGGATGTGGGAACCGGGAAGTAAGTATGGTAGAAGAAAGGGGTGGCCTGTACCCAGCAGTTGGTGATTTCGGGCTGAAATGATGATGAACCACTCACCTTTTTTTATTTTATTGTACAAAAAAAAAAATACTTTGAAAATGTTAGTGTCAAAATGCATCCAATGCGCACCTGGTGGATAATCGTGGAACTTATGTACAATCACCAAAAGAGATAAGTAACTAGGGATCGACTGATATAGTTGAAGATTAGTACATAAAAAACCGATGGAAGTTTTCGAATGTAATTTGATAAACTAACTGTTTGTGTTCTATTCATTAAATGAAATTTCATTCGAAAACATCCATCTGTTTCTTACTAAACTTCAACTGTATCTGACGTCACACTGGTGAGTGATGCCGACCACGCACGCGATCGGGGGTGAGGGAACCCGGCGTTGTTCTAATGTGGCTTTAAGTATCTCGTTACTACTTTGTCTGCAATTATATGTGTAGATACCTATCATGCTCGGTAAAAAGGAAGTTTGGCAGGAAAATAAGTACTTAATGTAAATTCGGTTAGGGTTTGAAACCATAATGAAATTGTTTATTTACAGAATAAACAAATTCATTTCACTTCATTTCAATGGGAAATCCTTTCTTTTATGAAATACTACAGTCTATAGGTCCACCACCCACCCGCACGGGGCCGCGTGGTGGATTATGGTCCAGTCCCTCTCACAGAAAGGAGGTTTGTGTTCCAGTTGTGGAAATATTATAAATACTTTTACAGGCTGATTATGCTGTTATGACATGGATACTTCGATCAATAATAGTACTAGATTCCCGATAAGCGCTTCAAAAACGGCCCGAAATACAAATACTTTGTGGTCTTATTTCAAATTAGTATGTTTTTAACCTTATTACTTAGACTTTAAGTTTCATTTTAGAATAAATTACTGAAAATTTAAAAATAGAATGATTTTATTTTCAAGCAACATTTTAAATATTATATTTTGCAATGGTAATTAAACTTTGGTTTATATTAAACTGAAGTTGTTAATTTAATATTATCAAACATTTTTCTAAGAAATGTAGATGTTTACGTGTGTGCAAACGTGGCCACTTGAGCGACTGATTTTTGTTCCTGATCCTTAATCTAGTACTATTATTAATCGAAGCATAGATCTATAATAATAAGCTGTAAATTGAACCGTACAGTTTTATTTTGAAAATATATCCATTTATCTAGCCACTAATGTCGTACTGCTGGGCAAAGGAGCGTTAACCTTCAAAATAACATTCTAAACTTCTTAAAAACTTAAATTGATTAACAATGAGGTAACGCACAGCCTGAACTGGTAAGTCCAGAAGCATGAAATTTTGCACAAGCCGAGTATTTATCCAACAAAGGTGAGCACTTAGGAAGTGTTTTTGAAAATTTCCTATAGGGGTTAAATAATGTATGTTTATATAGAAGTTCGTAATTTTTCCCGACTGGAAATCCCATGAGGCACACGGCTTGTAAGTTGATAAGGATTAAAACACAAATGCATGTTTGATATTAACGCATTAAAGTGAATAGCAACGACATCTATTATGGTCGTTTTGAACTACAGCTATTGGCGTAGCGCGTAGGCGTCACTCGTAGCAAGCGGCGTATCTATAGCTACGAATGCCTACGAACTATGCCTACGATTTGCAAAAATTTCGCAACGCAAATATACGATGACCTTACGTCATAGGAGAGAAACATTACAATTTGAAAAATATGTTTAGTGTATGGTTAATAGTTTCATGATGTCTTGGGTAGTGTGTTGACCAAATAGTGTTGATAGTATAGTATTTGTTTATTTTGTTAAGCAATTAAATAAATACAATAAGTAGGTACAGAGCACATCAAGCTACTACAATCTATCAAATTTCTTTAATAGATTTTCAACTTTATCGCTAAAACATTAGTTTCAAAGTTGATTGGGAAAATTTGACAGTTTCAGCTAGCTTGATTTTCATTAATCTACCTTAATATGTGAAAATTAATGAAAAAATGATGTTTGTAAGAACATTACCTTTTGCTTCAGTCTCATGTGTTTATTCTTTACATTATCTGGAATTTAATTTACTTTAATAACTTTTTAAACACTTTTGCAAATAACAAAAATAGGTAATTCATTATTCCGTATATTCTTTCGCTCTACAGTGGGCCAACACAGGCTGATTTATGTATCCTTTTAAAACCATCTTGTTTTTAAGAATTTAATGCGAACGTTAAGTTTCTAAACCATTCTATCAATGTGACTGAAATACGGTACTGACATTATGGTAGTTATTTTTTTAGGAAGGTAAGTAAAAAGCAGTTTCTAGTTTGCATCACATTTTGAAATAAATTAACCATTAAATAATGCAACTCTGTCCATTACCGCATGAAAAAATATTTGCAATGCCATTAAATATTCGAAAGAAAAAAGAATAATTTATTTTTAATATGGCATCGTTTTTGATCGTATGCGTTTTTCTCACCTAAGCTGCCAGTAGCTACTAATTTAAGAAAATATTAACCAAACTTTTTTAAGCCACCGACTTTTTAATAAACATTATTCTTATTTCTATCCTTTATGCAGAGGTCATCGAACCCTTGTTTTGCGGTATCTACGTAGCACAATTCCATGGTTTTTGAAGCGAAGAATTTTAAACCTTCTTTCATAGATTATTAAGGTTGATTTTAATGTAGCTTGGATCACTTTGCAGCCCCTTTTTCACCCTCTCCCTTTGACGTTATAATCTGTCTGGAACTAATCGGTTCTGATATTTGCCTCACTGTTCATTTCATGACGCTAATATGTTTAGATTTTTTTAAATAGACTAAGGTGGTATGTACCCTAAGTACGAAAGTTTAGTTATGCCAATTATTTCGTGAAGGTTTCTTAAAGGTGAGTTTCTTGGAACAATTTAGGGCCCTTGCCGTTGGTATTTTAATTTAATGTTCGAAAGTTAGTTTTTGTAAAGGAATTTAATTTATTGTTGTAAAGAATGTTTATTCGCAGCTATTAAGCTTGATATATAAGGGACCTATTCGAAATACAAAAATATTTGTTGTGTGCGTCAGGCGTGTGTAGTGACGTCAATAGCATTAAAATGTTTGATAAATGGACGCTATTTTCTTTAGGCAAATAAAACTAATGGTGTTAATTTGAAATTAAAACCTTTACAAAATAGGTTCACTTATATTTTAGGCTATTGCTATTAGGCTACTTCACTGGTCATCCTGTCAACGATATTTCTGTATCTGCATACATATTTTTACTAATGAAACATAAATAATGCAAGTAATGTAAGTATGTACATACTTACAACGACGTGCATTATATGTTTTACATAGAGACGTGTATGTATGAACATTTTGCTCGACAGACGGAGCGTTGCATCATTGTTTCCGTATATTACTCGTAGAATGACATAGGCCAGGGGAAAAGGTTACCTACTCTTGCAAAAGGACTAGCTTTTTTAACAACAAAAAAAAAAACCTTAAAATAACTGTCAAAAAATCCATAATCAAATGAAAAAAAAAAATTAAACGTCATTTATTTTTCAAAAGAAAAATAATTATTTGTTCTTTGAATACATAATATGACTTCAGTGGCATTTTTTTTTTCCAAAGCTGCCAGTACCTACCTAACTCATCATCATCTGCCTAGCCTTTTCCCAACTATGTTGGGGTCGGCTTCCAGTCTAACCGGATGCAGCTGAATACCAGTATTTTACATGGAGCGACTGCCTATCTGACCTCCACAACCCAGTTACTGGGTAATACGATACCCCTTGGTAAGGTACCTACCTAACTACTTAATAAAATATTAACAAAACTTTTTGAAGCTTCCGACTTTTTAATAAACATTATATTATTACATTTAGATTACCTATCCTATACGTTTATGTAGAAACGTTTTGCTCGTCATACAGAGCGTCATTGCTTCCGCATTGTTAGTATTAACTAGGGGAAAGGGTTACTGTTCTAAAGGGCCACCCTTTGCAAACCAGACACAATTACAAAGGTACCTAGTGGAATTCTATCGGGTGGGGTGACCCTTCATACGTTTTGTGCAAAATATTTAAAGTAACGCTTTGTAGTAAACCCGGCAGGTACCTGCAACTTACTGGCTAATGGCGGATTCCTATAATTTACGGACCGTTATCGGTTAATCTTTACGGTAACGGGACGGTAAGAAGTTTGTATGATTTAAACACTGGTCTACATGATTCAGACTACATGTTAAAGATTGTACACAGGGCTACACATCAAGCTATGCAAAACCAGTATTGGCTGACCGTTCATTGTGAGAAAATATCATACAAAGTGAGGCCAAGACAAACTGGTTTTGTATAGCTTGACGTGTCTGTAGCCGTGTGTACGAATGCATTTTTTTGTGCTAGGTATTTAGTATTCTAGATATTTCCTGCATAAAGTGGTTTATATAGTTTAAATCGCAGAAAGTACTATCTCTGTGTTACTATTACTATCTGTGTAACTATTTTGTAATGAGAAAATTTAAAACCATGATCTTTGGTTCTGACTAATAATATTAATTATCTAGTTTTATTACAAAAATATCCCAACAATACGTTTTAAGTATTCGTTTTAATGGGATAAACATACAGTCTAATAAAAAGCTTATTTTTCCAAAGTGGCTCCTTAGAAAAGATTTATAGCATCATAACACGAACGCAACTCATTTAGCGCCATCGATTAAGGCGTGACGTCACGTTCGGACTAGCAGGAACATAAGTCACGTGACATAGAAAACTTTAAAAGGAAAAGTTATTTGCAATTTAGTAAGACAAGTCCACTCTTAGCAAGGGGTATCGTGTTATACAGTAACTGGGTTGTAGAGGTTAGATAAGCAGACGCTCCATGTAAAACACTAGTATTCATTTGCATCCGAACTCCAAACTAGACTGGAAGCCGACCCCAACATAGTTGGGAAAAGACATGGCAGATGATGATGAGAACACATGACATGACTTTATTGACAATCTTTAGGTTAGTCCTCGTGGCAAATCAATGTTTATTTTAGGTTGGCTGACCTTGATGGCCGTTGTTGATTCTGACATCTGTCCGGTCGTCAACAAGTTAGTTAATTAAGTATCAATGAATATGCAGATTCATATTTGATATTTATTTAGTACTAATCTTCTAATTATGCATCGTTTGTAAAATTAAGTGATGCGTTCGATGTCATAAGATTGTTATTTATCCCCCTTTTATTTTAGACAATTTAGATCTGATTTTTCCATCGCCAGATTTAATTTAATCGGAATAGTTTTGAATTTTTGACAGTTCTTCCATACAAAACTGTCAGACGTCAATTTTATTCCACGAATAAAAATAATCGGTCGATTGTAACTTTGAAATTTATTTATGTGTCAGTGAAAACGGGATAATAATTAATTAAGTAAAGGTCGTTTACACAGACTATGTGTAATTACTATTTACAAGTAGTTCAGAATGTTATATAAGGTTTAAAAATAGCCACTCAGACAGCGACAGCACCCCACGCTCCCCTCTTGCGAAGGGAGTGAACGATCATCGAGGGCTGGTGGTAGGTCTACCACCGCCCGCCTCACGCTCAGGGCACCGCGCCACGTCTCATCAACGCGACTTGTGAGGACTCACATAGTGTGAAAGTCTCGAGAAGAGCTTACTATAGAAATGATCCTATGAAGTAAGGTCTTAATTCGTACTGGAAAAATCGAGGAGGGTCACTCAGCCGCGGAGAATCTTGACACCGCGATGTAGAAATCGGCGTCATCGGCACAGCGCCATCTAGTAGTAAGATGTGAAGTTGGCGATTGTTGTAAAAAAAAAATGTGGTCGATTGTTAAGTAGAGGCAATAATTATTTTCGTTTTTTGTAATACTGCTGTGCTAGTACTTTGGTAAAGTTTTTTTCATACCACTTGCTCAAAAAGTGACATTCTATGCCACAAAAAGCGAACATAAAAATAGTCATTTTTAATCTGTTAAAAACAGGGAAAGAAAATTGTACTGAATCATTCATCCTCTAGGGGGAGAATGTGATTTAAATTTGGAATACTTACCGAAATTTATACTGAACTACATCTGTGTTTACACCATTTGAGTTTAGCATTATACATCTTTTTGAAAAAGGAATACGCATTTATTATGCAGTTATGATTATTAAATAAAATTACGAAAACCGACGAGGCCGTATGAGCTTCATGCCTTTGCTTTTCCGACAAAAAAATATTAGTCTAGGAATTTGCCGCGTTTTTGTTTTCTTCAAATACATAAACGTTAAGTTTATTTTTTCGCAAATGGTACGAAAAGTAGAGGATTTTCCTCGGTGATAAAGCTGTCTTAGTCTTGGGTGAACTTAAATCCCTCGCTACACTCAGGACTCGTCATAAATCCCTCGCTTCCCTCGTGATTTAAGTTTTTAACACCCTCGCTACGCTCGGGAGTAAACCTCGAGTCCTTCGTTACGCTCGCGATTTAAATCGTCACCCGCGACAGAAGACACTGCTTTATCACCTTGGATAATAATCTACTATTTTTCGAGCTTAGAATGTCTACGTGTTGTATGCTCCGGAAACCTAATTTACCCACGCTTATCATCGAATTAACAATTAATTATTAAGCCGTTTATATCCAAATAACCAGATTTAAAAAAAAAAACTAAAAAATTAGTACATTAAGTATTAATCGAGATTTATTTAATCCAAAGTGCAGAGGTTCAAAATATAATCGCTTGGGTTTACGATTCGAAAGTAAATATTTATATAAAGTCACTTCTTATTTTCAGCTGTTTATTGTTATTACTATAAAAAACGTATTTAAATTTAACGAACAGGTATTAGAAATAATTGTCAACTAAACAAAAGTAATCAAACATTTGTAAAGATCGTAAATATTGTAAAAACGATAAGGTGCCATTCTCTTGTGTCACCGAACCAAACTATCACTAAAATTCCTTACTTTTGGTTATGAGAATTCTGCAAAAAAAAATCTCTAAATTTAAAAATAATTTTGGCACAACTAAATCGAATTTGACAATCGCGACTCCACGTGGTACTTGTTTGCCCTACCCTGTGATTTTTTTTACAGCCAGAGGCGCGCATGGGGGCATCCTAGAAGTGTTTTATATGGAATTTTTCACTTTTTGTATGAAAAATGATTACCTACATGTTGAGTTTTAGAGGAGGTTGAGAGAGGGGTCTTATACAGGAGGTCGAAATTCATTATTTTTGCGATAAGACACAACTTTTTCGAGATATAAGCAAAAGAAAAGAAAAAAAAAAAGATACAGTACTGTTTTTGCACCTGAAGTCGAGGTGAATTTTAAGTTCATGACAACAAATTTTATTCCACGCCTTTTTAATCGTGATTAAAAATAGTCAGATTTAGTTAGACAATCATAATTTTAGGTGAAAAACATCAAATTCAGAATAGCAAAATTTCCATTTTCAATAGATTAAAAACTCAGTGTCATCTTAGTGCTGTCAAACTAAAATATAGAACAGTTAAGTTGTGTCACTTTAGTCAATTTTAGAATGGGAAATCGTCATTTGACAGGAATAACCTAATTTTTGGTGATTTTTAGTCTAGTTTACAGGCATTTGTGACAAGAGAATCGGCACCAATGATTAATTTTAATCGTTATTCATCACATTTAAGTAAGATAAACTTTCCATAATAGTGTAGGTATAGGTACAAAATACTGTCATAACTAACTCAAGTTTCTCAATAGGTACCTATTAAGAATAAGTGTCTCTGTGCAAGGTTTTATGAGCACAGTATTGTTCTCGTCTAGCCCTCGTTAACGATAACGAAAGCAAAAAAAAAAAAAAAATCGAATGCAACCATCTACCTGACTCCTCTAAAATGAACAGCTGGTACGGAATCTTCGTTTATTATTTTTAGATCTTAAAACCGTTGGTAGCTGTGTTTTTGTGTTTAAAAACAGAAATTTCATCAATATATTACGTATAATTTTGTTTCCATATATACAATATATCACGTCACGTATGCATTTTACATTACGTGATAAAGTAATAAAAAAAAAGTTTTCGTTCACTTCTTATGCACAGCCTTATTACGCCAGATCTAAATAATAAAATAGAATACTCCTAGAGCACCTTAGAAAATACTTGTAGCAACGTAACATGAACGCAACTCGTTTAGCTCAATCAATTATGAATGAACATTAAAAGGCACGTGTATGTATTGTATTGCTGAACTGTGTATGTATTGTTGAACTGCTGCAACAAGCTCGGACACGATGAGTGATAATCCTTACAAAATTTTATGAGAGGTGTTAGTTAGTTAAGCCGTGTATCTAATAGCACGGTAATATTATATTACCATGCTAATAGGTTAGTCCACAGAGCAATCCGTTAATTTATTTTAGTTTGTTCAAGTCGCCCTTGACTGTCGTTCATTTATTCTGTTGGCTGATCCCTACTGGGGTAAAGGATAATTTGTTATTGTCTTTTTGTAATACACAGTCACACGTAACATTTAGTCAATATGCAACGGTGCAAGTTAAATTATTAATGTCGGAATATAATAGGGTTTAAAAATAGCCACTCAGACAGCGACAGCACCCCACGCTCCCCTCTTGCGAAGGGAGTGAACGATCATCGAGGGCTGGTGGTAGGTCTACCACCGCCCGCCTCACGCTCAGGGCACCGCGCCACGTCTCATCAACGTGACTTGTGAGGACTCGCATAGTGTGAAAGTCTCGAGAAGAGCTTACTATAGAAATGATCCTATGAAGTAAGGTCTTAATTCGTACTGGAAAAATCGAGGAGGGTCACTCAGCCGCGGAGAATCTTGACACCGCGATTTAGAAATCCGCGTCATCGGCACAGCGCCATCTAGTGGCATGTTTTGGAGTTAGTAATGATTATAAAAATAGATGAAGTTGTTGCGGCGATAATTATTAACGTTAATTATAATAATAATAATTTATTTATTTTCAGGATAAAGATCCCATTGGGTTAGTAACAATAACCTTAACCTATGTTAGTACATCCATTGGGTTAGTAATAGTAGTCTTAACCTATGTTAGTACTTAACTAATAATAACGACAATGTACAGGTGCCAAATGACCTCACCAGAAGAATACTGTTGGGGCTGCCACGCCACGGAGTCTGTTTAGCAGCGAGGCCGCTTTCATACGTAGTACAGCATTGAAGCAGTCGGTACGTGCTTCAGCGAACAAAGATGACGCGCTACAGAACCGAGGCAGACGTAGCAGCACTCTAAATGCGTTGTTATACTGGATCCGCAGAGCATTGTGGGCCTTTTGGGTGTAGCTGAACCACAGGCTCCCCGAGTACAGCGACATGCAATATGCTTTAAACAGCGTTATTTTTATTGTACTTCGGAAGAACCGGCGGGCCAGCATATTAGCTCGAACCGACAATGCTCTCTGGTAAAGTTTGTTGCCCCATGTTATGATATTAAAACCACAGTGAAGTTTCAAGCTACTTTAAATCCACTCAACGTTTCAGACGTAATTACGGTTTAATAAGATTAGGACTTCCCTTAATAAGATTAAATTAGTTGTAATTAAAATTAAACACGATTGTAATATCAAGAAGGTAATTGTGATTAATTAAATAAATGAATAATCGTTCATTTGACTAAATAATTAAATTATTTTTAGTAACGATAAACATAGTAGCTAAGTACCTAATTATTCTTTAAATTAAAAAAAAACATGAGGCTCTAAACGTCACTGGCTTTACTCAGATTAAAGACTCATAATACAGAATCAAATTATATCTTGCATCTTCTTTTCTGCTAATAATTTATTATTATTAGGTACTTACCAGTTACCACCCATAAAACAAAAACCACTACTTAGCATTTTAGCTTTTTAAACTCACCAATAAATTTTTAATCAAGATTAATGATTAAGTTCCAGAATTATCATTAAATATCATATTTAACGATTAATAATTTACGAATAAAAAATTAACAGTTTGTAAAATGCTAAAATGCGTACAAAAAGGCTAAAAAACCAAGTAAAGCCACATCTAAATACGTATGTATTTAGATGTGGCTTTACTTTGTTTTTTAGGCTTTTAGCGTTTCGACACAATTTTTATTTTGGTTTGCCCAGAATCATTCAGTGATTTTTTTAGGATTGCCAATATTTTCTACAAACCGGTGCAATAAGTATTACGAGCTTGTTAACATAACACCACGGCTGTTATCCCTAAGGGTTCGGCAGAGTTGTACTTACCTGTAGTAGGTACTAGTATCCAAGCTACATCCACATTACGCCGTTCCATGTTATAGGAGGTTGTTATTTTTGTAAAAAACGCGAGAATCCTTAAAGGCCAACCTTGGCTCTTCAAGGTTAAATGCCTGGTGTAGTATGTCGTGCACTATTTTTAGCTCAATAAAAAATTAAGGAGAGTAACAGTAAATCGTGCGTAGTTAGCTAGCAATACGTACATATACATGGTTATTTTTAGTCCTTGAAAATCCATATAGCCATGTCGTGATTTGCTTCCAAAATATATTAAATACATACACAATACACATACATTTATTTGAAAAAAAATCAACTTTTTGGTCCCAAGTAGATGTTAGTAGTATTCTCTATCTCCCTCCTCCCTTTACGAATAAATTTATAGTCTGTTTAAAAAAAAAAGCCGTAAATTTTGACCACGTAGGAATTGCACTTTTCAGCAGTTTTTTGTTTTGATAACCGATAACATTTATACGCTATTATAGTCCCCTACTACTACAATAGCGTATAAATATTATCGGTTATCAAAAAAAAAAAAAAACGTTCTAGACTAATACAACATCATGCGCTGCATTCGTGGTTACAATTTGCGCGTCGAAGTCATTGCCATCCTGTATACATATATATATAATATATTTTATATATTTTTTTTTAAATATCAATTTTAAATATTTATTTAAAATCTATTCTATTAATCAGATTATCTGACGCAGTGGTGTAGCAGCCCCGACTTTCGAGTTTTAGGCCGTAAGTTCCACCTTTTTTATCTGTTCTGTGGTTCCAACCAAGGCAGGCGCTTTACTTTGTGTAATTAATTTCATCACCACTGTTTTCAAAACGGTGAAGGAAAACATCGTGAGGAAACCGGCATGTCCTAGAACATAAAATTTGAAGACATGTGACGTCCACCAACCCGCACTAGTCTGGTGGATTATGACCGATCACTCCCTCTCACAGAGAAGAGACCAGGGGGCCTAATAAGGCCACTTTGGCAGAATCATATTAAAAATCGTAAAATGGTCACAAACTGACAATAGGGTAGCCTGGGTAAAAAATGATTATATTTAGTCCGTCAGTTAGATTATCGAAAAATAATGGACACGTATTTTTTCTTTTGTCGATCAAACAAAAAATGACAAAGGCTGATTATGCTAAATACAAATAACTACTTACCATACCTTCGCACATGTACTTTAAATTAATTTTGAAAAACTTGAGCTTGTACGATTTAACACAAGCATGCAACGTAGCTTGTAAAACATGCAGGAAAATTGATCGTCGATCACATTGATTAATGATATGTCGCATGGTCGCACCTCTAATTTGTCACCTTACCTGACTTGGGAAGGTAAGTAACCGTCACGAGGTAATTCAAAAGATCTTTTTAGCCGCTCACGTTTTTTTCATACTACGCTATGTTACAAAATAACGTTTTTTTGCAATATGCAAAAGCCACGTCTCGGTGGATCCCCAATGGCAGGAAACGACTGCGCGCCAGGTCCAGAAATAGATGGCGGGATGAGCTGGATTCCTTCTTAAAGGATTGGTCCACAATCGCAGTAGACCGGGGAAAGAAAGAAAGAAAATGTATTTATTGCGACTCGCACAGGAAGATCATAAAACTAAACACAATAAAAATAAAACAACCAATATATAAAAAAAACTTGAGAGGTGTCAAGAGACACCCGGATGGAACGAAGTATAACTGGCTTGCTTTCTATAAGAGAGAGAGAGAGAGAGACAGACAGAGAAACACTCGCACGCCGCGCCGCACGGCTTACAACTATAGCAAAAAGTGTCGTTCCAACTTTTGGTCTTAATTTTTTCCGTCTAGCCTCCTTTCGCAACGCGCGATAAGGAACTTCATTCCAAAAAGAAAAGAAAAAAAAGAGAGAAAGAAGAGAAAAGGGGAATGGAGGCCTTTGCCCTGAAGTGGGAAAACACAGGCATATAATCATAATATGTTACAGCGAAATTTTTGATCTGGACTTCCCCTTATTCCTTTGTTAATCAAACATGACGAACTTTCACACAAACTTTCATCCCCTATTTCACGCCTTTAGGGGGTGAAGAATTAAAATTCTTCCATAGTGCTAATCTTTCTCATATAAGGAACAGCTGTGTCAAATTTCATGCTTCTAGCCCCAGCCATTTTAGGCTGTTCGTTGTCTGTCAATGAATGAAGATTTGTACCAGTCGACAGCGATGCGGATGAATTTTTCGACGCCATATTTTAGTTTGTGTATAGTTTTAATTAAGTTTGGATTTATTTTTATTTATTTATTAGGTATTAGTTGTTATTTGCTTATTTATTATTTTAATTTACAAAAATAAACAATATTTAGTAGATTGTTAACGTCTTTAAAAAATAAAATAAAAGAAAAAAGAAAGATTGCTAAAGAAGACGTTTGTTACAGTTCCATTATGTTCTTTAATTGATTTATCCCTAAGGGAGTAATCTAAGTAATCCCCATGGTAAGTATAATCTAGTAACCTCAAGGGCGACTGTTGAGCATGGGATCCTTGGCCCTGTGGGTTTGATCCCCAAGTCGGGTAGTATTACTGAATTTTTCCAGTAGGAATTTCGGCGGAATCTGAATTTGGTCACGGTTTTATATGCCAACAATAGTCTCCCGAAAGTCTGACAACCAGTCTTACCAAGGGGTATCGTATTACCCAGTAACTGGGTTGTGGAGGTCAGATAGGCAGTCACTCCATATAAAATACTGGTATTCAGCTGCATCCGGTTAGACTGGAAGCCGACCCCAACATACTTAATTGGGAAAAGGCAGGCAGATGATGATGATGATGAATAGTCTCGATAACTTACTACACGGGGCTTAAATAAAACTGGTAAAATATAGGTGTACTAAATACATCTGCCTATTCCCTCGCGATGAATCGTGTAATTTTCGTGAATTTTTCAAATCGCTACCCAAAATGTGCTGAGATTATAAACCTTTCACACATACATTAAACCCAATCAATGAGCAACCATGTCAAGAAACATGAACCCATTAGCCATTAGCCCCCGAATACGCACAATATTGACACGCGCGTGGCTAGGTAAACATTAGCTTATGGCGCAGCGCTCGGCGCCTGTGGGGCTTCGTTAAAGACATTACAAGCGACCTCGCGCGGCCACGGGCAAGTGGCGTGGATTCGCTTTGATTTCTAATGAAGTAATGACTAATCTTTATTTGACTGTGATTTTGTGTGAGTGTTGGTTCTGTAGGGTGTTTTGTCTTGAATCTCTAATCTATTTTTTCATACTTTTTGAGGGCTGTACATAGTTTAGAATTATATAAATTGTAAGAGAATCCTAAAGGAGGCTCTCCAAAGTATGTCTTACGAAGAAACAGAGAATTTATTAGCTGTGTGTGTGTAAATATAGGTACCTATACAAATATTTATCAAATTTAGAAACTAGGAGTTATGCTACTAAACATAATAATTATTTTTCTATTGTCAACTTTTGATTATTTATTAATTTTTAAAGACTATTTTAGCTCTTCTCGCCTGAAACACAGGATTTACATTTAAGCAAAACTAGCTGTACTTACTTACTAATATGCATGCCTTATATTTATATTTTTTTAATATTTTTTTTTTTCTTGGAGTAGGATTGTGCTTTGAATAATAAAGTTTAGTGGATAATTATGTTATAACTATAAGACAAATGTCTTATCATTAGCGACGTCTGGCGTACCTAGATACTTATTGGTTTTGTAGCGGGGCTGACCACTGACCAGCCCCGCTACGTCAATCCACATACACTCTTGGAGACTGGACTTGCTGGTTAATATTTTTAACAATACTTATATAGAATTGGTCGGAGTTAAAAAGTAGAAATAACTTATAGAGTTATTATTTTAAATTTATTTTATTTCAGACAATGTTCAACAAACAAATGCAGATGAAATTCTCAGTAACTTAGCGGTAATAACTACTGAGAATTTAAAGTATCGTATCTCTCTCTACTGAAAGTATCTTCGCGGAACCCTAAAACCTGCTACCCTGTCTCAGAAGAGGCTTCTCGGTTGTCAGTCAATATTACAGTTGGGTATTAGGAATCACTGAAATCTCCTCTACTCGGTTTTAATTGGTTTACTCATCTTGGCTTACTCATCAGCCGAATTTATACTAGGCACCTAGCTTTTGCCCGCGATTTCTTGTAAATTTCTTGTTTCAACATAAATTATATCCTATGACATTCGGTGATACTGTAACTTCCCATTAGTGAAAGAATTTTCAGAATCGGATCAGCGGTTCCGAAGATTACCCGCTACATACAAACTCACAAGGGAAAAAGAATTTACCTCTTTATAATACACCCATCGCGTCGCATCACGTTCGTTTTGGTTTAACGTTCGTCTTGACTTTTTTTCTTGGCTCCTAATAGTTGTAGCGTAATGTTAAATAGCTTATAACCTTCCTCAAGAATTGGGCTATCAAATGCTAAAAGATTTTTTCAAATCGAACTGGCAGTTCCAGAGACTTGCGCGTTCAAACGAACAAACCCTTCAGCTTAATTATTTGTACTAGATTCTGCCTGCGACTTCGTGCAAGTGAAATTTCTTGTTCCTCGACCCACCCTGTTGCATCGCATAGCCTGCCTGGACTATTAATCCGTTTACGCTAAGCGTTCTTTCTGACTTTGCTCAATGTTAAGTAGCTTATAGCCTTCCTCAAGAATTGGGCTATCAAATCACCATCTGCCTCGCCTTTTCCCAACTGTGTTGGGGTCGGCTTCCAGTCTAACCGGATGCAGCTGAATACCAGTATTTTACATGGAGCGACTGCCTATCTGACCTCCACAACTCAGTTCCTGGGTAATACGATACCCCTTGGTAAGACTGGTTGTCAGACTTTCGGGCTTCTGACTAACCGTAACGACTGTCAAAGATCCACGAATGACAGCCGGGACCAACGGCTTAACGTGCTTTCCGAGGCACGGAGGGGTCTCGGTATGTAAAGATGGTCACCCATCCACAGACCAACCGCTGCAAGCGTAGCTTAACCAGACCTATCGACCTGTGCGGCTGTTATTATTTAGCCACGGGCCCCTCAATTGGGCTATCAAATGCAAAAAGAATTTTTCAAATCGATCGACTGTGGTTCCGGAGATTACCCCCCACATACAAACTCACAGACAAACTTAACCTCTTTATAATATTGTTATTAGTATACCATTGCTAAACTTAAGTAGCAGTGGGCAGGGCACATTGCTCGCAGAACAGATGGCCGATGGGGCCGAAAGGTTCTGGAGTGGCGACCGCGTACCGGAATACGTAGCGTTGGACGCCTCCCACAAGGTGGACCGACGAGCTTTTAAAGCCGCAGGAACCCGTTGGATGCGAGAAGCACGGAACCGGTGGAAGTGGAGGTGCTTGGGGGAGGCCTATGTCCAGCAGTGGACGTCTTTCGGCTGAAATGAAGATGATGATTAGTATAGATAGTCCACAGATATAAAAGTAGGTACCTTTATCTATTTCTGGGCTAGCTATCTATCTTATAGATCCACTAAATTTCATCAAAAGGGAAAGTATACCGTTTATTGGTTTCATATACTAAGAACAGCTATTTTATTCCACGCCATGGCAAGTAATGAAAGGCTCATATGAGCTGACGCATCGCTCCAGGAATTCAGTGTCAGACTATACGATTAACATGAAGATGTAATAACTCTTCTATAGTAGTACCTACTATAGATCTTTCAGCATGTATATTTGTTGTCAAACTTTCACTTGCTGAAATGCCGAGTTCCTATAAGTTACTGATCGTATGGTAAACCTGCTTGTCGTAGCGCTCATTTAGGTGTAATCTAGCGATTCACGCCTACACTTAGTGATAAGATAACGGGCCGATTCTATTGATTCTATTAGGATGACGAAATAAAACCAACCACCCGCCGCCGTGAATGTTGTTAAACACTGAATAGTAACGTGCCTGTCAATATTTTTATGGAAAAAGCTTTAAAAACACCTATGTAGGTACTATTTGTGAAAACTTGTAATTGTCCATAATGTGTGGAAATCGGTTGTCATGGTATGGGCATGTGTTACGGAGAAATGAGGAAAATGTCGTGAGCAGAGTTTTGAGTATGAATGTCGATGGGTATAAGAGTAGGGGAAGACCAAAGAAACGATGGATGGAATGTGTGAATGATGATATGGTTAGAAAGGGGGTGACTACCGAGATGACGACTAATAGAGAAGTATGGAAGAAAAAGACATGTTGTGCTGACCCCAAATAAACTGGGATAGGGGCAGCCGGACAAGGAGTGATGATGATTTTTCAGGTCTTTAACACCACATCTTTATTATAATCAAGGGTCTTGTGGTTATGTAATCTAGAGTCGGGTCGATCGATCAGCTTAAGCTACGCTTCCCGCGGTTAGTCCGTGGATGGCTGACCATCTTTAGGTACAGTCAACAAAAATAAATTGGGATAAGGGCAGGAGAATGATGATTGTAATTGTCCATAATCGGGTTACTAACAATTGAAGTATTTAAAGCGTCGTAACTGTAAGTGTTCCGAATATTATAACAAATAACAACACCAGCAGGACTGTCCCACTGCGGGGCAAAGGAATTCTCTCCTACAGAAAAGGCATGAGCATTGAACACCACACTTGCTTAACCCGCCGGCTGCCGCTGAAAACCAGCGCTGGGGCTCTGTCTCGTATAGGGTCTTAGCATTATGCTGAGCGATGGCTGTTTTGCTTGAATGTGACGCATGTTTACCCCCAACTTGTTTTTTTTTTGTGTTTTTGTCCTTAACTACCCTTTTTTTTTTTTTTTTGAGGATTGGAAATCATCAAATGACTCCTCCCGCTCTGGGTGGAGCAGAAGGGAGTGTCAGACTTTTACTGACTAAAACCCACCCGTGTTCCTTCCTTAGCCCTTTATGTTCCAGGGCAGCGGTAAACCCTTTCGGATGGTCCCGCTACCCTGGCAGGCTTCGGCCCTATGGGGCCCCGTCTCTTTTGCTGACATCTCTTTGAGGCGCGCGTGGAACACGTACACGCCGTCCGGCACGGGCCTAGTCCTGATCGGACGGAGAGCTACCCATTACTCTCCGCCCGCAGGCCCGCGCCTACGGTGGCCGGGAGTAGTCACGCGGCTCCCGACGCCCGGAGCGTCTCCCGCGGCGGCTGAGGCGTGAGGTGCGCAAAGTGCGTTCCCTCGCCCACCCCGCCACCTCCTTCGCTAGCATGACTGCTTCGCAGAAGGAGGTGACTGCCTCCCACTCCCTCTCACCCCGGACCATGGCTTGAACCAGGGCCGGACGCGAGAGGTCTCATTAACTACCCTTACATTAACTACACCAGCACCCTAACTGCGTAACTTTCAATCGCAATCTGAATAATTTTGAAGGATATTGCTAATCCATTGCTTCATATGTTCGAAAAATTTGTCTGCTGAGCAACGTAAATAATGCAATGAATGTTGTTGAACTGTTAAAATGAAAGCCATTGCTACCGTTCGTCTGTTACGCAATTAGGGTTGGTAGGGATGGTTGGAATATTATAATAATAATAGTACTCCTACTCTTTTATCATAATCACAATTCACAGCCCAGAGGATTTACTGCCTAGACCTAAACGGAAAAGCTAGCGTCGTCGATGCAGTGAAAGAAAGTAAGAAAGAAAATGCATTTATTTGCGGCAAACATGACGCATAAAAAATAACATACACACACAAAAAAAAAAAATAACATGTTGGGGGTAAACATGCGTCAGTGATGCATTAGGTGCAGATACATTATATTTAAATGGACGTCTGGCGCTGCCAGCCACGGTACAACCTCGCTGACGGGCGAATATTTATACCACGAAATTAGTTATTTTTCTACACAGATAAGTAGTTCTTGATTTATTGATTTATTTGATTTATTATTTTTTATCGCTTACGGACATAGTTAAACGACCGGAAAAAATAAATTATAGACTTGAACTGGACTTGGACTGGACTTGGACTGGACTTGGACTGGACTTGGACTGGACTTGGACTGGACTTGGACTGGACTTGGACTGGACTTGGACTGGACTTGGACTGGACTTGGACTGGACTTGGACTGGACTTGGACTGGACTTGGACTGGACTTGGACTGGACTTGGACTGGACTTGGACTGGACTTGGACTGGACTTGGACTGGACTTGGACTGGACTTGGACTGGACTTGGACTGGACTTGGACTGGACTTGGACTGGACTTGGACTGGACTTGGACTGGACTTGGACTGGACTTGGACTGGACTTGGACTGGACTTGGACTGGACTTGGACTGGACTTGGACTGGACTTGGACTGGACTTGGACTGGACTTGGACTGGACTTGGACTGGACTTGGACTGGACTTGGACTGGACTTGGACTGGACTTGGACTGGACTTGGACTGGACTTGGACTGGACTTGGACTGGACTTGGACTGGACTTGGACTGGACTTGGACTGGACTTGGACTGGACTTGGACTGGACTTGGACTGGACTTGGACTGGACTTGGACTGGACTTGGACTGGACTTGGACTGGACTTGGACTGGACTTGGACTGGACTTGGACTGGACTTGGACTGGACTTGGACTGGACTTGGACTGGACTTGGACTGGACTTGGACTGGACTTGGACTGGACTTGGACTGGACTTGGACTGGACTTGGACTGGACTTGGACTGGACTTGGACTGGACTTGGACTGGACTTGGACTGGACTTGGACTGGACTTGGACTGGACTTGGACTGGACTTGGACTGGACTTGGACTGGACTTGGACTGGACTTGGACTGGACTTGGACTGGACTTGGACTGGACTTGGACTGGACTTGGACTGGACTTGGACTGGACTTGGACTGGACTTGGACTGGACTTGGACTGGACTTGGACTGGACTTGGACTGGACTTGGACTGGACTTGGACTGGACTTGGACTGGACTTGGACTGGACTTGGACTGGACTTGGACTGGACTTGGACTGGACTTGGACTGGACTTGGACTGGACTTGGACTGGACTTGGACTGGACTTGGACTGGACTTGGACTGGACTTGGACTGGACTTGGACTGGACTTGGACTGGACTTGGACTGGACTTGGACTGGACTTGGACTGGACTTGGACTGGACTTGGACTGGACTTGGACTGGACTTGGACTGGACTTGGACTGGACTTGGACTGGACTTGGACTGGACTTGGACTGGACTTGGACTGGACTTGGACTGGACTTGGACTGGACTTGGACTGGACTTGGACTGGACTTGGACTGGACTTGGACTGGACTTGGACTGGACTAGGACTGGACTTGGACTGGACTTGGACTGGACTTGGACTGGACTTGGACTGGACTTGGACTGGACTTGGACTGGACTTGGACTGGACTTGGACTGGACTTGGACTGGACTTGGACTGGACTTGGACTGGACTTGGACTGGACTTGGACTGGACTTGGACTGGACTTGGACTGGACTTGGACTGGACTTGGACTGGACTTGGACTGGACTTGGACTGGACTTGGACTGGGCTTGGACTGGACTTGGACTAGCTTGGACGGTGATTAGCTCATCAAAGTGCAAGTAATATTTACCACTTGAAAGTGTGGTCTTAACTTGCGGAGCGGAGGTAAAGGGATAACATAAATCACTTAATTAATTCGATTATCACATCATTTTAAAATATTTCAACAATTTTCAAATTCGACCTTTGTCAACATTATCGACTGTTTCATCGGAACCTTTTAACATTTATGAAACTTTTGTACCTCGTTGCATAGCTGATTAAATGAAGATGTTTTCCCCGTAATTTGTACGCTTAGCGTAATATTAAAATTTTGGTGGTGTCAACGTTCGTGTACGTAGATGATTTTTGAAAATAGTTAATATACTTCTTACTTTAACTTTTGACTGTTTGATATTTTAGAAAATTTGGTTACATCAATAGGTGTGTTAAAGTATTAGGTAGCCAATGGAATAGCTATGAAAGCCACTCAATTAGAGAATTTAGAGATAAGTGATATTTAGTGACGAATTCTGGGAAATTATCAAAAAAACATGAAAATCGGTTTTTCTCGGATTCCATGAATTTTCGCCTAGGCTTTATGGGGTGTTTAATTGTTGCAAATGGGTCACACTATCACACCCTGTAAGGAACACGTCGAATTTCCCTGTCACCCTGTATATTTTCTAAATTAAATCAATTCGTCGAGCTTTTTTCAACTATGGTCGGATTCCATTCCAACCGGATGCAGCTCCAGTGTTTTTCATGAAGCGACTGCCTTTCTGACCTCCAAACCCCAGTTTCTGGGCAACACGATACCCTTTAGTAAGACGGATTGTCAGTCAGGCTTTCGGGCTTCTGACTACCCGTAACGACTGTCAAAGATCAACGAGGCACGAAGGGGTCTCGATGTGTGATAATGAGATGGTCACACATCCCCGAACCTACCACGGCAAGCAACTATCTAAGTTAAATATAATAATAATAATAATATCCCTGGACATTTCACACAGCGCCATCTAGTCCCAAGCTAAGCAACATAATGCTTGTGTTATGGTAACAAGATGGCTGATAAACTACTTATATACATTTTTTTTTTTGTAAATACATACAATATGAATGTGTAGTGCTTATAGATAAAGATTTATATAGACATAAGTATATTCCCTTTATTTGCATGATATTAGATTCTCAAAATAGCAGATTCTCAAAATATTAGATTCGCTAAATATTATATTCTCAAAATAGCCGAAATTGTACATTTAACTCGAGAAGTGCATTTTATTTATAATGTACTTTTTGTGATCCGTTCGTACGCCATCTTTCCATGGGGGGTAGTGAGAAACTAAAGCCGGTCTATTCTGTAAAAATCTCACCGTGAAAACTTAAGTGAAGTGAGCGTAAAGTGAGTTGCCCACCTGCCGATGGATTCTGTAAAAATCTCACCGTGAAAAGTTAGGTTGAAGTGAGCTTAGAGTGAGCCGTCAATAGTGTCAATCCTTAGCATTAGTTGGAATGACAGCTCTCTCCACGCTCACTTCACATAAGTTTTCACGGTGAGATTTTTACAGAATAGCTCGGCTGGTGATGACCACTTCACCACTATATAATTCATATTAAAGAGTCGGCAACAAACCTAGTGGAACCACACCTATGGAACTACAGCCCTTACAGATTTTGTACTAGTAGTAGCACATTTGCCCAGCACGATCTGTGTGGTCGCTGAGCTTGCAAATAGTATACCAGTGCGTGACTTGTAACCAAATTTGTATCACGTCTCATTTTTTTTGGTTTTTCATATACTGTCCCACTGCTGGGCAATGTAATTAATTATTTTTATTTTTAAAAAGCCCTTTAATGCGCTCCCAATCCTGACTACCTCGAGATTGCCGATGACTTGATGACTACTTATAATAATTATAAGTACCCGCATTTGAGTAGGATAGGCGACTCTTTCGCATTTAATCGGATAACAATAAAATTAAAGCTGAGCTTCATTCTGTCAGGAAAAGCTCATTTGTCTACGCTCTTGCTAAATTTGGGATCAAAATTCGATGCCCAAATGTTAACGGACGGATTTGCATTTATTTTTAAATTGTCATCAAAATCATCTTCTTGACTTTATCCCAATTTATTTCGGCTCGACGCCAGTGGTATTTCTGTGTCATGTGTTTCTATGAGACGTCATCTCATTGTTTACTTCCGTTCCTTCTAAATTATCGTTCACACAATTGAAATGAAATGAAATTGTATATTCTGTAAATAGGATTTGTAAGTAATCGTGTAGCTCAACTTTTGGGTTGAGCTTCAACTCAACGTCTCGAAGAACAATACCAAAGAAAGGACAACAGTACTATCTTCTTAGGTCTGCCTCTTTTCATCAAATAGCCATTTTACAACCTAACTTACATACTTAAAACTTGGCTCATAAAAAAAAACAGAACATGAACCTTATTCCGTCTCATCACATCCTCTATTTCGTTATACCATGAAAACCGATTGAAACTGAACCTTTCAGTTTACTTCGCGATTCCATATAATGTAGGTACCAGGGTTACATGACAGCATTAGAGCTAATTCACCCAAAAGCTTTTAATTGGCCTGCGGTTGTAATGAAAAGCATCGAGGTCGGTCCCAATTCAACCCACATCGGGTACTCCAAACACAGGCCTATCAAAGGTAACAGCCGCAGCCGTTCGGAACTTCGGCATTCGATTATAGTCCCGGAGCGGCCGCAGCCGCATTATTATGTAACATCCGCAATAATCCCGACCTGCCTTTCTCCTGTTTATTTGTATTTCACTAATGTATGTAGTTCTGCAATTGAAGCACCACACAGTTTCATATTAAATTGTAAAGATGGGCGGTGGTCGCGCTGCTTCCATGCATAATGAGTGTATAATTGTGCTGTCTGTGCGGATATGATCGATGAGAGAGCGGTCGCGCATTCACACGTATAATTGCTATTGAGTGCGTATTCATAGAGGTGTATAAGTTAATTAATTAATATTGCATGACTTCCCAATCAAAGTGTAATAATAGTGAATTGAAGTGCGCAGTCGTCACTCATGAACTGAGCTGGTAATGGCGACAGCTCCGGTGAGAGGCGTCGGTTTTAATTGGAATTAATAACCGATAAGTAATTCCGTGGTGCCAGGGGTTTGTTTACCGGGGCGGGCGGGGCTGGAGGGGGGGCGGGCGAGGGCGGCGGCGTCAGCTGGGTGCGCGCGCAGCGGTCGATAGCAGCGGGCGGAGCGCGCAGGCGCGGCGCTATCGAGCCCACTCAGGCCGCCGCCGCCGCCGGCCGTACACGTGATGCATGCGGGCACCTAGCGGCTGCACGCGCGCGGGCCTCATGGGCACCGTGCTGAGCTTCAGCCCGCGCGAGCGGCGCCCGCCCGCCGCCGCGCCGCCTCCCGACCGCGCTGCGCTCGCCTACTCCTACGAGCGCCTCAACAACGCCAAGAACCGCGAGAACCGAGAGCTACCGCGCGACGAGCGCCGCGCTACCCTCGACGACGCCGCCAAGATTATATCCGAGAAGACTGCGCTGGAGAAGAATCTGAAGAAACACTCGCTATTCATAAACGCGCTTTCGTGGAAGCGGTTTTCTACAGCGAACAATAATAAGAAGAAGCTGGAATGCAAGAGCAAGAGTGTAGCAACGTTCCGGGCGCCGCTGACGGACAATGCGCCGCTGGACCGCAACAAGAATGCGCACGTGCCGGGCGTGTACGCGCGGCCGGCGCCTACGCCCGCGCCACCACCCGACACCGCGCGCGCCAACGCGCTCAACAACAATGTGCTGTGCTACGACAAGCTGCCGGCCTCCTCCGGGCCTCCGGTGGTGGTGCCGCGCAAGACCGTCATCCAGGCTTCCACATCGGAGCTGCTCAAGTGCCTAGGCTTGTTCCTCCACACGCGCTGCCACCGACTGCGCGACTTCCAGGCAGGGGACGCGGTCATGTGGCTTCGGACTGTAGACCGCTCGCTGCTGCTGCAAGGATGGCAGGTAAACACAACGCAGTCCCTACTTCTATCAGTATACAGGTTCAACAACACGTAACAGATGGCAACATGGATGACAACAAGAGACAAAAAGCAATAATGGCCGTCACTGTCGACGGTAATTCAGATTTGCACGACAATATTGCGGAAAATTGTTTCCAACTCAAATCCGTGCGAATCAGATCCGCCTAGACGGAATCAAATTAATTTTTTAGATTCAAATTGTATGAGGCTTTTCATGTTACAAAACACATGAAAATCTGCCTCTGTCCATAGTCGCAAGGGCCTTGATGGCTTCCCTTGTTTTGTTCCATTTAGCTAATTCATACTGCACTGCTGTCCTCGCTTCAATTACATGGCGTCACACAGTTCTGTTTACGACTACTTATATACATCAGTTCGCATTCTAAATATTGAATACAGATCATACATCATGGATATTATGATTCATAGAATTCATAGGAACGGGCCATAAAATGTCACGCCAAGTATTTCAATTAAGTAGGTACCTAACGTAAATTATTGTGGACTGGAAAACATTCCCATACATTTTTAAAACAATAACTTTGGCCTTCGCTTAAATATCAAGGCCACAAAACCTCACTTGAACTAGCGATTAATAAAATATTGAATGTTTCACTTTCTATTTTCGCTTTTCCTCCTCAAAAATCGATTCTACAGCGTCAGAATATTGAATGAGACAGACGCCATTTATTAAAGAGCATTGCATTCCATTTGTATAAACCTTTCACGATTAGCTGAAGAGACTGAAAGAAACGTTGACGCGTCTCTCTTTGCATTATTTATATTCCTCTTTTCGTAAATCTGCGATAAAGATTTCTTAGCCCCAACATAGAGCCTCCATTTTCTCGAAAACGTGAACAATTTATCCTTGCAAGTGCTCCGTTCTACGCAATATGCTAAAAGCCGCATCTAATATTCAACGACGCTCAGGAAAACATCGCAGTATACTTTATCTAGTAGCCCGAATCATACACAAACAGTTGTAGGCTCGCTTCATTCAATATAAATTGGGGACCAAAGCGTACGTCAGACGAAAAATCGATAGGACGTTATGGCATCAAGAATTTTATACCCGTGCGTCTTTCTTTAACGATTTGAGCATTGTTTAGAGTGAGACAGCGATATCCATTGAGTGTTGCCGTGTTGCTCTGTTCGGGAAGGTAGACGGGATTTTGAATATGGAGTTGTGCGATTAGATGTGACGTAATAGTTCATTATTTTGGTTTCGTAAAGCTTGTTCGAAATGTGGGAGGTGTTTCGACATTGGAGGGTTGTAAACTGTTTTTTGTTTATACGGATTCTAGGGTGTTGACATCTTACATTTAAATATAGACTTCAAGAATACTCCTGGGTCTTCACTACCTATAGGAACTTAAGTTGACTTCATGAATCCAACTGAAAGCCGTTATCCGTAGATTTTATGTCAATTTTGCCCTGAAATCGCGACGAAACAAGCCTGTGTGATGGGGAAAAAACCCAGACATCAATAAACCCCCATGGCCGGTCTGTGGCGGCCATGTTGTCATTTCCGGAAAGAGGTGGAATGTTACGACTCTTTGTACATATTGACAAGACAAGGGTTATTTATGAGGTCCGATAGATTCATAACATGTAATATAGGATATGAATAGTGTGAGCAGAGTAAAATCAACTGAGTGTGTATTGGCGAGTTACAAGTTACTAAAAAAAGAAGTTATGATGACTCAACCATACAAATAAATGCAGAGTGGCAGGGACATCGACGCGCAAACTGTAACCATGGATTCAGCACATGAGTTTAGACCCCATAGAGTCGAAATTTTTCGTCAGTTAGGTACCTATTAAAAGAAAATATTGCTGTTCATTTTGACCGCGTCGGCATTGCATTTTTCTATGAAACAGAAGATTTTTTTTTTTGATAACCGTCACGTTTAGCAGTGTCACTCCCGACTAACGAAGCAAAAAATCCCTTGAAGGAAATTTAATTATTTTTATATAAGGTTTCGTTTTACAATTGTTTTATTACATTCTATTTATAATTTTACTGTGAAGGTTAACTACAATGTGATAACCTTCAGTGCGATTCTGTAACTCACCGTGAAAACTTATGTGATGTGAGCGTGGAGTGAGCTGTCATTCCAACTAATCCTAGGAATTGACCCTATTGACAGGTCATTCTCAGCTCACTTCAAATAACTTTTCACGGTGAAATTTTTACAGAATCGATCGGCTTTCCATATTTTTATACTAGGTTCTGCCCGGGGCTTTGCTCTCGTAGATCTTGGAAATGCTACCAGGACAAAAAGCCTAGCCTAGCCTATGCCCTTCCCCAAGATGCCATATATCTATCTTCCTGCCAAATTTTTATCAAAATTTTCAGTGGTTTCATGGGTTTGCACGGAATTTCGATCCCGTGAAAATATCGGGATAAAAAGTATCCTATATGTTAATCCTGGTTATAATCCATCTGTGCGCCAAATTTCATCCATATGCGTTCAGTAGTAGTAACAAACATTCATCCATCCATCCATCTATACAAACTTTCACGTTTATAATATTATAGTAGGAAGTAAACTATGTAAGTTTACTCCTTATAACATCAGCTATCTGCCAGTGAAAGGCCCGTCACAATCGGTTTATCCGCTTCGGAGATTAGTCGGAACAAACAGACAGACAGACAGTCAAACAAAAATATAAAAAAACTGTTTTATTTATTATTAGTAGATACCGTATGTACTTCCATATGCATTTAGTAAAAAGCTGTCTAATTTATTTATTTGTTTAGGAGATGTATAAGCCTTTGTGGTTTTCTATAACTATTACAAATACGTTTAGAGATTGCTCCACCTCTTTTAATAACTGCAGGGTAGTTGCGTAACACATTAACAGCAGGAATGGGTTGCATTTGGAGTTTAGCAACATTCATTGCGTTATTTACGTTGCTGAGCAGACAAATTTTTCGAACAATAGAAGGAATGGATTAGCAATATCCTTCAAAATAATTCAGATTGTGACTGATACTAGGCAACCATTTACTGCCATAATGCCATTTAAAATTTTACTACTGGCCATAGTACCTACTCGTAAAATTTTGAGATAAATGTTACCAAAGTTCATGTACTTGGATGATTCTTTATAATTGTTTATAAGCTTCTTTAAGTATGAGGTGCCCAACGAAATAGCAGTGAAGGCCATTCGATTTGCGAGTTTAGAGAAAAGTGATATTTAGAGACGAATTCTGGGAAATTTTCAAAAATACATAAATATTGAGTTTTCTCGAATCCCATGAAATTTTACCTTAAGGTGCTTAACAGCCTTGCTTTTCATGAGCTAGAAAATATTTTTTCAGTGCTGTTTATGGTGTCCCCGAGGCGTGATGTCCTAAGCAATTCTCACCATCAAACTCCGAAAGTGTAAAATTGTAAAAACAACAAAATATTAAAAAAAAACAAAAAAAAAAAAATTTGCTTAGGGGCTAATCCGGAACTGCTTGTGTCGTATGCACACTTGGTAATGCCTAAACACTGTAGGATGTTCAACGCTCGGAAAATTCGACGCATTAGGTACCGCCCAGTACAACAATGTTTTTAGAATGCTCTTGAGACTGCCCCGGTTCTGTAGTGCGTCAGAGATGTTTACGCAGAGCCGTACTGATGGCTTCCACGCAATTGTGCGGAAGAAAATTGCGTCTGTGGCAGCTAGAACCCGGGCCAGTGGCAACAGCATTCTTCAACTGAGAATGTGTTTTCCCCTTTCATGAGGCACTTTGTGGAGAAGATGACCAGTTGAGAAACTGGTTTCGTCTTCTTTGCAAGGTGACTCATACCCGAATTGTTATTTTTATTTATGTATATTACTAACGCTAGGTATAAGGTACTTTACTAACACTACGGATCTCTGTTATCCGATTATCTTGAAATAAATAATAATAATAAAAATAATAAAGCAATGGATTAGGAATATCCTTCAAAATGATTCAGCTTGTGATTAAAAGTGTGTTCCGCAATTCGGGTGCTGGTATGAGGACTTTACTTCCTCTTCTATTTAGAGGACATATAATTTACCGTCACGTTTATAATTCTGTTTCATGACGGGCATACACTTTCCGTATCGATCGCCATTAATTCACCTGGCAATAACAGGGCGGTATGGCAGTCAGATTATGATCGCGTGCAGGTAATAAAACCTTTATAGATGACAAACAGACAATAAGTCGATAAGTAGTTGACTGTTGGGATGGAATTCGAACTAAAGAGGTTATTCAATTTTTAGGCCTAAAATCATCATCATCATCATCTCCCTAGCCTTTTCCCAACTATGTTGGGGTCGGCTTCCAGTCTAAACGGATGCAGCTGAATACCAGTATTTTACATGGAGTGACTGCCTATCTGACCTCCGCAACCCAGTTACTGGGTAATACGATACCCCTTGGTAAGACTGGTTGTCAGACTTTCGGGCTTCTGACTACCCGTAACGACTGTCAAAGATCCACGAATGACAGCCGGGACCAACGGCTTAACGTGCTTTCCGAGGCACGGAGGGGTCTCGGTATGTAAAGTTGGTCACCCATCCACAGACCAACCGCGGCAAGCGTAGCTTAACCTGACCGATCGACCTGTGCGGCTGTTATTATTTAGCCACGGGCTGTTATTTTTAGGCCTAAAATGTGCAAAGAAAATCTAAAAGAACGAAGTTACTGGCAAAATATAGGCGTACTTGGAACTCCCTCTCCCTCTCACAGAGAGGAGGCCTGTGTTCCAGCAGTGCTGGAACATTATAGGCTGATTACGTTATGTATGAGAGTAGTGGTGGCCCAGTGGTAATGGCCGCGACTTACGAGTTGTAGGTCGTAGGTTCGAACCCAGACAGGCGCTTTACTTCGTGTAAATTATTTCATCACCACTGCTCTCAAAACGGTGAAGGAAAACATCGTGAGGAAACCGGCATGTCCTAGAACCAAAAATTCGAAGACATGTAACATCTACCAACCCGCACTGGGCCCGCGTGGTGGATTACGGCTCACTCTCTCAGACTCACTCTCACAGAGATAATATTAAACTTACGTATAACAAATAAATCTCGATGATTTCTCTATTTATAAAAGAGTGATACTTACTGCATGGGCCTCTCTGTTTTCCTTCTTGCCGTAGTACTCTGTCATTTCTTCCACTAAGGAATCTAACTGTGTCACCTGCGGCCCCACGAACTGAACCCAGAACCTGGACGGAGACGACACCGCTGATACGTACACCTCGATCGCAGCGCCGCGGTTCTCTGTACGAAGAATTCCCGTCAAGTTATTAGACGTTATGGATTACCCACTCCCTCTCACAGAGAGGAGGCCTGTGTCCCAGCAGTGGGAACATTATAGGCTGATTATGTATGTTATATATTCCTGAAGGGTATACAGAAGTGTCGTGTTCACGAATATTGGAGTAGGTAATCTAACTTTCATGTCCGTGTTTCAATCATATGATTGGTATTAGATTTAGATATCGAGTATATTATAATTTTACTTAGTGCATTTCAGTTAAACTCTTTTTATTTTAATATGGTCGTATCTATTCATTAATACCGCAATAACGACAATAATCTCACCTATAACTCTGTGCACTGGGTTAACCGTACGTTAACCGTAGTTAACCGACGGATCGAACTAGTGAGCAATTATATTTATTTTGCCAAAACTGATACACGTACGGTATTATAATGTATTTAAGAAGTCTTAAATAACATAATTCGATAAGATTAGGCAGTTTATATATTTATTTTATTACGCATTTTAAAGTTAACTTTTACGTGATCTGGAATAGTTTATGTTCTAAGGCAATTGCCAAAAAACGGTTAACCTAGTGGACAAAGATAATTTAAGTACATGTTTTACCTATTCTTTTGAATGTTATACAATTGTTTACATTGCACAATTCATCAGTGGTGGATTTACGCGCCTCAAGTACAGACTGTTAAATGTTTCGCGCCAAATACCTCTAAAAATGTCAGTTACTAGATTATTTTTAGAATCCTAAAATTTGGTCGAAATTGCATAAGAAATTTATTTTGGGTATATTTCTGAGCTACCCAAAGCACAATCATGTGCGACTAATAAGGCGGGGTAATGTGTGCTACTTACACAATAACTTGCATTCGGTAAATGTAATTAAATAATCTTTATTGCGCTTTATGTAAGACGTCTTAAAAAAAACGCCTAATCTGCCACTACAATGTATTAAGACAGACGGTCTGCTGTAGATGTGTTCTTCTTACGAGAAGTAAGCGGTAGGCACGTTCAATGCTCCAAATGAATTATCTCAAATACTTTACGGATAAGAGAGAGAACAGTTGGTATTATTATCAAATCAAATCAAAATCATTTATTTGCATAAAATGTGGTAGGTACAAAAGATGATAAAAATAAAATTGTAGTGCAAAGACACATTCCGCCATGGAATGATGGCATTCAAATATTTAATGTTCATTCATTAAATATTTGCATGCCATCATTCCAGTAAGGTATTTTGTAACATACAAAATATAGAGAAATTAATACCAATATCCTAAATATTGGTATTAATTTCTCTATATTAACATATTAATTAATTATTAGGTTTAAGCGTTAAGCCGACCCCAACATAGTTGGGAAAAGGCTAGGCAGATGATGATGATGATAGGTTTAAGCGTTAAAAAGTCGAACGAACGTATGAACGAAAAGAACAGTTTATTAAATTCATATTATGACACAAGAAAACACAACCAACCTCTTTTCTGTTAGATACTTACAGGCATACAGCCCTCTTTCAAGCCACTCTGCAATTCTGCGACTCTTGGCTTTTTACGTCCAATCCCAGTTTGCGAGCAACTCCAACCACAGATTGTAAGGGTCTTAAGAAACTCTATTTAGAAACTCTTATAAAAACTAGACTCAATCTAAAACAACAAACGAGAAACTACTTTAAATGCATGGAAAGGAAATCTAGTTTTATATTTATACTAGCTGCGCCCCACGGTTTCACCCGCATAAGTGGGCATATCGGGATAAAATGTATTCTATGTATTAATCCTGGGTGTCAGCTACGTCCATACCAAATTTCATCAACATTGGTCCAGCCGTTTGGGCGTGAAGTAGTAACAAACATACAAACACACACACACACACACACACTCACAAACTTTCGCCTTTATAATATTAGTGTGATTATAAAGGGTCTACTAGTTTTCCCAGCAAAGTACAAAAATAAACAAAAGTTAATATTAAAAATATAACTTAAAATCATGACTGTAGTCCCCGAAGGGTGAGACAGAAGCGTATCCAGTCCACATTTCACCAGTTATGTTAAGGGTGAGACAGAAGCGTATCCAGTCCACATTTCACCAGTTATGTTAAGGGTGAGACAGAAGCGTATCCAGTCCACATTTCACCAGTTATGTTAAGGGTGAGACAGAAGCGTATCCAGTCCACATTTCACCAGTTATGTTAAGGGTGAGACAGAAGCGTATCCAGTCCACATTTCACCAGTTATGTTAAGGGTGAGACAGAAGCGTATCCAGTCCACATTTCACCAGTTATGTTAAGAGTGAGACAGAAGCGTATCCAGCCCACATTTCACCAGTTATGTTAAGGGTGAGACAGAAGCGTATCCAGTCCACATTTCACCAGTTATGTTAAGGGTGAGACAGAAGCGTATCCAGTCCACATTTCACCAGTTATGTTAAGGGTGAGACAGAAGCGTATCCAGTCCACATTTCACCAGTTATGTTAAGGGTGAGACAGAAGCGTATCCAGTCCACATTTCACCAGTTATGTTAAGGGTGAGACAGAAGCGTATCCAGTCCACATTTCACCAGTTATGTTAAGAGTGAGACAGAAGCGTATCCAGCCCACATTTCACCAGTTATGTTAAGGGTGAGACAGAAGCGTATCCAGTCCACATTTCACCAGTTATGTTAAGGGTGAGACAGAAGCGTATCCAGTCCACATTTCACCAGTTATGTTAAGGGTGAGACAGAAGCGTATCCAGTCCACATTTCACCAGTTATGTTAAGGGTGAGACAGAAGCGTATCCAGTCCACATTTCACCAGTTATGTTAAGGGTGAGACAGAAGCGTATCCAGTCCACATTTCACCAGTTATGTTAAGGGTGAGACAGAAGCGTATCCAGTCCACATTTCACCAATTATGTTAAGGGTGAGACAGAAGCGTATCCAGTCTACATTTCACCAGTTATGTTAAGGGTGAGACAGAAGCGTATCCAGTCCACATTTCACCAGTTATGTTAAGGGTGAGATAGAAGCGTATCCAGTCCACATTTCACCAGTTATGTTAAGGGTGAGACAGAAGCGTATCCATTCCACATTTCACCAGTTATGTTAAGGGTGAGACAGAAGCGTATCCAGTCCACATTTCACCAGTTATGTAAAGGGTGAGACAGAAGCGTATCCAGTCCACATTTCACTAGTTATGTTAAGGGTGAGACAGAAGCGTATCCAGTCCACATTTCACCAGTTATGTTAAGGGTGAGACAGAGGCGTATCCAGTCCACATTTTACCAGTTATGTTAAGGGTGAGACAGAAGCGTATCCAGTCCACATATCACCAGTTATGTTAAGGGTGAGACAGAAGCGTATCCAGTCCACATTTCACCAGTTATGTTAAGGGTGAGACAGAAGCGTATCCAGTCCACATTTCACCAGTTATGTTAAGGGTGAGACAGAAGCGTATCCAGTCCACACTTCACCAGTTATGTTAAGGGTGAGACAGAAGCGTATCCAGTCCACATTTCACCAGTTATGTTAAGGGTGAGACAGAAGCGTATCCAGTCCACATTTCACCAGTTATGTTAAGGGTGAGACAGAAGCGTATCCAGTCCACATTTCACCAGTTATGTTAAGGGTGTGACAGAAGCGTATCCAGTCCACATTTCACCAGTTATGTTAAGGGTGAGACAGAAGCGTATCCAGTCCACATTTCACCAGTTATGTTAAGGGTGAGACAGAAGCGTATCCAGTCCACATTTCACCAGTTATTTTAAGGGTGAGACAGAAGCGTATCCAGTCCACATTTCACCAGTTATGTTAAGTTCCATGTAATAGAGTAAGCTTATTGCCAATGGGTACAGCCACAATAAAAAAGGGGCTTGTGGCTAAGTAATAACAGCCGCACGGTTAGATCGATCAGGTTAAGCTACGCTTGTGTACCAATGCCCCTCATGCCTCGGAAAACACGTTAAGCCATTGTTCCCGGCTGTCATTCGTGGATCTTTGACAGTCGTTATACGGGCGGTCAGAAGCCTGAAACTCTAATAACCTGTCTTACCAGAGGGTATAGTATTAGATGTCAGCATAAGTGACGGGGCCCGATAGCGCCGAAGCCTGCCAGGGTAGTGGGATCGTCCGGAAGGGTTACCGCTGCCCTGGAACATAAAGGGCTAAGGAAGGAACACGGGTGGGTTTTAGTTAGTAAGAGCCTGACACTCCCTTCCGCTCCACCCAGAGCGGGAGGGGTCATTTGATGATTTCCCATCCTCAAAAAAAAAAAGGGTATAGTATTACCCAGTCACTGGGTTGTGGAGGTCAGATAGGCAGTCGCTCCATGTAAAATACTGATACACAGCTGCATCCGGTTAGACAGGAAGCTGATCCCAACATAGTTGGGAAAAGGCAGATAATGATAGGTACAAATCAAGATTTAGGATACTCGGGTTGAGCTCCCTAAGTTATAAATGACACCAATGACACATGCGTGTACTAACTAGACTGGTCCACTCAAGACTGTATGATCCCTGTGAGGAAAGTCTCCAAAGACCATCTCAGACACTAATCTGCACGGTCCTTACGTAATCCATCCATCCATACATCTTGTTACCATAACACAAGCATTAGGTTGCTTAGCTTGGGACTAGATGGCGCTGTGTGAAATGTCCAGGGATATTATTATTATTATTAATCTGACCAGAAACCAAAACAAACTCGAAAAAGTACAGAAGAGACTGTGACCTCCGAGTTGACCTTGAGTCTGTTCCAGTGTTCCTTCTTAGATACTTTGAATAGGAAATACCAACCTCATCTAGTTTTAAAATATTATTACGAGTACCTACTTATTTCTTTTGACGTGTAAAGTGTTTTGTTATTTGGCGAATTTCCTAATCAAAAACTCGAAAACAATTTGCTAGAAAAATAATAGTAGATCATTATAAAAGATACGTAATAGAATATGAAGAAGATACAACTCTCTGTTCTATGTGAAGGTATAGCCTCCTTCCGGGGCGGGCGGCGTAGTCCGGGAAAACCGGAAGCGTAACGATCGTAGACAACCGGCTACGAGCTACGAGTGCTACGAATGCTACGCTCATTACGTAGCGTTTCGTAGCTCTCTCTACGGGATATGTTTTCTTGTTAGACTGCTATGTTTGTTATTGTGTTGTTTATTTTAGTAAACTTTATTCTATTAATATATTATGGTTATCTAAAATAATAGTAATATACTAAAGCGTTTTTCTTTTGCAAATTGAATAAGTCAGAGCATTATTTCAGTGTATAACAATTATTGCCCGTGTGGTGGATTACGGCTCACTCCTTCTCACCGAGAGTAGGCCTGAGTCCCAGAAAGATGAACAGCATAGGCTGATTCTATACAACTAACTATCTACACTAGATACTTACCTAATTAAATACCAAACGGTACAATACCTACTTAAGAAATCATGCAAAGTTTACAAACCTAAAAATCTAGAAATTCGACAAAAAATATACCAACACCACAAAAATATCATCACGTGATAAAATTCGCTAAAAAAAAAGCAACCCTATAAACAAAATGGACACTCAAGTTAAAAATTCAGTACCTACAGGCCAAACAACAGCTTTTCATATTCCGATTTAAGTACCAACTTAACCTAAATTCTGTAGGGCAATCTAGGTCTCATGAAGGCTTTGACACGGTTTGATTCAGATCAAGTTCTCCAACCGGGTCATTGTTTTTAATTAGACACGAAAATATCCGCCATTTTGGCACACAGTGGTACAATTTTAGTCATTTTTTGACATAAGATAACATCACGTCTGAATTTTCCGAAGGGATGGGCAGGGGTGTTTTAGTATCACTGACATTTTGGCCTAAGTATCTGGCCTAGTAATGTGTAAGTTCTAGGTATGTAATAGAGGGACAAGCATGGAACGGTTGGCGCAGTGGTTAAGCGATTGACTGCTGCGCTGCGTGTCGCGCGTTCGATTCCCGCACGGAACAAATATTTGTATGACCTACAAGTAGTTGTTCCGGGTCTGGCTGTTTGTGTATGTGAGTTTAAATTTTTGTAAACGCACCCACAATACAGGAGAATTTCTGAGTGTGGGGCAAAGTTTGTAAATAACAAACTAAAATATATAGCGTCGAAAAATTCATCCACATCGCTGTCGACTAGTAATGTACCCAAGACGCTGGCGGCATTGCCTTAACATTTTTGTTTTTATTCAAAAGTGGTTTAATTGAAATAAATGCTTTGAGGTATTTTGTTGTAACATTTAACATAGTACCCAGAAGTATAAAAGATGTATGTACTTTAGATAATCTGAAAAAAGGTTGATCTAATTTATCGTTATTTCTAGTATTAAAATGATGTCTATCACTTATTTTATTAAAAAGATTTTGGTTTTTTCTACATTCATAATATTTTCATAAATGAAATGGCAAGGTACCGACATAATATTAACCCTTTTAAATAGTTCCCTAAGAGATTCGGACGACGTAGATTGTAAATGTAATATTTTGTCATCCATTTTGCCTAGATTCCTTCTCTTTGTCCGTTATTTCACTCCCCCCGGCTAAAGGGTGTCCAATTAGTCCACACTCGCTGTCGCTTCAAACATTGAGATCCTATTTGACTTTTTGGGTGAAGTTCAGCAATTGTAAATGTCTGTTTAGTTGAAATTATATACTCAGATTTATCATCATCTGTGGAATGTTTTCCCAACTATGTTGGGGTCGGCTTCTAGTCTGACCGGGTGCAGCAGAATACCAGTATTTTACATGAAACGACTTCCTATCTGACTGCCACAGCCCAGGTTATACGACACCCATGGTAAGAATGTCTGTCGGAATTTCGGGCTTCTGACGACCGTAACGACTCCAAAGATCCACGAATGACGCCGAGACCAACTGCTTAACGTGCATTTCATTATATACTCAGGTTGTTGAAAACTATTTATAGAAATGGGATGTCTCTTTTAAATGAGTATTTTATGTCTTTGACACAGTTTGATTTAGATCAAGTTCTCAAACCGGGTCACTGTTTTAATTAGACACGAGAATGTTCACCATTTTGGCACACAGTGATCCCATTTTGTCCACCAATTTGGCTAAATTCGTTCCCTTTCTCCATTATTTCGGACTCGCGGCTAAAGTGTGCCCAATTTATCCACACTCGCTATCGCTTCAAAGAATGGGATTCGATTTGTTTCCAATTTTTCCCGGAGAGAATCCAATTTTAGTGGGTGCTAAGCTGAAAGGTCGGGTTTCGAATTCTAACCCCATTTGACTTTTGGGGTGTAGTTCGGTAGTGTCAAATGTCAGTTTTTAGTCACTTTGATTGTTTTATACTATTTATAGACATTGAATTTTATTTTCTATAAACTTACCTATGTACTGTTTCTGAAACGAGGTTTTCGCTTTTAATATTAGGGCTTATTATTACTTCACTATTTACTTTATCTAATAAAAAGATTGGTGGGAGTACCAAAGGTACACCTTTGCTTAACCCTTTGCGTTATGGAATACAGTCGTGATATTATTTGTTATGTAAAATTGAACATAATTTTAATTCATACATTTGACAGTAATTTCTCTATAATACCCACTGACTTCTATTATACTTAGTACATAAGCTGGACTAAATAAATATACTATACCAAATGACAGTTGTTTTTGTGCCGATCGAGCGACTCAGGAACTAAAACTGACACATTGTTGATAATGGCCTGGTACGTATCTGATGATTTAGGTCTAAATCGTGGAATAAGGCATGTTTTTGTATTTTGTATTAATTACGAGATATTTAGAACATTTTTATCATGAGAGTGTGCGCAATTTGAAAAGGAGTTTTATCAAAAATATTAGTTCCGTGGAACTAATATTTCAGTTCTACGAATTATAGGCAGAACAGTTATATTGTGCGTGCAAGCAAAAGTTGAAATAAAATATGTAAACAACACGATTTGGATCTCTTTACAACCAGTGTGACCTCAGCTAGAAGGTGCTTTAGCCTCAATTTTTTTAAATAGCTGCAGCGCTTTTTCGTTTTTGTTTTTTTTATTATTTTTTGTTTTCTCTCAAGTGAGTGTATTGAAAGTTCAATTGCGAACACAAGTGGTTATCTTGATAGTTTTAACTATTAAATATAGTATATATTAATATGTTACTACTTGTATGTTCACAACACAAATATTATACGAGTAAGTCTAAACGCGAAGACTTGTATGGCTTTCTGTCGACTATTGTTTTCTTTTTTTTTTGTTTGTTTTATTAACTGTAAGTCTTCCATGCTGTAATAAATAAATAAACTAATATTTTTGATATAACTCATTCTATTCTATTCTATTTTTCTCTATGGTAATGGTGCCGATGTCGACAATTCTGCCAATGTCAGATGTGATATGAGAAAACGTGCGGTGAACAAAAAGAAAAAAAAAAAAACTTTAAATTCTATATCCAGTACAAACGCTCACGTTGCTATCAGCGCCAAAATGGCGAAAATCAAATGTCTTCTTTTGTCATCGATAGTATGAAGTCCAGTGTGCCTACTTGTTTAATATAGATCAGTCATAATATCCAACAAAAGTCCGAAGGCAAAGCAGAAGGCCCTGTAGAGAGCAACTTTCAAGTTTGATTTTGTCAAGGGATTTTCCATCTGTTATAAATGGATCATGAGCTTTGTTCAAGAGTACAATCACGTCATTCGTTCCAATTCCGCTGATAACAACATCCAAATTAAAACACATGAATTCGTTTACCGTGATTATTGTTATGGCAACGGTACTAAAGCGGCGTTTACGGCGGCCATTTTGAGCGACGGAACCGCCCATATTGATCACAGAAAATTCTCGGAGCTAGTTTTTGATTAATTTAAAAACAAATGAAGGTATTACACTTTTTTGTCCTTAATTATTTTATGTTTTACTATTTAGTATTTTACACTATTTAGTACTTTAGTATTTTACTCGAATATAACATCGGCCAAACGCAAAGCAATTTTTAGGTAACCCTAGTAAGTATTGTATAATATTTGACGGCACGGTTGGCGCAGTGGTTAAGCGATTGACTGCTGCGCTGCGTGTCACGGGTTCGATTCCCGCACGGAACAAATATTTGTATGACCTACATGTATTTGTTCCGAGTCTGGGTGTTTTTCTATCTATAATAAGTATGTATTTACAAAAAAAAAATGTATATAAGTAGTTTATCAGCCATCTTGTTACCATAACACAAGCATTAGGTTGCTTAGCTTGGGACTAGGTGGCGCTGTGTGAAATGTCCAGGGTATATTTATATTTATTTATTAATATACAATTAAGTATTTTCTAATTGAACAGATGGCTGTGCTGTTGGGGAGCTTGTTGCGCCACTTCTTCCCAGCGAAAGCACTAGGAAGTGGTGAAGGGCGGGCGTTTTGGATGACGGTTTTGTAATTTTGACGTTCGAAAAGTGCTGATTCTCAGCAATTTCAGCCTAATTTGAATAAATGACTTGACTTGATGACTTTTGGTATAGATTTTGACTCTGTATGTGAATACAGAGTAGTTAGCCATAGATTCTACAACCACAACATTTAAAAGGTCATTTATTTAACAGGTAATGCTTGTATACAATAGTCAATTACTGTACAGCTTCATCATCTGCCTGGCCTTTTCCCAACTATGTTGGGGTCGGCTTCCAGTCTAACCGGATGCAGCTGAATACCAGAATTTTACATGGAGCGACTGCCTATCTGACCTCCACAATCCAGTTACTGGTTAATACGATACCCCTTGGTAAGACTGGTTGTCAGACTTTCGGGCTTCTGACTACCCGTAACGACTGTCAAAGATCCACGAATGACAGCCGGGACCAACGGCTTAACGTGCTTTCCGAGGCACGGAGGGGTCTCGGTATGTAAAGATGGTCACCCATCCACAGAACAACCGCGGCAAGCGTAGCTTAACCTGACCGATCGACCTGTGCGGCTATTATTATTTAGCCACGGGCCGCTCTAGTCTTTTGTGTTACTTGATCATAAATAAATAACAATTACTAGCAGCACCCCAAGGTTTCACCCGCATAAGTTTGGATCCCGTGAGAATATCGGGATAAAACGTATCCTATGTGTTAATGGTTATAAAGTATCTGTGTGCCAAACTTCATCCAAATCCGTCTAGTCGTTTTTGCGTGAAAGAGTAACAAACCCATCCATTCATCCTCACAAACTTTCGCGTTTATAATTGTAGTACGAGGATAGGATAATATTAAACAGCTGTGATATCCCACTGCTGGGCAAATGCCTCCCTACTCTATTTCCACTTCTCTCTGTTTAAAGCTGCTAAGGAGCAGGGGGCCTCAAAAGGCCACTTTAAGCAATACCTCTAAAAGCTATTCATTTTTTTTTCCCCGAATTCCCAGCAAATCATTAGCAATGCCTCTAATTTTCGAAAAAAAATCATTTCATATTTAGTGTAAACATTGCCGCATGAAAAAAATTTAAACCGTAATTTTATTGGTAAATTTTTCATTACAGTTTTTATTCATCAAATTGGTTTTTTTATTTCTACAGTTTCAATGTTATTTCATAGTGATATGAATTGCACACAGATCATATTATGAATTGTCAGTTTGTGACCAATTTACGATTTTGAATATGATTCATATTGTTATCCTATTATGATTCTGCCAAACTGGCCTTTTTAGGGTCCCTGTTTTTGTTGAAGGAGTCCATCTCATCCCGCCAAAACCATCTGGGCCTGCTACGATTTCGCTTGCCATCAAAATGGACCAATTGGGTCGTAAAAGACCTTCAAAAAGTGACAGAAATCTAAAGTCTTTATATTATAGAAAATTGCTTGGTCCCGATTGCCAGAAACATAATCAATCGTAGTTTTATGGCTAAAGTTAGTGTTTGAATGCAAAGATCAGCTATTTACAACGATTGAACAGCATTTCACTTTGCACAAATGGTGTTTCAGTGCCATTAAATCAAGGTTTATAGCTTAGTTTAACGTTTAACTCCAGAAATGTTTACCTAGTGAATTTACAAACTTACATAAATTCACGCCTTCTTCCCATGGGCGTAGACAGAAAAATTAGACCGCTACCTGGTCCTTACAAATCCTTTTGTTTCGTTTACGTTCATACATTTGATGGCCAATTGACATGACGACACGGTTGGCGCAGTGGCTGATCGATCGACTGCTGCGCTGCGTATCGTGGGTTCGATTCCCGCACGGAAAAAATATTTGCATTGCCTACAGGTAGTTGTTACGGGTCTGGCTGTTTGTGTACCTATGTGAGTTTAAATAGGTAGGTAAAAAAGCAATGTGTAACTTATACCTATTTAGCACAACGAAACAAGTGTATTAATCGAGGAAGAGCGAGGTTAATCCCATCACAAGTATCTTCGGATTACTTTCTGGGAAGCCCCGGCAACTTAATTGTATAGATTTAAGATAATAAACACTTTTTTTTTTAATGTTTGTAAACGCACATACGATACAGGAGTAATTCCTAGTGTGGGGCACGTTTAAAAAAAAAGCAGTTTGAGACTGAGATCAAACTGTGAATGTTCTTAAAATTACGAGAATTGCCCCTCTGATTATACACGCCCGCCGGATGTGAGTACCTGACCTTTCTAAGAACATCATCTAGTAAATTTTCTTTGTATCCATAAATAATGACGTGTTGAGTAATAAAATATTAGATTAACCGTAAAGTAAGGGGTGGTAAACATGTGACACGCGTGGAGTACGTGATTTGTGACAGAGTATTGTTTGCTTAAAAATAAACGTCCTATTTAGAAGAATAGAACAGTAACTACCTATCAGTGACTACAATGTACCTACTAGAAAATACTCTCATAATATTTATTTTCTCAATATTTCCACTGTTTTTCCTTTACTACGATTATCTAACTTAATTTTATAAAGAAGTAAAATTGTTGGCTTAATGTACCTCTGAAAGTACTGATTGTATTTAAAAAAAATATTTTTCTGTAAGAAAGCTACACTATTACCGAGCGACATAGAAATAATGTTTCTCCCACGCAGATCAATTCACCATAGAGCCTCGCCTACTGGCTGTATCTCAGAATGAATCATAGCACCTTTGACCTTTAAATTATGGCCTCTTTAAAAATGTTCTCAACCCCAGTCATAAGCTACCTCACGTGGCGAAAGGTAGCGATTATCACAGGACGGTGAAAAACTACGTGGGTGTCGAAATATGTACTAAGTTGACTATTTTCGGTAAATCAATATTGCTACGAATATTCGTAGCACTGACCGGACGATGTCTCGTAGCCGTAGCGCCTACGTGGCCCAGAGGGGCAATTCTCGTAATTTTAAGAACGTTAACAGTCAGAAGGCCAATTCCTGTAATTTAAAACGTTCAAAATCTAGTCGCAGTCTCATCTCAGCGACAAACGAATGTCAAAAACTTGTCAAAATGTAGGGAAATTAGAAGTATTTTTTGACAGATTGAGACTGAGATCAGACTGTGAACGGTCTTAAAATTACGAGAATTGCCCCTCTGATCTCAGTCTCAATCTGTCAAAAAATACTTTTAATTTCCCTACATTTTGACAAGTTTTTGACATTTGTTTGTCGCCGAGATGAGACTATGACTAGATTTTGAACGTTTTAAATTACGAGAATTATTGGCCTTCAGATTCTGATGTAGTGCTTAAAATCTAATCATTTCTGTAGAGTATTCTATGAAGAAGACTAATAGTTATGTCGATGCATAAATTATATAATCAGCCTATAACGTTTCTTCTGCTGTGACCGCGCGGCCGATTGAAGCCTCATCTGTATGAGAGAGGGCACACTGCAGATTGAAGCCTCATCTGTATGAGAGAGGGCACACTGCAGATTGAAGCCACATCTGTATGAGAGAGGGCACACTGCAGATTGAAGCCTCATCTGTATGAGAGAGGGCACACTGCAGATTGAAGCCTCATCTGTATGAGAGAGGGCACACTGCAGATTGAAGCCTCATCTGTATGAGAGAGGGCACACTGCAGATTGAAGCCTCATCTGTATGAGAGAGGGCACACTGCAGATTGGTGGATGTCACATAATATATCTTCGAATTTTTGTTTCTAGGACAAACAGGTTTTGCACCGTTTTGCGAATTAATCCTTAAAATAATAACGACGGGCACAGTTCAATTAAATTGAGATGACCGCTATATCTACCTACGTCTATATTGGTTGCGAATTTACCTATTATTTTACTACCTACCATATGAACGTAGAACGATCCTAGATTTATGTGTTATTGTAACAATAGAGAATAAATATACTTAAGTCATTATCACATGCCCAGCCTTTTCCCAATTATGTTGAGGTCGGCTTCCAGTCTCACTGGATGTAGCTGAATACCAGTATTTTACATGGTGCGACTGCCTATCTGACCTCCACTACCCAGTTACTGTGTAATACGATACCCGTTGGTAAGACTGGTTGTTGTTAGACTTTCGGGCTTCTGACGACCCGTAACGATAAATATGCTAAAGTAATGAATAAATATTCATTTAACCACAGAAAGACCACTACATTTTCCTTCCCTTCTATTTAAATCCTACAGTTAGATTATTCAAGCGAGAGCCGGCTCAATGGCTGCAATAAAGGTGATTTTGGTGAATGAGTTCAAAATGAGTCCTTCAACCTTTGAAGAATCTAATTGTAGGATTTAAATAGAAAACGACATAGTGATAGCTCACAACTTGATAACTAGCTTCGTTAAGTACCTAACCCTGAAACTTGTAAGGTATCGACATTGCTGAAACGAATCGATAGAAAGCGATGAGTCACAAGTTCACAACTCAGTCATTTATATCCTACTAGCTGCGCCCCGCGGTTTCAACCGCATAAGTTTCGATCCCATGGGAATATTGGGATAAAAAGTATCCTATGTGTTATTCCTGGTTATAAACTATCTGTGTACCAAATTTCATCCAAATCCGTTCAGTACTTTTTGCGTGAAAGAGTAACAAACATCCATCCATCCATCCTTACAAACTTTCGCATTTATAATATTAGTAGGACTCAACCTTGTCGGACTTGTAAGTCGGAACAAATGCGATGTTACAGACGGTTTAGGCGCATCACACACTACAACGCGCCACGCAACGGGGCGCGGGAAACGGAAGCCAAATCCACGCGCGAAAGCGCGTTTTTGTTGAATTTGTATGTAAAAAATCACGCGCGGGGGCGCGTTATTTGCGTCCCGTCGCGTGGCGCGTTGTAGTGTGTGATGCGCCCTGTCTTTTCATATTTTATTGTGAAGGGCAGACACCTCTATACATATATTATTTAACTAGGTTATGCCTGCGACTTCGTCCGCGTGAAATTTCGTGTTCTCCCGACCCACATCGTCGCGTCACGACGATGTGGGTCGGGAGAACACGAAATTTAACGAATTTTAACACGAATTATTTCGTTTTCGCTCAATGTTTTTTGTGTCTTTTTTTTGTCTTTTCTGTTCCTGACCGTGATGTTATGTGTTCAAACAAACAATCTCTTCAGCTTTATTATTAGTCATCTGCCTAGCCTTTTCCCAAGTATGTTGGGGTCGGCTTCCAGTCAAACCGGATGCAGCTGAATACCAGTATTTTACATGGAGCGACTGCCTATCTGACCTCCACAACCCAGTTACTGGGTAATACGATACGCCTTGGTAAGACTGGTTGTCAGACTTTCGGGCTTCTGACTACCCGTAACGACTGTCAAAGATCCACGAATGACAGCCGGGACCAACGGCTTAACGTGCTTTCCGAGGCACGGAGGGGTCTCGGTATGTAAAGATGGTCACCCATCAACAGACCAACCGCGGCAAGCGTAACCTGACCGATCGACCTGTGCGGCTGTTATTATTTAGCCACGGGCCCCTCATTATTAGTATAGTATAGATATAGTCCTCTAGACCGTGTATTTCGGTCGTGACGGCCAATCTCATCTAGACTACCCTTCGGCGCGGGAGATAATGATGAGTATACTCTCTCTGCACTCTCATAGTCCGATGGGACGACAATCCGACACGACCGGAGAGAGATCTGAGGCCATGTTATCGTAATTTAAAACGTTCAAAATCTAGTCGCAGTCTCATCTCGGCGACAAGCAAATGTCAAAAAACTTGAGAGGTGTCAAGGGACACCCGTATGGAACGAAGTTCAAAGAGAGAGAGAGACACAGACAGAGAAACACGCGCACGCCGCACGGCTTACAACTACATAGAGCAAAAAGTGTCGTTCCAACTTTTGGTCTTAATTTTTTCCGTCTAGCCCCCTTTCGCAACGCGCGATAAGGAACTCCGTTCCAAAAAAACTTATCAAAATGTAGGGAAATTAGAGATATTTTTGACCGATTGAGACTGAGATCAGACTGTGAACGTTCTTAAAATTAGGAGAATTGCCCCTCTGGTGCAGTACCAACGGCGTAACGAGCTTTCGGAGGCACGGGGGTATCAAACCGCCAACTTTCAAACTCCGGGCTGTTACTAAGTAGTTCCTAATGGAAACACCCAATAACACTTTGCCCGACCTGGGAATCGAACCCAGGACCCCACGCTCCACAGTCGCACTTGACCAACAGGGCCCACGAGACCAACACGGCAGTCGGTGTGTTGAAATTTTTCATCGGATATACGGGAATTTTATTTAGTTTCGTGTTAAGTACAGACATAAGCAACAAACGAAATAAGTAATTGGTTAAATCAAATGGATCACTTTAGGAATTATCTAAAATAACAACATGATGTCACAATAAGTGACATCATGTTTATGTGTTTTTACAAAATCTTTCGATGTATTCAAATGTTCTAAAACATCAAACAGTTAAAAGTTAAAGGAAGAAGTTTATTAACCACTAGCTTCTGCCCGCGGCTTCGCCCGCGTGGATGTCGGAAACTATACCACGGGAACGTGCTAACAGGATAAAATGTATGTGCTTCCCCAGAATGCCATCTATCTCGCGGGCCCTTTGTGGCTAATTACAATAGAAAACCAATTGTGTCTCATTAGTGGTGATTAAGAGGGTACCTATATTATGATATCTTTACCTAAGTACCTACCTAATTAAAAAAAAAAATAAACTCGATAACAGAAAATTAAATACCTATCTACCTAAATAAACCTATTTTTAATGATAACTAATCTAAACTCAATAAATAAGCAAAATCCCTAAAAACTAATATCTATACGAATGACTAATCCTACCTAACAGTATTATAAAATAACCTACGATCACTACGTACACTATCAAATATACTACATAAACTTTAAAATTAAAATCTATACGTACGACTTATATAAAAATAAACCTAAATAACTCTAAAAACTAAAAGGAATAAAAATTAACTCCATTGCGGGTGACGTAACCTACGACAAACTTATTATTTGCGGTTGGTACAGTATCAGGTCTACGGATCGAACCGCAAAATTAAGTTTGTTTTTTATTGTATATACTTTTCCGGGATAAAAAGTACCCAGTGAGGTGCCCAGGATATTAAAGAATAACTATACCAAGTTTCATCGTAATCGAACCGGTAGTTTTAGCGTGATGCCTGAACAAACAGACAGACAGACAAAAAATTTTTAAATCACATTTTCGGGATCGGTTTCGGTCTCGTAACACCCCATGCCATTTATTTTTTTGATAGTTTCAATGTACAGAATTTTCACTTCTACAGATTTATTATAAGTATATAGATTTATGTACATCCAAAATCATCTATGTACATGAACTTTGACGCTAGTTTTCTGTAAATTTAACTGTATTACTAAGCATTCAAATTACAGGAAATATATATTTAAACAGCTACCTAATAATGTACAAATATTTAAAAAAAAACAGAAATACCTATGAAACATTCGATAATGCTGGTAAAGGTTAAAAACGTCATAATAGGTATACGTCAAATTACAAGCCACTCTGTATAATTCTTAACACTCCATAGCAACCGATAAATTAATAATAGGCACCTATCACTGGAAACGTTTCTAAGTCTACCTCCTACCACTGTAACACTTTCAACTTTTGTTTCAGGACGTGGCGTTCATAAACCCTGCGAACGTGGTGTTCGTGTACATGCTGGTGCGCGAACTGGTGGACGGCGAGCGGATAGGCCGCCCACAGGAGCTGCAGGCAGTGGTCCTCACCTGCCTCTACCTCTCCTACTCCTACATGGGCAATGAGATCTCCTACCCGCTCAAACCATTCCTAGTCGAAGACTCTAAAGATAAGTTCTGGGATCGCTGCCTCCTTATCGTCGACCGGCTGTCCTTCAACATGCTTCGGATCAACTCGGAGCCGGGATTCTTCACCGAAGTGTTCACGGAGCTGAAGGCGTGCGGGACCTCAGTGGAGAGCCCGCCCCCCGCGCCCGCTCATCCGGCCCCCGCGCCACCCATGGCCATCAGCGCCGCCTGACACACGGAGGTCGCCGTCCTTCGGTTGGCACTCACTGACCGCCCCAGTCGTGTTTGATGTCGGCTCCTGACAGTCCAAGATCTTGGTCAATCGTCCAAGTTTCAGCGTTTCGAGTAGCAGCATGTTTATTGAGTCGTTTAGTGTTCGGAGTCGAGTTTGACAGTGGACAGTGATTTACTTAAGTAGTCCACGTTTAGAGCTGTCCTAGACTTAGTCAAACTACAATATAGACTCGTACAGCGTACAGCGTCGTTGATACTACTTTTAGGCCAGAATAGAAAAGTCATGTGTCCTAGTGACTTACAGCAACGTAACAGCTTAATTTACTCGGAGTCAAAGTGTGCAATATAATCTAGTCACTTGTTTTTATTATTATTTTTAAGTAAATGTTTAGGAATTCCATCGGAATTACTCATTATTTTTAGGTTTTTCGTCATTACAACTTCCTTTTTCATCACCTAAAATTCCACGGTGTGATTGCTCAAAAACGCTGACTAAATAAATTAGGTACTAAATAAAAGAGAGACATTGCTACGATTGACCAAGATTTAAAATGTCATTGTAATAGATAGACGAGTGAAGGATATTATATATACGAATTATGTGGGTACCTTCATAATTCAGTATCGTGACTTTGAATTGATTCGAAGGGAGAATGTGATATCTAGTGGAAAACACGTTATTTCAAGAGATCGGTAACATCTGATACATGATATTTGTGACTGGGTCTGACAAAATACTGTCTGTAGGTATGTGTAGTCATTAAAGAGGGTATGGTGTAAAGAAATTATCAAGCTTTAGAACACTCGTGCATTAGGTGATCAGCCAGTCGATTCTGTAAAAATCTCACCGTGAAAACTCAAGTGAAGTGAGCTTGATGTGAGTTGTCAGTAGTGTCAATCCCTAGCATTATTTTGAATGACAGCTCACTCCACGCTCACTTCACCTAAGTTTTCACGGTGAGATGGTTACAGAATCGCACTGCAGATCGCTGTGGCCTACATTTTGGCTGCAGTGGCCAGGACCATATTGTGCACGCGCACTCCCGAGTGAGCGGTTAGTATGGCCAGACGTGGCCGCTTAAGTACGCGTGCATTCAAATACTGACAGGTCCTCCTGGCCGCAAAGTACTGGCCACAGGCCTCGAATGCGCGAGGGCTCTAAAAGCTGTATTATGGAAGACTGTTGATGTGGTATATATCTGAGAACAAACACAATCACAGTTGTATTTCTAATTCAGAGTCAACGACAGTGACCGAGAACGAAACGAGCGCCTCTCGCCGACAGTCGTTCAGTTGTTGAAGTGCATCACTCTTGTCTGTGGTGTTTGATGTGAACCACGTTGTAGTTGACGCACTCTCTTGTCGTTCGTATGTTTACGTAGGTAATTGTCTGGTAATGTTATTTTCTCGTGCCGCTGGACCAAGCGGTGTTTTAGTCCAATAGAACAGCGGTTAGCTAGTAAGTTAAGAGTTTCGTAAACGTAGTGAAATGAACGTATTGCCATATAGTTAGATGATATTAGACAAATGTCTGGCAGGCGGGAGGATGCAATAAAGCGGGAACTCCGTCATAATATAATCTGGTGAACCCTTCTATGAAGTGTACGTATTTAAATAAAATGGCCGGCTCAAAGCGGGACGACTCGATTGTTATTGACGCGATGAAGTGTATTAATAACAAATAGGTCAAATTTTGCGAAGGATTAAGCGTTTTGTACAGTAAAATCGAATAAAATACATCTAAGTCTTAACCGTTAGCATATTTTAGACAAATGGACGGCAGGCTCGTGTCTGGTGGCACTCGGTCCGGAACACCATAGACAACGTTTAACCTTTCACATAATGCATTAATTAATATTGTTCTCGTTAGATTCGTATAAAGGGTTGGGAGGTGGTTATTGAACTTAGCTAAGTACTATGAAAATCCTAATTAACCGGCTTAAGTTTAGCTCTCTGGGGGAATCAGTTCATATTTGGACAGCCTAATCAACGCAGTTAGGAATAAATGCCAAATAACAACTGGCCACACCGAGTGCCGTAGTTAAGATAAATTGTTTAGTCGAGTGAATGTCTAAGCGTGATGAAGTGTAAGTATTTAATAATATTAAATAAATAAATGAAAAAAAAAGAATCTCATAATACGTTCCAGTCATTAACAATAAAATTAGGTAAAGGTAGTTAGTTGTCTGTGATTTATTGAATCTTAGCTTTGTTTTAAGTTATTGTTATTTTTTGTTACATTTTTTTATGGCAATGAATTGTTACGATATTTATTATTGTATAATATATAATGGTTACTGTATACGCAATAATTTATTTTGTTTTGATATTTCCTTGAATCTGAGAAGCACGATACAACGCCGTCTGTATGATATACAAAGTAAAACATTTTAATAATCACTAGTATATTAAATATTTGGATTGAAATGCTTTTTGAGAATTGACGAGACATTTGAAATTGATATTCTTGTAATTTTTTTTTTTGCGTTACTTGTTTTATATTATCTTACTAGTAGATGACACGTTCCTTTAAATAAATTGATCTCGATTTTAATGATGGGTAAGTAATGCCGTGGCTACATTCCAATTACTAGGTAAATACATAAGTCAGGTATATAAGGTCTTAAGATCGATACAATTCACTATCGAATTTCGAAGATCTCTCCTAAGTATATAATGGTGTAACTTTGGTATTTGACGTGTGCATGTATCATTATTCTGAAGGTATACCTGGTCATATACCTACCTGTTCTAACATTATTCATGTAACTCACGTTTGTTAATTAATCTATTGTAAATATACCCAATTATTAAAAAAAACTTTCGTATATATAATTCTGGTGTTTTATTTATTTAGTTTTTTTAATTATATACCCCTTAATGTTATTCTCGGAACCAGCAAGATTTTTGGTGAAATCATAATTCGAAAATGGATGCCGTAAGTTCCGAGTGTAGATTTGAGGACCCCATTGACAGATGGGCCCTGCTAGATGGGCTGACGACCTTAAAAAGGTGGCTGGGACAGACTGAATGCGGCAGGCGGAGGACAGGGTGTTGTGGCGGAGCTTGGGAGAGGCCTATTTCCAGCAGTAGACTGTGATAGTCTTTTTTTATTTTATATAAACGTTGCCCCACACTAGGAATTATTCCTGTATCGTGGGTCCGTTTACAAACATTTAAACTCACATATACATACAGCCAGACCCGGAACAACTACCTGTAGTCAATACAAATATTTGATCCGTGCGGGAATCGAACCCGTGATATGCGGCGCAGCAGCCGATCACTCAGCCACTGCGCCAACGTGTCATCACAGATAGTGAGTTGATAGATTATCAGCAGACCTTTATTGGTTTATCGATGAAAAGTATCTACCTACCTATAAATCATATTGTTTACGTTGAAGCACTAGTTGGCAGGTTGGTACAAATATAGGTCCATTTATTTCTCAGAGGTCCCTCTTCGCCCCATGTTATAACAATATAAAACATACACTTTTAACACATAATAGTACAGGGTGACAGGGACATCGACGGGCAATCTGTTACCATGAATTCAGTAGATACAGACGCCAGCACATCAAGCTACTACAATCTGTCAAATTTCTTTATTATATTTTCAACTTTATCGTTATAGCATTAAGGTTCATGGTTGATTGGGAAAATTTGACAGTTTCGGGTAGCTTGACCTGCTGGCTCGTCTGAACATCATGCTTCGGAATCCCCCTGCATTAAAAATCTTCGTCGGTTTAAAAAAAAAATACTGTGCCATACATTTTCACCACGTAAGCGCGCGCGCGCGCGTTCAGCTGATTTTTGTTTTGATAACCGACGGTAAATTTTTACGCTATGTGGTGAATACCATACCATTAATCCCATGAATCCTAGAATCTTGTGCTGAATTCATAGTTTCAGTTTGCGCGTCGATGTCCTCCCTGCCACCCTGTATATAGCATATTCAGCCTGTTATGTTCCCACTGCCAGGACACAGGCCTCATATTTTCATGAGTGGCAGTGAGCCATAACCACCACGCAGGTCCAGTACGGGTTGATGGATGTCACATATGAGGCCATGAGAGCCACAGTGGCCTAACTGTAATTTTTTCAATACCTACTGACTTTATTTGACAGTGCACACCACAGTGGCCTAAAAATTAGTTCATTTTTTTCAGTTAGGCCACTGTGGCTCTCTGCTCTAAACTGTAAAAGACATAGCGCCACAGTGGCCTAAAAATTAGTTCAATTTTTTTCAGTTAGGCCACTGTGGCTCTCATGGCCTCATATATCGTATCTCGTCTTCAAATTTTTGTTCTAGAACATGTCGCTTTCCTCACGATGTTTTCCTTCACATTTTTATCACAGGTTGCTCCAATTTCCTACAATTCTAAAACACCAGCGGGGTAATTGCGTAACACATTATATCAGTAGGGCTTTCGTTTTAACAGTTCAACAACATTCATTGCGATAAGTACTTAAATTGTTGAGTAGATACATTTTTAGGGTTCTGTAGCCAAAGGCAAAAAACGGAACCCTTATGGATTCATCATGTCTGTCTGTCTGTCTGTTGGTCCGTCCGTATGTCACAGTCACTTTTTTCCGAAACTATAAGAGCTATACTGTTGAAACTTGGTAAGTAAGTAGATGTATTCTGTGAACCGCATAAAGATTTTCACACAAAAATAGAAAAAAAAAACAATAAATTTTGGGGGTTCTCCATATTTAGAACTGAAACTCAAAAAATTTTTTTCATCAAACCCATACGTGTGGAGTATCTATGGATAGGTCTTTAAAAATGATATTGAGGTTTGGGTGGTGGTGACCCTATAGTAACTATATAGTTGTTCTAGTGATCGCAATTATTCGTTGGGTTCAATTCCCAGGTCAGGCAAAGAATAAGAATAAGAAATTTTATTTGCTCAAACATGTGTATAAATAAATATCCCTGGACATTTCACACAGCGCCATCTAGTCCCAAGCTAAGAAACCTAATGCTTGTGTTATGGTAACAAGATGGCTGTACTACTTATATACATTTTTTTTTTGTAAATACATACTTACATATTATAGATAGAAAAACACGTATAAAGTGTTTATGAGTTTAGTAGCAACTCGAGAGTCTGCATTAGTGGGTTGATGATAATTCTGGAGATTGGTACTAGAAAAGAGAGGCCGATATCCAGCAGAGGGTGAAGTCCGACTGTGGATGATGATATTGATGATGGCAATAGACTCGCCTCCTGATTATATGGGACTTAAACATAATTTCTGAAATGTGGGTGTATGTAACACCACTGCGGAACCCTAAGGCTAAGCGCGCACCACGAAATTTTATCGTTCCGGAAAATAATCGCAAATCTGTGAACAATACCAATATACTAGAGTCCGCTCAATGCGTTAAATAATCGCTAGGAAAATTATATTAGCGATCGAGATTTTATTTTGCGATTAAAAAAAACTGCATCGCAGTGCGCGCTTGGCCTTATAGAATGATAGAGAAAGAGAAGCTCGACCATTATTTAGATAGCATAGGTTTCTAATTATTTAAACTTGTAGATAAACCCCTTTATTTATAAACGTTGCTAAAGTGAAGAGACGTTTAAACATCGAAAAGGTTTTTTTTTTAAGAAAGCATAAAGACTAATAAAAAACTTAAATATCATGCATAAGTAGGGACATTAATTTTCTAATTACAAGCTTCCACATGTACACATCTACTTAATTAAGAATATTTGTGATGACCAGTTACAGCGATTTGAGTAAATAAACAAATTAGGTACAATGTAAACATAAATGGGTAGGTATGTCGAGATATTAGGTAAGTCAAGTCGTGCAATATCAAAATTAAAAGCTTATTTATGGCTATTGCCAAAATACTCCTTGTTCAAAATCTTTCTTAATTTATGTGCGCTGGTGCAAAATAAATCGATTTCCAGGTGTGTTGGTAAACTATTGAAAGCTATAACTATAACACTACGTACCTATGCAGAAAGCGTTGCGCCTGTACTTTGTCGACGCGAATGGTAGTACATGGAGTAGCGGCCGTTTTCTCAGGTTATTTTGATTAGTGCGAAGATGTATATATAAGGTTAAACAGTCTATAATCATTTAACTTTAACATCAACTTAAAACAAAGAAAGATAACCCTGAACCACTTATAATGTATCATACGGCATGTGTTTAATCTTAACTTAACAATTACATATAAGGTGGATGCTCCAAGGGAGCCCGCGAAATTGAAATTTTCTTACGTTTTTTGTAATTTGCTGGTCAGTACTAAGTTAAACGGTTTTGACGGCACGGTTGGCGCAGTGGTTAAGCGATTGACTGCTGCGCTGCGTGTTGCGGGTTGGATTCCCGCACGGAACAAATATTTGTATGACCTACATGTATTTGTTCCGAGTCTGGGTGTATTTCTATCTATAATATGTATGTATTTACAAAAAAAAAAAAAAGTATATAATTAAGTAGTTTATCAGCCATCTTGTTACCATAACACAAGCATTAGGTTGCTTAGCTTGGGACTAGATGGCGCTGTGTGAAATGTCCAGGGATATTATTATTTTTAAACGTTGATTAAAATATGATTCGCGGCCGTAACAAATATGTATATATAGAATTAAAATCTTGTTAAGTTAGTATAATCCTGAACAGTAGGATTACTTGATACTAAAGAGTTGTGTTGATGACTTTAATTATTATAATTATGTAAATACATATTTGTTACGGCCGCTAATCATATTTTAATCAACGTACAACTTAGAACTGACCAGCAAATTGCAAAAAACGTAAGAAAATTTGAATTTCGCGGACTACCTTGGTTGGAGCATCCACCTTAAAAGGGTTACCTGATTATTATTATTTATTTGTTTGTAACTACAGATTAAATTACGCAGCTAACGAAAAAGTCTTAGTAAAATGCCTGGAGTCCCAACAAGAAAAAGTTTTTGTGTTTTTGGTCGCTACAGTCAGTGGCTATGTCATTGACATAGAAAAACTATGTTGCTGTCAAAAAAAAAAAATGCCAACCGATGACAAGGCAGCATGGTCTCAGACCTTAGCCTGTTCCGTCTGGAACAAAATTAAAAAAAAAAAAATATATGTTGCTGTCAAACTGTCAATTTTGACACATGATACATGAAAACAAACTGGAAAAAGTTTTGAATTTTCAATTTCGTGAAAACATTACTATTGAACATGTTTATAAAAGCTCAGAAAAGCATTTAATAGATAATAAATAATATCAAAAGTAACTAAAAGTCAACTTCCTACTTCTCCCTTTCGTTGTTGAACTTTCTACCGGCAAAATGGGTGACTATCCGGACCCTGATGAGGAATACGAGATGATGTACGCGGATGAGTTGGAAATGCTAAAAGAAGATGAAGACCCTGCAGGTAATATAGACATCTTTTCTCTACAAAGAACACAAGTGTTAAAATTATCAATAATCTTGATTGTAGGTTAGCTTTTAGTGCCAAAGTTTCTATGACAATATTTTTGTATTACTAGCTGTTGTAAAACTAAGGGCATTTTTCCATCGCCAGATTATGAAATAACTGTCAAAATTTCAAAATTATTCCTCTAATAAAGTTATCAAATGATTGAAAAATCAACCCATAAATAACGATATTTTTACTGAATATTAACTTGCATGATACGTATATTTAATATTAAATTAAAAGTAACAAATTTTAACTTAATCAACAAAATACTTTCCATTTTGCAGAGTCAAACATAATCAAAAAGAAGGTGCTGCCAGCCAAACGCAGTCTTGACTTCTCGAGTCCAATAGCCAAAAAGTCAGTCCCCACCACAGCCACAAGCCACATACCATCACCACCAACTACTACTATAACCGACTCAATAACTACGGAAAGCACAGATATCTCACTTACACCAAATCTACTACCTTTAGAAGACCTAACTCCAGCTTCCAGTAAGAGAACAGCAGATGAACTGTTTGGGGATATAGCAGACATAGACTTCAATGAAGTAGAGTTACCGAGCAAGAGACAGAAGACTGATGAGGAGAATGATATGGATTTGATTGAAAAGATCTTGGAGGGGAGACGGTTGAAGCAGATTTTGTTGGAGCCAAGTGGAAGGGCACTTGGTGGTAGATCTGGGTTTAAGGCTAAGGATAATTTGTCACTAAATATACCAAGGTAAAGTACAGTTTTCTATTCAGGAACAATAATAATTGCCATAGATAAATCTGGTTTGAAAATAGTGCAATAGTTTTTAATTTAACTTCAGTTTCATGAGTTGGTCATCATCAGGAAATTTATTGGAACAAGATCTGTTGAAAAGCTTTTCAAACTGGCAATAGTCTGGGCAATATGCTGGCTCAGAAAAGAGAAAGGAATTTGTATTTAGTAATTTGCACATTCTATACAATTTGGCAATTTGAAAATCGAGTTGAATGGCGTACAATAGGAGAGGCTTATGTCCAGCAGTGGACTGCTATAGGCTGATGATGATGATGATACAATTTGGCGGGAACAAATATTTGTATGACCTGCAAGTAGTTGTTTCGGGTCTGGCTGTTTGTATATGTGAGTTTAAATGTTTGTAAACGCACCCACAATACAGGAGATATTGCTAGTGTGGGGCAATGTAAAAAAAAAAAAAATTCGGCTTTTTTTATTTGAATTAAGATTTTATCATTAACTAAATAAAACTATTTCAAATTATAATAAACGCTTCATAGTTCTCATTATAATGTTCCAGATGGGCATTCCTTCCCCTCACAAACTCAGACGGTGAACGAGTGTATGTGAGACTAGAATCCGAGGAGTCTTGGGAGAGTTCTCTGGACACGGGAGCAGAACAGATGTCCTTACATGCTACTTACGCCAGCACTTGGGTGGAGGCTAGAAACATTGTAAGTAAGAGCTATACACTGTCCATTAGGTAAACCGTTTTTGACAGATAGAACTATAATCCATCTGTTTAGGTAGTTAACTAAAGGTAAACAATCTTGATATGTCTTTTTATATAAATTAAATCGTATAAAAGACCAACAAATATTATTTAAATTTAGTTAATTACCTAACATTGGTTTAAGTAAATACCTAATTGTAAAAATTTTTAGATTACATTTTTAGTCATTTTTTTAGATAAAAGACATGTTAAGATTGTTTACATTTATTTAACTACCTAAACAGATGGAGCAACACACAATACATTGACACATACGGTATTATAAAGTCTGTAAGAAGCCATAAATAAGATAAGACAGTTTATACACCGTTAAATCTTGATCGTTTTAATCCTTATAAGGGGACATTGTACTTCATTATGAACAACTTTTACTACAGCCGATCGATTCTGTAAAAATCTCACCGTTAAAAGTTAGGTGAAGTGAGCTGTCAATAGTGTAAATCCCTAGCATTAGTTGGAATGACAGCTCACTCCACGCTCACTTCACCCAAGTTTTCACGGTGATATGGTTACAGAATCGCACTACAGGACCAACCTGGAAATTGTGAAAAAAAAATATGGAAATGTGTACTGATATAGTTGATGGGGCAGTTGAAAGCTATAATACTAAATGAAAACTACTTTTATTTCCAGTCACTAAAATTCACTCTCTAAATCTTCCAGCTGGAAGCCAAACAGCAGCAGCTGATATCAGAAGAGGCTGCATTACAACCTCTACCAGACATAGACGCTGATATCAATAACAACATGCTCTGGGTCGACAAGTACAGGCCCCAGTCATACCTGGACCTGCTGTCTGAAGAGCCTGTGAACAGGGCTCTGCTGCATTGGCTGCACTTGTGGGACAAGGTAAGAAATAAAAGAATAAAACCGCATGCAAGTACTACATCAAAACACAAACGCTACCCTTGAGTACTGTGGCGACACCTCGAAACTATATATTAACATGGTGTACTATCGCTAAAATCAATATCTGACCACCGTAAGGACGATTCCTGCTTGCAGCGCATATTATTAATCAATCTAAAATGGATCCTCTTTTGTTTTACTTATGGTCACAGTGCTGTGGTCATCATGTGCATGGGATTTTGTTTTCAAAATGGTCACATATCACGAGCTACATGAGCTCATCCCGCCTTCACCTTTTTACCATCGAGAGTCCAGACGCACTGCGGGATACCACCCCTATTTGGTTAATATACCATATATACGCACTAAGCGCTTCTCATCATATTTTTTGATGCGCACAGCTAAGGAGTGGAATCGTCTGCCTGCGTCTGCATTCCCAAGTTCATACAACCCGAACTCTGGGCTGAATTGAGGTCAAGAGTGAGCCCATTGTCAATAAAAAAATAATATACGTTTTGACTGGTGACTGTTCAATAGATCACCACAAAAATAATATCACACGAAGACCCCATCTGATTATGGCTAGAAAGCCGATCGCAGATAAAAGAAGAAAATAAAAAAAAAAGTTCACAAGTATCATAATCATCTAAGACACCACTGGATACTGTGAAATTTACAGCTGGAATTCTGGATGGAACTGTCATATTTATATAGCATTTTGTTAAGCATGGTTATCAATAATTATTGATTTTTGTCTGGAAGGAGTATAATGTCCTTTGATGCTTCAGCTTAATTTAATACCTATCTAACCATGTTGTAGAAAAGGCAAATAATTTACAATCACAGCCAGCATCTAACACACATTCAACAAAAATCCCCAGATAGTCTTCAAAAAAGAAGTGAAGACTAAGGAACCGCAACAACGCACAACCTTCAGCAAGAAAGCTGGCCAGTTCCAGATGACTAACAAATGGAAAGGCAAGAAGGAGGATGAACCTGAGATGGATGAGAATGGGCGGCCTCACCACAAGGTGGCGTTGCTGTGCGGACCCCCAGGGGTCGGGAAGACTACCCTGGCTCATTTGTTGGCAAGGATAGCTGGTAAATATTATGAATGTTTTTTTTTAACATGAAGGATCAACAACAAGAGGAACAAGAGATTAGCTATTACATTGATGACTACTGACGCGGTTGGTCTGTAGATGGGTGACCATCTTTACATTTGAGAACCCTCTGTTCCTCGAAGAACATGTTAAGCCATTGGTCCCGGCTGTCATTCGTAGATCTTTGATAGTCATAACTCATAAGGGTAGTTAGAAGCCCAAAAGTGTGACAACCAGTCATACCAAGGGTATCATGGTACCCAGTAAACTGGGTTGTGGCGGTCAGATAGGTAGTCGCTCCATGTAAAATACTGGTATTCAGCTGCATCCGGTTAGAGTGGAAGCCGACCTCAACATAGTTGGGAAAAGGCTAGGCAGATTGATGATTACTGACTACTAAACCAATTTAACCGTATAGTTCGGTAGCGCCCCCGAATGGACCCGAACACACGAACCTCCGCTGGCTCAGTAAGGGGTCCCATTGGACCTTGAAATGACGACATACGACACCCATAATGATAATGTAAATATTGATTATGCTACCCATCAAATCTTATGAATGTGCGTTAATTAAGAGAGTTGGATAAAAAACTCATATGTTATCGCCATTCAATCTTCCATATTTAGCGCGCAAGTTTATTAATTTACCTTTATTAAATTCAAGTCTGTAAATGCGATAATCGCCATTTTGATGACAGTGGTGGTCGAGGCTAAAAAACATAAAAATTGGGGATTTCGAAAATCCAAACTCCACCACAGGGGCAATAAATAATACATGATTTAATTATTTGACGAATTCATCCATTGTTCATGTCAAATAAGTAGTGGTAATGTAGTTTTTTGATATCTAAAGTCGAAGTTTCGCGCCAATCGTGCGTGTTTACATTTTTACTTTTCACAAAAGTCACACAACACACATGTAGATAAGATGTAAAATGTGAAAAATATTATTACAAATATTATAAAAAACAAGAAAATGCCCAAATCATAACGTAATATTGAAACACAGGTCCAATAACACGTATTATTCATTACCACTACTTAATTTGTGTTCAAAATCGCCGACCATTGTTGTTTTTTTTTATCGTAATGATGTGCGAAAGCGATTATGCCAAACGATTTTTTTTTTAATTTCGATTGACCCGAGTAATTAATATGACGAATGTCAGAAATCGATTCTCAGAAATTGAAATAAAATTATTTTAAGCATTAAATACAACAAGCATTATTTATAATAATGATTTATGCTTTCCTAATGTAATTGTAATCGTTTTTTGGACATTATATTGAAACTGAGTCAATAACAGAGGACCTATGACCATAGATAGTCATTTATTCAATTTCGCGCCGAATTGTTTCTATATTTGAATTTATATTCGGAATGCGCTCGCTATTCAAAATTATTTTTATTTATTGTGCAATTATTAATTTTTGATACTTTCTAATAGTTTGCTACAGAATGCCCAGTATACATTTTTAGATAGGCTTAGCAAAAGTTTGGGAAATGATGATAGATTAATTAAGTATTCCGCAAAAACTTTACATTTCATTATGTTTTGTTAGCTGTATGAGCTTGGTAGTTTTTTATTTATATTAGTTTACTTGAGTAATAGAAATTGTTTACTTTTTGGAGTAGTTTCCCAACGAAATTTAAAAAAAAAACTGGCCAAGTGTATGTCGGACCATGCACAGTGAAAGGTCCCGTACTTGGGATGAATATTTACGCATGCACAGCGCATATCATTAATTTGATCGACTGCAGAAATAAGTTTGTATTTCATAAAAGTTCTCGAAAAAACTGTAAAAAACCAAGTTAATTCTGCGGTTTTAAACGAAAATATCTCATATCTCAAAAACGATTGACTTTAAAAGTTAAAGTTAATTAGAAACATCTTTATAATTTTAATTATAAGTTCAAACAATACCTCCCACACGCTTGTGTGCATAGATTTTTTTCAACCCTCGGGTACATGCATGGGGAATGCTACCTCTAATTATGTTTATCGTAATTTTACTACACCATTTTGCGTGCATAGAATACGAATACGATATAGTGTTATTAACACTCGTTAACGTCTACGAGTAAAATGGTTAATGGCATTAACATCCGAACGCACGCACAGACTGACATGACGAAATTATGGGTTCCGTAAAAGTATTTTCAGATCATTTAAATTAGAAATCAGACAATTAAAGTTCTTAAAATTTTATCCCAAGCTACAGAACGGCAGCTTGGGACATAAGGAGTGCCTACTTTGTCCCACAACGCGCGTCCACGAAAACGCCCGCGTTCACCCTGTAAGAAAGGCTGGCCGGTGCAAATTGGTCAAAATCTAGATTTTACGGTTAGTATAGGTTTGTACAGACGGCAGAGAGGCAGACCGACCGGCACATAGACAGACGGCCACATAACTTTTGTTTTAGTTACTAAGCAAATATATTTAAAACCCCCACAACAAGCCCTTTCATTTGATATGTCACACAGAGGTACAGCAAAGATTTTTTTTTTTCTAGTTTGCCCCCCAAGAGTGACCCCATTTTTTTTTACGTCCAAATTAATTTATTTACGTTACACGTCCGTCTTTGGGTCACAGAAATTCATATGTGTACCAAATTTCAATTTAATCGGTCCAGTAGATTCGAAGCAAATAAGAAAAGACAAGACCCACAGACACAAGTGATCCTGCAAGGGTTCCGTTTTTTTATTTGGACGTACGGAACCATAAAAAATTACACACCTAACCACACCGTACGTGTACGTGTACACACACGTACGTACGGTAATTAAAATGATTAATTTCAAAAATAAATTATTTCATGAAAAATATACCAAAGAGTTCATATAGTTTCTACACCATTTTTTTTTTTTTTGCAAATTCCGATTATCGATTAGGCTTTATTCAATTTTTTAATCGAAATAAGAAAACTGGACGGATGGTCAGCACTAAGAAGTGTCATGTCGAAACACAATTTTTTGTAATTTTTATCAAGACTTGATTGCGTTTTATAAGTAGTTTAAGTAAGAAAAATGGTAAAAGTAAGAACGCGGAGAGAATGATAATATCTTTATTTTTCCCTTTTGCATATTTTCAGCAAGAGAATAGGTTGTATATGTACATATTTCCAGCGAGTTTAAGGTGCCTACCTTTTGGATAGGTGTAGTAATACCTATTTTATACAACTTTCGTAATAGACTAACGAAGTTTGACCGACCTCAACAAATAATTAAAGATATTTGCCACAAATATATTGTATAAAATAAGCGCGGAAACATATTTTTCTTAATAAATTTGAATGCTGAAAGTTGGTGTAATTTACTGAATTTCATGACGTAATTCGCAACATCCCGTCGAGTCAGCTGATATGTCATATGTCAAAATCTAGTCGAGCAGAGTGGTTAAATGGACTACTGAAGCATTTGTTTACAGACTATACAAGGTGTTGTTTTGCAACCTCGTCAAATTCAAGGAGGTAACTATGCTACTGATTCTCGACATGAATCAATAATAAAATAAGTAGGTATTATTTTTTTTTAATTTCCGGACGCACGCATATTAAAACGCGGCCTGTCTGAGACCGCACTGTAACTGCCCTTTTACACACACATAAAAACGCGGCCGCTTTTACGATACAATAACGCGATTCTGTTCTTTTAAAATGGTGTATTTTGAAATACTGTCAAACTTAAATAACTAAAAAAAAAGTATGTATTCATTATTTACCAGGGATCGTAATTTTATTTGATTATTTATGTTTTTCCTAGCAGCCTCCTGAAATTTGACGAGGATCCAAAACAACAGTTTGTATATTCTAAGAAACAGGAATGGCCAGACTTTCCAGAAAGTGTGTTTTTATTGTCGCATAAAACTGTGAATAAACCATTTTCCTTACTTTTTTTTGGAGAGCATCGATAGCCCAGTGGTATCAGCCCTGACTTACGAGTTCTAGATTTTGGGTTCAAACCCAGGCAATATGCGCTTTAAATAATTGTTGTGTAAATAATTTCAACACCATTGCTCTCAAAACGGGGAAGGAAACCATCGCAAGGAAACCGGCATGTCCTAGAATTAAAAATTCGAAGACATGTGACATCTATCAACCCGCACTGGGCCCGCGTGGTAGATTTCAGTCCACTCTCACTGAGAGGAGGCCTGTGTCCCAGCAGTGGGAACTTTCAAAAATGCTTACTTTTTCAGGTTACAGACCAGTGGAACTCAATGCATCGGATGAGCGCAGTACGGAAGCATTCCGCAATGCCCTCCAGAGTGCTACACAAATGAGATCTGTGATCGACGCGGAGAAGCGACCCAACTGCTTGATATTAGGTGAGAAATTTTATACAAATTATAATGAAAATATTAAAAAAAAATATTTATTTATTTAAACTTTTCGCACAAAAAGGTACAAAGGCGGACTTAATGCCTTGCCTTATTTTTATTTTATTTAATAAATAAAAAATGAGAGGATATCGCCGCCGCGCGCCGTCGAGGTAGACCAGGGCGAAGGTGGTGTGATCATCTGACCTGGCTGGCAATGCCAACATGGTCAGAGATCGCTCAAGATGGAGAGGTTTGGAAGGAAAAAGGGGAGGCCCAGCAGTGGGACACAATATAGGCTAACGAATTTAAAAAAAATGTATAAGCAATGTATTTATGTATATATAATTTTGGATATGTATATATTTGTGTATCTATTTTAGTGTATTGTATACATAATATTTGCACGACAGTCCGATTTTTGTCCAGGAAAATCACTGTCCATTCTAAGGTTGTCTGGAAGAGATCGCAGTAATGCGATAAGGCCGCCCATTGTATACTCTGGAGTATCATGTATTTTTTTTTATGCTTTGTATTTTAGTGGTGTACAATAAAGTATATGTATATAAATAATAATAAATAAGCATAAAACCAGTATCTAAATTACTTTTTAACAGTTTGACTAGTAAAACTCGTGCTTTTTTATCCTGTACAAGAATTAATTAATTAATTTTATCTTATTTGCAAACAAACAGGAGGATTTAAATTATCAAGGTATGTAGTCTTTTAAGCTTAAACACAAACTTAGTCTAAACTATAGAGGGAAAATATTTGTTTTTTTGTATGTTACGCTTTTACGCTAACGGCTGAACGGATTTGGATGTAATTTGGCACATTGGTAGGCCATGTCCTGGATTCGGACACAAGATACTTTTTATCCCGATATTCCCACGGGATCGAGAGTTATGCGAGTGAAACCGCGAGGCGCAGCTAGTATTTCATAAAATAATAAATGAATAAGGAAGTCAGAAAATGAAGGTGGTGACTGAAAAATGGTGTGGAAATTGGTTGTCATGGTATGGCCATGTGATGTGGAGGAGTGTGGAAAATTATCTGGGGAAAGTTTGAGTATGAATGTAGAATTTTGACGGCACGGTTGGCGCAGTGGTTAAGCGATTGACTGCTGTGCAGCGTGTCGAATATTTGTATGGCCTACAAGTAGTTGGTCCGGGTCTGGCTGTTTGTGTATGTGAGTTTAAATGTTTGTAAACGCACCCACGATACAGGAGCTTTTTTTTTTGGAACGAAGTTCCTTATCGCGCGTGGCTAAAGGGGGCTAGACGGAAAAAATTAAGACCAAAAGTTGGAACGACACTTTTTGCTATAGTTGTAAGCCGTGCGGCATGCGCGTGTTTCTCTGTCTGTCTCTCTCTCTTATAGAAAGCAAGCCAAGCCATACTTCGTTCCATCCGGGTGTCCCTTGACACCTCTCAAGTTTTTTGGAACGAAGTTCCTTATCGCGCGTTGCGAAAGGGGGCTAGACGGAAAAAATTAAGACCAGAAGTTGGAACGACACTTTTTGCTATAGTTGTACGCCGTGCGGCGTGCGCGTTTCTCTGTCTATCTCTCTCTCTCTTATAGAAAGCAAGCCAGTTATGCTTCGTTCCATCCGGGTGTCCCTTGTTTTTTTTAAACATGGCCTTTACTGTAGGGGAAGAGCAAAGAAGCGCTGGATGGACTAAATACAAAAATATTGATTTCAACTTAAACATTGTGTCATACATAAATTGAGAAACTGAGAATTGAGGGACTGTGTGAAAGATGATAATAATATGGCTAGAACGGGGTTGACTGAGATGACGTCTAATAGAGAAGTTTGGATGAAGAGACCGGGAATAAATTGGGGTAAGTAGGGCATCGGATCCCGCAGTTATTTGTAATCTCGACATTTGCTTCATCGATGTTTTTGATCTAGCGAGGTTCGATATTTGCGGGAACCCGCATACTGAGCTGTCTTGAGTTAAAACAAAAATCTAAACACATTTGTTACTTTTATTAGAACATATTAAATTCCAATAGACGTCACGGTTGGCGCAGTGGTTAGGCGATTGACTGCTGCGCTGCGTGTCGCGGGTTCGATTCCCGCACGGCACAAATATTTGTATGACCTACAAGTAGTTGTTCCGGGTCTGGCTGTTTGTGTATGTGAGTTTGAATGTTTGTAAACGCACCCACGATACAGGAGAAATTCTTAATGAATGATTTTTTTTTTTAAATTGGAAATGTTTTCGGTGAAAACAGGTTACATATCCAAATATCCGCCCATTGTGTCAGCCTTTGTAAATTTTATATATTTATGTCTGTAACAATTTATATGGTGTATGTACATAATAAAGACTATTCTAATCTATATATCTACCGTTTCGTCTGCCAGACCGTTTCGGTTATGAGATATCACATACCCGGCAGTAGAAAAAGTGCTTACAGCATCCACAAGAGCGGGCAGAATAAGAAAGATTCGAGGTTATTAAATGCGAATGTTAAAGTTCAGCGAACCTCCCGATTCGTACGGTCATTTCTTTTTTAGTGATATTCTTTCTTAATCCCGCGGTTCCCGCACAAGTAATCTCGCGCATTGCGGGATCCCGGTATTTCGAGATCCCGGTATACCGAGATTGGATGTCCTAGGGTTAAGGGCAACAGCATTATGAGTGTGATGTAGTCTTTTCCGCTTTTTAGTGTTTCACTAATATAATTTTAATGAAATCAATTACAGACGAGATCGACGGCGCCCCACTCCCGACAGTGGAGTTACTAGTGCGATGGTGCACGGCCACCGCGACGGAGGGCAAGAAGAAGGCCAAGCTGCAGCCGCTGAAGAGGCCCGTCGTCGCCATATGTAACGACCTGTACGCTACGTCATTGAGGCCTTTGAGGTAAACTTTAACTTTTTAACCGACGAAAAAAAAGGAGGAGGTTCTTCGACGTGTATATATATATTTTTTTTTATGTATGACCACGCATAACTTTTTACAGAGTAGTCCGATTTTGATAATTTATTTATTTATTTTATTTATTTTTTATAAAAACGTTGTCCCACACTAGGAATTTCTCCTGTGTCGTGGGTGCGTTTACAAACATTTAAACTCACATACACAAACAACCAGACCCGGAACAACTACTTGTAGGCCATACAAATATTTGTTCCGTGCGGGAATCGAACCCGCGACACGAGGCGCAGCAGTCAATCGCTTAACCACTGCGCCAACCGTACCGTATTATTATTATTATTATTCTTTTTATTTCTTATTATTATTATTCTTTTTGTATTGGAAAGGGTATACCCCAAAGTTGGTCCCATATAAATTTGGAAAAAAAATTCCAACTCTAAGGGTGGGAAAATAGGGGTGATAGTGATAGGCGCCGTTTAAATTTAAGGCAATTTAGTGATCTTTGTTTATTGATTGTTTGGCGCCGACTCAAAATTACTTAGGTATACTTACATTAGTTTAAGAACTTACCTTATTAAGGTTAAATAAAAAAGGTTTATTATTTTTTGCTTTTCAGTTTTTTCGGCGGTTAAATTTTTTGTTAATTAAAAAGTTTTTAGTTAGGGCAGGTGTCAGACTATGGTGCTGAACGGGTACTCATCTAGAGCTATGCGTATTCCCTCGGGAGTTCCTCAGGGGTCGTTATTGGGGCCCCAACTTTCATCATAGTTCATTTATCAACTAACTTTTACCTGCGGTTTCGCGCCGTTTTTCTTTTGCTTTTCATGCCACAGGTGCAGTGCATTTTTTTTGAAAATGTTGCTTATTTCAGTCAGGTTAAGCTACGCTTGCCGCGGTTGGTCTGTGGATGGGTGACCATCTTTACATACCGACACCCCTCCATGACTCGGAAAGCACGTTAAGCCGTTGGTCCCGGCTGTCATTCGTGGATCTTTGACAGTCGTTACGGGTAGTCAGAAGCCCGAAAGTCTGACAACCAGTCTTACCAAGGGGTATCGTATTACCCAGTAACTGGGTTGTGGAGGTCAGATAGGCAGTCGCTCCATGTAAAATACTGGTATTCAGCTGCATCTGGTTAGACTGGAAGCCGACTCCAACATAGTTGGGAAAAGGCTAGGCAGATGATGGTTACTTATTTCAGTGGTGGCCCTGTAACGGCCGCGACTTACCGAGTTGTAGGTCGTGAGTTCTAACCCAAGCCATGCACTGTAGTTTGTGTAAATTATTTCAACACCTCTGCTCTCAAGACGGTGAAGGAAAACATCGTGAGGAAACCGGCATGTCCTAGAACTAAAAATTCGAAGACATGTGACATCCACCAACCCGCATTGGGCTCGCGTGGTAGATTACGGCCCACTTCCTCTCTCAGAGAAGAGGCCTGTGTCCCAGCAGTGGGAACGTTGCAGGCTGACTATGCTATCTCAATGTCTTCCTCCAGCCACTAAACTATCTCTACGCAAAACTATACAAATGAATCAGTTGCTGCCTGAAAGAAGAGAAATGAGCGGTCTTCTTTTTGTACTTAATAAAAACCTTAAATTCACTCACTGAGAGAAAACGTATAATCTAAACCGGCTGGTCTAGAAGCATTAAATATTGCACAAGAGTTCTTTGTATAACAAAAGAGCAAAAAGGAACGACTTTACAAAACACATCCCCCTAAAAGGGAAAAACATAATATACATAGAGGATGAAGTTGGTAAGAAATTTTGTAATTTTTGCCGATAGGGAAACCTTTCAGGTTGGGCACACGGCTTGTTCTTTTATAGTTAGTAAGTGAAGAAGGAGTTATTGACAGCATCGCTGACTGTCACTAAGTTAGTAATAATTTCGTTACAGGCCCGTAGCCATGATCGTGCAAGTAGGTGGCGTATCAATCAGCCGCCTGTCGTCCCGCCTGGCGCTCGTGTGCGCGCGCGAGGGGCTGGCGGGCAGCGCGCGCGTGCTGCACGCGCTGGCGACGCGCGCGCGGGGCGACGTGCGCGCTGCCATACAAGTGCTCAGCTTTATTAAGGCGAGGGCTAAGGGACAGGTAATTACTATCTAATGACTATAGATGGTCTTAATTCGTTGGCGGAACTTCACAGACACGACATGACGATGATTATGTTTTTTTTTTTTTTAATAAATTTCAATAAGCTACAGCACCTCAGGACGCACTTAGAATTTCAAAACTTTTATTTCATACAGTATTGTAAGGAAACATACAAATTATACTGTTTAGTCCGAATTCGACCCACCTTGTATACCTAGTAAGTCTTATAAATTTTAAAACACTAATGATGCGTTGCCCATTATTCTCCACCCGAAGCTACCTTTTGAAAGGGACAACTAGAATCAATCCTATTTTTTTTTTTTGTTGTAAATTTTGACTTTCAAAATTGCATTTTATTAAAATATATAATTTGCCTTGACTATAAATTTTGAATTATTAACAGTTTTTTTTTTTACACAAACTGTCAGACGTGACAATTATTCCAGTCATAAATGATTCGACTTTGTTGAAATCGGCCCTTAGATGTTATAAAAAAAAAATGTGTTCTATCATTTTGAATAGTAGTCAAAGGACCCAAATATTTGAATGTATCTTTCCAGCTAAACATGGAAGACGTGGAAAACGCAGCGGTTGGCAGTAAGGACTGCAACAAGAGCATCATGCAGGCGCTTCAAGCCATCTTCACCACTAACGATCGCGACCCTGACGCCATACGCAAGACTATACAGTCTGCTGGAGAATATGACAGGTAACTTATTAACTATTAGACTTACCTAAAGCTACGGTTTCCCAGAAAAGCACATTAAGGCCGCAGTGACGGCTGTCATGATGCTCAAATGATGCCCTTTATACTTGGAGGCTTACAAATTTTACACAAACTGAAAAAAAAAGTTTAATTTCTTGGTAAACTACAAACAAAACGATAAAAATGAATTTCGTGAAAATTGTTAGTTAGGAGTAATTGGCACTTCGCCGTCGATATAATAATGTGTGAGCTCACTTATCAGTATGGAAACATTTTCGCGTGACTAAGTAAGAAAGAAAGTAATAAAGAAAATACATTTATTTGGCACAGACTAAAAGACACAATACACCAGATACATACATCAGATAAAACAAACAATACAATAAAAAAAAAAAGATTAAATAAAAAGTGTAACGTCCGATGTAAGAAATTAGAAGGAAAGTGTGCCTCACGGCTGCGCCAGAAAGGCCCAGTGCAGCAAAGTACGGTGACCTTTGGCCAGGGATGGGACAGCGTAGGATAGTAAAAAAAAGTACGGTGAAGGGAACTGCCACAATTTCTCCCACAATCTGTATAACTTAGTTGTAAATTTGATAACTAAGCAATAAACTAAGTAAAAAGCATAAACATAAACTATGTTTTATACATAACAGCAAAAATTCGGTGTATGTACTATGGTTAAAACATAATATTCTAATTGGGATGTTTGGTGGTGTGCGTTAATTCCGGGACATATAGTATTTTCTGTTTTTGAAAAAAGCTCCTAATTTTTGGCTGGAATCTATTTCGATTTTATGTAGTAAAAATGTGTCATAAATGATAATTTTATTTTGTAAGTAGGTTTGTACAAACACTCTGACACGTCAATCATATTTTAAAAATAGATGAGGATGTCATCAAATTTTGCCATAAATCTCGTCTTAAAAATTGTCGAATATCGCTGCTGTTAATTTTGATTTAATATATCATAACCCATTTCAATCCACAGACTGGTGGACGGCATCTTCGAGAACTACCTAACAGCCCGCGTAGACGGGCGGCTCCTGATTGCCGTGGAGACACTGTCCTGGCTGATGCTGTATGACATCATCAACTCCTGGACCCTACGTCACCAGAACTACTCGCTGTACGGCGCCTTGCCGCTGTGTGTGGCGCGCTGCCATGCTGCACTTGCTTCTAGAACTCCACAGAGGCTGAGGTTTCCTTGGCAAGCGCAGGAGGTATGTTTGTGCCTTTTTTTTTTTTTTTTGAGGATGGGAAATCATCAAATGACTCCTCCCGCTCTGGGTGGAGCAGAAGGGAGTGTCAGACTTTTACTGACTAAAACCCACCCGTGTTCCTTCCTTAGCCCTTTATGTTCCAGGGCAGCGGTAAACCCTTTCGGATGGTCCCGCTACCCTGGCAGGCTGCGGCCCTGTGGGGCCCCGTCACTTGCTGACATCTCTTTGAGGCGCGCGTGGAACACGAACACGCCGTCCGGCACGGGCCTAGTCCTGATCGGACGGAGAGCTACCCATTACTCTCCGCCCGCAGGCCCGCGCCTACGGTGGCCGGGAGTCGTCACGCGGCTCCCGACGCCCGGAGCGTCTCCCGCGGCGGCTGAGGCGTGAGGTGCGCAAGGCGCGTTCCCTCGCCCACCCCGCCACCTCCTTCGCTAGCATGACTGCTTCGCAGAAGGAGGTGACTGCCTCCCACTCCCTCTCACCCCGGACCATGGCTTGAACCAGGGCCGGGCGCGAGAGGTCGCCGCCGCTGCCAATCGCCTCTACGAGGACACGGCGGTGCTCTGCCCAAGCAGGGCAGACCTCCACCGTATGCTCCACCGTGTCCTCTGGGCGATCCTGACAGTGGTGACACCCGGGCGTCTCCTCCCGCCTGATGATGTGCAGGAACCTCCCGAAACATCCGTGTCCGGAGAGGACCTGCGTCAGGCGGTAGGTGAGAGCGCCGTGACGTCTCTAGCCACTCCTCAAAGAGGGGTCTATGTTCTATGTTCTATGTTATGGGTTTGGTTTCCGCACTTAGTCCTTCAGGTGGACCATTGTGCGTGAGCCATGGTGGCCGTCGGTGGTTATTCCAACCAGCCCACCTCCCTCCAGAAGCTTATTAGGTCCCCTGGTCTGTCGAGAACGTCTGTGTAGGATCCGGGTGTCCCGAGGGTTCTTGATCTAATCTGGGTGACGCCTGTGCACTCAAAGAGCACATGCGCAACGGTTTCATCAGCCTCCATGCAGGCTCTGCACAGGGGGCTGTCCGTTATGCCTATCGTATGGAAGTGTTTGTTCAGTGAGCAGTGTCCCGTGATGGTCCCCGTCACCAGGCGGAGGCCTTTCCTGTCCAGACGTAGCAGTCTTTTGGTTAGCTTGCCATCTAATGATGGCATGGCTTCCTTGGACTGCCTACAGCCCGGTGACGAGGACCACCAGTTCTCTGCTTGTGTGTGGGTGTGCATCTGTAGCCACCTGCGTAGCTGATTGAAGGGGATGGGCACGACTGGTTCCGGTCCGTAGACTGGCGTGCTTGATGCCCTTCTGGCCAGCTCGTCAGCCGCGTCGTTACCTAGTGATCCACTGTGTCCTTTTATCCATTGTAGTGTCACTGTGTTGCGGTTCGATACAGTTACCTGTTCAAGCGCCATGTGACATTCTAGTATTAAGTTTGATGTGATGCATCCCTTCTTTAGGGATTGGAGGACTGAAGCGCTGTCAGAGAGTATACGAACATGGGTGTCCGCAACTCCCCTGGCTGCTATGGCATGGGCCGCCTGTATTATACCCACACACTCGGCTTGGTAGACCGTGTTGAGCATTCCTAGCGGGCTGCATATGTTTATGTTGAGGTCGTGTGAGAAGACTCCGACTCCAGTTCCGCAGTCGGTCTTTGATCCATCAGTGTAAACTCTCAGCTCTTCCGGGCCTGAGTAGTCGCACTGCTCTTCTTTAAGCACTACGTTGTAATGCTTTTGAAAGCAGTATTGCTTAGGGGCTTTGTCGCAGGGTGATGCCATCATAGGCTGTCGTTTAATTGCCTCGTCCTTTAGGCGTATGTGCTTGATCCTCGAGTCTTTGCTTAGGGTTCCTGATAGCTGGAGCCTGAAGGCAGACAGGGCCGCCTCCTCTCTCACAACGAGGTGTAGGGGAGGCAGTCCAAGCATGGCCTGTAGGGCAGCGGTGGGTGCAGTTCTCATGCAGCTTGTGATTGCCACGCAAGCAAATCGTTGCAGCTTTTCGAGATCTCTTTGGGCTGTGCTCAGGTCTGTTCTGGGCCACCAGACTAGTGAGCCATATGTGATGATTGGTCGGATAACTGTGGTATAAAGCCAGTGGGTGATCCTGGGGCTAATCCCCCAGTTTTTCCCAAGCATTCTCTTGCATTGCCACAGGGATATGCTGGCCTTCGTGGTGATGTGGTTGATGTGTTTAGCCCAGTTCAGCTGTTTATCCAAAAAGATGCCCAGGTATTTGGTTTCAGTTGAAAGGCTTAAGGTAGTGCCAAAGAATCGTGGAAGTTGTAGTGTGGTTAGTTTCCTCTTTTTTGTGAAGAGGATCAGTTCTGTTTTTGTTGGGTTCACTGATAGTTGGTGTATACTACACCAGTTCTCTACTATCAAAGAGGGGTCTTACCGCCGCTATCGTGGCGTGCCCTGCGCTGGGTTGCGATAGTCGCTCCTTCCATGCCGCCATGAGATCGCGCCGGAGGTTCGTCCGCTCCGCCGCGGTTTGCCGCGGATGCGGAGTTTCCCCCCGGCGTAGTGCCTCCGCGCGCCAATCATATAGGCGCGCGAGGACTATCGCCTCCAGATCCCATGGTGGCAGTCCGGCAAGGAGGCTTGCTGCCTCGCCTGAGATCGTGCGGTAGCCCCGGATCAGCCTTACGGCTACCACCTTTTGAGGCGCGTTCAGATAGTGTGCGGCTCGAAGCCGCAGTGAACGCGCCCATACCGGGGCCCCATATAGGGCCATGGACCGCACGACCCCCGCGTAAAGCCTCCGGCAGGAGGCGTTTGGCCCCCTCAGGTTGGGCAAGAGCCGCTTTAGGGCGGCCCCGGCCCGTTCCAGTTTGGGGGCCAAACGTCGGAAATGCTCGACGAAGTTCCATCGGCTGTCGAGGACGAGACCCAGGTACCTCATCGTGGTCTCGACGCCGATGTGAACCCCTCCTACCACTAGTTGGGATCCCGGAGGTGGCCCGTACCGAGGCCCATGAAAGGACATGGCCTCGGACTTGTGCAATGCCACCTCGAGACCCAACCGCCGGATCCTTTCCACGACTATCGCAACCCCGCGTGTCATCGCGTCGGCCGCCGCCTGATGCGACCTCCCCTGCGCCAGGACCAGCGTGTCGTCAGCGTAGCAAACTACGCTGACGCCTTCAGGGAGGTCGGCCCGCAGCACCCAGTCGTAACCGATGTCCCACAGGAGCGGCCCCAGAACCGATCCCTGTGGGACACCGCACGACATCTCTCGCCGGTTCCAGTTCCCGTCGCGACCGGGGTAGATGACGGCTCTGTCCGTCAAATACGCCCCGACTACTCGACGGAGGTAGGTCGGCACCCGGTGATACCGGAGTGCCTCCCCAATGCAGCTCCAGGGCAGGGTGTTGAACGCGTTGGCGATGTCGAGTGACACCGCCACGACCACCCCACCCCGGGACACCGCGTCCCCCGTCGTGAGGGCTCTCACGCGCATGATGGCGTCCACCGTAGAGCGCCCCTTGCGGAAGCCAAACTGGCAATCCGCAAGATCCGGCCCAGTCCCCACAAGGTGCCCGACGAGGTGGCCCGCAATCACTCTCTCAAAGAGCTTGCCAACCTCGTCGAGCAGCACTATGGGCCGGTATGCGGACGGAGAGTCCGCAGGGCGCCCCGGCTTCTGAATGAGGACCAGCTTCCCCGTCTTCCAACGGAGCGGAAACTGGCCTCTCTCCATGCATGCACTTAAGAACGCCTCCAGTCGAGGCCCGAGAGCCGTCGAGGCCAGGACCCAGGCTTTACCCGGCAAGCCGTCGGGTCCTGGGGCGGTGTTTTTGGCCTTCAGCCTGCCAACCGCCGCTCTCAAATCTACCCCGGTCACTTCAGGGGTGTCGTCGTCGCCTTCCGCGTGGTCCGCTTCGGGCACCGCCAGTGGCGGAGCCATAGGCGGGGGAGTATGCTCCCCCCGTGAAGGGAACAGAGCGCTCACCACCTCCTCCACCAGCTGAGGGCGGAGACTCTGAGTCAGCGGGGGGGCCCAGGTGCGGAGTTTATTCCGCACCATTTTGTAAGGGCGCCCCCATGGATCTCTGTTCAGAGTCTCCAGCATCTCCTCGCGGGCCGTGTCCTTGGCCCGCTGGATAGCCTCTCGGAGGGCGGTCTTCGCCGCTCTGTACCCCTCGTACAGCTCCGCCTCTGTGGCTTCCGCATCCGGAGGGCGGATGCGGCGCCTGCGGTGCCTGGTGTACCGGTGTCGCGCGTCGACGCACGCCTTGCGCAACGCCTCCACCTCCTGCGACCACCAGTACACCCGACGTCGGGCGCATCCTGGCCGGACTCGGGGCATTGCCACGTCACAGATCTCGGACATGGCCTCCCGGAACCACTCCGCCTCATCGTCAATATCAGCAGGCCTGTCCGGTGAAGACACCCAGGCCTGCACGATCGAGGCTTCCAGGAGGAGCTCCCGGTCCAGCTGCTTCAGCGCCCAACGCGGATGTTTGTGCCTTAAGCCGCATTTACATTAATGTGTTGTGTCGCCTTCTGACGCAGTTTTAACCAATCAAAACTCGTTGTGATTTGACGTAGCCCTGAACAGATACGTTTGATTGGTGTATTCCGCGTCACGACACAGCACAACACAGTAATGTGCCGGTGGCTTTATACGCGTTTTCATTATCACACGGCCGTAAGCGACACTTAAGGTGGAAGCTCCAAGGTAGCCCGCGAAATTCAAATTGTCTTACGTTTTTTGCAATTTGCTGGTCAGTACTAAGTTGTACGTTGATTAAAATACGATTCGCGGCCTGACAGCCAAGACCAATGGCTTTCCGTGCCACTGGAGGGGTCTTGGTATGTGAAGATGGTCACCCATCCACGGACCAACTTCGGCAAGCGTAGCTTAACCTGATCGATCGACCCGTGCGGCTGTTATTACTTAGCAATTAAAGACAGTATGATATTGAAACTTAATAAACTTTTTATTTCACAGATGTACCGCAAGAAAGTAGAACTGGAAAGCATTGTATTATCAGTATTACGCGGCAGTTCTCCTGCAGTGTGCAGCAGTCGCGCGGCGCTGCAACTGGATGTACTGCCACTACTGCCGTACTTACTGGCGCCGCGGTTACGTACTGCTAATGTGCAGGTAATGTAAACTATTATTATATTAAGAGCATATAAAGATCTAGTACTAAATATAGGCGTACTGAGGGGCGGAGCTGCTCTGACGAAACGCCGTGCAGCTTGATTTATTTCCTTGCGAAATAATGATTAACTTTGACATAGTCAAAAAAGTTAATGAGTTCGAAAACAAATTTACTTTCACCGGGTTCTCAAGAACATCTGTGCGAACAGAGGCGTAGCAGATCTTTCCGCTCAGATGCTCTGACGTAAGATAATTCGCGACCTAATTTCAAGGAAGGTTATATTGATAATCCTTTCTGTCGGAAAATTCCGAGACATTTACGCCATTTATGTAGGTCTACTGTTTCATGATAAACAGTTAAGTTTAAGTTCGAGTTGAGCTGCACGATTGCTGACAAATGCGTGCACTGACTGGATAGTTCCACTCCATCTGTGTGGTTCTCTCAGCGGGGTAATTCTCGTAATTTTAAGAACGTTCACAGTCTTATCTCAATCTCAATCTGTCAAAAATACGTCTAAATTTCCCTACATTTTGACAAGTTTTTGACATTTGTTTGTCGCTGAGATGAGACTGCGACTAGATTTTGAACGTTTTAAATTACGGGAATACGGGCCCAGTTCAGTCTCCTCAAAACACTATTTTAGAGGCCAATCTACATGGTCTTCACATGATCTGACCAAGATTATGTCTGGACTTTGAAAGAGAATGACCTCTGAGTTTGCGACCTCATGTAGTTTTAAAAATAATAGTAAAAAAAACTTTACTGAAACAAAATCATTTATCATTTATTTATCAAACACTATAGGTACTTATTACGTACACTTCCTACTGAAATATCTGATTACTGGTTAGGATAGTCGAATTAAGTATATCAAGGTTTTTACTTGACAACATTCGACTATCCTAACTGTCTATTTAATTTAAAGTTATCATATAATCTGTAAAGAAAATCTACTAAGTAGGTAATTTTGTTTGTTGTTTACCCTGTTACAGTTATGCAGTGAGAGCGAACGCAAAGCGTTACGTACGTGTGCGGGTGCGATGTGCGACTACGGGCTGCAGTACATACAACAACGCACGCCGGACGGACTGTACGCCTTCGTGCTTGAGCCGCCTATCTACAGGATCGCGTTCTACGGTCAGTACAGCCCGATTCAAACATTACGACAGCTCGGAACACGAGGCGAGTCGCTGCGCAGTAACACATTCACGTGTCAGCGGGGGTGAGGGGTGAGATACTGCGCAGCGAGTAGCGCACTTCACAGCCGACATAAAGTTTGACGCGAATTGTATCATCATCAACCTGTAGTCTATTCCAAAAGTAGCAGATGAATATGTAAACAAATATATCAGAAGACGTATCTGTGGATGCCAGTTTGTATTGCCACTTAGAAATCGAGTGCTTTGATTTGATTTATTTGACTGTGTATTTATTTACTTTTTCATTTGACAATTCTAGTGGGGGGCTTGTGGCTAAGTAATAACAGCCGCATGGGTCGATCGGTCAAGTTAAGCTACGCTTGCCGTGATTGGTCCGTGGATGGGTGACCATTTTCACAAACCAAGACCCCTCCGTGTCTCGGAAAGCACGTTAAGCCGTTGGTCCCGGCTGACATTCGTGGATCTTTGACAGTCGTTATGGGTCGTCAGTAGCCCGAAAGTCTGACAACCAGTCTTACCAAGGGGTATCGTATTACCCAGTCACTGGGTTGTAGAGGTCAGATAGGCAGTCGCTCCATGTATAATACTGGTATTCAGCTGCATCCGGTTTGACTGGAAGCCGACCCCAACATAGCCTATCATCATCATCTGCCTAGCCTTTTCCCAAGAAAAGGCTAGGCAGATGATGATGATTTGACAATTCTAGTTAATTTTATAACCTCAATTATCGTTCATGATTTTGCAATTAATGTTATTCGAACAATAATTGCAGCAGTGGTGGCTCAGTGGTAACGGCCGTGACTTACGAGTTGTTGGTCGTAGTTCGAACCCAGAGGGGCAATTCTCGTAATTTTAAGAATGTTCACAGTCTGATCTCAGTCTCAATCTGTCAAAAAATACTTCTAATTTCCCTACATTTTGACAAGTTTTTGACATTTGTTTGTCGCTGAGATGAGCCTGCGACTAGATTTTGAACGTTTTAAATTACGAGAATTGGCCTTCAGATAGGCGCTTTACGTTGTGTAAATTATTTCATCACCACTGCTATAAAACAGTGAAGAACCAAAATTTCGAAGACATAAAATGTTTACATGTTTAAATGTGACGGTAGAGCATAGAGGACTCTTATGATAAAACATCTATGCACTAAATACCCATGTTTGCAAACCAATAAATGATTTGATTTGATTTATATGTACAAATAAATAAATAATGTTCTGTGATAGGTAAAAATAAATCATTGTTTAAATTAATCAGGTTCTGAAGAAAAGGTGCGTCCACCTCCGCCAATCAGACAAGCGATAGCACGCGAACAACAGCTTGAAGTTATCAGACGGAGCGAGGAAATGGTAAGATATTGTTTTGAAAGTAAAATGTACAGACGCCAGCACATCAAGCTTCTACAATCTGTCAATTTTTTTAAATAGATTTTCAACTTTATCGCTTAAGCATTAAGGTTCAAGGTTGATTGGGAAAATTTTGACAGTTTCGGGTAGCTTGACCTGCTGGCGTCTGTACGTAAAGAAATATGTAGTGAAAAGGTTGCCTTTGCCCTGCAGGCCAATTCTCGTAATTTAAAACGATCAAAATCTAGTCGCAGTCTCATCTCAGCGACAAACAAATGTCAAAAACTTGTCAAAATGTAGGGAAATTTGACGTATTTTTGACAGATTGAGACTGAGATCAGACTGTGAACGTTCTTAAATTTACCAGAATTGCCCCTCTGCAGTGCGACTGTAATAGGCCGGTAATATTATTTGCTACGAATGCTACGACCACGTAGCACTCGTCAGCTACGCCGTAGCCACTTCGTAGCCCTAAAGCGGATCTCACACTACAACGTGGCGTGGGGAAACGGAGCCAAACGCGTTTTTTATTGAATTTGTATGTAGAAATCATGCGCGGGAGCCTGGCGGTAGTGTGAGATCCGAACTTGAATTTGAATCGCGAAATATTCGCCAAAAATGTAAACAAATATGAGCTTATGGAAAAATAACTTTAATTCCTACACAATAAAGTTCAGTTTACGCTACAACTTCAAACATTTTTATACATTTTTCAATAGTGTTAGTCACTCTGAAATCAACTTAATTGCCATTAAAATAAAGTTGATATGTGTTTAACTTGAAATAACGTCAATTTTAAACAAATAAAATTTGAATTTACACATATTTTATTGATTACATAATTATCATTATACAGGCAAGCAGAGTGCCCGCTAGAAGCAATACCAGTACTTCAACTACAAAGGCGAATGCTGGCAAGGAAAAGCCATCAACCAGTAAAGAAAAAGAGGCGCCTTTACCGAACCACTTGCAAAGGTTGGAGCCTAAAGCAGTCAAGAGAAATACTCCACAAGTAAGTTGTTCTTACTTTCGTGGCGATGGTACTCATCCTCGTTTTTTTGTGGCCATTCTTTAGGTCATCCGAGGTGCAGGTGAACGGCCGCTTAGGACACTCCAGCAAATCGGGCATGGTCTGATCAGAAGCACCGCACTCGCACTGGGTGACCCGACCCAGTCATCAACACAACTCTCTAAGATCAAGTAATCCTACTGAATGACTATTTCCTGATATTTTGACATTTTAGGATTATGCTAACTTAACAAGTTGTATTACTGATTTTAATGATTATAATTCTGTAAATACATGTTTGTTACGGCCGCGAATCATATTTTAATCAACGTACAACTTAGTACTGACCAGCAAATTGCAAAAAACGTAAGAAAATTTGAATTTCGCGGGCTACCTTGGAGTATCCACCTTAAGCTGGCCTAGCGCAGTACGGAGTTTTAATAGAATAAGAGACCAGCAGTAACAGCGGTGGCCCAGTGGACACGGTTACGATTTACGAGTTTAAGGTCGTAGGTTCGAACCCAGCCCAGGCACTTTGTGAAAATTATTTCTCTCAAAACGGTGAAAGAAAATCCTCGCGCCGCTCGCACTGCTGTCTCCCCCGCGTTGCCCGCAAATTCTCACACTTACTAATGTTTGCAAACCGGTCTATAAGCTGAAAACTAGCCGTTGGCGTGTGGATGGTGAGCTACTAACTAGTAAGCGGCGCGTGGACAACAAGCTGTCACCTCACCGGGGTGGCGTGCCAGTAGCGAGCGGTCGTCGTGCTGACGACGCGTTGGCGACAAGCGGGTGGGAGGTTTCGAGAAGGTGACGGGCGGTTAAAATTAGTGATGACCTTTCGTGTTTAAATCAAATTTTGAGATTTAAATATCAATTTATTTATTTATTTATATGGCACTTCAACGACTTACTCACTACGACATACATAAACAAAAATCACATACAGTTTTAGGAATTGTGAGCTCGTCACTTACAGAAGTGCACAGCAGTAGCACAGACATAAATAGTAAGTACAACATATCGTTAGTTAAATTACACAATATAAGATATAAACGAAAGTAAAAGTAGCATTAAAAATTAAAATGGGCAATGTTCACAAATACGATCGAAAATACAAAGACAATTAAAAAAAGCAACAAAAAGAAGGAGGCGGCTGGCAGGGAAGGGAAAGGAAGTACTTAAATACAATTAATAATGGGTGGCTCGTGTCGCACAGACGACTCGAGACTCGGAGCTGGATACTCGAGACTCCGACCTGGTTAAAAGTTTCGATCGAAATTGTCGCAAAGGGTTAGAGTAGATGTCGATGCTATTGGTTCGTGTAGCAGTTTTATTATATTTTCCCATTAGACGGTTCATGGGTGCGGTGCTACCAAGGTTAGTACGACTTGCAAGTAAGACAAAGGTAACGGTTTCACGACTAGACCTAATTTACAAGTATCGATAGGTACAACAAACTACATAATATTATATCTACGTCAATAAATTCGGATTTAGATTATAATTTATCTTATCACTATTGTGTCCAAGCAAAAAGCAATAAAAAACCTCCACACAAATCAAAATATCATCTTCTCCCACAATACACGACTAGCTAACAGGGTTCCGTAGAGAAAGAACTCGTTAACGTCTGAATAGCCCGCGAACAGATGAAGTTTACTCGACTGATGGAATATATTAGCGCCCGTGTGTACGAAACACTCACGCTTGGATTTGATACTGCTTTTTAATTGCAAGAATTTTGTGGTGCCTCGTGGAAGGTTACCGGTTTTTTAAGGGGTTGGCCCCTTTTTAAGGACTAGGGTGTAAAGGAAAAAAAGGTGTTATGCTGTTATTTATATCCTAGGCGTAAAGTTAGGACGTCAATCCTTCTTGAAAGTTGAAAGAAGTGTTCGTATTATGTTAGGCCCTGTCTCTGTGTATCTGAGATATAATAAAATGAAATCGTTGTGGTTATTTAACCCTTCGTAGAACGTAGATCAAGACAGCACACGAACAATAATGGCTTTTAATTGTTTCTGTAATTACGGCATTCAAAAGAGCCCGTGAGCCCCAGACCTTCGTTATTTTATAAAAGCTGAAAGTTTGTCAGCGCATACTCCCAACACAGGTAAATAATAAATAAATATCCCTGGACATTTCACACAGCGCCATCTAGTCCCAAGCTAAGCAACCTAATGCTTGTGTTATGGTAACAAGATGGCTGATAAACTACTTATATACATTTTTTTTTTGTAAATTCATATTATATATAGAAAAACACCCAGACTCGGAACAAATACATGTAGGTCATACAAATATTTGTTCCGTGCGGGAATCGAACCCGCGATACGCGGCGCAGCAGTCAATCGCTTAACCACTGCGCCAACCGTGCCGTCAAAGAACGATGGACCATTATGAAGTTTGGGTTATCGTGGCTTTGGCAGATAAACGGTACTAAAGGTGTGTAAAATACCGACCTGAATTCATCAAATAATAAAGTGTGATTTTTTGGTATTACCTTCAGAATATTACTAAAAATCACATCATTCATTGCCGGACACTTAACATCGTGGCAACCTCTTGACAGACATCCTCAATGTTCATGAAATTATAATTTATACTTACGTTATAGTATAAGCTGATTTTTATATATAATACCTGGGTAATATTTAGATGATGTTTCCTCATTAGTCAGACATTTTTGATAGTTCCAACCCCTTGCCAGACAATCATGTAAATCTTAAGAGTCCACTAGGTTAACCGTTTTTTGACAGATCGAACTAGTGAGCAATTATATCTTTTTTGTCAAAACTGATTCACGTACGTCGTACGGTATTATAATGCCTGTAAGAAGTCATAAATAAGATAATTCAATAAGACTAGGCAGTTTATATATTTATTTTTCATACCACTTGCTCAAAAAAGTGACGTTCTATGCCACAAAAAGCGAACATAACAATAGTCATTTTTAATCTGTTAAAAACAGGGAAAGAAAATTGTACTGAATTTCATTCATCCTCTAGGGGGAGAATGAGATTTAAAGAACAATGTTCAAAATGTATGGACACCGTCCCCACCCTTGTAGCACTTTAAAACCTATGTTAATCGAAGGGCTATAGTTATCTTATCATTTTATTGTATGGCAGCGAAACAGAAAGGTGCATCCGAAAAAAGTTATATCGACATGAAGAAACCGGTATCAGTCAAAATAATAATTATGTTACAGATCACGATGCTTTTCTTTTTTTAATTATTACTGTGGGATGATTTCATTCGGAGCTTTCAAACAACTCTTTGGAATTAAATGGTGACTCCCGCACAGGAACCACTCACGGAGCAGAAAAAAGTTCAATGAAGAATACTGCTGAATATCATTTTTGTGAAGGAAAGTAACTATTGACGTATATTTTAGGAGTTTTTAAATAAAAATACCATCTTATCAATTACAAATAAAACCTTTATTCGGTGTTTTCAGTATCTATTACAATACTGTCCCAGGCACTGGCTGGCCCAACGAAATTCTCTAAACGCCTTCCAATCCCATAGTACCACACGATACTGACGACATGCGCGCAGGCACCAACTGTCCTCATACCCGTCAAACATGAGCAGTAATATGCCTAAATAGCGTTTATGCCCTGTGCGTTTATTCAGTATTAAATACGTGTAATAGGTCGCATTTGACCTATGTTTTGATAAAATTGGACCCCTTAGAAGAGTGCAATCTTCCGTGTCTATACCGTATTGATTCATAATTTGGCTTGGAGTTGCACAAACCGAACATTTACGTAGCGGCGTTTATAACATAGAGTTATTGACGCCGCCACGTAAATGTTCGCTGACATAGGAAGCTGCCAGTTTTAGATGATATATGTCCCCAAGCTAAACAAAATAATATATTGGTTTGACAATACAGGGAACGGCATTTATGCAGTCGACAGTCAATGTCCTGAAGGCCGCTGCCTGTTAACATTTTCTGCAACAACGTAGTTGCCCAAGTAATTGTTGGTATGAATTCTGTGACTTATTCGTTCTACGAAGTCTGTGGCGTAGACACTATCTTGAAAAGGCCCTGAAGGTGTTGAGAACCGCTTTTCGCGCGTTCATCGGCTTGCTCATCAGGTTGATCCTCGTTTTGTCGACCTTCATTTCTCATTTGGTGTCTCCATTGGAAGGCGTTTAGAGAATTCCGTTGAGCCAGCCAGTGCCTGGGACAATATTGTAATAGATACTGAAAACACCTCAAAGAGGTTTTATTTGTAATTGATAAGATGGTATTTTTATTTGAAAACTCATAAAAAATACGTCAATATAGTTACTTCTCAAAAACGATATTCAGCAGAATTCATCATTGAACTTTTTTCGGCTTTGTGAGTTATTCCCGTGCGGGAGTCACCATTTTTTTATTTTTTTTTATTCGTTTTATTCCAAAGTGTTGTTTGAAAACTCCGAGTGAAATCATCCAACAGTAATAATTATAAAAATAAAAGCATCGTGATCTGTAAGACTGTAACATAATTATTATTTTGACTGATACCGGTTTCTTCATGTCGATATAACTTTTTTCGGATACACATTTCAGTTTCGCCGTCGTACAATAAAATGATAAGATGGTTAGGGCCCTTCGATTAACATAGGTTTTAAAGTGCTACAAGGGTGGGGACGTTTTGAACATTGTTCTTTGGAATACTTACCGAAATTTATACTGAACTACATCTGTGTTTACACCATTGAGTTTGTATATAAAGCATTACACATCTTTTTGAAAAAGGAATACGTATTTATTATGCAGTGTGAGTTATGATTATTAAATAAAATTGCGAAAACCGACGAGGCCATATGAGCTTGATGCCTTTGCTTTTCCGACAAAAAAATATTAGTCTAGGAATTTGCCGCGTTTTTATTTTCTTCAAATACATAAACGTTAAGTTTATTTTTTCGCAAATGGTTCGAAAAGTAGAGTATTTTCCTCGGTGATAAAGCTGTCTATTAGTCTTGGGTGAACTTAAATCCCTCGCTACACTCAGGACTCGTCTTAAATCCCTCGCTTCGCTCGTGATTTAAGTTTTTAACACCCTCACTACGCTCGGGAGTAAACCTCGAGTCCTTCGTTACGCTCGCGATTTAAATCGTCACCCGCGACAGAAGACCCTGCTTTATCCCCTTGGTTAATAATCTACTATTATTACGCATTTTAAAGTTAACTTTTACGTAATCTGGAATAGTTACGTTCTAAGACAGCTGTCAAAAAACAGTTAACCTATTGGACAGAATATAGTGTTAGAATTTGCACTGTCATGTCATATACAATTGAAAATCTCACACCGCCATATTTATGCAATTTTAATATTCTCACATTTTAAACTAATTTTTCTACCATAATTCCTACCTTAACTAGGTATAAAAAATAGTCTATTTCCTAGCACACATTGTTTATCACAAGTAATAGGCACGACTACGTGGTGGAAGCACTCTGCGAATCTCTCCTAATTAAAACTGTGTTTGCTTAATCCGCATCGCGTATTGTGAGAGCGTGAAAGCGCTTCAGAGCAACTTGCCATAGATTATACGGAGGCGGAGAACGGACATACTTCGTGCTAGAAAACAGTAAATTTTGAATTCTACTTAAATATAGTATACTAGCTGTACCCCGCGATTTCGTCTGCGATCCAGAATAAAAAGTAGCCTATATCCTTCCCCAGGTCATGATCTACTCATGTGCCAAATTTCATCCAAATCCGTTCAGCCGTTTTAATGTGAAAACGTAACAAACAAACTTACTTTTGCATTTATAATATTAGTTAGGATTACGATACGTGTAACTTAAGTAGTCCATTATTGCACGTTGTGAACTTTGTGCATTAAGCCGTACTTAAGTCACACGTCATCGGCCTAGCCTTTTCCTAACTATGTTGGAGTCGGCTTCCAGTCTAACCGGATGCAGTTGAGTATCAGTATTTTACATTAATAATAATTTTTGGAACGAAGTTCCTTATAGCGCGTTGTGAAAGGGAGCTAGACGGAAAAAATTAAGACCAAAAGTTGGAACGACACTTTTTGCTATAGGTAGTTGTAAGCCGTGCGGCGTGCGCGTGTTTCTCTCTCTCTCTCTCTTATAGAAAGCAAGCCAGTTATACTTCGTTCCATCCGGGTGTCCCTTGACACCTCTCAAGTTTTTTTTATTGAAGTTACACGTATCGTATACTATTTTATAACTCGAGGGACCTAAACCCGCACTTAAGAGCGTGTACAACGGTCCACTAGCGCCACTCCTTTAAAAAAATATTATCTCGTGACTGAGAAGGAATTATGAAAATCTGCTCAATCAGCGATCTCGGTAAATGTGTCTAGAATTTTCTAATACCTTTTATTAAGTTTCATATTGAGACACGAAGCAACAAAATTCGATCTAAAGAAAAGCGGCCACATTCCTCTAAGTCGTATTTAGTAGCTTCGTGTCTCAATATGAAACTTAATAAAAGTTATTAGAAAATTCTAGACACACTTACCGAGGTCGCTGATTGAGCAGATTTTCATAATTCCTTCTCAGTCACGAGATAATATTTTTTTAAAGTGAGTATGAGTGGCGGTAGTGCACCGTTGTACACGCTCTTAAGCCACGCTTTTCTGTGTAAAAATACACTACTTAAGTCACAGGAAAGCGTGACTTAAGTGTGGGTTTAGGTAACACGAGCTATAAAATAAATAAACCAGCCTGTGTTTTCCCACTGTAGGGAATGGTATCCCTTTCTTTTTCCACTAAACTCGTTCCTGCGCCAGTATCGGCCAATATCAACGGAGCTATTTAAGCCTAAGATAATCGTTATTGGAAACACAGGTGCGGATTTTTTTTTTAAACCAAGTCCCTTTTCGCGGCTTGCGGTAGAATTTGATTGCTAGAAATCGTCACGTAAGGAAAAAGCGATATGCCCCCTGCGACTTTCTCTCTCTTGTCTTTTTTTTTCTGAAGTTTTTATAAACTTATGTTGTAACTAACTTATGTTAACACTCTTACTTAATTCTTACTTAATTAACTTATGTTTATAGAAAACATTTTGTATAATTATTTATACAAAGTGTTTTCTATCATTTTTGTTTCGACAAAAAGATGCAGCTTTGTTCAGGCAGCAAAGGCTGCAGTTAGGATGACATGTAAACTTATCACATACAGTAGATGTTTATGCAATATCTCCCAAGATGTTTCTGGCCCTAAAGTGTTCGATAGTAGGACGGCGATACAAAACTCGAAACATCAAGAGTTAATAGTAAGCAAGCAAAGCAATATTATATAAACTCTAGAGTGGACTTAAAATAAGACGATGAATAATAAGCTATGTCGGTATATTCGACTTCCTCACTGAGGTTCCTACAGCTCCCAGCACAAACACCGTCACATCTGCCTCACCTCATCACGTCTAAACACGTTCGTAGCGCGAAGTCACGTAATCACAGCAATCTCGGAGCGAGGGCTCGCACAAAAAGAAATAATTAACCCATCCGCGTCGCTGCACTTGTCACGTCAAGTCGCAGCTTTTAATGTTGCCACTGTCACGCTGCGCTTGGTAACACGTTTGGAGTCACTTTGTACAGGTAATATGTAATATGTGTTTTTAGTTGTGAAATAAATAAATAAACAACGTGTGGTGTGTAATGCCGAGGAGTGAGAAATGAAATGTCCTGAGTAAAGTTTTGAGTATGAATGTGACACATTCATACTCAAAACTTTACGAGAAGACTAAATAAACAATGGATAGAATGTGTGAAAGACGATGTGTCTAGGAGGGTCTACCGAGAAGACGATTAATGGAGAAGTATGAAAGAAAAAGACATGTTGATTACTGCCGACCGCAAATAATAAATCCCGTCAATGCCCTTTTCACGTCAAACCGCAGCTTATAATGTTGCGATTGTCACGCTACATTTAGTAACACGTTTGATGTTAATATGTGGAGGTAGTATTACTTACTTTGGTTGCAAAAGATAATTAAACTATTTTCCTTTCACTTGTCACGTCAAGTCTTAGCTTTTCCCACTTGCACGCTGCACTGCGTTTGGTGTTCCTATGTGTAAGGTAGTGTTTCTTTAGTTATAAAATAAATAATTAACTTATACTTGACGATGAATGTCATGTTGCTGTTTGTAATGTCTTCCACTGTCACGCTGCGCTTGGTAACACGTTTGGTGTTACTGTGTGTAAGCTAGTATGATGGGACCCTCCCTACTACGTGGGACTTTAAGGGGCTTGTAGCTAAGTAATAACAGCCGCACGGTTCGATCGAACAGGTTAAGCTACGCTTGCCGCGGTTGGTCCGTGGGTGGGTGACCATCTTTACATACCAAGACCCCTCCGTGCCTCGGAAAGCACGTTAAGCCGTTGGTCCCGGCTGTCATTCGTAGATCTTTGCAAGTCGTTACGGGTCGTCAGAAACCCGAAAGTCTAACAACCAGCCTTAGCAAGGGATATCGTATTACCCAGCAACTGGATTGTGGAGGTCAGATAGGCAGTCGCTCCATGTAAAATACTGATATTCAGCTGCGTCCGATTAGACTGGAAGCCGACCCTAACATAGTTTGGAAAAGGCAGGCAGATAAGAGATATGAGTGAAGCTATGAATATCACGTCAATTTGCATTTTTTAATGGTGAACAGTCACTCTGCGCTTGTCGCAAGTTTAATGTGTCTGAGCAGTGTTGTGTGTGTAAAGTTACCACTTACATGTCATCATTTGCCTAGTTGGGGTCGGCTTCCAGTCTAACCGGATGCAGCTGAATACCTGCCGCTCTATTCTGTAAAGTAAGACGGCACTGTTGGCGCAGTGGTTAAGCGATTGACTGCTGCGCTGTGTGTCTCGGGTTCGATTCCCGCACGGAACAAATATTTGTATTGCCTACAAGTAGTTGTTCCAGGTCTGGCTGTTTGTGTATGTGAGTTTAAATGTTTGTAAACGCACCCACGACATAGGAGAAATTCCTGGTGTGGGGCAACGTTTTTTTTTAAAAAAAAAAAAAAGAAAGAAAGATTTTCTCACCGTAAAAACTTAGTGAGCCAGGCGAACTGTCATTCCACCTAATGGCCTGGATTGACACTATTTACAGCTCATTTCACTAACTTTTCACGGTGAGATTCTTACAGAATAGATCGGCTGTATTTTACATGGAGCGACTGCCTATCTGAGCACCCCCACACCACACCAAGAATAAGAAGAACCACTTACATGTACAAACATAAGATTACCTGTAAGAGTGTACAGTCAGGAGCACCAATATGTCAACACTTGGCAGCTTTCAATTTCGATTTTTTCGTGAAATAACGAATGCAATGTTGAAATACGACACATTACATAAACATATGGGTTCGAAAATGCTATGTTCGTAACAACCTAAAATTTCATTTCAAAATAAAGGAGTAAATTGCTTTTGAATAAAGCCGAGTGTGTCCATACTTTTGCTCGATACTGTACCGCTACGCAATCGAACAACAATATTTTGAAACTCAGACAATCAGCCTATATTGTTCCCACTGCTGGGACACAGGCCTCCTCTTCGAGAGGGAGTGGGCTGTAATCTACCACGCGGGCCCAGAGCGGGTTGGTAGATGTCACATGTCTTCGAATTTTTGGTTCTAAAACATGCCGGTTTCCTCACGATGTTTTCCTTCACCGCTTTGAGAGCAGTGGTGATGAAATTTATATACATAGTAAAGCGCCTGGCTGGGATCGAATCCACGACCTACAACTCGTAAGTCGGGGCCGTTACCACTGACCCAACACTGCTTTGTAACTCAACAATCCAAACTAATATTATAAATGCGAAAGTAACTCTGTCTGTCTGTCTGTCTGTCTTTGCTTCACGCCTAAACTACTGAACCGATTTGTGTGAAATTTGGTACAGACATAGTTTGGAACTTGAGAATGGACATAGGGTAGTTTTTATTACAAAAAATTAAATAAAAAATAAAATTTATTCCGGACATACAGCGCCATCTATTGGTCAAGAGTCGGCATCAATTCAGTACTGAAAATTCATCGGAAAAATGTAAATAAATAGCAAGAACTATTTGGGTAAAACCAAAAATCTGCCGGAAGTCACTATTCCACGCGAACGAAGTCGCGGGCAAAATCTAGTATCTAAATAATAATGGAAAATGTTTTGATTTGTACCAAAAGTTGTGACATGAAATTAAAAATATGACGCAAAGTTAACGTCAAAACTTTTTAGATATTTCAAAATAAAATATCCCTTTTCCAAAGATAGTCAAGTTGTTTTTCCTAATAACAAGTCTTCCATTATTTAAAAAGCCCGTCAGAAAAGAAGCGTAAATCAAAAATTTTCTTAAAGGCTTCAGTGTCAAACTGAGAAGTTATCATTTTTTAAATGTGTGGCTTTGGAACCAGCGATTTTGGTTGAGGAGCGACTTTTGTGTTTGTTCAATTTGGAATCTAATGCATAATTTACAGATTTTCAACAATTATCTCCTAGGTTTATATTCTTTACGTATGTACAGACGCCAGCACATCAAGCTACTACAATCTGTCAAATTTCTTTAATAGATTTTCAACTTTATCGCTAAAGCGTTAAAGTTCAAGATTGATTGGGAAAATTTGACAGTTTCGGGTAGCTTGACCAGCTGGCGTCTGTACATGCGCTTTTAACTTAAATCTGCCCCGTCGCAACCAACCTAAACTATTAGATCCTAGTAATATTATAAACGCGAAAGTTTGTGACGATGGATGGATGAATGTTTGTTGTTGAGGATACTTTTATCCTGATTTTCCCGCGGGATCGAAACTTATGCGGCTAAAACCGCGGGGCGCAGCTAATATAATAATAAATATTTAACCGATAAGTTCAGCCAACAAATATCTATTTGTTGGCTGAACTTATCGGTTAAATATTTATTGTTATACTAGCTGCGAAGTCGGTTAAAAAGAAAGACATTCCACAAATGAGATATTTGTTGGCTGAACTTATTGGTTAAATATTTATTGTTATACTAGCTGCGAAGTCGGCCGACCGACCGACCGACGAACCGACTTCAAAAAAGGAGGACGTTCACAATTCGAATGTTTATATTTTTTTAAGTATGTTCAGGCATAACTCCTTCATATACCTATGGATGGATTTATCGTTTGTGTTTTTTTTTTTTCATTTTTTTACTGGGTCCAAGTATTCGCTTATCTACTACCCCTACAGTAATTCCCATTAAAGTCTCAGTCAGTTCCGTCAATACCCCGGAAGGACAGCCTCCCCTCGCCCCCTTTCTCTCCTAAATACAATAACTAATCACAATAAAAGGGTTGCGGCGGTCTCTATTAAAAACTCGCTAAGAATATCATCATTGTTAGGAGGAGTAAACACTCGTTGATGTCTTTATTTCCACGCGGTTTGAAGAGGTTATTTAAGTAATAAATTGTTGGTTTTCTAAGAAATACTGTTGCGTTATGTAGATAACCAAACTAACACTGAATTTTTGAAAAAAAAATCAGTTGATCCATAGATTTATGTTCGCATAACTCGACATAATGTATGGATCAACTGATTTTTTTTGTTCACGATTTCAGGGTTGGTCGCGTAGTAAAAGTTGTTCATAATGATGAGTACAATGACCCCTTTTAAGGATTAAAACGATCAAAATTTAACGGTGTATAATGGAGTTTTATGAACCCTTGAGATGATTATATATCAATAACAGGAGCGTAGACTGGAAGGAAAAGTATTCTTACGAACGTTTTTGCGATACCGATTTTGATATACCTAAGGTTACAAAGAGTATGTATATTTATTGTAACGTTGAAATAATAAAAGTATACAAATACCTGCATGCATTAAAATGACTTACGGCTGATTTTTCAATCATTTATTTATTTATATATACTTTATTGTACTCCACTAAAATACAAAGCATAAAAAAAAAAATACATGAAAGTACATAATATACAATGGGCGGCCTTATCGCATTACTGCGATCTCTTCCAGGCAACCTTAGAATGGACAGAAATTTTCCTGCACAAAAAACGGGACTCATCTGATTTATCCGAGGAATAATTTTGAAATTTTGACTTATTTTATACAAAAACTGTCAAACGTCAATTTCATTCCTTCCATTTTTCCATCGCCAGGTGGAAAAATCAGCCCTTTAAATTTATCATTTTTTATTTTGTCACTACCAATTATTTTACCAAATTATGTTCCTAAATCAGTCAAGTGTGCGTTCAGCATTATTATTATGATTTTTCTTCGGTTTTCCTCCCGCTAATGGCGTTGCGATGCCGGCGGCCGTCGGCTCATTGCGTCACTTGGCATCCCTTCTGCTTTCATTATTTATTTATCATGTTGTAATGTCGTGTCATCACCCCTTATGTTTGAAGATTGGGTATGTCATTTTAACCAGCTGTTAGCCAATGATTTTTTATTCAAATGTTTGGCGTGGCAGAATTGACAAAAATTTTATATGCTCTTAAATTCAAAACCAGGATGGTAAAAAAATCGATCCAAATTCAACAAAGATTCTTGTTTTGTATTTTTTTTAATTTTACTTGTTAGTAATGTTTGTCAATGGCGCCGAGTCCCTTGTTCACAAAATAAACTAAATTTAAGTACAGTGCATCTTTTCTATTAAACTAAAAAAAGGACAGAAGATAAATAATAGTTTAGTCCTGTCAAATTACTCAGCGCCTGACGTAAAATGATGTTTTTGTAGTAGCCAATTTTTTTATCACATCTAAACTTGTCTATGGAGTAAATTAATTTGACAGGACAACACTAATATTTGTCATCTGTCCTTTTCTTAATTAAATTGAATGAAAAAGCACTGAACTTAAATCTAGTTTAGTTTGCGAACAAGGGAATTGGCGCTAATGTTACGATGCACGCTGGGTTCTGATAAGCTAATTTAGACAACTTCCTTCCAGGGCAGTATCAGTAATCAAAGTTACCTTCGTCAGAAGCTTGTCTGAGTAAATCAGATTTGGAATACTTGGGACACATATTCTTCCTCTTCTTCTTCGTGTCGCTGGCATGACAGTATTTCAGATCTTGTTAGCCCAAAACTTCGCCACTTCCACGGCGTCTTCAGTGGCAGCAAGGACGTCACCTGATTGCATGTTTTGGGACTGGCAGGATAGGGACACATTGACACATATTTGCGTCCTTATCTATACTAATAAAGAGGTAAAATTAATTAATATTATAAAGAGGTATTTGTTTGTTTGTATGTAGGGGTAATAACCAGAACTACCAGTCGGATTTGAATTTTTGCGTTTGATAGCCAATTGTTGAGGAAGGCTATAGGCTATATAACATCACGCTAAGACTTTAAGCGAGCCGAGCCAAAACAAAAAAAATAAGAAAGATAACGAAGTACTAACGTGGGCAGGCGATGCGATGCGACGCGGTGGGTGGGGGAACAACAAATTTAACGTAGATGAAGTTGCCGGCAGAAGTTAATGACCAAGATAAACCATCCTATCTCCAACTATACACCAATTTCAGTTAGAAAATAACAGAAGAGGTTTCAGTGGGTACACAAAAGTGGTTAAAAGTGATAGTTAGCAATTAGTACGGGCAGACGCGCGGCACTTAGCCGCAGCGGCGCCTAATGTTACTCGTATCGCAGTATTTATTGCGGTGTTTCCATGTGAATATGTAGGTTTCAACTGTGCTAGAGTAGGTATTTTGGTACTAGATACTAGGTGCGTATGTCGGTCTCTCAGGTAGTGAGAAAGCACTTAAAATCTCTCGAATTATTTGGTGCTAGATACTACACAATAAAGTAACACCCTGTACCTAATTAAAACAAGGATCTCCTTGATCTACCACAAAGGGTATCGTATTACCCAGTAACTGGGTTGTGGAGGTCAGATAGGCGGTCGCTTCATGTAAAATACTGGTATTCAGCCGCATCCGGTTAGACTGGAAGCCGACCCCGACATATTTGGGAAAAGGCTAGGCAGATGATGAATCGGTTCTCATAGATTTTGTCGATTAGGATAGATGACCACACTTGATAAGAGTTATATGAATATTTATGTGTTTATACTTAAGTACTTAAGTCACGCTTTTTCGTGACTTAAGTAGTCCATTTTTACACAGAAAAGCGTGACCTAAATGAAGGTTTAGGTCACACGGGCTATAAAATATATACGTTACGTGTGACTTAAGTAGTCCATTATTGCACTCGCAAACGCCGTACTAATTTCTGCCGTTGAAAATCCTGAAGAAAATTGACTTATCGATGTTAGTATGAAGATTATCTATATTCCCACTACATCAAACTCTCATACCCGTTAATCGAACAGCACAACGATAAAGATAAAAAAAAACCCTACAAACAAAAAAAAAAAAATACAAAAACCCCATTCGGCCAGTTTATTAGCATCTATTAGAGAAAGCCCCGACCTTCCCATTACACTGGCGAGCACAAAAATGTGTAACGCCCACCTAATAAATTTACCGGTAGTTACGTCGCGCACGCGACCCAAAGTGGATGGTTAGCTGGATCCGCTGAGTGCTTTGTACGGATTTTATGTTCCGCGATTAGGGCATTTGATGCGATACACTGTAGTAATGGCTGGGTCAATTAAATGGACTTATGTGTAGGTTTGGTGTTGCGTGGTAGTTGGTTTGGGTTTTGAATGAAATTGTTTATTGGGTGTAGAACAGTTTATGGGCACTTCTTATTGGTCATCAGGTTATTAAGTGTAGGTATACTAATGACATAATTCTGCGACTTTGGAGGTCAGACTAAAGATTCTTTGGAGGCCAATTCCCGTAATTAAAACTGTTCAAAATCTAGTCGCAATGTCAAAAACTGAAACGGAGAATTATATGTAGGTATTTAGGTCTTTTTGGCAGGTTGAGACTGAGATTAGACGCGAACGTTCTTAAAACTACGAGAATTGCCCCTCAGTGCTAACTCAAGATCTCAGAATCGCATGTAATGGAATAATTGTTTGAGGATTCATAAACTTTTATTTAGGTATTTAAACTTTTCGCACAAAAGGGTACAAAGGCGGACTTAATGCCTTAGGCATTCTCTACCAGTCAACCAAGGGTGGTGAAGAGATTAGATGGCAGGTGCTTTGGCAGAAAGGACCTGCCAAAGCACCTGCCCTTAGGACCTTATAAAAAAATCTGTTGACTGTTGAAAACTGTTGTGGTTGTCTGTTGTGGCTGAGCGATGGCCGTTTTGCGTGAATGTGACGCATGTTTACCCCCAACTTGTTTTTTTTTTTGTGTGTTTATGTCCTTTTTTTATGCGTCATGTTTGCCGCAAATAAATGCATTTTTCTTTCTTTTCTTTCTTTTTCCTTCTTGTTTTTTTCCCTTAGAAAAGAAATCATCATCCAATAACGTTTCTTTATGCTTCACCAAACCTACTTCAAATTCATAATTTACCGATAAACTGGTTCTTATCCAACCTAAAACAGAAAAAATCGCGTTACATTACGTCAGATAACTAATGTCAGACATTAAGCACTCGACTCGCTCGTAATAAAAGCAATAACACTCCGAATAGGAAAGAGTGCCTCTATAATGCGTTGGGTAAACGAATATGTGGGGAAATTGCTCAGGAGCGAGCGAAGATGCGATTGAGAGAGCCCGGATACGGGCAATCATCAATCTCCCCCCTACATCGTAAATCACGCGTACAATGGACGAGGGAAGTTCTTAAGAAGAAAAACTATAGGTTTATATCCTTCCGGGGCTCCACCAATCGGAAGCCGGCGCGCTTTGCCCCCCCCTGCGCGGGAAGGGTTAGCTTGGATTGTGTTAAGGGGAGATACGGTGTAATTGGTCAGTGATGAGCGTTTGTGATGGTGATTTTTGGTTTGAAAAGTTATAGAAATACTTTATTATTTTTAGGGTGTATTTTTAGAAAAATCAGCGCCATTTTTCCTAGCTTCAGTTTCGAAAAACCTTTTCTATTTAGGGCAGATTTTTCAATAATAATAATAATTCATTTATTTATCAAGTAACAAGGACTCATTAATACACAGAAATTAAAATATAGCACAAAAAACAGATAACGAACAATAACGAACAATATACAGATAACGTATAGCTGAAGAATAAATATGACAGTTTGACATAATTTCTATACTAAACCTGTCAAACCGTAATATTTATTCCTCAGATAAAAAATATTTCACTATTGACAAATCAGGCCTAAAACTGAAATGTTGTTAGCTTTCACTGTTTCGATTTTAGTTAAACCAATCACAGCAACTCATTTTATGCAATTTGACAGAAGATTGTGCAAGACAAATTAATAATAATAATAATATCCCTGGCCATTTCACACAGCGCCATCTAGTCCCAAGCTAAGCAACCTAATGCTTGTGTTATGGTAACAAGATGGCTGATAAACTACTTATATACATTTTTTTTTGTACCTAAATACATACATATTATACCTAGATAGAAAAACACCCAGACTCAGAACAAATACATGTAGGACTTATATTTGTTCTGTTTTATTAATTATAGGCTTATAGTTATTACACCAAAGTAAGGTTAATGAAGAGATTTAGTCTAGACTTCAGATTAAATAATAAGGCCATTCCCGTAATTGAAAACGTTCGTAACCTCGCGAAAGTTCCTAAAATACGGGAATTGCGCTTTAGATTTCAACGAATAATGCGGTCGTCAGTGACAAAAGTCATCATAATGATGCTCTGAATTGATTGATATTAATGACCCCACAAGACCAACTCTATCATCGAAGGTTTTTATCATCCAACTTATTTATTTTTTCGTTTACAATAATACAGACTTTTTTTCCCAATAAACATTAAAATATTGGCAGAATGGTCGACATCGACTTTGCTTGCCATAATAAAAAATATACTTAATAGAATAGATATAAATGACAGCTGTCATCTATAATACGGACCCAAGAATCCAAAAAACATTGATTATATTCAGATTTCAGTTACAATTCTTGCAAAACAAGCCACCAAAAATACTCTTAACTTTTTACATATAAAACAGTTCCACCCAAGTGTCTTATTCCGGAGTCGTTTACATTGCCCACTCCTTCCCCCTTTCTCGATCCCAAGTTATTCGGTTAGGGGTGAGATTTTTCCACGTCGACCGACCGCTGGCAAACCGTCCGTCATCCGCAAGGATTACTAGTAATCCTCAAAAGGCGATAGCGTAATGACTCCTGATGTGACGGCTTCATTCCAATTATTTATATTGATAAGGTCGTGGTTTGGGACGCAATTGGTTTTTCGCGATATGTGAGTGAGATTGACGGTTTTGAAATTAGGGATATCTCTATTTTCTTGTGATTTACGGTTCGTTGTTCGCGTGCATTTTTCGGTATTGTTCGATTACTTATGGCCTGGATACGACATACTAATTTACAATAAAGCAATCTCAGGGAGTGAGCAATGCTTTTCTTTCCTGCACGCGTCAAAATGACAGATTGTAGAAAGATAAAAAAAAAGTCATTTCGCGTATTCTATCTGTCATGTTGTCTATGCTATGTTGTCATTTTGTCTATTCTTCCGTCCACAAACCCCGTTACTATGGTGTTCATGCTACGCGTGCTGAATATGTTCCAGCAAAGTTATTATTTTGTTCCAATTTGTTTGATTAGAATCATGTTAAAAACTACAGTTAAAATAATACAAAACTGGATCACCTCTAATTACGTCACAGAATTAGATTTCCCCAAAGCATATAACATTTGAACACAATTTACTTTTTCGAACGAATTCATTTGCGGCTGGCAACACGTTGGAAAATTTGAATTTAGAACGCGTTCGGGGAGCGCGGGCCGCCGCGGCAAATTGTGAATTAGACCGCCGCGGGCGCACCGCACCACCGCTTGTTAGCTAGTTTTTACACTGGCAACCCCTTTGTCAGGGAAATTGCATCAATGCCGTATTGCACTGTGTAGTCGGTTATTTAGACCGCGCGGAAAGATTGCCATGATATTCCTTTTATTGCGGTTTTCAAATTCGTAATTTTGTGGTCGTGTATTTCGAATATTTTATTTTATTCTTGAATCTATGCTAATAATAAAGCTGAAGAGTTTCTTTTTTTGAACGAGCTAATCTCTGGAACTACCAGTCGGATATGAAAATATTTTTTCAATACTAACAATAACTGAACTGCAGTGCGATTCTGTAACCATCTCACCGTGAAAACTTAGGTGAGCGTGGAGTGAGCTGTCATTCCAAAATAATAATGCTAGGGATTGACACTACTGGCGCTCACTTCACTTGAGTTTTCACGGTGAGATTTTTACAGAATCGACCGGCTGAAGCACGTCAAGCTATACAAAACCAGTTTGTCTTGGCCTCACTTTGTATGATATTTTCTCACAATGAACGGTCAGCCAATACTGGTTTTGCATAGCTTGATGTGTAGCCGTGTGTACCAGTCGGATTTGATAAAATATTTTTGAATTTGATAGCCCAATTCTCGAGTAAGGTTAAAGGCAATTGAACATCACGCTGCGACCCTTTGGAACCGAGCAAAAAGAATAAGTCAGAAAGAACAAGTCGGAGGAACAAGAAACTTCACGCGAACGATGTTGCGGGCAGAACCTAGTGTTTTATAAAATGTGAAACTCTTGCATTGAAAAGATATGTTTTAAGCTTTCTGAATGTTTTATTAAATGTACAAAGAAGAACAAAAAACAAACAAAAAAGCACAAAAAACACAAAAAAAACAAAATTACAAACAAAAAAAAAACAGAATTTATCTTCAGAAGGTTTTTTTTTTCTATTCATTAATAACTCCTAACTTTTGTCGATAGCGATAATGCTGCTTATTGCCCTTAGGGGTAGTGGGCTGTTCGTTTTGAACATTCAAATGATATAATATAACACGCCCTGAGAGGGCGTCGGTACCCTGCCGCGATGCAATCATACTGCTAATGATCCCTTAGCATTATTATACTGATTCATTAGCAGTTGGTTATAACAACATGTTCATTCTAGGATTGTTACGGGTTTCAAAAATGTTAAGTCAGTAAGTAGGTACTGATAAGTCTGAAGGCGCACTGGAAAAGTCTGTTTTCCAAAAACTGTTTTATCATTTTTGCTTTTCTTCCATATGAATGAAAAACGATCATAAATGCTGGTATTCAGCTGCATCCGGTTAGAATGGAAGCCGACCCCAACATAGTTGGGAAAAGGCTGATGATGATGAATGAGAAACGATTTTTCCAACTATGTTTGATTCAAAATTAATGTCAATTTTTGGTCCTTGTAGTAGTATCTTTCAAAGAGTTGTAGGAGTTCTAGCTACAGCAATACCTTTACCTTTTTTGTACATCATCATCATCATCATTTCAGCCGAAAGACGTCCACTGCTGGACAAAGGCCCAAGCACCGCCATTTTGACCGGTTCTTTGCTTCCAGCATCCAGCTTTTATACATGCTTTGAGTAAAAATGTGACGTAATTAGGTAACAGTTTTAATTAACGCATCGTCTTTGAACTCCTTTCTCCACAGTCAAATTAATACGAGTACATTCAACTGAAAATCGTCGCAAAGCGGAATTTGTAGATTAATTACGAGAAACACACTCATTCATTATCCTGCTAAATTATTTATGAACATCATAAATAACACTGTAATTTTCATTTCACTCTGCATTACAAGGATTACGCTCCATTTTCTTTATTCCCCTTTCTATTATTGTAACTAATCTTGTCACGAAACCCTAGTCCGATTATTCGAACGCAGCAAATAGGCTCAAATAATGCGGTTCCAAATTTAAACACGCGTATAATTTTCAAAAGTGGATGCCATATGTGTTGCCAGAGGCGAAAAGTTTTTTTTTTGGCGCCACAAAGTCGCACCCGTTCGGATACGCACTACTGACACCCGTTAAACGAGCATTAAGAACACAAATGTATTCACGAGTGGGGTGAGAGGATAATAAACGGTTTTATTGGCTTTATCCCGTTGTGTCTGAGCCTGAGCCAACATTGTTACTTGGTTTCTTTTTCGGTAAAGTAATTTGAATATTTTATTAGAGAATTTTTGGCTGATAAAGCGGGTTCGTTCGGATATTTTTTACTGTTTTTGTTGGAGGCTAGTCATGCGAATGTCGTATATTACGGCCATCGTTATGGCTGAAAGATTTATAATGATCATAATAGGCATATTACATAATCGGGTTACATTTTACATCTACTACCTTATTCATTGTTTTATAGAATTCCAACTGATTTTCCAATCTTGGGCCAGTTTTAACAATGTCTCTTAAATTAATCTTGCCCAAGTCTGCGATCAATACACATGTTTCGGCAATGTTCAATCCTTTTAATTCATATCTTCCACATATTACACCCAATATTAACCCATTAGCTATCCACACAACCACCCTTACAAGAACAAACACCGAACTACCCACCTCAGGCTAAAAAAACACATTAAAACGCAACATTTGTCTATAAAGCTGTGCGGTAATCATCTTTTGTGCGTAGTGCAAACATGTGGCATATTGCGGAGCCCTATCTGATTAGCCAAACAATTTGCGGAGCACCCCCCTCCTGCCGCGGCTTTGAGTCAGGGTACCCGCGAGCCAAATGACTCCACGCAGAATATAAGGGTTAATCGCTGTTTTAGAATGAAAAACCCTTTGTTTTTTTTTCTTTTATATGCTAAGATTTTGTTTTTGAAGTTGCGTAGTTGTTTGATACTTAAAGTAGATTTGTGTACTGTTTTTATGCTTCGTATAACTTATACCCTGTCCATTAGGTGAACCGTTTTTTGACAGATGGAACTAGTGATTGCAGCAACAAACAATACATTGATTGATACACGTACGACACTATAATGTCTATAAGATACCATAAATAAGATAATTCAATAAGATAAGGCAGTTTATATATTTATTTTATTACGCATTATAAAGTTAACTTCAGCTGTCAAAAAACTGTTAACCAGGACAGGGTATAGTAAGAATGTATAGAAAACCAGGAAATTGAAAGTGAACAAAGAAAAGAAGCAACAAACCAAAGAATTCAGGCTCCTATCTCAGCATAGTGCTGCCAGATTTATAGAGTTGGTATTCTGATAGCACCGGAGTCCTATCTCTAGCCCAAATCCAGGTATCGGCTTATTCCGATTTCTGCCAAGATCTAAGAACTCAAGTCATTAGGGCCAACTCTTTAAAATGCAACAAGGCATAATCCTTTTTTTTAAAACATCATCATCTGTCTAGCCTTTTCCCAACACGGGCACGGGGGGTCTCGGTATGTAAAGATGGTCACCCATCGACGGACCGACTGCGGCAATCGTAGCTTAACCTGACCGATCGACCAGCAGGTGTTATTACTTAGCCACGAGCCCCTCTCGTTTTTTTTAATACAGTGAATGAAAAATAAAAGCAATCAGGATGTAATAACAAGGTAGCTTTTCTCGGAACCTGTGAAGAGCATCAAGATACTCGTCCATGAAATACCAATTTTTCTTAGAACAGTCTACCTCGTGTACAAAGCTATGAAATAGGTCAACTCGCAAAAAACAACCATGCAGGATCAATAACACCTCTCTAATAAACTGACTTATATAAACTGTGCTTATATTTATATATAATTAAGTACCTATACAGGGTGGCAGGGACATCGACTCGCAAACTGTAACCATGGATTCAGCACATAAGTTTAGACCCCATAGCATATCATAGCGTCGAACTTTTTCGTCGGTTATTAAAAAAAAATATTGCTTTTCCATACATTTTGACCGCGTAGGTATTGCACTTTTCTATGAAACAGAAGATTATTTTTTTTGATAACCGACGAAAACTTTCGACTCTATGGGGTGTAAACTCATGTGCTGAATCCATGGTTACAGTTTGCACGTCGATGTCCCTGCCATCCTGTATATATTATATTTATAGTTTTTTGCGTCCCTTTATATTCAAAAATACGTTTCATAAGTGCCCATAGAATATAATACTCTTTATGATGTGCACCATACAAATTACAGAATCCAGATATAAATGTAGGAATGTGAATGTAGGTTTATTGGAAATATTTATTTATTTATTCGAATTCAACTCTAAGAAGAAGAAAATGAGGTTAATAATCAATTTCTCAAATACATTTTCGCTTTTAATATCCTCCAATATTCCTTAAAGTTATATTTTCTTAAATTTACGTCTTAATCCAAGTTATTGACAGTGATAGGCGATCGATCACGCTCCCCGGAGAGTATCAATACAATTTTAAGTTTAACAAATCGTTCGGCGCTGAATGTAATTTGCGTGAGAGCATTGGCTTGCCTTCGTTTATTATGTATTTACGAAGTTGGGAAGGTGCTGGTATATTAAAGCAGGTTTTTTGATGTTTTGGGAGTGTAGGAATCAAGTAGCTTTTACGAGGAAATTCGAGTGTTTGTCAGGTTTGATGGGTTAATTTACTTAACTTATTACTTACTTAACTTATTCCATAAGCCTTCTTAGATTTGATTTTCACATTTCAATTATATTTGTAACTAGCTTTAGCCTGCGACTTCGTCTGCGTGAAATTTCTTGTTCCTCCGAACCACCCGTCGCATCGCATCGCCTGGCCGCGTTTTCGTTTTCGCTTAAGAGTCCTTTCTGACTTTCCTTTCCTGCTCAGCTCCTAAGGGTCATAGCGTAATGTTAAATAGCCTATAGCCTTCCTCAAGAATTGGGCTATCAGTTACAAAAATATTTTTTATAATCCGACCGGTAGTTCCAGAAATTAGCGCGTTCAAACAAACTCTTTAGCTTTATTATTAGTATATAAATGTTTCCTCCTATCCTGTCCTCTGTGTTCTAAAACATGCAGAGTCAAGTGACGTCAGCGCTGCCACCGACAACACCGTGGAAGTGGCAAAGTTTTCGGAAAACAAGATTTAAAATACAGTCGTGCCAGCGACACAAAGATATAGATGTATTTCTGAACATGACTGTTTTATTTATACAAAAAAATTAAATCAAATCTATCTTCCAGGCCCATGCCATCGATTTGGCAATCAGTCTTCGTTCAGATCAAAAGTCTATAGCATCCCAAAAGACAACCCTAACTTTGCTCTGAAGGCCTATTCTCGTAATTTAAAACATTCAAAATCTAGTCGCAGTCTCATCTCGACAAACAAATGTCAAAAACTTGTCAAAATGTAGGAAAATTAGAAGTATTTTTTGACAGATTGAGACTGAGATCATACTGTGATCATTCTTTAAATTACGAGAATTGCCCCTCTGTTGTTTATTTAAGCAGTTTTTCCACCGAAGTGATAGATGTAGAAGCTGTAGATATCTGTGATGTAGATGTTTCCCTTTTAGTCATTATTTAACCTGCAATACACCTATTCGTTTAAGGGTTGATTTTTCCAACGCCAGATATCGGATATCGGATATCGGAGAAATAATTTTGAATTTTTGAAAGTTCTTCCATACAAAAACATTCAGACTTCAATTTTATTCCACGAATAAAAATTATCTGTCGATTGAAAAATCAGCCCTAAAGGCGAATTCCAGCAAATTTTTAAACCTAGAATAAGTCTTGAATTTTTGACAGTTTTCCCATAAGTACTAGAATTGTCAGATGTCAATTTTATTCCAAGGATAAAAAGATCATCAGAAAGAGAAAAAAAAGATCAGAAGACTTTGGTGAAATCAGCCCTTAGTAGAAATATGGTATTACTTTACGAACTTTCCACCTAAACCCAAGCCTTATAACTAGCACCCCTAACAAAATCATTTAAAAGCCAAACAAAAACAGATTGCTTAACAAACAACAAAGTGTAGCACAAAGTAGAACATTACTCCCCCTAACGACAGGAACCTCTTCTGAATACTTTATGGACTTAAAGGCTATTTAGCTGCCCTGTCAACTGTTACTTTTATTGTTCTTTCACTCCCACTATGAAATAAAACCTCTATTGTAACTATATCAATAAGGCTTTTAAGAACAAAGGATACAATGATGTAAGAGAGAAGTGGACTTCTGTGGTCTTAGTTTGTTATGTAATGGGTAGCGATTGGTCATTTGTTTTATGATAAAATGTTATTGGTAACTTGAAAGAAAAAGGATTTTTGACTTTGTCTAGGAAATCGGCATGTCCTAGAATAAAAAAATCGAAAGCACTAGGAAGTGAAGGGCGAGCGTTTTGGGGAACTGTCTTTTGTTATTTTGACGTTCGAGAAGTGCTGATTTTCGGCCTAATTTGAATAAATGAATTTTTATTTTTATTTTTTATTTCGACTACATGTGACATCTGCCAACCCGCACTGGGCCCGCGTGGTGGATTACGGCCCATTCCCTCTCACAGAGAGGAAGCCTGTGTCCCAGCAGTGGTAATGTTATGGGCTGATTATGCTTCTGCTTATCTTTGTCTTACTCATTTCATCAATAGGCCAATTGATCCCGTTTAAGGTTTATTTAAACAGTGTTTTTTTAAAAATATGTTGTTAACTTTCCTACTCTACAAAAAAACTAAACTTACCAATTATATCTTTTGGTATTCAGCTGTATTCGGCACGACTGGAAGCCGACTGCAGCATAGTTGAGAAAAGGCTAGACAAAAATGATATTAACGACTGAACCTATGATGTCTTAAACTGCCTTGTAGCCAGGTGATTGACTGAAAAATCTACTTTACCTACTTTAATCTTACCATCAATATAAATAGCCTAATTATTTCAAAAGTAGGTTACATGCAATCATAGATTCATTCCATTACCAATGCAACACCGTACACCGCAGACCAACGTCTGCGTCTATCCGAGCACCATTAAATAAATATCGAATAGGTTAGCGTAAGGAGGCACGATGTACGGCCGGCATTACGAAATAAATGGGCAATTTGTATATACATATATATCTGCCAACGTGATATATTGTATTGGGATACAGTGGGCGTATGATAGGTATATTATGTAACAGGCTTATTATACAAAAGCAAATAGGTTGACTTCGTAATAGGTCTGAAGTTGTGATAGAAACTAGACGTGGTTTGATTTTGATGCAGAGAAAGAAGTACTGCCGTTGAGTTGCTTACAGACAGCATTAAAACTAGAAGTTGATAGACTAGGCCCGCTCGCATCACTAATCACTAAATTCGTTAAGCGTTTAACTTATTTACAAATCATTCTGTATATTTCAACTTTAACCGAGGAAACAGAAAAAGAATCATATTTTAAATACATTTAGCGCATTTAATGATTTGTAGTTTAAGAGAGCCTGAAAGCTAGCTGTGGCCGTATTATGAAGTACATGATTCCAGTCCGAAAAAAGAATGGTGCTATCGGTCATGCATAGCTCCGTCTCTCCCTCGCACTAGAATCATGATGTCATTAAAACGTTATAATACGGCATCTGAACAGGTGACTAGGCAAGACATGAATACGATTGGCACTGAATTGAGAAGCATATGGCATCGTAGAAGACCAATAAGTTTGGGTTACATTGGGCCCATTTAATTAGTTTACATCGCGCATACATCGGTAACTGTCATTATTATTGTGTGGGTATACGTAATATACACACGCGGTTAAAGATAAAATAAACGGGTTCACAATGAAGGAATATGAGCCCATATTTTAGTCTAATATAACAAGGTTCCCCTATCTAAGTGGTGTTAGCGCCTGCGATAGCTACTGATGTAAGCTAGACGACGTGAGTTCGATCCCAACTGAAGAATTTTGTTTTGCTGCTTTTTACTTTTTGTTTTTTATTAAATTAATATTGTGGTAAAAAAAAATCACTCGAGCAAAAAACTAAAAAGTTAGTTAAATAAAACCCAGAAAAAATCGTTTTATTTTTTTATTAAGTAAACATTGGTTTTGTTTGGAATGAGCGAGCTTATCGCTTGGGTCATTAGCAAATGATCCGTATCATTTCTTCCAATATGTTCCTTCTTTACATGATTGTTTTAAGGTTCAATGTAGGCTGTATGTTAGCAAAAACAACTTGTGTGGCCGATACAAAGATTTAATGCAAACTGGTTTTAAACATAATATATTATATTCTTTAGCTATTCATACTAGATATTCAAATGAGTAAAACACTGTTGTTTATCAGTTTTTTTGACAAAGACAAAGTTTTTGGTTGGTTAAGGATGGACGTACCTAAGTAGTTTGTAAAAGTTGGTAGGTAAATAAATTGAAACAAAGTAAAATTAGAGGTGAAGTGAATCAACATTCTTCATTACTCATCCACGAACGGGATCGAATGGTTATAAAATCAACTTTTAAGTAATGTTTTAACAAAATAATGAATACAAAAGGAAAAACACATTTGCTGCACATATGGTTTGAACTTACGACTTCTCGTTCACTGACCAAAGACGATAGCCATTGCGCCAAGGTCGCAATAGTAATAATATAATGCGAAATATTATATCTCATTCAGTAACATTAATGAATGATTACTATCGTTCCATACGCACACAGAGCTAGTGTTTGTGTGCATAACCGTGACTTCACCCACACATATAAGATGTAAACTAATTACGTTGGTCGACTGTACTATAGTGCTGATTGGCCTGATCATTGAAATCAGGACCTAAATATCATGTAAATATGAAAGTCGACCAAGGAGCACTCTACATACACGTTAATAGTCAAATTCAAGTTACAACCGGCTTCTAACAACCAATCCCATAACGCCAAACAAAAACTCTAACAAGCAATCATACCATAAAGCCTTTCAAACTCTTTTCTATCTCATATCGGTGCGAGTCGTAAACACAAACTCTTCTTTATCCGCGCTCTATTTACGATACAGAACAAATAAGTATCGGAGGAGGGGCGGGAGGGGCTACAGGACAGGAAAACAATGAGAAATGACCGGCGGAAAATTGCGCGGATCTGAACACAATCCGAGTGGGGACGACGCGATCGCTGCTTAAGGAAATGTGCAGGGGCGGAGTGGTTGGGACTGATTTTTAAGGGTTTAGTTTTATGGTCTTTTGTAGTGCTTAGCGTCGGATTTTCTGTCTGGAGCTGGTGTTTTGTGCTGTACCGTGAAATCGTGGAGAAGTATAAAACGTCTTATGAAAAGCCGCGTTTGAAGAGTACTACCATTGCAGTGTTCCCTATACGGTATGTGTGCTCAGTGCTGGTCCAGTCTAATAGGTACTACAGCTCATCAGGCATTCCAACTTTATCTGCAAGGTTAGCAGCGCATCAGAACGCCAGGTGCAAGTCTATAACGTTGCCTTTTAGACCCTGGCATCCTCAAATTTTGTATTGTTTCCTGGTGCCATCCCGCCGATGAATGCAGGTGACATCAGGAAATCTCGTCGTCGTCGTCGTCTCGTCTCTCGTCTTTCCTTCCGTAATTTTTACAAGTCCTCGATTAATAACTAGCACAATCACCCCTCGATAACGTAATCCACGTTCCACGACCAGATTCTTTCGTCCCATGCTCACCAGTGGCATCCCAGTGCACGTCTGTACTCAAGCCCGAGGCGTCCCTGTGTTGGCGCGCACTCTATTTTCCTATTTGCGCGGCAGATTGGCTCTGATTGTATTGTTTGCGGCGGGGCGGGGCATTGATACCCGGGGCCTAACCCCCGCACCCCGCACTACCCCCCGCCGCCCCACAGGGTGCAGCCGAGCGGAAAAATGTTATCTACAACGTGAAATATCGCATGTTTGCGATAAATATTTGATAGGAGAATGGATTTTTAAATTTGTTTCGTGCGGACATTAGTTTTGCGGTCGGTTCTCCGGAGGTTGGTGCGATTTAGGTTTTTGTTTGTTGTGTGTGGTTATGTAGCTGGGACACGAGGAGACATATAGGTATCTAGCACTGGATGAAAATGTACTAAAAATAAAGTCGATTTCGGCTTCCTACCTACTCTATTATCATATTCACCTGACTCCTTTCCTTCAGTTCTTGTTCTTCCAATCATTAGATCAAAAGATACATTGCATGTATAACCAAATATCTTAAAGTATCTAAAGCCAAAACTAAACTACCAACCGACATGAACATATTTATCCTAAAAAAGAACCTTCACAAACCCCTATCATAAAAAAAATCCTTTTCCCATCAAAACGATATAAAGTAATCAAAACAATACGCCTCCCTCTAGATAGGTAATTGACAATATCGGCACATCTGTTGTAACACCTCCTGTATAAGGTGACACCGCCGGTAACTTTTATGAGTGCGAAATTGTGTTTATGCGACGTCGGCGCGCGATTTACAGCCGCCCGCGTCGCTCGTACACCGCGTAATCGGAAATATTGCACGCGAACGAAGTTAGGGTGTGGTGTGAGGTGAAGGAGGCAGCGGGTATAAAATCCAAGAACCCGCGGGACAAGAACCGCTGCGGCAAAGCTCCTACGGAGCCTGATGTCAGCTTGCGTGCCGCAAAGCCGAACACACCGGTGTACATGTCCCGCCTACACTAAACCACTAAAGCGAATGATATCGTGGAGTACGTGCGTCAGAAGACGAGGTACACGCCGTGGGTGCAGTTACTGGAGTCGCACCGCAACTTCAAATTCAAGGCGATCGTTGTGCGCGTACCGAATTGTTATCTGCCCGTCGTCATGGAAGAAGACTTCTGGCTGCAGGACGTGGTGTTCCGTCGCTTTCGCAGACAAGTACCACAGAACAGCACAAGAACAAACTAGTGAAGGATTATTTTATAGTAAAAATAAGTATGTTAAGTTAATGTATTTATCAATGGGCCTGCGTCGCCTGAAATAAATAAATAAAATTAGAATCACACAAAATAGATCAGCTGTTTGGCTGTCTGGGTGTTTGTGAATGTGACGTTCGTGATTATAAGCGCAAAAGTACACGCATAATATTACAAGCTGTTGTTTTACATCCTCGTCTAATTTCAGGAGGCTGTTATGAAGAAAGACATAAATAATATAATGAATTAAAATTACGATCCCTGGTAAATAATGAATACATACTTATTTTTTTAGTTATTAAAGTTTGACAGTATTTCAGAATACACCACTTTCAAAGAACAGAATCGCGTTATGGTATCGTATAAGCGACCGCGTTTTTATGTGTGTGTAAAAGGGCAGTTACAGTGCGGTCTCACACAGGCCCTGTTTTAAAACGCGTGTCCCACACATACTGATTTAAAAAAATTAGAAAACAAAATACCTACTTATTTTATTATTGATTCGTGTCGAGAATCAGTAGTATAGTTACCTCCTTGAATTTAACGAAGATGCAAAACGACACCTTGTATAGACAAGTTTAGTGAATGACTTGGCTAATCTGTATTTTTTGTTGTTGTTCGCTTTAGCAGACATTAGTACTTTTTATAGGTCAAAAGCCACAAAATACATCCCCCATAAAGCCCACTAGAGAGCTTATACAGCGACAGCGCGTCGAAGAGATGGTGCATACAGCTGCCCAGCAACACCTTACTGACTTTTTAGTTACAAGATTGAATGACAAGACAAGATTGATTAAATGCTTTAGCCAGCAGTAGCGTTTTGAGCTACTGCTGTTCCAGAACACGCTGCCGCGCTTGTGCTTATAATTAGCAATAATTTGTCTGTGCCTTGTATAGCGGTGACGCTTGAACCTATGTTTAAACATTAATTACAAATACAATACAAATAAAAAAGTTTATTTTCTCTCTCACATAGCATTATACAAGGAATATATAATTCAAGGTGTACATTTGTGGGTTATAATCTATGTGAGAGACTGGTTTCTGTACTAGGAGACCTGTATGACAGATTACCAGCCTCTCCAGACTCCGGAAGTGAGTAACGGTAAGCTGTACATCATTCCAGTTACGTGATATTTAAATAGGTAAAACTTGGTGAAGTGTGACTGTAGTGAGAATTAAGTATAAGAGGTTGTGATCATCAGGTGTGTGAATGTGTATATGAGGGTGTGTGTGGTGTAATTGTTTATCGACTGCCAAAAACTAACGGGTGGTCTGGTCGTTTTCCTGTCTAGTTGCACGCTCTCGCGTATGACATGCACCGCACAGTGACAGCGGCCGCATCTGGTGGTACTATCGATAGTTTTTCTATGACTCCGTAACAAACTAGTAATTGGTTTGTATTGCCAGTTGATCGTTGATACCTTTTGTAATATCATAGTTTATGACTATAAATGTGTTTGTTATTTTTATTTGAGCACTCTTCGTCATTGTATGTTGACCATGTTACTTTTTTATTTGAAATAAGCTACTTTTTCATAATGGTAACAGCTTATATATCTATACAGGATGACTACATTGTAATTTGACGTATTCTTTCCAGGAACGTGTGTGTGAACCAATTATAGGAATATTTCATAAATATGAAATGAATGAATTTTCGCCTAAGTATTATGGAGTGCTTAACACGCTCAGCGCCATGTGTATCTTTTGCGATACACACTGTCTAAACACTTGTGTATCCTTTTTGATACACAAGCACCATTCCAGTCTAAGTGCCGTGTATCGCTAACGCGCACACTTTCCATACATTTTGTATACAAAAAATGTTGCCCTGGCCTAGGGAATTTTCCTGGTGTAGTGGTATTGGCATATGGAGCTTGGCGCTGAGCGTGTTAATTGTTGCATATGGGCTTAATTGTTGTACTTTCAGATCCTGGAAGGAATACGTCATATTACAAGTCACCCTGTATATTTAGCCCATAATATCCCACTGCTGGGCAAAAGCCTTACTCTCGCTTTTCCACACACGTCTGCTCTCTGCCATTACGGGTCAGTCCATTCGGTAGGAGTCAAGTTCGTCCCTCCATCTTCGTCTTGGTCGACTTACTAACAAATAGTAATCTATCAAAAACGTGATAAAGAAACCTGTACCTGGTCTGAAATATTACACTCAGTGGGTAAGGGTGCTTGTTAGTTTTAAAGAAACTTTATCTATACTTATAATAAATCTGTAGAAGTGAAAATTCTGTACATTGAAAATATCAAAAAAATAATTTACAGGGGGTGTTACTAGACCGACACCGAACCCAAAAATGTGATTAAAAAAATTTTTGTCTGTCTGTCTGTCGGTCTGTCTGTCTGTCTGTCTGTCTGTTTGTTCAGGCATCACGCAAAAACTACCGGTTCGATTACGATGAAACTTGGTATAATTATTCTTTAATATCCTGGGCACCACACTGGGTACTTTTTATCCCGGAAAAGTATATACAATAAAAAACAAACTTAATTTTGCGGTTCGATCCCTATACCCGATTACCACTGTCTGTACTATACCAACCGCAAATACTAAGTTGGTCGTAGGTTGGGTCACCCGCAGTGGAGTTCATTTTTATTCCTTTTCGTTTTTAGAGTTATTTAGGTTTATTTTTATATGAGTCGTAGGTATAGATTTTAATTTTAAAGTATAGGTAGTATATTTGATAGTGTACGTAGTGACCGTAGGTTATTTTATAATACTGTTAGGTAGGATTAGTCATTCGTATAGATATTAGTTTTTAGGGATTTTGCTTATTTATTGAGTTTAGATTAGTTATCATCAGAAATAGGTTTATTTAGGTAAGTAGATGGCATTCTGGGGAAGCACATACATTTTATCCTGTTAGCACGTTCCCGTGGGATAACTTCCGACATCCACGCGGGCGAAGCCGCGGGCAGAAGCTAGTTCTCAATAAAAACATAACATGTCACTTACTTGAGAACAACATTAATCATAATTTAAATTTATAAAAGTTCGACATCACTAGTAACAGACTAATCTACTACATACTTTGTTACTTCTTTGTATGAGAAGACGCCATTGCCACAGGCCAAGGCAAATACTGATAATAAGCAAGACAGGAAAAGACAATACAGGTATTATGACGATCAAAGTTTCAAAGATTAGTATTATTAACTGGTCTTACGTGTACTTCAAACGCTACGAATCAATGCTACGAGTTTTCGTAGCGCTACGAACTCCGCTACGCAATTTTTTCCTACGCAGGAAACCGTTCTGCCTTTTTTTCTTATTAGCCAAAACTCGTTGGCTCATCTCGTCAGTTTCCACGTTAGAGACACAAGTGTACCAAGTGTTGTTTACGTGGACGACATCGTTAACGAGGATGCGGCGAGACGGCGACGATACGTCATTATCTCAATGTGCATGAGACTAAACTACGTACTACTAACTTGTGCTGATAGTTTCCGAGTTGTATTGTATAAGAGTCTGTTAGACTATAATAATAAATAACGTTTATTGGTTCAAATAAGTCTGAAATTATTTGTCTATGATCTAGACTATGTCGGTTATGAAATTATTTGTTTGTTTTTCGAAAATCGTTTTTAGATTTTGATCAATCCTACTAATATTATAAACGTGAAAGTTTATGTATTGATGGATGTTTGTTACTCTTTCACGCAAAAACTACTGAACGGATTTGGATGAAATTTAAGGATTAACATATAGGATACTTTTTATCCCGTTATTCCCACGGGATCGAAACTTATGCGGGTGACACCGCGGGGCGCAACTAGTACAAAATATATTAAGGCCACTTACAGCACATCATATCCAAAACAAAATTCTGTCTTTGCCTTCTTCAAACTATTGACAGAAAGAGAATGCTGTTTTAAATTAATTTAGTGCTAAACGTATTAAGTGACTAGTGGCCAATATTGACGAGGAATTAGGCACGTAACAAAAATAATTAAATAACTATTTAAAACTTCGATCAATAATAGTACTAGATTAAGGATTAGGAACAAAAATCAGTCGCTCAAGTGGCCACGTTTGCACACACGTAAACATCTACATTTCTTAGAAAAAAGTTTAATAATATTAACAACTTCAGTTTATTATAAACCTTAATGTTTAAACATAAAGTTTAATTACCATTGCAAAATATATTTAAAATGTCGCTTGAAAATAAAATAATTCTATTTTTAAAATTTCAGTCATTTATTCTTCTAAGTATTAAGGTTAAAAACATACTAATTTGAAATAAGACCACAAAAGCATTTGTGGTCTTATTTTTCGGGCCGTTTTTGAAGCGCTTATCGGGAATCTAGTACTATTATTGATCGAAGATTTAAAACAATGATCAGTCAAGTGCATTTACAGTGCCAACCCAATTATAACTTCTAGCACCCTATAAATAATCCTTCAAAACTATCAAAACACAAGTATTGTCACTAATTGGAGTTTCTGAATGTAACATATAACGCTATGTGCAACAAAATGCGGTTTTATTTTTTTAATTGTCTCTTAAGAGTAACACCCGCGTAATGACGACTGTAAAGGACAAGACAAAGGTGTAGGAAGGTAAAGAAAGATGTGTGTGTGTGTGTGAGGTAAGTGTCGTTAGTGTCTTTGTGGCAACAGTTGTTTTTTACTTGTTAGTCACTGGAGAATCTTATGATGACTTGGTAGTGGATGATAGGTGTGTCTTCCTCTAAAAGTAGAATGTTTGTAAGAGAAACTGGAAAAAAATATTGTTTTAAAACTGAGAGTCTTCAATGCAGAAAGAAGCCAATCGCTCAACTATTGTTTCAACCAGTGAGTCTATTCTTGTAAATTTTAAGAACGTTCATAGTCTGATCTCAGTCTCAATCTATCAAAAATACCTCTGATTTCCCTACATTTTTGACATTAATTTGTTTGTCGCCGAGATGAGACTGTGACTAGATTTTGAACGTTTTAGATTACGGGAATTGGCGTTCTGCTGTCAAGATCATTCCGAACTTAGCATTTAACGGTTACGTCGCTTCTTCTAAGTGTAATAGAGGCTAAAAGGATATTTGTTTTAAAAAACGCGTGACTCGAGTGCAGAGACCCAATCGATCAGCCACGTTGTCAACCTGCTGTCAAGATCATTTCTAACTTAGCATTTTGATTTTACGTGCTTTCCTCTAAAAGTATGATAGAGGCTTAAAGGTATTTTTGTTTTAAAAACGCGTGACTCGAGTGCAGAGACCAGCAGGGCCTCTAATTTCCCTTACATTTTTGACAAGTTTTGGTCATTTTTTTGTCGCCGAGATGAGAATGCGAAACTTCAAATCGTTTTAAATTACAAGAATTGACCTTTTGGGCACTCATAAAGTAGCTGAGCGACTGGAAGTTATATCAAGGTAATTGGTCACTAATTATACTTCTTTGTTACAGGTACACAAGGACTTCTTCGGTCGTATAGTGCCGCTGTCACAAGTACAAAGAAATGGTGAGTACGCTACATTTTATTTATTTTACCATTTATGTACACATATATATAAACAGACATTTAAAAACAGAACAGAAAATATAGGTACAGAGGTGATGCTTATTTCATAAGAAATCTCTTCCAGCATACCTGAGATAGGACAATAGATACAGAGATGTAGACAGCGTGTGATAGAGCAAAGGAGACAAAAAATAATACCTACATAGAAATAAAAAACAATTCACTTACTTAAAAACTAAACAAAAATTACGAGAATATACTAACATACATACAAATAAACATACATAAATACTAATAATAAAATAGTAATACATTTTATACACTAATATATTTTATTAATAAAATTATTCATATCGTTTTTGTACACTACTGGTTGACCGTTGCAAAATTCTTCGTGCTCGCTAAGCCGTCGGATGCGGTTAAAATACTACTAGCAGCATGAATATAGCTACGACAGTCAGAACTACAAAATTCCGTAAACTTGTCAACATTTTGAGTACTGATATTTTCTTAAGATTGGGAAGTCTCATTGTCAATCTTCGATCCGAAGATCGATCGATCTTCGATCTTCGATCTTCGATCTTCGATATTTGTCAGCCGACCCTAATTTTAGACGGTAGAGGACTAAGCTGAATATCATAAGCATAATCAGATTATAATGTTCAATATGCTGGAGCACAAGCCTCCTCTCTTCGAAAGGGAGTAGGCTTGCTGGGGAGTTTGTTGCGCCACTTCTTCTTCCCAGCGATAGCACTAGGAAGTGGTGAAGGGCGGGCGTTTTTGGGGGACTGTCTTTTGTAATTTTGACGTTCGAAAAGTGCTGATTCTCAGCCTAATTTGAATAAATGACTTTTGATTTTGATTGCTGTACTCCACCACGCGGGCCCAGTGCGAGTTGCTAGATGTCACATGTATTCGAATTTTTGGTTCTAGGACATGCAGGTTTCCTCACGATGTTTTCCAATAAAGAGTAATTCCAGCGCCGACGGCAAGTACTATTAAAATTTAAACTATACTAGAGAAATTTTTAGACGTATTCATATTCCAACACTTTTACTCCCAATAAAAAAGGCTAAAACGCTCATCCTAACATACATAGGTATTGCTCTGAACATTAAAACAATTAAACTTAAACCTACCCACACATACTCCCAACCCATTAAACAGCACTTCCCCAGCGCTTATCACATAAAGTTAATCACACATTCCTCTATTATTTTCAATTACTACCCCCGTTTCTGCTCAAAGGGTTGTTAATATTCGTTTGGCCGACAGCCGAACATAGTCGCACCTGAACCGGGAGATGTAATAACGGCCGCCTCGCCGATTGTCTGACATTGTGGTATTAGTACCGTAATTACGTCACGGATGGCGAAATTTTAATAGATTCAGAATTGTATTTTAGTTGAGTAAGGCTGGGGTACAAGAGACCTACAGAAGGCCAATTCTCGTAATTTAAAACGTTCAAAATCTAGTCGCAGTCTCATCTCGGCGACAAACAAAATGTAGGGAAATTAGACGTATTTTTGACAGATTGAGACTGAGATCAGAGGGGCAATTCTCGTAATTTTAAGACCGTTCACAGTCTGATCTCAGTCTCAATCTTTCAAAAAATACTTATAATTTCCCTACATTTTGACAAGTTTTTGACATTTGTTTGTCGCTGAGATGAGACTGCGACTAGATTTTGAACGTTTTAAATTACGAGAATTGGCCTTCAGACTGTGAACGTTCTTAAAATTACGAGAATTATCCCTCTGAGCTATGGCTGCGCTAAGGGACCTTTTAGAAGTTATCATTAAAAAAACTGAACGATGACCAAAAATTTCGAGGTTTTTCAAACACCACGCAGTTATCACAGGTCTTTCTAAGCTTCAAACTTGGTGTAACACTATTGGTATCTATCCGAACAATATGCAAAAAAAATCAGTACAATACAATTATGCAATTCGATTTGGATGAAATTTGGCACACAAATAGTTTATAACCAGGATTAACACGTAGGATACTTTTTATCCCGATATTCCCACGGGATCGAAACTTATGGGGGTGAAACCGCGTGGTGCAGCTAGTGTAATCTAAAGTTGGATATTTAGCCGAATTCGATAAAAATAGACACCAAGACTTAACATATCACTTAAACCCACTATTTAAACCCAAATCCCAATCAAAAGACAAGCAACCTTCCATTGTGTATTCATCCTAAAGTGGATCGTCTCCTCCCTCCGTCCCACACCCCCTTACCTCCCCCCCCCCCCTGCCGTCACAATTCTCGTTAAGGTGACTGTTTAATAATCTCAACGCGAAATGTAATGGGATTGAGCTGAAATTCGCAGGAGAACTCCCTTAAGCTATATTATTGTTTCTACAACTGAGTACCGTCGGAGAATTTGATTTTATATTATTCAAATTTTGTGTTAATATTAATTTTCGAAGGAGTTCGGCTTAGGCGTAGACTTTGGAGGCTGTCTATAGACTTAAGATTGTTGAGTGTTTAATATTAATTTAGTTTGGACTTATTACTGTAGTTTGATAGATAAATTTGAAAAAAAGGGTAAAATTGCTTTTTATCAAGAGGCGAACTAGTAATTATCAGAAATGAATTTTCAAAGTATGGTATCGCCCAATCATTTAAGCTAAATGTTCCCACTGCTGGGACACAGGCCTGCTCTCTTCGAGAAGGAGTGGGCTGTAATCTACCACGCGGGCCCAGAGCGGGTTGGTAGATGTCACATGTTTTCGAATTTATCATGGTTCTAGGACATGCCGGTCTCCTCACGATTACCATTTATATACACACATATATAAACAGACAATGAAAAACAGAACAGAAAAATAGGTAGAGAGGTGATGCTTATTTCATAAGAAATCTCTTCCAGCATACCTGAGATAAGACAATAGATACAGAGATGTAGACAGCGTGTGATAGAGCAAAGGAGACAAAACCTAAGACATAGAATCAAAAAACAATTCACTTAAAAGCTAAACAAATATTACGAGAATATACTAACATACATACAAATAAACATACATAAACACTTCTAAAATAAATATTACTAGAATGATAATAATCACGATGTATTCCTTCAATTCTCAAATCTTACGGTTTTATGGGACCTCACATATACACAAAACTCAATAATCTACACAGAATACTAAAACTAACACAAAAAAAATGCAGAGTGACGGTAACAAATTGGCTGCTAACACTGGACTACGATATGACAGAAAGTCTCGTAGTATAAGTAAAACTCACACAGATTGACCATTCTCAAATACATAAGTGTACTCGCTTACATACGTACCTATAGCATACAGACACTATTACAACACTAACACAACTGGCACAAATCACATCACCATACATAACTCATTACATACCTATTTTAGGTTTTAAGTTTAAGAATGTATCATATTATGTGAACTTGTTAACGGAACGAAGGACCCTGGATCTCACAACACAGGGAATCCTAGTGTGAGGTCTAGGAATTCAATCCACTCGAATGTAAACTTAGCTAAATAAATTTATTATTATTATTTCCTTTATTACATTTACTATACATACAAATTACATTTTTAAATATTTTTGTAAACAAAAGATAAAAAAAACATTTAAAAATATAAAAAATAGTAGCCCACCGGTATCGGGAACAGGGTCCAAGCTACCGGTGGTCAGGGCTCCAGAGAGAGGAACCTCCTGACAATGCGAGCCGTGTCCAGAAGTACCGCTTTCTGAATCAAGCCCTTGATCCAGCTGCCCAACGAGAGCCTCCTCAGGTGTTGGTCGAGGCTCTTGGCTATTAAGCCATTGGCTGTCACGACTATCGGCACAATGATCGCTGAGTCCACATCCCACATGTCGACAACCTCGCGAGCCAAGTCAAGATACTTGATTTGTTTATCTTTCTCGGCTTTCACGAGGTTTTCGTCATGCGGGACGGTTATGTCAACAATCATTGCGCGCCGCTCTGATCGATCCACCACCACTATATCAGGCTTATTGGCAACAATAGTCCTGTCAGTGATGATGGATCGATCCCAGTACAATGTGATATTTCCATTTTCGAGAACTGGGTCGGGCACATACCTGTAGTACGGCACCTCAGATTCGACAAGGCTGTATTTCAGAGCAAGTTGCTGATGGATTATCCTGGCTACAAGGTTGTGTCTATGCAAGTACTCTCCGTTAGCTAGACGAGAGCACCCGGAGATAATATGCCTGATTGATTCTCCCGGCCGGTGGCATGCCCGACAGATGTCAACCGTGCCGTCTTTCACAATAAATCTCCGGTAATTGTTCGTCATCATAACTTCGTCCATAATTGCACAGACAAAACCTTCGGTTTCTCCAAAGAGGTCACCGAAACGCAGCCAGGCTACGGACGCTAATAAATCTACATCGGGTCCATGTAGGGCCCGGTAAAAGCGTCCGTGAAGCTCCTTACTCTGCCATACTTCCATGCGATCATTGGTGTCAAGCACTACTGGCTTGCGCCAGTTCTCTTTAGCCAAGGAGAGCGGGGTGAGGCCCTTGTCCACCGCGACCACATCTCGATGCATCCCCACGTCGGTTTGTAGGAAATATTCCCTGAGGCTGCATATCTCGCGATTGTGGAGGGTCTTAGCGTTTAAAAAGCCACGACCTCCACATTTTCGCGGGATATACAGCCTCATTACCGATGACCGTGGGTGATGCATTCGATTTGCAGTCAACAGCGTACGGACCCTCCTATCCAGAGCCTCGAGTTCAGTCTGAGTCCATTTGAGTATGCCGAAAGAGTACATCAAAATCGGCATGACCCAACCGTTGAAGGCACGCACCTTATTCCCGCCTGATAAAAGACTATTAAATACTTTTTTCAGGCGGCCAAAGAAGCGCTCCTTCAACGATTGCTTCATGTCAGTAGCATTGATGCCCAACGCTTCCGACATACCCAAATACTTATAGGTTTCGGCTGCGGAGAGGGTTCTAAGGTACGTGGAATCCGAGAGTTGGGTTCCCACGGATTCCACAATTTCCCCTCGCTTTACATGCATGACCGCACATTTGTCCACACCAAATTCCATCCTGATGGCGCTACTGAAAGTTTCAGTAATTTTCAGTAGCTCCATCAGTTGCAAATTGTTAGGGGCAAAAAGTTTTAGGTCATCCATGTAGAGGAGGTGAGATATAACCTGACCACCTCTCCTCAGCCGATAGCCTAGACCTGAATCTTCCAGCAGCGTGCTTAGAGGATTCAAGGCTAAGCAGAACCAAAGCGGACTCAAACTGTCGCCCTGGAATATGCCTCGCTCGATCCTTATCGGCTCGCTATTCCTCTGGATATTTCGACATCCTGGATAGCGAAGGACCGTCCTCCATTGCCCCATACACGTCAAAAGGAAGGTGCGCAGAGTTGTATCTACTTTATACAACTCCAGCACCCTCATTAGCCATGTATGTGGCACCGAGTCATAGGCCTTCTTGTAATCTATCCAACATGTCGACAGATCCTTTCGGGAACGACGAACCTGTTGGCTAATGGCCATATCAATGAGGAGTAGCTCCTTAGTACCGCGGGACCCATTCCTACATCCATTTTGAGAGACAGACATGATGGAGTTGGTGTCTATATGTTTATTAATTTTAGCTCTCAAAATGGATGTAAGAACTTTATAGACCGTCGGTAGACAAGTGATCGGTCTATAGTTTTTGGGATCCGCGGTACTACCTGATTTATGGAGCAGGTGGGTTATTCCTGTCGTTAGAAACTGGGGCAGCGACCCTGACTCTAAGGCTGACTGGAACTGGGATGCCAGGGGGGCGTGCGAACTTTGAAACCATTTTATCCAAAAGTTGTGCAGCCCGTCCGGTCCTGGAGATTTCCAGTTAGGCAACGGACGGACTGCACGAGCAATATCTTGGGGGCTGATGATAAGTGCCCCCATTTCTGGTATTTGTTCGCACGCTCGCTCGATCTTCCCATTCCAATCACCTTCGGTGTGACTGACAGGCACCGACCAGATGTTTCGCCAGAATGAACACATGGCGTCATCATCCGGTAGGTGCGTGTCAGTCACAACTTGGATCGGTCGTTCCCAATCCCTGTAAACCCACCTTTCATCGCTTCGGAATGTGTGATTCTGAGTGTACCGCTCCACTCTCCGCCGGTACCGACGAATACGGTTTGCCCATGCACAGATCTTCTGCTTCAGGAAGTCGATACGCTCTGTGACGCGGGACAAATAATCTCGAGACCTAACATCAGTCCCCGAGAACGCCCGCCTCACAAAGCGCATCACTCTAGGGCGAGTATTGCCCTCCCTGAAGCAGATTAGCTTGCCGATGAGTGCTCTAGTCCCGATACGACGCTCAATCCTGCACTGCCAAGCTGGTACAGCTGGTTTTAGTCGTGTAGCTCTGTCACTGTTTGGGAATTTGACATGAGCTACACGACATGCGGCAACAGCTGCACAGTACAAGATTGAATGGGTATCGGTGAGGTCTTTGCTGTCGTTAAAACAATTTGACAGCTGCGAGTCTAGAGCACACACCAGCGCCTTGTTTTTCTTGTGCATGGGCAAACGAGGTAAACGTGGTCTGAGTCCAGGCGAAATAGAGCGGTACTCACGGAAAGCATCCTCCAAAGCGCTCCTCAATCTTGCATTGCACTGGGAACTCACGGATATAGCCTCATCATCATCCTCTTCATCAACGCGGTTGGGTCGCGGTGAAAAACTGGGTAAATTTTGCAGTTGCACCGCGACCAATGACGAAGCAGGCGAAACATGGCTATTCCGTGATTCGAGGCGTATTCGATCAAGTACAACGTCATCCAGCATATGGTTACGCTGGATGACCCGCACCTGATCCGACAGTCGTTGCGCCGACACGTTGACAGCTGGCTCAAGCACCTGAAACAGAGAGAGCATCCGACCACGGTACGCAGTCAAGTTACTTCCCCCCTCTGTCGCCCCAAAGTATGCGCGCATGACATTTTCATTTACAGTTTGTGTCCATCTCATGCGCTGCACACTTCCACCGGCAGCGGGGACCCTATCAGAGGCTGGTGGGCCTCGGAGTCCTAAGCTGGCCGGTGGTCGGCCTCTTCCGCGTCGACGTGCTGGTGGTGGTGTCGTCGGCGGCGAAAAGTATTCGTCGCTCGAGCTCGACGCAACTGCAGCGGCCGATGTCACTGAACTCACGTTATTATTATTATTATTAATTGTTTTGAGAGTAATGGTGATGAAATTATTTACAAAAAGTAACCCGCACTGGGTCCGCGTGGTGGATTACGGCCAACTCCGTCACTGAGGGGAGGCCTGTGTCCCAGCAGTGGGAAGTGGGAACATTATAGGCTGATTTTGTAAAGCGCCAGTCTGGGTTCGAAGCTACGACCTACAACTCGTACGCCGGCGCCGTTACCACTGCGCCACCACTGCTCCCTTAAGCTAAATAATAATCAACCCAATAGCTTTATTGTGCTACAAATGGAAAACTAGAAAAATAACTTAAAGCTAACTTCGTATTTAATTCATTGTAAGCGCTACGAAGTATACGTGCATCCGTAGCCGGTGCTACGCCGCGTCGCTACGGGCTACAACTCGCTACGATTTATTGTTCAAACCTAAACATCTTAGTGATATTTATTTTTAATCTTAACGTTTATCTGGCTGTATTTTAGTCTGATTTAGTAATATTACTTTAACATTGATTTTGTTTTTGTAATTATGATTGCAGTGATTTCTATTAAAAACTGTCACACAGAGAGAGTAATGTGAAATGATATAGTGGGGTGCTGAAGGCTGATTCTTAGTCTAATATCCTATTTCACCTGCGGCTAACTTTCTAGGCTCATAATTTCATTCAATACTCATCTTTTTCTAATGGTATGTCTCGTTAACATCAGGCATGTTTTAATTACTGTCGGCGTACTATGGGTAGTATTGGTTAAGCGCAATAGTAAAACGGTTTGCAGTTCAAATTAGATTACAATTCACGAACAAATCAGTCACACTAGCGAATCACACACTCAACGATACGGAACGCGAGACAGTTTCTATGCACATGTTGTTCGTACGATGTCCAATATTTCTATCATCCCGAGAGCTCTGCTTACACCGTTCTTGTAGCTGTAGCTCTCCGTCCATCCCCACGAACTCAGGCTAGACTCTGCCTAGCGCCACGAGATGGCGCTAGCGTTCCGAATAGTCAAACGAATGACTCCGACAGATAAATGATTTTACTTTGTAAATAGGTTGGTACAAACACTTTTACACGTCAATCATATTTTAAAACTAGATGAGGTCTCCGTTTCCTATCTGACTATAAAGAAAGGCCGAAACAAACTCAGAGGTCACAGCTCCACAGGCATTGCTTCCACATGTGAACTTAAGAGGTAGGTTTTACAGAATATGATCATTGTGGCATAGCAAAAGTAGGAGAGAGGTTTTAGGCTTTTATTTGAATACTTAGTTATTATAATAAATATTGTAATTATTTTATAAAAACAAATGCTGTTGCTTATTTTATTTATCTGGTAGAGTTTGTCAAAGTCAAATAATTTGTTTCAAATAAGCTATCAAAAGGCACTCATGAATCTCAAAATTTACAAGAATTATTAATATTAATATTATTAATAATAACTACTACTACTAATACTATTATTAATATTTTAAAGTCCCTTCCAAACGGTAGTTTCGTATGGAAAAGAATGCGCGTGAACCTCCATAGTTACTATGTTAAAATGTTTTACAATATTTTGTATACATCAATTATACAATTATATGTGAAGACTGAAGTATCTGGACTAAAATTACTTTACATTGTACATTACATTAGGTTTACTACAATAAGTACCTACAACGTATTAAAAATGAAGCCATTACAGATTAGTTAGTTAAGTTGATAGATGCATGGTGCTCATATATTTACAAATATTGTAACCTAGGTTAGGTTACAATATTTGTAAATATATGACATGATTATATGGTGGAATTTCACCAAACTTTTATACCTAGAACTAGAACTTTTATACCTAGTCTTAAACTGAGAATAAATTTTGAATCCTTGACAGTTTTTTCATTTAGACGTACTTACATTTTACTCCACGGATAAAATATATCTTTGGTAAAATCAGCCCTTAGTTGAATTTCTCGTATACATTTTATACCAAACCTTTATGCTTATATTCTAAATCAACTCCATTATTCCCTTACATTCAAAATTCACATAACTCTCCGACGATTCTTACTGTCGGTACAATACAATACAAAGTTATAATGAGTCGCTGTATAAACTAATTGTTCGTCGTGTGCGCACCGACGCTTGAAATCGACTCGTTGTTTGATTTGCGCCCACTTTATATTATGTTGTTATAACGTTGTAGATTAAACGTTAAATGTTAACTTGTTATGTTGATTGTAAGGTAATTGGTTTGGGGTTTTAGTTTTGTTTAGATAATTTCTGCAACTTTGTGCGCGTGAAATTTTTTGTTCCAACTCACCGCATCACATCGCACTCTTTCTTTGTTTTCGCCATTTTTACCGTTCGTTATTTATTTATTTATATATATACTTTATTGTACACCACAAAAATACATGGCACACTACAAAATATACAATGGGCGGCCTTATCGCATTACTGCGATCTCTTCCAGGCAACCTTAGAATGGACAGTAATTTTCCTTGACATAAAATGGGACTGTCGTTGGTACAAACATTATGTATACAATAAACTAAAATAGATACACAAATATACATATACATATCCAAAATTATAGATACATAAATACATATATACTATATATACAAGCAACGAAAAATAAAAGAAGACTGTAGATGATTGCAGTTAGGACAACAAGATCACAACGACAAGTAGTGCTCCTTTACAAGTCTTTTGAACACCTGTAACGACTGCGCGCGTTTTATTCGTTCTGAGGGGTAATTCGCGTAATTTTAAGAACGTTCACAGTCTGATCTCAGTCTCATTCTGTCAAAAAATACTTCTAATTTCCCTACATTTTGACAAGTTTTTGACATTTGTTTGTCGCCGAGATGAGACTGCGACTAGATTTTGAACGTTTTAAATTACGGGAATACGGGCCCTGGTTTCTTTTTGCTCAACTCCTGAGGATCCTAGCGTGATGTTAAATAGCTTATAGCCTCCCTCAATAATTGGGCTATCAAAACAAAAACAATTTTTGAAATCCGACTGAGAGAGATTACAGCGTTCAAACAAAAAAAAAAACTCTTCAGCATTATTATTAGCATAGGTATCGTGTATCTAAAACACTAACTGCGCACGGCAGTCGTAAAATATTATTTCATTTTCTCAGTCAGTAAACGTCCTTGGTGGGCCGAAAGACATGCCCATTAAACAGTAAAGTAAAAGTTTTAAATTAATATTGTCTTTATCATCACGCTTGGTAGACGAATTTGTACTGTTAACAATGACTACTCTTGTCAAATTCATTTCTCATATTTAATGAATGCCCTATTCATTGAAAATGAAAACTACCAAGTGTCGTATGAGTTTAAAAATTCTTAGGAAATATCAAGGCCAAGATATTCGGGTTTGACATAGGTACTCATCATCTGCCTAGCCTTTTCCCAACTATGTTGGGGTCGGCTTCCAGTCTTACCGGATGCAGCTGAGTACCAGTATTTTACATGGAGCGACTGCCTATCTGACCGCCACAACCCAGTTACTGGGTAATACGATACCCCTTAGTAAGACTGGTTGTCAGACTTTCGGGCTTCTGACGACCCGTAACGACTGAAAAAGATGCACGAATGACAGCCGGGACCAACGGCTTAACATGCTTTCCTAGGCACGGAGGGGTCTTGATATGTAAAGATAGTCACCCATCCACGGACCAACCGCGGCGAGCATAGCTTAATGATATGTTCTGATCGATCGACCCCTGCAGATATTATTACTTAGCCACAAGCCCCTTGAGCCAAGCTCTCTAGTGTCGTATGAGTTAAAAAAATCTTATGTAATACTAAGGCCAAGATATTCGGGTTTGATGTACTTATAGGTACAATTTACAAGCGTAGCGATACCGACGTCTAGACACACTAATCAACTACAGCGAAGATTGCAATTGTCTTGTTTATGTAGTTACTCTTTGAAAGCCTTAAGGGGAAAGCGTCAGGGTAACCCGCGAAATTCAAATTATCTTACGTTTTTTTAAATTTTCAGGTCAGTATCTGAGGGGCAATTCTAGTCATTTTAAAAACGTTCACAGTCTGATCGCAGTCTCAATGTGTCAACAACACCTCTAATTTCCCTACATTTTGACAAGTTTTTGACTAAAGTGTAGAGTTTGCGATGTTAGGCCTTGTCGAGTTAGAAGCTTGGCTCTAATTGAGATCTGACTACTTTTTGACAGTGCGAGCTACATGGTCTCGTCTTGGCAACATTTAACATAAAATGTTTTTGAAGAATATTAATTTAGAGAATTTTAACCATAAAAATCATCAATACATATCTCTAAGTTCATATTATCCTATTGAATGACTATTTCGAAATATCAATCAATAAGATTATATGAACTTAGAGGGTTGTATTGCTGATTATAATTCCATAAAGCCATATTTCTTGCGGTCGCGAATCATATTTTATATGTTTGCATGTGGTATCTAACAATGCCACATGCGAACAACGCGTCATACTGACGTCACGCAAGTCCTGCATCTCGCAAGCAGAGTTTACTGCGCAACTAGCATACATACAATTTCCCGACATCAATCGTCGGGCAGTAGTCCACCAGACACGACACCCGTCTAGTCGGAGGATCCTCCCTTTTCTATGAAGGATGAGTGAACTTTACACCCTGTTCCTCATACCTCTATAAACCTGACACTGCAACACTGACCTGTAAATTGCAAAAAAAACGTAAGAAAAATTGAATTTCGCGGACTAACCCTGCTGCCTTCCCCTTAAGTATTTATTACACTATTCCCACTCGACAATCACCATATCTAGGCATAGAATCAAGTCATTACTTACATACAGAATAGGTACTAACATTAAATGAATCTCTTTGTAACTTAACACATAATACGCTACGTACGGGGGAGGCGTCTCGCCGCGGTAATTAACAGCAGCAAATACCGCCATTGTGTCTGAATACTCCCCGCCATGTAGTATGTAGTACCTACTGTCGCTTAATAAATGTCTCTTTGTTATCTACATACTGAGCTTGATTTTGTTTTGTTTCTTTCCGTCATTTAGATAGTATTGAGGGTGTAAAAAGACCCGTCACATAGCAACAACTACGTCAACTACGCATTCTGTAAATCAAACTTAGTAACATTGCACAAAAATAATAATTGCTGGGATATGAGTTTTATTTTTGGTCTGAACATTTGATGTTTGCGGTAGTGCGCAATGTAAAACACGCAAATCATTCTGCTTATATGTTATAACATTAAAAATTGTTTTCGTAAAAAATCAGCGGGTTGAACTCCGGGAGTGCCGGCAGAAGTGAAAACTTGAATATTAACGTTGTGCATTTTTGATATTTTGGAATGCGGTCTACTCTTCCTCCGTCTTACGAATTTTCGATCAGGTCACGTGTCCTGACGCAAGCTCCGTCTTACGAATCTTCGATCAGGTCACGTGTCCTGACGCGAGTTTAACATTTTTTACCCATCACAACAGAAGTGCACAACGCCACTAAAGAAGTTTTCACTTCAAAAAACATCGTGAGGAAACCGGCTTGTCCTAGAACCAAAAAATCGAAGACGTGACATCTACCACACCGCACTGGGCCCGCGTGGTACATTACAGCTCATTCCCTTTCAAATAGAGGAGGCCTGTGTCCCAGCACTGGGAATATTTTAGGCTGATTATTTAATATGCAAAGCGCCTGCCTGGATTCGAACCTATGACCTAAAACTCGTTTGTCGCAGCCGTTACCACTGGGCGACCACTGCTCTCCCTGCCTGCCTCTCTATACCTGCCATACTGTATAATAATTATGTCAAATGTAAAATACAAAGAAAGTTAAACAAAATCTTTACAGGTGTCAAGGGACACCCGGATGGAACGAAGTTCAAAGAGAGAGAGAGAGACAGACAGAGAAACACACGCACGCCGCACGGCTTACAACTATAGCAAATAGTTGTAAGTTGTTGTTGTCGTTCCAACTTTTGGTTTTAATGTTTTCTGTCTAGCCCTCTTTCGCAACGCGCGATAAGGAACTTCGTTCCAATAATAAAAGATGAAATTCTGGTTTTCAAAAAAGAATGGATACTAGTTTTCAATGTCAATCGAATATCATTCAGACCTTTACAAGCAAAGAATTAAAATAAGATTTTATTTTACTAATATTTTGATTTGTTCCGTACAGATCCAGTTGCCGACGTGATATCCTCAAGCAGCGTGTTCTACCACTACCAGGAGGGTTTCAACAACGCGGTGCGACGGAATGTGCGCGTGCGCGATATACTGTAGCTACTTAAAAGTGATCTATAATGTGGTGATCTTAGAAGATAAAGTAGGTTTAAAGTATAATGTGTGATCAAATGGAATTACTTCTATGCAAAAAATCGTCATATTGACGATTTAGGAAAGAAAGTGAACTACAAATAAACTCTCTGTGAATTGTCTGGCAATATTTTGATACGCATGTAAATATTAAAAAAAACTATTTTTGTCATACAAGTTTTTTCAATAACCTTAAATAATATATCTACAGGATGATTGGTAATTAAATGAGGATTCTAATATACCTACTAAACACCTCCAAACATTTAGAATGTTCCTGAAAAAATAATAAGAAATAACAATAGTACAACAGTAAGCATTTGAATGTGCAGTAAATTGTAAACTTGTGTCGTTTGTCTGCTTGCCACCTGAGGTAATAACTTTGAACATAAATCTTTAATGTTACTAGTTATTGTGTATGCTTTATATTTGTTTAGGCACACTTGCACCGAAAGGAGATCAGCCATATTGGGCCCAAGAAAAATATGTCTGGTCGGGGAAGTCCTCCTTATATTTTTTCCTATTGCGCCGAATCTCTATAACCATTCCTTCAGCTGTTTTGTGAAAGTTGTTTTTGAAGTGAAAACTTCTTTAGCGGCGTTGTGCACTTTTGTTGTGATGGGTAAAAAATGTTAAACTCGCGTCAGGACACGTGACCTGGTCAAAAATTCGTAAGGCGTATCCCTACGCCTTACGAATTTTTACTTTTCACTTTTACTTTTTTTTTTTTTTTTTTTTAGTTTTTTAAACGTTGTGCATTTTTGATATTTTGGAATGCGGTCTACTCTCCCAAGTAGACCGCATTCCAAAATATCAAAAATGCACAACGTTAATATTCAAGTTTTCACTTCTGCCGGCACTCCCGGAGTGCAACCCGTTTTTTTATACATTTTAATATAATATACTCGTACAGGGTTATTTTTCAAAGACCTGCCAAATTTAAGGGTGTGGTCCTAATTTTCTCCATGGGATCAACAACGTCATCTGCCTAGCCTTTTCCCAACTATGATGGGGTCGGCTTCCAGTCTAACCGGATGCAGCTGAATACCAGTATTTGGGAACCAAATGGAACCAACCATAATTCAGCCGTCCCATACATTTTGGTTGGGTAGGTATTGAAGTGTTGTATGGGACAGTTGATAAATTTTTTGTGATTACGATATTGGTCCCATGGAAAATATTGTTTAGTTTGGTAGTCTGTGCCACGCCCTTAAATTTGGCAGGTCTTTGAAAACTCATCCTGTTGTATATTGTATTCTCGACTCTGTTTTATTTAAAAAAATGAAGTGGTTATGGATACCTACATAAAATGCAGGTCCTTTGAGTTTCGGGCCCAACTTTGTATGAAATGTGGCTGGTCGCCATAAATTCCCTCCCCATTCCTATGTATCATCGCACTTAGCGGATATTAATAAAGTCTTTAAAACAGCAGCCATAGAAGACGTTTTATTAAAAACTTCTTTCATAAATACATCGGGAACATAATTTACGGTTCTTGTTATCTCTCCGTTGTCAAATACAAGTGATTAAGTATAGAAGTTTGTGTGCAAGTTGAAATTGTTTGTCAACTCGGAAAATATGGAGTAATCTTGCAAGTAAGGTATTGTAAGATTATTTATGTGAGAGAGTTCTTAGTATTTTGAAAGCCTTTAAAATTTAATTTTTAAGTAGGTGAATTTCATGTCAACGTATGTGATTTATTCTTGTTATTGCGGTAAACCAATCACAACAACTGCCAATATAAGATTTCATATCAGATTGTCTGATCAGGAGTCAGAGTCAGAGGAGAAATCTGGAGTTCATTAACTATGTTTGTCTTTGTAGGTACAACATTTTGTCTTGTTCAAAATCAAAATGGAGGCCCTAGACATACGGGTGGCCGAGACATCGACATCATGGCTACAGTCGCGTCGATGTACCGGCCACCCAAATCGTGAAAAAAAAACCAGTTGATCCGTACATTATGTCGAGTTATGCGAACATATAGCTATGGATCAACTGATTTTTTTTCACGATTTCAGGGTTGGTCCCGTAGTAAAAGTTGTTCATAATGATGAGTACAGTGACCCCTTTTAAGGATTAAAAGATTAAAACGATCAAAATTTAACAGTATATATGTCGCAGGTTTTTCATAAAATTACATCGATTTGTCTTGTAGCGCACTTTAGATTTTTCGCACGAGCATTTCTTAAAACCTTGGCCTCCAAATAAAGACATATTTGAAGCAATTCCACGCAAACTCAGTTCATTTGTCGATACAGGTTAAAATCACGGGTTTGCTTTGTTTTATGACAAATAAATCAATTTATGATTTATTTGATTTATGATTTTGACAAGAACTTTATCATAAACCCAAACTAGTTCAGGTTTTTGATCAGGAGTTTAAAATGTGTCATCTTCCGGTTTTTCATCAAAAACCTAATTTTATGAAAAACCTGCGACGGATTTGCAAAATTCTTTTTTTTAACATATCTTTGACCTGTAAACTGCCTATCAATTATTGTCAGTTCAGTCTATTCTATTGCTCAAACCGCAACACTGGCAGATTTAGAAGATGAAAGAGTAATTAAAGTGTGCTTCGTTATCAAGTACCTTCCAACACTGCTTTATCACCCAAGGCTTCTATGAAGCCTGCCTATGGTATAACGGTGCGTGTCTGCGTTCTTAAGTCTTAAGGTTATAGATAGAAGATAGATAGAATACTCTTTATTGTACACCATACAAATTACAGAACATAAATATCATCATCATCTGCCTAGCGTTTTCCCAACTATGTTGGGGTCGGCTTCCAGTCTAACCGGATGCAGCTGAATACCAGTATTTTACATGGAGCGACTGCCAATCTGACCTCCACAACCCAGTTACTGGGTAATACGATACCCCTTGGTAAGACTGGCTGACTGTTGTGAACATAAATATATAAAATTTTATAAAGGGGGACACAATGGGCGGTCTTATCGCTAAGAGCGATCTTTTAAAGACAACCTTTGTATGGATTAAAAATTAAGGAGAGACAGTTACCTATAGATAATTACAATTGACGCCCCCCAAAGTACCCCTACCTTACTAATACTTGAACCCTGTAGTACAGAAGCAGTCAAAGAACTTTTAGAGGACCTTAGAAGAAATACAATATGAACTGGGCGGAATTATCTACACGGAAAATTTTAAAGCATCTTTACCAACGCCAAGAAGAAGTAATCTAGCTATCAATGATTTTCTCGCTCAAGAAACGTACAAAAAATTGCGGGTCCCGTGTAAGTAAAAGAGATAGTAGATCGCTGACTGTTCACACCGTCGGTGAGTACTCGTTTGTTGCAGCGACAAGAGCTATCAAAGAATACTACTCGGTGACGCTCGCTTGGCGGGCAGAACACTCCCTGAGAGACTCACGCTTGGTACTATCGCCAAAACCTATTATCTGACCATTTGGAAAACAAAATCCCGTGCACATGATGACCACAGCTGCGTCCGTAAGTAAAACAAAAGGGGATTCTTTTTGGTCGACTAATAATATGCGCTGCAAGCAGGAATAGTTGAGTGTTCGGATATAGATTTTGACGATAGTACAGACGCCAGCACATCAAGCTACTACAATCTGTCAAATTTATTTAATACTAGCTTCTGCCCGCGGCTTCGCCCGCGTGAATGTCGGAAATTTACCCACGGGAACGTGCTAACAGGATAAAATGTATGTGCTTCCCCAGAATGCCATCTATGTCGCGGGACCTTTGTGGCTAATTACAATAGAAAACCAATTGTGTCTCATTAGTGGTGATTAAGAGGGTACCTATATGATATCTTTACCTAAGTACCTAACTAATTAAAAAAAAAAACTCAATAACAGAAAATTAAATACCTACCTACCTAAATAAACCTATTTCTGATGATAACTAATCTAAACTCAATAAATAAGCAAAATCCCTAAAAACTAATATCTATACGAATGACTAAACCTACCTAACAGTATTATAAAATAACCTACGGTCACTACGTACACTATCAAATATACTACCTATACTTTAAAATTAAAATCTGTACCTACGACTCATATAAAAATAAACCTAAATAACTCTAAAAACTAAAAGGTATAAAAATGAACTCCACTGCGGGTGACCCAACCTACGACAAACTTAGTATTTGCGGTTGGTACAGTACAGACAGTGGTAATCGGGTATAGGGATCGAACCGCAAAATTAAGTTTGTTTTTTATTGTATATACTTTTCCGGGATAAAAAGTACCCAGTGTGGTGCCCAGGATATTAAAGAATAATTATACCAAGTTTCATCGTAATCGAACCGGTAGTTTTTGCGTGATGCCTGAACAAACAGACAGACAGACAGACAGACCGACAGACAGACAAAAATTTTTTTAATCACATTTTTGGGTTCGGTGTCGGTCTAGTAATACCTGCCATTTATTTTTATTTTCAATGTACAGAATTTGCACTTCTACAGATTTATTATAAGTATAGATATAGATATTATCGACTTTATCGCTAAAGCATTAAGGTTCAAGGTTGATTGGGAAAATTTGACAGCTTGACCTGCTGGCGTCTGTACATCCGCATATAACCGAGTAATAACTCGTCACCGTTGCGCACTCGTTGCTCGCTAACTCGTTTTTAGTTGCCAGATCAAGGTATTCGCTTCTCGTTAATTGCCGGCCGGTGGGACAGGCCTTAAACACTTATCAAGTTCATACGAGTATATCCAAGAACAATATTCAGGTTATCATACAATTTTTAATGACGATTCCAAAGATAAAAATTTGGAAGACGCTGCCTTTTTTAGCAATTCTTCTGAACCACATGAAGTTTCAGATTGATCTAGATATTTCTATAATTCCAATATCGCATTGTAATTTTTATTTTGTTTATTTAGTCTACCTCACTGCTGAACAAAGGCCTTCCCCAAATCCTTCATGGCATCCCTTTCTAGACCCACCTTTAATATTATTCTTTAAATAGGTTTATTTAGGTAGGTAGGTATTTAATTTTCTGTTATTGAGTTTTCTTTTTTAATTAGTTAGGTACTTAGGTAAAGATATCATATAGGTACCCTCTTAATCACCACTAATGAGACACAATTGGTTTTCTATTGTAATTAGCCACAAAGGGCGCGCGACATAGATGGCATTCTGGGGAAGCACATACATTTTATCCTGTTAGCACGTTCCCCCCGTGGGTAAATTTCCGACATCCACGCGGGCGAAGCCGCGGGCAGAAGCTAGTATATAATATAATATAAATATAAGAATAATTAACTCTTTGCTATTACATGAAATAGAGAAAACCAATGTATCGCATCATTTTGTATCAATTTAGACGATTTGTAAAAGTGTTAATTGACTTTTGTTGCTGACTGTAACCTCGCTAATGTACTGGGTGATGAGAGTGCCAAAAACAATATATCTGCTTAAGAAATCCTTGTCTTGAATAAAGCAACAGCTTAAGGTTGATGGAAATATAGTGGAGTCTCTTACAACCAATGATTGAACACTATTATCACTGTTATTGCAAGCAAACTTGTAGGTAATGTTTAGTATTGTATACAGGGTGACAGGGACATCGACGCGAGGTTGTGCGTATGTCCCTGTACCTGTTACCATGGATCCAGTACATGATTCTGAACACCACTGCGTTAAAATCTTTCGTCGGTTATTAAAAAAAAAATCGCTGCTCCAATATTCCTACGCTTAAGGGTCTAATCTTGTGCTGAACTCGTAGTTTCAGTTTTCGCGTCGATATCTCTACCACTCTGCATCTGGCTGGTGTCCGCAACTCCTGTCCACGTTCAAGTGCGAATTTTGCGTAATCTTGTATATAATGCAGAATGCGTTCTGTACATGTGGCCTACTTTAATTCATGGTTTTCAGGCTATTCAGGGTACAGTCAACACCAAAAGTAGATGATCAAAATCAGAAATTCAATGCTAATGATCGGAGTTCGCAGCTATATGGCAGTTGCACTAGTAGTAGGTAAATGTTTGGTATAATTTACAATCACATACTTTTGAATCAATTCGACGCCACACAGTTCTGACGCGAACTCCGTTCATTAGTATTGAATTTCTGATTTTGATCATCTACTTTTGCTGTTGACTGTACAAGGTGACAAAATAAAACCAACAAAGTATCATTACGTAATATTATATTTCGCAATAATTAAAACAACTAATGGTACATCTCTAGTGGTATATATTATGTATAACGCATGTACATGCCCGCGCCGACAATTCCACGGATTGTGCATAGTGCAGTGTAGACCGTCTTCTCTCTATGTACAGACTTGGCGCGGGCTATCTTATATATAGGTATTTATATCACTATTATGTGTATGGAAAGAATAGGAAAATGGAATGTGGCAAGATATTTGAGGAATGCATTATATGGAATTGATAACAATAAATATTTTTTTTATAAGTTTTTTTTTTAACATTTCAAGTGTAGAAAAGGTTCTTAGGAAGAAATAAATGGGAAATACACAAAAACCTGCGATTAACATCGAGAATTTCAAGAAACGGATTTCTATTTAACGGAAGAAAAAAGTAATTAGAAGCTTTCAGCGTAATTCATTTATCGATTAAAATCATACTGTATTTAGCGTTTATTAACAACTGGGCGTTTTAAAATAATAATGCTTCTTATTCTTGAAAGTAACAGGTAAGCATACAATCATTTGACAAAATAATTGATACAAGGAAATGTGTTATAATTATCTTAATTATAGCTTAATTAAATAACAAATGTTTTCCATATTTTGTGTTGCTTATCATTACTTAACTATACTATTTAAACTGTGTTATCTATATACAATTTTGTGATCTACATACGTACGAACATCGAACTTTTATATCTAAATAATCATATATTTATTTACAATTTTCTTAATATTAAAATAAAGTACCTAAAAATAAATATTCACAACAGTTGGTCGAATACTGCAGCGGCGATGTAAATTATTTACAAATTAAAAATAGAAAAAAATATTTTATAGATTTTCTTGAACAAAAACAAAGTTTTAAAATAGGTAATTAAAAGAAAATGGCACAAATCAAACAATAATAGACATCAAAATAAATAAATATATGAATATACCTGCATACAGGGTTTATTTTCAAAGATCAGTCAAATTTAAGGGTGTGATGCAGACCATCAAACTGAACAACTTTCTCCGTGGAACCAATATCGTAATCGCGAAAAATTTATCAACTGTCCCATAGAAACCTTCAATACCTCGACCTAAACGTATAAGATGGCTGAATTTTTATTCGCAATTACAATGTTGGTCTCATGGAGAAAATTGTTCAGTCTGATGGTCTGTACACACCCTTAAATTTGGCTGGTCTTTGAAAACTAACCCTGTATAATAGATTTATACATAAAGAATTGAACAGGATATAAAAATCTTGAGAAGTTAGGTATGGTAATAGAAATTTATTATATCTATAGGTATGGCACAAATCGTTGGCACATATCTTGTCAAAATACATATTGGCTTTCTAATAATATTGTAGATTATACCAGTTATTACTAGTTATTATGGCACATGAATTCACAAGGTAGCTTACCTATATGTTTCTTAACATTTATGACGCTAAACGAAAGTGGTGGTGCGTTATAAATCATGGGCTGGACTGCTATCGTAGACTCCAAAAGTCCAAACACTATTGTCTATACGATGACAAATAGATTACAGCCGATCAGCAAAATGGTCACCGTGAAAACTTAAGTGAAGTGAGCTGTCAATAGTGTCAATCCTTTGCATAAGGTGGAATGACAGCTCACTTCACCTAAATATTCACGGTGCGATTTTTACAGAATAGTCTGGCTAGTGATTTTATGTTACCTACAGGTTTGTAAAGCTGTATTTGAAATGGTAAAACAACAACAGCTGATGAAAATGACCCTACTTTCTAACATCACGCTTGTTACATAAGCATATCATCACACCTGAAGGGATGGGCACAGATAGTACACAGGACGACACATCCAGAGACATTTCCAGTTTTACCTGACCTCGCATTGTTTATAGGCTTTTCGTATAATGAGAAGTCAGCTTATACTGGAGATGTACAGCTTGATATGTCGCCGTGCGTACCAGCCTTTCGCCAGTCCTTATCACGCTTATATTTCCAACGAAAAAGCAGTTCCCTTCATCTTTTGATCTACTCATGATGTTTAGGCGGCTCATGTGCCTGCGACGTCGGTGGGGTGTCGTGTGGCAACATTGGCAGCGGTGGTAACGGCAGCGGCAGTGGCAGGGGCAGCAGTGCCCGCGACTGGAAGCTCGCGAGCTGATGCAGCAGTGCTGCTGAATGTTCGTGCGCCTTGCGGCGGAGTTCTGCCACGCTGGAGGAGCGGGCCTCTTCTTTTGGGCAGCAAGGACATGGGGCACCCCAACCTGAGGGAAGAAGGGTTTGTTAAAATAATGATTTGGGTAAAGGTTGAATTTACACTGCTCCTGTAAAAATTATTTAAGTGCTAGCTCACAGAGAAATAATCTTTGATAGATAGATATTTCCCAAATCTCCGTCTAGAATCAGATAAAAAATCGGACTTATATAAGCTTCTCAAATCCTATCTACTGATCCTAGATCGTTTGCAAAACTGCTATTGCTAGATAACCACCATGAATGCACCTCGCAGATTTGCCCTGTTGGCTTAAGGATATCTGACTGGTTTTAGGATATATCAATAGGAGGCTTGTTACTGCCAGAGCGGTTTTAAAAAATAGCTAACGTTCAGCACTCATATCTGTGATTGTTGAACTTTTTCTATTTTATTTTTTATTTAACTGACCCTTTCCCAGTTCTGGCCAAAGGCTTCTCCCAAATTCTTCTAGGTATATTTTTCCCGAGGCACTTAGAAACAGTCTGCGGTACACGTCTAGTTCGTCATGACACCTCATCCTCGGCCGGACTCGGCAGCGCCGTCCATCCGTACACCTTAACTGGTGTCAAATATTTGGTATAAAGAATATTCTGCGGTACTTTACCTTTTAGCGGGAAGAATGGCTGCGACAAGTGGTTGAGGTGTTGCGAGAGATGTGAAAGATGCGGCGGCAGGAACAGAGGTGGCGGAGGAGCCGGGGGCGGCTCGCCAGCGCCTCCCGGAGACGTGCGGAACGCGCCCGTACTACGACAAGGAAAGATGGTTTTGTTAGTTACAAGTTGTGATGACGAAGAGTAAATAAGTATTGTCTTATATCTCCAGCACAGCTGCAGAAGCCTTGGTAGATAGACTGGCAGCCGATCTTGAGGCTTGGGTTTTAACGGCTGTAATGATTGTCGTGTAGTTGGTGCCAACGCGAAGGACAATGCAAGAATGTTGCTGTTCAGCAACTTTCGACTCTAGGTAGTCTAGCTAGGGAATCGTTTCTTTTTTCAATGATGAAGTGAGCGGGAGAGGTATGCAGAGTGGGTGGTATTGTGAGTTTTTACGAAAAAACCAGATTGACTATGATTATCCCAAGATTTATCTGATGTTTTCTTGATGGTGTGAGTAAATGGCGACTGTAAACGCTAATTGTTCATTATTCACCTAGATATTCAACTATAAGCTTTCTGAGGAATAAATTATCTAAATTCGATACCTATATTTAGTACCTAAGGTATAATTAAATATTTACATAGCAAATTAGGTAGGTTCCACCCAAAACCAAATTGAAAATAAAAACTACATCTGCCACTACTTATAAAAAAAACATGATTCACATGTGCAATTTGATCAAAAGCGTATTCAATTTAGTTTAAAACACAACCTTTTTGAATTTCCATACGGCTAGATAAATAAAATGTTTTATTTAAATAAGTTTTACATTGAAAGTGTGTGCGATATCGATGTGAGAGGACTCGCTTTGATCTCGCAAACGTAATTTGTGGGCAGTCGAGCGACGCCATTTGCGACGAGACCGGGGTGACTCGACGCCTTGGAATACTTACAAGAAACAAGTAATACGATAAATTAGTCTGATTGATTGGTATTCTAATTTTGTTTATTCTCCTGATATGATTTGAAAAATAATGTTGGTCAATTCCATACTATTTTCGCTACTCAGGGACTAACTGTGCGTTTGCACTAGCAAAACACCTTTTGAGTTAGTGGTGCCAATAAAACACATAATAACACATGAACAAAGTGCTTTGATATGTGTTTCTTAGAGTCTGATATATGATGATTCATATCAGACTCTAAGAAACTGGAACGGACTTGTGTAAAGTACAATAAACACTATTCTATGTTTTAAAATAATTATCACGTAATAAATTAAGTTAGATTAAAATTGCTTATTAGTCTTACAGGCTAGATTGTAATTAATTATTAAGAACCTTGTTCTTTTTAATAAAGGATAAAAAAATAAAATGGCGATGCATTCACTTCATGGCGACTCATTCGTCGCTGTGCGAACGCAAATTCAACAATACAAGTTCCGAGATTTGTTTTATTTCGCTAACTTGTATTTAGTTCCTAAATAGCAGAAACGCCATGGCATTGATCAAGATTATTTTAAAATTTATTTATTGGTGTGGATTTTTGGTACATACATTTTACATGAGATCTTAATAATAAATTATTAGAAATCTACCTTAAAGGTGTACACTCTTTCACATAATTAGTATCTAATTATTTAAAAAAAAAAATCAACATCTATACTTATAATAAATCTGTAGAAGTGAAAATTCTGTACATTGAAAATATCAAAAAAATAATTTACAGGGGGTGTTACTAGACCGACACCGAACCCAAAAATGTGATTAAAAAAATTTTTGTCTGTCTGTCTGTCTGTCGGTCTGTCTGTCTGTCTGTCTGTCTGTCTGTCTGTCTGTTTGTTCAGGTATCACGCAAAAACTACCGGTTCGATTACGATGAAACTTGGTATAATTATTCTTTAATATCCTGGGCACCACACTGGGTACTTTTTATCCCGGAAAAGTATATACAATAAAAAACAAACTTAATTTTGCGGTTCGATCCCTATACCCGATTACCACTGTCTGTACTGTACCAACCGCAAATACTAAGTTTGTCGTAGGTTGGGTCACCCGCAGTGGAGTTCATTTTTATTCCTTTTAGTTTTTAGAGTTATTTAGGTTTATTTTTATATGAGTCGTAGGTATAGATTTTAATTTTAAAGTATAGGTAGTATATTTGATAGTGTACGTAGTGACCGTAGGTTATTTTATAATACTGTTAGGTAGGATTAGTCATTCGTTTAGATATTAGTTTTTAGGGATTTTGCTTATTTATTGAGTTTAGATTAGTTATCATCAGAAATAAGTTTATTTAGGTAGGTATTTAATTTTCTGTTATTGAGTTTTTTTTTTAATTAGGTAGGTACTTAGGTAAAGATATCATATAGGTACCCTCTTAATCACCACTAATGAGACACAATTGGTTTTCTACTGTAATTAGCCACAAAGGGCCCGCGAGATAGGTGGCATTCTGGGGAAGCACATACATTTTATCCTGTTAGCACGTTCCCGTGGGATAATTTCCGACATCCGCGCGGGCGAAGCCGCGGGCAGAAGCTAGTATTGTAATAAAATAATTACAACAAAACACAACATAACTTAATGAATGGAAATAAAGATATTAATACAATGTCAAAATTAAATACATATCAAGGTCAATTATTTAACCTACAACAATATGACAATCCGAAAGATCCTTAAGAGAAACATACACACAAATATTTCATTCACACAAAAGACTCATAGGTAGATATACTTAATACCCGTAATCAAGGCGACCTGGAAGCATGTACCAAGAGTAAAAACCCTGCACGGCAGGAAAACTATACAGTATGTGGGGGTTCGGCGGTATAATAAATTACCTAAGAAAGTCAGTGAGTGTACACACGGCTACACGTCAAGCTATACAAAACCAGTTTGTCTTGGCCTCACTTTGTATGATATTTTCTCACAATGAACGGTTAGCTAATACTGGTTTTGCATAGCTTGATGTGTAGCCGTGTGTACAAGCATTAGTTAGACACATAAGATTAGTTCTTATTTTTTATCAGACATAAGTTTAGCGTGAATTGCTTTGTATTTTAGTTATAGGTACCTACCTAACAACATACTTGCTTTTTTTTTATAAAAGATAATATTAATATGGTGCTCAATTTATTGAATGGCTCGACGTCGTAATGTAACCTACAACATATTGTTAATTTAGTTTAGTTTATAATTAAACTGTATGTTCTTTGAGAAAATAAATGTCTTTAAACCGAAATACTCACCGTGAAAAGTTAGGTGGAGTGAGCTGTCATTCCAACTAATGCAATGGATTGACACTATTGACAGCTCACTCGTAACTTACAATCTATCATTAAAGAATTCGTCAATAGTACCTATAATAAAAAAAATCCAATAATGTGTGTTTCCAATAATGTCTTAGGTAATTGGTTTTTACATTGAATAATATTTAAGTCCTTAAGAATGATGATATTTGCCTATCTCCGATAATTTGGCGTGCATAGCAAGGCGCCTAATTCCATATCGTATTAGTAGGTACTAATAGGTTTTGAGAAGTCTGAAGCCGACTTGCACTAACACACTTTAAGCTACCCAGCAATCGTTGTCGAATCTCTGTATGTGCCACTTACAAAGAATATCTGATGGACGTGCATGAAGTCAAACTATATGATGGTCTATCAGTGAGATCCATCCAGGGGGCCTACACCGAAGTGCAAAGTTCGAATGTTCGGATCGGACCGACACATGGCCGAACCGGATATTATTCATCATCTTCCTGCCCTTATCCCATGTTACTTGGGGTCGGCGCAACACGTTTTCTTCTTCCATTCTCCTCTGTCAGCCGACAACTGTCAACCGGATATTATTGCAAAATGCAAAAAAAGTTCGGATCAGCTCAGTTGGGTCAGGACCATAGTCAATATTCGAAAGAGTGTAGGATTGTAGGATCGGAACTGACCGGACCAAATAGTAACTTCATAGTAGGAAACGGCCGAACATTCGGCCGATACTACTTCGGAGTAGACCACCAGATCTCTTTTAAGCCGTTGATGCGTAATTGAGTAAAACCAGTCATTTATTTAATCTAGGCTGAGAATCAGCACTTTTCGAACGTCAAAATTACATAAGACAGTCCCCCAAAACGCCCTTCACTACTTCCTAGTGCTTTAGCTGGGAAGAAGAAGTGGCGCAATGAACTCCCCAGCAGCACAGCTGTCTGTACATCATCATCTGCCTAGCCTTTTCCCAACTATGTTGGGGTCGGCTTCCAGTCTAACCGGATGCAGCTGAATACCAGTATTTTACATGGAGCGACTGCCTATCTGACCTCCACAACCCAGTTACTGGGTAATACGATACCCCTTGGTAAGACTGGTTGTCAGACTTTCGGGCTTCTGACTACCCGTAACGACTGTCAAAGATCCACGAATGACAGCCGGGACCAACGGCTTAACGTGCTTTCCGAGGCACGGAGGGGTCTCGGTATGTAAAGATGGTCACCCATCCACAGACCAACCGCGGCAAGCGTAGCTTAACCTGACCGATCGACCTGTGCGGCTGTTATTACTTAGCCACGGGCCCCTCCACAGCTGTCTGTACAGTAAGAAGAATTTAATAATATACAATAGTAAGTAATTACCATTACAAACATCTTCACAAATATTAATATTAGTGAACTAAGGATGCTATAAAGAGTAATAACTTCAATAGGGTTTACATACCTACATATATCAATTAACTACAAAACTAAAACACATCGCACGATGTTGTTTACAGAAACTATTGCAGAATTCAGCGCTAGGCGGCGCGGGCGTCGGGGGAGGCGGGGCAGACAGAGACAATGAAATGAACGCTGGGCCGAGGTGTCGCGTCGCTCCCGCATTCCCTCAGTGCATACTTGATGTACCGCGACGGAGGACGGGACGAGACACGAGCGGGAGCGAGGAATATGAGGGACAGTGTGAGCCTGGTCGTAGGAGTTACTGTTACAGGGGTACAGCAGAAGGCACGGTATTCATTCTATCACAAATAAGTAACTAGATGATTTAGGTCGAATTTCACCAATGCACCGAGTACAAGAGCTGTCAGTGTCAATGACACTACAGCTTTTGAACGCGGTTTAGATATACTGATCGCGTTCAGTTTCATTGGTGAAATTCGCCCTTAGTCGATAAAAAGTGATCTCGAATATGAAATCTATCAACTTCACAAAGAAGATAATAGTAATAGCATCCATAATTTCTCGCAGAACAGATGGCCGATGGGGCCGAAAGGTTCTGGAGTAGTTACTGCGTTCCCGACGACGTAGCGATGGAAGGCCTCCCACAAGGTGGACCGACGACCTTGTGAAGGCCGCAGGAACCCGTTGGATGAACCGGTCGAAGCGGAGGTGCTTGGGGGAGGCCTATGGCCAGCAGGTCAAGCTACCCGAAACTGTCAAATTTTCCCAATCAACCTTGAACCTTAATACTTCAACAATAAAGTTGAAAATATAATTATTAAATTTGACAGATTGTAGTAGCTTGATGTGCTGGCGTCTGTACATCTTTCAGCTGAAATGATGTTGATGTTGACAAATAGCAAACACCAAAGTGTTCTCCGCATTACAATCGCTCCGCCCCCGCTCATAACCTGCACATTATCACACAAATTCCCTCTGGCACTCGTTCAATGGAATCAAAGGATTTGCGTTCATTACCAGCTCTAATAATTGATGCGCGCCCGCGACACTAACGCTTTTAGTGTCGAATACTTGTTTGTGCCATACATCGGTATTGGCACTTCATTTTGATCGATAGCTGGATATTTTTGGTACAGATTTTTGGGTTAACACTCACTGTGAATTGCTTGGATTTCGGTATCTATTTGACTTTACAACTTGTAATTTTTTTGTACCCAACGGCTGCCAACGGAGCCCTATTACTAAGCTTTCACATAAATTATTTCATCACCATGTTCAAAACGGTGAAGGAATCGTGAGGAAACAGCCATGTCCTAGAACCAAACATTCGAAGACATGTGACATCCACCAACCCGAACTGGGCCCGCGTGATAGATTACAGCCCACTCCGTCTGTCCCAGCAGTGGGAACATTATAGGCTGAATATGCTGCGAACATTCATAGGATTGGCAGGTTTTGCTCGTTTTAAGAATACTGAGAAATACAACGGCTTAAATCAGCTTAATTTTAACGCATTCTTTAATTACGTAAGCGCAAAAGGTCTGGTTTAAAGAAGTTGTGAATTTTATACTAAATGGTTTAATTATTGTCTTTTCATTCGAAAACAAAACAAAAACTTTTCCCAACTATGTTGGGGCCGGCTTCCAGTCTAACCGGATGCAGTTGAATACGTATTTTACATGGAGCGACTGCCTATCTGACCTCCACTACCAAATTACTGGATAAAACGATACCCCTTGGTAAGACTGGTTGTCAGACTTTCGGACGTCTGACGACCTGTACCAATTATCCACGAATGACAGCCGGGACCAACAGCTTAACGTGCTTTCCGTGGCACGGAGGGGTATGTAAAGATGGTCACCCAACCGTGGCCAATCGATCGACCCGTGCGGCTGTTATAACTTAGCCACGAGCCCCTCTCTCAAGCCTCTCAAGACTCTTAATGTAGTCTACTTCACCAAGACACAACCAATCAAAACCACAACTTTATTTAAACAACCCTTACAAAAACTCTAAACCACCCTAAGAAAAATCTTTTTCGTCCACAAAGTATTCAGCATCAATGATTCTCCTTGTAGCCAATTCCATTATACAACAGGGGTCAAGTTAGGATTGTGTAACGAAGCGGGACTCTATTAATTGATTTTAGAGGGCCGGGGGAGGCAGGGGACATTTGGAAAATGTCCTCCTTGAGTCCCCACTAATATGAATATTCAACTAGAGTAGAAGCGGCCTGGTTGTAACAAAGAGAATTAATATTACAGCTAATACCGTTAATGTTTTGATTAAGAAGCGCCTGCTGAAATTGAGTGGCATGTAATATTCATAAACGATGTTAAGTAGTTATTTGTAGATGGAGGTTTGCTGTGACGCCGCTCGTGTTGGTCTGGGTGTGATTATAGTTTGGATTACATAGTAAGTAGCTTTCATTTGTTTCTATTGTGCAATTATAGAGTCCCCACAGCAGCACCCTAATTGCGTAACACATCATTTTGAAGGATATTCCTAATCCATTGCTTCATATGTTCGAAAAATTTGTCTGCTCAACAACGTAAATAGCGCAATGAATGTTGTTGAACTGTCAACATGAAAGCCATTGCTACTCTTAGTGTGTTACGCAATTACCCCGCTGGTTGGCGCCACAAGAATATGTTCTATCTGTAGTCTATGTGAGATACGAGAGAGGCACAAAATTACCATCAAGAAATAACTACCAACGAGGAGCTTTTCCTCTAAATGAAAAGTAAACTTTAACGTTTTCCACAAGATCTAACACCTTATTAATTGCTTTGCCGAAAACGTTTTACTCTAAAGATGTGATAGTCACACGCGAACGATATTCAACGTATGAAACAAATGAATCTTTGTATGTAATTATGTAAATATAAATACTAGCTACGCCCCGCCGATTCACCCGCATAAGTTTCGATCCCGTGGGAATATCGAGATAAAAAGTATCCTATATGTTAATACTGGCCATCCATATAAACCATCTGTGTGCCAAACATCGAAATCCGTTTAGTAGTTTTTGCGTGAAAGAGTAACAAACATCCACCCATCCATGCATACAAGCTTTCACGTTAATAATATTAGTAGCAAGTTGGATAAAAATCAGTTGCCGTGCGTTAGTCTCGCAAAAACTCGAATATAGCTATTTTTTGTTTTGTTCGCTACAATACTGGTTAAAGAAAAATTAAAATTAGGAAATACGCCAAAGAAACTGCCGAAAAATTTAAACAATCGTTGTCTGGGAATTGCCACCAATAATATCTATCTCAAGTGGTACGAAGTTCAGCGGATCATCTAGTTAAGTTTAAAAATCATCAGCAGTTGCTAGTCAAAAATAGATGATGGTATTGTCAAGCCCGATCTATTGGATCGTAACATTGTGTTAACGATTCTAGTATACTGTTATTTTATAATTTCTTCATTTTAATAATTATTTATTTAACATACACTGATTAATTAAGCTAACATTAAAATATATACCTATCATCATCATCATCTGCCTAGGCTTTTCCCAACTATGTTGGATTCGGCTTTCAGTATAACCGGATGCAGCTGAATAGATAGAAGATCAATAAGTAGTACACTCGCGAGCAATGAAAAAGTTCCAGTGACATAGCACCAAATTACGCCTAAACGGGAAAGGCTAGCTTAATGACGCCGTCTGCAATATTGAAGTACATTTAACATCGCATCAGAATATTACCAAGTAAAAACGTAAATATTGTGTTCAAATTGTATGTTCTATGTCTTAGGAGATATTAAGGTGTTTGTCGGCATTTTGTGGGTGGAACTTTTTCATTGCTCGGCAGTGTATATCTCTGAAATAGCCAAAAAATAACTATGGACCAAAATAACTACTACGTGGAGCCCTGACACAGTAGAAGGCGTAGAAGATGGCGAGACGAACTTTAGAAAACAACGACCAGTGGTCAACTTTCGCCCTGGATCGAAAGAGCTGGAAGTCATGCGGTCTTTGCCCACCAGTGGGATGATGCAAGCTTACAGTAACATTATATTTCTCAAATAAATCCACATCTCACTCCATCTACAACAGAACTAGCCCTCCTAGCTCTAGCCTGGTTAGGTCCTGTAACCTATATTTAGTTGTGTGTGACGGCGCGCGGTCGCCACGGTAATGACGCCGTTCAATTATTCATGCAATTAACTGATTATAGCAAGCAACACTCCAGCCGTCCCCCTCCCCCCTCCGCTATCCCCGGGTAAGTAGGCAACTAGTAGATAGTACTGTTATGTAGGTACGGTATGGGCATGTATGGCTTGTGATATTCTTCGTTGTAAAGGCCGTTTTGTCAGCTTAGACCAAAGATATTGTAATCCCTGTGCTAATGAAAAAATAATAATAATAATAATAAACGTTCTTTTTAGACTAAAGGCGTATGAAATTGATCGTCGTAGTATAATATGCTGATAAATCTTATTCAGGGTGGCTGTATAAGATTTATCAGCATATTTTTAGGGACAGGAACATCGATGCGCAAACTAAAACAATGAATTCAGCATATGACTCTGACCTCCCTCCGCTGAAATGTGTGTCGAACAGCCGATTTCGACGTTGACGTTGTTTTCCTTCACCGTTTTGAGCAGTGGTGATGAAATTATTGCATTATTGTACCTGCCTGGGTTCGAACCCACGACCTACAACTCGTAAGCAGGGCCGTTACTACTAGGCCACCACTTCTCATTTCAATCATAATGATCATCAATATAAAATTAAGCTAAACGTCCATCCTTGAGGCGTATATTTCTAGACACATAGACCTCCACTGCCATCTATACTTACCATACCAAATACCATGCAGCCTTCACCACCTTTCAAGTACAATGACAACATCCAAACACTAAACACTACATTCTCCACCAGACCAATCATTTATCACCCAACGCCAATAAGTCCTAAAACAGACTAACTCCACAAAACATCTACTAGAAAATGCACACATGAAACTCGAAACAAGACCGTAAGGCCGTCGCCACCCCGTATCACGTAATTACTGTCAATTTATCACTCTGAATTATTAATTTTCATTTGTGCAACAGTATGCGAGGTAAGTGTGTATTCAGTTAGTAGGCCGACTATATCTCTATCAGTTATTCATGGCGACGTGTCAGGCATTTCATGAGGCTGAATATCAAAGGCATAGACAATCAAATAATAGAGAATAGAGACACGCCCGCTTTGGTGTTTATAGCTGTTCTTGGCAAATGTTTTTTTTTGTTTTTGGCAAATGTTGATGTGTTTTTTTTTGTTTTTGGCAAATGTTGATGTTTTTTTTTTGTTTTTGGCAAAAGTTGATGTGTTTTTTTTTATTTTTGGCAAATGTTGATTTGTTTTTTTTTTTTGTTTTTGGCAAATGTTGATGTGATTTTTTTTGTTTTTGGCAAATGTTGATGTGTTTTTGTGTCGTTTTCGTCATCTACATAATTATCATAATAATCAGCCTATATTGTTCCCACTGCTGCCTCCTCTCTTCGAGAGGGAGTGGGCTATAATCCACCACGCGGGCCTAATGCGGGTTGGTAGATGTCACATGTCTTCGAATGCTTGGTTCTAGGACATGCCGGTTTCCTCAAGAGGTTTTCCTTCACCATTTTGAGAGTACAAAAAAAAATCTAAAAAATAATAAATCTTAAATTCATTCATTCATTCATTCACTGACAGATAACGCAGTCTAAACTACGCGGTCTAGAAGTATGTTTGAGAGATAGAAAAGAGTTGGGTAGTGTTATGTAGGAAGTAAGGAAATGCATCCCCGAAAGGGGCTAAATAGGGGATGAAAGTTTGTATGGTAGTTTGTTTAGATTTGATATCATATCGGGCACACGGCTTGTATCGTTTTAAATACCGATTTTTTAGTTCTATGAAAAGTAAGATCCTCAGAAAGATTTGCATCTTTTGTCCAAATACTTTAGAAACGATTTTAGAAATATTTTATACTAGCTACGCCCCGCGGTTTCACCCGCATAAGTCTCGATCCCGTGGGAATATCGGGATAAAAAGTAACTAGTTAATCCTAGTTATAAACCATCTGTGTGCCAAATTTCATCCAAATCCATTCAGTAGTTTTTGCGTGAAAGAGTTACAAACATCCATCCATCCATGCATACAAACGTTTACGTTTATAATGTTAGTAGGATTTTATCACGGAACAGAAAAAACAGGATTTTATACACACTATGCAAAACTCGAGTCACCTACTACCCGTTATTTAAAACCAACTAAAAAAGGATAGAAATGTTCGACGCTACGCGCTACGAAATAAAAAGGCTTTCGTAGCGCGTAGCACGTGGGTGCTACGACAGTTGCTACGCGCGTAACTACCAAATCTCGAAAGACGCAAAAAAAAAAAGAATAAGAAAACAAAACAAGCTACAAAACAGAGTAACCACACGAGTCGTATACATTTAAATTAGCAAATTTACAGCGTTACTCGCAAAGGGAAAATATTAAAGCATCCTAACACTCAATTTATGTATATCTTTAAGGAGCAAATTTAATTCTTGTGCGAAGGTGGGAGGCGGCTCGCGGAGAGGGGTCTAATTGCCAATTTTCTCTTTACGCCATTTTTTTCAGCTTTTAAGGAGAAAAATTCGTTAATGCATATTTAATAGCTGTAATCGCCTCTCCCTCTCAAGATATTACAAGCCACCGACTCCCTCTTTTAAATACCGTGGTATGTTTTTAAATTATATACAATTTGTTTATTTATAAGTCATTTGTAATTAATTTCGTGAATGATGGTGAGTTTGTTTTTGGCAGGTTTCATTCTTGGCTAGCTAAATATTAGACAATAGGTAATGTTGATAGCAACGCCCAGTCTTATAGGTAGACCTGGTAAAAACTATAACATACATAGCTACTGACCATTTCTCATAATATCATAATGAACCTATAACGTTCCCACTGCTGGGAAACATGCCTCTTCACGAGGGGGAGTGGGCAATAATCCACCACACGGGCCCATTGCGGTTTGGGGAATATCACATGTCTTCGAATTTTTGGTTCTAGGTCATCCCACATAGACACACACACGCATAGGGTGCATAGGGTTTCCTCACGATGTTTTCCTTCACCGTTTTGAGAGCAATGGTGATGAAATTAAAAACGCAAAGCAAAGTGCCTGGGTTCGTGGGTAGGATAGGTAGGGTAGCTCTCACTAAGATCTTCTGCTAGTTCTGAAGACCTGTGAACTGGGACTTAGATCACTAGCAGTTCTATTAATAATACGCTTCATTTACGAAGACAGTGACGCATTCCTGTCATCGCATTCTAGAATTGGTTTAAAATCAATACGGTTGTCCTGGATATTTGTATCATGTCGTCTGTCTCGCCACTATAATATTATGCCCTAATAATATTATGTGTTTATATAACTATATCAGACTCTAAGAAAGTGGAACGGACTTGTGCAAAGTAGAATCAACTCTATTCTAAGATTTAAAAAAATGATCACGTAAAAAAATAGGTAAGAATTAGATTGTAATTAATTATTAGGAACCAGTTTCTTTAAAATAAAGGATAAAAAAAATAAAAAAGTCGCCCGTCTCGCTACCATAATATTATGCCCTATTATATTATGACTCTCATGATTATTGCAAACCTATTGGATTCACCCAGTGAATAGTAATATGAGTTCACAGCAGGGTTTTAAGTGGTATCAATATCCCGTATCTATCGCCCTAATCGGTTTGAATACAGTTTTGAGTATTTAACTTCATTGATTGAGCTCAAACTGGAGGGGCTTGTGGCTAAGTAATAACAGCCGCACGGGTCGATCGATCAGGTTAAGCTACGTTTGCGGTGACTGGTCTGTGGATGGGTGACCATCTTTATATACCAAGATCCTTCCGGGTCTCGGAAAGCACGTTAACCCTTTGGTCCCGGCTGAGGGAATGGTGAGCCTTGTCCTGAAAAGTTCTCATACATAACTTCAAGTATTTTCCAGAGAACCTTACTCAGCACCATTCTCTCCCAATAATCTAGAAATATATCCCGCACCTAACATATCCCTTCACAACTATCTCTCAAGGGTGCCGCGGGTCCGCGATCATTTTCTTTGAGTCCGCCATAATCCCGCCTCATGTATAATGCGTGCATATAAATTTCAATTTTAAACCGGCCGGGCTCAAGTTTCACCCATTTGCGGAATTACGCGTAGGGTAGACTGGGGTAATCTGGTAATGCGTTTGCGACGCGACCTTATAAATAAACCAGCTTTCTTTTGCACTCGTCTTGAGTTCTGCGCACTTTTTTATTATTATTTTTGGCGGTACATCTGTATTATGTAGAAGTCTGGAGCTGCAGTAAGCTGGAGGAGCACTCACATAAATTAGACTGAACTACTGAAATAAACAGCTTTGTTTCGAATTATGACTGCTGTTGTTTTCGCTTGGTCTTTATACAATTTTGATATTTTAATACAATACGAAAAAAACCCGTTCTACTATGTATTTTTAAACGACTTCTAAAAAAGAAGGAGGTTCTCAATTCGGATGTTTGTATTTTTTTTTAAATGTTGGTTCGCGCATAAATCCGTCGCTTGCCAACCGATTTGAAAAATTCTTTTTTTTGGATAGGGTATACTTCCCAAATGGTCCCATAGAAATTTTATCAAAAACGGTTCATTAGTTTGGTTTTTAAACCAAAATTACTGGTAAAAATTACAACTTAAAAGTGAAATATAAAAACTTTTTTGCAAAAAAAAACAACCGACTTCCAAAAACGACACTACAAAGTAAAAAATAACTTTAATTTCGGAAGTCGGTGGCAAACAAAGAAAATGCGAACCCAACGACACCGACTTCCGAAATTAAAGTTATTTTTCACTTTGTAGTGTCGTTTTTGGAAGTCGGTTATTTTTTTTTTGCAAAAAAGTTTTTTATTGTACAGATCTTATATATCCTTAAAAACCTTAAAAAGGTAGCTGGGACCAACTGGATGCGGAAGGCGGAGGGTGTTGTGGGCCTGGGAGAGGCCTATGGCCAGCAGTGAACTGCGATAGGCTGAGTTGACTGATTTTATATATTAAAAAACTACGGCTTACACAAAAGCTCACTAAATCTAATTTTATTGACAAATGCGTGCACTGACTGGACAGCTAGGTCCTCTCAATCTGTGTGGTTCTTTCCTCAAAAGACCATCTCAGACATCGACCTACATGGTCTTCATATGATCTGACCAAGATTATGTCTGGACTTTAAAAGAGACTGTGACGTCTGAGTTTGTTTCGGCCTTTCTTCTCAGGCTAGTCAGATAGGAAACGCCGACCTCATCTAGTTTTAAAATATGATTGACGTGTAAAAGTGTTTGTACAAACCTACTTACAAAATAAAATCATTTATTAATATTTAAAACATATTATTTGTCTCTATATACCTACTTCAAATTATTGACAAAAAATCAACGATATCCAGCATTAATTCGTACAAAATAAACCAGAACATATTAAAAAAAATACAGTAAGCGTAATTATATAACCCCCTTCATCATCGTACTTCATTTTAAAATTAAGCAACTTGTATAAAAATTACAAATACTTGTACAAGTGTATCTAATGCTAAGTGACGGAGCATCAACCCCATCGGCCCCACTTGATTGCAACAGTTGTACCCACCGCAGTCAACCCTAAACCGCTCGAGGTTATATCAAAAGTCGATAACAACGCTAATACGAGGGGGTTGAGAGAAAAAAAATATCGGGGCTTTGTACTGGTGATTGTAGCAGGCGGGTTGTTGAAATGTTGGTTGTTGTAAAGTATTTATTTTGTATAAAAAAAACGATTAGAATTGGTTGAGCTTATAAAATGATTCAGGTTTTTTTTTTAATCACTAAAACTGGTGACCTATATAGAATAATCAGCCTATAATGTTCCCACTGTTGGGAAACAGGCTTCCTCTCCCTGAGAGGGAGTGGATCGCTACCACGCGGGACTAGTGCGGGTTGGTCGATGTCACATGTCTTCGATTTTTTTGGTTCTAGGACATGCCGGTTTCCTCACCGTTTTCAGAGCAGTGGTGATGAAATAATGTACAGACGCCAGCAGGTCCAGCTACCCGAAACTGTCAAATTTTCCCAATCAACCTTGAACCTTAATGCTTTAGCGATAAAGTTGAAAATTGATGTGCTGGTGTCTGTACACAAAGTAGAGCGCCTGTCTGGGCTGGAACCTACCCGTAAGTCGCGACTGTTACCACTGGGCTACCAGTGCTCACGCAAGAGCAAAATACAGAGCAGCAGTGCGATTCTGTAACCATCTCACCGTGAAAACTTAGGTGAAGTGAGCGTGGGGTGAGCTGTCATTCCAAATAATGCTAGGGATTGACACTACTGACAACTCACATCAAGCTCACTTCACTTGAGTTTTCACGGTGAGATTTTTACGGAATATTTTCTGAAATATCAATAATTATGTATGGCTCTTAACGTGGTTTTAAATAATATCATTCCATTTTATGTAGTCTGAACCTAGTAAGGTACGTTTTAAAACAAATTTTCTTTTCGAAAATTAAATAAAAATAAAATCGACTATCTGTTTCGACTGGTAAAATATAATCTATGGCAAGTCTCGTCAGCAGTCAATCGGCGGTAATCCGTCAGAAACAAATAATAACATTTGCCCAAATCCACCGCTGCTAATGTAGCCGCGTCTCCCCGCGGACTTTAAACTGCTTACATTTGGTTTAAAAATCCCCGACCTCCCCAATAGAGCTTATAAGCCGTTCGGTAAGAGCTCTCAAAACAATACAAATACGCGATTTAAAAAAATGTATTTTGTTATTATTTATTTATTTATTAATTTTCGATTGAAATATATGATTTGAGTATTTTTTTCATCTCCGATTTTTGTTTCTATCTATATAAAATTCGAAGCAACATTAATCCGGAACTGCTGACCTATTCTGTAAAAATCTCACCGTGAAAAGTTAGGTGAAGTGAGCTTGAAGTGAGCTGTCAATAGTGTCAATCCCTAGCATTATTTGGAATGACAGCTCACTCCACGCTCACTTCACCTAAGTTTTCACTGTGAGATGTTTACAGAATCGCACTGCAGGTAGAATGAGAGCTCACTTTATGCTCACTTCACCTAAGTTATCACGGTGATCTTTTTTACAGAATAGGTCGGCAGTTCTTTAAACATCACTTCACGATCTGGCAATTTTATACAAAAACAGGGAAATAGATTTTATGCCCTTGAACTTCGTCATAAAGTTACAGCAATGGCTAATAAACCTCAAATGCCAACGCCCGATCAAAATAACTATAACTTATACCAATAAAACACCAAACATATTAATCTAATAGAGGGTTATTCTCCACTCTCAACCAGAGTGTGGGGTATTCTCATAAACGGAATCGAAACACATTCGTTCACATTACGCATACGAATTGAGACAGCATTGTCGTCCTGACTCATAAATTTCAATGAGACCATCGCCAGTTATTAAATTAGAAAAATTAAAAGTGATAAATAAAGTCCAATTAAGCGTTATTGCGTAAAAAAGGCATAAATTAATGCGTTAGTCGTGCGTTCCGGCGGGAAAACATGTGACGTATGTCAAGTGACGTAGTGATGGGAACGGTGGTAACGTTGGTGTGATTTTTTTGCGAATTATGTGTTTGTAATTATCGATAGTTTTTTTTTTGTATGTATCTGTGTGGTTTTGTTGGTGGAGTGTCGCATTAAATGCTAATGGCACAACATTTTAACTTTGCAGTTTAAGTTCTGAACATAGATTTAAAAAACTCATTAATTATCGATTTATTATTGGAAGGAGGTGATATTTTGCAATTTTACATAAAATCTTTTGAATAAACAAAGACGTTATTTCCTAGATTACACAAAGTAACTAACTGAGATGACTTAAAAGGTCAAAAGTAGGTACAGCTACTCTGTACTATGTAGAAGTCCCCATTCGCTTTCAAGTTTTAGCTTGCATAATTTGCGAAACTATCTACTTCAATGAATACTGTCGCTGCACTAGTACTCATATAATTATTGCCATATAGTATGCACGTAATAAAGTGGACATTACTCAGGGCGGTCATAAAATTAGGTTTAATAAAATGCACATCTAGCCACTTAGAACTAACGCCATTATGATTCGCGAGCTAACGTCAGCAGTGTGTCGTGCGATTGTTATTAGATGTGCTATTCAATCAAACTGCTTTCATGGGTGTGAGTTTGTTCATCCATTTGATTATTTTGACAAATATTACTGCCAGTAGTACAAATAGTATCAATAGAAATGCCAAATAAAGATAACTGAAAGTAAGGTTGGGTTAGTGGCCACAGAAATAAAAAACTATATACCTACTAATAAAATGTCAACCAACCAAATGGGTTTAGCTCTTTCAGCCTTCTAACTTGTGTAAAAACCCAAATGTTGTGCTGGTAGCAGTCCCCAGGATAATGCGGTATACAATATTTTTCAGAATATTTAAAATTATGTCAGTTGCCTGCTCGATTTTTTCGAAAAATCCACAAAAAAGATGAAACTTGTAGGGTCGCTTATATATATCCAAAAACATCGACAACAGGAATGTTGTTTCCCATCACTGTAGCTCATCACACGTGTTCTCTAATTACGCGCTTAAATTGTATTAATTAGTGCGCGACTGAAAGGGTTCCGTCACAATTAAATGGCATTTTAGCTGCTACGGAACCCGCCGCCATTGTTCTCAGTATGGGGGTCATTAGCATAATTTTAATTTTATTTGTTAATTATACTTGATATGATATCGTGTTAATGTGAATTTGATAGTAATATGAAGGGGCATTTGTATCGTTTATTTGAGTAATGTACCTAATCAATATTTATTTCATATTAAAACAGATGCAATGCACCATACCATAAGCCAAAAAACAGCCAAAAAAACAGCCAAGTGCGATTCGGACTCGCGCACCGAGGGTTCCGTACAAACTTGTAGGTAGTAAGTTTAAAATTATTAAAAATATTTTTATTATATGATGTAACTGAAAGTTTTCGCAAATTTTCCTTTATTTGTGCTATAAGACGTTGCTTCGTATCAAATTTCAAGATTCTGAGTTCACGGGAAGTACCTGTAGGTTTTGATTCCCTTGCGAGTGTCTAAAATTTGCGGCAGAAACGATCTTTTGATTGCGTTGGCTTAGAAGTTTGATTTTTTCACAGCTCCAAGGGTCAGTGGACTTGAGTATTTGATATAAATTCTAGCTTGATACCTCCACGAAAAAGGGTCCTGAGAAAAAGGGTCTTGAGAGACAGACGCAGACGGACGGACAACAAAGCGATTCTATAAAGGTTCCGTTTTTTTCCTTTCGAGGTATGGAACCCTAAAAAACAGTACCATAAGCCAAAAAACAGGTGGCTTTAATGAGTCACCTGTTTTTTTGGCTGTTTTTTGGCTTATGGTACGATTAGAAGTAAGGGAAGTAGGAACATCTCATACACTGAGGTACTACGACAGGTGCTTTGTAGAATTAAGACTAAACCGTCTATGTATGTATAATCATGACGCACAGCTTAATTATTGTTTGTTTTGTTACAAAAGTAGTTATACTACACTAGTTATTTCGCCACTCTGCAATTGGCATTTTTGTTTTTGTTGTTTGATTATTTTTTTATTGTTATTTGTTTTGTGGCCATCTGCCAATATCGTGTGTATTGTCAATGTCAAATTGACAATTAATGTGAGTTGTCATTGGTCCCTGGCCTTGACATCAACCAAAAGGCAAAAGTGTCAACATTATTTTTTCTACGCTTGACTACGAGTCTTTTAACTAAGTGTATCTTATGTTTTATTTTTTTATTATTATTTTTATTTTTTTTTGTAACTGTGCGTTCTGTTTGTGCAGAATAAAATATTTTTCTTTCTTTTTTCTTTTATGTATAAACCAGACAATTGAGCAGTGGTGGCGCAGTGGCACCGGCCGCGACGCGTGTAGGTCGTGGGTACGAACCCAGATAGGCGCTTAACTTTGTGTAAATTATTTTATAACCACAGCTCTCAAAACGGTGAAGGAAAACATCGTGAGGAAACCGGCATGTCCTAGAACCAAAAATTCGAAGACATGTGACATCTAGCAATGAGCATTGAGCCCACTCCCTCTCACAGAGAGGAGGCCTGTGTCCCAGCAGTGGAAACACAGCTGATTATGTAATATAAACCCGACAATATAACAAGATTATATCTGTACATAAAACCTTATAGGTAGTGACATTATCTACAAACTAACTACCAACAAATTCACAAACTACAACTTAACCCAAACCGATTTATTCAAGAAGAGGAATATAAAACTAAATTGCATAACATAAAACTTGAATTATACGGGGAGGAGGGAACGCTCAGCGATACTAACATCAAAGGAGGGCTATTATGAAAAATCGTAACACGTTTACTGGGCGGACTGCGCTACATTATTCATGAGTGAAATTGCTCCTTCCCCGGTACCTGTGAACGGAACTGTTATTTATACTCGTTCCGGATAATAACAGTTATTGGGGTGTAAGCCCCGCCCTACTCGATGTGCTAAAGTTAGGTTATGTAGATGTTATTTATTTTTTAGAGGTTTTGAAACGTTTTTAAAGTGTTTGGTGTTTAGAGAGTGCAAACGTATCTATTATATCGTATAAAATAAATATAACTATGTCAAATATTATCAAATAAAATGAAATATTCATTTAATCCGCGCCAGACGTAACCTCATTCAAAGTACTCGTATTCTATTATTTTAATTATTTTGAATGTGAAGAGTATGTGGGTCATTTTATTTATATTATTTTTCTCTGTTCTCTTAGTTTTTGTCATGGTCTGGCAGTTTGAGTAAATAATGTGGCCTACCCAAATGTCCTTTCTTTGGTATTGTTCGTCGAATCATTGAGCTCCTTAAGTTTTGAGTTGAGCTGCACGATTTCTGACAAATGCGTGCACTGACTGGACAGGTCTTCTTAATCTGTGTGGTTCTTTCCTCAAAAGATCATCTCAGACATCGATCTATATGGTCTTCACATGATCTGACCAAGATTATGTCTGGACTTTAAAAGAGAATGTGACCTCTGAGTTTGTTTCGGCCTTTCTTCTTAGACTAATCAGATAGGAAACGCCGACCTCATCTAGTTTTAAAATATAATTGACGTGTAAAAGTGTTTTTACAAACCTACTTACAAAAATAAAATCATTTATCATTACTTGTCTATGCCTTGAGTGTCTTATGCACTCTGTGGCTTTGCTGTGACAAGCACCTATTGTATCACCCACATTTCGCCAATTAATGATATATACTATAGGCCAAGTCCCATATAGTAGGGGGCTAAATCTTAGGCTCTTAGTTCTAAGTCCTTAACATATTAACTAAACTCTATAGATTAGGTTTTACAAAGACTAAATTTTGTGAAAACACGTTGAGTTTTTAAGCCACGCTTTTGAAAGTTCATTTTATTTTAACAGCACGATGCTTGGTTGAGTGGTAAATCTTATTTCCATGACATGAGCTATTACCATAAACCTCCTACTAGCCACGAAGGAAACCTAACACTTGTCACTAAGTAAATCCTCCATTCAAAAACCTACTTAAACAAAAAACTACAATATTCTTCAAATCCACGAGCTCTGCGGGTATCTCGTCTTCCCATCTTCCTATCTTCCCATCTTCCCGTCATAAGAAACCGAGTCACGCCCCGCTGCGACTGTCGCCAGCTAACCTGCTTACGACACAAACACTCGTGATTGCTAACGATACCGACACGGCGACGCGACGACACGGGAAATTGAATCTAACGTTTTTCTCTAAGGGAGGATTAGTTAGCTTTGTTTAGACGTTTGTATTTTTGGTGTTTTTTAGTTTGACTTAAAGGCTAACGTGGAGTAAGATTGCTCACTGACTTAGGTAAGCCAATCTCTTTACTAACTTGGATACGATTATACTTCTAAAGTGGGTAGGTACCTATTAATAAAACTGAAGAGTTTTTTTTGTTTATTTGTGTGTTTGTTAGAACGCGCTTATCTCTAGAACTGCCAGCTAGATTTGAAAAAATATTTCTGCATTTCATAGCTCAATCCTTGTAGAAGGCTATAGGCTATTTAACATCACGCCAGGCTCGGCTCCTAAGAGTTCAGGAGCCGAGCAAAAAGAAAAAAAAGTCATAAAGAATGCTGAACGAACACGAAGTGATGCGCGCGCAGGCGATGCGATTCGACGAGGTGTGTCGGAGAAATAAGAAATTTCACGGGGACGAAGTCGCAGGAAAAAGCTAGTTCTTTATACAACCACAAATACTGAGAGTCAGTTAAAGTTGGGCGCTTAGGCAATTTTTGCGACAACCTGTCAGTTTTTTTTTTACTTTGGAAGAAACTTGATGACTTTTCACGGAGTCAGTCATGTGCAAAGCGATCCTACGAGACAGCGTATGTTATGTGATGATGATGTTATACGAGGGTTAGATTAGTTGACATTTACAAGCTAAAATTAATTTATTAAACGGCTCTAGTTGAACAATGAGTAAATTGATCGTTACATAACAGCGAACAGCGAGAATTCTGCAACTCCTATACCTACTTATTTTTCAATCTGTAAAATCACAGAACAGCCGTCATGAAAATCTGTAATTTTCATCAGTAGTGTAAAAAAACTGATATGTATTTGGACAGCCGTTTTTGTGTGAACGTCCACCGCTTTCCTAAGAAATCAAACCTTTAGCATAGCAAACAATCACGCGGAAAATCCTTGATCCGATTATCTAGATGATAAAACGCGAGCGACACAAACAACGTTGATTATAAAAGTCGAGCGAAGCAACGGAGATGATCCAACTGTACGCTGTACTCGTAATAGCCAGCGACGCGCAGCCGCCGCTCACCGTAAGCAAAAACTCAATTATCATATTTTATACCTCATAATACTTACGAAAAGATATTCAATTATATAATTTTTCCTCTGAAAAGGGAATCCCTTTTCATTTCTCATTTGGATTTTTCTCTTAAGCAATTACGAGGCAGCCCGAGGGAGCGCGAGATTGGCTCCGCGAATACATTTGCACGCCGGACGCGCCCGCTCTAATTTATCTTTTAACAAGGAATGGAATGTTATGTTAACTTATGCGCAGACCGCGTTAGCTCTGTTTTCGTTTAATAAAAGTGTGTTTCGCGGATGATTTTATGAGTTTCGGCGAGTTATGAATTTGTTTTTGCGCGGAATAGAAATGAGCTCATTTCGTGCACCCGCCCGTGTGTTGTGTGGAGATTATTTATCTATTATTTATACAGCAGCTTTATGTATTTAATCATAAACCTTATACAGTCTCAAGTTATTTCCATTAGATTAGCATAGCTCTGTCAAACTCGTCCAAACATAATTTGCGATGGAAGGACATTATGTTTGTAACAAACGAAGTTCTCGCTCGGCAAGTCGCTCAAGCGGTTCGGCACAATTCGATTCCGACAAGCGGCGGATCGGATTCGGGCGAAACTCGTAATCGTATCGCGCGGCCGGGAACACAAATTATTCGTGCGCCGAAACTGGCTAACTTCGTCAACCCTATAAAGGAGGTAAAGAACAAAGCGGAACCACAATTGGCCGTGGATCCTCTACCTGAGTCGATGGAAGTTTTAAAAATGGCAGCTCTTTGAGAGAAAACTCAATAAGGGCACGCCCGCGGGACGCGTAAATACAATTTGCAAGGAATCGCTCGTGCCTTTGACGTGAGTCGCGACTTGCTGGTACAAGGCGCTTGTTTGCCCCACTCACTCGTCCCTTTCGCCCTCACGCCCCGCTGTGATACGTGTACGATCTGTCTACGTCTTTAAGTGAAAAATCTAATACGACCCGATGAATATTTAGCGTGCTCTGCAAACTAAGCTAATGCGATATCAAATCAATTTGTTTATTTAGTTTGAGAAGTCTGGCGCCGAGTCGGCTCGAGAATATTATGTTTTTAAGATGTTACAAGTTCCTTTTAGTTGTTTTTTCTTGTAAGCTTATTAATCGAGGCAGTACACTTACCATCAACTGCCTAGCCTTTTACCAACTATGTTGGGGTCGGCTTCCAGTCTAACCGGATTCAGCTGAATACCAGTATTTTACATAGGGTGACTACCTATCTGACCCCACAACCCAGTTACTTGGTATTACGATACACCTTGGTAAGACTGATTTTCAGACTTTCGGGCTTCTGACTACCCGTAACGACTTTTAAAGATCCACGAATGACAGCCGGGACCAACCGCTTAACGTGCTTTCCGAGACACGGATGGGTCACGGTATGTAAAGAAAGGTTGTTAATCATTATCAGCCTATTGACTGGGTTGTGGAGGTCAGATAGGCAGTCGCTCCATGTAAAATACTGGTACTCAGCTGCAGCCGGTTAGACTGGAAGCTGACCCCAACAATAGTTGGGAAAAGGTTAAGCAGGTGATGATAGTCTGTAATGAATATATTTAAACTACAGAAGACATTTCAGACCGTCACATAATAACCTCAACTCATTGAACAACAATGTAAACGCAACTTCACATTTCGAGGGTAGTTTTAATTCGCTATTCGGCGCCACAATTAATTAGAAGCAACTTCGACTTCAAACGGACATGACGTAGCGACTTCATTTGATTGATGCGAGACTAATATTGTTATTTGATTGAGATACGGAATGAGATAATTAATGGCTTCTTTAGAAGTTCTGGATAACTTAATGATGATTCAATATGGAAATTAGATTTTCTCTGTAAATGAGAAATCAATCCACACATACAGTTAGTACTACAGGTTTAAATATGCTAAGCATAGACTAGACTAGATTATCATGTACATACGGCAGCACATCAAGATACTACAATCTGTCAAACTTTAATAGATTATCAACTTTATCGCTATGGCATTAGGTTCAAGGTTGATTGGGAAAATTTGACGGTTTCAGGTGGCTTTATGTGCTGCAAGCGACGTCTGTACTTAAGTTACTTTTGAAAAGTTGAAAACGACTTTACTTTTCCAATGAAATAGATATTTGTCATCGATTGTAGCTTCAAACATATGTCTAGCTAAAAGCATAAGAGTTTTATCTCATCTGCCGAGCCTTTTCCCAACTATGTTGGGGTCGGCTTCCAGTCTAACCGGATGCAGCTGAATACCAGTATTTTACATGGAACGACTGCCTATCTGACCTCCACAACCCAGTTTTTACTGGGTAATACGTTACTCCTTGGTAAGACTGGTTGTCAGACTTTCGGGTTTCTGACTACCCGTAATGACAAAGATCCAAGATTGACAGCCGGGATCAACGGATTAACGTGCTTTCCGAGGCACGGAGGGGTCTTGATATGTAAAGATGGTTACCCATCCACGGAGCAACCGCGGCAAGCGTAGCTTAACTTGATCGATCGATCGACTTTAGCTACCTAGAGTAATCTTCATGCGTAACTAAAAAATACATGAATCTGTAGTGGGTACCAAATTGCAAAATTTTAATAACTTTTGTTCGTCGTGTATTAACTTAAACTAAACCTATCACCATGAATGGCGTCACCAAAATACCTAGACAAACAGCCATCACAACCCTTTCATACCTACACTGAACCCGTAGGTATCCGCGTTACCATGACAACCGTGTACACTCCCCTCTGCCCAATTTAACCTACAAAACTACACCCTATTCTATTCCACATAAAGTGTAAATTCGTATAAATGGGTAAAGGTAAAAAGAGATAAAGTCGTTAGGTCCCCGTGTCGGTGTCGCCTCGTCTAGTTTCGTTAGCGTAACTAGTCGCGACTGTGAACTCAGTTTAGTTTAACGTTCTGCCAATATTTAGTTAGGAGTTAACTGTAGAGTGGTGCCTTTTAACTGTTTGTAGTTGGTGTTGTGGAATCTTCTTGGGTCTTGCGGAGATTTATACTTAGTGACGATTAATTATTGAAAGATTTTTTACATTTACAGAAAAGAAGGGATACAAGCTAACACTAAAATAAATTATATATTATTTACAAGCACATTAAAAAGGGAACAGCACATTGGGCTTAAAAATATCGGCATCGCTGTCATTGGGAAAAGTGTCCAAAAGGCTGGCTGCGTTGTCACGTTGAACGCTGATTCTTTGGCCTACAAATAGGCCAGCCCCCTGGCAGTGGCGTGCATTGCATAAAGGCATATACGCAGTGCCTACCTCGATAAATTACCATAAGCCTGTCAATTACATTTTAACGTGTGTGCCCCACAGTTAAGAAACTTATCATACCTAACAAAAAACAAAATCTTCATACAAACGCGCGGCAGTAGGCAGTCACCAGACGGCCTACTCGGCTCCCGTACTATTCGCACATTGTCATTGGTCTTTACTCGTTCAAGTTAATACGACGAACTTAAATTCCTGCCTACCTATTCTGAAAACCAATGCACTGCCACTGCCCCCTGGTCACGTGAAGGAAGAAGGTACTATATTAAACAATAGCTTTATGAATTGTGTAAATGAAAATGGTGTAAAATAACCACTATTGTCACTGTATAACCGATCCTACTAAACTCACCTATTTAAACTCATTAAAAAACTTAATAGGATATGTCTTGTGGTGTTAAAATTGATGATGCCAATTAAAGACTGCCTGCCTCTGGGCTGGATTGAGGTCAAGAGTGAGTCCATTGTCAATAAAAAAAAAAGACGACATCATATTCTGCCTAGCGTTTTCCCAACTATATTGGGGTCGGCTTCCAGTCTAACCGGATGCAGCTGAATACCAGGAGAAGGTCACATAGAGCGACTGCCTATCTGAGCTCCACAACCCAGTTACTGGGCAATACGATACCCCTTGGTAAGACTGGTTGTCAGACTTTCGGGCTCCTGACTACCCGTAACGACTGTCAAAGATCCACGAATGACAGCCGGAACCAACGGCTTAGCATGCTTTCCGAAGCATGGAGGGGTCTCGGTATATAAAGAAGGTCACCCATCCACTGACCAACCGCGACAAGCGTAGCTTAACCTGATCAATCAACCTGTACGGCTGCTATTATTTAGCAACGGGCCCCTCTATGCCAATTAAAGACGACAATAAAATAAATTAAAGAAGTCGGTAAGGTTAAGCTGAAACTATTTCCCAAAAGACTGTTTTTATTTTTTCTGAATCTAAACCACTGAATATTCTACTTACCGACGAACCAACAGATCAAGTCCTCAAAAAAATCAACAGCTTTTAAACACAAAAAGAGGGTAAAAGTAATAAAAAGAGTGTCTAATTACCCTTGTACCATTTTACCCGCATATGGTCAGTGAAGGGTTAGGCCACCGTTCAATCTCAACCCGTGGCCGATCAGTGGGCTATTTGATTTATTTTTTATGGCCACTTGAGTCTATGGCTTCGTCTATGCAATTGCATGCAGGCGTGGCTAATGTGTGTAAAGGGGTATTTTTATGTTTCATTGAATTGTACAATTGGTGTTTCTGAGAGAGGAAAATATTGAGTGTTTTGATTTGGTTTTTTGGACACGATTGTGGTCAGGAACCATGTATTTGTTATCTTAGAAGTAAAATTGTTTCTTGTTGTGAGGGCATTTAATTTTGAATTAAGGATTTTTGAGTGCATTTTTGGCGGAATGCATTCTAGTAAACTATGATGTTTGTGTAGTGTAATAAGCCTAAGTATAATGTTCACACTGCTGACACAGGCCTCCCGCCTCCTATCTTCGAGAGTGAGTGGGATGTTATCTACCACGCAGGCACAGTGTGGGTTGGTAGATGATGTTTGTGTATTTATCATGAACTCAATGGTTTACCAATTCACGACCTAAATCAATTTTCAGGACCTCAAAAACGCCACTGATGCCGCGATTAGTGTGACCACCTCTGACCCAACTCATGTAACATAATAATATGTACATTTACCACCAATGTATATAAGTAGTTTATCAGCCATCTTGTTACCATAACACAAGCATTAGGTTGCTTAGCTTGGGACTAGATGGCCCTGTGTGAAATGTCCAGGGATATTTATTTATTTTATTTATCAACTCGAAAATAAGAAGAAGACAATTTATATGTGCTCAAATGAACCATTACATTCTAGGTCAATATCTTTTAAAAAAACAAAACACAAACATCTACAAAACTGTTCTTTCTACCTATTCATTAGCATCATAAAGGCGACTTCACGCTGTCACACAGATCGCTGCGGCACGCGCGTGTTATCGCTAAATATTGTCAAATGCCCGCAGCGCGCCGCGGGAGGGACGCTCATTGTGTTTTGTTCGGTAGCAGTGGTTAGTGTGAAAAATTTAAGTTTTAAATATATGGGCTATTGATATAGAAAAGTAAAATTGTAAAAAGTTCTGCAAGATTTGTTTTGACGGTAAATTTTTTACATAATACATCGGCTATTCATTAACTGAAGTGTTTATAGTTAGAATACGGGCTGATTTATCAATAGTCAGATAACTCATAACTGAATGTTTGATGTTGGTGTATGTATATGACAGTTTGACATAATTTCTATAAAACAGCTGTCAAACCTCAATATTTATTCCTCAGATGAAAAAAATTCTGACAATTGACAAATCTGGCCTTAATTTATAAATTGACTTTGTGACATAAATTGGTCATACCAATGAAATCATCAAATTCCAAGTGGTTGCGATCAATAGATTGACGGAACAAAACATACCTAGGTACTCCATTAAACAAAATGTCCGAAGATTTCTGCGATACTATAACTCTAACTCTCGATAGAGATAACTCTATTAAGACAGCATCAACCGTTTAAAATGAGTCATTAAACGTAATTTAGTCTTCGCAACAAAATCAAGATCCAATTACGGTACATTTAGCATCAATAGTCCACTTGCGCACACGCTCGAGTCACGTGGCGTCCGTGCGTTTTGTTTATCCACCAGATTCGACTCAATTTAGCGTTAAGTGATCGCCTATTGCGACTGTAGGGCCACACCCTCGGCTTTCCGCTTTTTTAATCGCGTCGCGACGGGTCGCCGCGATTTATTACGGACAGTGTGAATGTGCTCTATTGTCCGAGCGATTTTTGTTGTTTGATTGAGATCGGTTCCGCTATTAAAGCGATGTTTGTGTGACATTTTTATTTTTATAGGTTCGTTTTGGGCGGCGGGCGTGTGGAAGCGTTGATTTATAAACGATGGCTTGATGTATGGACTATTAGTGTTAATAGCTTTTTAAAACACTTCCAATATAGAAAATGTTTGATGTTGGTGTATCTTTTGATCCTAGATCCTATCTTTTGATCCTATTATATTGTAAATGTAAAAGTTCGTATCTTTGGATGTTTGTTACTCAATCAGGCAAAAACGGCTGAGCAGATATGGATCAAATTCGGCACACAGATAGATCATGGCCATGAGGTTACGACATAGGATACTTTTTATCCTGGTAGTATGTTGTCGTGGGATAATTTCCGACAAAGTAATTTAATAGATAGGTAGGTGATCTAAAGGAAGCGTGTATAAGCATAACTAAATACTTTCTATCTAGGCTTATGGAATTTCTACTGAATGAATCTTTGATAAATTACTTAGTAAAAAACTAATTAAATAGAATGGGTTACAAACCGGAGATCGAACAGAGTAGCGAAGCATTGGAGAGGAGTCTGCCCATTGGCAAGGTTGGGCGAATGTCCGCTGATAAAGAAAGAAAGGAAATTATAGAGTTTCTATTTACCATAGGTAGGAAAAATCACATATTAAGTCAAACAGGTAAGTAAATTTAATTGAAACATCTATAGAAAACGCGATTTTAAATAAGGTTTATAAATTGCATTTTTCTGGAATAAATCCTAATATTGGACATAGTTTTTCTGTACGAATTTTGGATTTTGCAGAGGATAACTAATGTCATTTGTGCAACCAGTCTTGTTGTCACATAGTTATATTTTCTTTAAATGAAATGACATAACTAGGTACCTAGTATAACAAATAGTATAATAAAACGAATCTTTGTTGGCTCATAACTTTTTAATGGCTTTTTATTTTACTATTCTGTTTCCGTACAGACACAATTAATAATAAGACAAAACGATAGAATGTTTAACTTTGGAGGTACAATGTCAAACAGTGGAGTAATATTCTCCCGAAGTTTGTATGGAAAAATTTCGGCAAGTGTGCCCTTAAGTAAACCTACAGTGATTTTTCTGTGTGATGGTAAACATTTTTTCAAGAGTGTACTTTGGTAGGTACTTGAACCGACCGAATATTTTTATTGTATTAATTCATAAAGACAATATTTTGTATATGTATTCGAATATTATATTTCCATTAAGCTTTGCCTATGTTTATTACTTCGAAAAACCCTAACAAAATCCTTCAAAGACGCATGACTATCACACCAAAAATAGCCAACAAACTCGAACACAAGCGGGTTGAGTCAACGCAGAACAATAGACCGGCTCAGTGTTCATACTGTTCATTAACTGTATTAATTAATGTTTAATTGAGCCAAATAGAGTATCAATTTAGCGGACGGCAATTGGATCATGCATCCCGGCACACGATGGATGTACTTAGTGTAGCGTGGTTCAACGTGGGTTAGTGATAGTAGGCAGTTCGTGCTGTGGGATTTAATATTTTGATACAGAGTGACGAATTTTTTCGACTCATGGTAATAGAAGGAACAATGGGGTTTTAGTTGATAGGAGTCCGACTTAACCCTCGGTATTTCCCAGACTGAGGGTATCCATGAGGATTTCCGCACGATAAAAAAAAAGTGATCTAAGTAGAAGTTGATCGTGTGGTGTCTGGTTGAGATTTAGCCAAATAATCAACATTTTTGAACATGTTATTAAATCGTCATGCTATTCATTTATGTTTCCAGAGAATTTTATTGTTAGGCGAATTGACACACTATGTCAATTTGCCGTGTCATAGCTATTTCATACAACTGTCAAATTACTAAAATTTGTCGTCACTTTGCTCAAAAGATTATTTTCCTGACTTTACCTACTGTAGAAAATTACGTAAAAATGATATAAGCAGAAAGAGTATATAAAGTAAGTATTTGTAAATTTTTCTATAATAAGGAAGTACTTATCATTTCTAAAGCATACATAATATGTATATTAGTCATATTTTAGGACACAGCTATATGTTATAAAAATTTAATATTTAAAAAAAAAATCACCAAAAACCCCTCACCTACCCCTCAAACCTATGATATAAATCATTTAAATGCGATACGTCTTGATTTTAGTGTAAGTCATTATGGATGTTCTGTGAAGCTGTAACAAACACCTGTGTAGGCGATGCGTGATCGTATCCCTATTTTATATTTTTGTATTTGTTTTCATTTGTAATATGTTTAATAAAACCAGGGCTGGTAACATGAGCGGGAGACGCATGCGAGCGGGGAGGGGGCGCTTGCCTAGCGCCTAGCGGCGGCGGCGCCGCGATTTGCAAAACAATTCTTTAGTGTTCGCTACGAAAGATCGCGCACGGACGTATCGCGTACGTCTCCCCACCCTTCACCCTTTCGCAAAATCTGGTGTTTCACTGTGCACATGCACATCCCCTACAACCTGCTTTTCCAGCAGTCACTCCACATAAAATCAATTTAGCATGTACGAAACAATTCTTCAAGCGAATTAGCCACAATTTGACAACATAATAAGACTTCTAAACATTCCTGCCCTCCCTATTCCCAACTCCACATACCAAGGAAGCTGTACGTACAACATCGGGAGCGGAGTGCGTCTCATCGTTTAATTACGACGTTAATTACTCGAATTGACTTAAACAGACATGCGATTAGTTGCGCGACAATTAACGACACTGTGGGCGAACCTTTGTAATTGAACCTTGTATTAGTAGGTACTGCAAGGACATTATGTGGCGTCTTAGGAAATAATAAATAAATAGCTAAAATGACGAGGTATTCATTCACATCATCCATTTGAACGACACCTGACTGCTACAATAGCACCTAAGCTATTCCACAAATGGCACCGAAACTATATTCAATATAGTATGTTAGTTTGTGTGGTGCCGTTTGGTTGAAATCAGTGCTGTAAGTGGAATACCTCAGTGTGATGGCTCTAGCTCAACTTTTCTTCTTGAAAGTGTAAAGGAATACAACAGGAGAAGTATGGTGGTATTACTATTCCAAAATAGGCATACTGTTTGGTACAAAGGTATGCAAATGTGATGAACATCACACAATCTAAACTTAAATTAAACCAAAATCGTCAACTGATTATTAAGTAAGATACAATGGTATCTACATAAGTTTTTTCTTTGCTTATTTTGGTCTCCGGAAGGTTTTAAAAAAAACTGGTTTTTGAGCAATAATTATGGTTAACTTTTACTTGTTCATTCTCCTATAAACATGAATTTTAGTGTCACAGCTTTTTGGATAGACAATCTTTGTCTCCTACAATTAATCGATAAATTATACAGCATTCCACCCACCTCCTCTGCCTAACCCTGAGGGGACTACGGGCGTGATGTTATGTTATGTTCAACCATCCTCTCAACATCAAAAAACACTCAACAATGGCATCAATAAGCGTGAAACATACAAACAGACAAAGCGATTTGTCGCTCGACATAGGATTAAACAAGGCGGGAATTAGCGAGCGCGTCGACAATGTACGCCTAACGTATTTATGTCGAATTGTCGGCGACAATCGCATTGTGCGCTGTCATGTCGAAGGATTTGATGCCAGAATAATACTGTTAATGAATTTAAGGCAATTTGGAGTTGCTGATTGTGGTTTAGCGAATTGATGATCTGGCTAAAGTTTGTCAAATTAGTACCTACTTGTAGAAAATGAAAATATATTATTAGAATTTGTAGTGGAAAATGAACTTTGTTATTCCTAGAAAACAATAAATGAAGACGTCCTGTAGCTAAACGTTCTCGGAAAAACTCTCGGTCATTATGGTGTAAGTGGAAAGTTAACGGCCCCGACTTAATTTGTGAAAATTATTTCATCACCGCTGCTCTCTAAAACGGTGAAGGAAAACGTCGGAAGGAAACCGGAATGACCTAGAACCAAAAATTCGAAGACATGTTGACATCTACCAACCCGCACTGGGCCCGCGTGGTAGATTACGGCCCACTCCCTCATAGTTTAGTAGAGCTTTACATAATTCAAGAAACATGATAGTAGTTTATAATTTAATTAATTTGATTTCACAATCAATTTCAGCCATCACTAAAAATCTTTTAAAATTCTTCCCAATGAGTATCAAAACCGCAGCACTGACAGCGAACCCCCCTCGCGCCGGTGTCGGGTACAAGCGACCGATGTAAATCTATTTGTCATATTAATGTGGACAATTACGGCGAATGCGGGCGGCAACCCTTGCGCGCGAAACCGCCGCGGGGTTCATTACACCGCCCAATTGTACCACAGTGCAATATGAACACGGGTTAAAGAGAGATCAGAAGGACCATGTGCTGCTTTTTTTTCTTGTGAGTTTTTATGGTTACAGCACAATTGTCTAAGAGTTCAAAAGAGTTTGTTTTTTTTTGTTCTATTCAGTTGCAGTATTGTATTGTAAATAATGTTTATGGCTTTTCCTGAACTTTTTTTTTTACTTTGTCCAATCCTGATGATAATCAGGCCTAGCGGTACTAAATCGTTGTTGTAGAAACAGTATTTAGGTCCCAATTTGACTATTTATCGAACCAATATTCAAATTGAAAAGGCAACACTTCACGAGACTCATACATAAATAGATGTTACAGTCTTTCATAGTAAAAAGCTTTAGGTATTTTAGTTTTGGGAGTTTCCAATGAGTAATTATTTGACACGGATCGTGATGCTTCGGTTTTTGGAAGTCAAAGTGTGAACAACCGATATTTAACCCTAAACTGCTACAGACCTTACAAATACGCGAGCTTCTATAAAAGAACCACGAAAGTAAACCTTCTGCTGGTACCTGTTTCGTGGCTCAACACACTGATGGCGTTTTAATCGCGTCTAATTAGATTTGAGTACGATAGTGTTTTAAAAAAATAATATATTAAAACGACTATAAAATTACTTTTGTCATTGTTCGGTTGGATTAATTTGGTTTCGTGTATGTGGCCATATTATTTTGGCTCGAACTGAAACGATTCAAATACTAACTAGGTACGAGTAGGGTATTGCTGATTTTTAGATCGTTGATAATAGTTTTTAGGGTTCCGTACAAAAATGTTAAAAAGGAACCCTTATGGTGCAACTCAGTCTATCTGAAATGGGTCTTAAAAATTCTTAGTGGGGCTACTAGGGCATGTGGGGTACTTATCATATGAAAGAGCGCTGTTTGCACATTCTCAATAATTTTTCTTTTTTTTTTAAATCGCATAGTTTTAGACTTTTGATGAAAAATGTAAAAAACCCCCTTTTAGATAAATATTCTCTTCTATGTAGCTTTTTCTCAATCTCATCTTGAAATTGCCTCCATTACATAGTTTCCATAATTTTTCTTTACGTGGTTATAGTTTAACTAAATGGCTTTAGTAACTTCTAATTTTTAATCTCAAAAAGAGTTTCCGAGGAACTTTCCGAAGCACGGCCACTCCGTGCTCCGTCTTGGTATGTAAAGATGGTCACCACGGTAAGCGTAGCTTAACCTGATCGATTGACCTGTGCGGCTGTTATTACATAGCCAGCGCGCGTGCGCAGCGTCTTGGCTTCATTACCCAGTAACGGGGTTGTGGAGGTCAGATAGGCAGTCGCTCCATGTAAAATACTGGTATTCAGCTGCATCCGGTTAGACTGGAAGTCGACCCCAACATAGTTGGGAAAAGACTAGACAGATGATGAAGGGCAAAATAATGATGAGGTCTTAATAAGAGTGCTTTTACTCTGCAGTTTGCGATCACAGGTTGTTATTATCATAAAACTTATTTATAACCAAACTAGCTATTGCCCGCGACTTCGTCTGCGATCCAGGATAAAAAAAAGCCTATGGTTTTACCCAGGTCATAGACTATCTGTGTGCCAAATTTCATCCAAATCCGTTCAGCCGTTTCAGCGTGAAAGCGTAACAAACAAACTCACTTTCGCATTTATAATATTAAGTTACCTATACATTTCAGTTTCAGCTCTCATTGATATAATTGAATACAAGTAAGAGCTCAATTGATTCGGCGTCGTTCGGCGTCGGTCGGCGTTGATACAATTATTATGATAATTCATCGCGCGTGTGAAACTGTTGTGTAATTGAACGTGCTCGGTTACACGGAGAGTGAAATTTGGATGTGGTATGCTTGTACCCACCGCACCGGCGGAATTTGAAGGGTTATGTTTTTTTTAGGGAATGGAGTTTGATTTATCTAGAAAATATTTTCTGTGGCAGTCTTACATAAGTAACATTATAGGACGAAAAGAAAGCCGTCATTAAATATTATCAAAACCTCGAAAAAATTTATAGTTACATATTTTTAAAAGTAAGTTTTATATTATTTTTACGTAACAATTTTAATCACAATCATACTCTTTCGAGCCTACTGTACTGCTTTTTACTCATGCAGCCTGTGGGCTAAGTATACGCAAAGATCGTACAGCGCTCTCCGCGTTCAATATAACAATGCGTTTAGGATACTGGTGGGGCTGCCCCGTTTCTGTAGTGCGTCAGGGATGTTCGCAGATGCGCATGTAGATTGCTTTTTCGTAACAATGCGTAAAAGGTGCGCTTTCCTGGTGCGCAGGGTGTGGGGCGACTCAAACAGTGTCCTTAGCATGATTGCGAGTCGCCTAGACTGTGTATACGTGGGTCACTGTTGTGCCGTCTCTCATGGGATGTCGCAACGGTGACCGTTAATTTTATAGTGTCTGTGCTTACTAACATAGTAGTAAGTGAGCCTTTGTAGCTTGAATAAAGAATAATTCTATTCTATTCATTTTGAAGGCTATTGCTAATCCATTGCTTTATATGTTCGAAAAGTTTGTCTGCTCAAAAACGTAATTAACGCATCGAATGCTGTTGTACATTTTGACAATTAAAGCCATTGCAACCGTTAGTGTGTTACGCACTTACCCCGCAGGAGACATTTATAATTTTATTTTGGTCTCGCCTTTGGGCTTAGCATTTTTTCACCGACAAAAAGACACCGACAAAGAGCAAAAAGTAGTATCCGACACATCATCTCGAGAAGTTCTGGCCGAAGGGTGTTGTGTACCGCCGGTTTCGTGGCCGGCTACATGACACCAGTCAGCGAAACACGACGCAGACACTTCGTGTGCGTTAGTTAGTTTTTAGTTTAATTATAATGTTGTATGTATTTATAGTATTTTTAAGTTATATTAATATTGTATTGTATGTGTTTACGAGTATATGGGCCATGAAGCCTGAAATACATGGATAAATAAATAAATAATTATCAATTAAATAGCAACAAATTTTCAGAAATAAAAACGTATGTTATATGTAAATATTTTAATAACTAGAGTCTTACAAATGTTCATAATTCATACCTCCATGTCACTGCCTCCACTAAACAATTGATCGTATGCGCACGCGCCGGCCGCCATTCGTTCGAAATTCAAACAATAGCCGTTACAGTGATAGCTAAGAATGTATGGTTATTAGGGTTACAGTCTCAAAGGTCAGTGACACTAACTTTTAGTACGTTATTTAAGAAGTACCTAAATTAGGGTTAGGTGGGTAAGTAAGGACTCAATTGATGGTGTAATTGAAATATTAGGTTATCAGCTGACGGACTGAAAGTGACTAATAATCGGTTAAATGCCGGAACAGAAAGCCATTGGCGCCATGTTCACAAACTAAACAGAAGAAGAATAGGACAGAAGATAAATTAATATTAGTTTAGTCCTGTCAAATTAATCAGCGCCTGACGTAAATTGGCGTATATTTAGTACCCATGTTTTTAATCACGTCTAAACTGTATATGGCGTATCTTAATTTGACAGGATTAAACTAATATTTATCTTCTGTCCTTTTCCTAATGAAATTGAAAGAAAAAGATGCACTGAACTTAAATTTAGTTTACTTTGTGAACAAGGGAATCGGCGCCACTGTGTCTCGCGTGGATCCACGTTCCGACCCACGATACGAAGGGTTGATTTTGTTTTTTTTCATACTTTTACAATTACATACGTTACCATGTTTATATATGCGATTTTTTCATTAAAAAAACTACCTAGTACAGTTTTATCAGAAACTTAAAGATTAATGTGAATTTGTGAGATAGGTACATAATTAGGTACATAGTTAGGTACTATTAGTCTAAAAATATTCTCATTCATGACATAATATAAGCAAGTGATTGACATTGGACATCTGACATTAGCTATATTATTAATTATTTGTAGCATTATTATTCTAGTTTTTTAAATGACATTTATTTATTATTATTATTACTCTTCCCCATAGTAATTAAGTGACATGTATTTTATTGTTGTTTTGTTTTTTTTGTATTTTATAAGTTTTAAAATCATTTTTAACATTCGACACAATGAAAAAATTATTATGAATTAAATAAATAAATAAATAATGTCAATCTGCCTAGCCTTGCCCAACTGTGTTAGGGTCGGCTTCCAGTCTAACGGAATGCAGCTGAATACCAGTTATTTACATGGAGAGACTGCTTATCTCATATCTGACCTGCACAACCCAGTTACTGAGTAACACAATACTACTTGTTAAGACTGGTTGTCAGACTTTCGGGCTTCTGACTACCCGTAACAACTGTCAAAGATCTACGAATGGCAGTCGGGACCAACAGTTGTCCCCTCTAACTCTACATTTTCTCTCCCTAACAAGTAAAAACAAATAAACTCCATCAAGATCTATAATCCTAATCTCTCACAGTTGCCAAAATCACCTCTATGTAAAGCAAGTGTGATAACTCTACATAGAGCGCTATAAGCTGTGCTCGACGCTACTTATCGCATTAGACCGGATCCGGACCGGCCGGATGTAGAGCTAAGTTCCGTAAGGCTCTGCTTGAGGATTTGTAAGTGATTTTAGTCCAGTGAACGAATTTGGTTTTTACCATGTTAAGAGGCTGCCTAGTAGAATTAAATTTTAAACGAATATTATAACGAGAAAAGATTTGAGGGACTTGCGGCTAAGTTATAACAGCCGCGCGGGTCGATCGATCAGGTTAAGCTACACTTGCCGCGGTCGGTCCGTGGATGGTGACCATCTTCACATAGCAAGACCCCTCCGTGCCTCGGAAAGTACGTTAAGCCGTTGGCTTTCAATCGCGGATCTTTGGCAGTCGTCACGGGTCGTCAGATCCCCGGGTCTGACAACCAGTCTTATCAAGGGGTTTATTACCCAGTAACTGTGTTGTGAAATACAGATAGGCAGTCGCTTCAAGTAAAATACTGGTGTTCAGCTGCAACCGACTGGAAGCCGACCCCAACATAGTTGAGAAAAGGCTAGGCTAAGATGATGCGCTACATCATCTTAACCTAGCTAGTCTAGGTTAAGATGATGTAACGAGAAAAGATTTGACGTTTTTGTGTTTGTTTATCTCAGGGCCCACATACACGGACTGCTCGAGCAGTTAGCGATTGATCAACATAGACGGACCGCTCTTGCAGTCGTAGTCAACAGCTTGAAGCTGCCATTGATAACTGCTGGAGCAGTTGATACCAACTGCTCGTCATTCAAATCAGGTAACTGCGCGAAAGCAGTCGACAGCTCGAGCAGTCAGTGTATGCCTGGCGACTGCTTGACCGCACGACCACCCGAAGCAGTTGCAACTGCTCGAGCGGTTTCGTGTATGTGTGTACGTAGAAGACTGTAGTTCACTATGCAGTCGCAGCTTGAACCAGCAGTGTGATTCTGTAACCATCTCACTGTGAAAACTTAGGTGAAGTGAACGTGGAGTGAGCTGTCATTCCAACTAATGCTACCGATTGACACTATTGACAGCTCACTCTAAGCTCACTTCACCTAACTTTTCACGGTGAGATTTTTACAGAATCGATCGGCAGTCCATCCTGACTACTTCAAGCAGTCCTGTTTTTCAGGACCAATTTTGTTAGACATAGGAATATTTATGATGTCACCGTAGAGAAGTAAAAACAAAAGAAGATGTAAAATGTTTAAAATTAAGAATAATAAAAATGAAATATAAAGAGAAGTTTTACAGCAGTGCGATTCTGTAACCATCTCACCGTGAAAACTTAGGTGAAGTGAGCGTGGAGTGAGCTGTCATTCCAAATAATGCTAGGGATTGACACTACTGACAACTCACATCAAGCTCACTTCACTTGAGTTTTCACGGTGAGATTTTTACAGAATCGACCGGCTGGTATCTTCTTGTTGGCTCTAATACGATTTCACGCTAAAAATGCTGAACGGATTTAGATGTAATTTGGCACATGGGTAGACCATGACCTGGATTAGGATGTAGGATACTTTTTATCCCGATATTCCCTCGGGATCGAGACTTGTGCATGTTGAGCCGCGGAGTGCAGCTAGTTGAAGCGTATATACTCGTATGGTATAAAGATCTCACATATTATGGCGAAATGGAGCCTTTTTGGACTCGTACAGGTCTTTATTTTTTTGTTGCTTTAATTTTTTTTTGGTGGTTTTTAGTGTTTGTTAGTTTTAAATGCTCCTTTTTTACTATTTGTACTTCCTGTGTCTGTTCCAAATAAAATATTTTTCTTTATTTCTTTCATAAATTACATTAAAACGTAAAATTTTGTCTCTCCAATTTTAATTAATCATCACGACATGATATTTAAAATTAAACAGCTCTCAAACCGATAATGAAGTGAATCAATACTTAACTAATTACGCTTGAACTTTCAAGTTAATTTCTCAAGTGAAACAGAGTTAACCCGAGGTCATTATTATTGACAATTAAACTTCGTCTGATTTGATTAAACCCAATCTTGCGAGTTTGACGGGACCGAGGAGCACAAACTCGCGAAATGTGGTGCAAGTTACTGGAGGGTGGAATTTTATTCATTTATTTTATACTAGCTGTGGCCACGACTTCGTTAGATATATAAATAGATAGATAACACGTTTATTTAGTGCAACAAAAGACACAATACAAGCAATAAAAAAGAAAAAACATCAAAAAAAGGTGAAACGTAAAAAAAAACAAAGATTAAAAAGCTAAATCGTTCGCGTGTACGTCGGGGAAAAATTGGATTTCATGGGTTTAATTTTTTTTGCGCGGAACCCTATTTGCTTTGTGTAAATTATTTCATCACCACTGCTCTCAAAACGGTGAAGGAAAACATCGTTAGGAAACTGACATATCCTAGAACCAAAAATTCGAAGACATGTGACATCTACCAACCCGCACCGGGCCCGCGTGGTGGATTACGGCCCTTTCACAGAGAGAAGGTCTGTATCCCAGCCGTGGGAACGTTTAGGCTGATTATGTACAATTTAAACACTCTTAAAACAAATAGAGTAATCAATACTTAATAAAATACAATCAATTCAATCGACCCCTGGTTGACTTGTCTGTGATACGCGTTAGTCTGTGGCCTACATACCGGCTGCTACAACAAATTAATTTAAATGGAGGCCGTCGAATCAATGTCAATCAGACACTGATGCTGTGCTACTGATTTTGATATCAATGCACTTTATTTGGGAGTGTTTTGATAATAATTTGGTCAGTTTCATTTTGTTTCGTGTTGAAATGGAACAACAAATCAGAGAGAAATAAACAACTGGGGAGCGATTCTCGTAATTTTAAGAACGTTCAGTCTGATATCAGTCTTCAATTTCCCTACTACTGCGACTATATTTTGAACGTTTCCAATTACGAGAATTGGCATATGAACATACGATGACATAACAATGAATAAGGGCCAAGGGAAGAAATAGGTTTATGGATTTTGGTAATCTAGCTAAAACCTCTCGCTCTGGGTCTCTTTCTCATCGTTTAGAACAATTTTGGAATAGAACGGCTCCAAAATAAGAAATTAAGTATATACTGACTGAAGCCACGCGAAAGCACTAGAAAGTGGTGAAGGGCGTGCATTTTGGGGGACTTGTCTTATGTAATTTTGACGTTCGAAAAGTGCTGATTCTCAGCCTTATTTGAATAAATGACTTTTGATTTTTGAAGAAAACGTTCCATTAATTTGTTTGTCTATCTCTGTACCTAGTCTTAAAAACGGTGAAAGAAACAAATAAAGAAAAATAGATTTAAGTATTTGTCGCAGAAACAAGTGCATACAAAAAGAGAAAGAAAGAAAAATAGATCTACGAACACAGAACAGAAATTTTCAGTAGCTGCAGATCGTTACTGTGAAGAACCAGAAGGTTTTCACTCATCATAATGCTGAGCAATTTATTTTTACCAGTAAAATTTAAAAAACTATGTTTATTTTTTAAATTTTTGCCATCGACACGCTAAGAGAAGCATTTACGGTGCTAAGTCCAGTGTATTTTGGTACAAGAAACGGTGAATCGCCTCTATACTTTAGCCTGCCACCATAATAGAAAACAGTAAACTCAATCTAGCCAATAAAACGCCAACTATCAAGTTAAACACCAACTCTTTCGAACTCAACAACCTAACTAGTAGGTACCATGTTAATGCTCGAGTATGGCTGCGCGAGCGCAATATAATTACGGTTGATTAGCGCGGGGCGGGCAGCGCGCTCTTAATTCAGTAATTGCCTTCATAAACGCAACTCGTCATAAGACCACTGAAGATGTGTGGAAGGAGATACAGAAGATCTGTTTGGAACAACTCCAGGAGAGAGGTAATACATAGGCGCCAAACGTAAAAGAACTGGATTCAGAGAATACGAGCAGCTGCTGCAGTGTTTTATAACAGTTTTCTTCGTTATGTTTATGTACACAAAGTTCAAATTCCATTGCAACCAAAAACTATTTTTTTTTTAATCTTTAGGCACTTTGATGGTCTATAGGTAAATGCAACCACGATACTGGATCACTAATAGTGAACGACCACATATGAGGCTACAAATCTCTTTTAAACAAAAACAATTAATCCTAAGAAAAGATAGCGTTAACTGCGGGGTAGTTGCGTAATGCACTATTAGTAGCAATAGGTCTCATTTTGATAGTTCAACAACATTCATTGCGTAATTTACGTGGTTGGAACATAAGAAGCAATGGATCAGTAATATCCTTCAAAATGATTCAGATTAAGAACGATAGTGTGTTTCGAAGTTAGGGTGCAGGTTCGAAGAGCGCGCTACTTATGTATAATTGGCTTCAAGATTTCGTGAGTGCACCTTCTGCACATTTTTACTTTGTAATAGATGACACACGCTTGCGCACACTTGTTGTCATCACTGTAAGTTTTGTGTATTTAAATAAAGCATTAGATAGATTAGTTCATTAAAGCGGTTAGCGGTTGAGCTAACATAATAGTCGTATTAATTACAAGGAAATTGGGTATTGTACTGTGGAGTTTAATGGCAAAAAGTTGTTGAATAAAACCAACATCAGTATGGAAGTTAATAGCAGCATCAACAGGTTTTTGCAATACATTTGTAAGTTAGAATATGACTTTCGGATTGATTGTCTGTTACATGTAATTTTAACTTTTAGACCAGAGAGGCAATTCTGGTAATTTTAAAAACGTTCACAGTCTGATCTGTCTCAATCTGTCAAAAATACCTCTAATTTCCCTACATTTTTGACAAGTTTTTGACATTGATTGCCGCTGAGATGAGGTTGCAACTAGATTTTGAACCTTTTTAATTCCGGGAATTGACCTTCAGACCTAGACAATGTTACATTCAATCAGCGATAAGGCAACAGTCAAAAATGCATTTGATTGACATAAACTACCGTCAAATATCAAAGTCGTAGTAGAAATACGTAACGCTTTGAAAGTGATGCCACTTACTAGAACCTGAAGACTTTCATCATCTGCCTAGCCTTTTCCCAACTGTGTTGCCGGCTTCCAGTCTAACCGGATGCAGCTGAATACCAGTATTTTACATGGAGCGACTGCCCATCTGACCTCCAGAACCCAGTTACTGGATAATACGATACCCCTTGGTAAAACTGGTTGTCAGACTTTCGGGCCCTGAAGACTTATTATCATGAATCCTATTAGTTACACTATATTTTAAGATACTTCGTAGAGTGGCAGAGTGCCTATGGCATACTTACAAGGGTTTTCATCTACTGTATCTAACAAATATTCAAGATCTATGTTTTCCATAACGATCTTAGAAAATCATCAGTAAGTGGCGAATAATTTGCATGAAGTTACTTCCTTATCCTTATCTTCCCTATTTTAAGTTGTCATCTATATCATCCTAGAATGTATAATGGTACTTACTGATCGAAAGGTGAGAAGATGTGGTGTGGTGGGCGCTGATCCATGGCTCCGTCTCTGGAGCTAGCGCTGCCAACTGATGGTGCAGGAGACGGACAGCTGGCTTCAGACCTGGACAGGACATTAGAGCTTGTAATATTCACGATAAAATCTTGTAAGGTATAAGTATTATAAGATCCTTTGCGAGTACACACAGTTACACTCCAGTAAGTCAGGCATTCCCTGGATAGTCAGCAAGCTTGCAGAGTACCCTTTTAGTACGGTATAATGATCCTAGAATAACTAGACACGAGAGCAGAAAAAGTACTCTTCTATTGTTGGTAGGTAGAATTGCCAAGCTTGCACAGCGTCGAATATTGGTTACCTAAACATTCGAATAAGGGCATAGAGGTATGAGTTCACTCATCCTCCATGGAAAAGGGTGTTGTATCTGGCGGGCAACCAACCCACCAACCCAACGATTGATGTCGGGACGTTGTACGTATGCCAGTTGCGCGGTAAACTCTGCTTGCGCGATGCAGGATTTTGCGTGACGTGAGTATCTCGTACGCGAAGTTCGTATGTGGCGTTGTAGATACCGCTACAAGGGCATTGGTTTATCTACAAGAACTGCGCAGCCACTCCTATCAGCTTGTCTGTTGTCAGATGTATGTACACTCTTCGCTCTAGCATCGAACATAACGGCTATTAGTACAACAATACCTTTCATGTCTCGGTGATCTATTCGGCGACCTGTTCGGCGATCGCAGGGGCGAGCGTCGGGGCGAGCCGGGGGTAACCGGGGGCGAGGCGCGGGGCGAGCCCGCCGCCCCCGAGACCGGTGACGCCTCCGCCGAGCCACGGGACATGCCGCATTCTGATGAACCCTGGAGGTGGAGATTTGGATTAATTTTATGTTTTATGAATGGACCAAGTTGTCTGTTGTGGACACACTAGCCGATATGGAGAATGTAGCCGGGGCAAATTAATTTGTTAATTTTACCAGATTAGCCAAGCTGTTACCCAGCCTATACTAGAAAGAAAGAAAAGAAAGAAAATACATTTATTTAGCACAGACTAAAAGACACACAATACACCAGATAAAAACAAAAAATAAAGATAAAATAAAAAGTGTAAAGTCCGATGTAAGAAATTAGCAGGAAAGTGTGCCTCACGGCTGCGCCAAAAAGGCCCAGTTCAGTAAAAATGCCAGACTAGTACCTGCCGATTGATTCTGTAAAAATCTCACCGTGAAAAGTTAGGTGAAATGAGCTTAGAGTGAGCTGTCAATAGTGTCAATCCGTAGCATTAGTTGGAATGACAGCTCACTCCACGCTCACTTCACCTAAGTTTTCACGGTGAGATGGTTACAGAATCGCACTGCTGACTAGAATGCAACGGCTCATTATCAACCAAGGCTTTTGATGCTGACCTTTAAACGAGTCATCATCTGCGTAGCCTTTACCCAACTATGTCGGGGTCGGCTTCCAGTCTAACTGGATGCAGCTGAATACCAGTATTTTACATGGAGCGACTGCCTATCTGACCTCCACAACCCAGTTATGGGGTAATACGATACCCCTTGGTAAGACTGGTTGTCAGACTTTCGGGCTTCTGACTACCTGTAACGACTGTCAAAGATCCACGAATGACAGCCGGGACCAACGGCTTAACGTGCTTTCCGAGGCACGGACCTTTAAACGAGTGAATCTGATGAAATCTTCCTATCTTTCAAATTATGTTATTGTTTTTTGACGTCCCATTATTGAACATTATTATATTCAGCCTATACTGTTCCCACTGCTGGGACACAGGCCTCTTCTCTTCGAGACGGAGTGGGCTACAATCCACCACGCGGGCCCAGTGCAAGTCGATGAATGTCACATGTCTTCGAATTTTTGGCTCTAGGACATGCTGGTGTCCTCACTTTGTTCTCCTTCACCGTTTTGAGATTAGTGGTGATGAAATAATTTACTCAAAGTAAAGTGCCTGCTTGGATTCGAACAGCTTGCTGTTTTTCCTCCACTGGTCTCCTTAGAGAGTCTAACCTGCATTTAGAATAATTATAATCTCAAGAAATGAAAGTCATAATACCTATTCCAGTTAGATCTACAAAATCCTATTTTGGTCCTTTTAGATCCCCGACGTATTCCATAAAAGCGGACAAGATATCTACGTAAGAAAATCAGCAAGCTTATCACCGTCACAACAAATAACACCCCTGTTATTCTGTTATCGTACCTTATCATCGGCGGGGTCCCTCTTAGTCAGCACGTCGCCCTCCCGCTTCCTCTGCTCCTCCTTCAAGCGCTCCGCTTTCCTCCACTTCGCTCGTCGGTTTTGGAACCACACCTGGTGACAAGGAAAACAACACGTTCAGTTTATTTACTACTGTCTTCTACGATATTACACTTTACATACAGGGTGTTATTGACAGCCCTCCGCAAACTGATAGGGTGGCTTCAGTACATCATGTTAAGATGACCGGTACATGTAATTCTTTCAGGAACATTAAGGGAATCCAAAAAACCAGATTTGTTTTATTACCTCACACGCAACGTATCGTTACCGTGGCAAAACGCACGTAGCGGACGGCAGCGCAGCGAGCTTGAGCGAGGCTGTTTTCAGCTGTTTTATTTACATAAATGGAGTGTTGCATACAGAAAACGTAATTTTACATTGAAATAAAAGAATATCAGCAGAAAAAATGGCATAAATTTTTTTTTTTCCTGAGAAAATTTCCAGTGGAATATGATTCAGAATTTTTTATTTTATTTTATTTGTTAGGGACAAAAAACAGTTACATGCCAAGCTTAACTAAAAATTCTTAAATTAGCATAATACTTAGAATACAATTATACATAATCTATTCTGTTTGTGTTACTACACATGTAACCCACTCCATTATCCACGAATTCACAAAAAAAAAGTTAAAAGAAAACAGACACACAGTGTTCATCTTAAAAGACTGTTATGAAGAGAAATAAAAAATAGTTAAAATAAAAATAAAAAATTAAATAGAAAGATTACACTTAGGAAATTAGTAACTCTATTGCTCTCGCCTTGAAACAATGTTTGGAAAGAGCAAAGATGTCAAGCTCCATAAAGTGAGCGTTATACGCATCAACGAGGCGACGAAGAGGCACGCGCACGCCAGCGTTAGTCCTGCACGAGTTTGTGTGGAATAGTCGAGGCGCACGCACCCCACGAAGCATGACAGATCTAGGTACTATATAATGTAGACTATTGGATAAAGGAATGCAGTCGAAACTATTGTTACAAATACCATGCAGCATCATTACACCCAGAAGTAATCGTCTCGATTCCAAGCTAAGGACATTATAACGAATCAGCAATTGTTCATAGGAGACTTTAGGGCGATAACATCTATAATTCATAGTACGTAGATATTTTTTCTGAACAATTTCTAGCCTATCTTTGTACTTATCATATAGAGGATCCCAAATTTGGACGGCATATTCTAATTGGGGCCTAATCAGGCTTTTATATAACATTAAGAATGTAGAGGGTCGCACAAAGTCAATTGAAGATCTCATCACTACTCCGTACATCTGAAAGGCCTTTTTAACTATATAGTCAATATGAGTATCAAAATGCAGACGAGAATCAAGGATAACACCTAAATCTCGGACAGATTGAACTTCATTAAGACTCATATTATTTATTGAATAATTAAATTTGAACTGATTTATATTTTTGGTAAATGAAATTGTGTAACATTTAGGAAGACTAAGAAAGAGTTTATTTTTGAGGCAGTATTCATAAAGTCTGTCAAGGTCCTGTTGTAAATAATAGCAGTCACGAATATTTTTACAGGTTTTATAAATTTTCATATCGTCCGCGTACATCAAGAAATGTGAGTTGACAAAACAATATTTAATGTCATTAATGAACAATACAAAAAGAAAAGGTCCTAATACTGATCCTTGAGGAACCCCGGATTTAACAACTATAGAGTCAGATTCATGCCCATTAATGACAATCTTCTGAGTCCTATTGAAAATATAAGAAACAAACCATCTGAGTAAATTACCGCGTATACCATTAAAGGCAATTTTTTCCATAAGCAGGGTGTGATCCACTTTGTCAAAGGCCTTCTGAAAATCTGTGTAAACGGTATCAACCTGTAGCCGGCGGTCCATATTTTCAAAGAGATAGTTCACAAAAGTCATGAGGTTAGTGGTGGTAGAGCGACGCTTGACGAAACCATGTTGTTCGGGTATGATAAGATGACGGATATGAGGATATAGCGTACCGTGAACAAGTCGTTCAAAAACCTTCGACAAAGTGGAGAGAATAGAAATGGGCCGGTAATTCTCGACATTATTTTTATCGCCACACTTGTACACAGGGGTGATAGAGGCTCGTTTCCAAACAGTAGGAAAGACCCCTTCCTTCAAACATTTATTAAAAATTATATGTAATGCGGAGGACAATTGATCAGATGTTCTTATGAAGAAGGAAGGTGGTATGCCATCGGGTCCAGCTCCTTTAGAAGAATCCAGCGACTTCAATGCTGTACGCACTGATTCCTTTGGCAAATAAATGTCCGAGATACATGGCGAATTATCTTCATAGCAATCAGACGGTTGCCATTGGCCTGGGTCGAAGGTAGAGGGTTCATATACCGAGTAAAAGTAAGTTGAAAACAGATTGCATATTTCCTTGGGGTCATCAGAAGAAGCATTTTTATAAAACATGTTAGCAGGGTACTTAGCCTTGCCTTTCTTGGAAGAGACATACGACCAAAAATACTTAACAGATTTGGGAATACTGTCTTCAACTGATGTCATATATCTCTTATAACATTTAGCGGTCTCAATACGGAATAATTTGCGATAATTTGAGAAATGCACATAATCAGAGTGATTACCATAATTCTTCCACTTAATCCAAGCATGTTCTTTATTTTTAAATATTTTTATTAGAGAGGGTGTAAACCAGATCGGAAATGTTGAGGTTTTAGTATAAGTTAATGGAATATGTGACCTGATAACTCTATATATGGTTTCATAAAAAAAATCAACAGCCATCTCAGAAGAACAATGAGAGAGTGACTCTTCCCAATCTACACTGCCCAAGTCGTGTTTAATACAATCGTAGTTTGCTTTATAAAAGTTATACCTGCGAACTGGATGGCATTTCATCGGTTTGAAATGCACATCTAGGTGAGTTAATATAGAAAAAGGAGGATGGAGGCTATCGGGAGTCACCAGGATATTGCAAGGCACCATTTGAGGGTCCGCGTTAGAGATTATCAAGTCCAGTACACGACCTGAACTATTTTTTGTGTAGTGAAATTGTAAACCATTTATTATATTTATAAAATTAAGTAAAATACGTCCCATAGAGTCCGTGCGACGCGCAATGGCATGATTGCCCTGTTGCACCCAGTCAATCTCAGGTAAGTTATAATCACCAAAGAAATGATATGAATTGCAAATGGGATTATTAGCTAAGCCTTGCAGCATGTCTAAGTATCGTACATATACCTCTGCACTAGACGCTGGAGGTATATACACGACACCAATAATATGACGTGTGTGCTGCTGGGTGGCAGGTATCTGTACTAATACTTGTTCAATTTCAGAGATAAATAATCGAGTTGTTAATATTGTCGCACGCAATTCACGAAGCACAGCAATCAGAACACCACCTCCATCTTTTTTGTTCGTCGCGACACGGTCACGGTCACATCTATAGACAACATAACGATCATCAATAAATTCACTATCACGGATATCATGAATGAGCCAAGTTTCGGTCAGAACAATAACGTCATAAGAGTTACTCAATATGTTCATATAGAGCGTTTGCAACTTTGTACGAGTACCTCTACAATTCTGATAATAAAACGTAATGTTGTTAGTAGCCATTGATAACAGTGATATAATAAATCTGTATTATGTAGCGCTTACCATCCAGTAGATAATACTTAACCCCGATCTCTACAGTAATTATATGATAAGTTACGGATAAGCCAGAATTACAAATTAGTTTAAGTTTGCAACAGTATATTTTGTTGTATTTCAAGGTAGTTTCCAATATTATACTTAAATATGTGAATTGCACAAAAAAATTCAGTCGCATGTAACATAGAAAACCGAGAATAAAAACCAAGATTTTTTTGAATTTAAGCAATGACAACCAATGGCACAAGCAAGTAGGCAAGAGATAAAAATAACATTTCGGACTGACATACCCAATAACTAAACTTATAAACCTATGAAATAAACATATAGTAAAGGAATAAAGACGATGCTTAATATAGTTATGCAAACAAACCGTGTGAACATAGATAAAGCTATGAATCTGGGTTTTCAGTGCACTTCCTCTCACTGGTAACAATCCTTTTAAGATCCTCCCCAGAACGTATAGCAATTGCTGACAATCCATCCCGCTCCCGCACAAGCACTGTCCCATTCTTGATCCAAACGTATTTAAAACCAATTTCATTGGCAATCTTCTTAGCATCTCGAAATAATGATTTATTATATAGGGTTAAATGTTCATTAAAATAAACTAGTACTGGGGCACCAGAGACTCCCAGCTGATCAGACTTTAGGCCCTTCTTTTGACGACAGGCGCTAAGTATGTTATCACGAATAATACGTGTTCTAAATTTGATTATAATATTTTTAGGTTTATTATCGTGTTGGTGCCCGCGTGGTACTCTATGTATTGATATTATGTCATTATGAGACACAGGTAAGTTAATAGCGGAGCCTATGGAATCCAAGATTGCGAACAAATTTTCGTTTCGCTTTTCTGGTAAATTACAGATTTCCATGTTACATGACCGTGCCTGCTGCTCCATTACCTCAATCTTAGCCTCAAGGTTTGCCACAGCTTGTGCGTTCACACTGTTAGTCACGTCATTCAAGCGTTCAACACTCTTTCTATGTTCAACTTCCAGGCATTCTAGACGAGACTTCATCTCTTCATAGCTCAAGTTGAAAGATTGAATTGACTTTTCAATCTCAGAATAAGACATCTGGATATTGTGATTTTGCTTTTTCAGCTCAGAAACTTCTGCGACTATTTTGTTGAGTACAACATCTTGATCCCTTTTCCAAGACTGCAACATATTCTTCAAATCTTCGAATCTGTCAGTCTCCGTGCAGTCGTCATCACCTCTGAAGCGTTTCTTGCTCTGCCGTGTTGTGACGTTATCCATTTTATCACCGATATCCAAATCAGGAACAGATGTGGCAGAGGTCAGATCAGGCTCTGAGCGAGTTTCAGATAACACGATGGTGGAATTCTGGGGTGGTGATCGAATAGTGCGAGGCATTGCTGCTCTGCTTAACTGTTATACAAGACGAGTGAGATAATTAGTGGAGCTCCTTACAGTCGATAGTGCTTGGTTATTTCGCGCGTGTGGCCCGATGTTCACTTAACCTGGCGTGTACACGCGCGGTCTCCGACGCTCGGCGACGCAGGTTCGAGCCCAGCCAAATGCGAAACTTTTTCCGTTTATTTAAATGAGTTTTTCAAGTTTATTCGATCACATTCAATGTAGGAGCCGACAAAAATGCTCTATCCTGCTCAAACTCCTCCCAGTGGGCGTAGACCACAGGTAACAACACCACAGGAGTAACAAGGAATCAAGAATAGCAAGAGCAACCAATCACAGCACTACAAATCACAAGAACGTCAATATACACAGCGCAATGCGACACACGTCCGTCTGCTTCCGGTACAAGAGATGAACAGAATAAGGAGCTGAATCAATCCTGTGTTTTTGTGGAGGGCTGTCAATAACACCCTGTATAATAAAATAGTAACGAAATCAAAACTATACATTGAATATTGATTTTAAAAGCTAATTCAATGCTACGAGGGGAGGGAACGAGACTGATGCCGAAAATATAGTTTTAGAATTTTTGACTGTTTGTCTGGATGTATGTTCTGGTTCGGCGTAAAAACGGGTGAACGGGCTTGGATAAAATTTTGCACACAGGTAGTTTATAACTTGAATTAACCCATAGGGTACTTTAGATCCCGATTGTACGTTCCAGTAGGATATTTTCCGACATCCACGCGGGCGAAACCGCGGTCATAAGCTAGTAAAATATGTCACACACGTCGAGTTACGATTTCATTTACGATACAATAATGATAAATCACTTATTTAGTAAATGCTCGATTCCCATTGCATTACCTAAATAAGATTTTTGCTAAAATATATTTGACAGCCTTTTCTAGCCGCATAAAAATATGTAAATACTATGATGAGACGAAATGTCTTTCCATAGTTTTCAAGAACACTATCAGAACATGTTGAAAAACTAACAAAAAATACCGTAGCAGCTGTGGAATTTACCAGGTTAATAATAATGCTATCCTTAGAGTTATGAAATGTTTAGCAACTTGTAAAAAAAAATGTAATTCTTGTGAAAAGATAATCCTATAATTTTATATGAAAAAGTGGGACATTTTTACCAAAACCACCACTTATAAACCTAATAAAATTTTATTCCCATCATAAATACATCTAAATAGAATTTACAGGCCATCCTAGTAATCCTCAATAGGCGAGCTGTCAACACGGAACCCAGTAACAGCACATCATTACGACCCCATTTTGTACTCGTTATAACTCTAAGATAACAGATCATCCCAACACTGTATCGCATAAGGGCACCAAACACCAAAACAAGTAGACCTATACACCAGAACAATTTCTTTGATACAAGAGGTCTTCTTAATTTAGCCGTGTCTTAATACAAGCCAATTTAACAAGACCCCCGCTGTCAAACAAATTGTTTAGTGCAGTAGACCTTGTAATGTTGGGGCTTGTAAGCCGGTTAGTAAAATACGTCAGGGCCACATTTGCGCTGCAATTTTCGCAATTTCGTTTTAATAAGCTTCGGTGGGTGAGTGCTACGAAATCTAGGGGTGAATGGAGAGATTGTGGCTGCGGCAGTAGGTAGAAAAGTATAAGATTCAATTAATTTTACGTGTTATGGTGCAGGATAGCTTAGTATTACTTAATTTTACGGTTTTGATAGTAACCTATGTAAACAATAGTTTTTTAAAGCTTCTTTTTAAAAAAATTAGAGAGCATAGAATTTTATTTTTAATACAAAAATACAATACAAACAAAAACATAGGAGCAGAATAATTAAAACTAATATAAAAAAATATATAATTAAATTTATTATAATAAAAAATTAAAGTCAATGTATGTACGGTCACCAAAGGAGATGAGTAACCAGGACCATCGGATATGGTTGAAGTTTTGTAAGAAACCGATGGATGTTTTCGAATAAAATTTCATTTGATTAACAGAAAACAAACCGTTCATTTATCAAATTAAATTGCATGCATTTTTTTTTTGTTTGCGGCAAATAAATGCATTTTCTTTCTTTCTTCTTTCTTTCTATTTAGATGATCGAATCGATCGATCGATCGAAACTTATGCGGGTGAAACCGCGGGGCGCAGCTAGTTAATAGATAATAATAATTTAAAAAAATACAAAGTCGAAACCAAACGTTTGTCTCTTCTACCCTTAATCTTTGGCCTCTAAGAGCACCACAGTCCCTTAACACCAGTAAGCTAATTTCGTTAAAATAATAATCTGCCATAATCCCTACCCGCCTAATAGTTTTTATCTCTTACGAGGGTAAAATTAATATTTGAACGTGTCGAACACCCCTGCTGTACCACCCCTGTGAGTATATTGTTATTACGGAAAATGTACTTTGTGGTATTTTTTGGTTATTAATTTTCGTGCAAAATTGAGGTCCTGAAATGGTGGTCTGGAGGTTTAAGGACTTGTTAATTATGTGTAAAAAACAGACAAGTTATACAGGGTTATTTTAAATTGGCTAGCTAAACTCCACAAACGTGATTTAGATGATACCCATCGCTTCAACGGAGTTTAGCTAGCCAGTTAAAAATAATCCTGTATGTACATGAAGTTAAATTAATAAGTAGTTAATTAATTTAATAAGATTGTCTTAACAACTAACGGTATTGACGATTTCATTAACTGAATCGTCAATGCACGTGGACAAGTATCGCGATTAATGTAAATGTAAATAATTTTAAGCCTGATGAACCATCATATTTTTACGTATTCTACGAGCTGGGGGAAAGTATTTATGAGTAAAATAAAGAGAAGAATACTCACTAAACAGCCCCAATACCAATAAGCAATAATCCATCAACACTTATTTCGCTAAATACTTTTAAACACAAAATTACCGATGTCATGATTCACAAACCAATTCACCCCATCAACGCCATTGTAGCCCAAAAACACATGTCACTCATTCCAAACCAGTATGCAGTGACCTTCCCCACCATTTTTCACCATTCTTCATCGTACTAACTTCACTCAAAATGTTCCTATGGACATATTTATCACCAAAAGTATCGCGACATTATCCCAGACATAACGCTGAAATGTCTCATGGGCCTGAAATATGTAAAACCAGCACACCCTTCAAATGGATCACAGCAACGCTCCTTAGTGGCAGAAATAGGAAGTAAGTAAATGATTGGTCAGCCAAGTCAGATGATAGTTTTAAGTCGTAATTGTTAATAGGTATCTTCGGTTGTACCTTCTTTGAACAAGTTGGTTTACAAGAGCTCTCATCATCATTATAATTTCATCCGAAAGACGTCCACTGTTAGACACAGGGGGCCTACTCCGAAGTGCAAAGTGCGAATGTTCGGATCGGACCGACACATGGCCGAACCGAATATTATTGAAAAAAACTTGAGAGGTGTCAAGGGACACCCGGATGTAACGAAGTTCAAAGAGAGAGAGAGAGAGACAGACAGAGAAACACGCGCACGCCGCACGGCTTACAACTATAGCAAAAATTGTCGTTCCAACTTTTGGTCTTAATTTTTTCCTTCTAGCCCCCTTTCGCAACGCGCGATAAGGAACTTCGTTCAAAAATGCGAAAAAAGTTCGGATCGGCTCAGTTGGGTCGGGACCATATTCAATATTCGAAAGAGTGTAGGAGTGTAGGATCGGAAATGACCGAGCCAAATAGTAACTTCGTAGCAGGAAACGGCCGAACATTTGGCCGATACTACTTCGGAGTAGCTCCCCAGTCCTGTGCTCCTCACATGCACCAAAGAGCTTTACTATAATATGTAGTAGTTAATAAACAGGGGTCAATAAAGCTGGTCGGGTTCCTCTCATTAAGGGGTGTGCACACTAGGGGTGCGGTAATTACCTTCTGTTGCCAAACGTGGATTGTTTGTCGTCCTTTACACGGCGCATTGAGTGCGCTTGCGTTAAATAATAACAAATATTGTTTGTGTGAACGATGGCTTAAGGGCGGCCAGTTTAATTACTTCTTTTGTTTGATACAATAGGGTAGGTGCTTGTGAATAGGTGATATTGTGATTTTGTTCTGAAGTGTTGATGTCATTTAATAATATTTTTGGAGTGCTAACGATCTTATGGCTTGCAAACTTAATTCAGACATGTTTTAAAACTAATGAATAGCTAATTATGAGAATTTATATACCGTAGAGGTTTTAACCGGCGATGTAGTTGCGTAACACAACAGTAGCAATGGCTTTCATTTTTACAGTTCAACAACATTCATTGCGTTATTTACTTTGTTGAGCAGATAATTTTTTCGAAAATTATGATGAATTAGCGATATTCTTTAAAATGATTCAGATTGTGGATTTCTCATCATATTAAGAGAAAAACGCTATTAGATATTTAGGAGAACAGAAAAAAGTAGCTCTCGCAGCTCGGAGAGCTGTCAACGCCCGTCTTGATATGTAGTATATTTAGGAATAATTATCCCATCATCCTCCTAATATTATAATGAGAAACTTTGTTTGGATGGGATTTTTACTCTGAAGTTTGTTACTCTTTCACGCAAAAACTACTGAACTGATTAGAATGAAATTTGGCACACAGATGGTTTATAACCAGGATTAACACATAGAACTATTTTTATCCCGATATTACCACGGGATCAAAACTTATACGGGTGAAACCGCGGGGCGCAGCTAGTAACAAATATTTGTTTCATTCAGGTAGAGCGTGACGATCTCTTACAATACTGGCTGATGATTATATCGCCTTTCAATAAATACCACAGAAAACACAACTACAAGCTACATTTTTTAAGACCTGTTGTATTTTTCCACTTTTACAACTCGTTAACTATTCAAGTAGTGAGATGTCATATGTCCAACTAAAATTTAAACACTCAAGAGTTGCATTTGACGACATTCTCTTCTATTCAATATGAGACCACACAGCATAAAACAAAATTACGTTTCAACCTCAATTTCTCTAGTTAGAAAACACATTTCAAAGCGCAGACATGAATTTGAAACAAAATTTAATTTCAAGCATAAAAGTTTAATTCAAACTCGCCACTTAGAGCATAACTCGCATGCATCACCTACTTAAAAGTTACCACCCCTTAATTGCGTCACCACCGGTAATGTTTTAAAACACTTCATACGAGGAGTTAACGTGAAAGTTAACGTTAAAGACTCATGGAAATATGTTAAGAAACCGCGGCGAAACTGTTTAAGTAGCGGGGAATGTTTTCGCGACTCGTTTTAAGTGACAGCTCGTGTGTTAAGGGGGGGTTTACGTTAAGTGATTATACGCTACGGTGGTTTGTTTTTGATTGATGTTAAATATGTCGATGTTTTTACCGGCTAGGCGTAAAATGCACATAACAATTTTGAAATTGCGTAGCGGTGAATTTGCTCACGAAGCGTAAAACATTTCCATTACTTTGCAGGAGGTATTTTCTTTGTTAAAAAAATGTTGTTGGTTTATAATTATGTTTTCCTTTTTCTATTTTTATCCTTTTTTTTTAACTAATTAAATATTCCACTTATAGAGATTATTAAGTATAAGGTATTGCTTTTATATAATCGCAAAAAAAGAGTTAATTTGTTTTAAAATATTTTACGACCTGTGGGTTGGTCGTGAAGGTGACTGGGACATACTGGATGCGCAAGGCGGAGAACAGCCTGGAAGAGGCTTATATTCAGCATTTGACTGCGATATGCCGAGTTGATTTTGATTAGGTTAGGCCTGCGGAGTCGCTCACGCCAAAACATATCCTACCTAGTATATTGACATCAAACAATTATCTTTGTCGTTGCAATGTCAATCAGATGAATATTACCTAAACCTTTTAAACCCAAAGACATCATACGTTAATTAATAAGATCGTAAAATCACATAGTACAGTCAACAGCAAAAGTAGATGATCAAATTCAGAAATTCAATACTAATGAACGGAGTTCGCGTCAGAACTGTGTGGCGTCGAAGTGATTCAAAAGTATGTGATTGTAAATTATACCAAACATTTACTACTAGTACAGCTGCCATATAGCTGCAAACTCCGTTCATTAGTATTGAATTTCTGATTTTGATCATCTACTTTTGCTGTTGACTGTACCCTTAACATCGCAGACCCGGCACACACTGACGGCCGTGTCTCGGTGACTTTATTAAAAGACCGTAATGGCGCCACCGTCGCCGTCATACCGACAGCTAATTTGAACAACTTGCCAATCTGCCGTGTACTCGATCACTTAGCGTAGCGGTTAAGTCATTACTTAACTTTGAACGACACTTTACGTCACATGTTCGGTTGGTTACTTAGAAATTACGTTAAGTTATTTTTGCTTCCAAAAAATGAGGTTGGTCCGCGAAGATATACACCAAAAGAGATTTGCAGGTCTTATTATATTAACTCAGAGTTATTTATATTATTTATACATGGTGGCAGGGGTATCGACGCGCCACCTGTTACCGTGGATTCTGTACATGATTCTGGACCCCCCTGAGCTGAAATTTTCCTGAAATATTTTAAAGAGAATGTAGGTACTGTTCCATACATTTTGATCGCGTAGGTATTGCACTTTTCTATGAAACAATTGTTTTTTTTTAATAACCGACGAACAGTTTCTTCGCTACGGTGTTTAGAAACATATGCTGAATTCATGGTTACAGTTTACGCGTCGACGTCCCTGCCACCTTGTATATATTATATTGAACACCACAAAAATACATAACAAAAAAAAGAACTAAGTACTACGCACTACCTACACAAACACTACACTACTCCTTACTATTATCTACTAGCTTCTGCCCGCTGCTTTATATTAAAGAATAATTATACCAAGTTTCATCGTAATCGAACCGGTAGTTTTTGCGTGATGCCTGAACAAACAGACAGACAGACAGACAGACAGACAGACAGACAAAAATTTTTTTAATCACATTTTTGGGTTCGGTGTCGGTCAAGTAACACCCCCTGCCATTTATTTTTTGGATATTTTCAATGTACAGAATTTTCACTTCTACAGATTTATTATAAGTATAGAATAGATATAGATTATCCTGGGCACCACACTGGGTACTTTTTATCCCGGAAAAGTTTATACAATAAAAAACAAACTTAATTTTGCGGTTCGATCCCTAGACCGATTACTGCGCCAACCGCAAATAATAAGTTTGTCGTAGGTTACGTCACCCGCAGTGGAGTTCACTAAGGTTATGCTCTAAATGTAGTGCTGAAGGTTGAATTTGGCTTGCACCGTTCGCAGCACACGCGTGGCGCACGGCTGCCACGGATCGCTACCGTATATAAGGACATTTTTTGAACTTTGATTTGAACGGACGTGTCGAGTGGCGAGCGTTCGTTCTTATTTTAACTGCTAAACCGTGCTTTTCAGTGCGACCTTTTTATTCCTTTTAGTTTTTAGAGTTATTTAGGTTTATTTTTATAAGTCGCAGGTAAAGATTTTAATTTTAAAGTATAGGTAGTATATTTGATAGTGTACGTAGTGACCGTAGGTTATTTTATAATACTGTTAGGTAGGATTAGTCACTCGTATAGATATTAGTTATTATGGATTTTGCTTATTTATTGAGTTTAGTTATCATCAGAAATAGGTTTATTTAGGTAGGTAGGTATTTTATTTTCTGTTATTGAGTTTTTTTTTTATTAGGTAGGTATTTAGGTAAGGATATCATATAGGTACCCTCTTAATCACCACTAATGAGACACAATTGGTTTTCTATTGTAATTAGCCACAAAGGGCCCGCGAGATAGATGGCATCCTGGGGAAGCACTGCATACATTTTAATTTTTTCCTGTTGGCACGTTCCCGTGGGATAATTTCCGACATCCACGCGGGCGAAGCCGCGGGCAGAGGCTAGTATATAAATAAATATATATGTCGGAGATGTTGAGGGATTCTTATCCGAAATTCCATCGGTATCCGTCAGGTTGCACGTGGACGGGTAGAATCAGTGCGCACACCTGACGGATACCGATGGAATTTCGGATAAGAATCCCTCAACATCTCCGACATCAGAAGTGGGATTGGACATCCAGAGCTCGACCGCGCCAGGTGTGCGCACTGATTCTACCCAACCACGTGCAACCTGACGGATACCGATGGAATTTCGGATAAGAATCCCTCAACATCTCCGACATATAATAGTAAATAGAGTTAGTTAGTCAATTAGCTACTGTTAGCTTTTTTTAAGTCTTAGCCTGGCTTGGATGGCTTCCTTGAGAATTATCGAGATGAAGAACATCGAGAAAAAAGCAAGCAATGGGGGAAAGCCTTTGTTCAGGAGACAGTTCAAGGTAGACAAAAAAAAAGTTTTACCTCAGTACAAACCACTACCTACATATCAAGCTATAATTACCAGTTTTAGCTGACCTCGCATTGAATAGGCTTTTCATACAATGAGAAGTCAGTTTATGCTGGAAATTCGTCTTGACATGACGTCGTGCGTACACTATTACAATAATGGGCGTTGCTGCCTTTCTTACTGGTTGACTAACTAAATTAGCTATTGTTTGTTAGTGTATCTTCATTTGACCTACGCCTACATATCAATCATAATCTGCTTGTTGCAACGGTTACATTTTTTCAGCAACTTTACGAAAACAATCCTTCTAATATTATAAACGCGAAAGTTTGTGAGGATGAATGTTTGTTACTCTTTCACGCAAAAACTACTGAACGGATTTAGATGAAATTTGGCACACAGATAGTTTATAACCAGGATTAACACATAGAATACTTTTTATCTCGATATTCCCACAGGATCGCAACTTATGCGGGTGAAACCACGGGGCGCAGCTAGTAGCTCTATAAAATCTTAATCCTACTAATATTATAAAGTTAAAAGTTTGTATGGATGGATGGATGTTTGTTACTCTTTCACGCAAAATCTATAAAACAGATTTAGATGAAATTTGGCACACAGATAGCTTATAACCAGGATTACGGGTCACACATCCCATCGAATAAGCTTAAATATTTAATGGGTAAAATTACCTCATTAAACTGCGAAGTTTGTGGGGTGATTGAGGATATTTACCACGTGCTGATGGAATGCGAGCGGAACATACACGATAGACAATATGTGCTTGGTGTGGGATTTGAAGTGGGGGCATGTAACAGCATCTTAGCGTCCCCTCTGTCGGAGGAGGCTAGGATGTTGTGTCGACTGTTGTTGGTTATCTACCAAAACGAATAGGGACAATACTATTATGTAGGTCTTAAGTAATAATATAATAGCTGTTCATTATCGATTGTTTAGTTTTAAGTTATTGAATATTTTCTGTAACGGCGGTGACATTATCACTAAGTGATAAAACCCTTTCAAATAAATAAAGATTAAAAAAACCAGGATTAACGCATAGGATACTTTTTATCACAATATTCCCACCGGATCAACACCTATAAGGGTGAAACCGCGGGGCGCTGCTAGTAGCTCTATAAAATCTTAATCACACTGTATATTTAGGAGGCAGCAAGCAAGAAATTAATAAACATATTCTACCATCTACCTACACCCCTAAGCGTAAACAAATTAATCCCATATACATTAAAATTAACATAATAAATTAGCGAAGTATTCCCAAAATTGATTACGTACAATCTACTTGAACCGACCGACGTTTCATGTGGCGTTAAGTTTTTCATCACATGATTAGGGGCAAATTGCCCCCCTTCCTCCCCCTTGGGGATCCGGCAAATCTACCGTTATCCCCACTAAGACCCGAGGAGCTTTCTTAGCTCGCGATTCAGAGATGTGTTAAGATTTGAGGTGGCATTTAAACTGATTAAGATGCACATTAAGAGCGGGTTGTTTCACGTCCTCTTGACGCACGCGTATACGTCAAAAATGGCGCTATCGTTAAACCAAAAAAAGCGTTGTTTCAAATTACAATTACAAAATTGTGGCTTGGACTTCCACCAAATAATTACGATTACGTACTCGTTATTATTTGACGTACGTATGTCACGTTAACTAACCGTTTGAAACAACCGGCCCTTATATGAGAATAGAATTAAGTAATTGAAGAATTTCTATCTTTTAACATATTTTCTTAAAGATTTGTTTCGGATTCGGTCTTCAAAACGAAAAGCCTTAAAATATCGTCCTATAATGTTTTGTTTCGTATGTCGCATAGATCTTTATTTATTTTACTGTGTGAAGTAAATAAAATAAATAAATATCTTTATCGCAGGTCTGTAGTTGTTATGACAAGATCTACACCATTGTGAAAAATAATCAGCGTAAAACGAGCCACTCGTACTTTTTAGCTACTCGAACTTCTGTTAATATATTGCTAGCGTCAAAAAATTAAATTGTATACCTAGGTATAGTCGAACTCTTGACTGGTTTTTCACCCTTTTGAAAGTCTTTTTTTTTTTTTTTTGATTCCCGCTCCGGGTGGAGCAGGAGGGAGTGTCAGACTCTTACTGACTAAAACCCACCCGTGTTCCTTCCTTAGCCCTTTATGTTCCAGGGCAGCGGTAAACCCTTTCGGATGTTCCCGCTACCCTGGCAGGCTTCGGCCCTATGGGGTCCCGTCGCTTTTGCTGACATCTCTTTGAGGCGCGCGTGGAACACGTACACGCCGTCCGGCACGGGCCTAGTCCTGATCGGACGGAGAGCTACCCATTACTCTCCGCCCGCAGGCCCGCGCCTACGGTGGCCGGGAGTCGTCACGCGGCTCCCGACGGCGACGCCCGGAGCGTCTCCCGCGGCGGCTGAGGCGTGAGGTGCGCAAAGTGCGTTCCCTCGCCCACCCCGCCACCTCCTTCGCTAGCATGACTGCTTCGCAGAAGGAGGTGACTGCCTCCCACTCCCTCTCACCCCGGACCATGGCTTGAACCAGGGCCGGACGCGAGAGGACGCCGCCGCTGACCCTTTGAATGTCTCATGCACTACCTTTGCACGTCACTAAACGACAAGGTCTATGCGGCAGTTAGATAGTTTCAGCCCACTTTTCAACCTTACTAAAGTTTCATTTTAGTGAGAATTGTTTTCAAAAGTTTTAAATCAATATAGAAGTCCACCTGTAAAATACGAGCAGTCTCGCCATTTTAAATCCGAACAAATGTATTACCACAGACAAAAAATCACTGCCAACCCACAAAAAAGAAACAAAAGAGCTTCATACCTAATTCCGTTTTCAAAATACCGCCTCCATGTTTAATCCGTTTCGCGGTCCAACCGCTTCGTAATTAGATTCCGTCGCAGAGTGGTGTAATTCGCGCAAAATGGAAGATGTATCGCAAATAATATGTTTACGTGAAATTATCTTCGGGATCATATCGACTGGATTAGCTTGCAGTCGTATCTAGTTGTGACTTTGTGACAGTTTCATATCTTCGATGTTTAGTTTGTTAACTAATTTTGTAGTTTGTGCTCAAGTCGCTTATACTGGGTCAAATTGAGTTAGCTAACGAAACTCCGCAAACGTGAAGGGTATTGATATCTAAAGACGATGAAACGAAAACAAAAAATGATTCATTGTTTTTTTTGGGGTCAACTGTAGTGAAATATTAGTTTTAAAATTAGTTATTTTTCTGTGTAAACATCACACGAAACACGAAAACAAAAGTTATTCGCAACTACTTCAAGTAACTACACTAACAGTGGTCATTGACCCCAGAAAAAAACATCTGATCATTTTTTTCTTCGTTTTTTAGTGTTTAGTTATCGAAACCAATCACGTGTGCGGAGTTTCGCTAGCTAATTAAATTTGACCCTGTATAAGCGATTTGAGCGCAATTTTTCTTGATGGAATGCGGGTTTTTATATATCAATGGTTTCATACTTAATATTTAATTCTTTGTCCCTTTAAGGACAGAACTGGCAGGCTAACTCATAAGTGAATTAAAAAAACATTACAAAATAAGTGTAAGCACTCTCTCAGCTTTATTAATGGTTTTCCAAATCCATTAGTATTGTAATGATAAATATCTTAAATTGCGTTGACTTTAAAAAGCCCAATAATTGAAAAAAATATCGCTGATTATTCTGAGTCAGAAATAACTAATAATTACAACTTACATTCTAATTTTGTACAACTCCAATTATTCTCATTGTCAAAACTGCACGAGTATCATACGACAAATATTTGTCAATGGTAATTTGTGCAGCCTGACACGCGCGCCGAAGGGGTTACAGTGAGGGTACACTGAGGGTTAACGCGAGGGTAACACCCATCAGGCCATCACGCACTTGTAACTAGCTCTGTCGCACGAGTATAGTGTTGCGACAAATTGTATTAATTCCTCATTTCGTGTTATGACAGATCATAATAAAACTAAGTTGCAGGAACGTTTTAGGGTTGTGTGAGACAGGGATGGTTGAAAGATTCACTCTTTAGACTTCTTTGTCAAACAGTCGAGTTTATTAAAGCTACGCAGTACTGGTCGGAGACCTGTAGGTCTACCTTGTATATTTGCAAGTTCCATTGTTGAACGTATGGTTGAACCACAGAACACCTTTGGCTATGTTCCGTGGTTGAACCTTGACCTGCTGCCAAACCATTAGGGTGCTTCCATAAAGCAGCGGGTTTCCTGGTACAGATCGCTACGGAAAAAACGATCACAATTTTTCACCTGTTTCTTTATTTATTTATTTAACCATTTATGTACACACATATATAAACAGACATTGAAAATCAGAACTGAAAAAATAGGTACAGAGGTGATGCTTATTTCGTAAGAAATCTCTTCCAGCATACCTGAGATAGGACAATAAATACAGAGATGTAGACAGCGTGTGATAGAGCAAAGGAGACAAACAACAATACATAGAATCAAAAATAAACTATTCACTTAAAAACTAAACAAATATTACTTTATATGTGAACGCATAAGTTAATACGGGGATACTTTACCCGCACCAATCGGTACCGGCCTATCTTTACCGGAAACCCGCGTCTTGTAAGCACCCTTACTCTTAAACATCAAGTACAGCAACGTATCAGCAGCAACGGGGGCCCGTGGCTAAATAATAACAGCCGCAAAGATCGATTAGGTTAAGCTACGCTTGCCGCGGTTGGTCTATGAATACCATTTTTTCATATCAAGACCCCTCCGTGCCTAGGAAAGCACGTTAAGCGGTTGGTCCCGGCTGTCATTCGTGGATCTTTCACAGTCGTTACGTAGTTAGAAGCCCGAAAACCTGACATGTGACAACCAAGTCTTACCAAGGGGTATCGTTTTACCCAGTAACTGGGTTGAGGAGGCAGTCTCTCCATGTGAAATACTAGTAATCAGCTGCATCCGGTTAGACTGGAAGCCGACCCCAACATAGTTGGGAAAAGGCTTGGCAGATGATGAGCATATACAGCAACGTATCATTACTTACTGAAAAGAAGTCCTATAAGCAATGAAAACTAGATATTTTAGTCTTATTGAGTTCAAGAGACTTGACACTGTTTTCTAATAAGAAGAAATACCAATAAAAACCTTTCAATTTTCTAGACAAAATTGCTACCTATATTGACATTGAGTTTTCCGAATTTAGCGCAGGTCAATACCTTACCTATTGGTTTGGTTAAAGATTCTTAACATAACTTTTCTATCGATTAGACCTATCAGCGCAGTGGTGGCAAAATGGTAACGACCCCAACTTACGAGTTGTAGGTTGTGGTTTCGAATCCAGACAGGCACTTTACTTTGGGTATTTAATTTCATCGCCACCGCTCTTAAAACGGTGAAGGAAAACATCGTGAGGAAACCGGCCTGTCCTAGAACTAGAACCAAAAATTCGAAGACATGTAAGATCTAACAACCCGCACTGGGCCCGCGTGGTAGATTACAAGTTGTAATCTACAACCCACTCCCTCTCACAGAGATTAAGAAAATAATAATAAAATAAGTAAGTATAATAATATAATAAGCCAATGGCTTAATAGCCAAGAGCCTCGACCAACACCTGAGGAGGCTCTCGTTGGGCAACTGGATCAAGGGCTTGATTCAGAAAGTGGTACTTCTGGACACGGCTCGCATTGTCAGGAAGTTCCTCTCTCTGGAGCCCTGACCGCCGGTAGCTTGGACCCTGTTCCCGATACCGGTGGGCTACTACTTTTTATATTTTTAAATGTTTTTTTTATCCTTGTGTTAATAAAAATATTTAAAAATGTATTTTGTAAGTATTTAAATGAAATAAAGGAGATAATATAATAATAAAAGATTCAGAAAATATTTCCACGGTTTATACAAATAAATAGTGCTGTCGCTTAGCGCGGCACGCAAACATTAACGACATCATTCGACGAGCTCTTGTCACCGTCGGCGTACCAGCTGTATTAGAACCCAATGGTTTGGCACGCGACGATGGCAAGAGACCGGACGGCATTTCTTTATTTCCATGGAAGGCCTTTAGTGTGAGATGCAACTTGTGTCGATACTCTTGCGCCATCCCATCTTTCAGGGTCGGCATGCTGCGCTGGTGTTGCTGCTGCGGCTGCGGAAAACCTCAAGCGGCGTAAATATAATAACCTTAAATTATGGATAATTATATTTTCGAGCCGTTTGGGGTTGAAACCTTCGGGCCGTGGGGTCCGAGTGCGCATGGTCTTTTTAAGGAAATTTCGAAACGACTGTATGACACTTCCCATGACCCAAGGGCTTTTACCTTAGCCAGAGGCTAAGCATTGCCATACAACGTGGCAATGCCGCCAGTGTCTTGGGTACATTAGGTACCAGTCGACAGCGATGCGGATGAATTTTTCGACGCTATATTCTAGTTTGTAAATAGTTTTAGTTAATTTAGGATATAATTAGGTACCAATTAAATAAATAGGTACAATGTACATAATATTGTAATATTGTTATATATTATTATTATTATACACATGTCATATAAAGAATAAAAAAATAAGCTGGATGAAGTCGACATTTCCTGTCTGACTACCATTGTAAAGAATTGGGGAAACAAATTTAAGGGTTTTGACCGTAGAGTTTATTTCGGCATTTCTGCTCTTTTAAAATCTTGAGCAGATCTTGCTATGTAAATTTCTTTATAATTTTCGTTTTCTAACATCACAGAAAGTGTTCTCAAGCATCATTTAAATCCAGCTTCTAATTGTTTTGTAAAATGTGATATATTTCATTTTCACCCCTGATTTGATTTGAGTAGGGAAATGATTGATAAAGTAGAACAGCCAAGTGCGTGCCGCGTGAAGTCACAGCTCGAGTGACAAAAAGAAAATAAAGATGTGACGAAATATAGGGAGGAGTATTTTGAGCGGTACCGCGGAGGAAATCAGACAGTACCTTACCAGCCGATCGATTCTGTAAAAATCTCACCGTGAAAAGTAAGGTGAAGTGAGCTTAGAGTGAGCTGTTAATAGTGTCAATCCCTAGCATTAGTTGGAATGACTGCTCACTCCACGCTCACTTCACCTAAGTTTTCACGGTGAGATGGTTACAGAATCGCACTGCTGTACACATTTCTGTGTAATGCCTGTTGGATGGTGTTTTAAAGCCTCTAATTTAGCCCTATGTAAATGTATTTCTAGAGTTCAATAATTTCTGATATAGATGCGGCGGGACGAGCTTGATGCTTATAGGAGGAATTGGTCCATATTGGCTTAGGATCGACTTGAGTGGTAAAGGGAAAGGGAGGACTTAGCCCTGCAGGACGATACGTGCTAATTATTATGATTGATGTTAAACCTAGGCACCTTAGATGTTTAAAGATATTCAATAAGTAAGCGCCTAATTAGAAGATCAGTGAACAGCTGCTCATTTATCACTAAGACCGTCTACTATTGTAAAAGCCTGCCTCGGAAAGCACGTTAAGCCGTCGGTCCCGGCTGTCATACGTGGATCTTTGACAGTCGTTACGGGTAGTCAGAAGCCTGAAAGTCTGAGAACCACTCTTACCAAGAAGTCTTACCCAGTAACTGGGTTGTGGAGGACAGATAGGCAGTCGCTCCATGTAAAATACTGGTATTCAGCTGCATCCAGTAAGACTGGAAGCCGACCCCAACATAGTTGGCAAAAGGCTAGGCTGATAATGATATTTTAAAAGCCTGCATGAGTCTAGACTCGCTACCAACCTTGCTGTCTCACATTTTGGCTCCTCTTAACCACGGCATGGGAAGTCATGTACGCGGCGCTACAGTACGCAATATTGTGTCGTATGTTTTATAATTTTTGTGTAGACAAGAGTTCGATATGACGCGTCGTTAGCTTTGGTCGCACGCCGCTAGGGTTGCGCCGTACGCCCCGAACGCCCCCGGGATTGTGGCTAATTGGCTTCATTATGAACACAACACTATTTTTATTTTTTTGTTGTTGTTCAATTAACATTGAGGGTAATAGTTGTAGAAGAAATTAACTGAAATTATATATACGTAATAGTTACATTAAAAGTATTGAAAAATTAGCTAGTTTGTTGATCCAATCCTGTCATTAAATATGATACTAATTTGGCCTTTTGTACGGACTTTCGAAGATAAAAAACTGGAAACTTTTTCTGATTGTTTTCTAACTCCATGGGAAGAAGGCGTGAATTTATGGATGTACTAGCTGTGCCTCGCGGTTTCACCCGCATAAGTTTCGATTCCGTAAAAAATGGGGATAAAAAGTATCCTATGTGTCAATCCTGAATATAAACTATCTGTGTGCCAAATTTCATCCAAATCCGTTTAGTAGTTTTTGCGTGAAAGAGTAACAAACATCCATCCATCCATCCATACAAACGTTCGCATTTATAATATTAGTAGGAAATAGCATGTTAAATAGATCACAACAATTTTGATGAAATTGTGTCTAAGAACGATTCGGAATTCAGTTTTTAAACTTCAAAACGTTGAGTCACGATAATATCATATATTAATCCGTAGTAAACGTTTCTACAAAAAACACTCGCTATTTGCACACACACATAAAACAAAAACAAATTAAAAAACTTCACATTATACACATAATTAATCTCAACAATTTACCTCGCCACTCGAAACTAGAAACAAATAATAATTAAGTACTCGTTACTGGCAACCCTGTTCGCGAGTACTTCGAGTACCATTGTAAAGTTGTGTTGTTTACACGCTTGACAACCCTATTGTTTTACACGAGTGCCTCTACACGTCATTGGGGGGGGAGTTATAATTTGTTTTTGAGTGATTCTTCTTTGCTTTTGATTTTTTGAATTTGGATAGATCTGTCATTTTTTGTTTTAAGTGGAGAATTTGTCAACTGTTTTGTTTTGATGATTGCATGGAATTAGTGTGTACTATATAGTGATGGTTACTCATTGATATAGTCATAGTGTATAGAACGGATTTGTTACCATGTGCAAGTTTGCATCTAGGATATTTAGGTTACTCACTCCAATCCTACAGATCTTAAAGTCTTGACGATCTTGAACAAAATAATAATGACACAGTAGAAATAAGCTTCCAGATAACAGTCACTTGTGTCCTACCTGTACCGATAATAATGGAACCACAGTGAAAAACTGGCCGCTTTCTTTAGTAATTTATAGATCGATAAATTCATTCATAAATAGATTGGAAAAACCACTTAATCACCTTAATGTTAAGTATAATGTTCGTCATTTCGTAGAGAACACTCTTAACACGCACACTATAGTTTTAACTAATAATTGTTTCTAAGAACTAAAAATAGTCTTACATTTTTCTAATTTCCGAAAAGCGACATTAAAAATTGCACAATATCCCAATCACTTACTGGGTACGCCCCGTACAACTGGTAGCTGGAAGGTACATTCCGCTTGGCGCCGCTCGTTCGCACCCACCTCGCTGTAATCCAATATGTCCGACAGCTGCTCCCAAAAGCTTCCTTTTTATATTTTTCGGGCGAATTATCACCGACACTCTGCAGCCGGACGAGGATGCGAATCAAATTGAAAGCCGACTCAATTATATTACCAAGCTCTTTTAGGGCTGTCGAAGAGGTGATGTGATGTTTGACGTATGGTGTTTAATTTAGAAGATTATGTGTCAGCCTGTCAGGGTTGCTGGACTGCTTACCTAACTGATGATGGTATATGGTTGAAGATCAAGTTCTGTCATTTGTATAGTTCATTGTCACTATTAAAATAATAGTAAAATGCTTCAAATGTTTCTCTGGTCTCAGCATATATTATATATGCATCTGTTGCATGAACCATGAAATATCCATTTCCGAGCCGACTGACAAATATAGATGGCTGAAACTATTAAACTTTCCATCAATCCTTGCAACCATTCCGATTCATCTCCTAAATACCTATAACCTAATCCTGCAGTCCTCTTCACACGCGACACCCCTTAATCCCAGCAGCACGTGCCGTGAGGTGTGAGCGGGGGTGCGGTGCGCGGGCGCGGGGTAACAGCCTCATACCGTAATACCATTCCGAGATGAGCGACTTAAACGCGTTACAGACCACCACTTCTCCCTGACCTCCCCCGTCCCCCGCACCACTCACATATCCACCGATATTCGAACAAACCAATGAACTATCGAAGACCAATCTAACATGGCCGCTACGTTCAATTCTCAACTGTTTTGGTGGTTTTGGCAACGAACTAGAGTAGAGTGGGTTTTGACAATGGCAGTTAACTAATGGAAGTGGATGTTCGACGCGGACAAACGAAATTGGATATTGTCTTACGTGGCTGGTGGCTGGTAGTTACGTCGATTGGGAGTATTAGAGAGAGGCTGGTCAATGCTGACGTTTGACATGTGATTGTAATTACGTTGGTAACTTTAGAGTTGCCTTCAGTTGCAGCTACGGACGGGGAGCGCTTATTGTAATTAAGTGGAGTCCTTTATGGATTTGGATGCCAATTTATTATACCATCTTCAAGTAGCATAAGTAACCAGGATCGTCGCATAAAGTTGAAGTTTCCTAAGACTACTGATGGATGTTTTCGAATGTAATTTAGTTTGATAAATTAACTATTGGTTTTATTTTAATTAAATAAAATTTTATTCGAAAACATCCATCGGTTTCTTAGTAAACTTCAACTTTATGCGACTACCCGTTACTTATCTTGCTGTGCCCCAACAGGGTCATGTATTCAATATTTAGCCTAGTCTTAGTCCGTAACTTTGTGAAAATTGTGCAATAATAATAATAATAATTTATTTATCTCAGACAACCTGTAGTCCATATTTTACACTCATACATTAAAATTACTTATAAACTATTTAAAATTATAAACAGATAAAAACCCAAAATAAAATTGTGACTAATTAAATACTAAAAAAAACTACGTACTACACAAACTACGTACGTACGTACGACGAACGTACGTACGTATACTATACTACCTACGTACCTACGTATACTATATAAATACTTTGAACTTTGTCTCTAAGATTTATCAGCAAACTGGTTAGTCTTGCAGAGGTCTGTAAGATTGATTTTCAGTTGTACTAGTTCAGGTTGGGCAGGTTTGGGTTCGTTTGCTACTGAAACCTAAATGCCTATTAACAGAAAAGCGCTTCCAGTAACATTCATTTTGCGGGAGAAACGTTTATACCATGCGTTCAGAAATCTTTGCCCAGAAAGAAATTTCAAAGCTCTTCTATTGGTATTTTATGCATGTCATACCAATATAAAAGAAGGTTTCCACCAACCACTTAACAGGCATTATGATTCAGCAGATATGTGCAATAAAAGTGTAGATCCCGAGCGACAGCCTGCCACTAAATTGTGCCTGTGGCTGCCGGAACGACGGAATTGGGCAATTTTTATTTGGGCATAAATAAAACACGACCGGTAGCGTCGAGCAATTTGACTAAAACAGGCTCCGTGTTGCTCGGCTCACGGAGAGGTACCGGGGAGATTAGGTACCGAGACGGTTATGTAAACTGTTGGAGTCGTTTGGAAAATGGGTAGAGGAGTAGTTACAACTAACATCTCCTTACATAGTCTAACAAACTTTCCAATCAGATTGTGATTGGAAAGTTTGTTAGGCAATTAGGGTGTAGTTTTTTTTAAAAGAAAATGACAGGAAAGTATTTATGAGAATATTAAAGTAAGAGTTATTGCCAGATTTGCACTGGTTTTAGATCTCACAAAAAACAATCATGGTTTGTTCCAAAAGTATCTGCGGAAAATATAAACAAATGGATCAGAAAACGTATATGTGTATGTTAAGTAATTTGTAGTGCTACTTACAAATTGCTTTGATTTGATTATTTAATAGTTAAGCCCGAAATTCTGGGTAGCGGGAACATCCGAAAGGGTTTACCGCTGCCCTGGAACATAAAGGGCTAAGGAAGGAACACGGGTGGGTTTTAGTCAGTAAGAGTCTGACACTCCCTTCTGCTCCACCCAGAGCGGGAGGAGTCATTTGATGATTTCCCATCCTCAAAAAAAAAAAAAAAGCCCAAAATTCTAAGTTTAAATCATCTTAAAGATGTTTTACATTTGACACTAGAGGTTAATTTTATAACCCTAATTTTGGTCTGTGATTTTTCAGTTACAATGTATTAAGTAATATCATTCAACAATAGTTGTAGGAAAAAGTGGTGATATATAATTTTAAAGCCTTCTTAATACGGATGAATGTGTTACTAATTCCATTTAGAGAGTGATTGCATAAGAAGTTAACCCGATCAGCGTTTGTTTACACTTTCATCAGATGCTTTTAGTACAGAGTATAAGTACATATTCATGAATTAACAAACAACAATATATGTTTGTGTGTGATCATGATATACTATTTTTTTAAAGTCAATTTTAACATATTTCTAATTGTCGTATCGAAATGAAACTTTGGATGTATATGTAGTTTGGATGTCAAAACTATAATTTGGTATCTTGGAGCTGATCTGATGATGGAGCCAGGAGTGGATAGTAGAACTCTTTAAGCCCCTAGAGATTAGTAGTAGCCCCTAATTGTCATAACATCGTTGACTTTATACAAGTACTAAATACTAGACGCAAAAGTTAAAAATATATTTTTTTGTATCTATCTATTTTTCACTCTGATCAACTGCAAAATTAAATATATCCAAATAAGGCAAGGCATAACCTTCATTCATTCGGATCAATTTCCAAAAAGGCTTTTTGACCCAATAGTACCCTCGTTCACGTCCGGGTTACGGAGCACTCGCATTACATTCGGTCTCCAGTTCAATATCATTCACTCTCCACATTGCACGCTCTAGCGAAAAAATAAATCGAAAATGAATTTCGGTTTGCAAACTCTGTATTGAATCTAAATGGATTTTTCTCTTGAAGTTTTGTGTAAATTGTGATAACGTTGAATTTCATCTACTTTAAATTTATTAAAATCTTCGTCTCCGGACACAATTGGGAAGGTGTAAGTCCAACCTGGTAAAGTGGGGCTACCCTGACGGAACGGCAGTAGGGTGTGATTGTGGAGCTATGTCACAAACCATGCTCCACCTCCTATCCCCGCTGTGATTGCCCGTGACATCACAGGGCCCTATCAGAATACCAACGCTTCGACATATATTTTTTAAATTTCGAAGCATCATGCTGAGGTAGGAGCCTTTTGGCCTCGTATAGGACTTTCTGTTTCATTTTTTTTTTCTTTTGTTACTTTTTTATACAATTTGTTTTATTTTTAACTGTGTTTAGTTTAGTTTTATGATCCTGTACGAGTCGCAATAAATACTTTTTCTTTCTTTCTTTCTTTCTATCCTGCCCTCTGTGTCCCAAAACATGCAGTCGAAGTGACCTCAGCGCTGCCACCGACAACGCCGTGGAAGTGGCAACGTTTTGGGAAAACAAGATATAAAATTCAGTTGAGACTGCGACACGATGAAGAAGAATAAAATCTTCTTTTCAATTCTCATGCTTGACTACACGCATTTTTGTCGTGATGTCTAAATATTAACTAATATTATGAAGGGAAAAGATTTGATTTTTTGTATGTTTGTTTGTTAAGCTTTGGCGCTAAAACGGCTGAACGGATTTAGATGAAATTTAGCACAAGGGTAGACCATAACCTAGATTAGGACATAGAATACTTTTTATCTCGATATTCTCACGGGATCGAGACTTATGCGGGTGGAACCGCGGGGCGCAGCTAGATGAATAAAATCTATACACTATCGATACCATGATGTCGCGTCTACCAGTCACCCGGTATAATAACGCCTGTATACCCCAAAGGGTTAAACAGACTTGCACCTAAAGTGCACCTGGACTGGGTGTACCCGGTAGAATTCCAGTCATTAACTTCATCATCATCATCATTTCACCCACAGCTGGGTATAAGCTTCCCCTTTCTTCTCCAATACTTCACGGTTCCGTGCGTCCCTCATCCAGGTATTTCCCGTGACTTTGACGATATCATCAAGCCAACGGATTAACTTACTTAACCTAAAAATAATGATGAATCAAATCAAGATGCCTTTTTCGACAGCAATTCTCAAGCATACATATATGCCTGTAGTCAATCAATCTAGCTAGCTTTTTCTCAACTATATAAGGGTCAGCTTCCAGTCTGACCGGATGCAGCTGAATACCAGTATTTTACATGGAGCAACTGCCTATCTGCCTCCACAACCCAGTTACTGAGTAATACGATACCCCTTGATAAGACTGGTTGTTAGAATTTTGGGCTTCTGACGACCCGTAACGATTGTCAAAGATCAACAAATGACAGCGGGACCAAAGGCTTAAAGTACTTTCTGAGGCACGGAAGGTCTTGGTATGCAAAGATGGTCACCCATCCACGGACCAACTGCGGCAAGCGTAGCTTAACCTGATCGATCGACCCGTGCTGCTGATATTACGTATCCACAAGGCATACATACCTGTAGTATTAACCAATAAATTATTCCGTGTCCGTGTTTGACGGCACGGTTGGCGCAGTGGTTAAGCGATTGACTGTTGCGCTGCGTGTCGCGGGTTCGATTCCCGCACGGAACAAATATTTGTATGACCTACAAGTAGTTGTCCCGGGACGCATCCACGATACAGGAGTAATTCCTAGTGTGGGGCAATGTTTAAAAAATAAAAAGAAATACATCAAACCCAAAAACATATTACATTCAATCAGAATCTTAACCACCATTTGTATTCACAATAAAGTATATGACATAAAAATGTAACCCCTCACATGCGACGTTATATGCAATAAAGTGATGTTATACGAGGCTCGCGACTTTGAACGAAGCCAGGCAAACGTTATATATTTTAAGGCAAGTGTCGTTCTTGAACATACAAGTCGACTGGTTAAACAAGGGACATAAGGAAACATGTTAGTCAGTGTTAAAACTGGGTTCTTTATAGAGCTGCTAGCTGTTGTCCGCTCCCTGTCCTAACAAAGTCAAAGTCAAATAATTTATTTCAAATAGGCACATTAAAGGCACTTTTGAACGTCAAAATTAAAATTAAAATAAAATTGATTCTAGCCCAGGCCATGGTCCATCTGTGTGCCAAATTTCATTCAAATCCATTCAGCCGTTTTATCATGAAAGCGTAAGAAACAAACAAACTTACTTTAACATTTATTAAATACTAGCAGCGCCTCGCGGTTTCACCCGCATAAGCGTCGATCCCGTGGGAATATCTGCATAAAAAGTATCTTATTTGATATTCTGGTGTATAAGCTATATAACTGTAAAGTTTCATCAAAATCCGTCCAGTGGTTTTTGCGTGAAAGAGTAACAAACATCCATCCATCTTAACAAACTTTCGCGTTTATAATGTTAGTAGGATTATAGTTAAGATTTGTTTGTCAATTGAAGAAAACAATTGTGGAAACTCGCAGTTTTGTCCTAAATCGAAATGGTAAAAGAATACATCGTAAAGAAACCAAATTTCCTAGAACCAGAGGGGGATCAGACTGTGATCGTTCTAAAAATTACGAGAATTGCTCATAATTTTTAGAACGTTCACAGTCTGATCTCAGGCTCAATCTGTTAAAAAATACTTCTAATTTCCCTACATTTTGACAAGTTTGTGACATTTGTTTGGCGCCGAGATGAGACTGCGACTAGATTTTGAACGTTTTAAATTACGAGAATTGGCCTTCAGATATGTGACATTTACCACACTGGGTGCGACTGGCCCACTCTCTGTCACAGAGAGGAGGCCTGTGTCCCAGCAATGGGAACTTTATAGGTTGATTATGCTAAATTAAGATTGAAACATGCAGGGAAACGAATCATGGGTATCTCGGGCCGATCAAAGGTGTAGTCACCCGCTCAAGCAAGCCCAAAACTTTAAGAATCTAGTAACAATAATTTCTTCAATTTTCTTTTAGTTTGTTTTTAATAATTATACAAGGTGTTGTTTTGCAACCTCGTCAAATTCAAGGAGGAAACTATGCTACTGATTCTCGACATGAATCAATAATAAAATAAGTAGGTATTTTTTTTTTTTAATTTGCGGTAATGTTTGTGGGACACGCATAATTAAAACGCGGCCTGTCTAAGACCGCACTGTAACTGCCCTTTTACACACACATAAAAACGCGGCCGCTTTTACGATACAATAACGGGATTCTGTTCTTTGAAAGTGGTGTATTTTGAAATACTGTCAAACTTAAATAACTAAAAAAAAGTATGTATTCATTATTTACCAGGGATCGTAATTTTATTTGATTATTTATGTCTTTCCTAGCAGCCTCCTGAAATTTGACGAGGATGCAAAACAAGAGCTTGTATATGAACACTAGCTTCAGCCCGCGGCTTCGTCCGCGTGAAACTGCCCCCGACCCACCGCGTCGCATGCCATCGCCCGCCCGTGCAGTTACCTCTTTTTCAAATTCGACTGGTAATCCCAGAGATTAGCGCGTTCAAATAAACAAACCCTTCAGCTTTATCATTAGTATAGATAAATTATAATCCCCACGAGTACGTCCCTCGTTTAACCAGTCACATTGTACAAGGCAGACGACGTTCCTGAACGATATGAGGCAGGCGACGTTTGTGAACGTTATTGAGGCGGACAGGTTAGACGTGGCGCGGTGGCGACGCGCGTAAATTCCACATTTTATGTAGAACTTGGGGGTTGAAGTGGAGTATGATTTTGTAGGGTTAAGAGAAGTGGATGTTATGTAAGTTTAAGAGTGTTTGGTAGAATTGGTAGTAACATAACGTTGTCAGAGAGATATTCTTTTAAGGCCGATTAGAACAACCAGGTAGTTGTTTGACGCTTAGGGGTTTATTTATAAACGTTACTTAAAGTTAAGAGAAATTTAAAAATGCGAATACAGATTCTCTCAACTCTTTCAAGTAACAAAACTACCAGCGGTCATTGACCCCTCAAAAAAAACACCAAATCATTTTATTATTTTACTAGCTGCGCCCTGCGGTTTCACTCGCATAAGTTTCGATTCCGTAAAAAAATCAGGATAAAAAGTATCCTATGTGTTAATCCTGGCTATAAACTCATCATCTGTGTGCCAAATTTCATCCAAATCCGTTCAGTAGTTTTGGCGTGAAAGAGTAACAAACATCCATCCATCCATACACTTTCGCGTTTATAATATTAGTAGGATAGTAGGATTTTATCGTGATTTGATCCAATAACGTCAGCTAGCTAATTTAATTTCACCCTGTATATTCATAGATAGACTATATTCAATAATTTGAAGCAATTGTCGCTGAGTAGATACTGTAAATGCTACTAAACCAGCTTAATAACACGCGATGTGTTAGGAATCTATTATTCATTCCTGTTACTACGTGAAACCCGGTTACGAATCAACACCGCCATTAATTACTATTTGCTCACGAATCACGATACAACTACATGTCAATGAATAATTAAATCGTTTTGTATATCACCTTATTACATTGGGACTTCAACATATCTGGCGAAACGTTTGTGTATTGTACACACGGCTACACGTCAAGCTATACAAAACCAGTTTGTCTTGGCCTCACTTTGTATGATATTTTCTCACAATGAACGGTCAGCCAATACTGGTTTTGCATAGCTTGATGTGTAGCCGAGTGTACCTCTTGCCTAACCTTTTGGGGAATGCATGCGTGGTGTATGTTCTACATCGTCTCACACAGAATAGAAGTATAAAACATTTTTTTTTTTGTTTGTTACTTGTTGATATAATAATAAAATATTTTCGACTAACATGGATTCATAGTGTAACATTTACTTACAAAATATATTAGTAGCATTTATAAAAAAAATTTTTGAAAAAAAAACAATCGACTTCCAAAAACGACACTACAAAGTGAAAAATAACTTTAATTTCGGAAGTCGGTGTCGTTGGGTTCGTATTTTCGTTGTTTGCCACCGACTTCCGAAATTAAAGTTATTTTTCCTTTGTAGTGTCGTTTTTGGAAGTCGGTTGCTTTTGTTTTCAAAAAAGTTTTTATTTTTCACTTTTTAGTTGTACCTACCCCACACAAAATTGTATATACCTACAAGATTAGAGGTACCCCAATAACATACTGAACACATCTGCATACCCCTTTAGAGCGTACAGGCGTGACTTTATGTTGTGTGATTGCGTAAACAATACATATATAAGCGATAGTAGCAATAGCCGTTGATTTGCTGGCATTTATTGAAGAGTTCCGTTGTCTGTCTCCGAAACTCATCATCAGATCTTGTCGAAATTTCTATGGGACCACTTCAGAAGTATCTCCTTTCGAACAAAAAAATAATTTTGAAAATCGGTCCACAATTGGCGGAGTAATCGCGTAACAAACACACAAAAAAAAAAACATACCGTCGAATTGAGAACCTCCTCCTTTTTTGAAGTCGGTTAAAAAGAGTTTGCCACTAAGTACCTGCCGCAGGATCAAAGGTCATCCGAAATCTTGGAGCTCATATTTAGTATAAAGGATATTTAAATTAGGCACTGTTAGGGTGATTCGGCAGTCAATGCTTACAGGCTAAGATATAGGAAGTTGGTGACTGACCTGTACTCTGGCCTCCGTGAGGTTGATCTTGAGCGCAAGATCTTCTCTCGTGAACACGTCGGGGTAGTGAGTCTGCGCAAACGCAGTCTCCAGTTCCTCCAACTGTAAGGTAAAGAAGTGTTAGTTATTGTACTTGTGTAAATTCACTACACTCTGGAAAGCAAGTTAACAATATAAATATGATGTAAAAAAAAGTATAACTTTCCGTTGAAATTGGGAAATAAAATGACCAAGGTTTCATAAGGGATTAAGGGCCGAATTATCTGAACATTGTAAAATGAAAATTTAGATGAGAAAATGTGAAAATGAAGCGGTTTCGAGTAAAATTATAGTCAACTACCTAATGTCTGCCGGCATCCGTTGCAATGCGTTTTTTTATGATTATTTTCCAGCGCGCACACAACTAACCAAAATTTCATCACAATCGGTCGAGCCATTTTCAAGTTTTTGGGAGACTAACGAACGGAAATTATAAGATTATTTTTTTTAATTAAAATTAAGTAAACATGATATACTTGCTAATTTATAAGTTTCAATTAAATTTCTTTTCAAATGAATTGTGGTCTATCAACAAATAAACTCCATCAGTAAAATTCGTTCCACATTTCTTTACCTGTATATATAAGATTAAGATAAAACATGTATACTTGCTAATTTATAAGTTTCAACTAAATTAATTTTAAATGAATTGTAGTCACAAATAAACTCCATCAGTAAAAGTCGTTCCACATTTCTTTACCTGTTGCAGTGTGAAGGTGGTGCGGTTGCGCCGCTGTTTCCGACGAACGAACGTGTCATCGTGTATCGCCGGGTGATACGAGTAGCTCGTATCTGTTGAACAACAATGTCGTCAAATAAACAAATAATATAACATAATATTAGAAAGGATACGGTATGGTTGACATAGATGGACAACAGGGAAGAGAGGAGGCCTGTGTCCCAGCAGTGGGCAATGGCATTATAGCTATGTTTATGTTTTGTTATGTTTTCGGGTCACTGTTCGAGTTCCAAACGATACACACATTTGCATAGCCTTAAGACCTTTGGTATCGGTTTGGTTCGTGTTTGAGTATGTTACAACATGTCTACAGTGCATACACACAGTGATAAACACTTTTTACTTCAATTACAACAGAAATACTGTTTGGACTGCGCATATTTTCAGAGAAAAAAAACAAAAATATTTTATATCAACTAATCAATAAATATAAAGGAAAATATTTATGTCATCATCTGCCTAGCCTATTGGGGTCGGCTTCCAGTCTAATCAGATGCAGCTGAATACCAGTATTTCACATAGAGCGACTGCCTATCTGACCTCCACAACCCAGTTGCTGGGTAATACGATACTCCTTGGTAAGACTGGTAGTCAGACTTTCGGGCTTCTGACCACCCGTAACGACTGTCAAAGATCCACGAATGACAGCCGGGACCAACGGCTTGTTTTCCGAGACACGGAGGAGTCTCGGTATGTAAAGACGGTCACCAATCCACAGACCAACCGCGGCAAGCGTAGCTTAACTTGATCGATCGACCTGTGCGGCTGTTGTTATTTATCCATGGAAACTGAATTATCAACCAAATTCATTACTTTCTTTAATAAAACAATTTCGAACGATTAAAGGCTCAACACACTGTCTCAGCGTCCGGGCGTTCCCGACATTTGCCTAGACAATCAGTAGCGGTACCAGGAAGTGCCGGCCCATTACGCCGCGAGTGCCAAATCGCCTCCCCAGCATTTATTATAGCTATCTGAACGCATGTCCGCGGGAATTGATGAGGTGGAGACACTGAGGGGTGGCTAGGATTTATGAGAAAAGAAGGACAAAGTTTTCTTCTTAACTAGGATATTATTCAATCAAAAGTGTTGATGTTTTTTTTAAGCATCTTCGCTAGTAAATTTCTTTTCAAGATTTTACTAAGTACCTATACATGCAAAACGCGCAAACTGTAACCATGAATTTTAAAAAAAATGGCTATTCCATACATTTTGCCCACGTATCGTACTTTTCTATGAAACAACTGTTTTTTTTTATTACCCTCTAAAACTTTCTACGCTAGGGGGTTTAGAACCATGTACTGAATCCATGATAAACGCTGCGCGTCGATGTCCCTGTCATCCTGTATATTACAGGACTAAATCCTACTACTAATTTTATTACTATTTCTTTTAATCCACGCATATTTATGTTACGCTCCGATACGTCACAACCATTTACATGCCGAAAACTGGTATGCTACGCAAGCGCTACGAACTTCGTAGCACGTCTACGGTTTTCGTAGGCATGTTAATTTTCAACATTTCTACGCGGGTTTTTTGTTTTGTATATGTTTTTTATCTACCGAAACTTTTGTTCGGGACCAAACTCTTTAGCAAGTAAGTAAGTAATTATTTGTTTACTAAAAAGACTTAGCCTAGGTAACATGAGTGTTAATTCAAAATGGGATGGGTATGGCTATTACATTTGAGAAGACCCCTGCCCTTCAAACTAGGAAAATCCGGTATCTTGAAGGACAGTGTACTTTTAAGGGATTGACACGTTTTACAAAATACATACATACATATACACATTAGTCTTATAGTAATTAGAGTATTTCTTCTGTACTTTTCTGTGTATGTTAAAGTTTTTCAACCGTTAGGTGTTTTTATTTCAATATAATAATACCAGCCTATTACTGTCCCACTGTTGGGCAAAAGCCTCTTCTCATACAAAGAAGGCACGAGTATTGATCACCACGCTTGCTCAAGACGGGTTGGCGATTTCAGACTTATACTAGTTAAAAGGTTTTCATACAATGTTTTCCTTCTCCGATGTCAGTGATTTCCAAGATAAACTTATAAACGACTTATTTTTCTATTATTAAATCATTACATCCGTTAAACCATTCCCAAATACATGGCCACCCTACAGTGACGCAATATATCGGGTGACAATCGCTAGGGCTGTCCACCCCTACGTTTCTATTATTCCTAGGGTAATTTCGTTGCGAACATTAGTTGACGAGAATCGCCCCTAATAGCCGTATTACTGGCGATGACTTTACTTTTATTTGTTCGTGATAATAGATTTCGAGTAATTATGCGTGTAGTTTAGTGAGAGCTGCCGGTTTTTTGTATTGGACTTATTGTTTACTGTGGACTTACTTTTTCGGTCAAAGAATCAGCATCGCTATACGAGTACAACGGGGCAATGCTGCCAGCCTTTTGAGCATTTTTTTATATGCGTCATGTTTGCCACAAATAAATACATTTTCTTTCTTTCTTTTCCTGTTGACAGTGATGCGGATGTATTTTTTTATGGTTTTCCCTTTTTTATATATTTGTACATATTTTATTATTAATGTTAGTTTAAGTCTGTCAGCTTTTATATTATGTAAATATTATAGGTAGGTACTTTATAAAAAAAGAGAGCAGTGGTGGCCCAGTGGTAATGGCCGACTTACGAGTCGCGGGTCGCGGGTTTGAACCCAGAGGAGCAGGCGCTTTGCTTTGTGTAAATAATTTCATCGCCGGTCTCAAAACGGTGAAGGGAAACATCGTGAAGAAACCGGCATGTGCTAGAATCAAAAATTCGAAGACATGTGAATACACACCAATGCGCACTGGGCCCGCGTGGTAAAATATGGCTCCCTCTCGAAGAGTGAAGCCCTGTGTCCTAGCAGTGGGAACATTATACAACAACTACAAAACAACTCGGTAAATCGGGGCGGATATCAATGCGCCGTCACTACTCTGATTTTTATTACTGAAAATACAATGTGATGTTGAGACTTGCAGTAACGCACACGACCTTTTTGCGCGTCGTGTGCGTTACTGCATATAATTGCATAGGTTCTATTTTCACAGACTAAAAAGTGCGTCACGGATAGTCTGTCGTCTGCGCAGGGCCTCAGGCTTCTGCCTCGAATCTTGCGGGCAGCGGGGCGGCAGCGGCGGCGGCGAGGGAGCGGGGCGGGCAACGCAGACCCGCTCTCGAAACCAGCGGGCAGATCGCGCGGCACCAATAGCGGCGTAGTGTTGTGTTCGTGGTTGTGTCGTCGAGATATTTGTTTTTATTCGCGAACGGAATGTCTGAATAACGGCGACAACATCTTTCTGATTCAAATTTATTCCTAACGTTCGATTTATTGTGGGCAAAAGACTGCAATACAGACGCGCGGTCGGTCACCGCTTGACTGGAGTGCACCGCTCGTTTTGTTCTCGAGGGCCGGTCCGTTTGATTTTACGCATTAGATCCTGCTGCTCCCGCGCCGCCGCCGCCCCCGCCCCGCTGCCCGCAAGATTCGAGGCAGAGGCCTTAGGGCCGACACATACACGGACTGCTCGAGCAGTTAGCGATTGATCAACATAGAGTCATAGACGGACCGCTCTAGTCAACAGCTTGAAGCTGCCATTGATAACTGCTGGAGCAGTTGATACCAACTGCTCATCATTCAAATCAAGTAGCTGCGCGAGAACAGTCGAAGGCTCGAGCAGTTAGTGTATGCCTGGCGACTGCTTGACCGCACGACTGTCCGAAGCAGTTGCAACTGCTCGAGCGGTTTTGTGTATGTGTGTACGTAGAAGACTGTAGTTCACTATGCAGTCGCAGCTTGAAGCAGTCCATCCTGACTGCTTCAAGCAGTCCGTGTATATCGGCCCTTAGGATATCATAGGTTAAATTCCTATTAAACAAGTCAAATAAGTTTAAATTGAAACAAAATAACATATTTCCAATACCACTCAACCTGCAGTGACCACGGAAATCAATTCGTTGATAATAAAAAGCTCGCATTAAACTTATGTCGCACAACTTCAAAGCAAGGCACCGACGTCCTAATGGAGCGAATTAATTGGTCCAATTTGTAGCGTTGCGATTCACTCAACGAATTAAATGTATTATTCGCTTAGAGTCGCGAATTTGTGATGTCACACACGTTTGTGACGGTTTTATTTTGAACGAGATGGATTTCGTTTGTGACTTGTATATTGGAATGATTGGATTGTATACGTTGAAGACAAGATAGAGTGGCAATAATTTCTTCTGCACTTGTGACTGGCACCTCATTAACGGTATAACTACGAAAATGTCTAGTAACTGCTCTCAATTTAGAAAGAAAGAAAAAGCATTTATGCATTTATTTTTATTTTTTTAATGTTTATTTATTTTTTAAATACTTCTTTGACATAATCTTTTTATTATTTGACATTATATACAGACAATTCTTATTTCAAATCTTTATTAGTGGTTGTAATGGCAATCAATTCATATCACTTGGTTTTAACAGGTTTTTATATTTTATTTGCCCTTTTGATAGATTCTTTTATATTTTGTAAATGTGAGGACTTTGTAGGCCTTGTAGACTTTAGATCTGTAAACATTTTTTTATTTTATCAAGTACCTGGTACTTGTTGACAGGCCTACGCTGTCCTCCCATACCTACTGTAATTTGAAAACATTGTAAAAGCCAATTATTTTTAAAAGAGTAACCGTGGAATTTCTTGCCGGCTCTTCTCCATAGGAAACGACCAATTGGAACTATGCACCTAGCTTCTGACGTTTCATAAAATATTTTATTTCACATAAAATTTTAATATTTTCATTTTTTTACATGGGCAATGTGGGTTTATGTGAAATAAAATATTTCGATTTTGAATGGTTATAATTATGGTAAATAGGAATCAATATTTGTAAAAAGGTCGCCAATTGCACTTTTGTGCCAGTAGTTTGAAGTTTAGATGGTGTTTCAAATAAATAAATGACCCTCTTCTTGCTACAGATGACTACTACTCTAGAATATACAACTACCAACTTAATAGCATGAATTAATTGGTCCAATTTGTATCGTTGCGACTCACTCAGCGAATTAATTCTGTTATTCGCTTTAGTCGCAATGTGTGTGCTCGGCTTTATTTTATTTCACAAATTGTATTTGTTTTGTTAGTTAACTTTTTAGTTGATGAACTGAGCTAAAGTAATTAATTGAGTAGATTGCTAACATTGGCACTGGTACTCACGGCTACACATCAAGCCATACATTTCCAGTTTTAGCTGACCTCGCATTGTATAGGTTTTTCATACAATCAGAAGTCTGCTTATAATAACAGCCTCCCGACCGACTTCGGTCACGGTGGCCAATCTCAACGAAGATTAGCCACGCGGTAGCCATTAGGTACGCGGGAGATATTATAGTGCACAAGTGTGTGCGTAAACACAGGTGCACTCTCTGTTCTTACTCTCATAGTCCGATGGGACGGCAATCCGACACGACCGGAGAGAGATCAGGCGCAGGACCAACGGGTTTCACGTGATTTCCGAGACACGGGGGTATTAAACCGCCTACTTCCAAACTCATACAATGTGGAGACGACAATATGATATTCAGTTAAACTGCGTAATATATCTAATCAAATATCGTGACATATTCGTCAAGAATGTAAACAAATATGAGTTTATGGAAAAATAACTTTAATTACCTACATAATAAAGCTCAGTTTACGCAACAACTTCAAACATTTTTATAACTTTTTCAAAAGTGTTAGTCACTCTGAAATCGACTTAATTACCATTAAAAAAAGTTGATATTTGTTTACCTTGAAATGACGTCAATTTGAAACATAAATAAAATTGTAATATAAAGCCGTTTCCAATCTGCATACGAAAATTCAATTAAATAATATATTCAATAGTTTAGTCACTATAATAGCTAGTCGAAGATCGGCAATACCCATCGTCGGGTCTAAATCATCATTTAATTATATCGTAATTAAAATACGCAATTTACAAGAAGACAGCACCCTCAACGTCCAGATTACACAGATTATAAATATTTTCATTAATTGAATGTGAATAATTGAGCACCCATCAACTTCGGTGTAGAAAAATCCCTCCGCAGCGGAAATTAAAAAGTGTTTCACATCCGCCGGAAGTGGGTCCGGTCTGAGCTTGAGTGCAGCGGAAAAAGTTGGACGAAACCGGCTGGATTAACTAGCTTTCACGTTTAATGGAACGCTGTGCTAATAATAATTCGATATTTAAAAGTTTTATGATTTTTTTTCGGGATACATTCTTAACTTTCTTGCCAGTTTTATTTATTTGAGGGTAAAATTAAGTTTTTTATTCTCTCAGAAGATATACACTATAACAAGATACAATCAGGAAAATGAACTGTAGCAAATTACCTCAATCTCATCACATATTTTGGGTAGGCCTATGTCCAGCATTTTTTTTTTTTTGTTTTCAGGGTAGGAAATCATAGAAGACTCTTACTGACTAAAACCCACCCGTGTTCCTTAGCCCTTTATGTTCCAGCGCAGCGGTAACCCTTTCGGACGATCCCGCTACGGCCTATGTCCAGCATTGGACGTCTTTCGGCTCAAATGATGATGATGATGAATCATCCTACTCAACTGTTAAACAATGACTGTTGAGATTTTAATACAACACAATTTAAAGACCACTTCTCTTGGTAAGTATTCAATTTACTTAGCAATGAATTTTCTTGGCTTTAGCTTTCTGTTTATAAGTCGGTAGAAATTACCTGTAACAGACCTACCTCAACAAACTCAAACTCAAATCATTTATTTCAATTAAACCATTTACAGGCACTTTTGAATTGTCAAAATTAAATAGTCGGTCAGTTAGTCAGAAAGTTGAAGTTAGTTGCCCATTCCAAAACGTAGATCTCTATGGAGAAGAACGGGCAAGAAACTCCACGGACACTCTTTTAAATCAAGATATTATTACAAAATCCTGGGTACATTATTCTTATTGCTTAAGGCTTAACAATGGCAAGGTACCAGGAAAACCTTCCTAAATATTTTTATAAGGAAGCTTTTGTCAAGAACGAGTCAGATTTGTACTAGAATTTGATAAAAAATCTTTTCTCCTTGGTCTGCCTCCTTGTCGCCAGACGTTTTCTGGGAGATTTGACATGGAGATTTGGCCCATGACTCGTTCGACATGCGGCAAACGTGTCCACCCCAGTCCCACTTAAGCTTGGGTGCTCTTTGGGTGACGTTGGCGATATGTGTTTCGGAACGCAGCACTGAATATGCTATCTAAAAATATTGGTTCACTTTGCATCCCAGGCATCCCAGCGAATGTTAATAGGGTTATTCTTTAAAGTAAATGAATACTGAATATGTTATGAAAACCTCGATAAATATTTATTTAACATATTTACATACCTAATATAAGCTAAAACTTAAAATAATAATATGTACATGTATATGAAAACCGGCGTAGCGCGTGTCTGGCCACGCATAAAATAGGGTTCCGTAGTCACCCATAATGGCACTTTACAAGTTAGGCCTCTATAACTCCTGAACTAACAAAGTTATCTAAACTATTATAGTTTTTCTTCAAATTTCATGACATGGACTACCAGCATGATTTTTTTCTGATTTTTCTAGCCAGCCGTTTATCTTTTAGAGGGGGGAGGACGGACATGACGAAACTATAAGGGTTCCGAGATGTGAACTACGGAACCCTAAAAATGATGCAAAAGAATCATAGGGCATCAGAAAATTCGTCCGCATCGCTATCAAGAGGACTAAAAGGCTGGAAGCACTGCCACGTTGTATGGCAATGCTGATTCTTTGTTCAAGAAACAGGCCAGCCCTCTGATTACGTCGACTGAGAGTCGACTACCTAACCGCTTGGCGATATCTAGAAAAACCAAGTGGGCACTCGAACCCCATGGCCCTAGTGTTTCAACCCCAAACGGCTCGAACATATAACTTAGTTAGAAAACCTTAGTTCTTATAAAAATTAAGTTAATGCAAATAGAAAATTAGCTTTCATACCTGCGACACTGACGCCAAAGTTACTAAACTAATATAACAGACTACGTATGTATTACACAATTTACATGTTAAATAGTTATGAAATACTAACTAAATAGCACTACGAAACGAGGAATTAAGTGGCTTTCATGGGAAATGAAATACAAGAGACGAGTTATTATATTATTCTGCGTTAAATATAACAACAGTAAAGCCAAGTGAAATATGAGAAATCTTCTCATATTTTAATTGGTTTTACTGTACAATACTTACAGATGTATGCATACTTGTGGAATTTAAAAGAGACTGTGACCTCTGAGTTTGTTTCGGCCTATCTTCTCAGACTAGTCAGATATGAAACGCTGACCTCATCTAGTTTATATGATTGGCGTGTCAAAGTGTTTGCCCAAACCTACTTACAAAATAAAATCATTTATCATACGTGCATGCTTACCCCTACTAGACTGTCTCATATGTCTAGTGGTTGCGACTACTGAGTGATCCTGGGTTCGATCCACGGATAAAAAGTCTTAGTGAGTTTTTGCATGAATAATATCGCAGTATCAGATTGTTGGAGATTACATTTGTACCCAGATGATGGGAATAAACTAGTCCTCTACGACATGGGACTTAAGAGATTTACTGTACCCATTCTTCTAGTAACGAAGATTTTATTATTTTTTACTATGGTTGTAGTATACCCCACTGCCTATCATTCGTAGAAAACAAGCGTGATGTCATGTACTTATGTAAGACTTTCTATCTGATCTTTCCTATAGCTATGTAGATTTGTTCTGTGCATAAGGCCATACGTAATTAAAACATAACCCTTTCAGCTCGTCAGCTAATTAAACACACATTCTCATACAATGTAGAATTAATAAAGGTGATCGTCGACCGCACCGCGCCGCGCCGCGTCGGTGTGATTGCGCGCTAATGAGCGCCCGCTTCAACATCGCGCTGGAAATTGCCTTATACATTTTTAATAGATTCGTTTAAGCCGCTTTTTTATCCACTAGCTTTTTTATCCTCAGCGCTTTAAAACTCCCCCCTTTAAACCCCCCACCTTAAGCACAAGAGGGTAAGTACACCCGCAATTCGTTAATAGATTTTAAAAATTAATACTTTTACGCAATTACGGACGGACAGACTGTCATTTTCGAGGACCTTAATGAAATAACGCTACTTCATAACTCTGTTAAGGGTCCTTTGATCGCTGTTGTGCTAAGTAAAAATTGTGACGCTGAGGGAGTAATCAAAAGTGACATGATACTTATTAAGTTAGTCGCAATAACCGTGTTAAAGCGACCGGCGGCGCGACTCAAAAACTATTTTATGAATAATAGATGGCGCCGCCGGCGACCAATCCCCGGGGAGCACCGCCCACCGCGCCCCCGGCCGTCGCCCCCGCCCCCGCGCGCCCCCGCGGTAACCCCGCGACACCCCCGGCCTGCCTTCTCTATTCATTAGCACATTACCACCCCTTAGGCACGCGAGTCAGTTGGGGTAAGATTGGTAAGAAACTGATTTTTGCCTTTTGAAGGTTTTTTCTAACCCGTTCGCCAATTCGATGAGAACTTTGGCGAGTTTCATCTTAAGTGGTGTTAAGTAAAAGAAAATACATTTTCTTATGAGTACCTACCCCTTTGTTGTCCTAATTAATTACCACAACAAAAAATTGATAAGGGAATGAATTTTCGGGAATAATTAAATCACGTGATGAAGAATAGAATGAGATGAAAGCGTCGTCAATTAAAATTGATTAAAGTACTTTATATTTACTTTTGCAGTTTTTTTACAGCCATTCTACATTTCTAATTGTGAATGGTAAAATAGTAATCTAATCAAAAACTACATTCTCTCAAAATAGACTTCACTCTCGTTGATCGTGACCTTTACCCACCATAGATACAAAAATCCTGTTAACAAATCTCAACATTTGGTATTTTCGAAATTCAAAAATAAATTTTACATTAAAAAAAAAAAACAAAAATCAAAGTACGACATTTAAAAAAAACCACTGAATCTCCAACCAGTTTCAATAATCGTTATCGAATCGAGAAACATAACCGAGTTGTAAATCGGTAACTAGACAAGGAGCTTTAACTAAGAATAACGCCATTAGGCCCGGAACCGGCCCGCTAACTGAGTTACACAAGTTTGTGCCGATAAGTGAAATCGACGCGACTCCTGGACTATGCGGTTATGCTGCCACTTGAAACTTTAAATTTTAAGTCGATTTACGGTCTATAAACATGGGAGTTGGTTTAATATTCTGCTTGTTATTAGTTTATAGTTGAAATTATCCCATTAATGGCTTCTTAAATTGTGCAGTCGTTACTGTCTTTATAAATTGTTCATAACAAAAAACTGAGGGGCAATTCTCGTAATTTTAAGAACGTTCACAGTCTGATCTCAGTCCCAATCTGTCAAAAATACCTCAAATTTCCCTACATTTTTGATAAGGTTTTCACATTGATTGTCGCTGAGATGAGATTGTGACCAGATTTTGAACGTTTTTAATTACGGGAATGGACCTTCTGGTTATATCTGATGAAGACTATGTCTGGACTTTAAAAGAGACTGTTACCTCTGAATTGGTGTTTCTTCTCAGGCCAGTCATATATGACACGCCGACCTCATCTAGCTTATTTATTTTTTATTACATGACGTGTAAAGTGATTCCAATATCCAATTTACGGCACGGCACGGTTGGCGCAGTGGTTAAGCGATTGACTGCTGCGCTGCGTGTCGCGGGTTCGATTCCCGCACGGAACAAATATTTGTATGACCTACATGTATTTGTTCCGAGTCTGGGTGTTTTTCTATCTATAATATGTATGTATTTACAAAAAAAAAATGTATATAAGTATTTTATCAGCCATCTTGTTACCATAACACAAGCATTAGGTTGCTTAGCTTGGGACTAGATGGCGCTGTGTGAAATGTCCAGGGATATTATTATTTACAGAATAAACCATTTCATTTCATTTCTGAGGCCAGGACATGAAATACATCGATAGGATCCTTCAACATATATTTATAAACCACGTCTTAGTTAGTTAGTTAGCGGTAATAGCTCAATAGCAGTAACATTGTTCGGGCGAGCGAAAAGTCGTACGTTCGATCACCATGGTACACTCTTGACACGAACCCTCTCCTAGCACAAACATACAACCTCAGATAATTACTTGAACCTAGTTAACAAATCCATTACATATCGATGCCCCTCAGTGCCCCGGCAGGCGTTGGTCTTGGGTGTCATTCGTAGGTGTTTGACAGTCGTTACGAATAGTAGAAGTACAACAATCTGACAATCAGTCCTGCCAAGGGGTATCGTGTTAGCCAGTAACTGGGCTGTGGAGGTCAGATAGACAGGCGCTCCATGTAAAATACTGGTATTCAGCTGCATCTGATTAGACGGGAAGCCGACCCCAACGTAGTTGGGAAAAGGCTACACAGATTGATAGGTTCAAAAATTTGCCACACCCACAACCCACAACCACCCACAACCACAACAACCACAACCCAACCAACCCACCTTGTTCCTGAAAAAGAAGTGAAGCAGATAGTTGGATACTTACAGGGGTGTGAGGCTGTGAAGGGATACTCCAAGGTAGGCAGGCGATGCTGGTGCGGCGGCAAGCTCGGCGGGCAGTGGTAGCAGAACAGGCCGCGGCCGCCACCGCCACCGCTCGCCAGCTGGAACAACACAAAAAGACTGATGAGAAAAAATAAACATTAAAAAGAATAGTGATCCCAATACACTGCAAGTTTTCCAATTCCTTCAAAGCGTATCGGATATTCTGGCATTAAAATATATTTGAAAGAAAGAAAATACGTTATTTGCGGTAAACATGACGCAAAAAAGAACATAAAAACAAATAAAGAAAGAAAACAATAAGAAATGGTTGACATGCGTCACTCGTATTAAAACAATAATTTTTATTTTTAAAGCAAACAGTTATTAGGACGCTGTACCTACTGGTTAAATTTAATTGTAGGTATTATTTTACTTTAAGTAGGTACGCTGGTACTTAAAGCAAAATAATACAATTTAATTTAAATGTAATAGAAACAAACACGAATATAAAAAAAGAATATACATGCTAAGAGAATATCATCCTTAATATACGTTTCATGCTTTATGTAGTGGCAACATTTCGAAACGTCCACGTATTTGACAAGAGGGCAGCCTTTGCAAAGCCAGGTAGCTAGCTGAGTCTTTACTGGTCCATACAAGCAGTTCAGATCAATTTCGTAATTGAAAGCTAGATTCAAGTCAGAATAACAATGAAATCAATCCAGCCATCCAATCGAGATTCACGACATACCTTCGTGATAGAAAGTCGCACAATCTCAAAAACACCGACACGCATTCAGGACAATATCACAACAGCAATTAACGATCTAATACTATCGGCATTAACATAGAAATGACACCGCGTAATAATAAGGCGACGAATCGAATCCTTCAGCGTCGCATGCGCAATGAATTTAAAGTTAGGGTGTGCACACACGAGCACGGCCGCGGTGCCGCGTGATCAATTCACGCGCGGTATGAATTCAAAGGAATGCAGCGCGTGTTTGTGACCCGCGCGGTTAAACATGCATATTCTATTATTTTGTCGCTCGCAATAAATAATAAGTATAGATTCTGTGCGTGGTGGAGAGGTGACGTTTGATAAACTGTATTATTAATTGATCTAGTCTGGGTCTCATGTAATTAAACAGGAATTGAAAGGTCAATTGAAACAATGCTTTATAACAATTTATGCATACCTAAATAGCAAGCGGCTTGTGCGCGGACCGCTGCTATCAAAACGAAGGGCATGTCTTAGAACTAGAAAAATCGAAGACATGTGACATCTAGCAACCCGCACTGGGCCCGCGTGGTGGATAACGGCCCACTCCCCCTCACCGAGAGGAAGCTGGTGTCCCAGATTATAGGCTGATTATGCGTATGCTATGCATGGACACTGGTAATATACTGATCAACGGTCACAACACCTGTGTTACTTACGATGCAAACGTAAAGGAATGACGCAAGCGGCTCCAACCCGCGCGGTTAGCAAAGACAACACGCGCGTGCTCTAAGATGTGCGCGTACCTTTACAAGTGTATGCAATTGTGTAATGATTGAGACGGCATTCGCTTGTGATCATAGGCGTCACTTAACCCGTGCGATCGCAGTCTGATTGTCCATCAAGTACGAATTGTGTCAGATGAACAGGTGAAAACGGAATTTTAATCGTGCGGCGTCTTGTGGCACGTTGGAGAGGTGCGGGTTGCTTACCCTGTTATTAATTTGAGGCTAACTCTAGAATGTAAAGTCAGGAGAATTAATTGTTCAGCAAATTGACTATCAAGTTAAATTGCTCGTATAATCAAACGATAACTGTCATAGATTATTTATTTATTTCTTTAATTAAAACGGCTTAAAAACAATTACAAAAATTAAAGGCACAGTTTGTATCCTACTTCCTACTAATATTATAAACGGATAATATTAATATTGTATGGATGGATGGATGTTTGTTACTCTTTTCCGCAAAAACTACTGAACGTGCCGTTCAGTAGTTTTTGCCTAATTGCGTAACACACAATCAATCAGAATCGGTTTCATTTTGACAGTTCAACAACATTCATTGCGTTATTTAAGTGTTGAGCAGACAAATTTTTCGAACTTATGAAGCAATGGATTAGCAATTTGCTTCAAAATGATTCAAATTACGATTGATCGACTGTTACGCAATTAGGGTGGCAGATTTTGATGAAATTTTACAATAATATAACTTATACATCGGAATAACAAATAGGCTACTTTTTATCCCGAAATTTCCAAGGGATCGACACTTAAGCGGGTGATAACGCGGGGCGCTGCTAAGAGGTACATAAAAGAGATAATATAAATCATCAGGTTCAGGTAAAAAATTTGCAACACTTTCAGAAGTCCCCACATTATATTTCTATGATAACTCGTCATTCTTTGACAGGTGTATGAAATGGCTGTAATAAGTACAGCAAAATGACTTAATGTGTGAATTTGATAAACAATGGTTGATTACGATCCGGGTTATTTTATTGAAATGGAATGCAATTTGACTGCTCCAACTTGTGGTTCCCTGACAAGAATAACGTGCTAAGCGACATATAAGAATGTACTTTTTTTTTAAACGTTGCCCCACACTAGGAATTTCTCCTGTATCGTGGGTGCGTTTACAAACATTTAAACTCACATACACAAACAGTCAAACCCGGACCAACTACTTGTAGGTCATACAAATATTTGCTCCGTGCGGGAATCGAACCCGCGACACGCAGCGCAGCAGCCACTGCGCCAACCGTGCCGGCAATCGACATAGCTTCAGCCCGTGACTTCGTCCGCGTGAAATTTCTCGTTCTCCCGACCCACCCCGTCGCATCGCATCGTTTGCTCGCGTTATTACTTCGTCTTCGCTTAGCATTCTTCCTGACTTTTTTTTCAATCAATACTTAGTTCACAACCACTGAACAACAGTCTCTACTACTGCCTACCACTTTATAAATACAAACGTGAAGTTACACAGATTCATTTAGTTCTCATAAATAACACAACGAAATGTGACAGGCAGCAATATGTCTCCAGTTATTGTAGATCTTGTGAGTAATGGTCGACATCGGTCACACTTGTGAAGTCTATCAAAACAATAGCGATCTATCATCATCTTGTATTTAAATGGATCTGCTTCTTAATATTTGAACTCGATAGACTCTATGAAAAATTAATATTGTAGTGACAATCATATTAATCAAAATTAAAATACAGAAAAAGTTGTTTGTAATAGCGACGAATGTATAAAATTAGTTTTATTTTTTCACAACGACATAACAATTTACAAGCTAATAAAAAAAAAGAAAAAGTAAAGTAAGCAAGCAAGCAAGTATATAATAAAAAAATAAAGAAAAAGGCAGGAGCTCACTCCGAATCGCTGTCAATGGGATAAGTGCCCAAAAGGCTGGCAGTTGTTGATCTCGTATCTTCTTTCACTCACTTTTTCAAAATAAAAGCTGCAGTGCGATTCTGTAACCATCTCACCGTGAAAACTTAGATGAAGTGAGCGTGGAGTGAGCTGTCATTCCAACTAATGCTAGGGATTGCCACTATTGACAGCTCACTCAAGCACACTTCACCTAACTTTTCACGGTGAGATTTTTACAGAATTGATCGGCTGATTGAACCACAATAAAAAAGTCGCGAGGTGTTCAACACCCAGTGAGAACAAAGTTCCTTTCGCTGTACAGTCACGAACAAAAGTATGTATACACTCGGCTTTATTCAAAAGCGATTTACTCCTTTATTTTTGAATGAAATTTTATTCAAAAATAATTTGAATGAAATTTTATTTTGTTACGAACATAGCATTTTCGAACCTATAGGTTTGTATGTAATGAGTCGTATTTCAACGTTGCATTCGATATTTCACGAAAAAATCACAATTGAAAGTTGCCAAGTGTTGCTCGTGACTGTACATTACAATATATTATAGAACAGCCGGTCAATTCTGTAAAAATCTCACCGTGAAAACTCAAGTGAAGTGAGCTTGATGTGAGTTGTCAGTAGTGTCAATCCCTAGCATTATTTGAAATGACAGCTCACTCCACGCTCACTTTACTTAAGTTTTCACGGTGAGATGGTTACAGAATCGCACTGCTGGTACAATGAAATAAAATTTATAACATTTGAGTGTCACCATAATCATCCTATAAAGTTCCCACTGCTGGGACACAGGCCTCCTCTTTGAGAGAGTGAGCGGGCCGTACTCCACCACGCGGACCCAGGGCGAGTTGATAGAAGACACTTGTTTTCGAATTTTTTGGTTCTAGGACATACCGGTTTCCTGACGATGTTTTCCTTCACCGTTTAGAGAGATGAAATTATTTACACAAACTAAAGCAGCTGGATGAGAATTGCCGAAAATCGAGTTGAATGGCGTGCAATAGGAGAGGCCTATGTCCAGCAGTAGACTGCTATAGGCTGATGATGATGATGATGAAAGCGCCTGTCTGGGTTCGAACCTAAGACCCAAATCGTATGTTGCGGCTGTTGCCACATGGCCACCACTGCTCCACGTTTGTTAGAAATTAGAGGGAAAAAAAGAAACATCTTATAGCAAAAGTGTCACTTCTTTCGGTCTTAGCTCTCTCATTGTGGCATGTTACATTGTCAATAATATCACGATACCGTGGTAATATTGATGGTATAATAGGCCGTATCACGGTATCGTGCTGAATAATTGCGATATCGCGATATTAGGATCGTGATAATATTGACAAATGTAACATGCCCCATTCGGTAAGTGTGCAGAGTACAACGTGCAATAAGGATCTTCGTTCCAAAAATATTCGCCATAGAACGTGGCACTGCCAGCCTTTTGGGCACTTTTCCTGTTGACAACGATGCGGACGAATTTTTTATGCTCTATGATTCTTTTTCTTCTTTTTTATATACATGTATAAACGCCAGCACCTCAATTTTCAACTTTATCGCTAAAGTACTAGGGTTAAAGGATGATTGGGAAAAATTTTCAATTTCGGATAGCTTGACCTTCTGGCGTCTGTACATAATATTATTAGTCTGTTAGCTTATATTATGTAAATATTATCTTTTTTGAATATAAAAAGTCATTTCCAGTATAAAAGTCTGCTCACTTTGCAGATAAAATCCCCTGTCAAGCTATTTTTTTTAAACCGGCTGTATTTTGCAAGAGCGCGAGCGCACAGTGTGACAGTAGTAAGGACGTGCTGGCCATAAATCAATTAATTTCGATGAATAAATTGCTAGATTGCAGTGCACCGTGCGACATTCCGACCACTGCTGCAGGTTGTCAGATGCGTCATGAAAAGGAGGGATAGATTTTTAGAAATAAATAATGTTGCCACTGCTGGGACACAGGATTCCTCTCGATAGAAGAGAGTGGGCCGTAATCCACCAAGCGGGCTCAATGTGGGTTGGTAAATGTCACATGTCTTGATTTTTTTTTATTTTTGATGTTTTCCTTCACTGTTTTGAGAGCATTAGTGATGAAATGATTTACACAAAATAAGGCGCCTACGACCACTACTGCTCTAGAAATAAAAATGTAACTTTAATAATAATAATAAATAATAAAGTTTATTCTTCAAAAAGTAAAAATACAATGTGACGGATTCGGTGAGCCACAAACTAAGCATCGAATAATGTTGGTGAAACGTGCATGTATTTAAAAAGGTAACTGAGAAGGCGGAATCCAGCTTAAAACCATGTTTGAATTGCGTGATAGCTACAAAATTGAGGAAAATATTACGCAGATTTTAAGAAAAAAGATTATCACAGGTGAACTACGAAAGTAAACATGCATAAATGACGTTTTGAATTTTAATATTACCTTATTATAAATAATCATGATGTCTGCATGAGTAATAATTATATTTGGTATTGCAATTTTTTTTAATTTATTATAAAATATACTTGAACTCCACTTCACTCTATCTATTTTTACTAGGTACTGAAAAGTCACCCGTTTTTAAGTTTTAAATGACCTTAATGTTTTTTTTTATGACAGGCAACGTTAATTATTTAAATCTTGTATTAATCATAATGCGCACACTAACATAACTTTATTTACGAGAGGAAAATGGCAATGAAATTCAATTGCACATATAACTAGAGACCCACGTGTAGACGAGCCGTCGGTATAAATGACATTAATGGAGCAATGAATCGGCTAAACGATGCGCGGGCGCATTCGATGCTGCGACTGACGTCAGCACACTGTGGGTCCATCACGGATTTTTCCTGGACAAAATGAATATAATGTAGGTAAAGTTTTTTTTTTTATCCGGCGTTATTTTAAAAATGTGAGTGTACTGCAGGTACAACTCTACCTAACCCGTCGGGGATTGCAGGCGTGGTGTTATTATATTTTATCGATAAAGAATACGACTTGGTAAGTGTAACATGTGTAAGTGTTGGTAAGTATGTAGTGGTAAGTGTCACATGTGTAAGTGTTGGTGCATATGTGTGTAGTGGTAAGTGTGGTAAGTGTCACATGTGTAAGTGTTGGTAAGTGTGTAGTGGTAAGTGTCACATGTGTAAGTGTTGGTGCATAAGTGTGTAGTAGTAAGTGTCACATGTGTAAGTGTTGGTAAGTGTGTAGTGGTAAGTGTCACATGTGTAAGTGTTGGTGCATAAGTGTGTAGTGGTAAGTGTGGTAAGTGTCACATGTGTAAGTGTTGGTAAGTGTGTAGTGGTAAGAGTGGTAAGTGTCACATGTGTAGGTGTTGGTAATGTATGTAGTTTTAAGTATGGTAAGTGTCACATCTTCAAATCTTTGATTCTAAGACCGTTTTTAGAGCATTGGTGATGAAATAATTTACACAAAGTAAAGAGTAAAGCGCTAGGGTGAGTTCGAACCTACGACCCGTACGTACCCGTAAGCCGTGGCCGTTGCCACTGGGCCACAACTGCTCTATAACCGTTTACCAACTCATAGCAAAAAAAAAATACCCAGACAATCCAATATTACTTTAATAATATATTATAACTTTAATACCCTACTTAACTAATCATTCCACGAAACCTTAATCCTTTCAAATTAATATTTAAGCTTTAATACATTTTCACAGTTTACACTTAAACCATCAAAGTTAAACAACACAAGGTCTACGTGAACCCATTACCGTATCTAATAATGTTATAATAACTAATTCTGTTAACACTAAAATTCACAGAAACCGACGACGCGTACTTATCTATATACATACTAGCTTTTGACTACGGCTTCGCCCGCGTGGAGGTCGGAAATTATCCCACGAAAAACATAATTCACTCATGATTCGAAAGACGTGGCGCCATCTATTATCATAATAACGTTATTGTTGTTTTTCTCGGAAACAGGTCTTTTTTCGGGATGAAAGGTACCCTATGCCCGTTTCTGTTCACCTGACAACGTACATGTAAAATTTCAGAATGATCGGTTCAGTGGTATAGGCGTGAAAAGGTAACAAACAGACGTACATTTGCATTTATAATATTAGTTAGGATAATAAATTAAAGTCGTGTTTCGTGTCTGTCTGTACATGTCGGGACCCCTCCGAGATCTTTGACAGTCGTTACGGATAGTTAGAAGCTTGAAAGTCTGACAACAAGTCTTACCAAGCGGTGACGTTTTACCTAGTAACTGGGTTGTGGAGGTCAGATAGGCAGTCGCACCATGTAAAATACTGGTATCCAGCTGCATCCAGTTAGACCGAAAACAGACCCCAACATATATTAGTTGGGAAAAGGCTAGGCAGATTGTTTTTTTTTTGTATCTGTCTGTGTGACCGCCTTGTTCCTCTAAACTACGCGACGGAATTTGATGCGTTTTTCACCATCATTTAGACAATTTATTCTGTCCAATTGTGTTTTCAAACCATCCAGGAACCCATTGACACACAAAATTTCATCCAAATCGGTCCAGCCGTTTAGGAGGAGTTAGGTAACAAACACACGTACAGAAGAATTATATATATTAAGATATATTTATCCACACTCTCTGATAACATACACCACTACACACACATTACACCCCACATTTACCCACCTCAACTGTTTTCGTATGTTTATATGTAAGTTCGTTTTTTTTTACTCACATTTTAGTTAATAGCAAATTTAATTATTATGAATTGTATTATGAAATTATCGACGACAGACAGACGACCAATGGGCCAAACTTACGACCCAATGGGTCCCTCCTAATAGCAAGCGACATCGCGGCAGGCCCAGACGGAGATGGCGGGATGAGCTGGACTCCTTCAACAAGAACCGATCGATTCTGTAAAAATCTCACCGTGAAAACTCAAGTGAAGTGAGCTTGATGTGACTTGTCAGTAGTGTCAATCCCTAGCATTATTCGGAATGACAGCTCACTCCACGCTCATTTCACCTATGTTTTCACGGTGAGATGGTTACAGAATCGCACTGCTGGTCCTTAACAGCTTTAAACAGAGAGAAGTGGATATACAGTATGGAGGCTTTTGCCCTGCAGTGGGACATGAAATTAGACACAATAACATGAAATTATTAATAACAATCTTGCGCAAGCAAAACCCATTTAATTATTAACTTTGTGTAGTGTTTGGCTCATCAAGATACAGGCTGTGTCTAATTTGGGACCCGCTGTTAAATCGGTCTAAGTTTTCTGTTGGTTAGAATTGCATGTTTGCAAACTATATGTAAGTTTAATAAATTACATAATTTCAATATGATACTTTTATTTTCATAATCTCTTAACTAACTATTTACAGTAGGTGCTAAATTAAAAGACTAACTATATCAATACAACAAGAGGATATTTAGGCGTCGAAGTACTCGTCCGCATCGCTGTCATCCGGAAACGTGCCCAGAAGACTGGCAGCAATGCCAATTCTTTGGCCAAAGAACGACCGAGCCCGGTCACGTGAAGTGTCGATCAGCTGGCGAGAAATGAAATTTTATATGTATGCAACGGGTTCCTTGATGGTTTCTGGGTAGGAGTAGGTTGGAAGTAGGGTAGGAGTAAGGTAGGAGTAGGGTAGGAGTAGAGTAGCGTAGGAGTTGTGTAGGGTAGAGGGTAGGACACCACGCGAACGAACTAGCAAATAGAAATAATTTATATGGCAAAACAACGTTTGCCGGGTCAGCTAGTAATTAACAAAGAAATCTCGATGTGTTGTCATTTCGTAAAAATTGTGCGCAACACGGGCGTGTCGCTAGTCATACATTAAATGAACTTTCTGTGATAATCTGGGTCGGATTATAAAACATCAGACGGGCAATCTACTTAACGGTTACACCTTTTCATTAAGGGATAACATGATGGAGAGGCTACACTCTCTAACTTGTACAGTCACGAACAAAAATATGTATACACTCGGCTTTATTCAAAAGCGATTTACTCCTTTATTTTTTAATGAAATTTTATGTTGTTATGAACATAGCATTTTCGAACCCATATGTTTATGTAATGTATCGAATTTCAACGTTGCATTCGTTATTTCACGAAAAAATCACAATTGAAAGTTGCCAAGTGTTGACATATTGGTGCTCGTGACTGTACACGAAACCCGACTCTGCTGAAATAAAATCTTGAATTTTATACAATATATGGTTTTACGTTTTAGAAGAGGCTATTTTTTTGGCTTAACTACATTGAACTTCTCTGTTATTACAGAATAAAAATAGGTATATATCCCATATATATGCATCGTGCTTCATGAAATCCGCCATGTTTGCTAAACGAAGAAATGTGAAGAAATTCGTTGATTTAAAAAGTAAAAAGAATGGCTTTCCAAAAGAGCATATTTAAGCTTTCTAATGAAGATCAAAATAAAAAGTGGCAGTTATAGCGTTTCTTGTTTTGTCAATATTAAATCCAATTTTATTCATTTACTAGCTTCTGCCCGCGGCTTCGCCCGCGTGGATGTCGGAAGTTTACCCACGGGAACGTGCTAACAGGATAAAATGTATGTGCTTCCCCAGAATGCCATCTATGTCGCGGGACCTTTGTGGCTAATTACAATAGAAAACAAATTGTGTCTCATTAGTGGTGATTAAGAGGGTACCTATATGATATCTTTACCTAAGTACCTAACTAATTAAAAAAAAAAACTCAATAACAGAAAATTAAATACCTAAATAAACCTATTTCTGATGATAACTAATCTAAACTCAATAAATAAGCAAAATCCCTAAAAACTAATATCTATACGAATGACTAAACCTACCTAACAGTATTATAAAATAACCTACGGTCACTACGTACACTATCAAATATACTACCTATACTTTAAAATTAAAATCTATACCTACGACTCATATAAAAATAAACCTAAATAACTCTAAAAACTAAAAGGAATAAAAATGAACTCCACTGCGGGTGACCCAACCTACGACAAACTTAGTATTTGCGGTTGGTGCAGTACAGACAGTGGTAATCGGGTATAGGGATCGAACCGCAAAATTAAGTTTGTTTTTTATTGTATATACTTTTCCGGGATAAAAAGTACCCAGTGTGGTGCCCAGGATATTAAAGAATAATTATACCAAGTTTCATCGTAATCGAACCGGTAGTTTTTGCGTGATGCCTGAACAAACAGACAGACAGACAGACAGACAGACAGACCGACAGACAGACAGACAGACAAAATTTTTTTTAATCACATTTTTGGGTTCGGTGTCGGTCTAGTAACAACCCCTGCCATTTATTTTTTTGAAATTTTCAATGTACAGAATTTTCACTTCTACAGATTTATTATAAGTATAGATTTTTGTCCACCACGTAGTCCGTGTCGGAACACAGTGTCAGTGCGTGTATTGGCTCGTCCTGTCTGCGCGCGTGGGGTCCTGATACACTAATCCTATTTATATTGTCGTGTCATTACCGTATTACACCCACCGCCGACCGCATCCGCGCTGCAGCCATAACCTTCGCATTATAAGGCAATCATTTTTCTATGAAAAAAAAAACTAAAATCTTCGTTTTTATTTATTATGCAAAAACTTAATTGGTCTCTTTAAATTATTAATATGTAATGTATGGGTTAAATTTTGTTGCAAGTAAGATGTAGGTTGCCTTTCAATTAATAGGTTGAAATACCTACCAATAACCCTGTTTTTATCGGAGACAAAACTTTTCAGATTAGAATTTAAAAATTACCAGAAGAAGCCCGAAAGTCAGACATTAAACGCAACAAAGTAAATAAAGATTTATTTTTTATGTACCTACCTAATGTAAAATATCTAACTAACTTCACTGATTTTCCTATACCTGAATACCTATGGGAAGTTTATTAGAATAAAAATAATTTATATAAGATACTTACAAATAAAATTAAAACAGAATGGTTTATTAAGCAATAGAATCCTTGGTAAACAAGTGTGACCCAATCATGTTGTTTGCAACAATTCCCAACAACCTCAGATTTGTCGCCTAGGTCATACCGTCAGAGTAAACTGACTATATCCTGAATCCTATATTGTCGCATTAACAAACAAGAAAACTACTCGTCGAGATTTATAAACTGCGCATTATTTAATAATAGACTGATTCTGATTATCTAAATATCTCACTTCCAGTTTTTTTTTTTTTAATTTGTCTTTGCCCTTTTCATGCAAGTAAAATCACATCCAGCCACTTACGTCATTAAAAAGAATAGAATTTTAAATAAATCCACAGAGGAATTAGCATTCGAATTTCAAAAGGTTGTTTTTTTTTTATTTGGCAAAAGCACTTCATTTCGCATTCCCGTCTTGTCGAGGTGAGATTATCGTCACTCGCATAACACCGGAGGAGGGAAGAGGGCCCCGGGCCCATTGTGAGTTGCCGCCAAATGTGGGAACTGATGATTTATCTCGTAAACCTTTTCATGTTTATTATATTAAGAGCTTATATTGAATCTACGAGACGGATAATAGAGGACCTTGATATTGTTGAACTTGTTTAGAGGATCAAAGAATGCTTGGAAAATAAATTGTATTTGCCAGAAGATTATGTTTAACCCTGTAAACCATAAAATTGAAACATAGACAAAATAATAACTTACCTCGCAGATTGTGCTAACAAAAAAAATATACCTATACTAAATACTTATTTGAATTAATAATTTGAGATATTTTTTAAGTTGTGGAACAACAAACTGAATGTCATACTTAACAAAGTTCAAATTACATTACAACCAAAAACTTATTAGGACCTTTTTTTTACAAATGGTCACTCAAAAATCAATTTAGAAAACATTTGTCTATGTACCTATAGATTAAGTGGCTGGTACTATATGTAGAAACAGAAACATTTTTTTTTTCCAAAATTATCTACCAACTAAGGCAGTAAATTTGAATATAAATTGACTAGTCTAATCATAATTTTTTATTTCACCTTCCAAACTCCAACCAAGTATAATTTTAAAAGCAGCCAATACGCAAACGTTTCAATGTAAACATGGACTCAGTTCGATATCGTGTGCAAACACAATTTGCTTCGAAATCGTATTTGTACCGTTTAATTTGGAATCGACTACGATTTAATCAATTAACCGAGTCAAATCGAGTAATTAAGTATCGGTATACCTTTAGCTGTGTTAATGTATTAATTAGTCTTTGCTGAATTGTGTTTATTTTACTGGAAATTATGAGCGAATGAGCGCACATTATGTTTGTTACCGTAGGTACTTATTTTCGTTTGCTGTTTTACTTTCAGTATGTGTAAAATTCTGTGTATTTATTCGTGGGAGGTTTTGAAGAGCGAGAGAGAATGATTTTCTTTCGTTCTAATGCTAGATTCCTAATTTTTTGTGACTTTTTTATGGTATTTTCTACATTACAATTTAAATTCAAATTTATTTATTAGTACACATAGGTGTAATGTAGTGGTACATGATGGTATAAAATAAAAATAAATATGTTGTTTCACTATGTGCTCATGTACACTCTACAGTAAGGCCTATATATATTTATATAGTTAGTCATTTAATTTAGTACCTAGTGTAAATAGTTAGTTATCTATACATACTATAAAGCTTTTACTATGATATATACTTACTTCCAAATTGAGAGAGTAAGATTTTTTAAAGAAAACTTAATTTTACCGTCATCTAGCATAATTTAGTGCAGAGTTCGACGTTAAATGTTAATGAGTGAAATTTTAGTGAATTGGAATCGCGATGCCCGTCGAAGTACACTTTATTGAATTTTACTGAAATTATTCACGCTCAGAGGGCTGTCGCGACTACTAAATAAATTATGTAACTTATTACATCAAAATCACCAAATCAGTTTTGAATGAGCTATCTAATAATTCTTCCAATATCACAATCCGGAAAAATAAGATTCATCCACGTAAATGCGCTAAAACACAGTCCTTAACAATATGAGTATAAGTAATATACTAGCTACGAACTGCGGTTTCACCCGCATAAATCTCGATCCTGTAGGAATATCGGGATAAAAAGTATCCTATGGGTTAATCCTGGTTATAAACTATCTATGTGTCAAATTCCATCCAAATCCGTTCAGCAATTTTTGCGTCAAAGAGTAACAAACATCCATCTATCCACCCTCACAAACTTCCGCGTTTATAATATTTATAGTATGATGAAAAGGAGATTCTATAGAATTTGAAATACTTATAAGTACAGTGGGCTAATTGCGTAACACACTATTAGTAGCAATGGCTTTCATTTTAACAGTTTAACAACATTAATTGCGTTATTTACGTTGTTGAGCAGACATATACACTGCCGAGCAATGAAAAAGTTCCACCCACAAAATGCCGACAAACACCTTAATATCTCCTAAGACATAGAACCTAGCTTAAATAGCACAATATTTACGTTTATGTTTTTAGTTGGTAATATTCTGATGCGCTGTTAAATGTACTTCAATATTGCAGACGGCGTCATTAAGCTAGCCTTTCCCGTTTAGGAGTAATTTGGTGCTATGTCACTGGAACTTTTTCATTGCTCGCGAGTGTATTTCTAACGTGTGAATGGATTAGCAATATCTTTTATAATGATTCAGGTTTTGATTGATAGTGTGTTACGCAATCTATCAAAAAACAGAAATTATTTGGTATAGGTTACAAACCCGTGTCATGTCATGTCAATTTGATGCAACTAACAACACATTAAAAAACAACCACCACATACAACATCCCAACACAAAAAAATAAAAAATTCAATTCAATTGAAACAAATTATTTTACGATTCAAACCCGCTTGGCGCTAAGTAACAATCAATAATATTTAATCACAGTGCCACTGGCTCGTTCATTTGATATCGAACTTTTACCAATTGTAATGGAGATCAATTGTACAGTTTAAATTAACTATTAACAGTGGCCAATGGTTCAATCAGGCCGCGACAATCCAATCAGTGGAATAAAAATAAAGAGCTGGTGCAGTTGTGAAGGGTTTTTTGGAGTGTGTCCTTTGATAAATGAGTGGTTTACAGGGTGTTAGAGACATCGACGCGCAAGCTGTAACCATGAACTCAGGACCTGATTTTAGATTCCCTAGTGTAGGGAGATGGATTATTTTTATATGAACTCTGGCATAACTACCCAGTGTCCCGCCATTTTGTTTTTCAAAATGGCGGCCACGCATTGCACCTATATACAACTTGATAGCTGACATCAATGCAAACGAAAAATATACGAAGACCAAAGCCTGTATTAATTAAGAGATATTAATGTTCAAAGTTGATCACGTGACATCCATTTTTTTTAACTTGCTTAGATCTTTTTGCATAGATGTTTGATTACTTTAAACTTTCAGAGTGATTATTTCGAACATCTATGCAGACAAACATAAACAACCTACAGTGTCTGCCATTTTGTTTTTTTTTCAAAATGGCGGCCAATCATGGAACATAAATAAATCGCTAGCTAACATCAATGCAAACCGAAAACTTAATAGGACCAAAAATATTAATATCTCTGAAACGTGACGCTTTACTGGGCTTGGTCCTTACCTTATCTAATACAATCACAAGATTTGATATCAGAAGGCCAATTCTCGTAATTTAAAACGTTCAAAATGTGTTGTGTGTGGTGTATTCTGTGTGTGTGTACTTGTTTTTTTGTGTGTTTATGTCCTTTTTTTATGCGACATGTTTGCCGCAAATAAATGCATTTTCTTTCTTTCTTTTCTTCTTTCAAAATCTAGTCGCAATCTCATCTCGGCGACAAACAAATGTCAAAAACTTGTCAAAATGTAGGGAAATTATAGGAATTTTTGACAGATTGAGACTGAGATCAGACTGTGAACGTTCTTAAAATTACGAGAATTGCCCCTCTATTACAATGCTATTTACAAATTCTTCTAAAACATTTGATACGTTTGAACGTCGTACCCCCAGAACATGTAATAAAATGTTAATTTGTGATCAGCGCAGCCCTACCAGCACCTGTCAGTCATCATTTGCGTGACCGGCTCTATCTGGCCTTTAATCGGGTTAAGCGACGATACACACTCGCTGCTACATACTTTTGATTCAATTTTGTGCCTTTTTCATTCACTTTAGTCATTCTGATTAGTGGTTGTTTTTAACTTGATACCTACAAGGTGTAAAAGAAAACTCGACCAATCAAAGAAGGTAAGATATTCAAATGTTTTGCTACATAGATTTGTATACATCAGACAGTGGTTTAGTGGTTTTTTAGAAGTTATTCGATGATTTACATAATCACACTAAACACTATACCTTATACAAGGTGACAGAGGGGGGGAGGGACATCGACGCGCAAACTAAAACCAAGAATTCATCATGTGGTTCTAGACATTTTCTTCTAGAGAATTTTTCGTCAGTTAACAAAAAAAAAATGCGATGGTTCACAGAAAAGTGCGAAACTTACACGGTCTTAATGTAGAACAGCATTTTTTCTTTAATTTTCGGCCAATTTAAATGCAGGGACGATTTAATAGAATTAAACGCAGGAATCATGTACTAAATATAATGTAAAAGGTTACGCGTCGATGTCCATGTCACCCTTTATATTTTAAGACAAGTAACAGTTAGAGTTAAGTTTTTATTTCTATACCAATTGAATTTTTCTATAGGATCGTCTGTAACTTGTACCTTCAAATCTGAAACCAGTTCGTTAGGACTGAGTTTTATAACTAAATTATTTCCCAACGTGAAGAAGGTGATCTAGAAAGAAAGAAAGAAAGAAAATGCATTTATTTGCGGCAAACATGACGCATAAAAAAAGGACATAAACACACATAAAAAAAAAACAAGTTGGGGGTAAACATGCGTCACATTCACGCAAAACGGCCATCGCTCAGCATAATGCTAAGACCCTATACGAGACAGAGCCCCAGCGCTGGTTTTCAGCGGCAGGCCGGGCTAGGTTTGCGTTATAAAACAATCGGATTCCTTCATTGTTAGCAACCCTAACCTACCCCTTAGAGTGCGAAACTTCAAGCAAACCTACTCCCCGTGAGTGCCTTGAAACTTTCTCCGCATTACATCAGAATAGAAACAACTAGGAAGTTTAAGTAAGTAAAAAAAATGAAATTATGTTAAAACTGACGACACGGCTAGCGCAGTGGCTGAGCGATCGACTCCTGCGCTGCGTGTCGCGGGTTCGATTCCCGTACGGAACAAATATTTGTATTGCCTACAGGTAGTTGTTCCGGGTCTGGCTGTTGGTGTATATGAGTTTAAATGTAAGTAAACGCACCCACGATACAGCCGGTCGATTCTGTAAAAATCTCACCGTGAAAACTCAAGGGAAGTGAGCTTGATGTGAGTTGTTAGTAGTGTCAATCCCTAGCATTAGTTGGAATGACAGCTCACTCCACGCTCACTTCACCTAAGTTTTCACGGTGAGATGGTTACAGAATCGCACTGCTGGAGTAATTCCTAGTGTGGGGCAACGTTTTTTTCTGGGGTCTGGAACAAGAACCTAATAATAACTACAAGAATTAAACTACGTATCTAAACACCGTTGAGTGATGCAGCATTTTATGGAAAGAGAAAAAGTAGCATGAAATGTTATCGTATTAACAGTACATTACGATACGTGTGACTTACATAAACTACTTAAGTCACACGTATTGTATAATATTTTTTATAGCTCGTGTGACCTAAACCCGCACAAGACTTAAGATACACTTTTCTGTGTAAAAATAGACTACTGAAGTCACAGGAAAGGCACTTAGGTCACAGTGCTTTAAAAGATTTAAATTTTTTTGCCATTCCATATGATTTTAATGTTGAGTATTATTTTATTGTGTACGTGTTAATTTTATATAACTGCTACTGACACCCCGTAACGACTGTCAAAGATCCACGAATGACAGCTGGGACCAACGGCTTAACGTGCTTTCCGAAGCACGGAGGGGTCTTGGTTTGTGAAAATGGTCACCCATCCACGGACCAACCGCGGCAAGCGTAGCTTAACCTGATCGATCGACCCGTGCTGCTGTTAGTATACCAGTTACATTGTGATTTTATTTCATTACCAATATCCTGTCACCTTCAACCTTCAAGAGAACCGTATTACTAAGAATAATTCGCCGGTCCATGGTACCCTTTGGTCGAGCAATTACGTGCAATTATCGGGAGGACGCGGCGACGCTACTCAATTGGCGTCGATACCGCTATATCGAATGAACGCACTTACTGCTGGCCGTTTGTACGGTTTTTTTATCTCTTTTTTTCGGTTATCGACCCTTGTGGAAGGTTGAAAGGTTGTAGAGAAGGGATGCTTGTGTAGAAGTTCTATAACTTGATGGGAAATATTGGAAAAATTAAAAGGTGTATGTAAGAATTTCGGCCGATTCGGCCGACAAAAGGCGTCGTTACGGGTAGTCAGAAGCCCAAAACCCTGACAACCAGTCTTATCAAGGGGTATCGTGTTACACAGTAACTGGGCTATGGAGGTCAGATAGGCAGTCGCTCCATGTAAAATACTGGTATTTTACATGGAGTACATACATTAACCCACCGTTCGCCATTTCAACACCAACTTTGACACAGAAACTCAGGTCGTATTACGAGAACTCAAAACATTAAACTAAACACAAAGTTAAAACGCCCAAATTCCAACTAAACTAAGTTTGGCCAAATGGCTCTAAAACTAACTAAATTCTGTTAACCAATCAGTGTAACAGTTAGTGTAAATCTGAAAATTGATGGTCCAAACTAATGGTGGTTAACTGCTTAACTGGTTCGAGTCGATATAGTGATCGGGCGGCTCTCAATCCAATTACAACTCATTATGGACCATTGGAGAGGTCTGTGCTAACTGATATATTTGCGATATAGTGTATAGGTATATGTCATACGTACAGTGTGACTTAAGAGGGTGCACACAGGTCCACTAGCGCCACTCCTTTAAAAAAATATTATCTCGTGACTGAGAAGGAATTATGAAAATATGTTCAATCAGCGACCTCGGTAAATGTGTCTAGAATTTTCTAATACCTTTTATAAAATTTCATATTGAGACACGAAGCAACAAATTTCGATCTAAAGAAAAGCGGCCACATTCCTATATGTCGTATTTAGTTGCTTCGTGTCTCAATATGAAACTTAATAAAAGGTATTAGAAAATTCTAGACACACTTACCGAGGTCGCTGATTGAGCAGATTTTCATAATTCCTTCTCAGTCACGAGATAATATTTTTTTAAAGGAGTGGCGCTAGTAGACCGTTGTACAGGCTCTTAAGGGAGTTTTTAGTGGTAAGTACAAAATGTCGTAGCGTATTCGGAACTGTAGAGCGTGCTGTCATGTTTTGTATTTCGCTTAACCGATTTGCGCAAAATAACCTAGCTTTTGATAGGGGCAAAATAACCTTCTAACCCGGGCCAGTGGCAACAGCATTCTAAAAACAGTAACTGAGAATGTGTTTTCCCTTTCATGAGGCACTTTGTGGAGAAGATGACCGGTTGAGAAACTGGTTTCGTCTTCTTTGCATGGTGACTCATACCCGAATTGTTATTTTTATTTATGTATATTACTAACGCTAGGTATAAGGTACTTTACTAACACTACGGATCTCTGTTATCCGATTATTTTGAAATAAATAATAATAACATAGCTATATAGCCAGAAGATTGTAATATTCATATGTAAGTGCAAGTACGAATGAACAAACTGAAATACAGGCAAAAACAAAGTAAAGAAAGAAAAGAAAAGAAACAAAAAGTATTCATTGTGACTCGTACAGGAAGATCTCAAACTAAACTAAACACAGTCGAAAATAAAAAACCACAGCCAGGACAAGATCAGGGATACCGCTCATCTGCTGTTTTATTGACAGTAATAATAATAATATCCCTGGACATTTCACACAGCGCCATCTAGTCCCAAGCTAAGCAACCTAATGCTTGTGTTATGGTAACAAGATGGCTGATAAACTACTTATATACATGTTTTTTTTTGTAACTACATACATATTATAGATAGAAAAACACCCAGACTTAGAACAAATACTTACATGTAGGACTTACAAATATTTGTTGTGTGTTTATAATGACGTGTTGAGTAATAAAATATTAGATTAACCGTAAAGTAAGGGGTGGTAAACATGTGACACGCGTGGAGTACGTGATTTGTGACAGAGTATTGTTTGCTTGAAAATAAACGAAGTCCTATTTAGAAGAATAGAACAGTAACTACCTATCTGTGACTACAATTTACCTATTAGAAAATACTCTCATAATATTTATTTTCTCAATATTTCCACTGTTTTTCCTTTACTACGATTAAGATAACTTAATTTTATAAAGAAGTAAAATTGTTGGTTTAATGTACCTCTGAAAGTACTGATTGTATTTTAAAAAAATATTTTACTGTAAGAAAGCTACACTATTACCGAGAGACATAGAAATAATGTTTCTCCCACGCAGATCAATTCACTGTGCTGTATTCATTGTGACTCGTACAGGAAGATCTCAAACTAAACTAAACACAGTCGAAAATAAAAAACCACAGCCAGGACAAGATCAGGGATACCGCTCATCTGCTGTTTTATTGACAGTAATAATAATAATATCCCTGGACATTTCACACAGCGCCATCTAGTCCCAAGCTAAGCAACCTAATGCTTGTGTTATGGTAACAAGATGGCTGATAAACTACTTATATACATATTTTTTTTGTATATACATACATATTATAGATAGAAAAACACCCAGACTCGGAACAAATACATGTAGGACTTACAAATATTTGTTCTGTGCGGGAAGTAATTTTCTTATTCCTGAGTAGGTCCAGTTTGACTCTACTTGAGACGTCATTTGTATTTTTTTTTTTTGTTTATCGCTATTGAAAATGCAATTAATTATTCGTATAATGGGAACTAACATGCCTAATTATTTAATTCCTGCAAACCTTCGTGCTCTGAATAATGAAATAACTCCGAAAATAACCTTCCGCTGTTATTAGTTGGACTGGATTAAAGTTCCCTTCATTGTTATTGAAGGACTTTTGAGACACAATATCTTACCATTAATTACATCCATCTTGTCTTGTAATCCGTAAGATATTCAGCATACGCAATTAAACAGGATGAGTTGTTACTCATCCTGAACAGTCAGAACAGAGAAGTGTCTTCGAATCAGAACAGTTTGAGTAAGGTGATAGTCTAAACGTTTTTGAAACAGGGGAGTCTCTTACTACAGACTAATACTCACCCCCTATTTCAAAAACGTTTCTTATGAAAAAAAGTAAGCGTTATGGCAATTATAAATATCCATCACGACTTTAAAAAAATCAACATTCATAATCCGAAGAAATGTAGTAAAGTAACTACTTTCGTAGGCGTTTCGTAGCACTTTCGGAGGCGTTTCGTAGCACTTTGCTACGCGGATTGAAATACATCCAAATATTAACTTTCTAACACTGTTTATAGTATAGTTTACGATTGAAACTTGATTTAATAGTGATGTTAAATTATTATACTGTATTTTAATTGCTAGAATAATAGTAAGACATTCGTTCTGTCTTCTACAAACAGCGGTATTTTCAAAACCGATCGCTAGACGATTCAATCAGCCATTTCCATATACCTACGTGTTAGGTATATATCTCGTAGCGCCACAATAATTGCTCCGGGCGCCGTCCACGATTGCATATCAATACAATGCTCATATTTGCTAGTAATTGAGCTTATTGCTCGAGTGGAACGTTATTGGCTTTTATTGTGTTAGGAGGAACTGATTGAGACGAGTATTGCAGCGTGACGTCGGTAACGCGCCAATTGATTATATTCATTAAGTCTATTAAAATGCGTAGATACAATTATTATACTACTAACTATTACCCTTTTGGGTACTTTTTCTGTTGACAGCATAATCAACCTATAAAGTTCCCACTGCTGGGACACAGGCATTCTCTCTGAGGGGCCGTAATCCACCACACGGGCCCAGTGCGGGTTGGTAGATGTCACATGTTTTCGAATTTTTTGTTCTATTACATGCCGGTTTCCTCACGAAGCAACAAAATTTGATCTAAAGAAAAGCGGCCACATTCCTATATGTCGTATTTAGTTGCTTCGTGTCTCAATAATATATCTTAATAAAAGTTATTAGAAAATTCTAGACACACTTACCGAGGTCGCTGATTGAGCAGATTTTCATAATTCCTTCTCAGTCACGAGATAATATTTTTTAAAGGAGTGGCGCTAGTGGACCGTTGCACAGGCTCTTAATCCTGGTTATAAACCATCTGTGTGCCAAATTTTATTCAAATCCGTTCAGTAGTTTTTGCGTGAAAGAGTAACAAATATCCATCCATCCATCCATACAAACTTTCACGTTTATAATATTAGTAAGATTGTCATCTCCACCTTGTACGAGTATAGAACTTTAATTGGCAACTGTTTGAGGCGAGTGTTGCAGTGTGACGTCGGAGACGTGTCAATTGATTAACTATGTTATATGCACGCATAGGTTTTTAATAGTGTGTGAGGGGCTCGTGGCTAAATGATAACAGCCACACGGCTCGATCGAAGGTTAACTACGCTTACCGTGGATGGGTGACCAGCCATTTCGTATTCAGACTTCTCCGTGCCTCAGAAAGCATGTTAAGCCGCCGTTAAACCGGGGGCCCCGCTGTCATTCGTAGAACTTTGATAGTTAGTCGTAAACGTTACGGGTTATCAGAAGCCCAAAAGTCTGACAACCAGTCTTACCAAGAGGTATTATGAATTCGTGTTACGCAGGTTACTAGGTTGTAGAGGTCAGATAGGCAGTTGTATGGAGTGCTAGTGTTTTTCACCTGGGTAAAATACTGCTAGTCACTTGCATCCGGTTAGAGTGGAAGCCGACCCCAACACAGTTAGGAAGAGGCTAGGCAGATCAAGGTTGATTGATCAATTCAGTATCTATGTATGCTATTATATGCACGCATTGGTTTATTGTTGTGTCAATTTTTTTGGCCTGTAGTCTATCTTGAGTCAGGGGCAGATGGCAAATAACTGAGTAAATTAAAAGTGACTATAATCTTAAACTTTGACTGTCATCTTTGATTGGTCTTTTATGGGTTAAAATTAAGACTCTTGTATCTTGCTCAATAATGAAACAAAGACCTCATAGCTTTAAATTGCATAGTAGACCCTCCCATACTGAAGTACGAGTAGCTATCACAGGTAAAATTAACTTACAATTCTGTTTATATGCCCAGTTTGGGAATAAATAATGCTGCCTGGTATTGGTAAGCAAAACGATTCGTTTTTGCTTATAGGAACCAAGCATAATTATGTTATTATACAAGGTGTCGTTTTGCATCCTCGACAAATTCAAGAAGGTAATTATACTACTGATTTTCGACACAAATCAATAATAAAATAAGTAGGTTTTTTTTTCTAATTTTTGGAATTCGGCATGTGTGGGACACGCATTTTAAAACACGTCCTCTGTGAGACCGCACTGTAACTGCCCTTTTACACACACATAAAAACGCGGCTGCTTATACGATACCATAACGCGTTTCTGTTCTTTGAAAGTGGTGTATTCTGAAATACTGTCAAACTTAAATAACTAAAAAACAAGTATGTATTCATTATTTACCAGGGATCGTAATTTTATTTGATTATTTATATCTTTCATAACAGCCTCCTGAAATTTGACGAGGATGCAAAACAACAGCTTGTATGTACGCATTGGTTTATTGTTGTGTCAATTTTTTTGGCCTGTAGTCTATCTTGAGTCAGGGGCAGGTGGCAAATTAATATAGGCATATAGGTACTAATATCAATTATCTTCAGTTTACTGTCGCACATAATATTTTTATTTTTTATTAAACAAGCTTTTTTATAACTGCGTTTTATCAAAGCTTGCTAAATTGAGCACAATATAACAGCTGATTTTGCTAAACCGTTAGAAATATCACATTTACTTCAAGCATAAAATAAACTATAAGGCTTTTTTAATTTTCTCTCTGCAAATTCACAAACTTTAACCTTCATGCTGAAGTTCATACTCGTCATATACACGGCGCATAGACATCGCTGGAAAGTATTCAACTGTTTAAAAATAATAATAATAATAAGTAAGCTGTAGGTACTTAAGAGATCTTTATTTAAGTCACAGGTGGCTCCCAAACCTTGTTTGGGAGCCAGGGGACCTGTTTGAGATACTGATATTTACATCATATTTCTGAATGTTGTCACTTTTTTAAATGAAGAAATTATTTATTTTTTAAAAATGGTTTGCAATAGCGTAAATTTTGGAATATTATTGTTCGTTAAAAAAATCAGTTTATTTTTCAGAATGACGTAGGCAATCCGAAAAAAAAATACAGGCATTGATTTCAAGGTCTGCAGCCGTTCACATTTTCTAAATGATGATCTATAAATATTATTTGCTGTGATTAATAAATAAAAATGCGATATCCGGTCCGTCGGAGTGGAAAAGTTTGAAAACTAACTTTCAAAGCACAACAAAAAAAAACAAAACCTTTAATTACCTTATTAGCGTCCGAAAATATGTTGTCTTATTGTGGGCGGGAACTTTTCCCGCCGAACTCCGTGCGAAAAAGCGCGGTCACCGCGCTGTCACTGACATCACGTTCCGATACACGTACGATCACTCGCGAGCCGCGTCACGCCGCGACTGCCGCCACAACGCCGCGGACACACTACTGCGAGGTCTGCGAGTAATCGCTCTGAAACCGCCCTCGGCAAACAAAACCCCACCCGCCGTAAAGAGCATTTTAGCACGCGCGCCTCCCCGCTCCCGCGCCCTGATTTAATAGCGAGCGCGGGCACTGATTCACTTAACCGAACGCAACTACCGACTGCCTCTCTCTCGCTCCCGCCAAACGGTAATCCACTACGCGTCCTCTCTCCCGCTCCCGCACGTTCGGATATTCAACGGAGGAAAGAGATGGCGCCGCGGTCGCGGACACTTCTTTCTTCCAACTCGATTTGCATGCGAGCGGGGGTCGCTCCGCAAACTTTATGTCCTCGTTTCGTAAATTATTTATACGTTTGGAAATACTTTTAACGGCATGCTCGGCTGCTGAAAAAGATTGCTTTAAAACGAGCCGAATTAAGTGAGTGACCAGTATTACGGCGCGGGACGCGGCGACGCTAATCACTTTAATCTTGTACACTCAAACGTTCATGGTATTAGTTTCGTTGATTTTTCATGTGGAAATTCGCAACGTTTTTCAGCAATATTTTTTTTTGTTTTATGTTCGTAAAGCATGTTAAAACATAGCTTATTATGAGAACTTTTTACAAACTTTACTGCATTAAATATTCAGGACTCACCATCACTCCTAAAGTTAAGACAAATTCGTCATCACTTTAGGTAACAGAATCGTTAACTTACTGCAACTGTTTATTAATTTATTTAAATAATTAAATCTATTGGTTCAGATCTTGATTGACTGCTCTTAAGACGCATGGCAAGAGCTGTTAATCAAGAACCATTCCAGTCAGCTCCATTTCTGGCGTTACATTTCTACAAAGACATTCAGTCATGGTGGAGTGTGTGATGTTCTTGGAGAGCCACAGTGATGGAGAGCCACCGCACTGTCTCTTCTTTTCCATCCTGCATCTAAATCTTCTTTTACTGTAATTACTGTGTACCTATTTCTCTACGCAAACGCATACGCATACGTTTGATAGAGGCACACCGCTCTCAATCGTCAATTCAATCATAACGCAATTTTTAATCTCTTTTCTTTCTCTAAAGCGTCGCGTCAGACCCCGTAGAAGATGGCGGGACGAGCTGGACAAAACAAACGACCAGGGGTCCACTTTAGCCCTGGATCGAAAGAGCTGGAAGTCCTGGGGAGAGGCCTTTGCCCAGCTGTGGGATGACGCAAGCTAACAGTAACAGTGTTACCTTAGGAAAATAACTTACTAAAACAAGCCGTATATTCCCTGAAAATGCATGCTGCACGTGCTACGGGGAATCCTGTGTTTGTTGGAACGAAGTTCCTTATCGCGCGTTGCGAAATTAAGACCAAGAGTTGGAACGACACTTTTTGCTATAGTTGTAAGCCGTGCGGCGTGCGCGTGTTTCTCTGTCTGTCTCTCTCTCTCTCTCTCTTATAGAAAGCAATCCAGTTATACTTCGTTCCATCCGGGTGTCCCTTGACACATCTCAAGTTTTTTTTTTTTAAATTTGCGTTCCTATTTATTATCTATTTATTTTAATGAAACAAACACTAACCCCAGTCTTCTTGCTGTTAACGAATCCAAAATCAATTTCACGAAAGCGGATCTTCAAATTATCTAACCCAACGAGTTTTCTACTCAACCAGTTGGAAAGTTTCTTCAGAAATAAAGCCCGTAATTTATCTATCAGGGTAGTTAGTTAACTATAGTTGGGAGAATTCCGAGCACAGCTAAGCTATCCAATTAGTTGTCATTGTGTTATCTGTGGCCAAACTAACTTCTAATGCCGTCCGTGACCCCTTTACTAAGCGCCGGAATCGGTCGGTGCTCGGTTACTGGGTCCTTACTATTGGATACTTGGGTAGCAGTTTCAGGATTTGTTTTAATTTCGTAGAGGCATAATCAGCCTATAATGTTCCCACTGCTGGGACACAGGCCTCCTCTCGATGAGCCCGGGGTCCCAGTGCGGGTTGGTAAATGTCACATGTCTTTGAATTTTTGGTTTTTTAGGACATGTCGATTTCCTCAGGAGGTTTTCCTTCACCGGTTTACCACAGCGTAAGGCGCTTCTCTCGCTGGACCACCACTGCTCTGTATATAATTTTGTAGTGGAGAGGATACGTATGAAAGTGCTCACCGTGGAAGTTCCAACATATTGTGCTCTTCATACAACCTACCACTATTTCTTCAACTCGTTTTGTATTTTATCTTAAGAAAAAAATCCTGCGGTGTTCTGCTTACCTTCAAAGGTTTCCCTTTGGCATGCAAGACATATTTGGTGACCTGCATCCTAATTGCGTACACACTATCAACTATGACAATCTGAATCATTTTGGATATTGCTAATCCATTGCTTGATATGTTCGAAAAGTTGGTCTGTTCAACAACGTAAATAACGCAATGAATGTTGCTAAACTGTCAAAATTAAAATCATTGATACTGATAGTGTGCTACGCAAACCCGCTAGGCTTATCTTCCCCTTTTATCGCTTCATGAAATAAGCTGAAAGTTCGCCCAAAAACAACACAAAAACAGAGTACAAAACGACGTTATTAATGCAATTATTGAAGGTGGTTTTTTGCGTAAACTTACAGCAGGAATGGCTTTGCAATGGCCCCGGAAATCTGGTAGGTTTTGAAGAAAGTTTTTTTTTATACAGGTTCCAAACTTCTTCGCAGCATACACCAAAGTTAACGAATACACCTGTTAACAAGGACATTGAGCTTGGTAAATTCCCGAAAAGATACACTGGCGAGTTGTATTCGAAAAGCAGTAGTACCGCTGTTTTCCTGTAATTGGTATAACATCTAATTTACTCATTTACACCGATATTCGTTACGAGCAAATAAAATTATTTTCATTTCTTATACGAACAAGTGACTACATGGGTTTCTTTCTTAGAATAAAATAAAATAACTAGATACCTACTCAGAAATTTAATGCTCTTTGCGTAAACCGTCCAAAGTTTATAAAGAAACAATACGACAACAATATTATTATCAAATATTCTCGGACAATCCAAAATAAGCATCTTAATACTTTATAAGCAATCGTTTCTGCGTCTGATTCTTTAATCAGAGCTCAGATTCAAAATTTACTTGTCTTGTATACTCTTGCGCAATCTTAACTCTGCAGCTGGCGGAAAAAAAATCACGCGATTTTCCGCCTTATGGTTGAAAGAATAGTTAGGAAGATTGCGAGCGCGAAGATTTGAGCGGTAAACAAATCTTAGGCGAGGTGTAAGTGACAATAAAACGGGAGCTTAGCTCTCGGGGCCGTCTTCAAGTTGAACGGCGGCGCCGGCGGGGCGGGGGGCGCCGGGGGAGGAGCGACTGTCGCCGTCCCGCTCTGGCCGCGAGTCGCGCTCATCCGTTTTATTTCTTGTTTGTCCGCATCGCCTTCCCAGTTCGCTACATAATTTATTTTGCGCGGGTACATTTAAAAAATTGCCTGAGCCGCGTACGAGTTTAGGCGGCGAAATGGAGTTTGCTGGGGTGGGTGGTGTTACCAAATGAAAATAATATGGTAAATGATTTCATTTGAATTGGCGTTTTGGCGTAATCGCCCGGGACAAGTAATGGGCCGTAGAAAGTCCCGGTCCGTTGTCCGCTAGCTTCATTTACTCTCTGAATTTATTTTGCAAGGTTTCTTAGCTTTTATCGTCGTTTATGTCGGGCCCATACATATTCAGTGTCTCTGTATCCTGTCTGGTGGAGGGAAACTATGTTCCTTTGACACCCGCAGTTTTTTATTGGTTTGGTGGGATTTATAGATTTTGTGTTATCCTTTATTGTTTTGTTTTTGGATCGAAGTTCCTTATCGCGCGTTGCGAAAGGGGGCTAGACGGAAAAAATTAAGACCAAAAGTTGGAACGACACTTTTTGCTATAGTTGTAAGCCGTGCGGCGTGCGCGTGTTTCTGTCCGTCTCTCTCTCTCTCTTATAGAAAGCAAGCCAGTTTTGTTTATCTGTGTTTTTTATTTGTTAATAATAAAAAAAATATTATTATAACTCAAAAAAATAAAATTTTATTACAATTCCTTCACTAATTAATCGAAAGGAACTTCGTTCCATCCGGGTGTCCCTTGACACCTCAATTTTTAATTTTTTTTTTCCTTTATGTCCTTTGGAATGTGATGTCCATATATGCCAGTAGAGTCTAAATTCAAATTTATTTATTTGTACACATAGGTGTAATGTGTACATGACGGTATAAAATAAAAAATATGTTGTATCACTATGTGCCGCCTTGCAAGTCCTACAAATATTGCTTATACATTTAGGTAATGGGTGTACAGGAAGGCCTATATAACTATAAAAATACTGCTAAGTAACAGTTTTAAATCTTTAGCTATACACTAAACATAAAATAAACCAAGAAATTGATCCAGTAAATTGACCATGGATATTGGGCAGAATTTAAACTCATTACTGTCCCTCCAGAAGCCCTAATAGTTATATTATCAGAAGGTCAATTCTCGTAATTTAAAACGTTCAAAATCTAGTCGCAGTCTCATCTCGACGACAAACAAATGTCAAAAGCTTGTCAAAATGTAGGAAAATTAGAGGTATTTTTGACAGATTGAGACTGAGATCAGACTGTGAACGTTCTTAAAATTACAAGAATTTCCCCTCTGGACTTCTGATTATATAACCTTAAGAGAGAGGCTCGTATGAGCAAAATTAACCAAAAAAGTCCTTACCCTCAACGCTTCATAGTCCAAGAAGTTTGTAGTAAGTAACTTATCGAGTGAGTGTCGAATTACTTTGAATAAGTAAGCTTTGTCTTTAACAAAAGTACATTTTTAATGTTCCTTTAATGAGTTGTGCAAACTCATTAAGTAAATAAGCATACCTTGTATAGAAATTAGACGCCTATATAATGTTGGTAGGGATCGACGCGCAAACTGTACCTAACCATGAATTCAGCACATGATTCTAGCGTAGAATTTTTTCTTAGGATATCAAAAATAAATTGCAGAATCCATGGTACCTAACAGGTTGCGCGTCGATGTTCCTGCTACCCCGTACGAAAACCTAAAAATAAAAATGAAGTTTGTGGTGAGTTTCCGCAACCGCGTAGCACAAGTGCTACGTCGAATGTCTTCGGTGCTACGAAGGATGCCTACGCTGCTACGAAGCTGTTATAATAAAATTAATTAATAAAAAAAAAAAAATAGTTTATTTGATAACCTTAAACATACAACAAATTTGAGATTGGAGCCTCCTTTTAAGCAAAACATGCCTGTATTAGGAGACTCCGCTCTTTCAAAAACAAGAAGTGTAAACTATACAATACGAGTACATATTAAAAAACGAGGTGATTTGAGTGAACGAGGGTGGGTGTGTGTAAGTGAGGGTGTGTGTGTGTGTGTGGGGGGGTGGGTGTATGTGTTTATGTGGAGTATTGTGTTAATATAGTGTTAGTGTATTTGTTGTAGAAGTGATTCAGTCTCACTATAGGTATGTACGTTTGCCCCGCACGGCCCCCCAGAATTTGTGTTTTAGGTGTGCACTAATGCAATGTACTCGCCTCTAGGAGTATATGTACCGGTTTCTTTTTCAATGTACCTCTGTACTTTTGAAGATATTTGCAAAAAAAGGGGGCCGTGCTGAAAACGTTTGGCTGGCACGGCCCCCTTTTTTTGCATGTAACTTGAAAAATATATAGCGTATTAAAAAGTTTCTTGAGCTCAAGGAATGTACTCTATTAACACTTTATATGTACCGCAACAGATATTGTGAATTCGTAATGACAAATAATATATAGATGTGGATAGGGGGCCGTGCTGGATTTTTTTTTTTAAGAAAATATCTAAAAAAGACGAAACAATCTTAGCCAAGAACGATTACAAAATAATTGATGTTTGGCAAGTAACATATGTACCGCATTGGTTTCTCATACAACTTGCTAAATTTGAAAAATAAACCAATTTTAGTTCATTCAGCACGGCCCTCTATAGTTGCCTATATCTTTTTAACTATGACATGTTTGTTTACAAAATTCGTCTTTCTGAATTATAATTAGGAGTACATTCGTTCCAAATAAATTGCGAAACTGCTGTATTAGTACTTTAAAAAATAAATAGGATCAAAAATATCATATATTACAACTGATGGGGTGACCATGATTCCTTTATTAGGTACATATTTTCTATCCTACCTATGTACCTATATTAATTAAATTATGTGACTACATTGAAATAATAGTAGATTGTACAACGAATGCATAAAAGAAGGGATAGGTAAAATAGCTCGTTTATGCCCGAGTTAAACACTGCTTTTCACTTCGACTGCGAGAAAATGAAACAGGCATAAAGTATAAAACAGTATTTTTACTGTTCAAAAATGTTGCAAAATTGAAGATGAGAATAGCTAATTCCCGCCACGAAACTTTATAAAAGATTTTTTTTTAATTTTCAACATGATTTTGTTGTGTCATTCGACTTGGGTACCTACTTCATACTGCCAAGTCATAAAAATGTTTCTTTGCGTTTTTAAATAATAAATGACCACTAGGTATTTTATCTGGTTTTATTAAATTAACGATACAAAACACGGAAGTGATATAAATTAAAGCAAATGAAATAAAATAACGACTTAATCTGTGACGTTTTATTGCACGTGTAGCTGTTGGGCTTGATTATCTTGGCTTAGAAAAAAAAACAATTTCAAGCACGGAAATGGATTGCTAAAATAAACATGTAAGTTTTAAGTTATAATATAATTTATTTGTACTAACTAATAGTCGGTTGCTTGCTAATTGTTTCTCTTGTAGGGCATCACGTTGTTGTTGCGTTTCGAGTATTTGTGTATAATGAGTAGTAATTATAAAAAAGTGTTGAATAATTAGGGTATAAAAAATAATTACCACATTATAATAATAATAATAATATTTGTTTATTTATGGCAACTAGGCCCAATTGTTAGTAACATTGTTCTTAGCAACTATTGTTAGTAAACAAAAACACAGAGACCAAAATAAAAGGAAAAGAAAAATAAAATAAAATTGCAAGGTTAGCTGAGGGGTCTTCTGACGCGCGGGCCTGCGGGCGGAGAGTAATGGGTAGCTCTCCGTCCGATCAGGACTAGGCCCGTGTCGGACGGCGTGTTCGTGTTCCACGCGCGCCTCAAAGAGATGTCAGCAAGTGACGGGGCCCCACAGGGCCGTAGCCTGCCAGGGTAGCGGGACCATCCGAAAGGGTTTACCGCTGCCCTGGAACATAAAGGGCTAAGGAAGGAACACGGGTGGGTTTTAGTCAGTAAAAGTCTGACACTCCCTTCTGCTCCACCCAGAGCGGGAGGAGTCATTTGATGATTTCCCATCCTCAAAAAAAAAAAAAAAAAAAGGGGTCTTCTGACCAGCACCTGCACAGCGTGCGACAACCAAGGTGCGTCGTATTTTTCCATCAACATACTTAGGATGCTGTTAGAACTAGACCACGCCCTTGACAAGATGGAGTTTGTTTTTTTGCGCATTATGGCGTAAAAATCATCAGTATGCGCAAAAGCGAACATACCGGACGCACTACAATAGCGCGGCAGTCCCAACAGCATCCTGAAGCAGTTATTATATTGAATACGCAGGGCGTCTAGTGATCTCTTAGTATGCCTCACCCAAAGGCCGCTCGTGTAGAACGATTGGCAATACGCTTTAAACAGCGTAATAAGTTATATTGACCGTTTTTTACTAACATAAAAAACTTAAATTAAAAATTTTAAAAACCCCCGACACAAAATAATAATAAAAATAGTACGAATATAAAAAGCCTAAAACAATTTGAAAAAAACTATTGAAAAAATAGCCAACAAATAGAACAAAATAGGTGTAAACGTGAAACCCTATAAAAAGAAAAAAATAACCTTGAGATTAAGACCCTACGTAAGTACGTATGAAATTTTTTGATTATATGTTGTCCTGTCGGGGGACCGCTCTAATTATTAGCCTAACGTTCTATTAAAGTTTAAAATAGTAGCGGTCCCCCGACGAGTAACGTAACGTAATTTTTTTCTTTTTGTAGGGTTGCAATAAAACGTCGCAGATTAAGTCGTTATTTTATTTCATTTGCTTTAATTTATATCACTTCCGTGTTTTGTATCGTTAATTTAATAAAACCAGATAAAATACCTAGTGGTCATTTATTATTTAAAAACGCATAGAAACATTTTTATGACTTGGCAGTATGAAGTAGGTACCCAAGTCGAATGACACAACAAAATCATGTTGAAAATTTAAAAAAAATCTTTTATGAAGTTTCGTGGCGGGAATTAGCTATTCTCATCTTCAATTTTGCAACATTTTTGAACATTAAAAATACTGTTTTATACTTTATGCCTGTTTTATTTTCTCGCAGTCGAAGTGAAAAGCAGTGTTTAACTCGGGCATAAACGAGCTATTTTATCCCTTCTTTTATGCATTCGTTGTACAATCTACTATTATTTCAATGTAGTCACATAATTTAATTAATATAGGTACATAGGTAGGATAGAAAATATGTACCTAATAAAGGAATCATGGTCACCCCATCAGTTGTAATATATGATATTTTTGATCCTATTTATTTTTTAAAGTACTAATACAGCAGTTTCGCAATTTATTTGGAACGAATGTACTCCTAATTATAATTCAGAAAGACGAATTTTGTAAACAAACATGTCTTATTTAAAAAGATATAGGCAACTATAGAGGGCCGTGCTGAATGAACTAAAATTGATTTATTTTTCAAATTTAGCAAGTTTTATGAGAAACCAATGCGGTACATATGTTACTTGCCAAACATCAATTATTTTGTAATCGTTCTTGGCTAAGATTGTTTCGTCTTTTTTAGATATATTCTTAAAAAAAAAAATTCCAGCACGGCCCCCTATCCACATCTATATATTATTTGTCATTACGAATTCACAATATCTGTTGCGGTACATATAAAGTGTTAATAGAGTACATTCCTTGAGCTCAAGAAACTTTTTAATACGCTATATATTTTTCAAGTTACATGCAAAAAAAGGGGGCCGTGCCAGCCAAACGTTTTCAGCACGGCCCCCTTTTTTTGCAAATATCTTCAAAAGTACAGAGGTACATTGAAAAAGAAACCGGTACATATACTCCTAGAGGCAAGTACATTGCATTAGTGCACACCTAAAACACAAATTCTGGGGGGCCGTGCGGGGCAAACGTACATCTCACTATAGGTTAACTTTCTTATCCATTCCGTTAGTATTTTTTTGCATTCATAACTATTCTTAGGGTAGATGTAAATGTGTTTATTAATAGCATTATAAAGCTGAGCAGATCGTTTAGAAAGTTGAATACTGGCAAATAGTGTTCTTGTTTGTGGCCAGAAAGGCCAGAAAGTATCGTCTAACAACGGTGTCACTACTGCAACTGATTATACCAGCCAAAGACATTAAATTATTTACTTGACAAATCTTAAATCTCTTTGATACCATCTTAAGCGTGTCAATCTTGTCAACACTGTAAAAAAGAAAATATGTTAACCTACAAAAAAGAAATCAATACTAATGGAGATAGTTTTTTTAGAGCCAACCTTTTGTAACGTCTATTAATCGTAATAGACTTAAAAAAACGTGATTATTTTATCATATAAAATGGTCGATTTTTTCAATAAAGTGTAACCGGAATCACAAAATCGTAATAAAAAGAAAATGTTTTGATAATGCACTCAATTGATTCAATTCCAGATATGGTCGTCCATGTCACGCGTTTTTACGATTTTAAGAAAAAAAAAACAATATGTATCCCAAATTACAGTTCGAGGTGGTAACCGAATCTGTTTCATTTAGTACAAAAATGTACCATTGACGCTGCAGCAGGTCCTCCTGTATAATCACATTTTTAAGTTTGCTTACTCTCGCATAAAGTAGTTTAAAATCATCGTGAAATGGATTGTAGTTTTTTGTTGCTTGTCATTGTGACTTTAGTGATGTTACTCAGTCATTAACGTTCAGGCACTCAATTGATTTGCGAGGATTGCGTAAAACACTATCAATCATAATCCAAATGATTTTAAAGGATATGGCTAATCCATTTTTCGCTAAACAACTCTGCTCAACAATGTAAATAAAGCAATGAATTTTGTTGACCTATCAAAATGAAAGCCATTGCTACTGCTAGTGTGTTACGCAATTCCCGCGCGCAATTTCCGCGTGTCGCGGGTTCGATTTCCGTACGGAACAAATATTTGTATGGCCTACAAGTAGTTGTTCCGGGTCGGGCTGTTTGTGTATGTGAGTTTAAATGTTTGTAAACGCACCCACGATACAGGAGAAATTCCCGCTGGTCAATAAAAAACCGTGTGAAATCACTCTAAACCACATTTTTTATGACCATCATCAATCACCTCGCACGCTCCTCTACCATCCGAAAACAATTACCACAATGTCATCGAACGAAAGAAAGAAAGAATGACTTCGCAAAACACATAATCTTTCTATAATACTAGTGTAATTATATCTATCTATTGTGAGTACTACCCCTAATGTTAGGGGTTTTTTTCTACCCCTCACCGCAGCCCGTGATTTATTGAAGAAAGCTTTTAAACCCTTGCGGTGTCCATTGTATCTTGTGTTCCTATTATACTCAGGATTACTGGCTGCGATATGCTCTATTAATTCGTTGTTTTTGAGTAATAGGTTGTTAGGTTGTTAGAGGTTTATGGAGTTGTGAAGGTTAGGGATTAAGTGTCTTGTACTTAGGTGAGTTTGGTTAAACAAAACCAAATGGTCTTAGTTAGCAAGAAGTCAATGAACACTTAATTTTTGAAGCCTTAATGAATGAGCAAAATATTTAATTAAAATCGGAACGGAAGTAAAATTAAGAGAGTATTAATTACCTCTTAGCAAAATGAAGTTGAAAAGCAGTTTATCGAATCATTTTGTGCCAATTTTAATCCATGTGTTGTGTAGGTACCTAAACTTGACAGTGTTAATAACATTGCTGATGTACAGACCTACATTACTTAATTTTAAGCCGTGATCAGCATATGAAGCACCACATTCTTTTTCTTCTTTTTTTCATGCACTAAAGAGATTTGATTTGATTTGAGTTCTGTTCTCTTTGTCATCTAATGATAATCTGGGACAAAAGTTACTTAGCTATTTAATTTTATCTACCCATCTTCCTGGCTCGGCATGCTGTGCTGGTGCTGTTGCTGCGGCTGCGAAAAACCTCAAGCGGCGTAAATATAATAACCTTATTGGTGATTATATTTTCGAGCCGTTTGGGGTTGACCGTGGGGTCCGAGTCCTCACGGTCTTTTAAGGGAATTTCGTAAAGGCTGGTTGATGCATCCCGTGACCCAAGGGGGAAGGCTTTTACCTTGGCCAGAGGCTAAGCATTGCCATACAACGAGGTAATGCCGCCAGTCTCTTGGGTACATTACCAGTCGACAGCGATGCGGGTGATTTTATGACGCTATAATTTTGTTATTTTTATTAATTAATATTGGAAACTAATTTTTTGAGCTGTTATTTAAATATTCGAGATGTTATTAGGATCAGTTGAAAAACGTATTGAGCAGTTAATTATTTAATTTAATGGCGGTTGATTAATTATTGCGACAGTAAAACATGGACAGTAATAAAAAATCAATTAGTCGGTTAGTAACACGCATATACCTTTTTTACATCGAAACAGCTAGGTTAGGTTAGGTTAGAACTGTGACCAGTGACCACACAACGCACGAGCCGAGCGAGCGAAGCAAGCGGTGCCGCGGTAGCGGCCGGCGAGTGCCAGAAACATATTTTTGAAACCAAAACCAAACATTTTAAATATATGGCCACACGTAACCGCTCGTTCGATCATTTTTACCGCCCATTTAATTATTTTCCTGCTCAATTATATATTCACTGATCTATTTCATTATTTTTTATTACTCATTTTTGTTTACTTTACTGCTTAGTTTTAACTGCTGAACTAGTTATTAAACGTGTCATTTATAATTTTTAACTTACCAAAACCGCTATTTACAACTGCCTCTTTAAATCAGTGCCATTAATATTCACAATTAATTTTATCTTACGACTGTTTGGATTTTCTTTCTTTTTCTTTTCGGAAGAAAATACATTTATTTAGCACAGACTAAAAGACACACAATACACCAGATAGCAACAAATAAAAACAAATAGAAAGTATAAAGACCGATGTAAGAAAATACCAGGAAAGTGTCTCTTTTTGACTGACCGACCTTGACAATTCAAAAGTGCCTGTAATTGGTTTATTTGAAATAAATAGTTTGAGTTGAGTTTGAGTTTGACGGCTGCACCGAAAATGCCCAGTTCAGCAAAAATACCAGAAAACTAGTGCCTGACGCTGATTTTCAACCGAACCTGATGTGTGAGGTGACGGATGTAAATCTGTTTTACACTGCAACGTGACGGGTGTATGCATACCTAAATAAAATAAATATGTGTCAGATAAAAATAGTACCGACAGACATTTAAAATTTTCAGGCTCGCTTCGTTCACACACAGTGAACGAAGCGAGTCTGTCGGTACTATTTTTATCTGACACATATTTATTTTATTTCTGTTGATTCTTGAGCTTTTCTTCATAACTCAAGTTGATAAAGCAAGTAATTCCTACTCCTTTTGGAATTATCAAAAGAAAATCGAACCTGTCCGAGTGTGCAAAATTTTCGAGCTCGCTTCGCTCGCTCTTGCATTCTACATTCTCGTAGTTGCTTGGGCTTGCCTAGAAAGTCGACAATGTAACTCCTATTTCTGCTTGAAACAAACCAAGGCGGGTTGTTAAATTTTTCGGTTGCGAGCAATGCCTTCTCCCACATTCTCGTCTATAACTGGCTATCTAACTCAAGTTGTCGTACAGATAGTCCGGTTTCTGGTATTTAACTCTCTGGTATTTAAATCTGGTATTTAGCTCAAGTACTAACACTAGTGTTTAAGATGTGCATGTTACTACTAACAAATTGGATTGTATGATCTGGATAAATAAATGATTATTATTATTATTAACTACACCAAACAGAAGGCACGCCAAGTGTAGTTTGCGTCTCGATTTCATTTTCAATGTGAAGTGTTTGTTTAAAAATGGAGTCACGTGACTTCTGGGAAGAATTACTTAACAGAATCGAACACAAGCATTTTGGACCCTTTGAATGAGCCGATCTATGCGAGCCAATAGGCGCGGGCCGTAGACTGTATCTGCGTAGTTTAGCCTAGACAAAACCAGGGTTTCAACTAACTGCCTCAGCAGTGTTTCGGACAAATACGGCCTAATCTTGTACAGAAGTTTCAGGTGGTAAAAGCAGTTTCTTACCGAGACCGCTACAAGCTTCTTGAAACGGAAGTCATTGTCTATATCTATAATAAGACCAAGATTCCGCTTCTCATAGACTCTGTCAATTGGTTAGCCCATTAGCTCCAGGTGAAACGCTGCAGGTAATTTAGCTAGTTGCTGCCTTGTACCAAATACCATATATTTCGTCTTGGTTGGGTTTAGTGACAGGCAATTCTCCCTCTCCTCGTTTAGATCTTTAATGGCATTATCGTAATCCGCTGGACTAAAAGATATGTAAAGTAGGACGTCATCAGCGTATATGTGATACTTGCATCTCTGGAGACATTGGATTATATCTGCACAGTATAAAATAAATATAATTGGGCCTAATATACATCCCTGCGGAACCCCTTTCTCAATGGAAGTAAGAGTCGATGTAAGAACAATGCCGTCACCCAAAAGTAGATCCACAAGTTGTTTTCTATCACTAAGGTAGCTGTGGGAACCATTGCGTAGCGCTGGGGTCAAATCCGTAATAATTTAGCATTGATAGCAACAAAGGAATATTTATTGCGTCAAATGCCCGAGAAAAATCTAACAGGACCAGCAATGAGCACATGCCCTTATCTTGTGCTGATAGAAGATTATCAGTCACGTCCAATAAGGCAGTGGCAGTACTGCGCTGTTTTCTGAAACCAGACTGTAGGTCTGGTAACACGTTATTTTGTTCTAGAAAATGCGTTAACTGGTGGCTGAGGACTTTTGCCAGCACCTTAGACAGGCACGGTAAAATGCTAATAGGGCGAAGGTCTTTTACTTCAATAGGGTTGTAATTTTTTGGTAAGGGCCCAAAGGAACCAATTTCCCATTGGTCAGGGGGAACGTTGACGTCACTATTGAGCAGTTTATAATGTCAGTTACAGCACTTAGTGCGTAAGGCAGAATCATGTTTAGCATGTCAAGGGTAATGTTATCATAAACTTCGGCGTTACTTTTAAGGTTGGATATAATACGAGAGATGTCGTTCTGTTCCACTGGATCGATTGTGAAGATTGCTTCACCATGTATATGATTCTCAAAATAAGTCTCGTTAAAGGTCAGGTCTCTTTTAAATTCCAGAAATAATCTTGGTCAGCCGGTCGATTCTGGAAAAATCTCACCGTGAAAACTCAAGTGAAGTGCTTGATGAGCTTGATGTGAGTTGTCAGTAGTGTCAATTCCTAGCATTATTTGGAATGACAGCTCACTCCACGCTCACTTCACCTAAGTTTTCACGGTGAGATGGTTACAGAATCGCACTGCAGATCATGTGAGGACAATGAGGAGATTTGATTGGATCAGTCCAGTCAGTGCAATGCAAACATTTGTTAATAGTCGTGTAGCTCAACTCAGAACTTGACGAGCTCAACTATGTGTCGGCACTGAGCACATAGGTACAATGTACTTAAATAGGAGAACAAGTTATAAGTAGACCAGTTTCTCTAGAAAATACATAATCCTCTGAGTTTCTTCAATAAGTAGGTAAATATATTTAGCAAAAATTGCAGCAATTAGTCAAAACTGTGATTGGCTAACCAACTTTGATACCTATCAACATTCTTACCATGTGTGTCTAACCATGAAGATTACGAAGATTGAAGTTTATTTGCCTGACAGCTACTGACAGCATTATATGGATAGGCAGGTGAGTATATACCATTATGGTCATATATTGAAGCCCGCTATCTATATGGAAGCTGAGACGTGGACGCTCACGAAGGAGACTGTGAACAGGGTGAGAGTTGCAGAGAGAACCAAGGGAGCGTTCTATGCTTGGCATAAGTCTTTAATCGGCCGAGTTCCAAACGTCTAGATCCGAAGACTTATGAAGGTATTAGATTGGAAAACGAATTAGGGAACTTAAATGGAGTTGGGCAGGACACCTGGTGGAAATAAGACGCAGGTGGAGTAAGGAAGGGACCGGGTGGCGTCCAAGGACTGGAAGTCGAACTGTCGGTCGTTCGGCGACGAGATGGATGGACGACATTGTTACAATCGCGAGTAGAACCTGCCGATCGATTCTGTAAAAATCTCACCGTGAAAAGTTAGGTGAAGTGAGCTTAGAGTGAGCTGTCAATAGTATCAATCCCTAGCATTAGTTAGAATGACAGCTCACTCCACGCTCATTTCTCGAACTGGCACAGGAGCGTGGGGATTGGCATGAGAAAAGAGAGGTATATGCTCAGCAGTGAATGTGGATGATGTGGGCTATAAATGCCTACCTACTAGAAAGCACCTACGAAAGTAGATCCCGATACTGGTGCACTTATAACATTATTAAAAGTCTCCTAGATAAAAATTGATCAAAAAACACATTTTACTACTCGCTACTACGCTACTGTTTTAAACTTTAACAGAACGTTAGGCTAATAACTATAGCGGTTCCCCGACGGGACCACATTTTTTAAATTGCTTTATGCTTTTTACATTCATACTATTTTTATTATTATTTTGTGTCGGGGGTTTTTTAAATGGTTAATTAAATTTTTTTAACAATTGGTTGAGTTTACGGATCAAAAAACCGGTCCTTGGAAGTCAAGGCCAATTCTCGTAATTTAAAACGCTCAAAATCTAGTCGCAGTCTCATCTCAGCGACAAACAGAGGTCAAAAACTCTAGTTTATAATAGTAGTCTATGGTTAAAAACTTGTCAAAATGTAGGGATGTTAGAAGTTTTCAACTTCAACTCCACGCGTTCCTGAGAAAAAGGGTCTTGACAGACGGACAGACAGATGGCCCACGAAGTGACCTATTTAGACTAATATATATAAAATGAGGTGACCTTATAAGAGTTCCGTTTTTTATTTTAGGTACAAAACCCTAAAAATTTTACCATTGGTAAACCAAACGATTCGTTTTTGTTTATTCCTATAAACAAAAACGAATCGTTTGGTTTACCGAGCATAAGTAATGATAATAGGTATGGTGGTTTCTCCTCCAACGACTTCCTTCTCAAAGTACTCGACAATTGGTTTCCCAATATTCAAATAGACTTCTTCTCCACCATTAGCCACCCAAGAGCGTTGCGTGTTATGATGAATGTGTAGATATCAACATAAAAAATCATTAGGTGGTTGCCGTAGCTGGCTATCACAATATCATAATTTCAATCATTCGTGTGGTTTCATTTCAATTCATCTGGATCGTGCATAGTAAAAGTAGATACGTGTAATGTGAAAATTCAGCGAATGCCAAAGTACACCCGACTTGTTCGACTGTGTAAAGTAGCGACATCTGCCTTGGTAGCCACAAATTATAATAATTTAAGGTAGGTAAGTGAAGCGACGCTACACTCTTAGGTTCGATGCCATCTATCGATGTATCATCTAAAGCACTGGTAATTTGTTTAAAAATGAACCTACCAATAATAATGGTGTGATGCTTGAACACCCAATCTGCTTGCAGAAGTGTATGGTGATAAAATCTAAATTGTGTTATTTTTCGCTGCCGCCAGAGTAAATAACGCAGTAGCGCCATCTATCGCAAACTTTTTGAACTAATCTTAAACCGTCTATCATCTCTATGTTAGGTACCTAAGTGATGATGTGTTTCATGTCTTGTCATCCATATGTGTCGAATGATTCGATTAAAATTAAAATATTTTTATATATATATATTGTTTAAAAACTAAAAAAACAAAAAAGCAAAACTAGCTATGCACATCTAATTTCCTACGTTCTTAAGTATTCATTTGACTGTTTTGTAATCTGTATTTAATTTTAATAACTTTTTCTCCAGTTTTTCCAAATGTTAAAACTTCTACTACAATAGTCTTGAAACCTATTGTAGTGTAAGTTATAACATTTATAAAATTTAATAAATAGTAAGTAACGAAAATGACTAAAAGCCATTCACCGGTCAATAAATAAATTTTATGTTATCTGTGTTCAGAAGCTGAAATCAGCGCCACCTAATGAATTAAAAATGTAACAGGATGTTCTTGTCAGTAAAACAGTTTAGACGTTTGCTATCTTTTAAGCTTGATTTACAAAAATTAATGTAATTTAGAACTTTAGACGTATCTTTAATTATAATTATATTTTATCTTATTCCAATAAAGTAGAAATTACAAAATTTCCGCCTAAAATTGCTACATATATGCATAAATTCATATTTACCGCCAATTTGCGGCGGCGTTTCGGCCATTTTGTGAACCCCGCGACAGGAAGTGAGTGTTATAGGTGCTACGCAGGCGCAAATTGACCTTTCGGTTGAAGAACCCGTCGGTCACATGTGAGTGTCGATAAATATCTTAGTTTTATCGTGAATCCCTTAAAAATAGTTATAATTATTGTTTTCGTAAGTATTTTCTATGGTGAATATAAATATGTGCATAAACGGCGTTACCGCAGTGTGGATTTTGTGTAATTTATAAAAATATAATGTGCCGCGGCGCCGGCACGTTTGTCAAATCGCAAATTTTTTTTCGTTATCTCCGGTTTCGCATTAAAGATCAAGTTCACATTCTATTGCGTTCCTACGTGTTTAAATTGGTGTAGAGGTGATAAAACGGTTTGTGGTTTGATTATTTTGTGTGTTGGTTCTGAATACGACATGGTAAAGATGTCTCTCGTGAACCACATGTTCGGGCACCACACCATCCACTCCGTGTCGTCACCAACGTAGTGCGTCAGGATTGATTTCATTCAGTAACTTTTGTTTTTACACCATACCTTTAAGTTATCGTCATAAATCGTCACCTTATGGTGGATGTCAAGTACATCCTCCCACAAAGGTTTTTCGTCGCACCACTGTAGGTGGGGTTAGGTCGTGTCAAAATTTTCAAAAACATACATTTAGCAGTTCAACTCTTTCCACCCTACAAGTGTCTGTGTTTTGTATAGGTTATATTTAAAGCTGTGTGTCTATGTATGACTTGACAGATTTTGAGCTGGAACTGCAGTTTTAGAGTTGTTTATAAAATTAGTGTAGGTCATTTATTTTGTAGTGTAATTGTTTATTTCAGGACCTTAGCTCATGACAAGTTTGGTGGGTTGTGTGTTGAAATGTGTGGTTTTCAGATATCCAGTTCTTAGTAGAACAGATCTTGTTTGTGATTATTTCACTGACTTTCTTTATCAATTCTTATTCTGGAACTCCCAATAAATAAAGAAAGGCAGATGTTCCATTGTGATAATGTGATATCTCAACCTTTGGCTTTGAAGAAATTCTGTTACAAAAATGTTACTGATGCAGAATTTATATTCAATTGATAGTATTCATATTGTATTGTTGTTTCAATGAAACATTTCACGAATCATCCATCTCTTGCGCAAATTATTTGTGTTCGCCACAACATGACCTTTTCTTCCATGCTTTTCTATTAGTCTTCATCTCTGTAGTCAACTCTTTTCATATATAGCAACATTTCACAAATATCCTTTTAAATTCAGGTTGTTTGTTGTTGCTGGTTGTAAATTAACATATCCTTGTTCTCTTAAAGCTAGGATGTGACCTTTATCCAGCAAAACTGACCAACAGACTGAAATTACAAACATTGAAACAAAAGCAAAGAAGAACAAGCAATAGAATGCTGCATTTATCTATTACGTCCCATTTCAAGCCACTTTACTGAGTTGTTGCGAATTACTAAATGTTTCCATAATCCGCTAAAATAAAATCATGTCATTATTATTTGTGGCACGTCAGAAAAAAATTGAAAAATAACCTAAATTCCCACCTTTCTTATTTGAATCAAATAATTTCACATATGGAAATGTTGATCATCAATGACTTTCACACTGAATGCTAATCAGCTTGAATGAGCAGATTCAGATTGATTTTAATGGGATTATCAATCTTTTTGTCTACATATTCTCTTATAAGAAAAAAGTAATTGTTATTTTCAGGCTGTTTTAAAAAACCAGACAATGACAGGACTGACCTGTGTAACATTTTAAGGAACTGTATGATTTTTTTCAGTTCACAACATTGTCATAGTAATAATCATAATGTTCCGATTCGAACTGCTGTGACACAGACCTCCGTTCTGTGAGTGTTTAGCTCGGGTTGAAGAATATTGAGCATTGGTGGAATGAATTAAATTCCGTGAATATTTATGTAAATAAGGCATAACACTTGTCCTATTAACATATTTTCATTCATTTGAAGCTAAATATCCTCCTTAGTGCCATGTTTTCTTGATATGGTAGGAGTCCTACCTAAAGTTTTAGTCGCAAATAATTGCATAAACTTAATGATTAATGTTCTCAAAGCATGATAGGATTATTAGGCTGAAATATGTGTTACTTAGCTTCAATTAATTATCATGAAGTGTTTTAATGACTACTTTTATTCTTATTAGACTTTATTTTGCATTAATTTCAACATTTCTGTTAATCAATCAAGAATTCCAGTAACTGTACCAGAACTTGTTTTGGTATGATACATTGTGAATGTCATCACCTTTCACTAGTAGTCATGTCAAAGGAAAGACCTACACAAGGTCTTATCTTTCAATAGCATCAAAATCAGCCATACATTTTATGCACTACTCAGCTGTTTTCTGAGTCATTACGACCCGAGCCCATAGAGTCGCGAACCTGGTCCCATACCTAGTTCGTGCTGAGGGTACTCGGACATTATACACCAGGCCCGACTATGCGTCTCATTTCACAACTGTGATCTGGGATCACCGTACAGGGCCACAAGTGTTCAATACTACTATTATTAAGTTATTACTATTGGCACGTCTTGGCGCGTAAATAACATCAACATAGCCATGCCGTCAAGCATAGAATGCGCTATATAGCCTTAAAACATCTCATTCTTTTGGCAACAAGTACTTAAATCATTCTCTGCATAAATTAGCTGCCTCTACCTAATATATCATTGTGGCATCTTCTGATTGGCGAAACAAGCCATATTCTTTCGCATTATTACGGTTTTCACTTTTCACGTGTCCACGAGTTCATTGACGTGCAGGTCAATGAACTCGTCATGTGCTAATTTTTTTCGTCATAGTGTGAATCATGGTTGAGATATAATGCCAAGGTTCCATTGGTTAGCAGCGTTTGTATTAACTATCTATGGTCAGCAGTTGAGATTGTCAAGTTCAGTGTCTTAGTCGATATTTAGGCTAGTCTTGTGAGTGGATATTTAATGCATTAAGGCTTTTGGTATGTTTTCAGTTCGTTTTTAATGGTGATAAAAATGATGTACTGATCTTTGAACTACGTGTTAAAGATATAACACGTTCGGAATTTACTATCTAGTATTAATTGTCTTACGATGTCACGTATTTACTTTCAATAGGTATTTAAACATACATAACCAGCCTATAATATTCCCACTGCTGGGACACAGGCCTCTCGATGAGAGGGAGTGGGTCGTAACCTACCACGCGGACCTAGTGCGGATTGAAAGATGTCGCATGATAATTTTCGTTTCTAGGACATGCCGGTTTCCTCACGATGTTTACCTTCACCGTTTACCGAACCGGTATTTAGACAGTGAAAGCAATTCCTAAAATTTCTGTTTCATTTTTACCAGATCACTCCTGACCGTATCTAAAACTCGGCACACAACACAATGGCTGACATCGAGGATACACACTTCGAGACCGGAGACTCCGGAGCCTCCGCCACCTTTCCTATGCAATGCTCCGCCCTGCGCAAGAACGGTTTCGTCATGCTCAAGGGTCGCCCCTGCAAAATCGTCGAGATGTCCACTTCTAAAACCGGAAAGCACGGCCACGCTAAAGTTCACTTGGTTGGAATTGATATTTTTAACGGCAAGAAGTGAGTTCCTTTTAATTTTTTTTTTTTTTTTTCATTATTTTTCCAGCGTCATTTCTGCCGTCAATAGCATAGTTGCAGTAAGTACGCTCTAGACGGTTTCGAGAAAAACGCGGTTAAAATTTTAGTGAGAAAATCTTCCATAAATCCTTTATTTGTAATCAGATCATGATGGTTGATACCTTAAATGAAAGAGGACCCCAGCACCTATCTATTACTTACTTGGAAACCAATACTGAGTAATTGAAAGACAAAATAAATTCATTATCTTAGTTATACTAAGTCTCCTAGAGGCTCTCTGATACGTAACACTTAGCATAAACACAGTAAGTGTGTTTTTTACTGTATTTATGCTAAGCAACCATATAAATTTATGATTAAATTAATCTGTCTTTTATAAGTTTTATTTTATTAGACTGTAGTGATAATAAAGTTTTTGTTTTTAATTAATGTATTTGAAAAATTTTATAATCTTGTTTTAGATATACTGTTATTAGCTGTTGCTGAAAATAATCTAGTAATAAATTTTGACAAATCATGATACATTTAGTGAATGAAATTGACATTTTGTTTAAATCGAACTTCTTTATTACAATTACGTAGCCCTTAAGCGCAGGCCACACCGCCAGCTAGCGAGTGAGTGAGCGAGCTAGCTGGATCCTCGTATATTTCGTTCGCAGTATTTGTTTCGCTGACGTAGCTTTTCTCTGTAGTTCGCAGTGTGAACCGAAGTATGAAAAGAGGTCAACCGATGCCCGCTCGGCTTACTCGCTCACTCGCTAGCTAGCTGGTGGTGTGGCCTGCGCTTGATCACATAACATATCACAAAATAGGTATTCAATATTACGGTTCATAATTTTACTTAATTGAATCAGTCTTTTCAGTTAAAAAATGGTATAACTAAAAATTTTTTTTTTTACATTAATCACTCAACTCAAGTTAACTTAATATGTATTATTCAGAGCACATAAAGACGGTCCGTTCCAGCGCCTCTTTCGCTCTAGGCTGCCTTCATTCCGTCCTCAATGAACGCAGCAAGCTGTCACTCAAGTGCAAAAAGCGCCTGTACACAGCATGCATCCGTCCTATAATGACTTACGCTAGCGTAGTCTTCGCTCACGCAAAGCCCCGTCACATCCATAGGATGCAAACCCTGCAGAACCGATTCCTCCGCAAGGCCACAAACTCCCCTTGGTTTGTTCGCAATGAGATCCTCCATGTAGATCTCAAGATCCCCACTATCCAGCAGTTCATGAAACGCCTCTCCAAGCGTTTCTTTGCCACAGCCGCCAATCACCGCAACCCTCTGGTGGTAGCGGCCGCCAACTACACCCCCTCCAAAATCCGCAAAATTCGCCGTCCAAGGCATGTTCTCGACGAACCCGATGACCCCATAACCCTCCTCCAGGAGAGCGATAGGGCAACCAGTACAGTTCACAAACACAAACAACCGACATTCCGACCTCGCCACCGAGGTCCCTCGCGACGTCCCCAAGTAAATTCTCCCCCCCGACCCTTGCCCGCTGAAGTGCCAGCCCACGCCGTAGCTGAGCCTGTAGCTTTAAATTCCCCGACTGAGACCTCTGAGTTTGTTTCGGCCTTTCTTCTCAGAGATAGTCCTAGGAAACGCCGCGCTCATCAAAGCATTAATATTAATTCGATCCAGCCTGTCCCCTTGCTGCCCTCTCCCAGCCACGCCCTAAGCCGAGGTTCGTACCCCACAGGGGCACCCCCTTAGCGTGCAGTCGCTTAGCATTAATCTAGATGTAGCCCTGGCTGGAGGCTTTAAGAATTCTTAAGGCAACCACAGGATAGTCCGGTTAAGTAGTCACGACCTCTCAAGGTCAACTACGAGATGCCATTAACTAAAAAAAAAAAAACGTAGATATTCGAGGAAAAGACATAATTGAAATTATTCTTTCTCCGACCAAGTTACTGCTTGTATTTTAAGACAAATTATATGACTTTTAGTTACAATGACTTATTATGTTCACAGTGAAGCAACTTTACTGCACTGTATTTATGACGTATCATTATATCGCAGCTACTTAGATATGCAGTAAAAACGACTTACAATTATTATATTAAGTTATAAGATCATAATTTATGTACGTACTTCTTAAGCATGAGTACAGTATAGCTAATTTACTGCTCCCATGGTAAGTACACCTGACCGTTATCGCTACAACTGCTGTCTAAACATGAACACAGGATGGCTACATGTTCTCAGTATAATAAGTAACCTTATGTAAGATCTGATTACGTTACTTATAATAAACACAATATCGCATCGAACTGTCTTTGTGGTAAGTAATCTGGAACCTACGCTTAGGATCGTTACTAAGCATACATGCAGTATCGCAGCATACTGTTTTTAAGACTAGACCACTCATTTAGTAAATATTGGGAAACTGCTTAGAATCAAAACAGTATATCTTCTTAGTGTCTATTTGCTAGGCTTATATTCAATTTTTATACAGTAAATGACTTAACATATTAGAAGTATAGATGCCATACTGTACTTTGGCCGAGAGACTCTGAATAAGAACTTCTGCAGTAAGTGTACTCACTGTAATCATGCTTTGTGATGTAAAAAAAATGCTCGACTTACTGCAAAATTTTAATTATTAACTTTGGTTTAAAAAGCGATTCAAACGAATGGGTAAGATACAAATGTAGATCTCTTTGTCGTGATCAAGGCTGTATATCCAACTCATTTTTGACAAAAATCCGACTTACTGTAACTATGCTATTGAGGGCAGATTTGGCCTTTGTCTCGAGTAAATTACTTAAGAAATGCTGAATTTGTCAAGTAATTTTCCCGAGTCAAAGGGCAGATCCCCATTATCATAATTGCAAATACCTACAGCATCGCCAAAACAGTGGTGTATTGTCAATCAGTTCTGTTAGTCTAGAACCATTCTTCAAAACAATCGTCAAATTATATTAATACTAACAAAGTCATTACAATCTTGCTATTATCATATTATTACACTTGACCAGCAATCACTATCAAGTAGGCATGGTCTTATCAATCATGCTTACATTGATAAGTGCTGTCAAAACCGCAAGCCGAGCCCATAGAGTCGCGAACTCGGTCCCATACCGAGTTCGTGCTGAGGTTACTCGGACATCATACTCCAGGCCCGACTATGCGTCTCATTTCACGACTGTGCTTTGGGATCACCGTCCAAGGCCACAAAAATAATATCTAATGAAAATTACCTACTTTACACAGTGTACACAGTTAATTATTTGCCTTGACAAGTCTTTTGTCTTTGCTACTCCGGTGGGCTGAAACCTTTTTGTGGGTTTCGGCACGAAAACAACATGTTATTGATAAAATTATAATATCGGAAAAATATTTCAACCTACGCAGTTAATTAGTATGTCTCGAAGATGAAATCCCAAAAGATGTGCTTATTACATTGGTAACGGTAATAATAAACAGTATTTGACTGTTTGACTAAGATGTTTTAAAGAGAAAGTAAAGTTATCAACACGTGGTTTGTCTGGTTACATGACTTCCGAAACCACGTGTGCCAGTGCCAAAAACATGTTTGCTAGTGTGTTTAAGAAATGATGAAGATGCCAGGAATAAAATAGTCTATTTTACGTTAAAAAATAAAAGAAAATCATCCCTTAGTACAATTTTATCGAATCTTCTTACTACCCCTTATTAAAATCTTGTAAAATTGCGAAAATCCCTCTGATGAAATGGGAAACCTCTCATTATAGCTACTGAAGCCTTAGGAGTAATTCCTTGAGTCGCCCTGTTGCGTAAAAACCACGAGCTTTCATTTTTAAACTTTCTCAATTTGTTCACATAATAAGACTCAAGATTTCAGTGTTCCAACAAGCTTTTCCTTACTCGATTTCCATCCTTTAACGTATTTAATGTCAAATACTCGTAGAAAAGAAGAAAATAACGTTAGTTTATTATTTAATAAACCTTTCTTATTTATTATGCTATAAATATCCAATGTTAACTTCCCAGATATCCCAGTTATTGTTTCTATAACCGTATTTTCCTCTGGGCGACTATTTTTGTCTGGCTCTATTGATTTCTTTAGCTATCTCGTAAAAGTATTCATATTTAAACAGCGAAATCTGTCGACCTTACTCTTGATAATACTTATAAATAGATGACATTTCAGATTATTAAATGTTTCAATAGTTGTACCTATTATTTTTTATTGTTACCAATTGCTAAGTACTGACTGATAATAACATGATCACAGGTACAATTGTACTTTAAAAATCTGGCTCTCATTGCCAGAAAATAAAATGTTACTAACCACACATATATTATACAGTTTATAAATAATTATTATATAATTATTTAACCAATCTTGCGCCAAGCTTAATCACGCTGATGAATCATTTTTTTCATTAGGTTTATGAGCTGTTTACTCAGAGATTATTTAGCAAAATCTTAGATCATACATCATCCCCTTGGGGGATGATTTTCAAAAAACGCTGAAACACGTTATCTTTTATTTCATACCAATAGCATAACATTTGATTTTACATATTCCTAATTTAAGAAAAGCTGTTTCTTATACAAACTTTCATCCCCTACTGTTGCCGTCTTAGGATGATCTACCCTTTAGGATTATTTTTAAGACAAAAAGTGGCCTATATTCTTCCTCAGGATACCATCTATCTCCTTGTAAAAGTTTGACGAAAAGTGGTTTAGGCGCGAAAAGGTAACAGACAGACGGAGAGTTACGTTCGAATTTATAATATTCATTTTAATAGTATGGAAGTTAGAATACTAAAACAAAATCTAGGCAGATGAGTGTGCGCAAAGGAAGACACCTGTGTTACATGTTAATAAATTACCCAAAACTCAGGTAAAAGGTTTCAGAAATATCGTTCTTATAAAAATGCATTTTAAAATTGAATACACATTTATAATTGACAGTATTAATTAATGTTATTTAATTTGTTACATTACAATCATGATAATATGGTTATCGATAGTAAATTCATTCAAAAACACGCTTTATTTTAGTAGGGGATGGTTAATTGTCATTGGGGGTTGAATGGTTTTATCTAGCAACATTCCGATCGCTGTCAGTGTCATTTGACGTCGCTGACGTATTCGCCGCCCTGCCCTGCAGCGATCGATATTCAGGCGAGGCTTGGTCTAGATTTCTAGTCGGAGCTTACCACTTGCATTCGACGCTGCATTTGAAGCTCAAATACTACTGACTACTACTAGCTGAACTGAAACCCAGCTACATATTCAATTCTCCTTCACCAGATACGAGGATATCTGCCCATCCACTCACAACATGGACGTGCCCCACGTGAAGCGCGAGGACTACCAGCTCACCGATATCTCTGACGACGGCTACCTGACCCTCATGGCTGACAACGGTGACCTGCGTGAGGACCTCAAGATCCCCGATGGTGATCTCGGCACCCAGTTGCGTGCTGACTTCGATAGCGGCAAAGAGCTGTTGGTGAGTACTAATGACGCCATTTTGTAATGCATTTTAGGGCGGGTTTCACTACATTTTTATATGTACTATCTACACCAAGTAAAATGGGTCAGAAGTGTATGAAATCTTGTGCCACTTAATTTAAAAGAAACTTGGATGGGGAAACAGCCCCTTAGACTTATCCTTATTATCCCTAACACTGATTCGTATCGGTTTCCTTTGTTTGAAAAATTCATACTTGAATTTGAAAAGGGAGTAGGTAGGTACCTAAGGCATTAATTAGCATGTATTCTAAGAAGTAACTTGAGATTTTTTATTTCTTTATTATGATTTCTGTTTGTTTAGTAGGTACGTGTTTTGTGTATCGAATCGGGGTTAGGGAGTTTCATCTTGGAGAATAGCCCTTTATCGACAGTTTGCACGCAAACTACTTCTTTCAAGCAACAGATGAAACAAATAGTTACTTTTTCTAAACGGATTTTACTCATAAGCTGCCATTTCTTTCAAATTGTCGTCTACGCAGCGGACCCTCTTACTTCTAATTATAAATTGATGCAAAGTTCGATCGTTGCGTAGAAGGAAAGTTGCAATTTCGCAAGTCCTCGGGATTCTTGAAACAATTTCACCGTCTAAAGTGGCCTGATATCTTAGGCGTGACCTTTGAAACGCTTTGTGTTTTCCCTTTTCAAGTTTTAGCCAATTAAGCTCATTTCTCGGAAAAGCAAGCATTTATTCATCCGTATTTTTTTAAGAAAAACATCTTATTCATTTTCTATTATTTGTAAACACCTGTATGTTTTGTCTTGGAACTTACGTAGACGCGACTTGAAGAGGTGACGGCAAACATTCTTGTAATTGAACAAATAATATCTACATTTAAAACCTGCTCTACCATAATAACAGCTTAAAATGACTGTGATGGGCTGTTTCGCATTTTATTTGACATTTCACTGCATTATAACGACGCCTGAACACGACAATTTGTAAAGACAATTAGTTCATGACTGATATTTCGCAAATCTTAATCCGGATTCAGTTTCACACTCTATCAAACAGGTAAGGAATTGTGATAGTGCAGAAATCCGATATCTAATCCAACTCTCAATAAATATTTCATTTCCAATCACTAACATTTCAACTTTTAAGGGACATGATTAGGTAAAACCTTTATTATTTGGTAAAGTAAATGCTTTTTAATTCCGTTTTTCTTTATTACAAAAATGGAGGAACACAAGATAGAGTTGTAGGACAGATCCCAAAAAAAAAACTGTTTTATTAACCTGATCGGTACCTAAAGTAAAAGTAGCGATAAGACACGGTACTCTTCTTAGTACAAGCGTGACGGCTGTATCCGTATGTTATTGACTCCGAACAATGCAACACGTGTCGCATGCCGATTAGTAAATACATAAATGCCTGTCTGATTTCTGAGATCATAACACAAAGTTTTACGTTTACGTAGCATAATCTATATCATATACTTGAAGATGTGGTGTTTACACGTAATAGATAATTTGTAATGTAATCTTGAATATTACGGGATTGATTTACAATATTAAGTTCTGACTTACCTGAGGGGTTTGCTCCTGTTTATATACTCACAGTTTACACCACACATACAAGTTGTCGGTTACTACAAGTAAAAATATAGTTAATTTGTAATGTAATCTTCTATGCAACGGGATTGATTTACAGTATTAGATACCAACTTACCTGAGGGATGTTCTCCTGTAACAAACTTATATTCACAATTTACACCAAACACACATACAAGTTACCGGTTCATCTTTGTGTCGCTGGCACAACACTGTATTTTAATTTCCGGTTAATACAAGTAAAAATAAAAACTTAAAATATGGTTTAATTATGTACAAAACTAGAAAGAATTAGATGTAAATCAATTAAAAACAAGATAAAATAAATTTATTTTATTTACACCATGGAGATACATGGCTTACTGCGGATGGTAATGGACTCCAGGTGTCGAATAGCAGTGTTCAGGAATTTTAGTTCAGTACTCCGCTGTGTTATTTACTACAAAGGATGATCACCAAACGGTTTGCCATGCGTGGTGAAAACTCCCTACCACTGAATGCTAGTGGTGGTGTAGTTTTAACAGTAGACTTGAGGGTGACATGGCACGTTAGACAGTAATTTAATTTGAGATATTAGGCCAAAAATGTTATTGCCGAGTATAGAGTCTCTGACATGTTCCTATAACTTGTTGGTGCTAAATCCACTCGTACATAAAATCTCTCCCCCATACCCTGGGCCAGTATTTATTTCTAGCCATATGGACAGTTGGGTCTTGAGTACAATTTAGTTATTAACCTAAATAAGTTTGATTCGGGCGCAAGTTTGATTCTCTCTATATTTTAATTTACAACAATTACAAAAATTGGAAGTAGCTAGGTTAGAAAGTTGGCGAAAGATGACACTATTTGTATTTAATTCTGTTATGATCTTTTAGCCTCTCAACCACGTGTCGGCAACGTGGTTGGAGAGCAGCCAACTTGTTTCCTTACACTAAAACATGATGAAAATTCCGGTTGAATTTCCATTCACTCCATGAGGGCAGGAAATTATTTCGACATACGTAGATAGTATTATAGTCGTACATACTAAATGTCCTTTAATGCACCTCTTGCTTGGCATTATGTATTCAGATTGTACTGTAGGTACTACTGAAAACAATAAATAATAATTTATTGTGCCATAGTAACTACATCATGTAGGAACTTGAATAAAACAATGTCACCATCACCACCAATGTCAGGTTAGCAAATGTAGTTCCTTCAGATGATTATTTCTATTTACGACTTGTCAGGGCTGTGACATGCTTTAATTTTTGGAACGAAGTTCCTTATCGCGCGTTGCGAAAGGGGGCTAGACGGAAAAAATTAAGACCAAAAGTTGGAACGACACTTTTTGCTATAAGTAGGTAGTTCTAAGCCGTGCGGCGCGTTTCTCTCTCTCTCTCTCTCTCTCTCAACTTCGTTCCATCCGGGTGTCCCTTGACACCTCTCGAGTTTTTTTTCAAAACGCGAGTCTTGCAAAAATTTAGTTTTTTAAAACTCTTATATTTTATACGATATGCAACCATACAGCTAAATGCACCGCTAGTAGTTCTTCGAACAGCATTTACATGACTCACGACCTCGCATTCGTATCGATCATCGCAATCAATTATTCAGAACATTTTGAATACTAAGCGCATAGTGTCAGGGCCTTATGTCAGTTACAATCGGAAAGAATCAATAACGGTTTCCTTCATATGATAAGTCTTAGAAATTCTATTTGCAGTTTAGATTATTTCTTTTAAAATCCATTCTTTTGTTATTGTTTTTTTTTTTATCCATTGCTAGTTTCTTATCTTTCTATACGTCTAATCAATGATTTTGATCATTTCTGCTGTAGTAGGATTTTCCTAACAGTACATGGTATCCTTTTCCTGTTGTTTACGTCAACGATAAGGCCTGTGGTAATACAAGCTAGGTCAGTTATTTGGTCTCGTGGCGAATTTCGGAAATGATGTAATGGAACCGGTGTTTTTTAGAAAGCAGATTGTTGATTATCGCGGTATGATGTCATTGTATGAAATAAAATATGTAGGTACTGTAGCTCAAGATTTTATCCCGACTTAATTTTATCTTCCAATTTTGATGTTTTTTTTTTCTTTTCTCTACGACTAACATGTTCAATTGTCTTGTTTCAGTGCACTGTGCTGAAGTCTTGCGGTGAGGAGTGTGTAATCGCAGTCAAGGCAAACACAGCTCTCGACAAATAAACCAACTCAGCATTTATAGGGATATACATACATATAATTTTTTTACAATCAACAGCTCTTACATAAATGTAAAACATAATACTATGTATAATTTAACATAAAATATTATGGTGTGACGTGGTGCTGGCTTGTCGCCGTCCACTCCGCATCCGGGGGCATCTCATGACGATGGCATTGGTCTCATGGTCTGCAGCCGTACCAATGATGCGGTCCCATTGTTGTAAGGATAACATTCTAGAGATATGTGTCAATTTTCAATCGTGTGGGGTCTCTAGTCGTTTTACTGAAAACTCTCGCCATTTCCACCCTTTCACAAACTTGTGAGACTACAGGGTTTCGGCGTCTGAGTTTTGACTACAGCGATTTGTTGGCCGACCAGCATTACATGTACAGCGCATGATTTTTGCACACGCATACTATAAATGTAATGAATTAACCGTGCGTGGGACGCTGATGCATTAATTTATTTATACTTAAGTGTAATAGTGCCCCCGAGTGGAGTGCGACGTGGGCAGGCCGCCGCGTGCGACCGGCCGGAACTTCACGTTTGTTTTTGTTTTGTTTGTTCTCTTTTCGCTTCAACGTCTACTAAACGTTAAAGTTACGTTGCGCTCCGCGAGCCGCCGAAGGTTTGTTGATCGACATCGTGTGATAAAATTTCCCGTGGTGGATATTAAAAGTTTATAACGGTATATAACCCGAAAAGAAGAGATGGACACAAACTTGAAGTTATTACCATAATTTAATGCTAAATTAATAAATACATAAAAAATCGAGAAAATGCGCAAAAAAATAGAAATAAAGAAAATTCTTGAATGTGGTGTGTGATTGATTAGTCCTCTACAGGCACGCGTCGCGACGACGTGCCGGCGACACGCACGTGGCGCCCCCTTCATGTGTAACACTTGCCATCTGTTCAAATAACGTCCACAGACTCTTGTGGTGTGCATTCCATGGCGTGCAGTGTTCTGCTCCTCTCGTTAAACCGTGACGTGCTAAATCATTGAAGACTGACTGAGAATGTCTCCTGATTATGGATATCTTCAGGCGAGACTGACGATGCATTTTGTAGAAGAAATAGTTGATTTTATAATGTAAATTGTGCTCACTCGGCCTTTCCTTGCTCTCTTTGTTTGCTCATTTGAACACATGAGATGTTACACATTATCGAGTGGCTTAAGATTGCCTAAATTCCATGTTTTAAATGTAGTGTTTCGCGACGGCCACTCTCTAGCAAGTGTTGCCTTCAAGGGCTCGATAGGGTACCATTCATTTGTATGTTAGTGGACTCATCAATATTCTTTTAACATCAGATTGTCAAAGACGATATGATATACGAAAATTAATGTAAGAATGTAAGGTAAGGCCCTATAGGAGAGATATTTTTTTATGCATTCAAAATTCGTACCATCGCAGGTTTTAGACTAAAAGTTTAGGCTGTTTAAAGACAACAGTTTATGTTCCCTGTACATTTTTTTTTTTTTCGAAATTGCATAATCGTTATTGTTGGTAAAGTTTTTATACTAAGCAGCTTGTAATCAGGTTTTTATTTTATTTAAAAAAAAAAACCTAAAGTATATATTATGTAAAGACATCGGGAGGTGTAAAATAAAATACTTTAGTAAAAAGGTAACTTTTCTTTCTGTAAAGTTAAGCTGTTGTATCCCAATGGAACCTTGAATCGATGTATTCCTTCCTTGTTGTGGATATATCTTGTAATAATATCCGAAGTTTAGAATAGCGTTTGTGGATTAAATGTGAATTTATTCATAGCCGTTAGAATTAATTAATTGGTGCACCTATAAGTTGTTATTATTAGGAATTGATTCTCTTGCACACATGGTCTGTTGCTTACATTAGAGCAGCACTCAGTAGATTCTGTGAAGCGAGCTATAACACTGGACCCGGCATTATTTTCCGAGCTTTCTGTTTCACTTGAAGAGTCTCACCGACTCATGTGCCACTCCTGTGTATAGCTTGTGTGTCAAACATTGCGCTGTGCGAGACGGTCGACTGCTAGGTCATTATCATAAGACCTTGTGATGAAGAGATGGTTAAAAAATTGTAATGATCCCAATATCTGCGGATTTTAATTTAGGAAACTTAAAATTATTTTTTATATTGGGGCGTAGGACAGGTTGAATAACTAATGTGAAGGTATTTAGTGCTAAAGTTCTGTATATACGTAAGAAGATTGGATAGACCGATTAATAATGAATACTAGTTAAAATATTTCAATAACCCTCTCTTGATGCAGTTCTATGTTTGTCATTTTGTGAACAAACGGCACCGAATTAGTAGCAACGGCCAATAAATAAATGTAAAGCAGTAATAAGTACCTATTTAACAGTCTGTCGAATTAAATCTGTACAAAATGAAATACCGTGAGTTGTGATTCTTAGCACCCTTTATGTAGATTTTTAGTTTCTTTACATTTTTAAGTTCCTTGTTATTTTATTTTACACCCTTACATTATTTACTTTACAATCGTCAAATATATACTACGATACTACTAATCTATATGGGCCAATACAATAATTAACTCAACGGTACTATTAAAATCAATTACGAATTCTCGACGAAATTGCAGCTATGCACTTGCAGTAGCAAGATTTGCGTGAGGTAGGATGTACGGTCACCAAAGCAGATAAGTAACTAGAGTGATATAGTGAGAAACCGATGGATGTTTTCTATTAAATTTAATTTGATTAATAGTAAACAAACAGTTCATTAATTAAATTTCATTTCTAAACATCTATACAGCTGTGCATCCTATATCACGCAAATCTTGCTGCTATCTGCAGGTCCATGGCAAAATTTGCCGTCAGCGGTTCTATGTCCTTAGAGGGCGGTTTTCGTATTTACAGTGTAACTTCTGGTTGACCGTACCTACCTTCACAAACTCGCTATTAATAGAGCAAACAAAAACTGATGCAATCTGTAATTCCATCGACAGAAACGAACAGATCTATCAGATATGTTCGACGAAATAACTACCTTTGAAAAGCAAGAACCTGTAATTAGCAGGAGCAAGTGAAACACTATTTCTTCAACTAAACAGAAGATGCATTAGGTATATAGTAACAACTGCGAAAGTCACATGTAACCGTGATTTAAATACCTAGGTACCTACGTTAAAATCATTAAAGAGGCTTATAGATGGACGAGCTGGTAACAGCTCGATATGTAGGTATACAAAACAGGTAGGTAAGTAGGTATACAGCACGACCTACATATCGGAAATAAGCGACTGACGTCATCAACGTGAGGGTGTGGTTCTGCACTACGCAGGCGCAGTCCCTGGATTACGGGGGTCATGACCTATCCTCGAAATCATTGCAAGCTATCGAGAACCTGTATGATGTATTTGTTATACTTATCAATTTGAACTTAAAGTACCTACCTAGGTACTTAGTTTTAGTTCAAATTGATAAGTAAAACAAATATGTAGGTACATCATACAGGTTCTCGATAGCTTGCAATGATTGAGCGATGGGCGTATACAAAAATATTAAAAACTATGAAAATGGTGGTTTAGGATGTACAGTCACGAGCAAAAGTATCTATACACTCGGCTTTATTCAAAGGCGATTTACTCCGTTATTTTTTAATGAAATTTTATGTTGTTACGAACATAGCATTTTTGAACCCATAGGTTTATGTAATGTGGTGTCGTACCTATTTCAACGTTGCATTCGTTATTTCACGAAAAAATCGCAATTGAAAGTTGCCAAGTGTTGACATATTGGTGCTCGTGACTGTACTCCCACCGCCAGTCGGCGGATAATTATTTTACGTAAGGTAGGAATGGCTTTCATTTTGACAGTTCAACAGTTTCGACAACATTCATTGCGTTATTTACTTTGTTGAGCAGACCAATTTTTCGAACATATGAAGTACCTACCTAAATGGTTTAACTATGTATATCCTTCAAAATTATGTGTGTTAAGGCTACTACACACAGTGCCGGCGGCAATACCGCCGGGTTTATGCCGCCGGCAATACAAGCCGCGCAAAGTCGCCAAGCATCATTCCGGTTGTGACAGTCACATAGAACGCCAGGAACGAACTGACGCCGGCAAGCCGCGTAACCCGGCGGCCATGCCGGCGGCTCCTTTGTGTGGCAAAGCTTTGATTGCCGCCGGGTGCACGGTGGCTTGCCCTGCGGCCCTGCCGCCGGCACTGTGTGTAGGAGCCTTTCGCAATTAGGGTGCAGGTTAGGGGGGCGAGCCTATTGACGTTCGTGCTGCGACGAAGTGCTGAATCTCAGCCTAATTTGAATAAATGGCTTATTTTTATTGCCCTCAATCGGGGTCTAATCCAAGGCTCCAGGCTGTGATTGAGAAACACTGCCCGACCTGGGAATCGAAACCAGGACCTCATGTTCAGCAGTAACGCTTGCGACCACTGTCACCAATGAGGCAGTCTGAAGAAATGTGAAAAAAAGTGATAATTTGTAATAATGCAAGGTAAGCAACTTTGGAATTATGTACGGAAGGTTTGGTCTAAAGTTATGTCAGTTTGACTGAATGCGACAAATTAATTTGGCAATTTCTCCCACTGGTGGGCAGAGTGGACAAACGGTACACGGTTGTAGGTCTACCAATGATATTTTATCATTGAGGTCTACTTTCATTCGATACGTTTGATCTTACTAGTATCTGGGAATCTATGAAATTCAAGCCATTTTCTACTTGAAACAAATCGTTGAAACTATAGTCTAGACTAGAGTAGTTTCAACGATTTGTTTGTGGACTTACTTAAGTATAAAAAAAGATTGTTGTGCTTCACTTTCGATATGCGTGGCGCGAGAGTCCATCTTTTTTTATAAGTTTATTTCTATGAAGTTGGTACAGTTGCCAACCATAAGTGATGCTATTCAAAAGCCTTAGGTAAACGGTTGATTTTTTAGAATTTTGAGACTGGGCAGTAATTTAAGGGTACCTTAACCGTTTAAGAGCTGATTTTCCAATCATCAGATAACTTTAGTCGAGGAATAATATTGACAGTTAATTCATACAAAAATTGTCAAACGTCAATTTTATTCCTAGAATAAAAGTTATCTGGCGATGGGAAAATCAGCCCTTGTCAACAACTTGTCAAAATGTAGGGAAATTAGAGGTATTTTTGACAGATTGAGACGTGAGATCCAGACTGTGAATGTTCTTAAAATTACGAGAATTGCCCCTCAGTTATGTAAGTCCTATATAATGGGGGGCGACCCTATTGACATCACCCGGGCACGAATACAGACTCCGGGCTGCCAAATTCCAGATGAAAAAACTCAATAACTTTATGCCCGACCCGGTAAGCGGCGCAGTAGCGTTTGTGACCACTAAAATAAAAAAAAAACTTGAGAGGTGTCAAGGGACACCCGGATGGAACGAAGTTCAAAGAGAGAGAGACAGACAGAGAAACACGCGCACGCCGCACGGCTTACAACTATAGCAAAAAGTGTCGTTCCAACTTTTGGTCTTAACTTTTTCCGTCTAGCCCCCTTTCGCAACGCGCGATAAGGAACTTCGTTCCAACAGGCAGGTAGGTAGTAGGCAGTAGATAGAGAGTAGCCGCATAATTCCGCCCCTGTATAGGTACACACGGCTACACGTCAAGCTATACAAAACTAGTTTGTCTTGGCCTCACTTTGTATGATATTTTCTCACAATGAACGGTCAGCCAATACTGGTTTTGCATAGCTTGATGTGTAGCCGTGTGTACCTACCTATCCGATTTCTTCGGAGTAGCCAAGGCTAACAGCTGCTGTCCCATGCAATATTCGCACGGCACTGAGAACCAGACCAACTGACTACCTACTTATTGACCAGCGACATCATTGATGGCCTTAATGTGTATAAAAATTACAAGCTTTTATTTAACTTGCAATGTTTATATTATAAACATTGCAAGTTAAATAAAAGCTTGTTTGTTAGTCAGAGAGGCCCGTGGCTAAATAATAACAGCCCCACAGGATCGATAAGGTTAAGCTACGCTTGCCGCGGTTGGTCTGTTGATGGGTGACCATCTTTACATACAGCCCCTCCGTGCCTCGGAAAGCACGTTAAGCCGTTGGTCACGGCTGGCATTCGTGGATCTTTGACAGTCGTTAAGAGTATTGTATTACCTAGTAAGTACTGGGTTGTGGAGGTCAGATAGGCAGTCGCTCCATGTAAAATACTGGATGTGCATTTGGATTGAGTGATCTTTTTTTATTTCGTGACAAAATCTGATTATACATTTAGTCAAAAATAGCCAAAACTCATAGCCCAAAGTAAAAAAATTGTCATACTCTCAAGGGTCTTCAGTTAGCGCTAGGTTTAGCTCATAAACCTCAACAAAAACTTAAGTACTCTACTGACTACATTTTTATATATCAAAAATTTGTCACAACATTTTTTAAACCCATCAAGGCATTTAAAGCTTCTTCCAGGTATCTTTGGATAGTAGGTATCATTAGATCACTCAGTACAGACACCATTTGTCTGAGAGATCGTTGTAATAATGTTTCGGATGACTTTTTCTATAGATCTATTGTTTATCCTGAAATGTACATGTTTCGAATATATTTGTACAATAAAAAAACTTGAGAAGTGTCAAGGGACACCCGGATGGAACGAAGTTCAAAGAAAGAGAGAGAGAGAGAGACAGACAGAGAAACACGCGCACGCCGCATGGCTTACAACTATAGCAAAAAGTGTCGTTCCAACTTTTGGTCTTAATTTTTTCCGTCTAGCCCCCTTTCGCAACGCGCACTAAGGAACTTCGTTCCAATATAATAAATAGCTTCTGCCCGCGGCTTCGCCCGCGTGGATGTCGGAAATTATCCCACGAGAACGTGCTAACAGGATAAAATGTATGTGCTTCCCCAGGATGCTATATGCCAAATCAGAAGTTCAGTGGTTTAGGCGTGAAAATGTAACATACAGTTTCAAGTTCTTTCAAATCCTCCCCTTAAAAACTGAATTACCCCTTTTTGTCCCGTCAGTGGTAAAGAACAATGTTCAAAACGTCCCCACCCTTGTAGCACTTTAAAACCTACGTTAATCGAAGGGCCATAACCATCTTATCATTTTATTGTACGACGGCGAAACTGAAATGTGTATCCGAAAAAAGTTATATCGACATGAAGAAACCGCTATCAGTCAAAATAATAATTATGTTACCTACAGATCACGATGCTTTTCTGTTTTTAATTATTACTGTGGGATGATTTCATTCGGAGTTTTCAAACAACTCTTTGGAATAAAACAAAAAAAAAAAATAGATAAGATGGTATTTTTATTTGAAAACTCCTAAAAAATACGTCAATAGTTAGGTAGATACTTCACAAAAATGATATTCAGCAGAATTATTCATTGAACTTTTTTCTGCTCCGTGAGTGGTTCCGGTGCGGGAGTCACCATTTAATTCCAAAGAGTTGTTTGAAAGCTCCGAATGAAATCGTTCCACAGTAATAATTAAAAAAAGAAAAGCATCGTCATCTGTAACATAATTATTATTTTGACTGATACCGGTTTCTTCATGTCGATATAACTTTTTTTGGATGCACATTTCTGTTTCGCTGTCATACAATAAAATGATAAGATGACTATGGCCCTTCGATTAACATAGGTTTTAAAGTGCTACAAGGTTGGGGACGGTGTCCATACATTTTGAACATTGTTCTTTTCGACAACTTTACATAGGTACTTATTATTAATTATTTTCTGTCAAAAGTATCAATACTGAGTTTCGAGTTACTCGGACCGCGCATTTAATTTCTTCGACACAAACTTAACACCCCTATATCCCCCTTTGAGGGGTAGTTTTGAAAAACTTATAATGATAAACTTTATTAGGTAAGTACTTACTTAGGCAAGTATTCTTGCCAAGTTTCAAGTTTATTAACCTAATGAAGAAGATTTCTCATATAAAATGTATCCCCGCTTTTCACCCCTACAGGGGTGGAATTGAAAAAAAATCGTTTGGGATGTATTCATAACTTGACTCAAAGAATATTTATACTAATTTTCGAGTTAATCAAGCCATGCAGTAAAATCCTCCCCTGAAAAATTTACTACCCCATTTCAGCCCGTTAGGGATAGATTTTCAAAAAACCCTGATACACATTATTCTTTACCTTCAATATTAAGTATAAATACTGAGTTTCGAGTAATTCGGACTGCGCGCTAAAATTCTTCCATACAAACTTTGAAACCCCCCAATCCCTTATTAGGAGGTAGTTTAGAAGAAAAAAAACTGACAATCTTCATAATTTATTTAGATAAGTATTCGTGCCAAGTTTCAAGTTTATTAACTAAATGAATAAGATTTTTCATATAAACTGTATCCCCCGCTTTGCACCCCCACAGGGGTGGAATTTTGAAAATCGTTTGGGATTATTCATAACTTGATTCAAAGATTATTTATACCAATTTTCGAGTTAATCAAGCTACGTATTATAATCCTCCCTTGTAAAATTAACCACCCCTTTTCAACCCGTTAGGGGTAGATTTTCGAGAAACCCTGATACATGTTACTCTTTATTTTTGGTCTTAAGTATCAATACTGAGTTTCGAGTTACTCGGACCGCGCATTCAATTTCTTCCACACAAACTTAACACCCCTATATCCCCCTTTGAGGGGTAGTTTTGAAAAACTTATAATGGTAAACTTTATTACTTACTTAGGCGAGTATTCTTGAAAAGTTTCAAGTTTATTAACCTAACTAGCTTCTGCCCGCGGCTTCGCCCGCGTGGATGTCGGAAATTATCCCACGGGAACGTGCTAACAGGATAAAATGTATGTGCTTCCCGAGGATGCCATCTATCTCGCGGGCCCTTTGTGGCTAATTACAATAGAAAACCAATTGTGTCTCATTGGTGGTGATTAAGAGGGTAGATACCTATGATATCTTTACCTAAGTACCTACCTAAATAAACCTATTTCTGATGATAACTAATCTAAACTCAATAAATAAGCAAAATCCCTAAAAACGAATATCTATACGAATGAATAATCCTACCTAACAGTATTATAAAATAACCTACGGTCACTACATACATTATCAAATATACTACCTACCTCTACTTTAAAATTAAAATCTATACCTACGACTTATAAAAATAAACCTAAATAACTCTAAAAACTAAAAAGGTCGCACTGAAAAGCACGGTTTAGAATTGCAAGTAGCAGTTAAAATAAGAATAAGAACGAACGCTCGCCACTCGACACGTCCGTTCAAATCACAGTTCAAAAAATGTAATGCCATAGATAAGGATAAGTACTGACGTAATGCGCGCGCTCAGAGTTCGTCCTTATATACGGTAGCGATCCGTGGCGGCCGCGGCCGCGCCACGCGTGTGCCGCGAACGGTGCAAGCCAAATTCAACCTTCAGCACTACATTTAGAGCATAACCTTAGTGAACTCCACTGCGGGTGACGTAACCTACGACAAACTTATTATTTGCGGTTGGCACAGTAATCGAGTCTAGGGATCGAACCGCAAAATTAAGTTTGTTTTTTATTGTATATACTTTTCGGGGATAAAAAGTACCCAGTGTGGTGCCCAGGATATTAAAGAATAATTATACCAAGTTTCATCGTAATCGAACCGGTAGTTTTTGCGTGATGCCTAAACAAACAGACAGACAGACAGACAAATTTTTTTTAAATGACATTTTTGGGTTCGGTGTCGGTCTAGTAACACCCCCTGCCATTTATTTTTTTGATATTTTCAATGTACAGAATTTTCACTTCTACAGATTTATTATAAGTATAGATGAAGAAGATTTTTCAAATAAACTGTATCCCCGCTTTTCCCCCCTACAGGGGTGGAATTTAAAAAAAATCGTTTGGGATATATTCATAACTTGACTCAAAGATTATTTATACTAATTTTCGAGTTAATGAAGCCATGCAGTAAAATCCTCCCCTGAAAAATTTACTACACCATTTCAGCCCGTCAGGGGTAGATTTTCAAAAAACCCTGATACATGTTACTCTTTATTTTTGGCCTTAAGTATAAACACTGAGTTTCGAGTTAATCGGACCGCGCATTCAAATTATTCCACAGAAACTTCAACACCCCTATATCCCCCTTTGAGGGGTAGTTTTGAAAAACTTATAATGATAAACTTTATTACTTACTTAGGCGAGTATTCTTGAAAAGTTTCAAGTTTATTAACCTAATGAAGAAGATTTTTCATATAAACTGTATCCCCGCTTTTCACCCCCACAGGGGTGGAATTTTAAAAAAATCGTTTGGGATTTATTCATAACTTGACTCAAAGATTATTTATACTTATTTTCGAGTTAATCAAGCCATGCAGTAAAATCCTCCCCTGAAAAATTGACTACCCCATTTCAGCCCGTCAGGGGTAGATTTTCAAAAAACCCTGATACATGTTACTCTTTATTTTTGGTCTTAAGTATAAACACTGAGTTTCGAGTTAATCGGACGGCGCATTCAAATTATTCCACAGAAACTTCAACACCCCTATATCCCCCTTTGAGGGGTAGTTTTGAAAAACTTATAATGATAAACTTTATTACTTACTTAGGCGAGTATTCTTGAAAAGTTTCAAGTTTATTAACCTAATGAAGAAGATTTTTCATATAAACTGTATCCCCGCTTTTCACCCCCACAGGGGTGGAATTTAAAAAAAATCGTTTGGGATGTATTCATAACTTGACTCAAAGATTATTTATACTAATTTTCGAGTTAATCAAGCCATGCAGTAAAATCCTCCCCTGAAAAATTGACTACCCCATTTCAGCCCGTCAAGGGTAGATTTTCAAAAAACCCTGATACACATTATTCTTTACTTTCAATATTAGGTATAAATACTGAGTTTCGAGTAAATCGGACTGCGCGCTAAAATTCTTCGATACAAACTTTGAAACCCCCCAATCCCTTATTAGGGGGTAGTTTAGAAGAAAAAAAACTGACAATCTTAATAATTTATTTAGATAAGTATTCGTGCCAAGTTTCAAGTTTATTAACTCAAGGAATAAGATTTTTCATACAAACGAATTCCCCCCTTTTCACCCTCTTAGGGGTGGAATTTCGAAAAATCCTTTCTTAGTGGATGCCTACTCTTCACGAAGAACCCACCCTCAAAATTTCATGTCTCTTGGACCAGCGGTTTAGGCTGTGCGTTGATCTATCAGTCAGTCAGTCAGGACTTTGAATTTTATATATATAGATAACACAAATATCTTTTGTCAAAAATTTATGAGTAACTCAATGTTTTTCAAAGTGAAGAGAGGTCGCAGCGTGGGAAAGAGATGGTAGCCTCGTCCTTCGGAAGGACAGGTCATTATACACAACAATTGTTTTAGACTTTTAGAGGATCGAAAAACAGTTACCTACTGCAGAGTGGAGTGTGCTGGATTTATTGTTATGATCCTGAAACTAAGAGACAGTCAGCTGTCTGGGTGTTTCCTTCCGAGGAGTTGGGTCGCAGCGTGGGAAAAAGATGGTGGCCTCGTTCTTTAAACACAACAATTGTTTTAGTTAGAGGATCGAAAAACAGTTACTGCATAGTGGTACACTATCAATTGTTTGCCACTTGTCTTGGAAAAAGTTCGGGAGAAACGACCTCCCAGTAGGATTCTCCTTCACCACGTCGTCGCACAACGCCAAGCAAACATTCGACTACCTACTTGGCGACCGACGTCAGACGTGGAATTACTGGGTAAAATTACTCGTCAAGACGAATCATACGAGCCCAAACTCGATGGGGTTGTGTCGTTTAATTACCGAGTTCCTATGGCCATCTTCCAGCTCCATCATCAGACCCTGGTTACCATCTAGCACCAAAGTACTCGTCAAGACGAGTCATACATACGAGCCCAAAATCGATTGGGTTGTGTCGTTTAATTACCGAGTTCCTATGGCCATATTCCAGCTTCATCATCAGGCCCTGATTAGCATCTAGCACCAAAGTTCTCGTCAAGACGAATCAAACAAGTTCAAACTCGATGGGGTTGTGTCGTTTAACTACCGAGTTCCTGTGGCCACCTTCCGGTTCCATCATCAAATCAGCTCCATGTCATAATCATTTTTCATTGTCATCCGATCTACACATGCATGCACAATTTCAGCTGAATCGGTTGAAGATATCCCTTTACTGTAGAAGTCTGCCCGACGGGAGGCGATGAAGTCAGCGAAAGCGTTTTGTACTGCCACTAGGGTGTTGAATTATTTCCCACTTAAAAAATTGTCTAAATTTTGAAAAAAGTAGAAATCTGTTGGGGCAGGGTCCGGTGAGTACGGTGGGTGACGGAGAGCTTCCAGCTGTAACTCTTGTAGCTTTGCGATGGTCTGTCGTGAAGTGTGAGCTCGCGCGTTGTCGTGGAAAAGCAATAGGGAAGAGCGATTGACTAGTCTTAGTTGTTGAATTGCAAGCTTCTCCATCATTGTTTGCAATTCTTGACAATAGACAAGAAGCTGTGATCTACAAGTCCGACACTGGTCCACCAGACAGTCACCATCTTCTTCCTATGAGTAATCTTTTTTTTAGTGCACTGATTAGGTGATGTACCTACCCGGGTCCACCCACTGAGACGAACGCTTACGGTTGTCGAACAGGATCCACTTTTCATCGCAGGTAACAATTCGATTAAGAATTCCCTCGTTTCTATGCCGATGCAGTAGTGCTATGCATGCTTCGACGCGTAAATCTCGCTGTTGGTCGCTTAGTTCGTGTGGCACCCACTTATCTAGCTTTTTTATCTTTCCGATTTGACGCAAGTGCTTCAATGTTGTTTTGACACTAAGTCCAAGGCCCGCAGCAAGCTCAGCCGTAGATTGAGTTGGATCCGCTTCCACTATCGCCTTCAATTCGTCGTTGTCGACAATGGTTACCGGCCGACCGCGAGGCTCGTTCTTTAACTCAAAATTTCCAGATTTAAAACGATTGAACTAATAATGGACCGTGTTTATGCAAGCAGTGTTAGGCCCGCACACGTCGTTAATGTTTCGTGTTGTTTGCGCAGTGGTATTTCCACGTAGGAACTCATATTCGAAAATTTTACGAATTTTCAGTTTATCCATGGCGCCAAAAACTACCACAATGTCACAAAAAGAAAAAACTATCTAAAAACAAATGACTGAATTTGAAATTAAATTAACACTTCTTTCGAATAAAATTTATTTGAATTCCGAATTGCGCGCCAATCTACAGATAATTAAATCTGAAAATGCTGGTTATAGAATCTCCAATTACATAGGTAAAGACCTATTACATGCAACGCAAGTTAAATAAAAGCTTGTAAAATTGATTTATTTCGCCATATCAACGTGGAGCCATAATTTCATTGCATGAGCGTGGAAATGGCAGGCACGGATCAAGGGCGGGGGGGGGGGGGGGGGCAAGCCGGGTAAAAGGGTAAAATAACTGTGAACGGACTGTAGGTACCTGATTAGCGTAGGCATAAGTCGTCAAACGGTGTGAGCGGGTTGCGGAGGGTGCACTTGAATTCTGCCAAGAACTCTCGTGTTTAAAAGCACATGCTCCACTTTGTTTGGCGATATATAAAAGGCTAGCTTCCTATTCCTATCTCTTGCAACGCCACCCTTGCTCGAGCCAGCTCGCGCCGCTGAGCCTGTAGCTTTAGATAGTTGTGCTGTAGTCATTTCCAGTAGTAAAATGTGTGTGGAGTACTAGTAGAGGTACAGATTCAAGGGGCTTACCACCAGCTCTTATAGCGGGGCAGAAGTTGAACTGCACTGCTGTTTTGTTCTATGATTAAGCACAAAAAAGCAGTGCAGTTCAACTTCTGCCCTGCTATAAGAGCTGGTGGTAAGCCCCCAGAACCTAGGTGTAAACTAGGGAAATGACACTACTATTACAGGTTTGAGTGACAGAGAAAAGAATACAATGCCAAACTATTATGAAAACTCGATGTACCATATTTACGGCTAGGTACGTAAACTAAAAGGGATCATATAAATAAGAAAGAAATAAAAGCTAGATTAAAAAAATAAAAACACTTTATTATAACTCATCATCTGTAAAACCGTCTGATGATATTTCTATAACTAGGAACGGATCTTCAATATCAAATACTTGGCATACAAAGCTATCTCCTAATTCGTCCAACATATTTTGAATATCCAGTGGATCTCTTTTAACATCATCTTCAGATTTGACTTCCACACCTTCCGTACTAATACTAGAAACACAGTTTTGTTCAACACCATCTGTTGTACTAGAAACTTGGTCTTGTACACTATTTACATTACATGGTTCATTGTCTGCTGTAATCTCTGTGTTTTCAACATATCTCATATTATTAATTGGACTCGTGTCGCTATTTTCATCGAATATTTCACCTTCATTATGCATTGTGTCAGGAGTAAAATCTCTAGTATTTGTAGGAAGCATATCTGAATCATTATTACTAATACCACCAATTATTGAACTCTCTCTTATTCCACATTGATTACCATTAGTGGCTGTCCCTTTTACATGATTCTGTGTTGTGTTTAGACCAGTCAGTAAATCCAAAAGCATAGGATTTGCTTCTAAAATATTATCACCATTCGTTTTCGAACTTAGTCCTGTATCACAATGGTTATTTCTAAAATTAGAGGTTAATATTATATTATTAGAGCGTAGTAAACTTAAACTAATGTTACTTCTTGAACACTCTCCTGTATCAGGTTGGTTATTAACAGTAGAAGTAGGTAGACTTGGTAAAGTAATATAGTGTTCACTTTCACTGTCTGAATCTGAACCACTGGAAGCCTGGTCTGATTCAAATTCCACTACATTGCCCACTTGGGGAACTCCAACTCTTAGTGACGCGTTATTCTCCATTCTGACGTATCTGTAAGTAATACAGTAAATAATTATAAACACGAGAGAGGGTCAATAATTGCTAAAAATCATTTGGTCTCAAAATATCCGAAAATAATAGCAAACACTGCTGGACTGTGCCCTCACTGAATACCTACTAGCAACTAGAACCATAGTAACGCCATAATCCGACACAGCTGTGTTTTTATAGTGTTCGTTATGATTGCCGTGGATATAAATAGATCCATAGAAGTCAGATAGAGAATGAACAAGAGATGTCCTCATACACCACCTTGAGGGTCGCCTACGGAAATATTTATGTCAATTGCCACATTCTATGCCCTTATTGAAAAAGTTAAAATAAATGGTCAAGAGCGAAGCCTTAGCAATTATCATCCAGAGTTTACGATCAAGACAATACAAAATCAAAATGGTGTGTGCTATAGTGTCAAACGTCTTAGAGAAGTTTTAGGAACAATAGTACCTTCAAGGTCACAGTTCGAAACGCTATGAAATTATCGCAGTGAACTATACCTTTCCAAAATTTCGTTTTCTTTTATTTTAGCAATGAGCTTATTCTCTTCCAACTTAGCTAGCAGAACTGGATCTTTTTCGGCAGGGTCGTCGGTTTCTTCGTTGTCGCGTATCAAACTCAACAGATCCTTGTACTCTCGCTTCTGCCGTCGCTTCCGCAGCGCGTGCCCGCATTGACGGAATAACGCTATAGCTGTAAAAGTTTTCAACATTTATTAATGAAACAACCTGTCTGAACTTTCCATAATCTAAATCTCTATAAGCACAAAAAATATGCTTAAAAGAACAACCCTTTAAAATGTAAGTAGTTTAAACTTTTGCTTCCTACCTTCTTGCATAACCTGTTGTCTATTCCAGGCAAGATTGTCAGTCAAATTTGATTCTACCACACATTTTACCACCTCAGAAAAGTCAGGGAATTCCACTGCTCCAGTCCTATCTATCGTACTATTCAGAAACTCTTCCAGCATCTTGGCAGGTCCAGGCGGATGACCTTCAGCGACAGTCAATCGAATCTCACGCCGCTTTACTATATCTTTACAGTTTCCTTTTATTGCACATATCTGCCTGTAGCATGTCACAACATTTTCTTTGTATCTGAAAAGATAACAAAAGTTAATTTTTAACTGTAGGTATGCTGAACCTGCTTTCTTCAAACAAGGTCAAGAGTTAATTTTAGCCCTACCAACAGCAATAATTAATTTTTATCAAACTCACTTTGAACATAGGTAGTATGGTGATCCAAACGGACTTTCGGTTGTCACCTCTGTCTCTTCTAATTTATCAATCTTTCGTTTAAAATTTTCAATTTGCTTTTCAAGGCGTGCTATTGTCTCTAGATCACTAGTGGAATTATGTAAAGGTTCATACTCTATTGGCAAAATTTCTACTTGGTTCTTGGGAATCAGAAGCTCATAATCCATTTCATAATCTGAAGATTTACTATTGTCAGCATTATTCTCTTTGTTGGAATCTTCTTCTGTCTCTTCTACTACTTTATTTTCTATGTTACAATCTGCTTCTAAAATTTCTTGTGCAACTTGATTGCCTTTTTCAGACTCAACTTCTAAAGTTTCTTCTACAACTTGATTGCCTTTTACAGGCTCAGCTTCTAAAGTTTCTTGTACAACTTCATTGACTTCTTTCGACTCTGCTTCTAGTGTTTCTTGTAGTACTGTGTTTACATTATCATTTCTCTGCTCACTAGGTTCTGTTACTTCTATGATAAATACATCATTTTCTGACCAATCTAGAGATTCATTGTCAGAATCATCTAAGTTTATAATATTATCAGTCTTTTCCTTTTCAGCATGTGAGACACTTCTTGTTTTAATGCTGTCTTTTGTATTGACTGCACAACTTTTTGGTATGTTGGCTTTTCTTTTACTTCTTGTACCACGAACTGTTTTTCTTTTGTTGTTTTTGTTTGTATTAACTCTATGGATTTGTCTATTTTCTGCATTAGTTTGATTAATTTCTCTACTACTACTAGTTAATTCTGCAAATGTTTATAATTTCACATGAATGTTTGCAAATCATTTATTATGGTTAGGGTTGTAGGGTTATTTGTTTGCTTAACACATAAATAATGCAATGAATGTTGTTGAACATATATCTATATATATAAAAATGAAACCCTACTTCCCTTGGTCATGCCATAACTTGAGAATGACTTCACCGATTTCATTCATCTTTTTTTTTTTAAGTTTTCTAAAGCTGGGTACTCACTTAGCAGTGTAGCATGTAATGTATCATACATGTAATAATCTGATGTAAAGGTCTACAAATGGTAGTAACTAAATAGTAATCAAAAGTACTATTTTTTACACTGTTTTACAAAAAATGATCATTACGAACTTGAGATGTAGTTTGTGACTTATTTTTAATTTAGTGTGTGTGACTTGGCTATCGCATTAGGTTAAGTAAGACCTGTAATGATAGTTTTATGGCATTTAAATAAATTAAAATAAAAAATATGTGACAGTGTTGGCCCAGACCCAGTGCTAAACAACCGTAACTTATGAGTTGCATGTCGTAGGTTCGAACCCAGACAGGCACTTACTTTGCATAAACTATTTCACCACCACTGCTCTTAAAACGGTGAAGGAAAACATTGTGAGGAAACATATATGTCCTAGAACCTAAAATTCAAAGACATGTGACATCTACCAATCTGCACTGGACCAGGGTGGTGGATTCGATGGCCCTCTCATGGAGAGGTCTGTATCCCAGCAGTGGGATCATTATAGGCTGAATATGGTGATGAATAGCAACAAACCTTGGTGATCCCATTGAGCTCCATTGATCTTCAAGTTAGTAGCTAGTGTAACAAAAGGCACTTTCCTCCTCAACCCTCCAGATTTCAACTCCTCACACAATGTCTTAATATGTAGAAACTTGTGGTCAGGATCTCTCATCAACAGTTTATAAGTCTTCTTCAACAACGCTCTAAATGATTCCGATTCCTTAAATGTATTATTTGCATCTCTATACAATGGTAACACTGTTTTATATACAACTCTCGGCATTCCAGTAGCATTTTCCATATTTATACATCTTTGTACTATCTTATCCATTAGCCTATTATTTTTAAGGTTATTTACAAATGATGTTTCAGATTTATTTGCTATTGGCTTATTGATAACATTATTATTAACTGTTCCTGCAGCTATTATTGGTGATTCATCATCTAGAACTATTGTTTCCACTGTTTGTACACCAACTACTTTTTCACTGATTGTGTTCTCATCATCTTCATCAAGTATAACAACAGGTTCCTGAAAAAATAAGATAATAATGAGAAAAAGAAAAATGCGGAAATATATACAAATAAATAAAATTTAAGTGTCTGTTTGTAATGTCAACATAAAACCGTTTTAGTAAATGCCTATGAAAGTATACACTCAAACTCAAAATCAATAGTCATTTATTAAATACAGTATGATTACAATTTTTTCAAACTTGGCTGAGAATCAGCACTTTTGGAACATCAAAATTACAAAAGACAGTCCCCCAAAAACGCCCGCCCTTCACCACTTCCTAGTGCTATCGCTGGGAAGAACAAGTGGCGCAACAAACTCCCCGTTCGTCTACCGTTATTTAAAACTTCAAGCGCCTACCCGTTGTGAGTTTTGTCATTATATATGACAAAACTGACAACGGGCAAGGTGGACAATACAATGCAATATAAATACAAGTGTTAAGTATTTAACATTACAAGGCACAGAACATAAAATTAAATTATTTGCACTGTGTAAACACTGTTAAATTTTGATCGTTTTATAAATCTAAACCTCTAAGCGACACAGTATTGATGCCCGACATTCACGCGAACGAAGTCGCGGGCACAGCTAGTGTACATTATAACTTGTTTTCTTTTTAGTTTTGATTTCTGCAGCCTAGCATATAATACCATCATTTGAATCTACAAGTTGTTTCTTGTTTGTTTTTTATGTGCATAGTGGCCGTATTGCACAAATTCTTACCAGCCGACTGTTTATCTAGTTACCTAGTAGTCTATCTGTCTGTTATTAAGGTTTTAAGAAAAGATAAAGTAACCTGAGCATATCATACTAAAAAACATACTTTAAATCCATACGATAGAGGAATACACACCACTTTAAATCACAAATTAATTTTAAAACGAATTCGTGGTTGGAAACACTTCTTCCGCCTTTACATGAAGGAGAAATGATAATAAATCACTCACCATATCAACATCGTCATCTTCTATCAACACAGGGTCTATATTCATTATTATAAAATAAATAAAACTCTCGACACTTAGCCAAAACTTCGAACGAAATTATTGTTAACTACAGCTAGCTACAGTACAGTAGTTATTCATTTCATATTCAGACTTTCGGTTCGGGTGGTTTAAGGATGGTTTCTTGGTTTGACAGTGACACTGACTGACAGGAGCAGTTGTGACATTTTAGGAAGAATATTTTTTGCCGTTCAGTAATTCAATCAAGAAATGGGTAAATAAAAAAATTAAAAAATCTTTATATAAACTAAAACCTTCAACATTGCTTAAAGACTAGGTCACATGAACAGTGAATTAAAGGATATACAGATAGAGTAACCCTGACTCCCAAACTAGGAGATCCTGTGTCTTGGGAGCATTGACATAGACTTGGGAGTCAGTGTTCTGCTGTCACTGATACAAAAACCTTTTGCTAAAAAGCATGTTAACAAAATCTTGGCAAAAAAAAAAAACAGATTTGAAAGTTTAACTAACTTATTTTATCAAAGAGAAGACTAGGAATTTATTAATTAAACGAAGTTTATTATGAGTGTGCATGTGTAGGTAAGGGTGTGTGTATGAGGGGGGTGTAAGGGTGTGTGTGTGTGATTGGGACTGTATATATTAGCGTGTAAATGTGTTGAGGTGTTACCCCGATGACCCCATAACCCTCCTCCAGGAGAGCGATAGGGCAACCAGTACAGTTTACAAACACGAATTACCGTCATTCCGACCTCGCCGCCGAGGTCCCTCGCGACGCCCTCAAGTAAATTCCCCGACGACGGCCCCGACCCTTGCCCGCTGAAGTGCCAGCCCGCGCCGTAGCTGAGCCTGTAGCTTTAAATTCCCCGACTGAGACCTCTGAGTTTGTTTCGGCCTTTCTTCTCAGAGATAGTCCTAGGAAACGCCGCGCTTATCAAAGCATTAATACTACTAATTCGATCCAGCCTGTCCCCTTGCTGCCCTCTCCCAGCGACGCCTAAGCCGAGGTGCGTACCCCACGGGGGGTGCCCTTAGCGTGCAGTCGCTTAGTTTTAATCTAGATGTAGCCCTGGAACTTGGTTCCAAAAAAAAAAGTTGTGGTGTAGTTAAAATTTAAGTATCTTGCTGAAAGCCGAAAGGGTTGGGATTGTAATCTTTATAAAATGGGTAGAAAAAGTACCTATTTCACGGCTACTGCCGAAGGTGAACTATTTCTTCTGTCCGGACGTAGTCCTGATCTTGCAGCCAACTTTGTACCTTAACCTTGACTTCATGGTAACTTAGCCCAGTTAATTGAGTAGTTTTACCGATGTTTCTGTAAATGAAAGAGCTCACAACGTAGAACTGGCGCCTAGCGATTGCGGTCTTGTGGCTTATTGTTGGGAATATAATTTTTGCTCTGCGCTTCGTGTTATCTGGTGGGGGAATTAGTTTATGCTTCCTAAGTGTGGCTCGGAGGACAAAGAGCTGTCTCACTGTAAGTAGCTGACAGTCCGCATATAGTTTTATAGTGGGAAATCTACTGACACAATTAAATACCTTGGTATCACCCTAGACAAGCACCTCAACTTTAAAACACACATCACTCTTCTGACTGGCCGTGTCCGCAAGTTGATTTATCTTTTTAAAACTCTTAGACACGTTGCCAACGTTCATCTTATACGGTCCGTATATTTTGCAATGTGTCAGTCTGTAATCTCATATTGTATTACAAGTTGGGGTGGTGCTGCTAAATCAATTCTCAAGCCTCTTGAGGTAGCACACTGCACAACGAGCAGTCCTGAAGGTAGCCACTTTTCGTTCAATACTTTATCCAACTTTTGACCTCTACCAGAAATGTGGGGTCCTTACCGTTCGCCAATTGTTCATACTCAGCACGATTTTACATCAACACACTAACAGTCCATTTGCACATCAGCCGACTATACCCAGAAGAAGAAACAGGGTATATACTGTACCTCATCCATATTTTACTTTTACAACAAGATTCTTTTGTTATCAAGGACCATCTCTATATAATAAAATTAACGCTATAATCCCACTGCAAACATGCTGTAAGCTAACATGCAAAAAGCGGATTACTGAATTTCTATCTACCAAAAATTACGATGATACCGAATCCCTTCTTACAACAATGAAGTAACTCACAATACACAATATACACACACACTTAAACACACTCACATTCGCACGCGCACACACACACAAACACACACACGCGCGCGCGTACACACATTGCTATATTGGACTTTTGTTATTCGGCTCTAAATTTTATTAATAATTATGTAACAGTCTAAGCAATACTTTGTCCTATTTTTCGGGAAATGAGTGCTGATTGTCCTTAATACAGGCTACTAAGTAACCTAGCTAGGACATCAAATCGTTAAATTGTTTTGTTACCTACTCATCAGTTGTAAACTATTCCTAAATTGTCATCCTATTTTTGTAACAGACTGTACCACTTTATGAAATAAAATTATTATTATTATTATTAAATCCATATGGTTTACCAAGCATAACCTTGAGCACAGCTCTCTGGGCCCTTTCCACTTCGATAAACTTGGTTTTAGCAGCCCCTCCCCAAACCGGGATGCAGTAAATGACTATAATAGGTAGGTACTATTCGATTCTTGAATCTAAAATTTTAGCACCCCGCCTCGAATTAGTTCGATTTTCTTTTGTCCATTCATTCATAGTATGAATTTGGGGGCCTTTGCCTTATTGGATTACGGTGCGGGCCTTGACTTAGTTCAGATACTGAGCTGAATGAGCTTCGATTGGCCTTTCACGATGAAACCCCATCTCGTCCCACTGTTTACAACTGGTTTAATGAGTTTAAACGTGGTCGCACTAATCTCACCGATGATCTGCGTGTGAGGGACGGCCTTCTACGGCGACGACTGAAAATAACATCAGTGTTGTGCGGCGTATGATAGAGACTGACAAAAGAGTGACTTATCAGCAGATTCGGACAAGCTTAGGCATCGGTATGAGTCAAGTGCACAAAATCCTCCATGAACATTTAGCGGTCAGGAAGCTTTGTGCCAGGCCAGGTGGATACCTCATAATTTGACAGAGGCCCAAAAGCCCCATCGTGCTGATTGGTGTCGTGAAATGGTTCAAAGATTTAACGGAGGTGACTCAAATGCTGCGTTCGACATACTTACGGGTGACGAAAGCTGGATTTATTGTTATGATCCTGAAACTAAGCGACAGTCAGCTGTCTGGGTGTTTCCTTCCGAGGAGTTGCCAAATAAAGTGAAGAGAGGTCGCAGCGTGGGGACAAAGATGGTGGCCTCGTTCTTCGGAAGGACAGGTCATTATACACAACAATTGTTTTAGAGGATCGAAAAACAGTTACTGCAGAGTGGTACACTAACAATTGTTTGCCACTTGTCTTGGAAAAAGTTCGGGAGAAACGACCTCCCAGTAGGATCCTCCTTCACCACGACAACGCCTCGTCGCACACCGCCAAGCAAACAATCGACTACCTACTTGGAGACGTCAGACGTGGAATTACTGGGTCACCCGTCCTGTAGCCCCGACCTCGCACCTTGCGATTTTTATTTATTTCCGAAAATAAAAGAAAAACTTCGAGGAAAACGTTTTATGGACGCTGAGGAAGCAGTGCCTGCGTTCAAAATGCCGTCGAAGAGACCCCTAAGGACGAGTGGGCAAAGTGCTTTTCTCAGTGGTTCCATCGGATGCAGCGATGTATTGATGTAAATGGACACTATTATGAAAAGATATAATAAAATTTATAACTTGCTCTGTGAAGGGATTTTAGACAACAGTGGCAGCAGGCAGCAACCTTATACGAGGGTGACACTGAAAGTTCTTAGAACATCAAAAACTGAACAAACTATAGTTTGTTCACACAACTTTATGGTGCCACTGACAAGTTTGTCAGAATGTTCGTTACATTCTGTTTGCTGTTGAATTGGTGCTTTCAGACGTAAAATAACTTGGAAGGGATTTTAGACAACAATGATAGGCCAACTCTACCCTATGTTATTCCTTTAGATGGTGTATAATCTATGGCTCTACCTACTCTTCTTCTTATCAGCAGGGCTGTTAAATTTATCTCGAAATAAATTGCATCATTGGTAGGTTAAAGACAGATGGGAAAGAGCTTCACTACGTTTTTTTTTACTGACAGTGGGCTCACTATTGACCTCAATCCAGCCCAGATGCAGGGATGAGATCTACGGTGGAACGAGCTTGCCCAGAAGAAGCCTATTCACTCTCGCCTTGAAGAGATTCGGGTTGTTGAGTCGAAACTTCATTCATAGTCTGGCCAACATAGTACAGCCCGATTCAAACTTTTTGGCGGCTCGGAACATGAGGCGAGTCACTACGCAGTAACAAGTTTACAGCGGGGGTGAGGGGTGAGGTACTGCGCAGCGAGTAGCGCACTTCACAGCCGACATAAAGTTTGAAGCGGTCTGTAGAGATGTGGGAGGTAAGTATACAGGGTTATTTTTTAAAGACCAGCCAAATTTAAGGATGTGGTACAGACCGTCAAACTGAACAACTTTCTCCATGGGACCAACATCGTAATCGCGAATAAAAATTCAGCCGTCCCATACATTTAGGTCGAGTAGGTATTGAAGTTTTCTATGGGACAGTTGATAAAATTTTCGCGATTACGCTATTTGTCCCATGGAGAAAGTTGTTCGGTTTGATGGTCTGTACCACATCCTTAAATTTGGCTGGTCTTTGAAAAATAACCCTGTATATTGTGCTGGAATATATTGAGGTCCCCAAATAAAAAAACCGAAATGCGGATAAATATATATTTAGAGAGGCCAATTAAAATTTATTGTTATTATGTGAAATAAATTGCAACATTAAAATTGGCTCGTTGCATTGCCTTAACATTACTATAATAATGTATGCCGTATCTCTTACATAGAACCTTACAAGTTAAAAATACATTTGTTTATAAACTACAATAAAAGAAAATACTAAGCAATGAAAATGCAACTGTAAATGAGATGGATGATACTTGGGCGAATTTAATTCCAAAATCTATACATAATGAGACATTTTTTACATAGTTTACATGCTTTACAAGTCCAATAATATCTATGAAGAAAAAATATATAAGGACTATTTGTTCAAAGCACCATACTGGCCGCATTGAATTATTTCTAAATTCAATACACTATTTTATTAATAGACGAGAAATATATTTTTTTATATTAAATTATCCTTCATAAGTTTCCACAATTTCGTAAGTTCACATTTCTTTTCGTGAGCGATACTTAATTAACACAATTTACCCAATATCTCCACCTCATCTGAAAACAAAAGATTTAAGCATTAATATTTTTGTCGTTAACTTCTTTAAGAGCTGATTTTTCAATAGTCGGATAAATTTTATCTGAGGAATAAATTTGACAGTTTTTGTATCAGAAATATGTCAAACTGTCATAATTATTCTTCAGATAATGTGTCGAGGTGCATCATAAAATTTGATCCAATCCAGCCTGTCCCTTGCTGCCCTACCCTAGTGATGCCATAAACCTAGGTCCGTACCCTGCAGTAGGTGCCCTTAGCGTTTAGTCGCTTAGTTTATAAGTTTCATGCCCTGGCCACTTAGCCCTTAATTATTAAGGCATCCACAGGATAGCACATTTAAGCAGCCGACAACCTCCTAGGTTGACCCGCGAAATGCCATAGACAAAAAAAAATCAGCATGGACAAATATACCGAAAAGACTGGCCAGAATTGTGTGGGAGAGAAAAGCCTTTGCTTTGCAGTGGGACAATACAGGCTAGTTAGAATAATTGGAATAGTAATTTTCTTTTTAATGTAACTTTGTTAATTTAAAAAAAAAGAAAAAAAAATTAAAGGCTCCTTTTTTAACTAGGTATTTGTATTTCCTGTGAGTGTCCCAAATAACATGCTGGCTGGTAGCAGCTGGATGAGAGTTGCCGGAAATCGAGTTGAATGGCGTGCAATAGGAGAGGCTTATGTCCAGCAGTGGACTGCTATAGGCTAATGATGATGATTGATTGATCCCAAACAAAATATTCTTTTTTTCTTTCAAAAAATGATGCTTCAGTTAAAGATGACTATAACTCACGTAAACACGGCGATGCGCACTGGCAGGCGTTTACTCAGTCGTCGCGAGCGACGTGCCTGCGTTGTAGCGCGACGGCCAGGTCGTGCTGCAGGGCCGCCTTGCGACGCACCACCTCGGCTGGTACCACGGACCGCAGGCCGTTCACTATGTCCTTCGTTTTACCTGTTTTGAAAGAAATGTTAGTAGTCTCAATCTGTGTGGTTCTTTCCTCAAAAGACCATCTCAGACATCGATCTACATGGTCTTCATTATGATCTGACCAAGATTATGTCTGGACTTTTTTTAAAGAGATTGACCTCTTATTTGTTTCGGCCTTTCTTCTCAGACTATAGATAGGAAACGCCGACCTCATTTAGTTTTAAAATATGATTGACGTGTAAAAGTGTTTGTACAACCTAGGTACTCATTCAAAATTCATTAGTACATACATGACAAAAAAAAAGATGCTATAAGAGTTCAGTATTTTTTCAAGTCCGGAGCTTTGAAAATAGACTAAAATGAAGTGTTTCTTACTAAAAACTTTCGATTAATTTTGTATTTCCAAAGTTGTAAAAGTAAAGTCAATAGATTGATTGATTACATTACTATGTATGATTAAATACAATCTACTGAATATTTATCAAATGTGATAAGGCATTAGACTACCACTATAGACTCCAGCTCTCACAAAGGTTATTGTTTTGACTTAATATTATGACATGAGCCAAAGTTTGTACCTTTTTGAGAGAAATAAACCATTATTTTATTTTTATTTATTTATTTTATTTATTCATCATCTGCCTAGCCTTTTTCCAACTATGTTGGGGTCGGCTTCCAGTCTAACCGGATGCCGCTGAATACCAGTATTTTACATGGAGCGACTGCCTATCTGACCTCCACAACCCAGTTACTGGGTAATACGATACCCCTTGGTAAGACTGGTTGTCAGACTTTCGGGCTTCTGACTACCCGTAACGACTGTCAAAGATCCACAAATGACAGCCGGGACCAACGGCTTAACGTGCTTTCCGAGGCACGGAGGGGTCTCGGTATGTAAAGATGGTCACCCATCCACAGACCAACCGCGGCAAGCGTAGCTTAACCTGACCGATCGACCTGTGCGGCTGTTATTATTTAGCCACGGGCCCCTATATAAGGCATTATGCCCTTTATATTCCTCTGCTGAAAAGGTTAGGTATTTAAATACGCAATTAATTAAATATACATTTTCATGTTAAACAAAGGAAGTTGCTGTGGCCATAGAACTTGAACCCATAACGACTGTCAAAGATCCACGAATGACAGTCGGAATCAACAGCTTAACGTGCTTTCCGAGGCACGGAGGGGTCTCTTTATGTAATGGAACGTCGCCCATCCACGAATCGACCACGGCAAGCGTAGCTTTACCTTCGATCGACCGGTGCGGCTGTATCATTTAGTCCCGGAATGCAGTTACCAGCTTGATAAGAGTGAACAGGCGCCTTCTGGGCACGCTCGTTCCATAATAAACCGTGTTCTAGGTCAAGAGCAGGCCCATTCAACAATAAAAAATAAAAAAACATTGGTTACCAAAATAGATATCATTGAGCGTGTTCCTGATCTTGTTCTCCATATCCTCGACCATGCGGCCGATGTTCACGATATGCGGCGTCACGTCGCTCACTGCTGAGTCCTGTTCCGCCTGAAATTGTATGTAACCTTTTTTTTTAATATAAAGCTGGTTATTAGAGTAGAGTTGATCAGAAATTGCACAAGGGTTTAAAAAAAACTTTCTGTGCACTTTAGGGCTTCTGACTACCCGTAACAACTTTCAAAGCTCTACGAATGAGAGCCGGGACCGACGGTTTAACGAGCTTTCCGAGACACACGGAGGGGTCTCGATATAAATACGGCACGGTTGGCGCAGCTGCGCTGCGTGTCGCGAGTTCGATTCCCGCACGGAACAAATATTTGTATGGCCTACGAGTACGAATAGTTGTTCCGGTTCTGGCTGTTTGTGTATGTGAGTTTAAATGTTTGTAAACGCACCCACGACACAGGAGAAATTCCTAGTGTGGGACAAAGTTTTTTTTTTTTTTTTAAAAAAGAAGAAAATAATGGATGGTCACCCATCCACGAACCGACCGCGGCAAGCGTAGCTTAACTTTCGATCGAGCCGTGCAGCTGTTATCATTTTTCCACAAACCTCCTCCCATATGATCAGGCATACCATACCACAATTAATATCACGCAGCGGGCAGTGACAGCCAGAGATCTACCAATTGCACAGTACTAGGTCCCACTCACATCTATTTTAATCTGTTTACTGATATAATCCTTCTCTCTCTAGGATAAAATCAGGAATGAAATTATCCAGAAAAGAACCGGAGTTCCCGACATAGCTTGCAGAGTAAGCAAACTCAAGTGGCAGTGGGCTGTCGAAGGACCGATGATGGTCGATGAGGCAGACTAGCTTTGGAGTGGAGACCGCGTATCGGTAAGCGTAGTGTGGAACGCCCCCCAGCTACATGGACGGACGACTTAAAGAAGGTAGCTGGGGTAGACTGGATGCGGAAGGCGGAGGACAGCGTGTTGTGGCGCAGTCTGGGAGAGGCCGTGAAAAGTTAGGTGAAGTGAGCTTAGAGTGAGCTGTCAATAGTGTCAATGCCTAACATTAGCTGGGAATGACAGCTCACTCCACGCTCACTTCACCTAAGTTTACACAGTGAGATTTTTACAGAATCGATCGGCTGATCATTGATTATCCTGTTTGATTACACACAAATTAGTGATATAGTAGATAGTTGTAGTGGGAAACCTTAAACTGGCCTTGAGCCTTGACCTCTTTTATTTTCTACAGTCAGTATCTGGACTCGTATCTGGTTCGACGTGGAGCAGGAAACTAGTTTCCGGAAGGACTTGGGGGAGGCTCCTTTATTTCAATTTCTCAGTTAAAAGTTACTTTTACTACTTAAATGTACTTTAGCTAGTTTATTTCAATTTGTCTATTGTGTGTATTGAAATAAATTACTTGACTTTGCCCTTGTGCAGAGCAAGGTCCCTCTGGGCAGAAAAGACAAAATTTAAAAAAAAATGGATTCTAAGTTCATAAAATTAGTTCATTCGATTACCTGTCTAGTCAGACTGCCGCCTAGGTTCATGGTCCCGCTGCTTTCCTTATTAGTTTGCAGCCACAGCATGGCCGTCGATGTGAGTTTGTAATGAGCATTGCGGCCGGAGCTCTTCTCAATCACTTCAACCACATGGATGGAGTCCCAGCAGCCTTTGATCTTTTGGGATCCGTCGCCAGCTTTCTTTATCAATATTACACCTGGAAAATTGTGTAATATGGTTTAATTGATGGAACGGTGTTTAATTACTTATTAATACCAGTGCGGCATATGCTTTGTAATGTAATAGTGTAGGCTGTTCAAAAATTTTTAGTATTAGAGAGGGAAATAGCTGATGTTTTCAATTTCAATTTAATTTACAATTCCAAACTATCATTACTTGCACCTGTTATAAAAATATTTTATTTTAGTTTATTTTTAGGCACTATAATTGTATGGGAAATTTAACTAAATGTAGGCTAAAAGTGCACTTTTTGTAAACATGATTATTAAATAAATTATTATTATTTTTAATTAAACATAGCAGGTAATAAAATATAATATTACTCTCATGGTAACATGTTTTGTTGGCTGTAACAATAAGTCATTTTGTTTCCTGTTCCTAACCTAAATGTATGTCAATAATTAACTAACCAGCAAACCCATGATCCATGTCCCACAGGTATACGGAGCTGACACCACCTTCGAAATACATTTCTCTGTACTGGTCGAAGGCGTGATTAGCATCGATTTCTAATTTCCTGAGCCTCTCTGAAGGCATTGACCCATCTTCTAGTGGAGGGTCGTATGAGTTTGACCATGGTGATCTGTAAGAGTCGCCGTCACGGTTGTAGTCGCACAGCAAGTAGTCCTTCCCTGTACTACGGTCCTGAGCAATCTTAAGTGGCTGGTCTACTGATGATAGCAGGTCATCGCACATACTAGGCACCAGATCTATCAAATCTGTCAAGTTTTTCTCAATCTGCTGCGGAGGCAGCCTCCGCATCAAGTCCAACGCACAATCCATTTGTTGGTCAGTCTGCAATAATCAAAAAACAACACAGATTTAGTAAATTCCGTTAATTTTGGTGCATTAGTCATCATAACAAATAGTGTTAGAGAACGTTAAAGCACTTCTAGTAACTAAAAGGGCAACTTACCATGATCAAACGAGAACGTATAAAATGCAAATAAATATGTAAAATTAATTACAAATGTTTTTACTGTTAAAACTGTTTTATTCCAAATATTAGGAAATCCCAACCCGAATTGATAACTTGACGTAATTTGACATCAAAAGTTAGCGTCCGGAAATTTTATTTAGGTTAGTAATTCATTGTGAAGTTCCTGCTTCTTTCAGAACGTAATTTTTCGGTTATTCTCGATAAATATACCGATCAAATGAAACAATCGTGATTTATTGAATCATGAATTGAATAATACGTAACAAAACCAATCTCATTGTGATAACCAAGATATTGTATTAAATCTTTTAAGCTGATTGCATTGTTAGAGCAGTATTGAATAAACTTTAATTTGTTCAGTCGATAGTTGAACATGTTTGGTTTTACTTTTAGGCCGGAAACAGCTGGCACGTCACTATAAACTTTACAATGGAATGTTGCCTGGGTTATGAGACGCCGGTATACCTATTTCACTCCCTCTTGTTGAAATTCATATAGGAAGAAAGAAAGCGTCATCTTCAATGAAAACATGTAACTGTTTCCTGTTGAATGTCAGTTAGTGAATAATGTTGTGTGTGTCAAAGTTTTGTTGTTATTACATATAATTTCGATAATTACCGTGTATTACATAAATTAACACTTTTATCAATGGGATTGTGATCCTATTTTGTGTCAGAACTGAAGGACATAGTTACGTGAAGTGTGAATTCTCGTAAAGGTTTGCATTGTGTACTTAATTATACTTAATCAAATGATTCACGTTATGGGAATGTTATCACAGTTATTATTCTAAAGGTTCTATTATACGCGCCTAAACGGGAAGTTGGTGTAGCGAAGTCGCAATTAGCTTTTGTCAGTCAGGTATATAGTGGTGCAGAGATTGCAAACAAGGTAATCCTATTTGCACTAGGTTATGACCAAGTTGTGGCCTCTAGAAACCCTATGATCGTTGCTACTGCATTTCTTTGTCACACATCACATGTTCTTAGTATATTCAAGGAGTTTTTGAGAGAAACATGATCTGAAAACCATTAAAAAGTTTGGATTGATCAGTTAATAACCCTTTATTTATGAAACAATAGGGCTTTGTTGTAGTAATATAGCATTGTATTCAAATATGGAACTGCACCTACTATGTAGTGATCCTGTCAAGAACATTTGGGAGTGTTGAGTTTTAATTAAAGAATAATTCACAAATTTCTGATGTTCTACTTTAAAAGTTGATGTCAGGATGTTTATGTCAACATGAAGTACTTGAGTGTTGATGAAGCAGAAGCCTTGAAATGTCAGTGTGAAAATGATTGTAGTTGAATATAAATTGTTAACTAAGCACATTAAGCCTGGCTGTCATTCGTGGATTTTTGACAGTCGTTACGGGTAGTCAGAAACCCGAAAGTCTGACAACCAGTCATACCAAGGGGTACCGTATTACCCAGTAACTGGGTTGTGGAGGTCAGATAGGCAGTCGCTCCATGTAAAATACTGATAGTCAGCTGCATCCGGTTAGACTGGAAGCCGACCCCAACATAGTTGGGAAAAGGCTAGGCAGATGATGATGAACTATAATGCTATATTAAAAGTTAATATTGACCTGTAATTTTGGCCAAAACTAACTGCTAAAGCTGAAAACCTTGTCTGTAATAAACATTATTATATTTATGAATGTATTTTACACAAACAAATCTCTTACAAAAATATTAAACCTCAGAAAATAATTTATAGGTCAAACAGTCATATTTCCAAGTATATATCAGAGCTATAATGTATATTTACGAATTATTATTATAACCTAATAAATCACATCTGTATTCTGCGAAGGGTTAGAAGATGTTATCATCATCATTTCACCAGATATGTGCAAGTCGCAGGCAGTGCGGGATACCACCCCTATTTGGTTAATATTCCATATATATATGCACTAAGTGTCATCTTTTCTGATGCGCACAGCTAAGGAGTGGAATCGTCTGCCTGCATCTGCATTCCCGAGTTCATACAACCCGAATCTCTTCAAGGCGAGAGTGAATAGGCTTCTTCTGGGCAAGCTCGTTCCACCGTAGATCTCATCCCTGCCTCTGGGCTGGATTGAGGTCAAGAGTGAGCCCATTGTCAATAAAAAAAAAAGTCCCTATAAAGAGGGGGCGAGCCTATTACTGTTCTCCATCATCATCCACAGCCAAATTTCACCCAGTGCGGAGCATAGGTCTCTCTTTTCTTGTGCCAATCTCTACTCCGATGGTAACAATATTGTTCGCCCGTCTCTATTGCCATTAGTCAGCATTGATCCTAATGCAGATTATTTTGCCTCTAAAACCCTGTGGATAGTCTAGTCATGGCTGATTTACTATATGATTAACAATTGATGCAAACAATTTGTTTTAAAACTTAGTACTTAGTTTCATAACTTTGTTCTACATATTTACTTGACATAACTGAGGTGTTAATTTTCTGTATTTAACATGATTTATACTATGAATATTTCCTTGTTTATAATAGGTGCTAATATGAAATAATTGGGATACTAATTCATTTAGAAAGGGTGATAGAAATGGATGAAATTCAGCTGAAATACTTAAATACACTGGTAATCAAAAAAATCGTCCCACCCATTTTTTATTCAATAATGATTGACTGTTTCACAGATAAGCTGTTTCACATGTTTGTTTATATTTTGAGGGTCGATAATAAGATGATTGACATTTTGTTTGTCATAAATCTTATTGGATTTGAAGGTAAACCATTTTATATATACAGAAATACTGTTGAGTGCTGATTTGACCCGTTCTATCAGTCAGTAACAGATTTTTCTAGAGAGTTCATGTGAATATCGTTAAGTTTAATTGCTGAGGCTGTAGTTTTGACTAATTCTGTCTAAAAATAATGGACACTACTGAAGCTGAGCTGACCCAAGTTGTGGCTTTGCTGCAACAAGGCTTAAGTCAACGTGTAGTGGCCAGGAGGTTAAATCTCAGCCGTTTCTGGAGACTGGGCAGTATCGAAGAAGATCTGGATCTGGAAGACATAGGGTGACAACTCAAAGGGATGACCGCTTTATAGTGGTATCCGCTTTACGAAATCGACACCTTTCTGGCGTAGATCTCCAGCGACGCTTACGTGAAGATCGGGGTGTGGCTTTATGTGACAGTACTAACCTGTAAGGAGGAGACTACGTGAGCAGAATTTAAGACCTCATAAGCCAGCAACAGGGACACAATTGAGCACAGCTCATCGACAAGCCAGACTTTAATTTACGCAGAATCACGTCAACTAGACTATCGGTCAATAGGAGTCAGTTCTTTTTAGCGATGAGAGTCGGATGACTTTATACGGTTCTGATGGACGCCGCCCAGTGTTGCATAAGACAAACAGTCAGTTATGGTGGAGGCTCTATAATCTTTTGGGCTGGGATATCTTTAACGGGACGCACGGAGCTCAAACACAAACTATTTATTTCAATTAAACCAATTACAGGCACTTTTGAATTGTCAAGGGGTCGGTCAGTCAGAAAAATGAAGCTAGTTGGTTTTCATAAGAAATGGTGCTTTAACTACGGCACGCTACATCACAGAGATCTCGGAAGACCATGTGGTGCCATATGGTGCCGGTGCCGGCTACATTGGAGACAATTTTGAGTTAATGCATGATAATCCACGGCCACACGTAGTGCGCATTGTCACCGATTAGGTATCTTGAAGAGGTCGGCATTCGGGTTATTTCGTGGCCAGCGAGAAGCCTTGATCTTAATCCTATAGAGCACATGTGGGACACCCTAAAACAAAAGGTTAGAGCCCGTAATCCAGCCCCTACATCCTTAGGAGACCTGGAACCGAATCCCTCAAGAGACAATCAAAACCTTGATTAGGTCACTAAAACGGCGAAAACAGGCCGTCATTCGAGCAAGAGGGGGGAACACTCAATATTAAACTGAAAAAAAAGTGTTCATAACACTTAAGACTGAAAAATTAGAGCGTGTTTAAGATTAATCAAAAAGAGTGTACTTAAAATTATTCTTTTTCATTTTATAATCGATTGTTTTTTCAAAATTTTTTGTTTTTATTGTGCTAAAGTTGGTGTACTTAAATAAAAAAGTTAAATTAAACATATCAGTACTAAACCTTTTTGTTTTGTTTCGCTAAAGAAAAAACGTGATTTGTGGTAAAACTGCAGGTGGGCTGATTTTTTTGATGACCAGTGTATTTCATCCTTATCTATCTTTATGGCTTTTGATAAAAAAGCCAGATGACACACTCATTGACATTGTTATTTCATTCAAACTACATAATATTAATAATTGAGATTTGTATGATACCGTATTTTACAATACCTATTTGATGTCAATTTCATGTCAAAAAATAATAACCTTCAAGATTCAGTTTAAATTTTAAAATAGGAAGATACTGTTCATTGCATTTCAAACGAGAAGGCTGTAGGATCATCAATCAACTTGCCAATTTCGAAGCTGGCAGAAAGAATTTTTTTTTTTGCCAATGTTGCCACTGTATTCTGTCACAATCATTTACTGTAGCTAACTAGGAGAAGTATAAGAAAGAAAGAAAGAAGGACATGCGAAGGCAAGAATCAAAAGGCTGGCTGCATCAAAAAGGTTAATTACAGCATGAATGCCAGACAAAAGCTATCAGACGCTGGTTTTTTTTCATGATGTTTATGTTGGGTAAATGTTAACAGACTTATCAACAACTTTTCTTTTACTTTTCCAGGCATAGCGGTAAACGGAGAGGGACGTAAACCTGTCATGATGCCGACCCAACTGGTGAACCAGGATAACCACCAGAACGATGTGAGAGTGAAGACGGTGTATAACGGTGATGTGATGATCACGTACATCAATCACAACATCAACTTTGAGGAGTTCACCCATGAAATGGTGGCGATATGTCGTTTTTTGCCTGATCAGGTTGGTATACTAAAATAATACAAATACTATTAAGGGTTAATTTTTCCAACACCAGATAATTTTACTGGAGGAATAATTTTGAATTTTTGAAACCAAGATCCCTCCGTGCCTCGGAAAGCACGTTAAGCCGTTGGTACCGTCGCGGCGGTCATTCTTGGATCTTTGACAGTCGTTACGGGTAGTCAGAAGCCCGAAAGTCTGACAACCAGTCTTACCGAGGGGTATCGTATTACCCAGTAACTGGGTTGTGGAGGTCAGATAGGCAGTCGCTCCATGTAAAATACTGGTATTCAGCTGCATCCGGTTAGACTGGAAGCCGACACCAACATAGTTGGGAAAAGGCTAGACAGATGATGAATTTTGAATTTATGACAACACGGTTAGCGCAGTGGCTGAGCGATCGGACTGCTGCGCTGCGTGTCGCGGGTTCGATTCCCGCACAGAAAAAATATTTGTAAGTCCTACATGTATTTGTTCTGAGTCTGGGTGTTTTTCTATCTATAATATGTATGTATTTACAAAAAAAAAATGTATATAAGTAGTTTATCAGTCATCTTATTACCATAACACAAGCATTAGGTTGCTTAGCTTGGGACTAGATGGCGCTGTGTGAAATGTCCAGGGATATTATTATTATTATGACAATTCATCCATAAAACTGTCAGACGTCAATTTTATTCCATGAATAAAAATTATCTGTCGATTGAAAATTCTGCCCTAAATCTGCCGTTACAGCTAATAAAATTAAATGAGAGGTCTTCTAATATTAGAAAAGTTAAAATGATAATCTCTCTGTTACCCAAGAATGAGGGTAATGTTTTTTGACGGCAAGGTTGGCGCAGCTACAGATGGGTTCAAATCCCGCGCTGAACAAATATTTCCTCCAACTACTATGGAGTTACTTGCTGGTTCTTTTCCATACGAAACTACCTTTTGAAAGGGGCAACTAGATTTGATTCCTTTTTCTTGTAATTTTTTACTTTAATAAGAACTTTTTAATGGTGTAATCCTTTCAAACCTCTATTTAGAGCGATCTCTGGCCATGTTGATCCCTCAAACATGGTCAGGTTATCAAACCACCTATTTATTCAAATAAAATCTTTCAATTCCAGGTGTTTACTATGAAGTGGGTGGATGAGGAAGGAGATCCGTGCACCATATCGACGCAGTTGGAGCTGGACGAGGCGCTGCGTCTCTACGAGATCAACAGGGATTCCGAGCTGACTGTTCACGGTAAGTCCTATTTTAATAATTTCACTATAAGTGACGATAAGACGAAATTGTAGAGAAAAAGCCGGAAATAGGTCGAGTTGGAGAATTATACTTGACCAGGCTAAGGCACACTTGCGGCCGTAATTCCTATCACTGGTAATCATGTAAGGCTTTAGCCTTACATGATACCTAAAGTTACCTAAAGTTTGGCACTAGACATAACATTTATCCAAACTAATATTATAAATGCGAAAGTAACTCTGTCTGTCTGTCTTTGCTTCACGCCTAAACTACTGAACCGATTTGTGTGAAATTTGGTACAGACATAGTTTGGAACTTGAGAATGGACATAGGATAGTTTTTATTACAAAAAATAAAAAATAAAATAAAATTTATTCCGGACATACAGCGCCATCTATTGGTCAAGAGTCGGTGTCATCTATTGGTGAAGTCACTATTCCACGCGAACGAAGTCGCGGGCAAAAGCTAGTAATTTATAACTCCATAATAGTAACGTTATTATTATGGAGTTATAAATTATAAATGTAAATATAGACGAATTACTTATTCCAAATAACATATTTTTTCATGTATTTAAAAGGGTTGTCCCGAATTTCAGGACAGAAGTCCCGGAAAAAATGTAGTCCTAAGGAAGTCTCCGTTTCTTGTCTCTGTTCTTCGAAGTTTAGGCAAATAGGCACTACCTATTCCTATCACTGATGATTACATAATCATGTAAGGCTGATACAGTGGCATACCCATGCTAAGGTATCGGCGATAAAAAACCATCTAGTTCGAACTGTTTTCTTGATCTAATTTCAAACGAATCTAAGGCTAAATCGCGTTGTTCACGCAACGTTTATAATTTATCTATCATGCAAGGCAACTATTACAAATAAAGGAAGACTTATTTTACGTGGGAAACGCACGGCGACACATCAAGCTATTCATTTCCAGTTTAAGCTGACCTCGCATTTCATAAGTTTTTTGTATAATGAGAAATCAGTTTCTATACTGGAAATGTATGATTGCGTACAAGAATTATATGAAGTAAATCTGGATTTCTTTCATACTTTTGCGGCTGAAAACTAATGTATGTATTTTTTTTGTGTAAAACCCTTTACGCGTGAAATCGTAAGTACCATATTGACATTAGCAGATAAGGCTTCGTTTACTCATCGTTGAAATTCTGATAACCTAAACAAACATACCGCCAAATCTAACGCTGCCTCATCCGATTGGTTGAATAAAATCCCAACATCCAATCAAATCAAACGACAGTACATTAAAATTAATTAGGCTTTAGAATCCTTGGATTTCAGGATTAAATGCTTATCAAAAGAATCAAGCCTGAAATCTTCAAGCGTAAAGCGGTTTATGAAATGAAATAAAAAGCGCTTGATTAATTACATCGCTTTTAGTTTAAGTAGAGACACTTTGTCAGCGTCTGTCGCAGGGTTTTATAGCTTTAGTAGTTCGCGCTTAGCGTGATAGATGGCGCTGTCGACGTTGAACAGACCCACAGGATTTAATATCGTCCGAGTTTTAATATCTTTTGAAGAGTTTTTAAGCTTTTGAAGTGAGGGACAAGTTATTTATTTGGTAAGAGTTATAAACTAGCTGTAGCTAGGATAGAAAACTTAAACCTTGGTGTCCTTGGGTGAAGGTAGAAAAAAAGCATTATAGGCCTGGGACGGTCTGTTGTAATGCCTACCGCTCGTGTTATAGAGGTGTATATCACTTATCAGCAGTACGCTGTCATCACATAATCTATTATCCAATATCTTCAGATGATTTCCTAAAAAACACCCTCTCTTGCGTCTGCCCGCCCTCTATCATAGATACTTTTTTCTCGAAAACTGCATGATGAATGATTCGTTCATATTCCGGACATTATATGACAAGATGTATTGTGTTCTAGAAAATGCCCTTACTCTTCATTTTGGTATGAATCAGAGCTCTGAACAAACGAGGTGATATTTTACAGGGTCAAATTAAATTAGCTAGCGAAACTCTGCTGCCGGTCGATTCTGTAAAAATCTCACCGTGAAAAATTAGGTGAAGTGAGCTTAGCGTGAGCTGTCAATCCCTAGCATTACTTGGAATGACAGCTCACTCCACCTGAGTTTTCACGGTGAGATAGTTACAGAATCGCACTGCAGTCGTGATGGGTATCGACATCTAAATACGATAACATAAAAATGGATTGATGTTTTTCTGGAGTCAATGACCGCCGATAGTGTTATTATTTGAAGTATAAGTTGAGATCGTCGTGTGTTTTCTGGTTCAGATATCCATCCAAAAAAACAGATTTTTCAACTGACTGATTTTTATGGGGTACCGCAATTAATATTGCAGTACCCCATAAAAATATCATCAAATTAATTCCTTTTTTTTATCATGTTTAGATTATAGCCATCGCGTCTACGGCGTTTCGCTGGCTAATATAATTTGACATTTCAAAGCTTCGTGTTCCATATAAAACGATAAAGTGCACATTACGGCTGTTGTTAATGTGACTATACAATAATAATAATAATATAATAACAATATCCCTGGACATTTCACACAGCGCCATCTAGTCCCAAGCTAAGCAACCTAATGCTTGTGTTATGGTAACAAGATGGCTGATAAACTACTTAAATACATTTTTTTTTTGTAAATACATACATATTATAGATAGAAAAACACCCAGACTCGGAACAAATACATGTAGGTCATACAAATATTTGTTCCGTGCGGGAATCGAACCCGCGACACGCAGCGCAGCAGTCAATCGCTTAACCACTGCGCCAACCGTGCCGTCAAAAATACATGCAAAAATAAATACATGCATTCACCAATAATCTGACAATTACCAACACTCATCAATTTACAGTGCTATAAAATGTGAACAGGAAAGGCGTGTTTATGAGTATCTAGATACTACAACAGATAAGTAGACAGGCAGGCTAACTGTGGCTCTTGTTTATACCACCTGTGTATGTGCTTAGTTGAAGTAAAATCACAAGTGTCCCAGCAATGGGAACATTATAGTCTGATTATGTCCTAAGGTTCTTAGATATGCCAGGGTAGCGGGATCGTCCGAAAGGGTTACCGCTGCCCTGGAACATAAAGGGCTAAGGAAGGAACACGGGTGGGTTTTAGTCAGTAAGAGTCTGACACTCCCTGCTGCTCCACCCAGAGCGGGAGGAGTCATTTGATGATTACCCATCTTCAAAAAAAAAAAAAAGTAAAATCTTTGAAATTCTCTCAATGTGCCAAAAATAAAAAAGATTTCTTGCCTAAAATAAATAAAGAATAACATTTATTTGGACACATTCGTGAAACAAAAAAAAAAAACAAATAAAATAAAAAGTGGAAACAGGCTTTGGCTTCGGCAAAAGGTCCATTTTGGCATTAATGCCAGACAAATGCTGTCTGGTATAGGCCTGGTTAAATCTACTAGCTGTTTTGTAGACTGTAGGGAGTTACTTAGTGTGGAAGAGGAAGTCTGAAAGTGGCACCGGTAACTAAGAAGTTGTCTGGAAATCAGTTATCATGGTATGCGCATGTGATACGCAGGAATGTGTAAAATGCCGTGAGCAGAGATTTGGGTATAAATGTCGATGACTTTAGGAGTGGGTGAAGACCAAAGAAGCGATGGATGGACTGCGTGAATGATGATATGGTTAGAAAGGGGGTGACTGTCGAGATGACGACTAATAGAGGTGTATGGAAGAAAAAGACATGTTGCGCCACCCCAAATACTTTAAGCAGGGATAAGTGCAGGAGAATGATGGTGGGGGAGTTAGAGTGGGTTTTTAGTTCCTTATTTCCTATTTATATCCTCCACCTTTCAAGTCTGATCGGTACCTATTTTCCGCATATACAATGAAAAAAAAAATCTGTTGATCCATAGATTTATGTTGGCATAACTCGACATAATGTATATCAACAGATTTTTTTTCACAATTTCAGGGTTGGTCCCGTAGTAAAAGTTGTTCATAATGATGAGTACAATGACCCCTTTTAAGATTAAAACGATCAAAATTTAACGGTGTCTATTTTGATAGACACGCATAGACAAAATGCTGCATATTCTCCAACACCTTACCCACAACTATCACAAGCCGTTACTCTAATTCAGTGTTTTTCAACCTTTTTCATGACGTGGCCCCCTTGGTACGGAAAATATTTCGCGACCACCTTCCTTCCGCTGCATCTAACTTAGAATTCAAGTCTTTCATCGTGGGTACCTTTTGGTTAAACAGAAAAATAGAATTCCCACAGTCAACCACTGAAGCTTTGAAGTGTTTGATTCAATTTAGAACCTATAATTTTAAAGAAACGGCAGCCCCATTAAAGAGGCTTGGCAACCCTAGGGGGTCGCGACCAACACGTTGAAAAACACTGCTCTAATTAAACAAGCAGGGCATAAAGCCAAAACCTAATTTCTCCAAAACAGCGCCAAATCACTAATCGTTACATAAAACCAATGCGCGTCATAAGGTCAGTAGGTTCACTATTACAATAAATGTGGTAGGGTCACCCTCTCTATGTACAACATTGGAATCGGGCACTGTTCCAACCTCTGTGGTTCTGTTGCTTAATAGCCAGAGTTTCGTGATAGTTTATTATCATATTTTGCCATGATAACTCTATCTTTGGACCCTGGAAGTTGTGGCAGGGTTAAGCCTGAAGCAATTGTTATATGAAATGGTGTTTGGTACATTAAGTAAAGGAGTACAAACTTGTTCGGTCCGCATGATTCGGCACAACCGTGCGGCAAAATTTTCGAGAAAATGTCGCCTCAGGTCGAATTGTGCAGAGTCGATCCGAAAATAATTCATCAAAAGTAGATACCAAACGGCGTTTGCCGATCGGCACGAGCCGAATGAAAGCCGAATATGTGTAGTCCAAGGAACTTATATTATCAGTTCCTTGGTGTAGTTATCTCTCCGGGTCGGCTTTGTTGTTCAACAAATACTGCCGAATCGAATGTGCCGACCCGATTAATAGTGCAGTATCCTAAGGCTGGGAAGCGTTTATCGAATTTATTAAGTTTTTTTTTGTTTTATTGGCAATGGACTCACTCTTGACCTCAATCCAGCCCAGAGGCAGGGATGAGATCTACGGTGGAACGAGCTTGCCCAGAAGAAGCCTATTCACTCTTCAAGTTGCATTATAATAGCCTCCAAGAGTGGCGAAAACATACCCGGCGCTCCTAGGTCAGCTCCGCTAGCAAAAAAATTAAATAATAATTAGTTTAATTGCGTCAAATTTGATCAGAATTGCAATTTCTTTGGTAATTTCTAAAAATAAGAAATTACCAAAGAAATTGCAATTCTGATCAAATTAAAACCTTAACCTTAAACTTAACCATCCGGTTATCCTTCATTAAAATTACTCTGTTTTACGCTCGACTTACTACAATAACACCACGTATGTAGTAGTTATAAAAAATAGGATAATAACTCTACTACCAGTAAATTATGATTTTAGTACAGCCATAAACATTATGCGTTACGGCTTAATTAAATACTTAAGTTATTAAAACTTATTGTTCACTTACATCATCGCCGAGGATTTAGCAATAAATTACAAAAGTTTTTGTCAATCGATTACTTACCATCTTTATGACGAACTGTATTTCTGTTCTCAAAAAAGATTTTATTTCACGAAAACTCGAAGAAAACACGAAGTTTGGACGTCGTTTCACTTATTATCATAAATGAATAATTTATTCAGTAAATAATTTACCGCCGTATGTCCGAGCGTGTCTCGTTTGTGGAATACGAAACGTCGTGCGGGGGTTTATCGGGCGAATTGTACCGATGACGATTCAGTAGCTCACTTATCGCAACATTTCGCACAATGTTTACCCGGCCGGGTGTACTTTTGCTATAAAATTCTTATCTACCCGCATTGCGAATCCGGGCGGCGGCCATTTCCATATTCAGATTGGCGTTACGTCGACAGCGATATTTCTCATTTTTTTGCCGTCCGCCGCAGCGATCAGACGTATCCAGTCACGTTCAGCGGATTCGGAAATGTGATAGCTTTGTTTCGGTTTCTGTTATTGTTTTCTGTTCCTTGATAGTACGTTTTTGGACACGGAATTGAATTGAAGCATAAATTCGACCAATGTGGTCCCCTCTATTTTCAGTTATTACATGCTGCAAAATGTTTCGTGATTTAGAGGGAAACTTTACAACGAAAGTCAGAATATGATACATATATTTCGGATGCAAATGCAGATGCAGCATTATAAATGAGAGTTCTGTCTCCTACAATTCATTAGCCAGGCTCGTAATTAATACAGCGAGCGGGGCAACTAAGTTTCCACACATAATCGTGGCTAACAATCACACATTCATGTCGTAGCGGACTGCGCGGGCACCCTCGCCGGAGTCCGAGGCACACGTCCCGCGAGGATTTAGTGAGGCGTCCGTGTAACTTGGCGTACGCTCCAAACCGTCTGTAAATAAAACGGAAGCGGCCCAAACTTGTATGCAAACAGGGGCGGAGAAACTTGCTCTAATAAAGTACATACAAACATTGTGGGAAATTTTGGCGCCCAACGCGGGGCACGGTTTGTTTGTCCCACCTCCTGTAGTCGCTGCGCAATTAGGGATATTTTAATTAACTTTGTGAGCGTTATGAACGACAATTCAGAATCCTATTCTGTTAATTGAATACGTGGCCCGCCCTCGAATGGGATTGCTGTTGTTTCCTAACGGCTATTCGTTTAATACGCCCGCCGTTAATTGATATTTCTGACGTTGTAAGGTGTGCCTGATTAGTCCCTTTAACATTTATTGCGGAATCAAACACCTTGACAATTAGTTAAAAACGTTATATTCGCTTGAAAAAATCTGTTCTCGAAAAGGTTCAAATTAGAGGGGTTCGTTAGCAGTCATCTTCATGACGGCATGCGTAAGATAATAAAATTGGGTTCTCGGCACAGGTGAGGGAACCACAGGGTCGCAAGATGGCGCCGCGAACTTCCACCCTAATTAATGTATCCCAGTGTAATTTCGCGCCGAATAACTTTCGTGTACTGCTATATTAAATTCATAGTTACATTGTCTGATAGTGGAATTGTGTTGCGAAGTTTGTCTTTACTCACGAGTTGCGACGATGTGGCGTACTAATTAACGTATTGATTAAGCACGTTTTAATTGATAAGCTTGTAACGGAAACATTCATTCTTTATTGTTTTGTATTACAAAACACACGCTTCATATTTAATTTGATATGAAAATATACGTCTCATATGTTTTGCTTTCAAGCCCGGACCCCGAGGGAGTTTCGGAAAATTCAGTAGAAAAGTTGACATAAAAAGTTTGCCTACGGAGAACCCACAGCACTGCCAGTTGCAAGATTCAAAGGTTGTAGAAAGAAAAGAAAGAAAGAAAGAAAAAGCATTTATTTGCGGCAAACATGACGCATAAAAAAAGGACAAAAACACACAAAAAAAAAAAAAACAAGTTGGGGGTAAACATAGGTTTTCAATTTTGTCGTTTGCCATGTCGACACGAAAATGGGTTGAAAACCTAGGTTTAATAATGATAATAAATTTATTTCATAAATAAAAAGGAGATTGTAGTACAGTCAGCGTCAGTAATATCGGGACGAACAGACTGTTCAAAATGATCTAAGCAACTATGAAAATGAAATATTAACTCAATGACACAAGGAATGTTTCAGAATGAAGACAGTACACGACAACTGTCATTCTGACAAGAACTTTATCCAATTGAGATAAAGTTTAATTTTCTTAGTTGTTGAGATCATTTTGAACAGTCTATTCGTCCCGATATTTTTGACGCTGACTACATGATGCATACATAAGGTTACTCATATAAGTTTGTACCATGTCAAACACAATCTGGTGGGTGAAGTTGAGCTTTCCTAGCTAGGTTATAGAATAACCTGTATTAAGGAATAGCAGTCCCTGTCCCTTACAAAAAGTTACAATAAACTAGTACAATTAAATTATATATTATGTTTTTTTTAATACTACAACAATGATTATAATTGAATTGCGCGTGTGTGTGTGTGTGTGTGAGTGATTGTATAAGTGTAATGTTGACAATACATGTACATTTTAAAAGGGACTGAAGGACCCAACGTCGTCTTTTCTTTTAATACAGGCTATATTGACCAAATGAACAGCCGAAAAACGATACATAAATTACCTACTTCCTAGCTATACAAATAAATAAAATTCAAGTTGTTGTTTGTATGTCAAAATAACAGCTTTTTACTAAATGCATATGAAAGTCATCATCTGCCTAGCCTTTTCCAACTATGTTGGGGTCGGCTTCCAGTCTAACCGAATGCTACGAAGGTTTTTTTTTTTGTTTTTTTTTGCGGATAAGAAATCTACAAATCACCCCTCCCGCGCGTCAGCATGTCAGCTTTTCATTTTTCTGAACTAAATTTCACATCAAATGTTAAAATTCATGGTCTTCCTTTTATTTCTGACACTATGTTATTTAGCAAAAAATAATCCTTATGATGAAGCCTTTCGATCGGTATGATAAAGCTACAGGGTCATTTTTTTTCTCGTGTAGCGGGTTCGATTCCTGGTTGAACCATGTAATTATTTAAAAATCTATGAATGCAGTTTAAATTGTTTTTAAAAATAAAATAATGTCTACTTTCAGTAAAATTTTCCATCTACAATATTCAAGGTACTTTCCCTCCATGTGGCATAGCCGTGGGACGCCCTGTATATATGACGGAGTTATGCCCTAACACACATAAAAAAAACAAATTGAGAACCTCCTCTTTTGAAGTATGTTAATAACTGCCTTAATTTCTAAGGAATTGTTTTTAGGTTGCTCCAAACTATCTAAATTAAGTGGTTGAGATTAATTCTCAACCACTTAATTTAGATAGTTTGGCGGCAGGCACGGCACACACGGTACTTGAACAATTTTTGTGAGCAATGAAGAGTGACATCATGAAATGTGGACTATTGTTTATTTAAATTTCAAATATTTAATTGGCCTTTGTTTAACAGTAGGATATTGTGTAATATGAAGTATAGGGAGATGTCAAACCAGATATAGAAGTAGATGTTATGCTTGGTTTCCTATCGAGAATTCCCATTTCATTGCTCTCTTTCCCATTTCATGGATGTCTGTCTGCCCCCCAGCCCCCTAATCTCATTTACATTTCATAACTGAGGGGCAATTCTCGTAATTTTAAGAACGTTCACAGTCTGATCTCAGTCTCAATCTGTCAAAAATACGTCTAATTTCCCTACATTTTGACAAGTTTTTGACATTTGTTTGTCGCTGAGATGAGATTGCGACTAGATTTTGAACGTTTTAAATTACGAGAATTGGCCTTCTGATATCATCATCTGCCTAGCCTTTTCCCAACTATGTTGGGGTCGGTTTCCAGTCTAGAGTCCAGTCTAGACGGATGCAGCTGAATACCAGTGTTTTACATGGAGCGACTGTCTATCTGACCTTCACAACCCAGTTACTGGGTAATACGATACTCCTTAGTAAGACTGGCTGTCAGACTTTCGGGCTACTGACGACCCGTAACGACTGTCAAAGATCCACGAATGACAGCCGGGACCAACGGCTTAACGTGCTTTCCGAGGCACGGATTCATAACTGATATAACAATGAATATTGTTTATTAAAGCAAGATAATTTGACGACACGGTTGGCGCAGTGGCTGAGCGATCGACTGCTGCGCTGCGTGTCGCGGGTTCGATTCCCGCACGGAACAAATATTTGTATTGCCTACAGGTAGTTGTTCCGGGTCTGGCTGTTTGTGTTTGTGAGTTTAAATGTTTGTAAACGCACCCACGATACAGGAGTAATTCCTAGAGTGGGGCAACGTTTTTTAAAAAAAAAAAAAATCTTTTATTCTGCACAAATGAAACGCACATGATAAAAATTACTTAATAATAGACACAATAACTAATTAAGAGGCCAATAAAAAGTATTCAGTATTCGAGAAGAATAAAAGTATTTCAAATTAAATAGTTAAAGGTTATTATTGTCATGTCCTCATTTCGTACGCTTTAATATTGCTGTGATAACTAAGCATCAAACTACAGCCAGAATTAAAGGTCTTGTTTTTTGGTTTTCCTATACAGGGACATCGACGCGCTAACTGTAACCATGAATTCAGCACACGATTCTAGAATCCCTAGCGTAGAAAGTATCGTGTTATAAAAAAAAAAAACGCAGAAAATAGCAATAAATATAGCAATACACATCATAGAAAAGTGCAATACCTAGGCGGTCAAAATGTATGGAGCAGCATTTCTTTTTAAATAACTGATGAAAAATTTTAAAGCAGAGGAGTTCAGAATCGTGTACTGAATCCATGGTAGGTATAACAGGTCGCATGTCGATGTCCCTGCCTCCCTGTAAATTATGCTCAAGTAAATCGACGTATTGTCGATAAAAGCAAGATAAATCTAACGGTATACCACACGTCTTGCAATCACAATACAAATGATTTTAATAATAATCATTGCTTCATGCTTCAAAAATCCTTCTGCTCGACTGCGTAAAGCAAACAATGAAAATTGTTGAATTCTCAAAATTAAAGGCATTGCCATTGTACGTAAGTGTGTTTGCGCGATTAGGCGTTATTCCGTGAATACATGATCTAAAAACCGTTAGTGAAATGTTCTAAGCAGTTTCGTATCGTTTCATAACCGTAAAGATTCCAGATGAGTACTACCAACTTCTACACTTAAATACTGTTTTATTACTCCATCTAAGCAACTTCTAGAACATCAAGATCTTGGTTGTCCTCATTTTACAGCATATTTAAATCGGACAATAAAAAAGTTTATTACTGGGATGGATAAATAGATTTATGTCTATCTTTATAAGTATTTATAACATGATCGCGGAAGAAGTGGGTGTAATTGGTTCAATGGACATAGACAAGCCTGCTATATGTTCGCCCCGGTCAAGTCCCTATCTCAATTATGACGTAGCTGCTTTAAATTGTACGAATTATTAACTTGAATTGGACTGTGGGATACTAACTGGTTGAGAGGCAAGAGGATAATTTGTGTCCGACAAGTTTCTGCAATTTTTTTTATTAAGTACCATTGACGTGGATATAACGATAACCCAAAAATTAATGTATGTGGTTACATTCCTTGTTCGTCACTGTAACCAGGAAGTCTCGAATTTTAATACTTTTCCTTCTATTTTAATAGACGTGTTTCAGTACCGGTATCGACCTAATTTATATTAAGATTTCGTGTTGCGTCTTTCAGCACCTAATATTCGGAAAAAAGATGAGACCATCCCATAAACATGTCAAGTTATTAATGTAAGTCGGGCAATGTCCGCGTGTGCGCCGGCGCACCAGTCCCGTGACGTCACGCCGCCGCCCGCGCCAATTCCAACTCATCATAAAAATTACGATCCGGTCTCTACTCGATATGATTACCAACGACCAATCGCGATGCCTCACACGCACTATACTTAAGGAGTTATGATCTACAAAACTTCAATACTGCAAATGTTATGAGGATAGCGTTAAGTTATGTAAATCTCGGATCAGTTCGTCTCATTGTGCGCCGCGGGTGTCCGTCTGTTGTCGTTTGGACCGCGGAGTGGTGCGGAGGTCGTGCGGCTAATTGATTCGGTGCCGGCCGCCGCGGCCGCGGGAAACAGTGGCATTGTGAAAACCGGCGCGCGTACGCGTGTTTTTCGCGCGGCGACGCAACGCGCCATCTGTGCGCGATCTCCCAGACGGATAATATCGCATGCGCGCGCGCCGCACCGGTGACAATTTCGCATTTCGAAATCTCCGCGCGATTGCAGCGAACGTTGTTCCGTTGCGCTGCCGGCCGTAGTATTTACGCGTTTAGTACCAGTGGTTACGTGAAACTTGCGGCTAGAATGGAAGCGATGACCTCGCCGCCGATACCATCGTCCGACTATAATGTTGACAGTTCGACCGATGAGGTGGTTTTGTGTTTGTTTTTCGTCCGTCGATTACGGTTGGATGCAATTTTTTGTGTGAAGTAGTGTGGGGCATTCGCCTCAGTTTTTCCTTGAGCCACCTGGTTCTTTGTTTATCCGTGTGTGGCGGTGGCGCCCGAGATAACGTCGCGTGCGGCTGACCCACATCAGGCCCGGGTTTGCACAAGGTGTGTGCGGATATTTCGAAATTTCACCCGTGGATGTAGTGCCGGCCGGGCGTCGTTAAACACGCGCCGATAACACCGACTCCTATTGTGCACGTGTTTGTTTAGTGCCCGTCAACTCGCGATATGTTTCCGATTACAATCGTCCGCTTGCAAATTTAATCGATATCGAATTCCGTCGTGATCGGCTGTCTCGATCTGTGTTATTGTATTATCTCGGTTACGGCAAGCAACAAACAAAGGATTTCTCTATTATGTTATCTGGCTTACCGCTGTGGAGAAAACAGATACGACTGTGTGTACGAGACCTGAATAAAGCTAGACTTTTTGTCCGTCCCACAATATAAGAGTAATATAAGTTGACCTCACGGTGACTGCTAAAAGTACAAAAAATGATGACGATACGCTGAGACTGCCTTTGGATTAAATAAAACATGTCTGTAGTGTTGTTCGCGTTAGGCGACTGGACACAAAGGATTAAACACCACTTTTGAACGTATGTTTTTCCACTCGGCGACACTTAGTGAGAGAGCTTTTGCACATTATATAGTCGAACACCCTCATAACCGTCTATTTATTTGTTTATTAGCAGAAATAACTCACTGGCGATATGACACCGAAATGGCCCTTTATTTGTCTGCCACTTACGCGCCAAATAATTTGTTGTCAGCTTTTTCCCAGCTTTGTTAGTCAGCTTCCACCCTTAATGGAAGTTGCTGATTATCCTAAATTACTCCTGAATTATTTAGGGCTCTCTAAAATGTATTTTCTAGTATCTGAATTGTGATTAACTATGAATTTCCCGACATTCTAACGTCCCTATTGGAGGAATTGATTTTCTTACCTTAAGAATTTTGTACATAATGCGAGAGATAGGATATCGGTGTCTGGTGTTAGTTTAAGAGCTTTCTGACATAAAAACTCATGCAGACTATCCACAAAGGACACCTTCAGCTAATCGATTTACGACTGTATCCTCGACGGCATAAGGTTTAGTGTTATCTACGTAAACAGTGATTTAACATATTGATAGGCCAATAGCCTCCCTTCTGAAGCCTTGACTTCTCTGCTCGGAATATTTCGGTATGACTCACAAAACTATGCTGTATTTACACATGATACAAATGCTACAATCAGTGTGAGTTGTTTGTGCGATTATCAACATTATGAAGTTCTTAATACAGGTGATAATTCAATGATGATGGGGCTTGAGCTTGCAGTAGTGTTTAAGTTATATATATAGTAAAACAAGTTTATGTAATGGCGACATTGTAATCATATTATGCGAATTATTTGTTTTAACGGTAGTTGGTCGAGATAAGGACTATTTTTTCCTGTAAGTGGACGATATGAGTGTAGGTTTTATGTGCTATAACTTGCGTTCAAGTAATAAATATGGAGTTAGGTACGTAATAACTTCGGGTCTCCTCGTGTCTTTATCAAAAAGAAAAATGTGTGTGGAAAATGGTGTCTTTGAATAACAACTTTTCCTTTGGGTGTTGTAAGTAATCTCTATATATTTCCTCTCAGGAAATATAGAGATTACTTAGGTAGAAAGGAATATCAGAATCCTCTTATAAACAATGATTCTGAAGAGCTTTCAAATAGAAAAAAATGTCGCTTAGCTAATATTCATTTAATTGAAAAGTCAAATAGATGAACAAACATTTGGTTTGGCTTTGATCATAGCAATAGAAATCTAACTTAAGTCAATAGATTTTCTATTTACGTAATTCAAAATTGATTAACAATGGGAATAGGTACTTATGGCTCAATACTCTCTTATATTTATTAATATTATACGTACTACATCGAAACCAAAAAGAGGGTAATGTGTTTCAAATTTAAACTACCTAAGTAAATATGTTGCAATTTCTACCTCAGCATCTGTCATCACCTGCCTAGCCTTTTCTCAACTATGTTAGGGTCGGCTTCCAGTCTAATCGAATGCAGGTGAATACCAGAAGTTTACATGGGGCGACTGTCTATCTGACCTCCACAACCCAGTTACTGGGTAACACCATACCTCTTGGTAAGACTGGTTTTCGGAATTTCTGGCTTCTGGCTCTCCGTAACGACTGCCATATATCACTGAACTAACAGCGCCCCGCGGTTTCACCCGCATAAGCGTCGATCCCGTGGGAATATCGGGATAAAAGTATCCTATGTGTTATTCTGATGTATAAGCTATATTACTGTAAAATTACATCAAAATCCGTTCAGTAGTTCTTGCGTGAAAGAGTAACCAACATCCATCCATCCATCCTCACAAACTTTCGCGTTTATAATATTAGTAGGAGTAGGAAGTAGGCTGACTACCTCAGCATCTGTAACAAATAGATATTTGCTAACTAAACAGCATCTGTAACAACAGTTCAAAAGATCGAATACCACCAAATCAAGTTACCCATAAGTATGAGTTCCATACGTTATACGTTTGTTCGTTTTGCAACTGTAAGCGCACTTTCACTCAAGGCCGAAAATAACCAATAAACTGAGTAGGCCACTGTGTAACCGGTTGCAGTAAGTCAATCATACGTAGCAGGAATTTGGTACGAGATAGTTGAGCTTTGGTATTTCAGGTACCGTTATAAAGAATGCAACGTATTGCAGCTAAAGTATTGCCTAAGCTTCGGAAAAGAAATGCACCATTTAGACTTTGTTAGAAACATGCAGTAGCTATTTAGAGAATATAATACTCTTTATTATGTACACCATATAAATTAAAGATATAAATGTGGGTAGATATGTGTCCTCAGTAGGTTAGTCTTACGGGATTATTTTTTTTGGAAATATTGGTGCCGAAATCAAATAAAAATCAAAATATTTTATTTCACATAAACTTACATGGGCACTTATGAAACGTCGGAAGCTAGGTGCACGGTTCCAATTGGTCGATTCCTATGAAGAAGAGCCGGCAAGAAACTCCACGGTTACTCTTTTAAAGATAATACCCACGTTTTATATGTAAATGGTGAAAAAGTAAGAAACAATAATAAGTTCAGCCATAATTTACCATTATACATGCAAAAATCCCCTACTTAATTTGATGCTATAACTTAACAAAAACCTAATTGGCTAACATTGCTATCAGGAACCTTGAATTTGACGAAATAAATATTCTAACTCACCATACAGTTACGTAATATTCCGTTCTCATTGTACCTATGTAAGTATCTATATACAATTACACATTATAAATTAAAGTCGCTTTTCGTATAAATGTCTGACAGCGTTGTTCTTCTAAACTTCGCAACCAATTTTGATGCGGTTTGCACCACCATATATAGATTTTTTCCGGAAGGTTTATGTGTATAAAACATTGATATAAAACTTACATACAATAAAGAAATCTCGATATTTTGTCAAGTCATAAAAACAGTGCGAAGCAGGGGCGAGTCCCTAGTTAATGATGTAATGTAAATTATAACCATATTAATATTTTAATTCATTATATAAAACTTACATATAATAAAGAAATCTCGATATTATGTTAAGTCATAAAAACCGTGAGAATAAGGGGCGAGTCGCTGGTTAATGAAATAATGTAAATAATACTCGTACTCATGTTAATATTTTAATTCGCCAACTGCCTGAGTCCTTTCACAATGCAACTACTGTAATTAAAATAATGGCCGTTTATTTATTTAAAGGTTTCATAAAGCTTTGCTTTAAACGTGTCTGTTTCAATGTATTTAGATCAGTTTCAATTGTATACTCGTCGTATTAACAGTCACGCATTGAAATTAATTAAGTAATTAAAAGCGTAACTATGTATGGGGCGGTTTTTAATTTACGCGTGTTTAATGAATCTTTTGATTAACTTCCATAACAGGAGGAGGTTTTGCATTCGGTGAGTTTAATCCGCACCCTAATTCCGTAACACACGGTCAGTCGGAATCGGTTTCATTTTTTGACAGTTCAACAACATTCATTGCGTTATTTACGTGTTGAGCAGACAAATTTTTCGAACTTATGAAGCAGTGGATTAGCAATTTGCTTCAAAATGATTCAGATTCCGATTGATTGTGTGTTACGCAATTAGGGTGTCGATCCAGTCTGTCCCTTGCTGCCCTCTCCCAGCGACGCCCTAAGCCGAGGCCTGTAGCGTGTAGTCTAGATATACGAAAGAACATTTCTATGGTGTAGTCGCTTAGTTTTTAAGTTTTTTAAGCCTTGGCTGGGGGGCGAAAAACAAGAATCACGTACATCGTACGTGATTCTTGTTTTTCATTTTTAAGCTAATCTCTGGCTCTGCTCTTCTTGGCCTCATCTTCTCATGTACTTACTTATGATTGGTTTATGTCTAATTGAGAAAAAGTATAAATGTTGGTTTGTAAGCTAGATTTAAGTCTCCAAAAAATTCCGGAATTCTCAGTATTAAAATAATACATCAAAAGTAGTCTAAGTCAGACATAAAAACCACTGTCCAACAGAATCTCAATGACAACATCGCGATACGCAGTCGACCGCAACGGTCAATAACCTCCCAACCCAATTTATTACAAAACCTCTTTACAACAATCCAAGGACAATACGTACCTTACTTACTGTGAACATTGTACTACGGCTCAGTTCTGTGGTTCTGCCTCACTTAATATGCGTGCGATCATGTGTCACTTTCCCGCTAATGTTAATTCATCAATGTTGGAGCGAGATGGAGAATTAGACGTTCAGAATCTAGACTTGGCTGATCGAGAGAAAGTACGTATTGTACGGATATATAAGTTAGTTATGTGGGTAAATTGTTGTCCCACGATGCTTGGTAACTTGATGATTATTGGCTGTGTAAATCTTGGTAGAAATTGGAAGATATTTTTAATGAAACTTAAACAAGTGCGTATAACTATGGAGTATTTTAATCGGTAGCTACTCTGAAGAAATAGTACATATAGTACAGTAAATCAGAGATATTAGAGGCTCTCTTTGCCACCACGATATTTTCAGGAGTATGCTCTTTAAAATCAGATGACTTTTGAAAACAAGCTGCGACACGTGGATACACCCTCATAAGTCTTATCCAAAGCCGTTCCACCGTTTTGACGTGAAAGCGTAAGAAACAAACATACAAAAAATCAAATCTTTTTTCTTATGATATTAGTTGACATAATCTTTTGGTTATTTAGCAGTCAGGCAATCACAGACAACTGCTGACAGACCTAAGTCCCTCCCAACTTGTACGTATCTAAAGATCAATCTAAATTAAGTCATGGTACCATTTGAAAGCCAAATTCAAGACCTAATAAGCACCGTATACCGTAACACGAAAACAATAAATTGTAACTTATTATTGTACGTGCTTCGTTAGTTACGCTACACCAATATGTTACGCAACTATTGATATACAGCATTTCTCTTTTCATATAAAAAAATAAAAAAATAATTAGTAGAAGTAATAAATTATTGGTCTTACACAACTTATTTATATACATGGACGAAACTACATTACTTATTTTATACGATAAAATCAAGCAATTATAACGAGCGATAAAATATTTTACAAGCAAGCGTTAGCATAATCAGCCGGTCGATTCTGTAAAAATCTCTCACCGTGAAAACTCAAGTGAAGTGAGCTTGATGTGAGTTGTCAGTAGTGTCAATCCCTAGCATTATTTGGAATGACAGCTCACTCCACGCTCACTTCACCTAAGTTTTGACGGTGAGATGGTTACAGAATCGCACTACAGCTTATAATGTTCCCCCTGCTGAGACACAGGCCTCCTCTCCGTGAGAGGGAATGAGCCGTATTCCACCACCCGGGCCCAATTCGGGTTGGTGGATTTCACATGTCATAGATGTTTTGGTTCTAGGACATGCCGGTTTCTTCACGATGATTTCCTTCACCGTTTTTAGAGCCGTTGTGATGATATAAATTAAACAAAGTAAAGTGCTTGTCTGAGTTAAAACCTAAAAGTCCAGCCGGTCGATTCTGTAAAAATCTCACCGTGAAAACTCAAGTGAAGTGAGCTTGATGTGTTGTCAGTAATGTCAATCCCTAGCATTATTTGGAACGACAGCTCACTCCACGCTCACTTCACCTAAGTTTTCACGGTGAGATGGTTACAGAATCGCACTGCAGGTCGTTACCACTGGGCCATCGCTGCCCTGTTTTTTTTTAGCACAAGCATAATCAGTCGGACTCTAGTTTTCCCAATGCTGGGATCCTACCCTCCTTGAGAGTGAGTGAGAGTGGGCCGTAATCCACCACGCGGGCCCAGTGCGGGTTGATGGAAACACATGTCATTGAAATTTATATTTTTTTACGTAACTGTTTTTTCATCTTTGGTGAAGGAGATATACAAGTTATGAGTATTTCGTGTAGGGTATAGAAACGTAGGTAATGTAAGAACAACAATGTTTTTAATGTCACTCATGAGAATTTTCACACAGTTATGCAGTTATGTTATTATTTTAGATCTTTTGTTTCGCCGGAACAGGAGTCGTATGCGCATGTGCGGCGCGTTGAACTTTTTGGTCGTTTATAACTGTTTTTGTTCAGTAAAAAATTTAATACTATAATTTTAAATGAATAAGCTGAATAATATGAATGCCAGTTAACGATCTCTGATGATAATTGTTTTTGTTTTATTGTTTTTTAAGGAAGCAAATTTGGATTCTTGAAAATCATGGTTATTTTTCTGTGGATAGGTTGCATTGATCTTAGGTTGATTGACACTTGTGCCATTATTCTGATGTAACGGTAATTCAGTTTTTGCCATCGAACCGGTTATACTTAGTATTTATTTAGCACAAAACTTTCATTTGTAATTTTCTAGAAAACTTCACACTAACAGAACTAACACACTGGGTACACTACACTTACAATCCTAGGTATACAATGTGGAGACAACAATACAGCAATGCACAAAACAAAACACTCGAATAAATTCTAACGTCTAAAAATCTAAATAAAAAAAGTGACTTTTTCTACCAAACTAAATAGTAGAGATGGGGCGACTATACGTTTTGCCGATCAGACGACTATATAATAGTGACTAAACTATTGGATATATCTATTTCACTGATTTTTTTGTAAACAGACAGAACGTCATTAAAATAATTAATTAAACTTCGTATATCTTAATATACCTACGAAGTCGTCTCCACTTTGTATAGTAGGCATGCATAGTACTTAAGTAGGTTATGTTTTATAGGTATGTACAATATAAAAAATATATGGTGGCAGGCTGTGTCGTAATATCGTAGGTACGTCCGCCTACGCAATGTAACGGGCAAGGTCATTGTGGTTAGGTATTAGTTCACCATTACCAACACATACGGGTAGTGTCAAATTCAATGCCCAATGAGTAAGTATCGCAAAGAAGACTTGCCCGTTTTTAACCGACTTCAAAAAAAAGAGGTTCTCAATTTGGTTGTTTTTTTTTATGTTTCTTACCTCAGAACTCCGTTATTTATATGCCGACTAGCTGCGCCCCGCGGTTTCACCCGCATAAGTTTCGATCCCGTGGGAATATTGGGATAAAAAGTATCCTATGTGTTAATCCTGGTTATAAACTATTTGTGTGCCAAGTTTCATCCAAATCCGTTCAGTAGTTTTTGCGTGAAAGAGTAAGAAACATTCATCCATCCATCCATCCTCACAAACTTTCGCGTTTATAATATTAGTAGGATTTGTAAGCTAATTTTATTTTACCTGTGATAGCTGCTGCCTTATGGAAGAGCATTACGGTCTTTGCTTCATTATTGGTAAAGGTACAAGAGTCTTAATTTTAACCAATAATGGTACGTTAATTATAGGAATCGGCCATTACCTACTCGTAGGTATTCTACCCTCTCTAGGTCTTTTCCTACCTAAGTATCTATAGGCACATGAGACTTTTAATAATGTGATTAGTGCGCCAGTATCGGGATCTACTATTGTAGGTGCTTTCTGGTAGGTATCTATTGCCCACATCAGCCACAACACGACTTCACCCACAGCTGGGCACGCTCTTGTGCCAGCCTCATTCAGGTTTTGTCCGCGATGGCAACAATGTTGTCTGACACATCGTCTTCCAGGCCTTGGACACCATTCGGTCACAGCCTTACTCCACCGGTCATCACTGCGCCTTTCCAGGGGACCTACTCCGAAGTGCAAAGTGCGAATATTCGGATCGGACCGACACGTGGCCGAACCGAATATTATTGAAAAATGCGAAAAAACTTCGGATCAGCTCAGTTGGGTCGGGACCATAGTCAATATTCGAAAGAGTGTAGGTGTGTAGGATCGGAACCGACCGAACCAAATAGTAACTTCGTAGCAGGGTATCCTGTCTAAATTCATTTGAGTTTCATAATACGTTTTCCGATATAGAAGATCTTCGAACGTCTTCGGATAGCAAAGTACTCGCATAATATTGAGTACTCAAGAATATTGATGACGTCACAGCCATCATAACACTTGCAGTTAATGTGTCCATTTAACGCTGCGCTGTACCAGTCTTTATTAGGGCGCCGACGCACTGGGCGGTCGTGACCGCGATTCCGAGGGTTCCCGTTAAATAAACGCGCCAAAGTCATGCGCGATTTTCTGTGAACCGTTGCTAGGCGACGACGAGCGTGATAAATAAATCGGGCGAATTTAACAGAACACTTGAAGCGTAGAAATTCTTTCGTTATTTTTAAATTGATTATTTTCTGGTTTCATTGAAAGATTTCTTATTGAAATTAACAGTATTATAGCGACAATGCACTCTTAACTTAATGTAGTGGCGATGCTTTAAATATTTCTTGCGGAAATGTTTCTAAGAATCAATTGGGATTTGCACATGTGGACAAGAACAAAAGCTATTGAATTTGTCGCGGAGCCGGCCTGTGCATTCTATGCCTAAGACTTCGCGAACATAATTGGACACAATTGAACGGGACCGTTGCTGATTTAGAGTCAATATGGCCCCATCACTTGAAATAACAATGCCTATTTTAATATAAGGAACTATTATTGTCTCCCAAGCCCCACTTGAGCGTTTTAAAGGCGCCTGATTCTCAATTTGTAACCGGTGTTTACCGGTTCAATTGGCGTTTACGTTTATTTAAATTACTGTAATTCTTAGGCCCTTTGAATGGGTAAGGCATGTTTTACACGTTGCGACACGATTCTACGTTTTATCGCACGATTTCATGGTAATATGAGAGTGTAAATGGAAGACAATGCGTGCAACATACAAAATAATGTATCATGCAACAGCTGTCTAATGGAAAATGCTCGTGTTTGTCTTTTGTGATTCATGTTTCACGCACACTTGAATAGAATAGGATAGAATAGGTACTCTTTATTAATGTACACCATATAAATTACAGAACATAAATATATACATTTTACAAGGGCTCTTGTATAATGCTCAGCTAATACGCGATAATTCTTATTTGTGTGTGACAATACCGACTAGATCTGTCCAATATAGTTTATGAGCAATTGTGGCCCAGTGGTAACGGCCGCGACGTACGAGTTGTAGCCTTGTAGGTTCGAACCTAGTCAGGCGTTTTACTTTGTGTAAATTATAGCTCTCAAAAGGTTAACGAAAACATCGAGAGGAAACCGGCATGTCCTAGAACCAAAAATGTTAAGTCATGTTACATCTAGCAACCCGCATTGGGCCTGCGTGGTCGATTATGGCCCACTCCCTCTCACTGAGGTCCCAGCTGTGGGAACATGCGGATTATGCTATATGACTTCCCATAAAAGGTGCTCATTTGCTGCTAGTTTCTTGTCCAGAGCTAACTGCGCATTTGATAGGACCTTGATTCGTCCCAAAGGGCAACTGCCATAAAATCCCCAATAGCAGCTAGAGGATTGGCATTGTGCCAATTTTAGCCTATATTTGGCCTATCGATACTTACATTCAAGTTGTACAACAGTCAATTTCTGCCTTTTACGATCGTGAATGGCGAGTGGTTGATGATGTAAATCGTTGGTCTGGTGGTCGCAAGTATCGATTCCCAGGTCAGGCAAAGCGATATTGGGTAAAGCAGTATGTTATAAATGTTCATATTCTAAGTTATTTTACCTTTGTAAATAATTACTATTTTGTTTAAACCAACACAGAGTTATGCGGTTTCCCATAAAATTAGCGTTCGTCTCACCGCACCAGCTCGATGTGTCTACATATGATTTTAACGTAATCGTGAGTATTCGTGAGTAAATGAGAATACGAAGACAAATAGAGATAATTATCTTGGGAACAAGTTGCAACATTGAAATTAGCTTATCTTGAACTCATTAGATAACACAACTGATTGTTTGAATAATCTTAAAAACCTGAATTGCATCTTGATTTAGATTGTATTTTTATTATATTTAGGGTTTTTGAAGTTTAAGATGACAAATAAGAGAATAGAATAGAATAGAATACTCTTTATTCAATTCAATTCAATTTATTATTATTTTTTATTTATTCATTTTTTATTATGTACACCATATAAATTACAGACATAAATATATAAATTTTACAAAGGGTGACACAATGGGCGGTCTTATCGCTAAGCGCGATCTTTTAAAGAAAGTGTCCGCCGTATCTTCGTTTACAGAAATATAAACGCGTTTTCCACTTTACTGATCTTCAATTTACCGTAACAATCGACGATCACAAGGAAATGTAAAGGCGCTCCCTCACCGGGAGCATTCGCTTGTAATGTAACCTTTTTCCACGACCTAGCCGTGTTACTTCTATCTATTTAACTATATGTATTAACGTATGCTACTGGTTTCTTCCTAGCAGTTGACGTCGAGGGGCTCGTGGCTACGTAATAACAGCCGCACGGGTCGATCGATCAGGTTAAGCTACGCTTGCCGCAGTTGGTCTGTGGATGGGTGACCACTGACAATCTATACATACTGAGACCTCTCCATGCCCCGGAAAGCTCGTTTAGTCGGTGTCATCGTGGATCTTTGACAGTCGTTACGGGTCGTCAGAAGCCTGAAAGTCTGACAAACAGTCATACCAAGGGGTATCGTGTTAATCAGTAACTGGGTTGTAGAGGTTAGATAGGCAGTCGCTCCATGTAAAATACTGGTATTCAGCTGCATCTGGTTAGACTGGAAACCGACCCAACTGCTATGTAGATAACTTCCTACCAGTTGACGGCCTGCGCGGTCTACTTGCAAAGCCCTAGCCTGTTGTGTGGTGTGATACTCCCGTACCTCGGAAAGCACGTAAAGCAGCTGGTCCTGCGCCTGATCTCTCCCCGGTCGTGTCGGATTGCCGTCCCATCGGACTATGAGAGTAAGAACAGAGAACCGGTGTTTGCGCACACACTCGTGTGCTATAATATCTCCTGCGAACCTGGCTAATCTCGGTCAGGGGGATTATTATTACATTATTTGCAAGGTTATATTATTATTACCAAGGTTATATATTATTACCAAGGTTATATATTATTACCAAGGTTATAATATTTTAACCAAACTTGATATCCGGCCCTTAGGACCAAATCTCGTCTTGCCAATAAACACTAAAACGTTTTACAACGTACTGTTTACGGCAACGGTTCAAACAGTGAGAAGTGTTCGACGTAAACAATTGTAAACATGAATCGGAACGCTTCAGTTGTGAAATGTTACGTAAACTGTTAGTTTGGAAACGTGAACTTGTAATTAACGTATCTAATTATTGAGTATGTACTTTGCTGATTTTATGTTCTTACTGTGGTTTTATTGTTTGTGAGGTACGATTGCTTATTTCGTTGTAGGTTTTGTTATCATGAGATTCGGTGAGTGAATTTTTTTGTGCGTAAATTTTTATTCCTCTTCTTCGTGTCGCAGTCTCAACTGAATTTTATATCTTGTTTCCCCAAAACTTTGCCACTTCCATGGCGTCGTCAGTGGCAGCGCTGAGGTCACTTTCACTGCATGTTTTGGGACACAGAGGGCAGGATAGGAGGTGGAGCATAGTTTGTGACATAGCTCCACAATCACACCCTACTGCCGTTCCGTCAAGGTAGCCCCACTTTATCAGGTTAGACTTACATCTTCTCACTTGTGTCCGGAGACGGTTCAGAGTTTTAGACGTTCAGAATTTTTATGTTATGTTAGGACAATAGGGGCCCGTGGCTAAATAATAACAGCCGCACAGGTCGATCGGTCAAGTTAAGCTACGCTTGCCGCGGTTGGTCTGTGGATGGGTGACCATCTTTACATACTGAGACCCCTCCGTGCCTCGGAAAGCACGTTAAGCCGTTGGTCCCGGCTGTCATTCGTGGATCTTTGACAGTCGTTATGGGTCGTCAGAAGCCCGAAAGTCTGACAACCAGTCTTACCAAGGGGTATTGTATTACCCAGTAACTGGGTTGTGAAGGTCAGATAGGCAGTCGCTCCATGTAAAATACTGGTATTCAGCTGCATCCGCTTAGACTGGAAGCCGACCCCAACTTAGTTGGGAAAAGGCTAGGCAGATGATGTTAGGACAATAGTGGTTCCTAAGATACGATTTGCGCTTCAACGACAAAACAGGCGATGACTTAAGACTAGTCGTTTTTGTATTTTCCTTTTTTTTCTATAAATATCAATTTAATATCTACCTACTGCCATTTTGAGCTGGAAAAGGCATGTTGCGCTGCCGACCCCAAATAAGAATAACGGCACGATACTGATGTTGATGAATGACGTTGAATGATGTTGACGACACGGTTGGCGCAGTGGCTGAGCGATCGACTGCTGCGCTGCGTGTCGCGGGTTCGAATATTTGTATTGCCTACAAGTAGTTGTTCCGGGTCTGGCTGTTTGTGTATGTGAGTTTAAATGTTTGTAAACGCACCCACGATACAGGAGTAATTCCTAGTGTGGAGCAACGTTTTATATATAAAAAAACTTGTTATTTTGAGTTCCTTATAAATGTCAATTCATCATCATCATCATTTCAGCTGAAAGACGTCCACTGCTGGACATAGCCTCCTCCAAGTACCTCCACTTCGACTGGTTCTGTGCTTCTCACATCCAACGGGTGTCAATGTCAATTATATTGATCCAAATTCACATTGTTGGTGCATGTAAACCTTACTAACTCACAACCAGTACACTGTAGTTGCAAATAACTGATTGCCAAGTAATCGTTTGCTAGTTCACCTTAGCATAACTTCTGCGGAGTGACAACCGGTTGATAGATTCGATGCTTTCAATTAATTCTTTGTACTAATATGGATTCTTGCTATTGCTGCAACACTGGGCCACTGTATTGGACATTGCACACTTTTCATTTAATAGAACATGATCTCATGGCGTATTTTGCTTAGCAGTCAGTTTACATCTTATAAACGTTTAAGAATGCATACAAAAATAACGTAATTAGTCATGCGAAATTGACTTAGAATTTCTCTACCTACAAGTACTTGCGTTTGCGTTTCTTAGGACATTTTTATGGGAAATGGAAAATTAACGGAAGGAAACGGACAATTAAACTTTTTTAAACAAGAAAAGAACAGCTTAGGGCCTGCCCCTACTGACGGCACGACACCTCAGGGGATTCTTCGGCTTCTCTACATGCAAGCGCATTCTGACGGCAACGATGCCGCATGCTGCGACGTCCGATATCATTGAAATTTCAATTTTATTGTCATGATATTAAGTTACATCTTATTCGTTGCATAAAAATCCCTTGTCGTGCCTTGCCGCGAGTGGTCGCTAGACCCAAACTGCTGATCTATTCTGAACAAATCTCACCGTGGAAACTTAGGTGAAGTGAACTTGAAGTGAGCTGTCTTTCCACCTGATACTATGGATTGTCACTATCACTCCAAGCTCACTTCACCTCAGATTTCATGGTAGGATTTTTAAAGAATAGATTGGCTGTACTGCAATTTTCAGCTACGTAATTTGTCAAAAACAATGTTCACACTGCCCGCTAAAACTCGAGATCAAAGCATTGTTTACGATCGCGAAATTCGCGCAAATATCGCCACGATTTATGAGCACCCAGTCTGTAAACACCCAGGTCCCAGCACTAGGCGGATTTGACACATACCTTTGCATTCCAAGAGCGAATTTATTGCGAAAAAATAACGCTTCGAATTTTCTGTTCGAAAATCTGTGAAAAATGGTGCACTGTGTCCATTTTTGCGCTACAAAGGCTCATAAAGGGGGTTGTAAATTATCAAAATATGGATTTGATTTTGAAACAGGCCGTGCGCGCACAGGAGTTTCCCATCGGCAAAAATGCCAAAATTACATACAAACTTTCATCCTCTATATAACACCTTTATAGGATGCGTTTTCAAAAACCCTTCCTTAGTGCTAACCTTCGTTATAAATTCTTGTGCAAAATTTCATACTTCTAGACCCAGCAGTTCTGGCTGTGCGTGGTCTGCAATTCAACGAATATACGATTTTTGTTAAGAACATGAATTTTTGTTTTGAAATGCACACATTATTATTTCATTCATAACACCTGTTAAAATGATCAAGTGGAAATTAAATCAAATAGCTGTTTATTACTATTTAAAATTCAAGAACAAGGCTAGATGAGCTATAATTGGAATAAAGAACAGTCTGATTCATTATGCCAATCAAAACTAATACTCAAGCATCCGCAAACTACTCGAATGTGCCAAATCGATCGACATTCGGATTTACGTTGAATTATATAATGGTAATCGACTAATCGAGATTCGGCGGAGACGCACAGTCCCCTCGGGAAGTCGAGATATCCAGGATATTGACTAATGCGTAATATCTATGTATACGAAGCTAAGGCGGTCTACACACTCAGCCACTGGCCGACTACTTGTTGTTAATCTGGCTGGGGAGTTTGTTGCGCCACTTCTTCCCAGATAAAACACTAGGAAGTGGTGAAGAGCAGGCGTTTTGGGGGAAAGGTGCATGTAAATGTGCTGATTCTCAGCCTAGTTTAAATAAATTACTTTTGATTTTGGTGCTTCATAATCTGCGTTTGAATATAAAGTTGAAAGTTACAGATAGCAGTTTGAATACGGTGCGGTGTTTTCCTGAAAGAGAGAGAGAGATTTGAGTTTTTGATAACGAGGAGTTGCTCAGGAGGCGACATTGATAAAAATTTAAATGGATTTTGCTAGATTGTAATCGTACAAAGGAGAAGGATATATCCTATTGACACTCCGTCTCCTTCGTAAGAATTTCTTTCAGTATACTCTAGTGAAATTGTATTTGAACAGCTGATAGATAACTAATTAAAATTAAGCGTGAAGTTGTCGATGAATAATGCACTTATTCTACAAAGACGACTATTGCAACACGACCTTGTGTTTTGTTAACACGATTAACTAATATTTTGCAACTGATAATAAACGTATGATATAATTGTATGGCGTGAGTCGTGACTATTACTTTGTTGTACATAGTTGGTAGGTGTAACGACTGCCTAAGGGCAATGACGTAACTTAGGTACCTACCTTGCCCGAAACCTTGAGTTTTTTTAAACACACTTTGATTGCCAAAACGATTAACATCGTATTTAGAACTGTGTGAACATGTAATAAGTGCTTATTATTGTCTGTGTGAATTTGAAAGTCAAATTCGTAGACCGCCATCCACCATTTTTGTTTGCCATGACGTCATAGAACGTCAGAAGGACTTTATTGTGGCCACTAGAAGTATAATAAGTTGACTTTATTCCATAAATTATGTAGATGTTTATCTGTTTTTGTTTCAATGCAAACTTACCTAAATGTTGAATGGGAACATGAAAAAATAAACCAGTTTTGGTCATGCAATCGATCTTTTGGTGTTATCGCATCGAATTTTTTGTTTTATTTGCATAGTATAAGAATTAATTATAGCTTTATTTAATGTTCAATATATTATTATAACGTTTGAGATAACACGGAATATCTAATAGAGAATTTCGTAAAACTAAGCCAATTTCTGTCAAAAAAATTAGAGGTATTTTTGACAGATTGAGACTGAGATCAGACTGTGAACGTTCTTAAAATTACGAGAATTGTCCCTCTTATGTGTATGAGTTATGGATTGGCTAGATTAAGTAAGATAAAGATCAAAATAATAAAGCGGAGCTATCGTTGCAAAGCGTGTATTCCAAAACAGAATGCAGATTAAATACATAAAAAAATGGACACTTAGGTAGAACGGCGCGTTCGTCAACACGACAGAAGGTTGCGTTCATATTTCTTTACTAAGCCAACCGCAAACACTTTAAATACAAAATCAAGCTTTTGCAACAGTTTCCAATCTATCATCTATCCGGAAAACAACACAAATCAATCGGCTTACGTGTCCCAAGTTTTCCCGAAAACTAAAGCGCTCTGTCATCGCGGTAATCCCGTACGGGAAAAATAGTTGTTTAATAATAATAATAATAATAATAATAATAATATTTTTATTCATAAGTTCACACAGAAGTATAAGTTCACACAGAAGTATAAATTACATAGAAGTTACATCATTACAAAATACCTTAATATTATGAGAAAAATAATAATCTACTTATGCCTAAAATAAATCTAGTGTATATCTTCTAAATATTGGTTTATGGCCTACTAAATTCAATAGCGACCTGCCTGATGTAGGTTTATTCAAACCTGTGTTTCAGGCCATCACTTAACAACGCTGAGTTCTCTAGTGGACTAATATATTACTGAACATAGAGCTAGCATTGATACATAATAATTATATTTTTTAATAAGAATTGACATAACATTAATAGACTTATTGCATTACTTCTAGCAATTTTTCAGTGTCTGAGTAATTAAATGTCGCTAAGTATTCACTCAACATATCACTACATTTTTTGCAATTTACACTATATATATTTAGGGACTTATTGATTTTATTATATAAGAACGGACCTAAAAATACATAAAATTTATTCATAAAAGTATGTCTAGTATGTGGCTTTACGCAAACTAAGTCTTTCCTTCTCTTATCTATAGGTATTGGGACATATGGAAGTTTGCTATGCTGGTGCAGTACTATATTCAATATAAATAGTTGACGCACGGTTAAAACCTTACATGCCGTGTAAAGCTCGTGTGTGGGAAATCTAAACGGGCGAAAGGTGGCCACCTTAAGGATAGCTCTCTGCGCACGTTCTAACGGCAGTAGGATTGATTTAGCAGCCCCACCCCATGAAGTTATACAATAAGTTAGAATGGATTGACACAAAGCTAAATAGACCTGTTTAATTAATTTGTAGTCCGATATATATCGTAAGTTCTTAAAAATGTATATCAATTTTCGCATTCGAGTGCATAACAAATCAATGTGTTTACGGAAATTCAGATTTGTGTCAATCGTTACACCAAGATATTTCATATGATCGGTTTTTGCTAAAGTAGGACAATTACATGCGTTGTCAGCATACGTGCCGCACTTATGCGCATAAATGTTTATGTTAGTATTTGGCAGGTTAGTATTTCTCATAGTAAATAAAATGTATTTGGTTTTCTCTGCATTTAGTGTTAGGAGATTTTCATATAGCCAATTAGACACTATATTAAACCCGTTCTGGGCTTGTTTATACACCTCATCTCGAGATTTGTCTGAAAACAATAGAGCTGTGTCATCTGCATAAGACATTATGACACCATTTTGGAGTGTTAAGCTGCACAGGTCATTTATATATACTAGGAATAAAGTAGGACCCAAAATACTACCTTGTGGTATTCCGTAATTACTATTTGGAAGCTCAGAACTGACGTACTGACTAATTTTGACACATTGTTTGCGGTCACTAAGATAATCAGATATTAGTAAAAGCGTTGTTCCTCTTATTCCGAGTGTTTCAAGCTTTTCTAATAATAAAGGACAGGAAATTGTGTCAAAGGCCTTGGCAAGGTCTAGGAAGATCCCAATGGAGTGCAAGCCCTGATCCAAATTAGTTGTTATATAATCCGTCATTTGATGTACTGCCTGATTAGTTGATTTTTTGGGCCTAAAGCCAAATTGTCTTTCTGAAAGCAATTTGTTATCTTCTAGGTATTTCATTAATCTAATATTAATGATTTTCTCTAGGATTTTGGAGAGCCCTGTTAAAACTGAAATAGGCCTGTAGTTGTTAACACATTTTTTGTCACCAGATTTATATACAGGAGTAACCACTGCTTTTTTAAGCGACTTAGGGAATATACCATTAGTTAAGCATAACTGAAAAATATGAGTTAGTGGCGGAGCAAGTAGGTATTTGAAATGTTTAAGTATGTTGTTTGATATGCCATCCCACCCAACCGCGCAAACGTCCTTTAATCCAGAAATAATTGTTAGTACTTCATCGAGATCCGTATCTAGTAAGACAAACGATTTGAGTGTGGGGAAAGGTTTAGGTTGGCTTTGAGGGAAAGAACTTCTAGATTGTATGGTCTTTTCTGCTAAAGTTTTGCCTACGTTAGAAAAATAGAAATTAACTTTATTTGTCGATTCGATTGGGTTGTTCTCTATTGTCAATAAGTCAAGTGGAGGTTCAGGTTGTTTTGTACTAAATGTATTTGTTTTTATAAATTTCCAAATAAGTTTACTATTTTTGCCAGCTTTCTGCAGTTCTTTTCTATCAAATTCATTTTTTATTTTTCTCAGAAGGTTGTTGCAGAAGTTTCTATATCTTTTATACGTAATGGAAAGAATTTCATTTTCAGGTTCAAGTTTGAACTTTATGTGAAGTTTGTCTCTATGCCTAATACATCGAACAAGTCCGGGCGTAATCCAAGGTTTAATGCACTTATACTTCCTTGGTGTTATTTTAGCAACTGTATGTTTTATTATTGCAGAGTGAAGTGAATTTATAAAATAATTAATAGAAACGTTTGCATCGGTAGACTTATAAACTGGGTCAAAATTAATATTACGTATGTCTTTTTCTAGGTGTGTCATGTTGACTTTAGTATAGCTACGTAAACAATTTTTTCTTGGTAAAGAAACTTGCAATGTTAGTAAAACTGCTTGGTGATCAGTAAGCGAAGAGTTAGTAACAAATGTTTTGGTTGGGTTATTTGTTTTTATAATGAAATGATCTAAGCATGAACCGCTTTGATGCGTGGGGTGGTAATGAGCTGGCAAGAGTCCGTGGAATGAGCAGATATTAAGATAGTTATGTGCATGTATATCCATTTTCCCGGAAGCAATGTTGATATTGATGTCCCCCATTAGTATTATGTGTTTAAAAGTTGTAAGACTTTGTAGCTGTACGTTTAGTGAATCTAAGAAATTTGCGACATTTTGAGAAGGAGGTCTGTATATAGCCATAACTACCGTATCTGAATTAATTTTAATGAGTAAGCAATTACTATTTTGTAGCAAAGGTTCTTCTACAGTTGTCCTTAAATTATTGTTAACATATACAACTAAACCATCATTCTGGTTGATGTTTCTGCTGGTTTTATGCGAAACATATCCGTCTAATGATGGTATAACAGCTGTTTGGTTTGACAACCAACATTCTGTTAGGACGATAATGTCGCAACTTATACCCAGGTTATGTAGCAATATTTCAAAACCATTTATATTTCGATTTATGCTGCGAATATTTTGTGTGAGTAGGGTCAGCGGTTTCTCTCCCAAGGGAAATAGTTGTTTACACTCATCAACATTACAAGTTATAGCTTCAGACACAGAAAATTGATCTAGGTCACTAAGTAATTGATCAGTCATGATAAATAAACAACTAACTAATATAAACAAACAAAAACTACTACTAGTGTGCTTAATAGATAGGTTAATAGGTAGCGCTCTTAGGCGCCTTCATAATCTATGGAATGGATATAGTTGTCCTCGGCATATTTTCGTGCTGGACAATTTACATCACCAGTTTTATGATCCGCTTTTCTCTTAAAACGTTTGCACGTCGCACAGTTATGTGGACTGGTTTTTGTGGTACATTCCTTAAAAGAGTGGCCAGTCTCTCCGCAGTGATTGCACGTCGGGCTAGTTTCACGGCAGAACTTGGCCGCGTGACCGAACTGCTGGCAGTTAAAGCACCGAGTAACGATCGTGAAGTCTCGTACTGGGCATGACGTCCAATTGATGAATATTCGTCCTTGATTCACTAGAATCTTCCTGATGCTAGCTGGCACTTCTAGTATGTAATTGCAATTAGGGAGGTCTTTTTTTCCAGATTTATGGCTCAATTTAATTTGTTCTTCAAACGACTCACGAGTTATCATCTTATCTGCGAGGTTTTGCTCGTAGATGCAGTCAAAAACCTCCTTATCAGTCAGGGCTACCGGGACTCCAATAACAGTGATTCTTGGGCGCCGTTTTGATGGTTCTTCAACTTTAAGGCCCAAAGAAGCGAGTTTTTCTAAGCTTCTGAGCTTTTGAACATCCTCTTTGGAGTCGGTACTGATGAGAACGCCTCCATTTTTTACTTTCTTAAGGCCACGAACATGTAGTTTAAGTTCCCCGGGCGAAATAATTTTCTGTACGAGAGACTTGGTATCGTCACTGGATTTGGTCTTGTCGCTGGGATATATGGCAACTGAGCTTAAATTTGCTGGGCGCACAAAGTTATCCGAGCCTTTTTGACCATATTAGCGTACGAAAAGGGTTCTGGAGGGTTTGAAATGCCTTCAACTACTTCTTTGAACTGTAGGAGAGAGTTGCTGTAAGTGCTGAATGGTACTATGGGCTTGAATGGTTTTCTGCTTTAAGGCTTGATATAAAACAGCCATCTGTGATGCACCATTTGAGACACTACGGCAAAGATTGGCTACACGAACCTTTTGTTCCGCAATCATTTTTCCCTCAGCGACTAAACTGCATACTTCACTTAGGATTTTTTCTATGGACCCCATCCATTTCTGTATCTCCGGCGTAGAAATAACTTCCTTTGGTAGCTCATTTTCCAAGGGAGGTGGTGGATTTGGGTCTATAGGCTCGGAATCTTGAGTTGGTGTCGGCGGAGGACTTCGCGTTACTAGATGGCTACGGCCAAACGGGCTAGATCCTGTGTTAGACATATCACCACAGAAACACTATTTGTCTTTAAAAATACTTTAGCTATAGCTCATTCTTACACAAAGTCAGTAACCTCGTAATAATCACTCGCGACCCACTTAAATCACTGACGACGCAAATGATTCTAAAAAAATTATTTGTAATTAATTAATAGTATCATAATATGCTTTGCAAGATATACGTCCGCGCTGACAAACGATTGATCGAGCAACTCGACTCGAACAATTAAAATTTGCGCATGCGAAACACGTCCGTTAAACAAGATTAGAGCTAAAGCCGGGCGGCGGCCGTAAGCCACTGCATAATGGAGGTGATGGGACACCTCTACTCGACAAGCGTCCGACACTACTACAGGGTGAACTCACTCGACGGTGGGAGGGTTAGGAGAGCTGTAGGGTTGTGGTCGGTTTGATGTTTTGTGCTGGTGGAGGGTTAGTGTCAGATTGCGTAATGTTATATCATGAGTTTTAGCGGGGTAGTTGCGTAACACTATCAGTAGCAATGGGTTTCATTTTGACAGTTCAACAACATTCATTGCGTTATATACGTTGTTGATCAGGCACATTTTTCGAGTATATGAAGCAATGGATTAGCAATATCCTTCAAAATCATTAAGATGAGATTGTTAGTATATTATGTTACGCAGTTAGAGTGCCGATGGATAGGGCTTACTGCTTTGGTATATGTCCAAAACTTGGATTCGCTTTGGATACTGTTCAAAGAATGTAAGTCTGCTGGGTAGATTTTTATTTTTTTGATGATTTTCGTGATTGTTATTTTGTGAATCGTTGTGTTAACGCGATTATCAGAAGCTTGACTGTCATATTTTGTTCTGAAAGGTATGTAGGTGGCACGGACATCGACGCGCAGCCTGTTATCATGGATTCCAAACATGATTCTGAACCAAGAGTTGAAAAAATTCGTTTTTCCATGCCATACATTTTGACCGTGTAGGTATTGCACTTTTCTATGAAATAGGTGTTTTTTTTTTAATAACCAACGATAAATTTCTACGGTGTGGGTTTAGAATCATGTGATGAATTCGTGGTAATAGTTTTCGCATAATATGTCCCGACACCCTGTATTATAGCGTGGAAATTCATATTAAAAAAATAAACAACCGAATTGAGAACCTCCTCCTTTTTTGACGTCGGTTAAAAATCTCGTTCCTTTAGTGACATCTAATTATTTTGTGTTCATCTTGTAATTCAGTCATTCAAGGAATCAGTGCGTCATCACTGCATTCTACGAATTTACATAAAACTTTCATAATATTCCACATTTAAATTGATTAACAATCAAAGACGTATTTCGAAAACAACAACTTTATTTCTACACACTAGACGTAGACAATCCGTATTGTCTATAGCTAAATTATCTTATGATTGTTTCAATGCCGATTTCATTTATTGGTACAAATTGGTGCTTTGCCATGTCATCATATTTGAATATTTACGTCAAGGTCCTAATATCAATGCCGGAATTCAATTTAAATTGATTGTAGATTTTAGTTTTAGATTTTGTAACGCACAAAATTATTTATACAGCGCAAATCAGGTTATACAGGTTGGCAGGAAAATCGACGCGCAAACGGTTACTATGGATTATGTACATGATTCTGATTCCCTGTGTTGAAATTATTCATCCATTATTTAAAAAAAATGCTGTTTCATACATTTCAATTAATTAATTTATTCAAAATTTGTATTAACATCAACTTACATAAAGTCTGCGAAACTCCATAACTGTTTAGTTTTTTAATCCATGGTTACAATTGTCGCGTCGATGTCCCTGTCACCCTGTATTTAAGGGTGTTATACAATACATACCATCAAACTGAACAACTTTCTCCATGGGACCAAAATCGTAATTACGAAAAAGTATTTGCCGTCCATACATTTGGGTCGAGTTGGTATTGAAGTTTTGTATGGGATAATCGTTGATATTTTTTTCGCGATTACGGTGTTGGTTCCATGGAGTAATTGTTCAGTTTGATGGTGTGTCCCACCCTTAAATTTGACCACAGCTTTTTGATAAATGCTGCAGAAGCTTGTAATTTCCAGTGAAATACAACGAACATTAATTTTATAAATAACACAGAAAGCCAGCTGTAACATACAACGTTCAAAGTAATTTTGACATACTGCAAAGCCAAAGCCGCTCACGTTGATAACTTTTACGTGGCTAGAAATGTTATCAAGTCGGTGTCGCCTCCAGCCGAGCTTTGTTCCTAGGTGACAGATGTGGCTCCGCAACCAATCTCATAAAGAGAATCCAACCGCCACAGTTAAGCTAAGCTTCTCCCAGCTCCAGACACTCAGTAAATCTTTCATAAAATAAATTACCGACCACATTGTGTCCCTTGAACTCGAATCACTTTTAAACCTTTTTCTCGTATGCATTAAAAACCGCGTAAAACCTTCGCGAAGGCTCCGGATTGTTTCTCTGCTGATATTTTATTTATTCAGTCGTATCGTGTCCTCCAACGTCGCTCCAAGCGAAATATCACCAACCCGGACCGCTCCAGAATATTCTATACGCTTGAATAATGTCTAGTTTTCCATAAAGAATGCATTTGCATACATGTACGTTGTTGTATTGCAACAGGCAGTTCTCGAATGCGACACGAACAAACACGAAACCGCTTTATTTTTCGTTTAGTGCCACACATCGGAAACGGTGAAATGAAAAAGGAATGCAGTGATGGAATATTTGACCAGTGTTGGAGCATTAAAAACAGTGAAAATGTTAGTGCTGTCGAATATATTTCGTGCGAGCCACCCCCAAAATCAGATAGTGCCGAGGGATTTGAATTCCATGTCGACAGAAAAAAGTGCGGGACAAATGGAAAAGTCAAAAATAGTTTCACAAAATTCGTTAAGAATAAAACAACGAACGAAAACTCATGACAATATCAACGTCAGCCATGAGATGGACGATGCTAGCGATGCAAAAAGTGCGAGACGAGACAAGTGTCTGTCTAACAGCGTCGATGCCATCGTAACACATAATGATGCCAAAAGTAAAGTGATATGTAGTGCCAAAGGTTTATTAGAAACTAATTTAGACGATCTGTTCAATGATGTACAAAAACTGGATGGCTGGAACGTGGAGCCAAAGAGTTTAGGTGCCAGTGAACCGACATTAAGTTTTAGTGAGAGTAATTCTAATTCTAAAGCTGTCAATCGCGAATCTCTCGTGTCAGAGGATGACACGGATGATGATACGGCGAGTGATAGTGACTGCACGGATGAAGTGGTTCGGGAGCAGAGGATATGCATGGGAGCTCGTCGCTTCGGTCACTTGCTGCGGAGGGTCATATCTAGAAATGGTAAGAAGATTTTTTTTCTTCATCCTTATCAACAACTATCGGAGTCTTGATTGTCAAGAGAGACTACTACATTTGCTTCATAATTATAGTGCTACTGTTATAGGTTGCTCATTGCCCATAATCGTTTAGGTAAAAGTCTTTCCCACCAGTGGTCCTTCTGCCCAAGTGTCTTTGATAAGACGTAATATTCACAGCACTGCTCATAGTTGATGAATAAAATTGTAAGTAAACCTTGCGAGATGAGGAAGAACAAACAATCTCAAAGAAGACACTGCCTTATAAAATAACACCGAGGTCGGAAGCGCAGCGAATTGAGATGGTGTCGGTCATTTATTTGTTTTCAATTGTAGCAAATTGCTCCCGCTCTGATTGAGATGACCGTCGTAAAATCTTGTTACACGTTACAATTTTATCTTTGTCGTCTCCGCAGTTTCCGATTGGAACTAATGGCGGTTCTATAAAATTCTGCAGAAATGTCGTGTTTGATTTTTAACTCTTTTTATCTTCTTTCAATAATTTTGTAATTACGTTGCGCTTTGTGTTCAGATTTGTGTTACTGCTTCATGGGATTTTGGTATTATTGTCGGCTGTAACGGTTTGGTATTTGGATTAAACTTGATATGTGTCAGTTTTGCGCTGGTATTATCCTATTAGCATTGTTGTAACTGTAACACCCAAATCTGCTGCAATATTTTGTAATGCATATATTTTTAAGCCAATTCCTACTAATACTTATTTTTCGACTGCCGTGTTGGCTTTCGATTCACCGATCAAGGGTCTGTCAAAGTCCCAGGTAGTCAATTCTTAGTCAAAGTGTAAATGTGGTGCTGTTCCGCAAACGATGGTACACTTAATATTATGTCCTACATGTACTGTCAGCTGCACGTTACATAAACTAATGGACGCTAGTGATGGCGCCAAATATGTAGCCGAATTCCGGGCCGAGTCCATTTAGATTGCCATCGACACGGTAAGAAGAATACTCAGTCCTCAATCCTCACTTGATTGTGCACGCAACGTCTACGTTTCAAGTTTCATTAATATTCAAGAGACAAACTATAACTCCTGTAGCTCCCCATAAATGTTCAGTTAATAACCAAAACTACGTACCACCATATCCATACCCCTAATAGACACATTCCACTCCACAAGTTACAGTCAACCAGCAACTCTAATCTTAGAACACATGTGACCATCCAATCGGAACGTCGCAGCAGCAATCAGGGGAAGATATCATCAATCCGTTGCGTGGTTCGTTTGCTAATAGAGTCAACGAGATACGAGGCGGGAGTGCCTCATCAATATCGCACGAAGACGCGGTTACTAGGGAGGAGGGAGATAAGAGAATTCAAGATTTTTGTGAGACTTGAGGGTAATTGCAAAATGGTTGAGGTGTTGATTTTGATTTGGAATTGAATGATGTTGGAGTAATGGAGCCATTACAATTGTTGTCATTTTTCGGGCTTGTGATTCTGGAACATTACCTATGTTCCAGAATCACAAGCCCAAGTCCCTGTAGGTAAATAGATTGCCGATGGCGGTTGTATATTAAATGACGAAGATATTTTTTTTTTTAAATTTATGTTTTAATTTTAAATGATTAAGATTCAAAATTTTTTATATGTTCAGGACAATCAGCCGATCGATTCTGTAAAAATCTCAGTGAGCTGTCAATAGTGTCAATCCCTAGCATTCGTTGGAATGACAGCTCACTCCACGCTCACTTCACCTAAGTTTTCACGGTGAGATGGTTACAGAATCGCACTGCTGGACCTAGTTTTACAATTCTCTGGCTGCTAGTAATTTCTAAATGGGAACTTGCATCGTATTATTTTTATTAGGTAGTATTCCACGAATGTAGTCTTAATCAATTGAAGGACATAAGTTTTTATGCTGCTCGCAGATGACGAATCTCGTAATATTCCGAACTGCTAACTAGATGATGAGCTTCGTCACGATCCCTGTCTGTTAAGGTGCGTCCAGACTGCACGACATGTGCTCCTAATGGCACCCATTTATGTTATGGGTGCCTCAGGCTGAGCCATCTGACATACGGTGCGGTGTAAGCTAAGTTGACATTTGTGAAATGTTTCGTGAAATGTACTGAAAAAACAAGAGAAAAGATGGCGGCGTTAGTTCCTAGTTTGGCCATACGCCAAAAGATCCTTGTAGCTTGTACAGCTATATAAATTACTAGTTTCTTCCTGCGAATTCGGCCGCGTAAAATTTCTTGTTTGTAACAATTGTAACTTAAAATATAACCAATAGCTGTGCTCCGTTACTTCGTTTTCACTAATCATTCTTTCTGCCTTTTGCTCAGCTGCTAAGAGTCGTAGCGTGATAGCCTAAGTATAACCTCCCTCACGAATTGGGCTATTAAATGCAAAAATATTTTTTCAAATCTGACGTCTGGTAGTTCTAGGGATTAGCGCGTTCAAACAAACAAACACTACAGGTTTGTTATTGTACTGTCTGGACGCACCTTTATGTTCTAGCTAACCTATCAGCATCATGGATATTTATTCTTCTTTTGTTTATTGTTGACTAAGCGAAGTGAATAGAAACGAATCAATTTGATTGAAACGGTATTGCCCTGTGAGTTAACTCAAAGATTGCATTCACCGTTACGGGTTGAATCAGTTGAAAAAGTGTTGCAATCAATTGCTGAGAAACATCAAAACTTCTTAATTTGTTCAAGAGTGATCATTAAATTGTGACGACATCAAGCAATGGACAACAATATACATTTTTATTTTTTTATTTGTTGAATACGAGGCTTTTGGCTACTTTGTATTATTTTGTGTGTATTTTATGTTTTTTGTAATGTGCGTCCTGTTCGTGCAGAATAAAAAAATAAAAAATCTGTTCTGCCACGCCACGGTTTAAAATTTAAAATGTACAATATTTTTAAATTCAACCATCGGACTGTAGAAATATATAACGGACAGAAAATTCTTTCAGTGCATGGATTAAAATAAAAAGCTGAAGAGAGCTAGCGTTCAATTTCAAAAGATTTTTGTTCCAGTTTTGTAGAACGAGCGCGCATGTATAAACTAACTTGAAAGCCCTGGTGGGCAGGAATCGTGCAGTTTTCCGGTGTTACTTACGTTTCCATTTTATGACGTGACGTGACGACATGTCGAGTTCTCTGGTATGGCTATTAGTCATCATCTGCCTAGCCTTTATCCAACTATGTTAGGGTCGCCTTCCAGTCTAACCGGATGCAGCTGAATACCAGTATGGAGCAACTGCCTATCTGACCACCACAACCCAGTTACTAGGTAATACGATACCCCTTGGTAAAACTGGTTGTAAGATTCTCGGGCTTCTGACGACTCGTAACGTATCAAAGATCCACGAATGACAGCCGAGACCAACGGCTTAACGTGCTTTCCGAGGCACGGAGGCGTTTTGGTATGTAAAGATTGTCACCCATCTACGGACCAATCGCGGCAAGCATAGCTTAACCTGATCGGTCGACCCGTGCGGTTATTATTACTTAGCCACAAGCCCCACTTCCTCTGGTATGGCGATTAGTGTCGGGAAATAATTTCATTATAAAGTCGTTCCCCGTGTATACAAGCTTTGTTTTTGCTTTTCAGACACCTCGTAATGGGTCATTGTACTTATCATTATAAACAACTTTCGACTAAGGTCCACACCTGGGGGCCTGCTCTCGATGATATGGGCCCGTCCCAAAGTAGCTGATCCGTCAAATGCGACAAATTCAATTTTTTGGACGGGCGAAAACACATCGGTTGTTGGGACAGCTGTCAAATCGTGGTGTCATTCATTCTTAGTTCAAACCCCAAACTTATGTCCGTAGGTGATACGGAGTAGGAAATGCTCGTAACTTCGGACGTTGCACATAGGAAATACACCCCCCGAAAACAAATTGTCAATTTATGTGAACACAGCTACCTACTGAATAGCTGTTTTTTTTGGCGATTTCTGTGTGGTGCCATAGTAAATGTGGTTCATAATGATGAGTACATTGACCCTCTCATTGAGACTCTTACTGACTAAAACCCACCCGTGTTCCTTCCTTAGCCCTTTATGTTCCAGGGCAGCGGTAACCCTTTCGGACGATCCCGCTACCCTGGCAGGCTTGACCCCTTAAGAGGTCTTCAGTTATTTCAGATACACCTTGTATAAAGTTCGGCACCCTAATTGCGTAATACATTATCAATCTGAATCATTTTGAAAGATATTGCTAATCCTTTGCTTTATATGTTCGAAAAATGTGTCTACTCACCAAGGTAAATAGCGCAATGAATGTTGTTGAACTGTCAAAATGAAAGCCATTGCTACTGTTAGTTAATGTTACGCAATTACCCCGCGGCATAGTATCGGCAATAACAGTGGAGCCTTTGAATCGGTTTTGTAAAGTATTAAAAGTTCGTGTGTTCATTTAATTTTAAATAGTGAGTAAAGTTATTGAGACAATCTCATTTAAATAGAAATGTGTTCATTTTGGGAAGAGCAAAATGTATGCAATTTTCCAGAGTGTCCTTCTTACTTTGTATGTTTATTTATGATGCAACCGAGATTACTTGTTTGAAATAGAGTTTATATTATATATAAGCTTTGGAATCTTCCTATCCTACAAGTCCTAACTAACATTATGAATGCGAAAGTAAGTTTGTTTGTTTGTTACACTTTCACGCTAAAACGCCTGAATGGATTTGGATGAAATTTGGCATGTGGGTAGACCATGACCTGGAGAAGAGCATAGGCTACTTCTTATCCTAGATCGCAGACAAAGTCGCGGGCAACAGCTAGTAGTATTATAAACGCGAATGTTTGTCAAGATGGATGGATGTTTGTTACTCTTTCATGCAAAAACTACTGAACGGATTTTGATGAAACTTTACAGTAATATAGCTTATACATCTGAGTAACAAATAGGATACTTTTTATCCAGATATTCCCACAGGATCAACACTTATGCGGTTGAAACCGTTGGGCGCTGCTAGAGTTGATATAATTGTATGAGTAGGTATTCCAAGAACGGAACTCCTACTCTTATCTAAACAGCCATCTAAATTAAATCTATCGACAAAAACCTAAGAGCGATTCGGACAATTTGCACGGTCTGGCAACCTGCTAACATGAGCTACCACCGGCCAAGTGGAACGTACTTACTGCCTCATACAAGTAGGTATCAGTGCGAGTAGATGCCCTCAAATGCGCTCACATGACCTTCTAGTTTGATTATATAGTTAATTAACGCGTTTTAAATGCGTATACCTCGTTTTATGGGTAACTTGAGTTAGTACTAGTTTAAGTAGTACACACGCCTACACATCAAGCTATGCAAAACCAGTATTGGCTGACCGTTCATTGTGTGAAAATATTATACAAAGTGAGGCCAAGACAAACTGGTTTTGTATAGCTTGACGTGTAGCCGTGTGTACTAGTGTAAGTAGTTTGGAAGTCAGATAGTTTACTTAGATTTTTTCTCATTAGCGGTGTAAAATACGGATCGTAAATAAGACTTCACAACCAAGTTCCTGAACTTGGCTTACTTGACTTGCGATCTGATGCAGCCTGTCCTGTCCTGTCCTCCCCCAGCGACGCCCTAAGTTTTTAAGTTTTATGCCCTGGCTGGAGGCCTTAATTTATTGAGGCATCCATAGGACAGCCTGGTTAAGCAGCCGATAACCTCCTAGGTAGACCAGCGATAGGCAACTCACAAAAAATATAAAAAATGAAGTCTTATTGATTGTGTGACAGTTCTAACTGATGGTCCACCTAAAGTTTACGTTTATCCAAAATTACTACAATAGCTCGTAAAACGCGTACCGTAAGGGTTGGATCGAGGTCGCGCTAAAAAAGGATGGAATAGAATGAAGGAATGGATAGAAGTTTTTGGGGAGGTAGAGTGTCCTTTCTCTCGTAAAATCTCGTAAAACCCCATCTCGGAAGTCAAAAACTGTTATCCTTGTTAAAGACACTTCACTGTAATAATAAAAACTTACGAAAACATTTCACTATTTCCCATGCTTATAGCCACTTACCTACAAACAGTTTCAACAACAATTTCCAGCAAAAAGAACAAAAAAATAAACCGTTAAGTACAAAGTCCGTTATCTTAACTACGAGAGCGCGGGTAGTTCGGTAATTTTCAGCAAACTTTCACGCGTCGATATCACTATTTGTTGTAAACTAACGTTCAAGTCCCGGTGTAGCTTGTATAACGTTGTTATATACGGTAACTGCTGTTTAGTGGTTTACTATTCGTTTTAAACGGTTTGGGTTAATGTTTTTGTGAGGATTTTCGGTATTTCGTCTTTTTTTTGGTTCCGTTTCTTCTATTTATTTGAGTTTACATGCACAATATTACAGAATAGAATCCCAAGCATTGTATAGGGACTTTTTACTATGTTATGTTTTGTTGTTTAGTTTTCTTCATAATCTGAGATGCTATTAAACTACTAACCGAACCGAACTTCAGAAAGCCAATTCCCGTAATTAAAAACGTTCAAAATCTAGTCGCAATCTCATCTCGGTGACAAACAAATGTCAAAAACTTGTCAAAATTTAGAGAAAATAGAGGTATTTCTGACAGATTGAGACTAAGATCAGACTATGAACGTTGTTAGACGCTATAAACGTTATTCTATTCTATTCTAAAATTACGAGAATTGCCCCTAAGATCAATTGTGACACAAAATATTGATCATTTGTGAATGTTCTCACAAAATATCTCGTTAGTTGTGGAATCATGTTTTTTTTCTACATACTCCTTTTGCCTCGTTTACGTTCATACACCTGTACCCTAATTGCGTAACACACTATCAAACTCAAACTGAATAATTTTGAAGGATTAAGTCATTGCTTCATATGTTCGAAAAAATTGTTTGCGCGACAACGTAAATATCGCAATGAATGTTGCTGAAATGTCAAAATTAAACCCATTGCTGCTGATAATGTGTTACGTAATTAACTAATTACCCCGCTGGTGATACACGCACGCCGGTTGCGGTTACTACGCACCTAACCTTTCGGAAGATCATCCTTAATCATCATCTGCCTAGCCTTTTCCCAACTATGTTGGGGTCGCTTTCCAGTCTAACCGGATGTAGCTGAATACCAGTATTTTACATAGAGCGAAAGCTTATCTGACCTCCACAACCCAGTTACAGGGTAATACGATACCCCTTAGTAAGACTGGTTGTCAGACTTTCGGGCTTCTGAGACCCGTAACGACTGTCTAAAGATCCACGAATGACAGCCGGGACCAACGGCTTTACGTGCTTTCCGAGGCACGGAGGGTTCTTGTTATGTACAGATGGTCACTCATCTACGGACCAACCGTGGCAAGCGTAGCTTAAAATGATCGATCGGCCTGTGCGGCTATTATTACTTAGCCACAAGCTAATAAGATCACTATACATCATGTTACCATCTGTTATACCGCATTTACACAATCGTGTTCGCCACTCGCCTCGTCATTCGACGAACATTCGACGAAACATTCGTATACGAGTGCCGTCGGGAACTACTACTGTTCACACTCACACATTCGCGGGGTGTACTATTTTGACATTCGCACACGAACATGGAGGACGTGAAAATAATCGCGGCATGCGCGCTACATCTAATTGAATTCTTCTTTAATTTTAAGTTGCTGACTGGCAATCCCATACTAGTTGATATACGGTTCCATGCATCGTTTGGCTTTTGTCTATTTTTATGATTGAGATGTTTTGGATTCCAAATGAGCTCTTCCTTTTGATATAGTTCTAGGAATTATAAAATTCGCACTTCACTTCATTTTGTCTACACGTCCTGCAGTGCGATTCTGTAACCATCTCACCGTAAAAACTTAGGTGAAGTGAGCGTGGAGTGAGCTGTCATTCCATCTAGGGATTGACTCTATTGACAGCTCACTCTAAGCTCACTTCACCTAACTTTTCACGGTGAGATTTTTATAGAATCGATCGGCTGTTGGGTCGGGCGCTAGCTGTCAACTGAATGCAGGCGAATGTGTGAGCAGTAAGTTCGTGTTCGCCATTCGTGCCCTTTGATTCGCGCCCGCAAAACCGTTCCCAACGCGAGCGCTCGAATCGCGAGGCGAGGCACGAGGCGAATAGCGAGCGCACTGTTTACATATGCGTGTTCGTTATTCGCCTCGCCATTCGCCTCGCGATACGCACGAATGTGTAAATGCGGCATTAAACAAGCCATTTATTCAAAAGCAGAAATTCCAACTATCCACCGCGTTTATTTCGCAGTCTAGCTTTTCGAATTATTTTGACTAGTCGCCGCGTCATCTGTGAATTTCTCGCCTCTGTGGGAATTCCTTTCAGCATTTGGCTTTTAATAGCTCGGAAAATTTTAGCTAAAGATTAAAATTGTACAAAGCGATGTGCTTTGAAGAGTGATGGGTGGATCTTCATTATGTAAGTCGTCCTTTACTTTTGTTTCGGGTTTCTGATGTTGAGGGTGGAAATTACTGTGACATTTTCTTTTGAGGAATCTCTTGGGGTTTGGTTGGTAAATAAAACTAGAAATACGTGTGTTTGTTAACTGTCGAGTTTGTTTACTGCGACAAATGGAGAGACAGAAGGTATATTCGACCTGTTATACCAAAGCACTCTTTATCACTTTTGACAATGATTCCCATTAAATTGATACTTCAATCAACCAACTCAGCCTATCGCAGTCCACAGCTGGACATAGGCCACTCATAGGCTGCGCCACAACACCCTGTCCTCCGCCTTCCGCATCCAGTCTGCCCCAACCACGGTAGTTGAATTGATACTTCAGTAAGGTTGAAATTATTTAACTGTCTCGTAAATGCTCCAGTGGCATCCTAAGGGCATTAGTGCAGAGGTTCCATTGTCAGTACCTGAGACGGTTTTTGTATGGCATCCCATACTGAGCAATTGTTTGTTTTGTTTGTAAAATGTTTATGTGAAGTATTTTTTTATTTATTTTATTTTGTGCCTTATGACCTTTTTGTTTCTCGAAATTAACATTTTTTTTATTTATAGACAAACACAACTTGTTATTTTATGACGTGCAAGTAAAATTCAATCATTCAACCATAAGGTGAAAAGCAATTACGAGGCCGACAATTTTTTTTTTGGATAGAAAAATGAAAGAAAAAGTATTTATTGCGACTCGTATACAGGATCATAAAATAAACTAAATACAGTTAAAAATAAAGCAAATTGTATAAACAAGTAACAAAAGGAAAAAAAAACAAAGTCCTATACGAGGCCAAAAGGCTCCAATCTCAGCACGATGCTTCATTGAAAAAATAAATGTCGTTGCGCTGGTATTCTGCTAACTAAAACACAAAAAAAAACAAACTATAAAACTATTTTCTCTTCTGAAAGCGGCGTTGTGCACTTTTTTTGTGATGGGTATAAAATGTTAAGCTCGCGTCAGGCCACGTGACCTGATCGAAAATCCGTAAGACGGAGCTTGCGTCAGGATACGTGACCTGATCGAAAATTCGTAAGACGGAGGGAGAGTAAACCGCATTCCAAAATCAAAAATGCACAACGTTAATATTCAAGTTTTCACTTCTGCCGGCACTCCCGGAGTGCAACCCGTTTTTTTTTCGTTTGACTATATTTTGTCCCACTGCTGGCAAAGGCCTCCCCTTTTTCTTTTCAAACCTCCCTGTCTTGAGTGATCTCTGGCCATGTTGACCCTGTAAACCATACCAACTGTCAACTATACCACAGACAATTTGTAATTGCTCTATTGACAGATTTACGTTGTCAGTGTGTAAGCCTTTTTTTTTTTTTTTTGAGGTTGGGAAATCATCAAATGACTCCTCCCGCTCTGGGTGGAGCAGGAGGGAGTGTCAGACTCTTACTGACTAAAACCCACCCGTGTTCCTTCCTTAGCCCTTTATGTTCCAGGGCAGCGGTAAACTAATTAATAAATTATAGGTATTTATATTAATTATAGGTATTTATATTTATATTATAGGTATTTATAAATAAACTAAAACAATACCTAGTCCACAAATGCTATTATAATATTAATGAATATTTTAATGATAAATAAAATGAATACCAAAAATAATAAAGTTGAAGTGAGTAGTAGTAAAAACATTAATATTATACTTTTTCAAATAATAATATAATAATAGCCCTCTTCCTCTATTCTATCTTGCTGTGCCCGACAGGGTCCACAATGATCTAAAATTATGTATATTTTGTAATGTACCTACCACCTAAGTTCACATTGTGGAATGCAAATAAATGTATTGAGTATTGAAACCCTTTCGGATGTTCCCGCTACCCAGTGTATAAGCCTGAATCACAGTCTCAGCAACCTCAAACGACAGTATTCTTACCCGCAGAACACAAATCCTAATTCATTGCCAAACACTTAAATTACACGAACTTTTCCCAATTCCTTTTGTTATCAACCACCTTATTCCGGATTACAATATAACTTCGTACCGCGGTGCCTACTAAAGTGTAATATAATAGGGTAATCGTAAAAGTTAAAAACTCGTTAGTTACGTTGGACACGGAAGTTTTGCGGAGCTCGGCTTTGGTACCGTTGTAGCGTCCATTTTACCTGTACGTAGAATTAAGGCTGTGATGTAGGAGACACGATAGCGAGTGCCATTTTCTCGTTTAAAATCATTTCTATTTCATGCAGGGAACGTTTTCTAAGAGCAGCCTTAACAATTCTGATAAATGCAATCGCTTCCAGATTTATATCTGGAAGTGTCCTAGTATACACATAATCAGCCTATATTGTTCCCAGTGCTGGGAGACGGGCCTCCTCTCAGTGAGAGACAGTGGGCCATAACCCAACACGCGGACCTTGTGCGGGTTGATGGATGTCGCATGTCTTCGATTGATGTTTTCCTTCACCGTTTTGAGAGTAGTGGTGATGAAAGAAATACACAAAGCAAAGTGCCTGTCTGGGTTCGAACTTTAGGCCTACAACTCGTGGGGCCGATACCGTTGACCACCACTGCTCTGAAGAATAGAAGAGAGTCGTAAGACTTCTGTAATATTCAACACAATTTTGCCATAACACTATGAGAGAAAAGCGAAGGCTTATTACTAAATGCTTATGTGTTTACGATCAGTACCACCGTAAAGGAGAAAAACGCGCTAAAACCATTTATATTATTATACACTTTTATCAGACTTTCCGTACATTTGCATTGCAAATCGGATAATTATGGAAATGGGGAAATGAAAATGCATTTTATTATTTTCAATTCCACATTTTCGTATGTGTATAACCATTGCACAGTGCATTTGCGACTTATAGGCATGTTATGGAACCGTTTTCTCTTGGGATTAGGTATATTTACATTTCTTTGAATACTCTTAATATTTGTACCTATGGTTGTTCTTTCATTTTCGCTTTTGCCCTGAGACCGTTAGTCCCACATGCTGTGATCAGCCATCTTTATCTTTCTCCTGCAGTTCATTTTATATTTTACCTGTCCTAGTTAGAAAGCAAGGAAAGTATTTATTAGGATTTGCATAGGAAAACAATTATTCAAACTAAATATAGTGTATCTATGATTGCAAATAACCCACTGCTGGGCAAAGGATTCCCCATAGACCCATAGCTTTCCATTGTTACTTGTGCGTTATTGTCTCTAACCAATATCATCATTTGCCTAGCTTTTTCCCAAATATGTTGGGGTCGGCTTCCAGTCTAACCGGATGCAGCTGAATATCAGTATTTTGTATGGAGCGACTGCCTATCTGATCTCTACAACCCAGTTACTGGGTAATACGACACCCCTTGGTAAGACTGGTTGTCAGACTTTCGGGCTACTGACGACCCGTAATGACTGTCAAAGATCCACGATTGACAGCCGAGACCAACCGCTTAACGTACTTTCTGAGGCTCTTGGTATCTGAAGATGGTTTACCATCCACGGACCAACCGCGGCAAGCGTAGCTTACCCTGATCAATCGACCCGTGCGGCTGTTGTTACTTAGCCACAAGCCCCAACCAATATCCCTGATACAAATACATGTCCTGTACGAGGTTAAAAGACTCTTATCCCAGTCAATTCATATATGTAGTTTTGAATCAGGCCATCCTTATATTCCCCCTTCCTTTTACACCCTCGATATCCGCGTCAGAAATAAAGCACGTCGCCAAGACATTTGTAGTACATCACTCCATCAGGTTTAAGCTTTCCCTGGAGACCTGTAACAGGGGAGGAACGGATATACGTGTTATAACGTAAGCCTGTCGTGTCTATACTATACCAAAATAGTCTTATTTTCCTGTGTCTTGTTGGCAAGGTGTAATGCCGTTGTTTCTTCCAAAAACTGGTTATAAATATCTTAGTAGTTTTGGCACAGGTTAGAGCGATCTTGGAGTATTTGGCCATAATAATATAGCATAGCAGGTAGACGTATTACTAAGGGTATCGTGTTACCATGTAACTGGGTTGTGGAAGTCAGGCAGTCGCTCCATGTAATATATATACTGGTAATAAGCTGCATCTTGTTAGACTAAGACTAGAGACTGATCTATCTACTTAATTAAAATCACTGAAAGACACACACAGCCATAACCGCAGTGTCTAGAAGCTTGAAATTTTGCACAAGAGTTCCTTGTACGCACAGCTACACATCAAACTATACAAAACCAGTTTAAGCTGACTTCTGATTGTACGAAAGACCTATATACAATGCGAGGTCTGCGAAAACTAGAAATGTATAGCTTGATATGTAGTCGTGTGTACATATAACTAAGGTGAGCAATAAGGAAGAATCTTTGAAAATCCATCCCCTAAATAATTTGTAAAAAGTTTGTATGGTACTTCGTTATTTTTACCGATGAGAAATTCCATCGGGCACACCGCACAAAAGAACATATAAGATTTCACTGATATTTTAATAACCAATAACTTTACCAGTTCTCTCAACCAACATAATCTGCGATAGAGTTTTGGTTGCCAACCATGTAAACAAATAAGAGTTTTTGAATAAATAACTTTAATTCCTACACAATAAAGTTCAGTTTACACTAAAACTTCAAACATTTTTATAACTTTTTCAATAGTACTATTCACTCTGAAATCAACTTTATTTACGCTACATTAATTGGAAACATGGATTTCAATAGATCTTACATGAGATAGTGGCTCACGAGTCATTGTAGGAGAAGCAGCATTCAGTGTTCTATTCATAGTCAAGACCACACCGCAACATTATAATATCTGTGCTAATATTCCTTGAAGCCGGAAGCACGAACAGCCAGTAAGTTCATGCAGCCACTGTTATATTCAGAGTTCAGACGTGAAATAACGCTGCGCCATTCGTTAGTCTTAACCCTAGAACATCGTAAATAAACGTAAGAAATAAGTGAGCTCTCTCAGTCTTACCATTTGGGTTTACGAGTAAAATGTTTGTTGGTTGAAGTCGGAGTGGCTTGAGGTTTGTATTTATAGTGTAGTATTTTTTGTGGTGGGTGGTTTTAAAGCTGCCTAGGTATTACATGGGGGTATATGTGGTCATAAGATAGACCGACGACCTTGTGAAGGTCGCAGGAACCCGTTAAATGCGAGAAGCACAAAACCGGTTGAAGTGGAAGTGCTCGGGGGAGGCCTATGTCCAGCAGTGGTCATCTTTCGGCTGAAATTATAATATACAGGGTGGCAGGGACATCGACGCGCAAACTGTAACCATGAATTCAGCACATGATTTTAGACCCCATAGCGTCGAAATTTTTCGTCGGTTATTAAAAAAAAATTGCGGTTCCTTACATTTTGACGCCCTACGCGTCAAAATGTATTGCACTTTTCTATTAAACAATTTTTTTTTTTGATAACCGACGAAAAATTTCGACGCTATGGGGTCTAAACTGTAACCATGGATTCAGCCCTTGATACTAGAGTATCAAGGGCTGAATCCATGGTTACAGTTTGCGTGTCGATGTCCCTGCCACGCTGTATACTCATACGAATATAAACACATATAAAATGTCCATTGTTTTAAAATAAAGTCAAGTGCGAACTATTTACTTCATCATCAACAGCCTTCATCATCATCATCAGCCCGACTTCACCCACTGCCGGGCATATGCCTCTCTTAATCTTGTGCCCATCTACACGTTCCTTTGTCAACCTGCCACCCTCAGCCAGGTTCTACCCGCGATGTTAACAATGTCTGTGTGCCGTTAACCAGGCACAGTTTGTGACTTTGAGCTGCATCAAAATATTGTGTGCGAAAAGTTTTAAATAAATAAATAAGAGGCCCTCTTTTATTTATTTAAACTTTTCGCATACAACTTATTGTATGCGAAAAGTTTAAATAAATAAATGCCTAAGGCATCAAGACCGCTTTTGTATCTTAATACAAAAGCGGTCTTGATGCCTTAGGCATTATTTTCTTGTGCCAATCCCCACGCTCCTGTGCCAGCCTCATCCAGCACCCTAATTGCGTAACACACGATCTGAATGATTTTGAAGGATATTAGCAATATCCTTCAAAATCATTCAGATCGTGTGTTGCGGTTGGGTCTGCGCCTGCACCCTAATTGCGTAACACACGATCAATCGGAATCTGAATCATTTTGAAGCAAATTGCTAATCCATTGCTTCATATTTTGGAAAAATATGTATGCTCAACAGCGTAAATAACGCAATGAATGTTGTTGAACTGTCAAAATGAAAGCCATTGCTGCTGTTATTGTGTTAGTTACCCCGCATGTTTTACCGAAGAACTTACTTACCAATACAGGGTTTATTTTTAAATATGGTAATCGCGTAAAATTTATCTACTGTTCTACTTATAGAAATCTTTAATACCTACTCGACCTAAACGTATGGGACGGCTGAATTTTTGTTCGCGATTACGATGTTGGTCTCATGGAGAAAATTGTTCGGTCTGATGGCCTGTACCACACTCTTAAATTTGGCTGGTCTTTGAAAACTAACCCTGTATACTTTTCTAAGGAACCTATTAAAGTAGCATCCATCGGAGGTTAGGCATTAAGTGGCCCTTATCTATTTAGAAAAATAATTTTCACCAAGATTCCAAATGCTCAAGTAAAAATGCTATCACAAAAAACCCCAAGAAAACCATTTCTGCAAATAGGAGTTTGGCTGTATGTATCTTACATACAGCCAAACTCCTATTTGGTTGGCCTTTATGCTCACATATCAATAATCGTCTCCCACTTACCTTCGAAAGGGCCACAATTTACCTTCAACCCATATTTCCATGCATGTTCTGCTATAAATATCGACGATAATACGATTTTAGCGGACATTATTGACTATAACAGCAAAATGCCCACAAAATATCGACGTAATGGCTCGCTAAAGCCATTTATATGTAACGATATAATCCGTGTCGTGTCGCACAACGATAATAGCAACAAAAACTACACAAGCGATGTTGTACAAATCATTTGTGGTGCGAAATACAGGAATGTTTTAGTAGTACAACTTGTATTTTTAAGTGAGACTTTTAACGTGGTCGCTTTACAGGCAGATGCTTTGGTATTTCTGGTAGTCAGAAGCCCAAAAGTCTGACAACCAGTCTTACCAAAGAGTATCGTGTTATCCAGTAACTGGGCTGTGGAGGTCAGATATGCAGTCGCTCCATGTCACATTCTGCTTCGGTATTTTGGGTAGTCAGAAGCCCAAAAGTCTGACTTACCAAGGGGTATCGTGGTATCCAGTAACTGGTTTGTGGAGGTCACCTAGGCAGTCGTTCCATGTAAAATCCTGGTATTCAGCTGCATCGGGTTAGACTGGACGTCACAACATAGTTCAAGAAAAAGGCTAGGCAGATAGAACAAAACATAGATTTTCCTTCACTTAAAACAGTCGCAATTCCCCAAAGAAACACTCGTTTAAAAAAGTTACAATAATTGGAAGCAGACATTCAAGAACAGAGAAAACACGCTCATTAACTTTTATTTGGTTATAAACACCTGTTTTAACTCGATTTCCGAAAGCATTGCACCGCAAAATTTCTTAATTAGGTTTATTTACACTGCGGTTTAACCGCAGCCGCCGATACGGTACAAAAGTCCCCAAAGAAAATGGATGACTGTGGTTTTAATTTAACACGTACTGCTTGCTAACCAGTAATAAGTGCAGTTTTCCATAATGGCAGTCTAGAAAGAAAGAAAGAAGAAAGAAAGAAAAAGTATTTATTCCGACTCGTACAGGATCATAAACTAAACTAAACACAGTTAAAAATAAAACAAATTGTATAAATAAGTACCAAAAGGAAAAAAAAAAACAAAGTCCTATACGAGGCCAAAAGGCTCCTATCTCAGCATGATGCTTCGACATTTAAAAAATAAATGTCGTAGCGCTGGTATTCTGATAGGGCCCGCTGTGATGTCACGGGCAATCACAGTAATAAATAAAATAATCTAATTAATAATCTAATCGGTCTAATTAGTGTTATCCTCTCTTCGAGATTCGATTTCAGCGAATATGGACATCCAAAGTGAGATTAAGAATTTTCGTAGAATTAGGACCAAAAACGCCTGGGGGCCTACTCCGAAGTGCAAAGTGCGAATGTTCGGATCGGACCGACACATGGCCGAACCGAATATTATTGAAAAATGCGAAAAAAGTTCGGATCGGCTCAGTTGGGTCGGGACCATAGTCAATATTCGAAAGAGTGTAGGAGTGTAGGATTGGAACCGACCGAACCAAATAGTAACTTCTTAGCAGGAAACGGCCGAACATTCGGCCGATACTACTTCGGAGTAGACCCCCTGACTCGTTGGTCTAACGATCGCAGGCGCTACTGCTTGAGCTTGAACTCCTGGGTTTGATTCCCGGATCGGGCAGTGTTATTGGGTTTTTTGGAATTTCTCGGTTGCAGCCCGGAGTCCAGATGTGTGCCCGGTCTATGGCAATAGACTCGCCACATATTACATGGGACTTAAATATAACTGGCGAAATATGGTGTTATACACACCTCTGCTTAGCCCTTCGGGGAATACAGGCATGATTTTATGTTCGTGTAGGACAAAAAAAACTTGAGAGGTGTCAAGGGACACCCGGATGGAACGAAGTTCAAAGAGAGAGAGAGAGAGACAGACAGAGAAACACGAGCACGCCGCACGGCTTAAAACTATAGCAAAAAGTGTCGTTCCAACTTTTGGTCTTAATTTTTTCCGTCTAGCCCCCTTTCGCAACGCGCGATAAGGAACTTCGTTCCAAAAATTCTAATCAATAGTGATGCCAATAATAATGTTACTACTGCTGGGAAACAGGCTTCCTCTGTGAACGGAGGTGTGCCATAATCCACATCCACCACGCGGATCCAGTGCGGGTTGACGGATGTCACGTCTTCAAATTTTTAGAACCAAATGTTCGAAGACATGTGACATCTACCAACCCGCACTGGGCCCGCGTGGTTGATTATAGCCCACTCCTCTTCGATGAGAGGAGGCATGTTATTGCATGCAGGCATGTTATTTATAAGTATTTATTAGGTATGCTGAAACTGTGTGTACTCCCCGTCACTTTTCCCTAAAGGTTCATTAGAAAACCAGCGTCAGACAGCATCTGTCTGGCATTAATGCTGAAATGAACCTTTTTGGCGCAGCCGTGAGGCACACACTATTGTTGTCTGAAACATTATTTTTTATTTTGGTTTCACGAACCGTGTCCAAATAAACTTTTCTTTCTTTTCTATGTGTCCCAGCAGTGGGAACAATATAGGCTGATTGTGTTATGTTGTTGTTTAAAGTGCCTACTTGGGTTCTAACTCACGACTTACAACTCGTAAGGCGCGGCCGTTAGCCCTAAGCCACCACTGCACTTAAAGGCTGATTATGATGCCAATAATCCACAACGGATCGGCCATGCTCGACCAATCACGGCCCAGTTTCATCGCTAGTCGCCTCTAACACTTGCTTATGCAAGCGTAAACGATACGTACTTATCTAAACTACTGGTTTTTTTTCTACTGTATCTACTCATGTTTTCACGTGCGGCCAGCCGGACATGCGTGACCGCTCAAAAGTGTAAGAGTTCCTTTGTGGACACGCCTCCTGCCACCGATTCGGTCCATCAGCCAAATTGGCTATGTCATTCGGGTGTGTCACAATAATTTAGGCGAGTTTCGATGAAAGTGGAACTAAAAAGTTGAAACTGTGTTTATGAATCTTTATGTTTTTGTGCAAGTTATTGAGTAAGGTTGGTGAAACAAGTTGACGATTCGAAGCACAGTTTATACAGCATGTATCAGAAAGATGTGGTCATATTTAAGGGCACACCCTTAAATATGACCACCTTAAAAGTTGTTCAGATTGATGATCTGTACCACAGTACAGATCATCAATCTGAACAACTTTTTCCGTGGGACCTACATACATTGTATTCTCGAAAAATAGTCAACCGTCATTTAGGTAGAGATCGGGGCGACATTAAGTTTTGTATGGGGCAGTTGATATTTTTTTCGCGATTCCCATGGAGAAAGTTGTTGGGTTGGATGGTCTGTACCCACACCATTATATGATCACACCTTTCTGATAAATGCTGTAGATATGGACCATCTTTATTTAAAGCGATTTACTCAGCTTTAGTTTAGGTACAAAAGATTTGTCAGAAATAGTTGCAGTTGCGTATCGAAAGACCAGGGGGCCTACTCCGAAGTGCAAAGTGCGAATGTTCGGATCGGCTCAATTGGGTCGGGACCATAGTCAATATACGAAAGAGTGTACGAGTGTAGGATCGGAAATAACCGAACCAAATAGTAACTTCGTAGCAGGAAACAGCCGATACTACTTCGGAGTAGACCCTCAGATATTTAAGTACAGCTATCAAAAGTTGTAATTAACACAACGTATTATTTTTAATAGAATATTAATCAATTTTTGGTCAAATTCGCTATCATCTCGATTGTGGAAAAGATTGTATTCAAATTTTGTTTCCGAAAACCATTGTCCTTTCTCCGTAAATTATTCCGGATCATTTTGACAGCGGTCATAATGTTGATCTCGAATGAATTAGCATACTGTAATGAGAAATTAATTTGTACACCGTTTTTCAGTGGCTTATTCGCCGATGGTTTTTAAATGTTAAGCTTAAATTAATTTGGAAAGGCATTCAGTTCAGTTCCGGAATTCGAGCTTTTGGAGCCGAGTGGCGGCTGGCGACTGTTTCTGATTACATTTTGTGTACAAAAGATATCGGAATGCCAATTGTTTTTATCTTTTATTTTAAAAACTTTTGTCTTCTTTTGTAAAGTTGTGGTGGGGTGCAGTAGTTTAATTATATATAAGTACGTGTACCACACTTGAATTGAAAGTTTGCTTATACTATGTCCATTAAGTTCACCGTTTTTTGACAGCTGTCTTAGAAAACTACTCCAGATTACGTAAAATTTAACTTTAAAATGCGTAATAAAATAAATATATAAACTGCCTTATCTTATTGAATTATCTTATTTATGGCTTCTTACGGGCATTATAATACCGTACGTGTATCAATAAATGTATTGTGTGTTGTCACTAGTTCCATCTGTCAAAAAACGGTTTATCTAATGGACAGGGTATAGTTGGAACATACAAGGCTGTGTTTGTGAATAATTTCGTTTCGCACGCCATAAGTGTTATTAATAACTGTAAGCTTTCTTTGCTCATTAAATGAACATTAGGTACTTCCTGAATCTTAATTAATAAGAGTGTAATAAACTGGATGCGAATTAAAACGGATTAAAACGTTTATAAATTAAACCGGGATGGCGCGCTTTCAATTGAATGGCTAACATCCTGTCCAGCCCAGCTTAGTGACGGGTCGAGAGAATATTCTGCAATATTATTTTCGACGGAAAATATACTCTGAACACGGAGAGTTTAAAATTGAAATCATTTAAAAGTAGTACTTACTTATGATTGGCAGGAAGTAACGGCAAAATAGTGTTAAGTTACAAAATCAAAGTCAAAGAAATCTTATTCAGCCTATAATAATAATAAACATTTAATTCAGATTAAGTCCATAATAGGTTAGTAACAATGTACTTAAAAAACTAATGATAGTAATGACAAAAAAAAAAAATTACATGAACCCGCATCCATCTTTACAGCATGGGGGACTCCCACCGATCGGTAGAAACACCCAGTATAGTGTTGGTACTGCCACGAACGCGAGCGAGTAGAGAGGCGCATCTTTTCCTAACGATAGCGGCAAAGCCATCCACCCGCGCCTCAGCAAACATCCCTGACGCACTACAACGCCATGGCAGCCCCAACAGAACCCTGAGTGAATTATTATATTGGACACGCAGGTTGCTGTATGCCCGCTGCGAATAACTGACCAATAATGTTCCCACAACCGAAAAATCGATTTACTTAAAAAAAAAATTACAAGTTCTTAATAAAGCTGATTACTTGTAAATCATAAAGTTTGCCTTCATACAGAAATCCTTATTAATACCATACGAAGTTTGTTCCTCGAGAATGTGCTCGCTCGGAAGAAGGTTGTTGAGCTTATTTTGACTTCAACTTCGTAAAACGTTCAGATGCACTCACCTTACTGTAAAAAAAAAAAATTTGGTACACATGCAATTTTTAAGTTCTCTTCCAAAATAATTCTCTCGAGAACTAAAAAGCAAAGTTCTCGCTAGGAGAATATTCTTGGGAATTTACCATCACTAGTCCAGACCAGTCAGTTATTTTTATAATGACAATTACCGTAACGGGCGGAACATCTTAATTAACTAATGCTCAAGTTGTTGGTTTTTATTAAATAACTAACCGTTTCACTTTGCAGTCTTTCTTTGACGACGATTTTCCGCATTTTTTGTTGTGCGAAGTCGGACGTTGTAACTATGTTTACCGCTTCGGTGACTTGTCGTTTATCTAGGTTTGCAAAGTAACGGATACTTTTGTGGGTTTTTGTCTTTTTTAAATCAAATTAAAAGTTATTTAATCAAATTGGCGGAGAATCAGCACTTTTTGAACACGGACAGTCCTCCAAAACGCCGCCCTTCCTTCAGCTGGGAAGAAGAAGTGGTGCAACAAACTCCCCATCAGGACCCTAATTCACTATGTCCACTTAATGATTCTTTACTTTGAAACCCCGTGAATTCCTTAGCTAATCACAACAACTTCGCGTTCATTTTGCGCGGTTTCGTTCATTCTGTCATAGAGAATTTGATACCTGCTGTTCTAAATAGTATTGACAAGACATGACATGTGTCACGTTAGTAGGTATTTGATAGACTATCTCTAGGGTATTGTATTCAATGTCGAATATCGATTAGCGATCTAGAGTGTGCATCTTTTCAAGGATTTTACTTTGGTACCTATAATCTGTCTTTGAGCACATTATAAACATTTAAATGTTGATGGTGGTGGTGTAATTGGTTTTTGGGTGACGGTATCTGAGTGTGGAAATTGCTGACTATGTACAGACGCCAGCAGGTCAAGCTACCCGAAACTGTCAAATTTTCCCAATCAACCTTGAACCTTAAAGCTTTAGCGATAAAGTTGAAAATCAATTAAAGAAATCTGACAGATTGTAGTAGCTTGATGTGCTGGCGTCTGTACATTGGGTTCCCACCTGTAAAATAAATGTAAGAGATAAATAACAAATAAATAAAATTATTTAATCAACTCGTGAGGTATATCCTAGAACCAGAAATTCGAAGACATGTGACATCTACCAACCCGCACTGGGCCCGCGTGGCAGATTATAGCTCACTCCCTTTCCACTCAAGAGAGGAGGCAGTTCCCACTGCAGGGAGTGACTTAGCAGTGAGAACAATAATATAGGCTGATTGTGACTTACTTAACCTATTTTGGACATAGGCCTCTCCAGAGTTGCTCCAGACCACCTGATTCTCCGCCTTCCTTAACTAGATAATGAAGGTTAGTTAGCTGTAGGCAATATTGACAAACAATAACAAATAATCTGAATTTAGATCTATAACTTAAGAGCCTAGTATTGTAGCCAAAGGTAATTATTCACCACTACATTAACTTTGATAATTATTACGTATAGCATACCGTTCAGAATCATTTCTCAACGATCTTCAATATTTGTCTCCTCGATCTAATTTATAGCTTATAACGCAATGTGATTTATTGTTATGACTTATGACAAACGTTATTGAAGATATTACGCCTTATGTGAGAAAAGTTAGGGTTAACGCACATTATTAAGGGGTTAAACGAGTTTGTAATACGTTTTTTGTGAGTATTAACTTTGATAATATTTATCGGGAAATACGGACTTTAAACAATGTGGGTATTACTATAAGTACACCTCTGCCTAACCCTTCGTGGATTACCATAGGCGTGATGTTATGTTATGTCCTTTGAAGGTTTAGAGGTATGAGGAACAGGGTGTGAAGTTCACTCATCCTCCATAGAAAATTGAGGATCCTCCGACCAGACGGGTGTTGTGTCTGGCGGGCAATTGCCCAACGACTGATGTCGGGAAGTTTGTATGTGTGCTAATTGCGCGGTAAACTCTGCTTACGAGATGCAGGATTTGCGTGACGTCAGTATGACGCGTTGTTCGCATGTGGCGTTGTAGATACCGCTACAAAGGGTTGTATGTGGTGATTCGTTTTTACAAATTTTTTTTTACCATTTTACAGGACTGTCGTGTATGTACATAAATATCCTTGTTGTTACTTTTAGTTTGTTTCTCACATTGCGTTACAGACAATTGCTCATTGAACAGTATAACAGAAGTCCAATTTTATTCTCGTAATTTAAAACGTTCAAAATCTAGTCGCAGTCTCATCTCTGCGACAAACAATTACCTAATGTCATAAACTCGACAAAATGTAGGGAAATTAGAGGGAGTTTTGACAGATTCAGACTGAGATCATGCTGTGAACGTTCTTAAAATTACGAGAATTACGCCTTAGGTGTAATTACTGTCAAAAATGTTCATTACACCATTTTGATACCAACGACAACGCAATGGATGTTGTCAATACTGACAGAATTGTAAAATTATCATATCAAATAATCGTACTGGCTAAATACTGGCTATGAAAAATTTGTTCCAAGTTCAATGTTTTATGACGTTTTTTGCGACTCTGCCAATGAATTTGTCTGTAATGAGTGCATATAAATAAATTCTTCCAACCAAATTTTAACAACTATCTATGTATTTATACAATAAAAACGAACTCTAAAATATATAGCATAAGTTGGTCTTTCGATACGCGAAAAGAAAAACGTAAATCACGAAGTCCATTTCGTAAACACCACTTTAAACACGTTTATTTTTCTTATTACGGACTGCAAGATGTAAAGGGATTTTCTGTACAATTCCCTTGGCTTAAAACAGATAGGTTAATATCATCACTGTCTCAACTGAGTTATTACTCGGCTTCAGACACACAGTCACAAACATTGTGTTAGCACAATCTCAAAGGCTGAGATGCACCCACGGCGGCGGCGTACAAATAAATTAATCATAGCACGTTGCATACTGACACAATATGACAAATTAATGTTTGTTGTGGATTTTAAAATTGTAATTAATCAAGGAATACGACCATCCGTTCCATCACAAAGATAACTGATGTCACTTGGAAAGCTGCCACGCTGTCAAATGGAATTGGGCTGTACACATCTGCCGCATGTCAGACGACCCAATGGGTCCCTTTTAATGGCAAGCGACATCGCGGCAGGCCCAGACGGAGATGGCGGGATGAGCTGGATTCCAACAAGAACTGGTCCTCAGAAGCTTAAACAGAGAGAAGTGGAAGGATAGTAGGGAGGTCTTTGTCCTGCAGTAGGACATCACAGGATTTTAATAAGAATAATTAATCAAGTACATGTTGCTAAGTGGAATCGGTATTGTTGCTTTATGTTGTCACCGTTGTTTGTTAGGTTCGGCTATGTTTGTAAATAGGTTTAAATGATATTTGAATCTATTGGATCCTTCGATCAATAATAGTACTAGATTCCCGATATGCGCTTCAAAAACGGCCCGAAAAATAAGACCACAAATACTTTTGTGTGTTCTTATTTCAAATTAGTTTGTTTTTAACCTTATTACTTAGACTTTAAGTTTCATTTTAGAATAAATGACTGAAAATTTCAAAATAGAATGATTTTATTTTCAAGCTACATTTTAAATATATTTTGCAATGGTAATTAAACTTTATGTTTAAGCATTAAGGTTTATAATAAACTGAAGTTGTTAATATTATTAAACTTTTTTATAAGAAATGTAGATGTTTACGTGTGTGCAAACGTGGCCACTTGAGCGACTCATTTTTGTTCCTGATCCTTAATCTAGTACTATTATTGATCGAAGATTGGATCAATAATTATTAGGCTCACCCTCTACTACATGGAACTTAACATAGCTGGCGACATACGGGTGCACTATAGGTACAGTTCTCCGTCTACTGCGGCGCAGAAACCGCCGCATCCTTATTAAACGGGCAATCGAAAAACACATTATTGCAGCTGACTCTTAAACTACCCAAGCAAAAATAATAAAATTTATATGAGACCATCGCTTTGTCTTCCTCTACCAAATGAAAAAAGAATCACGTAAATCGGCCTAGTAATGTCGGAGACATCGGTGTACATCCTACATGAAAAAAAAAAAAAAGATATCCATCAAATGCCCAAACCTTCCCCTTTTTAATAGTCGGTTAAGGGCTGTTTTTTCAATCGACAGATAATTTTTATTCGTGGAATAAAATTTACGTTTGACAGTTTTTGTATGAAATAACTGTCAACATTTCAAAATTATTCCTCCAATAAAATTATCTGGCGTTGGAAAAATATGCCCTAAAAGTAACATGTATCTGCAGTAAACGCTAATTCAGCTCATATAGCAAGATCTTCACAATACGGACCTAGAAAACGTGTAGAATTAAATCTTTCTATATTCACTCCCCATCTCATTCACAGTCACTTGTGAATAAGTAAGCATTCAACTCAACGCCACCTACATCGAATCTACAATAGCGCCTCAATCTTCGTAATTTCACAGCTTCTCATCTCTGGAGAATGCTTTCATGCCGCCATTAAGGGACGTTTCAATAGTAATCTGGGGAGTGGCCCAATCGCTGGACTTCGGGTCCATTGTCCGTCTGCTGCGGTGCAGAAACCGCTGCATCCTTATTAGGCGAGCAGTCGAAACGTTACTGTCATGAATGAACCGATGGAATGAAAGGCTTTTATGGTGGTGAAAGTGGATTTGTGTTATGAGATTTAAAAGTTGTTTGTATTTAAACAATATGTTTGTTTTTTAAGAAGATTTGCATCGTATGGAATCAAGTTGTTCTAAATAAATAGACAGCTGTGCTGCTGGGGAGTTTGTTGCGCCACTCATTCTTCCCAGCTAAAGCACTAGGAAGTGGTGAAGTGTGGGCGTTTTGAGGGACTGTCTTTTGTAATTACCTAATTAATAACTAATTTAAATAAATTACTTTTGATTTCGATTTTGCAGTAGGTAATAAATAGGAAGGATAATAATACATGTAGCGGTATCTACAACGCCACATGCGAACAACGCGTAATACTGACGTCACGCAAATCCTGCATCTCGCAAGCAGAGTTTACCGCGCAGTTAGCATAGATACAATTTCCCAACATCAATCGTTGGGCAATAGCCCGCCAGTCACAACACCCGTCTGGTCGGAGGATCCTCCCTTTTCTATGGAGGATGAGTGAACTTTACACCCTGTTCCTCATGCCTCCAAATACACACCAATGATAATGTGCCAAAAGATCTGATAGTGCCTATCTATAATAAAATAAACAAAACTTCGTTGCTAACAAAAACCCGTTATCACAGATAGATTTAATTAATTCTTGATTTAATATTTCTGAAGGTTAACAAGCTGTAATTCAATATGTGATCTGATAATTCTGGCATAAACAGTTTTTTTCTTTCAATCATCGCAGTCCGTCACAAAATTTGTTCAAAACATTCTTACTGCATTAAAAAAAAACAACTTACACAACACTAGCACTCTTATTCACAAATTAACGATCCAACACTTCTACCGATGGTGTACCAATTAACCGTAAGTAAAAGTCGCTAGTCACGGTGATCAGCATTGTTCTAATGATACTAAAACAATGGGAGAAAGCGAATCAAACCGCTCTATTGATCTGAGTTTACGCAACAACGCTGGCGCTTCAGATGCCTTGTCGATATGTTGGTCGATTGACGAGTGAATGTTAAAAATGTTTGGATAAGACATGAGACATTGTTCTGGGGAGAGACAATACCTGCAACAAGGTCGTCATCGTCCTAGTATTTTCCCAACTATGTTGGGGACGCGGGAGGAGTCCTACAACTCAATTCCCCCGCGGACATGAGGTGGCCTGCAAGCGCGGGTCCGCACTAACCGGGGATCGTGGACGGCGCACAAGTTCCCATGATCCCTGGTCCAAGTGTGGGAAGGGAACACCGGGGTGGTTTTTAGTCAGTAAGAGTCTGACAGAACTCTCTGTCCGCTCCATTGCGGAGCATATCCATGAGGACTTTCCACCCCGGAACAAAAAAAAATAAAGGCTGGGTAGAAGTGGTTATGTTGGGTTGTTTGGGGGTTATGTTGTGGGGTCGGTTAACAAGATACTCGTGGGTAGAAATAAGTCAAATTAATAAAGCCAACAGTTGTGTATGGCATTAGATATTAAAAACTGTCCTTGTCATATCTATGTATGTATTATGTTTAAGTTGTCATAATCTATCAGGTCATACCCCATCATGTATATCATGCTTGAATCAATCATTAAATGTGTTATTGTTATGATTAATACTGTGTCCATTGTTATTTTTTAACCGGTACACAGTCACGTTTCTTTCCTTTAACGGATTATCTTAGAGAATGTTGTATATGGAGCTGGTAGTGTCATGCGGTAACTACCATCGCGGACACTAGTGGTTGACCACTTTTCAACCTTATTCCCTAGCATATAAGGGTGAAAAAGGTACACCGCCAGTGGTGGTAATGTTGGTACGCGAGTACCTATATTTCAAGTTTTAAACACACGTCTTGCGGTAGGTATATTGTAAGACAGGCGACCAAAACTATAGAAACTTATTGTTTCGTTAATAAATCATTCTGTATTTATCACCGAACTTCCACAAGTTAGACGTCGGTGAATTATTTCATTACAAAGTGGGTACTTTAGTGTTATGCTCCTATTATACTTTGAAGCAAACATTTAAAATTATAATACATATGTACATGTGAAAAAATAAAGCAAAAGAATCATATGAAAAAAAGGGCATCAAAAAATTCGTCCGCATCGCTGTCAACAGGAACAGTGCCCAAAACACTGGCAGCATTGCCACGTTGTATGGCGATGCTAATTCTTTGGCCAAGAAACAGGCCAGAATAAAATAATACTTTGAAGCATCAATCTATCCTTCTTCTAGTCTAGTCTTCTAGTCCAGAATTTACTAGCATTACTCATTTTTATTCAGAATAATTTACGTTAAGCCGTTGGTCCCGGCTGTCATTCGTGGATCTTTGACAGTCGTTACGGGTAGTCAGAAGCCCGAAAGTCTGACAACCAGTCTTACCAAGGGATATCGTATTACCCAGTAACTGGGTTGTGGAGGTCAGATAGGCAGTCGCTCCATGTAAAATACTGGTATTCAGCTGCATCCGGTTAGACTGGAAGACGACCCCAACATAGTTGGGAAAAGGCTAGGCAAATGATGATTCAGAATAGTTTACATTCCATAAATTGTTAGTAAATACTTAATAGTCCTATCTCAACGGAGACCAGCGTTCGGCGCGGGAGATATTGTAGTGCAAGTGTGTGTGCAGCGACACAGGTGCACTCTATCTTCCTTCACTCTCCTAGTCCGGTGGGACGGCACACAGCGCACCGGAGTGGTGGCCACACGATCAATCGGAATCGATATCATTTTGACAGTTCAACAACATTCATTGCGTTATTTACGTGTTGAGCAGACAAATTTTTCGAACTTATGAAGCGATGGATTAGCAATTTGCTTCAAAATAATTCAGAATCCGATTGATCGTGTGTTACGCAATTAGGATGCAGGCGCAGACCCAACCGCCATGCGCCACCCGGGCGTGCGCACGCAGGCACGGGGTATCACATCGCCAACTTCCAACTCCGGGCTGTTACTAAGAAATTCCTAATGGAAAATCCCACAGACTCTTTGCCTGACCTGGGAATCGATCCCCACGCTCAGGAGTGGCGCTTGCGACAATGTGACCAAAAATACTACTAAAAAAATCAACGGGTTGCACTCCGGGAGTGCCGGCAGAACGCAGAAGTGAAAACTTGAATATTAACGTTGTGCATTTTTATATTTTGGAATGCGGTCTACTCTCCCTCCGTCTTACGAATTTTCGATCAGGTCACGTGTCCTGACGCGAGCTCCGTCTTACGAATTTTCGATCAGACGTATCATGACGCGAGTTTAACATTTTTTACCCATCATAACAAAAGTGCACAACGCCGCTAAAGAAGTTTTCACTTCAAAAATTCAAAATAATATTTACACTTATTACTAATAATTATTATTGTGCTATTAACCATTAAACAGAGCCCACGGACCCACCGGCGGCTGGCATAAAATGTGTGGCAGTACCGCAGTAAGCCTTAACAACAGCAATTTTGACATATTTTGTGCACCTTGCAAACCTGCACCGAGTTTAATTTATTATAATTTATAGATTTTTTTAATACCATTTATGTAACATAATTGTATCACTCTCATACTTAACACGTATATTTCTATTATTTCAGGTAAGTACCAGAATCTTCGATGACGTCACAAGCTAAAGGTATACATAGATCATCCAATAGTCACATACTATTGGCACATCAATTACTGGAAGCCTAAGGGACGGTCGGTCAAATTAATTATTCTCCCTAATGAATTCATTTAATTTGTCAGGGGATCTTTCACGTTTATTTTTACTACCTACATTTTCCTTTTAAGGGTGGTTTGGAGACTAAATGAAATAGTGATGTTAACTGAAACTTTTTAATTTGTTTAGCGGCTATTCATTTATAAACTGGGAGAGTAAATTAAATACTTGATTTGATAAACGGTATAATAGGCTAGTTTCCTAAAAATTCTAATTAGTCCGTCAGTTAGATTATCAAAAAATATTGGACCCGTCTTTTATTTTGTCATTTATATAAAAAATGATGAAGATATCGCCCGTTAAAGTTCCGCGTGACGTCACTTGCCTGCCTTGCCTTGCTACACTTTTTAGCATGGCGTGACGTCACGACCCCCCTAAACGAAACTCCCAAATTTTGACGCGCTTTATCTTTGTCATTTTTTGTTTGATTGACAAAAGAAACAATACGTGTCCATTATTTTTTCGATAATCTAACTGACGGATTAAATGTAAAATAATAATTATTTATAATATTAATAATAATAATAATTTTTTTACCCAGGAAACTACCCTATTTTCACAGTCTAGGAGGCTATGAAGCCTAAACAAGCGTTAAGTATGTATGTCAAATAATTAGCTCTCTTTACAGTCACTGCAGAAGAGCAGGATGGATACTTTAACTTTTTAAGAAAATTTACGGCTAGATAACACTCACATAACATAATATCACGCCTGTAAGCCCCGATGGGTTAGGCACAGGTGCACCTATAGTACACCCACATTTCGCCAGGAATGTTTAAGTACCATGTAATAGGGAAGAGCCAATTGCCATCAATCCGGCCAGATCATCCAGACTCCCGGCTGCTACTGAGAAAATTCAGATGGAAAGACCCCTTTTTTTTTTTTTTGGAACGAAGTTCCTTATCGCGCGTTGCGAAAGGGGGCTAGACGGAAAAAATTAAGACCAAAAGTTGGAACGACACTTTTTGCTATAGTTGTAAGCCGTGCGGCGTGCGCGTGTTTCTCTCTCTCTCTCTCTCTCTCTCTCTCTCTCTTTGAACTTCGTTCCATCCGGGTGTCCCTTGACACCTCTCAAGTTTTTTTTTGAGGATGGGAAATCATCAAATGACCCCTTCCGCTCTGGGTGGAGCGGAAGGGAGTGTCAGACTCTTACTGTCTAAAACCCACCCGCGTTCCTTCCTTAGCCCTTTATGTTCCAGGGCAGCGGTAACCCTTTCGGACGATCCCGCTACCCTGGCAGGCTTCGGCCCTGTCGGGCCCCGTCACTTATGCTGACATCTCTTTGAGGCGCGCGTGGAACACATACGCGCCGTCCGGCACGGGCCTGAAGTACTACCCTTCAACCTACATTTCCTTTTAAGGGTGGTGGTGGAGACTTAATTAAATGGCATCACCATTTAATTTAGTCTCCACCACCACCCGTAGTAACTGAAACTTTAATTTGTTTAGCGGCTATTTTTAGTAGGAATTCTGTAGGTATTCTGTAAATAGCGACGGTTTTTTAGTCGGAATTCTGTCATTTATAAACTGGGAGAGTAAATTGAATATTTGATTTATCACACAGTATAATTGTACAGTGGCTTGTGGCTAAGTAATAACAGTACGGGTCGATCGATCAAGTTAAGCTACGCTTGCCGCGGTTGGTCCGTGGATGGGTGACCATCTTTACATACCGAGACCCCTCGCGTGTCTCGGAAAGCACGTTAAGCTGTCATTCGTGGAACTTAGACAGTCGTTACGGGTCGTCAGAAGCCCGAAAGTCTGACAACCAGTCTTACTAAGGGGTATCGTATTACCCAGTAACTGGGTTGTGGAGGTCAGATAGGCAGTCGCTCCATATAAAATACTGGTACTACATAGTTGGGAAAAGGCTAGGCAGATGATGACACAGTATAATTGTACAGGCGTTAAATTCTTAAAACCCCTTTAAAATTATACTGTAAGTACTGAGTTTATTCAAACTCCCTATCAAATACTTAAGTATTTATTTATTAGTAATTAATAGGCTGTTTGTTTAGGTATGTGAGTTTAAATGTTTGTAAACGCACTCACAATATAAAAGAAATTCCTAGTGTGGGGCATGGTTTAATAAAAAATAAAAAATGTGTTTAGTACATTATAAAAAAGACGAGGAAGGACAGTTTCGCATAACCGACGAAACTTACAGCTAGATAAAAATAATATCTATTTCTCTTGCCTTACGTTAGGTGCATGAAAAAACCTATGCCTTACATTCTTTACCATCATAGACTAGGAAAACACAATTACTGAACCACAAAGTGAAATGAACACAACAAACAGGTCACAGATGAAATATGCAGAAATGACATATGACTCACACTTTTGGAGTTCCGTACCCGTAGGGTGCCATCAAGACCCGATTGCTAAGGCGCTGTCCGTCCGTAAAAGGTAGACACTCGAAATTTTCACAGAGTGTGTACAGCTATAACAAAATATGAAATTAAAATAAAAGGGTGTCCCCCATACAAGAAACGTGTCTTTGTCGGTGTGTTTTGCTCGATCGGTAAAATATTGTACTGTGGTACGGAACCCGTCGTGTGCGAGTCCCGCTGGCGATGGCTGCTTTTTTATTATTTACTAGACGGCGGGTCCAAAATACGGACTGCAATAACACACACACGTTATATCGTTTGTAATTTGATCGTCGATACTGCTATTGCATACATTCTCAATTATTCACACTTACAATGGACACACTTGATAAACTAACAGTACGACAAAGAAAGTGAAGTGGGAAAATAAATGTATTCTTGATGTTACTAGCTCTGTTATAGAATTTTATAATCGAAATGACTGGTCACTGAGCTGACTCATGTAAGTGTAATGACTTAAGGGGATGCGCTAGGTATACCTAAACTTAATCCTATTTTTTTTCCTTTTTTTTTTTAATGCTTTTCCCCACACTAGGAATTTCTCCTGTATCGTGGGTACGTTTACATACAAACATTTAAACTCACATACACAAACAGCCAGACCCGGAACAACTACTTTTAGGTCATATAAATATTTGTTCCGTGCGGGAATCGAACCCGGGACACGCAGCGCAGCAGTCAATCGCTTAACCACTACGCCAACCGTGCCGTCAATCAATCCTATTGATTGATCTATACTATACTAATATTATAAAGAGGTAAAATTTGTTTGTATGTATGTAGGGGGTAATCTCCGGAACTGCCAGTCAGATTTAAAAACAATCTTATAGCATTTGATAGCCCAATTCTTGAGGAAGGTTATAGGCTATCTAACATCACGATACGACCCTAGGAGCCAGAAAGAACATTAAGCGAAAACGAAGTAGTAGCACGGGCGAGCGATGCGATACGACGCGATGCAGGCAGTTCATGCGGACGAAGTCGCGGGCATAAGCTAGTATTTCATGAAATAGCCATTCAATTGGAATATACAGGGCTATTTTTCAAAGACCAGCCAAATTTAAGGATGTGGTACAGACCATCAAACTGAACAACTTTCTCCATGGGACCAACATCGTAATCGCGAATAAAAATTCATCCCATACATTTAGGTCGAGTAGGTATTGAAGTTTTTTGTGGGACAGTTGATAAAATTTTCGCGATTACGCTATTTGTCCCATGGAGAAAGTTGTTCAGTTTGATGGTCTGTACCACATCCTTAAATTTGGCTGGTCTTTGAAAAATAACCCTGTATGAACTAAGAGGGTTGTATTTGTGATTTTAATGATTATTACTCTGTAAATACATACTTGTTACGGTCGCGAATCATATTTTGTACAACATACAACTTTGAACCCCAAAAATTTAATTCCGCGGGCTATCCTGGAGCTTAATTATTTATTTGAATCTATCGGTGTTTAACAGCATAGCATAACATAATCAGCCTAAAAAGTACCCAGTGCTGGGACACACGCCTCCTCTCTGTGAGAGGGAGTGGGTGGTAGGCCGTTTAACAGACTACTCGGCAAAATTTTGGCAATAAAAAGCCATACTTAGATAAAAAATATATCTGAAGTAGGTACCCCAAGATCTGCAGCAGAAGAAAAACATGATGAACGTTGCAGAGACTTTGTAACTAACTCATGATCCCCCAAAGTATAAATGACTTTTAAAAAGCCGTTAAACTGAAACTTTTTAACGATAATCGTTATTTTTATTACAAAAAGTCCTCTTGTGTGGTTGACCCGAAGTTAAAGTGGTGTAAAAAATTCGCCATCGGAACATAAATTGACGGTAATGTTTTTATTAATAGACAGTAGCTTGTTTTAATGTGTACAAATGTTTTACCTAAATGTTGAACAAAATCAACTCATAACATATGTACTTTAAATTCAAAATATTTTGTTTGACATAAACCTACATGATGCCTTATGACACGTCAGAAGCTAGGTGCACGGTTTTAATTGGTCGGTCCTATAAAGTAGAGCTGGAAAGAAACTCCACGGTTACTCTTTTAAAAATAATTGCCTTCTACGTTGTTTTCAAATTACACGTAATGGAAGACTGTGTCATAGAAAATGGCAGCGAATCGAAGCATCTATGAGTCTACAAAGCCTACAACGTTTACCTATTTAAACCATAATAATAACCATAATATTATGACACCTACAAGAATGTGCGCAAAGCTCCTAATAACTCCGTCAACTGTCAGTTTAATTTTGTGACCTATCTCCCAATAATATACTCCAGTTAAAGTCAATCGTAGAAAAACAAAACACGACAAACCGTATTAGTTTACTGTTTGCACGACAACAATAGAAAAGCCCCCTTTGAGCTTCACAACAAAATTACCTGCTCCAATTGCACACGCGACACGCTTCCTTATTTAAAAATAAATCGTCAAAGATCACGTCGCACTGGAGGATCGATCACGGTCTATTTTAGTCTATGACATTATATCACCAAAGATATCTAGGTGGGACAGAAGGACCAATCGATGTGAGGCAGAATAGATTCATGTCGTGTATGATGTAGTGACGACTATAAATTGTAGACAGTAGCGTAATCAGCCTATAACGTTCCCACTACTGGGAGACAGGCGTCGTCTTGGTGGAGAGGGAGTGGGCCGTAATTCACCACGCGGGCCTAGTGCGGGTTGGTGGACGACACATGTCTCCGAATTTTTGGTTGTAGGACATGGCATGGACATGTAGACAGTCTTAGTTTTGATTTCGGAAAGCCTTATTGAATCTCTGTTTAACAATTATGCTGTGACACATCATCATGTGCCTTAACCTTTTCTTAATTTTGTTAGGCTTGGATTTAAGTCTAACCAGATGCATCTGAATACCAGGATTTTACATTGACCGACCGCCTATCTGTTCTTCAAAACCCCTGGGCAACACGATAACTCTCGGTAAGACTGGTTGTCAGACTTTTGCACTTCTGGCTACCCTTAAACACTGTCAAAGATCTACGAATGACAGCCCGGACCAAAGGCTTAACGTGCTTTCTCGATAATTTGTTATAAGACTTAACGGTCGTTAACATTTTCACACAATTCTACACGGCAGAGTATGTGTCGTGTAATATTATCCCGCGAATTGGACAGGAACTGGTCGTTCTGTCCACATCTGTTACACGATTATAACACGCAGTCGCGCCTGATAGCCACCTGAACATGGTCTAATCAATCTGGATATGTACGTTACATGGACAATGAATTAACGTGTAAGGTCACGTTAGGATTATGCCGAGCAGTGGGAACGGTATTCCTATACCCGTATGCAGGATATGTAGACGTGGCGTTTGACGCATTAGCAATACCTTTAGGTATTACATCTGGAATCGTATAATTAAGTGTTAATGCCATCATGATTCCAGTCTGAAAAAAGGATGGTGCTATCGGTCATGCATAGCTCCGTCTCTCTCTTGCTCTAGAATCATGATGTCATTAACACATCATAATACCACCTGTGTGTGAGGAAAATTGTAGATAAAGGGAGCTGAAAAGAATGTAGTACCCGTGTCAAAAGAAATCGTAAGGGTCTTCATCATCATCATCATCATTTCAGCCAAAAGACGTTCACTGCTGGACATAGCTACCGTCACTTACCCGGTTCTTTGCTTCTCTCACCCAGCGGATTCCTGCGGCCTTCACAAGGTCACAATCACGTTTAAGGATCTTATGAAGATTTTATTAACGCATTGTTATATCTAAATACGCTCTAATAACGTCTCTTTTAAACCTCGCAAAAAACATAAACGAACGCCCTTTGCCTTTATTAAATTTTATTATCTATATCTATCTTCTATACTAATAAAGCTGATGAGTTTGTTTCTTTGAACGCTCTAATCTCTGGAACTACCAGTCGGATTTGTAAAATTCTTTTTGCATTTGATAGCCCAATTCTTGACGAAGGATATAGGCTATTTAACATCACGCTAGCATTCTTAGGAGCCGAGTAAAAAGAAAAAAGTCTGAAAGAACGCTAAGTGATAGAGCGGGCAGGTGATGCTTGAGACGGTTCGGGGACCAAGAAATATCACGCGAGCGAACTCGCGGGCAGAAGCTAGTCTCTAATAAAACAACCTACCATAAACCGGGTATAAAGTCTTTGAATAATGCGATCTTTTCCGTAGTAAAAATCCCATAAATCTACTTTCAAAGATAAACTCTGTACCGTAGGACCAAAGTGTAAAAGTTTTAGTTTGTTGAGTTCGAGCGCATTACGCTGGCGTCGGCACGAGACGCCTCGTGCATTTTTCACAGGAGGCGTCCGCGGCCATTTATTATTGCCTTCATACTAGTATAAACAGCAGACAGGAGAGCATTATATATGGAATCAGTTAATGCTAGTTTTTTCGAATTCTGCGAAGGTGTGAAGTTGAGAATAAAGAGAAATAAAATTGTAGCTGTCTCTGGCTGTTTGTTTGAAATTATGTTTGGATTTTATTCTCTTTCAACTTCGTGAATCGAAAGCTTGGTACGTATTTGACTTTATTTATTTAATACTTCAAGCACATAAATGTCCAGAGCCGGACTGTCTTTGACTTTCGTATTGCCAACGTCCTATCGATTCTACTTACTGTTATTAAAAGTCCGTCGTAAATTTTTGACAGTAAAATAATTTGGACTTGACGCAAAGCTGATTGGTAACGAATGGATACCCTATTTAGTTTGACATAATCTTTTATTAATCTCCCATCTTTTATAAAAACGAGAATTGATCCAGCAAACTTCAGATATAATAAATCAGAGTTTAATCGAAAAATTTCACACATTAGTCTCGTATTGTAACGAAACTCAATTTTCGAAGTTATGACAGCCGTCGCTCCCGCGAGAAATTATATTGTTTTTAAACTAACTGACCTCACGAGTCCTGACATTGTATGAGAACGAATACTGGGTGTCATAAATCATATATAATCTATTTATCTTTGTCCTTTCTACATTTCAGAACCTGCGATAATATATTTAAAAAAAAACAGAATCATGTTACCGTATCGTTTGCATGTCAATCTCGCAATTTGCAAATGCAAATAATAATGCAATGCAATTTTTTTTTATAGCAATGGCACTTTACTTTTTGCAAACAATTTCATCACAACTGCTCTCAAAACGGCGAAGGAAAACATCGTGAGGAAACCAGCATGTCCTAGAACCAAAAATTCGAAGACATGTGACGTTTAACCAAGCCGCACTAGGCCCACATGGTAGATTCCAGCCCACTCCCTCTCTTAGAAAGGAGGCCTGTGTTATGTCTCAGCAGAGAGAGGCTGATTAGGTACGACCAGCAATCTCTATTTAAAGAAGCGAAAAAGACAATATATTTATTAGGTTTCCGTTTGTTAATTTGGATAAAGCCACGTTTAGCTTGAAAAAAATCTTCGTTTATTATTCTTAAAACGGATAATACCGTATCACTTTAGAATTCAATTCCGTTTCCTACGTCCAATATCTCAGTCAGATCTATTCTTAGACAAATCACAATAAATCGCCACTTAGTGTGCGCTTGCGTCACAAAACTGATATATTGTATTCCAGGGATTTGCATTGGTAAACCAGGACAAACGGTACACACAATAGATTTAGTAGTTCGAGTATGAATGAGCAATAGAGCGTCTACGGAAGTCAGCTGAAGCATAATCAGTGCACCTGTTTATGCTTGAGCATTGAACGTTATATTCGTTAATTAATCATTAATTTTCAGTAATACTGGACTAAATTCAACCAATCGTAAAAATTAAAGTTTCTTATCAATGTGGATAACATTTCCTTTTACCATTATCTTGCTTATTTTCCTAGGGTGAAATCAGATCAAAAGTGTTTAAAAAAAGTTTGCGCATAACTGACACGAGCGCAGTTTTAGTCTATGGTCTGTTCGAAAACTATGTGCCGAAAGTGAAATAAAACCTATTGAGGGAGTGGTTTAAAGAACCCTATTCAGGCTACATTTTTACGCATTTTGCTACTATTTTTGTTTGATTAACATTATTCAATTGTAATTGAAAATCATCGACGAAAATTGAGCGATTGCGCAACTGTTTAAATTAATTAAAATTCAACAATTGTTAAAAGAGAGAAACATCTTTAAAGTGATTTAAATTTGTAAAAATTTACATCCACAGTATACGTTTCCTGATCCATTTGTTTACATTTTTATCAGATACTTTTGGAACGGACTATAGACAAGAACAAAACAATGCTAGAAACCAGCACGCTCTATCTGAAAGTTCACCTCATTCATACTCCAAGGTTGTTGTGTCCATGAGTCCAGCATAACAAAAGCCTAGCAGATAAACGGTATGTTAGTCATCATTGTGTAAAAGTGGCCGTTCGCACTTCCATTATTCAGGCGTTGTTGTGCCATTATTCAAGAGAATTGAATATTCTAAGCCGAGCGAGCGGTACCGGGTGAATATTATGTTTTGTTTATGAAAATATCATAAAGTAACGTTTTGATGGCTACCGGTGTATTGTAGGTAATTTGTAAGATTGTTTCCCTCGGCTTCCAAACTACAAACACCAGGCGTTTGAACTGGTGTAGTAAAAAAATCTTTATTGTTTCGAACGGTTGGTTAACGTAACGTACGTACTTCAATTATTAAAGAGTGTGTAATCGTAATTATTTGATGTAAGTCAAGGCCATAATTATGTAATCGTAATTTAAAACAACGCTTTTTTTTGTTTGATGATAGCTAGCGCCATTTTTGACGTATACGTTAACACGCCAGTCACGTTACCAACTGTTTTCTATGTAGGTATACCAAGGTATACAAATAAAATGTGTAACTGAATGAATACACACTAGTAATGTAGTTTGTCTAGAATCGTATACTGAATCGATTTCTGTAATTTTTAATATAGGTAATCTTTTTTACCAAAAATAAATAAAACACACTTCCGCTGTACAGTCAAACTCAAAACCATAGGTCAAAACAAACCAAAATGGACAAGGTACCTACCTACTACGCTAGACCTGTACAATACGTGTGTGACTGTGTGCGTGCGTAGATTTGTAATGTGTCAACAAATTTTCTTCCACAATCAGTACACCTAATTTAATAAATAAACAATATATTTTTACATCATCATGTCCTTATCCCAATTTATTTGACGTCGGCGCAACATCTCCGTGTTTTCATCTTAATGTTTTATACGTAACTAGCAGCGCCCCGCGGTTTCACCCGCATAAGTTTTGATCCCGTGGGAATATCGGGATAAAAAGTATCTTATATATTAATCCTGGTTATAAACCATCTGTGTGCCAAATTTCATCCAAATCCGTTCAGTCGTTTTTGCGTGATAGAGTAACAAACCCATCCATCTTCACAAACTTTCGCGTTTATAATAAATATTATTAGGATAGCATAGTAAACATTCAGTGTATGTATTGTGATTATAACATTATATTCAAATTGGGGTGTTTGGTGGTGTGTGTTAATTTTGAGACATGTTGTATGGTAGAAGATACAATGTAAGTCCTGGATTGTAAACTATGTATTGACGGCCTTGATAATGAATAGGCTCATTTGTTCCCTTGGGTGACGTCACATACTAGGGGGACTAAATAGGTATAACGACGTCCTGGACGAGAATGCCATATTTCATACTGTTGTACCAGACAATGGTGGTCCCTAACTGGATAGTTAAATCTGTTCAAGGCAATGTAGGTTACTACATAGGTTCCTAGTATTGTATACATGCAACTATATTCTAACTGAACAGACAGCTGTGCTGCTGGGGAGTTTGTTGCGCCACTTCTTCTTCCCAGCGATAGCACTAGGAAGTGGTGAAGGGCGGGCGTTTTTTGAGGGACTGTCTTTTGTAATTTTGACGTTCGTAAAGTGCTGATTCTCAGCCTAATTTGAATAAATGACTTTTGATTTTGACTAGAATCGTGACATTGTTTGTAGCTTGGCAAAAACTACTTGATAACATTTTTTCTTCTCTTACTTTTTAATTCACTGACAGATAAGGCACAGCCTTAACTCTGGGTCTAGAAGATTGATTTGAGTTATACAGGTTGGCAGGGACATCGACCCGCAAACTGTAACCATAAATTTAGCACATGATTCTAGAGCCCCAGCGTAGAAATTTTCGATGGTTTAAAAAAAAAACAGCTGTTTCATAGAAAATTTTGTAAGTTTGTTTGTAGTTTTGACCGCGTAGATGCAATTCTTACGCTGTCAAAATGTAACGAAGACCAATTTTTTTTTTATAATGTCCTGTGCGCCGTTGTCCCTGCCTGCACTCTGTATAATGAAAACACGAAGGATTTTTGAAAATTCTTCCCCTAAACGTGTTAAGTCAAAATCCTATGGGGCACACTGCTAGTTTAGAAATGTAACAGTTTTATTCCCACCTGAAATGAGTTCTTCAGGTTTTCCAGATTATTTTTCTTTAAGGGGGTAGCGAAAGCCCGAAAAATACAAATTGCAGACTAGTGTCAGATTGTATATTGAACAAAGTATGATTCGCGAGCCTAACAAGTATGTATTTACAGAATTATAATCATTTAAATCATCAATACAACCATTTAAGTTCATATAGGTAACACTATTGATTGATATTTCGTAATAGTCATTAGTGCCTAATGATCAACGTAAGAAAAATTGATTTTCGCGGGTCTCCCTGACGATTCCCCTTTAATGTACAGACGCCAGCACATCAAGCTACTACAATCTGTCAAATTTATTTAATAGATTTTTAACTTTATCGCTAAAGCATTAAGGTTTAAGGTTGATTGGGAAAATTTGACAGTTTCGGGTAGCTTGATGTGCTGGCGTCTGTACTTATAACTACAAAAAAGAAAAATATCAATAAAATATGTTTATTCTGAACAAACAAAACGCACATTACAAAAAAGTACCCTATAGGTTTTGATTCCCTTGCGAGTGTCAAAATATGTGGCATAAACGGAACATCAACGCCCGTATCTTTTGATTTCGTTGACTTAGAAGTTTGACTTTTTCACTGCTTCAAGAGATTTCAGACCTGAGTATTTGATATTAATTTCAACTTGATAACTCCACACGTTCCTGAGAAAAAAGGTCTTGACAGACGGACAACGAAGTGATCTTACCCTCTTGACCCTAAAAAGACTTAAAATATACACATACAACGTAGCACAAAACCTTAACCTGTAACATCTGTCCTGCAAGACTTCTAGTGACAAAACATACGGAGATACAATCTCCAAAATTGCTAGATTTATCGAAAATCTCGCAAAGACCTAAGATTTTTTCGATAAAAACAGGTACCAATATTTACAGAATAAATTCTGCTAAGCCACTATGGTTTTAACTTTCATTTCTTGCGGTGTACTTTCACGATAGGTAATCCAAGGTAATCCTTTTGTATACATACAAAGAAGATTCCATGTTTTCTTTCAGAGTATTCAGTTAGAACTGTAGTCGATTGTGTGGGGTTTCTTTAGGCTGTTGCTATGGAGACTGCTTGTTTGTGAAATATACTGGTAACTATTAGGGTTCACATGAACATTCACGCCACTAGTTAGAGCTACTTTGACAAGAGGTCTTCCATTTCGACCATGAATATAATAAACACCGTATTCTTCACGCTATCCATAAACATTGGCAAACGCTTCTATAGCTTTTACAAATCAAATCTAACAAAGGAAGTAGTACTTAAAAAGGCTTCGTTACAAAGATATTTGTAATTTAATTAAATTAATTTAGGCTATGCAGTATGAAAGGGTCTTAATTTGGTCTATGTTGCCGCTTAGTGCATATAAAATGATAAATCTATCAAATGGTTCGGATAAAGAGATAAAAAGGCATGCATATCGGGTGATTTACGTCCAGATATTTAGTTTATATGAAAATTATCAAAAAATAAGAATTCATTAATGTGTCCATAATGAGAAATGCTCTGAACATCTGGTCGAATTTTATGTATGTATATCGTCCGGAACACGGTGTATAATAATAATAATAATATCCCTGGACATTTCACACAGCGCCATCTAGTCCCAAGCTAAGCAACCTAATGCTTGTGTTATGGTAACAAGATGGCTGATAAACTACTTATATACATTTTTTTTTGTAAATACATATATATTATAGATAGAAAAACACCCAGACTCGGAACAAATACATGTAGGTCATACAAATATTTGTTCCGTGCGGGAATCGAACCCGCGACACGCAGCGCAGCAGTCAATCGCTTAACCACTGCGCCAACCGTGCCGTCCAAGACGATATGATGTAGTTTATCTATTTATAATTCGTTTCATTCATTTGTTTATCATTCAGTCACGACTAACGAAATTATAGGCGCTTTGACACTTTTGACAGATCGCCGGACCTGACCTCTCAGTGCTGCCACCTATCGAACGTTATTTCAGAAAACCCTTATTCTACAGATTGTGTAGTTGATCTTGTTTACTATCTCGTTAGATTTCCCTTATTGAAAAAGGGGTTTGTCTATTTATTTTGTTTTGTTCCTCAGATTGAAATCACAATTCAATAAGAGAATGATTTTTCCGTGCGTTTGTTCAACGCGGTAGGTAGTGAGTTTCACACGTCTTTTAAATAGATTAGAATACTCTTTATTTTGTACACTATATAAATTACAGATATAAATGTAGAAATAACTGGAACCTTGGCTGAAGACAAACGCTAGAAGATCTGCCTGTCTCCTGATAGACAGCCCTTTGTCAATAACGCAGATAATTACCTATGTCCTAAATTCGTAAGCATATTAGTGGGTGGCGTGTCTGTAGTTTCTGCCTAACCCCATGGGATTGATTTCCACAGGCGTGATTTTCTGTAATTATCTCCTGGACCCGTGGCTAAATAATAACAGCCGCACAGGTCGATCGGTCAGGTTAAGCTACTTTTGCCGCGGTTGGTCTGTGGATGGGTGACCATCTTTACATACCGAGGGGCTCCGTGCCTCGGAAAGCACGTTAAGCCGTTGGTCCCGGCTGTCATTCGTGGATCTTTGACAGTCGTTACGGGTATCCACAAGCCCGATAGTCTGACAACCAGTCTTACCAAGGGGTATCGCATTACCCAGTAACTGGGTTGTGGAGGTCAGATAGGCAGTCGCTCCATGTAAAATACTGGTATTCAGCTGCATCCGGTTAGACTGGAAGCCGAATCCAACATAGTTGGGAAAAGGCTAGGCAGATGATGATGATGATAATTATCTCCTGGACATCATGCAAGGTTGTTAACCTCAGATGAAACCCATATTTTCTCACATAAGTTATAATATTAACTCAGTTTACATTTTACATTCCTCAAATATCACAGCTCGACGTGGATATGTTTCGTGTTTAAGCGAGCTACCGAAAGGAAATAGCTAACATTCCCATACTCACTGTTTGCGTTCAATGAATTGAAACTTTTCATTTCGAAATCTATTCGCAACCAAACACAATATTGCCAGAAACTGCATTGAAAAATATCCGTTGTGTAATCAAGTGAAGTTACTGTGTATTCGCACAATATTGTTTTTTGCTGTGGCAAAATATCAAATGTTTAATAGAAAAAGTTTTTTATTAAAAAAATAAACGCCATGAAAAATGCTGACTGCGCATTTTTCGTCGCCCTCTCTATTTATATTAAAATGCGTAATTGAAAACCCGGTATTCGTTCCCAGCGATGGTTTATTTTCAACGCCATTTTAAAATGAAAATTCAAGTGTTGCCTAACTTCTGTTGTTTTGTATGGCATTTTCATTTCCTCTTCTTAGTATTTATTGAATAGCTTCATTCGCAACGCTACTACGAACAGTTTTCAGTATTGTGGTCGCAAATTAAATTATACCAAAGTTAGGATTGATTTTGTATTTGTTTGTTGCTGACGTGATGCCACGCAGCAATAAACTATACTACTATTACAAAGAGGTAAAATTTGTTTGTATGTAGGGGGTAATCTACGGGCCTACCATTCGGATTTAAAAAAATCTATAGGCATTGTATAAACCAATTTATTCTAAAGGAAGGTCATAGGTTATTTAACATTATTTAAGCTTAGTAGCTTGATGTTGCTTGTTGTTGCGTTCTTTCTGACTGTTTCTTTTTGCTCGGCTCCTAAGGGTACCTAGTCCTTTGGGAGCCGAGCAAAAAGATATAAAGTCAGCAAGAACGCTAAGCGCAAACGAAGTAGTATCACGGGCGAGCGATGCGATGCGATGCGATGTGTCAAGCGAACGAAGTCGCGGGCAAAAGTTAGTAAGAGATATAACGGTAATCTTAACAATACAATCTAGATAGCTAGCCTACCGGAAAAAAGAAATTTCCTTTGTTAAGTTAATCATGAATAAAACAGCGATGCTATACGCTGAGGTTTTGTATGCATAACTACATGACACTCAGGAGACAAGCGTGGAAATTGAGAGCCTCACACCTCGGTTAGAGCAGAGAGCGATAAGCGTTTTATAAGCGTACATAAGTAGCTATTGCCTAAGTACGACGTAGGTAGTAAGTAAGACGCGAAATGTCAATTTATCAATGTGTATAGACTATTCTAGATTTTGCCAATCTAGAATAGTCTATACATTGATATATTGACCATTTCGCGTCAAAAAAGATGGTAAAAAGAGCGATAAGCGTTTTATAAGCGTCCATAAGTAGCTATTGCCTAAGTACGACGTAAGTAGTAAGTAAGACGCGAAATGTCAATTTATCAATGTGTATAGACTATTCTAGATTTTGCCAATCTAGAATAGTCTATACATTGATAAATTGACCTTTTCGCGTCAAAAAAAGATGGTAAAAAGGCAAGTGGTGATAGTCCTTCGATCCGACAGTTGGAATAAAAAAAAAAACAGACATGTCCGAAAAACAAAAATTCGAAGACAACAACCCGCACTGGGCCCGCGTGGTGGAGTACGGCCCACTCCCTCTCACCGAGAGGAGACCTGTGTCCCAGCAGTGGGAACATTATAGGCTGATTATGAGTTTATCTTGGACATTACTGACATAGTTGAAGGAAAACATCGTTTGGATTTATGGTTACTATGAGTCTGAATTTGCCAACCTGTCGTGAGCAATCATGGTGATAAATCCCTCTATACCTCGTGCAATAGGCTCGTGCCTTCTCTCTATACACCGTTAAATTTTGATCGTATTAATCCTTAAAAGGACCAACCCTGAAATCGTGAAAAAAAAAATCAGTTGATCCATAGATTTATGTTCGCATAACTCGACATAATGTATCAACAGATTTTTTATTCACGATTTCAGGGCTGGTCCCGTAGTAAAAGTTGTTCATAATGATGAGTACAATACCTTTTGAGGATTAAAATTATCAAAATTTAACGGTGTATAAGGTGCCCTGCAGCGTTACAATAATAGCCTGGTATTATTATAAATCGTACCTATGGGGTTAGTCTTGTGACAAACGCTCATTGCTATCCGCTTTGCACGCTTAGTGTTATTCCTACATTTTTACTGCGTAGGCACATATTCTGGCTAAGTCTGCGTATGCTGAATATTCTCATGTGGTTAGAACGGACGGACTTTTGGTATTCTAATATTCTTATATAATTTTATTCGAAAATTATTTTCGTTTCTGGTTGGCCGTATTTAAATTCTCGGATCGCAGCGCCATCTCTTAAACTTTTAGACCAGAAATAAACCATTTTCTTGTAATTCATGTTGTTGCCACCATGCTAAGTGATAATGGCCACTTAAAATTACTGAAGTTAACAGTTTTTACAAGGTCATATTTTTGACTAAATACGGTAATAGGTACCTAAGGTTTAGGCCTCCAGTCGCCAAGCCAGAAGCCAACATAGTTGGGAAAAGACTATCCTGGTGACGATAATGAGTTATAGGCATGTTTGATTCGAGTATCCTAACATACTGTGTATCTTTAGGTGATCGTTAGTTAATTATACACTAAATCTGTGTGATCATGACTCCTTAACATTGTTACCTACTCAGTTAGCCTCAAAACACTACACTGAGCCGTGCGAACAGCATTTCATTCACACCGACATAACTCCAGAGACAATTAAAGTTCTTGAAATATGAGCCTGAATTTTAGAGGCGGGTAGGCTAACCACATCGTATCTTTAGACCTGCAGTACTATAAATACTCCTAGTGTTGCCAACGCCAAAATCTAGGGCTCGCGGCGAAATTGAACGGACGTCACACCGGATATAAGGGTAGTCTTTAATTAAATTTTCAAAAGGTATATGGGGGTCATTTAGGCCGTGATGTACTGTATTCCCAAGTTTAATAGGATCTGACCTTAATCTGGTCCTAAAGAAAATCAACTCTGGTCTTTCAAGACGAAATAGGTAGAAATGATTGCGTGAATGTTTAATCCTCCAATTTGTTTAAGTAAGTAAACTTAAAATAGAATCCTGAAATAAGCCGAGACCAACAAATTCCGTAGAGCTCCTATGTTAATAAACTTTATGTTAAACTTCGAATAAAGAATGGTTATAAATAGATGATTGAGTAAGCTGTGAAAGAACGTACAGCTTTATAAGTAAAACTTTGCTGGATTAAGTCCGATGCTATCGTATATTGACAGTATGAAATGACAGTGACAGTTTGACAGCTTATCAACTGTGTACGGCGGTAACCTTATGATTCCTAGTAAGGAAAATGTCGATGTTCATTTTGATGTCTGACTTAATAATATTTAGCTTGAGTTAGTAAACTCGGCAGAGACACATTCAAGGGAACGTTTCTGAAATAAGTAAAAATAAAACATTTTCATTCATTAATTACTGCGATCATGTGTGCTTTACTTTCTGTAAATTATTTCGTCATCACTGCTCTAAAAACGGTGAAGGAAAACGTAGTGCCGAAACCGGCATGTCCTAGCACAAAAAATACGAAGACAGGTGACATCTACCAACCCGCACTGGCTCCGCGTGGTGGAATACGACCGAGAGAAAGCAAGTGTCCCAGCAATGGCAACATTATAGTCTGATTATGTCCTAAGGTTCTTAGATATGCCAGGGTAGCGGGATCGTCCGAAAGGGTTACCGCTGCCCTGGAACATAAAGGGCTAAGGAAGGAACATGGGTGGGTTTTAGTCAGTAAAAGTCTGACACTCCCTTCCGCTCCACCCAGATCGGGAGGGGTCATTTGATGATTTCCCATCCACAAAAAAAAAGGTTCTTAGATAGAATTAACACAACACATCCAAAATTTATTGCATAAAATATTCATGTCCCTAATTCGGGCCCTTTCGGACTATAAGATGTTAAGTCCAAATAAACGCAATAAAAGTACGGAAACACGTCCCAATTCAGCTTCCACTACCGATAGGATAACTCACTTACTTTAACGAATCAAACAAATTGAAAAAACACGTAAACTTCCTAAGTTGCTGAAACTTAGAAAAATAAACGGGTACATAACTCGTGCAAAGAAAAGAAATGAGTGTAAATTCATTCTGCACCCTACTTTTGACGGATATTGATAATACATTGCTTCATATGTTCAAAAATTTTGCTCAAACTCAAACTATTTATTTCAAAAAAAACAATAACAGGCATTTTTGAATTGTCAAGGTCGGTCAGTCAAAAAGATGAAGCTGGTTGAACATTCCAAAGCGTACTAGGTACCTATGGAGAAGAACGGGCAAGAAACTCCATGGACACTCTTTTAAATCATAATAATATACAAAGTATTGGTTACATCATTCATGTTCAAAATTATGCATGTGAGAACGATGCAGAACACGAACACGAACATGACGCATAGATTAGCACCATTCAGCTCAACCATTTTGAAGGGAGCTAAATGATCCAACACATGCGCCACCATCAGCGAGACATTACTCTCAGCCGCCAAAGCACATTCAAGTCAATGAAAGACGGTACCCAGTACCTAAATGGTAGCTTTATAGCAAGTACAGACGCCAGCACATCAAGCTACTACAATCTGTCAAATTTCTTTAATAGATTTTCAACTTTATCACTAAAGCATTAAGGTTCAAGGTTGATTGGAAAAATTTGACAGTTTCGGGTAGCTTGACCTGCTGGCGTCTGTACATAGTACTCAACAAAGTAAATAACGCAATGAATGATGTTGAACTGTCAAAATGAAAGTAATTTCTACTGTTAGTGTGTTACGCGATTACCCCGCCGTCCGCGCAGTGTATTACGCGATTACCCCGCTGTCTGTGCAGTGTGTTCTAAAGCAGTGGTCTTTCTTGAACGTTGCATAACAACATACATACAGTGTTTTAATAGTGTTTTGACGCTTGAATGACATTGACTGAAAGGCGTTATTGGTAAACACTGAAATCGTAATATAAAAACAAGATGGCGACTTTAGTTCTGATCACCAAAAGATCCTTGTAGAGTTGCATGCACGTTTGTACAGACGCCAAGCACATCAAGCTACTACAATCTGTCAAATTTCTTTAATAGATTTTCAACTTTATCGCTTAAGCATTAAGGTTCAAGGTTGATTGGGATAATTTGACAGTTTCGGGTAGCTTGACCTGCTGGCGTCTGTACAAACAGAACTTTAAACAATCATGGCAGACTGGCTGACAGATGATTGTTTTGTTACAAGAAGGCATTTATTTGCACTGCTCATTGCTGGAACTGGGAGCTCTGGCCCCGACTGACTAGGTAGGCACTTTACTTTTTCTATTGCATTTTGATCATCACTGTTCTCAAAAATTCGAAGACATGTGACATCTACTAAACCTAGACTCCGGCGCGGGCACTAGGCCCGTGTGACTGGTCTACTGCCTCTCACAGAGAGTAGGCCTGTGTCCCAGCAGTGGGAACTTTATAGGATTGGATTGCCAGGATAGGATGATTATTTATGCTGTCCACTGTTAACTTTGGCCCTCCCAATGACTGATAAAATACCTGTCAAAAGAGCAGCCGCTCGATTCTGTAAAAATCTGACCGTGAAAAGTTAGGTGAAGTGAGCTTATAGTGAGCTGTCAATAGTGTAAATCCTTAGCTTTAGTTGGAATGACAGCTCACTCCACGATCACTTCACCTAAGTTTTCACGGGGAGATGGTTACAGAATCGCACGGCTGTTGTGTATCTATTTGAGTTGAAGTTTACGACAAACACGCACTGTAAGAGGATTACCCTCTTCTTCGCCACGTTTAACAACCACAACATCGTCCTCAATCGAAAATATGCCGTGTAAAGTTTCTCTCTCTAAAGATACATTCCAAAAAAATCTCAACTGTTCTGTGATTAAAAAAAGAAGTACCTACCTACGCTTATAATAACCGTGCGGTAGTAAATAGCAACGTCAATAGACTACCGCACCACAGCGGTTACATAGCGGTAACAAAACAAAAAAAAAACATCGCGTATAGTGGCAATACGCGGTAGTTGGCTAACCGCGTATGTTAAGTACTACTCCGTTGTACTTAAAATGTAATGTAACCATATTATCACACTAAGTATCCCTCAGTAATCTCAACGAGAGGAGGCCTGTGTCCCAGTAGTGGGAACATTATAGGCTGACTATCTGCGCCCCGTGGTTTCACCCGCATAAGTTTCGATCCCGTGGGAATATCGGGATAAAAAGTATCATATATGTTAATCCTGGTTAGAAATCATCTGTGTGCCAAATTTCATCCAATCCGTTCTGTAGTTTTTGCGTGAAAGAGTAACAAACATCCATCCATACATACAAACTTTCACGTTTTATTTAATTATTAGTAGGATTTTATTGCGATATAAAATTAAAAAAATATTTGGAATTTGATTTAGAACTTTACGACTACCTCGTCGCAAGTACAGACGGCCAACACATTAAGCTACCCGAAACTGTAAAATTTTCCTATGAAAATATATGGATAAAAAGTATCCTATATGTTAATATAGGATACTTTTTATCCCGATATTCCCACGGGGTCGAAACTTATGCGGGTGAAACTGCGGGGCACAGCTAGTTCTAAATATATCAAATATACCTCGTAATTTCCCTACATCTTTGTCAAATTTTTGACATTAATTCTGAACGTTTTTAACTTCAGGTACTTAACAGAAGAGGGGCTTGTGGCTAAGTAATAACAGCAGCACGGGTAGATCGATTAGGTTAAGCTATACTTGCCGCGGTTGGTTCGAGGATGGGTGACCATCTATACATACCGGAAACGTGCTTTCCGTGTCTCGGAAAGCACGTTAAGCGGTTGGTCCCGGATGTCATTCGTGGTTCTTTGCGGGTTTTGTTGGGTCGTCAGAAGCCCGAAAGTCTGACAACCGGTTTTACCAAGGGGTTTCGTATTTCCCACTCACTAGGTTGTGGAGGTCAGATAGGCAGTCGCTCCATGTAAAATACTGGTATTCAGCTGTATCCGGTTAGACTGGAAGCCGACCCCAACATAGTTGGGAAAAGGTTAAGCAAATGATGATGTACTTAAGGGCTTGTAATACCTCAGTTGAAATTCATATTTTGCCCCCACTTCCCCGCGCCATGTATCAGTCTATCCCGCTCACACTGTTAAACTGATTCAGTTAGGGTGAACTAAACTGTTGATGGACGTAGGCTTGGTAATAATTGATTAAATTATGATTATATTATTATGCGAAATCGATGTCTTCTGTATAGAATAAAAAGAAAATATATTGAAAGTTAAATTATTCATTAGTACCTACATTATAAATTAGCTAGCAAATTATCAATTTATAATGTACTAATAAATAATTTAGCTAATTTACCAAGGTAACCTACGTACAGAGGGGCAATTCTCGAAATTTTAAGAAAGCTCAGATCTCAGTCTCAGTCTGCCAAAAATACCTCAAATTTCCATACATTTTTGACAAGTATTTGACATTGATTGTCGCTGAGATGAGATTGCGACTAAATTTTGTACGTTTTTAATTACGAGAATTGGTCTTCTGATGTCATTGTCCAACAAAAAATAGGCGCTTCGGAAATCATCGTCTATCTTGTAAAATACGAACGCGCGATGATGAGATCTAATATAGATTTGTAACAACTCTCAAATTGATCGATCAGTTGACAACTCTCAAATTGGTTGTCAAATAGACATGTAGGTACTTCTACAAGTAGGACTTTTGACTCTATCGAGACCTGGTCTGTTTTGGAGACGCTGCATTGAACTAAACATATCCATGTAAAGGGGTGAGAGAAGGGGACGTAATTTCCCCGAAATTGTTCTCTAATATTATGGGGGGATCTATTTAAGACGCTGAACTGGAAAGGACGCGGCATTAACATCAACGGCGAGTACATCGCACACTTAATATTTGCAAATGATATTATCATAGCGGCTGAGTCGCTTCATAGCTTGCAGCAGATGCTGTACAGCCTAGTTGATTCATACGTATTGGTCTCCGGATGAACTTGGAGAAAACCCAGGTTATGTTCAACGATTGCTGTCAATGTTAATGCTTTCAAAGTTGTCCGAGAATACTTTTACCCACGGAAAATTCTGCAGTTTGGTAAGAACAACTTTGAGAGGTGAACAAAAGCATTTAGCTGGACTGGGCAGCGCAGCGTTTAGGAAACTTCACCGAGTCTTTTCATTGAGTATTTCACTTTCATAAGACTAAGATCTTCAATCAGTGTGTCCTGTCTTTTATGACTTACGAAGCCTGTTTGCGCAAACAGCAAAGGACATTGCTCTGCGCCCATACATTGTTCGCCCTGGAACCAAGAGCATCGGAAAATTATGTGTTGAATTGTCGATCATTAGTAAACTCCTATAAGATCTTATTTATATAGCGGACTTGCTGCAGAATATATATATTAAAAAAAAAAAGCATCAGATTTTGAGGTTACAATCGAACCATAACAATGAATATTAGATATAGTTTTTCATAGCTCCGAGTGATATTTAAGAAACTAAAAAACAATAACATTTATAATACATTTAGCTATTTTTTGTACCTACCTAGATAATTAGGTATCTTTGCAGTTTTTTTCTAAAGCCTAAGTGTATATTATCATTGCAACGTTTAAATGCACAGAATCTAATTAAAATAGGTACCTGTATTCTTAGCATTGGTTTTAGAATGAGATAAAATGTTTGTGTGTATTAATGTAAAAATAGAAACAGTGCCATGTTATCGTTTGAGCGGTACACAGTTCCGAAAATCACAGCCAGGTAAGTCGTTTTTGAAAGCAATCAGAGTCCGTTAAAATAGCCAAGTCGTAATATTCAATACTATTACAAACAGCAATCGACGCAGTGACAGCATAGGTTAGGTAAGATACTGAAAACCGCCATTTAGTCACGTCAAAAATAAGGGTGGCAAACTTGATACGATTTATCGATATTTCCTAAGATTTACTATGGCCATACGTTAAAACTGAATTAAATCAACTTTTGTCATACGATAATATTAATAAGTACCATCACAACTAAGACAATAATAATAATAATTCTTTAGCCGCCTTAAAAAAGTATTTAATAGTCTTTTATCAGGTGGAAACAAGGTGCGCGCCTTCAACGGTTGGGTCATGCCAGTTTTGATGTACTCTTTCGGCATACTCAAATGGACCCAGACCGAACTCGATGCCCTGGTTAGGAGAGTCCGTACGCTGCTGACTGCAAATCGAATGCATCACCCACGGTCATCGGTAATGAGGCTGTATATCCCGCGAAAATGTGGAGGTCGAGGATTTTTAAACGCTAAGAACCTCCACAATCGCGAGATATGCAGTCTCAGGGAATATTTCCTAGATACCGACGTGGGGATGCATCGAGATGTAGTCGCGGTGGACAAGGGCCTCACCCCGCTTTCCTTGGGTAAAGAGAACTGGTGCAAACCAGTAGTGCTTGACACTAATGAACGCATGGAGGTATGGCAGAGTAAGGAGCTTCACGGACGCTTCTTCCGGGCCCTGCATGGGCCCGATGTAGATCTATTAGCGTCCGTAGCCTGGCTGCGTTTCGGTGACCTCTTTGGAGAAACCGAAGGTTTTGTCTGTTCAATTATGGACGAAGTTATCATGACGAACAATTACCGGAGATTTATTGTGAAAGACGGCACAGTTGACATCTGTCGGGCATGCCACCGGCCGGGGGAATCAATCAGGCATATTATCTCCGGGTGTTTTCGCTTAGCTAATGGAGAATACTTGCATAGACACAACCTTGTAGCTAGGATAATCCATCAGCAACTTGCTCTGAAATACAGCCTTGTGGATTCGGAGGTGCCGTACTACAGGTATGTGCCCGACCCAGTTCTCGAAAATGGTAATATCATATTGTACTGGGATCGATCCATCATCACTGACAGGACTATTGTTGCCAATAAGCCTGATATAGTGGTGGTGGATCGATCAGAGCGACGCGCAATGATTGTTGACATAACCGTCCCGCATGATGACAACCTCGTGAAAGCCGAGAAAGATAAACAAATCAAGTATCTTGACTTGGCTCGCGAGGTTGTCGACATGTGGGATGTGGACTCAGCGATCATTGTGCCGATAGTTGTGACAGCCAATGGCTTAATAGCCAAGAGCCTCGACCAACACCTGAGGAGGCTCTCGTTGGGCAGCTGGATCAAGGGCTTGATTCAGAAAGCGGTACTTCTGGACACGGCTCGCATCGTCAGGAGGTTCCTCTCTGGAGCCCTGATCGCCGGTAGCTTGGACCCTGTTCCCGATACTGGTGGGCTACTACTTTTTATATTTTTAAATGTTTTTTTATCCTTTTGTTTATAAAAATATTTAAAAATGTATTTTGTAAGTATTTAAACGAGATAAAGGAGATAATAATAATATCCCTGGACATGGCAATGGCGCCGATTCCCTTGTTAACAAACTAAACTAAATTTAAGTTCAGTGCATCTTTTTCTTTCTATTTTATTAAGAAAAGGACAGAAGATAAATATTAGTTTAGTCCTTTCAAATTTAGATACTCCATAGCAAGTTTAGACGTGATTAAAAACATGGCTACTAAAAATACGTCAATTTACGCCAGGCGCTGACTAATTTGACAGAACTAAACTAATATTAATTGGTCTTCTGCCCTTTTCTTAATGAAATAGAAAGAAAAAGATGCACTGAACTTAAATTTAGTTTAGTTAGTCCGTGTTACAAAAGTATTTGCAACTAATATACTAAAATAAACAAATAATTATCGTGCATATCCGATATTTCTTGTGCACGGGGCGATTCCGGACATTCTTTCACTCGAAAAATAAAAGTCGATTCCCAGCGATTTCGAGTTCTGTGCAATGTTACTTAGTTTGATGTATGACGGCTATGGGCCTTTTTACACCTTTTTTTTTGTGTGGGGAGAAAAACCTACCCGTTTCTTTAGTTGGCTGTGCCAGGGGCCACGGTATCTCTTTCGAACAACCCGCGGCCCTGGCATGGCATCGGTCCTAACTGACGGGGTCACACGCGTGGAACACATCGCGCCGTCGACCCGGGCCTGGTCCTTACCGGGCGGCAAGCTGCCCGTTGCTCGCCGCTCGCTAGCCCGCGCCTGCGGTGTCCGGGATTCGGTTGCTGACTCCCGACGTCCAGGGCGTCTCCTGCGGCGACTAGGGGCGTGTGAGCGCAGAGATTGCCTCTCCCTCATGCGCTCCGCCTCCTCCTTTGCGAACATTATTGCTTCGCAGAAGGAGGTGACGGCTTCCCATGCACTCACGCTCCGTATCATGGCCTGGACCCGGGCCGGACGCGAGAGATCGCCGCCGCCGATCGCCGCCACGAGGACGCGGCGGTGACTCCGCCTAAGCTGGGCAGACCTCCACCGTATGCTCCCACCGTGTCCTCCAGGCGATCCACACAGTGGTGACACCTTGGCGTTTCCTCCCGCCTTATCCTGAACAGGAACCGCCCGAAACAACCGTGTCCGGTGAGGACCTGCGTCAGGCTGAAGGTGAGGGTACCGTGGCGCCTCTCCAGCCACTCCTCAAAGAGGGGACTTATCGCCGCAATTGTGGCGTGCCCAGCACTGGGTTGCGACAATCGCACTCTCTATGTCGCCATGAGATCCCGCCGGAGCTCTGTCCGCTGTACCGTGATTTCTCAAAAATCCTTTCAAAAATCCACCTGTATCTATACATTTGTGGTAATTGAAATATATTTCCATTACCACAAACATATGTAGATTGATCGAGAAAAACAGGTTTTGCTGAGACTTGGTTGTTTTGGTTTTGGTTTTTTTTTTTCTTATTTGTATTTGTAATGTGTGTGTGTATGTATGTACGTGATTACTAGTTTATTTATTTATTTATAAGTATGTATTAGGTATGTTGAAACTGTGTGTACTCCCCGTCACTTTTCCCTAAAGGTTCATTAGAAAACCAGCGTCAGACAGCATCTGTCTGGCATTAATGCTGAAATGAACCTTTTTGGCGCAGCCGTGAGGCACACACTATTGTTGTCTGAAACATTATTCTTTATTTTATTAATTTTGTATTTTGTGTTTCACGAACTGTGTCCCAATAAACTTTTTTCTTTCTTTTTATCTCAAATAAAATTATTTATAAAAAAAGTTTTGCTGAATATTGAAAACACCATAAAAATTTGGGAACTGTCTAAAATAGGTACGCTTACCTCCCTAAATTTTTGACAATATTTTGACATTGACGTGAGATTACGATTTTGAACCATTTCAAAGATGATTTTATAAATTAAAACTACAAAATTTGGATAAAATTAAAATACGGGTGCCTTATTCTAACATCTAAATTTAATTTTACATTATCATATAATTTCTTCAGAACATAAAACGTTGTCAATCGGGTCTTTTGAGCGCAAGCGAAGTGATACGGGTTTCCCGTCCGATAGCCGAAGCGGTACTGACAAGTACTGAATCGGGGTCCTGTCGGGGGCCGGGCGGCAGATCGGTTCAAGGTGTGAGTGGTTAAAAAGCTTGATATTTCCAATCCCATCTTTTTACGTTAAATGTAACGATTAAAAAAAAAAAACGAACAGATGACACCTGCTTTATGCATAGATCGATTAGCCTGCAAAGTTTCATGACCTAATTTGAAAGTTTTCATTGATAATTCTTCTTTTATTGTACGGTTTAGAGGTAACTTTGAGATTTATTTGTATCGAGAAAATTGTATGCAATCGTGTTTTCGAAACAGACGACACCTCGCAGCAGTCCTCGTCTTTATTGTATATTAATTTCAAAGAGAATACTGCAGTATTGTTGAAACTAGAGTCATTAATGCTAAGACAATTTTCGCAATCTGAGGTATTACAGGCCCTTAACAGAATAGAAAATTACAAACAAATGGAAACATCTATGAGTCTACAAGGCCTATAAAGTAAACATAAAACTTATACTAGTATATCACCGAGCAAGGTTCCTTAATTGTACCTAATTACGTCACGTCCCCCATCTTGTTTCCAAGTAGGCCATTAGTGGGTCTATTGATTGATATTGACAAACTAGATTATATCACATGTCAATAATGCGTGGATTATCTTAGATTGCAATTTAGTTAATTGGTCGTATCAGTCATTATGACGCATTAATTATATTATTTGTTGATCTAGCGGTGTTTATGTGTGAAATAGACATATTTGGAATGTAACCGAAATAAGTCGGGTAGAATTAAAGTCACTTTCGTGAAGAAATTCTTAGTAACAGCAACGGGATCGAAACAGTTCCCACAATAGACAATTGCATAAGTGTGTATTAAAAACTAGAAAACGGAATTTTTCAAAGAAAATGAATAGCCTAAAAATTGGCACGAAAACGCGCGGGCGATGGTATCAACAATTCAACACAAACTTTACGGTATTGTTACCAAATAATCACAAACGAAGTTTAATGTTGTTAAATATAAAAACTAAAAAAAAGGTCCCACGACCTAGAATCTTAACTCTTATAAATTATTTTAATGGTTTATGTCTAAAATAAGTAATGTAGAACACGTGGTTTCAATTAATGTGATAACCTAATCGCCACACTGTTGCTTTTGAGAGTCATTTTGTAAAGTTTACTTTGAACGTTAATTATGTTTTCGAAAGTGTATTCCTTTGGTATTATAGTAAATCACGCAGGTTTCAATTCGAGTTGCGTCACCGTTCGAATTCCGAAGTTATTTTAAAGAATAAAATAAAATATAGACCTAGATAACATAAATACACACATATACCTACCACACCTCTGGCCAACCCTTCAGGGAAAATAAGGTGTTATGTTAATGCTATGTAAAATATATAACCATATTTTAATAGACTAGCCTAACTCTAGGTGCAATTACGTACAACAACAACTTAACCTCCTTCAGGGAATAAAAGCATGGATGTTTAACACACATTAATTATTCCACTCTGCAACTACAATTCTCGAGGTAATAAACTCCTGAAAGATTCTGAGAGCCTCCAGCTTCGCCGCTCTTAAGGGAATCCTCGGAACAAGGGGAAATGAACTCTAATTAATGAAACTTTGTAACATTCTCCGCCTATTTTCGTATGCATGTATCGTACAAACCTTCTCTTCCGAACTGAAGGGAGATAGTTGTTTTAGCACTGTTTGACTCATTGGTCTCAGCTCATATTGGGCCTTAACTTTGTAGATAAGTTCAGGAACCTTGAAAGGTTTTCACGTGTTAAAGTTGCTGATAATGGAAACCTGTTGTGGCTTGTTTGGGGTGTTATGAGGGCTTTAAGTTTCAACTGGTAATATTGAGTATTATAGTGACATCAATTTATTTATTTAACTATTTATGTACTCATATATGTAAATAGGCAAAAGGAAAGAAAGAGAAAAACATACATATAATTCCAGCATGCCTGCGATAGAGTACTTAAAAAAAGATGCAGACAACGTGTGTAAGGGAAAAGAAATACATATAACATCAACACAATTCTCTAATTAATGAGAATTTCCTTAAGTACTTACCATGTATTTATGTGTTCTTGGTTGATGATTTTAGATGGTCCTCCAGTCAGAGCAGTTCTAGTAAACCATTTGGCGACACTTCTCATCTATACTAATGTTATAAACAGGTAAAATTTGTGAGGTTATAAATTATGTAAGGTTACCCCTAATCTTCGAAATTACTGATCAGATTCCGAAATTTTTTTCACTAATGGAAAGCTACACTGATCCGATGCCGAAAATTATTTCACTAATGGCAAGCTACAGTATTGCCGAGGGTGTATATTTTATGTTACAAAAAGAAATTTCACGCGGACGAAGTCGTTTATAGAAACTAGATATCTTTTTGACGCACCTTTTCGAAAACTTTATTTATTTATTGGTCTACCAACGATTGTTTAATTACCAGTTATGGGCATAAAAAACAAGCAAAAACTGATAAATAATAGTGTACAATCACTTATAGGTAAACCGAATTGCTGTTTTGTTATGTTAATTAAATTACTTCTAAGTAGGACTATTGAACCGAAGGACCAAATTCCTATCAGTGGTTTCCGCAACTACCTCTAACAAATAAAACTTTAGTCATTATACACGTGCAGCAGCCTCCAATAAAAACCCAATAACTTGGTATTCACCTTCATATTCTCTATTATTATCTTGAATTCTCTACGTCTATACAGCCGCAGCCATAGAATTTCCCCCGGGCGGAGTCTTAGTCAACGGAAGCAGGTGACAATGAAGGGAGGGATGCCTCGGCGTTGAATCGGTTTTCTAATGAAGCCCCATTTGATTTCACGTTCAACTTGACTCAGAAAGGTTATGGAAGCAATTTTTTCATAATATTCCTCTACTTCCGTGCGATAGGGGTGGGAACCGAATTGCTGGTTTTTTTTTGTGACTGTCATGTGTGCCAATTATTTTGGTAATTGGCGTCTGATGACTAAAAGGAGAGAATAATTGGTTTAAATTCAAATTCAAAATATTTATTTGCCAGAAAATACATTTTTCAACAAGGGAAGATCTTAAAGCCTATTGTATTCTGCCTGCAAGCAAGCGTGCAAATGACATTCAATAATAAGTTGTTTTTTTTTTCGGGAAAAAATACGATCTTTATTTTTTCCATTAAATGACATGGTTTTTATACGTAAGGCACGGCATAGTGCTGTTTTTTTTGGTCCTTTGTCGCTTTCCACTAGATACCCATTTTTGATGGCAATACTTCAAAACGATATAAGTAGAACAGTTTTAGAAACAAATTTTCGAGAGGCACTTAGCGTGCATGAGTTCATAATAGCTAATCATGATCTTTTGTCAAGTCGTACAAACCGTGCGAAGTAGGGGCGGGTCGCTAGTAGCTACTAAAATGCACTGCATAATCGTGACTGCGTATATCAGCTCACACCAGCTTCAAGACTTCGTTTTAGAATACCAAAGGCGCAAACGGAGCTAAATGACGTCTGTCGTTAGCCCATGTTCGAAGCTCGTTAGGCCCTAATAATGCTGATAAAAATAAAATTTAATTACACGGGACATTGTAAGAGCTTTAAAGGGCTAACGAAAAAAATACAACACTTTTTATACGACGATTATTTTTTTTGAATGAAAGTTAAAAAAGTTTTTACAGTAAAAATCTCCGAACGCTTTTTATAAGCTGTGTCAAAACAATCTTCTGTGTAAAACGTCCCTACAATACAGTACACAGAAATTTAATTTGATATCCGCCCTTACCGGGTGTCCCGAATTTTCCGCGATTAAAATTTTATGATCCACAATACTATAATGAAAAGCCTACGGGGACTTCGGATGAATTGGGCAGCCGCACTTTTGTCGTTAAAACGCCTTTATGTGGTCACAATTGGTAAAAGAATTTATTTGACCGACATTGTAATTGTACATTGGGACTTGGGACTTAAGAAAGTAGGTTATCTTTTCAGTAGTTACTTTTGTTACGACCTTCATTCTTATATCTATGGTTACGACCGTGACGCTATTCTTACACGAGTGAAAAGTGCCTCCTGAAAACTGGTGGATGAGAATGTCCATTAATTTCCTTCCATTAGAAATAACTGCACCATAATTGCGTAAAACACTATGAATCACAATCTGCATAATTCATGCATTGCGTTGCATTCATTCATTCATTCTGCATGTACGTATTTACAAAAAAAAAAAATGTTTATAAGTAGTTTATCAGCCATCTTGTTACCATAACACAAGCATTAGGTTGCTTAGCTTGGGACTAGATGGCGCTGTGTGAAATGTCCAGGGATATTATTATTAATTTTGAAGGATATTGCTAATCTATTTGCTTCTTATCAACAACGTAAATAACGCAATGAATGTTGATGGACTGTCAAAATGAAACCCTTTGCTACTGTGAGTGTGTTACGCAATTACCCCGCGGGTCTTTGTTTACGCAAAGGACAATAATACGAAACGTAGGAAACTAAGTAGGATACTAAGTTTTGTATTATTGATATGAGCAGGTATTATTGACCAAAACTTAATTTAGTTGATTATATCTTGACTGCCTAAGAGGAAGTCTGAAAGTGGTACCGGTAACTGAAAAGTTGTGTGGAAATCGGTTGTCATGGTATGGGCATGTATTACGGAGAAAGGTGGAAAATGTGGTGAGGAGAGTTTTGAGTATGAATGTCGATGGCTATAAGAGTAGGGGAAGACCAAAGAAACGATGGATGGACTGTGTGAATGATGATATGGTTAGAAAGGGGGTGACTACCGAGATGACGACTAATAGAGAAGTATGGAAGAAAAAGACTTGTTGCGCCGACCGCAAATAGGTAAATTGGGATAAGTGCAGGAGAATGACGGAAATTATATCTTGACTGACTCGTAGGTCCAGTGGTGGCAAGCGCTACTGCTAAGTATGAGATCCTGGGTACGATTCCCAGGACGGGCAGTTTCATTGGATTTTTCCATGTGGAATTTCTTAGTAGCAGCCTGTAGTCTAGATTTGTCTCCGGTTGATGGTCCCCTATTAAATTTAATATAACTGGCGAAATGTGGGCTCTCTGCCTAACCCTTCGGGGATAACAGGCATGATGTTATGTGTGATTCAAACTTAATACAACAATAAGAAAATACAGACATGTTAATACATTTTTTTTTGTGGATAGGAAATCATCAAATGACCCCTCCCGCTCTGGGTGAAGCGGAAGGGAGTGTCAGACTCTTACTGACTAAAACCCACCCGTGTTCCTTCCTTAGCCCTTTATGTTCCAGGGCAGCGGTAACCCTTTCGGACGATCCCGCTACCCACATGTTAATACATTGCACGAACATCATAAACCACCACTCAAAAATGTTTAATGAACGAACATAAAATTTTAAGCCTTGAATAACTGGAACACTAACGATTTACGAACGATTCATGGAGTGTGAGCCATACTGACCGTATATTTTTGGGGTCAGAGTGTGACTATAAATTCGATGCAACTAATGCATGGCCCAGCCGTGCCAAGTGCGGCCAACTTACGGCGCCATTATGAAACAGCTGACCGTTTGGACGAGTTTTGATTAACTCGCTCGCGCTCGGAGGACCAGTTTTTGTTTTTTGGGTGTCATTTGTGGAAGGTTTTGGGTTTTATATTGGAGTTTAATTGAAATATTAAGGGCGTATTTCAAGTATAAAACTGAACGCGATCAGAACATCTACTGCGTTCGAGCGCTGTCAGTGTTATATTATTGTTAAATACCGAACACCTGGTATGGTACTCAGTACTTAAATTTTGACCTTATGTGTATACTAGTAGGGTTGAGGGTCTGAATAAAACAACCAAACTGTATACTGTTCTATAGCTGATAATATATTTGCTGAAATTCAGATGAACCCAACCAAATCGTTGTCACACAACGCTTGCGAGTTCTAATTTGACGTCAACGCCATCTAGTTACATCTTGCAAAAACCTTTTGACAAAAACACATTATATTGAATTTATGAGCGGCTTTTGATTCTGCATGATCATTAACAATTATATATAATCAGCATAGCTATTTACCACCACTCGATACGCTTCCGTACGAACATCAATCAATTTTATCGTAGGAGATCTCTAAACGCTTTTCACAATTCCAAAACCCGATACCTAATTATGCCAGTTTTAAACTGACAAAATTTTCAAATACGAGTAGATGACCGCTATTTGTCCGACAGCTGTCTGCTGTCGGGGGCAAGGCAAATCAGGGGGTCGAAGTAGTATCGGCCGAATGTTCGGCCGTTTCCTGCTACGAAGTTACTATTTGGTTCGGTCGGTTCCGATCCTACACTCCTACACTCTTTCGAATATTTACTATGGTCCCGACCCAACTGAGCCGATCCGAACTTTTTTCGCATTTTTCAATAATATTCGGTTCGGCCATATGTCGATCCGATCCGAACATTCGCACTTTGCACTTCGGAGTAGGCCCCCTGGTTATCGAAATGTGTCATTATCGATACGATAGCCTGGATGGTTGTGACTAGCTGTGCTGATCGCGTTCAGTTTCATTGGTGAAATTCGCCCTAAGTGTTGGTTTAACAAGTGTTATTAGTTAGGCATTATTGTATAGGTATATCATTTTCTCTTTGTCAGAAAAAGTTTGCTAATCGAAAGCTAGTATGACTTTCCTGTGTTAGCGTAAACACACGAACCAGGTAACCTTGCAAAAGCCATTCCAACCAAATGACTAAATACTTTTATCATAACGATATTCTCGTAGGAAAGTCGTTACATAAATAATATGAACTGGTCCCGGTAGAGGGCGTTATTTAACAATTTGCTGGCGGTCGAATTATGATTGTATTGCCATGTAATTTCGGGCGGCCGTGATTGCACCCTTCCGGGCCGACCAAACCTTACGTACTTTTTTACTCTTTATTATTCTAAAATGGAGAAAGGGTGAAGTTGGCGTAAAGGTTTTGAAAGAATAATGATGTTATGATTATTCGAATTCCTTGTGGCTCAAGTGCCGCGACCGCATACGTTTCGAGTTCTCTTGTCAGAGAGGAGATACCTATATCTGCCTAGCCTTTTCCCAACTATGATGGGGTTGGCTTCCAGTCTAACCGGATGTGCAGCTGAGTACCAGTATTATACATGGAGCTACTGCCTATCTTACCTCCACAAGCCAGTTACTGGGTATTACGAAACCCCTTGGCTGGTTGTCAGACTTTCGGGCTTACAACTTACATTGTCATTCCGAAAATCTAGCAGGGTTCAGCTTACACCACTTGTAGGTAGGTATACGACGTGTCACTACAATGGCGACATTAATCTAACACACGGGTAGGGCTAGTGGCCAGTAATCATAAAAATTATGACAACATAAAATAATTCGTAATTTGAAAACTACCGCCTGCGCCACTCGCCGACATAGGGCTCTCTCTCTTTCCTTCAATTCGCCTACACTTTGCACGTTATTCGTTTTAATTTCATTGATTCGATGTTATGATCCGTGACCCCGGCAAATTACCCCTGCGCTACAGTTCTTTAAGTAGGGGTTGCTCCAAGATGCTCATTTAGAAAAATGTAAATAAAAAGTAACGTTTAGCGAAATTATAATTAGTGTGTTAAATAAATGTCGCCATTAAACCGGCACGCTGTATTTTACCCCTTTATAAATGCTGGTGCTTCATCAAAACTAATCAAAAATAAATAAATAACCAAATTAACAAACCGTATTTTCAAGCCAGTTGTAGCAACAGACTAACAACGGCCATAAATAGGATATAAACCCTAGGTACTAAAGCTTGCTCTGTTAAACTGATGGATCTTATAGTAATAATCGATAGATACCTACGTTCGTAATAAGTATCAATAAGTACTAGGTTATTTTAGTCAGAAAAACAGTCTATTTTCATTTTAAACAAGATAATATATACATAATATAACAGTATTAAATAATAATAAGTAGGTTTTTTTTATCTTATTGTGTATAAAAATATTATTTATAAGTATTAAAATGAAATAAAGGAATAATATGTATGTACATGTATAATCCTACTAATTTTATAAATTCGAAAAAGTTTGTGAGAATGGATGGCTGGATGAATGAATGTTTGTTACTCTTTCACGCAAAAACTACTGCACGGATTTGGATGAAATATGGCACACAGATAGTTTATAACCAGGATTAACACATAGGATACTTTTTATCCCGATATTCCCACTGGATCAAAACCGCGGGGCGCTGCTAATTTTATATAAGAGAAAGGAGTCTTGCCAAGTGTGTTACCCTGTAACTGTGTTGTGAGGGGCAGATAGGCAGTCGCTTCATGTAAACTATTCAGCTGCATCCGGTCAGACTAGAAGTCTACCGCAACATAGTTGGGAAAAGGCAAATGATGACTAGAATTAACTTTAAACTCATCAATTTACAAACGAGCATACCAACCTCACAAAAAACCTACCCAGCCAATTGCACATACATAAAACCTCCATATAACTGCTGGTTATGTTACCAACATTACCACAATATGGGTCAGTAGTACTGCACCAAGTTTGTACTGAAACTTGTTTAAAACCTATCATCGGGTGAAAACTTACAACTTTTGGCTACTGCCCAGGGTTCTAATTACGCTGCTGTTGCGAGGAAATTGAAAACTTGAAATTTTTTGGTGTCGTGGTTTTCTTTTAGGACCAATTTTTCGTACCGAATAGTTGTGAGACTGTAGTGTGTTAAGTAAAACTGGTCTTTTGTGAATTATTGTTTATTTTTCACGGTGTTATCAGATTTAAAGAACACTGCTTATAAAATGACCAAGATATCGTAGCGACATACCAAACATACAAAAACAAAAAAAATTGTCATAAGGAAGCTGCGGGCATTGAGCTCTGCTTATTTTACTGGTTAGACTAAATTGAACCTCACTTTTTAAATCCATCAATAGGTGTAAAAATCTTACATACTATAATTCACAATTGGACACGAAAAACTAAATTAAAAAGATATATTCCAACAATTCCGAATAATATAGGCCAACATTTGTAATTTTAAACAACAACCGAATCATACCGTAACATATTATGTATAATCAGCCAATAATCTTCCCGCTACTGCACGATATGGTTCAAATAGCAAAGTTTCAACCAATGCTTTTTCAATCCATATACCTATAGGCTGATTTCACCAATCAAACTAAGTATCTATAATGGAAACGTAATCAGCACGTCTAAACCGCGTTCAAGAGCTGTCAGTGTTATCATTGTTGTGGAATATTGACACTGATAGCACTTGAACGCAGTTCAGTTACATGGGCGAAATTCGCCATTAGTAAATAATATATACTACGTGCGGCAGACAAAATTGCTTCAAAGTTTCATTTAAGCTTTAATACATAGAAGCGAAATCTTTTGTATTCCTTCATTGCAGTCATTAACTTCTGCATAACAATATGAAGTTGAGGCATCGTTAACTGAAATATAAATCGCATTTTAACAATAACGAGCTATCGTAAATAAAGTCGTAACGGACGTTATTCCGCGCGTCCGTTATTCGGTGCATTAAATTTAACGATGGAAATTAACGACTATACATGTGTCAATGATTTTAGATGCGTCATCGTTGTTTTTAGTGCTTAGATTAGGACCAGGTTAATGCGCTAACGTCTGTGTGAAAAAGAAATGGCCTTTATTTTCAAGGACGGGCAGGGATGTCACTGTTCGTACTTTGCATTGATAGATGGATCATTCTCAATCATCGTTCCTGCCCTTAGCCAAATTTATTTAGAGTTGACGTAACATGTCGTATTTTTCTTTCATACTTATGATGATACTGTTAATGAGAAACAGTAAATAATAATATATACATTTATATATTTTATTTCGTTTTTTTCCACTAATATGCTGGTAGGGATCCTGATAGCCGTGGAATACTCCTCGTAAACACCTCAGGACATGTTGCTTCCTTGTCGCCACGCCACTATGTGCTAGCGACCGTTTTCGGGGGCCCATTATTGAGTGTGGAAGTCTCCCCCTGCCATTTTATCTGTGTAATGTAATTTATATAAAACATTGGTCAGGCAGGGGCTATAGACTTTCCATAGTCCTCAATAACCAGTTCACTTTAGCCACCCAAACTCATAATCCAATCTTTGTTCCCATGTCCTGCACCAACCGGGGGTTGCCTTGGGTGCACTTACGACTACGATTATCCCTATTCGCATAGTGCGATCCTCATTTCATTAAAAAGTCTAACGGGCCTCTGCGAGTTGGCTTCGGCCCCTCGTACGCCCAGGGTCCCGAGAAATATCAAAAGAAAAAATATTAATAAAATATTTTATTGACATAAAAAAAGCCCCTCGTACACCTTCCAAAGGTCCGGGAGCGGGACCCCCGGGTCCCGAGAAATATCAAAAGAAAAAATATTAATAAAATATTTTATTGACATAAAAAAGTTACATCAAAAATATATGAATCCCCTGGCCCCTAAACTAGTGTTAACTGTATCATAAGGACCAGTGTTCGTCTAATTTTGTTGTTATAATATTATTATGTCGAACAAAAAAAAAATGCAAAAAATTTAAATAAGTAGATGCTTACCTTAGTTTGTACACAACTAAGAGCGGATTTCATAGCGGGACCATCCGAAAGGGTTTACCGCTGCCCTGGAACATAAAGGGCTAAGGAAGGAACACGGGTGGGTTTTAGTCAGTAAGAGTCTGACACTCCCTTCTGCTCCACCCAGAGCGGGAGGAGTCATTTGATGATTTCCCATCCTCAAAAAAAAAAAAAAAGAGCGGATATCATTATGAAACGGAACGCGAACAGCACATCTAAACCGCGTTCAAGAGCTGTCAGTGTTATCATTGTTATGAAATATTGACAGTGACAGCTCTTGAATACGGTCTAAATGTGCTGATCGCGTTCCTTACCACCAGCTTTTATAGCAGGGCAGAAGTTAAACTGCACTTGCTTTTTTGTTCTCCAGTTTCTTTGGTGAAATTGGCACATTTGTTTATACTTTTAAATGGGCCTCTTTCCATTTAAAAAGAGCTTAGTGACATTTTTGAAATATAGCTAATGTAAATCTGAATGCAACATAGTGTCATTTAAACGTAAAGTTTTTACAAAAGATCGAAAAGCTAATCTTGCTAACTTAACATGCTTCATTATAACTATCAGATTATCTGTTGGTGCAGTTCGTAGGTCTGCCAGTTAACATCATAAAGACCGACTTACATAACAAGAAATTACGCTCAAAATCAAGATGCAAGTTTATTTAATTAACAAGGAAACTGAACAATTGTTTTAAGCTGATATAAAATGAAATATTATGAGATAAGCAACAGCGAGGAATTACAATAGTCTTGAACAATAGAAGGCCGTCATAACTTCCTCGTACTAAACATGGGGGAGAAAGATAAACTCGTTTTTATAAGTGCTGTGTTCATTTTTGTAGAAGTGTGGGTTTTGTAAAGAACGATACATATGAAGGAAAAACATAACGAAACATGTAGCTGAATATGACAAACACAGTGCACAACTTTTAGCAAAAATAAAAGTAACACTTTGTTCCGGGTAGCCTGGTACTTGGAATCATATCTCATGTTATTTGTTCACTAAAATACCATGAGGTAATTATATTATATCAGAGGTGCAATTCTCGTAATTTTTACGAACGTTCACAGTCTGAGGGGCAATTCTCGTAATTTTAAGAACGTTCACAGTCTGAAGGCACACAGTCTCGTAATTTAAAACATTCAAAGTCTAGTCGCAGTCTCATCTCAGTCAGATCTCAGCGACAAACAAATGTCAAAAACTTGCCAAAATGTAGGGAAATTGGAAGTATTTTTTGACAGATTGAGACTGAGATCAGACTGTGAACGTTCTTAAAATTACGAGAATTGCCCTTCTGATCTCAGTCTCAATCTGTCAAAAATACCTCTAATTTCCCTACATTTTTGACAAGTTTATGACATTAATTATCGCTGAGATGAGATACTAGATTTTGAACGTTTTTTACGAGAATTGGCCTCCTGATTTGACATATTGATCAACATCTGCCTAGCCTTTTCCCAACTTAGTTGGGGTTGGCTGCCAGTCTCACTGGATGCAGCTGAATACCAGTATTTTACATGGAAAGGCTTAACGGGACCAACAGCTTAACGTGCTTTCCGAGGCACGGAGGGGATGTTTGTTACTCAATCACGCAAAATCGGCTGAACGGATTTAGATGAATTTTGGCACACAGATAGTTCATGAACTGATATAACACGAAGAATACTTTTGTGTCGGTAAATGACATAATTTAGATATTTCATTACATACACGCGGGCTAAGCCGCGGGCAAAAGCTAGTATTGTATAAGTATGGATATCAATTTAATTTGGCTAGAGTATTACTAGACTTGATCGTTAATCCTATCAAACTTTGACGGCACGGTTGGCGCAGTGGTTAAGCGATTGACTGCTACGCTGCGTGTCGCGGGTTTGATTCCCGCACGGAACAAATATTTGTATTGAAAAAACTGTGGCGGCATCTACATCGCCACATGCAAACTACGCGTCACACTGACGTCCGCAATCCTGCATCGCGCAAGCAGAGTTTACCGCGCAACTAGCATATACTCGTATACAACGTCCCGACATCAATCGTCGGGCAGTAGACCATCAGACGCGACACCCGTCTGGGCGGAGGATCCCGCCTTTTCCATGAAGGTTGAGTGAACTTTACACCCTCATACCTCTATAAATCATTCTCATAAAATTAACATCCAACCAGGATCCAGTCACATTAAAATTAAAGCAAGTAAAATAACAGCAACACAGTTGTATCCTACTATGTTAAACTTCGCAAATGTAAAACGTATCGTACAAAGTTGGTGACCAAACTATCGGCCAACCATATAGAACACAACTTTGTATCGCTCCCTTACAATTTGAATAACTTTCTGCTTCGTACATGTTAGTTTGTGTAGCTTATGTCACATGTAGTTGTGGCTTACTAATTTATTGTGAATGAGTTGTAATGTAGGCAAATAACTTATGGCAACTTGTGTGTTGGGGTTGTCGATGTAATGTTAGGATTACGTAAAGTAACTCGCGATTTCGACGTTATTATTTGGACTTGACGTAATTTAATGAGACTGTCAGCTGTCAGCCGGCGACTTAAAAAAGTGGCTGTGAGTGTGAGACTGGATGCGAAAGGCAAAGAACCGGGTGTCGTAGCGCAGCTTCGAAGCGTCTATGTTCAGCAGTGAACTGCGATTGGTTGAGAGTGTTTAAGATATTTTCCCCATGAAGATAATGGAGGTAATGGCATAGCAGCCGTTCTGTATGAGATGAGATTCATCACATGTGGCTAAAAAGCATTCCAAATGCAGAACACACTTTTAATAACGATCCAAAGGATATTGAAAGTTATTGCTAATCCATTGCTTCATATGTTTAACAAATACGTCTGCTCAACAACGTAGATAAATAACGCAACGAATGCTGTGTAACTGTCAAAATGATTGGCGTTGCCATTGTATGTAAGTGTTACGTAATTATCCTATAGAAAACCAGGTATAAAAGTAAATCCCTGAGAGACAGACTGGAGCAAATACAGTAAATTGTGAATATATTTTTTCAGCAAACGAAGTGTGTAAACGAAACGAAGTGTGTGTAACATATTCAGTTCCTCGGTTTTCTCTTACATCTGCGTGGGTTGGATGTCTAATTGATATATGCGTTTCCTTATTCCCAAAGGCTGCGGAAATAAATCGTAATGATCTTATTTATCACACCGTTGAGAATAATATTTCTTCTTTGAATTTTGAATTTGTCAGATATTGCATGGTGATAAGATAATCGCATGATCTGGGTGTGCTTTTCACGACATGATTCAGTTTTCTTTAGCCTGAAACAAAACTACAGAAAAACAAAGATATCTCATGAACGGGACATTGGATGCGAGAAGCACAGAACCGGTCGAAGTGGAGGTGCTTGGGGGAGGCCTATGTCCAGCAGTGGACGTCTTTCGGCTGAAATGATGATGATGATGATGATGATGGGTATATACGCTTCGTATTTTAACTAGTATATAATGATTTGCTGTCGCTAAGCGTGGTTCGGTATCAATGCAAAAACTGGGGGCCTACTCCGAAGTGCAAAGTGCGAATGTTCGGATCGGACCGACACATGGCCGAACCAAATATTATTGAAAAAATGCGAAAAAAGTTCGGATCGGCTCAGTTGGGTCGGGACCATAGTCAATATTCGAAAGAGTGTAGGATAGGAACCGACCGAACCAAATAGTAACTTCGTAGCAGGAAACGGCCGAACATTCGGCCGATACTACTTCGGAGTAGACAAAATACCGGATAGATACCGGAAAATGGCTTTTAATCTAGCATAGTTAAGAAGATTCACACAGCTTATCTCAAAACACGATACCTTGGCACCATAAACTCCAGGTATATAATTTAATTACTATATCTCATCAATGGGCCAAACTTACGACCCAGTGGGTCCCGTTTAATGGCCTAGGGGTAGATGGCGGGATGGGCTGGACTCGTTTAATAAAGATTGGTCCTTTGCAGCTCTGCACAGAGAGAGGTGGAAGGAATAAAGGCTCTTGGCCGAGCAGTTGTGCATCAATGGCTAGTAAAAAAGTAACTAATCTGTTTGGCTCTGTTATGTAAGACCAACATCTCATGGTCAAGAAAATGAAAGATGACGCACCAAACATAACGACTACTTACATTTCAACTCACAATATCAAACTACATAAAGACACAACATTCCGCTGTCTTATTAAACCATGCACACAACTTTAACAATATTGCAAGCAAGTTTCTTTCGGTCAGGCTGCGAGCCAACAAAAACATGAACATTTTACGACTGGCTAAGTTGTCGCACCAACTGTTCCTTCATAACTTGGAGACTGCACAGGGATATTAATATAAATACAAGCAGCTAACTAGCTTATATTGCGTTCTAGGAAACGTATTAAAATGGGGCTCTGTAGAGAAATATATGTGAGGAGCAGTTTATTCAAGAGTTTACGTAACTTATTGTACTCTGGAAAATCAAGTAATACCTCCTTTACCGTATTTTTTGGTCTTTGGTTTTACAGCCTTTCTCAGTTACATAAAATTTTCCATTTCTACATGATTTGGAGAAGTAACAACCGACTGTTTTGATTGGTCTTGACGGGGTTCTTGCTTTCCCTGAGGTTGTACTTTCTACAACTAATACTGCCGCCCATCCTTCGTTGAAGAACATAGGCTTGACGGCACGATTGGCGCAGTGGTTAAGCGATTGACTGCTGCGCTGCGTGTCGCGGGTTCCATTCCCGCACGGAATAAATATTTGTATGGCCTACAAGTAGTTGTTCCGGGTCTGGCTGTTTGTGTATGTGAGTTTAAATGTTTGTAAACGCACCCACGATATAGGAGAAATTCCTAATGTGGGGCAAAGTTTAAAAAAAAAAAGAAAAAAAATGATAGGCTTATTTACCTCTGTGTCATCATCACCTGCCTAGCCTTTTCCCAACTATGTTGGGGTTGGTTTCCAGTCTAATCGCATGCAGCTAAATACCAGTATTTTACATGGAGCGACTGCCTATCTGACCTCCAGTTATTGGGTAATATTAAATCCGTTGGTAAGACTAGTTGTCAGACTTTCGGGTTTCTGACGGCCTGAAAGTCTGACAACCATCCTCGAATGACAGTCCGGACCTACGGCTTAACGTGATTTTCGAGGCACGGAGGGGTATGTAAAGATGGTCACCTATCCACGGACCAACCGCGGCAAGCGTAGCTTAATCTGATCCATCGAAGCGTGCGGCTGTTATTACTTAGCCTCACTTTCCCCTGGCCTTTGTACAGAAACTTATGCCCAAAAACTTCTAGCGTCATCCCTTTTCATAACCAAACTTCTCCATTCATATACAAAAACCCACAAAGCGTTCACAATGCCGTTTGATCAGCTTGACCATCCATAATCATATTACATTCATAAAAGGCGTCCAAGACGTAAATCACCCCAGTGCATCGTGATCGAGATACTCGCAATGGACGTACGCCCCCCACAAAGGACTGATCCGACGATCCGACCTATTTGGATCTGTACCAGAATTCCGATCGACTGAAAAAAGAATGCCGATGGTAAAATGGTGCCTATTCTCATAGCAGTTTATTGGAAGTTTTAAAATGGAGGCAGACGTGAATGAGACTAATGTTTTGAATTCTCGGAATTGACGAGTCTTTGTTTGATGTTTTTCTGATGGAGCGGGTTTTAGGGATCTAGTTTTCTGAATGGGGATTTTGAAAGGAATAAAGTATTTTGCGACACTTTTAAATATTTCTCTCAAACATCTAAAGTCATAGTTTGGTGTTTTTTTGATTGAGTTGGCTTAAGGGATCTAGTTTTGTGTATGGGGATTTTGAAAGGTATTAACTATCGTGCGACACTTTTATATACTTCTCTTACGTATCTAAATCATAAACCCCCATTTATTTATAAACGATGCTTAAAGTTAAGTTATGACTAAACGATAACACGTTTAATGGAATGGACGGATTTTTTGCACGTAATGTGGGCGCGCTATAGATTCATCTCTGCGTAACTCTTCGGGGAATACAGTCGTGATGTTATGTTATGTTATTTTGGTAACGCATTTAAGCAATTTAGCAACGTTTATAAATAACTTCTCAAACAAACAAAACGGTGTAGGAAACATCATGACGAAACCGGCATGTCTTAGATAGAATAAAAAATTGGAAGACATGTCCAACCTGCACTGGGCCCGCGTGCTGGATAACGGCCCACTCGATCTCACCGAGAGGAGGCCTGTGTCCCAGCAGTGGGAACGTTATAGGTGATTATGCTTATGCTTATAAAATAAAGGCGTATAAGTGTAGAAAAAAAACCAGTCAGAAACTACTGGTTAATTCTAAAACATGTTATCTGAGGGGCAATTCTCGTAATTTTAAGAACGTTCACAGTCTGATCTCAGTCTCAATCTGTCAAAAAATACTTCTAATTTCCCTACATTTTGACAACTTTTTGACATTTGTTTGTCGCTGAGATGCGACTGCGACTAGATTTTGAACGTTTTAAATTACGGGAATACGGGCCCTGGTACTAGCTTGCTAATCGATTTGTCATCAAGTGCACTTGTTTCTAGATTTTACTACTGCGTTTCCGATAATACCGTAGTTATGCTTTGTTATAGCAAAATGATTCATCATGTTACATTTATGAGCTGATAGCCTGGCTAGGCTATTCGAATTAGATGACGTCACCTCCACACATGTTCTAGAACTGATATGTTACAGTTTTTTATCTGTGGTTTTTGTTACTATATTCATCATTGCTCTAGAATTTGAATAATGTATTATAGACAAATAAAAGGCAAAAGTCTCCACGGAATGGGTGCCTGGATATGGACGGCACCGCCGAGGTCGGCCCAGAAAGCGGTGGTGACGATGACCTGGATGAGTATCCTCAGAGCTGGTTCGAGGTGGCGCGGGAAAGAGGTTCTTGGAAGAACTTGAAGGAGGCCTTTGCCCAGAATTGGGACAGTATAGGCCAAACAAAAAAAAAAAACATATTTTCTTAAAATTTATTGCTGTAGCTGCACCAACAACCATACCTTTGTTACCAACAGCAATATTCTGTTAATTAAACAGAAAGAAACAAACTCCGGTTGTTTGAAATTAAATGAAACGCCCCGAGTGGGCTGTTAGTGCTAAAAGCAAACGTTTCTAGCACATAAATGAAGGAAAAATAATTGTAATTACCAGAATTAACACTTAACCTAAATAGATGTGTAATACAGTATTTATCCCAATAGGCCAGCTAGACAATTAAAGGTTATTAAGACAATGGGGTTAGTAATTGCTGAACTTTTTTCCTCCCGTACCTACTTCTCCTCAGAAAGTCTCTCCTTCTTAAGAAGTAGGTAATCTTATTTTGTTATTATCTCCTTTATTTCAATGTAAAAACATACAAATTATATTTTTAAATATAAGAATATAAAAAGTATAAAAACATTTAAAATATAAAAACTAGTAGCCAGTATCAGTAACAGGGCCCAAGCTACCGGTGGTCAAGATTCCAGAGAAAGGAACCTCCTGACAATGCAAGCCATGTCCAGAAGCACCGCTTTCTGAAGCAAGCCCTTGATCCAGCTGCCCAACAAGAGCCTCCTCAGGTGTTGGTCGAGAGTCTAGGCTATTAAGCCATTGGCAGTCACGACTATCGGCACAATGATCGCTGAGTCCACATCCCACATGTCGACAACCTCGTGAGCTAAGTCAAGATAATTCAATAATAATAATATAATTCATTTTTTCATTAGGTTCTCATCATGCGGGACAGTTATGTCAACAATAATTGCGCGCCGCCGCTCTGATCGATCCACCACCACTATATCAGGCTTATTGGCTTATTATTATTATTAAATTATATTATTAAAAGCCTGTAATGTCCCACTGCAGGGCAAAAGCCTCCCTACTCTCTTTCCACTTCTCTCTGTTTAAAGCTGTCAAGGACCAGTTCTTGTTGGAGTCCAGCTCATCCCGCCATCTCCGTCTGGGCCTGCCGCGATGTCGCTTGCCATTAAGAGCGACCCATTGGGTCGTAAGTTTGGCCTATTGGACGTCTGACACGCGGCAGCATTATTTTTCGATCCTATAATTTTTCACTGTTTATGTTTAATCTTAGATAATTTACCTAAATTCCATCGTTTCTTACTCAACTATCTTCTTTATCTTCATGCATTCTAAGTTGATTTTTGACTGGCCTTGTAATAAGAAGATTCTATTTATTTTTGTTTGCAATGGAATTTCAATTCTGTCGCGTATGACATTGAGTTTGTTGTTCCAAAACTTGATAATTATCTCAGATTCTGGTTCCAAGTAATAATCTACACTTTGTTGCAAGTCTATGTCAATTTTATGATGGCTGCCGAAAGCCTGGCTTGATGTTCTGGACACAGTTTATAACGTCTTGAAAAGATAAAATATCCAATGTATTACCCTGATATCGTTAAGTAGCTCACATAAAACTTCTCGTTACAAATTGCCCTTACAAAGTATAAAATAGGATTTCTAGGAAATCGTTAGGAAATATAAAGTACCTCATATAACAACAGACCATCCCTAGTCTTGCAGTACAATAACATCGCTATAAACCTATCGACATTTCACAGCAGAAAGCAGTAGTAATTCAATACAGCAAGCAAATATAAAGAGTGTGCTAGAATATTCTTAGCACGCACAGCTCACGAGTGGTCGCATCCCCAGTAGGTACTCCTGGGAATTCCGTATTCACCTACATTTAGCTGGCACTAGTTGGTAGTCTAACGACGGAGCGTGTTCATGTTCGAAGATCTCTGGTTTGGACGTGGCATGTTGGTTGGATTTTTCAGAGATCAGGAAAGAAGAATTTGAATTCTTGAAAATCATGATTTTTTCATAATCATTATTTTCTATACTCTAAATCGTTAGTATTGTGAAAAGAAGTATATTCGGTATGGGCGGCTAATAAATTATCGCGCCCCCGGTCTACTCCTTGATATGCAATGGTCGCTGTAGCACCATGAAACATGAGGCTACAGGGTCTAATGCGAATCTTGGGGTTCATTCAATTAATCGAGCTTCGAGGCTGGTTTAACCACGCTGGGATCGGTGCATTTCATTCATTCATTTAAATCGTTAGTATCGTGAATGCGTTTACAAATATACTCTGTTTGTGTTTCATTTACATGTGAAAATGTATTAGGTACCTATAACATATTAAAATGCGTGTGCGTTGCTCCAACTCCTAACCGATAATCGAAAACTTACAAACCCAACTCAACCTTTAGAGACGAACAAACCTACAAGGACAAGAAATCCAACATCAGCGAAAACAATGACAAAATCATCCGTAATTAGAGCTGACAGCAATTTATTAGCGTAATCTCGTCTTACGTTCACTAACACAAGTACAAAGAAGTCGTCCAATCAGCAGTAACAGTATCACTGTACCAAGATAACATCAGACTAAGGAACTCTGTATTTTATCCCCGTTGCCGCATTCACAAACAATTCGTAAATCAACTGAAAGCGTATATTTCCTCGTCGAAAAGAAAAATGTTACGTTCGAGGGCAGCATCGGAACTTGTACTTTAGGTGCTTTGGAAATACCTAGTTTGATATTCAAAAACCATTATTCTTTATTCGCGAGGCAATATTAACTTATATTGAAGATCGTAAGTTATGTATCAGCTCAGATTCTTTTGTTCCCTCTACAATGTTACGTTTATGGGTTTATACTTCCATAGCATCAGAGTTTCATGACGTATGTATATCCGGACATAACATTTTGATCGTATCGTAAATAATTGTTTGTAACATTTTGATCGTATCGTAAATAATCGTTTGGAAACTTACAGGAAAATCTCCCCACATTTCACCTCGCGCTGTTTATTCGTGTTCACATTTTGGGATGGTACCGCACAACTAAGACTGGGACATGTCGTATCGAAGTCGTTAACGCTCGGCTGGCCACGAGGGTCGCTCGGACCACATTTGTTTAACTTTCTCTCTGAACTTTGGAAACCAAGAAGCTCCTACTGCATAAGATGTGAAGCAGCCGGCACTTAATTATTTCTCACTTTATTTACTCGGAACTTGGAACCTAACACAGACAAATTTATCGCTGCAGTTTTTCCGTTTCCCTGTAATTTACTGCGAATAGTTGCACTCGTCTGTAGCGCAGAAAGCGCCTGTCCTTAATCACACTTAAAACCCATTTTCACCATTTAACACCAAAACTTGAGTATATTTTCTTATGCACTATACAGATTTATTAGCAGCAATTAGTTGTTGCTACTATCCATTTGGCTTAATAATTACCTCTGCGGTGATATTTATCGCGGTGCGGGCGGGAATGTTCCGAAATTTTCTTGGCTCTAGTTTCGGAGATAATGGTACTCGAGAGTGGTAAAATATCGCTCGACACTTGCGACATATTATGACGGTAGATCATTGGTGAACGTTTGGTGCAGAAAATAGGCGTTGCTTGGCAACCTGACAATTAATTGGTGATATTAACGTGAGATTTGTTGTATAGCCTCGTCTTTTGGCTACCAATTTGTGTTACGTGCAAAATGCTGCCAGCGTCTGTGTTGCCTTCTACATTTAACCCGTCTGCCTTCAAAGCAAGAGTGAACATGTATCTTCTGGGCACGCTGGTTCAATCGTAGACCTCATCCATCGCTTTCCATCAGGCGTGATCGGGGTCAAGAGTAGGCCCATTCAGCAAGTTTTGCATAGGAGCTAATATGCTGTGTTCTAGAACGTTTCAAATTCATTACTTTAGGATTCCCGAATAAGTCAAATATTAAATTGCGTCTGTTAATCTGAGCCAGCCATCAGATGGCAATTCCCTTATTTTTTTTAAGAACGTTCGCAAACTAATTTCATTCTCAATCTGTCAAAAATACGTTTTTGTCGGTGAGATGAGATGCGACTAGATTCTGAACGTTTTTAATTACGGGAATTAGCCTCCAATAAGTAGGCCGTACTCGTTACAGTCACGCTTACACACCCATAATTCTGTCCCAGATTCAATATAATTGATTAAATCTATTAGTTCTCAGCTCAAAAACTAATCTGCCGTCAGAATTAAACCGCCCATTTCACTATTCGTCATCTTTATCGATGGCTCCAGTCTAGATTGAAGAGCCTCTATTGAAATTAATTCATTAGTCAGAGAGTCGGCCGTAATATTTTAGCGGATGAATAGAAGAAATTATTTCGCATCGGCGCCGAGGGCATTCATCAAATCCGAATTGGTTGTCATCACGTTCGAATCTGGTTCTTATTGCGTTGTGATAGAGATGTGGTGATATCTATAGAGGAGGATGTGAATTTCGTTGTTTGTGTTGAGCTGATAACGTATGAGGTTTTGTTTCTAAGCCATATGTTTGTTTCGGCTCAGTCCGTCTGTTTTCGCCTTTAACTGAGATACTGAGCACGGGAGCGTTAACTAGAGAAGGTCTTTATTTACCGCAATCGTCTGTCTCGGGTTTTGGGTCTTCAAGCGATGCGGAACCTTATAAGCTCTTTGTTGAATTGTATCTATGGGTTTTTCGAAGACAGTCAGCTACCTATTTTCCACCAGAACCAGATGGGCAATTCTCGTAATTTTAAGAACGTTCACAGTCTGATCTCAGTCTCAATCTGTCAAAAAATACTTCTGATTTCCCTACATTTTGACAAGTTTTTGACATTTGTTTGTCACCGAGATGAGACTGCGACTAGATTTTGAACGTTTTAAATTACGAGAATTGGCCTTCAGATCACTTCAAATGTAATTTTGCTTGTCAAATAATATATCACTCCAATTGTCATCACATACCTCCTCAAATTAAGAGATCACACTAGGCTCATGAACTGTTTACAGTTGATTTTTTTGGGCATAGAGCATTGAACTTATATATTTTGTTTTGTGAAGAAATTGTGGAAGACTAAGAGCGGGTTGTTTCACGTCCACTTGACCCACGCCTGTACGTCAAAAATGGCGCTAACTGTCGTCAAATGAAAAACACGTTGTTTCACAAAATTATGGCCTTGACTTAGGTCAAATAATAACTAGTACGTAATCGTTATTATTTGACGTACGTATGTTACGTTAACCAAACGTTTGAAACAACCGGCACTAAATAAATAGAAAATGATATCTACATTGTTTAATTTATTGGCTATCGTTTCGTTTCTTACGTCAAAATCATTCGTAGTACTAATATAACAAATGACATTTACTGCTCGATCTCCTTTATGAACTCACAAACTCCCACACTAATATAAAACATATCCAGTTTTACAATTGGATCGTCTGTAACGCGTAAATATACGGCAGTTTGGTCGCTTTCCTCTTTACAAATGTATTCGCCCTTTATTACAACACATTGCGTTACGGCTGCCGCGCCCGCGCCGTTAAAATTACATCAACAAAATTACTGTTGGCTAAATTGAAAGTTACGTCTTTTGGGCCCGCGTCACAACAACACTATTAAGTTAAGCGTGGCGCTTACTGTTGTAAGATGGGATAAAGTAGTTTTTATCTGACCTGCCGGCGTAACACACTTTAATATCATAACGAGTCCGCGTATCACTGGTCAGTTTCCCTCAGTCGTCAGTTTATTTAATTCACCAATACCACACAATAACGGTGTATACTACCCTGGTATTCAGGGGGTCTACTCCGAAGTAGTATCGGCCGAATGTTCGGCCGTTTCCTGCTACGAAGTTACTATTTGGTTCGGTCGGTTCCGATTCTACACTACTACACTCTTTCGAATATTGACTATGGTCCCGACCCAACTGAGCCGATCCGAACTTTTTTAGAATTTTTCAATAATATTCGGTTCGGCCATGTGTCGGTCCGATCCGAACATTCGCACTTTGCACTTCGGAGTAGGCCCCCAGTTTCGTTGATTAGTCAGTTTCACTGATTTGTCTGTTTTACCGACTAGACAGTTGCATTAACTCGACAATTTCCAGTATTTGCTAGTTTTCGTCGATTCGTCAGTTTTATTAAATCAGCCACAGTCTGTAGAAAACTGCACACAGGTCTGCTAATTTAAATAGATATTGAGATCAATTTGATGACTTTTAGCACAGATGTTTTTATTATTATATTTAAGTGCATTCCATCGCTATTTATCAACTAAACTGACGAATTAAATAAACTGACGACTGAGGGAAACTGGGCCCGTATTCCCGTAATTTAAAACGTTCAAAATCTAGTCGCAGTCTCATCTCGGCGACAAACAAATGTCAAAAACTTGTCAAAATGTAGGGAAATTAGACGTATTTTTGACAGATTGAGACTGAGATCAGACTGTGAACGTTCTTAAAATTACGAGAATTACCCCTCTGACCAGTGATACGTGGACTCGTTTCACAGAAGTTCTATGAATTTCACTCAAGATTTGATAAGGGCAACCGAATGATGATGATGATTTGATACTGTACGAGTCATGTATCGTACATGGCGTGCGCGCATTGCTTAGATCAGCACTTTTCCGTTGGCTTGCACAAATTATAGTTTAACTCGACAATACACGATCGGCGTTCATAGTCAGCTGTACTCATTCACACAACATTTATGTAGCATTAGTTACGTGGTAGTTATTTGTATTCAATAAACCATCATCTTTGGCTATCCGTGACTTATCATTCAAGCTAATATACAAGGTGTGTGCGACCCATTCAGCAGCGCATATAGATACTGTTGCACCCTAGTGGTTCATTAGGCAGGACAAACCCTTAGTCATCTTTCCTGTCTGTTAATGAGAACATTGTGTGATGATTATGCTCTTCATATCATATTAGTACACAGTAATATGGTGTTACGGACATTATTTTCTACATTTATATTTATTTATATACTTTTGTAGATTGTAAGGAGTGGTCTATTCTATTAATCAAGTAGTCGGAGGAAGAACTCCCTAACAAATGATGACTGTAGCAAGTTGTAATTTAAAGGTAAATTTCAGTACCAACCAGTTCAGGTATTTTATATTTTTGAAAGTAAAAAACACTCAATGCTACTTCATAGCTTGCTTCAGTGTGTGGATAGCCTTGTTTTTTCGCATGTCGATATTGCCTGAAGTAATTATTTTCAGGGAAATACGGGTTCGGTTCAGTTTCGGCGGTTTTTTTGCGGAAACCCATATTCATTCCGCCGCGTTATTGATTCCTCGTTGGAAGATTGAATAGGTGCATTTATTTTAATTGGGAAATGTGGAAATTGCGTTATAGTGAGGATAAAATATTTATATCACCTACCTATACGTTCACAGAATGAAGTTTCATAACTTTTTATTGGAAATATGGTGTCTGGAACGATCTCCTTTTTAGCAATATTAAAAAAAAACCGGCCAAGTGCGAGTCGGACTTGCAGTCGAAGGGTTCCTACCACAAAGAAAAAAACGCCGAAACAAAAACCACGATTTTTGTATGGAGACTCCTTTAGTTTTTTGTAGCTTTATTTTATATGATGTTATAGCGACAATAAAAATACACACTGTGAAAATTTCAACTGTCTATCTATTACGGTTCATGAGATACAGCCCCGTGATAGTTAGACGAACGGACAGAGGAGGTTTTGTAACAGGGTTCCGTTGGCACCCTTTAGGGATCGGAACTCTAAAAACGCTCAAAAATCTGGGGGCTTGAATTAAACCGATTAAAAAAAATATACCGTCGAGGTAGAACATTTGCAGGGCCTCAATGGATCTCAATGGCCAGAGATCGCATAGGACGCATAGGTTTAGATGGAAAAAGTCGAGGCCAGAAGTGGGAAAAAAGGCCGGATAAAAAAAAAAATCCTTATAAGTATACCATAAGATCCGTCCTTTCTAATCAAATACGTAACATTCCGACACAACAATATCATTAGTACGAGTATGTTCGCACTAGTTTAGTAACGTAATAGTTAGTGTCACAATACTATTATTAACTCAATAAGTCTCATCTCACATGACCGCACCGCACTGCTCCATTTAATTTGGCCCACATAAATTTATTCACATTATTGTCGTCTGTTTAGCTAATAGTGTAACGAGTATTACCTATCCTATATGTACTTTTGTAAGTACTAATAATAACAGTCAGTAGGTTTCCTAAGTCAGGGCTCAAGCTTTTCATGCCAAGAAAGAACGAGCATTGATTATTGCGCTTGTTCAATGCGGGTTGGCGATTTGTGGATGTACGTAAGTATAAGGTTTTTTAAAGTGATTTCTTCGCTTTTAGTCTGTGGTGATAAAGCAGTGGTGGCTCAGTGGTATCAGCTGCGACTTAAGAGTTGTAGGTAGTGAGTTCGAACCCAGGCAGGCAATTTACTTTGTGTAGATAATTTCATTACCACTGCTCTCAAAACGGTGAAGGAAAACATCATGAGGAAACCGGCATGTCCTAGAACCAAATATTCGAAGACATGTGACATCTACGAGGGCGACACTGAAAGTTTTTAGAACTGGCTACTTGTAAACGATATAATAAAAAATAAGTTCAAATTTTGAAAATGCAACTCTGCCAATATTATTGGTGTATGTATTTTATTTATTTGTCATTCGTTTACCATTTGGCGGCAAATTGTAAATTGACTGCATCACGTCAGCATGAATATAACGCGAGAAAATTTTCGTACAATGACTTTTTATGACTTTCGATGTCATTTAAGTTATGATAGACTTCGATTAGCCTTTCACGATGAAGCCCCATCTCGTGCCACTTACAACTGATTTAATGAGTTTAAACGTGATCGCACTAATCTCAACGATGATCTGCGTGAGGGGACGACCTTCTACGGCGACGACTGAAGATAACATCAGTGTTGTGCGGCGTATGATAGAGACTGATAAAAGAGTGACTTAGCAGCAGATTCGGACAAGCTGCAGCATCGGTATGAGTCAAGTGCACAATATCCTCCATGAACATTTAGCGGTCAGGAAGCTTTGTGCCCGGTGGATACCTCATAATTTGACAGAGGCCCAAAAGCTCCGTCGTGTTGATTGGTGTCGTGAAATGGTTCAAAGATTTAACGGAGGTGACTCAAATGCTGTGTTCGACATACTTACGGGTGACGAAAGCTGAATTTATTGTTATGATCCTGAAACTAAGAGACAGTCTGCTGTCTGGGTGTTTCTTTCCGAGGAGTTGCCAACTAAAGTGAAGAGAGGTCGAAGCGTGGGAAAAAAGATGGTGGCCTCGTTCTTCGGAAGGACAGGTCATTGCGCAACAATTGTTTTAGAGGCTTGAAAAACAGTTACTGCAGAGTGGTACACTAACAATTGTTTGCCACTTGTCTTGGAAAAAGTTCGGGAGAAACGACCTCGCAGATCCTACTGCGAGGTCGTTTCCCCCTAAACTTTTTCCTCCTTCACCACGACAACGCCTCGTCGCACACCGCCAAGCAAACAATCGACTAGTTGGCTACGTCAGACGTGAAATTACTAGGTCACCCGCCCTATAGCCCCGATATCGCACCTTGCGATTTTTATTAGTTTTAGTAGCCATATATGAGAAAGGGTTCTCCTGTTAGAAAAACCAGCGATTTATTTATCTACAATGCTAAATCAACACATACCTACTGGTGATTGAGACACAGTATGCCGTTCAAATCATACGGAAGGATACGACTGACCATCATTCCTATTCAACCCGACAGGCGTGAAGACGTCAGAGGAAACTCTCAGATACACACACACACCATCACATAGTCACACACACGACAACCAATGATAGATCTACCTACACCAGTATTACAGTATTCCCCTACCTCGGACGTGACGTTTATGTTAAACAGTGTTCATACAATCAAGGCTCGCGTGACTAAAGCGGCTGCTCACGCTCATTCAGCGGCTGGCAAAAGACGACCATTCACAATCAGCAGCAATTAGCCGCATCGAGCGTCAGTGTGAGGCGCGTTTGGCGTGTTGTGGTGTTCGGTTTTATTGACAGCATTTGAATTTGAATTGGAGTTTTAGGCTGTTTGCTGAAAGCTGCTGTTTTAGTGAGGTCTGGTTGTAAGCTGGGTGTCATTAAGGATCAATGCAGACTAATAGAATGGCGGCTTCATGACTGTTTCGATAAAAGTGTTAACTTCATTAGTAGTTATAATATACAGGATATTTTTTAACCAGAGCGCAAACTGTCCATGAATTCAGTATATGATTCTGAAAGCAACTGCGTTGAAATTTTTAGTCGGTTATTAAAAAAAGTTTTGCTCTGCCATGCTTCGATCAATAAATAGTACTAGATTAAGGATCAGGAACAAAAATCAGTCGCTCAAGTGGCCACGTTTGCACACACGTAAACATCTACATTTCTTAGAAAAAAGTTTAATAATATTAACAACTTCAGTTTATTATAAACCTTAATGCTTAAACATAAAGTTTAATTACCATTGCAAAATATTTAAATAGTCGCTTGAAAATAAAATCATTCTATTTTTAAATTTGCAGTCATTTATTCTAAAATGAAACTTAAAAGTCTAAGTAATAAGGTTCAAAACATACTAATTTGAAATAAGACCACAAAAGTATTTGTGGTCTTATTTTTCGGGACGTTTTTGAAGCGCTTATCGGGAATCTAGTACTATTATTGATTGAAGCTGCCATGCATTTTGACCGCGTAGGTATTGCTATTTTCTATAAAACAGTTGATTATTTTTTTGATAACTGAGGAAAAATTTCTAGGCTAGGGGTCTAGAACCATGTGCTAAATTTATGGTTACAGTTTGCACAAAATATCCTGTGTAATAAAAACGTTTATTTTCGCCACCACATAATCAAAAGTTAGTGTAACACTTAGTAGTGTTTACAAAAATACTTGCGTTGATGCTGCGGAGACTGGAGCCTGCACTAGAAATACCTGTATCGCAGGTCTCTATACTACCCGGACAAGTAACAGTAATAAAAACATGTCATCTACTAATAGATGTTGGGATAGAAAAAAAAAATACTGTAATTTATTTAGTTATTCTAGGTTATTAGTTACTTTGGCTGATTTTCGATTGTCATTAATTGCTCTGATAACTTACTTAGATGTTAATAATAATTTACTAGTTAGATCCTGGCTGATTCTTCTATAAAACATTTCAAAAACATTTTGGTTACAATCGCTTGATGTATTAACTTGAACCAGAGGGGTAATTCTCCCACCATGGGATCTGGAGGCGATAGTCCTCGCGCGCCTATATGATTGGCGCGCGGAGGCACTACGCCGGGGGGAAACTCCGCATCCGCGGCAAACCGCGGCGGAGCGGACGAACCTCCGGCGCGATCTCATGGTGGCATGGAAGGAGCGACTATCGCAACCCAGCGCAGGGCACGCCACGATAGCGGCGGTAAGACCCCTCTTTGAGGAGTGGCTAGAGAGTCGTCACGGCGTTCTCACCTACCGCCTGACGCAGGTCCTCTCCGGACACGGATGTTTCGGGAGGTTCCTGCACATCATCAGGCGGGAGGAGACGCCCGGGTGTCACCACTGTCAGGATCGCCCAGAGGACACGGTGGAGCATACAGTGGAGGTCTGCCCTGCTTGGGCAGAGCACCGCCGTGTCCTCGTAGAGGCGATTGGCAGCGGCGGCGACCTCTCGCGTCCGGCCCTGGTTCAAGCCATGGTCCGGGGCGAGAGGGAGTGGGAGGCAGTCACCTCCTTCTGCGAAGCAGTCATGCTAGCGAAGGAGGTGGCGGGGTGGGCGAGGGAACGCACTTTGCGCACCTCACGCCTCAGCCGCCGCGGGAGACGCTCCGGGCGTCGGGAGCCGCGTGACGACTCCCGGCCACCGTAGGCGCGGGCCTGCGGGCGGAGAGTAATGGGTAGCTCTCCGTCCGATCAGGACTAGGCCCGTGCCGGACGGCGTGTACGTGTTCCACGCGCGCCTCAAAGAGATGTCAGCAAAAGAGACGGGGCCCCATAGGGCCGAAGCCTGCCAGGGTAGCGGGACCATCCGAAAGGGTTTACCGCTGCCCTGGAACATAAGGGTAATTCTCGTAATTTTAAGAACGCTCACAGTCTGATCTCAGTCTCAATCTGTCAAAAAATACGTCTAATTTCCCTACATTTTGACAAGTTTTTGACATTTGTTTGTCGCTGAGATGAGACTGCGACTAGATTTTGAACGTTTTAAATTACGGGAATACGGGCCCAGGTTCTTGATATTTTGATGTTAATTTAAACATGCCACGATGTTATCATATTTTGTTAACAATTACACGGTATTCTTGTTCTTTCTTTATTATTTACCCGCAGAAGACTGAGAATATTCAATAAACTTTACCCAGGGTTGGCTCCTGCAACACAGTTTTAACTAGTGCAGGAGCCAGAGAATTCCATACTCTGGTGTACAAATTGTTTTATGTCAATAAATATTTTTTATGTGTTTTTATGTTTTATGTATTAGCTAGTACTCAATTTGTCACATACTTTCATACAAAAACAACTTCATACATAATCTCAACTATAAAAATTCTTTGTCTTTACATAAGTGAGTCTAATACATGAATTGTTTGTTTTTTCAGGTAAGTAACTGGCTACATACTCCTACTGGACTGACCGGTCATTTGTAAAACTGCTTGTTACCCGGGTCAGGTACGAAAGGTAAGTCTTAATCTTGAAGGATTTATAAGTTACAAAGATACGCTCTTTACTGTTAGGTACCTAACAGTAAAGAGCGGCAGACGCGACATGAAACGGCAGGGTGAAGTATCTACTGGGTTCTAGAATACTAATTTCTTTATTTATTAATCACAATTTGTACAAGAATAGAATAGACCGTGACCCCCAAACTAGGCATTTGCCTGTATCTTGGGAGTCAGAAAGAATGAGAAACAGAACTGGAAACATTTATGGCTTTTGTTTATAGTCAAAGGCTGGCAACGGGATTCGACCGCGACTAATGTCACTTAAGTCGACGAGACGTTTGTCAGTTCGTCTGTCACGAGCCTTGGGGTCTACTCCGAAGTGCAAAGTGCGAATGATCGGATCGGACCGACACATGGCCGAACCGAATATTGTTAAAAAACTTGAGAGGTGTCAAGGGAAACCCGGATGGAACGAAGTTCCTTTCGATTAATTAGTGAAGGAATTGTAAGAATTTTTCTTAAATTTTTTTTTAGAAAGACGAAACGAAAATAACTGGCATGCTTTCTATAAGAGAGAGAGAGAGAGAAACACGCGCACGCCGCACGGCTTACAACTATAGCAAAAAGTGTCGTTACAACTTTTGGTCTTAATTTTTTCCGTCTAGCCCCCTTTCGCAACGCGCGATAAGGAACTTCGTTCCAAAAATGCGAAAAAAGTTCGGATCGGCTCAGTTGTGTCGGGACCATAGTCAATATTCGAAAGAGTGTAGGAGTGTAGGATCGGGACTGACTGAACCAAATAATAATTTCGTAGCAGGAAACGGCCGAACATTCGGCCGATACGATACATTTACCACTTCGGAGTAGACCCCCTTATCTCAGACACTGTCTAGAAATATTATACAGACACTGTGTAGGTAAAGTATACATGACGATGTATCAAGCTTTATATTTCCAGTTTTAGCTGACCTCGCATTGTATAGCTTTTCGTAGAATAAGAAGTCAGCATAAACTGTATACGCTTTAAGCTTTAAATACATTTGCATTTTAAATACATTTTTGCAATAATTTATAATTTGATAACATATTTTTTTATTTTTTAATGTAATGACTTTTTATTGTGACAATTTATTTATGTGTATTAATTTTTTGGTGTCTTGTTATTTTAATGTCAATGTAATGTAACCTAATGTTTTTGCAGGCCGTAAGGTAGAATGTAGCGGAAACATTGTATTCTGTACCATCTCAAAACTGTACCTACATTGTGGGCAAATAAATAATTCTGATTCTGAAATCCTCGTGCGTACCTACTGCTGTCGTACGAATCTTTTGAGTATGCGAACAACTTAATAAAAACCTAACACATGTACGACTACATAAAACTACAGTTACTCGTAGAAGGCATATTTTTTCCAACGCCGAGTTATCTCTGACACTTTAAAGCCTCTCCCGCGGGTCTTCTAAATCCATTTCGGAAAGCAAAGTTCCGAAACTTCAACTCCACGAACTTTCGAGATGAGCCGTTTTCTTTTATTTTCTTTAATTTCATATTCCCTGCAGACTTTTCAACTCTTCAGTTTTTACCAATTGGAGTTATTTTTTAGGAATATTCGTCGCTGGCTTATTTGGAGATAAACTCTTTTAAGTCTGTAATGGACAAAGTTTGGGTCTTAAGACCTGTTAAGTGTTTGAGCTGGGGTGGTTTTCGAAGATTTAAAATGAAGTCAGTTTTCAAGACAGTTGTTAGGGTGCACCTAGACTGCGGTCTATCAAAGTCGACCGTCGCGCGTCGCCTCAAAATTACTCCTCATACTGCGTTTTATGTCTCAAAATGAGTCAGATGTCGTCGATCGATAGGTCTGGTAGCCACCAGCCCCACTCGTCTATCTACCACCTAAAAATGCAATGTTGAATGAAATGTCAGGATAAAAAGTATCCTATATGTTAATCCTGGTAATAAAGCCAAATTTCATCCAAATCCGTTCAGTAGTTTTTGAATGAAAGAGTAACAAACATCTATCCATCCATCCATACAAACTTTCACGTTTATAATAAATATTAGTAGGTTTATAATAAATATTACTAATAATAAAGCTGAAGAGTTTGTTTGAACGCGCTAATCTCTGATACTACCAGTCGAATTTGAAAAAATCATTTTGCATTTTATAGCCCAATTCTTGAGGAAGGCTATAGGCTATTTAGCATCAATTTACGACCTTGAGGAGCCGAGCAAAACGAAAAAAAAAATCAGAAACAACGCTAAGCGAAAACAAACTAATAGCGCGGACAGGCGATGCGAAGGGGTGTGTGGGGGGGGAACAAGAAATTTCACGCGGTCGCAGTCGCAGGCATAGGCTAGTTTCTTATAAATGCCCTCCTTGTATTATAAGAATATGTTATTCTCAGTTGTGATCAAAATTAACTGAAATGTATCATCTCAGAAATAAATAGCTGACAATAAATCACAGATAAACACATTTAACGGAGGCCGAATATTGCCGACATGATATATCTTTACAATATCTTAGTGGTTCTATTTGTAAACAACTATCCCTATTTTCTTTTTGTATTTTTTTTTTTTCGTTATGGTAGTATTTCGTCGGACTTCTGCTGGAGACCAATTTATTTGAAGGGGTCGTGAATCCAATCTTGCCTTTAAGCCATAATTACTCCTCTAATTTGATTGTCAATAGTGCTATATGGTAAAGTCCAGAAGACCAATTCTCGTAATTAAAAACGTTCAAAACCTAGTCGCCATCTCATCTCAGCGTTCAATGTCAAAAATGTATGGAAATTAGAGGTATTTTTGACAGTTTGATACTGAGATTAGACTGTGAACGCTCTTAAAATTACGGTAATTACACCTCCAAAACCCCCCCCCCCCCCCCCAAGATAAAATCTCATAACATTCCCATAAACCCACATAGAATGTACCATAACATTACAAATTAAAACACGAACACAATCCTGCCCAATGAACAAGTTTTAACGAGACGTGCTCTACGCCTCGCACCGTTAATTGCAACTGAAACCTGTGTCACAGAATAGATAGCCTACAGAAGGGCGGCTTCATACAACAAGTGAAAACGCACACAATCATAGACACGCTTCACGTACAGCGAGTGCAAGCGTACTCGCGACTGGAATTTGTTTGATATACACAAACTATGTAAAAATTTGTTAGTAAAAAAAAATAATTAGGTCAAATTAGTTAGCGAAACTCCACCCACAGACATGATGAGTACCAAATCTGTTGAGATTTGGTACTAATTATTTGGTACCAGTACCAAATAATTAGTACCAAAAATTTTGTGATAGAACAGAAAATAAAAAAAAAACTACATCATGATTTCTTTTTTAGGTCAACCGCCTAATTGGTGTCGGGGTTTTGAAATACCAGTTCAGGAAATAATTTTTTTTTTGTGTAAACTTCACAGACGTGGTAGCTGTATTGATATATTTAAAAAAACGGTTAAACAAAGAAAAAAATACCGATTTTCTCAACTACTACTACGCTACCAGCGTTCATAGACACAAAAAACTTACAACTTTTCTTCTTATATCGTGTTTACATATCTATACCCATTATGTCTTCGGAGTTTCGCCAGCTAATTTAATTTGAAGGGTCAAATTAAATTAGCTGGCGAAACTAGTTTGAGATCTTCGTACGTAGGTACTCGTCTGTGTGCGCGCGCCTATTTACGCTCGCTGTATCGAGCTCGCCTTCTGTACCCATCCATTTTCTGCCTGTGTTTTATAACTTCACTGCGTACTATAGCCAAGCACAGCGGCTTTAAACTCAGTTTTACGAGAGAAACGTCGCCAGTTCATATCCAGGGCTGTGAGATGAGAAATGTACGGGTAGTTCACTATATGAGGGGATTTTAAAATGCTTTTACCGCTTGAGATTTGAGTAGGAGTAAATTTTTGTTTAGTTTCAACAAGTTGTTAAAACTTCCTGTATTATGAAGTGCCTAACTTTTTATGCATGTTCAGAGGTATAAACTTGGTTCTTCCTGAAATAAAGATGAAAAAAATAGAAGGTTAGTAGGACTAATGTCATCATCATTCTCCTGCCCTTATCCCAATTTATTTGGGGTCGGCGCAACATGTCTTTTTCTTCCATACTTCTCTATTAGTCGTCATCTCGGTAGTCACCCACTTTCTAACCATATCATCATTCACACATTCCATCCATCGTTTCTTTAGTCTTCCCCTACTCTTATAGCCATCGACATTCATACTCAAAACTCTCCTCACGACATTTTCCTCATTTCTCCGTAACACATGCCCATACCATGACAACCGATTTCCACACAAGTAGGACTAATGTATTCACTGATATTGTCTCATACACTTTAGTGAGCAGTGGTGGCTTAGTGATAACGGCCACGACTTACGAGGTCTAGGTTTGATCCCAGACAGGCGCTTTACTTCGTGTAAATGATTTCGTCACCACTGTAGTTCCCGAGATTAGCGCGTTCATACAAACAAATAAACTCTTCAGCTTTATTATTAGTATAGATGTAGTTAGTTTGTATTTAGTTTAAAACAACACTGGTTCCACTAAAATATATGCATGTCACAAACTGTGCGTTGGACACAAAGTTCACAACAGTTGTGGCGATACTTGGGAACCGGTCACTTGCAGCCCATTTAACTTGCTCCACGGTGTCCCGCAAAATGTATGGACTACGGCAATTTGATAATTAACTAATTGTTTATTGTTTCTGCATTTATAACTTTGCAAATCATTTCGTTTTGTTTGGCTTGTCTATGTTCCAATAGGGGCGGTTTTTTCAACTGGTTGTTTTTTAGGGTTCTGTACCTAAAGGATGTCAAAGGAACCTAATAGGGTTCCGTTGATATCCTTTGGGTAAGCCTAAGCCTCCGCTGTTCGTCCGTCTGTCTGTACGTGGGCTCATCTCATGAACCGTAATAGGTAGGCAGTTGAAATTTCACAGAGTTTGTATTTCTATTGTCGCTATAACGGCATATAATAAAATAAAGTTATAAATTAAAATTCTATACGAGAAACGCGTTTAAAAAATATGTAGTGTTGAATATTGTACAGTGGACCTTCCCGTTTTTTTTTAATACAATTTGTTGTCATTTTAATTTTGATTATACATAAAGAACGGTATTCTATAAATGAAACTAAAAATTCATCAAATATTTAATAGTAACACAGTGTAGCAATTTGTAGATTTACCAAAAATTGTTGCGACCACATATTAAATTTGGCAAACCTTGACTAATCTAGAAAAGCTAGCAGTAGCAGATACTGAAACAACATAAAAATCTTGCCAAGTCTTCGAAAAAATACCCAAAAGCATTACACCCTCAAAACTAGTGAAGATGAATGGGAATAGTTGAAAAGTTAAAGATAGTTAGTGCGACGCTCGGCGGCTGGTCACTCGCAGCTCATTTAACTTGCCCCGCGGCGTAATGGACGTTGTGTGGCTACCATTGAACGAGGAGCTTGTATGGGTTAGGAAACATTTAAGATTTTCGTGTAAACGCATAACAGTTGCGTACGATATTGTAAAGACGGCGATGCATTAACAAAAAAAAAATTAAACCGCCGAAAAAACTGAAAATGCTGGTGATTTTTTGTTCACTCACAGATTTGAATGCTGAGTTCTGTATGTGTATATTATTCTACTCAGTGCCACATATTACAAAACACTTTTAAACAAAATAATTAAACCGCCGAAAAAACTGAAAAGCAAAAAATAATAAACCTTTTTTATTTAACCTAAGTTCTTAAACTAATGTAAAGTATACCTAAGTAATTTTGAGTCGGCGTCGTTTATATGCGTCTATATGCGTTTATATGCGTCGACTTGAGAACCGCCTCCGTTATTTTTCGTCGGTTAAAAATGAGAGTTCGTTGTTTGTTAAACAGAGCCATATATGATTACTTCTAAGGCCCATTTACACCACAAATCACTAAGTATGTTTACCGCCAAATGTATTTAATATATATCAAATTAAGATTATGCCTCGTTATTATTATAGTTTAGCGTAATGGTGTCCCATTGCAGGGCAAACCCTTCTATGCCATATTTTCTTCTTTGAGGAAAATCCTTTAAATATAAGTCCAGGGGGCCTACTCCGAAGTGCAAAGTGCGAATGTTCGGATCGGACCGACACATGGCCAACCGAATATTATTGAAAAATGCGAAAAAAGTTCGGAGCGGCTCAGTTGGGTCGGGACCATAGTCAATATTCGAAAGAGTGTAGGAGTGTAGGATCGGAACCGACCGAACCAAATAGTAACTTCGTAGCAGGAAACGGCCGAACATTCGGCCGATACTACTTCGGAGTAGACCCCCAGGTCATTTCGCTATATTCTGGGGTAACACACAAGACTTGTGTTGTTGTTTGGGACCTAAAACGTGGTTGTCTTTGCCCATAGTTGAACCTCATAGCTCAAAAATATCAAAAAGAACACCCGAATTACAAGTCTGTCATTGTCTAAAGTATCTTACACGACCAATAGCACTTTTACGCAACCCTTAACCAAGTACGTTTACAAAACCCCACTGTTTGCAGCTACTATCATAGCTGCGCAGGTGTGCACCTCGCCTCATAATTATGAAGCCCTAGACTTTCATTAAAGCCGTTCATTAGGACCTCCTGAAGGCGTGAGGCAATCTCATATACACATAGTCGTTAGGTATATAGTTTTGGTCTAGACGTCTAATAAACTTTTGGGTACTGAGAGTGGCGGGATTAGATTTTAAATATGTTTGGAGTTTGGAGTGGTTTCTGATTTGTAGTGTTTTGTTTGGAATTTTAATAAGCTTATTAGCAGTGACGTGTATTTTGATCTGGCGAAGGGGGGATGTATGAACGGTGAATATACCGTATGAACGATGTATATACCGTTTTCCTCGGTTATGCTGAGATTGGAGCCTTTGGGCCTCGTACAGGACTTTCTGTTTCATTCTTCTTTTTGTTACTTTTTTTATATAATTTGGTTTTGTTACCTACTTTTTTTATATATAATGTTATTTTTTTTTTTATTGAGTTTAGTTTAATTTGGTTTTATGATCTTCCTGTGCGAGTCGCAATAAATACTTTTTCTTTCTTTCTTTCTTTCTCACGATATTTTTCTTTACCATGTTGAGAGCAGTGGTGATAAAATTAAAAGTTCGAACTCACAACCTACAACTCGGTATCTTGAGGCCGATACCACTGGGCCATCATTGCCCTACAATTTTTATTGACTGGTGATTACTAAATTAATTCCTTTTACAATTTCATGCATTTTTCCCAAAACAAACAAATTGTTTACGCTTCATTTCGTCGAATCAACAACTCATTCAAAGCGGTCAGCACGAAAGAAAATTCTCCCAACCAAAAACCAACAATATAATTTCACCAAATCAAATTCACACTACCCACATTACAAGCATGGCTGCTCGCAATCCGACCAAAAACGGCACACAAATATCATTATGACATTCATAATCCCATCACAATGGCCAGTGGCCGAGTCGAGCGTCATTCTCCACTCAACTGTTTGAGCATATCGCTTTTATGCTCAACCCGGCAAATGAGCACGTTGAGCGAAAGTGCCGCTCAAATGCTGCAACTGCGCTTTGAGAACGCAATTGTTCTGTAATTATATTATCAGACCGAGATATATGCGGATTATTTAATGTTGTGTGGTGGATTTTGGAAGGTTCTGGTTTGGATTAAATTATTTGTGTGGTGTATGGTCTGTGTATGTCAATCATCTGTGGTTAGAATGACTTATAAACAGGCCAAACTCTTTTAGGTCAGTCTTAAGCGCAGCAATCCGTGAAGATTGATTTTATTTTCTTTGTGGTACATTTCCTTCACGAGTAATGGTACGTACCTCTAGCGCAGTTTGACACAACGTTCAGAAGGCCAATTCTTGTAATTTAAAACGTTCAAAATCTAGTCGCAGTCTCATCTAAGCGACAAACAAATGTCAAAATGTAGGGAAATTAGAAGTATTTTTTGATAGATTGAGACTGAGATCAGACTGTGAACGGTCTTAAAGTTACGAGAATTGCCCCTCAGATTAGATAATCTTTTCAGTGGATTAGCAATTTTCGTATAACTCGTGTCTACTTGAGAGACAACAAACTCACGTCTCTCTTGAAAGACTTCATAGATTTTTCCGTTTCCGCAAAGTTGTTAACTACAGCTATCTTAGGGAATTCTTCATCAGCTTTGTTATTACCTCAATTATTTTTAAGATACATTTTAATCCACGTGAAATTCACACTTAATAATTACAATGGATAAAAAGAAACCTTTCACGTTTCTTCTGTTAATCTAACACCCGATATCTCCAGAAAAAGCAATATCAGCGATACAATATCTGTAAGCACGGACAATAATATCAGTAGGAGCTTTGCAATATCGAGTAGCAATACTTTCGACTCACTAACAAGTACTCTAAAACACATCACTACGCTTCGTAGCTCAAGAAAATAGTCCTTGCAATAAAACGTAGGAGTAAACAGCACACTCGTAGCGACCGTAGCACGTAGCGCGTAGCACTCGTAGCCGCGTAGCATTCGTAGCACGTCTACGGCCGCTTAGACCGGCCAATCGTTACAGAATTCACTCGGAATAGATTACGTTTAATATTTTATTTACGTTTCTTTATATGCTCATTTTTATTAAGTGGTTTGGTCAAGGCTATGTATGCGAAAGGCTAAATTTTGTTGCATATTTCGTACTCAAAACCGCATAGTTAATCGTCGTTTTGCGTGTATATGACGCATTTTTTCTCAAACTTGTTTGTGTTCTTTTTATGCTTTATCTTTGCCGAAAATAAATGTATTTTCTTTCATTCTTTTTTCTTTCATATTTATGTTTAGTACTTCGTTGATATTAGCTTTAGTTAACGTAAATTAAAAATATGTTCTTGATGTTTTCTATGACGTGCTAGAGGTGTTCTTCTCCATAAGCAACTATTGGAACAGTCAACTAGCTTCAAGTTGCGAACTAACTAACGTCGTTTAGTCAGAAAGTTACTGTCTGTGACACTTCAAGAGTGTCTATAGATAAATGAAACATTGAGTTTGAGCTGTTTATATCCACTGGAGGACATCGCCGTCGAGGTAGACCACGGAGAAGGTGGTGTGACGATCTGGTTACATTTGCAGGCCAACATGACCAGAGATCACACAAGGCATAGGTTTGGAAGGAAAAAGAAGAGGCCCAGCAGTGGGACACAAAATAGGCTAATAAAAAAAAACAAACGTTTATTTCCATACCAAAATGGAAGAGGGAATGAACGAAAAATGTGGCCAATTGTACAACCTCAATCAAAGACATCTTCCCGAAAATCTTCGAGTCGTAAACACAGGCACATTACCGCCGAATCCTTTGCGCGATAAATCAAACGGTACACATTTAAATCGAGCAACAGGCGGTGTTTAATCACGATGCCATCTAAAACTGGAGCAAACAAAAAACAAATTCGCGAACGCTTGCCTACATCGCTTGCCTTCATCGCTTCCCTTCATCGCTTGCCGTTATTAAAAGCGCTTTTTTGTTAAATGTCGGTATTTGGGTGTTTGGATAGTTTAATGAGTTTTATAGGAATGTTGATGGTGATGAGTTTGTTAGTGGATTTGTTAATAAGGGTAGTTTTGTGGGTAGAAAGGAATTTGTGATCGTGTCATGTCTGTTAATTAAATTAATTGGTAACTTAAAGGGGGATCGTTTGCAACCGCACACCTATACATTACGTGGGCTGGGAGGGAGAGACGAGTGTGTAGTTTGCACACAAAAGCTGGTGCAACAACTGATTTAGAAGTAATTAATAAAATAAAAAAACAATCAGTCCTATGGAAACTTACTATTTGGAAGGGGCAACTAGAATCAATTCTATTTTGTTTTAAATTTTGACGTTCAAAAGTGCCTTTTATGTGCCTAATTAAAATAAATGATTTGACTGTGTTGAATTGCTAAAATCTGAAATAATAAAAAAATAACGGCCTATGCAGTTGGATAAAAATTGGTTCTTAGTACTCAAAAGTAATAACATAGATTACTTATACATTATTCATTAAATAACACAAACCACTTACTTACCTTTAAAACGTGTAAGTGCACAGAGCATATTGTTAAAGGCATCTGTGAATGAAGCCTCCAGGGTAATATAGGTAACAAGATTTACACTCCGCTTCAGTTAGACGATAGATTAGCGTTGCCAGTGCTTGCATTTTATATGCTAATACTGTAAGTGGTTTTAATAACTAACAGCAGTGCAGTTGGATTTATTTTGTTGGAGAGTTTTACTTAGTAAGAGGTTGATGTATAAGAGGAGGAATTCTCGTAATTTTAAGAACAGTCTGATCTCAGTCTCAATCTGTCAAAAATACCCCTAATTTCGCTACATTTTGGAGAAGTTTTTGATATTGGTTGTCGCTGAGATCGGTTTTGACTAGATTTTGATCGCTTTTCATTACGGGAATTGGCTACTACGTCTTCATGGGAGCCTTTAATTGGTCACTAAAGAGCCAAAGGTACAAAAATGACGCCCTTTAAGTAAATTTCCCTTTAATGGAAAAAGTGTCCTTTCATTGACAGAACGCACCTCAAGTCAAAAACGTTAACATGCTACTTCAAAAAAAAATAAAAAAATCCAACAGCATAAATACAGTTCACAAAGAGAAACACGTATTATTTTAAAAACCCGAGGGGTGAAAGGTATTTTTTCCTTTCTGAAAATAGCAAGGTTCACCATTTTCAGTTTAAATCAATGCGAGTACTGTCTGTGACGTACCGTCTGCGTTATTTTAAAACAATAACTGTTATTTTCAAGCGGCTATTTTTAATTTAGAACCCCAGGAATAACGGGATGTTTGCTTCCATTTTTATCGCAGTGGTCTTTTAGTACACGTGTCCCGAGCGAGGGTAAGATTTTCCTTATGCGTATGTATGACGTATGCCTTGATGGAATACACTGGAAAATTCTATTAAACAAATGTGATACAAAGTTGTATCCTTATGGAATAAATAGAAAGAAAAAGCCTGAAAAGAGGCTTTTTCTATATATGTTTTAAAAAAAAATCTGTTAAAGAAATGTGATACATAGTTACGATATTGTGATTTTGAATTATAGTCATACTTGGTACATAGACGAGCTCGTGGCTAAGTTATAACAGCCGCAGGGCTCGATCGGTTAGGTTAAGCTACGCTTGCCGAGGTTGGTCCGTTTCGTAGATGAGTGATCATCTTTACATAGTGATAGTCCTCGTGCCTTGGAAAACAAGCTGACATTCGTAGATCTTTCACAGTTACCAAGGAGTACCTATCGAGTTACTCAGTAATTGGTTTGTGTGAAGGCTCTATAGGCAGTCGTTCTATACAGAATACTGGTTGCTGCATCCTTATTAGACAGGAAGCCGACCCCGACATAGTTGGGAAAAGGCTAGACAGATGATTCATACATTACTTGCCACATGAATGTTCTTTTGCATTAATACCGCATTTAGCTGTTGCTCTTCTCACTATGTAATCAAATGCGTAACAAATTGAAATGAAAGCTGTCTGTAATTTATATGAAAACTACAATTTCATTTTAAACTTTTTGATTGCCAGGGGCCCGGATGTTGTCAATGAAAGTTGGCGCTATCAGTACAGTTATGATCTATGGTGGGCCAACTTTTCATGAGTTATCCAAAATTATGTTGTTTTAATTGAGGCTTACGTAATACAAGTTTAATTATTGTTTTAAACATGGCATGTTTGTGTAGTGAAAGCCAGTTTGGGGATAAAGTTTTAATCATATCGTTTTGCATGTTATTTGTTATGTCGTCTGTTATTTTACCCCGACCCCACGAATAACACTCACTTTTTATATTTTGTTGTTAATCAAGAAGTTATGAACAAAGTGTATTTTCCTTCATATTAATAGAACTAACCACCTGCTGAAAATCTCCCACCTGGACATAAGCTGTCTTGGCTTGCCTGGAAATCTTTAACTGATTCCGTGCTCAAAGGCCGAAGCAAAGAAAACCTAACACCGTCCTTTTTTTTCCTTTGGGTGGGAAATCCTCAAATAACTTGTCCCGCTCTGGGCAGAGGAGGAGGGGCATGTCAGACTTTTACCGACTGAAACCCACCCGTGTTCCTTCACTTGCCTGTGCCAGGGGTCACGGTAACTCTTTTGAGCAACCCGCGACCGTGGCAGAGATGACTACGCCCTGGAGTGTAAATGTGATGCTGTTGAACAAAAAACGGGGCACTTAATATCGTGTTCAGCGTGTCCTGTTGTCTGCACAGTACAAGAGTTAATAAACGCTACTGAAGGTGCCAAACTCATAGCCAAATTCTGGGCTGACTGTATCTAGATTGCCATCGACACGCTTAGAAGAAGAATGGAACTAAGAAAATTAATTGGATTTCTTTGAGTATTATAGTAGTAGAGTAGAAGAGAGAAGAGAGAGGAGAGAGTGAGGGGTGTAGTAGAGTAGTTTGTAGTTGTAGTTTTAGTAGTAGTAGTGTTGTAGTTTTTGTAGTATTATTTCTTTGGTTTTCTTTCTTTGTTATTTTTTCTTTGAGAATTTATTATTATTATTATTACGTATTTACGCAGCAATTCGAGTTAAAATTGATTTATTTGTGGCTAGATTATAATAAAAAAGGATTTTCGAGGAATTTCATAGAAAAAAAAAACAATAAGTTCTGAAATCTGTGATGCAAGTGTCAAAGAGTTGTATTGATCATTTTTATGATTATAACTTTATAAATATTTGTTACGGCCCCGAATCACATTTAGATCAACTACTAGATACTGCAAAAAAAAAAGCAAAAAAAAAGTAAGAAAATTAGAATTTCGCGGGCTACCCTAACGCGTTCGCCTGAAGGTGCTTAAAGACGCGGCATGATACGGCAAAGAGTTAGTATTTGTATGGCCGGGCCGATGCCAAAGCCTTCCGCGGCATACCCGGGTATGTTCAAGTCAACTTTTTTTTTTTGGCATCAAACAGTCATTTATACAAACAATATAATGTTTAAGACAATTGGTTTCTTACAATAGACCTATAGTGCAGACAATGTGATTTATTAGTAAAAATAAGTACAATAAACTCCTTATAAGGAAAGACGCGTTAGATATACTCGTACATAGTATTTTTGCATCAGAACTTGTGACGACATAAACGAAATGTGAGTGCTATCTCTATGTAAACAAGACTCAAAATCATTTTCGCTTCTAAAAATCCTTTGCCATGCCATGCCGCGCCGTGCCGCCTGGTGTCTTTACATTTTCATTCCTTGATTGTACAAGACATGTCGCTGTAAATATCTTGAGTTCCATTAGCACTTGTGTAAATTGAGTGCTTGTATACCTAAACAGAATCCTAAAGTAGAAGCAATTTTTCGAAATAGCGGCTTTAAAAACAAATAAGTCTTGTAGCGTGCTTGTGTGTCGTAGCTATAAACCTTTATGGCAGGGTATTTAGATGACTGCCATACCTCCTACAAGATTGCGAATTTCGTGTGAATTCCATTCGTTTTAGTTGAAACTCTATTATCGTCATGGCTAATACAATCCCTGCTGGAATAACAAACTCGTCATAAAACTTTTCTATAGATTCGTTCTTCTGATTAAAGTTGTTCGTCAACTTTAATCAACTTTCATAGAACAATTATGTGGCCAATAGAAGAATAATCGAAGATATAAACAACTTCTCCCCCTTGACATCAATTTCAAAGAAAAATTGCCTCATAATTGAAAACTTCTTCCGGCTCAATTGCATAGACACCCAACCCCCACTCGGCGATCGCTGTGTGCAAACTTGCCGCAACCAATTTCCAGCCAAACGTCCCGGCATCAAATCCAATAGGAAACGTCATAATCATATGATAGGTGCGGCGCATTGCGCCCACCTGTCGCCGCGCGTGCGTCCCGCGGTGACGTCACGCGCGCCGAACCCGCCCGAGCGCCGCCGGGCTCGCACGAACGCGGCCGACCCGCGGACCGCAACGGATTGATCCGAGCGAGCCTCCGCGAGCCGCTAATCAAATGAGCCAATCGCTGTTTGTACGAAAATACGCCGACTTAGAATACCCGGACCCATCAAAAACTTGTTTAAGGACAAAGCTCGCATATTCTCCCAAAAACATATCTTTCTGCAAGGCAAAACATGGAGCGAGCAGCGCTTTCGGCGCGTGTCTCGCCACGGCTCCTTATCTAGTTCTTAATCCAAGATAAATATTACATCAATCGGGGGAGGAGCGGGCGCGGCGCACGCAGGCGCGGCCGCCGTCGGCCCAGTCCCGCTCCGGCCGCGCTGCCCGCCGCACTTCGCTCTCGCGGGCGCTCGACCCGGCGGCGACTCGCCCGCTGCCTGTTCTACGACCCCTACAAATACGAGTGTTGTACGCCTCCCAGTTATCACCGCCGCCGACGCCGGATCGACCTCGCCGAGTGTCCACTGTCGAGCCGCGAAGGTCGTCCACGTGCCCATCCCGTTGCGTAAGTCGGGAAAGCGAAAACTCGCCGAAAACGAACCTCTTCTCCTATTGACACGCGAGAAAAACAAACGTTCTTGAATATCGATCACACCGTGTTTATCATTGCCATGGCGTGCGAATACGGGGAGCACTCCATGTGTGTTTATACCGCACCCGAAGTAAATAGTGTATCGTATTGGATGTGTCGGCGAGGTTAGAAGTGGCTTTCTTTTTTAATGGGGTAATCCGGACCGCGCCCGCGGTCTTTTAACCCTATAGTACGCAAGTGCTAGTTGACCTTAAAACCGCGGCTCGGGGACGAAAGTTCCAACGTGATACCTTGTTTGTTTATGAAGCCATAAAACTGCTGTATTAATGTTTCTATGATAAAGATCTCGCATGGGGATTAACGGCTGAACCATGACCTTAGTTCGTTTCGGCACATCTTCATAATAATTATATCGGGTCGCTCATGTGTAGCTTTTGCAACAATATTAATATGCCGATCAATTATGTTCCACAGCAACATACCATATAATTTATTTCGCTATTAATCGTGATAACAACGCGTACATATTATATCAAACGTTGGCTTTGCCCTAATACTTATTTTTTATTCCCAGGCTAACGTAGTATTTGCGCTGTTGCTTCGTTTTGCCGAATTTATATTCGAGGCTGGCTCTCAAATTTTTTTTAATCGCCTCTAATGACTTCTTCCCCTAATTAATGACCCTTGACAGTTCACAAATTAGAATTTTCCGGAAAATTTCGTGCTAGCCGTTTGAATTTTCGAATATACATTTATCATTTGGATTTTAAAGGGATCTTTTGCTTTGAAATATATTAAATGACCCAACAGAACAGGTAACAAATAATGTATCCGTACGTAAATATTAAAACTATAACGAAAATCTAAAGTCACGCACCGAATAAAATAATTTCATGGTCAGTAAAGGTCAATCACGCCACACTGGATATTTCAGTTAAAACTTATATTTTAGTTTAAACTGAAAGTACCATAATTATACAGAAGTAAAGGGATCATAAATAACAGATTTTTCTTTTGCTTCTAACATTTTTGTTCCATTTCTACTCACTCGAGTAGCTTTGATATTGTTACTTTTCTCCTCTTTGTTGTCTTCCTCACAAATTTTCAATTCAATATTATTGTAGCGAATAATTTATTCGCATTTCCGTATCAAGAATCCCTGAAAGTTCACTCTTATCTAAATTCTTTCAACAATTTCTTGTCTTTTCCGCAAATAATATGATTCCTTCGTCTGGCTGGTAAATTTTTTTTTCAATGTTTATAGTCAGCCGATTATGTAAGCGTTGATTTATAATTATTTAGTTAGCCCTCATGCATGACAAGGTCCATAACATTAATCCCAATTATTACTTCTCCCTCTTTTCCATATCTCACGGAACACTACGGAATATCTATTTAAATCTTTATAAGCACACCTAAATCGGATCTTTTCGCTTACTCATGTTTTCTTCTTATTGGTAAGAAGGAAGGAAAAACTTACAAATGGATTAACGATCAAAGTTAGGGTAAAACGGATCTAATGCGTCAGGACTGTTCCCTTCTTTGACGAGTTAGTTGTGTTGGAATATCAGCCCACTCTCCATTTCAGCATTATTATTGTTGCTATTTGAACAAACTGGTTCTCCCCTGATATCCACTCATCACCATAGTCCTTCTCTCGGGGTCGGCTTATCTTGTATTTACTGAACAACCCTTGACTAAAGTTTCGCACAACCATTCCATGAAACCACAACACTACATAGGGTCATCCCAAATATATGTGTTATCACTCAGCCAGCGATCTCATCGATCAGAGGGGCAATTCTCGTAATTTTAAGAACGTTCACAGTCTGATCTCGGTCTAAATCTGTCAAAAATACTTCAAATTTCCCTACATTTTGACAAGTTTTTGACATTTGTTTGTCGCCGATATGACGCTGCGACTAGATTTTGAACGTTTTAAATTACTTTAGAACGATTCTTAACTTACCGAACTTTCGGGAATTTTGACCACAACTTCCGAGTGTCCAAACCCCTTCTATTTTCAGACTGCTACAATATTAATGTACCAAATTAACTTAAAAGTTTAAACGTACATCCTTTCACGTCCTACTAAATTTCCCTGATGACCTAGAAAACTGGAAATTAGCTAACCTGCTACATTAGTCGAGATAAAACTTAAGGGACATAAGCTGAAATTTACATGGGGTCATTTGAATTAGTTTCGGCCTCTTTTCAACAAACACAAACTATACCCTGTTTTTGTAGCTGAAGTAATTTATTTGGGTCCATTTACAATCGTGTTATTCTCAGTTCCCATAAAAGCGCAAACAGCCAGTCATATATTCGCAGTTAGTAACTGTGCCTTTTAAAAAAAATGTTATGTTCTTGTAACTTAATTTTAACAGAGTCTAGCACCGTTTTATTTCAACGCTTAATCGAGACCAGTCCAGTTTTATAGTCGACGATAAATAATAATTTGTGCTATGAAAAATGTAACATTATTTAACTTCGCTTCTATAACCTTTCATTCTTTTTATCCACCGTTTCTTAGCAAGCAGGTCGTTTACCAAGTAATACCTTATCATTTTAATATTTCTTAAGTAGGGCGACTTGTAGACTGAGGTATAGGAACTAAAACGGTTCAGTTAATATGAGCTGTAGTCACGACAACTTTTAATAACGGAATAACGCAGATAGGCACTTAAGATTACTACTTTAATCACTTAAAAGAAATCTTGAAGTAGCCTTCACTTTAATGATATATTAGATAAATGGTTTTATTCAGACAACCGCGGGTTAAGCAACGGGTTTCCGAAGCCACGCTTGCCGCTGTCGTTTCGTGGATGGTGACCATTCATCACATATCGACCATCATTAACCCGCCGTGCCTCGGAAAGCACGTTAAGCCGTTGTTCCCGCCTGTCAGTCATAGATCTTTGACAGTCGTTACTGATAGTCAGAAGCCCAAAAGTCCGACAAGCAGTCTTACCAAGGGTATCGTGTTACCCAGTAACTTGGTTGTGTGGAGGTCAGATAGGCAGTCGCTCCATGTAAAATACTGGTATTGAGCTGCATCCAGTTAAGACTGGAAGCCGACCCCAACATAATTGAAACAGAGTATATAGGCAGTCGCATTGTCGCATTTAAACCTTGAAGTGGATTAAACAAAAGCGGTAAGATTACGTTAAACCACAAAAGGCGTTCAGTTGTCGATGTGTGCCAGCTCGTGGCTCATTGAAGCAAATGGATTTAGCCCCAAACAAAATTAAGCCTGCCACAAGCTCCCGGAGAACAGAATAAATTGCACGAGAAACGCTGGTATTTAATTAAGATACCGAAAAGATTTTTATATCCTGGAAATTTTAAAAGTCGCTCCTCAAAGGACCAGATTTTTTTTTCTTTATTAGACACGTAGGTACACGTACACGTAGTCAGAGATGAAACAAAGTCTAGAACCAAAAATTCGAAGATATGACATTACCAACCCCTATTGGGGCCGCAAGGTAGATCATAGCCAACTTCCTCTCGAGGAGAGGAGGCATGTGTCCCAGCAGTGGGAACTTTATAGGCTGATTATGAAAATGAATAAAAGAAAAACCGTATACAATAACGCGACTTCATTTTTAAAACAAAGACAATGGCGCCGATTCCCTTGTTCACAAACTAAACTAAATTTAAGTTCAATGCATCTTTTTCTTTCTATTTAATTTAGAAAAGGACAGAAGATAAATATTAGTTTAGTCCTGTCAAACTAGTCAGCGCCTGACGTAAATTGACGTATTTTTAGTAGCCATGTTTTTATTCACGTCTAATCTGTCTATGGAGTATCTTAATTTGACAGGACTAAACTAATATTTTATCTTCTGTCCTTTTCTTAATGAAATAGAAAGAAAAAGATGCACAAAACTTAAATTTAGTTTAGTTTCTGAACAAGGGAATCAGGGCCACTGTTTTTTCTTATTGCTACAGCTTTAAATGAAAATAGATTTTAAACTATGTGACAGCATTGTTCTTCAATGTATGGACGTAAACGAAGCAAAAGGATCGTAGCAGGTGTCGTTCTGTAGTGTCTGCCTACCCCTATGGAAAGAAGGTGTGACTTTATGTACTACCGTAAAAATATCTTATAATTTATTTACATTATATAAGCTAACATTTAAAATGATATTGTACGTGTGAAAAATAAGCAAAATAATCATAGGGCATCAAATTCGTCCGCATCATATAATTTATTTGAAACTTATTACAACACTTAAACCTTTATGTTAACTTTTGGTCCAAAACTACTCTGAAAGTGTCTGTGTTAGCCTTAAGACAAAGTCCTAACTAGACTTAATAGTTCCCAACGTTGCCGTGTACTTTCGACATCCCTTAATTGTAAGTGACCTTTCACATTAAAAGTTGTGTTGGTTTTTCATCAGGACTTCAAATGTCCTTTAACGTTCTGGTTAGAGTTTTGTAGGACGGCTTTTATTTAGAAACGTCTCTAATTAAGGGCTAATTGCCTGTGAATGTTTTAATTGACTTTGTTTTTATTGTTTTTAAACATCGTTTATATTTAATGAGTATACGTTACTGGACTGCCTGAATATGTAATTAAGTACCTATTACAATACAATTATACTGTTGACTTCTTTTGCTATTTTTATAGGGAGTGGTTGTAAAAACACTTCAGAATTCGTAATATTCGCATATAAAGGACTGGTCATAAATCTTGCACACTGCTTGTCTTCAGTCTATTATGTTATGCAAAATTATTTTTCTGTCTCTTATAATCCTTGTCTGTATGCGTGAAAAATATTTACCGCCGTTATTTATAAAATATTTAAACCGTACTTCGTAATATGAGCCCAAAACTCTGTTACGAGTGCTTTTAGCACTAACGTATTTGTAATTTGTTGGGATTATATCGCCTCCACTCGTTTTATAATAATGATTATTTCTCCAAAATTACCCGGGAATAACCGTAGTCACAGTTACAGTAAATTGTAGTCCACTCAAACATATTACGTTTGGGGTAATTTGGGTCTCCATTCTTTATACGTATGTTTTTTTTAGATAAAATTGCCTTGCCGGACCGTTTTATGAAGGTTGGAAAATTTGCATGGCTACTGAATATTAAACGGTTCATTTCTAAAAATATACTTTCATAAACACTTGGAAAACAACCCCTAAACGTCTTCTCAGGTGACCGATTGTGAAACAGGTGAACCGAAATAATAATAATTTTCATTCTCGGTGTGTTTCCTCAAACCAAAAGATAGACAGTGACAGACATTTTGTTTTCCTAAATTACGACAAAGATGGAGTACCGTATCTTGGATCCGTCTTATTTTGTGATAACTTTTAGAGAAACATTTGTTGAAAATTATTGTTTGTATCTCGGTCTTATACTTTATGAAAAACAGTTTGGTCTTTTGTTCCTAATGGCGCCCAGTTGGGACTGGTTGGGCACCAATTATATTTGAAAATGTTGTTTAATATTGACTGATAGTACAGTTTTAACATAATTTTTTTTAACTTCACAGTTACCTATTACGAAGAATAATATCTAAAGTCTAAATAGAAGTGTCTGTGGTCTTTAAACTTTTTAATTATTCTATTTTTCAATCTTCGCAATATCACTTTTTTAAAGTTAAACATAATATATTTCTTTTATCTCCCCGAAAACGTGAAAGGAAAGCAACTCGTGCACAAGTCATAAAGAATCAACTGAGCGTAACGCGTTCCGTTACTTTTCTGTTACTTATGGTAGCAGCAGGGGGTAGGCTTGCTTGACATTATTTATGTACCATTGCAGCCGTTTAACTCTGCTATTAATTGCTTATAGACGGTGCCAACGCAGCGTTTACGTTTAGAGTTAAATTTTTTGTTTGGGAAAAGTTGCAGACTGATCTAAGATAGGTTATGAAGTACGTACCCATTTTGCACTGCAGAATATAGTAAATAATTGGACATAATAAGCTTTGCATCAAATAAATGATTTTTTTTTACGCAAACAGATTAACATGTTCTACGAACTTGTTGCAATATCAGAAAAGTACACCACCACTACACTTTAGCAAACACAATCTATAAATGGACAAACAAGGGCCTACATAAACTCAATACAAATAGAATTACGCAGCCGTCCCATACAGATTACGCCGCAAGCCGCCTGGCTTAATAAATAGAAGGGGGGGGGGGACAAATCCTTAGGAAATATATCTGTCATATAGTGGAAACGTGCGTCAGGTGTGGGGGGGCAACCAAATTAACAGTTTTATGGCACAATTCGGATCGTAAACTACTCTAAAAGCTTCCGTTACTTTATTTCTACGGCTTTACGGGTAGAGTCGACTTTATAAAGGTTTTATGTTTGTTTGTGTGCGTTTTAATCATATAAATGTAGTACATAGTATGGGTTTCAGTAGACAGTCTGCTGGTTTTGTAGATTGGGCAAAAGCGGCAAGATTAAGGCAAAAGAGAACCTTGTCATCAATCTAGCATTAATCTCATTTAGCAAAAGAAAAGAAGTCTACATTTGTCCTTGGTTCCTTATAGTCACTATCAGGAAGATGGACAGTGTCATTTAATTGAATATACCATAGGTAAAACTGAACGTAGCATAGCAATTTGTTTGTTCAAATAGGTACATTAATAAATGAAAAATAAATATATATGATAATGGTTAGTAAATTTCGGCATTGATTCAGTAGTTAAAAAAAAACATTTCTTTCACTTTGTGTAAAACTACCTTTCAACGGTATTCTATGCAAACAAAAGCTTTTGATTTAAAAATATTAATTATTTTGTAGCACGAATAAACTAACCAACCATTCATCAAGCTCAAATATAACTAATAAACAAGCTGCGAGTCAAAATTTTATATCAAAAAGCACAGAATTCATGTTTGTGAAAAACATGTGGAAACCATCCATTTTGTTGGTAATAAAATATCTTCACCAATTTTATTACTACCATGTTCGTTATCCAATGCCAATGTGAGTTGTTAAAATTTCACGTAGGTACTAAAATATTTTCGTTCTCCATACAGGCTATGACCAAAATAAATTTTAAATTAAATTGCTTTACTCTGTATGGAATACTATCCGCGTTTGGGAATGCAAATGTGATTGTGTTGGGATCACTGGATCTGAAGGCCCGCGTGTTATCGTTTTTTTCCTGATAGTAAGCCCGGCTTATTGTTAATTCCGTTTTTCATTTTTACAGTTTTATTAATAACGGTGTATACTACCCTGGTATTCAGGGGGTCTACTCCGAAGTAGTATCGGCCGAATGTTCGGCCGTTTCCTGCTACGAAGTTACTATTTGGTTCGGTCGGTTCCGATCCTACACTCCTACACTCTTTCGAATATTGACTATGGTCCCGACCCAACTGACTCGATCCGAACTTTTTTCGCACTTTTCAATAATATTCGGTTCGGCCATGTGTCGGTCCAATCCGAACATTCGCACTTTGCACTTTGGAGTAGGCCCCCCCTGGTATCTTACAGTCCGGCCATCAAGAGAATGCGTTCCATACACCTGTCACTGCGGCTTCGTTTGTATGAAACTGACAGGTGTGAAGGCATTCTCTCGACGACCGGACTGTCGTCGTCTTTACTTTAACAGTAATTAAAGTGGTTGTGTTCATTTTAAGTCGAGAATAATGACTTCACGTCTCACAAATTGCCTTAAACTGTCTTTTGCTGCCTCCCTCTCAATATTTTCCATATTAACAAGGCTTTAGGTAGCCATGAAGCGTTATATGAAGTCAGTCGGCCGTGTAATGTCGTTCTTAACGTTACAAGCCTTTAAAATGCCATGGATGTCAATATAGCCAATGGCTAAGCTTGTACAAAGTACCGGGTTACACTAATAAATGACAAAAGCACTCATACTGAAACTGAAGTGTAAAAGAAAGCCTTTTTTATTTATCCATGTCCAAACGCCGAGATGATATTACATTATGCCTGCGGGATATTACAAAAAAATACATTTGATTTCCACAATAATATGAAATACCAGTTTTATTTTCGTGCCTGTCAGTTACCAGAAATAAAATTGGAGAAACGCCGCATTTGTCCTTAGGGACTGTTTACACATAAACTTTCTGATCCGCACGGCATCGCGACATATTTACGGAAACGCTTCGTTACTCGGGTTCAAGTGGTTAGTTTGAGTCAGGACTCGGGCTTATTGACATATTTTGAAATTTTAATAGCCTTGCATGTGATACTATCGACACGTGAATCGCAGTGCAGGTAAAGTTCAGGATTCCTTAAGTGGGCTTGTATTTTATGCAGACGTTTCGATACTAGTACTTACCCGACTACGGCAAAGCCAAATGGAAGGGTTATGATTTTAGCAGTCTATGGGACTAACCACACTTATTCAAGCTCTATTTAGTTTTTGTCTATAGAAAACAACGATTTTGTATGGACAAGAGCTGAACAGAGCTGTATGTTTGCGTTTTTTGATGTAAATTTTGACGAATGAGGTATTAATAGATCGTAATTATAGTCCGGGTGACACAGGCTATATAAAGTCTCCCGAAATTTAATTTGGTGGATCTAACACGAAATATTCGGATCTCTAAAAAAATTACATTGAGATAATCATGACATGTTTGGTATACTCTTCATTCATTAATCATCTTCAGAACACATTGATACTATCGACTTGTGAATCTCAGTGCAGGTTAAAGTTCAGAATTCCTTAAAAAGACTTAATATTTTACGTAGACGTAGCGGTACTTATACTCCTCTTCATTAATTAATCATCTTCAGAACACATTCTCGGAAAATTATTTAATTAAATAACAGACCCGATGAAAAAGTTGAAAAGTGAGGATATTAACGAAGTAAAAATACAAGTAATCTGAGTTTCCCTGCGAAAATATACGCCTACAGAAAGTTTAATCTTCTAACAGCGGCGTACTAAGTCAAGACTCAGCATTTAATTACCGAACACGTAAGTTATGTATCTTCAATATATCCCGGGGCGTAAAAGTCTTTGAATCCGATCCGACGTCAAAGGGCTCATAATGAAATAAGTTCACTTCGCTCGTAACGCGTAATTTCTAGTCTGTTTTCGCGTCGCGGTCCGTTTTTCGTGCAAACTTGTGCAAAGATGCCTTTACAGACTGCCTGATTGTGTGGCGTATTTCGTTGTGCCGAATTTCTTATCGCCTTTATGTGTTGTTGTAAGTTTTGCATATTTACGTCGCCGAAAGGTGTTTTTATTTGCTCACAGATTTTCAAGCCAGATAAAAACCTTATGTTTGAAAATAAAAGCGGATTACGATGTGGCGACATTAGCAATGCAGATAGGTGACTACGATGCTAAATAAAAAGCGTATTAGCACTCTTGTGGTTGCGTTCGCTAAAACGTTTACAGTAAAATCGCCGTTGGCTGTTGACTACTATAGAGCAAGCGGGTAGTTTCAGCTGTGGTGGTAGTTTTTCTTTCGTACTCAAATCCTATTCAGTTTTTCTTATTCCCGTTTTATATCCCGTTGCATCGCATCGCCTGCCCGTGCTGGTACTTCGTTTGCTTAGCGTTCTTTTTCTTTTTGCTCGGCTTCTTAGTGGCCTAGTATGTATAATGTTAAATAACCTATAGCCTTCCTCAAGAATTGAGCTATCAAATGCAAAAATATTTTTCAAATACGACGGGTAGTTCCAGAGATAGCGCGTTCAAACAAACTCTTCAGCTTTATTATACTGTTCCGAATAATGATGTTAAGCTATATGGCTGACATGTCCGGTCTAATGCTAACACATGTCGCAAGCACCTTACCTCACATAATATAATGCCGACTTACGTCAACATTTCTATACATAAGCGCAGTCAGTATATGCAGCTTACGGCTCCAGAAGCTCCACACTGCATGTGTGTAAATACATTGTAGCATAACAACTACGTATTAACTGAACTAATATAATGCATACATTTGCATGCTCTCAACTCCCTAGCCAACAAATTAAATTCTAACTCAAAATGCTAACTATGCTCCCAAAAATACAAGCCCTTTTCACATTACACCCACACAAACGCAGCGACATTTAACTTTTGTGTAACGAAATAAGCATATCAGAATTACATCCACCGTTTTCAAGTTATTAATGTCAGCACAAACAATGTGACAGTGTTTTATGTGCGAAGATAACAAGGAGCGAATTTATTGTATAAGCTCTGTTTATTATGTTGCCCATTGATCTGGCTTCTACTTAATTTATAGTGAGTTGGTTAAAAGTGGCGCAGCGGAACCGCAGCGACGCACCCCTCGTCTGAAGGGGCTTACACTGTCAGGCTGTATCGCGGCGGTTTCCGAGCCATGGAGCAATAGACGTCGACACCCAGCGCGTGGCTGCTCTGACGTCACCACTGCACTTTAAATAGGTTAGCGTTTAATGAGGCGTGCTAAAGGCCAGCTCACAGGTTAAGAAATTATGGAAAGCTATTTTCCACTAAAAGCTTTTAATGTTCCAAAATGACTTGCTCTTTTCCGGACTATCGGCATGTTACAAACGCAAATTACCGACTCCGTCCTTTAACACAAATCAAACAAACGTAATTCATTCGCCAGACGTATTTGCCTATAAATTCGCAGCCACCAATGCAGGTTCACCGGTTTAGGCGTCCATTGTTTATCGTTATATATCAGCGGAGTTTCCATCTCATTTAGTAGGCCCCGAAATTGGCCCGAGTTGAATCAACCCGAATTAGTAGAGCCTACTGAGCCTCGTCACCGCGCCCGATCCTATCGGCGCAATGAGATATGAAATGAAACTCACTGACTACAATATAAACAGGATTACACGATTACCTATCCAACGTTGACGCTGACGTGCATGACTGTCAGTGAAGCGATTCGCTTGTCAAAATATTTTGGGACACGTCACGTGCGCGGTTGTGTGCGGTCTCGAAGCTTTGTCTCAGTGGGCCCGGGGCGGCGACGTCAAAGGAGATTAGGTTCGTTTACACAATTGTCGCGTCCCCTCGACCGGGCGCCGGCGACCAGCTCACCGCGCGACCTCGCTCGCCACACGCTCGGATTACGCGACCCCGACTCTAAAGCCTTCGTGTGCAGACGTGGACACTCATACTGTGAAAGTACACCTTCCGTAGGTTCTTCGTTTGTCCGTGTTTATGGCTAGCGCTTGATTAATAACAGTGTAAAAACAGTGAACGAAAATGGCGTGGGGTTACTGGTCGGCTTCGTCGGTGCTGCCGGACCGCGGGCGGAGTCCGCGGCGTGCGGGCACGTCCGCGGTGCACGTGCACCCCAACCCGCCGACCGCGAGAGAGGTAATGGAGACGCACGACGAGAGTATCATCCACACGGCGTCCACGTCACGCGACAGTCGCGACCACTCCGCGTCTCCGCACTCGTCGTCGAACGGCGGTCACTCACACCACCAGCACGAAGTCAGACACGCGGTACCAGCTAGTGCGCTCTTTGGCGAGAGTTACGGCGAACTATCTAGACGGCCGTCTTTAGACCTTGGATCAGTGCGGAGTGCGTTAGCGTCATGTTCTGGTGGTGGGACATTAAGTGCGGGGTCGACGTTGACTCGAGGTGGTACGCTGGCGGACTACTTGCCTCCGACGCCGTGTCCGCACCACCACCGCGTGTACGTGGACCATCACAAGCACTACGAGCAGCCCATACAGCCGGTGCACGTGGGTGTGGCACATCACTCGCACTCGCACGCCTCCAGCAGACACCACACCGACGACGAAGACGACCTTGAACCGGCCTATGCTACAGGTATGTAATAGGTATAAAAGTAGTGTGTTTTTAGCGCAAATATTATGAAAGTGTAAACTGCTTAAATAAAGCCACGATTCGAATAGAAAAAAGTGCAAATTTTTGATCTGCACTGCCGATCGCCACGGCTTCCTAAATCACATTCTATACGTCACTATGCAATGGTGTTCGAGACTGCTTGTGTTTACTTATACCGTGGGGACATGCTGTTTGAACCCCTTCTCGCTATATTTTAGGGGAAGATAACTCGCTTATATATAATATTATACCCGTATTAGTTCATATGCTGCAACCGATCAACTCGTCACGATCGTAAAACGGTATCCAATACCGAAGCTACCCCTGGCAACACTGACAGTTTTATAGCCTTCAATATTTTATTCGCCTCTAGTCGAATGAGAATACGAGTAAAAGACCGTAACCCGTTTAGTTTATTTTTTCCATCTTCAATAGACTCAATTAAATCGATAGCCGACTTCATCTGTTCAAACTTTTACTGCGATATTGTGTTGCTAGCAATCAAAATACGAAATATTATCTGGGAAGGGAGTTAGTCATTAATTCCCCGCAGCTCTGGCATTGTATTACATTAATTATAAAAGTTTTCCGTCTTATTTCGTTAATGTATTTGTAGCTCTCGTGGTGACCTACTTTTCTGTGAGCATTCATCGCGGCCGGTCAGTGTTGCCAACTTCGTAACATTACTTACACGTTTCAGTTGGAGAGGGATACAACTATATGTTGCTGAAGCGGAATGGGGTTGAAAAACTGGTAAAGTTATATGCAGCATTGGGTTTCTTTATGGATGGAAGGGTTCTGAGACTGCCTTTGTGCATTGTAACCCAAACAAAGTTGCAAACAAGAGATTAGATATTCACCCCTTTATTCATAAACGTTGTCTAAAGTTAAGTAGTGATTAGCGAATGTTTAACCATACATTGTTGACGTTTAAAGTCACCTAACTTTAATCATAGTTTTTAATTGACTAGCTGCTCCCCGCGGTTTCACCCGCATAAGTTTTTTTCCCGTGGGAATATCGGGATAAAAAGTATCCTATGTGTTAATCATGGTTATAAACTATCTGTGTGCCAAATTTCATCCAAATCTCTTCGGTCGTTTTTGCGTGAAAGAGTAACAAACATCCGTCCATCCATCCATACAAACTTTCGCCTTTATAATATTAGTAGGAAGTAAAAGGTCGGTTAATCAACCCCAATGTGTTTTATGCATTTCTTGATTCTATTAATACACACAAAACGTCAAAAGTCTGCATTACTTGGTAACAAAATATTTGCATTTATTTACACTGCGTCTCGAACATTCATCATTGCACTTTCATTTGCCGCCTAATGTACCGAACATTCGTCCCGCGCTCGATTCCCTTAACTTTGACTCGCGAGCTCTTACTGATGCTAATCAGCTCCGTGTGGTAGATTAAGCTTGTACATTCTGAGTGAGTCTTTTACATTAAAACGTTCTTGAGTGAATGTATTTCGGATATGTGGTGTGTCGTTGCAGTTTATTTTTTACTGTCGAACTAGCTGTGCCTGCGACTTCGTTCGCGTGCATGTCGGAAAACAAATTGGATTCAATTCTTTTGCGCAGAACCATATGTTCTATGTTTCCGCACTTAGTCCTTCAGGAGGGGGCCATTGTGCGTGAAGCGCGCCAGGGTAGCGGGAACACCAGGGTAGCGGGAACCCCAGGGTAGCGGGAACACCAGGGTAGCGGGAACACCAGGGTAGCGGGAACATCCGAAAGGGTTTACCGCTGCCCTGGAACATAAAGGGCTAAGGAAGGAACACGGATGGGTTTTAGTCAGTAAGAGTCTGACACTCCCTCCTGCTCCACCCAGAGCGGGAAGAGTCATTTGATGATTTCCCATCCTCAAAAAAAAAAAAACCATACCTAATTATTTTTATAAAATAAAAGTCATGTCCTAGTTACTGCTTATAACATCAGCTATCTGCCAGTGAAAGTTTAGTGAAAATAGGTTCAGCCGTTTCGAAGATTAGCCAGGGCAAACAGACAGACATACACACAAAAACATTGATTCACATCAACATAGGTGGCGTTAGTGGAATTCAAATAATATTAATAAACTGTTCCACCGAACCGCACTTTGATTCAGTGCGGTTACTGGAGCAGTTAAGGTGCCATTCAATCAAGTGCCGTTGAAATCAGTGCTCTGAGTGGAACCTGTGGAACACCTCAACAAAACAAAACCTTACATAATAAATTTATCAGCACATCTACACAAAACAATTCTAAATCAATAGCTATTGAAACAATACAATTGAAATGAATTATCATAACTACGTATCTAAACACACAAGTTACTCAACTGGCATGGCTGTTCACAACTATTCCTTTGTCGTCTTGCTAACTGCGGCATTATTATCCAGCGCCCCCCTCGATTTAGTCGCAAGCACAACTACTGCGTTCGATCCTCAGGTAAAGCTATACTGGGTTTTTCCATGGGACTTTTACGAAATTGTTGAAAAAACAATATATTGATGTAGGTACTATTCATCTCTGCTTCTATACTTATTATAAATTATAGTCGTTTTTCGTGTCTGTCTGAGTGACCACGATCACCACCACCAAAGAGCGAGGCATGCGCCGTAAGTGATTTTTTTATACGTCAAATGCCTCAGCCTGAAGCAGCCGTGTGCTTTGCTTACCATTCGAAGCACATGCCTCGCAATGTCTGCATCCACCATACACTACAAATTACGTAGAAATATATACATAAAATATTACACATTAAACCCATTGCATTAAAAATAAATTTAAGTGAAAGTACAATTATAGTTATTATGTTCAAATTCATTGGATTAGGTACATTTAATTATAATGATAAAACAATAATCACTTAATAAATGATGACGAATTGGCTACAATCATAACGTAGGGTTTTATATTTACATTGTGCTCTATTCCTATGGAAGTCTTATGTAGTATAGATAGATCCACTCCACTATCCACTTTATTTCGTCTTCCCATCCACAGGGTGGTCGTCGGCTAACGAGAGCAAGCGCCTAATCATTGAAGTGTCTCCCCCACTTGGCGTACAGTCGATTGGAAAATTGTTAGAACTATTGTAAATTGGTACCAACTGTGAGTTGGATGTTATTTTATTTTTTGTCTTGTTATATTTATTGTATCGGGGTTTTGAAACGAAGGTACGTTTAGAAATTGTCTACTGTTAAAATACATTTCATGTGCTTGTGCTTTCCTGTGCGTTTAAATTTCGTGTGCTTGTGTGTAGCAGGTAGATAGTTTGGATTTTGGAAATCGTTTTCATGATATGGGCATGTAATAATAATATAATAATAAATTTATTTATTTCCAAAATATATATAAGTACACACAGACACAGTTCAGAGCAAATCAATACAATAAAATAAGCATACAAGAATAATGAACCCTGTCTCTTAAACTAGGGAGGAACCTGTATCTTAAGAGACAGTGATCGGCCAAAATTTAAATTTAGTAAGACTAAAAATATACAAGAGTGAAAGTGTGTCAGTCTACCATTACTAATGCATATTAACATCAATATTATTCAAATATGTGTGAGTGTTGAGGTGTATGTACATGCGTGTGTTGTGAGAAGGGAGGAGAGTGTACCGATGTATGTGTGTGAGTGTGTATGTGTGTGTGAGTATGAGATCTTGTGGGTGTATTTGAAGTGGTTAATTGTGTCAAGCGATGTGTGACAGTAGTATAGACTCTGTTTTAATATAGTCCTGCTGTATGAGCCAGTCAGAGGTTTTTGATTTGACATTGAATTTATTGAGGTCTATTATGTCCAGTTCTTTCTGTATTCTCTTAAAAACATGATGACTTAAGACATAGTATTGACGTCTTGCAAATGTGGTTTTGTACTGTGCACCTGGGGGAACATATGCACGCTTACTTGGATCAGATGGGGGTAAGCGGGCATGTATCCTCAGGACTGATTGGAGAATGAAGAGCTGCCGAACCGTCAGCACTTTGCAATCAGCGTAAAGTTGCGCTGTAGGGTATCTGTAGGGTTTCCTTAGCATAACTTTAAGTACAGCCCTTTGAGCCCTCTCTGCTCTTAGAAGATAAGTCTTCGCTGCCCCACCCCATACAGTTACACAGTATCCAATAATCGATTGGCATAATGTGAAGTAGACCATTTTTAGAGTGTCAACACCGGCGGATTCTCGGAGTGATTTGAATATGTGGATAAGGCGTAGTGTTCGAGCAGTTAGTGCATCGAGTTGTTTATCCCATTTTAGTCCATCGTCTATATGCACACCCAAGTATTTGACACTTTCTGCTCTGGCAATGGTAGGGCATGAACACGATATTAGCTGATTGTGGCATGAGTGAGCCATTATCGTGAAACTACTTGTAGGTTTCGTGTTGGACCGGATCGCAAAGGGCAGGTAATACGTTTTTTTTAAATTTAATGTCAGCAAGTTTAGGTCAAGCCAGTTCATAATTGAAGACATTGCAAATTCCGCCTTTTGTTTCACATCTTCCCAGGAGGGCCCATCAACCAAAATAGCCGTGTCATCTGCATATGCATAAACCTTACAAGCTGGTATTGACACTCTACAAAGGTCATCTATGTATATCTGAAAGAGGGTGGGGCCTAGAATGCTTCCCTGGGGGACACCGTACAGCACAACCTCTTCATCACTGCAGCTAGAGCCAATCTTTACCAGCTGGGTGCGATTCCTCAGGTAATCTTTAAAGATTTCCAAAGCTATGCCACGTACACCCAAACACTCTAGCTTGGAAATTAGTTTGGGGACAGAGACTGTGTCCAAGGGTTTTGACAAGTCCAAAAAAATACCAAGGCACTTTGTTCTATTGTCCAGACTCTTAGAGATAGATTGCGTTAGATCCAATACTGCGTCTTCAGTGGAAACTCCAGACCGGAAGCCGTACTGGTTGTCCGCTATAATTTTGTATTTATCGAGAAAGCTTCTAAGATTTTGATTAAGAATCTTCTCGAGGATTTTAGAGAGCGACGACAGTACTGATATAGGCCTATAATTATCGACACAGCCTCTGTTCCCTCCCTTAAAAATTGGGTGGACTATGGCTCTCTTCAGAGAATCTGGAAAAACTCCTGTCTCAATGCAGAGATTGCAGATATATGTTATCGGCGGTACTAGAATATGACGACATGACTTAAGGAGTGAGGAAGATATTCCATCCCAGCCTACGGCACAGTCATGGCGCATCTGCTGTATACTAATTTCTATGTCACATTCGTTAACTTTTTGGATAGCAAGTGAATTGACAGGCGGCATCAGAGTCTTGTTATTACCATCTCGAATGGTCTCGCGGTTTAAAGGGAATTTAGATGGATTATTATTTATTTTTGCAGCCATGTTTTTACCTACGTTGCTAAAGAAAGAACAGACATTGTTGAGGGAAGATGCAGGACTGTCGCATACTTTGAGTAGTTCAACAGGACTAGAGCATATTTTACCCGTATTGGTTATCTTCTTAATGGTTTTCCATAATGCTTTAGGATTATTCCTAGATTTTTCAAGCTCACTCTTTTCATAGGTCCTCTTTAATTTACGCAGTAGCGTATTGCAGTAATTTCGATAACGCGTATAGGTTATATGTAGTATTAAATTGCTTGGTGACTTCTTAGATTTGACGTGTAGTTTATCTCGGTGCTTAATACATTTTAGAAGTCCTGGAGTTATCCAAGGTTTAATCGTTCTTTGTTTTCTAGGTACAGTGATATATTTTGTATATTTGATTATTGCTGTTGATATCTTTGTAATTAGTGTACTCATAGCAATATTCGCGTCTTTAATTTTGTAGATATCTGAAAAGTCAGTGTTTTCCAACTCAGTTTTAATGGCTTCGTGATTTAATCGGGAAATAGTGAAACTTTTGTTCCGTGTTGGGTTTGTATTTGAGATCGAGAGAATAACCGGTTTGTGGTCAGTAATGTGCGACTCCAATACCAATGTGGTGGCCATAGACTTAGTTTTTAATAAGATGTGATCTAGGCAATTTTCCAATCTAGTTGGTAAGAGGTGTGTTGGTAGTAGACCATGGGACGCGTTTAAGATTAGGTATTCTAGCGCACGGTCATTCCTATTGCCTAGTTTTATGTCAATGTTCAAATCACCCACAGTTGAGATGTTGGGCAAGTTAGATATTTCCTCATAAATATTATTTAGACTTGACAAGAAACTATCGAAGTGATCCTTGGTATTATTCGATGGAGAGCGATATATTGCTACTACCGTGAGCTTATTATCAATTTGACATACAAGACTATTTGCATACATTATGTTAGGTTCCCATACCTTGACGTTTAGCCCAATTTTGGAGTAGATTATAACCCCATCGTTTTGGTTCGTAATGTTTTTTGTTGAGTGCGACTGGTATCCGTTTAGAACTGGGAGGTTAATCACTTTACTCAGCCAACACTCAGTCAAAACAATCAGATCAAAATCAATATTAATTAAACATATCAATGCTAGAAGGCTATCAAAATTTTTATTAACGCTGCGAATGTTTATGTGCAATAGGCTTACATTACTGTCAGCTCTATTTATATATTTAATACACTCATTGGGGTCACAAGAGAAAGAGTTTGCAAGATTAAGATTATCAATGTCCTGATTTATATTATTTATGTTAGCCATTTATGCTTTTTAATAACGAGCAAAAAGAGAAACACATTGAGAGTGTGGGTCTTGATACTAGAAGATAACAACATCGCTTTTCTGTGAATATAGTGTAGTGGCGGGGGGAAGTAGGTATGTATATGTGTTTTATGTTTATTTTTAGTGTGTAAGTAGCGTTTTTTCTGTGTAAGATGTGTTGATTAGTGAATAATTTATAACATACTGTGAAATTTGTAGTTGAGGCTAGCAGAGTAATTAAAAGGTGATACAGATACAATAAATAGCCCAAGGTTTCCAAGTAATGACCGGGCGCAGGTTCAACTAGTCACTTGCTGGTGAGCTCTTGAAGACATTTCTCTGAGCTTATCAACAGCTGTTTATCGCCCGTTTGCTTGCGAAGGAAAATGTTTCCATTGCTTACCCAACAGAAGCAGTAGGCATTCACCCTCGCAAATTCTCGCGCTAAGTAGAACAGCTTTTTAGATGTAGAAGACAGCTGCTCAGCAACATATACCGCCTGCCGTTTCCCCGATATGCCAATCAGCTCAGTGTTTAATTTGTTCTCTTTTGATTCCTTTTTGTTATAGGAACGGACGGCAGACAATAGGTTTTGTTTTTTTTGCACTGTTGTAAACTCAGCAATTATTGGGCGTGTAGTGGGGGCCGTCATATCCTTAGTTTGTTTTCCCGGGAGGCGATATATATCACGAACTTCAGTTTCAGATATTGGCATTCCAGCTAGTTTGCCTATATTGCAAACTGTCCTGATTAGGGCGCCCGTGGTCTCGTCGTCGGTTTGTGGAACATTCCTTATTTCTATTCCTGACGACCTTGACTTATATTGCAGATCAATAATCTTCCTCTCAAGTCCTTCTATATAGCAACGCTGTTCCTGCCGCTCTTTCTTAATCTCGTCAACCTCTTTCTTTAAGTCTTCAAATTGTTTGTTAATGAAGGACATCGTTCGCTCAATTTCTGCATTGGTTTTGCAGATTTCGGCATTAGACGCCTGAATGTTTATGTTTTGGGCCTTAATCTCACTTATGTCGGTAACCAATTTTGACATGAAAGCAGTTTGATCTTCTAGCATCTTGGTGATACGGGTGTCCTGGTCTCTTTTCCAGTTATCTAATAAGTCTTGCACATCCTGTTTGTCTCCAGGCGAGTGTTCTTGTCTTGGTCGTTTGCTTCTATTGGTAACATATTCGCTTAACTCAATCGCCGAGCTGATATCAGGTTCAGACTGAGTCTGAGCCATAGCAATATTTGGAGTTTTCGGAGGAGTTCGCTGGAGACTAATCATCACGTATATTAATAAGTATAAAGAAATTTACCTCGGCTTATCTGGTAGTTAAGCCTCTGCCTAACCCTTCGGGGATAACAGGCGTGATGTTATGTTATGCTATCTGCTAAGTAGCCCGCCGATCTTCTCGCAGTTGTTCGTTTGATTCATCAACGACGCGCCTCACACGCGCGTAGCCGATGCAAGTTTCGTAGAGGCCCGTAGCGCTTCGTAGCACAGGCTGGTGACGTCGCCGTCGTCGCGCGTAGCACACGTAGCACAGGACAATTTCGCTCGTCGGAACTACTCGCTTGGTGGCGTAGTGGCAGACCGACCGGGTCGTCCCACCGCACCTAATCGACGCGTCGCGAGTTCAAACCCGGCGAATCACAATCACTTTAAGATGTCAGAAAGTTTAGAAATGTTTATATCCCTTTCCAGGACCGCCCTGTAGGAGGTAACAACAGGTAAGAACTCAACGCGTGTGACAAGGAATCGTAAATCACGTCAATTGACCAATCACAGAAATTCGGAAGCACAAGAACTACGGAGAACCGACACACGTCCACTCGCTTAAGAGTCTTGCGACCGAGCGATGTGATGCGGAGGAATGAGGAAAATTTCGCGAGGAGAGTTTTGTATGGCTATAAGAGCAGGGGAAGACCAAAGAAACGATGACTGGACTGTGTGAAATATGATATGGGTAGAAAGATGTTATAGAGAAATATGGAAGAAAATGACATGTTTTGCGGACCCAGAATAAAGGGTGGGAGAATGATGATGGTGAGTTTGGATTTTGTAAATAGAAGAAAAATTACGTAGCCGGTACGTACCTTGCTCTCAATCGTGTTAAATTACGTAGCCGGTACGTAACTTGCTCTCAATCGTGTTAAATTACGTAGCCGGTACGTAACTTGCTCTCAATCGTGTTAAATTACGTAGCCGGTACGTACCTTGCTCTCAATCGTGTTAAATTACGTAGCCGGTACGTAACTTGCTCTCAATCGTGTTAAATTACGTAGCCGGTACGTAACTTGCTCTCAATCGTGTTAAATTTGATAGAATACCTACGCTTCGCCGATCTTTAGTTATTTAGCCGAACCCTTTCCATCTTGTCTACTACATAGGTCTCAACGAACGACTTGGAGATTTAACCCAGCGATAGCAAAAACGAGTACCGAACGAAGTACCGTTTAATGCCGAAAATCGCGAAACATAAATATCAATGTTTTCCAAAAGCTCTTATCAACGACGTGCATTGGCTGTAAATGTCACATAAAACTAAAAATAATGGCTCCCATACATCAAGCAAGAACATCAAGCTGAAATATATTCACAATCGTATTTAAACAGCAGGCTGATGCATTCGCGAGCCGAGATATGAACAGAAGAGAGACTGAATGAATGAAAACGTCGAGAATGCTTTACAGCGAATGTAATTAAACGTCCCATTCACCTAGCGACAAATGTAACTCAACAAACGACCTGAGTACGACCTACATTCACTCCTGGGTTCATTCATTCGTTGAACTACGCACAAATTACGGGGATATAAAGTGTGTGCGTACTTAAGCGGAATGCATGCATTATATTTTGCAAGCCTGGAAAGAACTGAAGGTTTATTGTGGAAGTTTTGCTCTAGGATTTTTCACATAAAATATTTTTATTTTATATCTCTTTGTTTTTTACATGGCGCAATGTTTAGACTGAGACTTTTTAGGAAAGAAACACACGCTTCATATAATTTGAAGAGCTCCGAGGACAAACGACAGTGGAAGGACTCCCGTATATGAGGGAGCTGTACTCAACTCTCAAATCGTTTATTGCAATACATAATGTACAATTACAGGTGGTAAATAATAGAAACAATTATGGACCCTGTCGGGCACAGCTAATTTTTAAATAAGTAGAGAGAGAAAGAGCGCTTTATTAATTTTCTTTGTTATTAAGTTAGAATTATTTTATATCCTATTACCTATGTATTTATATTTCCATTCATTCATTAATTCTATTATTATTTTATATGCAGTTCTAACTATTAATTTATTATTTATTTAATTATATTTAATATTGCTTATTTCTTTACTAGCTGAAACATTTTTCATTATTATTAATGTGGTATAATTACTAAGTATTGTGTTATAATTTATTATTGTTATTTAACTTATTAAAATAAATCTGCTAAAAGAAAACTAAGCCATCTTCAGGTAATTCATTATAGAATTACCTGAAGATGGCTTAGTTTTCTTTTTTAAATTGGCAATCTGTAAGCAATGCAAATTTTATTTTACAAACCTTTTTACAATATACAAGCTGGTTTTTTTTTTTAGCGCCACACCACACTAGGAATTTCTCCTATATCGTGGGTGCGTTTACAAACATTTAAACTCGCATGCACAAACAGCCAGACCCTGAACAACTACTTGTAGGACATACAAATATTTGTTCCGTGCGGGAATCGAACACGCGACACGCAGCGCAGCAGTCAATCGCTTAACCACTGCGCCAACCGTGCCGTCAAATTACCTCAATTGCTTAAGGAATCAAAAGTTTTTACCAGTTTGTTGTTTTTTGAAGAAGAAAAAAAAAGAAAGAAAATACGTACGTATGTATCGTCGTTACTACCCGGCAAAACCGTCGCTAAACTTAATTATAGTTTTTCCTCATAGGAGTGAATAATTGTATTATTTTTGGGTGAAATAGAGTATCTTAGACCGACTACATGAAAGACGTAAAAATTGTAGCTCACTGGCACCCTAATTGCCTAACACACTATCAATCAGAATCTGAATCATTTTGAAGGATATTGCTAATCCATTGCTTCATATGTTCGAAACATTTGTCTGCTCAACAACGTAAATAACGCTATGAATATTGTTGAACTGTCAAAATGAAAGCCGTTCCTACTGTTATTGTCTTACGCAATTACACCGCTGTTCTATACTTAGTACGAACGAAATCTTTCCAATTAATCAGGCCTCCTGGTTACGTCAGACGTATGCCCCTCATCAATTGACGAGCCTGTCTTACTCGAGCCCAACCCCACTTCTTAACCTTCCACACATCGCACGAAGAAACCGGTCAAGGTCGAGAGGCTTTTTATTGTTTCAGGTTCAGAATCAGTTACACAATAACCTCGTTCACGCTTGCCTGGATCTAAATATACACCCTGTATACAGTACAGTCGAGCACACCTTGTTTACCATTTCACTAAAGTGCCTTCAACACACGCGCTCAACCTTGAACTGAAAACTGAAAAGCCTTTTGTGCCTTCTCATTAGAATAAAAATAGTTATTTTCATAAAGAGACGGTTTTTACATGTACAGAGTAATAACAATGCCTATGGCGTGTTCGCGGCCATTCCCCATGGGCGATCTTTGTTTTTAATTAACATAAACATTTATCGTTCATTGTTGTACCGTTGTGAATTATGGTTTATAGTTTCCCATTGGCTTTGTGTGTCGTGATCGAGACACGTTTACAAGGGCATTTTTATTGTTTATTAATAGTGTTTAACGATTTTTCTCGCGACAGTACGAGACGATCGTTCTTGATTCTTGTTAATTTTGACGTTCAAAGGCGCCTTTTATGTGCCGATTTGAAATAAATGACTTGACTTTGATCTGAAATTAAATTGTAGAACATTGTTTGTCACGATCACTTCTGAAACACGGCCTAAGTCTCGAAATTCTTTTGGAACGAAGTTTCCTAAATATTTGCGGTAGGCGTAAACTGGTACAAAATCGCCACGTAAGGAAAAATCGTTATGCCTCCTCCATAGGACTTTCTCTCTCTCTGAAAGATATTTCGTAGAATAAGTGAAGTCAAAATGAAAATCTAAGATAGCGGCTGCGAAAACTCAAATTCAATTTCGTCATGGGTGTCGTTTTCATGGTGTTTGAGGGTGCTATAGTCGAAAGTGAGGTCAAAAAACTTGAGAGGTGTGACACCCGGATGGAACGAAGTTTAAAGAGAGAGAGAGAGAGAGAGAGAGAGACAGAGAAACACGCGCACGCCGCACGGCTTACAACTACCTATAGCAAATGTGTCGTTCCAACTTTTGGTCTTAATTTTTTCCGTCTAGCCTCTTTTCGCAACGCGCGATAAGGAACTTCGTTCCAATAAAAATCCAAGATGGCGACAACTTCATAAGAGTTTCTAGAAACTTATAATATATTAAACACGTATTAAACCAGACTTTCTCTCTGTGTGTTTGTCTCTTTATATATGAGTGTGTGTGTGTACGAGTATAAAGTAAGGAACTTCGTTCCTGGCGGAGGTCCCCCGACCGCACACATTTTTTCTTTCATATTCTCAATCAAAATCTACCAACCCGCACTGGGCCCTCGTGGTAGATTATGGCCCAGGAGAAGGCCTGTGTCCCAGCTGTGGGAACATTATAGGTTGATTATGTAGTCAAAATATTATTATCTTCTTACTCATCAATACTTATGCAAAATACCACGGATCATCAGCTTCTATTGCTAATTTGGGGCTATTAAGGTCGATTGAAGCCAATGAGGATAATATAAAAGCAATTCAGCGAATGACAATTGGCTCAATTAGACTACCAATAAGCTGCCAGGTCTCCCAAAGATTCTCACAACAATTCGACATTAAGGGAATTGAAGCATCGATGTCGGACAAAACTTGCCATTTTCCGCAACAAAATTGTTAAATTTCTAAGTAATTATTACTTCCGACCATAAAAAGCCCAACTGATTGACCCGAAAGGAACTTTCTCATACTATTTCCAACCTTCTGACTTTTACTTAGGGTTGGAATTCAATTGCGAACTCTATGTAAAAGGCTAACTTTGCAAAATCTAATTTGGAACTTATGGGTTGGTTTGTGAACTGCATTTTCCATTGGGTTTTGTAACTTTTAAACTTGTTTAGTATTTAGAGCGAATTGGAGAGTATTGAGTGAGTTTTGAAACAAGCTTCAGGAAAGAATATTTTGCTTTGGAAAAGTAGTTTTGCTTCAAACTTAGTTAAGCGCCCTACTTGACCCTGTTACTAAGTTTTTTCTTATTGGTAAATAAGATCCGGTACAGCAGTGGTGGCCTAGTGGTAACGGCTGCGACTTTCGAGTTGTGGGTTGTAGGTTCGAACCTTGAAAGGCGCTTTATTTTGTGTAGATTATACCAAGGAAGGGAAACATCGTGAGGAAACCGAAAATAGAACCAGAACCAAACACAGCATGTCCTAGAACCAAAAATTCGAAGACATGTAACAACTACCAACCCGCACTGGGCCCGCGTGGGCCCACTCCCTCTCACCGAGACGAGGCCTGTGTCCCAACAGTGGGAACAATATAGGCTGACTATGTAAATAAGATCCTACAACGAATTTATATAGACTTTATACTTTAATTATTGTTAAGAATTAAAAATTCGTTAAGCAAAATAGCTCGGTAACTTTAATTGCTCAGAAAAGAAATTAAACTAGAAACTATAGAAAAGCAATTAGACTTAAAAGATACAGCCACGAATATTAGGTAATCCTAAAGTCTTTAATTTAATCCCCGAAGCTGGCTATTACTTTAAACGAGTTAGGAACCCGGTAACTGGGAGAATAATCTCTCTCTAAAACTTCATGATATTTCGTATTCCGAGGGTAGTCTACAATTCGTTGGGTTTGACCTTGAATGACCGTGACCTTTGAAAGTCTGTGTTCTAACTCGCATGGGGACTTTACCTGTTTTTATAGACATCCATTGACATTTACTCGACTATAGGGGACGTGAATTGTGACATATTTTTACAAGTACGTAGCCTAACATGTAGGTAGGTATATTGTAAATAGATTTTGTGTAATATGTAGACAGTATGGAAGATTACTTTTAGGCAGAAACTAAGTGATATAACACAAGTAACTGGAAAAATAGAGCTGTTAACACGATTATGTTTTGGAATATAGATGTATAGTTTCTGCTCGCGATTTTGCCCGCGTGAAATTTCTTGTACCCCGTCGCATCGCATCGCCTGCCCGCGCTATTACCTCGTTTTCTTTCTGGTGTCTTTTCTTTTTTCAAAAAGAAAAAAGTCATGCAAAAATATTTTTCAAATTTTCTATCAAATGCAAAAATATTTTTTCAAATCCGACTATTACTTTCAGAGATTAGCGCGTTCAAACAAACAAACTCTTTATCTTTATTATTAGTCTAGATGTATATTGTTTAGATTTTTTAGCCACTGGTCCCGATTCCCTTGTTCACAAACTAAACTAAATTTAAGTTCTGTGCATCTTTTTCTTTCTATTTCATTAAGAAAAGGACAGAAGATAAAATATTAGTTTAGTCCTGTCAAATTAGGATACTCCATAGACAGATTAGACGTGATTAAAAACATGGCTACTAAAATACTTCAATTTACGTCAGGCGCTGACTAGTTTGACAGGACTAAACTAATATTTATCTTCTGTCCTTTTCTTAATGAAATAGAAAGAAAATGATGCACAGAACTTAAATTTAGTTTAGTTTGTGAACAAGGGAATCGGCGCCTGTATAAAGGTGATTTTTAGCGGAAACTGAATGATACAAATAACTGGAAAAATAGCTGCTTATGTTTCGCCATTGAATGGTCTCCTCCCATTCACTCAGCACTTTCTTCACCAATTCGGAAACTAGACCTCGTATTTTATTTAAGATGAGTTTTATTTCTATAATAACATCAAGGGTTATAGTTTTTCAACGGTTAGGTATAATAAAAGTTTATATCTTTTCCGATAATACGTTAAGCCTAGCGATCGAATCATTACCGTTGCCGTAGATATACGGAGGATCCTGAACGTTCAATATAGCGGGTATAGCCGTAAAACGCATAACTATTATGGTTACGTAACGTTTCATGAACCTAGATTTGAGTCTGGTTTGGTTAGGTACACTTTTGTGATTACTTTTCTCTAATGGCGATTTAAAGCGAAAACTTCTTTAGACGCACTTTACGCTCTGCCTGAACTTTGAACGAAACTGAACCGTCACTCTCGGTTCGGGTCGCTGAATCGTGCACACTCGGCTCTGAATCGCGTATATTCGCCTCCACTCGTATATTTTTACTTCTATCGTTGGGTAATAAGCACACACACCCTTTTTTTATAGTGTCATTCGTTGATATGATTTTGAAAGTAACTTCCGCTCTTAAACGCCAGAATGACTAGCAAGATCATCATATGCCTTTTCCCAACTTTGTTGGCTTCCAGTCTAACCGGATGCAGCTGATTACCTGTATTTTACAAGGAGCGACTGCCTATCTGACCTCCACAACCCAGTTACTGGGTAATACGATACCCCTTGGTAAGACTGGTTGTCAGACTTTCGGGCTCCTAACTACCCGTATTATTCATTCTGATGATCGATGTAAGACCGTTTCCATTACCATTTGGATATGGAAACGAAAATATGTGGGTGGGTGTAAATTGAAATATTTTTCAAAGTCGAATTCGCAAAACGTTTCTTCATTTAATTTTGAGCACATAATACTTGGCACAAAATACAAGATTTACGTCTCGGCGACGGGGAAGAAGAAATTAAGAAAATATGAAATACAACGTGTCGAGATTAATTTCATATTACATTACTTTTTTGGCAACCGTTTCTTGATGACAGCAGTGAGAATGCTCCGTCGGGACATTTTTATACGAACAATTAAGGAAATAGTCCGAAACAAAGAGTTTTAAACAGAACATCATAATTGGGGATCAACCCTTACCTTTATACAACTTTTACAGAGTTCCTCCCCTTTAACTCCTGAGTGGGTCGGGTTGTGATTTTTCACAATTAACGGATTATAATTAGGGAGGGGTGGCCACGTCGTGTCTTTACGAGCCAATCTCTCCGCCCTATTCCCCAGGGTGTACGTGCACTGAATTCAAGCTAACCTGTCTAATGCCGACCTCTGTACCTTTAACATTTTTTTCCCTTTTAAATAACCGCGGGGTTAAGGTGAAATATTTTTACTTTTGTGGGTAGTAAAGTGCGCAGACGGGCGGAATGCGGATTCTGAAACGTTTTGGGATATTCAACAGGCCCCGGGTTGATGTTTATATTTGTTTCTTTTGTTTTTGTCGTATTTTTTTTGTTTTTATGGAAGTTTCCTCAATTCTGTATGTGAAATTTTTGTGTCATATTTGTACAGACGCCAGCGTATCAAGCTACCCGAAACTGTCAAATTTTCCCATTCAACCTTGAACCTAATGCTTTAGCGATAAAGTTGAAAATATATTAAAGAGATTTGACAGATTGTAGTAGCTTGATGTGCTGGTGTCTGTACAAGACATTCACGGCGTAGTATGAAAACCTAGAAAATATCTCCCAAAAAATCTTGTTTGCCGAATTCTTCAAATACTTATAAGCATACGATTTCCAAATTACGAGTAGGCACCTTCTATTTGCCTTTGATCGCCCTTCGAAAACGTTTTCGCATTAACATCGGAATTCCTACCTTTCACCGATAATCTTCTTTCAGCAAATAACTTGCTTTAAAAGAATTTCCAATGATAATATTTTCTCTGGAGATGGAAGTCCGCCATTTCTGTCGGAGGGCTATAGGAGTGCCACCTTACAATTTGCATATTCAAACCCTCTCGATGCGAGGGTGCCCCTCCGTGTTGGCGAATTTATATGTCGACATCGTTGAAGAGATGTCGAGGGAATAAGATTTACATGAGGTTTTTTCTGTGTGACTTTTGAAATGAAACGTCATTACGCTGATGTGGAATCGAAAAGGAAATGTGTATTAAAGATTGATGTGTTAGCTGTCCATGTTATAATTCGGATTGATGAAGACTCTGTAATGTGATTTTTTGATAAATTGAGATACTTGGAAGATTGAATTTTCCTGTTCGTAGTCAAGTTTTCGTTTTCAAGTTTATTCTTGACGAAGTCAATTTTTTCCTTGCCTGACGTAATTAAATGGATGTTAGTGCTTAGCAATAATGAATATAAACTTGGTTTGATCTTTTGCATGATATAAATCGGGACTTAAGTACCTACAACGACACAGCTTAGCGCTCTTGGGATATCCCCACCCTAATTGCGTAACGTACTATTAGTCACAATCTGAATCATTTTGAAGGATATTGCTAATCCATTGCTTCGTATGTTCACAAAATTGTATGCTTAACAACATAAATAACGCAATGAATGTTGTTGAACTGTCAAAATGAAAGCCGTTCCTACTGTTAATGTGTTACGCAATTACCCCGCGGGTTAATAAATATAAAATAGGGTTTATCTCAGGGATGTTATGGAGCTCCGTAACCGTAACCGAAACTATCGGATATCCGAAATAAAAATATTTCCGTAACCGTAACCATATATTATTATCCGTTTCACAAGTTTCGGATAGTTACGTATAAGGGCGGAGTCTAAAAAACGACATGTTTCGACAGGTTTTTGTAACATCTCTAAATATAATTATCCCTATGATTATATCTATAGGACTAGATAAAACCTATAAATAATACCAAATTATTACATAGGTACTATTTGTGTTTATATTTTACTTCAATGTAATATCCGTAACCGAAACTATCCGAAACTAACGGATAATCCGAAATAATTACATATCCGTAACCGTATCCGAAACCGATATAATTTTATTCCTGTATCCATATCCGTATCCAGATCCGAAATATCATATCCATAACATCTCTAGTTTATCTCCACATTCTGCCCTTAACTTCCTACTATCCTACAAATATTATAAACGCGAAAGTTTGTCAGGATGGGTAGATGTTTGCTACTCTTTCACGGAAAACGATTTGGATGAAATTTGGCACATAGATAACTTATAACATGGGATACTTTTATTTTCCCGATATTCCCACGAGATCGAAATGTATGCGGGTGCAACCACGGGGCGCAGCTTGTCTTAAATATTCGTGGAGGTTGGATGAGGAAGCTGTCCAGGTTAAAAACCTCAATACTGCATATGTAATAATAGACATATTTTTCTTAGAACCACTCAGTAACATGAACACAAACGTGAACCAGTGAATTCAATGCAAACCGTACACTTGTAGCGAACGCCGAACTTCACCGAACCGCTCCGATGTTGACTCACAAACAGCACCTATGTTTGTTCCCCGCTTCGCTAGCACACAGAAACTAAGTGATGGATGACGAACCGACGGGTTATCTTTATGGAATTATGTTACGAGAATTCAGTATACAGGTATACAATCAAAGCCTTTCGATGTAGCGTTGTCTTGTTTCTGATTGATGACAGCCTCTTTTCAATCTGCCTAGCCGTTTCGTTGGGGTCGGCTTCCAGTCTCACCGGGTGCAGCTAAATACCAGTATTTTCCATGGAGCGACTGCCTCTCTGACCTCCACAAACCTCTATCTATATTAATAATAATATTATAATTATGTAAAAATTTGTGAGTTTGTATGTAGGGGTTGATCTTCGGAACTACTGATCCGATTCCGAACATTCTTTCGCTAATAGGAAACTATAGTATTGCCGAGTGTCATCTATTTCATGCAGACGGAGTCGCGGATAGAAGCTAGTGTACCTATAAAATTACGATGATCAAGAAATATTATTAAATATCTGTTAATACAGTCATCATCATTATCTGCCTAGCCTTTTCCCAACTATGTTGGGGTCGGCTTCCAGTCTAACCGCAGCTGAATACCAGTATTTTACATGAAGCGACTGCCTATCTGACCTCCACTACCCAGTTACTGGGTAATACGATACCCCTTTGTAAGTCTGGTTGTCAGACTTTCGGGCTTCTGACTACCCGTAACAACTGTTAAAGAGCCACAAATGACAGCCGGGACCAACCGCTTAACATGCTTTCGGAGGCACGGAGGGGCCTTGGTATGTAAAGATGGTCCCCCATCCACAGACCAACCGCGGCAAGCGTAGCTTAACGTGATCGATCGACCTGTGCGGCTGTCATTATTTAGCCACGGGCCCTCATATCTGCTAATACATGCAGTATTCATATTGAAATCATAGACTTTACAAAAGCGGCATTGTCATCTAAGTATACACACTTGCCGAAATTAGACAATGACTAAACACAAATGCAATCTTGGAGATGTGTCGCAATATTCATGGCAATCAAAGCAAGCAGTTAAGTGACACAGATGCTGCGTCACACAGGATGTGTCGAGTTAAATAGTTATATAATTCCACTTGATAGTATCCCTCTTCTAACCAGTCTTACCAAGGAGTATTATATTACCCAGTAACTGGGTTGTGGAGGTCAGATAGGCAGTCGCTCCATGTAAGATACCGGTATTCAGCTGCATCCGGTTAGACTGGAAGCCGACCCTAACATAGTTGGGAAAAGGCTAGGCAGATGTTGATGAGTATCCCTATTCTGAATCTACTCTCATATTTTAGAATACCACATTTGGTTTTTCGACAATAGCTTTTAAAACCAGAGGACTTAAATGCGGTGATAGTCTGGCAGCGATAACGATTATGGAACATTATATTGCCGCGGATATCGTTTACTTTTTTAAGCTAATTAATTCCTACGTAGATTGTGAAGGTTTGCTGGAGAGAATTCAACTTGCTGTTCCACGCCAGAGCAGTATTTATGCAATAGACAATAGGCGCACATTTGTGATGCCTCAATGAAGAAAAAATATAAAGCAGCATGCTCCATTTTATAGAATGTTTTGCAGCTAAAATGGTGTGAGGCAGCATTTTGATATTTTCTCCGGGACCTTAGCATCAGCCAAAATTAAAATTAAGTTGAGCATGTGCAGCCATCCGACTCGCGAGGAAAGTTTTGGGTATGAATGTAAATGGCTATAAGAGTAGGGGAAGACCAAAGAAACTATGGATGAACTGTGTGTATGATGGTATGGTAGAAAGGGGGTGACTACCGAAATTACGACTAATAGAGATATGTGGAAGAAAAAGACATGTTGCGCCGACCCTAAATAAATTGGGGTAAGTGAAGTTCAGGAAAATGATGATGTGTAGCCATTCGACTAATAAAGAAAGAAGAAGAAAAGAAAAAGCGTTTATTCGTGGTGACAGCCTAAATTTTCCAAACCAATTTTACTTCTGCCAAACTGCAGAGCAGTTTGTTGTGATGTAATTAGTCCAATGGCAACATATTATTATTATTAGTTTTAATTATAATTTTAACTAGCTCATACATTCTGCATGCTGTGTTCACTATTTTAGGGCATGCAGTGTTTTTCCTGTTTAAGTTTACGTAGTATGTAAGTTATAATGTAATGCCCGATTTGTAAACCAATAAAAAATTAATATATGGGATTGGCTGACATACGCTACCGAAAAGCGTATGTCAAGCCTGATTAAACTTGTTGTAGAAATACGAACCGCTTTTGCTGCTTGTCTAGCTCTAAGGTATATTATAGTCTGGCAAAGCAACTACGTACACCAAGGAGATTTTCATTACGAATATGATATGCTTCACTTGTAAGCCGAGCTCTGAAAACAATTGTGGTATATATGCGCGTCTCGACGTATCCTCGTTACGTTGATCACATTGAAAATTCATACCCAATTTGTCAGGTGAGGCTATACCGCACTGTTCTCAGGGTGATTAAATGTCATCAATAATGTATTTATATGAAACGCCTTGTTTAATTACTTTATTGTGGTTTGTAATAAGTTTAAATACAATTTGTGTCTGAATTAATACACATTGTGAAAGTAGTTTGTTCAGAATTGAGACCGACTCGCTCTTGACAGGATTTTTTTTATATAGGGTCATTTTTTATCCCAAAAATAATTAAAACTACGTAAATTACAGTCACACTTCTGTTGTACAGTCAAAATAAACCAAAATAGATGAAGAACCTACTACGCTAGACCCTTATACGTATGCGGCTGTGCGCGTGCGTAGATTTGTAACGTGAACACAATTATCTTCCACAATCAGTATCACCATTAATAAACATTATTTTATAAATAATAGTAAAAAATCAGTACCTATATGTATTGTGGATGGGCCCGTGGCTAAATAATTACAGCCGCACAGGTCGATCGGTCAGGTTAAGCTACTCTTGCCGCGGCTGGTCTGTGGATGGGTGACCATCTTTACATACCAAGACCCCTCCGTGCCTCGAAAAGCACGTTAAGCCGTTGGTCCCGGCTGTCATTCGTGGATCTTTGACAGTCGTTACGGGTAGTCAGAAGCCCGAAAGTCTGACAACCAGTCTTACCAAGGGGTATCGTTTGTGGAGGTTAGATAGGCAGGCGCTCCATGTAAAACACTGGTATTCAGCTGCATCCGGTTAGACTGGAAGCCAACCCCAACATAGTTGGGAAAAGGCTAGGCAGATGATGACCTATATGTATTGTGATTACAACATGATATTGTAATTGGGGTGTTTGGTGGTGTGCGTTAATTTCAGGACATATTGTATATACCAAATTAAATCATTAGTTTATTAAGTTAACTTTGTTAAGCACGTCATTTCAACTTGATTGGTGGTACGCTCCATAATTTTAATCATAGAGGCTCGGTTCAAAATAGAACCAAGGGAAATTAGAATATTTTGTGACAAATAGTGACTTTTGATCAAGATATTTACCACTACGAGAACCACGAAAATAATTTATAGTAGACATACTTACTAATTTAATTGTAAATAATAAAGTTTATTCAATAGAAAGTAAAAATACAATGTGACGGATTCGGTGAGCCAAAACTAAGCATCGCTTGTATCTTGTAGCTCTTGAGTGCCATTTTACAATGCTATAAAGATAACATTACAGTTTGATTATGTTAGATAATTACAAAAACAAATAAATCATTCGTGCGATTCTGAATACAAAATAAAATAGTAATGGTTTAACCTAATGCTTGTGCTATGGTGTGTGTGTGTGTGTTTGTCTGTGTGTGTGCATGTTTGTATATAGCTACCCAAAATGTATAATTATAATCCAAATAATCAGCCTATAATGTTCCCACTGCTGGGACACAGGCCTCCTCTCTTTGGGGAGTGGGCCGTAATCTACCACGCGGGCCCAGTACGGGTTGGTAGATGTTACATGTCTTCGAATTTTTGGTTCTAGGACATGCTGGTTTCCTCACGATGTTTTCCTTCACCGTTTTGAGAGCAGTGGTGATGGAATAATTTACACAAAGTGCCTGCTTGGGTTCGAACCTACGTCCTACAACACTTAAGTCGCGGCATACGTGTTAAATAACCACAAATCATAGTCGAACCTATCCCGCTAACAAGCGCCGTACACCAGATTACTGGCTAATTACCAAATTAAAGTTCAGCCATCCAAGTGATTGGTCAACCGACGCATTGGCCATTAGTAACGAAACCCGGATCGTATGCCACCAAGTAGTTAGGTACAGAAGGCTGGCTTCACACACCGTACATCTTTACACACACAGGGCCACATAGCCACGCTGCCCTGGAATATAAAGGGCTAAGGAAGGAACACGGGTGGGTTTTAGTCAGTAAGAGTCTGACACTCCCTTCTGCTCCACCCAGAGCGGTAGGGGTCATTTGATGATTTCCCATCCTCAAAAAAAAAAAAAAAAAAAGTGCCACATAGCCACCTGCATATGGCCATCTCAAACAATGTCAAACCAATGTGCGCTTTCATAATTCTACCGTTGATGTTAAAACTTCGCTAGCGTAACGCCTTAAACGTCGAGTCGATCGATATCTAAACATAATCTACCAAAAAAGAAAGGCTTTTTTGGTGTCATCACCGCAGGTAGTGTTGTCACTTGAAATATCAGTATTATTTGTGTAAACTTTACAGACGTGGGTATCGATAGCTAAACACGATGAAACGGATTTTCTCAATTCATATTTTAACCCATTCCCTGTCCCATGAACCACATATGGTTCAGGTTGATTGTTTAACTATTGTGTCTACTTTGTGGACAGTGAACCTGTTAAGTAACTACACCGCCAAAGGTCGTTAACTCCAAATAAAAATTATGTTTTTTTTTTATATTTTGTCGTTTTTAGATATCGTTATCCATCACCCCTGCGGAGTTTCGCTAGCTAATTTAATCTGACCCTGTATGCATTTATCGCTAGTTGTGTGGACTCGAACTTTTTCAGTACCTATCTACTTCGTGGAACAGCATTGCGGCCATCAAATCACTACATATTTATCTAATTGATTACTAGCTTACATTAGGCTGCTAGCTAAATTGATTCAACTATAATATTTCGCTAAAATTATAAAGCTCTGCTTCGAAATTATGTACTCTGGGAAACGAGTAAATCAATCGTCTAAATTACATTCAATCGCTAAGTACACTCTGCTAATGTATGTTGTTATGTGATTTGATGGGTAATACTTTTATTTAATGATATTATTATAAAATAAAGATAAAATGGTTTATTTGTCACAGAAACACGTGCATATAAAAATTAGAAGTAACTCGAATAAAGGTTCCCGCAGTCAGGCGCGGCGCGACTCTAGTAGAGCAATTTCTATGAAAACTTCATAGAAAATGTTTTACCAGAATAGCATCGCACTGTCGCGTTGCACCTGTCTGCGGGGGCCTTAAATGATTAAAAGTTATCAAAGGCTAACTGAACATTTTGCGTGATCGTTGCTCATTGCTTTTCTGCATTGGATTCCATCAAGAAGCAAAGGCCACTCACTGATCACGACTTCTAATCATTGCGGTCCTTACGATAAGTAAATTCCTTTAAAACACATAATATTGAAAGTCACGCTATGCACACGGGGGAACCTTAGCTTAGTTACTGCGACTAACTGTGAGCAAAGGCCAGAAAAAAAAAAATGGCTCAATTATTAAAATAATCGTGCCTTATTAGAAGCGCAAAGAATCACCGCATCGTTCATTTCATACCCAAAAATTGTCGGCCGGAAAAAAAGTAGGTACTATTTTCTTATGGGAAATGACCTCTTAATTTTTTTACTATTACAACGAAAGTCTACAATTAATCCTCCGGCTGCTATTTGAGATTGAAAATACCAAAAATCATATTTTTATAACAAGTTTATACTTATGTAGTTAAGTTAGTATTTTTTAATGTTATGCTTAAAACACTTGTTATAAAAATATGATTTTTGGCCATTTTCTATCTCAAATAGCAGCTGGGGGGTTAATTTTTGGGTATATGTCCTTGTTTTAGAGGTTCATTAATTTAAAAAGGGTTCATCATTAGAAGGTTAATAAGTTTTAAGGATCATTTTAATATTTCCCTCTTTAAATCTCCACACTGGTGTTTATAAATCTATCATAATTGTTTCAATCCCGTTTGTTATCAGAAGGCCAATTCCCGTAAGTAATTAAAAACGTTCAAAATCTAGTCGCTATCACATCCCAGCGACAATCAGTGTCAAGAACTTGTCAATAATGTTGTGAATTTAGAGGTATTTTTTACAGAGTCCAGACTATGAACGTTCTTGAAATTACGAGAATTGCCCCTTAAAACCAGTTTACATTACATGCGATTAAAACTACATTGATCACTATTAAGAGAAGCCCATAATCGACAACACGACAAATACACCTACATGTACCTACGTGAAGGTACATACGATAACGAATGCTCATCGTTACCGCGGACCGAAAACTACGCAAACTAACCTAATTTGGCGCTAATTCGTCCAGTTTCATTCCCAACGTATACTATGTAGTGTTAGCAATTTCATGCGGTCGAAAATTTTGTCGTTTCCAACATTAATTGTTGAACGTAGTGGAGTTGAAACCACATTGAAACTATTAAGTGTGGTATGGGATATACTACATATCACATGCCATGTCAAATTATGGCAAATTTAGGTTGAAATAATTACAGAGTTAGTTCACAAACACACACACATGATACTAGTTTTAGGTCCATAAAAAAACAAATAAATGATTACATTCTGCACTCCAATTGCGTAACACATGATCTATCCCAATCTGAATGATTTTGAAGGATATTGCTAATCCGTTGCTTCATATGTTCGAAAAATTTGTCTGTTCAGCAACGTAAATAACGTAATGAATGTTGTTGAACTGTCAATATGAAAGCCATTGCTGCTGTCAGCGCGTTACGTAATTACTCCGCTGGACTAGTCTAATCATACTAGTCTTATCTGCTGGGGAGTTTGTGGAGCCACTTCTTCCCAACTAAAGTGGTGAAGGGCGGGCATTTTGGGGGACTGTCTTATGTATTTTTGACGGTCAGGAAGTGCTAATTCTCAGCCTAGACTGAATAAATGACTTTTGATTTTGATTTTCATACTCCGTATGATAAAGAAATTAAAAGATTCATATCTATACTATACTAATAATAAAGCTGAACAGTTTGTTTGTTTGAACGCGCTCTGGAACTGCCGTTCGGAGTAGAAAACCTCCTTTTGCATTTTTTTAACCCGATTCTTAAGGAATGCCATAGGCTATTTAACATCATGCTATATAGGACTCATAGAAGCCAAGCAAAAAGAAAAGTCTGAAACAACGCTAAGTGAAAACGAATTAATAGCGACGCGGACCAATTCGCGGGCTACTTTCTCATAAACTGAAAGAGACTAATTCATTCAAGGGAAGCACTTAAAACGACATTATATAAGACCTTGGGCACGTACAATTAAGGGAACCCTAATTATTCACTGGAACAATCTAATACAACACACACACATACGACCAACCCAGTGGAACAATAATTCAGAGGTGTGATTACGATGCGAAAAGGCCGGTGGGATATTAGACGCACTAATGTACATGTCAATGACTATTGTTTGGCGCACTGTGCAGGACATTCCGGCTATATTAACGAATGCCTGGCTGGCTTCCAAACTGGACATAGCTGGTTATGACAGGTAAGATGAAGAGGCTGCAGGCTATGTACCTGTAGCTAAGACATTATTATATTAACCGTAGCCTAGAAGTAATCTTTCCCTCTCCAATTTCAATAGTTAAGTGATAGGGAATAACTATTGAAATTGGAGAGGGAAAGATTACTTCTAGGCTACGGTGCTTCTAGACAAAGAGCGGTGGTGGCCTAGTGGTAACGGCCGCGACTTAGAAAGAAAGAAAGAAAAAGTATTTATTGCGACTCGTACAGGATCATAAACTAATGACAGTTCAAAATAAAAATAAAACAAATTGTATAAAAAAGTAACAAAAGGAAAAAAAAATTAAACAGAAAGTCCTATACGAGGCCAAAAGGCTCCTATCTCAACATGATGCTTCGACATTTAAAAATAAATGTCGAAGCGCTGGTATTCTCTGGATGTCACGGGCAATCACAGTAATAAAACTTACGCATTTTACTATGTGTAAAAAAATAAAAACGACTGCCCTGCCAAAAAACGAACTAAAAAGTAAAAAACAAGTGGTATTCCCTGACTAAACAGATAAATAAAATTGACAATGCAGTCGGGGGACCTCTTAGATTAAAAAGTGTTCCACAGAATGCCCCATACATCCAAATCTGTTCAGGCATTTAAAAGTTATGGTGGAATAAAGAAACTCACATACATACATCAACCCTGAATACATTACACTCCTTTTTGGTCAGTCGTGTAATTTGGTCATCATCACTGCTTTCAAAACGGTGAAGGAAAACATTGTGAGCAAACCGGCATAAGCTACAGCCAAATTCAAAAGATATGTGACTTTCGCCAACCCGCAAGGAACTTATAGAGAGGAGGCCTGTGTCCCAGCAGTGGGAACATTATAGGCTGAATATGAAGAAGGCTCCATCGCCGAGCACATTATCGCGTACCAACAAGTGAGATAGTGGTCAAACGCGTAAAAAAAAGAAATCAATAAGGGTAAGAATGCATTTCTTTAAAAAAATAGTTCGCTTTTCCTAACATCTATTTCAAATCAAAAGAGTCAATCTTAATCTCGAAAAAGTGTTACAAAGACTGCATTTCGAGATCCATCATCATCTTAGGCAGATGATGATGGATTTCGAAATGTAGTCTTTGTGCCTTTTCCCAACTATGTTGGAGTCGCCTTCCAGCCTACCCGGATGCAGCTGAACACCAGTATTTTATATGGAACGACTGCCTATCTCACCTCCACAACCCGGTTACTGGGTAATACGATACCCCTCGGTAAGACTGGTTGTCAGACTTTCGGGCTTCTGACTTCCCGTAACGACTGTCAAAGATCACGAATGACAGCCGGGACCAACGGCTTAACGTGCTTTCCGAGGCACGGAGGGGTCTCGGTATGTAAAGATGGTCACCCATCCACAGACCAACCGCGGCAAGCGTAGCTTAAACTGATCGATCGACTTGTGCGGCTGTTATTATTTAGCCACGGGCTCCACTACATTTCGAAATTCGAAGAACTTATTTCCATTAAGAAAACCTTCGGGATTTCATAGTACTTTTCCTTACATATTCTCAGTATATTGACAGTTAACTATACCCTGGAGAACTAAGCAAAGACGTTGGATAGTTCTAGAAGCTATAAATCGTATACGGAACCGGTAACGCAAGAAACAGATTTATTATCTTCGAAAAGCTTAGGAAGAACTCCCATTCCAATCTTAGAAAAAAAGGAAAATGTTTTAAAAGATACTACTTCAGAAGAGTTCGGGTCAATTGATATAATTAGAAACTCGTTAAACGCGCACGTTTTAAATTGGTCGCAAGCTTCTAATGGGCGAACCAATTTACTGAATTTTACCGAGATCACAGTATAAGATTACTGAGGGATGAATCCGACCAAGTAGCAGAGGTTTAAAGCTCTTAGAGAGACAGTATTTTTATATCACAAAGCGACACGCGCTTTACTTGTGGTTCGTGTACACACACGCTGTGAATGTGTGTCTAAGCGCAGGAGCTGTCGGTACCGTCCGAGACACGGTTGAAGTCGGAATTGTGTGTGTCCGTGTGCGTGTGTCTTATGTGCTGACGCTACTCGTTTTCATGCAGTCATTCACAGCGTATTAGTTACCACAAGTAAAGCGCGCTTTGCTTCGTGAGATAAAAATAAATACTTTGCCTTGAGATGAAAATGTTTGCACTAAGCCTGAGACCTACAATGAACTTAGCACTTATTTTGTCTAAGCATTATTCCTTTCACTGTCGCACAACTGTCAAAATATTAGTGCTAGATAGAGACGGGAACATGTCTACATTCAAGCACAAGCTAAGTGAAGCGATTAAAGCATAAATATGGAGTACAAAGATCAAAGCTGTTACACAAATAAGCGAAATTCCTCGCCAAACAAATCAAACTAAGCCTTAAAAGAAGAATTAGCCGCGACACTCAAGAAAAACGAAAACGAATAATATAACAAAACACCAATTCGCTTTATCCGCCCATTGATGATAAACGATCGAATTAACACCCGCGGGTCCTCACCAATATTGCAGCTGACATTTCTATAGGTTCGCTTCGGCTTTATTCGTGCCTTCTCGGCTGCCCATTCGTTTTGAATAGCAAACAAAAACGTTGGTCGATCCATGCCTTGCGAACAGCACAATTGTTTACGTGTGGGGTATTCATTAGCTGTGGTGATTGCTGGCTATGAATATCCCAGGCTCAAGTCTCGGTTGTAATTGAAATCGACTTGAAATATGATTCTGATGTCTGTGTCTGTGCTTGTGGTACGAAACATTGTGTTGTTAAGGTAGTGTTTGCTGTTTCATTCATTTGATTGGCGAATTCAAGTGCTTGAGCTTTTGTTATAAAACAGAAATGTCGATGAAATATTCTTTCTGTTCTTGTTCTTTCTCTCTCACTCCTAATTTTAACCTATACATAGCTTGTGAGTGTGTGTACATAGTGCAATATACAGCGTGGCGCTTTAATGGCGACATTAATTTAACACACGTATACGGTTTTGCGTTGTAGTTTTATGAATATATTTTAATTTAATTAAACATTAATATTTATTTATTTATTAACAATTTTATAAAATAGCATCTTAGAGCAACCTGACTTAAAGAACTGTAGCGCAGGGGTCATTTGCCGGGGTCACGGATCATAACATCGCATCAATGTAATTAAAACAATTAACGAGTAAAGAGAAGGCGAATTGAAGGAAAGAGAGAGAGCCCTGTGTCGGCGCGCGGCGCAGGTGGAAGTTTTCAAGTTACGCTTTTTTCTATGTTGTTATAATTTTTATGATTACTGGCCACTAGCCCTACCAGTGTGTTAAATTAATGTCGCCATTGTAGCGCCACGTTGTATATTAATTAGTTTCTTCCGCGTGACATTTCTTGTTCCTCTGACCCACTCCGTCACATCACATCGTCTAGCGCTATTACTTCGTTGACGGCCAGCGTTTGTTCTGGGTCTTAGCGTGATGTTAAATAGCCTAATAGCCTTTCTCAAAAATTGTGCTATCAAATGCAAAAAGATTTTTTCAAATCCGACTGGTATTACCAGAGATAAGTGCGTTCAAACAAACTCTTCTGCTTTATTATTAGTATACATAGATAAATAAATCAATACATGTTACGTTGTAAATTGTCAAGTCGGTATGGCAATATCGACGCCATCAGTTAACTTCAAAGTATTCTGAGAAAACATTAAATACGGAAATACCTATCGATATATTGGATCTAACATCAAATGTCAATCCTTTGACACATACCTATCTTTTCTTCCGTTACCGACGCTGTAATTGTATTGTTGCCGGAAGCCATCAAACAGACGTACGGTTTGTTATTTCTTTTAAATTATTTATGTTACCAGCCGTATGTCAAACGGCGTCAAAGTGAGTTTTAGGCTTTAAATTAAACATACAGAGGCCCTCAAAAGTTAGTTGACATTATTCAACTCCAGCTGTGATGCCACCTTATGATTTCAAATTAAAAAAATAATCAGGAATTCCTTGATTATTTTTTAATGATAAGTCATTGGTCGAATTAGTCAATTAAAACGTTAAAGTGCAAATATTTAGTACTAGAATTTTAAATCTTGAAGTGGAAAAATGTCAACTAACTTTTGGAGTTCCACATAAACTTACGCTTTCTTCCCTTGTGGGTAGGCAGGAACTACAGAAGCCACCTGCTACGAACCTTACATACTCCTTTTGCTTCGTTTTCCATACATTTGAATGCCAATGCCCGTAATTAAAAACGTTCAAAATCTAGTCGCAATCTCATCTCAGCGACAAACAATGTCAAAAATGAAGGGAAATTAGAGTATATTTGACAGATTGGGACTGAGATTAGACTGTGAACGTTCTTAATATTACGAGAATTGCCACTCTGGTAATACACGCACGCCGGTTGCAAATACTACGCACCTGACGTACGTCCCCTCCCGGCGGAACATATAAGTAGACAACGGTCCCCAAAGTCCAAACACATTTTCAGCTCGATACAAACTGTACTTATCTCCCTGAATAATTTACTAGGATCGCGGTAATCGGTTTTTACTCAGCCACCTTAAATGCACGAGATTTACAACGTATTTTGTGAGTCTTAGGGGCTTATTGTGCTGTCTCTGATGCAATACCGAGTTCCGCGGATCGAACAGCGGAACTACATGCAAATTATGTTCCCAATCGGGTTTTAATTAATCCGGTATTATCATATTTGGATAATGCGACAGGAATTCAATTTGTTGAATAATATCAGTGTTACTACATATAACAGACAGTGCTCGCGTTTATTGAGTACTAGCGATCCGCCCCTACTTCGCATGGTTTTTTTTACGACTCGACAAAACATGAAGCATAATCAGCCTAAAATGTTCCCACAGCTGGGAAACAGGCTTCCTCTCTTCGAGGAGGAGTGGGCTGTAATCCACCACGCGGGCCCAGTGCGGGTTGGTAGATGTCACATGTCTTCGAATTTTTGGTTCTAGAACATGCCGGTTTCCTCACGCTGTTTTCCTTCACCATTTTGCGAGCTCAGTGGTGATGAAATAATTTACACAAAGAAGCATCAGAATCCGTTGCATAGGTTTTGAAGAACATCGCGACACAAACAGACACGAAAAGCGACTTTTATTGTATATGTAACATAGATTCACCTCCAAATACGCGATATAATTATAATATTATGGTGGCTATGCGAAGTATGCAGTGACCATATTTGTAATACATTTTTCCCTGAACATACTGTATGTCTTTATTCTTCAAAGTAAACAAAAAGAAAACCCTTTGAAGTATTTGCCTAAAATAATAGAGTCTGGTGTATATCTGTTTACTTCGGGTTTCCCTATGTTATTATTCGCATGAAAGAGGAAAAGTGGGGCACCATTGATATCGACATAAGTTTGCATAATATGTCACTCGGAGCTGGCTTGGATGGAATTTCGATGAAATCTAATAAACTTACGGCATTTTCTCGACACCTATTATAGATTGGATGAACACGATGTCGCTATAAATACTAATATTATTAAGAGGTAAAACTCTGTGAGTTTTTATGTGTGGGGTAATTCTTCGGAACTGCTGATCCGATTCCGAAAATTCTTTCACTAATGGGAAGTTAGAGTATTGCTGAGGGTCATATGGATATACTCGTATTTTATGGTTAAACAAGTCATTTCACGCGGATGACGTTAAGGGCAGAAGCGAATAAATAATAAAATTGTTATTTGAATTTGAAAGACATGAGCCTTAACGAGATTTCTACGAGTATATACAAATCAGTTTGCCATTACTAATCAAGTAATCAACATACCGCTGAAGTGATTACTCAAGATTGAGAAGATTACAATAAGGCAATAAGATATGGTCGGTCTTTATACTTTCTATTTGTTCTTTTATTTGTTGTTATCTGATGTATGTATCTGGTGTATTGTGTGTCTTTTGGTCTGTGCTAAATAAATGTTTTTTCTTTCTTTCTTTTTTATATGGTATAGTAAGTCGGAAAATGAATGGACTGTGTGAAAGATGATATGGCTAGAAAGGGAGTGATTACAGAGATGACGACTAATAGAAGAGTATGGAAGAAGAAGACATGATGAGCCGACCCTAAATAAATTGGGATAATGCAGGATAATGATGATATAAGTAGGTAAGCCACGCGTCACTGGTAACAATTTGACATTCATATCGTGCCTCTATGTCGTAGCAGTAAGAGCGATTTTCGTAAAACAAGTGTAACCGCTGATGTGCAATTGACGGTACCACCTATCCAGAATTCCATAGTATGTCCACTTCCCTTTATCTATCGAACATCAAACTTATTTATTAAATAAATAGAAAAAACACCAACATTCTTCGATAAAGCTGAACTACCCTCGATATAAAAGCACTCAGGAGAACGATAGCATTATAACATCGTCCGAGCTCAGAAAGCAGTTCGTGTCCAATTTCCTGTAAACATTGACATTTATTTTTAAGCGGGACTGAGATAGTCGGGCGCAATGGGGATGGGAGAGATTCCGAGAGCTGCGATAGTTAAGCTAATGTTCGAGGACGGTGAGAACGAAAGTTTTTTTTTTAATTGGCACAGGCACTCGTGGTGTACGAGTAGTAATGGAATAATTACGTAAGACGGTATACTTTACTTAATACCTATGTATATACTATGAGCTGCATCAATTGACAGTTTTCATTTTCACATATAACATACATATACACTCACTAATAGGTATCCTACGTTCTCAATTTAGTGTCCAAACATATAAACAAATATGTGTTTTTGGGAAAATTACTTTACCTCCCACACTTAAGAGTTCAGTTTGCACTGTAACTTCAACATCTTTTGTTACTTTTTCAATAATCATTCTGAAATCAGCTTTATTGCAATAAAGTTGAAATTTGCTTAAGTGGAAACAGAATCGATTTAATTTGAATATTAAAAACGTTCGAATACATCTTAAAAATACACTGTCCTAAAGTGTATCATTGCTGTAATATGGGGAGTGGCGATACAATTCCTCATTCAATCACCCAATAACAAAGATTGATTATTAGGACGAGTTAATTTTCGCTCAATGTTCATTTCATTCATTCATTCAGCCGAAAGACGATCACTGCTGGACATAGCACCGCCACTTCGACCGGTTCTGTGCTTCCCGCATCCAGCGGATGCCTGCGGCCTTCACAAGGTCATTGGTCCACCTTGTGGGAGGCATTCCAACGCTACGTCATCCGGTACGCGGTCGTCACTCCAAAACCTTTCGACCCCATCCGCCATCTGTTCTGCCAGCAATGTGCCCATTGTGTGTTCATTTAGTCTTAATAAAGGTATACAAGCTTCAATACCACTAAACTAGGTGAACCAGTAACAAATTGGTTTTAAAAATTAAAATTGCTAACTCAACTGCTACAATATTTAAGTTAACGTTCGATGCCAGGCTACCCGTACCGTAACCAACTTTATTGCGGGTAGAATTTTATTTAAACTTACCATTAGCAAAGTTTGTTTTAAGTAAATTACTTTGAACCCCTTTTCACCTGACAGGCACATTAAGGTTTAATTTAAAAGTAGTTTCGAAATTAACGCAAACTTTATTTTGTATCATGAAATGCATTATACACCACTGAGAACTTTAATACGTTGGGAAATATTTAAAGAAGTTTAGTTTTTAAAATGGGTTTGCGATTACTTACAGTTACTGAAAATGAGGATGCATCTGGCTTCGATTATTTAGGTCAATTGGATTAGTCCATGTTCAACCCCCACACTCTTTACCCCCGACCATGTTGAACCCCATTTCACCCCATTTTTTTTTTTCATTGGTCACCTTTTCTTTGTCCATATTCAACCCATCGTTGCGCGTTGTTAGGTAACTAATAATGACATTAAAGTAATACTGAGAGCAGAAGTGTATTTACTTTCTTTACAATTAATATTTTACAGGTATTAGTAGCTTTGGGTAACAAAAAAAACATGGCTTTTTGGTGAACATTGATGATGATGAGCTACTTGGGGCTTACGATGTGCTAACTACTAATGAGATAGAATAAACTCTTTTGTATTTAAAAATGCCCATGTTACGGTCAAATATGGAGAACTTTATAATAAAAACACCTACGTACTATACCCACGTTTGCAAAGAAATAAATGATTTGATTTGAAAGTAACTGACGAAATATAAGGCAAATAGAGGATAGGCAAACTTTGAAAATGTAGCTAATAGCAATAGGGTAGATGAGAAAAACTTTTGTGTTTTACTGTCCATTGAGGGTTGACCGTGGATTAAACACATTAAAAAAATAACAAAATTTAGGGGTTGAACATGGAGTAAACCGGTCAATTAAAGTGTTACATAACATAAGATCACGCCTATTATCCCTGAAGGGTTAGGCAGCGGAGTACCTATAGTACAGACGCCAGCACATCAAGCTACTACAATCTGTCAAATTTCTTTAATAGATTTTCAACTTTATCGCTAACGTATTAAGGTTCAAGGTTGATTGGGAAAATTTGACAGTTTCGGGTAGCTTGACCTGCTGGCGTCTGTTCATCAATTATGTTCATCATCATCATCATCATTACAGCCCGGAATCATCTACAGCTGGGTATAGTCTTCCCTTTTCTTCTGCCATTCTGGAAAATATGGAGAAGTTCAGTTATGTTTTAACCCCATGTAATAGTGGGGTCTATTGCCGACAACCGAGCACAAATCTAGACTGCGGGCTGCTACTAAGGAATTGCTGACTTGGGAATCGAACCCAGAATTAAAGTGAAAGACGAAATAACGTATTGTTGCGTTTAATTTACTTATAGTTATTATACTCAACTTACTCATCAACTAGCACCCTAATTGTGTAACACACGATCAATCGGAATCGGTTTCATTTTGACAGTTCAACAACATTCATTGCGTTATTTACGTGTTGAGCAGACAAATTTTTCTAACTTATGAAGCAATGGATTAGCAATTTGCTTCAAAATGATTCAGATTCCGATTGATCGTGTGTTACGCAATTAGGGTGCAGTTCCAACTTTTGCCCTTTGCGGTTTATATATGACAAAATTGACAACGGGTAGGCGCTTGAAGTTTTAAATAACGATCGGCTAATCGAAATAGATAACTTTCCTATTAAAGTTGACGTACTATTATCATTAATGAATTCGTTAACTCAACAACACACACCACTCTCCCCCCCCCCCTACTCTCTTTCTCTCGTTCACTCGCTCTGCTTACTCAAATGATCAATGACAAACTCGAATATATGGAAAATGAAAGTATAGGATGCTATACTTCCATTTCCCGTGTATATTCGATTTTGTCGACACAGAATTGTTTCCCCAATTAACCCCTAACTTCAACTACCAACCCATCCATAAACCAGGCAACTACAAATCACATCCCAATCTCATTAGGGATTCCATCCATCAAATATTAGCTTGTTGCGAAGGTTGGCGCGATTACCTGTGTAATCCTACTGTCCCTCATACATCTCGATAACACCGTAGATTACTGTACCCTTGTTCAGCACCTGACGTCATATCTGTCAATCATTAATAACGTTGCTGAGATACGTTTGGGGACCGAGTTGTGGAAGGTAGCGTTGGGAAGTCATGCCGTACATTTTTTTTAGGAAGGTAGTGTTGGGAAGTCTTTTCGTACATTTTTTTTTAGGATGGGCTGGCTTGCTTTTGATAACAGTTTGATTTAATTTTAAACGATTAACGAAACGATGCTGTCGTTAATATTCTAAGCATTGCCTGGCCTATAACAAGGTACTCCTTAGCATCTGAATCCCAAGAATCCCAGTTTAACGTTTTTAATTGTAGCTCTTCAAAATTAGATTTGTGAGAGGTAAGAGCAGGTACCTTAACCGTTGTAGCTACTGGGAAACATTATAAGGAGACGGCCCGTATCTTATCCTTTGAGAAATTGCTAACTGCACAATCAGTCAGAAAATCGTCAATTCTCCTGTTTTATTTTTTATTTCATCAAGTACCTGGTACTTGTTGACAAGCCTACGCTGTCCTCCCATACCTACTGTAATTTGAAAGCATTGTAAAAGCCAATTATTTTTAAAAGAGTAACCGTGGCGTTTCTTGCCGGCTTTTCTCCATAGGAAACGACCAATTTGAACCGTGCACCTAGCTTCTGACGTTTCATAAGTGCCCATGTAGGTTTATGTGAAATAAAATATTTTGATTGATATGATGCCAGTCGATACAGTGTCGTATAAAGATTGAAAGACTCTTCTGGCCAACTGAGGTTCTTGCAATTTTTACAAAAATGGCCAATTCTTTTGAAAAAATTGGAAAGATCTTCGTAAACTTTTCCCAATGAGTTATGAGACCATTATTAATTCCTTTCCAAGTTACACTATAGTACCCCTTTTTTTTGGCCACGGTAACTCTTTTGAACAACCCGCAGCCCTGGCGCCCTGGTACTATAGTACCCCTCAGTTTTAAGTTACAACAACTCAATTCCAATACGCCTAATCCCGTACGCTGGCACCCGTTATTCAAATCAAACAAGGGCCAGTCCTGTTTACAGATAACGGACAAGGCCCGCAGTTAATAGGCGGGTAATTTGTTGTGTCCCAACACTAGAGATACTGGAGTCGATCGGTCTACGTCACTAGCCACTTAGCCCCCGTTAACTGGTCCGTGATATAGGCAGGCACATAGCATAGGCACTAGCTTCTGCCTTCTTGTTTCCCCGACCCGTCCCGTCGCATCGCAGCGCCTGCTATGCGCTATTACTTCGATTTCGCGTAGCGTTATATCTGATTTTTATCTTTTTGCTCGGCTAGTAAGGATCGTAGCGGGATGTTAAATATCATATACCTAACTGACTTTTCAATCGACAGATATTTTTTATTGGTGGAATAAAATTGACGGCGGACAGATTTTGTATGGAAGAACTGTCAAAAATTCAAAATTATTCCTCAGATATTATTGCCCAATATAATAATGCACTCAGGGTACTGTTGGGGCTGCCATGGTGTTGTAGTGCGTCAGGGATGTTCGCTGAGGCGCGGGTGGATGGCTTTGCCGCGATCGTTAGGAAAAGATGTACCAAAACTATACTGGGTGTTTTTACCGATCGGTGGTAGTCCCCCATGCTGCAATGGTGGGTGCGGCTTCATGTCATAATTTAATTTGTTTTTTTTGTCAATACTAACATTAGTTTTTTAAGTACATTACATTGTTACTAACCCACTATGGACTTAGTCTGAAATAAATGTTTATTATTATTATTATCTGGTACTGGAACAATCAGCCCTAAGTAAAATAACAAATAAACACCTCAAATTCCTCAACCATTAAAATTAAATTGCCATCTGCTAATAAGTTCTCCTAACAATCTAACTTCAAACACATCAATAATGAAACAAATGACAAACAGGACTTGAAAGAAACGACGAACTCAATACAAAACGTCAGTCTCCACGTCTTTTGATTTAACACAGAGAGGCTGAGAGTGCTCTCAAATGTGCCTTTATATCTTCAGACTATCGTCTCGAGAAAAATATTCGAAAACTCAGCGAGTTAATATAACTCGAACTCGCAGAAGGATTTGCAAACATGGCGTATTGATACTTTGTTAGGTTTTATCAACTGTGTCAGTGGATTTTAATATAAAGTTCGGTTTTTATTTGGCCAAGCGTCATACCCGATATCTGAGGAGTCACGTAATTTAGCACTGTTGCTCACGATGTTAACGTTCAACGTATGTAGGTACTTATTTACTTCTTTTTTATTGACATTTTCTAACATAATTTTTAATTAATACATTCAATAGCTATGAATCATGGCACATCAAAAATTTGCATGCTGAATTTAGTAGGCGGAATATGAAGTACTATGAATTGTATTATGACATCTGTAAGCACCATATTTCAGGCAAATAAACGATTATTATTATTATTGTTGACAGGGCTACACTGTCCTTCCATACCTTGTATTAACAGTGTAATTAAACGTTGGTCTTGTGGTTGCGAGCGCGTGGAATCCTGGGTTCGATTCCCAGGTTGGGTAAAGTGTCATTGGGTGTCATTTTCTAAGTAACAGCCCGGAGTTTGAAAGATGGCGGTGTGATATCCCCGTGCCTCGGAAAAAAACGTTCACGTTGGTCTTGCGCCTGATCTCTCTCCGGTAATGTCGGATTGCGTACCGTCCCATCAGAATGTGAGAATGAAGGAAGAGAGAGTGCACCTATATCTGCGCACACACTTCATCATCATCTGCCTAGCTTTTTCCCAACTATGTTGGGGTCGGCTTCCAGTCTAACCGGATGCAACTGAATACCAGTATTTTACATGGTCTGACCTCCACAACCCAGTTACTGGGTAATACGATACCCCTTGGTAAGACTGGTTGTCAGACTTTCGGGATTCTGACTACCCGTAACGACTGTCAAAGATCCACGAATGACACCCGGGACCAACGGCTTAACGTGCTTTCCGAGGCACGGAGGGGTCTTGGTATGTAAAGATGGTCACCCATCCACAGGCCAACCGCGGCAAGTGTAGCTTAACCTGACCGATCGACCTGTGCGGCTGTTATTATTTAGCCACGGGCCCCTGCGCACACACTTATACACTATAATATCTACCGCGCCAAAAGCTAGTCTCCGTTGAGATGGGCCGCCATGGCTGAAATTCGGTTTGGAGAACTATTACAACTTTAGAGGTATAAGGAACAGGGTATAAAGTTGCCCTACGATTGATGTTGGGAAATCGTATCTATGCTAATTGCGCGGTAAACTCTGCTTGCGAGATGCAGGATTTGCGTGACGTCAGTATGACGCGTTGTTCGCATGTGGCGTTGTAGATACCGCTACACAACTATTAAGTCCGGGCCGGTAGCACTGAGCCACCACTGCTATCTGCATACCTGTACCTAATAGAAAGTAATATACGATATTTATCACAGTATTTAATGGTTTACTTTACAAGTAACGAAACACCTAGAGTACGGATCAATACTCTCAAATGGGAAAGGAATTATACATTACATTTTAAAATAGTATACGTACGAGGGTCTTAGAGTACTTTAATATGGATTAAAAGCGTTTTAGCTAGCTCTTAGACAGGAAATGAGGTTACTATGTATTAAGTTATTAAAACGTGAGCCTGGAGAACATTTTGTTCATTTCTTGGTAATAATCAAACCTAAGATTTTATTAGTGAAGGCTTTCGAACCTGTTAATTGAACTTAGTCCCTGTGGATATTCTATATTCGTGGAATGTGAACATCTTATAAAAATGCAAGATAATCAATTCATCATCTCATCATCTTCCTGCTCTTGTCCCATGTTACTTGGGGTTGACGCAGCACGTTGTTTTCTTCTCGAATTTTCCACCAACTTGTTCTTTTTTTTTTGTGTTTGTGTTCTTTCTCTGCGTCCTGTTTACCACAAATAAACGTATTTTCTTTCTTATGCTCTACCATGTTAATCGTCACGCTATCGTTCACTCTCTTCTCTTTACTTGCAATCCATCCATCTTTTCTTTGGCTTTCCTCTTCTCCTTTTAGTCACATGCGTTTCCTCCCTCCTCATCACATGCCCATACCATGATTTCCTTAAGTTAATCAAGTCAATCATCAATCATCATCGTCATCCGTCTTAAGTCAATCATCAATCATCATCGTCATCCGTCTCCTGCGCCTATCACAATTTGTTTGGGACTGGCGCAACATGTCTTTTTCTACCATACTTCTCTATAAGTTGTACATCCATCATTTCTTTGGTCTTCCCCTATTCTTATAGCCATCGAAATTCATACTCAAAGTTAATCAATTCACGTGGTCGAATTTAACGAATTACCATCTGTAAAATATCATTCAAGATATTGTGATTTGAAGTCCAAAAATGCTATTTTGTCTATACAAAAGAAAAACTTCTGACTTTCTGTTTCATTTTTCTTTGTGTTACTTTTTTTTTTAAATATAATTTGGTTTTGTTACCTACTTTAAAAAAAAATATAATTTAGTTGTTTTATTTTTGATTGTGTTTAGTTTAGTCTTATGATCTTCCTGTGCGAGTCGCAATAAATACTTTTTCTTTCTTTCTTTCTTAATATACTAACCAGTCATTAACAAAGAATTGAAATGTAACTCTTCCAACAGTTAAAACCAACTTACATAAGACTTAAACCAAATCTATTGTACCCTTAACTTCAGTAAACTTCTCCGGCTTAATATTGTAGTGCTATTACCAAGATTTTAACATGCAAATTCATTCAGCTCCCTAATACAATCTACCCTCGGGAGTTGAGTGGGCTAATAATTCTGAAGAAGACAAGTATAATTTAATTTTTAACTAAGAACTTGTAGGGCTTCTCTTGGTAATGTAAAAAACGGAGAGCCGAATCTCGGGGGAGGAATTTGGATAATTTTGCGTTCGCATCTTTCTCCATCTTTTTTGGTTTTCGTCATCTGTCGCCGTCTCCACCTGAATCAATTTTGACATAATAAGGGAAAATTATGCGGGACACATGTAGATTTACATTTTATTTTCTTCACAGCTGTTATTCTTAATGGGGAAGCGTGAAGGTAGCCCGCGAAGTTCAAATCTTTTCACGTTTTTTTTTTTTTTTGCGAATTTGCAGGTCGTGTGTCAGGTTGTATGTTGAACAAAATATGATTCGCGACCGTAACAAGAATGTACTTACAGAATTATAATCATTAAAATCATCAATACAACCCTCTAAGCTCATATAATCTTATTGAATGATATTTCAAAATAGTCATAGTATTGATATCAATGTCTTGCTGCTTAATTATAAGACTGGTGAGCTTCGATCAATAATAGTACTAGATTAAGGATCAGGAACAAAAATCAGTCGCTCAAGTGGCCACGTTTGCACACATAAACATCTAAGTGCATTTCTTAGAAAAAAGTTTAATAATATTAACAACTTCAGTTTGTTATAAACCTTAATGCTTAAACATAAACTTTAATTACCATTGCAAAATATATTTAAAATGTCGCTTGAAAATAAAATCATTCTATTTTTAAATTTTCAGTCGTTTATTATAAAATGAAACTTAAAGTCTAAGTAATAAGGTTAAAAACATACTAATTTGAAATAAGACCACAAAAGTATTTGTGGTCTTATTTTTCGGGCCGTTTTTGAAGCGCTTATCGGGAATTTGGTACTATTATTGATCGAAGCTGGTGAGTCAATTATTTCGGGAGATAATGTTTTCTCCTTTTCCGTAACATCAAATAAAGGGTTTGTCATGCTTGATTTATTTTCTCTTAAAACTTTTTTTTACTAGAAAAAAGACAACGTATTGCAGGTGAAAACTGTTTAACGCCATTATCGACTGTCGCCTGGCGGTAAGGTAATGACACCTGACAGCAGAATATTGATTTTATCCTGCAAAACACTAGCTTGAACCACCACCCGGTAGAATGATAGGCACTTACATGCATTTTCTTTGTTGAGAGGTATTTCGTATAGACCTTTCAAGTTTTTAAATTCTAACATTTCCAAATAAGAGGTAATAATAGAAAAACATTATTGTGCAAAGCAAAGCACGTTAAGCCGTTTGGTCCCGGCTGTCATTTGTAGATCTTTGACATTAGTTACGGGTAGTCAGAAGACCGAAAGTCTGACGATCAGTCTTACCAACGGGTATCGGTACCCAGTAACTGGGTTTTAGAAGTCAGATAAGTCGCTCTATGTAAAATACTGGTTCAGCTGCATCCGGATATAGGTACTGGAAGCCGACCCCAATTTAGTTAATAAAAGACTAGGGAGATTGTCTAAGAAAAACATTATTCTAATACCAAAGCTCTAAAACTACCTAAACGATAAACATCCATTCTTCCACTTCCAAAAAAAAGGAATCGAAATCCGTGACTTAAACCAATTTATCTCCTGAAGACAACGTTTAACTTGAATTTAAATCCAAGACTTGGTCGGAATGGCAGTAGACACTTCGCTACAAGACTTGAATTTTACACCCGCTAACACTTTGAGACGTTTAAAAAAAGTAAAATCTTTAATAGCGGGTGCTTGAGTGCTGGAGCTCGAACGGCTTGCCAAGGGAACGTCCTGGCAGCGTCTGAATGCTTTGTGAAATAAAGAAATAAGTCGCTTCCATTTGACTGCCACTTGATTCTTTGACGGCGTTCTATCAAATGCTCTTGTATTTTATAAGCGCTTGACTGATTTGTTTGTGTTATTTTAAAGCCTTAATATTTTTTACCAAGGACATGCAATAAGAAACCACGTCTTTTTGCATTCTACTCTATTTACAGCGGCGAATTTACCCCAGTTACGCAGAACACCCTTATCCAAAAAGACACAGTCGTGCGTAGTACTGAAGCTCGAACGGTTTGCCAAGGGCATGTCCTGGCATCGTCTGAATGCTTTGTGAAATAAAGAAGTCGCTTCCATTTGACTGCCACTGGATTCTTTGAAGGCGTTGTATCAAATACTCTGCTATTTTATACTTGAATGATTTGTTTGTTGTTATTTTCAATATTTAACAAGGGCCATCAAAATACTCTTTTTTTTTGCATTCTACTCTGCTCACCGCGGTGAATTTGCCCCCAGTTATACCTACCCTATTCCAAAAAAACACAGTCGTGCGTTTTTTCTGACTTCAAAATACACTGATAAAGGTAAAATGTTCTCCACATAATTCCAGAAGAAATAGCTGATAACATAAAGTACGGAAATATTTCAACATTCCCGTACCGCAACCCCTCGACAAGTATATTCGAAACATTTACACGCAAAACAACCGAGTTCCAAGTATGCTTTGACAAATAACCCGAAAAAACACTTCAAAGTTATACGAAATTCGCGATCGCTGTAAAAGAAGAAAAATTTCGAACTCCACCGTAGTAAGCACGATTCCACGAATGTTGTTAGAAAAAGTGGCCAGTTGCGAGTCGGACTCGTACACGAAGGGTTCCCCGCACCACCACGGACCGCAAAAAAAAACGTTCGGACTGATAGCGAAGCCTTTGATACATACCAAAGTGACTTCAACACTTTGCGGGACACAACGCCCCCAGACGTAACAGCAATAAAATTTCTATTCTGTCTCGTTCAGTGTACTTTAATGGGTTAATAATTCGTTAAAATAGATTATAAAATGGTTAGAGGAAAATAACAAAAGAATAAATTTAAATAAAACAAAAATAATCCAATTTAACCAACGCATGACAGATATGGACAATCTCAATGTTCAATATAACGATAATAAAATTAACGAGGTGGTTAGTACTAAATTTCTAGGGCTAGAAATAGATAAAAAACTTAGCTGGAAACAACACATTGTGTTACTTTGCAAGAAACTAAGTACATCTGCATATGCTCTATATACCTTATCGGCTATTGTAAATCTGGATGCATGTCTTACTGCGTACTATGGTATAGTTGAATGCCATCTGCGATACCGAGTTACCTTTTGGGGCAACTCAACAGAAATAGAAACTGCATTTAAGGCACAAAAAAGATGCATACGGTCTATTTTTAAATTGAAAAGTACTGATAGCTGCGTGCCCGTGCAATAACGGGCCCCCGAAAACGTTCGCTAGCACACAGTGTCGTAGCAACAAGGGGGCAACATGTCCTGAGGTGCTTGTGAGGAGTGGACAGGTATTCCACGGCTATCAGGACAATCCCGGAAGTACGGTCAAGATCCCTACCAGCATCTTACTGAAATACTTCCGGCCTCCGAGCACGTTTGCTCTTGCGAATCTCCACTCAAGCCAGCCAATAAAGGCAAGAATGAGGTGGGAGCTCTGTTCCTCGTCATTGTTCACTCCAGCCGGACAATAAAGCGGCGACCTCTCGCGTCCGGCCCTGGTTCAAGCCATGGTCCGGGGTGAGAGGGAGTGGGAGGCAGTCGCCTCCTTCTGCGAAGCAGTCATGCTAGCGAAGGAGGTGGCGGGGTGGGCGAGGGAACGCACCTTGCGCACCTCACGCCTCAGCCGCCGCGGGAGACGCTCCGGGCGTCGGGAGCCGCGTGACGACTCCCGGCCACCGTAGGCGCGGGCCTGCGGGCGGAGAGTAATGGGTAGCTCTCCGTCCGATCAGGACTAGGCCCGTGCCGGACGGCGTGTACGTGTTCCACGCGCGCCTCAAAGAGATGTCAGCAAATGCGACGGGGCCCCATAGGGCCGAAGCCTACCAGGGTAGTGGGAACATCCGAAAGGGTTTACCGCTGCCCTGGAACATAAAGGGCTAAGGAAGGAACACGGGTGGGTTTTAGTCAGTAAGAGTCTGACACTCCCTCCTGCTCCACCCAGAGCGGGAGGAGTCATTTGATGATTTCCCATCCTCAAAAAAAAAAAAAAAAGCCGGACAATAAAGGCAAGCCAGAGGTGAGGATCAAGACTTCTCCCGGGAGATAGGGTTCGTGGGGTCGCTACTACCCAACAGCTCGCCACATGCTGCCCTGCGGATTCCTGTATCTCTTTTGGTATGGCTCCTCACCCTAGACCTGATCCGGCAAAGTAACTCTTCCGTCAAAGACCTTGAGTTTAGAGCGCGCAAGCCCCACCACGACGTCAACGTAGAGATACGGCGATTATTATTATTTATATTATGTACCACCATGACTTGTACCCATAATTATTTGCAAAATAAAATATCTTTGTCTTTATCTTATCTTAGTAATAGGGTCCCGCTGGCGCCGTTTGGGTACGGAACCTTAAAAAGTACCGAAAAGAGTTAAAAAAAAAAAACTTTAATTTCGCATTATGGTGGAAAGTCTCGGAACTGCATACGATAGCGGATAATTTGAGTAGGTCGGAGTTTCGTAGAAGTGCACACGCTAACTTCCCCAAGTACTAGTTTTAACGGTAATTGCCGGGCAAAGTGTAACAAATTTTGTTGTAACACACTTTGTAGTTGGCGCTCGGTGCATTCGCGAAATTGTATGGGTTTTAATAGTCGGTGCCTGGTAGATATGCTGCAAATTGGACTTTAAATTGGATGAGGTTTTAAAATTTCTACTAAAACTACATTGTAAATGTGTGTCTGAGGGATTCTGTCCCCATAAATGACCTTTTAGTGAACTTTGCCTTGCTATGTTCTATGTTAGAAGGTTCGGTTTACGCATTTAGTCCTTCAAGTGGACCATTATGCGTGGTTATTCGAACCAACCCACTGCCTTCAGACTTTATCATGCTTGAGAGACGTTTATTTTAAAATGACATGTGCATGAAAGACAGACTGATATGTGTGACTGAATAAAAATGGGTCCTAAAAAATAATAAAACACACCTAAAACCGGATTATCTTGTACCTTAAAAAACCCTAAAAACTAACGTTTTTAGGGGTTTTGCCGTAAAAATTTGCGATTCTACAACGTCCATGTTTTTACAACTGGGAACCCTAAGAGATAACCCATAAGCGTCATTTTATTTATCTTATATTAGACTGGGACCTTTTTGTCGTCGACACGAAAGGAAATGTGAAACACTTAATTTTTTTGCGAACGTTAGTGTGTCCTCTGTGTCCTCCGTTTTGTAATCGTATTATTATAAGCCTGTGTTGTGCAGGGCAATGGCCTCCATTCCCACCTTCCACTTTCCCCGGTCTACTGCGATTGTTGGCCAATCCTTTAAGAAGGTCCAGCTCATCCCGCCATCTCTTTCTGTATCGTATGCCTGTTTTTAATTTGGACCCCGGCGGCATACCTATTCACAAACATTCGACGCTTCCGTTCCGAAACGAACATCAATCAATGTTATCGAAGGAAAATCCGAAAACTTTTACAGTTTAAACCAAATGTACGACCGCTATTCTTTCAACTGTTATTTAGAAAGAAAAAAAATAAAGAATCAATTATGGTAATAACATTGTCTCATGGATTGCTTATGTAAAACATAAATTAAGTTTGCCTACCAATTACTTCACAAAAACGAATGACCCCTACTTTGTACAGAAACAATTTCTTATTTCAGTCGAAAAAGCACTGAAAGTTGAAAAAAAAGGAAAAGGAAATTAAGGTGTTTTTTTTTTCAGAAAACGTATTACACAATAAACAACATTTGTATATTTTATGATAATCAACCTACCTAGCCTTTTCCCAACTATGCTGAGGTCGGCTTCCAGTCTAACCGAATGCAGCTGAATACCAGTATTTGACATTATATTTCTTGTAATAATAAAACTCTATTCTAACCATAAACAATCTTTGTTCTAGGTAAGTCTACAAAGAAATTACTTTCGGATAAAAATCGTGCGGGACCCAAAATAGATAGCAAAAAAAGGTAAGTCGTTTATCATCTAAAAATGCTCTCGAAATAATGAAAATGTTTTCCCTTTTTTTTTTCAATACGAAACTGTAAGCGTTGTCCATCCATCATAGCGAGGGAGTTCCCCGGATCTGCATAATCTGGTCATTTCTGGAATCTTTACTGCAGATGCGCCGAATATACAGGGTGTCAGGGACTTCGATATTGTTACCATCGCGCGCGTAACACTAACAGTAGGAATAGCTTTCATTTTGACAGTTCAACAATATTCATTAACAATATACGTTGTTGTGCAGACACATTTTTCGAACATAAGAAGCAATGGTTTAGCAATGTCCTTCAAAATGATTCAGATTGTGATTAATAGTGTGTTACGCAATTAAGTTTCTAAATGAGGCTGGCTCAGGATTGGCTCAAGAAAAGAGAGGCTTATGTTCAGCAGTGGGTGAACTCGAGCTACGGATAATGATGATGATGATGAAGGGTCATCGACGCGCAAACTATTACCTCGAATTAGGTATATGATTATTCACCCACCATCGATCGTTGAAATGTATCGTATGGCACTTTTGTAGAAAAAAAACTTGAGAGGTGTCAAGGGACACCCGGATGGAACGAAGTATAACTGGCTTGCTTTCTATAAGAGAGAGAGAGAGAGAGAGACAGACAGAGAAACACGCGCACGCCGCACGGCTTACAACTATAGCAAAAGTGTCGTTCCAACTTTTGGTCTTAATTTTTTCCGTCTAGCCTTTCGCAACGCGCGATAAGGAACTACGTTCCAAAAACGATTACACGATTATACATTTCTACGCTGGAAGGTCTACAATCATATACTGAGTTTATGGTAACAGCATGCGCGTCTCTGTTCCTTACACCGTATGTACTCATATCACTTCCCTAAGTTTAATTTGGTTCATTCCAAACTTTAATACATTTGATTAGCACAATTGCTGCAATTACGATTAGTCCAATTCCCTAACAAACAAAATCCATTTCCTTCACTAAGGGCTGATTTTTCCATCGCCAGATAACTTTTATTCGAGGTATAAAATTGACGTTTGACAGTTTTTGTATGAAATAACTGTCAACATTTCACAATTATTCTTCGAATAAACTTATCAGATGATTGAAAAATCAGCCCTAAATTATGAATCCTCTAATTCTGTTCCTTATTTAAATCGCATTTTCTGCACTGGCGAGCATTCTTTCCGTTGTTTCGGTTTTATCTTTTTTTTTTGTGTAGTTTGTGTTCGGTGCCAGTAAGTCTTTGGATCTGGCTAGTATCCGAGTATTCGTCCCTGGCAGTTTGCCCGGTAACAGTCTCTGATTACATTCGAAGGGGATTCGATTTCATTTCTCGAATATAACACTTGACTGTTGGATGTTGTGAAAGATATTCGACCAACCACAATGGAGCTGCACGTAGAGAGAGTGATTACGTAATTCTTGGAAATCACTTGTTCGGATCAGGACATTCGATTCGGCAGTATTTGTTGAATAGCAAAGCCGTCCCGAGGTTACGATACACATTCGGCACGAGCCGAAGCCAATCCAACGTTTGAAGTTGAGCTAAACCGAACGGATTTTTCCACCGAATCATGCCGACCCGAATATATAGAAAAAAGGTATTTATTAGGTCGACGAGGCCTAAAGGCCCCTTATATCAGCATGATGCATAGGCGTATGGAGCACCCCTACCTACTTTTAGTCCGATAATGTGAATATGCGATATTCCCCGAGTGTTTATTGGTCAATCTCGCTAAATGATCGGCCGGACTATATTTGTGGTTCCGGGTAGTATTAGTTGAAGTATTGGGTTATTTCGTTGTGTGACTATAATTGTGTTGGTGTAATGCAGTGGCCATCTGTATTTTGTTGGGTACACGAATACATTGTTTAAAGGGTTTTATGCTAGCTGTATTGCTACTGTAGGGAATTACTCACATTAGTGTAATTAATTAATGAACATAATTATTTAGGTACGTTTTATTCAGTGGATTATAACGTTATTATTTTAGCTATGGTTGACCAGTTATTCGAGCTCTAACTGCATTAGGTAAATATGCATCAAAAACGTTACAAATAAAAAACTTGAGAGGTGTCAAGGGACACCCGGATGGAACCAAGTTCAAAGAGAGAGAGAGAGACAGACAGAGAAACACGCGCACGCCGCACGGCTTACAACTATAGCAAAAGTGTCGTTCCAACTTTTGGTCTTAATTTTTTCCGTCTAGTCTCCTTTTGCAACGCGCGATAAGGAACTTCCTTCCAAAAATATAACATCACGCCTGCAAACCCCGCTGGGTTAGGCTGTGGTGTAGGTATCTATAGTACCTACACTCATATTTCGCCAATTATGTAACGTATTGCCATCAAACGGGCACAAATTCAGCCTCCGAGCTGCTACTGAAACAATCTTGATATAAAAACGCAGTAACACTTTTCCCGACACGGGAATCGAACCCTTGACCTAATGCTCAGCAGTAGCACGTGCGACTACTAGACTAACGAGGCAGTTACAAATGTCTTGATTGAATTCTATATTTTTTTTCTCAAAATATCACTATCATAACTTTCAAACTCATCCCAACTCCAAAAACAACTCAAAAGAACTACCCACCGCATGCCAAGCTTCGTTTACAAGACTTTGGACAAGTGGACGCCACCCTTGCCAAATTGCAGCTACAACCTTGGATCCAGCGCCACACTGCCACTTGGTAATATGAACGCCTGGCACCAGTCAACCACTTGAAATAAGATATTAAAGCGATAGTTAAATGCTGGGTAAAAGCGTAAGAAGATATTAAAAACACGTGTAACAATTTTCTTTTTTTGTAACTTAATTAAGCTATAATTTTGTTTAGAGGCAACCGGTTTCTGAATTGAGAATTTGAAGTTGTGAACTTGTAAATGCTACTTTAGCATTACTTTAGATGAAAGCCCGCAAAATCCAATTTTAATACATTACATTACATTTTAATTTTCCTACATTTCTTTACTTTTTTCGGACTATGTTTAAGAAATAATAATTAAAGATTAAATAGTGCTAGAGTTTGACAAGTTCTTAACTTCAAATTCTCAATTCAGAAACCAATTTTGTTTATTTAACCATTTATGTCCACACTTATAAACAGTCAAGAAGAAAGGTACAGAAAAATACGTACAGTCACGAGCAATATGTCAACACTTGGCAACTTTGAATTGCGATTTTTTCGTGAAATAACGAATGCAACATTGAAATACGACACATTACATAAACCTATGGGTTCGAAAATGCTATGTTCGTAACAACATAAAATTTCATCCAAAAATTGAGTAAATCGCTTTTCAATAAAGCCGAGTGTATACATACTTTTGTTCGTGACTGTACACAGGTGAAGCTTATTTCTAAACAAATCTCTTCCAGCATACCTGCTATAGGAGAGTACATAGAAAGATTGACTCAAGTCAATTTTTAAATATATGGGGGAGATCTTTTCCTCTCCATGGTATAAATTTTACCAACCTGCAAACTGAAGGTTTCCTGTAATTGTAAACGTTCAATATATAGTCGCAATATCATCTTAGTGACAATCAATGTAAAAAACTTGTCAAAAATGCAGGGAAACTAGGAGTATTTTTGACAGATTGCGACTGTTCTTAAAAATACGGTTATTGCCCCTCTGTTATCCGAGCTCCCCTGAATAATATGTTGACTGCCCAAAGGGGTACAAAATATTGCTATCACCAATTCGCCTGCCAAACATAGCCATTCCGCCAATGACGGTCGTTCGTTGCAACGATGTATTGGACAAGTCCATAGACAAAACAGATGACAATAGAGTCCGATCGTTAACGTTTACGAGCCGATATTTTGTGTTCGGAAATACTTTTATATACCAATTTTAGGTGAGTTGAAAGTGTGATTAGTTATACGTAGCTATTATTCTAGAATTTTGTGTAGTTTTTTAGCTATGAATGTATTCACAAAACAGAGCAGTGGAGCAGTTGTAGGTCGTGAGTTCGAACCCAGGCGGGCACTTAACTTTGTGTATTCAATTTGATAACCACTGCTCTCAAAAACGGTCAAGGAAAATCATCGTGAGGAACCGGCATGTCCTAGAACCAAAATTCGAAGACATGTGACATCCACCAACCCGCACTGGGCCCGCGTGGTGGATTACGGCCCCCTCCCCTCACAGAGAGGTCTGTCCCAGCAGTGGGAACATTATAGGCTGAGTTTGCTATTCACAAGAGATGATTTAGTTATAGGTAGTAATAAACACAAAACACACAAGACTGAAAGCTTTTGCAATAATTTTATGTTTTTTTTTTAAATTGCATTCCGGGATGTAAGCAATTTTAAATACTAACGGAATGATGTTACAGTTTATTTAGACAAACTAGACACACTTTTAAATGCTTGCAAAAACAACTTTGAGGTAAAATATTTGCCTTGGTTTTAAAATAAAAGTGACAGGCATACATATAGTTTCCAAATGGAGACTTATGGAAATTGCATACATGATGAAGAGTGTACGTACTCACCCCAACAGACTCCAGTAATGGATAAGATGACTCAACGAGTTCGCGGTATTCAATCCAATCTCGCTGAGTCACTGACATTACAAAGTCGCAGGTGTATGCAATTATAATAATATCTTGGCGGTTTTCAAATATCTGAAGGCTAGAAATTCTTTAGCGCTAATATGGATGGGTAACATTAACACACGTGTTTATCACGTCAGTGCAACACCTGCCTACGACGTAGTTATTGACGTCAGATTGTAATTGAATTAAAGGATCAAAGTGGGGACATAAATAACATAAAATCACGCTTGTATCCGTGAGTACGCAGAGCTGCAGAGATGTTAAGTCCCATGTGATATAGTATTTTTATCTCACGAAGCGACATCCTTTACTTGGAGTTACCGAGTATATAAACACGCTGCGATCTGCTCGGAAGCCAACTAGTGAAATCATGCGGCAAAGAGAAGCATAGTCAAATCTGTGCGTTAGAACAGGCAGTTTCTCTTCTGTTTCATTTGTTACAACGAACAAGTCATGGTGGAACTACTGCGGTTTCGCTAATATGGTTTCCCAGCGGAGATGTGATACCAGCATGAGACGACTAGAATGCGCACGTTCTTAAAAATATGAGAATTGTCCCTCTGATATCATAAACTGGACTCATTTTGAGCGACTATTATGGCAAGGCTAATATTTTAGCCTTGTTCTCACCCTTAAGTGAAAAATAAGAACAAATTCTATAATTACTAAACTCCTTCTCCCGACTTTGATCCTTCGTTCAATTTAAAGTAAATACAATCGTCTGGATGCGAGAGCGGTGCCAATTCCTGTAAATCGATACACTTACCTGAAGGAGAGATCGAGTGCTCGACACCGAGTCGCGAGCTCACACCCACTTATTTACCTGTACGTGTCGGGGAAATTCTTACTAGAATGTTCTTAGATATGTGTCGCTTTATCGGGGTCATCCTTCGTGAAAAATCGTGACAACTTTTAAGACTCGAAGTTTGGCATCCAATTGCTGTAAAAACACCACTGGATCGAGGGTTTCGTTGTGGTTATATCATTATTGTAGCTTAAAAGAAGACCAGAGCTGTTCATATGAATAAACTATAAACATAATCAGCCTATAAAGTTCCCACTGCTGGGACACAGGCCTCCTCTCGGTGCTAGGGAGTGGGCCGTAATCCACCACGCGGGCCGAACCTATGAACGAAAGCCTTTTAAATTCCGTTTACCGGATTTTCTGTGTAAATGACCAAAACACATTCTGAAAATTTTCTTTATACCATTATGTTCGTGCATATGTATTTATGATAATTATTATGATTTTATAATCATGAGCGAGTGGATTTTAATGCCCCTACTAATGGAGTTTTCATTGACCATTAGTTAGCGGGCAGTTGGAAAAACTACGCGAGTTTTTATCTAGCCAGAGAGGACATTAAACTGAATGAATATGGCGCGCGCTAGTTTTAAAGGGGTGCTGTTATTAGATGTATGTAACCCGTTATGGTAACTAGATTCGTACATTTATGATGTTTTATAGTCAAGCCCATCGTCCTCGCCGCTACTTAAAAGCCTTCCACATCCAATCTGTCCCAGCCACTTCCTTAAGATCGTCAGTCCATCTAGCTGGGAGCGTCCCACGCTACGCTTGACGAGTCCTGGAGTGGAACCCGTGTTACGGACACGGGTTCCACTCCAGGGGGTCTACTCCGAAGTAGTATCGGCCGAATGTTCGGCCGTTTCCTGCTACGAAGTTACTATTTGGTTGGGTCGGTTGCGATCCTACACTCGTACACTCTTTCGAATATTGACTATGGTCCCGACCCAACTGAGCCGATCCGAACTTTTTTCGCATTTATCAATAATATTCGGTTCGGCCATGTGTCGGTCCGATCCGAACATTCGCACTTTGCACTTCGGAGTAGGCCCCCTGGACTCGTCTGTTCCACCGGCCATCGGTCCTTCGACAAACATGGCCAACCAAAGACTTACTAACACGTTATTAATTGTGATAGGTTGCGTCGTGTACAGGCGGCCTTGCAAAACTAGTGTTGTGACAGTCTGGCTGCTCATTGGTGATTTGAGTTCGTTGCCCTTAAATAGTGTTGTAGACGATTGGCCTTATAAGTAACAAATAAATGAAACCTCCTGTGCTGCATACCCTGTGACCTGTGCACGTCAGTGAGCGGAGTTCGTGCAACTGATGTTTGGGCCAAAGATGTTTGAACTTTTGCCATCGTTATGCTGAAGAAGAATGGAACTGCCAATAGGTTTAACAAGTGAGCTGCTTCTTAACATACATAATAAGACAAACGAAGACTCCTTCTCTTGTTGGAGTGTGCTATTGATGTCCCTTAATCAAATTGAAATTCTTAGAAACTCAGCCGATTGAAATTCATACCACTCTCGTATGCACCCCAAATGGGAAAACTTTTTTTAAACCCACTTAGGGACTAACCACACTTATTCAGAACTTTTCAGCTTTTGTCCATAAAAAACAAAGATTTTGTATGGAGATGCGTACGAATCCGTAAAGCTGAATGGATGCGTACGCATCTCCGTACAAAGTCGTTGTTTTCTATGGACAAAAGCTGAACAGAGCTGAATAAGTGTGGTTAGACCCTTAAGGCGCATCTCTTTCACTACACAACCACTGCGTGTGGTGGATTACGGCACTCTCCCTCTCACAGAGAGGATGCCTGTGTTATTTATTTATTTATTTATTCACAAGGCAACTACAACAGGCAATAATCACATTAAGTACAAAGTTCAAACTATAGGTTTCGACCTGACTATCACCCAAAGCGTAGTCGCACAACATGATCAGCAACTACAATAATAATGATAACAACTCATCATCATCTGCCTAGCCTTTTCCCAACGATGTTGGGGTCGGCTTCCAGTCTAACCGAATGCAGCTGAATAATGATAACAACTATAGTAAAAAAAAAAAAAAAAAAAACTTATTGACAAAATTATAGTTGTATGCTGATTATGCTATGCAATGCTCCTTTGACACCGTAATCCGTTTCCACCTAAAGCATTCTCGTTTTCATTAAAAAAAAAAAAAAACGCTAGAGTTATCCTATTTTCCAATACTCAGCATTATTTCCGTTCGGGGTATCTTTCCAGTTAATTTAATGTTATTTTACACTCAATTGGACTGTTAAACTTTTCCATAGCGAACGAAAAGAGTTGAATTAATTATTAGTTAGCGAGTTTATGTAGGGTGTTATGGTTTTAACTTATTTATTCATCGTAACACTGATGTTTTAATGCTTAAATGTCTGTTTTGTTTTTGGTTGGGTATTACTGTACTTATTTAAATTATTTTTTACGAGGTTTTCCTTATGTTGTTTGGTTTTTGTTGATTGTAATATCATTATGAGGACACCTAACATATTGTTTTATTAGCCCATATAATTTTATTCTAAGTAAAATATTGTTTTTGGATGATTTTGAAGATAGTAATAGAGGTTTTTGAAATTAATTACAAGAGAAGAGAAGCCACGAGCATCTGAAGCATTTTACGATTGTGGCAACTGCTCTTCATCTGTTATCTGGATATCACTATGCCTGATTACATAATCTATCTGTATACCTTTTCCCAACTATGTTGGGTCAGCTTCAAGTCTAACTGGATGCAACAGAATACTAGTATTTTACAAGGAGCGACTGCCTAACTGACCTCTACAACCCAGTTACTGGGGAACCCCTTTGTAAAACTGGTTGTCAGACTTTTGGGCTTCTGACTACACGTAATAACAGACTAAGATCTACGAATGTTAGCCGAGACTTTCCGAGGCGCGAAGGTGTCTCGATATGTAATAGATGGTCATCCATACACGGCGGCACGGCACGGTTGGCGCAGTGGTTAAGCGATTGACTGCTGCGCTGCGTGTCGCGGCTTCGATTCCCGCACGGAACAAATATTTGTATGACCTACATGTATTTGTTCCGAGTCTGGGTGTTTTTCTATCTATAATATGTATTTATTTACAAAAAAATGTATATAAGTAGTTTATCAGCCATCTTGTTACCATAACACAAGCATTAGGTTCCTTAGCTTGGGACTAGATGGCGCTGTGTGAAATGTCCAGGGATATTATTATTATTATACACGAACTGACCGCGGCAAGTGTAGCATAAACCTGCGAACGACCCGTGTGGCTGTTATTATTTAGCCACGAGTCCCTCTTCATGTCTGATTACATAGACTTATAAAATCATGAATAACCAACACAACCCATTAACATATTGCCTCATATCCATAACATAAAGGCCTCTCATAAACCTATTTACGACACAGCAAGCAATCCATCAGTAATACCGATAATACGGTTTTACTATACCTGAGTGGTACAAACAAATTGCTCGTAAAACTCGAGAAGTTTCCAGAGCATTCAGTATTAGCAGGAGTGTTAGCTAAGTTAGTTGTTTAGACTTTGCTAAGTGATAACTTGTTTGGTTCAAGTAGGTATGTAAGTAGTTTTGTGCTTAGTATTTTGGATTGTTTTGTCAGAAACCTGAGGTTTGGGAAGGTTTGTTGTTTGGCCGGATTGTTACGTCAAAATGTCGGTGGATGACTTTGTCAATTGTACCAATTAAGCATGTTTCTTACTTTACCAAACATATTAGGATTGTTGTGGCAATATTCTCTCTCGCTATTCCAATGTAACAGACCCCTAAGGGCATAAAATAAGGTGATGATGACAGTGCTAAATCGTATTAGTATCTACAACTTCTATACAGCCTGGCAAGGACATCGACGCGCAAACTTTAACCATGAATTTAGCACATGATTCGAGAGACCCTAGCGTAGAAAGTTTTCGCTGGTAATAGCTAAAAAAATCGGCTGTTTCATAGAAACGTGCAATAGGTCCCTGTATACCGTCAAACTGTATGGAACAGCAATTTTTTTAATAATAACCGACAAAATAGAATCATGTTCTGAATCCATGGTAACAGGTTTCGCGTCGATGTCCCTGTCACCCTGTATACATGCTCTTGTTAACTCAGCATAATAATGAAAGCATTAATATCCCCAAAACCTACACCCCGATCCTACCTAACGCCTTCCCCCAACTCTTAATAAGCAAAAAAGAATAATATCCAATAAATTCCTTTTTATTGCCGCGAGTATTCTAAATTGCAAGAAAACGAAACAAAAAATAAAGGAGGTAGGCAAAAAATGGAGGTTTTCATTTAGTAAACGCAGGCTGGGTTGGCAACGAGGTGAATTATCCATGAGACATTTGTCGCGAACCTACCTTGCGCTGTTTTTTAGGCAGTACTGAAATCATTATTTCGTAAAATGTGACTAAAAATTACATGAGACAGGTACGAGTTTTTCCACTTTATTTCAAAGTCTTTTCTCGGAAAGCACATTAAGCCGTTGATCCCGGCTGTCATTCGTAAATCTTTGACAGTCGCAACGGGTAGGCAGAAGCCCGAAAGTCTGACAACCAGTCTTACCAAGCGGTATCGTGTTACCTAGTAACTGGGTTGTGGAGGTCAGATAGGTAGTAGCTTCATGTAAAATACTGGTATTTATCTGCATTTGGTAAGACTGGAAGCCGACCCCAACATAGTTGGAAAACGGTTAGGGCAGAGGAAGACCAGAAACATTGCTTTATAGTGTAAAAAAATTCATTGTCTTCGAAACAGAATCAACATGTAAAATTTCAACTGCGTGGGATAGGGAGAAGTGGTTTTAATTCAGCTTGAAAGTTTTAAGCTGTACATGCTAACAAGGCAAGTTAAATAAAAGCTTGTAAAATAGCTTGCGTGTACCACAGGCCGAGTAGCAGGCAGGTGACACTTCAGGCTATAGACGGAATATAAACGGATTATGTCCATCAAGGCGAATCCCAGTACCGTGTACGCCGAATGAAATGCCAAGTGTCATTCAACTTGTGGGATGATACAGCATTTATGTATTTATATAAAACCTATACGTTAAAGGCGCTTTTCTTGTCTGTGTGACCGAGTTCTTTTAAACTACAAAACGGGTATTGAAGTGGTTTTCACCATCATTTAGAGAATAGGCTAGTTTCCTAAAAAAATCTAATTAGTCCGTCAGTTAGATTATCAAAAAAATATAGGACCCGTATTTTTTCTTTTGTCAATGATACAACGTGGCGCTACAATGGCGATATTAATTTAACACATGGGTAGGGCTAGTGGCCAGTAATCATAAACATTATAACAACATAAAAAAAATCGTAACTTGAAAATTTCCACCTGCCGCTCGCCGACATAGGGCTCTCTCTCTTTCCTTCAATTCGCCTTCTCTTTGCACGTTATGTGTTTTAATTACATTGATGCGATGTTATGATCCGTGACCCCGGCAAATGACCCTTGCGCTACAGTTCTTTAAGTCAGGTTGCTCTAAGATGCTATTTTAGGAAATTGTTAATAAATAAATAAATATTAATGTTTAATTAAATTAAAATATATTCATAAAACTAAAACGCGAAACCGTATACGTGTGTTAAATTAATGTCGCTATTAAAGCGCCACGCTGTATATATGCCTACTATAACCTTCCTCAAGAATTCAGTTATCAAATGCAGAATGATTTTATCAAAGCCGACGGGTTGTTCTAGGGGTTAGCGTTAGCGCGTTCAAACAAACTCTTCAGCTTTATTATTAGTATAGATTTATATTAAAATTACAAACAATAAAGAAATCTCGGCGCTAGTGTTTGATAAAATAAGTAAATTAAAATAAGAATAAATTTTTATTTCAGAAAAAACACCTTTCAGATAAGTACTTATGTGGTGCTGCTGTAGTACAGTCACGAGCAAAAGTATGTATACACTCGGTTTTATTCAAAAGCGATTTACTCCTTTGTTTTTGAATGAAATACTATGCAGTTACGAACATAGCATTTTCGAACCCATAGGTTTATGTACTGTGTCGTATTTCCGCTTTGCATTCGTTATTTCACGAAAAAATCGCATTTGAAAGTTGGCAAGTGTTGACATATTGGTGTTCGTGACTGTACCTACGCTAAAATCAATTTATTTTGTACTCAAAATAAAAGGCTAACTTTCATACTTTCTAACTTAAAGCCGCATCTAGCAGACCTTTTACTTTCCTCCCTCAGCGATTCAGTCAAAAATACGCTAATTAGTACAAAGTTTAGGGAGCTCCTCCGTTTAATTATGAAACTTCCGTAGTTTTGGGCCGAGATAAAATTTCTAAATCTATATCTATATTAAATCTGAAGAGTTTGTTTGTTTGTTTGAATGCGCTAATCTCTGAAACTACCAGTCGGATTTGAAAAAATCTTTTTGCATTTGATAGCCCAATTCTCGGGGAAGGCTATAGGCTATATAACACCACTCCTCACTACGCTTTGGAATGGGCAACTAGCTTCATCATTCTGACTGACCGACCCTTTGACAATTCAAAAGTGCCTGTAATTGGTTTAGTTGAATTAAATGATTTGAGTTTTTGAGTTTGAGTTTGACTCTAGGGCTCCTAGGAATTGAGCATACAGAAATATAGGCAGAAAGACCGCTAAGCGAAAACTATGTAATAGCGGGCGATGCGATGCGATGGGGTGGGTCGACGAAACAAGAAATTTTACGCGGACGAAGTCGTGGGCAGAAACTAGTATCTAATAAAGTTGATTTAATGTAACCGTGGCGTTTTTGTTAATTAACTACATTTTATTCTAATTAAAGAAACAAGAGCTTGGGTAACACATAGTTTCGCATTTTCGAAAACTGTTCTGCAATTTTAGCTGTCTTAATATTTTATTACTTTACCTTTTAGCAGTAATGGCACTCTATTAAATTCCGAGTGAAGTTAATATCACACTGGACAAAGTAAAGGACGAAAGAAAGAGACATAAGATTTGTAGAAGCCTCTCTTTGCCGTCTGTCAAAATGAAACCGATTCCGATTGATCGTGATGCGATTCTTATATCTATTAACAACCAAAACTTCAGTTACTAAATAACAACGTTCCTTAGAAATCATTTGATATCTTGCATCGGAATCATACACAATAAACGTTGTCCTCAAAAGGTAACAATACAGTACTGGCCTACATACTCCTCGATCGTCTAAGCTAAAAACGGTTATGTGTGAAACTCGCACAATAGGACGGAAATAAAGCGGCCAGATTGTAACAAGCTCCAGATAGCGAAAAATAGTGTTGTGTTTGTTATATCGAAAGTAAAAGCGTTTTAGTTCATGCTGGCATTTTATTTTTTGATTGAGGCTTATACATATTTGGTAAATAAGGCTAGGCATCAGGATAGGATAAATCAATATTAAATTAACAGAGGTTGCAGAATACCATACGGGAAAAGATAATTCTACGATGTTGATTTCAATTACTTTATTTATTTATTTTACCATTTATGTACAGTCTGTCATCACAATTATCTGACCCACCCTAAAAACAAACGAATTTGGACCCTCTGAATGTAACATTAAGGTTTATTCAATTTATATGAGCTTAACAGACAAGTGCTCGAGCACTCCAAGGACAAATACAGTAAAAATACAGACACGCAAATTTGATCTTTAACACGTAAGGTTAAGGTAAACCCACCCAACATTGTCGGAGCCACCGGCATTATATATCATTTTGTTAAGCTATTTTAATCATTATCTCGTTGACATTAAAGTTGAAAAGCTTTTAAGTCACACTACATAATTACAACCCAATCATTAATTTCGCGTATTTCCAACAAGTTCTTGTGGCTTAGCGGTTTGATGCTGGATTGGCAAAGAACAACATGTGGGTTCGAAAATACAGTCCACCTATATTATCAGTTTATTTTTTAATTTGTTTTCATTTCTACAATATTGCTTGCATTATTAAAGAACGACCAATATGATTTACGCCTAATAACTTATCTTGTAGACAGGTGGGTAAATTGAAAAACTTTAAGTTCACAGAATTTATATTTACCAAGAATGTTTGGAAACGAAGTAAAAAATATATTTGCTTCGTGAGGTAGATAATAAATTCATCTAAGTGACAAAAGTTACACTACGCCTAATAGCAGTGACTGCGCTCACACATTTGTAAATCGTTTCACATAACTCGATAAGTATATTTAAGCAATTTGGTGTTACCAAACATAAAATCATATTTTTACATGAGTAGAATGTTGGAATTAGAGAGATTGGTCATCGACTTAATATAGCAGTAAGTGTTTTTTTATACCTATTTTATTTTATTGATTGTGATTAACGAACGCGTAGTTGGCTATTTTACCATTACATTCACTCCTTACAAGTTACATACACGGTTCCAAAAATGTTTTTTTTTGTTTTAGAGAAATACGGTCAGTCTATGCCTAAGACGTTATGGAGACAATGGAAATATTCAGCGGATTCGTCCAGGAGCAAAAGCCATCAAGTATAGTCCCGAATTCGAACGCCACCGTTGTTTCAAGTCAAGTTGAAAATCCATTTTTTGCCCATTCGTGTAACCGCAATAAACCACAATATTTCAGTGGAAACAGTGAGAAGGCATTTACACGCTGCTGGGATAAGGAATTATAAAACGGCACAGAAAATTGCATTGACACCTGCTCATCGCGAAGAAAGGGTCCGTTTTGCCCAGGAATATTTAAATTTTATTTTTTTTATTTTCTATTTTTAAACACACCATGTAAGTAAATGCTCAATGGATTGATTGTTAAACCATTAAAATGTTGCAGATTATGTGGTGATGTTATTGTTATAAATAGATTGTTTCTATTTAAATAACATGTTTATTCACTACATATAGGCAGCTATAAATCTGTAAAGCATTTCACACATGAATTAATTTTCTCGATAACAAACTTTTAAGCATAAGCATGCCTTGTTTAATGTTAATAAATGGTTAGATTTGATTATGTCATATTAATATAAAATGTAGGTATATTAATTTGGAAATATATATGAGCATTTACTTATTTTATCTTACCTAAGTGTTTTAATGAAATAATAAACATTTTAAACTTGCAACTTTTTAATTTTATTTCTATACCAACTGCCCGTTTAAAAAAACAAGATCCTACGTCGTCCATTAAAGAAATGTAAAAAAAAAAGTGTAATAAAAAAAACAGCTGAGCAAAAAGCTACATTTAGGTTAAACTCGGTTTCGAACGTAGACAACGATGAACACCGCACTACCTTAGTGACCACAAGACCAACTCAACTCTTATAAGTAGCATTGAAATTTGATCTTAGTTGTTATGCTAGACGCAATATTCTAAAGAATTTGAACCATATAGTATACTTTCATAAAGTTTATTCTTGCACAGCACAAGCAGCCAACCTTTTCCTCGTGCAAATAGATTATTTTGTATTTTAAATAATCACTCCATTGAGACATGATAATAAAAAAATCTACCTACAAAATAGAAAATAAAAAATGGTAAAGAGACGTTGTTTTTGTAATTTAGTAAGACAAGGTCAAATATGTTTGAGCGTAGTCACTGCATACCCTTAGTAGCATTTGAATACCAGTTTTATAATAAATAATAATTATTTATTTTTCAACTACCCACTTATTACAAGTTATGCGAAAATATTACCATTTTACAAAGTTTATATTTGAAGATTATCCGTCTATAGTTCTTTATAATAATACAAGAAATAGTTTTGGAATAAATTCTAAATTGAAAGCAAAACAATATCATCGTCGCAGGATTTGATCTCGCACCTTAATTTTCTCAGTCTTATACACAGACCACGAGACCAGAATTACTTGAACGCAATCATTAAAATAAGCTATTACACTAATTATATTATAACAAGTAGTTATAACATATAACCTAATGCTAACGTTATAAAGATGAAATTTGCGTGTCTGTATTGATTGTAAGTCCTCGTGCACTTGTCTGTTAAGCTCATATAAATTGAATAAACCTTAATGTTACAGCCAGAGGGTCCAAATTCGTTTGTTTTTAGGGTGGGTCAGATAATATTGACGAGGAACTGTACACACAAATATAAACGGACAACAAAAAAAACAGAGAAAAATAGGTTGGTGCTTACTTCATAAGAAATCTCTTCCAGCATATCTGCGATAGGACAATGGATAGAGATGTAGACAGTGTGTGAAAAAAAAACACATAAAATCATATACAATTCACTTAATAAAACTAAACAAATATTATGGGAAGATACTTACATACAAAGAAATAATAATACTTACATACATACTTACTTCTAAAATAAATATCACTACAATCTATATAAATAGAAATGAACCACAGAAATGTATGTACGCGCATAACTTCCGATCGACTGCACCAAATTGAATAATTCTTGTTTTTGTATTCGTTAATGTCAGGACAAGGTTTATATACATAATTGCACCCGGTAGGTGGCGCTGCTTTTTCGGGTGGGATGACGTCTGCCGGGTCCGCTAGGTTCTATCAATCAATCAGCGTTTTACTTATAGTACGTAGGGTAGGAGTAGTGTAGGAGTAGGGTAGGGGTAGGGTAGGGGGTAGGACACCACGCGAACGAAGTAGCGCCGGGCAGCTAGAAATAATTTATATGGCAAAACAACGTTTGCCGGGTCAACTAGTGTTAAATAATTTTAAAGTAATCAAAATTATAAATACATACATAACTATGATGAAGTTGAGCAGTGGTAGTCCAGTGGTGGTTTACGAATCGTAGGTCGTAGGTTCGAACCCAGCCCGGCGCTTTACTTTGTGTAAAATTTCATCACCACTAATCTCAAAACGCTCAAGGAAAACATCGTGAGGAAACCGGCATGTCCTAGAACCGAAAAATTCGAAGACATCTGACATCTACCAACCCGTACCTACTGGGCCCGCGTGGTGGATTACGGCCCACTCCCTCTCAGCGAGAGGAGGCCTGTGTGCCAGCAGTGGGAACGTTAAAGACTGATTATGTATGATGAAGTGGAAAGATAGTGTTCTTTTACTCTTCTTTTAAACATTGCAACAGTTTGACAGCCTCTAATGTCAGGCAGGCTTTATGTGTGGAGTAAAGTAAATCTCTATCTGTGTAACATAAATAGTTAACTTTCAAAACTAAAAAATAACCTTTCCACGCCCGCGCCATCAGTTTTCGACCGTTTCGCTTGGTACCTGCAATGGTTCATGAGTCGTGACGTTTAAGTTGCGAGCGATCGGAACATTCGGAGCGAAGTTCGCTCAATAGAACGGAAATAGAGTGGTGCAACGTTGCAGCGAACTAGTTTCACTACTTTTCAAGTTAAATAACCTTGTTTTGTAGTTTTTGTTGTTGTGATAACAGTGAAAGTAGGGCAGTAGACAGCAGTTTGGTCTTGATGAACTAGTGTACGTATCGTGTTACCTTCTAACTGGGGTTTGGACGTCCAGTAAGTAGTTGCTCCATGTAAAATACTGGTATTTAGTTGCATCTGGTTCGACTGTGATCCGACCCCAACATAGCCTAACTATGTTGGAGTCGGATTACAGTCGAACCAGATGCAACTAAATAAAAGGCTAGGCAAATGATGATGGTGTCGTCAAAGGCATAGTAAGAACAGGCATACTATTATTCTTTTTAATAATAGTATGCTTGTTCTAATCATCATCCTTCTGTACGCTAACGAAGTAAGTACGAAACCCCAAAACACATACTTTGTTCCGACCATTATTTTTTCTTGTCAGTGTACCTTTCTACTTTGCATAGACATAGATTTTCTACATTTCATATTCGTATAGTCAGAAACATCATCATCTGCCGATGCAGCATACAATAATGGTACAACGAAATACTTCTAACACGTAACATACTATGTAATTGATAGTATTTAAAGAATACACCTTTAAAGGTACCATAAAAACCAGTGCAAAAACCTCAAGTAACAAATTCAGTGTAAAATAGCAAACTGGTAAGTTGTGGTTTCGTGTTTACCGACTTTGAGCAACTTTATGATTGTATACGATAGCGGAATACTTTCTGGGAACCGCACACCCTTCTTTTAAATGCTCTATTTGGCCAATACTTTATGTTGTATATTGCATTTTTTTATTTTCTTGTACAGTCACGAGCAAAAGTATGTATACACTCGGCTTTATTCAAAAGCGATTTACTCCTTTATTTTTTAATGAAATTTTATATTGTTACGAACATAGCATTTTCGAACCCATGGGTTTATGTAATGAGTCGTATTTCAACGTTGCATTCGTTATTACTCGAAAAAATCGCAGTTGAACGTGGCCAAGTGTTGACATATTGGTGCTCGTGACTGTACACTTTCATGGTTTGACAAATATAAATAAGTAAACACTTCAAATTGAGATCCTTAGGTGGATCTATGACCGGCTGATCTGAATAGGCTCGCCCCCGATTACATGGGACTTCCAACATACTCGTAACTGCGATATGTGGATGTACTAAGTGACCCCAGGGAAGACGGTGGCACAGTGGTCACGTGCTGCCGTGCATAGCGAGGCTTAGGGGAGGCCCCTTTACAGTCTCCCCAGGGATGTGCCTTACAGGCGTTGCGCAGGGGTGGTTCCGGAGTTGGTCTTTTACGAGGAACCGGGACCACCCCTATGTGCGGATGGTGTTCACCGGGGTGGTTTTAGTGAGGTAAAAATCCCACACTTCCCGACCCCTCTCCCCGGAGGGCCTTTCGAAGGTTACCCCCGAAAACAGAAAAAAAAAAAGGTATACACTACTGCCTTACCCTTCGGGGAAACAAGGCAAGATATTATTTGGTAGTCGAATTTATTGAAACTACAAAGTGAAGCGTTTTCTTGCTTCATTTTGTTATTAAAACTATCCTATATACTTCTCTATACAGGGTGGCAGGGACATCGACGCGCAAACAGTAACCATGGATTCAGCACGAGTTTAGACCCAATAGCGTCGAAGTTTTTCGTCGGTTATTAAAAAAAAATATTGCTGTTCCATACGTTTTGACCGCGTAGGTATTACACTTTTCTATGAAACAGAAGTTTTTTTTTTTGATAACCGACGAAAAAGTTCGACGCTATGGGGTCTAAACTCATGTGCTGAATCCATGGTTACAGTTTGCGCGTCGATGTCCCTGCCACCCTGTATTTTAGAGAAATCAAAAAGATTATACAAAGACGAGTCTATTGTGCTACGACACCTTTACGTTATACCGTGGACGTGCATGTCATATGACGTTATCGTGAATGGAAATTTAAAAGCGTCTCATATAGAGTGGCAGTGATATCGACGCACAACCTGTTACCATGGATATTCAGTACATGATTCTCGATCACACTGCGTTGAAAATTTTCGCTGGTTATTAAAACAAAAATCTGCTGTTTCTTACAAAAATACGTCTATGTCCCTACCACCTTGTATATTTTTCAACCGACTTCTAAAAAAGGAGGAGGTTCTCAATTCGGATGTTTGTATTTTTTTTTTTATGTTTGTTCGCGCATAACTTCGTCGCTTGCCAACCGATTTGAAAAATTCTTTTTTTGTTGGAAAGGGTATACTTCCCAAATGGTCCCATAGAATTTCATCAAAAACGGTTCAGTAGTTTGGTTTTTAAACAAAAATTACTGGTAAAAATTACAACTACAACAAAAGTTTTTTCATTTTATTTCCCTGTGTTATCGTGATACCGTCAACTTTCACAATAATATCGTCACATTAGCCATTATAAAAACACACAACGCCTTACGCACATCTCCCTGGTAACTTTCGTAGCAAGTTATTCGCGTCCTCAATGCTACAACTATGCTTTTATACTGTTAAAATACAAAATTATTCAGTAAGCTAAGTTGAAACATCAAAGTACACATCAAGTTTGCAGGGCACATTTATAAAATTCTGTTATTCCACAAAGAGATACTCTCGGTTTGCCGGCAATTATAAAAACGTCGCTTTTTCTTTCTTTATCTCTTTCAGCTCATAAACAGAAAAGGAACTACTTGAAATCATGTTACTTATTTCACTTTTAATGCAGCAACCGCTCTCGGATAGAAAGTACTTTTGTTTGCAAAGCCTTTCAATGTTTGTGTCGTTTGAATTTAACTTCTAAAGAAATTGAGATAACATTTTGTGTAAGCTTTTTTTTATATTTTTCTATTTAAAATGCGTTTTATATGAACTGTAAGCCTTGGCCTGAATGGCAATGAATACAAGATGCGGTACGGTTGATGCCAAAAAGTGAACGCCAAGATACTCTTTTGTGTTAAAGGTCATTCTTGCCAAAAACTAATAATATAAAACAACTTGCTCTAGAGCCAGTGGGTCCTGCTTAATGGCAAAAGACATCGCGGCAGGCCCAGACGGAGATGGCGGGATGAGCTGGACTCCTTTCTTAAAGATTGGTCCTGGGCAGCTCTGGACAGAGAGAGGTAGAAAGAGAGTAGGGAGATCTTAGCCCAGCAGTGGGATATTAACGACTAAAAAAAAACTAACTTCTGTCCGCGACTTTTTCCGCGTGAAATTTCTTGTTCCCCCGACCCACCCCATCGCATCGCCCGCCCGCGCTATGACTTCGTTTTCGCTTAGTTTTTTTCTTTTTGTTCGGCCTCTAAGGATCCTAGCGTGATGTTAAATAGCCTATAGCCTTCCTCAAGAATTGGGCTATCAATTACAAAAATATTTTTTCAAATCCGACTGGTAGTTCCAGAGATTAGCGCGTTCAAACAAACAAACTCTTCAGCTGTATTATTAGTATAGGTCTAGATCAGGGCTGCCCAACCAATTTTGAAGGTGGGCCATAATTTTAATTCCGTGCCAGCAGGCAGGTCATCTAGTGAATAAAACTTGCCTACAGTTATGGTAGATACAAAATAAATATCCAGATATTAAAATGAAACAAAAGTTTTAGTTACTAAAAAAACTTCACTGACTTTGAAGAGGATTTTATTCTAATCCGCTGGTGGCCCGCGGGCCTGGGGTTGAGCAGCCTTGGTCTAGATAGATACGACTCAGTTATCACCATCACCATCATTCTCCTGGCCCTTATCCCAAATTATTTGGGGTCGGTTCAACATGTGTTTTTCTTCCATACTTCTCTATTAGACGTCATCTCGGTACTTACTCCCTTTCTAGCCACATCATCATCTTTTGCACAGTCCATCCATCTTCATATGATCTGACTAAGATTATGTCTGGACTTTAAAAGAGACTGTGACCTCTGAGTTTGTTTCGGCCTTTCTTCTCAGATAGGAAACGTCGACCTCATTTAGTTTTATAATATGATTGACGTGTAAGTGTTTGTACAAACCTACTTACAAAAATAAAATCATTTATCATTTATTGTTTTCGTGCTATCACCACGTGACAAAAATTTACTCCAATTCTAATCAAAATTTTGTTGAATTCTAAAATCTATAATAAACGCATTGGTATCAAATCCAAGGCCATAATATCTCTAGCGTCAAAATTGACCTACTAAAATGGCCCCAGCTAAGAAGAAAAGTATAAAATTCGCATAAAATCTTCACATAAATTATTCCATAAAAATTATTCGGTATAAATGACTGTCTACGGAACTTTATACTTGCTACGCTGCTACGTGATAGCGTAGCGCTACGTGCTGTCGTAGCACTTTGTCGTAGGTGGAATATTTGTGTCTGAAATGGGAATTACTGAAAATATTTCACGTTGTGGTTATACCTACAGTATAAAAATAAAAGCTGAGTGCGCAATCAAGAATTTCCTCGAAAAATATTAATGAGACTTGAGACCTTGATATCAACTTACATAACAACCAAAACGTCCCCATTTACAAAAGGTAGGCAGCATTCAAGTCGGACTGCCGACATTATTCACCCGGCAGCCTCCCGAACAATGGGATCATTTACGAAATATTAAGGACATTACACGGAAAAGCTTCTAAAGAGGCGCTCGTTGTTTGCGTTAAGAATTATAAGAATGAAAGGAAGTTGACGACTGTGGTTTTATCTTTGGTACCATTGTGGTACCTCGATTCCGCTGCAAAAACTATTCAAACGTTTATCAGGCTGCGACACCTGTTGACGGTGTATACACGGCCTTATCTGGGAGCATTGAGGCAGTAACGCTGTTGTGAACTCTACTTAAAAGTCTGATAACGTAAACGAGGGACGTCGGAGGCCCGACCCTCTTGTCCCCGCTATGTGGGGGCACTTGACTTCTAAAGAGCCTTTGGTAATTGGCTTTTTTCACTTCACTGTCTACTGGTCTAAATGTTTGATGATTTGTAAATACAGGGTCAAATTAAATTAGCTAGCGAAACTTCACAGATGTGATGGGTATCGTATATCTAAACACGTCAAAGTAAAAAAGTTGATGATTTTGGGCTTAATGACCGCTGAGAAAATCTATTTTATTTGTTTTATCGTGTTTACAAATCGATACATAATCACGTATGTGAAGTTTACACAACTAAAAAGTGATATTTTAAGTGCGGTTGATGACCCCAAAAAAAAAATCTATTTTTTTTTGTAGTCAAAAAATTAAACTCCACGGTTACTCTTTTAAAAATAATTGACTTTTACAATGTTTTCAAATTACAGTACTTCGTACTTAATAAGAAAAAAAATGGTCTACAGATCTAAAGTCTACAAGGCCTAAAAAGTCCTCACATTTACAGACATCATTTGCAATAGTCCTGTCAGTTGACAAGGAACACTCCTATCACAGTTGACATCACAACACCTCGGACGCGACTTATTAATAGCGCAAATGAGTTTGCAAATTGCCCGTATCCATCCGCGGTGAGTCTAATTGTCCAGCCTCCGGCCTCTCCTTTGTCTACCAACGTTCTCGTTAATTCCTTTTTTTTTGCACCAAGATAGCTCTTCATTATTTGGTAAAAGAATATAAATTTCCGCTCGCCGCTGAAATTAATAATAGAGAGTGGCGACGACGGTGGCAATTTATAGCTCTATTATAGACAATAAATTCATATTATAAATGCGCTAAACGGTCTGCCGACCGCTCCGAACGCTCCCAATAAAGGGTGAGTTTCAAATTATTATTATTTCGATACTTATTTATTGCCGAATCAATTATTTTCATTTGAGCTTTTGGTGTTTTGTTCTGAATCATTAACGCGTTTCGGCTGTCAATGTTTGCGTGTTCGCCTACTGAGATAATAATGAAATGGTAGCGAATATGTTTGAGTTTCATATTATATAAATTACGAGGAATTTATCGACGCCAATTTTTAGTTTGTTTATAGTTTTAATTAGGATATTATATTTTTATTTTATTTATGAATTTGGTTAATAAATAAAGTTAGTTAATTTAAATGTCTAGAAAACACCACTGTATCAAAACGTGGTCTTAATAGCAGAACGACCTATAATCAAACTGATACTTTAGTAAAACGTCGTATCATTAATTGTAAAGTACAGTAACACTGAAAAATTTCTATCGGTTTTTATTGTTATAACTCAATATGTTATGGTTTAACGTGTGAATAAACACTTTTTCATTTTTCTTTTGGAACGAAGTTCCTTATCGCGCGTTGCGAAAGGGGGCTAGACGGAAAAAATTAAGACCAACAGTTGGAACGACACTTTTTGCTATAGGTAGTTGTAAGCCGTGCGGCGTGCGCGTGTTTCTCTGTCTGTCTCTCTCTCTCTCTCTCTCTTATAGAAAGCAAGCTAGTTATACTTCGTTCCATCCGGGTGTCCCTTGACACCTCTCAAGTTTTTTTTTTTTCATTTTTATATAGCATTCACCATTTACTTAACAAAGTCTTAATAACTACGCCATTGTAATATTTTCAGCCTTCTCAGTCCATTTATAATCATTCCTTTTTTTTCTAAGCCTTGTCAAGTCCACATCTTACAAGTACACAACCCAGCCGACCTGCGCCCGACTTACTCTACTAAAAAAGTGTCCACGCAGTGTAATATTTTTAAAACAATATAAATATGGAAGCTTTTCTCGTCCGTTACACAGACGCGAAGGGACTACACGTAATGTAACCATGAGAGATGGATTTGATGGGACTGTCCTGTTTACAAATACGAGTCCCTTTTTAACTTTAAAGAGACATCAACTAGATGTATTTCTTACGATATTTACCAGGGGGTAATTACGTAACATATTCACGATTGCTATGATTGGACAATTCAACAACATCCATGGCGTTGTCTAGCATTCGAATTATTCAAACATATGAAGTAATGGATTAGGAACTTCCTTCAAAATTTTTCGCATTTTGATAGAGTTTTTGTTGCCCAATTGAGGCGCAGGTATGCCAATTGTTGAGTACAAAGATTTAATGGCATTCTCACATAAATCTCAACTGTCTAGCTATCACGGTTTATGAGATATAGCCTGGTGACAGACAGTAGTGTCTTAGTAATAGGGTCCCGGTTTTACCCTTTGGGTACGGAACCCTGAAAACTAAGGAAATGCTTAGCAACATTTTTAAATATTTTAAGATGTGAATTGAAACCACAAGCGATGTGGTGTGGTTCCGAAAGCGTTTGCTGTTTTAAATGTTAGTCAAAACTTGCTTGATGTAATGAATGGTTTTGCGAAAGTTTAAAGAATACCTAATTACCAAAATCCAACTTTGAATCGGTGTCTATTTTTAGAAACTGCCAACCTTACTTACCTACCCACGTAAGAAAAGTTCAGAAAATTCTTGAATGATTCCGGAAAAACAAATTCTTTGTTAGCAAACAGCCTTTAACAAAGGCGTTCCTAGAATTTATCATTAACAGTAAAAAGTTTGAAATACTTTATGGGAACAATTGAAATTCGCGAGAAAATTATAAAACATTGGCACTAAAATTGGAGAACCTCAAGATCGTAAAATGGCATCTGCTACTGAAGGTACTGACTGAAGAATTAATGAGGAGGATTCCTACAGCATCGAAGGGGAGTGTAAGGTAAATCCGACCCCTATTGGATCAGAATGGGATACCTAATTAGTGGACGATAATCGACGCAATTACCAGCGGCAAAGGGGTCAGACCGGCGCTGTAACGGTAAGGACTAAGGAGCACCTTGTAAGCCGTTAAATTTAAATATTGCCGACTTACACGCCGCTGTTGTAAACGTAATTAAAATGTGTATTGTCCAATAAATTAAACGGCCCGAATTTGCTCAGCATAATTGTTTACTCGGTAAATGTTAGGCGGTAAACAAAAAACGCTAGAATTTATATCAACCTTTTTTATAACACAAAAAAGGTTCGTTCTTTTTTTTAATATGTGTTAAAAACTGCATCGTTCATGTTGTAATTAAAAACTGGTGCAGCGTAGTGCGTTCACGCGTAGTTATCGGCACGCCCGGCGCCCTACCCTTTAGCAAAAACTGGTGCTCGATAGCCCTCGACCGCCACCCGTCAAGTGGTTATGACTCTTCAGCGGCCCGTCATCTAATGGCTGTGTTTTTCACGTTCACAGCCGATAAACTGATGGAAAATATTGATAAGTTTCAAGAGCTTTTAGATTTAATTGTACTATAGTTAATTTTTTATGAGATCGTTTTGACATCATCGATTACGATACGACACGATACGATACGATTATCGATCGATTTTATTTGTTTCTGTATCTGCCTGAAGCATCAAAGCGGTCTATCAGAATACCAGCGGTGCGACACTTATTTTTAAATGTCTTTTAGATTTAATTGTACTATGGTTAATTTTTTATGAGATCGTTTTGACATCATCGATTACGATACGACACGATACGATACGATTATCGATCGATTTTATTTGTTTCTGTATCTGCCTGAAGCATCAAAGCGGTCTATCAGAATACCAGCGGTGCGACACTTATTTTTAAATGTCTTTTAGATTTAATTGTACTATGGTTAATTTTTTATGAGATCGTTTTGACATCATCGATTACGATACGACACGATACGATACGATTATCGATCGATTTTATTTGTTTCTGTATCTGCCTGAAGCATCAAAGCGGTCTATCAGAATACCAGCGGTGCGACACTTATTTTTAAATGTCGCAGCATCATGCTGAGATCCTTTTGGCCTTGTCAAATCCTGAGATCCTTGACTTTCTGGTTTTCTTTTCTTTATGTCTCTATTGGTTTGTGATCTTCCTGTGCGAATCCCAATAAATACGTTTCCTTTCTTTATTTTGAAAGACATCTTAATGAAAGGAAACCTGAATGAAAACATCATGTTATAAGAATATATTCAACCAAAAGATAACTTAACCCAAACCCATCATCTATTCATTTCCAAATTAAGTAATCCGCTCAGATGCTTCTTACTTACCAAAGGCATTTATGGCATCTATTCCCTATTCACTAAGGGACCCCCCTGTGAAGAACTTTTTGAGGGAAAACCTTTTAAGACATTGACATTCTATAGAGATACAAGGTTGACCTAAATAGACAACACGGTTCGTATTTGTAAGAGAAAATGACGTAATCCCGGGATCCGTCACAATCCGGGAATGGTTAGATGGGGTAATGATATTATAGTTGCTCGTCTATCCTGGTGGTCGATATTTTGTAATCAATCATATGGACGACATTTTAGTTGTTGCCTCTGAGTTTTGTGTAATGTTATTTATCTTTGTTATGACTAAGTAAGGCTGTTCGATTTCACTGAAGGATATGTCTTCTTTGATCTTGCTTTGGTTTTCAAAGACTTCTTTCATAGCTAGTTCTTATTCAGTTTCTTTTTCAGTTTTAAACTTATATGTTTCTTTCAGTAGACTAATAATTCGAACCGTATAAATCCGCCATATTGCGATCCACACAGCTAACTTTTTTAATCCCATCCTTTACCAATACGAGTTTTCTGTAAACAATTTCAAAGATTGTCTTTATCTACTGTCCGACCACGTTTATTTTCTTCACAACTTTGTCTATCCGTTTGTTCTAGCTTAAATGCGAGTTGGATACAAGTTTTTTAATTTTCCCTAAACGCTCCGTGGAAAGATGAAACTCCTTCGGAAGTTCAGCAAATAGTTCTAGCGTTTATTCTTGTCTAAGTTTTGTTGTTTATGTCTCCTAATCATAACATTTTCTTCACGTATGGTTTGGTAAATGTTTGTTGTAGTTACTCTTTTCATTTTCTATTGTTTGGCTGGTAGAAAGTTGGGTGGGTACTTTTTTATTCGGATATTGTTTTTGTCATATTTCGACATCATTTTACCGTATATAAAAAGTTCCGTATATATCGTGGATCTGACTATCTCTTTCTCGCCGTTTTCTAGCTTTACCTATATCGAAAACTTGTCCACTTTTGACGGGTACCCGGTAATGAGAATACCATCGCTGCAACGCTTATTTTTAAATATCGCAGCATCATGCCTTTTGGCATCGCACAGGACTTTCTGTTTTTATTTTACTTTTGTTTTATTTTTTATGTTACTATGAGCGAGGGGCCCGTGGCTAAATAATAACAGCCGCACAGGTCGATCGGTCAGGTTAAGCTACGCATGCCGCGGTTGGTCTGTGGATGGGTGACCATCTTTACATACCGAGACCCCTCCGTGCCTCGGAAAGCACTTTAAGCCGTTGGTTCCGGCTGTCATTCGTGGATCTGACAGTCGTTACGGGTAGTCAGAAGCCCGAAAGTCTGACAACCAGTCTTACCAAGGGGTATCGTATTACCCAGTAACTGGGTTGTGGAGGTCAGATAGGCAGTCGCTCCATGTAAAATACTGGTATTCAGCTGCATCCGGTTAGACTGGAAGCCGACCCTAACATAGTTGGGAAAAGGCTCGGTAGATGATGATTCTTGTGCGAGTCCCAATAAAAACTGCTTCTTTCTTTAAAAAAAAGTTATGACTACCCACATTTTCACGTAGCAACTCTTAATGATGACCTACATATCTAGTAATATTAGCAGCTCAGCACTCTATATACCGCGGGATGATTCCGCGCTCCTCTCACAATATAAAGTCTCATATTACATTAAGGCTTATTCCCACTAGACTCCATTCATCAACTGTTTGTGCTGAGATTACGAGCACGCTTTGTTTGAGCATTAGGGCAGGTGGAGCATTCTAGCTCTTACACCAGTCATATTCGACTGTTTATAAGCTGCGAAAATATGTAAATATAATGTACATGAATGTAAATTTTGCATTGTATGCTCGAGTTTTACGATGTGTAATAGAACATTATGAATCGTAAAGTCCGCGTTACGTTAAAGATTGTACCTTCATATGCATTTTATTCGTTTTTGACAACGCAAAGTTACGTAGCGTTGAAAATTCATTTTGTTTTAATAAAATTGCTGTAGCTTTCATTAAACGTTTATAAGTGGCAGTTATGATGACGGGATAATGTTATCCGATAATATCAGTCTTCATTTAAATAAAATAAGCATTTTCTGAATAGCTGAATTTTATGTTTACCTACAATGTAAATATGTTAACGTCATTCACAATAATGGTGCTCTCAGTTAAAACGACTTGTGGTCGAAGTTGCTTTTACACATTTCACGGGTATTTTTGCCACACATGTATTTCGTATTTTGCTTTCGAGAAATCTGTTTAAAGCTGCCATATGCAGTCTGTGCTCATTTAAATTAAAGCATTTAACTTTGCTCGCGCTTGCTCTGGCATGGTTAATGGTTTGTAGATCTTATGACGTAAATTGTGCACCAGGCATTATCAGCATTTTAGCTGATTGATGTTGCTGTGCTGATGTTGCTGTTAGCCTGCATCATTCCACTGGTAGGCAAAGGTGTCTCCGCATGTCTTCGAGCTCTTTTGTTCCAGGGGTAAAGTGTATCTACCAAAGATGCACCTACAGTGGCCTCCAAAAGTTAGTTGACATTTTTCCACTTCAGCTGTGATGCCACATATGATTTAAAATAAAATAAAAAAACAGGTACTGCTAAGGGATTACTTAACTATTTTTTATGAAAAGTCGCAAGTAGTTGAATTCGTCAATAAAAACGTTATAGCAGTTCAAACATTTGGATCATAATGGGGTGTGTCAAAACTGAAGTGGAAAAATGTCAAATAACTTTTGGAGGCCACTGAACCGACGCCAGCACATCAAGCTACCCGAAACTGTCAAATTTTCCCAATCAACCTCGAACCTAATGCTTTAGCGATAAAGTTGAAAATCTATTAAAGAAATTTGACAGATTGTAGTAGCTTTATGTGCTGGCGTCTGCAGCATCTGCTTAAATGCTTTAGATAGATTCCAAGTAGTTTTATTTGATAGACAAATAACTTTTAGCGATTCAATTTTTTTTACGAGTTTCGTATGTCATGCTATTTACATAAATTACATTTACTGCAAGTTGAGAACCAAATATTACAAGAAGTATTTAGACGTGGAACTTGATAATTTAATGCTCGAGTTTGCTCTAGTCGGGTTGATGGGCAGCGGCCTTTACTTCGCGGTTCTAATATTAGACAAGTTTCGTACTACGCCGTATTCTGTAGCGACATCTGCTAAAAGCTGGGGCCTTAAGTGCAATGCTATTTAGTAACTTCTTGTGATATTAGATATTATTTGGTACTTACAGCTGAGTTGTAAGTATGTTTGGTGCTAACTAGGAATATAGGGGTTATTAACAACCTTACCCTTTTTTTTTTTGAGGATGGGAAATCATCAAGTGTATATTTAAATATTTGGGACAGTTGTATTTTTCTCGATTTATTGTCTGCGAAATGTTACAAAATGTAGAAAAAAAATGCTAAATCGAAAATATTTTCCTTCTCAAACTTCGCCAACAACACCCCACGTCATCCCATATGCAAACAATTTATCTCCGATTTCCATAACCGCTTCCGAATCTCACGATTGAAAAGGTCCCTCAAATCCACCGCCATATTATTCACTCTATAATTCATACATCAGACTCTAAACCTTTTTAAAATAATCCTTTAGGTACCCTCAAACCCTATTTAGATGTATTGATCCATCGATCCTTTAGTCATCAGCTATAAGGCAGCCACGCCTCTTCGCTGTCCACACACAAAAAGTTCGGGCTTCCCGACTAAATCGCCCAAGGTTTTTGTTGATCTTTTTCATGTACTTGATTCGAAATCTATTGGCATTACGTGAGCTGAGGAGACAGCTGCTAGCCTGCTTTATGTGAGTCTGTGACTAAAGTTGGAGTAAGTTTGGATGCGAAGGGTCTTTGGGAGCTAAAGTGTTTTAGGTAGGCTTTTTTCGTGTCTAGAATTCTGGGAAGCTAAGTTAGGCTTTTGTACTTTCCTATATATGATTGTTTATTGTTTTCTTAGACATGTATTCTAGAATAATGCTCAAGGATAAAGCTATATTGGCGTTGGTAGCTAACATATGGCAAACAATTTAATTTTCTTGAAATGTTAATTGCTGAACATAAGTTCCTAGTATTGTATAAAAATTGAACATACAGCTGTGCTGCTGGGGAGTTCGCACTTCTTCTTCCCAGCGATAGCACTAGGAAGTGGTGAAGGGCGGGCGTTTTTGAGGGACTGTCGTCTTTTGTAATTTTGACGTTCGAAAAGTGCTGATTCTCAGCCTAATTTGAATAAATGACTTTTGATTTTGATATATTATATTTTTGATATAATAAATCTGTCAGATATAAAATAAAAAAATATCACAAAAAAAGCTATTGATTTGAGAACCACCTCCTTTTTTTGAAGTCTGTTAAAAATGTAATACATCGACACAACAACGGAGAAGAAGAAGATTAAAATAAACTATGACATGAACAGCTAAAAATAACAAGGTCACAAATGTACAGCGGACTTAATCCCAAAAAATGTATATCTACAGGCGGACTCCATGCTTTTCTACCAGTTAACCTTACAAAACCCAACCTTGTACTTACATTTGGCACTGGAACTGTAATCTAACATCATCTGTTACATAACACTTTTCCTTCCAAATCTTCACGATTTAGTCGAGTTTAAATTGAAACAACACAAACCCGCTACTCAAGTAATGACAGCATACAAAGTGTACAAAAAAATAAAAGATTTCTTACCAAGAGCAAACTTTACAACGACTTCTTAATTTAAGTGGTACTCGGCAGAGTCGCGTAAGTCGCCCCTCAAGCAAGAGTGTCTCTCAAACGGCTCACAAGTACCGTTCAAAATATTAACTTTTAAAGGTAGTAAAGTATAGTCGCGTTTAATTGTTGCTTCGGTGGCTGTGGAAAAGGCAACTCACTTTTATAAGATACAAGCTGTTGTATGCAACTTTGTCTGCATTTTATCGTCATATATTTTTAGTACAAATATCGAAGATGACTAGCGTACGTCCTGCTCAAGATCGCAAATAATCAGTAGTGCGTGCGTGAAAAGCTAACAGACAGACAGATTTAGTTTTGCGTTAAAATTATTAGTATGGATTAGGTATAAGAATGTCGTAAGCATTAGACTCGTGTGACTACGTTTTTCTAGAAATCTTCTCGTCTTCTTTCTTTCTAGAAATCTAAAACGAAGTTCAAATACCCATATAAATCTCGATTTAAGCACAGAATGACCATGATAAATGTCATAATAATCAAAATTCCATTCAAACCAAGATTTACATACATTTATGTTTGAGCCGAAGTTCAAAAATACAAAAAATACGTAAATTACATTTGATTTTGCGATAAGTACGTTTACGGTTTACGTGTACGTTTTTCTTAATACGTTTTTCATCAAACTGCAATACCATTACAAAAATCTAAATCACACAATTCTCCATAGCACTTCCGTAGAAAACTAGTTTTATTGTCCCTATCCATCCCCAACTATATCCTTACAGGGTGCATCGGCACCAGACGTCACGTACCCGATAACAAGCGACACTTTAGATCACAATACTCCGCTATTGTGTGCGCTGTACTCATTCAACTAGTTCCCTTGACTTGCGACCTCTCGCGACTTTGTGCGCTACTGGGTTCTATTTGCTTTTTCCTTGAAATTTTTCTTTTCTCTCTCTCTCTTCTGTAAAGTCGGATATCATATGCGCTGAAGGCCAATTCTCGTAATTTAAAACGTTCAAAATCTATTCGCAGTCTCATCTCGGCGACAAACAAATGTCAAAAACTTGTCAAAATGTAGGGAAATAAGAAGTATTTTTTGACAGATTGAGACTGAGATCAGACTGTGAACGTTCTTAAAATTTAAAAAAAAAAAAATTTTTTTTTTTTTTTTTTTTGTTCTTAAAATTACGAGAATTGCCCCTCTGGTTTAGATTGATGGCTTTTCTTCATTTGTTTTTCCCTTGAAACTTTTCGGTTTTCTCTCTCTCTTCTGAAAAGTCGGGTATCCGATGCGCTGGTTTAGATAGATGGTGAGATAATGGCGTTCGGTTGACATCCCAAAATAAAAACAAAACTAAAGTTAACAAAGTTTTTTGTATTTCCTTCCTACAGAATGCAATAAAGAGTTTAAAGAGTCATTCATCTTACTACTTGTATTGTTAACTTGATAGAACATCGTGCGCGTATCTATGGTCTGTTCGTAAAGTCTCTGACGAAAATGTAAACAAATCCTGTTCAGATTCAATTCTTACGCAATTACTCACATAGGGAAATTGGTAACACATTCAGCTGTATTAAGAAGGTTTCAACTTTATATCTCAACCACTCAACTTTATATGTTATTAAGTTCAATTCCATTAATTTAACATTGCACGTGACATTTTGTATTACTTTAATTATTATTATTTTTATTGACATTATTTTTATATTTTTCCTTTTGACATTTTTTATTTACATTTTTATATTTTTCCTTGACATTTATATACTTTTCTTTGTTTTTATTTTTGTCAAATCAATTAATACTATATGCATTCCATTAATCTAGTTATGTTATCAATTTTAATATCAATGACCTCTATAAATATTTGTACGCCTTCGGGTATAACATAGCGCTCTTCTATATTTTTGTAACAACTATTTATTGTACCTGTGTTAACAAATGAATAAATGACTTATGACTTATGACTTATGACCACTTTTTCCAACAATTACCAGTTGTGTCCATATTTGGGGAGTAAAGAAAGAAGCCTGTCCATAAGCTTAGACAGATTTCTGATACACCTCCCCTACATTAAACTATCTGCGATGAACAACATTGTCAAATTAAGTTTATTGACAAAGCTACATGTTGCAGAACAAAGCATCTGTAAAATCATCATTTTCGATGATGATTTTAAAGATACTTCGATGCGTCGACGAAATTTAGGTTACAAAATGAACCCTAATTGCCAAATGAAAAACTTCTTTAAAACGATTTAAAATTAATATTTCGGGTTTAAGTATGCAAATCATTAAATCAGAGCACTCAATTTGTACGTGGCATTACAATTTGGCATCCATAGGTACGCTTTCTGATCCATTTGTTTACATTTTCAGCAGATACTTTTGGAACACACCATACCTATATTTGTACTGTTAACTTGATCGAACACCGCGTACCTACAGTCCAATCGCGTCACACCCACTCCAAAGCTGCGCACACGCTCACTAAACAAAACCCCAACAAACTCAATTCCCACAAACCAATCAAAATAACAAAATCACAATTGTCAAACGCCGACCTACATTGACCGCAATATAGGCGACGAACGATAATGCAGTGTTTTGCATCGGCATCCGCACTGCGCATTACATTGGTGGCGCAGTCAGCCGATGCCGATGCCACTTACATGCTGGGGCGGCGATGCGGCCGTAAATTAGCTATTTGCTCGCTCGCCCGACGTGTGCGTGGTACGCAGTGGGGAACTGATTCTAGTGCAGGGATTTGTGGTCGTGTTTGTTTTAAAGGGTTACGAGTGGTGAGTTTATAAATGCTTTTTTAGGTCTCTTGGCAATAACAGCTTACTTCATCTTGATTCCTGTTACATGAGACTTAAACATATCTTAATGGCGAAATGTGGGTGTACAGTAAGCACACCCCTGCCTCGCCCTTCGGAGAATACAAGCGTGATGTTTTGTTATGTTCGTCTTGATTATATTTCAAGTTCTAGCTGTGTGTCCAACTCAAAACCAAAAATAATTTGACACAAACATGACTATATATCCCTTTAAAGTTTTCCTAAAAATTACGACTGTTTCGGAAAACTGTAAAATGCGTTGGCATTTTACAGTCTTCCGAAACAGTTGAACTGGAAATAGTTGTATTTAGCCATAGCCATAAACTTTCTCAGAAAAACCAGACATGTATCTTGCGTACAAAACAAAAGAAAAACATTTCTCTCCGCATCTGGAGTACCAACAGAATGTGAATTCAATATCTACGTAAAATATGCGGTACCTGCCTTAATAACGCGAGGAGTCGAGACGTACCACGAGACCATATGAGCATTTACGAGTGAATTCTGCGTCTGTCTGTATATATATATATATATATTACTGAAGCACTCATGCACACTAACTTCAACTTGTAGATCTAGAGTTGTAGATCTAGAGAATAAGAGTCTAGTATACAGACGAAAATAGTCATCATCATCATCAGCCTATAGCAGTCTACCGCTGGACATAGGCCTCTCCTATTGCACGCCATTCAACTCGATTTTCGGCAACTCTCATCCAGCTGCTACCAGCCATCCTGCGAAGATCGTCGCTCCACCTAGCCTGAGGGCGTCTCACCTTTTACGCTTACCGATTCGCGGTCTCACCTCAAGAACACGTCTACCCCAACGGTCATCGGTTCTACGGCTAATATGGCCGGCCCATTGCCACTTCAGCTTGCTTATTCTGTGAGCTATGTACGAAAATAGTGACGTTTTATAATTTAGCTCTAGATTAAAATAGACCCGACCCCGTAATGAACACTCGATCCCTGGTCCCGATGGACCTACACCCTATAACACACTTTCGATTACAATCCGAGGATTTATCTAATCCATTGCTTCATAGGTTTGAAAAATTCGTCTGCTCAACAACGTTCATAACGCAATGAATATGAACTTTCTAAATGTAAGGCATTGCAATCGATTGCCAATTTGTGTGTGTTACACATTCACTTAGGAAGAAGACCTAGGACGAAGAAATAAGCCTTCAGTCGCGGTATAGGTACCCACAACTGTAAATATAACGTTTTGTGACCACAGCAAGTGTCATTCCTGACATTTCAATAACATAACACAGTGTCCCAATATCCTAGCGACCCTGTTCGCTTCAAATCGTAAAGCAAAGAGTTACAGCCGCCACTCGTAAAAATTCCAATCGCCCACGGTTTTATGTTCGGGGGAATGCAGCGCGCTATGTCGAAGAAAAAACTGAAAATTTTCCATTTTCGCCCGTTTTATAAATCTCCGCGATTTAGCGTGCAGTAATGGAGAAAGTTTTAAGCGTTGCGTTGACGGTAAAGGTACTATCAACACTCATTTATAAGCTAAAGTTATGTCACTTTTAAAAATGTCCTTTTCAATACATTACCTAACTGCAGAAGAATGCAATAAAGGAGAGAAGTTTTAAGCTAAGGCCCTGTAACATTCTGTTAAAAAATGTTATGGATTACACGTTTAAAACTGTCCTTTTTGATACTTTACTTAACTACAGAAGAATGCAGTAAAGGACAGAAGTTTTAAGCCAAGGCCCTTTAACACTTTGTTAACCAAAGTTATGAATTTCACTTTTAAAACTGTCTTTTTCGATACATTAACAAATTTTTTTTTATTGACAATGTGCTCACTCTTGACCTCAATACAGCCCAGAGGCAGAGATGAGATTTACGGTGGAACGAGCTTGCCCAGAAGAAGCCTATTCACTCTCGCCTTGAAGAGATTCGGGTTGTATGAACTCGGGAATGCAGACGCAGGCAGACAATTCCACTCCTTAGCTGTGCGCATCAGAAAAGATGATGAGAAGCGCTTAGTGCGTATATATGGTATATTAATCAAATAGGGGTGGTATCCCGCAGTGCGTCTGGACTCTCGATGGTCAAAAGGTGAAGGCGGGATGAGCTCATGTAGCTCTTGAGCACACTCCCCGAAGTACAGTCTGTAGAAGACGGACAGACAGGCAACACTTCGCCGGTGAGCCAAACTGTGAAGCTTTGCCTCTACCAGCTTTTTATCGCCAATGAGTCTCTTAGCTCTGCGCTCCACTGAGTCTAAAGTTGCGGGTTGGTATTTAGCTGAGCCATCCCACAGGACTACAGTACTCCATACACGATCGGACTTGTGCTTTTTAAAGGGTTAAAAGCTGTCCCGGTGTGAAGTACCGCTTAAACTTGTTCAGGATGCCCAGCTCAAACTACAGAATCAGAAATGTCCAGGGATATTATATTATTATATTATATTAATATTCAAATCACATGCAGCGGGGTAATTGCATAGCTGACTAACAGTAGCAATGACAGTTCAACAACATGAATTGCGTTATTTAAGTTGTTGAGCAAACAAATTTTTCGAACCTATGAAGCAATGGATTAGCAATATCCTTCAAAATGATTCAAATTGTGATTGAAAGCGTGTTACGCAAAGGTGCAGGTGACAATAAACATTTTCTTTACAAAAGCTGAGTTTAAAAACCATTATCTTACGGACTTGGTCTCCGTCTGGGTCATTTAGCGTAATGGTCATTAAGCGTGTTGGTCATTTAGCGTGTTGGTCATTAAGCGTGTTGGTCATTTCGCGTATTTATGACGGTAACCATCATTGGTCATAATGCGAATTAGTCAATATGCGTCGTAACGTCAATTTTAACTGATTTGAATATGAGTTTGTTACAAAATCATTTTTGCGAGCTCACACAAACAAACCCTACTTATTATTTGGGGGTGCTAAAAATCAGTTGTCCTACTTAATATTATAAATGCGAAAGTTTGTATGGATGGATGCATGGATGTTTGTTACTCTTTCACGCAAAAACTGCTAAACGGATTTGGATGAAATTTGGTACACAGATAGTTTATAACCAAGATTAACACATAGGATACATTTTTATCCCGATATTCTCACGGGATCGTAACTTATGCGGGTGAAACCGCGGGGAGCAGATAGTTTTACATAATTTAATGACTTTTGCGACATGGGGAACGGGGCGAAAATCTTTATTATCCATTTTATTTGCAACACAAATGATTGTCATATATAAAGCCACCGTTTGGATTACTTCCCATGTTGACATTTAAGCCAGGCTTAAACACATTTTTCATTAAAAAAAAGGCAGTTTATACGTAAAATTAACACGTAAACATGCATACCATTAAATCACGAACGTAGGTAGGAACTGATTGATGACACTGCCCTAATTATGTAGCATGAACACCACGATTACAGCCACGTAATTATGGTTTAAATCCGTCCCGTTTTTCATTAAATAACCCCTACCTTTCATCTAGGAAGGGTATCTAGGGGGGGATAAAATACCATGTCAATCAATCAATCTGCCTAGCCTTTTCTCAACTATATGTTGGGGTCAAACTCAAACTCAAACTCAAATCATTTATTTCAATTAAACCATTTACAGGCACTTTTGAATTGTCAAAATTAAATAGTCGGTCAGTTAGTCAGAAAGTTGAAGCTAGTTGCCCATTCCAAAGCGTAGATCTCTATGGAGAAGAACGGTCAAGAAACTCCACGGACACTCTTTTAAATCAAGACATTTTTACAAAATCCTGGTTACATTATTCTTATTGCTTCTATATGTGAGAACAATGTTAAGAAACAAATTAAAACATAAAATTAAAAATAAGCCCTGGCAGTTAAGAGATGACCAGTCTCAACAGATGGCGCCCGTTCACGAACATGACGCGTGGATCAGCACCACCCAGCTCAACCATTTCGTAGGGAACCGAATGATCCAACACACGCGCCACCACCAGTGAGACATTTAAGGTGTATATAGGGCTCGCTGACCTTGCGCATGTGGGCGGAGCTAAACGCTCTACTCCCGAAAACGTAAAACGCGCGCGGTGGCGCGCTGAACTAAAACGACGATCAAAGAGTATGCAGAGGCACAGACATGCCGCCCGCAGGTCGCTATTTTTGCCTACGATTCCAGAAGGGAATTGCGGATGCAAGTCTGATATATTTTGTATAGATTGATACGTATGTTACGTATATTTTAAGCATTTTTCATTTAGAAATTTCGATTTTATTTAAAATCAGAACTTAGTTCCTGCGGGGGTAAAACTTTAAAAAATATTTCGAGTATTTTCTTAGGAATCGAATAACATTTTATTTGCATACTGTAGGTAGGAGGATTTATTAAGTACATAAAAATGAGATTTTATAAAAAATGTGATCCTGTTTCACCAATTTGAATTATTATAAATCAGTAATAAACCTACCTAACTAGCACTGTACCTAAATAGCATTTTAGGGTTCCGTAGCCAATCGAACGATGTTATAGTTTCGGCAGTGACCTTGAAATAATTACCTACGGCCGTTTAGTAGATAAACCTCGTCATGGGTGTCATTTTCGTGGTTTTCGAGGGTGCTGGAGCCGATTATAAAGTCAAAATGAAAATCCAGGATGGCGGCTACAAAACTTTTCCAAATTTTCGTCATGGGTGTCATTTTCGTGGTTTTCGAGGCTGCTGAAGCCAATAGTGAGGTCAAAATGAAAATCTAAGATGGCGGGTGCGAAAATTTTCAAAATTTTCGTCATGGGTGTCATTTTCGTGGTTTTCGAGGGTGCTGGAGCCGATTATGAAGTCAAAATGAAAATCCAAGATGGCGGCTGCAAAACTTTCAAAATATTCGTCATGGGTGTCGTTTTCGTGGTTTTCGAGGGTGCTGGAGCCAATAGTGAGGTCAAAATGAAAATCTAAAATGGCGACTGCAAAAATTTTCAAATTTTTCATCATGGGTGTCGTTTTCATGGTTTTTGAGGCTGCTGAAGCCAATAGTGAGGTCAAAATGAAAATCTAAGATGGCGGGTGCGAAAATTTTCAAAATTTTCGTCATGGGTGTCATTTTCGTGGTTTTCGAGGCTGCTGAAGCCAATAGTGAGGTCAAAATGACAATCTAAGATGGCGGATGCGAAAATTTTCAAAATATTCGTCATGGGTGTCGTTTTCGTGGTTTTCGAGGGTGCTGGAGCCAATAGTGAGGACAAAATGAAAATCCAAAATGGCGGCTGCAAAAATTTTCAAATTTTTCGTCATGGGTGTCATTTTCGTGGTTTTCGAGGCTGCTGAAGCCAATAGTGAGGTCAAAATGAAAATCTAAGATGGCGGGTGCGAAAATTTTCAAAATTTTCGTCATGGGTGTCATTTTAGTGGTTTTCGAGGGTGCTGGAGCCGATTATAAAGTCAAAATGAAAATCCAGGATGGCGGCTGCAAAACTTTTCAAAATATTCGTCATGGGTGTCGTTTTCGTGGTTTTCGAGGGTGCTGGAGCCGATTATAAAGTCAAAATGAAAATCCAAGATGGCGGCTGCAAAACTTTTCAAAATATTCGTCATGGGTGTCGTTTTCGTGGTTTTCGAGGGTGCTGGAGCCAATAGTGAGGTCAAAATGAAAATCTAAAATGGCGACTGCAAAAATTTTCAAATTTTTCATCATGGGTGTCGTTTTCATGGTTTTTGAGGCTGCTGAAGCCAATAGTGAGGTCAAAATGAAAATCTAAGATGGCGGGTGCGAAAATTTTCAAAATTTTCGTCATGGGTGTCATTTTCGTGGTTTTCGAAGCTGCTGAAGCCAATAGTGAGGTCAAAATGAAAATCTAAATGGCGGCTGCAAAACTTTTCAAAATATTCGTCATGGGTGTCGTTTTCGTGGTTTTCGAGGGTGCTGGAGCCAATAGTGAGGTCAAAATGAAAATCTAAGATGGCGGGTGCGAAAATTTTCAAAATTTTCGTCATGGGTGTCATTTTAGTGGTTTTCGAGGGTGCTGGAGCCGATTATAAAGTCAAAATGAAAATCCAGGATGGCGGCTGCAAAACTTTTCAAAATATTCGTCATGGGTGTCGTTTTCGTGGTTTTCGAGGGTGCTGGAGCCGATTATAAAGTCAAAATGAAAATCCAAGATGGCGGCTGCAAAACTTTTCAAAATATTCGTCATGGGTGTCGTTTTCGTGGTTTTCGAGGGTGCTGGAGCCAATAGTGAGGTCAAAATGAAAATCTAAAATGGCGACTGCAAAAATTTTCAAATTTTTCATCATGGGTGTCGTTTTTATGGTTTTTGAGGCTGCTGAAGCCAATAGTGAGGTCAAAATGAAAATCTAAGATGGCGGGTGCGAAAATTTTCAAAATTTTCGTCATGGGTGTCATTTTCGTTGTTTTCGAAGCTGCTGAAGCCAATAGTGAGGTCAAAATGAAAATCTAAGATGGCGGCTGCAAAACTTTTCAAAATATTCGTCATGGGTGTCGTTTTCGTGGTTTTCGAGGGTGCTGGAGCCAATAGTGAGGTCAAAATGAAAATCCAAAATGGCGGCTGCAATAAATTTGGAATTTTGCTTCATAAGTGTCGTTTTCGTGGTTTTCCAGAGTGATAAAGCCAATAGTGAGGTCAAAATAAAAATCCAAAATGGCGGCTTCAAAAATTTAGTTTTAGTTGTAACTAATTATTCAGTCATCAATTTGAGGTGTTGGTTACATATAAAACTAATTTTCCTTCTTAAATATCTAAATAAAGAACTGGATAAATAGATAATCTTTCAATAATAAGTTATCTGTATTAAATCAATTGAATTTTAATACACAATGATACAGTATTCTTTTGTCTTAACCGTATAGGATATTGTTTTTGCAATCTATCTGTCACTCACTCACTCATGCGGTCTCGTGATAAATAACATTGTTTATTTGGCAACTCATCACACTATATTATTGTCAAATAAGTATCGTGTACCTAAAATCAAGTAATAATTAGTAAATTTTAGTTTGATCGGAATAACTTAGGTTATTCGAAGTTCCTTATGTATGATTTAAAAAAAAAACAATTTTTTGTAGCCGCCATCTTGGATTTACATTGTGAGCTCACTATCGGCTGTAGTACCCTCGAAAACTATGAAAATGACACCCATGATGAAATATTTGAAAATTTTTGTAGCTGCCATTTTGGATTTTTATTTTGACCTCATTATCGGCTTTATCACCCTCGAAAAGTGGGAAAACAACACCCATGATGAAATATTTGAAAATTTTTGCAGCCGCCATTTTGGATTTTTATTTTGACCTCACTATCGGCTCTATCAACCCCGAAAAGCATGAAAACGACACCCATGATGAAAAATTTGAAAATTTTCGCAACCACCATTTTCGATTTTTATTTTGACCTCACTATCGGCTTGATCACCCTCGAAAAGTATGAAAACGACACCCATGACGAAAATTCTGAAAATTTTCGCAACCGTCATTTTGGATTTTCATTTTGACCTCACTATTGGCTTCAGCAGCCTCAAAAACCACGAAAACGACACCCATGATGAAAAATTTGAAAATTTTTGCAGCCGCCATTTTGAATTTTTATTTTGACCTCACTAGCGGCTTTATCACCCCCGAAAAGCATGAAAACGACACCCATGATGAAATATTTGAAAATTTTCGCAGCCGCCATTTTGGATTTTTATTTTGACCTCACTATCGGCTTGATCACCCTCGAAAAGTATGAAAACGACACCCATGACGAAAATTCTGAAAATTTTCGCACCCGCCGTCTTAGATTTTCATTTTGACCTCACTATTGGCTTCAGCAGCCTCAAAAACCACGAAAACGACACCCATGATGAAAAATTTGAAAATTTTCGCAACCGTCATTTTGGATTTTTATTTTGACCTCACTAGCGGCTTTATCACCCCCGAAAAGCATGAAAACGACACCCATGATGAAATATTTGAAAATTTTCGCAGCCGCCATTTTGGATTTTTATTTTGACCTCACTATCGGCTTGATCACCCTCGAAAAGTATGAAAACGACACCCATGACGAAAATTCTGAAAATTTTCGCACCCGCCGTCTTAGATTTTCATTTTGACCTCACTATTGGCTTCAGCAGCCTCAAAAACCACGAAAACGACACCCATGATGAAAAATTTGAAAATTTTCGCAACCGTCATTTTGGATTTTTATTTTGACCTCACTAGCGGCTTTATCACCCCCGAAAAGCATGAAAACGACACCCATGATGAAATATTTGAAAATTTTTGCAGCCGCCATTTTGGATTTTTATTTTGACCTCACTATCGGCTTTATCACCCTCGAAAAGTATGAAAACGACACCCATGATGAAATATTTGAAAATTTTTGCAGCCGCCATTTTAGATTTTTATTTTGACCTCACTAGCGGCTTTATCACCCCCGAAAAGCATGAAAACGACACCCATGATGAAATATTTGAAAATTTTTGCAGCCGCCATTTTGGATTTTTATTTTGACCTCACTATCGGCTTTATCACCCTCCAAAAGTATGAAAACGATACCCATGATGAAATATTTGAAATTTTTTGCAGCCGCCATATTGGATTTTTATTTTGACCTCACTATCGGCTTTATCACCCTCGAAAAGTATGAAAACGACACCCATGATGAAATATTTGAAAAATTTTGCAGCCGCCATTTTGGATTTTTATTTTGACCTCACTATCGGTTTTGTCACCCTCGAAAAATATGAAAACGACACCCATGATGAAAAACTTGAAAATTTTCGCAGCCGCCATCTTGGACTTTTACTTTGATCAAATCCAATCTTTTCTCATTTTAATATTAGTAGAGACTACTTGGTATTACTATCGTAAGTATTCGTAAGCGTCCACGCGCACAATAGCAATGGGCCATCTGCAGCGAGCTAGTCAATAAACGCACACTGATACAATTCGTTCGTAAATATTTGCACTAACACAGACAGACGCGCATAGTCGGTCGATAGCCGGAGCGTAGCAGCGAGCGACACAGCCACCCCGTCTCAATGCTAACGCACGACTGCCGCCCGCGCCCGCGCAGAGCCCCTCTGAAGCTCGATCTCAAAGTGGGGACATTTCCTTTGCAAATGTTAATTGATTTACATAAGCTAAGACAAATCTGTAGTACCTCTAACCATCGATTTTTCAGTGTAAAAATATTTCCAAACATCAAAGCCGTTTAGAAGTAATATCGAATATCAGAAAAAAATAGCGTGTTGGTAAATATTTTTTTAAGGCAAAAGTATTAGCCATACGAAAAAATCCTTCTACAGAAATGTTGTTCATGAATCTATAGCAAACATATATTTTTTACAGATCTTTTAGTCAAGCCGTTAATGAGAAATATTCTTCATAAAGTGACCGTATTACGGTACTAAACGAGAGTAAGGCCCTTAAGTGAGCATGACATATTCTCAACTGCCATACTCTTTCAAGTCAACATCAAAATATCATAAAAAACGGATCCATGGTTCTTACATTTACAAAATTTTCAAAAATGCTTCTAAATTATACAAAACTATAGTTTGCAATTTAATTAAGAGATGAGAGAAAAAAAAATTACTACCAATCATGAAGAGGTATTTAATACTGAAGTATTAAAAATTAATCCTGATTAAATAAAATAAACACTAAAAAGAAAAACAAAAAGGGGAAAGCATCTCTTCCAAATATTGAAATTGTGATCAACTTGTAAGCCCAACTGCCTGTGGAGCAGGACCAGCATTAAGCCAAGCATTTTTATCTACTATATACTCGTCCAACTTATAATATGCTTGTCTACATAGTGTGCGTTTAATGCAAGTTTTAAATTTCTTCTCATTTAGTTGAAGAATATCGAGTGGTATTTTATTATAACATTTTACACAGTACCCCATAAAAGAAGTTTTTACTTTAGACAATCTGAAGCTCGGTTGATCTAGTTTGTTCCTATTCCTAGTGTTAAAGTTATGCCTGTCACTTATCTTACTAAAAAGATGTAGATGTTTTCGAACGTACATAATGTTTTCGTATATATATTGACAAGGAACCGTCATGATGTTAATTTTTTTAAACAGTTGCCTTAGAGTTTCGTGTCTGCTGAGATTGTAGATGGCTCTGACAGCCCTCTTTTGCAGAATGAATATAGAATCAATATCTGCAGGTCGGCTTCCGATCTAACCGGATGCTGCTGAATACCAGTATTTTACATGAAGCGACTGCCTATCTGACCTCCACAAGCCAGTTACTTGGTAACACGATACCCCTTGGTAATACTGGTTGTGAGCCTTTCGGGCTTCTGACGACCCGTAATGACTGTCAAAGATCCACGAATGACAGCCGGGACCAACGGCTTAACGTGCTTTCCGAGGCACAGAGGGGTCTCGGTATGTTAAGATGGGTATTTTAATCGAATCTCTAACAATTCCCGTTTTAAGCACCTAAAAGTATTATTGAACACTATCACAACAAATCATTATATTAGATAATGATTTCGCTTCTATTTGTGAACTTATTTTGGAGTCTTATAAATACTAAATAGCCTAGTAACTGCGAACAACTTGGATGTAGCGCTCGCTTGGCTTGAACGCTGTAGACCACAGTTCTAACCTGACCCGGACGGGGTACCGTAGCTTAGTTACTGCGACCGACTGAGAAAAAAGGCCCAAAAGTTAAAAAGGTGCTCAATTATTTAAAAAAAAAAGTCTGTATCACAAGAAGTGCAAAAAGCTTTTAGCCGTTAATTCATTTAAAAAAGTGTCCATTAGAAGCCAAAAAAGTTTGTAGAGTATCAGAGAGACTAGAGATCAGTAAATTATTACCCATTAAATAACCCCTACCTTTAATCTAGGAAGGAGGTATAAAATGCTCCTACAGAAGGGGGGAATAAAAATTCAATTTTGTTCATAGCTGGAAGATGGACTTACAGAGTATTACTACACTCATTTTACCTCAGATTTTGAATCACTATCAAAATCACAGTGATCTTTATTGTCGTGGCAATAAGGCTGCTATTGGGTTGCGGCCATTGGCAAGTCAGTCAAAATAACAATGATCTTTATTTTTGTTGCAATAAGGTTGCTATTCGGTTGCTGCTGTCAGAGGTAAAAGAACGGACTGTACCAGCTATTAGCCAAGTTATGGGCTGTTACAAGGTAGCCTATTAGATGTGATTAAATAACAGCTTCCGAGAGAGATGGGTGTATATCTGTTTGGTTTGGTTAAGTAAGTCGTAATGGAGCAGGTATAAATTCTGTCTGCATTTTTTACGATAATGTTTTCGTGAAAGACCAGCCGGTTGATTCTGTAAAAATCTCACCGTGAAAACTCAAGTGAAGTGAGCTTGATGTGAGTTGTCAGTAGTGTCAAACCCTAGCATTATTTGGAATGACAGCTCACTCCACGCTCACTTCACCTAAGTTTTCACGGTGAGATGGTTACAGAATCGCACTGCAGGCGTAGATGGCGGGACGAACTTGACGCCTATATGACGGCCTGGTTCATATTGGCTCTGGATCGAGTTGAGTGGACAAAGGAAAGGGAAGCCTTTGCCCTAGAGTGGGACAATGCAGGCTGATTAAATTTCCTATATTTTGTAATGTTTTCTGACAATTTACTTTATAGGGAGGGCCCGTGGCTAAATAATAACAGCCGCACAGGTCGATCGGCCAGGTTAAGCTATGCTTGCCGCGGTTGGTCTGTGGATGGGTGACCATCTTTACATACCAAGACCCCTCCGTGCCTCGGAAAGCACGTTAAGCCGTTGGTCCCGGCTGACATTCGTGGATCTTTGACAGTCGTTACGGTAGTCAGAAGCCCGAAAGTCTGACAACCAGTCTTACCAAGGGGTATCGTATTACTCAGTAACTCGGTTGTGGAGGTCAGATAGGCAGTCGCTCCATGTAAAATACTGGTATTCAGCTGCATCCGGTTAGACTGGAAGCCGACCCCAACATGGTTGGGAAAAGGCTAGGCAGATGATGGCAGATGATTTCTGACAATTTTCTACGCCAAGAAGGTCTCTGATTTGGTACCGAAAATTGACTAGTGGATATTTAAAACGTGATTGGATAATATGAGGTATTCCACTTAGAGCACTGATTTCAACAGCAGTTGCCCGAACCGCACCTAAGCACTTCCACTAACCGCACTTATACATAATTTTGTAACGTGCGGTTCGGAGGAACAGTTTATCAATATTGTTTTCAGGTCCCAAACGGCACCTACGTAAAATATTTGTTTTGTGATGGAATGTACTTTTTTGTTCAAGTTATTATCAAGCAATAATAATCATTTATTTATTCAGACTTCAAATGCTATGCAATGCTAAGTCCGACGTAGCAACATTATCCACCCTTTACCCTAGATTACCCAAGCTTTTTTGGGCCGAGAAACGCTTGCGCATACTAACCGCACGGTTTTGACCTTTTGTATTATTTTAGTACGTCTGTACGGACCAGTTTTTGACCGTATCTTCCACTGTTTTTGAAGTAAAATTAGAAAATCAACTACCAACTTAATAAAAGCTAATAGAACTTGTCTTAAGTCTAAACTAATTAAAGATATCCAATTAATCCTACAAGTTCTTAACAAAAAAAACTTGGCTAAGACATTTACTTTTGTGTGCTAATAATAATAAAATCTTTTCTTTTTTCAGGTAAGTCTCCATTCGTTTCATCCTCTGAACTACAACACACGTAAGTGATATGATATTATACCATCTAGGATCGTATCTTTTATCCTGTATGAAATACTAGCTGTTGCCCACGAAATCATCCCACGGGAAAGTAGTACCAGGAGAAAAAAGTATTCCGTGTCCGAATCAATTTCATGGTATACCTGTGTGCCAAATTTCATCGACATCCGCTCTGTTCAGGGGGTCTACTCCGAAGTAGTATCGGCCGAATGTTCGGCTGTTTTCCGCTACGAAGTTACTATTTGGTTCGGTCGGTTCCGATCCTACACTCGTACACTCTTTCGAATATTGACTGTGGTCCCGACCCAACTGAGCCGATCCGATTTTTTTTCGCATTTTTCAATAATATTCGGTTCGGCCATGTGTCGGTCCGATCCGAACATTCGCACTTTGCACTTCGGAGTAGGCCCCCAGACTTGAAAAGGTAACAGACAAGCAGAGATAAATATCGTATAATATTAGTATGGAGTATGGATCATCATCATAATCATTTCAGCTGAAAGACGTCCACTGCCCACTGGACATAGGCCTCCCCCAGGTCCGACTGGTTCTGTGCTTCCCGCATACAGCGGGTTCCTGCGGGCTTCACAAGGTCATCGATCCACCTTGAGCAGTGTGGATATGAAATATATAAATTATGCCGAAGCTCAAAAATGAGTCATATGTCCATATTACATTGTCATATATCTATGACTCATACATTATGATAGTATATTAAAATCCCCCATATTCATGAACTATATTAAACCTCGGTTCGTATCTCCCAAGTGCATTAAAGTTCCGTACATGTAAACTTGGTGTGAGTCTGTGAGTCACCAATTACCGATAGCTTCCTATCGGAGTTTCAGACTACCCTCATAACTCGTTTTCTTCAAACTATCAACGACGAACTTTGGAACATAGCAATCTATGCAATAGGCGTGTCCTAAGAGATCGGAACTTCTGTTAAACGTACCTGTTATGTGCTTGTGAGATATTGAACTTTGTTTGGGAATGCAGTTATTGGCTTTTGGCGTTAATACCAGGATTTAGTGATATAGAAACGGTAGGGGACTACGAATATTCAATTTGCACCGTATTGAGAACATTCCTTTATAAGTTTACAAAGCCACTTACGAACTACAATTAAATTGTTTAGTTATCATATTGGATCTTACAATATTCAGCCACATTCTTTGATAATAAAAGGGGTAGGTAACAACAGCCGCACGGGTCGATGGATCAGGTTAAGCTATGCATGCCGAGGTTTGTCCGTGGATGGGTGACCATCTTTACATACCAAGACCCCTTCGTGCCTCGGAAAGACAGCCCACTCCCTCTCGAAGAGAGGACGCCTGTGTCCCAGCAGTGGGAACATTTTAGGCTGATTATGCTAAGTACAGACGCCAGCAGGTCAAGCTACTCGACACTGTAAAATTTTCCCAATCAACCTTGAACCTTAATAGTTTAGAGATAAAGTTGAAAATCTATTAAAGAAATTTGACAAATTGTACTAGCTTGATGTGCTGGCGTCTGTACATTAAAAACCCTATCAATTAAATCCAAATTAACCATCCAAAACAAAACTCTATATTTAGATCAATCAAACTACCAATCAAAAGGAAATCCAAATCTGTACGACATCCCAAAACTCCACATCAAAGCTGGAATTGAAACGAGTCCCAAAAATATCACATACCCCCAAATTAGCATCCATACTTTACCCAGCGAAGTGTAAACGTCCTTTGATATTTATACACCCAGTCCCCAAATATCGAGTGCTAATATCATTACGCACGAATGTGTTTGCGTTAATTAATATCGCGGTTGTGTACACTGTAGTGCAGAAATAGATAAAGCCTTCTCATAATGACGGGCTGGGAATTGTCGCAAGCTGTGTAAAAGAGCACCGCTTAGGGGCCACAAGAATTACGGAGACAGGAATATTAAATTTTGTTTTGGCTGTAATTTTGTTTTGGCTGTAATTTTTGTCTTCTGGCAGTGGCCTGAAGTTTCTGCCTTCGGTAGTGACGAGAATTGTGGAACGTTTTGGTTAAGAGACCCACTTTCGTATAAGCCACAAACATAACAGAAAAATGAAAATATTTATCTTGGTTTGTCAACTTTGTAGAACGAGACATCTTGAACCTCTGACATGACACCACTACTATATAAGAGTACATCACACCCTCAAGCCCAACCCACCCAACCCTCAACCCTGCCACCCCTGCCTGCACCCAAGCCTGGCAGAAACTGCAGAATACCACTTGCTACGGTCCTTACATACCTACTCCTTTTGTTTCCTTTACGTTCATACATCTGAAGACCAATTCCTGTAATTTAACATTTTAAAATCTGCGACTAGATTTTAAAATTTTAAATTACAGGAATACAGAATCTCATCTCAGCGACAATCAATGTCAAAAACTTGTCAAAAATCTACATTTTTGACAAGTCTCAATCTGTCAAAAATATCTCTGATTTCCCTACGGAAATCAGAGATATTTTTGACAGATTGAGACTGAGATGAACGTTCTGTGAATGTTCTTAAAATTACGAGAATTGCCCCTCTGGTCATACAAGCCCGCCGCCTGTTGCGAGTACTACGCACCTGACCTTTCTTAAGAAAATTAACAATAAGTCCACTATAATGTCCTTCTAGGGCGCCATCTGTCTTGTACAGTCACGAGCACCAATATGTCAACACTTGGCAACTTTCAATTGCGATTTTTTCGTGAAACAACGAATGTAACGTTGAAATATGACACATTAACTAAACCTATGGGTTCGAAAATACTATATTCGTAGCAACATAAACTTTCATTAAAAAATAAAGGAGTAAATCGCTTTTGAATAAAGCCAAATGTATACATACTTATGCTTGTGACTGTACTTAAATACGTTTTGTTAGTCGCCTTTACTTAATTCTCTCAACATGACCAAACCATCTAAGAATACTCTATTTTTCTGTCACTACTTCTTCTTTTAGCACTACTCTAAAGCAAACTGTCATAAAAAGTCACTAAAAGTGCAAGATGGAAATTGATTCAAACTCAAACTATTTATTTCAATTAAACCAATTACAGGCACTTTTGAATTGTCAAGGGGTCGGTCAGTCAGAAAAATGAAGCTATTTGCCCATTCCAAAGCGTAGGTACCTATGGAGAAGAACGGGCAATAATAATATGGTTACAAAAGTATTGGTTACATCATTCATGTTAGAAATTATGCATGTGAGAACGATGCAGAACGTTAAAAGCGTCCGTAATGAAAAGTTTAAAAAAATAAAAATAAGAACAATTTAAATATTAAATTAAATTAGAATAAGCCATGGCAGCAAAGAGATGACCAGTCCCTACTGACGGCGCCCGTTCACGAACATGATTACCTACATACTCGTACATCTAACTACAAACAGTGTGTGCTCTTGAAGTTCTTAAAAGGATTAAAATATCGTAAGCCTTTCTTACATAAAAGTATTTCTTGAGGCAGACAAATGGTAAGAACACAACAACTTTACTGAAGTTGGAACAAGAGGCAACAGTAATTTATCAAGAATTAATGGTTTTATTAATGCGAAGATAAAATACAAACTTTCAAGTGAAAATTAATTATCTTGCTTGCATTTTCAATTTATCAACTTAGGTTCGTACAAACGATAGTTTTACTCGAAACAAATTATGAGAGTTTTATTACAAAAACGTATGCCCGTTTTACCGCCACTAACATTAGGGCATACCTACCTAAAGAATGCCTAAATTATAATGAGGCCACGGCTTAACGTGCTCTCCGAGGCACGGAGGGGTCTTGGTATGTAAAGATGGTCACCCATCCAAGGACCAACCGCGGCAAGCATCTCTGAACCTGATCGATCGACCCGAGCGGCTGTTATTTCTTAGCCACAAGCCCCGCCAATGTCAATCTTATGTCAAACATAAATGTCATGTTAAACCTGTTAGCCTAAACTACTGATAAACAACGTTTTTGCGATAGTTAGAAAGGTTAATACATACACAAACTTACGCCATCTTCCTACGGGGGTAGGAACGCCACCTGAACCAGAAGAGAACCATCCTTACATACTCCTTTTGCTTCCTATACGTTCAAACATCTGGCCATAGAAAGAAAGAAAGAAAGAAAGAAAGAAAAAGTAGGTATTTATTACGACTCGCACAGAAAGATATACGCACGCCGTTTTTTCTTGCTGTTGTGAGTCCGCCATTTTCATTACCCGACGCGCGACTTCCACTCACAATTAAATAAATATCACATGTGCATTGTCGGTACGCGTTAGTAATAAACTCTTAGTAATAGTCTGACCTACTTTCAAAGCCAAGCTTTGTTTCACACTATGCGTCAATGTACACGATGGAAAAGGATTAAACCACCACGCACACTATGCGACAGCTCGACGACAAGACGATGATCTGTCGCATGCGACTGTCATCAGGCGTGCGCGTGCACCGTGCGTCTAGACGCTGCAACAAAAAGTCAGAACGTGCGACTGCCCTAGTATATCGCAGTCCATTGGTGGACATAGGGCGCTCCCAGGATGCGCTACATACCCTGTCCTTCATCTTCCGCATCTAGTCTATCCCATCTACCTCGTTAAGGTCGGCGGTCCATCTAGCTGGGGGCCATCCTACACAACGCTTGCCTATACGCCGTTTCAACTCCAGGACTGAGTTGAGGAGTTGGAGTTGACTGAGTTTCAACTCCATTTCCACCGACATGACATGTTTGTCTAAACATGGCCTGCTTACTGCCACTGCTGTTTGCTTGCCTGTCGTTACGACTCTGCAACTCGCCGCCAAGTTTGCGGAGCATTGAAAATATAAATATTGTCTAAGAAAATTGTCTGCTGTAGCCTGTCGTTGCGTCTAGTCGCTGAACTGTTGCAATCCCCAGTCGCATGTCGCATGCTGTGCGCCATGTCTAAAAGCCTCGCAGTAAACACAATAATAGTTTCGCTAGATGTACACACGATAACAAAAGTGATTTTCTTAGAAATTATTGTAGTTTTATGAAGCTTTTGTTTGAAGCAGTGATGGAAAGGAAATAGGTTTTCATAGTGGTTGTTGTATACGAAGAAAATGTCGCTGTAGTAATATCCTCAATATTGATCAAACAACTTCCGTTCAACCTTTGTTCTTACCGCGTGGTATCGTGATACCCAGTAACTAGGTTGTGGAGGGCAGTCGCTCCATATAAAATACTAGTCTTCAGCTGCATCCTGTTAGACTGGCCGAATTGATTGAACTTCCGTTTAACTCAAGTTTAGTCTATTGAAATTATTATACAATATTACTCCCTGCATATAAATCATTTGACATGTGAAAAATGAAATGCAAGCGATTTCCAAATGTGCGAGATTTAAGGTATTTGACCAAACTTTTATATCTAGGATAAGTCTTAACCTTAGAATAAATTTTGAATTTTAGACAGTTCTTCCATAGTAGAACTGTCAGATGTCAATTTTATTCTACGGATAAAATATATCTGACTTTGGTAAATCAGCCCTTAAATAATTAATTTTAATGGGTTAAAGTCGAATTAAGTAACAAACAATAGTATCGTGTCCGTGTCAAATGGATTATATAGTAGGTATACTAGCTGACCCGGCAAACGTTGTTTTGCCATATAAATTATTTCTAGCTGCCCGGCGCTACTTCGTTCGCGTGGTGTCCTAATGCGTCTTGATTTAAAAATATACCATCGCCAATATAAAATACATCGCATTATAGCCAAATACGAATAAATATTTACACGTAATCAGAAAGGCTGGGCGGAATACATTGCTGACGACTGCGACAGTCCATTGAATACCGGAAAATGTCGTCCGATTCACTTTTAATGGGAATAACCTTTTGTGTTCTTTATAGGCAAGAGTCTCTGTAAAAAAAATGGCGGGAATAAAGTATATTGTGTGCTGTTGTGTTGGTGTTTCTGGAAATATACTTTGAAAAGATTTACGTTTTGATTCATATATAAAGCCATTTATGTACACACATATAAACCGATAAGAAGAAACGAACATAAAAATACTTACATAGGTGATGCTTATTTGTAAAGAAATCTCTTCCAGCATAGAAATATAAATAGATTATTTTTTTGTATGTTAATAGATTTAAGTATCAGTACGGGAGGCTTAGTGAGCTATTTGCTGGCAAGAAAATCGTAAAGGATTATTATCGCTACGTCGCGTCGCGTCGATACATCTAACACTTATTTTTGATTTTGAAGTAATTATTTTAACAGTAATCCGTTCTGAATATTATAAATTCGAAAGTAACTCTATTTGTATTTTACCTTTTCACGCCTAAACCACTGAACGGATTTAGATAAAGACAAGAAGATAGATGGTATCCTGGGGAAGGATCCCGTGGGATCATTTCCGATAGCTACGCGGGCGATGCCGCGGACAGAAGCTAGTACCTGCCTAATACATATATTAATTTTATGACGATAAAGCAATTTTTCGTGAGAAATGTTTTGGTCCTTCGAATCGGATTAAGATGAGTTTAACAACAAAGGATTTATTTATTTCTTGAACCCATATCACTCCGAACTTATAGATACCAAAACTACATACACATTATTCATTGTTTATGTGTATGTATTTTGCTTGCTTGTCTGGATACAGCTGTTGTTTTGCATCCTCGTCATATTTCAGGAGGCTGTTATGAAAGACATAAATAATCAAATAAAATTACGATCCCTGGTAAATAATGAATACATACTTGTTTTTTTTGTTATTTAAGTTTGACAGTATTTCAGAATACACCACTTTCAAAGAACACGATTGCGTTATGGTATCGTATAAGCGGCCGCGTTTTTATGTGTGTGTAAAAGGGCAGTTACAGTGCGGTCTCACACATGCCGATTTCCGAAAATAAGAAAAAAAAACCTACTTAAGTATTTTATTATTAATTCGTGTTGAGAATCAGTAGCATAGTTACCTCCTTGAATTTGACGAGGATGCAAAACGACACCATGTATTGTTGTAAAAGGTAAAGTATAAAGCACATAAAATATAAATTGTTTCAATAAAACCTTGTCTTACGATTTCTGTTCAACATTCTGTTTTTCTTCTCACTGAACATAAAAAAACAAACAAACATAACAAACTCAAATAAAATATTTCACTACCATTACAAATACCCCTTTCTGCCGAATCGATACTTGCAAACTTTACACGCCAATAATACTTCGTCTTTAGGGAGACTACAGAACGTATGTGACGCGATAAATAAGAGTTTTGTTCGCGAATGTAATCGTAAATTATGCCACGTTTTATCGAACCCGATAAGAAGCCCATATACAATATAGGAACTCTCCCCTGCTTAGGCTGCTCTCACATTACGAGTTTAGCGTGTTTCGGCGATGGATGTGAAGTATCAAATCTTCTGCCTGCCCTTTTCCAACCATGTTGGGGTCGGCTTCCAGTCTCACCGAATGCAGTTTAACACCAGTATTTTACATGGAGCGACTGCCTATCACACCTCCACAACCCAGGTATTGGGTAACACGACACCACGTGGTAAGACTTTCTGGCTTCTGACTACCCGTAACGACTGTCAAAGATTGACAAATGACAGCCAAGATCAATGGTTTAACGTGCTTTTTGAGACACGGAGCGGTCTCACGGGGCGTATGTAATATATGGTCACCCATCCATGGACCGACCTCTGTAAGCGTAGCTTGACCTGATCTATCGACCCCTGCGGCTGTTATTACTTAGCCACAAGCTCTATAAGGTGTAATTGAAATAACTGAAAATATTTTTAATGGGTCAATGTACTCATCAGTATGAACAACTTTTACTATGAGACCAACCCTGAAATCGTGAAAAAACAGCTGTTCCTTACATTTATGTTCGCATAACTCGACAAAATGTCACACAGCTGTTTTTTTTTTCTCGATTTTAGGGTAGTAAATTGTTCATAAACTCGCGGTATCCCCATAGTGTTTAACATAGCGGTTTACTCAACCGCTCTAGGCTCGGAATGTGTACCCAGCCTAAGGTACGAGTATATAGAGATTTATATAGATTGTTTTTTCGTGTGAACGTCGCCTGCTGTGATTTCGCTCAACCCTTGAGGTGCTTTTAGAAGTTGTGAACAGTAATAAAACGTAGCGCCCTTAATCTTAATTTCATAGCGAATACTTAGGTAATAAGATAATCATTTTATGAAGCTTTTTGAACTGTCAGGTGATAAAAACCACGTCTTTGGGCCCTGGGCAATCGTGGTGGAAATAATTGTGTTAAGATAAGATAAGATAATCATTTATTTGCTCAAACATGAGTAGGTACAATACATACAACACAAATTGTCAGCATGCAAGAGATGTTAAAAGTAGGGGTAACACAGATCATCACGTTTGCCTTAAAAATTGGCATGCAAATATTAATAAAATTTAAGTATAATGTCACTTAAAATAAATGTCATGTTATTCTGAGAACATTAAAAATATTATAGATAATTAAATTAGTAAACATGGTCAATATCTCTCATCGAAAAATTCATTTAAATTATAATAGGCTTTATCTGCTAGGAAATTTCTAACTGTCTTTTTGAACGCTACGTCAGTTAACTGCTTTCAGTGTTCCTGCATATGTGTTCACATCTTTCCCCTCTTGCAAAGTATCACAGTTACTAGTCACAATTTCTCATTACAAACTAGCCTATTAACTAACTAAGGGCTGATTTTTCCAACGCCAGATAATTTTATTCGAGGAATAATTTCGAATTTTTGACAGTTCTTCCATATTTAATCTGTCAAGACGACAATTTTATTCTACGAATAAAAAATATCTGACGGTTGAAAAATCAGCTCTAAGTAATTTAAATATAACTTAAACTGGTAAGTAACTATAACGTTTTGAGCATAATTTTCTAAAACATTAGATGTCAGGAAAATCAGTACATAATAAGATTAGGACCAATCCTAGAATAGAATAGAATACTCTTTATTGTACACCATACAAATTCATCTGCCTAGCCTTTTCCCAATTATGTTGGGGTCGGCTTTCAGTCTAACCGGATGCAGCTGAATACCAGTATTTTACATGGAGCGACTGCCTATCTGACCTCCACAACCCAGTGACTGGGTAATACGATACCCCTTGGTAAGACTGGTTGTCAGACTTTTGGGCTTCTGACTACCCGTAACGACTGACAAAGATCCACGAATGTCAGCCGGGACCAACGGCTTAACGTGCTTTCCGAGGCACGGAGGGGTCTCGGTATGTAAAGATGGTCACCCATCCACAGACCAACCGCGGCAAGCGTAGCTTAAACTGACCGATCGACCGTGGCTGGTATTATTTAGCCACGGGCCCCTCATACAAATTACAGAACATAAATATATCAAATTTTATAAAGGGTGACACAATGGGCGGATCCTAGGTAGCAGACCAAACAATATAATCTGTAATAAATCAACTACATTCCAATGTCTCAGTTAAAGCTCTTTCATTTAAAAATCACTTATTTCGAGACCCTCGTCGTAATAGGCCTTGAGCTGTCAGCTGAGATCTCCATCCAAACAACGATCAAATCCAAAAAAACTACAAAAAAAATGCCACAACACGATGAAAAAAAATATAAATCGAAATGAAGCACAAGCTTTAAATAAAACTATGTAATCATACAATGTTAATGATACTATGAAAAGTCTCTTGTTGGTCACACCAATTCTTCAAATAAATACAATTCAATTATTATTAGATTATTCAGCCAGCTTGGTTGTGGAGGTCAGATAGGCAGCCGCTCCATGTAAAATACTGGTATTCAACTGCATCCGGTTAGACTGGAAGCCGACCCCAACATAGTTGGGAAAAGGCTATGCAGATGATGATTAGATTATTCAGCCCTGGAGTCATCACCACTGCTGTCAAAATGGTGAAGGAAAACATTGTGACGAAACCGGCATGTCCTAGAACTAAAAATTCCAAGACATGTGACAACCCGCATTGGGCCCTCGTGGTGGATTATAGCCCGTACCCTCTCATAGAAAGAAGCTTCGAGGCTTGCTTCCCAGCAGCTTGTTTCTTCATTTCTGACTATGCAGCCCTGTAGTACAAATCTGGTGGTGTTCCACAAGCGATGGGACACTTATTCCTTACCTGGGCATTCTGTTGTCTGCACGTTACAGTCATTACAGGAACTCATGAACGGTTCTGAAGGTGCTAAACTCTTTGCCAAATTCCGGGCCCAATCACCATCAACACATTAAAATGAAGAATTATTCTCACAAACCTTTCTTATTATTAAAAAAAAATATCATCATTGTCTATAAATTTCTACCTCAACCTTTATCGTTATTGGCCGTCAGCTGTAACCTTGGACATAACATCAATCAAAGCTGAACTTCGCCGCTGAGAAAAATATGTCGTGACACTGTGACTGCGCGACATGTCCAATGGACATTACGTCCAGTTAATGTCTGTTGCACACGAGGGTAATAACTAGACTGTATAGTTGTGAAGCCAGGGTCTGGTTTATAACTATAATCTACCAACCCGCACTGGGCCCGCGTGGTAGATTATAACCCACTCCCTTTAACAGAGAGCAGGCCTGTGTCCCAGCAGTGGGAACATTTTGGCCTGATTAAATGCATTATGCAATGTCCGATTTCATTAATACTAGACGAAAAAAATTGGTTGCCTGTAAAGTCGGTATACGGGCGAAAGTTTTACGTGACAACAACTTTGAAGGGACGCGTGCCTTTCACTTTTTATGTCTGTCTCTCTCGCTCTTAGGCGGGCTAACCATGCCCGAGTGGAAGGGACGCGTGCCTCTCACTCGCTCTCATTGTGAGCGCATAACGTGAGCGGAGCGTAACGCAGTTTCTTGAAGTGTCACCCGGCAAACCAATTTATAAGACGTTGTCACGTCAAAACATATCACCTACCACAAACCACACACCGATTCACCGATGCGTAAGGCTTAGACAATCATACAGCTTGCTGAGCAACAGATTTCTATCAATATTATTATGAACCAAACTTGACTAAAAACCACAAACAAGTGTCACAAATGCAGAATTCGAAGCTTACTGGTAACTTACTGACAAAGTATTGGTTGCTTAGGAAACTGCGTACGTTGGACATTACTTAATTTGACGTTAGTTTAAACGGGCATAATAAGATCTTTTGCCTTCGTGCATCCTTTTACTGGTTTTCAACAAAAGATCTTTGAGTTCTGGCTAGTAACGCACGTATAGTTTTTGACATCCATAATTTTTTACCCAAATGTCCTTTCTTTGGTATTGTTCGTCGAATCGTCGAGATCCTTAAGTTTTGAGTTGAGTTGCACGATTTCTGACAAATGCGTGCACTGACTGGACAGGTCCTCTCAATCTGTGTGGTTCTTTCCTCAAAAGACCATCTCAGACATCGATCTACATGGTCTTCATATGATCTCACCAAGATTATGTCTGGACTTTAAAAGAGACTGTGACCTCCGAGTTTGTTTCAGCCTTTCTTCTCAGACTAGTCAGATAGGAAACGCCGATCTCATCTAGTTTTAAAATATGATTGACGTTTAAAAGTGTTTGTACAAACCTACTTACAAAATAAAAACATTTATCATTAAACGTGGAACCTACACGTGGAACCTATATATGGGAGACCTTTGCCCAGCAGTGGGACAACATAGGCTAACGAAAAAAAAAAACCCTCACATTGAAATTATTATGACACTACATGTCATATAGGTGCGACTCTGTGTTTTATAAGCAGGATAGCAGTCGCCGCATCCTTCAAACGGGCGCAGTCATCACAAAACATATTTTTCGATAGATACAATAACTGTGTTCATAAATATTACTGTTCACTTCTTCCTACAAAAGCAACCCACCAATACAGCAACCGTTCAAAAATACTTAAACTATAACTGGACAAACAGAAACACGTAACGGAAAAGCCTAAAAGCTTTTAGGTCGGCTCGGATTTTAGTTTTAAAAATATCAAACTGTTAATTGGTGGACAGAATATTTCATTGTATCGGGAGCGTAAGGGGTGCTACACACTTGTTCAGGTTGCATGATTCGGCACAGCCGGGCGGCAACCTCGAATATAGGTATGTAGACATATGTTTGGGCAAAGCCTTACAGCGTTTGTCCACCGCCATCGCCTACGGAATGTTAACGAGAAACGAGATTATTCTAACTGAACGTGACGTCCCGCTGACGTGCGGTGAGCACGCCGCGGCCATAGTGAATGTATGAATCGCTACTTCGGCGCCGTCATCTCGGCGCCGTAATTACTTGGGGTCGGCTTTGTTGTTCAACAAATACTGCCGAACTGAATGTACCGACTCGAACAAGTGTGTAGCAACCCTTACTTTGTACGAATGTTTGTCCATTTCAGGGTATTCTCGTAATCTAACTCTCTTTGTGCAGTTCTATTGTAAATCCATTAATTGTCAATGGAATAACAAATAGATCTCAATACATATGTAATCGCATGAACGAATGTTATGGTGAATTGAATTTGGAAATGACCTGTGTCTGTTAAAGTCCCTTATGTGTCAAATGTCTCTATGTGTCCGACCTACCTACCTATGTGTCGGAAAGTTGTGTCATACTTAATCCATTAAAAATATTGTAATTTTTTTTTAAGGTCATTTTAATAACTCTACCCCAAAAATTTTATTTGGTAGGTTGTTTCTCTCCGCCCAACAACAACTGTGTATCTATTTCACGTTCGTTGTCACAAACAGGATATTATGTTTGTTATAACAAAGTGCTGTAAGCGGTACAGTTGAACCCTTTCTCACAAGATTGATTCGTTGGAAGTTCGCGACTTGGCGCGGGTGCACTCATCAATCAAATGGAACACATTACAGAACTATTGTGCGGGAGTACTCAAGAATTGATACGTGTTAGTTTACATGGTATTACGTAAATAATAATAACAAGTGGATAGAGGATGAGAGAAAAGGATAGATTTGTCCATTGAGCACGATGGATTTTTTGGGAATGCTACCATTTAGCGCTATGCATTTTTTGGAAATGTTCCCGATTTATCCATTTTACGCTACAGAGTACATAGATATAGCAATCAATAAGTTAAAAACGCGAAATAATTGATAAATAGAGTAGAAAATATAACAACCATATACATTTGGTACACCCAATAAAGTTGTAACCATATATCGAAACTTGCCTTCAATTTCCCAAATGGATTTTCTGAGAACGTATGTGCTGCACAGTGTACACTTTGTTTGTCAAGCCGGACTGGGCAGTAGAATATATTATCTTCACAGGTTCTAGGAAACAAACGAGACACAAGACATTTGGCAAGGCTCGGACAAGACAAAGGCAAGACAAAGGTATCGAAGATTGTGGCCTATACAATACAGCTGAATGTAGTGCTAGTCTAACGTAGTGGTTTGTTTACGTCATTGGTGTACTTAAATGGAAGTAAGAATAAGGAATTTTAACAGTATGTTGTTTATTTTAAATTATGGGTTGCTAGCCTTTGTAAGATCGCTCGTACTAGGTATGGTCTAAACGTAATATATTCAGTATGTGGAATATACAGCCAAACTAATAGATATTATATCTACTTTACGGGTTAATTGGCTTCAGCCATAACGGCGCAATTTGACCTACCACACTTTGTAATAAAACAGTGTTTTGTGCTAATACAAGAATTGTATCCTGTGTTTTTTAAAACAACAGAATTGCTCTTAACCTAACAAAACCTTGACATAATGAACATACCGTGCCCTGGCCGTCCAAATGACGTTGATCCACTATCAGGCATCTCAATCAGTAAACAATACACGTAGCCACTGACCACGCGGAAGAGCTCTCGAGGAGATAGGTCGCTGATAACATCGCTCTGTCCGAGGGTTGGCCAGATATAGGTATAAATATCATGTGTCGGGATGCGTCGATCTGGAACAGATACAAGCATAGATACATGGGGGCCGTAAGTTTATAAAAACTTTTAATTAAGTATCTGAAAATGTACTCATTTTCATGTAAGCGAAATAACAAGCTGGGGCGGAGACCGTTACTCCCTGAATGAATCTTCATTCTGACCTAACCCAATTGAACTCAAGACGCCTAAAACGTCACTCACAATATCTCGAAAACTTCGTTTGCTTACATAGTATGACGAATTCCAACAACTTAAAGTAAAAAACAGGGTGTTGTGGCGCAGCCCGGGTGAAGCCTATGTCCAGCAGTGGACCGCGATAAGCTGAGTTTAAAGCAAAACATTGAATTTTAAATGTCGTTATATATATGAGGATGCTCTATGGACACGAAACACCATGACACATTGATCATAGAAAAACACAAGTGTAAAATAAAGCTTAAAAATATTTTATTCAAATCCCCTAAGTAATCTTTTTAGTCGAATTAAGCTCTATCAATTAATTAAATCCGAAATCCTAAACATTCACATAAATAAACAGGAACTGTAAACATAGCTTGTATAGCTTTTGTATCAATTCGACACTGGCTTGTATCTTCGGAAGCCGAGTAACGCGCCGCTAGTCAAACATCAAACATCATGAATCAAACGCGTCCGGATCCGGACAGCTGGACAACCGGACACCCGGACACACCAGACGTCTGGTGACTTATATTATTGTGTAGGGTATTTTTATTTGAGGTAGGTAAATTGAGGAACGAAATTTAGTGTAGGGTTTGGAAGGCTATATTTCTGTCCCGATATGATGTCAGCTTTTCTATTCTATTTTAGGTTTTGCCTCTTTTTAGGCCAAAGAAACAGCAATGCCATCCAACGTGACAATGCTGACAGCCTCTTGGGCACTTTTCCCATTGACAGCGATGCAGAGGGATTTTGGATGTCCAATGAGTTCTTCCCCTTTTTTATATACCTGTACATAATTGTTGAATAATTTATAATACTTTTCTTGCGCATGTATTCTGAGTCATTTACTTGCTCGTCGCTATACATAAATCATAAAGATACAATACACGGAAGCACGACAAATCATGTTAAACCGAATATCAAAGCGAAATTCAGGCAGCATTCCTAAAATATTACTTATGTACAATACATTAGGAAAATTAAATAATACAACAGAAGTTCCAACTAAAAGCATTGCGCATAAATCATCGCTGAACGACGTACATCGGAACTGCACACCCGTACGACCCAGCCCGAATGGCGAAATAAAAAACTGACTAAATGCGAGTCGTATTCGCATACTGAAGGTTCCGTACTATAAAACACATGTCTGTGAAATAACTGATTGTATTTAGTATTAGTTTTTTTTTTATTTGGAGTATTAAAAAAAACGATGAAGAATTTCTTATTATTCGAGGTTTCTTTTTATTCATTATTTTTATTAGGAGTTTGAGCAACAAGTATTCTGTGAAAATGCCAACTTGCTAGCAGTTCTTAAAACACAGTCCTATGATAGTCAGAAAGAAGACAAACGATGTAAGCAATATTTTGTAATTCTGACTGACCAGCCCTTGACTATTCAAAAGTGCCTGTAATTGCTTTAATTGAAATAAATGCTTTGAGTTAAGTTAAAGGAAAAACGGTGTGGGCTTAGTAATAGGGTCTCGTTGGCACTCTTTGGGTAAACGGAACCCTAAAAGTACACTCCAAACGTATTACCAAGTACGGATCCAACATATTACTCGATATTCGTAATGGAACACGGAGAATGCCGAAGCTATTTCACGGACGCTTTTCATATTCAAACATTGGAAATGGAATTTTTCTAATAAAAATTGCTTGTACCTTCGCTCTTTTGGTGTATTTTAGCAGTTTTAATTTAGCCTAGAAAACAATAGCTCGTGTTTTATGACCCTACTAGTTTCTAGCCGCGACTTCGTTCGTGTGGTAGTCGTAATACACTAAATAACAGCAATTTTTTTATAAAACTCCCACGGCCCCCGCCTAACCCCGTCGCATCGCATCTCTCGGCCGCACTATCGCTTAGCGTTCATTCTGCATTTTTTTTTTTCTTTTTGCACGGCTTCCAAGGGTTGTAGCGTGATGATAAACAGAATCTCAATTGCAAGAATGCGAATTGTAGTTCCAGAAATTAGCGCGTTCAAACAAACTCTTTAGCTTTGTTATGGTATAGTATAGAATAGATGAGAAATCGGGCTAGGTCGATCGGGCCCCAGGAGGAATTTTCAATAACTAAATTACTAGTAGTTTACGTATTTGATCTAAGGATATTGTTTCGGTGCACGCGATCTTGCTGGCGTAGTTGGGTTTTCGAACTTCGACGCTAAATTCCCTATGGGCTGAGCAGAACTGATCCGTAGAGTATCCATCGTCATCGCATGCTTTAGATAAGTTTAATAGTTGTTGCTCTAAGCGCCATCGTGTTTCTTGCCCCGCCAGCGATCCGTTAATTACAAGTTTTCTTGTACGGACTTTTCCTATAAGCATTCAAAATTTAATTTAGCGATACAATCTAATTACCAGCATTAAACAAATGGCACTACGAGAGACTAATCAAAAAGTAATTTAATACCACTCGAAAGTTTATTTCAAGTTTTGGTGGAATTAACTGTAAATCATCCAGAATTACCGGCGTTGTTTGCTACACGAGAAATAAATAGATTTTAACGATTGTGCGTTAAAAACAACAATAAATATTGCTGCTTTGAATATTTATGCTACAGTTGTTACATTTTTTTCTCGTATTTCAGTTAAATAGGTTTCTTGGAGTCAACAACCCTATAATAGCTCTTTCGTTAGAAGCAAAATAAATGCGCATTTTTCATTATTAAAATTTATTCATTAGTCGTGCCAGAATTTTTATTGTATTTTGTACTTAGGATAATGAAAATAGAGCTAAGCAGATATTTTAATTAAACAACAAAAAATAGAAAATTCTCATCAATCTCGCGCGGCTGACCGCTAATCCTGAAAAAATGATAATCTCATCGAGTTTCACCATTAATGTCGTAATTAAACTTTATTGTTTTTTGTTTACAAGCAGTTAGATACGAAATACCCTTTAATAATTAATAATGTGGAACAAAGAATGTGCGGTGGTAATTACCGGGGCGGTATTACCGGCGAACCGGGCGGTATTACTCGCGACCAGGTGTAGGGTAACCTGGCTAATGAGCTCATAAATTGGGACCAGGGTCCCCGAGACCCGGCCGCGACATTTGAAGGTTTCATGGTGTATTAATGTGATTTGTGACGTCATCTTGTGAAGAGACTTTTGATGTTATGGTAGTATGATAAAGTTGGGTTGCGAGTTTTGGTGTTGATTATACCTATGCAATTTAACAGACAGAGGTTTCTGTTCGAGACATGGAGCCGAAAAGTCAGCACTTCGGGAAGTATATGTTAGTGACCTTATTCGCAATGTTCTTCAGAAAGGTCAAGTGCGTGGTATTCTGTCAAAATGTAGGGAAATTAGAAGTATTTTTAACAGATTGAGACTGAGATCAGACTGTGACCGTTCTTAAAATTACGAGAATTGCCCCTCAGATGTATGAACGTAAACGAAGCAAAAAGAGTGTGTAAGGATCGTAGCAGGTGGCATTCCCTTGTGTCTGCCTACCCCCATGGGATCAGGGCGTTAGGTTATGTGTTTAATTTTGAGCAGTCAGAGAAAATTTCAATAACCTACTTGTAAGTCGTAAGGGGTCTTGGTCGCGCAAAGATCGGGAACTACAATATTTCGATGCAGTAAGTGGCTTATTGTGGCCAGTAGGTACTAGTGAGTACAGCGATTTCATTAAATAGCCTGGAGCTGCAGCTTGCATTATTATGCAAATAAGGCGACGCTGTATACCGCCGGCGTCGCGGCGCCGGTCTCAGAAATTAGGTGGAGTCACTGTAGAAGCGGGTGAAGGATTCATGGTTGAGATGGGCAGAAACGATTGTTACGTAAGGGTTTCTTATAATTAGAATTTTATAAAATGTAACTTAATGGTGCCTCTTATTTCATGAGACTAAAACATAAATGGTGAAATTCGGGTGTACTATATGTGCCTCTCTCTGGATCCTCCTTCGGGGAATCACGACAACTAACCTGAAAGAAGACAAAAGACACTAATTCTTAGTGTGAAATAGGAGGAACTGAGATTGGTATAGAGCCACAGGAATTTGATAGTTAGAATTAATGTGCCAGCGGGATTTGACATGGAAAATTATAGTGCCAGAATGCGGATGTACTATAGGTGCCTCTCTCTGGATCCTCCTTCGGGGAAACAGACGTGATGTTATAAATGACTAGCCCTTCTGGCTGTTTAATATTTTTCTAAAGGTCTTTTACCTTTCAGGCTGCCATGAGAATAATCCATTTGGTTTTGGTTTGTATTATATAATTTAAATTAATCAAATTATGAAATCAGTAAAAATCTGTCAAAAAATTTGAAACCCAATTTTATTATTTTCCTACGGTAACAGTAATAAAATAGAGAACCAAATAAAAATTGTACAGGACACAGCAGACTCTAAATCATACGCACTCTGGCACATATTTTTTGTAGCCTCCCTTATTCGCTGTCAAGTTTACCGGACCCTATTCTGCGGGACCTCCGGTTTATATAAATCCGCGCCCCGGGCTTGCTTCACTGAATTTCCTCTAGCTATCCACTGTTTTTTTTTATATCATATCTATACGAGCTTTTCCTGCTATGTTGCTCATGGGTTTGGAAGTTTAAGTATTTCATACCTAACACTAGCTTCTGCCCGTAACTTAGTCCGCGCAAAATATATCCTATGACAGTCGGCAATAGTGTAGCTGTCTATTAGTGAAATATTTTTTGTAATCGGATCAGTACTTCCAGAGATTACCCTTTTACCCTTGACAAAAAAAAAGAGATTACTTTGACAATTTTACAACTTTATAATGTTAGTTTAGATAAAATGTCTTGTCAGTCCTGTCAGTTAAAATGTCTTTGTTCCATGTCACTTGGCTAGATTTAGGCACAATTTTAATATCCATCAGCTAAATTATTCTAAGTTCCCGTTTTGTCCATCGATTGTCCATGCAAGACTAATTCTCAAGTTCTTGTTTTTTCCATATATTATCAAATAATTTTTATTTCTGTTGAAATAATCAGTACCTTTTGCTTTTCTATCTTTATGTATTTCTTATACAGTTCTAGCTGACCTCGCATTGGCTTTTCTTACAATGAGATGTGAGCTTATACTGGAATTTTATACATTGATATGACTTTGTGCGTACGGCGTACCTACTTATTATATAAAATCTTAGTTACTCATAGTATACTTTCATATTGTCAGCGAAATTTTATTCTTGATTCAGTCTGCTGACAACTCGGCGATGGTATAAAATTTTATTTTCATCCTTTGATTGCGAAATTGAGTTTCTGTTTGTTACGGACTATATTTGTTTTGATTTTCGTGTTCATTACTGGTCCCATATAACAAAGAAAACATTACTGAAAATGTGAAATATACAAATGTGCCAACACTTCGATGGCGTGTTGTTGGTTTCCGTACCCCGAAAACCAGGTTTAAAAAAAAACACTTTTAGTTACATGAAAGAAATCGTTATTAGGGGTTTAACCTTGAAACAATTTTGGGCTAGACTAATTTGGAACTGGCAGACAACGATATGTATGGATACAGAGATGGTACCGGTTCAGCGATTGGAATGAGACTGAAGCGCCACGGGAGCGGGACGCAGTGCTGGCTTTAAAATGATGACAGTGTAATTTAGAGAAATCTATGTAATCAATCATTATTGTTAATTAAGGGGGGAAACCGTAACAGTACGTTCTTTTCAGGTAACCACTGAAAATAAGTGCTGTGCTGTGGATCCATAGCACAGCATCATGCTGAGTGGGCTTCTTGTCACACTCATGACGTGCAGCTGTCGGCTATTTCTGATTTATGCTCGTGATCATAGATCTATTTCATTTTTATTATTCGAGTTAATTATATTTTTAAACGCACGTGTTTCTGTGACAAATAAACCTCTTTTTCTTTCTTTCAAAGCAAGCACTCGATATATCAAGCTGATCATAATTATATGTGGTTGAAACATTTTCCTATTTTTATGATCAAATTCTTTCTACCGTAAAAACTGTGAAAATGTAGGTAACAAAATAAATAAATAAATGTTTAAGTAACGCCATAATGTAGACATTTACTCTGTGACATTTATAGTTAACTAGGTGCGCCCCGCGGTTTCACCTGCATAAGTTTCGACCCCGTGGGAATATCGGGATAAAAAGTATCCTATATGTTAATCCTGGTTATAAACCATTTGTGTACCAAAATTCATCCAAATCCGTTCAGTAGTTTTTGCGTGAAAGAGTAACAAACATCCATCTATCCATCCATTCATCCTTTCGCATTTATAATATTAGTAAGAATTAGGATACAGTCGATTACGAAAAGCTGACGTGTTTTAATAAAAACATAGTAAGTAGGTACTTCATACTTTGTCGGCAATGCAATTCAGATTCCCATTCCATTGGCCGTCTATTCTTTTGTCAATATATCATTAAAAGGGCTTACAATATCGTGTATTGTAACTGAACAACGTATTTCCAATCAGTAGAACTAATTTCTCTCATTAGCCCAAAATGAGGCTCGAACCGTGTTGTTATTATATTCGAGTCCATGTGAAATAGTCCTCATTAATAAACTACTCTAATTATGTAGCTAGCTCTAATATGTAAATGGTACACCACTGACTACCTACAGTAGAGTCTCTCCTTTCTCCCTATAATCCATTCAAAGGTGGTCTGTAAAAAATCGCTTTTAGCGATAAGACAAAGAAATTACATTACATTATATAGGGTGACACAATGGCCATTGTTTCACCCTATGTAAAATTTCTACATTTATATCTGTATTTTTTATGGTGTAGATAATAAATGATATTCTTTCCATCTATACCATTAATTAAAAAGGCTTCAACTCAGCTTCCAACTCCTATTGCAGTCCACTGGATATAGGCCTCTTCCAGAGCGCGCCACAACACCCTGTTCTCCGCCTTCCGCATCCAGTCTGTCCCAGCCACCTTCTTTAGGTCGTCCGTCCATCTAGCTGGGGGGCGTCCCACACTACGCTTACTGATACGCGGTCTCCACTCTAGGACTCGTTAAAAAAGCGGTACAAAGGCTTACAATATCATATCATCATCAACACCATTGCACTGCTGGCCAGAGGCATCCCCCAAGCACCTCCACTTCGACCGGTTCTGTGCTTCTCGCATCCAACGGGTTCCTGCGGCCTTCACAATGTCGTCGGTCCACCTTGTGGGAGGCCTTCCAACGCCACGTCTTCCGGTACGGGGTCTCCACTTCAGAACATTTCGGCCCCATCGGCCATCTGTTCTGCGAGCAATGTGCCCTGCCCACTGCCACTTAAGTTTGGCAATTCTTCGGGCTATGTTGGTTACCTTGGTTCTTCTCTTCATTTCTGATTCGATCACGCAGGGAAACTCCAAGCAAAACCTCCATTGCCCTTTAGGTGACTTTAAGCTTTCTAATATGGCCCATTGTGAGCGACTACGTTTCAGTGCCATATGACATGACATAGGCAACACGCACAATATCATATGTATATCGGAACTGAACAACGTATTTCAAATCAGTGGCACTATTTTCTCTCATTAGACCAAAATGAGGCTAAAACTGTGTTGTTACTCGTATTATGTTCGAGCTCCATGTTAAATACTCCTCATTAATAAACGACTCCTAATTAGCTTTGACGTCGATTTGTGCTGTTCCATTTGTCCTAAATTTAATATTAAATTCATAATAGCTTTCCGGAAATCCGTTTTGATGTTGTAATAATTGAAATGACTGCTGCACGCCCGGGGTTGGGGTTGAATATTTTAATGTTTTGTGTTATTATTAAATAAATTACTTTCTACTATTTAATCAAATACAGCCTGAAATACACATGCTGTGTATTAGCACAATCAGCATGGCTATACGAAAAGAGTGTAATCATTTATCATCTCACACAGCGAGCATGTTGTAAATGAACAATGAGCTTAAGTAGTACAGTCACGAGCACCAATATGTCAACACTTGGCAACTTTCAATTGCGATTTTTTCGTGAAATAACGAATACAACATTGAAATACGACACATTACATAAACGTATGGGTTCGACAATGCTTTTTTCGTAACAACATAAAATTTCATTAAAAAATAAAGGAGTAAATCGCTGTTGAATAAGGCCGAGTGTATACATACTTTTGCTCGTGACTGTACTTACTAGACTAGCAAACAAGTATGATTTTTAATAGCATGTGTATTTCAACCTTTATGCTGAGTATAAACACAAAGTATTATTATTATTAGCCGGTGATGTCTCACTTCAGGGCAAAGAAGGCTTTTCTCTCTTTACACTTCTCTGTTCAAAACAAAAACACACGAGACCACAGACTGACATTAGGCAGACAAATTATTGATGAATAGAAAACACAGCCTAATCGAAAACAATATCCTTATTTAATCACAGCTATTGTCGTATACGACAATAGCTCAGTTTTCACATTGTAATGTAATTTTAGGCCTTATAAGGCCTGAAATTACATTACAATGTGAAAACTGATTGAATTTTCCATGTAGCCTAATCTTCCATTCATTTCACATCACCCCCACCATTTCATTTCACCCCATGCCATTGTCTCTGCTATTATTACAATTACCCTTTCTTTACTAAGAATCAAATAAAGTAGCGCTGACAGAACGTCTTAACATTCCACCCCTGCGTTGACAAAAGTCCTGTAAAAACAAACTCAACCCGCCATAGCCATGGTATTTGCAGAATAAGTAATTCAATTTAAATAAAACGCCGTATCGATTGAAAGCTACTGCTGCCGGGGGTTTAGTCATGGAATAAGTATTTACAGAAGGACCAGTTAACTTTACATCCAGCCGATCGATTTTGTAAAAATGGCGCCGTGAAAAGTTAGGTGAAGTGAACTTAGAGTGAGCTGTCAATAGTGTCAATCCCTAGCATTAGTTGGAATGACAGTTCACTCCAAGCTCACTTCACCTAAGTTTTCACTGTGAGATGGTTACAGAATCGCACTGCTGGTTTACATGTGGTAACAAAAAAGGAGATAGCGCGGCAGTCTAGCTCATTATAATATGCGAGGTTTTGGCAAGGGGAAGTGCATTTGTGCAACAGTATTCTTGTTTTTAGCACCCAATAACTACAAACGGCGGGGTAATTGCGTAACACACTAACAGTAGGAATGGCTTTCATTTTTACAGTTCAACAATTTTCATTGCGTTATTTACGTAGTTAAGCATGTGATTGCAAGTGTGTTACGCAATTAGTACCTGTCTCCAAACTAAAAAAAAAAACTTGGTAATTATTGATCCTTCTGTACATGCTACTCTACGGTCAATGGTCTCGCTGTCCCGCTGGAGGCCTTGATCTGGCGAAATGAAACATAAATTAATAAGTTGCTGAAGAACGGTGCTTCAGTGCTTCTGTGTAGTTACACCGGCGTTATTTTTGCTTTCAGACCGATGAGCTTTAGTTTTATAAAGGTTATATAATAATAAAGGTTTACACAGATATTGGTGAAAATGCAAGACTTACTTGATAAACAAAGCGTACAAGTACGGTCACCAAAGGAGATAAGTAACCAGGGCCGTCGGATATAGTAGAAGTTTTGTAAGAAACCGATGGATGTTTTCGAATAAAATTTAATTTAATTAATAGAAAACAAACAGTTCATTTATCAAATTAAATTTCATTCGCAAAAATACATCAGTTTCTTATTAAACATCAACTATATCCGATGACCCTGGTTACTTATCTCCTTTGGCGACTGTACATCACTTTCTATTTAAAATGTAAGTAAGTTTTTTTATTGTTTCACATTCTTAACTTTACATGTGTGCATTCGTTTTCAGGCGAAATGAAACTATCTTTTTTAACTTAAATATTCTTATACTTTCAACCAGTAATCAACTTGTAACTGTGTGCATTGCAAAAACTTTTTCTCATGTAGAAAAAAAACGAGGATACAACACAATACCCCCGTGCGTCGGAAAGCAGTAATACCGATGGTCCCGGCTGACATCAGTTACGTTACGTCAAAAGCCCGAAAGTCTGACAACCAGTCTTACCGAGGGATATAGTATTACCCAATAACTGGGTTGTGCAGGTCAGATAGGCAGCTCCATGTAAAAGAATGGTACTCAGCTGCATCCGGTTAGACTGGAAGCCGACCCCAAAATATTTGGGAAAAGGCTAGGCAGATGATGATAAGAGAAAGATCGAGGATTTAAGTATCACCTTGTTTGCTCCGTGCATTTTCACTTGCTTTCAGCAGTGCGATTCTGTAACCATCTCACCGTGAAAACTTAGGTGAAGAGAGCGTGGAGTGAGCTGTCATTCCAAATAATGCTAGGAATTGATACTACTGACAACTCACATCAAGCTCACTTCACTTGAGTTTTCACGGTGAGATTTTTACAGAATCGACCGGCTGACCATGGAACCACGAAGCATTTTGCATTATGGAATGCAATAAAGTATTGAGTATTGAAGCTGAACCTACTCAGAATTCTCCCCAACTAAATCTGCCTTAAATTTCTCCGTCTATCAAACTTAACAGCAAGCCTGACTGTCCAAACATAAATATTATTCGTTGCTCAAACTTGTAGCAGTTCTAGCACAATTACAACCGACCCGCGTCCGTGTGGACAGCCTGCGGAGTTCTGGAGACTTACGAATTTATGTTTAGTTTAGAATTGAGAAGTCGATGACTTTGATGTCGGATTAAAATTGAAGCTATGTTTATGGTGATATTTTGAGTTGTGAAAGTGTTAGAGAATCAATGTTGTTGGGGATGTTGTTTGACGGGATTTAAATAATTACTTACCATAGATACCTACCTGTTACGTTTTGTGAATTAAGGTTAAGGTTAACGAATTTATTTACTCATAAAGTACAACACAGTTCACTTAATAATGAGCTTAAGTAAAAATAAAGTAATTTAAGTAATCTACGGCGATCGAGCAATTCTAATATATGTTGTCATAAATGTATTTTTTTAATTTTGATTTAAACACAGCAAGCGATTTGCTATCCTTGATATAATTTGGCAGATTGTTGTATAATTGTGCTCCTTCATATGTGATAGTCTTTTTACCATAGTTAGTCCTATTTCTTCGCAATTTAATATGGTTAGTGTTTCTTAGTTTATGGTAATATAATTTTTAACAAGTTTTATGTCAGATTTTAATTCACCAGTCGTTATTTTTCGTACCTACTAGTATGCACATTGTGTAAGTGTATGAATTTATTCCTCATCCACGAAAGATACTCATTGACTGGGCCTAAAAAGGCTACTTTAAGCAATACCTCTAAAAGCTATTCATTTCCTGAATTCCCAGCAAATCCTGACCTGACCGATCGACGTGTGCGGCTGTTATTATTTGGCCACGGACCCCTCTTTAGCTTTATTATTAGTATAGTGTTAGGTTATAATTAAATTCATTATTTAAGTACGTTCCAGCTGAGATCAGCTGAGATCTTTTTTTTATTGTTTGTTTTGTCTGATGTATGTATCTGGAGTATTGTGTGTCTTTTAGTTTGTGCCAAATAAATGTATTTTCTTTCTTTCTTTCCGAGTATTTTAAATAAATAATTACAAAACCTAAAGTTAATTCCGCCCTAGTATGCACTATAAGTTTAGTCCATCTTCGAGCTCTCCCCGCTAACTTTAACCGGTAACTTTTTAAATATCACCCTGCTTTAAGTCTCAGGATCTAGGGGACTGGCTTTAATATGGAAAGGAAACTTCTTGAAACTATTTTATGAGTTGAAAGATATTAATTACTTCTAGTTAGTTGGTTTTTAGTTAGGGTTGTTAGGTATCTGTGGAAAGTTAGGGGTGCTAAATACTTTTTCGGGTCGGCACGCACTGTTGTTCTTGTTCTTATTCTAGTTGTCACAATCGGGTGGCAAAATCAAATATACAGGATGAAATTGAAAACTTGCGCCAATTCGAATTAGTTGGTTCAATATCTGAAGGCCAATTCTCGTAATTTAAAACGTTCAAAATCTAGTCGCGGTCTCATCTTGGCGACAAACAAATGTCAAATTTTTTTCAAAATTTAGTGAAATTAGAAGTATTTTTTGACAGATTGAGACAGATCAGACTGTGAACGTTCTTAAAATTACGAGAATTGCCCCTCTGTTATTATTATACTTATTAACGCCTCGTCTGAGATGATTATGTAGTCTACGTACTATTCGTATCGACAAACATAGTGCAAACTAAGTTATTGCCTTGAAGTAAACAAGAATTATCGGTGTTCAAGAAAAAAAAAATATCAAAACAAATAAGTAAATTAAAGTATACATTTTAGCGCGCGCCCGATAAACAATCCATTCATTACAGAGTTCACAGCATCAAGCAAGTTGGCAACGCGAACTAGCGATGAAATTTTGCATAAGAGTTCCTTTTGTAACGAAAAGTGAGTAGTAACAAAAGATCGAAAAAAAAATGACCCCCTAGTAGGTTTAAGTTCCTCATATTTACCCATGGGAAATTCTATCGCGTACACACCTTGTTATAGTCATAAATGATAACTCTATACACTTTCTCAGAGTTCTCCGTTTCTATTATACAAAGGCAGCACACAAGTGCTCATTATTCCACAACCTTTAACAACGTATTCCTATTTCCGAGCGTCCTATTCTACCCAATCGACTATCTGTAGTTCGCTTGCTACGCCCTACTTGCTACCTACTAGGATTACCTAAAGGTAAGCATACACGGACAACTTCAGATGCTCAAGTACCATGAACGATCGAGTAATTGGGCTACTGTGATGACAACGTTAGCAATTAGTTAGACCGCCAATCCATATTAAGCTAAATTAACTAACTTATTAAACTAAGCAACAGCGTTTTTTAGAGGTTAGCAATACAGACCATTAGAATAGAATATATTTTTTCTTTATTAAAGTAACCAAGACTATGTTAGTAAGCACAGACACTAAACAAAAACAAAGAAAACAATACAAAAAATAACGGTTGGTCACCGTCGCGACATTCCATGAGAGACGGCACAACGCACACACAGTCCAGGCGACTCACAACCATGCATAAAACACTATTGGAGCCGCCCCATTAGAGGTGGTTATTGAAAAAGTTGTAGGGTATCTTAAAAGGTTAAACGAAACCTTAATTAGATCGCTTTTGTGTCCGTCTGCGGCGTCTGTCACAGAGGTTTTGAACTGAAAACTTCTTTAGGCGCACTTTGCGCTCTTTCTGAACAGTGAATGTACAAAACTGAACCGTCACAGTCGGGTTGGTGGCGCTGAATCGCGGAGGTATACTCGGCTCCTGTCGTAAGTTTTCACTTCTATCGTATAGTCTCATTACCACACGATATGAGTGTTCTGGCACATACGCCCTTTTCTGTAGCTCTCCATTACCTTTCTTTAGCAAGCGTTACCGGGCAATGATTGCTGATAAAGTAGCCCGTGTAAGCGCAACTTTAGTGTGTGTCGGAAGCCGAAATCCCGACTTCTAACTTAGTGCTAGCTTACAGCTCTCAAAATTACTGCCTTTAGATAAAGACCGCCTTCAGACAAAGCCTTCTTCTTATGGAATTTAATAAATTGGTCAATATGGAGGATACCTACTAGGTAAATATGGATCAGTTGTAGGTAATAAAGCCAAAATAATTAATGCAATTTTTCAAAATTAAGCTTTCTCCGGCAAATATTGCCGGGCAACAAATGCCCGTGTAAGCGCAACTTTAGTATGTGTCGGAAGCCGCAAGCCCGGCTTGTAACTTAGTGGTAGCTTAGAGCTCTCAAACTTACTGCCTTCAGATAAAGACCGGCTCCACGGCTCCAGACTAAGCCTACTTCTTGTGGATTCTCTTGCAACTGTACTTGAGATGGTTTTGTGATAAGTGTGGGTTAAGTTACCTTTTGTATGTTACCTATGGTTAGGTTAAGAGGGTTTTTATTCTTTGAAAATGTATTATTTCGAAAAAATCATGCTGAGATACGCCAGACGAGCGTATCTCGGTATTATCTTCATCTTCTTAGCGTATTTATGGCAAAAAGTTAAAACATCTTTCGCCAAAATTCAGATGCGTGAACTTCGTGGCCGACTTGGAAATGTCTTGTCTTCAAACCCAAGTCGGCCAGAGCAAAGACAATCTTCATAGATGGGAGTTTAGGGACGGCTCAGATCTCAAGTGCGTATGCGGCAGGTCCCCACAGACAATGGCTCACCTTCCATCCGCCGCATACTCTGTCACCTGTGCACTTGCTGTTCTTATGATTGCGTCGGCATTATTTACTCCGCGTCACTCCCTTCGCTGAAATTACTTTGGATTTGGTTTTAAACGAGATTGAAGTTTGCGCTAAAAATCAATATAAGTAATGGATGCACCCGACTCAGTTACACTCCAATAACATTATAATATCAAGACGTGCACATAAAACCCGTGCAGTAAACGGACGCATACTTAGGTATTACAAAAATCAATAAGCTCAGCTTAGCAGACGATGTCATTATCCATCAAAACACCTAAAGTTTATTCAAACTAATGTTTCAAATTGATGTTATTTCAAGTTAAACAAATATCAACTTTATTATAATGTTAATTAATTTGATTTCAGAGTGACTAGCACTATTGAAAAAGTTATAAAAATGTTTTAAGTTGTAGCGTAAACTAAACTTTATTGTGTAGGAATTAAAGTTATTTTTCCATAAACTCATATTTATTTACATTTTTGGCAAATAAATCGTGAATGCAGTTTACATTGTTGGTTTTATTTATAAACGATGATTAAAGTCAAGAGACGTTGAAACGTCAAAAATGTATGGTTAAACAGTCGCTAATCATTACTTAAATTTAAGCAACGTTTATAAATAAACGGGTGAAATGTTTACAGGGTCCAAAGTTCAAAATCACCAATATCTAGGTCCCCTAAATAAACACAAGAGAGTAATTTAACCAGCTTTTTTTTTTAATTGACGCGATGACGCGGCGACATGAAAACAATTTCGCGGGGCCTTTGTATCGGTAAATTGACTCCGTTATTTATGAACCGATCGGGATCACTTTTAGAGATGAACAGTTGATGCGGGAGCACTGTGGAGTTTTAAAAATGAAAAACAATTAGGTTGTGACGTGGCGAGGGGGTAAAAGCAAAGAGTTAAATCGTTAGATTCGGCTGACTGCGTCAGAAAATGGTCTCGTTTCAGTTTCTGTTACTTACTAAATATATTACTGTCTCGGTCACTCATACAGAAAAATATATGTATCCCATGTGGGATGTGTTAGCTGACTAATTACGGCGAGGGCAAATCTAACAGTTTAAATCTTTGGGTAAAAGTGACAATATTATAGGGGTAAAATTTTTCAAGAAAACATTTCATTTACGATAAATTAGAAAACCGCCGCATAATTTGGGACGTAAAACGTCCTCGCTAGGTAAAAAAAAACTGTTTCAATACATAATGTAATTTTTAATTAATAGAACTGCTAGTTACTATGCAGGTACCGTTCAGGAACTGAAAATAATATTGATTAACTGTTCTTCCGAACCGCACGTTACAAAATTTTGTGTCAGTGCGGTTAGTGGAAGTGCTCAGGTGCGGTTCGGGCAAGTACTGTTGAAATTAGTGCTCTGAGTGGTATACCTCCATTTTATTTTACATACATCTTTCATTGTATTAATATTATTAATATTGTAAGTACTCGTATATAAATACCACACCATCGCATTAGGTTAATCCTGTTATGATAGTTGTAAAGGTAAATAAAAGGTAAATAAATAAATCATTTGGCGCAAACAAAACGTTGCATCGACCATTTGATTTGATTTTTAACCGACTTCAAAAAAGGAGGAGGTTCTCAATTCAGTTGTATTTTTTTTTTTTTTTTTATGTTTGTTACCTCAGAACTCACACTATTCACACGTAACCATTGCGCACATTTGGTCACTGCGATGATGTGGTGTGGTTGTGGTACGGTCAGCAACAAAAGTCGGTTAACACTTTAGTTTTTTAAATCTTAATTATTGAGCAAAATATTCTTTAAAAAAAAATAGCAATAGAATATTTAAGTTTAATTAACTCTGTTATTACATGAAATAGAGAAAACCAATGTATCGCATCATTTTGTATCAATTTAGACGATTTGTAAAAGTAACAGTGTTAATTGACTTTTGTTGCTGACTGTACGTGTGATCGGGCCCTTACACACAATAAATAAAACCTTTCACAGCTCGACTGTAATAACAAAGATAAATAAGTACCAAAGAAGCGGCAATATGTCAGCTGGTCCATATTACACCTACGCGTATATTACTCATGATAAATGTTCCCCCATCATTCCGTGATGCCTACGGGGAACGCCTCCGTCGTGGTTAACTGATTCGTTTCTGTTTGTTTATTATTTTTCGGAAAGGATGTAGGTATAAATATATCTAAATTACTGGGTTTTAATTGTGAAGTATGTGACAAGAATTAGTCTGAAATACGGTCCACCGTTTGGCCTTTAAAATATAACGAGGCAAATACGTAAAAAGCGGGTAGGATATAATTGAATACTCCGGGACGGAACGACTAGTACCTCATCATCTGCCTAGCCTTTTCCCAACTATGTTGGGATCGGCATCCAGTCTTACCGGATGCAGCTGAATACTGTACATGGAGTGACTGCCTATCTGAGGGGTAATTCTCGTAATTTTAAGAACGTTCCCAGTCTGATCTCAGTCTCAATCTGTCAAAAATCCCTCTAAATTCCATGCATTTTCACAAGTTTTTGACATTTGTTTGTCGCCGAGATGAGACTGAGACTAGATTTTGAACGTTTTAATTTACGAGAATTGGCCTTCTGATCTCCACAGCCCAGTTACTGGATGATACGAACGACTAGTACTTATTGGTATTAAAGTAAATATGATCTTAAATACAACCTAGCTTGAACCAAAGATCTAGCCCGGAATCAGTAGTTAAGAATAACCCAGATCTAGACTAAGAATAGATTTTTATCTTAGGCTAACCCCAATTGTCTAGAAACCATTCCATCCCATAATAAAGCTGAAGAGTTTGTTTCTTTGAACGCGCTAATCCAATTTTAATTTAATTTATTTTGACTTCAAGACACAAACGTCAGTGTAGCCCAGTGTGGCCCTGATTATCAGTCGGATTTGAAAAAATATTTTTGCATTAGACATCTCTAGAGAAAGTATACTTAATATCAAGATAGAACCCTAATCAGCCGAGGAAAACAAAGCAAGAGGCAGAAAAAACGCTAAACTAAAAGAAAACGAAGAAATAGCGGGGCAGGCGATGCGATGCGACACGTTGGGTCGGGGAGCAAGAAATGTCACGCGGACGAATTCGCATGCAGAAGCTAGTTAACTTATAAAATTACTCATCGTTTATATGTTGGTCAATCCAGCACAACTACTATTACGAGATCCGAGAATATAACTGCTGACCTGCTTCTGAAGAGACTTGAACTGACTTGACTTGACTTGGTGGGGAAACGTTTTTTTATAATAAAAAAAAATACACCGACTTTTAAAAGCCAGTATCTATTTATAATCCTTTTTTTTAACGTTGCCCCACCACACTCAAATACACAGCCAGGCCCGGAACAATTCTTTGTAGATCATACAAATATTTCTTCCGTGCGGGAATCGAAGTCGCGACACGCAGCGCAGCAGTCAATCGCTTAACCACTGCGCCAACCGTGCCGTCAAAGCTTTAAAAGCTTTATATTTAACGCACAGAATAAACATCACGTTATTCTGCGGAAATATCTAATGACACAACGTTAACATGAGGCGTAATGATCGTAAAACATACTTCCGCTTTTAACACACCCGCCATCTTTTTTCGTGACGTCACTGCCCTAAAAAGCCAAGATTTATAGTATCCATCAGGCCGTCAAATATCGAATTTTAACAAATAATCATGTAATAAGAGGAGCACGCCATCCATCATCGCGTTCGCCCAAGTTCGGGCTATCACTCAAATTTCAGTGGTATAAGCAGCTGAAAGTTTCGGATATTTTTAGGAGAGGGAATGGTAGACTGGAAAATATAGTTTTAGGTTTTTGATAAAATTGACAACTATAAGAATATGTGAAGGTGGTGCGATGAGAGCAGTGGTAGCCCCGTGGTATCGGCCGCGACTTCCGAGTTGTAGGTCGTAGGTTCGAACCCAGGCAGGCATTTTACTTTGTGTAAATAATTTCATCATCACCGCTCTCAAAACAGTGAAGGAAAACATCATCAAAACATAGAACCAAATATTCGAAGACATGTGACATCTACCAACCCGCGCTGGGCCCGCGTGGTAGATTATAACCCACGGTTGGGATACAGGCCTCGTCTATGTAAGAGGGAGTGGGCCGTAATCCACCACGCGGGCCCACTGCGGGTTGGTAGATGTCTTCGAATTTTTGGTTCTAGGACATGCCGGTTTCCTCACGATGTTTTCCTTCGCCGTTTTGAGAGCTGTGGCGATTAAACATTGTGCACAAAGTAAAGCGCCTGTCTGGTTTCGAACTTACGACCTACAACTCAGTAAGTCGGGACCTCTGCCACTCGACCACCCCTACTCTCCACCTTATTATGATGCTTAATGCCCCAATATTATTGAAGGTTTATCTTATTTACGCCATACGGCAATTACACCAATGGAGCAAAAAATCACTTTATGTGCTGCTTTCAATCCATCCTGTGCGCGCTGGACATCGAACGAGTGGCGATGGTTCGGCATTCAAAGTGCAGCATTTGTCCATAGCCCCATCACTCCTTCCATATTGCGCACATTCATTGCGAATTTTTGAAACACAATGTTTTTTCAAAATAAATACATTAACATTGAAAAACACGGAAAATTTTGAGGTGTCTTCCTGCCTGACACATGACAGATAATTTTGATTTAATAGATTTATTTTAATACCCTTTCTGTACTTCTTGCAACATACATGTGAAGATCTCGTTTAGACATAAACATGCACTCATATACACCATACTTACCAACGCCTTTCTATGCAGGAAGGCAAAAACCACAGAACGCCACCAGCTGCGATCCTTATATACCCCTTTTGCTTCGTTTACGAACGTAAACATACATCTTAGACATAAAATGACTTCGAAAATGTACTACTAAATTTCAAAACTTCCAAAATATAAGCTTAACCTAATTCTGTGAACGGCGCGCGAACTGAGCAGCCCCTGACAGATTCATTACTCTTTTGTCAAAACATTTGTTTAGACGAAAACAAATGGGCGAAATGTTTTGCAGCAACACTTACATTTAACATTATTTTAACTCGTTTTGTGCGTATTAAGTAGAAACTTGTCTAACTGATGAAGGTGAGTTATTTATAAAGTAGTATATAATATTAATTAATGGCAAATGATATCGCGGCAGGCCCAGACGGAGATGGCGGGATGAGCTGGACTCCTTCAATAAAGATTAGTCCTTGGCAGCTCTGGACAGACGGAAAGAGGGTAGGGAGGCTTTTGCCCAGCAAAGGGACATTAGCTGAGTAAGGGTAGGGCCGAAAATCACGATGCCACTTCGACACGACATATTTGCATTATCATTTGTATGGTCATAACTATACAGGATAGGAGGGCATCCATCGACGCGCAAACTGTAGCTATGAATTCAGCACATGAGACTAGATTCTTGTCTAGTCTAGCTAGATAGCGTAGAAATTTTTCAAATCAGCTGTTCCCTCCATTTTGTCGGATTACACGAAGATGAAGCAGCTGTTTTTTTGCGATTTCTTGTTTTGTCCCATAGTCAATTATAATTATAATAATAATCAGCCTATAATGGTAACACCCTACTTAAGAGGTTTTCAGTTATTACAATTACACCTTGTATATTTTAAGTCCTCTTAGTCTTTATTATAAATAGCCATGAATAGTAAAGCCAGTAGTAGTAGATGTCCACTGGACATAGACTAATGCCCGTCGATTTTAAGCGTCCATGTGTTTATAATAACCGCGAATAGTTCTAAATTAATGTAGGAGCTCGTGGCTAAGTAATAACAGCCGTACGGGTCGATCGATCAGGTTAAGCTACGCTTGCCGTGGTCGGTCCATCGATGGGTGGCCATCTTTAAATACCGAGACCCCTGAAAGCACGTTAAGCCGTTGGTCCCAGCTGTCATTCGTGGATCTTTGTCTTTCGTGGTCGTCAGAAGCCCGAAAGTAACAACCAGTCTTACCAAGAGGTATCGTGTTACCCAGAAACTGGGTTGTGGAGGTCGGATAGGCAGTCGCTTCATGTAAAATTCTGGTATTCAGCTGCATCCGGTTAGACTAGAAGCCGACCCCAACATAAGTTGGGAAAATGCTAAGCAAATTAATATCAATTTGAAATTAAAATTGTTGGTCATTAAAATTTAGTATTGATACTAAAACTAATCAGTTATCCTAAAACTAATCAGTCTACTAAAGCTGCAGTGAATTATTTGTTTTGTCTTAATTTATGATGACAGACGAGCTTTCATGAGTTACTGATTTGTTTTGCAACTAATTAATTTGACTTGCATTTGTTAGGTTAAACCTAACGCGTTAGTCACGCTAGACGAGGTGTATAAGAGATATTAACTTTACATTATAGGTCATTAGAAATAAACACATCAAAAGTGTCTAGGGATCAAGTACATTTTAAACTTTATTTACCAAATCTAGTCTTCCAGACTGGCTTTTTACTTTCATTCCTATGTTTAAGGTAACAACTTATCCCTATATTTTATAAAAATTAAGAAAAATTGCAATTTTTGCAAATTGTGGGAAATTAACCTAAGTTATGTCTGCATCTTCTATTTTTTTTAAATGTTGTATTCACTGACAGACAACGCCCAGTCTTAAACCGCTGGTTCTAAAAGAAAGAAATTCCTTATATCAAGAAGTTAAGCTCAAGTGCTTTACTCCTAATAAAGGATTTTTGGATGATCAACCCTTTTTTTTTTGTGGATAGGAAATCATCAAATGACCCCTCCCGCTCTGGGTGGAGCGGAAGAGAGTGTCAGACTCTTACTGACTAAAACCCACCCGTGTTCCTTCCTTAGCCCTTTATGTTCCAGGGCAGCGGTAACCCTTTCGGACGATCCCGCTACCCCTAAAGGGGTTAAAAGGGAGATGAAAGTTGGTATGGAAGTTAGTCATTTTTGCTAATGGGAAATTCCATCGGTTTCAACTAAATCAGGTGACATTAAGTCTTAGAAGTTCTGTTATTTAAAACGAGGTATTCCACTTATAGCACTGATTTGAACAGCACTTCCGCGAACCGCACATGAACATTTCCAATAACCGCACTGAAACAAAATTTCGTAGCGTGCGGTTCAGAGGAACAGTTTATCGTTAAAACTGGTTACACAATTCACTCCAACATAATCGACAGACTAGAGAGACATATACAAATACAGATTGCTCCCAAATCGTTCTTAATAACTGGCTATAGTGTGTTCAGTGTAGTTTTATGTTAAACAATGAATATTTACGAGTTAATATAATATGATAATGTTATCTATCCCAGTTCTCCTTCTCATGAGTAAACAGAACCCTTAGTTTAAATAGTTATTGCGTCGCGTGGCCTTGCAAAACATTTCAATAATGCAGTTAGTAGTAATGGAATGCTTACCCCGATGTGCGATTGCCATGGAAACCCTTTTCGTTTTCTCTACTTAACTTTTATGACTAATATATGTGTGGGTTTGGAGTTTGCACCGAGATCCCTTTAATTATAAACGATGATTAACGTTAAATGGCGTTTAAACGTCAAAAATGTATGGTTAAATAGTCGCTCATGAGTGTTCATATTTTATCATGTTTTTATTGATGTGGGAATGACTGATACACAAATACTAAAGCCGATGACCTTGTGAAGGTCACAGGATGCGAGACGCACAGAACCGATCGAAGTGGCGATGCTTGCTAACCTATGTCCAGTTGTGGACGTCTTTCGGTTAAAATGATAATGATGCATGAATCACAAAAGAGAGAATACATATACAAAGTTGATACGACAGAGGGGCTTTCCTTTAAACTGCCTATTCTAGGTACCATTTTCAAGCTCTGTACCAAAAATCAATTAAATAGGAGCAGTAGTTTAGTCGCAAATGATTTTTTAAGTTTTTGCACCGTTTGAACACGATGTATCTTTCCTAACAGCTGATAATGTCTAAGCATAGGTCATGCACCTTACAAAGATAAAGACGTTGCCACTTCGTTACCTAGGTATCTAAGGTCAGTCAAATTTATTTACAAAGGGTGGGTGCGTTTTATTCTGATTTGTAAGCCATTTAGTTTGTTTGAAATTTTTTTTTTCATTTTTGGCGCTTTTTATTTTTATGCCGTATCGAATTAATACTAAACACGTATAGTATACGTAGTGTAATTTAATGCCCCTCTGTCATATCAACTCTGTATACAGAAACTCACGACTTTTTACCATTGGGGTAGGCAGAAACTAAGGAACGCCGCCTACTACGATCCTTACATACTTCTTTTGCTTCGATAAAGAAAGAATAATACAACAAAAAAAAAACTTGGAAGATACGTATGTGTCTTTTTCAGTAACCACCCAATGTAATTAAAATTACTATTCTTGCAAAATTGCTTCGATAAAAAACCTGGTATTCAATTGCATCTGGTTAGACTGTAAGCCGACCTCAACATAGTTGCGAAAAGGCTAGGTAGTGATAAGTATGTTTATAAAGTCGAAATCCCGAAACCAAGTATTGAAGTTTGAACAGGAAAATCATATAGTTTATATACAAAATGCAGGCTCACAGACAAACATACAATTACCTCAGCCGTACCTTATTAATTAAAGGTAGTATCAGCTGTTGGATGTCGCACGTAAATTAGTTTATTATTAACGTCAACCTGTCCATGGTTGGCCTGCACGCGAGGAGACAGAAATAGTGGGTAATGTCACTTAAATGCATTACTTCTTGAGCCATAAATACACGTTTCTATTATTACTTTGAATGTTGCTGATACATATTTCTGGTAGCTTCGTTTTGTACAAGGTGCAAGTGACAATACGACAATAAACCCATTACTACTGTTTAGTTTGTTTGACCAAAAACACTTAGGATATATTTGATAATTCCAAAATACTCGTATGCGTAAGTACGTATGTATATTGTATAGTGTTTCCAATTTTATTCCCACTGTTATTTTAATTGTACTAACATAGTATATAAGATTTATGTGACTTACCTTTTCTATGGACTGTAAGTTGTCTGAGAATAAACAATGTTTTTTTTTTTTTTTTTTATTGATTTATTATTAGTAGTGGAGTGGTGGTCCAGTAGTGACGACCCCGACTTACGTGTTGTAGGTCATGGGTTCGATCCAGGCAGGCGCTTTACTTTGTGAAAATAATTTCATCGCCACTGCTCTCAAAACAGTGAAGGAGAACATCGTGCGGAAACCGGCATGTCCTAAAACCAAAATTTCGAAGACATGTGACATCTACCAACCCGCACTGGGCCCGCGTGGTAGATCACAGCCCACTCCCTCAGCCACCACTTCATCTAGCATCTATCATCCCTCTTTGATTAATCAAGATTCTTTCTCTTTCCCAATCCCTATCAATAACCAACACCTCGTTAGCAGCCGTTATGACAGCGCATTATATGAGTATATTAGTAATCACACGTCGTCTTGCGTGTTTGCCATTCGCCAACTAATCGATGAGCGTTGCGTGTGCTCCTTGAACATTTAGCTCTCCGACTAGAACGTGCCCTATAGGTATTGCATAAGCTATGCTAAGGTGAGTTGCTGTCCCATAGTTTGTTTAGGAATAAATCTATTAAAGGTCTTTGAGATTCCATCTTTCGATTGTAAGAATATAATAATTTTATTACTTGTCTAAAATATTGCGAACTTAATCTAGTTCTATGTAAAATACAATATGATTCGATGCATTCCTTGAAAGAGGTTATACTGGAGCTAGTTGGTAAATTGTTACCAACTAGCTACTCGCTTTGCGCGCGTCGCTTCGTGAGCGACGCGCTTCATTCACACAGTCCATCCATCGTTTCTTTAGTCTTCCCCTACTCTTATAGCCTTCGAAATTCATACTCTAAAGCTTTCCTCGCGACATTTTCCTTATTCCTCCGTAACACATGCCCATACCATGACAATCGATTTCACACAACTTAAATCACACAAAAACTAACCTAACATACATGAAATTTGGTCTTCACAATCTAAAGGTAATTCCGATAGCTGGTCATCAATCAGTCGCGCTAATCACCATGCCTCCCTTATTTGCTCATTAGCCGTATTGCCAAACGTTCGGTCATCATCGGCTTTGTTCGGCAGTTTCCGGAAATGCGGCTTCTTTGACTCTTTGCTTCGGCATTAGCGTAGTGGTCCTATTGGCCGGAATTGGAATTGCAAATTAGCTGAAATGTCATGATGGTTACAAAGTGAACCATGTTTGATTTGAAAGGAGTTTGTTTTGATATAGGGTAATTACGTAACACAATGACAGTAGGTAGACATTTTGACAGTGCAACAACATTCGTTGCGTTATTCACGTTGCTGAGAAGACAATTTTTTCGAACATAAGAAGCAATGGATTAGCAAAAAAAAGTTATTCCTTCAAATTGATTCAGATTGTGTGTTATGCAATTAGGGTGCGGGTTTGTTTTCGATTTGATCAGTATCAGATAGATTTACTAGTAATGTATTTTTAAATGTCTCCATATTGTGTACTGACGACGTTTTAATTATTTTCTGACAATCGCAAAGGTGGTGAAATCAAGCTTACTTAAAGTATATAAACCTATATATGTGTGCTCTTTTTTTCTGTAAGGAATTTTTCTATACATATCATAAATTAAAGTCGCTTTTACCGACTGTATGACCGCCTTGTTCTTTTAAACTACGCAACGCATGTTGATGCATTTTTCTCCATCATCTAGATAATTAATTCCGGAAGGTTCATGTAACACATTAACATTAAACTTACATTTAAAATAAAGAGATCTCGATGTGTCGTCGAAAAGTCGAAAAAACCGTGCGAAGCAGGGGCATAAATAAGAGCATTGCTAATCGTCTGTTACCTTCTTAATCGATCTCTTCACTCGCTCTTCACCATACACATGTACAAACACATACAGGTTTTTTTTTTTTAGGTGGGAAATCATCAAATGGCCGCTCTTGGCGGAGCGGATGGGAGTGTCAGACTTTTACTGACTAAAACCCACCCGTGTTCCATCAGTTGCCTGTGCCAAGGGCCACGGTATCTCTTTCGAACAACCCGCAGCCCTGGCGGCATCGGCCCTAGCGGGCCCCGTCAGTTCGTGCTGACATCTCTTTGAGAACACATACAGGCTGGCAGGGACATCGACGCGCTAACTGAAGCGATGAACAGCACATGATTAGACTACGACTACTAGATACATCGGTAATCAAAACAAAAAACTGCTGTTTTATAGAAAAGACCTACGAGGTCAAAATGTATGGAAATTTCAACGCAGGGGGTTCAGAATCATGAATCCATGGTTACAGGATGCGCGTCGAAATCCCTGCCACCCTGTATAATATGTATACAGGGTGGCAGGGACATCGACGCGCAAACTGTAACCATGGCTTCAGCACATGAGTTTAGACCCCATAGCGTAGAAATTTTTCGTCGGTTATCAAAAAAAAAAAATCTTCTGTTTCATAGAAAAGTGACCTAGGCGGTCAAAATGTATGCAACAGCAATATTTTTTTTAATAACCGACGAAAAATTTCGACGCTATGGGGTCTAAACTCATGTGCTGAATCCATAGTTACAATTTGCGCGTCGATGTCCCTGCCACCCTGTATATATATTTACAGGTATGAGGAACAGGGTGTAAGGCTCACTCATCCTCCATAGAAAAGGGAGGATCCGCCGTCCAAACGGGTGTTGTGTCTGGCGGGCTATTGCCCAACGATTGATGTTGGGAAATTGTATCTATGCTAATTGCGCGGTAAACTCTGCTTGCGAGATGCAGGATTTGCGTGACGTCAGTATGACGCGTTGTTCGCACGTGGCGTTGTAGATACCGCTACATATACATAGTAACTAACGCTCTCAATATACATACAAGTAACACGGCAAGTGGTCACGCTCGAATAGCTTTCTGTAGCTAAACGCGTCGCGAGCGATCCATTAGCTTTGAGCTGAAGTCCCTCTACGCGTCTGAACATACTGATGGCAAGGATGGTGGATTTGTTGGGGAAAATTTAGGAAACAAACTACGTACTATACTCGTAGCTTGACACCTTAGCATAATCAGCCTATAACGTTCCCACTGCTGGGACACAGACCTCGTCTTTTGGAGACGGAGTGGGCTGTAGCCCAGTGCGGGTTAACGCTTAGATTTGAATACAGACTTGATGTTATTATGTGATTCATTATCTTAAATAATAAATTATTTATTTTTTTTTCTTTCTTTCCAGGTAAGCAATATTAACAAGCAGTGCTGCATGCTGATGGCAGTGACGTATGTATGCATAACCTAATCAGGGCTGTTAGAACCTCGCATATAAAGTCGGATATTAGATCAAGAGCCTCCAATAAAATTATCACTTGAAATAGACACAAAGAAAGCCTTAAAAACAGATAAAGACTTTAAATGTTTAACTACCTCTAATCTAAAGCAACAAACAATATGTTTCCCAGATTGTTTATTTTTTTAATGCGCTATGGGCCAGCTCTTGACCTCGATCTTGCCTGGTGGAAAGCGGTTGGTAAGGTCTATGATGGAACGTGCAAGCCCAGAAGAGGCCTGTTCACTCTTGCTTTGAAGGCTGACGGCCTTTATGCGGAAAGGAATTTCCTTCACAAAGTAATCAAATGCACCGAATACAAACGTTCAAACTTATCGATAGCTGATGACATTATGACAGATTTGAACCACAATAATTTAATCAAAAACTTTATCTCTAAGATAGCCTAATCTGTATGTGACACAGCATTAGAAGGCCATCGCTCAAGTCAATGCGAAGTACTCCAGATGTGATTAACAAGTTAGTTTGACGTGAGCCAAGTAAGGCGGTTAGGTTATGTTGGGTGTTCTAACCACCCGTGTGTATAGATTTATGTATCGGGGAGTCGGGGACATATCTTATATGCGAGACTTGCGGGTCGTAACTCAGTTGTGTGTTTTGGGTTTGACCGTCTTGATATAATGGTAGAATATGTTTGAAGTTTCTCTCTATCTTAAGTTGTCTAAGTGTTGTTCACATTGGGCTCATCTTCGTATTGTTGTGAGCACTGATAGATTGTTCTTTTTGGACCTATTTGAGTCCCAAAAACTACACATAGGTATACAGGGTAGCCGGGACATAGATACGCAAATTGTAACCATAAATTCAGCACATGTAGAATAGAAATTTATCGTCGGTTATAAAAAAAAATCTGCTAACGTAGAAAATTACGCAGTCAAAATCTAGCAGAGCAAATTTTTTTTCCAAGGATTTTGAAGAAAGTTGCTAATCTATTCTTTCATATGTTGAAAAAGTTCGTCTGCTCGACAACGTAAATGCCGCAATGCATGTGGTTGAACTGTCAAATTGAAAGGCATCTGTAAGTGTGTTACGTAATTAGCCCACTGTTTGTCCTGGAAAATAAGAGGCTTCTGTTCCTTAAGTATCGTTTTCAGTTCGTCAAAATGGCTCCCCGAATGAATTTCCATAGGATAAATTCCTTATGGCATATTTACCCTTCGATGTCGATTGATCTTAAAGTTAGGTAAAAGTGAGCAGACTTCTCGACTGCGTTCATTAGATTGATCGAAGCATCTAGAAGATAAGACGCCATCTTGTGTCTATATGAAGATTGATGAAGCGTTGCTACGTAAATGTAAACATAAACGTGTAGACTTTCAACACTTTTCGCCTGCATAAGCTTATATTGACGATCAGCTTAAAGATTTTCCTGTATTTAATATTAATATATGTATACACTAATATTTGAGGACAGTTTTCACCCCATCGGGCTTGGGCTTGTGGCTAAGTAATAACAGCCACGCGGATCGATCGATCAGGTTAAGCTACGCTTGTCGCGGTTGGTCCGTGGATGGGTGACCATCTTTACATAGATCAAGACCCCTCCGTGCCTCGGAAAGCACGTGAAGCCGTTGGTCCCGACTGTCAATCGTGGATCTTTGGCAGTCGTAACGGGTCGTCAGAAGCCTGAAAGTCTGACAACCAGTCTTACCAAGGGGTATCGTTTTACCTAGTAACTGGGTTGTGAAGGTCAGATAGGCAGTCGCTTCATGTGAAATACTGGTATTCAGCTGCAGCCGGTTAGACTGGAAGCAGACCCCAACATAGTTGGGAAAAGGCTAGGCAGATGATGAGTTCAGATAGATTATGGAATTTAAGAAGAAATAGACAGGTCTTTTTTCTTACCTACTCGATGAAGGATACGGTATTTTGATTCCCTGGGATATACTTATCTTGACGACATTCTTGTGAGTACCTTCAAATGAACCAAGAACGGTTAACGCAACCCATAGACATCTGTAATACCAGAAGGCCATTCTTTTATTTAAAATTCAAGTCGCATTCTGAATCAGCGACAATTAATGTCAAAAATTTAAGGTTTTTTAGAATGCGAACGTTCCGAAAAATACGGTAGTTGCCCCCCAGAGGCATGGAAGCACCATTGCATAGCCTATCCTTCGTAGACTGACATAAAACTTACTAATTACAAAACTACAAAACCACTTTCCAAATCAGAATTATCTCGCAGAAACACATAATCAGGCATTCCATTTTCCATCGCAGGTGTTGCCATAATTCACTTTCAAAACTAATAAGCCACATAAACAAAGCTTCTCATTTCATAATTCACGCCGCCGAGCCGCGGACGGCAGCAGTGTTGCTAGTGCAATAATAATAACATATAGCCCTCTGGGGACGCTCGCTCATTTACCTGGCTGATTGAGAAAACAGAATAGGAAATAGTATGAAATAAATACAGGTGTTCATTTAACAGTGGTGTTTCATTTAAAACTTTGACAAATATGTAAATACCAACTGCTCTAAACGGTAAAAGTCATAGCGCCACAGTGTCCTAAAAATTAGTTCAATTTTTACAGTTAGGCCACTGTGGCTCTCGGCTCAAATATGGCCGCGTACGACTCAACGTAAAAGCACAATTAAAATTTGTCAATTAATCAACTTATTAATCAATTTATTCACTGACCAAAACAGAGTATAATAACTAGATTTTCTTATTATTAGATACTAGCTTCTGGCCGCGACCCCCGTCGCATGGCATTGCCCGCCGGCGATGTTACTTTGTTTTGAACTAGCTTTCTTTCTGCCTTTTTGGAACGAAGTTCCTTATCGCGCGTTGCGAAAGGGGGCTAGACGGAAAAAATTAAGACCAAAAGTTGGAACGACACTTTTTGCTATAGTTGTAAGCCGTACGGCGTGCGCGTGTTTCTCTGTCTCTCTCTCTCTCTCTCTCTCTCTTTGAACTTCGTTCCATCCGGGTGTCCCTTGACACCTCTCAAGTTTTTTTTCCCCTTGCTTGACTCCTAAGGATCATAGCGTGATTCACAATAGCCTTCCTTAAGAATAGGCTATAAAATGCAAAAATAATTTTCCAAATCCGACTGGTAGTTCCAGAGATTAGAGCGTTCAAACAAACAAACTCTTCAGTTTTATTATTAGTCTAGTATACTCGTAGATGGTTAGCGGGATCGTCCGAAAGGGTTACCGCTGCCCCGGAACATAAAGGGCTAAGGAAGGAACACGGGTGGGTTTTAGTCACTAAGAGTCTGACACTCCCTTCCGCTCCACCCAGAGCGGGAGGGGTCATTTGATGATTTCCTATCCTGAAAAAAAAAAAAAAAAGTATACTCTTAGATAGATAGATATCCTATTCAAAAATTCTTTCATTTTAGAACCAAATACAGTCAAATCAAATCAAATCAAATCAAAAGTCATTTATTCAAATTAGGCTGAGAGTCAGCACTTTTCGAACGTCAAAATTACAAAAGACAGTCAGTTCCTTCATGTCTCAAAGCTGAGGATGGTCGGCAGTGTTGCCAGCGCAATAATAATAACACATTGCTCCCGTAGGACGACGATATTAAATAGTTTCCCTAGGGATCGCTCGCTCATTTGCCTGGCTGATTTAGAATAGGAAATAGCTGGTAAAGCAATAAATAGATTTGGTGATTCGACAGTGATGTGGGTCTAATTAATTCAAATTTGTGCATGACCTACAGATCCAGAATAATGATGCCATTTAGGTACCATAACAATTTGTCAATTGATCAACTCTGCCTTTTACAAACGAAGTATAATTTTGACAGTTCCACAACATTCATTGCGTTACTTACGTTGTTGTACAGACAAATTTTTCGAACATGTGAAGCAATGGATTAGCGATATTCTTCAAAATGATTCAGATTGTGTTACGAAATTAAGGTGCAGTTTATAAAAGGTTGAAAAGATGATTAGGTAGATTTCTTAAAATTGAAAATGTCGCTGGTGACAACTCTCTAATTCTTTATTTAAGAACAAAACACATTGAGCTCTTCTACGCCAATAAACAAACGATGGGACATACAGCCTTGTCACAGTTATTTTTACCTCTGATAGCAGCAGCCCAATAGCAATCTTATTGCAACGAAAATAAAGACCACATTGGGATTTTGACACATTTGGCAATGACAGCAAAGATCACTGATGTTGACAGTGATGAAAAAACAGAGTTAAAAAAATTGAGCTGTATGTGATTTCTGACGTTTAATAAGTGCCAGCACGTAAAATATTTTTAATTTGAAAGTGTTGCCAGTGCAATATGTAATTATAACACATCGTTGCCTGGGGAAACCATCATTAAATAGTGGCTCTAGGGATCATTCGCTCATGGTTAATTAACCATGAGAGAGAATAGGAAGTACTAAATTAAATCTCATTTCCCAAAGCGCAGTACAGCCGCTGTCGGTTATACTTTTTAGGTGATTATGTAATTTTTACCAGTTTACAGTCACTAGGATTTATCATTTGAGTGCAGTAGCGACTTACGAGGTCTTAGGTTTGAACCCAGACAGGCGCTTTACTTTGTGTAAATTATCTCAACACCACTGCTCTCAAAACGGTGAAGGAAAATATAGTGAGGAAACTGGGTTGTCCTAGAACCAAAAATTTGAAGACATGTCACATCGACCAACCTGCACCAGGCCCTCTCACCGAGAAGAGGCCTGTGTCCCAGAAATGGGAACATGCATAAATAGCCTATAATGTTCCCAGGTTTAATATAAACTTACGCTGTTTACCTACAATAATCCTATGAAATATGCATGAAGTACCTAGTCTACAATTAATCGACATAGCTAGGTATTATTAACCTTTATATATCATCGATACAAAATCAAACCAAAGTTGTTAAAAGAATCCCTAGTTCAGTAACCCCAAAACCATTTTTTACTGAATGCATTATTTCTTCCTTTATTCAGTTCAGGACCCTTATCTGAGCCGTAACTGTTATTTATTAGGTATAAGAAAGTGTTTAAGAATGTCGCTCTATTGAACTATAGCTTTATCTCTCACCTGCGCTCGGTAGGGTGGGGGATCGGAAATCAAGAGGGGGTTAGGGCTGTCGCTTTTAATAAAATATTTTAGAATTTGTCGATGTTCTTCGCAAGGATTTTTTTATATGTTTTATGTCCTAGAACCAAAATTCGAAGACATGTGACATCCGCCAACCCGCACTGGGCCCGCGTGATGAATTATGGTCCACTCCCTCTCACAGAGAGGAGTCTTTTGTACCAGCAGTGGTCCAGTGGAAACATTATAGGCTGATTATGTTATGTAATATTTTTGAATAGTGATGCAAGTCAGCAAAATTTAAATTATCTACCTAATTATTACATTTGTGGTACAATTTCACCATCCATTTCCAATTTCACCATACGCCTCGACGAAAAACAACGATGGAAATTTCCGAAATAGGTTATTGTTACTTGCGAAGTGGTTTTTTGTTTTCTCTTGTTACTACGTAGACAAGATGACAATAATCTAGAGTTGCAAGGAAATTAAACCTACAGGACTTGAGAACTTTATTTATTGTAACGTAAGTCAGGTGCGTAGTGCTCGCAACCAGCTGTACTGTCACAATTACACCCGAAAACAAGAAAAATGAACGAAAAATGATTTTAGTTACAGAAACCGGGCGGTTGTAACATTTTTATTCCTGCACTTTTAAACCACTACCAAGTTCCACACCCTTAGCGTGTGACACTCGCAAATCAAACCACCAGGTGGCAACCCTGCCGTGCCCCAGATTATCGTCGCCGGATAGAAGTTGCCGATTCTTTATTTGCCGATTTGTTAGACGTCCGTATCTCCGCGTCTGCTACGAATGACTGCCCGTGAATTAGGCTGAAGAATTATAATGCGGTTTTTTAGATGTTGATATAGAATGTCCTTTTTACGGTAAATTGGGACTGCTTTTGGCACTTTAAGATCGGAAACAATGGATTTTGAAAGCAGACACAAGTATCTTGACATCTCAAAATATTATTAACTGTAATTATTAAATGTTACTACTGATATGAAAAGAACGAAAGTGTCCTAGTAAATTATACTAACATACTAAAAGTAATACCTACTAACAAAAATATGGATAGGTAATGTGCTAGAATTAAATATTGATAAATAATCATATACATATTTCTTTTTCAAGGATTACATTTTTTAATGAAGCAATTATTTTGAATGTGCAGAAACGCATGAACAAAGATTCGACACTCTTACATCTTAACATCTGTGGCTCATAAAACAAGATATTATGACTCGGCATAGAGTTTAGCGCCATAAGACTTAATCGGTACTACCTTGACATGAGATCTCGTCAACCCCCAAACCAAGATTACGACAAACAATTCTCCAATATTGCACCACCCCAAAATTCTTCCACGGCTTTGAAAATTCCACATAATCGCCACGCAGCCTTAAAAGATTATAGCCACCATAAACAATAAAAGACTTTAATATAACAAACAATAAACAAACAGGGGTTGTAAACATTGGCAACACCAATAAATGATTATAGCTATCACCATAGCGCCATGGTGATTTGACTCCGAGCTTTCTGGTATTAATTTACTTGATGTATTATGTAAATGGGGGTAATGGGAAACGATATGGGGCTTTTTGGAGATGTTATTTTGTAGGGTATGTAGTGTGGAAGATTGTATGAAAGTATTTATGTTGGAGACGTGTTCATTCATTTTTTATAACAAGTCGGGTTAGGTTAACCGTTTTTTGACAGCTGTCTTAGAATATAACTATTCCAGATTACGTTAAAGTTAACTTTAAAATTCATAATAAATTAAAAATATAAACAGCCTTATCTTATTTATGGCTTCTTACAGACATTATAATACCGTACGTGTATATAATGTATTGTGTGTTGCTGCAATCACTAGTTCCATCTGTCAAAAAACGGTTTACCTAAATGGACAGGGTATAGTTGGCCTAGATTTATTATCTTTATTGTGGAGTTTGTTTAGCACTTAAATTCCACCTGCACACTACTTCAGTAACAAAGATAATAAAAACGTAGTGATAAGCTCCTTATTTTTAATAAACCTTTGTTAAGTATTTTCAAAGGTTTATTAAAAATAGTACAGTAAAGAAAAGAAAAGAAAGAAAAATATTTTATTCTGCACAAACAAAACGCTCAATTACAACTAAAACAAAATAATAATAGTAAATAAAAAGACATAAGATACACATAGTCAAAAAACTTACATACTTGACATTGACAAGACGATATTGGCAGTAAAGATTACAGTACAGTAAAGAGCCTGACTGGGTTCGAACTCACGACCTACATCTCGTAAGTCGGGATGTTGCAACTGGGCCACCACTGCTCTCGGTATTTCTGGTACAGACGCCAGCACATCAATTACTACAATCTGTCAAATTTCTTTAATAGATTTTCAACTTTATCGTTAAAGCATTAAGGTTCAAGGTTGATTGGGAAAATTTGACAGTTTCGGGTAGCTCGACCTGCAGCTTGCGTCTGTACATTCTAGATTTATTTATTAAATTTCCCAACTTCCAAAAACCGGGAATGCGTAAACCAAGAAGCTTGCTACGCTTACACCTTCATTCATCAAGCCATCTACCCTAATAGACTTTCCACTGACACATTCACCACAAAATAAATAAAATATCAGGATCAGTAGCACCATAAAACAGTACAAAGGATCAGTGGTGGCTCAATGATGGGATTACTCGTCTCATTTAACATCACACCTAGTGCGGAGACCACTCGTTATGTGCTTCATTGAGCTGCAGTGATCTTTGTATGGGAAACAAGGGAAATGCTGTATTGCTTCAGAATTATTGCCACTGTCAAAAATAATATCTTTGAACCAAATTAACCAATAACTGCTGTTTGGGTTTGTTACTGGATGGTTATTAAGAGCATATTGATCATATTACATTTGAATTCTTTATGGGAAGGCGAAAAGGGGTCGCCATACGAGTATCCATCAGTAATTTCAAGAAAAACTTAGACACCATTTTTATCTGTATTACAGAATTCTAATATAAATTCACCTCTATCAAACTACTCGATCGATTCAATACCACAAAAAACACCATGTCAAGTTACACAGAATAGATTCAACTTTTAACCCGCACAACACAATTACAACCCCTCGCAAACTAACTCACTTCCAGCTTATCGAGCATTCTGACACTTCCTATCTTCACCCCACAAATCAGATTGCAGGTAGCCGATCATTGATAAACACTAGACGAGCCCGACCACCGTGGCCTTGGACAGATATCGGCGAAAACTAGGGCACTGATACGTCCCACATATGCACGTCTGCCCCAATATTTCGTGATCACTGTTCATTTGCCATTTTATTTCTGTCCCGCCAAGTACTTTGAGATATATCTTTTTTTTTCTTGCGTATTTTTCTGCTCTGTGGCACCCGGTGTTTGTGTTCGGAAATTGAATTTATTGTGGACTCTAGTGAAGTGATAAGGTTGCGTCTATGTGTATCGATAGTTATAGTGCTGTTTGTAGTTTTAAATTGGTATATTTTTAGCAGCTATTCATATTTTCTTATCTTCAGTTTTATGTGAACGTAAATATTGGCGTAATTTTATCTCTTGTTAGTTTTGAAAGATTCGCTTAATAATCTTAATGTATATTTAGATCGTATTCTGTATTTTGTTATTTTTAACATTTTTCAATTAAGTACCAATTTTATCAGAACTACATGAAAACAGGCGCTCTTGTTAATCTCTTGTCCCGAGATATTTCCAATTCCAGCTACCCTTTTCTGTGTTATCAAATTTGATTCTTCACCATAATGCTTCCATAATGTGTTTCTTTTCATTTGTCATCTCATATTCCAAGATTTTCGTACGAGCTCAACTGTCACTGTCAAGACACAATTCCTTTTTCTATTGTTACCGAACTTACTAGGTCTACCTAACAGACTAGAGGATAACTTCAAATGGCATCAACAATATTTTAAAAAACTAAAACTAGAGCACACACTAACCATAGAGGGTAGAATAGCAGTGTTTGGCACACTCACAAATCAGATAGCCAGTGTAGGTGACCGAGCGGATTGCTTGCAGCCACGCCGCGTGACGTACCGTGTATAACCAAGCTATTTTTACTGACTACCCTCGGCTTTAAAATAAAATTCTATTACAAGTTTTTGTTGCATGTTTGATATGGGTAACAATATGGCGTCCGTGGTTTGTGTGGACGGAAATAGAAAGCGTTTGTGTGGTCTAAAAATATATCTTTTTGGGAGCAACATGACATTTGATTTTTTACTAAATGTCGTTGTGAAATACTTTTGTTTGTATCTATGTACACATAACATCACGCCTGTAATCCCCAAATGGTTAGGCAAAGGTGTACCTAATAGTACAATAACATTAAAAAAATGATCGAAGGTATGAAGATCGTCGTGAAATACTTTTGTATGTACTATGAATGTATAATAATAATTATTATTATTTATTGACATAATTAATACAGCCTAGCCTAGCCCCTGCTCTAGTAAAAACTGTGTTGCAGGAGTTAGTGTCTTCCCCTTACTAAAGTGACAATAATATCTTACATCAGACAATAAATGAAAAGAGTAGAAAAGTTAACAAACATGCTGCCAATATGCCTTATGTTCTTTATTTATAAAAGGTTTACACAGTCTTATACTTAAACAATGCAGTCAAACAAAACAGTTTTCACAGTATGTCATTTGACTTAAAATTATTGTTTGTGTGTTCTATTTGTGACTTTGCAAATTTTGATAATATTCAATGTTGATATCATTTGAAGTTTGGTAAACCAGAATTAATTAGGAAATAAAATGTTTCTCTTTACAAAATATCATGACCGTACCTTTATCAATCACATAGAAAACTCTGAAATTCGAAGCATTGCGATTGTGGTGTCTGTTTAATTTAATTAAACATTTGACCGTTCGGGTCTACCTCCTGTAATGTCGAATAAACCCACATCAAGACTTTTCCTTAATAGGAAATACAGTCCTTTTTAGGGTCCCACAAATGCCCTGATAAGCCTATTATTACTATTTCGGACTTTACGTACTTATCTGCAGGAGGTGCCAACCGGAAACTTGTCCCATCCGCATAGTTTTGTTAGCACTGTTTATGTACTGTAACACAACCTGCATTGTTTCCTATTACCTGTTAGAGAACCTGTTTTCTACTCCCTTTTTAGAAATATTTGACTAAATTACAAACGGAAAATAATATGGCAATGAACATTTGCTTATACTATTCTGAGAGATGTGTTAAAAACGATTTCATATAATAGACAAAATGGTGCACCAAAAAGATGATGACTGTTTATTGGAACTCTTTAGTTTATTGTGTCCCCAGAAAGGCCCAGTGCAAAATAGGAGGAAGAAAATAAAAGAAGGTAAGATGGTCCCATTTTCGAATTTCTATTTCGGAAACTTTCGGATTTACGATCTTACACGAACATATTTATTGTTATGGAAGTTTTTAAGTTGTTATTTTGAATTTATAGCTCGAATTTCCGGACATGCATAAGCGTAGTGTTGTGAAATATGATATCGAGCATATAACATAAACCATTACGGTCGTCGGACTATCGATATGTCAACATGACATTTGGAAATTCGACGCACAGGTTAATTGAAGTCGTGCTGGTGTCACTTGGTCTCAGATGTCATGTTACATTCAAATTGGGACTGACAACGCGTTGGGCACGTCCCGTCCCGCTCAACACGCCCCGATTCGACGGCTGCTGATACTATCACATATTTCATAGATACGATTCATATCATCATGGCGAAATTGGACGCAGGATTTCCTTATTCCCTTTATTTGTTCTACTTTTCGCGTCGTAAATTGTACGGTTGTCGCCAATATGCTTTTATATTTTAATGAACAAACATGCGAACGCATATCGTAGCTCGTTTATTTATCAAGATGACTTAACGTTTAAGTGTTACGTTAATATTAGGGCTCAGTGCGTGTTAATTTCTAATCAACATCGTTATCTTTCAGTGTCAGATGCAGGCGTACACAAATTAGAAAATATACGACATAAGTACCGATATATCATGGGTGACCTACTTTTGGTAGGTACATTAACAGCTTATCACGATGTATTTACGTACAATATCGCGCAGTTTCTCTGAAAATGTACTTACGATGTCGAATCAATCGGAAATACGCAGCGAGCATTAATTTATATTATTCGCCTGAAGCAACCGACAGCTTTATTTTAAAACAAAAATCTGAAAACACCTCATTTAAATAAATTATGGAATTTCAGAATTTCAGTAAAATAATATCCATAATTATTCAGAATTTTCACCGTTTCCGACAGTTTTTCCTACCTTTTACGACATCCTCACTGGAAATAATATAATATTGGTTCGTTTCGTATGGCTAACTTTTAGTTATATAAGATTTATCCAAAACAATAGGTATCTGTTTATACCGAAGATAAGTGTTGCGAAAATAATCACTTTTTTAATACATGGCCAACAAACAGGTGCACTATCAGCTGTTTCACCTAATTGTTGTGGGTGAGGCTTATCACTGCGATAGGCGAGACGACGCTGTGTTGATAACAGCTACACAGTCGCCGGCCGCGCGTCCCCGAGTGTATCTACTCGCCGGTTCCGAAAAAACAAAGTAAAACCGAAAAATAATATTTGCACAGCAAATACGCGCCTAAACGGCAACACAACGCTCAAAATTGGAACAATATTTAAATGCAACCTAGTGATGTGACGATATCGACTGACTATATCGATAAAATTGACATAACGATGAAAATGAACACGTTTTGGAGTGAGTTTCTGAACGCGGCCGCGAATCACCCGTTCCCGTCGATGCCCATTGATTTGCTGTCGCCTTTCGATCTACAATCAAATGAAGATAGTTAGTATTTTGTATATTGTATTTATACATTTTATTCTAGCTTTGTGTCCATTGTACGATAACGTGAGAAGCCTTTGTTTGATAAAGCTCGTGTACTTTCCATGACTGCTGCTAAAAGGATTTAATTATGACGAATCTTGTTTATACACGGAATGATACTGTCTCTTTTTATTTTTTAACAAACCGTATTTTCAATAATTTCTTATCTATTATCAGTTGTTGTTGACATAAATTATATTATCTTGATCTAATTTTACGAATACAGATGCACTCGCATATTTTGTATGTCGAAGTAATTAACGTACTCAAACATTAATTATCATATCACATAGTATTTCTATGTTTACTCTTGACATGGTTAAACCTGTGAAACGATCGCCTACTAGAAGACGTTTGCACGTCCACACACAACGGTTTTCAAAATCATATTTTTTGTGGTCGGAGTGTACACGAAATCTCTTAAGTGGTCATTGTATTCATCATTACGAACAACTTTTACCATAGGACATCACGAAAAAAAGTCAGCTGTTCCTACATTTTGACGAGTTATGCGAACATAAATGAATGGATATTTTTTTCGCGATTTCAGGTTTAGTCCCATAGTAAAATTGGTCGTAATGATAAATAATAATAATAAAAACAATGAAAAAAAAAACAAATACAATGACCCCTTTAGATATTTCATGTATGAATAGATACACCTTTTGTAGGCGGAATTGCAATAGTTTTTTTGTTCGAAAGAGGTTTTTCATATGAACGATCTCTGGTTCATAAGACATTCTACGAGTTAATATCATCATAAAACCACAACAAAACAGAATTATATTATCAATCACAGCTACCATAATTCACGGCGCCATTGAGCTTAAACAATTCAAATTAGTATAATTCCCCAATTAAAATAACCTTAACCTAATCAATTCTCGTTGTATAAATTAACCGGTTCTAAATCCTCTTACGCTAGTGTTGTGCAAATAAACATTTCACTTGTGCACGTAGTTGCATGTGTAATCCAATTAAAATGTTCCCGCCATTGCCAAATTAGAATTTAGTATTTGCTTGTGCAATTCCATTCTGTTACCTACTTTGTTTTGAAGTTAAGAACTTAGTTTACTGAAACGGATAAAGGTATAGTGCTGAAATTTTATCGATGAAATGTGTTTACCTAGAATAATAGTAAAAAAAAGAAAAATACTGGTATTCAGCTGCATCCGGTTAGACTGGAAGCCAACCTCAACATAGTTGGGAAAAGGCTAGGCAGATGATGATGATGGACCTAGGATAATAGTAATGTTTTTTTTTTAAACTAAGTGTTTTGTATGGATAATAGTCATAAATATAACTGACAATACGCAATGTGCCGTAAAGAATAATACGAAAATAAAACGGATGTCAAGTCAGTAATTAAAAGGTATCTAGTAATATTTATCGATATCAATGTAATCATGTATCTGACTAAAACAATTTCTAGAACTATTGAAGTGTTTTGTTGTTCAAAGAAGTATTAGTAAAGGAAAGATTATGGATATTTACGTACTTATACAATCAGTATCGTGTTACCTTACTCAGTTACTGGGTTGTAGAGGGCAGTCAGGCAATCGCTCCATGTAAAATACTGGTATTTAGCTGCATCCATACCAGGACTCGGCAGATTGAAGTCCTCCATATTAATATAAATGCGAAAGTAACTGTCGATAACCTTTTCACGCCTTAACGAAACTTAACTACTGAACTGGATCGTTATGAAATTTGCGAGATAGGAAGCCTGAGACCTGGAGAAGGACACAGCCTATTTATCATCCATAAATTATTTAATTATTTGTTTAAAACAATGATGAAATTAATACAAAATACAAGCAACAGCTCGCCTGGTTATACTGTAAACCGACCCCAGCATAGTGGGGGAAAGGCCAGGCACATGACGTAATTAATGCAATTACAAACAGACAAGCCGACATTTTCATATTGACAATCAGCTGCAAAAGTGCAGCACTCAACCAATTTTATACAAAACAATACCAATTACAAATTGAATTTGGGAAAAATAAATTCCACTATCAATTTGGTAGCGTTTATCAAATTTTATTCATATGACGTCCGATATACAGATTAACGGATGTGTGATGTCAATTAAACTGAACAAATAATAAACTGACTTTGTTTGTGGTTACGTTGCTCTGTTCAAAAATCATATAACCCCATAAAAAAGGAATTTCAGCTTTTCCAGCAATTGAAGATTTTCCGGGAAACGTTTCTCTTCCCTAAAAACCGCGACAATGATCAGTGATAAAAATACACACCTATTTCTAGTCTTCATTGTCGATTCCGCCTTTGTGTAAACTCCATTTTATTCGAAAAAAAAAATTACATACCTATTAGAATCTGTTCTGTAACCGTTTTTTCCAAACAATCGATAACGTACAAAGAACTAAACAGGTCCCATCCCTAAATAGCGTACTTAAAACCTGGAATCGAAAACTTAACATTTAAATTACTCTAAAGGAGCCTTCTCATCCAAAACTTCCCAGGAAATTAAAGCAGTACCCAGCCAAATTAATGATAAACTCGTACTCGTAAGTACAGTAAGTTGGCAAGATCGTGTGTGTTGTCTGACCAAAGGAAACGGGGAACAACAGTGAACAACTGTCCTAAACATACTGTAGTTCGCAACAAGAATGTTTCCCATCCCTAATTACGAACAGACAGTTCTATACAGTTCAGTTGCCAAGTTATTAGTATTTTTTAATTAAATGGATGCTGGTAATTTTGTGGAGTTGCGTGTGCCAGGTTAAATAGAACTGCAAAGTAGAGCAAGGGAAAAGGGACAATTAACTAACTTTAGGGCAATTGCAAGTTAAACAAATTAAATTAATTCAATCTTTTAACATCTGTTGCAAACTAAAAATGTTTCGTTAAATTTCCCCAATAAATTTCGCTTTGACCGCTCAACCTTGAAATTTCTTAATTAAATCTGTATTTTTCACACAAAACGGCCCACCCTTAAATCGACATGCACGATCGCCTCCATTGTTTTTTTATTAATGTAACAAAAGGACTCGGCTTTCACTTGAAATTATATTCCTTTTACATTCCATATAGCTAATAAACCGTTGCGCAAACTCGATGAGTTATCGCGCTCGCTATCGCTTCGATTGCCTTTATCTTTGAATGCGAGATAATAGACGTCATGCCGCCTATGCCACGCACCTGATCTTCACAAAGAGCAACACCATCTATCAGTGCCGTTTTCCACATAGATGAGCACTCTCGCCTCGCACCATCTGCTTTTATCTTATCGACAACAAGAAATATCGATACCTCCGCGAAATCACGCGCGTCAATGAACATTTTCTATTGGGTAGTTATGTACCTTATCTAATCTAAATGTAGTTAATGCAATAATATCGGTACGAACCGAACGTGTTCTAGTGTTTAATTTAAATTTGTAAATAATAATGTGAAAATGTTTTGTGTTTTAGTGAGGTTTGTTTGTAAAGTGACCTGGTGCTGTGATAGTGTTGTGTTAGTGGTGTAGTTAGTCGATATGAGGATGCCGTCGGTGTCGTGGTCGCAGACGGCAGAGTGTATGCGTGAGTGCGCGTGGCAGGCGTTTTATTGCGGCCTGAGTGTATGTGAGAAGTTCGCCGCGGCTCAGAGCCTGCTATCTCAGCCGTATCCGCCTTTAGATGTTGTGATTTCAGCCCCGTCATATGCCGCACAACGTTAGTACCTTTAAGATTGTACATATAACTTATTCAATTTGGCCTTTTGAATATTTATTTCACAGATAATGCCTGATACAATTATTATTTTGATACAAAAGCCGATATCAGTGGGATTCATCTACATAACTTTATTGTGCTGTAACAAATGACGCGTACCGCAAAATTGTGAATATTAATGTGCAGCATTGTCATGTTTATACCGCAGCCTCGGTTGACTAAACAGAAATGCAGATAGTTTTATTATTATATGTCGTTATACAAAACCGAGCGATATGGTTTAGTCGAGATTTTGATGTGGGCACACCACTATTGTGTATTTTGATTTATTATTTTCAATTTCGTTTTGGTTATTTTAAAATCATAAAAGTAAATTAAAATAGTGAATGTTTCTGCGATTATTTACTTAACTTTTTATGTACACACCATGTATAAACAGACAAGAACAAAAGGACTACCTTGTAGACTGTAGATTTGTGCCATTGTCTATTTTATTAAGTACTTGGTACTTGTTGACAGACCTACGCTGTCCTCCCATACCTATTCCACTGTAATTTGAAAACATTGTAAAAGTCAATTATTTTTAAAAGAGTAACCGTGGAGTTTCTTGCCGGCTCTTCTCCATAGGAAACAAACAATTGGAACTGTGCACTTAGCGTCTGATGTTTCATAAGTGCCCATGGTGAGTGAGCACATAAACCTCTTATGTGTAATAAAATATTTTGATTTCGAACAGAGAAATAGGTACATAGGTGGATGCTTATTTCTACAGAAATCTCTTTCAGCATACCTGCAATAGGAAAGTAGATAAGAAATGTAGACACGTAAGAGTAGAAGAGAAAATAAAATACATACAATCAAAAACAATTCACGTCATACTTAATGCTTTTGTAAAACTCTTATCACATCTAATAATACGTCTTCCGTATTCACGGTCATCTGTCTGACTTTGAAAAGTCTAATCGACCAATAACAGGTCCCCTTTTATAACATTCACATAAAGTTTCAAAGTATTATTTCAAAAGCGAGCTTAGTGCTTCAAAGAGTTGAAATAAAGCGATAACATATTAACATTCCGGCGACTTTGCTTTTCTGTGAAACAATCAAAGCAATCCAGGTGCTTATAAATATCACCCGGTGCGAACAATTAAGGAAAATTATTCACATTTCTGTGATTCATTCGAAAACTCCACATTCGTTTAATGGAGATAAACAAGGGATATACGTCAGCTAAACTTTATATTTTTTTTTTCAATAAAGTTTTAATTGGCGACGCTACTCGCTAGGTGGCAGAGGGTGTTGGCTGGTGCGACAATGAAAAAAACTTCGGTTTTTCGTGGTGCCAGTCATTTGTGTTTTATTAATTGAAAACATTCATGGCAATAGCAAATCAAAATGAAAACAGAAGTTTTTATGATTATAAAATAAAAAAATATTCCATTCATATTACTGCCAATATTGCTGCATAATTTCTTGCCTTTTGAGAAACCAATAAATTTAATATAAAAAAATTAAGGAAACATAAGATATTTTATTATACCATAAGGGCTCCCGCAGACAAGCGCGACGCGACTCTAGAACAATTTCTATGAAAACGTTATGAAACCTATTCTACCAGAATCGCAAGTTGAAGCAACTATTAAATAATTATTTATTCACGTTACAGTCTAGTTATTAGGTAATTGAGTTATTTAAGTGTTGTTTCTAGAATATCAACAATGAAATAACTCAATTACAAAAAGGGCTGTTGCGGTATCTACAACGCCACATGCGAACAACGCGTCATACTGACGTCACGCAAATCCTGCATCTCACAAGCAGAGTTTACCGCGCAATTAGCATATATACCAACTTCCCAACATCAATCGTTGGGCATCTGCCCGCCAGACACAACACCCATCTGGTCGGAGGATCCTCTCTTTTCTATGGAGGATGAGTGAACTTTACACTCTGTTCCTCATACCTCTATAGGGCATTAAAAACGTCTCAATTATCACCAATAATTAACAAGTTAATCTCATACAAATTTAATTTAAATTGCCTACGTTTTCGATTACTTGTCGCGTCGTTAGTTTTCACAGCCGCGTTCTACCTCATTTGTTAAATACACGTCCAGTTAACTACTTTTCATCCGTTTAAAAATTTAACTGTTCAACATTTAACTGTTTAATTGTACGGAGGTATTGTTGGTTTAAAAGATATTTCAGTTTGATGGAATTGAATTGCTGTTAATTGCAAGTTTAATTATACGGGGAGGTGCGATTATTAATGCTGTTGTGATAATTAATACCTGCCAGGCCTGGCTTTTTTGTGTATTTAAAACTTTTACCTTTCTGGAACAATGAACGTAAGTAATACTAAAAAATATATTTTACTTGTATCGATCATCATTCTCAATCGGATGCAACTGAATAGATTTTATATGGAGCGACTGCCAGTAACTTGTTTATATGATAGCCCTTAGTAAGACTGGTTGTCAGTCTTTCGGACTTCTGACTTCTGACCACCCGCAACGACTGTCAAAGATCTACAAGTGACAGCTGGGACTAACGGCTTAACGTGCTGTCCGAGGCACGGAGGGGTCTCGATATGGATGTTCACCCATCCACAGAGAGACCTCGGCGAGCCTTCGATAGACCTGTGCAGCTGTTTTACATGGAAGTGATACCAATTGATATTATTCTCTTTTGTAACGGAAAAAAATGGAATAACATTTCTGAAAGTCTAGGTAATCCTGCCTTAAAATGGCAGTCTTGTTCTAACAGTGAGGGTGTACTACTTTTCGACCTGAGGGATCCTTGCCTAACCTACTTATTAAGTTATTTTCATTTCATTCAGCCATCTTGTTACCATAACAAGCATTAGGTTGCTTAGCTTGGGACTAGATGGCGCTGTGTGAAATGTCCAGGGATATTATTATTATTATTTATATTATTGATAAAGAAGTAGTAACTTAGGTACTAACAGAGTAGTCAGATTGTAAACGCCGACCTCATCTAGTTTTTAAAATATGATTGACGTGTGAAAGTGTTTGTACAAACCTACTTACAAAAAATAAATCATTTATTATTTAACCTTAAAATTCAGAATCTTTATCCAATTTACTAAGCTCGTAAACCGAAAAATAAGATTAAAAATCGTTAATCATCTTCCATTAAATTTTAAGCCTTCCAATGAAAAGTTTTTGTCGTCAAAATGTCGTTTTTAAACGGATTATGATGATCGGCTGAGATGAGTTTTATCCATATTTAATCTACCAATTTCCTTTCCCTCAAATTGGTTAGCTTCAGAAGATTATTACTCAGAAGCGTAACGTTCAATTAATTGATATTATCATGGTATTTATAACGAATGGTTTTTTGTGTGATAATGTACAAAATTCCACTAGAAACGGAGAGGAGATACTCTTTTAAATCTTGCTATTTTTTCCTATTCTTTTCCTACAAAAGTTATAACAGGAAAAGGATGCCTGTCAGGATTCAGAGGAGGTCTTTCAATGGTTGTCTGAATAAATAAAAAAATATTATTATTATTATTTGCTCATCAGGACAAAGTAGACTAAATAAAAAAAAGTTGTAAAACGCCACGTGCAATCTTATTATTATTTTCGATTTTTGTCTTGTAATATTATTTTTTCTTTGTTATCTTCAAAAAACCATCAGATCTTTTATTTAGATAGTATTGATTCACTTTAAAAGTGATACACAAATAAAACAAAGTGCTCCAGATTTTGTGGTTCGGCTTTCTCTGAAGTGCCTAATTGATTTGATACCGTTATCACACATTTTAGTAGAGTAGTCCTTCAGCCCCTATCTAATTTATCACAATACTTACTAACATCTAAATATAGGTACACAATACAGTTGAGGAATTCCGAATAGTTAGAATTGTCGTAGCTCGTAGCACTTGTCGTAGACGCCTACGAACGCTACGGCTACGACGGTTCGTAGCCGTTGCTACGAAATAGTTCACTGTTTAATTTTGTGATTTGTGTGGTTTTATTGTGTCTTGTTTATTGGACTTACTTTCTAGGTATGGGTTATCTAAATATAAATGACCTAAGCTTATGTTATTCATGCAATTATAAGTTGCGTAACTTACATAATAAATTGTTTATAAAATTGTTTTGAACTGAAAGCCTCTCCTACAAAAAAAAAGATCAAATTCAACTGGCAATCTCATCTCAGCGATAATCAATATCAAAAACTTGACAAAAATGCAGGTTAATTATTAGACGTTGTTTTACAGATTGAGATTAGAATGTGAACGTTCTTAAAAATATGGGAATGGTCACTCAGTTGTAGTTGGTATTTTTAAATGTTTTTTTTTTTTTTTCAAGAATATATTTAATTTTTCATGCAGCATCTATAGTGACTTCTCTACAAGCTTTTAGGAATTCTAGACTCTTCAGTTAACTGCTCAACTCAGCTGCTCAATATCGCAGTCCACAGCTGGACAAAGCCGTGCACAACACCCTGTCCTCCGCCTTCCGCATCCAGTCTGTCCAGCTTAAGGTCGTCGGTCCATCTAGCATCTCTAGGGCGTCCCACACCACGCTTGCCGATACGCGATCTTCAATCCACAGTTAACTGCGGGGTAATTCCCGTAATTTTAAGAACGTTCACAGTCTGATCTCAGTCTCAATCTGTCAATAAATACCTCTAATTTCCCTACATTTTGACAAGTTTTTGACATTTGTTTGTCGCCGAGATGAGACTGCGACTAGATTTTGAACGTTTTAAATTACGGGAATACGGGCCTTTTAGTCTTAAAAAAAATGCTAACAGACTGAATAAAAACATTTCAACAAACTCCACGTACCTAAAAACTGCAACACTAATTGAACTCTCGTAGGCTTTGCTCCAGTATCGTATTCCCGAACTATCCAAAGTATCGGCTATACATCACGCCGGGTGCGCGGGGAGCTTGCCAAATTGCAGCTCGATCCGAACAACTTTGCTAATAACGTGATTTTGAGAACAGCTTGCTTATTTCACGATGCTTTTATGTTTTGTCGTGTTTCTTTTTGAGTTTGATGCAAGAGTGAGAGGGAAGAATATCTGGACCTGAGGGCCTAGACAAGTGGCAGTCGCTTTCAAAGTGTTATGAATTTCTATAACAACTTTCAACAGAATTGAGTTAAGATTTTCGGTATCTTGTGTCAATTCAATATATTTTGACTTTTCGATCATAATTATCGCTGATAGAATGTCACTTTGTCTAGGCCCTCTGACCTGTAGGTAATTAGTGCACCTATAAAAAGGATTTTACTGGATAGGGTAAACGTGCCCCTTTTTACAAGGGTTGTAGCTACATAAATAGATACAATGTTTTATTTTTGAAAGCACTTCAATTCTATCTATCAGATCTAATCAAGCAATAGATAAATGGAAGTAGCCAAACATCAGGAAAAACGGCGTGCTATTTGCCTATGTCCAGCGGGGTAAGTAATAATCATAATAATAATATCCCTGGACATTTCACACAGCGCCATCTAGTCCCAAGCTAAGCAACCTAATGCTTGTGTTATGGTAACAAGATAGCTGATAAACTACTTATATACATTTTTTTTTGCGTACTCTCAAAATCTCAATGCTATTAATTTTGACAATTCAACAATATTCATTGCGTCATTTACTTTGCGAGCAGACGAATTTTTCAAACATGAAGACGATGAAGAATTTTCTTCAAAATCCATCAAGTTGTTACACAAATAGCCCAGGCTGATGATGATCATGGACAAGTTTTGTAAAATCCTAAAATTATAATATTAGTTCCCACAGTCAATCAATCAACTCAGCCTCTTGCAGTCCACTACTGGACATAGGCCCACCCTGTCCTCCACCTTCCGCATCCAGTCTGTCCCAGCCACCTTCTTTAGGTCGTCCGTCCATCTAGCTGGGGGGCGTCCCACACTACGCTTGCTTATACGCGGTCTCCACTCCAATACTCGTCTGCTCTAAATACCCCACAGTATTTTCTCTATTTATAAATTGGCATAACAAATCCATCCTTTAAGTAAATATCTCCAGTGAAAAGCAAGCATAAAAGTAAACTGAAACTTTCGCTTTGAGCCAAGTTATCACGAGTTAACCCTCAGATGTCAACCCTGAAGAAACTGAGTCTTGTTTCATTATTGAGTAAGAAAGTTTGTGGAATGTTTGTGCCAATGTTGGCACTTAACTAGCGACATGCGGTGACGTATTTTGATCTGGCTGTCATAATACTTTTGCGTTGTTTTCTTTTTAATACCGTATTTTTATTAAGGTACACCTCTACGTCACCCATAGGGGAAAATAGGTGTGATATTATGTGCTAGTAGTAAATACTATTTCGTTTTGACGAAAGCTTATTTTATTACATAACCCTTTACACCCACATTTTACCAGTTATTTTTAACTTATTTTTTTTATTTGATAAGTTATTTCCGTCAATAAACGTAAGTTTGAATTAATATAATAAATAATAATAGAGAAATGAATGAATAAACATAAGATCTCATGTTTGTTTATTGGCTAAATTTCAAAGAAACAATGAACGTAACCGTTTACAGCTCAACTTGAATCTAACGCTCCTTCTAACAGAGCAAAATACAAAATAAAACATATAATTTCCTGTACAAACTGTTGAATCACACAAATCCCTCTTATATCGTCCCCCTACATAAAACCCATCACATGCAGGCCAGGTAGCCACTAAACAAAATAATTGGGCCCCCATGGTCCCAACAATAACCACTACCACCCAAGAATTAACTTCCAAAGAAAACTTGTTAAAAGTAAATCTATTAGCCAAAGAGTATTTAGGCGGACTCCTAAGTGTTGCCACACACGAAATCGGAATCGTTCTGTTTTTATTGAAAAGTTTTTTTTATGGATACTGGCAACTGATGTTATTGGTTCTTCACGTGTTTTGAAGGTTCGTTTCAGGAAATAGCTATATTGAAAATAAAAGTTTTGAAGTTTATCTATTAAGATTGAAATATCAGAGACGAAGTTCATTTGACCATACTTTAAAAAGACCTGAAGTTTGTATGGTGAGTAAATCCAGGTTTTTATGTAATCTTCCTATTTGTACTGTCAGCAAATTAATCGATCCATTAACTTCCTCCTCCATTATTTCTGATGCGCCGGTTTGATAGTGTAAACGAAGCCTTACCTTGTTTTTCTGACGGTAAAAATAAAACGTAGCAGTTTTCTTATCGTATGAAAGTTTATATGTTATTATAGCCAAAGGACGCATTTGGGAGTTAAGACTAGAAAAACTATGGTTATAAAAGATACTGTGTTAGTTAACTAAAGAAAATATTGTTTGTCCTCTTTAGACCAGGGGGCCTACTCCGAAGTGCAAAGTGTAAATGTTCGGATCGGACCGACACATGGCCGAACCGAATATTATTGAAAAATGCGAATAAAGTTCGGATCGGCTCAGTTGGGTCGGAACCATAGTCAATATTCGAAAGAGTGTAGGAGTGTGGGATCGGAACCGACCGAGCCAAATAGTAACTTCGCACAGAACTGCCGAACATTCGGCCGATACTACTTCGGAGTAGACCCCCCAGCTTTAGTATATGCGTCGTAACGACTTTAACCACTCCGCTCGACTACATTTTGACACATGACATATCATCTGACTCGACGGGATGTTGCGAATTACGTCATGAAATTCAAGAATTTACATCAAATTTCAGCATTCGAATTTACTAAGAAAAATATGTTACCGCGCTTATTTTACAGAATAAGTTTGATGGTCAGTATATTAAATATTTACATAATCAATGAAGGGTGTCGTATGTCGTCATTCTTGGGTCCAATGGGACTCGGTACCGAGCTGGCGGAGGTTCGTGTGTTCGGGTCCAATCGGGGGCGCTTCCGAACTATACGTTTAAAACAATCAGTTAGGTACTGATAGAGTAAGAACAAAAATATTCATAACAACGTTTTAGTTTCGACTAAGGCGGGTGAAAATAAAATGATAAGTAACTGGAATGAGACTTAATTATTTTATTTCCAGGAAAGAAGAAAGTCCTTTGAAATAAATACGGAAAAGACTGCATGTAAAACGAACATTACTTCTTGGAAAATACTGTCAAAGGAAGATGTGCTTACTCTAGCTTAATTAATTTCTGCGAAGCAAAGGAATACTGCTAACAGTATTTAATCACACAAAAAAAGAAGTCAACCTTATGCCCGTTTACATTTACACTAGTCAACACCTAATTAGAGGTGCTCTTGGTCTTCAACGTTCGGCTCTTTTATTTAGGCATTAGGTTAGCTGGCGCCTAGTGGTAGTGAAAACGGGCATGAATGTTTTTGATTTAGCAAGAAAACCCTTAGTACCTACAATCAAGCTCACAAGAACTTGTAGTCTGACAAAGGGTTCAGACAAAACATACCTAGTCTGCCGAATCTGTACATTCAGAATATTCAGATACACAAAGGGTACAATACCCATGCGTTATAGTATCTTTGTTAGAGCGTTCTAGGAGGCATACAATCGGTGACCGATTTTTTGTAGGACCTAAATGAAACAGTAGAGATCAAATGTACCTACGCACGTCCTACAAAAGGTAGATCATACAAAAAAATCTGACAGATTGTGGGACCTACAAAAAGTATGCCGTGTGTGCGCCGGCTAATTGAGGCCATGAGAGCCACAGTGGCCTAACTGTCATTTTTTCAATACTGACTTTATTTGAAAAAACTGCTCTAAACTGTAAAAGTCATAGCGCCACAGTGGCCTAAAAATTAGTTCAATTTTTTTCGGTTAGGCCACTCTCTCTGCTCTAAACTGTAAAAGGCATAGCGCCACAGTGGCCTAAAAATTAGTTCTATTTTTTTCAGTTAGGCCACTTTGGCTCTCTGCTCTAAACTGCAAAAGACAGCGCCACAGTGGCCTAAAAATTAGTTCAATTTTTGTCAGTTAGGCCACTGTGGCTCTCATGGCCTCAATTCAATGACAGGAACGGTGTAAATGATGTTACATTTCATAGCTAGCTGTAATATTATTCTATAAATTGTGATTATATAGATAGATAGATATATATAGATAAAACGTTTGTTTAGTGCAACAAAAGACACAATACAAGTAATAAACAATACATCAAAAAAGGTGAAACAAAAAAAAAAAAAAAATTAAAAAGATAAATTGACCCATATGACATTCAAAGATCTTTAACAGTCGTTACGGGTAGTCAGAAGCTCAAAAGTCGGACTACCAGTCTAACCAAGGGGTATCGTGTTACCTAGTGACTGGGTTGTGGAGGTCAGATAGGCAGTTGCTCGATCTAAAATACTGGTATTCAGCTGTATCCGGTTAAGCTGGAAGCCGACCCCAACATAGTTGGGAAAAGGCTAGGATGACTGTAATAGACGTGCAGAGCAGCTTGACGACGTAAATAATGCTATGCTTATGGTCCATAATTGGTTTACTGTAAATAATTTAGTATTAAATGAGAAAAAAACTAAATGCATTAGATTCGCTTTACCGAATGTTAGAAGTAGTGAATGTCACGTTGTATTGAATAGGGAGATACTTGAATTCGTCGAAAGTACGGTTTTCCTGGGTATCACGCTTGACTCAAAGCTGCAGTGGGGTCCTCACCTAACATCACTTGCAGGGCGGCTAAGTTCAGCCGCTTACGCTGTCTGGAAAATCCGTCAAATAACAGACGTGGAAACCGCAAGACTGGTCTATTTTAGTTACTTCCATAGCATCATGTCTTACGGTATTTTGCTGTGGGGACGGGCTGCAGATATTGATTCTATATTCATTCTGCAAAAGAGGGCTGTCAGAGCCATCTACAATCTCAGCAGACGCGAAACTCTAAGGCAACTGTTTAAAAAAATTAACATCATGACGGTTCCTTGTCAATATATATACGAAAACATTATGTACGTTCGAAAACATCTACATCTTTTTAGTAAGATAAGTGACAGGCATAACTTTAACACTAGGAATAGGAACAAACTAGATCAACCGAGCTTCAGATTGTCTAAAGTAAAAACTTCTTTTATGGGGTACTGTGTAAAATGTTATAATAAAATACCACTCGATATTCTTCAACTAAATGAGAAGAAATTTAAAACATGCATTAAACGCACACTATGTAGACAAGCATATTATAAGTTGGACGAGTATATAGTAGATAAAAATGCTTGGCTTAATGCTGGTCCTGCTCCACAGGCAGTTGGGCTTACAAGTTGATCACAATTTCAATATTTGGAGGAGATGCTTTCCCCTTTTTGTTTTTCTTTTTAGTGTTTATTTTTTTTAATCAGGATTAATTTTTAATACTTCAGTATTAAATACCTCTTCATGATTGGTAGTAACTTTTTTTTCTCTCATCTCTTAATTAAATTGCAAACTATAGTTTTGTATAATTTAGAAGCATTTTTGAAAATTTTGTAAATGTAAGAACCATGGATCCGTTTTTTATGATATTTTGATGTTGACTTGAAAGAGTATGGCAGTTGAGAATATGTCATGCTCACTTAAATGTCTCACTGGTGGTGGCGCGTGTGTTGGATCATTCGGTTCCCTACGAAATGGTTGAGCTGGGTGGTGCTGATCCACGCGTCATGTTCGTGAACGGGCGCCATCTGTTGAGACTGGTCATCTCTTAACTGCCAGGGCTTATTTTTAATTTTATATTTTTAATTTTATGTTTTAATTTGTTTCTTAACATTGTTCTCACATATAGAAGCAATAAGAATAATGTAACCAGGATTTTGTAAAAATGTCTTGATTTAAAAGAGTGTCCGTGGAGTTTCTTGCCCGTTCTTCTCCATAGAGATCTACGCTTTGGAATGGGCAACTAGCTTCAACTTTCTGACTAACTGACCGACTATTTAATTTTGACAATTCAAAAGTGCCTGTAAATGGTTTAATTGAAATAAATGATTTGAGTTTGAGTTTGAAAATACTGTCTGAAATAAGAAACTCAAACTCAAATTATTTATTTCAACTAAACCATTTCAAATAGTCGGTCAGTTAGTCAGAAAGTTGAAGTTAGTTGCCCATTCCAAAACGTAGATCTCTTTGAAGAAGAACGGGCAAGAAACTCCAAGGACAAGATATTTTATTATTACCCTTACATATTCCTATAAAAGCTAAAGGTTACATGAAGTAAGATGGAAGCTCGGTTTTATTTGTTTGCCACACAGTTTTACTTACTTATCTCTTAAAATGCAGACATTGCATTCATTTTACATTCTTGCTTGACCCCGCGAACCTAAGGCTTGATTGAGAAATTAATATAGATACTTAGCCTATATTAATTTCTGTAAGTTAGGTAACAATTTTTGGACTCTCAATCTATACTATATACATTGGATAATTGTCCTTATGTCAATTAAGTTACAGTTGGTATTTCTAGAGCGAATCCTTATCTTGCCGTAACACAGTCTATGGCTAGGGAAGGTAAAGAATTTTTATCTGTACACCGCCGATTAATTTTTCAAACATAGTTCTAACATCAGTTTTTTTTTTTTGTTAGTTGAAATCCAAAGAATAACGTATCTTTTTAGCGTACGAAATGAAATGATTACTAATCTTCGGAACTGCTGATCCGATTCCGAAAATATGTTCACTAATGGGAAGCTACAGTATTGCCGAGTGTCATATGATATATTTTATGATAAAACAAGAAATCTTGCGGACGAGTTCGCGGGCAGAAACTAGTAATTCTATAAAACAGAGCTTTGGTATTCCCGAAAATTTTTAATTCAGTGTCAGGATACAAGGATGTGTTAAATTCCTTAAAAGCTATTATTTTTATTTCAGAATCCTTTCTCCGTATGCGAGTATTTACAGCAGCTACAGCATACAGCGTAACAACAGACAGGCTGCCATTGGAAGCTGAAATTCCAGCATTTCCAACTTGTTTCAATGTTTCACTGGACGCACTCGCTCTCCCGCTGCGCCTGTTTCTTTTAATATTATTTACATTCGTTCAGTTTATTGTTTTATTTAAATTGGAAGCGATATATTCTTTTATTTATTTTTTATGTTAGGAAGTTATGGTGGATAGAGGGGCCCGTGGCTAAATAATAACAGCCGCACAGGTCGATCGGTCAGGTTAAGCTACGCTTGCCGCGGTTGGTCTGTGGATGGGTGACATACCAAGACTCCTCCGTGCCTCGGAAAGCACGTTAAGCCGTTGATCTCGGCTGTCATTCGTGGATCTTTGACAGTCGTCAGAAGCCCGAAAGTCTAACAACCAGTCTTACCAAGGCGTATCGTATTACCCAGTTAATGGGTAGTAACAGGGTTGTGGAGGTCAGATAGGCAGTCGCTCCATGTAAAATACTGGTATTCAGCTGCATCCGGTTAGACTGGAAGCCGACCCCAACATAGTTTGGAAAAGTTTAGGCAGATAATGATGATTGTGGAAAACATTGTGTTAATACACCGATATCTATCTATCTATCCTCAATGACTAATTGAAAATTATGAACATAATAATACTAGCCTCCCTAGCGCCCTTCGCACAGTTTTTACAACTTGATAAGAACATTGAGATTTCTTTATTATTCACAACACATTAACGTCCCGGAATAAATTCTCTAAATGATGGTGAAAACCACATTAAAATACGTTTCGGAGTTTATAAGAACAACGCGCTCACACAGACAGGCACGAACAACGACTTTGATTATAATATGTATACCTATACATGTAGGAATTACCAAACATAAGTGGCAGTGGGCAAGGCACATTGCTCGCAGAACAGATGGCCGATGGGACCGAAAGGTTCTGGAGTGGCGACCGCGTACAGAACACCTTTCAGCGCAAAATATAATAACGTACGTAGCGTACTATGATAAAAAACGGGTTGCACTCCGGGAGTGCCGGCAGAAGTGAAAACTTGAATATTAACGTTGTGCATTTTTGATATGTTGGAATGCGGTCTACTCTCCCTCCTTCTTACGAATTTTCGATCAGGTCACGGGTCCTGACGCGAGTTTAACATTTTTTACCCATCATAACAAAAGTGCACAACGCCGCTAAAGAAGTTTTCACTTCAATAATTATGTTAACGTCGCGAGTTTAAAGTTACAAACTTATGCAATGACAGTGTACGGTAAAGTTAGCGTAACGAGGTGTGTAGCGGAAATGGCTCGGAAGCGTCCTACACTGGCCCGGCCACAGCATAGATAGGTCGACAATAGCCACTTACTACGTTAACAGGCAATGTTGCCAAAGATTAAAACTTCTTGACACATCGCCCGACATTTCTGTGAATATTTTGTTGAAGATCGTATCGGTTTCTAGTAGCTTCTACTACTGTTTTTTTTTTGCTAATTTGTACACGAAAGAATGGGGTATTTTATTTAAGGATCGTAGCGTGTGTTTCTGCCTACTCCCATGGGAAAAGAATGTGAGTTTATGTATGTATGTTGTGGGGCTCTGTCTCGCATAGGGCCCTAACTTTGTACTGAGCGATGACCGTTTTGCGTGGATGTGATGTATATTTTCCCCCAAATTCTTCTTTCATTGTGTTTTTTCTCTGCATCATGTGCCGCAAATAAACGTATTTTCTTCTTTTCTGTCTTGTTAAAAATTTACTTTATCTATCAATAAAAACAATGCTACTTATGATTGAATGTAAAAGCTAGAAATCTATGGTTCCGAACCAGTATGATACCTGCATAAAACGATCTATTGCCACAGCCTTATTTCATTAATGTTTATTACACCGATCGTGATCTGGTTATAGGGAAGACTGACCTTTAAGACACACATAACATTGCTGAGCTGTATTATGAGTGTGTTCTGCAGAAAAGCTATACTTTTTCTGGAGACTTTAGCTCGTTACAAAGTCATCATCATCTGCCTAGCCTTTTCCCAAGACTGGTTGTCAGACGTTCAGGCTTCTTACGACCCGTAACGACTGCCAAAGATCCACGATTGACAGCCGGGACCAATGGTTTTTTTTTTTTTTGAGTATGTGAAATCATCAAATGACTCCTCCCGCTCTGGGTGGAGCAGGAGGGAGTGTCAGACTCTTACTGACTAAAACCCACCCGTGTTCCTTCCTTAGCCCTTTATGTTCCAGGGCAGCGGTAAACCTTTCGGATAATCCCGCTACCCTGGCAGGCTTCGGCCCTATGGGGCCCCGTCGCTTATGCTGACATCTCTTTGAGGCGCGCACGGTACACGTACACGCCGTCCGGCACGGGGACCAATGGCTTAACGTGCTTTCCGAGGTACGGAGGGGTCTTGTTATGAAAAGATGGTCACCTATCCACGGACCAACCGCGGCAAACGTAGCTTAACCTGATCGATCGACCCGCGCGGCTGTTATTACTTAGGCACAAGCCCCTCAATGCTCTCACAGTATTCACCACATAAATATTCAAGTCTATGCATAACCCGTAAACGTAAGGAAATCAAACTGTAGACTACGTATAGATAATTATTCTCATCGATATTATGTAAAGTATGGAATTGTGACTAGTACGTTATGATTGTAACTTCTGTGTAAGTCTGAGCAACGTGAATGATTTGCGAATGAGTTAGTTTATGAGCTTATGCATTTAACATGAGTCAGTTCAGTCTTTCAATTTTAATCCAAGCAAAATGAAAATTTGGTTAGCCAAATTTTCAATTGCTTGCAAACGCAAACCAAACTACCCACCATTCACAAAAACGTTTAGACGTTTTTATGAATGGTGGGTAGTTTGGTTTGCGTTTATACTAACACAAATAATTGCAAACATACCTATATTAGAGCCGGGAATTTGAGGTTATTTTCAAGTTATGGAACAACAAACTGAATGTCATACTTTACAAAGTTCAAATTCCATTGCAACCAAGAACTTATTAGGACCTTTTTATTACTTCACTCAAAAATCAACTTAGAATACATTTCACTAAAGTAGATAATTAAGTGGCGATTGAATGTAAATTATCTGAGATTATGAACACTGTTATAGTCTAATATCAATTCTTATAATGCTCAAATGGTGCACGGAAATATTAAAAAGATTACAGTCACCCCAAAAACAACAACAGAGCCAAATGCTCCCGTCCTTGGCTCGACCTTGACTGAAAACGCCTGAAAATGGCCTGTAACACAACCGTGCGTACATATGTAAGTTGCAGGAGCAATAGCGTGAATATTTGATAGCCCATCTTGTGGCTGGCTTGCTCTCATTTATTCATCCTGCATATACCACACCGGACAGTTTGTGAACTTTGGCTGTCGAAATAACCAGAGCCGTATTTGTATAAAGTTGTAATAAATAAAAGTATGTTACGTTACAGTCTATAAATGTTGGAAAGATAGGAACGAAAGTTGGAATACCATAAGGACCAAAGATACTGAAAATTAGATTCTAGCAATTAGTTTAAAATAAAATATCACAGAGTTCCTGTTTTACATTAGCCTCTTCTGTTAACCGAAATACTGAAATATATACCTTTGTAGCGGTATCTACAACGCCACATGCGAACAACGCGTCATACTGACGTCACGCAAATCCTGCATCTCGCAAGCAGAGTTTACCGCGCAATTAGCATAGATACAATTTCCCAACATCAATCGTTGGGCAGTTGTCCGCCAGACACAACACCCGTCTGGTCGGAGGATCCTCCCTTTTCTATAGAGTATGAATGAACTTTACACCCTGTTCCTCATACCTCTATACCCTCAAATAAAATTAAAAGTTGACGCAATAGGGAAATTGTTCCATTTGAGACCTCGCCACGCCACTTTATAAGCTTAATATAAGTAAGATTAAGCTTCAATCGAAAACTAGTTGAACAATGCCTACAACTGTAAGATATCTGAAGAATAAAAAAATAAACGTGGATCTGATTTTAAACCAGCGATGACCCCGTAATCTGCTGTAACATACCTATTTGAAATGAACCCATTATATGACAAAATCATTTATTATTTTTATTTTAACAACATAAGTTATGGATACTCATCACGTCGGTTAATTTAATTTAACCTTGCATAAGTAACCAGCTTTCGCCCGCGGCTTCGTTCGCGTGGACGTCGGTAATTATCACACGAGAGCTTACAACCGGATAAAAGTACCAGAGGTAGAATGTAGGGTACTTTTTATCCGGTTTGGCAACAATTGACACACAGTTAGAACATGGCCTGGGTCAGCCCAGGCCATGATCTAAATGTGTGCCACTTTCATTGAAATCCGTGCTTAGATTTGAAAAGGTAACAGACAGATAGATAGAGTTACTTTCTCATTTATAATAATAAGTATGGATTCCTAGACATTACCTTAGTAGGCTATAAATAAATTTTAAAAAATATTAAAATATCCAAACCCTAGCATACAAAAGTTAAAGTCCCGAACTGCGACAAGACCAATCCACTTCCATTTTCAACAACAATGCTTGATACAAGACTCGTCAATTCCCGTCAGCCCGTTTACCAAACAATTCACACTTGTTATAGGGATCAAACTATGCCAAAGTTACCACTCGATCTTTAATACAGGGTGTCGTTTTTCATCCTCGTCAAATTCAAGGAGGTAACTATGCTACTGATTCTCGACACGAATCAATAATAAAATAAGAAGATTTTTGGAACGAAGTTCCTTATCGCGCGTTGCGAAAGGAGGCTAGACGGAAAAAATTAAGACCAAAAGTTGGAATGACACTTTTTGCTATAGTTGTAAGCCGTGCGCGTGTTTCTCTGTCTCTCTCTCTCTTTTTTTTCTAATTTTCGGAAATCGACAAGTGTGGGACAAGCATTTTAAAACGCGGCCTGTGTGATACCGCACTGTAACTGCCCTTTTACACACACAAAAACGCGGCCGCTTATACGATACCATAACGCGATTTTGTTCTTTGTAAGTGGTGTATTCTGAAATACTGTCAAACTTAAATAACTAAAAAAACAAGTATGTATTCATTATTTACCAGTGATCGTAATTTTATTTGATTATTTATGTCTTTCATAAGAGCCTCCTGAAATTTGACGAGGATGCAAAACAATAGCTTGTATAATTCACTGACAGTTGGATGTTACTGAACGTGTGTGCTGTGTCCTAGAATTGGTATAGCAATATGTAGCTTTCCTAATAATTATGGCAATTAAACAAATCATTGTTTTATTAATCTCCTTTCTTTATTGGCTTACTAAAGTTAAAATCAAAATCAAATGTCTTTTATTCAAATCAGGACTTTTTGGACGTCGAAATTATATAAGACTAGCAGGACAGACTATACTAGACAGGCTACCCCCTACACTATAAAATGTAAAAAAAAACATGGAATCTTCAGCATGTATTATGGTGTACATGCTTTGTTGGTTGTCCTTAAATAAATAAATAAAAAATAAGAAAGTCCCCCAAAACACCCGCCCTTCACCACTTCCTAGTGCTTTTGCTGGGAAGAAGAAGTGGCGCAACAAACTCACCAGCAGCTCCCGTTTCGAAGTAAGGAATCGTTAAGAGGTCATAGTGAATTAGGGCCCAGGATAAAGCGCTCGGTCCCCTTTTCAATTAGTTATATAATTAATATGAATATCTTCTAAGTGAATTTTGATAGATAAAGTAAATCGAGAAAACCCTCAGATAACTAGGGAACTTTGGTACTTATGTAGACGTCATTAGATTCAGGCTGTATCGTTTTTTACGTTTTTGTTTATGCATCTGACTTTGGATAACCTGAAAACTACAATAACTATAAAAGTGTAAAAAATAAAACACATAATTTCCGTTTTCTTTATGCCTCTTTCTAACATTGTTTGTTTTTGTTTTGTTTTTTTTTTTTTTTTTAAAGACGTTGCCCCTCAGTAGGAAGTTTTCCTGTATCGTGGGTGCGTTTACAAACATTTAAACTTACATACACAAACAGCCAGACTCGGAACAACTACTTGTAGGCCATACAAATATTTGTTCCGTGCGGGAATCGAACCCGCGACACGCAGCGCAGCAGTCAATCGCTTAACCACTGCGCCAACCGTGCCAAAACTACGTTAAAGAAAATACGTTCCCTTTAATGTTAAAACTAAAATAACTATAAGCCCCTGCTCTTTACTTAAGTTGGAAACACGGCTTAAACTCGGACTGGAAAACTAAGTAATACTCAACGGAAATATCTCTCGAAAACTAGGCTTAAGCGCTTCGTCGAACTCGCACTTGTGATTGGTTGACACGGAATAGGTACCTATAGGACCACGCCACGGATTCAATGGGAAAAATTATGTATTTGGTTGTGTTTTGTTTTTCAACGACATATATAAACTGACTATCACAGTGATATTTGATAGAATCCCTGAAGGCTAATAATTCTTGTAATTTAAAACGTTCAGAATCTAGTCGTAGTGTTATCTCGGCAACAAACAAATGTCAAAAACTTGTCAAAATGTAGGAAAATTTGATGTATTTTTGACAGATTGAGACTAAGATCAGACTGTGAACGTTCTTAAAATTACGAGAATTGCCCCTCTGTTTTCAACATTCGTTGTTTCGTTCATTTCATTAGGGTATATCTCTATCTTTAAATAGTACTCGTATAAAACGAACTTGATCTTCGTGTCTTTCTCTGTGAACGCTTATATTTATTATCTTAGGCTCGGCGCAAACGGGCCACCAATCACAGCCACTGCTGGCTGTCGCGCGCTACCGCCACTTTTGTAAGTGTCAGAAGCGAGCGATAGCCACCGGTGTTCAGAAGCCGCCACATTTTATAACCTGCTCTCAGCTGCGCAGTCTTACGATGGACTCCGACGCGGAAAGTTTGCACGCGTTATTGTTAATACGCAGACGACGTAGACAACGCCGTCGCCGCCTATATTGGGTACATCCAATTTTAACGTCTTGTGTGGCCCGCAGCGACCACAAGTGGCGAGTCGCCGACACTGCGGTAGCGAGTGGCCACCACCGGCCACACGTGTGCGGCGAGTTTCAACAAAATGTATGAGAAAGCGCGTAAACTGCTTGTCGCTGGCCACCGGTGGCTGTGGTTGGTGGCCCGTTTGCGCCGAGCCTTAACGACACGATGGAGTTTGATGCAGTTTTCACCACCATTTGGAGCATTAAGGATTATGTGTATACATTAATATTTAACTTAGATACGATACAGAAATCTCGATATTTTGTCATGTTGCTATTGCACCCATGCGAAGCAGGGGCGAGTAAAACAGGAAAAACCTATATTTCCCGTTTTTCTTATCACAAATTAACGATTTTTGCCAGACAACCTGTGGCAGAAAAAGATAATACAACGGAAAACCACTCTATTCTTAGTAAAGATGCAACTTTTCCTTCCCAAAAATTGTCATGATTTTATTTCCTACTGAAATGTGTAAATAATCTCTTAGTTTTATTGCAACAATGAAAAAACAGTCAGCTCCATTGTCCATTCAATGTAATATGTCAGTCCCTATAAACACGACAATTTCACTCCTATTGTCCGAGAAAAACAATTGAACGCCACGAGTAATTGTCTCGTACAAAGAAATCGAATTGAAGTGAAAACACCACTATAGTACGGAACCCGTCAAGTGGGTCCTGTGTTTTTTAGAGTTCCGCATCCAAAGCGAGCCAAAGTGTGCTAAGTACTAAGGCTCCGTTGTCCATCCATCTGTCACAGAGCTGTATCTTTTGAACCGTAATAAGTAGACACTAGAAATTTTCACAGAGTTAATATAAAAAAAAAATTAACGAGGGTCCCCAAACAAGAAACGTTTTTACCACCGACGGCCGCCATGGCCCACGCACAATGGTCCACGTGAAGGACTAAGTGCGGAAACCAAACCCGTAACATAGAACATAGATCATGAGTGTTCAGTGTTGTGTTATACGTTGTGTCAGTGTTTAAAACATTGTTAATTGTACAGTGGTACGGAACCCTTTGTGTGCTAGTCCGACTCGCACTTCGCGCTTTTCTTTCTACCCGCAACCAACGAGATTGGTTTTGACGCCGGCCTGTCCTTCTCTCTTTGTCTCTCTTATTTAATTTACTCTCTTTCTTTCACTCTTTGCGTTCACCAGCTAAATTATTTACTAAATTAAATTGCATTACACTTAGTTTGTTTGTCGAGTTTCTGACGTGGAAATTAGTGGCGACAGCATATTAAGTGAAGCCGGGTTTGTTTTTCAAAGCTTTGTGCTGGGTTTGGAAGTAATAAAGCTAAGCATTGAATTAATTTAAAGCAATATAGTTCTTATTTTATGCTTTATTACTACTTCGGGCTGCGAATACGGAGTGTATTTTCTCATCTATACTCGGGGATCGACCCAAAAAGTCACGCTCAGCTATCATGCTTGCTACCAGACTTACGAGGCAGTGTGCTGCGCATAGTATTTAGAGGCAAACCCCCTTTAACGCCGCAATCAAATTCTCGCCCAAACTCCAACTCAGGTAGTATAACGACTAACTCGTCTTACCAAGGGGTATCGTATTACGCAGTACCTAACTTGGGTAGTGGAGATCAGATAAACAATCGCTCCATGTAAAATACGAGTGTAAAGTTCAGTTGCATCCGGTTAGACTGGAAGCCGACCCTAACATAGTTGGGAAAAGGCTAGGCAGATGATGATGATGACCTAATTAATTACATTTTCTTTTAAATTAGTTTGGCGAGTATAAGCTCTTCAAAGTTTTGAATTTGAGCGTAACAAAACGTCTTAAATATACTAATTAAGAGGAAGTTACAGTGTAAAAATACAACAGACAATATTTCCGAATACCTAATTAAAGCAGCGATCAAAAAGGTATTTTATCAAATTCTTTTGTGAATATTAATTTATACTACAGAGGTCTAATTCATTTGTAAAAAGTTAATATAGCCTATAAGATGTGTATCACTGTACCTACACAATTATTGAAATAAACCTATATTGTTTTTTTTTATTGGAACGAAGTTCCTTATCGCGCGTTGCGAAAGACGCTAGCTAGACGCTGCTAGACGGAAAAAATTAAGACCAAAAGTTGGAACGACACTTTTTGCTATAGTTGTAAGCCGTGCGGCGTGCGCGTGTTTCTCTGTCTGTCTCTCTCTCTCTCTCTCTCTCTCTCTTTGAACTTCGTTCCATCCGGGTGTCCCTTGACACCTCTCAATTTTTTTTTATTGTGTTTAGTTTAGTTGTATGATCTTCCTGTGCGAGTCGCAATAAATACTTTTTCTTTCTTTCTTTCTTTCTATATTTTATCAAACTTATATTATTAACAGCTCAGTGGCGGCCAAGAGAGCAGTGATGGCCTAGTGGTAACGGCTGCGACTTACGTTGACTTACGGGTCGTAGGTTCGAACCCAGACAGGCGTTTAACTTCGTGTAAATTATTTCATCGCCACTGCTCTCAAAACGGTGAAGGAAAACATCGTGAGGAAACCGGCATGTCCTAGAACCAAAAATTCGAAGATGTGTGACATCTGCCAACCCGCACTGGGCCCGCGTGGTGGATTTCGGCCCACTCCCTCTCACCGAGGAGGCCTGTGTCCCAGCAGTGGGAACATTACAGGCTGATTATGCAGCCCCGGATCTAAGGGGGGGCAAACAGGGGCACTTGCCCCGGGCGGCAGTTTCATGGGGGCGCCAAATCCTTGAGACAAGAATTCGAAATATCGAACAAATGAAGCCTCTTTTCCTACAATCTCATAGGTTTTTATCAAGTAATCGAATCTTAATATAATATGCTTGAAAAACAAACTTTTCTATTTCCATACACCCAGTTAGTTTTTGAACACATACTAAGTCATTTATGAACGCATCATAACAGATCAAGTAAATTTTTGAACGCGTGTTTAGTGTCCGTGATCTTTCTGCCAGGGGAATCCCCGTCACATCTATACGAGCCGAGCCGAAAACATTCAAACAGTCGAACGTCAAGTGACAACACTGTTTGTTTATGTCGTTGATTGCGTTTGCGAGTAATCAGCGTTAATATAATAAGTACCTAATTTATTAGTCATATATTGAAATGAAATCATATATTATCGTAGTGGAAATCAACAATTTGCAAGAATTACAAATAGGTAAGAAATAATTACTTACATTAATATGTAAGTAATTATTTCTTACCTATTTGTAATTCGGTTTATAAGAGGTTTTTATGGGTGCTTTTTTTGTTTTTTTTTTTATGTAAGTTTTATGACTATAGATTATAGAAACCAGTTAGTGGGATATTTTAATTTACTGCGTTTTTTAGTATTGTAGTTATAAGTAAACTCTACAATACAATAAAATAAAATCTTCAAGAAGAGGTAACCAGATGTACCTATAGTTACTAAACATTGCAATCAGGACCACGTTTCAGTGAGCTTCAGCTTTCATCAAACTATAGATACATATTATTTATATTGTTAGGTTGGAAAAACCAAGCGATGAGCGCACCAAGAAAAAAGCTTTCTGGGGCTGAAAACAGAAAGAGAACAAAAGATAAAATTGAAGATGCAATGAATTCGGCACAAAAATGCTACTCATTGGCAGTTTTAACTGTTTTTCTCAAACACTGAAGGGAGGGGGCGCCACTATCAAGGTTTTGCCCCGGTTCGAAAAAATCGTAGATCCGGGGCTGTGATTATGTATTAATAGCTCTACCGAGAGTTTTATTTAAAACCAGCACCCTAATTGCGTAACACACGATCAATTGTAATCGGTTTCATTTTGACAGTTCAACAACATTCATTGCGTTATTTACGTGTTGAGCACACAAATTTTTCGAACTTATGAAACAATGGATTAGCAATTTGCTTCAAAATTATTCTGATTCCGATTGATTGTGTCTTACGCAATTAGGGTGCAGTATACATATTTAGATGAAGTGGTTTCAATAATAGCTTAGACAAGTAAAGACCACTGAAGCGGGTGGGTACACACAATAGTACTGAACGATCCAATTTATCGGTTTAACTGTTTGGAACCAACGTCTGTATCTTGGGTATGTCTTAATTTAAGATCTTATTGTCGTTTAATCTCTAGGCAAATTACGAATACGAATACGCTTGTAATTGGCCATCGTTTACACATTGTACTAGATATTAAAATGTATTAGCTGTAAGTTTTCCTAAAAGTAATAAAATAAAAATAAATAAATATACAATTCACATGTGGGTCAAGAACTTTAACCGGTTGAGTGCCGTAATTTACAGAATCGATTAAAAAGCCACTGTCTCGCGTGAATCCACGTTCGGCATACGAAGGCTTAAAAGCAAAATCCTAGTAAATGATCAGCTTTATTTAGATGTGTGTAGCAAATAATAATAAAAAGCTCCCACAAATTAAAGTCTAAAGTTAACAAAATAAAAATCCAAGTAAAATATTCTTAATTTCATATTTTATTACTGGTATACATAACCTTCCATTCTAAATGAGTGTTATCTGAAGCATTATTTAATGAACTAATGGATACAATATGCAAAATGTGAAGTGATTTGTGCTTCATATAAAACTATTCAAGTATTAATCATTATGAATCATCGTCGCTAACTGATAATGACAGACAATTGGACGAGTCCTTCAAAAGATGTCCAAATAACAAAAACAAACATACACTGCATTCTTTCTTGTGAAAATACAAAACGAATAAAGCATAACAGCGAAAGACTTATCATATTCGTAGGTAAAAGAAATAAGCATTTTACCTAAAAAGTATCATTTGAACCAGGGCTGTCCAGACTAGATAGGATCTAGGGCCAATAAAAATTACTAAATACATTAGGGGGCCGCAAAATATTTAAAAAAAAAAATACAGGTATAGTATCATTGGTTTTATTGCTTCTTCATTAATTAATCTTTTACAATTCTGTCAACATCAACATCAATATTGGTAGTAGCTAGACGCAGTGCATGGGTAGGTAAGTGTGTCTATTAATGAAGACCTATATTTCGATTTTATAAACTTCATTGTTGAATATGCACTTTCACAAGGATTTGGCGGGCCGCATCAATTCAAGCCGCGGGCCGCATGTGGCCCGCGGGCCTTGGTTTGGACAGCTCTGATTTGAACGAAAACTTTGTAAAATTTTGGTAAGTACTTATTGTGAAATGTATTTTAGCAACAACTGAAATCTAAAAACCGCCACAGAACATACACTTTTTGCCGCTCATCATCATCATCATTCTCCTGCCCTTTTTTTTTTTTTTTTGAGGATGGGAAATCATCAAATAACTCCTCCCGCTCTGGGTGGAGCAGAAGGGAGTGTCAGACTCTTACTGACTAAAACCCACCCGTGTTCCTTCCTTAGCCCTTTATGTTCCAGGGCAGCGGTAACCCTTTCGGACGATCCCGCTACACATTCTCCTGCCCTTATCCCAATTTATTTGGGGTCGGCGCAACATGTCTTTTTCTTCCATACTTCTCTTCTCTCTTTTCTCTCTTTTTCTTACTTTTTGCCGCTCTCGACTACTAATAATAACAGCAACACTGACTTAGGGCTGATTTTTCAATCGACAGATATTTGTTATTCGTTATTAAAAAGCTAATTCTAGCCGTGGAGCCTGGTGGCCTGTAACACAGGTTTTTCCTCAGGCACCAGACTCTCACAAAGGTGGCATACGGCTGAGAATTTTTTGTACACATTAACTTTAAGTCAGCTTAGTGAAGAAAGAATAAATGAAATAAATTATTACTATTCGTGGAATAAAATTGACGTCTAACAGTCTTTGTATGGAAGAACCTTCGATCAATAATAGTACTAGATTCCCGATAAACCCTTCAAAAACGGCCCGAAAAATAAGACCACAAATACTTTTGTGGTCTTATTTCAAATTAGTATGTTTTTAACCTTATTACTTAGACTTTAAGTTTCATTTTAGAATCAATGACTGAACATTTAAAAATAGAATGATTTTATTTTCAAGTGACATTTTAAATATATTTTGCAATGGTAATTAAACTTTAGTTTAAGCATTAAGGTTTATAATAAACTGAAGTTGTTAATATTATTAAACTTTTTTCTAAGAAATGTAGATGTTTACGTGTGTGCAAACGTGGCCACTTGAGCGACTGATTTTTGTTCCTGATCCTTAACCTAGTACTATTTTTAATCGAAGGGAAGAACTGTCAAAAATTCAAAACTATTCCTCCGATACAATTATCTGGCGTTGGAAAAATCAGCTCTTAACACAATGAAACAAAATATAATGCATTTACTTTGCAAACTACTTGACAAACAGCCACAAAGACATCAGTAGGTACCTAACAAGTCTGTATTTCAACGTAATTGAGACTTCAGTCTGGTCTCTTGTTTTTGTTTCGTCCTGTCGAGAAAATGGATTAATTTTAACTTTTTAAGTCTTCTGTGCAGTTGTTGAATTAAACTTACTGCAATGTTAGAGAGTTAGTTTGTTGGGAGAATCAAGTTAAACTATGAAACTTATCAAAGAAATACAATATTGCGTTTTAACCTCGCAGAAAGACTTTAATTAGTGTGTAAATACTGTCTATTTCATGCAGAGACGAATTACATACTATTTTACAAGCTGTGTGCTCATAAGATTTCCCATCGACATAAATGACGAACTTCCATACAATCTTTCATCTCCTATTCAGCCCCTTTCGGGGAAATTAAAAAAAAACCTTCCTTAGTGCTCACTTTCGTTATACAGGATGTCATCGGCGCGCAAACTATAACCATGAATTCACCACATGATTCTAAACCCTGTAGCGAAGTAATTATAGGTTGCGTGTGCGATGTCCCTGCCACCCTTTATAAGGAACTCTTGTGCAAAATGGTATGCTTCTAGACTTAGCGGCTTAGGCAGTGCGTTATCAGTCAGTGAATAAACCAATTTAAGATTTTTATTAAGTAGAAGTTAGAGCAAGATGACCGTATTACACGGTTCAACCAAAATGATTCACTTTTACTTTCAATTTGGTTGATTCATCCAAATAAGTCTAGACATAAGTGAACCGCGTAATATTCCCATAACCCTTCAACCCCTTGTTTTTCTCCTGTCTGCAAAATGGTTAAATTTAAAGTCCCTATGTATTTGGTTACTGAAACTTGGTGCAGTGTTTCAGAGTTTTAGTGTGTAGTGAGATACGAAGTTTAATAATAAACTAGTGTTACTTGTCTTCGAAGTTTTCGTGGTGATTTATGAAAGTGTGTGGCGCTGTAGTTTGGATATTCAGACGTAGGGATGCTCGTGTGGTTAGTTGAGGCATCCCTTCTTATGTCTAAACTAATAATATAAAGAGAATAACCCTTCTGCCTTTAAAGCAAGAATGAACAGAGAGCAATTCTCTTAATTTTAGGAACGTTCATAGTCTGATCTCAAGTGCCAATCTGTCAAAAACACCTCTAATTTCCTCACATTTTTGACAAGTTTTTGACATTTATTTGTCGCCGAGAAAAGACTGTCACTAGATTTTGAAGGTTTTAAATTACGAGAACTGGCCTTTAGGCATCTTCTGGCCACGTTCGTTCCATCATAGACCTCATCCATCGCTTTCCATCAGGGATCCATGGCAAGAGCAGGACCATTTATTAATAATAAAAAAAATGCTTTTTTTTGTTACGATTTCACGCTAAAACAGCTGAACGGATTTGGATGAAATTTGGCACATGTGTAGACCATGACCTGGATTATGAAATAAGCTACTTTTTATCCCAATATTCCTACGGGATCGAGCCTTATGCGGGTGTAACCGCGGGGCGCAGCTAGTTTTCAATAATAAGGTTTTGTCTCAGTATTGCAAAGTATTAGGATTTTAATAACCGTGGCGTTTCCACTTACAGTTTGTAACGGCAAAAACTTATTTTGTGCCTGTAAGTTGTCTAACTGAATAATGGCTTTGACTTTTAATTTTGTTTCGTAAAATAGTTACTGTTATGAAACGATTAATCAAAAACTGTCAGCAAGGTTTGTGAAACTGACAGTCACCAACAGAGAGCATTTTGTTCAAAGAATATTTTTTCACTCTTAAAAAGAAAGAAAGCAAGAAATATATTTTATTTGGGAAACACAAATACAGGAAAAACAAATAGTGAAAAAGGAGCATTTAAAACTAACAAAATACATTAAAAACAACCAAAAAAATCCCCTCCCATCGCCTAAGTACAGTAATAATCTTAATAAACATTGAATCATCGATAACGTACAACGTCAATACTAGAAACTATATCTTATCTATGGTTATCTTGAGTATCAGAGTATTTCTGATGTAGTAAAACTGCTTTTTCCAGTTTAAGATTAAAAGTATCTTGCTGATTTCGAAGAGTAGATAATTTAAAGTAAAAACGGTATTGATATTGAAATATTTCTTTTAAAATCTATAAATTATCTTTTAAAAGATAACATTCATAAACATAAAGGGTGTAAAATACCTTTAATGAAGCCGAGATTAACTTGTTTTTCCAGTTATTATCATATTTTTCTTAACTTGACTTACTCTATCTTTTTTTTACGAATACAAGTTTTAAGTGTTATAAGTTAACCTTAGATACTCCCACGACCCCTGTACCGTTGCATGGACCCATAAGCATAATCTTTTGCGTGCGTTACCGTTACCGTCAACAGCAAATTAAAAATAAAAGTAATTTCCAATGATTATTTTTGCAGAAAGTTACTACATAATTTCATGTACAGAATGCTTAGATGACGGCTTCGTGAAGGGTCTTGTTACACCTTGTTTAAAACAAAGAGGTATTTTCTTTCAATAAAAGTTATTGTAACATGTTATACCTATGATACAGGCCATTAGAATATCACATTTCCCCGTTCTATCTCTTGTGTGAGGTCCATGTGACGTAACGTCCGGTGTGTCCGCGCGACTGTCACTAACTTTGCTCTCAGTGACATGTCCGCTGCGGATACACAACCCATATCCGGATAGTGTCATACAACACTAATGTTATATCATATAAATATAACTGGACACGTTATATAACTTCTTGTTTCTGAAAAAATCTAGGACGATAACATGTCACTGACAGATAACGCACAGCCTAAACCGCTGGGTCTAGAAGCATGAAATTTCTAATTATATATATATCAGTTCCTCATATAACGAATGTGAGCACTAATATTTCCGTTAGACACACGCGATAAATGAAAAACGCTAGCCGTTAAAAAATAGCAATACATTCCAATCGAACGTCACACGTGCCCAATTTGTGGCCCGTACGTAAGTCCTTGATGTTCTGACGACCCTCCAAATACAAAAACAAGTGAACACGGTTCTCCGGCTTTCATGCCACACTCCGAATGTCCAATTCCACAAACATTAGGCCTCGAATTTCCGAACGAGGTGTCCGAATTTCCAAACCCGCTTGCAAGTTTTTCGCGTATCGAGTACGGCGTTTGAATAAAGCCGAACTTGTTTGGGGCCATCGGTTTTTTCCCGCTCTTTATTTAGATGAAAACAAAAGGCCTATTGTCGGATCGTCTGGCAGCTTCTCCTTTATGTGACGACGAAATTGGAACTTCATCGATAATACCGGTTTGGGCCGTTTGCAGATATGGAAGTTTGATGACAATATGAAGTCTTTCAATCATTTTAAGCATAATACAAAATGTAAACTTTATTGGTAGTTATTTTTTCAATAACCTAAACTGGCGTGATTGACTGAAATGAGGGTAGTGTTTGTTTACATTTTATCTCAAGCTTTAGTGAACACACTATAGTCAATTCACTTTTATTTTTACGTTACACAAAGCAATTCCTCACAACACAAGCACTAGAAAAACTACTTACAATATCTCAGCTCTGGTTAATATTCTATTTTATTGTAGCAACTCGCCACATTGCGGCCGCCTCGTGTGTGCGATAAAATGTAACTGCTAGACAACAAGTCACTTCATGTTACAAAACGTAAACTTTATAGGTACTTATTTATTAAATTACCTATACTGGCGTGATTTATTGAAATGAGGGTATTGTTTGTTTACATTTTATCTCAAGCTTTAGTGAACGCACTATAGTTTATTTACTCTTATTTTTACATTACAAAAAGCAATTCCTCACAACAGAGGGGTAATTCTCGTAATTTTAAGAACGTTCACAGTCTGATATTAGTCTCAATCTGTCAAAAATACGTCTAATTTCTCTACATTTTGACAAGTTTTTGACATTTGTTTGTCGCCGAGATGAGACTGTGACTAGATTTTGAACGTTTTAAATTAAGGGAATACGGGCCCAGGAGTACTAGAAAAACTACTTACAATATTTCAGCTCTGGTTAATATTCTATTTTATTGCAGCAAGTCGCCACATTGCGGCCGCCTCGTGTGTGCGATAAAATGTAACTGCTAGACAACAAGTCACTTTATGTTGTAATAAATCTGGGGTCTATCTCCACGGTCCGACAATTGCCAAGTACACTAACTTAGGAAATGACCTGTGGGGTTGTTTATTTAGTTAGTGTATGGGTATGTTAGATTGGTTGCTAAATAAAAGCTAGATAGAAGGTTGAAATCTGAGTCTGACATATACGAACCCTGCGTTCACAATTTAGTTTCCAAAAATGTAAACAAATATGTGTTTTTGGAAAAACAACGTATCCACTCTTAAAGTTCAATTTGGTACAACTTTAAACATTGTATTCCTTTTTGAACCAGTATTAGTAATTTAGAAATCATATACTAAAATAAAATTGCCGAGGGGCCCGTGGCTAAATAATAACAGCCGCACAGGTCGATCGGTCAGGTTAAGCTACGCTTGCCGCAGTTTGTCTGTGGATGGGTGACCACCTTTACATACCGAGACCCCCCGTGCCTCGGAAAGCACGTTAATCCGTTGGTCCCGGCTGTTATTCGTGGATCTTTGACAGTCGTTACGGGTAGTCAGACGCCCGAAAGTCTGACAACCAGTCTTACCAAGGGGTATCGTATTACCCAGTAACTGGGTTGTGGAGGTCAGATAGGCAGCCGCTCCATGTAAAATACTGGTATTCAGCTGTATCCGATTAGACTGGAAGCCGACCCCAACGTAGTTGGGAAAAGGCTAGGCAGATGATGATGATGATGATACTAAAATAAAATTGATACTCGTTTAAGTGGTAATATAAATAACATCAATTGGAAACAAGTACTTGCATAGACTCTCAAGAGGCCTTCCTCAGTAATTAATCAGTATTAAGTACTGATTCCCTATCAACAGGCATGCCTTATTAGGGATTTCAGTGAGTCAGTTTCTTTTATACTACTGTATTGATTCATGTGAGCCTGTTTTGGGGCGGGGCGGATCAATTGCCTAATTCCTGTAATACAGGTTCATTCCTAGCACAGGACTGGGTCTTGCTCTGCTCTCCACTCTAACATGCCTATGTTTCTGTAATTTTTATACTGCTGTAGTACATAAGATCTTTTGTTACTCAAAATGTTTTGCTCAATAAAGTTTTATTATTATTATTTGTTGGTATACATTTTTGTATCTCGGCACTGATCTATTATTATTATTATTATTAATCAAAAACAATCAGTCAGTTTCAGTTTACGGCGAAGTAAATATTACGAGGAACTCAACAATACTTAAGAATTCAAACCTACATAATTTTTAAACGTATACTTTTCGACTTAGGGCTAATTTCTCCATCGCCAGATAACTTTTATTCGAGGAATAAAATTGACGTTTGACAGTTTTTGTATGAAATAACTGTCAACATTTCAAAATTATTCCTTGAATAAAGTTATCATCATCATCTGCCTAGCCTTTTCCCAACTATGTTGGGGTCGGCTTCCAGTCTAACCGGATGCAGCTGAATACCAGTATTTTACATGGAGCAACTGCCTATCTGACCTCCACAACCCAGTTACTGGGTAGTACGATACTCTTTGGTAAGACTGGTTGTCAGACTTTCGGGCTTCTGACTACCCGTAACGACTGTCAAAGATCCACGATTGACAGCCGGGACCAATGGCTTAACGTGCTTTCCGAGGCACGGAGGGGTCTCGGTATGTAAAGATGGTCACCCATCCACAGACCAACTGCGGCAAGCGTAGCTTAACCTGACCGATCGACTTGTGCGGCTGTTATTATTTAGCCACGGGCCCCTCTTGAATAAAGTTATCAGATGATTGAAAAATAAGCTCTTAAATAAGAAACAACTCGTCTTCGAGACAAGTTCAATATCCAAGTAACATCAAACAAATACTTAGTCTACGAACAAACCTGTAGACTGTAAAGAATTCCGCAAATAATGTAGTTAGGCGCAATTGTGACTGCGGAAAATCACAATGTCTCACCGTTGTCGCAATGTCCCGCTGTCGCAATGTCGCACTGTCGCCGACAATGAGTGTAGCCAACGTCGACCATAGCTTAGTTCTCCGTAAAGCAATGCAATTTTGTTTCCAACAAATAAACGAAACAGAGGAACGAGAGTCTTTCCTTTTTTCATTTTCGTGTAATTTCGTGGTGTGTCCTAATGATATTGTTGTTTGTTTCAGTTTTCCCGAATGTCCCCGCCGCGCCTGGTATGCCGTGCGCCGGCGAAGACAGTGAGTACTTACTGTAACTACTAGCTTTAGCACTTGGCGTTCACTGGCTAGCTCATTACTTGCCTGTAGTTTAGTCTAGTGAGAGGTAGTTTAGTCACGTTAAGCCGTTGGTCCCGGCTATCATTCGTGGATCTTTGACAGTCGTTACGGGTAGTCAGAAGCCCGAAAGTCTGACAACCAGTCTTACCAAGGGGTATCGTATTACCCAGTAACTGGGTTGTGGAGGTCAGATAGGCAGTCGCTTCATGTAAAATACTGGTATTCAGCTGCATCCGGTTAGACTGGAAGCCGACTCCAACATAGTTGGGAAAACGCTAGGCAGATGATGAGTTTAGTCTAGTGAGTTAGGTTTAGCGTTTGTTTTTTTTTTTGTTGAAGATTGAAGTATGTAGGTTCCTATGGGTATAGTACTTGCGTGCGACTAATGCGAGCATTGTGGCCCAGTGGTAACGCCCCGACTTACGAGTTGTAGGTCGTGGGTTCGAACCCAAGCAGACACTTTGTGTAAATTATTTCATCATAGTGATGATCTTTAAAACAACCAGTCTTACCAAGGGGTATCGTATTACCCAGTAACTGAGCTGTGGAGGTCAGATAGGCAGTCGCTCCATGTAAAATACTGGTATTCAGCTGCATCCGGTTAGACTGGAAGCTGACCCCAACATAGTTGGGAAAAGGCTAGGCAGATGATGATGAGTGATGATCTCAAAAACTTTGAAAGAAAACATCGTGAGGAAACTGGCATGGTCTAAAATCAAAAATTGAAAGAGATGTGACATCTACCAACCCGCATTGGGCCCGCGTGGTGGATTACGGCCCACTCCCTCTCTACCGAGACGAGGCCTGTTTCCCAGCAGTGGGGACATTATAGGCTGATTATGCTTATATTATGAGAAATGCGAAGTTCACTTCGTAAACTGTACTTATGTATTTGAAATGCCAACCAGTGATTCGGATTAATTTGATTATTACACTTAAATAGGCAGATATTAATAAGTAGCTGAAACAAATATTGCTATGATAATTTGCAATGTATTTATCACTGGCATCCTTTGCTAACATTCATACATAAACTCACTCCTTCTCATGGGGGTAGGTAGAAAATACAGAACAACACCTGATACGATCTTTATATGCTCCTTTTGCTTCTCTTGATAAATGATAAATGTTAAATGATTTTATTTTTGTAAGTAGGTTCGTACAAACACTTTTACACGTCAATCATATTTTAAAACTAGATGAGGTCGGCGTTTTCTATCTGACTAGTCTGAGAAGAAACGCCGAAACAAACTCAGAGGTCATAGTCTCTTTTAAAGTCCAGACATAATCTTGGTCAGATCATAATAAAGACCATGTAGGTGTCGATGTCTGAGATGGTCTTTTGAGGAAAGAACCACACAGATTGAGAGGACGTGTCCAGTCAGTGCACGTATTTGTCAGAAATCATGCAGCTCAACTTAAAACTTAACTTATCTTACGATCACACATACATCTGAAGGCCAATTATTGTAATTAAAAACGTTCAAAATCTATTCTCAATCTCATCTCAGCGACAATCAATGTCAATAACTTGTCATAGTGTAAGGAAATTAGAGGTATTTTTGGCAGATTGAGGCAGATCAGAGTGTGAACGTTCTTAAAATTACGAGAATTGCCCCTCTGGTCATAGTCACGCACGCATAGTGCGAGTTCTACGCACCTCACCTTTCTTCTGAAGAACATCACAAATGAAGTCACTATAGGTCCCTTACGTACCTTTGCTAACCCTACTCAAAGATCTTGCAACAATCTTATTTATATAAAAACAATATTTTACTATCAAACAACAAACATCAACTCACAACTCACAAATCGTATATAAAAGCGAGGAAGCGATATTTGTCAGCGGCCGTCGCTACAGCGCCACAGTCGGCATTAGCATGTGAATACGCCGAAATGATGCACATTACGGATGCCGACGAAGTGCCGACGGCTGGTATACTATTCAGTCATGTTTCGTACCTATCATCATAATATTTGTACGTACGGCACGTGCGGTTTTAGCGGCTTTCAGAGCTTTGAAGATTGAAACTATAACATACATATAATCTAACATTTGGATACCGGGAATCCAACTATAATATTGAAGTTAAGGAAGCAAGATGGCAGCCTGGTTATCATTATGTATCTATAGTCTGTTCCAAAAATATCCGATGAAAGTGTAAACAAACCCTGTTCAGCTAAAATTCCTACGCAATCACTCACTAAAGGGAACAAGTAACACATTCAGCTGTATTTAGAAGGTTTCAACTTTATATCTCACCATTTTTTCAAACTATTATTGTTTCAATAACATAATTAAATTGTAATTGAATAATCATCGACGAAAATGAAGATTATAAAACTAACCTTAATTGTCAAATTAAAATCCGAATTTCTGGATTAAGAATTCAAATGATCAAATCAAAGCACATTTGTAAGTGGCACCACAATTGGCAACTACTGGTAACTTTTACTATGGGACCAAACCCGAAATCGCGAAACAAAAATCTGGTGTTCCCTACATTTTGACGAGTTATACGAACATAAATGTAGGGAACAGCTGATTTTTTTTTCGCGCTTTCAGATTTGGTCCCATAATAAAAGTTGTTCATAATGATGAGTAGGTACAATGACCCTCTAGAGTTATGGGATATAAAAAAAACACGTTTTATATGTCGCAGATGGATAGTAGAATGAAGTTATTGTACAAAACAGCTCCGTTATGTAAAACAACTGAACAACGCTCAGCTGGATTGTCATTACGATACGTTTTGCAAAACTGACACCGACGCTTATACGTAATGCAGAATGGCTTATCTGCAGTCGCAATGAGCGTCTTTCATAGAACTCTGATAACCTTTAATTAATATTGTCCTTAAAATCACTGTCTACACATGGGTTAAGGTAATTTTTATACGTATTATCTATTTCTGTTTCGGACGCCATTATTGTTGTTACGACACACAGAGCCACAAGCGACAAAATTTAGAACTAAAGTCTACAATCGGACGTTTCGTTTCACGCTGTTTTACAAAACCGCTAATCGTTGACCCGCTGCATTGATAAATGCAAAACGTTTATGCAGGGTGTTCAAGTTCAGTAATTATGGAAAACCCCTGAACGTTGTTCACTTGTTTTACATAACGGAGCTGTTTTGTAAAACCACTAACGGTTTTGTAAAACAGCGGTTTCGACAATCCTTCTGAGACCTCTACCTACCTAACCCTTTGTGGAAAACGTGTGATGTTATGTTTTGTCACACGGTATTTGCCAAAGTCTCAAACACTGATGAAGTATGTCAACAGCGCACATCAGGGGTGCCTGGAGCTCCAGTAAATATCTAGTTTACCAACAGCAGATGTGTGTAATTTCGCCAGTCTGCGTAATGTTCTGTAAACAAAGTTGTAGTCGCCATATTTGCTGTCTAATCATGCGACTCTTTGAGGGTCGGATATGCGTCCGATGCAACGCAAAGGATTTTCGAATTCTTTGTTTATTTTGTGGCTGTATTTCTGTGTGATTATATGTGTTTGCTTGAAGTTCAAATTGGTATAAGCGATTTTCCGCCTCTCTCTGGGGGTTGAATGGTTTATCAGTGTCATCATCTTCCTGCCCTTATCCCATGTTACTTGTGGTCGGCGCAACACGTTTTCTTCTTCCATTCTCCTCTGTTAGCCGTCACGCTATCATACATCTATCCCTTCTCTTTCATATCATTCCTCACACAATCCATCCATCTTTTCTTCGGCCTTCCTCTCCCTCTCCACCCATCAAGATGTATATTCATCACTCTTTTAGTCACATGCGTTTCGTCCCTTCTCATCACATGCCCATACCAAGCCAAACGATTTCCTTTCAACTTTTCTGTCACTGGCGCCACTTTCAAACTTCCTCTTAAATACTCATTTCTTACTTTATCCATTCTCGTCACTCCACCGACGAGAGATCAGGCGCCTAGTGATTTGGTTGTGGAAGTCAGATGGGCAGTCGCTCCATGTTAATATTGTTATTCAGCTGCATACGGTTAGTCTGAAAGCCGACCTCAACATAGAAAAAGGCCAGGCAGTTGATGACGATTCTCGTTCAATAGCGTACAGATTGTTTCCAAGGACTTAATAAATTCACTTCACTGTTTACCAACCTCTATAATCAGTCCATGTTTCGCATTTTCTCAATAGGAAAAGTAATGTCCTTCTTACGAGATGAAAAATGTGGTCAAATCCTCATTTGCAGCATATATCAGTTTTTTTAAACCGCCGTATCCAAAACAGCGTGTTAGTTAGTTGCATTTATCAGCTTTTCAAAACCGGGTGTTAGCTAGCTAAAACCCGAAACAGCAGTCAAGCTACCGTTTCACGACACCATTTTCATAATATAAACCCCGCTTTATTGTCCACGATGTAGAAATGTCGGCTACGTACAGTGGTGAGGTTATATTTGCTAAAATCTCTACGCGAACACTGTCCGCTCTCCGGTGGCCACAGGCTCTCACATTTGCATACCAATGTCCGCCTTGCACTAGGAATGGCACGCTTAAATTGGACTGCGGTTCTTTTTAAATAGGATTTTGTGTTTAAAAAGAGGAGAGAGAAAGAAAATTTGTTTATTGTGCACAGATAAAACTAAAGGCAGAGGATTTCGTTACGTTTTTAAATGTTTTGTGAATAGGAATATGCGAGTTATTCTTTTCGTTACATTAAATCCTTGTTATTGAACAGAACACAGAAGTAAGATTTTAAGGAATTTATTGGAACGAAGTTCCTTATCGCGCGGTGCGAAAGGGGGCTAGACGGAAAAAATTAAGACCAAAAGTTGTAACGACACTTTTTGCTATAGTTGTAAGCCGTGCGGCGTGCGCGTGTTTTTCTGTCTGTCTCTCTCTCTCTCTCTCTTATAGAAAGCAAGCCAGTTTTTTTTGTCTGTGTTTTTTTATTTGTTACAACAATGTATTTGATGAAAAGAGATACAAAAACAAAACAATGTTAGATACAGTCAATCAAGCAATTTGCAGTGTTTGGTATACAGGCAGCTAACTTGCAACTACTTCCAAACAATGTTGTGGGTGTGCTGAGTAGTCTATTCTTTTATATGACTCTCTGTGGTAGATTAGATAGGTATGCCATAAACTTAAAAATTTATTACAACCACACTTCTAAACTAAAATTATAAAGGAAACAAATTTTATTTTTTGTATAATAATAATAATATCCCTGGACATTTCACACAGCGCCATCTAGTCCCAAGCTAAGCAACCTAATGCTTGTGTTATGGTAACAAGATGGCTGATAAACTACTTACATACATTTTTTGTATGTTTGTTTGTTACGCTGTCATGCTAAAACGGCTGTTCGAATTTGGATGAAATTTGGCACATGAGTAGACCATGATCTGAATTAGGACATAGGATAATTTTTATCCCGATATTCCCATGGGATCGAGACATAGCTAGTAGGTAGACTATAAAATTATCCGTAGACATTTACCTACACACGCAAAATGGATATTAGCTGTAGCAGGTGGCGTTCTGTAGTTTTCTGCCTAGCCAGGCCTAACCCCATGGGAAGAAGGCCTGTGTTTATGTATGTGTTTATTTTATTAGATATTTGCACACCTATTAAGGTAGGATATGGTTTAAAGAACAGCGGTGCGATACTGTAACCATCTCACCGTGAAAACTTAGGTGAAGTGAGCGTGGAGTGAGCTGTCATTCCAACTAATGCTAGGGATTGACACTCACTGTAAGCTCACTTTACCTAACTTTTCACGGTGATATTTTTACAGAATCGATCAGCTGTTGTAATTATATATCACTTCATGTACCCATATTCAAGTAAATAAATTATTTGATTTGATTTGAGTACCTAACTATAGTTTGCCTAGATTCCAAATAACTTGTCAGACTTTACATTGACACTTCATTATTTAGGAACATATTTCAAAGAAAACGTATCTCGAAATGCTTCTTCTTCTATAGAATCAATAATTCATAAGATATTTAAAGAATAACTAAAATATATCAGATATTATAACACCCAGCAACTATTGTGCGTTTACCTAGTCAAGTTTTCTGATAGGGCTACAATTTTAGCCCAGATATAAAAAAAAGTTCGTATAAAAGGACTTTTATAAAAGCCTGGCCACTCAATTTGAGAGTATTCTCGTTTGCCCGACGCGCAACTAAACAACCCTCTACTGTTACCATTATGTTGCAGAATCCGCTACAGTACAGTAAACATTGGCCTTTTGTAGTCAAGCGATTGGGCTTTCATCAAGTGCAACATGTGCTACAATATTTTTACATAATATACACAAACGTTTTTATCTCACGAAACGCGCGTCGCTTCGTGAGATAAAAACGTTCGTGTATATTATATTTATACATAACTTATTAATTAAAGCTTAAAAACGATGTGACGTCTCACGATCTGATCCAGCCTGTCCCTTGCTGCCCTCCCCCCAGCAACCCTCCCCCCAGCAACGACCTAAGCCGAGGTCCGTACCCCACAAGGGGTGTCCTTAGCGAGAAGTCGTAGTTTTTAGGGGTTGTGCCCTGGCTGGAGGCTTTAATTTACTAAGGCATCTACAGCAGCCTCCTAGGAAGACAAGCGAGATGACATAGACATGACGAGATACACAAAAAAAACCGTGTGACGTCTTCGTTTTTATTAGAATTGTGGAGATCTCAATCTCAAATCTATAAAGGTTTAACGCTCTTTTAGCAACCGGTTTCATCGAGTGGGCTAAAGAAACCTTTCGTTTTCCTTATAAAACAGACAGAATCAAAAGCCTATGTTTTAAAAACAATAGCGATAACGGTAATCTAAACGCGATTAGCAACATTCTATTTCGAAATATCAGAATTGCAGTTATTTGTTCAAAAATTCATCAAAATCGGCTTACTAGTTGTGTGATTCAATAATTTCGCTGTACTCGATTAGATAACCAGCGATAAGCCGCAGTATCGCACCGGCCGCGACTCGGAACAGTATCTAAACTTGGTACTATGTGCTTATACACAAATTAAATGTCCTGCACTATCGACATCGCTAAGCACCTGTTAAAAGGTATATTCGAAATTATTTTGGTAATGATCGATAATTGGGTCATCTACCCTGTGGCGGTGGGGCCACGAAGTCAGCGTGCGCGAATATGACAGTGATAATCCGATTTGAACAAAACACAGCATTTATTAAGAACGCTTTTCTTCAATAAAAATGTGAATGGAAGAGCGAGAGTGAATTGAAGTGAGAACTGTGAAAGTGAATGATAGTGAATTTGATAATGTTTTCAGTTAGACAAACTGTATTGTTTGACGATCTTGTAGAAAATTGTAACATGATCGCGAATACAAATACAGACGCAGCACATCAAGCTACTACAATCTGTCAAATTTCTTTAATAGATTTTCAACTTTATCTCAAAAGCATTAAGGTTCAAGATTGATTGGGAAAATTTGATAGTTTCGGGTAGCTTGACCTGCTGGCGTCTGTGCCTGTAGTTCACACACGACAAATCTTTGGCATTGCCGGAAAGGCACAGACAGATGTAGGAACATTTGTAAACATACATAAGTAAAGCCAACCTATTAGTGTCCTACTGCAGGGCAGTGGCCTCTTCTCATACAAAGAGGCACGAGAATTGATCACCACGCTTGCTCAAGACGGGTTGACGATTTCAGACTTATATAACTACCTACTAGCGGACCCGGCAGACGTCATCCTGTCCGGAAAAGCAGCGCCACCTACCGGGTTCAGTTGTGTTTTCAAACCATCCAGGAACCCATTGAAATATACACACAAAATTTTATACAAATCGGTCCAGCCGTTTAGGAGGAGTTCTGTGACAAACACACGTTACAGAATAATTATATATAAAGAAGAAATAATTTTTATATATAAAGAAGAAATAATTTTATATTATAAGTTATCAGAGGGGCAATTCTTGTAATTTTAAGAACGTTCACGGTCTGATTTCAGTCTCAATCTGTCAAAAATTTCTCTAATTTCCCTACATTTTGACAAGTTTTTGACATTTGTTTGCCGCCTAGATGATACTGCGACTTTTGACCGTTTTAAATTACTGGAATTGGCCTTCTGATCTCAGTCTCAATCTGTCAAAAATACCTCTAATTTTAGGGAAATTCAGGGTATTTTTGACAAGTTTTTGACGTTGATTGTTGCTGAGATGAGATTGCGACTATATTTTGAACGTTTTTAATTGCGAGAATTTTATTGGCCTTCTGGTTTCCTCACAAACATATATAATTAATACACAATTGCATAAGTAGTCATAATCACCTAACTAATCAATAAACAAAACTTCAACAGGGCTGCTACAAATATAAACTGAAACAGTTTCCAAGATCGATCTCTTACCCTCTCCGTTGTTTATCTCAATCTTCGACACCCTCAATAAACAGTGTTTTTCTGTCAGCCTCACTATATTTGCCATCCATTGTTAAGGAGGAAGCCCCAGGGTTATGTTACGTTCTTACTTCTTTTGCAATTTGCAGGTCAATGTCAGGTTGTACGAGTATGTTGAATAAAATATGATTGATATTTAATGAAATAGTCATTCGAAATGGTTATATGAACATAGAGGGTTGTATTGCTGATTTTAGTGATGATAATTATTATGTAAACACATACTTTTTACGGTCGCGAATCAGTTTTTGTCCAACATTCAACCTGACAATGATATTCAAATTAAAACAAAATACTAGAGGGGCTTGTGGCTAAGTAAAAACAGCCGCACGGGACGATCGATCAAGTTAAGCTACGCTTGCCGCGGTTGGTCCGTGGATGGGTGACCCTGTTCACATACCAAGACCCCTCCGTGTCTCGGAAAGCACGTTCAGCCGTTGGTCCCGGCTGTCATTTGTGGATTCGCGTCGTCAGAAGCCCGAAAGTCTGACAACCAGTCTTACCAAGGTGTGTCGTATTACCCAGTAACTGGGTTGTGGAGGTCAGATAGGCAGTCGCTCCATGTAAAATGCTGGTATTCAGCTGCAACCAGTTAGACTGGAAGCCGACCCCAATAGCAGATGATGACAGATCTGCAAATTGCAAAAAACGTAAGAAAACTTGAATTGTGCGAGCTACCCTGGCTCTTTCCCCAAGTACAAATGGTTATAAAAACGCTCGTTTCGGTGCTGTCCCCTATATTGCAATTAGATCGCGTGCCGAAAGATTAATAGCTTCCTGAAGTGACATAGGTTTGGCCCATTTTATGCTGAATACCACTAGATACTTGCTACACTATCAATTTGAATAGATTTGTAAGAGGCTTTTTAATAAAGCACCTTTCGACAAAATGTCGTGTCATTGTAAATGTATGAGAATTTTACACATGGCTTTTATGTCAGCGGCGTTTTATTGAACGACTAGAAACGCTTGCTCGATGGGATTTCCTATCGGCAAATAATACGGACTCCTATACAAACTTCCACCCCATTTAACCCCGTTAGGGGATGTATTTTCAAAAATCCTTCTTTAGTCCTCACGATCTGCGTTACACAAGGTAGAGACGACAATACAACAATATATTAAACTCATCATCATCATTTCAGCCGTAAGACGTTCAATGCTGGACAAATGCCTCCCCCAAGCACCTCCACTTCGACCGGATTTGTGCTTCTCGCATCCAACGGGTTCCTGCGGCTTTAACAAGCTCGTCGGTCCACCTTGTGGGAGGCCTTCCAACGCTACGTCTTCCGGTACACGGTCGCCACTCCAGAATCTTTCGGCCCCATCGGCCATCTGTTCTGCGAGCAATGTCTGCCCACTGCCACATAAGTTTGGCAATTCTTCGGGCTATGTCGGTTACCTTGGCTCTCCTGAATTTCTGATTTTATTAAACTGTGTATATCTAATGGCGTTCCCACTTTCCCAGGCTACATACATAATTCAATCAAATATATAATAGTTGCTGTTGTTGTTGTTGCTATATCCAATAGTTTAGTCAGTACTATAGCTAGTCAAAGATTGGCAAAACCCATCGTTGGCCCAAATATTTCCAAAATACTCTTAGGCCAGTGTTAGTATTCCCGTTTTCATTTACTGTAGTAATGTCTCCACATTGAGAGAGGGACTTGTGGCTAAGTAATAATAGCCGCACGGGTCGATCGATCAGGTTAAGCTACGTTTGCCGCGGTTGGTCCGTGGATGGATGACAATCTTTACATACCAAGACCCCTCCGTGCCTCGGAAAGCACGTTAAACCGTTGGTCCCGGCTGCCATTCTTGGATCTTTGACAGTCGTTACGGGTCGTCAGAAGCCCGAAATTCTGACAAACAGTCTTACCAAGGGGTATCGTATTACCCAGCCCACTGAGTAATACCTACGCTAGTAGCGACTGGGTAGTAGTGACTGCCAGCTAGGCTGACTGCTGGTCAGCTAGGCAGTCGCTCCATATAATACTGGTATTCAGTTGCATCCAGTAAGACTGGAAGCCGTCCCCAAAATAGTTGGCAACAGGCTCGGCAGATGGTGATGTTGTCTCTACATCTCGTATAAAGATCTCTTGTGCAAAATTGTATACTTATATCTAGCTAGACCCAACGCTGTAGTCTGCGTTGTCTGTCAGTGCATGAATGAATTTAATATTTTTATAAAGTAGGAGATGGCTTTTAAACAGGAGGTCATTCTCTAATTCCTATGGAGTTGCGAATGTAAACGCCCCTGATTAACTTTTATAATATCTTCTAAATGATCTGCCCCTGAGTTGCATCAGCTAAATTTTGTTTTGACCGCACACCTTTGTGTGTGGTGAAACTTAGCTTCCTACAAACTAATTCACTTCCACACATCTGTACATTTGAAAAAAAAAATGTTTTATCTAGCTGTTACGATCTACCATTTCTTGCTAGTTATGTTCAGTTCTTCAAATAAATTAATAAATTATTCATATCCTAACCATTACGTAGACTCTTGCGTCTGTCTTGTTCTAGCTTGCGGAAACTCACAATGTATTCTTTTCTTTTTTTCAGGAAGCATATACAGGAGAGGCGCGCGGCGGTGGCGGAAGCTATACCGCGTCAATGGACACATCTTCCAGGCTAAGAGATTTAATAGAGTAAGTCATTGTCATAATTATGTTACTGTCATTATCTCTCTTCGCCAATAAGGCCAAAAAATCGTTACAAAGCACACATGACAGCAACTATTTGATCTGGGAGAAATCAGCTTTAGTGCGTTTGATTTTGTCTTTGTGTAGATACTACTCTAAATATAGGTACCTACACTTGTGCTGGGAAGTTTGTTGGCCACTTCTTCTTCCCAGCGATAGCACTAGGAAGTGGTGAAGGGCGGGCGTTTTTGGGGGACTGTCTTTTGTAATTTTGACGTTCGAAAAGTGCTGATTCTCAGCCTAATTTGAATAAATGACTTTTGATTTTGATTTTGTATAGGAGGAGGGGCTCGTGCCTAGTATTAACAGCCGCACGGGTCGATCAGGTTAAGCTACGCTTGCCAAGGTTGGTCCGTGGATGGGTGACTATCTTTATATACCGAGACCCGATCAAAAAGTACGCTAAGCCGTTGGTCTCGACTGTCATTCGTAGATTTTTGACAGTTGTTACGGGTCGACAGAAGCCCGAAAGTTAGACAACCAGTCTTACCAAGGAGTATCGTATTACCCAGACCCTGAGTTGTGGAGGTCAGATAGGCAGTCGCTCCATATAAAAATCTAGTATTCAGTTGCATCCGGTTAGACTGGATGCTGACCTCAACATAGTTGGGAAAAGGCGAAGCAGATTGATTGGCTTGTATTGTATAGGAAATATCTATTTCCTGTGTTAGACTTGTAACTTAGGTCCATATTGGAACCTCACTCAAGACTCGAGAATTTCCCACTTGAAACTAGCTTCTAGTAAACGAGTTCAAAGTAATGCGCGAGTCTTAAGTGAGGTGCTGTAATACAGGCTTTAATAATAATAATAATATCCCTGGACATTTCACACAGCGCCATCTAGTCCCAAGCTAAGCAACCTAATGCTTGTGTTATGGTAACAAGATGGCTGATAAACTACTTATATACATTTTTTTTGTAAATACATACATATTATAGATAGAAAAACACCCAGACTCTGAACAAATACATGTAGGTCATACAAATATTTTTTCCGTGCGGGAATCGAACCCGCGACACGCAGCGCAGCAGTCAATCGCTTAACCACTGCGCCAACCGTGCCGTCTTTAATATCGTGTGACGTGTAGGTAAACAAGATAAATCAAACAGAGTTTGTATCTGACTTCCAGATCTACGAAGTCGCGAGCTGAAGCAAACTATTCTAAAAACGAAACATGTCCGGCCTTATTACAAAACTATGTTTATCTTTAGAATCAGAGGGGTAATTCTCGTAATTTAAAGAACGTTCACAGTCTGATCTCAGTCTCAATCTGTCGAAAATACGTCTAATTTCCCTACATTTTGACAAGTTTTTGACATTTGTTTGTCGCCGAGATGAGACTGCGACTAGATTTTAAACGTTTTAAATTACGGGAATACGGGCCCAGGTTTAAACCGTCGAGTGATTTTTGCTGTACTAATTACAAAGACTCACGTCAAACACGAGACTAATTTGTCAATTTTGTATTAAGAACTTTACCGTGCTCTAAATAAAATTTATAATACAATAACGAGCTCGAAAGTTTGGGCTTGGATTAAAGTTAGAACTCGTCTTATAATAAGACTGGCTTATGTCTGAAGGTGTTGTAATATAAATGTACTTATTGCAAAATAAATGTATATTCTATTTTATTATTATTTACCAAAGTGTCACAGCTGGTGCAAAAGATGCGAATGAGATGTCAAATCAAATCAAAAATCATTTATTTCTTCAACATATATTACAACAACAGAATTATGATTGGAGCCTCCCTTTAAGCAAATAATGCCTGTATTGGGAGACTCTGCTCTTCCATATAAAATATTACTGATAAACATACAATATTTATGTGAGTGTATGAGTATATGGGGGTGTGTTTATGTTTGTGAGCAGAAGGCCAATTCTCGTAATTTAAAGCGTTCAAAATCTAGTCGCAGTCTCATCTCGGCGACAAACAAATGTCAAAAACTTGTAAAAATGTAGGGAAATTAGAAGTATCTTTTGACAGATTGAGACTGAGACCAGACTGTGAACGTTCTTAAAATTACGAGAATACCCCTCCAGGTTTGTGTGTGTGTATAATAAGTGTGCCAACATGTGATGTGAGGTGAGGTCGTACCACACACTGCCACTATCCCTACAACACCTAAATTGTTGCACTCCATTGCATGCAACAGTTCAAGTGGACAGAACCAATCATCATGGTGAAGGGCGGGCGTTTTTGGGGGACTGTCTTTTGTAATTTTGACGTTCGAAAAGTGCTGATTCTCAGCCTAATTTGAATAAATGACTTTTGATTTTGATTTTTTGATTTCATGATACAAGTGTTAACAGTACTTCTGTTTCATCATAGTTTAAAAGTTTTATTAATTACCATTTAACTAAAGATTTTTTGCAGTCATATTGTTTTGTATATACGTGTATTTCCCTATTTATCCTATTATATAAATGGGCCGAACGTTTTTGTAATAGCAAACCGAGTCCGTTTTCTCACAGAGAGCAGAGGGGCAATTCTCGTAATTTTAAGAACGTTCACAGTCTGATCTCAGTCTCAATCTGTCAAAAATACCTCTAATTTCCCTACATTTTGACAAGTTTTTGACATTTGTCTGTCGCCGAGATGAGACTGCGACTAGATTTTGAACGTTTTAAATTACGAGAATTAGCCTTCAGGTTTTGTTTTGATTTACTAGCCCCTCCCCAAACAGGAATGCAGTAGGTACGTCAAAACTGACTATATCAGAGCAATATATATTTGGCGAGTATACAAAGTTTTTGGGAAGACATGTCGTAAGGAATTAAATAACCAGCTTAGCTTTCTAACTCTGCTTGTAACTTGTTCGAGATGTTGGTCGAAGATAACCTTGGGCAGCAACCACTCCTAAGATCCGACCGGAATAAATCAGTATTTCGTATGAGTTAAAGTATTACTTTATCTATTGTTGGACATTTGCAATTTAGATTATTTATATATGATGTGCATCTCTGGTGCGCAAAGTACGGGCCAGCTCCTACAATACCCTAAAAATGATCGCTAGCAGGCTCGATTGCATGTACATCAATTACTGCAGTGTCATCTCCCATGGGATGAAATAAATTTAAATACAATAAACTAACGTATTTCTCAAGATTACTAGCACAATGAGTCCTTGTTACTTCAATAAAGAAATGTATTATTATAACCCAGAGATCCGATATCATTACGTGTCTATATATCCATCTCTTTCTTATCCACCTCTCTCTCCCTTCCAGCGCGCCTTCTGTGCCTTCTGCCAGGACCGCATCTGGGGCCTGGGCCGGCAAGGCTTCAAGTGCATCCAGTGCAAGCTGCTGGTACACAAGAAGTGCCACAAACTTGTGCAGAAGCCCTGCTCCAACGAACATGTGGACCCCATCGAAGTCAAGGATGATGCTAACGGGGAGAGCACCTTGGGTAGAGCGTCTTCTGTCAGGTAATTCCTATTAATCATATTTTTACAATTTACTTCGACTGTTAAACTATTTGATATGTCTGGTTGACGGATACTAAAGTGTAGTCTGCTCCAGAAAAAAAAAAACTTAAATCCGAAATTCTAATTGTAAATATGTAAATGTTTATCATTTGTTTTCTGTTGAACCATAGTTAATTGCTGTCACTTAAAATAGGTAATTAGGTGAGACCAGTTTTTTAGAATTAAAATAAGTTGTAAGTAAATAACAACTAATCTAACTACTAATCTAATTAGTTAATTAAATAGTAATTGTCCTTTAGCACCAAATTACCGGACTTTTGGTGGTAAACAACGACGGTCGTCGCTTTGGTGGTGATATGAAAAATCTTTAAATCAGAATACTATTGATTTGGAACACCTCATTGATGTGATTGAAAATCTGATGAATTAATAAAAGTCATAGAACAAAAAATAAAAACTTTTTGCAAAAAAAAATCAACCGTCTTCCAAAAACGACACTACAAAGTGAAAAATAACTTTAATTTCGGAAGTCGGTGTCGTTGGGTTCACATCTTCGTTGTTTGCCACCGACTTCCGAAATTAAAGTTATTTTTCACTTTGTAGTGTCGTTTTTGGAAGTCTGTTGATTTTTTTTTTTTTGGAAAAAAGTTTTTTGTTTTTCGCTTTTAAGTTGTAATTTTTACCTGTAATTTTTGTTTAAAAACCAAACTACTAAACCGTTTTTGATGAAATTTCTATGGGACCATTTGGGAAGTATACCCTTTCCAACAAAACAAAAAAAGAATATTTCAAATCGGTTGGCAAGCGACGGCGTTATGCGCGAACATACATAAAAAAAAACCTCTTTTTTTAGAAGTCGGTTAAAAAGTGGTTGTTCACGATGTTAGTAATCCAGTCCTGCAAGGTTGTTAGTGTTTTACCAATAACCCTGTGTAATAATACACTACCCAATATCACTACCCTGTGATATTCTGGTCTGTTCATTTGAAGTCACACAAATATTTGCTCAACTCAGGACTGCCTTGACTAGGAATTTATTGCGCGTTCGGATTTGTATGAACTACCGGTGCAATAGCTCGTATCAATCCTACGAGCTGATAGCGTCCTGCACCGCGTTTACCGACGAATCGATAAGATATGAATACAGGAATACCGACGTAATCTATTAAACATTATGTTATTTAGGTCAATATGCATTTAATGAATTTCGCTATATTTTTTATTATCTTTGAAATAAGAATGTAATAAAGAGCAATTCGAATTTGCTGTTTTAATGGCGATAGCGCAGGCGCCTACTGTGGGAAGAAATATTTAATTGGCGCCATTTGAGTGTATCTTATTTATTTATTTATTAAGAAGCCATAAGCCATTTTCACTAAGTCATTTGCAATGCTCGGCTCAGCGCGGAAGGTTGAAAATCCAACAGCGCGCTTTTATTTAGGTGTCCCGTAGTATTAGTGAAAAAGAGCATTAGTATCTACAATATTCTTATACTTCGGATTATCGATTCATAAACTCTGATTTTTACCTTTACTCGTCGAACCGAGATCTGTTCATTTTTTCGTACAAGTTTGCACTTAATGGCACTAGCAACAAAGTTCATTATTCAATGCCATTCAGCCTCTCTATGCTAAGCCTCAAAACTTTTAAAGTGACATCCTTGAATCTTAGTACCTGTTATTTATAATAATTTAAGATGAACCCCTGTAAACTTTCCTTAAAACTAAGTAGTGATTAGCGACTGTTTAACCATACATTGTTGACGTTTAAACACCACGTAACTCTAATCATCTTTTGTAAATAAACCCCAATTAACAACTATCATCTTAAAGTAAACTATTGTGTCATTATAACATAACAATATAATTACGCTCAGTACCTATTCTTTCTCAAATATATTTAGACCTCTCTTATCACCTACTTTTTCATCACCTTAACCTTCCGGGCGATATGAGAATTCCTAACCCGTCAACCGAATCAATTAGTTTGTAAACATTGTAATAAAATTTTAGCAGCATTGTAGGCACAATTCCCAGTATCGTTCCGAACCACGTCGAGAACACAGTGTACTGACATTATAAACTAAATATTGGACTTAGAATTTAATATACAAAGTAACACTGGAATCTCGGAACTAAACAACAGTAGACGTTATGAATTGTGTGGTGTCTCCTTAGACGCCTAACGGATCGGAAATGTTCGTACTCTTAAAGACTCTTCGTTCTTTAGTGAAAGACCTAATCCGTTTTCGAGTGGCACTTCAAGAACTTTTAAAAAACGCTGTACTGGTACGATGTAGATCTCGCGCGGAAGTGGAGCCCCCGCTACCCGAGACGCCGCCCACGCCTGCGCCAGCACTCCCTCGGCCGGATGAGCTCGAACCAGGCTCCCAGAGACAGTACTCGCTTGACGACTTTGAACTCATCAGGGTTATTGGACGAGGATCTTATGCTAAGGTACGTGTTAACCAAATATTATTATCAACCCGTAATTTTCCACTGCTAAGCTTGTTTTTAATATTGCCGCACAATGTTTGGTCGATATAACGATGGATTATATGTCTATATATAAATAATAACAGCCTTACAGGTCGATTGATCAGGTTAAGCTACACTTGCCGTTGTTGTTCTGTGGATGGGTGACCCTCTTTACGTACCGAAACCCCTCCATGCTCGGAAAGCACGTTAAGCCGTTGGTCCCGGCTGTCATTCGTAGAACTTTGACAGTCGTTACGGCTAGTCAGGAGCCCGATAGTGACAACCTGTCAACCGGTGTTCAGCTGCATCTGGTTAGACTGGAAGCCGACCCCAACATAATTGGGAAAAAGCTAAGCAGATGATGATGTGTAAATCGATGGATGGCAGTGTTTTGGTATAAGAAAGACATGGAAAAGGTTTGAGTGAATTTGAATGACTATTAGAGATGGTGATGCTCTCAAAACGGTGAAGGAAATCATCGTGATGAAACTGGCATGTTCTAGAACCAAAAATTCGAAGACATAGTACATCTACCAACCCGCACTGGGCCAGCGTGGTGGATTATGGCCCACTCCCTCTCTTCAGCAGTGGGAACATTATAAGCTGATTACGCTCTACCATTGAAGATGGGTAACTTTCGAGGCACCATCAACGTGGAAATGGTATCGATGACAAGCTACAATTTTCTTCAAAAATTAGGAAGATAGAGTTACTTCATACACATGCAAAAGGTCTATAACGTTTACGGCATAGACAAGGCTGGATCAGACTTTACCTAACCCATTATGGGCAAAGAATGTCTAATTTGTAGGCAAAACGGTAAATTAGCGACAACCTTATGCCCAGTTGCGTTTGCATTTTATTAGAGATGGAGATCGTAAGAAAAATTATATGGCTAGAAATGGGTTACTAATTGGTTATACTAAAGATGGCGGCTACTACAGGTGTATGGAAGAAGAAAACTTGATGCGGCCCGAAATCAATGGGTTTTGTTACTGGTACCTATTTATTAGTGGTGATGTCCTGCGGGATACAAAGATCTCGCTCAGAAAGGCAGGCCTTTACCATATAGCAGAGTAAATCTAACTGGCAGGACAGTTTGTCAAAGCTTGCTTGCAAATTACGGACCAACTTTTTAATAAATTGTGTTATGTCCTTCCAGGTCCTGATGGTAGAACTGAAGCGCACAAAACGCGTTTACGCAATGAAGGTGATCAAGAAGGCACTGGTGACGGACGACGAGGACATCGACTGGGTGCAGACGGAGAAGCATGTGTTCGAGACCGCCTCCAACCATCCCTTCCTTGTGGGGTTACATTCTTGCTTCCAGACGCCGAGCAGATTGTTCTTTGTCATCGAGTTCGTTCGGGGCGGGGATCTCATGTGAGTATACTTCATAAATATGTTGTTTCATTTGCATTCAAGGAGAACTACTTTATAAACCCTGATAAATGCTACGTGTTAATCCATGTCTTGATCTATGTTTGCCAAATATTCAAATCGGTATGGACCACTGACCTTATACAAGTACGCTGGACTAAATATAGTATACGAAATGACAGTTGTTTTTTGTGCTGATTCAAAGCGCCCCGCTCGAGCGTCTCAGGAACTAAAACTTGACACATTGCCGCAAATGGCCGTCGTTTTGTTTTGGTACGTCTCTGATGATTTAGGTCTAAATCGTGGAATAAGACTTTTTTTGGCTATTTTGTGTTTACTAAGAGATATTTAGAACATTTTTATAATGAGAGTAAGCGCATCTTGTAAAACTCGCTATTAAAAATATTAGTTCCACGGACGCTCGCGTTGCTGTCAGCGCCAAAATGGCGAAAATCAAATGTCTCCATGTTGTCATCGATAGTATGAAGTCCAGCGTACTTGTTTAACATAGGTCAGTGGTTTAGACTTTAAACCGCGATTAAGCAGCAAAGAGTCTCACAAAGCCAAACACATCCAAATGTTTTCATATTATATTATAAGTAGCTGTGCTTCACAGAACAAGAGAATATATGAAACTAGCTTCTGCCCGCGGCTTCGCCCGCGTGGATGTCGGACAATAGAAAACCAATTGTGTCTCATTAGTGGTGATTAAGAGGGTACCTATATGATATCTTTACCTAAGTACCTAACTATTTAAAAAAAAAAACTCAATAACAGAAAATTAAATACCTACCTACCTAAATAAACCTATTTCTGATGATAACTAATCTAAACTCAATAAATAAGCAAAATCCCTAAAAACTAATATCTATACGAATGACTAATCCTACCTAACAGTATTATAAAATAACCTACGGTCACTACGTACACTATCAAATATACTACCTATACTTTAAAATTAAAATCTATACCTACGACTCATATAAAAATAAACCTAAATAACTCTAAAAACTAAAAGGAATAAAAATGAACTCCACTGCGGGTGACCCAACCTACGACAAACTTAGTATTTGCGGTTGGTGCAGTACAGACAGTGGTAATCGGGTATAGGGATCGAACCGCAAAATTAAGTTTGTTTTTTATTGTATATACTTTTCCGGGATAAAAAGTACCCAGTGTGGTGCCCAGGATATTAAAGAATAATTATACCAAGTTTCATCGTAATCGAACCGGTAGTTTTTGCGTGATGCCTGAACAAACAGACAGACAGACAGACAGACAGACCGACAGACAGACAAAAAATTTTTTAATCACATTTTTGGGTTCGGTGTCGGTCTAGTAACACCCCCTGTAAATTATTTTTTTGATATTTTCAATGTACAGAATTTTCACTTCTACAGATTTATTATAAGTATAGATATAGTTGCCTTAAAAGCTTTTTCGTTTGAAAGTTATTGCTTGCTGATCTATTACCCGTTAAGCATATTCTTATAGTAATTTACCTCAAATTACGTCTCTTCACAGTCTTTTATAAAGTCATTTCCGATCGATTTTAACGTGTTCCTGTTCTCTTATTCCAGGTTCCACATGCAACGGCAGCGACGGTTGCCAGAGGAGCACGCTCGGTTCTACGCGGCAGAAATATCGCTAGCGTTGCACTTCCTACACGAGCGCGGCGTTATCTACCGCGACCTTAAGCTGGACAATGTGTTGCTGGACCACGAGGGACACATCAAGCTCACTGACTACGGCATGTGCAAGGTAAGTAACATAAGAAACTGAAGACTATACGACTTTTAACTCTCATTCAGATCTACCTCATGCAAACATCAACAAAGCTTTGGACAAAGTTCATCACATGATATTGATTAAAAAGCCGTGAATAAATTGATTGACGGGTAATTTACTAATCAAAATCAAGTCAGTATCGTGTCATTGATCTTTTTGATTCATTTTCAATGGTTTAAGACAAGACTTATTTGAGGGAACGTCTGGCGTCCCTCAGGGATCACGTTTAGGCCCTATGGTACCATAACAAATGAACTATTAAATAAAGAGATGTAATTAAACTTTCATATGCTTTCTGTTTCCAGGAGGGTGTGCGACCCGGCGACACGACGTCCACATTCTGCGGCACGCCCAACTACATCGCGCCGGAGATCCTGCGCGGCGAGGAGTACGGCTTCTCTGTGGACTGGTGGGCGCTCGGCGTGCTGACGTACGAGATGCTGGCCGGACGCTCGCCCTTCGACATCGCACAGGCCGCGGATAACCCTGATCAGAATACTGAGGATTATTTGTTCCAGGTGAGTTGATTTGCTTAAAGAGGCGGTGAAAATTGTGATAATTATACAGATAGTTCTACTATAAAACCTGCCTACTGATCAATGAAGCTAAGATTTGGCAGTTCAATTAATCTAAGCGTGGCAGTACCTTCATGAGTACTATAGAGGGCTAGACGAGCCCTCTGAGGTAACGGGAGGAATCAAACACTCTGTGATTCCTTTTATATTATATTTGCAGAACGTTTTTATATCTTTCCGTCTAAATTATCACTTCTTTTCTAAACCCAAAATCCTATCTCAATATATTTGACACTAGCTTGACTGTTCATGTCATTCGCACTAAATTATCCGGCCTGCAACATATGAGGTTGCCTTCGGCAGACAAGCCTCTACAGTACCAAAAAGCGTTTTTGCACAAGACATAGAAGCAATATTTTGCAAAGTATTACAATATGCTGATGATCATATTGTTGATGTTTACAAATGATAGAAATCAGTCATGTTAAGCTTCTTCTAAAACCTTAAATATGTTTCCAGGTAATCTTAGAGAAAACAATCCGTATCCCGCGGTCGCTGTCGGTGAAGGCGGCGTCGGTACTGAAGGGCTTCCTCAACAAGAACCCGGTGGAGCGGCTCGGCTGCGGCGAGAACGGCTTCCTTGACATCGTCAGCCATCCCTTCTTCAAGAGCATCGAGTGGGAGATGGTGAGCAGACATCGTTATTATTTACCTTTATATAAATCGAGTATAATGATCGTTTTATTTCTTACGTTTTTTGAAACTATGACATACCTACTCATATATTTGCAGTTAATATTTTATTAAAAATGATAAAATTTCGTTAACTATTTCATTGTAAGCCGTGATTAACAAATCGACTCGGGCTTGTTGGTAATCCATTATATTGTCAAAGTGTCTAAACACACTATGCCGAGGATACGCGACCGAAGTTCGGCATGATTACGCCTGCAATGCTATTTGAATTACTGGCGACACATTATGCCGAAATTACGTTGCGTTATAGCGTACAGCCGAACTTCGGTCGGGCGTAAGTTCAGCGGCAATTCGGCGGCAACGTATTCTGTAGAACACACATTATACGCGACCGAAGTTCGGTTCGATTGCCGACGAAGATCGGGAGCGGGGAGCAGCGGGAGGCAGGCATGCCCCCGCCCGCGCCCCGCGTGTCCGCCCGTAGTGTTTATTTCACCTCTGTCTGCGCACGAGATGCACGTGCTTTGTTGTGTCATTGAAACGTAGACCGTTGCGCAACTGAATTTCTGCCGCGTAAGTTCGGCACTTACCTATGGTGTGTCATATCAGCCGAATACGTTGGAACGTAAAATCAGCCGCGGAACTTCGGTCGCGTACGTTCGGCATAGTGTGTTTAGACACAAAGACTCCAAACATAATTATACTGTCCCATTTGGAAGAAAAAAGAGATATTGTCATAATTTCAAATCATTAATGATTGATTGTTGTGTATCTAGTAACTAGTTGATCATTAATGAGCGGTTACACTGATTAGTGCCCGCTGTTGCACTTGTGGAAATTGAGTTCTTACTAATTTCTGAACATTTCAATTCCCAGCTGGAGCAGAAGCAAGTGGTACCTCCATTCAAGCCGCGGCTGGAGGGCGAGCGAGACCTGGCCAACTTCCCGCCGGAGTTCACCGACGAGCCAGTACACCTCACACCTGATAACGAGTAAGTATAATAATAAATCGTATTTTTAGCTTCAAATCTTCATACAATATACATTCAGTGACATCGGTGAAGGAAAACATCGCGAGGAAACTCGGACTTATAAAAAATATAATCTGTCTATCCATATACGAAATATTTTAAGAGAAACATCTAAAGGCGGTAAAGAAGCCCATACCGCCGAAAGTTTTTTTTTTAAATAATAATATTTTAATTTATTTTTTCACTTCAATACACAAACATCAGTGTATCCCTGGCTCTTGTACTAGGAGTTGCTGTATCACAAGAGCCAGTGTTATCAAAGTGTTTTTATTCAATGTTATTAGCAGTATGAATAACTGAAGTAAACACTGACTATTTTGAAACGAAAACAATTTAATATTGTTTACACTTTTGTTACAAATCGATAACATTTCGATTGGCTCGGCTGTCAAAGTTTGTCCGCTATCTTCTGTTAATTTTGCAATTGTTTTGACACGTCACTTAGGTGTTGCCAGACTACAAAATTACAGAAATTCTGTCAAACTTTTTGTTTTTCTATTCTGATTTATATTTTGATGTCGTGTCCATAGCACGGTGATCGCAGACATCGACCAGTCGGAGTTCGAGGGCTTCGAGTACGTGAACCCGCTGCTGATGTCGCTGGAGGACTGCGTGTGACAACACGCCTGTCTGCTGCACCCTTACCACGACCCCGCGCAGGTATTTTGTTTTATTTATTTATTTTTCATATAACTTAAGCATTCTTATATTTATAAAGGTATGTAATGTAAAGCGCTAAAAATCGCCATTTACAAGCTTGCACAAATTAAGGTATGACTTGTTTGGGAACTGGGCACCTCTGATAGGTTCCCAGTCAACAGAGTAGACCCTGGGACATGTTCATCTGGTGTTTCCTTCTTTTCTGTATCCTTCATCTCTCCTGATGGATAGAATTGATGTTTAAAAAAAAAAAAAAAACTGCCCCACACTAGGAATTTCTCCTGTGTCTTGGGTGCGTTTACAAACATTTAAACTCACATACACAAACAGCCAGACCCGGAACAACTACTTGCAGGCCATACAAATATTTGTTCGAAGAAGCCTGCTCTCATACGTAGGTTTTGTTAAGATACTTGTATGAAGAGTACACAATTAACGAAGGTGTCTGTACGTACATAACATCACGCTTTTTTCCCATGAGAGTGGAGGTGAGAGACTACAGAACTTATTAAAGTTGTCAAAAAATAAAAGGCCCGTTTTGACATTGACAGTTCTAGTAGTTAATAAAGATCGAATTCGCAAAACACGTATTCGTTTGAATGAAACTGACAGGTGTCAAGAACGCCTTCTCAAATGTCAAAGCGGGCCTTTTATTTTATGACAACTTTAACAGAATCACAGAATTTTGCTTCCGAAAACAAAAACAGAGAATTTCTTCTCCGCTAACAATGTAAACTTTCGAAATCATATAGCAGGTAGCCTCTCAATTGTTTCACCGATTTTATATCAATATTTTTTTTTTGTTCTTTAATTTGAAATATCTGGCAATAGTCCGTTCGCATGAATTATACATATATCCCAGTTATACAGGGAATCCAAAAAATGGGCAATAATAACTGTAACACGCATATTTGTAAAATATTTTTATGTATCGCTGTTGGTTACCTAAATAAATAAAATTAAAAAAAATCTGCCTAGCCTTTTCCCAACTATGTTGGGGTCGGCTTCCAGGCTAACCGGATGCAGCTGAATACCAGTATTTTATATAGACAGATAAATGATAAATAAAAAAGAACCTGCCTATCTTCATTTTTAATGTTATAAATGCTTTTTTTTTTAGTTATATTTATTTTTCTTTTAATAAATCAGGCACCACTTTCTCACGACTTCCGTGAGAACCAATTTACCAAACCATGAAAACGACATTATACTTTTTTTTTTTTTTGGGGGATGGGAAATCATCAAATGACTCCTCCCGCTCTGGGTGGAGCAGAATGGAGTGTCAGACTCTTACTGACTAAAACCCACCCGTGTTCCTTCCTTAGCCCTTTATGTTCCAGGGCAGCGGTAACCCTTTCGGACGATCCCGCTAAACGTCATTGTACTTAAATCCTTGTCAAATTTCCAGACATACGGCTACGGTGCAGAATCGTCGTCATCGGATTACGACAGCGTATGCTCGGAGTTACCGCCGCGCAAGCCAACTCTCCTGCAGCACATGTTCTGCCTCCCGCTCAACTGACACAAGCGACAACAAGCGCCTAACAAGCGGTTCTGATCCACTAAGCGAAACTAAGCGCGTACTAAAGCCATTGATGATAGGGATTTGATTTAAAATTGAAGGAAATATGCCCTTTGTAAAGTGCTAGTGAACAATTGGTCTATCTTATCTGCATTCGCGATTTAATTGCCATAAATGTAAACAAATATGAGTTTATGGAAAAATAACTTCAATTTCACGCAATAAAGTTCAGTTTATGCTACAACTTAAATCATTTTTATAACTTTTTCATTAGTACTAGTCACTCTTAAATCAACTTAATCACCATTAAAATAAAGTTGATATTTTTTTAACTTAAAATAATATCAATTTTAAAAATTAGTTTGAATAGACTTTACTACATATGTCTGGGTCTAAATCTGTTGAACACAGTGTCTTTCGGACCCAGGGTCTTTCGAATCCAGGGCATTTCGGACCCCCGGCCGAATCTTTGCATGCTCTGGCACAAACATTAAGTCTGACTGGCCTGGAGCAAGAATGGTTCAGGCCAAGTACTGTATGCTAAAATTGTGTATGTATTGTCAATATGGCTGGGTTCAAAAATACGTTAAAACACTTCCGTAATGTTAATATAATCACGTCTCTATACAAAGGGCTATGTAGAGATACTGTTGGACGGTTGCAAAAATAATAAATTGCTGACTGAAAGATAAACTTGTAAATAAAATATAATGTATAAAAAATATGGGATGACGTACTTTTGATCTTCGATAGATCATGCTTGCTTAAATTCTAAGTTAAATCAGTGTCAGAACGAGTACATCCCAATTTAATATAAATTACCCTTTTCGTGGCATTTCTAAATTAGCGTAAAATTAGCATGTAAAACTGGGTATATTTATATCTATTTGAGAAAATTATGACGCACATAAAGTGCCAATTATTATAGCACAAGTTTGTTAGGTGTCAATGGCTTTATGTATCAGAATATTCGCTTATTTCACATGAAAATTGTGAAGAAATGTATAGAATTGATCAGAATCGCTTCTAAAGGCACTTTTACATGAAATATTAACATTTTGTGACATTGATAGCATAATCATTGTCATTAAGCTGTAATTGATCCACCGTCGAAATTAACAATATTATAATTATTTAAAAATTAACACAGATAACCCAATAGTATTTGTCACACAAACTTACGATAACCAAATTATAGAAAACAGTTTAGAAAAAAACATTCCTATAATTGGTCAAGAATTAACGAAACACGATTTTGAGTATTTGAAAGTATTATTTGTGTATAGTATATGCCAAAAATTCCGATGAAAAATCATAAATGAATAGCTAAATATGTATAATTATGACTATCACGTATTTTATTATTATCCTTTTTAAGTATTATTAACATTCCATCTGAAATCACGAAACAAATATATAAACACATAGATCTGACTTTATTTATTGCTTGAAGGAATTGATCGATGCAATACCACCATACAATGGATGAATATTCTTCTACAGCTTAAAATTATACATGATTTGATTAAAGATTTTAAATAAATGAGGGCTAAGAATGCATATGTAAAGTAGCCAATGTTGGTGCTCATAATATAATGCGCGCGTCAGTGAAACATAACGCTTGAATACTTAGGTAAGGAGCAGCGATTCACACCATTTTCTATTATTAAAATTTAGATCACTTATCATAATAATACCCGGCTAGCGACGGGGCATACGCTTCTGTACATAAATTAAACAAATTATTCATCTATGTATAATAATACTATACGAAAAAATATTATAAGACTTAATATTTTTGAAACTATTTTAGTCTATGGACCTTTCTGAGAGAAGGGTGCGCGGTCGTGTGACATCGCTGAACCGTCGAAACTCTTCCAAAGCTACGCCGAGCTACGGACAGCCTTGTCGAACACGATCGCGTTTTCTATCAAATCATTATGTTTTCTGAGCAATAAAATATATAGTAGTAATATTGTATTGTAATTATGCGAGACAGGTGAACTGCTCAATGAAAGGCACGTAAGGAATTAAACGTAGTTGAAGTTTTGATGGCCGACCGGTCTCAGGAACATATTGTTAGCCCTTATCAAACATTAGTGTATTCCCTAGATACCTAGAGATAAGCTAGATTCGTAGCTATGATACTACGCGTGGAGTGGCGCGCGGCATCTTAACTTTACATATACTACAATAATTTTCTGTTTATTTGAAACCAAACTTGTACAGCTGATCGTTTAGTAGCCATTTAAAAATAGTAAATTCATAAAAATATTCTGTTAATTCGTTTTTTTTTATGTATTAAAAACAGCGTGTACATAAAACTAAATAATAATAATGTATGCTGCGCGCCATTTCAATGCTATAATAATACAATTAATGGCACAGAAAGTTACCAATCTCTTGATCGTATTATTTATCCTAGTGTCCTTCAATCGTTCCTTAAGCTGGCTACTTTTCGTGCCACTGACTGTATAATATATTCCATTCCCTAATGTAGATTCTGTTGTCCTTCATAGCTATCACCACTCGTTTAGGTAGCCAACGAATTTTAAAATAAAAAATATATAATATTGAGCACTGAAACAAATTTAAAATCGTGTACATTATAAACAAATTAACATGAAAAAATACCCGTAAAATACATCGGTTATATTATAACAAATTATTGTTAATGTAGAAGAAAAGACTTATTATATAAACATATTATCGTAATGGATCGTGTACGGTGCGCGTCGCAGGAGAGCTCAAGTGTCCACAAACTATTCTAAATAGTGCGTAGTACCTATCTATTAGACATTTTGCACCGATATTATATTATAGTTGTAATGACACGCGTCGGTCTGCGCTCGATACTTCGCGACGTGTTCCTCTCCCGGCGGTCACCCATCCCTCTGCCGACCGCGTCACATCACAGTTTCTCTAACGAAAATTTTCTCAAAATTAATGTCACAAATTGTCAAGTGCGCGTAAATTGCTGTGATTCGTTGACTGTGTTATTTATCTACAGCGAATCGCAGCCGTTTACGTACGCTTGACAATTTGTCGCATTAATTTTGCGATCATATTCGTTCGAGAAACTGGCCATACTCAAGTACACAGAACATCATCACAAGCGAGTAAGTTGTGACGCGAGTCGTGGATCGGTACTCGATGGCCATGCTGTACTATATCTGTGTTGTCGTTGCCCATAATACTGTATTTGATCAATGTGTTGACGATATTAAATGATTATGTACATTGTGCTATTGTGTTGTTGTCGCGGCGGTCCTCGCCGTCTGCCTGTATAGGTTCTTTTGTATAATTTATATCGTTAAGTATTTAATTATTCGTAAGCGACAGTATTGTGGTACTATTAACGCTTTAGATGTAATTAGTTAACATTCCATGTATCTGGGGAGCGCGCCTTCCTCCGGACATCACAGCGGATAGATGTTTTATCGTTACAATATGTTCTCATGTTTTTGTCATTTTAAATATTATCAATTATAACGGCACGTTGTCTTGTCAAACGTTAAGTTTGAACTCTATGATAAATGTTTTATTACCAAAAATTTTGTAATATGTATAAAATCTTAACTAACTGCATGACAAGTGACATTTTAACAATTATATTAGTTATAAGAGGAATTGTTAAACGGTTACATTTCGCAATTTAGAACAAAACTATGTATCTTAGTTTTTAAGTATTTTTAGTTACTCGCATGTAATATTACCCGTTTACGGTAAGGAATAATAAAACATAGGTTTTTACATAAGGTATGTTGATTTTATTGTATTTAATTTCGGCCGTATATACTTGTATTGTGAAACACCAATAAATGTACGTTACTTAAAGGTTTCATTGTGAATTACTTGGTGCGTGATTGAGCCATACTGTCAAATTAGACTGGAGAAATTGGGATACTGTAACTATTCTATGCTTAACTGAAAATAAAGAAGATTAATCAGATTACGTGTTTTTGTTATCTACCAACTGTATCGTACCAACTAGTTTTTGCATTTCAAAAGTGTGCGTTAATCATTGCAATTTAAACCTTAAGCCAATGGAATAAAGCACGATAACGTGTACCCGTTAATGCAACAAAAACGTTACATACATTTAATTTTCAACCTAAGGTTACGGTTTCTTGAAGAGCGATGTCGCCACATAGGGTCCGCAATTTACCGTCGAATGACGTCACTGAAAGTAAGTTGGTTGTTTCCCTAGAGAACGGTTTTGACACCGTAAAGTCCAACCCCGGAGCAACCATTCTCATGACGGCTGTTACTGCGGCCGTTATGTGGCGGCCAACGCTCAAAATCAAGTAATTTATTCAATTACAAGCTGAGAATGATTTTCGAAAACGTCAAAATTACTTAACCCTTTAACCGCCATGTCATAATTCGCGTGGAGTGCCTCTAGCGCCAGCAACCTTTAGGTACAATTTTGCATAGTGTTGTAAAATATAGTTATCGATAAACAAACTAATATAATAAATAAAAATTACTAATTTTTAATCAAAGGTCTTTATTAAAACAGTCCCTCAAAATGCCCGCCCTTCACCACTTCCTAGTGCTTCCGCTGGGAAGAAACCGCGTAACAAACTCCGCAGCAGCACAGCAGTATGTTAAATTAAAAAAACTTGATTCTATAGAATTGCAAAGTAATTAACATTACGAGACACTCCCTGTGTCATCATTACTCATTACATTAGAGTCAAGATACTCCAATTTGCTTCATCTTCCATTATCTTATTAAGATTACAATAACAACAGCTTTACTTTTTAAGTCAGTATGCAGTTATATTTATTTTGTAAAAAAAAAAGCCTCCTTTGGAGCTTCGCCGCAGTCAGGTAAAAAAGGTCACCAACAAATGTTGATACAGGACTTTAGGGCTAGCTACGCCACTGATCAGAAAGTTATGTTAACCTTTTCGCCGCCAACGTACACAAAACGCAATGCCTCGCCGAGCGCCAAGCTATAAATGTATAAATAAATATACAGTAAACAGTAGTGATGGGAATATCGTCATATCGATGAATAAGATTTGTACGCGTAAAGTTAAGATTTAAAGTTGATTTTACGAATATAAATTAAAACTGGTTAAATATTTCCAGATTTGTTTTATTTCACAGTATCCTTAATAAGAAAAAACAGTATAAATTATGAGTATCAAAGAAACTAATACATAACTCAATTAGAACTATAAGGAATGGGGTACATCTCTATTTGTTTCATGATCTCATTCTTTATTTATTTATTTATATTTATTTATTTAAACTTTTCGCACAAAAAAGGTACAAAGGCGGACTTAATGCCTTAGGCATTCTCTACCAGTCAACCAAGGGTGGTGAAGAGATTAGATGGCAGGTGCTTTGGTTGAGAGGGACAATAATAATTAAAAAAAATAAAACTTAAAACTAGGTACACAAATACATAAATAGGTTATATGCACATACATATTATTACTATAATATATACTTATAATATAAATATATATATATATATACAAAATCAAGGGAGAGATGTGTTGAAATGACTACGCTATTTTTTTTAAAAATTTGTTTTGAAAATAACTCTGCAATTTCCGCTTAAATGCATACCGACTGGTGGCCGTCCTGATATCAAGAGGAAGCGCATTCCAAAGAAGAATGGACTGAATATGAAAAGAGGAATGAACAAAGTCAGATGTATGAGAAGGACAAAGTAAGAGAAGATTGTTGGAAGAACGCAGATTCTTAGCGTGTGAAGAACATAGATATTGGAAGTGAGATACGAGATAAGTAGGAGGAGTGGGAGAGTTGAGAAGGGAGAAAAGCGTGGTCAAAGCGCGCAAACTTCTTCTTTGGCGAATGGACATCCATTTGAGCTCAGACCTATAGCTCGACACGTGGTCATATTTCCTAAGGTTGAATATGAACCGGATCCCATTGTTGAGCAATCTGTCGAGCTTATCCAGTAAAACCGCATTCAAGTCAAAGTAGCACACGTCACCATAGTCGATTATAGGGAAAATCAAAGTCTGCACAAGCATGGTTTTCGTCTTAGCGGGCAAAAAGCTCCTCAAACGATACAGGGATCGCAGAGTACCGTTGACCCTTTGACTAACACTAGAGACCTGGCGTTGCCAACTAAGCGTTGAGTCAAGATGCAAACCGAGATCTTTCACGGTAGGTGTAATGGGTATGACGGTACCATTGAAAATAAGAGGTGGAAGAGAGCTAAGCGTCACCCTAGCCATCATGCGTGAGCTTCCAATTACAATGGCCTGACACTTCGAGGGGTTTACTGACACCCCGAAACTATCAGACCACTTTTTGATAGCATCTAAGTCTCGGTTTACATCTGCTATAGCGTTCGACAAACCTTCTACCCGCTCAGCTGTATATAATTGGAGATCATCGGCATATAGATGATACGAACACCGAAGACAGTGAGTTATAAAATTAATGAAGATGGAGAATAATAATGGAGAAAGAATACCGCCTTGTGGAACACCGGCATCCAGGTCACGCCAACTCGATGACCTCTCATCAACGCGAACCGACTGCCGACGTCCTCGAAGATAAGAAGAGAACCATTCCAGGGCCTCCGACGAAACCATAAGGTGAGAGAGGATAGAAAGGAGAATATCGTGGCTGACGGCGTTAAAGGCATTGGAGAAATCAATTAATACCAAAACGGTAATTTTAGTATCCTCCATCGCCTCTCTAATGTCACCAGTCACTTTAAGGAGAGCGGAGGCTGTACTGTGCCCAGGCCTGAACCCAGACTGAAAGGGGCTAACGAGGTTGTTCCGATGAACAAACCCCGCAAACTGCTTGTGCACGCAGGCCTCGAGCACTTTAGACAGGAATGGAAGAATGGAAATGGGTCGAAAATGACTGGGTAGGGAGGGATTTGAAATTTTAGGGAGTGGGCGGACATAGGCCATACGCCACAGGGATGGGAATTGTCCGGAATCAAGAGAAAAGTTAATGATGTGGGTAATCGGAGGGAGAAGGCTATCAAGGATCCAAACGACCATACTACGACTGATGCCATCACAGCCCACAGCCTTGGATTTTATGGACAGGATGATCTTTTTAATTTCGTCTAAGGTCACCGGAGAGAAGTGAAATGGTTCTATGATGGGACTCACTAGGCCAGTAATGAAACCAACCGTCTGGGACAACATTTGGGAATCCAAATGACATGTGGTTGTAAAGTGACAGTTGATATCATCAAGGCCTATTGTGTTAGGAAAATCCACATGCCGTGGTCTGCCGATACCAAGAGTACCAAGGAACTTCCAGATATCAGCAGGTGAAGAAGAAGATATGTTCTCGAGAATATGGCGGCGTTTAGCGTTGCGTATCATCTGATTACACCGATTCCTAGCAGCTTTGAATAAGTTTCGGTTTTCTTCACTGCGATCCTTTTTAAATTTACGGAAGGCCCGATCCCTGCGTCTCATCGCCATACGTACCCCTGTCGTCATCCAAGGAGCAGGGGGACGCCGAAGTTTTATCTGTTTAACAGGAGCGTGTTTGTCGTAGAGAGCAAGGATCGCCTGATCGAAAATGCGCAGTTTTTCGTCTACAGCTGTCGCCGCTGCTAGGTGTTCCCAGTTGAGGTCTGACGCATCCTGACGAAGCCTTTCAATGTCCATGCGGGCAAAACACCGCATGTGCAGAACTTTTGGGATAGGTTTAGGTGGTTTTAGGACATATGAGAGGAAAATGAGGTCATGATGGGAAAAGCCAGGCGCGGGACACTGACCATGAGAGGAAACAAGGGAGGGTGCGGAGGTGAGGATTAAGTCGAGCCAAGTGTCATCGCCTGAGGTATTAAAATGAGTAGGTTGCAGTGAAAGGATATGGAGACTAACGGACTCAATGATGTGAAGGAGTTTACGGGATCGGGGAGTGTGATGGGCAAGGTCAGTGTTGAAATCGCCCATGATGACGCAATGTGCATACTCTGAACCTATGGATTCAAGCGCCAATTCGAGGTTGGAAAAATAGTCAACGGCAGGTGGACAATAGACAACACCAAGAAGGGTCTTGACGCCTTTGACATAGACCTCCAAAAAGAGGTACTCAGCGGAAGAATGGTATTGTGAGGGAGATGAGGTAATGATTTTAAAAGGAAAATCATTACGAAGATAGATAGCTACACCACCCCCTCCCTTTCCAATTCTATCATTGCGGATAAGAGTGAAGCCTGGGAGACAGTAGGTAGTGGAGAGAAGATGAGGTTTGAGCCAACTCTCAGAAACCAGAACGGCATGGACATTGGTGTCAGTAAAGGCGTCCAACAGATCACTGTAGTGACTAGGGACACTTTGCGCATTTATATGGCAAACATTTAACAAATGACCTTTCTGTTGGCTGAAGCACCGACGCACAAAGTCACCAAGTGTGTCAGTTATGGAGCTGAAACTTGCATTAGCAGATGAGCTAGTGGAATCAATGGCAGAGTAAAAAGAATCATCATCCGATATCATAAAATAAAAATAATATAAATATAAAATATAACTAATAAATATTCAAATTAACTAAAGCTACGATTGCTTTTATTTTAGGTGCAAAACCACTATCTGTAACTTCATATCAAGTTATTGGCACTGAGGGCACGTTGAATTCGATTCTGATCAGGGATGGGGTCTATGGTCTTTCTTTCTTCTATTTTTGTTTATTCCTGTGTTTTTTTAATAACTTCAGTCAACGTTTTTTACCGTAGGTATCTAAGTGGCAGAATTTTTAATTGTTTTTAAAGTGTTTTTTGAAATGGAAAGTAAGTATATATTTAAATTCTATCACGCTTGTAGCCGTGTACTTATCAAAGCATTGTTTTTAAGTGTTGTTTCTGTTCTTTTCTTAACTCATGTATCGGTACCGTTTTCCCATCTGCGCGCGGGGGACCCCGCGCACAGATTGCGTTTCTCTGGAGATACTGGGCTCACCGAACATTTTACATACTTATTGAATTCCTACTCTTTGATGAATAAACATTATTATTATCATCCAGTTAGACATACCTCAGAATTATCTTCTGGTTCAATGTTCTCCACAAAATACTCCGAGTCCGATTCCACACTTTGCAAAATTTTTAAAAGTTCGTCCGAATCAAGTTCTTCACTCATTTTTCTATTTGTTTCGTAGTGAAAGAAAGAAAGATGCGTGCGCACGAATCCGATTTTGTGCTGCACTATGCCAAAGTGACCTTGACAGCCGCACGCCTATGACGTCACTGAACAACTTCTATAGTAGTTCGTGGCACTCGGTGGCGCACAGGGGCATAGACGACCAATTGTTTTGTAGAGATGGGAAAATAACTATCGACAAGAATTGGTAACAACTTTATAATTACGTATCGGCATCTACCTGAAGGTCGAAATTCATCTACTATCCTTTGTAATGAAGTAGATAACTAAGTTCATATTTTATTGACCTCAAATTGTTTTCGATATTCGTAACTTTCTGTATTTATAAATATTTCAATGGTGAAATCAACCTTTCACGGCACATCACTGGCCAACTTGATATGAAGTGATTGGCGTTCTGAGGAAAGTAACAAAATTCGGAGTTTCTGTTTTTGCCGATTTTAGGACAAACTAGGGCTTATTTTGTGTAGAAAAATAAAAAACAGGGTAGCAGACAGTGCTATCTTAAATAATAAAATGATACAAAGCTTTTAATCACAGTAAATTTATTTTAATAAGATAGTTAAAATGAACAACTTCTATAGAAGTTGTGGCGCTGGTGGCACGAAAATCCCGAACTTCTATAGAAGTGCTTGGCGGTGAAAAGGTTAACACAACCTCAATTTGGGTGAATTGAAGGTCAAGGTCAACCAAAGGATATACATAAATTGGTCTCCATTCGCCTTAGGGGGTGTCACACAAGGGGGGTTCGAAAATTTCATTATTTTTTACCTAGGAACTCTAGTTTCAGAGATATTTGACAAAAACTCAAACACCGCTTTTCTCTTAAATTTTAGGGCCATACGGTCGCCCGGTCAGATATTTCCCTGAGCCTAAATGCGCGTTTCATGTTGAGGGATAGCGCAAGGTATTTAACAAATAAAAAACCAACATCCATTACAAAATTTTATTTCAACATAATTACACACTGGATACAATAACTCAAATTAAGATTCCCTCTGAAACCAGTTCAAAGGAAGAAAGCAAAATATTGAATATTGACCACTTAAGTACAGGATCTCTAATGAAACATTACACTGCCTTACATTAGTATAATGCACCCTATAACGTTAGTGTGTGCTTAAAACCAGTAATCACATAACTTAAGTAAATGCTTTCATACAGTACATTCGTAAACTTAGCAAAAATACTGAGATTAACAATGAAATTCATAATTAAATAAATATAATATAATACCTTTGCTCAATAAATTAATGAACGCTTTACGCATCTATAATACTGAAATGCGAGATTCTACTATGAAATGGAATGTCATAGTTAGATGAATTAAATAAATAACTTTGACACATTTTTTGGTAACGCAAGCGATAATGATAGTTTATATAAATACATATTTTAAAAATACTCCAAAAGATTTAGACTATGATATTTTTTATGAGTTTTTTTTTTACCTATGAAGGTTCGAAGAAATATATGTATATTTTCCAAAAATTCGCTGGTATAAGTCACAGGAGGATATTATGTAAAGATGTATCAAATACATCTGTATATAAATAAAAATTTGTCTAGTTTAGCGTCATACTTTCTCGGTACGAACGTTGATCACACTTTATCACAGAACTTAACCAACATAATTGAAACTAAAGCAAGTGTGCAGGTGCTAAGTATATAACTAAATAATACTATCCAGAGCAGAGGAAACAAATAAAAAAATAACCTTTTTCTAATACATTATAGAAGCACCGAAAGCACGCATTTGTAACATGAATAGATTATATAATTTATGATCAATTTGGAACTATACTATGTTTTCCTTAAAAGTCTTATTTGTAAAAAAATAACACGATATGCAACTTAGGAGTTTTCACATCAACTAATGTCTTGATCTTTATAGGATAATTTCTAAGTACGAGTTACATTAATAACTGCTTGAAATTACACCATTTTTTTATGTATTTTTCCCTTATTACTTGGTTCCATATTGGTTTACTAAATAAGACTACTTGTAGAGAAAATACACATTTTTTTACACATAAATACTTTGCAATGATAGATCTCTTTTTTCCTATATTAATGATCACTTGATCACCGATGGCAAGTTAGACTTGAATTCAGAATCGGGAAATATCGACTTTATCGTTATGAAGAGTAAGTTTATTTTTGTTATACAGGACCTTGATAAATTTAGGTTGCAATGAAGTTTAAACTTCATCTTGAATGTGATTGAGTTTGTTGTTCCATAAACTTGATAATTTTCAAAGATTCAGAATTCAAACCAGACAGTATATAGAAGTGATGGAGACTGCTCGTGAATAGTTTTGTGCCGTGGTGCGAGTGTACATGATGGCTGTGAATGGGATACGATGGCGCATGCTGGCGCTCATTGGTCGCCGTTCGCGTGGGCAAGTTTTTGTTTCTTGTTCGGTGGTGAGTTGAAGAGAGCACCGCTGTGGAGGTCCTTCATTAGGAAGGGCACCTGGAAAAAAGGAAGTATAATTAGCATTTTGATTTTTTTTTTACTTGTTCAGTAGAGAACCTTAAAGTTCGCAGTTTTAGTAAAGTGCCAATTGCTGCTTAGATGTCAATTCTAATTATCATTAAACATAGTTATATTGTCAAAGAACATTGCATTGACAAAGAAGATATTGAGAGCGATACATCAGATCAACCGATCTGACATACTTCTCGCAAGGTGTAGTGTCCAGTCGTAAATATGACAATTCGGGTTTTAGAAAAAGTCCGTCTTTGGACAGTATCTTTCGAAAGCTTGATGTATGATGTATTAACGTTCGAGTACTGTTACTACTTGTGCAGTAAAAATTTCAAACTCAAAGCATTTACTACAATTAAACCGGTTTATATGCAATCGGTCAATCAGAAAAATGAAATTAGTTACCTATTTCAAAGCGTAGTAGGTTCTTATGGGAAAGAAAGGACAAAAAACTTCATGGAAGTGTCCATGGAGTTTATTGTCCTTTCTTTTATATCAAAATAGTGTATATATAACGCGTACCTTGTGCTCGAGCCCCAGATAGTTGTTGGGCGGCAGCGCCAGCGCGGCGCGCAGGATGTTCTCGATGGCGGCGCGCTGCCGGAACAGCGCGTTGACGACGGGCGCGCCGGCCGGCACCAGCGGGGCCTTCAGCAGGTACGCCAGCCCCGACAGGACCGCGTGCATGCTGGCGTACGCTGCAGCCGTGGGAGCTCATATTAGCACTATAATCCCCCCTTACGGAATATGGCTTTTTAACAGGCTGAACCTACCATATCACAGCAATCATGCTTGATTGCTCATCTAACTCACAAATATGTACACTAAACTATGAATACTTTCCTAAACATAAGTTTTTATTTTTTACAATTACTCTAAAACAATTCGCCCTAGAAGGACATATGTAGCCTTATTGCTTATATTCTTCAGTAACGTCAGGTGCGGGCCGCCATGGCCCACGCACAATGGTCCACCTAAAGGACTAAGTGCGGAAACCAAACCCATAACATAGAACATAGAAGTCAGGTGCGTAGTGCTCGCAACCGGCGTGCGTGTATTATCTGAAGGCCAATTCTGGTAATTTAAAACGTTCAAAATCTAGTCGCAGTCTCATCTCGGCGACAAACAAATGTCAAAAGCTTGTCAAAATCAAAATGTAGGAAAATTTGAGGTATTTTTGACAGATTGAAACTGAGATCAGACTGTGAACATTGTTAAAATTACGAGAATTGCCCCTCTGACGTAAGAACGTAAATGAAGCAAAAGATAAGGATCGTAATCGAATACACAGAACATCACGCATGTTCTCCCAGAAGGGTTAAGTAGAAGAGCTGACTTATAATACACCCACATTTCATGTCCACAGTCCCATGTAACAGGGGGCGCCTCAGCCCATGCCTATGCCTGTTTCCTATGCCCTATATACTTACAGCGGTCTGTGTCACGGAAGGAGAGCCGAGAGAACAGCTCGCCCAGTAGCACCAGGTCCAAGATAAGAGGGACTGCCAGGAGAGAGTCCTCGCACGTGTTGTGCACAACGATGGTGTTGGTGCCGTGCAGCAGGATCTCCGATGTGTACTCGTCCATGGCGCGTTTTGAGTCCGCTGTGAATATGTAATCAATTTTAGAGGCTTAAGCGAAGGAAGTGGGTGAAGGTTTCATTAAGGTGGATGCTACAAAGTAGCCCGCGAAATTCAAATTTTCTTACGTTTTTTGCAATTTGCTGGTCAGTACCATCTGTGCCCCGTGGTCCCTTCCGTAGTCATTGGAAGGGACCACGGGGATTTTCTTTCCCCGTGGTCCCTCCGAGAAAAGTACTACTATCAGTAGTATTACTGATTCTAGTGATTATAATTCTGTAAAAACATATTTTTTACGACCGCGAATCATATTTTAATCAACGTACAACTTAGTACCGACCAGCAAATTGCAAAAAACGTAAGAAAATTTGAATTTAGCATCCACCTTAAAGGCGAGTGATATTTATGCATTTAAAAGCTGCGCCCCGCGGTTTCATCTGCATCGGGATAAAAAGTATCCTATGTGTTAATCCTGGTTATAAACTATCTGTGTGCCAAATTTCATCCAAATCCGTTCAGTAGTTTTTAAGTGAAGAATAACAAACATCCATCCTCACCAACATCCATCCTCACCAACATTCGCGTTTATAATATTAATATTATATAGCAGGAAGGACGATTCGATGAGGTTTATAACTTGATAATCAATCAAATAGAAATAGATAAGATATACTTTATTGTACACGAAAATTGTAACACAGTTCATACAAACAATATTAGTAGGTATTTATTTTTGTATTTTATAGTAATTTCCGAGTTATTTGACTGGTAGAAAATGCCTCAGGCATCAAGTCCGCCTTTGTACAGCATTTTTTTTTTTACTTGTGCATAAGTTTTACTAAATCAATATTGCTAATTCTATGGACACAAAATGGAAATATCAATTACCCTCTTTGATATAATGTTTAGTATCTAAATGGAAGGACGTTCTCCTAAACTAAAATTATAAAGAGAAAAGATTTGATGTTTTGTATGTTTGTTTGTTACGCTTTCACGCTAAAACGGCTGAACAGATTTGGATGAAATTTGGCACACGGGTAGGATCTTCGACCTAAGCTAGTTATTAATACATCTTTTGAAAACTTGTACAATTTAATTAAACCTTAAATAATGTATGCTATGAAATGAAAGGACATCTGAAGGCCAATTCTCGTAATTTAAAACGTTCAAGATCTAGTCACAGTCTCATCTCGGCGACAAACAAATGTCAAAACTTGTCAAAAATGTAGGGAAATTATAAGTATTTTTGACAGATTGAGACTGAGATCAGACTGTGAACGTTCTTAAAATTACGAGAATTGCGTGATCTGATGGTTTGTGTGTACTCACCGACATAGGGCACATATTTGATGACGACCACGTGGTCGGGCTTCTCTCCTGGCTTGTACAGGATCTGGTTGGACTCCACCATGTCGTCCACCACGTTACTCTTTGAGATCTACAATTATTATTAAATTTTGAAAAATAATACAGGTATACAAATTACATAGTTTTAATAGTTTTTTTAATCTATTTTCCTGTCGACCAAAACACCTGCAATCTAATCTCTTCACCACCCTTGGTTGACTGGTAGAATGGAACGCCTAAGGCATTAAGTCCGCCTTTGTGCCTTTTTGTGTGAAAAGTTTAAATAAAAAATAAAAAAATCCGTTGGTAAATAGTACCAACGGTAATTTATTTTAGACTTAATTTGAATTAATTATCTATTCATTTATAGTAAATAAAATAATCTTAATATATGTATATAGTTATTATTAGCAACTAACTTGAATTAAAAGAAATGTTTAGTGTAGAATGTGTAGATAATACTAACCTCCTTCGAACGGAACTGTTTCGGGGCAGACAGATTCTTGCCATCGTTGTTACCCAGATGGTTGTAGCTCACGATCGAGACTGGCTTCAAACCTAAGAATAGAAAAAGTTATTGTGTAAATACATGACAATCGAAAGACTATTAAATGAGTGACAATTATTATGAGTGTTGGTCAATGGAGCAAAGCATTTATGAAACAACTCAATTACTTTCATCTTTCTTTACTATAAATGTGTGTATTAAATAAAGTCCATGAGAGAATTGACATATTTTCGTGCAATTTGAGTGAATTCGCAAGAGTTTTGTTGAATTTTGTTAGTTAAATACTTAAATATTAATATTCTGTGTTGTGTGATTTTATATTTTAGGTTATGTTAGTTTTGTATTTTTTAAAGTTTTGATTTTTATGTATTGTTTAAGGTGCTTTGTATTTTTTAAATTTAGATTTTTATGTTAGGCGTAGATTTTAGGCGTAAGTTGATTTTTCATTTTATTTGGTGTGTATTTGCAAACCACTATTGTATTGGGGTCATCCTGTAAAGATAGTGTGCAAGTTTAATAAAAAATAAATAAATAAATAAAATAAAAATTTAAAACCGTGTCTCCTGCGCGTGTTTTTTCGAGACATTACCTACCCAAAAATCCTTCCACATAAACATTTGTTTTCATACACAAGCTGTCTCCTGCGCATGAAAACATTTTTAGATTAGTGACAACTATTCACAAGACAATATAACCTCAAAAACCTGCGTCAGTTGGAATTAAGCTTTCAAAATGGTAAATGCTAATGTGCGCGGTGCGCGTGGCAGTTAAAAATGAAACAAACCCTTCCCCTCATCACCCGCGCGGTATTTTTTGGAACGAAGTTCCTTATCGCGCGTTGCGAAAGGGGGCTAGACGGAAAAAATTAAGACCAAAAGTTGGAACGACACTTTTTGCTATAGTTGTAAGCCGTGCGGCGTGCGCGTGTTTCTCTCTCTCTCTCTCTCTCTCTCTTTGAACTTCGTTCCATCCGGGTGTCCCTTGACACCTCTCAAGTTTTTTAATGCAGCTCGGAAAACAAAAACATCGTGTTATCATAATACACAAATGTGTATGACCACGCCTCTTTGTACTGATGTTTCTGTGTAATGTTAAAAAAAAACACGAGCAGGAAACACGGCTTTATGCACACATTTCTACCTCCCTCTATGAAAGCTTTCAGCCTTCTTTATCATCATCATCAGCCTACAGCAGTCCACTGCTGGACATATACCTCTCCAATCGCACGCCATCCACTTTGATTCTCGGCAACTCTCATCCAGCTGCTAACAGCCACCCCACAAAGGCCGTCCCTCTACCTAGCCTGAGCGCGTCCTACCACTGCAATATAATAACCTTCCTTAACTCACCAGCTGACACGAGGAAGTCCACCAGCACGGACTTGAGCTTGGTCTGTCCGGACTTGAAGTCGTCCCCGGCGACGAACGCTCCGCGCAACTCTGCTCGCTCAACAACACCGGCTACCAGCGTATTCTGGGGCGAGCCGTTTATGTATATGCACTGGAATTGTAAGAAGATAAGTTATAATTTGTTTCACAATTTCATGATGAGGTAGAATTAATATAGAACTACGTTTAAGGTCAGAAATAAAATCATTTACCAATCATATTTAAAACATAATTTTGTCTCTGTTGTCTTCAAACATTTGACAGAAACAGAGGGATGTTATAAATACGCTGTAAATACGTATAAATACGTTACGAAGAGGTAAACGCATTTAGCTTATTTTTTTTTACGAGAATTAAATTCTTTTTTTTTTATTGTCTGTGTACTGTGTATGTCTTATGAGTTATGACAAATAAAAAAATATTATTTATTTATTTATTTTACCATATAAACAGACAATGAAAAACAGAACAGAAAAAATAGGTACAGAGGTGATGCTTATTTAATAATAATTTAATATTCTTATTTTATTTTTTAATATTCTTTCTTTCTTAATATGTACTCACGTTCTCATCAATAGCAGCGAGCGCGAAGATGGTGGAGGGCGAGATCTCGGAGTTGTTGTCGCGCAACGCTTTCTCCACGTTTTCTGAGGTGTCGTGGATGCCCGCCTGCACCTCGCAGAACCTAGGGCATAAGAAAATAAGCTGTCGGTGGAGGAAATTGGGCCTATCGTAGACCATCACGCTGGGCATAAATTAGTTCTAAAATAAAATGGGTCTATTGGCATGTCATAGAACCAAAAATCCGAAGACAAGTGACATCTATCAACCTGCACTAGGCCCGCGTGGTGGATTAGGGTCCTCTCCTTCTCGCCGAGAGGCCTGTGTCCCAGCAGTGGAAACATTATAGGTAGGTTATGCTATACTATGTTATCGGGATGTTCAGACGCCAGCACATCAAGCTACTAGAATCTGTCAAATTTCTTTAAAAGATTTTCAACTTTATCGTTAAAGCATTAAGGTTCAAGGTTGATTGGGAAAATTTGACGTTTTCGGGTAGCTTGACCTGCTGGCGTCTACAATAGAAAAACCAAAACACCTTTTTTGGAGTAAATCATGAAATAGGTCCACTACATGCCACTTTCTTCTCCAGAAGAAAATTCTTCATACAGTTGTGAAAAATTTATAACATAACCATACACCACCATTTTACCAGCACCACTTTCTTCCCCATTTACCTACCACTTTTTTATCCATTTTTTTTTTTCTTCTCTCCAATTTATGATTCTACTTCAGTCTACACTTCAGGTAAAGGCTCTATGTAGAATAACCTTTACATACATCGACAAAAATTAATTTGATAGTCTACAATTTTTGTTCCACAATACTAGAACTGCAGTTACTATACAACAACGAATTTTTTTTTTTGATAATTAAATAAATTCTTGTCGATATATCTTTTTGAGGCTGACTGTACATAACTGGTATCAATAATTTTATACAGGATGGCACCGAAACCATGAATTTAACACATGATTGTTTCATAGAAAAGTGCAATACCTACGCAGGGAACACCACTTTTTTTTATTTTTATTTACCGTGATACATTTCGGTGCAGGGTGTTTCAGAATCATGTAGGTACTGGATCCATAGTAACAGGTTGCGCGTCGATGTCCCAACCACCATTAGAGTCAAAAATATGGATTGGTTTCTGCTCGTGAATTATTTCCGTTTGGCATACTAATTACTGCTAGGCACATTTTGTGGTTTTCCCGAAACCACGAGTGAACAGTTTTTGATGCGATTGAATCCATTCATATTTTATAAAAATATAGCAATTCAAGCAATCTTTGCGTATTTGAAACACCTGACGACATACTACTATCATAAACATTCTAACTAGAACATTGAACTCGTCTATTTTAACATTTGTCATTTGCAAAAAAATATAACCTGCCATGCGTTTTTGTGACGCGGTCGGTCAGTAACGTTTCGTTTAATATGCCATTGAACTACCATTCTTTACATTGACTAGGCCGACGAATAAAAAAGTGTATCGATAACGGTTATTTACATCAATGAAACGTAGTCTAATTAATAAAACTAATATTACAAGTTACTCAACTTGTAATATTAGTTTTATTAATTAGACTCCGTTTTCATTTATGTAAGTAATTAATTCGAAAAAAAAAACAATAGGAAAAAAATATAATTAAGAACTACACAACAAAATGGTCTTTGTTGTGTAGTTCTTAATTATATATTTTTTTAAAAAGCAATAGGAAAAAAATATAATTAAGAACTACACAACAAAGTAGTCTTTGTTGTGTAGTTCTTAATTATATTTTTAGAACTAGAACTACACAACAAAGTCGTCTTTGTTGTGTAGTTCTTAATTATATTTTTAGAACTAGAACTACACAACAAAGTAGTCTTTGTTGTGTAGTTCTTAATTATATTTTTCTTAATTTTGTCCAGTCTCTTCCCAAGTAAGAGAAACATTTTCATTTATGTAAGTAATTAATTCGAAAAAAAAAGAAATAGGAAAAAAATATAATTAAGAACTACACAACAAAGTCGTCTTTGTTGTGTAGTTCTTAATTATATTTTTAGAACTAGAACTACACAACAAAGTAGTCTTTGTTGTGTAGTTCTTAATTATATTTTTCTTAATTTTTTTTTTTTTTTAAGCAATAGGAAAAAAATATAATTAAGAACTACACAACAAAGTAGTCTTTGTTGTGTAGTTCTTAATTATATTTTTAGAACTAGAACTACACAACAAAGACGACTTTGTTGTGTAGTTCTTAATTATATTTTTAGAACTAGAACTACACAACAAAGTAGTCTTTGTTGTGTAGTTCTTAATTATATTTTTCTTAATTATATTTTTTTCCTATTTCTTTTTTTTTCGAATTAATTACTTACATAAATGAAAATGTTTCTCTTACTTGGGAAGAGACTGGACCCCACAACACAGGGAATCCTAGTGTGGGATCCAGGGCATTTGTAAAAACCTAGCACGTAAAGCTACTTGTAATCTGCTACTAGTTTTTGTTTTGTATATTGTACCGTGTTTTTTCTGAACTGAATAAAGTTTTTATTTATTTATTCGGTTTCTTTCGTACATTTTCTACTTAATTAAATAGCACCTGTCGTGAAAATGTGTCAATTTTATCTTTCTAGGGTTCCGTACCTCAAAAGAAAAATAAAACGAAACTCTTACAGGATCACTTCGTTGTCCGTCCGTCTTTCTGTCAAGACCCTTCTTCTCAGAAACGTGTTGAGTTATCAAGATAAAAATTAATACCAAATACGTAGGTCTACGGTCCCTTTGAGCTCTATCAAGCAAGATCTCACCGGACACAAATTAAAGGTAAATATCCTGGGGGCCTACTCCGAAGTGCAAAGTGCGAATGTTCGGATCGGACCGACACATGGCCGAACCGAATATTATTGAAAAATGCGAAAAACGTTAGGATCGGCTCAGTTGGGTCGGGACCATAGTCAATATTCGAAAGAGTGTAGGATTGTAGGATCGAAACCGACCGAACCAAATAGTAACTTCGTAGCAGGAAACGGCCGAACATTCGGCCGATACTACTTCGGAGTAGACTCCCTGATTACAGGATTGATGTTGTTATGTAGTACCTCTCAGTATTAGCAGTCCAAAGTATGATGACTTTGTCCAGTTTGTTCTTGTCGCGGAAGTCCTTGATGTCGGCGCGCACTTGCAGGTACTGCTCGTACCTAGTGCCACGGATCAGGTTGGTGGCACGGTCCGCCTGAAAACGAAAAAAATATGTTAGTTCGCAAAGAATTTTCAGTAAATAAGGGGAAATATTAAATTGATCCTCTAAAAACTTATTAACCTTCTACGTATGCTTTGTTTACTACAAGTGCCTCTAAAAAAAATCGTTCTTCTAATGGTTGGCGCAGTTGTTAAGCGATTGACTGCTGCGCTGCGTGTCGCGGGTTCGATTCCCGCACGGAACAAATATTTGTATGGCCTACTAGTAGTTGTTCCGGGTGTGGCTGTTTATGTATGTGAGTTTAAATGTTTGTAAACGCACCCACAATACAGGAGAAATTCCTAGTGAGGGGAAAACAATGGTGTACACTTTGTGTTAGGAGACCAAAATAAGAATTATTTGAGGCACACAAAAAGAGGCATATTTATTATACTAGCTGTGTCCGCGACATCGTTCCCGTGCATGTCGGAAAAAAATAGGACGACATGGATTTCTTTTTCGCAGAACCCTAATTCTCGTGATGGTCTTTTGAGGAAAAAAACACACTGTTTTGCCAAGCGTGGTGTATACTATTACAGTAATTAATTAGAACAAGTGGTTATACTAAGTGGTCATTGTGTAACAGCAGCTTCACAAATTAAAAAGATAAATGCATTACAAACGTTTTACGACTGAAATTTCTGAAGTTCAGAGCCAAGGACACAGCATGGTCACCATCGATATATCATGTTACAAGTATTTCCTGCCGCGATAACTTCATTTATGTGAATGTGTAATATTGTAAATAGCCAATATTTTCCTCATACGTAATAATAACATAGATAAGGAATGTATTGAACTTTTCACGGAACCTTCATGCATGCTGCGATTTAAGTTAAAAATAATCCATACATTATTATAAATCAAAGTCGCTTTTCGTCTCTGTGGGTCACAGTTGTTCTTCTAAACTACGCAACAGATTTTGATGTAGTTTTGGTTTTCATTTATCGAATTTATTCCGGAAGGTTTATGCGCATCCATTTTTATTGTATTGTATTTATTTAAAAAATCCACTGTTTCATAGAAAAGTGCAATACTAATGCGATCAAAATGTATGGAAGAGCAAATTTTTTTTTTAATAACCGACGAAAAATTTCAACTCTGGGGTGTTCAGATGTTCAGAATCATGTACTGAATCCACGGTGACAGGTTCCGCGTCGACGTTCCTGCCAGCCTGTGTAAGAACTGAAAGTTTTACATGACAAAAAAAGATAGTTTGACGTGTAAAGAGATATATTTAAGTAATTTTATTGTATTTAACTAATTAATTAAGTTTACGCAACTAGTTTCGTAATGTAAATTCGGCTTAATATATGTATTAAGCCGAATTTACATTACGAAACTAGTTACATACATACATACATTGTATTCTTTTATATGTAAAAGAATACAATGTATGATATATTTTTTGGCGTGCGTAGAAATAGACTCCACATGTGTAGGAAGATTCTTAAATCAATGCACTGTAATGTAAAATGTACTTTAGCACCCTGTGTAATCAGCCCAGCAACCTCACTGAATATAAACTCGGAAACTTTATTCGCACCGGGTATCAAATTGTCGGCAGAATATGTCATAATCATAATAGTCTATATCTTCAAGGCTAATGATCGATCGGTTACTATTTTCAGCGGTTTCTTTCACTAAAATCTGTGACTCCATAGTAACATGCGATTTTTGGCAATCCCTTACAGTGGAGGTGCCAATTACTGGGTTATATGTGAGATATATACAATGTAGTAAATTGTTTATTATTTATTACAAAATGGATCTAATTGTAATTTGTAATAAGTTTGTTTTCTTCCTGTTAATATGCATTTTTATTTATAAATAGATGTGGGCTGTGTGCAGCAGGTTTTTTTTACAGTATCTCGCAATTGATCGTCAGATTTAGGCAAAATCATATGCCATTTCGACCGGTTCTGTGCTTCTCGTATCCAGATGAAGTGGCGGTGCTTGGGGGAGGCCTATGTCCAGCAGTGGACGTCTGCATTAGCAATGGTTTCTTGCAAAAAAAAAAGGAGTAACAATGAAGCCCACATCTTTCGGCTGTCTCGTATAGACGAGACAGCCCCGCGCAAAAAAAAGTTAGGCTATGGTCCCCTAACTTGTTTTTTTTTTTTGTGTGTTTATGTTCTTTTTTTATGCGTCATGTTTGCCGCAAATAAATGCATTTTCTTTCTTTCAAGTTTCTATTAACTAGAATAATAAATTTAGAACAACGATTTGTCTAGATATATTTTAGTACCTATATTTTGAAACTAGAACACGATTAAAGGCGGGTTATTTTTTAAATATCGAAGAATCCGATCCCGCGAACTGACACTGTTTTATAAACAGGCCGTAGAAGGCAATGGAAAATTTTATTATTCCACTGGGGGCCATTCATAGACAATCGGTCTTTGTAAACATACCGTCCGCTTATGATCAACAGGCGCCACAGGCGGACACGTGTTTTGAAAAAAAAAGTTTATACACAATGGCTGCGACCCACACGTGTCCCAAGCTCTACGCGTGGCTTGGTACAGACGCCAGCACATCAAGCTACTACAATCTGTCAAATTTCTTTAATCGATTTTTAACTTTATCGCTAAAACATTAAGGTTCAAGGTTGATTGGGAAAATTTGACAGTTTCGGGTAGCTTGACCTGCTGGCGTCTGTACATACATAATTAGTAATATATACACTATTAATCTATGAACAGTCTAGATTGTTTGTAAATATTGAATAGGCCCGTGTAAGCTCAAGCTCCTATTAATCATAGCACACTTGTACTTCCATTACTCTGTATGTAAACAAACCTACCTATTTCATAATGCTTTAGCAAAGCTGTAGTAGTAAATAGCGACTATATTAGTTGTTTTAATAATTATACAGACACGTGTAAGCCAAAGACAATTATAGTGACTATGGAAGTGTGGTAGTTTCAAAACGGTGAAGGAAAACATCGTGAGGAATCCGGCATGTCCCAGAACCAAAAATTCGAAGACATGTGACTTCCACCAACCCGCACTGGGCCCGCGTGGTGGATTATGGCCCACTCCCTCTTACAGAGAGGAGGCCTGTGTCCCAGCAGTGGCAAAATGATAGGCTGATGATTATGCACGGTAGTGTGAAATATTTTAGTATTTTGATATAATTAAGCTGTAAACTCAATCAATAATATTTACATAGACAAAGCACTTGTTTGGACAAAATTTGACTACAATCCGTCCGTCGAGAGAATGCGTTCCTGACGCAGTCAGTGCGACAATTCTAGTAGCTAATAAAGATCAAATTTGCAAAACACGTATTCGTTTGTATGAAATTGACAGGTGTCAAGCACGCATTCTCTCGTCGACCGCACTGTAAACGAAGTAATTTTTTTTAAATGCATTCACTGACAGACAACGCACAACCTAAACCGCTGTGTCTAGAACTAGAACCTTGAAATATAGCGCAAGAGTTCCTTAGACTACGGAGATGAGCAATATGGAAAGATTTTTGAAAATTCATCCTTTAAAGGGGTTGATAGGGGATGAAAGTTTGTATGGACGTACGTAATTTTCCCGAAGGGAATGCCATCGGAGTCGGACACACAGCTTGTGTTAATAAATTGTCTAAGAAAGTGAGTCTTGGCAATCAGCCCGGAACACTGTCGGGCATTGGGTCGGACATAAGGAAGCGTCAAATGATAATCTTGTAATGTTTACAAGTGTTTTATAGATATTATTAAATACTAAACCAAACTGGCAATAAACGTTAGCTAAACAGAATTAAATTTCTTTTCTCAATGGATTTAAAAATAACACATAGTAACACTTAAATAATAATTTATGGCTGGTTTTATAGTTCTTATAAGATGTGATGATGTGTTGTTATTTATTAAAATGAATTAAGTACCAACATAAATCATCATAGGAACATATTCTTCATAATCTTAGTATAAGATTTTCTGGAATACTGCCAGAGATTGCTCTATTAGCAAATCTTTATAGGCTATTGGTAAAAAATATTTAATTTTCCATTACTTACAGGCATAAAGCCCTGTTTACACGATGCAAGTTCTTGAAATCAAATCAAACGTTTATTTGTTAGAAAAACTTTGTTTTGGTCTTCATTAGCGTGCCAATGGCAATCTAAATGGACTCGGCCCAGAATTCGGCTCGTGTTGGGCGCCATCCCTAGCGTTCATCAGTTCCTGTAACGACACGTGCAGCTGGTGCAGCTGACAGGACACGTAGGACATGATAATAAGTGACAATGCACCAGTTTGTTTGTGGAACTGCACCAGTTTCTTGCCCGTGACTTACAGTACAATTTAAGCAGCGAACGACTTGCATCGTTTAAGCAATGTTTTGACTGACCAACTTTATTTGTTGCTTTAACTTACGGTATGTGACAGGCAATTAACTCGCATCATGTAAATCAGGCTTACGCTTTATTCTTTACTAACTAACGAGCTCATACAAAAATCTCTTGGAAAATAGTACATTACGATACGCGTGACTTAAGTGACTCAAACTCAAACTATTTATTTCAAATAGTGAACCTATTACAGGCAGTTTTGAATTGTCAAGGTCGGTCAGTCAAAAAGATGAAGCTAGTTGCGCATTCCAAAGCGTAGTAGATACCTATGGAGAAGAACGGGCAAGAAACTCCATGGACACTCTTTTAAATCATAATAATATTGTTACAAAGTATTGGCTACATCATTCATGTTCAAACACGAGACACGTATCGTATACTATTTTATAGCTCGTGTGACATAAACCCGCACTCAAGTCACTATTTTCTGTGTAAAAATGCAAATGGACCACTTAAGTCACAGATAAGCGTGACTTAAGTGCGGGTTTAGGTCACACAGTGCTATAAAAATGCAAATGGACCACTTAAGTCACAGATAAGCGTGACTTAAGTGCGGGTTTAGGTCACACAGTGCTATAAAAATGCAAATGGACCACTTAAGTCACAGATAAGCGTGACTTAAGTGCGGGTTTAGGTCACACAGTGCTATAAAAACACATTCCGTTATCCCAGAATTTTTAAATTTTCCGGGAAACTTTTCCAATTTTGTTTTTCTTATAATCCTAATTCAGACTATTCAAAACATTTTAAAACTAAAAATAGCCAAATCAAAGTCAAGCCGTTCTCAAGTGACGCGCTTACTATGAAAATGGTTTGTTTGACGTTTGTACGACTTTGATACTACTGGCTTACATTGCCTACATGAACGTTTGTATTAGAAAAGCGTTGTTTTTTTTCTTATCGATTCATAACATTCGCTCAAACATAAGTATGGCACTTCTAAACATTATCAGTTTATCAGTGAGTCACCAATATGCATCGATATATTAGGTACTTAAAGTCATAAATATGAAACCACACATGCATAGGTATCTTCTACTAATAATAAAGCTGAAGAGTTTGTTTCAACGCGCTAATTTCTAGAACTCCCAGTCGGATATCATAAATTATTTTTACGTTAATAAGCATAAAACTTGAGAGGTGTCAAGGGACACCCGGATGGAACGAAGTTCAAAGGGAGAGAGAGAGACAGACAGAGAAACACGCGCATGCCGCACGGCTTACAACTATATCAAAAAGTGTCGTAACAACTTTTGGTCTTAATTTTTTCCGTCTAGCCCCCTTTCGCAACGCGCGATAAGGAACTTCGTTCCAAAAACCGCAGTGTAGAAACATGCAACAATTTTTTTACTAGCAGGAACAGCAAATGAGCAATAAAATAAGCAGTTTTTTTTATTTTGCTATAATGGCCTGCACTTGATCTCGATCAAGCCTGGATGATGTATATGATGGAACGAGCGTGCCCAGAAGATGCCTATTTACTCTTGCTTTGAAGGCAGACGGGTTAAATGTGAAAGGGAACACAGAAGCTGGCGAGTTCCACAGGAGAAGCGCTGATGACGACTGCGGGGCAAGTGCGTAACACAATATCAATAGCAATGGATTTCATTTTGACTGTTCAACATAATTCATTGCGTTATTTACGTTTAGCTTTTAAAAATATTACACATGTTTTAACAAAAAAAAAGGGTAACTTTATACTCGTACAGCTATCAATTGGAAAACCATACCTTTCATATTGGAACTGTATCCAATATGAAAGAGATGGTTTTTATTTTCCATTGATTTGAAATGAATGTTAACGTGAATGCAAAACTAACGCAAACAAGTCACTATAGTAACGATGACGAAGCAATATAAGCTGTTAATAAGTTAATTAACAACCAGGAAAAGATGGCATTAATAATAATAGACAATTTATTAATAAATGATGTTAAATGTGTAATAATTGTTCTACATAAGTGTTAAAGAAACTCTAGTCACTCCCACGTGATACAAAAAGATATTATATGCAATATGAAATTGAGCAGCTAAACCGTTTAAAATATATTGAAAAAGTTAAAATCGATAAACTCAAATAATTTAATTCAACTAAACCAATTACAGGCACTTTTGAATTGTCAAAGGGTCGGTCAGTCGGAAAGATGACGCTATTTGCCCATTCCAAAGCGTAGGTACCTATGGATAAGAACGGGCAATAAACTCCACGGGCACTTTTTAAATCATAAAATTGTTACAAAATATTTGATTACATCATTCGTGTTGAAATTAACCATGCGAGAACGATGTTGAAAGACGTGCACGATAATTTCGCTGCTTATTTTTTCACTCTTGCTGTTCCTACTTGTAAAATGATGGTTGCAAGTTTCTACCGTGTTTTTTATGCTTAGTACACACGGCTACACATCAAGCTATGCATGTCCAGTTTTATCTGACCTCGCATTGCATATGTTTTTCGTACAATCAGAAGTCAGCTTATACTGGTTATGTATAGCTTGATGTGTACCCGTGCGTACATATACAGGGTGGCAGGGACATCGACGCGCAAGCAGTAACCATGAATTCAGCACGTGGTTGTAGACCCCTTAACGTAGAAATCTATACTAATAGTAAAATTTGTTTTTTTGTTTGTAGGGAGTAATCTCTGGAACTACCGTTCGGATTTGAATAATTATTTTTGCATGTGATAGCCCAATTCATGAGGAAGGCGAAAAGCTAACATCACGCTAAGACCCTTAATAGCCAGGCAAAAAGAAAAAAAAACAGAAAGAACTGAGAAAAAAACCTGTTATTTTGACATTACATTGAAGTGTAGAACAAATGCTGGGGAGAGAGCTCCTCTCCGCCGATTAATAGAAACATACAACTCACATTTTATAAATTTAGATATGTTCGATCTTAAAAAATGGCTATTGATTTACTTTCTGGTCATCCTTAACGATGACTGCTTCTTGCTGACGTTATGGTGTGATCTGATTGGTGACTACCTGACTACAGATTAAATCTAGACGGGGAGCGCTGTCTTGAGTTGGTTTGTGTGACTTTTCAGGATTATTTTTATTTTCTTACTGTCCCTTTCTGTATACGTCCGTTTCCTTATTTCTTTTAAAATCGATATGATTCCGTGGACAATAGTGCGGGTTGTGCGTTAGTTTACTATTATTATACCTAGCTAACTATTAATGTTGTAACGCATACTTAACTGTTTTTTGTCCCAAATTAATAAAATAAAATAAAAGTTACAAACAGACACTTCATTTTAATTTATTTGTATAGATAAATTAGTCTGTATACTTTTTTTAAGAGCCTAACTGAACTGAGTGATCGTCGATTATTATGCAAAAACATTCCTATTGTAACTCGTGTGAAGGTAGATTGTTCTAGAACATATACATGAAACAGTTAGTTAAGCCTATAACTTGTTGGTTTATCTAGTCTCATGCAAAAAAGAAAGTTTCCGAATTAAAATATACATAGACTAAAATTAACGAATTAAAAACCACTCCTTACGCAAATTAATACGAAAAACAACATGTTAGTAATTTAATAGAACATTATTAAACAGTGGTTCCTACAATATAGTTTACATTAGCAAATAGCCAATATCGATTTATAAATTTCATTAATATATTTATTAATATAAATTTTGGCAAACGCTTCTATAGCTTTTACAAATCAAATCTAACAAAGAAAGTAGTAGGTACTTAAAAAGGCTTCGTTACAAAGATTTTTGTAATTTCATTTAATGAAATTTTGTCTGAACATCAGAGGCGCCATTCTCGTAATTTTAAGAACGTTCAGTCTGATCTCAGTCTCAATCTGTCAAAAATACATCTAATTTCCCTACATTTTGACAAGTTTTTGACATTTGTTTGTCGCCGAGACTCATCTCGTCATCAAACGTCTAAAATCAGTCTCAACTGATTTTAGACTAGATTTTGAACGTTTTAAATTACGAGAATTGGCCTTCTGGTCGAAGTTTATGTATATCGTCACACGGTGTATTCGTGCGCCCCAGGGATGTGTTCAAATCGATACTTGGGGTCATGGAGTAAAATAGTCAACCTATATCTTGTGTCCATTTGATGAAAGTGCGGCGCAAAATCGTTATTGGAGTATCTATTTTTGAGTATGTCAGTGCTCTTGGTACTTAACAATGATGACAGGGTACCGAGATGGGAATGTTTCGTAGGCATGATAAATAAATTCATGGATGGACTAAGGCAAAGGTCTTGGACTAAACCGATCAAGACCCTTGCCTTTGTGGTAAGTCCTAAGGATTCCATAAACTAAGAAATGTGCCAGTTGGCGTTTTTTTTTCTAAAATCTAGAAAACAAATTCAGTAGAACTTATGAGACACAACTTCAAAGCAAAAACTATAATACATAGAGCAAAGTGGTCAAGGAAAGGACGAGTAACATTTAAAAAAAAATAAGTTTATTTTTTAAATATATCTTCCAATTAATCACTTAGTTTTCAATTTAATTGAGAACATTTCCCACCTGGCCTATTTTGCACGCATGATCAATAATATCATCGCGAATAGTGTCAACGGCACCTCCCCTCTCCCCTTCCCCATCATCCACCCGCTCTTCCCCTGTCATTCGCGCGACAAATCCTTTTAGCTGAATGCTTTTCATTTTAAATGGACCCTCAAAGTAAATGTACCTTTGTGAACGCACGTCAAATGTTTTCCTGATGGTCATATTATATCGTGCCACGATAATTATGTATGTTGCGTCGCTCGCAGAGATACCTACTTAGTTTACAATGGCGCTGATTCCCTTGTTTACAAACTAAACTAAATTTAAGTTCTGTGCATCTTTTTCTTTCTATTTCATTAAGAAAAGGACAGAAGATAAAATATTAGTTTAGTCCTGTCAAATTAAGATACTCAATAGACAGGATATACGTGATTAAAAACATGGCTACTAAAAATACTTCAATTTACGTCAAGCGCTGACTAATTTGACAGGACTAAACTATTATTTATCTTCTGTCCTTTTCTAAATTCAATAGAAAGAAAAAGATGCATTGAACTTAAATTTAGTTTGTGAACAAGGGAATCGGCGCCAATATCAGCACAATAATTGCGTAACACACTATTAATCATAATCTGAATAATTTTGAAGCATATTGCTTATCCATTGCTTCGCATGTTCGAAACATTTGTCTGCCCAACAACGTAAATAACGCAATGAATATTGTTGAACTGTCAAAATTAAAGCCATTCCTACTGCTAGTGTGTTACGCAATTACCCCGCAGTCTAGCCATTTTCCTGCTACTGTGAAACCAGAGTTGAATGAATTCTTGTTTTTTGCACGGAAAAACTATTGACATTCTAGGGTACCGAAATTATCCGAAATTGTCGAAAAAAATTAACATGTCAAAGATGTTATTTTTTTTTCGACAATTTCGGATTCAAGCCATAGATTCCTGGCTTACTAGCGCCAAATCTGTAAGAATACTGTAGATTATCTTTAAGAGACATAAACAAGTCAGACCAGCCCCAGCAGTCTCGACATTCATAGCGATCGCTTTACGACCGAATTCGGTCGCAAAGTCCTGTCACTCCATACATTACACCTGTTAATTCGGGACTTTGCGACCGAATTCGGTCATAAAGCGATCGCTATGAATGTCGAGACTGCTGCGCTGAACAATTGAGTCGAACTTAAGACAAGCCCCCAAAATGTTCGTATAAATACGTCAACTAAGAGACAGGTTCAAAGTTCAATCATCGTTTTTATGAATTACCCGGACCCAGGTTGGCCGAAGTAAGGAAAACGTGTTCAGGTGGAGATTCATAGACTCCGCCTTGAAGTGTAAATGAGTTGCTGTTCTACAAACGATGGGACACTTAATATCGTGTCCTACGTGTCCTATCAGCTGCAAGTTACAGGAACTGATGGACGCTGGTGATGGCCCCAAACACGTAGTGTTCACCCGAATTCTGGGCCGAGTCCATTTAGATTGCTATCGACACGCTGAGAAGAAGAAGATGTTTTAACTGTTTGTAAGATGGCAAGATCTATCTTTAGTTCGTTAACCCGACCAAAATGGCTAACAACGCATGTTTAAAATATAGATTTTGTAAGGCAGAGAGTTATTTTAGAAATACGCTCGACCCGGCGCCCTACTGTAGCGAGTAGTGGCCGTGACAATGGCTGACGCGACGAGTGCATTTATACCTATTAGCCCCGATAATTCTCAGTGTATACAGAGCCGTAATTATTCACAAGGTTTCTGGTGTAGAGCGAAATTATATGGCAGTAGCAACAACCTACTGTACTAAGCTATAATAGCTTTAGTTGAACGTAAAACGAAGAGTTAAGTACGTCCTACGGGATTAATGGTAAGTAATAAGAAGTGGTCATCATCTGCCTGGCTTTTTCCCAACCATGTTGGGGTTGGCTTCCAGTCTAACCGGATGCAGCTGAATACAAGTATTTTACTTGGAGCGACTGATTATCTGACGTCCACAACCCAGTGACTGGGTAATACGATATCCCTTGGTAAGACTAGTTGTCAGACTTTCGGGCTACTCACGACCAGTAATGACCGTCAAAGATCCACGAATGACAGCCGGGACCAACGTCTTGACTTGCTTTCCCAAGCACGGAGGGGTCTTGGTATGTGAAGACTGAAGACCCATCCACGGACCAACCGCGGCAAGTGTAGCTAAAGCTGACCGATCGACCCGTGAGGCTGTTATGAATAAACCACAAGCCTCTAAGTAGTAATAAATAGAGGTGATAGTAATATAGATTCTTCCAGAAAATTCTGCAAGAATCTATATTACTATTAATTCTCACAAGTGGTTGAATAACAAACTGTCATTTAAATTAAACGAAAACTGTTTAAATGAAACTGTCAGGAACCCCACACATATCAGGCACGGTGCAGTGTGTCTGGGTCGGTGTGGTTTTGTTTTGACTTTAAATGGCTGTTCATTTGATCTTGTATGCAACTCTATATACATGAATCAAAACAAAAGCACATCGACAACACTGCGCCCCGCACAGCGCGTCTCCCTGCGTGGATTCGACTCGGGCGTAACCTTGACCGGTCTGCCTACGGAGCACCATTTAAGATCAAGGAAAGTTTCGAGTTTGAGTCCTACAAATGGCTCTGGGAGTCGGGAAAGACCAGACGAATTACTGAGATGACTAATGTCGTCATCTCAGTAGCCACATCTCTTCTGGTCATACCTATCATCTTTTACATAACCCATCTATCCATCGTTTTGTTAGTATTTACACACACACTACAAAACTGACCTTCGTAACATAAGGTCTTGTTGAAAACCAGTGTCAAGCACTAGTTGTCTGGAATGTATGCTGAACTATACTACTATTTGGCATACAATTTCTTCTCTGCGCTGGGGCAGGTGATGTTGAACGACGCGGCCGTTCTGTGGAACCCCTAAACCTTGATTAATCTTACCACAAATATGTCAGTCAAGATCAAGGATAATAGGGTAACCAGAAAGTCGCGAACATCAGTAACGGTACTCAGTTAATTCATATGAACTCATACGCAGATAACTCAGCAAACAATACTGTCAGTCACACCATAATCATGCCATACACGCTGTAATGACGTCACCCCGCGTCACGCACGCACACATGACGCATATTAACAAACGTCACGTGACATAAGTGTGGTATATTTCTGCGAATTACCTGTTGTTACGATTCTTCAGGGCTGCTCGTACGTACTTATAGTGGGTAATTGTTAGTTTGTTGTACTAAGGTAAATACATAAATAGTGCTATTCATAACGTTTGGTTGAGGAAATATTTATGGTTGCGCAAGCGCAGGTTTGGGACAGAAATAGCTGGTGTGTAACGCTGAGTGTGCCAATGTCAAGAGGAAGGAACTTTAGTACCTACTTGTTTCTGATAGCTTAGGTATTCTGAAAACAGACTGTTTGTTGGAATTCCCCGGAAGTTGATATATTGCTGCGGTAATGTGTTACATATTACATGTGTATATTTCTTTGCTTTACAAATGTATATTTTGGGTGACATTTTTACTCTTTTTTGAGGATATTTTTCTTGTATTAAGTACATCTTTAAAAGCTACATTTACGAGTAAATAATACGCATCAGACTGTTTTTTTTTTTATTGACAATGGGCTCATCTTGACCTCAATCCAGCCCAGAGGCAGTTCTGTTCATGCAACAGTCAAGTGTGTTGTGTTGTGTATAAGCAGAGTGTGTGGTAATTTATGTAACTATACACTTATTTAAAGGAGCGTGCGTGTAAAATAGTAAATAGTACTCTTAAGGAAAAATTGCGTTTAAGACGCCATTACTGTTCTAAGTTCAAGGTATGCCACTTTGCATTATCTATAAGTACAAATAAATATAATTGAAGTGTCTGTTTTGAAAGCATGCATATGAAAGTATAAGGTGTAACTATTCATACACGAAATATTGGAAGAAAAACATCTATAGATATTAGATAGTAAAGGAGCCATAGCAAAGTTTTTTTTTACGTAATTAATTAAATAATTTTAAAATTACTTGAGACATTTTGCATAACATCTTTACTCCGCTTCAATGACAGTAAATATTACGTAGACGGCGTAGACCCTAGCGTAATGGATGTGAAAAATAACAAGGAACCAGTATTTATTAAGTGTCAATTTTTTTTTTAAGTAATGATTTTTTAAAAAGTTTCTTTTCTATGGCTTCTTTACCACCTATAGATGTATAGTGTAAATATATAGTTAGTTATCTATACATATAATAATGTTACTGTTCAATAAAAGAAAATGATTTATTGTTTTAATGTTTTCTTTGAGTTTATGCTACGTTCTTTGAGTATACGCTCTAGAATTCTAGATAGCTGAGACTAATCGCACTCCTTATGATTTTGCTGTGGGAGAAAGTGATTTAATTCCTGAGGTTTGTTTCAACTTCGAAGAAAAAACAAGCAAATCTTTTTATTTTCTTTACGTATCAACCCTAGCTAATCGCCGATTTTTTGTATTAAAATGACCAAGAAAAAAGTGGTATGGTTTATGCATACTAAACGGGTTATAGCGACTAGTCAATGAACTATGAGAGTTCACATGGCAACAGTGTAGTGTAATATTTAGCACACATTACTGAAACTAATGCGACATTTTGTCCAACAATTTTTATATTGTCACCAACTAGACTCCTGCGCAGCGTAGACTATATGGCCACTGTACAGTAATTAAATATAGTTGGCTCAGTTAGCCGTCTGTACAAAATTGAAGTGTCTGTTTGTAATGACAAAATAACAGCTTGTTTACTAAAGCATATAAAAACAAACAATTAAAAAAAAAATATCTCTGTTTGCTCCGGCTAATCTCCGAAACGACTGGACCGATTTTGACGGGACTGACTGGCAGATAGCTGATGTTATAAGGAGTATATAGGCTACTTTTATTTTAGAAAAAGAATTAAGGTACCGCAAAAAAAAACATGAAATTATATACCAAAAGTTTTTATATATTATTAAAACTCATGAAATACAATATGTTTTCCGACATGCGCGCGAAATTGCGAACGAAGTCGCGGGCACAGCTAGTATAAAATATAATCTATCTAAATCATGGATTAAAAAAATATGTGAAACATCATAGGCTGAACATTGACTATGCAAAGATGGACAGTGACGAGCACCAATATGTCAACACTTGGCATCTTTCAATTGCGATTTTTTCGTGAAATAACGATTGCAATGTTGAAATACGACACATTACATAAACCTATGGGTTCGAAAATGCTATGTTTGTAACAACATAAAATTTCCTTTGAAAAATAAGGGAGTGAATACCTTTTGAATAAAGTCGAGTGTTTGCATACTTTTGTTCGTGACTGGACATTGCCATAAATACCATGTTTGTGCAGACGAATAGCTGAGGTCAGTTTTTTTAAGGAAGAGGAGAAGATGCTGCTAGGCATATTTCTTGCTTTTCGCTTATTACGACATCCATGCGTGTTGCTTCAAATTTTTTTTCCCAAACTCATACCATCCATCATCATTCAACATCTTCATTTCAGCCGAAAGACGTCCACTGTTGACCATAGGCCTCCCCAAGCACCTCCACTTCGACTAGTTCTGTGCTTCTCGCATCTAACTGGTTCCTGCGTCCTTCACAAGGTCAAGAATATTATCCATACCCACTAATATAAAGGACAATACCTTTTCACGCCTAAACCATTGCACCTATCGTTATGGTATTTTACAGATAAAGAAGCCTGGAACCTGGAGAAAACATGGACAACTTTTCATCCTGGATATTAATATTAAAAAAAAAATGGAATACGAAATACACGCAGACTAAAGTCGCGGACGACAGCCAGTCTATGTTAAAGATATTCCATGTCCAAGTACGCTGAACGATCACTTTATCGTTAATTCCAAAGCATGCATAGACGCACTCATTGAGCGAGGCGCGAGGCCATGATGAATCGCTGACTCTGAAGATTACTCTAACAGCTGAATTGTATCAAATTAGTATCGAATTACCGTGTCGTATGATTCTACTCGTTCCATTGATCATTCAAGAAAGTAATATTGCATAATGTCTATTTTTTTCATTCGCCGTCAAAAACTGGAATACATTACCTATGGCGTGTGTCAGGTTTACTAGAAAACTGTTACCGGTATTCCGGTACTTCAATGCAGAAATAAAGTATTTTTAACAAAATTACAAACTGTGAATTTGGGTCTTACTTTTCGGAATATTTGTTATCTTAATACACGCTTCACTAAGTCTATTTTCACACTTATTTTAATTGAGCTACAGCCTAGAAGAAACAAAAATAACAATAGGTAAAACTGATAATTGTAACTATATTTCGGCTTAAAAGACTGTCCATGGAGTTTCTTGTCCGTTCTTCTCCATAGGAACCTACTACGTTTCAGAGCGGACAACTAGCTCAATCTTTCTGACTCACCAAGTCCCTGACACTTCAAAAGTGCCTGCAAATGGTTAATTTCGAGTATTCTATTCGAATCAGAATCTTGCATCGTGAGGAAACAGACATGTCCTAGAACTCAAAAAATCGAAGACAAGTGACATCCACCAACCCGCACTGGTATTATCCATCAACAGGATCATCATCATTCATCGCGTGGTGGATTATGGATTTATGGCCCAATCCCTCTCACTGAGGCCTGAGTCCCGCAGTGGGAATATTGTAGACTGATTATGCAATGCTATGCCTCACATACCTGATTAGCAGCAATGAAGTCAGGATCGTAAATGGCTGGTCGTGGCTTCATGGACGACATCTCCTTCTTAAGCTTCTGTTGGAGATCGATGTCAATGACCTTAGCGCGGACCATGGACTCCGCCAGATTCAGGGGACTTATGTCCCAGCCGTCGATCACTGAGGAAGGGGATGTTTGGTTAGGACAGTTATTTTTTGGTCGGAGGCCGTCGAATTGGAGACGGTTTCAAGGTCGGTCGATCAGTCACTTACACAAGCAAGAGCGCGAGCAAAGGTTTATGCGCTGTAAAACTATTAAACGGCAGCAGGTAAAAATAACCATTCTTTGATGTTCTTTTATACAATTTTTGGATTGACAATCAATCTGGACAAGAAAACATTCTCCCCTGGATATGGCATACCCCGAGCATCGCATCGATGTACGTCCGGTCCTGAGTTCCCGCATCCCGCGCCTTTCACATGGTTTCACTAGGCATTTCGTCCACCTAACTACAGAAAGGCCTAAGCTACACACTGTGACCCTGCAATATCTGTTTTAATTCACCGGCATTCGTTTCAAACCAAATGCTACAAAGAGAAAATGAAGCCTCGTTGCAGTACTTCTAGAATTCCAATAAACCTCATGATGTGTCCTAAGTTTATTCAACATCTAGGTCCAAAAATATATAAATTGATAGAAGAACTTACCCAAATCATCAGGGTGTACCATGGGCAGCAGATGACACATCGGCACGTGCACATCGTTGCCTTTCTCGTCGATACCGAGGCGGACTGTCGACGCTTGCGTGATCGAACCCCACCTGTTACAATGGACGATATGACTTCTATATCAGGAAAAGTAATTGGCATTACAAATAAATTATAGTTTGTAGGAGACACTGCCATGCGTCGAATAAGTATCATAAATTCATTTTCTTAAATAGGTTGACTAGTATCAAACTCTTTTCATGGGATGTGGTAACTGTGTGTGTAAGCGAGTGTGTTGTGTTACGAGTTCCCTTTGGAAACATATAGCCATAGGTATGGTTGTGTAGTGCTTCCCCAGACAAGCGCTATCCCAAGAACACAGCAAACCTTACTCGTAGTAAGCAAATAATATGGAACCAGGTCTCTGTTTACACACGAAAATTGTTTACAAACTACAAAAGCAAATATAACTTCAAATTTATGAAGTAAACAACCAGAATTGAATGTTTTCTCGCATTTCCAAGACAAGAGTTAAATATTTTGATATCATTTGCGCGTATACCTTTACATACCTTATGATTGTGTGCGAAGTCTCACATAAAGCTATGTGAGACTTCGCACACAATCATAGGTAATCATCAAGTCATCTTTAAGAAGTAAGAGATGATTAGGGATATAAGAGGTAAACTGACCAGTTGCAACGCCGTAAAGTATTGCAAGGTCTGTCTTCTGCGAATAATTTCTGGTGGAAAAATAGAGGTAGGCTTATGAGATACAAATAGGAAAACTCGCAATTTCCATCCACCTCTTCTTTTTGTGTCGATGCACGTGCACGACTAAATTTTATATCTTGTTGGTCCAAAACTTTCCATCCACCTCAAATCGAGGGACAGCAGCCTAACTGTAACACACTTACTGCGACAACACGGTTAGCGCAGTGGCTGAGCGATCGGACTGCTACGCTGCGTGTCGCGGGTTCGATTCCCGCTCAGAACAAATATTTTTAAGTCCTACATGTATTTGTTCTGAGTCTGGGTGTTTTTCTATCTATAATATGTATGTATTTACAAAAAAAAAAATGTATAGGTATAAGTAGTTTATCAGCCATCTTGTTACCATAACACAAGCATTGGGTTGCTTAGCTTGGGACTAGATGGCGCTGTGTGAAATGTCCAGGGATATTATATTATTATTACTTACAATGGCATATACCTTTAATTTTGACAATACCACAATGTCCATTGTGTCATTTACGTTGCTGAGGAGACGAATTTGTCTAACATAATTTGGTTAAACACACTAGCAGCCAGGTAATTAGCTGATGCGTGTGAAGCAAAAAGCTTGAAAATATTTAAATCTGTCCAGTCGATTCCTGGAGCAGTTCAATGTGGAAGCCGTCACAACATTTTCCGGGAGCATATTCCATGCTGTTATAACTCGTTTAGACAATCACTGCTTCAAAGGCTTGATGATAATTATGATAAATGAAGCAATGGATTAGCAATTTCCTTCGAAATGTTTTATATAGTAACTGAAAGTGTGTTACGAAATCAGGGGGCCTACTCCGAAGTGCAAAGTGCGAATGCTCGGATCGGATCGACACATGGCCGAACCGAATATTATTGAAAAATGCGAAAAAAGTTCGGATCGGCTCAGTTGGGTCGGGACCATAGTCAATATTCGAAAGAGTGTACGAGTGTAGGATCGGAACCGACCGAACCAAATAGTAACTTCGTAGCAGGAAACGGCCGAACATTCGGCCGATACTACTTCGGAGTAGACCCCCAGGGTGCTGAACGACGATCGATCGATCTTACGATTCGACGACGAAGTCTTTGACAAGATATTTATGGACAAAGGAGCGAATAGGACGAGGGATTTTAAACTACAGATCCAACCTTCCAATGACAGTTCTAAATCCCATTACATTACAAGTTATGCGGCTTCGTCTCTTTTAATTACGTGGCGTTGAACGTTCGAGCACCTAGTTTTAATTGCGTTCAGTAAGACGGTCGGTAAATTTATTACTTATTAATTATCAGCCTGTGACGTCACACTGTAGGGCAAAGGCTTCCCTACTCTCTTCCCACTTCTCTCTGTTTAAAGCTGTTAAGGACCAGTTCTTGTTGAAGGAGTCCAGCTCATCCCGCCATCTCCGTCTGGGCCTGCCACGATGTCGCTTGCCATTAAAGTTTCAGAATTTTGGAACCAAGTATTGAACAGAGCAGTGCCCCAGTGGAAACGGCCACAACTTACGTGGGTTCGAACCCAGACAGGCGGTTTACTTTGTGTAAATAATTTCATCAGCCTTGCTCCCAAAACGGTGAAGATACACATCGTAAAGAAACCGGCATGTACTAGGTCCAAAAATTCGAGGACATAATTATGACATTTACCAACCCGCACCGCGTGGTAGATTACAGCCCACACAGGCCCAGCAGTGGAAACATTATAGACTGATTATGTATTGAAATCAGTAGTTTGTTACAGGTAATATACCTCACGAGTTTATGTAAGCTATTATAAGCTGCAGAGGTAACATATACAAGTAAGATAAAATATGGGTGCTTATACTCGTACCAAGTGGGTGAAAACAGTTTCTACAGAAATGTCTGGCGGCTTTTTAAGGGGCCAGACATTTCTGTAGAAACTGTTTTCACCTACTTGTTGTTGCCACAGTTGTTCTCTGACTTCCTGGGTTTGGTCCAGGATTTGTCCAGCATGATGAAGTAGACCTTCGTTGTTCCTCGTGAGTTTCCTCCTTGGTGTCGCTGGCACGACAGTTATTTAAATATTGTTGGCCCAGAACTTCGCCACTTCGCCGTTATCGGTGGTAAAGCAGCACCGGTCAATTTGGCTGTATGTTGGGCACAGAGGGCAGGGCAGGATAGGAAGAGTGATGTCCCCCGTGAGGGAGACATTGCGGCTGAGGATAGAGGCCGCGGCGGGAGAGGTTCTCCCTTCCTTCCGCGGCCTTGACGGGGCCGCCAACGTGAGATGGCGGACGCGGCGGGGCCGCAGGGGAAGAGGAGTGTCGGTGTTTCGTTGCCGCTCTCCCTATCCTCTGCGGCCGTAGCTCCCCCAACGCGGGGGGCATGCGGGGCCTGCCTGTAAGGCGGGCGTGGAGGCCAGCAGGCAACGGGTGCGGGGGCTCCGTTGCCTGTTTTGCACAGGCCTCCACCTTGTGGGACGGGAATGGCCAGGTGTTCCCGGCCATTCCCGTAGCCCCCCAACCCGGGGGGCATGCGGGGCCCGCCATACCATCTTGGCGGGCGTGTGCCGGGAGGGCCGTGGAAGTAATGGATTTCCCATAGCCCTCCCATTATGGCGTTTGTAGGAACACCGCTGAGTTTTAGTGGGTATACTGTCCTTCCGACAGGGAGTCCCACATACCCCGTCTCGGTCCCCCGCGAGACGGGGATGCATAAAGCATTTCTCAGCGAGAAAAAAAAAAAAAAAAAAAAAGGGCAGGTTAGGAAGAGTGATGGAGAGGTATAAGTATCCTACCAACTAAAATTGCTTTTTATTTGTTGCTATCTGATGTATGTATCTGGTGTTTGGTGTGTCTTTTTGTCTGTGCTAAATAAATATATTTTCTTTCTTTTAAAAACCCACGGTGTTCCTAGTACTACGATGAGTCCATGAACCCGATAGTGCCAAGACCCTCCAAGGAGGAGCGTTTTGACGACCAGAAATTTTAGTCTTCGCATGATTTGATTAGGTTGATTGTAAACTTACCAGTTAGAATCCATCTTCCCATTCTTAGTGTTCCAAGACAGCTGGTGTCGGTTGGCCAGCACAGCGGCTGTGAAGGTGGAGCCGTTGTTGCCGCCCCATCCCACCAGCATCACGCCCACTCTGCCCACGCGCCGGTCAGTGCGGATGCCCAGCGATTTGCGGATCGGCCGCGCCTGGGGAAATGTGGGCATTTAGAAATCTTTTATGGTATTCGAAGATGGGAGGCAGGAATAACAATTGGGCACAATAATTGCAAGTTGGCTCACAAGCCAATTTGCAGTTATTTTGAATGGGCAACTAGCTTCATTTTCCTGACTGACCGACTGCTAGATAATTCAAAAGTCTGTAATTGATTAAACCGGTTGAATGCCGTAATTACAGAAACAATTAAAAAGCCATTGTGTCTCGCGTGGATCCACGTTAATACGAAGAGGATAATTGAAATAAGTACTTTAAGTTTGAGTTTTGAGAGAATAAGTTCCAGAAAGTATAAAAGATTCATAATTCGCAGAAATTCGTAAAATCTAATCAAAATTAAATGAACAAGACGAGATCTTCAGAGATTAATGTAATTAGGTCTTGCCACAGAAAATGTATAAGACAATACAAGAATTCCCAATTCATAAATCTTTTAGAAATAATATCTGGCAATCAGTGTGAGTAACAACACTATCAGGAACTGTAAGGAAGTCTGACAATTTTAACTTATTTCATTTATCACATTATTATTATTTACTAGCTTTTGCCCGCGACTTTCTCCGAGTGAAGCAACTTTCTTAAAAAAAAAATCCTCTTACGGATTTTTTTTAATCCGTAAGAACCTTCTACTACAAATTTTAAAACTTGAAAAAAAACTTGAGAGGTGTCTCAAGTTTTTTTCAGATTTTTTGACAGATTGAGACTGAGATCAGACTGTGAACGTTCTTAAAATTACAAGAATTGCCCGTCTGATCTCAGTCTCAATCTGTCAAAAAATACTTCTAATTTCCCTACATTTTGACAAGTTTTTGACATTTGTTTTTTTACAATTTCCAAAAGTTTTTAAAATATCTACAATTTCCCTACATTTTGACAAGTTTTTGACATTTCTTTGTCGCCAAGATGAGACTGCGATTAGATTTTGAACGTTTTAAATTACGAGAATTGGCCTTCTAATGATGTACTGAATCCATGGTAACAGGTTGTGCATCAATGTCCCGGCCACCCTGTATATACTATGTGCTAAAAGTATAAATAAATAGGTAGATTGTAGAACAAATTCAATTTTAAGCACATAGTTGCCCCCTATTAAAAACTACATTTAATTGTGAACTTAAGTCTCAGTTACATGAATGCTACAATTGGCTACATACTTCGCGCTAGTATCATAACAATCATTACAAGATCAACAATTCATTTAAGCCTGTTGCATACAGCAAATTGAAGCAACAAATGAAATTTAATTGCATCGTATCATATCATCTAAATACAGTAGCAAGCACAAGCAAGTACAAAGAATAAACAAGCTGAAGTAGCAATGGGCCGGCCATATTAGCCATAGAACTCAAGAACACGTCTACACCGTTCTTGAGTGGAGACCGCGAATCGGTAAACGTAAGGAGGGACGCCCCCAGGCTAGGTGGAGCGACGATCAGTGGCGTGCGGTTCATAAAGACAGAAAGACACTGCCTACCCTAGTTCTGATAATAGATCTAATATTATTTTATCAATAAACAAAACAACATAAAAATCTTAAATCATAAATCAGCTCCACCTATAGAGTGCCGGTGTTATCATTAAGATCGATACAGTTTACTGCACTAGCGCCACCTCGCCTATGCCACGGCAAAGACACAAACTATTCGTCTCTGAATATTTTGTATGTGTGCTCCGTGGAAACTCGTGGTCATGCGTATTTTTATGTGTGTGCGTTCCTATAGCTACGTGGGCTTTGCTGACACACAATGACAAAAATCACGCACACAACTGCATGAAAAGCCAGTGTCTTGTTCGAGTTGTTCGAGCTAACACGAAAAATTACGATCCTAACCGAACATTTCCGACGAAAGTTTGCTATGTAATACGAATATTTTAAGAAGTAATATTGTTTCATTGAATTTTATATATTTAGATTGCCATCATTTTTTTGTCGTATTAATTTTCCTTTTTACTACGTAATTTCACTAGTCAATAGTAGCCATTATTGTTTGATGTGTGTTGTGTTTGTGACTTACGCTATCAGATATTTAGGATTTTAACATTGTGATTAGAGTGAAAAATGGATAATATTGTCTGTGAAAGTTGTTCAGAGATAGTTTGATGATGATGAGATAGTTTTAAACGCGTCATATTTTATTTTATCAATACACACACCGTATTGATAAAATAAAATACCTATGACGCGTTTTCAAAACTATCTTTTAGTGAAAAAAAAAACAAGTTATCCAGTTATGTCGTCCTACACCGGATTTGCAATTATTACAAACTAAAGGTAAAGTCAATCGTAAATTCAATACAAAACAATATGATTCATATCATTGGCTGACAGGTTGCATACACAGTAATCGGTTATTTTGTTTCGTTTGTCTAGTATTTTCAAATAATATAACCGTCTGGAACGACATCGGTTACGCTGATATTCATAATTTTCCTACCGCTAATCTGAAAAACACTTAGAATCTTCCCTTCCCTTAATTATGCAAAAAAAAGACATCAGATGTGACTTATTGCATTAAAAAAATTAGGGACTTTGAATCGTTTTTGGAATCATTCAGATCTAGGTTTGAATTAATTTTTGAAGGCGTAAAAATAAAAACAAAAACGTAATGTTGTGGCCGCGAAAACCAATTTTAAGCGGATTTTTATTGAAATTATAGACAATATATCTATCGAATGTCGCGACCGATATAAAAATCTGAAAGAGTTAAAATTTTTTGGACTACTTTCATGCGAAAATTTCAATAAATATAATGACAATTTTCCGGTTGAATTAGTATCGCAATTCGTAAATGTTTATAAATTATACGACTTTAACTTAGACCGCCTTATCGATGAGCTCAAATGTGTTTAGAAATCTGCCGAATTCAAAAACCTTAGTATTTACAAAATTATAGAACATTTTTACGAAAATAACATAAATACAGTTTTTCCCGAAGTACTGCGTTTGGCAAATTTAATTGTTACAGTTCCCGCGAGCAGTGCTTCAACCGAAAGGTCATTCTCGTCGCTAAAACGTAAGCACACCTACTTAAGAAATACACAAGGCCAGCAACGACTTACAGATCTTTCCACGATTTCAATAGAAAAAAACCTTCTTAGGGAAATAAAACGCCTTCCCAACTTTTACGATTCCATATTTTTAATTTTTATTTATTATGGGACAATAAACAGCTACAATATAAAATGTTTACAAATAACAATAAAATAGGCTCATAAGTAGTATTAACATCAATATTGCTGATATTCTTACAGAAAGATAGGCGTGTAGATTTAATATACAAATAAAACAATCCTATATACTTAGCATACTCACACCACCATCTTTTCAATGATTTTATTTAAATTTTGCAAATCACACAAACATTACAAAACATCAAACAAACGCGCTGAAAGGCCACTTCGAATATCCGTAAATTGATATGTCTATAAAATCAGTCAATCTATGGATACATCATCAATCGACAAGACGACGAACCAAAACCAACGTGTAGTATTTTTGGTGAGCACAATTTTCTGCCTACCCTGTCATAAAACTGTGTGCACGCCACTGGCGACGATCTTCGCAGGATGGGTGGTAGCAGCTGGATGAGAGTTGCCGAAAATCGAGTTGAATGGCGTGCAATAGGAGAGGCCTATGTCCAGCAGTGGACTGCTATAGGCTGATGATGAAATACAGTAGTCCCGGATTATTGGATTGTTCAGATTACTGGATTTTATGTAGAAAAATACATAACAAATAAAATAAAGCATTTCATAAACGGAATTTATATAGTAAGTAAGAGAGAATAGGGAATATTTTCATGTATGTACTACACGTTTTTTTTTAAATACTTAACAAATAAAATAAAGCATTTCATAAACAGAATTTATATAGTAAGTCATCATCATCATCTGCCTAGCCTTTTCCCAACTATGTTGGGGTCGGCTTCCAGTCTAACCAGATGCAGCTGAATACCAGTATTTTACATGGAGCGACTGCCTATCTGACCTCCACAACCCAGTTACTGGGTAATACGATACCCCTTGGTAAGACTGGTTGTCAGACTTTCGGACTTCTGACTACCCGTAACGACTGTCAAAGATCCACGAATGACAGCCGGGACCAACGGCTTAACGTGCTTTCCGAGGCACGGAGGGGTCTCGGTATGTAACGATGGTCACCCATCCACAGACCAACCGTGGCAAGCGTAGCTTAACCTGACCGATCGACCTGTGCGGCTGTTATTATTTAGCCACGGGCCCCTCCGAATTTATATAGTAAGTATAGAGAGAGAATAGGGAATATTTTCATGTATGTACTACAAGTTTTTTTTTGTCATAATAAACAGCCTATAACGATTCCACTGCGGGGCACACAGGCCTCCTCTATGTGAGATAAAGTGGGCCATAATCCACCACACGGGTCCAGTGCGGGTTGGTAGATGTTGCATGTCTTCCAATTTTTTAGGTCTAGGACATGCCGGTTTCCTCACAATGTTTTCCTTCACGGTTTTAAGAGCAGTGGTGATGAAATAAATTACACAAAGTAAAGTGCCTGCCTTGGTTCGAACCCGAACCCGAAATAAGTCAGGGTCCCTACCACTGGGCCACCACTGCTCTTCTAGTCTTAGGCCTGATTTTACAATCATCTGATAACTTTATTCGAGGAATAATTTTGACATTTATTTCATACAAATACTGTCAAACGTTAATTTTATTCCTCAAATAAAAGTTATAGCTGGCGATGGAAAAATTGGCCATAAGTCTTATAATAAAACCTTAATTGAGTTCTGTTTTTATTGCAATGTTCTATGTTCTATGTTATGGGTTTGGTTTCCGCACTTAGTCCTTCAGGTGGACCATTGTGCGTGAGCCATGGTGGCCGTCGGTGGTTATTCCAATCAGCCCACCTCCCTCCTGAAGCATATTAGGTCCCCTGGTCTGTCGAGAACGTCCGTGTAGGATCCGGGTGTCCCGAGGGTCTTTATTGCAATTTAAAGTACTTTTTTAAATTTTTATCTCACAGTGAGGGACATGGGGGTGGTGGGTGCCGGATTATTGGATGTGCCGAACTATTGAAGTGCCGGATTAGTGAGACTCTATTGTACTGTTTAAACGGAGCAACTTTTATAGCTGTTTCAAGTTATGGTATGCCAAAGGGTTTATTGCATAAAATTTGTGTCCATTTGAAAAAAGTATGAAATTCAAATGTCTTCTGGAGTATTTGATTTTAGGTTGATCTTTAGAATGGTTTATAATAATGGGTCTAGAGAATTAGAATGTTATGACCAATGCTTTAGTTTATATTTTTAATAAATAGCTGTTATTTTTTTTCATGTTACTGTCTGGTAGATTGTATTGTTTAGTAAATAATTATTATTTAATAAGGCAGTTGCCACATAAAAAAATGAATGAAAAAAGAGTTATTTACACTAAGACAGAAGGCTTATGAGTTTAAGTCCATCTCTCTTGCTCTGTGGGTTTTAGAGTCACTACAATACATCAGACTTTATAATTTGTCAAGACCATTTTCAGGCATAATTGGATTTGTTTTGTAGTCCTATGGATTAAATAACCATGATAAGACATAAAGTTCAAAATTGCCTGCACTGAGACGTAATGAACAGATCGTGATAACAGACTTTAAAATTAGATAGTGTTAGATGTCACTCAACCAGCAAATTATGAATTAAATTCTTATTAGATCAACTCGATATTGTTTATAAAGTGTTTTTCACTTTACAGGTATACCTATCTCAATAAAAATATAGTAGCAACCTGTTCCTTCTGGAACATGCATAACAAATCAATACGGCGTCGAAAGCAAATGCCGCGAAACGTATTTACTTGCGTATCAACAAAAACATGCTTACCGTCAATTCGTCGCCGTTTCTAGTCACCAGAGTCTCTTCATATTCGTAGTCCGAATAAATATAATCATCAGTATATTTAATATTGGGGCTTGAAATAACCAAAGACGGTGTCTTTTCCATTTTCAGCGTATGAATTCTGTTCCCGTTTTGTAATAGATCACAAGGAACTGCGAATTTAACTAGTCCTTGTTCCGTTTAAAGGGATCTTGTTAATACGTGGCCGCGGTTGGCGTGGTTTACAGATTTGTTCAATAAATTGCAGAGTAGCCGACACCAACAAAAATCGACAAAGGTATGAGCGAGCGATTCGTATTCCGGCAACACAATGTGATTTTGGGAAAAGTTGACATAAGTTGTGACACCTCAAATGACAGCACCCAGCACAGCAGTCAAACTTGACGTTAACGTCTTTGAAGTTTGACGTACATGCATAGTGCTGCGGAGTGTGGTTGTTTCACAGAACGTAGTGTTGCCCCATTAGCAGCTCGACTAAACCAAAAACGATAGAGGTCTCCCATTCTTCTAGAAGTCTTATTTTATGTGTAAATAAATAATGAAATTGAGAATTTATTAAAACTTTGTCACAGCTAGAATATAAAATAGTTCCATAATCTTAAAAGTCTTGCCCCGGCGCCATAAGGGTGGGTGTTTTAAATCTGTTACTTGATTATTTGTTTGTCGAAGATATTCTCGATAGGATAGCCAAAAAACTAAATTTAAACGAAGCTATGCTTTTGTTATTTTTAATTATTTATTAAAAACTTACTACTGTTTTCATTTTTGTATAAAGGGCACTATACCTAATTATTTAAGTGTGAGGCTCCTGAGGCCCTCGCCAAACCATTTCGGTATGATATTTACATTATTTTCATGCAATTCAATCATTTGTAATATATTTGGGTCTTCCTGGGGCTGCAGTCTCGACATTCATAGCGTTCGCTTTACGACCGAATTCGGTCACAAACTCCCGGATTGACAGGTGTAATGTATGGAGTGACAGGACTTTGCGACCGAATTCGGGCGTAAAGCGATCGCTATGAATGTCGAGACTGCAGTCCCTGATAACTGTGTCATGCATTGCATGCATTAGTTGAAGTAATTAATCAAACATTTAATTTGTGTTGCAATTAGTTGCAGAATTTCTAAATTTACGATTCTGCAATAGATTGGAAAAACTAAACCGGCTCAAAAAACAGCACACATTCACGATTTCCTTTATTCATACCAAAACTTTACCTTTACCGCTCTCTCCTAACAACGTACATACAATACATATAGAATATTACATTATTAATTTATTAAACCTCGCCCACACTCTCATCTACGTACTTGGTATACCTACATAGAAAGTATCAAAGGTACAACAACCGTACAGAGTACAAGAGTACATTAAATTATATATATGTGTAGACCGTAGTGCTAGTGTGATATAGATAGGTAGGTAGGTATTACATTTTTGTTCAAATCCAAATGTTTAATATTCGTGCGAGCCACACGCCAACAGTAAATATGCTATTCTTCTCATTTTATTACTGGCTCATCATAATGTCATACAAAATGATAAATACATTACTCATCCCAACGTGTAGACGGAAGGATGGAATCTAATAAAAACAAAACTATCCGAATCCGTCAGCCTCTATTCTCCCGTTTGCGCATGTAGTGGTTGTGTGTATGTGTACATATAAAGTGTACCTGTGTACAACTACACACTACTGCATGCCGATGTGAAAGAGATTGAAGTACTCACGCACACATTCTCATCTCTACTAACTAACAATGTACTACCTACCTACTCTGTCTAATTTATTTAAAGGAAGGGGCACAAAATTGGGTTGAAAACTCAAAAAAAAACTTAAAACGCAGGCATTTTAAAGTTTCTTTTGTATCTAGAGCCGAAAACAAATAAAAAGTCAACCAGATACATTTTTGCTTCAATGTTTATGTCAATAAAACACCACGGTACGTGCTAGTGTATTTCCGATTTCTTCGTGTATTGTTATTTTAGCGTTTTATCTGTGTATGAACACACCTATGTAATTAATATTAAAGTGTATCTATAAAATTATACACATTCCTACAAAGAAGATATGCCGCTTGCCTATAATACAATTTATAAAGTTGTATATTAATTACGGTATAATAAAGCATGCGGGGGGCGAGGGGGCGCGCCGCGCTCTCATATTCCGTATATTGATTGTGTGCGAGGGGGCCGGGGCAAGGAGGGGGCCACGGCGTGCCCCACTCTGTTTTTTACGACACGGCTTTCTGTGTAACATAATTATTGTATTAATTTTGTGAAATGTTTCGGTGTTATTTGTGAAAAATCGAGAAGTCGGTAAAGAGATTTGCGAGGTAAGAAATTCTCACCGACATGATTTTTGACGGAATTCCGTTTTGCCGAATAAAATATAAATAAAATTTTATAGCTCTAAATTCCGTCGGCGGCGCGTACCTACGGTATATTACACTGTCATACCGCGTACGTATAGTGTTTTTTACGGGCATCGTTCTAAAAATAAGTTGTAATAATTATAATTTTATGTAGCGGTCGCAGCAGAGTCGTTTTTCTGTCGATTATCCATCAGTCGTGAAGAAGTGTGATTTGTGATTGAAAAGTGTATGTGGTGGTGCAGATGCAGGGGCTGGTGAGCGATAAGACGTTCCACTTGAAGTGGAACAACCACCTGCAGAACCTGAGCCAGCTGTTCACGACCATCTACTCGTCGTCGGCGCTCGCGGACGTGACGCTCTCCTGCCGCGACGGCACCCTGAAGGCGCACAAGCTCGTGCTCTCAGCATGCAGTCCGTATTTCGAACAGATATTCAAGTGAGTGCTCGCATTTTACATTGTCAAATGCATTCGTGCTAGGTTTCCATATAAATTGTGTATTTAATACACATCAGTTTTAAATCTGTTCCATTTGGTCTTATGACATCATTATTTTTTCTAGTGAAGTTATTTATAATACCTTGTAATGTATACAGACATGAGCAAAGTATATTTTGCATTCAGCCCGGGTTTTAATGAGCAATTTTAAATATAATTATATTTAATTAATGTAAGAAATGTTACATAAATGTCATAGGAGTCGAATATTTATACAATAATTACTTTTATTATCTTGTGATAACAGAAGAAAAAATATGTCTGGATAATAAATAATGAGATAGTGTTTTATATTTATATGAAAGGACATCTACATGTAGGTATGATAAATATGTTTGTTTTTTTTTGCTAGGGACAACCCATGTCAACATCCAATAGTGATTCTGAAGGGGATCCCCTTTTCGGAGATCAACCTCCTTGTAGAGTTTATGTACAAGGGCTCGGTGGATGTCCAAGAGCTGGACCTGCAGTCTCTGATGCACACCGCATCAGAGCTAGAGATCCGGGGGCTTGCGTATGAGGCTAGAGATAATGCTGCGCAGATGTTGAACGTAAACTTAGAGTATCCATCGTATCCTGCCACTACTGTGTCTGCACAGCCCACATACTCACAGGCTAGGACTGATGTGGAGAGGCTGAAACAGGTGAGTTTTCTTTGCCTCTTTTAACATTATTATTCATCAAAGCTGGGCTAACATTTGTTCCGTAGGTAAAGGATTATGTTTGGTGGTTGGTTTCTTTCATAAGATCATGCATCAGCAATGAACATTGATTTTAGCAAGACAATAAGCCTCAACGTAAGTGAGAGAAACATAAAAAAAAAATTTAAAAAATGAAATCATTACACTTTTTAATGAAATCTTCATTTATGTTGTTCCTATTCAAATGCAGGTAATTAAAGTTAAAAGAAAACTTTATACTGTGAATTTTATGGCTTGTTATCAAATTAACAATTAGGTAATAGGTGGTCTAGCTAGGAATATGCAGATATAAAGCTATAAAAATATAACATTATTATAGACCTAAGTCTCGATGCTAGGCATTGTGTTTGTACTCAAGTTTCTTCACATAGTAAGAAACATTACTAATTTGCATATCTTCACCAGTATCTAGGCTCTTTATCAAAATGATAACCATAGACAAGATTTTGTTTTGCATAATAAACTCTTTTACATAAAATTTGCCTACATGATAATATACCAGAATTTTTCTCATGATGTTGTTAATACTTTTAGGTGTTAATTGGTCAAACTACAAATATTTTCCATCAGTTTTTACAGTTCTGATGTTGGATAACGGTTTTAAGATAAAAAGTTGATATTAATTAATATAGAATAGAATCATTTTAATAATAATAATTAATATTGATCATTTACACTATATTATGTGTAATTTAATGTCAGCTGTATTAAGCACTTAGCATTATTTTGATTTGAAAAAATTGGCTTTTTAAGATTTTATACTGAAAGCTTGAAAATTACCATATGTGCTATTCCTTGTCAAGTATTTATTACCTTGTCAAGTAAAAAAAAAAGTAAATTAGTCAGATTAGGTTGAAAACCAGCCCTTTTTAAGCTTCAAAAATACATTAGACAGTTACTTCCTGGTGCTTTATGTCGGAAGGAGAAATGGTGCAACAAGCTCCCCAGCAAAATATAGTGATGTATAAAATTGAGCTGAACAGAAGTAGATTTTAAATAAACCCATGGTGATACAATTTTTAATTTTAAGGAGGTTCCGCAAACCACTTGAGATCAATTAAAAATAATTGCCCGAATTGAACTCACCATGATTAATATTTTTAGGTAAAATTATGGAAGCTACTAGAATGGTTATAAATTCTTATTTAATTTTACATACCATCAGTAATATTTTAAATTCTTTATAAATATTAGTTATTGCCCAGCGCTGGGAAAAAAAAGACCAATTTAAAAAAAACACACTTAGTTGGCTTGTACTTGTTACAAGTATGTACTTGTTAATCAGATAAATTATCATTAAATAAATATTATGACGTAATTTAGAGTTAACTCGTTGAGTCATGGTAATTCAACCTTTTTTATTTGCTTAAGTGCTGGCTGTTCGGGTATTTCCTTTGCCCATTTTGGTTTGAAGTTTATTATTTTTCTTAAAAAAGTAGCCTTGAACAGGTAAGTATTTTATTACTGTCAATAGTTATTTAAATTTCGAATAAAAAAAATATTGTTCATGCAAAGGAAATGCATGCATGTTGGGTTGGTGTGCTTTATTTGCGTAATACTTTTTATATAGATTTGTTTGACGTAAGCGTAACTATGACAAAAAAAAAATGTAAAATCCGGGTATTTATAATTTGTTACGGACTAATTTCATGGGTGTTATTTTATTTGCGCAGAACCTTAGTTCTTTTTCTAAAATAAAAGTAAAAAGTCTATGTTCCTCCATATAACATCAGCTAATCTGCCAGTAAAAGTCCCGTCAAAATCGGTCCAGGTGTTTCGGAGATTAACCGGAACAAATAGACAGAAAGAAAAAAAAAAGTTTTACTAATATACTTTCATATGCATTTAGTAAAAAGCTGTTATTTGACATTACAAATAGCCACTTTAATTTTATTTATTTGTAAAGATTTAAAAAAATACAAAATTATTTATTTCTATTTCATCATCATGATGAAACATATTCATATTAACATCAAACATCTTTATGGAAATAACTGTGATTCTAGAATAAGAATTGAGATTCAAGTACCTAATGTACCTTGTACCTTTTTTTTCTGCAGAATAAACAATTTTTCATTCTTAGACTAAATTAGCATAAATCAGCATATTTTGTTCCCACTGCTGGGACACAGATCTCCTGTCTGTGAGAGGGAGTGGTTGGGTGGTCCGTAATCCACCACGCGGGTCCAGTGCGGGTAAATTATTAATATATATAGATAATTCACGCATATATAAATATTTTTATCTTGTGCGGGACTGGAACCAGTAACACTTTCATAAAAGAAACCTATTTGAAAAGTGGACGTTTTGAGAGTTGACGTTATGGGAAGTGGACTTTTTGGGCATTGTAGATTTGTGGTCGTTTTGTGAAAGTGGACGAAGTGGGAAATAGACATTTAGGGAATTACCATTTTGGGAAGTGTACGTTTAGGACCTAAAGGGTCACGTCTTCGAATTTTTTGTTCTAAGACATTTTCATTTAATTTGACAGTTTCTTCCCGATGGTTTCCTTCACTGTTTTGAGAGCAGTGGTGATGAAATTATTTACACAAAGTAAAGTGCGTGCTTGGGTACCCACGACCTACAACACGTAAGTCGCCGTCGTTACCACTGCTGGGCCACAACTACTCTCATAATAGTGCCATTTATTAATAATCTATCCATGGGCAGCAATCTTTATCCCAATGCTTAACAACAGCTACGATCATTTCTGAAAACTTTGACATTCTTTGTACTTATCTCCATTTTGCTCTTTAAAAAACTATAAAGCAGCACCCTAATTGCGTAACACAACAATCGGAATCGGTTTCATTTTGACAGTTCAACAACATTCATTGCGTTATTTACGTTGTTGAGCAGACAAATTTTTCGAACATAATTATGAAGCAATGGATTAGCAATTTGCTTCAAAATGATTCAGATTCCGTTTGATCGTGTGTTACGCAATTAGGGTGCAGGATATAGTAGCGCATCAATAGCTTCATCACTCCTAACAATAGACTTTCTACCAGTGACATACAAATCAAACCACCTTCTTGTTCTTGAGATAACTACAAACAAAAAGACGTACTATGGCCATTTATTATTTTCAAGTGTAATATACCAATTAAGAATCCGTTCTTACACGTGTACGGAACACAATTTAAATGATTAAATTAACATGCAATTGTAATAACCAGAAATCTTAGTCATTTATTATTTGGCCGCGCCGTCATTGTCGGTGACTGTACATAACTGTGGGGTACATTCATAAACAGTTATTGTACGTTATGCTATTTCACACCGTTCATTTAAAACGTACAACGCAAATTAAGAATATTATGGATTTTTTTTTACGGATTTTGGAAAAACCAGGCCGTATTTTACTACTTTATTTTATTTAAGTGTAATTGAAATGGCCAGCATTTTAATTAATAATTTAGTTTAGCCAGTCAACAATAAACTTAATGTAAATTTAGCCTGGTTTTTCCAACATTGCCAAATTTTAGTTTTTTTTTTTATTACTTTATTTTATTTGAGTGTAATTGAAATGGCCAGAATTTTAATTAATAATTTAGTTTAGCCAGTCTATAGTTAACATAATGTATTTTTAACGCCAAAATAAATTGGCTAGTTTCAGAAAATCTGATGGTCATGTAGAAAATAGTAGGTACAGTCACCAAAGGAGCTAAGTAACCAGTTGGATATAGTTAAAGTTTAGTAAGAAGTCGATGGATGTTTTTGAATAAAATGTAATTTAATCAATAGAAAACAAACTGTTCTTTTATAAAATTAAATACGTTGGTAAAATTATTCATTATTTATTCGTTATTTTTATTTAAAATAGCGCTATTTAATATTATGAAGGGCATCTTTAGATCCGTGAACGGTATTAAAGTGCCTCACAACCGGTTCGGTATTATTTTTTATAATTTTCATGTAATATATTTTGATTTATTTAAATATTTACGTCCTTGCCAAAGTTGTTGTACCTACCTAAATAATAAGTAAATGATGTGGTCTGTAATTGTAAGCGCACACTTGTTCCCGTTTATGTTAACGTGCATGTAATTGTGACATTGTGTAGCCTCCAAGCAATAAATAAATAAATATTCGAAAACATCCATCGGTTTCTTACTAAACTTCAACTATATCAGACCACCCTGGTTACATAACTCCTTTGGTGACCATACACCATACCTACAACTATTTTCACGTGACTGTCCGAAATATTAATGTCATTAAAATGCGTGCAAAAGATGTGATTGTAGGCTATTTATGTTAATCATTATTATTATCACCATTTAATAATATTAAACAATATTAAAATTCAAGATAAATATATATCGTTTTCAGATAACTTTGGGTTATGGAGTAAAAATATATATAATAATTTCGCGATAAAAGTCTATTTTAAACGCCATATCTTTATATCTAGAATGCGGTGGATTTTTCTGAGAATTATTACGTATGTTGAAAAATACTTTGCTATTGTTGTTAAAATTAATACTTTTTATTTTGAATACAAACATTCATCTAAATTAATATTATAAAGAGAAAAGATTGGACTTCGAAATATGATACTTTTATCCCGATATTTCTACGGGATTGAGACTTATGAGGGCGGAACCGCGGGGCGCAGCTAGTCCTTCATATGCGTATTTAAACACGTTTATGATGCCTGATCGATAGTCGTTCTTGAAACCTACCATAACTGAGGGGTCTGTCCACATGCTTCCGGGTTAGGGGCTTCCGGGATCCGGGCAGTTCGAGCTCGGAAAGCCTTGACCCAGAACTGTGTGCATACAGCTTTAACCACATGTGGTTTGTACTGTATCATACCCTTATGTCACTAGATTTGAGCGTATATTGGTATGGGTAAACTGATGTTTCTACCCGGACTGGGCTACATACCCTAAATAGGTATAGTTACTAGGTAGGTATCTGGAGTAGACTACATACCTTCTAAGGTTACTAACACTAGTTGATACCTAAATAAATGCGATCTGTTGGATTGTCAACTCTCGGCGCTGAGGTGAGCGTTGAAAATCCAACAGAGCAATGATAATATTTAGGCGATAATTTAGCTGTTTCCTAGTGTTAGTGAGAACGGGCCTACAACGAATCTTAATTTTATACTTCCTAATTAATTGTCTTTCTGTGGCCAAGACAATACGAGACTTACGGGCGACTTAACTTATGTTGCGTTTAATAATTCGGCCGATTACTTTACCAAATGCGCCGTGGGTGGGTAGAACTGTAGGCCAAATCCCGTAATTAAAAACGTTCAAAATCTAGTTGCAAACTCATCTCAGCGTCAATCAATGTCAAAAATGTAGGGAAATTAGAGGTATTTTTGGCAGATTGAGATCAGACTGAACGTTCTTAAAATTACGAGATTGCACCTCTGGTTATAAATACACGCTAGTTGCGAGTACTACACACCTGACCTGAAGAACATCACCAATAAGTCCACTATATGTCCTTCTAGGGGTCCCTTCCCGCCGTTTTCACTGACATCTGTCTTGTCACACCAAGCGACCCGAAACTGTTAAATTTTCCCAATCAACCTTGAACCTTAATTTTTTAGTGATAAAGTTGAAAATCTATCAAGGAAAGACAGATTGTAGTAGCTTGATGTGTTAACGTCCTTACTTAAAAACTAGATGGTAAAAGTCGCTAATTTTTATGTTCCGTACAAATTACCGCATTTTATAAACTTTGGAATGAAAATCTCAAGTTGATGAAAATTACCGATTTCCTGATTTTGACTTGGCCCGAATGGTATATATACTACGGTAGGCCCACCGGTGGGTCGTAAAGCATACAACGTGTTAAATACCTTTTGTTAGTTGCCTTTAATTCATCCTCTCAACATGACCAAACTACATAGGTATCTAAGAATACTCTTTTAAATGTCTGTCACTACATCTTCTTTTGACTACTCTTTATATTAACAAAATCGTCTACGTCTGGTAGACGAGACCATCGACATTTCGTTATCACCTCAGTACGGTCGACGTTTTTCTTCCCACCTTCGGTCTGGCGGTGAACGAAGGGCAGTAACCTTTCCTCCCGTCTAGTTTTTATAGCATGCGGGTATGATAAGGCGGCTAATACATTGTGTGTATTTCCATTTTTCCTAGAACAATGTAGAAGTCACATAGGTAATTATGTATCCGTTACGATTCATTAGAAAAAGTAATGAAAGCATTTCCTGTTTCAGTTTCTTAGTTACATAAGAGAATTGATTCATTCTTGAATCTGTAAAAATAAATAAAATTTAAATCTCTGTTTGTAATGTAAAATAACCGCTATTTACTAAATGCATATGAAAGACCTACTTTCATATGCATTTAGTAAACAGCAGTTATTTTATATTTATGTATATACAGTACTTATAACAAAAAAACATTTATTTTTGTCTGACTATGTCTGTTTTTTCCGGCTTATCTCCGAAATAGCTGGACCGAATTTAATAGGATTTACACTGGCAGATAACTAATGTTATAAGGAGTAACTTAGGCTACTTTTATTTTTAAAAATTAATTAGGTTTCCGCGCAAAAAATTAAAACCCATGAAATCCAATATATTGTTTTCCTACATGCATGCGAACAAACTCGCGGGCACAGCTAGTTTTATAATAATCGAGATAATAAATTAGACTTTATTTATAATCAATGTGACTCGAATGATTTTGGTCGTTTTTATAAAATTAATTATTTAGGTGTCCACTTAGATTGATGAGATAATTAGTGAAATATAGTTTGATTTGAATCACAACTAGTTTTGTTATAATTTATGAGTTTAGTTATGAGCTAATTTTACATATTTCCAATACATACCGATATTACTAAGACGATTAAAAAAACTTACATTTGAATGACAATTTGCTTATTACCATGTTTGTATTGTCAAATTCAATGTTTACTGCCAAAATTAAAGACCTAAAAAAAAAACAATAACAGATAATAGGTAGTTTAAGAATTTAAAAACCCTACAATCCACATCAAACACCATCACGGGCAAAAACCGGGACCACCTCCTCAAAAGAACCTTCCACAGACACCCCTATCTAACGCTTACAACCCTACCACAGCTTAACTAACCATCATCCAGACCATTACCTTACATCGCAAATAATTCCTAGATACACATGTACCAGCAATCCATGATGCGAGCGGAAGAGATTCGGCGACGTCGTCGAGAGGACGCGCCGACCACGCATACCGCTGTCAACAATATCTTGGCCGCTGCTGCGAGGGAGATGGAGGAGGCTATGCACGCGTCTCGCGGGATCGTTGGGGAGAGAGTCGTTGCTAGTATACAGACGGAGCACGATCAGGGTGAGTTGGAGATTTCATTCTTTATTGCCCGTTTGCACTGAACTCTGCATACTAATTGCGTAGCACACTATCAGTTGGCATGGGCTTTTATTTGAAGGAAATTGCTAATCCATTGCTGCGTATGTTCGAAAAATGTGTCTGCTCAACAACGTAAATAACGCAATGGATGTTGTTGAACTGTCAAAATGAAATCGATTGCTACTGTTAGTGTGTTACGCAATCACCCCGCAGGTCTGGGCCAATTTCCGTAATTAAAAACGTTGAAAATCTAGTCACAGTCTCATCTCGGCGACAATCAATGTCAAAAATGTAGGGAAATTAGAGATATTTTTGATAGATTGAGACTGAGATCAGCACCCTAATTGCGTAACACATGACGATCAATCGGAATCTGGGGGTCAACTCCGAAGTAGTATCGGCCGAATGTTCGGCCGTTTCCTGCTACGAAGTTACTATTTGGTTCGGTCGGTTCCGATCCTACACTCCTCCTCTTTCGAACATTGACTATGGTTCCGACTGGTTCCGACCAACTGAGCCGATCCGAACTTTTTTCGCATTTTTCAATAATATTCGGTTCGGCCATGTGTTGGTCCGATCCGATTATTCGCACTTTGCACTTCGGAGTAGGCCCCCTGAATCATTTTGAAGCAAATTGCTAATCCAATGCTTCAAAAGTTCGAAAAAATTGTCTTCTCAACACGTATATTACGCAATGAATGTTGTTGAACTGTCAAAATGAAACCGATTCCGATTGATCGTATGTTACGACATTAGGGTGCAAACTATGAACGTTTTTAAAATTACGAGAAAAACTAAGCACCAACTAAATATCAAATAGGTAAAGGTAAATGAGCAAAGATATGCGCTTCGGTAATCTTCCATTTTTCCGTTTCCTACATGAACGTTGCGCCACAGAATAAGAGTCATGCCGAAGATGCTTCACTGCGATACCTCGTGGTCGCGGTTTAGCTCCCTACCTTGATGTTACCTCCAGATCTTAGCATTATGCTGAGCGATGGCCGTTTCGCGTGGATGTGACGCATGTTTTCCCCCAACTTGTTTTTTTTTTTTGTGTTTTTGTTCTTTTTATGCGTCATGTTTGCTGCAAATAAATGCGTATGCGTATTTTCTTTCTCTCTTCTTTCATGTCAAACAAATGCATGCTAATAGACACGTATGCACATGCCGAAGGATATCTCACTGCGATACATCGCGGGCTGCTTGGGGGTTTACCTCGATGCCTGGCATGTGCGTGCGTGTCTATTAGCATGCATTTTTGACATAGAGGTGACATTGAGGTAGCGAGCTAAACCGCGACCACGAGGTATCATGAGGCATGATCGTGAGGCATCTTCGGCATGGAATTCCCCTTCCCCACAGAGGCAATGCTACTAACTTTTGTACTACCGCGCTTTGAAGTAGTGCACCAATCTTCAATCTTTTTAAAAGAGTAAAGTCGGAGTTTCTTGCCCATTCTTCTCCATACGGAAACTACCATTTGGAAGGGGCGACTAGAATCAATTCTATTTTATTGTAATTTTTGACGTTCAAAAGAGCCTTTTATTTGAAATAAATGCTTTGACTTTTAATCATTGCGCGTTTGTATGAAGTTATTTCTCTGTCGGGTTACCTATTCCGGTATCAAATCCTCATTTGTCACTGAAATGTTTTGCAATGCTTTTTTGGAAATGCATAGAGTGGTTAATTAATCTCTATAATTTTGTATACATGTAATACAAAATAGGCAAGTATTCATGATTGTAACAGCTCTATATTAGATCTCAACATCGCGACTTCGTATTTTGGAAGATAGATGATGGATTTCCGAAGCGCATACTGATTTTTGGTAAGCTTACAGCTTACCAAAAATCAGTATGCGCTTCGGAAATCTGACAGCTGTTGGCAGTGCACTGCATGTGTATGGCTAAGTGCGTCCTAGAGAATAAAATTTAGTGCAGCAGCCCATATTACCTATTATTTTAGTTCAAGAGATACCTTTGCCCCGCTTTTTATTTCTCGTATTGTATCGTGGTGATTATCTGTAGTTTGATACCCTACCGGCAACAAATATTTGATCCGTGCGAGGATGGAACCTGAGACTAATTAGTGTAGATGCCAATCCGTCTGCCGCTATTTCAGCCACTGCCTCGGTGTTGCCGTAGATTTTTACAAGCTTTTTTTTTTGTCTCAAATTACCACGTGTTCTTCACGTTCTGTATTAGTTTTTGGAACGAATTTCCTTATCGCGCGTTGCGAAAGGGGGCTAGACGGAAAAAATTAAGACCAAAAGTTGGAACGACACTTTTTGCTATAGTTGTAAGCCGTGCCGCGTGCTCGTGTTTCTCTGTCTGTCTCTCTCTCTCTCTCTTATAGAAAGCAAGCCAGTTATACTTCGTTCCATCCGGGTGTCCCTTGACACCTCTCATGTTTTTTATCTATTACCTATGTATAGATAAAAAACTAACTTTTCTACTTCTCGACCATCTGCACAGCTAATTCACAATCGTTCGATACGCTTCCGCGCCGAATCGAACATCAATTCTTGTTATCAAAATAGTCCTCTAAAGGCTGTTCACAAATCCAAAACCCAAAAAAAACTGTCAGTTTAAATCCAATAGACGATGGCCATTCTTCCGATAGCTATTTGCTGTACGGGTAAGGGTACTTAGTAATTGAAAATGTGTCATTTTGGATTCGACAACCTGCCTAATGGTTGTGAATAACTGTTTCAGTGCGATTCTGTAACGATCTCACCGTGAAAACTTAGGTGAAGTGAGCGTGGAGTGAGCTGTCATTCCAAATAATGCTAGGGATTGACACTACTGGCAACTCACATCAACCTCACTTCACTTGAGTTTTCACTGTGAGATTTTTACAGAATCGACCGGCTGGTCTCTGCTGGGATTAGCCCTAACTTACTAGGTTTTTCGGCATGGACACAATCATTATTATTATTACAAGCCTGTGTATTCTCTCACATCATGGGGAGAGATGGCTTTGCCCAGCGGTGGGATGACACAGGCTAACATTAACAGTATATTCCCACTGCTGGGCAAAGGCTCTCCTTCCACTTGTCTCTGTCTAGGGCTACTAAGGACCAGTCTTTATCACAATTAGAATTACTTATTTTCCGAATCCTACACAGACCTACAGGGTATATTAAACCTTCGATCTCTCAACAGTGGCTGCATCATCAACAACAACGGATGTAAAACTGAACATCGTGGAGGAGGAGCGTCCAAAAAAGCGGACTTCCATCCTGTCTCCCGATGATGACAGGCTCAGGGCCAAGAAGAAACCCATGACTGTACGCTTCCAAGATGATAATAAGACTGAAGAGCGTCATAAGGTCACTTCGCCTGGTAAGTTTTTTTTAAAGCTTTACTATCTTAACGGGCTGAGTTTTCAATCGACAGAGGGCTGAATTTTATCCGAGGAATAATTTTGAATTTTTGACAGTTCCTCCATACAAAAACTGTCAGACGTACATTTTATTCGTCTAATAAAATTTAGTTATTCCTTAATAATTAATTTTTTTTATAAAATATAGATAGAATATTCTTTATTATGTACACCATAAAAATTACAGATATAAATGTAAACATTTTACAAGGGGTGACGCAATGGGCGGTCTTATCGCTAAAAGCGATATTTCATGACAACCCTTTGGATGAATTAAGGCAAAAGGAGAGAGAGGGTTGAGGGTTACAGGATTTTCTAATAATCCTTAACAACCCTGTTGATAAGAATTCTTCTACGTCGTTCCCTCAATGCTGAGGATCACGACCACATATGACGCGTCTCCAAGTTATGCGGTATTCCGCAGTGTAGATCGCTCGGTAGATGCTGCCTCCAACAGCCTTCTTGATTCTTGATCACGTTTCACTATCTAGCAGGTGTTCTGCCTCGAGCGCGTATTCCTTCCACCCGACAGTGTCATAAGCCTTTCCAGACAATGCTTATATGAAGGTATAATATGTCTGAAAAAGCTGAGGACACGCTCCTGGCATATTGTGGATAGCCGTTTAGAGCTCCGTTGTATTTTTTTTTGTAACATTGTCAGAAATAGGAGCTTACAAAAAGAGGGGACGATGGCTTAAACCCTCGAAATTTATTTAAAGGGTTGCGACCGGTTTATGTTGACATGAGTAATGATAGACTGTCTCATTCAATAGGTTGGGAGATTAGGAGTTTCTTGTCCGTTCTTTTCCATAGATACTTAACTACTTACTACGCTTTGGAATGGGCAACTAGCGTCATCTTTCTGACCCACTGACCCCTTGTCAATTCAAAAGTGCCTGTAATTGGTTTATTTGAAATAAATGCTTAAGGTTTAGCTCTAATGAAAATAAAAGGCTGCAATGAATTTAATCATACAGTTCTGTTTTGAAGGGAACTTCATTATTCCTGTCTTAACTGCTCTTAAATATTTGTGCATTTAAGAATTTAATGGCTTGATTAGCATATATCAATATTCAATGTTGCATTGACTTGCATTAAATCTGATTTAAAATGTAAAGCGTATTAGTATTATTGCAACTGACTAAAGAAGTACTTTCGGTGGTTTGATACAATTTTAATCAATTCTTTTATAGTGTCCAAATATACAACGTGGCGCTACAATGGCGACATTAATTTAACACACGGGTAGGGCTAGTGGCCAGTAATCATAAAAATTATAACAACATAAAAAAAATCGTAACTTAAAAACTTCCACCTGCGCCGCTCGCCGACATAGGGCTCTCTCTCTTTCCTTCAATTCGCCTTCTCTTTGCACGTTATTTGTTTAAATTACATTGATGCGATATTATGATCCGTGACCCCGGCAAATGACCCCTGCGCTACAGTTCTTTAAGTCAGGTGCTCTAAGATGTTTTAGATATTTTAGAAAATTGTTAATAAATAAATAAATATTAATGTTTAAATAAATTAAAATATATCCATAAAACTAAAACGCGAAACCGTATACGTGTGTTAAATTAATGTCGCCATTAAAGCGCCACGCTGTATATTTTTTTAAATAGACTTCCACGAGGGCTATCAAATGCAAAAAATACTTTTTCAAAATCGACTGGCTTCCAGAGGTTAGCGCGTTCAAACAAACTCAGCCGCATTATTATTAGTATAGATTTTACATGCTGTGTGCTGTAAACCTTCGTGATAAAAATAACCCTAACCATATGGGGGTCATTAAAACCTGATTAGGAAATAGGAACAATAAAACTACAACAGCAATCTACCTACCTCATCAGTTTGACGTCAAGCCCTTTATTCAGTTCATGATTTGTTAAATGAAGTGTCATTTTTTTATGTTTTTTTTCCTATGGTGACCCTGGTTTCTGAAGGGCTATTTAATCAATGTCATATGCTGTGATTGGATGATAGTATTTTTGTTTAACCAATCATAATTTGTAGAGTTAGTAGCAGGTGATGAGCTGTACGAAGGTTTCTTTGTATTTGAAATCAGCACGAAAATAGGATATGGTTTCCAGACGATAATGGCGCTGATTCCCTTCTTCACAAACTAAATTTAATTTCAGTGCATCTTTTTCTTTCTCTTTCATTAAGAAAAGGATAGATTAGAAGATAAATATTAGTTTAGTTCTGTCAAATTAGTCAGCGCCTGACGTAAATTGACGTATTTTTAGTAGCCATGTTTTTAATCACGTCTAATTTGTCTATGGAGTATCTTAATTTGACAGGACTAAACATATTTATCTTCTGTCCTTTTCTTAATGAAATAGATAGAAAAAGATGGACTGAACTTTATTTTAGTTTGTGAACAAGGGAATCGGCGCCAATGTCGCTTAATACATTGTAATAAAAACCTTACTCGTTTAACACGTCAGTGCGCTGGTTTCTTAATTCCCTGGAGTCTCTCCTATTCGTCACGTGTATTGCAAAGGCGTTCTAAAATACAGGCTTAGTTTTAGACTTCAGACCTCCCAAAAATTACAACAGTTTGTTAAAATACCTGAGGGGCAATTCTCGTAATTTTAAGAACGTTCACAGTCTGATCTCAGTCTCAATCTATCAAAAATTCCTCTAATTTCCTTACATTTTGACAAGTTTTTGACATTTGATTGTCGCCGAGATGAGACTGCGACTAGATTTTGAACGTTTTAAATTACGAGAATTGGCCTTGTGGTCATAAAACTAGTATATGAATGTAATTTGTGGAGATAAAATAAACAGTATTATTTATTCAGATTTTTTAAAATTCGTTTTCATATTTAAATTATATTATGAATGTTTAAGTACCTAATCATAAACTGTTATGTCCGACCTTCGTCTTAACCATTAAAGTCGAATTAGGTTGGTTTAATAAAAAAAAAAAAACTTAATATACCAAATTTTTTCCATTTTATTGCGAGTCGAAATTAACAAAGCGTAGCGCGATACCACATCAAAGTAATTTTAAATTATTTTTATTAAAAAAAAACACTAATTTTGTTTTTAACTCTAATGATGTAGGTATTATTATTTTGTTTTTTATATTTATACATTAATATTGAATGTCACGACCAAATGTCTGAAGTCAGGCCGGCGTCGTAATAAAAAATCGTGATTTATATTTCCCTTCACTTAAAAAATAAGAAGCTAAAACAAGATTCTCAGAATCTCAGTATATTAATTTTTTTTTGCGCTTTATAACGAGATGCAGGTTTTGTAAAAAAAGTTTGGTTTTTATCTCAAAATTTCATTAAAGTTAAATTTAATTTCTTCAAATCAAGTTTTTATTAGTTTTATTAGAAGTACTGGCACGGATTATTATTTAAAAAAAGTTTAAAACCCTTGGTGAGTGATGGATGAGCTAATTAGTTTCCGCGTGTTACGGCCTACGGTGGGCGTATTCCATGTCCATTGAAGGCTGTTGAGTCGGAAATAGTTTGAAAGGCTTGATGAACGCGTAATACAACCGTATCTATAGAAATAATGATTTAACTCAGCCATTGTATAATGAAAACTTGACGAAAGGTGAAAGTTTACATAAAGCAAAAATTCACAGACACTAGTAATTGCCTTGCTTAGAACGGAAAGCCAAATGGAATCGTGTTTTAAAGACCCTCCTCCACATCATCATCAGCTTATAACAGTCCACTGCTGGACATAGGCCTCTCCTATTGCACGCCATTCAACTCGATTTTCGGCAACTCTAATCCAGCTGCTACCAGCCATCCTGCGAAGATCGTCGCTCCATCTAGCCAGGACGTCGACATTACGTTTACAACACAACACTTCGAACAAATATACTTTTCAATAGGTAGCTCGCATGCATGATCATGCATATAGCATAATCAGCCTATAATGTTCCCGCTGCTGGGACACCGGCCTCCTCTCGGTGAGAGGGAGTGGGCCGTAATCCACCACGCGGGAGTTCACGGGACCGTTGGTAGTTGTCACATGTCTCGAATTCAATCATGTTTAATATAAATCTTCTTAAACAATTGAACATAATTAACATAAAACATGCGCTTGTGAATGGAACCCTAAATTATAACAATAGTAAAATATATTATTATAATATTATAAAATCGTTTCTGCAGCTTATGGTCATAAATATTCATGAGTGTTTTTAAAAGTTATTAAAAATTCCGAACTCGTACGTTTCTAATCAGATTTGATTTCTTTTTATTGTTATTTTACCTTTTTTGGCTCGTTGCAAAGGAAATATTCACATTTAAAATATATATTTTAGATCTAACAAGTAAAATAAAATACCATATTTTAATCTCTTTTGTGTATGACTGTGTTCATAGTAATTTATGCAATGATGTCATTTTCAAAATAGATTGCAGATAAATTATGACCACTTTATCTATAAAAATACATAGATAATATTAATTATACTCTAGATGCTATAAATGTAGTATTTAATTTATTCAATTTTTTTAATAAAATTATTTTAATATTCTGACCCAAATCATCATTATTATTCTATTTCCGTTCATTAAAAGTGATCTAACTTGTCTTAGTTGTCTTGTCTTGTCTCTAAGTTTTTTTTTTAAAGGTATTTAGATTTTTTTCTAAAAAAGGAGGTCGGTATTGATTTTTCTTCAAGATTTGTTGTTAAAGTTTTGATTCATTGGAGTTATTGAATGTTAGTTTCTAATGGAATGTGCCCTTGCAGTATGTACCGGCCCTTACACAACCATGTTTTAGATTGGATCGTTAATAATTATTTCCGTCGAATAACAATACGATTTATAAAGTTAAACTATTTATATTACAATGTTTGTTATTCATTCAGCGGCCACATAATGAAAACATTAACAATGTGAATGAGTATGCACCTGCGTATTTAAAGCAAAATGCTACTTTTTATATTATACTTCTTTTTTAATCGCCGCCATTTTTTAATGTCCAATACGAGCTCTCGAACAAATTCTTGTTTTTATTTTAGAATAGGGCGTAGCTCGAAGTTCCGAAATACATATAATATGCTAACATACAAATTATTTTAAGCAGAAAACACGTTCCGAAAATTTTAAATATGGTGGAATTCTCGTGCCCTTAGTCATCCGATTTCTTTATAAGTTGACATTTAAGTTGTAAAAGCTCGAATTCTTTATTTAAAAAATGCGGAATATCAACTCGCGAAATTAAAACCTTGTCATTTCAAGAAATATTGGAGAAAAAATAAAGAATGCAATATTGTTTTATTCATGTTTAACTTTTTAATTTTGAAATGTCACTGGGAATAATTGTTTTCTTTTTATGTTCTTGTTCGAAAGTATAATTATTATGCTTTAGGACATTTTATTTGTCCCCTTTATTATGCAAATATTTCTTGTTTTTAATTGTCTGTCATTTGATAGATCTCGTTTTGCTTATCAATCCATATTTTTATACGTTTAATTAATAAAACCGGTTGACTGTTGTACCTAATTAGACGTTTCACATTTTATATCAATTTTATATTTTTGTTATTCACTGTTAACTGACAGTGAATAACAAAAATATAAAATTGACGGCTTTATTAAGGATATTGTTTAAAAGAAACTTCTTTTAAACAATATCCTTAATAAAGCCGTCACAGTTAATTATTACCTACTTTGCGATGTCGAAAGAAAAAACAAACAAGTCCGCTTTTTTTAATTTGTGCATAAATTTAATAAAAGCCATCTTATTTTTTTGTAAAATTAACTACAAATTGGAATCTTAGAAAAAAAAATTAAAATTGTATCATTATTTGTATAATATGTAGTTATACTCTTTTGTAGATTCACGCTGTGATTGACGGATGAAAAAAGTTCCCCAGAGTACATTAACATTCTGATGAAAAAATAAAAATTTAAAAGTACAATAAGTTATCTGTAAATGTTATGGTTCCTGATACACACCTACATAGTACCTACTGGCCCTGTAATCTGACATGTATCGGCGACTTTTGTGGACAATATGCATACCTATAGGTTGAAATTGCTACCTGATCCCATCGATCTAATCTGCATTCGCGACTTATTTGCCAAAAATGTAAACAAATAAAAGATTATGGAAAAATGACTTTAATTCCTACACCATAAAGTTCAGTTTACGCTACAACTTCAAACATTTTTATAACTTTTTCAATAGTGCTAGTCACTCTGAAATCGAATTAATTACTATTAAAATAAAGTTGATATTTGTTTAACTTGAAATAACAACAATTTAAAACATAAGTTTGAATATACTTTAAATATAAATTGCGACACTTGCAAAGTGTACAGGAACTGACTTAATCTTAATCTAGATTTAAATATTTCAATCGATCTGCCTAGCCTTTTCCCAACTATTTTGGCGTCGGCTTCCAGTCTAACTGGATGCAGCTGAATACCTGTATTTTACATGGAGCGACTGCCTATTTGACCTCCGCAACCCAGTTACCTGGGTAACACGACACCCCTTGGTAAGACTGGTTGTTAGACTTTTGTTCTTCTGGCTACCCGTAACGACTGCCAAAGATGTACGACGAGTGACAGCCGGGATCAACAGCTTAAAGTGCTTTCCGAGGCAAGGAGGAGTCTGGACATGTCAAAGTCAAAGTCAAATCATTTATTTCAAATAGGCACATTAAAGGCACTTTTGACGTCAAAATTAAAATAAAATTGATTCTAGTCGCCCCTTCCAAAAGGTAGTTTTCGTATGGAGAAGAATGGGCAAGAAACTCCACCGTTACTCTTTTAAAATGTTTTACAATATTTGCATACATTAATTATATAATTATATGTGAAGACGATGCACCTAAAAATAAAATTACTATACCACAAATAGGTAAGAGAATTAAAATGAATTAATAATGAAACAATGACATATAAATTGACTATGTGATAGATACATGGTGCTCACATACTTACAAACATTCCAAAAGTAGACTATTTTCATAAATAAAAAAGGAGTAATAAGTCCGGGTGTGACTTTAAGTAAATACAGAATGTAAATCAATGTCAAAGAGCATATTTTTTTTTTTAAATAAATTATACAATTACATTAGCAACCAGTTTGATTTTGTTTAGACTCTAGAGATGTAATGGGTCACCCATCCACGAACCGACCACGGCAAGCGTGGCTTATCCTGATCGATAGACCCGTGCGGCTGCTACATACTACTTTGGTACGAAAATACAGGGTTATTTTAAATTGAATAGCTAAACTCCGCAGACGCGATGGGTGTCGATATCTAAACAGTAAACACTATAAAATAACAAATAAAAAGACTGATGTTTTTTTTTTGGGAGGTCTACGACCGCTGTGTCGCTTGAACTATCAGTTTAGAAAATCTGTTTTGGAACGAAGTTCCTTATCGCGCGTTGCGAAAGGGGGCTAGACGGAAAAAATTAAGACCAAAAGTTGGAATGACACTTTTTGCTATAGTTGTAAGCCGTGCGGGCGGCGTGCGCGTGTTTCTCTGTAAGTCTCTCTCTCTCTTATAGAAAGCAAGCCAGTTATACTTCGTTCCATCCGGGTGTCCCTTGACACCTCCCAAGTTTTTTTTTTTGTTGGTGTAACCTTCACAGACGTGATGGGTTAGGGTAATCGGTATTATCTAAACACGATAAAAACAAAAGAGAACAATAGACGGAAAAAATTAAGACCAAAAGTTGGAACGACACTTTTTGCTATAGTTGTAAGCCGTGCGGGCGGCGTGCGCGTGTTTCTCTGTCTGTCTCTCTCTCTCTCTTATAGAAAGCAAGCCAGTTATACTTCGTTCCATCCGGGTGTCCCTTGACACCTCCCAAGTTTTTTTTTTGTTGTTGTAACCTTCACAGACGTGATGGGTTAGGGTAATCGGTATTATCTAAACACGATAAAAACAAAAGAGAACAGTTTTTCAGTTTCAAAGGTCAGGGGCGTAGTACTCGTAACTGGCGTGCGTGTATGAGCAGAGGGGCAATTCTAGTAATTTAAAACGTTCAAAATCTAGTCGCAGTCTCATCTCGGCGACAAACAAATGTCAAAAACTTGTCAAAATGTAGGGCAATTAGAAGTATTTTTGACAGATTGAGACTGAGATCAGCAGTGCGATTCTGTAACCATCTCACCGTGATAACTTAGGTGAAGTGAGCGTGGAGTGAGCTGTCATTCCAACTAATGCTAGGGATTGACACTATTGACAGCTCACTCTAAGCTCACTTCACCTAACTTTTCACGATGAGATTTTTACAGAATCGATCGGCAGACTCTGAACGGTCTTAAAATTACAAGAATTGCCCCTCTGATGTATGAACGTAAACGAAAAGAGTACTTATGTAAAAATCGACGGCACGTTGTGTTCCACGCGCGCATTCCTTTGAGGCGCGCTGCGAGGTTCGCGGGTTGTTCGAAAGAGTTACCTTGGCCCCTGGCGCAGGCAACTGAAGGAACACGGGTGGGTTTTGGTCAGTAAAAGTCTGACATTTCTCCCGTTCCGCCCTGAGCGGGAGAAGTTATTTGATGAATTCCCAACCAAAAAAAAAGCATCGTATCAAACGGCGTTCTGTATTTTGTGCCTGCCGCATGCCGCCATGGGAAGAAGGGTTGACTTTAGTTAAACAGTTTTTCTCAAGTCATACTTCAAGTAACAATACTAACAGTGGTCGTTGACCCCAAAAAACATCAAAATCGTTTTATTAGTTACTAGCTGCGCCCCGCGGTTTCACCCGCATAAGTTTCGATCCCGTGGGAATATCGGGATAAAAAGTATCCTATATGTTAATCCTGGTTATAAACCATCTGTGTGTCAAATTTCATCCAAATCCGCTCAGTAGTTTTTGCGTGAAAGAGTAATAAACATCTATCCATCCATCCATACAAACTTTCACGTTTATAATACATATTAGTAGGATTTTATCGTGTTTAGATATCGATACCCATCGCGTTTACGGAGTTTAGCTAGTCAATTTAAAATAACCCTGTATGTATAGATAAATTCCATTTTACAATACAATAGATATCTAGTAAAGCAATAAAAAAGTTTGATATCAAACGGAGCCATCAGCCGATATTGTGGCAAGAAACCCCACAATAGATCGCTGCTAGACAATAATTTAGTATAATTTCCTTTCGCAACATTTTACACAATCATGGGCCCACACTGTTATAAACCATTGTGGTATATGTTTATTTGTTTTAACTCTGCCATTGTTCAGTCCATTTACATACCTTCATTATTTTATGGACTACTTCTTCGTACTGTTTCGTCCGCATTTTTTATGTAATTTCGCTATTTCGGTATAAAATTGTGAAAGAAAACATCGTGAGGAAGCCGGCATGTCCTAGAACCAAAAATTCGAAGACATGTGACATCTACCAATCCGCACTGGGCCCGCGTGGTGGATTACGGCCCACTCCCTCTCACCGAGAGGCCTGTGTGTCAGCAGCGGGAACATTATTGGATGATTAAGTGTGTGCGGTACAAAATTATAATAAATTGTGTGAACCTTTTTTTTTTGTTCGACAGCTACAGTCATTAAAATGCTAGTTACAGCAATATTATAAACGTTACCTTTACGAAAATCTGATAGTCTATTTTTTTATCTATGACTCACAATGTAAAACCCGACATTGCAAGTATTATTATAATATTTAGTATGTATAAAATAGACAATAAAAAATGCTTCGCTTCGTGTGAACGTACCGAGACAAACAAAGGAGGTTTTTTTATCTTTTCGAAATTATGATGACTTGAACTAAGTTCTGTTTGATTAATTTCCTATGAAAATTACTTGTACGGTCTACTTAAGGTGGTGAAAAAGTATTTTAGGGAGTCCGCGAGGGCCGACGCCTGCTAGGGTCGCGGGTTGTTCGAAAGAGTTACCGTGGCCCCTGGTACAGGCCCACGAACACGGGTGGGTTTTAGTCAGTAAAAGTCTGACAACAGTCAACAGTCGGAAGTCTGTCTCTGCCTGGAGTCTCCGCCCAGAGTGGGAGAAGTTATTTGATTTCCAAATAAAAAAAAAGGTCTATAAATATTTAGTTGAAACTTGATACAAAATATGTCGAAATGAATAAGCCTACGTGCGCACGGACGCAAAAGTATCGCGACGGGATTTTATCGCGCACTGGAATTTCAAGCCTTGGTGTAGAGCCAAACATTGAGAATCCAACAGAGCGCATCCCAGCGCGTCAAAAACTAACGTTAATTCATTGGTTAATTGTTAATTATTGTATTAATTGAATTATTGAAACACTTTTTTTTTCCTTTACTAACATACCTAGTTCTTAAGCAATTTGTATTACTAACCAAATATGGACATTGTCCGAAATAAATGATATTATTATTATTAAAAAAATACTGTTGGATTTTCAACTCTTGGCGCTAAGCAGTGCGTTGAAAATCCAGTGCGCCAAACAAAATCGCCGCGGGAAAAACGCGCGCGTGCGCACCTGGGCTAACTGAACTGGTTTTTGTCCTTTTGGCGACGGCTAAGACCTAGAGTAGCATGGCCGCGCGGCTGTCTCGAGATCTAAATTAAAATGATTATAGTACTAGGAACTCGTCAGGTTATTAACAATGCGCGTCATAACAATCTGTATCCTTCTTAGATCTGTCTTGTACAAAATGCGCGGGAAGACAAACAGTCCATTAACGTCTGCAGGTATTAAACTTTAAATTTACTCAGGAAAAATACTGGTATTAAAAATGATTTAAAAATCCAATCTATCTGTCTAGCTTTTTCCGTCAGCGTCCTAACCGTATTTATTGACACCGAATCTCAATTTACAGAAACTCTGTGTTCGATAACAACTGCATTAGTATAATACTGTGTCGCAGCTGCTGAATACCAGTATTTTATATGGAGCGACCTAGCCTATTATTATTATTTATTTATCCTCACACTGGAACGCCATACGGCAATTACACCAATGGAGCAAAAATATCACTTTATGTGCTGCTTTCAATCCATCCTGTGCGCGCTGGACATCGAACGAGTGGCGATGGTTCGGGCACGCTCACGCAGCGTGCAAGTGCAGCATTTGTCCATAGCCCCATCACACCTTCCATATTGCGCACATTCATTGCGAATTTTTGAAACTATCTGACCTCCGCAATCCGAAACCCAGATACCCTTTGTTCAGATTGGTTGTTAGACTTTTGGGCGTAACGACTGTCAAAGATCTACGAATAACAGCCGGAACCAACGGCTTAACGTACTTTCTGAGGCACGGAAGAGTCGATATGTAGAGGTTGGTCACCCATCCACGAACCGACCGCGGCAAGCGAAGTTTAACCTTCGATCGACCTGTGCGGCTGTTGCCATTGCCATTTAACTACGAACCCCTCATTAAAAATGATTATAATAACATGAAAAACAAACCAAAATCGCGGCCAGTTCAAAAGTTGAGATACGGTACTTTAACAAAAAGTCCAGACGATAAAAAAATAGTCTTTGTCTACATCTTAATTCCGACTAGATTTTGTCTCTTAAAATGTTAACGAAGTGTTTGAAGAACAAATTTTAACGGTTGTTAATTAATTGAAAGTGCTAATGTGTAATCTTGACTCATTTCCTACTTTCCTATCCGTTTAATTTAGGTTTTTTTTTTTCTTCATGTTTCTGTATGACTAGTACGAAAGAACGTGAACGAAGCATACAGAACGCCACCTTTTACGATCCTTACAATACTTCTCGTATTGTAAGGATGTACTGTACTGCCGATCGATTCTGTAAAAATCTCACCGTGAAAAGTTAGGTGAAGTGAGCTGTCAATAGTGTCAATCCCTAGCATTAGTTGGAATGACAGCTCACTCCACGCTCACTTCACCTAAGTTTTCACGGTGAGATGCAGGTTACAGAATCGCACTGCTGTAATTTATGCCAACCCCCAAGGGAAGAAGGGCGTAATTTTATGTATGTTCCCTAATTAATCTTTATCCATAAATAAGTAGTACAAAAAAAATTCGCTATCCGTTCCTATATGACCGGTGTGTTCTTCTAAACTACACAATGGATTTCAATGCGTTTTTCACCATAATTTAGAAATGTTATTCCGGAAGGTATAATGTGTATACCTAGCTTCTATTCAAAAAAATTAAATTCCCCCGTTGCTTGTTTTTGAATTATTTTCTTTTCGCTCGGCTCCTCAGGGTCCAAGCGTGATGTTGGCCGTTCTTAGCAACTGGGCTATCAAATGCAAAAAGATTGTTTGTAAATCCGACTGGTAGTTACAGCGATAAACAAACTCTGCAGCTTTATTATTAACTAGCAGAGCCCCGCGGTTTCACCTACATAAGTGTTGATCCCGTGGGAATACCGGGATAAAAAGTATCCTATGTTTTATTCTAATGTATTTTGGCTATATTACTGTAAAGTTTCATCAAAAACCATTCAGTAGTTTTTGCGTAAAAGAGTAACAAACATCCATCCGTCCTTCCTCACAAACTTTCGCGTTTATAATATTAGTAGAATTTCTTAGTTAGTACAGATTCATAAACATTCAACTTAAATATAGCACAGTAATATCGATGTATTGACACGACGCCATTGCACCCCTGCGAAGGGGCGGGTCGCGAGTAATAGAATAATTTGATCAATAACCTCGAGGAAGCGTTGATGTTACATCTCATCGGATATTTCACATTCGCGCTGACCATAGTTACCATAGCATAGACAATGTAAAGCTAAAATAACATGTAAATTATTGATTTTATTAAGAGAAATAGATGGCTTTGTTCGTAAGGGGGATGCGCTAGGTGACCCGCGAAATTCAATTTTGTTTCGTTTTTGCAATTTGCAAGTCAATGTCAGGTTGTATGTTAATTAAAATATGATTGGCGATCGTAACAAGTATGTATTTACAGAATTTAAATCATCAATACAACACTCGTAAGTTTATTAGAGTATTGAATGACTATTTCATGAAATATCAATAATACATACGAGGGGCCCGTGGCTAAATAATAACAGCCGCACAGGTCGAATGGTCAGGTTAAGCTACGCTTGCCGCGGTTGGTCTGTGGATGGGTGACCATCTTTACATACCGAGACCCCTCCGTGCCTCGGAAAGCACGTTAAGCCGTTGGTCCCGGCTGTCATTCGTGGATCTTTGACAGTCGTTACGGGTAGTCAGAAGCCCGAAAGTCTGACAACCAGTCTTACCAAGGGGTATCGTATTACCCAGTAACTGGGTTGTGGAGGTCAAATAGGCAGTCGCTCCATGTAAAATACTAGTATTCAGCTGTATCCGGTTAGACTGGAAGCCGACCCCAACATAGTTGGGAATAGGCTAGGCAGATGATCAATAATACATACGTGTTACGTTCGCGAATCATATTTTGTTCAACATACTGTATCTTGACACTGACCTGCAAATTGCAAAAAACGTAAGAAAATTTGAATTTCGCGGGCTGCCATTGTGCTTACCCCTTAATAAAATGTATTATTTAGCTGATGAAAAGCAATTAAGCCTTGTTATGATGAAATGTGTCATCATATCTTGCCTTATTGTAACTTGTGATAACTTATTATATTTTTTCCTGTGATGGAACTTGTATTTCCTTGTCCAATCGATGTCAGTGGCAAAGCCAATCTCCAATTTTTTCATTACATTCAATAGTTTTTAAACACAGCGAATGGCGTGTGTAGTGATCGTAGCATGTTCTATAGTTTCTGCCGAACCCCATGGGAAAAGGTATGAGTTTATGTATGTACCGTCTTGTAGTCGTCCCATTGCAGGGCGTTTAACGCTTTCAGACTATTACAGCCGAATTGTAACGTTTCTCGAATCTACGCTTATAAATCTCATGCGGTCCTGTCACTCTAGTTGTATTTTAGCGTCAGAAAGACTTAAAGTACTTCTTAAAGTTTCGTTTAAGAATTTGGGGGGCTATAGTCTATTTAGTCTTAGACTCGTTCTTGGCCGATTCGCTGAAAAAGACAATAGACAAAGATGAATGAAAAACTTGAGAGGTGTCAAGGGACACCCGGATGGAACGAAGTATAACTGGCTTGCTTTCTATAAGAGAGGGAGAGAGAGAGAGAGAGACAGAGAAACACGCGCACGCCGCCCTCACGGCTTACACCTATAGCAAAAAGTGTCGTTCCAACTTTTGGTCTTAATTTTTTCCGTCTAGCCCCCTTTCGCAACGCGCGATAAGGAACTTCGTTCCAAAAAGTATCGAGGACTGTAAAGTACCTACAGCTTTTTCTTATGATGTGTCACTACTAGCTAAATTCCATCAATTTTCCTTAAAATTAATATGAATCACTCGGAAACAGGTTTCCAAAATGATCCACATACATAAAACAAGTTGCTAACCGAGACAATTCACTACTTCCTGATTCATTTGTATCATTAAATGAGTTACATCATAATTAATTCTCGAGTAGTTGTAGATTTTAGATTAAAGATCATAAGCATAATCGTTTAAACTGGTTATTTGTCTGGAAGTGCTTAGTGCGTGCACGTGGTCGGGTTAAAAAACTAAGATTTATGATAATAGTGTGCTTAAAGTGTATCATAGTTAAGAAGATGAATTATTTTATAGACAGTTTTTTCATGACGTGGGTATATTCATCATCTGTCTAGCTTCTCCCAAATATTTTGGGGTCGGCTTCCAGTCTAACCGAATACAGCTGAGCAACCCAGTTACGGGTTAATACGAAACCCCTCGGTAAGGCTGGTTATCAGACTTTCGGGCTTCTGACGACCCGTTACGACTGTCAAAGATCCACGAATGACATTCGGGACCAACGACTTAACAGCGGATTCATGTCGTGGGTATACTACTTAATACTAATAATACTTTAAAAGAGACTGTGACCTCTGAGTTTGTTTCGGCCTTTCTTCTCAGACTAGTCAGATAGGAAACGCCGACCTCATCTAGTTATAAAATATGATTGACATGTAAAAGTGTTTGTACAAACCTACTTACAAAATAAAATCATTTATCATTTAATAAAAATCTTGAATTTAATGACAGGGAACGAACAGTTAAGTCGTTGGGTCTAGAAGCATGAATTTTTGCACAACAGAACTTCTTTTAACTAAGGATGGAATTTTGAATATTCATCTCCTAAAGGGGATAAATAGGAGATGAAAATTTGAATGGAAGTTCTTTATTTTTGTCGATGGTAACAAACCATCGGTCACACGACTTGTGAATTAAAATTTACTAGCGACCCACCCTTGCTTCGCACAATGGTTTCCTTGTGCTCAAAAGAGTTGAGAGCGTGTTGCTAGTAATGAAATGCAGCATTTAAGAAAGGGCAAGATTTTTTTTCTTTTTATCTAGTATACTGTATTAAAGTCTTTATTTCTGTAAATTAAAATAATAAGTAAGCAAAATAAAAACTAATACCTGATTAATTAATAAAAATAACAAAATTCTATCTTAAGTTAACTAAAATCATACACAAAAAAATTTGGTCAAGATTTCTGACTCAAAAATTAAACGAAGGCTTAATGGCAGCTTCCCATCGGGCACGCGGTTTGTTTATGATAAAGTGTTTTCTCGAACACTATGATTAATTATTTTAGCCAATTTATTTATAGGGAATCGTGGGAGGTGTACTATTTGTATACCCCTCTGTTCGGGGAATCGCAAATGCGATGCTTTATTATATTATTCATGGAAAAGCGAAGCCTTCTCTGTAACGTTAACAAGGATGGGGACGGAAAGTTTTCCCAGAAAATGTCAGATGAAATTTCCGTGAATTTTAAACTAACAGAGGTTTGAAGGTTTTGTGTAGGTGCTGCGTCGGTCGAGTCCTTATTGTTCGTAGTTGGTTGTTTGGTGGCCTTTTGGCCTTGTATAGGTACTTTCTGTTTCATTTTCTTTTTGTTACTTTTTTTTTATATAATTGTGTTTTGTGTAGGTTCTGCGTGCGGCTGAAATGTTGAACAAAAGTTCCTTTTATGTAGCTCTCTACATAAAAGGAACTTTTGTTCAGAGCACTAAGGAAGGATTTTCAAAAATTCATCCCGAGGTTGTACGGAAATTCGTCACTTTTGCCGAAGTTCTGTGTCTTGTAATGTTAATTACTTTACTTACCTAGTATTGTATACAATCAGTATTTTCTAATTGAACAGACAGCTGTGCTGCTGGACAGTTTGTTGCGCCACTTCTTCCCAGCGATAGCACTAGGAAGTGGTGAAGGGCGGGCGTTTTGGGGGACTGTCTTTGTAATTTTGACGTTCGAAAAATACTGATTCTCAGCCTAATTTGAATAAATGACTTTTGATTTTGATGGGAAACCCCTTCAGGCGCACACGGCTTGTATATAATTATAAAAATCTTAAGGTTCCTTATATTTTTGTCCTCAGGCGCTACCAGTAACGAATCAAGCAAGCACGAGGACCCAAAGCACGGCGGTATCAAAGTGGTGCAGTTGGCAGTACTGCAGAAACCAACCAATAACGACCAGGACGATTCTGACGGTGAGCTTTTTTTAGGTATCAAATCAAGACTTTTATTATTATTTTTGCCCTCATCTTATCATCAGCATCATTTCGTAAGTCAAGTCCTGATGAAATCACAAACGGAATCCATTATATTAGGATTGAAACAGACAGGCCTGTGGCTGCCTTGAAAACACAACTATTTTGTACACTAATCGTATATCCTTTGTTGCTAATTAATTACCCACTAATATTTTTATAAGCTTTCTGTAAGACAAAAAAGCAAATCCATAATGTATATCAAATACAAACATTACGGCGAACAAAATGTAACTAAAAAAAAACTTGAGAGGTGTCAAGGGACACCCGGATGGAACGAAGTTCAAAGAGAGAGAGACAGAGAAACACGCACACGCCGCACGGCTTACAACTATAGCAAAAAGTGTCGTTCCAACTTTTGGTCTTAATTTTTTCCGTCTAGCCCCCTTTCGCAACGCGCGATAAGGAACTTCGTTCCAATTAAAAAAGGCAGATATGTAAATTAAACATAAAAATATGGGAAGGCGGAAGGGAGGCGTTTGCCCTGACCCCCCTGGGACACAAACCACTCATAATAATAAAATAAGCGTCACATTCATTATTCATTATCACCACCAACCACTATACAGGGTGGCAGGGACCTCGACGCCCAAACTGTAATCATGGATTCAGCACATGAGCTGTTTAGACCCCATAGCGTCGAAATTTTTCGTCGGTTATAAAAAAAAGAGGTGTCAAGGGACACCCGGATGGAACGAAGTTCAAAGAGAGAGAGAGAGACAGACAGAGAAACATGCGCACGCCGCACGGCTTACAACTACCTATAGCAAAAAGTGTCGTTCCAACTTTTGGTCTTAATTTTTTCCGTCTAGCCCCCTTTCGCAACGCGCGATAAGGAACTTCGTTCCAAAAAAAAAAATTGCTGTTCCATACGTTTTGACCGCGTAGATATTAAACTTCTATGAAACAGAAGATTTTGTTTTTGATAACCGACGAAAAATTTCTACGCTATGGGCTCTAAACTCATGTGCTGAATCTATTACAGTTACAGTTTGCGCATCGATGAACCTGCCACCCTGTAGACTTAACCCTAACATAAAATAATGTTCCTACAGAGAAAGGCGGCAACAAAATAGATGACGATGAGGAGACAGACTCCAGTGGCTCGGTGTCCGACTCCGCGACCAACGACGCGCAGGAGGGACGTCCTCACGTGTGCGACGTGTGCGACCTCAGGTAACTATCAGTCAACACATACACTGCCAGGAAAAACGTTTTGGTGGTTAAACCTGTGAAGGCGTCGCGGTAGACGCCGTAGAAGATGGGATGGCCTATGGGATGGCACGAGCTGGAGTAAAAAGAACGACCAGTGGTCCACTTTAGGCCTGGATCGAAAGAGCTGGAAGTTTGGGGAGAGGCCTTAGCCCAGCAGTGGTATGATGCAGGCTCACAGTAAATAAAAAGACGACCAAGGGCCGGTTGTTTCAAACGGTTGGTTAACGTAACATACGTACGTCAAATATTAACGAATATGTAATGGTCATTATTTGACGTAAGTCAAGGCCAAAATTCAATATAATATATTTCCAATTACAATATTATTGTAATTGGAAACAATTTTGTTTGATGATAGTTAGCGCCATTTTTGACGTATACGCGTGCGTCAAGTGGACGTGAAACAACCCGCCCTAAATTTGCATACACACAAACAACACGCGTCAACGGTAGAAAGAAAGAAACTGCAGCCATCGACAACGTGCCGCTTGTGTATTTAAGTACGGTGCTCAAATGCGCCAGCGGTGCGTTGTCGACGGATACGCAATCTGTATAGCAGCTTGAAATCTTTAGGCTTCAATTCCTTACTGTTTAAGATCATGACTCCTGAATGATACCTGTACGCCAACAGCTTAATGAAACAGCGTGTACTAATGCTGTCGCTACCCGCAGGTTCCAGCGCTCGTCGCACCTGTCGCGCCACAAGCTGACGCACACGGGCGAGCGCCCCTTCACGTGCGGCGGCTGCGGCCGCTCCTTCGCGCGCTCCGACAAGCTGCGCGTGCACACCAAGATCTGCGAGAAGGTACGGCCGCGGCCTCACTACTTGCCTTGGGACAAATAAGCTTGAAGAGAAGTGGTCACCCCGCTAACGGATATCTCAAGTTATAAAACGCACCATACGGACGCTTTCTCTACTTAATCATCATCTGCATCCTTTTCCCAATTATGTTGGGGTCGGCTTCCAGTCTAACCGGATGCAGCTGAATACCAGTGTTTTACAGGGAGCGACTGCTTATCTCACCTCTACAAAACAGTTACTAGGTATTACCTACGATACCCCTTGGTAAGACTGGTTGTCAGACTTTCGGGCTTCTGACTACCCGTAACGATTGTCAAAGAACCAAAAATGACAGCTGGGACCAACCGTTTAACGTGCTTTCCGAGGCACAGAGGGGTATAGGTATTTATTTATTTATTTATTTATTAAGGCACATCAACAACACAAACACAAACATTTACAAATAACATAGAACAGAGACATGAACTAGTGTTGAAGTTGTTGGTATGTGAAGATGGTCACCCATCCACAGACCAACCGCGGCAAACGTAGTTTAACCTGATCGATCAACCTGTGCGGCTGTTAATATTTAGCCACAGGCCTCGGCTTTCTCTACATAATGGAAGCCTTAAATTCATTCCTTGACTGACAGACAATGCACAGTGAGACAGGCAAAACCGCTGGGCTCTAGAAGCATTAAATTTATGCTTTTTATAACAAAGGTGAGCAATTTGACATTTAGTCCCTATATAAGGTGAAAGTTGTCAGAAGCCCGAAAGTCTGACAACCAGTCTTACCAAGGGGTATCGTATTACCCAGTAACTGGGTTGTGGAGGTCAGATAGGCAGTCGCTCCATGTAAAATACTGGTATTCAGCTGCATCCGGTTAGACTGGAAGCCGACCCCAACATAGTTGGGAAAAGGCTCGGCAGATGATGATAAGGTGAATGTTTATATGAAAGGCCTTTATTTTTACCGGTCGGAAATCCCATCGGGCACACAGCTTGTTTCAAGATAACTATTTAGTTAAGTACAACAATAAATCGAAAAAGTGAAGATACGACAGCTCAACTCAAAAGTTCCATAAAAATATTTTAAAAAAAACGCATCCTTTTTCAGATTTCTCCCTTTTCACACAACATTTTTAACCAAATCAACTCTCAAATTACAGGAAGACCCAACAGTAGACATGGCAAACGATACTCCCTCAACGAAACGCGAGAACAACTCGGAAGTGATGTCAGGCATGGTGCGGACTACACACCGCGAATCTGGACACTTGGGTAATTTAACACAAATACTAATTGATATAAAATGCTTTTGTAGTCTACATGAGTTTATTTATTTATACAGGATAATATTTTAGCTGGTGCGCAAACTGTAACCATTAATTCAGTACATGATTCTGAACCCCCCCTGTGTTGAAATATTTTGCCAGTTATTAAAAGAAAAAAATAGCTATGCCATATATTTTGATCGCGTAGTTATTGCACTTTTCTATGAAACAGTAGATTTTTCTTTTGATGACCGAAGAAAATGTGTCGTTCCAACTTATGGTCTTAATTTTTTCCATCTAGCCACCTTTCGCAACGCGCGATAAGGAACTTCGTTCCAAAATTTCTTCGCAAATAAATGATTTTATAATTTGTGTTGTAGTGTTCACACCTTCCGGTGACGTCATGCTCCCTCCCCGCGCGGCCGCCACGCCCGTGGTGCTGAACTCCACGCTGGAGCCCGTGCGCAACGAGATCAACCCGGACAACCTGCTGGACCCGCCCCGGCGCGGCCGCGGCCGGCCCAGGAAGACTCCGCTGCCGCTCACGCCCAAGATCAAGAAGAAGAGGGGGCGCCCGCCTAAGACTTCGATGGGTAAGTGTTGATATTGATACATTTTAAATTGCTTTATCTCTGGAAATAAAAAGGACGACGGACAAAGTACTGTAGACCCCATCCCTAATTTTTTTTGATCCAACAGACATCATTTTGTCTCATATTTTTCGCTACGGGCTACAAAATAACAAAATCAAAATCAAAAGTCATTTTCTTAAATTAGGCTGAGAATCAGCACTTTTCGAACGTCAAAATTACAAAAGACAGTCCCCCAAAACGCCACCACTTCCTAGTGCTATCGCTGGGAAGAAGTGGCGCAACAAACTGTCCAGCAGCACAGTGTCTGTTCAGTTATAAAATACTTGATACTTGCTTGTATACAAAACTAGGCGTTAAGTAATTAACATTACAAGGCACATAACATAAAATTAAATTACTTGCAATATGTCAGCTAGCCACGCCAATATACCAACAAATATAATAAAAACTATACATACTCAAGCTAAAAAATAATTAATTAAAATTAAAACTTACTACCTAAATAAAAGCCTCGAGGCATAAAGGGCGTGCCAGCTTACATCTTTATGCATTGCTGGGTTCTGGTCACATAGCTGTCACGCCCTTTATGCCTTTATAACAAACCGTTTGTTTAATGTCGTAAATATACGGTGTCTCTTGAAACAATAACTTCTTTCAGTTTCATATATCTAACAAAAATATGGATGTTGGGTTTCTTTTTTACGTCACAATAAAAGAGATAAAACAAAATTATTACCGACTTATATAAAATGGAACATAAAACTACAAAGCATCACACCTATATTCAACGAAGGAGTAGGACATATTTTGTACTACAGTAGTACCATAACATTTCTTTCTTTTCTGCGAATACCATACATTTGTCGGTCGTCGCCATAGTAAAGAATGATCAGTAAACCAAGACCTTTTAAGTGAGATACGTCTCTCTCAAGTCTCTTGACTAAGTTACAATTTTGGGGACGCTAAGTTCCATCGTCCTTTGTTAATGACCATTGTACTAAAAAAGGACAGATCAATTAGAACAGAAAAAGGGCCGGGCCTGGCAGTTATATTTGGCAAATAGATTGACGTAGACGCCATCAACGTCGATCTGCTTTCGTAAATTGCTTCGCTGTCCCCTGGGATAACTGATACGTAACCCACGCTTCTGATAAAATGACTCATGTTCCTTTTATAGACAACCACGCTCGTTCCTTGGCATAAATAGGCATGATGGTGGAAAGTTTGTCTGTAAACCTCATTGTAACATTCTATTTAACACGTGTTTCTGATTGTCGGGTGCACAATAAGGAGAAATCTTATCTGTCATGATACTTTCGCGAAGTCACACTTTTCCGTTTCTGGTGTCTGCCACAAAAATATCGTTTCATCATCTGCCTAGCCTTTTCCCAACTATGTTGGGGTCGGCTTCCAGTCTAACCGGAGGCAGCTGAATACCAGTATTTTTCATGGAGCGACTGCCTATCTGACCTCCACAACCCAGTTACTGGGTAATACGATACCCCATGGTAAGACTGGTTGTCAGACTTTCGGGCTTCTGACTACCCGTAACGACTGTCAAAGATCCACGAACGACAGCCGGGACCAACGGCTTAACGTGCTTTCCGAGGCACGGAGGGGTCTCGGTAAGTAAAGATGGTCACCCATCTACAGACCAACCGCGGCAAGCGTAGCTTAACCTGACCGATCGACCTGTGCGGCTGTTATTATTTAGCCACGGGCCCCTCCCACAAAAATATCGTTTATTTATTTATTTACCCATTATGGTCACACATTTATATAAACAGAAGAAAAAACAGAACAGAAAAAATAGGTACAGAGGTGATGCTTATTTCATAAGAAATTTCTTCCAGCATACCTGCGATAGGACAATAGCATAGATAGCGCTTCTCGTCATCTTTTCTGATGCGCACAGCTAAGGAGTGGAACCGTCTGCCTGCGTCTGCATTCCCGAGTTCATACAACCCGAATCTTTTCAAGGCGAGAGTGAATAGGCTTCTTCTGGGCAAGCTCGTTCCACCGTAGATCTCATCCCTGTCTCTGGGCTGGATTGAGGTCAAGAGTGAGCCCATTGTAAATAAAAAATAATAATAAAAAAGATACAGAGATCGTCGTCGACCATTTTTCTCTTAAGATAAATTATAATTAATAAGCCGTGCTCCCGAAGGGGTTTCCCACCGACAAAAATGACGAATGACGACGACTTATTCTCTTTTGGTATACACGTGTTTCTGTGACAAATAAATCCATATTTTCTTTCTGCTTTAGAGCGGTTTAAACAGTCCATCTTTTATCAATGAATGATTGAATTTTAGAGTTTTATGAAGTCGGTTTCCTAATCTTTCCCTGATACGTTCCAGACATGGAAGGCTGCGTGTTAACAAGCGGCACAGTGATGGGCCCGAGCCCGCAGATGTCGCACCTCACGCCGTCGGGACAACAGCTGCTGCTCAAGAGGAAGAGAGGCCGTCCTCCGAAGAACTACCTGCTGCCTCGGCAAGGTATGTACTTCTGCATTAACGATATTAGAGAATTGATTACTTAGTTATTATCAGAACACATAGGTTATAATAATAGTAATATCCCTGGACATTTCACACAGCGCCATCTAGTCCCAAGCTAAGCAACCTAATGCTTGTGTTATGGTAACAAGATGGCTGATAAACTACTTATATACATTTTTTTTTTTGTTTTAAATACATACATATTATAGATAGAAAAACACCCAGACTCGGAACAAATACATGTAGGTCATACAATATTTAGGTGATGGATTACATAACATTGCTATGTTATGTAAGCACCTTATATCTATTCCCCTATGTGTGGTGTGTGTAACGGGGATTCGGGACAGGTGTAATGCTTTACACCTGTGATCCGCGAAGAGTTAGGCAGAGGAAAGCAATACAAGCTGTTGTTTTGCATCCTCGTCAAATTTCAGGAGGCTGTTATTAAAGATATAAATAATCAAATAAAATTACGATCCGTTGTAAAAAATGAATAAATACTTGTTTTTTTAGTTATTTAAGTTTGACAGTATTTAAGAATACACCACTTTCAAAGAACACGATCGCGTTATGGTATCGTATAAGCGGCCGCGTTTTTATGTGTGTGTAAAAGGGCAGTTACAGTGCGGTCTCACACAGGCCGCATTTCAAAATGCGAGTCCCACACATGCCGAATCCCGAAAAAAGAAAAAAAAACTTACTTATTTTATTATTGATTCGTGTCGAGAATCAGTAGCAGTTACCTCCTTAAATTTGACGAGGATGCAAAACGACACCTTGTATTTTGTCAATTATGCTTAACCATTTATTTATAGGGCAGAAACGAAAGTTGTAGTTAACTAGTCTATCTTTCGACTTTTTTTTTAGCCTATACTGTCCCACTGTTGGGCAAAGGCCTCCCCAAGTACTTCCAGGAACTCCTTTCGATTTTATCAATTAAAAATCGACCTTAAAGTTAGACTTGTCAGGTGGTTACAGGCGCTGTACAAATTTCGTTTCGGGCCTTTAAAGGGTTAAAGTCCCATGTGATAGGGGTGAGCTTATTGCCTTCACCAGGGCACAAATCCAGACTCCTAGCTGCTACTGAAAAAATCCTGATGGACGAACACAATGAATTTCCAAAATATTTAGTAAAATCAGTAATGTCTATGTTTAATATAAACCACTTTTATTTTTCTTATTTTTATAGTTCTCTGTGTTATTATTTATTTAACATACACTGATTAATTACTATTTTTCATTACTAGAAAATATAAAGGAGACTTTATATTTTCAGTTTAAAAAAAAATGCAGGCTTGTAAAATTCATACAATATCTCTTTGTGAATCTACTCGACGCCATGATGCGATCACAGTGTCCTTGATTAGATGAAATAATTGCTTTTAAGATCGTCATTTTAAATGAGAGTGGTTTACTAAAATGTTATCTTATCTATGTATAATATTATTTATTGCTCTACACTTTCCCGCAAGTTGCCGCGCACAATGAATGTAGTTTATATGGTTATACAGACAAAAAATGTCAAGTAATATCCTTAACTTGACACGTTCCCGATATATTTGGAGGTAAAGATCACCTTAAGAGAACTATGAAAAAGATTTAAAAAATGCAGTAATTACGTGTGTATACGCATTGTGTGTATACGCACAGTTTCTGGTCCTTACTTGAAATTTTTTGTTTGTATAACTGTCCCCTACCCATATATACTAAAAATCAAAATGGCGGCGGGTGGATGTGCCAGGTTCCATATAAAAATGTTCGAACCCCATTCGTATTTTTATAATGTCCCCGCAATTCTAGTTTTTGCATACAATAATGTATCTCCAGTCACAATTACACTATTTAAATGTTTAAGTCCATACAATTTGTTCTGAGTCATGAGCGGAATGTTTTTGTCATGAATAATATCCGACCGTTATTGTATTATTACTCATCTACACGTGTTTTTCTTTAAGTTTTGTGTGTGTGTGTTTTATTGCAATTTTTGTGTATGTGTGTGTTGCGTGGACATAGTCTAGCTTACGACATTAAATTTATCACGTTTTAATTGTCATCTTGAATTCTAAATAGTTTCATCAACTTTAGAGACGTATTTTATTTTATTGGAATTCATTCAAAGGAAAAATAATCATGTTTTGTTTGAGTTTTAATAAGCATTGATTGGATGTTTATAAATATCAGGTTTTTCTTGCTAAAGCTGGAATTCATTTAATGGTTCTGGCTAAAACAAAGATGTAACTCCTAAACAATATCTGCAGTTTTTGTCATAATAATAATAATAGCTTTTATGAGGTTTCTCTCTCTGGAGCCCTGACCTTGATAGCTTGGACCCTGTTCCTGATACCGGTTGCCAACATTTAATTATTTTTTTTTTACTATCCTACTTTCTCCTCTGGCCTCCCCATGTATATAATAAAATAGAAGGAAATAATAATAGGTTTTTATGAAAAAGCAATAAGTTAGAAACCCCTTTAGTTTATTTATAAACGATGATTAAAGTTAACTGACGTTCAAACGTCAAAAATCAACGTTTATGAATAAGGTGATAACGTTTAATGAGCTGCTAGATGATGTCCGCACAATGTTGCCTTTATGTATTATGCTTTATATTGCGTTGGACATATTCTCTTGCTTCCGAATATTTTGTTTATTTTTGGCTTCAAACATCGTCATTTTCCGCCTGGTTTTTGCTGCATGGCAATATTTTTTATTCGTTTACTTTATTAAAGGAATAATTCAAATAGAACTGGAAAAAGTAGTTAAAAAAAAATGTTGTAAAAGTTCCTACATATTAAAATATAATAATAAAACAGTGACGATTTTTTTTGTTATGAAATAATATCTAAAGTGAGCACCTATTAGGACGTTTACTTTATGGTTTCAATCCAAAGAAACCATTGATTGAAATTCATCAAGATTTTTCCCACAGTGCAGTATATATATTAAAAAAAAAAAAACTATAAGAATAAATTACTATAATAATTGTAATATGTCGAAACTGTCAAATTTGCTTTAGCGATAAAGTTGAAAATATATTAAAGAAATTTGACAGATTGTAGTAGCTTGATGTGCTGGCGTCTGTACATACTTGAAAAAAAAACTAGTCGAAAGCATAACCTTCTCCTTTTTTGAAGCCGGTTAATAAATAAACTCTACAAAAGTCAACTGAGATTAAGTTCAACGCTACCGCGAGCTAACGCATATCTCTCTTTAGGTATGGAAATGGATATATCGACGCAGTACGGGCTCGCGATCAACAAGTTTTGTTAGTACCCACCACTTTTGAGGCATGATAGTTAACTACTTGACAAAATTGGGAACAACGTCGGTACTAATCGGTATTAGTTGATATTGGCTTGGGTTTTACATGGAGTGGAAGCAAAATTATATGTTAATTTATGGACAAACTTGGGCGACTAAAAATGCGCTTATGACATGGAGAAGTACCTACGAACGGGGTGAATAGGGATGCTGGGTTGAATCGGGACGAAACTTTAAATGGATTTGAACGTAGAAATAATAATTTCTTGGCAACAAGGGCATTTAATCGTTGATTATAATACAGTAAACACATTAGAGTCCTTTTTGGCAACAAACTATATTATTTCTACATTAAAATACCTTTTAAAGTTTCGCCCCGATTCACCCCTTCACCCCGTTTGACCATAGTACATTCTCATAGAAAATTGGCCTATTAGAGCCGAAAGCAACCAGCAAACTCTATATTGAAATGGATATCAGTATTGGAAACTGAAATCAGTTCGCATGACACAGTTTTAATCAAAATTCGAGAGTTTACAATCAAGATTTACGGACATCAAATCAAATATTTTTCTTGTCACATAAATCTTTTACAGGGTGCAGGGACATCGCCGCACAACCTGTTACCAATACCATGAATTTAATACATGATACTGGAACAGGAAACAGTTGATATTTTTTTTATTAAACGAAAAATTTTAACCTCATCTGCCTAGCCTTTTCCCAACTATGTTGGGGTCGGCTTCCAGTCTAACCGGATGCAGCTGAATACCAGTATTTTACATGGAGCGACTGCCTATCTGACCTCCACAACCCAGTTACTGGGTAATACGATACCCCTTGGTAAGACTGGTTGTCAGACTATCGGGCTTCTGACTACCCGTAACGACTGACAAAGATCCACGAATGACAGCCGGGATCAACGGCTCAACGTGCTTTCCGAGGCACGGAGGGGTCTAGGTATGTAAAGATGGTCACCCATCCACAGACCAACCGCGGCAAGCGCAGCTTAACCTGACCGAAACGAAACGAAAAATTTTAACCACTGCTTTAAAATTTTTCGTTAATTAATAAAAAAAATATCAACTGTTTCCTACAAAAGTGCAATACCTGGCGTGGTCAAAATGTATAAAACAACTAATTTGTTTTTTTTTAATAACTGACGGTAAATTTCAACGCATTGATTTTTTTCCAGAATCATGTACTGAATCCATGTTATCTGGTTGCGCTTCGATCTCCCTGCCAGCCTGTATAGTTGTTACAATATTATGATAGATTAGTAAAACCCAGTCAAAAACTAAAATCCTAATAACCATTATAATAATCAGCTACGATGCTCGGTCTCCATTAATATTGAACTAAATTACTAACAAAACTAACCGCTACTAACTTGTCTAATGAATTAATTATATATTACACAGCAGTTAGGTAAATGTTATCAGAATATGTATTTAGTTTATACATCTTGTTTGCTTTCGCATGCTTCCTAATCAATCACGAAACACTGACTGTGAAAATATCCGGGCGACTTGTCGATGCACCCAAAAAAAAAACTAATATAAAATGGTAGTCGTAATTCACAAAATCTAAATAAAATCTCAAATCTTCCAGACGGACGACCCAACGAAAACTACAACGCGACCAACCTACCCTTCGGCGACTTCTCCTACCTAACTGAAATGATCTACAACCCGCTGGCGTACGGCGGCTCCTATGGCGGCGTCACCAGCGTCGACCCCGACCGCAACGTGGACACCGACCAGAGCCTCAACACCGACCAATCGCACGACAGAACCATCGACGTCTCCGACTCCTCTTCAGACGACGACGACTCCCGCGTCGAACAAGACGACAACGTCCCATCCGTCGCCATGGAAACACAAATCATGACCGTAGGAGACTGCCAGATCGTGAAACTACCCCCCAATAACGATGAAAAGGAAGAAAAGATGGAACAGATCGTGGAGACCAGCACAGTGTCATCGTCAACACCGTCTTCGGTGACGATCACGCCCATCACAACTGTAGGTGACTGTACCATCAGGCCTGTTGAGAACACATAAAATTTCACACCCATTTTCGTCTACCCCGTATACTTCGGTGATGTACGGGATTGAAGATATGAGCCTATTGCTGCAGACTGTTATTTAGCGATGATTGTGAGTGAGTAACGAAGGTTCTATGATTTTTTTATATTTTGCAAGATCTCAGATTGAGAGTCAATGCAAGTTTATAGTTATATGTTGCGATTTTTGGTGAAAAATCATATGCGGTTTATATTGTTTTACGTAACACCATATTGTGTTAAAAAGTGTTTGTTTTTTCATTGCAATTAATGTGTATCTGCATTTGGGAAATTCTAAATTGCGGCTTTTTCGAGGTGTCGTAGGAAAGTCTAAACAATATGGGGTAGACTTTATAGTAATTTTATTATTGTGGTAGCATTCACTTTGGAATTAAGTGGTCGAGTACACACGGCGGTGTTTGGAATTGAATTTGTTCATTAGGCTGGCTGCATACATAATAGACCAACCTGGTACTAAAATCAGAATAGCGATTTCTCGTAGATCAAGCTTCCGCAAAATGCACTCGAACATTTTCTTCGTCACAATCACAAGTATAAGGCCAATCTGACTACTTACTTTTTAATGACGGTGCTTTATCTGGAGAGCCTTAAAAAGTGATGACACTTAAATTCTTCCGGGGCAAGGCGACAGAATATTTGTTATTAACAAATGCGCATACTTATGGTATAATTGCCACTATCTGTCCATCACCCAAAGGTGGACTGATGTCTATGGCATTAAGTCCGCCTCTGTACATGTATGTGCTTGAAGTATTAAATAAATAAATAAAATGGTCAGACCTGCAACAGAAAGGTCAAATCAAATGATCACTAAAAGAAAAATAATTAAAACTTGCAACTACCCTCAAAAGTTTAACATAAAAGTCTTCCTAAACACGGTAATGCTACTACAATGATACTCATTTATAAATATTAAAAAAAAAAAAGATTTCAAGTGACTGTCAAAAATGCATTTAGAATTGGTGGTGATGAAATATTTATTTTATTGGTCAACTAATGTACCATAATGCCATAAGCTTTACATAATTTTAATCGTGATACTCAATTAGACGACTTGTATACTTATCAGAACAAAATATTAATTGTCACAATGTTGTTGTGTTGTGTATTGCGTGGGGGAGTTTCATATTCAATACATTGGCAAGGTATTTGCAAGGTAATCCGGTTTGGCCACACCTGCGCATGCGCACTACGCGCCTTGCACGGGTATGGACGCCTCACACAGCGCGCATACGCGCATTTCGCAAACAGCTTACGCGCAGGTCGCGAGGATTTATGTGTGCGAATTGTTTGTGCTTCATTGACTGATTTAGTATGGACGCTTTCGAGAATAATACGCGAAATCACGAATATTACAACTTGCAGGCAAACCCCTCGCGAACCGCACTGTTCCTGCGTATGCGCAGGTGTGGATCCTTATGGTTACCTATTGATTGAAGCCGTATTAGGTCAAATCCAGGTTTTAAATATATTTGAGTGCATGATACAAGAAATTCATAGTTGCCATAAAAAGGTGCTCATTCCCAATGATTATTAATTGAAGACAGTGTTTATAACTGTTCTTATATATATTATGCAACTGAAAAAAGTTAACACAATATGAAGTAAAATTAATAAAGGAAATAATTACTTCAGTGTTCACGTAAATAGTTCGACTCCCGCGCAGTACATGACAGAACAAAACGTTTTACGTATAGATGTGTATTTTGCGAATATCTACATAGAAGCAGCATATTTACTGAGTAATAATAATTGTAACAGTGGACACTATTTAGATACGCGATGTTTATCCTAATGTGCACTTATCGTTGCCTTCACTGTTTTAATCGTTTAGGACGGTGTACACACCACCGCGAGACACAGAGTAGGCTTGATTAAACCCACCAGTACAACAGTCGCGGTGGTGTGAGAGCCGACTTTATTTGACACTCCTCAAAAGTATTTCTATTTTTTTACACGCGAAATCTCTCGATTGATCTGATTTTTTTAATAAAACGAGAGACTGACTTCCATTACGTGGTTAGGAAATATTTTTGAGCAGTGCTCCTCGTGCGGACGAATAGCATCTGGTTGGCTGTCTGTTTTACGTTTATTTTCTATTTTAATTTTATAGTTAGTCGTTGTGTAGCAGGGCACACGCAGTTTCGCCTTTTCCATATTTTTAACTGTATCAATCTCTGTGAATATTAGAATGTAGTACGTAGTGTCTTAGATGAATATAAAAACTTAATATTCTAAATATTAACTCGACAACACCACACAGACAAGTGATACGAATAAGCTACATATTTTTAGCAGAAACATATTGTATTGACATATTAACAATATATTTCTTTAATAGTTTTGCCTGTAAAAGCAATGGATAACGTATCGTAGTTCTATATATTACGATAGTACACAATATATAACCACATATTTTAAAGACAGCTGTTGTCGGCGGTGCGGCCCGTGAGACGGGTGACGTCGACTCATATGATATTTTTCGAACAAACACATTTTAGTTCCTTGTTATGTTCGTTAGAGACTATTGTAGAAGTCTGCATACATATTATAATGTCGGTGTAATAATAAAAAGTATTAAACTCACTATTATGAAAAATCATAATCATTATTTTCTTTATAATCTGTACAGAAGTAGATATAGTTCCTAACTTGTAATCGATACAAAACTATAACCCTTGAATTAATGAAGTAGATGAGACGTAATATTTCTTTAATCATTTAGAATTAAGTTTATATTATGATCAAACTTTGAGTATATCTTTTTTAGTATTCACTATTAGCGATAGTCGTCGATTTTTTTAAGTATCATTGCGATATATTTTTACGTATTTAATGGAAGACTGCTCGGATTCGTTTTCTGTTAACGTGTATCGTTTGAGGCGAGCACTCGTTGGTGCGACAAATCGCGTGCGACTAAACGCAACGAACGTGACTGGATAGGTCGAAGGTTTCAATTGCGGGTACTTATGTCTAACTTCTGTGACATATATAAGCGGAAGTTAGCTCCAATCGCAGTGTACGAAATGCCAAACCAACGAGCCTCACCTACTTATTTTTATTGTGAACATTTTGACATAAATGAAGCCCCGAAGAGGCATGTAATCATGAGTCTCAGACGGCAAGCTAAGCTTATTGAGAATTATTTTAATATAGGAATCTGTATTTTTATAACGATACTAAGATAAGTTGATACAGAAATCAGTTACTCCCGTCACACGTAATAGTATAGTAAGCTGTGTTTAAGTTGTGTTTACAAACGCCTATTGGCTCCGTTGTCGTTAAGTTTTTGTGTTCCCTTCAAGGTTTGACAGTCATTATCTACATATATCTGCATTTGGTACTGTAGAAGTAGAGGAGCAATAATTAGAAGATTGATATGTGTGGTAATTAGGTCCTGATGGTAATCAAGATAAATATTTGGCTTTGCTTTAAATCTTAAATAAAGGCATCTATAGATTATAAAAATTGCCTAGTTTTAATAAAGGCAAGCCTATTTCGGTTCCATTCTAAATATTGTCAATTTTAAGTAAAATCACTGAGCAATTAAAAAGTTCTTTAATAATATTAAAATCACTTTGTTCTTCTGAAAGACTTTTGTCTCAAAAAGGAGATGTTTTCAAGTGTTTGGAGTTCAGTCTTAGATAAAGACGGTTTTGAATATATGTAGATACTGATTGGTTCATAAGTTTTGGCAATATGACGGTTATAATCGGACGTTAGAATCGAGAGCAAGAATTGCATTTATATTTATTTTGTATTGGTGCGATATGTTGCAAAATTATTGTTTGAAACGGATATTTGAAGAAATTGTATTGTTTTATAAGTATACGCTGTCTAAAAATATTAGTTATTGTACACGAAAATGAAAATCTTTTATAAAATCAGGGCCCCAATTCTGTATTATTCCCCGCGAAATCTTACCACGTGTAAACCACGTCAATATCGTGTCTTGTTAACGGCAAGGAATCGAAATGTTAACCGTACGGACAATATGTATTTTGACAGTTCAAACCACGCCATTGTGTCACAGAGAATACGTTAGCAGAAGGCTAATTCTTGTAATTTAAAACGTTCAAAATCTAGTCGCAGTCTCATCTCGGCGATAAACAAATGTCAAAAACTTTTCAAAATGTATGGAAATTAGACTATTTTTGACAGATTGAGACTGAGATCAGACTGCACGTTCTTAAAATTATGAGAATTACCTCTCTGATGTCGTGATTAACTAAGGAATTGACGTGGTTTCGTAGTAAGGAATCGTTAAGTGGTCATAGTGAATTAGGGCCCAGGAGGTTTAACATTAGTTCTCATAGTTAGCTAGTTAGTTTACATCCTCATTAGCTAGTTATTTTACATCTTCATTAGCTAGTTATTTTACATCCTCACCATCCACAAGCCAGACTTCACCACGCTCCTGGACCAAACTCTTTCAGGTTTGGCCCCCGATGGCAACAATGCCGTTATTTTACATACTAACTGACAATACGACCCACGCGCTGGCTTAGATCCTGCGTTCAAACTGTTAAATACTTGTCAAATGACATCGTAATACTCTTGTCTAACTTGGTCGGATAGTAAACATCATTGGGAACTCGTGTTAAGCTTCCAACCCTATTTGTCTATGACGATAAAAAGATTGTACGCTGATCCCTAATCTATTTTAAGGGTTTTAGGAAGAGATTATTTGTATACCCAATCACTCCTCCAAAATTGTAATAATTTACTTTGGTATAAAGTTATTTTTCTATACTACACATAGCATACATTAGCATGGATATTTCGGAACCTCTCTACTTATTAAGGGAATGCGCCCACGAGCAACTGTATTTCCGATCCAGCCTGTCCCCGGCTGAGCTCTCCAGCGACGCCCTAAGCCGAGATCCGTACCCCACAGGGGGTGCCCTTGGCGTGTAGTCGTTTAGTTGAACTGCGAGATGCCATAAAAAAAAAACACGAGCAACTGTTGTGTCTCACATCAAGTGTACGGGTTTGAATGTAAGCAGAAAGTTGAAGTAAGACAGCACTTTCATACTTTAGATGTGAGACAAATCAAGTTGCTGGACAGCTAAGTTGCTCGTGGTCGCCCCTCCCTAAGCCTACAGTAACGCATTTCATGAATATCCCTGCATTTGCTACACAGCGCTACCACCAAACTCTTTAATGTGTTCAATGAAGAAGTGCAATTATTATGCAGCTATTTAGCAATAATTTTAAGTCTTAGTTGTACTAACAGCCTGTAAACCCGTGTGTTGAATGTAGCTCTGATTTCGATACCCATTTACATTCATAAAGAAAAACACTTACATCGATAATAAAGCTAAAACAATATTATCGAAGCGATATCCTATCGAAACCGGAGTGATATTGACATTTCTAAATGAAAGTAAAGAAATATCACGCGAAATGTGCTATGTGTAGTAACTTCCCCAATCAAAACATGTTTCCATTGATAATTTGTCGTAAAATTATATATTTTACGGCCGGATAGTTTTTAGACAAATAGTATATTATGTTTAGTTTTAACGAACGTTTTATATTCCTGTATTTTGTGAAATGTCCATCATTTTACGTTGTGATCATTTGAGTGCAAAATTATTATATGTGTCAGTCCAGGCATAAAGGGTCCAGTAGTGGGGTATTGAGTTAAGACTGGATTCGGTATCTAGAATAGTCAATTGATAGTATGGATTGAAAAAATAATCAAAAAGTAGCACACGTTTTTTTTTATCAGACATTTGAAGTTGAAATTCTGAAAAAGCTTGATTTGAGAAAAAGCATTTTGAAAGTTTGAGTGAAAAAAAAACACACTTTTACTTGCTTGTTACGTAGATTTTTATTCATTATTGTAGATTGATATGTTTTCCATAGAATCAACTTATAATTATACTTTTGACATCAAAACTAAAACAATTATTATCAAAATAAAAGAAGGATACACAGTCTAGTAAAAAAGGTCCACTTGCCGATATTTAATAAAAAGTTAGTTATTGCGATAGTAATTAACAATAAAAAACTAAAATTAAGTATTCTTACTCTATTTAGGAACTAACAAAATAACAAGACAGGCTTTTTTCAAACATTACTGCAACAGAATAATGATTATTTTAGCCACTGGTACCTTTTATGTAATGTCATAAAAGGTACCAGTGGCTAAAATAATCATTATTCTGTTGCAATAATATTTGAAAAAAGCCAATACAAACATAAAAATAAAACTTATTCTATTTGGGACTCCAACTTACGTTTTGGACAAAAATAAATTCCTCCTCGCACCTGATTCCTATGACCAACCTGTTTGCAGTACGAACATGTTGGTTTTTGTCGAATACTCTTTTCAATTGATGGTTTCTGAAAAGAGTACTCGACAGATGTTGTTGGGACAGAGTTGTGGTCAACATCAACATTTGGAATGGGTTTCGGGCATAAAATGTCTTTAGATTCTTCACGTACAAATTCACGAATCTTATTATAAAGATACGATTTTCTTTCGTACGTCATGCCTGCAGGGGATTTTTCTAAAGGAAAACCGTATACTTTATTCGGGTTCAAAACCTTTGATACAGTTGGTTGACTGTCAGTATATTTTTTGTAACATAACATGTGCCCTCTATTATCTTCATTTGTTTCAAAATGACTAAAATGCAGAAGTTGGTTAATAGTTACACAATCAGGTTGAAAAAAATTGGCCCAGTCGTAAGTTTTCACAAAAGTTTCTCCTTTCTCATCACCAGTTAGAACAGCTACTATAGATTTTGTTTTCGGACAAGCTTGAACAGCAGCTGCAAGAATATCCTTTAAGTTATTGCATTCCCATTTTCTAAAACTTTTTTTGAATAGACCGAAATACATGTCGGGTGCAAACTTCGTATGACCCACGGGAAGGAAAGATATACGGAAACTTCGGTGTCTGCCTGTTAAAACTCGCCATGTTGCATATTGCATGACATAGTTATTTTTATTTTGTCCAGCACAATTATCTGCATGACAAACAACATCTTTTTCGCCTATACCAAAATTTTCGAAAAAATGATGTAGCATTGAAATTATTACATTAGCTCCTTTCCCAGTAGCACAGGGTTCAGGAATTACGTACAAAACGAACTTTCTCAAAGGCTCTGCAGCAACACCAAATAAACTGACTTTAAATCCTGTCAAGAAATACAGTGGCCCAATTTGTTGTGAACTGTGCGGCAAATGCACCTGTTGGGCAAAATCAAAAGAGTAATGCATGACGCCATCATAAGAACATGGTTCATGAGGTCCAAGAATAAGAGTAGAGTCCGTTATTGAATCAGTCGCAACTTTGATTACATTGTTATAATATTTTCGTTCATTTTGCACTAAATCAAGGTGCTGCCTCGACTTTTCTACAAGCTGTATTTTTTCCTTTTCATCTAAACCACCCATTCGTCCCAACTTTATAATTAAATTATTAGAAGTGATCAGTACGGGGTATTGAAACGTATTTTATTCCCAGAATATCGACATGCCACCCACTGGTACCTTTTTAGTAAACTTTTTTCATAAAGTTTCTGGTACTTAGAAACATCGTATATAGTCATTTACTATATGAAATTGTAGATAATTGAGCATTTATTTATAACCAATTAAAATCGCGAAATGCAATTTTTATACCCAACTTTACAAAACCTCTTATATCTCGGAAACTAAATGCCGCGCACTGGACCCTTTTCGCTTGGACTGACACATATGTTTAACCAGTTTACTTTGACGATTCGTCAGTTAGGGCAGCAGATGTATACGTTTATGTTTGCATAGTCCGAGAGCAGTATTTTTTAGATGTAATCTTTATTATTATAAAACTTTTTTTATTTTAACATTATGAAATTCGATCGTTAGTTAATTTCTAACATGAAATATTTAATAAAGAAATCACAAAATTATATTTGGGTTTTTATTTATTTTTATTTTATTTATTTGGGAAAACAAACAGTGGCACATTACATTTTATAGGAAGAAACATAAAAAGATACGGCCAAATGTGTAAAAATAGGGGTGGGGTTACAATAATAATTCACAATAATTCTTATAGATAATTATTTGATCTACAATTTGTCTGGGAAGATCTTGTGAAAAAGAATTTGTGACCCCGAGTAAATTTTTTTCCAGGTGTCGGATCGATGAGGACTTTTCACATTTCACTTATAATAGTGTTTTGAACAATCCTACCAATTTTCAGCAGTGTGAATTTTTGTAACCTTGGATGTTTAAATTGACCGGACTAATAGAATTTATAACTCAGTGCCGTCTAACTTGAGGCATTTGTAACAAGAGAATCGGCACCATTGTGCAATTTTGGCTGATTTCAGAATGTCCAATTTGCTAAATGCGGCGCGGCCCACCCAAGCTGTATTCTTCTCGATAACTCCGTTTGTTGAAACTCTGTCAAATAAAAGAATATGGCCAAGATGCTGGTCAACAATCTCCAACATTTTTATTTCCGATTTTAATAGAAGGATTTGAATTGCTGGAGATGTTTGTCATAATCTTCGTCTTGGCCATATTCATCCTAAGTCCTAAGTGCTAGTTAACAAATAATCATTATTTTTAAGTATTTGATATTTTCAAACTTCTGGATGCTGAAATAAATCTTCACAAAAGGGTCAACTTTAAATTCAAATAGCAATCAAAGCTAATCGTTCCGTTGATTTAGAGGTAAATGCAAAATTATAACCACTTTTGGGTACTTGTGTGAATCAATGTTTAGAATGGTTTGGGATTACTACAGCTATTTCGATGTTATCTTAGTGGTTTTCCAGAAGCAAATCAAACACAGAATACTGTAATAATCATTGTTTATTCCATATAAATATAAATTTATTTTTGGATAACCACACTTTAGTATTGTTAGACATGTTACTGCACTAACTATCGACTAATTATTATGAGATAGATCTTATTAATAAAAAAATTGTTGCGCATTAGGTTCCTGGAGGGGGAGGGGGACCGTTGTTGACCCACTGGGGGTGCCCTGTTACTGTGCAGTAGTTGGAGCCGAACACCGGCATGTTGTGGCGGAAGGGCGGCAGGGGGGGGCCCATGGACAGCGGCATGGGGCTGCCGGCCATCCTGTTCGCTCCGAACTGGAACATGTTGCCCATGAAGGGAGGTGGTGTGCTGGGATTGAAGGGGGGAGGGAACATTGGGGGTCCTGTGAAGTTGGGGGGTGCGCTGAAGGGTCCGTGTGCTCCCGCGTCTCCGTTGGTGTGTGGGGGAGGCGTCCGGAGGCCTATATTGCTAGGCCAGGGCCTGCCTACACGTGGGAACGCGTTGGGGTTATTTCGCCTAGATCCTGCTGAAAATGGGTTCCGTCCCCGGCTGGGTCCGCTGCCGAACCGGCTGCTGGACTCTGAGGGTCTTTGGTTGCGTCGTTCGGGGACTTTCCTCGCGTTCTTGGAGGTCTCTCCGTCCTCCGACTCCTCTGTCTTGTCTCTCCGCTGCTCTTTCCTCGCTCTGTTCGCTCTTCGTTCTTCCTCGTCGTCTGAGTATTCGATCTGATGCGGGGGAGGCTCCACGTCGTGCAGCCACGATGCATCCGAGCCTTTTATTCTGAAAATTAATAAAAAAACGTTTTATAATATTGTTTGGTTAACCACTACAAGGGCCCTGGTGTTGTTCAAGATCATATTTGACTATTGTTATAAGGGATGATTTTTTCCAACGCCAGATTTTATAAGTGGAATAAAATTGACAGGTTTTTTTTTTATTTACCGTTTTTGTCAGGAAAATCTGCCAAAAAATCGGAATAACACTTATTCCTCGGGTAAAGTTATCTTGCGTTAAAAAATCAGCCTTAGGCGCGACTAAACTGGTAAGGTTAGTAACGAAAGTAAGTTAACACTCACATTTTATAATAACTACGCTCTTTGTATAAGCTTAAGAAGCTTTGTTCTGCAACATGTAGCTTTGTCAATAAACTTGATTTGACAATGTTGTTCATCGCAGTTAGTTTACTGTAGGGGAGGTGTATCAGAAATCTGTCTAAGCTTATGGACAGGCTTCTTTCTTTACTCCCCAAATATCGACACATCGTTAGTAATACACAACATTAACACTTATAGGTATGAGGAACAGGGTGTTAAGTTTCTCATCCTCGATAGAAAAGGGACCAAACGAATGTTATGCCTGGTAGACTACTGCCCGACGGTTGTCGGGCTTCTGTATACATGTTAATCGCGCGGAAAACTCTGCTTGCGAGATGTAGGATTTGCATGACGTCAGATTTGACGCGTAGTTCACATGTGGCGGTGTAGATGTCGCCACACACAAAATCATTTGCCAAAGATGTAAGTCAACGAGAAACTTACACGAGATAAACGGCGATCGAGAATCGGGTGTTGTAGCGACTGATATTATTTTTACCCGACTGCGGGACAGGGTTGTGTTAAGTTTTCTTTATACCCTCAATTTCTCAGCTTGAACTTTTTAGTTGCAATCTAGTTTTTCATCTTGTATTTTTTTTTAAACTATGTAGGTAACCATTTTTTACTTAATTATATCCGTCACTATCAAAAGATTGTAACTTACTTCATAAGTTCCGTGAGGAACACGTAGTTGGTGTGCTGGCTCTGCGGCGCGATGAACACGTCCATGCCCGCCTGCGCGCCGCGCTCGCGGACATGTTCTACTGAGTTGAAGCGCACGCAGTAGTGGGGTTCTGTTACCTGTGAAAGTCATTACATTTATGTAGAGTATGGCAGTAATTAGGTTGGACAGGCAGTCGTTCCATGTAACATACAGGCATTCAACAACACGGTTAGCGCAGTGGCTGAGCGATCGGACTGCTGCGCTGCGTGTCGCGGGTTCGATTCCCGCACAGAACAAATATTTGTAAGTCCTACATGTATTTGTTCTGAGTCTGGGTGTTTTTCTATCTATAATATGTATGTATTTACAAAAAAAAAAAAATGTATATAAGTAGTTTATCAGCCATCTTGTTACGATAACACAAGCTTTAGGTTGCTTAGCTTGGGACTAGATGGCGCTGTGTGAAATGTCCAGGGATATTATTATTATTCAGCTGCATCCGATAAGACTTGAAGTCGGTCCCAACCTAGTTGGGTAAAGGCTAGGCTAGATCGATATATGGCAGTAATTACGAGAATAATGTACCCAGGATTTTGTAACATCTTGATTTAAAAAGAGTGTCCATGGAGTTTCATGCTCGTTCTTCTCCATAAAGATCAAAAGATAAGACAAGCAAAAGCTAAGCTGCTAAGTTTCGGAATGGGCAACTAGCTTCAACTTTCTGACTAACTGACCGACTATTTGAAAATTCAAAAGTGCCTGTAAATGGTTTAAATGAAATAAATGCTGAGTTTAGGTCGGGTCTAACTGACTGGAAACCAACCACAATATAAACTGGAGTATACGCATGGTAGGAAGGACTACATGAGAGTAGATATTCCATCCTTTTCATACGCCCATCTGGTGGAAAATGCAACAATTTACAAGTAACTTTGACCCTTGATATTTTTAGCAGCGATACACAAGAGCGCACGTTATTTATTCTTTTTAGACAATATAGACGAACAAAAGATCTTTGTTTCGTTTTATTTTATCCAGAAATGAAGAAAACCATGACAGAAGTTGATTCGGGTAGCCTCTGAAGAGACCCCAACGAGATACGAACGAGAAGAAGCTGGATGCGAAAGGTGGAGAATAGCATATCGTGGAGTAGTTTGGGAGGAGCTCCAGTACAGTGACTTTTGTGTTAGTATCCTATCACAAAAGTAATAAATTAATAATAAAGTAAGTAATAATAAAGTAGTAAAAAAGTAAGTAGAATATAATACTGGCCTGTCGGCCAGTATTATATTCGGCAACATTCCAGCTATTTTGGCTGTTACAACTGCTAAAGATCGTATGTCAGGCCCAATTAAGATGTGCCTAGGTGTCATGACTAAATCAGAAGGCCCATTCCCGTAATGAAAAACGTTCAAAATCTAGTCGCAATCTCATCTCAGCGACAATCAATGTCAAAAACTTGTCAAAAATGTAGGGAAATTAGAGGCTAGTGCCCAAAACTAGGAATTACTCCTGTATCGTGGGTACGTTTACAAACATTTAAACTCACTTACACAAACCGCCAGACCCGGAACAACTAACTGTAGGCAATACAAATATTTGTTCCATGCGGGAATCGAACCCGCGACACGTAGTGCAGCAGTCGATTGCTCAGCCACTGCGCCAACCGACATGATTGATGATTTTTTACAGATTGAGACTGAGATCTGAGTGGCAATTTTCGTAATTTTAAGAACGTTCACAGTCTGATCTCAGTCTCAATCTATCAAAAATTCCTCTAATTTCCCTATATTTTGACAGGTTTTTGACATTTGTTTGAGATGAGACTGCGACTAGATTTTGAACGTTTTAAATTACGAGAATTGCCCCTCAATTCGTTGTAAAATAGTCCTTCGAACGTCGCTACATCACTATTCGGACATTAAGACGTAGTTATTTAAAACAGTAATGTTAAAGCCCATCATTATGATAATAACTATCATCTATAGTAATAGATAGTCATAAAAATAAATCTCATTCATGCATACTCATAAATAAATATCAGTTTACTTATGAAACTCCAAGGGCAATGCAGTATATTCAAAGTCGCTAATAACTTTAGCAGAATGTATTCATATTTTTATGTGAATTTTTCCGTATACCCATTTAGAAAATTATTGCCATCATCGTGGTATTTGTAGACACAAAGTGCCTTATAAATTAGGGAGAAATTGAAGACAATATGGCCGCTGGACGATCGCCAGGCATATTTTATAGTACTACCCTAGTTGAAGTATTACCATTTTTAAAAGGCCAGCAAATTGGCTGATGTCCTAATAAGTTTGTTGACCCCGTGGGGTTATTTGTAAAGTATTGCGTATATTTGCGTCAAGCTAAGTTTGAAATTAAGCCAAGACACAGTGTCGCACGCAGTGGGTACTTATTTATGTTCTTACAAGGACAAAAAAATGCAAAGTGGGCCAGAATTTTCATGCGGGGTCACTTGTCCACTTATGTTCGCTGGTTGTTTGTATTTAGGTCACCAACAAGTTAATAAGAGTCCTGCACACTTATTGCGTAACACACTATTAAGTAATCATAATCTGAATCATTTTCAAGGATATTCCTAATCCATTGCTTCATATGTTCGAAAAATGTCTCTGCTCATCAACGTAAATAACGAAATGAACGTTGCTGAATTGTCAAAACTATTGCGCAACTACCCCGTATATCTGCAGATTCGCTGATTAAGGTGGATGCTCCAAGGTAGCCCGCGAAATTCAAATTTTCTTACGTTTTTTGCAATTTGCTGGTCAGTACTAAGTTGTACGTTGATTAAAATATGATTCGCGGCCGTAACAAATATTTATTTACAGAATTATAATCATTAAAGTCATCAACATAACTCTCTAAGATCAAGTAATCCTACTGAATGACTATTTCATGAAATCTTGACATTTTAGGATTATGCTAACTTAACAAGTTGTATTATTGATTCTAATGATTATAATTCTGTAAATACATATCAGGTATCTTCTGCTTAATAAAACTCTTAAATTCATTCATTCATTGTTAGACAACTTACAGCCTATGCTGCTAGGTCTGAAGGTTTAAATTTTGCACAAGATTTCCTTACATAACGAGACTGAGCTCCATAGAAGGATTTTTTGAAAATGTATTCCTCGCACGGATCAGTGAGGTATGGCACAAAAGGGCAGAAGGAGGCAGCTCACCAGTAGGTGGAACAAGGCTGCCAAAGATGATGATCCCCTAACCCTAAAGGGTTAATAGGAGATGAAAGTTTGTATGACAGTTCGTCAGTTTTCCGATGGAAGATCCTATCGGGCATACGACTTGTTATCACATAAGTGTATACTTACGGGTCCAAAGACATCGAAGACTCTTCCTAATGCTTTGGAGCCATTCTCCAAGAACAGCACGCTGTCTAAGTCCACAGCTGGTGTCTCTGGGAGTGCACGAACTATCACTGCAGATGATAATAGAAATCATTTAGTTAATGGTGTACTTTTGGCTAGCTTAGATAATGTGTTTTGTCTTTACTGGACAGTTTGGCTGTCTGTTGGGGAAGGTCGACCCAAAATGGTCTGACACATGTCTGAAAATGCCATTCCAGAAGTTTCCTTGTCAAAATAAAAAATCATTCATTCAAATTAGGCTAAGATTCAGAATATTTTGAACGTCAAAATTACATAAGAGTCCCCCAAAACGCCCACCCTTCACCACTATATTGTTCTTACCAATTTTTTATGCATTAATGAGAATTATATCAAATGCACCTATCAGTAGGCCAAGTAAATATTTATTCGGCTCGGTAACCGAACCCGTATTAGTATCTCAGCAGCTAAACACACAGCCACACCGCCAGCGGTGCATGCAGTACTTTCTAACTTCATCGCAAGCAGAGATTTAAATCTATGATCGTAAGTAGGTACAGTCACGAGCACCAATATTTCAACACTTGGCAACTTTCAATTGCGATTTTTTTCGTGAAATAACGAATGCAACTTTGAAATACGACACATTACATAAACCTATGGGTTCGAAAATGCGATATTTGTAAAAACATAAAATTTCATAAAAAAATAAAGGACCCTTGAATAAAGCCGAGTGTATACAATATGCTATTGCTCGTGACTATACCTACATCTCTGCTTAAAAATCTTAGAATTTCTAGTTGCGTGTGTATTACGCCGTTTACGCTTCATATTTGAACAAAAAAGTAATTAATCGGAAACAACTCGTACAAAGAAAGGTCGTGTTGCTATCGATTGCAATAAAAATGCGGAAATCAATGGAGGTCATGGAAAAAAGCTCGCGGCTGTCAAGGTCAGACACCGTGACTTGTACGCGACGTCTGCTATAAAATCGATGTTTCTCTAAACTACATGGTTTTACGAGTTCGATAAAGCGAGAGCTTTGGTTGTGAGATTGAACTTTTGACCCGTTTTTTGGTGAATATTTTTTTAGGCAGGTGTGCACTATGGTATGGCAGTGTAGTCCGTTTCGAAATCTGATGAAAGTGTAAACAAAACTTGTTCAGCACCCCTAATTGCGTACCGCACGATCAATCTCAATCTGAATCATATTGAAGGATATATTCTTATGTTCGAAAATGTTGTCTGCTCAACAACGCAAATAACGCAGTGATTGTTTTTGAACTGTCAAAATGAAAGCCATTACTACTGTTAGTACAGACGCCAGCACATCAAGCTACTACAATGTGTCAAATTTCTTTAATAGATTTTCAACTTTATCGATAAAGCATTAAGGTTCAAGGTTGATTGGGAAAATTTGACAGTTTCGGGTAGCTTGACCTGCTGGCGTCTGTAGGTTACGCAATTACGCCGGTTTAATTGTTACGCAATCACTCACTAAATAAATTAGTACTTAACACAATCATCTGTATTTATAAGGTTTCAACTTGAAACCACTTTGTTTAAATGTCATTATAAATTGTAATTGAAAAATCTTCAACGAAAATTGAATTTGACGGCACGGTTGGCGCAGTGGTTAAGCGGTTGACTGGTGCGCTGCGTGTTGCGGGTTCGATTCCCGCACGGAACAAATATTTTTTATGGCCTATAAGTAGTTGTTCCGGGTCTGGCTGTTTGTGTTTGTATGTTTAAATGTTTGTAAACGCACCCACGATACAGGAGAAATTTCTAGTGAGGGGCAAAGTTTTTTTAAATAAAAAAAAATATTTAAAATTAACCTCAACTATTGTTAAAAACATTACTAAGGTAATTCAAAATAAGAATGTCAAAGCACACAATTTGTAATTGGCATCCGAAGGTACGTTTTCGGATCCATTTGTTTACATTTTCATCTGATAATTTTGGAACAGACTAGAGGCTTTATGCTACTAGAAAATGATTGGAGCAAAGGCCTGAGGCTTATAGGTAAATTAAAATGTCAATTATTATGTCATAGCATAATCAGCCTACAATGTTCCCACTGTTGGGACACAGGCCCTCTGTGAGGGGGAGTGAGCCATAATCCACCACACGGACCCAGTTGACTGACAGATTATGTCATATTATTATGTAAATACTATACATAAATTCGTCACCTAAAAATCGGCCCGCTAACAGATGAATGTAGGGACAAGCAACGCTTAATTATCAGGAAATTCCCGCGACTATAGCGCTGAAGATAAGACCACTGGCGTTTCCCTAGCCTGACTTCTGACCCCGCGTTGATAAAATTTGGCACCGCGTTAGCATGGAACCTTTGGTCAACAACAAAAGGCGGTTAACACTGTTTACTGTTATTTTAATAACTGGCTTTTGCTCACGACTTCGTAACGTGAAAGTCTTGTTCTTCCGACCCACGCCATTACTTCGTCGTTCTTTCTTTTTTTTTTTTTCGTTTTTGCCTTGTTCCTAAAGATCCTAGAGTAATGTTAAGTAGCCTATAGCCTTTCTCAAGAATTGGGCTATCAAATGCAAAAAGAGTTTTTGGAACGAAGTTCCTTATTAAAAAGCCATAAAGTCTTCCATCCGCTCGCGCGTTGCGAAAGGCTAGACGGAAAAAATTAAGACCAAAAGTTGGAACGACACTTTTTGCTATAGGTAGTTGTAAGCCGTGCGGCGTGCGCGTGTTTCTCTGTCTCTCTCTCTCTCTTTGAACTTCGTTCCATCCGGGTGTCCCTTGACACCTCAAGTTTTTTTTTAATCCGGCTGTTAGGATCAGAGATTACCGCGTTCAAACAAACAAATTCTTCAGCTTTATTATTAGTATAGATATAGGTTATGAGTTATTTATATTTTACCTAGTCAGGAATTTGTATTTACATTGTTGTAGTAAGTTCGGGACAAAACCGTACGTTTAAAATTCCCGGCTAATTTGGCATTATTTTTTAATGCTACAGGACGTATGGGCAGAATACAATGGCGCAGTACACAATATCCCATAAGCTCAATATGAAAATATCTAATGCTCAGCGCCGAACTTACCTCAAGACCTCAACATATTCAATTAATTTTTTTTTTTAAATGTTGTTATGTTCGCCTTTCCTTGTTGACTATACCTAAGCCAATGGGGCTGAAGAATCCAGAACACATTATAAATTATATTTTCATAATAAAAATGTAAGTTACCTAATCTATCAACTATGCTGGCAATGGTTCCAATCTTGGTGGTTTCCTGGGCTGGCAGGCTAATGGCAAGGTCTTCTATTGGAGGCAAGTCATCGAGGCCCATTTCACCATTCACTTTTGGAGTCTCCGGCTTTCCAGTCTTGTTTTGTCCTTCGAATTCCTCTCTGAAAACAAATGAACAAAAATAAATGTATGTAAGTACCTATTATTATCTCTCATTATTTTTATTCGAGGGGGAAGTCCCACAATTATTATATAGTATAATAAAAATGATTCATTTTTATTATTAGAAGGATCAATTTGGCACATAAGCCCAATGAATGCTGATAAAGTTAGTGCCAGTATTTTATATGATTTTTAGCAATTTTTGAAAAGTATTTATATTTCTGCCTACCCCGTCAGAAAATACATTGCTGTCATTTATAGATACAGCCCGATTGAGACTTTATGGCGGCTTGGAATATGAGGCGCGTCCCTGCGCAGTAACAAATTCCCCTGTCAGCGGAGAGGGGGGTGAGTTACTGCGCAACGAGTAGCGAACTTCAGAGTAGCCATAAGATAGATAGATAGAAGATAGAATACTCTTTATTGTACAGACGCCAGCAGGTCAAGCTACCCGAAACTGCCAAATTTTCCCAATCAACCTTGAACCTAAAACCTTAGCGATAAAGTTGAAAATCTATTAAAGAAATTTGACAGATTGTAGTAGCTTGATGTGCTGGCGTCTGTACACCATACAAATTACAGAACATAAATATATAAAATAAAAAAAGTCTTAATCAGGTTGTAATAAGTATCTAAAATTTGTCTATAGACCAACAACTTAACTGAGACGTTGCCTGAGGTAGCTGCGCGGTGCGGGAGGGGTGATAGTTGTCACAAGTTGACGATTCACTGAGTTCTCGCATCACGTCACCACACCCCTACCGCACCGCGCTGCTACCCCAGGCAACGTCTCAGTTAAGCGGTTGGCCTATACTACTTTTCAAGTTCCATAAATACATAAATGAAACACGCACAATGGTCAACTTGAAGTACTAAGCATGGAAACCAAACCTGTAACATAGAACATACACAAATGAAGAACACTAGGGCAACTAGACTACAAGCATGATACCTAATCAATCTAGCCAACAACAATGACATTCAATACACTAAGTGATAAATCAACATACTGTAAACATGCAATTCGCTCTTATCTCCTTTTTAAGCACATTTACATTTGAAACAATGTCAATGTATTGAACTTATGGATTATAAAGTAATCAAATCAATTGGTAAACACTAACAGGTACTTTAGAATATTATGATTATTGAATTACTAGCTTCCGTCCGCGGCTTCGCCTGCAGGGTATGTCGATGAAAAGTAGCCTATGTCCTTCCCGAGGGTTTAAGTACCCCCATACCAAATTTCATCAAAAAATTTCCATACCAGTTTTGACGATTAGACAGACAGACCAAAATTCTAAGAACGGTTTTTTTTAAAGTACCACGTCCTTTCATAATTATGCATTTAATAAACAGCTGTTATTTTAACATTACAAACAGGCACTTCAATTTTATTTACTTGTATAATTCATGATGCAAGGCTTGTTGATATCATTGTTATTTACAAACAAGTCAAGCGCAAATTTTAATCCCTTACATATGGTAAAAAAACTTCAAGCTTTAGGCTGTGCATTGTATATTAGTGAGAGAACTTAAGATTTTTATTAAGTAGAAGACGAACAAGAGAAAGATATTTTTATTGTTTCACTGCTGTTTTTGGAGTAAAGATTTAACTACAGCCACAACTGACAATGTTGTGTAATCAAAATATATATATTTACAAATATGTACAAAGGCATTTTACCTTCTAACTGCGACTTTAAAGTAGTTTACATTTTCACCTCAGCTTTTAACTTACGCCAATAGAAATAAATTCAGTCACTGGTTTTGTCCAGTAATAAATTAACCCCTTGTTTGATGCCCTGCGGTAACGCTACGTCTTTGCCTCTTGTTGAGTATGTACTTAATTAGGTACAATTTATAAAACTCATGTTAGTGTTTTTAAAACCAATCTTGAACCTTGTTATATGTATTCGTTTTTATGACAATATGGCTATCAATCAATAATCAGTTTAGAATAATATAGTCTACTACTGGGCTTAGGCTTTGTACAAGTATATATTTTTGCCTTTACTTGGCTTCCCCAATGTGGAAAAAAAACAAAGGTCATTATGGCAGTTTTAAAATAGACAGATTACGGAAGATGAACCTTGAAGGTTTTCTTAGTGTAAATAAGTGCCTAAGAATGTTCAAAATATTTTCTCAGAATTCAGGAATGCAACTTTGTGGAATTAGATAAGTGCAGTGCTTCTCAACAGAAACTCTTCCACAAGAAACTCATAATAAGTATTTTATTGAAGAACATACAACAATGCAATATACATAACTTACGGCAAGTTCTGTTAAGCACTTTGTCTTATCAATAAATATCATATGCCTCAAGTCATAGTACAGCTATAATAGAATGTACTATTGTGACCAAGGTATTTGCTAAAACAATAACTTCTTATCTTTGAATTAAACGGAATCCAATATAACGGAAGAACAAAATGCATCAAGATTTCATCATACCTCCCACTTTCAAAAATAAAATTATGATTTTCATTAACCTTAAGTTTTGCATAACATACACAAAAAAAACAGCTGTGTAAGTAGAAGCTAAGTTCTTACGCAAAATCATGCATTCTAAATACTGTAAACATTAAAATTGTGTTGTAATAAATTGTAAGAGGTACTTGTAAGTACTCACCCACTGGAGACCTCTTCGATGTCCTTCACGGAGTCCACATCGCTGTCGCTGGAGGCGCTCGTCGAGTCGCTGTCGGAGTCGCTGTCCGCATCGCGGTACTCTGTCACCTCGTACTCCACCACACCACTCTCCGCACTGTCGATTATCATGTGTCTGCTAACATCCGCTTCGTCACGGCCGCTCGGCCTCGACAACGGCCCGTGAGCACACGCATTTATTATATTATTCTTCAACACCATTTCAGTTAAATCTGCGGCATCAGAATCTGTCGTATTATCGTTCGAACGAGTCTCCGTATCATCCGAATCTGAATCTGAGCCGCCGTACTCCGCTATCAAACTAAGAGACACGTTTTTGTTATTGCTAAGATCAAGGTTCTCCATTGTTGTGACCGCTCACACATATACCACCACCGAATTGATAACTTAATAGATGTTATTGTGTATTTCGATCCCGCAACTGATTTTTTACGTAGATATTGGAACACGTGAACTTATTCGGGATTATTTTGAGACAAGAAAACAAAAGTCGTGAAGCGATTATCGCAGCAAAATGACAAATGACAATTTTCTGCACAGAGCATGCGAAATCTACAGACTTGCAGTAGTTTTGAGCTCATGACTTTTAAGTTTACGGTTTAAATGCCAGTTCAACACGCTCGCCAAACAATCACAAATGGGGATAAAAACTGCCACTTGCTCACTTTAGATGTCGCTACAATCACTAGTCCAAGAATTTGAGAGCTACCTGTCACTATCCATACTAAAGACGATAAACATCCATACATTGTTAATTATGTTTTTATAATTGTTAACAATGCCCTAAACGAACTTAACAAATATTTCTGTAATGAGCAGCATGGTTTTAGAAGTAAGATGTCAGTTGACATAAATCTCCTGACACTATACTCCATTTATAATAGCATTAGAAAAAAGAGGCTCGTAGAAGCAGGAATGCAAAACATTTTATTTCAAAGTTATGATAAAACAATTTTAAGGGAGATGCTTAAATTCTAATTTTCTTGCGTTTTTTGCAATTTGCAGGTCAATGTAAGGTTGTACCTTAATAAAAAATAATATGATGCGCAACAATAAGAAATATGTAGGTAATAATACAATTTTAACCTTAGAAATCATCAATACATCCCTTTAAATTAGAATTCCTCCGACGACGAATTGCTCCGAATTCGTCTGATTTCGAGGGCTACTGCAGCGCATCCACCTTATTTAAAATTGTTTTAACAAATATGGACGTATAATATAAACAAAATATGGAAAATATTTTAAAATTATGCTTTATTTATAGTAACGTCTTCATCACACATTACAAACTTACAACAAAATGAATGAATGAAACAACCGATCACAATGATGATTTAAAAATTAAGATTAATGGAAATAATAATCATGTTTTTAAAATATTTTATTTTAAATAACAACTTACAACACAATACGTTGGTGACATTTCTTCGTCTTCATCATCTAATTTAGTCACTATCATCTGATAATGAAGATGAAGAAGTTTCACCAACGTTAATTTGTAAATTCGGTAGAATTATAGTGAAACGAATAACGTTCCAGGTATTGTCCCCACCCCTGCTTCTTTTAGGTTTTTAGCATTGACACTGTAATTTTAAATTGGAGTTAAATAATATAAATAAATGAAAGCCACATAATTTCATAAGATAAATAGTTAAAATGGTTACAATTAAGTGTGACAAATGCTGTAAAAATAGATCATAATAAATTCGGCGTCTATCGTAATGTAACAATGTTTATTGTACTTTTGTTACAAAGTGTGCATTAAAAATAACCTTTTTAAACTTCTTTCTAATGCTAAAGGGGTTAAGGGGATGAAATTTTGTATGGAAGTTCATCATTTTGACAAATGGGAAATCCCATCACGCACACAGATTGTGAGAATAAATATACAGGGTTACTGGTAATTCGACGCGTATATCCGTCAGGGGCTGATAAGGGGGCCAAAATGCAACAAATTGAACCCCCCATATGTATGGCCGAAATTCAATAGTTTTCGAGATATTTGAATTTTAAGGGTTTTTCGATATTTACCCAAAATTTGACATTTAATTCCAAATAAAAAAAAAACTACATATTTGAATGGGTACCATTAAAAATGATGTTGTAGTTGGCACTTCAATTAAGCCAATGATTTTCTATATCATTGAATTAAGCTATGGACATAATTAAAACTACTTAATTAAACAAAATAATTAAAATAATGAGCGATATGAGAATAATATCTTACCAATATTTTCATTTTACGCTTCAAAAATGTTGTCTCATCACAAAAATTTCTATGACATTAATCGTACAAATAACTAAAACAACTTGCCTATTCTGTAAGCTTTCCAAAAAGGTATAAAAGTCAATTTTAAAATACATAACTCGTGGCATGGCATGTGTTTGAATCGGCGCGGGGAGAGAAAGGGTCATTTGCATTTGTATGAAATAAAATGCATTAAAAAATGTACGGACGCCAGCAGGTCAACCTACCCGAAACTGTCAGATTTTCCCAATCAACATTGAACCTAATGCTTTAGCAATAAAGTCGAAAATCTATTACAGAAATCTGACAGATTGTAGTAGCTTGATGTGCTGGCGACTGTACGTCAAATTTTATTAAAAAATTTACACATCTTGTTCAAAATGAGCCCCTCGATTACGATGCAGGTTCGAATTCTCTTCCTAACTTCGGTTTTCGTCACTGATGTGAACGTTGTTCTCATCTGTTGCGCCGCATTTATTATTCGCTGTCGAAGTTCTTCGACTGAATTACCTGTCCATTCTTAGCAAATATATCCAGTAAAGTTGCCTGAGAGGTAATACATTTCTCTATGAGTTGGTTGCATTTTATCAGGCTCGGTGCACATTGGTAGCAAACATATTGTAGCATATCCTCCAAATCCATTCCATTTTGCTGGAAATGATAAATGTAACATTATTTATTTATTATATTTTAAAGAAGGCTTACAGACTAAAAAACCAATGAATAAAGAATGTAATATAAAAAAAAAAATTGCTAATAACAAGCCTTCACTCATAGTGGCATTATGCTATCTCATACACAACAATAAAATATGAGAAAGAAAAAAGAAGTAAAAAAAAAGAAAATAGAGTAGAGAGAGAGAGAGAGAGTAACCAATTTCCAGACTTACAACTTATATTCAATTTTCAGAATTACATATTCAGAGAATATCAAATTACCGGAATGACCAATTATCAAACATTCAATTTACAGATTGACCAATTCTAAAATATTCAATTGCCAGTGACAATTTGAGCATTGGACATTTTGGATCTAAAAATTTGTGGAAAGCGAGCAAGGGGTAACAGTTTTTTTATAGAATAATTTATGCAGTGAGGGACTTTTCTGACTGACAACATATACATATTATAATTATTCTTACACTTAATCCAGCAATAGACTTCATACAAGTCCCCAGGTGTGTATCTTGTAGACTGTACAGCTTGACGTCTGTGGCCAAACATATCCTGCAAACTTCCACATTAGACGCTTCAAAGTTGGAGTTTAGCTGAAAACATTTTACAATTACTTATTAAAAAGATTACACTTGGCTATAGAGAGGATGGGAAAGAGGCGCCCGTGGCTAACTAATAACAGTTGCACAGGTCGATCGATTAGGTTAACCTACGATTGCCGCGGTTGGTCTGTGGATGGGTGACCATCTTTACATACCGAGACACCTCCGAACGCACGTTAAGAGGTTCGTCCCGGCTGTCATTCGTGGATCTTTGACAGTCATTACGGGTAGTCAGCAGCCCGAAAGTCTGACAATCAGTCTTACCAAGGGGTATCGTATTACCCAGTAACTGGGTTGTGGAGGTCAGATAGGCAGTTGCTCCATGTACAATAATGGTATTCAGCTGCATCTGGTTAGACTGGAGGCCGACCCCAACATAGTTGGGAAAAGGCTAAGCAGATCATGATGAAGAAATTATCTATTGAGATGACTAATAGAGAAATGTGGAAGAAGAAGACATGCTGCACCAATCGCAAGTAAATTGGGATTAGGGGACAATGATGACGATGATAATGTCTTGATCGGGGATGTTATGGAGCTCCGTAACCGTAACCGAAACTATCGGATATCTGAAATAAAAATATATCCGTAACCGTATCCGTTTCACAAGTTTCGGATAGTTTCGTATAAGGGCGGAATCTAAAAAATGACATGTTTCGACAGGTTTTTGTAACATCTCTAATTACTTACCTGTATGACTAATTATAATACCAAATGATAATCTAGACTAGATAAAACTTATAAATAAAACCAAATTATTACATACTATTTGTGTTTATATTTTACTTCAATCTAATATCTGTAACCGAAACTAATGGATAATCCGAAATAATTACAATATCCGTAACCATATCCAAAACCAATATAATTTTATTCCTATATCCAGATCCGAAATATCATATCCATAACATCTCTAGTCTTGATATCACTTGATACTCCCTGTAAGTAGCTAGTTGGCTTCAGTTTTTTGTCAAAGTAAAGCTGCAAAATTTATTTAAACTTGCAAATCTGCTTGCAATTTATTGTCCAGGGAAATCACTGTCCATTCTAAGGTTGCCTGGAAGAGATCGCAGTAATGCGATAAGGCCGCCCATTGTATATTATGTAGTTTCATGTATTTTTTTATGCTTTGTATTTTAGTGGTGTACAATAAAGTATATATAAATAAATAAATAAATAACCACCTCATTTTTTATAAATATTTAATTACATAGTTATGCCAACACCAAATAAATTGGGATAAGGCAGGAGAATGATGATGATTTAAGGCAAACTACAACTATAGGCAAAACTCATTTTTAGTGTGAGCGAATAAAAACTATAATGACATAACATGCAGTACTCTTTTGACTTGTTTTCAACGAAAGGCTCAAGCGTGCATAGGCTGAACCTTGAATTCTTCAAAATTATTTTTTAGTGTTAATTTAGTTCTGGTATGTACATATTTTATTTTATTTTATTGTAGTTTATTCCTTATGTTTGGCGGTACCGATTTGATGGTTGTTGCGCTTATGTTCTTGATAATTTGTTGTGTATAAGATCTCTTACTGTATTATTGTAGCCGTAAAAACCTATAATTGGCTTCATGCTTCTTATTCCAGTATATTTATTGTATATTTATGTAAAGCTGTTGGTTTTCTATGAGATAAATAAATAAGTATATACATTTAATTACAGTCGCCTAATGAGAAAAAAAAATTACTACAATTAACTATTGTAGCAGGATAACTAGGAAACTAGTACCAAAACATTGTTGTTGTTGTCTGTTATTTCAATTAATATTTTCATAATTTTGAGATATTTTTCATAGGTTTCCAGGTAAAATGTATTCATGTTTGGCTCATGGAAAGCTGGGGTGGATCAGAATTATTTTAAAATTACTTACAGGTAATAATAAAACAGGTACAGCTTCATCCTTTAATCTTATTTTGCAGCCATCGTGGTTGATTTGCTCGTAGGTGAAATGTGCGCTACAAATTCGAGTATGGTTTGAAGGCGACCAGTTTGGACGTCCTCTAACTCTCAACCATTTACTTCTAAGTTCCTTATTTGCAGGAAACCTATGAGGAATTTTTCAAATTGGTTTATTAGTCAAAATAAATGTTCTATCCTAGGACTTACAAATTTTACTTTGAATTTACTGACAAAGTAATTTGCCAAACTGTGCTTTAGGTCAGAGATCTTATGGTAAGTCTTAAAATGCAAGCTTATACGAAATAATTCGTATAAGCTTGCATTTATAAATACTGTGTAAATCGAAATGAAAAATGTAAACACTGACACGTGAAACGATACCGCTGAATTTGGATTTTTATTTTTACTGGTATTACCGCAACCATTAACACAGCAATATGACACCATTATCCACTTAACAGAATAAAATGGTTTTTAAAGACAATATTCTTTAAATCAACAAATAAATACAACAACCGCTCGATTGCTCGGCGCAAAAATAAAAAGAGGGTCGCTCCCGGCTTAAGGTATTAATGTTCTGTGCTTGCCAGCATAGACTATACATGCTTGCCAGTTGCCAGTGATTTTTGACCGCATCCATAGAGTAAAATTAATAGATACCGCATCTGAGCGTACGACGCGCGCGCCGTAATAAAACTTTGATTGTGACTCGCTCCAGAAGCGCACTTCAAATGTTTTAACTGTTCTGAATAGCCATAAAAACAAGCTTAAACACTGTGTCCGTTTTTTTAATAGATCTTGTTTCCGTATTATTCAATGTACCTTTAAATTTTAACTACCCAAAATATTAGCTACTTGTAAGGAAAAAACTTTTTTACAAAAAATTAAGATCGACAAGAGCATTGTTTCTTATTTTATTCATAAACTAGATTAATTACTAGACACATTTAATCACACATGGATATATTTTATGTGGAATAAAATATTTAAAACATTCTACCAGCACACGAGACGCTCACCTAAAAAAACAGAAAATGGCGATGTCAAGTTTTATTTCGTATCGTGTAAATGTGTAATAAGAATTAGATTTATTTTGTTGCTAACTTGCTGAAGGTCGGATAATATATTAGTCTATGATTTAAAAACGTTTCACGAGGACTTTATGAACTACAAAATAAAGTTTTAAAGTTGTTTAGTAAAAAGTGGTTGTTGGAAACGATTGTTGCCAGAAGCAATCACGGGTGTTCAGTTTTGGAAACAATCGTTTCCAAAAGCATGCGAGCACGATCACAGATTATGAGATTGACATTAGTAGTACTTAGTTATGACATTGACAATAACATGACAATAAATGATCTCTCTGTTCCACGCACGATGTTTTTGCCCTTGCATTTATTATTCAGGATTTCGTTTTGTGGAACAGAATGCCACAGAAGGCCTAGCTTTTTTAGTGCAAGTTTTCGCGAGAAATGTACTGAAACTGAAGTACCCGGCGGTATTTCAGTTTCAGTACATGTAGCGACAATAATGTAAACGTGATCGACTTGGTATAAAAAAAAAAAAACAAATTATCTAGCGACAATAATGTAAACGTGATCGGCTTGGTATAAAAAAAAACTCACACTGAACATGTAGTCCTCAGCTCTTCAGGCAACACCAATATATAGATAGGTTTTAAGATTCTTGGTCGGCACCGTATTTAGCACTTTACGTTCAAAAATCCTTTCGGTAGGTACCATCTTGCTTGTTTTGTGCTTGCACTACAAATCTGAAATCCCCTTCGGCCACTCACATGCACGTGTAGACCACTAATCGTATTTACGTAAAACGGTGAAAACGTAAACGGCGTAAACGGTGTATATTTCGATTTTTAGCCCTTTTCATCACCTTATTCATATAAGAATTCAAGTCATGGCCACACGAGCTGAAAGATGGACAACTTACACCTGCTTGGTATTTCCCCTGTCCGATCTCCAAAGGACCAGAGAGTCCCAAAGAATATTGTTACGCCAATAACAAAACAAACACTGGACCAGTTTCATGACAATATCTTTAACGGCAGTGTATGATATTTTACAGCAAAATGTTGGGATCACAAGTCAACCTACTGTTCATCCGGTTAAAAACATGCTGGTACTTAGGTACCTATTGTATGAATGAAAATGCCGTGTGATCTCAAAATCATATTAAACTTTTTATAAAAATCAATTGCTGTTCGTTTGTCTCGCTAAAACTCGAGAACATCTGGGCCTATTTAGCTGATTTTGGTTTTGAAATGTTTTTCGTAGTCCAGGGAAGGTTTAAACGGTGAGAAAATATGGAAAAATTACGAGGAAGATAGTAAAAACAACAATTTCATTTATCCATATAATCTGTTCTACCTACTTTCCTGTCAAACATTTGACGTTCATCCCTTCGGTACGGTAGACTCGGGTCCACTTCAATCGACAACACACATATTATATCCACATTACTCGGATTATCTAGGATTAGTAGGTTAAAGACTAGGGTAGGAGTAGGTTATGAGTAGAGTAGAAGTAGGGTAGGAGTAGTGTAGGAGTAGGGTAGGAGTAGGGTAGGGGTAGGGTAGGGGGTAGGACACCACGCGAACGAAGTAGCGCCAGGCAGCTAGAAATAATTTATATTATAGCAAAACAACGTTTGCCGGGTCTGCTAGTGGCAAATAAATCGGACAAAACTAGGCCCACGGTAAAATAATTTTGCTAGTGTTTATCAAAGTGTGGGTGGAGCGAATTCGAACCGTTTCTGTTGAGGACTGCGAGAGACTTCCTAAAATATTGCGAAACAACGGCAGAAATTCCTAGCTTCACAATCACCCGGTGAGTAAGGATCGTGTAACAGGTGTTGGCGTCTGTATCAAATACAACGTGTATACACAACATCCACCTCAAAGGGGTCAACTAAAATCGTGTTTACGCGAGCACCGTGAGCTCGCCCAGGCTTCTCTGCGCGCGCATAATTTATCGTCCAAAACTCCTCAGTCATGGCGCTGCACTTGCACAAAGGAGAATATCGTATAAATTTTTCCAAACAAGCTTAAGGAAAACAATTGAGATTTATCAGAATAGAACGTATTTTATGTTTTTAATAATTAAATCAAACTGATTGTAGGTATGTACGCGTCTAAAGTATTAATGATGTAATGAATAAACCTTGATTGGTTTATTTTTTAAATAATTTAAGTTCAGATTTCCGAAATACTTATTTACCTATTAGCGTAAAACACAAAATAGAACCGCCTCATCTGGCTGCAGGAAAAGAAGCGAAAAATCTCAAGTCAAAAAAGTCTTAAAACAATATTGGACGCAATAAATAATGCTCACTTTCTATCAGTGTTCCCACGTAGTCATGTTGGGCTGGAATCAGGGCTGTGTTTGCCTGTCAGCCAGTCATTTAAGACCACAGCAGGAGTGAGTGGACGATGCGATGTAATTATCAAGAAGCCAGTTCGGAAATTACATAGAAGTAAACAGTGTAGTTTTGTGAAACACAGTGTTTTTTTTTTGTACTTCTACTTACGGTGAGTTTTTCTATGTACATACTATTATTCACTTTCCTGTGTTAATTATTTGATAAGGAAACACAAAAGACATTTAAATATTAAGTACCTACTGGAAACACTGACATTTTATTCTTCGTCAGTCTCTTTCGTTTCTGGGGGGTCGGAGCATCATAGACGGACGGGCCACAATGAATTTGATGACTATTCTTCACTCCTGCTGTTCCTGTACCTGTCGTTATAAATTAGCACCACAATTTTATAGTAGGATGCTGCTGAAGCTGCGCCACATTTACATCGTTTTGTCTCCTTAGCTAGGGTCTCATCTTGACAGGGTAGAGGATGCCCACTTCTTTCAAAGCTTTCCGCCAAAAAGATCTTATTAAAACATTAGTCGCGAAGTTCACTAAGTTTCAGTGTGTGCTACTCATACAAAAATATAAATCTTATATCTATGCTATGGTGCTACTACAACGTAGCTCTACATAATGTAGTGGCGGACACTGCTACGCCGCGTAACCCACGCTGTGTTACGCCGTAGCCCACGCTGTACTACGCCGTAGCCTATGGCATGCTAGGCCGTAATTCATACTGTGCTACGCCGTAGCCCACGCTATGCTAGGCCGTAGCCCACGCTATGCTAGGCCGTAATTCATACTGTGCTACACCGTAGAACAGAAGGCCAATTCTCCTAATTAAAACGTTCAAAATCTAGTCGCAGTCTCATCTCGGCGACACAACTGTCAAAGACTTGTCAAAATGTAGGGAAATTATAGGTATTTTTGACAGATAGAGACTGAGATCAGAGGTAATTCTCGTAATTTTAAGAACGTTCACAGTCTGATCTCAGTCTCAATCTGTCAAAAAATACTGCTAATTTCCCTACATTTTGACAAGTTTTTGACATTTGTTTGTCGCTGAGATGAGACTGCGACTAGATTTTGAACGTTTTAAATTACGAGAATTACCCCTCTGTTACCGGTGGATTCAGTACATGATGCTGAACCGTTACGCGTCGATGTCCCTGCCACTCTGTAAAATGGACGCCAGCGTTAGTGTCTACAAATTCTCAAAAAAGGCTTCACGCCAAGCAATGCTCATGTCATGGTTCCTCAAAGCTTGATTCAAACTCAACGCGTACTTTCTTCTTTCAGAGTCTGTAAATAAATAAAAAGAAAAGATGATAAAGAACGAAAGTCTATCACCGTTACCAAGCGTAAGTAATTTGTATCTGAGGCCCGAGCACGAACGCGCGACGTTAACGTCGAACGATTTCAATAAAAAATACAACTATCCTTTAGCATTTTGGTGATTTTTTTTGCTATAAACGCAGTTATTATCGCCCTTATACAGCGTGGCGCTTTAATGGCGACATTAATTTAACACACGTATACGGTTTCGCGTTTTAGTTTTATGAATATACTAGCTTTTGCCCGCGACTTCGTCCGCGTGGAATAGTGACTTCCGGCAGATTTTTGGTTTTACCCAAATAGTTCTTACTATTTATTTACATTTTTCCGATGAATTTTCAGTACTGAATTGATGCCGACTCTTGACCAATAGATGGCGCTGTATGTCCGGAATAAATTTTATTTTTATTTTTTATTTTTTTGTAATAAAAACTACCCTATGTCCATTCTCAAGTTCCAAACTATGTCTGTACCAAATTTCACACAAATCGGTTCAGTAGTTTAGGCGTGAAGCAAAGACAGACAGACAGACAGACAGAGTTACTTTCGCATTTATAATATTAGTTTGGATTTTAATTTAGTTAAACATTAATATTTATTAACAATTTTCTAAAATAGCATCTTAGAGCAACCTGACTTGAAGAACTGTAGCGCAGGGGTTATTTGCCGGGGTCACGGATCATAACATCGCATTAATTAAAACAAATAACGTGCAAAGAGAAGGCGAATTGAAGAAGTTTTCAAGTTACGATTTTTTTTATGTTGTTATAATTTTTATGATTACTGGCCACTAGCCCTACCCGTGTGTTAAATTAATGTCGCCATTAGCGCCACATTGTATACAAATAGCATAATCAGCCTTTAATGTTCCCACTGCTGGGACACAGCTGGCCTCCTCTCTGTGAGAGGGAGTGGGTCGCTATCCAACACGTGGGCCCAGTGCGGTTTGGTAGATGTCACGTCTTCGATTTTTTTGTTCTGGGACATGCCGGTTTCATCACGATGTTTTCCTTCACCATTTTGAGAGCAGCGGTGATGAAATAATTTACAAAAAGTAAAGCGCCTTTCAGGGTTCGAACCCGCGACGGTTACTACTAGGCCACCACTGCTCTCTCTCTGCAGATATGACAATCTTAAAACTAAGTAAATATTATGTGCGAAATGAGTATTCTCAATTTTAATACCATTCGAATTTAAGTATAGTTTACGTTGCGTGTTCGTGCAAGGCCCATGGTTGTCTTTTGGCTCTCAGGTCCATTCCACGCTGAGATTGATGATTTTGCATACTTACCTACATCTATACTTATAATAAATCTGTAGAAGTGAAAATTCTGTACATTGAAAATATCCAAAAAATAAATGGCAGGGGGTGTTACTTGACCGACACCGAACCCAAAAATGTGATTAAAAAAATTTTTGTCTGTCTGTCTGTCTGTCTGTCTGTCTGTCTGTCTGTTTGTTCAGGCATCACGCAAAAACTACCGGTTCGATTACGATGAAACTTGGTATAATTATTCTTTAATATCCTGGGCACCACACTGGGTACTTTTTATCCCGGAAAAGTATATACAATAAAAAACAAACTTAATTTTGCGGTTCGATCCCTATACCCGATTACCACTGTCTGTACTGTACCAACCGCAAATACTAAGTTTGTCGTAGGTTGGGTCACCCGCAGTGGAGTTCATTTTTATTCCTTTTAGTTTTTAGAGTTATTTAGGTTTATTTTTATAATTATGAGTCGTAGGTACTTATAGATTTTAATTTTAAAGTATAGGTAGTATATTTGATAGTGTACGTAGTGACCGTTACGGTTTACGTACGGTTTAGTCATTCGTATAGATATTAGTTTTTAGGGATTTTGCTTATTTAATGAGTTTAGATTAGTTATCATCAGAAATAGGTTTATTTAGGTAGGTAGGTATTTAATTTTCTGTTATTGAGTTTTTTTTAAATTAGTTAGGTACTTAGGTAAAGATATCATATAGGTACCCTCTTAATCACCACTAATGAGACACAATTGGTTTTCTATTGTAATTAGCCACAAAGGGCCCGCGACATAGATGCCATTCTGGGGAAGCACATACATTTTATCCTGTTAGCACGTTCCCGTGGGTAAATTTCCGACATCCACGCGGGCGAAGCCGCGGGCAGAAGCTAGTATACCATAAATCATTTCTAGGGTGACATCAAGTTTAACGCATCCGAAGTGGAAGCTTGCAGGATATGTTTGGCCACAGATGTCCAGCTGTACAGTCTCCAAGATACACACCTGGGGACTTGTATGGAGTCCATTGCTGGTTTTACCGTAAGTACCTCATAGCCACATTTTAACGATATTTTAGTTATTTTAAATTACACTCTGCAGATTTATTCGGAATCCGCAAGTTCCTTAACAATATTTATAATATTTATATTTTTCTTTCAGAATCCCTGTGGGGGTCTCCCAAAATATGTCTGCTATGAATGCGCGCCAATTTTGTTAAAAAGCAATAAACTAATAGAGAAAAGTAAAATAGCTCAGGCTACACTTTTCGACGTATTTGAGAAGAATGGTCAGGTAAGAAGTCATAAGTAGGTACTGTACAGTCAGCCTCAATAATCTATCTTCTATCTATATATCAATTGTGCATTGCTGTGTTTTACTTTTTGTAAATCATTTCATCACCACTACTCTAAAAACAATGAATGAAAATAGCAAAAATTCGAAGACAATGTGTCATCTACCAACCTGCACTGGGCCCGCGTGGAAGATAACAGCCCACTCCCTTTCGAAGAGAAGAGGCATGTGTCCCAGCAGTGGAAACATGGCAGGCTGATTATGCATACCTGAAACTAAGGCATTGAGTGCCATCGCGGTCACCGGTGACCGCCAACAATAGATTTTCTATTGTGTATGTTGTCTGCCAATCAACGTGTTAAGTATAATAATATAATATAATATAATATCCCTGGACATTTCACACAGCGCCATCTAGTCCCAAGCTAAGCAACCTAATGCTTGTGTTATGGTAACAAGATGGCTGATAAACTACTTATATACATTTTTTTTGTAAATACATACATATTATAGATAGAAAAACACCCAGACTCGGAACAAATACTTGTGTGTACAAATAGTATACTTGTATGTATTAAGCTTTGTAGATATACATGTATAGGCTTAAAGACCATAAAGTTAAACCTTGTCCGCGTATAGGTACAACATATTGAGGCTGACTAAACAAGCTCCAGAAGAAAAATAGCCTATAAATTTTTCGTAATTTTACAGGTAACCAAAACTCTTATAAAAGACCAGAACAGATCACAACTCAACCTGCAATCTTCACTAGATAGCTATTTATTACTAAACTACTACGCCATGAACAATGATGACGACACCAACACATCAGGATTTATTCAAACAAAATCAATTCTCATCGAAAAAAATACCAATAAAGTGGAAGATGAAAAGCCAGGTGTCCAAACTAAAGAAGAAATGGTCGAGAAAGTTGGACTTCATGAGAGTGTTGAAGAAGTAACAGTAGAGAATCAGTTGACAGATATTTCAGAGGATTTCACAAAGAAGGACTACATAAGTTTAACACCTTACAAGGTGGAAGGTGCTTCTGATGATGTTCTTCAGAAATGTCAGGTGCGTAGTAGGTAGTTGCAACCGGCGTGTGTATGACCAGCGGGGTAACTGCGTAACACACTAACAGTAGCAATGGCATTCATTTTGACAGTTCAACAACATTCATTGCGTTTACGTTGTTGAGCAGATTTTTTCGAATCCTTCAAAACTGGGAGGATGGAGCACTTTCAGTGGCGGGCCGGCACGAGTCGGGGGTTGCAGAAGGATCGTACGTTCCCGCGACCCCCGCCGTAGGTGTGAGATGGAACACCGGGGTGGTTTTTAGTCAGAAAGAGTCTGACAGACATCGCTACCCACCCCAGGGCATCCATGAGGATTTTCTACCTCGGAAAAAAAAATAAGGATGGAGCACCCTAATTGCGTAACACACTTTCAATTAAGGGGGTCTACTCCGAAGTAGTATCGGCCGAATGTTCGGCATATTTCCTGTTACGAAGTTACTATTTGGTTCGGTCAGTTCCGATCCTACACTCCTACACTCTTTCGAATATTGACTATGGTCCCGACCCAACTGAGCCGATCCGAACGTTTTTTCGCATTTTTCAATAATATTCGGTTCGGCCATGTGTCGGTCCGATCCGAACATTCGCACTTTGCGCTTCGGAGTAGGCCCCACGGTCTGCATCATTTTTGAAAAATTCTTCTGTACAATAAGGGTAAGCACACACGAGCCACCGGCCACAACCACCAGTGGCCGTCGCCTCTTGCTGCGGTGTTGAGTACTGCTGTAGCGGGAGGCCGCCACGGGCCACACGTGTGCGTTGAATGTTGAATCAATATAAAAAGTATGAAAAAGCACGTGGACTGCTTGTCGCTGGGCTATCGGTGGCTGTGGCCGGTGGCTCGTTTGAGCGTAGCCTAACGTGAATAACGCAATGAAAGTGGGTGAATTGTCAAAATGAAAGACATTGCGATCAATTGTCATTTTATGTGAGTTACGCAATTACTCCGATGATGTATGAACGTAAAGCAAAGAGTAAAGAAATATAGAGGGAAAAGTTGTCTCTTTGTTTCTTTTCTCCCGGTTGACTTTTATGTTTTTTTTTTCAGTTCCTCAAAGGAATATCACAGAAATTTCAACCTAAGCCTAAAAATCCCGAAAAGCAATTGAGAGTTTTGAAGAGAAAAATGACGGATAATCCTTTTTCGAATATCTTCCCGACAGAGGAAATTAAAGTTAAAAGAGAATTGAATATCTACCCGACAGAGGAATTTAAAGATATTAGAGATTCGAATCTGTCCCTGGTAATGGAATTAAGAGATATTCGTCAATACTTCAATGTAGTCAACATACCGGTAATAATTCATATACGTATACGTACACATATCGATTGATTTTATAAAGTAGTATTTGAAAATCGTTCTGCTGAACGGCACCCTAATTGCGTAACACACGATCAATCGGAATCGGTTTCATTTTGACAGTTCAACAACATTCATTGCGTTATTTACGTGTTGAGCAGACAAATATTTCGAACATTAGCAATTTGCTTCAAAATGATTCAGATTCCGATTGATCGTACGCAATAAGGGTGCTGAAAAAAAACGGTTATTCCGTTTATTAACTCTAAGGAGGATACGCGGAAACGTAGGTATGTCCGAGAATCCACCCTAAGCCTATAAATTCCGTTTTTCAAAATAACAACGTAAAACAACTCTATAAAAGGTGGAACTTGGACCCTCAATATCTCCGGTTCCCAGATATGGTCCAGTACAAACAAATATCTATCATGATAACGAGAAGAAGGCTTCGTTTATATTTTTACCACTGTTTTTGTGGTGAAACCTTACATTATATTTATGTTCCAGGTGCACGAACAAGTCACAGAATGGAGACAGAATTTGGTAAAATACGTCGGAAGTGGATTTATATGTAATGTTTGTGAAAAGTCATTTGCGAATGCCGAGTCTCATAAAGCACATTCTAATTGCCACGACCCTAGTGTAAGTACTACCGGTACTAGTAGTACTGCCGGTCGATTCTGTAAAAATCTCACCGTGAAAACTCAAGTGAAGTGAGCTTGATGTGAGTTGTTAGTAGTTTTAATCCCTAGCATTATTTGGAATGACAGCTCACTCCACGCTCACTTCACCTAAGTTTTCACGGTGAGATGGTTACAGAATCCCACTGCTGGGCACTCTTTCAATTAAAATTTGAATAATTTTGAGGGATATTGCTAATCCATTGCTTCATATGTTCGAAAAATTTGTCTGCTCAACAACGTAAAAAACGCAATGAATGTTGTTGAACTGTCAAAATGAAAGCCTTTGCTAATGATAGTGTGGTACGCAATTACCCCGCTGGATCGAAAAAGCTGGAAGTCATCGGGAAAGCCGTCAGCTTTTTCGATCCTGGGCTAATGTGAGTAAACAACCTATACTTACCTACAATTTGCGATACATAGTTTAGGGTTTGGGTAAGGCCGAACCATAGACAATGTATAATAGTAGTTATGGGTAGGCCGAACGCAGGCCTCCTCTTTCTGTCGGTAAATTTTTATTCGACAACAGCCTAATAGTAGTTTGAGAGAATCGGTTACCGTTTAAGAACTGATTTTTCAATAGTCAGATAACTTTCATCTGAGGAATTAATATCGCGGTTTGACAGCTCTTGTATAAAAAATATGCGCAGCGCTCGTCTACTATAGTCCTTATCATTCTTTTGCCCATATCCCAATTTATTTGGGGTCGGCGCAACATGTCTTCCCCATCCATACCTAATACCTCCAAAAACATAAGCCATTATTTAAATTACTTCGTTAATGTTACCAGATTCATGGCAACGTAACGTGCGAGGTGTGCCTACTCTGTTTCCCGACCATTGAAACGAAGGAGTATCACAGTCAAACAGTACACGCCAATAAATTCTGCTGCAAATTCTGTCCGATGGTGTTCAACGAAATGTAAGTAATATTTTTTAACCGAGTTCAAAAAAAGGAGGAAGTTCTCAATTCGGATGAACAGCAAATTTTTTAAAAATAATAACCGACTAAAAATTTCAACGCAGAGGGGTTCAGAATTGTGTACTGCATCCATGGTAACAGGTTCCGCGTCGATGTCCCTGCCGCGCCCTGCTGCCTGGAAGAGATCGCAGAAAGCTAAAGCAAAAAGCATAAAGCTAAAGCAAAAAGCATAAGGCCGCCCATTGTATGTTTTTGGTCGGCTTCGCACGGGTGGTTGAGTTTTAGTAAGGATCCCTAATCTTTTCTAGCAATAAATATAGCCTATGTCACTCAGGGTGAATGTAGCTTTCCAATAGTGAAAGAATTTTTGAAATCGGCACCGTCGTTTTTGAGTTTATTCATTACATTCAAACAAACACACAAAAATACAAATCTTTCCTCTTTATAATATTAGTATAGATAAATAATTTTAATCAAAGTAAATTGTTACAGGGATGATGCGAAGGCCCACAAAAACTCTGTCTGTGCTGGAGTCATGGGGCTCTTCGGCATTAGAAATCCTCATATACCTGGACCAAGGCCCCTTCTGGCTGTACCCTTTAACCAGCCGCCACCGATTCGCCACCAAAGGAACTGGTACCAGAGGCACTGGTAGAAACGAATGATAGAAAGGAGAGAAAAAGGCTATTCGGGCGAAATTGACAGACCAACTATGCCAAGTTAGCTTTTCATACGAATGTGAACTTTATTTGGATAACATTAATTTTTATAATCGTATGAAGCGCTTGCTTAAATTCGCATATACGAATATGAACTTTATGCGCAAAAGAATAAAATTAATTCTACTTAAGGCACTGCTCAAAGGTAGTCGCCGTAAAACGCTCAGTTTTTTGTCGCACAGTTATTGATACATATTGTAAGACAGAAAAAATTATGTACCTATTGTTAAATATTCAAAGAAAATACTTATTCAAAAATATTTCATAAAAACAATATATTATCATGATAAAAAAAAAATAGTATAACTGAGCTCAAAAAAATCGTTTTCGTCGTAAAATTCTGAACATTAATTTTGAGCGTAAACATTACACGTATTTTATGTAATGACAATCAAATTCTACCCTTAATGGGGGTTAAATAGGGGATGAAAGTTCGTCATTCAATTAGAAACTTAAGTAGAAGACAGTGTTGTACCGTATCATCGATTTTTGGAAACTCATCCCATAGGTAGGTACGTATGGCTCTTGATGATGAATCGCTTAATGTAACCAATGAAGACTTAACACAAAGTAATGTCAAAGTGCGGTCTGTGAATCTTGCCCTAGAACTACGGCTTAAATTACTTCATTATCTGCCTAGCCTTTTCCCAACTATGTTGGGATCGGCTTCTAGTCTAACCGGATGCAGCTGAATACCAGTATTATACATGGAGCGACTGACTATCTGACCTCCACAACCCATCAGTGACTAGGTAATACGATACCCCTTGGTAAGACTGGTTGTCAGACTTTCGGGCTACTGACGACCCATAACGACTGTCAAAGATCCACGAATGACAGCCGGGATCAAGGCCTTAACGTGCTTTCCGAGGCACGGAGGGGTCTTGGTTTGTGAAAATGGTCACCCATCCACGGACCAACCGCGGCAAGCGTAGCTTAACCTGATCGATCGACCCGTGCGGCTGTTATTACTTAGCCACAAGCCCCTTACGGCTTAAATTACTTAAATAAGCATAATTATTATTAGGATTGTGTTCCCAGTGCTGAGTGAGACACAGGCGCCCTCTCTGTGAGAGGGAGTGGTCCGCGTTTTAAATGATTAAATAATAATAATTATTGTATGTTCTTGATGTTAGGTAATATGTAATGTACAGACACCAGCACATCAAGCCACTACAATCTGTCAAATTTCTTTAATAGATTTTCAACTTTATCGCCAAAGCATTAAGGTTCAAGGTTGATTGGAAAAATTTGACAGTTTCGGGTAGCTTGACCTGCTGGCGTCTGTACAGACGCAGCACATCAAGCTACTACAATATTCTGTCAAATTTCTTTAATAGATTTTCAACTTTATCGCTAAAACTTTAAGGTTCAAGGTTGATTGGAAAAAATTTACGGTTTCGGGTAGGTTGGCCTGCTGGCGTCTGTACCTATTGTACGCACTCGTTACCCGTGGTCCCGGTGGGTTGACCCATTACTCTTGACCCATTCTCATTAGTCTATGGGTAATTTTTTAATTACCTGTGGTCCCGAGTAGGTATGTTCTTATTGTTAGCGTGTTGATGGCAATCTAAATGGACACGGTCCAGAATTCGTGTTTAGCTTCATCACTAGCGTCCATAAGTTCCTGTAACATGCATTACAGGACACGTAGGACATAATATTACGTGTCCCATCGTTTGTGGAACAGCACCACATTTACACTCCAAGACGGAATCACCTGAACAGGTTTTCCTTGCTTCGGCCAACCTGGGTCTGGAGTCTGTTTAAAGAGTCCCAGGTTACCCCAGGCAAGTCATGTCCAGGTGATCTTCAGCGGGGAATGGGATTTATTGTATACTAGCAGCGTCCAGCGGTTTCACCCGCATAAGTGTCGATCCCGTGGGAATATCGGGATAAAAAGTATCCTATGTATTATTCTGATGTATAAGCTATTGTAAGACACTCACTGCCATCAACTAGCCAGCCGGGAATGCCCCGAAGAGCCAACAAGCCAGCCGATAGCCACGTCACTACTCCACATGCCATAGTTGCCGGCCAATCCAGCCATGCCACGTCATCTAGCCAAGCCCAGAGTGGGGTGGTGGCGAGCCAGCCTATATATATAGCCCGCCATCTTTTGTTCGTTGTTGAAGCATTAATATTAATTCGATCCAGCCTGTCCCCTTGCTGCCCTCTCCCAGCGACGCCCTAAGCCGAGGTTCGTACCCCACAGGGGGTGCCCTTAGCGTGCAGTCGCTTAGTATTAATCTAGATGTAGCCCTGGCTGGAGGCTTTAAGAATTCTTAAGGCAACCACAGGATAGTCCGGTTAAGTAGTCACGACCTCTCAAGGTCAACTACGAGAGGCCATTATCTAAAAAAAAAAAACAAAAATGTTCGTTGTTGAAGTCAAGCCATTAATTGTGAGCGAGTGTTAATTGTGGATCAGTGAATTAAATGACATTTTAGTGTTTTAAAAAGACGTTTAATTGCATATCCCTTTACACTATATTACTGTAAAGTTTCGTCAAAATACATTCAGTAGTTTTTACGTGAAAGAGTAACAAACATCCATCCTGCCATCCATCCATCCTCACAAACTTTCGTGTTCATATAATATTAGTAAAATTGTTATTTGTATAATGTAGATGTTGCCTTGGTTTCACAACACAAGCAACAATTTTTCAACAATTTTGAAATCTGAATGTCTATCAAAGTATTTTTGTGAATAATCGTACAATAAAGATGTTAAGAAACTTATGTTGAATTTTTACTTACACCTTATTTTTTCGACTACGTCATGACCACCATTTTGAATGAAAATTACAGTTCGACAAGCGCCCGCTATCTATCTTTATTTGTATTGCCAAATGGGCTTACTCTTGGCCTCGATCTCCCCTGATGAAATGATGGATGCGATGGATGAGGTCTACGATAGGACATCCTCAGAAGATGCCTGTTCACTCTTGCTTTGAAAGCTGATGGGTTATAGGATGGGAACAGTTTTTTATTGCCCAATGAGCTTGCTCTCCCCTGATAGAAAGCGACGAGACCTTTCATAGGTCTCCGATAAAACCAGCAGGCCCAAAAGATGCCTGTCACTTACTTTGAAGACCCGAGGGGTTATAGGTGGATGGGAACACAGACTTTGGCCAGAGATTATTTAATTGTATTTTGATTTTAACTTTGATTGCATGTGATTTTATTTATGGCTAGCGGCCCGTCCCGGCTTCGCACGGGTGGTTAAGTTTTAGTAAGGATCCCTAATCTTTTCTAGCAATAAATATAGCCCATGTCACTCAGGGTGAATGTAGCATTCCAATAGTGAAAGAATTTTTGAAATCGGCACAGTAGTTTTTGAGTTTATTCATTACAAACATACACACAAAAATACAAATCTTTCCTCTTTATAATATTAGTATAGATTGTGATTTTAATTTGGAATTTGGTTGAAAAATGAATTATGTTCGGAGAGTAAATGAACTCACTCGATATCAATCGACAAATAAGTAATGCATGATGTGCTTACCTGTAAGAAATTGGTACACTATTCTATAAGTCTATTGGATGTATCTCATATCTTTGTATCAGTGTATTCAATTGTCGGTGAGCCAAATAAGTGTAAGTTACCCTGTCAAAATGTTGTGCATTTGAGAGGTGAGACCATAACAAATAATTAGTGTCATGAAAATAAAATAAAAATTTCCATACTTTTGCCGTGCGCATAATAAATGTGGAGAAGTGCTGAGTACCACTAATCGGGATATCAAAGAAGTGCGGAAACAAAGTCAAGTAGTCCGCTAGTAAAAGGGAGATGGGAAAAGAATCGCTTCTTTACCTGACCTACCTATACAGGGTGGCAGGAACTGAATCCATGGGAACAGGTTGCGCGTCGATGTCCCAGCCACCCTGTATAATCCTATTTAATTCATAACGACTGGTGTTTTTATGTAGTACAGACGCCAGCACCTCAAGCTACTACCAACTGTCAAATTTCTTTATTAGATTTTCAACTTTATCACTAAAGAATTAGGTTTCAAGGTTGATTGGGAAAATTTGACAGTTTTGGGTAGCTTGACCTGCTGGCGTCTGTACCTATTATGAGCCTGTACAACGGTCCACTAGCGCCACTCCTTTAAAAACATATTATCTCGTGACTGAGAAGGAATTATGAAAATCTGCTCAATCAGCGACCTCGGTAAGTGTGTCTAGAATTTTCTAATACCTTTTATTAAATTTCATATTGAGACACGAAGCAACTAAATACGACATATAGGAATGTGGCCGCTTTTCTTTAGATCGAATTTTGTTGCTTCGTGTCTCAATATGAAATTTTATAAAAGGTATTAGAAAATTCTAGCCACATTTACCGAGGTCGCTGATTGAACAGATTTTCATAATTCCTTCTCAGTCACGAGATAATATTTTTTTAAAGGAGTGGCGCTAGTGGACCTGTGTGCACCCTCTTAATAATTTGTATTCTTATTTAATCTTAGTTCATTAAACTAAGATTAAACGATGGTGCGTCTTTTGCTGTCAAAGAGGATAAAATAGGAAAATCAAATGAAACATTTGCGATATTTGTAAAGTACATACCTTATATTAATAATTAATATACCTACAGGTACAAGTAGAGACTAGAAAATGCCAAATGATTATGTCAGGCGTACCTAGTATTTATGCCATACAGGCTAGTGACTTTTTATTTCATAAATCGGTTATTATTAAAATTATGTTTTATAAAGTAACTTGTTCAGTAAGACTATGTAAAATAACCCCTTACTTGCAGGATGCAGGTGAACATTCACCAACCTTTACAAACTGATGATCTGACGTTTTCTTAAACAATAATATTTGAACAGAGTATGAAAGTACTAATGCCTACTTTCTAAAACAAGAAGAATTTTACTGGCCATCAGCATCAGTCACTTCCGTCAGTTACTTCAGTCAGGCGCGTTTTCAGGGTTCATAAAACTGAACCCTGAAAACGCGATTAAAGTCGCGACTGGCGCGTTTACGGTCTTAACGGTATTTCAAATACCTCGAGCATAGTTCCGTAGGTGTTTAATACAATTTTAGCTTAAAATAGCAGCTTAATTCACCGTGGGAGTTATTAAGGCATTGTCTGCCACCGCGGTCACCGGTGATCGCAACGTCTGGCAGTCAACTTGTTAAGAGACTACCGGGAGAGACTAAATCGGGCCTCTGTGTATTGCCGTTTTACAATTACATACTATGAAGGTAAATATAAATGTAAAAAAAAAAATTGTCAACGAAAAAGTTTTGATGCAGTTACTACACTACGACAAACTGGCCATCATTATTCCAAATTTGAATTCATAACTATTTAAAAAGTGCTTAGAACTTAGAACTTCCATTTAAAAGGTACTTAGAACTTAAGTTCTAGCACTTTGTGAAAGCACTGTGTGAAAAAGTGCTAGAACTTATTACAAAAAATGCAGCGGAGTAATTGCGTAACACACTATGAGTAACAATGGGCTTTCATTTTTAACCCCCGACGCAAAAACGACGGGGTGTTGTAAGTAAGAAGACCGCTACTATTTGAAACTTTAACAGAACGTTAGACTAATAATTAGTGCGGTCCCCCGACGGGCCAACATTTAATCAAAAAATTTCATACGTACTTATGTAGGGTCATAATTTCAACGTTATTTTTTTCTTTTTATAGGGTTTCACGTTTATACCTTTTGTTCTATTTGTGGTTATTTTTTCTATTTTTTTTTAATTGTCTTAGGCTTTTTAGATTTTTTTTTTGGCTTTTTTTTTTCATACTATTTTTATTATTATTTTGTGTCGGGGTTTTTTAAATTTAATTTTTTTTTAGTTCAGCAACAATCATTGCGTTACTTACGTTGTTGAGCAGACAAATTTTTCGAACATATGAAGCAATGGATTAGCAATTACTATCCTTCAAAATGATTCTGATTGACATTGATAGGCAGTGTGTTACGCAATTAGGGTGCAGGGTGGCTCGATTTAAGAGTTCAGGAGTGTATAATTAATAGTAGACTAAAACTTCTCTATTTACTGCCGCCAGGCCATTCTTGCCAGATATGCGGTTGATTATACGGGACACTATTGGATTCAGGCCCAGGATTTGGAGCAGTGGACGTATCGCCAACCCTTCTTCCTGGTTTTTGGCAGCCGATAAAAGTGTGGTCTTTTGCATCATCCCTGGAATTAGAATTTAGTTATTATTTTTTTTCAGTTTCAACGTGTTTGTAAGCTTGGTATCCACAAGCAAAGAGCGCGTCGCTTCGTGAGATAATAATACATACTATGGTGTTTGCTCAAACCATACGCATCAAATGCGTTCTAAAACGGGCTGTTTCGTTTTCATTCTACGTAAGTATTATTGATATTTCTAATTATAAAAAAAATATTAATAATGTTTATTTTTCCATATCCAGCAATAGTCCTACACCAACCGGGGGTTGTCCTTGGGTGGACCTGCATAATGCTTACTGGCATAATCGTCGGTTGGTGCCGCATTTCATTAAAATTTACTAAGGGGCCTCTGCGATGGCTTCGGCCCCTCGTACAGCTTCCAAAGGACCGGGATCCTAGGGCCCCGAGATATGTAAAAAAAATTTAAAAAATAAATCTTATTTTTATCTTTTTTTTAAATATTTTTAAATGCTTTTTAATATTTTCGTTTCTATTATAATATTTAGGGGGAACAACAACTTTTACATAGAAAAAACTGTGGGCGGAAGTAATTACATAGATGATGTTAGTTAGGATTCAGCGAAGCAATGTTCTCTATGTTTAAATAAACAGGCTAACTATAAACGTTCATAAAACTTACACATATTTAAAAGTGTCTGGACAGTGTTTGCAGGAGTATTCCATAGGGGTCGATCTTAATGGCTGTAATCAAATAGATGCCGTTAGATTGAAGTTTTTAATTAAACAAGCAAATACATGATCAAATTCAATTTGCTAGCGAAACTCCGCACGATGAAAGGATAGATGGACCAAGTGAAAGAAAGAAGAAAGAAAATGCATTTATTTGCGGCAAACATGACGCATAAAAAAGATCATAAACACGAAAAAAAAATAAGTTGGGGGTAAAATTGCGTCACATTCACGCAAAACGGCCATCGCTCAGCATAATGCTGAGACCCTATACGAGACAGAGCCCCAGCGCTGGTTTTCAGCGGCAGCCGGCGTTGACGTGATGACGAAAAAAAAAAGACGACGAAACGATGACGAAAGATGACATGGCTAGAAAGGGGGTGAATGCCGAGATGACGACTACTAGCAGGTGCAACATATAACGTGGCGCTACAATGGCGACATTAATCTAACACACGGGTAGGTAGGGCTAGTGGCCAGTAATCATAAAAATTTTATCAACATAAAAAAAATCGTAACTTGAAAACTTCCACCTGCGCCGCGCGCCGACATAGGGCTCTCTCTCTTTCCTTCAATTCGCCTTCTCTTTGCTTGTTAATTGTTTTAATTACATAGATGCGATGTTATGATCCGTGACCCCGGCAAATGACCCCTGCGCTACAGTTCTTTAACCTCTTGAATGCCGTAATTACAGACACAATTAAAAAGCCATTGTGTCTCGCGTAGATCTACGTTCCGGCATACGAAGGGTTAAGTCAGGTTGCTCTAAGATGCCATTTTATAAAATTGTTAATAAATAAATAAATATTAATGTTTAATTAAATTAAAATATATTCATAAAACTACAACGCAAAACCGTATACATGTGTTAAATTAATGTCGCCATTAAAGCGCCACGCTGTACGTGAGCAATAGCCCAGTAGTAATAGCCCCGACTTACGAATTGTACGTCGTGAGTTCGAACCCAGGGGCTGCAGTCTCGACATTCATAGCGATCGCTTTACGACCGAATTCGGTCGCAAAGTCCTGTCACTCCATACATTTCACTTGTCAATCCGGGACTTTGCGACCGAATTCGGTCGTAAAGCGATCGCTATGAATGTCGAGACTGCAGCCCCAGGCAGGCGCTTTACTTTGTGTAAATAATTAACGACTGCTCTCAAAACGGTGAAGGAAAACATCGTGAGGAAACCGACATGTCCTAGAACCAAAAAATCGAAGACATGCACGGTGGACGGATTTATTGTTTGGTATAGGGATACTTTGAACCCTGGGGAAAGACAGGCTACTTTTTATCGACCTACCACGCGGGCGAGCAGTGGTGGCCCAGGGGTAACGGACGCGACTTACGAGTCGTAGGTCGTAGGTTCGAACCCAGACAAGCGCTTCACTTCGTGTCAATAATTTCATCACCACTGCTCTCAAAAACGGTGAAGGAAAACATCGTGAGGAAACCGGCATGTTCTAGAACCAAAAATCCGAAGATATGTGACATCTACCAACCCGCACTGGGCCCGCGTGGTGGATTACGGCCCACTCCCTTTCGCTAAGAGGTAGCCTGTGTCTCAGCAGTGGGAACATTATAGGCAGATTATGATGACGCGGGCGAAGCCGCGAGCGAAAGCAAATAAAGTATAGTATTCTAACTGAACAGACAGCTGTGCTACTGGGGAGTTTGTTGCGCCACTTCTTCTTCCCAGCGATAGCACTAGGAAGTGGTGATGGGCGGGCGTTTTTGAGGGACTGTCTTTTGTAATTTTGACGTTCTAAAAGTGCTGATTCTCAGCCTAATTTGAATAAATGACTTTTGATTTTGTATAAAAAATTCAACTGACACACAAGATGAAGTACCCACCGTAGGACGATAATTGAAGTACCTCCGTATATAATTATCATTACATGCAAAAGGTGAAGGGCCTATGGGAACCGTTTTCTTTTTTTTCTTCTTGTTTCCCTTCTTCGCTAACCCTATTGGTTTTACTTTTTTTGTTTTATGGTATCGAGGAATGTCATCATGGTCGGGTAGTAAACCTGCACGCTGAAAAAGAAATTACAATTTAAGAAAAGATGTAGGCATTCATATATTTCAGTATACAGGGTGGCGATATAGTCACCTTCATCTGTGAAGGGGGTGATTCTACACACTTTCCTTGAACAACTTTTGCTACGAAACTCTTATCTGAGGGGCAATTCTCGTAATTTTAAGACCGTTTACAGTCTGGGCCCGTATTCCCGTAATTTAAAACGTTCAAAATCTAGTCGCAGTGTCATCTCGGCGACAAACAAATGTCAAAAACTTGTCAAAATGTAGGGAAATTAGAAGTATTTTTTGACATATTGAGACTGAGATCAGACTGCGAACGTTCTTAAAATTACGAGAATTACCCCTCTGATCTCAGTCTCAATCTGTCAAAAAATACTTCAAATTTCCTTACATTTTGATAAGTTTTTGACATTTATTTGTCGCTGAGATGAGACTGCGACTAGATTTTGAACGTTTTAAATTACGAGAATTGGCCTTCTGATTCATTTAAAAATTTAAAAACAAATTCCTATACAGACAAATTCATAGACAGACTATTTCCATGTATGTTAGCATGTATGAAAAGTATTTTTTATTTGGGTCATCCTCCTCATCTGCATAGCCTTTTCAACTATGTTGGGGTTACTGGTTAATACGATACCCCGTGGTAAGACTGGTTATCAGACTTTCGGGCTAGTGACAACCTGTAACGACTGTCAAAGATTCACGAATGACAGCCAGGACCAACGGCTTAACGTGCTTTCCGAGGCACGAAGGAGTCTTGGTACGTGAAGTTGGTCACCCATCCACGAACCAACCGCGGCAAGCGCCGCACGCTGTGCTGCTATTAAGTATTGTCCACTTCAGGGAAAAGCCCTTCCTCTTCCACACAATTCTATCTTTTGATGGCCAGTCCTTTCAGTAGGAGTCAAGCTTGTCCTGCCATTTTCGCCTTGGTCTGCCGCGACATCGTCGTACATAATTAATATATTATCTTATAATTCAAATTAATCTTATAAACTGCAATGTAACACCAACAATACAACAGCAGTAATGCATGTGAACAAAAAAAAAAGAAACATTTACATACATTATCCATTTTCACTTTATAAGATTTCAAACTGATGAAATCATCACCCATTTTTTCATCATCGGACACTATTTCTACTACAGGGACGTCCACTTCTATTGCCTCAACATCACTGTCCTTGTCTGCATCAATGACACTGTCCTTGTCTGCCTCAACGTCACTGTCCTTGTCTGCCTCACCATCATTGTCCTTGTCCAATTCCTCATCCTTACTCATTTCCTTAAGCATTTGCAGTATTCCTGTATCTGACACCTCGTCCGAAAATTCCTCTTTAGTTTCATTTTTTAAGTTAATGTTTATTGTTTCATTGGGATCTGATTCTATTTTGATAAAGTCTGAAGTGTTGCTGTCATCATCATATTTGATGTAGAAGTAATTTAGTAATAAATAGCTGTCTAATGAGGACTGTAAGTCTAGTTTTGTTTTTTTCTGTTCTTGAATGAGAGGTTTATTTATCTGAAAAAAAAAAAATACAAATTTTAAATTTTGGCAAAAGCATGTTTTTTTAACAATCCGCAAGAGTTAACTTGAGAAGTTGCTCGGATGAAGTAAGCCCGTGATACTGAGGCATCGACGGTGAGAGCGGTAACAGCATGGGGGTTGTGAGGGGCCGCAGGTCTCAAGTTGACTCTTGCGGGGTATACTATGTTCTTGATCTAATTTTATTTTACCTGTCCATTCTTCTTAAAAATATCAAGAAGTGTAGCCTCAGCCGTTTTGAATTTCTCAATTAGTTTACTGCATTTTATCAAAATTGGCGCACATTCAAAGCAGACATAATTTGGTAGACCTTCATAGGATTTCTGAAAGAAACAATATTTATTTGTCAATTTTCATTATTACATCTACCACTGTTTTGTCTCAGCATCACCTAAAGGTTAACTGGTAGAAAATGTCTTTGGCATGAAGTCGCCTCTGTACAGTTGTGTGCTTCAAGTATTAAATAACTAGCTGACCCGGCAAACATTGTTTTGCTATATAAATTATTTCTAGCTGCCCGGTGCTACTTCGTTCGTGTGGTGTACTACCCTCCACCCTACTCCTACCCTACACCCTACTCCTATAAGTAAAACGCTGATTGATTGATAGAACCTAGCGGACCCAGCAGACGTCATCCCACCCAATAAAAGCAGCGCCACCTACCGGGTGCAATTGTGTATACAAACTTTGTCCTGACAATAACGAACGCAAGAAAAAATAATTGTCCAATTTGGTGCTAGATCGGAAGTTATGCGTGTACATACATTTCTGTAGTTTATTTTTATTTACATAGATTATTTATAACAAATCTATAAGTACTGATAATTAAGCTGAAGAGTTTGTTTCTTTGCTTGTTTGAAGACACTAATCTCTGGAACTGCCGGTTGGATTTGAAAAATTCTTTTTGCATTTGATAGCTAATAAAAATAACAACGGAGAGGCCCGTGGCTAAATAATAACAGCCGCACAGGTCGATCGGTCAGGTTAAGCTACGCTTGCCACGGTTGGTCTGTGGATGGGTGACCATCTTTACATACCGAGACCCCTCCGTGCCTCGGAAAGCACGTTAAGCCGTTGGTCCCGGCTGTCATTCGAGGATCTTTGACAGTCGTTACGGGTAGTTAGAAGCCCGAAAATCTGACAACCAGTCTTACCAAGGGGTATCGTATTACCCAGTAACTGGGTTGTGGAGGTCAGATAGGTAGTCGCTCCATGTAAAATACCGGTATTCAGCTGCATCCAGTTAGACTGGAAGCCGACCCCAACATAGTTGGGAAAAGGCTAGGCAGATGATGATGATAGCTAATAACAACACGCTATGACCCTTAGCCTTAGCAGCAAAGCAAAAAGAAAATATGTTAAAACAGACATTTGTTTGCGTCATGTTTGCCGTAAATAAATGTATTTTCTTTCTTTCTTTATGTAGTCAGAAAGAATAAATTTAATGGTCAAAGTCACGGGCAGAAGCTAGTATATTTAAAAACTGAAGTAGCAGGTAGTTAGCATCCAAACAAATTGATAAACATTGAAATCGTTTACTTAATTACTTACAGTAAAGCCACCAATAGACTCCATACAAATCCCCAGGTGTGTACCTTGAAGAGCTGTGTACAGCTTGACATCTGTAGACAAACATATCCTGCAAGCTTCTACGTCTAATGCTTTGAAGTCCAGTATCTCGTCCTTGGCCTCGTCCATTTTAAAGGACTAAAAGGGACATAAATAAGCAGATTTAAAGAACCTTTATTAATAAATGTATGTTGAAGGAAGGAACCACTTACCAGTGGAATAGTATAAGTATAATTAGCCTATAATGTTCCCACTGCTGGAACACAGGCCTCCTCTCAGTGAGAGGGAGTGGGCCTGTGGGCCGTACTCCACAACGCGGGCCCAGTGCGGATTGATGGATGTCACATGTCTTCGAATTTTTGGTTCTAGGACATGCCGGTTTCCTCACGAGTTTTCCTTCTCGTTTTGAGAGCAGTGGTGATGAAATAATTTTTACAAACCTCGTAAGTCGCGGCCGATATCACTGGGCCACCACCAGCCACCACTGCTCCGTGGAATAACAGGTATTTACGTATTAGTTAACTAAAGCCACTAGTCACTAGTCAGTTTAATTGCGCATAATTTATTAACCTTAAAATTACAAAATAAGTACTTAGAAAGAAAAGAAAAGGTAAAACAAAATAAAATAGGGAAGATGTAGGTAGGTTTGTATCAATTAAATAACCCATAATTGTTTTTACACGGAAATAAATAACACTGTATGCATAATTATGCCAAATTATTTTTACAATTTCGAATAATTTTTTTTGATTTTCGCCATAGGTTTTCACCGCAAGCAAGTTACCGCGGGCCGGACCAAAGAGTACAATATACTATATGAGGGCCGGACGCCCAAAATCACAACACAACAAAAAAATGTGAACAACAACAACAACAATCACAACACACAAATGTTGTTGCTTCGAGTTTGACATTGACAACATATATTTTTGACAGTTCACCTTACATAGGTAACCCAGATTGATCGTTTTGAAATTGTTTATGAAAAAGATTGTATAAGAAGTAGGTAGTGAAGGTAGCTTTCTGATAATCGGATCCAGCCTGTCCCTTGCTGCCCTCCCTCAGCGACGCCCTGTGCCCTTAGCGTGTAGTCGCTTAGTTTATCAAAATCAAAAGTCATTTATTCAAATTAGGCTGAGAATCAGCACTTTTCGAACGTCAAAATTACAAAAGACAGTCCCCCAAAAACGCCCGCCCTTCACCACTTCCTAGTGCTATCACTGGGAAGAAGAAGTGGCGCAACAAACTCCCTATAAGTTTTATTCCCTTGTTGGAAGTCATAATTTATTAAGGTAGGGCTACCGGCGGGCTTTAACGCATTGCTCCGGGACATTTTTCTACTACTCAATTACTAAGACCAATTAGTCTACTCAATTTATTATAATAACCACCATAAAATTATAATATGAATAATGAAACACTTACCCACTCGCTCACCAACAGCCACACACAGAGGTCTAGAACATTTTATACAAGTTTTTTTTTAAATATACGCCTGTTTGTGCCCCTATACTATGTTTTACAAATTCTTACACCTTCTTACTTCTAAACGTGCGTTCCGATAATTTAAAAAGACCCAACACATACTCTGAGAATAATTACTTTGGTACACAAGTTTATTCTAAGCCGAACCAAACGATAGCCTCTTAGTATTAACCAAGTCTCCTAACTATCCTAGTTTACATATACGACCGTACTTTATTGCGGTGTGAAACCGACTGCCGTGACTGCCCTGCCTTCGTTTCCTGGATAAACAAAATCACCACGCTTAGCCCATGTTCTGCGTAATAGATTTATTGCTCTTTTTGTACAATTTCTCAATTGTTCTAAGGGTTCTTTTGGGGCCTCACTTTTATTATTTGTTTTATGGCAACCAGATGTGGAATGGGCAATAGTATTATGAAGCTGAAGTCACAACTGTGCTTGGAGATATTTCTATATCTATAGTACCCCAAAGGCGCCAACGATTACCTGCTTTGTAGTCTCCAGCTAACAGATGTTCATTTCTTTTTTGTATAGTACAGAGTGGTAAAATTACTATAGGTAGGTACCCTGTCCATTAGGTAAACCGTTTTTTGACAGATGGGACGCATTTTAAAGTTAACTTTCACGTAATCTGGAATACTTCGTTCTAAGACAGCTGTCAAAAAATGGTTAACCTAATGGACAGGGTATAGTAATTAAAGAATAAAAAGAAAATGTTATAATACATTTAATATTCAACATAATAAAACGGTTATACAAAGGCACATCATAGTTTATATTTCAAATTCATTCATTGAAAGGTATAGCAGGCAACAGTTTGCCTTCGCACTTTCCGAAGCCGATTCTTATGCCGTTGTCATCGACGCAGAAGCCGCGAAGCGTGATCGTGTCGCCATCTTGGATGAACTTTCTTTCTTCGCCTGACAAAAGACGAAGGGGTTTGGTTCCCTTCCATGATAGTTCTAGCATGCTTCCGAAGGAGTCTGATACCTGTAGGGTTGAAAAATATGTATCACTGTGCATGTCGGAAAACAAATTGGGTGTCATGGGCTTACATTTTTTTTTTGCGCGGAACCTAATTCTTTCCTAAATAAAAGTAGCATACGTTATTCCTTATAACATCAGTTATCTGTCAGTGAAAATAAATCAGTCTAGCCGTTTCGGAGATTAGCCGGAACAAACAGACACAAAATATAAAGAAATAGTTTTATTTATTTATTTATAAGTACCGTATACAGGGTGGCAGGGACATTGACGCGCAAACTGTAACCATGAATTCAGCACATGAGTTTAGACTCCGTAGCGTCGAAATTTTTCGTCGGTTATAAAAAAAAATCTGTTTCATAGAAAAGTGCAATACCTATGCGGTCAAAACGTATAGAACAGCAATTTTTTTTTTAATAACCGACGAAAAATTTCGACGCTATGGGGTCTAAACTCATGTGCTGAATCCATAGTTACAGTTTGCGCGTCGATGTCCCTGCCACCCTGTATAACATATATATGCATTTAGTATTATGCTGTTATTTTGAAATTAGAAACAGACACTTTCATTTTATTTATTTGTATAAGATGTATAGATTTATTAGATCATGAAAAGTTTTAATAGGGACATCTCTCATTGCTTTGCAGTTTTTTAACCCTCTTGTTTTATGGAGTTTAGGCCCAAGGGCCTCTGCGTTTTGAAAGCAACAAGATTTAAGTCTTTACCTCAGTCTGATTGTGGCAATAAAGCCGCTGGATGACCCGATTTCATAGACATTTTATTTGTTTAACCGGTTGAATTCCGTAGTTACAGAAACAATTTAAAAAGCCATGGTGTCTCGCGTGGATCCACGTTCGATAATCAGGATGTTTCTTAGCTACATTTGATGATGATCCCTTCTCCTAAGTGCAACGCACCTACGATGCATATGCTTTTACAGATGTCTACGGATTGTTGTGATACTGGAGACTTATAGGGCACTCACCTCTCCACTAATAGTTCCAGAGCCCAGCAGGTCACCGGGTCGCAGGTTGCAGCCGGTGACGGTCTGTTGAGCTAGCTGCTGCTTCACCGTCCAGTACAGGAAGCGGTAGTTCGACCGGCAGATTGTCGTGGTTACTGGAGATTTTTCGGCTGTGGAAATAAAAAGAATAAATAAAATATTAAACAAACCAGACAAACATACGAAAAAAAAGTTACCGTTCTTTTAAGGATGATTCCTACAAAACGGTTCGCATCGGGCCGGATCGGAACGGATTTTACAATCATTAAACGATATTAAATCGTGTACACAGTATAAAGTCTATATTACCAAGCCGCGCACACCAGCTTAACCGCGGGCGTCTTCCGCGACACGCGATCGTAGCCGAAAGTAAGCTGCGACGCGCGATCGGCTCCGTTCGCCTGTCGTCGTATCCGATCGAACCATTTCGGCATTAGAACACGTCAACACGGTAGCAATGAAACTATTTGACTACGCGTAGAAACGGATCGGATACGTTCGCAAGCGACGGTACGGACGGAGCCGATCGTATACCTCGACATCCTGCCGGACGCGATCAGCTGTTGCCCGCATCCGTTCGTATCCTTTCCGATCCGATGCGAAAATAGATAAATCGACAATCACATCTGTGAGTAGGAGTCAAAAGGCGGGGTATCACAAGGTTATATTTTAGGACCTATCATATTTTTTTTGTGATTTGTCATGGCTCATGACTGATCCAGCGATCCAAAACTATTTTTTTGGCGCTGTACCTACTGGAGTTCTTCGCCGCAATCTACGGCTCGAAACTATGACTACAACTAAAGATAAAATAGCAGTAGCACTAAACAGAGAGAGAGAGAGAAGGTGAGTATGGAGGCTCTTACCCTGCAGTAGGACATTAAATCATCATTTCATCATCTGCCTAGCGGGAAGAGAAGGCGGGTTGGGCGTAGGACATTAATGGCTTACAATAAATAACAATAATATAGCAAAAAAATCCACTTACATTTCAAGTCCACTTCCAACTTAATATCAAAGTTGAATTTATCATCATGTCTCAGGTACGAGAAGGGCGTGGGGTCCTGTGGGAAGTTATCGATCACGTAAGGTCTCAGGGCCTCGATGGTGACAATCCAGGGCGAGATGCTGGTGCCCAGGTTCTTGGCTGTGAAGGGACCCAGGGGTATGTACTCCCATTTCTGGATGTCCCGAGCTGGAAGCGAATAAAAACAGAATTTTAGAAAGTTTTTTTTTATATATCGACGATTTTGTGCGCTGTGAGGGGTTGTCCCTGATGACAATCCTTACTTAGAAGTCGGTTAAAGAATAATTTATTATAAATTAAATAAAATACTAATTAATAATAATAATAAATAATAATTATAGGCAGAAGTAGAAAGAGACGGGGAAGCATGGCTTGCCCTTATATTATAACCCTTCACGACAATCGAAAGGCTATTTTCAGTTACTATTCCTGGGGGCCTAAAAAGGCCACTTTTAGCGATACCTCTAAAAGCTATACATTCATTTCTTGAATTCCCAGCAGAGCGGGATCGTCCGAAATGGTTACCGCTGCTCTGGAACATAAAGGGCTAAGGAAGGAACACGGGTGGGTTTTAGTCAGTAAGAGTCTGACACTCCCTTCTGCTCCACCCAGAGCGGGAGGGGTCATTTGATGATTTCTGATCCTCAAAAAAAAAAAAAAGCATTAGTAATTCCTCTAATTTTCGTAAAATTTCATTTCACATTTGCCGGTGTAAACATTGCTGCATGAAAAAAATAAAAACCGTAATATTATCGATAAATTTTTCATTACAGTTTTTATTAATCAAATTGGTTTTTGTTTTTTATTTCTACACTTTATTTCATTGTGATATGAATTGCACACAGATCATATTATGAATTGTCAGTTTGTGATCATTTTACGATTTTTAATATGATTCATATTGTTATCCTATTATGATTCTGCCAAAGTGGCCTTTTTCGGCCCCCTGTTGGGCTTCCATGTTGCCATTTCTACATTAGTCAGTCATCGTACTTTACAAAGTAGCCTCTAAGTTAATACATACAGGGTGTCAACAGATGCATCACATAGCCGTTATCTAAGCATTGGGAAACGGACATTTATGTGCAATGTAACCGCATGCACAACATTGTGTTTATAGGTGCATGTAACGGAACAGGAATTATAGAGGTATTTTAAGTTAAGTTACAACATTTAAAACTTGTTTTCTTGATAACAGGAATAAAAAAACTTTTATGCAAAAAAAAAAACAACCGACTTCCAAAAACGACACTACAAAGTGAAAAATAACTTCAATTTCGGAAGTCGGTGTCGTTGGGTTCGCATTTTCGTTGTTTGCCACCGACTTCCGAAATTAAAGTTATTTTTCACTTTGTAGTGTCGTTTTTGGAAGTCGGTTGTTTTTTTTGCAAAAAAGTTTTTATTTTTCACTTTTATGTTGTAATTTTTACCAGTAATTTTGGTTTAAAAACTAAACTACTGAACCGTTTTTAATGAAATTTCTATGGTACCACTTCAGAAGTACCTATCTCCTTTCGATCAAAAAAAGAATTTTGAAAATCGGTCTGCAATTGGCGGAGTAATCGCGTAACAAACACACAAAAAAAAAAAAAAACATACCGTCGAATTGAGAACCTCCTCCTTTTTTGAAGTCGGTTAAAAATAGTAACTTTGATCTTAAATATCTCAGTAACCAGAAGGTTCCCAGGTATGGGCCAGTCCAAAAAAAAAACACAATGCTGGGAAGAACAACTGAACTGACTGTCAGCTTCATTAAGCGCGTCTTTTTGCACCTGTGATACATACCGCTCCAATCATTCATAAGCACAAGTCCAAAGATGCGTTCCTCAGCCTCCTTGGCCGTGACTCTCTGTCCGAGGGTAGTGGGAGGTCCGCCGATGAAGGCCGCCATTTCTAGTTCGAAGTCCATCAGACGGGAGGGACCGAAGTGGGGGGCGGCTCCTGGAAACACGTAAGATAGCAAAAAATTCGTTACAACGGTGATCCGGGAAATAGTGGATTAATAGACTTTCTGACATTGTAGTAAGTAGCCTTTGCGAAGGGCATTGCGATTGTCTTTCGGAAATACTATGGCAATAAATGCACTAATTAGTTTTAAAATTTTGGTTCAGTTGCTTGAATTTAGCAGCTTTAACTAACTAAAAACATAGAAATAAATCAGTCCACCGTGATTTTATAAGAACGCAAAGATTATACCTTCCACAGGTAAGGTCTGTCCGTATGGTCTTGTTATAGGAGTCCCAGATATGACGACAGAACTGCTGCGACCGTGGTAGCCAACTGGCAGCTGCTTCCTGAGAAAGTAATAATTGACAAAAGCAATTAATACACAAAATAGAAAAAAAACCATTCATTAAGAGGGTGCACACAGGTCCACTAGCGCCACTCCTTTAAAAAAATATTATCTCGTGACTGAGAAGGAATTATGAAAATCTGTTCAATCAGCGACCTCGGTAAATGTGTCTAGAATTTTCTAATACCTTTTATAAAATTTCATATTGAGACACGAAGCAACAAAATTCGATCTAAAGAAAAGCGACCACATTCCTATATGTCGTATTTAGTTGCTTCGTGTCTCAATATGAAACTTAATAAAAGGTATTAGAAAATTCTAGACACACTTACCGAGGTCGCTGATTGAGCAGATTTTCATAATTCCTTCTCAGTCACGAGATAATATTTTTTTAAAGGAGTGGCGCTAGTGGACCGTTGTACAGGCTCTTAAGGATGATGTTCATGTGGGTGTAGAAGTCTGTGTAGTCGCCGATGTTAGCCGGCACGTGCGTCTGTGCTTCGGTTTGTTATAGTCGATAATTTAACTAACCAGTTGTCAAAGAGCGCGTTGTCTTTGCCTCTGAACATGATCCCTACGTTCGTGGCATGGTGTAGCGACGAGTAGAAATCTGTGTAGTCGCCGATGTCAGCTGGCACGTGCATCTGTGCTTCACTTTGTTTGACGAATGCCCTGCAAAAGAAAAAAAATAAAGCATCGTAGGGCAATTTCGTAGTTTACGTAACTGTTTACCATATAAAGGTGTATGAGAAGATAAATTCCTTTAGCGCTGTGAAAAACTTAACAAACTACCTAAGCCAAACTATGAATATTTCCCTAAACACATTTGTTTGACTGTACCTTTGTCTAAGTTCACTGTCATTCTGTAGTGTAGGATTACCAGCGTCTAGCAGTTTCTGTAGTGTAGTTCTTGCTTCCAGCCAATGGGGACGCGTGAGACCCATGAAGGCATTGAGTGTTTGTTGCTGAAATCAAAATAAGAACCAAAGTGATATAAATGTGAATAACCATGGACAGGCCTCAAAGAGTATAATAATAATCAGGCCTTGTAGGGTTAGGGCCTTGTAGGTTCGACTTTGTAGACTTTAGATCTGAAGACCATTTTTTATTTTATCAAGTACCTGGTACTTGTTGACAGGTTACGCTGTCCTCCCATACCGACTGTAATTTGAAAACATTGTAAAAGCCAATTATTATTTTTATTTTTAAAAGAGTAACCGTGGAGTTTCTTGCCGGCTCTTCTCCATAGGAAACGACCAATTGGAACCGTGCACCTAGCCTCTGACGTTTCATAAGTGCCCATGTAGCTGTAGGTTTATGTGAAATAAAATATTTTGATTTTGACACGTTTTCAGTCTGCGAGCAAGAAGGGTGTGACCCAAATTCAGACGGACGAACGGCATAGAAAGGACATGGCGAGTATATGAGGAGATCTTTTAAGATAACAGAAACCTGAAACGTGATTCTTGAGACATTCTCGCTTAAAGTATTAGGAATTCTTTTGAAGATCTAAACCAAAGAGTAGGTATATAATTTTATCTTATCATCATCATCAGCCTATAGCAGTCCACTGCTGGACATAGGCCTTTCCTATTGCACGCCATTCAACTCGATTTTCGGTAACCCTCATCCAGCTGCTACCAGCCATCCTGCGAAGATCGTCGCTCCACCTAGCCTGAGGGCGTCCCACCTTACGTTTACCGATTCGCGGTCTCCACTCAAGAACACGTCTACCCCAACGGTCGTCGGTTCTACGGCTAATATGGCTGACCCATTGCCACTTCGGCGTGCTTATTCTGTGAGCTATGTCGACAACATTGGTTCTCTGGCGGATCACCTCGTTGCGGATTCGATAATTTCATCTAAACAATCTTAAATACATAGTTCTCCATATGTCAAAGTTACGTAAAGGTACGTAAAACAAAAAAAAACATATTCCAATAAAATCTTGATTCCTAATCAAACCATAAATATTATTGCACAATAATGTGTAATATTAAACCTGTTTATCACAAACTAGAAATATATTTAAATCGTAAACAAGTAATTGACGTCGCCGTTCTAACACAATTTATATTCACAAGTCTCGCGGAAGTTTTTGAACTTGTTTTATGGTCATATTAACTATGGGAGGTGTGTCTTGTGAACTCACCTTTGATGAAACTTTTAAATGGTAGCTATATAGGAGCTGTAACCATGGATCAAGCACATGAGTTTAGACCCCATAGCGTCGAAATTTTTCGTCGGATATTAAAAAAAAAAAATTGCTGTTCCATACATTTTGACCGCGTAGGTATTGCACTTTTCCGACGAAACCAACCGACGAAAAACGACGCTATGGGGTCTTGTATCATGTGCTGAATCCATGGTTACAGTTTGCGCGTCGATGTCCCTGCCACCCTGTATAATAGCTTAGAGCTGAGGGGCTTGTGGCTAAGTAATAACAGCCGCATGGTTCAATCGATCACGTTAAGCTACTCTTGCCGCGGTTGGTCCGGGCTGTCCTTCGTGGATCTTTGACAGTCGTTACGGGTGGTCAGAAGCCCGAAACTAATAACCAGTCTTACCAAGGGGTATCGTATTACCCAGTCACTGGGTTGTGGAGGTCAGATGGGTAGTCGCTCCATGTAACATACTGGTATTCGGCTGCATCTGGTTAGACTGGAAGCCGACCCCAACATAGTTGGGAAAAGGCTAGGCAGATGATGATATATACGAATTAATTTTAAAACATTACAAAGAAAGGAGTTTAACCCAGACATTATAATACCGGTCGTGTATACTTAGATCAATGTATTGTGTGTTGCTGCCATCACTAATAATAACTAGCAACACCATCGTCAACGTCAACGTCTTTTTTGTCGTCTCTTCACAATTTTCAAATAGATAATTTTTAGAAGCAGTTTTTATACTCATAAATACGTGAAACCATATCAGGCAAATCAAAATTATTAAAACATACGGTACCTAATTTTAAATACAATGAACAACATAGACTGGAATCAAAAACTGCCGAACCGGAGGTGACATCTGTCATGTCACCTCCAATAAAAACGTTAAAATGACGACGAAAATATATTGATAAGATGTTGACGAGATCAGCAACTCGCCGCGCACGCTTACCACCTCCGGAGTCGTCGCTCAGCCCCGCCCCGCTGCCGCCGGAATCCAGCCCCATCGAGAGTGCTGTGACACCGGCCGTAGCAGTTGCGTCGAGCTCGAGCGACGAATATTTTTCCCCGCCGACGTCGCCAACACCTGTACGTCGGCAGGGGAGAGGCCGGCCACCGAAGAGCTTGGGACTTAGGGGCCATCCGGCCCCGAGCCGGGTCCCCGCTGCCGGTGGTTGTGTGCAGCGCATGAGATGGACTCAGTCTATGAACGAGAACGTCATGCGCGCATACTACGGGTCTACAGAGGGGGGAACTAACCTCACTGCGTACCGTGATAGGATGCTGTCTCTGTTCCAGGAACTGGAACCAACCGTCAACGTCTCGGCCCAACGACTGTCGGATCAGGTGCGGGTCATCCAACGCAATCACAGGTTGGACGACATCGCACTTGATAGGCTGCGCTCAGAGGTACTGAACAACCAAATCGTCTCGACTCAGGCACAAACCGCGGCACAAGCGTCAACTATTGATGCCATCCCGCCGCGGTCCAATTATGTTGAAGAAGATGATGATAGGGTTGACACAGTAAGTAGCCAGTGCAACGTTCGACTGAGGAGCGCACTGGAGGATGCGTTTCGCGAGTATAGATCCACTCCAACCGAACTTAGACCCCGAATACCACGGCTACCTATGCATAAAAATAGGGCGCTGGTGTGTGCCTTGGACTCGCAGCTCAAGAGTTTCTTCGAGAGCAGTGAGGATCTCGTTGATACACACTCGATCTTGTATTGCGCGGCTGTGGCGGCACGAACTTCTTATACTTATTGTTTATTTTAAACCAAAATTTTCACTTACTTCGTCAAATTAACCACCTATTCTTAGGTAGATAGGTAAACAAAAACCAAAATGTGCACCTTTTTCAAAATCATTGTTGGTAATAAAAATAAAAGTTTATAGATGAAGTCCAGGTCTTTTTATAAAGTACTTATTACGCAATTTTCGTTGGCATAAAAAAATAAAGCATATTTCGTTATATTTGCTGAAAGTAATCCTTCCTAGCCGCGCCACATACTATAAGATTAATTAATCAAAATGAATAGTTTCTTGAGAGAAAAAAGTATCAACGAAGAGTAGAGAAAAGGTACTATTATATAAATTGATTTATGGATAGTTAATATTAAATATTGCAAAATTGACTTGCTGCAGAGTATACCTTCCAGCCGGACCACACCCTACGACCAATAACTCCTTAACTAAAGGAGTTAATTGGACCATATTTGTCGAATGCAAGGTACTCTTTAGGTAGTTTTTTTCGAGATATTGATTTATTAATAGTTCATTATACTCTATTTAATTTGAGGTGGCGCGGCCAGAGAGCACTGCTTGGCGGCCGGACCACATAAATTGTTAATTAAAAAGATATCTCTTGAGGTACTAAAAATATATATATATTCCGATGAAAGTAGACTTTAGGTAGGTATTATTTCGAACTATAGCATCTGAGTACTAAAATGTGGTCCGGCCACAGAGGAACACACCACCACGAGTGCATTCTGGCGCAGCATCTGGTCGGTACCCGTCTGTCACGCTGAGGGTGGCTGGATGCGCGATATCGAGCGAGTGTGTGGAACTATACCAGACATGGAACCAGTCATAATTACGTCATTAGACATAGCCAGAGCAGTCCGTCCGTTACCGAATTGGAAATCACCGGGTCCGGACGGACTACATAACTTTTGGTTAAAATGGCTAATTAGTTCACACACTTGCCTGGCATCTCAGTTCCAGTCATCCTTAGAGTCTGGGTCGCTACCACAGTTTCTAACAACAGGCGTTACCCACCTGCTCCATAAGTCAGGTAGTCCCGCGGAACCCAAGAATTATAGACCGATCACATGTTTGTCGACGGTTTATAAACTTCTTACATCCATTTTGAGAGCGAAAATTAACACACACATAGACAGTCACTCGATTATGTCTGCCTCTCAAAATGGATGTAGGAATGGGTCCCGCGGTACTAAGGAGCTACTCCTTATAGACATGGCCATTAGCCAACAGGTTCGCCGATCCCGCAAGGATGTGTCGACATGTTGGATAGATTATAAGAAGGCCTACGACTCTGTGCCACATACATGGCTCATGAGGGTGCTGGAGTTGTACAAGATAGATGCAACTCTACGCATCTTCCTTGAGTCGTGTATGGGGCAATGGAAGACGGTCCTTCGCTATCCAGGGTGTCGACAGATTCAGGGGAATGATGAGCCTGTATGGATTAAGCGGGCAATATTTCAGGGCGACAGTTTGAGTCCACTTTGGTTCTGCTTAGCCCTGAATCCTCTAAGCACATTGCTGGAGGATTCAAGTCTAGGCTATCGGTTGAAGAGAGGTGGTCAGGTCATATCTCACCTCCTCTACATGGATGATTTGAAACTCTTTGCCCCCAACAAATTGCGACTGCTGGAGCTACTGAAGGTAACTGAAACTTTCAGTAGCGCCATCAGGATGGAATTTGGTGTCGACAAATGTGCAGTCATGCATGTAAAGCGAGGGGACATTATGGAATCCGTGGGGATTCAACTCTCAGATTCCATACAACTTAGATCCCTCTCGTCATCCGAAAGCTATAAGTATTTGGGTATGTCGGAAGCGTTAGGCATCAACGCTGCTGACATGAAGCAAGCGTTGAGGGAGCGCTTCTTTGGGCGCCTGAAGAAGGTGTTAATTAGCCTTCTTTCAGGCGGAAACAAGGTGCGCGCCTTCAACGGTTGGGTCATGCCAGTCTTGATGTACTCTTTCGGCATACTCAAATGGACTCAGACCGAACTCGATGCCCTGGATAGAAGAGTCCGTACACTACTGACCGCAAACCGGATGCATCACCCACGATCATCAGTGATGAGATTGTACATCCCGCGGAAATGCGGGGGTCGAGGCTTTTTAAACGCGAAGACCCTCCACAACCGTGAGGTGTGCAATCTCAGAGAATATTTTTTAAAATCCGAAGTGGGTATGCATCGTGATGTGGTTACAGTGGACAAGGGGCTCACCCCGCTCTCCATTGCTAAAGAGAACTGGCGCAAACCTGTAATACTTACTACCGATGACCGCAAGGAGGTATGGCAAAGCAAGGAGCTTCACGGGCGCTTCTATCGGGCTCTTCATGAGCCCGGTGTAAACTTCTTAGCGTCCGTATCCTGGCTACGTTTTGGGGACCTTTTCGGGGAAACTGAAGGTTTCGTCTGTGCAATTATGGACGAAGTTATCTTAACGAATAACTCCCGCAGATATATTATGAAGGATGGGACGGTTGACGTGTGTCGGGCATGCCACCGTCCGGGTGAGTCCATCAGACATATTATCTCTGGTTGTTCTCGTTTAGCTAACGGCGAGTACTTGCACAGGCATAACCAAGTAGCCAAGATTATTCACCAGCAACTTGCTTTGAAATATAAACTTGTCGACTCTGAGGTACCATATTACAAGTATGTGCCCGACCCAGTTCTCGAAAATGACCATGTCACGTTGTACTGGGATCGGTCTATCATCACTGACAGGACTGTTGTCGCCAACAAACCTGATATAGTGGTGATAGATCGATTAGCGCGCCACGCAATGATTGTCGATGTTACCATTCCACATGATGGGAACCTCGTGAAAGCTGAGAAAGATAAGCAAATGAAATATCTTGACTTAGCACACGAGGTTTTTGACATGTGGAATGTGAGCTCGACTGTCATTGTGCCGATTGTCGTATCGGCCAATGGCCTGATGGCCGACAGCCTCGATCAACATCTATCGAGGCTCTCGTTAGGCGGTTGGATCAAGGGCCTGATTCAGAAGGCAGTACTCCTCGATACGGCTCGCATTGTGAGGAAGTTTCTATCTCTGGAGCCCTAACCACCGGTAGCTTGGACCCTGCTCCCGACACCGGTGGATCACTATTTTTTTATTTTTTAAATGTTTTTTTTTTTTTTTTGTTTTTGTACTAATATTTAAAAATATAATAAAATAAGAAAGTTAAATGAATAAACGAAATAATAATAATAATATCCCTGGACATTTCATCACTAGTTCCATCTGTCAATAAAAACTTTTTTGCAAAAAAAAATCATCCGACTTCCAAAAACGACACTACAAAGTGAAAAATAACTTTAATTTCGGAAGTCGGTGTCGTTGGGTTCACACTTTCGTTGTTTGCCACCGACTTCCGAAATTAAAGTTATTTTTCACTTTGTAGTGTCGTTTTTGGAAGTCGGTTGATTTTTTTTGCAAAAAAGTTTTTATTTTTCACTTTTAAGTTGTAATTTTTACCAGTAATTTTGGTTTAAAAACCAAACTACTGAACCGTTTTTGATGAAATTTCTATGGGACCATTTGGGAAGTATACCCTTTCCAACAAAAAAATAATTTTTCAAATCGGTTGGCAAGCGAAAGAGTTATGCGCGAACAAACATAAAAAAAAAAATACAAACATCCGAATTGAGAACCTCCTCCTTTTTTAGAAGTCGGTTAAAAAACAACCTTATTGCTACGAGAATAAAGATCAATGCGATGCAAAATCAGGTGAAAGGACTGTTACTTATAATATCCATTTAGTTTATGTAGGGTGCACGAAAAGACCCTCTACTAGTTAAGGCGCTTTACTTTGTGTAAATTATTTCATCACAACTGCTCCCAAAATGGTGAAGGAAAACATCGTGAGGAAACCGACATGACCTAGAACCAAAAATTCGAAGACATGTGACATCTACTACATGTGGATCTACCAACCCGCACTGGGCCTGCGTGGTCGATTACGGCCCACTCACTCTCACAAAGAGGAGGCCTATGTCCCAGCAGTGGGAACATATAGTCTGATTATGCTACTAGTTAAGTGACCATATTCAAAACTAAGGCCGAACGGTCGACAACCACGCTCTAAACCACTAGGAGCAATGGAGATTACATTATTTACCAGTCTATCCAAAATCTAATTTATTATATTAGATTCTAATGAATAAATAACTATAAGTACCTATACCTACCTACATAGGTGGATAAAGTACTAAACTACCTACTACTAAGCTTATGACTTGTTTACACTTTATGTAAATGATTTCAATTAATTAAGCTCTGATTAAGTCCTTACTTGTTTCAAGTTATTAGAATGACATGGCTTTATTTTATGAAAAACAAAACTGTTTACAAGTCTGCTTACGCCCTACATACTAATGATATGATAATGCTATTCTTATTTGTTGATCTATAAACAACAAGGCTTGATATTCAAGGCTCTATATAATATAATGTACCTACTATCCATGTACTAAGTTTACCTTAAAAACATTCTGCTTAGATTTCAGTAAGGGTCCATCAAATAAGTTTGAGATCACATTCAGATCCAAAATTAACTCGCCAATTGCCACTCCGATGTGTTTCTCGCTCTGAAAACATTAAAAAAACACGATAAAATATCCATAAACCTAACTTTGCTCGACAACAAGATAAAATTGTGCAAATCCTTCCAAATTAGGTTGTACGAAATTTTTTAACCTTCGCTATCATGCGGCAGTACTTCCCAATTTGGTAGTATTATACTATTTGCAATGTCAAAAAGAAGACATTGAGTAGGTACGGTCAATAATCTTGCATCTACATGACTCTTATCGCTTAGCCATAAGAACTAATTTCAAATAACCAAACATTTTTATAATTACAGCAAAAAATCATACGACAAAGTTTTAAAATTGTACTTACATTGTTAGGCGAGGTAAAAACACCATACGGAAGATTTTCGATGGGAAAATCAGAGCTCGGAGAATATTCGATAAACGATTTCATTTTGATACGTGTTCGTCCGTCGGGTGACAATCGGAATGTGTTTTCAACTAGCTGCAGCAAGTTGTTATGGAAATGTAACTACTGGACAACTGAACTAGCCGGTTTAGTTGCCGGGAGCCCGGGACAAGTATCTAGACTAGGTATAATACCCGTTGTGTGCAAAGTCAAGGTCGCTAGGTCTTCATCAAGGGAAAGTATTCATTAATGATTTTTATATGTATACAGTTTAAGTAATAGATTGATGAAAATGAAAGGGGAGTTTTAGATGGATACTGTTTTAGGTTAAGTATATGAATGTACCTATAGATAATGAATTTGTTATTGAATGAATGAAATGAATCCCTCGATAAATATGAGATAAGTGATAAAACTGTTTATATTAGCGGAACGAGAGGTGTATCTTTAAAATTAAATGAAAGAGATCGTTTTTCTTGCGTTCTGCAATGAAAGAAAACTGCTTTGAACACTTTTCCGTTTCCTATTCTATTATTCACTGGCTTTTGCCCGCGGCATCGCCCGCGTGGATTTCGGAAAACATCCCATGTTAATCCAGTTCTCCAATTCTCAACAATCATCGCCATATTTTAGTCAATTTACACAAAACCTTAATTAATTATACCCTTTTTTTTGGTCTCCCGCTCTGGGCGGATCCGGAGGGCGTGTCAGACTTTAACTGACTAAAACCCGCCCGTGTTCCTTCAGTTGCCTATGCCAGGGGCCACGGTATCTCTTTCGAACAACCCGCGGCCCTGGCAGGCATCGGCCCTAGCGGACCCCGGCGTCGGTGGTCGTGCTGAAATCTCTTTGAGGCGCGCGTGGAACACAACGCGCCGTCGACCCGGGCCTGATCCTTACCGGGCGGCGAGCTGCCCATTGCTCGCCGCCCGGTGGCCGGGCGTCGGTTGCTGACTCCCGTCGGTTGCCGCCGCCGATCGCCGCCACGAGGACGCGGCGGTGCTCCGCCCAAACCGGGCAGACCTCCACCGTAATACCTACCTACTCTTCCTCATGAAGACAGATGCGGCGGGAGACGTTGTTTTGTAATATGTAGTGATAGTTTCGTTTTTTGTCCTGAACTCTGATCTTAAAAATTGAACCTACAAAATGTAAATGCCAATTGTACATGCAAGTAACTAACTTACTAGCAACCGAGACTGAAGCTATGGCGAGACAGTGCTTCCTTACCCAAACCATTCGTTCCACCCGCTGAAGACCTCCCACCTGGACATGATTTACCTTGTGTAACCTGGAAGTTTTTAAAGAGACTCCGGACCCAGGTAGGCCAAAGCAAGGACAACCTGTTTACAATCATAGAAGACTCCGCCTTGGAGTGTAAATGTGGTGCTGTTCCACAAAAGATGGGACACTTAATATCGTGTCCTGTCAGCTGCACGTTACAGGAACTGGTGGACGCTGGTGATGGCGCCAAACGCGTAGCCGTATTCTGGGCCGAGTCCATTTAGATAGCTATCGCTAGCTTGTGCTAAGAAGAGGAGCAGCCGATGACCCCATAATCAGCTTTAGTTACTTGAAATTATTATATAAGTAAGTCATTATTAGCCACAGCACAAAGAAACGTGGGAGAATATGGGGGAGGCCTGGTTCCCAGCAGTGGGAACATTATAGGCTGATTATGTATTTATGTATTTTTTATTTCTCACCACAATATATAAGTAAATTTTCAAATGGTCAAGGACAATACATAATGGTTTTAATGATACTGTGGCAGACTGCTGCCTAAGCTAGGCGTAAGGCCTGTATTTCAGGACACCAGAAGTTTCTCTAGTTAATTTAATTTGACGTTGTAAATATGTCGAAAAGGCTTTTAAGAGGAGCTTTGACTTGCTTTTATATAAGAGTTGGGGAGACCGAAGAAACGATGGATGGACTGTGTAAAAGATGATATGGGGTGACTTTTTTTTGGTTTTCTTTCATACTTCTCTATTAGTCGTCATGTCGGTGATGACGACTAATAGAGAAGTATGGAAGAAAACAATATGTTGCGCCGACCTCAAATAGTTTGAGCGAAGGTCAAGATAATAATTTCACTTGCTTTTTTTATAGTTCAAGTTTACCTACTACTTGCTCTGGACTGGTAAAACTTTAAGCTTTAATTTGACCGAAACTGCTGTACCGCGCCTTAGGAATGCGCGGCGATGCGGGGGGCGGGGCGCCGTGAGCGATGACGAATGAGCGGCCTGCACTGCCCCCCCGTCTCGCCGCGCACATACCGAAGGCGCGTTACAGCGGTTTTCGTCAAACTATAACTACAGTTCTAAACTACCCAACAAAAGAAATTCCTTAAAAACTTCCGTTTATTTATTATCACATTAGCCACTAGTTATTTACATTCTAAAGTTTACCTTAGACAATAACCCATTGGAGCTACGTAGCACTCCGCGAATGTTCCCCTTGCGTTTTGATAGACTGCTGCGAGAGTCCGTGACTGCCTGGAAATAATATATCTGCAGTACTGTTTGTGACATTACACTACTACAATATCTGTAAAACGGGGTGAATAGGGACGAAACTTCAAAATGGATTTTAACGTTGAAATAATATAGTTTGTTGCCAGAAAATACTCTAATGTGTTTACTGCTTTTTAATTCAAGATTATAGTGTCCTTGTTAGCAACAAACTATATTATTTTAAAATACAAATCCATTTTAAAGTTTCGTCCCGATTCACCCCTGCATCCCTATTCACCCCGTTTTACCGGTAGATTTTTACTGAGTAATAACTGGGGGAAACAACACCAAACAGCACCCTTTTTACGTAACACACTATCTGAATAATTTTGAAGGATATTGCTAATCCATTGCTTCATATGTTCGAAAAAATTGTCTGCTCAACAACGTACATAACACAATGAATGTTGTTGAACTGTCAAAATGAAAGCCGTTCCTACTGCTGATAGGTAGTGTCTTACGCAGTCGGTGTACCTACTCATACCCGTCAACAAGTTTCATATTAAATTCAATGTTTTATTAACGGATTTAGAACTTTAGGTTTTTTTTCTCAATTTGTTATTGTTTTCTCCACACGTTTTCTTATATCACATCTGACATTGGCAGAATTGTCGACATCGGCACTATTGCCATAGAGAAAAATAGAATAGAATACCGCTCGAGCTGGTGTAATATTGAATCTTTATACATACAGGACGTATTATTTTGATTATACGCCTTGATTTTGATATTATGGATCCAAAAAATATGTGGCTTTCCAAGAATTAGGGGCACTTGAATTTATTATTTATACACAAAGAAAGCCTCCTAAAATTCCGAAGGCGTAGCGGTAGTTACGTAAACCAGGGTAACTAGTGCCGGTGCCCAAATATTGAAGGTAAGCACTGCACTTATACGCAAAAGTGTTATCTGCATGGCTCCCATATAAGTTGCCTAAAAATTGGAGAGAGCTTAATAATGTGCAATTGAAGAAACAACTAAAATCGTTTCTAACTGAAAAAGCATAATATAATATTAATGAATTTCTGACAGAACCATTTACTGACATAAATTAAATGATTACTTTATTAATTATTACGTTTGACATGACTGCCTACTTTGACATTTATTATTACGTGCTTATTATTTTTCAATAATCTTTTGTATTTTGACATTTATTTATCGATGCTAATTTTACATTACTTATATTTTTATTTTTTAAATGTTTAATTTTGCCATATAACATTTTTTTTTTAAATTCACTAAATATGTATTGGACTAAATGATATATTAAAAACAAACTCAATTTAGAATTCAAAACATTTGCACGCCATAGTATGTGGCAAACATGTCTGAACGAATTTTCGTATTTATGCACTGTTTTATTATTGTATGTGTACACATGTTTTTAGCAAACGAACGAAACGAAACGTTTTTAGTTTTTAACGACACGGTTGGCGAAAACGTTGCCCCACACTAGGAATTACTACTGTATCGTGGGTGCGTTTACAAACATTTAAATTCACAAACACTAACAGCCAGACCCGGAACAACTACTTGTTGGCAAAAAAAAAAAAAAAACATCATATCTTATCTTAAGCCTTTGGAAATGGAGGCCTTTGCCCAGCAGTGGGACAATACAGGCTGATATTTTTATTTTATATTTATTTTTTGCACCGTCTAGTTTACTGTTATCCGGCGAGACTGGTGTGAATGACTAGTTTCCTAACGCTGCAGCCTCACTGAGTTTTATCTTTTACGTGAAAAATTTTATATTAGGAAAGGACTGGTTAATCGGAATAGCATTTCAAATCCAATTAATTATTTTAACACGTTTTATTTTATAACATTCAACAACGCTACTATGACATTACTTGATGTGTTAGGATATAAATTATAATAATTATATAAATTACAAACTATAGACTTACAGGAACATATTGGAATTAGTGAAGTGTTTGATGAAAGTTTTGGTTTTAAAAGACAACTGACTTTAAATTCATTTGCTTCTAATAGGTACAGTCAGCGACCAAAGTCAATTAACAATAAGTATTCAATTAAAATCGGAACAGATGTAAATTAAAGATATTAAGTCTTAGCTATTGTTTAAAATACTGAAATACAATGTTTAGAATAATTTTGTGTCAATTCAGATGGTGTATAGTAGCAATGTTAATCGACTTTTGTCGATGACTATATCTACTTCATTTAATTTTTGATACTTGCAAAAAAATTGCCATTGTATCTAAAATTCGTGTAAATTATATTTGTCTCATAAATTACATTAATGATTCCCGCAAATTGTTCAACTATTCAGACTTTGACTGTCAATTATATATAATTATTTTGAAATTATTTTTATTCTACTCTATAACCTCACCTTTAACATTGGCTATGGTACAAATACATAATATTACATACATACATGAAGTCTACCACAACAATTAAAATATGAATTACATATACACTATATCAGTATAAAATCTATAATCAAATCCTTGTTTATTGGTACAATTATTATATAAATGCTTAGGATTATGTTATGTTATACATAAATACTACACAAGTATATTATATTTTAGTTCTTGTATGTTGATAGTTTGGACGAAAATGCATGGAAAGTGTATCACGTGGCCGGGACATCGACGCGCAAACTGTAACCATGAATTCAGCACACGATTCAAGACTCCCTGGCGTAGGTATTCGTCGGTTATAAAAAAAATCAACTGTTACATATAAAAGTACAATACCTACGCGGTCAAAATGTATGGAATAGCAAATTTTTTTTTCTTATGTCATTGTCTGCCACTGCGGTCACACGGTCATCACCTGCCTAGACTTTTCCCAACTATGTTAGGGTCGGCTTCCAGTCTAACCGGATGCAGCTGAATACCAGTATTTTACATGGAGCGACTGCCTATCTGACCTCCACAACCCAGTTACTGGGTAATACGATACCCCTTGGTAAGACTGGTTGTCAGACTTTCGGGCTTCTGACGACCCGTAACGACTGTCAAAGATCCACGAATGACAGCCGGGACCAACGGCTTAACGTGCTTTCCGAGGCACGGAGGGGCTCGGTATGTAAAGATGGTCACCCATCCACAGACCAACCGCGGCAAGCGTAGCTTAACCTGACCGATCGACCTGTGCGGCTGTTATTATTTAGCCACGGACCCCTGTCCGCCAAAATTATTAGATTCTCTATTGTGTCTGTTGTCTGGCAGTAAACGTGTTAATAACTGATGAAATATTTTAACTTAGGGGGGTCCAGAATCATGTACTGAAATCCATGGTAACAGGGTGCGCGTCGATGTCCCTGCCACCCTGTATTATTCTAGAAGTTTACACTTTCAATGATGAACAGACGCCAGCACATCAAACTGCTATAATCTGTCAAATTGCTTTAATAGATTTTCAACTTTATCGCTACAGCATTAAGGTTCAAGGTTGATTGGGAAAATTTGACCGTTTTGGGTAGCTTGAACTGCTGGCGTCTGTAGTCTGTACGTTAAAATTATTTATTTCCTATTTAGTTTTTGAAATGTTAACAATGATATAAAGGGCATAAAATTCTACCATTTTCTACTAGAATTTGGACAATTTGAAATAGGCACTTACTTATATTTATCGTAACTTGGTATTAAATAAAAACGATACCGTATACGCCTACATCATGAAATCAACAGGAAAATTTACTACTGCGAGATTGTAACGTAAATCTAAATAACTTAGTACTAAATAAAATACATTTTTTATTACCAAATGGTTCTACATATAGTTTTAATATGACATTCGCTCTAATAGAGAGAGCACAATGAAAGTATGTCATTTAAAATTTTAATTAATTCTATTTAGAAACTACAAACAAATAAAATGTTTGATAATAACTGTTTAATTAGATTGAACTGTTTACTGATTTTAGGTATTATATCTATAAAATATAATTATTAAAATATTGCAGTCTTCACTTACAACTCGCTGTAACCAGTCCACTGTTGTACAATTCCTTCGCAAAATTGTAGATGTACGGTTTCTCTAGACATGTGTTGGTTGGCAACTATTAAACTATCATCCGGATCTATTATAAAATAATATAACTACTAATACAGGATGGCAGGTAATTTTGACCGCGCAGGTATTGCAGTTTTCCATGGAATAGCAGATTTTTACGCTGAGGTGGATTGAATGATTAATTTCCAAATAAGCGGTTGGGCGTGGAGTTGTGGACCCCAACCGTTATACAATATAAAATAATATAAATAACCTATGAAGTTAATAGTTATTAATACACTGTGACTGTTGATCGGAATACTACTTCTACATCTAAAACGAATTACATAAAAATGCATAAACCATACACACAATTACATTGTACACACGGCTACACGTCAAGCTATACAAAACCAGTTTGTCTTGGCCTCACTTTGTATGATATTTTCTCACAATGAACGGTCAGCCAATACTGGTTATGCATAGCTTGATGTGTAGCCGTGTGTACCACTAGATTTTCAATTAAGTCCCATTTACACGATGCAAACTTTTCAGTGGCATACAGTAAAATTGAAGCAACAAATGACTAGCATTGGAGCAGGACCCAGAGGCAACGACTGCGACTTACGAGTTGAAGGTCTTAGGTTCGCACCCAGTCAGACGCTTAATTTTGTCTAAATTATTTCATCACCACTGCTCTCAAACCGGTGAAAGGAAAATATCGTGAGAAAACCGGCATGTACGCACGGCTACACATCAGCTATACATAACCACTATTTACAAAAAAAAAAATGTATATAAGTAGTTTATCAGCCATCTTGTTACCATAACACAAGCATTAGGTTGCTTAGCTTGGGACTAGATGGCGCTGTGTGAAATGTCCAGGGATATTATTATTATTATAAGCTAACTTCTGATTGTACAAAAAACCTATACAATGCGAGGTCAGCTAAAACTGGAAATGCATAGCTTGATGTGTAGCCGTGTGTACGAGAATCAAAATTTGAAGACATGTGACATCTACAACCCGCACTGGGCCCGCGTTGTGAATTACGGCCAATTCCCTCGTATCCAGAGGAGGCCTGTGTCCCAGCAGTGGGAACGTTAAGACTGATTATGTTGAATGACTAAACACTATTTAGACGATGCAACTTTTATTGTTGCTCGAACTTATGGTGTGCCACAGGCAAATAAATAACATCGTGTAAATCAGGCTTTACAGATCGTACGCGATAGCGCCATCATTTTTCTAGTTCATTATATCGGCTAGGTACATATAAAATTTACTACTTGGGGTGGTGTGTTATATTCTCTACAATGGCTAATAAATGTTTCTACTTTCAAATGACTTCAAATTAGTGTATTTTTAACGCTTTATTAAGGCGCGTCCCCACCGTGAGGCTTTTGTTATTGTTTGCAACGCGTCCCCATTAAGCTCCGTACTCACATACGGTTATACTCGATCGAGCTATCATGTAAAAACCATGGAAGGCTTTCGTCCACACATTCAGCATTAATCTATCGAGTGACGCGCACCGTTCAGTATTCACCGAACCGTTCGAGCCAAAACATGTCTGTTCAACAATTTTTTTTTTATTCTACACGTGTTTTCACGACGATCAACAACGGCGGACTGACGCTCGACTCGCGCCACTCGCGGCGACGTATACACGCTTGAGTCAAGCTCGACGGCTCGCTTCGAGTAGGTGCGAAGGAAATTACTTTTATTTAATTCCATCGAGCCGGCTCGATGCGAGCCTTCGAGCTGTGAGTTTTGCGGTCCACACGTTAATATTTATTCGTTTTGGAGTAAAACTATCGAGTAAAACCGTATGTGAGTACGGAGCTTTATAAGAACTCACGAGGCTAGAGTAAAAAGCTTTTCCGGGCATATCAATTACGTTCTAACGTCTTTTTAATCAAATATCGATAGTAGAAATATGTAACTGGGTTGGGGAGTTCCGATAAGCAGTCGCTTCTTGTAAAATATCGGTACTCAGCTGCATCCGGTTAGACTGCAAGCAGATCCCAACATAGTCGGAAAAAGCTTGGCAGGTGATGATGATATGTATTAGACCAGGGGTTCCCAACCTTTTCTTGGTCAGGGACCACTTTTATATTATTCTTGTTAGCAGGGACCACTATGTAGGTATAATAAAAATAAACTGTAATAATCCAACTGAAACTTTCATTAAAAACTTAATAGGAATTACATACGGCGGCCCGACGTATCGCCCCCTCCACCCGCGCTCTTCTCACTCACTGCACGGCGACCAACGGCTCACCGCCCGCTAAATTTAAAATCGTTCGCGGACCACGTTTTGGCTTCTGCGGACCACTGGTGGTCCACGGACCACTGGTTGGGAACCACTGTATTAGACGAATAAACGTTTTTTTTTTTTTTACTATTTCAACACCACCTCCTAAACTACAAAAAGAAAGAAACAAAAATTCTTATCTACACAAAGTCGCGTCGATCTGCTGCAGCGACGGCACGGCTAGCTTCAGCTTCCTCCTGTAAGCGGGGTCGGCGGCGACAGGGTTACGTTCTAGGTATATCGTGGTGATCTTCTTGTTCTCTTTCAGGTAATCTATCGATGACCAGTCTGTGATGTGGTTGTCGTTTAACTGAAATGCAATGTTATAAATTAAGTTTACGTCATGTTTGGCGGTTCAATGATTCTTGTTTTAATAAACTAGTTTCTATTTTCATTTAAGTACTTCCATCTTGGTCCACCGTCCATCAAAGTGACTAGTGTCCAGTCTATTTGCACCCTCCAACCCATCGCACAAATTGTTTAATCAAATTCGATTCAGCCGTTTCAGATATTAGCCGGAAAAAACAGATGGACAAAAATTTTTTGGAACGAAGTTCCTTATCGCGCGTTGCGAAAGGGGGCTAGACGGAAAAAATTAAGACCAAAAGTTGGAACGACACTTTTTGCTATTGTAAGCCGTGCGGCGTGCGCGTGTTTCTCTGTCTGTCTCTCTCTCTCTCTTTGAACTTCGTTACATCCGGGTGTCCCTTGGCACCTCTCGAGTTTTTTTAAATATATTTTTGTTGCAAGTACCGTATATAATGTACTTTCATTTGCATTTAGTAAAAACCTGTTATTTTGAGATTACAAACAGACATTTCAATGTTATTAATTTGATGAGATTAATTGTTAAAAGAGAAACGTTTTGGTCATAATACCAGTCAGATAGCAGGTACAACAAACCGCACCTTTATTCCGTAGCCGTAAGTCATTTTCGTATTTCAAGTCTTACCAGTGGTGACTAGAATGATTCATAAAGTTTCACAATATTATGATTGCTTGCAGATAGATCTAAACCGGTTAATTTGAATGAATCAGACATCAATACCAGGAAAAAGGTACCTAACATTAACTTTGGAAGGATTTATTTACTACATCAGTTTCCTCCTTTCAAGACAAAATACTATACCTATTGCTCAAAATCACGCGAACGAAGTCGCGGGCAGTAATAAGTTTGAAATAAAAACAAACTCACCCATAGTTCTTCCAAATCGACCATATGCCTTACATTGTCGATGACAGTAATTCTGTTGTTAGCCAAGTCCAAAGTCTGCAGCTTGACCTGACTTTCCAAATTCTCAATTGCAGAGATTCCATTCTCGGAAATGTACAGCTGGTCCAAGTTCCGCAGTTCGTCCAAATTCTCTATTTTTGTTATACGATTACTTTGTAGAACTAATATTTCAAGTGCTGTTAATTCTTGCAGGTTTTGTATTTTAGATATTTTGTTTTTTCCTAGGTACAGCTGTTTCAGAGTTTTCATGCCTTCTAGGTTTTTGATTTCCTGAAAGGAAGGGAGATATGGATAATTATTAAACTGAGATTAAAAAAATGTTGCATAACCAATGGTGGTGCTGATTTTCGCCGATTTTTAATAAAAATACAGGTTTTACCAGATGTAAAAATTGATGATTTATACACAGTCCATATTTTGCTTGTTTAGGGCAGTTATACATTAATAATACCTATTTCGGTACTTATTTTAGTAAAATTTTCTAACGGGACAGTAGATAGATGGATAGATAAAATACTCTTTATAATATACACCATAAAAATTACAGATATAAATGTAGACATTTTACAAGGGGTGGGCGGTCTTATTGTTAAAAGCGATCTTTAACAAACAACCTTTGGATGGATCAAAGGAAGAACAAGAGACAATAATAGAGTAAGAAAGTTTTTGAAGAAATTAAGTGCTATCAAACTAGTAGTTTGATATTTGTGTTTAACTTGTTTTTAAATGTATCATTCTAGGGTGAAAAACATTTTATTGTGGAATGTAATTGAAGTGATTTTCAAAAGATCTCGTAACTTACCCGCAACCGATTATCTCCCAACTCAAGCAACTCTATTTTCGGCAAATGATTGACGTTCTTGATCTCCGACAGTTTGTTGGAGCTGAGAAACAGCTTCTTCAAGTTTACCAGCTTCTCTAAGCCGCCAATCTCTTTGATTCTGTTGAATGATAAGTCTAGCATCCTGGAAATGAGAGGAATACCTGGTTAACATGGAATCTAACAGTGCAGCGTTGGTATAAGGAAGATGGCTTTCGACTCAAAGCAAAAGATGATGCAGAAATGGGCTACAGCGGAAAATTTACTGAACTTATTTACAGATGACTGCGTCGCAACACGCATAATCAGCCTATGATGTTCCCACTGCTGGGACACAGGCCTCCACTCTGTGAGAGGGAGTGGGCCATAATCCACCACGCGGGCCCAGTGTGGGTTGGTAGATGTCAAATGTCTTCGAATTTTTGGTTCTAGGACATGCCGGTTTCCTCACGATGTTTTCCTTCGCTGTTTTGAGAGCAGCGGTGACGAAAATTAAATACACAAAGTAAAGTGCCTGCCTGGGTTCGAACTCACTACCTACAACTCGTAAGTCGGGGGCGATATTCACTAGGCCACTACTGCTCTCGTCGCAACATGTGTTTTTGATAACTGAGAATTATGCTACGAAATCAGTTTTCTTTGAACCAACTGATTACTGACTGTTTTCTTCTTTTAAAAATGGATAATTTAAAAGACAATTTATTTTAGGTGCATCTTCTTCACATTATAATTTTATTAATGTAAGCAAAATCTTGGAAAACATATTAAAAGAGTAACGGTAGAGTTTCTTGCCCATTCTTCTCCATACGAAAACTACCTTTTGGAAGGGGCGACTAGAATCAATTCTATTTTACTGTAATTTTTGACGTTCAAAAATGATTTGAATTAAATGATTTGACTTGACAAGCAAATATACAAAGGGTGCCTTGATAAACTTACAGCACGTTTCGTATAATTTGCTGAAAGATGCTATAAGTTTAGATGAATGAAGAAGAACTTACTCTAAGTTAACAAGACCATCCAAGTTCTCCATGACCACAATTTGGTTGTCATACAGTTCAAGTTCCACCAGTGTGCTCAATGTGCTCAAACCTTCGATTTTCTTGATCAGGTTCCATCTCAAGTATAGTCTATAAAAAATAGTTTAGAAAGTAAACATAAAAATAGGTGTAAGAATATTGTTTCATTAGGTCCTTTGGGTTTTCCGTGGGACGCCCTCAGGCTAGATGGAGCGACGATCTTCTTAGGCTGGTAGCAGGTGAATGAGAGTTGCCGAAAATCGAGTTGAATGGCGTGCAATAGGAGAGGCCTATGTCCAGCAGTGGACTGCTATAGGCTGATGATGATGATGACGGGTCCTATGATGGAAAGATTCTATTCCTGAAGACATACAGAGTGGTGCAGAGATTTGTTTATATCCATACTAACATTTTAAATGCGAAAATGACTCTGTCTGTCTGTCAGTTAACTTTTCAAGCCTTAACGGCTAAACGAATTTGGATGAAATTTGGCACCATGATCTACTTCTGACATGGGATACTTTTTGCGTTCCCGTGGGATTATTTCCGACCTTCATGCGGGTGAAACCGCGGCCAAAAGCTAATCAGCCATAACTAGCTTTACCCGCGGTTTCACCCGCATAAACCGTTAAATTTTGAACGTTTTAATCCTTAAAAGGGGTTATTGTACTCATCATTATGAACAACTTTTACTATGGGACCAACCCTGAAATCGTGAAAAAATCATCAGTTGATTCATACATTATGTTGAGTTATGCGAACATAAATCTATGGATCATTAAATTAAAACGATCAAAATTTAACGGTGTATATACATTGGGGGTACTTAGTCAAGTTTGCAAATCCGATTCGAAATTTTTCAGGGCTGCATCAAATTGGAGTGAGAGTGGAGGAGAAATTCCAATAAGACAAAATATTTTTAGAAAGACTGTTCAATTAGCGAATTAAACCAGAGCAATATGTATTACTATTTACTAATAAATTTCCTCCTAAAGACTATAGTAGCTTCGTAGGCGGTAATAAATTGGTAATAATGGAATTGCTTTTCTCCATTAGCGCAGTTAATTCGCGTAGATTGAGGCCAGTAAGGATGCGAGAGTGAAGAGTCGTTCAATTATTTTAAAATCTTGATTGTATTTATTTACTTATATCTCAAATTATCTTTGCCAAGGAGTTTTTGGTTATGATAGTTTAATGAAATTGTTTACTATCTCGTATCCTTAGGGGCTCGTGGGTAAGTAATATCTGGGTAGCTATCGCTTGCCGCGGTCGGCCCGTGGATAGAAGACCATCTTTACATGCGGAAATCCCTCCGTTTCTCGGAAAGCACGTTAAGTCATTGGACCCGGCTGTCATTCGTGGATCTTTGACGGTCGTTACGGGTAGTCAGAATCCCGAAAGTCTACCCAGAAACTAGGTTGTGGAGAACAGATAAGCAGTCGCTCCATGAAAAATACTAGTATTCAGCTGCATCCGGTTAGACTGGAAGCCGACCCAATTTAGTTGGTAAAAGGCTGGGCAGATTGATTGTTAACTATCTCGTATTGTACTAGATGAAGTAGAAACACTCTTAGGTCTTACTGGGAGTAAGAATAACCCTTTCAAGTGCAAGTTACAATCGCGCAATTATAAGGCTTCCGTGCTTTCACACTTTAAAAAAATGTTTTTCAGGTTTGAGTTTGGTGGCCGTAAGCCTATATAAGCCATAGCAGCATTTAACAGCTAAATGACAGACAGATGGTGTGGTCTTAGCAATAGTCCCGTTGGAACCCTTTCGAGTATAGCACCCTGCACCCTAATTGCGTGACACACAATCAATCGTATTCTGAATCATTTTGAAGCAAATTGCTAATCCATTGCTTCATAAGTTCGAAAAATTTGTCTGCTCAACACGTAAATAACGCAATGAATGTTGTTGAACTGTCAAAATGAAACCGATTCCGATTGATTGTGTGTTACGCAATTAGGGTGCTGGTTAAAACCTACTGATTGGGATAAGACACTACCAGAGCTTTCCTTTGTTTGTAGGTAGGCATTGGTTTTCTGAATAGACGGCATTTGTATAAATATATGGTGGCCCGAATGACGTCCACGCACGTCAAAAGCCAATGTAATATGTCGATATTACATTGGCAGACTAACAGAATAGTAAGTAATTGTTGACCCAGCTCAATGGGAGATTCAATTCCTTGAACATATTTATAACATATATATAAGTGGGAGCAGCACAATTACCTTTTTATTGATTATCTTGTGCCACTGATGTGTGATATCATTCACGTATTGTGGTCACATTCCAATGTGTATGGTACACTAACGCCACTATATTCAATTTGCACTTACGTAAAGTGTGTAAAGTCACGAGCATAAGTATGTATACAGTAAGACTTTATTCAAAAGCGATTTACTCCATTGTTTTTTAATGAAATTTTATGTTGCTACGAACATAGTATTTTCGAACCCATAGGTTTTTGCAATATGTCGTATTTCATTGTTGTTTTCGTTATTTCACGCAAAAATCGCTATTAAAAGTTTTCAAATGTTGACATATTAGTGCTCATGACTGTACACATCTTTTAGTTATTCAATAACAAGCGACACCCTCCTGCTTTGCACGGGTGAAATGGCGACATTTCAAAACTGAGATTTCTGTGCTGTTTCCAAGTTAAATATTAATGTTTTATACACATAAACCTTAAAATTAATGCTCAAAATGACAGTGAAAACTGTTTCAGAATCCATTGTGTGGGACCACTTAGTTTATAAGATCTAAGCGGTCCCCCAGACACACACGAAAAGCGGCTTTGTTTTATAATATATAGATGTAGATAAACAATAAGACTCCACCGTAGATCTCATCCCTGCCTCTGGGCTGGATTGAGGTCAAGAGTGAGCCAATTGTCAATAAAAAAAAAGACTTACAAAGAGCTGTCTAATTTGAAAACTAAATAAATGGCAATATGCAACAAGGAAATAACAGAATTGATACTCGTTATTGTATAGGTCTACTTATCACAATTGCGTTTACCTTTTCTTTTTTTTAAACTAGATCTCCTTATAAAAACTTTCACCCTATCCACCTTTTAGTAGGACAGATGAATAATCAAATACAAATCATTAGGTTTCTGGAATATAGTGAATACATTAGTTGATAACAAAAGTTCTTTAGACCATATCAGAAGGCCAATTCTCGTAATTTAAAACATTCAAAATCTAGTCACAGTCTCATCTCAGCGACAAACAAATTTCAAAACGTGACTTGTCAAAATCTAGGGAAATTAGAAGTATTTTTTGACAGATTGAGACTGAGATCAGACTGTGAACAGTCTTAAAATTACGAGAATTGCCCCTCAGGTGTAAATATGAACTATTATAGTTAAAATATTTATTAGTAGTAATAGATAAATGAATGCCTAATCACTCTAATCAGCCTCCGATTAGGCATTCATTTATTTATAGGTAACTAATATTATTTTTGTCTAATGTCTTTGTTAATTGTTTGATCACAGCAAAATGGTGGTTATTCAATGTTTTTTTTTTTATCATCAGTATCTTTAGTTTATGGGTATAATTAAGTTAATACAGTTTATGAGTACTATTAAGGCCATAATAATAATAGATTTTTGCAGTGAGACCTTTTTTATATTTTTAAATGGTTTTTTTTTATAATTTTGTTTATAAAAATATTTAAAAATGTAATTTATAAGTATTTAAATGAATTAAAGGAATATAATTGATTTTTGCAGTGAGACATAATGTATCATAATTTTAGTTCTCATTTACCTCAGAAAAGTATTAATATAATTTTAATTGATTTTTGCACTAAAGCAGTCCCTAATTGTGTAACACACTATTGATCTCAAGCTGGAGGATATTGCCAATCCATTGCTTCATATGTTCACGAAATTTGTCTGTTCAACAACATAAAAATAACACAATGAATTTTGTTGAACTGACAAAATTAAAGCCATTGCTACTGATAATGTGTTATGCAATTAGCCCTAGAATTAAAAAGCATAATAAAATAATTGTAAATTATCTAAATAATATTAAGTTTCACAGTAACGGTGTAGTTGTTAGTACAGTTACTCTTATGGCCAGTCCAAGTTCAAAGTCATTATCTCTCCACTCAACGGAACACTGATAAGATCAAGAACAATAGTTATAACTGTACTAGCATCTTACATTATCATACATTGATAAGGTTTGGACATTATCAAACACTTTTCCACCTATATTTTGCTTGTAATGAAAGATTTTTTCCTATAAAAACTGTAGAATGGGTATAATTTGCTGTGTAATAATGGGTTTAAGATTTATGACTAAGAAAAAGAGAATGTAAGTCCATGAGATTTCAAAAAACAGGTTGGAAACATGACTCACCTCTGTAAGTTCTTCAAAGGCTCAAGATTCTCTATTTTTCCGATCCTGCCATGGTTCAGGTCTAGTTCCTCAGTTTGCTCGTTCACTATAATGATCTCTTGGCATTCTTCCTCAGCAGGTGGAGGTGTAGCGTCGGGCTGCGGTGATTCTGCCGTTACTTCTTCCGCAAGTGGCTCATTAGTATTTGCAGCACCCTCTTTTGGCGCCTCCTTGTTCGTATTCGCTTGATTGCTAGCTGCCGGTACATCTTGATGGTCTAAACATTGAATTATAAGTAAATTTCGAGGAATAAGAATGACTTTACATTGAATAAACACACGGTAAAGTACGAATTGTGTACATACCAGCCATTATGATTTATAATGCTGTAATGTTTTTATCTACACACGTTCAAATATTTAATTAAATTAGATTATTTCTTTAGAAATCCAGCGCGGCTCATGAGAAATTCTAATAGGAATTCTTGAAATCAAATCACAAATTACTAGAGCCAGCTTATTATTCTGTCAACAAAAACACAGATTAAAAATCAAATGAAAAAAATTAAACAGCTTATTAATCAGATATCTTTAGTCGACTATACTTTAGCAATAATGACATAGATTTACTCGATTTTAGTGATTCAGGTCTGCTTCTTCCAGTTTCATCGTCATGTTTCAGCTGTCTGTTTGTTTTAGCTGTCATGTGATAAGGTTATCTGTGCTGTCAGCTGAGCTGTCATTGTCAAGTTCGGTATAAATAAAAGGTTCGCGCCAATTTTGTTAATCATTTTATATTAATTGATTTGTGCTAACAACAACTAGTTTAAGTCTCGGAAACAATGGACGAAAATGATGAACTAGCACAATTAGAAGAATTATTGTGTGCGGATTTGAACGAGGCTGAAAATGACGACGCGAAGGAAGCATCTATCCGTGAAGTTGATATTTTCCAGCCAAGTAGCAGTAACGTAGAAGTTGAAGAGAAACCTGATGAAAGTAAGCCTGTTAAGAATTCTGCTATCCACAATGGCGATACAGATTCATCAGATGATGAAAAACAAAGGAATTACACTGAACGTAAGTATAGTAACTATGGTTCAGAGGTTAAGAAGATATTGGACAACCAGGAACATGAGCAGAGGGACAAGAGGCTTGACTTCGAAACGAGGTTACGACAAACTAACATGGACGTCAAGATCGCTAACAATAACTTCAAAACTAAAAAGCCGGCTGAACAGGTAAACAAAAATACATTTTGCGCACCTGAAACCAAGAAGAACAAAGAGGCTGCAGACATTTATACTGATCCAGTATTCGGTATTAGGATTACCAAGCCATTGATATCAAGTACCGCACTCTTGGACCGCATGCAAGGCAGGGAAGCTATTAACATGCTACGAGTCAAGAGACATGTAGAAAATGAAGATCTTTCCAAAGACTGGGTGATAGGCGGTGTTATTGTGAGAAAAAGTGCAGCCAAAAAGTCTGCAAAAGGTAACCAATTCCTGATATGGACTCTTTGTGACCTAAAAGATGATTTCAAGACAGTTTCAATGTTTTTATTTCGAAAAGCTTACAATGACTTATGGAAAACTCCAGAGGGTACGGTAGTTGCAGTTCTAAATCCGAATGTTTTGGATAGGTCACAAAACAGTGCTGAACAGGCAAGTCTCAGTGTTGAGAATCCTGACCGAGTGATGATCTTGGGACAGTCCAAGGATCTTGGTGTTTGCAAGAGTAAGAAAAAGAATGGTGAGAAATGCACAGCATTTGTTAATCTAAGCCAATGTGATGTGTGCATTTATCATGTGAAGCAGGAGTATCAGCAGTACTCCAGGAGACAAGAACTGCAGTCTTCCACTATGGGCAAAGGACTTGTTAGCTTACAAAACAAGGTTCTTGGTAAAAGTACAGTAATTTATGGAGGCAAAGCCTATTCTGCTTTACCATCTGGTAACACTGCTAAAGTGAAAGAGAGGGACAATAATAGATTGATGTCTTTGAGTGAGTACTATAAGTCTGAAGGAGACAAGTTTATGATGAATAGGGCTCCTCAGGGGGCAGGTCCCATGAAGAATAACACAATATTGCATAGCCCTGCAGCTCCAAGGACAAGTGACACAGAAAGGCTTAACAAACTCACTGCCAGTCCACAGAATGCCAAGTCACAAAACTTAAGCTTGGCTGAAAGAGTTGGCAGCTCTCCTAAACTCAGCAGAGGAGGTACTTTCGGCCTAAAAGGCAGTGGCACTATAGATTTAAGCACGACGTACGGCCAAAAGTCTGCAGAACGCGCCAAAGCAAATGCATTCAGATTGATCCAACAAAATGGTGGTCTTGCAAAGGCAGACCCAAATAACATCAAAGGGACACAAGCCGGTAAGAAAAGGGCTTTAGAAAAGTTGAACGGCTCCAGCAGTGATGAGAATGAGAGCAAAAAGTCAAGATCTGATAATGATGAGCAAAGATCACAACTGAAGAAACCTAAGACTGTGATGTCGGAGAGATTCAAGAAAATACTGGAAGCAACTTCAGCTCACACCAACTTGATCAAGCAACATGAGGACGATGAACAAGAAAAGTATTTCCACAAACTTGAGAAAAAGGAACAAATGGAAGAGAAGATGCTGAACACTTTCAAGCTGGCTTGCAAAGCTGTGAGATGTGTGAAATGCAAGTACACTGCTTTCTCAGCAGCACAGATATGCAAGGATGAAAGGCATCCTCTGAAAGTCTTGGACTCATTCAAAAGGTTCTTCAAATGTGGTGATTGTAATAACAGAACCGTTTCCTTAGAACTTATACCTCTTCATCCTTGTGGTAAATGTCGTAGCACTCGGTGGGTCAAAGCACCAATGATGAATGAAAAGAAAGTGACGCTTTCTGAGGGTCTGTCCATCAGGGGTGAAGAAGAAACCTTCATAGGTGGACAAGTTTCTTCAGGGAAGAATATTAATTTATTGGTGCCTGAAAGTTGAGGCTTTTTTATTGGGCTATGACATATTTTTAACCTTGACTGACGTTTTAATGTTTTTTTTTGTGTATTTTATAATATTTATAAGTATGAAATTGTGATAAAGGTTTTGAAATAAAATCCAATATGAAAATAAAGCATAATATAATTTTATTATGAAACTTCCAGTCAATAACACTGAACCATTCCATAAAACACAATGTGTCTTCGATTTCATACAAGATCCATTTATAACAATCCTGTCGCGCGGAATAATTGTGGGCTTTTTTATAAATTTTTACACAGCCTTTGACAATAAATTACTACATGTTACAAAACTGATCAGTGGAGATAATATTATAACATGTGACACCAATGTATTTACAAAAACTTTTTTATATCGGGCAGTGGTGCGACCATTCAAACTTAGAAATGATAAATTAAAACTCGATATAGCTAAAACACTAATAACAAAATAAATCAACGTTATGTTCAACCAAAAAATCGTATAAAATAGTCATTTATAAGGCGAATAGTAACGACAGTTTAAAAAGTTAAAAATGAACAACAGTTGTGGTGTAAACCGATCTCGGGAATTTACATTTTGTGAAGAGGGAATTCATTTGCGGAGTATTAGATAACAGAAATGACAATTCTCGAGATCGATACCGCACTAATTAGGCACTTGAATAACGATAGCATAAGTCAAGAATCTTCCCGTAGTCATTTACTATAACAATAGTGTTTCTGTATAGTCGAGTTCGTTGCCTTCACTATGTTGCGTTGCATCATTCTTTCATTCAGCCTTCCATCAAATAAAACAACATGGCGGCGACCACTGCCCGTGGGTGCGTTCGTTCAGTAAAAAAATATATAAAAGTGTGAGAGCCGCGGCGATCATTCCCACTCGGTGGTGGCGGGCGGCTTGGGCGTCAGGTCGTACAGCACGCGCGAGATGCCCGGCACGCTAAGCAGCTCTTTGCGCATTCTGTCTACAACCTGTTGACAAACAAGTATGATTACATTCCGAAATAAGCTATGTAATGACAGGCAGACCGATGGGGTGATCGCCTTCTGATCAGCTTGGTCTAGCTTTGATTTCCTGAATCATTTGACAAGCGCGTATCTGGGACCATAATCACAAATGTAAGCCCAATCTCGTTAACTGGATAATGGAACTCTTCTTCTTCTTCTCTTTTTTCTCCTGGCTCCATTATCCGATCAGCTCCAAGATACCAAATTATAGTTTTGTCATCCGAACTATATATACATAAAAAGTTTCATTTCGATGTGACCATTAGAAGTAGGTTAAAATTGACTTCTAAGATTTTTTACAGTGGAAGAGTACTTACGTCCTGCGGCATAGCATCCGAGCCCGGCAGGGCGGCGATGCCCGTCATGAAGTCGGACGTTATGAACGGACGCAGCACTAGCGAGCGCTGGCAAGAAGGCGCACGTACTGCTGCGTCGCGGTCGAAGTGGATCGGGATCATTACGACTGGCATCTGTGCGATGCGGGACGCGCAGCCACTTGATATTAACACCTGAGGGGTAGAAAAAGTAAGTTTTTATTAGTTGGGAGAAGCATAAATCTATATGTAATAATAAATCATAAGAAATATGATTTTGTAAACCCATACTATTCAAAGAACAACAGGGTCATCTCATCACTGATGAGTCGCGCGAGCTGCGGTGTCCTTATGAACTTGCCAACAATAGTCTCATTACCTCAACCTAATAAAATTATTTTACGAGAACCTATATTATACAGTTTTATTTAAAAGGTTCTTGTGTTGCGCACAGCTGGGCAAATGCCTCCTGTTTTTCATTCCAAATCTCTATTTTGTGCGATCTCTGGTCATGTTGGCCCCACAAACATAAGATCGTCAACACAACCTTCGGTTTATTTTACAGATAAAAACAGATATTACCATGAAAGAAAGTCATAAACTCTTTTTACCTGTGTGGCAAGATCGTCTGCCTGGCGTAGAGTTGAGATAACTTGTTGTGTGAGAAAGGTCGGCGTGATGTCTGTCACTTGCTCCTTGATTATGCCTCCGAAAGCGTAGCAAACCCTGGGAAAATGGGGCATAATATAAGTAAATTGGTAACATTTTTGGCAAGAACGCCCTATTTCTTTGCGGAATCTAAAAAGCGTTCCGTTTTTGTGTTAAATAATTCCCCTTGCCACTTCCATAAGGTGGATGGGATATTCGCACGACGACGTGGCGTACAGCCCAAATTCAAGAGTTGCTGAACTCAAAGAATTTAAACTTTGAAGACACAATGACTAAAGCAGAATTACTTGAAATCCTTTTTTTATTTATATTATTTACATTTTCGACTAAAATGGTTATGATATTGAATCACACGTATAATACTCGATCACTCAAGTTACAACACATTTTTTTTGTTACGATAGAGTGGCAACCCACCGAATATAATTTTAGTCTTGCAAATAAAAAATCAGAGAATACTTTTTTTTTTACTTATAATTTTGTTGTACCTAAATCTTCTAACATAATTTTTAAGTCACTTATAAAATCAACACACAAATGCTAATAAAAGGGTAATTATTATTGGTTTTAATTGGTAAATACCTGTTAACGTTGTGGCAGACGCGCGGGATAATTTTGGCGAGGTAGTGCATGTCCTTCCAGTCGGGCGGGTAGCGCTCCGTCGAGAGAGCTACTGCATAACTATACGTTCTGCCGTCACCTACAAATAACAATATTGTTAGTGTTAACTGTCTGAAATAATATACAGGGTGGCAGGGACATCGACACGCGACCTGCGGGATAATTGCGTACAACCCGTCCGAATTAACTGTGCACCTGGCGCTGTGACGTCACTCTGCAACTCACAAGCAAAGATGCTATCGCTACTGAACACTCAAGGCGAACGCGGGCGCCGCGCGGGGAAGCGGAAGAGGGGTCGCATTCCAGCGAGGTGCACAGTTAATTCGTACGGGTTGTAGGTAACACACGATCAGTAGTAATGGGTTTCATTTTGACAGTTCAACAACATTCATTGCGGTATTTATGTTGTTGAGCAGACACGTTTTTCGAACATATGAAGCAATGAATTAGCAATATCCTTCCAAATGATTCAGATGGAGATTGATAGTGTTTTACGCAAATAGGGTGCTGTTACCATGGACTCAGTACATGATTCTGAACCCCCTTAGCGTAGAAACTTTTCGTCGTTTTCGTCGCTGTTGGTAAACATTTGTGCAATTGGTAGAAATTCGGACAGATTGCGACTGAGATCAGGGGGCCTAAAAAGGTCACTTTAAGAAATACCTCTAAAAGCTATTCATTTCCTGAATTCCCAGCAGATCATTAGCAATTCCTCTAATTTTCGTAAATTTCATTTCATATTTGGTGTAAACATTGACGCATGAAAAAAATAAAAACCGTAATTTTATTGGTAAATTTTTCATTACAGTTTTTATTAATCAAATTGGTTTTTTATTTCTACAGTTTAAATTTTATTTCATTGTGATAGTGCAATAGCACACAGATCATATTATGAATTGTCAGTTTGTGACCATTTTACGATTTTTAATGATTCATACTGTTATCCTATTATGATTCTACCAAAGTGGCATTTTTAGGCCTCCAGACTGCGAATGTTCTTAAAGTTACGGGAATTGTCCCTCTGGCTATGTAATATACCTTGCACTCCAACCGATCTGAGCGGCAACAGCGTGGCGGCGACGGGCGACTTGGACGAGATGCGCTTGAGTTCGGCCTGCTCGACCGCCGTGCTGGCGTTGGCCACGCGGCCCAGCAACGCGTGCGACTTCACGCACATCGACGCGTATTCCACCATTATTTTGACTATCACCTGTTGGACAAATTTGACAATATCAACTTCCGACCCGAAGCAAATGCTATATGTATTCGGCTTTCATTAAACTCGTACCGACCGGCAACTGGCGATCTACCCTTGCTGAATTGACATATTGGAGTTAATTTTTATCGCCCACATAAAGATGGAACAGCAGTGCGATTCTGTAATCATCTCACCGTGAAAACTTAGGTGAAGTGAGCGTGGAGTGAGCTGTCATTCCAAATAAGGGTAGGGATTGACACTACTGACCACTCACATCAAGCTCACTTCACTTGAGTTTTCACGGTGAGATTTTTACAGAGTCGACGGGCTGATATCTACAACATAGTTAAACAACTGTAAACGTAGCTCGTATAAATTGTAGTTTTAACTGAAATGGATTTTAGAAGAGTTTGCGCTTCGGAAATAGTCGTCTATCTTCAGAAATATGATGAGATCTAATATAGACCAGTTGCAACCATGGAAGTGCTTGCCTTTTGTATTACCATGATGACAAAATTATAGATTAACAACTATGCAATTCCAAAAAGCTTTTCCTAACTTTTGAGTGATAGATTACAATCTGCGACCGGAGTACTTAACTCGACAGAGACAAAAACTTCATATAAACGCGCAATGATGAACTGCACTATGACAAAGCGCGGTCGTATAAAACTTAGAAGCTTTCCCCTCTGTGGTGCGACGTTCGTACAAATTCGGAAACACGAAGTTTATCGAAGCGCATAACTTTTCTGATTGACCTGTATCCTTATTCGCAAAATAAACAATGTTATGTACGATACCTGCGTCTCGGCGAAGTCCCGCTCGGCGTAGGGCTCGTCCTGGCACAGCACGCGCACGGCCAGGCCGGGCCCCGGGAAGGGTTGCCGCTCCACCAGCGCCGGCGGCAGGCCCAGCTCCATGCCCAGCGCGCGCACCTGCACAACAAACATCGTCATCTAGCGTCTGCCTAGCCTTTGTTGGGGTTAGCTGCCAGCGTAACGGGATGCAGCTAAATACCAGTATTTTAAAATGACAAGGGCCCTAATTCACTATTACCACATAATGATATCTTACCAAACCACGTCCGAAATCACGTGAATACCTTAGCTAATCACGCCGATTTCGTTCGGTTTCGTTCATTGTGTCATAAAGAAAATTGCCTCTATCTCTTTTGTTTTAAGACCAGTGTGATGGATGGTTTCAAGTGAAGTTTCAATGTACTGTCAATCGATTCTGTAACAATCTCACCGTGAAAAGTTAGTTGAACTGAGCTGTCAATGGAGTCAATCCCTAGCATTAGTTGGAATGACATCTCACTCCACGCTCACTTCACCTAAGTTTTCACGGTGAGATGGTTACAGAATCGCACTGCTGGGGGTTTAACACCAGCTCTTATAGCAGGACAGGAGTTGAACTGCACTTCTTTTTTGTTCTATGACTAAGTACAAAAAAGCAGTGCAGTTCAACTTCTGCCCTGCTATAAGAAGAGCTGATGGTAAGCCCCTAAGTCTCAAGCACGAATCGATTTTCTCGTGAAATTAACTATTAAGCAAGAGACATATAAAGGGTCATTTCAAATTGGCTAGCTAAACTCCGCAGACACTGAGTATCGATATCTAAATATGACAAAATAAAACTTTTTGATGTTTTTTTTGTGAGGTCATCGACTGCATTGAGTCTGCGGAGTTTAGCTAACCAATTTAAAATGACCCTGTATAATATCTCTTTTACTGACACGAACCCTACAATCTTTTGTACGTTTCTTGAGCGTGGAAATTGTTGTTTTTATTGGTATGGGAGAGGTGCCTTAGTGTGCCCTGTCCTACCCTTGGGAGGACTTGTTCTTTACCTCATCCTTATGAAAGTCGCGCAGAGGCTCGACGACTCTGCCGCGCTGCCTCAGCGCTCGAACTAACTCAGTATCGTTGTGATGAGTCTTGATAGTGGCCGCGTTGTTGGAGCACAGAGACGAGGCCGACTCGATGAGGTCCGGCCGGAGTGTGCCCTGGCCGAGGAGGACTTGGTCTTCCCTGGGGATGAAAGTTATGATTTTAGTTTGGAGAATTGAATAACCCGAGAGCCTCATACTATCAGTGTGCCAAAAAAAAAATGGGTTGCACTCCGGGAGTGCCGGTAGGAGTGAAAACATGAATATTAACGTTGTGCATTTTAGATATTTTGGAATGCGGTTTACTCTTCCTCCGTGTTACGAATTTTCGATCAGGTCATGTGTCCAGACGCGAGCTCCGTCTTACGGCTTTTCGATCAGGTCACGTGTCCTGACGCGAGTTTAACATTTTTTACCCATCACAATAAAAGTGCACAACGCCGCTAAAGAAGTTTTCACTTCAAAAATGGTCGTAGAACCTATTTGAATAAAGAAAGGTGAAGTTTGTCTTGTGATAAATTTAATCAAAATTTTAGATTTTTAAAAAAATCGTAATTTTGTGATTCTTTTTTATTTCTGTTCCAGTTGCGGCGCCTTTATGTAAAAAAAAACTCATTTCGATTTTATGGTAGTGGTTGTGATGTGTTTGAGCTAATTTGGACCTCGTGTGATGTGGCTTATTTATTTTATTACATAGAAAAGGGCTCACTGCAAGTTCAGGTCGTGCACGGCCTGCTCGGCGATGCGGATGAACACGTCGCCGATGATCTTGCGCTTGTCCTCGGGCGCGGCGGCGTGGCACAGCAGCGGCGTGTGGCGCGCGCGCCCGCCCGCCTCGCGCACGGCCGTGCTGCCCTGCCGGAACTGCGGGACAGGGCGTGCACAGCTCACTCATTAAGGCCTCATGCCCACGAGACGGTTTTAACACGGCTCGGTTTTTTGCCGGCGCCGCGTAGAAACGGTCCGACCGTGCACACTAGACGGTTTGTACACGACCCGGATCTCCGTTGCGTTGGTAGCCCTGTGCACGCGCCGCTCGTAGGTCCGGTCTCGTGTGCATGCGCTCACACACTGCCATAGTCCAGTGCGCGCCGGGCGTATACGCGGCGAGCACCGTGCCCGGTTGCACGGCGAGCCGGCTCTAGCGCCGGCGTCGTGTGGTTAGCTTCATAGAGTTTCATACACGACTGACGACTTCGTAGACCCGGTTTGACGCCGGGCTTAGTTCCGGCGCAAAACCGTCTCGTGGGCATGAGCGCTAAAGGTACAAGATGGATGTGAGTGGAAACGCCGGGACCACGCTCTAGAAGGATATAATATGGTGACCGTATTGATGTTCTTCAGAAAGCTCAGGTGCGTAGAACTCACGACTGGCGTTATTTATTTATTTTTAACCATTTATCTATATCCCTTGGTCACGCCATAACCTGAGAACGACTTTACCAATTTCATCCATCTTTTTTTTCAAGTTTTCTAATACTTTGTAGAAGGTTCTTACGGAAAAAAAAATTAAGAAAGTTGCTTCACGCGGACAAAGTCGCGGGCAAAAGCTAGTGTACAATAAAATACAAAAAAACAGAACAGAAAAATAGGTACGAAGGTGATGCTTATTATATATTTTTCAATATCCTTCCAAAATGATTCAGATTGTGATTGGTGTGTGTTCTACAATCACTGCACTGGACATGAGGACACATGCGTTTCATCTTACTGTACAATAATATATAATGAAAAACTATCATACCTGATGAGCCGCATTGACCACATGTAGACGAACGCCAAGCTCTCTGAGACATCTCTCCACTTTAGCGCTCTCGTTCTTACGCATGAAACCTACAAATAAAACAATTTCATTCAAAGAGATGACTGATTCAATAACTGCATAATTTTAAACAGGAGCCGAAAAAACAGCATGTAGTTTTTATTAGTGTTGATTTTTCAATCAACAGATAATTATTTGACGGCACGGTTGGCGCAGTGGTTAAGCGATTGACTGCTGCGCTGCGTGTCGCGGGTTCCATTCCTGCACGGAACAAATATTTATATGACCTACATGTATTTGTTCCGAGTCTGGGTGTTTCTCTATCTATAATATGTAAGTATTTACAAAAAAAAAATGTATATAAGTAGTTTACCAGCCATCTTGTTACCATAACACAAGCATTAGTTGTTTAGCTTGGGACTAGATGGCGCTGTGTGAAATGTCCAGGGATATTATTATTATTATATTATTTATAGCTTCTGCCCGCGGCTTCGCCCGCGTGGATGTCGGAAATTTACCCACGGGAACGTGCTAACAGGATAAAATGTATGTGCTTCCCCAGAATGCCATCTATGTCGCGGGCCCTTTGTGGCTAATTGCAATAGAAAACCAATTGTGTCTCATTAGTGGTGATTAAGAGGGTACCTATATGATATCTTTACCTAAGTACCTAACTAATTTAAAAAAAAACTCAATAACAAAATTAAATACCTACCTTCCTAAATAAACCTATTTCTGATGATAACTAATCTAAACTCAATAAATAAGCAAAATCCCTAAAAACTAATATCTATACGAATGACTAAACCTACCTAACAGTATTATAAAATAACCTACGGTCACTACGTACACTATCAAATATACTACCTATACTTTAAAATTAAAATCTATACCTACGACTCATATAAAAATAAACCTAAATAACTCTAAAAACTAAAAGGAATAAAAATGAACTCCACTGCGGGTGACCCAACCTACGACAAACTTAGCATTTGCGGTTGGTACAGTACAGACAGTGGTAATCGGGTATAGGGATCGAACCGCAAAATTAAGTTTGTTTTTTATTGTATATACTTTTCCGGGATAAAAAGTATCCAGTGTGGTGCCCAGGATATTAAAGAATAATTATACCAAGTTTCATCGTAATCGAACCGGTAGTTTTTGCGTGATGCCTGAACAAACAGACAGACAGACAAAAATTTTTTTAATCACATTTTTGGGTTCGGTGTCGGTCAAATAACACCCCCTGCCATTTATTTTTTGGATATTTTCAATGTACAGAATTTTCACTTCTACAGATTTATTATAAGTATATAGATGTAGAATAGATTTGTGAAATAAAATTAACCTCGACAGTTTTTGTATGGAACAGCTGTCAAAAATTCAAAATTATTCCTAGGATAAAATTAACTGGCGTTGGAAAAGTCAGCCCTTAGATAAATATGACTTTGTTTAACACTGTAAAAGAAATAATCTGTGTTATTGTTGTCAAAAAGGGGATCATAGGTACAGTCTTTGACTGGTATTGGCCTAGTTTAGTATAGTTTTAATAAAATTAGAAACCACTTTATACTGGTTTTTACAACTGAAATAGTAGTAGCACTGAGATCCCGGTAGACTCTTCAAGTCTCACAGAATTCTGAGGAAATAAGTGTAACTTGCCGATGCAAACTTTATGATGGCTCTGAACATGAGGCGAGTCGCTGCGCAGTAACGAATCCAGGCGTCAGCGGGGGTGAGGGGTGAGGTACTGCGCAGCGAGTAGCGTACTTCAGAGTTGACATCAAGTAATTGGGCTGTAATTTAACTTACCATTGTCAATGTGTAAGGCGATGACCTGATCTTCACGGAGAGCGGTTCTAAGTAACGCCGCACATACAGTGGAGTCTACGCCACCGCTTACTAACACCTGATAGATAAAACAATGGTTTTTAGAGTACTTTTTCATTGGTTAATGAACTAATGTATTGTAAATTAATCAGCAGAAATCGGAATAGGAGTATGTATGTACAACTTCGAGGTAAGTAACATAGAGTGGATAATACCTCCTCTAAAATCCCAGAATGATGATAAAGTCTATAATACTTACTTTGCCGAAGGTTAGGTTAAACTCTGGGGATGGGATCCCCATTCCGATCTCTGTTAATCAGATAATAGTAGAATGGACGTAAATACAAGCTTATACTCGGTAACAAGCTGTGTGCTCAACGGGATGTTGAAAAACTTCAAAGTTTGTATGAAAGTTTATATGGAAATTGAAACTTTTTGAAAATTCTACCTCCATTCCCCTTTAGGGGATGAATTACCAGCAATCCTTCCTAAATGCTCACTTTTGGGATATAAGAAACTCTAGTACAATTTTATGCTTCTAAACCTAGCGCCGTTCAGGCTGTGTTGACCAGTCAGTGAATGAATGAATTTAAGTTTTTTTTTATTAAGTAGATTTTGTCTGACATCTCGCCATCTTTCATGTACCAACGAGGGAATACTTAGTGTTGAGGACAGCGCCATCTCTGGACAATCGTCGCATCGCAACGTTACACATCATTCAAGTGCGCCTGGGCCACAATCAAGCCTCAAGCTACCTAGATGTGACGGGGCCCGATAGGGCCGAAGCCTGCCAGGGTAGCGGGATCGTCCGAAAGGGTTACCGCTGCCCTGGAACATAAAGGGCTAAGGAAGGAACACGGGTGGGTTTTAGTCAGTAAGAGTCTGACACTCCCTTCCGCTCCACCCAGAGTGGGAGGTGTCATTTGATGATTTCCCATCCACAAAAAAAAAGCTACCTAGATCATACACCTACTACGAGAGGGCGCTGAACCAACAGTATAAAACCTGGCGACGAGTAAAGCTCGGCCCTTTTCTTGTTCTTTCTGGCACGACCTCTGCGAATCGAAGTCTTTCCTATGTACCTATAATTGTAAGTCTCAAATAAACTCTTTTTCACAAGAAGAATAAACCAGTCACTTTGGTTGTCATACCTGATTTGCAAAACCCTATAAAATTAACGACACACGCCAAAACTGGTTCTTTTTACAACCTGTAGTTTTATAAGAAGGCGAAGATGTCGTGACGCGCTGGACAAAACAAACGACCAGTGGTCCACATTAGCACTGGATCGAAAAGTTGCAAGTCAGGGCCTTTGCCCAGCAGTGGGATAATGTAAGCTAACAGTTGTAGTTATGTTTACTCACCAGAACTTTATTATCCCCGACGGTGTCCCGTATGAATTGTATGCAGGCGTCGCGACGTGAACGCAGCGTGAACGAGCGCGACAGGCCCGCGATGTCAAACAGGAAGTTTGACAGCATCTGCTTGCCTTTAGGGGTTAGGTCCACCTGGGAAGAAACATGACACGTGGAAGTTTAAAAGAGATTTACTATTAAATATTTTTGAAAAGATAGAACAAGGCATAACCCACAAGAATTATGGAAGTTGTCTAAACGTCATTATTTGAAGATTTTAAGGTTACCAAAATACTTTTGAGTGTTGAAAGTAACCCAAGGTCTTATAACTTGTTTTTTTTTCCGGATTTGGTTGTGGATGGCATTAATTGGAATGAAGTTCCTTATCGCGCGTTGCGAAAGGGGGCTAGACGGAAAAAATTAAGACCAAAAGTTGGAACGACACTTTTTACTACAATTGTAAGCCGTGCGGCGTGCGCGTGTTTCTCTGCCTGTCTCTCTCTCTCTTATAGAAAGCAAGCCAGTTATACTTCGTTCCATCCGGGAGTCCCTTGACACCTCTCAAGTATTTTTTAAATTTTTAGTATATTTCTTTTAATTCACGAAGCGACGCGTGCTTTACTTGTGGTAACCATGTGTACAAACATGCTGTGAATGTGTGTGTAAGCGCCGGAGCTCTCGGTACCGTCTGAGACAATGGCGAAGTTGGAAGTGGGGGTGTGTGCGCGCGTGTGTGTGTTATGTACTGGCGCTGCTCGTCTTTATGCACACATTCACAGCCTCTTTGTACACTTGATTACCACAAGTAAAGGGCGCGTCGCTTCGTGAGAAAAAAATACCGTAAGAACAAAGGGAAATTTGCTTTCATATTCACCTCAGGATGGAACTGCACGCCGTACAGTCGCATTTGCTCGTTGTAAATGGCGGCGATGAGATGGTTAGAAGACTGTGCGCCGACGCGGAATCTATCGCCAACCTTCTGCACGCTGTCGCCGTGTGTCAGAAGTACTGGCTGCAGCTTCTCTAGACGGCTGGTGAAGGAAATAAAGGGATGTTGGTCAAAACATATAATAGAGAGAGTAGAGTATAAATCAATTTTAATATTTTTTTCGTGACCTATGGTGTTATGATTTAATTAAATGGCGAATAGTAGAACAATAATGTGTGGTTAATAAACTTGAACATACTCTCTAGTAATCTTATATTTTTCTAAAATTTATAAAAGACTAGCTTCTGCCCGCGACATCGTCCGCGTAAAGCAACGACTCAAATAAGTTCGATCCTCGTGGGATCGCCGAAGTCTTTCCATGCATTTGATATTTTTCTTCGCAGATTATCAACTCACTTGAACAACGGGCACGTGGTCTCGACTTCCACCTCGTACTGGCCATCTTCGCGCGCCTCCTTGCGTAGCACCGAGCCGCCGAACTCCTTGTTCAACATCTGCATGCCGTAGCATATTCCTGCACAACAAATGAGATTGATTTACACTTTAGAATTTGTAGTATTGAACCTAGGAAATAAGATGTCTTTCTATGTAACTTTATGAAAACAGCAATAAGCGGCAATGTAGCCGTCTAAGGACGTGATTTCGTTCGCCTTCGGAAGAGCACGTTTATTCTAAGTTGATGTAAGACGTGTACGTGTTCCCGACATGTCTGCCGCATGTCAGATGACAATAGGGTAGTTTCCTGGGGTATTTTTTTTTTATATATACTTAGCCGACGAAACATTTTGAAACAAAATTGAAAATTGGAATTGGAATTGGATTGGTTGGAATTGGAAATTTTTGCACAATTGGAGCACATGTGCTGAATCCATGGTTACAGTTTGCGCGTCGTCCCTGCCGCCCTGTATAGCTTATACATCAGAAAAACACATGAGTAGATACTTCTTATCCCGATATTCCCACGGGATCGACACTCATGCGGGTGAAACCGCGGGGTACAGCTAGTAAAAAAAAAACTTGGATCGCATAGATATTCAATTCTCAATTTGTGTCTTGGAGGTGAGCACTAGCAAAGATACCATTAACTTCAAGTTTGCATTGTTACGTCAATCAACCAGGATCCATAGAGAAATAATTGCATGAAATTAACTACAATAAACAAAACAAGGGTCATTAGAACATGCAACCGCGGTCACACGGAGCGACTAATATTTAATTTGAACCGGATTCGTGTCAACACGCACATGTAAACTAGTAGTTGTTGCTGTTACTGCGATAAAATTGTACGAGAAATTATTAGAACAGAAAAACTTAACTTTTGTTCAGCTGACTTGTTGTTGACAATTATTTTAATGCTGTTATATTGTTAATCACGCTATTTTGTTTGAGCTATAAAAATAAATGTATGTAGGGTACAGACGCCAGCACATCAAGCTACTACAATCTGTCAAATTTCTTTAATAGATTTTCAACTTTATCATTAAAGCATTAAGGTTCAAGGTTGATTGGAAAAAATTGACAGTTTCGGGTAGCTTGACCTGCGCCCGTCTGTACATAAAAATTATTAGCAATTTATATTTGCAGATTTTCGCTGAATAGGCGAAATAATTAACATTTTTCTAACTTTTTTTTATCAGTTTTCATCAAGTCCTTATCCTTATTACTTTCATTTATGAAAACATAGACCCGTTAAATGAATTCATTCTCGTTACTGGCGCGCGACGAGTCCTGGAGTTGAGGCAGAGAGATCTCGTTACAGGCGCCCCCCAGCTAGATGGACGGACGACCTAAAGAAGGTTGCTGGGACGGACTGGACGCGGAAGCCCGACTTTGTAAATTTTATATTGGATTTATTAATAAAGAAACAAACTGACCTAACACAGGCAGGCCGATCTTGAATATATCGGAGTCGTATCTCGGCGCATCTTCGGCGTACACGGAGTTAGGTCCGCCAGATATGACGATGGCGCGGTACCCAGCCTCCTTCAGATGGTACGCTGGCGTATCCAGCGGCAGGATATCCGACTCCACGCATAGCTCACGGATGCGACGGTCTATTACCTGTGGACATTGTTTGTGGTTAAGACTTTTGAAAATGGAATTATGGAGCATATTCTGTAGTTTATTTGATGGAAAGAAATATGATATAAAAAGTTCGTGATGAAAAATTACAATATTGCCCAACTATGTAGGGGTCGGCTTCCAGTTTCACCGGATGCAGCTGAATACCAGATTTTTACATGGAGCGACTGCCTATCTGGTAATACGAGAGCCCTTGGTAAGACTTTGCTTGTCAGACTCTCGAAGTCTCGACGTAGCTGACGCCCCGTAATGGCTGTCAGAAACCGCCGCCATGAATGACAGCCAGGACCAGCGGCTTAACGTGTTTTCTGAGGTATGAAGGAGTCTTTGCTATATAAAGATGCATCACCTATCCACGGATTAACCGCAGCTAGCGTAGCTTAACCTGATCGATCGAACTGTGCGGCTGTTATTACTTACACACGCACAAGCCCCGACACCGAAGCCAATTTACTTAGTTTTGGTATGATTCATGAACGCAACTTGATAATGTGAACCCGCTGAAGTGCCAATGTAATATTTTACGATTACCGCGATTACGGCATGAGTTTGCGTTCACTCAAACTTCAAACGGTTTCTATTTTAAGTTTCCTTATTTTTGTAGCGCAATGGTACGTTAACTTTTACACTAGTAATCAGTTACTTCTAATTACGGCTGATTTTTCAATCAAACGATAATTTTTATTCGCCGACCTGGACTGGATCTAGTCTTAAAATATGATTGACGTGTAAAAGTGTTTGTACAACCTATTTACAAAATAAACTCATTTATCATTCGTGGAGTAAAATTTATGTCGCAGTTTTTGTATGGAAGAACTGTAAAGCTTTCAAAATTTTTCCTCCGATAAAGTTATCTGGGTTGGAAAAATCAGCTCTTAGTTTAATTTAGAAAAAAAAACTAACATCTATTTTTTTTAATTCTATTTCTGGGTAAAACTTCCACTAGATTATGGAATTAGTTTAAACAATTATGCGAACAGTAGTTTTACTTGAGGACACCTTATCGCTTACGCAGTAAAGTTATGAAATATGACTTTAGATAAAATTGATTATCCGACCTTGACCTTATAGAACCAGATAGCAATAGTCTGGGCGTAATATTAATTAACTAGTTTCTGCCTGCGACTTTGTCTGCGTGAAATTTGTTGTTCCCTGACCCAACCCGTCGCATCGCATCTAGTACTTCGTTTTAGCTTAGCGTGCTTCCTGACTTTTTTCTTTTTGCTCGACTCCTTAGGGTCGTTGCGTGATGTTAAGTAACCTAGCCATCCTCAAGAATTGGTCTATCTGGTCTATCAAATGCAAAAAGAGTTTATCAAATCCGACTGGTAGTTCCAGATATTAGCGCGTTCAAAAAACGAACTCTTCAGTGTTATTATTAATTTCATTTTCCGTTGGGCGATTTTTTAACGCGACGAATTTTTATTATGCACTGGATTTTCAACGCATTGCTCAACGACGAGAGTTGAAAATCCAGCAGTGTACTTTTTTGACGCGCTGGGGGATGCACTCCGTTGGCTTCTCAACGCTCGGCTTAACAAATAAAGTCCTCCAGACGGTATTTTGGCCACGGCCGTCAGCCTCAACGGAGACTAGCCTTCGGCGCGGAAGATATTATAGACACCAGATATTATAGTGCACTCGGCAATCCGACACGACAGGAGAGAGATCAGGCGCAACACGGAGAGTTGAAAATCCCGTGCGCGATAAAAAATCGTCCTTGCGAACCAGGGGGCTTACTCCGAAGTGCAAAGTGCGAATGTTCGGATCGGACCGACACATGGCCGAACCGAATATTATTGAAAAATGCGAAAAAAGTTCGGATCGGCTCAGTTGGGTCGGGACTATAGTCAATATTCGAAAGAGTGTAGGATCGGAACCGACCGAACCAAATAGTAACTTCGTAGCAGGAAACGACCGAACATTCGGCCGATACTACTTCGGAGTAGACCCCCTGGGTTTATACATCAGAAGGGCAATTCTCGTAATTTTACGAACATTCACACTCTGAAGGCCAATTCTCGTAATTAAAAACGTTCAAAATCTAGTCGCAATCTCATCTAAGCGACAACACATGTCAAAAACTTGTCAAAAATGTAGGGAAATTAGAGCTATTTTTCACAGATTGAGACTGAGATCAGACTGTGAATGTTAATAAAATTACGAGAATTGCCGCTCTGATTTCAGTCTCATTCTGTCAAAAATACCTCTAATTTCCCTAAATTTTTGACATTGATTGTCGCTGAGATGAGACTTTTTAATTACGGGAATTGGCTTCTGGAGGTTACAACGTGCGCGCAAATATTTTGCGTACTGTGCAGACCGCGTGGCGCTTTGGAATGTACGAGCGCTGCATTTTCATGAGTTTTCAGTTTTGCCCTGCTTGCAGTAACCTGTTAGTAGTCTTTTTTGAGAAGGGCATACCACGTGCGACTGATAAACGTAGCGTGATCGTTAAATAAAATTTAGAAATAAGTTTGAGTCAGGCAGCCAACATTGAGCTGCGGGGTAAATTTGACAATTTAACCACAATCACTGAGATATTTACGTTGTTGAGCAGATTCTTTTTTCGATCATATGAAGCAATGGACTAGCATTATCCTTCAAAGTGATTCAGATTGAGTTACGCAATAAGGGTGCTGGCCAAAACTGTGGCTTATCTACTTTATCAATAAGGAAGTCCAAATCAGAGATGAACAAAAAAAAAATTGTGCCCACCTGCCCACTTTTTTATGCATTTAACATGCTCCAGTTACCGATCACCACCGGCGACCATCAGCTCAGCAATGTCAAATATACAAGTCCATTAGCATAAACTGTAACTGATAATTAATTACCTTCCCATATTGAGATCCAGCGTCCAATATGGCGACCTTGTCACGTCCGTTTGTGGCGCCGTTGGTACTCCGGAACTGCCCATCTGCAGTGGCTGTGTGCATCTCGCCGACTCGCCAGCAGCACTAGATAAAAAATATTTTTAGTAACTTTTTTATGTTTGGAATATGAGGTGATAATGGCTAGATAGAACTGTATGGAAGAACCAGTGACATTCATAACTCGTACTCTCTGCTGTAGCCGGGTAAAAACACGAGTTGCGCCTATCACAAATAAATTGTGACCAGGATGGGAAGATTATGATGATTTTTTAATCTAAATAAAACACGTTAACTGCAGGAGTGCTGGGCATAGTTCTCCCAGCCACTAAATGTCGCGATTATGGCATAGCCCCAAATCAATAAATTATTACTGGAGGAATTTTATTAAAGGTTGGCCCCGTCCCTAAATTCACAAGGGCGCGTAAACATTGCCGATTGCACGACTCAGGACGTAATATTCCCGCCGAAATTAAACTCGAGTTGTTCACGCATGTCATTTTAACACTATTGTCTATTATCATTCACCTATACTACATAGAAACAAGATTTGTAACTCATGAAGGACTTGACTGCAGACAGCAGAGGGTCAGTAACTTTGCATGTTTGTTAAGGAAAGAGGTCTGTAATAAGTAGTTGTAAGAACTTTGCCTAGTATTATTAATATAATGCTAACACTTCTACTAACGCCTTCTTTTCATTTTTTATTAGCCGTTACTGTCCCAATGCTGGGCAAAGGCCTTCCTACTTTCCTTCCACCTCTCTCTCTCCAGAGCTGCCAAGGATCAATTTAGCCTTCTATGTAACAATTTTATGTACTGAGTGTCAGAAATAAAAATTTAATTTATTATAATACCAGGCAGTTAGAAGTATGGATTATTTGGAAACACTGCTATTTTTTTTTCTCTATTTGTATTATACTGATTTCTTCAATAAATTCTTAGGTAGCAACATTGAGTTAGTAACTAAACAATACAGTAACAGTAGAACTATATCAAAGCTTATTACTAGAAAACGAAAGTAGAATTCCATATCAGTGAGTAATTATTGATTATTGCACTTAGTTGATAAAGGTATTTGCTCAATTACCCATAGCCAATTGTGTGTATTGTGACAAATTGCCAGTTTCTAAGTTATTTTTAGTTTTGTTTTGTTCATAAAAGAAAAGAATGAAGTTCTTTATTCCTTTTGTTTGATGATTCTGATCTTCATGAATGACTTCCCAAACACAATAACAACCTAAAGCATAGAGTAAATTCTTGAGGATATTTTATGTTTACCTACCTACTAATATAAATAAATATGCACAACATTGTTACCTAGTTACCTTGAAGAAAATGTTCCTAAAACCAAACATTACAATGCAAAAAACGCAAGTCCACAGTACGTCCAAAAATATTTATGAACATCATTGTCACAACACTACACTAAAAAAAAAAAACTATCACCACATGAATGTCTTTTTTACACAAAATAATAATAAAAAAAAACTTATTTTAATAAAATATAAAACCTCTTTGCACAGAAACTGTGTTGTGCTTTCATTAGTCTACGTTGTCAATGGTTATTTATAGAAAGCATCCCACGTGAAGTGTAATTGTACATACAAACATTTGTGACGTTTGCAGCTGTAGTAAATTTTCAGCAATAACATTATTATATAAATATATGTATAGTTTGATACATACATATCTATGAATAAGTGTTAAGGTTTAGGTTGGATAAGGTTCTATGTAATCTTGGCCTATTTTTATACAATTCAAACATGAATAGTAACATTTGAATCAACATGACTGTGTGACTATTTGATTTAAAAAATCAATAGACTGAAAATGTTTCATGAAAAATATCATGTAGATTTGTAGTGCAGACAGAATGGAATGTTACAGATTGTAACAATTCCAAAAAAAGTTGGTTTGTAATAAAATAAAGATCAATCAATCAGTCAAACAATCTGTATTTTTATATCTTGTTGGAAAATGATAACCACTATAAACATTCAGCATGATTAGAACTTTTGATACTGAAAAATGTTCATGAAAATAATTTGCAAAATACTTACCAGAGATTCAGAGGTGGATGGACCAGAGACCAGAATTAAACTAATAAATATTCTTAGTGTAAGGTTAAACAGTTATGGTTATCATTACACATTTCTGATAAGAAATGACCATACAGAATTGAACCACAACTGATGTAATAAACAATATGTATTGTTTTTAAAAAGGCAGAACAAGGACACAAAAGCATGTTGCGCAAATTAATAAATAATTTTAAACAAAGAACACTAAAATACTCACTTTTCTGAGAATGCAAAACATGGCAATAGTGTGCCATTGAATACCCACATAATTTTTGAAAGAAGATGATCCACGATTGATCGATAACATAAAAGATAAGGTTAAGATAAAAACTAAGATTTTTGTGTTGAAAAACTAGAATAGAGTACCAATCGCATACCGGGGACATCACGCATTCAGTCATACTTACTTACCGCCTATATTTCAAACGCACGAATAACTCAGTTGAGCACTTATCCAATGCATAATAACCGCATCCGATTAAATGTAAAGCAGTGCGTAATACAATGAAAATGTTCAATGAAACCGGGCTTTGACATTAGGTTGTGGGTCATAACCGGAGGGACAGTCTGAAGCAGCCATTTCTTTTCATGTAAATTACAGTCGTATCAAACAAAGTTTTGTTTCATAGTTTTTCACACTTACCTAAAAGAAAATATTCGCTAATTCAGAAGAATATGTTCATGGAAAACACGAAAAAATGTGATTCTCCATTCAGCACTACGAATACAAAATTTTAGTACTGAAATTAGCTGTCAGGTGGCGCACGGTACATAACATTGTCAATGCATTCATGCGTTTGATTTTATTATAATTTCAAGATCATTTTGTTTAGTCATACAACCCATTCGTAAAATAAATTTATGAGTAAAAAAGAGATTTAATTAGTTAGTTTAATATAACAGCAGAGAGAAATAAAAGAAAATAAAAAGCAAATGTCGAAATATTTTCATAATTTGAACGCATTCTTTATTTTGCTTGTCATCCCTAAATGCAGTTCTTTTCAAGTAGATTTTTTATTTCAATGAGACCAATTTTAGGCAGTGAGAAGAAAGAATATTCAAGTTTTCTTTTACAATAAGTGCGAAAAAATTAGACAAAATATATTTTGCCAGTACTTGTCGGTTTATAGGGTAATATCAACAACATTACACACGGACGAAGCTTTGACAAGCTACGTGAAACGGAAAATTATAGTCCCACGTTTCGCTACACGCTATGTTTTGCCGACCAAACTATGTTAGACACATGTTAATAAAATAATTGACTAACTGATAGCTAAAGCTTAGATGAAAGCGTAAACAGGAGTGTCGCAAAAATTATTGATTTGGTGACAGACGAGCATTCGTCTTTGTGCTCATTTTACAAAATAATAGATTATCTATCACAAACACTCGAAAATGCCTGACCATTTAGGTGATGATATGCGTAAACTGAAGGATACTACAGAGGAGCCGGAAAAAGAAATCAAATGTAAGTAGGACTAATATCTGCATCATGCACTTGCCTACTCCTTAACCCATGAATGAATTACCGCTGTATTTTCAGAAGAAATAATCATGGTTTATGTATTTCAGCTCTCGATGAAGGTGATATAGCCCTTCTAAAATCATACGTAAGTAAAATAAGCATTTTCCAGGGGAGAAAGGATGTTGATGACTGGCACTTTTTCAATTCTTCACTTTTTTATATTGTCTTAATTTGAATTGTAGGGCCAAGGACAATACACGAAGATCATCAAAGAGGTCGAAGATGGTATCCAGACTGTGATGAAGAGGGTTAATGAGCTAACGGGGATCAAGGAGTCAGATACTGGGCTGGCTCCTCCTGCCTTATGGGATCTTGCAGCAGACAAACAGACCCTTCAAAATGAGCAGCCATTGCAGGTATTTTCTTTATTTTAGTTTACAAAATGTGTATAATATGTATTCAAACATTAACATACCTATTAATAACAATAACATAGAAACTTTATATTTTTGTTTGTGATTTTTAATAAAAGTTTATTAAATAGAATTAGGCTGGGACTCGATACTCTATTTTCTTTTCAGCTCTTGTTCAGCCAATGTTAAGTATAAAAGCAAACCGATTCCTAGCTAGTGCAAATTTAACCACAGTTTTCCTATTTCTCTGCATTTAATATTTATGCTTTCAACTAACTCTGGATAGGGCTCATGTCATTGTCAACTCTCTAACAGGGGAGTATACAAAGTACTCTGCCGTAAAGATTAAGCAGAGTTCTATACACCTCCCCAACAGCAAATTGTGGCTGCATCATAAGTACATAGCTGTCAAATTAAACCAATTGACAGGCCAAAATCATGCAGTACATTCAATTGGCGAATGAGACGTAGACATCGTTTCGTAACGAAAGTATTGTGACGGTCAAAATGTTACACTTCTTTTGGTCTAATTTGCATTTGCCAAGTGTGCAGAGTATACTTGGCGAATGAAAACATGTGATAAGGAACTTTGTTTCAAAAATGGTCTGACAAGTGTGACAAGCACCCTGAATAGGTAACTAAAGTCTATTCAGAAAGTATCTGATATCTCATATAATCATATTTCATTGGTGACTGTTCAATTATAATTTCATAATGTCATTCAAACCAAAACTGTTGGATAAAGTGGTGAGATATAAAGTTGAAACCTTAGAAATACAAATGTAAAGAAAGAAAAAAAAATATTTTATTCTGCACAAACAGAATGCACAGTTACAAAAATGTGCAATGTGCAGTTGCAAATGTGTGTACTAATTTCCTCAAGTGAGTGATTGTGTAGAATTGAACTTTAACAGGGTTTGTTTACACTTCCATCAGATACGTTTGGAACAGAAGGGCAATTCTCGTAATTTTAAGAATGTTCACAGTATGATCTAAATCTGTCAAAAGTACTTACCTCTAATTCCCCTACATTTTTGACAGTGATTGTCGCCGAGATGAGATTGCGACTATATTTTGAATGTTTTTAATTACGAGAATTGGCCTTCTGATCATACAATGAATGGGACAACCCCATGTTGTTCTTGTTCTAAGGTGCTACACACTTGTTCGTTTCGCAGTATTTGTTAGACAACAAAGCCGACTCAAAGCAATTATACTACATAATTATATTAAATTTTTCCAATTAGTACCGACCCAAACAAGTCTGTAGTATGTCTAATACATCTCTTGTGGCTACTGAGAATGTCTATTATGCGTAGTGCATAGTGCATGCCTATAAAACAGTTTAAAAGAAAAGTACTATTACTCTATAACAGCAATAGAAAGGGTAGATTAAAGGTTAGCTTTATAGTCAGAGAATGTTCTAATCCATTGTCAAAACTTACAAAAGTAATATGATTTGTGGAAAATGTTTGTTTTCAACTAATCACAACATCTACTGGGTACAGCTAAGATAAGATTTGATTGCAGATTTGAAGAGAAGAAGAAAAGTAGTTTATTGATTATTCTGCACAGTTTACTCACTGTTAGTTTATGCAGACAAACTTATCATTATGCTTTATAAGTAATTGAATGTGTGATAGGACGCATACCAAGCAAGACATCTAACTAAAAAACTAGTAGTGACAGATTGTAAGCAAGCAGAGACAAAAAAAAAGTACACTAAAATCTGCCTATCTTTTTCCCAACTATGTTGGGGTCGGCTTCCAGTCTAACCGGATGTTGTTAAGTACCAGTATTTTACATGGAGCAACTGCTTATCTAACCTCCAGAACTTAGTTACTGTTTTTTTCTTACTGTAATACCAAAAACACTTTCTTTCTTACTGGGTAACACAACATCCCATGGTAAGACTGGTGGTGGTAGCGGGACCATCCGAAAGGGTTTACTGCTGCTCTGGAACATAAAGGGCTAAGGAAGGAACACGGGTGGGTTTTAGTCAGTAAAAGTCTGACACTCCCTTCTGCTCCACCCAGAGCGGGAGGAGTCATTTGATGATTTCCCATCAAAAAAAAAAGACTGGTTGACAGACTTTTGGAATTCTGACTACCCGATTTTTAGTACTTTCTTTTTAATAGGAGGGTTACGAATAAAAATAATCTACACAAATAAAATGAACATTTATGGACATGAGATTTTATCAGGCTTTTAGAATGCTTTTGCTAGTTTTGCTAGCATGATTGTTTTTTTTACTACTTTATGATGGAAATATCTGTGGGTTCGACAAACAGCTGTGTAGCCCTGGTTCTTGTACTAGGAGTTCCTGTATCACAAGAGCCACGCCAGGTCACAAATGCGTTTGGTTTGGTCACAATACGCTGTAGTTGATATAATGCATTTTTTGAGAGAAATCCCATTTATATCTCTGTTGAAATTGTGGTTTATAATGCTACATATTTGTTTTATGTGACATATTACTTTGTTGACTAACAAGTTTGGCCATTAAATTATGACTAAGTATATATATATAAAGAGAAAATTGTATAATTAGTAATGTTTTGTGTGCCTTCAGACGGGACATACTTTGGGTAATTTTTTATGTAAACGACACAGATATTTTCCTTATATTTTGGTTAACCCAATGGAGACATTTACGGGGTGGTTGCTATAAACTTTGCAATCTCTTTTGAACTCTCCTAGATCATAGTCACTCAGGTTCATTGATATTTAGACTGACATAATAAAGCTTTGTGTTAGTTATAGTCCTTGAACCACATATGTTATATTGTAGTTAGTTAGTTTAGTAGTTAGTAGTACTTTGTATTTTTTTCTTTACATGTCTTATTTGGTATACAAATAAGGTTCAAAATTCTTCGCCTTATTTGTTTTCTAAATAAAGCTCTAGCCACAATGAGGTAAATCCCGCGAGGGATGCGGTGTACGACAGCGCGCGTCGATTGTTTTAATTATCAGATACGAGTAGTCACGCGACTGTTCACGACTGTTTGTACACCTCCATACAAGTTAGTTCACACTATCGGCGCAAGCGAATTTCGTCCTGCATTCCGTGCGCGATTTGCCTTAATTGGGCTAGAGCTTAGGGAAAGTAAAGTTAAATACACTTTTGTTTATTTTAATTTTAATAGAGTATAGACTTTTGATTAATCTTATGGAGACTAGATTCTGGTGGTTGCTATAAACTTTGCAATCTCTTTTGAACTCTCCTAGATCATAGTCACTCAGTTTCATTGATATTTAGACTGACACAATAAAGCTTTGTGTTAGTTAATAGCCTTGAACCACATCTATTTTGTAGTAGTACAGTGTATTTCTCCTTCATATCTTAGGGCAGATTTCATCCATGAAACTGAACGCGATTAGCACATCTAAACTGCGTTCAAGAGCTGTCAGTGTTAGCATTACTGGGGGCTTACCACCAGTTCTTACAGCAGGGAAGAAGTTAAACTGCACTGCGTTTTTGTACTTAGTCATAGAACAAAAAACCAGTGTAGTTCAACTTCTGCCCTGCTGTAAGAGCTGGTGGTAAGCCCCCTGGTGGAATATTGGCACTGACAGCTCTTGAACGCAGTTTAGAGGTTGAGCTAATCGCGTTCAGTTTCATTGGTGAAATTGGCACTTATTTGGTAATCAAACACTGTACAAAATTCTTGTCCATATTTGTTTACTAAAGATCTGGCCACATTGAGTCGAATCCCGCGCGGGATGCGGGTTAAGACTCCGCGCGTCGATTGTTTTAATGATTAAGAAGGAAGTCACCTTCATGGAATTTGACACAGTCCGCTCTAGCAAATTTCGTCCCGCAACCCGCGCGCGATTTGCCTTAGTTTGACCAGACATTAGGGCAAGTAAAGTGAAATACACTTTAGTTTGTATTTAAAAGAGTATGGATTCCTCTGTTCATTGCAATGTTTGCAACAGGTCGCGAGATGCACAAAGATCATCAATGCGGACTCAAACGACCCGAAGTACATTATCAACGTGAAGCAGTTTGCCAAGTTTGTGGTGGACCTCGCTGACTCAGTCGCTCCTACTGACATTGAAGAAGGCATGAGGGTTGGGTAAGTTAATTTTTATATCCTTTTTTTTAATAGTTTACTTGTAATTTTTTTGGTTATGGTTGGACTGTGGAAGAAAAGAAGATGTGGCAAGAAAAGAGCTGACTACTGTGCTTATGACTATTAGAGAAGTATGGAAGAAGAATTCCTGATGCGCCGATCCCAAATGAATTGGGGTATGTATGGGTAAGGGAATGATGATCACTGTCACTTCAATCAAGTGTGGTTTCATACTTTCATCAATGAGGGTTTTCATGGCAATTCACGCCACCAGTTAGCGCCACTTTGAAAAGAGGTCTTCCATTTCGACAATGAATCTATATGATGAAAAAGAAAATGAAAATATATAATGACGTTCATCATTCAGACACGACTAAACAAAATATAGGCGTTTTGACAGATGCTCGGACCTGAGGGGCAATTCTCGTAATTTTAAGACCGTTCACAGTCTGATCTGATACTTCTAATTTCCCTACATTTTGACAAGTTTATGACATTTGTTTGTCGTTGAGATGAGACTGCGACTAGATTTTGAATGTTTTAAATTACGAGAATTGGCCTTCAGATGTCTCAGTGCTGCCACCTAGTGAATGTTATTTCAGAAAACCCTCATTGAGTTAGCGAACAGGCCAACTTTTTTTCGTCAGTACCTTAACCGTTGAATTATGCAACTATTATTATGAGAGACATAGGTACTATCTTTTGCTAGCAAGTCAGTTAGCAATAGTTTTGTTATTGTAGTGATGTAATAACGCTAGCATTAAATTATGTTCTTTCCCATACTGAAATAGCTGCCATGATAGAGAAAAGGTATTACGGGCGTCAGGGTAGCCCGCGAAATTCAGATTTTCTTACATTTTTTGCAATTTGCAGACATCAGAAAGAAAAGAAAGAAAGAAATGTTGTTGTGTTGTTGTTGTTGTGATGTTGTATGTTGCTGTTGAATGTTGTATGTTGATCTAAATATGATTCTCAGCCGTAAAAAAAATATTTATTTATAGAATTATAACCACCTAAGTTCAATTGATTGACTATGTCATAAAATCATGACAATTGAGGCCAATTCTAACTAAAGGAGTTGTATTGCTGATTCTAATGATCATAATTCTGTAAAGTAGTCATATTTGTTACGGTCGTGAATCATATTTTAATCAACATACAATCTGACACTGACTTGCAAATTACAAAAAAAAAAAACATAAGTAAAAGCTGAATTTCGCGGGCTACCTTAGCGCAACCCCCTTTAAGTACTACAGATTTGCTTTTACCTGCTTACACCACGAATCCTCAGAATGCGTTTAGGGCTAAACATATTTAAAACATCATTCTGTCTCTGTCAGCTTGAAACGATTGACAGAAAAAGGAATATATTTTTAATTCTTGATTTGCGGTGTAAAGTGGGCCCCTGTAAACGATCAAATTGTTTGTCAAATACGTGTTTGTCAAATTATTTGATAGTGTACAGCTGTGTTTGAGGCGTTTGTCAAACAATCTACGTGTTTGTCGCGTTTGATGAAAATCTGGATTGATGTCGAGTTTGAAAAACAGATTTGAACGTGAACGGCGGTGTTTGTCAAACAAGATCTTACTCGTTGTGTTGGCATCATAGAGGACGTTACGCCCAGTGACGATATGCTAAGTGGCAATATTACGGACAAAGAATTTACGTTGCATTTCATATCTGTTTATCGTGATATGTGTGTTATGGAAAACAAAATCAAAAGATTATATGGAAAAGAACAAGACAAGCACAGCAATAAAAAAAATTACAAATTTACTGAAGATGTGTCGCCGGAATATTACGGAGGAAGACGTGAAGAAAAAAATTAATATTCTACGTACGAGTTTCAAGCGCGAAAACAACAAAGTGAAAAAATCTATCATTCATTCATTTTTTATTCTGTTTGTTTTAGCTGTAAGTTATCCATAGTTAATAAATAAATAAATAAATAATCGAAAGGAGAAACCCGAATCTACTAGAAAGTTAACTTTGTTTGATATTTTGTTTGATCATTGGTTTGATCGTTTAAGCTATTGTTTGATGAAAACGTAAAGTTTGACAAACAAATTTGTCAAGCAAATTTGATCGTTTACAGGGCACTTAAGCGGGCATTGGTCTTAGTTAATTTTATCGTTTTTTTAAAAGCGGGGGTAGTCCTTGCTCCATATGAATGACTTGTTGAGATTTTTGTTGGCCTCGCTGAGAAATTTGAGTTGCTAATGCTTATTAAGTAGACCAGCCAATGCTTTTATGCAAATAAGTAGAAAGCTTTATGTTCTTTTAAAAGCATTGATTTTCTTTTAAATGTTTGTTTAAGATGACGAAATATTTGTGGACTTGATATCTACAGCCCCGGATCTAAGGGGGGGCAAACAGGGGCACTTGCCCCGGGCGGCAGTTTCATGGGGGCGCCAAATCCTTGAGACAAGAATTCGAAATATCGAACAAATGAAGCCTCTTTTCCTACAATCTCATAGGTTTTTATCAAGTAATCGAATCTTAATATAATATGCTTGAAAAACAAACTTTTCTATTTCCATACACCCAGTTAGTTTTTGAACACATACTAAGTCATTTATGAACGCATCTTAACAGATCAAGTAAATTTTTGAACGCGTGCGTATTGTCCGTGATCTTTCTGCCAGGGGAATCCCCGTCACATCTATACGAGCCGAGCCAAAAAAATTCAAACAGTCGAACGTCAAGTGACAACACTGTTTGTTTATGTCGTTGATTGCGTTTGCGAGTAATCAGCGTTAATATAATAAGTAATTTATTAGTGAAATCATATATTATCGTAGTGGAAATCAACAATTTGCAAGAATTACAAATAGGTAAGAAATAATTACATATTAGAGGTATATTTTTATGGGTGCTTTTATTTGTTTGTTTTTTTTTGTTAGTTTTATGACTAGATTATAGAAACCAGTTAGTGGGGTATTTTAATTTACTGGGTTTTTTAGTATTGTAGTTATAAGTAAACTCTACAATACAATAAAATAAAATCTTCAAGAAGAGGTAACTAGAAGTACCTATAGTTACATTGCAATCAGGACCACGTTTCAGTGAGCTTCAGCTTTCAAACTATAGATACATATTATTTATATTTTTAGGTTGGAAAAACCAAGCGATGAGCGCACCAAGAAAAAAGCTTTCTGGGGCTGAAAACAGAAAGAGAGCAAAAGATAAAATTGAAGATGCAATGAATTCGGCACAAAAATGCTACTCATTGGCAGTTTTAACAGTTTTTCTCAAACACTGAAGGGAGGGGGCGCCACTATCAAGATTTTGCCCCGGTTCGAAAAAATCGTAGATCCGGGGCTGGATATCTATCTTGCGAGTCATCATTAGGAAGTGACGTTGAGATCCAATCTGAATGTGTATACATACTAAATTTCAAGAAGATGCCATTGAACCCCGCGTAACTTTAGAAAGAGTTCCCTTGCACAGTGACGAACATAACTGCAAACAATCTATAAAAAATAAAACTGTCATTGGATTGTCACTGGGATACTAGGACTAGAAAAAGTTGTCCAAAAATTAGCTTGTAAGAAGCTTCAAATAATAAAAATAGGCTAGATGCCTAAAAAAATCTAATTAGTCCGTCAGTTAGATTATCAAAAAATATTGGACCCGTATTTTTTCTTTTGTCAATTATATAAAAAATGATGAAGATATCGCCCGTTAAAGTTCCGCGTGACGTCACGCCTTGCTACACTTTTTTAAAAGGCGTGATATCACGACCCCCTATTCCCAAATTTTGACGCGCTTTATCTTTGTCATTTTTTGTTTGATTGACAAAAGAAAAAAATACGTGTCCATTATTTTTCGATAATCTAATTGACGGACTAAATCTATACTTATAATAAATCTGTAGAAGTGAAAATTCTGTACATTGAAAATATCAAAAAAATAATTTACAGGGGGTGTTACTAGACCGACACCGAACCCAAAAATGTGATTAAAAAAATTTTTGTCTGTCTGTCTGTCTGTCGGTCTGTCTGTCTGTCTGTCTGTCTGTTTGTTCAGGCATCACGCAAAAACTACCGGTTCGATTACGATGAAACTTGGTATAATTATTCTTTAATATCCTGGGCACCACACTGGGTACTTTTTATCCCGGAAAAGTATATACAATAAAAAACAAACTTAATTTTGCGGTTCGATCCCTATACCCGATTACCACTGTCTGTACTGTACCAACCGCAAATACTAAGTTTGTCGTAGGTTGGGTCACCCGCAGTGGAGTTCATTTTTATTCCTTTTAGTTTTTAGAGTTATTTAGGTTTATTTTTATATGAGTCGTAGGTATAGATTTTAATTTTAAAGTATAGGTAGTATATTTGATAGTGTACGTAGTGACCGTAGGTTATTTTATAATACTGTTAGGTAGGATTAGTCATTCGTATAGATATTAGTTTTTAGGGATTTTGCTTATTTATTGAGTTTAGATTAGTTATCATCAGAAATAGGTTTATTTAGGTAGGTATTTAATTTTCTGTTATTGAGTTTTTTTTTAAATTAGGTAGGTACTTAGGTAAAGATATCATATAGGTACCCTCTTAATCACCACTAATGAGACACAATTGATTTTCTACTGTAATTAGCCACAAAGGGCCCGCGAGATAGATGGCATTCTGGGGAAGCACATACATTTTATCCTGTTAGCACGTTCCCGTGGGATAACTTCCGACATCCACGCGGGCGAAGCCGCGGGCAGAAGCTAGTATAATAATATTTTTTTTACCCAGGCAATTACCCTATTGAAACTAAATAATAGCTTGAGTAAAAATATAGTAAAATACACAATGTAGCATAATGTAGTGTAATTCTCATTCCACGACATTTTAGAATATTTTGAAGACAACACATAAGCCTATATAAACCCACGCCTTCTTAGAATAGAATACTCTTTATTGTACATACAAATCCTCATCCATCCATCCATCCATCCATCCATCCATCTCCATCCATCCATCCATCCCATCCATCCATGAACCATCTTCTTCCCATGGGGGTAGGCAGAAAGTAAAGACCGTCACCTGCTACGATCCTTGTAGACAAGACCACAGATATTTTCGCTGTCCTAGTAATCATAAAGGAGACATATCAGGTGGTTGTTATAAGCATTGGCAACTTCCATAGCATTCTCCGAGAGCATCCTCAGGTTCATTGGATAAGTCTGATATGTTGGAGCTTCGTGTTAGATTATTACCTTGAGCCACAACTATCTTATAATGTATATCTACAGTTCGGCCTCAAACTAAAAAAAGAATAGACATGGCATACCTATGAAAAAAACGTGCATACCTAAAATGTGAGTCTGGCATAAAGATGGCGGCTTGCGGCATGCGGTAGCCTAACACACTGCACCTACCCATAAATAAGAGCAGTCTTATGCAAGTTCGAACACTCTATACAAGCAAAATTTTCGCCTATTAGCACAAAATTTTCTTCAAAACACTGAAACAAACAAGTCGCGATGACAACTGATGTACTTGTTGTTGAACTTGTTGGCTGTGACAAAACATGGCGACCGGCCGCATCACATTCCTATAACTATTGTTCGTTATGCCGAGTCCTTTCTTTCCTTAGTCTGAGAGTTCGGCCGACGAGAGAATGCGTTTTTGACACCTGTCAGTTTCATACAAATGAATACGTGTGTTGCGAATTTGATCTTTATTAGCTACTAGAATTGTCGCACTGACAGGTGTAAGGACCGCATTCTCTTGACGGCCGGACGGACTGTAGTTAGAAGGAATGGTAGAATTGATGTTTCATTAAGTTATACAAGAGTTAGGTCCAGTAATAGATTTTACAAAAGTTAAAAGTCGCTTTTGTCACAGACGGTCATTTTTGTCACAAACATTTTTGAGCCAAAGAGTTTACAAGAAATACAAGTAAATCTTTTTACCGTTATTGGCGAAAGGGTTGAGCCCGAATGGCGGGGACTTTGACTCGGACAGTCCGGAGTCTGAAAGACCCTGCACCGATATGTGTGGATAGACCCATAATCATATTTGCAACAAATATGATTGTATATGACCATTGATTATGGCGAAAGTTTTTTTGCAATTTACACGTTAGCATTGGGTTGTATGTTGATCAAAATATACGCGACAGATGATTTTATGAAATTGAAATTCAATAGGGTAATTTGGTCTTAGGAGTTATACTGCTGATTTTAATTCTGTAAATACATTTATTAATTACTGTCGCATATCATAATTTGATCAACAAACAACACACTGACCTAAAAACTGCAAAAAAAACTTAGGATAATTTGAATTTCGCGGGCTACTTTAGCGCATGGGGGATGCGCTTAATCATATTTGCAACAAATATGATCATATATGACATTCGCTTAAGTAAACTTACCTTCATAAAAATACTTCACAAGAAAAAAAGTAAAGTGTCCTAGCCAGTAATATTCTGTAATCAATCAACTTAAACCCCATCAGTGTGGACCGCAACAAGTACCAGATCCACATCCCCCTGCCTCCGAAGATCGACCCCACGGTGACCATGATGCAGGTTGAAGAGAAACCGGACGTGACGTACTCTGACGTCGGAGGATGCAAGGAGCAGATTGAGAAGCTCAGGGAAGTCGTGGAGACTCCCCTTTTACATGTGAGTTCTTACTTGGATTTATTGGGTTCTATCTTTTTAGAACAATTTCTTTCAATGTCTTCGTCTGTAAAAATTATAAAAATTAATTACTAACAATTTATACATTTCCTTCCAGCCCGAGAAGTTCGTGAAACTAGGTATCGAGCCCCCCAAGGGTGTGTTGCTGTTCGGACCCCCCGGTACCGGCAAGACTTTGTGCGCGAGAGCAGTTGCCAACAGAACCGATGCCTGCTTCATCAGGGTCATTGGTGAGTATCTGGTCTAATTGAATTTTACTCCCGGTAGCACGTTCCCGTGGGATAATTTCCGATATCCACGCGGGCGGACCCGCGTGCAGAAGCTAGTGTCTTATGGGGAGTTAAGAAAGAAGTTTGTCCATAAGTTTAGACAGTTTTCTGATACGCCTCCCCTAGAGTAAATTTATTATGTGCAACAGTGTTCTACTTTGTCAAATTTAAGTTTATGACAAAGCTATACATATATTGCAGAACATATCTATATTATTTTTTATTTTTTTCTATAAGTAATAATTCGGACTTGCATAGCTATTCACGACTATTCAAGACACTTCCAGGAAATCCTGTAATACAAATCTGTAAAAAAACTGTTTTTTTTTACAGATTTGAATCAAATAGACGAGCGCTATTTTTCAGCTACGATTTTATTATACACCACCAGAGGTATATTTAATAAAACCGAAAGGGGACAATCTCAATTTACAAGTTTATTTCATACATAATCTGCAACAATTTTGTAAAAAAAAAACAAAACAAATATGTTGCATTGTCAGTAAAATGAAATACTAGCTGCGCCCCGCTGTTTCACTCGCATAAGTCTCGATCCCGTGGGAATATGGGGATAAAAAGTATCCTAATTCAGCACCCTAATTGCGTAACACACAATCAATCGTAATCTGAATCATTTAGAAGCAAATTGCCAATCCATTGCTTCATAAGTTCGAAAAATTTGTCTGCTCAACACGTAAATAACGCAATGAATGTTGTTGAACTGTCAAAATGATTCAGATTCCGATTGATTGTGTGTTACGACAATTAGGGTGCAGGTCATGGTCTGTCTACCCATGTGCCAGATTTCATCCAAATCCGTTTCCAAAGCAATTTTAGCGTGAAAACATTCAATCACACACTCAATCAAAAATACAAAAAATCTAATCTTTTCTCTTTATAATAAATCAAACTCAAACTCAAAATATTTATTTCAAATAAACCAATTACAGGCACTTTTGAATTGTCAAAGTCGGTCAGTCAAAAAGATGAAGCTAGTTGCCCATTCCAAAGCGTAGGTACCTATGGAGAAGAACGGGCAAGAAACTCCATGGACACTCTTTTAAATCATAATAATATTATTACAAAGTATTGGTTACATCATTCATGTTCAAAATTATGCATGTGAGAACGATGCAGAACGTTAAAAGCGTCCGTAAAGAAAATATATTTAAAAAAAAAACAATTCAAATATTAAATTAAATCAAGATAAGCCATGGCAGCAAAATATGAATTAATCAGCCTATAATATTCCCACTGCTGGGACACAGGCCTCCTCTATATAATATTAGTTTAGAAATAGGCACCTATACCCTGTCCATTAGGTAAACCGTTTTTTGTCAGATGGAACTAGTGATTGCAGCAACACACAATACATTGATTGATACACGTACGGTATTATAATGTCTGTGAGAAGCCATAAATAATATAATTCAATAAGATAAGGCAGTTTATATATTTATTTTATTACGCATTTTAAAGTTAACTCTTACGTGATCTGGAATATGTACAGACGCCAGCAGGTCAAGCTACCCGAAACTGTCAAATTTACCCAATCAACATTGAACCTTAATGCTTAAGCGATAAAGTTGAAAATCTATTAAAGAAATTTGACAGATTGTAGTATGTAGCTTGATTTGCTGGCGTCTGTACGTTCTGACAGCTGTAAAAAAACGGTTAACCTAATGAACAAGGTATAGACAGCATAAAAAAACGCAAAAGAAGATTATGATGAGCAGCATTTATCTTTCTTTCTTTCATTGAAATATAATTTCGTTCTTAGGTTCGGAGCTGGTCCAGAAGTACGTGGGTGAGGGCGCCAGAATGGTGAGGGAACTGTTCGAGATGGCGCGTAGCAAGAAGGCCTGTCTTATCTTCTTTGATGAAATTGACGCTATTGGTGGTGCAAGGTGAGATGTTCTTTAAAAACTTGCACTTTTGTTCTTTAATTCGTTTGTTGATACCAAACATAACGGCGCGTTGTGTTCCACGTGCGCCTCAAAGAGATGTCAGCACGACCTGCCGGGGTCCGCTAGGGCCGATGCCTGCCAGGGCCGCGGGTTGTTCGAAAGAGATACCGTGGCCCCTGGCACAGGCAACTGAAGGAACACGGGTGGGTTTTAGTTAGGAAAAGTCTGACACGCCCTTCCGCTCAGCCCAGAGCGGGAGAGGTCATTTGATGATTTACCAACCAAAAAAAAATAAAAAAAAAATCTATATCTATACTTATAATAAGAATGTAAAAAAGTTGTGTCCGTACATTGAATATATTTAAAAAAGAATAATTGAGGGGGGTTAAGAAACAGTAATAGAATACGAATCTAATAAAAAAAGTCTGTCTGTTTGTCTGTTTATCTGTTTGTCTGTTTGTCTGGTTGTACACGCTAATCTCTGGAACTACTGAACGGATTTGAATGAAACTTTTTTTGTTATCTATCTACTAAACCTGGGCAACATATAAGCTATAATTGATTTTGGAAACTGGAACACCTGATGCAGAACCGCAACAGACCAGCTTAACTATAAGAGTTACAAAAATGACGCCATAGAAAAAAATGTTGTGTCTGATGAGCATTTTCTGCTGAGAGAATAAAATTGAAGATCCGGAACACCTGATGTGGAACTCTTAGAGCACAGCTAAACTATAATATAGGTAGGTTTGACATCTTTGCAAAACTTAATCATTCTGATGAGCATTTTCTGCTGCGAGAATAAAACTCGAAGATCGGAACATCTGATGTGGAACTCTAAGAGCACAGCTAAACCATAACATATATAGGAATGACATCGTTGCAAAAGTTGTTCAGTCTGATGATTATTTTCTGCTGGGAGAATAAAATTCGAAGATTGAAACATCTGATGTGGAACTCGGAGAGCACAGCTAAACTATGGCATATACAGACATGACATTTTAACAAAATTTGTTTGGTCTGATGAGTATTTTCCGCCGAGATAATAAAAATCAAGGATCAGGAACATTTGATGTGGAAATCACTTTATACTAATATATTAACATAAGCTGGGAGTACTTCCACGCGGTGAAGGCGGTAACAGTTTGGGCCTTCTTTTCGATGACGATAGTAAATCATTGAAAACTTGGCTTCACTGGCTAAATCTCCCATTTATGTATACATTTATCTTCGTGACACGGTGGCCTACCTGGTAACACAGGGGAGCAGTCACTTAGATCTTAATTGCAAAGTTATTAAAGTACATTAATAACCATAACCATGCCACGAAAGAGGTCAACTCTTTCGCAATGTTCGAAAGGAACTAAAAGATTGAAGATCATTAGATCCCAGGAATCGAATGAAGTACGCCAGGCAAGATTTGATGCTGTTCGACAACATCGGGCTGTATCTCGCTCCGCGGAAACTTCTTCAGATCGTGAAGCACGACTTAGCGCTGATCGTGAGCGTCATGCATCGTCTCGCGTTTCTGACACACACAAAAAGAATCACGCCTGCGTTCTCAGCGTATTTACGCATCTACATCTAGGTCTCTAGAGACCAGTGAGGATCGTGATGCGCGACTGACCGCTGATCGTGATCGTCATGCATTGTCTCGCGAGTCGGAAACATTCACGGAAAGCGAATCACGCTTGAGTTTCCAGCATATCTACACATACACTTATAGGTCTCTAGAAACCAGTGAAGAACCTGATGCGCGACTGACCGCTGATCGAGATCGCCATATATTGTCCCGAACATGCACGCAACAAAATCTTCAGAATCTATTAGAAAGTGAGAGAGAGAGAATTGCTGAAGTACGGCATGAGGAGACAGAAGAACAGCGCAACGAACGCTTAAATTCTGATCGACTTCGACATTGTCTCAACAGAATGTCGGTATCATCTGAAGAATCTGATGAGTCTCAAGAAATTGTCCTCATCTTCCCTGGGTTGATAAGGAAAAGAGTGCATTTACGTATACTCCAATGATTGACTACGCCACATATGCTGCCCTTGGAGGTATGGTTGTAAATTGTTCTTTTTGTGAAGCTTCTAAATGGCCAAAAGAAGCAAATGGTATGTGTTGCTCAGGTGGGAAAGTGCATATTGGCATTTTACAAAATCCTCCAGATATATACTAAAATCATTGCTAACAGGTGACCATACTGACCATACACAGTCTAAATATTTCTTGGACAACATCCGTTCTTACAATAGTGCATTTCAAATGACATCTTTCGGTGCAAAACATTAGTACTTAATGTTAACTAATTGATATTAATTTCATATCAGAAGGACCATTAGTAATGTTAACTAATTGATATTAATTTCGCTTCATAATTTCGGAATGAAAATAATTCTACCTTTACCTATATTTTAATGAAGTTATAAACTACCCAGTCTACAACACTCAATATAAGTTTTACCAAACTTAATCGAAATTCTTTATCGGTTTTGACTGATTTATTGGCTGACATATCAACGCACAGTTCAAACTCTTGCCGAAATTCCTATCGGAACGAGAAAGGGACTGGATCCGCGTACGAAGTCGCGGGCAGAAGCTAGTACCAAATATAGAGACGTATGGAAGAAAAACACATGGTGCGCCGACTCCAAATAAATTGGCCTATGGCCAGGAGAATGTTGATTGATTTTGTAACAGGAATCTGCGAACCTGCACTTTTATTTAATTTTCCCTCTTTACCGCTAGATACCGCGGTCTCCAATCCAGGGGGTCTACTCCGAAGTAGTATCGGGCGAATGTTCGGCCGTTTCCTGCTACGAAGTTACTATTTGGTTCGGTCGGTTCCGATCCTACACTCCTACACTCTTTCGAATACTGACTATGGTCCCAACCCAACTGAGCCGATCCGAACTTTTTTCGCATTTTTCAATAATATTCGGTTCGGCCATGTGTCGGTCCGATCCGAACATTCGCACTTTGCACTTCGGAGTAGGCCCCCATCAGACTCCTAGCTGCTAACGTTTACTTTTTTATTTCATTGTATTAATAATGTGTCCTTAGATTCGACGACGGCGCTGGTGGTGACAATGAAGTCCAGAGAACTATGTTGGAACTGATCAACCAGCTCGATGGTTTCGACCCTCGTGGTAACATCAAGGTATGTACAGTACCCTCCCGTTGATATAATGATATAATATAATAATATCCCTGGACATTTCACACAGCGCCATCTAGTCCCAAGCTAAGCAACCTAATGCTTGTGTTATGGTAACAAGATGGCTGATAAACTACTTATTTACATTTTTTTTTTGTAAATACATACATATTATAGATAGAAAAACACCCAGACTCAGAACAAATACATGTAGGACTTACAAATATTTGTTCTGTGCGGGAATCGAACCCGCGACACGCAGCGCAGCAGTCCGATCGCTCAGCCACTGCGCTAACCGTGTTGTCCGCTAAATGTGTGTGTACGCGAGCTTTCGGTAGCGTCTCTCTCGGTATCGTCGTGTGTGTGCTATGTGCTGACGCTACTCGCCTTCACGCATACGTACATTCACAGCATGTTTGTACACTTGGTTACCACAAGTAAAGCTCGCGTCGCTTTGTGAGATAAAAATACTTTACCTTTGTGAGACTCTTTCTAAAGCTCTGATGTGTCATTCACATTATCTCCTGAGTTCTGTATTTGTTTTTACCATGTTTGAGATTTTCACACAATTTCGCCGACATGTTTAACTGAAAGACTTTTGTAACTTTTGATCATCAAAAAGTGCTGAATTTGAATGAATTATTTCCTATTTATCAGTCAAATTTTTGCTGCAACTTGCAAACAGTAAAATACGAAAAACAAAAATTTATGTATCTACTTACATCAATAAACTAATCTTCTTTCCCAGGTCCTGATGGCTACTAACAGACCAGACACCCTAGATCCTGCCCTCATGCGTCCCGGCCGCTTGGACCGAAAGGTGGAGTTCGGTCTACCTGACCTCGAGGGTCGCGCACACATCTTCAGAATCCACGCCAGGTCCATGAGTGTTGAGAGGGACATCAGGTTCGACCTGCTGGCTAGACTGTGCCCTAATTCTACTGGCGCTGAAATTAGGTATGTATAATTTGTCTAGGTTCAGAAGTCGACCTCAAAAGTGTGTTTGGGAAAAAGCTAGGGAGGTGATGAAGTTGTGGAGGTTAAAACCTCATAATGTTCTAATAGCTTTGCTACGGAACTAACCGACTTAAAAAGAACAAGAAGCCCGGAATAAGTATATAAAAAAAAAAACGGGTTGCACTCCGGGAGTGCCGGCAGGAGTGAAAATTTGAATATTAACGTTGTGCATTTTCGATATTTTGGAATGCGGTCTACTCTCCTTCCGTCGTACAAATTTTCGATCAGGTCACGTGTCCTGACGCGAGCTCCGTCTTACGAATTTTCGATCAGGTCACGTGTGACGCGAGTTTATTATATGCCGCTAAAGAAGTTTTCACTTCAAAAAAGATTTGAAATATAAAAAAAAAACTTAGAATTGGCTACTGATTCGAGTCAGGACAAGTCACTAATTACAAAAAAATATATAAATTGAACAGAAGTTGGGCAGCGCGTACGCTGATTTTATTGTACACTTTGAAACCTAACTATATTTTTTCTCAGGTCTGTATGCACGGAAGCGGGTATGTTCGCGATCCGCGCTCGCCGTAAGGTGGCAACCGAAAAGGACTTCTTAGAAGCAGTCAACAAAGTCATCAAGTCTTACGCCAAGTTCTCCGCAACTCCACGCTACATGACTTACAACTAAATGCCTTATTTTTATGTGATCTGGGTGCATTTTTCATTGTACAGATTGTTGGTTTTATGCTGTTTTCACATGAAGTTTTGTTTTTTAACCTTGTTTCGTCTTTGCAAAGATTAAGGCACCCAGATACTAGCGAATTGCATTCATTATGTACGCGGATTAATCTGAATAATACGGTTATTTTACTACAGATAATGTGTATAATGAATGCTGTTCCTTTAAAAAACTTAGATATTGTATTTGGATAATTTCTAATAAAATTTATTGTAAAATACTTATCTTCTTATTGTCAATAACGATTTCCCGTTTCGAAGTACAGACGCCAGCAGGTCAAGCTACCCGAAACTGTCAAATTTTCCCAATCAACCTTAAACCTTAATAGTTTAGCAATAAAGTTGAAAATCTATTAAAGAAATTTGACAGATTGTAGTAGCTTGATGTGCTGGCGTCTGCCTTCGTTGCCACTAGTACCATTAACAGTTCAATGATGGAACTACTGATGTCTTTTTTAAATCACTAGTTTCATTTTAAAAGAATTTGAAAATAATGGAACTGATGTTGATTTTGTTATCACTAGTTCCATATTATTATTATAGGCACTTGTGATTTTTTTAGGGTGTGTAAAAACAGTAGGTACACAGTAGTTTCATTAAGGAACTGTTCACGGTACTATAGTGGCAACCACAGAACATATATGTGGCAACGAAGCGGCGGCGGCGTCTGTACACAAATCACAGTCGTTACTTGCTTCACAAATGCACTTTACCAATTACCACACTATGAGGGTGGTTGAATAAAATAAAGTTATAATGTCATTTTGATGACAATGATGGCAAATACTCTATAGGAAGAGGCGGTAGTACGTATGACAGCAGTAACCGAAAAATAAGTGACGACAAAGTGATCCTAAATTTCGGCAAATAAGACGTATTTAGCATATTTAATTAGTAGTTGTTTTAGTAGTTTGTTGTTGAATTGTACGCAAAATGTCGCAGATTGTGAGTGATAATGTAAGTAATTTCAATTGGTAATTTACAAACTACATTTTAGAATATTAACCGTATGTATCTTGTATTGAAAAGTATCTTATAAATCCGCAGGCTGTCTCTACATTCGGGCAAGTTTCAAAAATAATAATTGGATTACTGCCATTATTAATCTCTAATCCAAGTCAAATCAGGTTTCTGTTCAGCAAGAAATACCGTAGCGCTAGTCCCTTCGAAACTTCCCGTAGTTATTGTTGTATTTACAACGTCAATTAGCTGTGCAATGCTTGGCAAACGTGGTTAAATACAACGTGCCGGCAACACCGAGGAACTAACGGCCACGCCAACAGCGTTGCCGTGGTGCCGATTCTCTTTTACACCGAACTAAACTAACATTAAAATAATTAAGTTAGTATAATCTTCCGTTAACAAGGGGTATCGTATTACCCTGTAACTGGGTTGTAGAGGTCAGCTAGGCAGTCCCTCCATCCATGTGCGATATCTACTGGTTATTCAGCTGCATCCGGCTAGACTGGAAGCCGATCACAACATAGTTTGGGAAAAGGCTAGGCAGATGATGATGACTCAGCCTATTCCCATTGTTGGGATACAGTGACACATCCTAGGCATATTCTCTGTTCTCACAGAGTACCGCTCGGTAGTAGGACATAATCCACCAGGCGGGAACAATGCCAGTTGGTAGCTTTAAGTTTGTGCCTGTGTAATCGCACCCTCTTACGTCAGTCCGTCAGATCGGACCTACTTAGAGGTGTATTGACTATTTTCAGGAAGCGTACACTGATGTGGTGGAGTTGTGTGCCCTGCTGCAATGTCTGGGGTTCAGCGTCAAATCTCTGGACGCCAGCGACGGCAACATCAGCCAGGATGGCGGGATGAGGAGTGTTGTTATTAATTGTCAGGTAAAAACAATAATAAGTACAGTACAGTCACGAGTAAAACTATGTATACACTCGAGGCCTAATTCAAAAGCGATTTACTCCTTTATTTTTGAATGAAATTTTATGTTGTTACGGACATAGCATAGTCCAACCTATACGTTTATGTAATGTGTCGTATTTCAATGTTGCATTCGTTATTTCACGAAAAAATCGCAATTGCAAGTTGCCAAGTGTTGACATATTGGTGCTCGTGACTGTACTAAATACATAAATTATATTAAATGGTTAACCGCATTGGCGCACATCAGTAGTAAAACCCGTCCTTACTGCTTCGAAATAGAGGCGTTTTGTCAAAGCCAAACTGTTACATGGACATGCGGTTGACAAGGAAGATGCAAGGGAATAAAGCTGTGTGTGTGATCAATTGATACATTCGACATAACAATTTAACTTGAATAGGACAGGAGGGTGATAAAATAGAATGGAGTAGGTGTCTTTATTATAAAATCTATACGAATAATGCTACGCCTACATTGTCGCGATAACGCGAACGCTTGTTGTACAGCGAGATGTCGAACGGTGTGTGAGAGAGAATGCTTGAACTGTAGTTCGCGTTATCGCGACAATGTAGCCGTAGCAATACAGATATACTTAAATGTGGAAATTTTACATAGTGACACTGGTGACACAATGGTCAACGGTCTTATCGCTAAAAGTAACTAATATCTACTTACGTAAGACTCAACAGAGGGTAAAAATAGGAGAGAAGTTATCAATAATTTTATGACTCATTTCAGTACCTACTCGGCTTTGAGTAGGCACCTACGATATCAACTCAATCAAGAAGCGTTGTTACATATTAAAATATTCACATTTTTCTTTCGTTTTTGAAGCGGGGAATTCCGGTAAAAAGAATTGGATAGGATCACAAATGTCGTTACAAATGTTACAATGTAGGTTCTACAAATTAATGTTACCTACCTGCTTAGCTCATCTCGTGCATGTAATGAGGTAGTTAATTAGAATTTTTATTGCCAATATAGTAAAGCTATGTAATCGCTAATAGCACGCACACACGTGTGATTGGATGAATTTCTATTTTTGTTGATTATTGGTGCATGATTGCAAGAGGTGCACGACTTCTTAACCAACATTAATTGCACTAGTTAGATACCGCAGGGGCAAGTAATAACAGTTGCACAGGTCGATCTATCAGGTAAAGCTACGCTTGCTGCGGTTTGTCTGTGGATGGGTGACCACCTTTACATATCGAGACCCCTCCGTGCCTCGAAAAGCAGATGGTCCCGGCTGTCATTCCTGGATCTTTGACAGTCGTTACGGGTAGTCAGAAGCCCGAAAGTCTGACCACTAACGTCTTACCAAGGGGTACCTATCGTATTACCCAGTAACTGGGTTGTGGATGTCAGTTAAGCAGTCGCTCCATGTAAAATATTGGTATTCAGCTGCATAAGGTTAGACTGGAAGCCGACCCCAACATAGTTGAGAAATGGCTAGGCAGATGATGATGAGATACCTCACGGCCCCGTAGATATACAATTGTGAAAATTTTTAAGCTCTCGTCAGGACACGTGACCTGATCGAAAATTCGTAAGACGGAGGGAGAGTTTTTGTGATGGGTTTAAAATGTTAAACTCGCGTCAGGACAAGTGACCTGATCGAAAATTCGTAAGACGGAGCTCGCGTCAAGACACGTGGCCTGATCGAAAATTCGTAAGACGGAGGGAGAGTAGACCGCATTCCAAAATACAAAAAATGCACAACGTTAATATTCAAGTTTTCACTTCTGCCGGCACTCCCGGAGTGCAACCCGTTTTTGTAATAGGTTTGGTAGGTAACTAGGTCAGAAGGATCCGTAGAAGTCCCGTTTTCACCTGTCTTTCTGCAAATATCTAACCAATTTTACACTGCTTGAATACTGACAAACAATAACAAGATAATATTTTCAGGCATCTGGTCTGCACGTAGTGCTGGAAAGTCCGAGCTTGTCGTGCTCGTGTCCGACTACCAGCAACCAGCAGAACAGTGGCATTTGGCAGGTCTCTGGAATGTCTGGCGGAAAACAATTTGATAAGGTAGGTACGTTGTGAGTTGTATGAAAAGTCACGGAAATATTTTTTTAAGCAAATTGACTACCAACCTAAATTAAAGAAAAGAAAGAAAGAAAGAGTATTTATTGCGACTCGTACAGGATCATAAAACTAAACTAAAAACAGTTAAAAATAAAAATAAAACAAATTGTATAAAAAAGTAACAAAAGGAAATAAAATGAAACAGAAAGTCCTATACGAGGCCAAAAGGCTCCTATCTTATCCCTCCTAATTGTCCGTATATTGAAATCACAATGACAGCTAGTAACATGCCAATTAAAGGTGTAAATTTGCTTAGCAATTAATTTCCGTGACTGTACACACGGCCACAAGCTATTACACCCATTACATCAAGTTATTACATTTCTAGTTTTAGCTGACCTCGCATTATATTTATAAAGGCTTTTCGTACAAAGAGAAGTCAGCTTATACTGGAAATGTAGCTTGATATATCATCGTGCGACTGGTCATCTCTTAGCTGGCAATTGCTTTTATCTTTTTTCTAACGGACGCTTTTAACGTGCACGTCTTTCAACATCGTTCTCATTATGTCTAATTTCAACATGAATGATGTAACCAATATTTTGTAACAATTTTATGATATAGAAGAGTGTCCGTGGAGTTTCTTGCCCGTTCTGCTTCATAGGTAGGTACCTACTACGCTTTGGAATGGGCAACTAGCTTCATTTTTCTGACTGACCGACCCTTTGACAATTCAAAAGTGCTTGTAATTGGTTTATTTGAAATACTTAGATTCTTTGTTTGAACCTATACAAAACACACATTACAAATAAAAAAGACATAAAATATACACATACAACGTAGTCAAAAGCCTCGTACTCAAGCATAAACTTACTTTTTAAATAAAAACGAAAAGGTAAATTATATATTTTTAGGAGTAATTTAATTAATGAGGAGTAGGTACCGTACTTACTATAGCATTCCTAAGAATGCGTTCGTCTCATAGATATTGGTTCCAAAGAGTACAGATTGGTTCGTCTACTTACTCTTGAGTTCGCATGTTGTAGTTTCTCGTACCTATATTTAAAGTAGGTACTTTACTATCATCGGTACCTATCGGAACGGGAAATACTTGCGTAAGTGGAAAAAGATTGTCTCAATGTGTTTACAATAGGATACCGCCACGTCTGTAATGTTGAATTTAAATGAGTTTCATCAACTGTCCGGGAACTCCCGTATAGCGGGGCATTCGCAGCGGGGCACTGGCCGCTGGGAAAGTACCATTTAATGTTTTCTAGGCATTTCTACTATTGTCCATGGTTAGGTTTGTTTTCTGTTAACCCGCATCCATTTAATTTAATGATGGCGTGTTAATTTTGGACACAATGAAACTAATAATGATTTGCGTAAAATGTACCTATATATACCTATAGTTATGCAGGTGATATTAGGTTTTGTCAGCACGGAGCGTTTAGTCACAGTAGTATACAGCGGTAAATCGAATTCTGAAATCATTGACTACAAATACATAGTTAAAATCATAGAAATGTAAAAAATATATCTATGGTTAGAATGTATAAAGCGCAGTGGTGGCCAAGTCGAGCAGTGGCGGCTAAGTGGTAACGGCCGCGATTTCCGAGTAGGTCGTAGGTTCGATCCCAGACATGTGCTTTACTATGTGTACCTAAATTATTTCTTCACCACTGCTCTCAAAACGGTGAAGGAAATCATCGTGAGGATACTGGCATGTCTTAGAACCAAAAATTCGAAGACATGTCGTGACATCACTGGGCCCGCGTGGTGAATTACGGGTACCTAACTCCCTCTCACTTAGAGGAGGCCTATGTCCCAGCAGTGGGAACATTATAGGCTGATTATGCTCAATGTACCTATAGTCAGGGAAATGAATTCCATTCCATTTCCATGCTTCATATTTTCGAAAAAAAAAAAATATCTGCTCAACAACGTAAATAACGCAATGAATGTTGTTGAACTGTCAAAATGAACTGCTACTGAACGTGTTACGCAATTACCTCGCTATTAACACAACCATTAAATAGGTACTAATTAAGTGTTATTGTGTTTTACCATTGAGAATTTCTTAGTAACAGTCCGGAGTTTGGAAGTTGGCGGTGTGATGTCCCCGTACCTCGGAAAGCACGTTAAGCCGTTGGCCCTGCGCCTGATCTCTCTCCGGTCGTGTCGGATTGCCGTCCATCGGACTAGTGAGTGAGAGAAGAGAGAGTGTACTTGTGTGTGCGCACAAACGCCAGCACTACAATATGAGATTTGTTGCCATGGCTGAAATTCGGTCTAGACCGCACTTTATTAATTAGGTCACCTGATAACAGTTTTCTATTTTAGGAATTTGGATGCTCTCTGCTGAGTTCGTTACCGAAAAGTCACCGCGAACGTCTTTCGAAAGAGCTGCATGAGATGATCAGATGCATCAAGCAGCACAATGAGTCAGATGCTGACATACCTAAGGAACCTACAGAAAATAAATCTGCCAGCATGCTTGAACTGAAAACTCCTGAGAAACGGTAGGTTATGATTTTGAAATCTAAGAAGTTTCTAACCTTATTTTTAAGGGTTCCGTACCCAAACGGTGCCAACGGAACCCTATTACTAAGCCTCTGCTGTCTGTCTGTCTGTCTCATGAACTGCAATAGGTAGATAGTGGCCCTGATTCTCTTGTTCACAAACTAAACTAAATTTAAGTTCTGTGCATCTTTTTCTTTCTATTTCATTAAGAAAAGGACAGAAGATAAATTATTAGTTTAGTCCTGTCAATTAAGATACTCCATAGCTCCTCCATAGACAGATTAGACGTGATTAAAAACATGGCTACTAAAAATACGTCAATTTACGTCAGGCGCTGACTAATTTGACAGGACTAAACTAATATTTATCTTCTGTCCTTTTCTAAATTAAATAGAAAGAAAAAGATGCATTGAACTTAAATTTAGTTTAGTTTGTGAACAAGGGAATCGGCGCCATTGCCGCTATAACAACAAATAATAAAAATAAACTTAAAATTATCGTTGGTCCCCCATACAAGAAACGTGTTTAAAATAAGTATAACATAATATGTACCTAGTGTTAAATATTGTAAGGTGGTGCGAGTCCGACTCGTGCTTGGCCAGTTTTTCACATCATCAATCAGGAATTCGGGATCTAATATTTATTTAATTAATTGTTTATCAAATTCATATAGGCCTACCTATACCTACCTACAACGTTAGTTTGCGTAACTGTTAAAAATGGGTTGCGATTTGAATAATTATACGGACAATTTCCCTGAGTTTGCCTATACCTACGGGTAGCCCAATAACTGTTGAACGAAGAAATCCTGTTTTGAATGATTAGTCAGGCGCCTCAGGCTCCAGCATTTAACCTAGGTTAAATGCTCTAAGCTCAGGCTAATGTAACAAAGTTTAATAACATTGAGCGGATTCGAATTTCGTATTTATTTTCAGGGACTTCCCGATAAAAAACGAGACGCCTACGCGGTACCGATCTCTGGATACCCTCACGGCTCATAAGAAGGAGTGTGAACAACCTCTCCCTGACCCTGGGCCTTTGCAGAAGGTAGATCTCGCTGATGCGTCTGGTGATGAGAGTAGGAAGGTATGATTACATCCATGTTACCTACATAGTATCTCTGACCTCTAATAACGAATACGCTTGACGAAATATTTATACGAAATGACAGTTGTTTTTTGTGTCGATTCAAAGCGCCCCGCTTGAGGGTCTCAGGAACTAAAATTGACAAACTGTTGCAAATGGTCGTCGTGTTGTTTTGGTACGTCTTCGATGATTTAGGTTTAAATCGTGGCATAAGACTATTTTGTTTTTACTACGAGATATGTAGAACATTTTTATCATGAGTGTATGCGCATTTTGTAAAACTCACTATCAAAAATATTAGTTCCACGGACGCTCACGTTGTTATCAGCGCTAAAATGGCGATAATTAAATGTCTTCATTTTGTCATCGATATGCACTGGCCTATATTATACAAGTTCGCTGGACTCTTGTATAATATAGGCCAGTGCCTAGAATAGTCAAAAGGTCTTTATTTTCGGCCAATCTATCTATCGTAAAAAGTAGTTAGGAGTCTGTTACCTGTGAAATGTTGGAAACAGTATTTTTTTTTGTGACTTCAGCGTAAAAAATATTAATGGACCAACCTTTAGGATTTTTTTACCCATATATGAAACAGACATGTGACATCTACCAACCGGCACTAGGCCCGCGTGGTGGATTACGGCCCACTCCCTCTCACAGAGAGGAGGTCTGCCAGCCTTTTGCCCAGCAATGGGATTAGGTATTATAGGCTGATGACACTATAAAAAACAGGATCGATTGACACCAAAACTAGTTTTTTGTGAAAACTGCTGCACATTTTCTTGCTGGCTGTAATTTTTTTTTCAAATCTGATCTAAATATTTGTATGGCCTACAGGCTACAATTAGTAGTTGTTCCGGGTCTGGTGTTTTTGTATGTGAGTTTAAATGTTTGTAAACGCACCCACGATACAGGAGAAATTCCTAGTGTGGGGCAACGTATTTAAAAAAAGATCAAAATGACTCAAAAAGTTAAGGGCAGTCTCCAAAGACCGTTTTCTTGTAACGAAAACGGTTAAGGCATCTGGCCATGACCTACTAATCCATCTCAAACATCCACCTTTATCATAATCTGCCTAGCCTTTTCCCAACTATGTTGGGGTCGGCTTCCAGTCTAACCGGATGCAGCTGAATAGCAGTATTTTACATGAAGCGACTGCCTATCTGACCTCCACAACCCAGTAACTGGGTAATACGACAACCCTTGGTAAGACTGGGTGTCAGGCTTTCGGGCTTCTGACGACCTGTAAGGACTGTCAAAGATCCACAAATGACAGCCGGGACCAACGGCTCTGCAGATCATCTGGGATGCCTATGGTTGGTATAGCTGAAAATCCTTTGGACGATGTGATCATTTCGCGTTTGATAACTTGTTAATATATTTATATACTTCCAGCAGATTATGTGTCGCAGACAGAGCACATACACGCTATCATCCACTCCTGGCAGCGTCAGAATTCGAAACAAAACATCAAGGTAATTGTAAAATTTGAACTTGCCTACATACGTTACCTATTTGTGGTATTGGTTTCACTTTTTAGGGTTAAGACTCCGCTGTCTGTCTGTCAGCGGGCTGTATCGCATGAACCGTAATAGGTTAGGTAGACAGCTGAAATTTTGTCACCTAGTCTGTTTCTATTGCCGCTACCTATAACAACTAGTAATAAAAATATAAAATAAAGTAAAAAAATACAAGTAGTGATTTTTTCGGCGTTTTTTGCCTTGTGGTACGTGTGCCAGTCCGACTCACGCTTGGCCGCGTTTTTATCTAACCACTTCCGGTTAAGTTATCTAGCAGTTAATTTATGAAACATCTGTTCCAATTTTTTATTTAGGTTTCTAGCAGATTGAAGCACGTCCGGATACTGTGAACTATGACCAAGGTCTTTAGATAGTTACATAAATAAAATTAATGTTTAATCTTTATGACCAACCCGCATTGGGCCCGCGTGGTGGATTACAGCCCACCCCCTCTCACGGAGAGGAGGCCTGTGTCCCAGCAGTGTGAACTTTTAGGCTGATTATTTTATGACCTGTATTATTTACCCTTGTATGAAAAATAAATAACCCTTCATATTTTCAGCCCCATACATGCTTCGCAAAGTACCCTACTGGAAAGTTTGATAGCAGCGGAGAAAGCTGCAGTAGAGCTGCATACTAAACTGACATACATCATCAGAGATTTCATGGAGGACGGTAAACATGACTCATCGATGTCCTCGCTGACGCTGGACGTCTCCAAGATTTCGTTGCTGAAGGTATAAAAATTTAAATAAGGGTTTTTAACAGAAGTTCCTTTTTTTGGGTGGTAAACATAACAGAGATTCTCGTAATTTTAAGAAGGCCAATTCTCGTAATTTAAAACGTTCAGAATCTAGTCGCAGTCTAATCTCGGCGACAAACAAATGTCAAAAACTTGTCAAAATGTAGGGAAATTAGAGGTATTTTTGACAGATTGAGACTGAGATCAGAGGGGTAATTCTCGTAATTTTAGGATCATTCACAGTCTGATCTCAGTCTCAATCTGTGTCCCCCCCCTCAGATATTACGTGATGCTATGTAATGTTTATTATAATAAACCACCCCCTCATTTCTGGGTAGCAAATTATAGAACTGCAATGAAAACTTCTGTTTATCCCCATTACAGTGTCCAGAGGCATCTAAAGCGCAATTTGCATCAAGCCCAAATTTATCCGGCATAGGCATTGTTAACGAAGACTTCACAAAAAGCCACTTGAAGCGATTTGAAAGCGCTTCAACATCCAATCTTGCCCCCAAGTCAGGAACTGCCAAAGAAAAAATCACCTCCCGACTGCGCCGCATATCACCTAATATTTTTAAAGGGAAGAAAGAATCTCCGAGTGTGGCTAAGGCGCAAGATGCGAGAAGTAAACTTAACAGTAAGTTTCCTTTTTATTGTTTGTAATGTCACATATGACATGACCTTAATGCCTGTTTTCACTAACACTAGGGGACATCATCTGCCAAGCCTTTTCCCAACTATGTTGGGGTCGGCTTCCAGTCTAACCGGATGCAGCTGAATACCAGTATTTTGCATGAAGCGACTGCCTATCTGACCTTCACAACCTAGTTACTGGGTAATATGATATCCGTTGGTAAGACTGGTTATCAGACTTTCGGGCTTCTGACGACCCCTAACGACTGCCAAATATCCACGATTGACAGCCGGGACCAACGGCTTAACGTGCTTTCCGAGGCACGGACGGGTCTTGATATGTAAAGATGGTCACCCATCCACGGACCGACCGGGGCAAGCGTAGCTTAACGTGATCGATCGACCCGTGCGGCTGTTATTACTAAGCCACAAGCTCCTCTCACTCATCTATATCTATACTTATAATAAATCTGTAGAAGTGAAAATTCTGTACATTGAAAATATCAAAAAAATAAATGGCAGGGGGTGTTACTAGACCGACACCGAACCCAAAAATGTGATTAAAAAAAATTTTGTCTGTCTGTCTGTCGGTCTGTCTGTCTGTCTGTCTGTTTGTTCAGGCATCACGCAAAAACTACCGGTTCGATTACGATGAAACTTGGTATAATTATTCTTTAATATCCTGGGCACCACACTGGGTACTTTTTATTCCGGAAAAGTATATACAGTAAAAAACAAACTTAATTTTGCGGTTCGATCCCTAGACCCGATTTCTGCACCAACCGCAAATAATAAGTTTGTCGTAGGTTAGGTCACCCGCAGTGGAGTTCATTTTTATTCCTTTTAGTTTTTAGAGTTATTTAGGTTTATTTTTTTTATACTAGCTTCTGCCCGCGGCTTCGCCCGCGTGGATGTCGGAAATTTACCCACGGGAACGTGCTAACAGGATAAAATGTATGTGCTTCCCCAGAATGCCATCTATGTCGCGGGCCCTTTGTGGCTAATTACAATAGAAAACCAATTGTGTCTCATTAGTGGTGATTAAGAGGGTACCTATATGATATCTTTACCTAAGTTTAAAAAAAAAACTCAATGACAGAAAATTAAATACCTACCTACCTAAATAAACCTATTTCTGATGATAACTAATCTAAACTCAATAAATAAGCAAAATCCCTAAAAACTAATATCTATATCTACGAATGACTAAACCTACCTAACAGTATTATAAAATAACCTACGGTCACTACGTACTACGTACACTATCAAATATACTACCTATACTTTAAAATTAAAATCTATACCTACGACTCATATAAAAATAAACCTAAATAACTCTAAAAACTAAAAGGAATAAAAATGAACTCCACTGCGGGTGACCCAACCTACGACAAACTTAGTATTTGCGGTTGGTACAGTACAGACAGTGGTAATCGGGTATAGGGATCGAACCGCAAAATTAAGTTTGTTTTTTATTGTCTAAACTTTTCCGGGATAAAAAGTACCCAGTGTGGTGCCCAGGATATTAAAGAATAATTATACCAAGTTTCATCGTAATCGAACCGGTAGTTTTTGCGTGATGCCTGAACAAACAGACAGACAGACAGACAGACAAAAAAATTTTTAATCACATTTTTTGGGTTCGGTGTCGGTCAAGTAACACCCCCTGCCATTTATTTTTTGGATATTTTCAATGTACAGAATTTTCACTTCTACAGATTTATTATAAGTATAGATAAGTCGTAGGTATAGATTTTAATTTTAAAGTATAGGTAGTATATTTGATAGTGTACGTAGTGACCGTAGGTTATTTTATAATAATGTTAGGTAGGATTAGTCATTCGTATAGATATTAGTTTTTAGGGATTTTGCTTATTTATTGAGTTTAGATTAGTTATCATCAGAAATGGGTTTATTTAGGTAGGTAGGTATTTAATTTTCTGTTATAGTTTTTTTTTAAATTAGATGGGTACTTGGGTAAAGATATCATATAGGTACCCTCTTAATCACCACTAATGAGACACAATTGGTTTTCTATTGTAATTAGCCACAAAGGGCCAGCGAGATAGATGGCATTCTGGGGAAGCACATACATTTTATCCTGTTAGCACGTTCCCGTGGGTAAATTTCCGACATCCACGCGGGCGAAGCCGCGGGCAGAAGCTAGTCTATAAATATATTTATAAGTGCACAAGCGCAAAAACGCGATTTTCAACGTTTCGCTCAGCGCCGAGAGTTGAAAATACAACAGTGCAATAATTTTTAGGTGTTCATATCGATGTTTCCTAGTGTTAGAGAAAATAGGCTCCTATTTTTTTTTTCATCAGTGTTACATAGACTGTAGCCCTAGATGAAATAAAAATAGGAGCTCACAAACTATTGTACAGTCGCCAGCACATCAAGCTACTACAATCTGCCAGATTTTCAACTTTATCGATAAAGCATAAGGTTCAAGGTTGATTGACAGTTTCGGGTAGTTTGACCTGCAGGCGTCTGTACAGTGTATCGTTCATTAACTACATACATCGTAACATTTTTGCAGGTCTATTCAAGCCAAAAATAGTAACACCGGTCCGCACTCCTCGATCGAACATGGAAGCAAGCCCTAGCCTCAGTTCATCAAAAAAGAAATTTAGTCATATCAAATCAACCATACCAAGACCTTCGAAGAAAGAATAAAAACACATAATTTTTAGAAAAATTAAAGTGTTTAATGCAGAACCTAACTATTTAGCGGGCAGTGATTACAATAAACTAATATTTAAATATACTATGTTATTTTTTTATCATCCTATATTACACATAATATATTTGGAACACAGTGGATCAAGTGTCAGATGGATCGGAATAGGTTCTTATTAATTTTTCAACCTCTTTCTCTAAAAATTCAGTCTTGTATTCTTTTTTCTTTGTTTTTGATCTTAAATGCTTGGCTTCCTTCTCCTTTTTATAGGCTTTTTCTTCAGCCCTTTTATTTCTCTGTAGATGAATTGTAGCAGGATAAATTATGCTTTCAATCAATTCTTCTCTTGCTTCCTTGCAAAAATCTCCTCTGTTTTGTACAGCATCACGACTCTTCTTTTTCACCTTCCTATGTTTTTCAATACAGACATCTTGTAAACTATCCTCATCGCTATGCACAGATTTATGATCTGATGACAGTTCATGTTTTGCTCTATAATTAATTTCCTTTTCCTGAGACTTAGTAGTTAACTCTTTCAAAGTGTACTTTTCTGTGTTTAAATTTTTTCTCCTATCTTTTTTAGCTAATTTGAGGCAAATTGTTGCTTTTGGGTATCCCACGAATTGCTGATAGCATCCTCCTTTTTCCAGCGACACGAAAGGTTTGAAAAATCTCCTTGGGTGTATGTCTTCTGGTGTCTCATTTAAAAGCACATAAGCCTTCTTCAGAAATGTTTTCTTGTCAATAGGGTTCTGCATGTGGAAGAAATTTTCAAGTTGGTCATGAGACTTTAGCCTCTTCAATGCATTTCTTTGCACAATGTTGTATGAAACTACAGCCATAAGAATGAATGCTGGCTCATTACTGAGTATATGGTCCCACAGTATCAGCCACTCCGAGCATGTTAGTACCTCACTAAAAGCTGTTTCTAGTATCTTTAGAGCATATGTTTGACTTGTGATGCCAACTTCACAGAAATGATTCAACAGTGGCTGATCATGCTCAGCCAGAATATTTTCAACGATGGCCAACACACTTATTGGAGGAAACGGAGCATACTCGAACCATAGCTGACAATAATTACATAAAACACTGGCTACAGATTCATATAGCAGAAGAGGATCTTTTTGAAGCACTTTCACAAATGGGAAAACAAAACCAGGCAAGAATTTCATCACACCAAATAATGGACACCAGTGAGAGAGACAGGACAACAGACGTTTCAAGCTTTTCAGTGTCACTGCACTGTGGATGGTAAACTGCTTCTCTATATCTTTGTAAGCTGGATGAATGCCTTTATCAATGAGAGCAGCATATGCAGCCTTGTTCCGTGGAGTATCCAACAGTGACCTCCAGATGATTGAGCGGAACTTATCAGGATATTCACCATACTGCATCAATATTCTCCTTAATCTAGCACTATCCATACAAATACGCATCTTTTGTTCAATTTGGGATTTTGAATGTGTTTGTTCCTGGGAAGTAACTTTAAATGTTGAGGTCCCTGGGATCTCCTTCCTCATAGTTTCTACTACACAGTTTTGACAGTTCTGAACTGAATCCATTACATATGAGCAATTGTAGATATTGACTTCACCGAGTTGCAGTATACATAGGAAATATTTCCCTGTAGGGCTGACAACGAACCTACGAATACCTGATGATTCTGGATGTATAATATGTATTATATTTAATGATTCTAAATCTAGTAAATAAAGAATACAATCACTGCTCAATATAGCGAGGATTTTGTTTGCCCCACCATCAAATAACTGTGGAATAAATGCTAGTTGAAGAGCACCAGATATGTTGTATTTAGACAAGTTTATTGACTTTAGGGCCTTCCACGTATCCATACTGAAGAGTATTAACATGTGTGCGAGACCAGCCATGGCCATCGCACGGCCATTCATTGTGAAAGCAATACTTTTCATGTGCTTCAATTCACTCGGTATTATCTGCTTCACAGATTTCATGCTCTCATGTTTCCATATCTGTACCGTGTCATTTTGAAAACATGCCACGAGGTAGTCACCAGCAGGAGAAAACATTATTTGTTGGATTTGAGTACCCAAGTACGTGTTTAAGGTGAAATACTTGGTATAGTTGCGTAGCTCCCACAGAATAGCTTCTACAGGGCTTGCTGTAAGAAGATTGTTGGTTTTTACATGATTTGAGTAGGCAATGTGTCTTACTGGTGCTGTGTGTCCCGCCAGCGTGAGAGAGATTCGTCCAGTCTCGGTGTCCAGAAAGTTCATCTCATTCTTCTTCGCCATGGCGACGATCAGCGTGTCCTGTCTGTTTGGCACGAATTGTAAGGCAGTGCACGGCCCAGTTCCTGGTAATTTCCAGAATTTTAGGTCGGAAAAGTCCAGAATAAAAATGTTGCCGGCGTTGTCCGCACACGCGAGTTTGTCATGGTTATCGTCGAATACTCCGGTGGAGAATCGAATTCTGCGGCATTCGCCATTTGAACCGCGGACCGTATGATGCAGCTGTAGTATGATACCGTCCTTTGGCTTTGATTTTAACTTGATATCAAATTTTTCTATAGCTTCCCGCTCACCTCTCTCTTGTTCCATTTATGATCGTACTAATATTTTTGTATGAATCGAAAATCATGATATTTTCAGATTGGTGACATATTTTCTTAGATTTATCGGATAAATTATTTAAAATTTGGCGGAATCGAGCAATCAAAACAAAAACAGAGATTGTTTCAAATTCTCAATGACAGCTGACATGACAGTGGCAGAGTGGCAGTCAGACAGACAACCATAGAGTATAGATAGTTTTAGATTCTGACAAGGACAACACATTCAAAACCAACACGTATGGAATTAGGAACTATACTGTCTCGATGTTCCATGAAAACTACAGTTTTCAAGTACCTATCTAGTAGATAGATCTATTAGATACTTGAAACTCTAAATAAGGTTAAAAAAAGTCATGTTCACGTTACGAAAACATCGTCGAATAAAAATGTCTGAAGTATAAAATAATTGTTTCATGATTTCTTTTAGAACAGTGTATCTTATACAATAATACAATGAGTTGTTGATATTCTACAACTTATTGTAACCATTTAGAATAGTTGTGAATATCCAATTTTATTGTACGCACGACGACATAAGCTATTACATTTCCAGTATTTAAGCTGACTTCTCATTGAACCAAAAGCCTAATGCGCGGTCAGCTAAAACTGAAAATGTGTAACTTGATATATCGTCGTGTGTTCGTTTCATAGAAGCTCTATCTGCTCCATCACGCTCACTGTAAAAAAATAATGAGTATAAATTGATTATTTTCTATGCAAGCCTGATATCTAGTTTGTGTGAAAAAAAAACGTACCTACTATAGATTAAAGTCTATGGTCGGGACTTCGATAAAATGAGCATGATGTGTCCTACACAAGGATATACATAGCTACCAAGCTGCATATAGCATGAATGCATGACTAACATACTTGCGTCATTTTATTTGCCGTCAGTCGTGGTCATGCTATGGCAACTAGGAACATTACAATAATTTCGGTTTTTTATTGAGCAGAACGCCATCTCTATGCCAGATAGCCAAATTAAAAATTCTGTGTTGCCATATACAAATATATAATCATGATGCCGGGAAATTGTGTGAAACACAAACACAGACATGAAATAATTAACTCAAAATATTGGTTAATAAATGACAAAAAATAAAAATTAAGCTGCATTAAGCATATATCAAGTATTAAGGATTTGTTAAACGGTTCTGGAAGGTGTTTTGTCTTCATTTAACTAATGGGAATTCATTATCGTTGCAATGGTAACATTTTAATTGCAATTGTCCGTTCGCGCGCGAGTGCCGGTTTTACCGTTTTTCGTGCGGATTTTACTTTTGCAATTAAATTCTGGTTGTTTCGCAAGTGCATCTGCTAACCACGTTGAGTTGAACCTCCGTTCCTCCGTGACGCCGTGCCGCGTTACAATCATCGTCTGTTTCGTAGGTCCACGTCGAGTTGAGCCTCCTCCTCCGGTCGGTATTTCGAAATAGACTTGAAGTTTTTGTTTTGTGAAATATTATATAGTGAGCATAGGCACTGTTTATCAGTTTGGACCCATAATTGCGAATAGTGAACTGAACATTGAGTGCACTTCCATCATGTCACAAAACTCTTGTTGTGTACCTGGATGTCTAGTCACTAAGAAAGAGGGTATGTACTTTTTATTTAGTGTAATAAGTTACTGTTGTCCCTGTCCCGTCTTCATAAAACATCGAAGATCATACAAGTTTTGGTGAGAAAAAAAGTTTAGGGGGAGGGGGTTCAACCCCCCATATTATTTTTTTTGTTGATAAAATTAGATGTAGTACTCAGCCTTAACGGGTTAGAAGTCCCACCCCTATCACATTGTATATATCTAATGAGTCAAAGTTTTCTCTATTATGGTTTAAACAATGACTCAAAACTTCCCCCTTGGTACCTACTTTCTATAATAAATTGAACTGGGATATAAAAAAATAACATGCTATTTTGTTTCTCAGGTATACCTCTCCACCGCTTTCCGAACCCAGATGTGAATGCAGAGAAATTCAATACATGGATTGCAAAAATTGGCGGTGAAATAGCTACAATGGATAATTTATTTGTTTATAGCAACAGACGTGTCTGCCATAAACATTTTGAAGCAATTGACAAGTATCCAAGAAATAGACTGTGCAAATTAGCAATTCCAGTACTGTACTTGCCAGGTAATATATTAATTTCATTAAAACATTTTAGTTGTGAAGTAGCTAGCAGTTTGAATAGAATATCAAAAGGTTAGATAGATCTTTTTACATACTTTGTTTTTATATAAACCTTCAAACATAACCACTGAGACACAATTCATTTTCTATTGTATGTCAACTCAATGAGTCGGAGTAACAGCGGATGGGTAATCAAAATGTTTCATTTTCAGAACAACTACATACTGAATCAGCTACCTTGCCTTCCCTACATTCAACATCTGGTGTTCAAAAGACTCAATCTGATATTCATATTCTGAGAGGTTTGTATCTTATTTATAAAGTGAGCTAAAAGCAGAAAATTTGAAATTATGTCTACAACAAAGTTGTAACCTAAGCTTTCAGAAAATAATTTAATTTAATGAATATCAAACAATTATGTTATCTTTTAACTTATATAGTGTAACTTTTAACTTTCAGATCAAATGTTTACTGAAACTGTTGATATGCCTGCCCCATGTTCAATATCTGGGGTTCAAGAGACTTCATCACATGTTCAGCTGAGAGGTTTGTATGTTATCATAATTATGTAGATAAATTGAGCTACAAGTAATAATAGAACTATTTAATATAAGGAAGCTATTTATTAATAAAACTAATAAAATCATATCATTCATTGCAACAGGAGAAACATGTACTTAATTTATAGTAATTTGAAAGAAAACTGAGAAAAAAGATTGAGACTGATGATTGAGTCAAATATTCTGACTGAAAGTTATCAAATTTTGAGGTGAACCTTATACAGGTTGTAATTTATCTACCATAGTTTACTTACAAACAAGTTAATTAACTTGTGAATATTTTTGCCATAATAAACATCTAATTTACAGGACATGGGCAGCGCAGGAAAGGACACAATAAACACCCTAAAAATAAATCAACTAAGCCAAAAGGTAGATTGTTTACAACTTTATATTATTATTTGATCTCAGCCTCACTGCTCAAGGGAATTTCAATCAAATTAATGAATTTATCTACCCCCATGCTATAAATCTTCTATAAAAGTTTCTGGAACAGTTAGCTTATTGCCTACATTAAAACAACCAGTGTCATAGTAACCATAACATCATCCAAAGAAGTGTTATAATGAAATTTAGTACAACACATAACACTTGTTTGGATTATAATAACTTAAGGTTACTATGACACTGGTTGTTTTAATGTTGGCAATATGCTAAATCATGAGACTTGTATGCAAATGTACATAATTAGGTAATAAAACAGTCATGTGATCCTATTATCACACTCGGGTTCGCCTCATGTGACAATCCCACATTTGTGTTTTATCACTCTTTATTACACAACAGTGAGACACAGAACAGTTGCATATAACTATTTTAGAATTTCTAATAAAAGTTTGTCAATTTTTTTTCTGTATATATATTGTGTTTACTCAGGCCATTTTTTTTTTTTCAGGTCTTTATGTACCTATAACAAAACATAGAGAATATAAATCTCTTTTAAAGCAGCTGAAGAAATCTGAAACCGCTAAGGTGGCTTTTAAGAAAAAATATAACCTTGCGAAGAAGATGACAAGAACCTCAGCATTCAACATTATGTCATCGGAAATGTCAGCTACTGCAAAGATGTTCTGCCAAATGCAAGTCTCTCAGAGTGGCAAGAAAAAACCTGGTAGAAGATTCACACTGGATCAAAAAATTTTGGCTTTATCGTTGTATAAGCCATCGCCTAAGGCTTATCGCTTACTTAGGCAAATGTGTGTTTTGCCGAGTAGAAGAACATTACAAAATTTACTGCACAAATTGGATGTAAAAGCTGGTGTCAATGAATTAATATTTGAACATTTAAAAAATAGAGTAGCGAAACTGCCTGACAATTACAAATATTGTTCAATTTTGTTTGATGAGATGGCGATTGGACCAGCGGTTACGTATGACAAAAAGCATGATAAAATTATTGGATTTGTCGACAATGGAGAACAAACTGAAAGAGAATTTTGTGATCACGTCCTAGTTTTTATGATCAGAGGCATAGTTAAAAAATTCAAGCAGCCGATAGCATATTATTATTGCCATGGAAGCACTAAGACTATTGAGCTCAAAGCTCAAATTAAAAATATTATTTTAAAAGTGCAAGAAACTGGGTTAAAAGTTGTTGCAACCATTTGTGACCAAGGCACTTCCAATGTGGCAGCCATTAACTTATTATTGAAGGAGACAAAAGAAAAGTTTATAAGAAAAGGTAAAGAATACCGGGAAGGATTTTACAAGGTGGGGAAAGACAAAATTTTCCCCCTATATGATCCACCTCACCTCATCAAAGGGATAAGAAATAACTTATTAACAAAAAAATTAAAATACACTATGAAAGAAAAAGAATGCACGGCTAAATGGTCCCACATTGTGGCCTTGTATAATAGGTGCCCATCATACAGAGGTGTCAAGCTAGTGCCGAGACTGACTGCTCTTCATGTATTACCCAATTTAATCCCAAAGATGAGGGTGAAACACTGTACACAAGTGTTTAGTCAGTCAGTTGGGGTGGGGCTTGGGTGTTTAGCAGGTATGCAAACATTTTCTACAATATAAATGTTGTTTTTAAATAAGTGATACATATGCACTTCCTCATAATTTACTCTCTTTTGTACATGTTCAGTACTAAAATCTTATCTCTTGCTTCTTCTCTTATGACTGTTATCATGAAAACTGTGAGTTAAACAACTGCTCTAGTCTGGATTATAATATAAATACAATCATAGTCGGAAAAGAGGTAAAACCCACAATAGGTCTTACTCTCTACTGTGAAGAGCTTATTACTATAGGACCAACCCCGAAATATCAAAAAATAACAGCTGATTCATACAAAATAATCAGCTGTTTGTACTATTATGCAGCTCATATGTTCATGAAAGTATCTATTTTCATTGCAGATATGGGAGTTCTGGAAAAAGACAGTCATGAGACAGCAGACCTCCTAATGTTCTTCGACGACCTATTTGACAGCGTCAATGGCAGTTTTAGTGAAGTTAGCCAAGGGAAAAAGTATCGTGCTGCAGTTACCCCAACTTCACCACATCACAATTTGTGGAATTATAGTGTCCCTATTCTCAAAACAATGAAATTTGTAAATGGTAACAATCAAGGAGTAGTGCCTTCTTTGTCCAGTTGGATTAAAACTATAGAAAGTTTTAAAAAGATTGTACATCTTTTAAATTCAAAGGGGATCAATTCCTTATTGCTGCGTAATTTCAACCAGGATCCATTGGAGAACTTTTTTGGAGCAATTCGAGCTCATGGCCATGGCAATATAATGCCTACGTCGTCTGCATTTGAAGGTGCTTTTAAGACACTTCTAATAAACAATATGACATCTTCACATTCAGTTGGATCAAACTGTGAAAAAGATGACAGTGTTTGTCTCCAGTCGCTAAAATCTTTATTAACAAATCCTGGAGACAACTACACAACAACTGAATGTGAAGATGAAATAGACTGTGCTCATATGTGTATAGACCTTTTAAATACAGATGCATTATTATCAAGTAAAACTCCAGTGGATATGGAAAAAAGCGCAGCAATTGGTTATTGCAGTGGCTGGATAGCACAACTGGCAAAAAAAAATGTGTACAAAAACTGTGCCACCTGCAGGCATGATTTAGAAGAAGAAAATATTTTAAATTTTCATAAATATATAAAATTAAAAGATTATGAAAATAAAAAGTGGTTGTGCTATCCTACTAGGGCGCTGTTTAATTTCTTTGCCCAAGTAGAACACATTTGTTTAGAGATATTAAAAGAATGCTGCAATAAAAATAATATTTGTAGATATATTCAATTAATTATTACTATAAATTTAAATTTAAAGTTTCTGTCCTGTGAAATGCATAAAAACGAGTTATCAAATTTTCTAATAAATAAAACGACAAAGTTTTTTATTAATAATTGGTGCAAAGAGACCAACAGTGTCCTTACTGGAAAATCAACCTTTTGGGATAAAAATGACCCCATGAAGGAAAAAGCTCATAGGCACTACTCCAAAAATAAAGGGAGGAAGCGAATAAGAATAAACAATACGTTAGTAAATGTTTAATATAACCTACATAAGATTTTAGAAAGAATAAACTGTTTTTATCTTTAATTCCGAGTTATTTTTCATTTACATAAACCTTTGTACCCTTCTTAAATGCCGGCAAAAATCTGAATGTTGTACATTGTCGTATAAATTATTGTTTACTACTTAGGTTTTTATAATAATTACATAATCGTTTTAGCATTATTAGTAAACAATAATTTATACGACAAAGTAAAAATTTTACTCGAATTTACTATATCTACAACTGTACGTACCTATCTATATCCATATCTGTAAGTAATAGTTTTGGTTAGCTGACAACTAGATGGCGACTTTGTGCTGTCAACAGAAAAATAAGAGAGCTTCCTGTCTATACCCTATATTATATTGTAGTCTGTGGTCGTGGTTCTGTGTTCTGTGAGTAAACGACGTGCCAGTTATCAGTTCATACATTATAGTTTGGAGCGTTTTATAGTTATCTTTTGAGTGAAAATATCAACTATCAAGGTAAGATAAAGTTGCGTTTTTATTGTTTTTATTTATTGATATTTTAAAACGCGTGGTAGTGACATGTAGGTACCTATGTTAATTTGGTAGGAGTGTATGTATGTTTATGTCAGCTGTTTAACTAATAAGAGGTTTTTATTTTTGCCGCTATTGACTCCATTGAGGTGACTGAGGTGAGCAACCAATCCAGTAGTGTATAAAAACTCGTCTAGGTTTATGTAGTTATTCCATCACAATATCTTTGTTAGTGAATGAGTCAGTGTGGTAGGTTATACTAGATTATTGTGCCCACCATTTAGTACGTAATGTGATGCAATAATGTAAACAAACTCATGTATTTTTAACCGACTTCAAAAAACGAGGCGGTTACCAATTCGGCCGTCTAAATTTTTTTTTAAATGTATGTTCGGACTACAAGAGGTCGCAGTCGGTGGCAGAGTTGCCAACTTTTTTATATCAAATACAGGAGGGCACGGACAGGCATGGCATGGACCAGAAAACTTTATCCATGAATTCAGCACATGATTCTAGATCCCCAAGCATGAATAATTTACTGAATCCATGGTAACAGATTGCGCGAACCTGTTACCATGCGAACCTTCTTTTTAAAATAATCTGTATTCGGTGCCGAAATACGTAGGTTCATAAATGCGGAAAGGGTGGTTATTTTTAGAACTAGACGATTACCATACATTCATTTGTACCACTGGCACTTGGGATAAAATCCCCACCTGTGTAGCATAAGCATAATAATCAGCCTATAATGTTCCCACTGCTGGGACACAGGCTTCGGTGAGACTAGTGAGAGGGAGTAGGCCTTAATCCACCACGCGGGCCCAGTGCGTGTTGGTAGCTATTCACATGACTTCGAACGTTTGGTTCTAGGACACGCCGGTTTCCTCACGATGTTTTACTACACCATTTTGAGAGCAGTGGGGTTAAAAGAAATTACACAAATTAAAGCGCTTGTCTGGGTGCGAACCTACGACCTACACTCGTAAGTCGCGGCTGTTACCACTGGGCTACCACTGCCCCGCCTATGTATTTCCTATGTAATCTATATACTTATAATAAGTAGAAGTGAAAACTCTGTACATTGAAAATATCAAAAAAATAAATGTCAGGGGGTGTTACTAGACCGACACCGAACCCAAAAATGTGATTAAAAAAATTGTTGTCTGTCTGTTTGTTCACGCATCACGCAAAAACTACCGGTTCGATTACGATGAAACTTGGTATAGTTATTCTTTAATATCCTGGGCACCACACTGGGTACTATCAACGCACAGCCCAAACCACTGGAGAGATCGGGCTGAAATTTGGCATGCAGGTAGATATTATGACGTAGGCATCCGCTAAGAAAGGATTTTGATAAATTCAACCCCCAAGGGGATAAAATAAGGGATGAAAGTTTGTATGAAAAATCTTATTCCTTGAGTTAATAAACTTGAAACTTAGCACGAATACTTATCTAAATAAATTATGAAGATTGCCAGTTTTTTTCTTCTAAACCCCCTAATAAGGGATTGGGGGGTTTTAAAGTCTTTATGGAAGAATTTTAGCGCGCAGTCCGGTTGACTCAAACTCAGTATTTATACCTAATATTGAAAGTAAAGAATAATGTGTATCAGGGTTTTTTGAAAATCTACCCCTGACGGGCTGAAATGGGGTAGTCAATTTTTCAGGGGAGGATTTTACTGCATGGCTTGATTAACTCGAAAATTAGTATAAATAATCTTTGAGTCAAGTTATGAATACATCCCAAACGATTTTTTTTTAATTCCACCCCTGTGGTGGTGAAAAGCGGGGATACAGTTTATATGAAAAATCTTATTCATTTAGTTAATAAACTTGAAATTTGCCTAAGTAAGTAATAAAGTTTATCGTTCGATGTCCACTGCGCACAGGATGGATTGAAAGCAGCACATTTTTGCTCCGTTGGTGTAATTGCCGTATGGCGTTCCAGTGTGAGGATAAATAAATAAGTACCTAAATACCTAAATTATTAGTTTTTCAAAACTACCCCTCAAAGGGGGATATAGGGGTGTTAAGTTTATGTCGAAGAAATTGAACGCGCGGTCTGAGTAACTTGAAACTCAGTATTGATACTTTTGGCAGAAAATAATTAATAATAAATATGTAAAGTTGTCGAAAATTTACCACTGATAGGACAAAAACGGGTAATTCGGTTTTTAAGGGGAGGAATTGAACTTGAAACTGTATGTTACATTTTCGCGCCTAAACCACTGAACTTCTGATTTGGCATAGATATAGATGGCATCCTGGGGAAGCACATACTTTTTATCCTGTTAGCACGTTCCCGTGGGATAATTTCCGACATCCACGCGGGCGAAGCCGCGAACAGAAGCTAGTACATACATAAATAGATATAACGAATATGGAGTTTGCCCACCATGCTTGCCCATGTGTATCCACTATATATCTTTCCACCATGTGACGAGAGAATCTAGAATGATCTTTTATCTTTACTAAACTTGTCGAATACCTAATTTAGACTAATACTCGTATTATAAAGAGCTAAAGCCTGTGAGTTTGTATGTAGGCGACGATCTTAGGAACTACTGATTCGATTCCGAAAATTCTTTCACTAATGGGAAGCCCAGCTGAGCTGAGCTGAGTGTCATATGAGGAGTGATAGTGATAGCTCGACAGTTACCCGATGTGGGTTCTAATTCGAATGTGACATTTTTAAGGTCAGATTGTGTATTACAGTCTGGCCGTCCAGGGAATGCGTTCTTGACACCCGTCAGTTTCATAAAAACGAATAAGTACGTGTTTTGCGAATTTGACCTTTATTAGTTACTAGAATTGTCGCGCTGACAGGTGACTGGAACGCATTCCCTCGACGGACGAACTGTAATGTCTATCGATCTATACCTACCAATACCACCTTTGGATTTCCTCGACCGTACGTAATCGGATTTCCTTTCTGGCAAAATATTAATAGGAATGTTATCATCATTTCAGATACATCAAAATGAAGTTCACAGCACTGCGACGGTACATCAGAAACAAAAATCTGTCATCACCTCACGTGTTGGAAAACTGCACACTCGTCATCGATGGCGACAGTTTCTTCAGGGATACATACAAAAACAGCGGCTGTCAGTTCATCCTGGGGCCTGACTGCGATCGGTACGCAGACTTCATCATTAACAAACTCAGCTTGTTCGTCGACAACGTTGTCAAATGTTGCGTTATCTTCAGTGGAGGCACAAAACACGATACAGCCAGAAGGAAAGTCATTCATCAACGCATCATTAATGACCGATATGATATTGCGCGAATAGACATGGCAGGATATTTTCAGCCCCTCTTCATTAGCGACGTCCAAAAGCAAGTTTTAAATGAAATGGAGATAAAGTATTTTGTGTGCGAATATGATTCTTTAGAAGACATTGTGGGGTTAGCCAGAAAGTTAAAGTGTCCAGTTCTAACTAATAATATAGAGTATAGTTGTTTTGGTGTATCTTGTATTACGCCGAATTCACTGGAAAAAGGTGCAAACAAATTAAACTGTACAATCTACAACCATGAGAAAGTTAAAACTGCTATAGGTGTTTATAATAAAATGCCGATTTTGCTGGCCTTATTGAACGAAAGTGGTGACTACTTAGAAAAGCTAGCTGAACGAATTGGAGATGGAGATAGCAATGATATAAAAACTGTAATACGATATGTTAAACAGAAAAAGGAAGCAACTGTCGTCAGCACAGTGGCAGGGAGTATTGATGACGAAGATCAAGTTAGAGTTTTTAAGGAAGTTTATGAGAAAATTAAGACTATATACTTATACCCGTTATGCACCCTTGTCGTGAAATATTTTCAAAGAGAGAAAGCTCATGGTTTATTCAAAGATGACAAGAAATGGTTTGTGAAAGGCGTCTCTGATGGCAGGATAGCGGTTCCGTACATCAATCTCAAGAGGAAAGGAGTAATATGTGGGTCTTTGTTAATGAATGACAGCAAGCGCCCCGATGCTTTGTTAGCAGCTATTGACATAATTGTTTACAGCCATTGTCTTTTGAAAAACTCTCATCATTCAACGATTCATCTCATTGGGAGAGAGGGCAAGAAAAGTTCAATAAAGGAGATTACAAGTCAATGGGATAAACACATATCAAATAGAGATATATTTACGAAACACCGTGTTGGGAATAAATTAAAGTTATTAACGAAGGAGCCGGAGGTTTTCGACCAGTTTCTTAAGGAAGTTCTTGCTGGATATGATTATAAGAAACCACTCGAGACTGTATCCGAGGAATGCTGGATTCTTATTTTAACTCTAGTGTATTACGTCCATAATAAAAATAAGGACTTCGTCAATGGCGCTTACTGCGTTCTTCTATCGTATGTAATGCTTGGTCCGGTATCTAGATTAGTAGGCAAATTAAAAAAGATTGGTCAAAGCTCGTCAGTATCAAATACCGCAAAGGACGCTGTAACCTTCTATAATGGCTTGCAGTTTTTGTTCAAACCAGTTAATTTAAGGCTCAACTATAATCCTACAGTTGTGCACAATTTATCTGAATTCCAGCATTGCCTGCAGCATATGAATTATTTAAATAAATTGTGCGGTCAAAAATTCCCCTGTACTGCATACCATGATACATACAATGCTACTTTTATTTATAACGCAGTTTTATTTATGGATAACAAAAAACAATTGCTACAATATTTAGAATATAGGTTCAGTGGATCAGTTTGTTTGAAGACATATAAAACTGTTGTTACTGGTTTCGAGAATTGTTTGTCTGTAGCCAAAGTGTTTGCGAAAACTAACATTTTCAAGTCTCTAGTTGTCAAGTCAGTTGACGATGAAGTTAATGATGTTTTTAATTGTTATGAGAACGGAACGAGTACACAAAGTAGTAACACGGTAGGCCAGGAGGAAGTTGACCAAAATTAGTTTGTAAAACTCCGTTTAAAGCTACGGCTTCTTAGAAGATCGGAGGCCGCTATAAAGGCCGCAGTGACGACTGCCATGCAAATTATGGAATACACCCCAGGTGGCAATCGGGATTAAAATTCCTAGTTGGCACCGGGTGGCGACTGGGAATTTTATGCGTACGATGAGCGGGACCCGCTCATCGTGGCCGTAAGACGTCGGACAACGATGAGGGGGATTGCGATCCACGCCGCAGTGTACAGCATTTAGTCGACACATGAAATATATCCGACGATTGTAAAATCTGCCATAGGTTTAGAGAATACAGTATACTTGTTATAGATTTAAGTACGTACCTATAAGTAGTTACCTTACATTAAGGTAATTATGTAACTATTTTTAATTACATATAAACCGTTAAATTTTCATCTTTTTAATCCTTAAAAGGAGTCATTGTACTCATCATTATGAACAACTTTTACTACGGGACCAACCCAGAAATCGTGAAAAAAAAGCAAGTTGATAGATTTATGTTCTCATAACTCGACATAATGTATGGATCAACAGATTTTTTTTGACGATTTCAGTGTTGGTCCCGCCCCCTTTTGAGGATTAAAACGGTCAAAATTTAACGGTGTATAGCTATTCTAATAAAGAAAAACTCTGTAATGTTCCTCAGACGACCTCTGGAATGTGTCCATCGATATGATTGTAACAAACCTCACGTTGGCGAAAATTTGTGAAAAGTGAGATTTTTATCTCGACATTATAATATTTATTATAGTTTATTCACTTAGGACTAATTTTTCCATCGCCAGATAATTTTTATTCGAGGAATAACATTGACGTTTGATAGTTTTTGTATGAAGTGACTGTCGAAATTTCAAAATTGTTCCTCGAATAAAGTCAAAAGTCAAAGTCAAAAGTCAAAGAAAAAATCAAAGTCAAAAGTCAAAGTCAAAACTCAGTCAAAAGTCAAAGTCAAAAGTCAAAGTCAAAAGTCAAAGTCAAAGTCAAACCTGACTACCACAAAACAGTGTTTATCAGTTGTTTAGGCTAAACACCTTTTAAACACGACATAATTATATGGACTTTGACGTAACACTGACATTAAACACTCGTTCAACAAGTGTTTAAGTTTTTGTAGTAAGACCCTATGTATTTATTCGTGTGCTGTGTGTGTGTGTTCGTGTGTGTAAAATTATCAGATAATTGAAAAATCAGCCCTTAGCATAATGGCGTTAGAAAAACCAGCCCTAAGTTATTTACACAGGCACCTTAATTTTCAAAATTCATTTGTAATCTATTGTTAGAGAAGAACCACTGGCGACCAACTGATAAGCAGTTTGACAGACTATATAAACAAAATACAGTTTCGGTTGGCGCAGTGGTTAAGCGATTGACTGCTGCGCTGCGTGTCGCGGGTTCGATTCCCGCACGGAACAAATATTTGTATGACCTACATGTATTTGTTCCGAGTCTGGGTGTTTTTCTATCTATATTAGGTATGTATTTACAAAAAAAAAAAAAATGTATATAAGTAGTTTATCAGCCATCTTGTTACCATAACACAAGCATTAGGTTGCTTAGCTTGGGACTAGATGGCGCTGTGTGAAATGTCCAGGGATATTATTATTATTAGTTTTTTTTAACTACCTCTACTTTAAATGATAATTTATCTTTTGACAGTACAAATTAATTTATTGTGTTTAGTTATATGTGGACTCTTCCCGTGACTAAAGGGCTAGCCTATTTTTCGGTCAAAGAATCAGCATTGCCATCCAACGTGGCACCACTGCCAGCCTTTTGGGCACTTTTCCCAGTGACAGCGATGCGGACGAATTTTTTGATGCTCAATTTGTTCTTTCCTTTTTTTGCCCTGTAATGAATTGTACATATACTTATTATATTAGTATTAGGTGGTGTATTGTATTTAAGATTTCTTATTATATACATATGTAAATTATAAATAGGTATCGAATACAAAATTGTGTTTAGTTTATGATTTTTTTTATTACCTTTGTACCTATAATGATTAATGTAACCTTTTATTTATTAGCTGTGGCATGTGATTAGGATTAAGAATAAAACAAATTAAATAATCATTAGGTACGTCTATTTCATTTATGCCATTCCCTTTTACTTGTAGGGTAAAGGATCCCCGAAATGACCAATTTGTAAATTGCAAATTGTTATACAGATTTGATCGTCTACCAAATGCAATTGAAGCGATTTCCAATATTCCTACAATAGCAATTGATTGCAATTGATCATTTCGAGGGCCCTTTACGTAAAACAATTGCAAAACGCGGTTGTGTTCAATCAAAACACCAGCGGGCGGTGGGTCGCATTTCGATACGGCATATAACCCCAATTATTTTCAGTGGTGCCGTATTTTCTCCGTACTTAAACTGTTCCGTTTTTTCACCTCTAGGGGAAATGCGAGTTAATTTGACGTAAAGCGATTATGGCGGTCGCGCCGTCCGCGCAGGCGCAGTACGCCATCAGACACGAACCGCGCTCCCGCGCACTCGCGCCCATTCAAATGGAACCGTGACGTTTGGCGCGAAATTTAAAATGTAACAAACCTTTCGACAGCACAAAACAACATCTTTGTTAACTTTTATGACAAAAGATAGCAAATGATATTAAAAACAATCGAGTTACTGAAACAAACACTAAAAAGATTACAAAAGCGAACGGGAAATTAATAAATCACGGTTGAATTCTTTGCTAACGACGCGTTTGCAATGCGGTCTAATAGCGACAGTAAAATCTGTTTTCTCTGAGATTCCGCGGACGTCTGGCCCGTGCGTTTCTGGTAGTCGAGCATATGCCGACGTACCGGTTGGTGGAGACTGCGGGCGTGCTCCCCCGGATCTTGCGCGCTGTCAAGATGTGCTTCCTGAACGTGCTGCGTCTGCACGTGTCGCAGACTCAGAGGCAAAAGCGTTTGTACAAGCAGTACATGGAGCAGCTGGCCGGGGCTTACGTGGAGAGATGTACGGACTTGAGCTCGATGCACTGGGACCGGAGATATAGTTACAGGGTCCCGTCTCCTGAGTGGCGGTATTCCTTGCCGTGTGAGGACCACTGGTGCAGCACGGATGGATCCAGGTCCTGCTGTGGATCGGAGTGCACGGACAGTGGGAGATGCTCTTCGCCTTGCTGCTCGGAGGTGATTTTCAATGGCGGACACCATTTTAGCGGGAAAAGAACGCCGAATATGCATGTTTGTCATCCTGTTTGCTATCCCGGAACCTTTGGGTGAGTGATTTTCTTTTACTTGAAAGTTCTTCTTTGGTGAATTTTTTTCTTGCTATTTGCAGGCGTATCTCACCTATATACCATGTACGGTGATTCTTCACAATATTAATCTTCCGCTCATAAAATATTTTTATTGATAGGTACCTATCAATAAAAATATTATACACACTACATACCCACTTTAATCTAGTTTTTAATTACTCTAGTTATAATCTGTTCTCTTAGCCTTACTTATAAAAAGAAGTGCCAAGCAAGGAAAATTTTCATATTCTTTTCCGCTCTCAGCCTGTTTTATAAATAGATCCACAATATTCTTACGGTACTCATACAGTATTTAAAAAAGTAAGTAATTGTACTTTTATCGTAAGTAATGGTGGATAGAATCTATGGGAAACGCGCCGTATACTCATAATTATTGTCAACTTTTTACTTTTCAAGTTACAATAGAACTTGAGGTGATAGTCAGTAAACATGGTACCTATGTAGTTTTGCATACAATATAAGGGGTTTATTTATAAACAATGGTTAAAGTTAAGTGACGTTTAAACGTCAAAAATGTGTGGTTAACAGTCGCTAATCACTACTTAACTTTAAGGAACGTTTATGAATAAAGGAATGTTCAATTGAATTCTTTATATTAGTTACTAGCACTTTATCAGTGACTTTGTCCGCCCTATTCCATATCCTGTGGGATTTTCGATAAATCCGTCCAACCCACGGATATCGATGGTCCAACCGGATATGGTTGATGTGTCAATCTTTGAATGAGATAAACACGACAAATCTTTACTGATTTGTGTCATTCCTTTATCCCAAAAGCGGGTATTTTTGATGATGTCTTATACACACCAAAACACGTTGTTCTTCTATAATCTTCTCGTGTAAAACGGTAATTTGTCCATCTTGCACTGGTCTCTAATAATTATCATAAACGCAACACGTGGTTAGCAATAATAATGAACTGTTAATTAATTACTTACTCGGAAAGCGTGCACTGTGCATCTTATTGCACATGTTCTGATAAAGGTAGCTGTTGTTTCATACGATTAAATGGAAATCGAATGAGAAGATTTCGATAAACTTTTGTTCTTGTTCAGTTCGATTTTTTTAACACAAACAATGAATTTCACCAATGCAAGTGTATTCAAGAGCTGTTAGTGTCAATATTCTTTAGCAATGATAAAACTGGCAGCTCTTGAACGAGGTTTAGATGTGCTGATCGCGTTAATTTTCATTGGTGTAATCCACCTTGAGATATCTAAAGGGCTGGTTTTAGGGTGAATTTGAAGATAGTCCCGTTGTCATATGATGGTGGGACTTTCTTTATGGAACTTATCATCAGTGTGGCTAACAAGAGGAAATATGGTCCCTATACATATAGTAGTCTTTGGGTGATACGTCCTCCGTCGTGACGCAAGTCACACTGTGTGTGTAAGAATTGCCATTAAACGTCTCTGATTATCACTTGAAACTCTGAATGAATAATATATTTATTTGCAAGAGTATATGTAGGTAGGTAGCTGGGTTTCAATATATTTGGCATTTCTGCCGCGCAAATATTTAGATTTTACATCTTGGTTATACTTATCGTATGCAGTACACATTTAGTAATTATCAATAACATAAAAATACTAATAGGTAATAATTTTTGGATTAGATACAATGCAATTAATAAAATAAAATACAATTCTAGTCATTTAAAATAAAAATTTAAATAAAAAATAGAGAATCTGGTTTCGAAGCGTGACATTATTAGAGCGGTTATGGTGTAATCCACCATTGTTTTAATCAGATGCGCATTTGTTTCACAATCTTTTGCGTCATCTTGACTTTTCTCCTGATGTTTTGCAACTAAATGTTTATTTTTTATTGTCGTGTCGTAATGTACGAGTAAGCACGTCTTGCTTACAGTGTATTTACATACTATTTTATAATAATCAAGTGAAAGGGCTGCCAATTAGTACCGGATCACTCGCGACGAGAGTTGCGATTCTAAACTTGAACGTAGAAATTTGAGAACCTGTCTTTTTTTTTCAGAATAAATTATGCTATAAAGTGCATACTTTTGGTCTTCTGTGTCTAGGAGTAAGACACGTTGTTGTGTGTTATCACCATTATCAGTCATCACTCTCCTGCCCTTCTCCCAATTTATTTGAGGTCAGCGCAACATCGTCTTTTCTTTCATAATTCTCCATTAGTCGTAATCTCGGTAGTCACCTCCTTCCTAAACATATCATCATTCACACAGTCCATCCATCGTTTCTTTGGTGTTCCTCTACTCTTATAACCATCGACATTCAAACTCAAAACTTTCTTCACGACATTTAGGTACCTCATTCTTCCGTATCACATGCCCATACCATACTTATGACTATCACCATGTAAATAAATTCCATTATTTTATATAAAAATGCACCGTTACTACTGCTACATGCGATTCATAACCGCTACTTTATCTATATAAATCTATGTAAGCACAAGTTTACCTCTGTCTAACCACCCATAGAAAGATTAAGAACATACTATTCGTGACGAATCTCACATTGTGTACAGAAAACATAGCTAAGACAAACAATGCTCGCGTGAAACAAGCGTCGCCTTTATTTCATTGCGTATGCACGCTCCGATGAGCATCATATGCATTGAATGCTTCTTGCAAAAGGTTAATATCCTACGATGTTATGAAACTAAGACTAATTTGTAGGACCTGTTCAGGGTTGCTGAATGTCCTTTGGATTCAAGATTTATTATTCACTTGTAACTAAAACGATTAAAAACCAATTACAATAATTAAAGGCAATATAAAAACAAAAGAGAAAATAGAAAATTATATAGTTGAGGTGAATAGTAGTAGGTAGGTACTTCCGACATGCCAATAAAATTATTAAATGACGTTTATTACACAATTGCTCAATCAAAGAAGGAATCTGCTACTTGCTGTACTGATTCGTAATCGGCTTTTGACTCCTTGAGTGCAAATCTTTTAAGACTTGTTTTAATTATGTATTGACTAAATAGGTGGTGACGGTTAATAGATACTCACTCTAAATTAAAAATGTCGTAAATTAAGAAGTAAACAAGTTCAACTGTAGAAATCCGGACAAACCTGGATATAACACATTGATGTTTCACAAGGATGTGTGTTGGGCCCTGCTTTGTTTTTGTTTTTTCACTCTTGTTTTTAATGCGAATAGCATTTTTATACAATTTAAGAGATCTACATTAATATGGAAAAGTGTTAACCCTACTATTGACACCCTATTAATTACCATATACAACAGTTAACAAACAAGCTAATTTAAGCTATTAATTTACTAATACATCAGATATTTCCGGACAAACAGTTTTGTAGCTTTCATGTGTGTACTGTTTATGTACTAACACTATACAGTATCACGTATTATCGGGCAACGAGCGGATTTTAATATCAAGGAAACGCCGGGTAAACAACTACACAGACCGTACTGCAGAATTCTACTACGGAAGCAGTAGACGACATTTGCCGTAGGTAGCCGGTAGACAAGTTCTTGAGCGGACTGGCGTAAAATTCGGGAAGTCTTTGATTGATTAGCAATGGAAGGCTGTTGATTGATGATGAATAAATAGTATGCATTATTACCAAGAAATAAATCACTTTTAAATTCTAAGCATCCTAATTGCGCAACACACTTCGAATCACAATCTGAATCATTTTGAAGGATATGGCTAATCCATTGCTTCATATGTTCGAAAAATTTGTCTGCTCAACAACGTAAATAACGCAATGAATGTTGTTGAACTGTCAAAATGAAAGCCATTGCTACTGTTAGTGAAATGGACGGCTGTTGGTTGATGATAAATAAATATGCATTATTACCAAAAAGTAAATTACTTTTAAATTCTAAGAATATATTATACATGCTTCCGTTATTATTATTAGTATAGGTGCAGTTAGGTACCTATGACAAAAATAAAGCTTGTAACAATTTACAACTACTTTCTCGAAAACTACACAGAGAACTGTGTTTATTTAAAACTTACATAAAAATAATAGAAAGCTACATAAACTTAAAATAACGGTGTTACCATTGCAAAGCGTATATTATCACAGTGTGTGCAGATAAATGGTGGCAACACTGGAATGCAATTATTCGTCATGATGATTGACGGAATCGAAATATTGTGGGATTGCGTGTTAGCTTGCTCATTATGATATGTAACATAATAATATGTATTTATTATGAGAGAGTAACGAATGCAGAAAATGTGGCCCTCGTTAAAATTACGTATTTAAATTACACAGAGGCGAAGTTATATTAATAAGACTCTCTTTTGCTAGATTTTGCACTTTCACCGACTCCCTTCGTTTTTTAAGTTTTTTTGCAGTCACTAATTGGAGATACTCTAGTCTATTGTTTGATCATAGAAATTTCTGAGGTTCAGTGGTTTCCCGTCAAAATTAAACTATTGTCGTCCACCTCGGCCCTCGGCGCAGTGATTTGTTGTTAACTACAACATTGTGACAGTGAAAATTCCATTATTTTTCCTTCCTGACCTCCTGTAAGTCAAAAATATTAGATTAAATAAAATGTCTTTAGGTCAGTTACTTGTAATATACTAAGTAAGTAGTTATCGATCGTTATTTTCGAGCAATTAAGATGACATACCTACAAGACATATCTAGACGTTTGTTTTATCGTTTAAAACTCTGAATTGATGTGCAACGCGATTCGGTATTTATCGTTATTGCAATGATGGTTATTGTCCATTACCGTCCGTAAGAGTAACAATGCGATGAATTTATTATAGCCATTTATTTTGTCGCTTTTCTACGCATCGTTTAGCCGGACGTATTCGTTATTAATAGTCAGACTACCGTGTCTGAGGGGCCCGTGGCTAAATAATAACAGCCGCACAGGTCGATCGATCAGGATAAACTACGCTTGCCGCGGTTGATCTGTGGATGGGTGACCATCTTTACATAACGAGACTCCTCCGTGCCTCGGAAAGCACGTTTAAGTGGTTGGTCCCGTCTGTCATTCGTGGATCTTTGACAATCGTTACGGGTAGTCAGAAGCCCGAAAGTCCGACAACCAGTCTTACCAAGGGGTATCGTATTACCCAGTAACTGGGTTGTGGAGGTCAGATAGACAGTTGCTCCATGTAAAATACTGGTATTCAGCTGCATCTGGTTAGACTGGAAGCCGAACCCAACATAATTTGGAAAAGGCTAGGCAGGTGATGAGCTCTTGGTGTCTTGGTGCTTGGTGCCTATGGGTCGCATAGTCCCCAATCAGTTTTTGACCGTTTAGTTACTTGTTTAGAGTCAGTGCCGTAATTGCGTAACATATTAATTACCAATCTCAATAATTTTAAAGGATGTTGCTAAACCATTGCTTCATAATGTTCGGAAAGTTTGTCTACTCAACAACGTAAATAACGCAATGAATGTTGTTGAACTGTCAAAATGACAGCTGTTGCTACTGATAATATGTTACTCAGTTACCCCGTAAGTTGTCACACCTACATTCCTCATAAGAGTAGGCACTGGGCAGTTACCTACTTCCAAATCTCCCCAGCTATAGGTCCCAATATTAATTGGGGGCGACAATGACAAGCATCATTTCCAAACCAACTCACTCGCACAGGTGTTTCTCTTAGGAAAAGCAACATGACAGCTAATCGTTAATATGCTCTTAACTTGTTATTTCGCGTGTCAGCGAGAAGTGCTGTCAATAACGTCGGCGGAATGGCAGCAGTGCGTTACACTCGCTGTATCTTTTTATCATACGTTTTTCCGGGGAAAACAGCCGCTCATCCACGCAGCGGAATATATTGCTTTGTGGTGTGACTGTTGGGTTCCGTATCAAGTTGACGAGAGTTTTGTATGATAGATGTGGTCTGCAACAAGAATAATGTACCCAGTATTATGTAATACATACCTTGATTTCTTGATCTCATCGCTTTCCACCAGGCGAGAACTGGACCATTTGCTACTTAATTGTTTTTATAGTGTAAATGAATTTTTTGATAAAAAATGCAGCAGTTAGATATAAGATAATTATTATGATACTGAGATTTGAGAATGGAAGAAGAAAACGTGTTGCGCCGACCCCGAGTAACATGGGATAAGGGCAGGAAGAAGAAGACTGAGATTTAATTATATTACGAGTACTTTATATATCTATTAATCTTAAGTGAGTATACAAATCCATAATAACCAATGTTATTAGAAATGTTATCATTTTAATTTTAACAAATTAATGTGATAAAGTTACATTTAAGTAAATATTTGTATGCCAGTCCACGGCGAAACATGTAAGATCATAACTTTATTTATAAGACCTGTTTTAAAGCAAATACATTTATTCTTATTCTTATAAAAAATAAAAGAGTGTCTTTGGAGTTTCTTGCCCGTTCTACTTCATAGAGATCTACGTTTTGGAATGGGCAACTTTCTGACTAACTGCCCGAGTCCATAACAATTCAATAGTGTCTGTAAATGGTTTAATTGAAATAAATTTTTTGAGTTCGTGTTTTATAAGCGGACCTGCAAAGTTGAGAGGCGCAGGTGGTCTGGAAGCAACGAATTTTAAGATATTTTTGTTTGGTTTTGAGAGACGGTAGGCACTAGATAATTACACAAGAATTTATATGTGTCACTTTAGAGACGAGTTTGAAAGTCATAAGTTCCTCCGATTACATCGGCATTGAACCTATAACTTAGAATTGAAACACATAATGCTGCTAAATAGGTATTAAATAAAGATGAATGTTTACTTATAATAAGTATGCCAAGTTTCAGCTCAATCAGCGGAGGATCTCGTAACACACTAACAGTAGCAATGGGTTTCATATTGACAGTTCATCAACATTCATTGCGTTATTTACGTTGTTGAGTAGACAAATTTTTCGAAAATATCTTTATATGTTCGAAATTAGCAATATCCTTCAAAATGATTCAGCACCCTAATTGCGTAACCCACGATCAATCGGAATCTGTTTAATTTTGACAGTTCAACAACATTCATTGCGTTATTTACGTGTAGAGCAGAATTTTTTTTCGAACTTATGAAGCAATGGATTAGCAATTTGCTTCAAAATGATTCAGATTCCGATTGATTGTGTGTTACGCAATTAGGGTGCTGATTGTGGTTGGTAGTGTGTTACGAAATTAGGGTGCACATTCCAAGTGCTTGAAAAATGGATTATAAAGAGAGTAACCGTAATCACAAACGAACGAAGCAAGTAAATAAAAAGTTCGTAATAATAAGCTTACATGCCAAACTACTTCACTAAACAGACATTCTATTGTTACCTACATAAAAAAGGTTTATCAATAAGTCGCACTGTAATGTTTCTGTACCGTGTCGTCTGTACGAAATTAAAAAAGAAAAGTTGGCCGACTTTAGTGTTGGGATCGAATCGATTTTAGTCGATTATACAATGCCGTAAATAGTGCCAACTGATTTGGCGCTCCGTGCCGTTCATTACCAGTTGGGCCCACTTTTTTTTTTTGTCTATTACCGAAGTAGGTAGAGGTTGCATCAAGAATAGTCAAGATGCGTTTATTTCCAGGGTAGCGGGATCGTCCGAAAGGGTTACCGCTGCCCTGGAACATAAAGGGCTAAGGAAGGAACACGGGTGGGTTTTAGTCAGTAAGAGTCTGACACTCCCTTCCGCTCTACCCAGAGCGGGAGGGGTCATTTGATGATTTCCCATCCTAAAAAAAGATGCGTTTATTTTCTTCATGGCTAGCCCAATCGTAGATATAGTGAGGTTTGTAATTTTGACGTTTTTGATCTTTGCTACATGTTTCTTGCTTACCTCGTTCAGTTTTTAAAATAAGATTGACGTGTAAAAGTGTTTGTACAGACGCTAGCACGTCAAGCTACCCAATACTGTCAAATTTTCCCAGTCAACCTTGAACCTTAATGCTTTGGCGATAAAGTTGATAATCTATTAAAGAAATAGGACAGATTGTAGTAGCTTGATGCGCTGGCGTCTGTACAAACCGACTAACAGAAATAAAATCATTTATAATTTATGTCTAAGCTGACACAGAGCCAAGACAATTAAGTAATTCAATCGGAAGGTAACCGTGATTCCTTTGTAAAGCATGGCACGGTTGGCGCCGTGGGTAAGCGATTGACTGCTGCGCTGCGTGTCGCGGGTTCGATTCCCGCACGGAACAAATATTTGTATGGCCTACAAGTAGTTGTTCCGGGTCTGGCTGTTTGTGTATGTGAGTTTAAATGTTTGTAAACGCACTCGCACGATACAGGAGATATTCCTAATGTGGGGCAACGTTTTTATAAAAAAAAGCAAGCCACACATTTATAACCACTTGCTTACTTACGCTAAAAAGTTATGAACGGTTTTAGGTTTAACAGGAGTTTCCAGAGAGGATTTACCTGTAGATTCTTCAGTCATTAAGATATTGACCATTGAAGTTAAGGGTGAATGGGCAGTGGCTAAAATCTGCATTTAGCAAAATGTAAGGGCATAACAGCATATTCTGCTAATTTATTTTCTCTTCGTTACAAGCGTGTGAGGTGGCAGCAATCTTGTCCACAAACATTATTTTAATGAAGTACGAAAAGAGATAAGTCGCTCAGCGCGCTATGGAGCGATCTATACTCATTGCTCGGAGTCCCTTTGAAGGATAAAATCAGGTATGAAATTATCCGGAAAAGAATCGGAGTTACCGACATAGCTTGGGGGCTGGCCATGTTTGTCAAAGGACCGATGGCCGGTGGAGCAGACGAGTCCTGGGGCCCTACTCCGAAGTGCAAAGTGCGAATGTTCGGATCGGACCGAAACATGGCCGGACCGAATATTATTGAAAAATGCGAAAAAAGTTCGGATCGGCTCAGTTGGGTCGGGACCATAGTCATTATTCGAAAGAGTGTAGAAGTGTAGGATCGGAACCGACCGAACCAAATAGTAACTTCGTAGCAGGAAACGGCAGAACATTCGGCCGATACTACTTCGGAGTAGACCCCCTGGATTGGAGACCGCGTATTGGCTAGCGTAGTGTGGGACGCCTCCCAGCGGCTCCAGCTTGATGGACGGACGACCTAAAGAGGGTGGCTGGAGAATACTGGATGCGGATGGCGGGCAGGTTGTTGTGGCGCAGTCTGGGAGAGGCCTATGTCCAGCAGTGGACTGCAATACTCTGAGTTGATTGATTGAATTTTATTCGAAAAAATCCATCGGTTTTTACTAAACTTCAAATATATCCGACGACCCTGGTTCTTATTGCTTTTGGTGCATTTAATGAAGCAAAATAAGTGAACGGATATTAACGTTTATAGAGCAGTTTTGTTGGTTTGTTACTGGTAAACCGTAGCTAACTTAGCTAGATCAACAACCAACGAAGATAATCAAATCAGCGAGGAAATTACAATTGTAACGCAACGAAAACGTGCTGCTTTCATTTTCAACTTATTTTAGTTTATTTTTTAACTATTTAAATGATCTTTTGCTACCTAGCTCTCTGTAGAATAAAGTTTAGAATTTCCTGTTATAAATATCGTGCCTGAAAAACTAGCATGACTTATTTTTTTAACAAATAAGTAACTTACCTAGTAAAAAATCTAACTGATTATGTAAGACGATAAAGTAGTCGATACCTAGAGCTACTTTAGAAAGAGCTGGTTCTTACAAACAATTATTATTTGTTGAGTTTTGGTAGTGTTTGACGTTGAACTAAAAAATATAAATAAAAAAAAAAACATTTTTTTTTGTGGCGTTTTTCCGTCGCGTCTTTTTTGAACACACATTACACAAAAACATCACAACAAATAGGTGTAGGTGTGGTTTAATAGGACTAAACTAACATTTATCTTCTGTCCTTTTCTTAATGAAATAGAAAGAAAAAGATGCACTGAACTTAAATTTAGTTTAGTTTGTGAACAAGGGAATCAGCGCCAATATGAGCCCATTTATCAAGCGAAACTTGAGTTATCTGTATTATATTTTTTTATCTACCCACAAAATAATTAAGTACCTATATTGTACAAATGTCTAGTTTTTGTAAATCTCTTAACAATATCGACTAGACAAAGGCTACCGCTCACAGGCGCGACACGACTCTGGTAGAACCATTTCAATAAAGTTTTCATAGAAAAGTTCTATATAGTCGATTCGAGCCTGTCTGCGGTAGCCTTTATCTGTAATGCCCGGTACCTAACTAAATAATTAGCATCCTCCTGACTGTTGGCTAAAAAAGACATCGGATTTCACAAATTCATTCTCAAACAGTTCCATGAATGTCATTTCTGTGTCCATTCATCCATTGTGTTGTTTTCTTGCAAAAACAAACGTATTTTACGCCGATATAATGACACCTATAATGCTAAAACATGCATGTCTTTGAATCATAAATAACGCCTGTCCGATGACAAGCTTGTATCGACCAATAAAGACAGACAAGGAAATTAATTGTTGAGCAAATTGACACCTACGTCAATTTCGTACAATTGTCAAGATTACATAAAATGCAATCAGCTTATAACGTTCTCGATGCTGGGACACAGGCCTCCTCTCTTTTTGAAAGCAAGTGGGCCGTAATCCACCACGCGGGCCCATCGCGGGTTGGTAGATGTCACATGTCTTCGAATGTTTGGTTCTAGGACATGCCGGTTTCCTCACGAAGTTTTCCTTCACCGGTTTGAGAGCAGTGGTGATGAAATAAAAACTTGAGAGGTGTCAAGGGACACCCGGATGGAACGAAATATAGCTGGCTTGCTTTCTATAAGAGAGAGAGAGAGAGAGAGACAGACAGAGAAACACGCGCACGCCGCACGGCTTACAACTATAGTAAAAAGTGTCGTTCCAACTAAGTATCGGTCTTAGCATTATGCTGAGCGATGGCCGTTTTGCGTGAATGTGACGCATGTTTACCCCCAACTTGTTTTTTTTTTTTGGGTGTTTATGTCCTTTTTTTATGCGTCATGTTTGCCGCAAATAAATGCATTTTTCTTTTTTTTCTATTCTTTCAACTTTTGGTCTTAATTTTTTCCGTCTAGCCTCCTTTCGCAACGCGCGATAAGAAACTTCGTTCCTATAAAACACGAAGTAAGGCACCTGTGGGTTCAAACCTACGACCTACAACTAGTATGTCGCGGCCGTTACCACTGGGCCACCGCTGCTCTCCACAACTGTTAAATAATCATTGTTGTGATTTGAATATACTGACAATGTTAGTTGGCAGTCAATTTGTTTAACCATTAATTTCCCTAACATTACACACCTACTTGTATGTTACAAATTGGCAGCGGTGGTGCTGGCGGTGCCAGCCTGGCGGAGTGTTAAAAAACTGTAGGTGCTAATGAAGTTTCGTAGTAGTACATAAATGTTGAGTTATTGTAATGAACAGGCGTTTCCTCCAGGGGTACCTAAATCATTCGCAGTACCTGAACTTTTTATAATACACAGAGTATTGTAAAAAGTTCTAAAGTCCAAAAGTATATATTATGATAAAAATGTAGGTAAACAAATGGATCAGAAAGTGTAACTGTGGATTCTAGTTTGTACACACGGCTACACATCAAGCTATGCAAAACCAGTATTGGCTGACCGTTCATTGTGAGAAAATATCATACTTACAAAGTGAGGCCAAGACAAACTGGTTTTGTATAGCTTGACGTGTAGCCGTGTGTACAAACGCCAGCAGGTCAATCTACCCGAAACTGTCAAATTTTCTCAATCAACTTTGAACCTTAATGCTTTAGCCATTAAGTGGAAAATCTATTAAAGAAATTTGACAGATTGTAGTAGCTTGATGTGCTGGCGACTGTACGTAACATACATATTCGGCCTATAATGTTCCCTCTGCTGATGCTGGGACACAGACCTTATCACTGTGAGAGGGAGTGGACTGTAATCCACCACGCGGGCCCAGTGCGGTGGATATCACATGTCTTCGAATTTTTGTTTCTAGGAGATCCCGGTTTCTTTACGATGTTTTCCTACACAGTTTTTAGAGCAGTGGTGATGAAATAATTTACCTACACAAAGTAAAGTGCCTGTCTGGGTTCGAACAGTCACGGCTGTTTCCACTGCGCCACCACTGCTCTCAATTGTAGTCAATTTGTAGTGTCACTTTCAAATTGAATCAAATTTTGGAACGAAGTTCCTTATCGCGCGTTGCGAAAGGGGGCTAGACGGAAAAAATTAAGACCAAAAGTTGGAACGACACTTTTTGCTATAGTTGTAAGCCGTGCGGCGTGCGCATGTTTCTCTGTCTGTCTCTCTCTCTCTCTCTTTGAACTTCGTTCCATCCGGGTTTCCCTTGACACCTCTCAAGTTTTCTTTTGACATTTGTAACCTACCTACATTTTCGTTAATTTCTTTTCAAATACAATTTAATAATGTTATTCAAACAGTTATTGTTGGAAAAACTGCTGAGAAATAACGTTGAAACTTGGCTTGGGGCAAGTAGGAGACTTAAGCCAAGTTGACCCCCCGCCCCCCTTAAGTTTATTGTAACAACTGTAAGTCTGTAACATACTTTATTTTACTAAGGGCTGATTTTTCAATCGACAGATAATTTTATTTATGCAATAAAATTGACGACTGGAAAAACTATCAAAAATTCAAAATTATAACTCGGTTAAAATTATCTGGCGTTGGAAAAATCTGCCCAAAGACTTATAAGTACAGTCAACAGCAAAAGTAGATGATCAAAATCAGAAATTCAATATCTAATCAACGGAGTTCGTAGCTATATGGCAGCTGTACTAGTAGTAAATGTTTAGTATAATTTATAATCACATACTTTTGAATCACTTCGACGCCACAAAGTTCTGACGCGAACTCCGTTCATTAGTATTGAATTTCTGATTTTGATCATCTACTTTTGCTGTTGACTGTACTAGGTTTTTGAATATATCGCTTCTAGTGTAGGCAGGTTCTCGGGAACTAACGAGCTTCTTGGTATCTAAATCTGACTTAAAGTACCTAAGTGTTTAAACAAGAATGAACATAAAATTGACCATAACACTCGCTAAAATAACCTTAAAACTGTGTCAATTGCCGGTTGCAGGAAACATGGACATTTTAACAAGTAATAAAGAACATTAGACCGTTTACAGCTGACTTGCGGACTGGTTTATAGTTAATATCGCCAGGGTAATAGCCCATAATGTTAAGGGCAGCTGATCAACGAAAGTACTAGTTTGTCGACTCGTTAGACCATAACGAAAACGCTTTCCACTCGGTTTTCAATTACTTCTTTGCAACTTGGAAAAGCGACTTCTTAACCAATACTATTATCCATCAAGACCATTTGTTTTTATTATTTTATATTACTCAACCACTTTCTAGTTGCATTATTTAACTATATTTTATTGCATCAACTTTCGTAGGACATTATTGACAAAGAAAGTGATCAGCGCCATCTGTGATCGAGCAGCTGGACTAGTATGTTAGTTTAGTTGGAAGGTGTGATAATAGATGGCGCTTCGAAAAAACATATGTATGTTTTAGAGTGAGATCGCAAAAATGCTATCATAGAAGTCAATTTAATTTTGTGAAAAACAAAAAACAAAATAAAAACTATCAATGAGTCAGTGTTAACAATGATTGGGAGAGTGGACTCTCCTAATCATTGATAACACTGTTGTCACTGTTGTATTGCTGTTGTCTGTTCTAAAAAAATGTTTCTAATTTAATGAAATACTACAAAAATCGAATTGGAATAGATTTTTGTAGTATTTCATTAAATAACATTTTTTTAGCTTTCGGGTCAAAAGGCTTTATTTATATTTATTTACACAGTAAAATATAAACAGATACGATATATAAAATTAGACTACAAAGATACTGCTTACTTTTTAAGAAATTTCTTCCAGCAGACCTGCGAAAGGAGAAATGAAAAAGAATGTCTGTAGACAATAGTCTCTGAGAAAAAGATGAATGTGCTAGTGCTGTGCAGTAAGTAAATTAAGTACCTACCTACTTATTTCAAATTATCCGATATTTAAATGTTGAAAAGAGAATGATAATCTGGTACTTATTCTATTACTGAGATCCAGTAATGTAGACATGTGTGTAACTTTAACATAACAGTACCAACAGTCAGAATCAGAGTAACAGACGGAAAGACTACTGTAACCACTTTCCGTCGGCAGAGGATTTAAAAAGAAAACTATTTCACTAGGCTACAGGCCTTGCTCTACTCACCTAACAAGTGAAACGACGCGTGATGTTATAGTTATATATATATGTTATAAATAAGTACATACATTGAGGTGGCCACACACTTGGGGTCCCGTTCGGTCTAACTGTACTCCGAGGAGCAGCTGCGTTCCAGAATCATACGTAATCCCATTATAATTTGTTTATTTTATCAACGGCTGGTAACGGAGGCTCGGCTAAATGTTCTTGTGAGCGAGGTGATTATTACTTGCTTTGACAAGAAGGGTAGTAAAGAAGCAATTGGGTACAGCAGTTAGCTTTAAATAGAATGGATGAGGCTTAAGGTGGATGCTCCAAGGTAGCCCGCGAAATTCAAATTTTCTTACGTTTTTTGCAATTTGCTGGTATGTACTAAGTTGTACGTTGATTAAAATACGATTCGCGGCCGTAACAATTATGTATTTACAGAATTATAATCAAGTCATCAATACAACTCTCTAAGATCAACTAGTAATCCTACTGAATGACTATTTCATGAAATCTTGACATTTTAGGATTATGCTAACTTAACAAGTTGTATTACTGATTCTAATGATTATAATTCTGTAAATACATATTTGTTATGGCCGCGAATCATATTTTAATCAACGTGTAACCTAGTACTGTCAACGAATTGCAAAAAACGTAAGAAAATTTGAATTTCGCGTGCTACCTTGGAGCATCCACCTTAAGGGTTCGTCAGTACCTAGATATTGTTTAAATACTAAAGCGTGGGTGTTGGAAGTTATCATTCGGAAACGGACGTTTAATAGATCTTTTTAAGAGGAATAATTCCGTAATAGGTACAGTCACCAAAAGAGAAAAGTAACCAGGGTCGTCCTCGTCGGATATATTTGAAGTTTAGTAAGAAACCGATGGATATTTTCGAATACACTTTAATTTCATACATGAACTGTTTGTTTTCTTTATTCGAAAACATCTAGTAGTTCAACTATTACCGTTTATACATTGTTTTTATAACTCTATTGGTTTACGCGGCGCACGCCAGTAAAGCGGCATGATTTTTTCCGACATTTTCAGCAATCATCTTCATATTTCAGTAAATTTACACTTCAATATTTCTCATTAATCACCCATTGACCATTGGTGCAGACCGTATAAAAATCCATTCCGTAGTTTTTGCGTGAATTGCGTTCAGACTTAAATACAGACACGGCAAGAGGAATTCGTTTTATCTATCTATACTTATAATAAATCTGTAGAAGTGAAAATTCTGTACATTGAAAATATCAAAAAAATAATTTACAGGTGGTGTTAATAGACCGACACCGAACCCAAAAATGTGATTAAAAAATTTTTGTCTGTCTGTCTGTCTGTCGGTCTGTCTGTCTGTCTGTCTGTCTGTCTGTTTGTTCAGGCATCACGCAAAAACTACCGGTTCGATTACGATGAAACTTGGTATAATTATTCTTTAATATCCTGGGCACCACACTGGGTACTTTTTATCCCGGAAAAGTATATACAATAAAAAACAAACTTAATTTTGCGGTTCGATCCCTATACCCGATTACCACTCTCTGTACTGTACCAACCGCAAATACTAAGTTTGTCGTAGGTTGGGTCACCCGCAGTGGAGTTCATTTTTATTCCTTTTAGTTTTTAGAGTTATTTAGGTTTATTTTTATATGAGTCGTAGGTATAGATTTTAATTTTAAAGTATAGGTAGTACCTATATTTGATAGTGTACGTAGTGACCGTAGGTTATTTTATAATACTGTTAGGTAGGATTAGTCATTCGTATAGATATTAGTTTTTAGGGATTTTGCTTATTTATTGAGTTTAGATTAGTTATCATCAGAAATAGGTTTATTTAGGTAGGTATTTAATTTTCTGTTATTGAGTTTTTTTTTATTAGGTAGGTACTTAGGTAAAAATATCATATAGGTAGGTACCCTCTTAATCACCACTAATGAGACACAAATGGTTTTCTACTGTAATTAGCCACAAAGGGCCCGCGAGATAGATGGCATTCTGGGGAAGCACATACATTTTATCCTGTTAGCATGTTCCCGTGGGATAATTTCCGACATCCACGCGGGCGAAGCCGCGGGCAGAAGCTAGTAAATAATAATTATGTAGTGATTGATACATGAATGAATTGCGTCGTTCTACCAAAACGATTTACGTTTTGTGGGTCAGCTTTCAGGCAATTCATAATCGACAGATATATTATTTGGGTTACTAGGTACTCCACCGGACCAAGTGAGCCCCTTTTCCAAAGATAAATCTTTAGTTGAGCCAATTGGCCGAGATAAGATTAACAAGATGCGTAATCCTAATATTTAATGTGCGTGTGCATTCGCTAAATACAATATTTTCACCACAATAACTTATTGTTGTAAGTTAAACGAGTGTTCATACTGTGTATCATGTAGATTCTCTTAGGCTCTGTCTATCTAATAGATATATAATCTAAATACTTTCTTTGTTTCAAAGAATGGCCATTAAATTCTATTTAGTTTTGCTTCAAGAGGTACAGATGAGTTGATATTTGCATTGTGCAACCATGTTGGCTGTAAACAAAAGAATATTGAATAAACATAACATCACGCGTGTATACCACAAAGGGTTAGGCACAAGTATACGTACCACCGCACGTCCTCGTTTCGCCAGTTATGTTTAGTGTGTGTCGTAGATCAGTGGTGGCTCAGTGGTAACGGCTGCGACTTACGAGTTGTTGGTCCTGGGTACGAACCCAGACAGGCGTTTTACTTTGTGTAAATTATTTCTTCAGTCCTTTACTGGGCCTTTTTGGTGCAGCCGTGAGGCACACTTTCCTGCTAATTTCTTACATCGGTCTATAAACTGTTTTCTATTTGTTCTTTTATTTGTGTTATCTGATGTAATGTATCTGGTGTATTGTGTGTCTTTTGGCCTGTGCTAAATAAATGTTTTTTCTTTCTTACTTTTTCAGTCCTTTACTCCTGCTCTTCCCTTACCCCAATTAATTTGTGGACGGCGCAATTGTCATGTCTTTTCAACTAGCTCCATTTTCCTTACTGACCGACCCCTTGACAATTCAAAAGTGCCTGTAATTGGTTTATTTGCAATAAATTCTTGAGCTTTTACCTTCTATACATGTCTAGCCGTCGTCATTAAAAATCTATTCCACACTATGTAATGTAAAAGTTATCCGGTCATTGTGACCGGATAACTTTTACATTTTTAATACACTACGCCGCAAATAATGCGGGTCAGTTATAAAAACTGCGATAACTTTTAAAATATTTGAGCAATCCTTTTAAAATAAAAACTAAATCAAAGTTTCTAATTTTTTCATTTATGTTGTTTATTACAAATATAGGAAGAAGTAAAACTTTTTTTATCTTTAAGATTGTGTTAAAAACCATAAATAAAAAATAAACTTCTAAGGGCTGATTTTTCAAACATCTTTATTCGAGGAATAATTTTGAAATTTTGACAGTTATTTCATACATAAACTGTGTAATTTTTATTCGTGGAATAAAATTGACGTCTGACAGATTTTGTAAGGCAGAACTGTCAAAAATTCAAAATTATTCCTCTGATAAAATTATCTGACGTTGGAAAAACCAGCCCTTAATAAAATTAACTTCATAATCTTGAACTTTTATGACATTGATTTATGCATTAAAATTGTCTATGATACAGTCTTTAACTCATAAAGCTCAGATAAGCTCTAATAATCTATTATAGGTTCTTCTAACCCGCTTTCTTTGCAGCCCAGTGTATTAGATTTATCGCCAACCGCAGCTCTGAGGCAATTTGATTGGTAATTCGAATAGATTGTCAATCGAATTGCATGTGGCGGAATATGATTTAGTGTCACATCCTTTCTAGCAATTTCGACACAATCCGTTCAAAATCCAGTTCTTTCGTATTCCTTGCCTTCCTAGCCTTGAATTATTAATGCGTTTTTAAAAATAATGACGATCTTGATCTCTATCATCACATATTTCATTCGCTAACCACATCTAATTAGGTGCGAGAGAGAAAAATAAAAGTCCTCATTACTTCAAGAGCACGTAATCTAATTAGAAATTGAATCCAACTATAATTAATATTTATGTGATATAGTTTCAAACCGGATTTTTTATGCGTTATTTATGATGTTGCTTACATTACATGCGTATATTTTAATTAACGCGTAATACATAACTGTTTTGTGCGTATTTAGTTGCTTTCCTAGAACATAGAATTGCAATGGCTATAGGCTCGCTTCCTACCACATGTGGGATTTAGACATATCTGGCGAAATGTGGATGTACTATACTATACAGGGTTCGTTTTCAAAGACCAGTCAAATTTAAGGGTGTGGTACAGAGCATCAGACTGAACAACTTTCTCCATGGGACCAATATCGTAAGCGCGAAAAATTTATCAACCCTCCCATAGAAACTTTCAATACCTACTCGACCTAAACGTATGGGACGGCTGAATTTTTATTCGTGATTACGATGGTGGTCTCATGGAGGAAATTGTTCAGTCTGATGGACTCCCCTTAAATTTGGCTGGTCTTTGAAAAATAACCCTGTAGGTACACCTCTGCCTGCACAACCCATGGGGGAAACAAAGCGTGATGTTATGTTCTACAACATAAAAGAAACTAACGGATTTATTTTTTGTTTTTCTTTTTGTATAGTTTTAAGTTATCTAATCTTTATATGCAAATGACAATTCAACTTTTCTTTTAATATTTTTATTGCTGGGCTTGCTCTTGACCTCGATCACGCCTGATGAAAAGCGACGGAAGAGGTCTCTTGGTCGTTAGGTGGGTTCTTTCTTTCATCTGCGTACCAATTTGCAGCATGAAGCATAGTTGTCGATAGTTCTTAATGAATAAGGATGATGATTTGATTGGCTAAGTAATAACAGCCGCACGGGTCGATCGATCAGGTTAAGTTACGCTTGCCGCGGTTGGTCCGTGGATGGGTGACCATCTTTACATACTAAGACCCCTCCGTGTCTCGGAAAGCCGTTGGTCCCGGCTGTCATTCGTGGATCTTTGACAGTCGTTACGGCGTCGTCAAAAGCCCGAAAGTCTCATAACCAGACTCACTAAGGGGTTTCGCCTGTAACTGGGTTGTGGAGGTCTGATAGGCAGTCGCTCCATGTAAAATACTGGTAAGTACTCAGCTGCATTCGTTTAGACTGGAAGCCGACTCCAACATAGTTGGGAAAAGGCTAGGCAGATGATGATGAGATACCTCACGGCCCCGTAGATATAGGTACAAATTTAATAAGTTTATTGGTCCAAAAGAAAAGCAACAGATTACAGATATACGTACGTCTTATAAAGTGATTTGCCAACTGTGTGAAAGATGATAGGTATGGGCGTATGGCTATTAAGGGGGTGTCGGGGTGACTACACTGGATATTGTGAAGACAACGATGACGACTAATAGAGAAGTAGGCTAGAGATTGATGATGCAACTCAATCATAGACAAGTATTTTTCTGAAGTCTAGCTGAGTAATTGGCTGCATGCAGCTTTGGCTATATGTATACGCACCGAGTTGTGGGTTCGATTCTCGCACCGAAAAGAAAAAAGATTGATATGACCAATTTAAATAGTTAGTAACTTATTAGTTTGCATTATGTTTTGCGTATCAATTTGCAGCATGATCATGAATCATAGTTGTCGATAGGTCTTAATGAATAAGGATGATTATCAGATTTGGATGTAAGTAGTGTAAAAAGATGAGAAAGTTCGCAAGGTCACTGACGGGGCTGACTGCCCAAGGCTCCTTCACGTTAAGTTGGTTACAGATCATAATCATAATCATTAATCATAATCATTAATCATAATCATTTATTCATTGTAAAACATAGGTACATTATAAGTTGTTATTTGTTAATATGTTGAGGGCGCTATGCTTTGCCTCTAGGGCGTACAGAAGTAGTAAAACAGTAACATGCAATATAATTAAAACAATAAATTAATATAAATATTACATGAATCACAAATAAAAAGTAAAATAAATTAGATCATCTCACTGAACAATGTCGATAAGTTAACTTGATAAATAATGTGTAGTGAGAATATTATAAAATGAAAATTGTCAGCACTTACTTATATAGAATGTTAAAGAAATTGAATGATGTCATAAATTAAAATTAAATGTCACTATGGAAGAGTATTTCGTTGACCCAACATTTATTAATAGCTAGCTGCGCCCCTTGGTTTCACCCGCACAAGTCTCAATCACGAGGGCATATGATACAAAAACATCCACTATATACACATTACACACATTGTATACATGCACTATATTCTAACTGAACAGACAGCTGTGCTGCTGGGAAGTTTGTTCCGCCACTTCTTCTTCCCAGCGATAGCACTAGGAAGTGGTGAAGGGCGGGCGTTTTTGGGGGACTGTCTTTTGTAATTTTGACGTTCGAAAAGTGCTGACTCTCAGCCTAATTTGAATAAATGACTTTTGATTTTGATTTTGATTTTTGAAACCCAGGTAATGACGTACCCATGTGCATCCAAATCCGTTCAACCATTTTAGTGTAAAAGCGTAACACACTATAAATTAGCCAGTTTATCTCGACAGGTGTTGTTTGATAAAGCACCTTTCACCTGTCTCCTCTCGATTATTGGCTTTATCAAATAGGTTCCAATGAGTGAGATAGTGATCAAACACGATTCTCGATGTCAATAAGGTGGATGTGACGCATGGTTTGCCCAAACATGTTTTTTTTTTGTGTTTTTATCGTCATGTTTTACCGAAAATAAACGTATTTATTATCTTTCCTTCTTTTCTTTCTTTCAATAACAAAAAAGTATATAAATAAAACAAAGTCGGTCTAGTTACAACATTTATTTATAACTCAAAAAACGGCTGAACCGATTTTTACGATCTTTGATTTGTTGGGTTTGTGGAATAACTATTAAAGCGTAGAAAAATTCACGAAAAAATATCTGAGGTGGTACAAAGTTCGCCGAATCAGCTAGTTTATAATAAAATGACAAAATAGTCACTTTTTCCTGACAGGAGCTGTTTGACAGGTGAAAGGTGCTTTACCTTTCACCTGTCACCTCTAGCATAATGTTTTATCAAATAGGTTGGTCCCAGGTGAGATAGTGTTCAAACACAATTCTATAATGTCGATAGTAAAAATAACCTACAAATTGCTTCCTTTGCTTTGTGAAATTACTTTCAGATGGCCTCCAAAACTTAGTTGACATTTTTTCCGCCTCAGCTGTGACAAACCAAATTATGATTTAAAATTGTAGTGATCCAAATGTTTCGGTTTAAAGACATTTATTTTCTCAAAGAACATACAGTTCACTTATAGAGAAACTTAACTAAATTAAAAATATGTTGTAGATTACATTACGACGTCGAGCCATCCAATAAACAGCTCCATATTAATATTTTCTTTTGTAAAAAATAAAAAATAAATAAAAAAGTAATTATGTTGCTAGGTAGGTAACTAAAATACGAAGCTAGCAAGAATGTTTGAAGTGCTATAAACTGTTTTATTGACTAATTCAAATAAATTTGACTTCTATTATCATAAAAAATAATAAAGTATTAATAATCTCTTAGGAGTAGCTGATAATTTTTTTATGTGGTCACCACAGTTCAAGAGAAAATATGTCAACTAACTTTTGAAGACCACTGGTATAACCAGAGGGGCAATTCCCGTAATTTTAAGAACATTCACAGTCTGATCTCAGTCTCAATCTGTCAAAAAATACCTCTAATTTCCCTACATTTTGACAAGTTTTTGACATTTGTTTGTCGCTGAGATGAGACTGCGACTAGATTATGAACGAAATTTAAATTAAGATAATTGGCCTTCTGTAATATTACGTTTTTTTCTCATTTTTCTCAGCCATAGTACAGCATCCCGTTGGAATGTTATAATAGTAGAGGTATCGGCTCTATGGTCTAATTACTTGACAGCTGCCGCTAACTGAGAGTCGAGCCTATATATAATTACTGGCAGAAGATTCACTGTTATGCTCATGTTAATAGCTTACATTGAAATAGTAGGCTTAGATATATTTGACATGAATTCCGGTAGTTACAGACGGAAAAAAACTTATAGAAAAGGAGTTTCTGAAACTCAAACTTAAAACATTAATTTTAAATAAACCAATTACATAGGCACATTTGTATTGTCAAGGAGTCATCATGAGTCTACAAAAATCCACTGCGGGACATAGGACTTTCTAATTACATGACATTCAGCTCAATTCTTGGCAACTCTTATCCAGCTGCTTCCAGCTGCAAAGATCGTCGCTCCACCGAGTGTAAGGGCGTCCTAACTTACGTTTGCTGATTCGTGGTCTACACTCACGAACACGTCAGCAAAGAGTCACTCAGTCAGAAAGGTGAAGTTGGTTGCGTATTCCAAAGCGTAGTTTGTTCCTATGAAGAAGAACGGGCAATAAATCTCCATAGACTCTCACACTCTTTATATCTAAATATTTTAACAGATTTCTTCAGGAACATCTCAAGTTGTCCGTTCCATAGCAGTACCTATCTGTGTTGAATTTTGAATATACAGACACATGTCTCTCTTCTACTTTATCTCTGAGTTTGACCCTTTGTAAGTTCTTAATTATTTAGGGTCCAATCTTGGTGGCTTGGTTGAAGGCGTTATTCATGTAGCCAAAGTTTGATCACTCACCATACTAATACTAATAATAAAGCTCAAGAGGTATCGGTTTTTTGTTTGTTTGTTAGTCTGAATGCGGTCTCTGGAACTACCAGTAGATTTTTATGACGGCTCATAACTTGAAGTACCTACGTGGTCCTTAAGAAAGAAAATACGTTTATTTGCAGTAAACATGACGCAGAGAGAGAACACAAACACAAAAAAGAACAAGTTGGGGGAAAATATGCGTTACATCCACGCAAAACGCCCATCGCTCAGCATAATGCTACGACTCTATGCGAGACAGAGTCTCAGCGCCAAAATGCTAAAGACCAAAAACATTGCAATTTCACCTTCGTTTGAAACGAACCTATAAAGACAAGGTCGTTGCAATTCCTGCCAGATGTTCTGCAAATAAAAATAAAAAAAATTAATAAAAGTCTAATAATTAAAGTCTATAACGAATGCAGCGTACACTCACAAACTCAAGTGTTTACTGTATCTATTGCGCATGGTGTTGCGCATCCCGCACAACCGGTCGCGCAAGGTCGCTTTCTTCAGAAGTACACGCGAACACAGAAGTGGTTCGCTTGGCTTCAGGTTTCTAATAAGTGGTGCTAAACGATGTGGTGGTGTGTTATTGAGTTAAATGGTATGTATGGTGGGATTATGGTGCTGGACTGGGTGGGTTAATAAGGTGGGATTGGTATGGTTTCCAGTAGCTACTGTTTTTAAGTAGTCAGCCTACTATATACTACTCTTTCAAGGTGTTTACGGAGGGTTTCTGAAATGGCTTGTTGACAAGTCCTAAGGTTAATGATAACTTTTAGGCTAAGACTTCTGGTGTAAAGATTATCAACTTTATTTATAAATGTAACATAAAGTTAAGTAATAATTAACGTCTACAAAACCATACATTTTTGACGTATATACGTCTCTTAACTTTAACCCTTCGGAACGTGGATCCACGCCAGACACAATGGCTTTTATTTGTTTCTGTAATTACGGCATTCAACCGTTTTAGCAACGGGGTTACTTAAACGAGCATACTTACCTATAGGGCAGGTCCAAAGTTGTTTGTTAAAAAAAATCGCTGTTACATAATAACTTTAAAAATGAAATGCATCAAAAAATGAAATGTATATACAAATTGTATCTTTAATTACTGTAATTGGTTTTAAACCGTTTTAATTAAAGTAACAAACAAATAAATCAAGCAGGAGATGAAATATAGTTCGCGAAAAACATGTTCTTTATTATGTTACATGCATTTCTACTTACAATAACCTGAAATGATGTTGATCATATACGAGAGCAGTTGTGGCTCAGTGGTATCAACCGTGACTTATAAATTGTAGGCCGTGAGTTCCTATCCAGTCCGCCACTTGACTTTCAACACTGCTCTCAAAACGGTGAAGGTAAACATCGTGAGGAAACCGGCATGTCCTAGAACCTAAAATTCGAAGACATCTGACATCCACCAACTCGCACTGGGCCAGCGTGGTGGATTAAAGCTCACTCCTTCTCGAAGAGAGGAGGCCTGTGTCTCAGCAGTGGGAACATTATAGGCTGATTATACATATAAATAAATCAGTGTCGGGTTAGTTTTATTTTTTAGTTACACCATTTATAACTCAAGAACGGCTGAACCGATTTTTATGATCTTTGATTTGTTGGATTTGTCTCCACCCCGAATAACTATTAAAATAACACAACGAGAAGAATTCACGAAGAAAAATCGGCTCTGTCGCAAAATGACCACTTCTCAAAATGACTACTGGTAGCAAAATTTCCCTTTCGCAAAATGTCCCTTTCGCAAAATGTCCCTTTCTCAGAATGTCCCTTTCGCAGAATGCCCCTTTCGCAAAATGTCCCTTTCTCAGAATGTCCCTTTCGCAGAATGTCCCTTTCGCAAAATGTCCCTTTCGCATAATGTCCCTTTCGCAGAATGTCCCTTTCGCAAAATGTCCCTTTCGCAAAATGTCCCTTTCTCAGAATGTCCCTTTCGCAGAATGCCCCTTTCGCAAAATGTCCCTTTCTCAGAAAGTCCCTTTCGCAGAATGTCCCTTTCGCAAAATGTCCCTTTCGCATAATGTCCCTTTCGCAGAATGTCCCTTTCGCAAAATGCCCCTTTCGCAGAATGTCCCTTTCGCAGAATGTCCCTTTCTCAGAATGTCCCATTCGCAAAATGTCCCTTTCGCAAAATGTCCCCTTCCTCAAACAGGCATTAATTCCTTTCATCAGTAAAAGACCCGGTCAAGAGCCAGTAGGTGTACAACACAGAGGGGTACTGTAGTAATGTTTAATCAGTAAAATGGGTAGGTGCATGCACATATACTAAAATATCAATTGTGAGTTGTGCTGCCCAGCGCCACCGTACCACAAACGCACTAGAAGGCTGGCATCATCGTATTAATATAGGACGATTCATTCATCATTCTACCGAGCCTTTTCCAAACTATGTTGGGGTCGGCTTCCAGTCTAACCGGATGCAGCCGAACACCAGTATTTAACATGGAGCGACTGGCTATCTGGCCTCCACAACCCAGTTGCTGGGTAATACGATACCTCTAAGTACCTAAGACTGGTTGTCAGGTTTACGGGCTTATGACTATGTAACGACTGTCAAAAATCCACGAATGACAGCCGGTATCAATGGCTTAACGTGCTTTCCGAGGAACGGAGGGGTCTCGGTATGTAAAGATGGTCTCCCATCCACAGACCAACCGCGGCAAGCGTAGCTTAACCTGATCGAGTGACCTGTGCGGCAATTATTACCACACCTAGTTTAGGAGCCTACACCTAGTTTAGGAGTCAGAGAACTAAAACTATTGTGACCTAGTTATAAGCCTTATATTCTCTTAGTCTTTGTATACTGTAATGTGTCTTAGTTAGTATGGCTTTTGGTGAAATAAAGAATTATTATTATATTATATATCTATTATTTATAATATAATATATATATAAATAATATATATATATATCTATTATTATAGCAACGGGCCCCTCCCGAAAAAAAATAATGAAGATAATTCATTTTCTCATACATTTCGTATAGAACGGCTTTTTTGATGATATATGAGGCGATACGAAATTCAGGTCAGCTAGTTTATTTACTTGTATAATAATAAAGATGAAAAACTTCAGCAAAAAGCAAAGAAAAGCAAAAGTTGTAGGGTCAATGAGTTTCACCGTGCCTGTACACCGTACAATCCGATATTTATGATCTCGAGGAATATTAGAAAACCGTCAGCCGTCATTTTCACTTTCGACCGAACGTAATAGCTGCTTCATTTGAATTTCTTAAGCAAGACGGACGCCACAGATGTTTTCTTCGGATTCATCAAATAATTTGAATTTTATTTATTCATTTAACCATTTATATACAGGGTCATATTACATTAGCGGCGACGGCACGGTTGGCGCAGTGGTTAAGCGATTGACTGCTGCGCTGCGTGTCGCGGGTTCGATTCCCGCACGGAACAAATATTTGTATGACCTACATGTATTTGTTCTGAGTCTGGGTGATTTTCTATCTATAATATGTATGTATTTAAAAAAAAATGTATATAAGTAGTTTATCAGCCATCTTGTTACCATAACACAAGCATTAGGTTGCTTAGCTTGGGACTAGATGGCGCTGTGTGAAATGTCCAGGGATATTATTATTATTATATTATATTAGCTAGCGAAACTCCGCAGACGAGATGAGTGTCGATATTAAAACAAATGTAAAATTAATTTAATGTTTTTTTGTGGGGTCATTGACCGCAGTTACAGTAGTTACTTGAAATAGTAGATAAAGAGAGCCACAATATGCTCTCTTTGTCTAAGAGAAAGTACGTAAAATCAAAAACAATTCACTCAATAAAATAAAACAAATAATATAAGAATCTACTTACATACCTAGGGTTTCATTGACAGTTTTGACAGTGACAGACGAAAAGACCATCAAAAAAAAAAAAAAACAAAAAACAAAAACGCAACTTTGACGCTGTGGAAAGATAGTATTCTTTCCCTCCTCTTTTAAAAAGTCGCAACTGTTTGGTTTGGTTTTTATTTACGAGAGAAATGTTTATTTATGCTAAATATAAATTTATTCGTAATTAATTGGTCTGTGTGTTGAATATTTGCATGCTACTTAAGTAAGAGTGAGTGAGTCAAACAATTTGACGTGTCCACTTTCGGATGTGCAGGAAAGAAGCATCGTTTTTTTATTATGTTGGCAACATTGATTCGTTAAATTCTTTGTGATTTTAGTATCGGTTTGTGCTAAATGTTCAGCAGTAAATCATGAATGATTCATTTAGTATATGATTGATTGAATCATCGTTGCTTGTGTCTGTATATCTCTTTAATTGGAATTTCTGAATTTATATAACGATACCGGTAGGTACCCGTGAGATACCTACTTACTAAACATTTCTACTGATTGATGGTAGGAGTATCTACTTAATAATAATCCTAAATTAATTTATTCATTAATTTACCGATAGATGACGCAACGCCTAAGCCGCTGGGTTTAGAAGGATGAAATTTTGCAAAAGATTTCCTTATGTAAAGAAGGTGATCACTACGCAAGTATTAAAAAAAAAAAAAAACGATAAAGAGGTTAAAATAGATATTATTACAATTTGTATGGAATTTGTCATTTTTAAATCCTGAGAAGTTGCCGATGGGAATCCCTTTCAGGCACACGGCATTAACAAGCCGTGTGCCTGAAGGGGATTAATAACATCAGTCTACCTGACATCATCATCATCATTTCAGTCGAAAGACGTCCACTGCTGGACATAGGCCTCCCCCAAGCACCTCCACTTCGACCGGTTCTGTGCTTCTCGCATCCAACGGGTTCCTGCGGCCTTCACAAGGTCGAGAGAAGTGGAGATATTCATGTACAGACCCCAGCACATCAAGCTACTACAATCTGTCAAATTTCTTTAATAGATTTTCAAGTTTATCGCTATAGCAGCAAGGTAGATTGGGAAAATTTGACAGTTTCGGGTAGCTTGATCTGCTGGCGTCCGTACAACTATAATCTAATTTTAGTAGGTCTGTACAGAGTGAAAGATTCAATTCCTTTAAAGCTAAACTTGATCATTAGGTCAAGTTTAGCTTTGAAAGGAATTTAATCTTTCATTCTGTTTATAACAAACACCAATGAAGTAACCGACGAAGAAATGATAATTAATTTTATAATTTATGTAAAAGTAAACTTTCGTCACGACAAGGGACTTTTACTTTTGCTGCGACAAGATGAATTGCCCACTTTACTTTAAACGTGTTCAAGGTAATCTACATAATCTGGTTTTTGGAATAAAAAAGTTGAATGACGATCGATTTCTTGTACAAACATTGGTTGACGAAATTTAACCCAATGAGTGTTTGCTAAAGGAAATCCACAGCTGAGCCAAATAAAAACACAGAATTAACGGTGTAAAATCAAGCATTCTACCTCGTCCGTGAAATTTCCTGTTCTCCCGACCCCAGCACACGAAATTTATGAACGTTAGAGTTGGCATAGGCAACTGAAGGAACACGGGTGGGTTTTTTCACCCAAAAAAAAAAAGAGTGGTGCAGTTGGTAATACAATCTTGAGAAATGTGAGTGAATTAGATGAATTTGAGAAGTTAAGAGTTTGGATGGTGTCGACGATGATGACGCAGATTCATTTCTAGTTCATGAGAGGTAATTACTTCAAATCGGTTGGTAATCTAATTCCAAAAGCTAACACGAAATAAGAGAGTTATTTTAAACTGTTTAATCTACTGGTATTAAGACTTCAGCCTTCAACTTTTTGCGTCGCTGACATTGGGTCCTCCGTCTCCCTGATACAGTACACTATTTGCCACTACTACATTCCTCATGTTAAAAACTCATCTGACATATTCAATCAACTTAGCCTATATATAGCAGTCCACTACTGGACGAAGGTCTCTCCAAAGCTGCGCCGCAACACAACACAACACCCTGTCCTCCGCCTTGCGCATCGAGTCTGTCCCAGCTGAAGGTTTAAGGTCGTCAGTCCAAGAAGAAGAAGTACGCTATCTACAAAACCTAGCTGCGTAGGCGTTCTCACTGACCCTGATGACTCCATAACCCTCCTCCAGGAGAGCAGTAGGACCACTAGTACAGTGCACAAACACAAAAAAGCATCATTCCGACCTCGCCACTGAGGCCCCTCGCGACGACCCCGACGTAATTGTCACCCCTGGGGCTGCAGTCTCGACATTCATAGCGATCGCTTTACGACTGAATTTGGTCGCGAAGTCCTGTCACTCCATACATTACACCTGTCAATCTGGGACTTTGCGACCGAATTCGGTCGTAAAGCGATCGCTATGAATGTCGAGACTGCAGCCCCTGAGCCTTGCTCGACGAAGTGCCAGTCCGCGCCGTAGCTGAGCCTCTAACTTTAAATGCCCCTATTAATAATTATTCAAATATGATCCAGCCTGTCCCATCTTGCTGTCCTCTCCCAGCGACGCCCTAAGCCGAGTTCCATACCCCACACCTGCCCTTAGCGTGCAGTCGCTTAGTACAAACGACAGCAGGTCAAGCTACCCGAAACTGTCAAATTCTCCCAATCAATCTTGAACCTTAATGTTATAGCGATAAAGTTGAAAATCTATTAAAGACATTTGACAGATTGTAGTAGCGTGATGTGCTGGCGTCTCGTCTGTACTATAAGTTATTCGCCTCTGGCTGGAGGCTTTAAGTCCACTTAAGGCAACCACAGGAGGTCTGGTAAAAATTTGGTAGTAGACCGCAGGTGTAGCGTTACACTGCGCGATACGTGGTCTCCTTTCTAGAAGTCTGCTAAATGTCTCCTCTCTACCGAAATAGCCGTGTGAATGCAAACACAGATTTCTGGCCATCGGCCTATTGTTCTAAAACTCGCCTTGTCAACAATTGCAACAATTGGTATTGTCGGTGTTTGTTTGTATTTTAATTCTTGGACACTGATAGTTTGTAAACGCGAGCGTCATTGGTATTGTTACTTGTTTATTTTGTTCTATAGATATTTCGGATGTTTATGACAACAAATATTTTTAACCCCCAACAAAAACAGAGGGGAGTTATAAGTTTTACGTGTGTATCTGTGTATTTGTGTGTCTGCCTGCGCCATCGTAGCTCCCAAACGGCTGAACCGATTTTGATAAAAATAATTATAGAATGAAGAGTCTTTAATGTCTGATTACGAAAGCATGAATATTTTCTTGAGAGAGAGAGAGAGAGAAAGAGAGAAAAAGAAAAGAAGTAATGCATAAATGCATTATTTTTGTAAAAGCATGTGGTACGCTAAGCTATAAAACCTGGCTTATAGTTTCGGGGGTACGGCAGGTATGGTATATACATATTTGATGCAAGTTATTTGTTACATGTCGCCTCGTTTTGTATGACCTAAATAATTGTAGTAATAATTTTATTATTTTTAATTATCTTGTTATACCAACCCGCACTGGATCCGCGTGGTAGATTATAGCCCACTCTCTCGAAGACGAGGTCCGTGTCCCAGGAGTGGGGACACAAAAACCCCTTTTAAATAAAAAAAAAATAAAGATATAAAACAAAAGGAGTGGGGACATTATAAGCTGATTAAGTGATAATACTCGTATTTTTAAGCACTGGGGTCCTACTCGGAAGTGCAAAGTGCGAATTTTCGGATCGGACCGACACATGGCCGAACCGAATATTATTAAAAAATGCGAAAAAAGTTCGGATCGGCTCAGTTGGGTCGGGACCATAGTCAATATTCGAAAGATTGTAGGAGTGTAGGATCGGAACCGACCGAACCAAATAGTAATTTCGTAGCAGGAAACTGCCGAACATTCGGCCGATACTACTTCGGAGTAGACCCCCTTGTTTCTGTGACAAATATACATATTTTTCTTTTTTATGTATAAGTTTATCTTGTAAAGTTTGAAAAAGGTACTCCAACAGGGTATCAGGTAGCAGACGTCCTAGGCAGTTTTAAAATCTACATGCAGCTGTTTAGGTGGAAATAGACTAAAAAAAGGCCGCAGGAACCCACTGGATGCGGGAAGCACAGAACCAGTCGAAGTGGAGGTGCTTGGGGGAGGCCATATGTCCAGTAATGAACGACTTTCGTCTGAAATGAATATGATGATGATTACACTTAAAGATGACCATCACAGTAATAAGGATAAAATGATTATGATGCATAGGAAAATTCATCTAAGCACTTTCTCATTCATGAGAATCAAACCCAGGGCGTCGAATTGGCAACCGAGCTTGCAATCACCAGACCACTAGGTTCTGATGCATAATTAGATGTTTAAATGCAATAATGATACACCGTGATATGCATGGGTTGCCATATGTATTTATTTTCACGGTTTACAAGTTACAAACAGGTTAGTAAGTCGATGGAGTGGTTGTGTATTTAAATTAGCTTTTACTTGTCTGTTTTGCGTTTTAATGTACAGACGGCGGCATATCAAGCTACCCGAAACTGTCAAATTTTCCATATCAACCTTAATGCTTTAACTATAAAGTTGAAAATCTATTAAAAAAAAATCACAGATTGTAGTAGCTTGATGTGCTGGCGTCTGTACTCGGATATTAGTTGATAAATTTTAAGCAGGTTTTAACTATTCAAGCGTCGACTTATTTGACACAATTAATCGTTTGTTCCCACTATTCAGCACATGATTCTAGATCCCCTAGCGTTGAAAATTTTCGTAGGTAATTTAAAAAAAAAAAAAGGCTCTTCCATACATTTTTCTATAAAACGGCTGTTTTTTTTTATAACAGACTAAAAATTCCTACGCTAGGGGGGAGTCTAGAATCATGTGCTAAATTCATGGTTACAGATTGTGCGTCGATGTCCCTGCCACCCTGTATATTGCTATTGTAAACTAACTTCTGCCCGCGATTTAGTCTGCGTAAAATTTCATGTTCCCCCGTACCAGCCGCGCCTTCCGCTTTCTGACTGTTTTTCTTATTGTTCGGCTCCTAAGGGTCGATAAATAGACTATTAACCTTCCTTAAGAATTAGTTTATTAAATGCAAAAAGGATTTTTCAAATCTGACTGGTAGTTCCAGAGATTAGCGCGTTCAAACAAACACACTCTTCAGTTTTAGTAAGTACTTATAGATTAAAGTTGCCGTTCGTTTGTCTGTGTGACCGCGTTCTTCTACTAAACTACGCAACCGATTTTAATGTAGTTTTCACCATCATTTAGATAATTTATTCCAGAAGGTTTATGAGAAGGTATATACATTAATATTAAACTTATACGTAATAAAGTAACCTCGAGGTTCGGTCAAGCCGTTGAATCGTGCGAAACAGGGGCGGTTACTGCTATCATTATAATTTGTTGCGAGAATTATCGGTTTCTGAATTAAGTTAAAAGTTAACCATTTAACATTTTAGATAAGAAAAACGTTGAGAATCGTCGCGACATACTTATGTTAAACCATCTTGAATGCTTCTGTCTTTTTAAAGTACAAATTGACTCTTACATGGTAATTAAATCAATCGGAATTAATAGAATACAAAACATTGATTTTAGACAGAGTCCATAATGGTTAGGAACAATTTTACTAAACATCTAGTGTTAGTTGACTAAAAGGGATTGTGGCTAAATAATAATAGCCGCACGGGTCAATCGATCAGGTTAAGCTACACTTGCCGCGGTTTGGGTCGAGGATGGGTGACCATCTTTACATATCAAGACCCGTCCGTGTCTTGGATAATACGTTAAGCCATTGGTCCTGACTGTCATTCGTGGATCTTTGACAGTCGTTACGGGTCGTCAGTAGCCCGAAAGTCTAACATCCATTCTTACTAAGGGGTATCGTATTACCCAGTAGGTAACTGGGTTGTGGAGGTCAGATAGGCAGTCGCTCCATGTAAAATACTGGTATTCAGCCGCATCCGGTTAGACTGGAAGCCGACCCCAACATAGGAAAAAGCTAGACTGGTAATGATCTAATATTAGTAGTTGTAGACAAAGATTTGCATACGATTAAAATTCAGCAAAAATGCGATTTATCGACGAAATTCCTTTTCACATGAAGCTTGGTGGAATTGATTGGATATTTAATAGGTATTTAAGATATTGATACAGATACGGATTGATCGAGTTTCACGGGGGCTCGTGGCTCAATAATAACGGCTGCATCTTAACGGTTAAGAAACGCTAGCCGAGGTTGGTCCGTGGATAAGTGACAATCTAGTAAATCCAATACATTAAATTCTGAGACCCCTCCGTGCCTCAGAAAGCATGTTAAGCCCTTGGTTCCGGATGTAATTTGTACCTAGATCTTTTACATTTGTTACGGGTAGTCAGAAGCCCGAAAGTATAATTTAATGTGATTGACCCCGAATCGGATATAAAAATTATTTGCTTACGAACTTGGAAACTCGTTCAAGGTGGAGCATTTTAGTAAAGAATGTAATGTGCAAAGTTAATTAAATTGTAAGTACTAATCATTGAGATGACAAAAGCAACAGAGGAAGACAATGCTAAAGATGGAAAGACGAACTGGTCTAAGTTGGAGAAGAGTTACAAGAGATAAAAATCGGTAGAAGTTGTCTTTGTCAAGAGGCATTTTGAACTAAGAGACATTCCGTAAACCAGTACTAAAGATATCAGCAGGGTAATTCTCGTAATTTTAAGAACGTTCACAGTCTGATCTCAGTCTCAATCTGTCAAAAAATACTTCTAATTTCCCTACATTTTGACAAGTCTTTGACATTTGTTTGTCGCCGAGATGAGACTGCGACTAGATTTTGAACGTTTTAAATTACGGGAATACGGGCCCAGAACGCAGAGTGTTCAGAATTAAAGGGCTTGTAATCCAAACTTCTTCTTAACGTGTCGATGGTAATCTAAATGGACTCGGCCCAGAATCCGGCTACGTGTTTGGCGCCATCACTAGCGTCCATCACTTCCTGTAACGTGCAGCTGACAGGACACGTAGGTCATGATATTAAGTGTCCCATCGTTTGTGGAACAGCACCACATTTACACTCCAAGGCGGAGTCATCTATGAATCTCTACCTGAACAGGTTTTCCTTACTTCGTACTAATACTAATATATTGTTAATATTATAAATTCGAAAGTAACTGTCTGTATGCTACCTTTACACACCTAAACCTCTGAAAGATTTCGATAAAATTTGGCTTTAAAATTTCGATAAATTTTTGTCCCTGTAGCACGTTCCCGTGGGATAATTTCCGACATCCAGGCGGGAGAAGCCGGGGCTTAAGCTAGTACACTAATAATTACAATCTGTAATTATTAAAATTATGTGGACATGACATTATGTCAGTGGGTTTTATAGAAAATTTAATTGACCATAGACAATAGCTCGATTTCATCGTTATTTATTATCTGTGACGCAGTATATTGAGTATTTTATATACTATAGCTATAAATCAAGAGAAAGTATTTATTTAATGGCATTAAGATTCTTTAATGATGTGTGTTTTCTGCATATGAACACATAATATGTAATCTTAATGGAGGAGATTTTCGACATTAGTGTTAAGATCAGCTTAGTATTTTTTATTTACTTTTCTTTATTCTGATTGTTTTCGTGTAAACTTTCATTTTTAATTTGATAAAATAAAATGACAGAGCTGCTATCGACCTTTTTTATCATTTTGGTCTAGCAAATTAAAAGCCAGAGTTTAATTAGGCTTCATGAGTTTTCAGAGTATTCGACCTTCTTATTTGATGACTTCTACGTAGTGTCTCCATAGACAAATTGATTATTTCTTCTCCAATTCTTCTAGAAAAGCATGAACATTGTAAAAGAAAAAACGCTACATATTTCAGATATCAATTTCTAAAGCACATCACTCTTAGTCATCATGAGAATGACCTATAATGTGTATCAAAAATCAAATATTACCGTAACTCCGGTAAAGTGCAGAGACGTACGGTAACTCCTACGTAACATAATATACGATACTACAGCGAGATAATCTTCGTTCGTGCATGTGGTGCACGCATTCGAACGTCGTCAGACGCCGCGACCACGCGTCTCCCGCGCAAATTGAAGCGCGGCCATGACTGCTTTTTTGTTTTTTTTGCAATTGTTTTTTTTTGTATAGTGCCAGTGCTTGAAAACTTTTTAGTGCTGTGAAATTGTTACTAATTGATTTGATATTGTTTTGGATTTGACTTTGGCCCTGTAAGTGATTTGTTTATGATTTATTTTTGGTTTTTAAACTGTGTTTTTATTATTTTTGTAGGTAATTAGCGGTTAATATGTTAAAGCTGCGTTAAGTTTTGCATTTAATTTTTTTTGATAAGCGTGATCGAGACACATAATATTAAAATAACAACAATTTATTTATTCCACCTAGATTCAGTGCATAAGGCCTGTAACTTTGTAAGGTTCTGAGGTCAAAGGCAGTATTTTCACGACCTTGAAAGTAAGATTAAGCAGAGTGATAAAATGAAACAAAATGGAAATACCCACCCACCAATGAAATACTTTATTTCGTTTCAGAAACGTAATAAAGTTTCTCATAGATCTGTTTTCATGGAGTTGATCTTATATAGCATATCATTGAAGAGTTTATTGCGTGGTAATGCATTTCCCCCGGTCTACTATTACTTATTAGTAGATGCTTATTATGCGAATGACAAGCAGTAAAGCTTTTATGTTTTACTTTCATTTGTAAGAGGAAAATAAACTTTAATGTTTTCTAGCGTTTTTCACTACTGTTCATTGATACTACTTCATTGATTCTACTCTATAAGTATTGAGCTACGTTTGGAACGTTTACACATTTAACGTAAACACAAGTAGGTATTACTTACTCTTGTACAGTTATAGCCACTGTTTTAATTTATTTTTATTTATTAAGGGATAATAAACAGCTACAAAATCTGTAACATACATGTAAAGTCGCATTTCGCGTCTGTGACCGCGTTGTCCTTCTGAAATACGCAACGCATTCTGATGCGGTTTAGAACATTATTTAGAGAATTTATTCCCGATACTTTATGTGTAAATACGTTCATATTTAACTTAGATATAATAAAGAAATCTTCACATTTTTTCAAGTCATAAAATTCGTGCGAAGCGGTGTTGGGTCACTAGTAGACACTAGTATCACCTTAAAACATCGGGTTAGCTTGTTTTAAGAAGTAAAGTTGCAGTTGCAGGCCAATACATTATTAAACATAAATAATAATCAGTGGGTTCCACTAGATGAACAATATCATAACATTAGCGTAACGTAAAAAAAGTTACTAAAGATAGAGTTATTTTATTTATTTTACCATTTATGTACACACATATATAAATAGACAATAGAACCAAAACAGAAAAAATAGGTACAGAGGTGATGCTTATTTCATAACAAAACTCTTCCAGTATAACTGAGATAGGACAATAGATACAGAGATGTAGACAGCGTGTGATAGAGTAAGAGACAAAAATAATACATAGAATAAAAAACAATTCACTTAAAAGCTAAACAAATATTACGAGAATATACTAACATATATATAATACTTCTAAAATAAATATTACTAGAATGATAATAATTATATCATACTCAAAATAATAAACACATACCTACACAGTGTTCTTTCAATCTTCTTTTAAAAACTGCAACAGTGCAACAGTTCGCTAATAGCCCTTTTAGGACAGTCCGAAAAGAAAATGCGTATCGATAAACCGAGAAAAATGATAACTACTAGGACTATATAAGACGTTGTAGAAGCTAGCTTCATTGTATATAGAAACTCACAGGATCTATGTATTTGTGCGCCAATATTGAAGCAAATATTGCAATAATTAGTCACTATCAAAATCATAGTACACATGCCAAAAATTAGTATTTAAAAACTATGCCTGCATACCTAGACACCTAAAATGTGTCAAAGTTCACACCTGACGGCGCATGCCATGACGTCAGCGCCGTCCTCAAACAATGCACATTACCTAAATCACGTAACGATATATTATTATAACGTAACAGTTACTCGTTATTTTAAACGCTTATAACCGTTTTCGGTTGCAATAATTAAAGTGCGTTTTCAATAAAATATTTATTTATTTGTTTGCTACATGTAAAACACTGGTTAGTAGGCATGCATTCAATATTTCATGGCACAGTGTTAAAACATGTACCCTGTAAGGGCACTGCAAATTGTACATAATACTTATTATAATATTAATTCTAATTATTACAATTTACAATATATAGGTATCTACTAAACACTAATATAATTACAAAAAATTATTACATTTTATTTTAACATTTATCATTATTATCAATTTGTTAATCAACGTGGCAATGCCGCCAGCCTTTTGGGCACTGTTCCTGTTGACAGCGATGCGGACGAATTTTTTGATGCCCTATGATTCTTTTGCTTGTTTTTTTTTTCTCATGTACATATGTATAATATATTAAATAATATATAGTTTTATGGATACTTAACGTTCTCATAACTCTTAATAAATGATTTGTTAATTAATTATTTATTTAATGCACAATGCACACAACCATAAATAAACAGTTAATTAGTGTGTAGGAAATTAAAACGTTATGTTTGTTTGTTTGGATTTCGTAATAGATAATTGGGAGCGTAACGCTGTTCATGATTTGTTGTAATTGACATTATTATCTACATGTGTGTTAATTGTTTTAATTTAATTAGTAGAACTCTCAACTATGACAACTATTAACTTAAAGTTAATTAAGATCGTTAAATATTACCTACAATATTTAACGATCTTAATTTTACGTACTGACACAAAATAGAATAGAATAGGATTCTCATATAATCACAGAACACAAAGGCACACACAGAAATACAGAATTCATAATAGAATAACAGAAAGAAAAAGAAGAAGACACAGAATTACACACGCAGAAGTTACAGAATTAGTTAAACTGCAAAGTTATTTCGAAGGCTATACACCGTGATTTTTAAGTCGTCTGACAAAGGTGGTCCACTCAATGTATCCGACATAAAATACCTCTGGGCGTGTTTTTTTTACCATTAATTAAGATACACAACAACAAGGAAAAATAATTAATACATTAGAATTATGAAACATCCTGTTAATAATGTTTACGTATCAAACAGTAGAACATACCTAACCATCGCACGAGTCGAGTAGATAGATCTTCGCTCGCAACAGAATGTTTCAACTACGTATAATGCATCATAATAATGAATTTTTTTTTTTTTTTTTTCTCTTAAATGCCATTTTTTTTGTTATGAATGTATAGTAGTCATTGGATACATGAAGTGGGCTGCCGTTGTCAGACGACTAAAAAGTCACGGTGTATACGAGTATATTAATGCAAACTCAAACAATATATGAAATACCTTACAGTGTCAATAATGAACTATAGTTTTTTTTAAACTTACATCTTTTCTCAATACCTACAACATCAAAGTGTTGCCAACTATTGAAAACCATTCGTTACGTTTTCAAAATTGGTACACATAAAAGCAGTAGTTTTGCCAATCAATAAATCAAAGTTGACGTGTTTAATGTATCGTTACTACTGATCCAGGTATCGATTGAAATTATAGAGCGTATCACTCGATTTACTTCCCGTAAGAACGGATAAGTTGTCAGAGTAATGTTTAAAACATGATTATCTAACTGTAACTGATGATATTTTGATTTTATTTGTCTGAAAATTGGTTAGAAATATGGAGATGGACGTATGACACATTTTTATCGTGAGAAAATCATAATTTGGGGATGGGCTTTGCATACACTGAAAATCTATCACTGATAGATATGCTTGTAGAATTTACGCCTGGGATTTATTTAGTAAGCAGATCAGGTTATTTAAGGCTGCTTTTCCCAACGCCAGGGGGCTTTCCACCAGCTCGTAAGCCCCCTGATACCTATTTTTTTAATGTTTGACAGTTTTTCAATAAAATAACTGTCAGACGTCAATTTTATTCCACGGGTAAAATATCTATAAAATCGACATCTGACGCTGACAGGCGACGTTCGAAAAATCAATGAAAGAATCAATGAAAGAAGATTTGAATTGACAGCTTTCGAAAAACAAAGGTAACTCATTCATGCGCACAGAGTTTTTGATGTGCTTTTATTTTGCTTCTATTAAAATAAAATAATCGCATCTTTTATAAACAATTCTTTCAAACTCTCAAAATTCAACGGATTATTCCGCGAAAACGTAAGATTTTGAAGCGTCTCCCACTTTTCTCGGTCAGTTGGCTAACTGGGTGTTCGGAGTTAGTCATTAGTGAGCAAATGTTAGTTTTAACGTCTTAATTGTAGCTTTTTGTCTATGAATTAAGGTTAAACCTCCTTCACCGTCTCTTTGGTTTAGAATGGGAAGGCTTTTCGCTAAAACATATGTACATTTATAAACTATAATGTTCCCAATGCTAGGACTCAGGCCTTCTATCTGAGAGAGGGAGTGGGCCGTAAACACCACGCGTGCCCAGTGCGGTTAGGTTGATAGAACACGAGAAAAAATACACTGGCAGTTTCCAAAATCGGGCCACCCTGTAGTTTATTGTATAAAGGTCGACTACTTTTGACAGGGTTGTGATAACACCAAAATTATAGGCAGTGTGTGTGGTTTGAAAACTGCATACAAAGCCTTTCTTTGAGTAATCATTATTTTGAGCAGAACTTCCGATTTAGGAGTACGGGTGTTTATTTTATTCTGGATTCTTTGTTACTTGAGCTTAAGAGTAGAGTGAGCTAGCTACCCAAGACCTAAACTTCCTTCTATGGAAGTCGCGAGTGCGAAACATAGATGGATCCATAACTTCTTACTAACATTAAAATCCATTAGTTTAGACTTCACGAGACAAGACTCTGGTTTTAGTTAACTGACACCAAATCTCATATTAGTTGATATGACTTTTCTTTTTGTAAAGGTAAACATTTTTATTTACTGTAAAAGTGATTGTTTGACTACAATAACATCGTCCAGTCATATTACTAAACATAAGATTGAACAATACATAGATTATATTGCATAATTTTTCAGGAATTGCAGCTGAAAGTACTTACATCTTTCTATTATAACGAGAGAGATTTCAGCCGGAACCAAAATCTATACGAGCCACGAAACAACAGGTCTTAATTATACAAAGAATATTTAATTGAACCATCTCTACAAGGTGCTTTTACTATGGCACCTAACCTGAAATAGCGAAAAAAATAATCAGCTGTTCATAATGATTGGCGGCACGGTTGGCGCAGTGGCTGATCGACCGACTGCTGCGCTGCGTGTCGTGGGTTCGATTCCCGCACGGAACATATATTTGTATTGCCTACAGGTAGTAGTTCCGGGTCTGGCTGTTTTGTAAACGCACCTACGATACAGGAGTATTCCTAGTGTGGGGCAACGTATTAAAAAAAAAATGATGAGTTATAGACCCCTAAGAGATTTTCAGTTATTTTATTTACACCTTGTTTATTTACCTTCATTTATATTCCCTATTACATGGGACTTTAAACATAACGGGCAAAATGTGGGTGTGTATAGGCACACCATCACAATCAAATATCATCCTTATCAACCATTCCAAACCAACCACATACAAATAGCACTGCACAATAATTGCAGTACAACAAAAACATAATATTCATCAAGACGTGTGCGCCTGCGCTGTGGTTGATTCTAAACATGATGGCTATGGGTAGTAACTGGAGCGTGCCACAACGTTTTTAGCTGCTCCGTACTTTGTTTAATTGCGATGAAATTCTGCTAGGCTGTGGCTGTGCTGGTGTTATGTTTTTAATTCACGTATCTGTTATTTTTTCTGTGTATGTATGTAGGTACTATTTCAGACTTGAATTATTGTTGGAGCACCTTATATTTAATGTGTTAATGTTTTAATGTGCTGGGATACAGGCCTCCTCTCTGTGAGAGAGAGTGGGCAGTAATCCACCACGCGGGCACCGCGGGTCCTAGGACGTGGCGGTTTCCTCACGATGTTTTCGTTCACCGTTTTCAGAGCAGTGGCGATGCTGATGAAATAATTTACACAAAGTAAAGTGCCTGCTTGGGTTCGAATCTACGACCTACAAGTCGTAAGTCAAGGTCCTTACCACTGGGCTACCACTGCTCGTTGTAGTACTACAACGAGCAGTGGTAATAGGGTCGAGCCTATCACCAGGAACCGGGTACAAATCCTGAGTCCCAAACTGAGAAATTCCAGTTAGAAAAACCGACTTACCACTTTGTTCGACCCGGGAATCAAACGCATAACATCATTATTAGCAGTAGCGCTTTCGACCACTACACCAATGACGAAAACAAAATGTTGCCCGACACTAGGAATTTTTCCTGTGTCGTGGGTGCGTTCACAAACATTTAAAGTCACATACACAAACAGCCAAACCCGGAACAACTACTTGTAGGCCATACAAATATTTGTTCCGTGCGGGAATCGAACCCGCGACACGCAGCGCAGCAATTGTATTGTAGTCTATTGTTAGTAAAAACGTGCATGAAATAATAAATGCTAAAAGTTTTAAGATACTTAATCATGTGTCATCAACTCATCACACACATGATTATTTTAAAACTGTTATGCAACAGTTTTAACATAGAAAGTTTATAAAATATTAACTTCCTCAAGAATTTTCTACATGCTAGTTGAAGCTAGAACATTTTTCAGTTCAGTCACAACTTTAAAGTCTAGGCAAAGTGACATTTTATTAGCGATATCATCATTTTAGCCGAAAGCCGGGCCTCTCCCAAGCACCTCCAATTCGACTGGGTCTGTGCTTCCCGCATCCAGCGGGTTCCTGCGGTCTTCAAAAGGTTGTCGGTCCACCTTGTGAGGCCTTCCAACACTACGTCTTCTGGTACGCGGTCGCCACTCCAGAACCCTTCGGTTTCATCGGCCGTCTGTTCTGCAAGCAATATGCCCTCCCCACTGCCACTTAAGTTTGGCAATTCTTCGGGCTGGTTGTTACAAACATTAGTTCTTCTGCGGATCTCTTCATTTCAGATTCGATGATGGAATAGTCTATGAGAACTATGATGGAATAGTCAAAAATGTAGGTATGGCATTGACATAAGCTACCGAAAAACTTATGTCAATACTGGTGAAAGTCGTTGTAGAAATACGCAACGCTCTGAAGGCGATTGTCACTTGTCTAAGCCCTCATTTGTTTTTTACGTTTTGAAATGCGTGTACGCATCAATTAAACTGATTCGCTAAGTATTGATTAACAAAGAAAAATTCTGCATTGATTTACAAACCCAAAAATAATGAGGCTTTCGAAAGAAATACTTTAACCCTTTCGAAATCATATTGCAGCAGTTGGAATAGGTACTTACACGTAAGTAATTACAGCATAACATGAACATGTTAAAATGTTTAATTAACTAACATGTTCGCACCATAATATTTCACATCATAACTATAACGGTTAAAAGTGTTATGCTCTAGAAAGGAATCTCGGTCTATCAAGGTTCTCCGGTCATTATGCAGTATATGTAAAAAAGTGCGTGAATCTGCGAAACTTTCAATGTCGTCGCACCATCCGGTCGCTTGCGTAAGCTTTGTTGCCGAGGTGATTTTTTAGTAAATTAACTGCGATTATTATTTTAAATATTAAGTAGTCGTTGCTTTAATTAAAAACTTAATTGAAAAAATTAAACGTCGGTAAATAATTACTGTGTCTTCAATACAATATAATAAAAAATAACAAGCCGCCTTTATTCAGTCAGGGAAATTTATTGTTAAGCAAATTGTCAGTTTTTGTCAATTAACCGTGTAAATTCGTCACCACTGCTCTCAAAACGGTGGAGGAAAACATCGTGAGGAAACATGCATGTCCTAGAGCCAAAAAATTTAAGACATGTGACATCTACCAACCTGCATTGGGCCCGCGTGGTGGATTACGGCCCACTCAATCTCCTGGAGAAGGCCTGTATGTTCTGAATGGAATTTCTTGCTGGTTCCTCTGCCTAGAATATTTTAAATTGTAACCGTCATACTGAATTCTGATTTTTCATTTGAATACATTATCTTTTATGGTTAAGGTGCATTTGAAATACTATTGTAATCAAACTTAGCAGTAGTGCTATTCTGTAAACATCTCACCGTAAAACTTTAGTGAGCTGTATAAATAAAATAAAACTTATAACACCCCGTCGTTTTTACGTCGGGGTTTAAAAACCAACAACAGCAGGAGCGCGCAGTGCGTGGCCTCGTTGGTCTCGTGGTTGCAAGCGCAACTGCTGAGCGTGGGGTCCTGGGGACGATTCCCAGGTCGGACAAAGTGTTATTGGGCTTTCCATGAGACATTTCTAATGGAAAGCCCAATAACTTAACTAATGACTTCTTTTTAACAGTCCCGAGTTTCGAAGTTGGCGGTTTAATAAGGGATCCTTTTCGCATAATATTCTTTTTCCTAATTTACTTTCGCATAATGATTTTGGCATAATTTGTTTTGCCATAATAATACTTTGCCATATATTTTTTTGGCATACAGTTTATGTTGGCATAATTATCTTGAAGGCTAATTTGTTTTGGCATAAATTTAATTCGCATAACGTTACTAGGCCTAATGATTATTAGCATAATTATATTTAGGCATGCAATTAATAGAAATAACGGAAACAAAAAGTTATTTTTACGTATTTATTTTCACTCGATTCTGAATCACTTTTTCCAAGAGTCAGGGTGCCCCAAGGTCTAACAAATCTCGATTTAGTAAAAAGGCAATGAGAACTCACGATGCAAGAGCGAGCGAAGCGAGCTCGGGAATTGGGGCACCCCGACTCGGACAGGTTAGGTTCGAAGTATTCAAACACAATCTGAATCATTTTGAAGGATATTGCTAATCCATTGCTTCACATGTTCTTCATATTATGTTCGAAACATGTGTCTGCTCAACAACGTAGGTACATAACGCAATGAATGTTGTTGAACTGTCAAAATGAAAACCATTACTACTAATAGTGTTACGCAATTACCCCGCTGGTGGAGTGACAGCTCACTTCATCTAAGTTTCACGGTGAGATTTTTACAAAATAGATCGAAATCTTTCGAGAGAACTCTATTACACCATACGTACGTAAAATAGAGGATAAACAGCAAATAAAGATCAAAAATAACACTTCTTAAATCAAGTCATAAAAATAACAAAAGACTGCAATAATCAACGGTTCAGTGATTCAATGCATTAATGGGTTAAGAAATCGTTGGTCTTTTAGGGTTCCGTACCCAAAGGGTGCCAACGGGACAATGTTACTATGGCTCCGCTGTCCGCACGTCTGTCACAGGGCTATTTCTTTTGAACGGTAATAGGTAGACACTTGGAATTTTCACGGGGTGTGTACAACTGCAGTGGCCGCTACAACAAGCAATAATAAAAATATTTTGACTTCACTGTCGCCTTTAGTACCCTCGTACACCATGGAAACAATTTCTCTGTCTCTTTCTATTATATACATAGGGGAGAAAGAAAGTTGCATGGACTCGCTTAACGCTTTTTCGTTACGTCACGATTTCTACCAGCTACTCCTACCGCAAGCCACGTTAAAGAAATACGTACCAAAAGTGTTAAAAAAAAAACATGCAGTGTCGAATATTGTACTATGGTACAGAACTCTTCGTGTGCGAGTCAGACTCGCACTTGGCCGTTTTTTTGTATCTATGGTGTAACTTTATGTCATGGGTGCTAGGTCGCGTGACACGTCATGATAATACATATGTCACTTTCGCCATTAGAGCTCGTATCAAACGCGTGTCGAATACGAGTTTTCTTGATACTTATACACGCGATTATTGAACTCACGTAGTGACAAAGGTCATCGATAATTATTGCCAATTATCTATGGCAAAACATGTATTTAGGCCTTTATTGAGAACTTGATACTTTAACTTACAAATTCTTAATTTGGGCTGTATAGGCACCTACTCATGTTTTTTACAAATCAATTTTCTGTAGCTACCTTAAATGATTTGCGATTGAATTTAGTGTTACCTATTTCTATACGGAGGGTGTTCAAAACACGTTTAGCTATCTAAATAAGCATATATTAATCCGAAAATAATAACAATCACAAAAACAAATGCATTTCTCGGCTTGAGAAAAATATAATGGCGGGAAGTTCCTTCGTTCAAAACTTAACTGCCAACGCTCGAAGTAGCTTCACTCGGTGTTGCCAACATTAGCAATATAGGTATGGGGATTGTAGGGAAAAAAATATCTCTGTTTCTTTCACGGGGATTTTTATAGGAGTAACTTAGAATCTTAAAAGACGTGCTGCATTTGAACTGCACGCCCGTTGCACAAATACTGTAACTACTTATAAAAACTGTATCCAAACTGCAATAGTTGCATTCAGTGTTTTTTTTTTTTGCAATTTAAGATCAGTCAGTCAGTTTAGCAATTTAGGAAGCTGATCCCTCAATATAAAAAAACAGTAAAGAAAATTATTTCAAAATCCCAAAATATTTCTCAACTTTTGTTGTTGACCGTACTAACCTGAATAAATAAACTCGCTTCTCTACCCACCAACCTGGATACACCTGGTGTCACCGCATAATTATCGCCGATCGACCAACTATTACCGCTGAGACCGCAAGGAGGCCTAGTTTGGAACTCCTTCGTCAAGTCTTACATATCGGTCAAATGGTCAAGTGCCGTATTCAGCCTTATCTGATAGATTTTCTCGAAGAACTCGATGGCACAGTTAGCTTAGCGTATTTGCTTTGGCGCTACGGGTTTGAAACCCGCGAATCTAGTATTTTCCGGTGTTATTGTTTGGGAACGTGAGATAAATGTGTTAGTAAAAGCACCCACGATATAAGAAAATGTTAAGAATAAAAAGCGGTTATTGTGCCGATTGTCGTAACGGCCAATGGCCTGAAGGCCAAAAGCCTCGATCAACATCTCTCGAGGCTCTCGTTAGGCGGTTGAATCAAGGGCCTGATTCAGAAGGCAGTATGCCTTGATACGGTTCGCATTGTGAGGAGGTTCTTGTCTCTGGAGTTCTAACCACCGGTAGTCCTACCTACCGGTGGTTAGGGCTCCAGAGACAAGAACCTCCTCACAATGCCGATACCGGCAGTCTACTATTTATTATATTTTTAAATGTTTTTGTTTTTAGGGTTCCGTACCTCGAAAGGAAAAAACAGAACCCTTATAGGATCACTTTGTTGTCCGTCCGTCCGTCCGTCGTCTGTCTGTCTGTCAAGACCCTTTTTCTCAGGAACGCGTGGAGGTATCAAATTTATGTTAAATACTCAGGTCTACTGACCCTTGGAGCTGTGTAAAAATCAAACTTCTAACCTAAAGCAATCAAAAGATACAGTCGTTTATGCCGCAATATTTCGACACTTGCAAGGGAATCAAACCCTACAGGGTACTTCCCGTGAACTCAGAATCTTGAAATTTGATACGAAGCAATGTCTTATAGCACAGATACAGGAAAAATTGCGAAAACCGTAAATTTTTAGTTACATACCTACAAATTTGTACGGAACCCTCGGTGCGCGAGTCCGACTCGCACATGACCGGTTTTTTAAATACAAATATTTAAAATGTATTTAATAAGTAAGTAAATATATAAACGAAATAATAAAAGCTGGACTTTCTAGGCGTTCTGATAAAAGTTGAAACTGCCCTAAAAAACTTTGGATTCGAATTCTAAGATCATACTTATTTGGATCAAGGTTTATAGCAGACATTGGACATAGGCCACCTGCATTGAGTTAATTAATTAAAAAACAAAATACTGAAGCGTATTTTGTTTTTTAATTAATTAACAAAACAAATAACTTTAAAATAATCAATTTATACTTTCCATAACCAATCAGCACCCTAATTCCGTAACACACGATCAATCGGAATCGGTTTCATTTTGACAGTTCAACAACAATCATTGCGTTATTTACGTGTTGAGCAGACAAACTTTTCGAACTTATGAAGCAATGGATTAACAATTTGCTTCAAAATGATTCAGATTCCGATTGATCGTGTGTTACGCAATTAGGGTGCTGCTTCTCTCTATATTTCATGCATAATTTCCTGCTGATAGAACAAGTATTAAAACTAAACTACCGGTTGGTACTGAACAGCGAACCTCCTCCAATCTGTTATTATAAAAAAAGAAAGGCCGGAAACTATAAATCTATATATAAAAATGAAACCCGTTTTCCGTTGTCACGACATAACATGAAAATGGCTTGACCGATTTGGCAGATTTTTTTTTTGTAGTTTTCTAATACTCTGTACAAGGTTCTTACGGAAAAAAAAATTAAGAAAGTTGCTTCACGCGGACGAAGTCGCGGGCAGAAGCTAGTAGTTTATAAAACAATTTGAATAATAAAAATAACCTTATTTATTAATCAGTTGAGGTTATGTAATAGAAATCATCTGCTTGTATTATTTAAAAAATAGTTCCGTAACTGATTGTCTAATTAAGCACGGCCTAAAATAAAGAAAGAAAGAAAAAAATGCGTTTATTGGCATTACAGCAAAATAAATAGGTTCACCTTAAAATTATAAAAACAGAAAACAAAGATTATAATGCCAAAAGGGCCTCAGCTCAGCATAATATCAGATTTTCAGCTGCAACCCACGATTGCCATACGCTGGAATAACAAACACATAGGGAAGTGTGTGCCCGTTATAAAAAATTAAGAGAATTAAATAAATGTGATAATATAGAAAAGCTCATACAAAATCAAATAGAATGTTGTCACATACATACATGTGTTGTGTGTGTGTTGTATTGTGATTAATGAAAAACTAAAATAATTAACCAATATGTGCGTATTTTCTACATAAAAAATAAAATCTAGAAATAGAAAGTACCTATAAGACAAAATCGTGTGACTGCATTGTTCTTCTTAACTTTACTGAGAGCAGTGGTGGCTGGGGAGCACTGGTTGCCAAGTGGTAACGGCGACTTACGAGTTGTAGGTCGTAGGTTCGAACCCAGACAGGCGCTTTTATTGGTGTAAATTATGTCATCAACACTGCTCTCAAAACAGTGAAGGAAAATATTGTGAGGAAACCGGCATGACCTAGAAACAAAAATTCGAAGACATGATGTGACATCTATCAACCCGCACTGGGCCCGCGTGGTGGATTACGGCCCACACCCTCTCACAGAGTAGAGGCCTGTGTCCAGCGGTGGGAACATTATAGGTTGATTATGCAAAGGTGAAACCAGCAACTGAAACAAAGAAAAATAAATGTTTTATTGTCATGTAAAATTCTCTATGGAAACTCTATGATCATTTCTGTCTATTCCAATGGCGAAATCTTCCATGGCGCATGGTGCTATACCATAAATTGCCCATGTTCACCTGTTAGTATGCCAATGACTCGTCATTTGAGGTATAGCTTCCATATACAGGTTGTTGTAGCAATATTACAAGATAATGTGGTATACATATAAACAAGTTAATAGTATGCCAATCATTGTAGATAATGCTTGATCGTACTGTCAGTATTGTCAGTATAATTTCGGACGACTGTGACTGATGTTTTGAATAACAATACAATAAGTTATGTATATAGTGTGATATAATGTACATATTGTTGGATTTGTGAGGAAGCTCAGGTATGATTATGACTTATCGTATCGAATCTTCATCTATTGATGGCCACGAATTATAAGTTTTTTTTTTTTCTTTTTTTGTTACAAGTTGTTAGTTTAAAACACAACTATTATGTTGTATGTGTTGGTTGTTATATTGTGTGACCCATATATAGGGTTATTTTAAATTGGCTAGCTAAACTCTGTAAACGCGATGGGTAAGTATCGATATCCAAACATGATAAAACTATTTATTATTTGTTTATAGCCTCTCTTGTGTCCCACTGCTGGGCAACGGGTAAAAAATAATAATAATTAGATGATTTTTTTGGGGTCATCGACCGCAGTTATTGTAGTCACTTGAAATATCGGTTTAAAAAATCTGTTTTTTTTTTGTGTTAACTTCACAGACGTGATAAATATCTATTATATAAACAGGATAAAACCTAAGATAAAAGTTTTCTCAATTCATACTTTAAGTAATAACATTAACGGTCGTTGACCTTCCAAAAAAAAAAACATCAAATCTTTTTAATTTTATCGTGTTGCACATATATACATACACAATATTGTGTGAGCAATATATTGCTAAATTCGTAAAGGCAATAAAACTCTAATTATCGCGATAATATACTATTACAACGTTAACATCATAGCTAATCTTTGAATTAGATTTTGTATACAATTGCGTATTTGCACACATGTTGCTCCACATAAGTAGGTAGGCTATTTGGATACAAAGGCAATACAATAAGTAGGTAGATGCAAAAGGAATAAGTATGTGGAAGTCAGCATCGTCCTTCTGCCTTTTCATCAACATACAACGGTCACCAATCCTCCATCTGCGTAGCCTATTCCCAATTTTGTGGTTTTTCTTCCAGTCTTACCAGATGCAATTGAATAACAGTATTTTGCATGAATCGACTGCCTACACACACAAGCAAAAACACACACACCTAGGCAGAATATTATTAAGAAAATACAAACCTATTGAAACATTTGCGACTGTGTGCGTGCGTAAATTTGTAATGTGACCACAATGTTCTCCCACAATTAGTATAACTATTTTCATAAACAAAGTATATACACAATAGTAAAAATTCAGTTTTTGTATTTTGATTTATAACATAATATTGTAATTGGGGTGTATCGCTGTGTGCGTTAATTCGGGGACATGTTGTATATACGTACGGAAGTTTTGTTCTGAAATTTATTGAACACTAGCTTCTGCCCGCGGCTTCGCCCGCGTGGATGTCGGAAATTATCCCACCGGAACGTGCTAACAGGATCAAATGTATGTGCTTCCCCAGAATGCCATCTATCTCGCGGGCCCTTTGTGGCTAATTACAATAGAAAACCAATTGTGTCTCATTAGTGGTGATTAAGAGGGTACCTATATGATATCTTTACCTAAGTACCTACCTAATTTAAAAAAAAAAACTCAATAACAGAAAATTAAATACCTACCTACCTAAATAAACCTATTTCTGATGATAACTAATCTAAACTCAATAAATAAGCAAAATCCCTAAAAACTAATATCTATACGAATGACTAATCCTAACTAACAGTAGGTATTATAAAATAACCTATGGTCACTACGTACACTATCAAATATACTACCTATACTTTAAAATTAAAATCTATACCTACGACTTATATGAAAATAAACCTAAATAACTCTAAAAATTAAAAGGAATAAAAATGAACTCCACTGCGGGTGACGTAACCTACGACAAACTTATTATTTGCGGTTGACACAGTAATGGGTCTAGGGATCGAACCGCAAAATTAAGTTTGTTTTTTATTGTATATACTTTTCCGGGATAAAAAGTACCCAGTGTGGTGCCCAGGATATTAAAGAATAATTATACCAAGTTTCATCGTAATCGAACCGGTAGTTTTTGCGTGATGCCTGAACAAACAGACAGACAGACAGACAGACAGACCGACAGACAGACAGACAGACAAAATTTTTTTTAATCACATTTTTGGGTTCGTTGTCGGTCTAGTAACACCCCCTGCCATTTATTTTTTTGATATTTTCAATGTACAAAATTTTCACTTCTACAGATTTATTATTAGTATAGAATAGATTTTGAAGGCTTCAATGAATATTATCGAAATGATTAAAGACGATAGTTTTAATTACGAAACATTTCATTCAGCTTCAAAAACTTCTAAAGTCTCCATTTAATTTCAATCATTTGCATTCAGATTGGAAATTATTCACTCTTTTTAATGTATAGTTTTGTAAATTGATTTATTAATTGCCATTATTACTTATTTTGCATAATTATAAGTGAAACATAAGCGAACATCCTGTTGTGACAACTTGACAAGTTAAAGCTCTCTAGTCTAAGATTTATAGTCGCTTGTACTTCCATCACGAAAAGTGAAAGAAAAATGCAGAAAATCCAGTTTCTTTACTGTTTCTTCGTGGTCGTGAGTTATTGGGTTTTTCCCAGAAGCAGAAGAGTTTTTGCCCGGTTGATGGTTTGGGTTAGTTGATACAATCTTTGCGAGCGAATTTCATCCCAGCTCCCTCGCGAGATTTGCCTCCGTAACCGTAACTCTGAAGTGACACATCCGAATTTTGGGGACCGACTGAAATACGACCGGAGCTTGCATTGTTGCATTCACGAACAAAGTTCGGATTGGCTCAGTTCGGTCGGCACTATAGTCACTATTCGGAAGAGTGTCGAACAGCAGTGCGATTCTGTAACTATCTCACCGTGAAAACTTAGGTGCTATATATATAATGCTAGGGATTGACACTATTGACAGCTCACTCTAAGCTCACTTCACCTAACTTTTCACGGTGAGATTTTTACAGAATCGATCGGCTGATGTCAAAATAAAGTTCAGTGGGATCCGGACCAACCGAACGAGATCGGATTTATCACTTCAAAGTCGACCCAGTAGATTTAATCGTCGTAGGCAATGCTCATAACATCATGCGGAGATAGGAGCCTTTTGGCGTAAATATAATTTGGTTTTTTATTTTTGACTGTGTTTAGTTTAGTTTGTGATCGTCCTGAACGAGTCGCAATAAATACTTTTTATTTCTTTCTTTCTATAACTTTTACTTGGGATTCCATTCTTTTCTCCAAGCTCCACTTTATGTATTCTACATCATCTATATCTATACTTATAATAAATCTGTAGAAGTGAAAATTCTGTACATTGAAAATATCAAAAAAATAATTTACAGGGGGTGTTACTAGACCGACACCGAACCCAAAAATGTGATTAAAAAAATTTTTGTCTGTCTGTCTGTCTGTCTGTCTGTTTGTTCAGGCATCACGCAAAAACTACCGGTTCGATTACGATGAAACTTGGTATAATTATTCTTTAATATCCTGGGCACCACACTGGGTACTTTTTATCCCGGAAAAGTATATACAATAAAAAACAAACTTAATTTTGCGGTTCGATCCCTATACCCGATTACCACTGTCTGTACTGTACCAACCGCAAATACTAAGATTGTCGTAGGTTGGGTCACCCGCAGTGGAGTTCATTTTTATTCCTTTTAGTTTTTAGAGTTATTTAGGTTTATTTTTTTAGGAGTCGTAGGTATAGATTTTAATTTTAAAGTATAGGTAGTATATTTGATAGTGTACGTAGTGACCGTAGGTTATTTTATAATACTGTTAGGTAGGATTAGTCATTCGTATAGATATTAGTTTTTAGGGATTTTGCTTATTTATTGAGTTTAGATTAGTTATCATCAGAAATAGGTTTATTTAGGTAGGTATTTAATTTTCTGTTATTGAGTTTTTTTTTAAATTAGGTAGGTACTTAGGTAAAGATATCATATAGGTACCCTCTTAATCACCACTAATGAGACACAATTGGTTTTCTACTGTAATTAGCCACAAAGGGCCCCCGAGATAGATGGCATTCTGGGGAAGCACATACATTTTATCCTGTTAGCACGTTCCCGTGGGATAACTTCCGACATCCACGCGGGCGAAGCCGCGGGCAGAAGCTAGTAATTGAATATAGACATACATGATTGAGTTAGTCAGTTAATCTTCTGTATAACCTACAGCTTTACCTATGTATGTATAAATCATGTAAGTTCCTCGCGCATGCGCCGTACGCCAATTTCGCCATAACGGACGCTAATACTTGTCTCGTTGCGCGCGCGCATTCTGTGCCGTAGCGTGCGTCTGATGAGATTGTAGCACATTATAATGGCTTCCATATAATATGCCTGATCGGATTTGTGATGTAGATTATGATGTGAGGTGTGCGTTTATTTTGTGAAAGAGGATTTACTGTGATGACTTAATGTTTTATGTCTCGAAGAAAGACAAACGTATACTAAGAATTTATCTAGATGTTGGCTCCGGCTGTCATTTGTAGATCATTGACGGTCGTTAGGGGTGGTCTGAAGCCCGAAAGTCTGACAACCAGTTTTACCAAGAGGGATCATATTACACAGTAACTAGCTTGTGGAGGTCAGATAGGCAGTCCCTCCATGTAAAATACTGGTATTCGGCTGCATCCGGTTAGACTGGAAACCAACCCCAGGCTAGGCAGATTGATTGACAAGAAATGCTACATTTCTTGATCGGCGATATTGGTCCAAATTGCGCCATTACCCGACCGCGACACTTCCCCGCTGTGGTGGTAACTGCATCCATTTGACTTTCCTGCATTTTTTGAATACCTTTCTCTAGTGAATTCTTTGACGCTGGTCTGGAAATAATAGCAAAGATAAAGCAGGTATTAGGTAGGTATCACAAAACTTATATTTACAGCTGACAAAAGTAGGTATCTAAAAACTTAATATTGGGGAGTAGAGGAAAATTCAACAGGAAACTGGGCCAAAGGCATAATTTGCACAACCCGATATTCTGGACTGCTGTTCATAGACATAAAGAAAGAAAGAAAGCATATATTCATCACAAGTAAAAGAAAAATTTAAAAAAAAAAAAAACATAAGAAATCAATAAAACAATGATAAAACCATAGATATTTATGTACCATAAAAAATATAATAAAAACAACAGAACAATACAAATAACAATAATACGCTCCTATTTATTGACACAGTTCAATCTTTTGTCAGTCAAAGACATTTGAAACAATAACCAGAAATAAATCACACTTCTATAAACACGCCCTAAACACTTCCATACAAACGCCCTAAAGTAACTTTTGTTTAATCCCTGAAACGTATGTCTTAAGAACGTTCATCCCGCGTGGGCTGGCAATGTCGCATTTCTAGTGGTTTTGCGTGATTATTTTATTAAATTTAAACCAAATTACTATTTTTTTACAGCCAAGTACGTTGCCAGCCCGCGTGCAATGAATGCTCATAATAAAAGTAACTAAAAATTCATACATATCCTATGTATGAATTTTTAGTTACTTTACGATAACATTAACCAATTTTGAAGATGAATGAAATAAAAACTAGAGACAAATGACACTTCCACTGGGACGCCTTAAAATAAGGCTAATCTCTATAACGTTTTACATTATTAAGGTAATTAAAAATCCATGCATACCTTTTTTTTTGAGGATGGGAAATCATCAAATGACCCAGGGGTCATTTGATGATTGTCTTTAACACTCCCTTCTGCTCCACCCTGAGCGGTAGGCCGCTCAGGGTGGAGCAGAAGGGAGTGTCAGACTCTTACTGACTAAAACCCACCCGTGTTTCCTTAGCCCTTTATGTTCCAGGGCAGCGGTAACCCTTTCGGACGATCCCGCTACCCTGGCAGGCTTCCGCCCTATCGCCCCCGTCGCTTATGCTGACATCTCTTTGAGGCGCGCGTGGAACACATACCTACACGCCGTCCGGCACGGGCATCCATGCATACCTAACGATATAATCGTACATATAATATAATTCTCTACATCATTTTCATATGTCAATGTCACAGTTATCATGTATAATAGGTACAGTAGCGGTCCAAAGCGGCGCGCCAGTTTCACGAAGCAATAGATTGACACTTCTGTTTAACTTACGACCTTCTTCTAATGAGTAATTCCTATACTTTATAGTATACACACACACACTCTATTCACACACTCAACACACACATTCTCGCATTCGTTTGCAATTACTTTGAATACTTAATCACGCTATTGACTATTCCTTGTCATGTTCGTCTTGTTCTATTAATCGTAAAATTTTAGGATTCTACCCACAGAAATCAAAATAAATAAATTATAAGGTAGATGGATGCAGTTAACTTAAAGAGTCATTCAACCGCGACTAAATAGAACGTTGTTCATTGTGGGTTAGCGACGTGTGTTCTATATCTATATATTAGCGGTGTTGTAGTTCCTTTTAAAATGCAAGCAAATTTGAACATTGAAATGAAAGCGAATATTATATTGCGCTGCGTAAAATTGGACTTAATATAACACAAATATCTGATGAAACCGGACTGAGTGTAAGTGTAATGATTAAATTATTTTATTAAACAATTTATCTTAATATTAAAGTAGAACTGCTGATCCTTATTTTTTTAAAACGTTTTATAAAGTCTAAATAGAAGAAAATATAATTCTGAAGTAAATTTATTTACCTAGTTTATTGAATGATGGATTAATATAACTATATTAATTCTATAAATATATGTAACATATCTATTGTCATTATAATTTTGTTTCTAAATCGTAGGTAATATTAGTATTTTGCTTAGTAGCCTAACAGTACTCCTTTTTTTATTTTAGAGAAGTAATTCCATGGCCGGCACAACCTCCTGATGACCTCAACCCCATAGAAAATCTATGGGGTTTAATCACACAGCGATGGGACGCAAGGAATGAGAGGACTGATGAGCAATTGAAGCTGCATTGCCTAGAAATCTGGGAAAATATAAGAGGAACAGACATATGTAGTAATATTGTAGGGTCGATGCGCCAGCGTTTATTTGATTGCATCGCTAATAATGGGGGTTATACGAAGTATTAAATTATACTTAAGTTGATTATAGCAATACTAAAATTATATTGTGATATCCGTAATAAGGATTATTTTGAGGTTTAGCTTCAATCTTCTTTTCATAATGAAAATGAATACTTAAGCTATAACCGCAATAAGTCCTAATAAATACGATTTGTTAACTTTGACATTTGAGATAGGCAACTTAGGTAGGCTACTACTACTGAGTAATTTAATTGTATTGTGACAAGGAGTCCGCACTTTTTTTATTTACGTGTGTAGATTTGCTAGTTGTAGTTTGTTAAAGTACTCTAACAAACTACAACTAGCAAATCTACCCACACAGTGGTAATTAAAGGACAATATTATTATATTAAATTGAATCTTTGCGACAAACACACTTCTTATTTTTCTAGTCCTTTAAACCAAATACAACCTTATTGCATTAAACATATGGTCTTAAATCGAACTGGATTCAAGTCATCGACCAACCCGTGAGTGAAAACAAAAGCATTCCTGAGCGATAAGGTTTTTTTCTAAGTGGTTACGGACTAATGAGTGAATACAAATAAAATAGACTATATTACGTGCAACGAATTTACAAAACGCATAATTACGGTGAACCGCCATTACCTGCTTAACTTCAATAAATTGTTCTTTATGAGAAAATAAACTGTTTTAACTAGACGTTTATTTATTTCTAGTTTATAAAATTATAACGAATAAACAATTTGAAATTACTTATAAAACATTTTTATTTTTAACCCCATATTACAATAACAATATAATAATAAAAATATAATAACTTATTATTATCGTTTATTAATCTATCGAATAATAAAAAAAAACCGATAAAGATTATTGTTGGAAAAGAAAAATTAAAAGACCCATCTCGAGATTGGAACCCAGACCTATGCGTTCGAAAATCCAATTCGTGAGACTACCAGCTATCGGTACTTGATGAAATGACTTCAATTTTAGCAATGGTATGAACCAACCAAAGTCATGCGTAATTACGTAGCCTATGTGCAAAAGCGACGGTATGTTTTTTGTTTCGTTCGACGCCAGCCAGTGCGCGAATTCTGAGATGTGCGTTGTGTTGATACATCACTACACACAGACGTAGGTACAGACTTTACCGCGCGTTCACAGCAATACAGTCCTTAAGCTGGTTATCAATTAATGACCCTTGACTGTACCTGAGGGGCAATTCTCGTAATTTTAAGAACGTTCACAGTCTGATCTCAGTTTCAATCTGTCAAAAATACCTCTCCCTACATTTTGATGGATTCAATATGTAATAAATTTTTCAATACAGCATCGACCCTATACTAAATTGTTAAAAATCTCTCAAGGACTCCACGAGACAGGCTAGATCTAGTGTGGAGTCTACAAGTTATAATATTAAAATTGTGTTTCCCTTGTAACAATAATTTTAGGAGTAGTTTATTTTGTACTTTATTTATAAGGAAATGTAAAATGTAAATGGAAAGTAAACGATTTAACCAATAATCAAAACTACTGAACGGATTTGAATGAAATTTGACACACAGATAGTTTATAAACAGGATTAATTAACACATAGGATTTTTTATTCCGATATTCCGACGGGATCGAGACTTATGAGGGCGAAACCGCGAGGCGCTGCTAGTTCTAAATAAATAAATTTCATTCACCAGTTTCAAACTTGCTCAACAGTTTTGATAAATCGAAGAGAAACCTATGATGTTATGACGGCACCATAATTATCCCATCACCAACACGGAATGGTTTCAGTGAATTATAAATATTAATGTTATATAACTAACGTTATTTATAACGTCATGACCCGTAACTTTTACTGAGTAGAAAATGAAGGTGATTGCACTGAGCGTAATGGTGAGATAAAGTTCACTTTAAAGTCATCGTTAACTATCGCTGACCCTAGGTTTCTTTAAAGCCTGATTTACACACTTGTCTGTGGAGTGCCATAGTTTGAACCAACAATAAAAAAATGCACTGTAGTCTTCAAATCTATCAACTCAGCCTGTCGGCAGTCCACTGCTGGACGCTGCGCTGGCCTCTCTCCCAGGCTGCACCATAACATCCTGTCCTTCGCTTTACGCATCGAGTCTATCCCAGACAGATTCATACGGTCGTCGGTCCATCTAGATGGGGGGCGTCCCACACTACGCTAAAAATTAATTACATCGTTTTTTGCTTCATATTTGCTGCAAAAACTTGCATCGTTTAAATTCTATTGAAGATAGGTCCTCTTATACGAGTATATTTCCAAATACCCAATCACCAGTATATAATAGACAAAGTCAAATATGTAATTTATTTCAAATAGGCACATAAAAGGCACTTTTGCATGTCAAAATTTACAAAAAAAAAAGAGAATTGATTCTAGTTGCTCCTTTCAAAATGTTTCGTATAGAGAAGATTTTGGTCTAGAAACTCCACCGTTACCCGTTTGGGATTTGTTCCCGGTTGATGGCATTAGGGTCGCCCTCTATCACATTTTTTTTAAATTTTAAATTTAATTTGTTTAATTTTTAATCTCTTTTATTTTTAATTTTCAATCTTGCGTTTGTAATTTTTTAATTTAATTTAATCTTATATTTATTTTAAGTCGGACTGTATGGAATTATGGATCAATTAGTTATCTGAAATAAATGAATTTTAATTTAATTTTAATAGGACTTAAACATAACTTGCAAAATGTTGGTGTACTTAATTATGTACACCTGTGGTGCTATTCTGTAAATATCTCACCGTGAAAAGGCACCTGAAGGCCAATTCTCGTAATTTAAAACGTTCAAAATCTAGTCGCAGTCTCATCTCGGCAACAAACAAATGTCAAACACTTCTCAAAATGTATGGAAATTAGACTAAATTGACAGATTGAGACTGAGATCACTGTGAACGTTATTAAACTTACGAGAATTGCCCCTCTGATACTTGGGATCGGCGATAATTTACTATGCTCCAAGCCATCTCGCGACCTGCACGTACCTTCGAGTCGCGTTCCATAGTTTCACATTTTTGAGCTAAATCAACAGTTCCAATGAAACAGAAAACAATAGACACACGACACAGACACCGCCACGAAAGCGCGAATTGTGTCAATTACAGTGACGATTCTCACTGACCTACAAAATGACGAATAACGATACAAATAACATAGTGATGATACAAATGACTGGTTATTTAGCTAATGATGTAGTTATTTTGTTGTCTGTGTATATGTTTACCAGCACTTATAGTTTAGTATGTTCGTGTGTGCAGAGGGGCCCGTGGCTAAACAATAACAGCCGCACAGGTCGATCGATCAGGTTAAGCTACGCTTGCTGCGGTTAGTCTGTGGATGGGTGACCATCTTTGCATACCGAGCGCGCGGATCGCCCGAAGGATACGGTGGAGCTCTGCCCGGCTTGGGCGCAGCACCGCCGCGTCCTCGTGGCGGCGATCGGCAGTGGCGATCTCTCGCGTCCGGCCCTGGTCCAGGCCATGGTACGGAGCGAGAATGCATGGGAAGCCGTCACCTCCATCTGCGAAGCAGTAATGCTTGCAAAGGAGGAGGCGGAGCGCGTAAGGGAGAGGCTATCTCTGCGCCCTCACGTCCCTAGTTGCCGCAGGAGACGCCTGGACGTCGGGAGTCAACAGCCGACTCCCGGCGACCGTAAGCGCGGGCTTGCAGGCGGCGAGCAATGGGCAGCTCGCCGCCCGGCAAGGACCAGGCCCAGGTCGACGGCGCGTTGTGTTCCACGCGCGCCTCAAAGAGATGTCAACACGAACTGACGGGGTCCACTAGGGCCGATGCCTGCCAGGGCCGCGGGTTGTTCGAAAGAGATACCGTGGCCCCTGGCACAGGCAACTGAAGGAACACGGGTGGGTTTTAGTCAGTAAAAGTCTGACACGCCCTCCAGCTCCGCCCAGAACGGGAGAAGTCATATGATGATCCCCCCCCCCCCCCCCCCCCAAATAAGATGTGCAGTCGCTCGATAATGTTCGTGTATGCAGTATGCAATTTTACTGATTTGTGTGATTTGCCTGGCCCGTTGGTCTCGTGGCCGCAAGCGCGACTGCTGTGCATCGGGTCCTGGGTTCGATTCCCAGGTCGGGCAGTGTTATTGAGTTTTTCCATTAGTTTTAATTTTTTTTTTGTAGATTTGGATCAGACTTGTCATAGCCGGTGTAGCAACTGTTTTTTTTTATAAAACTTATTTAGTAATTAAACAATAGCGCGATACAACTGACGCTTAGTGCCATCTATCGACATTTCTATGGAGTTGTTCGAAATTTTCGAGTCGAATACAATTGGTCGACTATTACTCGTAAACTTGTAAAGCCCACTTAAGTGTGATAGTTTTTCTTTAAGCTTCGTTACATATAGGTACTACTAACGTGACATTTGAATTTCTAACTACAACCGTTTAATTGGTAGAGGCGGGGGACACTTGACTCTAACGAAAATTGGTACTTTAAAGCTTGATAAGTCACGAACGGTTTACTTAATCAAAAAACGGTCTTCCCAAACCCCTAATATTTTTGAAAGAACTATCCAACGATATCCCATACTATGGAAAGGACGAAAAAAAAAATATCATCCCCACTTTAGATGAAAATAAAATTTTGAAAAAAACAATTATTTATGGTGGGAGGTACCCTAAATAATTGTTTTTTTTTTTTTAATTTATTTTACCACTTTTTTGGCGTCATTAACGTGTATACTCATGCCAAATTACAACTTTCTAGTACTAATAGTTTTTGAGCTAAACCGCGGACAGACAGACGACATGGTGAAACTATAAGGGTTCCTTGTTGACTACGGAACCCTAAAAACCAGTAGGAAAAACGTCCAAGCAACCGCAAGCAAGCTTAGTAACCTATGTCCAACATGTAACATGTCCAAAGAGTCTTTAACTTGCAATGGGGTAATTACCGGTTGATATTATCAATACTGCTGTTTCCCCGTCTCTTGATTATCATGCACCTACTCTGTGTCCTGACACAATACCTTAGGTAACACTAGACAAGCATGCTAAGTGCAGGTCTGTAATGTGTTGCATCACATCGTGTGATAATGAGTGGAGTGTTGGTCACTGTTCGACACAAGTTTGAGTCGTTACCGGTACGTATATCGGTAGGTGAAGCCTTTCTCCGTAGGTATATATTACATGTCCTAGGTGTTGTTTTGGTTTGCAGCTTCCGTGAATTGGATTGAGTGGCATTATGCGGCTATCAGAACTCCTTACGAAGAGAAGAATGCTTTTTGTAAGAGAACAGTGTCGTGTGACGATGTTCACAATACCTTCCGAGACCAGTCAGATATTTATCCTAACGTGTTCCTAGCCTTTATTAAGCAAAATATATTTACGAGCTGGAAAAGCGATAAGAAGCTGTCCCGTTGTCACGACTTGCCATAGTAAGATCTTTTGAATTGATACTATCACCATCGTCACTGTCCATGGTAATCACGTCGGGGTCACCAGTATAGAGGTATGGAGGAGGAACAGGGTGTAAAGTTCACTCATATTCTATAGACGGGTGTTGTGTCTGGCGGGCAACTACCCAACGATTGACGTCGGGAAGTTGTATGTATACTGCTTGCGCGGTAAACTCTGCTTGCGAGATGCAGGATTGGCGTGACGTCAGTATGACGCGTTGTTTGCATGTGGCGTTGTAGATACCGCTACAGTAGGTATACCTACATGGTGTAATTGGAATAACTGATATCCCGAAAAGGGGTCATTGCACTCATCATTATGAACAAATTTTACTATTGGACAGTTCTAAAATCACGAAAAAAAACTGCTGTCTCCTACTTCTTTTTTCGCTATTTTTTGTTACACACTAACAGTAGGAATGGCTTTCATTTAGACAGTTCAACAACATTCATTGCGTTATTTATCTTGCTGAGCAGTCAATTTTTTCGAACATTTAAAGCAATGAATTAGCAATATCCTTCAAACTCAAAACTATTTATTTCAACTAAACCAATTACATGCACTTTTGAATTGTCAAGGGTCAGTCAGTCAAAAAGATGAAGCTAGTTGCCCATTCCAAAGCGTAGTAGGTACCTATGGCGAAGAACGGGCAAGAAACTCCATGGACACTCTTTTAAATCACAATAATAATATATTGTTACAAAGTATTGGTTACATCATTCATGTTAAAAATTATACACGTGAGAACGATGCAGAAAGTTAAAAGCGTCCGTAACGAAAAGACAAAAAAAAAAAACAATTCAAATATTATATTATAAATCAAAATAAGCCATGGCATGGCCTTCAAAATGATTAGGAATGTGGTTGGTATTGTGTTACGCAATTTGGTTGCTGGTTTGTTCTGATACTAATAGTTGTTCACAATGATAGTACAATGACCCCTTTTCAGGATTTCAGTTTCAATTATACCTTGTTTAAAGACTCTATCACCCGACATTTTTGAATTCTGCACCCCTTTCTAGCCATATCAATTACAAAGTCAAACCACTAGCGAGACAAAATATCTAATTAATAAAAGAGAAAGACGCTCTAACTCTAGTGATTGCAAACACACAAAAAAAATCTGTTTTTTGTCCTCGTAAACATGTTTAGAATTCTAAATGTTTTGTCTGCGGTGTAAATTTCTATTTCTAGAATGAATCTCACTAAGTAACAAAAACTGCTCGTCAACCTGAAGTGCTAAAAATAGCCAAGAAGCTTAGATTTATGTTAATAGATCTGTGTGACTCTGATTGGTTGAGTGATTGATTATCCCATACCTGTTAACAACGTTATTTGAAAAAAAATAATTAAAGCCAATTCTTTTTAAAAGAGTAATCGTGGCGTTTCATTCACAGCCCGGAGTTTAGAAATTAGCGATGTGATACCCCCGTGCCTCGGAAAGCAAGATAAGCCGTTGGTCCTGCGCTTGCTCTCTCCGTTCATGTCGGATTGCCGTATCATCACTATGAGATTGAGGGAAGAGTAAGGCGCGGCGCCCATTATCGGTGGGCATCGGTGCGGCTCGGTAACGCTAGGGCGCCTTACGGCGGCTTCGGGCGACTGAGGGCTGCTTCGGGCGGCTTCGGGCGCCTGAGAGCTGCCTCGGCAGTAGTAAGCATACCTAAGGACGCCGAGGATGGTTTCGGGTAGCTTCGGCAAAACTAAGAATAGTTCGGGTGGCAGACACGTCGCAGAGCAGTCGTAACGATACGTGAAAACAGTTGTGTGCATGTTGTTATAATGGTGGATTGGGACTTAGTTCTCATTGTTCATCTTGCTTGCAATTATTGAGGCTGTTGCCTTTTATTTTCCTCTGGGTGTTGCCAAGCTAATGGAGGCGCGTGCGGTGAACTTTATGACTGTTCTTCGACGTATCTGCCACGAAAATGCCACCCGAGCTACCCGAAGACAGCCTCGGCGTCCTTAGGTATGCTTACGACTGCCGAGGCAGCCCGAACCCGCTCGAAGCGGCACCCAGGCGCCTGAAGCCGCCGTAAGGCGCCCGAGCTGTACCGAGCCGCACCGATGTCCACCGATAGTGGGCGCCACGCCTAAAGTGCACTTGTGTCTGCGCACATACTTGTGCACTATAATATTTTCCGCGTAGATGGCTAGTCTCCGTTGAGATTATGGCTGCCATGTCCGAAATTCGGTTTGGAGCACTATAATACCTGATGTTGCCCACTATTTATGTGTCATGTATTGTGTACATCTTTTGTTGGAAATCATAAATACATAAAAAGAAACTTCGATCAATAATAATACTAGATTCCCGATAAGCACTTCAAAAACGGCCCGAAAAATAAGACCACAAATACTTTTGTCTTATCTCAAATTAGTATGTTTTTAACCTTATTACTTAGACTTTAAGTTTCATTTTAGAATAAATGACTGAAAATTAAAAAATAGAATGATTTTATTTTCAAGCCACATTTTAAATATATTTTGCAATGGTAATTAAACTATATGTTTAAGCATTAAGGTTTATAATAAACTGAAGTTGTTAATATTATTAAACTTTTTTCTAAGAAATGTAGATGTTTACGTGTGTGCAAACGTGGCCACTTGAGCGACTGATTTTTGTTCCTGATCCTTAATCTAGTACTATTATTGATCGAAGAAAAAAATAATAAATGTGCACAAGACTTCTATAAACCTCCTTTAATAAATATTAAACATGTTGTTCTGGCAGAACCTTACATCTTGTTTTGCCACGTGTGCTGCGCCCGCGCATTGACCGCGAGAGAGTGTGCGATAAGTACAGGCAATAAAAACTCGCAGGACAACATTACTTTCTTTGCCTTTTATGTACCGCTAGTACGGAAGGGTACATTTTTAGATTAGCTATATAGGGCTGGCATTAGCTATATAGGGCTGGCAGAAGTAAGCTTTTACTCTTTTTTTGCAAAGGGACCTGAAGATGGGTAGTAGAACCAATGCTATGGAAATGCTTTCCCTGCGAAGGATGTATGGTGTAACTATGAATGGTTGAGGAATGATGTGATAAGACACTATTCAGGGCTTGCATGGAGGCTGATGAAACCGTTGCGCATGTGCTCTTTGAGTGCACAGGCGTCACCCAGATTAGGTCAGAAACCCTCGGGACATCCAGATCTTAAACAGATGTTCTCAATAGGCCAGGACACTTAATAAACTTCTGGAGGGAGGTGGGCTGGTTAGAATAACCACCAACGGCCGCCATGGCCGACGCATTTGAAGGACTAAGTACGAAAACCAAACCCATAACATAGAACATAGATGTGATAAGACAACGTTGCAGTTTAAAGGATGTAGTGACTAAAATTTAATCGAATATGCTTAGATCATGTTGAGACGATGAATGAAAAACGAGTAACAAAAAGTATTTACAAGAGAGACGTGAGCGGAAACGCCGGGAGGGGACGCCCTAGACGGACATACGCTGACCTTATAGTAGGTTATGTTCTTGAGAAAGGTCAAGTGCGTAGAACTTACTCGCAACCGGCGTGCGTGTAAGATCATGGGGCCTAAAAAGTCCACTTTAAGCAATACCTCTAAAAGCTATTAATTTCCCGAATTCCCAGCAAATCATTAGCAATTCCTCTAATTTTCAAAACAAAAAGCATTTCATTGCCGCATGAAAAAAAATAAAAACCGTAATTTTTCATTACAGTTTTTATTAATCAAATTGGTTTTTTATTTTCTATTTCTACAGTTTAAATGTTATTTCATTGTGATATGAATTGCACACAGATCATATTATGAATTGCCAGTTTGTGACCGTTTTACGATTTTTTAATATGATGCATATTGTTATCCTATGTAGGTATTATGATTCTGCCAAAGTGGCCTTTTTAGGCCCCCAGATGTATGAATGTAAATGAAGCAAAAAGATTATGTTAGGATCGCAGCAGGTGGCGTTCTGAAGTGTCTGCGGCGATTATTATCAATCCATCTGCCAAGGGTCCATTTGTCAAGGGGTAATAAATACACATAACAAGCCTATAATGTTCCCACTGCTGGGACACAGGCCTCCTCTCGGTGAGAGGGAGTGGGCAATAATCTACCACGCGGGCCCAGTGCGGGTTGCCAGATGTCACATGTCTTCGATTTTTAGGTTCTAGGACATGCCGGTTTCCTCATGATGTTTTCCGTTGTTGAGAGCAGTGGTGATGAAATAATTTACACAAACTAAAGCGCCTGTCTGGGTTCGAACCTACGACCTACAACTCGGTAAGGGGTAATTGTGATTGTTTAATACCTCATACCTACTTTAATGACTTAAGAGCGCCTATAGGTACTGTCAGTGGCGATCCTTAAGTACCCGAAACTGTCAATTTTTCCCAATCAACCTTGAACCTATTAAGGTTCAAGGTTGATTGGGAAAAATTGACAGTTTCGGGTACTTAAAGCATTAGCTTTAGCGATAAAGTTGAAAATCCATTAAAGAATTTTCACAGATTGTAGTACCTTGATGTGCTGGCGTCTGTACATACATCGCATTCCGGGCGGTCCATTCTGTTAACAACCTTGTTGCTCAACTTGAATTATTCTGCGACAGATAGAAGATGAATTTTCAAACGCACTTAAGACATGAAGTAAAAACTAACTGAGCCGGCTACTTTCCAAGTTAAACCATGCCGTTTATAACCGCTCCGTCAGTTACACGGAAAACTATTCTTATGACTATGTTTGTAAACTAGAGTGTTAAATAGACTTGCAGTATTCTAGTCTAGAACGTTCTTTCTATTTTGTATGGTGGTTAGGAGACGGCTAGGTTTTGTTATTGTGTGAAATAATAGGCTATTTTCCTAAAAAAATCGAATTAGTCCGTCAGTTAGATTATCAAAAAATATTGAACCCGTATTTTTTCTTTTGTCAATTATATAAAAAATGATGAAGATATAGCCCGTTAAAGGTCCGCGTGACGTCACTTGCTTGAGACATTTTTGCAAGCAAGTGACGTCACGACCCCCAAACTTTGTTTGATTGACAAAAGAAAAAATACGTGTCCATTATTTTTCGATAATCTAACTGACGGACTAAATATAATAATTATTTTTTTACCCAGGCAACTACCCTATTGTTTGCGTCTCAATGATTTTTAGTCGATCGTGTTACTTTGTTTCCTAATTTATGTTATAGGTATTTTGTACCGACCTTTTTTGTTTCAAGTGTTTATCAGTGGAAACTTGTAAATGACCTTCAAATGAAATTAACTGTAAGTTTCCCGAATAGAATAAAATAAATAAATAAATGAAAATTTAAAGCGACATGATTTTCGATCGCCATGTTGATTTGGATATAATGCAACGTAGTATATTTCGTATAATGTTTAGTATAACTACAGGCTGTAACAAAACCCATCGCATAGCCGTTAGGTACTTACACATTCTGTACATCAAACTACGTAGTAATAGGTACTTAAAAAACATTGTTGCTGGGAAATTACTTTTATTTGTGGTGTTCAACGTTACTTATAATATTTAAAACTTGTTTTCGTGAAAAAAAAAAGTAAAAAAACAGTTGTAATGTCGACTGTCAGTGTCTCCGTAGCCAGGAGGTTCCCAGGGGCCATGGTCCCGTATAAGAAAAGTATCATAATGATTGGGAGAACAAGTGACTCGTTATGATTGAGCCCACTGCTGAAATGTGTACAGATTTAATTATCCAAGATCATGGATGATTCTTAATCCTTCATTTTCTATGTTTATTATTTTTATTGAGTATGGACAGCAGTTGCAGCTTTTAATTCCCCATTTTTGACAAACCAGGGTAAAGTCACGCGCTATTGGGTTGTCCGAGGACGGATTGTATGATACTAGCTACGCCCCGCGGTTTCACCTGCATAAGTCTCGATCCCGTGGGAAAATCGGTATAAAAATTATCCTGTGTTCTCTCATGTCCCAAATTTCATCCAAATCCGTTAATTTAGCGTGAAAAGGTAAGAAACAAACATACATGAAAAAAATAAAATCATTTCTCTTTATAATAGATATATAGATTACAAAATGATGTTGAAAATTACTATAACTGAATTGGAAATCAAACCTACGACCCCCGTTCAACTGCTGCGTTTCCAACCACAGAACCATAATGTTCAAATAGTATGCTTAGCTAGTATGTATATGCCATCTATCGCATGAAGCTAACAATTGTAACAAACGAGGCTTTGTTAAGCGCGTGCGCGTATAATGTGTTCACGCTACTGGAAATTTCATCGCGTTTACGCGTCTAGCCGCTTGGTGGCGCTAGTTTGTCGAGAGATTTATTAAGTTTATTTTTTATTTCATTTTCTTTGGGGATTCTTTTTTATTTTTTAAAAGAGAGGAATGTTGTTATTTTTAAGGCTTATGACATGCACTGCAAAAGAAAAAATATCTTACGAAAGTGTTTCACCAACGTGTTGTAATTTCGTTACAGTTAATTATCAACGCCATCAAAACCGCAGTGAAGGGTCTTAACGCCATAAAAAGTAACTCGATCCCTTTAACCGAAGCCGACACCAGTTTAATCGATACTTACTCGTATTAAAATAACCGAAGAAAAAAGTAAAAGTTGTCTGTGAAAGTGTCCACACTATGTCGTATGGCAACCTGTTTGGGGATTATCTAATAATTAAAATCATCAACTTGAAACAGGGAGATAATTATAATTATATTGACGGCACGGTTGGCGCAGTGGTTAAGCGATTGACTGCTGCGCTGCGTGTCGCGGGTTCGATTCCTGCACGGAACAAATATTTGTATGACCTACATGTATTTGTTCCGAGTCTGGGTGTTTTTTCTATCTATAATATGTATGTATTTACAAAAAAAAATGTATATAAGTAGTTTATCAGCCATCTTGTTATCATAACACAGGCATTAGGTTGCTTAGCTTGGGACTAGATGGCGCTGTGTTAAATGTCCAGGGATATTATTATTATTATAATTATATTGTAGAGACTAAATTAAATAGTCACGTAACGAGGAATGCGTACAAGACTGATGATTTTGTGTTTAATTAAGTTAGTGCGCTTGAGCGATTCGCATAGAGTAATTTGGATGTAGAGATTCCAATTTTTTTGGACGTTGATTCGTTTTCATCGGCATTTATGATTTTATTATACTCGATACATTTATCATCGATCATCATCTGCCTAGCCTTTTCCCAACTATGTGGCTTCTAGTCTGACCGGATGCAGCTGAATACCAGTATTTTACATGGAGCGACTGCCTATCTGACCTCCACAACCCAATTACTGGGTAATACGGTACCCCTTGGTAAGACTGGTTGTCAGACTTTCGGGCTTCTGACAACCTGTAACGACTGTCAAAGATCCACGAATGACAGCCGGGATCAACGGCATAACGCGCTTTCCGAGGTACGGAGGGGTCTTGGTATGTAAAGACGGTCACCCATCCATGGACCAACCGCGACAAGCGTAGCTTAACCTGATCGATCGACTCGTGCGGCTGTTATAACTTAGCCACATTCATCAATCATACATTTATCATTGATCTCATGCCTAATTAATATAAGTAGATACAGCATATTTCTTCCTTTTCGAAAGCACGATAAGCTGTTGGTTCTACTACAAGTCTTATTAAAGTGTATCGTGTTACCCAGAATCTGGGTTGTGGAGGTCAGATAGGCAGTCGCTCCATGTAAAATACTGGTATTCAGCTGCATCCGGTCAGACTAGAAGCCACATAGTTGCTGCAGATTGATTGATGTACAGGCGCCAGCAGGTCAAGCTATCCGAATCTGTCAAATTTTCCCAATCAACTTTGAATCTTAATGGTTTAGCGATAAAGTTGAAAATCTATTAAAGAAAGACAGATTGTAGTAGCTTGATGTACTGGCGTCTGTACCTTTCTTTCCTAGGTACATTATTGTGGAGATTACCTACTCTATCTTATGTATGAGGTCTTCTGAAAAACCATGAAAATCGAAACAAATTAAGTTACTACATGATAAAATCTTCCTATAAAGAGTTACCCCAATCGTTACACTTGTCATAACACTCATTAATATGCGTTTAATTGATTTTGTGCGTGACTACTGGCTATTTCAACAATTTCAATATAATTTACACTTATTGAATCAATCAACACATTTGCTAATTTACCTACTTATAAATAATACCTACCATGAGAAAAATAAACAATATCATGTGATTATGTGAAAACTCATTTTCATTACCTACACTATGATTTCTCGCGACGCTAGCGCCGCCGTTCGGATGTTAACTCGTGAGCGACTCTTGCGCACATTACTTGTATGTATCTTGCTTTCACACGCATACTTGTTTACATCGATTCTATTATTGTATTGTTTAGTTACCGTTTAGTCTTCATGCGTATGACATGCACTACATAATTTAATTAAGAAAAAATAAACAAAAAAAAAACTTTCAAAAAAGTATGCAGTTTCTGATAACGTGTGTTGCTCTGTGATTTTGGAGAGTTCGAAATACAAACCAGTGCAGTGATGTGGTTTATGTTAATACTATTGTTTTTAATATGGCTGCTGGAGAGCTTCCGGCGGAAACACGCGTCAGTGTCGCACGCCTGCGTCAAAATGTTAGTATTTTGTTTTTTTTTTTGGTTAGTTATGTAACTAGGGTAATTATTTTTGAAGTCGTGTGAAATACCTACTGCTTGTTTTTCCTTATTGTGTAGTAGTTAAATTTTTATAATGATTTAATTACTGTTTTGGGGAGATTGAAGCATCTTCACAATTGTTTTGTTACGGTGTCAGCAGAGCTTACTTAGCTCTTAGAAGAAGGTAGTAGCCATGTTTTATATCGAGGTCGAGTAACTATAATAAAAACTAGGTAATGTCGGGAGTAGTTTGCATTTTTGGAACGAAGTTCCTTATCGCGCGTTGCGAAAGGGGGCTAGACGGAAAAAATTAAGACCAAAAGTTGGAACGACACTTTTTGCTATAGTTGTAAGCCGTGCGGCGTGCGCGTGTCTCTCTCTCTCTCTCTCTTATAGAAAGCAAACCAGTTATACTTCGTTCCATCCGGGTGTCCCTTGACACCTCTCAAGTTTTTATTTAAAATCATTACCTACAATAGAATGCAAAACAGGATGCATACCATTAATTGCACTAATGCTTATTCATATTATTTATTCTATTTTCACTTTTCCCGGTCTACTGCGATTGTGGGCTAATCCTTTAACACGCTCAGCGCCATGTGTATCTTTTGTGATACACACTGTCTAAACACTTGTGTATTCTTTTTGATACACAAGCACCATTCCAGTCTAAGCGCCGTGTATAGCTAACGCGCACACTTACCATACATTTTGTATACAAAAAATGTTGCCCTGGCCTAGGGAATTTTCCTGGTGTAGTGGTATTGGCATATGGGGCTTGGCGCTGAGCGTGTTAAGAAGACTCCTTCTTAAAGGATTAGCCCACAATCGCAGTAGACAGCTCATCCCGCCATTTCTTTCTGGGCCTTTGCCCTGCAGTGGGACAACACAGGCTCATAATAATAAAATCCAAACCCATCGCCCAATATATTTTGTTCCCATGTTCTGCAATAGTCCGGAGGGGCCCGTGGCTAAATAATAACAGCCGCACAGTTCGATCGGTCAGGTTAAGCTACGCTTGCCGCGGTTGGTCTGTGGATGGGTGACCATCTTTACATACTGAGACCCCTCCGTGCCTCGGAAAGCACGTTAAGCCGTTGGTCCCGGCTGTCATTCGTGGATCTTTGACAGTCGTTACGGGTAGTCAGAAGCCCGAAAGTCTGACAACCAGTCTTACCAAGAGGTATCGTATTACCCAGTAACTGGGTTGTGGAGGTTAGATAGGCAGTCGCTCCATGTAAAGTACTGGTATTCAGCTGCATTCGGTTAGACTGGAAAAAGGCTAGGCAGATGAGGAGGAGGTTTTTAAGTGAATTGTTTATTTTTGATTCTATGTATTATTTTTTGTCTCCTTTGCTCTATCACACGCTGTCAACATCTCTGTATCTATTGTCCTATCTCAGGTATGCTGGAAGAGATTTCTTATGAAATAAGCATCACCTCTGTACCTATTTTTTCTGTTCTGTTTTCAATGTCTGTTTATATATGTGTGTACATAAATGGTAAAATAAAATAAATAAATAAATGAGGTCAGTCGGCTAAGAAATGAATTTTGATCATACTTGTTCCTATGTTTCTCTTCGCACTTTTTATATGTGACCATAACAAGTAACATCAATAGGTGCTTTCATACAGTGTCTGTTTGTTGATTATGTAAAAGACATCCCATTGCAAAGACAAAAAGGCTAATTCTTTCAATTATCATAACATGCCTCATTGATATCATTCATTTTGTAATTTTTCCGCAATATTTAATAGTGCAGGGTACACGAGTCAGACTCATCAATATATTCGAGTAAACAACTTTATCACACACTCCAAGTCATTGCGTTATACGTTGTTTTGTTTTTTTTATTAGTTTTTGTTTTCTATTCTAAGATATTTAGATGACTAGCTCGTTGGTCGCAAGCGTTTCTGCTGAGAATGAGGTCCTGGGTTAGATTCCGAGGTTGGGTAGAGTGTTGTTGGATTTTTCCATCAGGATTCAGGTTCTCAGTAGCAGCCTGGTGTCTGGATTAGCGCCCGGTTGATGACAATAGGGTCCTCCCCTACTAGGGACATAAAAATAACTGGCGAAATTATGGGTTACGGGGAAAAGAGGCGCGATTTTAAGTTAGATATTTATTTCCAATTACCATTGCAACGCATGGAGCGCAGTATTCTAGGCGTCAAATTGACAGAACATATTCGCAACACCACACTGCTCTCCAAACCACAGATTACTGACGTTGCTCAAAAAGCTGCTAAGCTGAAGTGGGTCTGGGCTGGCCACGTCTGCCGCAAGGCCAATGAGCTGTAGACTAAAATAACTACTACGTGGAGCCCTGGCACAGCCAGAAGTCGTCGCGGCAGACTCCGTAAAAGATGGCGGGACGAGCTGGACAAAACAAACGACCAGTGGTCCACTTTAGCCCTGGATCGAAAGAGCTGGAAGTCATGGGGAGAGGCCTTTGCCCAGCAGTGGGATGATGCAGGCTAACAGTAACAGTTACCATTGCAACCAAAAGATGTCTTCTAAATGATAAATGATTTTATTTTTGTAAGTAGGTTTGTACAAACACTTTTACACGTCAATCATATTTTAAACTAGATGAGGTCGGCGTTTCCTATCTGACTAGTCTGAGAAGAAAGGCCGAAACAAACTCAGACGTCACAGTCTCTTTTAAAGTCCAGACATAATCTTGGTCAGATCATATGAAGACCATGTAGGTCGATGTCTGAAATGGTCTTTTGAGGAAAGAACCACACAGATTGAGAGGACCTGTCCAGTCAGTGCACGCATTTGTCAGAAATCGTGCAGCTCAACTCAAAACTTAAGGAGCTCAACGATCCGACGAATAATACCAAAGAAAGGACATTTGGGTAGGCCACATTAATTACTCAAACTGCCAGACCATGACAAAAACTAAGAGAACAGAGAGAAGAATAATATAAATACAATGACCCACATAGTCTTCACATTCACAATAATTAAAATAATATAATACTTTACTAAGTAAGCAAATGTCATAGTATATATAAAATTCATTAATGTCAGTGTATATAAAAAAAAAAACAACAACAAAACAGAGAAAAACAAAATAAAAACATTCAATATGTAAAAAATAAAAAAATTTGGAAGCAGCTTAATCCCAAGCCTTTTTGTCCTCGATATAATCCTTAACGGTATAAAAGGCTTTCTGGCACAACTTACGTTTAATAAATGATTTGAATTTATTAAGGCTTAGATCTTGAACTGGGCTTGGAACTTTATTATAAAAGCGTATACATTGGCATCTGAACGAGCCACCTATTTTCTTGAGCCTTGTTGTAGGTACAACAAATTTGTGTTTGTTCCTAGTATTTATATCATGGATATCACTGTATTTTTTAAACAATTTTATATTTTTATGGGCATATAAAAGATTTTCATAAATATATTGAGAAGGCACAGTCATAACATTAATCTCTTTAAATTTGTCTCTGAGCGAATGTCTCGGACTCAGTTTATAAATTGAACGAACAGCTCGCTTCTGCAAAACAAAGATAGTCTGAATATCAGCGGCATTTCCCCACAATAGAATACCGTATGACATTACACTATGAAAATAGCTAAAGTACACTAAACGGGCTGTCTCTATATCAGTTAAATTACGAATTTTTCTAACAGCGTATGCTGCGGAACTTAGCTTTTTTGACAATTTATCTATATGTGGACCCCACTGAAGCTTAGCATCCAAAGTTATGCCCAAGAATACTGTGCTGTCTTCAGGATTCAATTCTTCGCCCTTTATCAACACATTAGTTTTCACCTGCCTAACGTGAGGTAGCGTAAACTTAATGCATTTGGTTTTTTTCTCGTTTAAAAGTAAATTATTAACATTGAACCAGTGGACTACTTTAGAGATCGCGCTATTTACATCGTCGTTCTGCTTGACATCGGCCTTTTTTAACCGACTCGACTTCTAAAAAAGGAGGAGGTTCTCAATTCGGATGTTTGTATTTTTGTTTATGTTTGTTCGCGCATGACTCCGTCGCTTACCAACCGATTTGAAAAATTATTTTTTTGTTGGAAAGGGTATACTTCCCATAAAATTTCATCAAAAACGGTTCAGTTTTTGATGAAAAAATTATTGGTAAAAATTACAACTTAAAAGTGAAAAATAAAAACTTTTTTGCAAAAAAAAAAATCAACCTACTTCCAAAAACGACACTACAAAGTGAAAAATAACTTTAATTTCGGAAGTCGGTGGCAAACAACGAAAATGTGAACCCAACGACACCGACTTCCGAAATTAAAGTTATTTTTCACTTTGTAGTGTCGTTTTTGGAAGTCGGTTGTTAAGAATTTCAATTCGACAAGTTGCCAAACCATTGTTCATCAATATCGACAGCTGTCATTTCTGCAGACTCGTCTCGTGTAACGCCACACTAACATGAAAGTAGGTAGTAAGAACTAAAAACTGGGTTGCTATCGTTTCTAATTCATTGTCTGACTGCAATTGTGTGCTAATCGCGTTCTGAGAACACATGTGTCTGACATAACGTAAGACATCTCGTAGCAAAGTGCAGGTAAGAATTATGACTTTATTTTTATATTGTTAGTCGTTAATTTAGTTTATTACTTCCACGCTTTTGGGAGTAAATTAAAGATGGAATTTGTCGAAAAAAATAATTAATAGCTTCATAAGTAAAAATGGTTTTTGGTACAAATTGAGGCATGTTATGTAGTAGATTATGTTAATTGTATGTTAGGTAATGACGAATGAATTTGGCATTAGATGCATCTCTTTATTGTGGTATGTGAATTGGGTTATGAACTGTCTAGATGGGACAGTGTTTGTTGTGGGTAATTTTCAGCTCGTTAGTTTTGCACTGTCGTTTTTTATAAGGTGAAACCCACTTAAACACACACACACATTCGCACGCGCACACGCACACAAACACACACACGCGCGCGCGCACACACATACACATTGCTATATTGGACTTTTGTTATTCGGCTCTAAATTTTATTAATAATTATGTAACAGTCTAAGCAATACTTTGTCCTATTTTTCGGGAAATGAGTGCTGATTGTCCTTAATACAGGCTACTAAGTAACCTAGCTAGGACATCAAATCGTTAAATTGTTTTGTTACCTACTCATCAGTTGTAAACTATTCCTAAATTGTCATCCTATTTTTGTAACAGACTGTACCACTTTATGAAATAAAATTATTATTAAAAAAAAAAGAAACCGCAAGCTGCAGCACCTTGCGGTTTCACCAGCATGAATCATCATCATTCATCCCGATATTCCCACGGAATATCGGGATGAAAGTTATCCTGTAAAATTAGCCTAATCCAGGTCATGGTCTTCCCATGCGCGAAATTTCATCCAAATCTGTTCAGTCGTTTTAAAACAAACCTACAAAAAATCAAGTATTTTCTCTGTATAATATTAGTTTACTGATATATTATGGCGCGCTTACATGAGCAATTAAAATTGCGCAATTGGCAATTTCTATACAATATTGGTGATACTGGGACTTATTACCCAAAAAGTGGCGCAATGTTGTCTGTGCAAGTGCACCTTTAAGCTATGCCAGATTCTAATGGCGATCTTAATATGATGAGTTATCACAACTATACTTGTGAATGAGATATCATAAATTTCAACTACACAAAGAACGCTCATGTGTGAGTTTCTGCGTGAGTCGTAAAAATCGGAAATCATCAAGAGACAATCAGTTGAATATTATCGTGCTTATTAGTCTATGTTTATTGGTAAATTAAAAGTTGTATTCAGTGTTGTCGACTTCCTGAAGACACACCGCTGAGACTGGGGGCCTACTCCGAAGTAGTATCGGCCGAATGTTCGGCTGTTTCCTGCTACGAAGTTGCTATTTGGTTCGGTCGGTTCCGATCCTACACTCCTACACTCTTTCGAATATTGACTATGGTCCCGACCCAACTGAGCCGATCCGAACTTTTTTCGCATTTTTCAATAATATTCGGTTCGGCCATGTGTCGGTCCGATCCGAACATTCGCACTTTGCACTTCGGAGCAGGCCCCCAGTGTATGTTTCGTTATTAATTTAATTCGTCATAGTGCATAGTGTTTTTCATTTTGTCTTCTTTATCGGCACCTTGTTTTATATTATAATCATGTGGGTAGTTTGGTTATCATCTAATAGTGTACTTTTGTGTGTTGTGTTGTCTTTTTTGTGTGCGCCAAATAAATGGTTTATCTATCTAATATTACATGGAACTTGAACATAACTGGCTAAATGTGGGTGTACTCTACTAAGGTAAAAGTTTGCCTAACCCTTCAAGAATTACAGACGTTATGTGATGTTATGTTTATTTTTTTAACGTCTAGAATCTCTAAGTTTTAGTCGAAATCTATACATCTCATACTCATCTGCCTAGCCTTTTCCCAAATTTGTTGGGGTCGGCTTCCAGTCTAACCGGATGCAGCTGAATACCAGTACTTTACATGGAGCGACTGCCTATCTGACCTCCACAACCCAGTTACTGGGTAATACGATACCCCTTGGTAAGACTGGTTGTCAGACTTTCGGGCTTCTGACTACCCGTAACGACTGTCAAAGATCCACGAATGACAGCCGGGACCAACGGCTTAACGTGCTTTCCGAGTCACGGAGGGGTCTCGGTATGTAAAGACGAAATCTATACAAATAAATAAAATTGAAGTGTCTGTTTGTAATGTCACAATAAAAGCATTTTACTCTAAATCTATGGCTCTCTCTCTTTATTTATTGACGGGGTTTTCACTGGCAGATAGCTGATGTTGTAGGGAGTAACATAGGCGAAGCCGCGGGCAGATGCTAGTGGATCATAAATTGTCATCATCATCATCATCAGCCTATAGCAGTCCACTGCTGGACATAAGCCTCTTCAACCGCACGCCATTCAACTCGATTTTCGTCAACTCTCATCTAGCTGCTACCAGCCATCCTGCGAAGATCTAAAATTTTCTTAAAACAGTCAATTTAAATCGCGAATATAACAAAATTAAACAAACGGCCTTAAGTACCTGTAATTTACGATTTCGTGCAATATAATTAATTTAGTCAGAGCAAAAATTCACCACGAAACTCCACTAAGACAAATAAAAGTAAAACAATCTATTATAAACTTATCTATCAATCTGAAACTGGCAAGTTAGCAGCCGTTCTAACAAATAAAAAATAATCAGCACGCTTTTTGTATGCGTCTGCGCATCGATGTTAATTTAACGTCTTTTCTTGGAACATTCGCCAAAGCGTGACTTATTGGCAGACGGAGTCGGGCTATTAGCATAGCTAAAGTGTATGTTTCTTTATTTGTCTTATTTGGTAAACAAAGATGGCGCACTTAGATTTCGATTTGAGGAAAGGAGAATGGGCAGCGAACTATGGGCATGCCCTAAAACGGCATCTAAGAAAAAGAAACGCAAATGTTAAACCTCATCCACCACTTTCCATCAGGGGAGGTATTCTCGAAATGAACGAAACCGCGCAAAATGAACGCGAGATTGGCGTGATTAGCTAAGGAAGTGACATAGTGAATTAGGGCCCAGGCGAGATCTAGGTCAAGAGCAGGCCAAGTCAGCAATTAAAAAAAAAAACCTTTTTATGCTTAAAAGATTATGTTTGCAAGGTTTTTTTTTTTGGGTGGGAAGTCAGCAAATGACCTCCCCGCTCTGTGCTGAGCGAGCGGAAGAGCGTGTCAGACTTTGAATGACTAAAACCCACCCGTGTTCCTTCAGTTGCCTGTGCCAGGGGCCACGGTATCTCTTTCGAACAACCCGCGGCCCTGGCAGATGTTTGCAAGGCTCAGAATTAATAAAAGTTAATTAATTTAAATGATACTCAATTAGTCACATTTAAAGCTCTGTAGCTCCTCACAGACTAACAATCGAGAGAAGTCGTTACAATAAGAAATATTCTCCTTGAAGAGCCAACCGCATTGGGCCTGTGTGGTGGATTCTGGCCCACTCCCGCTCACAGAGAGGAGGCCTGCGTCCCAGCAGTGGGAACATTATAGGCTGATTATGCTCCTTGAACAGATATATCTGTTTATAGACATATATCTAAACTCTATTGGGTAGATTAGCCTAATCTCCTAACTTGATCGATCAGGTTAAGCCACGCTTGCCGCGATTAGTACGTGTATATATGACTTGCTTTACTCTCCGTGCCTCGGAAAGCACGTAAAGCCGTTGGTCCCGGCTGTCATTTATAAATCTTTGACAGTCAGTCACGGGTAGTTAGAAGCCCCAAAGTCTGACAACCAGTCTTACCAAGGGGTATCGTGTTACCCAGTGACTGAGTTGTGGAGGTCCGATAGGCAGTCGCTCCATGTAAAATACTGGTATTCAGCTGCATGCGGACCCCTAGATACCTAGGCAGATAGATTTTTGTTTGTTTACCAAATATGACAGTTAACGAGAAATACACTATAGTCAGATTCCCTACACGTTTAAGCATCTGTCGTGGTTAACTATAGAATATTGATTAATTAATCATTGGAGACAAGTTTTAAATGAATTTGAATGTATGAATAATTGTTTGATGATGTCGAGAAGTTTTAGCATTCATTATCATTTCGTGTGATGAACTATTTATTACGACAAACACGTTCATATCTTATGTAGGAATCTGTCGTGTTAAGAATGATGATAAATTAACTTGCCTCCACCAAAACACTTAATTACGTAGTTAAGACAAGCCATAATTACTTATGTATTTACATATCAAATTCATATGTGTAGTTTCTCTTAAAACGGTGAAGGAAAACATCTTCGAAAATATGTGACAATTGACATCTACCAAACCGCACTGGGCCCGTGTGGTGGATTACGGCCCACTCCCTCTCTCTGAGAGGAGCCGTGAGTCCCAGCAGTGGGAACATTATAGGCTGAATATGATGATGAACTTTATTGTGTAGTAGTAACTTATATTTGTTTACATGTTTGGCAAGTAAATCGCAAACGCAGACTAGTTAAAAGGTCCTTCCTGTAAATGGTTAGGTTAATGGTGGCTAAAACTACGAAAACCATTTCTAAAATTCTTTATTGGAAAACATGTTTCCTCCATTTTCCTTCCTGGCTCGTTAGTCTAGTAGTCGCAACCGCTACCATTGAGCATAAGGTCCTGGGTCCGATTCCTGGGTCTGACTCCTGGCATTCCTGGCAAACTTTTATTGGGTTTCTTGCAGTAGCAGCCTGGAGTATGTATTCGTGCCCGATGGATGACAATAGTCTCACCCCCTGTTACATGGAACTTGGAGTTCGTCTGTGGAGTTTCTTGCCCGTTCTTCTCCATAGAGATCTACGCTTTGGAATGGGCAACTAGCTTCAACTTTCTGACTAACTGACCGACTATTTAATTTTGACAATTCAAAAGTGCCTGTAAATGGTTTAATTGAAATAAATGATTTGAGTTTGAGTTTGAGCTTACACATAACTGGCGAATTGTGGGTGAACTATAGTGACACCTCTGCTTAACCCTTCGAGGAATACAAGCGTGGTGTTAACTGTTATGTTATGTTCCTTCCTATTTTTATTTTCCTTTATGAGACCTGTTTACAAATTAGCATACACAAATGGGATATCATGTCAATTACTTTGACACGGTGTGATAAACATCATTTGAGGAAGTGAAACAGATTAAGAACTGTTAGGAAACTTGTGATGATTATACACGTAATGTACTTGCGCTTGCGCTTCTGGTTTTCTATTTCTACATACTCGTAAGTAGGTACATACTAGTATGTATATAGTCGGGGATTTTTTTTAAAGCAAATTGACAGCCTAATTCAATTTGCCGTACTATAGTGATTTCATACTACAGTTGTGGTTGAGAGATATTATTTTGTGATTTGAATATACGGACAATTTAAGTTAGTAGGTACCTAGTATATTTACTTAGCAATAAATTTGACAGATTGACAACACGGTTAGCGCAGTGGCTGAGCGATCGGACTGCTGCGCTGCGTGTCGCGGGTTCGATTCCCGCACAGAACAAATATTTGTACGTCCTACATGTATTTGTTCTGAGTCTGGGTGTTTTTCTATATATAATATGTATGTATTTACAAAAAAAATAAATGTATATAAGTAGTTTATCAGCCATCTTGTTACCATAACACAAGCATTAGGTTGCTTAGCTTGGGAATAGATGGCGCTGTGTGAAATGTCCAGGGATATTAGTATTATTATTATTAATTTTACCGATTGTACTTTATGTTGGTTTAACTATTACCTATACATACTAAATACTCGTGCTGTTGTCTTTAACTGAGATCGTAAACATTCTGGAAACTCCGTTTTTAACTTATTATGTTAAAAATAATACACCCTGCATTCTGTGTTGTAATAGCCGTGTTCATTATCTCTGATAATTTAAATTCCATTGCCACTTAATCAGTTATCTACTTTAGTTAAATGTATTCTAAGTTGATTTTTGAGTGACCATTTATAACAAAAAGGTCCTAATAAGTTTTTGGTTGCAATGGAATTTGAGTTTTGTTAAGTATGACATTCAGTTTTTTGTCCCATAACTTGAAAATTATAAATCACTATAAAAATCCGACATACATGTCAAACAGATTATACAAATAATTGCAGTTTCAATAACAGAATAATTTATGATGCCGAGCATTCCTCCGAGTGTTAAAAATGTTGCAGCTTTTTTTAATTGAATTAACACAACGCTATATCTCAGAACATTTTGCAATTCAAATTTGAAGTAGCATAAAAAGTAGGTACTTAATGAAAATATTAAAAATATTTATATCTCTATGATGTGGAGACCGCGCATCGGCAAGCGGTAGTGTGGGAATCCCCCAGCTAGATGGACCAACGACCTAAAGTTGTCAAAAAATAAAAGGTCCGTTTTGACATTTGAGAATGCGTTCTTGACACCTGTCAGTTTCATACAAACGAATACGTGTTTTGCGAATTTGATCTTTATTTAATACTAGAACTGTCAATGTCATTTCGGACCTTTTATTTTTTGACAACTTTAAAGAAGGTGGCTGGAACAGACTGGATGCGGAAGGCGGAGGACTGGGTGTTGTGGCGCAGACGTCCAGCAGCGGACTGTAATAGGCTGAGTAATGTGTAAGTGTTTAATCATAGATATCTCTATGATTAAACACTATTTTTAAAGGGCTTTGAAGATCTGTGGCATACCTACCCTGTCCGCCATTTTGTGACGTGTGAACGTGACACTTTACGGGGTTTGATCTTATAATGTTTTTTGTTTGCATACTTTGCATTGTTCTTTTTTTTAATAAATGGCATCTCGCAGTTCAACCTATGACATTGTCGTCTGCTAAACCGGGCTTGCCTGCGGGCTTATTAAGGCATCCATGCCTTAATAAATTAAGGCCTCCAGCCAGGGCTTAAAAAACTTAAAAACTATGCGACTACACGCTAGGGGCACCCTCTGTGACGGACGTCGGCTTAGGGCGTCGCTGGGAGAGCCTGTCCCGTGCTGCCGAGACTCGGGACAGGCTGGATCGGAATTATCTGTTTGCATTGATGTTAGCTATATATAGGTTTCATGCGTGTACACCGCTATTTTACAGGCTCAATATAAAATCTTCAATCCCCTTCATAATGTTTACTTCATTTCAGTTGTGATTGTGTTTTTCTAACTTCATTTTTGTTTTTAATTTAGCGCGACTTCTTAAATCTACATTTTCATTGTTTATATAATTATAAACAAGGTAATTTTAATTTATCTACCTATTTCCGCAAACACTTCTTTGTTATTTATGTTACATAGTCTAAGAATAAAGTCAGCCATTTTAAAATTTGTTTCTGAGATTTTTAACTCAAGATTACATTGAGTAGGTAGAATTTAGACCTTTCTTAATTAATGAAAACAGCAAACATTTAAGTAAAAAATTCAACAAACAATTACTTAACCCGCATACATAAACAAAATATAATTGCGTAACATTCTCACTGTCACCTACGTCACGACACTTCAAGTGAAAAACTCTTTTTCTAAATAAATTGTCTATGCTCTGTGGCAAAACGACGTTGAATAGTTGCACGTGAACACGAACACGCCAAATTGGTGGCTGCCACAACTTTGGTGTAGAGTTTGACATATTTATTGATTTATTTTTAATGATAAACCTCTTGTGTGTGTTCGTGATGTCTTTATAATTGATTGGGGACAATAAATTGGTGTAGTGCTAAGTGTATTAGACAACTATTAATTTTCCTAGCTCAGCGTTTACTGGCAAAGAATATACCAACTCCTCTCTTTTTGCGATGTGTTGAGATGAAGTATGACTAAGGGTGCTCTGATGCGTTTATTAAAATTTCTGCGATCACCAATCTGCACCCTAATTGCGTAACACACAATCAATCACAATCTACAACTACCCCGCTGTACGCAAACCATTATTTAAGCTGCCTTGAAAGGCCATTTTTATTTCTGACTGACGATTTGTAACCAACGGTAAAAGATGGCTTGATGGTAGACTTGATAATCTGAAAGAAAAAGAAAGAAACTGATGATACTTTTATTCGCGGTAAACATGACGCAAAAAAGAACATAAAAACAAATAAAGAAAAAAAAAACAATAAGAAATGGTTGACATGCGTCACATCCACGCAAAACGGCTATCACTCAGCATTATGCTGCGACCCTATGCAAGACAGAGACAATTATTCATCAACAAGTATTACAATTATTTTTCTACTTAATCTACTTTTTAGACTTGATGGGTGTTGTGGCGCAGTTTGGAAGACGTCTCTGTAGTTATGTCCAGCAGTGGACTGCGAGCGATGGGCCGAGTCGATTCATGGACTGGTTGGTTGATTTATTGCTATTAACTTATTGAAGATCAAGAGGGACCGCTTATTTTATGTAATACACAACAGTGAAGGACAGGGTGGTGTTCTAATAATAAAAATAATCGCCGAAAAATCACCATGAGAAAGAACTACTTAATATACCCTGTCCATTAGGTCAACCGTTTTTTGACAGATGGAACTAATGATTGTAGCAACACACAATACATTGATTGATACACGTACGGTATTATAATGTGTGTAAGAAGCCATACTTAAATAAGATAGTTCATTATAAAAAGGCAGTTTATATATTTTATTATGCATTTTAAAGTTAACTTTTACGTAATCTGGACTGTGTACGTTCTAAGATAGCTGTCAAAAAAACGGTTAACCTAATGGACAGGGTATAGGTACGAATACGTACCACTTTTGTACCTATATATATCATTAGCGAATCATGACTCTGTGACAATTCACGTCTGCCAAACTAGGGGGTCTAAAAGCATGACGGCTAAGTAAAATCCGACTACATTTAGGAATTTTCCTAACACCTTTATTTCCGCTCTAAAACGCATCTTTGCATAATAAAGGTAGTCTTTACGTGCTCAAATTCTTACGCCATCATTGCGACACTAGCGCCTCACGATTTTGACAGTTACCACTCTTGTCTATAATTTAAAAAACCATTGTGTAGGCGCGTTGGTGCTATGTGTAAAATAATTACAAATTGATGTTAAGACCAGTGAATGGCTTCCGGATTAATTATTTTTGCGATGCCGCGACGGTACATTTTATGGCCATAGTCATAACTACTATATTATTATTTTTTTATTAAATTAACGTGGGATATTTTTTGTAGGCGTTCATGTAAAATGGTTGTTATCATGCTGACGGAAAATTCAAGAGAAAGTGAAAACTATTTCGATGAAAAATATCGCGAGATTAATTAACACCAATTAACGAATTATTACTGCTACTAGCATCAATTATTATAATCACTTATAAATAAAACTGATTTTCACACGACAAATAAGAACATTTTCTTTTCCCAAGAAAACGTGCACTTATCAATAGGATTCATAATATACTCAATAACTCAACATAAATAATGCGCTAACAAATCACAAGTTCAACTCCAATGTAGCGTGTAAACCAGAGAAATTACCATAATTATGCAACACTACAAGTTTCTAGTAATTTTCACTTAGTTTTGCGAGTAAAACCTCATTTGTGTAAGCAAGAAACCGGTTCGGAAACGTGTCATGGTGCGATGCCCGAACAGCTGTCAAAATCAGTGACAATGTAAAGCACGGGCGCTCGTTAATTACCATCAGCATAGTGGATCATCATATCACTTATGTAGGAATGGGAGAAAGAGCGAGGCCGGTGCCCGCGGCGGCAGTCGCTCCACACGCGCAATTCGACATGGTCAACTGTACATAATTACGTGCACCGAGCGTATGTGATCAAAACACAATTGCGCGTATCTGAACGCGACGCGTCACTCGAGAAAAAAAAATAACGTCAAATTTTCGCGCGCTTTTCGATACCATAGACTACACACATCATGATTTATAGGAACGTGTTTCGTGTATGAAAGTGAATTAACATTTTTATTAATCGTATCGTGATGAAGTGAATGTGAAACTATATATTGCGTAAGCGTTAAAAAATTCTTCGGTGTTCACGAGATGGATTTTTGTTGAATTCTTGTGTTTCGTTAAGACTTTATTTTTGAATTCATTAAATAACGATCAATTTATTTTAATCGGTTCTTGGATTAACACGTAATTTTAATTACCTATTTTATGATGTTTATATTGTCGTATACTGTAACACTCATCGATAAAAATATCATCCATCACAATCAAAACTGTAAATCTGAGTTGTGGCCTGTTTCCCAAACAGTATCCATTGTTTTTATTTGTGCAGAGATGCTTTCTTACAGGAATTAATGCAACAATAGTTTGATAGCTGAGAAAACATGTACATTTACATGGTTAGAAAATAAGTAGAAAAAGTTGGGAACTCAATCAAAACGTAGCATCATGAACGTATGTGCATAGTAATTGTTACCTTTCGTTTCTACGATAATTACTTAATTTGTTGGCCGCGGTTTGCATAATGAGTAGGTACGATGATATTCTGCAAACAGTGTGACGTCATTTGGGAGAAATTCGAAATTTTAACTGTTGAAGCTGTATCTCTGACGTATACCCCCTTTATTCATAAACGTTACGTTTAGCAACTGTTTAACCCTACATTTTTGACTTTGAATCATCACTTAACTTTAAATAATCATTAGTAAATAACCAAGAGATTTATTTAGCCTACGCATCTTAGTTCAGAAATAAAAATAATATCATCCGGCTAATTAAATTAATTAATAAATATGTAAACTAATGTAAAGGCATCAAATATTGTCATAAAAATCATCATTTTGATCTATTTTCATTAATTTATATTGATGAGCTTATGTATTCAATCAAAAATCCAATTTTTATGCATAAAATGTTGACATATTATGCTGAAATGATTACAAACAAAATGACGATGATTTTAAACGATTTATCTATATATTTAGCGATTGGTATTTTAAGATTATTAATACACAATTTTATGATCAGAATGCATTAAGTTCAGTTGAAACGGTCTTCCTTATGTTTCTAAACTAGGAAATATTAATTTTAGAATACTTAATTAATTCTTTGTTCTACAATAATTATTTGGTCCTACAGTACAAAAGCTGATTCTATCATACTCAAGAGAACTTGATCTTTTGTGTGATATGACCAACAATGGACATTATATTCTATCCGTTTGTGAGTTAACCCCTGAAAAAAATTCTTGGACCTGTAAACAATGTTAATTTCTAAAGAATTTTAGTAGTACCAGCTGCTAAATGCAACCAAATGAGGATGAATATATCAGAAATTATGTTAAATAAAAACAAATATCCATTCTAATGTTATATTTATATGGCATTATTATGAATATTGTAATATTATAAATGCGAAAGTAACTGTCTGTCTGTCTGTTACATGCCTTGCCCCAGTGGCTGAACGGATTTGGATGAAATTTAGCACACGGGTAGACCATGACCTGGGTTAGGTTATACGATACTTTTAACCCGGGGAATGTAGGCGAAGCCGCGTGCAAAAGCTACGCTGCATATTATACAAAATTTCTTCCTACTATAATCCTACTAATATTATAAACGCGAAAGTTTGTATGGATGGATGGATGATGTTTGTTACTCTTCCACGTAAAAACTACTGAACGGATTTAGATGAAATTTGGCACAAAAATAGTTTATAACCAGGATTAACACATAGGATACTTTTTATCCCGATATTCTCACGGGATCGACACTTATGCGGGTAAAACCGCGGGGCGCTGCTAGTGATAAATAAAAACAAAATATTTTACATAATTTCTTCACAATCTCGCCATACTATATCGTAAAAGAGATAATAAATATATTACTACATTTGCATGCAACATGACAAAGAAAGCGCTTTGCGCTGCAGAGCGCAACGGAGCGCTGTACATATAATAAAGCGTAAACATTAATTGTTGCGAGCGTATCAATATGTTTTCAACACGATATTTTGTAAGGAAGCCACTCATAAAGTTTTTTAATATTTATTTTAGTAATATTTAATAACGAAGGCTATATTTCAGTAAGAAATAATATAAAAATAGAGTCGAAATCATTAATAGGATTCCTTCAATGTAGCCCGCGTCTTTGCAAATGGCGGTGTTGTTTTATGCTGATCAAAAGTCATTACCCGCGCGGCAATTATGATAAAACTAGCTGCGTCCCGCGGTTTCACCCGCATAAGTTTCGATCCCGTGGAAATATCGAGATAAAAAGTGTTCTATGTATTAATCCTGGTTATAAACTATCTGTGTGCTAAATTTTATCCAAATCCGTTCAGAAGTTTTTGCGTGAAAGAGTAACAAACATCCATCCATCCATCTACCCATCCAAGCAAACTTTCACGTTTATAATATTAGTTAGTAGGATAAAGACCTTCTAAAATGTAATTATTTAAATCGTCATATTTTCAGGAAATGCCCGTATTTGTAGCAAATACAATTTCAAGAGTTTTTTTTTATGTTTGAGAGGGCTGTGGTGGACCAGTGTTAACGACCACGATTTACGAGTAGTAGGTCGTGGTGGTTTATTGCCCACTCCCTCTCACAGAGAGGAGGCGTGTGTCCCAACAGTGGGCACATTATAGGCTGATTTGATTACGCTTGAAGCTTAGGCTATATTAATGTTCGCATGAAGACGAAGGCAGTCCACCACACTCTCTCAAATGTAAACCAAGAAAATAAGTAAGTAAGTAATAAAAGCTATAACATAACAAGGTACTCATTACAACAAAAATCAAGAAGACAATAAAAATATAAACAAACGACTATTAAAACGTATATAAAACCAACAAGCATGTAGAAAACTACAAAGAAAGTAAATCACCACCATAAAGCAAACAATCTAGATAGCACACCGCACTAGTGAAGTTCCTACTAATTAATCGATAAGAATAATCGGTAAAACATGCAGGAACTGATATTTAACTCGTTTCGTGCTGTCATGTACGGTATTGTGGTGACAGGTACTGGATACCTCATAAAGAGTAATTTGTTAGTTTTTAACACATTAATTTGATGCTCATGATTAATTGATTTGGTTAGGTTAGTTTGTGGGACTTTAATTGGAGTGTTTAGTGAGGGTGTTATTATTTCATTAGTTTTTGTATTCGTGGAGGAAAGTATTATGTGCTGTTAGGTAGCTTAAGTTCACACGGATTTAAAAATATCACCTCTGGGTTTTCAACTCTCGTTGTTGAGCCGAGCATTGTGAATCCAAGAGAGCGCATCCCAGCGCTCCAAAAAAACACGCTCTTGAATTTTCAACTCAAGGCGCTAAGCATTGAGTTGAAAATCTAGTGCACGAAAAAAATCGTATGGGGAAAATGTCCCGAAACTATATTTGTAAAGACTATACAGGTAGTTTATATTAGACAACACTGTTAAAGTAAAAGTAAGCCGACTCGAAGCTTAAAATTATTATATAGTCATCTTCAAAACATTAAAAAAGATATAAACTCGTATTATATCATAATAATTATTCATAAATCTTCTCTCCGAAGAATTAACACGTTAAGTCATAAGTTACTTATTTAGTGAAATTACGCATTTAAATATTCCCGCTTTCATTATCAAGTTTCTACCGCTTAACCTACATAGTAAAGTGTATGTTAATTAACTCGGAACGCCCACAACTATTGATTAAGTAATCGATCAATTCGTAAATAGAGATTCACCGTTAATCGTCTAGGCCACAACTCACAATTACGCATACACGTAGTTAAAAACGCGACCAGCTTCGCGAGACGCGGTCGAGTTTACCAATTACGTAACCTAACCGCAAAAAAAAGATGAGAATACAGAATACGGAAATGTTACAGAATACGGCCGTGTAACCAAATTAACCCTTGACTCGTAGGTAACAGTGATTTTCTGTGCTCTTACTTTAGTAGTGACAGTTAAATAACGAACAAGAACGATTGTGGGCGATGAACAATGCCTAGGGAACGTTCAGACGACGGCGACTGTAATGCTATAGCGCGGCTCATTAAGGACTTCTGCAGTTGCTCGGAGAACGGCACGTGGTCGCCGGAGATGACGTCAGACAAACGGAAAGGGCCACTGCTGAAGAGCGAACTCACGAACATGTCTGCGATGCGACGGAGAATAATATCACTCGCGAAGAGAAAAACGAGGGAAGTCCCCGAGCCGCCGAAACTGACCTACGGCAACACGTTCCAGAAAAGTTCTGAAACTCTCACTTCAAACTTAGTGAATACAACGATCAGTTCTCAAAGCAGCACCCTCAGACGGAACATCGACAACTTCCTCCTCTCCCGAAGGATGTTCGCTTTAGAGGAGGACATCTACGAAAAACCGATTCAGGTCAAGACCCCCACGTGCGGCGAGAACTGGTCTCTAAGCAAAGCGTGGCGGAACAACAACTCAGATTTCTTCAACCGCTCCCCTACCCTCGATTCTCATCGGCTAATTGAGCGGAACCACACCCAACTCGAACGAATAGACGAGATCCCGCATCGGAAAAAGCGAAATAAGAAAATGAAGGAGCAATTACGTTACGATAGGAATATTAAGAGGCATATACGGATTCGTGTGATGTTGTCTTTGCGAATGAGGAGGTATATGAAGAGGAGGATCAAGAAGCCTGGCTTGCAGGCTTCGCAGAACGTGAATGTTCCTCCGAGGAGGTTTCCTAGAGGGGCTTCTGTCACGTCTAGTTTCGGGACTCGGTCTTACAGAAGTGTGATGACTGATAAGTTAGGGGATGGTGCGGTTTTGTTTGATATCCATGAAGCAAGGAACTCCACCATGGAGCTGTGCCACGACTATGAAGAGGACCTCGATACGCTACAGATTGCGTTACGCGCCGGTAATTTTAGGTAAATACTTTTTACAAGTTTTTAGATGTTAGATTTGAGAGTGAAAGTGGCAGCCGAGATGGCTTCGTCATTATTAGTTGCGTAGATCTTTGCTTGCTTAGCTGCTAAGTAATAGTAAACGCAGCTGTATTGAATTTATTATTTTCTGTTGTTTTTATTGTAAAGGACCCTTTTGTAACTAGGGAACCGATACAAAGTTTTCACAACGATTATCCAGTAAGAATGCATACCTAATTTGAAATAGAGTAGTTTCTTGGGTAAAAATATAATTATTATATTTAGTCCGTCAGTTAGGTTATCGAAAAATAATGGACACGTATTTTTTCTTTTGTCAATAAACAAAAAATGACAAAGATAAAGTGCGTCAAAATTTGGGAGTTATGCTAAAACGTGTACAAGGCATGACGTCACGCGGAACTTTAACGGGCGATATCTTCATCATTTTTTATATAATTAACAAAAGAAAAAATACGGGTCCAATATTTTTTGATAATTTAACTGACGGACTAATTAGGTTTTTTAGGAAACTAGCCTATTGATTGACTCGTAATTTTTGGAATTCTCATTGTGTTACACGACGTTTTGAAATTATAAAGATCCATCACTTTTTATTTAACGTTAAATACGTGTTAATACCCGTACGCAAAATACGCGCATTGTCATGGAGTTGTGGACACCAGCCCGCTGTACCTATTACCTATACGTGTTAATATAAATATTGGTCGTTACAGGTATTATGTTCAATATATAATTAATTATTTAGAAATACGTAGCAATTTCCGGTCTATTCTGTAAAAATCACACCGAGAAAATTTAGGTGAAGTGAGCTAGAAGCCAACTGTCATCCCAAGTGATGCTAGGGAATCTAGGGTCTTAAGTTTTCACAATGAGATTTTTACAAAAGAGCATTAAGGTCACAGCTCATTAGAGCCACCCGGCACCCACTCCGCAGCGCCTCGCCTCCTGCGGCTAGTATTCTTTACATGGACTTGTATGGGTATGCGCTCAATATATCAATTCTGTAGCGTCACCGGATCACCTCGGCCGTAAGCCCTCCATGCGCGGACGGCGGGTGGACCACTCGGTGACAACTCGCTGCTCGCATGCTTGCCTTGCGTTGACTGCGCATTGCCAACGCGCGGGTCCCGAGTGGACCGCGCACTGCCCGCGAATGATTCACGCGAGGACGATACTTGGCGATGCGAGACTACTCGAAAATTCGTGGACCAAGCGACGTCCACTCGTTGACCACGCGGCGTTCACTCGTTGACCACGCGGGGTCCACTGGTTGACCACGCGACGTTTATTGGTGATAGCGCGGCGTCCACCCGTGGACTACCTGTTGACAACGAGTGGACGTCGTGCGACGAGGCGGTGTGGGGTGGGTGCCGGGTGGCTCTAATGAGCTGTGACCTTTACTGTTACTGTATTGCCTGACGTTCATATATTTTTCCGGTCTATTTGATTATCCATTATATACTTTTGGGCCTGATCAAATATATCTATAATATATAATCTACAGTTACTCTACCATAAGTAGTTTATCAGCCATCTTGTTACCATAACACACGCATTAGTTTGCTTAGCTTGGGACTAGATGGCGCTGTGTGAAATGTCCAGGGATATTATTATCTAACTAACACAAAGATATACTAAACCAAATAAATCAAACAAAAAAAATATCAATCTAAATTCCCTATTTGAGGTCATCCATATCAAAGGTCACAATTTAGAAATTGTGCACTAGCTCCGGATATGTGGGTAGCCTACCGTTACGCTATTGTCGTTCAGTCCCCTATATTACTGGGTGACTAATACTGACACACAGTGGACGTAGTTATTGACAACCATTGTGATAAATATGAAGCGGTCGGCGGTCATGCGAAATTATTGAACCAAAAAATGTAATGGTTTTTGTGACATATTTTGTTACTTTTGGCCGTTATGGACGTAGCAGTCTTAAGGACGAATCTCTGAGATTAAGTTGTGCTTACCAAATTCATGTAGAGGAAGGATATTGGGAGACCATTCTTGTCACATCTAGAAAGGTCTTTCATGCTTCGGAAAAAAAAAATAACGCGACGCGACGGTCCCTTCGTTGTCACATGTGGGACGGTCGTAATAATAATAACTACTTACTCAGAAATTGATAGCTAAATTTGTACCCTTACAATATCCATATCAGTCTGTATTGCACCACAATCTGATTTTGTAACTGGACATAGTACTATCATAAATAATAATGATGATGACAAAAGATATTTATTTCTGTAAATTAGTTTTTATACGCCAATAAAATATTTTTTTTTAAACTAAATCAGGTCGATGTTTCCTATTCGACCACTCTGTGAAGAAACTCCGACACAAACTCAGAGATCACAGTCTATTTTAAAGCCCAGGGGGCCTACTCCGAAGTGCAAAGTGCGAATGTTCGGATCGGACCGACACTTGGCCGAACCGAATATTATTGAAAAAAGCGAAAAAAGTCGGATCGGCTCAGTTGGGTCGGGACCATAGTCAATATTCGAAAGAGTGTAGGAGTGTAGGATTGGAACCGACCGAACCAAATAGTAACTTCGTAGAAGGAAACGGCCGAACATTCGGCCGATACTACTTCGGAGTAGACCCCCAGGTATTATCTTCGTCAGATCATTATAAGGACCATGCAGATTAGTGTCTGAAATAGTCTATTCTTTTAACAACACCAAAAGTGGTCTCTCTAGGTAAATACCTGCAAACTTGTATGTGTGGTGCAAACTGTTATTATAAGTTGATTATTAATAAATAAATAAATAAAGCCGACAGCATTTAGTTCGCTTCTGTACCTACAATATTAAGTTATGATATTATTTACATTTCGATAAGCTACAATAACATTTTATTCATACAACTGGCATACTACACTATACATACTATGTATACTAGAAATAATGAATTCATACATATTCTAAAAATGTTATACCGAAAGAAGCAAATTCTTCAGCCATTTTGCACTGGGAGAATTTGACTAAAGAATTTCAAACGATTACGTAAACACATAGAAACAACTGGAACTGAATTAATTTTGATGAATGAGAAGCGACACGGTTGTTTATTCATTTAGATACATTCACTTAGAATGTTCTACGAGAAGATACTGTTTGGTAGTTTAAGTTCTGTTACGTTGTGAACCTTTTACAGTTTGGTTTACTTTGATTTCTTCTTTTTCTCTTGTATAAGACATAGCCATATGTTCGCCCCTTTGGAGTAATATGGCTGTACTATTTACCAGCACTGCAAACACTTTCGGAATAAATGCGTCATTTTATGCTAGTCCAGGATAGGAAATATCCTTTGAGGGCGTTTTTAACTTATGTTACCTGAGTAGTTTTTGGGCATAATCAGCCTATAATGTTCCCACTGCTGGGACACTGGCCTCGTGCGGGCCCAGTGCGGGCTGGTAGATGCCATATGTCTTCGTATTTTTGGTTCTAGAACATGTTTCCTCAGGATGTTTTCCTTCAACGTTTCGAGAGCAGTGGTGATGAAATTAAACACACAAGGTAAAGTGCCTGTTTGGGTTCGAACCTACGACCTACAACTCGTAAGTTGCGGCTGTTACCACTTGGCCACCACTGCTCTACTTGGCCACTTGAGTTTTCCTAACTACGCAAAATACTTATGAGGCTGGCTTTTCTTTTTGAAATTGTTTGCCAATTACAGAGGTTCATCATCACCTGCCTAGCCTTTTCCCAACTATGTTGGGGTCGGCTTCCAGTCTAACCGGATGCAGCTGAATAACAGTATTTTACATGGAGCGATTGCCTATCTGACCTTCACAACCTATTTGGGTTGTGAAGGTTAGATAGGCAGCTATCGCTGGGTAATACGATACCCAATGGTAAGACTGGTTGTCAGACTTTCGGGCTTCTGACTACCCGTAACGACTGTCAAAGATCCACGAATGACAGCCGGGACTGGGACCAACGGCTTAATTAATTTTCGGAATAGTTCCGAAGAATACTTCGGAACTATTCCGAAAATTAATTCACTAATGGAAAGTGGCAGTATTGCCAAGTGTTATAGATATTTTATGTAAAAACAAAAAATTTCTCGCGAAACGAACGACGAAGTCGAAGTCGGACGAAGTCGCGATCAGAAACAAGTCTTACATCGTAGTATCATGTAAAAATCATGTTGTAGGTATTATATTAATCCTTCATAAAGTGTACACACATTGCAATGTCATTGACATTAAGTTTGTTCAACTTATAAATATTTCTGCTTTGTCAGTAGAATGCGGTTTCTAGTCATTTTATATTGTTTGTTGCTTTTACATGTCAGCTTTTAATTTATTTTGTATACATAACAAAATATCACGCCTGTCTTCCCCGAAGGGTAAGGCAGAACTGACCTACATTTAGTAGGTACAGTCACGAGTAAAAGTATGTATACACTCGACTTTATTCAAAAGCGATTTACTCCTGTTATTTTTGAATATAATTTTATGTTGTTACGAACATAGCATTTTCGAACCCATAGGTTTATGTTATTGTGTCGTATTTCAAGTTTGCATTCGTTATTTCACGAAAAATCGCGATTGAAAGTAGCTAAGTGTTGACATATTGGTGCTCGTGACTGTACACCCTCATTACGCCTGCTATGTTTAAGTCCCATGTAATTAGGCGAGGCTATTGCCATCAACCGGGTGTTATTCCAATCTCCAGGCTGCTCCTGAGAAACTGCAGATGGGAAAGCCCAATAACACTATAATAATCCTACTATATATATATTATTATACAACGTGTTTTTTTTTTGATATCCCTTAACTCTAAGGGGTCATTGTACTCATCATTATGAACAACTTTTACTATGGGACCAAACCCGAAATCGCGAAACAAAAATCTGGTGTTCCCTACATTTTGATGAGTTACGAAAATCAATGTAGGGAACAGCAGATTTTTTTCGCACGAATTGAAAAGAAACTCGAATAATTTTGCAATGTCTCATGAAAGTTTTATCAAAAAAATTAACCAAATAATATTATCCACGTGTATGACAAAAAAAGTGCAACAACATTGTGCTCTTAGAAAACACTACTGATTAGACATATTTCGCTCACGACGCGACGGTTTACAAAAACGCAATTTTACTCTTCAAATTATGGTACCATTATGAATGATATATGTATAAAATTACCTACTGCAACTGATGCTAGGAGATCATTTCGCGAAATGATGAGGCACTATGTTATGTTTTATTTTTGACCGACTTCAAAAAGATTGACTTGAAATTTCGATTTCATTTGTATCATTTCTTTGAGTTTTTTTTAATTTTGTCATCTAATTTTAAATCGTGACAATATGAATAACTTTGGGTATCCTTCTGTGCGTACTCACATTGAATCTATCTTTACTTATAAATATTACATCTATACTTATAATAAATCTGTAGAAGTGAAAATTCTGTACATTGAAAATATCCAAAAAATAAATGGCAGGGGGTGTTACTTGACCGACACCGAACCCAAAAATGTGATTAAAAAAATGTTTGTCTGTCTGTCTGTCTGTCTGTTTGTTCAGGCATCACGCAAAAACTACCGGTTCGATTACGATGAAACTTGGTATAATTATTCTTTAATATCCTGGGCACCACACTGGGTACTTTTTATCCCGGAAAAGTATATACAATAAAAACAAACTTAATTTTGCGGTTCGATCCCTATACCCGACTACCACTGTCTGTACTGTACCAACCGCAAATACTAAGTTTGTCGTAGGTTGGGTCACCCGCAGTGGAGTTCATTTTTATTCCTTTTAGTTTTTAGAGTTATTTAGGTTTATTTTTATATGAGTCGTAGGTATAGATTTTAATTTTAAAGTATAGGTAGTATATTTGATGGTTCCCTATCCATTTGCATAAAATTTTAAGACCTAATATAACTTGGCATACTTTTGTTTGTCCTAATTATATTTTCGCATAAATTATTTACGCATAACAGCTTACGCATAATTTTTTTACGCATAATTTCTCTAACCATAATAATGATTAAGCATAACATTCTAAAGCATAACTTTATTAAGCATAACATTCTAAAGCATAACATTATTAAGCATAACAATAATAATAAGGCGTAGTCGACGGAGCCCCGCTTCGCGGGGCCCCTATTTCTGTCTGCAGGGTTTAAAGGAACCTAACACGAAGGGGATGACGGGGGCTCGTTCGCTCGCTCCGCTCGCTCACTTGAGCCCCCGTCATCCCCTTCGAACCTAACCTGTCCGAGTCGGGGTGCCCCAATTCCCGAGCTCGCTTCGCTCGCTCTTGCATCCTAAGTTCTCATTGCCTTTTTACTAAATCGAGATGTGTTAGACCTTGGGGCACCCCGACTCTTGGAAAAAGTGATTCAGAATCGAGTGAAAATATTTACGTAAAAATAACTCAAATTTGTTTCCGTTATTTCTATTAATTGTATGCCCAAATATTATTATGCTAATAATCATTAGGCCTAGTAACGTTATGCGAATCAAATTTATGCTAAAACAAATTAGTCTTTAAGATGATTATGCCAACATAAAATGTATGCCTAAAAAAATTATGCTGATTTATTATTATGCCAAAACAAATTGTGCCAAAATCGTTATGCCGAAGTATATTAGGACAAAGAACATTATGCGAAAAGAAGGGATCCCATATTTGATAGTGTACGTAGTGACCGTAGGTTATTTTATAATACTGTTAGGTAGGTTTAGTCATTCGTATAGATATTAGTTTTTAGGGATTTTGCTTATTTATTGAGTTTAGATTAGTTATCATCAGAAATAGGTTTATTTAGGTAGGTAGGTATTTAATTTTCTGTTATTGAGTTTTTTTTTTAATTAGTTAGGTACTTAGGTGAAGATATCATATAGGTACCCTCTTAATCACCAATAATGAGACACAATTGGTTTTCTATTGTAATTAGCCACAAAGGGCCCGCGACATAGATGGCATTCTGGGGAAGCACATACATTTTATCCTGTTAGCACGTTCCCGTGGGTAAATTTCCGACATCCACGCGGGCGAAGCCGCGGGCAGAAGCTAGTAGTATATAAAATAAAGTCACTTTTAGTGTCTTTGTGACCGCAAAGTTCTTTTAAACTGCCCAACGGATTTTGATGCGGTTTTGACCATCATTTAGATAATTTATTTCGGAAGGTTTATGAGTATAATACATTAATATTCAACTTAGATATATATCACAAAATCTCGATGTTTTGACATGTCGCCATCGCCATCTCATCCGTGCTTCTGGGCTGGATTGAGGTCAAGAGTGAGTCCATTGTCAATAAAAAACTTGAGAGGTGTCAAGGGACACCCGGATGGAACGAAGTTCAAAGAGAGAGAGAGAGAGACAGACAGAGAAACACGCGCACGTCGCACGGCTAACAACTATAGCAAAAAGTGTCGTTCCAACTTTTGGTCTTAATTTTTTCCGTCTAGCCCCTTTCGCAACGCGAGAGGAACTTCGTTCCAAAATAAAAAAAAAATGTCGCCACATCAGTAAATTGCACCCGTGCAATGCATGGGCGGGTCTAGTTTGCTAATATGACAACGATTTGACGACTCCCGAAACAACAACAAAATGGATTAAACCTTCCAAGGTCGTTTGTGAAATACATACTTAAAGCTTTATTTAAAAACAAGATTATATGAAACTAATGTATGGTGTGATTGTGATTTGATTCGATTATTATGCCACACCATTCCACTAAGCCATAATGATGGCTTAATGCAACTTAGTTAAAGTTGTCTTTACTACTTTCATTGAAAAATCTTTATATTTTCTCACCTTTTAAACCTTCTTTGTACTTCAACAAATATTTCAAAACCAAAATTAGGCAAATCGGTTCAGCCGTTCTCGAGTTTTTGTGAGACTAACAAACGTCAATTTATTTTTATACATATAATAATAGATAGATTATGTTAAAATTATTATTATGTTGGCGTGCCCTAACCGGGTTTCATGTTGGAACTTACTTAAATTGTAACATCGAAATGTACAGTCACGAACACCAATATGTCAACACTTGGCAACTTTCAACTGCAATTTTTTCGTGAAATAACAAATGTAACGTTGAAATACGACACATTACATAAACCTATGGGTTCGAAAATGCTATGTTCGTAACAACATAAAATTTCAATTAAAAATAAAGGAGTAAATCGCTTTTGAATAAAGCCGAGTGTTATACATACTTTTGCTCGTGACTGTACACATGAATGCAATAAAGAGTTTGATTTTAGTCGTAATCGGTCACCGTTGGTACGAGTGTGTGTGTAACAGAACTTATAATGTCTGATGTAAGTTTATAAACTTCTATTTTCAGCTCTAATAACATATACAATCATTTACAAAAAAATGCGAAAAAATGGAATACAACATTAAGTGTGTTTATTTGTACCTAATAGCATAATTTATGTGGAAGTCCTGAAGACAAATACTTAGTCTGCGGCCATAAAAACTTTTATCTTAGATAGAGGAACATGTTGCTTTGAGCGTTATAATTTTGAGGTACCGCACGGAATATTTGCTGCGTACGATTAGGCATGCGATATTGGGGTAGCTGATTAATAAGGTTAGGGTTGAACTTAAATGGCTGTGGTGGTGTAAAATGTGTGAGTTTGTATGTAGGGGGTAATCTTCGATACTACGGATCCGGTTTCAAAAAATCTTTCAGTATTGGGAAGCTACTAGTATTGCCAAATGAAATTTCATGCGGACGAAGTCGTGTTCAGAAGTTAGTTGTAGCTAAAATGAGTCCAAATCTGCCAACTGTTTACGATATTTTAAGCAATCATGTAAAAACATAAAAGTATTATTTGCCATCACAAAAATTAAAAGTTGTTGAATAGCCCAACTTTTGGAAGTAGCTTGTTATTTATTAAAAATACCTATTTGTTTGTGAAGAATCGTTCCGGCAGATTCGTATTAAATAAATCAAAAAGTTTATTATGATTTCAATAAAAAATTGATTATGTATTGGAGGAATGTTACTACTCCGAAAGTCAGATAGTTAATAGTTTGATCTAGTTTTGCAATTTATAGAAATACCTTCGAAATTAATCGATTCTTTAAATGTCAATTCCGTGAAAAAAGTAACATTTTTTATTTTTTTTTATTAGCCGTTTTTGTCCCACTGCTGGGCAAATGCCTCTCTACTCTCATTCCACTTCTCTCTGTCCAGAGCTGCCAAAAACATAACTTAAAGAATCATATATAATTTTCAGTTTGCATGTTTTTTTGATGAGTTTATTACGATATATTTATAATTAAGTAATAAATCCAAGATTGAAAAGAATATATGTGTCAGTCCAGGCATAAAGGGTCCAGTAGTGGGGTATTGAGTTAAGACTGGATTCGGTATCTAGAATAGTCAATTGATAGTATGGATTGAAAAAATAATCAAAAAGTAGCACACGTTTTTTTTTATCAGACATTTGAAGTTGAAATTCTGAAAAAGCTTGATTTGAGAAAAAGCATTTTGAAAGTTTGAGTGAAAAAAAAACACACTTTTACTTGCTTGTTACGTAGATTTTTATTCATTATTGTAGATTGATATGTTTTCCATAGAATCAACTTATAATTATACTTTTGACATCAAAACTAAAACAATTATTATCAAAATAAAAGAAGGATACACAGTCTAGTAAAAAAGGTCCACTTGCCGATATTTAATAAAAAGTTAGTTATTGCGATAGTAATTAACAATAAAAAACTAAAATTAAGTATTCTTACTCTATTTAGGAACTAACAAAATAACAAGACAGGCTTTTTTCAAACATTACTGCAACAGAATAATGATTATTTTAGCCACTGGTACCTTTTATGTAATGTCATAAAAGGTACCAGTGGCTAAAATAATCATTATTCTGTTGCAATAATATTTGAAAAAAGCCAATACAAACATAAAAATAAAACTTATTCTATTTGGGACTCCAACTTACGTTTTGGACAAAAATAAATTCCTCCTCGCACCTGATTCCTATGACCAACCTGTTTGCAGTACGAACATGTTGGTTTTTGTCGAATACTCTTTTCAATTGATGGTTTCTGAAAAGAGTACTCGACAGATGTTGTTGGGACAGAGTTGTGGTCAACATCAACATTTGGAATGGGTTTCGGGCATAAAATGTCTTTAGATTCTTCACGTACAAATTCACGAATCTTATTATAAAGATACGATTTTCTTTCGTACGTCATGCCTGCAGGGGATTTTTCTAAAGGAAAACCGTATACTTTATTCGGGTTCAAAACCTTTGATACAGTTGGTTGACTGTCAGTATATTTTTTGTAACATAACATGTGCCCTCTATTATCTTCATTTGTTTCAAAATGACTAAAATGCAGAAGTTGGTTAATAGTTACACAATCAGGTTGAAAAAAATTGGCCCAGTCGTAAGTTTTCACAAAAGTTTCTCCTTTCTCATCACCAGTTAGAACAGCTACTATAGATTTTGTTTTCGGACAAGCTTGAACAGCAGCTGCAAGAATATCCTTTAAGTTATTGCATTCCCATTTTCTAAAACTTTTTTTGAATAGACCGAAATACATGTCGGGTGCAAACTTCGTATGACCCACGGGAAGGAAAGATATACGGAAACTTCGGTGTCTGCCTGTTAAAACTCGCCATGTTGCATATTGCATGACATAGTTATTTTTATTTTGTCCAGCACAATTATCTGCATGACAAACAACATCTTTTTCGCCTATACCAAAATTTTCGAAAAAATGATGTAGCATTGAAATTATTACATTAGCTCCTTTCCCAGTAGCACAGGGTTCAGGAATTACGTACAAAACGAACTTTCTCAAAGGCTCTGCAGCAACACCAAATAAACTGACTTTAAATCCTGTCAAGAAATACAGTGGCCCAATTTGTTGTGAACTGTGCGGCAAATGCACCTGTTGGGCAAAATCAAAAGAGTAATGCATGACGCCATCATAAGAACATGGTTCATGAGGTCCAAGAATAAGAGTAGAGTCCGTTATTGAATCAGTCGCAACTTTGATTACATTGTTATAATATTTTCGTTCATTTTGCACTAAATCAAGGTGCTGCCTCGACTTTTCTACAAGCTGTATTTTTTCCTTTTCATCTAAACCACCCATTCGTCCCAACGTGGTCACGTTTTTCTGACAAGTTGCACATAGATCTGTTTTCGGTTTCTGTATAACGACATATGGACAAAAATCTTCCCAAAGATCATACCAACTACTTCTACTAATAGGAGTTTTATCGAGTAAAGCTATAGTTTCCAAATATTTGTTGTACACATACGCTTTAGACATACTACAAGGTAAAATTATTAAATCAGATTTAAATTGGTGGCCTGGTAATCGGCCCGGCAATACTAAACCGTTTTCATTAGCAAACTGTCTTATAAAAGTGATTGCGTCTGATCTAGTTTGCAAATTAATACAATTGTAAGGTCGTTTACGTGACCCGTGGACCTTTGGAGCAACACCGCTGTCCAGAAAGTTCTTTTTTACATTTTTTAACCTTTTCAAACCAGTGGCATATACATATTGGAAAAAAATCTTGCATACTGAAACACCTCGAAAGAAATACTTTACCGTGTATTCTTTTCGTTGCAAGTTTCTGTTTTTTGAATGTAATGTATTTTCACTTGTACGTAAGAGAGCATTTAAAGCTCCTTTCAAGACCAAGTGATGATGATTGACTCCTTCATTACAACGTGAATTTAATTCGATACAATCTAACCTACTACTTAATATTACATCTTTTTGAAATTTGGACACACAATTATTATTACATCCACAGCCAGTATCTAAGAATGAGGCCTGAGTTACATCGTCTAGAATTAAAGGATCATCATCTAGTAAAATATTACCAATTTGCCGCTCTTCGAGCGGCTCACAAGCACTAAATTCGATGTCACACGATAATTCTGTACCCCGTTGACTTTTGAACTCTAAATTAAAATTTTCATAGTCTTCATGTTCTACAGACGCTGAATAGCTAAACTCTGAAAACAAATAGTTGAAATATACATACTACACAGGTCATTTTTTCATACTATGTCTATGACATAGGTACCTAACACAACTTCTTAATTGGTATTAGAGTCCTTGCTGTAGTCATAAAGAATATGTACTATTGCATGCATACAATGATCACGTCGATCTTTTTTGATTTTACACAAGGCTCGGCTAACTATTTTAGCAAAATCATAACACTCATGTATTTCATCTTCACTGATTGCTTCTGTATTAGTGCTTTTTTCATAATACTGATCCGTTTCATCCATCTCAGATGTCGACTCTGTGAAATTATTTTCTAAGTTGTAAGTACCTGAATAAGGTGCAACGGTTTCTTCTTCTGTTGGTAAATCCGGCGTTGTTGCGGTCGAGGCCAAAACAGGTAGTGTGTTTACTTCCACCTCCATAGAAAGTGGTACAGGTCCATCAGAATGCTTAGATTCATCACTAGAGCTGGAACCTTCGGTTGAATCTTCAATAATTATGTTACCTAAAAACAAATTTGAATTTAGTATAAATGGGATGAAATTATGACTAATTGAGATTCATTAGCCTATCAACTTTGTCGCGGTCAGTTTTCAGTCTATGTGGATGCAGCCGAATTATTATGATTAAAGCTGCTCTCTTTTAAAATGTAATAAATAAGTAGGAACGTAACGTAATCTACGCTTAATCCATAAATCTCTAAATCTCTAAAATCCATAAAAAATCGAATTTAAAGACGACTGCTGTCTGTAGGAGGCTTCGCCCCTGTCGAGGTCTAAATATGAAAAGTAGGTAACAGCTGTAGATACACACAAGAACTCCGTAACATTCCGATACCCCGGTTTATAGAACTAGCTTTTCGACCTCGGCCCCGCTAAGCGTAATAACGTTAATAATATTATAGCCTATGACTGAATAATGCAGCTTTGTATTGGAGAAAGAATTTTCAAAATCGGTTCAGTACTTTTGGAGCTTATTCGATACATAACACAACACGTAACAACAAACATAGTATTAGTAGATATAATAGACAACGTAAAGACTTACCTTTATTCATTTTTATGCGCACTTTTCACTCACTCAATTTAAAACAGCTAAGATAATAAAAACTGCTATATTTACACAAAGACTGTCGGATATTGTTTCCTTTCCGGTGTCAAATGACAAATAAATTATTGCATCACAGGCAGATCTATTTATAGGACACGTAGGTAGCAAAAAACGATCAGGGAAATCCCCGCTATGTCGAAGTGAAGCAAAGTAAATCCCCTTAGTAGTTGCATAGTAGCAGGGAGTTCCCCGCTTTAAGGGACCTTTTACACGTAGTTTCAACATTTTAATCTTAAAATATAATTAAATTATTAGAAGTGATCAGTACGGGGTATTGAAACGTATTTTATTCCCAGAATATCGACATGCCACCCACTGGTACCTTTTTAGTAAACTTTTTTCATAAAGTTTCTGGTACTTAGAAACATCGTATATAGTCATTTACTATATGAAATTGTAGATAATTGAGCATTTATTTATAACCAATTAAAATCGCGAAATGCAATTTTTATACCCAACTTTACAAAACCTCTTATATCTCGGAAACTAAATGCCGCGCACTGGACCCTTTTCGCTTGGACTGACACATATGATTTTTAAATTAAGAAATATTGTATCCTATTTATATGCTTAATTTAAACAACGCCATCTGTTATGTAGTGGAGGAAACTAGATGGAAATCGCTTTCATGAGTACATCATCGTGTCTAGAGGCGCTTGTTCGCTTGTGCTCACTACAGCGTATCGATAGAATTGTTCAACTATCGCCTACTAGATGGCGTTGCTGCCGTACTTAGCGCGTTGATGTCTTTTGTTGAGCGTAAAGGATTTTATCAAATACACCTAATCTAAGTTCTAAACTAACTTAATACAAACAGTATGTTGAAAAAAGATTTTTTGACAGATATTCGGCTTTTAATATTATACATGCGAAAGTAATTCTGTCTGTTACCTTTTTATGTCTTAACGGCTGAACGGATTTGGACAAAAATTTGGTACACAGATAGATCATGATCTGGGTAGGATTTATCCCGATAGTACATTCCCTTGGGATAGTTTCCAAGAATAACGCGGGCTAAGCCACGAGCAAAAGCTAACAGATTTATAAGCTTTCCTCTGTTGTTCAGGAGCGGTCGTCTAGCTGTCGAGGGCTGGTGGTGCGGGCGCGCCATGCCGGCGGCGGGCACGCGCGCCAACAACGGCGCGTTAGCGCTGCACTACGCAGCCGCACGAGGCTGCCTCGACTGCGTGCGGCTGCTGACCAACACTACGCCTGATGTGTCGTGAGTATACAGCTTTATTTACAACTCCTTATCTTATACTGAACAATTATTGGATACACTGAACTGAAGAGCACTCATCGTGGGGTACTATTTTTTTACAGCTTAAATCTTAGATCGTTAGCATTTACTCTTAAATGAAAATATTTAATCGTAATAAGTAGCTACTGCAAATAGAAAATAACCTCCGTGCTTCGGAAAGCACGTTAAGCCGTTGGTCATTCGTGAATCTTTGACAATCGTTACGGGTCGTCAGAAGCCCGAAAGTCTGACAACCAGTCTTACCAAGGGGTATCGTATTACCCAGTAACTGGGTTGTAGAGGTCAGATAGGCAGTCGCTCCGTGTAAAATACTGGTATTCAGCTGGATCCGGTTAGACTGGAAGCCAACCCCAACATAGTTGGGAAAAGGCTAGGCAGATGATGAATATATTATTTAAACAGTTCCACAGATAATATTGACAGGTAGACCAGGGGGGCAATTCTCGTAATTTTTTGAGTCAATTTGTATGAGTAAATACCAAAATAACTGAAAAAAAAATAGCATAAGAACTTATAAATACCAACGATCTAGTAGGTACTTGATATAATTATAATAATACGATTTAAATTTCTACGCTGACGGGTTAGAATCATGTATGAAATGAACATCAACGTTGCAATTTATCATCGGTTTAAAAAAAAAACAATTATCTGTTCCATACGTGTTGACCGTGTATTAAACTCTTGTATGAAACAGCTGTATTTCCATTCAACTCAGAGCAGGATCTTCAGCACCATTGAAGACCTTATTACCTCTACACCATTTAACATGGTGAAAACTATACCATAATTCTCCACAATCTCCGTAAGATTTATTATAGCAATAAGATTGATGTAAGACATAATCTATTAAGGTGGCCATAAAACATGCGCGCACGACTCATTAAGCGGTCACACATCATTGCGCGTGCGCAGATCTGCGAGATCAGGCGCAACTGAGCGAGACTTATCGGTAGTCGACATGTTAGGAATCAATTTGAGAAAATTGAGATAATTAGAATTAAGGCGTTAAGTGGTTTTTGTACCATCTCAAACCTAGTGCAAATTGGACACTATTCTTAGTTATAACATAATCTATCTCGTAAAATATTAAGTTAGAGTTAAATTGCTTATTAGTCTGTTAGGCTAGATTGTAAACCATCACTAAGAACTTTAGTTCTTACTAATAAAGAAAAAAAAAAAATCTCAGACCTGTACCTACATTGCTGGCAAATAAATATTTCTGATTTGTTTTGGTTTATTGCTTGTACATTCTACCAAACATTAGTGATAATGCTAACATCATCAGCCTATATGTTTCGACTGTTGGGACACAGGCCTCCTCTCTGTGAGAGGGTGGGGGCCGTAATCAACCACGCGGCCCACTGCGGGTTGGTAGATGCCACATGTCTTCGATTTTTTTAGTTCTATAACATGCCTCTTTCAATGTGAAATTGTTATCACGGATTGTGCGGTTGACTGTACTTTGTTTATAATATAATAATATTTTATTCAGTATACAATTGGTAAAATAGAATATAGATAATAGTTTGTAAAAAAAATAAAGTAAGTAAAGTAAAAAAAAATATATTAATATTATTATAGATTTTTAATCGCATCTGACTGCAAGCCGACCTAGAGCAAATCCCAGACTACTGATAAGGTTTCAACTCGTTGCTGTGTGTACGTAGTTTCTGTACTGTAAATAATTATACGTTACACCCTCCTCCTCTAATTCAGACATGCCCCCAAGCGTCTGAGTCAGTCAAGATAACGCTTAGGTCTACCACGCTAACGCTTTTTGTTGACCGGGGCTGGCGGTACCTTGCCTACAAATGGGGTCAAATTGGGAGACGTGGTACTTGCCAAACGCTGAATTCTGTTTCGCGAAACCTGAATAACATGACAGACAGCTGCGCTGCAGGGGAGTTTGTTGCGCAACTTCTTCTTGCCAGCGAAAGCACTAGGAAGTGGTTAAGGGCGCGGGAGACGCTTCCGGCGTCGGGAGCCACGTGACGACTCCCGGCCACCGTAGGCGCGGGCTTGCGGGCGGAGAGTAATGGGTAACTCATCGTCCGATCGTATGTGTTCCATGCGCGCCTCAAAAAGATGTCAGCACGAGTGACGGGGCCCGATAGGGCCGAAGCCTGCCAGGGTAGCGGGATCGTCCGAAAGGGTTACCGCTGCCCTGGAACATAAAGGGCTAAGGAAGGAACACGGGCGGGTTTTAGTTAGTAAGAGTCTGACACTCCCTCCTGCTCCACCCAGAGCGGGAGGAGTCATTTGATGATTTCCCATCCTCAAAAAAAAAAAAAAAAAAACTATACCTGGAACAAAGTCCAGGGCTACTGATCAGGTTTAAACTTGATTGCTGTTTTTGTTACCACGGTTAGCCAGGCGTGTTTCTTGTACGGAACCTCAAGCAACTAATCAGCTCGTGTAAGGTTTTTTTGCCAACTGGTCTTCTGCCCAGTCACGGGAGCTAACGGTGCGAACTACTGATACTGATCGAGTGATCGTTCTCGGTGCGTACGCGCAGCTTTGTTTTGTACGAGATGCAATCTGTTTTGTGTTGGCTAGGTCATGTATAATGATCGGTAGGGTATTTAGTAGAGCGGGCGATGGAAATGTATATAATTGATGATTTAATTATGATTTTTTATGCTAATACAAGGTAATGTCTTCAACCAAAGATCTTGAAACCTGGGTAATGGATGTGGTTGAATTCCCCCCCCTCCCCCTATTATGAAGGTAAAGTTGTCTGTTCAGTTATGTTTGAATAGGTACAATTTGTTACTAACACATTAACCTGTACCTATTTTTTCTGTTCTGTTTTTCAATGTCTGTTTATATATGTGTGTACATAAATGGTTAAATAAATAACATTTTGTGATTTTATGTTTTTGTGATGTGATAATGTGGTTATATAGAGTTTTTCTCTAAAATGAAAAAAAAAACGATAAAAATGATATATTGAAAGGACTTATTATATTATCTTATCAGTGTAAAACAAAGTCGGTTTTCGTGTCTGTTTTTGTGACCGCTTCGTTATCTCCTAAACTAAACTACACAAGGAATGTCGATGTGGTTATCACCACAAATTGGGGCATTTATTCTGCATGCTTTATGTATATGTATAATACATAAAGAAAAAAAATACTCTGCACACAAGAAGCAAATTACTAAAAAAATACACACACTAATACAAAGTAGTCAAAAGCCTCGTATTCGAAACCTTAAAACCTTAAAAGTTTGTCATTCATATTTAACTTATTTATAGCACAGTCGCCAAACCATTCTGCAGTGCGATTCTGTAACCATCTCACCGTGAAAACTTAGGTGAAGTGAGCGTGGAGTGAGCTGTCATACCAAATAATGCTAGGGATTGACACTACTGACAACTCACATCAAGCTCACTTCACTTGAGTTTTCACGGTGAGATTTTTGCAGAATCGACCGGCTGGTCTGGACTTTAAAAGAGACTGTGACCTCTGAGTTTGTTTCGGCCTTTCTTCTCAGACTAGTCAGATAGGAAATGCCGACCTCATCTAGTTTTAAAATATGATTGACGTGTAAAAGTGTTTGTACAAACCTACTTACAAAATAAAATCATTTATCATTTATTTATCATTGCAGCCGTGCTAAGCAGGGGCGGACCGCTACTCATTTTATAACTAACACTATGGTCTCTCCAATTATTGTCTTTCACAAAATATAGTTATTATTAACACACGCATGGCATACGAAGTCAATTACCTACTATAATTAGGTGATGCCATATCAAGCATCCAACACTACATACCGATTTAAATAGCCATGCAAACTGAAGAATGCAGTGCAGTGCAAGCAATTGTTTTTTTTTTCTGTAGACTTCTGGATAGATGGATGTTTGTTACTCTTTCACGCAAAACTTACTGAACGGATTTGGATGAAATTTGGCACACAGATAGTTTATAATCAGGATTAACACACAGGATACTTTTTAGCCCGATATTCCCACGGGATCGAAACTTATGCGGGTGAAACCGCGGGGCGCAGCTAGTTAAATATAAACATACTATGTTAGAACGTACGTTATTGTCGTATTGTTGTCCCCACATGGATTAAAAACAGTTCTAATAATAACTTGTTTTCAAATGGCCTTACAATCAGCACCGTAATTGCGTAACACACTATAAATCTCAGACTGAATCTTTTTGAAGGATATTGCTAATCCATTGCTTCATATGTTCAAAAATTTGTCTGCTCAGCAACGTTAATAACGCAATGAATATTGTTGAACTGTCGAAATGAAACCCTTTGTTACTGATAGTATGTTACACAACTACCCCGCAGACTTCCAGTAAGAAAAAAACATAAAACAATTTGACTGTTTAATCTACACCTCTAAAATAAAAGAAAAATCCTAAGCGTATATTCAGTGAGACGGGTAGAGAAAGCGTTACCGGATTAATTGCTGTTATCCGCGATCTAGCGCGCTCATCTGCGATCTTCACGCCTGCGCCTGCGCAGCCGTCCTGCGACACATTTATGTGGCAATAAAAATAGTTTGGTGTGTACAATACACGCTAGATTTGGTGATGGGGTAGGTGGGGAGGTTAACTACCCCTATTGTGAAGTATGGTTTGTTCCAAAAGTATGTGAAGAAAACGTAAACAAATGGATCAGAAAACATAACGGTGTAAATTTGTGATTTTACGTCACCTTATAGATGATTTTGACAATTGAGATTAATTTAGTTTATTAACCTCAATTTTCGCGCATGATTTTTAGTTACCATTTAATAATGGAAAAATTGGTATGGTATGAAGTTGAAAAAAACCAGTTCAGTGGTTTAAGCGTGAAAAGGTAATAGACAGACAGACAGATAAAGTTATTTTTGAATATATAATAATAATAGGGAGTATGAATAACTGCTTGCAATTGCAACGACATAATTATAAGCCTTGATACAAATGTTTTTATTTTAAGTGAAACCAATAAGCAATTGGTTTTATTACTTGGAACTGCACCTTCGTTTCTAATTATAGAAATTATGTTAACGGAAACCACGGCTTTACATGTTGCTGTGCGCTTTCTACTCTAACTCAGGGCTAGCGTGGTTGTGTATTCACCTTTGATTCTGACGATAAGGGCCCTGGGTACTTACTAAATACTACCTTCTACGGGGTAATTGCGTAAAACACTTATAATGTAAATACTTTTAAAAATTTTGACACTTCAACAACATTCATTGCGTTATTTTCGCGGGGTGAGCAGACGAATTTTTCAAACATGAACCAATGGATTGGCAGCTTCCTTCAAAATCTTTCGGAATGTGGTTAAAAGTCTATTACGCGTGCTGTTCTAGCATTCAAACAGTGCTGGAGATTGCTTTCCGTTCAAGCATCAAGCTACGGTCGACTCCTATTTAAAGCAGAGATATGGTGCTCAAAATATCGACGGTGAAGTGCCAATAACTCCTAAGTTACAAAATACAAATTTTACACAAACTGAAAAAAACGTTTAATTTCTTGGTTTACAAACAAAACGATAAAAAAGTGAATTTCGTAAAAATTGTTAGTTAGGAGTAATTGGCACTTCGCCGTCGATATGTAACTTCAAAGACCACCTCCGAATTGGAACAAAGGGATTGATTTTCGGTGCGTAAAGCCCTAATTTGCTCAACCAGCATATTTTGGACAGTCGTACTATATTGAAATGTGCTAGCTGACATATGGCAAATAATTTAATTTAATGTTTCGTGTTAGAATGAAGTTTATCTATCTTAACAGAAAGCTGTGCTGCTGAGGAGTTTGTTGCGCCACTTTTTCCCAGCTAAAGTTCTAGGAACTGGTGAAGGGCGGGCGTTTTGGGGGACTATCTTATTTAATGTTAACGTTTGAAAAGTACTAATAAACGTCTTTTGTCGTTGATTTTATAATGAAAATGTATAGAACGATTTGCACTGTTGTACAGCAAAATTATTACACAGAGCAGTGTGAATTACTTGCCTCACATTTGCAATACGGAGTCTCGCTTCACATTAAGGCCATTTACCATTAAGAAACTCGCGATACATACAAGTTAATCTGTCCACCACCTCCATAAGCGATAACATTGCAAGACATATCACAATTACAGGCAATTTGTAGCTCCGTAGCTTGTACCAGGTATCGCGGACTCGCGGTTCCGTTGAGCAAGTCAAATGCCTCGGAGTTTCCGGAGCGAAGCCCAGTTATGAAATGCCTTTATTAAATGTTTTTTAAAACCTTATTATACGTGGTTTGGTAATTCGGGGGGCGACAGTGTTTTGTTATCAGATTGGTTCTTTGATACGGTGATGTGTTGGGAAACTACTGAAGACTTGCTTGCTTAGGTAAAAGGAATCTGGATTTGTGTAAACTTTTAAGCGACACACATGTTGTTGAAGTATGTTATGTTAAGAATTTGATACGTGCGAGATGACCCGGTCGCGTTCCGTGAGGGCTCGATCGCAGTGACGCGGGGAAAAAGTTCCTGGAAAGATTTGGGGGAGGCCTTTAGCCAGCAGAGGCACAGTATGGTATGGTACAGTTTCTAACAAAAAAACTTTAGTAATAACTAAGTTTTACATTACATTATGAAATCGTTTTTGTCGCGTCTCTTGGTGGAGTATAACATTTTCTGGGAAGCAAGGTACATTATGTTCAAATCAAGCCAAACGTAATAAAATTGTATGGTAAAATAATCTACTTTGGCATTGAGAGTTTGCGTTTGAGTAATTTCATTGCCATAAATGCTTTAAAAAATAAATCCCACCCAACGTTATCTCGTAATTCAATTTACAGTCATTTCAATTAAGCCAATGATTTCCTTATATAGTAAAATAACGGGTTGTTTAAGGAAACCCGTCGGAGTGCAAATAAAAACATAATTGTATACTGCAAAGAAAGCAGCCATAAGTAAGTGGGTCTGTTGCACTGATAAGGGTGGTGGCATCGTGTGGAGCGGAGAGGGCAAGCTCAAGATGACGATAATAGCTTGCTGGTAGCGATTGCGTATTAGATACCACCACATAACTAGCGAAATGTGGGTGTACAGTTACGAGCACCAATATGTCAACACTTTGCAACTTTCAATTGTGATTTTTTCGTGAAATAACGAATGCAACGTTGAAATATGACACATTACATAAACCTATGGGTGCGAGAATGTTATGTTCGTAACAACATAAAATTTCATTAAAAAATAAAGGAGTAAATTGCTTTTGAATAAAGCCGAGTGTATACATACTTTTGTTCGTGACTGTACTATAAGGTACACCTCTGCCTTCATCATCATCATCAGCATAAAGCAGTCCACTGCTGGAAATAGGCCTCTCCTATTACACGCCATTCAACTCAATTTTAGGCAACTCTCATCCAGCTGCTACCAGCCATCCTGTGAAGATCGTCGCTCCACCTAGCCTGAGGGCGTTCCACCTTACGTTTAACGATTCGCGGTCTCCACTCAAGTACACGTCTATCCCAACGGTCATCGGTTCTACGGTTAATATGACCGGCCCATTGCCACTTCAGCTTACTTCTGCGAGCTATGTCTTACCTCTGCCTTACTTTTCGGGAAGAACGAAGTGAAGTTATGTTAATGCAATACATCATATTATTATTATGTAAGTATGGAATATTCAAACTAGTGAATCTTGATATTTCAAGATAATTGGGTTAAGTTGAATTTTTTTACAACCGTGTAGTTCTGCAATACAATTATGCATAGTGGTTATTTGTTTTAATTAAGGAATTTCGTATTATTTTTTTCATAAAAATACCTTAATGCGCACTTAGATTGTACATTAACAAAATTTGAGGTCATAAAATACCATCTGATAACACAGTTGCACATAAAAAAAACACGAAATTGACATGAAATGGTAACGATTGCATACTTATACTATAATGTGTCTGGGGTTAAAAATAATTATAGAATAATATCGCGCCCGCCTCCGCTTATCGCTTCGCTCATCACCAACCTCCTTGCCAATAATAAGTAGAGCTCCGTATTACACATTAGTAGTAATTCACTCAGTCGAGTGAGATGCTACTCACCGTGTACTCGTCTCGAGTGCAATGTGCGCGTGAGTTCGTGATTGAACCATTTTCTGAACGGAAATACGTTTTCAAGTGATTTCGTTCCGGATTTATTGTGAACGTGATAACTCTGTGTGGTCGGATTTGATGTATTTGGAATCCTCTTGTATTATAGTAATATTTCTTTTTCTGGGGTTCATTTGCTATGATAGGATATGTATGTATACTTGTTAAAAAATTGTGGAGAAATCGATCCATCCATCCATCCATCCTCCATTCATCCTCCACCCCCTCCCCCCATCCCTCTCCTTCATCCTCTTCTTCATCATCCATGCTTCCTATCATCATCATTCTCTTGCCTTTATCCCAATTTATTTGAGGTCAGCGCAGCATGCCTTCTTCTTCCATACTTCTCTATTAGTCGTCATCTCAGTAGTCATCTCCTTTCTAGCCATACTTCACTTGTATCCTTTCCTACAAAACAGTTTCTAGTCTTTCTAAATTACAATTGGCATTGAATCTGGTCCTTTTGGACAAAAGGACATCATACTCAAAGCATTTATTTCAATTAAACCATTCACAGACACCTTTGAATTGTCAAAGGAGTCGGTGAGTCAGAAAGATGAACCTAGTGGTCCATTCCAAACCGTAGTAGTTTCTATAGAGAAGATGGGCAAGAAACTCCGTAGACCTAGGAGTAAGTACTGGTGACGCGTAACCCAGGTATTTTATGCCTTTCTCGGGTACCAGTCTCTCACAAATGTTAATCCTATTTTTGAGATTAAGCACTTCCTGTCCACAACGTAAAAACATCAACAAACCGATGTGACCTAACCATGACATAGGTACGATTATAATTGTTTTGCTGACAGTCAATCAATCAATCAAGTCAGTCTATCGCAGTCCACTACTGGTCATAGGCCTCTCCCAGGCTGCGCCACAACACCCTCCTGTCCTCCGCCTTCCGCATCCAGTCTGTCCCAGCCACCTTCTTTATGTGGTCCATCCATCTGGCTGGGGGTTATCCCACACTATGCTTGACGTTACGCGGTCTCCACTGCAGGACTCGCCTGCTCCACCGGCCATCGGTCCTTCCACAAACATGGCTAGCCCACTGCCACTTCAGTCTGCTTACTCTGCAAGCTGTGTCGGTAACTCCGGTTCTTTTCAGGATAATTTCATTCCTGATTTTATCCTTCAAAGAGACTCCGAGCATAACTCGCTCCATTGCGCGATATTGAATTTGTGGACCAGTCCGACCGTCAGTGTCCACGTTTCGGCACCATATATCATGACGGGGAGGACGCACTGGTTGAAGACCTTAGTCTTCAAACACTGAGGGATAGGCGACGAGAAGGTTTGACGGAGTTTTGCAAATGCTACCAAACCCAACTGAATCCTTCTGTTGACTTCTTTCTCAAAGTTGTGACTACCGCTAGCTGGATTTACTGACAGTGCATTGTCAAATTAATTGTGGGTCAATATTCACGGTTGATTCTGCATATATATCTGGGTCAGACTGCATATAATGCATGACTATTGTTCATTGTGATGTATTGTCATCGAGACCTGACCTACATGCTATGGTGTTTTGATTATCATTATTAATAATAATAATTTGCATTAGTCATGCATTATATGAACTTGACTGACAACAACAATATGCGGTAGGTTGGTGCTTAACAAGATGGGTTTACGGATGTGTCTTTTCCTGCCACTGTTCTACTTTTCCAATCCTCCTTTGTACTTGCCTCTGTTAATGGGATCCTGACTATATTTTATATTCGAAGGTTCTTGATCCTAATTTAAACATGGGATTCTACTGCTTTTAGCTCTTTCGTTGCAGGCTTTATATATTGTCTTAACCATCTGTGATGTCATTAAAGATATTTTGCTATCCCTATATATTTAAGCGTTGTGTTCAAGGATTGTGGTAGCTACACTTGTTAGTTATCGTCTTACTTAGGGTAAGCGACCATATGTCAATGAATTATTTCTAATTCTCTATTCGCAGGTGCGCAGGTCTATTCTGTAAAAAAATCACCGTGAAAAATTAGGTGAAGTGAGCTGTCATTCCTCCACCTAATGCTAGGGATTGACACTATTGACAGCTTACTTCAAGCTCACTTCACAAAAATTTTTACGTTGAAATGTTTACAGAACAGATACTGACACAGTCAGTCTTAGACTTTTCCAAGTTGTATCTTTCAGTAACCACGTATCATTTTACGATCACAGATAATTAAAAATATGCTCATAAGAAATGAATGCATAGTTTCTTGGTAGTCACGCCAGAATAAACATACGATAGATCAGATAGTAACGGTATCTAACTGAATAACTTAACGACTGTTATTTATTATTTGATCTTCATGCTTTTTTCTTTACTGCGTGATGTACCCAACATCCGCCATATTGGTTCTAATGCCTCTGTTAAAAGAACAGTAAAAGCACCAGGTTTTTAGCTTTAAAATTAAGTTATACATACATACGCACAGGCACAGGTGTACATATAGTACACCCACATTTCGCCAGTTATATTTAAGTTCTATGGAATAAGAGGCGAACTTCTGAGGTTATTTCAAGTTATATTACAATCAATTAACAACGTCGTTTAGTAATCAACTTCCGAAGTCTACACTGGGCTTATGGTAGGTTGAATTTTGATATAATGTAACATGATTAAATCTTTAAATGTTTCAACCGCTTACAGTTGAAATAATATACGATAATTATATTGTGTCTCCCATAAATCTACGTTCATGTTAAAGTGCTAACAAAACTATAATAAAAATGGTTCTACTATAGAATACTCAACTGGTACGTCAACAAAATAGGTGCTATATGGAACATTACGAATTAAATTTCTTAATATTACCTAATCTAATTATTTTCACTATAGGATCGCGATCACCCAAGCATATAAATACATTACATTAACTCCTCAAACCATGGCAACAGTGATCAAACTGTCCATTAACCATTAACTAATGTTGATCATAGATTACAAAACGGATGTGTTCTTGGCTACTACGCTACTCCAGTGAAATTTAGCCTTACCGTAGATACGATCAAATTTGGTTCAAATTAGCATATTCGCTATTAACTCTCGAAAGTGAAGGAAAGCGAGACACCGAGCGAAATATGCACGTTTACTTCACAAATGTACTGAAGTTGGGATGATTCTAAATCTAATTACGTGTTTTACTGGCACGGTGAGTGTGCGTGAGTGTATACATCTAAGTAACGTCATTGATATGACCAATTAAGACGCATAATCGTAATCCATTATATTTTTTGGCGATTCCATTGTGTTCCTTAAGTGGTATATATAAGTACACTATTTTCTACCGTTTATTTTCAATACCTATACCCTATTTTCAGAATTGATTAATTTTTCAATTCCTTAATAAATAATGAAGCATAGAGTAATATATAAAAGTTTGAACAGTTTTTGTTGATGTTTTTTTTAATCTTTCCATAGAGCTCGCTTTTTTTTATATACGTACGTACGAGTCATTTATTCTTGAGCAAACTTTCATTCTTCTAGACCCAGAACTAAATGAATGAATATAAAATCTTTAGATTTATAAAATATTTATTTATAATCTTTTCGTAAAAAAAAAGCCAAGCTTCTTTTTTTTAGCTTCTTTTGCGAAAACTTTTCAAATTTCTTTAAATCATTCTTTTTCATTTCAATGACTTGTTTTCCCTGATCTTTAAGGCAATATAAAAACCAGTGTTTTAATTAAGTAAACATAAATAAATCACATTCTTTACAAGATACTATAAATTCTGTAAATAATCAAAAAACGTCTAGATAAGTGTCAGTAATAAATGGGGCACTAACTTATGTCTGCAAATGGTTGTATTGCATTAATATCCGTTTTAAATTCACTAGCTGAACACTAAGCACAAGAAAACGGTAAAAAGAAACAGATAAATCTGGAGTATAAAAAGCAATAAACATAAGGCTACACTTAATAAAAACCTTAAATTTACTCACTGGCAGACAAAGTACAGTTTAAACCGCTAGGTCCAAAAGCTTGGAGTTCGTTATATAACGTAGGTGAGCAATAAGGAATGATTTTTGAGCATTGTCCTTTGCACAAGAGTTCGTTATGTAACGTAGGTGAGCAATAAGGTATGGTTTTTGAAAATAATGGTTTTTAATACCGGACAATTATGTAACATTTTTATTCCTATCGCATCGCAATCATGACGTAAAAGCCTCCAAAAGTTAGTTTACATTTTTCCACTTCAGCTGTGATGCCACATTATAATTTAAAGTAATCAGGTACTCCTAAGGGATTACTTGATTATGTTTATGATAAGTCAAAAGTATAGAAAGATAAGAATTAGTCAATAAAAACGTTATATCAGTTCGAACATTTGGACCACTATATTTGAGGCCGTGAGAGCCACAGTGGCCTAACTGAAAAAAAATTAACTAATTTTTAGGCCACTGTGGCGCAATGACTTTTACAGTTTAGAGCAGAGAGCAACAGTGGCCTAACTAAAAAAAATTAACTAATTTTTAGGCCACTGTGGCGCTATGACTTTTACCCCCTTATTACAAAACAAGGTTTTCCTTTCGATCAAGTTTAAACCACTGACCCAGTTATTGAATTAAGAACCCAACTGTTATAGAAATGGAGTTCTTTATACAAAAATGACAGCTTAGTTCGGTGCTAAGTTGTCATTTTAGTATTAAGAACTTTGCCTAAATCGAAATAAAGTTCGAAATACAAGTACAGGCTCAATAGTTTAGGCTAGAACTAAAGTTAGGTTTCGTTTTGTAATAAGACGGTTACAGTTTAGAGCAGTTTTTTCAAATAAAGTCAGTATTGAAAAAATGACAGTTAGGCCACTGTGGCTCTCATGGCCTCATTTTAAATCACAATGTGGTGTGTCAAAGCTGAAATGGAAAAATTTCAACAAACTTTTGGAGGTCACTGTATGTAAAAAAAACTTGTTGACATCTCTGACGCATTTGTATCTATTTGATATTACAATTAATACACAACGGTGCAATAAAATGGTCTGATTTTATCGAAATCCAAACTTCCAAACTAATATTATAAATGCGAAAGTATCTCTGTCTGTCTGTCTGTCTGTCTTTGCTTCACGCCTAAACTACTGAACCGATTTGTGTGAAATTTGGTACAGACATAGTTTGGAACTTGAGAATGGACATAGGATAGTTTTTATTACAAAAAATAAAAAATAAAATAAAAAATACAATTTATTCCGGACATACAGCGCCATCTATTGGTCAAGAGTCGGTGTCATCTATTGGTGAAGTCACTATTCCACGCGAACGAAGTTGCGGGCAAAAGCTAGTGTTTACATAAATAAATATTTTATGTAGTAAAAGTATAAATTTTGAGTTAATTTTCAGAATAATTCAGTAACTGTGTTAATATTGTTTTAATTTCCGATTGGTCGTAAATAAATCTTTACTAATATCTTCTCATTGATTTTAATAAGACTTACCCGTTGTTAGTCGATGAAATCTCACAAAATCATTGACTAACACTGGCCAAAAACCAATAAGGATTTAAAAAAAAATACCGGCAAATTGTCAAATGAATTGAATGGCTGTTGTTTAGCGTGCTACAAGGATCTTTAGGCACCTGGATGATATTGACAGGAGGGACGTTATTGGTAAACATTTATAAAATTGTCACTCTCATTGTCTAAAACAAGATGACAGACAGCGTTAGTTGCGATTTTGGCCACTCGCCAAAATAACATCGTTGTAGCATTCAAACTCAAACTCAAATCATTTATTTCAATTAAACCATTTCAGGCACTTTTGAATTGTCAACATTTTAAATAGTCGTTTGCATTTCAATCGGTGAATCATAGGAGAAGGTCAATTCTCGTTATTTAAAATGTTCAAAATCTAGTCGCAGTCTCATCTCGGTGACATGCAAATGTCAAAAATGTAGGGAAATTAAACAGATTGAGACTGAAATCAGACTATGAATGTTCTTAATTGCCCTCAGTTAGCATGAGTTTGACAATCTGTCAGCAAATCCTTTTAAAGCATGTAAGAACAATATTTGATTTGCCTTAAAGCATTCCATTTAAAAACAAAACCGTTCAAAATGACACAACATTAATCGAAATTCAAACAGCTGTCATCCCGAATTCAAACTTAAACCGCGCAATCTGACAGATCGAAATTCCGATTCTTTACCACAGACTACTTATAGAAGAAATAATTCCGTTGATATAAATGTCTTGTCACAGTAATCGCGTGATGAAATGCGCATATCGTAAGAGTAATACTTTCGTGTTGCCAGTAATCGTAGACGGGTAAACTGTCAATGAGAAAAAAGCAAACTATTTTTCGAGAGCCGATAATTTGACAGGGGTAATTACCGGTTTCGCGTTTCTGGTGCAATGGTTTTTTTTTCTCTGCATTATTTATTGACGACGGACTATCTTAATTACGATTTTAACGATGCATGGGAGTTTATGCTTTGTAAGAAGTAAGGAGCATGAAGATAATTTAACTATTTTAGATAAGAGGAATATTTTCGTAGGAATCTGTGTTTTTTTGGGGCTGTAGTAGAATTAAACTAGAGGAGTCCGGTCTATTATTGCTTTAATTGATCAAGGGCTGATTTTTCCAACGGCAGATAATTTTATCCGAGAAATAATTTTGAATTTTTGACAGTTATTCCATACAAAAACTGTCAGACGTCAATTTTATTTCTCGAATAAAAATTATCGGTCGATTGCAAAATCAAGCCTAAGAGTTTATTTATTTTTAACTTGAATGACCGTTTTCACTAATAATAGATGACACCTTAATGAACGCCTCAATAAAAGTGGTCTGTTCGATTTTTAACACTCGGCTTAGCGCCGAAAGTTGAAAATCCAACGGTGCACTTTTATTTAGGATTTCCTTTAGGAATGTTCCCATTTCTCAAGTTTAATTACTATTTTTCAAAGATTTACCTACCTTACATTATCGTCTTCCGATCTTCGTCTCATCTCGGTTCTTAATATAAATACCGACTTTAGTAAATCAATTTTATTCTGACAGGATATAGTCTCATTTAGCAAGCAGAACTTCTGGGGTTGTAAACATGTCTTGCGGAATAAATTCTGCGTAATTAATTAAATTTTCTAGGCTATATTTTAATCAGATTCATAATACTGCTTTCCATTTTACGACTGGAACGTCTTAATTAAAATGCCTTCTACTGTTTTTTTTACACCTGCTGAATAGAATTTATTTTATTGTCTAGCTTTTTATTTTCCCGCTCTATGCTCACTGAGTGTTGAAGTTGTGTCAAAACAGATTCATCTCTGTCTCGTGGGTCGTAGCATTATACTGAGCGATGGCCGTTTTGCGTGGATGTGACGCATATTTTCCCCAGCTTGTTCTTTTTTTGCGTCATGTTTGCTGCAAGTAAACGTATTTTCTTCTCTTTTCATATCTTTGCTCAACATTCTTGTTCGCTTATGTATCAATAACGTAAGGCTGTTTAAAAGTTTCATCTTCTTTAGAAGAGACTATTATTACCCAGTTTCTGAATTGATAATTCGAAACTGACAACTTGTCAGACTCTAATCTAGCATTGCTCAAGGGGGATGCGATAGTGTAGCCCGCAAAATTCAAATTTACTTACGTTTTTTGCAATTTGCAGGTCAGTATCAGAGGGGCAATTCTCGTAATTATAAGAACGTTCACAGTCTGAACTCAGTCTCAATCTGTCAAAAATACCTTTAATTTCCCTACATTTTGACATTTGTTTGTCGCCGAGATGAGACTGCGACTAGATTTTGAACATTTTAAATTACGAGAATTGGCTAGGTTGTATGTTGATTAAAATATGATTCGCGACCTTAACAAATATGGCTTCACAGAATTTATATTATACCTATTAATTAATAGCCTCAAGTTAGAATTGGCCTCAAATGTTAGGATTTAATGAAATACTCATTCAATAACGTAATATAAACTTAGAGAGATGTATTGATGATTTTTATGATTATAATTTTATAAATATTTGTTACGGCCGCGAATCATAAGTATTTAGATTAACATACAATCAGATACTGAACTGCAAATTGCAAAAAAATAAGCAAATTATAATTTCGCGGGGTACCCAGATACTTTTGCCGAAAGGTGGAAGCAAATTAAAACTTAAGCATAAGTACTGCTAAAGTAGGGTTATTGCTCAACATCAAATTCTCAATTCAGAAATCAGAGGGGCAATTCTCGTAATTTTAAGAACGTTCATAGTCTGATCTCAGTCTCAATCTGTCAAAAAATACTTCTAATTTCCCTACATTTTGACAAGTTTTTGACATATGTTTGTCGCTGAGATGAGACTGCGACTAGATTTTGAACGTTTTAAATTACGAGAATTGGCCTTCTGATATATGTAGGTATATCTTTTTCAATTCTTGTGAATACCGAAACCTTCTGCTTATCTTTAAAATAAATCTTTTGTACAACAAACCTCTACCAACTCTTTTCCTTTAACAGCTACAGCTGAACATACGCTTTTAAAAAACCGTATTAAATAAATATTAAAACAACAAAACATACGCAGAACTTTTTTTAAACGAAAAAGTTTTACAAATATTTAAAACGAAAACGAACGAACTATGCATTGAGTGATGGAGAACTGTGACGTCATAAAAACTAAGATGGCGACGTGCCCGAGGAGGGAGAGACCTGCCAGGTCGGCGTCTACGAGGCTGAAGTACTCCAAGACGGTACCTGCGAGTACCATCAGGTGGGTTTAAAAAAATACTTTTATTTTTACATTAGTTATCTTTTTGAACCATGTTGGACGTTGGTCCTTGGACACTAGACCTTCAGTCTGGGCCATTCGATTTTTACAGTTTTTTAGGTACTTAACTTGATGTTTTAAGGTAAGAATAAGTAGGTATGACCCCGCGTCCTAACCAATAGCGATCGTCGCGCGAGTACGTGACGCGATTGTTTGTATACATTTTGACGCACAAACGCGACTTGATTGATTGCGCGACTATGTCATATTTATTTCAAATTAGGACGCGGCCTGATACTTTTAGACCGTCACCTGTTGACTTGTTGACTAAAAACCCTTAATCGTCTTTTTTACATTCACCGATGACTAAACACGAGTAGACGAAAATAGTATCCTTTGTTCCTCTGTCTATTTCATCTAAGAATTCAGCTGACATTCCGGAGTTATCTCTCATGTGCTGAAGACCAAAACGGTTTGGTTTTATTCGGCAGCAGTTCGAAATGGGCGGAATTTATCTATTGAGGGGACTGTAATAGAGATATTATAATTTCTAACGTGATGATAATATTATCGTTGATGTGTTTTTTTATGCTTGACTACGAGTCTTTTAACTATGTGTATCTTGTGTTTTATTATTATTATTATTATTTTTTTGTAACTGTGCGTTTTGTTTGTGCAGAATAAAATATTTTTCTTTCTTTTCTTTCTATGTGCACGTCCACGTCTTCATATATTTCTGTAAATACTACGCTGTGTAAAATAATCCAACAATTCCAAAATAAAGTACTCAGGGATGCTGTAAATGCTCCATGGTACTTTAGAAATGACCATGTGAATGTCGAGATAATTCAGCTGCTAGACAACACGGACTTAGTGCGTAGGCTAAAGAACTAAACCATTTGAGTTAGTGTAGTATTTATATAGTGAATGAATAATACTGCGGTGCTAATGGTGCTATACATGTAACACATGAACAAAGTGTTTTATCAATTATCAGACCCTAAGAAAGTGCTACGAAACTGTGTAAAAGTGCAAATTGACACTATTCTTAGTTATAACATAATCTATCTCGTACAATATTAAGTTAGAGTTAAATTGCTTATTAGTCTGTTAGGCTAGATTGTAATCCATTACTAAGAACTCTAGTTCTTATTAACAAAGAAAAAAAAAAAACGTTGTGTTATCGACCGTGATGCCGCATGCCGTGACGTGGGCGTCCACGATAATATTGTCACGTTAGACATTATAAAAGCGCACATTCGATAGGCCAGTCAGGCACTTGGCCTGACTGTTATCAGCACACATTATGATGATGTTAAAGCTTTAAAAGTATTTAGCTCAATGGAGTGCACATAATAATGACGAGTTGAGGCAACCACACGCCATAGTAACGGTTCGTTCCGTTCTGAAACTCACTGCAACTCGTTTAGTTTCAGTGTTGCATTTCACAAATGAATTGGTTTTCATTAATTAGCATTTATTATTGTATTTCCATTTTTAATAAAACAAGGTTATCGTGTTGTAATTTTTTTGTTTCTTCTTTAGAGGCATAAAGTTCACTCATCCTCCATAGAAAAGGGAGGATCCTCCGACCAGACGGGTGTTGTGTCTGGCAGGCTATTGCCCAACGATTGATGTTGGGAAATTGTATCTAATCTATCTGCGCGGTAAACTCTGCTTGCGAGATGCAGGATTTGCGTGACGTCAGTATGACGCGTTGTTCGCATGTGGCGTTGTAGATACCGCTACACTTCTAATCAAACATTCTCAACTTAAATTCTTTCCTAACGCATTAGGAATTCCCTGTAATGTTAGTTGTTTGTGATAAATAAATAAATAAACTTTGACAAAGCAACCTAAGTGGGATTGCTTTGTCAAACTCAAATAATTTATTTCAATCAGGCATATATAAAAAATGCTCTTTTGAATGTCAAAATTAACAAGAAAATAGAATTGATTCTAGTTGCCCCTTTCAAAAGGTAGTTTCGTATGGAGAAGAATGGGCAAGACTCCATGAAATTATTGAAATAAATTACATATTACACACACACACACACATCAGACCTGAAACATTAATCTGTATGGAAATCACTGTATTTTTTATTAGAAACACGAAAAGCTCTCTAAGGCCTTTATAAGTAGTAAAGATTTACTAATTCTACTACCATTGCCTCAGAAAAGGATCAAAATCACCGGGCTTTCGCTTTTACCCTCCTGTTTTATAAAACGTTGCCTCTTCTTTAGAAGGTCTCCTGTTTTGTGGGTGCGTTTAAAATAGATATTTTTTGGATTCATTTATATTGTCCCTACTGTTCAAAGGTGTTTCCCATTATATTTCCAGTTTTCTTTATGTTTTAAATTAAACTTAAATACTATTTGGTTCGGTCGGTTCCGATCCTACACTCTTACACTCTGTCGAATATTGCCTATGGTCCCGACCCAACTGAGCCGATCCGAACTTTTTTCGCATTTTTCGATAATATTCGGTTCGGCCATGTGTCGGTCCGATCCGAACATTCGCACTTTGCACTTCGGAGTAGGCTCCCAGGAAACGGCCGAACATTCGGCCGATACTACTTCGGAGTAGACCCCTGATCCATTAAGCTATAAGTGCGACCCACACTGACCCAATTCAGCGTCGCAGATTTAATTATTGATCTTAAATCCATTTGGGAATCGAATCAAGACACGTAACGAAGCAGGCAGTTCTTCAGCTATTGCGCCATTTGTTCCACATCCCAACTGCATTTCTAAACTTACCTACGTAAACCTTTTCCCAAAGATTACAAACGCGGTCTGAACAAAAACAATAGGATACATAACTCTGTTCTTAAGAGCGCCACATAACATACAATCTTCATATCAATATGACAAACTTTCTTGTCAATTAAATTATTACTGTCGTATACACCGTCTTCCCCGTGGCATCGCCTGTCGGATCTCGAAGTAGACGATATAATTTCCACAATTTCCTTAGAGAAAGTGATATGACAGGGAAATAGACGTATTACGTATGTGTTCAATGTTTGTTTAGGTTTTATTGCTATGTTAGAGGATGTGTATGTAGATAGGTATGTTTAATAAAAGCAGATTTAGAGCAACTATATTGTTTTGAAAGGAGGATGCACAGAATCAAATTCAAATTCATTTATTGTTTGCTACAGGTGAAAAAGCAGTTCTTACCATGATAATACAACGATCGCTGTAACATACCCATAGGGTGTACAATATCTAGTAGCCATTTAAAATTCATTTTATCATTATTTATGTCAAAATACATTATTATCAATTAATATTACTCATGCCTAAATACACAATAACTAATTAATACTATCACTCATGTCAATATACATTAATTTTATCATTCATTTAAATATATATTATCATTAAATATAAATGTAAAAATACACGTAAACCAATTTTAATTTAATATTCACATACTTTATATCAATGTTTTTATGTTGATATCTTTATCATCTAAGAAGTCATTGATCGAGTAGTATGCTTTACTTATTAAAAATTCTTCATCAGTCAATCAGTTGTTCCTTGTTGAGTCTTAATTACAAATTATTATGGAGAGTCAGTGTAACCAGTAGTGGCCCCAATTTACGAGCTGTAGGTCGTGGGTTCGAACCCAGGCGGGCGCTTTACTTGGTGTCTCACTCAGAAAGACGAAGCTAGTTGCCCATTCCAAAGCGTAGTAGGTTCCTATGGAGAAGAACGTATGTAGCTTACATCGTTTCGTGTTAAAATTACGAATGTATGTGTGAACGATGTAGAACGATATCCAAAATAAAATAAAAAACTTGAGAGGTGTCAAGGGACACCCGGATGGAACGAAGTTCAAAGAGAGAGAGAGAGACAGACAGAGAAACACGCGCACGCCGCACGGCTTACAACTATAGCAAAGAGTGTCGTTCCAACTTTTGGTCTTAATTTTTTCCGTCTAGCCCCCTTTCGCAACGCGCGATAAGGAACTTCGTTCCAAAAACAATTGTAACGGAAAATAATTAAATTAAGCCGTAGCAGCTAAGAGATGACCAGTGCCTACTGATGGCGGCCGTTCGCGACAAGACATGTAGATTCGCGCCATTAAGCTCAACCAGTTTAACCCTTACTCCCTTGATCATTGATGAAAAACCTATATAAGTCAGGCAACCAGTTGGTTATGTATAATTTAGGTACCTACAGCCGGTCGATTCTGTAAAAATCTCACCGTGAAAACTCAAGTGAAGTGAGCTTGATGTGAGTTGTCAGTAGTGTCAATCCCTAGCATTATTTGGAATGACAGCTCACTCCACGCTCACTTCACCTAAGTTTTCACGGTGAGATGGTTACAGAATCGCACTGCTGGTGTCTGAAGTCTGAACTCACAAAATACTTAACAGTTGATTTACAATTATCATGGTCACGGTACGTAGGTGCTTATACCGGTGACCTAGTGATATTATTTAAATATGCATGAATTCTTTAATAGAACGAAACTGTAAAACTTGTTAATTTTTTACTTACTGAATGAATAATGTGAGAATCATGGGTAGGTATCATGCAGGCCATGTCTATGCATATAACTAGATATACTTATAATAGAGGGGCCCGTGGCTAAATAATAAAAGCCACACAGGTCGATCGGTCAGGTTAAGCTATGCTTGCCGCGGTTGGTCTGTGGATGGGTGATCATCTTTACATACCGAGACCCCTTCGTGCCTCGGAAAGCACGTTAAGCCGTTGGTCCCGGCTGTCATTCGTGGATCTTTGACAGTCGTTACGGGTAGTCAGAAGCCCGAAAGTCTGACAACCAGTCTTACCAAAGTGTTTTTTCCTAAAGATTTTGGCTAATAGACACAAAAAGATTTTTAAAAATCTGACTGGTAGCAGATTAGCATGTCCAAACAAACTCTTCAGCTCTCATCATCTGCCTAGCCTATTCCCAACAATGTTGGGGTCGGCTTCCAGTCTGAATACCAGTATTTTACATGGAGCGACTGCCTATCTGACATCCACAACCCAGTTACTGGGTAATACGATACCCCTTGGTAAGACTGGTTGTCAGACTTTCGGGCTTCTGACTACCCGTACCAACTGTCAAAGATCCACGAATGACAGCCGGGACCAACGGCTTAACGTGCTTTCCGAGCTACGGAGGGACGGGCACGGTATGTAAAGATGGTCACCCATCCACAGACCAACCGCGGCAAGCGTAGCTTAACCTGATCGATCGACCTGTGCGGCTGTTATTATTAAGCCACGGGCCCCTCTCGAAGAAGAGTACCATCGACTCGAAAATAACAAAAAATAGCCTAAAGCCTTGCTCAAGAATTAGGCTACTAAATACAAAATAGTTCCAGAGATTATTAGGTCGTTCAAACAAACTCTTCAGATTTATTATGGAATTGTAATAAAATTATATTTTTTTTAAGTTATATTAATATTTTTTTATTTTTTTTTATATAATTGTATTTTATTGTTTTAATGAAAACAAAATATTACCTACACTTTAAATTAACAACTTTTGCATAAAGTATCCCTTTTTAAACTTTCTTACAATAAATAAAACACAATTATATAATATAAGGACCAACCACACGTCAGCCTAGTCAAATAACCCGCCCCTAACTGTTCCCGGCGCAAAGGTGCCCAAAACGCTTGCTGCATTGCCACGTTGGATGGCAATGGCTAACCTTTGCACCAAGAACGAGCCGGAGCGGGAGTCCCCCGTTTTGTCACAGAGCTTGTGCCCTATCTCGCCAATGAGCCTCCTAGCCTCAGCGCTCCAAGCACCCATGGTCTCCACGGCAATGGGCACAAAATGATAGCGGTCCAGCAACGGTGCGTACTTCACCCTCTTCCTCCCAGCGGCATCTTCCGCTGCTGCCGACGGAGAGTAAACGGTGCGACCAAGGTGGCTGGCAGCAACAGTGCTGACGCAAGTTGCGTCCCAAATTAGGCACTTGCCGTTCCTCCAAGGCACCAGGGTCAGCCCGTCCGGCCTCTTGCCGTCAGTCCTGCACAGACCCGGAGGCTCCAACAGGCAGGGGACATCAGCCGACACAAAAGCCCTCCGAACAATATCATTGAGCGCATGGTGACGCGGGAACCTCCCCGAGCAACGACGACAACTCAAAGCGTGATGGCCGTCGGCCTCCACCATGGAACCGCAGGTGCATCTGTGGGGTTCACACACCTTGCAGCCCAGGCGGAGGGCCACCGCCACACGCAAAGAGTCGTCATCAAGCAACGTGCCCAGGTGAGGCGAAGGAAGCGCGTGCAACCATGCCCCCGATTCCGGCTGCGATACAGCCCTGAGCCTGGCTAAATCAGCCCCCGAGGAACTCACCAACATCTGTTCCTGGATCAGCTTGGACGTGACGTCGTCCCAAGCGCGCTGAATATATGTTGCGTCAGGGCTTGCTGCCCCCATGCTGAGGACAGACCAAGCTGACTCGGCATCCAACATAAATGGTATGTTTGCCCCGTCACCATTGGAATCTAGAATTACAGCGACGAGGTCAACCACTCCATGTGTCGACGCCAGGAAAGCCGGCAAACCCACATCATGCACGCACCGTACCCCAAGACCTCCGAACCGGATAGGAAGAGCCGCCTGCCTCCACTGCGCATCATTAAAAGACACATTCAGGATCGACTCAACCGTTGATTTTAGAGCACAGTCAAAGGAACATACTTCTTCAGGACAAAGCCAGGTAGGAGCGGTCCGCAAGAGATACGTAACCTTGGGTAAGGCAAAACACATGCGCAATAACAAAATCGCAACGTGTGCGGAGAGATCCTTGAGACGTTCCCGAGCACTGAGGAGGAGCTGTTTACGGGAGGAAATGGCTTCTGGCAATCCGTCAAGAAAAATGGGAGATCCCAAAAGGGAGAAAGAAAGAGGAGAAAGTTCCTTGAGGCCAGGTAAGTGAGAACTGAAGCGTGAGAAGCCTGTACGAGCTCCAACGCCACAGGGAAAAAATTCGCATTTGGAGGGATTCACCTCCAGACCCAGTTCCTTAAGTTGAGGAACAAGAACCTCCAGGTCCTGGCAAACCTCTTCCAGTGATCCACCAATAATGCCATCATCAAGGTACCACAGGTTCAGAGACGATTTCAATCCAGAGATGACTTTGTGAATTGCTAAACTGAAAACAAGTGGCCCCAATGGATCCCCCTGCTGCGCCCCCACTTGAGACGAAATGAGACTATCAGTAAAGAATAGATTAGAAGGATAATAATATACCTGATAGAGAAAGGGGTATAGGGAAGGAATTTTATCCTTGACCTCACTCAAAAGAACGTCTCTTTCTAGGGTGTTGAAAGCATTGCGTATATCCAGTTTCAGCACCACGCAATCCGAGTTCTCAGGGTTCATGACGAACGCACGCGTCGCATGGATAGCGGCCTCGCACCCCCGACGCGTCCCAAACCCCAGTTGATGCGGCTGCAAGTATGCGGACATAGCTACTCTTACGGACCGGCACGCTAGCTTAGCTGTCAACCTTCTGAACACGCTGCCGATGGCTATTGGTCTCAGCCCTCCGTCCTTTTTCTTGAGTGCGCAAAGAGAAGCACCATACAAATAAGGACAAACTACCGGATTGAGCTGACCGCTCATTAAAAAGTTTGCGAGCTTTGTCAAACACTCCAGCAAACGCCGCCCATTTTCACCCGCAGAACTAGATGTTAGCTCCTTCAAATGCCCCGGACGAATTCCATCCAAGCCTGCCGCAGAGCCACTATAAAAAGAGCTCAAGGCCAGCGCGACGTCCTCCACTGACGCAGTCACCCCTGGAAATGACAAGTCTGGTGCCGATGGAAAATTAAGCGGACGCGATGGGCTTGGGTGCTTGACCGTAAGGGCGCTTAGCGTGTCAGGGTCGTGTTGCGCAAACGAGTCGTCTGAAACCAGCAACCGAACCGCCCCTCGGAGGTCTCCCTCGAAAATCTTACACTCGATGGCTTTTCGAATCCCACGTGACTTAGCAACCCCAGCCGTACAACCTGACTCATCAACAAACTGGTCAGCACCAACCGACTCGACGTTTGCCTTCACCTTTGCAGTCATATTTCCAGGCGCGTCCTTCGAAGGAACTCTCAGCCCACCAAACGCAAAAGTGAGAAGCGCGCCCCAGTCCTCCACGCCGTTACAGCTAACGCACTTAACAATAATGTCGCACAGCTTGCCAGCCGCCTGGTTCCGAGCACCCTTACGAACGTGCCTAAGAACATGCGTACTCACCTTCAAGCCTGAGAGCCTCTCCAAAGGGCAAGGGCGCGAAACTGGCGGTACCTGGCTCACTGGCTGGGAATCGGTGACAGTAGACGACGTCTGAGGAGCGACGACCGGCGGACGCGCATTCCTGTGCATACGGCCTATATGGACCTTGAGCCCATGCGAGCTAAATGTACGTGAAGACCCAGGGCAGTTAGGACAAGACAACATTGCGGACAGGGCACTCATCTGGGAGTCTTTATACATACAATACTCGCATTAACACCAATTACAATAAATTCAATCTGGCTACAACCAGAATAACACACAAAGCTCAAATTTGACAATTACAAAATTTAGTTATATAAAATTAACATATTTCATTCAATATTATTTACTATTAAAATATTTAATAATTATTAGATTATGTCCACGTTATTATGCAGAACTCCAATGTTTTAAATAGTCAAATTAATTAAAAAGAAAAACTTAAAGTTTTTACCGTATCAAACAATAAACGTCGTTAGTAAAATTAAGTAGGTATTTATCGATTTATTATTAGCATAGATACCTACAGATATATGTTTAAGCTGCTAGATTCTACTGCCACTAGGTAATATTGATACGATAATAGTTCATATCGAGGTGGAAATAGTCATTTAACCTGGTAATAAACTTTACTGCGGACGGGCTTTTAAATCATGATCGTAGTAATTAAAGACGTGGCAAGTTTTAAATAGACATTAAATGTGCTAAATTACCAGCAAAGTCAATCAATTCCTGTCACTTAACGCAACATAAATCAATTAACACTAACGAACTATAAACAAACACTACATATTGATTAAACACTTTTTACAGACCCTCATTATCAAACAATAGGAAACTTCTTACAGCGCCATCTAGCGTCGAATAGAAACAATAGTCGTCGGAAAAAAATGTGATTATATTGTGACAAGATTTTCTCTCTTCATTACAATAAAATGAATGATCTTCGACGTTTCTGACCCTGATAGACAGTTTCTATTAAACAAAGAGTCGTTTAAATAGTTAAACGATGGTAAAAACGTCAGTCAGTTAACACGCAAACCGCTGTTTAGTGCACTATTGTTATGATATAGTTAACTTTGTAATATCTTTTAACATAAAGTCGTTGTACGGGGACACTTCCTTTTACATTTTAAGAGAGCCCACAGACTTACAATTATTGTAAGTTGGCCGACTATCGAACGACTAAATTGTGTACTTTTATAATTTAGCTGACCAACTTTATTTTATTGGTTACAAGCCGTATCGGATGCGTAATCGGAAGTGAATCTCGATTCTGATACGATCAGTGTCCAATTAATTAGTTGGACGATTTAGTTGGAGAAGATGTGCGGGCTAGCACAAGTAATTAGGTACACCTATTAGTATACTCTGCGATTTACTCGGCCAACTTACAAATTGTATGTCTGCGGGAGCCTGCTCTAAAACGATGTAAATATGGAATATTTAGGTTATTGGTTAGATAATTATGTATTGGGTAATGTTGAGAGAATGAATGAAACGCGACTAACGATAAATATTAACACGATTGATGTGAAGCTGGGAGGGGATGCCCTTTAAGGACTTATAGCAACCTCCACAAGTGGAGGTTCATGGAAGGTTTAGACCTCCGGTGTGTATGCGGTATCTCTCCACAGACAATGGCTCACCTCACATCTGGCACCGCTTGCCCTGTCACCTGCACACGTGAGGCAGCGTCGGCAAATGCTATCCGTGTTGCTGAATTTTGAGCCAAACTTTAAGAAAGAAACTATATTTTTGCCATCGCCACGTTAAGAGGAAGAAGAGTGACCTTCTTGGTGATGTTCTACAGAAAGTTCGTTCACGACAGAATGTAAAGGATGCAAAAGGAGTAGGTATGTTAGTTGGCAGGTGTCGTTCTGTAGTATCTGCCTGGGAAGAAGGCGCGTTACATTCGTATTTTTTTGTTTTTACTTAAATCATTGTATTTCAGATCGTCAAATTAGCGCAGATTTACAAGAGACTGTCAACGTAACAAAGTGTCGAAACCTCTTCTAGGTATCATAGAATATACCAAATTGTTACAAACATTCCGAGTTAGACTGGCATCCCGAACACAAAAAATAAATAGATATAACAAAAAAAAACCCAAAATTACTTTGACTTTTGACTTTGAAACGTAACGAAAAGTGTAACACGACACCACGAACAACCTGTTACTCAAACCTACCTCAACCGCTCTTACTGCCTCAGGATCTAAAAACAGCATAAATATGCAACAGTTACGATTTTACACTTCTCAGCATTATTACGTATCAAAGTGTCAATATTCGGCGGCTCGAGCGAAAGTGGTCGTAAAACGCTTGTCATGTTCCGACAGAGTCACGTTCCGGTGAAACGCAATGGCTGTGGTCCAAGTTATGAGTGGTAGTGAGTTTTAGGGTGTGGTACCACAAGGCAACTGTAGTTTGCTATCTCACGAAACGACACGCGCTTTACTTGTGTTAACCTAGTGTACAAATACGCTGTACTTGTCCGCGGAACACCACGTCTTGCGGCCAAAGTCCATGACGACGGGCAGATAACATATTGGTACGCGCTCCACGAATGCCTTGAAGTTGACGTTGCGGCGCGACTCTAGTAACTGCACCCTGGGCGTGTTCCTCGTCTTCTGGCGCACGTACTCCATGATGTCCCCCGCCTTAGTGGTGTAGTGTAGGCGGGCAATATACACCGGTGTGTTCGGCTTTGAAATACGCAGGCTTACTTTGGGCCCCGTAGAAGCTTTGCCACAGCGGTTCTTGTTAGTTTGCGAGCGGCATTTCCTCCTCTGCATGATCAAGAAACTCTCATCATTGCCAGCCCTATTCGGCGCCTTTTCTGGCATGGTATTGAAATGCGATGCCGCCCGATGCTATGTGCGCTTGCCTTTAAAGCCCTGTTATTGGCAAATGGATTAAAAAATAAATACCAGGACCATCCATAATATTTATTAAATGATTGCGTAATGCTTTCACAGGCGAAATTATGTTTTAAAAACATTTGGTATACAATGAGCATTGATGGACTGTGGAAATGATTGCGAATGTGAAACGTATGAGGCAATGGCATCATTGGTCTGTGCAAGCACCGTATTAAATATTTCATATCATGAGCATAAAGTAGGCGTTATCATCATTTCTCTTGGCCTCATCCTAATTTATTTGCAGTCGGCGCTTTTTTTTTTATATATGGCATCTCGTAGTTGACCTTGAGAGGTCGTGACTACTTAACCGGACTATCCTGTGGTTGCCTTAAGAAATCTTAAAGCCTCCAGCCAGGGCTAAGCAGTCGGCGCAACATGTTATCTTGTTTTATACTTTTCTATTAGTGAAATGAATGCTTTGAGTTCAAGTTTGACTTACAATTTTTGGAATTCAGCCAAAACGGCGATCGTTTAATAAAAACAAGACAGATTGGTGGTTTGGGCTTTCTGCAGAAGGGAACGATTCAGTTATTACACATTAATATTGGGCAAAGGGCTTGCCTCTTATGTCTAATCTATTTCTATACTTACGAGGCGCCTACATATACATGTAGGCGCGAGGACTAACTGTCGCACACAGTTTCGTCGTGCGAGTATTAAAAAAAAAAAATACCAAAGCATAAAATGAAAAGTAGTCTATGTCCTTCTCCAAGTCCCAGGCTACCTATCTGTCAAATATAGCGATCGGTAGAATAGTAAGCGTAAAAAGGTAGCTGACAGACAGAGTTACTTTCGCATTTATAATATTATTTAGTATGCATTTGTGTATCTTTTATCATCTGACGGCCAATTTCTGTAAACTTAACCAATCAACTCAATCAATGCAATCAATGCAATCTCACCTCAGCAACTACAAATGTCCAAAATGTAGGCACAGACGCCAGAACATCAAGTTACTACAATCGGTCAAATTTCTTCAATAGATTTTCAACTTTATCGATAAAGCATTAAGGTTCAAGGTTGATTGGGAAAATTTGACAGTTTCGGGTAGCTTGACCTGCTGGCGTTTGTACACATTTTGACTGATTGCGACTGAGATCAGAATAGGATATCATCATCATCATTTTTTCAGGCCGGAATCATCGACAGCTAAGTATAAGCCTCCCCTTTCTTCTGCCACACTTACCGGTTCTGTGCGATATACGAGCGAGAACTCTCGTTATTCGTTAAACGTTCTTAAAATTACGGGATAGTCCCTCTTGGATGTTTTGTACGATATCACCATATTGTAATCTCATATTTCCGATATACCTACGCTTTTCACTTGCACCAAGAAAAGAACATAGAAATGACACATCGATACGTAATTAACGCTAGACGAAATTATTATAGCATTCATATTCACATGAACTTGTTACTGTGCAATAGGGGCGACTTTCGTTTCAACATAGCTGCAAAATCTCTTGCTTAATAGTTTGAAATCTTTATGATATCCCATAAAGATAATGAGATTAAAAATACATACTTAGATAGATCTTTAGGAATGTATGTCAATTTATATCAATCTGACTAGCTAGAATACCAGTATTTTTTTTTACATGGAGTGACTGCCTATCTGACCTCCACCACCCAGTTACTTATTGTGTAACACGATACCTGTGGGTAAGACTGGTTGTCTGAATTTCGGGCACTTGATGAACCGTAACGACTGTCAAAGATCTACGAATGGCAGCCGGGACCAACGGCTTAACGTGGTTTCGGAGGCACGCAGAGAGGTTCGATATGCAATGGATGGTCACCCATCCACGAACCTACCGCGGCAAGCGTAGCTTACCCTTCGATCGACCCGTGCGGCTGTTATCATTTAGCCACGAGCTCCTCGAGCCTATATATCAAATTAAATTAGTTGGCGAAACCTCAGAATCGTGATGGGTATCGATCGGTATCAAATGCATTGATGATAAAACTAAAATACACAAAGATTTTGTAAGCTCGTAATTTCAAACAACTGATTACGGAGTCAACGGTCGCTGATTAAAAAGATAGGAAAAAAAAAATTACACGCACGGGAAATAAAAAAAAAAATTTAAAACTAACAAAAGATAGTGCAAGATACTTAAAATTATGAGGTAAGAAAGTCAATCAATAATAATATGAGATGAAAGTCGTTACGGGTCGTCGGAAGCCCGAAAAGCTGACAACCAGTCTTACGAAGGGGTATCGTATTACCCAGTACTTAACTGGGTTGTGGAGGTCAGATAGGCAGTCGCTCCATTTAAAATACTGGTATTCAGCTGTATCCGGTTAGATTGGAAGCCGACCCCAACATAATTGAGAAAAGGCTCGGCAGATGATGATGATGAATAATATGAGATGAAACAGGCATTTTTAAACATCATACGTCATATATGTCGGAGAGATCAGAAGAATTAACAAGATACTTATGTAATTCGATACGTTATCTTGTTTGATGAAATCTCTTATTAAGGAAGCTTTGTTTCAATCATTATTATTTATTCTATTCATATTTGTTGTACAACTTCCTCATTCTTGGGGTTTGGGGTCATCAAAGCGTCTAGATTTATAGAATTCTAAATTGATTTATTTATAGCATCGCAAATTTCGTTTTTTTTTTTAAAATCAAATGTTGGTAACTGAAATCAGTTAAGTACGTTTATTTCAAATATCACCAGACATCGACACGCATACTGTAACCATGAATTCAGCACATGATTTTAGAACCACTTGAGCAAAAATTTCTCGTCTGTTATGAAAAAAAAATCTACAGTTTCATAGAAAAGAGCAATACCTACGTGGTCAAAATGTATGTAACAGCATTTTTTTTTATAACCGGTAAAATTTCAAGACAGTCGAGATCCAAATCATGGGTTGCATATTAGAAAATCAAAACTTTCTCGAGCAAATTTCAAAAGAACAATAAACGAAATAACAAAATTTAAATGACCAAATGTTTTATTTAGAAAAAATTTAAAATCCCAATGTGTGTGACATCAAATGAACGACTGATCAAAAGTTTTTACATCGAAACAGCTAGGTTAGGTTAGGTTAGAACTGTGACCACACAATGTCCGACGACCACACGACCAGAAACATATTAATCGCGGGAACTACGTCGCCGCTCTTTGGGATTTCATCGATTTGGTCAATAGTGTAATAAATAATTTAAACATTGATATTCCAGACTTTGGTCAGCGGAACTTTTGATCAAATGACCATCGTTATTTTAAACTTTGTTGATTTGTACGTTGTTCTTTTGAAATTTGCTCAGGAAAGTTTTGATTTTCTAATATGCAACCGAATCATGTACTGAATCCATGGCTACAGGTTGCGTGTCGATGTCCCCGCCACCCTGTATAATTTCCCGTAAGATATGACTTAATGATCTACGCGTTCGAAGTAGTCTTAAGAAATTATTTACTACCCACACTTGATCATCAAAGAGAAAAGCGTGGCAGATAGATAATTACTAATCGATACTGATTTTCTTTCCTACTGTTTACAAGAGTCTGTTGGTTTTATAGGTTGAGTTTCTTTGGCGGAAATGATTTAAGGATGGTTGGATTCAATATAGTTATTAGCAGTGGTGGACTTACGAGTTGTAGATCTTAGGTTCGAACCCAGTCAGTCGCTTTACTTTGTGTAAATTATTTCGTCACCACTACTTAACTCTTCAAATTGTGAAGGAAAATATCGTGAGGAAACCGGCATGTCCTAGAAACAAAAATTCGAAGACATGAGACACATTAAACTCAAAACTCAACTCAAACTCAAATCATTTAATTCAACTAAACCAATTACAGGTACTTTTGAATTGTCAAAGGGTCCGTCAGTCAGAAAGATGAAGCTAGTTGCCCATTCCAAAGCGTAGGTACCTATGGAGAAGAACGGGCAAGAAACTCCATGGACACTCTTTTAAATCATAAAATTGTTACAAAATATTTGATTACATCATTCGTGTTGAAATTAACCATGTGAGAACGATGTAGAAATACGTGCACGTTAAAAGCGTCCGTTATAAAAAATAACAAAAACAATTCAGAAATTAAAATAAGCCGAGGCAGCACGCACTGGGCCCACTCTTACCAAGGAGGCCTATACCAGCAGTGGCAACATTTTAAGCTGATTATGCAATGATTGATACATGACATCATCTTTAAAAACAAACAAAATCATCATCTGCCTAGCCTTTTCTCAATTATGTTGGAGTCGGCTTCCAGTCTAACCGGATGCAGCTGAATACCAGTATTTTGCATGGAGCGACTGCCTATCTGACCTCCACAACCCAGTTACTGGGTAATACGATACTCCGTGGTTATCCGTGGATACGACTGGTTGTCAGACTTTCGGGCTTCTGACTACCCTTAACGACTGTCAAAGATCCACGAATGACAGCCGGGACTAACGGCTTAACGTGCTTTCCGAGGCACGGAGGGGTCTCGGTATGTAAAGATGGTCACCCATCCCTGACCGATCGACCTGTGCGGCTGTTATTATTTATATAATAAATACTAAAAGCTCTTTATCATCAATAGCATAGAATTTTAGTAGTAAAGCGAGCGTTTCTCGTAAAACAATGATAACTATAGAAATATTAGTTCACTGTCTGCGATGCTGACAATATTCTAGACACCATAAAACCATTATCTATACACGATACCAGCACACATCGATCGACCAATAAGCCTGCCACACAATGGGCACTTTCGCTGTTTTCTCGTCGAAATCGCGCGCAAGCCTTAAGCTCAGCAGTAAGATTGAAGCAACCGCGGTCGGCGCCCGCGCACTAAAAAACGTCGCGTTCGAAAATCGTATTTCAAAAATAAACGGCTTTCATTATTTACGATACTCGTAAATATTATGGGTGTATAATAACAGTGACATTGTGTGTAATGAGGTGATTTCATTTCTCTCGATTTTGTGTTGATTCAAAATTTTGATCGAAATTTTTTGAGTTTTTTTTTTTTTGGGATTTGTTCCTTTGATTGGGGTTCGTTAGAGTGAGATGACACTAAATCATGCAACCCCGCCTTACAGTCGGGTGACAAGCAAGTTGTTTGGGCGGAAGAACAAGAAGGGCAAAAGGCTGAAGAGCAAAGCGGGTACATATGCGGGCAGGGAACGGTAAATATATGTGTTTATGTTTTGTAAACAGTAGTTAATTAACTTACTTAAAAGTAAACAGTTTAAGAAACCAACAGTTGATCAAAGATCTTAAAGATTTTACTCATTAAAGCTTAATGCCGCCGATCTCTTGGGTAGACTACCACTCGACAGCGATACGGATGAATTTTTCGATGCTATATTTTAGTTTGTGAATAGTTTTAGTTAAGTTAGGTAATAATTTTGTTATTTTTTTATTAATTAATTAGATATTAGTTGTTGTTTACTTACATATTATTTTAATGATAAATAAATATATATAATATATAACAGTTAAAGCTTTGAAATTACGAATAGCACGAATATTCTTGATAGTGTAGACTTAACTAAGCGTGTCGTCGTTTGGAAAGTTTCATTCATTTTGATTAGATTTCTATTTAATTTAACTGACAATGCGACAGACCTATTTGTTAAAAAAGTTGTTAAAAAATTACAAAGTTGTTATATTTCCACGACAGGTGCGGAAAGAATCTTGTAAAATTGACGGATTGTCGGAGTATAGAAAGAATGAAAATACGTTTATTTACGGTAAACATGACGCATCAAAAGACAACAAACACAAAAAAAAAACTGGCTGGGGGAAAAATGCGTCTCATCCACCACCATCATTAGTGAACCAGTCTTTAGTCTTTGGTTCATTAAATTAATTATATTTTTGTTATAAAAAAAAACATTTTGTACGCCTGGTCGGGCAAAACATGTAAGGACTTTCAAACTATGCTTGACTTGTATGTAAACACATGTTTAACAAATAAAGTATCTTTATCTTTATCATCATCATTATCACCTGTTACCAGTCTGCATGTCGGTTTTATTTAAATAGGCCCTACGTCTGTCGACTTGCAGGTTTGTGGAAAACAGGGGAAATGGCGTAGGTATAAACAAAAAACTGACTATAAGTACCTACTGAGTTTTCGCAATCTGTGAATGATGATTAAACTGGAAACATATTATTTTCTGTATGTAAATTCTTAGTTTAAGATCCCAACGTTAATAAACCACAAACTATCGCATTTTCTAAATTCCGATACCAGGGGGCCTAAAAAGGCTGCTTTAAGGAATACCCTGAATTCCCAGGAGATCATTAGCAATTCCTCTAATTTTGGTAAAATTTCATTTCATATTTGGTGTAAACATTGCCGTATGAAAAAAATAAAGACCGTAATTTTATCGGTAAATTTTTCATTACAGTTTTTATTAATAAAATTGGTTTTTATTTTTTATTTCTACAGTTTAAATGTTATTTCATTGTGATATGAATTGCACACATATCATGTTATGAATTGTCAGTTTGTGACCATTTTACGATTTTTAATATGATTCATATTGTTATCCTATTATGATTCTGCCAAAGTGGCCTTTTTAGGCCCCCAGTAATATAATTTCATGTAAAATATTGGTCCCGACTTCGAATAAGAAATTAAAATCGTAGCAATTCTAAAAAACATGAAGAAATCGGGCCAAGTATGATTCATTTTAATTTCTACTTTTAAAGGAAATCTAAATTGATAAAATATTTAGTTTATTGGTATTGCAGTGTTTATGTATCTAGTACTTTTAGGGAACAGTGGTGGCCAAGAGGTAACAGCTGCGACTTATGAGTTGTAGGTCGTAGGTTCGAACCCAGACAGGCGCTTTACTTTGTGTAAATTATCTCATCATCACTGCTCTCAAAACGGTGAAGGAAAACATCGTGAGGAAACCGACATGTCCTAGAACAAAAAATAATACCTAATAATAATTTATTGAAACCCAATCTCAGTTTACAGAAACCCTGTGTTCGATAACAACTGCATTAGTATAATACTGTGTCGCAGTCATTAACGCCCACCTCCAAACAGTCGAGACAAAAGTAAAACTAAAAGACTAAAAATTAAAACTAAACAAAATATTAAAAACTTAGAACTTAAAATTAAAGCAACAATATTTCCACTATGTATTTTTTAATTTTTATGTGAGAGAGAAAAAATCGAAGATATGTGACATCTACCAACCCACACTGGGCCTGCGTGTTCCTCTCACCGAGAGGAGGCCTGTGTCCTAGCAGTTGGTACAGAAACCAGCACATCAAGCTACTACAATCTGTCAGATTTCTTTAATAGATTTTCGACTTTATTGCTAAAGCATTAGGTTCAAAGTTGATTGGGAAAATCTGACAGTTTCGGGTAGGTTGACCTGCTGGCGTCCGTACATTATAGGCTGATTATGTACCTACTTTTATGTTACACAATTATAATGAAATCTTTGACTTTCCACACGACAGAGTAAGTAGTGAGATTATGTAAACTTAAGTGTATGATAATGTCTCTTATCTTAACGTCAGCGATTGGGCAATTTATATCTACGTACACTTAGCTCGCTTGCACTAAGTATAAGTCACTAAATAAGTTTAGCAATAAATGAATTTAAAATATCGTTCTGATTCCGTCAATCGTTTGAAGGTGATAAGAGACAGAATGATAAAGTGCTGCAAATTTTAATTTACTTACTGTTAAGTTACGTTTAATGTGATGACATTTCAGATTACATTACATAAAATTACTATTATCTTCGACTTTTTTTACATTGAAACGATTCGTTGGAATCGTTATGTTCGGGAGCTATTGGTACTAGGGTCGGCGTCCACGATTTTTTTTTGCAAAAATCTTATGAAATTTTCAATCACTTTAAGTAACGTCAAAACAGATTTTGACATGTTCTCAACTTAAAATTCTCAATTCAGAAACCGTAAGCTACGGGAAAACTTAAATGTTGAAAGTTGTAGTTGTTAAACCTGTTGAGTTGTGAAAATTCGAAACGCTTTGAAAGCGATCGCCACGTGTCGAGGTCCACCTATCATTACAAATTTATGCAGATAACATAAGCCTACAAGACGGCCTCCAAAGGCCACTCTCACGTCTAACATTATCATAACGTGTAGTAACATTAACTGTCGCAGTCCATTCAACTCGACCCTAGGCGGCCGTGTGACGTCAGACGCGGTTGCCTAGCAACGCTTTAAGCGAAAAGAGAAAATAAAAGTGAAACGTGAGACCGCGAGATCGATGTATTGCTGTAATAACAATCACTTGAACCAAGTACTTGTATGTAAAGTAAGAAGCGGTGGAAATGGAGATATCAATTTCTAGAATAATCATGCAAATAAAAGGTACAAACGCCAGCATATTAAGCTACTATAACCTGTCAAATTTCTTTAATAGATTTTCAACATTATTGCTAAAGCATGAGGTTCAAGGTTGATTGGGATAATTTGACAGTTTCGGGTAGCTTAATGTGCTGGCGTCTGTGCTTACTCGTATGTTACATTTCTGTTCGGGAATTAATAAATAATCATTATCTGCCTAGCCTTTTCCCAACTATGTTGGGGTCGGCTTCCAGTCTAACCGGTTGCAGCTGAATATCATTATTTTACATAAAGCGATTGCCTATCTAACCTCCAAAACCCATTTACTAAGTAACATACCTCTTGCTAACATTGGTTTTTAGACTTCTGGGCTTCTGACTACTCGTAACGACTGTCAAAGATCTATGAAAGTTAGCCGGGACCAATGGCTTAACGTGCTTTCCAAGGCACGGCGGAGTCAGACAGAATTACAGATAATTAACCTATCTGACCTCCGCAACCAAGAGAGACCCCGAGGTGTCGCGGTATGTAATTGATGACCTGGGTTCGATCCGTGCGGTTGTTATTACTGCACTGTGTATTTTCTTGAACGCGTCTGAAATGTGAAAACTATCGACTGTTGAGCACACAAAAATGACGGTATTCATTCTTAAGGGGAATGCGCTAAGGTAGCCAGTGAAATTCAAGTTTATTAACGTTTTTTGCAATTTGCAAGGCAGTGTGAGGCTGTATGTTGATAAAAATATGACTCACCGACCGTAACAAATATGGCTGTACAGAATTATAATCATTAGCATCAATAATCTTTGAGTTAGAAATAGCCTCAAATGTCATGATTTCATTAAATACTCATTCAATAATGTAATATGAACTTAGAGAGAATCTAGTAACAGAATTATAAAATTAGAATCACAAATCATTAGAATTTCACAAATCTTCCGAACCAGAATTAGAGCTGTTTATTGACCAAAGTCGAAATAAACTGGTGAAATATCTTTGACACATGGATTGGCGATTTAATTAATGACTATCACTTTTTCAACCAAATTCATAAAAAGATGGAGTTTTTATGTTTTTATTTTTTCATCATCATCATCATCAGTCTATAGCAGTCCACTGCTGGACATATGCCTCTCCTATTGCACGCCATTCAACTCGATTTTCGGCAACCCTCATCCAGCTGCTACCAGGCATCCTGCGAAGATCGTCTCTCCACCTACCCTGAGGGCGTCCTACCTTACGGTTACCGATTCGCGGTCTCCACTCAAGAACACGTCTACCCCTACGGTCATCGGTTCTACGGCTAATATAGCCGACCCGTTGCCACTTCAGCTTGCTTATTCTGTGAGCTATGTCGACAACTTTTATTTCTTGTAGGTACCTATGTAATTAAAATATATGTTACATAACTATTTCGACACAAACTACCTAATCAAAACTTCACCACGACCAAATCTAATAATGAAAGCACAAAATTCCTATGGCCTTAATGACCCGTAATACTTTAATTACAACAAAATTCTTTACAGCAAAATTCAGAACAATAACCTAACCTATAATAATAATTAACGTTACATAACACAACGTAATCTAATAACAAATTAATGTTTACAAGTTGCAAGTGATTATAACTTAGTTTTGTAATAGTTGCCGAATGTGGTACAAGCATAGGATTACGGTGAACAATGGGAGGTGTGCAGATGGGTTTGTTAGATTCGGAATGTTGTTATGTATCTTGAAATAGTAAATATTTATAACTTTGCAGCTAAAATGAAGATTACAACTCATCATCTGCCTAGTCTTTTCCCATCTATGTTGGGGTCGGCTTCCAGTCTAAACGGATGCAGCTGAATACCAGTATTTTACATGGAGCGACTGCCTTTCTGACCTCCACAACCCAGTTACTGGGTAATAGGTACGATACCCCTTGGTAAGACTGGTTGTCAGACTTTCGGGCTTCTGACTACCCGTAACGACTGTCAAAGATCCACGAATGACAGCCGGGACCAACGGCTTAACGTGCTTTCCGAGGCACGAAGGGGTCTCGGTATGTAAAGATGGTCACCCATCGACAGACCAACCGCGGCAAGCGTAGCTTAACCTGACCGATCGACCTGTGCGGCTGTTATTATTTAGCCAAATGAAGATTACAACAACATGGTGTAATTGAAATAATAATAATAAATAATAAGTTTATTGTACAGCCGCCAGCACATCAAGCTACTACAATCTGTCAAATTTCTTTAATAGATTTTCAACTTTATCGCTAATGGATTAATGTTCAAGGTTGATTGGGAAAATTTGACAGTTTCGGGTAGCTTTACCTGCTGGCAACTTTCTTTATGTACAAAGAAAAGTACGTAAGATTAGACATACACTAAACATGATTGTACAAGCAGTGGGCAAAAGCTGGTTGAACAGCTGGCTCCTGAACTAAGCAAAACGATACTTGTATCTCAAGAGTCAAAGGTCCTCATAAACATTGATTAATACAACAATCAGGTTAAAGTGGCTCACTAATTACAATCAATAAACTGAAAACCTGAAAAGGGGTTATTAGTGCATATCATTATGAACAATTTTTACTTCGGGAACAACCCTGAAATCGTGACAAAATTGTCAGCTGCTCCAGCGGTTCCATATATTTCATTTTATTTTCGCGTAATTCTACAATATGTCTACAATATGCAGGGAGCGGCTGCAGCAGTTTTTTTTTGTTGACATCTTTTCAGGTTTTCAGTTATTTCAATATGTATGACTCTTAGTTCGGCTGTAGAGACAACTATCTCTTGCTTGAGCGCTTTTTGGTTAATTTCAGAATTTCTTACTAATTTATGCCTGAGATAAGTCACCGAATCTGTTTCAATTTTGAACTACTTAATTTTGCGATAATCCAGGAGAGGTTATCGAAGCACAAGAATTGCAAGACACTTTCAAGGGCACTACACATACGGCTATGGCCGTCATAACAATGAAACTTCTATTGTGTCTCGTTTAACGCGCCGGAACCTATTAAAGATTCTTTCTCATCGTATTATTTGACTTACGTTAATATTGCAGCATGTTTTTATAGTCTTGTTTTCATCAGATCAGGGCACGTCTTCTGCCCTCATAGTTTGTAATTACATGGATAACATTACATGGACGGAAAACATAACCCATTACAGAATTACCTTCTTTTACATACTATTGTGTCATTTTTCTTCTCATAACTTGTCGATGGCAAATCTACATAGAGTCAGCCTAGAATTTTTCTATGAGTTTGGCACCTTCAGTAGCTTCAGTAGCATGCATGCAACAGGACACGAAAGGACACAATATACGATGCACGATAGTACCCCATAGTTTGAGGAACAGCACCACAATTACACTCCAGAGCGGAGTCATCAAGAATCCAAGACTCTGGGTTGCTACAGCGAAAATTTCTAATGGAAACATTCAAAGAAATTTTGCCTGGGTATCGAACCTAGGACTTCCCGCTCAGCAGTCGCGCTTGCAACTACTACACCAACTAGATAGTCTCATTACTTGAAAATATAACCCATTTCAGAATTACCTTCATTTACATATTGTGTCATTGTCTATTAGCTAATACTTCAATAGGTACACAATAAAACGCTAATCATGATCTCACACTGACCATTAAACATCAGGTGCAATCCGACGGTCAGCAAATATACCTAACATTAGATTCTAATCTGAAATCTGCAGTATTTGTAAATATTGCCCGCGGCCTTGCCGATGCAATCGACTCGTCTGAACTGCGTGGGATAAAGTGAAAGATGGGTTATTTGAATACCTATGCGTTCTTTTCAACTTGTAATATTATGGTAATGGGTTGGTTTGATGTTGTGAGATTGCTATTTGATGCTATGATTAGTGTCACATAAACTTGAAACGAAATAAGTTCCTACAAGATCTAGTGTCTGTTTCAAAAGTATCAGAAGAAAGTGTAAATAAAGCCTTTTCAAGCTAAATTCTTACGCAATCACTCACTAAAGGGTATTAGTAACCCATTCACATGGATTTCGAAGGGAGTTTTCAACTTTTTATTTCTATAATTTTTTAACAGTTATTTATTATTTGAATAACATTATTAAATTGTATTTGAAAAATCATCCAGGAAAACTAACCTCAATTGTCAAATGGAAAACATCTGTATGGTGATTTATAATTAGAATTTCGAGTTCAAAACAGAAATTCCATCTGTTTTTTTTTAATTCTAATTTTGCTGATGTATTCAGATAATCAAACCAAAGCATCCATACGTCTTCTGATCCATTTGTTTATATTTTCAACAGATTATGTCAGTCCTGTTAAAAGTTGTAAAAGAAAATATGAAACGCTTTTAAAGCGATTGTCACTTGTCTAGCCCTCTTGGCTTTCAAAGTTATAAGTGCAAAGGTTTAGTATATATAGCTCTAAACTATTCTAGACAACTATATCTAGTCAATCCATGTCGTGGGTTGTATGTGAGTGTGTGTGTGTAATCTAGGTAATCTGATTGTCATGAAATATTTTACAGCCGTATGTGTAATGACTTATAACATTTGAATTTATTAAGTACTAAACCTTTGACAATTTCTCAATATTTCATTACTAGCGTGCTACGTTTGTGACATTTAAAATGTGCAAGACTCACTATGAACTCCGATCCCAAACTTTACGTGGAGAATGGACACTATAGATTAAAGTGCTTACTCGTTTGAGAAATTGAACGAGAAGGCTTAGGTACCTATAATAATATCTATAGTATATATTGGAAATTAATTGTTTGCGTCTAATGATTTAAAAAAAAATCTTTATTGGTGTAAATAAATAAAGGAACTTTTGAACACATGTTCACGCCAGTTCCATCATATCTTAATCTAAAATACATGCCTTATTGCTATAATATTACAACAGTAGGTACTAATTACTTACTAACAGATTATACACCATCTTGGCCTCTCTTGAGGATGGTTTCGACAGTCAGACAGAATAATACCTACATCTAACTTATTCATTGTAAGTGTATATTTAAAAAAAAAAATTTTTTTACAATTTTAAGAAAGCTTACAGACTAATACGTTAATGGTAACGAAATACTAAAAACTGATAATTGCTAATTAGAAGCTTCCACATATAAATATTACAATGTTATAAAAGAAGATTAAAGAAAAAGAGGCATGGGGAACAGGTAGGTATGCCGCGATAAACTACAAACATTCACCCATAGAAATATTCCTTACTCAAGATTTTGTATCAACTATAATGTCTCACTGAGATTGATTTTTGACGCATTCAACCAGATGGTGTTGTATATCCTCTCTTTTTTGGCATATGTCACCATTAGGAGAATCTACTTTGTTCATCAAATATGCAAAACCCTTTAGTGGCATGTGACCGGATCGACTTCTAAAGGCTATAACCAATAGTTTACGGTTAATGGTTTGGTTAGCAAACCTCGGTATACGAGGAGGTTCTTTTTGCAATATTTTGTACCATATACCTTTTGATTCAGACTTATCATTGTAATGTCCAATCCAATCACCATGACAGCGATTTTTATAGTGCATCATAACTTCAGAGTAGTTAAAAAAATATAAATTTCTGTTCCATTGACTGATGCTAGCTTGTCTACCTCCTCGTTGCCCCTTAGTCCGATGTGTGACGGTCGGTATCCTCTGTAGGATCAGATCTTTACCATTTCTATTTAAATCAAATAGTTTCGTCAAAACAGCATAGGCTAGCGGTACACCTCAACAACCAGAGGTGCATCGAGCCAAATGCTGGAGGGCGCTTTTACTATCCGTAAAAATAACATTTTTAGTAGGTATAATATTTTTAGTTTGTATTAAACGATAGTGTTGTTTTGTTTTTTATGTTATAGTTAGGTATTTTATACTGACCTTTTTTGTTTCTAGTGTTGACTAGTCTGACTGTAATTTATGTAGTTTTAATTATTTTTGGTTTAAAAAAAATCTTTGCAATAAAAATGACCGAAATCGAATCAGTAAACGATTCTGAAGAAATTACTTTTATAGTGTGCATTAATTCAGTTAGACATTGTATAGTTGCAAGTAACATTACCTGCGTAAAGTAACGTAACGTGTAACTATATTATGGCGAATATCAATTAATGTTGCCAAGGAAGTTGATTTATTATTATTTCCTTCGGCTTTCCAGAGGTCTATTTATTGAACATTGGACGCTGCATCAGAGCCACTTTCCCTTAGTCATAAACTTAGAAGTATAGAGATAAATTATAAGATAATAAGATTTAACTACCGATAATAATATTCCAATTAAATGTACCTATTGATTATAGATGCACTTACTAAATTTATTTATAGACCAGCTATATAGCTACCTAGTTACTGATCTAAAAATACACAGATTAACCAAAATAATATCTACAAAAAAACGAATTAACCCACAAATCCATTCCAATTCATTCAGTATTGTTTCGAATAATTATAAATGCATGCATTTAAATCTAGTGTACTGCTATTGATTTCGTTCGCCGGCCAAACCTAGATATATGATTTCGAAAGTCTTATTTAAAATATGGAGGTCGACTGGCTCTTAACTTTTTAGTTTTTATTAAAGCACTTGTATTTAGTGAAGATATTTTATACGAAGTTGGTGTGAGAATTGTGGTTATAGTATTTTAAAAGGTTTTGTTTTTTGTGGAAATTGTTTGAATTGTGATCTGGATCTAGACTTTGTGATGTGATTTGTTGTTTTGTGTGTTTATAAATATTGTGGTTTAGAGGCATGAGGCTGCGCTGACGTTCATACTCGGGGTCACCAGTTTGGAGGTATGAGGAACAGGGTGTAAAGTTCACTCATCCTCCATAGAAAAGGGAGGATCCTCCGACCAGACGGGTGTTGTGTCTGGCGGGCAATTGCCCAACGATTGATGTTGGGAAATTGTATCTATGCTAATTGCGCGGTAAACTCTGCTTGCGAGATGCAGGATTTGCGTGACGTCAGTATGACGCGTTGTTCGCATGTGGCGTTGTAGATACCGCTACAGTGGTTTAGAAAAATGGTGCTAAACAGTAGCATAGAAATAAAGTAGTAGTAGTAGATTTGAAGGATATCATCGTTTCAGAAAAGGGTATGATTTGTGTGATTAAATCTTTGTGTCGTGTGTCTCTTAATTTTTAAGGATTTTGATAATGATTGAAGGCAGCATTAACTATTGTCATCTGGCTGTTGACCTACCTTACTGTCATTGTTTTTTAATCATATATTTACAGATACCTAAGCCAATAAAATATTTTCGAAATAAATAAAAAAGTCAGTGCTCCGGGCAAGGAAACAATCGTTACGCAAGACATCCTTTTGCATTTACTTTAATAAAGTTGAAGGTTCAAATCGAAAATCACTAACACAAACAAAAATTATAGCGATGAAGCTTCTAAATCCCTTTAATCCATTAACCATCATCTAAGAGCTGATAGCACACAGGGGCTCAGCAATTGGCTGGTGGTCCCGCTCGGGCAAAATATTTGTATGTCCGACAGTTGTCTCTGCTTGGGCTATGTGTGTGTGTGTGCTGTGTGTCAAAATGAATAAGCCAAAGAAACTCCACGGATGCGATGGGTCTCGATATTTTCTTTTCGATTGAGACTGAGATCAGAAGGCCAATTCTCGTAATTTAAAACGTTCGAAATCTAGTCGCAGTCTCATCTCAGCGACAAACAAATGTAAAAAAACTTGTCAACATGTAGTGAAATTAGAAGTATTTTTTGACAGATTTAGACTGAGATCAGACTGTGAACGGTCTTAAAATTACGAGAATTGCCCCTCTGATCTCAGTCTCAATCTGTCAAAAATACCTCTTTTTTTTCTACATTTTTGACAAGTTATTGACATTGATTGTCACAGAGGTTGCGACTAGATTTTCAACGTTTTTAATTACGAGAATTGGCCTTCTGATGACGATGAAATAAAAATTAAACTCATAATTTCAAGTTACTACACTACATCAGTGCGGCCGACGAGTGGCTTGACATCTGTCTGTTTCATACAAACGAATACGTGCTTTTCGAATATGATCTTTATTAACTACTAAAATTGTCGCACTGACGGTGCCAGGAACATAATTCATTACCATGAATTCAGCGTTCAAATTTATTGCCCCCATACACCCTGTATTTGTAAACTCCATTCAGAAAAAAAAAGTAGACTGGGGTAAAGAAAATAAAAGCGTATTAAAAGTAGTAGTTATACTTTGACACTAACCAAAAATTTTCCTTATCCACAGTGCCAACACGGCGATGGACAATGACGTGACGCCGGTCTACTTAGCAGCCCAGGAGGGCCACCTGGCTGTCCTCAAATACCTGGTGTTGGAGGCAGGAGGAAGGCTGGATGCAAGGGCTCGGGATGGGATGCTGCCCATACATGCGGCTGCGCAGACCGGCTGCTTGGATTGTGTTAAGTGGATGGTGAGTTGATTTATTGTTATTATTTGTTCCTCTTTTAATTAATAATATTGGTATGGTGTGTTCCAAAAGTATCTGATAAAAAGTATTACCTATGTATGTAATGTAACATACGAACAGAAAACGTACGGACGCCAGCAGGTCAACCTACCCGAAACTGTCAGATTTTCCCAATCAACATTGAACCTAATACTTTAGCAATAAAGTCGAAAATCTATTAAAGAAATCTGACAGATTGTAGTAGCTTGATGTGCTGGCGTCTGTACATATACCCTGTTCATTAGGTTAACCGTTTTTTGACAGAGCTGTCGTCTTAGAACGTACATATTCCAGATTACGTAAAAGTTAACTTTAAAATGCGTAATAAAATAAATATATAAACTGCCTTAGCTTATTGAATTATCTTATTTATGGCTTCTTGCATACATTATTATACCGTACGTGTATCAATCAATGTATTGTGTGTTGCTGCAATCACTAGTTCCATCTGCCAAAAAACGGTTTACTTAACGGACAGGGTATATGGATGCCAATTTGCAACTTATTAGTCGATTCGCACGAATTTACTCGCTTGAAACGGGTGTATTGTCAAGTTTTAAATAATTTTTCTAATTTTTCTATCCCCACCACTGCCCTCAAAACGGTGATGGAAAACATCGTGAGGGAACCGGCATGTCGTAGAACAAACATTGGAAGACATGTGAATTCTAACAATCCGCACTGGGCCAGCGTGGTAGATTACAGCCCACTCGAAGAGAGGACCTGTGTCTCAGCAGGGGGAACATTATAGGCTGATTATGCTATGCTATGCTAGGGTTTGCTAGGCTTTGTTTACACTTTCAGAACAGACTTTAGATACATAAGGCGGACTTTAGATTTCTATTAGGCTGATCATGCAATGACCGAATGATGTTGTGAGGAATGAATGAGAGGTAATGGATATTGCTCAGCTATAAGCCATTGTGCAAATGGCCTGTTAGATAACTTTGAAAAGAACAAAATATTATATCTTGTGAAAGAAAGATTATGGGTACAATAATTCCACTTTGGCTAATAACAAAAAATAGATACAATCTACTTTGGTTAGTAAAAATATCATTACTTTTATATCAAAGATGGAGATTCACCTTTGATAAAAGGCTCGACAGTTAATTACGACATTAAGTGAAGATTCTATCTGTTGGGAAATTGTCCTCATTGCAATAGTAGATTCATCTGAGCTTGTCGATCTCTAAACTAATTTACGATGTCAGTAAGAGATGACGAAACAGAGTTTATAATGCACTGTGTAAGGGACATTGACGCGCAAACTGTTACCATGAATTCAGTGTCACGGTTCTAGACCCAACAGAATAAAAAAAAATCCTGTAGTTGATTATGACCGTGTATTGCACTTTTAAATGAAATAGCCGATTGTTTTTTACAACAGACAGGTGGAAAAAATACTAAACTTAGGAACTTGGATGTCCCTTACACCCTGTATGAGACACGATTAGAAGATAAAATTTAAAAAAAATAAACCTCCAAAGTAATGCAAAGCTTTGGGTAATTATAAAATTGGTTAAAGTTGTGTCTACACAAGAGTATTGGTGCATTAAGAAGTAATGTCGTCACGTCATCTGCCTAGCCTTTTCCCAACTATGTTGGGGTCGGCTTCCAGTCTAACCGGATGCAGCTGAATACCAGTATTTTACATGGAGCGACTGCCTATCTAACCTCCACAACCCAGTTTCTGGGTAATACGAAACACCTTTGAAAGACTTTCGGGCTACTGACGACTCGTAACGACTGTCAAAGATCCACAAATGACAGCCGGGACCAACGGCTTAACGTGCTTTCCGAGACACGGAGGGGTTTTGGTATGTAAAGATGGTCACCCATCCATGGACCAACCGCGGCAACCGTAGCTTAACCTGATCGATCGACCCGTGCGGTTGTTATTACTTAGCCACAAGCCCCTTCTCATTTAGAGAGTGTATCTATGAGTCATATTTAAACATTAACAAGTGTAACAAGTGAAAATCATCTGTGAGTTGAATGACTTTACACGTGGAAACGTGCGGTAGTCACGCACCGTATTACCTACTGATTCATACGATGATCTCTTGTCGGTAATTTTGTCTTCCTTGTGTTATAGTTGTGATCCATTTTAAATTATTGAAATAGTGATAAACTTCTTGTCATTTAGTTGTTTAGATACGAAAGTATTTTTTCTTTCTTACCACTCTATTCAAACTACTCCAAAGGTTGTCTTTAAAAGATCGCTTTTAGCGATAAGACCGCCCATTGTGGCACCATCTATATTTATGTCTGTTATTTATACGGTGTACTTAGTAAAGACGGTGTACGTAGTTTTTCCAGTATCGTGTTACCCAGTAACTGGGTTGTGGAGGTAAGTTAAGCAGCCGCTCCATGTATTACAGGCCAGGTAGATGATGATGATCACCATCTCTCACATAATCCATTTTTAATTTCTTGCCTGTTTCTTTTGTGCTGGCCTTCATTCTTGACTTTTTATCCTTAATAATCTTCACATATCATTTATATTCGCATAGATTCCTTGGTCAGCTTTGGTGAGTCGTTCCCATCGACGCAAGTTTTTTTTACAGATATCTTTCAATCTTTCTTCTTATCTTACCCAGTAACTGGGTTGTGGAGGTCAGATAGGCTGTAGCTCCATGTAAAATACTGGTATTCAGCTGCATCCGGTTAGACTGGAAGCCGACCCCAACATAGTTGGGAAAAGGCTAGGCAGATGATGATATCTTTCAATCTTGATTGTTCCCTAAAAGGTTTTTTTTTGTTTCCAAACTGTCCTGCTCTTGACTTCGATCTCGCCTGATGGAAAGCGATGGATGAGGTCTACGATGGAGCGAGTGTGCCCAGAAGGTTCCTGCCGATCGATTCTGTAAAAATCTCACCGTGGAAAGTTAGCTGTCAATAGTGTCAATCCCTAGCATTAGTTGGAATGACAGCTCACTCCACGCTCAGTTCACCTAAGTTTTCACGGTGATATGGTTACAGAATCGCACTGCTGTTTCCTTAAACTAACACTCACTCTTTGTCCACTCTTGATATGATCCAAATTACCCCTATAAGTAGATCTACCTACAGGAAGGTGAAGTTAGTTGTTAACATGGGCCACTGTATAAAAACCTACGTTTCCACAATCGCCAATGTGTAAGGAAATGCATGCCAGTCACGCAGCATATATCGTCTGCGTCTACATTCACCGATCTGTCGCAGCAATTCCTAGTTCCTGATCAGCTGTGATGAATGGATCGGAAATTAAGTTTCTATAGACGTAATGGTCTTACTAGAATGTTTACTTCATGTTTTCTCTTAGAATCATTACAATTTCACTATGTGTAAGATTGACGCAGATTCATAATTATGCAATGTTTCTGAATGTCTGTTGTTAAAATATTCTTGAAATCCAATGACCATTGTTAACAAAACCTGTGATTTATATTGTGCAGATTCAATGTCATTTTCGCTCTGTTTATATATGAGTAGGTAGTGAGTATAAAACAAAGTGTCTTCGTTCATCTAAACGCATCATCATCTGCCTAGCCTTTTCCCAACTATATTGGGGTCAGTTCTTCTTAAATTCACATGCAGCTTTTGCCAAAATTTCAAAAATTGATTCCGGAAGTATTCAACTTACATATATAGCAGAAATATTGATGTTTTGAAATGTCTTCACATCAGTAGATTGCACCTTGCGAAACACGAGCGAAATTAGTGTTGTACATACTAGCTGCGCCCCGCAGTTTCACCCGCATAAGTTTCGATTCCGTGGGAATATCGGGATAAAAAGTATCCTATGTGTTAATCCTGGTTGTAAAGTATTTGTGTGCCAAATTTAATACAAATCCATTTAGTAGTTTTGGCGTGAAAGAGTAACAAACATCCATCAATACAAACTTTCGCGTTTATAATATGAGTAGGATTTGCTACAGAAAGGTGTAGGCTATCAGGTAGGCCTACTAGCATAGGGTTCGACTTTTTGTTTATGCTAGATTTGAGCTTGCACTCACTAAACAGTATGAACTACTAGATAACTTGTGAGGCAACGCAATTTTTTTTTAAAAGAAAATTATAGGTACACGGTCACCGCAACAGTTTTCTCAGAACATTCTAGATAAGTAAGTAAATAAATTCTAGATAAAATAAATAAACTGCACATAATAACTAAGGCTATAAGCACTAAGACCACACATAAAATTATAAAGTCAGCACTTTACTGTTTCACAGATGCATAGTAAGTTGTGCAAGCATTTAAACAAGGCTGCTTTTCTAGTTAAATACCGGTTGATACTTGCTAGAACTGATTTTAAAAATAATATTCCAGAACAGCAGAAGGCTTGCTCTCATCTAATAGCGATAAAGCTTAGGTTTCGTAAGGAAGTGGTGAACGGTCACATAATATTGGCCGTCCAAATACAGAGCGTTTTTGACACCTGTCAGCTGTCAAACACTGGTGTAAATAACAGATTTTCATGACGGCCGTAAGGGCCGGGACACATAAACACGATACGACGTCGTGTCGTACAATGCCAATGTCAGACAATGCCATTACGTTGTGATCTCGCCTTCAAGCATATACAAGACAGCATGATACATGCTAAGTCTGTCACTAGCAGCCGTCCGGACAATTGTTGAGGGTCACCAGCTGACAATGAATGGTGGCACCTTTGTTATGTAAATCGAAGGATTTTACGACGCGACTTCGTATCGTGTTTATGTGTCCCGGCCCTTATAAATGATGGAACCGCTCTTCTAAGAAAGGTTTCTTAGAAGAGCGGTTCCGTCATTTATAACGGCCGTTTTGTTGCCTTGTTTGGTTGTTTATTTCCTGGTGGAAACAAGCTGTAATTGAAATAACTGAAAACATCTTAAGGGGTCATTGTACTCATCATTATGAACAACTTTTTTATGGGGCTGACTCTGAAATCGTGAAAAAAAACTTCAGTTACTCGACATTCGAAGAGCCTGGTGGTAACGGCTGCGACTTACGAGTTGTGGGTCGTAGGTTCGAACAGACAGACGCTTTAATTACTTTGTGTAAATTAATTCATCACCACAACTGCTTTCAATACGGTGAAGGAAAACATGGTGAGGAAACCGGAATGTCTTACAACCAAAAATTTGAAGACATGTGATATATCTACCAACCCGCACTGGGCCCGCGTGGTGGATTACGGCCCACTCCCTCTCACCGAGAGGAGACCTGTGTTCCAGCAGAGGGAACATTTTAGGTTGATTGATTATACTATGTCTTCCTTCTGATAATTCTTTATCCGAATCGACTCGAAGTAGAACTTCTGCTAACAGTTTACCATCTTTCGTGTTAGTGTTTAGTCTTGTTAAAACCAGACTTTCATTTAAGGTACTCTAGTCCGGTCGGCTTCGCCACTCCGCTAGAAAACCGCGTGATTGACGCAGCTATGATCATTACTTTCTGAATTACTGGTAAAGTGCGCATTTAGTTAGCGAAATCAGAGTGGTAACATGCGTTTGCTTATGATAATATATAGTTGACGACTGTACACATGATAACTTGCGTGAAGTAGCATTTTCTTGAAACGCAAGTTTGGCTCTGCTATGTTTGGTTTCTACTAGAAAGAAAGAATGAAAAATGCGTTTATTGGCATCACACAAAATGAATACACCTTAAAACTATAAAAACAGCAAACAAAGATTATAAAGCCAAAAGGGCCTCAGCTCAGCATAATGTCAGATGACAACACAAGTGTACCACCTGACGCTGATTTTCAGCTGCAACCCACGATTGCCATACCTACGCTGGAATAACAAACACATAAGGAAGTGTGTGTCCGTTATAATAAATTGAGAGAATTCATTTAAATGCTAGAAATTATAGAAAAGCTCATGCAAAATCAAATAAAATGTCGTGACATACATGCATGTGTGTGTGTGTTGTATTGTAATGAATGAAAAACTAAAATAAATACCCAATATGTGCGTATTACCTACAAAAAAAAAATCTAGAAATAAAATATGAACAAGCATAAATTGTACTAGGACACGCATGCCCGTTGGGATTTTCCATCGACAAACTTCCAGGAGAAGGGCGGGCGTTTTGGGGGACTGTCTTATGTACCTAATTGTGACGTTCGAAATGTGCTGGTTCTCAGCCTATATATAGCCTTTTGATATATACGTTCACCCCTTTTTTAACCGCTTTAGGGGATGAATTTTCGAAATACTTCCTTAGCACTCTTTATAAGGAACTCTTGTGCAAAATTTCATGCTTCATGACGCAGCGGTTTAGGCTGTACGTTGTCTGTCAGTGAATTAATGAATGAATATTTTTTTAAAGTAGATTTTTTGTGAAAATTTCGTGAAAGATAGTGTTCACTACTATACATTTTCAATGATGCCTGGCTGGTCTCCTCTTATATACGAGTATTTATTAAGGTACGAGATTCTTGAGTCTAGTTGGCTTCCAGTCTAACCGGATGCTGCTGAATAGCAGTATTTAACATGGAGCGACAGCCTATCTGACCTCCACAACCCAGTTACTGGCTACCGATACCCCTTGGTAAGACTGATTGTCAGACTTTCGGGCTTCTGACGACCCGTAACGACTGTCAAAGATCCACGAATGCCAACCGGGACCAGGCTTAACGTGCTTTCCAAGGCACGGAGTGGTCTTAGTATGTGAAGATGGTCACTGAAGGAATAATATACCAAAGCAATATATAGAAGAATATAGTGTATGAAATTATTTATCAGATAAGTAAAACTCGAGGCCTAGACATCAAAAATTACAGTGGGTCCAGACATACGTAACACTGTGTTCTGTCAATGATTACGTATATGCTCAAGTAATTCATGCACAATAATAATCCATTCAAATGAATATATCCAATCACTAAATCACACGAATCTATTCGTTATGTCTTAACTATAATAATACTCGTAGGATACTATACAGGGTGTTATTGACAGCCCTCCACAAAAACACAGGATTGATTCAGCTCCTTATTCTGAATCATATCCCACTGGAAATTATCTCAGGAAAAAAAAAATATGTCGTTTTTTCTGCTGATATTCCTTTATTTCAATGTAAAATTACGTTCTCTGTATGCAACACTCCATTTATGTAAATAAAACAGCTGAAAACAGCCTCGCTCAAGCTCGCTGCGCTGCCGTCCGCTACGTGCGTTTTGCCACGGTAACGATACGTTGCGTGTGAGGTAATAAAACAAATCTGGTTTTTTGGATTCCCTTAATGTTCCTGAAAGAATTACATGTACCGGTCATCTTAATATGATGTACTGAAACCACCCTATCAGTTTGCGGAGGGCTGTCAATAACACCCTGTATGAAATCAACAATAACACAGATTCCGTAACAAAACCGAATGTTTTTACCACACTCACGGAACCCTGAGCCCAGGTTGAATGGGCGATTTTTTTCAGCGCCCTGGATTTTTAACCTTTGGTACTGATCCGAGCATTGAGGGTCGAACAGAGCGCATCCCAGCGTGTCAAGAAAACACACTGTTGGATTTTCAATTCTCGGCACTGAGCAGAGCTTTGTAAATCCAATGCACGAAAAAAAATCGCCGCAATAAAAATACGCCCGTGCGAACCTGGGCTAAGATTGTAAATTCATTGAAATATTTACGACTTAGATATCGCAGTTACAATGTTGTGGTGAAATCTTGTAACATCATATCATTTTATTTGAATGCGCAAACGCATGTTAGCTAGCTGGTAAAATATGGCAGTTTTTGTGTGTTGCGTTTGAGTGAAAATATCAAGAATTTATTAAAGTAAATCATAGTTACAGCTGTTAAAATTAGTAAAAATGATTGTAATCTTGTTATAATGATATTTTGTCATGACAAATGTTGTATTTTCATATTTCTTAGATACTATACATTTTGTTGAGCTGTTTTTTATTCAATTTGGCCCGGTTAACACTATGCAAATAACTGGCCTGTGGTGTGCAATAAAATTAAAGTAACAAATGACTTGCAATATCTAAACACTGTCTTAAGGGTGTTAGAGTTGTGTGTTAAATTTTCTTTTTTACACTAGGATCGTAGAGATGTGCCAATGTCTAAAATCCATATAGCATAGTTTATAACTACGAGTATGGTAACTTTAGCTGGGTATTAAAAGAATAATTTTACAACAATTTACTGATTGTTTGCAAATACAGTTTGACTAATTATTTTTTACATAACTTTCATAATTGTACCATTCTGGCCCTTAGTTCCGTGGTGGGTTGTAAAGTGATCTGATTTGGTGTTTCTTTACTGTTAGATGTGGCCCGGCCGCCAATCAGAAACTATACTGGCTGATTTTTTTTACCATCTGGACAAAAACAGGGGTCTACTCCGAAGTAGTATCGGCCGAATGTTCGGCCGTTTCCTGCTACGAAGTTACTATTTGGTTCGGTTGGTTCCGATCCTACACTCCTACACTCTTTCGAATATTGACTATGGTCCCGACCCAACTGAGCCGACCCGAACTTTTTTCGCATTTTTCAAAAATATTCGGTTCGGCCATGTGTCGGTCCGATCCGAAAATTCGCACTTTGCACTTCGGAGTAGGCCCCCAGGGTATAAAGAGTGAACGGAGTCACCCACAGAAATCTTTTGCTTTTTTCAAAAACCTAAAATGAAAGTAAAGAGTAAACCTAAAATATGCTGAATTTGATCCATTTAACTTCAAGAAAACGTGTTATTTTATCGCGACTTAAACAAACGCCTCTTTTTAAATTTTCAAAGTGATTCTAAATTCTCTTGATCCATCCTGAATCATTTTCCCGCAGCCTTCATTAAGTAAGGTTACCTTTTGACAACCTTTACACGACACACGATGCACTGCCCGTCTTTCAGGGTGTAGATACACGCATAATGCTGCAATATAACTATAATGTATTATTTTTCTCATCCTTTCTAGATAATAGAACGCGGCGTGGATCCCAACGCAAGAGATGGAGATGGTGCTACTCCTCTACATTTTGCTGCGTCCAGGGGACACCTCAGCACAGTCCGCTGGCTCCTCAGACATGGTGCTAGACTACACCTGGACAGGCATGGGAAGAGCCCCATCAATGATGCAGCTGAAAACCATCATTTGGAGGTGAGATCTAAAAGTATAAGGAAGAAAATGTGTTTATTGGCATAAATACAAATAAAACACCTTAAGAGTCTATTTTTCAATCGTCTGTAACTTTCCATTGAAGAATAAGTATGGCGGTTTGACATATAAATGTCAAACCGACATACTTATTCTTCAGTTGAAAGACTTGACCCCTTTTGTCAAGTCACAATTTTTATCCATCACATAAATGATTGTTGTTTGAACAACATCATTAAATTGTTTTTCATAAATCGTCGTCGAAAATTGCGGTTATAAAAATAACCTCAGCTTTCGAACGAAAAATATCTTTAAGGTGGTTTAAAATAAGAATTTATGGTTTCAGTGTTCAAATAATCTAATCAAATCTCTCAATTTGTAAGTTCCACCACGATTCACGATCATCCACAAGTACATTTTCTGTTTTGTTTGCATTTTCATCAAAAGATTTTTGAACAGACTATACCAAGAAATAAGTTTTTCTGCAACTAAATCAACACCTAGATAGAATCTCTAGTCTTAAGTTTATAAACGATCGAGCACACTTGTCCATACCTCTCGCGTTTCCAGTAGCCATAGAAAGTGTGCTATAACCACATCAAGTCATTACAGGTACAATTAAGTCGAGCAACAAGGGAGTAACGTATTAATTATGTCTTTGTCTCATGTTTTCTTTCGCCTTTCCTAGTTTCCAAGTATTGTATAATGTCTCGAACGTATCATAAAGATTGTAGTGTGTCAATTGTTTTGATTGCTTTTATTTTTGTTACGAAGTAAATATGTTGCAATTCCTTTTCGCGTTCATTTTGAGACCAATAACATCACGTTGCAATATAAAACTGATTTATATCCGTCACCTCACACATCAGGTCCAGTTGAAAACCAGCGACAGGCACTAGTTGTCTGGCACTTTTGCTGAACAGCAGTGCGATTCTGTAACAGCACCGTGAAAACTTAGGTGAAGTGAGCGTGGAGTGAGCTATCATTCCAACTAATGCTAAGGATTGACACTGCTGACAGCTCACTCTAAGCTCACTTCACCTAACTTTTCACGGTGAGATTTTTACAGAATCGATCGGCTGGGCCTTTTTGGCGCAGCCGTGAGGCACACTTTGCTGCTAATTTCTTACATCGGACTTTACACTTTTTTATTTGTTTTTATCTGATGTATGTACCTATGGCTCTGGTGTACTGTTGTGTCTTTTAGTCTATGCTAAATAAATGTATTTCTTTCTTTCTATCAATGGTGGCCCAGTGGTAACGGCCTCGAGTTACGAGATGTAGGTCGCGGATTCGGACCCAGGCAGGCGCTATACTTTCTGTACATTATTTCATCAACTGCTCTCAAAACGGTGAAGGAAAACATCGTGAAGAAACCGATATGTCCTAGAACCAAAGATTCGAAGACATGTGACATCTACCAAATTCAAAAGACAAACAAAAAAGACAACAATTAAAAAATGCCTGTAACTGGTTTACTTAGTTGAAATAAATGATTTGAGTTTGAATTTGAGTTAGAGTTACCAACCCACACTGGGCTCACGCGGTGGATTACGGCACCGAGAGGAGGCCTGTGTCCCAGCAGTGGGAACATTATAGGCTGATTATGCTGATTGTGTATGTAGCTTCAAGCCGTGTGCCCGATGGGATTTCACATAGGCAAAAAATTATGAAAAAGAAATTCCAAATGCCTTTTTTTAGTGCTCACCTTCATTCTATAAGGAACTCTTGTGAAAATTTCATGATTTTAGACCCAGCAGTTTAGGCTGTGCGTCAGTGAATGAACTTATTAACATTAAAAAACTGTCCTCAGGTCCTCGACATTGAATATGTTCTGCGACTAACCTAACCAGCTGCCAATTAGCCATTCATCTTACTGACACCTATATCGAATTATTTATTTATTAGGCTTTTTTTAGGGATCCAAATAAATAACAAGTAATCTGTTCCAAAAGTATGTGATAAAAGTGTAAACAAACCCGGTTTAAGTTTATTTCTTACGCAATCACTCACTAAAGGGAATTATTAACACATCTGTATGTTTCAATCTCTCATCTCTCAACTTTTTCGAAAAATTATTGCTTGAATTACTTACAACACTTACACATATTAAATTGTTATTGATAAATCGTCGACAAAAATTAAGGCTATAAAATTAGCCTTAATTGTCAAATGAAAAAATATCTATAAGGTGATTCAAAATTACATAATACTTAATATATAATATTTATTGCTTTCCACAATGTGGACTTAGGTAATCAAATCAAAGTACTCAATTTGTAAACTGTGTCACCACAAATTGGCACCCATAGGTTCTTTTTCTGATCCATTTGTTTACATTTTCCTCAGACACTTTTGGAACAAACTACACTAGTAATACCTCATAAAAGAATCAGCATAAGTCGCAGCACCGTCCACTTTCTACACATGTCCACAACAACCAAAGCTCACGTTTTGAAAGTATCACTTTTCACTGGTCACACTTTGTTGCGTCGTTTTCGGCGCACGCGCATACTTAATTGTTCATTATTCACACCGGTCATCCAATGAAAGTAAAACTATGATATGGATCTGATATGCGTGTTTTGTTTTTCGTTTTTCTTCTGCCTGTTTGAACTGTGACGAGGGCCTAATTAGTGAATAATGTTTTAATTATTGTTTGTTTTGGTTTCACTTTTACATACGTACCATACCTACATAACCTCATGCTTTTTTCTCGTGGGGCTATGCAGAAACTACAGAACGACATCTGCTACGATCCTTACTTAAATACTTTTTAACCGACGAAAAAAAACGGAGGAGGTTCTCTATTCGACACGTATATATATATATTTTTTTTTATGTATGACCGAGCATAACTTTTTACAGAGTAGTCCGATTTTGATAATTCTCGACTCAAAATTACTTAGGTATACTTACATTAGTTTAAGAACTTACTTTATTAAGGTTAAATAAAAAAGGTTTATTATTTTTTGCTTTTCAGTTTTTTCGGCGGTTCAATTTTTTGTTAAAACGTTTTTTTTAGCTTCGTTTTTTTAGGCATAGATCAAATCAAATCCATTTATTTGCCAGAATGTAGGTTTATAATGTTAAAACTATAATGGCCCCTTTACATTCTACCATTAGGTACATATGGTGTGCAAATATTTAATTTTATTTAACCTGCGTAAAATGCGCTTGAGCATTTATCACAACGCTTCCTCGAGACGGGTTTGCTGTTATCACACGTATATTAACTACTACGTTTTCCTTCGCCGATATCAGTAATGTCAAAGATAAACTCAGAAAGTACATTTGAATTGAAATAGTCACATTAGGACTTGCCCAGATTTTAACCCACAAATCATTTTAATTCTTAAACTACTGTACAATTAACCAGACTTTATGGAAGACTCGGCAAATTAATGACATCGTTGTTAGGTATTGAATATGTACTAAAAACAGCACTCTGATTTCATAACACACTAATACAAATCTTAATAATTTTGAAGGATATTTCTTATTCATTACGACATATGTTCGAAAAATGTGTCTGCTGAACAACGTAAACAACGCAATGTATGTTGCTGAACTGTTAAAACGAAACCCATTGCTACTTATAGTGTGTTACGCAATGTCTAAACGCAGGATTTAATGATTTAATGACAAAACATAGTTAGGCAATAAATATTTAAAACAGCTCCATTTAAACGAGCCACTTCCTCAACTTCCTGCATTCATTGCGGTCTGCTTACCTAAGTGAGTTAGGAAATTGATTATTAATTGATTATGCAGGTAGGCTCTATTAGATAAGCTCTCACTTTCGTAGGCTTTCAATTTGCATTAAATTAATATAAACAATGTTATTTCAATAATATGTTGCGTGATTTTGTGATGTCGAAAGCCTAGATCTATGAATATAAATTAAAGTGCTGTATGTGTGATGATGCTATATGCTTTACAATCCCAAAAAGTGAAAAAAAAATACGTGCAAGTCTTACAATACCTTTACGAGAACATACTAGTCGAGTGAAACTGGAGACCGCAGGACCACCAATCCCCATCAAAAGAGGAGTGCGACAAGGCGACCCCCTATCGCCTCAAATCTTCATTGCAGTACTGGAAATGATTATCGGAAAGTTAAATTGGGATAGAACAGGTATTTACATAGAAGGGAAACATATTAGTTACCTACGGATCGCCGACGACATTGTCCTTCTATCAGAAAAAGCACAGAGCTGGTGTCAATGTTACAAGCGTTACCACAAGCAAGCAGAGAGGTAGGACTAGAAATTAACCTGAGCAAAACCAAACTCATGACAAATGCCGCACAAAACTCTATATGTCTTGACAGCACACCAGTAGAGTACGCTACGAGCTATGATATATACCTAGGCAATCAAATTTCTTTCCAAAAACTAAACAACGATGCAGAAGTAGATAGAAGAATAGTAAAGACATGGAAAAAGTTTTGGAGCCTAAAGGAAATTTTGAAAATCCAGATGGCAATGATAATCAAGAGCAAAGTCATGAACTCATGTCTTTTGTCTTCATTAACCTACGCCTGTCAAACGTGTCAAAGTTCACACAAAGAGTCAAAAATTAAATTAAATACTGCCGAAGCATGGAGAGAAGTATCGCAAAAGTCAAAATCTGGCAAAAAACAGGAGGTATTCCACTTATAGCACTGATTTGAACGGCACTTCCGCGAACGGCACATGAGCACTTCCACTAACCGCACTGAAACAAAGAGTGATAGACGCTCTTACCTACGCTCTAAAATTAAAATGGAGATGGACAGGACACGTAGCGAGAATGAGCGACGAGCGATGGACAATTCGCATGATGTCATGGCCAGGTCACACGACATCAGGACAGGACAGACGACATCACGCGAGTTGCAGAAAAAAAAAAAACTGGCTGACAGAAGCCAAAGACCGAGACCGCTGGGGTTCTCTGGAGGAGGCCTTCACCCTGTTTAGCGGAAACTTCCGAAAGGGTTACCGCTGCCCTGGAACATAAAGGGCTAAGGAAGGAACGCGGGTGGGTTTTAGTCAGTAAGAGTCTGACACTCCCTTCTGGTCCACCCAGAGCGGGAGGGGTCATTTGATGATTTCCCATCCACAAAAAAAAGGCCTTCAACCTCATTACTTGCATGCATGATTTTTATTTTAAATCTATAGAAAATCATTAAATTTATTTAATGAATATTAATATTGAAATTTAATTTATACATGTGATATATTATTTATTGCAATCAATAATTTAAATTCGAATTTAATTTTATCATTTAATATATTTTATTGCAATCAATAAATCGAAATTGAAATGAGAAGATGTTATGAACCTATTAACTAATATGAAATGTAAACAAGCAATAAATCGAATGTATTATAAACTTCTTCTTAAATTATTTAAATGTAACCACACTCATGTAAAAATGTTAATTTATTCTTTAATGCATGAAATAAAAGGCTTTTTTATTATATTTACTTATTTTATTATGTGTGATGTAAATTATTTTCGATTTTGACAAATTGATTATTTAAGTCAGTATGACCCACAATACCAGCTGACTTTTTACCGTCTGGACAGAAACGGAGTATAAGGTGAACGGAGTAGAAGCCAGTATTATTTTTTTGTTTTAGTATGAAAAGTTTACTTCAAATAAGTAATACTAGTATTTATTGATAGGTTAATTTCATTTTAGGTTTAAAAACAAAAGAGACTTTTGTGCTGTGTTTCGGGCTTCTACTCCGTTCACGTATTATACCCTATTTTTTGTCCAAACGGCAATCTATTCTTACTATTAATATATTAGAAAAATACTGAAATTAGGGAGTATCTTAAAATAATTATTTGCTGTTGAAATGTACTCGATGGTGTTTGATGTAACGACAAAATACTGTAAGGAAAGAGGCTTACCTACATTGATTTTTATACAAATATCAATTTGAAACGTAATATAGTACAAGTTTCTAATAAAAAAAAATCTCCAGGCCTATGGAAAAGATGTGATGAAAAGGCCATTTTTTTTAAATATCTACGCTTTAAATACACCGGTAAAGAGCAAGAAATTTGGAGTCGAACGGTACATAATATAAGTACAGTTTCAACAAATTGTTTCTTACGTTATTTTATAGTTCCACTATCGATATTGAACAACTTTTACTATGAGAATAACTCTGAAATACAAAAAGAAATCCGCTGTTTCCCGTAAAGTGCAATACACACGCGATCAAAGTGTAGAAAACGGCAGATCTTTTCGTATTTCTGAGTTGCTCCCATAGTAAAAGTAGTTCAACTTCATCGGTCTTATTACAAAAAAATTGCTTAAGTACTGGTTTAAACCAAGACTAAAAAGTCTAGGATTGTGACGGTATTAAGATTAGTACCAGGATCAAAATGCGTCCCGATTACAAAACGAAGACTATCTGAGGATCTGTTAGTACCAAAGAAAGTCCATGGTTCAAATAATATCCACAGATAAGAAATAAAAATGGCATTCTTTCATTCGTTCGTACAGGCTTTATTTGAAGCAACATTCTGTTTCTCTAAATAGTGATATTATAATAACACTTGAAATTATTTAATAATTATTTATCAGTACAAAAATATGTCATAAATGGTTCTTTGTTTGGATTACAATATAATGAACAAGAACAACTTGTACTTTTGGCGCGCTGATCATAATCAAGTTGTTATATTTTTAACACCTCTAGCGTGAAATGGAGCGAATTATATTCGGCGACAGCCCGCGTCATTTGAAGCGAATGTTTATCTTTTGAAGAAACAAATAATACAATTCTTATTTTTATTCGTTATGGTTTGTTCGTGAGTGGATGTGTCCGATTATGCCTCGTAATAGGCAATGAAACCGTTGGTTGCTTCATTAAACTAAAACACCTCTCCATCGTCTTCCGGGTATATATGGCTGCTGTTATACCTCTCTTCTTGTGGTGTTGTGGGGTTACGCAATGGTGTAAATAAATATGGAGTGCAGTGATAGCCACAGTCACCGAATAATATTCCAGATAAAGCGCCAGCCTCAAACCTCTGTTTCAATCTACATCCTCGGAATATTCTGGAGTCATGGTCCACGTCATCTGGTAACAATGTCCATGATTTTCAGGCCAGCATCACAAACCGCCTGAAAAGTGACCGCATATTATATCTTTAGACTCGTCTCTGTTATTTTAATATGACAAATAAAACAATAATATTGGGATATTATTTGGATTTTATTTAATGTAATGTTAGCATTGACCAAGGGTACTTACTTCATGGCGAGCCCAGTTGTGTAAGTGTTGGGTTTGGATCCTTGCGGAATAAGTGGACTGTATTATCAATAAGGAACTTTATTTAATACAATAATGTTACAAAATAATATAATAATCCCGACAGCGTTATTTCGTTGTTACGCGGGTGCGCGTGTGTCCTATGCGTAAACCACTTGCACTTCAGGACCCAATGGGCATCCTCGAGGGTCGTGGAGTAAATCTTCACGTAAAACATCCACAATTTTTTCCCGAAAACGTTTTGTGAACCTATACTTATATTTAAAATCTTCGTCACTCAATTTAAAAGGATTTACACGATGACGACATCTGTAAGGTCGCCGAGACGTCTCCAGCCTATCCAAATCCATCAAATCAATTATAAAAATATCCATTTTTGACGATTTGTAAATAAAATGACACAATAATAACCTCAAATAAATTAGTACCGATGTCAAATCCATGGTTAAACTAGGGGTCTCGGCGGACTAACTTTAGTACCTTAGTTAGTTCAAGAACTAGTGATAAACTTCATTTTGTAATAACGTTTTATTTAGTCATGGTTTAAACCTAGTAACAATCCCAGTACTAAATTTAGATCGTGTTTTGGAATAAGACGGATGCCGTCTTATTCCAAAACACGATCTAAATTTAGATTTTAAATATATTTAAATTTTAAATATAAGTATAGGTTCACAAAACGTTTTCGGGAAAAAATTGTGGATGTTTTACGTGAAGATTTACTCCACGACCCTCGAGGATGCCCATTGGGTCCTGAAGTGCAAGTGGTTTACGCATAGGACACACGCGCACCCGCGTAACAACGAAATAACGCTGTCGGGATTATTATATTATTTTGTAACATTATTGTATTAAATAAAGTTCCTTATTGATAATACAGTCCACTTATTCCGCAAGGATCCAAACCCAACACTTACACAACTGGGCTCGCCATGAAGTAAGTACCCTTGGTCAATGCTAACATTACATTAAATAAAATCCAAATAATATCCCAATATTATTGTTTTATTTGTCATATTAAAATAACAGAGACGAGTCTAAAGATCTAATATGCCGTCACTTTTCAGGCGGTTTGTGATGCTGGCCTGAAAATCATGGACATTGTTACCAGATGACGTGGACCATGACTCCAGAATATTCCGAGGATGTAGATTGAAACAGAGGCTGGCGCTTTATCTGGAATATTATTCGGTGGCTGTGGCTATCACTGCACTCCATACTTATTTACACCATTGCGTAACCCCACAACACCACAAGAAGAGAGGTATAACAGCAGCCATATATTAACCCGGAACACGATGGAGAGGTGTTTTGGTTTAATGAAGCAACCAACGGTTTCGTTGCCTATTACGAGGCATAATCGGACACATCCACTCACGAACAAACCATAACGAATAAAAATAAGAATTGTATTATTAGTTTCTTCAAAAGATAAACATTCGCTTCAAATGACGCGGGCTGTCGCCGAATGTAATTCGCTCCATTTCAAGCAGATTTCTTAAAAATATAACAACTTGATTATAAACAGCGCGTCAAAAGTACAAGTTGTTCTTGTTCATTATATTGTAATCCAAACAAAGAACCATTTATGACATATTTTTGTACTGATAAATAATTATTAAATCATTTCAAGTGTTATTATAATATCAATATTTAGAGAAACAGAACGTTGCTTCAAATAAAGCCTGTACGAACGAATGAAAGAATGCCATTTTTATTTCTTATCTGTGGATATTATTTGAACCATGGACTTTCTTTGGTACTAACAGATCCTCAGATAGTCTTCGTTTTGTAATCAGGACACATTTTGATCCTGGTACTAATCTTAATACCGTCACAATCCTAGACTTTTTAGTCTTGGTTTAAACCAGTACTTAAGCAATTTTTTGTAATAAGACCGCATGAGTTCTTAGTCAAGACTATCTCAGTCCACTGCTAGACATAGGCCTACCCCAAACATCCCTAACCACCTGTCCTCAGCCTTCCGCATCTAGTCCGTCCCAGCCATCTTCTTAAGGTCGCCGGTCCATCTAGCCCAGCGTCCCACACTATGCTTGCCGATACGCGGTCTCCACTCTATGATTCGTCTGCTCCACCTGCCATCGATTTTTCGACAAACATTGCCCATCCACTGCCACTTCAGTTGGCTGACTCTGCAAGCTATGTCAGTTACTCCGGTTCTTTTCCGGATAACTAGGATAGGAGTTCGTACTACACTCCTTTAAAAGTACATATGTCTCGTCGTTTAACATAAGACCCTGATTCGGGAGCTTACACATTCTTCTGCCAAATGAATTGGTCATTTTATGGGTCACTGAAGTTGACCTTAAACGACCTCTACCGGCAGACGTACGAAACAATAGCACAGGTCACTTCCTGCTACCAATTGTACACCAATTTTATTCGTCATACATAACGCTGACTCGGTGAGGTCAGTGTCACTTTATTATTTCGATACAATGGGAAATTCTATCGAAATGAAATCAGCTGAAATATGAGGATGAGGAAAAGTCGCGGAAAATGTCAATGTTAGATTCACAACATTTTTAGGCTAAAAGTGGTCAGGGTTAAATTGTACTGAATAAGTTAGTAAAACAAGGTTATAGCGGGTGGCAGCCATCGACGCTCAAACTATTACCATGAATTTAGGCACATGACTAAACGATATTAGACCCCTACCGTAGAAATTTTTCATTGGTTATAAAAAAAAAAACAAATGTTTCATAGAAAAGTGCAACGTGAAAAGTCAAATTTATGGAAAAGTTTTTTTTTTAATAACCGTTGATTCTGAGCTTGTTTCAGAATATAGGTGATAAGAAATTTTAAACGATAGGAAAGTAAACGGGAAGCATACAAGTAAAATAGGTAGCTAATTCAGAGGAGTTTTAAAAAATGGTAGACTGCGATTTATTTCGTAAAATATGACTGTGTGTATATGTATAACTACATGTTTTGCCATCTATACTATCTATATAAAGAGGTAAAATTAGTGTTTGTTAGTATGTATTGGGGGGTATTCTCTGGAACTATCAGTCTGTTTTTGCATTTGATAGCCCAATTCATGAGGAAGGCTATATTATGCTATTTAACATCACCCTTAGGAGCTGTGCAAAAAGAAAAAAGTTAGAACGGACGCTAAGTGAAAATTAGGGAATAGCGCGGACGGGCGTTGCAATGCGACGCGGTGGGGTGGGGGAACGAGAAATTCCACGCAGACGAAGTCGCAGGCTGAAACTAGTTAAAGATAATTTAAAAGCTTTATTTGATCGCGATCAGCACTAATTCAGTATTACTTGTTATGATCGATTTTGATTTAATAAAAATAATAAAGGTCAGACGACGCTGCCCTGCGGGACACCATATATAATTTCTCTAAAAGAAGATATATATTTTAATTCATTTCTAGATCCTAAGCACAGGCTCGATATCTCCGTACATTGTCTACGACCTTTTAGGTACGTTTTTAAGGGCATTGCCACGAATACTGTATGCGTGAAGTTTGGTTAGAAGGGTACACAACTTAGTGACGGAGCTTAATGATTGAACCAATTACTATTTATAGAATTATCAGTTGCTCATCACATCATTTTCAGTTTTTTCCAGGAAATTACAGTTAACATAAAATCACGCCCTTTATTCCACGAAGGATTGGGAAAAGGTGTACGTTAGTCAGTTTATTTGTGTGAATTACAGTTGTAGTAAAGAAAGAAAGAAAGAAAAATATTTTATTTATAAAAACAAAATGATAAACTAAAATGTTATTGTATGTTGTGTATTTTCCTAATTTTCCACTGTCTCAATATTTTTAACCGTCATTCTATAACTAAGACTGTCTTTCTTCCACAGTGCCTGAACGTGTTGGTGGCCGCGGGCGCAGCAGGCGCCGACAACAAACAACTCTCCTCCTACAAGGCGATACACTCCTGCGCATGTGCGCCGGGGGAGGCACGAGTGAGTGTAATCTTTAATAAGTCATCATAATCAACTTATAACGTTCCCACTGCTGTTTTATATACCGTTAAATTTTGATCGTTTTAATCCTTAAAATTTTGATCGTTATAATCCTTAAATTTTTTATCGTTTTAATCCTTAAAATTTTGATCGTTATAATCCTTAAATTTTTTATCGTTTTAATCCTTAAAATTTTGATCGTTTTAATCCTTAAAATGGGTCATTGTACTCATCATTATGAACAACTTTTACTACGGGATCAACCCTAAAATCGTGAAAAAAAAAATCAGTTGATCCATACATTATGTCGAATTATGCGAACATAAATCTATGGATCAATTGATTTTCTTTCACGATTTCAGGGTTGGTCCCGTAGTAAAAGTTGTTCATAATGATGATTACAGTGTCCTTTGAAGACGGTTTCAGTTAAACACTTTACAACTTGTTTATATGTACGGGAATAAAAAAAAAGTTTTTTTAATTTCTTGAAGGTGCTTACTTATTTCAAAACTGTCACCTAATGGATTTATTCTGAGAAGGATTAATCGAATAAGAGAGTGCCACACAGGTTCGACTAGCGAGTCGTATTTTGAGACAGAAATAAAACCGGTCTACCTGAAATTCAGAGCAACTCTTAATAAAAAGCTTTTTATAAAAAGAGTAGTTTATGCTCCTTTTCTTTTCGGTAATAAAATAAACGTTATTTCACATTCAGAGCTGTGATTGGTTGACAATAATAGTAATATAAAAAAGTCTGTTAAATTATCCAACGGCTAACCGTGCTTATTCAATAGGCGGTTTACCACAACCATTTGTCAGAGTCAGGCACTGCCCCACTGCTGGCGATTAACGAGTAGAGCTACTTAATACGAGTTTAAGAGCAACAACAAGCGAGTGCAGGACAGCGACGAGCGATTACTTGCTATTTATGTTCCAACCGGGAGTCTCACGGCGAGTGTTCTGCCCACAAACTCCGCCAAGTTCGCGTCGCTGGGCGAGTACTCTGATAGCTCTTGTCGTTCTGACAAACGAGTACTCGCCGGGCGGTGTGAATAGTTAGAAAGATAAGAAAGAAAATACATTTATTTAGCACAGACTAAAAGACACACAATACACCAGATACAAACATCAGATAAAAACAAATAAAAAGTGTAAAGTCCGATCTAAGAAATTAGCAGCAAAGTGTGCCTCACGGCTGCGCCAAAAAGGCCCAGTTCAGCAAAAATGCCAGACAACTAGTGGCTGATGCTGGTTTTCAACTGGACCTGAAGGCCAATTCTCGTAATTCAAAACGATCAAAATCTAGTCGCAGTCTAATCTCGGCGACAAACAAATGTCAAAAACTTGTCAAAATGTAGGGAAATTAGACGTATCTTTGACAGATTGAGACTGAGATCAGACTGTGAACGTTCTTAAAATTACGAGAATTGCCCCTCTGATGTGTGAGGTGACGGATATAAATCAGTTTTATACTGCAATGTGACATGTGCTTGCATATTAAAATTAATTAATTAACTAAATTCAGCGATAAACTATTAATATATGTATCTCTTTTACTTACACGGAATCTACAATCTTTTGTACGTTTCTTGAGCAAGAAAATCGTTGTTAGTCGCTTCCTCGTCAGCAGTGGGACCGGTGCCTAAGGTTGAACCTGCGACCTCTCAGGCACTACTGTTACTAACTTGTGTTTGTTATACTTCATTTTGTTTTACTTTTAACACTGTTTTTGTTTTTTAACTTGTTTATATTGCCTGTGTTGTTGAGTTACGCAAGTAGGTACCTAGTTGTGAGGTTGCATTTGGTAACGTTTTAAGCATTTTCTTTATCACTTCTATTTGATTATGTTTGTATTACAAAATTGGCTGCCCCGTTGGTCTCGTGGTTGCAAGCGCGACTGCTGAACGTCCTGGGTTAGATTCCCAGTTCGGACAAAGTGTTATTGGATTTAAGGTAACGAATTTCTTAGTAACAGTCCTGAATTTGGAAGTTGGCGGTTTAATTCCCCGTGCCTCGGAAAACACGTAAAGCCGTTGGTCCTGCGCCTGATCTCTCCCCGGTCGTGTCGGATTGCCGTTCCATCGGATTATGAGAGTAAAGGAACAGAGAGTGCACTTGTGCATATCTCCTGCGTACCTGGCTAGTCTCCGTTGAAATTGTCCACCGTGACCGATATCCTATGCCTATACCTACAATGTGCATTCAAGACGATGTTAATGATTTTCATAATATTCTGCATAGAAACAGACGACCTTTGGCTTCGATTAATAATAGTACTAGATTCCCGATAAGCGCTTCAAAAACGGCCCGAAAAATAAGACCACAAACACTTTTGTGGTCTTATTTCAAATTAGTATGTTTTTAACCTTATTACTTAGAGTTTAAGTTTCATTTTAGAATAAATGACTGAAAATTTAAAAGTAGAATGATTTTATTTTCAAGCAACATTTTAAATATATTTTGCAATGGTAATTAAACTTTATGTTTAAGCATTAAGGTTTATAATAAACTGAAGTTGTTAATATTATTAAACTTTTTTCTAAGAAATGTAGATGTTTACGTGTGTGCAAACGTGGCCACTTGAGCGACTGATTTTTGTTCCTGATCCTTAATCTAGTACTATTATTGATCGAAGACCTTTGGTTTAAATTTTTTTCGAATTCAGGTCCAATTAAATTAAATGGCGAAACTCCGCAGACGTGGTGGTATCGATATCTGTCGCTTCTTCTCTATTAGTCGTCATATAAGCAGGCTTAAGCAGGCTTAAATGACGACTGATAGAGAAGTGTGGAAGAAAAAGACATGTTGTACCGACCCCAAATATACAGTGTGTAACGGAAGGGGGGTATCAACCCTGAAGGAGGTGAATGTGCTCATGAAACTCAACAACTTTCCCCAAAGAACATAGGTCGAAATATGAAAAAAAAATTTGGCCCTGACATAGTAAATCAATCAGCTGGTAGTCAGTTTTGTAAGGGAGGGCCAAACTTTTTTTTCATATTTCGACCTATGTTCTTTGGGGAAAGTTGTTGAGTTTCATGAGCACATTCACCTCCTTCAGGGTTGATACCCCCCTTCCGTTACACACTGTATAGGCATAAAGATAACAGAATGATTATAGTCCCGAAAGCCGGTCGGCCTAATTTCATTGAAGACTTTTGTTTTTTTTTTTCTCTTTTACTAACCCCCCTGAATTCTCAAATTCCAGTGTGCTTTACCAAACTGCGTCAACATAAACGGAACCCGCTCCCCCTTCTACCTGCACGCTCCGGAGCGAGAGCGACGCAACTCCGTGCAGGAGCGACGTGGCTCATTGCCGTCCACCGTGGGCTCGGTCAGCTCCGCTCGCTCGGGTCCCGCTGACGGCCTGTATGTGAACCCCATGCAGAGGGCCACGTCTACCAGTGTGACGCATCATAGCTCCTCCGGAGAGGAGAGCTCAGGTAATTTTTTAGATTCTTTTGAATATATTTCCGGTGTGGTGAGTTTTGATTAGGATATCGTCTGACATGGTCGGGGTTGTAGAAAGGGTTTGGGACATCGTAACACATTGAATTGGCAGCTTCTGTCGTCAATGTAGGAGCTAGTAAGACGCGGAAGCGACGTGGCTCATTGCCGTCCATCGTTGGCTCCATCAGCTCCGCTCGCTCGGGTCCCGCTGTCGGCCGGTACGTGAACCCCATACAGAGGGACACGTCTACCAGTCTGACGAATTATATGTAACTCATCTAGGGAAGATAGCTCAGGTAAATTGTTAAAGCATTTTATGGTCTTTTAGGATACGTATAAGCTAGCCTTGGTACACATGTGTACCTTTTGACGTTTAATCTAAATCCTGGACCAACTTTGGGTGTGTTTACGGAAGTTGAGGCGGGTTTTAAAACTGTTCTCAGGTACCCGAGCAGAAGTAAGTACAAGAATTTAATCATAAATGAGTGTAATGTGTTAGACTTGACCAAATTGTAGGTGACCTAGCAGAAATACTAGAACAGTTCCGCCATATATGAAAAGTAGGTATACTCACCCAAAACAACTATAATAGCATCATAAAAAAATTCTATAAATAAATCTCATACCGGTTCTCAAAATTTATATCCCAACCATAATGTATGAGAAATCGGCAATAAATTCCGGATTTCTCATAATAAACTGTTATATTAGGCACTTTTGCTTTCCAATACACAAGAGATTAGCGTCCCGAGATGAAAGTAAGAGTCAACCGGAGGTCTTTATTACGACGCAAGGTCAGGCTGTTGAGCCGGTTCTTGACTGCGGCGAGCACGCACGCATTGTGTTACACAACTTTATACTACACGCAATAGATTCATCATCTACCTAGCCTTTTCCCAACTATGTTGGGGTCAGCTTCCAGTTTTACCAGATGCTGTTGGGTACCAAGAAGTAGATTAAGTTCAGTCAAAGCGGGTGAATAGGTTTGGAAAGGTGAATCGGGACGAAACTTTAAGAGGAATTTTAATATTGAAATAATCGACACAATGATACACTCCTAAATATACGTACCTACAAACTAGATACGAGCTTATTACTGCCGGAATTCCCGAAAATGCGCGATGATTAAAATAATTAAAAATTAAAATTGTTTATTTCTCACCACAATACATTTTCCAACCAATATTTTTAAAATTAGCAATAATATACGTGGTGGCTCTGATGGTAGCCATGAAGTTTTGACCCTATCCCCTGAACTAGAATTCTTCAGAAGATGCGCAACCTGTGCGTATTTGTGTATCTAATATGTGCGTTACAGTTTCGACATAAAGTTCATTATGCTTTGTACGAAAAAAAATCGTTTCCAGTCCGTTCTGCGGCAGTGTAAATTGTGCCTAAGCACACCAACGTAACATAGGTACCGTACGTTCATAAGACGCAACTGGTTTTCTTTTGAATACTATTACGATGAGATGCGATGAGAACAGGTTGTCTATGATCGTGATAGATTAAAGGTAAGTGTTTCTGACTAGATGGGTTGAGGCACAACCGGTTGGCGAATTATTACTATTTCATTGATTTTGATTTGCGAAATGTTAATTGGCATGTGTGGTAACGATAGTAGGAAAACGTTTATCAGTTTTAGAACCAGTCTTATACATGGTGTAATTTTGTTAACTGAAAACCTCCTAGGAAGGGATTTGCGAAATAAAATCAGCTGCTGCATTCATTTCATCATCTGCCTAGCCTTTTCCCAACTATGTTTTGGTCGTCTTCTAGTTTAACGCGCACTGGGGCGCGTGGTAGATTAGCCCACTCCCACTCGAAGAGAGGAGGCTTGTATCCCAACAGTGGGAATTTTAAAGGTTGATTATGTTATGTTAAAATGCACAAAAGAAATCTTACTAATATTATAAACGCGAAAGTTTGTAAGGATGGATGTTTGTTACTCTTTCACACCAAAACTACTGAACGGATTTGGATGAAATTTGGCACACAGATAGTTTATAACCAGGATTAACACATAGGATACTTTCTATCCCGATATTCCAACGGGATCGAAACTTATGCGGATGAAACCGCGGGGCGCTGCTGCTTCAATAATAATGTAGCTGAAGTATGGCTGAAGTGTATTTACCTATTAAAACTATAATGTTCACGTAAGAAATAAAAGTGTGAATTCACGTAATAATTATCCACATTTCCAAGAACAATTTTCCAACAGACAGGCACTCCTTTTAAGTTACTTCATACGTTTTTCAGCGGCCATAAATATCAGTGCCGACGCAATCATACAGTCATCATGATCTATATTTTCTATTACAGAGGCAAAATATGAAAAAAGCATATATTTTCTATTCCTGTTTGGTCTAATGGTCGCAAACGCTACTTCTGAGCATGATTTATGAGGTCCTGGGTTCGATTCCCGGGTCGGGGTTTCACTGGGTTTATCTATCAGGGAGCCCGGAGTCTGAATTCGTGCCCAGCTGTTAGCAATAGGCTATAATATTATATGGGTCTTCAACATAATAACTGGAGAAATGTCGGTGCACAGACGCTAAGCTACTACAATCTGTCAAATTTCTTTAATAGATTTTCAACTTTATCGCTGAAACATTAAGGTTCAATTTTTATTGGGAAAATTTGACAGTCGGGTAGCTAGATGTGCTGGCGTCTGTACTTATGGTCCACCTCTGTCTAACGCATCGGGGAAAGCAGACATGGTGTTTTATTTTATATTGTTGAGGTTATTGGTCTGTTAATAATAAAAAGTATGACTACGACTATTACTCTCTAATAGGTTCGAAAATAATAGTAAAGTTACCTCAATATAACAGGATGGTCAAAAAATTATATTGTTCACACACATTGTTTCGGACATTCCATAAAAAGTTTTCAAATTAAGCTCCATGTGTAATTGAGTATGGTTTTATTATTTAACTAGCTGCGCCCCGCGGTTTCACCCGCATAAGTTTCGATCCAGTGGTAATCCTGGTTATCAAATCAAATAATTAAAAACTATACTACTACTACTATTTTTATAAACTATGTGTGTGTCAAATTTCATCCAAATCCGTTCAGTAGTTTTGGCGTGAATGAGTAACAAACATCTATCTATCCATCCATCCATACAAACTTTCGCGTAATAATATTTCCTACTAATATTATAAACGCGAAAGTTTGTATGGATGGATGGATGGATGTTTCTCTTTCGTTTAAAACTGCTTAACAAACTCCTATAATTTACCTTCCAATCGTACTTTTGGTGAACTTATAAAACATTTAACGAGACGGCACGGTTGGCGCAGTGGTTAAGCGATTGACTGCTACGCAGCATGTCGCGGGTTCGATTCCCACACGGAACAAATATTTGTATGGCCTACAAGTAGTTGTTCCGGATCTGGCTGTTTGTGTATGTGAATTTAAATGTTTGTAAACGCACCCACGATACAGTAGAAATTCCTAGTGTGGGGCAACGTTTCGGGAACCTCTGTGTAGGTGGTTTTCATAGCATGACAGACATGTAGGTATAATCACAGCACCCATATACCATTACATTAGCCGGGCAAGCGCGTGAAAAATTGAGCGCATCTAATTGTAAACACGACGGAAGTGAATCGCCAGGAAGCGCGTACGCAGGTTTAGGTAACTGATGCACCCCATTGAGCAGTTGGTTTCCTGCCGTGGTCGCGAGCGGTCGTGCATTCCGCGCTCCTGAATTGGAAAAATAGAGAGAATACTAGCAATGTGTGGTGCACATCGCTTTTATTCTTGTTTCTTTTTTATATGCTTTTTGTAGAAGTGAATATTTTTATTAGTGAGTCTGGTCTTTGATTTCTGGGCAATTCAAGATGGATGTGGTCAAGAGGTCTTTGATTCAAGACTGGGTGGATGTTATAGATTTAGAATACGGTGTGTTCAGTGATTAATTTCGACTATTATCTATATTATGTATTTTGGAAAAGGATAAGCAGTTATAGGTAGTGTATTGTATTTATGTAGTTTATTATTAAGTACACTATATTTATCATATTACAGGCAATATTTCATATTTCCTTCTTGAAAAAAGTTTAACGAGAAAATCTCATGTTTTGACAATAATATTTTAATATGTTTAGAGAGGAAACAGAGTCCGTTTTTTTATGCAAAAGAAATCTTTTAAATGAGAAAGAACAAGAAGCACATATTATCTATTATATCTATGCATATATTGGTTGTATTATATTTTTATAACAATAATAGGGGAAGAAGGAAGAGCTATCAACCACACTGAAGTAGTCGGAAATTCGAGCAGTGCCTAGTGTTACGCAAACAGCTGGATATCCTGGGTCGTTAAAGCCATTTACGCGTTGAAAATAAGCGTTTTGTTAATGTATATATTCATAAATTATTATCTATACTACTGCATTCAATAATTAATTTAAGTACAGGCACATCATATGCATGAAGAACAGTTTAGTCAAAGTTAAGGAAATGAATTGTTTATCAAATTTTCTAGCGAGTTAAATTGTCCGGATAGTCACATCATAAAAGACATTTTTTTCTTTAAAAAAAAAAAAAAACTTTGCCCCACACTAGGAATTTCTCCTGTATCGTGGGTGCGTTTACAAACATTTAAACTCATATACACAAACAGCCAGACCCAGTCATGTCATGTCTTTCTTTTATAGTTGTATGTAACGGCTATATCATGGCAAAGTGAGTTAGTGTGTCAATTTGATAAATAATGAATTTTCCTAACTCTACGCGTACCATTGACAGAATTTATCAATTGTCGTCTATAGACTGTTTTGTTTTAGGTGCTATTATGGACTATGATGAAACGTATATCTCGGGGTCTTATGAAGGAAAACGTATAACCTAGTAACTGGATTGTGGAGGTCAGATAGGGAGTAGCTCCATGTAAAATAGAGACTGGAAGCTGACTCCAACATAGTTGGGAAAAGGCTAGGCAGATGATGATGAAATATATATACTGGGTAATAATAACAATCTTGATTTACCCCGTGAAGTAAAAGTATCTTGCCTAACACATACATACATAACACATGATCCGATAACACTGCAATTTTCTACCAATCTTTAGAATTTACGCAATATATGTACTTAATCGTACGTGTAAGGTGATTAATCATAGTTAGGATTGACTGCACATGAAGAAATAGTTTTATGTAATCTTATACCTGAGTCGGATAATGCGGCTTCACGCTAGGTAATTTGTTATCAATCAATCAGTAGCATTATCATAGTCTACTGCTTGGACATAAGCCTATTCCAAACAGTCAGGATTATACAAAAGAGGCGAATGCATTCAATTTAAAGAAGTGATTAGCTATTTATTCGTAGGCAATAAATTTTTAATAATTATCATTTCTATTCGTGACTTAACACACATCAAACATTTTTATGTACGAAATCTTGGGTCTTCGAGAGCAGATTTCGACTTCTTACCGAAATTTTCAAGATTCAAATGTTCATGACAGCATGTAACTATGTATGTTTCTTACACTTTACCACCCAAATTGGATCTGATTTATTATTTTTAAAAGTCTAATTGCCTTTGTAAAGTCCAAACCTGATTACTTACTCTAGCTGTAACTTGATTCTCGTCGTCCCAATATCTCCATGTTCCAGTAGTTGTGGCAATTCGGCTCGAAGGACCAAAAATGTACGAGTAGTTTGTTCGTACACTGAGACATTGAATGTTGTTATAGGTTATTTATGATTTTAACTCTTTGAGTGTACGTTAATTTATCTTTTTTTCTGTTGTGGTGTATGTGTCCCACACCAGCTTACTTATGTAGTTCTTCTATAGTGTACACCTTTGTGCCCAATATGTCTAAAATCCAATTTCATCTTTTTCTCTCCTCCCTAGCCTGCTCCGCATCAGACGCTGACCACGCCGCAAACGGCTGGTTCCTGCACAATAACAGTAGCAGCTCGGGAGCGCCGGCGGCGTTGTACCAGCGCGTGCGTGACCTGTTCCACACGCGCTCACCGGGGCCCAGGGTGCCGGCTGAGGGACAGGAGGCGCCCGCTATGACTGGTAAATACATGACAATACTAGTGGTAAAAGCTGATAGAAGAAGAACTTCAGTTTTCAGGGATTGAAGATCCAGTGAGCACACTCCAACATCACAATAATATAAAATATGTAGAAGCATTAGGTGCAGCAGGGCCAAATCTAAACAATAAATTGCATATGTAGGAGTGGTAAATCTGTGCTGTCTGGGGATATTGTGTAGTTCTACTATGTCATTCTCACAGCAAAATTGGGTTGTGCAGAATTGTACGGAATAGTTTTGTAATTAGTTTAGTTGGTCTTACAAGTATACGAGTATATGGAACTGAATATCCATAGCATAAGCATATCATGCCTACGTATAATGTTCCCACGGCTGGGACACAGGCCTCCTCTTGGTGAGAGTGGGCCGTAATACACCACGCGGGCCCTGTGCGGGTTGGTAGATGTCACATGTCTTTAAATTAAAAAGGCCTCAACTGGGCCTGAATATGAAATACCACAATTATTGTAATAGGACCAAGTTGGATGATTATTGAATGGCAGCTGATTGACAAGAATGGAAAAGTTAAAATTTGAATGTGAATCCCATTACCTACTGAATCCTCAATTTGCCAATAGTTAGAATAACGTTATTGTCCAGGGTCGAGGCAGTCTGAAGAGCCGGAAGACTCCATTATGACCGGTAAGGAGTTAAGGAATTGCTGCAAGCTTCTGCTCATCATCCTTATCTGGAACTTCAACTGTATTCTCTCACTATTATTCTGATGTGCTATTTTATTGATGCTTTTATGTATAGCTGTCGCAGCCAACTGGTTTAATTAGCCGTTTAGTTAACCGCCTAGCCTTTTAACTAAACGGCGGCTGGTCAACTAACTGCCTGAATTATATTCAATAAATTATAGTTTAGGTTGGAACTGTAACCAATCACGTGCGAGCCGAATTGGTCGCAGTAACTAAGCCAGGGTTCCCCGACCAAATGGGTGAGGTTAGAACTGTGATCAACCGCGTGCGAGCCGAGAGAGCGAAGCGAGGCGACCACTACTTCCAAAGGCCAGGCGGTTGACTAAACGGCTAATTTAACCAATTAGCTGCGACATAGCCTTCAAATAAATTGAGTCGTCGTCAACACAGTTTATTATTCAGTCTCATCTGACCGGACAGCTGACTCACCGATGATAAAACAAAATTGTAAACAAATTTGTGAAGCTTTACTTAATACCACAATTTTTCCAAAATAAATTACGATGAGTCTTAAATCTGGACCGCCTTGCAGCAGCTTAATCAATTATTAGCTTATTATTATTATTATCTTCATTTAGCTTAAAATCACTTCTCCTCCACATTTTTCATGCGCACAGCCAAAGTGTGGAACTCTTTGCCAGCGTCTGTGTTCCCTTCCACCTTTAACCAGTGTCTGTCTTCAAAGCCAGAGTAAAAAGAGGTGCCTTTACTCTCTGCGCACGCTCATTCCATCATAAACCTTATCCATCGCTTTCCATCAGGCGTGATCGATGTCAATAGCGGGCCCTTTCAGCAATAAAAAAAAACTTGAGAGGTGTCAAGGGACACCCGGATGGAACGAAGTGTAACTGGCTTTCTTTCTATAAGAGAGAGAGAGAGAGAGAGAGAGACAGGCAGAGAAAGACGCGCACGCCGCACGGCTTACAACTATAGCAAAAAGTGTCGTTCCAACTTTTGGTCTTAATTTTTTCCGTCTAGCCCCCTTTCGCAAAGCGCGATAAGGAACTTCGTTCCAAAAAAATCAAACACCACTAGGAAACAAGCCAGCTTATGCTCAATGCCTTCATGAAACTGTATCTGTCTTCGAAAATACTGGTTTCCACTAGAACCTGCTTTCCACTCCAACAAAGCACCAATCGAAGGCAAATCTTGTTATCTTCTTGGGCTAAGAACTATGCAACTTCAAACTTTATCATACCAAACTCCATAAGCCTTTCTCACGATAATTCTATTTGTGCAGTGAAAGCAGAGATCCACGGCTCAGCGGAGGCAACGACTGCGCAGGAGCAGTCGGATAGTGACAGCGGTGCTGAGGCTACCCGCCGCGACCATCACTATGAGGACATCTACATGCCCAGGGAGGAACATCAGAGGAGAAGGTTGGTTTGGGCTTTCTTGAAATTTTCTACTTAATCAAGATCTTAAATTCGTTCGTTAACTGGCAGACAATAACGCACAACAAGAATTCCTTAAACAACAAATATGAGTAGGTATTAAGGAAAGATTTTTGAAATGAGTTTGAATTCAAGATTCGTGACATACCAGGTAGGTATGCCACCATTTTGATTTTTTTTTTCAAAATGGCGGTCCTGCTACATAAATATATAGATGACATCAATGCTAGCAGCTATCGATTTATATAGGTTTCATCCGTGGCCGCAATTTTGAAAAAAAAAAACACAATGGCGCGACAGTGGGTATGCCAGGCTCCTTAAAATCTCTTCAATTCCGTTTACGCAGACGAAGTTGCAGGCAGAAGCGTGTATTTATTAAAGTGACGACTCCTTCTCCTACTCGCTACTCGCGCACTTTGTTTACCGTATATTTTGTATAATTTTCATTGTTTTTCATCAGGAGCAGTTCTCGCGACTCCGGCAGTCACAGCCGCCCCGGCAGCGCCGCGCTCTTGGTCGACTACAACACCAAAGACAATACTGACACGTAAGAAGTCATTCCCATTAAAATACATGACGCCATCTCGACATGGCGTGTTAAAAGAGATTCTTAGGGGACAGGCTATGAAAGAATAAATATTATGGAATGATTCAAAGATCTGAATCACAATATGAATTCCAGAATACCTATTTGTTTTAAATAAAAACAGTCGGTCGTCGCATATAGTTGAAGTTTAGTAAGAAACCGACGGATGTTTTCGAATGAAATTTAGTTTGTTAAATAAACTGTTTGTTTTAAATAAAATTTTATCCGAAAACATCAATCCGTTTCTTACTAAACTTCAACTATATGCGACGACCCTGCATACTTATCTCTTTTGTCGACTTTACCAGTAACAACACTGGTAAAGTAAAGAATATGAATTGTTAAGAAAATTTACTTCCGATTAAGTTATCAGTATCCTGCCAGGGCCGCCGGTTGTTCGAAAGAGATACCGTGGCCCCTGGCACAGGAAACTGAAGGAACACGAGTGGGTTTTAGTCAGTAAAAGTCTGACACACCCACCGCCGCGTCATCCACCAAAAAAAAAGTTATCAGTATATTCGAATCACAACAGCCATTCTTTTACAGTTGTATGAATTGACCGTGACACGACAAATTGACGTAGTGTGTCACTGTGTGTCTGTCGTAGCCAACTGGTTTAATTAGCCGTTTAGTTAACCACCTAGCCTTTTAACTAAACGGCGTTTGTTCAACTAACGGCCTGAATGATCTATATTGAATCCCTATTTCCCTTGGTCACGCCATAACTTGAGAACGACTTTACCGATTTCATCCAAGTTTTTTTAAAAGATTTCTAATACTTTGTAGAAGGTTCTTACGGAAAAAAAAATAAGAAAGTTGCGCAGAAAATTTAAGAATTACGCTATTACGCTAAAACAGCTGAACGGATTAGGCTAGTTTTCATCCTGGATCGCAGACGAAGTCGCGGGCAACAGCTAGTATTCAATAAATTATGGTTTAGATTGGAACTGTAACCAATCACGTGCGACCCGAATTGGTAGCAGTAACTATGCAAGGGTACCCCGACCAAATGGGTTAGGTTAGAACTGTGATCAACCGCGTGCGAGGCGAGCACTACTTCCAAAAGCCAGGCGGTTGACTAAACGGCTAATTTAACCAGTTGGTTGCGACATGTCTATTTGATAAAAAAATAATTTCCCTAACTATAGTGTAGACAGGCGGACTTAATGCCACAAGGTATTCACTACCAATTGCTACTGTTGTTGGGCTGTTTACTGGAACAGGTGTTAGGCTCACTTGCACCACAAATCATTAAATGCATTGAGCGCTAAACAAATTTAAAACTTCGTTCTATTTCTATCGTTTGATTGAAGATGTCAGAGACAGAATGATGTTTTACGTTTAGCGTTGAATGCATTTAGTAATTTTTGGTGGAATGTTAATTTTACTTGTAAATGTAATAGTTTGTAATCTTAGTTTTATTTTACGCAGCGCAAGCAAAGCGTACGAGGAGGTGACTCCAGCATTAGAAGCGCAGACCAAGTCTACGATAGCAACCAAACTGGCAGCTCTTACACATAAGGCACAGAATTTCGTAAGTTTACCTCAATTATACGCACTAAGCGCTTCTCGTCATCTTTTCTGATGCGCACAGCTAAGGAGTGGAACCGTCTGCCTGCGTCTGCATCCCCGAGTTCATACAACCCGAATCTCTTCAAGGCGAGAGTGAATAGGCTTCTTCTGGGCAAGCTCGTTCCACCGTAGATCTCATCCCTGCCTCTGGGCTGGATTGAGGTCAAGAGTGAGCCCATTGTCAATAAAAAAAAAATAAAAAAAATAACTTTTATCATTACTCAGTAATTTCTTCTTCAGTCTTGATCGACTACTGTTAGCCTAGTATTTTCTGAACTATGTTGGTGTCGGCTTACAGTTTTACCGGGTGCAACTGATTACTAGTATTTTACATAGACCGACTGCCTATCTGACCCCCACCACCTAGTGACTGGGTAACACAATATAGATAGTGCAATGCACGAAGACGCGCCCCAATACTCCTCCTAACCGTTTACAGTATATGTGTGCAACGGAGTAGTGGGGTGCGTCTTCGTGAATTGCACTATCTATACTCCTTGGTAAGACTGGTTGGCACTTCAGGGCCTCTGACTACTCGTAACGACTGTCAAAGATCTAAAAATGGCAGCCGAGACCAACGACTTTCCGAGGCACTTAGGGAGTCAATCTCATTATTGCTTAAGAGCCTGTACAACGGTCCACTAGCGCCACTCCTTTAAAAAAATATTATCTCGTGACTGAGAACGAATTATGAAAATCTGCTCAATCAGCGACCTCGGTAAGTGTGTCTAGAATTTTCTAATACCTTTTATTAAGTTTCATATTGAGACACGAAGCAACCAAATACGACATATAGGAATGTGGCCGCTTTTCTTTAGATCGAATTTTGTTGCTTCGTGTCTCAATATGAAATTTTATAAAAGGTATTAGAAAATTCTAGACACATTTACCGAGGTCGCTGATTGAACAGATTTTCATAATTCCTTCTCAGTCACGAGATAATATTTTTTTAAAGGAGTGGCGCTAGTGGACCTGTGTGCACCCTCTTAAGGGCGCTTTAGTCTCAGGTTGACTGTCTCATTCTCGTCCTATGTATACCCAGTTCATTAGGTTAGCCGTTTTGTTACAGCTGTCTTAGAACGTTCATACTCCAGATTACGTAAAAGTTAACTTTAAAATGCGTAATAAAATAAATATATAAACTGCCTTATCTTATTGAATTATTTTATTTATGGCTTCTTACATACATTATAATACCGTACGTGTATCAATCAATGTATTGCGTGTTGCTGCAATCATTAGTTCCATCTGTCAAAAAACGGTTTACCCAATGGACAGGGTATAAAACCGACAAGGTATATTTGTCTACGTGACAGTTACATACTTTCAACTTCAATGAAGTTTCAAATTAGGTAACTGTTGTCAAAAGTGATGAAGCATTTACAAGGTCGACGATACTTACTTTTCGTAAAGATTAATTTAGGGTAGGATATTACTTTCATCATTCACATTTATTGGAGTGGAGAACGCGTATTTGGCAAGCGTAGTGTGGGACGCTCCCCAGCTAGTTGGTCGGACGACCAAAAGATGATGAGGATGGGTGGCTGGGAGAGACTGGATGCGGAAGGCGGAGGACAGGGTGTTGTGGCGCAACCTGGGACAGGCCTATGTCCAGCAGTGGACTGCGATAGCCTGAGTTGATTGTGTCATATTAATTTATTTTTTTACCCTCAGGCCAGCCGCCTCTCCTCCGCGGCAGGCAGCCGCCGCGCGTCCGTGTCGGACGAGACGGCGGTGGTGCAGGCCGCGTCGGCGTCGTCCGGCGTGTCGTCGGGCGGCAGCTCGGGCGACGAGGCGCCGCCGCCGCCTCCCCCGCCGCCCGCGCCGCCCGCGCCCCCGCCGCCCGTCGTGCTGGAGGAGCCCGCGCTTAAACCCTCGGAGCTGAGGAGCCGATTAGGTCAGTGGAATCATTTTTGTATGCATATATGGGGCTGTATTGTTTCTTTGAGGCTATTTTTTTAAATACTGGTTTGTCAGAACTTTTTTAAAAAGTTTTCGTGATTTTACTTATACACTGCTAGAAGGATCTTTTGGAGCTCGATTGATGTTGACAGAGCGTTCGTCAAGATTTGTAAAATGTCACTTAAAATGTTTTCAAAAAACAAGATAGCGGTGTTAGTTCCAATTTTGGCCACGCGCCAAAAGAACCTTGTAGCGCTATATATTATGTGTTTTAGAGATCTATTGACGGTAATAAATGATGGTATGTGACTACTACGTATTTCCGGAAAATTATGGTGTTGTGTACCTATTTGTCTTTTTCTACAGATCGTTTAGTTAATACTTGCATGGTTTATGTAACTCAGATTCGTACCTAACGGCTATTTTTTTAAGAATCTGAAGGAATCCAATTACCTACCCTTGACTTTTCGAACTGGCTCACACTGCGTCGATATCCTAAGGACGTATAGTCGTCCAGATAGCAATGATAAGGAAAAACGTAACTACTCGTCGAGATCTTGCTCTTAGTAAAGATTTAAATCGTTAGATTCGCCCACTGTCAAAAGATGGTCACGTTTCTGTATTGTTGACAATGCCATTTGAATAGAGTTGCCTCGCTCACTCATACTGAAACTCGTATTTATCCGGCATGTGTTCTCAGCTCACTCTAAGACACTTATTCACGCTACATAAGATTAGTGAGGGCAAATCAAACGTTTTAAATCTTTGCTAAAAAGTCATTTTCGCTGAGTAGTTACGTTTGTTATCCAAACGTGCTAAACGTCGGTTTATTAAGTTTAAAAATTATTATATGGGCGTGGTTCGGTGCACTAAAGAATCAACGTGGAATCAAAAAATAGTCTGATATTCAATTAAGTTACTTTTCGATAGGTTGGACGACTCCAAAGATCAAAGTTTGACTTTTTGTGTGACATTATAAAATATTCTTACATTTTACTGACGACAAATTCTGTCAGACATGACTTGCAGACTAGTCGTGTTAGGCCATGTCCTAATAAACTCGATCGCCCGCGCCGCTTAAATACGCGATGGTCAATCATTTGTCACTCATTTGTTCGAAAAACCGGAAGGCGCCCTCTGTCGGCGTGACGATGCGATCAGGTTCGCAGTTCAAAATATACGCGACGATCAATCGACAATATTTTTGGAAAGAAGTTCCTTATCGCGCGTTGCGAAAGGGGGCTAGACGGAAAAAATTAAGACCAAAAGTTGGAACGACACTTTTTGCTATAGTTGTAAGCCGTGCGGCGTGCGCGTGTCTCTCTCTCTCTCTCTCTTATAGAAAGCAAGCCAGTTATACTTCGTTCCATCCGGGTGTCCCTTGACACCTCTCAAGTTTTTTTTTATTTAAAAGAGTGTCCGTGGAGTAGGTATCTTGCCCGTTCTTCTCCATAGGAACCTAAGGCAACTAGCTTTATCTTTCTGACTTACAGACTTCTTGACAATTCAAAAGTGCCAGTAAATTGTTTAATTTCAATAATCAAATGACGTATTTACGTCACGCAACGATTGCTGGTATTAGGACACGAGGTTAGGCTTCGTTTACAAGACTGACATGCAGCGTTTGGCACAGAATTTAATTATATTAAACGTCACGCTAGCCGCACCGCTAATGTTTCTGTGTTATTAATTTTAGAGTGTCTCGACTTGCTTACACTGTTCATAAAATGAGAAAACCAGCGAAGAACACTTACACTTTGTAATTATAAAAGCAATTTTAAGGTAGGATTAGGTTTAAAGATAAAAAAGACACAAAGTCTGACAACTCAATGAGAACAATGATTTTAAGCTAAATTATTAAAGTAAGTACGACACAATCTTCACTGCATCAATTATGATACACCCATCCAATGCCTTGAGTTATTATAAAGGGTGTTATTTGCAGTTAAATATCCTTCTAGTTGAACCTTGAAGTCATTGAATGTGTGTATGTTTTATACATGAGGTACCAGACAGATTCATATTCATATTCGTTTATTTGCATTCTACAAGGTATACAGATGTTCACAAAAGGCTTATAGCTAAGAGCCGTTTTAGACCCCGTCAGGGCACAGCAAAATTATACTTATAAATATTTATTAAAAATCTAAATCGTAGAACAGAAATCAAAAATAAAATTCTACATGAAAACTAAAAAAATTACGCTCACATAAAAAAGTTAATAACAGTAGGTAACATAAATAAATCTACGAGTATTATAAGGGTAAGTAGGTAGCTATTTTCTTAAAATACATTTTATACGCGTTGGGTAGGCTTTTGTCTATGCCCAGCTACCCAGCGAGAAAAAAAGTTCTCATAACGCCACTAAACTTGGGTAGCGGGATCGTCCGAAAGGGTTACCGCTGCCCTGGAACATAAAGGGCTAAGGAAGGAACACGGGTGGGTTTTAGTCAGTAAGAGTCTGACACTCCCTTCTCCTCCACCCAGAGCGGGAGGGGTCATTTGATGATTTCTCATCCTAAAAAAAAAGGCCACTAAACTTGTAAGACGATATGTCGGTCGTCCGGCGGCGAGATAGGCTGCCGACGATTTTGACACAAACATGAATGAGGCTGGTGGAGGCAGGAGCGTGGTGATTGGCACCAGCAAAAGAGAGGCCTATGCCCCGCTGTAGCTGAAGTCGGGCTGTGGATATGAAGGCCACTTAACTTTCCAGGGTCATATTTTTTATTATCTCTTAACCAAGACACTAATATACAGAGTTGATATGACAGAGGGGCATTAAATTACACTACGTATACTATACGTGTTTAGTATTAATTCGATACGACATAAAAATAAAAAGCGCCAAAAATGAGAAAATATTTTTTTCAAACAAACTAAATGGCTTACAAATCTGAATAAAACGCACCCACCCTTTGTAAACAAATTTGACTGACCTTAGATACCTAAGTAACGAAGTGGCAACGTCTTTATCGTTGTAAGATGCATGACCTATGCTTAGACATAATCAGCTTTAGGAAAGATACATCGTGTTCAAACGGTGCAAAAACTTAAAAAATCATTTGCGACTAAACTACTGCTCCTATTTAATTGATTTTTAGTACAGAGCTTGAAAATGGTACCTAGAATAGGCAGTTTAAAGGAAAGCCCCTCTGTCGTATCAACTTTGTATTATCATTTCAAAGAAAGAAAAAAAAAACCGAAAAAGTATCGTCATACAAGATTACCTACCTTACCAAATTTGCTTAGTTCTATCAAACACAATTTAAAAAAAAACAACACATTATAAACTCTTTTCCCTTTCAAACCCAAATCAGCGGAAACACGCAAAAAACCTCCGCAAAATTAACATACAGCTCATTGTAATCCCTAATTGCGTCTTAATTAGAAAATTTGACATCGCCTATTAATATTAATAGAAAGAAATTAAGCTGAGCGGTAATGAAATGCGTTTACTTTCTACCGAAATGGGCTGTTAGTAACGTTCTGATTATACGGTAACAATAAAAACATATACGACTTGCTCGGATTTAAACTTGTGTTGTACTTTCCATTTTAAAAGAACTGGTAATTTTTTCGCGGATTGAGGAGCTGGGATTTTTCCCAAATTATGTCTTGTGAGAGTTGTGTCTCGCAGTACCTAAATTACATCTGTCCCCTGACATTTTTCCAATGTGTTTGACGTCGGCGCAACATCTTTTCCTTCAATACTTCTCATTTTCAAAAACTCTATTTTTATCTCACACAAACCTACATCGGCACTTATGAAACATCAGAAACTAGGTGCACGGTTCCAATTGGTTGTTTCCTATAGAGAAGAGAATCATATCATACTCAAAATTAAATACATACACCACTATGATGAAGTGGACAGATAGTGTTCTTTCACTCTTCTCTTAAAAACTGCAACAGTTTGGCAGTCCCTAATGTCAGGCGGTAGTGAGTTCTTCTTAAACGATAAATGATTTTATTTCTGTAAGTAGGTATGTACAGATACTAGCACATGAAGCTACTACAATCTGTCAAATTTCTTTCGCTAAATCATTAAGGTTCAAGGTTGATTGGGAAAATTTGACAGTTTCGGGTAGCTTGACCTGCCGGTCAATTCTGTAAAAATCTCACCGTGAAGTGAGCTTGATGTGAGTTGTCACTAGTGTCAATCCCTAGCATTATTTGGAATAACAGCTCACTCCACGCTCACTTCACCTAAGTTTTCACGGTGAGATGGTTACAGAATCGCACTGCTGGTGGCGTCTGTACAAACACGTCAATCATATTTTTTTTAAACTGTATCTTGTTGTATTGTCTTATATTGGTCCTTAGGCTCGCATCCCTTACCGTTGCGAACTAGTGAAGCGAAACATACCTTCGACAGATCGGCATCGCTAGATATAAAACACTAAGTATACCGTGCAATGCTCAGTTTTACTGTAGATGTTGAAAGTGGTGGAAAACCATTAATTACACGCGAAAGCTAACGCGTCGACCCATTAAGACTAGCGACTAGCCGGTGTCTACTTGAAACTAGAATAAACTGCGATCTAACTGAGCTTTATACTGAACTGACCACAATAACTTACTTATACTTAAGTGCGGTGACTGTATGTAGGTTACGGAGTAATGTTAATTTAAAATGCACATAGGAAGAGGTAAAATCAAATACACTTTTCTCAATTCGGACCTAAGGCTTCTTCTTTTCGTGTCGATGGTACTCTTCTTCGATATTTTATATTGTTTGACCCCAGTAGGTGGTCACATTAATTACGGCATCAGTGGCATTCATTAAGTCATCCAAGGAGCAGGCATACTTAGGGTTGGTTTTACGAAAGTCAGATATTTTTTATCTTTGGAATAAAATTGACGTTGGACAGTTCTAGTATGGAGAAACTGTCAAAAAATCAAAATGTATTCACAGGATAAGACTCATTCTAGGTCGAAAGTAACTCTGTGTCATGTCTGTCACTTTTTGTCGCCTAAACCGCTGAACCGATTGTTAAGAAACTTGGCCGATAAGATAGCCTGAGACCTGGTGAAGAACTAGACTACGTTTCATCTCGGATATTTGCATAAAAATCGACTTGATAAACATCTTAAATTCATTCACTGAAAGACAACGGACAGCCTAAACCGCTGGGTCCAGAAGCATACAATTTTGCACAAGACTTCTTTATGTACCTAACCAAGGTGAGCACTTAGGAAGGAGTTCTAATTGTTGACCCAAAAAGAGATATCGTCTCCGTCGTTTGATTCAGGTTCTAATTTTTTTCGAAAAATGTCGCTTAGGTCAATTAGCCTTTCAACCGTCGATATATATAAGGCCAGCTGAAAAAAAATATATAATAATAATAATCGTTTATTTATAAAAAGGGAATACATTTACTTTTAATACCTTAACAATTAAACATAGCGCACGGTTGCTAATTTGCCTGAACTAGGTTGAACCTATGCTTCAGGCTAGAAAGTGCTTAAATACTTAATGAAATAAATTAACAATAAATATAACGTAAAAACTTAGATAAATAAAAATGAAATAGCATGTTAGTAGTTTTATTAGCAGACAATAAGTAGATCTTCTGTCTGTGATTTTTTTTTCACGATTTCAGGGTTGGTCCCGTACTAAAAGTTGTTCATAATGATGAGTACAATTACCCCTTTTAAGGATTAAAACGATCAAAATTTAACGGTGTATTATAGACTATCAGACCGAATTACTGCAAACTGAAAAAGCGCAATTTGACTTTAATTAAGTATTCTAATCAATTTTGTCTGAGCTATCTTCCTAAATTACTTGGTGGGATTAGTTACGGTTTTCATTGGCGCCAAGACGGTAAAAACAGTTATTATTTGTAAAAAAGATACCTAGATAAATTCGGTTACCTACTTGTATTTGTCGAAGTCGTAATTTTAATTACTAACTTCTGCTCACGACTTTGTCTGCACATCGTCTGCCCGCACTATTACTTGCTTCCGTTATGGCCTTTTTAGGGTTCCGTTGCCAAATGGCAAAAAACGGAACCCTTATAGATTCGTCATGTCTGTCTGTCTGTCCGTCCGTATGTCACAGCCACTTTTTTCCGAAACTATAAGAGCTATACTGTTGAAACTTGGTAAGTAGATGTATTCTGTGAACCGTATTAAGATTTTCACACAAAAATAGAAAAACAATAAATTTTGGGGGTTCCCCATACTTAGAACTGAAACTCAATTTTTTTTTTTTCATCAAACCTGTTTTTTCCCACACGTATGGTGTGGGGTATTATGGGTAGGTCTTCAAAAATGATATTGAGGTTTCTAATATCATTTTTTTCTAAACTGAATAGTTTGCGCGAGAGACACTTCCAAAGTGGTAAAATGTGAGCTGAGTGGAAACCTGTCGCAGTCACGACCTGCAGCTGCCGACTATTTCTGTTCTGTGCTCCTACATCAATTTTGCCTATTTTTCTTTGAGGTATTCGAGTTAAGTTATCTTTTTGTAAGCAGTTGTTTTTGTAACAAATAAACCTATTTTTCTGTCTTTCTTATTACAACTTTCTTTACGACTTTTGACAACAAAATCCCGGTAAATTGAAACGTCACTGAGGTTGAAAGTATATCACTGTCACATAGACATATATGCTTTGTCGCTTTATGACGTATACAAGCGACATTCAACCTTATAAGAGTGATAGCAATTACGAGGTCGACTAACATGACGACCAACATAAAAGGCAGTTTTTTTTTTTTTTTTTTTTTTACCTATAATAATAATAATTATTTATTTTTCTCACCACAATATATGTACATTAGAGAGGTAGGTATTGTTGATATTATAACAAAACAGTTAATAAATAGTATCTATGGTACTACTAGCGTGTAGCCATATGTTTATGATGTGTGTCAAAACTCTATAATAAAGTTAGTCTATTGAAACGTCACTGTGTGTATTATTAACAGGTATCAATACAAAATACGTAACAGCAGTAATTATACTGTGGGAGACTGGTGCCTAACCTAGACGTGAGGTCTGTATTTCAGGTCACCAAAGTCAGGGTTGGTCACCAGTTGTGTTGCTGGAGACTGAGTTTGTTCGCCACTTCTTCTCCTAAAGCACTAGGAAGTGGTGAAGGGCGGGCGTTTTGGGGAACTGTCTTACGTAATTTTGACGTTCAAAACCTGCTGAGTCAGCCTAATTTGAATAAATGACTTTTGATTTTGACTATAAATATATTGTTTGGGTGACTTAATAAACGAGCCTGTTTCATGCTTAGATAGTCCAGCATCATGATTTCTTTAATTTTCTAAATAGCTCTAGTAAACTGCTAAATGCCAATTTTAATAAAATCCACCCCTTCACTCTCCCTCACATCCTTCTGTCGATGGGTGTGTGAAATGCAAAGTGGGACACATGCAAGGCATTGGCTTATGGGTGTATGTGTCACATACAGCCATAAGCCAATGCCTTGCATGTGAGCCCTGTACAGTCACATACTATGTGACTGTACAGGGCTCCTGGGTTATTTACAGTTAAGTTGAAAACTTGTTTTCTTAAAATAACGTCAAAATAAGTTGGCACCTTGACCTTTAATACCTTCGTAACCAGAAGGTCCCACGGCATGGTCCAGGCAAAAAAAAACTTTCCGCTTTCTTGTGCGTCTATTCACACCTGTTATAATATCTTACAATTTTGTCATGACGCGGCTGATGCCAGTAAACTTTCCTCGTCATATCCGCTTTGAAACTTAAGTACAGCAATGCCTACACGTATTTATAAGTACTTTAATGGTAACAAAGTTGCCATATCATAACTAGTGTTCACTTTACGCAAACAACTTGAAATAAGTGAACCTTTTGTATATTTCGAACAGACTTTAACCTGCCTATCCTTTTACCAACTATGTTGGGGTTGGATTTCAGTCTTACCGGATGTAGCTGAATCCAGTATTTTTCATGGAGCGACTGACCTCTACATCCCAGTCACAGGGTAACACGGTACCCCTTGGTAAGGCTGTCAAAGAACTCCGAATGACAGTCGGGTCCAACGGCTTAAGCCCAGGTACGCACGGGTGCGTTTTTACTGCGTACCGCCGAGAGTCGAAAATTCAGCAGTGTGTGTTTTTGACGCACTGGAATGCGCTTTGTTGGATTCTCAATGCTCGGGTCCAGACCGAGAGTTGAAAATCCATTGCGCGATAAAATCCCGCCATGCGTACGTGGGCAAACGTGTTTTTCAGAGATTTATGTAACAACTAGCTTCTGCCCGCGGCTTCGCCCGCGTGGATGTCGGAAATTATCCCACGGGAACGTGCTAACAGGATAAAATGTATGTGCTTCCCCAGAATGCCATCTATCTCGCGGGCCCTTTGTGGCTAATTACAGTAGAAAACCAATTGTGTCTCATTAGTGGTGATTAAGAGGGTACCTATATGATATCTTTACCTAAGTACCTACCTAATTAAAAAAAAAAACTCAATAACAGAAAATTAAATACCTACCTAAATAAACATATTTCTGATGATAACTTATCTAACTTCAATAAATAAGCAAAATCCCTAAAAACTAATATCTATACGAATGACTAATCCTACCTAACAGTATTATAAAATAACCTACGGTCACTACGTACACTATCAAATATACTACCTATACTTTAAAATTAAAATCTATACCTACGACTCACATAAAAATAAACCTAAATAACTCTAAAAACTAAAAGGAATAAAAATGAACTCCACTGCGGGTGACCCAACCTACGACAAACTTAGTATTTGCGGTTGGTACAGTACAGACAGTGGTAATCGGGTATAGGGATCGAACCGCAAAATTAAGTTTGTTTTTTATTGTATATACTTTTCCGGGATAAAAAGTATCCAGTGTGGTGCCCAGGATATTAAAGAATAATTATACCAAGTTTCATCGTAATCGAACCGGTAGTTTTTGCGTGATGCCTGAACAAACAGACAGACAGACAGACAGACCGACAGACAGACAAAAATTTTTTTAATCACATTTTTGGGTTCGGTGTCGGTCTAGTAACACCCCCTGTAAATGATTTTTTTGATATTTTCAATGTACAGAATTTTCACTTCTACAGATTTATTATAAGTATATAGATAGATAAAATGTATGTAAGGTCAAAAAATAATCACTTTATCTTGCGTAAGCAGTTATTTACACGTAAAGTTTAATAACTTAGTTTATTTTAGGCTTGTTGTCATTCAACGTTATTGATATATAAAATGCAATTTTAATAATACTGCGGCATGTTGGATGCGAACAGCCGATCGATTCTGTAAAAATCTCACCGTGAAAAGTTAGGTGAAGTGAGCTTAGAGTGAGCTATCAATAGTGTCAATCCCTAGCATTAGTTGGAATGACAGCTCACTCCACGCTCACTTCACCTAAGTTTTCACGGTGTGATGGTTACAGAATCGCACTGCTGCACAGAACCGGTCGAAGTGGAGGTGCTTGGGGGAGGCCTATGTCTAGCTGTGGACTTCTTTCGGCTAAAACGATGATTATGATGATGCGCCGATGTGATTCTGAGCTCTCTGGGCTTTGCAAACGGGTTAATATTTTCTGAGATGCAAAAAACTTTTTTTATATCGAGTTTATCCTTTACTTTAAAGTCGTAAAACTACTATCCTTATGCTTATAAATATCCAAAATGAAAAACGAAAGTGTTTTATTCAACTTAGGCTCAAATTGGGATCATCATTTCAGCCGAAAGACGTTCACTGCTGGACATAAGCCTCATCAAGCACTTCCACTTCGACCGGTTCTGTGCTTCTCGTATCCTACGGGTTCCTGCGGCCTTCACAAGGCCGTCGAAAATTGGGATCACTAGTACTTTTTGAACGTCAAAATTACAAAAAAGACAGTCCCCAAAACGCCCGCCTTTTACCACTTCCAAGTGCTTTAGTTGGGAAGAAGAAGTGGTACATCCAGCTCCCCAGCAGCACAGCTGTCGGTTCAGTTAGAAGAACTTGTTTCTATACATATACGTATACAGCACGTATGCAAATTAATTAACATTAAAATATCCGTCCTCCGTCTGGATCATAATCTACGATTTTGTACCTAATTGGTTGGTTTATCAAATGATCTTTTTTTCTAGCATCGCATAATCAGCCAATAATGTTTTCATTTCTGGGGTACAGGCCTCCTATCAGCTGTGAGTGGGAGTGGGCCGTAATCTACCACGCGGGTCCAGTGCGGGATTGTCGATGTCACATGTCTTCGAAATTTCGGTTTTAGGACATGCCGGTTTCCTCTCGATGTTTTCCTCCACCGTTTTGAGATCAGTGGTGATGTAATAAATTACATAACGTAAAGCGCCTGCTTGGGTTTTAAGTTTGAACCAACGACCGATTCGTAAGTCAGAGCCGATACCAATGTGCCACCAATGCTTCAGCACAGTTTTCAACGTATGGGTCGCAACCCCCTAGGGGGTCGCCAAGCCTCTTTAAGGGGGCCGCCGTTTCTTTAAAATTATAGGAGGTTCCAAATGGAATCAAACACTTCAAAGCTTCAGTGGTTGATTGTGGAATTCTATTTTTCTGTTTAACCAAAAGGTACCTAAGGTGACAGACTTGAATTCCAAGTTAGAAGCAGCGGAGGGACGGGGGTCGCGAAATATTTTCCGTACTAAAGGGGCCACGCCATGAAAAAGGTTAATAAACACTGCTCTAGCACATACAACACTCATCTTCGAAGTAATCCACCAGTGAGCTCATCTAGATCAAATACACCCTGTTCTATTATAAAACAGAGATTGACGCAGTCTATTCAGTGTTGTCACATACAACCACTTAGTTACTAGTTAGAAAGTGACCGTGAGCAAGTTGCACTTGACTTTATTGCTACAGAAAAGTATAGTTTATTTACTTTTATGTAACGGAGCACGTACTTTATTGAATGAAGAAAAATCGAGGAAAGATGTTAAACGGTGGTCCATAATACGGCCCTGTGGAATTTGAGTAGGTTAAGTTTTTTATATAATAGCGTATTATACATGGTGTTGATTTTACGTAAACAACTTGAAATAAGTGAACCTTTTGTATATTACGAACAGATTTCAATCTGCCTATCATTTTGCCAACTATGTTAGGGTCAGCTTAAAGTCTAACCAGATGCAGCTGAATACCAGTATTTTACATGGAGTGACTGATCTACACAGTCCAGTTACTGGGTAACATGATACGCCGACATAGCGCAGCGATAGGGTAGTAGCATTGCATTATGCTGAGCGATGTTCGATTCGCATGGATGTCAGATGTGACGCATATTTTCCCCCAACTTGTAGTAACTTGTAATTAGAACATGACCCCTGTATTTTCAGAAGGGTTAGGCAGAGTAGCACCCACACCCACACCCACACCCATACCCACACCCACACCTACACCCACACCCACATTTCTCCAGTTATGTTTAAGTCTCATGTAATAGGGACAGAGCCTATTGCCATCCACGGAGCATACATCCAGACTCGAGCTGCTACTGATAAATTCCTGATGGAAAAACCCACCTGACCGGGAATCGACCCCAGGACCAGCATCAGCAGTAGCGCTTACGACCACTACACCAACGAGGCAATTGTATACCAATTGACGGCACGTGCGCTGCGTGTCGCGGGTTCGATTCTCGCACGGAACAAATATTTGTATGACCTACAAGTAGTGGTTCCGGGTCTGGCTGTTTGTGTATATGAGTTTAAATGTTTGTAAACGCACCCACGATACAGGAGAAATTCCTAGTGTGAGGCAACATTTTAAAAAAAAAATTCATCAATAACTTTTGTTCTATGTAAGGTTTTTCAAATAATCCCACAAAGTACACATCTTGAAGCCAATTATAGAAATTCCTCGACAGTGTAAGAGGTCCCTTTGTTTCCTAAGTGCACAATCAGGCCCTTGATCGAATCCCTTATTAGGAACCGCACGACTCCCTTATCCAAGATGGCTGCAATGAGATTCTGGCTTTACTTCCTCGTTTTACCAGCATATACTGTAGGAAATAGATTTTTCTCTAGATATTATTAGGAATATTGTTTAATATCAGTTGCATCTCTTATCATCTCTTTAAAACACTAATTCACTGTAAGAGTTGTTTACGGCAAAGAACATAACTGATAAAAATATTTGTTAGCCAACCTTATCCGCCTATAATGTTCCCACTGCTGGGACACAGCACTGCCACATATGCCTTCTCTCTGTGAGAGGGAGTGGGCCGTAATCCACCAAGCTCGCGGGTCCAGTGCGGATTGGTAGATGTTACATGTCTTCGAATTTTTGATTCTAGGACATGCCGGTTTCCTCACGATGTTTTCCTTCACCGTTTTGAGAGCAGTGGTGATGAAATTATTTACTCAAAGTAAAGCGCTTGTCTGGGTGCGAACCTACGACCTTACAGCTTGTAAGTCGCGCGGCGGCCGTTACCCTAACAGCGTGAAACGTTTAATGCGTCAGCGTAGGATTTGGCACACGGATAGACTATGAGCGAGGTTATTTTATTTTATTTATTTTAATAAGTACAGTGACAGACTACAGACTAAGACAATTCAACACAGTTATACACGATACAGTACATAAATCTGAAATCCAATTATTAGGTACTGTACACAGCGTTCAATGTTTAAACATGTTTCATTAGTGACAATAAAGGTCACGACACCCTTGCGCCATCCCATCTTCCTAGCACGGTGGGCTGTGCTGGAGCGGCTGCTGCTGGTGCAGAAAACCTCAAACGGCGAAAATATTCCAGCCTGATTGGGAGTTATATCTTCGAGCCGTTTGGGGTTGAAACACTAGGGCCATGGGGTCCGAGTGCCCACTTGGTTTATCGAGATATCGCCAAGCGCTTAGTCGACTCTTCACGTGACCAGAGGGCTGGCCTGTTTCTTGGCCAAAGAATTAGCATCGCCATACAACGTGGCAATGCCGCCAGCCTTTTGGGCACTGTTCCTGTTGACAGCGATGCGGACGAATTTTTTGATGCCCTATGATTCTTTTGCTTAATTTTTTTTTTCTCATGTACATATGTATTATTAATAGATAAAATAAATAAAGGTTAAATAATATGGAGAAGTTAATAAATGACGCTGTTGTAATTACGATTTATATATAGGATACTTTTTTTATCCCGGGCGGTAGTACGATCTCGTGAGATAATTTCCGAACCCCACGCGAGCTATGCCGACGGGAACAGACCAACTTTTCCTGTCGCCATAGCTTAATTAGTTATGTACAAAAACACCAAAAAAAAAACCGAAAAAAAAGTCAGTTGATCCATACATTAGGTTATATCAAGTTAGGCGAATATAAATCTATGGATCAACTGAATTTTTTTTCACGGTTTCAGGTTTGGTCCCGTAGTAAAAGTTGTTCATAATGATGAGTACAATGACCCCTTTTAACGATTAAAACGATCAACATTTAACGGTGTATAAGTTGACAGCAAAGTCATATACCTAGTTTAAGTCGGTTTCACCGGCGCCGGCGCATGAATTAGCGAATCAAGACAGTTTCAGTAAACAGAGTGAAACGGTTTCAGCTTTACACCTGAATATTAAATCACCATTATGTTAACTGTTTGAGAGATTGCCTAGTGGAATGGTGTCCGAGTGCTTTCTAATTGTAATTCATCTGGTGAAATACAAATTGAGATGAAGTTATGGATTTTTTTGGGTAGGTGTAGTTGACCTCGTAATTGATTTACCACTTTTCAGAGGAACATAACATGACGCCTGTATTCCCTGAAGGGTGAGGCAGAGGTGCACCTCCAGATAGAAAGAAAGAAAGAAAAGAAAGAAAAAATTTGGACACAGTTCGTGAAACACATAATACAAAATTAATAAAATAAAAAATAATGTTTCAAACAACAATAGTGTGTGCCTCCATGCCTCCGGCTGCGCCAAAGAGGTTCATTGTCTGACGCTGGTTTTCTAATGAACCTTTAGATACATTTCCCCAGTTATGTTTAAGTCCCATATGTAACAGCGGGCGCCTATTGCGACAAATCCATATTTCGGGCTGCTACTGAAGAATTCCTGATAGGAACCCCAATAACATGTTGCCCGACCCGGGAATCGAACCAAGGACCTCATGCTCGGCAGTAGCGCTTGCGACCACTGGACCAGCGACGCAGTCAAACGTGCCTCTGACTACTATGTCATTTAGGTCTGATTTTTCAATCGACCCGATCGACCCATAATTTTTATTCGTGGAATATAATTGACGTCTGACAGTTTTTGTATAATAATAATAATATCCCTGGACATTTCACACAGCGCCATCTAGTCCCAAGCTAAGCAACCTAATGCTTGTGTTATGGTAACAAGATGGCTGATAAACGACTTATATACATTTTTTTTGTATATACATACATATTATAGATAGGAAAACACCCAGACTCAGAACAAATACATGTAGGACTTACAAATATTTGTTCTGTGCGGGAATCGAACCCGCGACACGCAGCGCAGCAGTCCGATCGCTCAGCCACTGCGTTAACCGTGTTGTCACCGTGTTGTATGGAAGAACTGTCAAAAATTCAAAATTATTCCTCCGATAAAATTATCTGGCGTTGGAAGAAATCAGACCTAAACAATGTAAATTAGGGCTAATGTGCATTGTTAATTATATAACCATTAGCATTGTTAATTATATAACTCAAAAGAAATATGTTTGTCCAATCAAGAACGTGACCAATTTTGGGAAGGCTCTCCAATATTCCTACCTACCCCTTGCAATTTAAAAAGTAGGTGACATTACCCTACTCTGAAAGTTTCAGGATTACGGAAAATTACACTTTATCTTTTTAACATTTGGTGCCAATTTTCGCTTTTTTGCCGGGGTACGGTCAGCAACAAAAGTCAGTTAACACTTTAGTTGTTTAAATCTTAATTATTGAGCAAAATATTCTTAAAAAACATATAGTAATAGAATATTTAAAAATAATTAACTCTTTGCTATTACATGAAATAGAGAAAACCAGTGTATCGCATCATTTTGTATCAATTTAGATGATTTGTAAAAGCAACAGTGTTAATTGACTTTTGTTGCTGACTGTACCATAAAATATGACCCCTATTAGGGACTTAAACATAACTGCGGTGTATTATAGGTACACTTCTGCCTAACCCTTCGGGGAATATAGGGGTGATGTTATGTATGTTATGTGAGTCGATGCAAAACGTAAAAATAGTATACCTTTTTTATTAAATTTATTTGCAGTAAAGTACTACCTAACTTCTGTGGTCATAGTTGCAGTTTAATAACTAACACTTTACAACATACTTAAACCCATTAAGTTATGTAAGTAACAAAATATTGTCGTAAGAGTTAATTGAACACGCGAGTCCATATTGTTAATTTAAATGGAAATCGATTACGTCGCCCATACGCCCAGGTAAACACCGGCGCGTTTTTCCCGCGGCGATTTTTTGGGTGCGTTCCGAGTTGCGCAGTAATCGATTTGAGCGTGCTTATTCCCGTTCCGAATTAGCGTGAGCGCGATAATGATGTCCCGTGAATCGTCATAGATGACGTCATGACATGCGCCATCTTGCAATAACGCCGACCTTGTCATAAAATAACATCACCGCGAGCGCTGTCAAAAATGACATTGGTGATGTTTTGTTTTGAGTTGCATCATATCTTTATACTAACGTGGCGTTTTCGAAATTGTGCTTCTGGCAGACAGTCGCAAAATATGAAATGGAAAGAAAAAGGTGCACTGACCTTAAATTTAGTTTAGTTTGTGAACAAGGGAATCGGCGCCAATGTCCGAGTCGGTCCGAGTATTTCGACATTCGGTAATTTCGATAGCCGCTATTTTGAAATCATTGTTCCGAAATATTAATCTGATATTTAGGTATGTCTAGCTTCGTGGCTAAATGGCCGCACGGATCTATCAAAGCTTGAGCTACGCTTGCCGCGGTCGTTTCGTGGATGGGTGACGGTCCATTACCTATCGAGACCTCTCTGTGCCTCAAAAAGCACGTTCGTTGGTCCCGGCTGTCATTCGTAGATCTTTGACAGTCGTTACGGTACTCGGAAGCCCGAAAGTCTGACAACCAGTCTTACCAAGGGGTATCGTGTTACCCAATAACTGGGTTGTGGAGGTCAGATAGGCCGTCGCTCCATGTAAAATACTGGTCCGGTCTGGTGGTGGTAGCTGCATCCAGTTAGGCTGGAACCGAACCCCGACGTAGTTGGGAAAAGGCTTGGCAGATGATGATGTTTGGTGATGGCAGGTATATTCGAATAGAAACTTTTCTAAAATTAATAATAATAATATCCCTGGACATTTCACACAGCGCCATCTAGTCCCAAGCTAAGAAACCTAATGCTTGTGTTATGGTAACAAGATGGCTGATAAACTACTTATATACATTTTTTTTTGTAAATACATACATATTATAGATAGAAAAACACCCAGACTCGGAACAAATACATGTAGGTCATACAAATATTTGTTCCGTGCGGGAATCGAACCCGCGACACGCAGCGCAGCAGTCCATCGCTTAACCACTGCGCCAACCGTGCCGTCAAAATTGAAGCTATCTATTGTCAAATATACTCTTACCTTGCCCTTTTATTAGGTATATGATGTGCATATGTGACATTCAACCAGACAGTAAAGGGGTCAAGACAATTACGAGGTCATCTTGACTTCGTAATTTCTTTAGACCAGCTTAGCTATTCACAACCACTCGGTACGCTTGCGTACCGTATCGAACATCAATCAATGTTATCGTAAGAGTTTTCTGAATGCTGTTTACAAGTCCAAAACCTGTAAATTTTGTCAATTTATATCAAATAGACAGCTGTTTGTTGTCGGGGGCAAAGCAAATCAGGGGTCTACTCCGAAGTAGTATCGGCCGGATGTTCGGCCGTTTCCTGCTACGAAGTTACTATTTGGTTCGGTCGGTTCCGATCCTACACTCCTACACTCTTTAGAATATTGACTATGGTCCCGACCCAACTGAGCCGATCCGAACTTTTTTCGCCTTTTTCAATAATATTCGGTTCGGCCATGTGTCGGTCCGATCCGAACATTCGCACTTTGCACTTCGGAGTAGGCCCTTAGGTTATCGAGATGTGTAATTTTTGATACGATAGCCTATCGGATGGTTGTGAATAGCTATACTGGTCGACTAGCTAGGCTAGATAAGACTGCTAATCTTCCTAACATTATCTCATAAATAATCGCCTTTCACGACATCAACAGTAAAAAATCTAGCAGTATATTTCACGGCCTTGCAACACAGCTGTTTATTGAAATGATTAAGGTAAGCAGTAGGTAATCGTCATCAAGAATTCTAGTTTCGTCAGCTCTTAAATACCATACCGACCTTCAGTGGTTTTGCGAAGTTAGCTAACATACGGCTTGCCTTTCCAATGGAGCAGGGAGACGCCTCTGTAAATGGTATACCACAGACTACGTGCAGTTTTTTTTTGGGTATGGCGTCTCGCAGTTCAATCTAGGAGGTTGTCGTCTGCTTAACCGAACTTGCCCGTGGGTGCCTCAATTAATTAAGGTCTCCAGGCAGAGCTTAAAGAACTTAAAAACTAAGCGACTACACGCTAAGGGCACTCCCTGTCCTGTGTGTGTGAGGGTAGGTACGGACCTTGGCTTAAATCGTCACGGAGAGGGTTGTGTCACCCCTTGTAATTTTAAAATTTCTCCATTTATAATAATAATATCCCTGGACATTTCACACAGCGCCATCTAGTCCCAAGCTAAGCAACCTAAAGCTTGAAAAAAAAAAAACTATTTTTAAATTTATATCTGTATTTTTCATGGTGTACAGACGCCAGCAGGTCAAGCTACCTGGACCTGTCAAATTTTCCCAATCAACCTTGAACTTTAATGCATTACCGATAAAGTTGAAAATCTATTGAAGAAATTTGACAGATTGTAGTAGCTTGATGTGCTGACGTCAGTACCTACATAATAAAGAGTATTCTATCTATCTATCTCGGTGGTCGATGCTAGAGGCAGCACTGTCACCACTTTTCATACAAACTAACCGTGTCACCGTTCACAAATAACAGTTGTCCCTTTCATTTCATAACCAATAACACTGTAATTTTAAAATATTGTAAATGTCAATTTTATTTTTTAAAAAGAGTAACCGTGGTGTTTCTTGCCGGGTCTTTTACACGGGCACTTATGAAACGTCAGAAGCTAGGAAACGATCAATTGGACCGTGTACAGTCGCCAAAGGAGATAAGTAACCAGGGTCGTCGGATATAGTTGAAGTTTAGTAAGAGACCGATGGATTTATTCGAATGAAATTTGATTTGATAAATGAACGGTTTGTTTTCTATTAATTAAATTAAATTTTATTCGAAAACATCCATAGGATTCTTATAAAACTTTAACTGTATCCGACGGCCCTGGTTACTTATCTCCTTTGGCGACCGTACCTAGCTTCTGACGTTTCATAAGTGCCCGTGTAGGTTTAGGTAAAATAAAATATTTTGATTTTGACGTTTAGAAACTGACGGCTTTGAATAGCGGTCGTGGCAGAAGTTATCTTCGGTTATTAAAAAAAAATATTGCTGTTCCATACATTTCGACCGCGTAGGTATTGAATAGACGAAAAATTTCGACGCCATGGGGTCTAAACTCATGTGCTGAATTCATGGTTACAGTTTGCGCGTCGATGTCCCTGCCAGCCTGTATAGTTATCTACTGTTACACTGCGGTGTCATGGTATCGCAGATTATCTTAACATTTTACTTCGCTGTGTGAGCAGTAATGTTTTCTTCACGGTTGAAGCTACTATCAACAACGAAGTTTGTGGTAAAATGGCGTCATTGTTGATGACGCCATTTTACCACTAAATTCGTTAGAATAGAAATAATTTAATTGTAAAGTCATCAGCCAAATACCATAAGATCAGTAAATCTTTTTTGCCAGGATAAGTAAGGGGTGCTATACATATGTTCGGGTCGGCATGATTCGGCACACACACAAGAGTGACATAGTCCCTTACATGAGAACAATAAATTATATAAAGTTTTTGATAGACGTCAAATTGTCGACAATCGTCGTCGTCGGGCCCGTCCGAAAGTAGTTGATCCGTAAAAACAAGTTTTGTGTCAAATTCAATTTCGTGGATGGGCAAAAACACACCAGAAGGCGTATTCTCGTAATTTAAAACGTTCAAAATCTAGTCGCAGTCTCATCTCAACGACAAACAAATGTCAAAAACTTGTCAAAATGTAGGGAAATTAGAAGTATTTTTTGACAGATTGAGACTGAGATCAGACTGTGAACGGTCTTAAAGTTACGAGAATTGCCCCTCTGGTGTAGGGACAGCTGTCAAATTGTGTTGTCATTAATTCTTAGTTCGGGCCCCGAACTAACCTTGTATGTAATACGGAGTCGGAAAACTTCGGCCGAAACTTTGGATTTCGTGCGTGCGAGTAGACCTTCAGACACAGGCTCCTAACATAAGTACCCTACCAGAAAGAATACATGAAAAAGAAATAACCAGTGCGGAAACTGTAACCATAAATTCATCATATGCGTAAAAAAAATTGACAGTTATCAAATTAAAACAGCTGTTTCATAGAAAACTGCAATACCTACGCGGACAAAATATACAGCGTCGCGCTTTAATGGCGACATTAATTTAACACACGTATACAGTTTTTCGTTGTATTTTTATGAATATATTTTAATTTAATTAAACATTAATATTTATTTATTTATTAACAATTTCATAAAATAGCATCTTAGAGCAACCTGACTTAAAGAACTGTAGCGCAGGGGTCATTTGCCGGGGTCACGGATTATAACATCGCATCAATGTAAATAAAACAATTAACGTGCAAAAAAAGGCGTATTGAAGGAAAGAGAGAGAGAGAGAGCCCTATGTCGGCGAGCGGCGCAGGTGGTTTTCAAGTTACAATTTTTTTTATGTTGTTATAATTTTTATTATTACTGGCCACTAGCCCTACCCGTGTGTTAAATTAATGTCGCCATTGTAGCGCCACGTTGTATATAACAACTAATATATTTTATCACAACCGACCAAAAATTTCGACGTTACGTGGTCTGGAATCAATTATATTATGCTGAATTCATGTACACACACTATTTGCACACTGGTAATTTTTTTTCCTGTATAAACTTCACACGAGAACAGACTCTATCATAAAAGTATAGGATGCACTCGACCATAGTAGGTATAGATAGATCATTATAATTACGATCTACAAGTGTGAAAAAGTGAGCAACAAGATTTAGCTTTCTGAAAGTACGACACCGACTTACGAGTGATGTTATGATGCGACATGACTGGCTGTAATATTGTATGCTCTTGATATCATTAAGAAATCATTTATACTCATACTAGCTTTTGCACGTGGCTTCGTTCACGTGGATGTCGGAAATTGGCCCACGGGGACGTAGGTACAACCGAGATTAAAAGTTATGTGTTAATCCAGGTTATAAACTATCTGTATGCCAAATTTTATCCAAATCCGGAAGATATATTTTGTTGAAACAAGAAATTTCACAGCTATAGCTGCCGGTCGATTCTCTAAAAATCTCACCGTGAAAACTCAAGTGAAGTGAGCTTGATGTGAGTTGTCAGTAGTGTCAATCCCTAGCATTATTTGGAATGACAGCTCACTCCACGCTCACTTCGCCTAAGTTTTCACGGTGATTTGGTTACAGAATCGCACTGCTGTATTTTAGATGCATATTTATTTTCATATTAGCTGCGCCCCGCGGCTCACCCGCATAAGTTTCCATCCCGTGGGAATACCGGGATAAAAATATCCTATAAGTTAATCCTAGTTATAAACCATCTGTGTGCCAAATTTCATCCAAATCCGTTAAGTATTTTTCGCGTGAAAGAGTAACAAACATCCATCCATCCAACCATACAAACTTTCACGTTTATAATATTAGTAGGATTTTTTCACAAAATAATATTGTTACGGCGGATTTCAACGGCGGATTTCATGCTTCAGCCACTCTGTATCATTAATTCTACCTTCTTCGATAGAGTTGTAACCGCATTTAAACCATAACCCTCCGTGCAGTCGAGTAAAAAAGACCAGCCCTTACAAGATCTTCTTCATCTTAGCGTGACGAAAGCAATCTAAATGGATTCGGAATTCACTTGTTTGGCACCATCACCAGCGTTCATCAGTTCCTGTAACATGCAGCTGACAGGACACGCAGGACATGATATTAAGTGTCCCATCGTTTGTGGAACAGTATCACATTTACACTTCAAGGCGGAGTCGTCTATGAATCTCCACCTTGATAATTATATTATCTCCACTAGCCCTTACAACTCATAGCCTTATAATTATATTCGAATACTTATGACCCTACCAAGAAACGACTTTACATAGCTATTATATAGCCATGAAATTAAGCTACACCTGCTGTCAGACGAAAAGATCGTAATAGGTAGGTAAGTAAAATGAAATTAAACTGTACCACACACGTTTTAGAAATTCACGTAACGACCGATCTAAGCGTTGAGATGTCTCGGCAATAATGTTCAACGTTGAGTGGCGAACACTTGTCACGTAAACACACAGGAAACATACTAGAAGTCACATGTCATCACTTTAAGAAATGATTAGATTATGTTTATATTTACTTCCGGAAAATATAATTATTTATTATTAAATAAACTGTCACAATTATTAGATCTCTAATTCATATCCAAAAAAAATCCTGCCTGCCCTGCAGCGTGTACAATCGGAACCGAAGCCGTTAATAACATAATAACAAGAGATCATAGTAATTTATGCAAAATTAAAACATTATCCAAATATTATCGGATCAATGCATCAAACAGTTGCGGCACCGACTGTACACGCAGCGCATCGCAGCGCGGGGTGCGTGCGCGCCGAAGCGCGGACTTTCTCTCCCCCCTAATGGCAGCCATCTTGAAATCTTGCAGCGGGGCGACGCGGCTCGGCTGCGTCCGCAGACGACGACAGACCGCGCGGGGCTAACCTCGTCAACAAGCAAGCGGTGCTACCCTTCGTGCCTCCCGCGTTCCCGCATAACGCGCCGGACCGTCTTATCAAACCATCGGAGTATTTGAAAACAATCACGGCGCCGTGCAAGCGGGACGACAGCGCGGCGGAGGCGCGTCCTCCGCCGCCGCCGCCGGTGCCGGTCGACAACGTTCCACCGCCTCCGCCGCAGCCGCCCGTCACCAGCATCCAGCCTCTAGCAGCCATCAGCAGTGCCGAACTCACAGCTGTCAGACTCCGAGCACCAGCTACAAAGACATTATCAGCCCCTCCCCCTGCTCGCTCAGTCAGTCTACAATGCTTACCGAGCGCCGCGGAAATATACAAAAACGCGAAAACGGATCTGATAGAGGAACTGAAGATGTCCAAGGATATCACGGGGATTAAGAAGCTGAAAGTGGAACGTGCGCGCCGGGAGAGCCTCCAGGATAAGGAGACCTTCACGGAGTTCACCAAGAGGTTCACCGCCGAGAACTTTGTGGAACAGGTCAGTGAACTATGTTTATTTGTATTATGATATCTTATCAAAGTATGCAAAAAAGTGGATGCTGTTTTTCAATAGTTTAGAATGAAAGGAGAATGTCGCAGAAATATCTCCTTGTATTCAATTTTACTTTTGCAAATAAACCTCAGTGATTTAAAATCAGTAGTTGCATAATTAGGTGGATATAAAATCATTTTGTGAATGGCTCGCGATGACATCAGTAGATTGTAGTAACACTGCTCAAGTAACTGCTTGCAAGACACGCTCTATTCTCAGACTGTTGAATTCTGAAAATTAGAAACTTCTAATTAACATTTCTACAAGTAATTGAGTAATAATTTATACTTATGTTAACAAACATAAATCTTGCTGTCATCTATCTATCTTACTGATGATTAGGAAGAAAGTTTAGTTTATTTATTATTTATTGGGTTAGGTTTATCTGAGAGTTAGTTGTTTGAGGTTAAACTTTATCGGATAGATTAGATTCTCACAGTTTTTGGGCGGAAAGAAAATACTTACAGACCGTGACGAATCCAATTAAAAATAGCCTCAAATAATAGATAATGCTTTTCCCAAAAAAATGTAGGTTTTAAAACACTAGCTGGTGTTTCAGATACCTGAAAAGTTCTAAGATTTTGTCGGAGAACAAGTACCTAAACTGACCCTGTTTTCAGAGCTAGACTTTAAATCGATTTGTTGTTGTCAATTCGAATTGTTGTGGTCAACTAATTGATTGCTCTTTCCGATTTCGGTCAACTAATCACAAGCGACCATGACATTAACACAGTCTATTTGACACACTTCAGTCGGCTTTCAGAAATTCAGTAATAGGGTATGTATATTGCTCCCATATTCTTCTAAATTTTACGCGAAAACATACTTCATACTCAATCATTTGTTGCATATATGCTTAGGTGGTTACTTAATGAGATCATTATGGGCTTTGCCGGGCACAGCAAAATAGTAGGAGAGAGGAAGCTTGCAGTAGTTAAGTTTTTAAGTTAACTACTTGATTACTGACAAATGAGTGCACTGACTGGACAGGTCCACTATAAAATCTGTATGGTTCTTTCCCCAAAAGATCATCTCAGACACTAATCTGCATGGTCCTCATATGGCGTTACTGAGATTATGTCGGGACTTTAACTGTGACCTCTGAGTTTCTTTTGGTCTCTCTTCTATGAATAGTCGGTAAGGAAACATCAACTCATCTAGCTTTAAAAAAATAATTGAATTTTTACGTGTCTGGGTACCAATTTACAGAAATAAATATATTTTAACCAACCTTTCGCAGTTTTCTAAACTAATATTATAAAGAGAAAAGATTAGGTTTTTTGTAGTATGTTTGTTTGTTACGCTTTCACGCTAAAACGGCTGAACAGATTTCGATAAAATTTAGCACATGGGTACACCACGACTTGGATTAGCACATAGGATACTTTTTATCCCGATATTCCCTCAGGATCGAGACTTATACGGGCGAAACTGCGGGGCGTAGCTAGTTTCTGATAGTTCTAACATGGATAAATAACAACAATCTGCATTTCTTCAAAGAATCGTAGAAGAAAATACCATCACGACTTGCGTACCGTACGCATTTCCTTGAAGCAGCTGCATCTAACCCAGTGATCTACTTCCCCCACCATTCGGAGCTATCTCTGCGAATGCTCGTCTCATGTGTAACAGCCGTGAAAAGCGCATGATTCGCGTTTTGACGAAACTGCGGGTACAGTCGGCTTAGAAATTGTTTTTTGAAAGGTGATTTTTCTGATATTTATCGCTCTGTGGTTAAAGGGTTATAGGGTTATTTAAAGGGTTTCATTTTCACTTATCGAAATCATCATCTGCCTAGCCTTTTCCCAACTATGTTGGGGTCGGCTTCCAGTCTAACCGGATGCAGCTGAACAACAGAATTTTACATGGTGCGACTGCTTAATTGACTTCCACAATCCAGTGACTGGGTATATAATACGATACCCCTTGGTAAGACTGGTTTTCAGACTTTCGAGCTTCTGACGACCCGTAACGACTGTAACTTTTCGAAGAAATTAATATAAATAAAGAAGTTACGAGTTCTTTTATGCGCATTACATTTACAAGTGATCTCGTGGTTTAAATAATATTAATGAAGTGAAAGTATGTCATTTTGTACGTCATAAAACGCCAGGTGGTCTATTCTGTAAAAACTTTACCGTGAAAACTTAGTTGTAGTGAGCTGTCATTCCACGTGATGCTTGATTATCATTATTGACAGCTGACTTCAAGCTCACTTCACCGGGACTATTTGGTCCATGCGACAGTTAGTTTCAACCTTAGTAAAATCTCAATTTACTCTGAACTGTTGTTAAAAATTATAAAGCATATTATGTTAAATGAAAAAAAAAATGAAATAAATAATAAATGTTAGCTACCTGAAGAAATGAGTTGTAGGTCGTGGGTTCGAATCCAGGCAGGCGCTTTACTTTGTGTAAATTATTTCACCACCACTTCTCTCAAAACGGTGAATGATAACATTGTGAGGAAACCGGCATGTCCTAGAACCAAAAAGTCAAAGACATGTGACATCTACCAACCCGAGCCCGCGTGGTGGATTACGGCCCGCTCCCTCTCACCGAGAGGAGGCCTGTGTCTCAGCAGTGGGACATTATAGGCTGATTATGAACTTATTATTATGAACCTGAAGAGACTCTAAAGTAGGTTTCAGTCTAATGAATCTTATTTTAAACCTTGACATTTTTTGGTTAAACCACGTTCGATTTGTCATTGTTGCTTGTGCAGTGATAAGAACGATAAATTATTATACAGAATTAGTCATAAAAGTACTCTAAATAGCCGCACAGGTCGGTCGAAGGCTAAGATACACTTGCCGCGGTCATTTCGTGGATGGGTGACCATCCATTACATAACGAGACCAGTCCGAGCGTCGGAAAGCACGTTAAGTCGATGGACCCCGCTGTCATTCGTAGATCATTGACAGTCGCCAGTTGCAGTCGCAGTGTCTTACCAAGAGGTATTGTGGTACTCAGTAACTGCGCTGTGGAGGTCACGTAGGCAGTCGCTTTATGTAAATACAGGTATTCAGCAGCATCCAGGTAGACTGGAAGCCGATCTCAATATAGTAGAAAAGGCTAGGTAAATTAGTCTTAAATGTTCTCGTACCATTAGAATATTAAATGAATACGGTCATGAGCATCGATACGGCTCATTGATCAATACTCAATACTTTATTGCATTCCACATGTAGGTATTCTTAGGTGGTAAACTTACAATTAGATCATATGGACCCTGTCGGGCACAGCAAAATAAGTGAGTTAGGAGAGAGGAAGCATTAATCAATATAATTATTATAAGCTAGCTGTTAAAGTACTGGACCATATTAGCAGCAAAATGTGTTCAGGAAACATGACAATGTGCTCTCAGTGGGACAATACAATATTGAGGTTGAATCAATCTAAAAACAAAATTAAAAACACAACAATAAGTTAGGTGTACAGAGCGAAATTAGACTTTATTTAACCTTGGTACACACAAAAATTAACCTTATTTATAAGACATTAATGTGCATATTCCTATAAGTGACTGTCATCTAGCTTTTCATACAAATATGGACATTAACTTTACATGCAAAAAGTTCATTTTGGGTAAACTCAAAAGTTCGCTCTAGGTCTCAGCAGTAGTCATTCGAAACATTGATATAATCGTTCAAAACTAACTAGAAACTACAACAATTATATCTGAGGACGACCCACCGTTCACTGGTGAGGACACAATGGAATTTGGGACACACGAACGGACAAAGTGTTGTTGAACCGCAAAATATCTGACACAGTTTCGTCTGACGTAAGAGATTGCAAACTTATTATGTGTTGCGATACATAACGTTAGTTTTTAGTGATTAATTGTTGATAAATTATAGTTTTTAATGTGTGGTTTAATTTATGGGTTTCGCTTCTGGTGTGGTAATAATCGTAGCTTGTTTTGATCTCCGATTGGTAGGGGCAATTTTGGAATTAATATGAGTGAATGGTATCACTTGGGGTATTGTATTACCATGTAACTGGGTCGTGAAAGTCAGGTAGACAGTCACGACATGTAAAACTGGAATTCAGTTGCTTCCGGTTAGACTGGAAGCCTACCTCAACATAGTAAAAGGCTAGGCAGATGGTGCGTTTTAGGTAAAATACTTCACGCGCTCCTTCTTCTGAAGCTCTGAGTCTGAGATGTCAATGATTCGATGGACTGCCGTGCACTAAACCTATCTACAAACAAGCATTTTTCAGAATCGCATGTTTTCGTTTTGGGGGAAATTGGCTATAAAATCTTGTGTAAGATTTCTTTGAATTTTGGAAATGTAATGTAACTAAACTGTACTTAAATATTTAGCATCTTTCGAACTCGCGTTATTTGTGGATTGTATTCACAAAACACTGTATTCATAGAAAGTATACGACTAAAATAAGAGTCATGTTTTGACAAAACACTATAATCCTACTATTCTACTATAATATTATAAACGCGAAAGTTTGTAAGGATGGATGGATGGACGGATGGATGGATGGATGTTTGTTACTCTTACACGCAAAAACTACAGAACGGATTAGGATGAAATTTGGCACGCAGATAGTTTATAACCAGGATTAACAAATGGGATACTTTTTATCTCGATATTCCCACGGGATCGAAACTTATGTGGGTGAAACCGCGGGGCGCAGCTAGTCATTCATATGGCAGTGTTATGATAAAACAAAACCTTACTTTTGTCGAGATACATAGAATTAAACCCTGCAGGTATATTCCTGTAGTGTTTCTCAGTCGGTATACACAAAGTTGGCCAGTTATTTTTAAGGTCCATGTAATAGATATGTAACTGTACGGCACGGTTAGCGCAGTGGTTAAGCGATAGACTGCTGCGCTGCGTGTCGCGGGTTCGATTTCCGCACGGAACAAATATTTGTATGACCTACAAGTAGTTGTTCCGGGTCTGGCTGTCTGTGTATGTGAGTTTAAATGTTTCTAAACGCACCCACGACACAGGAGAAATTCCTAGTGTGGGGCAACGCTTTAAAAAATATATATATATACTAGGGTGCGAGCCGGGCACAGAGATCCAGAATCCAAGCTGCTATTGCGAAGTTCCTAATGGACAAAGCCAATAACACTGCCCGACTCGGAGTAGAAACCAGAACCTCACACTCAGCAGTAGTGCTTGCTACCTTGAGACTAACGAGACAAAGAAAGAAAGAAAAAATATTTATTGCGACTCGCAGAGGAAGATCATAAAACTAAACTAAAAACACTAAAAAAAAAAACCCAAGTTGTATTTAAAAACCAAATTATATAAAAAAACATCGCTCATCTTTAAATACCAAAACTTATAATAACCCTGACATAACATCAGTACTTTCGCTGTAACAATACTGTTTACTACAATACAGCAGCCGATCTGCTAATTACCTTGCAGCCAAGTCGTGACGATCTACAGTGAATGGGAGATGAGAATAATCCTCATTGTTTGAGTTTGACAAAAAATAGATTTGCCTTTCATATAATAGATCGTTGCGTCATTATTTTATTTAGTTTAAATTACTTTGTAAGTTTTGTTCGATGTTGTCATTATTTTTGAGGCTTCTTAGGACCACTTGCGCGTTCATGGGCTATCCTCATTAACTTCGAATTTTCCTTATCTGACGTTTACGTCAATCATCAATAATTCAAATATCTAACGAAATCACATACGATTAAAATAAAATGTCATGTTATAAAATTCAAAGACATGAAAGTAGTACGTATCGTAATGTAGTGTAAGAGAGATGGGTATACAATTTCCGATCATAAATTTTTGGTCGGATTACAATCAGGGCATAGACATTACAATTCTATTTTATGTTTTACGATTGAACTGCAATGTTCCCAATTCAAAAAACACTAATGTCTGGTTAACTAACCCGGTGTTACTTTTTATTGGCGCATCGCGTCATAAGAGTTCAAATGTTAATTACTTTACTCCGGGTTTACAAACTCTACCTTTATTCATTAAACCCGACTAAACATGCAAGTTGGCATTACTGAATCACAGTACTAAAGGCCAATAACTCGTAATTTAAAACGTTCAAAATCTCATCTCAGCGACAAACAAATGTCAAAAACTTGTAGTATTTTTTGACAGATTGAGATTGAGATCTGGGCCCGTATTCCCGTAATTTAAAACGTTCAAAATCTAGTCGCAGTGTCATCTCGGCGACAAACAAATGTCAAAAACTTGTCAAAATGTAGGGAAATTATAAGTATTTTTGTACCTTCTCACACCCGTCAACAAGTTTCACATTAAATTCAATTTTGTATTAATGGATTTAGAACTTTAGGGTTTTTTTTTCTCTCATTTTGTTTTTTGTTTTCTCCACACGTTTTCTCATATCACATCAGACATTGGCAGAATTGTCGACATCGGCACCATTGCCATAGAGAAAAATAGATAGATAGATAGAAGTATTTTTTGACAGATTGAGACTGAGATCAGACTGTGAACGTTCTTAAAATTACGAGAATTACCCCTCAGACTGTGAACGGTCTTAAAATTACGAGAATTGCCCCTCTGAACGCTGTCTAGACGTAGGGCCTAAACAACTGACAATCGCTTTCAAAGCGTTTCTTAATTTCAACATGATTGACAATATAAACCTGTTTGTTTAGCTTTTGCGTAGAATTGTAAAACTTCACCGTTTTGATATTTTTTTATACTTATTTTACTTACACCTATTTGAATTCATTTCGTGGATGTACAGTGGCATACACTTATGTACTAACAGCTTTGTCGGTACGGTGTGGTTTGTGGTTAAGTCCGTTTTCCAAGATATGCAATTACGACAATCTGGTGAGACCGTTCTTTGTAGTGGTTTGCGGAGAAGGCTCATACTTCTTTAACTAAGGCAGTAAAATAATCTCAAATAGCTGGTTCTCAATTAATATTGAACTGGGTTTCATAGCGAGCGAATTTTGCCCACATCTAGTGGATCCGAGATTTCGTGACTCGAAAAGCACGTTAGACCATTATGTAGTCCCGGCTGTTATTATAGCCGTAGATCTTTGACAGTCGTTACGGGTAGTTGGAAGCCCAAAAGTCAGACAACTAGTCTTTCCAAGGGGTATCATGTTCCCCAGTAACTGGGTTGTGGAGGTCAGATAAGCAGACGCTTCATGTCAAATACTGGTATTCAGCTGCATGACTCGCTTTAGTTTAACCAGAGCTTTATCAGTGAAAACTTTTCCATTTAAACTGCATTCACGATTTATTTGCCAAAAATGTAAACGAATATTGAGTTTATGGAAAAAATAACTTTCCTACACAATAAAGTTCAATTTACGCTACAACTTCAAACACTTTTTATAATTTTTTCAATAGTGCTAGTCACTTTGAAATCAACTAAATTACCATTAAAATAAAGTTGATATTTGTTTAACTTGATATAACATCAATTTGTAACATTAGTTTGAATAGACTTTACCGTGAAAACTTAGGTGAAGTGAGCTTAGAGTGATCTGTCATTCCACCAGCCGATCGCTTCTGTAAAAATCTCACCGTGAAAAGTTACGTGAAGTGAGCTGTCAATAGTGTCAATCGCTAGCATTAGTTGGAATGACACCTCACTCCACGTTCACTTCACTTAAGTTTTCACGGTGAGATGGTTACAGAATTGCACTACAGATACTATACCCTGTCCATTAGGTAAATAGTTTTTTGTCAGATGGAACTAGTGATTGCAGCAACACACAGTACATTGATTGATACACGTACGGTATTATAATGTCCGTAAGCCATAAACAAGATCATTCAATAACTTAAGGCAGTTTATATATTTTAATTTTATTACGCATTTTAAAGATAACTTTTACGTAATCTGGAATATGTACGTTCTAAGACAGCTATCAAAAAACGGTTAACCTGATGTACAGGGTATAGGAATTGACACTATCGCCTAACCTAAGTTTCCTCGGTGAGATTTTTGCAGAATAGCTCGGCTGGTTAAACTGGAATACACTTGGCGAGAAGATAATTACATCACCCGTTTACGTAACGGGGTGAACAGAATTCCTAGCGGTTTTTATTATGTTGTTTAGATGATCTAGTGTGCAGATACTAGGCTATTATTTCTTAGTAGTAACTATAGCGACCCGTTCCTGCTTCGCACAATCTTTTTGGCTTGACAAAACATGACATCAAAACATCTTTGTTATAAGAATTTTAATGTGCAATGTTAAATGTATTATACACATAAACTTTCCGGAATAAGTTCTCAAAATGACTTCAATAGGTATGTTTTGCCAGTCTTACCAAGGGGTATCGTGTTACTCATTAACTAAATAAATAAATATCCCTGGACATTTCACACAGCGCCATCTAGTCCCAAGCTAAGCAACCTAATGCTTGTGTTATGGTAACAAGATGGCTGATAAACTACTTATATACTTTTTTTTTTGTAAATACATACATATTATAGATAGAAAAACACCCAGACTCGGAACAAATACATGTAGGTCATACAAATATTTGTTCCGTGCGGGAATCGAACCCCCGACACGCATCGCAGCAGTAAATCGCTTAACCACTGCGCCAACCGTGCCGTCAACTGGGTAATACGACAACGTAACTGGTTAATACGTACGCTCCATGTAAAATATTCGTATTCCGCTGCATCTAGTTAGACTGGAAGCCAACTGTGCGACGTCAGACCTCCCTGTCTTGAGCGATATCCGGACATGTTGAACCTGATCCCAATTTAGGTCGACCCAACATGTTTTTTTCTTCCATACTTCTCTATTAGTCGTTATCTCGGTAGAGATATGACGACATACTATGGTGTATATAATCTAGAGTATTTTCTATGTACCTCATATAAACTAATCGGTATTCTTAAACCGTTACAGTAACCTGTTTCCATCATAAAACTCTTACAGTTTCCGCGAAATGGCAAGCGGTAACATTTCACTTTCTTCGCCATAAGATCATGTAAATTTATGACAACAATCACGCAGTTACTTTACTTATAACATAAAATACAAAGTTGCCTACTATATCACAGTATTTATATGGAGCACGATACCTACTTTCAATCGGCCGAGCCTTTTCCGAGCTATGTAAAGGTTGGCTTCCAGTCTAACCGGATGCAGCTGAATACCAATATTTTCTATGGAGCGATTGCCTACCTCCACAACCCAGTTACTTTGTAACTCGATATCCCTTGGTAAGACTGGTTGTGACCCCCCGTAACGACTGTCAAAGATCTACGATGGACAGCCGAGACCAACGGCTTAACGTCCTCTCTGAGGCACGGAGAAGTTTCGATATTTCGATATGCAATGGATGGTCACCCATCCACGAACCGTCCGCGGCAAGTTTAACTTTCAATCGACCATAGAGTAGTTATTATTTAGCCACGAGCCATCGAGTAATTTCACATAACCAGTTTAATTTTATGGATTAATAAGCTTCTGATTTTGTAGGCTACCTCCATTTAATGGGCTATTTGCAAAGGCATTGCTGAACACGGAACTATAATGCAGGTATTGTGTACTATGTACAGACGCCAGCAGGCATCAATTTTTCCCAATCAACCGTGAACCTTAATACTTTAGCGATAAAGTTGAAAATCTATTAAAAAAATTGACAGATTGTAGTAGCTTGATGTGCTGGCCGTCTACCTAAAAACTTGCTAAAAAATTATCACGATCAATTCTGCAGCTGGCTTGAAATTAAACCAGCGGGGTGGTTGTGTAACACACTAACTAACAATTGGAATGCCTTTCATTTTGACATTTCGGAAATATTCATTGCATTATTTACATTGACGAGCAGACGAACTTTCCAAACATGGAAGGAATGGTTTGGGGACTTCTAAAAGTGTGTTACGCAATTCGGGTGCTGAACCGGTGATAGTTGACGACAGTGACAACTCTTCTGTAGTAAAGTTCAAGGCTATGCTCAAAGGCTTGGTTCTGGTATCGACACAAAGTTCGTTTAGAATGTACCTACTTAAGAGAGTATTTTTATGAATGATCGCATTCTAATCTGTCATCAATTCATAATCATAATTAGCCCACTGCTGGGACACAGGCCTCCTCTCAGGAGAGGAGATAGGGTGTGAGCCTTAATCCACCACGCGGGCCCAGTGCGAGTTGGTAGATGTCACATGTCTTCGAATTTTTGGTTCTAGGACATGCCGGTTTTCTCACGATGTTTTCGCGGTGATGAAATAATTTACACAGAGTAAAGCGCCTGTCTGGGTTCGAACCTACGACCTACAACTCGTAAGTCGCGGCCGTTACCAATGGGCCACCACTGTGAAAGAAAGAAAGAAAAAGTATTTATTGCGACTCGTACAGGATCATAAACTAAACTAAACACAGTTAAAAATAAAACAAATTGTATAAAAAAGTAACAAAAGGAAAAAAAAAAACAAAGTCCTATACGAGGCCAAAAGGCTCCTATCTCAGCATGATGCTTCGACATTTAAAAAATAAATTTCGTAGCGCTGGTATTCTGATAGGGCCCGCTGTGATGTCACGGGCAATCACAGTTATAAATAAACTGTGCACTGCTCAATCGGTCACAAAATAGCTTAATTAATTAAAAAGCTAAGTTTTACACATTGGTGGATGTTATGAGATTGCGACTGGAATATGAATTAGCATTCAGATTACTTTCCTTTATTTTTGCCAACACTGATAATCAATTAGCAAGATTTCAATGAAAAATGACTATATTTTTATACAAAATGAGAGATGTATAAGTATTCACGCTTTCTCTGCGCTTGCGCCGCGCCGGTCTGCGCGTCGTGCGCACTGTCACGTTTTATATTTAATCTTTTCAAAATATTGTTAATAATTAGCCATATTTTATGTTATTTAACTTCGCTTCTTTTAAATTGGATCTGAGTCGCGTTAACGACTTTAATCGTGGCAATTTTTAGAGCATATTTTAAGTGAAAACTTTTTTAGACATGGTGGGGCAATTGCAGACTGGAGGCCTACTAAGGCACGAAGTCCGTAGTATTGGCTGAAGTTACGGGTGATTACTACTCCGTATCATTTACGGACATTAGTTTAGGGCTCAACCTAAAAATGAATGACGCCACGATTTGACAGATTTTTCTACTCCCGATGTGTTTTTGGTTATGACCGTCCAAAAAGTTAATGTTAATCGGTTGTAGGATTCAATCGAAGTTTCAAACTACCTAAGGACTGGCCCGTATCTTCGTTTACGGAGTTAAGAGAGTACACCCCTTGAATCGTCGCGCTCGGGTTGGTAACGCTGATTCGCGTATACTCGGCTCCAGTTGGTCGGTGACGCTGAGTCGTGTATACTCGACTCCAGGCGTAAGTTTTCACTTCTTTCGTATAAACACACCCTCTTTTTGAGCTTCTGTTTTGAATTGAAACGATTTTGCCGGCTTACGATAACCGATGATGATAAATGATAATGATTGATGATAATGGAATGATAATGATGATGATTTTTTGTAAGTAAGTTTGTACAAACACTTTAACACGTCAATCATATTTTTAAACTAGATGAGTTCGGCGTTTCCCATCTGAATAGTCTGAGAAGAAAGGCCAAATCAAACTCCGAGGTCACAGTCTCTTAAAGTTCAGATATAATCTTGGTCAGATATTTTGTTGACCGTTGAATTGGCAACAGATATTTTGTTACATAAGTTCGTATTATTTATTACAAAAACAACATTTATTTTTATATTGATGATATCAGTTTAACCTGGTTGCCTAGATATACCTAGATCTATGTTGCAAGTCGTATCATCCAAGATTTAGATTTGATTGCATATGTACTAGCTATACCGACCTGTTTTACTATCTAATGCTGACTTTACTTTCCATTACGTTTCAACAGCTTCTTGCATATTCATTCATTTATTTTGCCAAATCTTAAATAAAATCTTAATATGGTGGTGTGCGTTAATTCCGGGACATGTTGTACGTGTCCCGGAATTAACGCACACCACCATACACCCCAATTAGAATATTATGTTACAATCATACACTAAATTTTTACTATTAATATGCATAAAAAATTGTTTATTTATTAAATTAGTTACACTGATTTTGGGAAAAAATTGTGGTCACATTACAAATCTACGCATGTACACAGTCGCATACGTACAAGGGTCTAGGGTAGTATGTACTTCATTAATTTTGGTTTGTTTTGACTGCACAGCAGAAGTGTGACTGTAATTTACGTAGTTTTAAATATTTTTGGCATAAAAAAATCCTATATTAAAAATAACAGAAATCGATTCAGAACAAACTACTTTCACAATGTGCGTTAATTCAGTTTTTACACATTGTATAATAAATCTTCTGTACGTGTGTTTGTCACCTAACTCCTTCTCCTAAACAGCTGGACCGATTTGGATGAAATTTTGTATGTATATTTCAATGGGTTCCTAGATAGTTTGAATACACAATTGGACCTGCCCCAGCAGTCTGGACATTCATAGCGATTGCTTTACGACCGAATTCGGTCGCAAAGCGATCGCTATGAATGTCGAGACTGCAGCCCCTGGTCGGGCAGAACGACGTCTGCCGGGCCCGCTAGTTTATTATACAATCTTAACACTATTCATCCGCATCGCTGTCAGTGGGAAAAGTGCCCAGAAAGCTAACAGCGTTGCCGCGTTGGACGGCAATGCTGATTCTTTGGCCTAAAAATAGGCCAGCCCTCTGGCCACAGTCTTCTTGAATTTTTCATACTGTTCGTTTTTGGTTAGCGTCAATTTCACATTAGGTACATAGTCTACATTTACATGCATACTTTTACAAAGGCATATCCAGCTTACCATTTAAAAAAAGTGGCGGTAGAGTTCCCTGCTCATTCTGCTCCATATGAAACTACCTTTTGGAAAGACCAGTCAAATTTTTTTTTTCTGTAGATTTTGACGTTCAAAAGTGCATTTTATGTGCCTATTTGGAATAAATGATTTGACTTTTGCCTAATTTTAATCAAAGTCTGACCAGGTTCTTTTCAATCCAGGTTCTTTTCTTTATTTTAGAATGTAGACCATTTACACCAACTCATAACCATCCAGTTTTACACCTTATCTATCATTATAGACTCAATACGAGGCTACGTGCATAATCATCTATATCCATATGATAGGTATCTATATCCATACATCCTATTAATATTATAAATGCGAAAGTTTGTATGGATGGATGGATGTTTGTTACTCTTTCACGCAAAAACTACTAAACGGATTTGGATTAAATTTGGCACACAGTTTATAAAGCAGGATTAACACATAGAATACTTTTTATCCGGAAATTCCCACGGGACCGAAACTTATGCGGGTGAAACCGCGGGACGCAGCTAGTATTATATGAATTAAACTCGCTTTTATTGTCTGTTTTTGTGTTGTTTAGTGTCTAAACTATGCAACGGATATTGATGCGGTTTTCACCATCATTTAGAGAATATACTCGTATTCCGGAAGGTTTATGTGTATAAAACATGAATATTTAACTTACATATAATACAGAAATAACAGCCGCACGGGTCGATCGATCAGGTTAAGCTACGCTTGCCGCGGTTAGTCCGTGGATGGGTGACCATCTTTACATACCATAACTCCTCCATGCCTCGGAGAGCACGTTAAGCCGTTGGTCCCGGCTGTCATTCGTGGAGGTTTGATAGTCGTTACAGGTCGTCAGAAGCCAGAAAGTCTGACAACGAGTAACAAAGGGGTATCGTATTACCGAGCAACTGGGTTGTGGAGGTCAGATAGGCAGTGGCCCCATGCAAAATACTGGTATTCAGCTGCATCAGGTTAGACTGGAAGCCAACCCCAACATAGTTAGGAAAAGGCTAGGCAGATGATTATGATAATACAGAAATCTCGATGTATTGCCGTACAATCCGGTGAAGCAGTGTTTTGTACAGATAAAAACGGACACACAAACAATACAAACATCTTACGTGTCGCTACTCATGCGCATAATCTAAGCGATTTTACATTCTTCCTCACTTTTTTACCGGCTCATTGCCAGATTGTTCACTCCTAATTAAGAGATCTATGCTAATTGGATTAAATTCCGATGTCGTGGAAGGAATTAATAAGTTTGGGTTAATTAAAGTCGTTAGTCTGATTAAAATGTTTTCATACGAATGTAAAAGTAGAGAAAATATTTATCTATCCACGTTGTTTAGGTTTAACGGGTGTAAAAAGACGCTTAAAGAAGCCGAGAATCACCTTGTTCTTATCGTCAATGTGATCATGTATTTTTTTATTTTTTTTATTGACAATGGGCTCACTCTTGTCCTCAATCCAGCCCAGAGGTATTGTAGGTACTGGACAATACCTAGGAACCTTTTGGTTACGGAGATATTGAAGGTCAAAGTTCTAACTTTTTCACAACTCCTGTACCGTTTATGCACTAATAAGCTTATTTTTTTGCGTGCGGAACATTGCTGCCGTAAACAGAGATTTTTCGCACCAAAAATGAAAGTCGTTACCCAGTCTGAAGTTTGCTCAATGTTACTTAGTTTAATGTACTTAATGCGTAGTTAAAGACTATGTGATGGGTCTTGTACCCTGTAGGTAGTGGTTCTTTCTCGTCCAAGATGTTATCGCTACAATTAGCAGAAACATCATTGATTTCGGTTTACAAGAAGTAAGGAGGACACTGTTGTGAGACCAGCAGTGCGATTCTGTAACCATCTCACCGTGAAAACTTAGGTGAAGTGAGCGTGGAGTGAGCTGTCATTCCAAATAATGCTAGGGATTGACACTACTGACAACTCACATCAAGCTCACTTCACTTGAGTTTTCATTGCTCTTAAAACGGTGAAGGAAAATATCGTGACGAAACCGGCATGTCCTAGAACCAAAAATTCGAAGACATGTGATATCCGCCAACCCGCTTTGAGCCCGGGTGGTGGATTAAGGCTCACTCCCTATCTCCTCTCCTGAGAGGAGGCCTGTGTCCCAGCAGTGGGAACATTATATATGCTGATTATGATAATGATGACAGATTGAGACAGATTAGAATGCGATAATTCATAAAAATAATCTCTTAAGTAGGTACCTTCTAATCGAACTTTGTGTCGATCGACCAAAAAATCAAAGACATGTGATATCCGTCAACCCGCACTGGGCCCACGTGGTGGAATATGGCCCACTCTCTCTCACAGAGAGGAGTCTGTGTCCCAGCAGTGGGCACGTTAGGACACTATTGCTTCCTCTCGAGTTCCTTTAAAAAAATAGATAATCACCATGACGGTTTAACAAAAAATATTTAGTGAAAACCGGCATAACACTCATATCCGTGAAATGGAGTAGATGTCTACCTACTTGCTCAAGTGCAAGCGACTTTCAAAAGAAATCTAATTCAAACACTACGATTGCTTAATGCTTAGTAATCGCGTTAATACTGTCTCTTGGTTTATGAAATATGAAAGTTTGAGTAGTGTGTTTTAGATTTGAAAATGTTTGGGTTAATTTGTGTTTTGTAATTATCATGGCCGAACTGCAGAATCAGATAATAAAAGTAAATCATTTATTTGCTTAAAACATGGTATACAATGGTGTTAAATAGAAATATAATGGTTGCCTGGAAGAGATCGCAACAAGTGATAAGGCCGCCTAGAGTACTTACCTATATTTTTTAGTGTTCGATCAATTTTTTGTTATGTATTTTGTGGTATACAATAAAGTATAAATAAATAAATAATGGCACAAATATGTTTAGCTAGGATAAAACATAGCATGCAAAATTACAGGGTTTATAACTTACTGGGCATCAACACTTTTTATCTATAAATGAATTCTAAAAAATCTAAATCAGAATCAGTATTTATTTATTTGTAAGAATGTAGTTTAACATAGTATATGGTTAATATTTTATATGTTCTGTACATTCATGATGGTGCCCAAATATTTAAGTAAATGTCATTCTTAACCATTATTAATTTTATGATTTGTTACAATCGATCCATTTATATAGTAAAAGGAAAATGTCATTGGACTAAAAACCCAGAGTCTAGAAGATAATATATAAAATAATAATACACAGCGTGTTTTTTTTTATATCCCATAACTCTAGGGGATCATTTTACTGTACATTGACCCCCAAGAGTTATGGGATATCAAAAAAAACACGTTGTATATATACAGGAGTTTTTTTTTTTGTGGATGGGAAATCAATCAAATCATCAAATGGGTGCAGGGACATCGACGCGCGACGTATAAAACTAGACCTAGACTAGACTCCTAGGAACAACAATATTCTGAACGTAGGTACCTACTCTTAGGATCGTTTTCCAAAACGAAGCGGTGTGTGTGTTTTTTCCGTACGAACCTTCTACAAAGTATTAGAAAACTTGTAAAAAAAAGATGGATGAAATCGGTAGAGTCGTTCTCAAGTTATGGCGTGACCAGGGAAATAGGGATTGATTTATATATACAGGGTTATTTGTAAAACACCAACAACCTCTTAAGAGTTCATTGTACTCATCATTATGAACAACTTTTACTATAGGACCAAACCTGAAATCGCGAAAAAAAAATCAGCTGCTTCCTACATTTTGACGAGTTATGCGAACATAAATGTAGGGAACAGCTGATTTTTTTTTTCGCGATTTTAGTTTTTGTCCCGTAGTAAAAGTTGTTCATAATGATGAGTACAATGACCTCTTAAGAGGTTGCTAATTTTTTAGAAATAACCCTGTATATAGATTCCAACAACCCTTCCCGCCAATGTGCATCACAGATCGGTACCGGGCAGCCGGCCGGATCCCGTTACGGTCACGGTCACCGCGCCGGCTCGCGTGTTACGTAACTATCCGGTAAATCAGTTGCTCTAGCTGTACCTGTATTTATATACGTATATATTTATATGCTACAAGGAACATCACCTCTTTATTTATTATGATTGCCTGGTACTTGATAATGCAGAGTTATTCAACTAACTTACTAACCATCCCTAATTGCGTAACACTCATCATTTCATCATCTGCCTAGCCTTTTCCCATGTTGGGGTCAACTTCCAGTCTGACCGGATGAGGAACAATCTCAATCTGAATCATTTTCAAGGATATTGCTAATCCATTGCTTCGTGTGTTCGAAAAATGTAGCTGCTCAACAACGTAAATAACGCAATGAATGTTGTTGAACTGTCAAAATGAAACCACTAATAGTGTGTTACGCAATTATCCCGCGGGAGGTCTGCTCCCTAAGCAAATATCCGTAGTTGCATCCGAAACTACGGGCATTTCCTACTCCGTATCACTTACGGACAATGACATATTATTAGTTCAGGGCCCGAACTAAGAATGAATGACAGCACAATTTGGCAGTTGTCAATACTCACGATTTGTATTTGCCTGTCAGAAAAATTTAATTTGACACTTATTTTGACCGATGCAACTACTTTCGGAAGGGGTCGTATCTTCATTGACGGACTTAGAGAGTAGCCACCCGGATTCGTCTTCACGATACCCAAATGTCTAATAGTTAGACGGTACGTACTTAATTGCTGTACGATAAAAAGAAATATTCTTCATAATGCAAACTCCTTTTCATCATAATAAATCTGGAAACGTCTACTGCTGACCATACCTAAAGCTACGGTTTCTTAGAAGCGAGGTGGCAGCAGGGTTTGACATTACCGTGTCAAAAAATGCTCTATATGAAAACATACCAACTTACTTTCATAAATAGCGTTTCAGTGACGTCATTCGCTGGTAAATTGGAAACGTTATATGGTGGCTTTATAGCCACCATATAACGTTTGCGCGCGTAGCTTTAGCCTTTATAGGCTAAAGCTACGGTTTCCTCCTAGAGCGGTAGTCTAAACCGCTAAAGAACGCGTCCGTTTCTATGATTTTCCGTTCCATACGATTAACTATTAACTATCACGGTTTCGAGCGGATTAATAAATTATTCTTGCAATAATAATTATCTTTAAATTATGCTCACGATGCGTTTGTCAACTCTTTTTGAGACTATTTTTAACAGTATTTTTAATTCTTCACCCGCTTAAAGGTGCCGTATGTGGAATACCTCGATGTCATTCACTCAGGTGCCATTTAAGCGGGTGCCCAATGTGGAATACCTCAAAATTTCGGACCCCGACCCACTGCGTCACATCACATTACTTGCCCGCGCTATTTGCACTTCAAATGATAAATGATTTTATTTTGTAAGTAGGTTTGTACAAACACTTTTACACGTCAATCATATTTTAAAACTAGATGAGGTCGGCGTTTCCTATCTGACTAGTCTGAGAAGAAAGGCCGAAACAAACTCAGACGTCACAGTCTCTTTTAAAGTCCAGACATAATCTTGGTCAGATCATATGAAGACCATGTGAGTCGATGTCTGAGATGGTCTTTTGAGGAAAGAACCACACAGATTGAGAGGACCTGTCCAGTCAGTGCACGCATATGTCAGAAATCGTGCAGCTCAACTCAATACTTAAGGAGCTCAACGATTCGACGAACAATACCAAAGAAAGGACATTCGTTTTCGCTCAGCGTTCTTTCTGCCTTATTTTGGTTATTTTTATCGACTGGTAGTTCTAGAGATTACTCCGTTCAAACAAACGAACTCGTCAGCTTTATTTATATAGTTAGGTGTTATCATCCACAGCATCCACTCTTGCATACTCAAACCTCTAAAGTGAGTGCGCACACTAGACATTTTAGTTGTTTTGTAAATTGATTGTATTGAACTGTCATTTCGTGTATTGGCTCTTGGCCCACATTTAATCTAGTGTACGCACAACTTAAGATGAAAAAGCAAGCACAGTCTACCTTGCGCCATTATTATAATTGTTACAAAACTAATTAATATTCTAACATTGTTGCATACAAAGCTTAGGTCTTTTAAATTGATGATACTATTTATTTAAAATTCGTCATGATTGCTCAATGATTCTGTAACACAGTGGGAATTAAGTTGTTTTGAGAAAGTTTCACAATAGACTGTGAGTTCAGCCTTAGCTTCTGTGACACGCTTAACTTTGGGTGGACATCCTGTGTCATGTAATCTTTGTTTCAGAAATACTGGTCTATATTTGTACGTTTTGGTGTGTAATCAAACAGCTGGGCATCTGTACCCTAATTGCATAACACACTATTAATCACAATCTGAATCTTGAAGGATATTGCTAATCCAAAGCTTCATATGTTCGAAAAAAAATTCTGCTCAACACGTAAATAACGCAATGGATGTTGTTGAACTGTCAAATTGAAAACTATTGCTACTGTTATGTTAGTGCTGCTACTGATAGTGCGTTACGCATACCTGTTTTGATATTTAATAACTCAAAAGAACTCGAAGGATCTCTGTGATATGAAACCTTCGCAGAAGAAATATTATATTCTCTGGTCGTTAGATTGGACCGCAAAGTAATTCGGAGTCTTGCATCTGGGGCTGCAGTCTCGACCTTCATAGCGATCGTTTTACAACAAAATTCGGTCGCAAAGTCCTGTCACTCCATACATTACACCTGTCAATCCGGGACTTTGCGACCGAATTCGGTCGTAAAACGATCGCTATGAATGTCGAGACTGCAGTCCCTGAACTGGCGAAAACTACAAACCAAAACGATCCAAATCTAGAAAAGCCCCAAAAATTTACTGCGCGTGGGTTTATGTCGGACCGCTTTTTATCACGATTCGAGTGGTGATGAATTGCGGGCAACAAGGTAAGACATAATTAGTTAGATACTATTCAGAAGTCAACCAGCGTTGCAGCTAGGTGGACTACAGTCCACTCCCTTTTACAGAGAGGAGGCCTGCATTCCAGCAGTGAAAATATTATAGGCTGTAGCCCGATTCTCCGGAAACTCGCGTTCGTGTCGCATGACGTCATTGCGCTTCGTCTCCGTATGTCGCTTATAAAACGGTGAGATATCCCGAAATAGCTATTCTCACTACAAGTCGATCTTAAATCACGAATCTAGGGACAATAATGTTGCCATTATGCGTCCCACGAAGTAATCCCTTCCACATAACGATGCGATTTTTTTACGTAATCGTTAATGTACTTTTGACCATCTTTAAAAATGATTTTTAAGGCAAAAACATATTTTGAGCAGCATTATACTTAAAGGTATTTCATTAACATTTATCAATTTAATAATCATTATTGTTTTCGAAACTCCATTTTTATTTTATTATTAACATTAATATAAGACCTCCGTACTACGGAATGCATAGCTCATGTTGATTTGTCAAGTCATGTCATCGATATTTGTCACGTCAAAGTAAAGTCAAAATACAATTTATGTTGTTTGTTTACATTGGTCTACATACTAATAGGTAATTAAATAAAACAGAACGAGCTAATGATATTGTAAGTAAGCTGATGACCAGCACAATAACATAAAAGTTTATCAAGATGGAGAAGAAGAAGAGAAGTGTTGTTGTTTTAAAGAGTGCGGTACTGCACCGGACCGTCCTGCTACATGATTTTCCAACGAACGCTAGGCTGCTGTACCTACGTGTCCTGGCTTCATTACTTTACAAAGGCCCAAAAGATTGTTGGGAAATCCTTGCGAAAACAGATTTCACCCTGAGGCTCGCGTTAGGAGTCTCGTCACAACACGAATTCAATTTTTTTTGTGGTCAAGAAGACTGGGTCCGCCGATTCCTAAGCTCACGGACAACGCTTGACTCATCACGCCGACCTTTCGTGTAACCAGTGATTATTATACTGTCCATGTGCTGCAAGGATCAATAAGACTGTTTTTACAAGGATTTTTCTAAGTGTAGTTTTGTTCAAGCATATTTACGTAACTTGGAAACTCACTTTTTTGTTTATGGATAGATTTTAATAATTTTTATTGTAAAGGATAGGTCTAGATATAAAACGAATATTTCCGTTTAAATTGTAAAAATCGGACCATAAGTTTAGAAATTATATGGGATTTTGTATAATCAAAATGTGCCAACTCACTTTTGTAACAGTTTTTGTTCTAGAAACTTTTTATTGTGCATAGTTAAGTTATATACTAAGGTTTAATTAGCTTAAGGATTATGTAAGGAAGATTATATAACAAAATTGTAAAGATATAACATGGCAAAAATTAATAAAAAGGGGCTTGACAGAAAATTAACAAGCAAAAGGGCTCAAAATACACGAATCGCTTCAAAGTAACGTAGGCCGGGTATAAATAAAAGCGCAGTTTTTGACTGACACTGCGCTGCACGCACACCTATCCACGCGCTACCGGCGTCCCACGACCAGTCTACTATTACGTATCTATTGTAACCCTACCTATTGTAAATTTGTGAGTGTGGATTATACGTATGAACTTTGCTTGTGTGTTTCTATTTCCTAACCCACTTGTTAACGGCCTGCGCAACCTAACTACAAAGCCCTTCAATTATTTGCATACCCATATTATTTTTGTTACTTAGCTAAGTTTTACATTGAAAAACATAAAATAAAGACATTTGAAATATTTATTGTTTGAAATCAAAGAGATTTAAGATAGGTACAATAATTTAATGTCTTTGTTTGAAATGCTTTTGAACCACTTTATTTCTAGTTACAAAAGAACCTTTTTAAGAATACCTTACAGACTAATAAATAAATTCAGTATACATCCAAGTATAAACCACAAAAACATAATTATTATCACACCACACATGGGAGTTTACTTTTGGTCATGCTTCTCTGTAACATCTATACACATCTCCAGCCGGTCAAAATTCAAAGTCTAGTTCGACTGCAACGTCCTTCTTTCGGCACTTAAGACCTTGGCTCTTTCTCTCTCGATATTTGTCGATCCAACCGAGAAATGTACGGGAGCAAAGTGGGCACTACAGCTCAAAAATCCTCGCTTGCACGAGTAGTACCGCGTTTATTGTGGTTGCGGCGCGATCGACCTTTCTTGCCCTCAACCAGAGTAAAGCCTGGCAAAGCCGTCCTTGTCCATTTGACTGGTTTTAAATCCGGCGCCTTCCGCTTCTGTATCTCATGTGTCTCATTCATCGACGCTACACAAGCAACAACTATCCACAGTTGAGAATTTTGGCGGAAGCCAGAATTTTTCTTCGTGTGTTTTTCCTTGTGGTGATGGTCGTAGAGTCTTCTAAGATGTTTATGAACACATTTTGTTAAAATATAGGTATTTATTATTTTCTTTCGCAATTGACACAAACATGATTGACATAACCACTGTTTGACGTTCGTACGGTGGTCGACACAGATCATACGTCACGTGTCGACTGGTCATGACTACTCTTTGCATGTCGCATGTAAACTAAGGCATGACGCGTGTCTTTCCTGCGTGAAATGCTCGAATCGTCATGGTGAGAATAGCTCGGCTTGATTTTGTCATGGGAAAAGTACGAATCGAACGTCAATAACGAATGCGACATATGGGAGAATCGCTCTACTGGTTATGCGGTTCTGAAGCTAAAACTGAACTTTGTCACAGACAACATAGAAACATTTAATTTCTCAAAAATCAACTTCAAAAACTTCCACATTAAAAATAGACTGTGCAAGCTTTAACAATCAAAAACGGCTGGTCGATTGGCAGAGGTGTGCGCAGGTGCCGGAGCGCGACGCAGCTGGCAACGTCATCCCCGCCTGGAAGCGCCAGATGCTGGCCCGAAGAGCTGCCGAAAAAGCCCGAAAGGACCTGGAGAGGGAGCTGGCAGGGGAAGCAGAGAGGCGAAGGGCGGCGGCAGTACCTGCTTGGAAGAGGCAGCTGTTGCAGCGGAGGGAAGAGGCTGAGAGCAGGTTGAGGTCCGTTTTGTTTTGGATAGGGCATGGGAGAGGGCTGAAATCTAAAACTACTGGGTTTAAACGGAGCGAATAGTGTGTGTTTGAGAAAAAAGCTTAAAAGTGACAATTATCTGTTTGAGTTTGAAAAATGGGAGTTTTTGGTTCGATGCCAGAAAGAAGGAAGATGTGTTTTTAACACATCGACTTAGCATATTGTGGGGTTGAATAGTTCTGGAAATATTCTTAATAATTTCAATCCTTATACTTATGGTTATTTTAATTTTGTTGTGATAATCTTTTTCGCCGCTGAACAGTCTTAAATCTATAGTTGAGGAAACTTCAGTGACCGAGAAAAGAGCAATTCAAAGACAGTTTCTCTTCTTTCCTTGACTCTAAAGTCTTCTTTTACCGTTCCAGACATTCCATATATACTCCGAAGGTAGAAGAGACGAATGGGCAGCAAAATGGCGAGTGGCGAGCTTACCCGAGCGGGACGCAGCGAGCCGTGTCCATAGACAACATCAGCATGTGTTACGACACTCCTGCGCAACCCATGCGGGCGCCATCAGAGGCCAAAATGTCCAGTGATCATTGTAACGGTTTGTACTTTGAAGATTTGATGATTGATTTATGTTTACTATAAAAAGAGAATTTTAGAATTTTCGTCAGTTATTTTAAAGCCAATTAGCTGTTCCATACATTTTGACTGCGTAGGTGTTGCCCTTTTCTATGAAACAGCCGATTTTCTTTTAATAACCTACGAAAAATTTCTATTTTAGGGGGTCCCCTGGGGGGTCCCCTTAGGGTATCCTTGTACAGCTATAAACGTTATTTGAATGTCTACAGTTCACTGATGAATTCTAGTCTCGAATTCTGAAATCAGTAGCTAATATGGTATTTTAAAGACACCAAAAACCAATCACCACGTTCTTATGTTGCTGATTAGAACTCCACAATAATATTTTCTCAATAGCAATAGCCCGGATATTGATATTGCCATCAACCAACTACAAATCCCGACGGATTTGAACTTGGTTGATGGCAATATGCTCACCCAATTACAAGGGACTTAAACATAACTGGCGAAATATGGATGTACCATAGATACACTTCTGCCTAATCCTTCGAGGAATACGGGCGTGATGTTATGTTAAACTATTTTGCTATGCACTTATATGTTTATATTGCACTTGCAGGCCATTCCACGTCTAACGGAAAACATGTGGACGAAGAAGAAGAAAAGGCAAAAATTATACCCTGGCGAGCACAACTGCGCAAGACCAACAGCAAGCTAAACCTCCTAGAGTAGAGATACAGGACAGGAACCGAAGAGAGTAGACCTTCACACAGGGGACAGGAGCCGAAGTGTCGCCCACCTCAAGAGGCACCGCGTGTGGACCGCGCGGCTGCAGGGCCTTAGCTCTAGGGTTGGCAAACATAGTCAAATACGAAGAAATAATGCTCAGTTGCTCTCAAATTTAATTTATTTAGGTTAGTTTTTGTAATTATTGCTATTTATTATTTTGTACTACTTTCTCGAAATTTTAAGAGCATTCGCAATATGTATGTGGCAGAACAACACATGCCCAAAGTGACTAAAGGCCGCGCGGTTTACTTGCGGTTGTAGGCTAAATTTTTTAGTCACATTTTTATCTCAGCATTCGTGAAGCAACGCCATTCAGTGTAGTACGTTATGTTCGTTGCTCGATATAAATATAAACCTAATATTATAACGAGTCCAAATAATTGTTGAAGTGATCGATAAGCGAAAATATATCGTACATTATTGATAACCGACATTTATTGTAAGAAATGAAGATGCAAGCAAGTTTTTTCCGAGTCGATTAAGTAGATTTAGACTAAAGTAGTAACTCCAACAATATTTGATTTTTAGTAATATGTTTTGTATTAAAAAAAAATATTTTGTATGTTTTGTTTGTTATTTGACGTTAACTTTTATATATTATTTTTCAACTAAATTTTCATATGTATCTGGTGGAAAAAGATACGTATTTTAAATTTAGTATATACAATTTTGTTAACGATTAAAAATAAATGATTTATGTAGGTACTTATTTTTACTGTAGTCATGTAAAAATGTAAATCTACTTATAGATGGTTTTAAACAAGTTTTAAATATATTCTAGTTATCGATGTAAAGAATATGGTCTATACTACTTATTTTAAATCTCTATGGAATAAATATTGTGGAAAAATCGAGAAATTATTTCGACCAAGAATGATACGAGGTCGATACTCGATAAAAATACCGTCCAGTCTTATAAAGAAACTATATTGATTATCTTAAAAACGACATGAAACGCTGAAGTAACTAACACATTTGCTCAAACTAGACAATAAAAATAACTTTCTATGCATAAAAGCTAGCATCGACAATTTGAGCCTAGCCTTTCCCCAACTATATTGGGTCGGCTGCCAGTCTAACAGGATGCAGCTGAATACCAGTATTATACATGGAGCGACTGCCTATCTGACCTCCACAACCTAGTTACTGGGAAATACAATACCCCTTGGTAAGACTGGTTGGCTTAAATGTAAGTCGTCATATCAGCGAGAATATTAAAGATATAATTACGAAAATATAATTATTTAAAAATATAATCTGTTAGGGTTTTTTTTTTAATAATGCAAGTGATACCAATGTTGCAATATTAGTGTTTAAGCTTAAAAAGTGGGCTTCTGCAATAAAATTTGTGTGACCTACTTATTACGTCTACGTGTGTTGATTTTATTCAATACTTCTGAATCTTATTGTAATGTTGTTAAATAAAACGCTATTTGCTTAAAACTTGTTTTATTCTCCTATATAGACTGATATACAACGTGGCGCTACAATGGCGACATTAATTTAACACACGGGTAGGGCTAGTGGCCAGTAATCATAAAAATTATAACAACATAAAAAAAATTGTAACTTGAAAACTTCCACCTGCGCCGCGCGCCGACATAGGGCTCTCTCTCTTTCCTTCAATTCGCCTTCTCTTTGCTCGTTAATTGTTTTAATTACATTGATGCGATGTTATGATCCGTGACCCCGCTGAGTTATTTAAGTCAGGTTGCTCTAAGATGCTATTTTATAAAATTGTTAATAAATAAATAAATATTAATGTTTAATTAAATTAAAATATATTCATAAAACTACAACGCAAAACCGTATACGTGTGTTAAATTAATGTCGCCATTAAAGCGCCACGCTGTATACTTTTCTGAAACAGAACTCTAGCTGCTGATATACACAAATCAAAAGTGTCTAGTGATTACACATTACATCCTGTCCATTAGGTTAACCGTTTTTTGACAGCTGTTTTAGAACGAACTATTCCAGATTACGGAAAAATTCACTTTAAAATACGTGATAAAATAAATATAACCACCTTATCTTATTGAATTATCTTATTTATGGCTTCTCACAGACATTATAGTACCGTATGTGTATCAATCAATGTATTGTGTGTTGCTGCAATCACTCAGTTCTCAGTTAGGACTAAACTAATATTTATCTTCTGTCCTTTTCTAAATTAAATAGAAAGAAAAAGATGCATTGATCTTAAATTTAGTTTAGTTAGTGAACAAGGGAATCGGCACTGTCTATTACGACATAAAGGAGTGAATCATGGGAATTTGGTTTCTTCAATGATTACTTTAATAATACTTTTGGAAATTTGGTTTATTAAAAATTACAGAGGACACAAAAAATATCGACTGTTCGTGCGGTTGACCAGTTGCGAAGTCACCCGTAGGTTTAGGTAGGTTACTTTGGAGTTTTTTACTCACACCGCCACGGTAATTGCGCCTTGTCAAAGTTTTAAGGCAATGTGTTTCTGCAGCACACGGTGCTAGTAAATAGGCAGCAGTTGAGCCTAAACAGGCACCACTATCTGGCATACAGCTACCAACGCAATGGCTAAAGAGCAGGCACAGCTTCTTGAAATCGACAGCATCTCTGTCAGGAAACCCGGCCGACGCCCGTTGCAAACTATGGCAGGATACTCTTCCCGCTCCTACATGCTACCACCAAAGGAGCATCTCCCTGCAGGGCGTAACCTTCCGTGGTCCACTTGGAAGTCTCTGAACCGTCTGTGTCCCAAAACATGCAGTCAAAGTTAACTCTGCGCTGCCACTGACGACGCCGTGGAAGTGGCAAAGTTTTGGGCCAACGTGATTTAAAATTCAGTCGTGCCAGCGACACGAAGCAGAAGGAGAACAAAGAACGTTATTATGGAGACAAGACGTCACTTGAGCTGAGAAGAAATGCTTATAGCCATGAACCTACTCCTACACTACTCCCACACTACTCCTACCCTACTCCTATAAGTAAAACGCTGATTGATTGATAGAACCTAGCGGACCCGGCAGACGTCATCCCACCCAAAAAAGCAGCGCCACCTACCGGGTTCATTGAAAGCCCAAATAACCTTATCCTGACAATAACCGAAACAAAAAAAAAAATATCCAATTTGGTGCAGTCGTTCAAAAGTTATAGGCGTACATACATTTCGAATTTTTGAAATCGGCACAGTAGGTAGTTTTTGAGTTTATTCATTACAAACATACACAAATACAAAACTACAAAAATACAAATCTTTCCTCTTTATAATATTAGTATAGAAGTATAGATGAAACAGTCTTGAAAACAAATCACAGCCAAATAAATCATATGGTTTATTTGGCTATGGATTTAAACAGAAGTAAGTATGAATGGTGTGGTCTAATTTTGGTCGGTATTTCTATCAACTTTTAAAATGTAATAAGTGGTTATTGTGACATAACGATAATAGTTGGACATATGGTATCGCGAAGTTTTTGGTAGATATTGATATTTTCTTTAATATTGTAGAACATACTTTTGTTATATCATCAATAGTTTCCGCAGCGCATGCGACGAAAGACGTTTTAGGGACGTTTTTTTTACACCTTGGGTTACGTTACTTAAGTTTTAGTAAGGATCACTAGTCTTTTCTAGCAATAAATATAGCCTATGTCACTCAGGGTAAATGTAGCTTTCCAATGGTGAAAGAATTTTTTAAATTGGCACAGTAGTCAGTTTATTCATTACAAACATACATACAAAAATACAAATCTTTCCTCTTTATAATATTAGTATATACAACACGATTTGACAGTTGCCCTAGTTCCAATGTGGTTTTGCACGTCCGAAATAATTAATCGGGAGAAGGGCTCACTCCAAAGTATCGAACTACCTTCAGATGGGCCCGTATCTTTGTTGACGGATGTGGAGAGTAGGTTCCCAGAACCGTCACGTACGACTTTACACGGTGTAGCAATCCCAGAAAATTGCATTAGAAATAAATTGTAATCGTAAACATGAATCATAAAACGTTTCTGCGCACAAACACAATACCTACTTATCAAATTCTCATAAAGCTGCAGCAATTTTATGGACATCGCAAAATGCATCGGAATGGGTTCCAGATTTAGTCATGTTCCATTTTGTATCGCCGTTTAGAGGTACGAAATACTTAATATATATTTTTTTTAATATTAAAGAACAGACTGCAACTAAAAAAAAAAAACTTGAGAGGTGTCAAGGGACACCCGGATGGAAAGAAGTATAACTGGCTTGCTTTCTATAAGAGAGAGAGAGAGAGACAGACAGAGAAACACGCGCACGCCGCACGGCTTACAACTATAGCAAAAAGTGTCGTTCCAACTTTTGGTCTTAATTTTTTCCGTCTAGCTCCCTTTCGCAAAGCGCGATAAGGAACTTCGTTCCAAAAATCATAACAAACGCCCTTTTCAAGTAGTCTGATGCATAATCTACCTATAATATTCCCACTGCTGGGACACAGGCCTTCTTTTGGTGAGAGAGAGTGAGCCGAGTAATCCAACACGCGGGCCCAGAGCGGGTTGGGGTGTCACACGTCTTCCCATTTTTGGTTGGTTCTAGGATATGCCGGTTTCTTCACGATGTTTTATCGTGAAGAAATCGGCATATCCTAGAACCAACCAAAAATGCGAAGACATGTGACATCTAGCAACCCGCACTGGGCCATGCGTTCACTATCAAAAGCAAGCCAATTATCCGACTAATATTATAAACGCGAAAGTTTGTGAGGATGGATGGATGAATGGATGTTTGATACTCTTTCACAACTACTGCACGGATTTGGATAAAATTTGGCACACAGATAGTTTATAACCAGGATTAACACATCATATATTTATCCCGTTATTCCCACGGGATCGAAACTTATGCGGGTGAATCCTTGGGGCGGAGCTAGTGTACTATAAAACCTTAAAAGTCATATCATATTTTTGATTTTTTTACAGTTCCACTTTTACTATGGACGATATTGATGGCGTCAAGCAGTTCTGGCAATATCAAGGTGAATTTGTCAGATGCAAGTATAATATCAAGTTTTTTAGAAAAAATCATAAAACCTTATATAGAAAACAATCAAATTATCGATGAAAAGCCGAGGTTGGTGGCCAGGATTAAAACAAAAGAAGATCTTATAATATTAAATGATATTGAAAACGCAATCAGACTAAAAGTAATTCAATTGAAGCCGATGCTACAAGACAATGACAATACAAGAAAAAAATCAGAAACAAAAACTTCAAATAAATTAAAAAAAATAACAGAATCAGATGATGAATCAGACGATGAAACAACCATTATAGAATTCATACCCGAAAGAAGCAGAAGGACTAATGTAAAGTCAGGTTTAAGAGAAACTAAACAGGACACAGAAAAAAACATCGAAAAGTACAAACAGTTAAGGCAAAACATAACATTATTGCTAGGCAAAGAAAACACTTCAAGATTAACTAATAAGCTGATAATAAAAACGTTAGACGAAATGTTATCTCTGCTGATACAGTGCAAATGGAAAAGTGGAGATTCAAGAGATCTACTGAATCAACTCCTCAAAAACACACGGAAGTCAATGGAAAATCTGACAGACAAAGAATTAGACCAATATAAATTGACATGCTACATGAGACGTAGAGATAAGGATGGCAATCTGGGCTATAATGACGATCCCAGCCATTCTGGGCATAGTCTCACAAAGTCAAGAAGAACTTTTGGTCGAGGAAATGACATAAGAGTTAAAAATCAATGCCACAATTTCATAGTTTGTTCAGACGAACTAAGACGCTTCTTAAAATTAACTCACAAGAACTTAAATGATACCGCCGTCAGCACTTTTACAAATTACGCTGCTATGTATATTAGAGACATAAAAGAAAAAACTTCATTCGTCAATGATGATATAACCTCTTTATTAAACAATGCAACCAAATCTGTAGAAAAGGTTGTCAATCAAGTATTCCAAAACGAATTAGAACACTTCACTTTAGATACAAATAAAAATAAAGCAACGAACATTGAACATATCAACAATTTCATAACAGCTACAGCTGGTCAAACTAAAAATAACCTTAGCCAGTTTGTAGATGACAAAATGAGTGCTTTGGAAATTAAATTTATTAAAACAATTAAAGATGATCTTAGAGTTAATTTGAAAATGGACATGGATAATTTCAGTCAGCAGTTTGAAGATAAAATTTGCGAATTTTTCGCACTGTGTAATGGTAAAAATACACATGAAACTACAGGGATTAATAAACTACGGGTAAGACCTAAAGATCCTGAAAACGTCTATGTTAAAGTACAAGTGAGTTTTGACGACGAATTGAAGGATTCTTTACTCCGTTTTGGCGAGGAGAATCTGAATTCTTGGCAGCGAGATAACACTTATCAGTTCGGTAAACGTTTATTCGATGCATTTGATCGAAGGAAGTATAGTAATGTTAATGTAACTAGAACTACTATTAGTTCGACCGCTACGACGGATGGTGTTGTCAGCAGCGAAAATGGGGTAGTAGAACAGTTTTTTAAATAAAATAAAAAATATATTTTTTAAATCGATACAAATGTTAAATTAGTATTAAATAAACAACAAAAATATTAGGCAGTGTTGTTCATAAGTTTTAGCCCTTGACTATTTGACAATGTGCCTTTAGGATATTTGTTTGTTTCAATTATAATAATATATTCTTGATGACAGACTACTTTTGAGGCGGGGCTGCAAGGGCAGGTACCCTCTAACCGCTGTAGCTACAGAGTAAGTGCCAATTACCAACTTTATCCTCAGATTTTGGAAAAATAGTACATCCAGCTAGGAAAATGTTAATTGACACGTTCTATTTTTATAACAACAAATAAACAATGACTATTTTGGATTAAGAAAAAAAAAATTGTTATCGAGACCATTGCGTAAGGTGCACACAACAACCGGACTCCCCAAATGTCAACTTCACCTGCGCGCGGTAGACCCTGCCACTGACGGAAGAGGCGCTGGCGACCGACCGATGGCGGTATATCCATCCAACACACCTAAATTCTCAACAGCGATAACAGGCAGCAGCGTCATCGTTGTGAAAGGTTCTGCAGGTCACCAACCGACATGCCCAGCATGGTGATTACGGGCATTAAACCTCCAATGAATAAAGCGCCACAACGACGGCCCCCAGTTCCGGCTTGTCCTGGTTGAGGTAGCGATCGCGGTAACGGCGGGATGGGGGGTGCGAAGAATCCCCGCGTTACGGCAGACTACCAACGACGACTACGTCTGGCTACGTACGGACGCCAGCAGGTCAACCTACCCGAAACTGTCAGATTTTCCCAATCAACATTGAACCTAATGGTTTAGCAATAAAGTCGAAAATCTATTAAAGAAATCTGACAGATTGTAGTAGCTTGATGTGCTGGCGTCTGTACAATGGATGTTCTATGAGGCTGGACCAACATTGAAACCTTGCCAAACTTGAGGTAGAGTTAGGTCGCATTAACTCTTATATGTATATTCTGGGGTTATCTGAAGTCTGAAGACATGGAGAAAATACGATAACCCTGGAGTCAGCTGCCTATTCTTCTACCGCGAAGGTGATTAGCTCTCCCAAGAAGGTCTCGGCTTTCTCGTCGACAAAGACCTCATCGACTGTAACCGTAGCGCGTACCTTGTGTAACAATTTTTTTAATCCATAGTAGGCAAGCCAACCTATATTCAAATTTTATTTGTTTCAAGTTGACGTTATTTCAAGTTAAACAACTATCAACTTTATTTTAATGGTACCTAAGTTGATTTCAGAGTGACTAGCACCTATTGAAAAAGCTATAAAAATGTTTGAAGTTGTAGCGTAACGTCTGAACTGTATTGTGGAGGAATTAAAATTTCTACGCTATGGGGTCTCCATAGCGTAGAAATGTTTCGTCGGTCATCAAAAAAAAAAAAAAATCTTCTATTTCCTACGCGGGACGTATAGAACAGAAATATATTTTTTAATAGTAATAGTAGTTCCAGTTTGCTCGTCGATGTCCCTGCCACCCTTTATACTTTATTATACACCACAAAAATACATAACACAAAAAATACATCAAACACTGCAAAATATACAATAGGCAATTTTGTCAATGTTATTGATATTTTGTATTTAGGTTTATTCAATAAAACAAACGTCCTCGACTGCCAAGACGGAAGGAAGTATATTTATTTTTTACATAGACATTAAAATACATACAGTCTTAAGACTATGGAAAAAACGTCATACAACCTATAAGCGACACCTTGTACGGACGCCAGCAGGTCAAGCTACCCGAAACTGTCAAATTTTCCCAATCAAGTTTGAACCTATGTTGCGATAAAGTTGAAAATCTATTAAAGAAATTTGACAGATTGTAGTAGCTTGATGTGCTGGCGTTAGTACACACGGCTACACATCAAGCTATGCAAAACCAGTATTGGCTGACCGTTCATTGTGTGAAACTATCATACAAAGTGAGGCCAAGACAAACTGGTTTTGTATAGCTTGACGTGTAGCCGTGTGTACATTGGTGTGCATACACATGAGTGACACGCACCGACGATAGAAGCCACTGCAACCGTCGACGCTTGTTGACGACATCGAAAATACGAAAATGCAGAAACAAAGACACCGACTTCCGAAATTAAACTAATTTTTTGTTTTATGTTGCTTTTAAATAGATTGTTTTTTTTTTTTTGTAACAAAAATTTTTTTTTCCTCTATGAAATGAAAAAGTATCACGTAAAACGGACCAGTAATGAAGGAAAAATCGGTGTATTTACATGTATATATATTTTTTTTAAATCCCCCAAATACATAACTTCCTCCTTTTTCTGAAGTTGGTTGGGTTAAAAATAGTAAGCGTAAGATCAAGCCCGTTTTCCCTGAAGGGTTAAACAGAGGCTGTGTGATATTTTGCGCTTAATTAAAGCGCAGCCACATATAAATGGCGTCGGGCGCGGACATGGCACGGGCGGCTTCCTATTCCATTCAAATTTCATACAAAATGCCTGGAAATAAAGGGCAATTTAGGACACACGGTATGTCGTTGCTTGGACATGGTTATGACGCGCCAATTCGGCGGCCGCGCCTGAATTTGAATGGAATAGGAAGCCACCCGTGCCACGTCCGCGCCCGACGCCATTTATATATTATGTGGCCTGCGCTTAAGATATACCTACATACAATAGTTTTTTGGTAGATATCTATGAATTCAACCCACAAGTCACATTAACATTTATTCGAATACAGATTTGTTCAACGTCGATATTTAGGCACAGTTCCGGCGTCGTAGTAGACCTCTTCACCCCACGAGTAATTATACCAAATGTATTCTCCCCACCAAGGTATAGGTGCTGCCCACTTTGAATCTTCGAAACGTTCGTCCAGAAACACACATTTTGAAAGCCCCAAAAAAGCATCGTACATGAAGTTCAACACAGGGTAGGTGTCAACTACAGTGAAATAATGTGTGGTTTGCCTCGACCTGAGTTTCATAGAAAACGCGCAAATACCCGCCATTCCATCTCTACGCCACCCTTCATTCTTATAAGCTGTATGCATACCACCACCTGAATCGAATCCATATCTGCCCCAATATTCTCCCATAATGCAGTGGAACCAGTGCCAATCACTCTGGAAGTAAAACGGTATTGTTAAAAAATTACAAAAATCTCGTCACTTCTAAATAAGAACCAAATTTTAGACAGGCCATGCGCACGCGGCCTACTGCGTTGGAGGTCTAGGTACTCTCTAATCCCAAATCCGTAGTTACGGCCAAAGTTTCGGGAATTAAGATTAGTTCGGGAGGCGAACTAAAAATTAAATGACAATACGATTTTACAGCTGTAATTACTCCCGATGTATTTTTGCCCGTTTGAAAAAGCTAATTAATCGGTAAAGTTCATTCCGAAGAATTAAACTATTTTATGACGGGCACGTAATTTCTTTGACGGACTAAGGGCGATTGTGCACTACAAGGAATTTTACTGTCCGAACATCCGAATTTTACGGTCCGAAGTGGCATGAAAAAAATGGATGATTGGCTTGTGCACTTGTCCGTCTTTACTCGGATGATACGCCTCAGTTTAGGGTAGCTCTGTCTTTGAAACTACACGCCACGCACGCGAAATTACGCACCATCCTTCCCCGCGCCCGCCCCACCCGCCCATGAAAACGGACGTAGTGCACAAGCATAAACACGTTTTTCATTGCTGTCATTTCGGACCGGAAAAAACCGTTCCGGAATGGGGAAAAGTAAAATGTCGGACGGCAAAATTACGTATAGTGCACAAACTAGTATATACATTATATGGCGTGCCATATCGGACCGTAAAAAATCGGACTGCCGGACAGTAAAATTCCTTGTAGTGCACAATCCCAATAACCTATTTTCAGTTAAAGACAGATCGTAGCCATAATCATTACCTGTCAGTATAATATTTATAATCATACAGATCGCTACTGATATATATTATTGGGACGTTAAAATCAGACATAGATAGGTTTTTCTACCTCCCCAGTATGCCAAAACTGGTGATATATAGGTAATTTTGTTCGGCCCCCTGGGACGGATTTAGAGACTTACATACTGGTGAGTAGTGGTGAGCGTGTGAAGACTTAGACACTGGTGAGTAGTGGTGAGCGTGTGAAGACTTAGACACTGTTGAGTAGTGGTGAGCGTGTGAAGACTTAGACACTGGTGAGTAGTGGTGAGCGTGTGAAGACTTAGACACTGGTGAGTAGTGGTGAGCGTGTGAAGACTTAGACACTGGTGTGTAGTGGTGAGCGTGTGAAGACTTAGACACTGGTGAGTAGTGGTGAGCGTGTGAAGACTTAGACACTGGTGAGTAGTGGTGAGCGTGTGAAGACTTAGACACTGGTGTGTAGTGGTGAGCGTGTGATTAGATACTGGTGAGTAGTGGTGAGCGTGTGAATACTTAGACACTGGTGAGTAGTGGTGAGCGTGTGAAGACTTAGATACTGGTGAGTAGTGGTGAGCGTGTGAAGACTTAGACACTGGTGAGTAGTGGTGAGCGTGTGAAGACTTAGACACTGGTGTGTAGTGGTGAGCGTGTGAAGACTTAGACAATGGTGAGTAGTGGTGAGCGGGTGAAGACTTACACACTGGTGAGTAGTGGTGAGCGTGTAGGTGGGTTTCCAGTGTGTTAATTCTATTTCAAAATATAATAAATAACAAGTTCAATGTGAGAAAATACCTTCGGACAAGGCCACACATGAGCTTGTGTTTTAACGATGTACCTAAACCAAGGCAGCGGTCGGCGTTTATAGGACTTCATAAACATGAATCCAGCAACCATACTGATATCATAATATCGTGGAATAGTCGAAGTATACTCAAACCTGTAAACAAAAAATATCGAATTGGATTACTTTAAGCTGTCGGTGTCTAGCTTAGTGCGCAGACATACGAGAGGCAGGGGATAAATGCGCGGCAGAGCCAACTGCAGTGTCGCTCGTGTGTCTGCGCAGTAAGCTAGACACCAACCGGTGAGCAAGTATCGTAAAGGACTTTACGACGCACACAGCTAAATATGGTTTTAAGTCCACGATAGTTCGACGCGCAGCGCGACGCGCGTGGTGGATAACAGCGGGGTAATTACGTAACGCACTAACAGCTGCACACTAACAAATGGCTTTCATTTTCACAGTTCAACAAGATTCATTGCGTTATTTACGCTATTGAAATACTATATACGCAATGAAAGAAATAATAATGCGTTTATTGGCATTACAGCAAAATAAATACACCTTAAAACTATAAGAACAGAAAACAAAGATTATAATGCCAAAAGGGCCTCAGCTCAGCATAATGTCAGATGACAACACAAGGTGTACAGTCACGAGCAAATGTATGTATACACTTGGCTTTATTCAAAAGCGATTTAGTCCTTTATTTTTGTTGAATAAAATTTTATGTTGCTACGAACATAGTATTTTTGAACCCATAGAGGTGTTTGCAATGTGTCGTATTTCATGGTTGTTTTCGTTATTTCACGCAAAAATCGCTATTGAAAGTTTCCAAGTGTTGATATATTAGTGCTCGTGACTATTACAGTATCAATGAATTCCTAGATGACATATTATGACATTGTAACTTATGATTGATTTTATTACTTTTACTTTGACATTTATTATTTACTAGCTTCTGCCCGCGGCTTCGCCCGCGTGGATGTCGGAAATTATCCCACGGGAACGTGCTAACAGGATAAAAATGTATGTGCTTCCCCAGGATGCCATCTCTCTCGCGGGCCCTTTGTGGCTAATTACAATAGAAAACCAATTGTGTCTCATTAGTGGTGATTAAGAGGGAACCTATATGATATCTTTACCTAAGTACCTACCTAATTAAAAAAAAAAACTCAATAACAGAAAATTAAATACCTACCTAAATAAACCTATTTCTGATGATAACTAATCTAAACTCAATAAATAAGCAAAATCCCTAAAAACTAATATCTATACGAATGACTAATCCTACCTAACAGTACCTATTATAAAATAACCTACGGTCACTACGTACACTATCAAATATGCTACCTATACTTTAAAATTAAAATCTATACCTACGACTTATATGAAAATAAACCTAAATAACTCTAAAAACTAAAAGGAATAAAAATGAACTCCACTGCGGGTGACGTAACCTACGACAAACTTATTATTTGCGGTTGAGACAGTAATGGGTCTAGGGATCGAACCGCAAAATTAAGTTTGTTTTTTATTGTATATACTTTTCCGGGATAAAAAGTACCCAGTGTGGTGCGCAGGATATTAAAGAATAATTATACCAAGTTTCATCGTAATCGAACCGGTAGTTTTTGCGTGATGCCTGAACAAACAGACAGACAGACAGACAGACCGACAGACAGACAAAAATTTTTTTAATCACATTTTTGGGTTCGGTGTCGGTCTAGTAACACCCCCTGCCATTTATTTTTTTGATATTTTCAATGTACAGAATTTTCACTTCTACAGATTTATTATAAGTATAGAATAGATGTTCTGTAATTTGTATGGTGTACAATAAAGAGTATTCTTGTTTTTATTTACTTCCCTAAATGTATTTAATGAATTTTATTTTATATTATTTATTTTAATTGCAATTGTATACCTATCTAATGTTTTTTTTTTCAACACAATGTACCTATATTGTTTTGAAATAAATTACTTATGATTTATACACCTGACGCTGATTTTCAGCTGCAACCCAAGAGTGCCATACGCTAGAATAAAAAACACATAGGAAATGTGTGTCCGTCACTGACCTATAGTAAACAAGTACGCTGCACTAAATATAATACACGAAATGACAGTTGTTTTTTGTGCCGATTCAAAGCGCCCCCGCTCGAGCGTCTCAGGAACTAAAATTGACACATTGTTGCAAATGGTCGTCGTGTTGTTTTGGTATGTCTTATGATTTAGGTTTTGGTGAAGGGCGGGCGTTTTTGGGGGAGACTGTCTTTTGTAATTTTGACGTTCGAAAAGTGCTGATTCTCAGCCTAATTTGAATAAATGACTTTTGATTTTGATTTTAGGTCTAAATCGTGGAATCTACTTTTTTTTGTTTACTATGTGTTTACTACGAGATATTTAGAACATTTTTACAATGAGTGTACGCGCATTTTGTAAAACTCACTATCAAGAATATTAGTTCCGCGGACGCTCACGTTGTTATCAGCGCCTGTCATGCCTTTTTTTTTTTTTTTTTGAGGATGGGAAATCATCAAATGACCCCTCCCGCTCTGGGTGGAGCAGAAGGGAGTGTCAGACTCTTACTGACTAAAACCCACCCGTGTTCCTTCCTTAGCCCTGTATGTTCCAGGGCAGCGGTAAACCCTTTCGGATGTTCCCGCTACCCGCCTGTCATGCCTGCGCATGTCTTCGTTTTGTCATCGATAGCATGATGTCCATACTGTGTTGCATAATATAGCTCAGTGGTGTCCGTTATAATAAATTAAGAGAATTAATTAAATGTGACATATTTAGTTCTGGGTTTTGAATTAACTTACCAGCCAGATGCCGCTCGCGGACATATTATAGTAGTACTGAACGAAAAAGTTCCTCCATAAAAAGGGTATGTAGCAGCCCAGATCGAAAGATCGTACATAGCTGGTATAGGATGGGAAACATTTACTTGATAGTCATATACATACTGAAACAAACAAGCTTTAGTTAGTAAATAAACCAGAACCACGGACATTAGTCCAAATGTAGCACGTCTTCCCAATAAACGTACGGCCAAACATATGTATGAAGACAGGGCACAAAACAATATTTCTAGCCAGGAATCGAACCCGTTGATTTTGAAAAAAAAAACATACTGTTTTATTACACCATTCGATAGTGTCGCTAATAAGGATCGAATTCTGGGGCTGCAGTCTCGACATTCATAGCGATCGCTTTACGACCAGATTGACAGGTGTAATGTATGGAGTGACAGAACTTTGCGACCGAATTCGGTCGTAAAGCGATCGCTATGAAACAAAGAAAAAAAAATGAAAAAGTGAAAATGTTTTTTTTTTAATTTTTTAAGTAAGTAATTAATAAATTTTTTTTGTTTGTATTTTTTTTAAATAATAAATTTCCTTATTATTTTATTCTTCACAAGAAACAAAGCAATGTATAGCGAAACTAAAGTGGGGGCAATGACTTCCCAGTCACCGCCGGTGGCGACTGGGAATTTTTATTCCCATTTGCCTCCGGTGGCAATCCCCGCGGGGGCGACTGGGAATGTACGCGTTCTTCTCCATAGAGATCTACGTTTTGGAATGGACAACTTCAACTTTCTGACTAATTCACCGACTATTGGCGGTGCCCAGTAGTAGGACCAATCTACTGAGTAAAGCCCCTATAACGCGCACCTTGCATGTACTCAATGACGTGGCGGACAGTATAGATCTTTTTACTTGTTCTCTGAGTGAGTTCACAAAAAACACGATGTACAGAATATGTTATTGTAAGTAATAAAATTATGGCCGCACTATTGAATTAGGAAATTCCTGTAATGATAGTGATGGTGAGTTAATAAATAAATAAATAAATCACTTGACAATTCAAAAGTAAATGGTTCAATTAGAATAAATGCTTTGAGTGTAAGATATGGTCCAGTCCAGATCACAATGCTACCGTGATACAGTTTCGACTAGTACGGAGGACAGTGTGAATCGAATGCTACAACCTAAATAACGATATCAGTGTAAATTATTTTTGGTGAGTGATTAGTGCTTAAATACTAATAATTATCATGTGAAGTAAGTACCTACTTAACAGACAACTTTAAGACATTATACAGGTGAGAAATATAATATCACAGTTTTGTTAGTATTTGAGCGAGGGATCTGCGTTTGTAGTGTCTACCTACCAAATGTTAAAAATACCTAATTATATGGTTGTACTTTTTTGATGCAAATAAAGTTATTATTATTATTATTATACAATGACGAAAAGAACAAGTGACTCTCGGCTTCATCAAGCGTCTTTTTATATCCGCTAGAAAAAATGCTTCGCAAAACTTACCATCGGGTGAATGTGTATCCTCGCAGGAGTCATATACATGCTGGAGTTATAAGCGTTGACGTCGGTGTCATACCAGCCTCCGAGAACGCCTTCCAATCTTTTTAGGTGAGAATAGGACCTTAATATCAGTGCAGTGGGGGTCGCAGTCGTAAGAAGGTGCCGGGAGGTTATGACGGCACAACCCGCGAGCACAGTAAACTTTTTATATACTGTACAACAGTAACAGCCCATCTGCCTTTCAGAATACTGTGGAATACAATAAATCGTAAATAGGTAAATCGAACAAATATGAATTAGTTGAAAAACAATAAGATCAGCAGTGCAATTCTGTAACCATCTCACCGTGAAAACTGTCATACCGACTAATGTTAGGGATTGACACAATTGACAGCTCACTCTAAGCTCACTTCACCTAACTTTTCACGGTGAGATTTTTACAGAATCGATCGGCTGAAATGAAGTCTAAGCAAAACAACCATTCATTTTCAAAATCTGATTTTTTAGGGGAGTGGTAGAAGGGGTGTTAAAATTTGTGAGGTAAAATACGAAATTCACGAGAAAGAAGTTCTAGTAATAAGTCGTCATCATAATCATCATTTCAGCCGAAAGACGTCCAATGCTGGACATAGGCCTCCTCCAAGCACCGCCACCGACCGGCTCTGTACTTTTCGCAGCCAGTGGATTCCTGTGGCCTTCTCAAAATCATCGGTTCATCTTGTGAGTGCCCTTACAACGCTACTCGTCCGGTAGGTGTTTGCCTTTCAGCCCCATCGGCCATTTGTTCTACGAGCAATGTGTGCCCACTGCCACTTACGTGCCGACGCCGACGGCACGGTTGGCGCAGTGGTTAAGCGATTGACTGCTGCGCTGCGTGTCGCGGGTTCGATTCCCGCACGGAACAAATATTTGTATGACCTACAAGTAGTTGTTCCGGGTTTGGCTGTTTGTGTATGTGAGTTTAAATGTTTGTAAATGCACCCACGATACAGGAGAAATTCCTAGGGTAGGGCAACGTTTAAATAAAAAAACTTAAGTGTGGTTATTCTTCGGGCTATGTCGGTTACCTTAGGTCTCTGGATTTCTTTATTTCCGATTCGATCACGTAGGGAGTCTCCCTACACAGCCATACATAGACGTAGCTCGAAGAATTACCAAACTTAAGTGGCAGTGGGTAATGAACGGCACGTCGAACCAATAGACATTAGATGGATAGGAACTATCGTTGTAATGACTTTTCGGCGAAACGAACACTCGATCTAATGGCTATTCGAAATTGTGGTACAGTCAACAGCAAAAGTAGATGATCAAAATCAGAAATTCAATACTAATTAACGGAGTTCGCAGCTATATGGCAGCTGTACTAGTAGTAAATGTTTGGTATAATTTACAATCACATACTTTTGAATCACTTCGACGCCACACAGTACTGAAGCAAACTCCGTTCATTAGTATTGAATTTCTGATTTTGATCATCTACTTTTGCTGTTGACTGTACATCGATGCTATGGAATTTCGGTAATTCGGACGTTCGATCTGATGACTTCGAGGAATTAGCCTTCGGGCATAAGAAATTCGAAATCAAGCAGGAAGCCTATTAATAGCATTAACCTTCAAAATGATTCAGACTGTGATTTATAGTATGTTATGCAATGAGGGTGCCGGTGAATTACAAGTACAGACGCCAGCAGGTCAAGCTACCCGAAACTGTCAAATTTTCCCAATCAACCATGAACCTTAATGTTTTAGCGATAAAGTTGAAAATCTATTAAAGAAATTTGACAGATTGTAGTAGCTTGATGTGCTGGGGTCTGTAGGTACATAATCTAGCAATTGGACTGACTTGCCAATAGAGATTCCAGACTTTTTTTGCTTGTTTTAAAGCTGGCGAATTTCTGTACGGCCGTTCCATTTCTATCGGGTCGCTTGCTTTGCGAATTGTGAAATCTGGTTCTTCTATACGATAATCGGGTGTATCTTTTGGATCGGATATCTTCGTGTCTGTTCCATTGACGTACGGCGGCGGGGTCGACGTAAAGAAGCCAGGATAATGATATCTCTCCATCCATGGATAATTGGGTGGGCCGAACCACCATGAATACGATGGTCTGAACAAATAAACGATAATCGAGATAAACCTGAAATCATCGCAAAAAGTATAAACGATTAAAAAAAGGGCCAGTTTTGAAAGTGCTCGAATACACATACCTAAACGATATGCGTCAATAGCAGAACAACTGCAGCCGCAACTCTGCCGATAACGCGTGTCATTCGTATGCACACTAAGATACGGATAAAATTAGTCACGGCGACAATTTAATAAGAAGCTAACCCCTAAACAACTTCAAATAAAATTAGCCAGCGTAACTCCGCATTGAACACAACACGTAACACTTGGTTTTATGAACTGCAGTGCGATTCTGTATCCATCTCACCGTGAAAACTTAGGTGAAGTGAGCGTGGAGTGAGCTGTCATTCCAAGTAATGCTAGTGATTGACACTATGGACAGCTCACTTCACCTAACTTTTCACGGTGAGATTTTTACAGAATCGATCGGCAGGAGAGCTGGTATTGTGGAAGTACGACTTGGCCGCTGGTAGACTTACTTTACAGATATCTCTGAAATTATATATTATATCAGTTAGTTTATTATATCAGTTTCAGAGAAAACTGGAACAAAATAATAATATTTTTAAATATTTTTTTAATCGTAGGGCTAGTGTACCTATCTATTTAATAGATATTAGGTATGTAAACATTGTCTCGTTCACACAAGCTGCTGTCACTAATGTCATCTGTCAGTCACGAGGAATGGCGGGAAACAGACACAGAGAAGCATAGTTAAGTACATGCTCTGTGGCGACTGTGGCTGTGGTGAAGCAGGTTAAATAGGATGACGCTTGGTGTGGTAGTGAGCCAGTGAACTGATATATTCAACACTAGCTTCTGCCCGCGGCTTCGCCCGCGTTGATGTCGGAAATTATCACACGGGAACGTGCTAACAGGATAAAATGTATGTGCTTCCCGAGGATGCCATCTATCTCGCGGGCCCTTTGTGGCTAATTACAATAGAAAACCAATTGTGTCTCATTAGTGGTGATTAAGAGGGTACCTAATGATATCTTTACCTAAGTCCCTACCTAATTAACAAAAAAACTCAATAACAGAAAATAAAATACCTACCTACCTAAATAAACCTATTTCTGATGATAACTAATCTAAACTCAATAAATAAGCAAAATCCCTAAAAACTAATATCTATACGAATGACAAATCCTACATAACAGTATTATAAAATAACCTACGGTCACTACGTAAACTATTAAATATACTACCTACCTATACTTTAAAATTAAAATCTATACCTACGACTTATAAAAATAAACCTAAATAACTCTAAAAACTAAAAGGAATAAAAAGGTCGCATAGAAAAGCACGGTTTAGAATTGCAAGTAGCAGTTAAAATAAGAATAAGAACGAAGGCTCGCCACTCGACACGTCCGCGTCGTCCGTTCAAATCAAAGTTCAAAAAATGTAATGCCATAGATAAGGATAAGTACTGAGTGTACTGACGTAATGCGCACGCTCAGACTTCGTCCATACCTACGGTAGCGATCCGTGGCGAACGGTGCAAGCCAAATTCAACCTTCAGCACTACATTTAGAGCATAACTTAGGTGCACTGCACACGGCTAAGATACTGTGACGTAACCTGCGACAAACTTATTATTTGCGGTTGGTACAGTAATCGGGTCTAGGGATCGAACCGCAAAATTAAGTTTGTTTTTTATTGTATATACTTTTCCGGGATAAAAAGTACCCAGTGTGGTGCCCAGGATATTAAAGAATAATTATACCAAGTTTCATCGTAATCGAACCGGTAGTTTTTGCGTGATACCTGAACAAACAGACAGACAGACAAAAATTTTTTTAATCACATTTTTGGGTTCCGTGTCGGTCTAGTAACACCCCCTGCCATTTATTTTTTTGATATTATAAGTATATAGATATAGATAAATACGGAATCAACAGAATTCTACAGTAGGTACCTAACTAATTAAAGGGGTGGATATATTTTTACGATAATAGCATATTATTCAGCCTATAACGTTTCCACTGCTCCTCCTCTCACATGTCAAACGTCTTCGAATTTTTGTTTCGATGTTTTCCTTCACCGTTTTTGAGAGAAGTGGTGATAAAATATATTACACAAAGTAATCGCCTGTCTGGGTTCGAACCTACGATGTACAGTCACGAGCACCAATATGTCAACACTTGGCAACTTTCAATTGTGATTTTTTCGTGAAATAACGAATGCAACGTTGAAATAAGACTCATTACATAAACCTATGGGTTCGAAAATGCTATGTTCGTAACAACATAAAATTTCATTAAAAAATAAAGCAGTAAATCGCTTTTGAATAAAGCCGAGTGTATACATACTTTTGTACGTGACTGTACAGGGCAGGCTTACAACTTGTAAGTCGGGGCCGTTATCACTACATTAACTTATTACGATTTTAAATTATAATACATACCACCATACACGCATCTTGTTATAATACTAAACCACAAACATTTAGAGCTTGCGCACGAACTATCGCTTGGGCACTGTACAGACTACCACATATAAAGGTGACTTTTATAACGATTATCTAAAAACTTGTGTTGCCATAGTCAATTTAAAATACTACTTTATAAGGTTTTTTTTTTGTTAGCATTTACTGTGTCCCACGGCTGGGCAAAGGCCTGCTTCCTCTGTCTTGTGCAAACCTTATCAGGTCGTCACACCAGCTTCGCCGTGGTTTGCCTCCATGGCGATATACTTATTAAAAAATTAAAATATGCATGGCAATGGCACATTATATTCCGTTCGCACGCTCTGTACTTACCTACTAAGTCTGTAGCATAAACAGTTTGACGAATTTCATCACTAGATTTGTCTTGACACCCCGAATGAAAAAAAACAATATGGCGGATTTTAGGCGCCATTATCCAAGTAGGTATTGTAATATAATGTTTTTTTATCATATCTATTTTGGATCAAAATAAAGGGCTCGCTCGAGGGCATAAGGTGATGATTAAAAAAATAATGAGTTATTTTATGGAATCGTCTCCGGTTGCAAAAAATAACCGACTGCTCTCTGCCATTAAATCGTTTTCAACAAGATCACTTTTCAAGCAGTCTGCACCCTAATTGCGTAAGATACTATCAATCACAATCTGAATCATTTTGAAGGATATTGTGATTACGCATTGCTTCATATGTTCGAAAAATTGGTCTGCTCAACAACCTAGGTAAATAATTAATGCAAAGGCTTGGTTGTTCACTTTAATTACCAAAATTAATATATCCATTGAAAATAAGTGATTATCTCTCCAAAAGTCTCTCAATAGGTAGACGTATCAAGAATGAGCTGGTATCTTATACCTTATTTTTTAAAATTCGATATTTTAACTTTTTCAATGGCAACACTCTAGGCCGTTTTGTTTGGATTTGTTTATTCCGGATTTCAGTCAGTATTACACAGTATTTATGTCATCTTAGAAATGCGCGCAAGAGTGCATTGATGAACAATGGAACAATCCAGCATCTGTTACACAATGTTTGTTTCTCCGAAATACTTTGTGAGTAGGTGTAATGAAGCATCTTGTGGTTTCTAAAAATATTTACTTACCTCGAAGGCGATACCCTCCTCGGGTGTCCAGTGAGTGACAATCTTTAACCATCTCTCCAGGTGCATTCGTTAGCAGGCAAAAAAGGGAGAGTACAAGAAGGAATGATCTCCAGATGAAGCAAGTGCCTCGCCTAAACGTTGTTTTAAGCATAGCGCCTACCACAAATCGTTAAAAAATTTCAATAAACTGCCGACAGAAATAAAAAGTCTAGTACAGGCGCCAGCACATCAATCTACTACAATCTGTCAAATTTCTTTAATAGATTTTCAACTTTAATGCTATAGTATTAAGGTTTAAGGTTGATTGGAAAAATTTGACAGTTTCGAATAGCTTGACATGCTGGCGTCTGTACCTACCTACCTATACCTAAACAAGTGGGTTTCAGAATAATCTTAAACGGTTCTTGTTAAATAGGTAAGTGTCTATATTCCATTGATGAATTATAAATTAATACAAGAGTCGAAAGTAACACAATTTAAAATTTTATTAAATTTTATGAATGACATAAATTTTTATACTTTTTATTATTTTTCTGATTTTAATGTAATCTGGATAATTGTAGTGATTTAAATATAGATTGCATGCATGATGTTTCTTATATATTTAGTTATAGAAATTCAGACACGATGTAAAAATTGTTATTGAATACTTAAATGAATTGAATTGAATTCGTGCAGCCTGGCTGTTTTTTCTCCAGCTTTCGCTACTTGAGTTTTGCGCTCGCTCGTTGAAAAATCTTGAGTTTGAGTTTCTATCAACAGTAAGTAGACCGTAGGTTAGGACGGGCAATGTGCACTACATGGGTATTTTCATTAGTGTATTAATTAATTAATTTATATAACAATAACTTGCAGCACTTCCTTACAGTAAACACTAAAGCGCAATAGCATAACATTTGACAAAAAAACTTCATACGAACCTTCGATCAATAATAGTATCTACTAGATTCCCGACAAGCGCTTCAAAAAAGGCCCGAAAAATAAGACCACAAAAGTATTTGTGGTCTTATTTCAAATTAGTATGTTTTTAACCTTATTACTTAGAATTTAAGTTTCATTTTAGAATAAATGACTGAAAATTTAAAAATAGAATGATTTTATTTTCAAGCGACATCTATATACATATACTTATAATAAATCTGTAGAAGTGAAAATTCTGTACATTGAAAATATCAAAAAAATAAATGGCAGGGGGTGTTACTAGACCGAAACCGAACCCAAAATGTGATTAAAAAAATTTTTGTCTGTCTGTCTGTCTGTCTGTTTGTTCAGGCAACACGCAAAAACTACCGGTTCGATTACGATGAAACTTGGTATAATTATTCTTTAATATCCTGGGCACCATACTGGGTACTTTTTATCCCGGAAAAGTATATACAATAAAAAACGAACTTAATTTTGCGGTTCGATCCCTAGACCCATTTACTATTCCAACCGCAAATAATAAGTTTGTAGCCACAAAGGGCCCGCGAGATAGATGGCATCCTGGGGAAGCACATACATTTTATCCTGTTAGCACGTTCCCGTGGGATAATTTTCGGCTTCGCCCGCGTGGATACGCGGGCGAAGCCGCGGGCAGAAGCTAGTTTTAAATATATTTTGCAATGGTAATTAAACTTTGTTTAAGCATTAAAGTTTATAATAAACTGAAGTTGTTAATATTATTAAACTTTTTTCTAAGAAATGTACCTAGATGTTTAGGTACGTGTGTGCAAACGTGGCCACTTGAGCGACCGATTTTTGTTCCTGATCCTTAATCTAGTACCTACCTACTATTATTGATCGAAGATACGAACATTAAACATAGATTTACTGATGTTGGACCGGTTTTCAATCGAATCTCTCTGACCCAAATGTGAGATATTTAGATATCTCACATTTGGATCTGACAGACCCTATGTTTGCTCATTGGTCATGGTGACTGTGCCTTTCTTCTTTTTAGCGTATCGATCGCAAAAAGTTTAAATAGGTATTTTTGGCCCAAAAATCAGCCGCGCGAACTGCGCAAAGTGACGTAGTCATGAGATCATGAACTACACAGGTGACTGTGTCTTTGATAGATATGTGTTAAAACTCGTAAGTAATAAGCTAGCATTCTTAGTTTTCGAGATATTAAGATTTTTAATGGAGACCTTAATTTATTGCTCTCGACTATGTCAAAGGTGTATCTGTGTATCGGAGGGCGCTTTATGTATCTAAGTACCTATTATCAATTTTATTTAAAAACGATTCCCACAAATTGCAACAGAAATAAAAATAAATCTTGAAACGTCTCTGAGCTCAAACGTGGCTGTTAAAATTAAATTCCACTATGCAATTTTATGAATATCGTAAAATGGAATGCAATGCATAAAATACAGCGAAATGGGTTCCTATTCTTGATGGAAGGCTCCAGATTTTATTCGCACACACTCGATTTGGCATCATGTTAAATGGCCTTCGGGTTAAACATTGTAAGTACCTACTTAAAAACTTAAGTAAAATTGGTATGTAATACAAGTGAAATATTAGGTACATAATTTGTGTACTGCGGGGTAATTACACAGAACAATTATTTTTAAAAGAGTATCCGTGGATTTAGTTGCCGGTTCTTCTCCATAGGCATAGGAACAGATATTGCCGCCGATTCCCTTGTTTACAAACTAAACTAAATTTAATTTCAGTGCATCTTTTTCGTTCTATTTCATTAAGAAAATGACAGAAGATTTTAGATTAGTTTAATCCTGTCAAATTAAGATACTCCAACAGTTTAGACTTGATTAAAACATGGCTACTAAAAATACGTCAATTTACGTCAGGCGCTGACCAATATATATCTTCTGTCCTTTTCTTAATGAAATAGAAAGAAAATGATGCGCTGAACTTAATTTAGTTTAGTTTGTGAACAAGGGAATCGGCGCCAATATCTGTTCCATAGGCCTATGGAGAAGAACCGGAAACTAAATCCACGGATACTCTTTTAAAAATAATTGCTTATACAATGTCTTCAATCAACACGCCAACAATACGTATGGTGAGCGAACTACCGGTTATATTATACCGAGACTTATTAATAGATAGTCTACCCTCAGAAATAAATAAATGTATTACACATAAAAATATCAAATGCAAACTTAAGCAATATTACTTAAGTATTATGTAGGAATGATTGTAACTGCGAGTATTTAAAGACCTAATGATGTTATTAATTGTATGGACAATGACGCATACTTGGGTAAGGCCGTAGATTTTGCCACTTTTTTAAGAAAATAATTCTTAAATTTTGATTGCTTACAAAACACAAGATAGTAGGTAAATTGTAATGAAGGTATTTGAATTGGGTTAGGTATGTCTTAAACTCTTATTCCATATTGTTAAAATAAATGTAAGTAGTACATTAAAAAAAATACAGTAAGTTAAATTCGCCAAGACTCCCAAATTTAACGAAAAACACGCTGTCTTTTTGACACTTATCGCTATAAAACTGATTTTTTTTCTACTGAACATTTAATTAATTGTGACTATCTGAAATGTGTCAAAGTTAAGCTGCTACATCGTGCTTTTCGTGTCCTTAAAAACGCATTTTTTATAAATTTATTACTATTCAAACCTATGCTCAATATTTTTGCGTCTATGTTACTTCTTTGTATGTTACCAAATTGTTCCCTCAAAAAGTATTGAAAAAACAAACAGTTTGGTAGTGTTTTGTCATTGCACTGGCAACAACAAGTATTCAGGGAACGCATTAAAAAAAAAGACGCCATTTTGTCTCTAGAGTCTGTCAAAGGCACACGCGTGTGTTTCGGCAGCGAATTTTAACTGTGAATTTTGGCGATTTCAAAGGTAAATAACACTTTTAATTATACACATTTTATATAGTACTATGCATAAGTGATTAATAAGCGCGTGGTAATGTGTCTATGTTCAAAATTTACCTCGATGTCGAGTTATGCCTATTTATAACCTTGAAAAATCGCGCTTTAACGTTACTTCTATGTAACTTCGATGTTACTGGTAACGTTGATTGTATGTTACGTAACGTTTCAGTCTCATCCTCGTCCATTTAACTTATTTTTTCTATCACTAACTTCAGACACTGGGCGAACTGTACAGTTCGTTTAGCTTATGCGTCGAAACCTCCCCTTTTTTGAATTCGGTTAAAAATAGCGCGTTATGCAATTGGTCTTACAAATATTATGCGTTACTTCTATGTTACCTTAACATACAAGTGTCTATGTTGCTCTATGTTACTAAGTGGCAAAATCTACGGCCTAACCCACTTATAAAATATTTCATTGTATAGTTTGATATTGAGATAGATTCGTGATAGCACAAGTTTAAACCTTAGTGGTTTTTGGTTGCTATTTTTTATGAATAATCTTGTATTCTTTTTTATAAACGATAAATAAATAAAAAAAATAAATAAATTACAGTCTAGTCAAATTTAGGTACCTATATGCAGACATGTCACTGGACATTACGGGGCCTAAGCGGGTTGTCTGTTGTAATAGGGTCGTACCTACTATATCCTTCGTATTCCCAGAGGTTAACTCGCTTAATCACTCAAAATGATAAAGGCGGGTTTATGTTATAAAAGCTAGTTTCGATGTTTTTGTTTTCAGTTTCACTTTTACTATGGAATTTATTGATAGCCTCAAGCAGTTCAGAAAACATGAAAGGAATTCGGTCAGATGAACATATAACAGCAAGTGTTTTAGAAAAAATCATAAAAAAATACATAGAAAGCAATCAACTTATCAATGACAAGCTGAGGTCTGAAGAAATTATAATATTGTCTGAGGTTGAAAATGCAATTAAACTAAAAGTAAACGAATTGAAACCGATGCTACAAGACACCGATCACAATGATAATACAAAAATAGATACAGAAAATAATTTAAACAGAAAAAAAATAAGAGAAAATCATAAAACAACCATAACAGACTTCGAACCCGTAACTAGGAGAAAAGCGGACACAACGTCAGCGTCCAAAGAAACTAAACAGTTAAAAGACACACTACAAGAAACGATCGAATACTACAAACAGTTGAAGCAAAACATAACGACATTGCTAGACGTAATAACTCCAATTTCAACAAAGAATATGATGACGAAAACGATGGACGAAATGTTAGATACGCTGATAGAAAGGCAGTGCAAAAAGAAAAGTGTGGATACTGTAATGCAAGAACTGATAGAGAGTCGGAAGTCCTGGGAGCCCTTGAAAGGGCTCGAGTTTATCGATCAAACCCGCGACGGCAAGCCACCCGAATACGTGAACAACTTACAACGTTTCTCCAGTAAGTTACTTTTATCAACCTGGGACGTATTAGACAAACATAAATTAAGATGCTACATGAGCCGTAAGGAAGATCCCGACGTTGAACCTGGGCACCTCACAGTCGGCCCCGCATACTCCCGCGCCCGCATAAAGTCAACTGACAAAACTTTTGATCGAGATGACAAAGATAAAAATCAATGTAATAGTTTCATAATTTGTTCGGATGAACTGAGATACTTCTTAAATATAACTTACAATTACTTGAACGATACCGTCGCCGGCACCTTTACTAATTACGCAGACACATACAATAATACGGAATCCATCAAAGATATTGTGAACTCGGTATTAGTAAATTTAAGAAAATCGGCAGAAACTAAAGTCAATGAAGTATTCTTAAATGAATTAAGACACTTTTCTCTAGACAAGAATAAAAATAAGGCAGCGAACTTCGAACATATAAACAATTTCATAACAGCTACAACAGGTCAAACTAAAAGTAATCTTAGCCAGTTTGTGGATGACAAATTGGCCTCTCCAGAAATTGATTTTTTTACAAAAATTAAAGATGATCTAATACTTAATCTGAGAATAGACACTGATAATTTAAGTCATCAATTTGCAGATAAAATTTGTGGGTATTTCGTACTGTGTAATGGTGTAAACAAAGACGGGTCCAGAAGATTTAGTAAACCACAGGCTTACAATCCTGAGCGTGACCATGTAGTTCAAGAGAGTTTTAACGACGATTTGAAGGATTCTTTACTCCATTTTGGCGAGGAGAGACTGAATTCTTGGCAAGGAGACAAGGGTGATCGGTTCGGTAAAAGTATGCTAGATGCAATTGATCGAAAGAAATATAGTGATGTAAATGTAACTAGAACTACAATTAGTTCGACTGCTACGACAGACGGTGTGGTCAGCAGCGAAAATGTGATGGTAGATCAGTTTTTTTAATAAAAATATTTACTTACTTAAAACTGCTGTATTTATTTGCTTACAATAGTTACACCTGTGCGTTTAAATATTAACCGTTCTATTCCGTAAAACTCTCACAGTGAAAACTTAGAAGTGATTTTACAGCGAACTGTCAGTAGTGTCAATCCTTAGCATCAGGTTGAATGAGCTCACTTCACCTAAGTTTTTACGGTGAAATTTTCGCAGAGTACAGACGCCAGCACATCAAGCTACTTCAATCTGTCAAATTTCTTTAATGGATTTTCAACTTTATCGCTAAAGCAATAAGGTTCAAGGTTGATTGGGAAAATTTGACAGTTTCGGGTACCTTGGCCTGCTGGCGTCTGTACATCGGCTGGCAGTCTTGTTTATAAGTTTTAGACCTTCAATAATTATCTTACATTATGCCTTTAGGCTGTTTGTTATATATGATTTTAATTGTTTATTTTAATTAACTCTGCTTGGATTTATCGGTACAATTTTATCACACCTAAGCAGGACTGTCAAATACATAACATTGTCCATCACCTGTCGTCGCCCATTTATCTTAACTTATAATTGAATCCAAGCAAGCTTACACATCTGAAAAATTAACATACTTTACAAAACAGAAAATGTCCCATTTATTGTCTTATCCACACTTATAATATTTATATACCTATAAATATGTTTTTTTTTTCGTCTTAGGGCTGGTTAAATTATTGCAAAATGTGTTTTTTGATAAATTTTTAGTTTATCTAACCCATTGTGCAAAAAATTAACCATTAGTTACAATTTCTAACAATTGGTTGAGTTTAACTACGGATCAAAAAATTGGCCCTTAAATGTCACTGAAATTTTCTTTCAAATGTAGTCCGTTTCCTTTCGTAGTTTAAAACCTGCTTACTGGTTAAAAAAAAAATCACCCTTTGTAATGTTAGAGATGAAGATAAATAGGTTTAAAACGGCCGATAACATCGGTTGAAAACAAAATTACAATACACCTCACAGCCACACACAGGACATATTCGACAAACTCGTTTTCCATTCGTCCGAACACATCGCAAGGCCAGTTCACGTAATTTAAAACGTTCAAAATCTAGTCGCAGTCTCATCTCGGCGACAAACAAAAGTCAAAAACTTGTCAAAAATGTAGGGAAATGTGATTAAAAATTCATTGAATTGTGTTTCTGTGAAATATGTTTCATTCAAGTAAATAGTCTTTGAAACAATAATATTCGAAATAAAAATACAAGGACCAAAATATTAGGTATATGAAAATTCTGGGAAACGAAATTCTATGAAATTTCTGTCTGCGAAACAAAGGGACACCATTTTTGACAGTTAGACTGATTGTGCACGTTCTTAAAATTACGAGAATTGCCCCTCAGGTCAAAAGAACGTTTTCAGAATCATTGATATTTACAATCCATTGCCGCTTACTCTATCTAATTAATTAGAATTGGAATTTGAATGCAGTTTGTGGTTCCAGAACTCGATAACATTCAAAGCCCAGCGGGGTAATTGCGTAACGCAAATCAGTAGCAATAGGTTTCAGTTTTGACAGTTCAACAACATTCATTGCGTTATTTACGTTGTTGAGCAGACACATTTTTCGAACATATGAAGCAATGGATCAGCAATATCCTTCAAAATGATTCAGATCGCGATCGATAGTGTGTTACGCAATTAGGGTAGGCACGGGTGCGTTTTTCCCGTGGCGATATTTTTTCGCGTACTGAATTTTCAAGGTACTGCTTAGCGCCGAGATTTGAAAATCAACTGTTGGATTCTCAATGCTCGGCTCAACTCCCGAGAGTTGAAAATCCCGACCGCGATAAAATCCCCGCGATATTTTTACGATCGTGCATACGCGGGCAAATTTACTAAATTCAAGTTTACAATGGCTGCTAATGGATAATGCTGCATCCGGTTAGACTGGAAGCCGACCCCAACATAGTTGGGAAAAGGCTAGGCAGATGATGATGATGAATTACTGCTAATGGATTAGTGTGTTAGGGTGGTCGCACATCTGACGGAAGATGCGTTGAGTATTGTCGGTCGCGTAACACTAGAACGGAGAAGTAGATAATAAAAACATTCAACCTTACACACTCAATATAACCGATGATGCGTTAGTGAGTCGAGTATACTAACGAAGTAACGCCCGACGCATCTTCCGTCAGATGTGCGACCACCCTAAGTGTCCGTTCACACAGACCGGCTCGGAGAGGAGAGTACATTTTTATCGCGTTTAAAAAAGAGTTTTGGATCATTGAAATAAGGTTAATTTTTTCATGTCACTGCGCGTGTCGGGTCGGCTCTAAAGCATTCTCATTTAAAAAAGAAGTGACATGAAAAAATCTACCTTATTCCAATGACCCAAAACTCTTTTTTAAACGCAATAAAATGTACTCACCTCTCCAAGCCGGTCTGTGTGAACGGACACTAAAGGATATGTTAAGCTTGCTTGTTTCAATAGACATACGCAACAGACTACAGAAGGAATCAATAGGTATCGGTGTAAATGATGGGGAAATGCTGCACTCTTCCGCTTGACCAGGCGATGGTGAGGCACGCTCCTTCGCTGAAGTTCTGCTGGAAGGCCATGGTGGAGGGAACTTCCACGTCGATGCCGCATATGAAGCAACTGGAACAATACGGTTTATTTATTTATATAAAGGCATTTACATAACCCGAAGTTACTGCGGCGTTTCTGTCTTGTGACGTCATTTTGTTGGTGTATGTGTCCCCCTACCCATAAATACTAGATTCATAGAGCGCGAAAAATTTGAAAAAACCAAAAACAAAATCCGTCTTATTCCAAAACACGATCTAAATTTAGTACTGGGATTGTTACTAGGTTTAAACCATGACTAAATAAAACGTTATTACAAAATGAAGTTTATCACTAGTTCTTGAACTAACTAAGGTACTAAAGTTAGTCCGCCGAGACCCCTAGTTTAACCATGGATTTGACATCGGTACTAATTTATTTGAGGTTAGCTTTGATTATTATTGTGTCTTTTTATTTACAAATCGTCAAAAATGGATATTGTTATAATTGATTTGATGGATTTGGTTATGCTGGAGACGTCTCGGCGACCTTACAGATGTCGTCATCATGTAAATCCTTATTAAATTGAGTGACGAAGATTTTAAATATAAGTATAGGTTCACAAAACGTTTTCGGGAAAAAATTGTGGATGTTTTACGTGAAGATTTACTCCACGACCCTCGAGGATGCCCATTGAGTCCTGAAGTGCAAGTGGTTTACGCATAGGACACACGCGCACCCGCGTAACAACGAAATAACGCTGTCGGTATTATTATATTATTTTGTAACATTATTGTATTATGTAAACCAGTTCCTTAATGATAATACAGTCCACTTATTCCGCAAGGATCCAAACCCAACACTTACACAACTGGGCTCGCCATGAAGTAAGTATAATTTTATTTAATGTAATGTTAGCATTGACCAAGGGGGTCAATGCTAACATTACATTAAATAAAATCCAAATAATATCCCAATATTATTGTTTTATTTGTCATATTAAAATAACAGAGACGAGTCTAAAGATCTAATATGCGGTCACTATTCAGGCGGTTTGTGATGCTGGCCTGAAAATCATGGACATTGTTACCAGATGACGTGGACCATGACTCCAGAATATTCCGAGGATGTAGATTGAAACAGAGGTTTGAGGCTGGCGCTTTATCTGGAATATTATTCGGTGGCTGTGGCTATCACTGCACTCCATATTTATTTACACCATTGCGTAACCCCACAACACCACAAGAAGAGAGGTATAACAGCAGCCATATATACCCGGAAGACGATGGAGAGGTGTTTTAGTTTAATGAAGCAACCAACGGTTTCGTTGCCTATTACGAGGCATAATCGGACACATCCACTCACGAACAAACCCTATCGAATAAAAATAAGAATTGTATTATTTGTTTCTTCAAAAGATAAACATTCGCCTCAAATGACGCGGGCTGTCGCCGAATGTAATTCGCTCCATTTCACGCTAGAGGTGTTAAAAATATAACAACTTGATTATAAACAGCGCGTCAAAAGTACAATTTGTTCTTGTTCATTATATTGTAATCCAAACAAAGAACCATTTATGACATACTAGCTTCTGCCCGCGGCTTCGCCCGCGTGGATGTCGGAAATTTACCCACGGGAACGTGCTAACAGGATAAAATGTATGTGCTTCCCCAGAATGCCATCTATGTCGCGGGCCCTTTGTGGCTAATTACAATAGAAAACCAATTGTGTCTCATTAGTGGTGATTAAGAGGGTACCTATATGATATCTTTACCTAAGTACCTACCTAATTAAAAAAAAAACTCAATAACAGAAAATTAAATACCTACCTACCTAAATAAACCTATTTCTGATGATAACTAATCTAAACTCAATAAATAAGCAAAATCCCTAAAAACTAATATCTATACGAATGACTAAACCTACCTAACAGTATTATAAAATAACCTACGGTCACTACGTACACTATCAAATATACTACCTATACTTTAAAATTAAAATCTTTACCTACGACTCATATAAAAATAAACCTAAATAACTCTAAAATCTAAAAGGAATAAAAATGAACTCCACTGCGGGTGACCCAACCTACGACAAACTTAGTATTTGCGGTTGGTACAGTACAGACAGTGGTAATCGGGTATAGGGATCGAACCGCAAAATTAAGTTTGTTTTTTATTGTATATACTTTTCCGGGATAAAAAGTACCCAGTGTGGTGCCCAGGATATTAAAGAATAATTATACCAAGTTTCATCGTAATCGAACCGGTAGTTTTTGCGTGATGCCTGAACAAAAAGACAGACAGACAGACAGACAGACAAAAATTTTTTTAATCACATTTTTGGGTTCGGTGTCGGTCAAGTAACACCCCCTGCCATTTATTTTTTGGATATTTTCAATGTACAGAATTTTCACTTCTACAGATTTATTATAAGTATAGTATATAGATTTTTGTACTGATAAATAATTATTAAATCATTTCAAGTGTTATTATAATATCAATATTTAGAGAAACAGAACGTTGTTTCAAATAAATCCTGTACGAACGAATGAAAGAATGCCATTTTTATTTCTTATCTGTGGATATTATTTGAACCATGGACCTTCTTTGGTACTAACAGATCCTCAGATAGTCTTCGTTTTGTAATCAGGACACATTTTGATCCTGGTACTAATCTTAATACCGTCACAATCCTAGACTTTTTAGTCTTGGTTTAAACCAGTACTTAAGCAATTTTTTGTAATAAGACCGAATGAGTCTGGATATGCCAGCTTCCATGGAAAAATGTTCGAACCACTTTAAACAGGGGGCTACCTTAGCGCATTCCCCTTAATACTTCAAATCAAATCAAATTATTTACTTGCTTAATACAGGTAGGTATAAACAGATGATACAAATAGATAGAAAGTACACAGTATCATTACCTAATAAGGTGTGCAAACATTTATATTACTTATTATTAATCTTATTCAAAAAATATTAAAATTATTTTAATAAAAAATTAAAATAAATAATTCGGAATACTATCAAAAGTTTAAATTAAAAAACAAAAAAAAAAAATCGTAATCAAAATCAACATAATCAGCTTATAACGTTCCCACTGCTGGGAAACAGATCTCCTCTCTGTGAGAGGGAGTGGGCCGTAATCCACCACGCGGGCCCAGTGCGGATTGATAGATGTCACAAATCTTCAAATTTCTGGTTCTAGGACATGCCAGTTTCCTCATGATGTTTTCTTGCACCGTTTTGAAAGCATTTACACAAAGTAAAGTGCCTGACGGGGTTTAAATCTACAACCTACATACAACTTGTGCACGACTGCTCCCCCCTTAGTACAAACAACTAAAACTCACCAAGGCGTAATCTTAAGCTGCAGCATCAACCGCGTGGTACAGAAGACGGTGACCAGGTGCGACTCCTCAAACAGAATGGCCAGGTATCTGCCAGTGGGGTCCCAGCACATATCAAGAATGGGCCCTCCTACGGTGTCCCCTGATGATAGTTCTACCTTTGTCACGTCCAGGACTGGAAGCGCTTTGCTAGTCTGTGATCCTGAGGAAACAGTATTTATTAAAACTTTCAGGGTTCAATGACGAAGTAGTTACAAAATTTTTTAAGAGTAAGTATGCTTATAGTCTATTCAAACTAATGATTCAAATTGATGTTATTTCAAGTTCAACAAATATCAACTTTAATATAATGGTTATTAAGTTGGTTTCAGAGTGACTAGCACTTTAGAAAAAGTTATAAAAATGATTGAAATTGTAGCGTAGACTGAACTTTATTGTGTAGGAATTAAAGTTATTTTACCATAAACTCATATTTGTTTACATTTTTGGCAAATAAATCGCGAATGCAGATTAGATGGTTTGGTTGAGAGTATTATAAGACAGTTTGGAAACGCCGGGATGGGATGCCCTAGGAGGACATACTGTGACCTTATTGGTGATGTTCTTCAGAAAGGTTGGGTGCGTACAGACGCCAGCAGGTCAAGCTACCCGAAACTGTCAAATTTTCCCAATCAACCTTGAACCTTAATGCTTTAGCGATAAAGTTGAAAATCTATTAAAGAAATTTGACAGATTGTAGTAGCTTAATGTGCAGCTGGCGTCTGTACGTAGTACTCGCAACCGGCGTGCGTGTATGAACGTAGACGAAGCAAAACGTTTTCGTATACCCGGTCATACGTAATCTGTACGAATTTATGCCTTAAATTACATTACATATTTAGTAATGACGTGTGTGTGTCTACGAAAACCGATGTTGTTTTTAATTTTGTGTTTGTTGACGAGACAATATTATTTTAGGAGTTACATATAAGGGAACAGATGAACATACAGTTCGGCCGACGAGAGAATGCGTTCGTGTTGACACCTGTCTGTAATATCTTGATTTAAAAGAGTGTCCGTGGAGTTTCTTGCCCGTTCTTCTCTATAGAGATCTACGCTTTGGAATGGGCAACTAGCTTCAACTTACTGACTAACTGACCGACTATTTAATTTTGACAATTCAAAAGTGACTGAAATGGTTTAATTGAAATAAATGATTTGAGTTTGAGTTGAGTTTGAGTTTGCCGGAACTTTACATACATAGCATGTTAAAACCATAACCCAGGTTTTGCCGTAGTCGGGTAAAAATCTAAGAAGAATACTGACCACTCATAAGCCCGGTATTAGTAAGAGCGTACACCATGGGCTCTCCCTTGGCGGCAAACAGCAGTATATCGTTGGGTCCCCAGCAAGCCGCCACCACGCGGTTACCGCGGGCGCACCAACGTTCCGGCGTCCAACGCTTTGTGTCCCATACTCTGTAGAAAATAATAAAAAAGGAGGCTTAAAAAAAAAAAAAAAAACTATTCTTACAATATGTATAACAAAGTAAACATCATTATCATAGCCTGTTTTAGCCTGTGCTGTCACTATTGTTGTCTGAAACATTATTTTTTATTTTATTATTTTTGTATTTTGTGTTTCACAAACTGTGTCCAAATAAACTTTTTTTCTTTCTTTCTTTCTTTTGTATGCATTAAAAAGTTTAATTGCAAAAATATTCGGAATTGGATTAGTAGTTCCGAAGATTACCCCCTACATACAAACCCACAAATTTTACCTCTATAATGTTAGTATAGAATAATTGGAAATCGTCATAGACAATGAACTGAGCATTCCGTATTCAGTGTGCAGTGAATACTGACCGAAAAGTACGAGAGAGACAAAGCGAATTTGCGGCCAGCCAAATCTTTCCAGACATCCTTTTCTAGAGACTTTTCGATAAAGCCCTTGCGGTACGCGTTTCGGTCGTCTCTTCCTGGGCCAGCCTTGGCGACGCAGTCCATCCTCAGGCACCCACCTTGTAGAGACTTGCACAGCGTTCACTGTCCATGCGGCTGACGTGAATAGATTATTGGATTTGTCAATGTGATAAATCTGAATTTTCTTTCACAGGTTTGCAGAAAAGAAACAGGTATTGGCCGCAATGTCACTTTGGCTCTCTTTCTAGATAGTGGTCAATTTTGTGAGGCTAGTGCCAAGTCCATTCTCTAAGTCTATGGAATTGAATACTAACCTAAAAATAATAGAAGAAGTAGCAGCAATCACTTTGCCTGCGTCAAATGACCAGCGTGCAAACACGATGCCACCACCAGCAACCCTCCGGAGTGGGACTGCAGTTTCCATGGACACGTCCCACACTAACATGGACGTGTCAGCACCGGAACAGCTGATCAGTAAGTCACCGTTGGGAGACCAGCTCACATCAGTGACCGGGCTGTGGCCGGGCCTGTAATTGAGAGCAAGAACTTTAGTAAGTATGAATGGCAGCATTTGGGTGAAAATTATAATAAGTATATTTAAATATCACCGGATGGAAGTTCTTATGGGAAGGCAGATATATAGTCAAATTTCCAGATTCTGATGCAAAAACATAATAAAAACTGACTACAATTTGATAATACCTTGAAAAACACCAAAAACTGAAAAATGCTACAGAATAAAGTCATAAAATAAGAATCATTTCGGTCAGAGAGTCCTAAGGAATTTATTCTTAACAGGTTCTAATAATATACAGTGTGTAACGGAAGGGGGGTATCAACCCTGAAGGAGGTGAATGTGCTCATGAAACTCAACAACTCTCCCCAAAGAACATAGGTCGAAATATGAAAAAAAAATTTGGCCCTCCCATAGTAAATCAATCAGCTGGTAGTCAGTTTTGTAAGGGAGGGCCAAATTTTTTTTTCATATGTCGACCTTTGTTCTTTGGGGAAAGTTGTTGAGTTTCATGAGCACATTCACCTCCTTCAGGGTTGATACCCCCCTTCCGTTACACACTGTATAATTAATGTATACAAAATATTGTAAAACATTTTATAAGTACCTAAAGGTGCAGTTTATACCCCATACAAAACTACCTTTTGGAAGTGGTGACTAGAATCAGTTCTATTTTATTGTAAATTTTGATGTTTAAAAGTGCCTTTTTAAAATAAATGAGTTATATAATATTATAGTGCAACCTTAATATAATAACATTCCTCAATATAGTAAATTCCTCTATTTAACTAATTCTTTGTAATCCCCTTGAATTGTTCATAAGAGTAAATGTAAAATATACCTTTACATTGTGAAGGTTTTTTGCGAACAACCTGTTTATAAATAACGAATTTTCAACTATAAAAAAAGTGTAAACCTCTAATTAACGAATTTTGTTGATCCAAAACCTTTTCATAACGTTCCCAATAGTATGAGATTCAGTCTCGACAGGTTTCGACACGTTTTTACCTCTTTATAACAAATTTTAGACCAACCTAACCTTAAGAGGGCCCTTCCCGGCGCATCTATCGTCAACGCGAGCACAGTCGAAAAGCTTGTTGTTTCATCCAGCACAATGTTTGAAAAAGAGGCAAAGCGAAAAGAGAGATAGCGCCTGAACGCTCGGTTGTCATTCGGTAACTTTCGCACCTCATACCGCCTTGTTGACTACGAATAAGTGAGAACGCGATAACATTGAACGAAAAATAGTGTTCGAAAGTTTCATAAAACTTGTTCCAGGAAATACGTGTTTTTGAATAACCGTTACAAGTTTTTGGAAAAAATATGTGTCATTTAGAATCTCCATTACATGTGCAAGGCTTCTATCGATATGATTTTTTTACTTTTACAATTTATGAGTACATTATGAACGGCCAAAGTTCAGGTAAAACTTGTGCAAAAAAGCAGATTTTTGGAGGCTTGTACTGAATTTGTTTCTTCAAATTTTATATTTTTGTTTTGATAGAAGCCTCGATATAGTGCACAAGATTCCTATTAGTTCAAAAAATTCAAAGATAGATGCCTTACAACGACATAATCACGCACGAGCGTTTGTATGAAAAGTACGGCGGGTTGGCCGCTCTTAATATAACAAACCTCAGTTTAACAAAATACTTGATATAATTAATATTTACTTGTTCCCTTCCGATTTGTTATATCAAGGTTGCACTGTATAATTATTATAGTTAGATATAATTTTAGAAAATAGTACATACCTTTTCAAAACCACAGCATTACTAGAAGAAGGTTTGGTAAACATAGAATTAGGATCCACAGTCCACACAATCACACCTTGCTCACACCCCACAGCCAGTTCAGAAGCTGAGAACGGTCTCCAACTTAACGAAGAAACATGTCCTTGTGCCTTACACTTGAGCGTAGATACGAATGAGACTTCTGAACAGTATATTCTTACATTGTCGTCCACTGTTGCTACAGCCATTTTACTTGTATGAGGGTGCCATGCTATACATTTGATTGGACCATTCCCCCAGTTCCTGGTTCTTGAATAGTTTGCAACGATTTTAGGCCCTATATCCTTCAGATGTGGCTGCAAAAAGTATCGGAATGCCGTGAATACATTTGCAACTTTTAACACGTATGACGCGGCAACAGCTAGGACCTGGCTCTCGCGGTTCACTGACGGGTCTGCAGCAACACCTAAAGCCTCTAAAAACCCCTGTTTGTACCACACACTAGTGATTTTCTTGAGCAAATTGTCCTCAACGTCAATATACATAGAAATGTTTTCGTCTGAAGTTCTGTGGTGGTATATATCGCGGGTTACGTTTATCACGGGATGGCTTTTCGTCTGAAACAAACATAAACTGGGTAACTAAGGTTTTATTATGGATAATTGCGAATATTGAAGCTAACCTTACCGAGTTTGTAAACGTAGTAATATTTCCGTAACGTGCACTCCCACAACAGAAAACTTCGTTTAGTTTGCAGAAGGGAATCTCCTCTGGGCCTGGGAGGTCGGGAAATCCATGAAAAGCCGACATTTTCTTTGTAAATTGAAATGTTTTGTGAAAACGACCGGCGCGCTGTTATGATTTTTAAATATTTTTGACATTACAGTTACACTGTCACTACTGTCAGACAGATGCTCATGTCAATAATTTTGGTTATAATGTTGCCATGTTGCAAAATTATTATAATGCGTTCAGACAAGGATTTTAAAAACTTGTTTTTTTTTCTAATACTTTTTTTTCTAAATGTTTCTTCCATAAAGCCTTTCACTAGCAAGGCCGGTGAGACAAATAATCATTTTTTACAAGTGTTTATTACAATGAGCCGTTTACTATTTTGGTATGCACCTGTAATCTGTTGATCAGTAATCAGTTATTTAGTTTTTAGTCATTACCAGCTACATATTAATTACACCATATTTTATAAAATTTCCTCGTGCTTGCATGTGGTTGCAGCATTTTACTTGAAATTGATAACTTGTCGTATGAGTTGTTTAGACAGACAGAGGCGGTGGTGGACAGTTGTATGTATGTACTTAAATGTGTACCGCGTGTGTTTGAACATTTTAAAGTAAACCATTATTACAAATTGGAGCCGTTCCCTCACCTCTCGTCGTTGACGCTTGCAATCTACGGAAACCACAAGTGTCAATCGATTAAACAAAACATGCTGCGAGCAAAAAGTTCATTATGTAGGAGGGTTTTTTTTATCAATGTTTCTTTTTTTTAAATTGAGTTGGACCGCTCGCGCTCCATACCTTGATCTCGCCTGATGGAAAGCGATGCATGTAAGCCTATAAGCTGTAATATTTCACATTGCTTCTTACGGCCCGTCTAGCGCATGGTTGTGATCCTTTTTATCCGCAAAACGCTTCTAAAACTTTTAATTAATTATGCAACTGTCATTTGTAGAATGAAATACCACAAATTAAACCTCACTTCTTCAACATTATATTCGCTAGAACGAATTGGGACAGAGATAAAAGATTTCTGCTTACGTATTCAAAGTATAATAAGGGTACTTTCAGAATTTACTGCGTCGCATCCAAGATTTATGTAAAATGGTGGAAAGGGGTGACATTCTGGTAATTGATTCTTTACTTCTTGTTACTTGAAGTTATTTTATTCATGAAGGTACCGTTATGCTATCAGACCAATCTTCGAGAGCCTATTTTTTATTTGAAAGCAGATGTGTGTGGCTAAGTAATAACAGCCGCACCGGTCGATCGATCAGGTTAAGCTACGCTTGCCACAGTTGTCCCGTGGATGGGTGACCATCTTTACATACCAAGACCCCTCCGTGCCTCGGAAAGCAAATTAAGCTGTTGATCCCGGCGGTCATTCTTGGATCTTTGACAGTCGTTACGGGTCGTCAGAAGCCCGAAAGTCTGACAACCAGGCTTACCAAGGGGTATCTATCGTAATACCCGGTAACTGGGTTGTGGAGGCTAAATAGGCAGTCCCTCCATGTAAAATTCTGGCATTCAGCTGCATCCGGTTAGACTGGAAGCCGAGCCCAACTTAGTTGGGAAAAGGTTAGGCAAATGATGATGTGTGGGGAAGTCGGTAAGTTCGACTATGGAGACCCCTTCATCCCATATCGGTGTTGGTCAGTAGCGTAACCACTCACCAGAAGAATATTTTTATGAAGTTTAAGGCAAATGGGGCTTCTTAATTATCTAGTTATAAGACTCAGTGATATGTACTCGTAGTTATTAAAATTATGGTTTTCTTTCTCAGCTTCTGTGTGATTGATGGATTTGATTCTCCCAAATCTTCTAACTGAATCTAAATTAGGTATCTGCCCATCATAAATAACGCCATTAATCATAAGTATTTAAATAATTATTTTAATATAAAACCAATCAATCTTTAGAGGAATTTGCAGAAAAATACCTCACCAGAATTTCTTGGACGGTTAGGAATTTCGTAATTTCATGCCTAAAATTAACGGCTGCCAAGTTAGACAGATAGACCGATAAACCATTTATTTGGAGCACACAAAAGAAATAGCACAACACAAGTTCAGTATCGATTCATTTTTAATCTAATTCAGGGTTGTCCAAACCTGATACTATCGGGCCAATATAAATTTCTAAATAGATTGGAGGGCCGCAAAAACAAATGGTGACAGAAAACTTGTTGTCATCCGAATAAATATTTCATTCGTTTATTTGGGATACCATCTCTAGATGATGGCAAAGATGTGGAAAATGGCAAAGGTGGATCTACCATAATAGCCAAAAAACGTCGATTAACAAAACTTTTCATGGGTTTTCAAGACCTATCATGTCGCGGGCTGCACATACAGTGACATACTGAAGCCTCGGGCCGCGGGCCATCCTTTGGACAGCCCTAATCTAATTTAACTAATTGCTTTTCTATTAGGATAGTATGATTCCATATACATAGTTCTCTATGGAAATTGGAATCCTACTATTCTACTAATATTATAAACACGAAAGTTTGTATGGATGGATAGATGGATCAATGATGTTTGTTACTCTTTCACGCAAAAGCTACTGAACGGATTTGGATGAAATTTGGCACACAGATAGTTTATAACTAGGATTAACACATAGGCTACTTTTTATCCCGATTTTCCCACGGTACCGAAACTTATGCGGGTGAAATGGCGGGGCGCAGCTAGTTAGTAAATAAAGTTTTTTTCAATATTTAACTAGTTTTTGTCCGAGACTTCGTCAGCGGAGACAGAAAAGGGAGTGAATGATAGCGTGACAGTGTTGACAAGGGAGAATGGAAGTAGAAGACGTGTTGCGTCTCTTTCAGTTACATGGCTTAAGGACAGACAGACGATGGTAACATGTACAGTCAACAAAACAGATAAGTATGCAGGGTCGTCAGATATAATTCAAGTTTAGTAAGAAACCGATGGATGTTTTCGAATGAAATTTAGTGTGATAAATTAACTGTTTGTTTTCTATTAATTAAATAAAATTTTATCCGAAAAATAAAATCCATGAATCCGTTTCTTACTAAACTTGAACTATCTCCGACGACCATGCATACTTATCTCTTTTGTTGACTGTACCTAATTTTCAACCCTGTTGCCTGCCTATTTAACACAAACCTTATCCCTAACAATTACCTATTCGGGCAAAATGTTAAGGCATTTAAAAGAGTTGTCCAAAATGTATGCTATCGGCGTTTTGCTAAGATTTAAAATTGAGTTTTTCCGGAGATCGGTTTTCTCTCTTAAGATTATGCATAGGTGTCCAAACAAAAAAAACTTTTAGCACTCTTCGGGGTGTCATCGGAAAGCACCGTAGAATCTCGGAAAATGGGTCATCTCGCGAAATGGGGTCATACTAATCATGAGCTGTGCCTATGCCAGCTTCTGCGAAAATAGGATTTTTCCCAAGTATAAAAGCTTTTAAAGTATTGTCATATTTTTGCTCCAACTTTTAGCTGTAACTTGCAATTTTGCGAGTGAAATTATTTTAGCAGTTATTTTACCAATAATCTAACGACCAAATGAAAATTTAATAGGTAGGTACTGTTTTTCGGACCTGCATTTTTGCGTAACACACTCAGAATTAGCAGTGCGATTCTGTAACCAAATCACCGTGAAAACTTAGGTGAAGTGAGAGTGGAGTGAGCTGTCATTCCAACTAATGCTAGGGATTGACACTTTGACAGCTCACTCTAAGCTCACTTCACCTAACTTTTCACAGTGAGTTTTTTACAGAATCGATCGGCTGAATCATTTGAAGGATTTTGCTAAACCATTGCTTCATAATGTTCCAAAATTTTGTCCGCTCAGCAACGTAAATAACGCAATAAAAAAGTTGTAGAACTTACAAAATGAAAGCCATTGCTACTGTTAGTAATAATAATAATATTAAAGGTTTATTTGGAACAAGTTTCAGGACACAAATTTACAAAAGAAAACGACGATAGCTACAAAACTTAAAACTGTGGCGCAGCTATCAACGCGCAGGTCAAAAATATGGTACAGTTCCAGACTAGTAATTAAAAAGGAAGAAAATTATTAAAGTGTGTTACGCAAATACTTAGGGCTTTTACAGTTTATTTACGTTATGACGCATATTGACTAATTCGCATTATGACCAATGATGGTTACCGTCATAAATACGCGAAATGACCAATCGCTAAATGACCAACACGCTTAATGACCAACACGCTTAATGACCAACACGCTTAATGACCAATACGCTAAATGACCCACACGTGAAATGACAGGTGAAACGACCAACTAATGCAATCCAAAGCCTACAGTTGTCCACTGTTGGCAATTGTCGTTAATTAATGACAGCGGCACGGTTTGATCAAAGATTAAGCTACGCATGCCGAGGTCGGTCCATGGTTGGGTGACCATTCATTACATATTGAGACTCGGGCTTTGGGCTCGGAAAGCACGTGAAACCATTGGTCCTTACTGACATTTTGTAGATCTTTGACAATCGTTACTGGTCAAGGCCGAAACTCTGACAACCACTCTTACAAAGGCGTATTGTATTACCCAGTAACTGGGTTGTGGAGGTCAGATAGGCAGTCGCTCCATAGAATGTACTGATATTCAGCTACGTCCGGTTAGACTGGAAGCTGACCCTAACATAGTTGAGAAAAGGCTAGGCAGATGATAGTTTAAAATTCTATCGCTTTTCTAAGGAACTAAGTGGGTATACAGGGTGGTAGGGCCATTGACGCACAAGCTGTAACCATGAAGTCAGCACATGATTTTAGACCCACTAGAGTAAAAATTTTTAGTTAACAAAAAAAAAAAAAATAGAAGGAATAGGCTCGATATAGCGTCGCTGTCTCCACTCTGTCTGAATGGAGTTCCAATCTGAACTCCATTAATCCAATACCCACAAACGGTTAAAACTCGGACTCCTACCTGTCGTGGACTGCTCATGTCAGTCGCAAAGTGCACCATACTTTCCATTCCTTGAAATGTCTCCAGGGCTTCTTGCCCTTGAACACCAAAATCTCTCTTGCTCAAATTCTCATTTAGCCCATTATTGGTGGATATCACGGAGGAACTTTTAAATAAACTTTAGCGTTTGCAAAACATCTGTATTCGTTTGGTTTTCAACCTTAAAATGTTTGATCATGTCCTATCTCAGGTATGCTGGAAGAGATTTCTTATGAAATAAGCATCACCTCTGTACCTATTTTTCTCTGTACTTGTTCTGTTTTTCATTGTTTGTTTATACATGTGTGTACATAAATGGTAAAATAAAATAAAAAACTACCTACGTGTACGCGCTCAAAATGTATGACACAGCAGATTTTTTCGGCAAATGTTAGGTGCTTAATTAACAAACTTATAGAAAGTTAAGTCAGTTAACAATTTTAAAAGTTAACTTAAAACTGAACCTCGAAACCTTGCCTTGCCTTGCTTTGCCTTTAACCTTTAAACCACTTAGAAGAAAAGGTGTGCACACACAAACCTATCCCCGAGATTATAACAAACTCCACGAGTCCTCAACGTATCCAATTTAGAGATTACTTTCCTCGCAATACATCTGTATCGCAAACTTGGAACTCCGAAGGGAGGGTACTTCGCGGACCAAAATGAGATTGGCTTTTGTTATCTCGATGTAGGTACTTCCAACAAGGTCCGGGCTAAGGGTGTATTCACTTAGAAAGCTCTACCCTAATTGCGTATCAATCATAATCATAATGAACCATTTTGAAGGATATTGCTAATCCATTGCTTCATATGTTCGAAAAATTTGTCTGCTCAACAACGTACCTAAATAACACAATGAATGTTGTTGAACTGTCATAATGAAAGTCTTTGCTACTGTTAGTATGTTACGCAATTACCCCGCTGGTTACTGGTGCCGACGTGCCAGCATTTGTCAGTGCTGACAAACGCTGGTGACTGCAGGCAGATTTCAACGCTGGTCGGTATAGGCAGCCACTGCGAACCGGCTCCGAATAATTCAGATAGGAACTTGTGCTTATTGGTGACAGTTCACGCTAATTTGGCAAAACGTATAAAAACTGCTTGCCCCGATCGGCGTTGACAACCAGCGTTTGTCAGCGCCGACTAACGGTGGCATAGGTATTACCAGCGCCGGTTTTAAATAAAGTCCTCCACATCGAATTTCGGCCATGTCGACCCAATCCCACCCTATAGTGCACCAGATATTATAATGCACCAGATATTATAGTGCACCAGATATTATAGTGCACCAGATATTATAGTGCACCAGATATTATAGTGCACCAGATATTATAGTCCACCTGATATTATAGTGCACCAGATATTATAGTGCACCAGATATTATAGTGCACTAGTGTGTGCGCAGACACTGGTGCACTCTTTTTTCCATCACTCTCATTAGTTCGATGGGACCAGGCGCAGGACCAACGGCTTCATGTGCTTTCCAAGCCACGGGGGTATCACACAGCCATCTTCCAAACTACGGGTTGTTACTAAGAAATACTCAATGGAAAAACTCAGTGACACTGCCCGACCCGGTAATCGAACCCAGGACTCCACGCTGAGCAGTCGCGCTTGCGACTAAGAGACCAACGTTGCAGCCGGTTATCAGCTGTGTACAGCCCCAAGAAAAAATGTGTCAAATGTGAACGAAGTTAATTTTGGAGTCGTCATATGTGATGACGGCACGGTTGGCGCAGTGGTTAAGCGATTGACTGCTGCGCTGCGTGTCGCGGGTTCGATTCCCGCACGGAACAAATATTTGTATGACCTACATGTATTTGTTCTGAGTCTGGGTGTTTTTCTATCTATAATATAAATATATGTATTTACAAAAAAAAAAAAATGTATATAAGTAGTTTATCAGCCATCTTGTTACCATAACACAAGCATTAGGTTGCTTAGCTTGGGACTAGAAGGCGCTGTGTGAAATGTCCAGGGATATTATTATATGTGTTAAGGAATTGAGTTCTATTTACCTCTTTGATCCTTATGGTGGGCGATAGGAATCTACAAGGACCGGATTAAGGTTTGTGGTCTTTTGAAGCGATTTCTGTGAACGCGTATAGAATCGGTTTACTACGGATAAGGCAGCCTTTGATGTATGTACATCAATATATCGTACGTAAGCTCTCCGGAAAAATGTTTTGGTCCTGTGATGGTCGCAAACTATGGGTAAGTATTAATGTGTTATTTTATTCTCTATTGTTAGACTGGAAGCTGACCCTAACATAGTTGGGAAAAGGCTCGGCAGGATGATGTATATATTTTAAGAAAATGCTCTATGCTCATTGCTTAGTTTGTAGTGTAACATAGTTTTAAGACCTTTGTAACTAACAATTATTATGGATGTACTAACACTAGTGTTTAAGTTGTGTATGTATCTACTAACAAATTGGATTTTATGATCTGAATAAATAAATTAATTGAATTGAATTAAATTGTCCTTTTAAAAAGAGGAGTTTGCCCTGTTATCTACTTACTCTGCTTCTGTGTATACAGGATAAATTTTTAACCAGTACGCAAACTGAAACCATGAATTCAGTACATGATTCTGAACCCCATCCTCCTAGTACAGAAATTTTACGTCAGTTATTAAAAAAAAAAATGATCTGCTGTACCTACATTTTGACAGCGTCGGTATTGTACTTTTCTATGAAACAGTTATTTTTTTTATAACCGACGAATTATTTCTACGTCTAGAATCATGTGCTGAATTCATGGCTACATTTTGCGCTCTGGTTAAAAATGAATCCTCTACATTTGGAAACTCAAGCACAAATCATTTATTTCAACTAAACCAATTACAGGCACTTTTGAATTGTCAAAGGGTCGGTCAGGCAGAATGGTGAAGCCAGTTGCCTATTCCAAAGCGTAGGTACCTATGGAGAAGAACGGACAAGAAACTCCACGGACACTCTTTTAAATCATAAAATTGTTACAAAATATTTGATTACATCATTCGTGTTGAAATTATCCATTGTGAGAACGACGTATAAAGACGTGCACGTTAATAGCGTCTGATAGATAACATAAAAACAATTCAGAAATTAGAATAAGCCGTGGCAGCTAAGAGATGACCAGCCGGTCGATTCTGGAATCGAAATCGAATCGCAGTGCTGTCCCTACTGACAGCGCCCGTTCACGAACATGACGTATGGATCATCACTATTTAGCTCAACCATTTTGAAGTGAACTTAGTGATCCCACACAAACGCCACCACCAGCGAGACATTAGAGTGAGCATACTCTATAAAACACGATCAATTTTCGCGCTAACTATGGATTGGTAGAGGTTAGATTTTAATACCGGAGTCTCTAGAAATTACAAATCAATAAATAAATTAATCGACAAGTTATTCTACTTCGGCTGTGTGTTACAGCTGTGCTGCTGGGGAGTTTGTTGCGCCACTACTTCTTCCTAGCTAAAGCACTAGGAAGTGGTGTGGGGCGGACGTTTAGGAGGACCGACTTATGTCATTTTGACTTTCAAAAAGTGTCGATTCTGAGCTTAATTTGAATAAATGACTTTTGATTAATTTTGCAGGAACTTACTAAAATGACAGTCACCAGCCGAATATTATTTCTGCCGAACTAGGTACGCGACGTTTTTTTTAAGGCCTGCCCCAAATTCTTCCAGGAACTCTTTTCCCGCGCCACCCCGAAGCCCTCGCGGTACGCGTCCAGGTTATCTCGCCATCTGTTTCTGGAACTCCGTTTAAAAGTCGAAATTTATTGTCAAAACAAACAATCAGGATGGGTGCCATCCCACTATTTTTAACAAGATAAAGCTCTGGTCAAACTAAGGCGACTCCCGCGCGGGATGGGGGACGAAGTTCACGCACCGATTGTGTCATCATTAAAACAGAAGAAAGGCAGAAGTAGATGATCGCGTGTTTACGTTCCATATAAAAGCACTAGCTTTTGCCCGCGACTTCGTTCGCGTGGAATAGTGACTTCCTGCAGATTTTTGGTTTTACCCACATAGTTCTTACTATTTATTTACATTTTTCCGATGAATTTTCAGTACTGAATTGATGCCGACTCTTGACCAATAGATGGCGCTGTATGTCCGGAATAAATTTTATTTTTTATTTTATTTTTTGTAATAAAAACTATCCTATGTCCATTCTCAAGTTCCAAACTATGTCTGTACCAAATTTCACACAAATCGGTTCAGTAGTTTAGGCGTGAAGCAAAGACAGACAGACAGAAAGACAGACAGACAGAGTTACTTTCGCATTTATAATATTAGTTTGGATGTTCGTGGCAACCCGTCCCTAATGAGAATACTTAGACATGGCGCACACTATGCGATACTAGACAGGGTACTTTTCAAAGACCAGCCAAATTGAAGGGTTTGGTACAGACCATCAGACTGAACAATTTTCTCCATGAGACCAACATTGTAATCGCGAATAAAAATTCAGCCGTCCCATCCGTTTAGGTCGAGTAGGTATTGAAGGTTTCTATGGGAGAGTTGATACATTTTTCGCGATTACTGGTTCCATGGAGAAAGTTGTTCAGTCTGATGGTCTGTATCACACCCTTAAATTTGGCTGGTCTTGGAAAATAAACCCTGTATACATTTACATATATTTTGTTCAAAGCTATGCCCACTTGGCGTCAAGTTGCAGAGTCACAACGAAAGGCTAAGGGAGTCGCCTCTCTCGCTACTTGTAAGAGCGAGATGCATGGTGCACGCGTGGACCCGACGACAGCCGCATGCGACAGGGTAGCGGCAGTCTTGCTGTGAGCGCTGAGGAAGGTGCACGTGTGTTTGTATTGCACCTTCGTTTTCGTATGATAGGTATAAGCACCAAAACAAGTGCAACTAGAGAAACATAACGACCGTCTTTCTCGAATACATAAGAGTACATACATAAACTCACGGCTTCTACCATGGGGATAGGCAGAACAACAGAGTGCCGCTTGTTACGATCCTTACATACTCTTCATGCTTCGTTTGCTTTCATACATCAGAGGGGTAATTCTCGTTATTTTAATAACGTTCAGAGTCTGATCTGTCTCAATCTGTCAAGACTGCCAAAAATACCTCTAATTTCCCCACATTTTGACAGGTTTTTGACATTGATTGTCGCTGAGATGAGATTGCGACTAGATTTTGAATGTTTTTAATTACGGCAATAAATTGGCCTTTTGGTCATAATATACAAGCACGCCGATTGCGAGTACTACGCACCTGATCTTTCTGAACATGACCAATAAGGTTTACTATACAATCTCTTTCGAAAACTCAAAGAAAATGATCGCTTCTTGCACGAGGTCAGTCGTAAAAACTAGTGGCAGACGCAAACGACCGCTCTACGTCTAGTCGCAACGACAAGACGCAGATGCTTACCTACGACTACTCTGCGTCTTAATGCAGCGACCAGACGCTTAGTGTGCGCTGGCACTTAGAATACATTAGTGCTTCAAGTATTAGTCTTACATGTTACATGCAACAAACTTACAAGTTGTGTTAGCCTCAATTACCTTTGAATTTAGTAGTTTGTTCATCATGCTTGACTAACGACTAAAGTTTGGTTTTCATGGAAATAGAGGTAAGAAAGACTGTTTCGTTGGTTTGGTGATCGCAAGCGCTACTGCAGGGCATGAGGTCTTGGGTTCGATTTCCAGGTCGGGCAAAGTGTTATTGGGTTGTTCAATCAGGAATTTCTCCGTAGCAGCCTGGAATCTGGATTTATGTATGGTCGATGGCAATAGTTTCCTAAACAATTCTAATTAGTCCGTCAGTTAGATTATCAAAAAATATTGGACCCGTATTTTTTCTTTTGTCAATTATATAAAAAATGATGAAGATATCGCCCGTTAAAGTTCCGCGTGACGTCACGCCTTGCTACACTTTTTAGCATGGCGTGACATCACGACGCCCACTCCCAAATTTTGACGCGCTTTATCTTTGTCATTTTTTGTTTAATTGACAAAAGAAAAAATACGTGTCCATTATTTTTCGATAATCTAACTGACGGACTAAATATAATAAATATTTTTTTACTCAGGAAACTACCCTTCTAGGCTCTAGGCTCATTCCCTATTACATGAGACTTAATCATAACTGGCGAAATGTGGATGTACTTACAGACGCCAGCAGGTCAAGCTACCCGAAACAGTCAAATTTTCCCAGTCAACCTTGAACCTTAATGCTTTAGTGATAAAGTTGAAAATCTCTTAAATAAATTTGACAGATTGTAGTAGCTTGATGTGCTGGCGTTTGTACTACTACTGGTAGATACACCCCCGCTAACCCTTCGGGGATTAGAGACGTGATGTTATGTTATGATGCCTGCTTTTGCTCAGCAGCTGGATGCAGGCGAGCAGTAATAAGATAACCTATTAAAAACTGATGATCATCATTAGCGTCATTTCCCTAGTCCTAAGCGCCTTCATATAATTCCATACACTTTACTCCCTTGTGTCGTCGCCGTGGAAGTCCACGTTAATATCGTCACTACACGTTCCCAATATAATAAGCGAGCCTCATTGCTTCGAAGACCAATTTCAGAAATATTCGAACAAAGGAGCAGCTAATTATAAAAAAAAAATATATTTAAAAAAATATATATATATATCGTCAATTTAGAAATTATAATGCCCGGCTCCAGCAAAAGACAGAATTGTGTAGAAAAGGGAGAGGGAGAGGAGGAGGAGGGAGAGGGCCTTTGCCCTTTAGTGGGACAATAGGTACATACTTGTTATATTAGATTGGGTTAGAATTTATAAAAGCGCTCAATACCTACCTACCGAATAGGTAACAATCCTTACCAAAATTTAATTATCGGATCAAAGAAGCAATCGTTTCAAAAACTCCTTCATACGCAAACGAACACATTGTCAAAATCTCGCCAAAGAATGTCCACATTGAAAATCCCTATCGGTAAATTGAACAATGGCGAGGCTAATCTGGTGCTCACGACGTATTAAAAACGCTCGATTCTAATTAAAAATACTCGTTTAAAGTTGATTAGTTTTCCTATCTGTTCGCTCATCTGTGCAAGTTTCAATATCTTCAAAAGAATAGGAGGCTAACATTTTTTGGGATCTTTATAAGGAATTTGCTGTTTGATGTGTACTTAATCGCTGCTCAAGTTTTGTTAAGTGGAAGAAATGGGTGCTTTTAGTAAGTGTATCGTTTGATGTTTTATATTTAAACTAGCGACCCGCCCCTGCTTCGCACGGTTTTTAGGTACTTACGGCTTAACAAAACATCGCAATTTCTTTACTGTATACCTATAAGTTTAATATTAATGTTTTGTACACTTTATAGGTATCTTCCGGAATACATTCTCTAAATGATGGTGAAAACCATATCGAAATCCGTGTAGCGTATTTTCTGTTCCTTTCTTCTTGTCTGTTTGTATGTGTGTACATAATTAAGTAGTTGGTAGTACGGACTGGTGTCCGCAACCCCACGTCACTGCGAGTATCTTGCGTACGTGTGTGAAAACGATGTGTGCTTATTCGATCCATCCGAGCTCTTTAAGGAAGGCCAGCAACGCCTTTATGTTACTGACCGTCTCACGGAGGGTAGGTACATGGGTTACCGAAGAACGTTGCCCTGTACAGTCACGAGCAAAAGTATGTATACACTCGTCTTTATTCAAAAGCGATTTACTCCTTTATTATTGAATAACATTTTATGTTATTACGAACATAGCATTTTCGAACCCATAGGTTTATGTAATGTGTCGTATTTCAACGTTGCATTCGTTATTTCACGATAAAATCGCAATTGAAAGTTGCCAAGTGTTGACATATTGGTGCTCGTGACTGTACGTGGCGACCACCGGACAGTTTAGAAGCACATGTGCTGCTTTCTCGTCGTCCTCTATGCAGGCCCTGCACAACGGACTGTCTCCTATGAAAAAGAGGTATTTATTAAATGACCCGTGGGCAGTTAAAGCTGCTGTAACTATACACAGCTGTTGTTTAGTTAGTCGAAGAACCTGTTTCGTGAGGCGGCCTATATACGTTAATATTTATATAGATATATAATAAATTACATTTTTCAGGGATCATCTACGCCCTTACCACAATGTTAAGCGTAGCATATTGTTACGATTATGCCTTTACAGTCGATGTGCCATCCATATTGAATAGTTTTACTAGCATGGCAACACAAGCCTTGAGTTCCACTGGAGCTTTGAGCTCAACACGGACCGCAACGGATTTCGATGCGGACGCGGATTCAGAAGGTGCAGGTCCAACGTTAGCAGGAAAACTTCAGAAGGTATCTATTTATTTTACAAAGCCTAAAGTTTTGCTTTAAGCATTGGTCCAAGAGCACAGTTAGCCTCAAAAAGATGTATAGGTCAGACTCCAGCAAGTCAAGCTGGCCGAAACTGTCAAGTTTTCCCAATCAACCTTGAACCTAATGCTTTAGCGATAAAGATGAAAATCTATTAAAGAAATTTGTCAGATTGTAGTAGCTTGATGTGCTGGCGTCTGTACATCGATAAGAATTAATTTGATTGTCTCCCGAATTTTGGTCTTTCTATGCATATTTTTGCGTATGACTTACCCGCTGGCAGTTTTTCTGGAGCCATCAATCAAACGGTATAAATACAGGGCCAATTTTTTTTAATGACCACAAGAAGCTGCTAAAAAAAGTTATCAGGTAGAAACTGTCGTTCTTCTTCTGCCTGAACTTGAACCAATTTTCTTGAGCACAGTCACCATTTTTTTACTGAGTCCTTAGTACTTACTTATGTTATTGTTAACTTATGTAATTCTATATAAAAATTAATCATCCCTTGGTCACGCCATAACTTGAGAACGACTTTACCGATTTCATCCATCTTTTTTTTAAATCCTAATACTTTGTAGAAGGTTCTTATGGAAAAAAAATTAAGTAAGTTGCTTCACACGGACGAAGTCGCGGGCAGACGCTAGTAAAGTATAAAATGGTTGCCGAGAGTATATAATTTTCATTCTAATTTACACATAATAATATTTTCCCTTTCTTCTCAATTCTTTATCACGTTTGCATTCACTCCCTTTTCATTCAAATCATTGCTGACATCAATCTTCTTTGGTACCTCTTCCTCTCCATCCATTTATGTTCATCTGACCCGACAGACGTTGTCCTGTCTAAGTTTTCCATGACCTTAAACAAAACCAAAATGGAATTACGCATATCCATCGTTTGGATTATAAATTATGGTGGTGTGTTCAAAAATCGCATAGAAAAAAAATTGTGCGGTCGGGGACCCGACCGAAGCTCCTTACGCGATGCTCGCACGCACACATACACTCGTATAATAGAAAGAGAGAGAGCAAATCACATGGAGGAGCATAAAGCTTTTTCCTTACATAACGATTTCTACCAGTCATCTCCTTTTTTTTCCCGGGGTGGACAATCCTCATGGATATCCACTGCCCTGGTGGCGAATTGGTGGGCGGTGGGGTCTGTCAGACTCTTATTGACTAAAAACCACCCCAGGGTTCCATCTCACACCTACGCCCGGTCGCGGGAATGTACGATCCTTCCGCAACCCCCAAATGGACCAGTAATTTTTTCTCAAATTTGTTTTTTTTCCGGGACGCTTTTCCAATTTTTCTTACGCTCACCAACGACCAGAATTTCATTTTTATTTATAAAGACGTAGCAACTGTAACTAAAATAAAATCGAATTAAATGATTGTCAGGTAACATGGGATGTGGTTAGCTACATGGCTACTATGCTGAACAGTCTTACTAGACGTTCGACTGATAAGAAACCTAGCGTAGAGATGGGCCCAGGATCGTTCAAGTCAGAACAAGTGACGTACCCACCGAACTTCTTCGTAAACCGTCTCAAGATGCTGCTGAAAATGAAAAAGAAGGAGAAAAAGCCCTTGAATAAACCGGAATAATAACGTAGTTAGATTACAGGATGTAATTGACATCGACGCGCAAACTGTTGCCATGAATTCAGCTCTTGATTCCGCCGAATAATCAGCTGTGTATTTTATTTTACTTTATTATCTATTTGTGTACAAATGTTTAAACCAGACTTTGTAACTTCATTTTTGGGTGACCACTGAAAATCAACTGTGGGTTCACCACCCACAGCACAGCATTCATCCACCTGTCACAGTCCAGACGTGTAACTGCCGACAATTTCTTTTATGTGCTCGTGATTATTTCTACAAGGTGTCGTTTTGCATCGTCTTCAAATTCAAGGAGGTAATTATGCTACTGTTTCTCGACACGAATCAATAATAAAATAAGTAACTAGGTTTTTGGAACGAAGTTCCTTAACGCGCGTTGCGAAAGGGGGCTAGACGGAAAAAATTAAGACCAAAAGTTGGTACGACACTTTTTGCTATAGTTGTAAGCCGTGCGGCGTGCGCGTGTTTCTCTGTCTCTCTCTCTCTCTCTCTTATAGAAAGCAAGCCAGTTATACTTCGTTCCATCCGTGTGCCTTGACACCTCTCAAGTTTTTTTTCTAATTTTCGGAAGTCTTTCATAAAAACCTCCTGAAATTTGACGAGGATTCAAAACAACAAAAGAAAAACCAAATAGATCTATATCAATTTTGTTTTTCTTTATTATTAGAGTTAATTATGTTTTTGTATGCCCGTGTTTCTGTGACTATTTTGCTGTCTTTCTGTTTCATAAAAAAGTTTAATACTCGTACCGTATCTACTGTATGGTATGTTCTGGTACCGGTATTGAAATTTTTTCTTTGTTCTATGAGCAGCTGCAATTTTTTTATAACTGACAAAAAACTTCAACGCTGGTGGATCTAAAAATCATGTACAATTCATGGTAACAGCTTGTTCGATATCCCTTACAAAGAAAAATTTATGAACATTTTTTTAGACCTCCTATGAAGCGTTTTATTTTATGTAATTGACGAACTTCCGGCGGCGAGATGGGTGGACGACATTGATACCAACGCGGATAGAACCTGGATAAGGCTGGCACATGGGGCGTGGGGATTGGCACATGAAAATAGAGATCTATGCGCAGCAGTGGGTAAAATCGGGCTGCACATGAACGATGAATTGGCATACAATTACACATGATTGTAAGTGGTCAAGGATCGGCAATTCCAGAGACAAAACTAAAATATAATGTGCTTATAGTGAAACACTACGAGTATCAGCACTTATTCACCTGTACACTGGGTGAGTTCACAAGGGCCACGTACTGTGTAGCATGTAAGGTTTAGGTTTAGTTACTTTGTCGCATTCGATTTATCTGTAATGGCAAAGGAAACATTTCATGATAAATAAAAAATAAAAAAAAAAATATTTTCCAAAAAAACTTTTCTGTAAAAATATCACCGCGAAAATTTTGGTGAAGTGAGCTTGAACTGATTTGTCAATAGTGTCAAGCCCTAGCATCAGGAGGAATGACAGTTCCCTTCAAGTTTTCACAGCGAGGTTTTTTCATAATAGACCCGCAACACATCAACGCAGCTTGGGGGTAGTACGTTCCCAGAATCGTTTGCGCAAAAATATTTTCTTGTAACTACCTCAGTCTAATTAATAAAAATCTTGAATTCAGCCTAAACCGCTGGGTCTAAAAGCATGAAATTTTGCACAAGATTTCTTTATGTAACGAAACTGACAAACAAGTTCAAGTTCGTGTGGGTCAGGAATGCAACTGTCTTGGTTTTAGAAGATGACATATCAAACTATAGCTACGTAATAAGTCTCTTCTCCGGGTTCAGCCACCTGTCACAACTAGGTATTTCGATATGTATTTATAAATACATATCGAAATACCTAGTTGTGAGCCAAAAAAGCATTCAAAGGCATATAAATATGTCTTTGAATGCTTTTTTGGCTCACTTTTTATCCTAATATTTTATGTAACATACTTTAAATGGCTTAAAATATTATATTACTAGTAATATTGTGATATTGCTCAACAAAATTGCATCCAAGGAGGAGATTACTGCGTTGGTTCGTGTCGTATGTCACTAATAGGAGGTTGTCATAAATGGGTTTGAGTATCATAGGATAAGGGTAACTTCAGGAGTCCCTCAAGGCTCAATTATAAGGCCCTTCTTTTTATCTTATTCATCAACGACATCAAAGATTGCTCTAAGAATTCAAAGTTCCTATTATACGCGGACGATCTGAAAATTTACAAAAATATTGCTGTTCAAACCGACTGTTTAGATTTTCAGAAGGATCTGGATTGCTTCTCGGATAACTGCAGTGTCAATAAGCTTCGCCTTAGTGTCTCTAAATGCCCTAGTGTCTCTATACAGCATTACGTTTACTAAGAAAAAAAACATGTGACGAATTTCAATTACTTTCTTGGAAACACTGCCCTGAACAAGGTTTCATCCCTCCGTTACCTAGGCGTCACTAAATAATCGTAATCGTAATAGTCGTAATCTTGACTCAAAGCTCCATCTTGACACCCGTGTAGACAATATAGTCAATAAAGCTTACAAAATGTTTTGTTTCGTAATGAGAGCGTCTAGAGAATTTCATCGACCTTCTACCTACTTTCACCTATACAAATCAATAATACGGCCACAACTTGAATACGCAGTACCCATTTGGAACCCTTATTACAAAAAGTAAGTTGAGATAATTGAGTTAGTTCAACGTAAGTACCTACGTTCCATGCCTTACAGATGCTGTAAAACCAAAATGTCATATCAATTCTTGCTTGAAAAATATAACCTCATGACCCTGCAATCCCGTCGCACCCTACTTGAAATGTTGACTCTGTTTGGTATATGCTGCAATAAATTTGATTGTACTGATCTTGTGAACAGATTGTGCTTCCTTATCCCTCGTAACTACTGTAATCGGTCGAGAAGTTCGTTCGAGACGACTACGAACTAACTCAGGCGCTCGCTCGCCGTTACCACGCCTGGTTGACACCTATAATAAACAGTTTGGCTCTATTGATATTATGTTTCTCAGCAAAGCTATATTTAAGAGTGAAATTACGTTACACGAGGGGTCTTGGTATGTGAAGATGGTAACCCATCCGCGGACCAACCGCGACCAGCGTAACTTAACTTGATCGATCGACCCGTGCGGCTGTTATTCCTTTGCCACAAGCACCTAAATATTAGCGGTAAGTGTAGATGATTAAACTAACTACTAGGTACTAAAAGAATCTTCAACACAACGCCGTGGAAATGCTTCAGCTAAATTATCTTAAAAACTGAACAGGAAACTGTCTTGTGATTATTATTCAGAGCAAAATCTGCATTTTACCTTTTCGCAAATTACAGTGTAACTAGCGAGAGTAACCATGGAGTATGATAACAGTCTGGGACCTTCTATATTTTAATTATGCTCGACGGGAAACCATGCAGGAAGCAAAATGTAAATATGAAGGAAAATGTGAATACTGTGCATACAAAAAAACAGTGTGAAGTTTACGTTTAGAAACGAGGAACGTCCGAGTTGATATGAGAATGAGAAGCGTTCATTGTAAATTGCTTTAGACAGTGGGAGCTCGTCATAGGTGGCAGCACTGTTGTTAGTCCAGAAACCATTGTTGTGTATGTATTTACTGTTGTGTCGATCAGTAAGTAATCGAAAACTAAATAAAAATGTAGGCAACGTGGTAGTATGGCACAGTTAAAAGAAAAACTAAGAATACACAGCAAGCAAGTAATATAAGAGTTATGAGTGAACAGATGAACATATATACATTGTCTGTTAAAATCATAACCCTCCTTTGCCGTAATCGAATAAGAAGTGTCTAACACTAGTAAAATAACAGCTTTAGTAGAAGGAAAAATACATATTATGAACTTTTAGTTTTATTTAATGTATAAAATGTGAATGTGAACGCTTATAACTGTCAAATTCTTGGACTAGTGATAGTAGCGACATCTGAAGTCCCCATTGGAAACAGCGCTTTTGAAAAAGGAAATGTCACTCTTTTCATTTTTGTTGGTGACGTAAAAGACTACTAAAAACCTCCACTACAACACTATAATGACCTACAGGGTAGCGGGATCGTCCGTCAGAAATGTATTGGGTTGACATAAGCCATTGAAAACCTTGTCACCAAAATGAAGAAAAAAAAGTTTTCGCCCCCCTCGAGAGTTTTTCCTGAAACCGACCATAAAGGACCTATGCGACGATCTGAGAAAATAAATGATTATTTTGTAAAGGCTTTGGGTTGGATTTATTGGGTTTTTTCATCTGAAGGCCAATTCTCGTAATTTAAAACGTTCAAAATCTAGTCGCAGTCCCATCTCGGCGACAAACAAATGTCAAAAACTTGTCAAAATGTAGGGAAATTAGAAGTATTTTTTGACAGATTGAGACTGAGATCAGACTGTAAACGTTCTTAAAATTACGAGAATTGCCCGTCTGGTATTTCTCAGTTTGAAGCTAAATTCAGAAGCCAGCTTGAATTTGTGTCGGGTTGGCATAGGCTCGCCCCCAATTACATGGCACTTAAACATGTTTGGCGAAATGTAGGTGGACTAAAGGTAATTTTAGAGCTATGAGGAACACGGGTAAAATTCACTCATACTCTATAGAAAAGGGAGGATCCTCCGACCAGACGGGTGTTGTGTCTGGCGGGCAATCGCCCAAAGACTAATGTCGGAAAGTTTGTATCTATGCTAATTGCGCGGTAACCTCTGCTTGCGAGATGCAGGATTTGCGTGACGTCAGCATGACTAGTTGTTCGCATGTGGCGTTGTAGATACCGCTACAGGTACATCTCTAACTACAGCTCTGACTAACCTTTCGGGAATTACAGGCGTGATGTTATTTGTAATTAATTTACCTGTACTTACTACTATGAGAGATACAGTTCGAGGCTAAATAATAATTATGATAGAATTTCACTTACAGGTAAGTTCGTTTAATCTAGGTAACATTAACTGTGTACTGCGGGGTAGTTGCGAAACACATCATCAGTAGCAACGGGTTTCATTTTGACAGTTCAACAACATTCATTGCGCTATTTGCGTTGCTGAGCAGACACATTTTTCGAACATATGAAGCAATGGCTTGGCAATATCCTTCAAAATGATTCAGATTGAGATTAATAGTGTTACGCAACTAAGATGCTAACAGCTATGAAAGCGTGAAGTTTATCCTGAATTGCTAGAAAGCGATGTCACCGTAGTTGCAGGTGTCAGCAGGCTGCAGACACTAATGTGATTAGTGCTAGACATACCCGCGAGGACTCAAAGGCGCCTCCAAGGATTTGCTGCCATTAACTTGTAGGTAGTTGTATCATATTATCATTGTCTTGGCAAAGAAGTTGCTTGGTAATGAACTGTGTGCTGTATTGGAAAGCAGTAGGTAAGTGACCTTTACATAATTAGGTTGGAAGTTTTCAAATTCAAAATAGTTTATTGTGGATCATAGGTTCATATGATGGTGTGTTAGTTACAGGTAACTCTGCTATATCCCGCCATTGAGGCATACAAAATTCACATTATAAGTTCGGGTCATAGTTAAAATACAATAATACATCTAATTGTCATGCAATATATTAAGATTAAATTATGTCAAATTACAAATTAGTCATGAATAATATTTATGTTAATAATTAATTTAGTCATGTTACAAAAATAGTATGATTCAATGTATTGTCATTTAGAAATTCTCTTATAGAGTAATAACATTTACTTATCAATAATTCGTGTAGTTTTGGGAAAAGGCTAGGCAGATGATATACATATATCATCTGCCTAGCCTTTTAGTAATTATTATATTCAGATAGGTCAGATATTCCTGCTTGCAGCGCATATTATTAGTCAACCAAAAAGGATCCTCTTTTGTTTTACTTACGCAGCTGTGGTCATCATGTGCACGGGATTTTGTTTTCAAAATTGTCAGTATAGGATTTGGCGATAGTACAGACGCCAGCAGGTCAAGCTACCCGAAACTGTCAAATTTTCCCAACCAACCTTGAACCTTAATAATTTAGCGATAAAGTTGAAAATCTATTAAAGAAATTTGACAGATTGTTGTAGCTTGATGTGCTGGCGTCTGTACGTCCCGCACCACGTACTATTTTTAAGCTGCCATAATTATTGCTTACTTGTTTTGCCCGTGACTTGGTCTGCGTAAATTTTTTCTTTGGTGACAAACGATATCGTGAAAATCGCGGGAATCACCTGGATGAGGGACGCACGGAATCGGGAAGTATGGCAGAAGAAAGAGGAGGGCTATACCCAGCAGTGGATAATTCCTGGCTAAAATGATGATGATGATGACAGTCCCATGCACCACGCAGGTGAGCGACTGACGCTCTCGCACTTATGTACGAAAAAGTCACCCTATAATTTAATACCTTAATTTTGTAATGTAATTTTGGATTTAATGAAAACTTAACGTGTCAATAAATGATGACATAAAGAAATAAATGATGACACTTCCTCCTTGAACATGCAAGCATAAAAATATAAACTCAGCCTATCGCAGTCCACTGGACATAGGGCTCTCCCAGGCTGCGCCACAACACCCTGTCCTCCTTCCGTATCCAATCTGTCCCTGCCAACTTCTTTAGGTCATCCGTCCAACTAGCTGGGGGACGTCCCACATTACGCTTGCCGATACGCGGTCTCAACTCCAAGACTCGTCTGTTCCATCGGCCATCGGTGCTTCGACTAACATGGCCAGCCCACTGCCACTTCAGTTTGCTTACTCTGCAAGCTATGTCGGTAACTCCGGTTCAATTTCGATAAAAAATATGTAGTAGGTAATTTACAAGGAGTTTGTGGAACTACAACCTTTCCCGTGCCACTATTTCATTACGCATTTAGGTTAGTTTATGGCTGTAGTTTTGAGTGGTAGCTATTAATGCGCCGTGGTCGCAACTTGTTTTAATACGAAAAACTTAATTTCTGTAAATTAAGCGAAGTTTATTTCTTTAAATGAGTTGATACTTTATGTACTGTACTAGTTTAGTTAGTGGATGTCACATATCTTCGGTTGTCATTTTTGGTTCTAGGACATGCCGGTTTCCTCACGATGTTTTCCTTCACCATTTGAGAGCAGTGGTGACGAAATTATTTACACCAAGTAAAGTGCCTGCCTGAGTTCGAACCCACGACCTAAAACTCCTAAGTGTTCAATACATGGCTAAATAATAATTATTGTGTGAGTCATTTCACTTAGCGGCTTAAGTCCAGCGTCCCCCAACGTTTGTGGTGGCCGAGGTCAAGGAAACAGTTTCTATGAACGACGCGCTCAGCTTAATGGTGCACGAGGGACGGAACAGGACAAGTTGTATTAAGTTCTACCAGATTCCATTAACATTGCGGATTCTTAGAGTTGGAGTGGTTTTGTTATAAGTTATGTTAGTGTTTCGATTAAGATGGGAGATGGTTGTGGGGTAGGTAGATAGGTACTTGGGTCAGGACCAAATTTTTGACTACGCTTTATAAAATATACATGTCCTGCTAAACTACCTAAGAATATTATGGTCGCTGTTTTTTAACGTAACCTATCATTTATAATTTAATATTAATAAAGCCTCAAAAACACTAGTAACCGTTTTAATAGATAATAGCACAATGAACATCGTTATTATAATTTATACAAGGTAATATTACATACATCCCAAAATTCTTTCCGTTGTAATACTCCTGTTGTGCGACACCATTATTTTGAAACCTTCAAACCTATGATAGAAGTTTCTTGACTATTTAGTATGGCAAGATTGGCTTCAAGTATTGGCCATGTATTCCGGATAAGCCGCCATGTTCTTTTACTGTCATTTTAGCATTTTTTTTTTATCGTCAGCGACATGCCGTTGTGATTTCCGATGTGCAATTACGTCAAAAATTTGGTCCTGACCCACCTATCTATACTAATAATACAGCTGAAGAGTTTGTTTGAACGCGCTAATTTCCGGAACTACCAGTCAGATAAAAAAAAAATCTTTTTGCATTTGATAGCCTAATTCTTGAGGAAGGATAGAGGCTATTTAACGCTAGGACCCTTAAGAGCTCAGCAAAGTTAGAAAGGAAGCAATAGCGTGGGCAGACGATGCGATGCGATGGGGTCGGGGAGCCAGGAATTTCACGTGGACGAAGTCGCGGACAGAATCTAGTCATTATATTAACAAATAAAATAGTAACGAAGTCAAAACTGTACATCTGCCTAACCTTTTCCCAATTATGTTGGGGTCGGCTTCCAGTCTAACCGGATGCAGCTGAATACCAGTATTTTACATGGAGCGACTGCCTATCTGACCTCCACAACCCAGTTACTGGGTAATACGATACCCCTTGGTAAGACTGGTCGTCAGACTTTCGGGCTTCTGACTACCCGTAACGACTGTCAAAGATTCACGAATGACTGCCGGGACCAACGGCATAACGTGCTTTCCGAGACACGGAGGGGTTTCTGTATGTAAAGATGGTCACCAATCCACAGACCAACCGCGGCAAGCGCAGCTTAACCTGATCGATCGACCTGTGCGGCTGTTACTATTTAGCCACGGGCCCCTCTATTCGGGAGTATCTTTGAATATTAAAAAAAAAGGAATTGCTACGAGATCTGGGAACGATTCTAATGCCGATAATATACAAGTACTTTTTAGAATTTTTGTTTACATTTTTTCGTTCCTAATTGGCGGGGAAAATTCAGCACATGAGTTTAGACCCCATAGCGTCGAAATTTTTTCGTCGGTTATAAAAAAAAAATATTGCTGTTCCATACCTTTTGACCGCGTAGGTATTGCACTTTTGTATGAAACAGAAGATTTTTTTTTGATAACCGAAAAAATATTCTACGCTATGGGGTCTAAACTCGTGTGCTGAATTCATGGTTACAGTTTGCGCGTCGATGTCTGCCACCCTGTATAGAAATAGAAAATACTTTATTGTTCAAGTAATACAGTAAGCAGGTTCACAGATTAACAGCAAGTTGAGACCACATGAGTGACTTAAAATACTACCTACACCTACGTTACAACAACATATTATTTGCCAGTGAGCAAATTAAGTTAAAGTGTTAAGCAAATTGACTAATGTCTGTTCCAAAACTATCTAATGAAAGTGTAAACAAGTCCTGAGGGGTGATTGCGTAAAACATTTTAACAGTAGAAATGCCTTGCATTTTGAAAGTTCAACAATATTCATTGCGTTATTTACGTTGCTGAGCAGACAATTTTTTCGAACTTATTGAAGAAATGGATTAGCAATATCCTTCAAAATGATTCAGATTGAGATTGATACTTTGTTACGCAATGAGGGGCTTGTGGCTAGGTACAAGCCACACGGGTCGATCGATCAGGTTAAGCAACGTTTCAACGGTTGATCCGTAGATGGGTGACCAATTTTACATACCAAGACCCCTCCGTTTATCCTGTGTATATATTTTTATCCTCCTAAATAAAACACCGTACCTATGAATAGGGGCAAAGTGTTTTTTGTGCTGGTTGGCCCGGCACCACATTGGCAAGGTCTCCCACAAGAACCGCAGCCGCAGGAACCCGTTGGATGCGAGAAGCACAGAACCTGTCGAAGTGGAGGTGCTTGGAGAAGGCCTATTTCCATCAGTGGACCTCTTTCGGCTGAAATTATGATGAAATTCTAATAGGCTGCTATTTTTTTTTTTTTTAATAAAAGAAGTATTTTATCGTTTTATAAAAATAGTTTTAGTTGTGTAACTTCTAAATTTGGTTGACCGTACTTTTCCAAGACATTACTTTGTTTATTTTATTTGTGGTCCCAAAATACCACTCAAAATAAATATTATATTTAAAAGGGGAATTCGGGACCGCGGTCCCGGTCCCGAAAGCCCCACGACCCATAATGATGACTTGATTGATTTGGTTTTATAATGTTCAAAATGTTTTAACATCACGTCTGCAAATTTAATTTCGTAATTAAATGAAGTATCCCACATCTATTTTCTGGAAAGTGCACTAAACAAGTTAATCCACAAACATACTTAGTGTACAGGGTCGCTGCTAAGACAGCGACCGCTTTGAAAGGATTAAGCTCCAACATACAGTTGCTTAGTTAACTTTACTTAGTTTATATAAATGATAAAATGATTTTATTTTGTAAGTAGGTTTGTACAAATACTTTTACTCGTCAATCATATTTTAAAACTAGATGAGATCGGCATTTTCTATCTGACTAGTCTGAGAAGAAAGGTCGAAACAAACTCAGAGGTCACAGTCTCTTTTAAAGTCCAGACATAATCTTGGTCAGATCATATGAAGACCATATAGGTCGATGTCTGAGATGGTCTTTTGAGGAAAGAACCACACAGATTGAGAGGACCTGTCTAGTCAGTGCACGCATTTGTCAGAAATCGTGCAGCTCAACTCAAAACTTAAAGGAGCTCAACGATTCGACGAACAATACCAAAGAAAGGACATTTGGGTAGGCCACATTAATTACTCAAACTGCCAGACCATGACAAAAACTAAGAGAACAGAGAGAAAAATAATATAAATAAAATTACCCACATAGTCTTCACATTCACAATAATTAAAATAATAGAATACTTTACAAAGTAAGCAAATGTCATAGTATATATAAAATTCATTAATGAAAAAACAACAAAACAGAAAAAAAATAAAAACATTCAATATGTAAAAATTGGAAGCAGCTCAATCCCAAGCCTTTTTGTGCTCGATATAATCCTTAACGGTATAAGAGGCTTTCTGGCACAACTTACGTTTAATGAATGCTTTGAATTTATTAAGGCTTAGATCTTGAACGGGGCTTGGAACTTTATTATAAAAGCGTATACATTGGCATCTGAACGAGCCACCTATTTTCTTGAGCCTTGTTGTAGGTAGGTACAACAAATTTGTGTTTGTTCCTAGTATTTATAGCATGAATATGTGTATAATGTATTTTATATTACAATTTTATATTTTTATGGGCATATAAAAGATTTTCATAAATATATTGAGAAGGCACAGTAAATCAGCCATAAAATTAATCTCTTTAAATTTATCTTTGAGCGAGGTTCTCGGACTTAATTTATAAATTGATCGAACAGCTCGCTTCTGTAAAACAAAGATAGTCTGAATATCAGCGGCATTTCCCCACAATAGAATACCGTATAACATTACACTATGAAAATAGCTAAAGTACACTAAACGGGCTGTCTCTATATCAGTTAAATAACGAATTTTTCTAACAGCGTATGCTGCGTATATTTTTATTTTCACTGAAACGAAACTTTTTGCTGTGTATTTTTTTTTTATGAAAATTAAACAAGCTAATTTACGAACATACTCACAGTACAAATACGCTGCTAATACACCCTGATTGCTCTCACTGATTGACTCACTTGTAATCATATTCTTAATCATTTATTATATTTTGTTTTCACTGAAAGGAAACTTTTCTTTTTTAATTTATTTATTTAAATCGAACACAAATGATTCAGCCGATCGATTCTGTAAAAATCTCACTGTGAAAAGTTATGTGAAGTGAACTTAGAGCTTCACCTAAGTTTTCACGCTGAGATGGTTACAGAATTGCACTGCTGATTGTTGTTAGTAACACTTATAAACTATGTTAGTAACATTCTCATTAAACTAAACTAAAAATAGAAATTTTCATTAAATTAAAATAATAATCGATTCAAAAACCTATAACAATAACTAAATCCACCTCCCGCTCCACCAAACCTGCAGCTGTGTATGTATACATACAGGTCCAGTGCCCTAGGAACGGGCTGTCAGGCTTATCCACTATCACCTTTAAGTCGTGTCACTTTATGTCGTGTGATTTTTTGGAGACAATTTTTTATCATACTGGGGATTTTGAGCAGAGTGACTTATTTATTTATTTATTAACTATGGATAACTTACAGCTAAAACAAACAGAATAAAAAATTGTATGTGAGACTGACAGCCAATTAAAAGTCATCACTTCTAAAAACAGATTGGAAAGAAAGAGTGTGAACAACACAACACAGCTACCTACTTAAAAAGAAATAGAAAGAAAAAAATAAAAAATAGTATAACATTCAAGCTTAAACTAAATTTATGAATAAAAGAATAAAAACCTGAACATACAAAATCTTAATTAAAAAAGCCAAGGCTCAGGCACTTCTTGGCCGAGGAGACACCCGTTAGGAAATGTAAGAAATAAGAATGTTTATGAGCTGCATTGCAATTCTGTAACCATCTCACCGTAAAAACTTAGGTGAAGTGAGCTGTCATTTCAAATAATGCTAGGGATTGACACTACTGACAACTCACATCAAGCTCACTTCACATGAATTTTCACGGTGAGATTTTTACAGAATCGACTGGCAGACTTACGAGTTTGAACCCGGACAGGCGCAGGGCGATTAACTTTGTGTTAATTATTTCATCACCACTGCTCTCAAAAAAATGATAATCGTTTAAATAAAAATCTATTCTATTTTCTTCTAGTTGCTTTTAATTAATGTAGAATCGGCAAATTATAACTTTTTTACATGTTTTTTGAAAGACGTAATCTTTCAAAATTTAAATTTAAAGGTTATAAATCATGTCGCTTGAAACAGAACGTCATGTAAAGGGAATAAATTAATAAATCAACACTTTTTTACTTTAAATTAAATTCCATGTTCAAAAATCAAATCCCCGAAGCGTAATGTCGTAAAAGAATATGAAAATAATTACTATAATATTTAGATCTTGATGCATGAGACTTTTTGGTACGGCTTTTGGTCATTGTCCTTTCCCAATCAACTTTGAACCCTAATGCTTTAGCGATAAAGTTGATCTATTGAATATATTAAATAAAGAGAGATTGTAGTAGCTTGATGTGCTGGCGTCTGAGGGCCTATGGGAGTGCAGTACTGTAGAGATTATGCGTAGATTGTGACATGCAACCTTTTCTAATAATGATAGCATAAAAGCAAGCAAAAACTAATAGGTTATATTATTGTAATACATTATTGTAAGTGTACGGTTATCGAAACTCATTAATTCACTAACTTAAGTACGAGTTGTTGTTGTACCTAATCATTTTGACCTAAACTCTACTACAGTTCATTCAAAGATATTTTACTTCTGATTTTCCATTACTGTCAAAATCACAGTGATCTTTATGCTCCTTGTAACAAGGTTGTTGTTGGCTTGCTACCACTGACAAGTCTGTCAAAATCAAAATGCTCTTTATTTTCTTTTCATTAAGGTTGCTATTGATTTGCTGCTGTCAGAGTTAATCGTGAAAGGACTGTATATATTACCCGACACATAGAAGCCGTCATAATATCCAACTAATACACTGCCGAGCAATGAAAAAGTTCCACCCACAAAATGCCGACAAACACCTTAATATCTCCTAAGACATAGAACCTAGCTTATATAGCACCATATTTACGTTTTTAGTTGGTAATATTCTGATGCGCTGTTAAATGTACTAGGAGTAATTTGGTGATTTGTCACTGGAACTTTTTCATTGCTCGCGAGTGTATTATAAACGTGAAAGTTTGTATTGATGGATGGATGTTTGTTACTCTTTCACGCAAAAACTACGGAATGGATTTGGATGAAATTGCACACAGATGGTTTATAACCAGTATTAACATATAGGATATTTTTATCCTGATATTCCCACGGGATCGAAAGTTAGGCGGGTGAAACCGCGGGGCGCAGCTATTGCGTAAATAATTCCACATCTATTGCATTGGGATCGTCGACTGGCCATAGAGACGTAACTCTAACTGGGTATAAATATGATAACGAACATCGGATATACAGACGGGCCGTGTAATGAATATCAATTATAGCATCAGTAGTCGTACCAACGGGGCGCCAAAGAGTATGTAAAAGCACAGAGTTCGTATTCTAAAGGGTGAACTAAAAAAAAAAGATCCTACTAATATTATAAACGTGAAAGTTTCTTTGGATGGATGGATGTTTGTTACTCTTTCACACAAAAACTGCTGAACAGATTTGGATGAAATTAGTTACACAGATGGTTTATAACCAGGATTAACATAGAAGATACTTTTTATCCCAATATTCCAACGGGATCGAAACTTATGCGGGTGAAACCGCGGGGCGCAACCAGTTTATCATAATTGTATTTGAGTCGATTATTACTTTAAAAGATGGATGGACTATTAAAGATTATATGGCTAGACATAGAAAGGGCTAGCGAGATAACGACTAATAGAGAAGTATGACAGAAATATATATGTTGCGCCGACAACAAATAAATTGGGATAAGGGTAGGGAGAATGATAATGATGACTTTAAAAGTAATTCTAATTAAATCTTGCGGTTACTTTATTCCATTCAAATGCAGATTGTGTAATGGCGATGTTTTATCACCTCGTTCTTATTTATAGGAACAAAATGCATAAGCTCACCTTACGCATTATATTTTTGATTCACAGTGGGGCTTCTGGTTCACTAATGTTTCACCTAAACACCATTGACAAATGTTTAGTTTACAACCAACGTTTCGTGTACTATTTATTTCACAAACAACTTATTCCGCAAATATTTTATTTTAGAAACATTCGCTTTACAAATATTTATTTGGCAAAAGCTTCTCTTTATAAATGTTTCGGATGATATTTAATCATTTATACATTTAACATTTAGATTAATTTGGAAAAATCACGTCACAAAATATCATTTTCTAATAGATTTCCTAAACCAGTCTCAAAGTGATCATGACGGTATTGTTCTGCATAATTTTATTGAACTACCTCCCTAAAACTATTATTGCACTGACATACGAAGTAGACGTGAATCATTCTGTTAACAACACGAACATATTTTATTTTATTCAGTAAACAAGTGGTGTATTGAAAAATGAGATGTAATTTAACTTGTGAAGTGTTTAAATCGAATAGAAATGGAATTAAAGTCTAACAAAATAACTTCAAAGAATAAAACTTTTTATTGGGTGTGTGAAAAGCGAAATGATGAGATATATCAGTGTAAAATTACGTTGAAAACAACTTTAAACAATAAAAGCATATTGCATCAAAACTCCCCCAAAACCACAACCATGGACCAGTAGCCTCCACACGATCAATCGGAATCTGAATCATTTTGAAGCAAATTGCTAATCCATTGCTTCATAAGTTCGAAATATTTGTCTGCTCAACACGTAAGTATATAACGCAATGAATGTTGTTGAACTGTCAAAATAAAACCGATTCCGATTGATAGGGTTACGCAATTAGGGTGCAGATCCCCTGCGTAAAAAATAGCATGAATTAATACTATTGTAATTTCAAAGAAAACGTCTTCAGTACAATACTTGAAATATACAAATTGTAACCAGTGTCCTGACTTACAGGTGTTGTAAAAAACGTAGTTTAGGCACCAGTCTTCCACGTATTAATTACAAAATTGTATCTGTAGACTAATTTAACTTTTAGCAGCAATTCAACTTTAAATAAATAATATATTCTATTCTATTGATGCAAAAAGAAAATTATTCGGCAATTAGGTTATTGAAATCTTTAGCAAGCCACTAGCAATTAAGATAATACATTATTAACACAATACAATTAATTAATTATTAATAAGTACAAAAAAAATACAATTTTGTGAGATAAAATGAAAAAAATCATGAATTGTTTGTCAAATAATACGATATTCAAAAAAAGTTTATCAGATAATTATTTTCTTAAGTGAATTATTTGGCAAACTAGTTATTGTATAATGATGTAATGATAAATCACGTTTTTGCCAATCATTGCTTGTCAAGTAAATTATTTTTTGGTGAACTGACACGACACCAGGCTTCTATAGCTATTACAAGTATTGTCATGATCAGTAGCTAAAAGGTAAAACGTTTATTGCAAACTAAGTGTACAATGTTGGTGTTAAGTTCTTGTAATGTTTTGAAAAAGAAAGTAGCATGTTTTTCGTAGGTTAATGCTAGAAAATATCAAGCAAGGATCGAAGGGCCAAAAAATAATGAAAACGAGTTTGTACTGTACATTTTTAATAATTTTTATAATAATCGCTCTGTTAGCTGTCATTGCTTTTGTCTGCCACTGCTGTTGTCTTGTCAAGGGGTAGCGTGTTACCCAGTAACTGGGTTGTGGAGGTCAGATAGGCAGTTTTTTCATTTAAAACCATGAAATTCAGCTGCATTCGGTTAGACTGGAACTCATCCCTAACATAGTTCTCACTCTGTTAAAATATCTACTCTATGACTCCGCATGTCCCCCGGAGATCTCGGAAACTATAATTTTATCGTCATTATACTTGACAACTCGGTACAGCACATGTGTACCACAGGCGTTGTTCGTATTTTTAATTCTTTTTCACTACAATTGAGCGGTATAAAACTAAATCCCTGGGTGATCGGATCTCTAGTCCGATTTCGTTCGCTTCTATATTAAGAACGCCTTCGTCTGGCCTCGCACGATGCGTGTGCGCACAGCAAACGTTCACACAATAAAAACCAAACGTAGTACATATTATATTTTTCCGACGAACCCGACTTAAACCGACATCACATAAATTTTCATGTGATTTTTGTGATACGATAAATATTTCGGACGTTTTTTCATAAAATGGTAAGTTCGATGTGTGACTAAAATAGATGTACTTGAAAGCCGGACGTTTTGAAGACATGGATAATAAAAATGCTCGCGTAACAGTTATCATCAGCTGAATTGTGCTCTAATTGGATTCCGTCTTCATGTTTCAGTCTGAAAAGTGAGAATAAAGTGAAAATAATCGTGAGGTGATCACTGAAGAAGTCAAAATGAAGTTCACCATTGACGTTCTGGGGATTTTCCTTAAAGTCGTCATTAAGGTTAGTTATTTTATTTTTTGCCATGGACAATCAGCATTGCCATACAACGTGGCAATGCTGCCCGCCGTTGGGCACTTTACCTATTGACAGTGATGCGGACGAATTTGTTGATACCCTTTGTAATTAAATTTGCAAATTAAATAGTGATGATTGTGAAGACAAGATAATTTCGACAAAACTCAAAAAAAGTAGAGCTCCCTTAATGTGGCCCAAAATAAAATTATAAATCTGTATTAATTTTAGAAGTTCCGCGTTCGAACAGTTCAAGAAAATACGTGACGTCGATGTGTAAATACTTCTGTTTGTCTGTCACTGAGTGATGAGCTCTATCTTTTAGATAGAGATGCCAGCACATCAAGTTACTCGAAACTGTCAAATTTTCCCAATCAACTTTGAACCTTATGCTTCAGCGATAAAGTCTAAAACCTACTAAAGAAATTTGACAGATTGTAGTAGCTTGATGTGCTGGTGTCTGTACCTATTGCTAACATTATCGTCTATTTAAGCAGATGTAGCTTTTTTTTGTTTATTGCCGAGTTATATTTTCTAATTTATTTTAATTACGAAAGTAAAGTTGAATTAAGTAAGCTCTACTTAAAATATTCAAGTATTTTTTCGCATTATAAAATATTTTAATAACGATTAGAGCCTACGTAATTTAACTTTACTTTCGTAATAGTTATTTCGTAAATACTTTATAATGATTACAATAAAATTAATTTTAATTTAATTTACCGAATGGAAAATAAACTGTTAGGTTAAACAATTCAAATGGCCATAATCAAACTAAAGACAGCGCGGAGATACAATTTAAATCTAGCAATAGGTAAATCATATATATTATATACATATTATAAATTAAAGTCGCTTTTCGTGTCTGTCTGTGTGACTGCGTTGTTCTTATAAATTACGCAACGGATTTTGATGCAGTTTTCACCATCATTAAGAATTTATTTCGAAAGATTTATGTGTATAACACATTAAAATAACATATTATAATGACGAAATCTTAATGTTGTCAAGGCGTAAATCCCGTACGAAGTAGGGACATGGACAGGTCGCTAGCGGAAAAAAACTGTAAAGTTTGGTTTCGTCCATTTTAATTGTTGTAGGTACAACAATTAAAATGGACGAAACCAAACTAATGACAGAGGTGATATGCAATTTACCTAAATAAATCGTTAATACAATGAAAGAATAGTAGATATCTACCTAGCGACATGTTGTACGAATCGTAATAGTCCATCATTTACATGTGACCTATTTTGTTGAACTGACCCGCGGGATCGTAAATCAGCTGTGTATCTAGTGCAAGTATTAAGAGCCAATTGACTATCGTGCACAATGTTTCTGACAGGCAACAATAACATAGTTACTGTTGTACAGTCAGCAAAGGAGATAAGTAACCAGGGTCGTCGGGTATAGTTGAAGTTTAGTAAGAAACTGATGGATGTTTTGGAATGATATTTAATTTGTTACATGAACTGTTTGTTTTCTATTATTTAAATTAAGTTTATTCGAAAACATGGCATCGGTTTCTTACTAAACTTAAACTATATCCGACGACCCTGGTTACTTATTACCTTTGCTGAACGTACAGACGCCAGCAGGTCAAGCTACCCGAAACTGTCAAATTTTCCCAATCAACCTTGAACCTTAATGCCTTAAGGATAAGGTTGAAAATCTATTAGGGTAGGGAGGGGGAATGGCGTTCACCTAAGGCAAACATGGCGTATTTTTTAAATTATTTAATATAAAGAAAAATTAAGAAAAGTAACAAAGTCTTTAATTATCGAGTAATCAACGATTTATCAACATAGGCATATCTTTGACTTATTAGTAGTAGGAACACATAGGTAATATATGTGCAAAGAAAAAAAGGAGCTACATCTGCCAACAAACTGCTTTGCAGTTTGGCGGAGGTAATATGTATATGTTAAAATTAGTTATGTGAATAAACACTTTTCATTTTTTTTTTTTTTTTTTTTTTTTTTATTATAAAAAAAACATGTTTGAGCGTCATTGCCCCAGACATTGGGTAATGCCGCTCAGGGTCCGGGTAGTGACGTTCTAACGTATTTTTTTCGAATACAACAAGTAAGATACATTTAAATAAGAAATATTAATGAGATCAACCTTATACAATAAAAGTAGAGTCTACAATCACAAATTAGCATCAATATTTTGTATGTACAATTAACCTTTTTCAATTTAATAAACATTATAAAGTCTTAGATGTCAAACAACTTCAACTATTATAACATAATATAAGACAATAACTATTAACAGGTAAGACAAATTAGAAATAGAAATATTTTATTTTTTAACACAAATCACAGATGTATCCGTTTGGCGAATCCCACCTTGAACATATAGCATGAGCCCACAATCCGCAGATGGTGCAGCGATACCACATCTTGTTATTTTTTCCAAATTCTTCGCAAATAATACATTTGTTATAATTTTCATTGTCCACATTCATGTCGTCATCACTGTCATCATCGCAAAGGTGCTCTTCATCTTCATTCTGAAGAACTTTCTTGTAAAAAATTTCTCTTGTAAGATTTTTGTTTCATACGTTTGTTTATCAGACAGAAGGTCTTCTTCGGTCCAAGCCGCTTTAGCGGTGGTCCTTTGACGATTTCTTGGCATATCTACAACAATAAAAAAAATAAGTCACTACGGGGTAATGGCGTTCAGCTGAGCGGTATAACCCCAAACGGTCGTTTGGTAATTAATACGAAATTAAAAAAAATATCATGAACATTTACTGAAAATTGATTGCATTATCACAAAACTGAATAGTTTTATTGTCAAAAAGTAAAACTAAAAGCTAAATAACCATTAAAGTTTTGGACTTACCCGCAATAAACACGTAACCACGTAACAATTGGAGTATGCAGTGTCAGTATGGAACCCCTTCTACAAAAAATATGTGGAAATGGTTGAGAATGTTCAGTACAAATTTTTACGTGGCATGCACTATAGATGCCATAAGTCCTACCTACCTTACTCTCAGTTACTTTGCAAGTACAAGCTTTTGCCCCTTAGCTCTCGAAGAAAATACCTTGAAGCCATTATCTTATATAAAATTATCAGAAATAAGTTCAATTGTATAAATTTAAATAACATGATTTGTTACGCTGTACCTAGAACCTTTCACAGGCGACAGGTACGTGCAGGTACTCTTTTTGCAGTGAACTCTTGCCGAACTAATTCAGGCGAGCGCTCACCAGTCCGCCGTATGGTTGACTCATATAATAACACTTTTGAAAATATTGATATATTCAATTGTTCAATGAGTACATTCAAAAGCCTCACCCGCTCTTCTTTATTAAATAATATACATGCGTGTACCCTCTCTGAAAATCTTTACTAAGGTCTTATTTTACACTATGTCATCTTTCTCTAAATTTAAACTTTAAACTTTATTAATGCTCATTATATACAATTAATGCAAGTACCGCTACTAAAGCCCCTAGCGATTACACTTTTTTTTTTCTCTCCTACACTATCATGTCTACCTGTGGACAGCGTTGTGGGTTATGTTATCACTAAAATGTTTTTTTTTTGTGAAATTAGTTGTAAGTTTTTATAATGTAACTGTTTGCTGTTCCTTTAAATAATAAATAAAAATAAAAAAATAACCAAAAATTAGATCAGCGCGGCCGCAAACAAAGAAATGCACTTCACGGTCGCATGACGCGAGCAGACTGCCCGTTTGCATCGCTGTCTGTTAGAAGACCCCTCCCCGCGCGCTTCACGCGGCATGGCGTGTTGCTACGTCGCATTTTGACAGAGATATAGAGGTGAGCGCCATTACCCAGTGAGCGTCATTCCCCCTCCTTACCCTAAATAAATTTGACAAATTGTAGTAGCTTGATGTGCTGTCTGTACATAAACCAATATTTCTTTTTTTTTTCTTTATATCTATTCACAACCATTCAACAGGCTTCCGAGTCAGTCGAAAATGTTCACACAACATTCTCATTTCATTTTCATAGTCACCGACAGCAGATAGCTGTCGGTGACTATGAGCTGTCGGGAGAACATCGGAAACCCCAAAAATGTTTGGGTTTCAGATTTGTAAATAGCGTTTACTGAAGAAATAAAAATTACATGCTTGCAAATCAATACTTTTAATTCATTTATTCAGAGAAAATTTATAGTTACACTAAGTGAAAGCACAATAATTGAGACAATGGACAAAATTGTTCATTACGATACGTGTGACTTAAGTCAATAATAGACTTCTTAAGTCACATGTCTCGTATACTTTTTATAGCTCGTGGGAAGTAAACCCGCACTTAAGTCACGGTTGTCTGTGTAAAAATAGACAACTTAAGTCACATATAATCGTGACTTAATTGCGGGTTTAGGTCGCATAAGCTATATAGAAAAGTAAACAATACGTGTGACTTGAAGTCTATTATTGCATGGCGTGAAATTAGCGACTGAGCGAAGTGAGGGTGATAAACGCGCTACTGAAGTCCCACAATGCTTTTTCTCGCACATAATATCAAATTGTTTGATTCTTAATAAATTGTAATTAAGTCTTTTAGAAAATTATAATGTTCGTGTAATTTAAGTTTAAACGGTTTATAACGCATTTCGTTTATATCTATTGCGAGCAAAAATAAAAAAAAATTGAGATATTTTTTAAATAATATTTTGTTTTTCGGTTATCTGCCGAAAATGCTGATCTATTTTGTAAAAATCTCACCGTGACAACTTAGGTGAAGTGATCTGTAAATAGTCTCAATCCCTAGGTAGCACGCTTTGGAATGGGCAACTAGCTTCAACTATCTGACTAACTGACCGACTATTTAATTTTGACAATTCAAAAGTGCCTGTAAATGGTTTAATTGAAATAAATGATTTGAGTTTGAGTTTGAGTAGAAATGATAGTTCACTTCATCTAAATTTTCACGGGGAGTTTTTTTTACAAAATATGTAGATCGAATCGGATCGGTTGGCGCAGAGGCTGAGCGATCGACTGCTGCGCTGCGTGTCGCGGGTTCGATTCAAACGTTAATTGTTCGCACGGAACAAATATTTGTATTGCCTACAGCAATGCGATTCTGTAACCATCTCACCGTGAAAACTTAGGTGAAGTGAGCGTGGAGTGAGCTGTCATTCCAAATAATGCTAGGGATTGACACACTACAACACTAATGACAACTCACATCAAGCTCACTTCACTTGAGTTTTCATGGTGAGAATTTTACAGAATCGACCGGCAGGTAGTTGTTCCGGGTCTGGCTGTTTGTGTATGTGAGTTTAAATGTTTGTAAACGCACCCACGATAGAGGAATAATTCCTAGTGTTCCAACGTTTTTTAAATCTTTTAAAAAAGAAAAAGAAAAGATCCGCAAGCCTTATTTCGTTTTCACTTTTGGCTGAAAAAAATAATCCGTAAGGGGCCGTCTCCACGAGCGAGAGAATCGCGGCGAGAATTTGATGGCACGGCGAGACTATCGCCGCGACTCTCTCGCCCGTGGAGATAGCGCCTTAGGTATCGGCCAACTCTACAAACAAGATACCTACAGATTGAGAAAAAAATCCCTACGATTTACAAGGGTCTTGTGATATTACGTTCGTTTTCTTTATCTGGTCCAAGTCGCCAAGTCGTAAAGTTTTATTGCCCAAGGGTTACTATTGCACTTACTGGAGCAAAATAGTCCGTGCCCTCAATCGAATTATCTTCGTAAGTTATGTACTGATAACCCTTTATTTATATGTACCTACTAGCTGCGTCCTGCGGTTTCACCCGCATAAGTTTCAATCCCTTGGGAATATCGGAATAAAAAGTATTCTATATGTTAATACTGGTTATAAACTATCTGTGTGCCAAATTTCATTAAAAGCCGTTCAGTAGTTTTTGCGTGAAAGAGTAACAAACATCCGTCCATCCATCCATCCATCCATACAAACTTTCACATTTATAATTATTAGTAGGATGTCATTGCCCCCAACTTCATCAGCGATCCAGGATGTAAAGTAGCCTATGTCTTTCTTCAGCAGTGCGATTCTGTAACCATCTCACCGTGAAAACTTAGGTGAAGTGAGCGTGGAGTGAGCTGTCATTCCAAATATTGCTAGGAATCGACACAACTGACAACTCATATCAAGCTCACTTCACTTGGGTTTTCACGGTGAGATTTTTACAGAATCGACCGGCTGGTCCTAGTCTTTCTGTGTAAGTTTGCGATCACTGTTTTGAATGTTTATAAGATATTTAGACTGCCTCCTAAGTCATAACAACCGCACGGGTCGATTGATCAGGCTAAGTTACGCTTGCCGCGATTGGTCCGTGGATGGGTGACCATCTTTACATATCGAGACGCCTCCGTGCCTCGGAGAGCACGTTAAGCCGTTGGTCCCGGTAATCATTCGTGGATTTTTGTCATTACGGGTACCGGTAACTGAGTTAAATTACTGGTATTCAGCTGCATCCGGTTAGACTGGTAGCCGACCCCAACAAAGGTGGAAAAAGGCTAGGCAGATAGATGATGAGGCTGCCTCGATGGACTATAGTGGTCGCAAGCGCTACTGCTCAGCATGAAGGACGATTCCTAAGCCGAGCAAAGTGTTCTTTGCTGGAATTTCTCAGTAGCAGCTCTGAGTCTGAATATATGCCTGGTTGAAAGAAAGAAAAGAAAGAAAGAAAAAGTATTAATTGCGACTCGTACAGGATCATAAACTAAACTAAACACAGTTAAAAATAAAACAAATTATATAAAAAACTTGAGAGGTGTCAAGGGACACCCGGATGGAACGAAGTTCAAAGAGAGAGAAAGAGAGACAGACAGAGAAACACGCGCACGCCGCACGGCTTACAACAACTAAAAAGTGTCGTTCCAACTTTTGGTCTTCTTTTTTCCGTCTAGCCCCCTTTCGCAACGCGCGATAAGGAACTTCGTTCCAAAAAGTAACAAAAGGAAAAATGAAACAGAAAGTCCTATACGAGGCCAAAAGGCTCCTATCTCAGCATGATGCTACGACATTTAAAAAGTAAATGTCGTAGCGCTGGTATTCTGATAGGGCCCGCTGTGATGTCACAAGCAATCACAGTAATAAATAAATAATAAAATAGATAGAATATTATGTAAAATATTAGCAATAAAATAAATATTATTTATTTTTAATCCGTGCTAGACGTAACCTCATTACTTGTCTATGCCCTGAGTGTCAGAAGCACTCTATGGCATTGTTGTGACAAGTGAACGGTCGCATGCGCCGAAAATAAAAAACCGGCGAAAAACAATAAATACGTACGAACAGTATTACAGTGAATATACAATGAAAGTGGAATGTGGTAGTTCATTAACGGCATGGATGGAAATGGAGAAATAAAAATAAACTAATGAGGAGAGTGTTATCCAGTTATAACTTTTAGAAACAAATGACAGACATCGAAACAAAACATTATGTAGGCCGGTTGATGGTAATTGGATCACCCCCTATTTCATGGGAATACCTCGGACTTAAACATCACTGGCGAAATGTGGGTGTAGGTACTATAGGTACAACTCTGCCCAACCCTTTGGGGAAACATGGCGCGATGTTGTGTTGTTTAAACACGTGACTTACGTACTGTAGGCCATACATCAGAGGTAACACTTAGACTTTGAGCTGTTCTAGCATAGTATGCAGTTTCAATAGAATAAGACATAGCGCAGACTATGCGACATGTGACTGTAATAGCTCGGCGACTAGACGCAACGATAGACTGCAGCTAACAATCCATACTAATTATTATAAATTCGAAAGTAACTTTTTTATTTTTTTTTAAACGTTTCCGCACTCTAGGACTTTCTCCTGTATCATGTATACTCTATCTGTATGTAACCTTTTCACGTCTAAACCACAGAACGAAATTCAATAAAATTTTGTAAAGGAGATACATAGCACCCTGGGGAAGTACATAGGCTACTACTTGTCCTGGTACCACATTCCCGTGGGATCATTTCAGACTCCCACGTAGGCGAAGCCGCAGGCAGGAGCTAGTTTTCATATATTTTGTTCAAAGCTCCGCAAAATTGGCGTCGTGTTGCAGAGTCGCAACGACAAGCTAGGGGAGTCGCATCCTCTCACTACTTGTCGCACCGTCTCCACGCATACCCGATGACCGTCGCATGCGACAGGTCAACGTCTTGTCGTAGAGCTGTCGCAGTCGTATGTCGCATAGTCTGCGAGGTGGTTTAGAGTCCAGCTTCTACTGGTTTAATCATCACAGACGTGTGGCCTAGCGTACCAATTGCAACCCGCTTTCCTGAGAAGTAACTCACAGAGCCAACACAATGAGGAAATATTCAATTGATAGACACACTCCGTTGCATCTAGCAGTTTATGTTATTAAATCAATCGTTTATTGTTGCTTGTGCTGTGCTGTGGTCTAGTCTTATTTTTATTTATTTTTATCTTTTAAGGCTGTGTTTAAGTGTTAAAATTGACATTTTGAGGATTATTATTTTTATTATATAAAATGGTAAAGTAAGTTTTTTTTGCAACTAGTCAGTTATAACTTCAGGATGCTCGAGCACTTTTCATTGATTAATTAATAATGATCTTAAACGCAACTGAAATAGAGTTGAAAATCGTGATAGATATAATTCGGCTGCGAGCACGCTCGAGCATGCTCGATCACGCGCGCGTGAGGAGGACATAATGTCCTCGTCAATAAGATGACTTTTTAGTTAGCTATGCTGAAAAAGACATATACAATCTCCTTTTCGTACCTATTTCGAAAAATCACAGACAACAGAATTCTATTTAATCTGCATACGCACGTCACAGATAATATAAGAAAATACAAAAGTGCGTTCGTTTCACATATTGTTTAATTACAACCGCCAACAATTCGCGAAACTTTGCGTTGCTAGCAATTATGAGTAAAACTGTGAAGTGCAAGTACGAGTATTCATTTCGAATTTAACTCAAACGGTTTTAAGTTGAACGGACTTCTGGAGTTGATCCGATTTTGATGCTTTCCCGCCAACTTTGCGCAATTAGTGTTGCCAAACTAGATGTTTAATAATTAGTAGAGCTTCGGGGTATTTTCAGCGATTTGCTGTTCCTGCTAATTTGTTATTGTTGGCGAAAATAGTTTGGAACTAACTTTATAATGGCTTTATTAACATGGGTAAACACCTATTAATAAGGTAAGTATTTACTGATTTTCACGTATAATTTGTGATTATACAGCATGAATCAGAAAAGTGTGGCCAAATTTAAGGCCAAGTCCTTATAATTTTCACGATACCATGGAGAAAGTTGTTCAGTTTGTGGTTCTGTACCACACCATAGTTGGTAGGTACGTAATGGAATTAAATGCCTAGGAATTACATACAAACATAAATAATCGGATAAATACATTTTTACCTAGTACCTACTAATACACTTACATAGAAACGGGAAAATAGCATAAATATGTTTACATGTGCAATGTTTAAAAATACCATGCCAAACCAAGCAATAAATAACAAATACCTGAGTAATAAAAAGATTTATGTTTATTTAATCCAAAACAATGCGACATTAAAAAATGGGAAAAATTTAACCGATCCTCTAAAAATATTTTGACCTGCTATAATGAATAGCCTTATGCATTTTCTCACCGTTGGTCACCGTAACTAAGCTACCGGTAACGTACCAGTAACTAAGGTAGGACCAGCGACCGCTACATCCAAGTTGGTCGCAGTTACTTGGTTATTTAGCGTGCCCCACGGTTTTACCCGCATAAGTTTCGATCCCTTAGGAATATCGGGATAAAAGTATCCTATAGGTATGTTAATCCTGGTTATAAACCATCTGTGTGCTAAATTTCATCCAAATCCATTCAGTAGTTTTTGCGTGGAAGAGTAACAAACATCCATCCATCATCCGTACAAACTTTCACGTTTATAATATTAGTAGGATTTTTATTTTTAATATTTTTGTTCACAAAAAGAGAAGTGTTCAATAATATGTTTAGGAGCACAAAAGGAAAATTATTTGCGTTTCGATTAAATATATTATGCCATAAAAATAGGCATAGTATAAAGATAATCAGAATAATAACGTTATTTCACTCATTCATCTGCCTAGCCTTTTCCCAAATATGTTAGGGTCTGCTTCCAGTCTAACCGGATGCAGCTGAAAACCAGTATTTTACATGGAGCGACTGCCTATCTGACCTCCACAACCCAGTTACTTACTGGGTAATACGATACCCCTTGGTAAGACTGGTTGTCAGACTTCCGGGCTTCTGACTACCCGTAACGACTGTCAAAGATCCACGAATGACAGCCGGGACCAACGGCTTAACGTGCTTTTCGAGGCACGGACCCCTCCGTGCCTCGAAAAGCACGTTAAGCCGTTAAGCCGTCTCGGTATGTAAAGATGGTCACCCATCCACAGACCAACCGTGGCCAGCGTAGCTTAACCTGACCGATCGACCTGTGCGGCTGTTATTATTTAGCCACGGGCCCCTCGTTAACGTTATTTCACTACGATTTAAATTAAAACACGAACGCTTGGCGGACTCCGAACCAAAACATAGGAAAGCCAAACAACACCTACACTGAGCTAAATCAAGATTGGCAACCAAACAGACTCGCTGATGTATAGTTTTTATCAACACACATACACTTGACTTACCCTTACCCACTGCCATTTAGATCACGGCAAAAAATAGACAACCCCTTCGTTTTCTAAAAATAGGTCAAAGTTTGCTTTGATGGATGCATCATCTAACATCTAATGTATTTCGTTGCGTGATGCATCGTTTATTAAAGACTAGCTACGCCCGCGGTTTCACCTGCATAAGTCTCGATCCCGTAGGAATATCGTGATAAAAAGTATCCTATGTCCTAATTCAGATCATGGTCTACCTATGTGTCAAATTTCATCCAAATCCGTTCAGCGTTTTTTCTGATGTTTTTCGTTTTTGCTCGGCTACTAAGTGTCTTAGCGTGATGTTAAGTATTCTATAGCCTTTCTCAAGAATTGGGCCATCATATGCAAAATTATTTTTTCAAATCTGAATCGTTTTTGAAAAAATGGAATACCGGTAGAATTTGAAAAAATATTTTTGTTTTAATAGCCCAATTCATGAGGAAGGCTATAGGACTACTAGTCATCACGCTAGAGCAAAGAGAAAACGAAGTTATAGTAGCGTGGGCAGGCGATGCGATGTGATGCGATGGGGTGGGTCGGTTCACGCGAACGAAGTCACGAGGCTGAAGCTAGTTAAGAAATAGTCACACTGTTATGTTAATAATAAACTAGAAGGTGCACGACTCTTTTATTGATGCATTGTTGTTTTGTTATACAATTGGCTATAAATAGTATGAGTTACATCGTATTTAGAAAAAAACACTACAAAGTAAAAAATATCGTTAATTTCGAAAGTCTTGGGTTTTCTATTTGTGTTTTCAGTTATATTTCACGTTATTCTGTTTTTTTCAGTCCTTTTTTTGTAAGAAGTTTTTATTTTTTACTTTTTCGTTGTGGTTCACAAAAATTCGTACCACTACTTGCTATGTAAATAACAGTGACAAGAAGTTATTATAATGTCATCAACATACACTAAGTGGAAAAAATACGTATTATAGAATCTAACTAAAAACCACTCTTCCAGAACTAGACCAAATTTATATGGGACCACCTCAGAAGTACTTATATCCTTTCAAATAAAAAAAAGAATTTTCCAAAACGGTTTATAGATAACGGAGCTCTGAGGTAAGAAAATACAACTGAATTGAGCTCCTCCTCTTTTTGAAGTCGGTTAATAAAGTGTAGGTCTGTATGTAGAAAATAATCCTAAATATATTTTATCAAAGTATTGGAAAACTATACGGTTGAAACGATGCACATTTGATTCCAGGAAAATAGTTTTCAATTTCAAGGAAATCGGATCAACTTCGGACTTAGACCCGTTTAGAATATAAGGTCAACAATATCAACTGTGCAGTTTTTAAGAAAGTGATGCACTAACTTAACAGCAAAACAGCAGACGAGAGGGCTAAGTTGGATCTTTCTAAAGGCCACAACTTGAGTCCAATTCGACGCAATATAACACTGACGTAAAACAAATGACTATAGAGCATTGTTTGCAAAATAACTTCCACACATTTTGGTCCTTCGTCGTCCGAAATAAAACGATTTTCGTCGAGATAGGCCGATGAACTTGAAAAGGACCGGACCATAACTTTTCATTCACGTTATAAATCATGGCCGTGTTTTTTTTGATGAAAAGGAAGACATCAACCTCTTACAATGGATTCTTCAGTAAATGATGCCGAACCATTCTGAAAAAAAAAATGCTGTTCCATACATTTTAACCGCGTAGGTAATTATTGCACTTTCATACGAAACAGCAGATTTTTATTGCGCTATGGGCTCTAGATTCATGTGCTGTTACAGTTTTCGCGTTGATTTGGGATGCAGCAAAATGCAAAAGAGGAAAATAATTTATTAATAATACAGAAGGCTGTTTCTCCTAATTATTTAAAACACTTTGTCTGAAATGGTTATAATCTGAAAATATTTTATTAATTAGATATTAATTTAACAAATCAATCAGCCTAGCCTTTTCCCAACTATGTTGGGTGGTATCAGTATTTAACATGAAGTGACTGCCTATAGGACCTCCACAACCCAGTTACTGGGTATTACGATACCCCTTGGTAAGACTGGTTGTCGGATTTTCGGGCTTCTGACTACCCGTAACGACTGTCAAAGATCTACGAATGATAGCCGCGACAAAAGTCGTCTTGGTATGAAATGGATGGCTACCCATCCACGGACCGACCTCGGCAAGAGTTACTGAACCTTCGATGACACCGTGTGGCTGTTATCATTTATAGTCACTTAATTAGGTTCGTATTTTAATGGAATAATATAATATCCTATCAAGAGCCTTAATTAACAATATTTATATTATGTATGATTTATTTATTATTCATAAGGTAAATGGAATTTAGTATTGTATATAATGTAATTATTGCAAAAGCGAGAACATTTTACCAATGTAAAGCCTTTCTGCTTTTGCACTCAAACTCAATTTTCCATAATGAAATTAAAATTGAGACTGCGAATTCAGACTGCCTCAAGTATTTTCTAACTGAACTGACAGCTGTGCTGCTGGGGAGTTTGTTGCGCCACTTCTTCCCAGCGATAGCACTAGGAAGTGGTGAAGGGCGGGCGTTTTTGGGGGACTGTCTTTTGTAATATTGACGTTCGAAAAGTGCTAATTTGAATAAATTACTTGATTTCATTTGATAATTTGAATAAATGACTTTTGATTTCATTTGATAATTTAAATAAATAACTTTTGATTTCATTTTATTAATTGAATAAATTATTTTTTATTTCATTTGATAATTTGAATAAATTACTTTTGATTTCATTTGATTATTTGAATAAATGACTTTTGATTTCATTTGATAATTGGAATAAATGACTTTTGATTTCATTTGATTGGCCTCGTCGGTCTAGTGGTCGGGTTCGATTCCCCGGGTCGGGCAAACTGTTACTGGGTTTTTCCATCTGAATCTGGTTGATGGCAATCCCCTCGCCCCCTCGCCTCTCACCCCCTATTACATAGGACTTATCTGGTGAAACATATCTGGGGGCTTAAAAAGGCCACTTTGGCAGAATCATATAACAATATGAATCATATTAAAAATCGTAAAATGGTCACAAACTGATAATTCCTAATATTATGATATGTGTGCAATTCATATCACAATGAAATAACATTAAAACTGTTGAAATAAAAATTAAAAAACCAATTTGATTACTAAAAACTGTAATGAAAAAATTACCGATAAAATTACGGTATTTATTTTTTTCATGCGGCAATGTTTACACCAAATATGAAATGAAATTTTACAAAAATTGGAAGAATTGCTAATGATCTGCTGGGAATTTAGGAAATGAATAGTTTTTAGAGGTATAGCTTATAGTGGCCTTTTTAGGTCCCCTGGTGGTGTGCGTATACTACCTATAGGTACACCTCTCTACCTACCCATCGAGGAATACAGGCATGATGTTATGAAGATGTTATGAAATTAAAATTGATTATTTTATTGGTACTTAGTTTTATATTTTATTAGCTGCGCCCCGCGGTTTCTGCCGCGTAGGTTTCAATCCAGTGGGAATATCGGGATGGATAGTCTCCTATGTGTAAATCCTGGTTATAAACCATCTGCGTGCCAAAATCCATCCAAATCCGTTCAGTAGTTTTTGCGTGAAAGAGTAACAATCATCCATCCATCCATACAAACTTTCACGTATATAATATTAGTAGGTAGTAGGATAGGATTAAAATGTATAAAACTACATATTTCAACTTTATAAACAGCTGAAAGAATGGTCGTATAAATTCGGCGCAATCGTAAAAATAATATCAGAAGAGGCTTCCCCAGCCAGAGTAATACATTGTTTTACTATTAATTTATCGCTGGCCGGCTATTTTCGATTTTAAGTCCATTAGGATCTTCTTTAAGGGTCATGGGGATGCATGTTCATTGCTAGACTGTACATCTATTCACACTATAATATCCTAGAGTCTGACGGTCTTCATCAAGGTCTGCAAACTGTGAGGCAGTCTATCAGCGCCAATGGAAACTACTTTACCATGCGATCCGGTGTCGAATACACAGACGTCGGAATAGGACAGAAACATAGGAAGGCTTGTTTGGTACGGGCCAGTCAGCATCAATTCAATAATTTACCATCCCCCCATTGCTGGTTTACATATTTGCATATAGAGGTATGAGGAACAGGATGTAAAGTTCACTCATACTCTATAGTAAAGGGAGGATCCTCCGACAAGATGGGTGTCGTGTCTGGTGGGCAACTGCCCGATGATTCATGTCGGGCTGTTGTAAATATAATAGTTGGTAAACTTTGCTTGCGAGCTGCAGGATTTTGCGTGACGTCAGTATTTTTCGTAGTTCGCATGTGGCGGTGTAGATACTGCTACAGGCCCGCGTGGTAGATCAGCCTATAAAGTTCCCACTGCTGGGACACCCGGCTCCTCTCTTCGAGAGGGAGTGGGCTGTAATTCACTCTGCGAGCTCAGTGCGGGTTGGTAGATGTCACATGTCTTCGAGTTTTTTGTTTTAGGACAAGCCGGGTTCCTCACAATGTATTCCTTCACCGCTTTGAGAGCAGTGGTGGTGGAATTATTTACACAAAGTACAGCGCCTGCCTGGGTTCGAACCCACGATCTACAACTCGTTAGACGGTCCTTACCAGGGCCTTTACCACTGAGCCATCACTGCTCTTTTCTTTAGTCAAGGTAGTACATAATCCTGCCAGGGTAGCGGGATCATCCGAAAGGTTTACCGCTGCCCTGGAACATAAAGGGCTAAGGAAGGAACACGGGTGGGTTTTAGTCAGTAAGAGTCTGACACTCCCTCCTGCTCCACCCAGAGCGGGAGGAGTCATTTAAAAAAAAAGGTAGTACATAATAAAGTCGGTAATATACATAGTACAGTTCTGCTAATATAAAGTGAATAATGTAGCAAACGTGTCTGTTACGTTAATAAACACTCATAAATCGTTTAACTAGCGAATAAATGGCGTTAGACCAACTAAAATAAACTTGAGTTTTTAGTGTACACATAACAAACGGCAATAAATTATAAACAACGTGAATTTAGGGCTTGTCGTAGTTTTCTAAGAATACATATGTAGTTTAATGTTAATGTTGTGGTTAATCTTGAAAGAAATAAGAGGAGATCTGAGGGGCAATTCTGTCAAAAATACCTCTAACTTCCCTACATTTTTGACATTGATTGTCGGTGGGATGAGATAGCGACTAGATTTTGAACGTCTTTAATTACGAGAATAGCCTTCTGTTAGTTAAATAGACTTGTATGACACTTTTTGGAACGAAGTTCTTTAACGGTATCGTCACGTAACGAAAAGAGTTCTCTTCTACTATGCGAGTTTCTTAGTTTTCATGATTTTCGAGGGTGCTAATTTTAAAGCCGATATTGAGGTCAAAACTAAAATGACGGCTGCGAAAGTTTTCAAAATTTTCATCATGGGTGTCGTTTTCATAGTGTTTGAGCGTGCTAAAGCCGATAGTGAGGTCAACGTGAAAATCCAAGATGTCGACAACTTCATGAGCGCGTCTAAAAACTTATACTAGATGGCTCTGTATTAAAAACGCATATTAAATTGACACTTTGTCTCTCTCTCTCTCTCTATTATACATAAACGAGTGTATAAATGTGCGTGTGAGTTTCGCGTAAGCAATTTTGTTCCTGACGGTGGATAAAATAAAATAAAAACATACATTAAACGAGTACGTTTTTCCAACGATACAACTTTAAAACATATTCAATTAAAGTATCTAATTAATATTATAATAATCAATTATTGGACAACCAAAATATTTCAAGAACAAAGCAAGCTCAATGGCACCAGTAGCCTTTCACAATAAGCTCCCGTGTGTCCCCATCATCGTCCACATTTTGTCAATCACTCAACTGGCTGGTAAACACAGAGCGGCTGAAACTAGATTTGTTAGTTAGTTCGATGTAGATAGACACAGATAGAGATGGCACTTCTAGTTGCACTTGTAGGTATTGGTGGAAAGCTCTAAAGCATAGAGATATTGTGTGTGTGGTAGACGTTTGTATAGTATATTCAAATCCTGGTTTCCAACTGACGTAATTTAAATTAAGTTGATTGTAAAATAACTGGTTAGTTCTATTGAAAGAGTAATGTTTATGTTTGGAGTTTTAGTGCAAACTAAACCTTATGTAGGTATGGGTTATAAAGGGTTTATAAAAATACATATTATATCTTTACATACGTTTGGAAATTAAATCGCGAACGCTGTCTAGGTAGGTATATTAAAATTTGATCTATGGAGTTGTGATGCGAAGAAATCTTGAATTAATTAATGACGGCATGGTTGGCGCAGTGGTTAAGCGATTGACTGCTGCGCTGCGTGTCGCGGGTTCGATTCCCGCACGGAACAAATATTTGTATGACCTACATGTATTTGTTCCGAGTCTGGGTGTTTTTCTATCTATAATATGTATGTATTTACAAAAAAAAAATGTATATAAGTAGTTTATCAGCCATCTTGTTACCATAACACAAGCATTAGGTTGCTTAGCTTGGGACTAGATGGCGCTGTGTGAAATGTTCAGGGATATTATTATTATTAAATTAATGAATAGGGTGTTTATCTAAAAGCGGTCAGTTAAGGTAGTGAAATAAAAAAGTAATATTACTCTTAATTATATCAAATAGGTATTTTTGTTAATTAAAGTTGATTGTAGATATTGCTGCTAACTACTTTTAAGTTGAAAAAAAATTCAGGGTCCAAAGACCTACACACAAGTGGGGTGTAAAATTTCGCAAATTTCGCTATGATCGAAAATCTTTCAAAACTATTAAAAAACTAAATTTAAAATTTACGTTATGCTTTTAACTCTTCCAAAACCGTTGGCTGTGGCCCGTGTGCATAAAAATCGCTTTTTTACGTTTTTTGGCTTGCGTATAACATTTACGAAGGCAGGAGTTATTAAAACGAGCACTAGGAACTTTTTCAGGCATATTTTTGTGTCTGTTTTTATCAACTTTGCCACTGGGCCGTATTTTTGATGAACCTCAACGAAGTGTTATTGAAGTTTTTTTTATTAATTTAAAATACTATGGCTGGTTTTATAGACTTAAAAATATTGTATAATACTGCTCGATTCGCGGAACAATGAATGTTATGGAATTGCAGTTTAGAATTATGGACAAAGTTATGTTTGGTGAGCACGTGTGTTTTATGGGAAACTGTTTACAAAAACTTACGCTCGCAGATCGACATTTTGTTACAAAAATATTTATTAGAATTGGATAGAGATGATAATCTATAAATTTGTAATCATGGTAATACAAAATAGGCAAGCACTTCCATGGTTGTAAATGCTCTATATTAGATCACATCACAGCACGATCGTATTTCCGAAGATACACGATGATTCCCGAAGCGAATACTTTTCCTTGGAGATCTGTATATTCGTGAACAGCAGTATCAGACTATAATGTTCCCATTGCTGGGACACGGGCCTCCTCTCTGTGAGAGGGAGTAGGCCATAATCTACGGATCCGGTGTGGTTTGGTAGATGTCATATGTCTTGGTAGATGTCATATGTCTTGGTTGATGTCATATGTCTTGGTAGATGTCTTAGGTCTTGGTAGTTGTCATATGTCTTTGTAGTTGTCATATGTCTTGGTAGATGTCATATGTCTTGGTAGATGTCATATATGGTAGATGTCATATGTCTTGGTAGATGACATATGTCTTGGTAGATATCATATGTCTTGTTAGATGTCAAATGTCTTGGCACATGTTATATGTCTTGGTAGATGTCATATGTCTTGGTAGATGTCATAATGTCTTGGTAGATGTCATATGTCTTGGTAGATGTCATATGTCTTGGTAGATGTCATATGTCTTGGTAGTTGTCATATATCTTGGTAGATGTCATATGTCTTGGTAGTTGTCATATATCTTGGTAGATGTCATATGTCTTGGTAGATGTCATATATCTTGGTAGATGTCATAATGTCTTGGTAGTTGTCATATATCTTGGTAGATGTCATATGTCTTGGTAGATGTCATATATCTTGGTAGATGTCATATGTCTTGGTAGATGTCATATGTCTTGGTAGATGTCATATGTCTTGGTAGATGTCATATGTCTTGGTAGTTGTCATATATCTTGGTAGATGTCATATGTCTTGGTAGATGTCATATATCTTGGTAGATGTCATATGTCTTGGTAGATGTCATATGTCTTGGTAGATGTCATATGTCTTGGTAGATGTCATAATGTCTTGGTAGTTGTCATATATCTTGGTAGATGTCATATGTCTTGGTAGATGTCATATATCTTGGTAGATGTCATATGTCTTGGTAGATGTCATATATCTTGGTAGATGTCATAATGTCTTGGTAGTTGTCATATATCTTGGTAGATGTCATATGTCTTGGTAGATGTCATATATCTTGGTAGATGTCATAATGTCTTGGTAGTTGTCATATATCTTGGTAGATGTCATATGTCTTGGTAGATGTCATATATCTTGGTAGATGTCATATGTCTTGGTAGATGTCATATATCTTGGTAGATGTCATAATGTCTTGGTAGTTGTCATATATCTTGGTAGATGTCATATGTCTTGGTAGATGTCATATATCTTGGTAGATGTCATAATGTCTTGGTAGTTGTCATATATCTTGGTAGATGTCATATGTCTTGGTAGATGTCATATATCTTGGTAGATGTCATATGTCTTGGTAGATGTATATAATTTTTTTTCTAGGACATGCCGGTTTCCTCACGATGTTTATTATTCTTAAACAGTACTACCAAAATTCGTGTTATTAAAATTCAACACGAAATAAACTTTAGCCCTGTAGTGCTATATACAATAAGAACAAATTAGACAGGTTTTAGGCTGCAAAAACTTAGCTCGTTAGCGAAAGCTAATCTAGGTCATAAAGCCGTCAGTTTTTGCCTGGGGTCTGAATAATTTAGTGCTAGATAATTTGTTAGTTGAGAATATTCGTGTTCTGATTTAAGTATTAAGTTAAGATTTTTGTTAATGATAACTTTAACTTAACAACTTTATTTCAATCAACAGTTTAGATAAATACAATATACTGCTTACACTAAACACACTAATTGACGGCACGGTTGGCGCAGTGGTTAAGCGATTGACTGCTGGGCTGCGTGTCGCGGGTTCGATTCCCGCACGGAACAAATATTTGTATGACCTACGTGTATTTGTTCCGAGTCTGGGTGTTTTTCTATCTATAATATGTATGTAATTACAAAAAAAAATGTATATAAGTAGTTTATCAGCCATCTTGTTACCATAACACAAGCATTAGGTTGCTTAGCTTGGGACTAGATGGCGCTGTGTGAAATGTCCAGGAATATTTATATTTATTTATATTATATTTACTAAAATATACTATATTATGTACAAGTATATAAAAAAACGGAGTATACAGCGTGTAACGGAAGGGGGGTATCAACCCTGAAGGAGGTGAATGTGCTCATGAAACTCAACAACTTTCCCCAAAGAACATAGGTCGAAATATGAAAAAAAAAATTGGCCCTCCCTTACAAAACTGACTACCAGCTGATTGATTTACTATGGGAGGGCCAAATTTTTTATTCATATTTCGACCTATGTTCTTTGGGGAAATTTGTTGAGTTTCATGAGCACATTCACCTCCTTCAGGGTTGATACCCCCCTTCCGTTACACACTGTATAAAAAAACTTGAGAGGTGTCAAGGGACACCCGGATGGAACGAAGTTCAAAGAGAGAGAGAGAGAGAGACAGGCCGCACGGCTTACAACTATAGCAAAAAGTGTCGTTCCAACTTTTGGTCTTAATTTTTTCCGTCTAGCCCCCTTTCGCAACACGCGATATGGAATTTCGTTCCAAAAAAATGTCCGCATCGCTATCGATAGCCCAAAAGGTTGGTAGCGTTAGGTGGCATTGCTGATTATTTGGCCTAAAAAGAGGCAAGCCCTCTGGTCACGTAAAGAGTCGACTAACCGCTAGTAAGATACATAGATAAACAGACTTCAAAAATGGAGGAAGTTCTCCATTCTTAGGAAACTTATTTATAATGTATCGATGTTTGTTCTTTTGGAAAGAAAATGTTTATTAATTGGTCGAGGAATTCAGCTTGTAATTTCGTTTTTCCTACATAAGCCGGTATAATAAAATTGATGGAAATGACTTAAGTTTTCGTAGCTTTTTTTACTGTTACATACATCTTGATGATATAAATTAAAATTATGTGAACATTTTTCACACCCACATTTAACAATACAAAACAATATTGGGTGTGCATACACCCCTGTCCAATCCTTAGGGGTTATTTTTCTTTATTTAATTAGAAAGAAAAATGGATTAATTGATAAGAGACTTTCAATTGCAATGTATACGACAGTCCCAAAAGTGAATCTTAAAAGTCTTTCAAAAACAAAGTTATTTATTCAAATTAGGCTGAGAATCAGCACGTTTCGAACGTCAAAATTACAAAAGACAGTCCCTCAAAACGCCCACCCTTCACAACTTCCTAGTGCTTTCACTGGGAAGAAGAAGTGGCGCAACAAACTTCCCAACAGCACTTTAATAATGTGCTCTGGTCTTCAAATGAACATACCAACCTGTAACCAAACCAATATCTCCTACAAACCTTAGGCCAACATTTGCCCAACACAAACACGACCCACCTAGGCACCCTCATCTGTGAATGCCACAACTGATTAATTGTTCTCCTAGTTTCTACGACGCCTAGGTCCCAACAGAGACCTAAAACCGTCCATTGTTTAAAGCAATCAATAGGACTATTGACCCTGATTAAACATACCTGGCTTTAGGGAAAATGGCCGACAGAAAACGGTATAATTCCGTGAAAGGAAACCGGTATTGAAGACAATTTAATTAAAGCTTTGACGTTCAGGGGAGAACAATCCAAAATTCAAATTCAAATTTACAATTGATTTATTAACAATAATATTGTACAAGAGAGATCGGCAATTTGGCCAGAGATCGCACAAGACATGGTTTGGAAGGATACAGGCCTTTGCCCAGCAGTGGGACACAAACAAAAAAAAACTTGAGAGGTGTCAAGGGACACGCGGATGAAACGAAGTATAACTGGCTTGCTTTCTATAAGAGAGAGAGAGACAGACAGAGAAACACGCGCACGCCGCACGGCTACAACTATAGCAAAAAGTGTCGTTCCAACTTTTGGTCTTAATTTTTTCCGTCTAGCCCCCTTTCGCAACGCGCGTTATGGAACTTCGTTCCAAAAACTGTACAAGAATAGATAGGACGGTGTCCCCCAAACTAGGCATTCGCCTGTATGTTGGGGGTCGGAATTGCGACATTGCCAAAGTGATGAAATGAAGCTAAAGGAGAATCAATGAAAAAGGTCTTGTCACTTCCCGTAACCCAAGGGCTGGCTTTTACCTAGGCCGGCTAAGCTTTGCCATACAACGTGGTAATGCCGCTAGTCTCTTTGTTACATTACCAGTCGACAGCGATGCGGATGAATTTTGCGACGCTATATTTTAGTTTGTGTATAGTTTTAGTTTTAATTAAGTTAGGATATAATTTTCTTATTTTTATTAATTAATTATGTTTTAGTAGTTATTTACTTACTTATTATTTTAATTTACAGAAATAAACAAATACATATTATTAAAATAAAACACTTCAAATATACATTGTCATCAGCATGAGATCAAACAAAGCAAAATAAAATCGTCAGCGTGAGATCAACTAAATAACAAAATAATAAGAAATAACATCGAAACAAAGTATAAATCAACCAAAATCTAATCAATTATATTATCATGAAATTCATTTTACAAATTAAAGCATAGAGTGTTGATTGTGATTACTTATATGTTAGAACTCTCTATTTCATTCTCTCTATTTCATGAGTGTATTCGGGATTGGGTGTGTGTTTTGTTCACATTATTAACACTGGTTTATTTGTCAATCGCCAGATAACTTTTATTGCAAATTTCATTCATTTCATTTCAGCCATTCTGGCTACCCATTGGTGATTTGAGTTTGCAATTACTTATTCATTGGTGAAAAGTAACTTTCAAAAAGCGTCGTGGACGATGGGCCTAAGAAAAATGTGTTTCTAGTTCAGAATTTAACAACCAATCCATCTCGTCTTAATCCTTTTGAAAGCGTTCTTGGCATAAGGTTTTATAATAAAAACCGGCCAAGTTTGTGTCGGACCGCGCACAATGAAGTTCCGTAGTTAAGATGAATTCATCTCAAAAATAAATTTAACGAGATCGAGGATAAGGCTGGCCCAATTTGCATTAAAAAAATATGAAACAATTCTACGAATGAACGATTTGTGGACTTTTATTTGTGCTGTGAGACCTTGCCTCTTGTCAAATTTCATGATTCTAGGTCAACGGGAAGTACCCTATAGATTTTGATTTATTTGCGAGTACCAAATATTATGTCGCATAAATTTGTTGACTTAGAAACTTACTTTTTTGGAGCTTCAAGGGACCGTAGACCTACGTATTTGATATTAAATTCAACTTGATACCTCCACGCTTTCCTGACTAAAATGGTCTTCAGAATGTTAAGGGTTGGGTGTAAGGGAATTCTTGACAGACAGACGAACAGACAAAGAAGTGATCCTATAAGGATTCCGTTGTTTTCTTTTGAGGTACGGAACCCTAAAAATGATTAAACTGAACTGGAACTCAATCATCCAGCTTTGACAGCGAAGCTTTTTTATTTTCGTGGAACGATAGCGTTTAATTATTTAAACAAAAGGTTAAAACATATCATCATCTGCCTAGCCTTTTCCCAACTATGTTGGGGTCGGCTTCCAGTCTAACCGGATGCAGCTGAATACCAGTATTTTACATGGAGCGACTGCCTATCTGACCTCCACAACCCAGTTACTGGGTAATACGATACCCCTAAAGGTTAAAACATATATAGGTATATATATGTATATATTTGTTTAATGCAGATTTTTCCATCGCCAGATAACTTTTTAATTAATTCGAAGAATAAAATGGACGTTTGACAGGTTTGTATGAAATAACTGTCAAAATTTCAAAATTATTCCTCGAATAAAGTTATCAGATGAATGAAAAATCAGCCTTAAATCTGCCAAACGTTAATTTTATTGAACGAATAAAAACTATCTTTCAATTGAAAAATCAGCCCTTAGTGAAATGTCTTTATTTTTTCGCAAAAATGTCAGCTCTGTTTGGCTTTGTAAAGATTAATAAGTACGTATAATAGCCTGTTACTTTTTTTTTTTGTTTTGGTTGGGAAATCATCATATGACATCTCCCGTTCTGGGCGGAGCGGAAGGGCGTGTCAGACTTTTACTGACTAAAACGCACCCGTGTTCCTTCAGTTGCCTATGCCAGGGGCCACGGTATCTTTTTCGAACAACCCACGGCATAATAGCCTGTTACTTATCTTCATCGCATAGGTTCCAGCTAACTTATTTGGTAAATAAATAATGCAGGCTCTCTTTCAATTAGCTGGAAAAACTTCAAAAACGCGAGTATGAGAATCGGTATCTATCAATGAAAAATTAAACAAAAAAAAAGATTTTATTTAATTATATTTTTTATGTCTTATATACGTAGATAATGAGGCCACACTGTCGCAATAAGCCGAACTACACTTCGCGTGCTTTCTAGCACACCTCTCGACGTGTAGTTCGCGTTATCACGACAACGTAGCAGTAGCATGACTGATTTTAAGCTGTTGGAAATTTATATCTGTAAGCATTTCAGCTTTAAAAGCATAAAGCAGCATCTTCTAGCCAGCTTAGATAGACACAAGGCACATAACATTAGTTGTTGGGTTCTCAACCCAGACATACATTATTTATACCGTGTTTATCCGCTCTCAGTTATACCCCGGGGATATAACGTTTTCAGTTGCCTACGACTTCGTTCACACCCATTATTTATATTGCCCCCTCTTGTTTCTATCCGGTTATTCCCCTGAGTTGTATTGTAGGGTAGCTTGCAGAGTATTAACAAATTCTTGACATTGACAGTTTGTTTCTTATTTAGTTTCTTTTTTAGTTTTTGGACATTGATTGATGAAAGAAAGTTATTTAGTGTTTGACTTTTTGCAAAATTTTGTGGTGTCAATAAATTCTGTCTCCTAGGAATTTCTCCTAGTGATCGATTGTTTGTTCAATCTTTTTCGAGATTTAGGTACCTATTTGGGAATTAAGGATTTCTTTTCTTTTGTTTTTACTTAGCAACAATAAGGTAGACTACGGAAAAGGTGGTGTGACAATCTGATAACGTTTACAGGGCTAGCATAGCCAGAGATAGCACAAAACAGGGAGATTTGGAAGGAAAAAGGGAGGCCTTTTCCCAGCATTGACACACGACATAATATTAGGCTAATAAAAAAAAAACATCAGGATGAATGGTTTGAGCGGGTGAACACTATAATATTGCACTTTTTTCGTAAACGTCAACCATACTCTATGCGAACCGTAACCATCGTCGACCAATGAGTTGTTGAGAATCGTGGGAATCAGCTGCATGCAAGCAATGCAAGACATGGCTTGGAACTGGCACCAAAAGTACAGGTTCTGTATATCGGTACTTAGCGGTTCCACGTTCAAGTAGGTACCAGGCGCTTACCACAAATCTCATATTTGTACGAGGAACCTCGTACGGTTGGTCACTTGCAACTGCATCTTCAGAGGATAAATGATCAATGATGATAATAATGTAGTGCCTTATTGAAATATTTGTTACGGTGCAGTATCGATACTGATTAGAAATACCACGGAACAGATAATAAGAAATACCAATAGTACAGGTACTACGTCTGGTACCGGTACCAATAGTTCAAGTAATACTCTGGTACCGGTATAAAGAAAGAAAGAAAGAAAAAACGTTTATTTGCGGTAAACTAGACGCATAAAAATAACACAAACACAACAAAAAAACAAGTTGGGGAAAACATGCGTCCGAACCATGCAAAACGGCCCTCGCTCAGCATAATGCTAAGACCCTATACGAGACAGAGCCCCAGCGCTGGTTTTCAGCGGCAGCCGGCGCTGATGTGATGACGTCAACCAGTGCAGCATACAATTAGATATAAAGAAAAAATAACAATCAAAATCGTACTTTCTAATAATATTATAAACGCGAAAGTTTGTATGGATGGATGGATGTTTGTTACTCTTTCACGAAAAAACTACAAAACGGATTTGTATGAAATTTGGCACACATATAGTTTATAACCGGGATTAACACATAGGATACTTTTTATCCAGATATTCCCATGGGATCTAAACTTATGCGGGTGAAACAGCGGGGCGCAGCTAGTACAACATAAATTCATAATGTCAGAAAATATTTATCTAATGCAAAATTTTATAATTCTTGTGAGAAATAAGATAATTATACATTACCTAGTGTGGTGTGGTATCGCACTAAGCCAATGATATCGGTTATTTCAAGCCCTGGATTAATACCCTTCCAACTATCATCATCATCATCTGCCTAGCCTTTTCCCAACTATGTTGGGGTCGGCTTCCAGCCTAACTGGATGCAGCTGAATACCAGTATTTCACATGGAGCGACTGCCTATCTGACCTCCACAACCCAGTGACTGGGTAATACGATACCCCTTGGTAAGACTGGTTGTCAGACTTTCGGGCTACTGACGACCCGTAACGACTGTCAAAGATCCACGAATGACAGCCGGGACCAACGGCTTAACGTGCTTTTCGAGGCATGGATCCAAATCCCTTCCAACTATATTGTAGGTAAAGACAATGAACCCGTTTCATTATTGTAATCCAAGAATACAAGAGAGCTCTTAGCAAACGTACTTCAAAGTTATAAACAATTTGAATAACACTTGGTAGAAGTTAGCGGAACTCGTGGAGATGTAAATGATGTTATCTTTACTTATAAACTCTGTCTCTAAAATTGAAGTTGTTGTTACAATCTTGACACTTTTAGTAACTAGCTTTTATGTGCTTCTAACTTTTTCTTGATAGGTTTCGTAATGATATTTTATTGTCAGGCTTGTACTGTACTTGAGAGCTCATCATTCATTTTAGATAACATTATGCTTCGTATTCCCCGAAGGGTCAGGCAGAGGTGTGCGAGGTGTGAGAGGGTAACGAGCACAATTTTTTTTTTTTTTTTAAACGTTGCCCCTCCCTAGGAATTTCTCCTGTGTCGTGGGTGCGTTTACAAATATTTAAACTCACATACACAAACAGCCAGACCCGGAACAACTACTCGTAGGCCATACAAATATTTGTTCCGTGCGGGAATCGAACCCGCGACACGCAACGTCAACACCAATACAGATTTTTTCGTGAAATAACGAAAACAACAATGAAATACGACATCTATTCTATACTTATAATAAATCTGTAGAAGTGAAAATTCTGTACATTGAAAATATCCAAAAAATAAATGGCAGGGGGTGTTACTTGACCGACACCGAACCCAAAAATGTGATTAAAAAAATTTTTGTCTGTCTGTCTGTCTGTCTGTTTGTTCAGGCATCACGCAAAAACTACCGGTTCGATTACGATGAAACTTGGTATAATTATTCTTTAATATCCTGGGCACCACACTGGGTACTTTTTATCCCGGAAAAGTATATACAATAAAAAACAAACTTGATTTTGCGGTTCGATCCCTATACCCGATTACCACTGTCTGTACTGTACCAACCGCAAATACTAAGTTTGTCGTAGGTTGGGTCACCCGCAGTGGAGTTCATTTTTATTCCTTTTAGTTTTTAGAGTTATTTAGGTTTATTTTTATATGAGTCGTAGGTATAGATTTTAATTTTAAAGTATAGGTAGTATATTTGATAGTGTACGTAGTGACCGTAGGTTATTTTATAATACTGTTAGGTAGGTTTAGTCATTCGTATAGATATTAGTTTTTAGGGATTTTGCTTATTTATTGAGTTTAGATTAGTTATCATCAGAAATAGGTTTATTTAGGTAGGTAGGTATTTAATTTTCTGTTATTGAGTTTTTTTAAAAATTAGTTAGGTACTTAGGGGAAGATATCATATAGGTACCCTCTTAATCACCAATAATGAGACACAATTGGTTTTCTATTGTAATTAGCCACAAAGGGCCCGCGACATAGATGGCATTCTGGGGAAGCACATACATTTTATCCTGTTAGCACGTTCCCGTGGGTAAATTTCCGACATCCACGCGGGCGAAGCCGCGGGCAGAAGCTAGTATTGCATAAACTTATGGGTTCGAAAATACTTGTACTATGCTTATTAAAAAATAAAGGAGTAAATCGCTTTTGAATAAAGCCAAGTGTATACATACTTATGCTCGTGACTGTACCTTAGGTAGGTACACCTACATTTTCTTGGCAATAAGCCCCCAATGACATGTGACTAACTACACCAGGTTGGTAAATTGAGAATTTGAAGTTGAGAACTTACTTAATACCTAGGTACTCAATATTTATTTCCATTCCACAATGTGAACTTAGGCGGTAGGTTACTCAAGTAGAATTTAGCTAAGTTAGCATTACTTAAAATGATTCCTATTCTTAATTCCTTAGATGTAGCCAGCTAATTTCAAAATGTCTTACTTTATTTTTGCAAAAAAAAAATGGAATTGCCAAAATAGAGTTTGACAAACTCTCACCTTCAAATTCTCAATTCAGAAATCGGTTGTTATAACTTAACAAAAGTGGGTCTCCTTAATAGACGCCTCCGCTTTTATCGAAGGTACCTTATGAATTAAATTGCTGTTACAGGTTCATAACCATCCCGTATTCTTTTTCCAGGTAAACAAAGTGACCTTCGCGCCACTGGTGGTGTCAACCCTCTTCATACTCCTCACGTCGTTGCTAGCCCACTGTGCAAGGAGGGTAGTCCAGAAGCTGGTCAAGGAACCCTTCATCAGGCTACTGTTTGAGGAGGCTATAGCAGCTGCAGAGCTATGCGGGTGCTGCTTTGAACTTATCATAAGTAAGTTAAATAAATAATAAATAAATCAATTCATTTTGTTTCAGGTAAAGAACACCCATTAATTACCACACAACACAAATTAGTAGAAAACATAATAAATAAATTAAATTAAAAAGATAAAAACCAAATTAGAGCACATCAAATCAAATAAAATGAAATCAATATAAATCAAATTAATATAAACAAAAGAAAATAACTTAAAAAAAAACAAAATAACTCGAATAAAATCAAATCAAATTAAAAACTAATAATCAAAACAAAAATATAAAAATAAAATTAAAAGAAGAGAGTAAAATTTCAAAGAAGATACATTTTATGAAAATGCTATATGGGAAGTAGGGAAGACCAAAGAGACACAAAGTCCATCCTACTGTGTGAAAGATGATAAGGCTAGAATGGAAGGGGGTGACTACCAAAATGAGAAAACATGCTGGATGGCTATAAGGTTGCTTTTCCACCAGAGATGTGCTATGTAGCTATGCTGCGAGGATGTAATAGCTAAGCTATGAAACTATGTGACTGTTTCCACTGATACGAAGCTATGTAGCGGTGCGAGTAAGATGTGCTATGAAGATGCGCAGCTCGAGCTATGCGATGTATCGATAGTAGGGAAGCGGCGAGGGCGGCACACAACTACACCACTCGCGACCATCCATAGCACAAATTCATAGCACGCATCCATAGCACGCATCCATGGCACACATCTATAGCACGCATCCATAGTACGCATTCATAGCACACATCCATAGCACGCATCCATAGCACGCATCCTTCCATCTAAAAACATATCTTAGTTGAATCCGTTTCCGCCAGTGCTAAGCTATGTGCACCAATGAATATGATTGATGGATATCAAACGCATCCATAGCAACGTAGCATAGCACATCTCTGGTGGAGAAGCACCCTTACAGTTGTTGAAGACAAAAGAAATGATGGATGGACTCCGTGAAAGATGGTATTATGGTTGGAGAGGGTGTGACTACCGAGATGACGACTGATAGAGAAGTATGTAGTAAGTATACTCTCAAACTGTTTGGTTCTTTCCTCAAAAAACCATCTCAGACATCAATCTACATGGTCTTCACATGATCTGACCAAGATTATGTCTGGACTTTAAAAGAGACTGTGACCTCTGAGTTTGTTTCGGCCTTTCTTCTCAGACTAGTCAGATAGGAAACGCCGACCTCATCTAGTTTTAAAATATGATTGACGTGTAAAAGTGTTTGTACAGTCAGCGTCAAAAATATCGGGACGAACAGACTGTTCAAAATGATCTCAACAACTAAGAAAACTAAAATTTGTCTCAATTGGATAAGTTCTTGTCAGAATGACAGTTGTCGTGTACTGTTTTCATTTTGAAACATTCCTTGTGTCATTGAGTTAATATTTCATTTTATAGTTGTTTAGATCATTTTGAACAGTCTGTTCGTCCCGATATTATTGACGCTGACTGTACAAACTTACTTACAAGAAAAGACACGCTGCACCAACCCCAAATAAACTAGGATACGGGCAGGAGACTAGTGAATAAAAAACAATATATTGTCATCACCATCTTCCTGTCCTGGTCTCATGTTACTAGGGGTCTGCGCAACGACGCCATGTTTTTCTTCTCCCCTGTCAACCGTCGCGCTGTCAGTCCCTCCTTCTTCTTTCAAATCAGGGATCACATAATCTTATCAATAGACAACGAAAAGTGAGGAATAAAAAAAGTGACTTCATGAATCGTATCTGGAGATTTTACAGAATTTCTAAATACAGCGTTGTTTTATGAATATCAAAAAGGTGTGGTCATATTTAAGGGCTATGGTACAGACCAAATAATCAACCGTCCAATACATTTGGGTCGAGTAGGTATTAAATTTTTGTATGGGACTGTAGATAGTTTTTCGGGTCGGGGTGCTTTTGGGACCGGAACCGCGGTCCCGGATTCCCCCTATAAATATTATAATAATTACTACGTTGGTCCCATGGAGAAAGTTGTTCAGTTTGATGGCCAGTACCACACCTTTATGATTATATGCCATATATGCGATTTTTCTGGAAACAGTTTGGAGCTTATGTGGAAAAATTGTTGCTGATATTTGAAACACTGTCATGGAGTCGTATTTGTGGCATGTTTGGTGTAACCAGTCTTACCTCTTGGTAAGACTGGTAACACAAGACAACACACATATCCTCTTGGATAATTATGTGTGTTGTCTTGTGTTACCCGGTTAGACTGAAAGCCGACCCTAGCATAGTTGGGAAAAAGTTTGGCAGATAATGATGAAGAATTTTGGTGTAGCTTCTAACGATTCTATGGTACAACTAGGTATCAAGTTTCTACCCGAAAAATAATTATTTTCTTCGTGTAAGAGATATTAATGTCTGATTACGGTGCGATTTAATTGCCCATGGAATATCGTAGGTTGAAGCAACAACGAAAGTTATGCCGTAAAACTCAATGGTCTATATAGTGTTTAGTGAAGTCAATTGTTGCTTCAATTGTTGTTGTATGCCACAGGCGAGAAAATTGCATCTTGTAAACGGGGCTATAAGGATCTAAATATTTCTTTACATAATTTTTTTAATTTTCTTTGACGGCACTGTTGGCGCAGTGGTTAAGCGATTGACTGCTGCTGAACCAATATTAGTATGACCTACATGTATTTGTTCCGAGTCTGGGTGTTTTTCTATCTATAATATGTATGTATTTACAAAAAAAAAAAAAAAATGTATATAAGTAGTTTATCAGCCATCTTGTTACCATAACACAAGCATTAGGTTGCTTAGCTTGGCACTAGATGGCGCTATGTGAAATGTCCAGGGATATTATATTATATTATTAATTTCAGTTGCCGACAACTTCGGCGTAGGGACGTATGCGATATTCCTGTTCGCGCTGACGATCTGGTGGTCGCTGAACTGGGGAGAGGCTACTGCCTGTCCATACACACACATTGAAGATGTTATTGAAGGTATTTTTTTTTAATTCTTGTTATTTTGTCTAGAACAGAGGAACAAATGAGCTGTGGGCCAAAATAACCGCTACTTATGTGGAGCCCTTCTTCGTCATAGTGTCACTGGCACGATTTTCTCAGATCTTGCTGGCCCAAAAATTCGCCACTTCCACGTCGTCATCAGTGGCAGCGCAGATGTCACTTTGAAACTGTTTGATTTTCACAAATAACTCTTGTCTACTATGTGTAAAAAAAAAATCTACCACTTCCAGGCAAGGGTGAAATCCGCAAGGCTATCCTGAAGACCTGGGCTGAGCTGGCTGGCGGTATCCTGGTCTTCAAATATATCCAAATGTACTGGGCTCTGGAGATCTCTGACACACATAAGGACAGGGCATTTGAAGACTGCAAAGCTGATTTGCAGGTACGTTGTCTGGTTTTGCCGAAGAGTAAAGATTGTGTATACAAGGTCAAACTTAATTAGCTAGCGAAACTCCACTATCGATATCTTAACATAATCAAAAGACCTACAACAAATAATCAAAAGATTTGATGCAATTTTTTTGGAGTATTTTACTTGAAGTATGTTTTTAGAAAACGTTGTCTTATCGTGTTTAGATATCGATACAAATTAAGTCAGTGAAGTTTAGAAAAAGTACTGATATTTCAAGTACCAAACCATATGGGGTCTCCTCGACCCCATATGGTTTGGTACTTGAAATATCAGTACCACCAAAAAAAAAAAATCATATCCTCCATTTTTAGGGTTCCATGCCTCAAAAGCAAAAACGGCACCCTTATAAGATCACTTCGTTCAGTGTGTCTGTCCATCTGTCAAGACCCTTTTTCTGAGGAACACGTCGAGTTATCAAGTTGAAATTAATATCAAATACTCCACACTTCAATCCTTTGAAGCAGTGAAGAAATCAAACTTCTAAGTCAACGCAATCAAAAGATACGGGCGTTTATGTTCCGGAATCAGAACCTATAGGATACTTTCCGTTGACATAAAAGTAAAGGAAAAAATCCGAAAATCGTAAATTTTTAGTTACACTACTTAAACTTTTAGTCAAAACACTACACTGTTGAAATTTCTACATTGCAGTTCAAATAAACCGACTCACTCATACGTCTTAAGTTAATTAAATGAAAGATTAACTGACGTCTTGGAGATGTATGTACGAAATCTGGCAACCGCAATGCACAAACAAGATGTCTGCTTGAATAACTAACTATTCATATTAGGGCATTTAATTGTCTACGAATGAAACCCTCTGCAGTATTGCTGATATAAGGATTAGACTTGAAACTAGCGGCGGAAACAAGAATGTTTTGGTACGGAGTTAAAATGGCGGCACTGTATGATAAATGATTATTTTCTGTAAGTACACACGGCTACACGTCAAGCTATACAAAACCAGTTTGTCTTGGCCTCACTTTGTATGATATTTACTCACTATGAACGGTCAGTTTCTCACAATGAACGGTCAGCTAATACTGGTTTGCATAGCTTGATGTGTAGCCGTGTGTACGTTTGTACAAACACTTTTACACGTCAATCATATTATCTTAAAACTAGATGAGTTCGGTGTTTCCTATTTGACTACTCTGAGAAGAAAGGCCGAAACAAACTCAGAGGTCACAGTCTCTTTTAAAGTCCAGACAATCTTGGTCAGATCATGTGAAGACCATGTAGATTGATGTCTGAAATGGTCTTTTGAGGAAAGAACCATACAAATGGTTTGTGACGTATGTATATTTTCGAAGTGAAACGTGAATTTTGGCAGGGGAAATCTTATGGGTTCGCGTCACTGACTTGCTAATGTTTATATCAGTAGCTATGAGTGCGGCATGTTATTTATTTAGAATATATTTAATTAACTAACTTATACTTAGATACGGTTTGCAGTACACATACAAGTTATCGGTCAATACTACTATGCAGTTACAGATATAATCATAAAATAAAATTAGGTTAAGTTATATAAAACTAGACAAAAATTAGATGAAATTAAACAAAATTAGAGAAAATTAATAAAAATTAGATAGATTCTTGCGTTTAAATCAGCAGTGTTAGCATAATTTTTAAGTTATAAATGATGAAATTTAAATTTTTGGTACCACAATTAGTTTGAAAATAGTAATAATAAAAAACGCTTTAATTTTGTAGTTTTAAGTTTTCCGTTCTGTTGGCAGCTTCCATGACTGCCTATTTTTTATGAATATTAAAAAACGCTAACTGTGAGGAAACAGTTGCCATAACTACATTGTTGTACGGCCGCAATAATGTTGTACCGCTGTAACTACATATAATTTATTGAATCGATAAGATCGTAGACGACGTAAAAGAAGTTTGTTAGGGCGCGTTTACATATACGTACGTTTTTACAGGATCCTTTTTAACGGATCCGTCGCTACTGGAGATAGTATTCACACAGCATTTATAGGATCCTTTTTAACGGATCCGTCGCTACTGGAAATAGTATTCACATAGCATTTATAGGATCCTTTTTAACGGATCCGTCGCTACTGGAGATAGTATTCACACAGCATTTATAGAATCCTTTTTAACGGATCCGTCGCTACTGGAGATAGTATTCACACAGCATTTATAGGATCCTTTTTAACGGATCCGTCGCTACTGGAGATATTATTCACACAGGACTGATTTTAAGAAATCGGATCAGTATACTGGATCCGGAATACAGTATTATGTGTGAACTGGCTCATACAACTACATACGCTAATAACACATACGTTTAAACGGACCTGTAAAACGGATTGCTGCTTATTTTTTCCGATCGGTATTTTCTACTGGATCCGGAATACTGTATTATGTGTGAACTCGCTCATACAACTACATAATGCTAATAACATACACGTTTTAACGGACCTGTAAAACGGTTACGGTTACGTTAGTTTAGTATGAAAAGTTTACTTCAAATAAGTAATAGTATCCGTTTGTTTAGAGGGGACCGTGGCTAAATAATAACAGCCGCACAGGTCGATCGGTCAGGTTATGCTACGCTTGCCGCGGTTGGTCTGTGGATGGGTGACCATCTTTACATACCGAGACCCCTCCGTGCCTCGGAAAGCACGTTAAGCCGTTGGTCCCGGCTGTCATTCGTGGATCTTTGACAGTCGTTACGGGTAGTCAGAAGCCCGAAAGTCTGACAACCAGTCTTACCAAGGGGTATCGTATTACCCAGTAACTGGGTTGTGGAGGTCAGATAGGCAGTCGCTCCGTGTAAAATACTGGTATTCAGCTGCATCCGGTTAGACTGGAAGCCGACCCCAACATAGTTGGGAAAAGGCTAGGCAGATGATGATCCGTTTGTTTACCTTTTATTTCCTGTTTTTGTCCAGGTGGTAAAAAAAGTCAGTCAGTATGTCCTACTAATATTATAAATGCGAATGTTTGTAAGGATGGATGGATGTTTGTTACGGAAAAAGTACTGAACGGATTTGGATGTTTGGAACACAGATAGTTTATAACCAGAATTAACACATAGAATACTTTTTATCCCGATATTCCCACGGGATCGAATCTTATGCCGGTGAAACCGCGGGGCGCAGCTAAAAATAATGCAAAAAAAATTGCACAGTGTTAGTCGTTCTCCGTGATGCACTGAACAAAAAACCACGTCCTCAATGGCGATGGTTTGAGGATGAGGTGCTATATTATGATGTCCTGTCCAGACAGGGCTGCATTTTGATAAATGTTAGCCTAGAGTCCGTCAGGGCACATGTAAAGATCACAAGCTAGCAAGATTAAGTAGGCAGTTGGTGGCAGGACTTGAAGTTCAATCTTAGATTTAATACGGCCCTGCGCAGACGACAGACTATCCATGACCACCTTTTTGCGCGTCGTGTGCGTTACTGCATATAATTGCATAGGTTCTATTTTCACAGACTAAAAAGTGCGTCACGGATAGTCTGTCGTCTGCGCAGGGCCTACTACTCACTGCTTCAGACTATTTGCTAATCAGCCCCTCCTCTCTTCGAGGGAGTCCACTGCGGGTTGGTAGATGTCACGTGTCTTCGAATTTTTGGTTCTAGGACATGCCAGTTTCCTCACGATGTTTTCCTTCACCGTTTTGAGAGCAGTGGTGATGAATTATTTACACAAAGTTGAGCGCCTGTCTGGGTTCGAACCCACGACCTACAATTCGGTCGGCGCCATTACCACTGGACCACCACTGCTCTTCAGACTGCTTGAATGTGATCTATTTGCACTTTTTAGTTTATTTTTCAACCTTGTACAGTCACGAGCACCAATATGTCAACACTTGGCAACTTTCAATTTCGATTTTTCCGTGAAATAACGAGTGCAATGTTGAAATACGATACATTACATCAGTGGCGTAGCTCATCCTAATGGGGCCCTGTATCAAATTTTTTTGGGGGCCCTTTTTACCTTACTGTGAAGCTACAGAGGGTATTGGTTTTACAAAATAAAGAATATAGCATACTGACTTAGAAGGTGAGGGGCTCGTGGCTAAGTAATAACAGGCCCACGAGTCGATTGAAGGTTAAGCTACGCTTGCCGCTGTTCTTCGTGGATGGGTGACCATCTTACAATACCGGGACCCCTCCCGTCCCGTCCCGTCCCGGCTGACATTCGTGGATCTTTGACAGTCGTTAAGAGTCGTCAGAAGCCCGAAAGTCTGACACCCAGTATTACCAAGGGACATCGTATTACCCAGTAACTAGGTTGTGGCGGTCAGATAGCCAGTCGTCCGGAGGTAAAATACTGGCATTCAGCTGCAATTAACACTTTGCCCGACTCGGGAATCGAACCTAGGACCTCATGCTCAGCAGTAGCGCTTGCGACCACTAGACCAATGAGGCAGACACAGTTTTCTTTCATACTTCTCCATTAGTCGTCATCTTGGTACCCACTCAGTTTTTTAAAATATTTTTGAACTTTACAGAAATAAATATCATTTATCAACAAGAATTTTAGGTTCTGGAATCTGGATATTACATATTTTAAAAATATTTGCTTATACACTTCGGGGGCCCCTGTAACTCAGGGACCCCGTATCATTGATACGGCTGATATAGCGGTAGCTACGCCCCTGCATTACATAAACCTATGGGTTCGAAAATGCTATGTTCGTAACAACATAAAATTTCATAAAAAAATAAAGGAGTAAATCGCTTTTGAATAAAGCCGAGTGTAAACATACTTTTGCTCGTGACTGTACACATAACATGTTTGATACCGCACATGGTCAAGCTGCTAAAATCATTTTAGAAGACGATTTTTAGGAAGTTAGTTTCTCGAACGAAAATTAGCACAATTTAAATGTGACAAATTGTCAAGCGCTGGTAAAATGCTGTGATTGGTTTGGGAATAAGTTATCAACAGCCAATCGCAGAAGTTTGAAACTGGACCTTGTTGACGTCTAAAAATAAATAAATTATACCCTGTCCATTAGGTTGGCCGTTTTTGACAGCTGTCAAACTACTAACTATTCCAGATTACGTAAAAGTTAACTTTAAAATGCGTAATAAAAAATAAATGTATAAACTGCCTTATCTTATTGAATCATCTTATTTATGGCTTCTTGCAGACATTATAATACCGTACGTGTATCAATCAATGTATTGCGTGTAGCTGCAATCACTAGTTCCGTATAATAAATCATTTATTTTGGACCAAACTGATATCATAAAGCTTCCCGAATTGCTGAACAAAATCGGACTGCGGGTTCCTTCTGCTTTTCTGCGCAATCCTCATGTGTTGCATACTCCTATGGTAGGAACGAATTACAGACGAAATTCATACTTAATCAGAGCGAGTCATACGTATAATGCGGCCTACCGGGACGTCGACATCGATGTTTTCAATACCAGTATTTCAAAATTAAAAAAGACTGTTTGTGATTTCTTTTTTGATCGCGTAACTTAATTGATTTACTTATGAAAATGTATTTACTCAAAACGCTGTCTACCTACTCAAATATTTTTTGTTTATATTCTCTCATCTATCTGTGAAAACTTGTAATTGGCCTTATTTTTGTTACTCTCAATCGTGCAAAAGTTTTTAGCTGTAAGTTTTCCAAAAACTGTAAAATAAAATAAAATAAAAATAAACCTGCCAAACTGCGTGACAGGTGGTCGGCAGGAGTAGCGCTCGTCTTAAAATATTTGGTATCAAAAATCTGATTAAACATCTGAGTAGGTAGATAGACATACTTTAAATGGACGTTAAGAATATTATCATTATAGCAGCGGTGGCCGCCGTCGGCACACACGCCGGCGACGACTCGCACCGTGCATACTGTTTCAGAAATACAATATTCAGCCAAAATCTGCCATTTTAATTTTATAAAAACTTATTTGCAACAAAAAAAAACAACCGACTTCGAAAAACGACACTACAAAGTGAAAAATAACTTTAATTTCGGAAGTCGGTTGTTTTTTTTTTTGCAAAAAAAATTTTATTTATCACTTTTAAGTTGTAATTTTTACCAGTAATTTTGGTTTAAAAACTAAACTACTGAACCGTTTTTAATGAAATTTCTATGGGACCACTTCAGAAGTATCTCCTTTCGAACAAAAGAAGAATTTTGAAATCGGTCAACAATTGGCGGAGTAATCGCGTAACAAACACACAAAAAAAATAACACCGTCGTATTGAGAACCTCCTCCTTTTTTGAAGTCGGTTAAAAAGCAAGTCGTGCGATCTGTGAATATTGTGCTTAGCTGCAGAAAAGCGTCTGAACTCTGAATGCACGATGTTCAATGAGTGATGGTGGGGCGCCGCTTGTCAGAACATGCAAAGATTACGTAATGTGAATCGTGACCGAGGGAATAGATTTCAGACGTGGTGAAACGTCGGATGCAGACAAAGCTTTTGGCCGTTCTCGTACAAACTGAAACGGATACGTATAATGCTTTCGCTATGGCAAAATACAACGTGGCACATTGACGCACAATCTGTTGGATTTAGTTCATGATTTTGAACCCATTTTCTCTTATGACAACCGACGAAAAATTTCTACGTTTAGAATCATGTGCTGAATTCGCTATAGTGCGCGCAAGCTAAGTCTACGTGTTTGAACTTCAAGACTATATCCCTGCCAGCACTTGTAATCGGTTGTACGTTGTTTTATAGAATTTCGTTTCACATAAAATGTTTCTCATTGCATATTTTCGTTTCATAGTACTTATAGTCGTAGTAGTCATCAATACGCAGACTACTAACTTTCAAGATTTTTAAATCATTGATTTTTGTTTCACAATAAAGCTTACACAATTAATGTTAGAATAATCATATCATAGAATAACAAAACAAATATTCTTTTTTATTTATTTATTTATTAAGGGATAATAAACAACTACAACATATGTAATACATAAGGTTAACAAAAGTTTAGGAAGTAATGTTGCAGTCCACTGCATTATCCGCAGATAGGACGTATTAAGAGATCAGAGGTTGCCACTAGACGAGCATTACCAAAATTAACAAATATTTTAAACAAATAAATAAGTTACTAGGTATAAGACTAGCTATAGCTACAAAACCAAATCGGATTAGAAACAATTTCATTTACTGAAATTATGCAATCTATATACTTATAATAAATCTGTAGAAGTGAAAATTCTGTACATTGAAAATATCCAAAAAATAAATGGCAGGGGGTGTTACTTGACCGACACCGAACCCAAAAATGTGATTAAAAAAATTTTTGTCTGTCTGTCTGTCTGTCTGTTTGTTCAGGCATCACGCAAAAACTACCGGTTCGATTACGATGAAACTTGGTATAATTATTCTTTAATATCCTGGGCACCACACTGGGTACTTTTTATCCCGGAAAAGTATATACAATAAAAAACAAACTTAATTTTGCGGTTCGATCCCTATACCCGATTACCACTGTCTGTACTGTACCAACCGCAAATACTAAGTTTGTCGTAGGTTGGGTCACCCGCAGTGGAGTTCATTTTTATTCCTTTTAGTTTTTAGAGTTATTTAGGTTTATTTTTATATGAGTCGTAGGTATAGATTTTAATTTTAAAGTATAGGTAGTATATTTGATAGTGTACGTAGTGACCGTAGGTTATTTTATAATACTGTTAGATAGGTTTAGTCATTCGTATAGATATTAGTTTTTAGGGAGTTTTCTTATTTATTGAGTTTAGATTAGTTATCATCAGAAATAGGTTTATTTAGTATTTAAATTTCTGTTATTGAGTTTTTTTTTTAAATTAGTTAGGTACTTAGGTAAAGATATCATATAGGTACCCTCTTAATCACCACTAATGAGACACAATTGGTTTTCTATTGTAATTAGCCACAAAGGGCCCGCGACATAGATGGCATTCTGGGGAAACACATACATTTTATCCTGTTAGCACGTTCCCGTGGGTAAATTTCCGACATCCACGCGGGCGAAGCCGCGGGCAGAAGCTAGTAAATAATAATATTAAGATTATAATTTCTATCTTTATCCATAGATTGTTTATTTAATATAAAACTTATTACCAAAAATAATATTTTGTCAAGTGACAGTTTCTGAACGTTTCAATTCATACCGTTGATAAAATTATTATATATATTATATACTCTGGCTGAGGTAATTTCTGTTGGGGATGTCAGTTCTAACCAAACTGCTACTGCTTGCATGCTGCAAGCGAGCATGCACAATGCAGCATGCAAGCAAGCATGCAGCATGCAAGCAAGCATGCACCATGCAGCGTGCAAGCAAGCATGCAGCGTGCAAGCAAGCGTGCAGCATGCAAGCAAGCGTGCAGCATGCAAGCGAGCATGCAACATGCAGCAGGCATGGCTTCTGTCACGGCTCCGGTGCTGTGGGGTTCCAGCGGTCCCACGCGAGTTTAACGTCGCATATGGTATTCACGCTCACCACCGCAGCGGTGACGGCGACGGCGGCGGCGGCAAGTGTTAAAACCATCTGCTCCTCGGCTCACCCCTCCGCGCCTACGCGGATTTAAATTACACTCTGGGGGTAGGGCAGCCAAGACTACGAGGAGTCGGTATTGCAGCGATTCGTTTCTGTCACTAACTTTTGTAGCAGAACATATTGACTTTTTAAGACAATATTTTAATATTTTACCATGGAAAAATACACCGAACAAACAATATTCGTTAAAAAAATATTCTACTGATTGATTTTGTTAAACAAAAAAATGTGATTAAAAAATCATTGAATTGTGTTTCTGTGAAATATGTTTCATTCAAGTAAATAATCTTTGAAACAATAATCTATACTTATAATAAATCTGTAGAAGTGAAAATTCTGTACATTGAAAATATCAAAAAAATAAATGGCAGGGGGTGTTACTAGACCGACACCAAACCCAAAAATGTGATTAAAAAAATTTTTGTCTGTCTGTCTGTCTGTCGGTCTGTCTGTCTGTCTGTCTGTCTGTTTGTTCAGGCATCACGCAAAAACTACCGGTTCGATTACGATGAAACTTGGTATAATTATTCTTTAATATCCTGGGCACCACACTGGGTACTTTTTATCCCGGAAAAGTATATACAATAAAAAACAAACTTAATTTTGCGGTTCGATCCCTAGACCCGATACTGCAAAAACCGCAAATAATAAGTTTGTCGTAGGTTAAGTCACCCGCAATGGAGTTCATTTTTATTCCTTTTAGTTTTTAGAGTTATTTAGGTTTATTTTTATATAAGTCGTAGGTATAGATTTTAATTGTAAAGTATAGGTAGTATATTTGATAGTGTACGTAGTGACCGTAGGTTATTTTATAATACTGTTAGGTAGGATTAGTCATTCGTATAGATATTAGTTTTTAGGGATTTTGCTTATTTATTGAGTTTAGATTAGTTATCATCAGAAATAGGTTTATTTAGGTAGGTAGGTATTTAATTTTCTGTTATTGAGTTATTTTTTTTAAATTAGGTAGGTACTTTTTTTTTTTTTTTTGAGGATGGGAAATCATCAAATGACTCCTCGCGCTCTGGGTGGAGCAGAGGGAGTGTCAGACTCCTACTGACTAAAACCCACCCGTGTTCCTTCCTTAGCCCTTTATGTTCCAGGGCAGCGGTAAACCTTTCGGATGATCCCGCTACCCTGGCAGGATTAGGTAGGTACTTAGGTAAAGATATCATATAGGTACCCTCTTAATCACCACTAATAATAATGAGACACAATTGGTTTTCTATTGTAATTAGCCATAAAGGGCCCGCGAGATAGATGGCATTCTGGGGAAACACATACATTTTATCCTGTTAGCACGTCCCGTGGGATAATTTCCGACATCCACGCGGGCGAAGCCGCGGGCAGAAGCTAGTATTCGAAATAAAAATATAAGGACCAAATATAATATATAAATGAAACATTTTCTGGGAAACGAAATTATATGAAATTTCTGTCTGCGAAACAAGGGGCACCCTTGGAAATTCGGCATAATGATGGCGAATAATATATTTACTTTGGAAAACACGGAACACAGCAAACTCTCCTGACACTTGATATAAACGTCGAGATGGTGGCAAAAGATTAGTTCCGATTTTGACAGCGCGCAGACTTTAGTTTGCGCGGAGTCTACAGTTTGCGCGTCGATGTCAAAAACTGAAATATCGCGATTATGGAATACATCCACCGAAATCCCGGTAGTAATTAAATAGGACAAAGAAAGAAAGAATATCATTGTCACAGTGCGTGAAACAAATACAAGTAACAAAATAAAAAGTGAAAATAATGCGAGTGACAAGGGAAAAGTAGCAAAAAGCATACATAGATGTTGCGATAAATTACTTGCAGGTATAAACATACTTACATACAAGTTGCAGGGACACCGACGCGTAAACTGAAGCTATCTGGATTCATAGTTTCAGTTTGCGCGTTGATATTCCCACACATCCACCTGATTCTAGACCCGTTGGGACACTGGCCTCCTCTCTGTGAGAGAGAGTGGGCCGTAATCCACCATGCGGGACCAGTGCGGGTTGGTAGATATCACATATCTTAAAATAAGCCAGTTTTCTCACGATATTTCCTTCACTGCTTCGAGAGCAGTGGCAAATCTATTTGCTTACGACAAAATCATAATAAATACTTTTGGATATAATATTACTGATGGTGCTTATTAAACAGGTGCCAGTAATCTACGGTGCTGTGGTCGAAGGCATTGCAACCTGCCTCTGTCGCCTGGTCTCCAAATCGCTCGGTGACCTCAACCCTCGGTTTGCCACAGCCATCGATTCTTTCATCGGCACATCCCTCGTCGTTGCTGGTAAGTTTAAATTTATTGCTAAGATTATATTGTACATTGATACTGATATTCACAGTCTTAACCACTGTGCACTCATTTTACTCACTTTGAATAAAGCCAAACACGAAATATGTTTTGTCTTCTAGTTTTTTTTCTAAATTGTCATGATATATAATATATTTTTTGATGACCACGTTTTTTATACTCCTTAAAGTTTTTACATTGCTGCCTTACCAATAGATATAGGTAAAATTGTTTTTTTCAATAAAATTACGACTTTTCTCTGGACCAAACTACAGCCAGAATAGTTTTAGGGTCGGATTTCTTAAAGAATCAACTAATTCTTATTGATTTCTTACACACAAGACACTTCAACACCAGTCTACTCATCACACATAATAATAGGTCGCCCAATCTGCTTTCCCCATAACGTCAACCTCGCTTCTCACTACCTCAATACTCACTCACTCAACAATATCAACTCATTCACCAATATTCATTCATTCACTCACACATACTCACTCGTAGCTATCCATGTTGCAGGGGTCCTCACTAGACACACAGTTTTCGTCTACCGCTACCAAGACAATAGTGCCAATGCGGACCTAAGCGTGTCCATCTTTTGCAAAGTACATTTAGGAAAAGGTACATACTTGTGTAACTAAATGTCCATTAACTTTAATGCTGTCTGCTTCAGTAGGTGTGCATGGATCAGCATCATTTTCTTTACGTATTTTATTGTCATTATCATTATTGTCAACATTGTCATTCTCACTGTACAGAATTTCACTTTTCATATCATTCAGTCTTCTAGAACCTTTGTAGGTAGTTGTGGCTTATTTTTTTAGCATAAATTTTGTACTTAGTATTACTTCGATTAATAATATTTACACTTTATAATCTAAAGTTTAAATACTTACAATATTTTGTTGAAAAAAAAAAAGAATTTGCTTATTGTTAAAAAAAAAAGATTAAATGTTGTTTTAAAATTACGGTCTCAAGTTACGTAATACGGTGTGTATTACGTAAATTGTTCACTGAAAGAAAATCAAATATTCGTACATATATACTTTTTATTTTACAACTGCTTCATAGACACCTACTTTTCTCGTTCCAGCTTTCGACTACTCCGGTGGTTACTTCAACCCTGTCCTGGCAACATCACTCAAAGCGGGCTGCGAAGGTCATACCTTACTGGAGCACGCCACGGTCTACTGGATAGGAGCCTGCGCGGGTTCTATCCTGTCAGTCTACCTCTACAAACTACCATTCATTCAGAAATACGTCAGAGGACCCACCAGTGTAGCGAACGGAGACAGCATTTGGGCTGATAAAGAAGATTAAAATGACTCTTTCAAGGATAATCTTCTTCTGGGGTTATGCTGGGATATTTTCTGAGCTAGTTATGCAATTGCTAATGATATTATGATTGTTCAAGTCTAGTGACCAAGAAGTTCATTATATAAAAGTGAAAATGTTATAACTCTCAAGTAATTTACCACCGAAATAAGTTAACAAAAAGCTAAGCATATTTTATTTCAAACGACTTATGCTTAAGCTCGTAACCTCAAAAATGTGAAATAATGAAGAGGCGAAAACTAATTTATGTTTTTTCGCGTTTTGCAATATTGGCACTTCAGCTCAAAAAGATTTTTAATATCGATGGTAAATGTAATAATATTTTAGAATTCAGCTGCAAATACAGTATTATTAATTCTTGAAACGTTAGCATTAAAAAGTAATAAAGTCCTAGTGATAAAATTAAATAAATTCATTCAGCATTTTCTGCTTCTTTTCATTAGATGTAATAATAATAAATAAATATCCCTGGACATTTCACACACAGTAATAAAACCATGGTATGGTTTTCTCGTCTTTGCATTCAATTATTAATATTATTAGCATTGTCGCAAGCTGATTATAGTCCCAGCATCTCCATTTGTAAATTTTTACGTTTATTGGATAACTTTTTCCGAAAAGTTCTCGTGAAAATTGTTTATTATTTTTCGCTAATGTTTTGGTTAACAATTCCTCACAAAGTGATACCCACGATTCTAGTCATTTCTCCTACTTTTAAGTATCTTTCTAAATAAATCTGTATTAATGTATTTTTTGTATTAACGCCTTCTGTTCGTTTAAGTCGGGTAAACGGCAGTGTTGCCGCCAAGTTCACTCTAATTTATTTTAACATTTTTCTTATTCAGTATTTTTATTTTGTTTAATATGATCGTACAAAACTGTTATTGAAAGGCATTTTAAGTATTAAAGTTAATAGAACCCTCAAAGGAGATGAACAGTTGTCACCACCTTTTGTACAAAGCTCAAAGAAGCGTTAGATTTTATATTTTTTCTACCCTATGTGTTCTTGAAGAATATCTCCTAAAAATATAATAAGTGCTACGTATTCCCGTTGTAAATAAATGGTTTATTTATTACAATCTGGTTTATTTATTCAAACTCAAACTAGAAGCATTTTCATTACACTTTTTAGTTTAATCGATAAGCTTTTGGTGTCCCTATAGTTTGGTAGATAACATTATACCTATTGCTAAAATGCTCCATTATAGGTTTTTTTTTTTAATTGCTGAACGTCAGTTTTTGCCTTTGTTTTTCCCGCTCTTCGTGTCAGACTTTTACTGACTAAAACCCACCCGTGTTCCTTCAGTTGCCTGTGCCAGGGGCCACGGTATCTCTTTCGAACAATCCGCGGCCCTGGCAGGCATCGGTCCTAGCGGACCCCGTCAGTTCATGCTAACATCTCTTTGAGGCGCGCGTAGAACACAATGCGCCGTCGACCCGGACCTGGTCCTTACCGGGCGGCGAGCTGCCCATAGCTCGCCGCCCGGTACCAGGTTCCAAAGGACCATAAGGACCAGGTTCGGGTCTGTAAAAGTCTGACACACCCTCCCGCTCCGCCCAGAGCGGGAGAAGTCATCTAATAATTTCCCAACCAAAAAAAAAAAAGGGTCAGGCACCTCTGCCTGCCTTCGGGAAATACAGCGTAATGTTGTGTTATGAATGCCGACACATTCATATGTGCAGCAATGATTCAGTATTCTGGTAGTCAACAGCTATGATTTATGTCTCTCTCTGAGAAACACGACCGGCTCTGGGGACTGCCTACACAGCTAATATACTTGTAATAAGAGGGTGAGTTATGTGTGTATATATATCTAGGTATATATTCACGTGTGTCGGGTTTCTATTTATTACCTAGATTTTCATATAATGTCTTTAATATTGTTGCGTACCAATGTAATATTCCTGGTTTTCATTTTGTGTTCTGGCGGAGGTACTTTTTTGGGTTAGTGGCGTAAGTTATGGCCCGTGTTCATAATCATCATCATCATCTCAGCCGAAAGACGTCCACTGCTGGACATAGTCCTCCCCCAAGCACCTCCACTTCGACCGGTTCTGTGCTTCGATTGAGTAAAGCCCACGTAACACGGACGTAAAGATATATCGCGGCGGGATTTTCTACTCTCGTTGTGGAGATCAGCATTGAACAGTGCGCATTCCAGCGCATGAACAAAACACACTGTTGGATTTTCAATTCTCGGCGCTAAGCAGTGCGCTGAAAATCCAGTGCATGAAACAATATTGCACCTCAATTGCGTAATACACTATCAATCTGAATCTGAATGATTTTGAAGTATATTACTAATCCATTGCTTTATATGTTCGAAAAATGTGCCTGCTCAGCAACCTAAATAACGCAATGAATGTTGTTGAACTGTCAAAATGGAACTCATTGCTACTATAGTGTGGCACGCTATTACCCCGCTGAGATTAATCATTTTCTTTTCTACCTGATCTATTTATTCTTTTTAAATCTAAGTCTGGGACATTGAACGCCTAGATTTTGCCCCTGACTTCGTCTGCATGTATTTTGTAGTTCTTTATTTTTTTATACAAATATCCAAGTTGAAAAGTAGCACATGTCCTTCTCCAGATCCCAGGCTACCTATCTGTCCAATTTCATGACGATAGTTTCAGTGGTTTAGGCGTGAAAGCGACAACAGACAACAGACAGACGGAGTTTGTTATACATTTATACTCCTTCGTAATATTGTAGTACGGCTATTATTGATTTTTTTGTGGATTATGTACTTTTAGTTGACGATAGACATGATAAGACATTTGAAATATGTATGTTGTTAAGTAAAAAAAGACAACGATGTTTTTATATTATACAATCAAGTAAATAAATTTAGATACGTTTTAGCAGAATTACATTTTTAAACAGACTCTCTTAGATTATACGTGTGTTATGTGTAAAACTATTACATTATTTTCATAGATAAAATATAACAATGTAATATAGTTATGATTGATTTATGAGCGTCGGTATAGCAATCATATATTTCCTATCCTATCAACTCAGCTTATCACAGTCCAAAGCTGGACATAGGCCTCTCCCAGGCTGCGCCACAACTCCCAGTCCTCCGCCTTCCGTATCCAGTCCGTCCCAGTCACCTTCTTTAGGTCGTCCGTCCATCTAGCTTAGGGCGTCCCACACTACGCTTTCCGATACACGGTCTCCACTCCAGGAGTCGTCTACTCCACCGGCAGTCGGTCCTTCGACAAACATGGCCAGCCCACTGCCACTTCAGTTAGCTTACTCTGCATGCTATGTCGTTAATTCTGGTTCTTTTCTGGATAATTTCATTCCTGATTTTATCCTTCAAAAAGACTCCGAGCATAGCTGGCTCCATACCGCGGTGAGCGACCTTGAATTTGTTGACCAGCCCGACCGACAGTTTCCACGTTTCGGCGCCTTATATCATGACGGGAAGGACTATATTTTCCTATCATAATCAGTCTTCGTCGGACACAGGCCTCCTCTCGGATAGGCCTCCTCTCGGTGAGAGGAAGTGGGCGGTAATCCACCACGAGAGCCCAGTGCGGGTTGGTACATGTCGCATATCTTCGAATGTTTGGTTCTAGAACATCCGTAGTTTCCTCACGATGTTTTCCTTCATCTTTTGAGGGCAGTGCTGATGTAATAATTTAAACAAAGTAAAGCGCCGTTATCCCTCGTCCACCCACTAATTATTATATTTCATTTTGTAGGTACATAACAAAAGATATTATCTTAGGTATTTGATAGTGGAATATCCCCCGAAGTAAGCATTTAAAACACATACAATAAGATAGAAACAAGTTTTCAGAAAACGTATTACTGCTATCTAAATGTAGTATCAATGTTAAGTCGGACTCCGAACACAATTACACACGAAATTCTAAAAGTTTAAACGTGTAGAGATAAAAGCCTTACAGAGTTTCATCCGTTATGTTCTCTGTACTACATAAACGCCCGTACCTGTCTGAAATAATGAAAGAAATAGATTTTTTTTAAATAGTGTTGTTTTGATTTGATTCAACTTTCATTTTAAACCATGATAAAAACGCCGATTATTTATTAGAAGAAAGTAACGTGTATCTTTTCAAGCTGAAATTAGACTAAGTTATAAAGATCATCATCATTACAGCCGATAGACGTCCAATGCTGGACATAGGCCTCCCCCAAGCACCTCTACTTCGACCGATTTTGTGCTTCTCGCATCCAAAGAGTTCCAGCAGCCTTCACAAGGTCATCGGTCCACCCTGTGGGAGGCCACGCTACGTCTTCCGGTACGCGGTTGTAAAGATACTTGTTTTATATTACTTAGTAGATAAGTGAATGATGAAGACTATGATGATGACAATGTAAACGTAGCGTTGGAAGGCCTCTCCCTGGTGAAGGCCGCAGCAATCGACGCGAAAAGCACAACCGGTCAAAGTGGCGATGCTTGGTTGAGGCCTAGGGGCCACTCCGGGCGTCGGGAGCCGCGTGACGACTCCCGGCCACAGTAGGCGCGGGCCTGCGGGCGGAGAGTAATGGGTATCTCTCCGTCCAATCAGGACTAGGCCCGTGCCGGACGGCGTGTACGTGTTCCACGCGCGCCTCAAAGAGATGTCAGCAAAACCGACGGGGCCCCACAGGGCCGAAGCCTGCCAGGGTAGCGGGAACATCCGAAAGGGTTTACCGCTGCCCTGGAACATAAAGGGCTAAGGAAGGAACAGTAAGAGTCTGACACTCCCTTCTGCTCCACCCAGAGCGGGAGGAGTCATTTGATGATTTCCCATCATCAAAAAAAAAAAAAAGGCCTAGGGGCAATTATGGACGTCTAAACTAAAATGATGATGATGAAGTGAATGATATAGTACAACATAGGCATGACATTAGTATTATGATTACACGAGCTCCAAAAAAACCTTGTTTAGTATAAAAAATATATTAATATTTTACACAAACAGACAGACTAACATACCTTTTAATAAACAATACACATACATTTTATAAGATAGGTAAAATTACTAATGTCTCCGCAGTGTCTACGGATAATATAAAGGAGCTGTTCAAATATTTTTTACAGTCAAAACGGCTTCAGAATCTATGGAAGTAAATAAAAAAAGAATAAGTGAAGACCACGCATAAGGTGGCCAACAAAGGAGGAGCGCTGCACCAAAAAGAAACTCTTCATACAAGAAAAATGTGGAACAACTTTGTTTACTGTATTTTAATTAACCATTTTTTTGGTGTTCACGGGTCCGGAGATATGAATCTTATTTTACCAGAGATCTACAAAACAGAAACTAATAAATTCCAATCCATAACTAATTGTATAAAAGCCATAAGTGACCAGGAATTATATTTTAGACCTACTGTGGCAATATTAGAGCAAGGAAGTGAAAGTACTAACGAAAATGCGTTCATTATTGAATTGATTGACAAACTAGCGGAATATAACATACCTCAAATAATTATAAAAGAAATTCATAATGAGGAACATCATGATGTGCATAACAACTCATTGACAGTCGCCTTTTTCAATACGTGTGAAGATGTCAGCAACTTTGATTTTACAAGAATTGATGAAAACATGAGATTTCTTATAATAATATCAGATTCTACAAACAAAGGCTGTGTCGAAAAACTAGAACAAATTGGAGAACGTGTAAGCAAATATGCTGTCACATTCATCATTCAAGATTTCCAAGCAGACAGAAATAAACTGTTCACTCTATTCCCCATAATAGATGGAAATACATGTAAAGAGGTGGTTGATAAACCAACGCATATAAATACTTGTGTTAATGGAACCATAGAAAATAAAGAAGTTTTCCCAATAAAGAATCCAGGGAATCTAAATAAATGTCCATTTAAAGTTGGCATGGCCACACTATTTCCTTTTTCCATGATACCCAACAAGGAATCACTTAAAACTTACGATCGTGTCGAAGACATTAAGGGATCTGATTTTAAAATAATGAAAATCATTAGTGACTATTTCAATGCCACTTTAGACATACATTACATTTACAGAGATGAAAAAAATCCTTATGCCAACAGGAACTTTATAGAATTTGTACTGAACGGCAGCCTGGACGCGTGTGCCGGAGGCCTGTATAGAATATACGGTGACTTGGTTGAATATTCAGGCATATACGTCCGTCAAAGTGTTTTTTGGGTCTATCATGCCGAAAGAGCTGAAAGATCTTGGGAAAATTTAGTGAGTAAACTGAACGACGTGTACTTCTTTTTTATATTTTATATAACCTATTCATTTGTATGGTTTTTCATTTCTCTGTTCGATGGAGATTCTATGTCATTGATAACTACATTATTGTATGGCTGGGGGGCACTTGTCGGCGCTACTTCCCTGCAGGACGCAAGATCTAGGAAACAGAAATTTTTGAACCTAATGTATTTAATCATGTGCATATATTCTTCTGCATATGTAAGCATGCAATTTTATTCATTCCTCACTATTCGAGGGCCACCACAATTGCTTAAAACTAACACAGAAGTCATGGAATCTGGAAGAACTCCATACTTGAATAATTCCACAAAGTATTTCATAACGGAAGAGAAATACTCCAAGTTTGCGGCCACGTCTGAGAATTGTGCATCATTTGAGGACTGTGCCGAGAAAACATTAAAATACAACGGATTGACAATTATATTACAAGGTAACTTTTATATTTTTCAAGCAGTTTCAGCTGTGAATGATGAAGCTAGAGTTCTAAGAGCAGCAGAAAGTATGCTGACAGTTTATAATGAAATGATAATTAGGAAAAACAGCTCTCTTGTGGCTAAATTTCAGAGAGTGATGCAGCAATTATTTGAAGCTGGTATAACAAGAAGATTGTTTACTGAAGGTATAGGTATTTCTTGGGTGGCTAAAGCAACGAGTGCTTATTCTAATATGATAACCAGTAGTTACAGTTGCCAATCCGGTTGCTCGATAACGTTGTTGCAGTTCGCCGGAGTGTTCTATGCATGGATGATTGGTTGTGTGATATCCTGTTCGATTTTTATGATTGAAATAATTATGAAACGTGAAGAAAGGCTAACATTTGTAAATTAATTAAATACATTGAAGAAGATTGTATGGTTATCTTTTTGTTAATGGCTGCACGATCTAACGTGAGCACAAAATAAATTATTAAATAATTGTGTTAGAAGTATAGGTATATATTGTTATTTTTTTCCCTATAACATTCAGAGTAAGAAATAAAACGTTTATATCACAATGTGTTATTGAATATGGAAATGTTGTAAATAAGTTAGTACCAATTGGGAATATTACAAACTGATATATCATATTAGGATCACAAAACCAATTTAGGTTGATAGCGATGTGACCTTCGCATGGTTCTTTCTTTTATTTCGTTCTCATGGTGTTTCCCATCGGTATTTTAATGACGAATTTCCAAAAAAACTTGGCTTAACTTGAGCTAATTTAGATGCAACGACAGGCTGCGGCCGACATTATTATCATTATATTTTGATCAAAGCTTGCACACTTGGAGCTGAGTTGCAGAGTCGCAACAACTATGACTAAAACGACATACGGTGCACGCGCATATGCGGTCTCAAGCGACAGGCCAACGCGACGGTCTCTCTCGAATACTCAAAGAAAACGATCCCTTACTGCACGACGTTTATCGTAACGACTATCCGCAGACGCAAGCGACATGACGCAGATACCAACAGCAACTCTGGGTCTACACTGATGAGCGACTAGACGCAGCGACAAGACGCACAGTTTGTGCGGGTACTAAAGTAAGCAACAAATAACAGCATATAAATTGTATAGTCAGCCTATAATGTTCCCACTGCTGGGACACCGGCCTCCTCTCTATGAGAGGGAGTGGGCTGTAATCTACCACGCTGGCCCAGTGCGGGTTGGTGGATGTCACATGTCTTCAAATTTTCGGGTTTAGGACGTGTGGCTCAATACCGGTTTACTCATTAAGGTTTCCTTCACCGTTTTGAGAGCAGTGGTGATGAAATAAATTACACAAAGTAAAGCGTCTCTCTGGGTTCGAACTAACAACCTACAACTCGTAAGCCGCGGCCATTACCACTGCTTTCCTATACGATAACAGAATAGGTATAAAGGAAAGTAACACATATTTTATGTATCGTAAAAAACTGAATTGAACATGAATTTGTAACCGTCACGTTAACTCAACCAGTCATTCAATATCGGTTATCGGAAATGTATTAGAATCTAATTTAAAATGTTCGATACAGTTGGAAATATTTTATTATTTTTGAGTAAGTTGTTTTTTTAATAAGTGGGAGAGGGAGAGGGCCGGACACGTCTCATGAATGCACCCAGAGAGATGGGCAAAGATCGTCACTCACTGGACATCTAAAGGAGGACATCGCCCTCGAGGTAAACCAAGGCGAAGGTGTGTGACGATCTAATATCATTTGCAGGGCCAACGTAGCCAGAGATCGCACAAGACAGGGAGGTTTGGAAGGAAAAAGGAGAGGCCTTTATCCAGCAGTGGGACACAAAATAGACAGACAAAAAAAAAGTAGTAAAATTCGTATGTAAGTTGTCCTCTTCAAAATGTGCAAGGTAATTTTTAAAATTTATTGGCACTTGCCTTTTCAAATCAAATCAGTTAAAAGTTCAATCAAAAGTTAAGTCATAGGCTTTTTTTTTTTTGAGGATGGGAAATCATCAAATGACCCCTCCCGCTCTGGGTAGAGCGGAAGGGAGTGTCAGACTCTTACTGACTAAAACCCACTCGTGTTCATTCCTTAACCCTTTATGTTCCAGGGCAGCGGTAACCCTTTCGGACGATCCCGCTACCCTGGCAGGCTTCGGCCCTATCGGGCCCCGTCAATCGTGCTGACATCTCTTTGAGGCGCACGTGGAACACATACGCGCCGTCTGACACGGGCCTGGTCCTGATCGGGCGGTGAGCTACCCATTACTCTCCGTCCGCAGGCCCGCGCCTACGGTGGCCGGGAGTCGTCACGCGGCTCCCGACGCCCGGAGCGTCTCCCGCGGCGGCTGAGGCGTGAGGATCTCTCCCTCATCCACCCCGCCACCTCCTTCGCTAGCATGACTGCTTCGCAGAAGGAGGTGACTGCCTCTCACTCCCTCTCGCCCCGGACCATGGCTTGAACCAGGGCCGGACGCGAGAGGTCGCCGCCGCTGCCGATCGCCTCTACGAGGACACGGCGGTGCTCTGCCCAAGCGGGCTTACCCTGTGTTCTGACCAAAAGCCACCATAACTCGATTTGATTGAACACGCCAGTACGTCATAACTATAGATACCCCGCGTCCTAACCAAAAAGTTCGTTCGCGCGAATTCGCGATTAACACAGCCATGCAGCAAGAAGCTATGGGTATGGCCTTAGCGCGAACCCTCTAGGTGTATTAGAGATAATTTGTAAGAAAGAACGGGAAGACGTTAGGTATATGAATAAAATTAATGATTTTATTGGCCTGTTTCTTGGCCAAAGAATTAGCATCGCCATACAACGTGGCAATGCTGCCAGCCTTTTGGGGACTGTTCCTATTGACGGCGATGCGACGAATTTTTTGATGCCCTATGATTCTTTTGCTTGTTTTTTCACATGTACACATATGCATTATTATTTTAAATGATTTTTGAGTAATTTAGTTTCCTCTTTACAGTCTACCAACAAATTACGCGAACAGAGTCAGCAGAACCAATTGAAATAGTTACGATAAAGACCAACCGTCTCCCAGACCCAGTCTACTACTTCACATATTTTCCCAACAAGGAGTCTTTGATAAAAAGAAGGTGCCGAATGAAGATGGATACTTCGAGGAATGGTTTTACTTTCGACAAATACTTTAAGGTTGAAGATAATCTACCGGTCGTTGTAGTTATTAGAACTTAAGAGGAAACGTTGTCATGTGGTCATTGGCGTCTCGATGTCCCCCACATATAGTTTTTTGGCGTAGCGTAATAATAATAATATCCCTGGACATTTCACACAGCGCCATCTAGTCCCAAGCTAAGCAACCTAATGCTTGTGTTATGGTAACAAGATGGCTGATAAACTACTTACATACATTTTTTTTTGTAAATACATACATATTATAGATAGAAAAACACCCATGACTCAGAAAAAATACATGTAGGACTGACAAATATTTGTTCTGTGCGGGAATCGAACCCGTGACACGGTCATAATGAACCTATAATGTTCCCACTGCTGGGACACAGGCCTCTCTGTGAGAGGGAACGGGCCATAATCCACCAAGCGGGCCCAGCGCGGATTGGCTGATCAGTATTTTGGCGTAATTATTATTATTTTTTCTAAAATTTATATAATTAGGTACGTCAAAAAAACAAAGCAAAGGGACCTGGCAATGGTAGTAAAAATATTTAGACAAGTATTTTTATTTTTATAGGTGCACTAACAAATATTTACATTGGTTTATGCTAAAGGTAACTTGCATAAGTGTGTGTCGGGTTGGCCCTGACATCAGAAGTGAAACTCAGATATGGCTATACACAATTTTATTTCAATCAAACAATTAGGTTAAAATAATATGGCAATGAAATAATCAGCAAATAATAATGACGGTGAGGGCGGTCACGTAGGGCAGTACTGACTGTCAGGGACAGTGGTCCGTGCACCCACCGCAATAAGGACAGTACTAATTGTCAGAGACAATGTTCCACGTCCACTAACCGGGCAGTACTGACTGTCGAGAGACAGTGGTCCGTGCACCAAGACGCATCCGTTGGAAATGCGTACCGACTCCACAGTGCGGCGCCTTATAAAGGCGGTCGCTAGTGGAGGGGTCTCCCTCCACTATCGTAGCGTAGTACTGTAGTGGAGGGTTCTCCCTCCATTAAATTACAATATTTTACTGGCTTGGATATCGAGTCTTTTAATCCAAATGACCGATAGAGTGAATGATGCGTCTGGTGCACGTTCCACTAGCGCCATCTAGTCGCCGTCTCTCGCAGCTGCTTAGCAATATGGCTGCCGACACGGCCATTCTGACAAAATTCACTCGTCCTCGAGTGTATTCATCCATCTATAGCTAAAAAAAAGGAGATTACTTAATCCACATCATCGTTACATATCAAAATAGCACTGGACTAGGTATTTCTATACAATAGAAAACCCCTACAGTTCAAAATAGCACTGGACTAGGTATTTCTTTACAATAGAAAACCCCTACAGTACATGCTGGTCTGAATCGTCACCCACTAAAGCAGGTAAGATTCCTGCAGCGCATCACAGATCATAACCCACAACAGTAGGAGAGACCTCACTCAAACATGCTGGTCTAAATCGTCACCCACTAAAGCAGGTGAGATTTCTACAGCATATCACGGATTATCACTCACCAACAGGACTGATTTTAATATTTTATTTGCAGTAATGATCATCTCTCTCAAAAGTAGAAGAGACCATACCAATTGATCATTCCAAAGATTCAATCATAGCTTCGGAATTATCTACACTTAATGTTCAAGAGCCAAAGGAGAAAGTTTCTTCAGATCATTTAAATTATTTGCATTTAAGGTGCGGGAATTTACAGAGTGTTTCCTCTGAATCATCTACAGTCAATGTTCGAGAGCTTACAGTACGGATTTCCTCCGAATCCGAGGTCGCATTATTATTTACAGGCACATCAGATATACTATTATCATCATTTTCATCGCTATAATTTTTCGCAAATGCCCTTTAGGTACTTCCCTTAAATTTTCATGAGCAAATTTATAAATTCTGCTAGAACCGTTAATATGTCTAAGTTCATAACAGTCGTTATCTAACACAGTGACTATTTTTTAAGGTCCCTTAAATTTATTATCCAACTTAGTTTGATGTCTTTCTTCGCGTTTTACGAAAACAAATTCATCTACTGCAAAAGGTTTAATCCGGGCTTTCCCTTATTAAACCGTATAGTGTCAGCGTTAGCCACTCTTTGAATATTTTCTGATGCTGATGAACGAGCCGTTTTAACATTAATTACAGTTGGTTCAGAAGAACTAGAAGTTATTTTTAGCTAAATTAAGTGAGGAACCTTGAATGCCAAACATCAATTCCATAGGCGTAAAACCTGTGGTCCTGGAACGTGTACTATTAAGGGCAAGTTGAATCTCTCCTAGTTCATCCTTCCAGGCACTATTAGAATTACATTCTATAACAGTAAGAATATTCTTTAAAGTTCGCATGACCCTCTCAACCTGCCCGTTAGCTCTACTAGAACCTGTTGCTATTAAATGGAGCTCTATTCTATTATCATTAAAAAAAGTTTTTAAACTCACTGCAATCAACGTCCTCCATCTGCGATAATCCGCTTCGGAGCACCAAATAAGTTTACAGCATTTTAATTGCTTTTACAGCGTGTGAAGAACTTAATGCTGGAGTATATTCAAGCAATACAAACTTTGTAAATGCGTCTATTAAAACTGAGCAATATTCTTTTCTATCACTTTTTCCCGAAAGTTTTCCAGTTAGATCTAAATGAATTGTGTGCCATGGGATTGGGTGTTTTGGGATTGAATGCTTTGCTTTACATTTGCTGTGCGCCTGAAGGGCCTTTAGAAGTTTTACATACTACACAGCAATTAATAAACTTTTTTACCAATTTAGCCATATCAGGAAACCAATAAAATTCGTAAAGTTTGTATAAAGTCTTGTCAAAACCTAAATGTTTTATCTCACTAAAAACATGATTAATTAGTGACCAAACCAAAGAACGGGGTATAATAGGTAGCCAACTAGAAACTCCTCTACGTTCTATCTTCCTATACAATATTCCTTGTCTTAAATCGTACGTATGTTATATCTCTTCAGGTAACTGATTATTTCGAAATTTTTATATAATTTTATTTCGAAATTTTTATATAATTTCAGAAAGTTCCAAATCGCGTTCTTTTTCTACAACTAACCAACCTTTATCTAATTCAAGAAAATTTACTTTACGGAGTTCAGAATAATTTGTGTTTGACAAATTGCGAGACAAGAAATCTGCATGAGCCATATTTCGACCTTCTTTGTACACGATATCAAAATCGTAAGCCTGTAATATAGCCCACCAAACGGTGAACCCTTGGACTCAAATCCCGTTTTGAGTGAGAAGCTTTAAGAGAGGTACAATCAGTGAATACAGTGAATTTACGTTCATGCAAATAATGACGAAATTGTTCGATTGCCTTTACCACCCGCAAGGGTCTCCAACTCGTAAGAGTGATATCGTGTCTCTGCATCTATGGTCTTCCTACTATAATATGCAACTACATGAGGGGTCTCATTATGCTTTTGGATTAGAATGGCACCATATCCCTCACTACTTGCATCGGTACGGATTTCAATAGGCAAGGAAGGGTCAAAACTTTTAAAACTGGTTCGGATGTAAAAATGTGAATCATTTTCTTGTGCATTAGGTCATGCTCTGGGGTCTAATTAACATTGCCTTTTCCTTTTGATAAGGGATACAAAGGCCGAATTATTTGGTAAAAATTAGGGACAAAATATCTAAAATATGTTGCTAACCCTATGAGCTGCCTAAGTTGTGCGACAGTTTTTGGAGTTAGGACATTAAAAAAAGCTTGAATTTTTTTTAATTTTTTTTTGGATTTGTTCTAATCTCCCCAGCTGAAACTATATACCCAAGGTACTCAGTTTGGACTTTCAAAAACGATCATTTCTTTAAATTAAACGAGAACCCTGCATTGGACAGGTGGAGACCACGTGGCCTGGCTCCCCGCAGACTTAGAATGTGACTTGTGGCTTCTGGTTGACACGTTTATCCGTGACTGTAGGGCGATTACGTTGTTTGTTTCTTTCACGGCAATCAGCCGCACGATGCCCAGTTCTGCTACATACGTTGCAGGTGCCACGAAAGTCAAACGTAGCACGGGGGCGTTTGACATCAGAATCGTTTGACTTTCTTTTCAAGGAGATGCCTCGCAGTACTTGAAATAGTTGGGATTTATCATTTACCACAGTTGATTTTAATTCACGACGTATTTGGACGTCACACTGAGATAGTATGGAAATGGCAAACCAGTCACGCATCCGGAATATTTTCAATTAATTGCCAAAGACGCAAACATGCCTTGGGGGGTCTCATTAGAAGTAATTTGAAATTTGAGGGTACTGTCAAAATGAACCTGAATTGGGGTCGTCAGGATCAAACGGTACCAATGCCGTGAAAGGTTGTGGTGGTGCATGGGACCGGGGAAGTAGAGCATCAGTTAATTTTGAAGGAAATGCTTCTAAACTATTCGAGGGTAACAGAATATGTTTCTGCATATTTTGTGACTGTGGAGTGTCACTAGTGGGCGGGCAATCCGATCCCACTTCTGATGTCGGGTTGGCCCTGACATCAGAAGTGAAACTCAGATATGGCTATACACAATTTTATTTCAATCAAACAATTAGGTTAAAATAATATGGCAATGAAATAATCAGCAAATAATAATGACGGTGAGGGCGGTCACGTAGGGCAGTACTGACTGTCAGGGACAGTGGTCCGTGCACCCACCGCAATAAGGACAGTACTAATTGTCAGAGACAATGTTCCACGTCCACTAACCGGGCAGTACTGACTGTCGAGAGACAGTGGTCCGTGCACCAAGACGCATCCGTTGGAAATGCGTACCGACTCCACAGTGCGGCGCCTTATAAAGGCGGTCGCTAGTGGAGGGGTCTCCCTCCACTATCGTAGCGTAGTACTGTAGTGGAGGGTTCTCCCTCCATTAAATTACAATATTTTACTGGCTTGGATATCGAGTCTTTTAATCCAAATGACCGATAGAGTGAATGATGCGTCTGGTGCACGTTCCACTAGCGCCATCTAGTCGCCGTCTCTCGCAGCTGCTTAGCAATATGGCTGCCGACATGTGTATGAGACAGTGCAACAATCACTTACGGTAATAAGTCATATTATTGGGATCGTCAAAAATAACTAATGGCATATTATTATAAGCACTAAAGGGTACTCTTTTTAACACAGGATGTTTCGTATATAAAAAAAGAAAAATAAAATATTGCGTAGCATTGTTTATCTTTCATTGCCTCCTCTGAGTTATCTGTGTAAAGCATAAATGACGTATGACAAATGCATGACAGTGACGGGCAGTGACAATTTTTGATACAATAATCAATTATTAAATACCTATCATGTTTATAACCAATGATATTATAAGTAGTATTACTTATAATATCATTGTTCATAACAGTGTAGTTATTATTGATATTCTATATTCTTAAAATACTCGTGAAATAATATCAATTCTTACAATAAGCTTGTCCCAATTATCATCATAATTCCAAAACTGGCAACATAAAGACCTCCTCGAATACTTGAATCAAAATAATAATCATTTAAATTGAAATATTTTCGGCAAAGATTTGCCATGTTACGAAAGCAGAGGTAGGATTTCAAATATTATCAGTTATTTTTTAAATATTATTAAGTAACTTTTTGTCCGTACTAAGCCACAAAAAATCCATGTCCTTTAGGATATTTTTCAGGATAAAAATTAAAAAAATGAATACCGCGAATTGTTGATTGTAATCGGATTTCAGGCTCGTTAGTACAGATTTTAAAAACAATTAACTATAAATAATACTGGATTCACAACAGTAATGTTTTCTCATTGTTTGTCTTATTTGTTTTTAGTATATTCATGTATTTATATTTATTTATTTGTGCTTATATATATATATATATATATTATCTTTATAGTTTTAATAGGTTTTTGCGTTCCCTTTATATTTAAAAATATTTATTCCTCAATTTTTCAGAATAACATCTACCTTTGTTTGTCTATGCATCGCCCAAACGTTGACTGGTAGAGAATTCCTGTGGCATTAAGTCCGCCTCTGTACATTTGTGTGCTTAAAGTATTAAATAAATAAATAGTAGTACATTCTGTGAAAATGTTAAGTGCCTACTTATTATGTCTCAAATGATACAGCCTTGAGACAGACGAACATCGGAGCTAGGGTCCCGTTGGCACTCTTCGGGTACGGAATCCTAAAAACTTGTCCCAAATACTGTAATTTAAAAAAGGTCCGACGCTAGACCTCCTTTTCAAGAACTTCGAAATTAAAACTTTCAGTAAAACAGGATTTAATGGTCCGATCTAGCAGAAAAGTTATAGGATAGAGTGAAAAGAACTCTTTGAGTGTCTGCACTGGAAGTCTAAGAGGCTTTTCAGTTAAAAATATCAGCTGAAGTTTTAATAAACTGAGGTAAGTACTCACCTGGCTTATTACTGAGCGCATTCGAGAACTTTCCAAAGAGTATGTGAGCGCTGAGTAAATTTAATTTTGTGTTTTCATTGGATTAGAAAATGGAGGTAGAAGTAGTCGGTACCTCAGATGATTTAGTTATTGTATGCATAAGCACATGTGTGAGCTCTATGTATATATTCAATTCAAGTTAATTAGTCTTTATTATAATCCATAATGTACATACAGGTAGTAAGCATTAATCAATAGGAACCATCATGGACCTGTCGGGCACAGTTAAATTTTAAATAAGTAGGGCGCTTTTATGATTTTCCTGATTACAAATTCTTTTTCCTTTCTAATATACATACTACAGGATGAAATTGAAGAGGTGTGAAAAATTAAAATATCTAATTCAGCGTGTTATAAAGTAAAAGAGCATCTTATTAAGGAAAGGGATGCACATACGTGCGCGTAGGCGAGCGATTTGCAACGTCGTCGCGTGCTCTTTTTTTCGTAAGAACGGTTAAAATTAGGTAAATACCGCTAATTCATCACGTTGCCAACTTCTTTTATTGTTTGAACTCAGCGATGGATGGATTAGTTCACCCTTGCTTTGTATAACAACTTTTGATCGAATGTTGCTAATTCGAACAACGTTTAAGAAAATAATCAATTTGTATAATATCGATTAACATAATTTTCATTTCATCGAATATTTATTTGCGATAACAACATTTGCGCACTTGATCAAAAGGTATAATGTTCATTTGATGTAATGTTCAGGTGGTAGGTATAACATGTATTTTATCGAATATTCAATTGGTGTAATGTAATGCAGCATCTCGATTTAGTAAAAAGGCAATGAGAACTTAGGATGCAAGAGCGAGCGAAGCGAGCTCGGGAATTGGGGCACCCCGACTCGGACAGGTTAGGTTCGGGGGCTCAAGTGAGCGAGCGGAGCGAGCGAACGAGCCCCCGTCATCCCCTTCGTGTTAGGTTCCTTTAAACACTGCAGACAGAAAAAGGAGCCCCGCGAAGCGGGGCTCCGTCGACTACGCCTTATTATTATTGTTATGCTTAATAAAGTTGTGTGTGTTAATGTTAGTTTATAGACAATGAAAGGAAACGAATTATTAATGAACTGAATATTCGATACGATCTTTCGACTAAATCATTATTAGTCTAGTGAAACATTAGTTTAAATAAAATTTGTTCAAATGAAATTAGTTCAAATAAATAATTATGCTAAATAAAAATTTACCAATGAATTATTCGGTCAAATGAATAATTCTACGAAATGACTTTATTGCAACTAAAATTCGCCGAAGTGATTTTCGACGAAACATTGTTCGACCAAACAAGGGTGAACCGGATGGATTGCGGGCGCGCCTAAAATTGTTACTTTAATTTTCTTATTTTATTTTTGATAATTTTGAAAAAAATAAAAAAGAAACGGCGATAATTCATGTCTACTTGAAGGTAGTAGCTTAGTTTGCACTATCTAAGACGTTAATTACATGATGTTTTTCAAGAATTTAGATCTGGTAAATGACAATTTACTGTGAATAGGTAACAGTGACTGCACCTCCTATATCAATTTGTCGCAAGTTTTCAAATTCATCCTGTATAAAGCTACCATTTACTGGGTACTTCTTTCATTGACTTGAATGTACCCGGGCGGCTGAGAGTATGTCATGTTACTCTGACTGACCACTTGAAAATTCAAAAAAGCCTGTAATCAGTTTATCCTATCCTATCTTACTAACTATAATACACTCGAGAGCAACGAATCCGGGTCACTAGAAGAATCCTAAAAATCTCGGAAACTAAAAATGCTAGGTTAATGCAATAAATTGTATTTAATAGACAATGTAATACTCCTTAAATGAAGGTATTAAAACTTCTTAGTTATTGTAAAGTTATATCATAAAAAAATCAAATTTGAAAAAGGGCCACTTTCGAAGATGGAACTACGAAATTACAGCATTTGGTTTTGCTTTTGTTTGTAATCTGTCATTTATGTGGGTACATAAACCATGTTGATAGTGCTCTATATTCATTATTCAAGCTGAAATTATGTCGCTTACGCCTGAAGAATGCACCAGAATACTTACAATGCTGGAAACCGGCCGGAGTCAGCGCGATACAGCCAGGACTGTCGGTGTGTCGCTGTCAACAGTACAAAGAGTTCTCCGACGTTACGAAGAAACTGGTTCTAACCTACGCAGACCAGGAACGGGTAGAACCAGGTGTACCACAGCACGAGAAGACCGATACTTGGTGAACACCATGCTTCGAAATCGCTTTCTCACAGGAACTGAACTCACAAATCAGTTTCGACGCCTCGGAGGAAGTAACCCAAGTGCATGGACAGTAAGACGTCGGCTTGCTGAATCTAACTTAAAACCCCTTAGACCTGCAAACGGCCCTAAACTGGAGCGTGGGCATCGTATTTCAAGACTAAGATATGCCCAGAGCCACGTAAATTGGAGTATTGAAGATTGGTCAAAAGTTATGTTCTCCGACGAATCAAAATTTATGCTCTACAAGCACGATGGAAGACACAGAGTGTATCGAAGACCAGGGGAAAGATTCAAGCAAGCATGCATCGAAGAAAAAGTAGCCTATGGTGGTGGGTCTGTACTTGTGAAATCCTCAATGATCACGTTGGTCCATTTATGGTCAATTTAGGTGAGGATGCTATATTTATGCATGACAATGCCCGACCTCATACAGGTAAGATTGTGAATGACTACCTTCAAGAGATGAACATTACTCGTATGGAGTGGCCAGCGCGCAGCCCGGATATCAACCCGATCGAGCATGCTTGGGACGAGCTAGGCAGATGCGTAAAACAACGAAACCCTCCCCCAATCACGCTTCGTGAGCTCAAAATTGCTCTCACAGAGGAATGGGAGAATATTCCCCAAAATCGTATAAGGAACTTGGTGTACAGCATGCCAAACCGCGTAAACGCAGTAATGGAAGCACGAGGAGGCAATACGAAGTATTAAAATTCAAGAAAATCGTAATAACGTTCAAAAATTTCATGTTTCCTATTTTTGTTTTAAGGAGAGATCAGCAGTTTTTTTCTTTATGTAATTTTGTGTTAATAAAATGTATGGTGACTCATATTTTTTTTTACTTTCATTTAAGGAGTATTACATTGTCTATTAAATACAATTTATTGCATAAACCTATCATTTTTAGTTTCCGAGATTTTTAACATTCTTTAAGTGACCCGGATGCATTGCTCTCGAGTGTATTATAAATGTGAAAGTTTGTAAGGATGGATGGCTGTTTGTTACTCTTTCACGCAAAAAGCACCGAACGGATTTGGATGAAATTTGGCACACAGATAGTTTACAACCAGTATTAACAGATAGGATACTTTTATCCCGATATTCCCATGGGATCGAAACTTATGTGGATGAAACCGCGGGACACAGTTAGTTCACCTATAAACTTTTAAAAGATTAGAAAAAAATTGTCAAAGTCGACAATAAACGAACATAAACAAACATACTGACAAAAGGGTCAATAACCTCTGGCCCATATTCATAGTTAGTGTATAGGCGAATGAATTTTAATTAAATTCGATGTTTACATGCAACTGTTGACTCAAATGGAATGGTTGTTCGGAAAATTATTAACATGAGGGTAGGAACTAGTTCTGTGCAACATTAATAATTAATGTTAGCAATGTTCTCGAATTTTCTTTGAAGGCTAAAATCAGAAATTAAAGTATTCGGCAAAGAACCGGAGTTACCGACATAGTTTGCACTAAGTAAGCAAACTGAAGACGCAGTGGGCTGGTCACTAGGTTTGGGTCCCGGGATGTATGTGTGTCTAGAAGTCCCGGGACTTTTTGTAATTTTAGTTGTCTGTCGTTGACTGGCGGGTCGAGACTCGAAACGAGACAAGATTGTCGAAACTGTTAGATTAGATACTAGAATTACTAGTTAATAGTAAAGTTATTAAGAATTAGTATGATTTTTAACTAAGTTCGTTTTATAACTAATATAAGATTTAACTGCTTAATAGTGAATTTGTGTGTGATTAAAAGAAATAAACTAAGCAATTATTAAGACTGAAATTAACGTTAAAGTTGTTAAGATTTAATTTTCTGTTTAATAAATGTTGATTTTACAAAAATTGCCTTTTTAATACGTTTCTCCAGAAATTAACTCAATTAAAATATTTCAATAAGGCTTACCCCTCTTAAAAAAAAAACAAAACAAAAAAATCTTAAATGTCCCGGGAATTTCCGGGACTTAGATTGTAGGCTGTCTCGTGTCCCGGGACTTTCAAATTGTCGGGAATTCCCAAACTCTACTGGCCACCTATGTCGAAGGTCCGATGGCTGGTAGAGGAGACGAGTCCTGGGGGCCTACTCCGAAGTGCAAAGTTCGAATGTTCGGATCGGACCGATAAATGGCAGAACCGAATATTATTGAAAAATGCGAAAAATGTTCGGATCGGCTCAGTTGGGTCGGGACCATAGTCAATATTCGAAAGAGTGTAGGAGTGTAGGATCGGAACCGACCGAACCAAATAGTAACTTCGTAGTAGGAAACAGCCGAACATTCGGCCGATACTACTTCGGAGTAGACCCCCTGGAGCTCAGACTGCGTAACGATAAGCGAGGACCGACGACCTAAAGAAAATGGCTGGGACAGACTGGCTGCGGAAGGCGGAGGACAGGGTGTTGTGGCGCAGCCTGGGAGAGGCCTATGTCCAACAGTGGACTGCGAAAGGCTGAGGTTTTAATTTATTGATTAAGACCGTCAGGGAATTATTATTTGACCGATCGACCTGTGCGGCTTTTATTATTTAGTCTCCGGGAGAGGCCGGTTAAGCTACGCTTGCCGCGGTTGGTCTGTGGATGGGTGACCATCTTTACATACCGAGACCCCTCCGTGCCTCGGAAAGCACGTTAAGCCGTTGGTCCCGGCTGTCATTCGTGGATCTTTGACAGTCGTTACGGGTAGTCAGAAGCCCGAAAGTCTGACAACCAGTCTTACCAAGGGGTATCGTATTACCCAGTAACTGGGTTGTGGAGGTCAGATAGGCAGTTGCTCCATGTAAAATACTGGTATTCAGCTGCATGCGGTTAGACTGGAAGCCGACCCCAACATAGTTGGGAAAAGGCTAGGCAGATGATGACCCAGAATCAATTTTAGAGGGGCTCGAGGCCCGTTCTACGAAACCTCCAGTCTTCCAATGGGAATCATGCTAGCCAGTAATTGGGTTGAAGAAGTCAGACAGGCAGTCACTCCATGTAAATTACTGGTATTCAGCGGGATCTGGTTAGACTGGAAGCCGACCCCAACATAGTTGGGAAAAAGCTAGGCAGAATGAACTAGAATAAATTTTATTTTGGTATGTAGCATTATTGTCTTATTTTCGCCTCTATTTATTTATTTATTACATGAAAGACTTAAAGCTAAAACATACAATAAAAAACCGGCCAAGTGCGAGTCGGACTCGCCCATGAAGGGTTCCGTTACGTTACGATTTATGACGTATTAAAAAAAAACTACTCACTAACCAAACCAATTTTCGGTGGAAGTTTATATGGTAATGTACATCATATATTTTTTTTAGTTTTATCATTCTCTTATTTTAGAAGTTACAGGGGGGGGGGACACACATTTTACCACTTTGGAAGTGTCTCTCGCGCAAACTATTCAGTTTAGAAAAAAATTATATTAGAAACCTCAATATCATTTCTTCTCAATAAAGACCTATCCATAGATACCCCACACGTATGGGTTTGATGAAAAAAAAAATTTTTGAGTTTCAGTTCTAAGTATGGGGACCCCCAAAATTTATTGTTTTTTTTCTATTTTTGTGTGAAAATCTTAATGCGGTTCACAGAATACATCTACTTACCAAGTTTCAACAGTATAGCTCTTATAGCTTCGGAAAAAAGCGGCTGTGACATACGGACGGACAGACAGACAGACAGACAGACATGACGAATCCATAAGGGTTCCGTTGCCATTTGGCTACGGAACCCTAAAAAGGAAACAATAGTCGACAGAAAGCCAGTTACAAGTCTTCGCGTTTAGACTTATAATAGAATTTGTGTTGTGAACATACAGGCAGCACATACTATAAGTTATAAGTTGAGCTGAACGATTTCTGACAAATGCGTGCACTGACTGGACAGGTCCTCTCAATCTGTGTGGTTCTTTTCTCAAAAGACCATCTCAGACATCGATCTACATGGTCTTCATTAATGATCTGACCAAGATTATATCTGGACTTTAAAAGAGACTGTGATCTCTGAGTTTGTTTCGGCCTTTCTTCTCAGACTAATCAGAAAGTTATGAAACGCAGACCTCTTCTAGTTTTAAAATATGATTGACGTGTAAAAGTGTTTGTACAAACCTACTTACAAAATAAAATAATTTATTAATAGCTAAAACTATTAAAATAACCACTTGTGTTTGTAATTGAAAATTGAATTGAAAGCTTGAGTGGCAATGGACGCCACTCAAGCTTGCTTATTATTATTATTAAAAAAAAAAAAAAACGTTGCGCCACCCTAGGAATTTCTCCTGTGTCGTGGGTACAAACATTTAAACTCATATATACAAACAGCCAGACCCGGAACAACTACTTGTAGGCCATACAATTAATATTTGTTCCGTGCGGGAATCGAACCCGCGACACGCAGCGCAGCCAACCGTGCCGTCAAGCGGCGTTATGTGAGCTATGTCATTTAATATTAAAAGGTAAAATGAAGTGTAATAAAATGTGAGTGTTAAGTTTTTACAGCACAGTTAATTTGGCCGATACAATTAAAGAATTCCTCTTCGGTAATGGCATTCACAGAGGCGAAAATTTTAAATATTCCACACTCTAAAATCAGAGGTGTAATTAACTTAAATACTACTTCAAACTTGTATACCAGTTAAATATTTTGATGGCGGGCAGACAGAAAACACTTTGAATTAAGGTGGATGCTCCAAGGTAGCCCGCGAAGTTCAAATTTTATTACGTTTTTTGCAATTTGCTGGTCAGTACTAAGTTGTACGTTGATTAAAATATTATTCGCGGCCGTAACAAATATGTATTTACAGAATTATAATCCGGTCTCGGCTACTAATTAGTTCAGCTACTTATAAAAGTGGATTTACATTCAATCCTCAATCAGTCAGTTTGCCTACCCTTTTAGTTTTTGCCTGCGGCTGGTGTGTATTCATATATGATGTATTTAATATTTTTTTTATACAAATATACGGAATGAAAACAAGCCCTTGTCCATGTCGGACCAAATTTCATCACGATCGGTTTTTAGTCGTGACGAGGTAACAAACCAGCAAACAGACAGACATACTTTCTCATTTTGTAGCCAAATTTCTACATATAAGTCTTAGAACGGGTGATTTTTTATACAAAACCTAACATTTTTCTCCTTCCAAGTTATTAAGAAAACTGTAGATTTATAGGCACACTTTTAGGCAATATTCCCTAACTGATTGCCGACTGAGGCGTCACTATACTTTTGATAGATTACCATAATATTTCGCAGGCAATCGATCAGCCTTGACGTTCAGAAAATGACTACAAAACTAGGCCGAATGAAAATATGCTCTTGAAGAAATATCTGTTACGAAAATGTGGAGTTTTTTTGTTTCTACTGTGAATGGGAAAAGAAAGTTTTGAGTTAAAATGTCGATGGCTATAAGAGTAGGGGAAGACCGAAGAAACGATGGATGGACTGTGTGAAGGATGATTATGGTTAGAGAGGGGGTGACTACCGAGATGACGAGTAATTGAAAAGTCACCGTCTGCCTAGCCGTCTTCCCAACTATGTTGGGGTCGGCTTCCAGTCTAACCGGAAGCAGTTGAATACCAGTATTTTACATGGAGCGACTGCCTAGCTGACCTCCACAACCAGTAACTAGTTAACACGATACATCTTTTTTTTTTTTTTTTTTTTTAAACCTTGCCCCACACTAGGAATTAGGTACTCCTGTATCGTGGGTGCGTTTACAAACATTTAAACTCACATACACAAACAGCCAGACCCGGAACAACTACTTGTAGGCCATACAAATATTTGTTCCGTGCGGGAATCGAACCCGCGACACTAGAGTAGTAGTAGGTACCTAGTTAGTAAGACTGGTTGTCAGGCTTTTTGACGACCTAGTACCCGTAACGACTGTCAAAGATCTATGAATGACAACCAGGACCAACGGCTTAACATGCTTGAGGAGGCATGGAGTGTCCCGATGTGTATTGGATGGTCACCCATCCTGGAACCGACTGCGGCAAAGGACCTTAACCTTCGACCCGTGCGGCAGTTATTATTTAGACTCTTTAACTACATCAAATCCTACTGATCTTATACCCCACACAAAAAGCAGGGGTGCTCAACATTTTTCCGTCAGCAAAACATTTTTGCATTTGTTAATAATCTAAAATTCCCAGCTGTAAGTACTCCGGAGGTTTTCCAAGTAATTGGCCCCTGAGTCTAGCGTTCTTCGCATCCTCGGAAAATTCCCTCGTAGAATCTAACACTTTCCTCGCAACATAAAGTTTATTTATGCCTATAATAAAGTAAATTATTGCTTATTTCCTTGGGCTTTATACTTGTAATTAACTGCAAGTTGGCGGACAGCGAGAACGTTGTTCTAAACTTTTGTTTTAAGTTTTAATTATATACTTTAAGTAACTATTGTTTAAGTGGTCGCTAAAATAACTTAAAAAGTTAAAATAAAATATGGTTTTTTTTTGTATTGTTTTTTTTTTGTATTTGGTCAACAACATTTTGCAATACCTGTAACGAATTTAAATGAAATTGTGTGTGTTTTTAAATTCAATTCCTTTTCAATAGAAATAGCTTTAACTTTCTATTTTAAAATTACGGAACCTGTACAGACGTCAACACATCAAGCTAACACAACCACAACAACAACACAATCAACCAACAACGACAGTCCCATTTTATGTCAAGGAAAATCACTGTCCATTCTAAGGTTGCCTGGAAGAGATCGCAGTAATGCGATAAGGCCGCCCATTGTATATTTTGTAGTGTGCCATGTATTTTTTTATGCTATGTATTTTTGTGGTGTACAATAAAGTAAATAGTATAAATAAATAAATAATAACCAAACACACACACAACCACAACAACACAATCAACAACAACAACAACTACAATCAACAACAACAATCAAGTTTGAGTTTGAGTTTGACAATCTGTCAAATTTCTTTCATAGATTTTCAACTTTATCGCTAAAGCATTAGGTTCAAGGTTGATTGGGAAAATTTTGCAGTTCCGGGTACCTTGATGTGTCTGTACTTTTTTATAATCCGCATTATTTGGGCAGGTTTTTCAAATAATGGGCACCGACGGTGTAATACTTTTTTTATACCATTCGTTCCCCAAATCACATAATTTTCCACAGATTTGAGTTGAAGTTTGAATTAAACACATTTTTTCTATATTATTTGTAAAATAACATTTATAAAAGTATTTTCATTCGTTAAAACATGTATTCAGCATGCATACACAAAAAACAAAATAAAAAAAATAATGTAATTTATAGAAATTACAGCCATATTAGTAAAACAAGGAGACGGTTTAAAAGTAATTCATTCTGAGACCTATGGTAAAAAATGGTTCAAATTGTGGTATATTATAGTTGAATAAACGGTGTGTCCCTTAACTTTAGACCACTATTTACGCCTAAAACTGTATACTCCCGTAAATAAAGAAAGCTTGGTTAGTGTCATCATCATTTTCATCATTATTTCAGCCGCAAGACGTCCACTGCTGGACATAGGCCTCCCCCAAGCACCTCCACTTCGACCGGTTCTGTGCTTCTCGTATCCAACGGGTTCCTGCGGCTTTCACAAGCTCGTCGGTCCACCTTGTGGGAGGCGTCCAACGCTACGTATTCCGGTACGCGGTCGCCACTCCAGAACTTTTCGGCCCCATTGGCCATCTGTTCTGCGAGCAATGTGCCCTGCCCACTGCCACTTAAGTTTGGCAATTCTTCGGGCTATTTCGGTTACCTTGGTTCTCCTGCGGTTCTTTTCATTTCTGATTCGATCACGCAGGGAAACTCCAAGCCCTCTCCATTGCCCTTTGGGTGACTTTAAGCCTTCTAATAAGGCTCATTGTAAGCGGCCACGTTCCAGTGTCATGGGTCATCATAGACAACACGCACTGGTCAAAGACTTTCGTCTTGGGACATATCAGTAGGTAGACATTCATCTGCCTAGCCTTTTCCCAACGATGTTGGGGTCGGCCTCCAGTCTAACCGGATGCAGCTGAATACCAGTACTTTACATGGAGCGACTGCCTATCTGACCTCCACAACCCAGTTACTGGGTAATACGATACCCCCTGGTAAGACTGGTTGTCAGACTTTCGGGCTTCTGACTACCCGTAACGACTGTCAAAGATCCACGAATGACAGCCGGGACCAACGGCTTAACGTGCTTTCCGAGGCACGGAGGGGTCTCGGTATGTAAAGATGGTCACCCATCCACAGACCAACCGCGGCAAGCGTAGCTTAACCTGACCGATCGACCTGTGCGGCTGTTATTATTTAGCCACGGGCCCCTCATAAGTAGGTAGACATTATAAAATATTAATAATAATAAAACATTTTAACTAACTTTTCACGGTGAGATTTTTACAGAATCGATTGGCTGGATAAATTGTTTTTGCACTTAAAATATATATTTAGTAACTTAAAAGTAAAGACGAATGAAAGCGAAGAACAGAAACTAAGGAAGAAGTCTTCGCACAAATTGCCTTATTATGGCGGAGGAGGTATCAGTCGCCACAGCCCTTTTTTTTTTTTTTTTTTTGAGGATGGGAAATCATCAAATGACTCCTCCCGCTCTGGGTGGAGCAGAAGGGAGTGTCAGACTTTTACTGACTAAAACCCACCCGTGTTCCTTCCTTAGCCCTTTATGTCCCAGGGCAGCGGTAAACCCTTTCGGATGGTCCCGCTACCCTGGCAGGCTTCGGCCCTATGGGGCCCCGTCTCTTTTGCTGACATCTCTTTGAGGCGCGCGTGGAACACGTACACGCCGTCCGGCACAGGCCTAGTCCTGATCGGACGGAGAGCTACCCATTACTCTCCGCCCGCAGGCCCGCGCCTACGGTGGCCGGGAGTCGTCACGCGGCTCCCGACGCCCGGAGCGTCTCCCGCGGCGGCTGAGGCGTGAGGTGCACAAAGTGCGTTCCCTCGCCCACCCCGCCACCTCCTTCGCTAGCATGATTGCTTCGCAGAAGGAGGTGACTGCCTCCCACTCCCTCTCACCCCGGACCATGGCTTGAACCAGGGCCGGACGCGAGAGGTCGCCGCCGCTGCCAATCGCCTCTATGAGGACACGGCGGTGCTCTGCCCAAGCAGGGCAGACCTCCACCGTATGCTCCACCGTGTCCTCTGGGCGATCCTGACAGTGGTGACACCCGGGCGTCTCCTCTCGCCTGATGATGTGCAGGAACCTCCCGAAACATCCGTGTCCGGAGAGGACCTGCGTCAGGCGGTAGGTGAGAACGCCGTGACGTCTCTCTAGCCACTCCTCAAAGAGGGGTCTTACCGCCGCTATCGTGGCGTGCCCTGTGCTGGGTTGCGATAGTCGCTCCTTCCATGCCACCATGAGATCGCGCCGGAGGTTCGTCCGCTCCGCCGCGGTTTGCCGCGGGTGCGGAGTTTCCCCCCGGCGTAGTGCCTCCGCGCGCCAATCATATAGGCGCGCGAGGACTATCGCCTCCAGATCCCATGGTGGCAGTCCGGCAAGGAGGCTTGCTGCCTCGCCTGAGATCGTGCGGTAGCCCCGGATCAGCCTTACGGCTACCACCTTTTGGGGCGCGTTCAGGTAGTGTGCGGCTCGAAGCCGCAGTGAACGCGCCCATACCGGGGCCCCATATAGGGCCATGGACTGCACGACCCCCGCGTAAAGCCTCCGGCAGGAGGCGTTTGGCCCCCTCAGGTTGGGCAAGAGCCGCTTTAGGGCGGCCCCGGCCCGTTCCAGTTTGGGGGCCAAACGTCGGAAATGCTCGACGAAGTTCCATCGGCTGTCGAGGACGAGACCCAGGTACCTCATCGTGGTCTCGACGCCGATGTGAACCCCTCCTACCACTAGTTGGGATCCCGGAGGTGGCCCGTACCGAGGCCCATGAAAGGACATGGCCTCGGACTTGTGCAATGCCACCTCGAGACCCAACCGCCGGATCCTTTCCACGACTATCGCAACCCCGCGTGTCATCGCGTCGGCCGCCGCCTGATGCGACCTCCCCTGCGCCAGGACCAGCGTGTCGTCAGCGTAGCAAACTACGCTGACGCCTTCAGGGAGGTCGGCCCGCAGCACCCAGTCGTAACCGATGTCCCACAGGAGCGGCCCCAGAACCGATCCCTGTGGGACACCGCACGACATCTCTCGCCGGTTCCAGTTCCCGTCGCGACCGGGGTAGATGACGGCTCTGTCCGTCAGATACGCCCCGACTACTCGACGGAGGTAGGTCGGCACCCGGTGATACCGGAGTGCCTCCCCAATGCAGCTCCAGGGCAGGGTGTTGAACGCGTTGGCGATGTCGAGTGACACCGCCACGACCACCCCACCCCGGGACACCGCGTCCCCCGTCGTGAGGGCTCTCACGCGCATGATGGCGTCCACCGTAGAGCGCCCCTTGCGGAAGCCAAACTGGCAATCCGCAAGATCCGGCCCAGTTCCTACAAGGTGCCCGACGAGGCGGCCCGCAATTACCCTCTCAAAGAGCTTGCCAACCTCGTCGAGCAGCACTATGGGCCGGTATGCGGACGGAGAGTCCGCAGGGCGCCCCGGCTTCTGAATGAGGACCAGCTTCCCCGTCTTCCAACGGAGTGGAAACTGGCCTCTCTCCATGCATGCGCTTAAGAGCGCCTCCAGTCGAGGCCCGAGAGCCCTCGAGGCCAGGACCCAGGCTTTACCCGGCAAGCCGTCGGGTCCTGGGGCGGTGTTTTTGGCCTTCAGCCTGCCTACCGCCGCTCTCAGATCTACCCCGGTCACTTCAGGGGTGTCGTCGTCGTCGTCCGCGTGGTCCGCTTCGGGCACCGCAAGTGGCGGAGCCATAGGCGGGGGAGTATACTCCCCCCGTGAGGGGAACAGAGCGCTCACCACCTCCTCCACCAGCTGAGGGCGGAGACTCTGAGTCAGCGGGGGGGCCCAGGTGCGGAGTTTATTCCGCACCATTTTGTAAGGGCGCCCCCATGGATCTCTGTTCAGAGTCTCCAGCATCTCCTCGCGGGCCATATCCTTGGCCCGCCTGATAGCCTCACGGAGGGCGGTCTTCGCCGCTCTGTACCCCTCGTACAGCTCCGCCTCTGTGGCTTCCGCATCCGGAGGGCGGATGCGGCGCCTGCGGTGCCTGGTGTACCGGTGTCGCGCGTCAACGCATGCCTTGCGCAACGCCTCCACCTCCTGCGACCACCAGTACACCCGACGTCGGGCGCATCCTGGCCGGACTCGGGGCATTGCCACGTCACAAATCTCGGACATGGCCTCCCGGAACCACTCCGCCTCATCGTCGATGTTAGCAGGCCTGTCCGGTGAAAACACCCAGGCCTGCACGATCGAGGCTTCCAGGAGGAGCTCCCGGTCCAGCTGCTTCAGCGCCCACCGCGGACCACTCGGGGCCTGTTGGACCAGCGCGCTAGAGGTCTGGGTGGAGACATCAAATCGGATATACCGATGATCGGAGTAGGTCTCCACCTCCTCCATGACGCGCCAGTCAATAACACGCTGTGACAGAGCGGGGCTGGCGAACGTGATGTCCACTACCGACTCGCCCCGTATCCGCACACACGTAGGGACAGAACCCCGATTCACGGCGACCAGGCCTGTTTCCAGAGCCCAGTCCTCCACCATCCTGCCCCGCACATCCGTGCAACGGGAACCCCATGCCACATTCTTGGCGTTGAAGTCCCCGAGCACTAGTAGTAGTTTTAAGATTTCGATTCTGTCGGCAGTCCCTATCACCATCATCATCAGCCTTTAGCAGTCCACTGCTGGACATAGGCCTCTCCTATTGCACGCCATTCAACTCGATTTTCGGCAAATAATCTCATCCAGCTGCTACCAGCCATCCTGCTAAGATCGTCACTCCACCTAGCCTGAGGGCGTGCCACCTTACGTTACGTTATAGGCAAGTCCCCTTAGCTGCATATTTTGTTAATAAATAAATTAGTCAATTTATTTTAATGAAATTATATTAAGATAGGTACGTAGAATAACAAAATTATATCCTAAATTAACTAAAACTATTTACAAACTAAAATATAGCGTCGAAAAATTCATCCGCATCGCTGTCGACTGGTAATGTACACACGGCTACACGTCAAGCTATACAAAACCAGTTTGTCTTGGCCTCACTTTGTATGATATTTTCTCACAATGAACGGTCAGCTAATACTGGTTTTGCATAGCTTGATGTGTAGCCGTGTGTACTTACCCAACACACTGGCGGCATTGCCACGTTGTATGGCAAATAAATAAATTAGATTGGCAAAATATACACTGGCATATATTTTTAGTTTGGATAAAATATCATAAATTGACGAGTCACTTTTCGTGTCTGTCTGTGTGACTGCGTTGTTTTTCTAAAGCAGGTCCGCAATGGATATTGATGCGGTTTTCAATGGGTTTTAATTCAATTAGAGAATTTATTTCAGATGGTTTATGTTTTACTAAACTTTCTTACGATAAATAAGTCTCAATGTTTTGTCAAGTTGAAAAAACCGTGCGAAGCAGGGGTGGGTCGCTAGTATTAGAAAAAGTAACCAGTTGCACATGTATATAGAGAGCAGTGGTGGCCCAGTGGTAAAGGCCGCGACTTACGAGTTGTAGGTCGTGGGTTCGAACCCAAACAGGCGCTTTCCTTTGCGTAAAAAAATTCTTCACCACAGCTCTCAAAACGGTGAAGGAAAACACCGAGAGGAAACCGGTATGTCCTAGAACCAAAAATTCGAAGACTTGTGACATCTGCCAACCCGCACTGGACCCGCGTGGTGGATTTAGGCCCACTCCCTATCACAGAGAGGGGGCCTGTGTCCCAGCAGTGGGAACATTATAGGCTGATTCAGCTTGTGCTACATGTATGAAAGTTCAGTTCACTAGTCTCATCTGCCTAGCCTTTTCCCAACTATGTTGGGGTCGGCTTCCAGTCTAACCGGATGCAGCTGAATACCAGTATTTTACATGGAGCGACTGCCTATCTGACCTCCACAACCCAGTTACTGGGTAATACAATACCCCTTGGTAAGACTGGTTGTTGTGTTGTGGTGGTTGTTGGAGTTCAGTTCACTAGTATAAAATATAAAACGAAATAATATTGCAGCAAACAATATGTGTTCCTAAACGTTAACGTTTATTTAACAAAAATGTATCATCTAATCTTAGCACTGTTTACTTGCTGTGCCGTCCATTTATCAATTGTCTTAATTACGTCTCATTGTGGACACAAAGACCGACAGAACGATGTATTTGTAGTTCACATTTGAAGATCTAAAAGTGTACTGTGTTGTACCTACCAGAATTCTCATAAACATCTTCGTCATAAGTGTTTCGGCACGAGTGTGAATTAGTTTCTGACATTGTATGTGAGACAATGTTTGAGTATGTTATGCTTTTTTTTTTTTATTATACACCACACATACAAAGTTATTAGTCAATACACACATGTCATAGAATCATAAAATTAAGTTATAATAAAAATGGACAACTGTTGATGAAATTAAATGAAATGAAATAAAATTTGTAAAAATTAGATAAAATAAGATAGAATTCGACAAAATTAGTTAAAATAGGATAAAATTAGACAAAATAAGATAAAACTAGACAAAATTAGATAGAATTAGGATACATTGAAATAGAATTATTAATAACAAGAAACTATTTTATGTATCTACTCCTTGCTGTGTATCATCATCTGCCTGCCTTTTCCCAACTATGTTGGAGTCCACTTCCAGTCTAACCGGAATCCGAATGCAGCTGAATACTTACCAGTATTTTACATGGAGCGACTGCCTATCTGACATCCACACCCCAGTTACTGGGTAATACGATATACCCCATGGTAAGACTTGTTGTCACACTTTCAGGCTTCTGACGAACCTTAACGACTGTCAGAAAGATCCACGATTGACAGCGATTGAAGCGTAGCTTAACCCGATCGATCAACCCGTGTGGCTGTTATTACTTAGCCACAAGCCCCTCTATATGTTAATATCAGTATGATAAGCTGTGTATATGCCATAGAAATGCTATTGATACCTAGTTAGACTCACAGACATCTTCCCCAGATTCTTCTTCCTTTTTTCCTTCTTATCCAGTTCTCTATATCATCATTAACATTTCAGTCGAAAGACGTCCACTGCTGGACATAGGCCTCCCCCAAGCACCTCGACTTCGATCGGTTCTGTGCTTCTCACATCCAACGGGTTCCTGCGGCTTTCACAAGTTCGTCGGTCCACCTTGTGAGATGCCTTCCAACGCTACATCTTCCGGTACGCGGTCTTCTCTATATACCTAGAGGTAAAAAAGTTTGTCGGTCAGTAATTTTAGTAGCGGAAATTATTCGCTCGCTAGATTCTTTTGAGTTTCTATTATACAGTAAGCACCAATAAACAGGCTTTCACCATTGTAATCATCTCCAGCAAAAATATGTTAATTGCTGGACAAAGACTTCCTCCTAAAATCGCCACAGCATGTCTTTATTATAGCATAGCATGATCAGCCTATAATGTTCCCACAGCAGGAACACAGTCCTTCTCTCTTCAAGAGCGAGTGCAATTTACCACGCTGGCCCAGTGCGGGTAGGTGGATGTGACATTATGTCTTTGAATGCCTTCAATACTAATCTATACTTATAATAAATCTGTAGAAGTGAAAATTCTGTACATTGAAAATATCAAAAAAATAAATGGCAGGGGGTGTTACTAGACCGACACCGAACCCAAAAATGTGATTAAAAAAATTTTTGTCTGTCTGTCTGTCTGTCGGTCTGTCTGTCTGTCTGTCTGTCTGTCTGTTTGTTCAAGCATCACGCAAAAACTACCGGTTCGATTACGATGAAACTTGGTATAATTATTCTTTAATATCCTGGGCACCACACTGGGTACTTTTTATCCCGGAAAAGTATATACAATAAAAAACAAACTTAATTTTGCGGTTCGATCCCTAGACCCGATACTGTACCAACCGCAAATACTAAGTTTGTCGTAGGTTGGGTCACCCGCAGTGGAGTTCATTTTTATTCCTTTTAGTTTTTAGAGTTATTTAGGTTTATTTTTATATGAGTCGTAGGTATAGATTTTAATTTTAAAGTATAGGTAGTATATTTGATAGTGTACGTAGTGACCGTAGGTTATTTTATAATACTGTTAGGTAGGATTAGTCATTCGTATAGATATTAGTTTTTAGGGACTTTGCTTATTTATTGAGTTTCGATTAGTTATCATCAGAAATAGGTTTATTTAGGTAGGTAGGTACTTAATTTTCTCTTATTGATTTTATTTTTTTAAATTAGGTAGGTACTTAGGTAAAGATATCATATAGGTACCCTCTTAATCACCACTAATGAGACACAATTGGTTTTCTATTGTAATTAGCCACAAAGGGCCCGCGAGACAGATGGCATTCTGGGGAAGCACATACATTTTATCCTGTTAGCACGTTCCTGTGGGTAAATTTCCGACATCCACGCGGGCGAAGCCGCGGGCAGAAGCTAGTAATACATATTTGGATTGAAGAATTTGCAAAATATTCGACCACATCTACCTAGAGATGCTGAAAATCGACCCCAATGGGTATAATTAGGAAACGGCTTTACTGATGATAAATTAAATCAAAATACTTTGGCCCAATGTTCGTGCATTCATTGAGATAATTGAATTCCTATCGTTACCGACTTGATCGATAAGGATAAGGGGTCGTTTGGCTATTAACAAGTTTATGAAAACACAGCATTTCTTGATTCGTATTTATAGTTCGTTGAGACACACACGTGTGTAGCTCAAAAAACGATAATACTAATCAACACTACACACACACCCTCACAGACAGACACATACACACTAACAGTAGCAATGGCTTTCATTTTAACAGTTCAGCAACATTCATTGCGTTATTTACATTGTTGAGCAGACAATTTTTTCGAACATAGGCTTCAATGGATTAACAATATCCTTCAAAACGACAACACTGTTAACAAAAAGCCTTAATTACAATTTACAAGTTAACACTAAAATATATATAAAAAAAAAGATAAGTTTAGATTGGATAGCTTAGATTACCAATGGTTTAGAGCCGATTGATAAAGCATATATCCAGTGATCAATGCAGTAGAGCATCATGATCATTATAACTATGGCTGTAGGGCTCGTAGTTATAGAAGAGTAAAAGATGGATAGGGTAGGCCATCATCTTTTAAAACCTAAAAGAAAAAGGGATACCTAAGGCTGGCAGCATTACCATCATTGGATAGCATATTATAAATTGGGGGATTACATCGCTGATAAAAATGATTGGCTAAACGCTGGTCCTGCTCCATAAGGACGCATAAATAAATTGATTAGCATTTGAAAATACTGTTGGAGCTGCTGAAGATTTTAAAATACTTTTTTTGCATTATATAAATTCAATCTCCTAGTATTGTATAATTGCATAGCACATGTGTGAGTACTATAAACATACTATAAAGCTACCATTTACTGGGTACGTCTTTCATTGACTTGAATGTGCCCTGGCAGCACTTTTGTCATGCTCACTCAAATGTCTCGCTGATGGTGGCGCATGTGTTGGATCATTTGGCTCCCTTCAAAATGGTTGAGCTGAATGGTGCTAATCCATGCGTCATGTTCGTGAACGGGCGCCGTCAGTAGGGACTGGTCATTTCTTTGCTGATAGCAAATAAGCCATAGGGCTTATTTTAATTTAATTTAATATTTGAATTGATTGAAACCATATTATATTGATTTAAAAGAGTGTCCATGGAGTTTCTTGCCCGTTCTTCTCCATAGGTACCTACGCTTCGGAATGGGCAACTAGCTTCATTTTTGTGACTGACCGACCCCTTGACAATACAAAAGTGCCTGTAATTGGTTTAATTGAAATAAATACTTTGAGTTTGAGTTTGAGAGGGCAATGCTGATTTTTGAATTAAAAAAAATGATTTGTAAAAGTGTTATTTTTACCAATTTATCTCGTCTGCTCAACGTCCGTGTGTCACTGCAGCAGGGATCCAGAAGAATATCAGCGTCAGGTATATTTGCCTGACATACGCTGGGCTGGACTCCCATTTGGTGCAACCTTGAGCAACCTTCTAGCGTGATGTTAAATAGCCTATAGCCTTCCTCAAGAGTTGGTTGTCAAATGCAGAAAGTTTTTTTCAAATCAGGCTGGTAGTTTCAGATATTAGCGTGTTCAAACAAACAAACTTTTCAGCTTTATTATTAGTATATAGATAATAAAAGTTGTACGGGTCGATCGATTAGGTTAAGCTACGCTTTCCTCGGTTGGTCCGTGGAAGGGTGACCATGAAGTCCTGGCTGTCATTCGTGGATCTTTGGCAGTCATTACGGGTCGTCAGAAGCCCGAAAATCTGACAACCAGTCTTACCAAGGGGTATCGTACGTATTACCCAGTAACTGGGTTGTGGAGTTCAGATAGGCAGTCGTTCCATGTCAAATACTGGTATTCAGCTGCATCCTGTTAGACTTGAAACCGACCCCAACATAGTTGGGAAAAGGCTAGGCAGATGATGATGATATAGATAGATTATACCATGATTAACAGCTTTTATTTTCACAGCAATGCAGGTTTGATACATAGAACCTTATTTCGGAGCTAATTACTAAAATAAACGCTTCCTAACCAAAGGAAAACAGAGTCTGCTTTCAAATTCCCTGTGGTGTGCCATGGGGTCCATTACAAACAAATCAGGTGTGTACACAAGCATCCTCGCTGAACAAATATCTGATTACCAAAATGTGAAACAACGCATTTAAGTGATCGCTACTTAGCTGTTTATGTTGCATGGATATTTAGGTTGTGGTTGCCACTATTTTAAACTAGCTGCGCCCCGCAGTTTCACCCGCATAAGTTTCGATCCCGTGGGAATATCGTGATAAAATGTCCTATATGTTAATCCTGGTTATAAACCATCTGTGTTCCAAATTTCATCCAAATCCGTTCAGTAGTTTTTGCGTGAAAGAGTAACAAACATCCATCCATCCAACCTCCCAACCATTCATCCATACATACTTTCCCGTTTATAATATTAGTATAGGATTATAATAGAGGGGCTTGTGGCTAAGTATAACTGCCGCACGGGTCGATCGATCAGGTTAAGCTACGCTTGCCGCGGTTGGTCCGTGGATGGGTGACCATTTTCACAAACCAAGACCCCTCCGTGCCTCGGAAAGCACGTTAAGCCGTTGGTCCCGGTTGTCATTCGTGGATCTTTGACAGTCGTTACGGGTCGTCAGTAGCCCGAAAGTCTGACAACCAGTCTTACCAAGGGGTATCGTATTACCCAGTCACTGGGTTGTGGAGGTCAGATAGGCAGTCGCTCCATGTAAAATACTGGTATTCAGCTGCATCCGGTTAGGCTGGAAGCCGACCCCAACATAGTTGGGAAAAGGCTAGGCAGATGATGATGATGATGATGATTATCATATACCCTCATGTTTGCTCATTTCCTCCGTTTTATCATTCGATGATCGTGCGACAAATATCTATTATAACATAAACCTGGAAGTCTGACAACCAGTCTTACCAAGTGATATCGTATTATTCAGTTACTGGGTTGTGGAGGTCAGAGGGGCAATTCTCGTCATTTTAAGAACGTTCACAGTCAGGATCTCAGTCTCAATCTGTCAAAAATACCTCAAATTTCCCTACATTTTGTAGCACAAGTTTTTGACATTTGTTTGTCGCCGAGATGAGACTGCGACTAGACTTTGAATGTTTTAAATTACGAGAATTGGCCTTCAGATAAGCAGTCGCTCCGTGTGTAGTATGTATTCAGCTGCAGCCAGTTAGACTGGAAACCGACCCCAACATAATATGTAATTGGGAAAAGGTTTGGCAGATGATGATCATAACATAACATAACATAACATCACGCCTGTTTTCCGTGAAGGGCAAGGCAGAGTGTACCTATACTGGGTGATATGGACATTGACGCGCAAACTGTAACCATTCAGCATACAAATAGATAGACCCCTAGCGTATAAATGTTTCGTCGGTTATCAAACACTGCTTTTTTATAGAAAAATGCAATATCCATGCGCAAAAAAATATGGAACAGCAATTTTTTTTTATCACCGCCGAAAAATTTGAACGCAGTTTCAGAATTATATTGTATCGAATCATAGCTAACTAAGGATAACAGATTGCGCGTGTCCCGGTCATCCTGTATTCTGTATTTATAGTTACCTACTTATTGTGTCTTGTTATATCGTATCAGTTCCTCTACACTCATGTCTTTCATTGAAATTTCTTTATATTTTTTTCACCTTTCCCTACCTACTACCTTCTTCAACGAATATTTCAAAACCAAAATTAGGCAAACCGGTTCAGCCGTTCTCGAGTTTTTTTGAGACTAACAAACGTCAATTCATTTTAATAGATAGATTATGTTAAAATTATTATTACCTATGTTGCCGTGCCCTAGCCGGGTTTCATGTTGGAACTTACTTATATTGTAACATCGAAATGTACACATGAATGCAATAAAGAGTTTGAGTATGTAAACCTGATAATTTAATTCAGATTCATGTAGTGATTTCGTAGTTACAGTAAGCGCGTCAATGTCCCCGCCATCCCGTATAGCACACCCACATCGCACCCCCGCCGGTGCGACACTGTCACTTTTGCAAAATATGCAAAAATGAGTTAAATATCTAAAAATGATCCTAAAGCACCCCTTTACTTGGTGCAATAACGTTACTTTTGTAGTACGCATAGTTTCCGTATGAGGGCGTGAGTGTCATTGCCGTTTTGGTTTGTTTTGGCGAGGTGTCATAGTTTTAAATGCTTCTCCTGAAAAACTACATTTTTGCATAAGTGACAGTGACGCACCGGGGGTGCGACATTTCGTCAGTTTTTTTTAAGTAGTACCATGTAATAGCTTATTGCCGTCAACCAAGCAAAAATGCTACTGAGAAATTCCTGATAGCAAGGCCGAATATCCATTATAATAAATTAATAGTCGTTAAAAATAAAACATTTTGCTTGTATCAACTTTAACCGCTTGACATGATTAAAATGGAGTTTTAATTAAGTTTGCGTGTGACCATATTACAATTTTAATTTGTAACTCCGTAGTTTAATAAAAGGACGCTTAACAAGGGGTCGGCTTGCAGTCTAACCAGCACCCTAATTGCGTAACACACAATCAATCGGAATCGGTTTCATTTTGACATTTCAACAACATTCCTTGGGTTATTTACGTGTTGAGCAGACAAATTTTTCGAACTTATGAAGCAATGGATTAGCAATTTGCTTCAAAATGATTCAGATTACGATTGATTGTGTGTTACGCGATTAGGGTGCGGATGAAGCTAAATTCCAGCATTTTACATAGAGCGACTGCCTATTAGATTGCCAATACCCGGTTACTGGGTAACACGACACCACTTGGTAATACTGGTTGTCACACTTTAGCTACGGTACGTTTCGCTTTTTTCTAGCTACGCTACGCTTCGCTTTTTTCTAGCTAAACTTGCCGCGGTTGGCCCGTAGATAGGTGACCATCTTTACATAACAATCTAGCCATCATGTCACTATTTAATTACTGGAACATCAGCATCTATTGTAGCATCGGTACATACTCGTAACAACGCTTGGGTTATCTTAATCCACAGGTTAACGATACATCATCAGTCAGCGACCATATAACCACCATCAGTATTGCCAACACCAAAGCTGTTTAAAAAAAAAAAACACGTAACACGATACCCCTTCGTAAGACTGGTTGTAATACCTTCGGGCTTCTGACTTCCCTCGATATGAAATGGATGGTCACCCATCGACGGGCTGACCTCAGCAAGCGTTTCTTAACCTTGAAGATCGACCCGTGCGGGTGTTATTATTTAGCTGTGAGGCCCTATTGTATCAAAGTCACTAATTGATTCTATTTTAGTATCCCACTCAAGTCTTCACAAATAGTTTTGTACTCCCGAAATTGTTAAAATAACAAAATGCATTCATCAATTTTACTGTATTATTGCCAAAGTTGAGTGAAGTAAAACTATTAAGTATCCCAAAAGCGTCAATAGGGTGCAAGGCGGTAACACTCCAAACATTTTTTGCCTCTTCATTTGGGATCTTCCTACGACAGGTAGGTACAGACGCCAGCACATCAAGCTACTACAATATGTCAAATTTCTTTAATAGATTTTCAACTTTATCGCTAAAGCATTAGGTTCAAAGTTGATTGGGAAAATTTGACAGTTTCGGGTAACTTGATGTGCTGGCGTCTGTACCTCTTCTGTTATTCTTAGACTGATCTCAAAGGGATGAAAACAACAAAAAAAGGATCCTATTATGGTATGTAAACGTGTGAACCAAGATTTTCAATGTAGACGAAATGAATATTGGTTGGACAAGTACTGACTTGTTCGATGCAAATTGTAGTTGCCTGGGTAAAAAAAAATATTATTATATTTAGTCCATTAGTTAGATTATCGAAAAATAATCGACACGTATTTTTTCTTTTGTCAATCAAACAAAAAATTACAAAGATAAAGCGCGTCAAACGTCACTTGCTTGCAAAAGTGTCGCAAGCAAGGTGTCGTCACGCGGAACTTTAATGGGCGATATCTTCATAATTTTTTATATAATTGACAAAAAAAAACTGGTTCAATATTTTTTGATAATCTAACTGACGGACTAATTAGAATTTTTAAGGAAAATAGCCTATTGAGCGAGTTGCATTGTGACTTATTAGTCGATTTGGACGAATTCACTCGCCCGAAAAGTGCGAATCGTCGCTTTTAAATAATATTATTTTTTCTATAGGCGACTTGTACGAAGTTAATTATTTAAGGTCGTGTGTTTGAACACTTTGAACCCAAGCAGGCTCTTTACTTTGTGTAAACAATTTCATCACCGCTGCTCTCAAACAGGCGCGTCTTAGAACCAAAAATTCGAGGACATGTGACATCTACCAACTAGGCCTGTGTGGTAGATTACAGCCCACTCCCTCTCGCTCTCCTCGAGGCTTGTGTCTCAGCAGTGCGAAGATTACAAGTTAATTTAAGGTCGTGGGGTTGAATCCAAGTTGGCGCTTTACTTTGTGTAAACAATTTCATCACCGCTGCTCTCAAACAGGCGCGTCTTAGAACCAAAAATTCGAGGTCATGGGACAACTACCAACTGGGCCCCTGTGGTAGATTACAGCCCACTCCCTCTCGGAGAGACTCCTCTCTTCGAGGCTTGTGTCTCAGCAGTGGGAAGGTTACAGGCTGATTATGCTACATGTGTGCTCAAAATATATAAAGACTTCATCATCTGCCTAGCCTTTTCCCAACTATGTTGGGGTCGGCTTCCAGTCTAACCGGATGCAGCTGAATACCAGTATTTTACATGGAGCGACTGCCTATCTGACCTCCACAACCCAGTTACTGGGTAATACGATACCCCTTGGTATGACTGGTTGTCAGACTTTCGGGCTTCTGACTACTCGTAACGACTGTCAAAGATCCACGAATGACAGCCGGGACCAACGGCTTAACGTGCTTTCCGAGGCACGGAGGGGTCTCGGTAAAATATATAAAGACTTATAGCTAAGTATTTATTATCTACTGCTGGTTGCTAAAAATTCCATCTGCAAAGAAGCTAGTCTATAAATATAATAAAAAGATAATAAAAACATACTGTTGGCGCTAGTCTTGTAAGAAGTTGTTTTCCAAGACGAGCTTTTAAATAAACGAAGACCTAGTACTGCTACATCTGTAGAATATAAAACAGTGGAATTAAGTGAATACCTTAAACACTAGGAAATTCAATGCATCCAAGATTTGCACTTAGCGTAAAATGAAAAGTAATTATAAAACGAAGACTTTTTCCTTATCTTTATCAGCTATCCAGGCATGATAATTTAAATTAAACGATAAGGATTTCGTAACTTGCACCTTAAATGCGTATCATACTATCAATCACAATCCGAATCATTTTGAAGGATATTGCTAATCCATTGCTTTATTATGTTTGAAAAACGTGTCTGCTCAATAACGTAACTAACGCAATGAATGTTGTTGAACTGTCAATTCAATTAAACCCATCGCTACTGATAGTGTATAAACACAATTTCGGGTATTGACGATTTAATGAATGAACTAAGAAAAATTAAAAAAAAAAACAGAACCCCATAAGTATTTACTTTGTCGGAACAGTAGGAGTCAACCAGGCATCCCCTGACTTTTTCCATACAAATGAGCTGTCGAGGAATTGATGAATCGGAAAATCCAGACGAACAAATGCATATTTTCATTTCCAAAGACTCGGGAATAATGTTAACGAAGACCGTCAACAGGAGCTCGGTATTCTCGGAAAAGCCGCTTTGAAACAATGAATAATAACGTCGTCTCTTTCCATCGTTAAATCAACTATGAGACAAAGAAGCCTTGCAGTCCCCGGTACTCACTATTGTTCTGATGCTGCGCTTTTGCTGCAAAAGTGCAAACTGAATATAAAAATTTCACGCTCCAATCATCTTAATGTCGAAATACTCTTCTCTCTTTCACACTTCACCGCGTAAGTCACCCGTCTCTCTCTGTTTGGAATCCTAGACGCAGCTCTGATATCGACGCAGCCTTATCACTGCCACGCCTTTGTATGAATTTTACCTTTATTCTCGAGAGAGTATAGTTGGTTTTCAATTGGAGTGATCCCATCTCAGAGGTTGTTCACATACCTGAATGGCCGTAGCGTAGTATTCGAGAATGGGTCCGCTCACATTCACAACAGCGAACTCAGTGTCGGCCGAGACTTGGTGGAGAGTGATCGTGTGCGCTAAATTTCGCCGAAAGCCGGCGACCGCGTGTGCGATAGAATCAAAACGAAAGTGACTATTGATAGTCGACTCACATATTTAATCTTTCGTAGTGAAGTTTAAAAACATGTGTGTTTATAAGTTCTAGTGTTGTGTTAGGTGCTTCATTATTATCGGATTTCTGTGTGGAAGGTATGTCAACCAGTTCTCTGTAGTTTTTAATAATTATTACTAGTAAGGAACGTACAAGAATGATTACCTTTCTGAATGCAACAACCGGTTTTTCGTCCGGTCAACCGTGGGAAGGTATTTCGTTTGCAATTTCATGTCTTGCATTGTTTGAATCGGCTTGTTAATCTCTAATATTGTTTTCACGGATTCAATTTTAGATTACTTGAATATCTCATATTTTTTTGTTTCAATTCTGTTATTTATGATGTTGGTTTTGTGTTTGTTTCAACCAAACTTTATTTGTGTTTACGAATTCTTTCAACTAACTTTGTTATTCAAGCTATATTATATTTTTTCTTAGTTTCTTTGCGTGCTTTGTTATGATTACAAGTTGTTGTGCATCATTATTTTGTGATTCATCGTGTACGTTATTAATGTCTCACCTATATTATAATGTATTGCTTTTTTTCACTCGCTCAAACAATTATTTAGGTACTTCCATCTACCGTTTCTAGAACGCTCTTAAATGTATCATCATTATCGTCATTCGCACTGATTGCTGCATCATCAGTACCTATATTATCGTCTACTAGATCTAGCGTAATATTTGCAGGCTTAAATAAATTAGATTTGTAAAATTCATTAAATTTATTCACCATTCCTTGTAGGGTGCAGTTTCCTTATTTTGTTTGTGTTGCTCACGGAACGCGTTAATTAAATTACTTTTGCGGATTGTTGGCTCAATTTCGGTAACACGTGGAGGTCGGATACTCGGCTCTTTACTCATCTCTTAATTGCCAAACTTTGGTAAAGGAGTGAGACATGGATAGAAGAAGCTTGATAAAGCAATCTTGTTGTCTTTTTTTGTACTGTGACGCTCTCTACGAGCTTCAAGGTACCGGGAGGAATAAATTAAACCACAGCTTATAACAGTTATAACGTATGTTCAATTATTATTCCTAGAAATCATTCTACGTATTTTATATCTTTTTTATTTGACTTGTCAGCCACATCTGACGCCTAATCTCTTCTAATCTTAAACAAACTTCATGTTTGAATCGTATTTCATGTCAATAACTTTTAAAGCTGATTTTTCCATCGCCAAATAACTTTTTTCGATGAATAAAATTGACGTTTGACAGTTTTTGTATGAAATAACTGTCAAAATTTCAAAATTATTCCTCGATTATAGTTATCAGATAATTGGAAAATCAGCCCTTAGCATTAGCAAACTCGCGGAGGTTGCATGTAGGTATTTAAACCTAAAATATTAGTTTAATCCTGTAAAATTAAGATACTCCATAGACAGTTTAGACGTGATTAAAAACATGGCTACTAAAAATACGTCAATTTACGTCAGGCGCTGACTAATTTGATATGACTAAACTAATATTTATCTTCTGTCCTTTTCTTAATGAAATAGAAAGAAAAAGATGCACTGAACTTAAATTTAGTTTAGTTTCAACCTTGCTAGAATATGGATAAAGAGGTGTTTTAGATTTTTTTCTTCAGCACTATCAACTTTGCACCGAAATCGTATCTTGATAGATAAATTAATAGGTTTTTGATATGGACTACTGCTCCGTCAGTGTATTTATTTATTGCAGCAGCGATACAATATGTAGGTAATCGGTTAAGATAACATTAGTGTACCAAATTGATTAGTTAGCACTATCACACAGTAACAAACGAGGTACCAAATCAGCATTATGAAAAACCTGTTTTTTGTAAAAAAAAAAAAAAAATACAAAATGGATGCTTATCTCTGATTTCTAGATTGATTTTTTTATTGAGTCGTCCTATTGGTACCTTCTACGTAAATGGTATTGAAATAGAAATAAATTCGGAATAATAAAAAACTCAATTCTGCGAAAACGTTAAAAGTCCCATTTATTCGAAAACGACGGTCAAGCAGACATACCTATCAAATACGTGGTGAATGGTGTCACACTATAGCAGGAATTCGACGAATTTTTAAGTACACACAGAAAATAATAAGTAACGGAAAATAAAAATAAACAGTCGTTGGCGTCGAAATTTTTCAACACAAAAATTCCCATGAAAATTGCACTCGACCATCCATAAGCATCAAAATCTACCGGTCACACCCATTCTGAAAATTCTCCAAAATTAGGTTGAATGAAATAACAATCATTCATCATAACTTTTTGGGCTGATAGAAATATTATCAGGCATCTTCGCCAACTTAAGAGGGACTTGTTGCTAACGCTAAGTAATAACAGCCGCACGGGTCGATCAATCAGGGTAAGCTACGCTGGCCGCGGTTGGTCCGTGGATGGGTGACCATCTTTACATACCAAGACCCTTCCGCGCCTCGGAAAGTCCGGAACCCCGGTGGTGCCGGCTTTCATTCGTGGATCTTTGACAGTCGTTACGGGTCGTCAGTAGCTCGAAAGTCTGACAACCATGCAGTCTTACCAAGGGGTATCGTTTTACCCAGCAACTGGGTTGTGGAGGTCAGGTAGGCAGTCGATCCATGTAAAATACTGGTACTCAGCTGCATCCGGTTAGACTGGAAGCCGACCCCAACATAGTTTGGAACAGGCTAAGCAGATGAAGAAAAATGTTATCAGGCGTTTTCGCCAACTCAAATAAAAAGGAAAAAGTACCATTTTGCCCGAAGCGTCTTCCTGTTATCAAAACAAATACTCTTATCTCTGACTGCCTACATTAGCACAGTTAATCAAATATTTATCAAGCTTATTCGTTATCAGATAATATACCGACAATAATTGTGACCTTATCTCTAACGTGATAACATTTCTATGTCAATTCAGAGGAGCATAACGATGTAGTATCAATTATTTTGACTTCTTTCTTATTTTCTTTAGACTTAAGTCTAACATAATATTACGCCTGAGTTCCCCGAAAGGTTCGGCAGAGTCGCACCTCGCCGCCCGGTAAGGACCAGGCTCGGATCGACGGCGCGTTGTGTTCCACGCGCGCCTCAAAGAAATGTCAGCACGAACTGACGGGGTCCGCTTTGGCCGATGCCTGCCAGGGCCGCTGGTTGTTCGAAAGAGATACCGTGGCCCCTGGCACAGGCAAATAAAGGAACACGGGTGGGTTTTAGTCAGTAGAAGTCTGACACGCCCTTCTGTTCAGCCCAGAGCGGGAAAGGTCCAGGGAACCGGACACAAATCCAGTCTCCGGGCTGCTACTAAGAAATTCCAGATGGAAAAACTCAATACCACTTTGTCCGACCCGGGAATTGAACCCCGGTCTACTCCGAAGTAGTATCGGCCGAATGTTCGGCCATTTCCTGCTACGAAGTTACTATTTGGTTCGGTCGGTTCCGATCCTACACTCCTACACTTTCGAATATTGACTATGGTCCCGACCTAACTGAGCCAATCCGAACTTTTTTCGCATTTTTCAATAATATTCGGTTCGGCAAATGTCGGTCCGATCCGAACATTCGCACTTGGCACTTCGGAGTAGGTTGTGAGGATGGATGGATAGATGCAAAAGCGACTGAACGGATTTGAATGAAATTTGGCACACGGATAGTTTATAACCAGGATGAACACATAGGCTACTTTTTATCCCGATATTCCCACGGGATCGAAACATATGCGGGTGAAACCGCGGGGCACTGCTAGTACGATGTTTTCACGGGTGTCAGTTTGAATTATTAATTTCCCATGAATTTAACCCCTAAATCAGCGTGGAAAGGGGTTTGCAGACCCGTGGCATACCTACTGTCGCGCCATTTTGAAAATGGCGGCCTCGTATTGGACCTGTAAACATAATAGGACCAAACCGCGTAAAGTGTCACGTTTCCGAGATATTATACTTTGTCCACTAGAATAGGCTACGTTTTTTGACAGCTGCCTATTACGTAACTATTCCAGATTTCGTAAAAGTTAACTTTACAATGCGTAATAAAATAAATATATAAACTGCCTTATCTTATTGAATTACCTTATTTATGACTTATTACAGATTACAGACATTATAACGTATACAAGCAGTTGTTTTGCATCCTCGTCCAATTTCAGGAGGCTGTTATGAAAAATATAAATAACTATCAAATAAAATTACGATCCCTGGTAAATAATGAATACATATTTGTTTTTTTAGTTATTTAAGTGTGACAGTATTTCAGAATACACCACTTTCAAAGAACAGAATCGCGTTATGGTATCGTATAAGCGGCCGCGTTTTTATGTGTGTTTAAAAGGGCAGTTACAGTGCGGTCTCACACAGGCCGCGTTTTAAAATTCGTGTCCCACACATGATGATTTCCGAAAATTCGAAAAAAAACCTACTTTTTTTATTATTGATTCGTGTCGAGAATCATTAGCATAGTTACCTCATTGAATTTGACGAGGATGCAAACGTTTTAAATTAATTTATAATTAGAGATGAGATAGCACGATGTGGGTACTGCGTACAGTACCCACATCGTGCTATCTCATCTCTAATTTAAAAAAAAAAAGCATTGCCCCACATTAGGAATTATTCCTGTATCGTGGGTGCGTTTACAAACATTTAAACTCACATACACAAACAGCCAGACCCGAAACAACTACCTGTAGGCAATACAAATATTTTGTTCCGTGCGGGAATCGAACCCACGACACACAGAGCAGTCAATCGCTCAGCCACTGCACCAACCGTGTCGTCATCTATAATTGACTTGTGTGTAGCTTCCAGTGTTACCAGATGTTCTAACTCCGGAAATAGTGCAAAGACGTTTGATATTAATAGCAAAATGATATCCCAGCGGGAGTATATGTCGATAATTATAATTTTGAAGTATGGTGTGATATGACCTATTTTGTCACACATGTCTTCATTCTTTTCATCGAAGAAGTATGGTTTCATTAAGTCTTAAGGTACAGTCGCCTGCACATCAAGTTACTACAATCTGTCAAATTTCTTTAATAGATTTTCCACTTTATCGCTAAAGTATTAAGGTTCAAGATTGACTCGGAAAATTTGACAGGTTCGGGTAGCTAGATGTGCTGGCGTCTGTACGTAATAAAAGTAGCAGTCTTCGTCATACTCATTCTCAATTATTTATGATTAATTCTCGACACGCAGATGACCTTCAATTACTTTTTTTTAACTATCTCTCAGAATGTAAGCTTCAGATTGAGGTTACAGATTTTAGCTACATCACTTTCCGGTTGAAGAATGTCTGATTTATTAACAAAAAACCGGCAAAGAGCGAGTTGGACTCGCACGCGACGGGTTCGGTACCACCGTACAATATTGAACACTACGTATTTTTTATTTAGCCCACACAATCCCACTGCTGAGCAAAGGCCTCCCAAATCCTTCCATGCAACCTTTTCTAGAGCCACCTCGATCCAAGCCTTGCGGTACGCCTCTACATCGTCTCGTCGCCACTAGTAGCGAGACACCATGTACATATTTTTTTATTATTTTAATATAAAAAAACGTTCCTTACCCCTTTAAATGTTATTTTATGTTAATATTGCGCTCATAGTACACGCTGTGTGAAAATTTCAAGTGTCTATCTATTATTATTAGTGTGTTTATTATTAGTGTTTTAGTATTTATAAATAAACGATTATTATTATTACTAGCTTCTGCCCGCGGCTTCGCCCGCGTGGATGTCGGAAATTATCCCACGGGAACGTGCTAACAGGATAAAATGTATGTGCTTCCCCAGAATGCCATCTATCTCGCGGGCCCTTTGTGGCTAATTACAGTAGAAAACCAATTGTGTCTCATTAGTGGTGATTAAGAGGGTACCTATATGATATCTTTACCTAAGTACCTACCTAATTAAAAAAAAAACTCAATAACAGAAAATTAAATACCTACCTAAATAAACCTATTTCTGATGATAACTAATCTAAACTCAATAAATAAGCAAAATCCCTAAAAACTAATATCTATACGAATGACTAATCCTACCTAACAGTATTATAAAATAACCTACGGTCACTACGTACACTATCAAATATACTACCTATACTTTAAAATTAAAATCTATACCTACGACTCATATAAAAATAAACCTAAATAACTCTAAAAACTAAAAGGAATAAAAATGAACTCCACTGCGGGTGACCCAATCTACGACAAACTTAGTATTTGCGGTTGGTACAGTACAGACAGTGGTAATCGGGTATAGGGATCGAACCGCAAAATTAAGTTTGTTTTTTATTGTATATACTTTTCCGGGATAAAAAGTACCCAGTGTGGTGCCCAGGATATTAAAGAATAATTATACCAAGTTTCATCGTAATCGAACCGGTAGTTTTTGCGTGATGCCTGAACAAACAGACAGACAGACAGACAGACAGACAGACCGACAGACAGACAGACAGACAAAAATTTTTTTAATCACATTTTTGGGTTCGGTGTCGGTCTAGTAACACCCCCTGTAAATTATTTTTTTGATATTTTCAATGTACAGAATTTTCACTTCTACAGATTTATTATAAGTATAGATTACTGTTCAAAAGATACCTGTGACAGACTGATGGACAGCGGAGCCTTAACACCCGCGTTGGCAGTGTTTGGATACGGATCCCAAAACTGGCAATAAGCAAGTTGGACTCGCGCACCGAGAGAAAAAGAAAAGAAATACCTTTGCCCTGTAATGAGGGTGTGACAAAAAATACCAAAAGTAAAATAAAACAAATGCTTAAGGGACGATACAAATATAATATTTATAACAAAGATCCTGTCATTCGTATAATAGATGAAGGTCTTGTTCACAGAAGACAAAGGTCAGTCTGATAGGTGGGCCTAAAGGGAATTATGATGAAATATTACTTTTTTACCACACGACGGATACGGATTGCTTACGAATACCTAAGCTGGAAGAAACAGTACAACAACAAATAAGATATTTTATGAAACCTATTTGTCAATGTCCAATTACGAATATGAATTTCTGGAATTGATATATACTTACGAAAGGTTATGGGAATCTATCAATCCGATCAATCACAAGATTGGTCGACAATCTATGCTTGCCAATAATTTAGGCTCGGCAGCACAGGATATACCTATAATAGAAGTACAATTTGATGGTATTGGAAACATCCAAATATTAACTTCCAAAGCGATGGTATAGAACTCAGTGATAAAATTCGGCGCTTGGCACTACACCAGACACAACAAGAAGAATGCTTTACCTATGCACATTTTGAAATAGCAAAAGTTATCATTGTTAATGAACAACAGTGTACTCCGTTACATAGCTCTCTGGCAAACCTCGAGCTGGACTCCTGCTGAATTGTCAAAGACCATGTTTGAGATCCATATGGAAGGAGCTGGACTCCTTTAATAAAGATTGGTCTTCGGCAGCTCTGGACAGAGAGAGGTAGAAAGAGAGTAGGTAAGCTTTGCCCAGCGGTAGGACCAAAAAAAGATACTAAAAAAATGAACAACAGATCTAGATAAGTCAAATCAGATAAGAGGTAGATCTTTGACAGTTGTAACGGGTAGTCAAAAGCCCGAAATTCTGACAACCAATCTTACCAAGTGGTATCGTTTGACCCAGTAACTGGGTTGTGGAGGTCAGATAGGCTGTTTCTCCATGTGAAATACTGGTATTTAGCTGCATCCAGCTAAAGTGGAAGCTGACTGCAACATATTTGGGAAAAGGCTAAGCAGTTAATGATGATGAACAACACAACTAACATGACATAACATCACGCCTTATTTCCCCAAAAGGTTGGGCAGAAGTGTACCTATAGTAGCCACATTTACCACAACTATAATGATAAAAATCTGAAAATGCAATTCAATTCTGTTCCCAAAGAACATCGTCCACAATCTACAATCGATTCCGATTCCGAAACTACTCGAGTCAAACTCGATTCCTATCGAAGTCGTAACCGACAGATGTGAATAATACCATAACAGACACCGTTACTACTGTTAAAGTCGTAACGTCTTTGTTTATCTTTTTGTTGATCAACTCGCACGTGACTCATTCGATTCGCGTCGTATATTTTGATCGTAAACTCTTAGTAGTCAGGTGGGAACAGTATGATCAGTGAATCGGCCGGAGCAAAGACAATCTCAAACCTTGGGGTTTCATAGACGGCGACAGGCGTTTCCTACTTATCACTTACGGACATAAGATTAATTTGGGGCCCGAACTATGAATGAATGACATCACGATTTTTCACGTCAGCACCAGCATCTGTCTGGCATTAATGCTGAAATGTACCTTTTTGGCGCAGCCGTGAGGCACACACTATTGTTGTCTGAAACATTATTTTTTATTTTATTATTTTTGTATTTTGTGTTTCACGAACTGTGTCCAAATAAACTTTTTTCTTTCTTTCTTTCTTTCACGTCTCTACTTCTGATGTGTTATGGCCCGTCCGAAAAAGATAATTGATCTAGTGTATGGTTCATTCCGTAGTTTCGAACTCCCATCAATCGGGCCCGTACCTTTGTTAAGGGACATTGAGAGTAAGTCCCCAGGTCTCAAGTACGTACTATCGCTAAAATCTATATCTGACCACCGTAAGGACTATTCCTGCTTGCAGCGCATATTATTAGTCGACCTAAAAAGGATTCTCTTTTGTTTTACTTACGGACGCAGCTGTGGTCATCATGGGCATGGGATTTTGTTTTCAAAATGGTTAGATATAGGTTTTGGCAATAGTACATATGCGGCGTCTTATCACAGACAACGGCCCACCTTCCATCTTGCGCCTCATGACCCTGTCACCTGTGCACTTGATTACCTTATGACTGTTAGTAAGCGGAGTTCGAATGAATTATGGGTCAAATATATTAGAACTTTTTGCCATCCATACGCTAATAAGATGAAGGGACTAGGGAGAAGTTTGAATATGTCTATAGCTTATAGAATTTGATTATTATTTAGGAGTGGGCCTCTCAAAGTCTAAAGACACTGTATCAACTATCTATCGGCGTCTTTAAAAGATCGCTTTTAGCGATGAGACCGTTCATTATGTTAGCCCTTTTTATTTTTTGGGGGTTGGCATCTCGCATTTCAACCTAGGAGGTTGTCGTCTGCTTAACCAGGCTTGCCTGTGGGTGCTTCAATAAATTAAGGCCTCCAGCTGGGGCTTAAACAACTTAAAAACTAAGCGACTTTACGCTAAGGGCACTCCCTGTGGGATACTAAACTTGGCTTAGGGCGCCGCTGGGAAAGGGACAGGCTGGATCGGAATTATGTGTCACCCCTTGTAAAATTTCTACATTTGTAAATCTGTAATTTTTATGGCGTACAGTCACGAACACCAATATGTCAACACTAGGCAACTTTCAATTGCAGTTTTTTCGTGGAATAACGAATGCAACGTTGAAATACGACACATTACATAAACATATGGGTTCGAAAATGCTATGTTCCTAACAACATAAAATTTCATTAAAAAATAAAGGAGTATATCGGTTTTGAATAAAGCCGAGTGTATACATACTTTTGCTCGTGACTGTACATACTAAAGAGATATTTATATATATTTTCGCTATAAATAGGTATCGTCACTTTTTTAGTTCTTTAGCTCTACTAGCGATTTACTTGTTTAACTATTTTATTAAGAAATACTTTAATGATTGTGTTTTAAATGCCTTGACGCATGTATCTAGGAATCTAGGCTTATGCTAAGCTTTTAAAATGCACTAACATTAATTGACCTCACCTGCATACTGCTATCATTATCAATAAAATTAAAATTTATGCGAACCTTGTATTACTTTACTGTTATAACATAATAATTAATTGTTATTTAAATAATGCTGCGGTTAAGAAACCTGATAAGTCCATTTTCATAGCATTTATAAGCATAATCAGCACCACTGGTGGGACACAGGCCTCCTCTCTATGAGAGAAAATGGGCCGTAATCCACCACGCGGGCCCAGTGCGGGTTGACGGATGTCACATGTCTTCGAATGTTTGGTTCTAGGACATGCCGGTTTTCTCACAATGTTTTCGGAAAAATTTGGGAAGTCGGTGTCAAAAAACGAAAATGTGGAACCAGTGACACAGACTTCCGAAATCAAAGTTTTTTTCTCTTTGTGGTGGTTTTTTTTGGAAGTCGGTTGTTTTTTTTGTTATTTTGTTTAACTATTCACACAGCCAGCAGATTTACTGATCAGAGGGGCGATTCCGTACATGTCCCGTATAGGATTTGTTTTAATTTTGATACTATTCTCATGTCATTACAAACGCAAAGTTTGAATCATAAATAATTTTAATCAGACCTCTCGCTCGCACTAGGCCTACGGCCCTTATGCAACTACCATGCATTTTGACCGCGTATGGTATTGAATTTTTTTAGGAAACAGCTGTTTTTTTTTTGTTAAGCGACAACAATTACTACGCTAGGGTCTCTAGAATCAAGTCTCGATTTCATAGTTTCAGTTTGCGCGTCGATATCCCTGCTGACAATAAAAACTTTTAGACAATAAAAACTTTTTTACTAAAAAAAAAACAGCCGACTTCCAAAAAAAACCATTACAAAGAGAAAAATAACTTTAATTTCGGAAGTCTGTGTCGCTGGTTCCGCATTTTCGTTTTTTGACACCGATTTCCGAAATTTTTGACAAGCTTTTGACATTGATTGTAATGAAGATGAGAGTGCGACTAGATTTTGAACGTTATTCATTACGGGGATCGGTCTTCAGATTGCGCTATTTTTTCGCGTCTGTCTTTTATTTCTTTCATAGTGGAACTTCTGTATTTTCCTCCAGAATCATTGATATTAACACTTATAAGTGTTAGTCCGTTTATATTAGTTTTGTGGACGCCCCAAATATAATATAATATGAACAAAAATACTGAAATGCCTGCTTGGAATATTTGTTCAAGGAAAATGTATGCGTATTAACCCCATTGCAAATAGGTATGTGGTTTGGTTTCGTTTACCTAGCTGTCAATAATTGGTAAGTACCTATGGTCGTATTGCTTTTGTTTTGAATGTACATATTTAATACTTCTGTAGCATTACCTATAATAAGGCTGAAGATTTGTTTTTTTTTTTTGTTTAAACGCGCAAATATTTGGAACTACTAGTCGATTTTTTTTTGCATTTGACTGACTTTTCGTAGGGAAGGTTATAGGCTATTAAACATCACGCTACGACCTTTTAGAGCCGAGCAAAACGAAAAAAAGTCAGAAAGAATGCTAAGAGTTAAAACGCGGGCGGGCGATGCGATGCGACGCGGTGTATAAAAGACGAGGGGGTTTATAAAAAAAATGTGGCTGTTATTTTAGTATATTGTGTGTCTATCTTACGACTTCTACGCGAACGAAGTCGCGAGCAGAAGTTATGTTAGTTAAATTGTAATGCTATTGTTGGATCATATTTTGTTTTGTATGTGCTTCTTTATGTCATAATTATGATGCTTTTACGTAGAATGTACAGAAGCCAGCACATCAAGCTATCCCAATCTGTCAAATTTCTTTGTTAGGTTTTCAACTTTAGTACAAAAGAATAAGGTTCATAATTCAATTGAAAAAATTTGTCAGTTTGAGATAACTTGATGTCAGCTGGCGTCGGTACTGATTAAACGCGGACTGTGGTTTTGTTGTTATTTTAAATGAGTAATTAATTATTTATTGTTTTGTTTATAAATAGGACAACATTTTGTTTATCAGTTGGCTTTGTTGTTTCCATAAACTGGTCCTTTTAGTTTTAAATAGGTACTCTATTAAATACTTTATTGTTCCATTTTATTCTTGGCTTGTAGCAAAGTAATAACAGCCGCACAGGTCAATCGATCAGGTTAAGCTACACATGCCGCGGTTGATCCATGGATGGGTAACCATCTTTACATAATTATCAAGACCCCTCCGCGCTTCGGAAGGCACGTTAATCCGTTGGTCCCGGCTGTCATTCGTGAATCTTTGGCAGTAGTTACGGGTAGTCAGTAGCCCGAAAGTCTGACAACCAGTCTTACCAAGGGGTATCGTATTAACCAGTAACTGGGTTGTGGAAGTCAGATAGGCAGTCGCTCCATGAAAAATACTGGTATTTAGCTGCATCCGGTTAGACTGGAAAAAGACTCCAACATAGTTGGGAAGATGGCTAGGCAGATGGTGACTTTTCTTTTACTCGTCATTTCGGTAGTCCTCTCTAACCATATCATCCTTTACACAGTCCATCCATCGTTTCTTCGGTCTTTCCCTACTCTTATAGCCATCTACATTCTAACAGATATTTCTTCAAGAGCATATTTTCATTCGGCCTAGTTTTGTAGTCATTTTCTGAACGTCAAGGCTGATCGATTGCCTGCGAAATATTATGGTAATCTATCAAAAGCATAGTGACGCCTCAGTCGGCAATCAGTTAGGGAATATTGCCTAAAAGTGTGCCTATAAATCTACAGTATTTCTTAATAACTTGGAAGGAGAAAAATGTTAGGATTTGTATAAAAAATCACCCGTTCTAAGACTTATGTAGAAATTTGGCTACAAAATGAGAAAGTATGTCTGTCTGTTTGCTGGTTTGTTACCTCATCTCGACTAAAAACCGATCGTGATGAAATTTGGTCCGACATGGACAAGGGCTTGTTTTGATTCCGGATATGTATAAAAAAAAAAATACGTCAATAATTATGAATACACACAGCCGCAGTCAAAAGCTAATTGGCTATAAAATGCGAAAGTGAGTCAAAATCACGTTGACGAAGTCGCGGGCGACAGCTAGTCGTAAATAAAACAGTCAATTTTCTAAACAGGAACCGGACGTTTACTAGTACCTAGAGATCATACACAGACTATAACAAATATGTGTTTTTTTTAAGAAAAACAACTTTAATCCCCACACATAAAGTTCAGTTTACGCTACAACTTCAAACATTTTATGACTTTTTCAATAGTACTGAAATTAATTTAATTTACTTAAAGTTGATATTCGATTAAGGCCATATTTCAGCCCTAATTGGAATATACAGGGTTATTTGTAAAACACCAATAATCTCTTAAGAGGTCATTGTACTCATCATTATGAACAACTTTTACTATGGGACCAAACCTGAAATCGCGAAAAAAAAAATCAGCTCCTCCCTACATTTTGACGAGTTATGCGAACATAAATGTAGGGAACAGCTGATTTTTATTTCACGATTTCAGTTTTGGTTCCATAGTAAAAGTTCTTCATAATGATGAGTACCATGACCTCTTAACAGGTTGCTGGTGTTTTACAAATAACCCTGTATTTACTAGATATTCTACGTTTGCCTTAATTAATGTACCTACAGTAATTGCAATTCGTTTAGAAGAACTGTTACACTAGGTTAGGTATCCAGTTCTAGATCGCTGCAAACCGGTGTTTAACAATAACCGGTTTTTAAATCCGGTGTAGCATTTATACATAAAAATAATTAGAATTTCTTAATACGGTATTAGTTTGAATTCCTGACATACATAGTTGCATTCTTGTTTGTGGATACTAATGTTTATGTAGCTACTTAGGTGGGAGTACATAAGTACCGGGAGTATAATTATGTTTGACCGATTCTGACATTGTAAACTGGGAGTCTACTCCGAAGTCCGTTTACTGCTACGAAGTTGCTATTTGGTTCGGTCGGTTCCGATCCTTACTCGTCGTAAATCGGTCCGAACTGGTGACTTGGTGACCACTTATGACCAGTGATGTATTTAATTTTATTTTATTTTAATTATTATTTTTAAACATTGTACACCCCATGGGTATGTTACAGAGACATTATAAGAACTGACCATACACCTGTGACAAGCAATAAATGAATTTGAATTTGAATTTGAACTTTTTTCGCATTTTTCAATAATATTCGGTTCGGCCATGTGTCGGTCCGATCCGAACATTTGCACTTTGCACTTCGGAGTAGGCCCCCTGCATTGTTGCTGTGACGTCTTTGATCTCGTCGATTCCTGGGCTAAGCTTATTTTGTTGTGTATTTCCGAGTAGGTAGTAATTTCCCTGATTTCCCCAATTTGGTTATTAACAAGACGACAAGTCAACGTCTTGTTATATTTTACTAAACTAGAATTTCACAGATTTTTTTTTGTCATTCTGGTATTTGTAATGAGTCCACCTGTCCCTGATTTACACCGCTAGGCTTACCGCCGAGTGTTGAAGATCCATGTATAATCCATATGTACAATAATATTTAGGTAGGTATTACATTTAGGTATCGCATAGTGTTACCTAACACACGAGGAGGAGAGGGGCTTTGTGGCTAAGTAATAACAGCCGCACGGGTCGATCGATCAGGTTAAGCTACGCTTGCCGCGGTTGGTCCGTGGATGGGTGACCATTTTCACAAACCAAGACCCCTCCGTGCCTCGGAAAGCACGTTGAGCTGTTGATCCCGGCTGTCATTCGTGGATCTTTGACAGTCATTACGGGTCGTCAGTAGCCCGAAAGTCTGACAACCAGTCTTACCAAGGGGTATCGTATTACCCAGTCCCTGGGTTGTGGAGGTCAGATAGGCAGTCGCTCCATGTAAGATACTGGTATTCAGCTGCATTCGGTTAGACTGGAAGCCGACCCCAACATAGTAACATAGTTGGGAAAAGGCTAGGCAGATCATGATAGTGTTACCTAACAACGGGCATACGAATATTTGCCTTTGGATCATAATAACATTTCGGATTAAACAGACCTTGTAAAACATAAAATATATACCCAAACATAAAATACAAATCTAATAATGCGTAACAATATAAAATACTGCTAGATTGCCGTGACGGTCGTATCGTGGACCCTTCTCACCCCTAACTAGGGTCCCATACCACTCCGCAGGTAATACGTATACAGCTTGGATAATAATAATTATTTTACAACATATTATTATGTCAGTGGTGACTTACGAATTACAGGTCGTGAGTTCGAACCCAGGCAGGTACAATACTTTGGTATTTAATTTCCTTACCAGTCTCAAAACGGTAAAGGAATACATCGTGAGGAAACCGGCATGTTCTACGAGTAGAACCAAAAATTCGAAGACAAGTGAAATCCACCAACACGCTCTGGGTTCGCGTGGTGGATTACGGCCCACTCCCTCTCACAGAGAGGAGGCCTGTGTTCTAGCAGTGGGAACATTATAAGCTAATTATGCTATATTATTGTCTCGTTAGTCTAGTGGTCGCAAAGCGCTGCTGCTGAACAAGAGGTCCTCGGTTCGATTCCCAGGTCGGGTCAAGTGCGATTGGGAATTTCTCAGTAGCAAAGAAAGAAAGAATAAAGTGACACAGTTCGTGAAACACATAATACCAAATAACTAAAATGTAATTAATGTTTCAAACAAAAATAATACGTGCGTGCCTCACGGCTGCGCCAAAAAGATTCATTTCACAGATGCTATCTGACGCTGGTTTTCTAATGAACCTTTAGGGACAAGTGACGGGGAGTACACACAGTTTCAACATACCTAATACATACTTTTTATAATAAATAGCAGCAGTGCAATTCTGTAACCATCTCACCGTGAAAACTTAGGTGAAGTGAGCGTGGAGTGAGCTGTCAATCCAACTAATGCTAGGGATTGACACCTAACTTTTCACGGTGAGATTTTTATAGAATCCATCGGCAGTCCGGAGTCTATGGCAAACGACATCGCAGCAGGCCCAGGCGGAGATGGCGGGATAAGCTGGAGCTGCCTTTCATAAGGATTGGTCTTTGGCAGCTCTGGACCGAGGTGGAAAGAGAGAAGGGAGGCCGTAGAGTAGGTAAGCCGTTGCCCAACAGTGGGACATTAACGGCTAATAAGAAAATAATTCCGGAGTCTGGCTTTTTTTTTTCCCCGTTGATGGCAATATACTTGCCCCCTATTACTTCGATCAATAATAGTACTAGATTCCCGATAAGCGCTTCAAAAACGGCACGAAATATATGACCACAAATACGTTTGTGGTCTTATTTCAAATTAGTATGTTTTTAACCTTATTACTTAGACTTTAAGTTTCATTTTAGAATAAATGACTGAAAATTAAAAAATAGAATGATTTTATTTTCAAGCGTCATTTTAAATATATTTTGCAATGGTAATTAAACTTTATGTTTAAGCATTAAGGTTTATAATAAACTGAAGTTGTTAATATTATTAAACTTTTTTCTAAGAAATGTAGATGTTTACGTGTGTGCAAACGTGGCCACTTGAGCGACTGATTTTTGTTCCTGATCCTTAATCTAGTACTATTATTGATCGAAGCCCTATTACATGGGATTTAAACATAACTGGCGAAATCTGGTTGTACTACAGGTGCTCTTCTGCCTAACTCTTCGGAGAGTAAAGGCGTTATGTATGTATCACATCAAAATACTGTATCTCCGGTACACCGAGGGGACAATATTTTTAGCACAAAGGAGCGGCAATCCTTATAAAGTGCAGGTTCCGTGATGCGTGTGATGTGAGGCCTCCTGTTACACCGAAGCGTAACACCGTCTTCCTTTTTGATACGCTTTATTTAATTATTTCCGTTTCGATTTTCTTTTTGCTAAAGTCTGGCAACTAGTTTTACCAAGTGGTGTCGTGTTACCCAGTAACTGGGTTTTGGAGGTCAGATAGGCAGTCGTTCAATGTAAAATACTGGTATGCCGCTGCATACGGTTAGACTGGAAGCCGATCCTAACATAGTTGGGCTAGCCACATTGATTGTAAAAGTACATACCTAGTTAGTTTTTGCTTTCAGAATTATTAGTTCTTTCTGCAAGAAAAAAAAACTAAACAAAAACTTTCTAAGCATAATTTTACGCTATTTTGTTAGGTACAGACGCCAGCTCATCAAGCTACTACAATCTGTCAAAATTCTTTAATAGATTTTCAACTTTATCTCTAAAGCGTTAGGATTCAAGTTTGATTGGGAAAATTTGACAGTTTCGGGTAGCTTGACCTGCTGGCGTCTGTACATATAATATAAAAAGTTAGAATAGAGTATAGCTAAAACAAAAACATCGATTACCTAATCATTATTTTCAAGCGTAGGCTCTAGGCTATTAAAATCAGCGAACAATATGAATGCTACCCAATCAATCATAGTCTTCTTCTTCTTCGTGCCGCTGGCACGACAGTAAAGTTATCCAAATCTTGTTGGTACATCAAACTACCCACAAACTGTCAAATTTTCCCAATCAAACTTGAACCTTGATGCTTTAGCGATAAACACTTCGGCACTTCCACGGCATCATCTTTTTTGACGGCACGCGGCACGGCTGCGCTGCGTGTCGCGGGTTCGATTCCCGCACGGAACAAATATTTGTATGACCTACATGTATTTGTTCCGAGTCTGGGTGTTTTTCTATCTATAATATGTATGTATTTACCAAAAAAAAAATGTATATAAGTAGTTTATCAGCCATCTTGTTACCATAACACAAGCATTAGGTTGCTTAGCTTGGGACTAGATGGCGCTGTGTGAAATGTCCAGGGATATTATTATTATTATCTGTGGCGGCGCAGAAGTCACTTTGACTGCATGTTCTGGGACACAGAGGGCACGATATGTGGTGAAGCATAGTTTGCGACATAGCTCCACACCTTACTGCCTTTCCGTCGAGGTAGCCCCACTTTACAAGTTGGAGTTACATCTTCCCACTTGTGTCCGGACACGGTTATCGACAACGACATCAATCATAGTAAATCTGATAAAAAGAACTCTAATTTATTACGAACCAAAGTGTCATTGCAAGTCCTCCCACATAACATGAAATAAAAAACACTAATTTAAAATTATCATCAAACTGTTCAAGTTCAACGGTTTGACTGCGGGCACTTGTGTGGGCTGAGTGCACACCGAAGTGTGGGTATTATAATTTTATTGTTTATTTTATTGTCTTCCACCCACTTGCTAAAGAGTTAGATGTAGGCGCCGCTTGAGGTCCGGGTCACACACCGAGCTTACAGATTTTGTGAAAAGATTTTTGTTTGTTTCGATTTTTTTACCCAACACTTGAATATTTGTGAAGACAACAGATGAGTTCATAATCGTTTTAGAATGGACTTTCGTCATTGAATTATAATGCTTTGATTAGATGGGCTTCTGACGTTTTGTAACTACCATAATAACATATATATATAACACAGAGACACTCGTACAACGCCACACACCGACTATGCATACACACTTTTTATAATACATACCTATTTTATGTTTAAAATACATACCGTTTTTATATGAAAATAATTGTTAACGGAAACGGAACGTAGGAGCCTGGACCTTACAACACAGCAATCCTAAAGAGGTATAGGAATTCAATTAATTTGAAAGTAATCTTAGCGAAATAAAAATTTTATTCTAGCTTTTATGAAAATTAAAACTGATAAAAATCGTTTCTTTTTTAAAGCAAATATTTCTACCCTGATAAGAAGAAAAAGAAGACAATACAAATTGGCAAGACTAAAAAGATTCATCATCATCTGCCTAGCCTTTTCCCAACTATGTTGGGGTCGGCTTCCAGTCTAACCGGATGCAGCTGAATACCAGTATTTTACATAGAACGACTGCCTATCTGACCTCCAAAACCCAGTTACTGGGTAATACGATAGCGAGGTAACCCCTTGGTAAGACTGGTTGTCAGACTAAAAAGATTAAGAAGCAAAAAGAGAGCATCGAAATTCTTAACTCCAATTTTATTGTATCGTTTCGTTTCAAAATCTCTCGGTGTGAGAGTCACACGCACCCACTGTGTACAATGTTTATTTCATGTGCTGCCTGCGAAGCTAGAAGCTATTCACTGCATTGCCAGATTGATTTATATTACCACACCATTTGTAGACTGCCCACAACACGCCAGAGAGGCAGCCTCTATACCCGAATCGCTTTAGCGTTGCATTAGCGGTCATTGCCCTTTCTCTAATATTTGACAGTTCAAAAACATTTCATTTTTGTTGGTGCGGCGTGTGTAATTGGTTTCTGGGTGACGTCTCTGAGTGTGGAAATCAATCTATTAATATATATTGTTATATTGGGTTCTCATCTGTAAAAATAAAGTAAGATGTCAACATCTGCCTAGCCTTTTCCCAACTATGTTGGGGTCGGCTTCCAGTCTAACCGGATGCAGCTGAATACCAGTATTGTACATGGAGCGACTGCCTATCTGACCTCCACAACCCAGTTACTGGGTAATACGATACCCCTTGGTGAGACTGGTTGTCCGACTTTCGGGCTTCTGACTACTCGTAACGACTCTCAAAGATCCACGAATGACACAGCCGGGACCAACGGCTTAACGTAAAAATAAAGTAAGTTGTAATAGTAAATAAATTAAATAAATACATAAATATCTCTCCGTTGGTTAGGATCCCAAACTTTAAACTATTTAATGGTTTTTCACTATTCAAACATGTTGCAGATCACGATAGATATTGATTCAGGACGTTAACGGACTTTATATCATCATCATCTGCCCATCCTTTTCCCAACTATTTTGGGGTCGGCTTCGAGTATAACCGGATGCAGCTGAGTACCAGTATTTTACATGCAGCGACTGCCTATCTGACCTCCACGACCCAGTTACTGGGTAATACGAAACTCCTTGGTAAGACTGGTTGGCAGACTTAACGGACTGTATTTCAGTTTTTGAAATAAAGAATACTAGAAAATGTCAATGGGTCAGTGACCGATATTGCCACGCTAAAGCGATTCGGGAGACACACTGGTTTACGGCTATTTTCTATGATTTCCATCCATTTTGAATTGGAGTAGGCGATCGATAAATTATGATACAACGGTGTTCTAAAGTGGTCTACAAAGCGATAGAAATAGAACTACTTAGCCTTGGCCAAGACCGTACGGACTTTTCGTTGATGAGTCAGCGCAGGATATTTATACTTCCATTCCATACTAATATTATCTGTCTTTCACGCCAAACCCACTGAACGGATCATTGTAAAAGTTGAGAAAAAAAAGTAGCCTTCTCCACGCCGCAGGCTACTTTTTCATTCTAGATATTTATGTTATTCAGCCGAAAGACGTCACTGGTAGACATAGGCCCCAAGCACCGCCATCACAATCTGAATCGTTTTGAAGGATATTAGCAATATCCTTCAAAACGATTCAGATTCCAAAATCCTTCAGTATCCTTCAAAACATCCATTGCTTCATTATGTTCGAAATAATTGTCTGCTCAGCAATCTAAATAACGTAATGAATGTTGTTGAACTGTCAAAATGAAAGCCATTGCTACTGTTACTTGTTAGTGTGTTACGCACCTACCCCGCGATTCTGTGCATCCAGCGGATTCCTGCCTGCCTTCACCATGTTATCGTTCCACCTTGTGGAGCCTTCCTACGTCTGCCAGTGCGCGGTCGCCACTCCAGAACCACATATTAAACATGAATAAATACAAAAACTCGAAAGGTGTCAAGGGACACCCGGATGGAACGAAGTTCAAAGAGAGAGAGAGAGACAGACATCTCTTCAAGGCGAGAGTGAATAGGCTTCTTCTGGGCAAGCTCGTTCCACCGTAGATCTCATCCCTGCCTCTGGGCTGGATTGAGGTCAAGAGTGAGCCCATTGTCAATAAAAAAAAAAACAGAGAAACACGCGCACGCCGCACGGCTTACAACTATAGCAAAAAGTGTCGTTCCAACTTTTGGTCTTAATTTTTTCCGTCTAGCCCCCTTTCGCAACGCGCGATAAGGAACTTCGTTCCAAAATATATAAGTAATAAAATATGTAATGTAAAAATGTATAATCGAAAACTAGAAAATACTTTCTTTTTCTGAAAGTATTCTGTAGGTAAAAGGGGCTCGTTCACGGGAAGCGTTCAACGGCATTCACTGACAAGCTCCGCTCCACGTATCCGTTGTACCAGGCGCGCATAAATACTAAATAGTCTGCAATGTCGATTTCAAGTGCAGCATTCTGTGCGTTGTCGACTTGTCGTGTCGCCAGTGTGATAAATATTACTACACTTCAGTTGACTCACTCGGTTCTAGGCAAACACGCTGAGATTTCTAGCTTCATTTTCTGACTGAAATCTTGGTTTCTTGTATGCTTTGGAAGCCTAGGTAGGTTAGGTTAGGCTATTTTATTAGATATTTTGGCTGGACATCTTTCGAAGGCGATTAAAAAGCTTTAATCGAAGTGCATAATCAAGATTTTTTATTGTTAGCAACTTTGTTTAACGTAATAAATCCAAGGCGTCGTCTCTAGATTTCTTAGTAAGTAACTTTAATTAAATAGATTGAAAGGAATTACTGTGAGTTCAAATAGCTAGTAAAGAAGACTTGCTTTAAGTTTTACATTCAGACTCAGCACTTTTAACTGCCCTGTTGGTCTCGTGGTCGTAAGCGCGACTGCGGACCGTAGTGGACCGGACAGTGGACCCAGTAACTGGGTTGTGGAGGTCAGATAGGCATGTAAAATACTGGTATTCAGCTGCATCCGGTTAAACTGGAAGCCGACCCCAACATAGTTGGGAAAAGGCTAGGCAGATGATGATAATATTTTTTTTTGTTTATTTGTTTATCACATGTCTCTTTTGACATTACAGATATGTCTAATTATATAATACCTAGTACGTGGCCCTTGTAAACTCACCCAGTGTACAGGTGAGTATGTCTATGGCATCTGCCACCGTGTTGAGAGTGCGCAGCGCACGATTCAGCGGTGCGCGCCCCAGTAGGTTAGTGCGTGCGCTTGGCGCTGCCAGCAGCTGCGACTTGCCCGCCGCTCCACGTACCTATCTGGTAAATTAAACCCTATTTCTGATAATACACCTGAGTTTTGTATACTAGCTCTTAAGACTTTGAAAATATACGTAGCCAGTGCCACTTTACGCCTAATTTCTAATTTGTGACACCGAGACAGAATAAGGTAGGATACAGTGACGGGTATGCCCGGGTATCTTTTTTTTTTTTTTTTGAGGATGGGAAATCATCAAATGACTCCTCCCGCTCTGGGTGGAGCAGGAGGGAGTGTCAGACTCTTACTGATTAAAACCCACCCGTGTTCCTTCCTTAGCCCTTTATGTTCCAGGGCAGCGGTAAACCCTTTCGGATGTTCCCGCTACCCTGGCAGGCTTCGGCCCTATGGGGCCCCGTCGCTTTTGCTGACATCTCTTTGAGGCGCGCGTGGAACAAGTACACGCCGTCCGGCACGGGCCTAGTCCTGATCGGACGGAGAGCTACCCATTACTCTCCGCCCGCAGGCCCGCGCCTACGGTGGCCGGGAGTCGTCACGCGGCTCCCGACGCCCGGAGCGTCTCCCGCGGCGGCTGAGGTGTGAGGTGCGCAAGGTGCGTTCCCTCGCCCACCCCGCCTCCTCCTTCGCTAGCATGACTGCTTCGCAGAAGGAGGTGACTGCCTCCCACTCCCTCTCACCCCGGACCATGGCTTGAACCAGGGCCGGCCGCGAGAGGTCGCCGCCGCTGCCAATCGCCTCTACGAGGACACGGCGGTGCTCTGCCCAAGCAGGGCAGACCTCCACTGTATGCTCCACTGTGTCCTCTGGGCGATCCTGACAGTGGTGACACCCGGGCGTCTCCTCCCGCCTGATGATGTGCAGTGCCCGGGTATCTCTCGTACAGCTTTAAATAAATAAATCTGACGAATTTGTTCTGTATCCGTTCGTTACAATTAAAACCATCTTCAGCATAATATTATCCTAAACAACAGCCTACAGACAGTCCGGGGTATAAATCAATCCACCGATGCACCATACATACCTACTACTAGCGCCATTGAGAACGCATGAAATAAACATGGCATTGCATACAACTGTCGGACGTTTATGAGCTCCTAGTACACCACTGAGACTGATGAAGGGGAATTTATTATTTTAAACGTAACTAGCGATTTTTACGACTTGATACTCGTAAAAGATTTCCTTATTATAATTATGTAAGTTTAATATGATTGTATGAGAAACATAAACCTTCCGAAATAAATTAAATAAAAAAAATAATAATAAAATAATATAATAATAATAATTATATATTATTATATTTTTTATATAATAATTTTCTTTCTTTCTTTTTTTTCTTTAAATTCTCTAAGGCTACGTAAGTACGTACTAACAGATAGCTTATTCAGCACCTTTTTTTGTGAGGATCCTCATGGATACCCTCCGTCTGGAAAGAACGGAGGGGTATGTCGGACTCCTACCGACTAAAACCCCACTGTTCCTTCTAGTAACATGAGTCGGGGGCCTGGGAGATACTTGTCCAGTCACGAGCACTAATATATCAGCACTTAGAAAGTTTCAATAGCGATTTTTGCGCTAAATAACGAAAACAACAATGTAATACGACACATTGCACCTATGGGTTCGAAAATACTATGTTCGTAGTAACATAAAATTTCATAAAAAAAATAAAGGAGTAAATCGCATTTGAATAAAGCCAAGTGTATACATACTTATGCTCGTGATTGTATATTCGCCGCACCCTCGACTTGACCTTGCTTACCGCTTAAAGTCTAGTGATTTAACATCCTTTATATTTTTCTTTTCGCTAGGTAACCAGCGAAGGTGCCAAGCGCGCAGTGCGAACATTCTAGAGCTTTCGTTTCACTTCGCTATTCGCTAGGTGACTTGTTAGACTGTAGGAACCGCATCAACACCCAGACAGACACGAAAAGCAACTTTAGTTTATAATAAGCATAGATTTATCAAAAGTAAAACAGCCTTTATTAGACAACATTTCGCACAATACGCGAAAGACGCATACAAACTATTAATTAATACCAAAATACAATAAAAATAAAGTACCTAAGCGGTAGGGGTAGGACACATCTTTGGCGTGCAGCTCAACGACAATGATAGATTATGATGAAAATGAACTAGAAACTGCACTAACGCTATCTTTTATGTGACATGGTCGTCTTTGTCACGGTTTTAAGCTCTGACCGAACTGAGACCAATCCCATGCGGGATGCGGGAGAGAGGATATTCGCTTGCAAAGATTGTGTTAATCAAACTGCCCCTGCAGTCTCGACATTCATAGCGATCGCTTTACGACCGAATTCGGTCGCAAAGTCCTGTCACTCCATACATTACACCTGTCAAACCGGCACTTTGCGACCGAATTCTGTCGTAAAGCGATCGCTAAGAATATCGAGACTGCTGGAGCTGGTGCGAATAGTAGCCTAACGAGTCTACAGTCTGGTTTAAGTAATGAAAAAATCAAATCAAATCACTCAATGTGTTAGTGGCACCACAAATTAGCATCCACAGGTATGTTTCCTGATCCATTAGTTTACATTTTCGGAACAGACTATTTGATATAAACTTTTTTTCTTTACTTAAAGAGTTTCTATCAGAGAAACTGGTGGGCAATTCAAAATTTTGAGCAAATTTCATAGCTATTATTATGCGTTGAAAGTAGGTAGGTTTACCAGATAGTCAGGTGTAAGTTGAGTTAAACCAGGCAGTCAGGTAGTAAACGATTCAGACAGTTGAATCATCATCTGCCTAGCCTTTTCCCAAATATGTTGGGGTCGGCTTCCAGTCTAACCGGATGCAAATGAGTACCAGTATTTTACATGGAGTGACTGCCTATCTGACCTCCACAACTCAGTTACTGGGTAAGACTGGTTAATCGTTGTCACTTTCGGGCTCCTGACTACCTTTAACGACTGTCAAAGATCCACGAATGACAGCCAACCGAATGGGACCAACGGCTTAACGTGCATTCCGAGGCACGGAGGGGTCTCGGTATGTACAGATGGTCACCCATCCACAGACCAACTGCGGCAACTGTAGCTTAACCTGATCGATCGACCTGTGCGGCTGTTATTATTTAGCCACGGGTCCCTCACTTAATTCTTACCCAGGGCGGAACTCTAAAATGGTTCCACATAACGCAATCCTGGAACATTAATTCCAGAGAAAGAAATACACACAATTCTCATTAGATATCATATTAAATTCCCACTTTAATGACACCACAAACATGGCAGAATGAAACCAGCAACCTTGCGTGGTTATACAACGAATGTGGTCTGGAGTCTGTGGTATTCTTGTAACTTTATAGGTTGTCAACTTGAAAAACAAACAAACCAACAAGTTACTTAATTATAAGTAGAGACAAAAAAGATAGAATATGAAAAGGGAAACCGAAAAGTTCAAGGTTTTAATAAAGTATCTAATATCGTGTTACTAACCGTTTTGAATCAGAAGTGAAGTAATGTCAGGGAAATTAATTAAGTAGTACTAACTTAAATTTACCATAATTATATTCAAATCATAACTGTTATTCATCATTATCTATTTACATACGTAATTACATTTTTAAATATTTCAGTATAAAAAAAAATAAGTATAAAAACCTTTAATAATATAAAAAAATAGTGATCCACCGATGTCTGGAGCAGGGTCCAAGCTGCCGGTGGTTAGGGCTCCAGAGACAGGAACCTCCTCACAATGCGAGCCGTATCGAGGAGTACTGCCTTTTGAATCAGACCCTTGATCCAACCGCCTAACGAGAGCCTCGATGGATGTTGATAAAGGCCGAAAATCTGACAACCAGTCTTGCCAAGGTGTATCGTATTACACAGGGTTATGGAGATCGTATTACACAGGGTTATGGAGATCAGATAGGCAGTCGCTCCATGTAAAATACTGGTATTCAGCTGCATCCGGTTAGACTGGAAGCCGACCCCAACATAGTTGGGAAAAGGCCAGGCAGATGAGTCGGTCGACTATAATTTGCACGCAAGAGTATTAAACTCTGTTCTTTAATCATAGCTCGCTGGTCCTTTCAATACCAGGCTCGCAGATGACGTAACATGCCACCACAATGTCAAACTACCGATAACTTGTCAAACTTAGTTTAGCTTTGAGATCGACCAACTTGAGGACGCCATGTTGTAAAAACGACCTAGTTTTTGTTACGCTGTGTTTGAAGTTTCGGTTCGTTTGTTGACGGGAAGTCGATAGCAAGACGCGCTGGACGGTTAGTTAAGAGAACAGTATTGAAATTAATTAAAGTATCTTTTCAGATTGACCTACCATTTTGAATTTTAGAGATAGCATAAGCATAGCCTCCTATGTAGTTTTTAAGTTGTTTTTGTACAATCTTTTTTTGGTAAATAAACATTATTATTATTATAGCATAATCAGCCTAGAATGTTCCCACTGCTGGGACACAGGCCTCCTCTCGGTGAGAGGAAGTGGGCCGTAACCCACCACGCCGCCGGCCCATTGCGGGTTGGTAGATGTCACATGTCTTCGGATTTTTGGTTCTAGGACATGTCGGTTTCCTCACAATGTTTTCCTTCACCGTTTTGAGAGCAGTCGTGAAGAATTTTAGAGATTTATAAGTAATAATAGTCCTCCAGACCGTATTTTAATAATAGTTAATAATATAATAATAATAATAATTTTATTTCAAGTAACAAGACTCATAGTGTTAGTAGGTAACAATATACTTACAACCTATGTTAGTAATACACTTACAAAACAAAACCAAAAACAGAAAAACAGATTGTGACATCACTGCTGCACGGTGACAGGCCCAGCCGAAACCCTGCAGCAGTGGTTCACAAACGCACAGTCAAGCCTGCTCGCTCCTTGCGCACCTCACGCCTCAGCCGCCGCGGGAGACGCTCCGGGCGTCGGGAGCCGCGTGACGACTCCCGGCCACCGTAGGCGCGGGCCTGCGGGCGGAGAGTAATGGGTAGCTCTCCGTCCGATCAGGACTAGGCCCGTGCCGGACGGCGTGTTCGTGTTCCACGCGCGCCTCAAAGAGATGTCAGCAAAAGAGACGGGGCCCCATAGGGCCGAAGCCTGCCAGGGTAGCGGGACCATCCGAAAGGGTTTACCGCTGCCCTGGAACATAAAGGGCTAAGGAAGGAACACGGGTGGGTTTTAGTCAGTAAGAGTCTGACACTCCCTTCTGCTCCACCCAGAGCGGGAGGGGTCATTTGATGATTTCCCATCCTCAAAAAAAAAAAAAAAAAAGCCTGCTCGCTATCATAGACAGGATGCTGTTGGCGCTGCCCCGCACCCTACGGACCAAGGATGCGCACCGCTTCCGCATCACGGTGTAAAAACAGTCCACGTGAGCTTCAGCGAACATCCCTGATGCGCTGCAGTACCGGGGCAACCCCATCAACACCCTGAATGCATTATTATATTGGATGCGAAGGGAATAAAAGTAGGTATTTTTTTTTTTTTAATTTTCGGATACCTTTGTGGGACACGCATATTAAAACGCGGCCTGTCTGAGACCGCACTGTAACTGCCCTTTTACACACATATAAAAACGCGGCCGCTTTTACGATACAATAACGCGATTCTGTTCTTTGAAAGTGGTGTATTTTGAAATACTGTCAAACTTAAATAACTAAAAAAAAAGTATGTATTCATTATTTACCAGGGATCGTAATTTTATGTGATTATTTATGTCTTTTCTAGCAGCCTCCTATAAAAGAAAAAAATAAACTTTTTAAAAACAAGCTTTTATTACTTATTAATAAAAATGACTAAAAAGTTAAAATTAATTTAAACCTGATAAGAAATAAATAAAAGCGTATTACATTTTGATGGAACATTAAAGAACATTTAGAACATTGAAATTGATATTCTCCTCTGCATTATAAAATACGTCTTCAACACGTACTTAATTATAAAACTTCAAAGACTCTAAAACTCGACATTTCACATAATTCAACTTAATGAACACTTCAACTTGACAGCTTAGGACTAATGAAGTTCAAACAGAGCGAATATATTATATCATGCTAAGTTGTAAGTTGCCAGTGCTTAGCGCATCCGCGACACGATTGGATAACAAAGGGAGAAGAGTTGGCAGTTGTTTTAGTGGTAGTTTACATGGTATTACAAGTTGGAAGTTGGTTGGTTTGAGTTGAGCCCTCATAGTTGTGTGGGATATTTCTATTTGAAGCACTTGTCCCACCCGACGAGGAAGCGACTAGCCGTCATTGATTTTGTCGCTCAAGAAACGTACAAAAGATTTTAGTTCCCATGTAAGTAAACATACACACAGTCTTTACGACTTCACATAAAATCGAGATTTCTTTATTATATGTAGAGAAGGACACGTGCGACAAGGATGGTTTCTTTAAGGTGGAGAAGAAGAAGCCTCCTTGTCAGAACCAATGCGGCAACGCGCCGGCAGGACCCAACATGCTGCTGCGTCCAGCAATCTCGACGACGCAGCTGTACGTGTCCAGACTGCACCACTCCACGAAGGTTGAGGAGATCGTGGAGTACATGCGTGTGAAGAGCAACTGGACTTTGAGGTTCGAGAAGTTGGAGTCGCGTCACAACACGAACTTCAAGTCGTTCGTTGTGCGTGTGCCGACACATCATCTCGAGAAGTTCCTCAAGGAAGAGTTCTGGCCGAAGGGTGTTGTGTACCGCCGGTTTCGTGGCCGGCTACATGACACCAGTCAGCGAAACACGACGCAGATACCTACTTCGTGTGCGTTAGTTAGTTTTTAGTGTAATTATAATGTTGTATGTATTTATAGTATTTTTAAGTTATATTAATATTGCATTGTATGTGTTTATATAGGCCTTGATGCCTGAAATAAATGGATAAATAATAAATAAATATGTAAGTTTAATAATAATGTAATATACACATAAGCCTTTCGGAATAAATTCTTTAAATAATGGTAAACCGCATCAAAATCTGTTTAGAAGACCACCGCGGTCACACAGACGAGAGAGAAAAAGTGTAAAATATTATGTATAGATGGGATATTTCTTTTTTAGCTGTTCAACTGTTGAGCATTAAGGGTATAATTTAGTAGGTACAATTTGATGGACTGATTATCATTATATTTCAAGTATAACCATCTCTTATTTCATTTTTTTTTAATGTATGTTTATTTTATTTTATTTCATGTTTTGATTGTTGTTTTTATTTATTTATTATAATTGCATGCTGCACTGGTTAACGTCATCACGTCAGCGCCGGCTGCCGCTGAAAACCAGCGCTGGGGCTCTGTCTCGTATAGGGTCTTAGCATTATGCTGAGCGATGGCGGTTTTGCGTGAATGTGACGCATGTTTACCTCCAGCTTGTTTTTTTTTATTGTGTGTTTATGTCCTTTTTTTATGCGTCATGTTTGCCAAATAAATGCATTTTCTTTCTTTTCTTTCATTATGAACGAAGTTGTTATGTTATTGGTATACAGATAGGTTTGGGTTTACTATGTAACCCTTTATTCCTCACCACTTTTTGATTGGTTCACTTGTATTTTTAAGCTTATATTTTTCATCTGATCGACAATCGACATGAGATCAAGTACTTGATCTCTAGTTTCAGTAAATCCAATATTTTAAATGCTCTCGATGTCGCTCGCCGATTTCTAGTGGTTTTACTGTGTAATCTCTTATGTATTCAGCGATACTGCCGTTAAGACTGGTCATTTTGATTCATTTATTTTGTTTAATTTAATTTTTTACATTTTTCTCACACATTGAAGCAACAAGAATAATGTACCCAGGATTTTGTAATATCATTGATTTAATAACAGTTTCCTTCGAGTTTCTTTCCCGTTCTTCTTCATTCAGATCTACGTTTTGAAATGGGCATCAACTTTATGACTGACTGACCAACTCCTTGTCAATTTAAAAGTGCCTGAATGCCGAATATGAGTTCTTAAAATTCCCCTCACATAACTAATTACCTACACCTTAAATATAACAAAGTAAGCCATGAACATATAAAACCGCTCAATAATCGTCCATTGTTATCTACAAGGACATTCCTATAATTAAGCCAGCTACACACGTGCCATAGGTAAGCTTCATATGATCAGTCCTTAGAGAACTGTCAGTCCTACTTGACATGATAATCGCGCCTCGCATCTAAGTTTCCACATGGTAAGATACTTGAAACGGGTGAGGGTATGAGAGCGTATATTATTTTGGAAGATATGAACTAATTCGGAAATGTTTATCGGTTCATGTTAAACCCATTAAGCCCAAAGTTTCATCATCTGCCCAGCCTTTTCCTAACTATGTTGGGGTTAGCTTCCAGTCTAACCGAATGCAGCTAAATACCAGTATTTTACATGGAGCGACTGCCTTTTTTTTTTTTTTTTTTTCTCGCTGAGAAATGCTTTATGCATCCCCGTCTCGCGGGGGACCGAGACGGGGTATGTGGGACTTCATGTCGGAAGGACAGTATACCCACTAAAACTCAGCGGTGTTCCTACAAACGCCGTAATGGGAGGGCTATGGGAAATCAATACTTCCACGGCCCTCCCGGCGCACGCCCGCCAAGATGGTATGGCGGGCCCCGCATGCCCGCCAGGTTGGGGGGCTACGGGAATGGCCGGGAACACCTGGCCATTCCCGTCCCACAAGGTGGAGGCCTGTGCAAAACAGGCAACGAAGCCCCCGCACCCGTTGCCTGCTGGCCTCCACGCCTGCCTGAAAGGCGGGCCCCGCATGCCCCCCGCGTTGGGGGAGCTACGGCCGCAGAGGATAGGGAGAGCGGCAACGAAACACCGACACTCCTCTTCCCCTGCGGCCCCGCCGCGTCCGCCATCATACGGTGGCGGCCCCGTCAAGGCCGCGGAAGGAGGGAGAGCCTCTCCCGCCGCGGCCTCTATCCTCAGCCGCAATGTCTCCCTCACGGGGGACATCGCGGCCCGCCTCAGGTAGGTCGCGATGTCGCGCAAGCGGCACCGCAACCTACCCGTGGGCCGCTACGTCGGGCTAAACCGCACAGCCCGGACGAGCGGCCCCCGCCTGGGTCCCTCTTAGCTTCACCGTGGCCCGCCCAGCCACGGCTACTGAGCCCCCCCGCCTCGACAATGCGGGAACCCACTGGGGGGGATGGAGCGACTGCCTGTCGAACCTCCACAACCCTGTTACTGGGTAATACGATACATTTTGGTATGGCTGGTTGTCAGACTTTCGGGCTACTGACGACCCGTCCCGACTGTCAAAGATCCACGAATGACAGCCACGTCCAACAGCTTAACGTGCTTTCCGAGGGACGGAGGGATCTTGGTATGTAAAGATAATGGTCACCCATCGACGGTCCAATTTATTAATTGTATAATTAGCATTAACAATTTCATCATTCATTATTTTATTTTTCATGAGTTCAATTCTTATAAGGAAGGCTTGGTCGGACTCCTGTCAAGAGCTAGAACTTGTGTTTTGAGTCAATCAACTCAGCATATTGCAGTCCACTGCTGGACACAGCCATCTCCCAGGCTGCGCCATAACTCCCTGTCCTCCGCCTTCCACACCCAGTCTGTACCAGCCACCTTCTTTAGGCCGTCCGTCCATATAGCTGGGGGGCGTCCCTCACTACGCTTGAGGGAAGGCTGTTTTGAGTACCTACCAACCTTGCAGTGCCAACAGAATTCTTAAGATATTCCCTAGGCCTTGAGCTATAGACAAAACATTAGTATGATAAATCATGAAAACAATAAAACTATAAAGCCAGAAATAGTCCTAAGTCAAAGGCTACTTAGTCATAAACTAGAAATAGTAACCAACGTGTGTTTGCATAAACATATGACCAAACAGCAAGCACTGATAACATAACATCACACCTGTATTTCACGAGGGGTAAGGCAGAGTTGTACAGACGCCAGCACATCAAGGTACTACAATCTGTCGAATTTCTTTAATAGATTTTCAACTTTATCGCTTAAGCATTGGGTTCAAAGTTTATTAGGAAAAGAAACAATTTTGGTGGCGAGCCTATTGCCATCGACAGATCACGAATCCAGACTCCGGGCTGCTCCTGAGAAATACCTGATGGAAAAAATCCAGTTACACATTGCCTCACCTGGGAATCGAACCCAGGACCTCATGCTCAGCAGTAGCGCTTGCGACCACTAGACCAACGAGACTATATAACATTTCTGTTAAAAAATCATCGAGACTTAAATTTCCACCCGAAGGATCCTGGATGCAAACATTGATTACTCAACATTATTTTTAGGACAAACAATACAATTTCCAGAATAAACAAGTTGAAATGGCAATGGGCCGGCCATATTAACCGTAGAACTGATGACCGTTCGGGTAGACGTGTTTTTGAGTAGAGACCGTGAAGCGGAAACGTAAGGTAGGATGCCCCTCAGGGTAGGTGGAGCGACGATCTTCGCAGGGTGGCTGATTGATGAAAGTTGCCGAAGTCCACTGAGACTGACTGAAATCTGAGTTGTAAGTTGCTGAATGGCGTGCAATTGGAGAGGACTATGTCCAGCAGTGGACTGCTGTAGGCTGATCATACAATTTAGGTAAACACTCTTCGATCAATAATAGTACGAGATTAAGGATCAGGAACAAAAATCAGTCGCTCAAGTGGCCACGTTTGCACACACGTAAACATCTACATTTCTTAGAAAAAAGTTTAATAATATTAACAACTTCAGTTTATTATAAACCTTAATGCTTAAACATAAAGTTTAATTACCATTGCAAAATATATTTAAAATGTCGCTTGAAAATAAAATCATTCTATTTTTAAATTTTCAGTCATGTATTCTAAAATGAAACTTAAATTCTTTAGTAATAAGGTTAAAAACATACTAATTTGAAATAAGACCACAAAAGTATTTGTGGTCTTATTTTTCGGGCCGTTTTTGAAGCGCTTATCGGGAATCTAGTACTATTATTGATCGAAGTAAACACTTCGAGCATGGTTCTCCATTATATCGGTATTCATAATTATGACGTCACACAATTCCGTAATGACAGTAATTCTGAGTTAAATTGAGAATGATCGCACGATGAGCATTTATCTCGAATAATGTTAGACGAAGGTGTTCACGTGGGTGATAATAACCGTTTGATGTCATTTCCGCTGTGGAAACTATTGTGAGGTAGTTCAAAAGGTATGTTTAGTGGAAGGAGTGACTGATGTTAATTAAGACACTGCGTGGTTTGGTTATAAGACCACCCAAGCTGGTAATTAGGATGTATTAACATGTTTTGCGAAGTGAAACATGCTGGATTCATACCCATTGGTTCATGGACATGCATGTATCCTGCGTGCGCTATTTAGTTTCCGAAAATGTAAACAAAATATGTGTTGTAGGAAAAATTACTTGTAACACACGTAAAAATCAGTTAGAGCTAAAGGTAAAATTTTTGTGACTTTTTCAATAGTACTGGTCATCTTGAAATTAACTTAATTAACATTATATGAGGGGCCCGTGGCTAAATAATAACAGCCGCACAGGTCGATCGGTCAGGTTAAGCTACGCTTGCCGCGGTTGGTCTGTGGATGGGTGACCATCTTTACATACCGAGACCCTTCCGTGCCTCGGATCCTGGATGTCATTCGTGGATCTTTGACAGTCGTTACGGGTAGTCAGAAGCCCGAAAGTCTGACAACCAGTCTTACCAAGGGGTATCGTATTACCCAGTAACGGGTTGTGGAGGTCAGATAGGCAGTCGCTCCATGTAAAATACTGGTATTCAGCTGCATCCGGTTAGACTGGAAGCCGACCCCAACATAGTTGGGAAAAGGCTAGGCAGATGATGATGAATATTATATTATACATATAAAGTTGATATTCGCTTATCAACTGGGTGCTCTCTGGTGGTGCTCTCAGAATTATGTTGTAGCACCTTCCACCGACAGAGAAACAAAGTACAAAGTGATCCGGCAACGAACCAAAGTTGTCGACATAGCTCACAGAATAAGCAAGCTGAAGTGGCAATGGGGCGGCCATATTAGCCGTAGAACCAATGACCGTTGGGGTAGACGTGTTCTTGAGTGGAGACCGCGAATGGGTAAACATAAGGTTGAAACGCCCTCGGGCTAGGTGAAGCGACGATCTTCGCAGGATGGCTGGTAGCAGCTGGATGAGAGTTGCCGAAAATCGAGTTGAATGGCGTGCAATAGGAGAGTAATTTTCAGCTGTTCATTTATAAGCTATATTAAAAAAGACTAGAAAATAAAAGGGCCCACAGCCTACAAATTCAGATTTAAGCTTTAATAAATTAGTCTAGGAAAGGACGTTCCCAGCAATATATCAGCACTGCCTATTTATTTAGAAACTATTCTGAACTACATTCAAATCCTTCTTTCCAATTCATGGTTATTTCCACTCAAACAAATATGAACTTTATTTTTAAACAATTTAAGTTGATTTCACAATCACTAGCACTTTTGAGAAAGTCATAAACAATTTTGAAGCGCAAACTAAGCTCTTTAACATACAATTTTGTTTACGTTTTTGGAAATTTAGTAATTGTGAACGCAAGATAGATGATAAAAACCTTCTGCATTTGCAAAACAGAGAGCTGATTCACCGATACCAGATGTAAATTCAACGTGTACGACTACCACATACCAAGGCATACACCAACGTTCGACGGAATAAATTATACATAAGTTGTAGCAAGGACATTCTGCGAGTTTTATCATCTGTTTGATCAATTGCGAATGCTAAGTACCCATGTTGAGTAATATTTATCAGTTATTAGGACTGTCGTATGGTTCTGGGAAAAGGCTCCTTCCTTTATTACTGTATGTCATTAAAACGATGTAGGATGTGATGTCATGGGGACAGAAAACCATTTTTTTTTTACAATATCATTGAATCGTCTAGCGCGGATTAAAAATAAATAATATTTATTTTATTGCTAATATTTTACATAATATTATATCTATTTTATTATATATTTATTACTATGATTGCCCGTGACATCACAGCGGGCCCTATCAGAATACCAGCGCTGCGACATTTATTTTTTAAATGTCGAAGCATCATGCTGAGATAGGAGCCTTTTGGCCTCGTATAGCACTTTCTGTTTCATTTTTTTCCTTTTGTTACTTTTTTATACAATTTGTTTTATTTTTATTTTTAACTATGTTTAGTTTAGTTTATGATCCTGTACGAGTCGCAATAAATACTTTTTCTTTCTTTCTTTCTAATCGAGATAACTGTGCATATTTGTTTACCAAGCAGATAAGTTGCAGTGGAGCAGTGGTGGGCTAGTGGTATCGGCCTTAGTTATGAGATGTGGGACGTGGGTTTAAACCCAGAAAAGCACTTTTTTAATTTCATCACCACAGCTCTCAAAACGATAGGAGGGGCCCGTGGCTAAATAATAACAGCCGCACAGATCGATCGGTCAGGTTAAGCTACGCTTGCCGCGGTTGGTCTGTGGATGGGTTTACATACCGAGACCCCTCCGTGCCTCGGAAAGCACGTTAAGCCGTTGGTCCCGGCTGTCATTCGTGGATCTTTGACAGTCGTTACGGGTAGTCAGAAGCCCGAAAGTCTGACAACCAGTCTTACCAAGGGGTATCGTATTACCCAGTAACTGGGTTGTGAAGGTCAGATAGGCAGTCGCTCCATGTAAAATACTTACTGGTATTCAGCTGCATCCGGTTAGACTGGAAGCCGACCCCAACATAGTTGGGAAAAGGCTAGGCAGATGATGATGCTCTCAAAACGATGAAGGAAAACATCGTGAGGAAAGCCTGGCAGGCTTCGGCCCTATCGGGCCCCGTCATTCAAGTCGTTTTGGCCTTATATAAATACTAGCTGTGCCCCAGGGTTTCGCCCGCATAAGTTTCGATCCCGTGGGAATAACGGGATTAAAATTATCCTATGTGTTAATACTGGTTATAAGCTATCTGTGTGCCAAATTTCATCCAAATCCGTTCAGTAGTTTTTGCGTGAAAGAGTAACAAACATACATCCATCCATCCTAACAAACTTTCACGTTTATAATATTAGTAGGAAGTAGGATTAGTAGGATGTTCGTTTTACGTTCAAACAGTTTTCTGGTCTGTTACACTAAAATACCACAAGATAAAGCCCACATACACCAATAAATACTTTTCCTTAATTAATCTACCCAACACTACAAACTTGAATGAATACCGTCCATCGGTTACTAACCATAACTCGTACAGACAGACACACAGACGGGAAAACGGGACTTGTTTTATTCATGAAACGCTAGTGGAGTGATTAACTTTGAATAATAAGCATGTTTCCTCATAATATTCATAACTATTGGAATTCGCTTTTACCGTATTTGGGAGTTTCAACACGTTGTTAATTTCGTCTTTCACCATCGTGTGTTACAAATTAATTTGCAAAACTTGGCGAAATTTATTGTCTGTTCGTTTATTGTGTAGGTATTGATTCAAAAATCAAAATCAAAAGTCATTTATTCAAATTAGGTTGAGAATCGGCACTTTCGAACATCAAAATTACAAAAGACAGTCCCCCAAAACGCCCGCCCTTCACTTTTATATTGAAACATATATCAAATAAATAAAACTGCTTATTGTAAATGTTTTGAGCATAAATTATTGGAAATGCTTTCAAATAGGTACTTAATTTAAACAAACTATTTCTACGAGTATGCAACTAGAAAAAAAGTAGTTGATCACACTTTTTCAAAACGGTGAAACTTTCACTGCTTTCAAAATGGTGAAAGAAAACACTGTGAGGAAACCGGCTTATCCTAGAACCAAAGATTCGAAGACATGTGATAACTACCAACCCGCACTGGACCCGCGTGGCGGATTATGGCTCACTTCACAACACAGAGGAGCCTGTGTCCCTGTGTCCAGCAGTGATAACATTATAGGCTGATTATGCAATAATATTTACACCAGATATAGAGCCTGACGCCATCTTACCATGAGGGTAGGCAGAAACCACAGAACTCCACCTGCTGCGGTGCGATTCTGTAACCATATCACCGTGAAAACTTAGGTGAAGTGAGCGTGGAGTGAGCTAATGCTAGGGATTTACACTATTTACAGCTCACTCTAAGCTCACTTTTTTTTTTTTTTTGAGGATGGGAAATCATCAAATGACTCCTCCCGCCCTGGGTGGAGCAGGAGGGAGTGTCAGACTCTTACTGACTAAAACCCACCCGTGTTCCTTCCTTAGCCCTTTATGTTCCAGGGCAGCGGTAACCCTTTCGGACGATCCCGCTACCCACTCTAAGCTCACTTCACCTAACTTTTCACGGTGAGATTTTTCAGAATTGATCGGCTGCTAGAATCCTAACCTTTTGTTACGTTCAAACAGATGTATATCGAAAACGAAACAGTCATACACTCACGCCGGTTGCCGGGTACCACCCATACAAATAGGGTATTCTATCTATCAAAAACGAATGATTAATTTTCCCTACCTAGTAACTCTACGTACACACCTAAAAACTTCAGACCAGTAGACACATAGAGCAATGAGTCGGAAAGCACCTCAAAGGCAAACAAAGCAAGTAGTTGTACCAACACTGCGCCGGCGTCGCTTTCCGTGACACCGGCTTCCTGTATGCAAAGTTGTCTATTGTTTTGTACAAGCGTGATTAAGTAATAGAGTAATAAAATATACTTTCTACATTGTTAAGGAGAAGTTAGTTGAAATACTGGTAATATGAAACCTATACTGCTTGCAAATCCTACTTCCTACTAATATTATAAACGCGACAGTTTGTGTGGACGGATGAATGGATGGATGGATGTTTGTTACTCTTTCACGCAAAAACTTGATTTTGATGAAACTTTACAGTAATATAGCTGATATAATCAGAATAACACATAGAATAATTTTTATTCCGATATTCCTACGGGATCGAGACTTATGCGGGTGAAACCGCGGGGCGCTGCTGACGCTGCTTGACGGCACGGTTGGCGCAGTGGTTAAGCGATTGACTGCTGCGCTGCGTGTCGCGGGTTCGATTCCCGCACGGAACAAATATTTGTATGACCTACATGTATTTGTTCCGAGTCTGGGTGTTTTTCTATCTATAATATGTATGTATTTACAAAAAAAAAATGTATATAAGTAGTTTATCAGCCATCTTGTTACCATAACACAAGCATTAGGTTGCTTAGCTTGGGACTAGATGGCGCTGTGTGAAATGTCCAGGGATATTATTGTCCAGGGATATTATATTATTTCATTTATAATAGGTTCGTAAAGTTGTGGAAAGTCACTATTTTTTTATAAATTTTTAGAGATGAAGGTTTTTTTTTACTTTTTGTTGTGTGTATTACGCAAGCGATTTGATTGTACTGATCTATACTCACTACAACTGATGTTAAGGTCTAAACTCAGATTTTTTATTTGCTAGACTAAAATAACAGTTGCGATCGACCCTTTTTTTTGTCAACATGACATTAATTTAATGATCGCAGCGTCTAGCAAATTAAAACTAAGAGTTTAGACCTTAACATCAGCTATCCTTTATAACGTACAAATGAAATAAACCTCGGTTCACACAGGAAGGATATGGTTTCCGGGAACGGGAACTCTTGATCTCAATTTCCTGAAATCCCGTGTTTCCCTTTGGTTCCGGGGAAAAGTCGTAATCTTTATCATTCTTTGAAAGTAAATATTACTTACGCTTAGCAACAGTTTCTTCAAGAAATATTTGAGCGAGGTCTTACGTAATCACGACGTATGTAGTGTACTTTATACATAAGCAGTCTATAATGTTCCCACTGCTGGGACACAGGCCTCCTCTCTGTGAGAGGGAGTGGGGTGCAGGTAATCCACCACTCGGGCCTAGTGCGGGTTGGTAGATGTCACACATTTTTGAATTATTGGTTCTAGGACATGCCGGTTTCCTCACGATGTTCTCCTTCACAGTTTTGAGAGCAGTGGTGATAAAATTATTTACACTAAGTAAAGCGCCTGCCTGGGTTCGAATCCAAGACCTTTACCGTACTTTATGCTTTGTGTGTACTTTATGCTCATGCGTCAATCCCAAACGGCTCGAAAATCCTATCCTTCCTTAATATTTCCTTCGTTAATATTATAAATGTGAAAGTTTGTAAGGATGGATGGATAAAATAATAAAAATTATTATTTATTTAATAAAAACGTTTACAAAAGGTGTACCTTTAGCCAAGAGTGGCAAATTTCCCATACAACTACAGTCCGTAAAAATACACAACTAAAATATTTATTTTTTATTACAGGTGCAAGTAATGATGGTTCGGAATTCGAGTGTTAGGTAGCAACCTACCCGATCTAGGTTTAATTCAAACCTGTGTTTCAGACCATCACTTTACATTTCAATTAAATTTGGGAATTAAATTTTTAAATAAAACTGGTACTTATATAAAAATAATGATTTAACAACTCTGCGAAAAAGCACAATAGTACATTAATACCTAATACTAAGCCTATGTTAACATACAAAAGTAAATACTTACAAGGGAATAAATTCAATCATGAGAAAATTTCTAGAAGTTTTTCTGTGTCTGTGTAATTGAGTATCGCTAAGTAATCTGATAACATTGTACTACATTTTTTATAGCTTACACTATAGAAGCTTAGTAACTTGTTAAGTCTATTATACAGAAAAGGTCCTAAGGACACATAAAATCAATTAGCAAACGCATGTTTAGTTTGAGGCTTTCTGCAAACCAAGTCCTTCCTTCTCTTGTCGGAAGGTACTGGGTCAAAAGGAAGATGGATGTTTGTTACTGTTTCACGCCGAAACTACTAAACGGATTTAGATGAAATTTGGCACACAGATATTTTATAACCAGAATTAACACAGGATATTTTAACCCGATATTCCTACGGGATCGAAACTTATGCGGGTGAAATCGCGGGGCGGAGCTAGTCTAATATAAATATGCGTAATTCATACTTAACTTACCCCTTCGGGGGCTAAAGGCGTGATGTTGTGTAATGCTGACTACCAAGGATGCACCGGACGTCCTGACGGCTGCATAAATTAGTAACCCCTTTCTTTGAGGTTTTTAATGCGTGAGGGATACCTAATTAATGCAGCTGTTTGTACTTAAATAATTTTCGTTACATGTGGAGGCACTTTTAATGCGCTTAAGTTGGTAGTTAGTTAGGGCTTTGACACATAACCTTTTGAGCACCCTCCCAAAAATAATACTTCACTTTTTAGGGTTCCCAAAAGGTGCCAATGGGACCCTATTACTAAGACTCCGCTATCGGTCTGCCTGGCACAGGGCCGTATCTTTTGAACCGTAATAGTATATATATATACCATAATAGTAGACACTTGATTTTTACAGAATGTGTAATACTATAGCCGCTATGACATCAAATAATACAAATAAAATAAAGTTAAAAATTTAAGGCGATCCCCATACAAGTAAAGTGTTTTAAATTATACTAAAGTATTTTTTTTATATGTAGTAGTACCTGTGTAGTATGTACCTGTAATGTCCCATAACCGTGGAGCAGACCATCATGTTGATGGCCATTTCGAACATAATATGAAGCAATGGATTAGCAATATCCTTCAAAATGAGCCAGATTGTGATTGATACGATATGAGTGGTAAGGAACCCTTCACGTGCGAGTCCTACTCGCATTGACCACTTTTTTATTACTGTGTTGTTACACAACAGTTGATATTTTAAACTAGTTCGTTACCGCGTTGTTACCGACGGGTGACATTTACGCAGGTGCGCTGTAACCGTTGCTTGGTAACTGTCGGTAACTGTTGGCTAACGGCGGCAAAAAACTGTTGCGCGTTATTACGGACATTAATGAGGGGTAGTTTAAGTTTCTACACGTTCGGTCTCATGGAAGTGAAAAGCTTAGCTCAATGGCCAATTTGCTGAGTTAAACGGAACCCGATTAGTGACCAGAGAAATCTTGCTGTCAAGTCGTGATTTCATTGCTGGTAGTTCTGAGTCCGCATGCAGCTTTGGAACTCCGATACAGTAAGTTGCGTTAAATAGCATTACATTACATAATCAGCCTAACAAGTTCCCACCGCTGGGATGCATTCCTCCTCTCCAATGAGCTCTACCACGCGGAAATATACCACGCGGGCCTAGTCATCATCTGCCTAGCCTTTTCCCAACTATGTTGGGGTCAGCTTCCAGTCTAACCGGATGCAGCTGAATACCAGTATTTTACACGGAGCGACTGCCTATCTGACCTCCATAACCCAGTTACTGGGTAATACGATACCCCTTGGTAAGACTGGTTGTCAGACTTTCGGGCTTCTGACTACCCGTAACGACTGCCAAAGATCCACGAATGACAGCCGGGACCAACGGCTTAACGTGCTTTCCGAGGCACGGAGGGGTCTCGGTATGTAAAGATGGTCACCCATCCACAGACCAACCGCGGCAAGCGTAGCTTAACCTGACCGATCGATCTGTGGGATGTATGTAGACAGTAAACCAGACCAGCACCAGTACCAGTTGACTGGTAGAAAATGCCATGGCATTAAGTCCGCCTCTGTACATTTATGTGCTTGAAGTATTAAATAAACAAATAAAGCATGCCAAAAAGATCGCCAAAGATATTTTTTTTTTTTGCGAAATCCGATTATTTTTCGTAATGCAATTTCTTACCCAGTACTAGTAACAAGTGGAATCATTGAAAAGTTTCGTTCAAAACAATTCTTCTCCTTCCGTGGTTCTTACAAAAACTTTTACATGGCTAGCTAAGTCATGCCAGATGGTTAATTATAATTTGTTTTCTTCCTGAAGAAGTTTTTTTTTGCGTTCGTTGGAATTCATTTAATGGCACGTGCAATGTGAAGGGCATGGTGTATTTTTATTTTTAGGTGCCCTTTGCAATGTGTTCACTTAATGTGTAAATGTTACTTTTTAAAAGTAATTAACCTTTAACAAAGTAGTGCATTATGTGGAAAGTTGAAGTCTAAAGAGTCTTATCATAAGTTTTAGTATATTTTTTTCATTTGTCTTGTCCATCTTTTAGTACAGACGTCAAGCTACTACAATCTGTCAAATTTCTTTAATAGATTTTCAACTTTATCGCTAAAGCATTAAGGTTCAAGGTTGATTGGGAAAACTTGACAGTTTCGGATAGCTTGACCTGCTGGCGACTGTACAATGTCTTTTTTTTTAAACAAACAAACAGTATGCATAAATTACAATATATAGTTGGGCTACCTCATGTAACCCAGTTTGTACCAACATGACATCAATATCTAAATAGTACTTATTACTCAGTCGCTTTTTTGTGATCGCTTTATCACCCTATAAATAATTCTCCCACTGTTGGGACGCAGCTGAAGGAGTGGGCAGTAATCCACCACGTAGGCCAAGTACCGGTTGGTAGTTGTCACATATTTTCGAAAAAAATTATTCCTCATGGTGTGTATGTTTCCTCACGATATTTTCCGGTTTGAAGTAGCAAAGCAACGTAAAGCGCCTGTCTGGGTTCGAACCCACAACCTACAACTCGTAAGTCGCGGGCGTTAGCACTGTGCCACCACTGCTCCCAATTGCCAATTGATATTCAAAGATCAATATTCACACATAGGAAGTTCAAAAGTAAAATATACTCTTTGAACTAGATCGGAAAGCCATCGTTCAATTGTGCATATGTGTCGGCCATTTGCAAACATCATATATTTCATTCCAAGAAGTTTGTGACTTTCTGTGCTAGTCAATATTCAAAGCTAATAATGCATGAGGGATGGGAATATACTGTGTTTTAAGTACAGACAACAAAATACATAAGTAACCAGGGTCTTCGGATGTAGTTGAAGTATAGTAAGAAACCGATGGATGTTTTCGAATCATAGAACATCATGCTGTCATCAGCATACTGCTGTCTTATGGGAAATGACCTCTTGACCATTTTTTCCTATCACAACGCAAGTCTACCATTAACCTCCCGGCTGCTATTTGAGATTGAAAATGCCAAAAATCATATTTTAATTACAAGTTTATAGTTAAAACATGTTCACGGTGTTAAATTCAATTAAAATTTGGTATGTTCGACACTTGAATGAAGTCCTTTAATTTGGTAAATGAACTGTTTGTTTTCTATTAATTAAATTGTCTTGTATGGATCAGAATGTTGGGCCACAAAACGGATGAATGAAAGGCAATTGCATGTAGCTGAGATGAGAATCCTAAGAGGGAATGTGAGGTGTTACAGGAATGGGTAGAATAAGAAATGAGTACATACATGAAAGTGGCACCGATAACTGAAAAGTTGCATGGAAATCGGTTGTAATGGTATGGACATGTCTTACGGAGGAATAAGGAAAATGTCGTGAGGAAAGTTTTGAGTATGAATGTCGATGGCTATAAGAGTAGGAGAAGACCAAAGAAACGATGGATGGACTGTGTGAATGATGATATGATGATGTCTTCTATTAATTTAATTCGGAAACATCCATCGGTTTCTTACAAACTTCAACTATATCCGACGACCCTGGTTACCTATCTCCTTTGGTGACTGTACCTTGCGTTCGATATTACAGTTTAGTTTATTAAGTTCGCTTTACTATTGACTTGTAGGAGTTCCGGTTTTGATTGATATCGGTTAAGTTATCTGTATCTACTAGCTTTTGTCCGCGACTTCGTTCATGTATAATTTCTTGCTCCCTCAACCCATCTAATTACCAGTGCTGATTTTCAGTGGTTACCCAAAGACGTACGGAGACCAAGTTTTAGGTAACAAAATAAAATAAAACTAAGAACAATTACATAAAATATTAAATTTATTAACCGCTTGCCAGAATTCGAGCTTTAAAAAAAAAACATTAATAACAATGAATTACATAAAATATTAAACTCATTCACCGCTTGCCAGATTTCGAACTTAAAAAAAAACATTAATAACAATGAATTACATAAAATATTAAATCATTCACCGCTTGCCAGAATTCGAGCCTTAAAACATGAAATAAACATTAATAACAATGAATTACATAAAATATTAAATTCATTAACCGTTTGCCAGAATTCGAGCTTTATAAAAAAACATTATTAACAATGAATTACATAAAATATTAAACTCATTCACCGCTTGCCAGAATTCGAGCCTTAAAACATGAAATAAACATTAATAACAATTAATTACATAATCCACCGCTTGCCAGAATTCGTTTAGGATCGCAAGCTAACACGTACAGTTTAGTTTTATATAAATAAAAATAATTATGGAGTACATTCCGAGTAAGCTCACGGGACTGTCGGGAAAATATTTAATGTTCTTTTTATCGTAACTGCAGTGAAACGCCGCTTTGCAGTTTCCATGTTTTTTGTCTCTTTGTTAAAGCGAGGGGTATTAAACTGAATGCTTGCCGTCTCTTTTATAATTAACAGGGACAATACGGGTATAATGAGAACCTCCTCTTTTTTCGTCGGTTAATAAAATTATACGATTGGATTTTCAGAGGTCCTACTAATATTATAAACGTGAAAGTTTGTATGGATGGATGTTTGTTACTCTTTCACGTAGAAACTACTGAACGGATTTGGATGAAATTTGGCACACAGATGGTTTATTCTGATGATAACTAATCTAAACTCAATAAATAAGCAAAATCCCTAAAAACTAATATCTATACGAATGACTAATCCTACCTAACAGTATTACAAAATAACCTACGGTCACATCGTACACTTTAAAATAATACCTATACTTTAAAATTAAAATCTATACTTACGACTTATATAAAAATAAACCTAAATAACTCTAAAAACTAAAAGGAATAAAAATGATCTCCATTTGACTTAACCTACGACAAACTTATTATTTGCGGTTGGTACAGTATCGGGTCTAGGGATCGAACCGCAAAATTAAGTTTGTTTTTTATTTTATATACTTTTCCGGGATAAGAAGTACCCAGTGTGGTGCCCAGGATATTAAAGAATAATTATACCAAGTTTCATCGAAATCGAACCGGTAGTTTTTGCGTGATGCCTGAACAAACAGACAGACAAACATTTTTTTAATCACATTTTTGGGTTCGGTGTCGGTCAAGTAACACCCCCTGCCATTTATTTTTTTGATATTTTCAATGTACAGAATTTTCACTTCTACAGATTTATTATAAGTATAGATTATTAACAGAATCTTCAGAAAAATAATTAAACGTTTTTAATTACGAAAATTGTCCTGCTGGTCTACTACTTTGTACATCGTTGTACAAAGTAGTAGAGTCGCAATCTCATCTCAGCGACAATCAATGTCAAAAACTTGTCAACTGAACTTGGAAATTAGGGTTATTTTTAACAGATTGAGTCTGAGATCTGTGAACGTCCTTAAATATTACGAGAATTACCCCTCAGGACACTCAAAATACCTTTATCGTAGTACCCAATAACTGGGTTGTGGTGGTTAGATAGGCAGTCGCTTCATGTTAAATACTGGTATTCAGCTGCATCCGGTAGGACTGGAAGCCGACCCCAACATAGTTGGGAAAAGGCTAGGCAGATGATGATGACCTCTATACTGAGGCTAATCCCGCGCGGGATGCGGGATGTAACTCCGCGCATCTTTAGCTTTAACGATAATGAAGTCACGCGACATACAAGCCAGTTGATACAATTGGCACGAGCATATTTGGTCCCGCATCCCGTGCGGGATCCGCCTCAGTTGCACCAAAGCTTTATAATCACGGTTAGTACCGTGATTATAAAGCTTTGGTGCAACTTTCAACCAAAATTACACGATCGCATGAACATTTAAACTTTTAAGAGTTAGTTGGTATAAATAGACTGAGAAAGTCCGTTGGGAAAATATTAACGTTCTGTATTTAATGTAACTGTTGAAAGAGATACTTCTTTTTTTTCCGTGTGTTTTCAATCTTTTTGTTAGCTTTCGGTGGACGTTTATGTTGTTTTATTGAATTTTGTTTGCTTTTAAATTGTTTTGAGGTAGAATTTTAGTAGCTATATTTCTTGTCATTATTTTTCAGAAAACGTAGGTATCTTATGTGTTAGGATTCTAAAGATATTTTATATTGAAAATATAGGTGCAGCCGTGCAGTATATGGTGATATAGCGAAATTGTTCAGCCATATTTTACACAGTGCCGCATGCTAATGTTACAAAAATATAAACAGTCGATGTTTACTTTTTTTTTTCAGTCAAGATTTCTGTTACGCTATAAAATTAAAGATTATAACTTACAGGAAAGGCAAAAATCGGGCAAAACAGGCTTCATGTCTGTTAAAGTAGTATAGCGCCAGCACATCAAGGTTCTACAATCCGTCAAATTTCTTTAATAGATTTTGAACTTTATTTCTAAAGCATTAAGGTTCAAGGTTGATTTGGAAAATTTTACAGTTTCAGGTAGCTTGACCTGCAGGCTGGCGTCTGTACATTATGAATGTTGAATTTAGGTAATAATTATTATAAAGAGGTAAAATTTGAGAATTTGTATGTAGGAGGTATTCTTCGGAACTACTGATCCGATTCCGAAATCATTCAAAACATTGCAGTGTGTCATAGGATATATTTTATGTTTAATCGACTGAATGCCGTAATTACAGAAACAAATAAAAAGCCATTGTGTCTCGCGTGGATCCACGTTCATACGAAGGGTTTTCACGCGGACGAAGCCGTGGACAGAAGCTAGTAATTTAATCTAACGACTAATAGAAACACATCGTAGTAAAAAATAACGAAACTTTTGAACCGCAAACTAAACCAATCAGTTAATTCAAGCTCCGGTGCATCGATTTTAATTATCAACTCAAACATAACTGAACCGTATATAATTTTATTAGAGATAACTGAAACTGAAGCGAAGTTGTTAATAGAATTAACACAACTAGGTATTATCTATAACCTTTCGACCGCTAGAACACTAAGTTAGGGCTTCCGAGCCAAAGTTCGGGTGCTTCAGAGTCTGGCTTTTATGTAATAACTTAATTACTTAGCAACGTGACTGCATTGTTCTGATGGTCGAGATGCTTTTGAACGTGAGATTTTAGATTTGAAGCCCTTTTTTTTTTTTTTTTTTTTGAGGATGGGAAATCATCAAATGACCCCTCCCGCTCTGGGTGGAGCAGAAGGGAGTGTCAGACTTTTACTGACTAAAACCCACCCGTGTTCCTTCCTTAGCCCTTTATGTTCCAGGGCAGCGGTAAACCCTTTCGGATGGTCCCGCTACCCAGATTTGAAGCCCTGGGCATTGGTTAGATTATGCCTGAGTTGCAGATTGTAGTATTAAAGACTGGCTAAACATGATGGGTCGCATGACGTGTCGATGTTTAAATATTAGAAAAAAAATGAATTTGGGACATGTAATGTCCAAAATCCTACTAATATTATAAACGTGAAAGTTTGTATGGATGGATGGATGGATGTTTGATATTCTTTCACGCAAAAACTACCGAACGGATTTGGATAAAATTTGGCACACAGATAGTTTATAACCAGGATTAACACATAGGATACTTTTTATCCCGATATTTTCACGGGATCGAGACTTATGCAGGTGAAGCTGCGGGGCGCCGTTAGTACCAAAAATATTCACCAAATTCTAAGCCCTTAGTTATATTACAGTGATACCGAAATAGCGAGAAATTTTCGCCAACTCGATCTCCTGCGACAAGATAAGTAGGTACCACATTTTTTTCCTCAACTCGCAAATAACTTTGGAAATGGCGAAATTACCCACCTTTCTTTTAACATAATTTTTTATTCAAGAATCCTCCATTTTTCTATACCTTTGCCATTGGATTTTTAACTCTGTAACCTAAGCACAAGGAAGGTTTTTCTTCAGCTGCTGTAACTTAATCTCGAGCCCGAAATAAACAAAGGGGTTTGAAGTAAATTGAAATAGATTTATTGTGATATAACTTAACCAGTTTTATTCAACTATTAATTGAATCAATTTATCATTGAAATCTACTAAGATTTCTTGGACATTTCTGTTATCTTTTCATTATAAGGTTGTTTTAGTTATTTCAGGGTAGTAGATAATTAGTGACTTTATATTTTGTTCAATTTGTAGATAGTAAGTAGATATTCTTGGTATTAAATCATTAATATTTAATATAATATTAATATATATTATTTATTATTAAAATATATTATATTAATATTATAAACGTGAAAGTTTGTATGAATGGATGGATGATACTCTTTCACGCAAAAAGTACTGAACAGATTTGGATTAAATTTGGCACGCAGATAGCTATATAACCAGGAATAATACATAGGATACTTTTTATCCCGATATTCCCCCAAGATCGAAACTTATGCGGATGAAACCGCGGGGCGCAGCTAGTAAGCTATACAGTGTGTAACGGAAGGGGGTATCAACCCTGAAGGAGGTGAATGTGCTCATGAAACTCAACAACTTTCCCCAAAGAACATTGGTCGAAATATGAAAAAAAAAATTTGGCCCTCCCATAGTAAATCAATCAGCTGGTAGTCAGTTTTGTAAGGGAGGGTCAAAGTTGTTGAGTTTCATGAGCACATTCACCTCCTTCAGGGTTGATACCCCCCTTCCGTTACACGCTGTATAAACAGATCGTTCAAGGTTTTCCTGCGTTTAAATTATACCGGGTCAAATAAAATTAGCTAGTGAAACTCCGCAGACGGGATGGGTATATCGACATCTAAACATGATAAAAACAAATTAATTTGATGATTTTTTTTGTGTGGTCATCGACCGCTGTTAGTGCGTTTAGGCACTTGAAATATGAGTTTAAAAATTAGTTTTTTTTTGTGTAAACATGATAAAATAAAAAATAAAAAAATAATAATAAAATCAATTTATTTCAGATTCTCCCATATTAAAATCAAATCACAAGTTACGAAACACGAGAACGAGATACATAAAAATAATTACAATATAAAAATAAATACAATGTCATCAAATAATAAAGTACAATGTCAAATGAAAATAAGCAACTCAATATCAAATAAAAATAAAAATTTTAAATTAATCGGAAATTAATAATATAAAATACAAATAAAATAAAAGTTTAGCAAATTTTGGATAAAAATAATAACATAAATTAATAAAACCCAGCAAATATCACGTCGCTCGTTAACACAACGTAAAAATATATTTTCTCAACTTATATTAAGTAACAACACTACCAGTGAAAAGAAATACATTTTTTTTTATTCTAATTTTATCTTGGTTAGTTATCAATAACTTTCACGTCTACAGAATTTCACTAGCTAATTTAATTTGAGCCTGTATGTTTTTAGTTTAGTTGAGTGGCGAGTAAATTAGTAGTCAGCACAAAATAAATAATATACACATTTTCTCGTAAGTATACAATTATACATTTACTACTTCGTCCTCGTTTACAAACCTATTTACGTTTTATTGTGTGCCTCATTATTAGGCACTTAGACTGATTTTCAACCTTGTAAAAGCAATTGGTTTACAAGACATGACATGTCATTCTAACAACTGCTACGTAATTATTAGAGCACCACTTCCGCATATCTTTGTTTTACGGCTTACGGTTTAAGATAATTTATTTCACTCAAAAAGAATACAATTACTCACTCCTATGAGGAAAAACATAAAAATTAAGATAGGCAACCGACGACGCGACGGTTTCGCTGGATTATGAACTAAAATTAAATTATACATATAAAAATATAATAAAAAGAGTACAGACTTACAAATCAAACATTATTCTGAACATGGTGTTTTAATAGCCTTTTAAAAGTTGGAAGTGATTTTGATTCCTTTATTGCTTTAGGTATAGAGTTATAGTGTTGTGCCCCCTCATATACGACAGTCTATCTACCGTAGTTTGTCCTCTGCTGGTCCTTTGTCCAGATGATTTCTTTGACTTCCACAAAGATCTAAGGGCCAATTCTCGTAATTTAAAAAAGTCTCAATCTGTCAGAAAAACCTACAATTTCCCTACATTTTTGACAAAGTTTTGGCATTTGTTTGTCGCCGAAATGATACGGCGACTAGATTTTGAACGTTTTTAATTACGAGAATTGGCCTTAGTTCTGAGTTGCTACCGTCCGATGACTACAACTTTTTGTTGGTCATCTTTCTTGATAATAATAACAGAAACTAGTATTTAGTACTTAATTAATAGTACCTAGTAATTAATATTCGCAGCTATCCATTTTAAAAGTTACTTAAAATAGTCGTTTGTAGTCTCATAAATTGTATATTTATTTAACCTTAAATTAGATAAATCTTCACTCCCAAACTGTCCCTAAAGAGATTAATTTGTCAACCCTAAAATGTTCCACAAAATCGATGTTTTACCTAAACACGTCTCACTTAATCTCACAGGCTTTGGTTAAGACTGGATGACGAATAACTACGGTCAAAGTTAAATTTAAGTTGTATTTAAGTTTCCGTGTGTTCTTCATACAATTGTCTTGGCTAAAGTTAGGATAATGTTTGCAGCATATGGCTAGTTTCTCGAACGAAAATGATCACAAAAATAATGTGACAAATTATTTTTACGAGCGTTTTTTTACCGTGTCAAAATACGCTTTCTTAGAAAACGCTCCAACTTACTTCCATAAATAACGTTTCAGTGACGTCATTCGCCGGCAATTTGCGGTCGCTATGTGGCGGCCACCGCTCTTTTACGAAACTGCAACTTTATTCCCCTACTTTGCTACCAAAAAATACATTTGAAAACGAACTCAATACAAAATGAAGCCATAAATCCCAGAGCCGTTTTTTTTTTTGTTTAAAACGTGATTTTTTGTGTTCAAAACGAAAATCCCTTCCCTTCTTCACCCCCTATTACATGGCACTTGAACATAACTGGTGAAATGTGGATGTACTATTATTACTACTACTACTGTGGTGTACATCTCCCGCCTACACTACACCACTAACGCGGAGGACATCGTGGAGTACGTGCGCCAAAAGACGAGGTACACGCCGAGGGTGCAGTTACTGGAGTCGCACCGCAACGTCAACTTCAAGGCGTTTGTGGTGCGTGTACCGAATTGTTATCTGCCCGTCGTCATGGAAGAAGACTTCTGGCCGCAGGACGTGGTGTTCCGTCGCTTCCGCGGATAAGTACCACAGAACAGCACAAGAACTAGCTAGTGAAGTACTATTTTATAGTAAAAATATGTATGTTTTGGTTAAGGTAGGTATTTATCTATGAGCCTGCGTCGCCTGAAATAAATGAATAAATAAATAATACTATTATGGAAGACAAGTGCAGGCCCATTTAGAAATAAAAAAAAAATAGGTAGGTATAGTCATCAAAAGAGATAAAAGTAACCAACTGGATATAGTTGAAGTTTAGTAAGAAGCCGATGGATGTATTCGAATGTTTAATTTGATAAATGAACTGTTTCTTTTCTATTAATTAAAAAAAAAACATCCATCGGTTTCTTACTAAACTACTTATCTCCTTTGGCGGCCGTATACCTCTGCCTACCCTTCAGTGATTTCAGGCGTAATGTTATGTTATGTAAAATCCCTTCAAAAATTTATAACCGCAAATGAAACCGTCCTAACATCAATTTAAGAAACGTTAAAGCATCTAATTTAGCTTTTTGTAGTCTGTGGGGATATGGGACCCTAAATTGGTTTAAGCCCGGGCTCACATCGTTATACGCATGTTTTATTTAATTTAGTACTTAAATTTGTCAAAGGTATAATTTAAAAAAAAATGTGGTAAACGGCATGTTGTTAATCTCAAATAATTTCCATTTTGCTTTCCTAAAAATATTATTGAACACTTTAATATAATGAACGCGCCTCTTTTTGTGAGCCTCTAACTGCAAACAACTTGGATATAGCGGATTTTCACAATTCTAACCTAACCTAACCCATTTCGTCGCGATGACATATTTTTGTTGCTGCGACGCATTTGACTCGCGCGTGGTTGGTCACAGTTCTAACCTAACCAGTTCATCATCGCGAGTAAAAAATGCAATAAGACAGTATCAAATCGCAGATACTGTCGAAAGTGAAAACAAAACTAAAATAATACGAGTATAATCACAAACCAAAAGAAAGATAAAAAAAGCGAACCCAATAATCGCAAAAAAACCTAACCTGTTTTGTCAAGGCAACCTAGTTTAGTTACCAACTGTGAGAAAATGCCAGAAGTATAAAAAAAGACTCATGTATTTAAAAAGTGCCCTAAAAGTGTTTAGAGGTGCATTCATTTAAAAAGTGTCCATTATTAGAAGGTCGAAGTTTTTAGAGGACCCGCACCCTTATTGCGTAACACACGATCAATCGGAATCGGTTTAATTTTGACAGTTTAACAACATTAATTGCGTTATTTACGTGTTGAGCAGACAAATTTTTCGAACTTATGAAGCAATGGATTAGCAATTTGCTTAAAAATGATTCAGATTACGATTGATCGTGTGTTACGCAATTAGGGTGCAGTTAAATACATATTTCCCATTGTAAAATTACTCTCACATTTTTGTTAAAAGCTGCCCATCCTTTGTTTGACGATGTTCCATTCATCTTTTCCTAAACTATGTATACAGGGTTATGTTTTATCGTCTTTAGTTATCGATACCCAACACGTTTGTGAAGTTTAATTAAAAGAAACTGCCTTTTTTTAAACAAATATTTCGACTGCGATTGATTAACCCACAAAAATAATCATCAAATTAACTTATTTGTTGCTTTATCATTTTTAAATATCGACCCATCTGCGTCAGCGGAGTCTAGCTAACCAATTTAAATAACCCTGTATAAGAATCGTAATCAATTATCAATAGCATATTTATTTACATTTAAAAAGAATTCGAAGTTTATCGATACTTTTTATCAATAGTAATCGCATCACAACAGCTTTTACAATCGCACCGATTGTAGTACAGCAGTGCGATTCTGTAAACATCTCACCGTGAAAACTTAAGTGAAGTGAGCGTGGAGTCAGCTGTCATTCCAAATAATGCTAGGGATTGACACTACTGACAACTCACATCAAGCTCACTTCACTTGAGTTTTCACGGTGAGATTTTTACAGAATCGACCGGCATTATACTCTTTTAATCATACTAATGTACAGTACAGTCGAGTACAACCGTTGAAATAATGAAATCGTTTAAATTAAAAGCGCCAGCGGGTTTTCAACATCGAGTAATTACGTACCAACTGCATACCGATGACAGGGTGGTACTGGTGAGCGCAAAAGTGCTTCCCTATCCTTTTTTTGCTGGAATGAAAATAGACTAACGAACTCCCGGCTCTGATTTGTGGAACTGTTTTCGAAAAAATGTGTTCTTATTTGTCGTTTTTGTTTTGAAGGTTTTATTCCAGAACGTTCTTTTGTTTTTAGTTGGTGCTTTATGGTTTTTGGTTTAGTTAAAATCTCTTTGCTTTGAAAATAGAATACGTATTTAATACATTTGCGGATTAGGTGTAATAGTTGTATTCGATCTTTTTTATTCGTATGTTATATTAATTTTGTATTTATTTCAACCTAAAGCTGACATTACTGACTAAGGCTGAGATATACGAATTAAACAAGTAAAAGTATATAAAAAAAACCGTATGCATCGCTGTCAATTGGAAAACTGCCCAAAAGGCTGGCAGCGTTACCACGTTGGATGGCAATGCTGATTCTTTGGCCTAAAATAGGCCAGCCCTCTGGTCACGTGAAGAGTCGACCAATCGCTTCGTGATATTCCTAAATACTCTGCGTCCATGGCCCTAATGCTTCAACCCCAAACGGCTCAAACATAGCTCCCAATAAGGTTGTTATATTTGTTTAGTTAATTTTATTACCCTTTCAGTTTAGTTACAAGCCAACAAAATAACATTTTGTACACAAAATTATAATGTCTAAATTAAAATAACAAAAAGCCCAATTAACTTAATTCATTACGAAAATAATATTTATGAACTCTCCACATTAATGTAGATTTGTTTTGATTACCCACATTTACGTACTGAATAGCAAATTTCTAGTACATTACCCTTATTTGATGTTTGCAATTTATTCGGCTGTTACAAAACATTGACTAACGATAATTTCTAGTAAAGTATATGTATCGGATGTGTTACAATTTGAATGTGTAATGAATGAACTGATCAGCGCAGGTTTTTTTTTATAGAAAATGTATGTTAAGCGAAATACTTCACAAAATTCATTAATGATTACAAACAAAATGCCACATTGAAATACACTACTGTATTACTGAAATCCTACTAATATTATAAACGTGAAAGTTTGAATGGATTGATGGATGTTTGATACTCTTTCACGCTAAAAGTACTAAATGGATTTGGATAAAATTTGGCACACAGGTAGTTTATAACCAGGATTAACATATGAAATACTTTTTATCCCGATATTCGCGAAACTTATACGGGTGAAACCGCTGGACGCAGCTAGTATTGAATATATTATCTTAGCTACTAACAGTAGGTATCTTACAAAATTTTTCAAGAATAGTACCAATAATACAGGTTGGCATACCTCGACGCGCAACCTGTATATATAATTCTGAACTCCCAAGCGTTAAAAAATTACGTCGGTTATAGAAAAATTGCTGTTCCATACATTTTGACCGAGTAGGCACTTTACTATTTTGTATGAAACAGCAGTTTTTTTTAAAATAACCGACGAAAACATTCTACTCTAGGTGGTCATGACCTGAATTCATGGTCACAGTTTGCGCATCGATGTCTCAGCCGCCTCCCTGCATAAGACTTAGCACTTATACTTAGACTTAGCACCAACTGAGCAAAATAGGTACACTAGACATGTAATATAACGGGCAGAAAAAGTCTTTAATGTAGATGAAGAGAGCCATCATAAACCCATTTTACCCCATAAAAACCTAAGCACTTTCGTCATTAACTGTACAAGTCTAGTCCATACTCCCCACAGCACTTTCAATTTACTCATTGTCTTTGAAAACAATATGTTATGAAAGTTCCAAGTCTCTTGTTTATGGTACTTTTTTTTATTTCATCCTCGAAGCAACGTGATAGCGGTGTGTAAAATGCTTTACTTTTTAATCCCGTTAAAGTCGTGTGTGTGGTCTTGTTTTTATAACTTTAAATAGAGAATACTTTGTCAATGAAAACTTCAATTTTATATTTTGATGGTTTTTCCTTTACCGGGAACTACAATAACCGAAAAAAGGCTTTATAAATATGTCAAATACACTTTTAGAATGCTACGATTTTTCAAAGTAAATGTCTATTAATTTATGTTTAGTAGGACATTAACGTACAGACGCCAAAACATCAAGCTACTATAATCTGTCAAATTTCTTTAATATATTTTCAACTTTATCGCTAAATCATTAAGGTTATAGGTTGATTGGGAAAATTTGACAGTTTCGGGTAGCTTGAGCTGCTGGCGTCTGTACCAGCTCGTCCCTGAGAGGTTAAAAGGCGCTTCAACATTTGCAATAGAATAGAATTTATTCTAGTTTCAAACATGGGTTAAAAAAAAATGTCGCTCTCTGCATGATATCTACCTAAAGAGGGTGATCTGCAACTCAGAACCCGCCTATCTCATATATCAGACACCTTTCTCTACTTAAGACTGTGCATTCTATTAATCAGTGGCTGTAATATGATGTTGAGATAAATAAAGATATATGATTATAAATGTCATAAAATCCTCCATGCCATAAAAGATCTAAGATTATGATAAAAACAACCATTATTTTAATAAATAACGAACACTGAACGAACCAATACCTCAACAGATCGAACGCATTCCAAGTTTAAAACTTTTTAATTCCACTCGCAATAAACTTCGCTGCGTCAATATTGCCGCCATTTTGAAACGGCGGGAAAGTTGCACTGACAGGCTGATAAAACAAGACTCAGGCTGAGTTCATTTTCTTTTGATGTCATTACTTCGGGTTAATTTATCAAAATAATTATGATTATATAGATTACATTAATTGCCAAAAGCTTTAAAACCTGTCATAAAATCAAAATAATGTTAACTTTGATTTTATGACATGTTTTAAATCTTTTGGCAATTAATATAAGTAATCGAATTAAAATTATTATTGAAGAAACGAAGTGTACCTAATGGGACACATAACTAGGAGAAAAGCAGTCAAGTATTATTTTTTTCGTGAATAATTGTGAGTTTATCTCATTTGTTTTTAGTAATGAAGATTTTATTAGTCAGTATTTCAGTAGGTAGCCATTTTTTTATTTACGACATACTAACTCAGCTTCCCCAATCATACATTTGCATCAAAAACATAAGAATTGTCATAATTGATGGATCATTCAATTTTCCGCAAGGATTCTATCGATCAATCAATTACGGCCGGCCGCGAGTTGGTTCGATGCTCCGACGAGGTGCATTTGTAGCACATGGCCGATTTAATTAGATGTAATGTATGTGGTGTGTTCAAAAAATATGTGATAAAAATGTATACAAATGGATCAGAAAACGTACCTGTAAAAGTAGCTGATGCCAATTTTTGTCAGATTAAATTGGGTGCTTTGGTCTGAATATTTAAATCCAAAATTCTAATTAATCGAAGTTAATCACCTTAAAGTTGTTTATCTTTTGACTTTGACAGTTGAGGTTTATTTCATAACCTCACTTTTCGTCTATGATTTTCATCAAAAAATAATTGTTGGAAAATCTAATATCAAGTCGACCAAATCGTCAATCGAGATGAGAGAGAGAAAGTTAAAACCTTCTAGTTACCTACTCGTACAATGATTATTTCCCTTTAGTCAATTATTGCGTAAGAATTTAACTTGTACAGAGATTGTGTACACTTTTATGAGATAATTTTGGAACAGACATTAGCCAGCTTTAATGTGTCTACGTTTCAATCTCTCAGAGCAATTAGAGCGAGACAGATTGTGGTAACACCGCTGCACCACGGCTGCACCGTGCGAACTTGTTGGAGAAATTATAGAGAGTATCTGCGACAGATAGGAAGCTGTAATAAGAAATTACTGGGGTAATAGCTCTTAGAAATCCGGTTATAAACATAATATAGCATCACGACTGTATTCCCAAGGTAGAAGGCAGAGGTTTATAATAGTGTACTTAGGAAGTTCCATAATGTTATACGGGGTGGACCAATTGCAAGTAACTGGGGATTACAGATGTGATGTTAAGTAATGTAAATACTTAACCATATACCCAGTAAATCCAGACTCACGGCTCCTAGTGTGAATTGAAATCCTGTAATGTTGGCAGTGGGTGGCCAAGTGGTAACGGCTGCGACTTACGTGTTTCTTTTCTTTCTTTTCTTTATTTTCCTTCTTTTCTTTCTTTTCTTTCTTTTCTTTCTTTAAGGAAATATAGCGAGGAAACCGGCATGTCCTAGAACCAAAAATTCGAAGACATGACGTCCACCAGCACTGGGCCAGCGTGATGGATTACGGCCCACTCCCTCTCACAGAGAGGAGGCCTGTGTCCCAGCAGTGGGAACATTATAGGCTGATAATGCTATGTTAGAATATTATAATGACTAAACACCATACAACAAACATCAGCTATCTAAATTCTAGAAATCTCGACTCTCTCTAGTCAGGCAAATCCGAAATAAGCACATGAGTAGAACCGTAAACGTTAATAAATATGCAATGATGTTTTTACTCCGGTTGCCGTACGTTTTCGATTCGGATTTGTGATACCGACACGCTCCGATTTACCTACGGAGAAGCTTTGAAAGCTTGGAGATTGTAGTAAAATATCTTTGGGAAAAATTTCGATCACTTCAGATCCAACTAAGTCATGTGTTAGCAAGGCTTTCGGGTTTCCTTATGAGGCCAATGTGGGAATAGAAAAAGAAAATGATTTGTTATCCAGCAGTGCGATTCTGTAACCATCTCACCGTGAAAACTTAGGTGAAGTGAGCGTGGAGTGAGCTGTCATTCCAACTAATGTTAGGGATCGACACCATTGACAGCTCATTCTAAGCTCACTTCACCTAACTTTTCACGGTGAGATTTTTACAGAATCAATCGGCAGGTTCATGAGGGATAAGGGTTAAACACAAACTGAGTTGTCATAGGTGGCTTAAAATATTACCTACTACCTGACCATCGTACCGCCATATTTTTTTTCTTTTTATTTTCTTCTATACAAACCTTGTCTTGAAAATAACAAACACAAAAAAAAAAGAATTTTCCAATTTGGTGTAGTCGATCGGAAGTTATGTGCGTACATAATTACATTTCGGTGATTCATTTTTTATATACATATAGAAAGAAAGAAAGAAAATAATATGTTTATTGCGGTAAACATGACGCAAAAAAGAACTTAAAAAACAATAAGAAATGGTTGATATGCGTCACATCCACGCAAAACGGCTATTGCTAAGCATTATGCTGCGACCCTGTGAAAGACAGAGGCCCAGCGCTGGTTTTCAGCGTCGTCCGGTGTATATAAAGGTTACTCCACTATCATCATCATCTTTGTCAGATTTGTTCCACTCAATGCTGAGTAAAGTCCTCTTTCCTGTACTGTATTGCCATGCTTCCCTGGTCTGTGGAAGTCCCGTCCAAGTCTTCCCTGCTAGGTTACTTAAGTAGTTAAATTGCCAGTGAGCCCCAAACTAGACAGTCAGTCTGTATCTTGAAGCGAGCTGTTATTCCGCCAGACTCAAGGGACTAAGACCATTGACAGCTTACTTCAAGCTCACTTCAGCTAAGTTTTCACGGTGAGATTTATACAAAATAGATCGGCAGTTCCTTTCTTCAGTTAACGTTTTGAAGGGCCTATTTCACAGAATAGCCATCAAAGTTGTAAGATTACATTTTTGCATCGCAGGCCGTAAAACTCGCCGCCATTCAAAATAAAGCCATTACAATACCATAAAAACTTTCATAAAAATTGCCCACTTTAAAACGAATCGACACCAAATTGATTCATCTTATTGTCATGAGGACCGAGCGGTGCGTGCGCTTACGCAACGAATGGCGATACAATGGCGAACAGCCGAACACTTTCTCTAAATGGCTTCGGGTTCAACGCACGAAGTTCCGCCGTCGGAGATAAAGCACCCACACACTGATGACAATAGAAGATTAGGTACTCACATCTACTTGGCTACTTTCCTTTGACCTTAAGAAAAACTGAACATAATCTCTTAGTTAAGCTTAAGGTGACGTCGAAGAGAGCTTTTACCGGCAACCCTTTTTCTCGTTAGTGGTTCAATATTTAATTATTTGAGCTGAATTGGATAATTGTTTTCCTATATCGCAAGAGTGATCTATTTTATTTTTCTCATGGCAATGGTGCCGATGTCGACAGTTCTACCAATGTCAGATGTGTTAAGAGAAAACGTGTAATGTTATTCTTAGCAGAGTTGACATAGAGCAAGTCAAAGTTAAATCATTTTTTTTTAAATAGGCAAATAAAAGGCACTTTTGAACGTCAAAATTACCAAAAAAAATTGAATTCATTCTAGTTGCCCTTTCCAAAAGGTATGGAGCTGTTCTGGACAAACGCTGCTATTTTAATTTGGCTGTCCTGTCCATACAATTACAAGCAGTTATCCAATAAATCTAATAATGGATAATGTTAGTGTCTAGTGTGTATCCGCCTTAGGAAATACCTAAGCTAATAAAGTGTTTACATTGTTAGAGCAAAAGTAAGTGAATAGAAAATTGGAGCGGCGTTATTTCCCACAGTGCAAGTTTCATCATACACTATCTCATCTCGACAAGTTATCTTTGTATCGGTCTGAGGAAAATTGTAACATGTTCTTGGTAGACAACCTCATAACCATAGAAAACAAAAAAAAAACTTGAGGGGTGTCAAGGGACACCCGGATGGAACGAAGTTCAAAGAGAGAGAGAGAGACAGACAGAGAAACACGCGCACGCCGCACGGCTTACAACTGTAGCAAAAAGTGTCGTTCCAACTTTTAGCCCTTTCGCAACGCGCGATAAGGAAATTCGTTCCAATAACATTATAGGCTACTAGAGAGGACTCTGTGAGAGGGAGTGGGCCGTAATCCACCACGAGGGCCCAGTGCGAGTTGGTAGATGTTACATGACTGTCTTCCAATTTTTGGTTCTAGGACATGCCGGTTTCCTTACAATGTTTTCCTTCACCTTTTTGAGAGCAGTGGTGATGAAAGTATTTACACAAGCAAAGCGCCTGTCAGGGTTCGAACCTACGAACCACTCGTACACGTACTGGTAAATCGCGGTCGTCTCCACTGTACAGTCACGAGCAAAAGTATGTATACACTCGGCTTTATTCAAAAGCTATTTTAGTCCTTTATTTTTTAATGAAATTTTATGTTGTTACGAACATAGCATTTTCGAACCCATAGCTTTATGTAATGTGTTGTATTTCAACGTTGCATTCGTTATTTCACGAAAAAAATCGCAATTAAAAGTTGTCAAGTGTTGACATATTGGTGCTCGTGACTGTACCACCACTATTCTTATAAAACTAAACAAATAATAAAATACAATTTTATTGAGCAAGTGATTTATTGATATTACTGTGGGATTTAAAAACTACATCGGTTTCTTACTTCAACTATATCCGACGACCCTGGTTACTTATCACTTTTGGTGACTGTACTTCCCGTAAATGATAGATAGGTATACCACGAAATAATAAGTAGAACGAGCTTTTAAATAGTTTTTCATCTTTTTGCTCCGATTACGATTTCGCAGGTGATTCATGCTAATTCCGCGTAAAATAAGCATACAAATTGTATATTGCATAGCTGTGTCTAATTACCTACAGGTTAATTCATTTTAGCGTCATGCAATTCTACACGCATTGAGATGAACCAAAAAACTGGTACCTACTGACATCAGTTCTGGTATTAACTCTCAATTGCATTTTTTACGATGTTTTAGTATTTTTTTAGGTTTATTGTCTGTGAACCTCATGCATGAAATACATACATATGTCAGAATTTTCAAAAAAAAAAAACAAAGATAATCTCTTTGGTTACCGTACTAAAAAAATATAAACAAAAAGTTAAGACTCACCTAACTTTTTTAGCTTAGATATACATAATAATATATGCCATAATTGGCATATATTATTATGTACAGCAACCACTATTTAATTAAACAAATTAAATTAAATAAAAAAATAAAGTGAACTTACCTTTACCTCGTGTTGAAAGGGCACATTGCTATTACGAAGGACGTTAGAAACCACTTTTAAATAGCCCTTCAACAAAACGGGTTTAGTAAGCTTTCAAAAAGAAATTCCAGAAAGACTTGGATAATATACACGGTGTAAGGGATACGAGGTGCAAACTGATACCATGAATTCAGCACATGATTCTAGATACTCCAGAGTAAAAAAAAATTATCGGTAAAAAACAATCTGTTGTTTTACAAAAGTTACACGGTCAATATAGTATGGAATAGCAGTTTCTTTTAATTAATTGACGAATAATTTCAACGCTGGGATGTTCTACAATCATGAGCTGATAATTCATGTTAGATTTTGCACGTCGATGTCCCTTGCACCCTGTATACCTTGACCACCTCGAATACTTCATTATTTTCAGGTAAAACCAAACCATTTCACCTCCACAACAACGTAGCATCTAAAGGGTGTAAAAAGTCACATAACGAAGCCGAGAGGTACTTGTACTCCCCGTCATTGTAATATTTTTTATGTCGTGGACCATACCTGGGAACCTTCTGGTTACGGAGATATTGAAGGTCAAAGGTCCACCTTCTACTGATTTTTTATTTTACGAAAACCACTTTTTAGTTTTATAACATAACTTTAAAAACTGCGTTTTGCGTGCGATACATTGCGCATTACCGCAAACAGCTAATTTTCACAGCAAAAACAAAAATTCGTTTCCGAGCAATTATTTTTATACAATGTTACTTAGTTTGATGTACAGTATGCGTAGTTGATGGCTATGTGTCTTTTTACAGCCTGTATATATCAAACAAACATTATTGTCCACATAGCAGAGACGAAAACTACCCTCCCCTACTAATTATAGAACCCGTGTCTTAATACCAACACAGAATGTTCTCCATCTACCCTCACTCAGAATTCAAAGTCGTTCAGGAGCTTGGAATGATTTCACAGAAACGCATACAATATTGAAATAGCATTCATACTCGTATTTGAAGGTAGTTTCAGTAAAATATTGCCTTTGATGTAGAGTGGGTGTTTGTGATAGGAATATTAACACTAATTGGTTTATTTGAATGAATAATGTATCGTAATTGATTTTATAAGTTGTGGGTAGTAATAACTCCTTATGAAAGGCTTCATTCTAGACTGTAAAGGCTTCATTATTTCTGCTACCGAACCACAATGCATATTTCTTTAGCATAATCAGCATACATATAACTCACTGCTGGGACCCGGGCCTCTCTGAGAGGGACTGGGCCATAATCCACCACGCGGGCCCAGTGCGGGTGTCATATGTCTTCGAACTTTTGGTTGTAAGACATTCATTCATTCATTTATTTATTCACTAGCTTCTGCCCGCGGCTTCGCCCGCGTGGATGTCGGAAATTATCCCAATTCCCACGGGAACGTGCTAACAGGATAAAATGTACCTATGTGCTTCCTCAGAATGCCATCTATCTCGCGGGCCCTTTGTGGCTAATTACAATAGAAAACCAATTGTGTCTCATTAGTGGTGATTAAGAGGGTACCTATATGATATCTTTCTTTACCTAAGTACCTACCTAATTTAAAAAAAACTCAATAACAGAAAATTAAATACCTACCTACCTAAATAAACCTATTTCTGATGATAACTAATCTAAACTCAATAAAAAAGCAAAATCCCTAAAAACTAATATATATACGAATGACTAATCCTACAAAATAACCTACGGTCACTACGTACACTATCAAATATACTACTTACCTATACTTTAAAATTAAAACTAAAAACTAAAAGGAATAAAAATGAACTCCATTGCGGGTGACTTAACCTACGACAAACTTATTATTTGCGGTTGGTGCAGTAATCGACTCTAGGGGTCGAACCGCAAAATTAAGTTTGTTTTTTATTGTATATACTTTTTCGGGATAAAAAGTACCCAGTGTGGTGCCCAGGATTTTAAAGAATAATTATACCAAGTTTCATCGTAATCGAACCGGTAGTTTTTGCGTGATGCCTGAACAAACAGACAGACAGACAGACAGACCGACAGACAGACAGACAAAATTTTTTTTAATCACGTTTTTGGGTTCGGTGTCGGTCTAGTAACACCCCCTGCCATTTATTTTTTTGATATTTTCAATGTACAGAATTTTCACTTCTACAGATTTATTATAAGTAGTATAGATATAGATAAACAATTTACATTGTGTTGAATATTACATTACATTACATATTAAATAAAGTTATCAACTTATCATGTGCAGAAACAATACCAAATTAAATGTTAAATAAAATTATCACATGCAGAAACAATACATATAAAACGAACAATATGTATATATAAAAGCCTAATTAGCGTTTATGTGAAATGTCGAGTTCAATATAATGTCAAATTAATTGTAGGTATAATGTCAAAAATAGTATCAAAAATATTATGAGTACAAACACATAAAGGTCCTGGTGGTGATTATCATTTGTCATAAATTCTGACACCGAGTATAAACATTACACATTAAAAAACATGTCGGTTACCTCACGATGTTTTCTTTCATCATCTTGAGAGCAGTGGTGATGAAATTAAATGGTTGGGCTCGAACTCGTGATTCAGGGCCAATATAACTGGGCCACCTGAAATATTGGGAAGCAAAAAGTCCTTTGATAATACCTATTCTTCATCAACTTTACCCACTGCTGAGTTTGCCACACTTCCAGGGTTTGTGCTAATCTCATCCGGGTCTTCCCCACGATCTTCTGTAGGTCGTCCACCTGGCTATTGGTTTGTCAAAGCACCTTCTATCATTCCTCAGCAACACCTATTTGAACTCTCTAAGGCATTGACTGCCACCGGTGACCGCCAACAATAGATTTTCTATTGTGTCTGCTGTATGGCAGTCAACGTGTTAAATTCAGGAACACATTGATCAGGACATCCTAACCTAAGGGTAATTTGTGATAACTCACCGTCCGATCGGGACCAAGCCCGTGCCGGACGGCGTGTATGTGTTCCACGCGCGCCTCAAAGAGATGTCAGCATGAGTGACGGGGCCCAATAGGGCCAAAGTCTGCCAGGGTAGCGGGATCGTCCGAAAGGGTTACCGCTGCCCTGGAACATAAAGGGCTAAGGAAGGAACACGGGTGAGTTTTAGTCAGTAAGAGTCTGACACTCCTTTCTGCTCCACCTAGAGAGGGAGGGGTCATTAGATGATTTCCCATGCTCAAAAAAAAAAAGGGTAATTTGTGAAACAAATGCATTCCGACACGCACGCACATGCCGAAGAATACCTCACCTCACTGCGATACATCGCGGACTGCTTGGGGGTTTACCTGGATGCCTGGCATGGGCGTGCGTGTCTATTAGCATGCATTTGTTTTACATGGAGGTGACATCGAGGTAGCGAACCAAACCTCGACTGCGAGGTATCGTCGTGCCCTAATGCGTCCCTATGTCCCATTATTCACTTAACATTGAGATTGAACTCTAACATAATATACCCACCAAGTAAAGTTGTTCCTACTTGTCACATAGCATGTGTCACAAATGTGGTGTCATAACTCAGTCTCCCATCTGAAAGTTCACAGACATATTTGCTAGGCGCCAATTTGTCACCTACGCAAGTTGAAACACTTAATTAAAGGGAGCCGCTAAATTATGACGTGAAGGCATTGGGTTAACATAAACTTTAACCGCACACGTTCTGTTTAAACTTACGAAAGTTGTCGAGACATAGTTTGGTGCGTTGAAGTTATAACTATCTGACATGCACGGACCAGTGATGGCCTAGTGGTATCGTCCCTGACTTACGAGATATAGGTCGTGAGTTCGAACCCAGGCAGGCACTTTACTTTGTGTATTTAATGACATCACCACTGCTCTCAAAACGGTGAAGGAAAATATCTATACATTCGAAGACTTATTGTGACATCCACCAACCCGCACTGAGCCCGCGTGGTAGATTACGGCCCACTCCAGAGAGGACACCTTTGCTCCAGCAATGGCAGCGTTATAGGCTGATTATAGCTGGCATGGCTCGTTGGTCTAGTGGTTGCAAGCGCTGCAGCGGAGCATGAGGTTCGATTCGCAGGTCGGGCGAAGTGTTATTAGGTTTTCCATCTAGAATTTCTCAGCAGCAGACTGTAATTTAGACTTGCGCCTGGTTTATGGTAATAATTATATGGGACTTAAACATAACTAGCAAAATCTAGTGCTATAGGTAGTGACATCACAGTGGGCCCTATCAGAATATCAGCGCTGCGACATTTAGAAAATAAATGTCGCAGTGCTGATATTCTGATAGGGATCTTTTCGCTTCCATACTAAGCCTTCGTTGGCATCAGCTCCGCGTCCGGCTATCTACGTAACGAGGGCTTCCACGTCGCTTCGCCTGCGGTGTGCCGAGCAATTCGGTCAGCCGTGCCGTTAACTGCCCGTGTGACGTCACCGCACAGCCCAGCATCTTCCATCCGCGGCCAACTTCCCTTTGCGGCCAGCGACGGGATTTCGCCTGCAACTACAGGGGAGTACCTATCCCTGCAGAAGTGACAACAGTCAATTTGTAACCCACGACCCACAAATCTTTGTGTGCCTCCGACTGGCTTTAATTCAATATAGATTTTAAAGGTACACACCCGTATTTTATTTCTGCCATCACTTGCTTGGTGGGAACCGACGGGTGGAGGCTACACTGGCTGAGACATCATGCTGAGATAGGAGCCTTTTGGCTTCGTACAGGACTTTCTGTTTCATTTTTCTTTTTGTTACTTTTTTTATATAATTTTTTTTTTAGATTGTGTTTAGTTTAGTTTTATGATCTTCCTGTACGAGTCGCAATAAATACTTTTTCTTTCTTTCTTTCTTTCTTTCTATAGGTACATCCCTGTCAAGCCCTTCGGGGAATACAGTCGTGGTCTTATGTATCATATATCTTATGTATCTATATATCTTATCTGTATAGCGGTATCTACAACGCCACATGCGAACAACGCGTCATACTGACGTCACACAAATCCTGCATCTCGCAAGCAGAGTTTACCATGCAATTAACATACATACAAACCTCCCGACATCAGTCGTGGGGCAATTGCCCGCCAGATACAACACCCGTCTGGTCGGAGGATCCTCCCTTTTCTATAGAGGATGAGTGGACTTTACACCCCGTTCCTCATACCTCTATACTGGTGACCCCGAGTATGAACGTCAGCGCAGCCTTCGTACAAATACTTCAGCGTGACGTCATCGTCATCAATCGTTGCTTTTGGTTTGATAGAGTCTTCATAATCTGCCTAGCCCATTCCCAATTATATTAGGGTCAGCTACCAGTCTTACCGGATGCAGCTAAATACCAGTACTTTACATGGAGCAACTGCCTGCCTGACCTCCAAAACCCAGTTACTGGGGACCACGATAGCCGCGATAACCACAAAGCCAACCAGTCTACATAATACAGTCGTAACGACTGTCAAAGATCTTCAAATGACAGCAGGGACCAGCGGCTTAACGTGCTTTGCGAGGCACGGAGGGGTATCGGTCACCAGGTCTTATCCTCGCTAAATAAATCATTTTCTTGTAAAAAACAAAACAAATAGCGGAGAGTACCCTATCGGTCCCTACAGACGCCCAAGAGTTAGGGCGCGTTCACATATAACGTCCGTTGTACAGGATCCTTTTTAACGGATCCGTCGCTACTGGAGATAATATTCACACAGCATTTATAGGATCCTTTTTAACGGATCCGTCGCTACTGGAGATAGTATTCACACAGGACTGATTTTAAGAGATCGGGTCAGTATACTGGATCCGAAATACTGTATTATGTGTGAACTGGCTCATACAACTACATACGCTAATAACACATACGTTTAAACGGACCTGTAAAACGGATTGCTGCTTATTTTGTCAGATCGGTATTTTCTACTGGATCTGGAATACTGTATTATGTGTGAACTCGCTCATACAACTACATAGGCTAATAACATACACGTTTTAACGGACCTGTAAAACGGACGTTATATGTGAACGCGCCCTTAGTTTATTGAAAAAAACTCTCTTCAACCGTTAAATTGGGTGCTCGAGTTGTGTCGATAGCTTGTAGTCATCTTGTAAATTGTGTATGAAGTTACTGGATTGTGGTGGAAACGATTTATGTTAGCACTAGCCGTTGAGCACGACTTGGTTCGCTTAAGTTACGATTTTCTGATCTCCTGTTTAAAACCCGTTGAGGGATTGAGTTTCGATATTAATACTTTATTTGCGCACTTCTAAGGCACATAATTAGCTATGTTCTTTTTTTTATTTTCCTTAAGAAGGGGCTTGTGGCTAAGTAATAACAACCGCACGGGTCGATCGATCAGGTTAAGCTACGCTTGCCGCGGTTGTTTCGTGGACGGGAGACCATCTTTTCATACCAAGACCCCTCCGTGCCTTGGAAAGCACGTTAAGCCGTTGGTCCCGGCTGTCATTCGTGGATCTTTGACAGTCGTTACGGGTAGTCAGGAGCACGAAAATTTGACAATCAGTCTTACCTAGGGATAGTAGACCAACACAGTTGGAAAAAGTTGAGCGATGATGGTGTTTGTCACACTATTTTAGTTTGTGTAATTTTCGAGTCTCAACATTTTTTCCTCCTTAATATGCTTCTCTCTTCCCGTATTCCCGGAGGTATAGGCACAGATGTCGGTACTTGTATTAATTTAATTAATACGAGATTACGTGATAATTTTTAAACTTTCATTAATTGGGTACCAATTTCCCCCTCAAATCGTACGCTAATTGCGTTTCCCAACTGTAATTAAGTAAGTCATTACGAATAAATTATTAGGATTCGACAATCGTTATGGATAAAAGTAACCTTTCAGGCCTTATTTTGCGTAATTTAGTGTCTAAAAATGTAATTATAACTTACCTATGTGTTTTTAGAAAAATAACTTTAATACCCACACGTAAAGTTTGTTTTGCGTTACAACTTCAAACATTTTTACGACTTTGTCAATAGTACCAGTTGTTCTGAAGTCAACTTAAAGTCACTGGATTTAAACAGTTTGCATAACCTTTTCCCAACTACAATTAGGTCGGCTTCCAGTCTAACCGGATGCAGTTGCATACCACTAATTAACACTGGCATAAAGTGGATATTTGTTTTAGTGAAAATAACACCAAACAAAGTTTTAACAACGTATATTATTCAAGGAAACTACAATTTTGCAAATTAATCTGGTCATATGACCGTGACTGTGCGTGTATCTTCGATCAATAATAGTACTAGATTAAGGATCAGGAACAAAAATCGGTCGCTCAAGTGGCCACGTTTGCACACACGTAAACATCTACATTTCTTAGAAAAAACTTTAATAATATTAACAACTTCAGTTTATTATAAACCTAATGCTTAAACATAAAGTTTAATTACCATTGCAAAATATGTTTAAAATGTCGCTTGAAAATAAAATCATTCTATTTTTAAATTTTCAGTCATTTATTCTAAAATGAAACTTAAAGTCTAAGTAATAAGGTTAAAAACATACTAATATGAAATAAGACCACAAAAGTATTTGTGGTCTTATTTTTCGGGCCGTTTTTGAAGCGCTTAACGGGAATCTAGTACTATTATTGATCGAAGGCGTGTATGATCAGATGTATGAACGTAAACGATGCATAAGGAGTATGTAAGAATCGTAGCAGGTGGCGTTCTGTAGTGGCTGCCTACACCCATGGGCATAAAGCGTGATATTATGTATATATTTATTGTTTAATGAACCTGTTATTAATAATAATAATATCCCTGGACATTTCACACAGCGCCATCTAGTCCCAAGCTAAGCAACCTAATGCCTGTGTTATGGTAACAAGATGGCTGATAAACTACTTAAATACATTGAGAGCCCTAGATTATTAGAGCCTTCTTTAACTCAGACTTATGCTGATGCTGCCTGCCTATCCTGTGTATCATCATCTTAGTCGCAATAGAGATCTCTCTCTCTATTCATGGTGTCTATTCATCGTCCATATAAACACAGCACATTTTCTATTTCACCCTTTCCTGAATAATCTAATAAAATCTCTGGCAAAAATGTTATCAACAAATACCTTCATTTCAAAGAAATATTATCTTCAGAATCAAGAAAACAAAACACGGAAATCTTAATAAAAGTCAACTGAGAAGGTTCAACGACCTCATCTCGAGATTTTCGGATCGAGTGTATATACCTATAGATTTCATAAAACGATTTACATCTCCCCGAGTGGTGTCAACCAACTCTATAAATCTGTTATATTAAGTCTTGTCAAATAAACAGCTGTTTATCTGGAGTTTGTGTCTATTATTTGACAGGTATTGTTTTTGTTGTAATTTTCGCTGAAATAAAAGCTGGTACGGGTGGGTGGTATATAATATGGCTTGATGTGGAAAAGTATAGGCAAAAGATGTACATAATTGAAATAGCAGAATTTTTTGTGGTGTCCTTGTACACACGGCTACACGTCAAGCTATACAAAACCAGTTTGTCTTGGCCTCACTTTATATGATATTTTCTCACAATGAACGGTCAGCCAATACTGGTTTTGCATAGCTTGATGTGTAGCCGTGTGTACATCATTATGAAAAACTATAGACCATGACTATGTCTATGGAATCAACTATAGTAAATATAGGTTTGGAGGATGATATTATTTTGTAGAATAGAATGGTCATTTAAAATCGCTGTATTTTATTAATTTAGGAGGGCTGATTTTTTCATCGCCAGATAACTTTTATTCGAGGAATAAAATAGACGTTTGACAGTTTTTGTATGAAGTAACTGTCAAAATTTCAAAATTATTCCTCGAATTAAATTATCTGGCGATGGAACAATCAGCCTTTTTTTTAAATCAAACTTTATGCAGAAGTAAAAAAAAATACTGTACAGACGCCAGCAGGTCAAGCTACCCGAAACTGTAAAATTTTCCCAATCAACTTTGAACCTTAATGCTAGAGCGATAAAGTTGAAAATCTATTAAAGAAATTTGACAGATTGTAGTAGCTTGATATGCTGGCGTCTGTACATTATATTTTTTTACTTATGCATAAAGTTTGATTAAAAAAAAGGCTGATTGTTCCATCGCCAGATAATTTAATTCGAGGAATAATTTTGAAATTTTGACAGTGACAGAAAGTCTGTACAATGGCGGACTTTAATGCCTGAGGCAGTTTCTACCAGTCAACCTTACGGTGATGCAGAAACAAAACATACCAGATGCAACAGACTATAAAATACAAGAATAAATAATAATTCATACATATAATCAAAGTGAACTGTCAGGAGACAACGATCGGTAGATGAGAAAATGAATCCAGCAAATCAGCGCTGGGATGTCTCAGCCAACTTCTGACGGATATGTCCACTTTAAAAGTTCCGACTGGTTGTTGTTATTTTCTTTTTCGCTGAAAATTGTACCTAACTCATAATAACTTTATTTTGTTACAGGAACGGATGAACGGAGGACCTACTACTTTATAATCCTGTTTATTTGATGCTAAAGGTAAAAATATTCAAACAGTACAATATATTTATGTTATTTATTTTTTATTGCTAAATAGGCCTGCTCATGACCTCGACCACGCCTGATGGATAGCGATGGATGAGGTCTTTTATGGAACGAGCGTGTCCAGAAAATGCCTGTTTACTCTGGCTTTGACGGTAGACGGGTTAAATGTGGAAGGGAACACAGACACAAGCAGAGAGTTTCACACTTTTTAATAAGTTGACCATTCAAAAACTAGCATGTACAATCTAACTTTTCCATGCCATAAAAGTGTATCATTTATAACGGACAATGAAGCTCAATACTTACAAAATACATTACGCTGATATTACTCATTACAATAATTGAATTGCAAACCTCCCAGAACATGTAATCAGTAGATATCGTATGCGGAATTTCAAGCACATAATACCTATACAAACCTCACGTGTAAGGAACATCGACGCGCAAACTGTAACCATGCATTCAGCACCTGATTATAGCTGGACGGTAGTAAGCTGCGTTTGCGATTTATGTTATTTAAATGTAAACAAATATGTGTTTAAGAAAAACAACTTTAAGCATACATAAAGTTCAGTTTGCGCTGCAACTTACGCGCGCGCGCGCTTGTTTGCTCATTTTTATGACTTTTTAAATAAAACGATTCATTCTGAAATCTACTTAAGTTACACTAGCCTAAAGTTGATGTTTGATTAAGTGGAAATCACATCAATTCGAAACAACGATTTCTTACAGACAGGAGACTTTAGCCAATTTTGGAAAGCTATTAAAAAATAATCTGGTGTTTCTTACAAGAGTGCAATACATACACGGTCAAAAAATACAGAGCAGCTGTTTTTTTTTTCAATAATACCAATACAAAAAGTTCGTAAAAAACCGATGTTTGATTATACATCCTGTAACAAAACTAAGATGCGATTTTTATTCTGTGAGTGGTTTTTATATGTTTAAGGGCGGATTTCTCCATCGCCAGATAACTTTTATTCGAGGAATAAAATTGACGTTTGACAGTTTTTGTATGAAATAACTGTCACCATTTCAAAATTATTCCTCGAATAAAGTTATCTGGCGATGGAGAAATCAGCCCTTAGTTGTTAAGATTGTGACTGGAAGCGGACCCAAAAATTGGACAAACAAAACAAGATAAATTGAACAATTTTTGGGTCGGCTTCCAGTCTTTCCGGATGCAGCTGAATACCAGTATTTTACATGGAACCCACCGAAGCCGGGACCAACGGTTTAACGTGCTGTCAGAGACACGGAAGGGTTTCGGTATGTAATGGATGGCCACCCATCTACGCACCAACCTCGGCAAGTGAACGGAAGAAAGGTGAAAAATATGGGGCAGCCTCTATATATGTGAACTGAAAAAAAAGACGCAAATATATATTACGATTATAATTTCCGTAGCTATAAAATGACCCAATTCACTCTCGATTTAGAAAAAAGAAAAAGTTCCATACAAAATGAAAGTTACATCCCGAAGCATTCGAATACCCAAAAGTTTTTACCAAAAGATTGTGGCACTCGTCACTTGCAGGTAAAATCGCCCAAAATGACATTGAATGATTTAATGTGAACCTATCAATCGAAACTACCTAACTAACTTGTGATCCGAATTTTCCGCTCTGAGCAAAGATAATTTTCCGGAAAAAGCAATCTAAGGAAAAAGTTTTCCGTTAACGGAAATGGATATACGTCACGATCGGGATTCAGAAGGGACACATTCATCATTGAGTAAATCCAGTAAACCTGTGATAAGGATAGCGGTGGATTTGCGATTTTTAGTCGCAGGCTGACCAGTCGTGTCGGGGATTTCGACTGAGTATTTATTACGCGTTAAATCTATTTTATGGCTTTTAGCTATTTTATTGAAAATAGTTATAGCTGTCAACTAATGTATAGAGAAGTTAATAATAATAATAATTTATGCGGATGGGATATCCCATCGGGTGCATGGCTTTTAGGAAAATATTTTGATTTCACAACTTAGTCGATAACATTAAGGGGCTCCTGGCTAAATAAGAACAGCCGCATGTGTGGATCGAGGGTTAAGTTACGCTGGCTGCGGTACGTTTGCGGATGGGTGACTATCCATTACTCATCAAGCGAGACCCCTCCGTACCTCGGAAAACATGTTAATCCGTTGGTACCAGCTGTCATTCGTAGATCTTTGACAGTCTTTACGGGTATTCAGAAGTCCAAAAAGTCAGACTACCAGTAATACCAAGGAGTAATCGTGTTACCCAGTAACTGGGTTGTGGAACTCAGATAGGCAGTCATTCCATGTAAAATACTGGTATTCAATTGCATCCGGTTAGACACGAAGATGACCCAAAATAGTTGGGAAAAAGCTAGGCAGATGATGATGATCTTTCAAACGAAAGACCACCCCCTGATGACAGATGAAGGGCTAGGCAGAGTTGTACAGTCTCGAGCCAAAGTATGTATACACTCGGCTTTATTCAAAAGCTATTTACTCCATTATTTTTTAATGAAATTTTATGTTGTTACGAACATAGCATTTTCGAACCCATAGTTTTCTGTGATTTGGCGTATTTCAACGTTGCATTCGTTATTTCACGAAAAAATCGCGATTGAGAAAGTTGCCAAGTGTTGACATATTGGTACTCGTGACTGTACCTACAATACAGCCATCCAGATTGATTTTAGTTGGTAATATTATACTTGTGACCATAATAATACGTAGATCCTGTATCTAAATCTTTGCTAGACTTAATTAAGTCATTTGTGTGCACCAGATGCGGTAAATTAGCAGGTGGTGTTATTAACAACCGATGTTATTGTTAAATTTATTAGCTTTTATGTGAAAGCTCTTATCGAGTTTGAAGTCATTAAAATCGTGGAAAAATAACGTGGTCTTTATAGTTTTTTTATGTTAAATAAAACAGTCACCACATAATAAATATGGTTGTTTTCACAAATGTCACAGTTTAGCAACGCATAATTATGTAATGTCTAATGTAAGCATATCCTTGAGCCACTATTGTTTCACGGTTCATTTCACACATATTTTCGATTAGATTAATGAAACGAGACACATCATCATCTGGTTAGCTATTTCCCAACTACGTGGGCAACTTCCAGTCTAACCGGATACAGCTCAATACCAATATTTTACATGGAGCGACTGCCTATCTGACCTCCACAACCCAGTTACTGGGTAATACCATACCCCTTGGTAAGACTGGTTGTCTGACTTTCGGGCTTCTGGCGACCCGTAACGACTGTCAAAGATCCACGAATGACAGTTGGGACAAATGGCTTAAGGTGCTTTCCGAGGCACGGAGTCTTTGTATGTAAAGATGGTCACCCATCCACGGATAACCTCGGCAAGCGTAGCTTAACCTGACTGATCGACCAACTGTTATAAATGAGCCATAAGCCCCTCCCCCAATGGAACGAGACACAATAGATGTTTTATTGTTATAACGCCTATGAGCGGTCCTCTCCTTAGCGTGTCGATAGCAATCTAAATGGACTCGGCCCAGAATTTGGCTACGTGTTTGGCGCTATTACTAGCGTCCATGAATTCCTGTCAGCATTTACATAATGCCTTTAATGTTCCCACTGCTGGGACAAAGGCCTATGAGATGGAGTGGGCTGTAATCCATCACGCGAGCCCAGTGCGGGTTGGTAGATGTCACATGTCTTCGAATTTTTGGTTCTAGGACATGCTGGTTTCGACACGATACGGACACGATGTTTTCCTTCACCGTTTTGAGAGCAGTGGTGATGACATTATTTACACAAAGTAAAGCGCCTGTCTGGGTTCGAACTTACGACCTGCAACTCATGTCGCGGTGGATATCACTTGGCCACCACTGCTCTTTCGGCGTTTAGTGTCCGTCAATGAGTTAAAAACGCAAAAAAAAGTCGAACAGTTTGCCAACAGCCCTTATTTGGAACAGACGGTTGAAAAGTAAACCTATCGTATCGCTCTGAACAATAAAGCGAGTATTTATAGAAAGCTGCTTTAAGCCAACAAAATATTAAGGTATCAAGGAATTTACGGATCAAACTACCCTCCATTGGGTACTGTTCGAAGTCATTCTGGCTCATTTATTCCTTTTAGCTCAACTGCTCTATAGTAAAATTTATTGCGGTTTTTATTTGGGAAATAAAACGTCTAGAATTCCTTGGGAACGTTTTGAAAGTTGACTTTCTGCTTTTTGACCAAGCAAAATCTTCATTCCTCATATTTGCATTTCTTAGTTATCAAGGCCAATTTATTTTGTCATCATTCTTACATATTTTAAAACGTAACGTCTCTTGTTTGTCCATTTTTGCGCTTATAACTCGAGAACTGTTGACTTCCGTACGATTATATAATTGAAAATAGTCGTTTCGCACATAATAAGTATTTATCTAGTTTTAAAACTTTATTCATATCTATGGGTGACATTAGTTGTGCATGTCACAAAACTTGCACTAAAATGATATAGGAGAGTTTTCCCTCGCCCTCCACTCTCGGTTGAAAATGGGACGTAGATATCCGGCTCGAAGAACCAAAATATACCGGACATGTTATGCATAAGCCATTGGCCCTTAAAAGAAACCAGGGGGCATACTCAGAAGTAGTATCGGCCGTTTCCTGCTACAAAGTTACTATTTGGTTTGGTCGGTTCCGATCCTACACTCCTACACTCTTTCGAATATTGACTATGGTCCCGACCCAACTGAGCCGATCCGAACTTTTTTCGCATTTTTCAATAATATTTGGTTCGGCCATGTGTCGCTCCGATCCTAACATTTTCACTTTGCACTTCGGAGTAGGCCCCCTGTGTTAATACGAGTACCACCGTCTAATCTACCAAGAACACTCTTTTTTGAAGACTAAATTTAACCCTTCTTCACTAAAATCTACTTTTTCAATTACCTTCATCTTTCTAACTGACCTAATCCTTTGACAATTCTAAAGTGCTTGTAAACGGTTCAATTGAAATAAATTCTTTCCACATTATTACGAAACGAGTTCGAACTGTTCAAACCCAAATCTTCGAGCTAGTCATTTTGTTTTGAACTTTATTCCGACAGTATAAAGTTCTTAATACAAAATTGACAACTTAAACTCGAGTTAAATGTTTGTTTTCGTAATTAGAAGTTTAATTTTGTCAGACTAAATTAGAATTTTAAATGGCTCGACGGTTTAAATCTGGGTTAAAGACAATCCTTCTTTTGTAATAATTTGAATTTAATAGTAGTCCTTTGTACCTGTTAACTTCCACCACACAACTCCCCAACCCATTGTATCATCCAACTATACCTCTATACATCACAACTCCATTCAAAGCTACCCACATAACACACAACAATGACCTCCCAATCAAATATTGATACTGCTATTATACGCTCTATGAGCCCGCATCCGCTGCAGCGCTGCTAAGCAGTGCTATAAATATTGTTATAGAATCAATAAACTTTATAGCTTTCGTGGTAGTTAGCTGAATACTGCTGAGTGGTCTTAAACATGAAAATGGCATCACTTTGACTTCTTGTTGTTATGGTCTTAGTTATTACATGTTTTATGACTATACTGGTATTAGTTTTAGTTTAATTAAAGCCATTATAAATTCTGCGTTTAACTCATAAACATCTCAGTAGCCACCACATTTCATGGTGGGCAATCGAAATGGTGATCGCAGAGCAAGATACACTTTTATCTCACCATCATCTGCGTAGCCTATTACTAAGTATGTCGGGTTCGGCTTCCAGTCTGGTCAACTAGGATGAACAATCTGAATGGTGATCGCAGAGCTAAACACACTTTTATCACATCATCATCTGCCTAGCCTGTTCCCAACTATGTTGGGGTCGGCTTTCACTCTAACCGGATGCAGCTAGTTTCGAAAAGACTGGACAGACGATGAAAAGAAAGAAAGAAAAATAATTTATTCTGCACAAACAAAACGCACAATTACAAATAAAATCTGCGATGATGTGTATGCTACGTTCCAAAAAGTGAAAATGTAAACAAATGGATCAGAAAATATAGTTATGGATGTAAATTTCGTGTGCCTCTTACTATACTTAATTAAGTTCTTCGAAGGACAATCAATATATCTTTAAAAAAAGATTATCAATACGAATCACCACAGTTACTATAGAAAAATTGGAATGTTAATAAAAATGATTTATTCCATGCTTTTCGCAACCAACCACAATATCATAAAACTAAACACCTCCAAAATGGCTGAACTTCAACACTATCAACAATTTGTAAGACACCTAATAGCTTTAATAACAGCACCGATCATGCCAACGACCGACATTACCATAACCATGTCGTTGACAAAGCTGTAGATAGCCCATGGCAAGGATTCCCGTTATTTGTGGAGACACCATTATCTTTTATATCTTTTAAACGCTTCCTTGATGACGTCATGAATAATGTTACTTGGATATACAGTCAATCTTTTTCTTAACGTGTCTCTGCCCAGAATTTGGCTACTTGTTTGGCACCATCACCAGCGTCCATCAGTTCCTGTAACGTGCAGCTGACAGGACACCCAGGACACAATATTAAGTGTCCCATCGTTTGTGGAACAGCACCACATTTACACTCCAAAAGTACATTGTACATACATTTACAGTCAAACTAATAGATAAGTGGGAGGCAGCGACCATGCAAAAAAAAAACAATTAAACAATGTTGTGAGGTTTCAGATATTTTTTACACTCTTACATAATCATGTTAACTCTTAAGCTCATTTTTTTTTACAATGTACAACTAGCTACAAATATAACAACAACACCACACATACAACACACACAACAAATGAACTACACACACACACTAACAACTTTTACTAAGGAACCAACATTGATATCGCGAAAAAAAAAGTCTACATTTATGTGCGCATAATTCGACAAAATATACGGAATTGCTGACTTTTTTTTCGGTTTTCACGGTTGGTTCGATAATAAAAGTTCCTCATAACGATGACTATAATGAACCTTTTTCAGTTTTTAGGGTTCCGTATTATAAACCTTAATGCTTAAACATAAAGTTTAATTACCATTGCAAAATATATTTAAAACTAGCTGACCCGGCTAACGTTGTTTTGCCATATAAATTATTTCTAGCTGCCCGGCGCTGCTTTGTTCGCGTGGTGCCCTACCCTACTCCTACCTTACTCCTACCCTACACCTACACTACTCCTACCCTACTCCTACCCTACTCCTACCCTACTCCTACCCTACTCCTAACCTACTCTTACCCTACTCCTAACCTACTCCTACACTACTCCTACCCTACTCCTACCCTACTTCTAACTTACTCCTACCCTACTCCTACACTATTCAAAACCCTTAATTTAATACGTGCTTCAATTCGAGTGGACCCGAGTCTACCGTACCGAAGGGACGATCGTCAAATGTTTGACAGGAAAGTAGGTAGAACAGTTTATATGGGAAAATGAAATTGTTGTTTTCACTATCTTCCTCGCAATTTTTTCATATTTTCTCACCGTTTAAACCTTCCCTGGACTACGACAAACATTTCAAAACCAAAATCAGCTAAATCGGCCCAGCCGTTCCCGAGTTTTAGCGAGACAAACGAACAGCAATTGATTTTTATATATTTAAGTATATAGATATATAGATGTCGCTTGAAAATAAAATCATTCTATTTTTAAACTTTCAGTCATTTATTCTAAAATGAAACTTAAAGTCTAAGTAATAAGGTTGAAAACATACTAATTTGAAATAAGACTACAAAAGTATTTGTGGTCTTATTTTTCGGGCCGTTTTTGAAGCGCTTATCGGGAATCTAGTACTATTATTGATCGAAGGCCTAACCCGTCGAGAATACAGGCTTGATGTGTAGAAAGATGAATATTTTTGGTCCTGCATTCCTTACTGGATCATCTTATCAGCTATCTTCGCAGGATGGCTGGTAGCAGCTGGATGAGGGTTGCCGAAAATCGAGTTGAATTGCGTGCAATAGTAGAGGCCTATGTCCAGCAGTGCAGTAATACACAATCAATCGGAATCAGAATCATTTTGAAGCAAATTGCTAATCCATTGCTTCATAAGTTCGAAAAATTTGTCTGCTCAACACGTAAATTGCGCAATGAATGTTGTTGAACGGTCAAAATGAAACCGATTCCAATTGATCGTGTGTTACGCAATTAGGGTGCAGTACTTAGATAAGGTTTTGGGGCTTAACACAGCAGGATCTTTAAGACAATGGGTGTTTAGTAAAGTTTAGTCATTTTAAAACAACGTATTTAATAACAGTATCTATGAGACCCAGTCTAGCTGATAATGAAGAAAGAAAGACGGAAAACAATTAGCGGAAATGTTGAAGCCGGGTTGAATAAAGCCTTTTGTTTTAATTTCACAACAATCAAAGCTATTTTCCAATTTTATCATTGTTTAACAAGGATATAATATTAATTATAATTTGATCTTTTGTATGTACAGACACCAAAGGAGATAAATAACCAGGTTCGTTATTTATAGTTGAAGTTTAGCAAGTAATCGATGGATGTTTTCGTATGAAATTTAATTTTGTAAATGAACTGTTTGTTTTCTATAAATTAAATTAAATTTTATTTGAAAACGTTCATCGGTTTTTACTAAACTTCAACTATACCCCGTCGGATATAGTTGAAGTTTAGTAAGAAACCGATGGAACTTGGATACTTTAAAAAAGTCATCGTAAAAAGTCATTCAGCATAATTATGAATAATAATTGGCGAAAAAAAGATTTGCTATTTCATAAAAAAGTGCAATACCTACGCGGTCAAAATGTATGACACAGCAATTTTTTTTAAATAACTGACGACATTTTTAGTGCACAGGGTGGTTCAGAATCAAGTACGATGTCCGTCCCACCCTATACAGGGCTATCCACCTATACAGTTATCTACTTATTGAGTCGTAAATTATATCGTATCACTTCCTCTACGCAGAATTAGAAAACTAGGTAAATACACACACACGTCCCCACACTACACACACACACGCCCCCACAATACACCTCCACACTACACACACACACCCCCACACTACGCACACGCATACATCCAATACACACCTTCACACTACACATATTATTATACGCACCAAACCTCTAACATACAAACCTTCGCGAGAGAGGCGACTTAGCGTTTGAATACTAAATTAATATCTTGTCTCAACTAAATTCTTATATACGTATCCCTATTTAAGTTCTTCGTTATGTTATACCTGATTTCGTGGGGTGAGGACCTGGTGATCTGTAATACAGGTTTATACCTATAATAGACACCAGCTCCGCACATACACTTGACTGAAATTGTTTTTGTTATTTTAGTTAATTTATATCGTATAAGTCTTGTTTTTGTGGGAGAAATAAAGATATTATTATTATTATTATTATTACACTCATGTAAACCTGATAATTTAATCAGGAACTCAACACTCGAGTAGGTATCTCAGGTATTCAAAGACACTTGCAGCATTTGCGTAGACAAACACTTGTACGGACTAATTAATTATTGATAAGTAAACTATTATCTATTAATCATGATAACTAGAGTATACGGTCAAGTCTTGGTTATACTTCCTAGTTATACACTGGGTCAATACCTACCGACGAATGCTAAGCCCAGGTTCACAAGGGCGAGTTTTTGCTCGCGGTGTTTTTTTTTTTGGCGCACTGGATTGCTGTTGGATTTCCAATGCTCTCAACACCAAGAGTTGAAAATCCATTACAGCAGTGAAAAAATCCCGCCGTAATAATATATATTTATTTATAAGTGTAAAAAGTATGTATCAGGTATGTTGAGACTGTGTGTATTCCCCCTCACTTGTCCCTAAAGGTTCATTAGAAAACCAGCGTCAGACAGCATCTGTCTGGCATTAATGCTGAAATGAACCTTTTTGGCGAAGCCGGAAGCATGGAGACACACACTATTGTTGTTTGAAACATTATTTTTATTTTGTTAATATTTTGTATTTTGTGTTTCACGAACCATGTCCAAATGAACTTTATTCTTTCTTTTCTTTCTTTCTATATTTTTACGTCTATGCGAACGTGGGATAAAATTAACCAATATTCTTCTTCTTCGCCGTTCTCTCACTGCTAAGGATCACGACCACATACGATACGTCTCCAAGTTATGTGGTCTTCTGCAGTGTGGACCACTCCGTAGATGCTGCTTCAACAGCCTTCTTGATATCGTCTGACCATCTTGCCGGTATTCTGCCTTGATCGCGTTTTCCATCCACCCGGAATATAACATCGTATAAAACAAGTAAAAGTCGCTTTACGTGTCTATCTTAGATCTTCTAAACACACTGGGTTTGATGTGGTTTTCACCATCATTTAGTAAGAGCATTTATTTAGAATTGTTTATATGTGTAATACATTAATAAATTAACATACATTTAGCAGAGAAAGTTTTGACATGAGATGAGTAGATTGCATTTCTTCGCAGCATGCCGAGCAGTCGTGGCCCAGTGTTACGAGTTGTGTCGTGGGTTCAAACCCAGACAGGCACTTTACTTTGTGTAAATTATTTCATCACTCTAAAACCGGTGAAGGAAAACATCGTGAGGAAACCGGCAGATCCTAGAACCAAAAATTCTAAGACATTTAACTTCTACTAACCCGTACTGGGGCCGCGTGGCAAATTACGGCCCACTCCCTCTCACAGAGAGGAGGCCTGTGTCCCAGCAGTGGGAACATTATAGGCTGATATTGTAATAGCGACTTAGCTACTAGCCCAAAAAGGGGTGAACAGAAGTATCTTATCACATTCAAACTATTCCAGTTTCCATTATTGGATGCCATAGTTTGTGTGTTTACCATAGATAATTAGAGCATCGATTATCCCTTTATAATGTAAAAGAAACCTTTCATACTTTTACTGACATAAGAATCAAACCAAAGATTTTGTATTCAATAAAAAAAATGCTGGTCCGAAACCAACCGTCTTAAAAATAAAGTCGCAAATAAACAACTTAACAAAATAAATAGACAAAACAATTTTATTACCAAGAAGATCTTATCAAGAAAATTAACAATTTGGAGAGAAAGAGCCCAAAAGGCGACGTAAAAATACAACATCAGCGTAAAAGAGGCACGAATTCATGAGTTACGGCTTCTAAGGGGTCGGACATAAACGGATTTGACATAATAGGACTGACAGATCCTGACTGAAATTTTGACACTTCTCCGGAAACTTCCGGAAAGAGACTGATTTATTAGAATCAAATTTCATTTCGTTAAGGATACGTAGTATTACTATCTGTTAAGCAAATTCTTATAGATGTTACAAGGGACGAAATTCACGTTGTTGTTGAAATGTCAAAATGAAAGCCATTCCTGTCCGTGTGTTACGCAATTACCCCGCAGTGTTTATTTCCTGTTTTGTAAATAAAATGAACAGAAATAATGTAGTTGCCAACACCTTTAATTACTGTTGCATATCTCCAGCTATAATTAAAGACAGAGATAATTTGTAATGTTTATCGAATTCGATAAAAGGGCAACAATTAAAATTTACATATTCGTGTGGAGAGTGTGTTCGTACATTAATTTAGCATGAAAGTATTTTTAATGTTGAAACATTCTAACAATTACGCGAATGAAAGTGATTGTTTATGTTTACGTTGACCTTTGATGATAATGGCTAGAAAGGTGGTGGCTACGGAGATGACGACTAACAGAGAAGTATCATCTGCCTAGCCTTTTCCCACCTACGTTGGGGTCAGCTTCCAGTCTAACCGGATGCAGCTGAATACCAATATTTTACATGGAGCGACTGCCTATCGGACCTCCACAACCCAGTTATTGGGTACCCCTTGGTTGTCAGACTTTCGGGCATCTGACGACCCGTAACGACTGTCAAAGATCCGAAGCACGGAGGGGTTTTCATTTGTAAAGATGGTCACTCATCCACGGACCAACCTGATCGATCGTAACGTGCGGCTGTTATTTCTTGGCATAGAAGAAAAAGACATGTACGATGATCCTGTACGAGTCGTAGGTATTAAATACTTTTTCTTTCTTTATATATTAACGCCCCGGCTGCTATTTGAAATTGAAAATGCTAAAAATCATATTTTTATAAGGCTTATGTTTACCACCAGTAGGCCAATTCTCGTAATTTAAAACGTTCAAAATCTAGTCGCAGTCTCATCTCGGCGACAAACAAATGTCAAAAACTTGTCAAAATGTAGGGAAATTAGAAGTATTTTTTGACAGATTGAGACTGAGATCAGACTGTGAACGTTCTTAAAATTACGGGAATTGCCCCTCTGATATAGTAACATTTAACAGACAAAAATAGTAAATGATCACCAAAATTAAACCCGCATTATAATGTAAACTTATAACCAAAGTTTTAACATCTCGCTATCCTATTTAAGCAAAATGACTCCAAATAAATCACGTTCGGTTCTCGACAGCTTGCAAAAAATAATCTCTTTTTTTCCATATTTTTTTTTTCTATACAATCTAGTCGTTTCTGTGTAGGAGGTCACAGTTTTAACCTAACCTAACCATTATTTTTTTTAATTAACCTCGTCTATTTAGTTTGCAGCAAGCCGGAGATATAACTTAATATGGCATCATAATACTTTATTTGGTAATAAACCTACATTTTATGGCAATCATAATGGTTTATTTAGGCAGAAATAGCGCATTAATTTGCTCGCTAAGATTTAGTGATCATCACTACATTTGGTGTTCGAATACAATTTGAATTGCAAGAAGGGTATCAAAGCATTTTATGGTGGTCATTATATTTAACCCCTTTTTATTATAACAACTGTTTTAAACATAACATTACAAAAAAAAATAGACAAAAATATTTACAATAAAATTAATTGAACTTATCAATAAAATATGATTTCCTTTCTTACTGAAAATTGTAAAAATCTTCGCCAATAACAAACTAAAATTTGATATGCATATAAAAACCACCTCTTCAACACTTCCCACAAAAGTGCCACTTTCCTTCCATTCTTTCCGATCTCATCATAAAATAATATATTAGGGATGATCCCTTCCAAAAATTCTAAATGACTTAGGTACGTTAAAGAGAGGGACAGAAACCAAATTACCTACACTCTCTTTCAAACGTTGGACCTTAAAGTCAGCGGCTAAATGATAGAATAATACTATAGGTACTAATTCCAGACCGAATTTCGGCCATGGCGGCCGAAATTCGGTCTGGAAAACCTGCACCCTAATCAATCTTAATCTGAATCATTTTGAAGGTTATTGCTAATTTATTGCTTCTTATGTTCGAAAAAATCGTCTGCTCAACAACTTAAACAACGCAATGAATGTTGTTGAACTATCAAAATGAAAGCCCTTGCTACTGTTAGAGTGTTACGCAGTTACCCCGCTGATTGCGAGTACTACGCTCCTGACCTTTCTGAGAACCTCACCATAAGGTCAATATTATGACCTTTCAGGTCGTCCCCTCCAGGTCACTCACATCTGCTTTTTAACCGACTTCATAAAAAGATTCTCAATTCGGTTAAATTTTCATTTCATCAACATAACCAAACCACCATATAAGCATAGGTGCTTCTTTAATTTTTTTTCATCGTATTATAGACTTTGTTTGTTTGTTTGTAATGAATAGGCTCAAAAACTACTGGACCGATTTAAAAAATTCTTTCACCATTCGAAAGCTACATTATCCACGAGTAACATAGGTAAAATTTTATTTTGGAAAAAAATAGGGTTCCGTAAGATATTTGGGTTTTTCGGACACAAGGTGTAAAAAACAACCAGAAAAGTTATTTTGTATCTTTATGGGTTATTTGGATTTCCTTTTGAGATACGCAATCCTGTCACAAATCCGAAATCTACGCGGACGAAGTCGCGGGCAGAAGCCAGTCATATTATAAAACAGATTTTCGGTTCTGTACGCAAAATATAGAAACTCGTAAAAACCAGTGGCACTTATTAAACTGTTTTGTTCCAACCTACTTAGTACAGTACGTCAAAGATCATTAATTACGGTATCCCGGTCACTTTCATTCTTTCGACGCGGTGAAGCGTGACAGACTTTTGCACCAGTTTTTTGTCTGCGTACCATCAAAACACTTCTGCCGAGTTCTTATAAATTATTTATCAATCAAAGTAAGTAGTATTTTTCCACTTGTTTTACCGTTACATTGGCAATCTTCAAAGCTGATTTGAGTAGTTTAGTGGTATCCTTCACTACTCAAATCGCGTTTGAATTTCGTTAATTCGAATTCTATTATCATCATCTGCATAGCCTTTTCTAACCAGATGCAGCTGAATACCAGTATTTTACATGGAGAAACTACCTATCTGACCTCCACTACCCAGTAACTGGGTAACACGATATCCCTTGGTGGTAAGACTGGTTATTTTATAAAATTCATTTTCAAATGTCGTAGACTCTGCTTGTACAGACGCCAGCACATCAAGCTACTACAATCTGTCAAATTTCTTTAATAGATTTTCAACTTTATCCCTAAAGCATTAAGGTTCAAAGTTGATTGGGAAAATTTGACAGTTTCGGGTAGCTTGAGCTGCTGGCGTCTGTACTTCTGTCTAGCCGTAATGAATATTCTTATAAGACTACTGTCAATGTTTGGTGAATAAATCAGTCGTTTCCAAGATGTTTTTTTGATCTAGACTCAATATGGTATCAGGTGTGGGGTACAAACCCCCTCTCGGGAGCCAAAGAGGTTTGTAGATTTATACTATATTCACGATTCGCCCCTGCTTCGCACGGTTTTTATTAATTGACTAGGTATATGTGAAAGTTTTATGTTAGTTTGCACCTATGCATGATGCATTTACCTTCCGGAATAAAATATATAAGTAAATGATGGTGAAAACCGCATCAAAAACCGTTGCGTAGTGAAGAACAACGCAGTCACACAGACAGACACGAAAAGTTACTTTAATTTATAAAAGCGGATCTTTTTATTGATAGAAATTGATAAAAATAACCATGATTTAAAAGCTGACCTACTCCAGTGGGTGCGTCTAAATAAAAAGAAAAAAAGAGCCTAACTCATAAGCCTAATTAATGGGGGTCCCAAACTCCACCCCGCAGTTTCCGTGGCCCATCTTCAAAGCCAAGTAGATAATAGTTTCATTTGTATTCGGCACGGGAAGACCCCGGGATCCCGGGATCCGGTGTGATCCCGGAAAATGACCGATGTCTCGGAGATAACTTAGGTACCTTACATCGTAAACCTAGTGAATGTCTCACTCTCACTTATTCATAGCTGGAATTGGGTTACCCAGTTATCTTAATTAGGTTTTAGGAGATGCCTATTAAAAGCGGCCAGTTAGATAAATTACGCTATAGTCATATGAGGGTAATGCCCATTTTCAGTAATACTAAGCGTGATCTATATTTAAAGGTTGTCTTTAAAAGATCGCTCTTAGCGATAAGACCGCCCATTGTGTCACCCTTTGTAAAATTGTATATATTTATGTTCTGTAATTTGTATCGTGTACAATAAAAAGTCTATTCTATTGTATATTATTATCTATTCTATTCTATATTTCTTACATACGGTCTTTATGCTTTCTATTTGTTTTTTTTATTTGTTGCTATCTGATGTATGTATCTGGTGTATTGTGTGTCTTTTAGTTTGTGCTAAATAAATGTTTTTTCTTTCTTTCTTTCTTACTATGTTGGGGTCGGCTTCCAGTCTAACCGGATGCAGCTGAGTACCAGTATTTTACATGGAGCGAGTGTCTATCTGACCTCTACAACCCAGTTACTGAGTAATATGAAACCCCTTGGTAAGACTGGTTGTCAGGCTTCCGAGGACGCGTAACGACTGTCCTTTGAAAGTCGTTATCATGGATATTTATCCATGAATGACAGCCGGGACCAACGGCTTAACGTGCTTTCCGAGGCACGGAGTGGTCTTGGTCACCAATCCGAGGACCAACCACGGCAAGCGTAGTTTAACCTTATCAATCGACCCGTGCGGCTGTTTTTATTGTATTACTTAGCCACGAGCCCCTCTCAGCGTGTCCTAAATGAATACCAAAATAAAAGGGCGTTGTTGGATTACAAAATTCAACATTTTATGTCACATTTTGTATCTAAGGTATAAGGCGTAGGCCATCTTAGAGCAGCAGGTATTCACAAAATCAACTTCTTCCAACCACGAACTAAGTCATCGCCATACGCTTGACATTTGTGGGTATACAGACAGTGCAGTCCACGAAGACGCGCCCCACTCTTCTTAATGCTTACAGTACAAGTGTGCGATATTCCGCTAGTACAGTCACCCGCATATCAAGCTACTGCAATCTGTCAAATTTCTTTAATACCTAAGTGTGATGATTATTGTATAACAAAGATAAATAAATGGTATAGTCGCGCGCGCGGGGCGCGAGGTGGGGGAGAAGCGAACGGGCTACCAAGCCGAGCGGACGTGCAGCACGACTATTACGAAATAGCACTATAGTTGTTTTACTTGATATCGTATACTTACCCCCGTGACAAGTGGACGTCACAACTGGCGACGAGTCTACGGGTAAGTGGAATAAAAAAAAAAAAAAAAAAAAAACAAAAGTAGTAAAGGGTTCTAAAGAGTAAGTACCTAACCTATTTATCTAAGCGTTCCGTTTTTATGGATATTGTGTCACTTGCGCTGTGAACAATTTACTTATAGCGTTCGAGATGATAATAATAATATAAATGAATAAATTCTTAGCTACGATAATTGAGACAATAAGTTTTTACTTTCCAAGGTCATCATTTCGATGTGTACCTATTAAACTTACGCATTAAGTTAAAAACATTTACGTAGGTAGGTAACCTGTTAGAACGTAACTACATACAAATTGCAAGCTAAGTTCGCGATTTCTGTAGTACAGACACCAGCACATCAGGCTACTACAATCTGTCAGATTTCTTTAATAGATTTTCGACTTTATTGCTAAACCATTAGGTTCAATGTTGATTGGGAAAATCTGACAGTTTCGGGTGGGTTGACCTGCTGGCGTCCGTACCTACTGTTAGTAGTATAATTATGTATATGGGAATGTACATTATCATTCTTTGCCACGGTTTACGCTAGTTACGATAAAGGATGGGTACTTACTTGCCTGGTTATATTATAAATGTTATGAAAAACTACTCCTACCCTCTTGTTTTTAGTAGTACCTAAGCGATCAACGGCTGGTACTAAACAAATTACTTACTTGTCAAATGATTGTACAGCAGTGTTTTGACGACACGGTTGGCGCAGTGATAAAGCGATTGACTGCTGCGCTGCGTGTCGCGGGTTCGATTCCCGCACGGAACAAATATTTGTATGACCTACAAGTAGTTGTTCCGGGTCTGGCTGTTTGTGTATGTGAGTTTAAATGTTTGTAAACGTACCCACGATACAGGAGAAATGCCTAGTGTGGGGCAACGTTTTTAACAAAAAAAATAATTAAACAATTGACATTGAGTAAACATAATCAATAACAGTATTAAGCCAAAATTAATATTTGGCTGGTAATATAGATAGTTTGCATTACTTTGATGGAGTAGTAAATTGACAGAGTCAATTGGTACAAAGAAAAAAAAAAAAAAAAAAAAAAAAAAATTGTGCTTATAGCAAGTAGTAAACTGGCAATGCAGTTGGTACTATCAAGTAGTAAACCGAAATCATCGGTTGGTACTAACAATATACCATTACATTTTAGTTGTGCACAGAGTAGTAAACTGACAACGTCGGTTGGTACTAACAATATACTATTACATATTAGTTGTGCACAGAGTAGTAAACTGACAACGTCGGTTGGTACTAACAAAATACTATTGTCGCAGGTTGCCCAAAATGTCCCAAATACCGCCTCTTGAAACATTTGATTGCGAAGGCGAGCCTGCGTCTGTGGGTTTGCGTTGGGAAAAGTGGAAGCGTGGGTTAGAAATTTTTCTAACAGCTACGGATGTGAGTGATCCAAAAAAGCGGAAGGCTAACCTACTTCACTTAGGCGGGTTGACGTTACAAGAAATATACCATAATTTACCAGACGATCAGGAAACAGAGCACGATGGTGATGAATACAAAATTGCCATAAAAAAACTCGATGACTACTTCTCACCAAAACAATGTAAAATTTATGAGCGACATTTATTTAGATTATTAAAACAGGAGCCGGGTGAAAAATTTGAGAAATTTTTAGTGCGGTTGCGTAACCAGAGCAGTAAATGCAAATTCTCCAATCAAGAAGATAATATTATTGATCAAATCGTAGAAAAATGTAACTCGAAAGATTTGAGGAAAAAAATACTTACATTAGGCGATGATGCTACCCTCGATAAAATTATAACACAGGCGAATGCTATTGAGGCAGTTGAAAGACAACTCAGTGATTACGGTCTAGTAACACAGACATCTGGCATAAATAAAATTGATGTGAAAAAGAACGGTTCTGAGAATTTAGGATGCTCACGTTGTGGTAGTATGCATCATACTGGAGATAGTAATGTTTGTCCAGCAAAGAATAAACAATGCTTAAAATGTGGATTTGTAGGCCATTTCAAGACCAAATGTCGGACTCGGGCAAGCAAAAGGCTCAGGTCTGGTCTAACACCTACAAATAGACACCCACATAAAAAAATGAGGACATCCAACAACGAACAAAATAAACATGGAAATAATCAGAATGTGACATCTCATGCTAAAACCGATGTCAATTATATATTTCACATTGATGACGACGCTACGATGAGCTGTAATGTTGGAGGTGTACAGATAGACATGATAATTGATTCGGGCAGTAAATGTAATATTTTAAGCGACAAGACTTGGAATCATTTAAAAGAATGCAAGGTCGAAGTTAGAAATCAAATTCCTAAACCCGACAAGACATTTATCGCGTATGGCAGCGATAAACCTTTGACAATTATCGGATCATTTGATACTGACATCCAAGTGGGAGACCAAGTAAAATCGGGTACTTTTTATGTCGTAAAAGATGGCACACGAGATTTGTTAGGAAAAGATACTGCTATATCTCTCAATGTGCTCAAACTAGGGTTAGAAGTCAATCAGGTGAGTGAAAATAGTTTTCCTAAAATAAAAAATATACAACTCAACATCTCTATTGACAAAATGGTGAAACCAGTAGCTCAACCTTGTCGGCGAGTACCTATCCCGTTAGAAGAAAAAATTAATAAAAAGATTGATGAACTTGTTAAATTAGATATTATTGAAGCAGTAGAAAATCCATCTGGGTGGGTCTCGCCAATAGTGCCAGTGCTTAAGCCAGATGGTGACGTTAGGGTATGTGTAGACATGCGATGTGCCAATAAGGCTATCGTGAGAGAAAATCACCCTTTACCTACTATGGATCAGCTACTTCCAAAATTTAAAAAAGCTAAGGTATTTTCTAAGCTTGACATTAAAGACGCGTTTCACCAAGTCGAAATTAGCGAAGATTCTAGAGGAATCACGACATTCATAACGGGAAAAGGTCTATATCGTTATAAAAGATTGATGTTTGGCATCTCATGTGCTCCGGAACATTTCCAAAAAATCCTTGAAAGGATCCTTTTGCCATGTGAAGGTGCAGTAAATTTCATTGATGATATTGTCGTGTATGGGGAAAACAATTCCGAACACAACGCTAGGCTAAATAAAGTCCTAGCTGTATTCAAGGAAAACAACATCCTTTTAAACCAAAACAAATGCGTTTTTAATGTCAAGAGTATAAAATTTCTCGGTCATGAATTGTCCACTGATGGTGTTAAGCCTTTGGCTAGTTATGTAAAGGTTGTAGGAAACTTTAGAGAACCGACTTCAATCGAAGAAGTGCAAAGTTTCTTAGGTCTCATAAATTATGTAAACAAGTGGATTCCTAATATGGCCACTAAATCAGAACCCCTTAGGAGATTATTAACTCTCAAATTGGGAAAAAAAGCGGCAATCGGCTCATATTGGGGTCCTGAACAAAGCAAATCGTTTAAAGAGCTCAAAGAATCTTTGAGTAATATTCATACGCTCGGATATTATGACCCAAAGGATAAAACGACTGTAATGGCAGATGCTAGCCCTGTAGGCCTAGGTGCAGTGCTCATTCAGTCTGACAATAACGGACCTCGGGTGATTGCTTACGGCAACAAAAGTCTGACCGATGTGGAAAAACGATATTGTCAGACGGAAAAAGAAGCACTTGCACTGGTCTGGGCAGTTGAACATTTTAAGATATATCTATTCGGCAAAGAATCATTTGATTTGGTGACTGACCACAAACCGTTGGAGGTTATATTTGGCAGGCGCTCAAATCCTTGTGCCCGAATTGAGCGTTGGGTACTACGACTTCAATCATATAATTTCAGGGTGTTGTATAAGCCAGGTAAAACAAATATCGCGGACTGTTTATCCCGATTATGCGCCACAGATAACCCCCAACCGTTTGAAGATGAACATCACGTTAATCAAATCGTTCAACATGCGAGACCTTGTGCCATAGGGATGAACATTATAACAGAAGCTTCCCTTCAGGATAACGAGATCCAACTTGTTAGAGAAGCTCTATCATCAAATAACTGGGATCCATTGATAAATATTTATAGGATATTTCAAACCGAGCTTTGGACGCACGACGGCCTTTTGTTGAGAGGAAGTAAGATTGTTATACCCCTTAAATTGCGTCCCCAAGTATTGGAGGCAGCCCACGAAGGACATCCTGGCATTGGCGCTATGAAAGCACGCTTACGGACCAAAGTGTGGTGGCCCAAAATAGATAGTGACGCTGAGAAAATGGTAAAAGGCTGCAAGGGTTGCACCTTAGTTTCTGCACCGAATCCTCCAATGCCAATGAATCGTCGTGAGCTGCCATCAAAGCCTTGGGTTGATGTTGCAATCGACTTTCTGGGTCCTTTGCCTAGCGGACATCACCTTTTTGTCATAGTAGACTACTATAGTAGATACAAAGAAATAAAATCAATGAAGTCCATTACATCTATTGAGACAATTAAAATTTTAAAAGAAATATTCTCTAGGTTAGGAACGCCCCTCACCATCACCGCAGACAACGGCAGACAGTTTGTTAGTGCGGATTTCAAATCCTTTTGTAGGAACTTAGGAATACACATTTTTTATACTACACCCTACTCCCCTCAACAAAACGGCGAAGTCGAACGACAAAATCGGGACATTCTTAAACGTCTCAGAATTAGCCAAAGCGAAAAGTCAAATTGGTATGATGACTTGTTATTATATCTCACAATGTACAATAGCACTCCTCACTCAACCACCGGAAAAACTCCGTCTGAGTTATTTTTCGGTAGACAGTTTAGGGACAAAATACCTTCATTTACAGATTTAGAATCGCCGCCAATTTCCGAAATCAATGACAAAGACAAAATAATGAAAGAAAAAGGAAAGGAATATGGGGATAAGAAAAGAAAAGCAGGAGATGTAGATATAGGAATTGGAGAAAAGGTGTATGTCAAGAATATGGTAAAAGAAAACAAACTTTCGACAAACTTTAATCCAACGGCACACACTGTTATTAACTGTAATGGGCCGGAATATAATATAAGGAACGACGAGACAGGACAAGAATTGAGGAGAAACATCATTCATTTAAAAAGAATTGAAGGCCAATGGAAAGTATGTGAACACAATAAAATTGATTCGGACAACATCAGTGATAGTAGTGTCGATAGTGAATTATAAATGCTAACTACTCAAATTGAATTAAATCATGGAAAAAATGTATATATATATATTTGATTTTTGTATACTATTGCAGGTTTCTTTTAAAATACTATTTTGTAGTTGTACCCACTGAATTTGTTAAAAAGGGAAAGGTGTGATGATTATTGTATAACAAAGATAAATAAATGGTATAGTCGCGCGCGCGGGGCGCGAGGTGGGGGAGAAGCGAACGGGCTACCAAGCCGAGCGGACGTGCAGCACGACTATTACGAAATAGCACTATAGTTGTTTTACTTGATATCGTATACTTACCCCCGTGACAAGTGGACGTCACACTAAGTTTTCAACTTTATCGCTAAAGCATTAGGTTCAAGATTGATTGGAAAAAATTTGACAGTTTCGGGTAGCTTGATGTGCTGGTGTCTGTACCTATTTTAGATTTGTCGATACAAACTAAAATTTTGTGTGTATCGACAAATATAAAATAAAAACACTAATTACCCACTAATAAGTATTTAATACTTATTAGTATTGGTGTGTATCGAAAAAACTAAAACACTAGCGGAATTAACTAGCGATAACCACTTGCGATTATGACCACCTGTATCATCTATGACAGGAAAAAAAAACACGAAAAACACTTCCGGTTCCTGTTGCTTTGACGTTTGTGGGAACATCTACGATTTCTACGAAAAAGGGATTCAGATGTATTTTTCTTTTCTCGTAAAGTGGTTGATATTCTTACTCAAATCGGAGCTGCTAGACTCCAGAAAATAGCTACAAAATAGGAAAATGCCAAAAGGAATAGCTAACTTTCTTACGGAAAAGGAATCGTTTGCGTCTGAATGATTTTTAGTTTTAATCCGTGTCTCCGGCGCGTGTTTTTCCGAAACATTCCACGAAAACGTCAAAACAAGGTCATACACATTTGTGTATGAAAACACGATGTTTTTGTTTTCCGAGCTGCATGGGAACCATTACCCGTGCGGGTGAAGAGGGGAAGGGTTTGTTTCATTTTCAACCGCGACGCGTACCGTCAATGCCAGACGATTTCAGCGCAGGAATCCTCTGAAAACACGTCATGGGCCATCTCTTTTGCAAATCCGTCGTAAGCCTAAAATGCGAGTTTGCCTCCCGGCCACCGTAGGCGCGGGCCTGCGGGCGGAGAGTAATGGTTTGCTCTCCGTCCGATCAGGACTAGGCCCGTGCCGGACGGCGTGTACGTGTTCCACGCGCGCCTCAAAGAGATGTCAGCAAAAGCGGCGGGGCCCCATAGGGCCGAAGCCTGCCAGGGTAGCGGGAACATCCGAAAGGGTTTACCGCTGCCCTGGAACATAAAGGGCTAAGGAAGGAACACGGGTGGGTTTTAGTCAGTAAGAGTCTGACACTCCCTTCTGCTCCACCCAGAGCGGGAGGAGTCATTTGATGATTTCCCATCCTCAAAAAAAGAAAAAGCCTAAAAGCACTGCGAGTTTTAAAAAACAATATTACATAATATGTTAGATACAAGTTTTGTAAAGCTGTAAGTATATTAAAATTGTATGGTACAGAGCCCAACCGTGTCCGTTCAGTTTCTAGTTACATTCTTGAAATACGAGTATGTAGGTGAAAAAATCATTGGACTATTCTGATCAGAGTAGGTCGAAAAATCAAAATTTGTAAGCTGATTAGAAAATCAGTAGGTAGACTGTCTATCCGAGTATGTGTTTTTAAAAACTGATTCGCGCATCCAGAATATAATTGTATTTGCTATTGTCTAATTTTATTAGCGAACCCACGCTTGCTTCGCACGAGTGCAATGGTGACATCTTAAAATATCAAGATTTCTGTGCTTTATCTAGGTTAAATATTATTATACTGTACACATAAACCTTCCGGAATGAATTCGCTAAATGATGTTGTAAACCGCACCAAGATCAGAATAACAACGCGGTCACAGACATATACGAAAAGCAACTTTAATTTATTATGTGTTTAGAAGATGTAGCAACCCGCACTGGGCCCGCGTGGTAGATAACAGCCCACTCAGGCCGGTGTCCCAGCAGTGGGAACATTATAGGCTGATTATGTAAGAAGATACTCTTATGTAGAAGATAGAAGGTCGTCATTCTTTAGAAGCATTTTGAAGCAAATTATGCAATTAAATGCATAAAATGTGTTAGTACCTACCACAATGTTTAGCAAACGGAAAAGTCCGTATGTTGTTAAATGGTGCTTCCCGTCCAAGACATTAACATAATATTCAGCTTTTTAGCACTTTTTGTATGTAAATAGCCAGTGTCCCTTAGCCACAGTATTTTTAATACGCAGAATTTGCATTGGACCTTAATTTCGCCATTTTTATGAGACTTGTTATAAAAGGGTATGGTCGTAACTGGACTTTTGTTAGCGTCGCTAGACCGTTTATACGGTCTTAATATAGAAATTATTGCCGGAACAATAATCTTCTTTGTTGTTGTGTAAAAGAAATACTGAGTTAGTCAGTTTTGTGCGGTATTAAGATGAAAATTAGAAAAAAAACATGGTTTACATTTTTTTATAAAGGTTCAGTTTTAGTGCTCCCTAGTAGCTTTAGAAAACCGCTATCTGAGAGCAGTGATGATAAAATTTTGTCACAAAGTAAAGCGCCTGTCCGAATTCGAACCCACGACCTACAACTCATAAGTCAGGACCGTTACCACTGGGCCTCCGTGCGGCTATTATTATTTACGCACGAGCGAATGCTCGAGCATTCTTTAGCAGAGATGCAGAGATTTATGCAGAGAGAGAAATTACGAGAAAAAATGCTCGTAAAGAGAGAGTGGGCCATAATCCACCAAGTGGTGGATTATGGCCCACTCTCTCTTACAGAGAGGAGACCTGTGTCCCAGCAGTGGGTACTTTTTTGGTTAATTATTCCTTCTATAGACCACTTTGGCATTATTTCTGTAATACACTTAAGCGTAAATTCTATCTACCAATTTAGGCCTTTATCGAATAACAATAGTACCAGGGTCTAACGTCATTTATAACAAGAGTATCATTCGCAGTTCTTATTGATCTGTCCTCGTAAAACTTCGGGTTTATGTTAGGTCCAACCAATAAAGAACTTAGCTTTTTTCTCGTCTGGCGCTTTTAGATTATTATTGTTTGGAAAAATTGAGGGTCCTGAACCCTAAATTTTTCTCCTTCAGGCTTTAGGTCAAATAATACGTAATTTTTTTACTGAAATGAAATTGGTGTAAGCTTTTTTTTGGGTCCATCTACCGGGCACGTATCCAGACTGACTGCTTTTGTGAAATTCGAGATGGAAAAACTAATAAAGCTTTGCCAGACTCGGCAACTTGACATTGCTTCTTGCCAAATTTCATGATTCTAGGTCAACGGGAAGTACCTTATAGGTTTTGATTCCGTTTTGACGGCACGGTTGGGCGATTGACTGCTGCGCTGCGTGTCGCGGGTTCGATTCCCGCACGGAACAAATATTTGTATGACCTACATGTATTTGTTCCGAGTCTGGGTGTTTTTCTATCTATAATATGTATGTACTTACAAAAAAAAATGTATTTAAGTAGTTTATCAGCCATCTTGTTACCATAACACAAGCATTAGGTTGCTTAGCTTGGGACTAGATGGCGCTGTGTGAAATGTCCAGGGATATAATTATTATTATTATTCCCTTGCGAGTGTCAAAATAAGCGGCATAAATGAACATAAATCTTTGGATTGCGTTGACTTAGAAGTTTGATTTTTTCACTGCTTCAAGGGATTGCAGCCCTGAGTATTCGATATTAATTTCAACTTGATAACTCCACGCGTTCTTGAAAAAAAGTTTCTTTACAGACAGACGGACTACGAAGTGATCTTATAAGGGTTCCGTTGTTCCTTTTGAGGTACGAAACTCTAAAAATGATAATATTTTCGAAAATAAATGGTAACTTGTAATATTCAAGACAAGTAATAGTTTACCAATTATCTACATGATACTGGCTTATTGTAGCTGATCACATAAGCCTTATTACGAAAGATTACGTTAATCTATCTAAAGAAATGCCAGTTATTACTTATGAAGAGGAAACCTACTGCAACCTGCCGATCGATTCTGTAAAAATCTCAACGTGAAAAGTTAGGTGAAGTGAGCTTAGAGTAAGCTGTCAATAGTGTCAATCCCTAACATTAGTTGGAATGACAGCTATTTTCTTTCTTTCTTTCTTTCAACTACCTACTGATCCGATTACAAACATTCTGTCACTGATGAAAAGCTACACTTTGAGTGCTCTAAGGTATGTTTTGAATATTTGACTTCGTTGTTGCGGGTAGAAACTCGTTTTATACATAATATTTGACGAATAATCAAATTCGAAATTCCGCCATTTCGAACTTCTCACGCGTAAGAAATCAGGGAACGTTTTGATCGACACGGCATCAAAGCGCGGCGGGCCCCCGCTACATCCATCTCACATGTTTAACCGTTTAAAAATAACGATAAAATTAACGTTAATAAAACCAACGCGCATGAGGCAAGCGTGGTGGATTTACTGTTTATTTTCCTCTTCATGACAAATACAATTTATCCCTGGATCGAAAGAGACCAGACCACCAGACCAGACCATGTTCCTCCGAACCGCACGTTACGAAATTTTGTTTCAGTACGGTTAGTGGAAGTGCTCACGTGCCGTTCGCGGAAGTGCCGTTCAAATCCGTGCTATAAGTGGAATACCTCGCCCAGCAATGAGATGGTGCAGGCTAACAGTAGAAGTAAAAGAGTAACGGTAACTCTGTCAAATAAAGGTAACGTTATGAAAATTTTACCGGTACTTAAAGCCCTGTACACTACGCAAATAAACAGTTGGTACCTTATTCAAATAAGCAAAATAAACAAACAACTATCCATTCCACTGTTATTCCTATGACGGTTCATGCGATTGACAGCTCTCAACAAAAGTGGGAAGCTGTTTATTTTTTACTACCCTGAATGAAGTACAGTCATACCGAAAATATATTCGTCTGACGATTATTTTTCATAAAAGATATTAAGTGTCCCGACTTGATAAAGGAAAGAATTTGAAAACTGACGAAGACATGAAAGACTTGACTGTACAGACGACAGCAGGTCAAGCTACCCGAAACTGTCAAATGTTCCCAATCAACCTTGAACCTAATGCTTGAGCGATAAAGTTGAGAATCTATTAAAGAAATTTGACAGATTTTAGTAGCTTTATGTGGTGTCTGTACTTTCCTTTCCTTATAACGTTTCCTCAGATTTCTTGCAAGTTTCATGTTTACTGAAATAGGCGAGTATCTCGCCGATTTTATGAAGGGTGAACATATCCAATAAAATTTTATTTTCTGTTCATCGTATCGTCTTTATTGACTTGAATATGTGAACCCTTTTCTGTTGTGGAGTTCCCATTGAGTTTATAATAAAGTTGTGTGTTATCGTGATTGAGTTCGGAAAGGTTGCTGAATAAAAATATCGTGTAATGGCGCTTTGTATTGTTGGTTGAACATGGTTATAAGAATTTGTATTTATTGTCAAGTGATCTTTTTTTTTTGTGGATGGGAAATCATCAAATTCCCCGCTCTGGGTGGAGCGGAAGGGAGTGTCAGACTCTTACTGACTAAAACCCACCCGTGTTCCTTCCTTAGCCCTTTATGTTCCAGGGCAGCGGTAACCCTTTCGGACGATCCCGCTACCCTGGCATATCTAAGAACCTTAGGACATAATCAGACAATAATGTTCCCATTGCTGGGACACTTGTGATCTTGGGTAACATTTTGCGAGTAAAAAATCAACTTAAATTTGTCCTGTAAGAAATTTTAAAAGTACTGGAAACCTGTTCTAAAGTGTAAGATGGTTGCCTCACTCAATCTACCTAGCCTTTCCTTCTTTTGTTTTTTTTTAATATTTTTAGGGTTCCATACCTCGAAAGGAAAAAACGGAACCCTTATAGGATCACTTTGTTGTCCGTCCGTCCGTCTGTCTGTCTATCAAGACCCTTTTTCTCAGGAACGCGTAAAGGTATCAAGCTGGAATTTATATCAAATATTCAAATCTACTGACCCTTAGAGCTGTGAAAAAATCAAACTTCTAAGCCAACGCAATCAAAAGATGCAGCCGTTTATGCCGCAAATTTCCGCAAATTTTCGACACTCGCAAGGGAATCAAAACCTATAGGGTACTTCCCGTGAACTCAGAATCTTGAAATTCGGTACGAAGCAACGTCTTATAGCACAGATAAAGGAAAAATTGCGAAAACCGTAAATTTTTAGTTACATACCTACAAATTGGTACGGAACTCTCGGTGCACGAGTCCGACTCGCACTTGACCGGTTTTTTATTATTAAAACGTTCTTTCCTTTTGTTCGGGTCGGCCTCCAGTCTATATGGATGGATGGATGGATGTTTGTTACTCTTTCACTCAAAAACTACTGAACGGATTTGGCACATAGATGGTTTAATAATCAGGATTAACATATAGGATACTTTTTATCCCGATATTCTCACGGGATCGAAACTTATGCGGATGAAACCGCGGGGCGCAGCTAGATTTATATAAAATCCAGCAAAACACGTTATTATTAAAAATGGATGCTACAAAGCTGGGTTAGTGCATTAATCCTCTTACGGAAAATTGCTATCTTGTTTCGATATTTTTCATAATACAAAAGCGCGTTTCATAGACTGAACGGATTAATGTTACAACACTCAGTATAAAGGTACGGTGGCCGCCACATAGCGTCCGCAATTTGCCGTCAAATGAGGTCACTGAAAAGTTATTTATAAAGGTAAGTTGATGTGTTTCTGAGTGCGTTTTTTGACACCATAAAGCTAAACCCCGCTGCTATCATTTTAATGAAGGCCGTCACTGGGTTACGAAGCTACCGTTTCCTAAAAGACCGGTGACGTCATGAAAATCTGTAATTTTAACCAGGCTCCATCATCATCTACCTAGCCTTTTTCCCAACTATGTTGGGGTCGGCTTCCAGTCTAATCGATGCAGCTAAATACCAGTATTTTACATGGAGCGACTACCTATCTGACCTCCACAACCCAGTTACTGGGTAATACGATACCCCTTGGTAAGACTGGTTGTCAGACTTTCGGGCTTCTGACTACCCGTAACGACTGTCAAGGATCCCCGAATGACAGCCGGGACCAACGGCTTAACGTGCTTTCCGAGGCACGGAGGGGTCTCGGTATGTAAAGATGGTCACCCATCCACAGACCAACCGCGGCAAGCGTAGCTTAACCTGACCGATCGACCTGTGCGGCTGTTATTATTTAGCCACGGCCCCTCTCAATTTTAACCAGGGTCCAATTCTGTATTATTCCCCGCAAAATCTTACCACGTGCAAACTACGTCAATATCGTATCTTGTTCACGGCAAGGAATGGAAATGTCAACCGTACGGACCACATGTATTTTGATAGTTCTAACCACGTCATTGTGTCATTTCATAGAGAATAAGTTATTATCAGGGCCCGTATTCCCGTAATTTAGAACGTTCAAAATCTGGTCGCAGTCTCATCTCGGCGACAAACAAATGTCAAAAACTTGTCAAAATGTAGAGAAAATAGACGTATTTTTGACAGATTGAGACAGAAGGCTAATTTTCGTAATTTAAAACGTTCAAAGTTAGTCCCTTATTCAAAGCTGAATCGCTGAAACGCTGAAAACTGAATGAAAATGATCATTTCCAGAAATATTATATTTTCACGTATTTAAACAACTTAATCAGTCCAGTAGATTCGGAGCAACGGACAGACAGACACACGAATAATTCTATAAGGGTTCCGTTTTTTTCCTTTTGAGGTACGGAACGCTAAAAATGAGAAGGTTCTCCATTTAAGTATTTACCCGTATATTTATTTTGTAAATTAAAGTTATTGTCACTCGTTCTAGCTCAAAAGCATAGCTATTACCTACTATAGTAACGAAAAACAATAGTTTTCTTTATAGGAACCCGGTCTACTGCGAACTTTAGCCTACGACCAGTTCAGGAGATATATGACAGTAATATATTAAAGAAAATGTTTTTCCGGTACATTTTCTTTGGTACGTAAAAGGGACGTTCAATTTGAAGACTGAATATATCAAGCGATCGAATTAATGGGTTGTCGTTTAAACTTCGTGTTTGCATCGTTATTCGATTTTAAAATTACCTTTTTGTGTTTTGATTTTCGGGAATCGCTGATGGACGGGAGTTTATTATATGTGTTGGAGAAGGTATGTCTGTCTCTCGTTAACATCAGGCATATTTTAATTACTATGGGCGTACTATGGGTTGTGTTGGTTATAGCACAATAGAAAAACGGTTTGCAGTTCAAATCAGATTACAATTCACAAACAAGTTAGTCACGCTAGCGAATCACACACTGTAGATACACAACTCAACGATACGGAACGCTGACAGTTTCTATGCACATGTTGTTCGTAAGATGTCCAATGTTTCGATTCTCTCGAGAGCTCTGCTCACACCGCTTTTGTAGCTGTTGCTCTCGTCCCACAACGAACTCAGGCTAGACTCTGTCTAGCGCCACGAGATGGCGCTAACGTTCCGAATAGTCAAACGAATGACTCCGACATATAGATTTTTCATCAACTTGTAGCATTCACGCCAAATTTGTGTCAATAAATGTTTGTCAGTTAGAAGACTAGCGACCCACCCCTGCCGGGTAATTGCGCAACACTAACTGTAGCAATGGCTTTCGTTTTGACAATTCAACAACATTCATTGCGTTTTTTACGTTGCTGAGCAGATACATTTTTCGAACATACGAAGCAGTGAATTAGCAATATCCTTCAACATGATTTGGGGGTCACATAGTCACTGTAAATTGCGATTTAATATGAATTATTTCCTAAACGTAATTAAAATAAAACATTCCACCAACAACCTTTAGTTCTTCTATTAACTTTGTTAACACGAGAAAATTCAGGATTAAAACCAGACAGACGCGAAAATAAAATATAATTTATAAAAGAACCTGGAATGGGGACACGTACCTACAATTTATTGCGACGCATAAAGTTGTGTTATAAACATGTTAAAATTACGTACAATAGAAGTGACGTAGGCAGTCGTGTCCCGGGTATTGTGTTGTGAGTTATGTGTTGTAAGAAGGATGAATGTGGGTGCTATGCTATCATTATCTACATAGTATCTACGTCATCATCTGCCTAGCCTTTACCCAACTATGTTCCCTCACACACACAAAAACTCACTCGCATACACTACGTAAGTGAGCTCCTTTTTTTTGTATTTTTCTGTTTTATTTTAGTTTGATTTTTTTTGTTCTTCAATTGCATTCTTACGACTTGTGGGTCGTAGGTTCGAACCCAGACAGGTGCTTTACTCTGTGTAAATTATTTCATCACCACTGCTCCCAAAACGGTGAAGGAAAACATCGTGAGGTCATCGGCTTGTTCTACAACCAAAAATTCGAACACATGTGACATCTACCAACCCGCACTAGGCCTGTGTGGTGGATTATGGCCCACTCCCTCTCACAGAGAGGAGGCCTGATTCATATAACGTTGAACATACCTTTACACAAAAGACCATAAATTACCTTTCATCGTTAGATGTACAGACGCCAGGTCAAGCTACCCGAAACTGTCAAATTTTCCCAATCAACATTGAACCTTAATGCTATAGCAATAAAGTTAAAAACTATTAAAGAAATTCGACAGATTGTAGTAGCTTGATGTGCTGACGTCTATTCTAAGAAAATAGTTGTTCCAAAAAAAGATAGGTATTGTAATGTTTGCTTTACATTACAATACCTAAGTATCTTATCGCAGACGTAGTTCCCTCGGCGGGAAATATATTGTGAATGAATCGCAAAATATTATCCTTGTTCAGGGAATCTATGCGGATAATGGAAATGAAAGAAAATAATACTACTTTATTTTAACTTGAGACACTTTCATAGAACTGTTGTTTGCTGGATTAAGGAAAAAACTAAAGTAGGTACCTAAGGAACTTGTTTTGTTTGCTTTGTGTTCGTTTCCTTGTGATGACAGAACAAAAACATAATCTATAAATTGACGACATTTTACGTATTTTTTTTTTTAAACTTTGCCCCACTCTAGGAATTTCTCCTGTATCGTGGGTGCGCTTACAAACATTTAAACTCACATACACAAATAGCCAGACCCGGAACAATTACTTGTAGGCCATACAAATATTTGTTCTGTGCGGGAATGGAACCCGCGACTCGCAGCGCAGCAGTCAATCGCTTAACCACTGCGCCAACCATGCCGTATGGTTTGCTAGTAACTGAAAACAATTCTCGTAATTAAAAACGCTCAAAATCGGGTCGCAATCTCCTCTCAGCTACAATCAATGTCAAAAATCGGTTGGTCCGCGGACGGCCACCGTGCCTCGGAAACTACGTTAAGCCGTTGGTCCCGGCTGTCAATCGTGGACTTTTGGCAGTCGTTACGGGTCGTCAGAATCCCGAAACTCTGACAACAAGTCTTACCAAGGGGTATCGTTTTCCCAGTAACTGGGTTGTGTAGGTCAGATAGGCAGTCGCTCCATGTAAAATACTGGTATTCAGCTGCATCCGGTTAGACTGGAAGCCGACCCCAACATAGTTGGGAAAAAGCTAGGTAGATGATGATGTCTGTAATTAATTTATGAGGTTTATTTTTCAAAAAATTATGGCTTTATTAGCTCGGCCTATTATTAGAGATCATTATTAACTTTGTTTTGTTTTAATATCACATTTAGTTTAAAAGTAGTAACAGTTTGTTAGCATGGGGTACCAAGACGAGAGTAAAAAATATTAAAAAGCAATAATTTTTTTTTTTTTTTGTCATTTTTTCCGTCGATAAAATTGTTTATATTTTCACCGTTTTTAATATGTGCACTTTATAAAGATTCACACTGTATTAACATTCAATTTCGTTTAAGAAAATTATAATTATCTCCTATCCATAGCATCCTGAAAATCATAGCGGACAGGTGGGATAGCCCCATACTGGGACACTGGATGTGCCTACATGCCAGCATGTGGGGCGTAGGTACCTAAGCAGATAGAACTATTTTTCCGGGTAGCTATAAGTACTAACACTAGTTCTAAGTTTTATTTTGTATACTAACCAATCAATGCGTGGAGTTTCTTGCCCGTTCTTCTCCATAGAGATCTACGTTTTGGAATGGGCAACTAGCTTCAACTTTCTGACTAACTGACCGACTATTTAATTTTGACAATTCAAAAGTGCCTGTAAATGGTTTATTTGAAATAAATGATTTGAGTTTTGAGTTTGAATGGACTCTGTCTGAAATATAAGTTTTTTTTTTTAATAACTTTAAGATACTTTACCTTCAAAACATCTATTTAACAAACCACTTGCAGACAAGCGACATCGTTATATCTAATAATAGTTTAACACGATCACTTTAAGATAAATTTTAACTAGCCGACGCGACGGGCAGGTACGTACCTACGACGCTAACAGTACCTATCCATAAAATAAATCCAGTTCTGTGCAATAACTCAGCACTTTCTCTCAAGACTGATCAGCGCTGGCGCAGTGAGGAAGTGAAATTACGATCGCTGTCGGGACAGGATATTGTACCGCTATTATCGCTGGGGTTGCCATGCATCTTGAGTGTCGGGAGACCGGTTTTTAAAAGGGTTTTCAGTACCCAAGCGCTATGTCAAAAATTAAGAATTGAAATGTCACTTTGTATTGAAGGAGACATGCCTGTTCTTCGTAGAGTTGAGATAGAAATAGTAATGTCTGTAAACCAGTAGGCTTAAGATAATCTGAAAATATGTTAGGTATAAAAATAACTGTCAGATTTTTATATTTTAACTATAAAGTTTATTTAATTCATCTGCCTAGCCTAGCCTTTTCCCAGCTACGTTGGGGTCGGCTTCCAGTCTAACCAGATGCAGCTGAATACCAGTATTTGACATGGAGCGACTCATCTGACCTCCACAACCCACTTATTGGGTTATACGATACACCTTGGTAAGACTGGTTGTCAGACTTTCGGGCTTCTGACGACCCGTAACGACTACCTAAGATCCACGATTCACAGCCGGGACCAACGCCGACGGCTTGACGTGCTTTTCGAGGCACGGAGGGGTCTTGGTATGTAAAGGTGGTCACCCATCCATGGACCAACCGCGGCAAGCGTAGCTTAACATGATCGATCGAACCGTGTGGCGCGTGTTACTTAAGAATCCATACTAATATTATAAATGCGAAAATAACTCTGTCAGTCTCTGTTACTTTTTCACGCATAAACCTGTGAACCAATCGTTAAGAAAAACATCTCGGATCATTGAGCTCCTCAAGTTTTGAGTTGAGCTACACGATTACAAATGCTGGCACTCACTGGACTGGTCCACTCAAATCTGTGTGGTACTTTCCTCAAAAGACTATTTCATACAGCAATCTACATGGTCTTTACATGATCTGACCAAGATTACGTCTGGACTTTAAAAGAGACTATGACCTCTGAGTTTGGTTATTCACAGAGCAGTCAGATAGGAAACGCCGACCTCATCTAGTTTATTTTTTATGTTTTTATAATATGAGGAGTAAAGTGATTCTGGTATCCCATTTATAGAATAAACAATTTAATTTAATTTAATTTTAGTGTTTAAATTAAGCTTTATGTTTCAGGTACCGCTGGTGTCCTTTTATAATCCTTCGTGATTTGGGTTCTGCTTGAAAAGGTAATTTATTGAATAATTATGATCGATAGCTCCTCGCAAATTTTTTCGAATAAAGTCTGGCCACTGAATATTTTACAGGTCATGTCCGATATTTTCTGAAATTATGGTGATCCTTATTATAACGGATGTATTGACGTTAAGCTCTCAATGGAGGGGATTTATTTTCATCTGAGTTTATGTTTTTTAAATGTGGTTAAATGCAGTCAGTGTAATGTGGTGACTTCATTTTATTGCACGTTTTTGTTACCTAATTTTAGCATATACTACACTAGGTACTCCTCGTTAATTACAAAGTCTAGGCGACACCTAAATGTTTCCTAGTGTTAGTAATAACGGGTGTATAATATGCTGGTACATCATCATCATCTGCCTAGCCTTTTCCCAACTATGTTGGGGTCGGCTTCCAGTCTAACCGGATGCAGCTGAATACCAGTATTTTACATGGAGCGACTGCCTATCTGACCTCCACAACCCAGTTACTGGGTAATACGATACCCCTTGGTAAGACTGGTTGTGAGACTTTCGGGCTTCTGACTACCCGTAACGACTGTCAAAGATCCACGAATGACAGCCGGGACCAACGGCTTAACGTGCTTTCCGAGGCACGGAGGGATCTCAGTATGTAAAGATGGTCACCCATCCACAGACCAACCGCGGCAAGCGTAGCTTAACCTGACCGATCGACCTGTGCGGCTGTTATTATTTAGCCACGGGCCATATAAGGTAAAATAACGAAAAGTAGGTTCTTTTGGAGGCAAAAACATCTATAATATTATAAACAATCATAAAAACCATCTGCAGCCACCTTTTATGGGAAATTGGAAATCCTGCCTGCATCGTAGTTAGCTTTATTTTAAAGCTCACTTGGCTTGGCTCCGTGTTCTTCCTTTTCCAAATTCTTAGTCAAACTCAAACTCAAAGTATTTATTTCAATTAAACCATTTACAGGTAGTTTTGAATTGACAGAGAGTCGGTCAGTTAGTCAGAAAGTAATCCTGCTAATATTATAAACGTAAAAGTTTGTATGGATGGATGGATGGATGTTTGTTACTCTTTCACGCCAAAACTACTGAACGGATTTAGATGAAATTTGGCACACAGATAGGTAGTTTGTAACCAGGATTAACAAGTAGGATATTTTTTATCCCGATATTTCCACGAGATCGAGACCTATGCGGGTTAAACCGCGTGGTGCAGCTAGTAAAGAATAAAGATGATCAGCTATAATATTCGTTTCATTATAGAAAAAGTCGTCAACAGTTCTGAATTTTACATTTTCTAAAAACACATTTATCACCCGCCACGTTGGTCTAGTGGTAACAAGCGCTATTGCTGAGCACGAAGTCCTTTTTTTTTGAGGATTGTAAATCATCAAATGACCCCTCCCGCTTTGGGTGGAGCAGAAGGGAGTGTCAGACTCTTACTGACTAAAACCCACCCGTGTTCCTTCCTTAGCCCTTTATGTTCCAGGGCAGCGGTAAACCCTTTCGGACGATCCCGCTACCCTGGCAGGCTTCGGCCCTATCGGGCCCCGTCGCTTATGCTGACATCTCTTTGAGGCGCGCGTGGAACACATACACGCCGTCCGGCACGGGCCTAGTCCTGATCGGACGGAGAGCTACCCATTACTCTCCGCCCGCAGGCCCGCGCCTACGGTGGCCGGGAGTCGTCACGCGGCTCCCGACGCCCGGAGTGTCTCCCGCGGCGGCTGAGGCGTGAGGTGCGTTCCCTCGCCCACCCCGCCACCTCCTTAGCATGAGGTCCTTAGTTAGATTCCCGAGTCAGGCCATGTTTTTGGATTTCAGCAGTAGCAGCTCGGAGTCTGGATTTGAGCCCGGTGTAAGGCACAGGAGCGGGGATTGGCACATGAAAAGAGAGGCCTATGATCAGCTTTGGGTGAAGTTGGGCTGTGGATGATGATGACAATAGGCCCCTATTTATAGCACTTAAACAAAACTGGCGAAATGTGGTTGTCCAATAGGTAGACCTCTGCTCAATCCTTCAGGGGATACAGGCGTTATGTTATGTTATAATTATCAAGTTTTCTCAAAGGCATAACAATAATGAATATGAATCTGTCAAAAATTTCAAATTAATTATGATATCGGACACTGATATCAAAAACAAAGGAGCGGTTTAACAATCGAACAAATAAAAACAGGAAGCAATAAGTAATTTGATTAAATATCAGTGAACAGTTTTCCAGTAAATATCCCGGTTCGGGATTCGCTGATGAATTTATTGATTCCCGTCACTTTTTGTTGCTGTGGATAATAAAGGCTTTCATTTAGTGATGGACTGGTGGTTGATTCTGCCGAATGACGAGAACGCAAAGATTTAGTTAAGGCCGAAAATTCGGCGATGAAACTTAGTTGAATTTTGAGAGTAGGTAAGTGTGAAAAGTGTAGGCACCTAACTATTCGTGTCCAAAATGACGATTGAAATCGACCTCTTAGTAATAGGCTAAAGCTAGAAATCTTGGAGATAGAAATATAGCATAATATCTAGTCTTAACGTAAACGAAGCAAAAGGAGTAGGTACCTATGTAAGGATCGTAGCAGGTGGCGTATTGTAGATGCTGGCTACCCCCAAGGGAAGAACGCATAAGTATTTATGATAAACACCCTGAGTTATTTTGTCGCTTCGCACATACCTCAAACATCAGAAGGCCAAGTCTCGTAATTAAAAACGTTCAAAATCTAGTCGCAATCTTCTCAACGACAATCAATGAACGCAACAACTGATGAAATCGATCGATTGATCTGTTGATGATTAATTAACTTGTCAAAAATGTATGGAAATTAGATGCATTTTTGATAGATTGAGACTGAGATCAGACTGTGAACATCCTTAAAATTATGAGAATTTGCCCTCTGATAAGCTAAACTTATTTTCTTTGTTTGTTTAATTACAAAACTGCTTTCAGAGAACTTTAAATTAACATTACATAACCTTACCTTGGTTAAGACGTTAGGTAAATCATTTTTTGCAATTAAATCTCAAATCCCACCTATTTAATACTGCCTATACGGCGATAATCCACTCCTAACAGTCTATTAATTAGCAAAGTATCACCATTCATCACCATATTGTAAACTGTTGCCATTATCCCTAAAGTGCTGGCTCTGTTTCGGCCTTTTGGCTTTCGGCCAGAGGTTGGACAACATACGAGCACGGCACTACAGTCAGCTTCCAGTTGTTTTTAAAAAGTTCAGCCCCGTACGATGTTTATGTCTTGATTTGTTGTTGTTTTAATTGTTTTGTTTGCACGGTTTCAGGTAGTTTTTTTTTACTTGGGATATATGTATTAATACTTCCTTTCTATTTTATTAAATTTTACGTCTGCCTGATTTAACTAGGTAATGAGACTTTTATCTTTAGATCTTAGTTTCAGCCAAAAGTTTTATTAATTAAAAGGGACGCATCCGATTTAGTCTTTCATCAACACGTTTCTTGTCTTATCATAGTAATATTTTACAGTAAATGATGAAGAATTGAAAAGCTTTGAAGAAGAAATCAGACACTGCATTTTCTATCAAGCTGTGTAACACTCACTCGACACACTGGCCTTAATCAAAAGCAGCTAAACAGCTTGATACCTTCTAATAACCACCCACCATCCGTTCTACTGCTGGGCAAATGCACACACAGAGAAGGCACGAGCATTGATCACGCCCTTTGATGAAGACGGGTTGACGATTTCAGACATACATACTATAAGTAAGTCTAGGATTTTTTTTTTTATAGACAATGGGCTCACTCTTGACCTCAATCCAGCCCAGAGGCAGGGATGAGATCTACAGTGGAACGAGCTTGCCCAGAAGAAGCCTATTCACTCTCGCCTTGAAGAGATTCGGGTTGCATGAATTCCTCACGATGCTTTTTGATACCTCTTATCTAAAGATAAATAGTTTACATCGCGGAAAATTAACAACTTAATACACGAAGAAACCCTCAGGGACTACCATTAAATAAAATCTCCTTACTCAAACAAAACCACTAGTTAAATAACCAAACCATTCCACTATCTTCAATGAAATCTAAAATGAAACAACAGAATGCAGTACCCAACTGTACTTCACTGTATATTACCAGTCCTCGGCTGTAATTAAAAGTTGTGTTGCCAGCTCACTGCAAATGTAGCGTCTTCGTATTTCCGTTGGCAACACCAAGTCTGTTCGTAGTTATATTTGTGTGTGTCGTATGCTTATCCGGTGGAAAAATGTGGCTTGCGCTGTATTGTCTGTGGTTGATAAAAAAACATATAAAAGTAGTTAGCCCCTTCCCCAGCAGTTATTTTTATCTATTATTAGCCATTAATATCCTAATATTAATTGCTAATAATAGATAAACATAACACAACCAACGCAACGTTGGATACGAGAAGCACAGAACCGGTCGAAGTATGTCCAGCAGTGGACACCTTTCGGCTGAAATAATGATTATGAACACAACTAACTATTTACACTGGATACAAAATTAACTTAGTTTATGTTTTCTCCTTTATTTATTTATCTACATGTTTGTTTTTGTTTGACGTTAAATTATTATACAAGCTGTTGTTTTGCATCTTCGTCAAATTTTAGGAGGCTGTTGTGAAAGACATAAATAATCAAATAAAATTACGATCCCTGGTAAATAATGAATACATACTTGTTTTTTTAGTTATTTAAGTTTGACAGTATTTCAGAATACACCACTTTTAAAGAACAGAATCGCGTTATGGTATCGTATAAGCGGCCGCGTTTTTATGTGTGTGTAAAAGGGCAGCAGTGCGGTCTCACACAGGCAGCGGTTTAAAATGCGTGTCCCTAACACGCCATTTCCGAAAATTAGTAAAAAAAAAACCTACTTATTTTATTATTGATTCGTGTCGAGAATCAGTAGCATAGTTACCTCCTTGCATTCTAGCAGAGATTTTAATGATGGTTGCTTACGTAATTTAAAATTCCAACTAGATGTGATGAATTACGTTGAAAATTGTAATAAATATGAATATTTTATATTGCTATGAATTGAAAAATGTGTTACTTAGTTATTCATATTTTCGAGATAAAAATCCTATTATTCATAAAACTGAACCTAATAAATCAAAGTCTCAAGCAAAACACTTCATATAGATGAAAAATTACGAAATTTTAAAATGCCATTTTTTCCACGAAATTTGGCATCGCTCCACTGTGCGCCGGGTGGGAGCAACACGCTGTTATTAATAGCTGTGTTGCCATTTTTCTTGTAGGTATTCGGTTCGATGTTCGGGTCATGCATTTACTCAATGGAACAGGTCTTTAAGTAATTTGCTTTTCAAGTGAAACGGAACGATACAGATTGAAGGCTTTTAAGGTTAATTTATTCATTGCTCACGAGTTTAGCTACTTGTGATTTTATTATTTTATTCAGTGCTGCAAAAACGGGCAATATTATCTCTGTTACAAACTTTGAACTATCCGGTATCGGTTTTTCTGTAGAAATTTTCGCACTTATAGCCGCGTATCTCAAATAGTTTCCAAGATTTTTTTAGTAACGTATAATGTTGTAAAATAATAATGTATTAAATCGGTTTATCCTAAGCTATACTGGACCCTAATTTACATGGAGCGACTGTCTATCTGACCTCCACAACCCAGTTATTGGGTACTGCGATACCTCTTGGTAAGACTGGTTGTCACTGTTGTCAGACATTCGAGCTTTTTGACATGGAGGGATCAAGACCCCTCCGTGTCTGAGTATGTATGTGGGTATGTAAAGATGGTCACCCATCCACGGACCAACCGCGGCAAACGTAGCTTAACCTGATCGATCGACCCGTGCGGCTGTTATTACTTAGCTACAAGCCCCTCATCATTTTCACCAGTATTTGATATTAAAAGGTGTCAAAAAGCGCTCTATATTTGGGTATTACGGCCCCATGTGGCGGACACTGCTCTTCTACGAAACCGTAGCTTAATGGGGAACCAGATAACGTTTAATTAATATTCTATCACCATCCCTTCAAAATCTGAAACACTCACTACTGCACAGTGTGCCACGCTTAATTTCTAGTTTACGTTGATCATTAATTTCATACGTGTTTGGTCCACTGGGCAACTGTGCCAATGCCCGGGCAGATTTTGTCTCGTGACACGCGAGATCGTCACACTGTGCGACGACCGTGGCTTTGTATGTCATAATTATGTGATATATGTGTCGTCATTGTTTGCACTGTGCAGTTTTTGATATGAATAATGATGCAAATGTATTTTTATTCTGAATGTATTTTAAGAGTTGTTTGTTGTTCTTAGTGGTTGTATTAGGTAATCAAAGGATTGTATGTCTGAGGTATATTTTGTCAAATAACAGAGAATGGATAAAAATGTTGATAATGTATGGATAAAGCTTAACAATATTTTATCATTAGGGCCGTGCATAAATCTTTCATTTCTATTTTTAGCCTAGGGCCCGTTGTTTCAAACGGTTGGTTAACGTAACATACGTACGTCAAATAATAACGATTACGTTCTCGTTATTATTTGACGTACGGCAAGGCCATAATTTTGTAACTGTAATTTGAAACAACGCTTTTTCTGGTTTGAAGATAGTTAATACCATTTTTGCAACCCGTCCTTATATGCAGTACTTAAAGTGCGAAAGAAATGAATCGTACGAATCACTAAATTCTCGACAGAGCCCCATAAAATACAAAAAATTGGCAAGCAAACTAAAGAGTTCTTTTAAAACAGTCGTAGCTACCCAACGTAAACTGACGTCGTTTACAACATGGCAGGAATCCAAGAGTTTTAACATATTTATAAGCTAAGTGACGATGAGTTCCGCGGTCTCGAAGTTACCCAGGTATTCCATTTAACTTCGCAAAATACTTTAAGGACCCGATTTGTAACTGAGAGTTCTAAGTTTATTTTCTTTGACGGTAGATATTTACGGAAAAGCGGTGTTTTGTGCAGTTTTGAGGACATTATGTTGGGGTTGCTGTCATTAAAATGACATCAGTGACGGTCACTGGGTTGAGATGCATCTGGCTTGAAACACTTTGCTCCTTTAAAACTTTAAACATTATATTTTCTATAAAAATACTCAAAAGAATTTTTGAGAGAGTAATGACGTATACTCTTTAGTAAACGTTTCTTCTACAGCAAACTGTTTTCACAAAATTTACTAAACCACATTATTTTGTGTGTCGCATGTGATAAAATAGCCGGATCTCGCTTCACCAAACGATGGGTACCAACCATAACGGGCATGTAGGTAAAGGTACAGTACTGACGGCACACCAAGCTACCCGAAATTGTCAAATTTTCCCAACCAACCTTGAACCCTAATACTTTAGCGATAAAGTTGAAAATCTATTAAAGCAATTTGACAGATTGTAGTAGCTTGGTGTGCTGGCATCTGTACATACACTTTAAACCGATCTAATACAATGTTGCTTAGTGATTGAAATAAGTAGGTACATAGCACATATTTCCCGGAAAATCTCTTTCACGTGAAGCTTAAAGATACTGCTATAAAATCTAGTTGCCATGAGCCATTAACAGTTACTGAGAAACTGAAGGCGGTTTCCCAGTTATTGCCAGCGTTCAAACGAACCCTTTTAAATGTATCAACGCTTACTTTGAAACTTGCAACTCTTAAGTCGTTTTAAGTTCCCCAGTCCTGCACTTCCTTAAGTCCACTTTTATTAATAGCAAGAAGTCCGTATTTCTTTAATAGTTCACTTGCTACGAAGTATGAACATTGTATTAGTTATTGTTCTATTTAAATCCGGGATAAGCTGACACCTTGTTTTAATTAAATTCTCTGAAATACAGACTTTGTAAATAACAAAGTCCGCGGGGTAATTGCGTAACAGACTATCAGTGACAATGTCTTTCATTTTGTCAGTTCAACAACATTCATTGCGTTATTTACGTTGTTGAGCAGACAAATTTTTGATGAATGTTGTAGTTGCAAATATTCCAAAAACCTTCTCAGCACCCTTATTGTATACACACTTTTAATCATAATCTGAATCATAATTATTGTTAATCCATTGCTTCATTTGTTCGAAAAGGAGATGTTTCAAAACAGGCCCAGTATAATTATGTACAGTACCTCAAAAAATTGAGAAAAATCCCTGGGATTCGGGAAAAATACAGATAAATTGCATAAGTGCATATTTTTCTTGTACCTAATCATTTGATATTTATCAATTATTTTTATCGACTTTCAATATGGCGTCTCGCCAATTTAGGTACTCTGTAGTTAAAAAACAATGACAGTATACCATAGATCGACCATTGATCATAAACCGTGAACAGTCTACTGTCACATCTTGTCAGGGGTACATATTTGAATTTCGAAAATTAAAATATCTACGTGTAAAATATCAACGTTCAAAACATCGAAAATTTAAATACCGATTATATCGTAATATCGAAAATTGAAATACCAATGCTTAAAATGTCTAACATTGAAATGCCGAGTGATAAAAATATCTAATGATTTAAAATATCGTTAAATCATTATACCTAAGTTCAAAATGTCAACATTTAATACACTTTAGTTCATAATATTTACGTTAAAAATACCTACTAGTTAAAATATCGAACTTGATACTTATAGGAAAAAATGTCGGTAGATTTGAAATTGTCACACTCTGCCAACGCATAAGTCACTCATTAGTCTGTCCACTGCAAACGTTTAACGTATTGTTTAGCGAATACCATTATCATGTCGGATCACGGATTAGAAGTTTTTAAGACTCAAAAAGGGGGATTTAAGGTGCAAAGAAATGGTTTTGCTTATACTAAAAATCGGCTGAGTCATGACAAAATATATTGGGATTGTGAATATAAAGTAAACAGTTCATTCAATTTTTAGTAATCGCTTGTAAATATGCAAGTTTCGAAGTATATTCATCTTTTTTACTAATATTTTTTTCAATCCTATCCTATCTGTGTTCCTATTTGTGTTTATCCGTGTATTTTTTTTTTTACACTTCTCGATTTATTATAAAGGCAATGAGAACTTAGGATGCAAGAGCGAGCGAAGCGAGCTCGGGAATTGGGGCACCCCGACTCGGACAGGTTAGGTTCGAAGGGGATGACGGGGGCTCAAGTGAGCGAGCGGAGCGAGCGAACGAGCCCCCGTCATCCCCTTCGTGTTAGGTTCCTTTAAACCCTGCAGACAGAAATAGGGGCCCCGCGAAGCGGGGCTCCGTCGACTACGCCTTATCCTGCAGCAAGCATGGTTTCTGTCACGGCTCCGGCGCTGCTGGGCTCCGGCGGTCCCACGCGAGCTTATCGTCGTCGATGGTTTTAACGCTCACCACCGCAGCTTCGGCTTGCTGGCCGGCCTCGCCGGCCAGCCTCAGCCGCGGCGGCGGCCGTTAAAGCCACCTCCGCCTCAGCTCGCGGGCCGCCTCGCCCCTCCGCGCCTACGCGGGCTTAAATTACACTCTAGGGGTAGGGCAGACAAGACCACGAGGAGTCGGTTTTGCAGCGATTTGTTTCTGTCACTAATTTTTGTAGCACAACATATAAATAAATATCGATATTTAGGACATTCGATACTCTGTACTTCGATATTTAAGTCATTAGATAATATGTACTTCGATATTTAAGACTTTCGATGTCATGTTTGTCGATAATTAGATTTTAGATATATTGGACGTAGATTATCTAACTATTCGACAATATAAACTTACGTTATTTTAATTTTCGGTATTATGGTCGTTCGATATTTAAATTTTCGATGTTTTGAACGTTGACATTTTACACGTAGGTATTTTAAATTTCGAAATTCTAATATGTACCCCTTGTCAGACTAAAAGTACGGTAACGCGTAGTGATTCTCTTTGACAAAGTAATATGACAGAAATAAACATATCAAACGTCAATAATCAATCAACATGACAGCTTACCGCCATGACGGGTTTTTGTTGTGTGTTGCAATTTCAAGTGTACATTCTTGTGCTTTACTACCAAACAAAGCCAATTTCTAGTAATTGGATGATTGAAAACTGTTTTAATTATGTTTCCCCATTTTTTAGTATGGTGTACAAAGACTTGGCCGGGGCTCCATACATTTTGAAACATCTCCCAACAAACGTCAAAATGAAAGTCGTTGCTTCTGATAGTGCATTAAGTATGCAATTACCCCGCAGGACAATACCAGTCGGGTCAGCTAGTATTAAATACAATGAAATATTAATATTGTAAGTTATTGTAAATTACTGATCAGCCGGTTTTAATGTGCAACACTGCAAATAATTGTGACTTTATAAAACCTTTTTTCTATTTTTCGACTGGGTCTTTATTCCACTGCATCTTTATTTAAAGTGGGTATGTGACCGCCTTCCAAAGTCCGGTCAACCACATCATTTAAGCAAGCTTCTACCCGTCTCATCATCCGCCTTGCTTTCCCAACTATGTTGGGGTCGGCTTCCAGTCTAACCGGATGCAGCTGAATACCTTTACATGGAGCGACTGCCTATCTGACCTCCACAACCCAGTTACTAGGTAATACGAAACCCCTTTGTAATACTGGTGGTCAGACTTTCGGGCTTCTGACCACCCGCAACGATTGTCAAAGATCCACGAATGACAGCCGGGACTAACGGCTTAACGTGCTTTCCGAGTCACGGAGGGATCTTGGTATGTAAAGATGGTCACCCATCCACGAAACAACCGCGGCAAGCGTAGCTTAACCTGATCGATCGACCCGTGCGGCTGTTATTACTTAGCCACATCCATCTATCTTCCAGTAAATAATTTTCATTATCTAATCCCAAAATCTCAGCTCAGTACCAATCTCCTTGACATGTCTGGGACATGGACGAAACATCATTAATTTTAGCGTATTTTGTCCAGCGGACAGACGGTGGCCGCCCACAGTGGGGACAATGAGGAGGGATCGCTAGGACTATGATGAAGAGGAATTATTGTGCGTTTGTTTTAGGAATTCCAAGATTCAAGATGGCGTTTCAAGGTCTCGAAACTTTTCTATTTTCTTTTCTTTTTTTCTAGTTTTTGCGATAACGACAGCTATCAAACTTATACCCGTTGTTAAAATACAGGCTGAAGATTCACATTCCATCCAGTATTCTCAACGTCAGTTCTAAGCCAATAAGGTAACTTAAATTATGTCAAAACTCGGCACTTCTGCGATCCCTATTTGCAGAATGGTAAGCTGCATAGCATGACGCGTTTTTTTTTCTACATCATCGTAATAATAAAAATTTATGTCTGACTGAAGCTGAAATTATGACTGAAACTGAAGAGTTCTTTGAACGCGCTAATAAACTCTGGAACTACCAGACGGATTTAAAAAAATATTTATGTTGTTGATAGCCCAATTCTAGAGGAAGGTTATTTAAAATCACGCGCCGGCCCTTAGCAAAAGAAAAGTCAGATTCAACGCTAAGCAAAAAAGAAGTAATAGCGCGGCCAGGCGATGCAATGCGATGGGATGGGAAGAAGAAATTTCACGCGGACAAAGTCGCGAGCTAAATTTAGTATACAGGGTGGCAGGGACATCGACGCGCAAACTGTAACCATAGATTCAGCACATCACATGAGTTTAGACCACAAAGCGTCGAAATTTTTCATCCGTTATTAAAAAAAAATATTGCTGTTCAATACATTTTGACCGCGTAGGTATTGCACTTTTCTATGAAACAGAAGATTTTTTTTTTTATAACCGGCGAAAAATTTCGACGCTATGGGGTCTAAACTCATGTGCTGAATTCATGGTTACAGTTTGCGCGTCGATGCCCCCCCTATCAGTCTGTATAATACCTAAACATGCACGCTTTACCAAGTACCTACGTAGTTTCATCTCGTACACTTCTAACCTTTTCAAAAACCACATATTCCACGCAACTCGAATGAATATTGAATTTCGGAAAAAGGTGTGAAAAATGAATTTATTTCCCGAATGGTTGGATGCCAGGCGGCCACTATCTAACCTGCGTGGTTCGAGCGGACATAGCGTTTTATTTTACACTCGAAACGAATGACTCGTGCCCATATGATACCTTATAGCCGTATAGCACATTCACACTAGCACAGGCTATCTATTTTCCGGATCGGTTTTTACTATCTGATATTGTTTCGTATGCCAGCAAGAACTCGAATCACCATTCCAGCTGAAGTACTGGAAAGTGGGGAAAAGGTGCCGTTTTTGACATGATATTAAAAGTTATGGAATCTTATGTATGAAAGTTTTTTTTTAAATTAATTACTAGCTGACCCGTCAGACGTTGTCTAAAAAGACGTTTAGTTTTTTTCCCGAATTTGAACATTTTCCGATAAACTTTTCAAATTTCCTTTTATAAAAACCTAATTAAAACTAAAAGAAAGAATAGGTATTTATTGCGACTTATACAGGAAGATCACAAACTAAACTAAATACAGACAAAAATAAATAAAAAAGTAATAAAAATTAAAATTAAATAGAAAGTCCTATAAGAGGCCAAAAGGCTCCTAAACTACGAGTTAGTACAAAGATTTTAAAACAAAATACAAGGTGTCGTTTTGCATCCTCGTCAAATTCAAGGAGGTAACTATGCTACTGATTCTCGACACGAATCAATTATAAAATAAGTAGGTTTTTTTTTTCTAATTTTCGGAAATCGGCATGTGTGGGACACACATTTTAAAACGCCACCTGTGTGAGACCGCACTGTAAATGAATAAAAAAAACTTTTTACACACACATAAAAACGCAGCCGCTTATACGATACCATAACGCGATTTTGTTGTTTGAAAGTGCTGTATTCTGAAATACTGTCAAACTTAGTAACTAAAAAACAAGTATCTATTATATATATTTACCAGGGATTGTAATTTAATTGATTATTAATATGTCTTTCATAACAGCCTCCTGAAATTTGACGAGGATGCACAACAACAGCTTGTATAGCCAGATCGGTCCAGTCTTTATTAAGTGAAGCGCTTACAAACGAACCACATTTAATTTTTAATTATAAAGACAGCTCATCTGTCTTTATAACGAGTAAATCAGTTGCGGCCTTGACTTGGCCGATTTCTTACTTAAAATTGCCTACTTATAGGCAGTGGCTCCTGAATATTTGGTTCAAAATACCTGACCTTTTGCTAATGTTCCAATTCTAATTCCTTAGCCTGTCCGCTTATTTCTACTGGCTGAACAAACCGTGGAAACACGTTCATACCGCGGAAACACTGGCACTTAATCACTGCGGTAAACGGTTGACACCCGATGTGCAGTTGCGCCACTAACTCATGCTCAACTGACAGATAGCGCCACATATCCTGTCATATTTTTGGCAGCCATTTTTAAAAAATCAAAATTGAAAAAGGCAAGCTTCGGAACTAGATATTTGGACATACATTAAGGTCTGATCTGACTGAGGCTGAGGACTTGAGGAGCAGTGGTGGCCAAGTGGTAACGGTCGTTACTTACGAGTTGTAGGTCGTAGGTTCGAACCCAGGCGCTTCACTTTGTGTAAATTATTTCATCACCACTGCCATCATCAAAACGGGGAAGGAAAACATAGCGAGGAAACCGACATGTTCTAGAACCAAAAAAAATCTAAGACATGTGACATTTACCATTCCGCACGGCACGCATTGTGGATTACCGACTCCCGCTCGCTGAAAGAACAGCTGGAACATCTTCCAGCAGCGCAGCGGGAACATTATAAGGTGATTATGCTTAAGGCTGATTTTACCAAAGCATCTATCTGGCTTTGGAAAAATCAGCCCTAGATATTTTACGGTCGCGAATCATATTTTAATCAACATAAAATCGGACACTGCCCTGCAAATTTGAATTTCGCGAGCTACCTTAGCGTTTCCCCCTTAGACTATCACTTGTACCTACTTCATGTACAGACGCCAGCCAGCACATCAAGCTATCCGAAACTGTCAAATTTTCCCAATCAATTTTGAACTTAATAATTTAGCGATAAAGTTGAAAATCAATTCAAGCGTCAAGCTACTTCAATCTGTCAAATTTCTTTAAATTTGACAGATTGAAGTAGCTTGACGTGCTGGCGTCTGTACACTGCACATTTTTGATTACATGCTTGCAGAAAAGAGACAGACATTGGCCGCACAGTCCCTTTGTCTCTTTCAACGAAATGAATGTTCACTTGTGTGAGGCTAGCGCTCAGTCCATTTTCTATATGTCTATGACCTTTCCCAGCTTATTCTGATAAGAAACGCCGGAACTAAGTCAAAGTTCAAGGTCTATAGTCAATTTCTTGTGGTTCCATATAATGTGGGAACCAATTTAGGGTAACTCCGGGTTTGACCTTTTTGGATAGATTATTTTCGACAATGGCGTCGATTCCCTTGTTCAGAAACTGAACTAAATTTAAATTTAGCGCATCTTTTAAGAAAAGGACAGAAGATAAATGAGGCCATGAGAGCCACAGTGGCCTAACTGACATTTTTTCAATACTGACTTTATTTTAAAAAACTGCTCTAAACCTAAGTCATAGCGCCACAGTGGCCTAAAAATTAGTTCAATTTTATAGTTAGGCTACTGTGGCTCTCATGGCCTCAAATATTAGTTTAGTCCTGTCAAATTAAGATACTCCATAGACAAGTTAGTTAGACGTGATTAAAAACATGGCTACTAAAATACTTCAATTTACGTCAGGCGCTGACTAATTTGACAGGACTAAACTAATATTTATCTTCTGTCCTTTTCTTAATGAAATAGAAAGAAAAAGATGCTTGGCAACTTTTTTATCGTGTCGTGTGTAAACTAAAATGCTATCGGATAGTTGGAATTTCGATAAGAAAATCGTTCGAATTTCCACAAATACACGCGTTTCCGTCGCGTCTTCGTGCTATGACCTCGAGAAGAAAAATAATAAGTTATACTCAAAATCTACCCCACAATGTTGCAGGAGGAAAAATATAACTTGGATTCAACCATTACTTATCGCATAAAATTTGATATAAAGTTCAGACAAAGTTGTCTAGTACTCAGTAGATTCCACGTTTTATGAAAGTGAAGTTCTTTTTAAAATACGATGTAATAAATAAGGCTCATAACGTAATGCTGTGTTCTACAGTCGAGAACACAAGCGCTTTGTTGTGGAAAATATAAATTAAATGATTTGTGGTTTTGTGTCAAAATGTGAGTTATTTTGTGCGTATAAATTGTATTTTTTTTTTTGCTGTGTGAGCGTGGAATAGTTTTTTGTTTAGATTTAGACCGTAACAAATTTTATACAAAAGGTTTGGAAAAAGATAATATTTGGACGAGAGAAAGTTTTGTTGTTTTAGGATCGGGTTATACCTTTGTCAATAAACTTTCTAAACCCCAGAAATTCATAGTTTTATAATTGCTATATCGTTTAAAAGACGTTCAAAATTGATCTGAAAACGAATGAAAGTATTTAATAATTTTTCTTTCTTTTTTTTTCTGGGACAAAAAAATCCTTTCTTTATTATCTTTCTTGTCTAATCAATTTTCTATACCTACATACTTTTCTGAATCTTCAGTACGTTTCTTTTATAATAGGCTAGTTTCCTAAAAAAATCGAATTAGTCCGTCAGTTAGATTATCAAAATTTATTGGATCCGTATTTTTACTTTTGTCAATGATATAAAAAATGATGAAGATATCACCCGTTAAAGTTCCGCGTGACGTCACGCCTTGCTACACTTTTTAGTATGGCGTGACGTCACGACCCTCCACTCCCAAATTTTGACGCGCTTAATCTTTGTAATTTTTAGTTTGATTGACAAAAGAAAAAATACATGTCCATTATTTTTCGATAATCTAACTGACGGACTAAACATAATAATTATTTTTTTACCCAGGAAACTACCCTATTCCACACCATAGTAAAAAACGCGTGCAAAGGAATATTGTGAAACGGATATCAAAGCGCAAGACGTCTCGGAGCTGGCGTGAAGATGGCACCGCGGTCCGTTGCACATGGTCTAGAAACCTCATAACCGTCTCGACCATGGGAGACTAATTTCATGGAGAACTACTTGCTCTTTTAGACTGAGCTGTATAAAAACTTACTAAGCACGTGCTTTGACTTAGAAAAAGAGAAAGAAAGAAAAACTACTTATTGGGACTCGAACAGGAAGAACACAGGCTAAATAAAATTAAAACACAACCAGAAAAATACCAGTTTGAAGAAAAAATATTGTAATAAAGAAACATAAAAGTCCAACACCCTATCTGAATTATTTTGAAGGATATTGCTAATCCATTGCTTCAAATGTTCGAAAAAATTGTCTGCTCAACAACGTACAAAACGTAATGAATGTTGATGAACTGTCGAAATGAAAGTCATGCCTACTGTTAGTGTGTTACGCAATTACCCCACTGTCCGGCCAAAAGGACATGACAAGACATGTTCTCGTCTCTGTCTTTGTAATTTGGCAGTTGTGTTGTGTGACAGTGACAGGTATAACGATTAGCCGGATTAGATCACGGCCTTATAGCGGTTTAAATACCTACTTGAGTTACTACAACCAAAGCTATGAAATCACAAGCTAGAACATAACATTTGTAATTGTCTATGATATAATTGAAAACAGTCAGAGATAAGTGGCTGGGGAGATTACTGTGCCGATGCTTCTAAAGACTAAGCAACTGTGAAAGTAGGTTGTTAGCGGTGACTTTTTAACCGTCTTCAAAAACAGAGGAAGATCATCCATTCGATGAGTTTATTACGCACCTACTAAGTTTTGATGATACTTAGCTTATTTTGAATAAATATGACTGGCATTAAAATGAGTTTTGCATTTTGATGATTCGCAAAGTTTTCCAATTTTAATCATCCTCGTATAATGTGTTGATGTTCATTTAAGAAATTTTTAAGTCATCCAATTTTTCAAAAAAAACCAAACACTTTTGTAATAACCAGTACATGGGGTGTAGATTTCATTAGGCGTCGCGATCGGGGGGTTCCCGGGGGAATTGTCAATAAAGTGTAATTGGATCAGCGAGGCAGCTGCGACGATCAATTAATAAGAAACACAGCTAGATTACCCTCAATACTGCTGAGATTTTTAAAGTGAAAACCACTTTCTCTCGCTCTTTCCGAACAGTGAACTGCCGGTGACGCTGAATCGGGTATACTCTGCTTCAGTCGGCCGGTGACGCTGAATCGGGTATACTCGGCTCCAGCCGGTGACGCTGAATCGGGTATACTCGGCTCCAGCCGGTGACGCTGAATCGGGTATACTCGGCTCCAGCCGGTAACGCTGAATCGGGTATACTCGGCTCCAGTCGGCCGGTAACGCTGAATCGGGTATACTCGGCTCCAGCCGGTGACGCTGAATCGGGTATACTCGGCTCCAGCCGGTGACGCTGAATCGGGTATACTCGGCTCCAGCCGGTAACGCTGAATCGGGTATACTCGGCTCCAGTCGGCCGGTAACGCTGAATCGGGTATACTCGGCTCCAGTCGGCCGGTAACGCTGAGTCGGGTATACTCGGCTCCAGTCGCCCGGTGACGCTGAATCGGGTATACTCGGCTCCAGCCGGTGACGCTGAATCGGGTATACTCGGCTCCAATCGGCCGGTAACGCTGAATCGGGTATACTCGGCTCCAATCGGCCGGTAACGCTGAATCAGGTATGCTCGGCTCCAGTCGGCCGGTAACGCTGAATCGGGTATATTCGGCTCCAGTCGGCCGGTAACGCTTAATCGGGTATACTCAAGGACCTCAGTAAGTAAGTTTGTATAAAGAGAAACGGCTGACGAGGGTTAAATGCCATTAAAAATGTATTTAGCAGTATTTCAATTTACGTGAATCTGTTTCCCTACCTACTTTTGTAGTACCGTATGTCAATACTGAAAGCTTGTGGTATTATTTATTAATGATAATTCAGCAAGGTTTTAAGAAACCCGTATTTTTTAAATTACACTTAGTCACAGTCAAATTAATTACGAGTATTTAATGAGATAAAAAGCACCCCTACTTATTTTCCAGGAAGGAATACTTAAGTAAATCTTTTACGCCAAATTCTTTTACCCCAAAGGGTTGTGCAGAGGTGTACCTACCAGCCGGTCGATTCTGCAAAAATCTCACCGTGAAAACTCAATTGAAGTGAGCTTGATGTGAGTTGTCAGTAGTGTCAATCCCTAGCATTATTTGAAATGACAGCTCACTCCACGCTCACTTCACCTAAGTTTTCACGGTGAGATGGTTACAGAATCGCACTGCTGTACTACACCCACATTTCGCCAGTTATGTTTACGTACCATGAAAAAGGAGGCGAGCCTAATTGCCATCATTTCGTCATCATTCCAGCCAAAAGACGTCCACTGCTGGACATACACCTCCCCCAAGCACTTCCACTTCGACCGGTTCTGTGCTTCTCTCGCATCCATCGGGTTCCTGCGGCCTTCACAAGGTCGTCGGTTCACCTTGTGGGAGCCCTTCTAACGCTACGTCTTCCGGTACGCGGTAAAACCTAATAACACTTTGACCGACCTGGGAATCGAACCCAGGACCTTTATCAAGGACAAGACCGTTACAAAACAGCATACGTAAATATGTTTTTTTTCGCCAAGTTCCCGTTAGATTTTTTTCTGTAAAATGTCGACAAGATAAATTATGTCGCATCATGCCGAAAATCAAACGCTTCAGTAATTTTAACTCAGCTTGCTATTTGCCAAATGCTCCATAAATTCCGAAGATATTATTTATCACTTTGACACCTGCCATGGACTATTAATAACGCCTGTGACAAACTTTACTTCAGCTAGGCTGAAAAATAAAGATTTCCGGCTAAGATATTATTTCTTTTGCGATATTTCCGCAAGTTTGTTGAGTTCTTTTTCGTAAGAAGATTTTATTTGGATATAATATTTTAGAGAAGTCTGCTGCCTGGAGAATAATATTTTTTTTAAGTAGGTAGGAAAGCTCAATGATAAAAAAAAAAGACACAAAAGCTCTTAATGTAACAAAAAATATAATCTATATGAATTAAATTAAATGCTGTCTTTGATGAACAGTCGCGGCCCAGTGATAACGATCCCATTTGCGAGTAGGTTCGAATTCAGACAGGCACTTTACATTGCGTAATTTATTTCAGTTCCACGATTCTCAAAACGGTGAAGGAAAACATCGTGAGGAAACCGGTATGAAAATTTACACAAGTACCTGTGCGGCAAAATGTATATATAGCTAATTTCCGACGTAATATTTCAAGCCAGGGGTTCAGAATCATGTAGGTACTGGTTCCATGGTTAAAGTTTGCGCGTCGATTTCCCTGTCACCCTGTATTAGAATGTACAGTCACGAGCAAAAGTATGTATACACTCGGCTTTATTCAAAAGCGATTTACTCCTTTATTTTTAATTGAAATTTTATGTTGTTACGAACATAGCATTTTCGAACCCATAGGTTTATGTAATGTGTCGTATTTCAACGTTGCGTTGTTATTTCACGAAAAAATTACAGTTGAAAGTTGCCAAGTGTTGACATATTGGTGCTCGTGACTGTACCTAAGAAACATAAAATTTTAGTAAATTGCCAAATGAGTTACAGACAGGAAAGGACTTTTTATTTTCAGAAACTGTCTTGTCCTTTATGCTAAAGAAATTTATATTCAGAAACTTTGGGGTGCAAAAGTAGCCCACGCACTTTTTTCCGATTATTTCGGTAATTTGCTTCATCAGGGTTTGCATTAGTTATTTCCTGCCCTCTCGGAAACGGTATCGTTTGAAGTTTTAAAATTTCTTTTAAACTTACTTTCAAAATGTTCAACTTTTCAAATTAATAAGTACTCAGAAAAAGAGAGCGGTGATGGCCCAATGGTTACGGCCGCCCCTTACGAGTTGTAGGTTCGAACCCAGGCAGGGGCTTGACTTTGTGTAACTTATTTCATCACCACTGCTCTCAAAATGGTGAAGGAAAACCTTGTGGGGATGGCATGTTCTAGAACCAAAAAATTCGAAGACAAATGACAGTCAGCCTATTAAATGTTCCCACTGCTGCAGTGCCCCGCGGTTTCACCCGCATAAATTTCGATCCCGTAAGAATATCGGGATAAAAAGTATTCGATGTGTTAATCCTGGTTATAAACTATCTGTGTGCCAAAATTCATCCACATCGGATCAGTTGTTTTTGCGTGAAAGAGTAACAAACATCCATCCATCCATCCATCCTCACATACTTTCTCGTTTATAATATTACGAGTAGTAGGATAGTAGGATTATGCAAAAAAGAAAATTGGATTAAATAAATGATTACAAGACACTAATGTGTGTAACAGAAACTTTCAATTTGTGAGAATAAATAAACTTAAGTGCCCTTTTCAAGTAAATAAATAATTAAACAGCTTCTAAACGATACAAACTGTTACTAAGTTAAGTTGAACACAATTTTCCAAAGCTTTTAGGTACTTAAAAGTATTTTGTTTTCTGAAAGTTACAGTATTACTAAGACGCTCTACATCAGATACGAAGAATTGTTTAAAATACGTACTTAGGCGGGTATTTAAACTTGTTCTTTATATACTTTGATTAAATTATAAATAACTACATAACTGCGACCCACGTTTTCACCCGCACAGAATATAATAAAATACTCTTTATTATGTACACCTTAGACGAGTATATTAATGACAAACATAAATATTATATAATTTTTAAAAAGGGTGACGCAATGGGCAGTCTTATCGCTAAGAGCGATCTTTTGAAACAACCTTTGGATGGATTAAAAAGAGGAAGGAGAGACAAATACTGTAGGTAGTCTGTGGTGTACCATTATTTTTACTACATTTATTAACATTAGTAGGTACTATATTTATGTCTGTAATTTATATGGTGTACATTATAAAGAGTATTCTATTCTATACATTCGTCACCCACTTCTAACGAAATAAGCACAGTGCTCCACCAACTAACCCACAGCACACAAAGTGAGCGGCTTGTGTCAAAACATGTAGTTATGGCCCACTGTGCACTCTTAGTTTGTGTTTGTGGTGCGGAAACGGGTTGCGCTGTCTAACGCCAACTTTAGCTTTGTGTAAGTTTTAGGACATGTTTTTCTAAACCCTGTCGTTCTCGACGTTAGTCAACGTAACCAGTTACAAACTCTTATCACCAATGAGTAGCCAGAAGGTCACAGCACTAGTATTTCAATGGCGGTTCGTTCACTACGCAAGTTAATAACCCGTTGTTAACTTATCTACGTTCGCGATTAATTGGCCAAACATGTAAACAAAAATGACTTATTGCAAAAATAACTTTAATTCCTACACTATAAATTTCAGTTTACGATACAACTTCAAATATTTTAAAGACTTTTTAAATAATGCTTTTCACTCTGAAATCAACTTAATTACGCTTCGACATTTATTTTTTAAATGTCGAAGCATCATACTGAGATAGGAGCCTTTTGGCCTCGTATAGGACTTTCTGTTTCATTTTTTTTTTTTTTTTTACTTTTGTTACTTTTTTTTATATACAATTTGTTTTATTTTTTATTTTTAACTCTGTTTAGTTTAGTTTTATGATCCTGTACGAGTCGCAATAAATACTTTTTCTTTCTTTCTTTCTTTTACCACTTTTATAAAGTGGATATTTGTTTAACTTGAAATATAATTAGAAACGTAACTTTGAATAGACCTTAGTTTGTAATTGGTTGCATCGTATACGTGTCGCCAACTGGCTTAATTAGCCATTCAGTTAACTGCCTAGCCTTTTAACTAAACGGCGTCGTTCGGCTAGCGGCCTGAATGGTATAGTGTTTTACATAGAGCGACTGTCTATCTGACCTCCACAACTCAGTTATTGGGTAATACAATACCCCTTGGTAAGAGTGATTGTCAGACTTTCGGGCTTCTGACGACCCGTTACGACTGACATACTTAAGTCTATGTCATAATAAAAAGGATTACTTTGGAAAAAATCTAGAAAATTCTTTTTTTGTTTCATCTTGTCTGCTAAGTAACTGGTTCTTCAAAGTGAATTTTGGTATCATAGTTACCATTCATTCACTGGTCCATAATCAGGAGAGTACTTTTACAGGCTCAAAATGATGATGGACTAAGCTATCAGCATGCTTCACTATTGCTTTCAGCGGACTAAAATGCTGATGGACCGGTCTATCAGACAGGCTAACCTAACATCAAATGCCTCAATTGTTCACTTTCAGGCAGTTTCAGGTCGTTTGTTGTGGCCAGACAAAGAAAACTAGGTCTAAAGCCCGCGATACACGAGGCTAGTTTTTCAAAGCTAGTGTAGCAAGCCGGAACCTCTGTATACTATCCTGGCTTACTGTCCTGACTTGGCAAATAGTGTTGTTTACACAATACTAGTTAAGCCAATAATAGTAGTGACGTAGTTGGTGGAGTACTTCGATCAATAATAGTACTACATTAAGAATCAGGAACAAAAATCAGTCGCTCAAGTGGCCACGTTTGCACACACGTAAACATCTACATTTTTTAGAAAAAAGTTTAATAATATTAACAACTTCAGTTTATTATAAACCATAATGCTTAAACATAAGGTTTAATTACCATTAAAAAATATATTTAAAATGTCGCTTGAAAATAAAATCATTCTATTTTTAACTGTTCAGTCATTTATTCTAAAACTAAACTTAAAGTCTAAGTAATAAGGTTAAAAACACACTAATTTGAAATAAGACCACAAACGTATTCGTGGTCTTATTTTTCGGGCCGTTTTTGAAGCGCTTATCGGGAATCTAGTACTACTATTGATCGAAGGTGGAGTAAAATAATCAGATGGGTTACTATCTGCGCCAGCCACACGAGGCTAGTACACAAGCGACGCAAATAAAAACCATGGTGGCACTACTTGCTCAGAAATAGAACTCCAAACTAATAAACTATCACTCTAGTTTACTATCTTTCTGTTCTGACTAGCTTACTAGCCTAAAAATGAGGATAGTTCTGTGAGTCTAGTGGCAATGGGCCGGCCATATTAGCCGTAGAACCGATGACCGTTGATGTATACGATTTCTTGAGTGGAGACCGCGAATCGGTACACGTAACGTGGAACGCCCTCAGGCTAGGTGGAGCGACGATCTTCGCAGGATGGCTGGTAGCTGGATGAGAGTTACCGAAAATCGAGTTGAATGGCGTGCAATAGGAGAGGCCTATGTCCAGCAGTGGACTGCTATAGGCTGATGATGAGGCTAGAGTGTCTAACTTGCTAGCTTACTAGCACTATCTAGCTTCAAAAACTAGCCTCGTGTAACCCGGGCGTTAAGGCATCTTTGTGATGTTCAATTGTTTTTATTTCAGCAATGTTCTCTCAGATGAACAGTCGATGTAGCCTTTGTAACAACTACTAACAAGCAAGACTATTTGTTACAAAAACTAGACGAAATCATGTAGGTAAAGAAATGCCAGAAGAAAATAGAGACCCGTATTAGTGAGCAGGGTGGATGGTGGAAAAAGTGGCTTGGCAAAATGGGCATTTGTATTTTTTACATGTATTGCTGCGGGCTCTAATTAGTTGCTTAGAAGTTACTCGTGGCAAAATGATAACAGTCGCATGGTTCGATCGAAAGTTAAGCTGCGCTTGCCGCGGTTCGTGGATGAGTGACCATCCGTTACAAATTGTGACCCCTCCTAGCGTCGGAAAGCACGTTATGCCGTTGATATTATTTAAATATGCATGAATTCGTTAATAGAACGAAACTGTAAAACTTGTTAATTTGTTACTTACTGAATGAATAATGTGAGAATCATGAGTAGGTATCATGCAGGCCATGTCTATGCATATAACTAGATATACTTATAATAGAGGGGCCCGTGGCTAAATAATAACAGCCGCACAGGTCGCTCGGTCAGGTTAAGCTATGCTTGCCGCGGTTGGTCTGTGGATGGGTGACCATCTTTACATACCGAGACCCGTCCGTGCCTCGGAAAGCACGTTAAGCCGTTGGTCTCGGTTGTCTTTCGTAGATATTTGACAGTCGTTACGGGTCGTCAGAAGCCCGAAAGTCTGACAACCAGTCTTACCAAGGAGTATCGTGTTAACCAGTAATTGATGGGTTATTGTGGAGCTCGAATAGGCAGTCGCTTTATGTTGACTGCAAGCGGGGGTACATAGTTGGGGAACGGCTGGGCAAGCCACAATATACAAGCGACGCTTAGTTCCAGGGTCACCGAACATGTCCCATTGTTGTTGCTACTGTTTGATGAATAAACTTTATTATTATTAATGTTTTAGGGTTCCGTACCTTAAAAGGAAAAAACGGAACCCTAATCAGATCACTTTGTTGTACGTCCGTCCGTCCGTCTGTCTGTCAGTTAAGGCCCTTTTTCTCAGGAACGCGTGGAGGAATTAAGCTGGAATTTATATCAAATAGGTACTCAAGTCTACTGACTGAAAAATCAAACTTCTAAGCTGACGCAATCAAAAGATACAGCCGTTTTATGCCGAAATTTCCGCAAATTTTCGACACTCGCAAGGGAATCAAAACCTTTACAGGGTACTTCCCGTGAACTCAGAATCTTGAAATTTGGTACGAAGCAACGTCTTATAGCACAGATAAGGAAAAATTATTTTTTGTTACATACCTACAAATTTGTACGGAATCCTCGGTGCGTGAGTCCGACTCGCACTTGACCAGTTTTTTTTTTCTTATAACCTTTCTACTGTTTGTATGTGATATTTACCAAAATCTACCTAACGAATACTTCCATTTACAACAACGCAGATTACCCGAAAACTTGCCCAAAGTACTTCACAAACAAAATCACAAACTGTTCTCGAAAACTTACTGTAACTCCACCAGTTCCCGATAACCGTGGTTACAGACTAACAGTTAAACGTACAATAACACATTAAACTCCAGTAGCCCCCAGAACTTGATATTTGTTGAACAAACTGATCGAACTGACTGCTATTGAGTTAAGGAGTAATTAACTATCAACTATGACCGAGTTTCGTAGTTCTAGTTTGAATATATTATGTACGTTACTTGGAGTTACTCTGTTGGATAGACTAAGTTTCGGATAAAGAGCGAGGTCGGATAAAAGTGAACCTGTTATTCGGGGTGGAATGGCCTCATAATAGACCTGATGGCCAATTCTCGTAATTTAAAACGTTCAATTTCTAGTCGCAGTCTCATCTCGGCGACAAACAATAATGTCAAAAACTTGTCAAAATGTAGGGAAATTAGAAGTATTTTTTGACAGATTGAGACTGAGATCAGGAGGGTAATTCCCGTAATTTTAAGAACGTTCACAGTCTGATCTCAGACTCAATCTGTCAAAAATACGTCTAATTTCCCTACATTTTGACAAGTTTTTGACATTTGTTTGTCGATGAGATGAGACTGCGACTAGAATTTGAACGTTTTAAATAACGGGAATACGGGCTCAGACTGTGAACGTTCTTAAAATTATGAGAATTGCCCCTCAGTTTCTGACATCGACTTTGACAAGAGTCAACTATACCATAAAACATATTTTATCCTATGGCACTTTTAAATATGTGAAATCATCTACTGGGTTGTCCATGATCATTATCTGTAGTCTAAGGCCTTCCCCGATTTGTCATGATAACACAAACAATATAAAATAACATTAAATCTAACATAATCATGAAAACAATAAAAATGAATTAATGAAATGAATTTAATCATGATTCACAGAACAGACAGCACATCAATCTAAGCTACTACAATCTGTCAAATTTCTTTAAAAGATGCTTAAATTTATCGCTAGAGCGTTGAGGTTCAAGGTTGATTGGGAAAATTTGACAGTTTCGGGCAGCTTGACATTATTAGGTGAAAACTGTTTGTGATAATTATGAATGTATTTTTAAAAGTGATGCATTTTAAGAATTTTCATGAGTAACATTAGAAAGAAAGAAAAATGCGTATATTATTGGCATTACAGCATAAAAATACATCTTAAAACTATAAAAACGGAAAATGATTATAATGCCAAAAGGGCTTCAGCTCAATATCGACGTCGTGATGTCTGACGCTGACGCTGTCGATAAAGGTTTTAACTTCGCATCTCGGGCAGTCAACCCCGTTACTAACTTTCCTAGTGTTCACCACAGCATAAGCAATTCTCGTAAACTCCTCCCGTCACGAGCGAAATCGAATTCTTTGGTAATAACACTAGTGTGAAACGACAACCAATAAATATCAAGTAGCTAGCTCGCTATCACTTCAAGACCTGATCAAATTATCGGAAAACTGTGCCCGGTGAATATCTAAGTCCTATACCGATAGAATGAAACAATCATAGGGACCTATCAGACGTGCCGCGGTGTCACCACCACGGCACGGCCGCAAGAATGTCTTCACAAAATTGTATGTAGACGCGAAGTTCCATTTAGATGTAAGACAATTTGAAAGAAAACAAAAATAAATTTGACTGCCATCAAATAAAATAATACTGAATTATATTTTTTACGGCCCACTCCACCACAATTCAGCGGGCCGTAATCCACCACGCTGCCCAATTCGAGTCGGTGGATGTCACATCTCTTCAAATGTTTAGTTAGTTAGGACAACACGGTTAGCGCAGTGGCTGAGCGATCGGACTGCTGCGCTGCGTGTCGCGGGTTCGATTCCCGCACAGAACAAATATTTGCAAGTCCTACATGTATTTGTTCTGAGTCTGGGTGTTTTTCTATCTATAATATGTATGTATTTACAAAAAAAAATGTATATAAGTAGTTTATCAGCCATCTTGTTACCATAACACAAGCATTAGTTTGCTTAGCTTGGGACTAGATGGCGCTGTGTGAAATGTCCAGGGATATTATTATTATTATTATTTATTATTATTATATAGTTTTAGGACATTTTTTTCTCACGGTCTTGAGAGCAGTGGTTATGAAATAATTTACACAAATGTCCCTGCTTGGCTTCGAACCCACGACATACAGCTCGTATTGTCGCGACTGTTTCCATTGGGCCAACACTGCTCACTGCCCGGCACGACCACTGCCTGGCCACATTTTTGCTGCGTTACGTTTCATCTGAACAGACCCAGGCAAACGGTGGCGTCTACCCTGGTGGGATCTCCTTCAAACAATAGCGTTAACTATGAACTAACAGAGCTATTGAAGTTTGTAAATCAAAGTTTAGTTAGTATAGAAGTTTCGTTTTGAAGTGTAACAATGTGGAGCCTGATCAATATGGAGTTGTTTCAGAATTTCAGGCAAATACTTGAACTAGCTCTGTTTGGCTGTTAGGCAACGGCTACCGTGTTTTCCTTGTGGGTGTGGTATAGATAATTAAGTTCTTAAGACCTTAATTATTTATTTTATTTATATAAATAAATAAAACTGCCTCGCTGGTTTCGTGGTGGCAGGCGCTACTGATGGTGATGAGGTAGATATTGGGTAAACAATGTAGTATTAGATCCGTTTCCTCACATTTAGCAAAACATATTAACGGCAATTCATAAAAACGTATATACAGAAAGAAAGAAACATGACGCATAAAAAAGGACATACGTCATACGGTGACAATTATAAAAGCCACACCATCCATAAAATACCATTCTAGGTAACATTTGAGATAATTGTAAATAAAGAATAGATAAAGAAAAAAAAGAAGAAAGAAAAATTGTTTATTCTGCACAAACAAAACGCACATTACAAATAAAAAAAAGACAATAAAATATACACATATAACGTAGTCAAAAGCCTCGTACTCAAGCATATAAAAAGTTGTCAATTTTGTCCATTGCTTGATGACAGGGACCAAAGACAACACACAATAATTGGCATTGACAATATAAATTAATCCGTGATGAGCCCGCGACACTGGCATATGACAACAAAACAACAATAATCAAAACAAAATGCCAAATACAGAGCGGAAAAACAAAGTAGAAGATGAAGAAAGTGCTAGGAAACTACTATACGAAACCATATAATTACGTTAAGTGTACTAATTTATTCCTACTGGTATTCAGTATAATATAGATGTAACACAATACAGGAGACGGTTGTGTCTTGTCACATGGAAGGTCTAACGATCCGTCACTTCTTATTACTGAATGCCAAGTGAAACGGGTCGGGTAGTGCTCTGAGCCCTAATTGATTCGTACGAACAGTGTGATGTGGTCGTGTACGTTTATATGTACATATATGACCCTTTAGGCATCTTGGTGTCGTACAGGACTTTCTGTTTTTATTTTCATTATTATTTTTGGAACGAAGTTCTTTAACGCAGCTTGTAATTGGAGTAAATTGGTAGAAATCGTCACATAACTGCGAATTTTTATTTTAATTAAAAAAGAGACAAGAGATATTTTTCATGGTTTTCGAGGATGAAGTCAATGTCTACGATGGTATATATAATTCCTAGAGAAAGCCTCAATAAATTGGTAATGATTTTCGATCATTGATAGCCTTTTATTTTTCAATTTCATTATTCAGAAGAGGAAAAAAGGACAGACCTAACTTTCATTTTGTGCCTAGATTTACACAAAGTATACCTAAATTAATCCCTAGCCAACTTAACTTTCGTATTCATCATCGCTTTCTGAGTCTATTGCCAAGAGTTTCAGAGTCTCTTGACTAAAAGGTTTATTTTATTTTCCTTTGTTTTTATCAAGAAAACTAATTATACCCTCATTCTATTGGCTGCAATCGAGACACTATTTGTAGTCAGGGAAGATAATGGTAAATCAGTTGATCCATAGATTTATGATCGCATAACTCGACACGGTTGACGGTTGACGGCTTTGGCGGCACGGTTGGCGCAGTGGTTAAGCGATTGACTGCTGCGCTGCGTGTCGCGGGTTCGATTCCCGCACGGAACAAATATTTGTATGACCTACATGTATTTGTTCCGAGTCTGGGTGTTTTTCTATCTACAATATGTATGTATTTACAAAAAAAAAATATATATATTAGTAGTTTATCAGCCATCTTGTTACCATAACACAAGCATTAGGTTGCTTAGCTTGGGACTAGATGGCGCTGTGTTATTTATTTTTATTTTATAATGAATGGATCGACTGATATTTTTTCACGATTTCAGTGTTGGTCCCGTAGTAAAAGTTGTTCATAATGATAAGTACAATTACAAGTTTATCAGACCTTCAAACACATCACTTTAGTTGTGTTTTTAATTTGCTAGTTTTCTGCACTAAGGATTCAGTACCCAAAGGGTTAGAACGGGACCCTAATATACTAAGGCTCCTCTGTCCGTCCGTCTGTGTCATAGGGCATCTTTTGAACCGTAATAGGTTACTTAGCGTATAGGTTACACTTGAAATTTTCACAGTGTTACTACTAGGTTAATAGTAACACATGTTTCAGTGATTGGGCTACCATTGGTATTCATAAAAGTAGAAAGCGGCTTTATGAACTGTACAATGAAAGGACTTACGTAAACACTGATGAATATAATTTGTATGTAAGAAATTATTCAAAATTATTTAAAAAAGTTTGTTATATGGCCAAGTCACGTTATTTGGGTTCAAAGATTAAAAACAGCAATAATGTAATTAAAACGACCTGGTCTATTATTAATAGTGAAGCGGGAAGATCTAGTAACCGAAATACTGACTACAGCCTGTCTATTAATGACAACATAATAAAATCAGACTCACAAGTCGCTGAGGCATTTGAAAATTTCTTTTCAGATATTCCCGTTTCAACTACTAAATCCCTAAACTCATCACCTTCTGTTGCTGAGTCTTGGCTTGTGGAAAATGTTAATGGTTGCGATTCGGAATTTCATTTTGAACATGTTACCTGTAGAGATATAATTAAAACCTTTCACACTTTAAATGTAAAAAAGACTGCAGATCTGTGGGGCAATTCTGTAGAAGTTGCTAAGTCTATTATTGACATTGTAGCACCTACTCTAGCTCTTATCTTTAATAGTTGTATTGACAGTGGGGAGTTTCCTGACCTTATGAAAAATAGTAAAATCATACCTTTGTTTAAATCAGGTAGTACATCAGACCCTACAAATTATAGACCTATTTCTGTACTACCTACCTTTAGTAAAATTTTTGAGAAATTAATTTTAGAACAAATGCAAAGATTTTTTAATAAACACAAATTATTACATAGCAAACAGTTCGGTTTTACAAGGGGTCGTTCAACTACTGATGCCGGTGTTGAACTTATAGGACATATTTATAATGCATGGGAAGACAAATGCGATGCCTTGGGCATCTTTTGTGATTTGTCCAAGGCATTCGATTGCGTTCTTCACGAAACTTTAATCAGGAAACTCCGCCACTACGGAATCCGGAACGCTGCTCTGGATCTTCTTACTTCATACTTGAGTAAGAGGATTCAGAGCGTTGATGTTAACGGAAAAAGATCTCCCGGATCTTTAGTAACAATGGGAGTCCCACAGGGCTCAATTCTTGGTCCTTTCTTGTTTCTTATTTATATTAATGACTTGCCGTACCTCATAAAGGATAATCATGATATAGTGTTGTTTGCAGATGACACTTCACTTTTGTTTAAACTTAAACGTCAGCAGCAGGTTACTGACGATGTAAATAGCGCGATCTCTAAAGTAGTCCACTGGTTCAATGTTAATAATTTACTTCTAAACGAGAAAAAAACCAAATGCATTAAGTTTACGTTGCCTCACGTTAGACAAGTGAAAACTAATGTGTTGGTAAAGGGCGAAGAATTGAATCCTGAAGACAGCACAGTATTCTTAGGCATAACTTTGGATGCTAAGCTTCAGTGGGGTCCACATATAGACAAATTGTCAAAAAAGCTAAGTTCCGCAGCATACGCTGTTAGAAAAATTCGTAATTTAACTGATATAGAGACAGCCCGTTTAGTGTATTTTAGCTATTTTCATAGTGTAATGTCGTACGGTATTCTATTGTGGGGAAATGCCGCTGATATTCAGACTATCTTTGTTTTGCAAAAGCGAGCTGTTCGATCAATTTATAAATTAAGTCCGAGACACTCGCTCAGAGAAAAATTTAAAGAAATTAATGTTATGACTGTGCCTTCTCAGTATATTTATGAAAATCTTTTATATGCCCATAAAAATATAAAATTGTTTAAAAAATACAGTGATATCCATGATATAAATACTAGGAACAAACACAAATTTGTTCTACCTACAACAAGGCTCAAGAAAATAGGTGGCTCGTTCAGATGCCAATGTATACGCTTTTACAATAAAGTTCCAAGCTCCCCGTTCAAGATCTAAGCCTTAATAAATTCAAATCATTCATTAAACGTAAGTTGTGCCAGAAAGCATTTTATACCGTTAAGGCTTATATCGAGGACAAAAAGGCTTGGGATTAAGCTGCTTCCAATTTTTACATATTGAATGTGTTTATTTTTTTATTTTTGTTTTGTTGTTGTTTTTTTTATATACACTTTGACATTGGTGAATTTGATATAATACTATGACATTTGCTTACTTTTTAAAGTATTCTATTATTTTAATTATTGTGAATGTGAAGACTATGTGGGTCATTGTATTTAAGTATATTATTTTTCTCGCTGTTCTCTTAGTTTTTGTCGTGGTCTGGCAGTTTGAGTAATTAATGTGGCCTACCCAAATGTCCTTTCTTTGGTATTGTTCGTCGGATCGTTGAGCTCCCTAAGTTTTGAGTTGAGCTGCACGATTTCTGACAAATGCGTGCACTGACTGGACAGGTCCTCTCAAACTGTTTGGTTCTTTCTTCAAAAAAACCATCTCAGACATAAATCTACATGGTCTTCACATGATCTGACCAAGATTATGTCTGGACTTTAAAAGAGACTGTGACGTCTGAGTTTGTTTCGGCCTTTCTTCTCAGACTAGTCAGATAGGAAACGCCGACCTCATCTAGTTTTAAAATATGATTGACGTGTAAAAGTGTTTGTACAAACCTACTTACAAAAATAAAATCATTTATCATTTAGGACGCTATAACAAAGAATAATATAAAATAAAATAAAAAATGGGGGTTTAATTTTTTTAAAAGAAATGTTTTAATTATTTGCAAAAAATACGTTTTGTTAAAAACAAAATACGTTTCGCACACTAAGGGTAGTGGTAAGGTACCCTTAGTGTGCGAGTCCGACTCGCAATTGGCCACTTTTTTGAGTCGTCATCTCCAAACTTTTACTTCCCATACTTTCACCACAAACTCACAAAAACAAGGACAACTGCACAATTAGGTCAAATCCTCGGACTACGTACAGTAATCAACACAAGTTGTAACAACTATCATTCTTGCCGGCACAGTTGGAGACCGCAACATGTGTGGGCTATCCTAACGACATTTTACCGACAAACTTCGCCAGGACTCGGAAAAAGTCGCTCTTTATGAGAAGGCAAGATTTCGGGGCGCGATTTTGAGGGAGTTTCAAGGATGGAGCGTTATGCGGGGCAAATTGTGATGGAGGTTGAATTATATGGAATTATAAACTTAACTGTCATTATCATCGCCTCTCTTGTTTTATAATTATCTATATCTATACTTATAATAAATCTGTAGAAGTGAAAATTCTGTACATTGAAAATATCAAAAAAATAATTTACAGGGGGTGTTACTAGACCGACACCGAACCCAAAAATGTGATTAAAAAAATTTTTGTCTGTCTGTCTGTCTGTCGGTCTGTCTGTCTGTCTGTCTGTCTGTTTGTTCAGGCATCACGCAAAAACTACCGGTTCGATTACGATGAAACTTGGTATAATTATTCTTTAATATCCTGGGCACCACACTGGGTACTTTTTATCCCGGAAAAGTATATACAATAAAAAACAAACTTAATTTTGCGGTTCGATCCCTATACCCGATTACCACTGTCTGTACTGTACCAACCGCAAATACTAAGTTTGTCGTAGGTTGGGTCACCCGCAGTGGAGTTCATTTTTATTCCTTTTAGTTTTTAGAGTTATTTAGGTTTATTTTTATATGAGTCGTAGGTATAGATTTTAATTTTAAAGTATAGGTAGTATATTTGATAGTGTACGTAGTGACCGTAGGTTATTTTATAATACTGTTAGGTAGGATTAGTCATTCGTATAGATATTAGTTTTTAGGGATTTTGCTTATTTATTGAGTTTAGATTAGTTATCATCAGAAATAGGTTTATTTAGGTAGGTATTTAATTTTCTGTTACTTATTGAGTTTTTTTTTTTTAATTAGGTAGGTACTTAGGTAAAGATATCATATAGGTACCCTCTTAATCACCACTAATGATACACAATTGGTTTTCTATTGTAATTAGCCACAAAAGGCCCGCGGGATAGATGGCATTCTGGGGAAGCACGTATCTACATTTTATCCTGTTAGCACGTTCCCGTGGGATAATTTCCGACATTTACGCGGGCGAAGCCGCGGGCAGAAGCTAGTCACTAATAAAATAATTATGTTCTCTACCACCAGCCAACCAGCGCTGGGGCTGTGTCTCGCATAGGGTCTTAGCATTATGCTGAGCAATGGCCGTTTTGCGTGGATGTGACGCATGTTTACCCCCAACTTGTTTTTTTTTTTGTGTGTTTGTGTTCTTTTTTATGCGTCATGCGTCATATTTGCCGCAAATAAATGTACTTCTTTCTTTCTCTGAACTAAAAAAATGGAGCATTTAAAACTAACTAAATTAACATTCAAAACGAAATAACTTCTGTGCGATGCCAAAAAGGCTCCTAATCTATCTCAGCATACACTCATCTATTTCTTATGACTGTTTATGAGCAAATTCATTGATTTCCTGAGCTTATTGGCCAAGTTTATGTAAGTTCCCAGAGCTTTAATTTTATATTGTAATAAAGGCCAATTCCCGTAATAAAAACACGTTCAAAATCTACTTAGTCGCAATCTCATCCCAACGACAATCAATGTCAAAAATGTATGAAAATTAGAGGTATTTTTGACAGATTGAGACTGAGATCAGACTGTGAACGTTCTTAAAATTACGAGAATTGCCCCTCCGATCAAACAGACGACGTCTTGTCGTCTTGAGTTCGTACAAAGATCCAATTGAAAAGGAGATTGAAGGTGACGAATGTTTCCCAAATTTTTCAATATTCCCGGCACGTTTTCAATTTTTTCTTTCTGTAAAAAAAAAAGAAAGAAAGAGAAATATTTTATTCTGCACAAACAAAACGCACAGTTACAAATAAAAAATAAAAAAACTTAAGATACACATAGTTAAAAGACTCGTAGTCAAGCATTAAAAAAAAATACGAACGAACTTGTAGTGCTATTCTGTAAAAAGATCACCGTGAAAACTTAGGTGAAGTGAGCGTGGAATGAGCTGTCATTCCAACTATTGTCACCTAACTTTTCACGGTAAGATTTTTACAGAATCGATCGGCTGGTGGAGTGAAAGCTAACTTTAAGCTCACTTCACCTAAATTATCACGGTGATGTTTTTACAGAATAGGACCGCTGATTCGGAATATTACAAACATTTAAAAACTTATAATTGCGAAATCGATCTAGCCGTTCCCAAGTAATGCGCTTACCAAGGAACTGCCATTTTTTTTTTATAGATTGTATCTTATAATGCCTACCTGTTACTATGTACTATGTGAAATTTCCCAACATTAGTAAATATCCCACGATTGTGTAATGTAACCAGGAAGTAAATAACATCATAAATATTAATTAATTGGTGGCTTTGTAAGCACTTATAAATTTATTGATAGCAAGGGAAGTTCCCATACAGGCTTTAAACGGCTATTTATAGGTTCTCGCGGTTTTTCTATTTTAACATGGCAAAAATAAAACTTCAGGAAGTTTCTTGTAGACCTATTGAATTGCTTCTTGATATAAAATCTTTTTAAAAGGAAATTCATTTATAAATGGTGGAATTATGGTAAAGGTAAACCTGCGGGGTAATTACGTAATATACTAACAAAAGCAATGCCTCTTATTTAGACATTTCGACTAAAATACATTGCGTTATTAACGTAGTCAAGCAGACAATTTTTTTCAAACATATGAAGCAATGGTTTTGCAATAAATATCCTTCATAATCCGTCGGATTGTTAAAGAAAGTGTGTGCGCAGTTGGAGTGCCAGAATCAATAGTCTTAAATTGCAAATGTACAGTCAGGAAAATTAATTGCTAAGGAATTTGACAAGTATGTCAATGTGCCTTGACATAGCTATTTCTTACAACTGTCAAATAATGACAGTTGTAATTTGAATATACGAATAATTCAACATCTGTAACAACGTAGTGAGTAAATATGAAGATCAATACTCATTCCTTCTTAAAAAAAACTAAATACAATAAATTCTTATTTCAACTTAAACATTGTTTCATACATAAATTGAGGGCTTACAATCTGCACCTGCCTACTCTTTTCCCAACTGTGTTGGGGTCGGCTTCCAGTCTAACCGGCTGAATACCAGTATTTTACGTGGAGCGACTGCCTATCTTACCTCCACAACCCAGTTACTGGATAATACGCTCCTTGGTTAGACTGGTTGTCAGACTTTCGGGCATCTAAAATCGTAAGAAAAAGCGGTTTTCTTCCAGTGTGACAGTAGCATGCTGGGAATCATACCTATAATATAATCTACAAAAATATCATTGTAACCTCCCCTTTACTTTAGCATCTTCAAAATAATCAATGTCTGTGATAGCTAACAAATTTATTGATATAGCTAAGGGATGGGTAATTACGTTCACGGTAATTGCTTTAGTCACGCCTCCCCACACCATAGACAAGATAGAAGTAGCAGTTTGTTTTTGATACTTCTTAGGGATGATTTTACGAAAGTCAGTTGTCTTTTATCCGTGGAATTAAATTGACGTCTGTCAGTTCTAGTAATAGATTAGATAAAATAATCAAAAATTCGAAATTTATTACAAAAACAAAATACCTACCTAAAGTTTTATTGGAAAAAAGAAATTTTACAAACAGATTCTTCAAAAGAGATAAATAACCAGGGCGTCGGATATAATTGTAGATTAGTAAGAAACCGATGGATGTTTGTGAATGAAATTTAATTTAGTAAATAAACTGTTTATTTTTAATAATCAAATTTAAAACTTCAAACTATATCCGACGACCCTGGTTACTTATCTCTTTTGGTGACCGTACATCATAATTATTGGGTTGACCGTTGACCCCCAAACCAGAATAAAACTTATTCTAGGTATAAAAGTTTGGTGAAATTCGCCCTGAGAAGGGTAGCCGTAGAGTTTGGCTGAACTCCTTGTGAATCTATATTAATATTATAAAGAGGTAATTGTTTGTTTGTAAGTAGGGGGTAATCTCCGGAACTACATGTCGTATTGAAGGAAGAAGAAGTGGAAGGAAGGCTATATAACATCACGCTAAGACTCTAAGGAGCCGAGCAAGGGAGATGCGATGCGACGCGGTGGGTGGGAGAACAAAAAAAAAAAAAAACACGCAAACGAAGTCGCGCCCAGAAACTAGTAGGTTATAAATATTGCTTGATTTTTGTGATTAAAAAGTTTCCTGCGAGACTCGTACCGACCATCAGCCCCTAATGATCATATTGTACGTCCTATGATACGTATTTTATTAGAATGTATACAGGGTTATTTGTAAAACACCAGCAACCTCTTAAGAGGTCATTGTACTCATCATTATGAACAACTTTTACTATGGGACCAAAACTGAAATCGCGAAAAAAAAGTCTGCTATTCCCTACATTTATGTTCGCATAACTCGTCAAAGTGTAGTGAGCAGCTGATTTTTTTTTAACTGCTGGAGCAGCTGATTTGGTATCAACTGCTCCAGCAGTTATCAATGGCAGCTTCAAGCTGTTGACTATGACTACAAGAGCGGTCCGTCTATGTTGATCAATCGCTAACTGCTCGAGCAGTCCGTGTATGTCGGCTCTTAAACATAACTGGCGAATTGTGGGTGTACCTACTATAAGTACTCCTCTGCTTACCCTTCGTGGATTACAGGCGTAGTATTATTTAGATAATTTTATTCAGAGTGCCTTCCGCAAGCTATACGTACTGAAATCTAATCTATGGTCCATAATATCCCAGGCAAACCCATACACTTTAGTAGCGAAGCATTTATTAATTTGGTCGGAAGAGCGGTTTCAAAGGAAATTGGCGGTTTTCCTGAATGAACAGGGTGATACAGGGTGATGTAGTGGCGCACTATCGGGAAACTTCCTATTAAATTAAATTGTTAGTGTTTATAGAGTAAATAATGCACTATGTATACGTACAGCCAGGGAAATTATTTGTGCAAGCAAATTTACACCCTACGCCAGTTTGACGTGTTATAACTATTTGGTAGAACTGTCAAGTTTAAGTGAGGCACACTTTCCTGCTAATTTCTTACATCGGTCTTTATACTAGTTTTCTATTTGTTCTTTTATTTGTTGTTATCTGATGTAATGTATCTGGTGTATTGTGTGTCTTTTGGTCTGTGCTAAATAAATGTTTTTTCTTTCTTTCTTTCTTTCTAAGTTGGTATAACAAGGCTCCTCCGTGCCTCGGAAAGCTTGTTAAGCCGTTGGTCCCGGCTGTCATTCGTGGATCTTTGACAGTCGTTACCGCCCGAAAGTCTGACAACCAGTCTTACCAAGGGGTATCGTCTTACCCAGTAACCGCATTGTGGAGGTTAGATAGGCAGCCGCTTCATGTAAAATACTGGTATTCAGCTGCATCCGGTTAGACTGGAAGCCGACCCCAACATAGTTGGGAAAAGGCTAGGCAGATGCAGATTGTAAGCCCTCAATTGGAGGTGGGTTATGGAGGGCACTTAGCCAGTCACTCCAGTATTTAGGTGCATCTGGTAAGACTGGAAGTCAACCCCAACATAGTAGCGAAAAGGCTCAGCGGATGATGATTTTGTTTAATTTATACTAACTACTACTACCTACTGCTTTTTTATTGTTTGTAAGTTTGTATGTAGTGGGTAATTCCTGAGACTAACATGACATCGGATAAATCCTACTTTCCTACATAATATTATAAATGTGGAAGTTTGTATGGATTGATGGATGTTTGTTACTCTTTCACGCAAATGAATGATGATGAAATTTCACACACAGATGGTTTATACACACAGGATATTTTTTATCCCGATATTCCCACGGAATCGAAACTTATGCGGGTGAAACCGCGGGGCGCAGCTAGTAATTTGATAAATTATTTTTGCATTTAATAGTCAAATTCTCGAGAAAGGCTAAAGGCTAAAGGAGGCGAGAAAGAAGAAAAAACGCTAAGCGAAAACTAAGTAATAGCGTGGGCAGGCGATGCGATACTATGGGGGTACAAGAAACTTCACGCGGACCAAGTCGCGGGCAGGAACTAGTTATTAAGATTGATGAATGGACGGATGGTTGGATGTTTGTTACTCTGTCACGCAAAAACTACTGAACGGATTTGGATGAAATTTGGCACACAGATAGTTTATAACCAGGATTAATACATAGGATACTTTTCATCCCGATATTGCCGGAACACCGCGGTGGTATTAGCCGGTAAGAGTCCGGCATACCCCTCCGTCATCCGAGGAAGTCCATTGAGGATTTTTACCGCGAAACCAAAAAAAAAACGGGGTTCGATACTTAAGCGGGTGAAACCGCGGGGCAGAAGTGCCTCGCAGTTTATTAGTCTTACTATAAAAATCTACCAGGGCAGGCCAATAGATCGGACGATATTTATTGCGGAATAAGTTCTCTAGACCCTTAAATGGAAGGCGTAAGTCTGTGTGTCCTAGAAAATAGTCCGCTATAACAGTAAGGGGAGCTGAGAGCCCTAACACACACATATGTGACCTAAGATTTATAGACTTAGGGGCCTAGGGGTGGCACTTGATTGGTGCGATAAAATATTACTGTTGCCTTTTAAAACGAGGGCAAAATTAGCCCAAGCAATCAGTGGACTCACCGGAGAATGACAAAGTAAGAAGCGATTTCAATCGTTAGTTTAGTAGTCGTGAGTATAAAATATTATACGACTAAGGGCTAATTTTTCCAACGCCAGATAACTTTTCGGAGGAATAATTTTTGACAGTTCTTCCATACAAAAAATGTCAGACGTCAACTTTATTCAACGAATAAACTAACACACAATTACAACAGATAATTTTTATCCGTGGAATAAAATTGACGTCTGAGAGTTTTAGTACGGAAAATGTGTCAAAATTTAAAAAAAAAAAACTCAGGATAAGACTTTAAAAGTTTTGTGGAATTCGCCCTAAGGGCTGATTTTTGAATCGCAACATAATTTTTAACCGACTTCTAAAAAAGGAGGAGGTTCTCAATTCGGATGTTTGTATTTTTTTTTTTTATGTTTTTCGCGCATAACTCCGTCGCTTGCCAACCGATTTGAAAAATTCTTTTTTTTTGTTGGAAAGGGCATACTTCCCAAATGGTCCCATAGAAATTTCATCAAAAACAGTTCAGTAGTTTGGTTTTTAAACAAAAATTACAACTTAAAAGTGAAAAATAAGAACTTTTTTTGCTAAAAAACATCAACCGACTTCCAAAAACGACACTACAAAGTGAAAAATAACTTTAATTTCGGAAGTCGGTGGCAAACAAGGAAGATGTGAACCCAACGACACCAACTTTCGAAATTAAAGTTATTTTTCACTTTGTAGTGTCGTTTTTGGAAGTCGTTTGATGTTTTTTTGCAAAAAAGTTTTTATCTGACGAATATAAATGGCAGTTTGACATAATCATTATACAAAAACTAACACTGTCATATTTATTTCTCTTATAAAATTTATCTAACGATTGAAAATTCACCTTATTATAGTGTTTTGACGTAGTCAATACCAGAGGGGTAATTCTCGTAATTTTAAGAACGTTCACAGTCTGATCTCAGTCTCAATCTGTCAAAAATACGTCTAATTTCCCTACATTTTGACAAGTTTTTGACATTTGTTTGTCGCTGTGATGAGACTGCGACTAGATTTTGAACGTTTTAAATTACGGGAATACGGGCCCAGGCCATAACTTTATAATTGTAATTTGAAACAACGCTTTTTTTGGTTTGACGATAGTTAGCGCCATTTTTGACGTATAGGTACGCGTGTGTCAAGTGGACGTGAAACAACCTGCCAATAATCTATATCTTTCCAAAATCCATTCTATAACATCTGTCAATAAAACAATTCATAATGCTTTTAATTCATCGGAGTTCTCTTCGAAGAATTCATAATAACTCAATTCAAAATGACTTAAAGATCCCGTCACCTTTTTACCATAATAAAATGTTACCGTTATCGAGAAAATTGCTAAAAGGGTTACGTTCAACCCTATCTAAAAGGGGTAGAAGAAAAAAACTTGAGCTAGGTACTCAAATGATTTATGATCACATAGCGCGACTTATATTTTATGATTTTCCCAGTTACTTTAGTTCCTAAAAGAAGGCCTAGAGGAGTATTGCTTGAAATTGACTCATTTTATTGAAATAATTATATTTACTATTTATTTTCTATCTATTTACAAATTAAAATATGTAAATACAAAGTGCACAACGTACCCGTAGACGAGCGATTTGGCAACGTTGTCGCTCATCTTTTTTTCGTAGGAACGGTCATAATTAGGAAAATACTGCTAGTTCAACGCGTTGCCAACTTGCTTCATGTTGTGAACTCAGCGAGGAATGGATTGCTTATATGGCGGGCGCTAAAATTTATATATTTTTTTTTTATTACTTTTCATAATTTGGACGACGATAATTCGTGCCTGATTGAAGACAATAACTTAGTTTGCACTATCTAAGGCGATAAAGGCACGATTTTTTTCAAGAATTTAGATTTGACATGACAATTTATAATGTTTATGTAACACTAGCTGCGCCCCGCGGTGTCACCCGCAGAAGTTTCGATCCCGTGGGAATATGAAAGAAGAAAGAAAAGAAAAGAAAGAAAGAAAGAAAAATGCATTTATTTGCGGCAAACATGACGCATAAAAAAAAGGACATAAACACACAAAAAAAACAAGTTGGGGGTAAACATGCGTCACATTCACGCAAAACGGCCATCGCTCAGCATAATGCTAAGACCCTATACGAGACAGAGCCCCAGCGCTGGTTTTCAGCGGCAACCGGCGCTGACGTGATGACGTTTACCAGTGCAGCATGCAATTACAACAATCAAAACAAGAAATAAATAAACCATTGCAACTTAATATGATTCGACACAAAACAAAAAACAACAATCAAAACATGAAATAAAATAAAAGAAACATACATTAAAACAAAAAGAAAAAAGAGATGGTGAAACATGAAATTTATTGGATGTGGTAACATTCCGGGCAACGAATCTTGCGCCGTCGGGTATAAGTAAATAGTATAATATCGGGATAAAAAGTATCCTATATGTTAATCCTAGTTATAAACCATCTTTGTGCCAAATTTCATCCAAATCCGTTCAGTAGTTTTTGCGTGAAAGAGTAACAAACATCCATCCATCCATCCGTTCATACAAACTTTACTGCACCTCCTATTTTGATTTGTCGCAAGTTTTCAATTTCATCCTCCACATAATAAGCCTATAATAATAATAATATCCCTGGACATTTCACACAGCGCCATCTAGTCCCAAGCTAAGCAACCTAATGCTTGTGTTATGGTAACAAGATGGCTGATAAACTACTTATATACATTTTTTAATAATTTTTTAATAATGTTCCCACTGCGGGGACACAAGCCTCTCATCCTGCGCTAACCAAAATGAACTCTCTGCTAGCGTCTGTGTTCCCTTCCACATTTAACCACATTTGCCTTCAAAGCAAGAGTGAACAGGCATCTTCTGGGCACGCTAATTCCATCATAGACCTCATCCATCGCTATCCATCAGGCGTGATCGAGGACAAGAGCGGGCAAAATCAGCAAAAAAAAAATAATTGTGACTGCTTCGTTGGTCTAGTGGTCCTGTGTTCAATTCCCGGGTCGGGCAAAGTGCTTTTAGGTTTTTCCGTCTGGAATTTCTCAGTTTAGGAGCAAATAGAGTAAAAAAAGCCTACAATGCTCTGCGATTCCAGTATAACAACGCGTTCAGAGGTTTGTTGGGGCTCCCGTGGCGGTGCAGTGCCTCAGGCATGTTCACCGACCTCAGCACCGACAGCTTTCAGGGGGTTCTTCGCAAAAGAACGGCGTCCCTGTGGTCTCGGGTAAAGGGTAGCACCAACACGCTTCTGATCGTGGTGTCGGACAGAGTGGACAGCCAAATCATGAGGCATTGGTCGCTCATGCATGTCCAAAATAATAATTATTTTAAATTTTAGTAACATAGCTATAAGTATCTACTTACTAACATAATATGGACTTGTATCAATTACTGTGTGCTTAGTCTGAAATAAATATTTTCAATTTCAATTAGTAGCAATGATAGCAATAGGCTGTTACATGGAACTTAAAGATAATTAGCGAAATGTGGATGTACAGACGCCAGCACATCAAGCTACTACAATCTGTCAAATTTCTTTAATAGATTTTCAACTTTATCGGTAAAGCATTAAGGTTCAAGGTTGATTGGGAAAATTTGACAGTTTCGGGTAGCTTGACCTGCTGGCGTCTGTACCATACCTGTACACCTCTGCTTATATAAACAACAAACAACTAAGTGATAAGAGTAAAAAAAAAAACGCCAATAAAAATAAAATAAAAACGATCTGAAATATTTTACTTTGGAGTTCGATGTAACTTTATAGCCCGGGCTTATAATGTGATACCTCAATCCAAAATTACATAGTCCACGTGCAAACGAAATTCTCCAAATGGAATCAGGAACAATGGGGTTCTCCAAAATCTGAAGCAAATATGACTGCTTCCTCGCATTTGGAATCGAATCAAATCCTACGTTAAGGCAGACACGCGTTTATCAAGTTTAATACAATGTTCTTATTATTTGGAGAATTTATTGAAAAACGGATGTTAAGGCGAATGCGCAAGGCAGACAACGAAATTCAAATATTCTTACGTTTTTTGCATGACGCAGGTAAACATGAGGTACACCGTTGTTCTTAATTTATGATTTGCGACCGTACATATTATGTAGATATTTATTGAATTATAATAATGCGAGAGAGTTTGTTTAGATGATTTTATCATCAAATAACACTCTTAGTTCACATTACTCTATTGAGTGAATATTTGATGAAATCTTAACATTTGGGCCCATCCTAACTTTAAAATTTGTATTGCTATTATGATTATAATTTTGTACTTACATATTTGTTACGGTCGCGAATATATCAATCAACTGGCAACCTGACACTGACCTCTTAAATGCAAAAAACGTAAGATCATTGGAATTAGGCGGGTTACCATAACGCATCCCCCTTAAGACTTCCTGTTTAATTCATTCCTCCTTTATATTTTATCATTCGCGTGCGGCTTACATGTTTGATTTCCTTTTTATTCTTTTCGAATCGTTCGGTTCAAAAGTTCGAGTTTATACAGCCAGCATCGTGTCTGTCAATCATAATTAATATGTAACGGACTCTTTCGATAACTTTATATTGTGCCCTCAGGCCTAGACAAAATAGATACCGTGGCCCCTGGCATAGACAACTGAAGGAACACGGGTGGGTTTTTAAGTCAGTAAAAGTCTGACACGCCCTTCCGCTCAGCCCAGAGCGGGAGAGGTCATTTGATGATATCCCACCCAAAAAAATAGGCCTAGACAAAATGACAGTCTATCAGTGGAAATGTCAAAATGTATGCATTTGACATATTTAAGCTACAGAAGAGCTTATATAAATCCCGTTGAAAGACGTTGTGGAAATATGAAACGCTTTGAAAGCAATTGCCGCTTGTCCAGGCCCTCTGGGACTATAATACTTTTTTTTAAATAAAAGAACGTTGCCCCACACTAGGAATTACTCCTGTATCGTGGGTGCGTTTACAAACGGGTGCGTCTCATAACGTATAAACTCATTTGGTCTAATTTCATTTTATTATCGTTCATAAGATATAATCAACGTGAGATATACCAACTGTTGATATAATTTCTTTACATATAACATTTATTTATTCTAAAACTTAATTAGTATAACGTTGTTTGATATAACGTTTATGTAATCGAAAATCATTTGGTCTAACGTTTAATATGTATATTGTTTATTTAATCGAAAATCTTTATGTCTAACGTTTCTAAATATAAAAACCGTCATTATGGTTAACACCCCGACTCAGATTACCCCGACTCGGATAGGTTAGGTTAGAAGGCTAAGGCGGGAGCGAAGCGGAGCGGAGCTCCCGCCTTAGCCTTCGTGGTTATTTTTTTTTTAACCACCCAGAAATAGGAGCCCCGCGAAGCGGGGCTCCGTCGACCTATCTTAGCACAGGTGGTAATCAGTTACTAGTTATGTTTAATATCTACTTAGGTTACTATTACCTACAACTACGATAGAACTTACAAAGAATAAAACAAAGAAAAAATACTTTTCAGTATTTATTAAAGGTTGCATATTAGAAAATCAAAACTTTCTCGAGCAAATTTAAAATGACAATAAACGAAATAACAAAATTTAAATGACCAAATGTTTTATTTAGAAAAATTTTAAAATCCCAATGTATGTGACATCAAATGAACGACTGATCAAAAGTTTTTACATCGAAACCGCTAGGTTAGGTTAGGTTAGAACTGTGACCACACAACGCACGAGCCGAGCGAGCGCAGCGAGCGGTGCCGCGGCAGCGGCCGGCGAGTGCCAGAAACATATTAATCGTGGGAACTACGTCGCCGCTCTTTGGGATTTCATCGATTTGGTCAATAGTGTAATAAATAATTTAAACATTGATATTCCAGACTTTGGTCAGCTGAACTTTTGATCAAATGACCATCGTTATTTCTATCTATAATATGTATGTATTTACAAAAAAAAAATGTATATAAGTAGTTTATCAGCCATCTTGTTACCATAACACAAGCATTAGGTTGCTTAGCTTGGGACTAGATGGCGCTGTGTGAAATGTCCAGGGATATTTATATTTATTTATTTTAAACTTTGTTGATTTGTACGTTGTTCTTTTGAAATTTGCTCAGGAAAGTTTTGATTTTCTAATATGCAACCTTATTAAACTAACCCGTGTCTATGCAATTTTGCTTTGTGTTTTTAAGTGGCGTTAAGGCGTTTTCATCATATTAGACCAAATAAGTTTTATATCTTTTGAGTGGTATGTCAAACGATTTTATATTTAATGTATGTTATGTCAAACGATGTTATATTTAATGTATGTTATGCTTATAAAAATTAATTACTTTAAAATTATATCAATCGTTCATTATATTAACTAATCGCTATATTAAATAAAATTATAGGTTCCGTTATTATATGTTGTTAATATTAGAGATTTTGTTGTTATATCATCTATTACTTACCCTTTACAAACATTTAAACTCAAATACACAAACAGCCAGACCCGGAACAACTACTGGTAGGCTATACAAATATTTGTTCCGTGCGGGAATCGAACCCGCGACACGCAGCGCAGCAGTCAATCGCTTAACCACTGCGCCAACCGATGGACATTTTTTATATGATGTTTTTTCAGCTGAACAAACGCAATGTAATGAAAAAGAAATCGTCATCAGTCTATAAAGTTCCCACTGCTGGGACACAGGCTCTTTGAGATGGATTGGGCTATATGGCTATCTACCACGCGGGCCTAGTGTGGGTTGGTAGATGTCACATGTCTTCGAATTGGTGGTTCTAGGACATGCCGGTTTCCTCACGATATTTTCCTTCGCCGTTTTGAGAGCAGTGGTGATGAAATTATTTACACAAAGTAGAGCTCCCGCCTGGGCCCAAACCCACAACCTACAACTCATAAGTCTTAACCGTTACCACTGGGCGACCACTACTCACTGGAAATTTTTTTCACTAATATCATCTGCCTAGCCTTTTCCCAACTATGTTGGGGTCGGCTTCCAGTCTAACCGGATGCAGCTGAATACCAGTATTTTACATGGAGCGACTGCCTATCTGACCTCCACAATCCAGTTACTGGGTAATACGATACCCCTTGGTAAGACTGGTTGTCAGACTTTCGGGCTTCTGACTACCCGTAACGACTGTCAAAAATCCACGAATGACAGCCCGGACCAACGGCTTAACGTGCTTTCCGAGGCACAAAGGGGTCTCGGTATGTAAAGCTGGTCACCCATCCACAGACCAACCGCGGCAAGCGTAGCTTAACCTGACCGATCGACCTGTGCGGCTGTTATTAATTTGCCACGGGCCGCTCAAAAAAAAAATTGTTCTCTAAATGAAAAATAAATACAACTCAGTGATAATAAACTTGAAATTATTTATAGAGTCCAAACGCGTTGCCCTGAAATATGTCTTTAATTTTATTAGTATACTAGCGTCTCGCCCCTGTTTCGGGCAGACAAACGAGTTTAGACAAAACATAGTCCTTTTTACCACAAATCAGTGTTTATCAGTTGTTTAGGCTAAACATCTTTTAAACACGACATACTTATATGGACTTTGACGTAACACTGACATTAGACATACGTTCAACACTTGTTTAAGTTTTTATAGTAAGACCTATATCTTTAACTTTTTAAACATAGGATTTCTGTAATCTGAAAATAAATGAATTATTATTATTTTGGTGATTTCTTTAATTCATCATGTATGTTAAATATGAAAGATGATAATGGCTAGAAAAGGGATGACTACCGATATGACGACTAATAGAGATGATTTAAGTTTAATATGAATGTACTAGGTGCGTCCCGCGGTTTCACCCGCATAAGTTTCGATCCTGTGGGAATATTGGGATAAAAAGTATTCTATAAGTTAATCCCGGTTATAAACCGTCTGTGTGCCAAATTTCATCCAAATCCGTTCAGTAGTTTTTGCGTGAAAGAGTAACAAACATCCATGCATCCATCCATCCATACAAACTTTCACGTTTATAATATTAGTAGGATTGTACACATAAACCTTCCGAAATAAATTCTATAAATGATGACAGACACGGAAACAGATTTAAAGAAGTCTTGATCCGTACAAACTTACTTTATGTTATGAACAAAATAATTAATATTTTAACACAAATCCCACTGTGCGACGACATCTATTTTTGAGGAAAAAACCTTCGCTATTTATTGTAACAAATATTGTCAATGTAACGTAAATATTTTAACAATCCCATTTTCGGGACAGATTTCTTGGAAAACAGACCGAGAATATAATAAATATTTTAGTAGACACAAAAGGTGAACATTTAGATTGAAATTTCGTATATAGAACGTTGAACAATCAACCACTTAAGTTTTTGTAGATTTTCAAACTTAGTTATTTCATGCGTTTAGTATCACTGCATATTATATGTATAAAACAAAGTTCCCCCGCTGCGTCGGTCTCTCTGAACGCGATAAATACAAAAACTACCGAACGGATTATCATACGGATTTCACCAATGAACGGAATGATTTATGAGGAAGGTTTAAGTGTATAATTCATTAAGGTTTTGTGTAAATTGGCTGACATATGACAATGATTGTTGAAGATGTCGAAAAAATCATGCCGACTGGGAACTTTACTGGCGTGCGCCGCGTAAACCAATAGAGAAGTATGAAAATAATGTACCTATTACGGAATTATTCCTCTTAAGTACTTTTAATCCCGGTTGTACGTTCCCGTGTGATATGTTTTGATATCCGAAGCCGTGAGCAAAAGCTAGTATTTCATATAGAGAGGGGCTAGTGGCTAAATAATATCAGCCACACGGGCCGATCGAAAGCACGTTAAGTCTCGACATTCATAGCGATCGCTTTACGACCGAATTCGGTTGCAAAGTCCTGTCACTCCATACATTACACCTGTCAATCCGGGACTTTGCGACCGAATGTCGAGACTGCAGCCCCAGGCAGTCATTCTTATATCATGACACGGATAGTTACAAGCCCAAAAGTCTGACAACCAGTCATACCAAGGATGATGCCCAGTAGTCGCATGGAGCGACTCTCCATGTAAAATACTGGTATTCAGCTGCTTCCGATTACACTGGAAGCCTACCCCAACATAGTTCGGAAAAGGCTAGGCAGATGATGATGGAGCTGTTAGTTTTAAAAGGCTAGGCAAATTGAGTATATTTCATTAAAGCCAGTTCATTATCAAGATGGTATTGTTCAGTAAATGGTAAATAAACCACATAATGCCGTCTATATATTTTAACTAGAGGTCATTAGTGGGTGTTCGTCGTCTGAATAGTGCCATTGTTCGGCCAAAGTTCGCGTTAATTTTTTTATTTGGCCGTCATTAAGGGTCACATTAGGGAACTCAGAAGTGCTGCTATTAGGGTAAATGGTTAGGAGCTGCGCCCACTTTTTTCAATTATTCCCCAAAAAAATATTTTAGATACGGTCTACTTTTATGCTTTACCGTTTACTAGCTGTTGTCTGCGTCTTCGTCTTCGATCCAGGATGAAAAGTAGCTTATATCCTAACCCAGGTCATGGTCTTCTCATGTACTAAATTTCATCCAAATCCGTTCAGCCGTTTTAGCGTGAAAGCGTAACAAACAAACAAACTTACTTTCGCGTTTGTAATATTATTAAGATTAGGATAGTTAGATAAACACAGGAATTATAATTAACATTATAATTGACCGTTGACAGACTGCCTCGTTGGTCTAGTAGTCGCATGCGCTACTACTAAGCATGAGGTCCTGGGTGCGATTCCCAGGTTGGGTAAAGTGTTGTTGGGATTTATGGGGAATTTCTCAGTCGCAGCCCGGAGTCTGGATTTTGTGTCCGGTTGATGACAATAGCATCGCTCCCTTTTACAAGGTACTTAAATATTCCTGGAAGGATTTGGGGGAGGCCTTTGTCCCACAGCTAGAGTGAGACAGTACAGGCTAAAAAAAAAAACAAAAAAAAAATAAGCAAACCTTACTAAAGCAATGTAAAATGAAACTTTGTTTGCAGCTTCAGCAACATTACAGAACAGGGCCCCAAGTCTGCTATTACAATAGTGTCAGAATGGTCTATCATTGATTTCATAATTGTTGATTTTGACAAGTTTGGTAATCTACCAACATAATGGCGCCATTATGACTTTCCAGTGGTCAACCACTGACACTCCATTGAAAGAAATGCCATAGAATGGTAATCTCGTACATAATGATAAATGAATGAATGACTTACATAAAACACTTGACTTGTATAAAACACTAATAAATAATATGTAAAAATATATGTAAATGAAATCTGGCATTATAAATAAAGTAGTGGTAGTTTTTCGAAAATCATTTCTACTAACGGGTTTTATAATAATGACAATACGACAATGTCATTATGACACAATCCTATTACGAGACCATTGACCGACGAATGATCGCCATTAAGAATTTAGCAGATTACGAACTTTAAGCAAAATGACAATGGGATGGGAATGGGATCGTGTTGGAATGACGAATTTATAAAAATAGCAGACTTGGGGCCCAGATTAAAATCTCAACATTAAAACATACAGTAGCTAAGGGCTTGTAATAGTTCAGTTGAAATTCATATTTTGCGCCCACTTCCCCGCGCCATGTATCACTCTATCCCGCTGGCACTGTCAAACTGATTCAGTTAGGGTGAACTAAGCTGTATATCTTTCAGATTAGAGAAAATAATTTTCCTTGTCACTTGGGTTGTCAGCCAAATCCGCTTACAGCAGTGCGATTCTGTAACCATCTCACCGTGTAAACTTAGGTGAAGTGAACGTGGAGTGAGCTGTCATTCCAACTAATGCTAGGGATTGACACTATTGACAGCTCACTCTAAACTCACTTCACCTAACTTATCACGGTGAGATTTTTACAGAATCGATCGGCTGTTGTCTGCCTTCTCTATTCGTATTGGCGTATATCTTATAATGTTATGCCATTATCTTATAATTAGGTTCCGCCCGGTGAGGACTAGGTGACTTTGTCCGCGTAAAATTTCTAGCTCCCCCAACCCTCCGCGTAGCATCGCATCACCCGCGCTATCATTTCCTTTCGCTTAGCGTTCTTACTGCCTTTTTTTTGCTCGGCTTCTAAGGGTCACAGCGTGATGTTAAGTAGCTTATAGCCTTCCCCAAGAATTGGGCTTTAAAATGACAAAGAATGTTCCAAATCCGACCGGTAGTTCTAGAGATTAGCGCGTTCAAACAAACAAACAAATTCTTCAGCTTTATTATTAGTATATATAGATATGTAGCGGTATCTACAACGCCACATGCGAACAACGCGTCATACTGACGTCACGCAAATCCTGCATCTCGCAAGCAGAGTTTACCGCGCAATTAGCATAGATACAATTTCCTAACATCAATCGTTGGGCAATTGCCCGCCAGACACAACTCCATTGGAGGATCCTCCCTTTTCTATGGAGGTTGAGTGAACTTTACACCCTGTTCCTCATGCCTCCAAAGATATATGTAGATTACCAAAAAGGTTGCATGCCACAAACCATGCAGATCATAATCTCTACAATACCTACCACAACTATCAATGAAAATATTAACAAAGTGTTTTTCTCCTTGTTACAGGTAAATAGAGTCGCCACTGTGCTGCCACTCGGAACACATCCTGGACACAAACATCTGTCACAGAAAGACTTATACAAAATACGAGCGTTAATTCTATTCGTAGTGTCATTTATTATGTCTGGAACCGCTGGCATGTTGCCCACTGTGCGTTGTAGGCTCTTAATAAAAAAAGGCGTGAGGTTGACGTTATTTGGTGTTATAGGATTTTAAGTTATTTCGTTAAGTATTTAACGTACCCATTAATTTAATAGATTAGTTCATAAAAACAATTTGAAATATTTTAAGTAAAATTTTTATACTTTTTAAACAGTGAGACTTAAAACGGTGAAAACATGAGAGAACCAAAAAAATCGAAGACATGTGACATACGCCAACCCGCACTGGGCCCGCGTGGTGGATTACGGCCCACTCCCTCTCGCAGAGAGGAGGCCTAAGTCCCAGCATTGGGAACAATACACCGTTTAATTTTGATCGTTTTAATCCTAAAAAAAAAACTGTTGAACCATAGATTTATGTTCGCATAACTCGACATAATGTAGTACGGATCAACTGATTCTTTTTTCACGATTTCAGGGTTGGTCCCGTAGTAAATGTTGTTCATAATGATGAGTAAAAATGACCCCTTTTAAGGATTAAAACGATCAAAATTTAACGGTGTATAAACTGATTATGCTACACAGTGAACCATGATCTTTATATGCCTGGTAGGTATAGCAAAAGGTTTTCCTCCGCCCTGAAGAAACCTTTCCAGAATATGCTTCAATATAACCAAGAATGGTACGAGAGGAATATTAGGTCCTGCCATGGTAGCGGGAACATTCGAAGGGGTTTACCGCTGCCCTGGAACATAAAGGGCTAAGGAAAGAACACGGGTGGGTTTTAGTCAGTAAGAGTCTGACACTCCCTTCTGCTCCACCCAGAGCGGGAGGAGTCATTTGATGATTTCCCATCCTCAAAAAATAAAAAGGAATATTAGGTAGGTATCTACTAATTATTATATTTATTTCTTAGCTATTAATGATTACATACTATAGATCATATTTCGTTACCGGTCGTCAGTAGCCCGAAAGTCTGACTAAAAGTCTTACCAAGAGGTATCGTATTACCCTGTCACTGGGTTGTGGAGGTCAGATAGGCAGTCGCTCCATGTAAAATACTGGTATTCAGCTGCAGCCGGTTAGACTGGAAGCCGACCCCAACATAGTTGGGAAAACGCTAGGCAGATGATGATGATGATGAGATCATATTTTTCAGTAAAACATTCTCAGTACTCGCAGCCCGGAATCTGAATTTGTGCCTGGATGAAGGCAATGGGTTCGCCCCGCGTCCTGTTACAGCATCATCTGCCCCTTTTCCCAACTATATTGGGGTCGGCTTCCAGTCTAACCGGATGCAGCTGAGTACCAGTATTTTACATAGAGCGATTGCCTATCTGACCTCTACTACCTAGTTACTGGGTAATACGAAACCCGTAAGACTGATTGTTAGACTTTTGGGCTTCTGACGACCCGTAACGACTGTCAAAGATCCATGTATGACAGCCGGGACCAACGGCTTAACGTGCTTTCCTTTTGAGGTCAGATAGGCAGTCGCTCTATGTAAAATACTGGTATTTAGCTGCATCCAGTTAGACTGGAAGCCGACCCCGACATAGTTGGGAAATGACTAGGCAGATGATGATGATGATCTTTATTTTTGTTCCATATAATGTTTATAAAATCATACAATGGCTTTAAGCTAAGGTATAATTATTACGGACCCTGTAGAGTAAAAAGTTAAAAATATATTGCTACCCAAATTCCCAACTCAATATACTTAATATGCTAGGCTACAGTTTTCTCCTGATTACACAGGGCTCTTAGAAAATTGCTAAATCGATACTTTTTTGCAGACATTGAGACTTTTAGATCAATTTACCATACAATGAATAATGCATGTAAAGTAGAAAAAGTAAATAACGAGATTTGAAGAGCTTTGCATTTGCATATAACTTCATTTTGCCTACAAAGTAAAATTATCTGTAAATGTAAAGCGAATATTTTTGGCTAACTTTTTTTTATTTTTATTATTGTTCAAAAAGTATATCGCAGAGTTTAAATTTTTATATGCTAAAAACCACAGAAGTCTTTGATGGCTTATATATGGCTAGTGAGTTCGGAAAATGGTGGCTTATGAGCTGGCTTGTTAGTCTAGTGATCGCAAGCGGTACTGCTGAGCATGAGGTGTGCTGGGTTCGAATCCCGAGTCGGGTAAAGTGTGTCTGGAATTCCTCGGTAGCAGCCTGGAGTCTGGATTTGTGCCAGGTTGATGACAATAGTTTTGCCTTCTTTTACATGGGATTTAAACATAACTGGCGAAATGTTGGTGTTCTATAGGTACAGGTACAGTCACGAGTAAAAGTATGTATACACTCGGCTTTATTCAAAAGCGATTTATTTCTTTATTTTTGAATGAAATTTTATGTTGTTACGAACATAGCATTTTCGAACCCATAGGTTTATGTAATGTGTCGTATTTCAACATTGCATTCGTTATTTCATGATATTATTATACTAAGTAAATTAAGGTGATTTCAAAATGACTACTAAGTAGTACTGTAAAGCGGTAAGGCCACCCATCGTATGTTTTGTTGATTGAATTTCTTGTTGTGTATTTTTTGGTGTACAATCTATACAAAGAGGAAAGATTTGTATTTTTGTGTGTGTGTTGTAATGAATAAACTCAAAAACTACTATACCGATTTCAAAAATTCTTTCACTATTGGAAAGCTACATTCACCCTGAGTGACAAGGCTATATTTAGTGCTAGAAAAGATTAGGGATCCTTACTAAAACTTAACCACCCGTGCGAAGCCGGGACGGGCCGCTAGTAAATAAATAAACCCACATATTTTGTTTACCTACCTATTTGGAAACTAAATAGCGAACGTAGACAGAGTTCTATCTTCTTCTCGAATAATAAAATCCACCATTCGCATAATAATTCTCCAAAAGACCCCTTTCTTTGGTCTTTACCGTGAAGTTACAGTTCACAAGACAGAATGAAGGCAATATATTGTCCTAATTCCGAGTAGGGTAGTTGCAAATATATTTCGTTGACTACACAGTCTACCCACCCCTTTTTATGTTCAATAATGGTGCTGAATTTACCTGATGGCCTGTCGTTGTAACTTTAGGTACGGGTAGAGACAAAATTCGATTAACACTGATACTTTAACACGAGGGGCTTGTGGCTTAGTAATAACAGCCGCACGGGTCGATCGATCAGGTTAAGCTACGCTTGCCGCGGTTGGTCCGTGGATGGGTGACCATTTTCACAAACCAGGTCCTGGTTTGTGAAAATGGTCCGGTCCTCCGTGCCTCGGAAAGCACGTTAAGCCGTTGGTCCCGGCTGTCATTCGTTGATCTTTGACAGTCGTTACGGGTCGTCAGTAGCCCGAAAGTCTGAGACCAAGGGGTATCGTATTACCCAGTAACTGGGTTGTGGAGGTCAGATAAGCAGTCGCTCCATGTAAAATACTGGTATTCAGCTGCATCCGCTTAGACTGGAAGCCGACCCCAACATCTGCCTAGCCTTTTTCCCAACTAGAAAAAGGCTAGGCGTCTGCCTAGCCTTTTTCTAGTTAAAGTCATCATCATCATCTGATGATGATGACTTTAACACGATCAATCTGCTTAGAAATTTCCCAAACACGAGTATGATGGGGTAGACTTCCAATCTAACTGGATGCAGCTAGAATACCAGTATTTTGCATGGAGCGACTGCCTAACTGACCTCCACTACCCATTACTGGGTAACACGCAGTGGCGTGCATTGCATAAAGGCATATAAGCAGTGCATACCTCGATAAATCACCATAATCCATTTTAGTGTGTGTGCCCCACAATTAGGAAACTCACTAAATTATCATACCTAACAAAAAACAAAATCTTCATACAATCACGCGCGGCAGTAGGCAGTCGCCAGACGGCCTACTCGGCTCCCGTACTATTCGCACATTGTCATTGGTCTTTACTCGTTCAAGTTAATACGACGAAATTAAATTCCTGCCTATCTATTCTGAAAACCAATGCACGCCACTGGTAACACTATACCCCTTGGTAACACTAATTTGTCAGAGTTTTGAGCTTCTGACTACCCGTATCGACTGTCTAACGTGCCTTCCGAGGCACGGATGGGTCTTGGTATGTAATGGATTTAGTCACGAGCCCTACTACGCGTTTCATATAATAGTTGAATGTTACCCTTCTTTGCTAACCAAACCTACTAATTTCCCTTATCAACAAACTAAAAATCACATTCAAATTTTAAATTCAAAACTTAGCAGCGCTTTAATTATATCGATATTAAAATAAATTTGCTTAAAAATGAGGATCTGAAGTGTCGATCGACTTTTTTCGTTGACTGTACCTATTTTGCAGAGAAACTTCACCAAATGTTAGGATATTTACATAGTTACGTTTATTCTTTATTGTGAGGTAAAAGGTAAAATGTTAGGCCGAAAGGAAAACTGTTGATTTCTGCGTATTTTTACTGTGTAAATATAGTCTGTCAGTGAAGTGTTTACGTTACGATTGGAGAAGGAGCAGCAGTGCGATTCTGTAACGATCTCACCGTGAAAACTTAGGTGAAGTGAGCGTGGAGTGAGCTGTCATTCCAAATAATGCTAGGGATTGACACTACTGACAACTCACATCAAGCTCACTTCACTTGAGTTTTCACGGTGAGATTTTTACAGAATCGACCGGCTGGTTACTTAATATCGTTTTATTAACAAAACACGTTGTTATAAAAATACTTGTAAAGGAAGACGGAGAGAGCCAACGCCAAATGAGATGGGAATGATGGCTAGGCAGTAAGAGAGTTGCTATAATAATACTCAACAGGCCTGTGCTGAAGTGGAGACCGTGAGGGTGTTACAAGTTTAAATAATCAAACAAAAAGACGTCGTCCCTTAGAATAAGACCTATTTTGTAGGAACTCATTCGTTTTAGCATCCATACCTTTCGTTACTCATACTTATGTATGAACAGAACCTTAATATGACATTACATACCAGACAACACACATCTCCGACCGAGCTAAAACTACCGCCCATAATGACGTCCATAAAGATACTTCAAAACACAAAATACCAGCATAATATCCTTTTATATAATATTTTATCATACCACAAAAGACAGTTATTACTTCTCTTTTGTCTCACAACTACGTGAATTCGCGATGCGGGAACCATCATTTCTCTGCACGTTGCACAGTGGGCTGCTTGCCAAAAACGTAAGACAAAATCCGCGGCGCCGATGTGCGTCAGAAAATTGTTCACGAAACTTGAATTTTGGATGGAATATGAACGACAAGGGACTGAGAGTGGCCCAGTTCTGTTATTGTTTTCCGCCGGCGTGTATCGGTGTCCTGCTTTTGTTTGAGTGTTTTTTTTCTGGGAAGAGAAAGAATTTAAGTTCTTGTTTAAGAAAACTTTTTTTTTCTGGCATATACAGATGAGCTTGTGGGCAATAACAGCCGCATGGTTCGATCGATCAGATTAAGCTACGTTTGCCGCGATTGGTCCGTGGATGGGTGACCATCTTAATTAACATACCAACACCACTCGGTGCCTCGGAAAGCACGTTAAGCCGTGGGTCCCGGCTGTCATTCGTGATTTTGACAGTCATTACGGGTAGTCAGAAGCCCGAAAGTCTGACAACCAGTCTTACCAAGGGTTATCGTATTACCCAGTAACTGAGTTGTGGAGGTCAGGTAGGCAGTAAGTAAAGTATTGGTATTCAGCCGCATGCGGTAAGACTGGAAGCCGACCCCAACATAGTTGGGAAAAAGCTAGGCAGATGAAGACAAAGCCCAAACAAAACCCTTTACCAATAACTAAATTCCAATTTTCCAAAAATTTATAGCTTTATTAAAGTTACCTGGATTATAATCCATCCAATCACCCTGACTGCCTTACTACATTGTTATACTAAGAGCTGTAGAAGGGTTAGTAAAGTATTCACCTACAAGCAATTCAGTATAAGCCATTAAGTAAGGCATTAGCAGAATGAGACAGGACTTAAGGGAAGGCCTGTCCGGACTGGTCCTTAGGGACGTGTGTTGAAACCTTTATATACAGGGTGTTTATTATTTGGAAGACTATCACTCTTGAGTCAAGAACAAGCCCAAAAAAAGGAGTGTACCTTTAAGGCTAACGGAAATTGGGATGGGCTGCGACGAAACATATTTTATTATTTTTACATTTTAACACCATACCTATTTAATTTCCTACCCATCTCCCATGTTGGTGACCCCGACGTGATCCACCAATTCTTAAAGAATTCTCAGCAAAAAACGCAAAAAAGATATCGAAGAGATTTTCAGTTGGTACTTTTTTAGCCAGCCAATTCAAATTGATGAATGAAGTTTTCTCATACTTAATTGAGACTAACAGTTAACTCAATAAGGCTATAATTTAAGGGCTTTAACGCTGCCCAATTTAATTTAGGAAAGGTCCATATTGAATGGCAACAAAATCAGATTACGTAATGTAGAAATTTGGTCGTGGGTAATACGTTACCCCTTGGCAATTTTGGTTGTAAAACTTTCGGGCCTTTGAATACCCGTAACGACTGACAAAGATCCACGAATGACCGCCGGGGCCAATGTCTTAACTTGCTCTGCGAGGCACGGAGGGGTCTCGGTATGTTATGGATGGTCACCCATCCACGGACCGACCGCGACAAGTGTAGCTTTACCTGATCGATCCGTGCGGCTGATATTACTTAGCCACGAGACCATTTCTTTTATTGCTCTTGAGCTCACGCCTAATCTATCTATCTTTTACCTTAATATATTAAATTCGTCCTCGATTTTAATCAGAAGATTTTACGTTTTAGTTAACAACACTTCCAATGTACAATTGAACATCCTGTAGGATAAAACCACTTCATTACCTGTGGCAAGAGAACTTGTTGAAAATCTACATTATTTAGATTGCCAGCCAACATGTTACTTTGTCTATCCGAAAGTTTATTTGTCTGTTTATCTGTTTGTCTGTTTATTTGTAACTAAGGAGATACGTTTAGTTTGTATCTCGGTTACGTGAATATGTAAGAGATGTAGATTTTAGTTCTCTTTTTGGATATGAAAGAGATTGTTTTGTGTGTCCTTCCTTTGTGTGTGTTTCTAACTAACGTGCATTTTTATGTATGGTTATTGTTATTTAAGGATTTCATATTGTATATGAAGTGGGTATCCTTGTCCCATGTATTTAAAAATGAATACATTTTGCATAAACAAAAGTAAAAAAAAAAAAAGTTGATGCGATACGTATTTGTATTTATGATCACAAGCCTCAATCAATCAACTCAGCCTTTCGCAGTCCACTGCTGGACATAGGCCTCTCCCTGGGGGCGCCCCAAACTACGCTTTCCGATACACGTGTTTCCGTCGGGGGTTAAAAATGAAGATTGAAGTTAAAACGGAAATTTTCGTCATTTTAAGAACGTACACACAAATGTCATAAAATTGTCAAAATTGTCGAGATGAGACTGCCACTAGATTATGATCGTTTTAAATTGCGAGATTTGGCCTTCTGGTCCTTACTCCCAGAGGTTGTAGATCTTCTGTATCCAAGCTCGTTTAATTTGACAGCTTAATTTATTGAATAAGCTCCTTTTTTCCTTTAAAAGAGTAACGGTGGAGTTTCTTGCCCATTCTTCTCCATACGAAAACTACCTTTTGGAACCGACTAGAATTCGGTTCAATTCTATTAATTTTTGACGTTCAAAAGTGCCTTTTATGTGCATATTTGAAATAAATGCTTTGAATTTGACCTTTGATAACTATGGATTTGGTAAGCACTTACTTGGGTGGACCGAGCAAACGACTTCAATTCTTACACACAATACCTCACTACTCCTCAAAAACAAAACAAGATCACAGCATCATTTAACATTCTTCCAAACATATAAACTGCCCCATCTTCGCATGTCTGCCTAACTTAGACTTAGCCTAGTTTCACCCTCTCACTCAAAGCCTAATACTTTTAACTTCAAGCTCACGATTGACCTAAATGTACGTCTATCATCGCTTAAGACTTCCCCTGAATGAAGACTTGAGGAGTTGAAGCTTTTGGATTTTATTGAGGTCAAAATGACTTTGAAGATTTGTGCCTCCTCAAATGTGTTTCAAAGTTTTAATTTAAAAGGTTTATTACTTAGTACGAACACGAACAAAAAAAAATATAACAAAGGTTTCAATTTAAAAATTGAGAAATTTTTCAAGTTATGGAACAACAAACTGCTTCCCCAATAGAAACCCGGCGTGAGTTTATGTATATTATGTTTATGTGTACTTAGTACTTCACATTTTCGCGATTTTAGTGGGATTCAAATACTCGAACAAAATTGCCGATTGTCGATACAGCCCCAATTATTTATAGGAGCTGCGTGTGATAAGGTTCGTCCAGGAAAGTTACTTTAGGTTAGGGTACTTGTGTATTGCTGAAGCCTTTTAAAATACTTTTGGGTAAAATCTTTGGATGCTGATATTTATACTAATATTATAAAGAGGTAAATTTTGTTTGTTTGTACAAATTATATTTTGCTTACAAACACATATGAAATATACAATTATACAATAATAATAAATATGAATTCAACTCAAATAATAAACAACAATATTAATGATACCTATTGAAATGTGTAGTAAGTGAAATTGTTTAATATATATTGTAGTAAGTGAATAGTTGAAATGTGTACAATGTGATACGATAAAATAATTACTATGCTTATATTGTTCTATGTATTTATGGTAGGATAAAGGCTTTTTTATTTTATTATGTATGCAGGGGATAATCTCCGGAACTACCAGTCAGATTTCAAAAATTCTTATTGCATTTGATAACCCAATTCTTGAGGAAGGTTGTAGGCTATCTAACATCACGCTGCGACCCATAGTAGCCGAGCAAAATGAAAAAAAGTCAAAAGGAACAATACGCGACAACGAAGTAGTAAGGCGAGCGATGTTTCACGCAAAAAAATACTACGCGAAAAAATATTTTAGTGATAAAAAAACTACAGTATTGCCAAGTGTTATAGGATATTTTTTATGGTATAGTTGACTTCCACGCAGACGAAGTCGCTGGCAGAAGCTAGTTATAAATATATTGAGTCTTTTTGACTTCGTTGTTAACAATCTGACAACAAGTGTATCCTTAGAATGTCGAGGGCTATATAATACTTCTTATTGGAGATCACAGTTAGACCTATAATGAAAACGAAATTATGTGCTGCCAGTTTATAACATGGCTAGCTTTTGTCCGCAACTTCGTTTGCGTGTAAGTCAACTATACCATAAAAATATGCTATGGCACTTGGCAATAGTGTAGCTTTCAGTAAAAGATTTTTTCTTATCTGAGGATATCTGAAAGAAAGAATGAAAAAGTATTTATTGCGCCTAGTACAGGAAGATCATAAACTAAACTAAATAAAAAATTATATAAAAAAGTAACAAAAAGAAAAATTAAACAGAAAATCATATACGATGCTAAAAGGCTCCTTTATCAGCATGATGCTGCGTCATTTAAAAAATAAATGTCACAACGCTGGTATTCAGCCGATCAATTCTATAAAAATCTCACCGTGAAAAATTAGGTGAAGTGAGCTTAGAATGAGCTGTCAATAGTGTCAATCCCTAGCATTACTTGGAATGACAGCTCACTTCACGTTCACTTCACCAAAGTTTTCACGGTGAGATGGTTACAGAATCGCACTGCTGATACTGGCTTACTGATCTGATGAGCTGGACTCCTTCTTAAAAGATTGGCCTACAATCGCAGTAGGCAGGCTCATTTTTTTTATGATTTACGATTATTATCTTCCTTAGATTAGGTACACACAAACAATAATTCTCCCTAATATTTAAAAAAAAATGTTTAGATTTAGATTCCCCCTTCAGTTCTACCCATCTACTAAAGAAAGCAAACCTCGAAGCTATATTATTATCATAATTCATAAGGTGTCAAATTACAACACAGCAGTTTACGAGCAAACTCAAAAGGGAGATCATTCTTTATGATTTACATTATTATAAGGAAGTCGTAAAATGCTAAATTTTTACGTAGCCCGCAGATATAACCTTTTAATCAAGATGCTGATAACAAGATAGACTCTGTCGCATGGTTGGTATAGAAAGATGATCTTTGAGGTGCAGAGCTTTTTAGCGTGAATTCGTGCTTTTACCATTTATATACAGGGACACACATATACATTTGTGGCTAAGTAATAACAGCTGCACGGGTCGATCGATCAGGTTAAGCTACGCTTGCCGCGGTTGGTCCGTGGATGGGTGACCATCTTCACATACCAAAACCCCTCCGTGCCTCGGAAAGCACGTTAAGCCGTTGGTCCCGGCTGTCATTCGTGGATCTTTGACAGTCGTTACGGGTCGTCAGTAGCCCGAAAGTCTGACAACCAGTCTTACCAAGGGGTATCGTATTACCCAGTCACTGGGTTGTCAGATAGGCACTCCATGTAAAATACTGGTATTCAGCTGCATCCGGTTAGACTGGAAACTAACCCAACATAGTTGGAAATAGGCTAGGCAGATGAGTGTGTTACACAATTACCCCGCAGGACTAACATGCTTTTCGGCAACTTATGTCAATGCCATACATTTTTTATTTTTCCATCATCGTTATTGCTAATAGGATGTCACTTTGTTTAGCCCTTTTGGTAAACACTATATTAGACATACCTACTAGCTTCTGCCGGCTACTCTGTTCGCGTAAAATTTCTTGTTCCCCAAGTTTAGAATCACGTGCTGAATTCATAGTTTTAGTTTGCATGTCGTATTTATGTGTCATTATCTGCATAGCCTTTTCCCAACTATGTTATGGTTGGGAAAAGGCTATGCAGTAAGTCTTGGTAAGACTGGTGGTCAGACTTTCGGGCTTCTGACGACCCGTAGTGACTGTCAAAGATCCACGAATGACAGCCGGGACCAACGGCTTAACGTGCTTTCCGAGGCACGGAGGGGTCTTGGTTTGTGAAAATGGTCACTCATCCACGGACCAACCGCGGCAAGCGTAGCTTAACCTGATCGATCGACCCGTGCGGCTGTTATTACTTAGCCACAAATACACTATCAGTAGCAATGGGGTTCATTTTGACAGTTCAACAACATTCATTGCGTTATTTACGTTATTGAGCAGACACATTTTTCGAACATATGAAGCAATGGATTAGCAATATCCTTCAAAATGATTCAGTTTGAGATTGATTGTGTTTTACGCAATTAGGGTGCTGTTGAAAGTCGTTGTAGAAATACGCAACGCTTTGAAAGTGATTGCCACTTGTTTAGGTTCGAAGGAAGATTTAGGTACCTACAATAATTTAAATAAAAATGTACGGTTTCGTGCTTTACAGCCAAAAATTTTCAGCATTTCAGCAAGATAAGCAACGGTCACATACAGCTAAATATGGTAAAAAAGTTAAGTGCCGTGTCTCGTAAAAAATAGCCTTTTCCTCCCTTTGTCACACAAAGCTGCTATAGAAGAATGCAAGCTTGAACATAACAGCCACGAAAATGGCTTTCTTCGTAAGGCACTTTACATGAATTTTAATGGCATACTTTTTCGTAAAATCTCTGGATTTGGCAAGTCGTTGGTCTTGTAAAATAAAGAGGTACATTGTATAAAATTGTTTGTTTGTGGGAGGTATCGTTCCGATTACAAAAATTCTGTCACTGCATAATCTAATAGCCTATAATGTTCCCACTGCTGGGACACAGGCCTCCTCTCGGTGAGAGGGAGTGGGCCGTAATCCACCACGTGGGCTCAGCGCGGGTTGGGAGATGTCATAGTCATGTCTTCGAAATTTTGGTTCTAAGACATGCCGATTTCCTCTCGAGGTTTTCCTTCATGGTTTTGAGAGCAGTGTTGTTGAAATAACCTTACACTTGGTAAAGTGCCTGTCTGGGTTCAAACCTGTGATCTACAACTCGTAAATCGCGGTCGTTACCACTGGGCCGTGCTTATCTGTCACTGATAGCAAGCTGTACTGTACAGCACTGTAAATTCGGATGTGTTTTATGGTGAAATAATTTATTAATTTACTATACCGACGAAGTCACGAGCAAGCTAGCGATAAATCCTTTCATTCAAAAAGAAAATAAACAAAAAGATATTTCTATTACGATTTTAATGAAGATTCTTACCATCTTCTATGATATTTCCCTTATAAATAAGCAGAAACTCCTTTATTTTAATAATAAACACAACAAACTACTTTTCTCGCTCAAATTCCCTTGCGACTGTTCTCGACTAACATAATTGCTAGATTCCCTACAGAGATGTGTACACTTACATTATTCCCATAATAGTACGGTATACCGGTATACCATACTTCGTTTCTTACATTGTTTCCCATGGTAAATTACCCATTAATTTCTATTAAAGTTGTCTGTAATATTCTTGTATTCATGTATAATATGTATTTTTAAAAGTATAATACTGCGTTCCTGAGGTTTACTTAAATATTGGGCAAGCTTCAGTAATGATACCTATTCAGTTCAAAACAGTGGACGAAATCATCAAGAGGAAACCGGCATGTCCTAGATTTGAAAAATCGAAGAGAAAAGACTTCTACCAACCCACACTGGACCCGCGTGGTCGATTACGGCCCACTCCCTCTCAAAGACAGTATTGGGCGCTAATCCGGACTCCGGGCTTAGAATTTTTTAATAAAAACGCAACATAGCCTGGGGGTCTACTCCGAAGTAGTTTCGGCCGAACGTTCGGCCGTTTCCTGCTACAAAGTTACAATTTGGTTCGGTCAGTTCCGATCCTACACTCTTACACTCTTTCGAAAATTGACTATAGTCCCGACCCTACTGAGCCGATCCGAACTTTTTTCGCATTTTTCAATAATATTCGGTTCGGCCATGTGTCGGTCCGATCCAAACATTCGCACTTTGCACTTTGGAGTAGGCCCCCCGATCTGGTGATAGAACCTAAGATGCTCAGCATTCGCGCTAACCTTTTAAGTAAATATATTATGACGGGCTTACAGGCTTCAGAATTTTCGTTCTTCAAGCTACATTACATTTACAAAATATGTCTGTAACGATCATCTACAATACCATAAAATTAAACAGCCATAAATATGCTACTGCACGTATTTAAGTTAAATCAAAGTTATTAGCAGATAGGATTCAGTTCCTCTATCATGATTAATGTTACAGTCTCGTTTTGAATGTTAAAACATAGGGTGGAAGTGGAAGTACCCTACTCGGTAGAAAGTTTCGGGATTTTTGGCAGAATCAAGAATAGAATTGTAAACGGGTAGAAGGTTTTAAGGCAGCTGCGAATTATTTAAGTTAAAAATAACCATAGTGAGTGGCAAATATCCTATTGAGGTATCTAAATCTAGTAGGGCTTCTGGCGAACCCTAACGACTGTCAAAGACCCACGAATGACAGCCGAAACTAACAGCTTAATGTGCTTTCCGAGGCATGGAGGGGTCTTGGTATGTAATGATCACCCATCCCCAGACCAACCGCGGCAAGCATAGCTTAACCTGACCGATCGAACCGTGCGGCTGTTATTACTTAGCCACAAGCCCCTTCAAAATAAAAATAAAAAGTATTTTAAACAACTACTCCATGCTTGTGAAAACCGTATCAAAATCCATTGTGAAACTGCAGTGCGATTCTGCTGAAGTGAGCTGTCATTCCAACTAATACTAGGAATTGACACTATTGACAGCTCACTTCACCTAACTTTTCACGGTGATATTTTTACAGAATCGATCGGCTGTAACTATCTCACCGTGAAAACTTAGGTGAAGTGAGCGTGGAGTGAGCTGTCATTCCAACTAATAGGTACTAGGAATTGACACTATTGACAGCTCACTTCACCTAGCTTTTCACGGTGAGATTTTTACAGAATCGATCGGCTGTAACCATCTCACCATGAAAACTTAGGTGAAGTGAGCGTGGAGTGAGCTGTCATTTCAACTAATGCTAGGGATTGACAGCTGATCGATTCTGTAAAAATCTCACCGTGAAAAGTTAGGTGAAGTGACCTTAGAGTGTGCTGTCAATAGTGTCAATCCCTAGCATTAATTGGAATGACAGCTCACTCCACGCTCACTTCACCTGAGTTTTCACGGTGAGATGGTTACAGAATCGTTCGGCTGACCGGCCACACAGACAGACACGCTCCTTCGTTTTATACTATGTAGCAGTTATTAGCGTACATAAGCAGTCGAGCTGTAGTAGGGAACTACTTTAAATTATCTCTGTCTAGGCGTTTCATTTAAAACTTTTAGCATTCCTACAATAGTATCGTCTGGGAGCCCGCCACAAACATAAATAAATCATCTTTATGATATATATATACTATAAGGGCTGATTTTTCCAACGCCAGCTGATCGATTCTGTAAAAATCTCACCGTGAAAAGTTAGGTGAAGTGAGCTTAGAGTGAGCTGTCAATCGTGTCAATCCCTAACATTAGTAGGAATGACAGCTCACTCCACGCTCACTTCACCTAAGTTTTCACGGTGATATGGTTACAGAATTGCACTGCAGATAATTGTGTCGGAAGAATAATTTATATTTTTATTATATATTTATTTATTTTATATTTTTTTTAATTTGTATTTCTGATACAAAAACTGAATAATAATTATCTGTCAGTTGAAAAATCAGCCCTAAATTGAATAATACTATTAAGTACCTATAAATTGTTTTTTTTTTTTTAAGAAATTGGGAATGAACACCAACCATACAACGGTGCAGTTTCTAATTACCCCCTCATTATTTGTAGGCCGCCAGCACCCATTGATTAAGGAAACAAACTGGCCCTCCTATTCAATAGACTTCTAAAGAAATTATCCCAATAGATGCCAATATTTTATTAGACGTCAGACAGGCCTTTTTATTCAATGGCTTTCCAAAGAATTTTCAAGTAGATGACCGAAAAGATGACAATACTTTATTATTCATCAGCTCCCCGCCTATACAGTAACAAACGCGAGGTTGTTTTATGAAGTTTTTCAACAATAATAGTTGGTGTAGTTGAAGACTGTTCTAGTTCTATCTGCGCGATCTTTGTCACAAAGAGAGAAGCAGAGGACCAAGTACAACTTAATACAAGTTTAGAAAATTGGAACCATACCCAGTCAAGTAGTACCACATATTTATATCATCATCTGCGTAGCCTTTTCCCAACTATGTTTGGGTCGGCTTTCAGTCTAACCGAATGCAGCTGAATACCAGTACTTTACATGAAGCGACTGCCTGTAAGACCCGACCTCCAGAACCAGAACCCAGTTACTGGGTAATACGATACCCCTTGGTAAGGCTGGTTGTCCGAATTTTGGGCTTCTGACCTCGTTGTGAGTCTTACAACTACATATTATGTGTGGTATCAAAAACGTTACCCTAATTTAAGGCTTCACCGCAGTCGAGTATAAATATTTATTAATAGCATGAATATTTGTTTATTTGCGGATTACCTGTTTTGGTAATCCGCAAACAAATATTATAATCACCTCTACTAGTACCTGCTGTAATTAGATAACCAAAATATCATCACGTTTAGTAAATCGTTTGATCTTACACACACCATTAGGTACTGAGCGTGAAGTAGTGTTATGTTATGTCCAACAAACTAATTGTTTAACCGATTGAATGCCGTAATTACAGAAACAATTAAAAAGCCATTGTGTCTCGCGTGGATCCACGTTCGCGGGCGAAGGATTAATAATCATTTCGCTGAAACATAAAATCTCCGAACAACAAAAAACTGCATTCATCACAAATTCGCTTCTTTTAAACGCTCAACGTTTTCTTTTACAGCCAACACTTGATTTTAATATTCGTCCGCCATTCTCACATATTTTTATATGCATCCATTCTAATATATTACTTTTTTCACTAGCTGCAGCGTATGTAAGCGAACTGTGCTTTGAAGTCTGCATCAAGATTGTCGGCAAACATTTCAGGATGGAGTGTGTGTCTGTGTTTGAGGGTGGGCTTGTGTGTGAGCGAAACTAGAGGATTATTATTTGAGTTAGGATGTGATACATTGTCCTTTTGGATTTTAATGATTTATCTAACAAAATCGTGAGAGAATTTGCAATCACCATGAACATTGCAGAGCAAATAAATTGAGCCTGTCTGGATTTGTGTCTGGTAGATGGCAATAGCCTTGCGGGGTATTTCATGGGACTGCATGGAACATAACTGGCGAAATGTGGGTGTACTATAGCAGGTGCACCTCTGGTTAACTCTTCGTGGAACGGCCGTGATGTTACTCGTATTTTATGTTATTATCTCTTTACCCTTTAATAATGGAAAAGTCTTGCTTGTGAAGGTCAATGGCACCGATTCTCTTGTTCACAAACTAAACTAAATTTTAGTTCAGTGCATCTGTTTCTTTCTACTTCATTAAGAAAAGGACAAAAGATAAATATTAGTTTAGTCCTGTGAAATTAGTCAGCACCTGACATAAGTCACCTGCATTAAGGCTTAGCCACGTCCGCACATCTGCTTTGCTCCCCACAACAAATTCATGAGTTCATTATAGAAGAGACCGCCTATGTTTTCTATACAATAGCTGTCAAGCCGAATTTATTCCTTAAATAAAAGAAATAACGATTGAAAATCAGTCCCAAAGCGATACAAAAAACAATGTAATCTTCATAGAATCTGATCAAAATCCCGATTTGACCCGGTACCTACCTAAAACATGTGCACACACGCACACACACCCAACCATGTAAGTGTGCTGACTATCTTTGTGGGGCCCAATATCAAGCTCTTAGTCCGGCTTAGCGCTTCGACATGTGATATGAACGACGAGCGTTATAAAGCTCTCATGTTTCAGAATGTAGTGACGAAAGACTAGGTAGTTTGATATTATATAGGTTCTGAATAATAAGCTTGAAGTTATTTATTTATTTAAAATTTATTTGATTATTACTTTAATTAAAATGGTTTAAAACCAATTACAGTAATTAAAGATACAACTCAACTCAACTCAAATCATTTATTTCAAATAAACCATTTACAGGCACTTTTGAATTGTCAAAATTAAATAGTCGGTCAGTTAGTCCGAAAGTTGAAGCTAGTTGCCCATTCCAAAACGTAGAATTAAACGTACAATTTGTCTATACACGAACACAAGATAAAATAAAAGATAAAAATTACACAAAAGATACAATATAAAATCATCTAGTAAAACAACACTTTCATAAATCCCTCTCACAGTACTTCTGTCATGCCGACAAAATCTTCGTCCATTCATCCGCAAACAGATCGTTTGTTGGATTAGAGTCCAAGAGATCATTAAGTGCGGCCAGAGTACGTGGTGCTGGGGACTTAGCACGCGCTAGTGTGCGACATGGAGGCACAGCAAACAGCCTGTGCTTTCTGCCGCGGCAGTAGTTGTCTGGCACAAAGAAGCAAGCTAGCTCAGCATGTAGATCAGGTGCGTCTATAGTGCCACGGAGCGTCTTACAGGCTATGGTGAGCAGCCGGTTGATTCTGTAAAAATCTCACCGTGAAAAGTTAGGTGAAGTGATCTTAGAGTGAGCTGTCAATAGTGTCAATCCCTAGCATTAGTTGGAATGACAGCTCACTCCACGCTCACTTCACCTAAGTTTTCACGGTGAGATGGTTACAGAATCGCACTGCTGGTCTTTTGCTCGCCTTACCTCTAACGAGAAGAAGAAGAAAGACGAGCAAAAGAAAATTATAATAAATAAATTATGCGCCTGAAAGCAGAAGGTGGCCATTGAGCATCGTTTACTCTGCTACAGTCTGTATAACATAATCATAATACAACGTTCCCACTGCTGGGACCCAGGTCTCCTCTCGGTAAGAGGGAGTATACTGTAATCCACCACGCAGGTCCAGTGCGGGTTGGTGGTTGTCACAATTCTTCAAATGTTTTGATTCTAGGCCATGCCGGTTTCCTCACGATGTTTTCCTTCACAGTTTTGACAGCAATGGTGACATAATAATTTACATAAAGTAAAGTGTCTTCGTTAGAACTCACGACCTACAACTCATTAGTCAATTTAAGTTCACCACGGCTCCACCAGTCCAGAACCAAGAAAAAATTAATTATTAGCCAATGCTTGTCTAGAAGACCTTATAAAAATGTTCTCCAATTTTTTGTGGTATTAACAAAATTTGCTATTGCAAATATCACAGAAAATCGTGAAAAGAAAAGTGAAGTATTTTGTATAACAGAAATCAACAGCCTAAATCCACAGAGAGCTCAACATATTACAAAAGATCACGACCCAGATTATTAGCAAGAATCTTATTTTACTCCAAAAAATCTTTACAATTTTCCACGAACAGTAATAACCCCTGATGTTCTCCCAGTTTCATTTAAGTAAGTAATAATCTCGCGAATCCTACACGAGGCTTGGAGGACTAAAACTGTAAAAAAAATCCACAAAAATCTCTGCAACACCATAACGAGGCTTTCGTCATAATCCTGGATCCTTGAAAAAGGCACGATCCCTTTATAATATTAAAAGTCTACACGCATGTTATCCTTCCGAAATATGGCACGTTTTCAGCAACTTTCAGCCTGAAAGATTACGGACAAGGAAACCCACTTTACTGCACAGCAAAGGCTGCACGCAGTTTTTCTCTCTTTAATGTTATACTAGTTTCTTCCAGTGACTTCGTCCGCGTAAAATTTCTTGTTTTAAGGGCTTGTACTACCGCAGATTGCGAAAATTTTCTTAGCACTAGACTGTAGTTTCAACAATACTGTAGTATTGACTTTGTAATTAATATACAATAAAGACGAGGACTACTGCGAGGTGTCTGTTGCGAAAACACGATTGCATACAATTTTCTCGATACAAATAAATCACAAAGTTACCTCTAAACCGTACAATAAAAGAAGAATTATCAATGAAAATTTTCAAAGTAGGTCATTGAAACTTTGCAGGCTAATCGAGATATGCATATAATAATAACATCCTATGACACTCGGTAATACTGTAGCTTCTCATTAGAGAAAAATTTTGCAATCGGATCAGAAGTCAGCTCAGTCAGCTTTCGCCCGCGGCTTCGCCCGCATGGAGGTCAGAAAATATCTCTCTGGACCGTATCTACCAGGCAAAAAAGTATCTCATGGCATAAGCCAGGTCATAGGCTACCTGTGTACCAAAATTTTACGAAATCAGTTCAGTTTTTAAGGCGTGAAAAGGTAACAGACATACTGACAGACATACAGAGTGGCTTTTACGTAATATTAGTGTGGAATATGGATTATGTTAAAATTTGAACAGTACCTGGATGGAAGTGGGATAAAGGAGAGCTTTAAGTCTCAACCTTAAAACCTGCTTATGCATAGGGGTGTGTACAGACTGTCAAACTGAATAACTTTCTCCATGAGACAAAATCATCGCAATCGCGTAAAAATAAGCATCTATCCCATACAAAACTTCAATACCGACGCATATGTTGGGACAGCCGGGATTACGATGTTGGTCTCATGGAGAAAGTTATTCAGTTTGATGGTTTCAACCGCACCCTTTTTTTTTTTGAGTATGGCAAATCATCAAATGACCCCTCCCGCTCTGGGTGGAGCGGGAGTGTCAGACTCTTACTGACTAAAACCCACCCGTGTTCCTTCCTTAGCCCTTTATGTTCCAGGGCAGCCCTTTCGGAGGATCCCGCTACCTTGGCAGGCTTCGGCCCTATCGCACCGCACCCTTGAGTATGACGTCACATTGCTGATACACGCTGTCCTCCAGACCGGTCATGCACAGACACAGGTGCACTCTATCTCAAATAATCCAATGGGACGGCACGAAATCCGATACGACCAGAGGCAGATCAGGCGCAGGACCAACGGCTTTACTTGCTTTCTGAGGCATGAGGCTAGTTAGAGCTACCTCCAACTTTCAAACTCCGGGCTGTGACTACAAAATTCCTAATGCAAAAACCCAATAACACGTTCTCCGACCCGGGATTTGAACCCAGGACCCCACTCTTAACAGTCGCGCTTACGACCAATAGGCTAACGGGGCACACGCTGTACACATTTTATGATTGAGAAATAACTTTAATTTCGTAAGTTGCGCATTTTCGTTGTTTGCCACCGACTTCCGAAATTAAAGTACACTGTTTCACTTTGTAGTGTCGTTTTTGGAAGTCGGTTATTTTTGTTTTTTTCAAAAATGTTTTTTAGTTTTTACTTTAAAAAAAATTATAACATTTATTAAAAAAAGTTGTTTTTATTTTGATAACAAAATGTTTTTTTTTCGGATGTTTTTTTTTTATATTTGTTTGATTTTTTCAAATCGGTTGGCAAGCGATTACGCGCGTACAAATATTAAAAAAAAATACAAACATCGAAATTGAGAACCTCCTCCGTTTTTAGAAGTCGGTTAAAAACTTTAATAAAACACAAGTTCTCGTGTCACTTGATAACCAGGCTCCAAGTTTCCCAAACTTATCTCTGTCCACTACTTGTCTCAAGTTTTCAAGATGTACTACTGCTCATTTTTAGAGAAGTTTTATCTCGTATCTCTAGACAGAACTCTTGTAACTCTTGAGTTTTTGAAGGAAACTTGTCCCACGTGTCTTTAAAGATTTGGATTCATACAATGTAAGGGACCCGCCCACGAGCAACTTTTGTCCCTGCAACTAATTTGTTTCTCACATCTAGTCTACGCAAAGTCTAGTGGCAATGGGCCGGCCATATTAGCCGTAGAACCGATGACCATTGATGTAGACGTGTTTTTGAGTGGAGACCGCGAATCGGTACACGTAAGGTGGAACGCCCTCAGGCTAGGTGGAGCGACGATCTTAACAGGATGGCTGGTAGCAGCTGGATGAGAGTTGCCGAAAATCGAGTTGAATGGCTTGCGATAGGAGAAGCCTATGTCCAGCAGTGGACTGCGATAGGCTGATTTGATTGATATATTCAAATAATAATAAAATATATATTATATAGGAAATTACAAAAATCACATAAAAAATCAATAAAGTAATATCTATTATCGAATGTAAAAAATCTTCAAAAAGAACAATAAGTAAAACAACAATAAACCCATCAAACCCGTCGACTATATTTTCAATAATTTAATGCAATTTTTAAACCACGTAGCGCAACAAACATTCACAAGATAAATCAATAACTAAAACCTATGTATACTTATATACAAATGAATAAATCTACAAAAATGTAAGCACACCCCGTCAACTGCATAGAAACTGCCAATTTATGTGAAGGCTGAGTTGAAGCGTGTAACTTACTCGGAATACGTCAAAAGTCCAAATGAAAACCAACACCAAAACGTACACGTCTTTGTTTATCTATCAGCGTGCTTCCAATGAGACGCAACACGCGGATCTCATTGTGCGGCTCATAAAACAAAATGTCCCTCTGGAAAGTAAAGCCGCCGCAGCGCTGCGAATCAATAAATATCTTCAGCTCTGACCCGTTCTGGTAGTTCTTGTGCATCGCCAAGCTCACATGCGTCGGCGCCCCTCGGCAACCCTCGGTTATTATCGTCGCTAATCGCAACTCTGGAGAAAATGCTTTGTAAAGACACAACTGGAGGCCGGCTTTGCTGACCGTAGATGATAACGTGAAACTGGGTCTATCGTAACGAGCACTGATCGAGAACTCCGGGCTCGGCGGGTACGCAAGCGGCCTGAATCCAATCTCCGTGCCGAAACAAACGTCTGGCAGAACCTTGTACATCCACTGTGTCACCATGCGTAGTGTGTTAGGATCCACATCTCTCACAGAACAAGAAATTGATCCCACTGATTTGTCATTATCTTTCTCAAAAACTATTTCGGTTTCTGACGACACCAAGTCTCTGATTCTCGACGTCAGTCGCATCTCGTACGATCCTTCTAAAACTTCCTTGTACGTGGCTGTCGCAGACCCTGCTGAGTCTATCAGAAGGCCTTCACCGGTGGTCTTTGGTTCCATTTCCTTGTGGATTAACTGGGAGAAACACTTATACGACTCTCTAGTCTTCCCATAGTTGTACTGTTGAACGAGTTTGACCTTGTCCATGATTTCTCTGAGGATGATGAGTCTGGCTCCGAGGAAGCACTTCGGGAACGTACCCTTCGCCTCGGCATGAACGTCACATAGCTTGATTATTTTTAACCTGCGTGGTTGGACCACAATGATCTCCTTCTTCTTGGGGAGTAATCTTTGAAGTGAGGACAAAAAGCTGCTCACTTCTTCCTTGAGTTTGTCTTCGTTTATGTCCATTGTGTATAGTTTATTTAGTTGATATTTTGTTTGTTGGATAAAGTTGGATAACAGGTCAAACGTCATTGACCTGTCTGGTTTTATTTTCGTATGACTGAGCTCTGGCGACGTGTCCGGCCAGTCGCACGCTGCAAGGAGTTTGAGTATTTTTAGTTTGTCTTTGAGATAGCGCGGACTTATTTTTGACACTTCCTCTTGTCGGGTGAACTTAAGCTGTATGTACACAACAAGTAAAGGTCAATGAGATAGGTAGAGAGGAGATAGATAGGTCAAAGGTCAATCTGCTGACGGAAGAGATAATAATTCAATACTAATGAAAAAGTTCTCAATATTTTCAATCCCAATAACTGAACTTTTCGTTAAATCAACTACGGTAGAGGATATTATATAATAGCTTATTATTTTTTTTATTATTTTATTATTATAGCTTATTATTATTTGACGGCACGGTTGGCGCAGTGGTTAAGCGATTGACTGCTGCGCTGCGTGTCGCGGGTTCGATTCCCGCACGGAACAAATATTTGTATGGCCTACATGTATTTGTTCCAAGTCTGGGTGTTTTTCTATCTATAATATGTATGTATTTACAAAAAAAAAATGTATTTAAGTAGTTTATCAGCCATCTTGTTACCATAACACAAACATTAGGTTGCTTAGCTTGGGACTAGATGGCGCTGTGTGAAATGTCCAGCGATATTATTATATTATTATTATTATGTTTTTTTTTAATTTATTTTCTCAGATTCCTAGAACCTGGTATTTATTAAAATCTCACGGGTGTAAACCAAGGTGAGATTTTAAGTTTCTGCAGATAAGTTATTTTGTACTGCATTGAGATTATTGTCTAAATCTAATTGTAGGAATTTCCGAACTATGCGACATGTGTTTAATATAGCTGCTTTCTGTAGTGTAAGATACGTATATTTGGAAAGATTATTATTATATTGGGAATAGGTGTGAAACTTGCTTGAAGATCTATTTGGTGTTGAAATTCCATCGTTTATTCTTGTACTTATTGATTTAAACATAACAACAGGATACACACTGATTCCATTCATCGGCAATCGGTATCTCTGTCAATTTATTAAAGCGACCGTCAATCCGTCGCTGGTCATTCATGGGCCATTCATTCCCATTCGAGTCCATTCATGACACTCTTGTCTACTCGACCGTGACTCTTGGTAACATAACACGTAGATATTAATGTGCATAGCGTTGGGTTTGTTTCAAGGGTATATTTATTTATGGCTAGGTGATGGATATCGTTGAGTAATTGACACTTCTGAGACAAACCGAGTTTTGTATGAGATATTAATATGGTTTAGTGAAGTATAATGCCCTCAGTTCTATGGATAATGTTTGACACGCAGCCATTATTTTTCCAGAATAAAGTCAAAAGGCCTCGCAACAACTACTTAAATCTAATTTGAAAATATCGGTATTTTATTGCAATTTAATTCAAATAGTTATTACAACCCTGTAAATATTGTAAATCCATAGAAATGACAAATGTCAAATAAAAAAAAATATAACTAAAAAAAAAAACAACAACAACAAATAAATAATAACTTTTGGAAGGTGGGATTCAAGTAGTTAACAACTAAAAGCCAGTTAACGGACGGATCGCATTGCCTGCTGGTTTTCACAAGTACTTCGCTTTCGATTCTTTCTGACGTTTTCTTTTTGCTTGGAACTTAAAGGTGTGCGTGATGGTAATATAACATAGCCTAAAGCCTTCCTAAAGAATTGGTCTATCAAATACTAAAAGAATTGCTCAAACCTGACCGGTAGTTCCAGAGATTGGCATGTTCAAACAAACAAACTCTTCAGCTTGTATTATTGGAAGGTGTATGGATGGGTGTATGGAGATCGAACATATTAGAAAGAAAACGAAAATAGCGGACGTATCATACAAGATAAAAAAGCTGAAATGGAAATGGGCGGGCCACCTTATCAGAGACAAAAAGGAGAAATGAGCTAAATTAGTAGCCGAATGGTACCCAAGAGAAGGCAAAAGGGAGAAAGGACGCCCGATACGTAGGTGGGATGACGACCTTAAGGTGACAGCTGGGCCAATGTGGAAGAGGGAAACCCATGACCGGGAACGATGGAAGAATATGGGGGAGGCCTATGCTAATGCAAAACAATCTTCGGAAACCGATGTCTGAAGAGGAGATAAAACAGAGGAAAATATTTTTCTTTCTTTAAATATTTATTATAATTATGTAACTAGATTGTAAGATTGTTAATAAAGGCTATTATTATTATTTCGTTTATTTATTTAGTTTTCTTATTTTGTTACATTTTTAAATATTAGTATAAAAAGAGAACATTTAAAAATATAAAAAAATAGTGATCCACCGGTGTCGGGAGCAGGGTCCAAGCTACCGGTGGTTAGGGCTCCTGAGACAGGAACCTCCTCACAATACGAGCCGTATCGAGGAGTACTGCCTTTTGAATCAGGCCCTTAATCCAACCGCCTAACGAGAGCCTCGATAGATGTTGATCGAGGCTTAGCGACTTATTATTATTATTATATGGATAGATAAAAAATCCAGAAGTTTAATAATACCTTTGCCTAGCTAGCAGTGTCACAGAATAAGTTAACAAAAAAAAAATATTCAAAAATCAACTAGATATTTCCGTTAACTCGCCATCCAACTACGCAAGCGTACCATCAAAATACCTTTTAATTTAGCCAGTCAAGTTACAAAACGATTTATTACCTCAGCCGTTGTTCCCCACCTGTGCGCTGTCCAGATCTCTTGGGTCTACAATTTGAACCCTTTTAGCGAATTGCTGTAAATGTGACAAGCATTTGAACGTTCTGTTTTAGGTTCAAAGCTGAATTTATTTGACACAAAGTAAAAGCTTTTGCGTGATTGTCGGGGGGTTCAAGTGGTTTTTTAGACGTGGGAGTAAAAATAAAGTTGATTGGGTATGTATTGATGCTGAGTTGGTATGTCCGACTGAATTGTAGGTATAACAGGAATGGAAAGTTACCTACCTGTGTTTAAATGTATTTCATACTAGAACGCGGCTTCGCCCTCCAGCAGTGCGATTCTGTAACCATCTCACCGTGAAAACTTAGGTGAAGTGAGCGTGGAGTGACCTGTCATTCCAAATAATGCTAAGGATTGACACTACTGACAACTCACATCAAGCTCACTTCACTTGAGTTTTCACGGTGAGATTTTTACAGAATCGACCGGCTGGTGTGTTGATAAAAAGTGTATGTGAAATGTCTTTTTTTAATGACAAAATAACAGGTTTTTACTAAATGCATATTTTTTTTTAATTTTTGGCTGTCTGTTTGTTCCGGTTAATCTCCAAAAGGGTTGAACCGATTGTGATGAAATTTAGTATGAGGATAATTTAGCCCTGGGTGGGGATTTACATAGGCTATTTTTTATCAGCATATCATGCCGGCAAACCACGGGCGGAACCTGGTTTGTGAATAAAGAGACTTATTCAGGTGCGAACGAACACAAAACACAAGACAGCACAATCTATTCCTAAAACTGCTACGATCTGACCACCACTAAAGGTTATAGAATCCGATCGTTTTTAACTGAACTCTAGTAAAATAAACCACGGTAGCGGATACCATAAATATTAGGAATAGGTGTGAATTCCGCGCAACACCGTTCGCTTCCCGGTTCGATACCCGACTCGAACAATATTTACTGCTCCGAAGCGTGTGCTGTTTGATTCCTTTATTTATTGCTCGACTACAGTGGTGTTAAAAGAAGGTTCTGTATTTTTTACAGCATTCTTTTCTTCGTTAGTGTAATTAAGCTTTTTGTACTGGGTAGCGGGATCGTCCGAAAGGGTTACCGCTGCCCTGGAACATAAAGGGCTAAGGAAGGAACACGGGTGGGTTTTAGTCAGTAAGAGTCTGACACTCCCTTCCGCTCCACCCAGAGCGGGAGGGGTCATTAGATGATTTCCCATCCCCAAAAAAAAAATTTGAGAGGTGTCAAGGGACACCCGGATGGAACGAAGTTCAAAGAGAGAGAGAGAGAGACAGACAAAGAAACACGCGCACGCCACACGGCTTACAACTATAGCAAAAAGTGTCGTTCCAACATTCGGTCTTAATTTTTTCCGTCTAGCCCCCTTTCGCATCGCGCGATAAGGAACTTCGTTCCAAAAATCTTTTTGCATTTAATAGCCCAATTTTAATGATTACTGATTCTAATGATTATAATTCTGTAAATACGTATTTGTTACGGCCGCGAATCATATTTTAATTAATGTACAACTTAGTACTGACCAGCAAATTGCAAAAAACGTAAGATTTGAATATCGAAAGGTCGAATCTCAATTCTGAATTTCAGACTTACATTAATATACTTAATGTAAGTCTGAAATTCAGAATTGAGTCCAGGTTTCCTCGCGATGGTTTCCTTCACCGATGACAGTAAACTCCATGATAAACTCAGAGAGTACATATGAGTTGATAAAGTCACACTGGTACTGACATGGATTTGAACACACAACCTCGCACCTATGAGGCGGGGCCCTAACCACTGGGCTGGTGTGATTATTAGTGTCATCAGTATCTCTGACCTTCAAACCGGAACATAGCAATGCTGTTTGACAACAGAAATGAGGTGTTACCTACATACCTACTACTTATCGTGTAGTTGTCACATAGCGGTCATTGAACCACCTACATTTTCTAGCATTTTTATTTAAAAAACTGTAATAAAGAAAGAAAGATTACACATTTAGTTTGCACGAAATAAAGACATAATATAATATAGATCAGATAAAAACAGAAAAACAAATAAAAAGTGAAAAGGGCGATATAAGAAATTAGCAGGAAAGTGTACCACACGGCTGCACCAAAGAGGCCCAGTCGAAAAAAAAGTCCGCAACTAAAGTCCCAGTCCTGAATCAATATGTATCCTGGGGCCTAAAAAGGCCACTTTAAGCAATACCTCTAAAAGCTATTTATTTCCTGAATTCCCAGCAGATCATTAGCAATTCCTCTAATTTTTGTAAAATTTCATTTCATATTTGTTGTAAACATTGCCACATGAAAAAAATAAAAACCGTAATATTATCGGTACATTTTTCATTACAGTTTTTATTAATCAAATTGGTTTTTTATTTTTTATTTCTACAGTTTAAATGTTATTTCATTGTGATATGAATTGCACACAGATCATATTATGAATTGTCAGTTGGTGACCATTTTACGATTTTTAATATGATTCCTATTGTTATCCTATTATGATTCTGCCAAAGTGGCCTTTTTAGGCCCCCTGGTCTTCAACATGTACTAATTTTTATTATTGTTTGGGTTCCTACAGGGAGATATTAGAGAAAGGGCAATGCTCGCTATTGCCATGCTACAACGAGACAACGATAGTGAAAGCTTCCACAAAAAGCCGTTCAATTACAAAAATCCCTACAAGGTAGTCATAATAAAAGCTATAAAGGCCCCGGATATCCAAACTAATATTATAAATGCGAAAGTAACTCTGTCTGTCTGTCTGTCTTTGCTTCACGCCTAAACTACTGAACCGATTTGTGTGAAATTTGGTACAGACATAGTTTGGAACTTGAGAATGGACATAGGGTAGTTTTTATTACAAAAAATAAAATAAAAAATAAAATTTATTCCGGACATACAGCGCCATCTATTGGTCAAGAGTCGGCATCAATTCAGTACTGAAAATTCATCGGAAAAATGTGAATAAATAGTAAGAACTATTTGGGTAAAACCAAAAATCTGCCGGAAGTCACTATTCCACGCGAACGAAGTCGCGGGCAAAAGCTATTATAAATGTTTATAATTTATCGCTAACGTTCCGGGTTCGACACCCGGGTCAAACATTGTTTACAGTTTCAGCTCGTTCCGTTTTGTAATATATTACATGAAACAGATGTCTTTAGGTGGTTACCCGACCGTGCAAAGAATGTGTAATGGCTTTACTAACAAAATGGTGCGGCTGTAATTGGCTGTGAAACGACATTAAAAATGATTTGGTGAATTTTGTAATGCTATGACGCTTTTATTCTCTAACTCTAGGGTTGCGTATAGCATTTATTATTATAAGTACAAAGTTGATCTAAGATCTGCGGATTTATTCTGCTAAAATCGTGAAAACTTGAGTGACAATAGTGTCAATCCTTAGCATCAGCAGTGCGATTCTGTAACCATCTCACCGTGATAACTTAGGTGTAGTGAGCATGGAGTGAGCTGTCATTCCACCATTCACCTAACTTTTCACGGTGAGATTTTTACAGAATCGATCGGCAGTGGAATGACATTTCACTTCAAGCTCACTTCACCTAAGTTTGTACATTTTACAGAATAGGCCGGCAATTCCTCAATTCTCATACTGTTAAAATGATAATTGGCTTAAAACCTTTACTCTCGGTAGCTTGCAATTTTTAGATCAACGAAACATAGAAAGATTTAAATGAGAAAGTTTTTAACTATTCAGACTAAAACAGTTTTTTTGCTAAAGAGTTGCCTGGATAGATACTTCTTCTGGTTTTACTCTAATAGAAAAATACAAAAAGGCTCAATTATTTACACTTTAAGTAGTTGTTAGCCACCATACTTCATCGTTATTCAAATAAACAACATAGGTATAGATAGTAGCCACCTAGAACCTAGATTATAAGTGAATGATGTGGTCTCCTATGATTGTTTTTGGGCTTGTTTTTGTTTGTGAACATCATCATCTGCCTAGCCTTTTCCAAACTATGTTGGGGTCAGCTTCCAGTCTGACCGGATGCAGCTGAATACCAGTATTTTACATGGAGCGACTGGCTATCTGACCTCCATAACCCAGTTACTGGGTAATACCTACGATACCCCTTGGTAAGACTGGTTGTCAGACTTTCTGGCTTCTGACTACCCGTAACGAATGTCAAAGATCCACGAATGACGGCCGGGACCAACGGCTTAACGTGCTTTCCGAGGTACGGAGGGGTCTTGGTATGTAAATATGGTCACCCATCCACGGACCAACCGCGGCAAACGTAGCTTAATCTGATCGATCGAACCGTGCGGCTGTTATTACTTAACCACAAACCCCTCTTGTTTTTTGTAAACATATAGGTATGTAGAGATCGTATAATTTAAAATGGCAAGCCCCTCTGCTTGTCGCATACACATTTAAAATGTTTGTACTTATAGAAATTTTAGTGGAGGGGCATTCAGGTTTTAATTAGACGATCTCTAATTGTGTAGCCTCTATTGGAAATCCAATAAAGAAATAAATAATATTTAACAACAATTTCCCTTCAAAAACCTAAAATCTTCAACAATTCCAACAGGCTATTATAATATTGCCCCGTTACTATATCAGCTTTTTAATCGATCGGCGTCCAGTTGGCGTAAAGTACCTCTTAAATTGAAAATACCAAACCCATTAAAGTTGATGGGACAAATTGGAGTTATTGAGACCTCCCCTTTTAGCTTTAAATAGCCGATTTTGTTGAAACTTATTGAGTGCTACCCTTGAGTTTGTGCTGAAGTACACATTTAGAATTTAACAGGCGTTTTTGTTTTGACTACGTTTTGGAAATGGCGACTTAGAATTGAAGCGTTTTATATTTTTGTGTTGAGTTAATGAGATTGTTTCAAGTGTTAGTTGCTAAATTAATACTGGTATTCAGCTGTGTTAGACTGGAAGCTGACCCCAACATAGTGGCTAGGCAGATGATGACAATGAGTTGCCAAATTAATTTCTGTTTTTTGAACTTTGTAAAATCTTTTACCCTTCTTGAACAGCATTCTTCGTTTTATAGTTTAACTTGCGTCCCGCCTCTGCTTCAGTCTTTACGACATGAACTCAAACTCAAACTCAAATCATTTATTTCAATTAAACCATTTCAGGCACTTTTGAATTGTCAACATTTTAAATAGTCGGTCAGTTAGTCAGAAAGTGAAGCTAGTTGCCCATTCCAAAACGTAGATCTCTTTGGAGAAGAACGGGCAAGAAACTCCAAGGACACTCTTTTAAATCAAGATATTATTACAAAATCCTGGGTACATTATTCTTATTGCTTCTACATGTGAGAACAATGAAAAAAAGAACAATTTAAAATATAAAATTAAAAATAAGCCCTGGCAGTTAAGAGATGACCAGTCTCAACTGACGGCGCCCGTTCACGAACATGACGCGTGGATCAGCACCACCCAGCTCAACCATTTTGTAGGGAACCGAATGATCCAACACACGCGCCACCACCAGTGAGACATTTAAGTGAGCATGACATATTCTCAACTGCCATGCTCTTTCAAGTCAACATCAAAATATCATAAAAACGGATCCATGGTTCTTACATTTACAAAATTTTAAAAAAATGCTTCTAATTTATACAAAACTATAGGAATAATCAGGAAGAGGTATTTAATATTTAAGTATTAAGAATTAAATCTTGATTGAATAAAATAAACATTACGTTCGTAATGTCAGAAACACAAAAAAAGGGGAAGCATCTCTTCCAAATATTGAAATTGTAATCAACTAGTGAGCCCAAGTGCCTGTGGAGCAGGACCAGCATTAAGCCAAGCATTTTTATCTACGATATACTCATCCAACTTATAATATGCTTGTCTACATAGTGTGCGTTTAATGCATGTTTTAAATTTCTTCTCATTTAATTGAAGAATATTGAGTGGTATTTTATTATAACATCTTACACAGTACCCCATAAAAGAAGTTTTTACTTTAGACAATCTGAAGCACGGTTGATCTAGTTTGTTCCTATTCCTAGTGTTAAAATTATGCCTGTCACTTATCTTACTAAAAAGATGTAGATTTTTTCGAACGTACATAATGTTTTCGTATATATATTGACAAGGAACCGTCATGATGTTAATGTTTTTAAACAGTTCCCTTAGAGATTCGCGTCTGCTGAGATTGTAGATGGCTCTAACAGCCCTCTTTTGCAGAATAAAGATAGAATCAATATCTGCAGCCCGTCCCCACAGCAGAATACCGTAAGACATTATGCTATGGAAGTAACTAAAATAGACCAGTCTCGCGGTATCCACGTCTGTTAATTGACGGATTTTCCAAACAGCGTAAGCGGCTGAACTTAGCCGCCCTGCAAGTGATGTTAAGTGAGGACCCCACTGCAGCTTTGAATCAAGCGTGATCCCCAAGAAAACCGTATTTTCGACGAATTCCAGTATCTCCTTATTCAATACAACATGACATTGACTACTTCTAACATTCGGTAAAGAGAATCTAATGCATTTAGTTTTTTTCTCATTTAATACTAAATTATTTACAGTAAACCAATTATGGACCACAAGCATAGCATTATTTACGTCGTCAAGCTCCTGTGCACGTCTGCCTACTTTAAAAATCAGCGATGTGTCATCAGCAAATAACACCATTTGTGGCCGGGTTTTTAGTAAATGAGGTAAATCATTTATATATACTAAAAATAGGAACGGTCCCAATATTGAGCCCTGCGGTACACCCATTTTGACTTTTAAACCCAATGAATTCACACCGTTTATTTGAACTTGCTGAAATCTATCATTTAAATATGATTTTATTAAGTTAAGAGCTAGTTTACCCAGTCCGTAATGCTCAAGTTTCAAGAGCAGTGTTTCGAAATTCACGCAGTCAAATGCCTTGGATAGGTCGCAAAAGATGCCTATTGCATCTTGTGCCTCTTCCCATGCGTTAAAAATGTGTTTTAATAAGGTGACACCGGCGTCCGTTGTACAACGTCCTTTGGTGAAACCATACTGTTGATCGTGTAGGATGTTGTTACGATTAAAATGATTGAGCATTTGATTTAACATTACTTTTTCAAACACCTTGCTGAAAACCGGCAAAACCGATACGGGTCTATAATTATTTGTGTCTTTGCTGTCCCCAGATTTGAAAAGTGGAATAACTTTACTGAACTTCATTAAATCCGGGAATACCCCTTGATCTACGCACAAATTAAATATTAGAGCTAAGTAGGGTGCAATTGTCTCAATAATGGATTGACAAACTTTAGTAGACATGCCCCACAGATCTTCGGTAATTTTGATCTTAAGTTGCTTAAATGCCTTTATAATGACAATGGGGTTAATATGTTTAAATTTAAATTCCACAGTACAGGCTGAGACATTCGCTCTTAATAATTCTATAGCTAGTGCGGGCGAGGAATTTAAAGTTTCTGTAGTTTTAATTGGGATATTGGTAAAGAAAGTTGTAAATTCCTGAGCAACATCGATGTTATCGCTAATGAGACCGCGGGAAGTGTTCAGTGTGTAATCAGTATTACGTGTTTTGTTCCTGTTCGTTTCATTGTTAATAATCTTCCAAACTGTCTTTATTTTATTGTCTGCTGATTTAACCTTGTTACTAATGAATGAAGCTTTGGCTGCTTTGCAGATATTTTTAAAAGTTTTAGAATAAGTAGCAACATACTTATTAAAAGTATCCGTGTTAATATACGGCTTAAGGCCATACAGTTCAAATAATCTTTCCCTACTTTTTCTGATTCCTTTAGTTGCCCAGTCACTGAATAAAAACTTAGGGCAAATAGTTTTAGAGTTCTTCTTAAAGTAATTATTGAACTCTGTTTGTACTAATGAAAATAATTCTTCATACAAAATATTACCATTAGTCATACTTAGGCCCTGAGCACTTAATTTGCTATTTAAAGTAATATTAAACTTATTCAAATTACCCGATGTTATTGGTCTAGTTTGAATCTGCACTTTTTGAATCGGTGTGTTGGACTTAAAATAAACGGTTTGACCACTGTGATCAGAAGGGAGATAATTTACAATGGCCTTCTCTAGATATTCGCAGCAACAGAAAACATTATCAATACATGTAGCAGTAGCCGTAGTTATTCGTGTTGGTTCCAAAAACACATTTGACAGATTGAATGATTTAAAGAGGCTTAATAATCTATTGCTATTTGAATTAATTTCCAAAATATTAATATTAAAGTCACCACAAATAATTACTGATTTATTACCAGTTGCAAGTTTTGCCAAGACATCTTCCATTACTGACTCAAAAACAGAGTAGTTTTGATAGTTTGGAGGTCTGTATACGCACACTATAAAATGCTTATCTAGCTCAACACAGGACAGTTCGATGCTATGTTCCACCGATAGTTCCACTATGTCTTTACGAGTCTTATATTTTATAGAATTTTTAATTAAAATTAATGAACCTCCGCGCAGCATGGATTTTCGGTTAAAGCAACTGCCCACACTGTAGTTCTCATAATTAATTAGCATTTCATAATCTTTCAACCAGTGTTCAGTTATACAAATAATATCAAACATTGTTTTTTCTAAAAACAACTCAACTTCTAATAATTTGGAAGAAAAGCCTTGAATATTTTGATGAAATAATTTCAAGGAATTCTGCTTAGCCCCTTTTTTACACTTAACTAATTGAGTGCTAGAAGATACCTTGTTGGAGGTGAGATTAACGATATTGTTATTGGTACCTTCTGTTGTCTTACTGACTAGTTTAAACTATTGTTGCTAACCACCTTAATATTAGTACTATTACTAATTTTTATGGTTTTAATTACATCCGACTTCGACATACTACTTATGTCTGAGTTAATAATAAAAGCTAATAGCCCTGCTATTTGACGTCTAAAACTAATAGGCAGATACGCTGTATCCCTAGTCGATTTGAATGGCTCAACAAAAGTGTTGGTGTCAAAAAATATGAGTTTGTCACTATAGTGATTAACTAATAAATGTATATGGTTATTTAGCCTATGTATATAATAATTTTGCCTACTTGATAAGTGCTCAAAGTATGGGAAAGCACACAATATTATTTTCTGACAATTAATCTTCAAGATTTCAGTGACACTGTCAGTGATGTCATCTATTGTTACCTTAGCACTATTACCTACAAATACAGAAATAATTGCATTTGGATCATATTTATTGCAAGTTATTGATGACATTATCTCTTTGTAGGATTTCCCAGGCATACAATAATTAACAACAGATTGACTCAGGTTGTTACTCAATAATTTACCTAACCCTCTCCCTAAACTATCTGAAAACATAACAGAACAACAACAATCTTTACTAGAAGTGACAGCATAAGTATCTGTCTGTGCTACTTGACATGAACCTTGAACAACATGGGGTGTATCTTGATCGGGGACACAGTCCCGAGCTCCTCCGGACTGGGACGGGTCCTCCGTTGCCTCAGGTTGGATAGCCTCAAGGTTGGATTCCATTTGACAAGAACATTGAGTGGTGCTCAGAGTCATCGGGTCCACTCTACCTGCCTCATCATTACGCATTTCCACCAACTCGTTTGCAGCAAGGATGTGTTCCTTAATTTGTTTTTGAGAGCTCACATACTTAATATAATGTAAATGTAGTGACTCTTCAAGTACCTCAATTTCAGACTGTAATCGCTGAGTGTCAATTTGATAAATGTTTTTACTATCTTCTAATTTAATTTCATAGTTTTTTAATTTATTTATTAGAAAAACACGTTCCTTCCTTAGTATAATATTATTGGAATTGTATTTTTGTTGTTTCCTAAATTTATTGCATCTATTTATGATTCTATTTAGTTTTGCATATTTTTTTATTTTATTTTGACTTACTTTATAACTGCTATTATTATATTTCATTATAGAATCTTCAGTAAGATCTATTGTTATTAGGGAATGAGAGTTGCAATTAGTATTAGCTAATTCAGTATACAAGTTATCAGTTTCCTTAGCCTGAGTACATTCTTTTAGTTTCTGTAACTTAGTGATTCGTACATTTGCATGAATTAATTCCTCTTCTAGGTCCCTAACCTTACACAAAGCCTCCTCATATAAGTTACTGCAGTTATTGAAACCATCCGTGACTAACTGCAATTTGTTCCGTTCATCAACAACGACCAGGTATTTTTGATGAAGGTCTACTAGCTCCTGTTTTAAGCTTGTATTTTTGTAATGACAATACATCGAGACTTTTTTTATTATTTGTAAGTTTAGCATACTCATAAACCTTCTGGAACCAATTCTCTAAATAATGGTGAAAATCGCATCAAAATCCATTGTGTGGTTTAAAAGAACAACAAAGCAAGTTTAGTTTATAATATGTTCCTATAGATAGATAAAAATATAGATGTAGAGTGCTTTCACAATTTTCTGGAGACAGTTTTTAAAACCCATCTGAATGTCGACATTTTGGGCCATATCAGAATATCAACTGCGGTATTTATTTTTTAAATATGGAAGCATTATACTGAGAGAGGAGCGTTTTTGGCAGCGCACAGGTCTTAACATAACTTAACGAAAAATTACCTACGATATTCAATAATAATAATAATAAATTCTTTATTTCGGACAACATAAGATCCACTGACAATGATTCAACTCATTAAGAATTTAATATTAGAAATAGAAATCATTTAACATTATACAAGTAACACATTTAAAACTTAACAACATAACTTAACTAAATTACCTACAATATTCAATGTCAACTCATTATGAATTTAATATTAGAAATAGATATCATTTAAAAATTACAATAAAAATAAATAGTAAAAAGTTCAATCTCATCATCTTGCGCCTTTTAACTCCGATAGCGCCTTTTATTCCCCGTAGAACCGTTAACAGTTTCACAATCCCCTATTCTATAACACTACCCGAAAATACCTCTTTACCAATTTAGATAAGTACCCGTCCATTAATATTAACCCGATGATGGAGTAAAGCCGGCTCACCAAATACAGCCACCAGGCGATTAGCGCTCGTGTAATTAATGTGGTAGGGGTGAAATTTGATTAAAAATCAGCTTCTGAAATGCAGCCCGGTACTGGCGTGGTACAATGTAAAACACTGAAACTGAAATTGAGCAAGCTTTTAACTTTTTAACCAACTGACTGACTCTTTGACAATTCAAAAGTAGGTGTGTAAATGGTTTAAATGAAATCTGCTTAAGTTTTACTTAACTAAGTTGAGTTTCTTTGGGTCGTTTTTAAGTTACTTAATTTCTGTGCTAAAATTATGTAGGTTGTACAATATGTTTCTATAGAATACTTTTTTTTTTTTCGCAAACATAATTATAAAATACTAAAAAAAAAACAAAAATAATAACCCATATTTTGCTGAATTTTGACTGCGTAGGTACTGCACTTTTCTATGAAATAGCAGATTTTTTTTGATAAGTAGTCGGTGAAAATTTTCTACGCTAGAATCATGTGCTGAATTCATGGTTACAGTCTGCGCCTCGATATCCCTGCCACCCTATATAATTAGGCCAAAAAACAATACAACCACGTGGCCCCGCCAAATCTATTGTCAGCTTCAAATTTTCTAAAAATTTAGAAGATTTTTGAAGATTTGAAGATTTTTTTTTATTGTTTTTTTGTAATGTTCTAATTTTTTTGTTACAATAGCCCCTGGGTCTATAACTCGCCATGATCTTCTTCTTCGTCACGTCGATGTTTTCGACTGTTTTTAGCCACTGTTGTTTGTGGTTTTCACTGACCTTTTTTTTTTTAATTTATTTATCATTTATAAAAAAGAATACAGGATTATTCACAAAAAATAGCAACCAAAAAACACTAAGGTTTAAACTTGTGCTATCACGAGTCTATCTCAATGTCAAACTATACAATACCTTTATGAGTAGCTCCTCGCCGGCTATGACAATTTCCTCAGAGAAGGCCTCGTTAACGTATAAAAATTCGTAGTCTTCTAGCAACGTCGATGATAAAATAACTTGAACAAAAAATCTAAAACACAATTTAACCGTTTCCCAACGAGCACCCGATATTGCCCGACAAGACACGACACTAGATAAAATGACTTTTCTTCACAAAGCTGCTTCAGACTTTTTATCCTTTGACACTTGATTGCCTCTCGGTCCACGACGGATTCTGCGGTGTATCTCGAAAGGGGATAAGCTGAGTAATCTATTGATTGTCCTTGTAAAAGTATCGGGTAGTTTTTGTGCATCTGTGTGATTGTTTGTCCATCTTTACATACCGAGACCCCTCCGTGCCTCGGAAAGCACGTTAAGCCGTTGGTCCCGGCTGTCATTCGTGGATCTTTGACAGTCGTTACGGGTAGTCAGAAGCCCGAAAGTCTGACAACCAGTCTTACCAAGGGGTATCGTATTACCCAGTACCTGGGTTGTGGAGGTCAGATAGGCAGTCGCTCCATGTAAAATACTGGTACTCAGCTGCATCTGGTTAGACTGGAAGCCGACCCCAACATAGTTGGGAAAAGGCTAGGTAGAAGAGTGTGATTGTTTGTAATTTCCTTCGTGGCTTGTTCTTGTACTTGTTACATAATCAGCCTATAATGTTCCCACTGCTGGGACACAGGCCTCCTCTCTGCGAGAGGGAGTGGGATATAATCTACCACGCGGGCCCAATGCGGGTTGGTAGATGTCACATGTCTTCGAATTTTTTGTTGTAGGACATGCCGGTTTCCTCACGATGTTTTCCTTCACCGTTTTGAGAGCAGTGGTGATGAAATAATGTATACTAAGTAAAAGCGCCGTCTGGGTTCGAACCTACGACCTACAACTCATAAGTCGCATCTGTTACCACTGGGTCACCACTACTCACTAGTGACAAGGAGAACTTAATAGACTTTAGATAGATTTCGTACCCAAGTTGGAGCCAGGAGCCCTCCGCAGCCAGGAGTCTCTACAAGTGGGGTTCCTGGAAGGCTCAGTTCCCCGGTGTGTATGCGGCGTCTTTCCACAGACAATGGCTCACCTCCCATCTTGTAGCACTGCATGCCTGTCACCTGCGCACGTGAAGACCTAATGGCTGCGTCAGCGAATGGTGTCCGCGTTGCTAAATTTTAGGCTAAACAAATTTAAAAAACGATATTTATTTTTTCGTGCTATTTTTGACACGCTATGAAGAAGATGAGGAGGATACTATGTGGTGACACTACTTGGAGTCTTAGATGACAGCTCGTGCGGTAGTTATAACTTATCCAGAAGCCCACAACTTACTAAGTAAGCACGATGACTAACATTGTTAATTCAATTATCTACAAAATACGTATCTTCTTGCAAATTACGACCAGACAGCCACTGTTGTTACTCAGACCTAATTAGCGATGTTTTGTTGAAAACATTGGCTAATTAACTTATGAAGGAATATTTCTAACGGTCTGACTCTGACTAACACCTGATTTCTATTTCTAAACGGCTGTTTTTAGATAATTCTTATCATCATAATCAGCATATAATTGTCGCGGGTTCGATTCCCGCACGGAACAAATATTGGTATGCCCTACAAGTAGTTGTTCCGGGTCTGGCTGTTTGTGTATGTGAGTTTAAATGTTTGTAAACGCACCCACGATACAGGAGAAATTCCTAGTGTGGGGCAACGTTTTTTTTAAAAAAAATGTTTCACTATTGGGACACAGGCGGTCACACACAGGCACTCTCGGTGAGAGGGAGTGAGCCGTAATCAACCACGTGGGCCCAGTGCGGGTTGGTAGATGTCACATGTCTTCGCATTTTCGGTTCTAGGACATGCCGGTTTCCTCACGATGTTTTCCTTCACCGTTTTGAATGCAGTGGTGATTAAATAATTTACACAAACTAAAGCGCCGGTCTAGGTTCAATGCTACGACTCGAAAGTCGCAGCCGTTACCAGCGGGCCACCAATTCTCTGCTAATATCAATACATCAGTTTGAAATTGTTTAACGAAACCTATAATTGATAGGTAAGTAAAACGTTGGATTTAGGTACACACGGCTACACGTCAAGCTATACAAAACCAGTTTGTCTTGGCCTCATTTTGTATGATATTTTCTCACAATGAACGGTCAGCCAATACTGGTTTTGCATAGCTTGATGTGTAGCCGTGTGTACACAACCCGAAAACAGTTTTAGAAAAAAAATATTTACGGGTTTAAATAAAAAACATTCTTTGATTGTTTCTTTCTGAAAATAAACAACCCCTTGTCTCCGTGTAACTGTCGGAAGAGGGTAGTGACAATTTAAAATCGGAAGGGTAGAATGACTTCCTAAAACTGTGCCAAAACGCAACTTTCCAACGTCTAACTGTCTTCCAAGAAAGGGGGTGTGACATACGGACAGACATCGTGTCTCTATAACTGTTACGGCTTGCCAAAGGTTTTCGCGGAACATTAAAAAAAAAAAAAAAAGTTTATTTCTAGCAGCACAATAACAACCTTACGAACGTAATTATAGTATATATTTATATATGAATAGAATACAATGAAGAATTATAATAACTGATCTCATGACGAACGTATATGGTTGTTAGAGAGTAAAACAACATGGGTGCATTGGGTTAATTAAAGCTTCTTTTTACAAAAAAAAAACTACACAGTGAAAAATTACAGTAATTTTGAAAGTCAGTCAGTCAGATGCAAAATAAGTTTTATTTTTGTCAGTTATTAGTTGTGTTACCTACACTGCACAAATTCGTATCCCGCTATATCCCGTTCATGCTAAGTTTGCCGATCCGTGGAATGCACGTCCCCTCCCCCCAACCGCCCACCGCACCTCTGAGTCGCCCTCTAAGTACCGTAAGCAACATCATCGCAAGCGCGGTGTGATTATAACTTATTCGGCACCTTAATACTCTTTCTCGATTAGTTTGTTTTGCTGACGGTCAGCAACGAACGGCTAGGGCTTGCTATGTTAACAACAAGAAGTTTTATAACAAAAGTTTAATAGTTAGTTAGTTAGTTGGTTTAGTTTTTAAAAATTATATGGGACCACCTCGAAATAATACTCTTTCAAACCAAAAATAATCATCGAAATCAGTAGGTATACTATTGACGAAGATATCGTTGAACAAAGAACCTCCTGCTTTTTTGAAGTCGGTTAAAATAGAATGTGAATACATATATTTTGTTTCGAAAATAACCGAAATTGATACACGGTACAATTAAATTGATATATAAATTCCGAAAAATAGTTGTCAGTAAAAAATATGTTTTCGATCACCAGCAGCTTTCAAACAATTTTAATTATCGAAACAGCAATATCCATTGCAATAAAACAAAAACAAAAAAAAAAAAACACGTGGATCGTCGTTAAGTGAAAAATGCACAAACACTAAATAAAATTAATAGCATATAGGTCAAAAGGGGCTTGTTGTGGCTAATAACAGCCGCACGGGTCGAAAGATCAGGTTAAGTTACGCTTGCCGCTGTTGGACCGTGGATGGGTGGGTGATCATCTTCACATACCAAGACCCCTCCGTGCCTCGGAAAGCACGTTAATCCGTTGGTCCCGGCTGTCATTTGTAGATCTTTGACAGTCTTTACGGGTTGACAGGGACCCGAAAGTCTGACAACCAGTCTTACCAAGGGGTATCGTATTACCCAGTAACTGGGTTGAGGAGGTCAGACAGGCAGTCGCTCCATGTAAGATACTTTGTATTCAGCTGCATCCGGTTAGACTAGAAGCTAACCCCAACATAGTTGGGAAAAAGGGCAGACTAACAAAGTCGTATTTATATAGAAGACTAGCTGTTGCCCGCGACTTCCTCTGCGATCCAGGATGAAAAGTAGCCTATGTCCTTTTCCAGATCATGGTCTACCCATGCGTCAAATTTCATCCGTTCAGCTGTTTTAGCGTAAAAGCGTAAGTAATTCTTAAATTTTCTAATTTTCTGCGCAACTTTCTTAATTTTTTTTTCGTAAGAACCTTCCACAAAGTATTAGAAAACTTAAAAAAAAAGATGGATGAAATCGGTAAAGTCGTTCTCAAGTTATGGCGTGACCAAGGGAAATAGGGATTAATTTTTCTATAATATATAGATAGATATATTTAAAGAGCCTTTTTGTGTGACTGTTCACTGCCTTCCTAACACGCTCAGCGCCATGTGTATCTTTTGCGATACACACTGTCTAAACACCAGCCCCGGATCTTCAATTTTATTTAGGCGGGGCATAAACTGAAAAATGCCGCCCCCGCCCACTTACATTTACTTTTACCTTTATCATCCATATAATTTCAGCTATCAGATGTCCACTAATTGATTGAAATTTGGACATAGCCTACATAGGCCTTCCGGAAATAATGCATCTATCTCTGTTCTTTGTGTTAAGCCTATTTATTTACAGATAATATATAGACATAAACGTGTAGGATATATATTTTATACACAGCACAGGATAGGATTTAAAATAAAAATACGTATAATAAAAATAAAAATCAAATATATTATTGCACTAGCTTCTGCCCGCGGCCTCGCCCGCGTGGATGTCGGAAATTATCCACGGGAACATGCTACCAAAATAAAAACTATGTCCTTCCCCAGGATGCCATATATCTCTTTGCCAAATCAGAAGTTCAGTGGTTTAGGTGTGAAAATGTAACATACAGTTTCAAGTTCAAATCCTCCCCTTAAAAAACGAATTAACCCTTTTTGCCCAGTTAGGGGTCAATTTATCCCACAGATGCGGCCCCAGGACCGATCCCTGTGGGACACCGCACGACATCTCTCACCGGTTACGGTACCAAATGCCTCCTGCCGGAGGCTCTATGCGGGGGTCGTGCGGTCCATGGCCCTTTACGGGGCACCGGTGTGGGCGCGTTCCCTGAGGCGGCGGCCAGCCCGCCGGTTGAACGCGTCCCAAAGGGTCATGGCTGTCCGGCTAATCCGAGGATACCACACGGTCTCCGCTGAGGCGGCGAACCTCCTTGCTGGATTGCCGCCATGGGATGTGGAGGCCAAAGTCCTCGCCCACATATGGGAGTGGTGATAGGAGGCAAAACGTCAGGGCGTAACTCCGCTGCCGCGAGAAATCACGGTACAACGGACAGAGCTCTGGCGGGATCTCATAGCGGCATGGAGAGTGCGATTGTCGCAACCCAGTGCTGGGCACGCCACAATAGCGGCGATAAGTCCCCTCTTTGAAGAGTGGCTAGAGAGGCGCCACGGCGCCCTCACCTTCCGCCTGACGCAAGTCCTCACCGGACACGGTTGTTTCGGTAGGTTCCTGTTCAGGATAAGGCGGGAGGAAACGCCAGGGTGTCACCACTGTGTGGATCGCCCGGAGGACACGGTGGAGCATACGGTGGAGGTCTGCCCGGCTTGGGCGGGGCACCGCCGTGTCCTCGTGGCGGCGATCGGCGGCGGCGATTTCTCGTGTTCGGCCCTGGTCCAGGCCATGGTACGGAGCGAGAATGAATGGGACGCCGTTACCTCATTCTGCGAAGCAGTAATGCTCGCGAAGGAGGAGGCGGAGCGCGTGAGGGAGAGGCAATCTCTACGCCCTCACACTCCCGGCCACCGTAGGCGCGGGCTTGCGGGCGGCGAGCAATGGGCAGCTCGCCGCCTGGTAAGGACTAGGCCCGCGGCGTGTTGTGTTCCACGCGCGCCTCAAAGAGATGTCAGCACGAACTGACGGGGTCCGCTAGGGCCGATGCCGCCGGGGCTGCGGGTTGTTCGAAATAGATACCGTGGCCCCTGGCCCAGGCAACTGAAGGAACACGGGTGGGTTTTAGTCAGTAAAAGTCTGACACGCCCTTCCGCTCAGCCCAGAGCGGGAGAGGTCATTTGATGATTTCCCACCCAAAAAAAGGGGTCAATTTATTAATTATTTTCTGTCAAAAGTATTAATACGAAGTTTCGAGGTAATTGGACCGCGCATTCAATTACTTCCACACAAACTTCAACACCCCTATATCCCCCTTTGAAGGGTAGTTTTGAAAAACATATAATAATAAACTGTACTACTTACTTAGGCGAGTATTCTTGCCAAGTTTCAAGTTATTAACCTCTTGAAGAAGATTTTTCATATAAACTGTATCCCTTTTCGCTTTTCACCCTACAGGGGTGAAAATTAAAAAAATCGTTTAGGGTGTATTCATAACTTGACTCAAAGATTATTTATACTAATTTTCGAGTTAATCAAGCCATGCAGTAACATCCTCCCCTGTAAAAATGACTAAATTTCAGCCCGTCAGGGGTAATTTTCGAAAAACTAGGGGAGGTTTCGAATATAGCTTCATCTCTTTCGCAAACACGGTAACCAGACGCGTGCTGCCGCGATCTGCGATTCCTGCGGGCGAGCGGGCGCGTATTTTGCCACGCGTAACTATGCCTACGCGCCTCGCGAATAATAAATGTTCGTGCAGCACGTCTCACTCCGCGCTCTGGGTATCGGTCGAGTTGATATGGCCATGAAATTTCTGTACTTGTACTATTATTTATTCCGTGGTCAAAGTTAAGTAAATGATGAGTTGTCTATAATGTAAAGTGTGAATTTGGCCGCCCTCTGAACTTGCCGCCCGGGGCATGGGCCCCGGCTTGCCCCCCCCTAGATCCGGCTCTGCTAAACACTTGTGTATCCTTTTTGATACACAAGCACCATTCCAGTCTAAGCGCCGTGTATCGCTAACGCGCACACTTTCCATACATTTTGTATACAAAAAATGTTGCCCTGGCCTAGGGAATTTTACTGGTGTAGTAGTATTGGCATATGGGGCTTGGCGTTGAGCGTGTTAAGAAACCAAACCAAGTTGGTGTACCGATTTCTCTGTTCTCAGCGAAAAAATGCGAACAAATGCAGTTTTCTTGTCATAAACACACGCCATTTTGGTATTCCGTATGCCAAGCAAAGCCGCATTTCCAAACGAACATTATACCAAATATTACTTACAAATCTGTGCAAAAATGTGTACAAAAAAGGTTGTATATCAAAAGATAAGAACCATTAGGCGCCTGTTACGGAATAACGATTATGTCTCAACTTTTCAAGCGATGAACAACAACTGGGTGCCACAGTGTACATGAATACAGTAGCTCCAAATCAATGTTTTAAGTTACCACACATCCTACTAAAATAATTATGTAATAACGCTGCTACGCCTGCTAACTATCCCGGTTCTAAAATCTCTAATTACCTGATTTACCCTGGAAACTGCCGTGACTTATAAGGTCGTAGGTTCTAACCCTGGTAGGCACTTTACTTTGTGTAAATTATTTCATCGCCACTGCTCTAGATAACTGTGAAGGAAAACGTCGTGAGAAAACCGGCAAATTCGAAGATATGTGACATCTATCAACCTGTATTGGGCCTGCGTGGTGGGTTATGGCCCACTCCCTCTCACAGAGAGGAGGCCTGTGTGCCAGCAGTGGGAACATTATAGGCTGATTATGCTACCATCGCATCCGAAACAGCATCCCAAATGCGTAACAGCTTTCTTTCACAATCCGAAAAATGTTGAAAGAAATTCCTAATGCATTGCTTCATATATTTGAAAGAATCGTCTGCTCCACAACGTAAATAACGCAATGAATGTTGTCGCATTGTCAAAAATAAAGGCATTGCAATTGTTAATGTATTACGCAATTACCCCGCAGGTCCTAAACGATTTGTGGATGTAAGTATTTAGATTAGATCAACCAATCAGAGCCTGCAGCTAAAATTAGATTTGCATGGATTATGGCTGCAGAATCCAGGGTTTAGTATGTTTAAACATTATCAAATTACTAACACAATGATGGTCGCTGTCTAAAACTGCATAAATTAGCTTTATTCCTGAATCAAATCAAACTACTGCAGCAGTAAGATATAGTTATAATAATAATACGCCGTTTATACCCTGTCCATTAGGCAAACCGTTTTTTGACAGATAGAAGTAGTGATTGCAGCAACACACACACATTGATTGTTACACGTACGGTATTATAATATCTGTAAGAAGCCATAAATAAGATAATTCAAGAAGATAAGACAGTTTATATATTTATTTTATTACTCATTTCAAAGTTATTTTTTTTTCGTAATCTGGAACAAGTACGTTCTAAGACAGCCGTCAAAAAATGGTTAACCTACTGTACAGGGTATAGTGACGCTTTATTTATCATAGAGTAAATTATTAATAAATTAGGTACTTATACAATATTATTGAACTTAGGTAGTGAAGGAAAACATCGTGAGGAAACCGGCATGTCCTAGAACAAAATGTTCGAAGACATGTGACATCCACCAATCCGCACTGGGCCCGCGTGGTGCATTATAGCCCACTCCATCGTATAGAGGACGCCTGTGTCCCAGCAGTGGGAACAATATACGCTAATTATGCTGTTTATCCTAGGTAGTTTAGTCTAATTACTGTCTTTGAATCTTGGACTTCTGCTTTTTTTATGCTATGGTATACTTTTATTCAACTTATCTACCAAAATCTAGTTTTGTCGTTTCTAAAAAAGGTTTTTAAGTTTCACGACCTACTTATTTTTTTTAGGGCTATTTTAGGGGATGATTTATATCTGAAGAATAAAATTGACAGTTTGACATAATTATATACTATACCAATATATTATTTCTCAGATAAAAGTTATCGGACTATTGAAAAACCAGCCCTTAAGTGCTTTTTACACTGAACAGGTAGACACAAAATTGACTTTCGATTATTAAGTAATCGAAAACAAAACTTGGCATAAAAAGTGCGCTTACACACGCATTCATATCATTTTTTTACACTAGGTAATCACAAGTAAAGGACGTCACTTCGTGATATAAAATACATACATAATCAGCCTATAACGTTCCCACTGGTGGGATAAAAGCCTCTCTGTGAGAGGGAATGGGCCGTAATCCGCCACGCGGGCATAGTGCGGGTTGGTAAATATCAGAGGTGCAATTCTCGTAATTTTAAGACCGTTCACAGTCAGAAGGCCAATTCTCTTAATTTAAAACGTTCAAAATCTAGTCGCAGTCTCATCTCAGCGACAAACAAATGTCAAAAACTTGTCAAAATGTAGGAAAATTAGAAGTATTTTTTGACAGATTGAGACTGAGATCAGACTGTGAACGATCTTAAAATTACAAGAATTACCCCTCTGATCACAGTCTCAATCTGTCAAAAATTGCTCGTAATTTCCCTACATTTTGACAAGTTTTTGACATTTGTTGTCGCTGAGATTAGACTGCGACTAGATTTTGAACGTTATAAATTACGAGAATTGGCCTTCATGTCTTCGAATTTTTGTCCTAAGACATATCGGTTTCCTCACGATGTTTTCCTTCGCCGTTTTTCAGAGTATTGATGATGAAATAAATTACACCTCGTAAGTCGGGCGTCGCCACTGCTCTCAATATTATAATCTCTCTCCAGATAAAAATACTGTATTTCAAAAACCAACTGTAAACTAAAGAACGTAAGGAACACAAACTAATTCCACCTTCTCCTTGTTCCAGCGTAACAATGTGGTCAGCTAAGAAGACCGACAGCAACAACGCCAGCACTCCGTCTGCGGAGGAGGAGATCAAAGTGGTGCTGGTGGGCGATACCCAGTGCGGGAAGACCTCGCTGGTGCAGAGGTTCGTCTCCGACACATTTATTGAGGTAAGTCTTTCATAGTTTAGATAAATTGATTTTGTCATAACGGGATTTTTTTTTGTTGGAAAGGGTATACTTTCCAAATGGTCCCATAGAAATTTCATCAAAAACGGTTCAGTAGTTTGGTTTTTAAACCAAAATTACTGGTAAAAATTACAACTTAAAAGTGAAAAATAAAATCTTTTTTGCAAAAAAAAATAACCGACTTCCAAAAACGACACTACAAAGTGAAAAATAACTTTAATTTCGGAAGTCGGTGGCAAACAACGAAAATGCGAACCCAACGACACCGACTTCCGAAATTAAAGTTATTTTTCACTTTGTAGTGTCGTTCCACAATCACACCCTACTGCCGTTCCGTCAAGGTAGCCCCACGTCACCAGGTTGGACTTACATCTTCCCACTTGTGTCCGGAGATGTTTCAGACACTTCTAAGTGGACCACGGAAGGTTACACCCTGCAGGAAGATGCTCCTGTGAAGCTAGGTAGTAAGTAGAAGAGGGAAGCCGGAAGAGTATCCTGCCACAGTTTACAACGGGCATCGGCTGGGTTTCTGTATAATAATAGTTTTGAAGATACGAAATGCGTAACAGTAGAGAAGGAAGGAGATCAGCAGTGCGATTCTGTAACCATCTCACCGTGAAAACTTAGGTGAAGTGAGCGTGGAGTGAGCTGTCATTCCAAATAATGCTAGGGATTGACACTACTGACAACTCACATCAAGCTCACTTCACTTGAGTTTTCACGGTGAGATTTTTACAGAATCGACCGGCCGTTATTGCAAGACGTTTATTCATGTGAAACTTTACTTTGTTTTTTATATTCGTCCATTAGTAACCTATTGTGGTAAGCAGCGTTCCTGTCTCACTGAGAGGAGGTCTGCGTCCCAGCAGTGGGAACATTATAGGCTAACTGTGCTCTGTCCGCAGAAACGCGTTTTTAATTGTTTGTAATTTCACAAGAAAAGTGTGATGGCCAATTGGTACAATTTTTCTTTAGAATATGGCAGTTAACTTCATAAACTTTTTCTTTTTTGGATCGAAGTTCCTTCGTTGCGAAAGGGGGCTAGACGGAAAAAATTAAGACCAAAAGTTGGAACGACACTTTTTGGTATAGTTGTAAGCCGTGCGGCGTGCGCGTGTTTCTCTGTCTCTCTCTTATAGAAAGCAAGCCAGTTATACTTCGTTCCATCCGGGTGTCCCTTGAAACCTCTCAAGTTTTTCTCTTTAAGCATAATATCCAACTATGTACGAACATAACTCACATGTAAAAGATTGGCAAATATGCAAGGTGTACTAGAAAATTACAGCTGATGGACACCTACCTACAATAAATTAATCAGATAACCTCCCAGAACACAGATGACCTCCCAGAGCACAGATAAGCGATACAATTATTATATATACGCAAATTGAGTAATTATCGTGTTATTGACAGACGCTTAATTACTATTAAATGAAGATCCTGACGTTGAAGTGTGTTAGATATCCGAAATGTAATCGTATCTTATTAATTACGGATAATCAGCCTATAATGTTCCCACTGCTGGGACACTGACCTCCTCTCCGTGAGAGGGAGAGTGGGCCGTAATCCACCACGCGGGCCCAGTGCATTGTGGGTGGATAGATGTCACATGACTTCGAATTTTTGGTTCTGGGACATGCCGGTTTCCTCACGATGTTTTCCTTCACTGTTTCGAGAGCAATGGTGATAAATAATTTACACTGAGTAAAACGCCTGTCTGGGTTTGAACCTACGACCTAAAAGTCGCGGCCGTTACCACTGGGCCACCACTGCTCTCCGGATAGTTAACGAAAATAATTAATTAAGCGCCTGTCTAGCGCCACTAGATGGCGCTGGCGTTCCGAATAGTCAAACGAATGACTCCGACATTTATATTTGTTGCTTACATCCTTCACATCACTCCCACCTAAAGGGGGGGGGGGGGTCTACATATTTATATGTAGGGAATTGTAATACACCGTAACTTTTTCGAAACTCTATGATAAGGAAGTTGTAAGTCTGACACCAAATGAATACAGCTAAATCAACGTCTAATTCCCTTACACATATCTCGCTGGAGAAAGCTGTCGCAACTCAATCTACACAATTAGGTACTGATAACACAAGACAGACAGAGATTAAATTTCACACACGCTAATTCCTGACAGTTCTAACTGACAGTTTGACAAGTTGTTTCGGTAAAATTACGAAGTAAACATGTTTTGGTGGAACATCGAGAGATGAAAAGGTCGCGATGAAATTGGGGAAACGGAATTTACTTTTTGTTTGCATTTTTCTTCTTTCTTTCTTTTGTTTTTTTCTTGGTGATTGAGTGAAAGGAAATGTCAGTGGGCTGTCATTGTCAAGATGTATTTGACATTAATAAATCAACTTTGTTTGCCTCAATATAGTGTCAATCATAGGGGTGTTTTCTGTCTTATGATTGACACTACACACAGACACTAACAGTTTTGGTCCTTTTAGATTCTGATTAAATTTGATTGTTATGAAACTCACATTTAGGTACTTACTTGTTCGCAGCAAGAGTTCCCCAGCTCTTTTCTCAACTTTTACAGTTAGCTACGCCTTTAACCAATTTTTTTCTTTTTAATTTCTTGGTCATATCTTGGAACTTTAAGGTCCTAGATCTTTGGAAGGCGGACTAGCAAAGGCCTGCTAGACTTTTTAATGAAATGAGGCATCTATTATTAGCCACTAATGTCCCACTGCTGGGCAAAAGCCTCCCTACTCTCTTTCCACCTCTCTCTGCCCAGAGCTGCCAAGGACCAATCTTCATTAAAGGAGTCCAGCTCATCCCCCCATCTCCGTCTGAGCCTGCAAATAATAAAGGATATTTAATAAAACACCTAACTTATCAAATATTTTATCCACCTCATACGTTAAAGTCACGGGGAGGTTAGAACTAAAATTGCAATATTCTCTGAAATTATTTCTCAAGCCACTAGTGTCAGTTCTAACATTACAATATTGCTTTCACAAAAGTCTCCAACCACCATATTTTATACAGGGTTAGTTTTCAAAGACCAGCCAAATTTAAGGGTGTGGTAGAACAGACCATCAGACTGAACAATTTTCTCCATGGGACCAAACATTGTAATCGCGAATAAAAATTCAGCGTCCCATACGTTTAGGTCGAGTAGGTATTGAAGGTTTCTATGGGAGGGTTGATCCATTTTTCGCGATTACGATATTGGTCCCATGGGACATTGAAAATAGCAACATTTAACACAACAGAGCAAGGACTTAGAAAAGAGCCGGGAAAGCAGTTGAACCCCGCACCTGGCCGCGATGGCTTTAAAAGATGCCCATCCATAGCTAAATATCACCCATCTTTTCACTAGTCTTATGCTTACTCTAGGATGCATATACTTTCCTATCCTAAAGGGCACGTATTCCCTGCTTTGCGGTGCCCCCCGGTCTACTCTTTGGTATTCAATGGCCTCTGTACCACCATGACACATGAGGCTACAAGGACTAGTGCGAATCTTGGGGTTGGAACGTTGGGCTTGGAGATATTGGTCTCATGGAGAAAGTTGTTCAGTTTGATGGTCTGTACCACACCCTTAAAGGCTGGTTTGAAAATAAACCCTGTAATTTAACCCTTCGTTTAATAAAAACATCACGTTTACCAAGAAACCGTTTCACACGTCTCATTTGGACGTGAAAATGCAAAAAAGACTAGTGAGTTTGAGCCTAAGATAACATCCTGTCGTTAATTTGTCCTAGCTGGGTGACGGGAAGCTTTGAGATGTTCCACGAAGGCTACAAGAAGGATACTGTCTATGTGATAGTCACTCTAGTCTTATCTTGCACTAAGTCGATTTTCGCCGTGCGCCACCCACCGCAGTCACCCGCCACATACGACCTGTCGCTGACTAAACTCGACCGTGAAAATACTCAAAACACGGCAAAATAACGTAATGTCTTAATTTGATAAACACGTTTTAGGATGCTCTCTATAATCCTCTTCTTCTTCTTGCTAGCATTCTTGTCAGAGCGATCGTGGTCCTCATGTAGTTTCTTGTCTAAGGGCTGATGTGATTCGCCTCACGATTTTTCGCCACCAACTTCGATTTCTAGTGTTTTTTTGTGTACACATTACAAGGGATCACCCACTGCGGATTTAATTTCGTCAGTCAATCTCATGAGTGAGCGTCCGCGTGATCCAGTGCCCTCCACTCTACCCTGCACGACAAGGCGCTCCATAGAGTCAGTCACCCTCACGCCTCGAGACATGTCCGAAGTATATCTGGGGGTTTTTCTATCTATAATAGGTATGAATTTATTTACAAAAAAAAATGTATATACGTAGTTTATCAGCCATCTTGTTACCATAACACAAGCATTAGGTTGCCTAGCTTGGGACTAGATGGCGCTGTGTGAAATGTCCAGGGATATTATTATTATTTATTATTATTTTATGAGGATGCGCGTTTGAACCAAAACAGATATAATCCTGTACCTATATTTAACATAAAATAGAGCTAGAAACAAGAACGCTCATTACTCCGTCAAGAGACATGTGTAAAAACAAAAAAACAACAAGTCGACAAGTGTTTTACTTCGTCCTAAATAAACATCCGCCACGTTTTGTGGAAGCAGTGAGAATCCGGTTTACATATTTATGAATGACCATACAGACATGGGTTCGGGATTTCTTACAGGACTGAGTTTATTATGTTTGGGTAGAGAAACACAGTTTCACTGAGGGGTTAGTGGCTAAACAAAAACAGCCGAAATGGTCTATCGAAAGTTAAGCTACGCTTGCCGCGGTCGGTTCATGGATGGGTGACCATCCATTACATATTGAGAGCCATCCGTGCATCGGAAAACACGTTAAGTCATTCGTAGATTTTTGACAGTTGGTACGGGTAGAAGCCCAAAAACTGACAACCAGTCTTACCAAGGGGTGTCGTGTTACCCAGTAACTGGGTTGTGGAAAGTTGCTCCATGTAAAATACTGGCATTGCTGTGAGACTCACAAATTCTACCTCTTTATAATATCGGTATAGATTTCTGCCTCTTTCCCTTCCCTACTACGCGTTGTTAAATGGAAAAACTTCGAAAAATAACAGTAAAAATTCCAAAACCTTTTCATATTTCAATCCATTATCGCGATCCACTAAACAATGCGCTGACAGCACCCACAATGCGATCACCAACAAAAATTAAAGCTCACTTTGTCACCATTAATACCGTTTTAACGAGCACCCGACACTGATTGACACAAAAAAATGTGCGCTTTACATTGATGGTTCGACAAGAACAAATGACTGAATTACAATGCAATCTAACAAATTGGCCAGCAATGGAACGGTGCTATCGATTTTACGGCCTAACACCACAAAATACAAAAGGTAACAGAAGTCAAAGAGACTTTGATAATGAAAGAAAGAAAAAAAAGTATTTATTGCGACTCGCACAGGAAGATCATAAAACTAAACTAAACAATCAAAAATAAAAAAAACATATTATATTGAAAAAAAATCTGCAACAAAATCTTATAAAACCAGAGGTGTTGCATACTGTTACAGTAAAGCAAGTCCGAAACGAGATGATCCGGCAGAGAGCCAAAAGTTGTCGATATAGCTCACAGAATAAGCAAGCTGATGTGGCTATGGGCCGGCCATATTAGCCGTAGAACCGATGACTGTTGGGGTAGACGTGTTCTTTAGTGGAGACCGCGAATCGATAAACGTAAGCTGGGACGCCCTCAGGCTAGGTGAAGCGGCGATCTTCGCAGAATGGCTGGTAGCAGCTGGATGAGAGTTGTCGAAAATCGAGTTGAATGGTGTGCAATAGGAGAGGCCTATGTCCAGCAGTGGATTGCTATAGGCTGATGATGATGATGACGACAGTAAGGTTTTGATTTTTTTTTTTTATTTATTTACTGATATTTTAATACAGTGGTAGTTAAATAATTCTAAACTCGCCAAACTTTTACGTTTGATGGCGAGAAGGGCTCTTATACATAAAATACCTACTATTTATACATATATTATAAAAGAAAATACAAAAAGGAAATATAAATAAAAGTACGTCTCATTAAATATAACTCTCTAGTGTACAATGTGTTTAGTTTTGTTTGCAATCCTGTATAATGTTTTTTAATTTTGTCTTAAGTGACAGTGACCCTTTACTAATTTTGACATTTTTTCTTAATAAATCTATTTTGTTAAACATTTTAGGTACCAAATACTTAGATGTTCTCTTACCATAATAATTTGTTATCTGTGGTATGAAGTTCAAACGTCATGCTTTAGCACATTGTATACCTTTTTCAGTAGTAATGACCTACAATGAAAAATAATTATAGCATCCTGACTACGCGCCGTTTATGATCCATTTCGGTTCGTGTAATTTCTTCACGTCCACTTCTTTCTTCTTCTTAGTGTCACTGGTACGACTGTATCATCTTGTTTTCCCAAAACTTTGCCACTTCCACGTCGTTGTCGGTGGTAGCGCTGTCACTGACTGCATGTCTTGGGACACAGAGGGCAGGATAGGAGGTGGAGCATGGTTTGTGACACAGCTCCACAATCACACCCTACTGCCGTTCCGTCAAGGTAGCCCCACTTTACCAGGTTGGAGTTACATCTTCCCACTTGTGTCCGGAGACGGTTCAGGGACTTCAGTGGACTATGTCAGACGTCCTCTCAATAATCCTTTTATTTCCTTCTACTTCTATGGCTTTCAGCATGATCATTTAATCGATTTATTGGCGAACTTGACCTTCTGACCTATCATGGTTATTCACATTTTAACCACAGTTTTTTTTTTACAGGGAATTTCGAAATCGTTTTCGTTTGATGCTTGACTAAATTTATCTATGTGAACGAATGGAATTTAGCTAGGGTATGTTTCAGACTGTTGTGTCGCATGAATTTGGAACTGAACCAATATATCCATCTATACTAATAATAAAGCTGAACAGTTTGTTTTGAACGCGTTAATCTTCAAAAAAATATTTTTCATTTGATAGCCCATTTCTAGAGGAAGGCTATAGGCTACTTAGCATCACACTAGAGCCCTTAAGAGACGAGGAAAAACAAAAAAAGTCAAAAGAATACTGAGCGAAAAGGATGCGAGCAGACGATGCGGGGCGAAGGTTGGAGCAAAGGGGTCTACTCCGAAGTGGTAAATGTATCGTATCGGTCGACTGTTTGGCCGTTTCCTGCTATGAAGTTGCTATTTGGTTCGGTCGGTCCCAATCCTACACTCCTACACTCTTTCGAATATTGACTATGGTCCCGCCCGACCCAACTGAGCCGATCCGAACTTCTTTCGCATTTTTCAATACGATTTTTTGTTGATCTAGGTTTTAGGCACAGTTTTTTATTTTGAATGCATTTTACATCCTGTCTCTTCTGTAATACAAGTCATTTGCTGCTGGAAAATCTGTAATGAATCTATTGCAATTCATGGTTTTAATAATCGTCAGTTGTGGAGGTCACATAGTCAGTTGCTCCGTGTAAAATACTGGTATTCACCTTCATCCGGTTAGACTGGCAGCCAACCCCAACATAGTTGGGAAAAAGCTAGGCAGATGATGATGATGATTCATAGTCGTTAATTCACTTTGTGACAGAAAATTAATTATCTCAGTTCTGACAGATCTTTGAACCGTTCTGTACACTTAAAATATCGTTTCTTGCTACTTAAAGCAACAATAAGTACGTCCCTCTTTTTCCTTATTCCGTATACAATGACAAACAATACGATAATAAATGATAACTCTAGCAATACTAATGCATAAATAACTTATGTTTAAGCCTCATTATAATAAATCTACACGTTCATGCTGTTAATTCTGTAATTATTAACTAATTACCTTCTAAATTGCGGTCCGAACAAGCAGGCCAATTTCAAGGAATTTTGGCACCTAGGCAAAAACATTACGTTTAACATTAAATGTTTTGCTAACAAAATGAGTATTAGGGCTGATTTTTTAATTGACAGATAATTTTTATTCGTGGAATAAAATTGACCTCTGACAGTTTATGTGTCGAAGAACTGTCAAAAATTCAAAATGATTCCTCCGATAAAATTATCTGGCGTTAGAAAAATCCGCCCTTAGATAGGTAATATTACCTTACAATGTGTAGACGACAAATACGACAATAAATGTGTATGTAAAGCGGTAACTACAACGCCACATGCGAACAACGCGTCATACAGACGTCACGCAAATCCTGCATCTCGCAAGCAGAGTTTACCGCGCAATTAGCATAGATACAATTTCCCAACATCAATCGTTGGGCAGTTGTCCGGCAGACACAACACCCATCTGGTCGGAGGATCCTCCCTTTTCTATGGAGGATGAGTGAACTTTACACCCTGTTCCTCATACCTCTAAAAATTAAAACTCTGGCAATACTAATGCATAAGAGTATTTGAGAGCAATCAAATAAATCCTAGTATCGAAATTAAAAAAGTGTTTTTTTCAATCAAACTAAATTGTGATGGGCTGACTGTGGGTTTTGCAAATCTCTGACTTGCTTTAACGACTAAACTATTGGATACTAGCTTTTGCCCGCGACTTCGTTCGCGTGGAATAGTGACTTTCGGCAGATTTTATTTACATTTTTCCGATGAATTTTCAGTACTGAATTGATGCCGACTCTTGACCAATAGATGGCGCTGTATGTCCGGAATAAATTTTATTTTATTTTATTTTTTGTAATAAAAACTATCCTATGTCCATTCTCAAGTTCCAAACTATGTCTGTACCAAATTTCACACAAATCGGTTCAGTAGTTTAGGCGTGAAGCAAAGACAGACAGACAGACAGACAGAGTTACTTTCGCATTTATAATATTAGTTTGGATATTTGATTAAATTTTCGTATGCAGGCTGGGAACGGCATTAGCTATGCGTGCCGCGATTGTTCCGTGGATGAGTGACCCTCTTTACATACCAAGAACCCTCCGTGTCTCGGAAAGCATGTTATACGAAAGACAGCCAGGACCAACGGGTCCTGACTGTCATTCATGGATCTTTGACAGTCGTTACGGGTCGTCAGAAGACCGAAAGTATAACAATCCGTCTTACGGGTTTCGTATTACCCAGTAACTAGGTCGTGGAGGTCAGATAGGCAGTCACTCTATGTAAAATAATGGTACTCAGCTGCATCCGGTTAGACTGAAAGCCGACCCCAGCATAGTTGGGAAAAGATGAGAAAGAAAAGCAGATGATGAGACTGAGAACTGGCATTAGACATACGCAGTTTAATTTACTGTCGTATCCCCACTATGTATATCATACTTATTGCTAAAACAAGAACTGGGTGTACTTGACACAGTAAAGAAAATTCCAATTAAATAGAAAACCACCCAAATGCCTCAGCAAAAACCTTCAGCCCCACAATAAAAGGTACAATTTGAGTGACCCTCTCCTATCCCACGTACTAATGTACCTACAAATAAGTGAGATTTATGGGGTTGATGTGAGCGGAAAGGACTTCGGTGAGCGCCGCACGATGCCGTTCGAGAGTACTCGGAAGGAAGCAAGGAGGGTGGATATAGGTGGCACGGTGTTGGGGACATTCTAAAAGTTATAGTTACAAAAAATAATACAGCAAACGATCAATTACGCGGCTTCACAGGCCGCGACCTACGATTTCAAGCAAGGCCTTTATTTTGTGTAAGTTATTTCATCACCACTGCCCTCAAAACGGCGTAGGAAAACATCGTGAAGAAACAGGTTGTCTCAGAACAAAAACTCGAAGACACGTGACATCCACCAACCTGCACTGGGCCCGCGTGGTGGTGGATTATGGCCCACTCCCTCTCACAAAGTAAAAGCCTTTGTTGCAGCAGTGGGAACATCATAAGATGATTATATTACTATTACAGGTTGTATATTTAGGGCTTAATACCTTGACTGTGTCTATAGTCCGTTGACCCTATAGTCAGCTATCAGTTATCAGCCCTTTCCAGACTATGCTAGGGTCGGCTTCCACCTCATAATCAGCTTACATAAAATTATAAGTTTATTTTTCTTCTACAATACCTTTTTTTTTGTCCTATCGTCATTAGATACGCATCGGACTGTCTCCTTGGTATAATGGTCGCGAGTGCTACCGCTGAGCATGAGGTCCTGGGTTCCATTCCCAGTTTTAACAGTTTTATTTCGCTTTTCCATCTGAACTTTCTCTTTTTTTTTCTGGAAATGTTAAATTTCTGGTACCTATATTCATATTATAAAAATGTGAAAGTTTGTATGGTTGGATGTTTGTTACTCTTTCACGCAAAAAGTACTGAACGGATTTGAATGAAATTTGTCACACAGATGGTTTATAATCAGGATTAACATATAGGATACTTTTTATCCCGATATCCCCACGGGATCGAAACTTATGCGGGTGGAACCGCCGGGCGCAGCTAGTAGCTTTATATGTCGTCGTGTATACCTACGATAAAGTTATCAGTTGCTATGAACAATTCCGTACAAACACTATCAAAATTGCTTGAACAATTCTGGACATCGTAAATTCGACACAAACAAACGAAAACTGACAAATATTTAGGATGAATCTAACCATTTTCTACTTGATAGATCAATGTGCAATCAATCGAGTTATTGGCATTGACCACCGTTTTTGTGCTTCATTGAAAGTAAAATCGTTGAAGAGGAGAAATGGCGTTCTTAATGATAGCTGATCGTCTGTTGTGTTTATTTAGGATCGGAGGATTGGTTTCTATTCTTATCGTACAAAGTTTCTGGACTGAAAATTTTGGTGTAACAACGCTTCGATAGATTTTACCAATTGTATCTTTTAAAGACGTGTCGTTTTTTACGTGTGGCATCTAATTATTAATTATTTAAAAGTAGGAAAACCAACAGCTAAACCAAATTAATAACAACATTGTATAAGCGACACAGAGCCAATTACAGGTTCTCACGAGTAGAGAGATATAGATTTATGTTACCCAGGATAGCTGCGTTTTTGAAGTGAAAACTTCTTTAGCGGCGTTGTGCAGTTTTTTCTGATGGGTAAAAAATTTTAAACTCGCGTCAGGACACGTGACCTGATCGAAAATTCGTAAGACGGAGCTCGCGTCAGGACACGTGACCTGATCGAAAATTCGTAAGACGGAGGGAGAGTTTTTTGTGAAGGGTAAAAAATGTAAAACTCGCGTCAGGACACGTGACCTGGTCGAAAATTCGTAAGACGGAGCTCGCGTCAGGACACGTGACCTGATCAAAAATTCGTAAGACGGAGGGAGAGTAGACCGCATTCCAAAATATCAAAAAATCACAACGTTAATATTCAAGTTTTCACTTCTGCCGGCACTCCTGGAGTGCAGCCCGTTTTTTTTCTTGGTTTTAAGTTTTTACATGTATAGCATAGCATTAAACTGTCATTCGTAGATCTTTGACAGTCGTTACGGGTAGTTAGAAGTCTAAAAAGTCTGACAGTGTCTTAGAAACGGGTCCTGCAGTACGATTCTGTAACCATCTCACCTTGAAAACTTAGGTGAAGTGAGCGTGGAGTGAGCTGTCATTCTAAATAATGCTAGGGATTGACACTACTGACAACTCACATCAAGCTCACTTCACTTGAGTTTTCACGGTGAGATTTTTACAGAATCGACCGGCTGTTAGCCAGTAACTGGTCTATGGCGTGGCTAGCTGACATAATATGGCAAATATTATAATTTAATTTCATATTCTGTATCTCGTAATGTTAATTACTTTGCATACCTACTATTGTTTAGAAGCAAGTTTTCTATCTGAACGGGGAGTTTTTTGCGCCACTTCTTCTTCCCAGCGAAATTACTAGGAAGTGGTGAAGGGCGGCCGTTTGGGCGGGACTGTCATATGTAATTTTGACGTTCAAAAAGTGGCCAGCCTAATTTGAATATGTAATAATAAATTAATTTTGATGTTGTTTATATGGAGGTCAGATATGCAGTCACTCCAAGTAAAACACTGGTTTTCAGTTGCATCCGGTTAGACTGGAAGCCGACCCCAATATATTTGGGAAAAGGCTAGGCAGATGATGAAGATGGTGATGATGATGAATCATTGAATCCTGCAGAAACTCCTCCATTAATGTATAATTATTACTTATACATACAGTTTTTATACAGTTTCATATTTGTTTTGAACCAATAAAGCAGAAATGGTTTGTATTGGTGCTCACATTCGGTAGACCAACACTGCTTTTAATCACTACTAAGTAAATATAAGCAAATAATGTAGGTATTTTGCGACTTACCAACTTCAAGGGTTAACTAACACTATTCTAATCATTTCTATAGACATAGCAATACAAGTTTCTGAAGTAACTTCCCTCTGACTCTCTCTCTCTCTCTCTCCCATCATAGCCATATTCTACTTCCTTTTCTCTGATAATATCTGCCTAGCCTTTTCCCAATAATGTTGGGATCGGCTTCTAGTCTAACAGGATCTAGCTGAATACCAGTATGTTTCATGGAGCGACTTCCTATCTGACCTCCACATCTCAGTTAGCATGATACCCCTTAGTAAGACTAGCTGTGAGACTGTTGACCTTCTGATTACCTGTAACGACTGTCAAAGTACTTCTATCTTCCTTTTCTGTGGTAATCACACCATTAATGATCAAAGGAATTACCAAACACCTAGTTTCCCTTGCTTGCGTTATTGTATTGAAGTATATCAAACGTAAATCATTCTTGAACAGGATCATGATCATTATCATCATTCTCAATTTATTTGCGGTCGGCGCAACATGTCTTTTTCTTCCATACTTCTCTATTAGTCATCATCTCGGTAGCCACCCTCTGTCTAGCCATATCATCTTTCACACAGTCCTTCCATCGTTGTACCCAATACCAAGTTCAAATAAAAATATGGCATAACTCACATTATGGCCGAGACACCTAGGTACATATTTTCCGTAAGCATAATACTATTTTCATTTTAGTAAAACTACGTAAGGCATCTTAGCCCATAATTTCTTGTAATATTCTGTCCGGACTATCTTTTCTCAGCTGGTTACTCTATCCAGTATTTTGATACACATTCTTAGTATATGTTAGAATAAAAATAAGTACCCATGAGCTGTTACTTCGGCTATAAAAAGCGACCCGAGAGGGTGAATAATGATATTGTTGAGAAGAGGAACGGTGTTTTTGTTGATGAAGCTGCTACATACACATATATATATATTCACGCTTTTTTCCGCTGCGGAAGGCTGAAACTACAAAACACCTGCTTCGATCCTGACATACTCATTTGCTACGTTTACATTAATACATCAGAGGGGCAATTCTCGTAATGTTAAGAACGTTTACAGTCTATTCTCGGTCTCAATCTGTCAAAAATACCTCTAATTTCCCTACACTTTTGACAACTTTTTGACATTGATTGTCGCTGAGATGAGATTGTGACTAGATTTTGTACGTTTTTAATTACGGGAATTGATCTTCTGGTCATACACGCACGTATTAGGGTATTCAGTATATACTAGAAGTATATGTGCCTATATATTACCCAAATAATAAGCTTTGAATATCAGAATGGTTACTAGTTAGTTATTTACTGTGTGTGTTTGAAGGTTATTATTTGAGTATGGCTTGTAGGGAAAAAGTTTTATGAAGTAAAGCACAGATAGACAAGGCTAAACATTTATTCAAATTTAGGCTTGTCAGAAATTAATCAGAAAACTAGTCGTCCGTTCGTAAAACTAGGTTATCATGGAGAAGAAGGACAAGAAACTCCATGGAAACAGTATTAAAGTATTCTATCGATACATTTCTTACGTTGTCATAAATTATCGTTATCTTTAAAAACAATTAATTCTATCTCTTGGACAACGGTACAAGAGAACTCAAAATAATAGCCACAAAATAACAATAGCTAGGAATATTGGCCATATTATGACTTACACAACAACGTGAGTCAAGCAATAATTATTATTGCTTATTATGACTATGTTGTTGTGTAAGTCATAATATGGCCAATATTAAGGTATAATATCAAATTACTTAACTTACGTGACATCTGGTCGATCTAATCCACATAACAACGGCACTTAAACTAATCGGCAAGCGTTGCTTAACCTCGACGATCGATCGATCGTACGGCTGTTATTATTTAGCCACAAGCCCCTACACATCTACTATCCCAAAATTATAATTCGAGAACAAGAAAAGAACAACAAATTATGTTTCACAAACAAGTATAATTCGAGAAAAGAAACCGATTCTAAATACGGGTAGATGTATTGAGAAAGAAGAAAAGAGAAGGCATATTTAGACAAACGTAAATGAAAGAGACAAAGAACTAAGTGAAATGTTTGTTAGAAGAAAGTTCATAATTCGTTTTAAAACGTAAGTACGTAGACGTACTTTTTGAGACACGACTGCCTACTTCATTTGGGTGTAGGATTTAAGTTTTCTTAAGTATTTCCGTAAAATTCTTTGAAGAAACTCGCTCTTGTGGCCTGTTTTTTTAAGGTTCCATGCCGCAAAAGGAAAACCGGAACCCTTACGAGTATAAGATCACTTCGTTGTTCGACGAAGGTAAAAAGTACATACCTAATTAAACCTTTAAAATCTGGAATAAGTACTAATTTTGTTTAAGTACAAAACTAATTTAATTTTAAACGTTATGTTTTTCCTTAGGTGCCAAAATTCCTTGAAATTGGTCTAGACTAACTGACCGCAATTCAGAAGGTAATTAGTTAATAATTACAGAATTAACAGCATGAATGCGTAGAATTCTGGATATGAGGCTTAAATATACGTTAAATATTTAAGAAGCCACTCACCCCTTCTTCATACGGTTTTACAGACTCTACTTTAGAGGCATGAGGAACAGGGTGTAAAGTTCACTCAACCTCCATAGAAAAGGGAGGATCCTCCGACCAGACGGGTGTTGTGTCTGGCGGGCTATTGCCCAACGATTGATGTTGGGAAATTGTATCTATGCTAATTGCACGGTAAACTCTGCTTGCGAGATGCAGGATTTGCGTGACGTCAGTATCACGCATTGTTCGCATGTGGCGTTGTAGATACCGCTACACTACAAAACATCGAAATGTCTTTAATAAATTAAATCAGCCTATAATGTTGCCACTGCCGGGAAAATCAGCCTATAATGTTGCCGCCACTGAACTTGTAGTTTTAAATTCGTCCTTAAATAATTCCAATCCAGCCTGTCCCTTCTTGGCTTCTCCTAGCAACGCCCTACTAAGCCGAAGTCCGTACCCCACAGGGGGTGCCCTTAGCCTGTAGTTGCTTAGTTTTTGTTTTTTAAGCCCTGGCTGTAGGCCTTAATTTATTGAGGCATCCATAGGAAGCCCGGTTAAGCAGACGATAACTGGTCAGGTTGAACTACAAGACGTCATTTATTAAAAAAAAAACACTCGCATGATTCGCATGCCGGCCGCGACCGCCAGGTGCGACGGTGGCAACAACCGACAGAGTGTCGGTCATCCGTCGTGACGTCACAGCACGCTGTCGGTAGGATGTGACGTGCCCTACGGCTCCACGAATTTTACCGAGCAACACAATAATAAAGAGACACTGAAACTAATTTAATTATTTTCAGTAGAATTTCTAACTGCCAAGAAGTTACAGTAAAGAGAAAATTAATTAAAATACAAACTCAATTTTAAAGTTTATTCGTTGTTTCTCTTTGACTATTAAGATGTGAAACTTCCATCTTGTTTTAATAATAGCATTATTATTTATTGGTACACTCAGAGCTACATTACAAAGTCAAGGAAATTAATTGTTTATCAAACTGACTATCAACTTAAATTGTCCGTATTGGAATTATAACTTTGCAAGAGATAATGGCGCCGATTCCCTTGTTCACAAACTAAACTAAATTTAAGTACAATGCATCTATTTCTTTCTATTTCATTAAGAAAAGGACAGAAGATAAATATTAGTTTAGTCCTGTCAAATTAGTCAGCGCATGACGTAAATTGACGTATTTTTAGTAGCCATGTTTTTATTCACGTCTAATCTGTCTATGGAGTATCCTAATTTGACAGGAATAAACTAATATTTTATCTTCTGTCCTTTTCTTAATGAAATAGAAAGAAAAAGATGCACAGAAATTAAATTTAGTTTAGTTTGTGAACAAGGGAATCGGCGCAATTGTGTTACCTAGTAAGTAGAAACTAATCTGCATTTGCGAGTTATTTGCCAAAAATGTAAACAAATATGAGTTTATGGAAAAATAACTTTCATTCCTACACAATAAAATTCAGTTTACGCTAGAACTTCAATCATTTTTAAGACTTTTTCAATAGTGCCAGTCACTTTGAAATCAATATAATTACCATTAAAATAAAGTTGGTATTTGTATTATTTGTACATAACTTTGAATAGACTTTAGGTTGTGGAGGTCAGATAGGCAGTCGTTCCATGTAAAGCACTAGTATCTGCATTCGGTTAGACTGAAAGCTGACCCCAACATAGCTGGGAAAAGGCTAGACAGATGATGATATTCGAATCATAAATGGCATTCTTTGACAGTTATGTAACATGCCTATACATATCACGACAAATTGATGTAGTGTGTCAATATTAATAAATATACAAATTGCCCTGCCAGCCCTTAGATAAATTATAACAACAACACAAATCGATGTAAGGTTTCTGAAGTTATTTATTGATGGGTGACCATTCCTTCTTTATCAATTCTCTCCGTGGCTAGGATAGATACAGCACCCTAATTGCGTAGCACACAATCTGATTCATTTTGAAGGATATTGCTAATCTATTGCTTTATATGTTCGAACAATTTGTCTGCTCAGTAACGTAAATAACGCAATGAATGTTGTTGAACTGTCAAAATGAAAGCGATTGCTACTGCTATGTTACGCAATTACCCCGCAGGGCTTTAAAAAAGACAAGACAACAAGCTTTAGGCAGAATGATCGCATTGTAGATATTATCTACATCAGGGTTTTTCATCGTGTGGGTCGCGACCCCCTAGGGGGTCGCCAAGCCTCTTTAATGGGGCCGCCGTTTCTTTAAAATTATAGGAGGTTCCAAATGGAATCAAACACTTCAAATCTTCAGTGGTTGCTTGTGGGAATTTTATTTTTCTGTTTAACCAAAAGTTACCCAAGGACTTGAATTCCAAGTTAGAAGCAGCGGAGGGAAGGGGGTCGCGAAATATTTTCCGTACTAAGGGGGCCACGCCATGAAAAAGTTTGAAAAACACTGATCTACATGAATACCTGTCGGTAGGTACGTATTGAAAATCCAACCTCGATTTTTCTGCTGAAATAAGGTAAAAAGCGGCACGAATTGGATTGAATTGAAATCAAGAGTACATAGTTACATACTTACCAACCTTGAAAAAGGTTTATTTACCTACTTATAACAAAACATCTCATCAGTATTTTCTAGAACGGATAGTAAATAATTTCTTTACATACATAGACACAAATGATAACAGCTGCACGGATCTATTGAAGGTAAGCTACACTTGCCACGGTCAGTTCATGGATGGGTGACCAGCTTTAAATACTAAGACCCCTCCCTGCCTCGGAAATTACGTTAAGCCGTTGGTCCCGGCTGTCATTCGTAGATCTTTGGCAGTCGTTACGGATAGACAGAAGCTCAAAAGTCTGACAACCGGTCTTACCAAGGGGTATCGTGGTACCCAGTAACCGAGTTATGGAGGTCAGTTCCTAGTCGCTCCATGTAAAATACTGGTATTCAGCTGCATCCGGTTAGACTGGAAGCCGACCCAAACATAGTTAGGATAAGGCAGATGCTGATGAATAGAAAAGAATAAACGTCTATTTGTCTTCAGTATTACAGCTTGTAGTAGCTAAGTATACTCGTACCTACTAATTAGGAGTATAAACGTGAAAGTTTGTATGGATGGATGTTTGTTACTGTTTCACGCAAAAACTACAGAACGGATTTGGATGAAATTTGGCACACAGATGTTTTATAACCAGGATTAACATATAGGATACTTTTTATCCCAATATTCCCACGGGATCGAAACTTATGCTGGTGAAACCGCAGGGCACAGCTAGTACATTTATATAAGGCCCTACATTAATAATTAGTAGAAGAATATCAAGTTCGAATATTGTCTAGGATTCATGGCGCCCTTCATTATTTAGGTCACGTAAATTGCTCACTAATTAGTTAGTTTTAGGTAGGTAGGTAGATTTTCTGTTTACAGTAGATACTAATTAAAATGACAAAACGATTTTAGTCAAGTTTTGCAAAGGTCGAACCTAACTATACCTACCTTATCATAAATTTTATAATTAGACTAGCTGCGCCCCGCGGTTTCATCCGCGTAAGTTTTGATCCCGTGAGAATATCGGGATAAACTATTTCAAACTATTTATCATTATTAAATGTTTTATTTAAATAATTGTGTTATTATCTGCGCATAATGTACTTACCTAGTGCATGCTGTGCTTTTCTGTAAGTGATGAGGCGCTTAGACAATGTACAAATTATAAAGTAACCGTGTACTCATTGTTGAAAAGCCTAATAAATAAATAAAAAGTATCCTATATGTTTATCCTGCCAAACACCATCACACCACCACCATCTGTGTGCCAAATTTAATCCAAATTCGTTCAGTAGTTTTTGCGTAAAAGAGTAACAAACTTCCATCCATTCATCCTGCCATCCATCCATCCATCCATCCTGCCATCTATCCATCCATCCAAACCAACTTTTACCTACATTTATAATATTAGTAGGATTTTATTATACTACTAGCTTCTGCCTGCGACTACGTCCGCGTGAAATTTCGGCCCCAGACACAATGCGTCGCATGCCATCACCTGCCCGCACTATTACGTGCTATTACCTACTTCTGCGTTTTAGCTCAGCGTTCTTACTGACTTTTTGGAACGAAGTTCCTCATCGCGCGTTGCGTAAGGGCGCTAGACGGAAAAAATTAAGACCAAAAGTTGGAACGACACTTTTTGCTATAGTTGTAAGCCATAAGGCGTGCGCGTATATCTCTGTCTGTCTCTCTCTCTCTCTCTCTTTGAACTTTGTTTCATGAACGGGTGTCACCTCTCAAGTTTTTTTTGTTTTCCTTCGGCTCCTAAAGGCCACAGCGTTATGTTAAATTGAATTGCACTATCAAATACAAAAATAATTTTTCAAATCCGACCAGTAGTTCCAAAGATTAGCGTGTTCAAACAAACAAACTCTTCACTTTTATTAACCGACTTCTAAAAAAGGAGGAGGTTCTCAATTCGGATGTTTGTATTTTTTTTTTAATGTTTGTTCGCGCATACTATTCGCTTGCCAACCGATTTGAAAAATTATTTTTTTGCTGGAAAGGGTATACTTTCCAAATGGTCCCATAGCAATTTCATCAAAAACGGTTCAGTAGTTTGGTTTTTAAACCAAAATTACTGGTAAAAATTACAACTTAAAAGTGAAAAATAAAAACTTTTTTGCAAAAAAAAAAATCAACCGTCAAAGTTTTTTATTAGCATAGTATTTTAAGTATATGTATTTTAAGTTCTAAAAATGTTGCCAAGTAAGTGAAGTCGTTGTAATTTCTTATAGGGTCTTAGCATTATGCTCAACAATGGCCGTTTTGCGTGGATGTAACGCATGTTTTCCTCCAACTTGTAATTTATTTTGTGTTTGTGTTCTTTTTCTGCGACATGTTTACCACAAATAAAGGAATATTCTTTCTTTCTCTCTATTGAGAAATAAATTTGTTTAAGTAAGTATAAATAAACCATAATAGGTACTTTTGCATTCATTTATCAATAACTTAACAACAGTTTTTTTCTTCAACTCGACTAATAAATCTATTCTTGGACCAATAAATATACTGGCTGGCATACCGAAGAGGCATTTAAAAAAAACATGGCGCCGACATTCCACGAAAGAACGCTTACAATTTGTGGTGTATGGACCGATGGTATTTCTATGGTGATCTAGTAAAAAATAGTGGTTATTCTTAAATGTAATGATTGATGTTTAAATAGGTAATTGAGTATACGTAGAGATTTTTTATATAACAGAATACAATAATGATTATATTCTTCACGAGGCAGGGGTTCTAACTCAAAAAAAAAAAAAAAAAACAATTTGAATAGTTGTTATAAAATTAGACAGCACCAGGGTGAATTGCGTAACACACTTTCTATGACAATCCGAAGGAAATAAATTCATAATCCATTGCTTCTTACGTTTAAAAAATTCGTCTGCTCGACAACGTAAATACCTAAAGCAATGAATGTTGTTGATTTGTCAAAATAAAAGGCATTGGAATTTTATTGTGAGTGTGTTTCGCAATTACCCCGCAGATTCTATATAGCAGGGTTTCGAAAATCGGCAGATACTTTATCAACACTTAAAACAGAACTGCATACCATTTTTCCACAAAAAAACAGTGCAATCTCAACTCCCATTTTTTATTTCAAAATAGGAATGCATATCTAAAACGCAGCAATTTGTAAATACAGTGCGCGTTACACCGCACGGGGACAAAAGGACGGTTCACACCCGCAGACTGTGATTTATTTCACACAGTACAGTGCGCCAGGAATATGTTGGATGGCAACGCTTAAAAATATTGTTGAAGCTACGAGTACATTATTTTTTCCGAGTAATCTCCCGCATTAACATTGGTTAAGCTAGTATATTCTCGTGCTAGTTTTTATTATAATTTTTCAGCCTCTAGGAACTCACTGTCGAATACAGGGACCTCTCTATTAGACCATATTTAACCTAAATTATCTTAAACCTAAGTGCCCCCGTCTAGATCACGATCTCAATCTATAAATTAATGTTACGTAGCACGTACCTTGGCTAAGCATTATTCCTCTCACTGTCACACGGATAAGTCGCACAACTGTCAAACTACAAGATAAAGACGGGAACATCTAATGAGCCAAAGCATAAGCGTAGTGACGTTTATAGATTTTGGCCTTATTAACAAAATATTAACAAACATCTTTTATTGCACACACCAATAAAATAATAAGTACTAGAAAGTCTAGAAACCGTAGTTTTCAATCCTACTTTTCTTACTAATATTATAAACGTGAAAGTTTGTATGGATGGATGGTTCTTTGTTACTCTTTCACGCAAAAACTACTGAACGGATTTGGATGAAATTTAGCACACAGATGGTTTATAACCCGGATTAAGATAAAGGATACTTTTTATACCGATATTCACACAGGATCGAAACTTATGCGGGTGAAGCCGCGGAACGCAGCTAGTAAGTTCATAAAACCGTCGACATCCGTTCATTTAACCATGCCCAGTCCGCAAAATACATTCCAAAAAGGACAAATAAACTAAGCAACATCGTACCCTATTATGAGTCTCTTAAACCAAATACCACCCATAGCCCATTGAATGGAGCGTCTTCCCCGAATTCTCGCTAAGTGCCAAATTCTAGGAAGCCCCTCTAATATATCACTTCCTTTAACACGGGCGTGCCGGTTGTGGTCCATTCAGCCTTTATGGGATAAACAGTTAATACTCCTTGGAGATGCGTTGGTCGTGGGATTGCATTTATGGGGGTAGAGTTGCACTATTCCAAATTGAAATAGGTAAGATGTACTAAGTCCATTTAAGTGGTAAAAGGAACTTTAAAAATAAAAAATATTTTGAATGATATTACTTAATATTTACGGAGTAATGAGGAAAATGTCGTGAGGAAAGTTTTGAGTATGAATGTCGATGGTTATAAGAGAAGGGAAGACCAAAGAAACGATGGATGGACTGTGTGAATGATGATATGGTTAGAAAGAGGGTGACTACCGAGATGACGACTAATAGAGAAGCATGGAAGAAAAAGACATGTTGCGCCGACCCCAAATAAATTGGGATGAAGAGAATAATGATGATGCTAAGCCAATATTCAGACGGGTTAAAAGCAATGGCTGTCTCCGTTTATCTCCAAACGAAAACAATAAAAGGAACCAGAATAAAAGCTTGCAATTACGTCAAACAATTCCCATTCAATTAAAAACTATCATTCCAGCACAATCCTTTTATTCACTAACTCCACTAAAAGGCAACTGAAGCAGACACAATAATTACATTTTACATAAAATCGCTTTTAAAAAACTCCTGCAATACAACGTACGTGCTGATTGCCTTCGCAAACACTCCAACGTTTCCGAACTAAATCTACACTGTAGAGAGCTTTACGCCAATTTATTTCACAACTATGCTACACAAAACTCGACTTTAATGTGAACGTCACATGGGTTTCAAATGCGAACAATAAGTTGGCTGTCGCTTACCTGTTTTGTTCTCATTGGTGTATGCAGTGGTGATTAGCCTTTTTGCTCATACCCTGTTCCCGAACACAGCCGCAACGGGTAACAGAAAACAGACTGATTTTGCGGCGAAAAAAGCGCGGGCAACTTTATCTGTGGTCTGTCTTTTTTTTTTTTGAATGAGGAGCGAGATTCTTTCAATGTGGATTGATTTTTAATTTTCAATGGAGAATGGCGCCGGTTCCCTTGTTCACAAACTAAACTAAATTTAAGTTCAGTGCATCTTTTTCTTTCTATTCACTATGAAAAGAACAGAAAATAAATATTAGTTTAGTCCTGTCAAATTAATCAGCGCCTGACGTAAATTGACATAGTTTTAGTAGCCATGTTTTTAATCACGTCTAAACTGTCTATGGAATATCTTAATTTGACAGGACTAAACTAATATTTATCTTCTGTCCTTTTCTTAACGAAAGAGAAAAAAAAGATGCACTGAACTTAAATTTAGTTTTGTTTGTGAACAAGGGAATCGGCGCCAATGTTTATTCGCAGATTACGTAGGTACACTGAATAATCAGCCTGTTTCCACTGCACACACAGGCCTCCTCTCGGTGAGAGGAATGAGCCGTAATCCATCACGCGTGCCCAGTGCGGGTTGGCAGATGTCACATATCTTCAAATTTTCAGTTTTGGGTCAGGCCGGTTTCCTCACCATGTTTCCCTTCACCGTTTTGAGATCAGTGGTGATGAAATTATTTACACAAAGTGAAGCGCCTGCCTACAACTAGTCGGGGCCGTCACCACTAGGCCATTTACAGCTCACGCTTAAGCTTCACTGAACGTTATTGAATTATTGAATAAATCAGTTGGAGCCATTGGTCAGAGCTTGAGGTTTGGTAAAATAAACGGGTATTGAATTTAAATTACAAACAGCATGAAAGCCGAGATAAATAAATGCGTAAATAAATTCATAATCATACAGAGTGTCAAGCGTGCGGCCATTTTCTATAAATTTAAATGACCCCTTTTATAATTTATTCGCGGAAACCTAGCATAGTACATTTCACATGATTAATTTACGTGTACATTATGTTAGGTTTTTGTGTATTGAACCATGATAATATATGGCGTACCCGCGTACTGTAAATCATACTCTGTAGTATCGCGTCCATAAATAACAGAACAACGCACAGATCAAAAATAAAAGAGCCTAGATTGAGTATCGAGTGTTTTATTACTCTAGTTTACTATTTTAGTCTATGGAAATTGACGTGGGGTGTTGTTTGTTTCCACTCTGAAAGGGTGTTTAATTTATTGATGTTTGGATTATTCAAACAAACATTTTCGCTTCGGGCAGTCTTCAACCAAAAATAAGGTGTCTGATCTCTAAATTTGCCCGTCGTCAGAGATCAAAGGCAAATCAAAATCAGTGTAGTCTCTTTGCAAACATAAAATAATATCACGCCTGATTCCCTAAAGGGTTAGGCAGATATATACCTATAATACACCCAAATAACGACGGAAAAAAAAGCATTAGCAAAAATGCAGTTTTCTGTACGTATATATTCAAGTTTTAACGTCGCGTCACTTTATGTACAGACGCCAGCAGGTCAAGCTACCCGAAACTGTCAAATTTTCTCAATCAACCTTGAAACTTAATGCTTTAGCGATAAAGTTGAAAATCTATTAAAGAAATTTGACAGATTGTAGTAGCTTGATGTGCTGGCGTCTGTACAAGTAAAAAAATACTGTACAAAGGTGTTTTCTACCAGTCAACCTTTAGGGTGATGCAGAGACAAAACATGGCAGGTACAATACAATAAATTGCTCGGAAATTACTATAAAATACAAGAATAAATACTAATATAAAGATACATACATACGTATAAACAAAATGAACTGTCAGGCGAAATAACTGTCGGTAGAGGTGAAAACGAATCCAACAAATCAGCCCTGGGATGTTTCGGTTAACGTCTGACGGATATGTATTATATCTGACTGATTGCTGTCCTGCATAACTATTCACAACCACCCGACAGGCTATCGTATCGTAAATGACACATTTCGATAACCTGATTTGCCTAGACCCCGACAGCAAATAGCTATCGGAAGAATAGCGGACGTCTATTTTTTTTTTTAATAATATAATAATAATAATAATGTTTATTGGAACTAAAAACAAATTACAATAAAAATTATGTACGATAATGACTGCATTAGTTATAAACTGTGTCGCAGCCATTAACGCCCATACAAAAATGTTTATGAGTAAGCGCTCCAGCGTTGTAGAAACATTATTAACTTAAAAAAAAAAAGAAAAAAAAAAGAAAAAAAAAAAGAAAAAAAAAAAAAGAAAAAAAAAAGAAAAAAAAATACAGAGAAACTTTTTAATTTAAACAGCGACATGTGAACAGCGTTTAGAAGACACCTACAATAACATTGATTGGTGTTCGATACGGTACGGAAGCGTATCGAGTGCTTGTGAATAGCTACACTGATGTTCAGAGGGCACAAATAAAGAAGAATGAATGAAGCTAGAACGGAGATCGAAGAAGATTACGATACTATTCATATCCATATCCCACTAGAAGTAAACTGAGACTCTGAGAGCTCAACAATCTTCGTCCTTCCCTTCAATCACATACCTACTATTTCAAAAGCCACCATTCACATGCACATGCATGCGTGCATTTGTTTTATTTTTATTTTTAACTGCGTCTACTTTAGTTTATGATCCTGTACGAGTCGCAGTATATACTTTTTCTTTCTTTCTTTCTTGCCATTCATTCAAAACCCAGCATAAATTCATTCACTCAAAGTCAAAGTCAAATCATTTATTTCAATTAAGCACATAAAAGGCACTTTTGAACGTCTAAAATAAAATTAAAATAAAATTGATTCTAGTCGCCCCTTCCAAAAGGTATTTTGTTGTAACATTTAACACAGTACCCCATAAAAGATGTATGTACTTTAGATAATCTGAAAAAAAGGTTGATCTAATTTATCTTTATTTCTAGTATTAAAATTATGTCTACCATTTATTTTATTAAAAAGATGTTGATTTATTCTTACATACATAATATTTTCATAAATGAATTGGCAAGGTACCGTCATAATATTAACCCTTTTAAATAGTTCCCTAAGAGATCTATCTATAATATCACTCCACAAAACCTCTGCAAATATTTCATCAATTCATTTTAACATAAAAATCACTACATATTCCGTTACCCGGTTGCGGCTGTGCCCAGCATTTACTTCCATTCCATTACAGTTCATTTGCCACGAATTGCTCCCACGCTACCATTCAGCAGAGTGCATTCATTACATAGTGCATTTAACTAAGAACCAATATTCATTGATCTCTTGCTTCCTGTCTGTAGAACAGCTAGACAGGTCATGGTAAACCGGTGTCTTTGGACCGCCATCGTCGACTCGCCTCCCAACTGACGCTTTGCCGGCAAAGATTTTTTGCTATTGAAAATATGGCTTTCAGCTCGCTGTTGAAGTTTGAATATGAATGAAACGGTATCGATAATTTTGTATGTGATTTTGATTTGAATGGAGGGAAGTTGTGTTTATTGTACGAGAAGGACTTGATGTAAGGACCTAAGCAATTCAACGATCGACTCTTGGTAGGTCCTCACTCCTCAACATATTTTTCTATTTATATTTTCTTATGTACCGGAAGACGTAGCGTTGGAAGGCCCATAAGGCGGACAGATGACCTTGCGAGGTCGCAGAAATCGCAGGAATCATTGACGTAGGATGTCAATTATTTGCGTTACAATCCCTGACTACGTTTTTCTGGGAAATTTTATTCAATACGAAAACCTATTGAAACAAATGGCCCAAGTTATCTATTCACATTTTTTTTTTTCTTAATGCGTTCCGTTTCCCTTTTAACTGCCACTAAATCATGGGGGATTAAGGTAAATTGAAACAGCAACCACATGAAATACTACAAATTTATGCCGACATTCATTGTCTTCAAAATATATGTAGATGGGTGTATAACTAAATTGGACAAACTTTTGCGCACTTAGGGACCGCTTCGCGCGCTCTCAAACTTTCAAATATTCATGCTGGAAATTTACCTACAAATTACGGTTACGTTTATTAATATTATGTAAATAAATATTTGATATTTCTGCTCACAAAACGGTGAAGGGAAACATCGTGAGGAAACCGGAATGTTCTAGAACCAAAAATTCGAAGACATGTGACATCTACCAACCCGCACTGAGCCCGCGTGGTAGATTATAGCCCATTCCCTGTCGAAGAGAGCTTTACTTTGTGTAAATTATTTCATCACGACTGCTCTCTAAATGGTGAAGGAAAAACATCGTGAGGAAACCGGCATGTCGTAGAATGTCAGAATCAAAAAATTCGAAGACATGTGACATCTACCAACCCGCACTGAGCTCGCGTTGTGGGGTACGGCCCGCTCTCTCTCACAGAGAGGAGGCCTGTGTCCCAGCAGTGGGAACATTATAGGCTGCTTATAAACATTCTGACGTATACTACAAGGTTAACTATGGCACGTGGCAAAAATTGGTACCTACCAGACGTCAGCACATCAAGCTACTACCATCTGTCAAAGGACCATGCGTCATAGAATGAAATAAAGTTCACGCCAAGAGCTTGCATATGACATAGGTTTCATCACTGTTGAACAATGTTGAAAAACTGGGCCTAGTGTTCATACAAAAGTGCCCATGGTCCTTTCTTTAATAGATTTTCAACTTTATCGCTAAAATATTAAGGTTCAAGGTTGATTGGGAAAATTTGACAGTTTCGGGTAGCTAGGTGTGCTAGGGTCTGTACTAACGCCACCATCTTGTGTTTTTAATATATTTCACAAAACATGCACAAATGATTACCAACAGCGCCCCCCTGTCAACGTCATGAGTGTCAAAAGATCAGCCGTAGATTTAGTATTAACTAGCTAAGCCTCGCGGTTTCACCCGCATAAGTCTCGATCCCGTGGGAATATCGGGATAAAAAGTATTCATCGTGTTAATCCTGGTTATACGAGTAAACTATCTGTGTGTCAAAGTTCATCCAAATCCGTTCAGTAGTTTTTGCGTGAAAGAGTAACCAACATCCATCCATCCTCACAAACTTTCGCGTTCATAATATTAGTAGAATAGTAGGATTTAATTTTTTTTGTGGGATCATTGCCCGCAGTTCGTGTAGTCATTTGATCAGTTTAAAAAATCTGTTTTTTGTGTGTAAACGTCACAGACGTAATGTGTTATCGATAAATACGATAAAACAAAAGAAAACAGATTTTCTCAACTCATACTTCACTACCAACTACCAGAGGTCGTTGACCCCAAAAAGAACTTTTTTTTTCTACATGTTCTGATATCGACACCTACCTAATACGTCTGCAGATTTCGCTAGCTAATTTAATTTAACCCTATATACTACGAGTTAAGTATAATTCTATGCTTGCAGCAGTGTAAATAATTATTCTGACGTAATGGAGACGGCTAGCAGTGAATTAAAAGAGGGCCGAATTAAATGAATCAGTTCATTTCCTTGAAATGGCGGAGTGATAACGTTTTGGCGCCAAATTATGACAGAAGTAATTTATGGCTTTGCAAATCGTAAATGCTATTAAATTACCGTGTACCGTATATTTTAAGAGAAATGTTTAAATTGAAGATAAATAAATAACAGAGGGGCAATTCTCGTAATTTTAAGAACGTTCACGTCTGAGGAGCAATTCTCGTAATTTTAAGAACGTTCACAGTCTGGGCCCGTATTCCCGTAATTTAAAACGTTCAAAATCTAGTCGCAGTCTCAAGTTTTTGACATTGATTGTCGCTGAGATGAGAATGCGACTAGATTTTTAACACCTTAGATACCGGGTTTTTTTTAAGTGGGTCAGTTTTGGGTCATCTCATAGCTTAAACAGGCGCTTATTAAAAGAGGTTTAAATTTTAATTGGCAGATTTTTGACTCTGCCAATAAATTAGCATTTTGTCGGTTATTGAAGAATGGCTTGGAGTTTTTACCTCGTCGGCAACTTTCGAAAGCTCCTTTCGAGAATTCTAACAAAAAATATCTACCTGCGTTAATGTGATGAACATCCGTGAGAAAGTTACGAGATTATGTTTAAAAAATAACTGCCATGAAATTATGTGTTAAAGATTTGATTGCTTACGGGAATCATAAAAGTAAATTATCAATAACTAATTAAAATAACAAGATTAACTGTGCAAAGTACAGAAACGTAAGGAATTTCGTCCAAAAAAATCGTCGAAATCGCAAAAAGAATTTCCCGTACCGGGAATCGAACCCGAGCCTCCTGGGTGAAAGCCAGGTATCCTAGCCACTAGACCATACGGGATACTGTTGGCAATGGCGAAATAACAGTTAAATATCGATAAACAAGTGTCTTACCTTTTTTTAATGTAAGATGCAACAAGATAAAAATTCTCTTATCACATTTCGATGTTTCAATGGTGTACTTGCTTGTTGTTGCTATATTCTTGAGTCTTTAAGACTTTAGTCAATGAAGAAACAAAAACAAATCTCAGATTGTGGTGACCCATTTAAAAAACAACACCGATGTTGCCCGTGACATAATTCCAATACTAAAGCGTATTACGGCCAATATAATAAAACCTTGGTTTAAAACCTTGAGCGGACATTGAGCCAATTATGTATAATAGCATTATCAATTTATCTTTGATGTTTAATAAAAACAACTCGATATGTTTACGACGGAATTTTTAATCGGATTTTCGCTTTACTCGCCAATTAGACGAAAAATACATTGGTATTTAGTAAAGCGGCCAAGTGCGAGTCGGACTCGTACACGAAGAGTTCCGTACCACCGTAAAAAATTTAACTTACATCTTTTTTTAACCAGTCTTATCAAGTATCGTATTACCTAGTAACTGGGATGTGGAGGTCAGATAAGCAGTCTCCAAGTAAAATACTGGTATTCAGTTGCATCCGGTTAGACTGGAAGCCGAACCCAACATAGTTGGGAAAAGGCTAGGCAGATGATGATATATATGTAAATAAAATTAAAAAAAAAAACCAGATAGAAAAACCCTAAAGTATTATGTAATTCCCATGCCCATTCTTCTCCATACGAACACTACCTTCTGGAAGGGGCTAGAATCAATTTTATTTTAATTAAATTTTTGACGTTCAAAAGTGCCTTTTATGTGCCTATCTATCTATATAAATAAGAATGAATCCCGAAATGTATGTACTTACGCGCATAAATTTCGATCGACTGCACCAAATAGAATAATTCTTTTTTTTTGTGTTTGTTATTGTTAGGACAAGGTTTGTATACCTACCTACACAATTGGACCCGGTAGGTGGCGCTGCTTTTTCGGGCAGGACGACGTCTGCCGGGTCCGGTAGTTTGAAATAAATGATTTGACTTTGACTTTAATTCGCGAAATTAGTATCATAAAAAAAAAATTTGGGCGTTCCCCATACTTAGAACTAAAACTCAAAAAAAATTTTTCGTCAATCCCATACGTGTGGGGTATCTATGGTTATTGAGGTTTCTAATATAATTTTTTTCTAAACTGAATAGTTTGCGCGAGAGACCCTTCGAAAGTGGTAAAATGTGTACCCCCCCCCCCTGTAACTTCTAAAATAAGAGTGAAAAACTAAAAAAAAATATGTACCTTACCATGTAAACTTCTACCGAAAATTGGTTTGAACGATATCTAGTAGGTACTTAAGTAAGTTAGTTTTTTTTAATACGTCATAATTCGTAAACCGCAATTTACCTTTCATTCAATCAACTCATGATTGATTTTTATAGATAATGGTACGGAACCCTTCGTGCACGAGTCCGACTTGCACTTGGCCGGTTTTTTTATTTTTTGTAAAAAAGTTTTTACAAGCGTGATTTTATGTTGTGTGAAACAATGCATGCTTACGCGATAATTCAGGTCATCTCAATAAGGATTGATTTCCCGGGAAAAGGTTATTCGTAATTCAAACATTTTGACATTCAAACATCGTCCGCCATCTTGCTTTGTCAAAAACAGCTTCGCTAACTGAAGTCCGCTAAGTATTTCGAAGTCTAACAATACAGTGTGCAATAAATTGAAGTTTCTCCAGCGTTGTGGAGTGTGGAACAGAAAGTATTACAAGTGTTGTCGTGTAACGAGCGTTATCTCCCGTCTGCCGTGCAACAGCAGGTCATTGCTTTTAACAAGGATATAGCATTCGTAGAACCTTCGTACCTAGTGGAATTTTAAATGATTTTGAAAACTGAAAAATTAACGCTAGGTATCCTTTTTTTTGGCACAAGATAGGTGCCAAATCCTTTCCCAGCAGAACGAACGTTTTGATGCAGAACGTCACTTTCGCAAAATGTCATCGTAAAAATTTGATCACTTTCGCCTAATGTCATTTTCGCAAATCGTCATTTTCACACAATGTCACTTTCGCAAAACGTCCATAATTTGCAATAAAAAACAAGACATATACAAACGACGGGTCTACAAAAAGTCTACGTTTGAAGTGTCTGCAATTTATACCAGCACCCTAATTGCGTAACACACAATCAATCGTAATCTGAATCATTTTGAAGCAAAATTGCTAATCCATTGCTTCAAGTTCGAAAAATTTGTCTGCTCAACACGTAAATAACGCAATGAATATTGTTGAACTGTCAAAATGAAACCGATTCCGATTGATTGTGTATTACGCAATTAGGGTGCCGAACAAACTTTTTTGATCACCTATACCAACTTATAACCGATTCCGATTGATTGTGTGTTACGCAATTAGGGTGCCGATGAAACTTTTTATGATCACCTATACTTACTTATTACTTATTTAAAGCTAGCAGGGCGTTTTTTCAAGTTATTGTTACCTTTTTATGCCAAGTTGCAGGCTTGCTAACTTGTCTTCTTTCGTCAATAAGAAAACTAACTTGATTCCTTGATATTTCTAGAAGGTTAAAATCAAGGGACTTAGGAATTATTGATTGACAAAAATTCGAAGCCATGTGACATCCGTCAACCCGCACTGGGCTTGCGTGGTGGATTTTGAACCACAGAGAGGAGGCCTGTGTATGTGAAGTGCACATAGGTAATCTTTCAAAACGTTCAATATCTGAAATTATGTACCTACTTATACTGCAATATAGGGTTTGTGCAAAACTGAAACCGTCCGAAAAAACGTATGTATTTCTTTGTTTAAATGATGATGTATTCTAACTCATAAAGTTAAAATTAAGACTAAAAGGACCATATTTTACCCTAGGCCTAGATAGAAACATTGTTCGGGGGGAAAACGCCTAAGTTTAGAATACAAATGACAGAATTATGTTAGTGGGACCTTAAGTAGGTAACCCTTCGTCGTTATCGTAAAGAAGAAAGGACTAGAAATACTGAAGTTTCTTGTGGAATTTTCGAAGGAAACTGGGCTGAATAACATAATGTTGTAAAATTATTGGACTGTTGACATAATGACTATTAATAATAATTCATTTATTTTCAGATAAAGTCCATTCCATTATATTAAAAACATAAAATTGATATATAATCAGTTAATCACACATACACAATAAAATAATGAGGGACCTGTGGCTAAATAGGAACAGCCTCACAGGTCGATCGATCAGGTTAAGCTATGCTTGCTGCGGTTGGTCAAAGATCCACAAATGACAGCCGGGACCACCGGCTTAACTTGCTTTCCTAGGCACGGAGGCCAAGGTCTGTATGGTCTTGGTATGTAAATATGGTCACCCTTCCACGTACGGACGCCAGCAGGTCAACCTACCCGAAACTGTCAGATTTTCCCAATCAACCTTGAACCTAACCCTTTAGCAATAAAGTCGAAAATCTATTAAAGAAATCTGACAGATTGTAGTAGCTTGATGTGCTGGCGTCTGTACAAACCACGGCAAGCGTAGCTTAACCTGATCAATCGAACCGTGCGGCTGTTTAGGACAAGCTGGGTTATAAAATCGAATTCCTGCAGTTCATCAGCTATCATTTTGTCAACCAATCACTACGACATGAGACTATGAAGTGACACAAACTAGATCAGGTTTAGGTACGCTCTTGCAAAAATTAGAGATGCAATTTATCTCTTCCATTCTCTACACATCCCTGTTCGCTAAGGTCAACGTTTGCCTCCACCCGCCGGACTAAGTATATATGTACTTTATCTACTAGTTTGCTATGTACACACAGCTTACGGGATAATGTGAGTCCAATACATCTAGAAAAATAAACTCGTTTTTATCTCGAATGTACGTATTGTAGTCAAAAAGAAATCTTTTGTGTTACTGATAAAGACATTCCAAGCGTATTGTATGTTTTTATCTGTTGGTTAGGGAGCTAGATTTGGATCTAGAGGGGCTTGTGGCTAAGCAATAATAGCCGCACTTAATAATAACATTACGTAAGTAATAACATACTAAAATTGGCACCGATATTCCTAAGAAAGGTCATCATCTGCCTAGCCTTTTCCCAATTATCTTGGGGTCGGCTTCCAGTCTAACCGGATGCAGCTGAATACCAGTATTTTACATAGAGCGATTACCTATCTGACCTCCACAACCCAGATACTGGGTAATACGATACCCCTTGGTAAGACTGGTTGTTAGACTTTCGGGCTACTGACGACCCGTAACGACTGACAAAGATCCACGAATGACAGCCGGGACCAACGGCTTAACGTGCTTTCCGACGCACATAGGGCTTGGTATGTGAAGATGGTCACCCATCCACGGACCAACCGCGGCTAGCGTAACTTAACCTGATCGACCGACCTGTGCGGCTGTTACTACTTAGCCACGAGCCCCTCAAAAAAAAGGTGAAAGGTCTCATAGATTATCCCAGACACAACTAGAATTACTTAAATACCTATCGAACCTAACTACAACGTCAGGTCAACAAGGCAGAACATGTACCCTAGGACTCGACACGTTCCGGATAATATTAAGGACAATTAATCATACGACACGTGTCACCCTGTCTCTGACACTGTGACAACGGCCTGAGATTATTCCAAGAGGGTTAGGCCTGGCCTTTGAAGAGGCCAAAGGCCTAGATTGTCCGATGTGAGATCGGCGATAATTGACGTGGTTGTGGTTTTAGGGTTACATTGGCTTGCTTTGTAATTTACTAAAGCCTAGTTGATGTATGCTTGACTGTTTAGGACACTCAATTATTCCCGATTTCTAAGCTTTGTGGGTGCACTAAATTCATCTAATCTTTAACCAAATTCATTAAGATTTAAAAACAAATAATCGTAGGTACAGACGCCAGCACATCAAGACTCAAACTCAAATCATTTAATTCAACTAAACCAATTACAGGTACTTTTGAATTGTCAAAGGGTCGGTCAGTCAGAAAGATGAAGCTAGTTGCCCATTCCAAAGCGTAGGTACCTATGGAGAAGAACGGGCAAGAAACTCCATGGACACTCTTTTAAATCATAAAATTGTTACAAAATATTTGATTACATCATTCGTGTTGAAGTTAACCATGTGAGAACGATGTAGAAATACGTGCACGCTACAAGCAAGCTACTAAAATCTGTCAAATTTCTTTGCGACATTTTTGCAAGCAAATAACGTCGCGACCTCGCACTCCCAAATTTTGACGCGCTTTATCTTTGTCAGTTTTTGTTTGATTGACAAAAAAAAAGTACGTGTCCATTTATTTTTCGATAATCTAAATGACGGACTAAATATATTTTTTTTGGAACGAAGTTCCTTATCGCGCGTTGCGAAAGGAGGCTAGACGGAAAAAATTCTTACGAAAAGTTGTCACGACACTTTTTGCTATAGGTAATTGTAAGCCGTGCGGCGTGCGCGTGTTTCTCTGTCTGTCTCTCTCTCTCTCTCTTTGAACTTCGTTCCATCCGGGTGTCCCTTGACACCTCTCAAGTTTTTTTTTTACCCAGACAACTAGGTACCCTATTATGTTCGAAAATTTGTCTGTTCAACAGCGTAAATAAAGCAATGAATGATGTTGAACTATCAAAATGAAAGCCATTCCTGCTGATAATGTGTTACGTAATTACCCCGCTGGTTACTTTAACCGACGAACATGATAAATGAATTGTTTTTATTCGAAAACATCCATCGGTTTCTTACTAAACTTCAACTATACAGGGTGGCAACCCCATAGCGTCGAAATTTTTCGTGGGTTATCAAAAAAAAGAAATCTTCTGTTTCATAGAAAAGTGCAATACCTACGCGGTCAAAATGTATGGAACAGCAATATTTTTTTTAATAACCGATTAAAAATTTCGACGCTATGGGGTCTAAACTCTGTGCTGAATCCATGGTTACAGTTTGCGCGTCGATGTCCCTGCCAACCTGTATCCGACGACCCTGGTAACTTATTACTTTTGGTGACCGAACTAACGACGGACGGACGACTAACTAACGACTTTTGACGACACGGTTGGCGCAGTGGTTAAGCGATTGGCTGCTGCGCTGCGTGTCGCGGGTTCGATTCCCGCACGGAACAAATATTTGTATGACCTACAAGTAGTTGTTCCGGGTCTGGCTGTTTGTGTATGTGAGTTTAAATGTTTGTAAACGCACCCACAATACAGGAGAAATTCCTAGTGAGGGAAAACGTTTTTTTCAAAAAAAAAACTTGAGACGTGTCAAGGAACACCCGGACGGAACGAAGTTCAAAGAGAGAGAGAGACAGAGAAACACGCGCACGCCGCACGGCTTACAACTATAGCAAAAAGTGTTGTTCCAACTTTTGGTCTTAATTTTTTCCGTCTAGCCTTCGCAACTTCGTCTTCCTTTCGCAACGCGCGATAAGGAACTTCGTTCCAAAAAACAAATAAACTGTTTTTATTCGAAAACATCCGTCGGTTTCTTACTAAACTTCAACTATATCCGACGACCCTGGTAACTCATCACTTTTGGTGATCGAACTAACGAACGAGGAAAGACTACACAAAGTACCTTTTTTCAGAGCCTTTTTGGCTTTATCATTTACCTTTTGAAAGAAAGAAAGAAAAAGTATTTATTGCGACTCGTACAGGATCATAAACTAAACTAGACACAGTTAAAAATAAAATAAATTGTATAAATAAGTAACAAAAGGAAAAAAAACAAAGTCCTATACGAGGCCAAAAGGCTCCTATCTCAGCATGATGCTTCGACATTTAAAAAATAAATGTCGTAGCGCTGGTATTCTGTTAAGGCCCGCTGTGATGTCACGGGCAATCACAGTAATAAAATAATCTTTTCAGGTTCATTCATTCTGATCTGCCATATTCTTATTTAACAAACATAGGTACCCATAGAAACCAATAGTTTATCTAAGTGTAGTAAGTGTACTTAAGCTTATCACTCTTCGTGGATTGATCGCTCATAACACATAAGTAATAACAGTCGCACGTATTGATCGATCAAGTTAAGCTACGCTTGCCGCGGTTGGTCCGTGGATGGGTGACCATCTTCACATACCAAGACCCCTCCGTGCCTCGGAAAGCACGTTAAGCCGTTGGTCCCGGCTGTCATTCGTGGATCTTTGACGGTCGTTACGGCCTGGTCGTCAGAAGCCCGAAAGTCTGGCAACCATGAGTAAATTACAAACCAAGGGGTTTCGTATGGGTAGCGGGAACATCCGAAAGGGTTTTCCGCTGCCATGGAACATAAAGGGCTAAGGAAGGAACACGGGTGGGTTTTAGTCAGTAAGAGTCTGACACTCCCTCCTGCTCCACCCAGAGCGGGAGGAGTCATTTGATGATTTCCCATCCCCAAAAAAAAAAAGGGGGGTTTCGTATTACCCAGTAACTGGGTTGTAGAGGTCAGATAGGCAGTCTCTCCATGTAAAATATTGACACTCAGCTGCATCTGGTTAGACTGGAAGCCGACCATATAGTTGGGAAAAGGCTAGGCAAATGACACATGAAAACAAAAAAAAAAACAGATAAAACCAATTCAAGACACGACAAACATTATAAATATCCAAAGCAATTCAAAACTTCTCCGACAACCATTCTACAAGTAGAAATCGCGTGATTTCGTATTCAAGAGCAGTATCTCATTATTATAACCCTGCCAAATTCTAAATACGCTTGAATAGTTGACCACTCGAATAACCATTGGGTGTGGACGTTGCTCGGAAAGCCCTCTTGCACGTAGCCGAGATGCCCGGGCAATAACTGTAGAGCATTGCACTTTTGAAGCTGGTGCAAGTTAAGAGGGAGTGGTGGAAAATTTGAATATCAGTGAAGTTCAAAAGTTGGGAGGTGGCAGATTTAGCTATAGGAAGATAACTATAACATGAAGGATCATCAAGACCTTTTCGCATCATCGCTACCAACGCGCGTTAGTCGCATTTGCAACGCGCTACAGAAGCGATGCCAACGCGCTACAGCATCGTGACTGTATCGATTCAAACGCGCGACCGTGTCGGACAACATCGGCATCGGGGAGAGAACGGAGGGAGGGTGGCGCGTGAGTGGAGAACCGAGCATCAGTGCACCTCGCATCGCGACAGAAGCGCGACAGTATCGCGTTTGCATCACGACTGAGAATCGTGGTGTGGTTTGGGCGAGGGTAAACAGCTAGCGACCGCATCGTGACTGTATCGATGCGAACGTGCGACAGCATCGCTACAAAAAGTCGCCATGGGCGAGGGGCCTAAGGTCATAATCTAGCGATCTACTATTTTTATTTGAAGAATGTGTCATGTGTCAATTCACTTGATTTACGTAATCATTCTAGAATAGCGTAAATACAAAGAAGAGAAAAGAAGAAAGAAAAACATTTATTTCTGTGGCTACAGGTCATGAAACACGCACGGTACACCGACATGAAAAATAACAAATGGAATTCTGTCATAGCGTGCCCTCTCGCATGGCTGCGCTTTCAGTAGTAAATCTACGAAGATTTAAAAGGGAATCTGGCTTATGGTATGAGGTATGAGGAACAGTGTGTAAAGTTCACTCATTATCCATAATATTATATCTATTTTATTATTTATTTATTACTGTGATTGCCCGTGACATCACAGCGGGCCCTATCAGAATACCAGCGCTACGACATTTACTTTTTAAATGTCGAAGCATCATGCTGAGATAGGAGCCTTTTGGCCTCGTATAGGACTTTCTGTTTCATTTTTTTTCCTTTTGTTACTTTTTTATACAATTTGTTTTATTTTTATTTTTAACTGTGTTTAGTTTAGTTTTATGATCCTGTACGAGTCGCAATAAATACTTTTTCTTTCTTTCTTTCTTTCTATAGCAAAAGGAGGATCCTCCGACCAAACGAATGTTGTGTCTGGTGGGCTACTGTCCGATGTTTGACGTCAAGATGTTTAATTATATACCATTTCATCTGCCTAGCCTTTTCCCAACTATATCGGGGTCGGCTCCGTCTAACCGAATGCAGCTCAATACCAGTATTTTACTTGGAGCGACTGCCTATCTGACCTCCACAACCCAGTTACTGAGTAATACGATACCCCTTGGTAAGACTGGTTGTCTGACTTTCGGGCTTCTGACTACCCGTAATGACCGTCAAAGAACCACGAATGGCAGCCGAGACCAACGATTTAACGTGCTTTCCGGGGCACAGAGGGGTCTCGGTATGTAAAGATGGTCACCCATCCACAGACCAACCGCGGCAAGCGTAGCTCAACCTGATCGATCGACCTGTGCGGCTGTTATTATTTAGCCACGGGCCCGTCCTTGGGTTTTATATATATACATAATATGCTATGATATAGACGCTGATTTTGCGTGACGTCAGAATGTTGCGTAATTTGCACGTGGCGATGTAGAAGCCGCCACAGGCAAAAGTCTGGCAAAAGTTTATTACATAACTGTTATTGATATTACAGCATGTCTAGACAGAAGAATCTTTTCATGGATCTTATGCTTAGGGATATTTTTATTCGCAACACGCTACATCTTCTGATTTACACCAACATTCATACTGCATTTCATCATCACGATAGCGCAGAAAACCTACATAACCAAATCTGATCTTTAAACATTTTAAATTGTAGAAGCCATTCTTGAGAGCATTTACTCTGCATATTTACCAGGGTTGTTTAAAGTACATTTAATAAGGATTTTATATTTTTAAGTAAATAAGTAAGTAAAGAGAACGATGAATGTCTGTAAATGAACGCTTATAATTTCTAAACTAACTAACTTCTACATTGTATTTTGAGTAGGTATTTTAGATGGATGATGGCCATGTCACTACATTGCCATCATCCATCCATCACCACCATCGGTCACTACCGATGGCTCAACTTGTTAACAAGAGATATCAAGGGGTAATCGCTCCTTTTAACTTTCACTTCATATATGTACCTATTGATAAGTTTCGCCGAGTTAACACTAAGGGGCTGTCTCCACGAGCGAGAGAATCGCGACGAGTCCGCCCTTATATCGTCGGATAATCTCCACGAACGAGCGATAATTCCGCCGCGTATCGTCGCGAGTCGTTACGGAATCGCGGCGATTCCGCGGCGACTCGTAACGGTATCGCCGCGTTTCCTTGACGTCACAACGAGAGGCAATGCTGAAATGACGCTGCGTTTGACAGCGCGCTCGCCGCGCGCTCGTCGCGAGAGCGCCCCGAGCGCGCGGCGGTCGCGTTGCTAGTCGCGGCGGGCTAGCAACGATGTAATGACGTTTTGCGTGCTCGTTGCCACTCGTCGCATCGCGGCGATAATATCGCCGTGTGGAGACGGTTCCATAGAGAGTGTATAGAAAAACGTGGCACGGCGATAATATCGCCGCGATTCTCTCGCTCGTGGAGACAGCGCCTTAGGATGATGTGCGTATCATTTATCGACGGCACGGTTGGCGCAGAGGTTAAGCGATTGACTGCTGCGATGCGTGTCGCGGGTTCGATTCCCGCACGGAACAAATATTTGTATGGCCTACAAGTAGGTAGTTGTTTTTGTGGTCTGACTGTTTGTATATGTGAGTTTAAATGTTTGTAAACGCACCCACGATACAGGAGAAATTCCTAGTGTGGGACAACGTTTTATTATAAAAAAAAAAAAAAAAATATATAATACCTAATAATAATAATATCCCTGGACATTTCACACAGCGCCATCTAGTCCCAAGCTAAGCAACCTAATGCTTGTGTTATGGTAACAAGATGGCTGATAAACTACTTATATACATTTTTTTTTTGTATATAGGTACACATATTATAGATAGAAAAACACCCAGACTCGGAACAAATACATGTAGGTCATACAAATATTTGTTCCGTGCGGGAATCGAACCCGCGACACGCAGCGCAGCAGTCAATCGCTGAACCACTGCGCCAACCGAAATATTAATATTATTAATAAATAAGATATTTAAACATCTCGCTGACAATAAGGTAGATACAAAGGAGGATTTAATAACGACAGCCGCCGTCTACGAAGAGCGTCGACACGTGTCGGCTGCAGTCGCCTGAGCTGCCGTTGACGCATGCCGCTCTTGAGCACTTCGGCATTATCTACCAGTCAACCAAGGGTGGTGAAGAGACAAGTTGACAGGTGCTCTGTTTGAAAGGAGATAATAAAATAAAATAAATATTAAAAAGATAACATAAGGAATTATTATTGAACTTTACTCGTCGCCTAGGTCGAGATGTATGATGATATGCTGTCTGGCATTAATGCTGAAATGAACCTTTTTGGCGCAGCCGTGAGGCACACACTATTGTTGTCTGAAACATTATTTTTTATTTTATTATTTTTGTATTTTGTGTTTCACGAACTGTGTCCAAATAAACTTTTTTCTTTCTTTCTTTCTTTCTTTCTTTCTTTAGATGTATAAACGTTGCTTAGTTCGTGCTTTCTCTTAGACAGACATGTGGTCGTATCTATCTTGCACTTGCAGTATGACACTGACAGCAATAACGCTTAAGCTAAGTACCCACGTGCTACGAAAGTATCGCCCTCGATCTCAGACACAAAGTTGACAAACATTTGATTCTTGTCAAAAAAAAATTGTGCTCAAAATAATGGAAAATCAGCTTTCCCATCGCCGTAAAGGTTTTTAAAACGAAAATTATCGCTAATGCGTTATGAACCGCTGTTGTCAAGATAAGCACGGACCATTACCGTTCAAGGAAGAGTATTAAAAATACATAAAGAAGAATGGGAAAACCATAAATATTAACGGCAAAATATATATCGGCATAGCACCCGTTTACAAGGGTGGTTCTCGTTAAGGTAAAGTTGTGAAGATTAACAACGGTAAAGGGTGAAATGTGGGGCATTTCCAACACGTCTGTTCAACTAGAAAGATTCCAACTTTAATACGTCTTTCGTGAGTTATTTCGTAAGTTCAGTTATTTATCTACGGTGTATGTATTTTATTTTGGAAAGAGGGACAAAGTTGTAAAGGTTATTGTAGTTACTTGGCTACTTGATATGGCTATAGACTTTTTGTCTACCTTCAAGCTATACATGATGGAATTGAAAACTTGCGCTAAATCGAAAAAAGAGGTGCAGTAGCTATTACATAATCAACCTATAATGTTCCCACTGCTGGGACACAGGCCTCCTGTCTGTGAGAGGGAGTGGGCCATAATCCACCACGCTGGCCCAGTGCGGGTTGGTGGATAACTGTTACTAACTGTTGCTGTTTATAACTGTTACATAATCATTATAAATTATCATTTCCCTAATCTAAATTCTTGATAAATCGTGTAATTATCGTCTTAGATACAAGCTCTGACTAAGTTATTGCCTTCAAGACACACAAATGTATCAATTTTAGCACGCGCCTTTAAGCAATCCATTATTCGAAGAGTTTACAACATGAAGCAAGTTGGCAACGAGTTGAACTAGCGGTACTTACCAAAGTTTGCCGCAAATAAACTTATTTTAATTAATAACAAATAATAATAATAAGTTTTATTGTACAAAGAAAAAACATGATTATACATACAATAAACATGATTGTACAAGCAGTGGGCAGAGGCAAGTTGAACAGCTGGCTCCTGAACTAAGTAAAAGGATACTTGTATCTCAAGAGCCAAAGTTCCTCATAAACATTGATTTATTACAACAATCAGAGGGGCAATTCTCGTAATTTTAAGACCGTTCACAGTCTGATCTCAGTCTCAATCTGTCAAAAATACGTCTAATTTCCCTACATTTTGACAAGTTTTTGACATTTGTTTGTCGCCGAGCTGAGACTGCGACTAGATTTTGAACGTTTTAAATTACGGGAATACAGGCCCAGGTTAAAGTGACTAAGTAATTACATGTATCAGTATTGAGAAATCAGTTCTTTCTTTCTTTCAAATTTTGGCCGTTCCGACAAAAAAAAGGTTGCGTGACGACGTTGTCAAATCGCTCGCCTATGCACAAGTATGTGCAACCCTGTCCTAGTTTATCTGGCATTTTTATTACCTAGGTATAAAATAACAAAGCTTCATGTTAGCAGTACCTACAATCTCCAGCAAGGAATTGTAAAACTATTTTTCTAGATCTCCCGATAAAATGGCGACAGCCGCGCTCCTCAGCGTGGGAACTAACTCAATAATCCAATTAACCATTATTAAATATCCTTTAACCATAAATGGTCCAAATATTTACGACAAAAACGATCGGTTTCTATGTGGACCTCTTCGTCAAATCCGGCGTTGAAGTGTTCCGACTGCTTGTCAATACGGGTTTCTATAAATGGCGTCTTGTAGTATGCAGCCTTACATGGAAACTTAATACTCGTTCATATCAAGATGACTCACTACTCGCCTTGATATCGTAAGCGTGATATGATTTAAGTATGACCCTGTTTTCTCTTATAAACAGTGTATTTCAAAATGGCGTCTGTCAGTATGGTCTAAAGTTTTTAGTGTTCTCTACGGTCATGGTCAGTTCGTAGAAGACAATGTATAACCGTTTCATTCTTTATGTTTATGAAACTACTGTTTGGTGGACGGATATACGGTGTTTCGTTTATATACTTTGTTGCAATAGCTACTGACATTGTGTTATGGCGACGTGACATTAGTTAAACTATGATACCAGTATTTTACATAAAACGACTGCTTAACTGACCTCCACAACACAACACAGTTACTGAGTAACACAATACCCCTTGATAAGACTGGTTGTCAAAACTTTTGGGCCTTTTTTGGGACTAAGATCTACGAATGAATGCCGGGACCAACGACTTAGTGGGGTTTCGGTATGGATGAAATGGATGGTCCCCTATCCACGGTCTAACTGTGGCAAGCATAGGTTAACCATCGATCCACCCAAGCGGCTGTTTATTACTTAGCCACGAGCACCTCATACAGCATCGAAATAACTGTCTCAATTAAATTATCTTTATCACAAAATATATTGTGTTTTCCATTGTTACAGGCTTACACACCGACCGGTTTCGAGAAGTATGGCTGTTCATGTACAGTCGCCGACTACAGAGTTAATTTCTCCGTGTGGGATACATCGGGTAAGTCCGTCTTCTTTACTATATTACCGGAATAACCGTAAACAAAAAGCCTTGATTCTGTATTTACAATTTCTAGCTCCATTGTTAGTATTTGTATCTGTAATTAGCAGCATATTTTCAGGTGGTTAATCAAAAATCAAAATCAAGCGTCATTTATGTGTATGTCTGAGAATCAGCACTTTTTGGACGTCAATATTACATAAGACAGTCCCCCAAAACGCTTAAAACCCTTCACAACTTCCTAGTGCTTTAGCTGGAAAGAAAGAAGTAGCGTAACAAACTCCCCAGCTGCACACCTGTCTGTTAAGTTAGAAAAACTTGATTCTATACAATCAGTAGTATGTATAATTACATAAACGTCCAATGCGTAACATAAACCCATACTGCTGAGCGGTAGAAAAAATATCATTTATTCATTCACTAGATTGAACACTACCAGCGCTAAAAACGAAGAGTTATTTTTAGCTCCGGGTTCAATCCAATTCCTTATCGGTAGATAGTGGCATTTCTGGCATTTTCCAGTAAGAAATTAATCACCATCAAGGATTTTTGCCATCCATTGCCCTTTTTATGTCATTCTTGTTCCACGCCAGTTTGCTGCACCGAATACTCAATACTCAATTATTTATTGCATTCCACAATGTACATGCTTAGGTGGTAGGTGAAAATGTAATTAGACACAATTGTGGACCCTGTTGGGCACAGCAAAAGACAATTATATAAAACAAGAAAAGGACTTATAGACTAACTTATTCTAAATACAATTTAATTAAACATACACAATACAAACAATTTAATTATACATATTATTAGGATGAACACTGATTGTTTTATGAAACAACCAAATTACTACTCGATTACTGCGCAAACGCATGCACTGGCTGGACAAGTCCACTCAAATTTGTGTAGTTGTTTCCTCAAAAGACAATTTTAGACACATATCTATATGGTCTGACTAACATTAAATCTGGACTGTGACCTCTGAGATTGTTTCCGAATTCTTCTCAGAGTAGTTAGATAGGAAACACCGAATACTAGATGGGTTCAGTTTGGAAACACAATTTGTTTGACGTGTAAAAGTGTCCGTGCATACCTACTTACAAAAAAAAAAATCATTTATCAATAAAATCCTCTTAAAATAAAATCAAAAGCAACACAATTTCTTCTACCAATTTCTATTTGAAAATGAGCTCCTTTTACAACAACGCTTCGTCTCGTTAAAGCTAACTTTGATAACTTGGCAACAAAGAAACTGATCACAAAGTACTACTCGTCTGTAATGCACTTTATAATGGCGCTCAGCCAATCTGTCGAGTTCACTGCAATAACTAATTTCCACCAATTGGCTTTCAGAAGATTTTGTAGTTAATAGTCGGAGATTTTACTTGCTTGTTTCAGTATTAACTTTCTTTACAAAGGTTTTATTAATAAGCTTGATTTAACATCCATCCAATACAAATCGAGATCCCTCCGTGCCTCGGAAAGCACGTTAAGCCGTTAGTTCCTGCTGTCATTCGTGAATCTTTGACAGTCGCTACGGGTAGTCAGAAGCCCAAAAGTCTGACAACCAGTCTTACCAAGGGGTATCGTGTTACCCAGTGACTAGTTTGTTGAGGTCAGATAGACAGTCGCTCCATGTTCAATAAGCTGACTCCAACATCATCTGCCTAGCCTTTATCCAACTACGTTGGGGTCGGCTTCCAGTCTAACCAGATGCAGCTGAATACCAGTATTTTACCTGGAGCGACTGCCTATCTGACTTCCACAACCCAGTAAACTGACTGCAACATAGTTGGGAAAAGGCTCATCAGATTGATTGATCAACTCTTTATGGCTCTACTATGTTAGGAATGATATCCGGTCAAACCAGATGATCATCGTAACAGCTGGGCTGTTATACATGCCATTGGAATGCCCTTTTGCATTTCCTTGCACCTTATTTTAATCAGAAACAATGGTTTAAGCTACTGCATAATAATAAAAACTTGAGAGGTGTCAAGGGACACCCGGATGGAACGAAGTTCAAAGAGAGAGACAGACAGAGAAACACGCGCACGCCGCACGGTTTAAAACTATAGCAAAAAGTGTCGTTCCAACTATTGGTCTTAATTTTTTCCGTCTAGCCCCCTTTCGCAACGCGCGATAAGGAACTTCGTTCCAATAATAACCCCCTGACCGATTTTGGTCACGGTCGCCAATCTCAACGAAGATTAGCCAGGTTCGCTGGAGATATTATAGTGTATAAGTATGTGCAAACACAGGTGCACTCACTGTTCGTTTACTCTCATAGTCTGATGGGACGGCAATCCCACAAGACCGGGGAAAGACCATGCGCAGGACCAATGGTGTAAAATTCACCAACCCACCCAAGGTCCAAACTTCACAATAAAACTCATATAAAGTATAATAATATAGCTTTACTTCAATACACTCTCAACAACGAACATTTTTTTTTTAAATGGCATCTCGTAGTTGACCTTGAGAGGTCGTGACTACTTAACCGGACTATCCTAAACTACTTATACTTTCATCGTTAACGAAACCATAGCGAGATCTAACTCGACGCCACCGCCATCTAGCTAACTAAAAATGATTTAATTAAATGTGATATGGTTTGACAAATGGTTTTACGTGCTTTCTGAGGCACGGGGTTATCACACCACCAACTTCCAAACTCCGGACTATTACTGAGAAATTATTAATGGATAAACCAGATAACAATTTGCCTGACCTCGGAATCGAACCTAGGACAGAACGGGGCCGTCAGCTGCTGCATACAACTAATTTAAAGATCTTGCGTCACGTCCTCCCGCATCTCGAGGGATTCGTTTCACTCTGTTTGAAGATTATTTGTATTTTACACGGTACCTCCTGCTTCCTGTCATCGTGTAGGGACCGCCATGCGCCATTGGAATACCAGTGCATTCAAATTCTGGTTACACATTGGTGTTTTAAGTTAGTAACTGGTTACTTCTACTCCGTTGCCATTTACCTCTAGAGGGCATTTAAAATAGTTTCTAAAAGACTAAATCGCCACAGAACATAAATCAATCAACTTAACCTATCGCAGTCCACTGTTGGACATAAGTCTCTCCCGTCTCTCCAGGGTCCTTTGCCTTCCGCATCCAGTCTGTCCCAGTCACCTTCTCTAGGTCATCGTTTCATGTAGCTGGTGTGTGGGACACCACACTAGCCGATACGCAGTCTCCACTCCGGACTTCCCAATCAATCGGAATCAGAATCATTTTGAAGCAAATTGCTAATCCATTGCTTCATAAGTTCGAAAAATTTGTCTGCTCAACACGTTAATAACGCAATGAATGTTATTGAACTGTCAAAATTAAACCGATTCCGATTAATCGTGTGTTACGCAATTAGGGTGTAGGACTCGTCACATTACATATTACATTTGTCATATTTCACTGAAGGCTTTTAATAAACTCGGCACCATTTTATTATTTCAAAGACACAATATTCATCAAAGCTGGTTTATTTACAAGCAACTTCAACTACAAACAAATTTGTTTAATAAACGCAACGAATTTGTTGGTTTTCTGCCGTTTCGAAGCTCATAGTACGCAATATTCGCGTGTTTTTATATACTACGTAAACATTGGATGGAACGACTACGCCGTATACGCTGTATATACGTACGAAAGTCGTACTGTATACGACGAAATCAAATTTCTAACCGCTGCAGTTATGATGTATTTGTGGTTTGCAATTGGTTGTGGTTTTGAGAGAGTGGTTGCTGAAGAGTGATGAATATACATGTTGATGGATGGAGAGGGAAAGGAAGGCCGAAGAAAAGATGGATGGATTGTGTGAGGAATGATATGAAAGAGAAGGGAGTGAATGATAGCGTGACGGCTGACAGAGGAGAATGGAAGAAGAAAACGTGTTGCGCCGACCCCAAGTAACATGGGATAAGGGCAGGAAGATGATGAGAGTGGTTGCTGAATCAATGTTTGTTATTAGGGCATTTTAGTGTACTGGAGTGTAGTGCTTTGATCAATTGGGTATTATAACTACGCTTTCAGTCGTCACGGATCGTCGACAACCAGTCTTACCAAGAGGTATACCCCTACAATCAATCGTCTATCAATCGCAAACAGAATCATTTTGAAGGATATTGCTAATCCATTGCTTTATATGTTCCAAAAATTGGTCTGCTCATCAACGTAAATAACGCAATGAATGTTATTGCACTGTCAAAATTAAATTTCTACTAGTCTATCAGTAATACAACTTGATAAGTTAACATAATCCTAAAATATCAAGATTTCATGAAATAGTCATTCAGTACGATTACTTGATCTTAGAGAGTTGTGTTGATGACTTTAATGATTATAATTCTGCAAATACATATTTGTTACGGCCGCGAATCATATTTTAATCAACGTACAACTTATTACTGACCAGCAAATTGCAAAAAACGTAAGAAAATTTGAATTTCGCGGGCTACCTTGGAGCATCCACCTTAATGTAGGTTATGCAAGTATCAATGACAGTTGCATAATAATCGTACAACCGCACAAAATAGCGAATACAACAATAAGATCTCTATGTCAGTGGTTTACAACGTCGTAAAACGCAGCTAAAGCTAACTGTTGTTTATATATTGAAGGCGATAATATTTTATTTACGCGCTCAATGTTGTGCCCCTGTGAACGCTGTGTAAGTTACGACCAACCTTCGTGGTGCATCGTTAGCCTAACTTAACTTTTGTAAAGTTAACTGCGGTAACTTATCGTCTGGCTGCTTCGTTTGAAACTATACTGAAGCATAGTAACTAATATTTCAGGTTTTACATGTGTTCCAGTATTTTGCGTGCCATAGAACAGTGGTGCTATTCTGTAAAAAAATCTCACCGAGGTGTAAGTCATAGGTTCAAATCCAAACAGACTCTTCACTTTATGTAAATTATTTCATCACCATTACGCTCTCAAATCGGTGACGGAAAACATCGTGTGGATCTTCCTAGAAACAAAACTTGAGAGGTGTCAAGGGACACCCGGATGGAACGAAGTATAACTGGCTTGCTTTCTATAAGAGAGAGAGACAGACAGAGAAACACGCGCACGCCGCACGGCTTAGTTACAACTACCTAAAGCAAAAAGTGTCGTTCCAACTTTTGGTCTTAATTTTTTCCCTCTAGCCCCCTTTCGCAACGCGCGATAAGGAACTTCGTTCCAAAAATTCGAAGACATGTGACATCTACCAACCCGCACTGGGCCCGCGTGGTGGATTACGGCCCACTTACTCTTACAGAGAGGAGGCCTGTCCCAGCAGTGGGAACATTTTTGGGTGGTTATGAAGCATTTTGTAAATCACTAGACCCCCTGCTTCGAACGGTTCTTACGCCTTGAAATTTCTTTATTAAGTAAGTTAAGTTTAATATTAATCGGGTCGATCGATCAGGTTCATATTATTCGGAACGTGTCGAGCCCTAGGGCACAGGTTCTGTCTTGTTGACCTGGCGTTGTAGTTAGGTTCGATAGGTACTTACCTATATAAGTAATTCCAGTTGTGTCTGGGATAACCTATATGAGACCTTTCACCTTTTTTTGAGGGGCTCGTGGCTAAGTAATAACAGCCGCACGGGTCGATCGATCAGGTTAAACTACGCTTGCCGCGATCGGTCCGTGGATGGGTGACCATCTTTACATACCGAGACCTCTCCGTGCCTCGGAAAGCACGTTAAGCTGTTGGTCGCGGCTGTCATTCGTGGATCTTTGCAGTCGTTACGGGTCGTCAGAAGCCCGAAAGTCTGACCTGTCTAACCAGTATTACCAAGAGGTGTCGTGTTACCTAGTGACTGCGTTGTAGAGATAGATGTGGTGGCATAAACACGACCATTATTTTATAAACTTATAACTTTTCCACTAAAAGTTATGAAAACTTTTTCTTTCAAAGCTTTTTATCGTTTATCAAGAAAGAAAGCTACTATTAGGCTCTCTTAAAATATTTTAGTAAAGTGCTATTTCACGTAGACGTTGGTACGTAACGACTACGTACAGGTAGGTGAACGTAATGTCAGAAAAAGTGAAAAAGTGTGTGAACAAAATCGAAATTACATTTCTAGTACAGTATTTCTAGCACTTTTTTCTTTTTAGTCTTAAAATATATTTTCAGTTCTTTATGAGTTTATACTTAGCACTTCGCCCGCGACTTCATTCGCAAGGATTTCGTGCTTTCCCCTTCGAACTTCAATACCTCCACCGTCTTTCAAGGATAGTTTTGGAAAAACAAATCACTACTGTACATCGTCTAATCATCTAATGGATGGTCACCCATCCACGAAACGACCGCAGGAAGTTTAACCTTCGACCGATCCGTGACTGTTATCATTTAGTCACGAGCCTCTATTTCGGTGTTTTGTAGTCTAATAAAGACTTTCTGTGTAAAGGTTGTCCTTAAAAGATCGTTCTTAGCGATCAAGGCCAATTCTCGTAATTTAAAACGTTCAAAATCTAGTCGCAGTCTCATCTCAGCGACAAACAAAAATGTCAAAAACTTGTCAAAATGTAGAGAAATCAGGGGTTTTTTTTTGACAGATTGAGACTGAGATCAGACTGTGAACGGTCTTAAAATTACGAGAACTGCCCCTCAGACTGTGAACGGTCTTAAAATTACGAGAATTGCCCCTCAGACTGTGAACGGTCTTAAAATTACGAGAATTGCCCCTAAGACCGCCCATTGTGTCACCCTTTGTAAAAAAAATATATTTATATCTGTAATTTATATGGGGTACAGACGCCAGCACATGAAGCTACGACAATTTGTCAAATTTCTTTAATAGATTTTCACTTTTATAGCTAAAACTTGTGGTTCAAGGTTGATTGGGAAAATTTGACAGTTTCGGGTAGCTTAATGTGCTGGCGCCTGTACAGTCACGAACAAAAGTATGTATACACTCGGCTTTATTCAAAAGCGATTTACTCCTTTATTTTTTAATGAAATTTTATGTTGTTACGAACATAGCATTTTAGCAATGAGTCGTATTTCAACGTTGCATTTGTTATTTCACGAAAAAATCACAATTGAAAGTTGCCAAGTGTTGACATATTGGTGCTCGTGACTGTACATAATAAAGAGTATTATATTTATCTGTCTAACGCCAGATGTGTAGATTTTTCCTAAAACAGTGGAGGGTAAAATTGTTAATGGCTGAACAAATTGCTATACACGCTGACATGGCTCTTATCTTCGGGCGGCACGCACTTGCGAGCGTAACAAATGGCCGACCATTTGCATGCGCACTGAATTAAATTTTATGTTTAATTATTATTAAAGGAGAGACTTTGCTGGGTTTTTGAGAAGAGCTGCATGTTACAGCGTGACAAAATATTACATAATAATAATAATATAATATCCCTGGACATTTCACACAGCGCCATCTAGTCCCAAGCTAAGCAACCTAATGCTTGTGTTATGGTAACAAGATGGCTGATGACTTATATACATTTTTTTTTTTTTGTAAATACATACATAGGGGAGACTGGGGATGGTTGTGACATTTTTTTAACAAATTGGTATAGCTTTATGTCTGTTCGAATGATTTACATGAATAGAGGTTTGTTTGTATACCTAACTATTCAGGATTCAAATTTAAGAATCATTTTTGACATAAACCTAACAGAATAGTCATAAACAAACAAATTGTAGGAAGAGAGCCGTGTAACTTTAAACCCCGCGCTCGGGGCTGGTTGTTACACCACACGGGGTAAAATGTTACAGCAAAACACCAACTAATATCAGACTTTTTATTAAGAATAATCACAGTTTTTTAGTTTAATTATGGCATACACGCAGTCTTTTTATTCTTATAGAATATTATAGAGCAGTCTTTTGCTTTAACAATATAAATATTGTAAAAAATTAAACGTAATAAAGTATTTTTAAACTTATTATTTAAACAAAAACTTAGACATTCCGTCCCTTTTATTCAGAAAAACAAAAATATAGATAACTTCTAGCCTTGAAATGTTGTAAACTTTTTCCTAAAGTATCATTTAGGTTTACTAGCTTTTTTTGACCATAAGCTTCATAAATAAAATTAAAAAATTGGCAACTTCTAGCGATAAAACAAAAACATATTTCTTGAACAAAATCAACTCTCAATAATAATGCTTATCTTCAACAGCTTCGCAGCTTTCTCGTAAATATCTTTCGATATTTTTCCACGTTCCGATTTTCGTATGTACGTCCTCATTCTATAAAATAATATAAATTCCATTGAGTAATTTGTAGTAAGAAGCCATACTTATAAGTAATAACACAATAAATAAATAAAATAAAATCCAGTCGAATAATGAACTTGTCAATGAATATCCGAACTATTACCAACGGGGCAGGTTATGAAATGTAACAACTTGCCGCGATAAAATGTCACTTTTAGCCCCGACACCAAAACCCACCTTTCAAGGCTAAATAGAAAAAAACTTAGTAAGAATCTCGGTACAAACGTGGAATTATCACAAAAAGAAATCAATCATTAAGAAATATACCCTAACACATAACCTATGCTTCAGTTGTAAATAGGTGGTAGAACAATATTACGAAAAAACCAAAAAGTTACAAACCTGCAGTTTTGGCGTCAACGTGCGCGGGCTCCTCTCACAGATGCGATAGCGGCACTGGCGTTGGGCGCGTGGCCAGCCAATCATGGCGTGATCATTTGTCTCTTTCTAGCGTCACTATTGCGTTCTTTGTCTTACCACCGCTGGCACTGTAACTACCTACCCCTGTCACAACCAGCCCCAGTCTCCCCTATTACAGATAGAAAAACACCCAGACTCAGAACAAATAGGTACATGTAGGACTTACAAATATTTGTTCTGTGCGGGAATCGAACCCGCGACACGCAGCGCAGCAGTCCGATCGCTCAGCCACTGCGCTAACCGTGTTGTCAAGATAATGAATTTTTTTTTTTTTTTTTATTGACAATGGGCTCACTCTTTATTTAAAGTTTCTTTGGGAAATTATCAATTCAAAATGCTCGCAAGAAGTACTTTATTGTACCTACTATTCTCTTCGGTATCTGGACAGCCAAATCCATACTTTAATCACTAAAACTACTATCAAATTTCAGTGAGGTAATTGCGTAAGACACTATGAGTAGAAATGGCTTACATTTTGAAAGTTCAACACCATTCATGGTATTATTTACGTTGCTGAGCAGACACCTTTTGCGAACAAATGAAGCAATGGATTAGCAACATCCTTCAAAACGATTCCGATCGAGATTGATAGCAGTTTAGGTGCAGGTTAACCTCAGACTATATAAACTTTCAGTAACAGCGTAGGTAATTAAATTACACAAGAAAATACGAACTTTTATATAAACACCTCATTTTTTATTAAAACACAATGCATGTCAAAGTTAATGTCAAATCATCTATTTCAAATAGGCACATAAAAGACTCTTTTGAACGTCAAAAATTACAATGAAATAGAATTGAATCCAGTTACCCCTTCCAAAAGGTAGTTTTCGTATAGAGAAGCTATAAATAAAAATGGATCTTCGAAATGTATGTACGCCCATAACTTTAAAACGACTGCACCAAGTTGGATAATTCTTTTTTTTTGTGTTCCTTATTGTCAGGACAAGGTTTGTATATTGGACCCGGTAGGTGGCGCTGCTTTTTCGGGTGGGATGACGTTTGCCGGGTCCGCTAGGTTATATCAATCAATCAGCGTTTTATTTATAGGAGCAGGGTAGGAGTAGTGTAGGAGTAGGTTTCCGCATGCATTAATCAAATCAGCAACTCAAAACAAAACAATACAACATCTGTCATCTCCTAGCTCACGCGCCATCTTAGCCCTTATTGACATAGATCCACATCTAGCTCTGTACTGACAGCGTAAGTAATTTAGTATAGACACTTAGATACTCTAGGTAATCCAATAATGATGTTCTCTCGTGCAGTACGCACTGTTTGATTATGTTAGCTTGAGGTTTTGCCTGTGGGTGTACAGTCACTAAAAGAGATAAGTAACCAGGGGCGTGGGGTTTAGTTGAAGTTTAGTAAGAAACCGATAAATGTTTTGGAATGAAATTTAATTTCATTGAACTGTTTGTTTACTATTAATCAAATAAGTAAAAAGACACATCACATATAGCCGTCAACTACGCATTCATCATCTGCCAAGCCTTTTCCCAACTATGTTGGGGTCGGCTTCCAGTCTAACCGGATGCAGCTGAATACCAGTATTTTACATGGAGCGACTGCCTATCTATTTGACCCCCACAACCCAGCGACTGGGTAATACGATACCCCTTGGTAAGACTGGTTGTCAGACATTCGGGCTACTGACGACCCGTAATGACTGTCAAAGATCCACGAATGGCAGCCGGGACCAACCGATTAACGTGCTTTCCGAGGCACGGGGGATCTTGGTTTGTGAAAATGGTCACCCATCCACGGACCAACCGCGGCAAGCGTAGCTTAACTTGATCGACCAATCCGTGCGGCTCTTTACTTAGCCACAAGTACATCAAACTAAGTAACATTGCACAAAAATAACTGCTGGACAGTGTTGGGAAACGACTCTTATTTTTATGTTCTGAAAAATTGCTGTTTGCGGTAGTATGGAATGTAACGCACGCAAAACATTGTGCTTATGGCATTGCATTTATGTATCGAAACTTATATAGAAATTTGAATGCACAAATGATGTAAATATCGCGATTCGCGAATAAGGCAGATTACAGGCAACGAACATCACGCTCGGCCTCCACTGCGGGCCGTAAAAACGATAGCAACAGTCGACGTTTAATAGTGACACAAAAGTACAATTTGACACTCAAAGGAGATGTTTCATTTTTGTATGGGACTCAGGCCATAACATGTACCTTTTAAAAAAGCCGGGAAACTAACTCCTGAATAGAATAAAGTAACATGTTTTTCGTAATATCAAATGCTTAAAAAGCATTTGATATTAAAAAAAACATGTTACATAGTAAAAATTAAAAATGTTTGACGTTTGTCGTGAGTTACATGACAGCCGTGACAGGTTGTAGAAATGACGTTTACTTAACCTAGAAATTGATGCCAATCCAAGAATGAGCAGATATCACATAACCGTTATACAAAGCCAAAGTCGTAGGAGATAAATAAATGAGAAAACGTGAAAGAACACCAAAAGCCACGAAACGAAAGTTGATACGAACGAAACTGACTCACTGACACTGACGTGACACTCAACAAAAACCAAAATGTCATTTTGAATATTTCGTTCAGAAGTACACCTCAGAAAAGTAGAATAAATATATATTTTTTTTTTAACGATGAAATCGTCACACTTGATTATTATTAGTCGGAAAAGATGTTTATGAGAATAATTATTATTATTAATAGTACAGGAACACATACCTTTCATATTTAACGTTTACGTGATGTTATGTTTTCATGTGACATGCTTTTAGAACGAAAGCAGTCAATGCTGACGCCATGGAGCATAGAATAATATGGCAATAACTTGAAAAACGATTACTCTTTGCGCACAACAAATCAGGCTTAAATGCAAGAAAGAATATTTTTCTTCAATTCCTGGTATTTTTTCCTATTTTTCGATAAATGTACATCTTATGGCCGAAAATGAAACATCTCCTTAAACACTTAATTTGACCTGCAAATTATTGAACAACACTTTCGAATACAGTTACAGTAGACAGTTCACCAACAAAATCCCATGAGACAATTCACGACCAAAATAAACCGACTTTCTCAACCCTCAAGTGACCACTTGCCAAAGTATTTATATACTTACAGTAGAAACGGATAAGTTAATAATTCAGAAAATTGGTGCATTTTATTGTACTCAAGTTTACAATCTGAGCTACATCGGAGTACGTATGGATCAGTGATTCGTACTGGCCAATACAAATGTACGTACATTTATGTATGTACATACATTTATGTACATAAAATGTGCACGTTTATGTATGTGTGTTAAACTGAACTGTGGTATTCCAATAGTGTGATTTATTTGCATTTCAATGTTCGGCTGAAATGTTTGATGTTAAAAATGGATGTTATAGGAGTGCTATTTGCTAAAATATTGATTGAATGACCTCGATACATAACTAGCTATTATAGAGGCATTTCCTAGTGAGGTGCCACGAAGAGCAACAAAGTTTTTAGGGATTTAAAATCGATGTTCGTGGGTAGGTAATCCGGTGATAATGAAGAACTTTAGAAAGTATATAGGGTGGCAGGGACATCGACGCGCAAACTGTAACCATGGATTCAGCACATGAGTTTAGACCTCATAGCGTCGAAATTATTCGAAGATTATCAAAAAAAAAATCTTCTGTTTCATAATAAAGTGCCAATACCTACGCGGTCAAAATGTATGGAACATCAATTTTTTTTTTATTAAGCTACGAACTCGGATGTAGTGCGCAAGCCCTCACACAAATAGTACCATGGCTACTTCAGACCGTCATTTCTCGGATTCGGATCAGATGAAGTGCAGAACCGCTCTTACCCTGCTGGCAACGATGTGGTTCGAAAGAAGATGTAGAAGACGTTCCCACAGACAAAATGTGAAAACGGTTTTGTGGGGCATAGTTTATAAGCAAGATTATTGTAAACTTACCATTACTTACAAAAGAAATAATAATAATTCCCGCATGACGAGAACCTCGTGAAAGCCGAGAAAGATAAACAAATCAAGTATCTTGACTTGGCTCGCGCGGTTGTCGACATGTGGGATGTGGACTCAGCGATCATTGTGCCGATAGTCGTGACAGCCAATGGCTTAATAGCCAAGAGCCTCGACCAACACCTGAGGAGGCTCTCGTTGGGCAGTTGGATCAAGGGATTGATTCAGAAAGCGGTACTTCTGGACACGGCTCGCATTGTCAGGAGGTTCCTATATCTGGAGCCCTAACCACCGGTAGCTTGGACCCTGCTCCCGATACCGGTGGGCTACTATTTTTTATATTTTAAAATGTTTTTATACTTTTTATATTCTAATATTTATATTAAAATATAATTGATATTATGTTTACTTTTAAATAAAGGAAATAATAATAAAGCTGTTAAATCATCGTCGCTTTTAAATAAATATGTATACCTATGACACACCTAATAAATAATATTCAACGCTGCATACCAAAAACAAACATAATAGAGATATAAATCAACGCACATTACAATAATCACATTGACTTTGCGGTTTATTCGTATTAGTTTAATACAAATAACAGTTATTTAGCAACCAGTAATATCTACGGCTGCTATTTGAAACCACTGAGTTGTGTAATGTGGTTCCCACACCTACTGGTCTGTCTGATCATGGCGTGTCCACCCACAAGGATTAGGGTTCATATAAATTATCATGGTCTTCAAGTTTCACGGATAATTATGCTAAAAGAAAAATCACGAGAAATTTTTCGACGCCATATTTTAGTTTGTTAATAGTTCAAGTTAGGTTAGGATATTATGTTTTTATTTCAATAGTCCATAAACAGTCTTACCTAGGGGTATCGTGTTACCCAGTAACTGGGTCAGATAGGCAGTCACTCCATGTAAAATACTGCTATTCAGCTGCATCCGGTTAGACTGGAAGCCGACCCCAACATATTTAGTTGGGAAAAGGCTAGGCTACTGATGATGAGTTTGTTAGTTTATTTAGAAGTTTCAAAGTCAAAGTCCAATCATTTATTTCAAATAGGCACATAAAAGGCACTTTTGAACGTCAAAATTAAAATAAAATTGATTCTAGTCACCGGGTTCCAAAAGGTAGTTTTCGTATGGAGAAGAATGGGCAAGAAACTCCACCGTTACTCTTTTAAAATGTTTTACAATATTTTGCATACATTAATTATAGGTATAATTAAGTATATGTGAAGACCATGCATCTAAAAATAAAATTACTATATTGTGGTATAGTAATTCGTGGTAAAAAAAAATCTGTTGATCCATACATTATGTCGAGTTATGCGAACATAAATCTATAGATCAACTGATTTTTTTTTACACGATTTCAGGTTTCGTCCCGTAGTAAAAGTGGTTCATAATGATGAGTACAATGACCCTTTTTAAGTTTTAAAACGATCATTTAACAGTGTGTATACAGTGTATAGTTTCAAATAAGTACTAGGTACTTAATTACTGCTGCAATTTCTATGAAGTTGATAACAACACAATTATGGTCACTTATAGGTAGGTTAGAGTAGGGCGGCATTTGCCCAGCAGATGGACATTAACGGCTAATAAAAATAAAATAAAAAAGGTGGTTATTTCTGAACTAGGTACATATTTCTCAAACCACTAGGTATGCCTTCAATTTATTTTTTTATTTAATTCCACAGTGTTTATTTTAACTTAATTAGCTAGGTTAAATAAAACATTCTAAATTGAATCTTTTTATTTATTTATTTGAAAACCCATACACTATAATCACAGGCTTACCTAATACAATAGTGTAGTTATAGTTATAATAGCTTACAATAATAGACTTACAATTTATTATATGTATATTATTGAAGATATTATTACATATTAACCAAGAGTAATTTTACAAAATGCGGCCCGTGTGAATTCACTCAGAGTACCTACAGTTGAAGCAGTCAATCTGTTGTGGCATCGTATTAAGTGTATCTAGTAGGACCTAGACTGGTAGGTACTGTGTTACTATCTGACTAGAATGGCAATCTTGATGAATGAATAATTGATTGATTTAAAGATCAAATATGTGTCATTCATAAATTAATCATAAGTAAGGAGGTAGGCTGTGTTATGCAAACAAAAAATATTAACATAAGAACTAAAGAATTCTTATCACAGTTGATCAAGGTGGACAAGACAAGTTGATAAAAAAACTGAATTCATTGAAAATAACCTTGAAAACTATACCACACAAAAAAGTGACGTCATCATCAATGTACACGTTGTATGTAAGCGAGTATTTTGCTCGGTCATTCACAGCCGAAATAGCTCAGTTGGGAGAGCGTTAGACTGAAGATCTAAAGGTACCTGGTTCAATCCCTGGTTTCGGCAGAACACTTTTTGCGTTTTCTTTCAATGTTTTGTAAATAAGTATTTTGTTTTATTATTTTTTTTTTGTTATAATATGGTTTTTGCCATAGTAAAAGGTTTTATTTAGTTAATTTTCAATGAGATTGCAGAAATAATTTCCGTTGCCTACAGTACCTACTACTACTAACAATGTTTAGTGGCGCCATCTAGTGTGATTTTTTTTTACTTTTTATTTATGCTTGGCAGCTTGACAGATAGAGGATAAAGAGTGCAGGGAGGCCTTTGCCCAGCAGTGATTCAGTCATTTCATTTTTAAATTATTTTATAATGATTTGTTTAGTTATTATTTTTGTATAATTACAACAATTTTTTTTTTTTTAATTAAAATCAGTTTTATATTATTGCCTTTGTAATTCTTGTCTGTTTTAAATATCTCGAAACGGTAATATTAAAGACTTCTTTGATACCTTTTTTTATTTTAGCTTACTCTATCCAACCCATTCTTTAAGTGGCCTTGTCGGAAGCCATTACCGTGTTACAGCCGGTCAATCTAAGTAGGTTACCGACCGGTACATGCAAGCAGAAGTCGATGTTTATCTGTTTCTTATCACAATTGGTTCTTGATTAGGGTTATTTATAGAGTTTACCTTACTCCTATGGATCAGTGAATGAACGAATAAACATTGTTTAAAGAATACTTGAATTTATAGTAATGGTGTTAGACGTCTTGCAAACATAAACGGTCTTATTACAAAAAATTGCTTAAGTACTGGTTTAAACCAAGACTAAAAAGTCTAGGATTGTGACGGTATTAAGATTAGTACCAGGATCAAAATGTGTCCCGATTACAAAACGAAGACTATCTGAGGATCTGTTAGTACCAAAGAAAGTCCATGGTTCAAATAATATCCACAGATAAGAAATAAAAATGGCATTCTTTCATTCGTTCGTACAGGCTTTATTTGAAGCAACATTCTGTTTCTCTAAATAGAGATATTATAATAACACTTGAAATGATTTAATAATTATTTATCAGTACAAAAATATGTCATAAATGGTTCTTTGTTTGGATTACAATATAATGAACAAGAACAACTTGTACTTTTGGCGCGCTGATCATAATCAAGTTGTTATATTTTTAACACCTCTAACGTGAAATGGAGCGAATTACATTCGGCGACAGCCCGCGTCATTTGAAGCGAATGTTTATCTTTTGAAGAAACAAATAATACAATTCTTATTTTTATTCGTTATGCTTTGTTCGTGAGTGGATGTGTCCGATTATGCCTCGTAATAGGCAACGAAACCGTTGGTTGCTTCATTAAACTAAAACACCTCTCCATCGTCTTCCGGGTAACTATATATGGCTGCTGTTATACCTCTCTTCTTGTGGTGTTGTGGGGTTACGCAATGGTGTAAATAAATATGGAGTGCAGTGATAGCCACAGCCACCGAATAATATTCCAGATAAAGCGCCAGCCTCTGTTTCAATCTACATCCTCGGAATATTCTGGAGTCATGGTCCACGTCATCTGGTAACAATGTCCATGATTTTCAGGCCATCATCACAAACCGCCTGAATAGTGACCGCATATTAGATCTTTAGACTCGTCTCTGTTATTTTAATATGACAAATAAAACAATAATATTGGGATATTATTTGGATTTTATTTAATGTAATGTTAGCATTGACCAAGGGTACTTAGGTACTTCATGGCGAGCCCAGTTGTGTAAGTGTTGGGTTTGGATCCTTGCGGAATAAGTGGACTGTATTATCAATAAGGAACTGGTTTACATAATACAATAATGTTACAAAATAATATAATAATACCGACAGCGTTATTTCGTTGTTACGCGGGTGCGCGTGTGTCCTATGCGTAAACCACTTGCACTTCAGGACTCAATGGGCATCCTCGAGGGTCGTGGAGTAAATCTTCACGTAAAACATCCACAATTTTTTCCCGAAAACGTTTTGTGAACCTATACTTATATTTAAAATCTTCGTCACTCAATTTAATAAGGATTTACATGATGACGACATCTGTAAGGTCGCCGAGACGTCTCCAGCATAACCAAATCCATCAAATCAATTATAACAATATCCATTTTTGACGATTTGTAAATAAAAAGACACAATAATAATCAAAGCTAACCTCAAATAAATTAGTACCGATGTCAAATCCATGGTTAAACTAGGGGTCTCGGCGGACTAACTTTAGTACCTTAGTTAGTTCAAGAACTAGTGATAAACTTCATTTTGTAATAACGTTTTATTTAGTCATGGTTTAAACCTAGTAACAATCCCAGTACTAAATTTAGATCGTGTTTTGGAATAAGACGGAATAAGTATTTATTTCTTCTCACACTTTTTTTCACAAAAAAAAAATCTCTCTTTTAACCGATTTCAAAAAAGGAGATTTTCAATTCTGATGTTCATATTTTTTTTTTTTGTTTTTTTTACTTTCAGTTTATTTATTTTATTGAATGTCGCGATATGAATTCATTGATAATTTCCGCGTAGAATGGATGCCTATAAGTTGAATTTTGATGTTATTTGTCGATATATTTTTCTAACGCCAGATAATTTTATCGGAGGAATAATTTTGAATTTTTGACAATTACTAGCCTTTGTCGCTTATAGTGGGATTTGCTACGATTTATTTTTCTTATATTCAAAGAGAATTTTAAATACTGGTCGTTGATGTAAATAAGTTAATTTATTAAAAAAACTGTTTTAGGGGGTTTTGCAACTATACGCCTCAATTCTTCCATACCATAAGTGCAGCAAGCAATTGATATATTTATAAATAAACAATAAATAAATAACTTTACTGTTAGACGCATAGATATCAGAGGGGTAATTGTCGTAATTTTAAGAACGTTCACAGTCTGATCTCAGTCTCAATCTGTGAAAAATACGTCTAATTTCCCTACATTTTGACGAGTTTTTGACATTCTTTGTTTGTCGCCGAGATGAGACTGCGACTAGATTTTCAACGTTTTAAATTACGGGAATACGGGCCCAGATGTCAATTTTATTCAGCCGTCGTCAGCCCATAATATGAAAAGTTTTCAAGTAAATAGTATTTATTGATAGATTTATTTAATTTTAGGTTTAAAAAAAAAAGAGGTTTTCGTGCCATAGGCTTCTACTCCGTTCACCTTTTATACCCTGTTTTTGTCCAAACGGTAAAAAAAGACACCCGGTATATGTAAACAAGTTAAGTTTTGCATTTATTTATGTAATCTTATTAATCCTACAAATAATATAAACGCGAAAGTTTCTACGGATGAATGGATGGATGTTTGTTACTCTTTCACGCCAAAACTACTGAACGGATTTGGATGTTTGGCACACATATAGCTTATAACCAGGATTAACACATAAGATACTTTTATCCCTATATTCCCACGGGATCGAAACTTATGAGGGTGAAACTGCGGGGCGCTGCTAGTATCATAATATTGGAAAACTGTTCACAGCTAACAACACAGAACATTTTGTACATTAGTTTAAGTTTTATATTGTTTGTTATCAGGCACAACGGCATACGACACAGTCAGACCCCTCGCTTACCAGGACGCCAGAGTTTTCATGCTGTGCTTCAACATAGCCGAACCTGAGAGCCTACACAACGCTGCCGCTAAGGTAATTACTGATTTCATTATAAAAAAAAAAAACAATGATAACGTCACCACTATTGCAAAACAGAGATTATAGAAATTATTATAGATATAGCTAACTAACGCTACGTAACATCACAAAGGCCTGTGGATGATATTTTGTGTTTTGATACCTAAATGTTTTAATGTCTAGCTCCCAAAATCCAAATTGGTCGCAAGAACAACAAAAGTATTTCATGATAAAAATCTCATCTAGTCCAATGTTTCGTCAGACCCAAACTCATGATCCTTCTGCCATTATCTATATATCTTCTCCTTCCTCCTGACCTTTTTCAGTTTATCCGAGGTCTGGCCTCCTTGTGCATTTAGGTACGCCAGGAATGTCGATCCCGGGTTGTCTCATGAGATAAATTTTATATTTTAGATCCTTCGTGACATTTGACTACCATGTAGCCTAGCCGGTGGTCTGCCTTTACCTCTTGGCCGTGTATCAATGTTAAGAACATTTGGAGTTCTCTTTAAGTGAGGAGCTCTCTTTAAGTTTCTCCCATTAATCTCTCTTGTAAGGTTAATAATCAAACGATCTCTATTTTCAGTGGTACAGAGAAGTAAGAACCCATGGCGGCTCCGCCCCCGTGCTGCTCTGCGGCTGCAAGGCAGACCTACGACATGAGAAGGAAACGCTCACCATGCTGTCCAAGCTAAGAACACATCCAGTCACCAGTGAAGAGGTAAGGAAATGTTGCTTAAAGATATAAGTTTAAAGTCATCTTCAAAGGAATAATAGTAAAACAAATTAGCTTTTCAGGTCATTTTGACCGCCTAGATATTGCATTTTTCTATGAAACGGAAGTTTTTTTTTATAACCGACAGTCAATTTTTACGCTAGGGGTTTAGAATCTTGTTCTGAATTCATAGTTACAGTTTGCGCGTCCATGGGATGCCGCCCTATATAGGGTGGAATTTTGTAATGCCACCTGAAGGGAAAGTACTCTTAATACTGTAGATAGAAAATTTTACTCAAAGAAAACATTCCTTTATTTTTGAATAGAAAGAAAACTGCATTCAAAGATTTTCAAAAATTCGCTTGCCACACCCGGGAATCGAACCGACTAAAATCTGTAAAAATTACAACCTGTAGGTACTTTTATTGCATCGATCGTTAGGATCAATTATAATGATGAAATCTGGACTTATAAATTCAATGAGTCAAGTTAAAGCTCTTTAACTCAAAGATCCATCTGTTTATAATGATTAAAATGAATTCGTTAGAAGCATACATTTATATATATCCAAGAAAATGGAGCCCATTTCGAGCAACTAATTAGCTAATTTACCATTTTTTGTAAATAATTAAAATAATTTAAGATTTCATGGTTTTCCTATCATTTAATTTATCAAGTTTGTTAGAGAGATTTCATCCTTGTAAATTGATCCTTACGATCAATGCCATAAAAGTACAGGGTGTAATTTTTACAGATTTTAGTCGGTTCGATTCCCGGGTGTGGCAAGCGAATTTACGAAAATCTTTGAATGCAGTTTTCTTTCTAATAAAAAATAAAGGAATGTTTTCTTTGAGTAAAATTTTCTATCTACAGTATTAAGAGTACTTTCCCTTCAGGTGGCATTACAAAATTCCATCTATATATATAAAATTCAAAGTCCTGACTGACTGACTGACTGACTGACTGACTGACTGACTGACTGACTGATAGATCAACGCACAGCCTAAACCGTTGGTCCTAGAGACATGAAATTTGGAGGGTGTGTTCTTCGTGAAGAGTAGGCATCCACTAAGAAAGGATTTTTCGAAATTCCACCCCTAAGAGGGTGAAAAGGGGGAAATTCGTTTGTATGAAAAATCTTATTCCTTGAGTTAATAAACTTGAAACTTGGCACGAATACTTATCTAAATAAATTATGAAGATTGTCAGTTTTTTTTTCTTCTAAACTACCCCTAATAAGGGATTGGGGGGTTTCAAAGTTTGTATGGAAGAATTTTAGCGCGCAGTCCGATTTACTCGAAACTCAGTATTTATACCTAATATTGAAAGTAAAGAATAATGTGTATCAGGGTTTTTTGAAAATCTACCCCTGACGGGCTGAAATGGGGTAGTCAATTTTTCAGGGGAGGATTTTACTGCATGGCTTGATTAACTCGAAAATTAGTATAAATAATCTTTGAGTCAAGTTATGAATACACCCCAAACGATTTTTTTTAATTCCACCCCTGTGGGGGTGAAAAGCGGGGATACAGTTTATATGAAAAATCTTCTTCATTAGGTTAATAAACTAGAAACTTTTCAAGAATACTCGCCTAAGTAAGTAATAAAGTTTATCATTATAAGTTTTTCAAAACTACCCCTCAAAGGGGGATATACGGGTGTTGAAGTTTGTGTGGAATAATTTAAATGCGCAGTCCGATTAAATCGAAACTCAATGTTTATACTTAAGACCAAAAATAAAGATTAACATGTATCAGGGTTTTTAGAAAATCTACCCCTAACGGGTTGAAAAGAAGTAGTTAATTTTACAAGGGAGGATTATAATGCGTTGCTTGATTAACTCGAAAATTGGTATAAATAACCTTTGAATCAAGTTATGAATAATCCCAAACGATTTTTCAAAATTCCACTCCTGTGTGGGTGAAAAGGTGAAAAGTTTATATGAAACATCTTATTCATTTAGTTAATAAACTTGAAACTTGGCAAGAATACTTGCCTAAGTAAGTAATAAAGTTTATCATTATAAGTTTTTCATAACTACCCCTCAAAGGGGGATATAGGGGTGTTAAGTTTGTGTGGAAGAAATCGAATGCGCGGTCCGAGTAACTCGAAACTCAGTATTGATACTTTTGACAGAAAATAATTAATAATAAGTATGTAAAGTTGTCGAAAATTTACCACTGACGGGACAAAGAGGGGTAATTCAGTTTTTAAGGGGAGGATTTGAACTTGAAACTGTATGTTACATTTTCACGCCTAAACCACTGAACTTCTGATTTGGCATAGAGATAGATGGCATCCTGGGGAAGCACATACATTTTATCCTGTTAGCACGTTCCTGTGGGATAATATCCGACATCCACGCGGGCGAAGCCGCGGGCAGAAGCTAGTCCTGTATAAATCTTTTTCGCGTAGGTAAAGTATGATGTAAAGAACACAAAAATAACCCCTTAATTTCATTACACAGATTACCGTAAGCAATAAGAAGTGAGGCCGTCGTATTACCCTAAATAGACACCCAATTACTCTCCCCAGAAGCTCCAAAATAAACTCATCATTCTAATTCCACGCAAAACCCAAACCCTACCTACGCAGACTTCTAAAACACATGCTACCAGTAATTTAGGCTACCTTCTAATGGTCCCGAATTTATTTTAGCCTCCTCAATTTCACGGAGTTCGCCAACATCTCAAATTGGAAAGCTCCGATCCCTAGCAAAGCGATTTAACTTCATTCATCAGAATTCCTAATCTAAATTGAAACATCCTGACGCATTTACACGTATTGTATAACGGAGCAATTGAAAACTCGGTCGCAAATTCAGGCTGGACGTCCGTATTAATTAGAGATCTTATTCAACCAGTTACCATTTGGTAAATGGGGGCAGAGTAATTGGCTCGTTCCATGAATGAATCGAATGGACTCACGGATCGCTCTGACATTGAGGCTCCTTGGAGCGTTCTCTTGTGTGAATCGTTTCAGTAATTGAGAAGTTGTGACTTCCATTTCATTTGATATTTTTGTAGGTTCATAGTTTTTGATGTAGTTCGAGTTATGTTGTGAAATTCATGACAGTATTATTTAAGTTTGTATTCGAATTGATGCATCACGATGACTAGTATTATGACTCGCATACTAATTAACAATCGGAAATAATGTAGCAGTATGAGCATGAGTAAGCCATAGGATAAGCATTTGTAATTCCAAGACCAAATACCTTAATATTTGTTTCACCTGAACTGTTTTGTATAAATGTTCTAGCTGGGCCCCGCGGTTTCACCCGCATAAGTTTCGATCCCGGGGGAATATCGGGATAAAAAGTATCCTGTGTTAATCCTGGTTATAAACTATCTGTGCACCAAATTTCATAAAAATCCGTTCAGTAGTTTTTGCGTGAAAGAGAAACAAACATCCATCCATCCATACAAACTTTCGCGTTTATAATATTAGTAGGATAACGTTTCAAAACATATTTCAAATACATATTGAATATGGTCTTAAATTTTTACACAGGCTTTATCAGTAGCAAGACAGCTGGGAGCGATGACCTATGTAGAGACATCAGCTAGAGCTTCTACAAAAGGCGTCAAAGATGCCTTCGAAGTAGCTGCACTGGCCGCCCTCGGAAAACTAAACAAGCAGCAGATGAAACAACAGGTATACAACCTTTCATATCACTATAAACAACATAATATTACTTTAATCTTATCTTCCCCCTCTTTTTTTCCTAACTTGCTGGACAGCATTCCAAGCGGATTCTAAAGTAGGTACGTAGACAAGGCTTATAGCTATATCCAACAATATATTATATCTGGAAGTCCTTACATATCAATCTTAAATAACTTTCATGCACAAATCTTAAAAAGAACAAAATAAAATAATACTTTTTCCCAACAGAAACAAGTGGGCCGCAGCAAAAGCAAGCGCGATCTGAAAGCCGAGCTGAAAGGGCGCGCGAAGAGTTGCTGCGTCATGTGATCCGTCGCCGGCCACCCCTCCCGGTGGCCGCACGACTGCTAGGCGACCACCGCCCTTCTTCTTGAACCCAACCGTTCCTCAGAGGAACAAACCCGGGCCTAAGTATACGCCTTGCGGAACACCCGACGTAAATATTCACTGACGAGTTCCCCTTATACATAGGAGGCAACAAAATACGACACATATATTTAGTGTCATTATTTAAAATATTTATGTGAAATAACTACGTGCAAAGTGATCAAATAATTTAATTCTAAGTGTGATTCATTATCAAAAGCCTAATAGAGAACTATTATTATTAATGTACTGTAAATTTTAAAGGGAGCGGAACGAAGTTCTTTGGATTTTTAGGTGAAGGTATCAGTAAAATAAAAAGGTGCAATGTAATTATAGCCCTCAGGGTTGGAGCGTGAGCCTGTGATAAAGTTAAACATAGAAAATTCGCGAGAAAAAATAGAAACGTTTTAGATTGAATTAGAAAGGCGAGACGACGCTCATTTTGGCATTTTATCATCATTAACAGTTGAAACATTAATGTAAAGAATAAAGAATCATGTTAGTTAGGAACAAATGCGTGTTTTCATATACATTGACATAACGACGTAAGTATAACTTGATGTTTTTCTATAAGATAGCATTTTCATATATGTATAGAGTGTAATGGAAGTTAACGAGGCTCCGTTGTTTTGTGTAGGACCAATGTTGCTCTAATTTAATGCAGTAGCTTTTTTGTTTTTAAAGCTACGAGCTAAACATTTTCTTTGTGATATACATACGTAAATGTAATTGATAAAAATAAAATGCACAATGGTGGACAATACTAAATTACGGAGGTCCATAATGCTAGTTAGTTTCACGTCCATGTCTGCTATAGGTGTTAGATTTTTGTACGTTTACAATATGAAAAATTAAATGTTGCTTGCCTGTAGTAGTTCGTACACCATTTCATAATTAGGATCACCTTTCCTTGTCATCGTGTGAATAAAAAAATCTTTTGCTGTAAAATATATTTTATTATGTGACAAAGTCCGAGTTTTTGTTTTAAAAATCGTAATATTTAATATAATATTAAAAAAGTACATCGCTGATTTTACCAATAATCATTTTCACTTTTCCTTGCGTAGAACGTCTCAGAGAAATTGCTTGATCATTCTATGAATAAAAATGGCTGTCGTTTTTGTGTCGCGAAGCCTAAAACGTCAAATAATAATAAAGGCGGCTATTGAGTTTCATAATCAGGTTTTCAAGTCACGCGTGGCCAAGGCGAGGCCTCGTCGGGAGTCACGATTGCTTTTCTGATCCCTAATGCAAAGTAAAACTAAAAATGAAAATAAGTCATGAAAATATTCATGCCACGAGTTTTATTGTGTTTGAGGAAACTTAATGTTTGAATAATTATTTGGTTTAAGGGGGATACGCTAGGTAGTAGTACGCAAAATTTAAATTTTCTTACGCTTTTTGCAATTTGCTGGTTAGTGACAGGTTGTATGTTGAACAAAATATGATTCGCGAACGTAACAAGTATGTATTTACAGAATTATAATCATTAAAATCATCAATACAACCCTCTAAGTTCATATAATCTATTGATTGATATTTCATTAAATAGTCATTCAATAGGAGGGGCCCGTGGCTAAATAAATACAGCCGCACAGCTCGATCGGTCAGGTTAAGCTACGCTTGCCGTGGTTGGTCTGTGGATGGGTGACCATCTTTACATACCGAGACCCCTCCGTGCCTCGGAAAGCATGTTAAGCTGTTGGTCCCGGCTGACTTTCTTTGATCTTTTCTAGTCAGAAGCCCGAAAGTCTGACAACCAGTCTTACCAAGGGGTATCGTATTACCCAGTAACTGGGTTGTGGAGGTCAGATAGGCAGTCGCTCCATGTAAAATACTGGTATTCAGCTGCATCCGGTTAGACTGGAAGCCGACCCCAACATAGTTGGGAAAAGGCTAGGCAGATGCTGATGAGTCATTTAATAGGGTTATTGCAGAGAGGGTTGTATTGATGATTTCAATGATTATAATTCTGCAAAGTCATATTTATTCGCGAATCTTATCTTAATTAACATTCAACATGACACTGACCTACAAATTGCAAAAATCGTAAGAAAATCTGGATTTTGGCTACCTAGCGCAGCCCCCTTAATAGTTCATAGTACTTTATAGCTGCCACAAAACAATTACTCTTTCTAATAGTAATTTTATGTATTGATATTACGTCACGTAGTCTTAATTAATTGTCCGAAGGGCTTTTGGCTAAGTATTAACAGCCGTATAGGTTGATCGATCAGGTTAAGCGATACTTGCCGCAGTTGGTCCGTGGATGGGTGACCTTTAGATGTCAAGACCTCCGCGCACGTTTTAAACCGTTGATCACGTCTGTCATAAAATTTGGACAGTAGTTCCGGCCCGTCAGAAGCCCGAAAGTCTGAAAACCATTCCTACCAAGGGGAATCGTGTTACCCAGTTATTGGATAGTGGAGGACAGATAGGCAGGCTCTCCATGTAAAATACTGGTATTGAGATGCATTCGGTTAAACGAAAATGATGATAATGAGTTTAAATTGATTGTTGGCAAAATCAGGTATTCTTCAAATTAAGTACATTTCTAGTTAGGTAAAATCAAAACATAAAAATTCTTCATATTGATCAAATTAAGTGTTAATTTTATTAATATTATTTTCGATTGTTTAAAGTATTGTAAGTCGATATCAAGCTTTAAATTCAATGTTAGCTTTAATTATCGTTATATTTAAATATTTAAACATGTAGTTTTAGTATTTTTTTTTTTTCATTTAAAGCGATTATCGGACTAAATTTTCATTTATCTAAGTACCACATTCTTTATTATTTCATGAACAAATGTACATATCATGTAAGTTTTGTATAAATAAGAACTCTGACTTCATTTATGAAAAATGAAACTCATAACAAAATAATTTTAAAAAATATTTTAAAAAAACTTTGGCTCTTCGAGAGAGACGATTAATATCTTATTATTCACAGACATTTCATTAATATGCAAAAAAGAAATGTCAATCAATGGATTTAACTATTTGGAAAACTGTTTTATTTTAAATTGGACGCATCGTAGCAAATAAACACGATGACTGACATTCAATTATCTAGATTCATTCTCTAAAAGAAATGAGATTACAATTTCATTTCAACTTTGTAATTGGATTTTAAGCATTAGGATTACTATTTTAGAAATGCTTTTTAGTTACAGGTCTCTTTTAGCAAGGCAATCACTTTTATTCGAGTAATAAAATTGACGTTGACATTTTTTGTATAAAACAACTGTTAAAATTTCAAAATTATTCCTCGAATAAAGTGATAACAAAAAAAAAAATAACTATCACGCGTCATTACTGAGTCATGTAATTAAGGCATAAGGCATTCGCCCACGGCGACTTTTTGTAGCGATGCTATCGCGCGTTGCAGTCGCGATGCGGTCGCTAGCTGTTTGCCCTCGCCCACACCACGATTCTCAGTCGCGATGCAAACGCGATACTGTCGCGATGCAAACGCGATTCAGTAACGGCACAAAAATGCCACAGTTGCAAGATGGACTTCGTTGAGGCAACATTAGTTGCCTTTGCCATACGTTGTCAGGGTGCTACTTTTACGTAAGCAGCCGAAACGTGGACAGCCGAAGCGTAGGCAACGAAAGCGGTCGCGCGTTTGCATCGATACAGTCGCGATGCTGTAGCACGTTAGTAGCGCGTTGGCATCGCTTCTGTAGCGCGTTGCGAATGCAACTAACGCGCGTTAGTAGCGATGCAGGGTAATTGTGTAACAAACTATCAGTAGCAATGCCTTTTCTTTTGTCAGTTCAACGAAATCATTGCGTTATTTACGTTGTAACAGACTAGTTTTTCGAACACATGGATTAACAATACCCTTCAAAATAATTCAGAATGTTATTGAAAGTGTGTTACGCAATTAGGGTGCAGGTTACGCCCTTCCTCTTGGCTTTGCAAAAGTCGGGTAAAAATTGACAAAAAAGGTAAAAGTAAAAGCCTTGCAGAAAGCACCTCTTTTCAAAATTTTATTCAACTCAGAATATTTTATAGAATAAGTATTTGATTTTAAACAATCTGTAGGCCAATTCTCGTACTTAAAAACGTTCAAATTCAAGTCGTAATCTCATCTCAGCGACAATCAATGTAAACAACTTGTCAAAAATGTAGGGAAATTAGACGTATTTTTGACAGATTGAGACTGAGATCAGACTGTGAACGTTTTTAAATTAGGAGAGAATTGCCCCTCAGAACTTTGCAATAGGGGACTGGTTTTATCGTTAAAACTTTAATTATTTCATTCTACTTTGCGTCCATCGCATTTATAGTTTTTTTTTTTTTTGTTAACCTGTGGCAAAGGCCTCACCCAAATTTTTCAATTGTTTTAATTTGTATATAAAAAAAGTTCTATAAGAAATGACGTCAGAGTTTCTACAAATGCCTTATATGTTACTTCTTTATTGTGTATGTAAACAATGTTTTTAATATTAGACGAGTTAACTTGACGTTAGGCCACTTTGATGTTGTTTCTAGATATCGAATATAGCGTTCAGTGTTTTTGATATTTGTCTTTTATTTCACCTCCCTTAACCCTTCAAACGTGGATTCACGCGAGAAAAAATTGCTTTTTAATCAACAACATGCATGCATGCATGCGTGGCATTATCAACAATTTCACAAAGAGAAAACTACAGTACTTACAACTGTCCCATACATTTGGATCGAGTAAGTATTGAAATTTTGTATGGGAGAGCTGTTTATTACTATATGGTCCTAATCCAAGTCATGGTCTACCCATGAGCCAAATTTCAACCAAATCCGTTCAGCTTTTACAACGTGAAAGCGTAACAAACAAACATACAAGAAAAGAAATCTTTTCTCTTTTATCTTTATATAGTTTAGATTTAGACAAAGATGTTAATGATTCTTCGGATTCTAAACCCAAGTCACCATTTCTAGGGTTCCGTACCCGGCTGTATCTCAAGAACCGCGATAGCTAGACAATTGAAATTTTCATAAATTATGTATTTCTGTTGCCGCTATAACAAAAATACTGGTATTCAGCTGCATCCGGTTAGACTGGAAGCCGACCCCAACATAGTTGGGAAAAAAAAAAGGCTAGGCAGATGATGTTGCCGCTATAACATCAAATACTAAAAACAAAATAAAATAAATATTTAAGGGTCCCATACAACAGACGTGATTTTTATAGATAGGTAATGGTACGGAACCATTCGTGCGCGAGTCCGACTAGCACTTGGCCGGTTTTTAATATTCCTAAGGCTTTAGCTATCCAAAAAAGTTTCTAGCAAAAGCGATACATACCAATCCAATTAAAGAAATGGGAGCATCTATCAAGAAAATACATCTCAGTGTAATCCTCAACCCTGCGGTGAGGATATTTCCCCAGATCTGTTAGTCGTAACGGCCTATAGGAAAGCCCTATGTTCGGCATTAGACGTTTCGGGATATTTATGGGCTGTTACAATGACTTATGGCCCTGAACGAGTACATTTGACACGAATACCTTCTAGTACGGTGTCGTTAAGTCCCTACGATTTATTCTTGCCGTAAGAAAGAGTAAAGGTAGTTTGCATTCACAATCATTCGATCGGCTTCAAAGTTGAAAATGACACCACAAAATGAATTTCTTTTTGTTTTATCATGTATAAATATCGATACCAATCACATCTACGGAGTTTTGCTAGCTAATTTAATTTGACCCCGCATACTTCATCAATGAATTGGCTACGACTTTCAACTGCGTAGAATATTCCTATTATGTATTATAAACTGTTTTGTGTAAGTGACAAGGCATGAAATATGTTTTCAACGTTAACAGTTTGTTAGTACTGTCTGCAAAAGGTCAAGGTGTCCCTGAAGGTTTTAGGGGTTAAATAATATATTATTAAACCTTGGTATGTCTTAGTTACTGTAACTTCAGAAATATGGGGGACTGTATAATGTACGAAGTTTATAAGTTATTTAATTTGTAATGATCTTGGGATGCCTATGAGATTTGAGTGTGGCTGATGAAATTAATTAGGCAAACTTGGTGAGGCTTGCAAAATTATACAAGACTAGCAGCGCCTCGCGGTTTCGCCCACATAAGTTTCGATCCCGTGGGAATATCGGGATGAAAATTATCCTTTGTTTTAATCCTGATTATAAACTATATGTGTGCCAAATTTCATCCAAATCTGTTCAGTCGTTTTTGCGTGAAAGAGTAACAAACATACATCCATCCATCCATCCTCACAACCTTTCGCGTTTATATTACCTAGTAAGGTACGATGGAAATGGAATAATACCTACTTTATAATATATATAAGTGTTAAAAGGTTTAATTAAAGAACAACATTGAATGTGATATATTTTGAAACAGCTGTTGCAATCTTTATACCTAGTTAGGGGATGTTATTAAAAAAAGGCTTTGATTTATTTTATCAATTTCGGAAAAAATTGTAATCGCCAGAATTTTGGACCTAAGGGTAACAAATGAAAATCGCTTTCAAAGCGTTATGTATGTCTACAACGACGTTCAACAGGATTAACAGTGTCGGTAATTTAATGCAATTGTCAATCTTATGCATTTTTTACTTTGTAATTTTCACTTATATTCTTTATTGCCAGCGCAAACTGTGCGTCTTGTCGTTACGTCTAGTCGCTATAATAAGACGTATAGTTGTCGTTTGCATCTACGTCTATTATACATAGTATAGTCGCTGCAACAAGTACCGAGAGCGTGTCACTCGGAACTTGCCGTTGCGACTCTGCAACTCGAAGCAGAGTGCGGAGCTTTGAACATGATCAATCAACTCAGACTATCGCAGTCCACTGCTGGACATAGGCCTTCCCAGACTGCGTCTTAACACCCAGTCCGCCGACTTCCACATGGAGTCTATCCCAGCCACCTTCTTCAGGTCGTTAGTCCATCTAGCTAGGGGGCGTCCCACACTACGCTTGCCGATATGCGGTCTCCGCTCCTCCTGGTCTGGTCTGCTCCACCGGCCATTGGTCCTTTGACTAACATGATGACGCACTACCACTGCAGATGCTTGAACAAGATACTTATATGAAAATTGTCGAACGCAGCCTGTCGTTGCGTTTAGTCGCCGAGCTCTCTCAGTCGTATGTAGCATAGTGTGTGCCATATCTTATAGTTCATCGTTCCCAATTGTACTTAACGACCTTGTATTGTCAAGCACATTACTGGTTGATATAATTTTCTGAACAAAACAACATGTCGTGGTAACAGCGCTATGTGAACCTAGAGAGACAGAGCCACAGTACACATTTAACCAGTAGTTCAGTTGAAAGAATATTAGATTACTTGAACCATGTTAGTTGCAATCGCTCAGTGAGAAGTACAGTATTATCTACCCGGAATGAAAATTTGATATCAAGGGGTACCTTACCTTACGTAATGAACTTACTATAGATAAGTATTAAAGGGCAAAGTATATAAGTTGGCAAACTAGCATAACCAAAATCAAAAGTGATTTATTCAAACTTGGCTGAGAATCAGCTATTTTGGACGTCAAAATTAAATAACACAGTCCCTCATACATCAGAATAATACATAGGATTCTTTTTTCATTATTTTTATTCCGACGGGATCGACACTTATGCGGGTGAAACCGCGGGGCACTGCTAGTAAATAAATAAAGCCCGATTTACACTGTGAAATTGAATTACCTGTGGCCTGTGGCATACCATAAATTGAAGCATCAGTAAAAATTGCAACGTCCAGGCAGTGTTTAGACGATGCAAGTCATTTCTTGCTTGAATTTTCCACACGCAATTTATTTATTTATTATTTATTTCTCCTCACACTGGAATTGTCATACGGCAATTACACCAATGGAGCAAAAAAAACACTTCATGTGCTGCTTTCCATCCATCCTGTGCGCGGTGGACATCGAACGAATGGCGATGGATCACGGTACGCTCACGCAGCGTGCAAGTGCAGCATTTCTCCATAGCCCCATCCGTCCTTACATATTGCGCACATTCATTGCGAATTTTTGAAACTATGATTTTTCAAAGTATACTACAGTACCTTTTACAATAGCATTAGAAAGAAGTTAAAAAAGGTTATTTTTAATGTTCACTTTGTAACAAAAGTACCTACAATAAACATTGGTTACATTACGATGGACGCCGAATTTATTATGATCTATTTTTACAGCAGCTGTCACACTTTATTTTAACTATTTATCTTATGAAATTATTTGGCTTTCATTTATTTATATTATTTAACTCCAATTTAAAATTACAGTGTCAATGCTAAAAACCTAAAAGAAGCAGGGATGAACAATACCTGGGCCCGTATTCCCGTAATTTAAAACGATAAAAATCTAGTCGCAGTCTCATCTCGGCGACAAGCAAATGTCAAAAACTTGTCAAAATGTAGGGAAATTAGACGTATTTTTGACAGATTGAGACTGAGATCAGAGGGGCAATTCTCGTAATTTTATGAACGTTCACAGTCTGATCTCAGTCTCAATCTGTCAAAAAATACTTCTAATTTCACTACATTTTGACAAGTTTTTGACATTTGTTTGTCGCCGAGATGAGACTGCGACTAGATTTTGAACGTTTTTATTTACGAGAATTGGCCTTCAGACTGTGAACGTTCTTAAAATTACGAGAATTACCCTGCTGGAACGTTATTAGTCTACATTAAAATTGAAAAACACGGAAAATTTTGAGGTGTCATCCTGCCTGAGAGAATGAACCTGCAATGAACTTGCATCGAGGAAATGGGGCTCTAGGTATTCTTTTTTCCGAATACATGAACCTTCTTTTTGGCCCCTACACAGTGAACATAACCTCTTTCCTGTAGCAGTTCGTTTTATTACAACCGAGGGAGCGAACACGTCTCCCTAAGTGCCAATTCCGAGCTTATAAGCTATATACTATAACATCTTACAAGATGTCTGCTAAATATTGATGGAGTAATGTCGTTGCGTGTGCTTCTCGTTGAATAATGGGTTATCTCTTGGTTAACTATTTTGTATTGTCATGTATTTAATGGCAGAAACCACAGAATGCCACCTGCTACGATCCATACTTATACCTCCTTCCTTTACCTGCTCCGTTTTGCCTAATATGTATATTATCTATACTTATAATAAATCTGTAGAAGTGAAAATTCTGTACATTGAAAATATCCAAAAAATAAATGGCAGGGGGTGTTACTTGACCGACACCGAACCCAAAAATGTGATTAAAAACAATTTTTGTCTGTCTGTCTGTCTGTTTGTTCAGGCATCACGCAAAAACTCCCGGTTCGATTACGATGAAACTTGGTATAATTATTCTTTAATATCCTGGGCACCACACTGGGTACTTTTTATCCCGGAAAAGTATATACAATAAAAAACAAACTTCATTTTGCGGTTCGATCCCTATACCCGATTACCACTGTCTGTACTGTACCAACCGCAAATACTAAGTTTGTCGTAGGTTGGATCACCCGCAGTGGAGTTCATTTTTATTCCTTTTAGTTTTTAGAGTTATTTAGGTTTATTTTTATATGAGTCGTAGTTATAGATTTTAATTTTAAAGTATAGGTAGTATATTTGATAGTGTACGTAGTGACCGTAGGTTATTTTATAATACTGTTAGGTAGGTTTAGTCATTCGTATAGATATTAGTTTTTAGGGATTTTGCTTATTTATTGAGTTTAGATTAGTTATCATCAGAAATAGGTTTATTTAGGTAGGTAGGTATTAAATTAAATAAAATTAAATTAGTTAGGTACTTAGGTAAAGATATCATATAGGTACCCTCTTAATCACCACTAATGAGACACAATTGGTTTTCTATTGTAATTAGCCACAAAGAGCCCGCGACATAGATGGCATTCTGGGGAAGCACATACATTTTATCCTGTTAGCACGTTCCTGTGGGTAAATTTCCGACATCCACGCGGGCGAAGCCGCGGGCAGAAGCTAGTATTTAATATTAATATAAAATATATAAATAAATATAAATAAATTTATAATTAATATATTATATTAATATTATTATTCATTTAATTTATCTTTATTTCAGACATACAGTAAATACAGGGTGTTATTGACAGCCCTCCACAAAAACACAGGATTGATTCAGCTCCTTATTCTGAATCATATCCCACTGGAAATTTTCTCAGGAAAAAAAAATTTTTATGCCATTTTTTCTGCTGATATTCCTTTATTTCAATGTAAAATTACGTTCTCTGTATGCAACACTCCATTTATGTAAATAAAACAGCTGAAAACAGCCTCGCTCAAGCTCGCTGCGCTGCCGTCCGCTACGTGCGTTTTGCCACGGTAACGATACGTTGCGTGTGAGGTAATAAAACAAATCTGGTTTTTTGGATTCCCTTAATGTTCCTGAAAGAATTACATGTACCGGTCATCTTAATATGATGTACTGAAGCCACCCTATCAGTTTGCGGAGGGCTGTCAATAACACCCTGTATAATGATTACAAAGCATTATGGTTGTTAGTAGTACACACAAAAATAAAATAACAAGGTGTTAATAAACAAATAGGTTACACAATATTTACTTCGAGTCAATTCCCTACACAGTAAACGAACCATCAGTTTTGCACTACTACTAATACTTCTCATTTTTCTTTTTTACTTTATTTTTTATTTATTGTTTATATAATTTTTGGTTTTGTTACCTACTTTTTTATATACTTTGGGTTACTTATTTTTGATTGTGTTTAGTTTAGTTTTATGATCTTCCTGTGCGAGTCGCAATAAATACTTTTTCTTTCTTTCTTTACTTTCTGAGTTCTGACCCTCAGGATTCTGTGTACTCCAACCTAGGGGTTCTACGTCCAGGCTGAGGGCAGGGCATCTACATATCGCACGCTGCTCCAATGTTCACGCTGCTCCAAACTCGCACTGCACGCGTGGCTGAACTGTGCGCTACCGGCGTCCTACGGCCTCCACCAACGCACGCTAACTGCAGTTCTACGAAGGCCAGATCGTAATTTTATTTGATTATTTATGTCTTTCATAACAGCCTCCTGAAATTTGACGAGGATGCAAAACAGCAGCTTGTATGTATAAAGCTAAGCTATCTAACTAGTTTTCTTTACCTCTCTCGTAAACTCTAACGAAATCGTTAACGGCTTGCGCACTCTACAGGATGGCAAAAAAGCTTACGCCACACTAGGATGGTAAGTATTCACCTCCACGAATGTAAATCTAGGCATCATAGATACATTGCCATCCCAGAGACAAATCTGTCTCATTTTCCTGCTCTAATTACCCCGTTTCAGAGACAAAACGGATCCATCTCATGTGTCTGTAATTACACCGGCTCCCATAAACCCGGAACACAGCAACGCTGCTTAGTGGTATAACGGTGGTACTTTCTCAGGAAAGAAAGAAAGATAGAAAAAGTATTTTTTGCGACTCGCACTGGAAAATCACAAACTAAACAGATTGACACAATCATAAAAACACGAAAAGAAATAAAAAACAAAAGTTTATAAAAACGTAAGCATATCAGCATATAATAGACAGGTTATTGTTATTAATATTAACTTATTTATTTATTTTACTTCGATGGTCCTAGTTTTTCATCTGTGACTCAAGTGACAGCTATGTGACCAGAACCCAGCTATGCATAAATATGTAAGCTGTCACGCCCTTTATGCCTGGAGGCTTTTATTTAGGTAGTAAGTTTTTATTTCCATTTTAATTAATTATTTTTCAGCTTGAGTACGTATAGTTTTTATTATATTTGTTGGTATATTGGCGTGGCTAGCTGACATATTTTATGGCAGATAATTTAAGTTTCTTGTAATGTTAATTACTGAACATATGTTCCTAGTATTGTATACATGCAACTATATTCTAACTGAACAGACAGCTGTGCTGCTGGGAAGTTTGTTGGCCACTTCTTCTTCCCAGCGATAGCACTAGGAAGTGGTGAAGGGCGGGCGTTTTTGGGGGACTGTCTTTTGTAATTTTGACGTTCGAAAAGTGCTGATTCTCAGCCTAATTTGAATAAATGACTTTTGATTTTGATTTTGAATATTCCTACGTCTGGGACACAGGCCTCCTCTCTGAGAGAGGAAGTGAGCCGTAATCCATCACGCAAGACCAGTGCGGGTTTGGTAGACGTCACATGTCTTCGAATTTTTGGTTTCAGGACATGCCTGGAGGCCTACTCTGAAGTGCAAAGTGCGAATGTTCGGATCGGACCGACACATGGCCGAGCCGGATATTATTGAAAAATGCGAAAAAAGTTCGGATCGGCTCAGTTGGGTCGGGACCCTAGTCAATATTCGAAAGAGTGTAGGAGTGTAGGATCGGAACCGACCGAACCAAATAGTAACTTCGTAGCAGGAAACGGCCGAACATTCGGCCGATACTACCTCGGAGTAGACCCCCGGCTTCCTCACGATGTTTTATTTATTTATTTATTTATTATTAAGGCACATCAACAACACAAACACAAACATTTACAAATAACAGAGAACAGAGACATGAACTAGTGTTTACGTCAATTACAGACGTGCACAGCATTCACAACAAAAGAGAAGAAAAAAAACACAGCATTCACGCTACAAAAAAAAAAAAAAAAACAATAAAAGAAAACAAAAACAACAAAAGAACAAAAAGTCCAGCTAAAATCACGGAGTAGAGAGAATACCCTCATCGACTTAAACATTCACTAATATTGACTAATTATACATTATTTTGTTTTGTTATCTGCAGTCTTCCCCTCATTTACAATCTTAGATCTAAAACGTGCAGGATGGTCGTGGAAGATATCCAAATCATAAATATTGCAAAAATTGTTGTACGTGGACGTTAGCCTAGCCATAGGAGCGTTCATGCCTAAGTTGATTTTATGACGAGGGACATTGAAAAAGGACGTGCATTTTCTCCGAGCATTAAGTTTAGGCACGTTTATTACAATGCGCTCGAGAAGTCCATCAGATTTAAAAGAACTGTCAACAATACTCCGCAGGCATAGCAAGTCTATCATGCGTTGGCGTAGCTGTAAGCTTGACATATGGAAGAAACGCAGTCGTTCGTCATACGAGCATCTCGCACTGAAGTCAGTGGCAAGGAAAGCAAGTTGCCGCGTAAAGGATCGTAGAAAGTAGTGGTTATGAAATAATTTACATAAAATAAAGCACCAAAAAGAAGCTAGAAGGCTACTTCTTCCTACATTTGTAATGAAATAAACTTTAATTTAGTTTTTATTATAAAAGGATTGCTCATATATTTTAAAAATTATCGCATTTTTTATGACCGACCCGCTTCCTTTGCGGCCCAATGTTTTAGCTGGTTTAAACGACATTAAGTTACGATATTAATGTAGTTTACAACTTACAAGTAGTTTTGTGGTCGTTACAGCGTGGTTAATGGCTTTGGGTTAACATGACACGGTCAAAGGTGTAGACCAAAGGTCTAAGTTTGGCCATAGAAACGGGTGCCTGAAACATTGATTGCTAAGTTTCAGACGTGGCAAAGTTGTACTTAAGTTAATTCAAGCTGTGGACCGTGTAGTGTCCTTCGTTGACTTGTAACTTGACATAAGTAGGTAACTTTAGAAGTTACTTAACTGTTGATGTATCAGAAATGGGTTAATGGAAATGTGTCATCCAAAGGTTGCCTTTAAAAGATCGCTCTCAGCGATAAGACCGCCCACTGTGTCACCCTTTGTAAAATTTCAAATATACAGGGCGGCATCACATCGACGCGCAAACTGTAACCATGGATTCAGCACATGAGTTTAGACCCCATAGCGTCGAATTTTTCAAGTACGCGGTCAAAATGTATGGAACAGCAATATTTTTTTTGTCTGTAATTTATATGGTGTACATAAAGAGTATTCTATTCTAAATGTTTGCTCATATTTAAGGGTGTGCCAACTATCACACTGAACAGCTTTCTCTATGGGACCAACATCGTAATCGCGAAAAAAATATTATAAACAGAACTTTTTTTAAATAAAAAAGAAAATAAAAAAAAAAATTGCATTTCATAGCCCGATTCTCGAGGAAGGCTATAGGCTATATAACATCGCGCTAAGACCCTTAGGAGCCCAACATAAAGAAAAAAGTAAGGTGATGCGATGCGACGCGGTGGGTCGGGGGAACACACAGACGAATTCGGGGACAGAAGCTGTATAAAATCCTGAAAATCAAAATGATCGCAAATTAAAAAGAAAATACCTACCTACATCTATTTTGGTTCAAAAATAACTTCTGAACTTTGGCCAATGTCTTTTTATAGCCATTTTCATTATAAAATATTTCGTGGAAATCTACATTAAATTACTTTTCGAAAACACTATCCACTCTCTGTAAACTCCGAAGATCATCAAAAAATAAAAACAAAACTTGCAAAGCTCGCCTTAACACCTTCCCACGCAATATTGGATAACTTTATGAAACAAATTACCTAAGCCGAAAATAGCTCCATGGTCTTAATATTGAATCCTGTCGAGATTGCTCAAACGGTAAACAACCTTACAATAACTATCTATGGTAAATGGTAACGGTTAGAATAAGGCTTCTACGGCATTTACCTACTCTTAGTTCGGGAGCTAGTAACAGCAAGTAATTTCATCATCATGAGGCCCAGTGGTAATGGCCGCGACTTACGAGTTGTAAGTCTTAAGTACGAACCCAGACAGGCGCTTTACTTTGTGTAAATCACCATTGCTCTCAAAACGGTGAAGGAACACATCGTGAGGAAACCAGTCTATATGTCATGTCCTAGAACCAAAAAATCTAAGGCATGTGACATCTACCAACCCACTCCGTCTCACAGAGAGTCTCTGATTATACTAGCCTTTTCCCAGTCTAACCGGATGCAACTGAATACTAGTATTTTACATGGAGAGATTGCCTATCCGACCTCCACAACCTTACTGGGCAAGACGATACCCCTGGCAAGACTGGTTGTCAGACTTTTCCGTTTCTGACTACCCGTAACGACTGTCAATGAATCCATCCATGGACAGGCCGCGGCAAGCGTAGCGTAACTCGATCGACATGTGCGGCTGTTATTACAATTAGCCACGAGCCCCTCTACAAGTAATTTGCTTTCTGAAATCTAAATGAAACCAACTAGACCATTCACACTTCTATGAAGTAGTTCACAATCAGAAACCCAAAAGTTAGACAACAAGTGTGTTACCTGAGGGTATCGGGATTGGTATCGGTATTAACCAGTAATTGGTTTGTGGAAGCGAGGTAAAACTAGGTAACAGCCAATTATATTTTTATTAGCGTTTGTCCGCTGTTTCGCCCGCGTTTACGTTGGAAAATATCTCACGGGTAGTATCGGGATAAAAAGTATCCTACGACCTAACCCCGGTTTACCTGTATGCCAAATCCGTGTAGCCGTTAAGGCGATAAAAGGTAGGTAACAGACAGACAGAGTTACTTTCGCCTTTATAATAGGCTATTTTCCTAAAAATTCTAATTAGTCCGTCAGTTAGATTATCAAAAAATATTGAACCCGTATTTTTTCTTTTGTCAATTATATAAAAAAATATGAAGATATCGCCCGTTAAAGTTCCGCGTGACGTCACTTGCTTGCGACACTTTTGCAAGCAAGTGATGTCACGACCCCACTCCCAAATTTTGACGCGCTTTATCTTTGCCATTTTGTGTTTGATTGACAAAAGAAAAAAAACGTGTCCATTATTTTTCGATAATCTAACTGACAGACTAAATATAATTATTATTTTGTTACCCAGGCAACTACCCTATTAAAATAGTAATCATCATCATCATCATCGGGTTGTCTTTATCCCAATTTATTTGAGGTCGGCGCAACATGTATTTTTCTTCTATACTTTTCTTTAGTCGTCATTTCGGTAGTCACCCCCTTTCTACAAAATACAAAAATGGAAGGAGAATTGGGGCTCAAACCCAGCAGTGGGGCATTAACGGCTAATAAAAATAAAAAAAACTTGAGAGGTGTCAAGGGACACCCGGATGGAACGAAGTATAACTGGCTTGCTTTCTATAAGAGAGAGAGACAGAGAGACAGACAGAGAAAAACGCGCACGCCGCACGGCTTACAACTATAGCAAAAAGTGTCATTCCAACTTTTGGTCTTAATTTTTTTTCCGTTTAGTCCCCTTTCGCAACGCGCGATAAGGAACTTCGTTCCAAAAAACATTGTGTCATACATAAATTGAGGCAGCCCCAGTAAATTACCGTGGGAAATCATCAAATGACCTCTCCCGCTCTGGGCTGAGCGGAAGGGCGTGTCAGACTTTTACTGACTAAAACCGACCCGTGTTCCTTCAGTTGCCTGTGCCAAGGGCCACGGTACCTCTTTCGAATAACCCGCGGCCCTGGCAGGCATCGGCCCTAGCGGACCCCGTCAATTCGTGCTGACATCTCTTTGAGGCACGCGTGGAACACAACGCGCTGTCAACCCGGGCCTGGTCCTTACCGGGCGGCGAGCTGCCCATTGGCCAGCTGGCCGTCAGTCGGCTGTTGACTCCCGTCCAGGGCGTCTCCTGCGGCGACTAGGGGCGTGAGGGCGCAGAGATTGCCTCTCCCTCACGCGCTCCGCCTCCTCCTTTGCAAGCATTACTGCTTCGCAGAAGGAGGTAACGGCCTCCCATGCACTCTCGCTCCATACCATAGCCTGGACCAGGGCCGGAGTCGAGACATCGCCGCCACGAGGACGCGGCGGTGCTCCGCCCAAACCGGGCAGACCTCCACCGTATGCTCCACCGTGTCCTCCGGGCGATCTACACAGTGGTGACACCCTGGCGTTTCCCTCGCTGTTCCCTTAAGTGGTAACTTAACAACAATGAGGCTAATAAGTAAGAAAAAGGTTTTACAAAAAGGAAAGTAAAAATAAAATAAAACATTAATACAGCAGCACTCAGCACTCGTGTGTGTATGTGATTTTATCATTCACAGATTCCTTCTATCGTTTCTTTGGTCTTCCCCTACTCATAAAGCGATCGACATTCTTACTCAAAACTTTCCTCGCGACATTCAAATAAGTAATAAGTATGGCTAGGCAATGTTTGTTGGCTTTGAACAAGATTGCGAACACAACTGAAACATTAAGCCCTTAAATTACTTTCGAGTTTAGACAGCTGTTTATTTTAGGTCTTTATTATGAATATAAAAATGTATTTCGAACATCATTTACTTCGTCAAAATTTGAACCACAAACATTAGGGGCTGGGGAGGGTCCCGTGGCTAAATATTAACAGCCGCACAGGTCGATTGATCAGGTTCAGCTTCAGCTACGTTTGCTGCGGTTGGTCTTTGAATGGGTGACCATCTTTACATACCGAAACCCCTCCGTGCCACTGGTTCCGGCTGACATTCATGGATCTTTGACAGTCGTTACGGGTAGTCAGAAGCCTGAAAGTCTGACAACCAGTCTTACCAAGGGGTGTCGTATTACCCAGTAACTGTGTTGTGGAGGTCAGTTAGGCAGTCGCTCCATGTAAAATACTGATACTCAGCTGCATCCGGTTCGACTGGAAACCGACCCCAACGTAATTGAGAAAAGGCTAGGCAGATGATGAGAGCATTAGGGGACTGACTAATGTTAGGACACATTAATTTGTTGGAAAAACAAAATTTATTTTTATAAATATTAATTATCCGTCAGCGCCTTAAAATCCTTAATAAGTTTACATTAAGCATAATCAGCTAATAATATTCCCACTGCTGGGACACGCGGGCTCAGTGCGAGTTGGTATATGTCATGTCTTCCAATATTTTGGTTCTAGGACATGCCGGTTTCCTCCGGATGTTTTCCTTCACCGTTTTGAGAGCAGTGGTGATGAAATAATTTACTCAAAGTAATCCCCTGTCTAGGTTTGAACCTACGACCTACAACTCGTAAGTCGCGGCAATTACCACTTGGCTACCACATTAAGCATTCGACCGTTATTAAGGGGCCGTTATTGATTTGGAGGTACTCATCCCCAAATAACTTGGTAACGAGAGCTTAGCGAATACTATTTTGAACAGCCTTCGCCAAGCAGGGGGTCTACTCCCGAAGGAAGTAGTATCGGCCGAATGTTCGGCCGTTTCCTGCTACGAAGTTACTATTTGGTTCGGTCGGTTCCGATCCTACACTCCTACACTCTTTCGAATATCGACTATGGTCTCGACCCAACTGAGCCGATCCGAACTTTTTTTGCATTTTTCAACAATATTCGGTTCGGCCATGTGTCGGTCCGATCCGAACATTCGCACTTTGCACTTCGGAGTAGGCCCCCTGGTCTAAATTGGCGATCATTCAGTTGTAATTTCGGTCATACGCAAGAAACGTAATGGGGCCTAGAGATTATTATTTTTCTTGACACCCGAGCTCTCAAACCATATGGTTACACGGGAAAAACAAAATAATCTGTTTTATATTGACAATAAGTTGGAACGTGCGCACGTGACAACAGCGCGGGTGGAGGAATGGTGAAATGGAGATAATAACTCCCCAGAACCGTTTATGGGATTCTTTTAGGGAATTACTACGGGGAATATAGCATGGCAACTGGTTTATGGCTGTTGTGTTGGAATGGTTACATTTATATTCCAAAAAAACTGAAAAATTGCTACCCTGAACTCAGTCCAGTTCAGGGTAGCAATTTTTCAGTTTGTTCATAGTCTAAAGCAAGTAGCCACTGATTAAGTGATATTCTAGTTTTCAATATGAAAGCGGGTGGTAGGTTTAGTGTATTTATGTATGCAGACATGAAGCACTGTTGTCGCCTAGCAGATGCTGTATGGCATTTGACTAATGCACAGACGTCTCTGATAGTACGCTTTTTGTGGTAAACTGACGCATTATATGGGGTGATTTTGTGTTGCTTAGTGAGGAGTTGCAGTAAATACAGTTGTCTTACTGTAAGCACTTGGCATGATTCGTACAAGGTTTTTGTTGTGAATTTATATGGCCTGTGTGTCATGACTTTTAATAAAGACCTTTGTGCTCTTTTAGGCGTATCACTGACACTAAGGTCTTGCAGGCCCCTCCCCACACAACAGCACAATATCCAAGAACTGACTGAGCTAAAGCGTAGTCCGGAGTAGTTCGAAGTTGGCAACATGCCTCAGATGTCTAAACACCCATATAGGTAAGCTTCCTAGTACGAGCTGTTATCATGTCTATATGTGGACGCCAACTCAATCTTTCATCCAGTACAGTTATTACCGAATGGGTAATAATAACTTTTCTAGTTTTATAAAGAAAATTTCCATTGTTCCGTCAAGCAATTTAATTGACAAGTAACTAACAACAGAATATCAAAAATAGATAAAATAAAAACATAAACAATTTAAAAAAGGCTTCAATCGACCACATGCTCCCCTTTTTTAAAGAAGAACGACTTTCCTTAATGGTCGCCTCAAAATGCCCGCTTGGGTCCGAACATCCACCACCCGTACCACACCATCACGGCCCGGGTGCAGAGCAGCGATCACGCCTCGTGGCCAGGTTCCCCTCGGCAAGTTCCCGTCACCGATGAGAACCGGGTCCCCGACCTTGACGGCGACATCTACTCCCGGCACGCGACGGGGCGCCAAAGCGGGTAGATATTCGGTGACCCAACGACGCCAAAAGTGATCACACAGCCTGAGTGCCCTTCTCCAGCTGCTCCGGCCAATCAGTGCGGCATCCGTCAGGTCTGTAGTTGGGAATGGACGGCCCGATGAGTCTCCCAGCAAAAAATGGTTGGGGGTAAGCGCCTCCGGGTAGTTGCTTTCGGGGGAGATGTGCGTCAGTGGGCGTGAGTTTACCACTGCCTCGGCTTCGACCAGCAAAGTTGCCAGAACCTCTTCTCTTGGAGCCTGCTCTCTCAGTGTTACCTTCAGCGCGGACTTCACTGACCGAATCAGCCTTTCCCAGGCCCCTCCCATGAAGGGCGCCGATGGGGGAATAAAACGCCATTTTATTTTTTCATCTGCTACAAACTGTGGAACGGCGGCATCATAAAGAGCTTTTAGCTGTCGGTTTGCTCCCACAAACGACGTCCCGTTGTCGGAGAATATTTCGCTGGGCGTACCACGTCGAGCGATGAAACGTCGCAAGCACATAATGGCAGATTCTGCGGATAAGCTGGCTACAATCTCGAGGTGGATAGCTCTGGTCACCATGCACGTAAATAGGGCGACCCATCGCTTCTCCCGCCTGCGTCCAATAGAAATTAATACGGGGCCGAAATAATCCACACCTGTATAGGTGAAGGCACGTCGATGATGGGCGAGTCTCGCCTCTGGTAGATCTCCCATGGGTGGTTGCAAGGTTGTGCTTTTCAGCAGCTTGCACAACTGACATCTATGGACCACTGACCGCACGGCGTTCCTCAAACCGAGGATCCAGTACAACTGCCGCAGTTCATTAATTACAGTTTCTGTATTGGCGTGGGCAAACTTGACGTGATAATGGTTGATCAGAAGACGTACTGCTGGCTCCTTGCCATCTAGAATAATGGGCTGCGTATCGGAAACAGCAGAAGTTCTCCCTGCGAGATGTAAAACTCCGTCTCTGAGTTCTGGGGACAAAATGGCCAAACGACTTTTCTTGGGAATGGGCTGCCCACGTGTCAGACAAAGAAGTTCCTCTCGGAAGGCGCTAATCTGGCTCCTACCCAAAATGTGCCGCTCCGCGCGGATGATGTCCTCTGAGACTAATGGCGCTGGAGCAGTGGAAGAAGAAGCATCAGGCCGCGAATTGCGCTCCGGCGCATTTACAGACTCACAAATTCCCCGAACCCAAAAATTTTGAAAATTATGACCCCGATGTTTGAAAATAGAAGCAATGAATTGATGAGTCCTGGCTGTTGCCCTTACCAGCCTAATCCAAGAACTAAAATGAATGATGTCAGCTACAACTGGTAAGACCAACTGATGTGAATTGATAAAATTAATGCACTCTGCGACACGGGATGGGTGGTTTAATGATTTTGAATGACGAAGAGATGGCTTGAGCTCCTCCTCTGCAAGATTTACTGGCGTTGCGACTTTGGACTCTGATGGCCACTCAGAAGCGGAAGCTAGGAGGAAATTTGGGCCAGAAACCCAGCGTGGTTCAATACTGGCTTTCCCCCGCGTTGCATCGTCAGCTACGTTAAGTTCGGTTGGAACCCAATGCCATTCAACTAAACTAGTGTATTCTAAAATCTCTCCCATGTGATGAGCCACAAAGGGTTTATAGTTTCTCGCATCGCTGCGTAGCCACCCCAACACGGTCATGGAATCACTCCAGAAAACTCGTCGGTTAGGCTTAAAGCGGTGGGCCTCGCAAATCTTAGTGGCAAGTCGAGAGGCTATCAAGGCGCCTTGGAGCTCCAGGCGTGGGATCGAAACTGGCTTCAAAGGGGACACACGTGCCTTGCTAGCTATTAGTGCAAGTTTAACGTCACCGTTGGGAAGCACGAATCTCCAGTAGGCCACGGCGGCGTGTGCCAGTTCGCTAGCATCACAGAACACGTGTAGCTCCAGTTCTGAGAAACCGTATAAATTGTAGCACTTTGGAACTCTCAGTTCCGAAATCGATTTAAGGCATTCGAACCATTCGAGCCAAGTTTCCTGGTCAACCTGTGATAGCCTTTCGTCCCAGCCAAGATTCTTACGCCACAAATTTTGAAACATAATCCTACCTCTTACTACAATGGGGGCTAAAATACCTAGTGGATCGTAAATCCGCATGACCTGGGATAAGACTACGCGTTTTGTAAAATGACCTGAAATGTCCTTGAGGCCCGGGTTGAAACCTATGATATCTTGAGCAGGTTTCCAGATCAAACCTAGAGTCCGTGTTGAAGTGGCTGAGAGTGGTAAACTACCCAACTCTACACTAGAACGATTGGCTAGTGAAACGTCAGACCACAGTTCGTTTGGCAATCGATTGAGTGCGCCAGGCTCATTCGATACCCAACCGCGCATCTCGAATCCTCCACGCTTATGAATCTGTACAATATCGGCTGCCAAACGAGCCGCGTCCTCCATGGAGACATCTACACTTCCGATGAAGTCATCCATGTATGTATCGGACGTAATAGCTTCCACAGCTTGTGGGAACTCATTTACAAATTCCGATGCGTTTCGGTTGACGATGTAAATAGCCGTAGATGGGCTGGAGCACGCCCCAAAAATCATAGAAGACATACGATAGGTCTTTATTGGTCCCGCAGGGTCTTTGCGCCAAAGAAATCGCTGAGCATCTCGGTCGCACTCTTGAATTTTCACCTGCGGGAACATCTCCTTGATATCGGCGGTCAAGGCAATTTTTCCCTCTCTAAAACGCATCAAAATTCCTAATAGCGGTTGTAAAAAATCAGGACCCGACAGAAGCATAGAATTTAATGATACACCCTGTACTTTAGCAGCCGCGTCGTGAACAACACGGAGTTTTTCCGGTTTGTTGGGATTTACCACACCAAAATGCGGCAAGTACCAACAAACTGATGTGGGCGACTGTCCTCTACACTCCTCAGCATAACCCTTAGCTAGCATGTCCTGAATATTAGCCTTGTAACGTTTGGCGTATTTAAGATCCTTTGACATTTTCAGTTCAAGGCTTTTATACCTAGAAAGTGCCAAAGGATAGCTCTCGGGAACAGTAAGGTCATCCGCCTTCCACAATAAGCCGACCTGGAAGTGCCCATTTGGTAGACGTCGGGCTGTATCCTCTAGAATTCTGATAGCGCGCTGATCGCCTGCACTGCGAGGCTCATGTTTCGTGATACCGATTGCGTCTAACCTATATTGTTCCTTGATGAGAACTTCCAGGTCATGCTGCGGAGGCTCACGAAAGGATACGTGGCAGGCAGTCTCCACTAAAGTTGTCCGGCTGCTAGTAAATCCGAACAACACCCATCCTAGCGATGTTCTAATGGCGACGGGCTGGGACTTCGTGCCTTTCCTGACCTCGGATGCTGTTATTAGGTGCCAGTTATCGATACCTATCAAAACTGTAGGCTTTGCTTCGGAGTAACACAACTCCTCAACTATACCAGACAGGTAGGGGTAGCGACGTAAAGAGTCGCGGGTGGCCGATTGGCTTTGCAGCCCTAAGTTTTTAATTGCTCTTGCCCGCTGGATTAAGAAACTCTGTGAGGCTAATCGGCCTTTTATCTGAAAGTCTACAAACTGCACGCTGCTATCCCTAGATAACCCTCCCACACAATCCAAATGTAGGTTGCCCTCAGGACCCTCAGCACCAATTTTGGAGGCGATGTCGGCATCTATGAAGGTAGCCGTCGACCCGTCGTCCAGAAGGGCGAATGTGTCTACACTCCCAGCCGGCCCGGAAACTGTGACGGGTGCTACTTTTAATAGTGGAGGAAGTGTAGGATCAATTTGAGAGTTGTTGACAGCTACGAGAACCTGTTCAGTTTGTTCAGCATCAGTTTTAGACCTAGGTTCAGGTTTGACCTCCTCCTTCACATGAGCAAATGCTACAGATTTGTCATTATGCAAAATAGCGTGATGCCTACGATTACAATCAGCTATTGTGCAACTAGCCTTATTTTTGTTACAAAACCTAAAATTGTGTGGAAATTTTTGAAGACAACGGTAACAGACTTTGCTATCTTTGACGAAACGCCATCTGTCATCGACTGTCAAAGATGTGAATGTCGGGCAATTTAACAATTGATGTTCACCTTTGCAAAATAAACAATTATTTTCCTGATTCGATGTTTTTGCAGGCTTTGATTTCGAATTCTTAGGTGAAGCTGAAACCCCCGCTCCCGAATCTGAAACGGCATGCGCTCGCTGCCTCTGTAAAAGGGTTGATGAAGGCGGTGTTACCTCGAATATGGCACCGAACTTCATCACCAAATCGACCTCACGGTTTAGGAAAAGCGACAACAATTCCACTCGAGATCGGCTTAGGTCCTCGTGATTAGCAGCGAAATCTAACCACCGCGCGCGCAATAATGGAGACAGTTTGCTAAGCAGCGCTCCAAATAGTTCAGGAGAACGTAAATAATCACTATGCTGCAATAACTTAGCAACTTCGACACAATTGTGCACACGGGTGGTGAAAACATGTAGATCTCTTACCTCCGACCCAAGCTTGGGCAGAGCCTTGATTGCGCTCACCTCCTGTAGCACAATTTGTTCAGGCCTTCCATAGCGACGATCGAGGGCTTCTATGACGTCGTTGGCGTGAGGTGCCAACACTAACAGTATGCTGACAGCTTCACGCGCCGCACCTTTTAGGGATTGGTTTAGGCGTCCTAGGTTTTCCGCATCTGTGAAAGCACCTACCGTATCCTGAAAGGCCCGCTTGAACATAAGCCAATCAAGTGGAGATTTACCATCAAAACATGGAAGTTTTATAAAAAAATTATTGTTGTTGGGGCCGTTACTCTTCGCAAGTGCCTTTAGGGCCCCCACTAACTGCGTAACTCCAATTGAGTTGTCTTCTCGATGAATATCAGTGGCAGCAGCCCTGTCACCCCCGCTAATACTGTGCTGAGGTAATAGTGCAGGACTCTGTGCTGCGATACTCTGAGAAACGACGACATCGTTACGTAGTGGAAGTTCCTGAGAACACAAGATACGAGTAACGTTAGCATTATTAGCCCCTACCTCACATTCATTGTTGAATTGAAAACCTTTCACAGATGGCTCTCTCTCTTGATGCGAAGGTATTTTAGTAGGCAGGGCCGTACTATCTAACCATTGTTTGACACTTGCACGGCTCCACCCACTGCGAGAACCGTGGTCACTACAATCTGCTTCAATAGCGGCAAGCTCAGCCCGATATTCCGCTTCAGCAGCTTTGCGCTCTAATTCCATTTGGGCAATTTCTAACTGAGCCACGCGACGAATGTGTTGCGCTTCCGCAGCAGATTTTCTAGCTGCGACCATCACGGAAGCGCGACTGGTGCGACTAGTGTGAGTGCCAACAGAATGAGCGCTCGAGCAAGGCTCTAAACCAGAAGAATGTACCTGTGAATTCCCTGCAATAGTAGGTGTAGGGGGTTCTGAAACGGCCTCACTACTCGACTGGGTAGGTATATTAGAGTCATTTTGTGGCAGTTTTGTCTGTGACCTTGTCACAACCATTTTTTATGCTGGAAAAAATGCTGAAAAAAAGAAAAATCGAAATTCCTGTGGACTAGTCTTACTAGACACTAATTCGACCGGTAGAAGGACCACTTATATTACCGAATGGGTAATAATAACTTTTCTAGTTTTATAAAGAAAATTTCCATTGTTCCGTCAAGCAATTTAATTGACAAGTAACTAACAACAGAATATCAAAAATAGATAAAATAAAAACATAAACAATTTAAAAAAGGCTTCAATCGACCACAACAGTCAACAGCAAAAGTAGATGATCAAAATCAGAAATTCAATACTAATGAACGGAGTTCGCAGCTATATGGCAGCTGTACTAGTAGTAAATGTTTGGTATAATTTAAAATCACATACTTTTGAATCACTTCGACGCCACACAGTTCTGACGCGAACTCTGTTCATTAGTATTGAATTTCTGATTTTGATCATTTACTTTTGCTGTTGACTGTACAACCCCAATATAATATTTAACGTCGGTAGACTTTGTTATTGCAAGGCATGAACAATCAGATTTAGGAGAGTATTTACAAGTGTGTACGTTAAGATCAACATTAGGTGGTGTAATTTTGGCAAACGAAAACTGTACTGTATAAGATTTAAAGTTAATAAGTTTATGCTAAGCCATCGACTGATACGCTGAAGTGTGGGACTTCAGCTATTTGCTTGACCTCGTCCCATGAATCACCATGAAAAACCGGGGCTAGGATACTGCCTTGTGGGACTCCATAAACCACTGCAGAAGCGGCACTAACATGATTACCAATTCTAACTTGTTGAGTACGACCATTTAGAAAATCTTTCAAAATCATGAGCGCATTTCCCCGGATACCGATGCGTTCTAACTTGTTCACAAGGGCTATCGGTATCCGGGGAAATCTATCAACCTGCACTGAGCCCGCGTGGTTGATTACGGCCCGCCCCCTCCGACAGAGAGGAGGCCTGTGTCCCAGCAGTGGGAACATTATAGACTGATTATGCTTTCTCCCAGAGTAAGGACATATCCCCGTATTGGCGCGACCGATCTCTTTGTTCAGGAGTTGGGGTATCCAAGCTAAGATCCTGAGTTCACCAAGGTTGGTCAAAGGCTCGGATTCCTTCCATTCAATAAAATCCTTTCAAGTGCGAGTCGGACTTGCGCACTAAGGGTTCCGTACAAATTTGTAACTACAAATTTACGGATGCGGCATAAACGGAACATAAACGCCTGTATTTTTTGTTTGCGTTGACTTTGAAGTTTGATTTTTGCATTGGTTCAAGGGATTGCAGCCTTGAGTATTTGATATTAATTTCAACTTGATAACTCCACGCGTTCCTGAGAAAAGGGTCTTGACAGACGGACAGATAGACGGACAACGAAGTGATCTTATAAAGGTTCCATTTTTCCTTTCGAGGTACGGAACCCTAAAAACGGTTTGAATCGAAACCCTACATAATAGTTACTACTTATTCTTCATGCGTTTCAAGAGGCATAGATACATTGCTTATTCCCTAGGAGCACATTCAATATCTGTCACAATCTCATGCCCCAGAATTTAGGATATATCTTTTTCTTTTCCAAATGAACCTGTAAAAAGAAAAAGTAACCGTTTCGCCTAGACTTTCCATCTACCCTCACATATTCGCAGCGTCACGCCCAATAACCCAAAACTTTAGCGTAATTCATAAAAGTTTTTTATTAAAAATATAGGAACTTAGGCCCGGCCATTCCTGAGACACGGCGGGCGATATTAGGGCTCGTTTAGTACGTGACAGTATTCCGCGAACGTTTTGGGTCATGATATTAAAAAAGTCCGTTTCGAGGTCACCGGGAACAAATTCGGTATGAAAATTGTTGGACTAGTTTTGGGAATTAGGAATATGGAATGAAGGTGCAAAGTTTATATTTGTACAGTTCAGTTTTTATGTCAGGATGCATAATTAAGTATAGGTACCAACTAAAAATATTATAAATGTTGGAATAAATACTCCCGTGTAGTGCGAACCTATTCCTGCTTTTAAAAAAATCTTAAATTAAAAAAAAAGATCTCTTATGATTTTTTTTAACTTCTACTTTACTTAAAATTATGGTAAAATACTTCTTAAACTTATTTTTGAAATATTTTGCCATAATTTTTAAATTTCAGGCGCAGGACCAACGGCTTAACGTGCTTTCCGAGACACCGTCAAATTCCAAACTCGGACTGTTACTAAGAAATTCGTAATGGAAAAACTCAATAACACTTTGCCCGACCTGGGAATCGAATCCAGGACCCCACGCACAGTAGTCGCGCTTGCGACCACGAAACCAACGGGGCAGCTACAAATACAATAAATATATACATACATGTAAACCAAATGTAGGTAGGTATACAGGGTGGCAGGGACATCGACGCGCAAACTGTAACCATGGATTCAGCACATGAGTTTAGACCCCATAGCGTCGAAATTAACGTACGTAACGTACTAAGTGTTGTTATAATAATATAAACCATTTTTTTAGGTATACCGCCGTTTGCCCTAATCATTTGCCATAATAGTCAACAGCCATAATATTATATGACGTAATTAATATTCATTTGCGCTACTCTTATTTGCTATATTAGTCACGTGCTAGAAGCTTTGTTTCCCATGAAGTCACTTACCATAACATCATTTGTCATAATCATTGTAAGCCCTAATTATCACGTGCCCTAATTATCACATGCCATAGTTATAATATGCCATAACATCATTTGCTATCGACATTGGGTGTGTAACGGTTGTTATATTAGGAGAAACTGGATGCAATCGGGACTTTAAAGCACCCCGACTCGGATAGGTTAGGTTAGAAGGGGATGGCGGGGTCGTTTGAGCGAGCGAAGCGAGCGAATAAACCCCGCCATAATGGGTGGTTTATAAAAAAATAAAAAACCACGAAGTCCCCTTCGTGGTTATTTTTTTATAAACCACCCAGAAGTAGGAGCCCCGCTTAGCGGGGCTCCATCGACCAAGCCCACCCTCGACCATGCATAGAATATTTTAAGGTTTTGGTTAGGTGCCATTTCAGTTAGGTTAGAACTGTGACCATTAAATATTATGTCTAATAATCATTATGGCGTTTAAATATTATGTCCAATCATTATTATGGCAATTAAAAATATGAAAAACAATACGTATGGCACTCGTATCTTATGATATCTAAGTTTCGGGCAATTAAAAGTATGTCATATGTCTTTTAGGGCAAACAAAACATTCGAGCAAATGAAATTCGGGTAAATGAAATTCGGGAATATGATGATTATGGTATGGTATATAATCTTCGGGTAAACAATAGACAACCATTTTTTTAATATACCGTCTTTTATTGAAAAAATAAGCTGTTGGTTATGATTTTTCGTCAATGTAAAAAAGAAATCTATTGTATAAATAGATTTCTTTTTTCTCATTACTCCTCAGATAGATTTTGAAGCGCTTTGGGTTACAGACTAGTATTAGTCTAAGGAAAATTATGCACTATGATTCAATGTTGGGCAGCACTTGGTCCAACGTCCATACAAAAATGGTCAATCTCCAAATTAAAGTAGGTAGATATTTCTACCAAAACCCGTAAAAATAAATGATCATCGATAGTCCTACTCAATTCGTCTCATAACTTCACGTTTATTGCAATGGCGGCCGTTCCACGTCTAATTAGGCAGTTACTGTAAGCTCTTTTCCATTTATTTTGTTATTTCTTTCTTTTAAGGTATTAGGCATAAGAACAACGGTTAAGCCGTCAGAATGGTGAGCTAGAGGTCGTTGGTGTGATCCCACTCGTTGTCCTAAGGTGAGCACAAGAATAGAACAATATTACCCATTTTGCTCTTCCCTCACACTCATAGTCCGATGGGACGGCAATCCGACACGACCGGGGAGAGATCAAGCGCAGGACCAACGGCTTTACGTGCTATCCGAGGCACGGGGGTATTAAACCGCCAACTTCCAAACTGTTACTAAGAAATTCGTAATGGAAAAACTCAATAACACTTTGCCCGACCTAGGAACGCGCAAACTGTAACGATGGATTCAGCACATGAGGTTAGACCCCATGTACTATTATTGATCGAAGCGAATCGTTGAAATTTTTCGTCGGTTATTAAAGTTCTGCGAGAAGTACATCATTTATAATTTGATTGTTTAACATCGAATGTATATCAAAGAAGTAAATCTTTTGTTTCAGAATTGAATTCAAGACATCGTTACACCCTAATTGGTAGAGATAAAAATTGAAAAGAAAAACAGACAGGTAAAAAAAAAACTTTAACAAACAACATAAACCTGTTTACCTTTTAAAACATGGAAACCTGGTACACCAGAAGGCCAATTCTCGTAATTTAAAACGTTCCAAGTCTGCACCCTAATTGCCTAACACACGATCAATCGTAATCTGAATCATTTTGAAGCAAATTAATAATAATAATAATAATCGTTTATTTATAAAAAGGGAATACATTTACATTTAATACCTTAACAATTTAAAAATAGCGCACAGTTGCTAATTTGCCTGAACTAGGTTGAACCTGTGCTTCAGGCTAGAAAGTGCTTAAATACTTAATGAAATTAATTAACAATAAATATAACGTAAAAACTTAATTTAAAAACTTAGGTAAATAAAAGTAAAATAGCATGTTAGTAGTTTTATTTGCAGACAATAAGTAGGTCTTCTGTCTGTGCATAATCGATGGTTAGTAAATAATTTAATATAATTTGTTTACAGCTATAGTAATTTAGTTTATAGATACTTAGTTTTCTATTTAATCTATTGTACAGGAATGGACCTAAGAATGTTAAAAATCTTTCTACAAAGACATGTTTTGAGGCTGCATTAGACACGCATACTAGATCATTCCGTCTCTTGTTAGTGTTGTCGGCATTGTAGGCAAGCATGGTGTGCTGTTTTAATACTAAGTGCATAATGAAAAGCTGGCGAACAGTTAGTACATTGCAGGATTTATATAGCAGATCTGTGGGAAAAAAGAAGGGATGGAAGTTTGCTACCTTCAAAATTGCTCTCTGAGCTCTTTCAAGAGGAAGCAAATTAGTTTTTGGTGCGCCACCCCAAGAAGTGATACAGTATTGAATTATAGATTGACATAGGGCCAAATAAACTTGTTTGATTAATTTTGAATCTGCTAATGTTCGCAATTTTTTAAAAACATATATTAGTTTACGGACTCTTTTAACTAGGCTTTCAATATGTTTTTTAAAAGAGAGTGTGTCGTCCATTATTACCCCCAGGTATTTTATGTTGCTCGTTTTGTGGATAGAGGGACAATTACACATGGTTGTACGGTTTCCACATTGATGGGCATACAGATGAGGGTTAGTACTGTTAAGTTGAGGTTTGCGCATAGAGAAGTGAATATATTTTGTCTTGTCGGCATTTAATGTTAGTAAATTGCTTTGTAGCCAATTAGTCACAGTGTTAAAACCTAGTTGAGCGATTTCAAACAGTTCGCTACTGGTTTTAGCGCTAAATATTAACGCCGTGTCGTCGGCATATGATATTATTTTACCGTCTTTAATATTTAGGTTACACAAGTCGTTAATATAAACAAGGAAGAGGGTGGGGCCCAAAATACTCCCCTGTGGAACACCAAAACCAGTATTTTTCTGCTCATCGCTCGTAATATTATCTATTCTAACACATTGGTACCGATGGTCTAAATAGTCAGTAAAAAGTTTCAGCGGCGTTCCCCTTATTCCTATGACCTCTAATTTGTTCAGAAGGACAGAAACAGACACTGTGTCGAATGCCTTGGCTAAATCGAGAAAGACTCCCAGGGTCTGGTTTCCTTTGCCGAGTTCTTCTGAAATATAACCAGTCAGACTATGCACCGCATCGGCTGTCGACAGTTTGGCTCTAAAACCAAATTGCGCTGGGGATAAGATGTTGTTTTTTTCTAGGTAATTAAACTCAAACTCTAACTCAATTCTTTATTGCATTCCATAACTAAACTACCACTATAACTATAACCAACTACTATTAACTAGTCTACTGTTTATAATTTTCTCTAGTATTTTTGAAATTGAGGGGAGTAAGGATATTGGCCTATAATTATTAACTACGTGTTTACTTCCAGATTTAAAGATAGGGATTACAACTGCCTTTTTTAGACAACTAGGGAAAATTCCTTCGGAAAGACAGATTCGAAATATATGCGTTAAGGGAGGTACCAAAATATGCTTAAAGTGTTTAAGGATCTTATTGCTTATATTATCCCATCCAACTGCACAGCCGTCTTTTAACCCGGAAATTAATCGGGTTATTTCATCTTCATCAGTATCCAACATAGCAAAAGATTTAGAGTTACAGCTATTGCTTGATTTTTGGAAAGATGGTTCGTCGCAGTATTTCGGAATCTGTTCGGCAAGAGTTTTTCCAACATTTACAAAAAAGTTATTTACATTGTTAGCTGATAAGAGAGGTGAATGATTAGCCAGCAATAAACTCGAATTTGATTCACGCTGTTTAGACATGTTAGTGACATTTTTAATATGTTTCCAAAGTTGCTTGGTATTTTTACCTGCTTTATTTAATTCAGTTTTATCGTAATTCTTTTTTAAATTCTTTAGGAGATTGTTGCAGAAATTCCTGTATCTTTTATAGGTGGTTTCAATTATGAGATTATCAGGGTATCTTTTAGTTTTCTGATGAAGTTTATCTCTTTGTCTTATACACCGAATAAGTCCCGGAGTAATCCATGGTTTAATATTATAAAATTTCTTATTTACTGTTGAAACTGTCGTGTTACGTAATATTGCTTGTTGAACATTTTTTATTAAGTAGGTACGATAAAGCCAAATTAGCGTCAGCAGTATTGTAAACTAGGCTAAAATCAATGTTGCACATATCATATTCGAGTTTGATTGTGTTTAATTTGCTAATAGTCTGAGGACGATTTTGCTTAGGCAGCGTTAAATTTACGTTGAGTAAGACTGCATGATGGTCAGTAATTGTTGAGTTAGTAACAAGCGTAACATATGATAGGCTGGTTTTGATCATCATATGATCGAGACAGGAACCGCTCTGATGAGTAGGCAATGTGTGAGCGGGGAGAAAACCATGATATAAGCAGATATTAAGGTAATCTTGGGTCCCTGCATCGCAGTTTTCGGAGCCAATATTTATATTTAAATCACCTGTTAGTATAACATTCTTAAAAGGGCTTAGTGCTTGAAAAATCTGATTTAAGGAATTGTTAAAAGGATCTAAGTTTCTAGAGGAAGGGGATCTATACATAGCGATTATCGCTGTGGTTGTACCAATTTTGCTAATCCAATTAAAATTGCTAATCCATTGCTTCAAGTTCGAAAAATTGTATGCTCAACACGTAAATAACGCAATGAATGTTGTTGAACCGTCAAAATGAAACCGATTCCGATTGATTGTGTGTTACGCAATTAGGGTGCTGATCTCAGTCTCAATCTGTCAAAAAAACCTCTAATTTCCCTACATTTTGTAAATTTTTTGACATTTGTTTGTCACCGAGATGAGACTGCGATTAGATATTGAACGTTTTAAATTACGAGAATTGGCCTTCTGACTGTGAACGTTCTTAAAATTACGGAAATTACCCCTCTGCTAAACTCGTTCAGTTAGATGGAAACAAAAAGCGATCGTTTCCATGAAATAACTAAAACTAAATAGTATAACAGTTTCTTAACGTCACTGTAATGGCGGATTGCTTTCACAGTGTCATCTGCCGCCGTTTCACTCCCGCCTTCCCTGTTACCACGAACGTGATTCAGAAGCTCCACTACAAGTACTTTGAGTTGCCTCTAGGTTGGGCTGGCATGGAGTGGAGACCGCGTATCGGTAAGCATAGTGTTCGACTCCCCCCAGCTAGATGGACGAAAGACCTAAAGGTGGCTGGGGTAGACTGGACGCGGAAGGCGGAGGACAGGGTGTTGTTGCGTAGTCTGAGAGAGGCCTATGTCCAGCAGTGGACTGCGATAGTTTGAGTTGATTAATTGAGGGCTTGCATGGAGGCTGAGAAAACCGATGCGTATGTGCTTTTTGAGTGCACAGGCGTCACCCAAATTAGGTCAGAAACCCTCGGGACCCTCAGATCTTACACAGACGTTCTCAACGGGCCAGAAGACGTCATCAACTCTGGAGGGAGGTGGACTGGCTGGAATAACCACCGACGGCCCAAAGCTTCAAGTGGCCCACGCACAATGGTCCATTTGAACGACTAAGTGCGGAAATCACATCTAGAAAATTTGGGTTCAGACATACATAGAACATAATTACTATAGTTTTTGATCGACACTGTTAGTATGAAATGCACCGATCCCAGCTTGGTTAAACCAGACTCGATTAATCGAATGAACCCCAAGATTGCACTAGCCCCTGTAGTCTCACGTTTCATGGTGCAATAGCGAATATCAAGGATTAGACCAGGGGGCGCGGTAATGGTAGGGAAGACGTGCCCGTAGGATAGGGAAGGATTTACGAACCATACCGGATATGCATCATTCAATGCAAGCATTTTTTGATCGACTCTATTAGTAGATACCAAATTTATGAAACCATTTTTTTATTAAATAATTTTTAGGTAGGTATTTTAGAGCTTTCGAGGAGTTGGTTAGTAAGTCAAATTGTGTACATAGTTGAGACTCCAAAGCGTGAATTTGGCTATAAAGAAAAATTTTATTGACAAAATTCTTCATGCTTTCTACAAGAATCTCATGCTTTAATACACACGTAAACTGCACACACTATTTACATTGTGAAAGTGTAATGCTATTTAAAAAAAATAAACTGCTCGAAATCTTTGTGACAATTTCACAGTGACGACACTGTGAAATTGTCACAAAGATTTCGAGCAGTTGAATTTTTTAAAATATGTTTTTGTTTAATGCCCGTATGACTGAGTATAGTCAAAAGATTACTAGACTCTGTCTCGCAGCGTCACGTGTTAACACTTAAGAGGGTGTTATGCGGAGGTTTAGCCTTTAGCCAAACAAGGGTGGTTCGTAGGTAGACCCATTTAGGAAATACATATTTTGGGTAACCCTTCGCCTCACCCTGTATAATGTGTTTTTAATAGCTGACCTTCTGCTTCAACTTTCATAGTGACAACTCATTTGCTGAAATTCGCCGGAATAGTTAGTTAATTTAATTATCACGCTTTTATCTTCGGACGGCGAACAATTAGAATTCCTCTGCGAATGTTACGAATGATTGTATTTTCGTGTAATTGTCTGCGATGGACGTCTGCAGGTCGAATTTTGTTGAAGAGAAGAATGATTGACAGATGTTTGTGTTTCTTGATTGATAAGGGTTGTGTGCCATGGAGACGTTTATTATGTTTATGATGAATGTTGACATTAAAAGGCATTACCCTGACTTATTACCTGTAATTTTTTAAATAAAGTTCAGCCTAGTTTACGCTACAACTTCAAACATGTTTAAGTATAACTTTTTCAATAGTGCTGGTCACTTTGAAATCAACTTAATGACATTTAAAATAAAGTTGATATTTGTTTAACTTATAATAACATCAATTTGAAACATTAGTTTGAATAGACTTTAGCCATAACGTTATCGCCTTTTGTGATTAGTATCATTTCAATAAATTAATACTTTCAACTACTCTGTTTTAATTTCTAAGATAAAAGGAAAAAGCCTTGAATAGCCTTCTTTATGTTCATACTTTGCCTCATCATCATTTGCCTTTTTTACTACTTTTCACAACCATATTGAGGTCGTCTTCCAATCAAACCGGATGCAGCTGAATACCATGTATTTAACATGGAGCGACGGCATATCTGACTTCACAACCCAGTTACTGGGTAATACGATACCCCTTGGTAAGACTGGTTGTCAAACTTTCGAGCTTGTCAACCCGTAACTACAGTCTCGACAGACAAATACTTACGAATGACAGCCGGGACCAACGGTTTAGCGTGCATACCGAAGCACGGAGGAGACTTGGTATGTAAAGATGGTCACCCATCCACGGACCAATCACGGTAAGTGTAGCTTAACCTGATCGACCAATCCGTGAGGCTGTTATTACTTGGCCACCAGCCCTCTGTTCTATTCTTACTTTGCCTAAACAGAATAAACATTTATGTACCTACGCCGAAAACACAAAAATATCCCGGCAATTTTCAACAGGCGTAATGGCGCCCATTCAGCCTATTTGTAACCAATTTACATGCGAGAACAACTCTTTATTAAAATACAATATCAATACTCGACCGAAACACGAAATTATCAATGCAATATCGTTTAACGTTGGCCCCGAACAAATACGGCGGCCATTTTGTGCTCCCTGACTGTTACTACAGGAAATGGCGTCGTTTCTAAACGCGAAATAGTTTCCTCTCAACGTGCTGCGATGGCACACGCAACGGTTTATACAGCCAATATTGAAACCTTTTTTTCGATTTTATTTCAATGGTTGTGAGTGTTTTACGTTTGTGTGTTTGGAAATATGGTAATGGCGTGGATTTAGATTAGTTTATTTTGTTGTTATTTTATTGTTTGCTGAATGATAAGGGTTTCATTACTACGGATCTGCTATCTCGTTACCAACTACTTATTAGAGACTGCCCCGTTGGTCTCGTGGTCGCTAGTGCGACTACTGAGCATGGGGTCCTGGTTTCGATTCCTAGGTCGGATAAAGTTTCATTAGGTTTTTCAATTATGAATTTCAAATCAACCTCGCAGGTCCAGTGCGGGTTGGTAGATGTCACGTATCTTCGAATTTTTGGTTTTAGGACATGCCGGTTTCTTCACGATGTTTTCCTTCACCGTTTTGAGAGCAGTGGTGATGAATAACTTACACCAAGTAAAGCGCTTGTCTGGGTTCGAACCTACGACCTACAATACGTAAGTCGTGGGCCACTACTGCTCTTAAAGTTCATATATTCGTACAAAATCCGAATGCTATAAGTTATCGAGTACAGGTACCGATGGTGTTTGCAAATCGATTTAATCACGATTGTGTATTTGATTCGCTCTGAAACGTGACGTTTCCACCGATTGCGGCATTGTAACAAATGTTTTGTTTTCGCGACTATTACAATAAACATATTTTTGGAAAGAACCGGGATTTGTTAAACAAAGCTTTTAGTGCAAATATTTACTTTTTATAGAAGCTGGGTAAATAGTTTAACGTTGACTGGTCTTGAATATATTTTATGGAACAATGTTTGCTTACAAAAGGATACGTGTTTCTATTATCAGAGACACACGATATAATATTATCTAGGTGCTTACCTGTGCTGTTATTTTCCAGGGCAGCAATTTCATTTGTAAGCATTATCTAAGTTTTTTTTTTGTTTGTCTGGGACTAAAAGACAATCTTTTTGCTGTGTTAGACATAAGCAAACAAAATAATTTAAGTGTAAAATTTTATTTAGCTTTTGTGCATAGAGAGCTCGCATATAGAAGAAAAAACAAAAGAAGATGAAAAATATTTTGCATTAAGAATAATGAAAATAAAATATAAAAAGAGGTTTTATACTATAATACCTTCTTGTTGACTCTAAAAAGCTGCTAAAACTGAAAAATTGCTACGATCACACAAGCACAACATATACAAGGTGGGGCAAAAGTACTCACCCTATTGGAATGTGACTTTTGCAAATGGCCGCAAATGTCAAAATTGTTTTGACATTTGTGAAGTAAACAGATGCAGAATACACGTCAGTAAGGCATGCTTCTCATAAGCTATACTTCTCAAGAACGCGGATTAATTGTTTCCATTCGTCTAATGTCTAATCTCTCGCTTTGGCGATTTGCACTGGCCGGTCAGATCACCCGATTTGACCGCTGCAAACTTTTTTATGGGATTACTTGAAGTCCCGGGTTTATGTAAACAAGCCTCAGACTCTTGAAACCCTTAAAGAGAATATGCCACAGGAATGCGAGAACCTATCGCCGGAAGTTCTGACACAAGAGATGGAAAATGCCATAAAACGAGCTCGTATGGTCATCAATTTTGATGGCGGCTACTTGACCGATATCATTTTCTCGACCTGGTGGAAATAATTCTAATCTATACTTCTATACTAATATTTTAAGAGGTCAAATTTGTTTGTTTGTTTGTATGTATGTAGGGGGTAATCTCCGGAACTAACAGTCAGATTTAAAAAAAAACTTAATGCATTTGATAGCCCAATTATTGAGGAAGGTTATAGGCTATCTAACATCACGCTACGGCCGTTAGGAGACGAGCAAAATGAAAAAAAAACGTCAGAAAAAATACTAAGCGAAAACGATATAGTGGCACGGGCGAGCGATGGGCCGAAATTTCACGCGGACGAAGTCGCGGGTAGACGCTAGTTCATTAAATAAACATAATCCACAAGAAGAACAAACATTTTACATTGCTAAAAAAAATTACAGTAAAACAATATCGGGTGATTACTTTAGCCCCACCTTGTATATAATTCTATTCCTACATTATTGGTACCATAGATAAATCACTATAAAATGCTAATAGGTAGATACAGCGTAATGTCATTAATTTTATCAAACGCAAACCACAGTGCGGTGGGTGTGGTTTCAAATGCGCGTCTAAACTCAAATTATAATGCTGCAGGGATCATCAGATTCATTCTGTTTATTGTTTCATAATCCGGATACAACAAATACTGATTTGTGCTAAAAATTGGTACTGTGCGAGTACCTACTTGTTTGGATGACCTCTTTCAGAAGAAGCCCAACAAGCATCAGTCACCTGTCCCACTGGCGATGAGGAAGCGACTGACTATCAAAGATTTTCTGGCTCAAGAAATGAGGATCTAAACAAGATACATACATTAATAGTTGATCGCTGACTGCTCACACCGCGCTGGCGAATACTCGTTTCTCGCAGCGACAAGAGCTATCAAAGAGCGTACTCACTCAGCGATACTCGCTTGGCAGGCAAAACACTCGCTGAGAGACTCAAGCCTGGTGCACCAGCTAGCCAGCCGGTGCCAGCTGGGCATACCAACGATTAATCGCTCGTTACCGTCCCTCACTCGACGTTCGTGGTTCGCCAACTCAATTTTAGTTGATAGTTTAATATTATGCGAATAAAGGCACTTGGCCGGTGATGGAACAGCTAGGTGCCTAAGCATAATCAGCCTATAATATTCCCACTGCTGGGACACAGGCATCCTCTCTGTAAGAGGGAGTGGGCCGTAATCCATCACGCTTGAGTGTAGTGTAGTGACAGCTATGTGACCAGAACCCAGCAATGCATAAATATGTAATCTGTCACGCCCTTTATGCCTGGAGGCTTTTATTTAGGTAGTAAGTTTTTATTTTTATTTTAATTAATTATTTTTTAGCTTGAATACGTATAGTTTTCATTATATTTGTTGGTATATTGGCGTGGCTAGCTGACATATGGCAAATAATTTAAGTTTCTTGTAATGTTAATTACTGAACCTAGGTTCCTAGTATTGTATACATGCAACTATATTCTAACTGAACAGACAGCTGTGCTGCTGGGGAGTTTGTTGCGCCACTTCTTCTTCCCAGCGATAGCACTAGGAAGTGGTGAAGGGCGGGCGTTTTTGGGGGACTGTCGTGGGGGACGTTCGAAAAGTGCTGATTCTCAGCCTAATTTGAATAAATGACTTTTGATTTTGCTTACCCAATGCGGGGTGGTAGTGAAATAAATTGCATAAATAGAGTGTACCTATGCGAGTAGTGCTGTTATGAATTTGGTGCGATTACATGTTGCCATGGCCGGGCTAGCGGGTGAACATGGACGCGGGTAAAAACAAATGACGTGCACCCTGCCGCACAAGGTGTTGCGTTGTCAACGATGAGTCTACACTTCTACAGATTTCTTTATGGAATATTTCGTGATTTATTTTCGCTGAACGAAATTTCAGGTATAAAACGATTTTAAATACAAGAATTACATTTATCAGCATTTCACAAATATTATCTAAATAGGATAGACCTTTTTGAAGGATCGATAGGAAGGATATGTGTAGGAGGTCAATACAATTATTATGTACAAAGGTATTCGAACAAAATGTTTTGAATACAAGATACGTTTAAAAAAAGTTTAGGAAATAAAATACAAGATCGCATTGTGCCTTACACAATGAAGCAGACCAAAGCAACATTTTACAACAACTTGGATCAGGACAGGCGGAATTCAACCTTTTGTATAAATTTTATGAGCGATACAAAGATCCTTCGCTCTACCAAACGAAATAGCTACTACGAGTTTAACATATATTTCTATGAACGGAATATAAAATGTTGAGTATAATTTTATATTGAACATTTTATATACAAAAAATCCATTCGTAGATTTTTATTGACGCCCAACTGGGCTCTTCGTATTTAGTATAGTTACCGACAGTGAAAATATAATAAATAATAATTTGAGACTTATAAAATTAAATGCTCGTATTATGAGCTGTCACTTTTAAATAAGACTCTAAAACCTAGCCCAGTTGGGCGCCAATAAATATCAACTAACGGATTTTTTTATTGTTTTCAAACAAAATTATGTTCGCAAATATTGTATGACCACTTTGAGGAAGTCATCTCTTATGGATTTTCTCATTTTTGGTATCACCTCTCTTTATCATTTCAGTCGAAAGATGACCACTGCTGGACATAAATCAACTATTGGGGGATCAAGCATCACCACTTCGACCGGCACCCTAATTGCGTAACACACGATCAATCGTAATCTGAATCATTTTGAAGCAAATTGCTAATCCATTGCTTCATAAGTTCGAAAAATTTGTCTGCTCAACACTTAAATAACGCAATGAATGTTGTTGAACTGTCAAAATGAAACCGATTCTGATTGATTGTGTGTTACGCAATTAGGGTGCGGTTCTGTGCTTCTCGCATCCAGCGAATTCCTGCGGTCTTCACAAGATCATCGGTTGCTTAGACCCACACAAAATCTATGACGTAGATCATGTAACGAAGGGAGCAATCGAGCATCCAGTTTGTATGATGAGAAGCAAAATCTAATAATCACTGCTAATGAAAATATCCTTATAGATGGGTCATTATTTGGGGTGAGATAAAAAAATAAATTAAAAAAATGTGGTTATTTTTAATACATTTGTTTTATTATGGACGAGAACACGCGTATTAATCACAGATAAAATAGAAGTAAAGATGGATACAGCTTATTGTTTAAAAAATCTCAAAAAAACATATTTTGTAGGTAACGAAAGTGATCTTAAAGACCACGAAAAATAACACTTATATAAATCATAATCAGTCTCTTAATTTAAACCACTGTTGAACCTTAAACAAAGGTACATATAAACCTAAGAACAATAATTAATGAGAGATCAATGAACTTAAATAATAATTTGTCATGAAAAAAAAATATAATTCTTTGACCACGAAAGTGATGTCACTTAAGTTACCTAACTAAATTAATTTTAATTTGAGCCAGTGCTATCCGAATCAAAGAAAAAAGTTACGTTTTTTACGGGGATATCAAGACTCTCAGTTGAAGAAGGTCTACCTTTACGAAGATAGAGCTTACGCGGTGTGGATATTTGGCCTGAATTCGGTGTCTCAGAAGGTGATAGCGACCCTGCAGTACTTCTGGTATCTTAATCCAACACAGAAGCCATTTCAGATGGATATGGCGAGCTTGCTGCACTGGTGTTAAATACTGTCTCTTTCTTGCCAGCAGTTAAACGACTTGATGTACCTTCTAAGTAACTCAACTTTATCTGATTTAAGCTTCATTTGCTTTTTCATCTTTTCTTGCGTTTTTTCGATCATTGTTTGTTCTTTTCTTTTCTCTCTCATACTGTGCTTAGCTAGTTTCCTCTCTAATACTTCTAACCTTTTTCTGAGATACTGATTTTCGTGTTTTAACTTTCTGCGATTTTTAAGAGCTACTAATTTATGAGAGCTTGCACGTGACGTAGAGGGTGAATGAAAAGACACAATACTAATACTTAAAGGCGGAGTATCTTCTCTTAATATTCTTTCTGTGTTTTTTGCTTGTTTCTAACGATTTCTATAACGTTAAGCTCTTTCTCTCCAGTTTTTTCTGGCTCTCTGTTCACGAGGGGTCATTTCTGTAACTTATTTTACTAATCCCTTTTCCTTCCTTTTATAATATCTTTCCCTAGCCATTCTTCTCTCTTCTTCTAAGGCAGATGGATTATTTATCATTTTCTTTCTTAACTTCCGCATTGTAATTTTTTTTTGCTTTCGCCTTTTTGCTTTCATTTCTTCATTAGTAGTTTTAATTTGTTGCGAGTTTTGGCCATAGCTGTAAAATTTTTTTTTTCTTTTTTTGATCGTATTTCGGTATTAAATATCATAAAGAATGTTGAACTGTTGACCATTTGAGGTAGCTTGAGGTATTGGCAACTGTACCACCCTTTCTAACCCGTTACGACGCATGTAGGTGTCTTATTTCGTGGTCATCGATCACTTTCGTGGTCGTTGTGACCACGAAAGTGATGACCACGAAAGTGATGTAAAAGCACTTTACCGGTTCTAGTATGAAACAGTTCTGAGGTTAGAAAAAATACAATAGGGTATTTGCAATATATCCCTTTAGCGAACAAAACAAGCATTTAATTATATTTATTAATTAACAACTTACCAAAATACAGCTATCACGAAAGTGATACACGAACTTTGACACAATCTTTTTAACACACAGAATATGTTTTTACACAAAAACCAATAATGTTTCAATAAACATTTTTTTTGCGATGTTATTACAGCCAATTACAGCGTTGCTAATAACAAAAATATTTCGGGTTGACCAAATATTTTGTAAAAAATGGTATGAAATATGAGTGACCACGAAGGTGATGATGATTTTCGGAACAACAGAAATCGTATAAAAAATTGAAGTTATAAGTCTGTTTATTTTTTGTCGTTCATTTAAAATATAGTATATACATTATTCATTACAAAAACCTAACGGAAAGGTCCGTTTTCACTAAAATTATATTTTTAATAGACGCAAGAAGTCCAGTGTATATCATCTGAACAGACCACGTAACGTGATTTTTAATTAAAAAAAAATTAATTTCACAAAGATTACATTATTAATAAATATTTAAACAAACATACAGTAATAAATAAAGTAAATTTCAGATATAATTTGTATCAATAACATACTCATTTCTATTCTGCTTTAAAATATTTCGCTTGAACAAAATTTCACCACCTCAAATAATGACCCAGATACTAGTGAAGTCGAAAGTTCTAATGTTAAGAAATTACCAAAAAGCAATCAATCTACCAAGCTTTTTCCTAACTACGTTGGGGTCGGTTTCCAGTCTAACCGCATGCAGCTGAATATCGGTATTTTACATGGAGCGACTGCCTATCTGACCTCCACAACCCAGATACTGGGCAACACGATACCACTTGGTAAGAAATGATCATCAGGATAATAAACCAAAACATCATACATTTTCTATCTCACGAAATAAAACGGAAAAGCGGTTCTGGGGGTCTACTCCGAAGTAGTATCGGCCGAATGTTCGGCCGTTTCCTGCTACAAAGTTACTATTTGATTCGGTCGGTTCCGATCCTACACTCTTTCGAATATTGACTATGGTCCCGACTCAACTGAGCCGATCCGAACTTTTTTCGCATTTTTCAATAATATTCGGTTCGGCCATGTGTCGGTCCGATCCGAACAATCGCACTTTGCACTTCTGAGTAGGCCCCCTGGTTATGATGCAATCCGAATTGTTTGATAACTAAGTTATGCTTTTGGGAATGGTGAACAATCAAAGGCCAAGGAATTAGTTTAGCAGGTTTACTGATTTTGCGATTGTAAAATGAGCATATTTATTTATTTAACCATTTATATACACACATACCTATATAAACAGAGAAGAAAAAATAGGCACAGCGGTGATGCTTATTTCATAAGAAATCTCTTCCAGCATACCTGAGATAGGACAATAGATACAGAGATGTAGACAGCGTGTTAAAGAGTAAAGGAAGACAAAAAAAATTATACATAAAACAACAACAATTCACTTAAAAAACTAAACAAAAATTATGAGAATATACTAACATACATACAAATAAACATACCTACATGTACTCTATTCTATTTTTTTCTTTACTCCTCTCTTTAAGTTGGGATCAAGTCATTAATCTTTACAAAGTTGCAGTATTTCGTTTACAACTTTGCAATTTTGACATAAGAGTAAAGCAGTATGTTTAGGAGCTGTAAAAATAATGTAGCGACCGCAGTCATCGTATACTGTCGAATTCCCACTAATATTATAAACGTGAAAGTTTGTATGGATGGATGGATGGATGGATGTTTGTTACCCTTTCACGCAAAAACTCCTGAACAGATTTAGATAAAATTTGGCACAACGATAGTTTAAAACCAGGATTAACATATAGGATACGTTTTATCCCGATATTCCCACGGGATCGAAACTTATGCGGGTGAAACGGCGGATTTTTCGAAAAATTTTCTGTTCAACACGTAAATAATTCAGATTACGATTGATCGTGTGTTACGCAATTAGGGTGCTGGTTATTAACCATCCATGTCAGTAGTTTTTGCGTGAAAGAGTAACTAACATCCATCCATCCATACAAACTTTCACGTTTATAATATTATTATTAAAGGACGATATTTAGCTGGTAAAATGTAACATTCCGCGAATATCTGATTATGGGCACGAATGTAATAACTAATCAAACCTATGCAATATGAGAACTTAATATTACTTTCCCGTGTATAATAAATATACCCTACATGGCCTACATTAAGCAGTTTCGCGCCACATCTGCAAAGTGACTTCATCAAAACTAAGCGCCTGCAAATTTTACACAGTTCATCACATGTGTTATGCCAACGTATTGCTCGACTCAACTTCACAGGCGCTCAACACTCAATGGCACTGCGGCGCGCTGCCAAATAATTTAATAACAGTTTAAGAGAAGCTTGATACACGGAATTTGGTAGTGTTCATTCGGAAAATTGGAGCTAGAAATCCTTCTTATACAGGGTTATTTTTCAAAGACCAGCCAAATTTAAGGATGTACAGACCATCAAACTGAACAACTTTCTCCGTTAGACCAACATCGTAATCGCGAATAAAAATTCAGCCGTCCCATACATTTAGGTCGAGTGGGTATTGAAATTTTCAATGGGACAGTTGATAAAATTTTCGCGATTACACTATTTGTCCCATGGAGAAAGTTGTTCAGTTTGATGGTCTGTACTACACCCTTAAAGGACATCGCCAGAAATCCATACATCGTTGGGCCAAACGTTGTACATGAATCATTTATGTGTTATCTAATAGTTAGCACACATATTTATTAATATCAGAAAGATTTTTTACAAAATTCTATGGGAATAAGGGAGAAAATAAGTTTTTGGGTGACTAGGTTAGGTTATGCGGCAGATGGTAAGAATTGTATTGAATGTTACGAAAAAAAATATTGTAAATACCATAATCAGATAGATACATACATTCGCAATATCTAGTATCCAAGTCCGTAAAAGCAATCCAAAGTCGTAAGAAAAATAGCAGAAATCGAGTAAGTGCATCCGTAATCGCACGAGTACAAAAACGAATGACGAGACTGACGTGACATTGACATTTTGAAAGATGTCGATATTTTTCGTTTTGAAACAGTCACCCGATGCACCATTTGAACGATATTATTATTAAATAAATAAATAAGTATTACTAAACCAGCAATAATTTCATCTAATATCCTTTTTCCTTTTATAAATTATTGTAATATTCGCGACAAATGCTAAAACAAGATTAAAATGTCGTTTTTTTAATCATTTCTTTTAAACTACTAGTTTTAGAACGAACTTAAAATGACATGACGGCTTGTTTGTGAAGCTAGCTTTGGAATTCCATTAAAATAAAAACCATATTTCAAATTATAATTTGTAGCTTATTCCCGTTAAAAGTTTTTATTGTTATATGTTATTTTTAATCAGTAAAAAAACTAGTATTTTTTTATATACATATCGTTCCTGTACATAGTTTAGCCCAAAGTTGGCGATCTCCTTTGGCTGGTCTTTGAAAAATAACCCTGTATAAACAGATTAGTTTTCAGTAAGCTTCAACTAGTACCAACTTAAAGAAAATTGTCAAAATCACATTGAATGAAAAGCTTTTCATATAAAGTGCAGACCACGACACCATGTTCATGAATATTTTTTTTAACCGGACGGACTCTATATTCTGAAAAAAAAATAGGATCGGTCTATAATAATAATATGTAGGATAAGAAAAGGCAAACAGTTGTGAAACACAATTTGAATATACTTACGAGTATTACATTGTATTACAGATATGACCCCTTGTCCCAAAAAATATTGGAACAACAGAAAAGTATTACAAAAAAAAAACTACCCTTTCTCGGAGTCTATCCGACCCGAATCAAAAATACTAACAGAACAGTAAGCATATATAGACTAATAAAAAGTAAATAGAACACTCGTCAAAAAAAATTCTCGCTTGTCTCTGCTCGAAACATACTTGCCTATTTTACAGACTTTACTGTTACTAAAACCTTTTTATTGAAACGCAAAATTATATTTTCCACCCAAAAACTAAAGTGTACGGAAAAATGAACTTTATCATTTAGAAAATAAGGTTGGTCTGGTTTAATTTTGCAAAAACAGCTAGGTGGTAAATTGACTCATTATTTTTTGTGGTCTCTCTCATTCGCACTAATGAGATTTCGCGATATCGCTCCTTTAGGGTCGCTGGTCATTGGACTAACAATGATTACAGAGCTTTTGTAGATACCCTGAATTAGGAACTCGGCTCATATTGTTTTTGCACAACTGAGTATGAACTTTATTCGTAGTGAAAGCTATGTTGAAAATGGGCTGAAATGGAACTAAACGGTGTTAAGTTTTTCTTCTGCTCTTTGTAGCAGGTTGATAAAATGCCTGATAAACCAATTTCCTCGGCTAGATATTATAGTCTATATATAGAGAGAGAGAGATATTATTATTACATTTCTGCTCTGTATCTATTGTCCTATCGCTAATGCTGGAAGAGATTTCTTATGAAATAAGCATCAATTCTGTACCATTTTTTTTATTTTGTTTTTTGTTGTCTAATTATATATGTGCGGTACATAAACGGTATAATAAATAAATAAACAATTTTTTTTTGTGTGGGAAGTCGTCAAATAACTTCTCCCGCTCTGGGCGGAGCGGGAGGGTATGTCAGACTTTTACTGCCTAAAACCCACCCGTGTTCCTTCAGTTGCCTGTGCCAGGGGCCACGGTAACTCTTTCGAACAACCCGCGGCCCTGGTAGGCATCGGCCCTAGCGGACCTCATCAGTTAGTGCTAACATTACTCGTAGATATTATTTATTCCTTAGGTTGCAAAAGTATCAAATTCAACTTTTAAAGAATTCGTGCTTAGAATACGACTTAACTGAAAGCATAACCCTGGAACAATTTTGCTATCAAAGCAGCCATACATATACATTTTTTTACATTTCTATGGAAGCAGCAAACAAATATTTAAACATGCGCCATTCGAGACGCTGAAAACCTACCAACGTTCTCTTTAGTACGAAAAAATAAGAAAAATCTTAAACAATTAATTTAAAAAACCGACACGAAGGGTTCCGTTCCATAAGGCCAAAATGCCGAAAAAAAACACGTTTCTGTATGCAGACACCCTTTAATATTCTTTTAAAGAAAGAAAAGAAAACAAATTATTTATTCCGCACAAACAAAACACGCACACGCAAACGCAACGCAACGCACATTACAAATAAAAAATGAATAAAAACACACATGTACACATACAACGTAGTCAAAAGCCTCGTACTCAAGCATGTAAAATACTACTAATACTTTTAATTTATTTTATTATTGGTTGCTATAGCGACAATAGAAATACACACTCTGTGAAAATGTCAACTGTCGACCTATTACGGTTCATGAGATACAGCGGAGGCTTAGTAATAGGGTTCCGTTGGCACCCATTGAGTATGGAACCCTAAAAACCTTGCTTGTCATTTATCCTCACACGTCCATTGCAAAACATGAATAATCCAAAGTAGTGCGACAATATTGCGCAACAGTTGAAAATGTAAAACTAGTTCAGTGTACGGCTACCCTTATGGAATTGCCGATGAAAATACCTTTCTGTAACTAATTAACGTGAAACGGTTTTGTTCGTGAATCCAACTTTTTTGCAATTTTCTCATTTATTCAGATTATCTATACGTTCTACTTTTTCATTAGGTACCTACGTTGAATCAGAAGGCCAATTCCCGTAATTAAAAACGTTCAAAATCGAGTCGCAGCCAAAAATGTAGGTATTTTTGCCAGATTGAGACTGAGATCAGACTGTGAACGTTCTTAAAATTACGAGAATTGCCCCGCTGGGCTTTTACTATGAATTTAATTAGAACTTTTAATAAGATACGCCGCGACTTACGAGTTGGTCGTAAGTTTGAACCCAGACAGGCGCTTTACTTTGTGTAAATTATTTCATCACCTCTGGGCCCTAATTCACTATGACCACTTAACGATTCCTTACTCGAAACCACGTCAATTCCTTAGCAGATCCCGCCAATCTCGCGATCATGACGCGCGGTTTCGTTCATTGTGTCATAGACAACCAGCCGATCGATTCTGTAAAAATCTCACCGTGAAAAGTTAGGTGGAGTGAGCTGTCAATAGTGTCAATCACTAGTATTAGTTGGAATGACAGCTCACTGCACGCTCACTTCACCTGAGTTTTCACGGTGAGATGGTTACAGAATCGCACGATGTTTTCCATCACCTTTTTGAGAGATCTGCTCTCAAAAAGGTGATGGAAAACATCGTGAGGAAACCGGCAAGTCCTAGATCCAAAAATTCAAAAATTGGGCCCGCGTGGTGGATTACGGCCCACTCCCTCTCACAGCGAGGAGACCTGTATGCCAGCAGTGGGGAACGTTATAGGCTGATTATGTTTTGTTTATGTTTGATTATTTTTGTGTTGAATTAACATGATTTTAGAGCTGATTTTTCCAACGCAAGATAATTTTATGTGAGGAATCATTTTGAATTTTTGACAGTTCTTCCATACAAAATCTATCAGCCGTCAATTTTATTCCACGAATAAAAATTATCTGTCGATTGAAAAATCAGCCCTTAGTTAAATTATTATTTCAAACGCCATTAAAAAGGCGTTTTTGAATGTCAAAAACAAGCAAAAACTTTTTTACGAAAAAATCGCGACTTCCAAAAAAAACACCATAATAATATAGTAAAAAAATACTTTAATTTAGAAAGCAAATAAAGAATCACGTTAATCAGCACCGATCGGCGGTGATTACTATACATAAATAGAAATACTCGCCGAATGCATAACCTCCTCTTTTTTTTAAGTCGGTTAAAACGAGAATTGATTGTAGTTGGCCCTTCCAAAAGGTAGTTTCGTATGTTTTGAAGATCGCATACAGGGCAAGGACATCGACGAACAAACTGTTACCGTGGATTCAGTGAGTACATGATTCTGAAACCCCGTTGTTTTTCGTCGACTATTTAAAAAAAAAAATGCTGTTAAAAAGGTTATCTAAGATCGCTCTTAGCGATGAGACCGCCCATTGTGTCACCCTTTGTAAAAATAATAATAATAAAAACTTTATTTCAGACTATAAGGTCCATAAATATGTTAGTATTTTAGTGTTAGTAACAATGGTGCTTAAATAAGTAAGTTAGTATTGTTAGTTTTCACAAAAATATTTATTTATTTAGACCTACGACTGCCCCCACCCAGTGTCCTTGAAAGGGACAGTCCGGTCTGGCAGCTATCATTTTCAGGAAAATGTATACACTTATGTTCTGTAATTTATATGATGTACAGTCACGAAAAGTATGTATACACTCGGCTTTATTCAAAAGCGATTTACTCCTTTATTTTGGAATGAAGTTTTATTGTTACGAACATAGCATTTTCGAACCCATAGGTTTATGTAATGTAATGTCGTATTTCAACGTTACATTTGTTATTTCACGAAAAAATCGAAATAGAAAGTTGCCAAGTGTTGACATATTGGTGCTCGTGACTGTACATAATGAAGAGTATTCTATTCTGTTCCATACTTTGACCGCGTAGGTTTTTTCAATTTTCTATGAAACAGCTGATATTTTTTTTGATAACCGATGATATATTACTACTCTAGGGTTAAGAATCATGTGCTTAATTCAAGTTTACAGTTTGCGCGTCGCTATGCATGCCACCCTCATCATCATCTGCGTAGAATTTTTCCAAATACGTTGGGGTTGGCTTCCAGTCTAACTTGATGCAACTGAGTGCCAGTATTTTACATGAAGTGACTGCCTATCTGACCTCCATAATCCAGTTACTGGGTTATACGATACAGCTTGCTAAGACTGGTTATCAGACTTTCGGACTTCTGACTACCCGTAACGACTGTCAAAGATTTATGAATGCCAGCTGGGACCAACGGCTTATCATACTTTCCGAGGCACGAAGGGGTCTCGGTATGTTAGGATGATCACCGCGGCAAGCATAGCTTATCCTGACCGATCGAACCGCGCAGCTGTCATTACTTAGCCACAAGCCCCTCCACGTTACGTTCTGTCAAGAAGTTTCTGTCACAAATAGAAAAGTCACCTATCTACAGACCAACCGCGGCAAGCGTAGCTTAACCTGATTGATCGACCTGTGCGGCTGTTATTATTATGCCACGGGCCTGCCGCCTGCTACCGTATACCGGAAACAACTCACAACAGTCAGGGCTGATCTCTGAGTGTGAGGTAACCTACCTGCTCCTATGCTTTGGCATAATTTTAAGTAAGAATGATGTAGACTCACTTAATCAAGATATACGACTTTACCCACCCCGAATGACCATACAGTACTCTAAAGTGGAGAATACACAAGGTGGCATATCCCCAGGGTAGCGGGAACATCCGAAAGGGTTTACCGCTGCCCTGGAACATAAAGGGCTAAGGAAGGAACACGGGTGGGTTTTAGTCAGTAAGAGTCTGACACTCCCTCCTGCTCCACCCAGAGCGGGAGGAGTCATTTGATGATTTCCCATCCTCAAAAAAAAAAAAGGTGGCATATCCTGAAATGGTCATGCATGTGGAATGGGGATTGTGGGGCAAGTAAAATGATAGAAAACAGTTTATATTTATATATCTTCTTAATTATATTTATTAAATCTTCGTCTTTACTCTCCATACAAAAATGACAACCGATCCCTTCAAGTCCTGATCCGCCATTCTGCATTCTCTCCCTCTCACTGTCGTTCCTTCTCTCTCTCATGCGTTACGTTCCATTCATCATAGACTGACATTAAAATACTCATCCTACATGCATGTAAAGGTTTGCATGAGACCCAGCACCAGCGGGGTAATTGCGTAGGAAAATCTTTCATTTTAACGGTTCAACAACATCCAATGCGCTGTGTACTTTGTTGAGCAGGCGAATTTTTCGAACATATGAAGCAATGGATTAGCAATATCCTTGAAAATGATTTAGATTGTGATTGATTGGGTGTTACGCAATAAGGGTGCAGTTCTGCATGCAATTCTGTCTCTGTCGTCTTCATAGGATTGCCAGAAACAGAATGATGATTTAAATACGTTTAGTGCGTAATCACTAATCAGGAATGTGTGGTGCAAATGGGCCTTAATAGAAAAAAATATATATGGAAAATTAAGATATATAAATCCTACTATTATACTAATCCTATTTCCTACTAATCCTTCCTACTAATATTATAAACGTGAAAGTTTGTATGGATGGATGGATAGATGGGTGGATGGATGGATGTTTGTTACTCTTTCACGCAAAACCATGTTGATGCGTCCATGGTGATGTTTGTTTTATGATCCTGTACGAGTCGCAATAAATACTTTTTCTTTCTTTCTTTCTTTTCTTTCAAAAACTACTGAATGGATTTGGATGAAATTTGGTATACAGATGGTTTATAACCAGGATTATCATATAGAATTTTTATCCCGACATTCCCACGAGATCGAAACTTATGCGAATGAAACCGCAGGACGCAGCTATGTAAATAAATACTTAATTTCTTTAAATAAAAAAGTGACCACATTGTTACAGACATACAGGTACAGAAGAAGTATCTTAAGCATGGCTCTCAAACTAGGTTTATACCTGAATGTGACGTGTGAGTCAGTGCTCATCCATTATAAAAGCCATTACGTATGTCGTCGGTTACAAATTTTTTCTTGAAAATAAAACAAAATGCACATCTTTTAAAGATTAAGTACAAAAATAACAATCATGAAGTGTGTTTGATGGTGTGTTGTGACTTGTGAGAGAGTGTGTATGTGTGTTTGTGAAGCATGAAGAGGAAATGTTGGTGTTAGATTATTGAGTAGGAGGGAATAGAATTGAACAGGAACACTTTAGAGTTAGACTAGCGATCAAACCCCGACGATCTTTGCGAGTTCTCTTCAAGAATTACTAACAAAGTTGATCATTTCATAAAATATATTTAGCTTACTTATGACTCGTGTATACACAACTTAAAATTTACACCCTAAAAAAGGGTAGATATACATTACAGAAATTACGATCTCAAAATTACAGGATTATCTGAATAAATGTGCGTGTAATGGGTAAAGGGCTACATTAAAACGTCTGCGGAACCACATCGGGATATTTATTGCTCTACTTAACCATTCTATACAAAGTGTGGATCTGGAGAGTGTGCAAAGGGGCGTGGTTTATTTATCCTTAGGAATGGTATGAAACTGAACTTTAGAAGGGATGAAGTTAAAAAACTGCAGTGTTGGCAGTTTTAAAATCTGTTTAACCACTGTCCCAGTTTTTATCAAGCGACTTGAACCTTTGAAGACTGTATAAAAAAATATTATTTTATTCTATTTGGAAAACTTACAGCTAATATAAACAGTGTTCTTAAAATAATATGCATTTGAAGGCCATTTACAAGTTTCCTCTGATAAACACTTGAAACAACAAAAAAAGATCGGTACAAAATACCTCTAACATTTTTGATGTACACACGGCTACACATCAAGCTACGCAAAACCAGTATTGGCTGACCGTTCATTGTGAGAAAATATCATACAAAGTGACTGCAGTGCGATTCTGTAACCATCTCACCGTGAAAACTTAGGTAAAGTGAGCGTGGAGTGAGCTGTCATTCCAAATAATGCTATGGATTGACACTACTGACAACTCACATGATCTTCACTTCACTTGAGTTTTCACGGTGAGATTTTTACAGAATCGACCGGCTGGTTTTGTATAGCTTGACCTGTAGCCGTGTGTACAGTCGCTAAAAGAGATAAGCAACCAGGGTCGTCGGATATAGTTGAAGTTTAGTAAGAAACCGATGGAGGTTTTCGGTTGTTTGATTTGATAAATGAACTGTTTGCTTTCTATTTATTAAATGAAATATTCGAAAACATCCCTCGGTTTCTTTCTGAATTTCAACTATATCGAGTCGGGGGACTCCCGTCAGGAACGAAGTAGTTTTAGCGGTATCTACAACGCCACATGCGAACAACGCGTCATACTGACGTCACGCAAATCCTGCATCTCGCAAGCAGAGTTTACCGCGCAATTAGCATAGATACAATTTCCCAACATCAATCGATGGGCAATTGCCCCCGGAGGATCCTCCTTTTTCTATGGAGGATGAGTGAACTTTACACCCTGTTCCTCATACCTCTAAATAGTTATTGGTAAAGCAAGGACTATATTACTAACATTATAAACAACAACTTTTGATCTAAGACTTTTACTAATTCATCAAATTTTCATTCATTAGACTTTCATTCAAAAATAAAAGTATTTCAATTGAACCAATCGAAATATTCGATTTTCTGTTACGAAGTTTACGCGAAGCAAAAGAAAGCGCTAGTTAAGTAAACAAGCTGCCATGTCTAGTGCAAATTTCAGCGGAGGGGAGAGGTAACCCACTCTCCCCTCCGCTAAAATTTGTAGATGGAACAATATCGAAACGAAAATCGTCGCTTAGGTAACAATACCGCGCAAGTTAAATTTGACAAGATTCCAGGAGAGATAAAAAACTGATTATTATCTTTGAAATCTATCCAATGAAGTATAAAACGTCATATGATCAATTTTCGACTTACGCGGTATTGTTACCTAAGCGACGAAATCTTAAATGTTTGTTTTTGGTAAATGTATTATGTTTTGTTAAAAGTCATATAACAAAAGTTGTTGTTTATGATTTTTGTAATCCAGCTGGAAGGTTGTTAGTGTTTTACCAATAACCCTGTTAGAAAGAGACAGAGAGAGATAAAGTCGAATGGAGGGGGCATAACGAGCTCAAAATCGAAATTCTAGATGGCGCCATCTTGAATTTTGATTTTGACTCCAATTATATTATCAGCGACCTAGAAAACCATGAAAATGACACCAATGGAAAGGATTCAGTATATGATTCTGGTCCCCCTACTGCCCCATGGCGTAGATTTTTTGTCGGTAAAAAAAAGCAGTTGTTTCCTACGAAAGTACAGACGCCAGCACATCAAGCTACTACAATCTGTCAAATTTCTTTAACAGATTTTCAACTTTATCGCTAAAGCATTTAGGTTCAAAGTTGGTTGGAAAAATTTGACAGTTTCGGGTAGCTTGACCTGCTGGCGTCTGTACAATATCTACGCGGTCAAAATGTGTGAGATAACATTTTTGGAACGAAGTTCCTTATCGCGCGTTGCGAAAGGGGGCTAGACGGAAAAAATTAAGACCAAAAGTTGGAACGACACTTTTTGCTATAGTTCTAAGCCGTGCGGCGTGCGCGTGTTTCTCTGTCTGTCTCTCTCTCTCTCTCTTATAGAAAGCAAGCCAGTTATACTTCGTTCCATCCGGGTGTCCCTTGACACCTCTCAAGTTTTTTTTTAAATAATCGGCTTAAAATTTCAACGACTGAAGTTCCTGAATCATGTACTGAATCCATGGTAACTACGTCAGTGTCCCTGCCATCCTGTGTAGTGCTACAGAGAGCCCAGAGAAAGCGATGTTATTTATTTGAAACTAGCCTTAAAAAACAAAAAAAAATATGAAGAAAGAGCGTAATACTTAGCCAAATTTATCAAAATTTTCGATTCTGCAAGCGTTCTCCGACAGTCGTTTCTCCTTTGGACTGATCACCAACAGGACGTTTCGTTTTTGAGAGATTCGTCGATAGAACGTTTCACCTATGGATGTTTCGCCGACAGGACGTTTCGTTTTTGAGAGATTCGTCGATAGAACGTTTCACCTATGGATGTTTCGCCGACAGCACGTTTCGTTTTTGAGAGATTCGTCGATAGAACGTTTCACCTATGGATGTTTCGCCGACAGATCGTTTTGTCTACGATTGTTTCGACATGGCTTTTTCACTATTTAACTACAAAGCCGCCAAAAAGCTACTACAAAGACGTGAAGAAAGAAAAAAAATTTTTTAATGTAAGACCGCCTTTACTTTTAATGAATGGTATTTATCTGTTACCTACCCATATTCTTCTATTTGACTAATATTAAATAATTTGTACTCAGTTGTAATTAACTCATTTTATAATAAAAATAAATAAAAACACCCACCTACTACAATAATTTGCTTTTATTTAAATCCCCTTGCATAGCATAATGATATACAATATTTTTCATTAGGTAAGTGCCGCCGCGGCCAGCATTCATTGTGTTTTAATTCTTTGCTAAAAACGCGGTTTTCAGGGATTTTTTCTTTCGTATTTTTGTACATTTTGATAGGCTTTTCTTTGTGGAGAGTCGGCTAAGTGTTAATCGTATTTATGAAGTGGGTTCTTTACATTTATATGGGAATGTTTGTTGTAGAAAATATATCGAGAACAGAGGACTTATCTTCATTGTGTTCATTTTTCTTGTCAATGAATTTATAGAGGTATGTGGAACAGGGTGTGAAGTTCACTCATCCTCCATAGAAAGGGAGGGTTCTTTCAACCCCCTAGGTGTTGTGTCTGGTGGGCTAGTGGCCGACGTTCTATATATGTATGCTAGTTGCACGGTCAACTCTGCGCGATGCAGGATTTTGTTTGTCATGCGTAGTTCGCATGTGGCGATGTAGATGCCGCTACAAACTTAAATATAACCTATTACACTAAAATATAGCATAATCAGCCTATAACGTTCTCACTGCTGAGACACCCCCTCAGTGAGAGGGAGTGGGTTATCCACCACACGGGCCCAGTGTGGGTTGGAAGACGCTACATTTCTTCGACCTTTTGGTTCTAGGACATGCCGGTTTCCTCACGATGTTTTCCTTCACCGTTTTGAGAGCTTGGGTGATGAAATAATGTACACACAGTAACCACTTACGTTACGTTACTACTGGGCCACCACTGGTCGAATACAACTTTCTCCATCGTAATACAGCACCCTAATTGAGTAACACACGATCAATCGGAATCGGTTTCATTTTGAAAGTTCAACAACATTCATTGCGTTATTTACGTGTTGAGCAGACAAATTTTTCGAATTTATGAAGCAATGGATTAGCAATTTGCTTCAAAATGATTCTGATTCCGATTGATTGTGTGTTACGCAATTAGGGTGCGGATTATTACTTCAATATGTCAGTCTTTAGGGTCATGGGGGCCCCAGCTACGGTATAAACAATATTGGGGATTTCTTTTAATGAAATCCTACTTAATATTATAAGCGTGAAAATTTTTACGGATGGATGGATCCGGATGGATGGATGAATGTTTGTTACTCTTTCACGCAAAAAGTACTGAACGGATTTGGATGAAATTTGACACACAGATGGTTTATAACCAGGATTAACATATTTACCTCCGTGTGGACTAACAACGTAGCTTAGGGTTTGGTACAGATTTTTTTGACACTGGTGTATTGAGCTCTGGAGGTCAGATAGGCAGTCGCTGCATGTAAAATTCTGATCTGCATCGAGTTAGACTGGAAGCTGATCCCAACATAGTTGGGAAAAGCTTGGCAGATGATGGTGTAGATTGCGCTCATTACACTAAGTTAGTAGTTATCAATGCGTTATCGACTTCTGAACCAAAAAATACGAAATAAATATCCGTACAAACTACAGGACCCTAAAAAATCAGTAAAGTATAATAAACCAGTTTTGTAAGGACGAAGACTGAATTGAAGATGTCCGACTAATTTCGTCTGTAATTACTTAATGTATTTAGATTTCCATCCATTTTACATAATGGATTCGCTTACTTTTAGACAAAGGCACACGAACCTCATTGAATCGTAAAGTAAGACGTTTTTCTCTCCGGCCGGTTTGGATTGCCGTTCCATCGGAATATAAGGGGACGGCAGATTGTGCTGCGGCATCCTGCGGCGTTCCGTGGCATGCCGCGGCGTGCCGTGGCATGCCGTGGCATTCCGTGGTATCCCGTGGCATGCCGTGGCATTCTGCTGAAAGCCCAGACACTCTGGCATCAATCAGTTTTGCTCCGCGCGGATTCGAAGTTGGTTGTGTCGTTATGGTTGACTGGGATTTAGTATTAATAGCACTTCTAGCTGAGGATGAAGAGAGACAAATGAGTCTCGGTCCATACGTCTCGCGAGATGCAATGGCGAGCCGCAGCATCCCACGGTATGCCGGGGCGCGTCGCGTCATGCCGCGGCGCGTCGCGTCATGCCACAGCATCCCGCGGCACGTCGCGGCATAGTGGTATCGAAATAAAGTAACATGAACTTCTAAACTCATTGAAATAAGATTCAAAATAACTTGATTAGTAATAAAATCGAAAGCAAGAAGAAGCGAAGCGAAGTGGTGTGCAATAAAGTATATATAAATAATAATAATAATAAAATCCTTTGCCATGCCATGCCGTGCCGTGCCGGCAGTGAGCGCTGGCCCTAAGAGTGAGGGAACAGCAGTGCGATTCTGTAACCACCTCACCGTGAAAACTCAGGTGAAGTGAGCGTGGAGTGAGCTGTCATTCCAAGTAATGTTAGGGATTGACACTATTGACAGCTCACTCTAAGCTCACTTCACGTAACTTTTCACGGTGAGGTTTTTACAGAATCGATCGGCAGAGAGTGCACCTGTGTCTGCGCACACACTTGTGCACTATACTATCTCCGGCACCGAAGGCTCGGCCATAACGGCCGTTGAAATTGGCCGCCATAGACGAAACTTGGTCTGGTTTGATGTGGAATAGGTTTTAGGCGGCGATTCTATTGCTATCAAACGATCACACACTGCTACGATAGAATTCCAAAAACCCCGAAAAAAATCCAAGAACGGAGAGTCAGAGAGTCTGTACTTACTACATATTTTATTTTGGATAAAATTTCGTTCCTGCGAACAGAAATTCAATGATTACTGCTGCACAGCGATGTAAAATGTAACCACCTGTAAACTCCCCAAAGACTACATGGATGCCATTCATCGTACTGATTAAACTGTGTATGCAGTAGAACTACATGTATCGTCATTTCGTTTTATGGTTGGTTATGAAAGAGTGGGAGGGAGACGAAAATAATATAGTTAGCATATCCTATCCTATCCTTCCTACTTCCTACTAATATTATAAACGCGAAACTTTGTATGGATGGATGGATGGATGGATGGATAGATGGATGGATGGATGGATGTTTGTTACTCTTTCACGCAAAAACTTCTGAACAGATTTGGATAAAATTTGGCACAGCGATAGTTTATAACCAGGATTAACATACGACTCAAAATTACTTAGGTATACTTACATTAGTTTAAGAACTTACCTTTTTAAGGTTAAATAAAAAAGGTTTATTATTTTTTACTTTTCAGTTTTTTTGGCGGTTCAATTTTTTGTTAAAAAGTTTTTTTGTCAAATAGAAACAGAAAATATTTATTGTCCAGGTAATACAGTAAGCAGGTTCACAGCAAGTTAAAACGACATGAGTGGCTTAAAATATTACCTACAGCTAGGTTACAATATTATAGTATTTGCTAGTGAGCCCCAAGCAGTTAGTCTGTATCGTAAGTGCTAGCATTTAAGAACTCTAATATAATGTATCTCGAGGGGATTGGCGCTGTTAGCCGAAATACAGGTTCCTCCTGGTTCGGCTCCAGATGCTAAAACTTTTATGTACGTTTGTTTTATCATAGCACTTAACTGTAATGTAATCTAAGTACTGTTTTTATGAAATTGTAGCGGTATCTACTACGCCACATGCGAAGAACGCATGATACTGACGTCACGCAAATCCTGCATCTCGCAAGCAGAGTTAACCGCGCAATTAGCATAGATACAATTTCCCAACATCAATCGTTGGGGCATTTGCCCACCAGACACAACATCCGTCTGGTCCGAGGATCCTCCCTTTTCTATAGAGTATGGGTGAACTTTACACCCTGTTCCTCATACCTCTATAAAATAAATGTTATTAGTATATTCTATTAAAATGGTAAATAATCAGTCAAATTATTTATTAGTGCGACTTTTAATTTAACAATTTTAGAAATGAAATAAAACATTAGGTATATACGATACAATTCAAATAAATTAAATGTCTTTAGATAGGAATATTACATTATAAATCATAAATACAGGATCAGTCACAATAAATTTTGTCAACAAGAAATTCGTCAAAAAAATCACTACTAACAATGTGCAAAATAAATAAACTTTATTATTCAGAGCATCAGACAAAACACATCCGTCACTCAGCAGATTCTCAAGAATTATGAAGATTGACGAGTCACAGTGACGACGTGTAGTCGCGTAGCGGGTTGGTTACATGCTACGATGGCGTAGCGTATGACGTCACCGCGTCTGCTACGCCGTAGCAACGTCACTTTAGGGTATGAACAACACGGAATAATATAACTAAAACAAATATAATTATTTATAATATTATGTGTATTTTTTTTATTTTGAGAAATTTGATGTGTGTCTTAACCTTTTATATTTAGACAAACAAAGAGGTTTTCAAACCAGTTTATTACAAAAATATGTCAATATTTTTGCAAAAAACTTATAACGACCGAAAAACAGGTATAATAATAATTTATCAAATGATAAATTCTAGCAGGTTTTAAAATATCTTTATGGCACAAAATCCGACATCCTACTATATATTGTATATTGTATTTTTATATTAATATTTATATTATATTTATATAATATTATAAACGTGAAAGATTGTATGGATGGATGGATGGATGTTTGTTACTCTTTCACGCAAAAACTACTGAACAGATTTGGATGAAATTTGGCACGCACATAGTTTATAAACAGGATTCATATATAGGATAGTTTTTATCCCGATATTCCCACGGGATCGAAACTTATGCGGGTGAAACCGCGGGGCGCAGCTAGTATAAGATATCTAAAACCAGACGTTCACGAACGAGGAAAAATCATCAAAAAATGTTTCTAATGTCAGCATCTTTGTTGGAATGCGAAGAAGTACTGCACCTTAATTGCGTAACACACAATCAATCGGAATTGGTTTCATTTTGACAGTTCAACAACATTTATTGCGTTATTTACGTGTTGGGCAGACAAATTTTTCGAACTTATGAAGCAATGGATTAGCTATTTGCTTCAAAATGAATCAGATTACGATTGATTGTGTGTTACGCAACTAGGGTGCTGGAACTTAAATAATACTAGCTTCTAAGCGTGACTTCGTCCGCGTGAAATTTCTTGATCCCCCGACCAATCCCGTCGCATCGCATATTCGCCTGCTCGTGTTCTTACTTCATAATCACTTAGCATTCTGAGTTTTTGTTATTTTTGCTCGGCTCCTAACGATCTTAGCGCAATTTTAATTACCCTGTAGGTTTCCTCAAGAATTGGGCTATCAAAGGCAAACATATTTTTTTCAAATCCGAACGGTAGGTCCAGAGATTAGTGCGTTCAAACACAAACTTTTCAGCTTCATTATTAGTATAGATTAGTATACTCGTAGATAGAAGATATGTAGATAACATTTACAACACGGTTAGCGCAGTGGCTGAGCGATCGGACTGCTGCGCTGCGTGTCGCGGTTTCGATTCCCGCGCAGAACAAATATTCGTAAGTTCTACATGTATTTGTTCTGAGTCTGGGTGTTTTTCTATCTATAATATGTATGTATTTACAAAAAAAAAAATGTATATAAGTAGTTTATCAACCATCTTGTTACCATAACACAAGCATTAGGTTGCTTAGCTTGGGACTAGATGGCGCTGTGTGAAATGTCCAGGGATATTATTATATTATTGATACAATAAACTAATATGTCTCGTCTAAACAAGTTTATTTTATACGATATTTTATCGATAAAGTAAGCAACTATTAAAACGATTTGAAATTTTGTGTGAATATTTCAATGGGTTCCCGGATGGTTTGAAAATACAATTGGACACGGTAGGTGGCGCTGCTGTCGGTATATGATGACTCAACCGGGCAGGGCGATGTCTGCCGGGTCCGCTAATAATATATATTATTTATTTTTAATTCTTCTGTACGTGTGTTTTTCACCTAACTCCTCCTAAACGGCTGGACCGATTTGGATGAAATTTTGTATGTATATTTCAATGGGTTCCTGGATGGTTTGAAAATACAATTGGACCCGGTAGGTGGCGTTTTTCGGGCAGGACGACGGTGCCGGGCCCATCTGCCTAGCCTTTTCCCAACTATGTTGGGGTCGGCTTCCAGTCTAACCGGATGCAGCTGAATACCAGTATTTTACATGGAGCGACTGCCTATCTGACCTCCACAACCCAGTTACTGGGTAATACGATTCCCCTTGGTAAGACTGGTTGTCAGACTTTCGGGCTTCTGACCACCCGTAACGACTGTCAAAGATCCACGAATGACAGCCGGGACCAACGGCTTAACGTGCTTTCCGAGGCACGGAGGGGTCTCGGTATGTAAAGAAGGTCACCCACCCACGGACCAACCGCGGCAAGCGTTGCTTAACTTAATCGATCGACCCATGCGGCTGTTACTACTTAGCCACAACCCAGGAAAATCAATTGCCTCAAGAAAAGATATATTTCTAGATTGGCACATGTCATAAAAAATATGTATAATGATTTTAGATTATAGGTAATACGAGGATAGAATTTCGAGAATATTTTCCGTTCTAAGAAAAACATCCAGTAATTAAATTATAAGTTTTATTAAAATATGTAATGCGATTCACAATAATGTGCTTAGGCTATATCAATCAAGACGTTAGTGTGCGTGACTTGCTTTTAAATAAATTAAAAAAAAACACTTAGGAGATGGAGGGACTAGCTGGATAGGCTCCGTCAAAACTGGAGGGAAGATGCACAGGCTCGCGAAAGATAGAAGGAGTGGAAGGTGGTAAGAAACATTTTTTTTAAATTTAGACTTCGATCCATATGAAGAATCTACACTAATATGAGTTCATATGTTTGTTGCACTCATCTGACGCACGGGTACATAAACATGTGTACATGTACCCAATGCGCCATAGTGGCGCAACATGGCTTATCACTGATGACCTTCAGAATGCCGTTGACGCTCCCATGCACTCTGCGCATCATGAACGCAATCCTTTGTCGCAGGATGGTATTGAAACCATCAGGGCCCCCATTCTGTATTATTCCCTGCGTAATCTTACCACGTACGGTTATCAAGCGTGGTATTTTGACAGTTCAAACCACGAAAAGTTCGCGTAATTCTGTAACTATCTCACCGTGAAAACTTAGGAGAAGTGAGCGTGGAGTGAGCTGTCATTCCAAGTAATGACTAGGGATTGACAGCTCACTCTATGCTCACTTCACCTAATTTTTCACGGTGAGATTTTTACGGCATCGATCGGCTGATCGAAAATTCGTAAGACGAAGCTCGCGTCAGGACACGTGACCTGATCGAAAATTCGTAAGACGGAGGGAGAGTAGACCGCATTCCAAAATATCAAAAATGCACAACGTTAATATTCAAGTTTTCACTTCTGCTGGCAACTTTCAATGACGATTTTTTCGCTTTTCTTTTCGATTTTTGTTGAAATACAACACATTACATAAACCAATTGGTTTGAAAATGCTATGTTCGTAACAACATAAAATTTAATTAAAAAATAAAGGAGTAAATCGCTTTTGAATGAAGTCGAGCGTATACATACTTTTGATAGATAGATAGATAATACGTTTATTCAGTGCAACAAAAGACACAATACAAGTAATAAAAAAGAGAAAACATCAAAAAAAGGTGAAACATAAAAAAAAACAAAGATTAAAAAGCTAAATTGACCCATAGACACCTCGTACAAGTAAATCTATAACGGTCGATCACTCTGGGCGGTGTGTGTCTCATGGTTGCACCAAATGGGAGTCCAGCTCAGCATGTGCTAGGTACAATACCTGACGCTGGTATTCTGCTGCATCGCGTTAGTGACACCCGGATGTCGAGAAGACACATCTGAGTTTCAACAAAATGGTACCTACATAGTGCGGCGCATATATTATAAGGTGGTAAGTACCCACATCTTAATTGACTCTCTTTTGCTCGTGACTGTACCTACTGAGATTGCCTTTAGATAATATTTTAGAGAGAAGAATTGATTATGTTATTGAGACAGGCATATTTCCAGCACTAGACGACATATGGCTTCTTCTATAGTATGCAGGTTTCGTATCTCTTGAGCCATCTTCTTCCATTCACCGACCGGTTCAAGGGAGCGGCACAGTCGTATCCTCCGTTACCGTTCACCATCATGTAGTCATAGCAGTCTGTGACGCCATCGCCGTTGCAGTCCTGGAATTATTAGATTAGTTTAGTTTACGTTCTCATGATCATCTGCCTAGTTTTTTCCCAACTATGTAGGGGTCAGCTTCCCATCTAACATGCAGCTGCATACCAGAGGGGCAATTGCCCCTCTGGTATGTCTTGTAATTTTATGACCGTTCACATTCTGATCTCAGTCTCAATCTGTCAAAAAATTCTTCTAATTTCCCTACATTTTGACAAGTTTTTGACATTTGTTTGTCGCTGAGAAGAGACTGCGACTAGATTTTGAACGTTTTAAATTACGAGAATTGGCCTTCTGTATTGTGCATGGAGCTACTACTTACCGACCTCCACAACCCAGTTACTGGGTAATAAGAAACCCCTAGGTAAGACTGGTTGTCAGACTTTCGGGCTTCTGACGACCCGTAACGACTGTCAAAGTTCCACGTGTCTTCGAATTTTTGGTAATATAATCATCCACGTTAAACAATTAAACGGGTAGGTATAGAAATAGTTAATGACCTACTACAGAACAAAGGCCTCCCACATGTCTTCCAGTTATTTCGCTCTAGAGCTAACGTGGACCATTGCGGTATGGTTTTGTCCAGCTCGCCCCATCGTGGTCGCCATGTTTGGCGCGACACTTTTTAGCTTTGCCAGATTTCCACAGTGACATATATTGAATCTTAATACTAAAGCAATTTATCACGCTAGAATGATTATTTCTATAAACGTACCTTTCCAAACTTCTGCAAATATCCTTCAATGATTTTTTTTGCGCACTCATAATTCTCCGTACAGTCTGACCAGGCTGAAATACAGTATATACTTAGGTTAGTAATGTAAACTAAACATGTGGGTTAACATTTAATTTTGCACGGGTGAAAAATTAAATAAGTAGGTAACATTAAAATAATGAATTAATACTGCAACATAATGGCAAAAATTACTGTTTTTTAGGTACTATAGTTGCATCATTAGGTGGCTAGGTACCTACCTACTATTCGTGATCTAAAACAAAGTATAGATATTCCAAATAGAGTATTGACCTTTTCGTAAATCAGTAAACACTGTCACAGAAATTGTATTGATATATAATAAAATGGCTGCGATAAGTTTCGATTTTGCGCCAAAAGATCCCCTCTGCGTCTCTGGTGTTAAAAATACCCCCAGAATGGTAAAAAAAAAAATCAACGGTTTGCACTCCGGGAGTGCCGGCTGAAGTGAAAACTTGAATGATATTTTGGAATGGTTAGGGAATAATTTTGCACGAATTGCTTTAATTATCAGTATAAAAGTACTATAATTTATGTGGTAAATTACAATATTCATTTCTACTCTCCCTCAGTCTTAAGAATTTTCGATCAGGTCACGTGTCCTGACGCGAGTTTAACATTTTTGCACAAGGCCGCTAAAGAAGTTTTCACTTAAAAAAATAAACAAAAATCTTTGTAATAAACCCACCACTTGGCCTCTCCGGATCATCATCAGGCAAGACGACCCTCCCAGCGTCTGCCCAGTAGATCCTGGAGATGTTGAAGGGTCCGCAGTAACCTCCGGTGCACTTATGGTCAAGGGTGCATTGAGTTGACACGTTGCACAGGCAGCTGTAGCATTGTTCCGTTAGGTTCGGGATGGAGACACCTGGAATCGAGATGGAAACAAGATGAAGGCTGGCTTTTGATTAAAATATGTATTTAAAGAGACCTGTGGTGGCCTAGAGGTAAGGCCCCGATTTTACGAGTTTTGGAGTGAATTGGTAGAAATTTGGATAGGATTGGTAGAAATTTGTGTAAGATTGGTAAAAATTTGGATAGGTTTGGTAGAAAGTAGGATAGGATTGGTAGAAATTTGGATAGGATTGGTAGAAATTATGATAGGATTGGTAGAAATTTGGATAGGATTGGTAGAAATTTGGGTAAGATTAGTAGAAATTTGGGTATGATTCGTAGAAATTTACGTAAGATTGTTAGAAATTTGGGTAATATTGGTAGAAATTTGGGTAATATTGGTAGAAATTTGGGTAAGATTGGTAGAAATACGGGTAAGATGTTAGAAATTTGGGTAAGATTGGTAGAAATTTGGGTAAGATTGGTAGAAATTTGGGTAAGATTGGTAGAAATTTGGGTAATATTGGTAGAAATTTGGGTACGATTGGTAGAAATTAGGATAGGAGTGGTAGAAATTTGGGTGATATTGGTAGAAATTTGGGTAAGATTGATAGAAACTTGGGTAATATTGGTAGAAATTTGGGTAATATTGGTAGAAATTTGGGTACGATTGGTAGAAATTAGGATAGGAGTGGTAGAAATTTGGGTGATATTGGTAGAAATTTGGGTAAGATTGATAGAAACTTGGGTAACATTGGTAGAAATTTGGGTAAGATTGGCAGAAATACGGGTAAGATGTTAGAAATTTGGGTAAGATTGGTAGAAATTTGGGTAATATTGGTTGAAATTTGGGTAAGATTGGTAGAAATACGGGTAAGATGTTAGAAATTTGGGTAAGATTGGTAGAAATTTGGGTAAGATTAGTAGGAATTTGGATAGGATTGGTAGAAATTTGGGTAAGATTGTTAGCAATTTGGGTAAGATTGGTAGAAATTAGGATAGGATAAGTAGAAATTAGGGTAAGATTGGTAGAAATTTGGGTAAGATTGGTAGAAGTTTGGATAGGATTGGTAGAAATTTGTTTAGGACCCAGTTTGGGGTCAATAAATCGTCTTAGCGGTGGAGCTACTTTGTGTCAATAATTTCATCACCACTACTCTCAAAACGGTGAAGGAAAACATCGTGAGGAAACCGGCATGTCCTGAAACCAAAAATTCGAAGACATGTGACATCTACCAGTGGGTACCTTGGAGGTATACAACTTTGTTTTAACGCCATTTTGTATTGGTGGAAATTATGACAGTTGTTTCATGAAAATTATTTTGTGTAGATACGGCAATTTTTTTATGGAGCGTTTTACGACTGAACAACGTGTTTTAATTATTAAAACATTGTACTGAATCCAATCATGTATTGTGGACACTCTAAGAAAATTGCGGCCAATTTTTGGTAGAAATCACTTACCTTCGCGGCTAACAATAACTCGTTTAGTGATTAAATTTGAGCAACATGGCATTGTAACAGATAAAGCAGTTTTCTTACATCAAGTGAATCAGTTGGGCTTAGGAAACATGTGGTTCCACAAGACGGGTCCACATGTCATACGGAACGGGCCATAATCGAGACCTTAAAAAGAACGTTTCCGCTTCGATTAATTTCGAGAAACGGTGACATTGATTGACCCCCAAGATCCCCGGATTTAACAGCTCCTGACTCTTTTGTAGGGATATCTAAAGGGACGTGTCGACGTGTCTTTGCTAACAGGGCAATGAACCTTCAAGAATTAAAACTAAATATCTGAGACACAGTCACTGAAATAACGCAGGAAATGTTATAATAATAAAATATGAAAATGTCATGAAAAACGCAGTGAAAAGGGTTCACATCTGCCATGCTGTTAGAGGTGGACATTTGTCTGAGATTATTTTCCATACTGAATTGCCGGCCGGCCCTAAATACTATTTATTTAAATAAAAAAACTTAATAATTTTTATATTTAATAAAATAAAAATTTTTAAAAATAAAGTGAAAAACCTCTTATTTGCCCACCCTGTACTAACCCGCACTGGGCCAGCGTGGTAGATTACAGCCCACTCCTTCTCGAAGACAGGTTGACAGTTCAACAACATTCATTGTGTTATTAACGTTGTTGAGCAGACAAATATAGAAAGAAAACTGTCACAAAGTGACAGAGACTAAAGCCAAACTTTTTTATGAACTATTTTTTTTTTACTTTTTGCAAACCTTTTTTCTAAACCAAATCTGATTTTCTGTTTCTATTTACAACGACGAACCTATTAGAAATAGCAACAGTTGATTGAAATAAAAATATATCTATGGCATGAATGTCGAAAATGATTCCAACAGACTTTTTTTTTTTTTTTTATTGGCAATGGGCTCACTCTTGACCTCAATCCAGCCCAGAGGCAGGGATGAGATCTACGGTGGAACGAGCTTGCCCAGAAGAAGCCTATTCACTCTCGCCTTGAAGAGATTCGGGTTGTATGAACTCGGGAATGCAGACGCAGGCAGACGGTTCCACTCCTTAGCTGTGCGCATCAGAAAAGATGACGAGAAGCGCTTAGTGCGTATATATGGTATATTAACCAAATAGGGGTGGTATCCCGCAGTGCGTCTGGACTCTCGATGGTAGAAAGGTGAAGGCGGGATGAGCTTATGTAGCTCTTGAGCACACTCCCCGAAGTACAGTCTGTAGAAGACGGACAGACAGGCGACACTTCGTTCGACACGTTTGTATTGATTAGATATTTATTTTATTTTTTGTACGTCTGGTCAATCAAGTTTTTTTTTTCAGTTTTGAATCGTTTATGTTAAGTTTTTGTACGAAGTAATCTTCCTACATTCCGATTTGTTGCTGGGAGTTTTTTTTTTTGTTTTGTTAACTATTTGTATTTTTTTTTTTATTTTGTAAACATCATAATTAACTCTTTCGAATTAGAATGTATTTATTTGTAAGAATGTATGTGTTAATATTTTTAACTTCTAAACACACTACCACAACATGTGGTGTACAAATATCAAAATGTCATACTATACCCTGTCCATTAGGTAAACCGTTTTTTGACAGATGGAACTAGTGATTGCAGCAACACACAATACATTTATTGATACACGTACGGTATTATAATGTCTGTAAGAAACCATAAAAAAGATAATTCAATATGAAAAGGCAGTTTATATATATATTTTATTACGCATTTTAGAGTTAACTTTTACGTAATCTGGAATATGTACGTTCTAAGACAGCTGTCAAAAAACGGTTAACCAAATGGACAGGGTATAAGAACCATTAATTTTTAGATTTGTGATTCAGTGACTGATATAATTCCGGTCAAACTTTACAAATAAGTTTGTTCAACATTTAACCCTTAATTCATAAACGTTGCTTAAAGTTAAGTTCTAAGCGATTGTTTAAAACCATATATTTTTGACGTTAAAGCGTCTCTTCACTTTAATCATCGTCTAATCGATGGGGTAAATAAACCCCTCGTAATTATTAACACCAATCTCATGATCTCATCTCTCTCTTTCGCTGTGGAGTGTAGGTACAGACGCCAGCACATCAAGCTACCACAATCAGTCAAATTTCTATAATAGATTTTCAACTTTATCGCGAAAGCATTAAGGTCCATGGTTGATTGGGAAAATTTGACAGTATCGGGTAGCTTGACCTGCTGGTGTCTGTACTTACGTTAGGTCACTTCTGTAGAACAGAGGGCGTAGTGCGAGTTTTTTACCTACTAGATCCCGTGAACGTAAACGCAGATTTATACGGTATTAGAGCAGCGCCATCTAGTGGAAACTCGATAGCACTGCTGTCATTCCCTACAAATCTGAGTTTACGTTAACGCCATCGAGTAGGTAGAAAAACTCGCACTATGCCCTCAGGCTTATTTTATTGTTATTATATGCACGACGACTTTCCTCTTAGAGCTAGCTTTAACTGCACAGCTTCAATTATTTTAGTTTAGGCCATATTCGTTTTTGGAACGAAGTTCCTTATCGCGCTTTGCGAAAGGGGGCTAGAAGAAAAAAATTAAGACCAAATGTTGGAACGACACTTTCTGCTATAGTTGTAAGCCGTGCGGCGTGCGCGTGTTTCTCTGTCTGTCTTTCTCTCTCTCTCTTATAGAAAGCAAGCCAGTTATACTTCGTTCCATCCGGGTGTCCCTTGACACCTCTCAAGTTTTTTTTTTTTTTGTTTTGTTTGCCTATACTGTCGCACTGCTGGATAATGGCCGCGTACCGCGAGGGCAGGTTCGAGGTGGCGCGGGAAAAGAGTTCCTGGAAGGATTTGGGAGTGGCTTTTGCCCAGCAGTGCGAAAGTATTTTTTTTTAAATATTAAAAATATCCGTACCATGTGAGCCAGTTATCCAAAAGACGAAGACGCCAAATAAACAAATCGGGATCGCTAACATAGGCTTTATGTGCATCTTGTTATTTTCTTGTGTATCTGAAAAATTAAGAAAAGAATGTAAAATAATTAAAGTTGCAAGTGGACGATTCTTTTACTATTGCCTTCCCCCCCCCCCCCCCTGGTCTAAACATAAAAAGTTTTCGTGAATTCCGTGTTTACGTGATTGAGTACCTAACATACAAACATTGACCTTTATAATATTAGTAGAATTAATACCTACTTTATACACGGGCAAGCTTGTGGTTAAGTAATAACAGGTGCACAGGTCGATTGATCAGGTTAAGCTACGCTTGTAGCGGTTGGTCCGTGGATGGGTGACCATCCTTACATACAAAGACCCCTCCGTGCCTCGGAAAGCACGTTAAGCCGTTGGTCCCGGCTGTCATTCGTGGATCTTTGAATGTCGTTACAGATATTTACAAACATTGTAAAACTAGATCATCATCATCTGCCTAGCCTTTTCCCAACTAAGTTGGGGTCGGCTTCCAGTCTAACCGGATGCAGCTGAATACCAGTATTTTACATGGAGCGACTGCCTATCTGACCTCCACAACCCAGTTACTGGGTAATACAATACCCCTTGCCTTGGTAAGACTGGTTGTCAGACTTTCGGGTTTCTGACTACCCGTAACGACTGTCAAAGATCCACGAATGACAGCCGGGACCAACGGCTTAACGTGCTTTCCGAGGCACGGAGGGGTCTCGGTATGTAAAGATGGTCACCCATCCACAGACCAACCGCGGCAAGCGTAGCTTAACCTGACCGATCGACCTGTGCGGCTGTTATTATTTAGCCACGGGCCCCTCTTGTACATTGTAAAAGAAGATGATTTTCATAAAAAATTAAAGGACAATGTAACACGATACCCCTGGTAAAAGTGGTTGTCAGACTTTCGGGTTTTGGACAACCCGGCACGACTGTCAAACATCCACGAATGACGTCCGCTACCAACAGCTTAACGTGGTTTCCGAGAAACGGAGGGGTCGCGGTATGTAAAGATCATTACCCATCCACGGATTGATCGCGGCAAGCGTAGCTTAACCTAATCGATCGACCAGTGCACCGATCCCAAATAAATTGGATTTTAGGGGCAGGAGAATGATAATGCTGATAACTACTTATAAAAATATAATAAAAACCTAATTCGTACCTTTAAATAAATTGTCCTCAACCGCTGGAAACTATTATACACTTATTACTAACAACACTTCCACAATAATTTGTTCCCTTCAACTATTCTTTTTTAAATAAATTATGACCGCACTGAAAAATATTGAATTAATAATTATTATTTAAATAATTCGATCTTAAAAACACAGCGTGTCCTTCGTAAGAGTATGGACACTACTGTATCATTTCGAATTGTGTAAATACATATGTAAGAGTTGTGTGTGTGTATTTAAACACATGATTGTGTGTGTAGGAATGGTGGAATCAGGTTTGAGTTTGCAACTTGACAAGCTAGTTAGTCGTTTTTTCCTTTTGGCTGCGCAGGTTTTGTGCATTTAGCCTTTTCTTCGAATTAAAGAAGCTAAACGTGAAATTTAGTAGGTATCTTTAGTTGAAATAAAATATAGCTCAAAAAGGACGCTTCCGCCATATTAGAAGTTTCCTGCGCTTTTATCGACAGGCTAGTTATGTATAGGTCGCATCCTTCAAAATTCCTATAATATAAAGATTTGTTCCAGGGACCAGCTCTTATAGCAGGGCAGAAGTTGAATTGCATTGTTTTTTTGTTCTATGACTTCGTACAAAGAAGCAGTGCAGTTCAACTTCTGCCCTGCTATAAGAACTGGTGGTAAACCCCCTGGTATCCAGTGGAATAAATGAAGGCAATTCAATTTGAGAGTTGACAGAAAAATGATATTTACTTACGAATTATGGGAAATTCTCAAAAATTCATTAAAAATAATGGGTTTTCTCGAATCACGTGAATTTTCGCCTAGGCTTTATGGGGTGCTTAATTGTTGCAAATGGGTCACACTGTCACGTACTAGGTAGGTATAGGAAAAATACGACAAACCAGACGAATGCACTCCATCAGTTATAACGAAGAAAAAGTCATAAAAAACATGTTTTCAAAGTACCAACAAATTTTTTGTTGGATTGCAAAGACGTAAAGGAAAATCATATGTTTACCTACCTATTAAATTACTCGTCCAAACAAGTTTCTTGCGATATTTTATCGATATATTCTATCGATATTAAAACCATATACCCTGTCCTTTAGGTTAACCGTTTTTTGACAGCTGTCTTAGAACGTAACTATTCCAGATTACATAAAAGTTAACGTTAAAATCTATACTTATAATAAATCTGTAGAGGTGAAAATTCTGTACATTGAAAATATCAAAAAAATAATTTACAGGGGGTGTTACTAGACCGACACCGAACCCAAAAATGTGAGTAAAAAAATTTTTGTCTGTCTGTCGGTCTGTCTGTCTGTCTGTCTGTTTGTTCAGGCATCACGCAAAAACTACCGGTTCGATTACGATGAAACTTGGTATAATTATTCTTTAATATCCTGGGCACCACACTGGGTACTTTTTATCCCGGAAAAGTATATACAATAAAAAACAAACTTAATTTTGCGGTTCGATCCCTATACCCGATTACCACTGTCTGTACTGTACCAACCGCAAATACTAAGTTTGTCGTAGGTTGGGTCACCCGCAGTGGAGTTCATTTTTATTCCTTTTAGTTTTTAGAGGTATTTAGGTTTATTTTTATATGAGTCGTAGGTATAGATTTTAATTTTAAAGTATAGGTAGTATATTTGATAGTGTACGTAGTGACCGTAGGTTATTTTATAATACTGTTAGGTAGGATCATTCGTATAGATATTAGTTTTTAGGGATTTTGCTTATTTATTGAGTTTAGATTAGTTATCATCAGAAATAGGTTTATTTAGGTAGGTATTTAATTTTCTGTTATTGAGTTTTTTTTTTAATTAGGTAGGTACTTAGATAGAGATATCATATAGGTACCCTCTTAATCACCACTAATGAGACACAATTGGTTTTCTACTGTAATTAGCCACAAAGGGCCCGCGAGATAGATGGCATTCTGGGGAAGCACATACATTTTATCCTGTTAGCACGTTCCCGTGGGTAAATTTCCGACATCCACGCGGGCGAAGCCGCGGGCAGAAGCTAGTGCATAATAAAATAAATATATAAACTAACTTTTCTTATTAAATTATCTTATTTATAGCTTTTTACGGACATAATAATAATTTCGCTGCAATCACTAGTTCCATGTGTCAAAAAACGGTTTCCCCAATGGACAGGCTATAGTGAACTGAAGTGCAACTGAAGTTACCATCCGTGACAGCTTTTATTGAAGTATAGGTAAAAACATTATTGATTTTATTTCTCTATGTTATGTGGGAAGCTGGTCTTTGAGAATTATTTTATTAAATAAATAATAATAATAGATGGACTTAACTGAAACAAACTGTCGCCCTGAAATATTCCCCGTTTAATCCATACAGGCTCATCATTCCCCTAGATCTGTCGACAACCTGGATCGACAGACCAACGACATGAATGGTGATATTGTCGTGTGAGTTATTAGTCGTTTCGCACGTATTTACCCGCCCGAAAGGGGTGAATCGTCACTTTTAAATAATATTATTTTTTCTATAGGCGACTCGCACGAAGTTAATTTATTTGTGGGCGAGTCGACAACTATAGAAATACAAAGACCATAGGCGATAAGAAATACGTATTGTGTAATGTAAATTCGTGCGAATGGACTAATTAGCTGATATTTTTCCTTAACGAATCAAAACGGTTTTTTGGCAAAACATAAAACAGGTAATGGCTTGAAGACTTAGATCCTAAGCAAAACTAGTATTTCTAGATTTGAATGTAGGTATGTGCACACCTAATCTGCAGATCTATTCTGTAAATATCTCACCGTGAAAACAAATCAGTCAACCTTGCGTACGTACAAAATATAAAAGTCAAAACACTATAATAATAATAATATGCCTGGACATTTCACACAGCGCCATCTAGTCCCAAGCTAAGCAACCTATTGCTTGTGTTATGGTAACAAGATGACTGATAAACTACTTACATACAATTTTTTTTTTTTGTAAATACATACATATTATAGAAAGAAAAACACCCAGACTCAGAACAAATACATGTAGGACTTACAAATATTTGTTCTGTGCGGGAATCGAACCCGCGACACGCAGCGCAGCATTCCGATCGCTCAGCTACTGCGCTAACCGTGTTGTCAACACTTAATAATATTGAGGAAATTACGGGCGTTCTACTTAAAAAACATATAAGTACCTGACGGTCGATCAAATAATGATAGCGACTACCACCAGATCAGGGGGTCTAAAAAGGCCACTTTGGCAGAATCATAATAGGATAACAATAATATTAAAAATCGTAAAATGGTCACAAACTGACAATTCATAACAGGATTTGTGTCCAATTCATATCACAATGAAATTTCATCGACTCTCACGGGAGGCCATTGACGCACCTGGTGCGTCACATCGAACTTACTTAAAAACAGATTTATAAAAATTGAGATTAAGAGAACTACCAGTTTTTATCCTAAATTAAACATTAAAGTTGACAATACCCTTGGCTATTAATTTAGAATACATATTTTATAAGTCAGGGATAGCAAACCTTTGGTAATAGTTTACAAACTTATACGGGGTAGAAGGGATCGTCATCTTTTCTGATGCGCACAGCTAAGGAGTGGAACCGTCTGCCTGCGTCTGCATTCCCGAGTTCATACAACCCGAATCTCTTCAAGGCGAGAGTAAATAGGCTTCTTCTGGGCAAGCTCGTTCCACCGTAGATCTCATCCCTGCCTCTGGGCTGGATTGAGGTCAAGAGTGAGACTATTGTCAATAAAAAAAAAGGGACACCGACGCGAAAACGGTTACCATCGTTTATCATCTTACGTTTTTTGCATTTTGCAGGTCAGTTTCAGGTTTTATGTTGATTAAAATATTATGATTCGCGTCCGTAACAAATATGGCATAACTGAGTTATAATAATTAAAATCACCAATACAACCCTCTGAGTTAATTTAATCCCATTAAATGACGTTTTCATGAAATAGTCATTCAATGGGATTATATGAACTTAATGATTTGAATGATTATAATTCTGCAAATACATACATGTTACGGTCGCAAATGATATTTTGTTCAACATACAGCCTGGCACTAAACGGCAAATTATTTTACGGCACGGTATTTTTCTGCTGCACAACGATCAGAGTCTGACTTATTTTTAATGGGCGACTTAGGTTCCTCTTTAGATATTCTTACTTTAAAATTTGTTTTCTTTTTCTCACATTCCTCTTCTTCAGAATCCATAATTTCTTCAATGCTAGTGACTGAATTATAATTTATATATTGACTATTGGTCATGGTACAGACGCCAGCACATCAAGCTACTACAATCTGTCAAATTTCTTTAATAGATTTTCAACTTTATCGCTTAAGCATTTAGGTTCAAGGTTGGTTGGGAAAATTTTACAGTTTCGGGTAGCTTGACCTGCTGGCGTCTGTACATGGTCCCATGAATTTACGCTTCTTTCAAATATGCAAAATCGATTGACTAAGTAGGTACAGTCAACAGCAAAAGTAGATGATCAAAATCAGAAATTCAATACTAATGAACGGAGTTCGCAGCTATATGGCAGCTTTACTAGTAGTAAATGTTTGGTATAATTTACAATCACATACTTTTAAATCACTTCAACGCCACACAGTCCTGACGCGAACTCCGTTCATTAGTATTGAATTTCTGATTTTGATCATCTACTTTTGCTGTTGACTGTACATTCGGGAAAAACATCATTTTCTTTATTGTTATCTTGTTGGTAATGTTCATGTTTATTAGTGAATAATGCCTCACTACATTCAGGAAAAAATCGTCTGCTTGCTGATTATCTACAACGTTTATCACAAACAAATGCCTAATACAAGTAAATTTACAAAAATGTTGGCGACCTCCGTAACATTTTACTAAAATAAATAAATCTTACCTTCTGAGGCCATATTTCCTTTGAATACCAACGAATATGAATCGAAGCACACAAAGAACTTTTTCTCTTAGCAGATCGGCGCAAGATAACGGCGAAATACGCATAAAACATCACAGGGGCCAATGACGTTCTAGGTGCGTCATCCTTGGTGCAGGCCCATGACGCGCCTGGCGCGTCATCGTCCAATGTTCGGGGCCTGGCTAAAGTATGCATGAAAATGATGATGGCAATGAGTCGGTTATAGAAATAAAAAAATAATAAACCAATTTGATTAATAAAAACTGTAATGAAAATTTAATTTACGGATAAAATTAGGGGTTTTATTTTTTTCATGCGGCAATGTTTACACCAAATATGAAATGAAATTTTACGAAAATTAGAGGAATTGCTAATGATCGCTTATAGATAGCGATAGCTTTTAGAGGTAAAAGAGAAACGAGGGGGTGAAATGTATATAAGTAGTTTATCAGCCATCTTGTTACCATAACACAAGCATTAGGTTGCTTAGCTTGGGACTAGATGGCGCTGTGTGAAATGTCCAGGGATATTGTTGTTGTATTGTTGTATGGCTTAAAGTGGCCTTTTTAGGCCCCCAGAGCTTGGGCTGCCAAGCTACCTGTGTCCCTGACGTCAGACCTACCATCCATTGACGAACTTTTAAAAGTTGTTAACAAACTCCCACATAATAAAGGATAAAATATAAAATAAATTTTAACCGATTTAAGTACATCACGTTCAGTTTTTAATTTCATGACGTTTCGTGTACTTTGCAACATTAGTGGTGGCAGGATGACTAGTTGACAGGTGTCATGACAGTTTGTTTGAAAAGTTATTCAGATGTATTAAGTTTACGATATCTTATGTTAGACAAGGGAACACTAGTTTGCTCATAAAGGGTGAAGTATTGAATCCCGAAGATACCACCGTGTTCTTAGGCATAACTTTGGATACCGTGTTTCAATGGGGCCCTCATATAGATAAACTAGCTTTTGCCGGCGACTTCGTCTGCGTGAAATTTCTTGCTTCCTCAACCCATCACGTCGCATCATCAAAAAAAAACGCAGTATTAATAGCGCGAGCAAGCTATGTAGCTTGCTCGCGCTATTAATACTGCGTTTTTTTTTTTTGAACGAAGTTCCTTATCCCGCGTTGCGAAAGGGGGCTAGACGGAAAAAATTAAGACCAAAAGTTGGAACGACACTTTTTGCTATAGTTGTGAGCCGTGCGGCGTGCGCGTATTTCTCTGTCTGTCTCTCTCACTCTCTCTTATAGAAAGCAAGCCAGAAATACTTCGTTCCATCCGGGTGTCCCTTGACACCTCTCAAGTTTTTTCTTTACACTCGGCTTCTAAGAACCCTAGGGTAATGTTAACCTATAGACTTTTTCAAGAATAGGGCTTTATAATGCAAAAAGATTTCCAAATCCGACGGGTTTTTCCAGAGATTAGCACGTTCAAACAAACAGGCAAACAAACTCTTCAGCTTCTTCTTCTCTTCTTCTTCTTCAGCTGCAGAGCTAAGCTTTTTTGGCAATCTATAAAAAATCAAAAAAGCTTAACTCTGCAGCTTCGATCAATAATAAGTACTAGATTAAGGTTCAGGAACAAAAATCAGTCGCTCAAGTGGCCACGTTTGCACACACGTAAACATCTACATTTCTTAGAAAAAAGTTTAATAATATTAACAACTTCAGTTTATTATAAACGTTAATGCTTAAACAAGCGATTGACTGCTGCGCTGCGTGTCGCGGGTTCGATTCCCGCACGGAACAAATATTTGTATGGCCTACAAGTAGTTATTCCGGGTCTGGCTGTTTGTGTATGCGAGTTTAAATGTTTGTAAACGCACCCACGATTCAGGAGAAATTCCTAGTATGGGGCAAAGCTTTCTCAAAAAAAAAAATGGAAATAATGTAATGCTGTTCCACAAACAATGGGTGTTCTGCATGCCCTTATACCTACACCTTTCAGGAACTATTGGACGCTACTTGCAGGAAATATTCGTAGCCAAGTTCAGAGCTGATAAGAAAAATATATCGCTATCGGAAAGCGTATTGTTGAACTCAAATGGAGTTGGGACAGTGAGGCGCAGTGATGACATATCGTAAGTAAGGCATGGAAGATGAGATATCGGTCATCCAGCGGCGAAATGGGCAGACTGCATTGTTGCCATCGCGGACCAAACCTGGATGAGGTTGGCACAAGAGCTTGGGGATTGGCACAAGAAAGGAGAGCCTAGCAGAGGGTGAAGTCGGGCTGTGGATGGTGATGATCATGAAGAAGAAGACCGTCTCCTTCTTTTCGTGTCGATGGTACTCTTCTTTGATATTTTATACTGTTTGAGTCCAGTAGGTGATAGCGGGATCGTCCGAAAGGGTTACCGCTGCCCTGGAACATAAAGGGCTAAGGAAGGAACACGGGTGGGTTTTAGTCAGTAAGAGTCTGACACTCCCTTCTGCTCCACCCAGAGCGGAAGCAGTCATTTGATGATTTCCCATCCTCAAAAAAATAAAAAGCCCAGTAGGTGGCGACGTTAAAGCGGCATCAGTGGCGTTCATTAAGTCATCCAAGATGCAGGTGAACGAGCACTTAGGGCACTCCAGCAAGTGGGGCATGGTCTGATTAGAGGCACCGCACTCGCACTGGGTATTGGATGGGTCAGTAATCCCCCATTTCGACAAATTGTGTCTGCAACGCCCTACTTGGGTTCGCAATCGATCCGTCTACAATCAGTGTTAATTCCATCACACTTTATTAACAGACTATAACGCCAAGAAACCACATTGCAGGTGTACCGCACAACTATCAAACTGGTTGAGAAAACAGGTTGAAGACGCCGCCGGAGCTAAGCTAACCAAAACAAAATAAACCAATAAAAATATTGTCAGCAAATAAATGAATCCGGTACAGTCAGTGGTAAAACTTGAACTACTAAAATCACCTCTACTGATACGAAATAAACATGCTAAGAAAGATCAAACTGTTACCTTGGCGCGCAGTGGTCGGTACTTACAAAAGGAAGAGATGAAGAACGAGTTGCTCAGACGCAACGTAATTACAGATCGATGCTGCAGTGGTGCACCAATGGCATCGCACGCCGGTCATTACCAAGGAGCGTAGAGGTGGGACATGTCCATTATAGTGCATTCTGAAAGTCGCCAACATCGCAAAAAATATTGAATAAGACTTGCAATTAAAATTTAATTAATATATTTGCACAAAATATTTAGTTATAAGTATAAAAAAACCATGGAAAGTTTTCAAATCCTTTTTATTTACTCCTAAAACTGTTACAACACCTAATTTAGTAACAAATGAATGTTTGAGATAAGTTTCCACACTTTTCAAGACTAATGAAAACTTCTACAGGCGCGACGCCAGCACATCAAGCTATCTGAAACTCTCAAAGGACAATGCTCATGGATGTATGGAATCCCGTACCATGCTGCATCAAAGTCAAACTTTGTTTTTTTAGAGACTACACTTATCATATTAACTCCTACAAACGGAACTTCATGTAAAGGGAATAAAAAAAAGTCCACACTTTTTTACTTTAAATTAAATTCCCTGTTCAAAAATCAAATCCCCGACGCGTTATGTCGTAAAAAATACGAAAATAATTACTCTAATATGTATTTTGATCTTGATTCATGAGACTTTTTGGTACGACTTTTGGTCATTCTCTTTTTCCCGATCAACCTTGAACCCAATGCTTTAGCGATAAAGTTGATTTATTAAAGAAATTTGACAGATTGTAGTAGCTTGATGTGCGTCTGTAGGTACAACACTATTTGTTATTTTTTAATGCTTTAGCGATAAAGTTGATTTATTAAAGAAATTTGACAGATTGTAGTAGCTTGATGTGCGTCTGTAGGTACAACACTATTTGTTATTTTTTTACAATTCCTCTGTTCTCAGATAAATAACATAACCAGTATTATGAGAGCATTTAAGTATACAACATAATTATAAACAAGTTCCGTTTTTGTGTTGATCCAACTATCAGTCAGGGTCAAAGGTCTTAAGTCAAGTGGCCTACCTTGTTTATCATTGATTTTGTCTCAAGGCCATTCAAATGAAGGCAGTGTTTATGGGCTTTCAGACTGATAAAATTAAGTTAATATACATAGATGTATTATATGTCACTGTATTGATTGTGAAAGCCGTTAGTTTAGATTTAGAATCTATCTCGCAGGATAGTAAAATGTCGATTAATTGTTAACTGTACCTACCCAAATTCCTTAATACTAAAAGAAAGAAAGAAAAAGTATTTAGTGCGACTCCTACCGGAAGAACACAAACTAAAATAAACAGTCAAAAATAAAAAATCAAGTAATAATAATAATAATATCCCTGGACATTTCACACAGCGCCATCTAGTCCCAAGCTAAGCAACCTAATGCTTGTGTTATGGTAACAAGATATGGCTGATAAACTACTTATATACATTTTTTTTTGTAAATACATACATGTTATAGATAGAAAAACACCCAGACTCGGAACAAGTACTACGTACCTAAGTATTAATTATCGAAAGTTTATAAATTTATCCATGTCAAATCTTATCTTGGAGCTAGAGTTAATCTCAAACGGGGGTATAGATGAAATTAAGAGACGTATAGCGATAACTAAAGCATCGATGGACAAGCTGAAAAAAGGCGCTCGGGTCTTTGATACAACTGAAATGGGGTGGGGCGGGCTGTTGAACGTGAGTGTACATACATACAAAATGGCGTCGACGGCGCTTTTCTTATAATCAAAATCATATATCAAAACAATTTTAGTAAATAATCGTATGTTTTGTAACCCTTAATGAATAGGTGACAATGGGGTAGTTTCCTGGACATTTTTTTATATAATTGACAAAAGAAAAAATTCGGGTCCAATATTTTTTGATAATCTAACTGACGGACTAATTAGATTTTTTTAGGAAACTAGCCTTTTTAATTGGAGCATTTAATTAACATTACTACAACCAAGTGCAGATATACAAACGCGTGTCGTTGGTGACGTCATTATGGATACAGGAAAATAAATAAAAGTATAAATACCTACCTAAGTGCTAATAAGAAACCATAACAGTTCCTGCGGACGATCAGAACGATTTATGACAAACATTATTGCAATAGTTTGAAACATAATAACATGTGTATAAAGACGTGTCTCCTGCGCGTATTTTCTCGAAATATTACCTATACAAAAAACCTTACACATACCTAAACATTTGTTTTCAATCACAATCTACTTATGTCCTGCGGATTAAAATATTTTGAGATTATTAACAGATTTTGTGTAGATGACGTAATGAGTTCCGACGAGGATGACGTGCTATGAAAGACTAATAGACTCAATATCGAGGAGAAGACACAGATTTCGAGTCAGACCGTATTTACGACTTTGAAATTTTGACATACACTAAGAGCTACAAATTGATAACCAGTTTGCACTGGACTGGATTTCTTTCGTGTATCTGAAACCGATTTAATAGAATTGATTTCTTTCTATGATCCGATGTGCAGACGTGATGTGGTTGGATGTGCGCAGTACCCGCGCGGGGAATGTTTTCAATGAAGCTCAGAAAACAATAACAACGTGTTTGCATACACAAATGTGTAAGGCCACGCCTCATTGTTTTGACTACTTTTGAGAAGGTTTACCCATGTAAACCTTATCTTCTTCGCAAACCCTAGGCTACGGAGAACCAAAACATCTAACTTGGACAAAAATCTTGATAAACTGGTTCATTTGGGAGCTTCCAGTCTAACTGGATGCAGCTGAACTACGAGAATATTAAGCGCAAAGGTAAGTTTTAATTATTATTGTCCCTCTCAACCAAAGCACCTGCCATCTAATCTCTTCACCACCCTTGGTTGACTGGTAGAGAATGTCTAAGGCATTAAGTCCGCCTTTGTACCTTTTTGTGCGAAAAGTTTAAATAAATAAATAAAGCTGGTTGTCAAATTGTTTGAGCTTCTAATAGACTGTTCACGATCTTCAAATAAGTCCCGGGTAACTTATCTGGCAGTTACTGCATATAATTCTTTTGCCAAAGTCCCTATCCTGTCACTGTGAAACTGGCTATAACTTAAGCGTCCAGTAACCAGGCGCAGGTCGTGGATTCGAACCTAGGCAGATGCTTTACTTTGTCCAAATAATTTCACCACCACTGCTCTCAAAACGGTAAAGGAAAACCTCGTGAGGAAACCGGCATATCCTAGAACCAAAAATTTGAAGATACAGTGTGTGGTAGATACAGACCACTACCACTCGAAGAGAGGATACCTGCCGTACCCTACCAACCGTGGGAACATTATAGGCTGATTATGCTCCAGTACACCCTGTAAAAACAGTACTTTAAAAATTCTGTATTTTCCGGCTTTAAAACCTAAAAAGTTGACATCACTACAAAGGCGACCGAGCGACCGAGTAGCCTGTCAAGTTGGACACTCAAACCTGATTCAACCATTATTATATACACTCACACATGCATTCAAACACACACTGAAAGAACAAATACATACACAAAGCAAAATGATACAGTAGTCGCCATACTCTTGGGAAGGACAGACTGTGTAAAATTTAAGATAAAATATTCAAACAATAATTTTTATTTTATATTTTTTGAAGACGTCATAATAATTTGAAAAAATAATAATAGGTAGTAAAAGTGAAAGGATTATTGCGGAAGTGTCGTTATTGATAAGTGTTTAATAGTGTCCAGTGGTTGAGGTCAATTTATTCAAAAAGGTATCAGGTTTTTATATATTTTTAAGTAGTAATTTTATCAAATTAAATGTCGTCGTAAATTTACACAGACGTTTACTTATTCGAAGTTAATAATGTCAGCGTTGATTGTCGTATTGGTCAGCAAAGACGTCTTTAGATACAGAAAAGAAACATGCATTGATCCCCACGCTATCACCCTGCGTGTGCGCAGTTTCAAACGAAAACTTCAGATTTTCCCAGAAGCCTAACAAACTAAAGTCATACATACTTTCTAATCGAATCTGTAACGATTAGAAAGTATGACCGACTACTCGGAGAAAACTCTCAAAATATCTCTAGCATTTATCAAGAACAAGTTACAATATGGTCAACATACTTCAGGTTTTCAACCCGGAAGAGAATCTTACACGACCTATAGACCAAAAACAATAATTGCTTAAGTTCATAAAATAATAACAATATATGTACATAAGCTAGTGTACTCGTACATAGTTTTATTAAACAAGGAAATAATAGTACCTAATATAATGCTAATGAGTCATCAACGCTTGTGTTAATAGTTCAATAAAAATAATGCAATGCAAATTATTCAACGTCTCGTCTCGAATCGAGAAGATGTCGCTTCAACCATAACCTGTATTCTATAAACTTTGTCTATCCATACATATCGGGCTGTGTCCGGGACGTGGACGAACCGTGCTCCGTCAGGGGCTCAAAAAAAAATCGGTGTATACATTTTATATGTACTCGTTCACACACGTCCGTGTCCGGGACGGCGACAGAGCTTCAGTGTCTATGTCTATCCATACATATCAGGGCGGTGTCCGGGACGTGGACGGACCGTGTCCCTCAGGGGCTCAAAAAAAAATCGGTGTATACATTTTATATAAACTCGTTCACACACGTCCGTGTCCGCGACGGACTTCAGTAATAATAATAATAATAATATCCCTGGACATTTCACACAGCGCCATCTAGTCCCAAGCTAAGCAACCTAATGCTTGTGTTATGGTAACAAGATGGCTGATAAACTACTTATATACATTTTTTTTTTGTAAATACATACATATTATAGATAGAAAAACACCCAGACTCAGAACAAATACTTGTAGGACTTACAAATATTTGTTCTGTGTATTTGTTCAGTGTCTGCCTTGTGTGTGTGACGGCCCTGTCACGTCCCAGACACGGCCCTGCTATGTGTGGATAGACCTTTAGGCTGGTTTTTCCACTACTAGTATCCCTGATAACCTGTCTAACTGAGCTAAATATAGGAATTTCTCAGTAGCCGCAAGTATTCTGGACTTGTGTACCCGGGTGATTGCAATAGGAGCGTCTTTCTCACGCCGATTTTTTTTTTCGCGCATTGGAGTGTCAACCCTCTGTTTAGCACCAAGAGTTGAAAATTCAACAGTGTCTTCGACGCGCTGGGATGCGTTCTGTTGGATTCTCAGTGCTCGGCTGGACAGTGAGAGTTGAAAATCCAGTGCGCGATATTTTTACGTCACTCCGAACGTCGGCTTACCTACATGGTTGTAAGTTCAACATAACTGATAAAATGTGGATGTACTGTTCACCTCCACCCCTCAGGAGGGGTACAGGCGACAAAATATGTTGTGTGTAACAAATTACTGTTGTTCTATTGACACTCATGCTGTCATTCGTAGATCTTAAGCCTGAAACTGACAACCTTCTTGCTAACGAATATCGTATTGCCCAGTTAGTGCGTTGTGGAGGTCAGATAGGCAGTCGCTCCATGTAAAATACTGGTATTCAGACGCATACAGTTTGACCGGAAGCCGACCCCAACATACAGAAGAAAGAAAAAAAAATACCTACGTTTATTAGCGGTAAATATGACGCAAAAAAGAACATAAAACACAAAAACAAAACAATAAGAAATTGATGGGGGAAACATGCGTCACATCCACGCAAAACGGCTACCGCTCAGCATTATGCTGCGACCCTATGCAAGACAGAGTCCCAGCGCCGGTTTTCAGCGACAGCCGTATAGAGAAAGGCTGCGTGTTGGTTTCAGACTATTTCATCACAATTTTTTCAATGAGTTGCCTTGGTACTAATTGAAAATCTGCTGAAAAAGTCAAAATGTCATTTGCCTGCTTACGAATCTGTACAATACAGAGCTTAACGGTACAACAACTGCGCCAACATTTGGTATCTAAAAAGAGGCAAAACCACATTAAAATCTGGAAAGACCAGTCTTATTTAGAACCTAAGTCTTCAAGCGTATACCTGTTTTATGTTTTTCACAAAAAATCGTTTTGATTCGATAAGGAAAAGGGTCAATATCACCTTTAATGCCGATTGCTATAAGATGCCATTGAACCGTAGCTCCAGTCAGTTGGCAAATTCACGAAATCTTTTTAGATTTAGACCGGCGGGGTAATTGCGTAATTAATTATTGAGATTGATAGTGTGTTACGCAAATAGAAAGAAAGAAAGAAAGAAAAAGTATTCATTGCGACTCGTACAGGATCATAAACTAAACTACACACAGTTAAGAGGGTGCACACAGGTCCACTAGCGCCACTCCGTTAAAAAAATGTTATCTCGTGACTGAGAAGGAATTATGAAAATCTGTTCAATCAGCGACCTCGGTAAATGTGTCTAGAATTTTCTAATACCTTTTATAAAATTTCATATTGAGACACGAAGCAACAAAATTCGATCTAAAGAAAAGCGGCCCCATTCCTATATGTCGTATTTAGTTGCTTCGTGTCTCAATATGAAACTTAATAAAAGGTATTAGAAAATTCTAGACACACTTACCGAGGTCGCTGATTGAGCAGATTTTCATAATTCCTTCTTAGTCACGATAATATTTTTTTAAAGGAGTGGCGCTAGTGGACCGTTGTACAGGCTCTTAAACATAAAATAAGACAAATTATATTTTTTTTTAAATAGGGCGCTGGGATAGACAATCTACGGCCCGCGGGTCAACTGCGGCCCGTGAAGAGTTTTATTAATCCGGCCCGCCCGCCGCCACCGACCGAGGGCCCTCGGAGATATATTTTAGCGTTCTTCGTACAAGAACGCTAAAATATATCTAATATATATTGGTACTTTACTCGTGTTGATTTACTTATTTACAAAAAACTCAATCTTTAGTTGAACCTTCAATAAAGTCTCTATGGTCGGTATTACCTTTCTCTATGGTTTTGCACTTTCAAATTGACTAATATATTATAACCTTTCATTGTTAAGTAATTTTAATTTGGCTCTAAATACCAAATTGACTGGAACATATTCACTTTCTAGTGTTTGCTGGGAAATACATCTCATGGCCCAAGATTTGTTGCTAAGGATTAAGGAAAACCCAGAAAACCTTAATCAGACCATTTCAATTTTATTCATAAATTATTCTAAATAATAATGAAATTAATTAATCACAAAAAAAAACAAACAGAATCTTATCCTAAGCCCATTTTGCTGGGTAGCGGGATCGTCCGAAAGGGTTACCGCTGCCCTGGAACATAAAGGGCTAAGGAAGGAACACGGGTGGGTTTTAGTCAGTAAGAGTCTGACACTCCCTTCCGCTCCACCCAGAGCGGGAGGGGTCATTTGATGATTTCCCATCCAAAAAAAAAAAGTTCATTTTGCTTCTCATCTCTTGAAAAGTGATAGCAGGTGATGGCTTGGTCAGAACATCTGCCAGAGTAAAGTACCAATATATATTAGTTATATTAGATATATTTTAACTGGTATACATAGGTATACCAGTGGGTGGAAGTAGCGGTCAAATTTCACAATCCTAATAATCCTTTTTCCTAGTTTAATTAATACACTCGAGAGCAATGAATCCGGGTCACTTAAAGAATGTTAAAAATCTCGGAAACTAAAAATGATAGGTTAATGCAATAAATTGTATTTAATAGACAATGTAATACTCCTTAAATGAAAGTAAAAAAAATATGAGTCACCATACATTTTATTAACACAAAATTACATAAAGAAAAAAACTGCTGATCTCTCCTTAAAACAAAAATAGGAAACATGAAATTTTTGAACTTTATTACGATTTTCTTGAATTTTAATACTTCGTATTGCCTCCTCGTGCTTCCATTACTGCGTTTACGCGGTTTGGCATGCTGTACACCAAGTTCCTTATACGATTTTGGGGAATATTCTCCCATTCCTCTGTGAGAGCAATTTTGAGCTCACGAAGCGTGATTGGGGGAGGGTTTCGTTGTTTTACGCATCTGCCTAGCTCGTCCCAAGCATGCTCGATCGGGTTGATATCCGGGCTGCGCGCTGGCCACTCCATACGAGCAATGTTCATCTCTTGAAGGTAGTCATTCACAATCCTACCTGTATGAGGTCGGGCATTGTCATGCATAAATATAGCATCCTCACCTAAATTGACCATAAATGGACCAACGTGATCATTGAGGATTTCTTCCACATATCTTACGCTAGTTAAAGAGCCGTTTTCTATGATCACCAGCTCTGTGCGACTTTCAGAAGAAATTCCGGCCCACACAAGTACAGACCCACCACCGTAGGCTACTTTTTCTTCGATGCATGCTTGCTTGAATCTTTCGCCTGGTCTTCGATACACTCTGTGTCTTCCATCGTGCTTGTAGAGCATAAATTTTGATTCGTCGGAGAACATAACTTTTGACCAATCTTCAATACTCCAATTTACGTGGCTCTGGGCATATCTTAGTCTTGAAATACGATGCCCACGCTCCAGTTTAGGGCCGTTTGCAGGTCTAAGGGGTTTTAAGTTAGATTCAGCAAGCCGACGTCTTACTGTCCATGCACTTGGGTTACTTCCTCCGAGGCGTCGAAACTGATTTGTGAGTTCAGTTCCTGTGAGAAAGCGATTTCGAAGCATGGTGTTCACCAAGTATCGGTCTTCTCGTGCTGTGGTACACCTGGTTCTGCCCGTTTCTGGTCTGCGTAGGTTAGAACCAGTTTCTTCGTAACGTCGGAGAACTCTTTGTACTGTTGACAGCGACACACCGACAGTCCTGGCTGTATCGCGCTGACTCCGGCCGGTTTCCAGCATTGTAGGTATTCTGGTGCATTCTTCAGGCGTAAGCGACATAATTTCAGCTTGAATAATGAATATAGAGCACTATCAACATGGTTTATGTACCCACATAAATGACAGATTACAAACAAAAGCAAAACCAAATGCTGTAATTTCGTAGTTCCATCTTCGAAAGTGGCCCTTTTTCAAATTTGATTTTTTTATGATATAACTTTACAATAACTAAGAAGTTTTAATACCTTCATTTAAGGAGTATTACATTGTCTATTAAATACAATTTATTGCATTAACCTAGCATTTTTAGTTTCCGAGATTTTTAGGATTCTTCAAGTGACCCGGATTCATTGCTCTCGAGTGTATTATAAATGCGAAAGTTTGTATGGATGGATGGTTGTTTGTTACGCTTTCATGCAAAAACTCCTGAACGGATTTGGATGAAATTTGGCACACAGATAGTTTGTAACCAGGATTAACACATAGGATACTTTTTATGCCGATATTCCCACGGGAAAACTTATGTGGGTGAAACCACGGGGCGCAGCTAGTAAATAAAAATCTTGTAAATATTTGAACCATTTCATATTTTGGTCGCACCTACGATTCGGACCGACCAATCTGGCTATCCTGTCTATTGAGCAAGAGTTGTGTTATGCTATAGACATTGATAGTGCAATAATAGACTTTGCTCTTAAAAAGTAGACGAATAAAGTTTGACTTAAATAAAGAAGTTTTGTTTTTAATTCTAACAAGTTAGTATATTATTTTTTTATAAAAATATAAATATTACATTATGACAGTGTCGTCGTAGTTCTAATTATTGGAATTCGATTTGCGTTTAATATTCAATTCGCTAATAATTTAATCTTGATGATCGTCTAGGTATAATCATAAGTGTAGTATACCTGTTATATTAATGTAAGTGGCACACGTGCAAGATTTTTTTTATTAAATGTGTTATTATATTTTAAAACATATACGAGTACAATGTTTGACAACCAGTCTTACCAAGGGGTATCGTATTACCCAGTAACTGGGTTGTGGAGGTCAGATAGGCAGTCGCTCCATGTAAAATACTGGTATTCAGCTGCATCCGGTTAGACTGGAAGCCGACCCCAACATAGTTGGGAAAAGGCTAGGCAGATGATGATGATACGAGTACAATGTTTAACTGAATTAATGCACATTATGAAAGTAGTTTGTTCAGAATCAAACGATTCTGAACAAACTACTTTAAATTTTCCTATATAAAAAATTACAGAAATCGATTCAGTAATTCAAACACTGAATCGATTTCTGTATTTTTTTATGAAAGAAATTTTTTATCCCAACAATAATTAAAATTACGTAAATTACAGTCACACTTCCGCTGTGCAGTCAAAACAAACCAAAATGGATGAAGTAGCTAGTAAGTTAGACCTTACAAAGGTCTAACTTACTAGCTACTTCATCCATTCAGTCCAGTCAGCGTCAATAATATCGGGACGAACAGACTGTTCAAAATTATCTGAACAACTATGAAAATGAAATATTAACTCAGGGACACAAGGAATGTTTCAGAATGAAAACAGTACACGACAACTGTCATTCCGACAAGAACTTAATGCTATTGAGATAAAGTTTAATTTTCTTAGTTGTTGAGATCATTTTGAACAGTCTGTTCGTCCCGATATTTTTAGGGCGGCAAAATTTTCTTCCGCCCCGGGCCGCTGACACCCACGCTACGCCAGTGATGTACAGACATCAGCCCATCAAGCTACTATAATCTGTCAAATTTCTTTAATAGATTTTCAACTTTATCGCTAAAGCATAAACGTTCAAGGTTGATTGGAAAAATTTGACAGTTTCCGGTTTTTTTTTTTTTTTTTTGAGGATGGGAAATCATCAAATGACTCCTCCCGCTCTGGGTGGAGCAGGAGGGAGTGTCAGACTCTTACTGACTAAAACCCACCCGTGTTCCTTCCTTAGCCCTTTATGTTCCAGGGCAGCGGTAAACCCTTTCGGATGTTCCCGCTACCCTGGCAGGCTTCGGCCCTGTGGGGCCCCGTCACTTTGCTGACATCTCTTTGAGGCGCGCGTGGAACACGAACACGCCGTCCGGCACGGGCCTAGTCCTGATCGGACGGAGAGCTACCCATTACTCTCCGCCCGCAGGCCCGCGCCTACGGTGGCCGGGAGTCGTCACGCGGCTCCCGACGCCCGGAGCATCTCCCGCGGCGGCTGAGGCGTGAGGTGCGCAAGGCGCGTTCCCTCGCCCACCCCGCCACCTCCTTCGCTAGCATGACTGCTTCGCAGACGGAGGTGACTGCCTCCCACTCCCTCTCACCCCGGACCATGGCTTGAACCAGGGCCGGACGCGAGAGGTCGCCGCCGCTGCCAATCGCCTCTACGAGGACACGGCGGTGGTGTACGCCAGTGGTGTACAGACATCAGCCCATCAAGCTACTACAATCTGTCAAATTTCTTTAATAGATTTCAACTTTATCGCTAAAGCATAAACGTTCAAGGTTGATTGGAAAAATTTGACAGTTTCGGGTAGCTTGACCTGCTGGCGTCTATACACTTACTCAGTATTTTTTTAAGTATTTACAGAGGGGCAGGGCAGGGCATAAAACTATTAAAAAGAAGCTCATAACACCCTTCGTACACACACGTTTTTCTTGCCGTGAGAAACTCCGGTTTATTCACCTACATTTATTTACATAATTATATTATACTTACACATACCTCAGATAGCAACAAATAAAAATCAAATGGAAAGTGTAAAGTCCGATGTAAGAAAATAGCAGGAAAGTATGCTTCACGGCTGCACCAAAAAGGCCCAGTTCAGCAAAAATACCAGAGAACTAGTGCCTGACGCTGGTTTTCAACTGGACCAGCCGATCGATTCTGTAAAAATCCTTAGCATTAGTTGGAATGACAGCTCACTCCACGCTCATTTCACCTAAGTTTTCACGGTGAGATGGTTACAGAACCGCACTGCTAATGTGTGAGGTGGATGTAAATCAGTTTTACACTGCAACGTGACGTGTGTATGCATACTTAAATTAAATAAAAATGTCTCAGATAAAAATAGTAACGAATATGTACAGACGCCAGCACATCAAGCTACTACAATCTGTCAGATTTCTTTAATAGATTTTCGACTTTATTGCTAAAGTTTTAGGTTCAAGGTTGATTGGGAAAAACTGACAGTTTCGGGTAGGTTGACCTGCTGGCGTCCGTACATAAATAATGTAAGTTGAAGAATGGAAACTTGTACACAGACACGTTTTTCGTACCGTCGTGCCGTGTACAAAGTGCCTTAAGGTTTATAGGATCCCTTAGGGCGTTCTACGTACGTTTTAGTCGGCTCTAAACTAATATTAATCAAATCGTAATTATCTGCGTTTATTACATAATATAGCATTATGTATTGAGTGTTATTTACTACGTCTTACTATGGTGGGAAACCTATAGTTATGTATACTTAAAGCCGTGTGTCCTGCGCTGGTTTTTCGAAACATTACCTACACAAAAAGTCTAAACATAATTTGTTTTCATACACAAGCTGTTTCCTGCTTATTAAAATACTTTTGGATTAGGTAATAATAACACATTTTGTGTAGATGTCATAATGAGTTCAGATGAGGAAGATAATATGATGTGCTATCAGTTTTAGCAATTATAGACTATTGATAGATTGAGTCGATAATTGCTACAACTGATAGCACAGCGAGAAGACGCTATTACGTACTAGTATTTACGACTTCGAAATTTTGACATTTACCAAGAGCTAAGGATTGATGATCGATTGGATTGGGCAATTTCTTTCATGTTTTTGAAATCGATTTTGAAGAATTGGTTTTAGTTATACGGTCCAATGTGCATGTGATATGATTAGACACGCGCGGTGCGCGCGGCGCGCGGCGGTTGAAAACGAAACAAACTCTTCCCCTCTTCACTCGCGCGGGGAATTTTTTTCATGCAGCTCGGAAAACAAAAACATCGTGTTTGTATACATAAAAGTGTATGGCCACGCTTCTTTGTTTCGATATTTCTAAAAAACACGCGCGATTTTGTGACTTGTTAATTATGAGAAAAAACGACTCCACTCCAAACATTTAATTGATACTTTACTGAAAGTTGAAAAATGAGTCTCAGATTTTTTTTTATTTTTTATGCATCTAGTTTTGAGCCCTAGTTCACTAGAGTTAATTTGTTGCTAATGACCTCTAGTATAACGTCCCCTTTCAAGAAATACGTCGAGTTTCCATGTCACCCTGTATACATACATATATGTAGTTAAAGAAAACTTAATCACAATTTTAAAAAATTATACGTTTTGGAAACAAGAAAAAACGTAAGTAAGTACGTCAATTGTTTAAGAACGTGTGCCGCTAAATCTATATATTTTCGTGTCTATCTGTGTGAATGCGTTATTTCTTCTAAAGTATACGTTTATACGTACGTGTATACATTTATATGTAATAGGTACCTATTACATATAATTAGCCACGAGCCACTCCAAATTGCGTAACACACTATCAATCACAATCTGAATCATTTTCAAGGATATTGCTAATCCATTACTTCATATGTTCGAAAAATTTGTCTGGTCAACAACGTAGATAACGCAATGAATGTTGTTGAACTGTCAAAATGAGAGCTATTGTGTGTCACGCAATCATCCCGCAGAACCGGAAAAAGACAATCGGAATCAATAAACCGTTTCAGTAACAAATGGCTGTAATAAATACAGTTCCGTTTAATCTACAATTAAGTAGAGACACAGACTACTTACTTACAGTGCAACAGTGAATCAAGTTGACATTGTGATAGTTAGCACTCACTATCTGTGCTAAACATTTAGTTCCACTGTGGGATTTAGAAAGAAAGGAGAAGAAATAAAACACATTTATTTAACACAGACTCATCATCTGCTTAGTCACTTCCCAAATATGTTGGGGTCGGCTTACAGTCTAACCGGATGCAGCTGAATACCAGTATTTCACATGGAGCAACTGCCATCTGATCTCCACAACCCAACATGTTAAAACGATACCCCTTAGTAAGACTGGTTATCTGACTTTCAGGCTCTAGCTCTCCGTAACGACTGTCAAATGGCAGCCGGGGCCAACGGCTAAACATGCTTTCCGAAGCACGGAGGGGTCTTGATGTGATCGAGGTCAAGAGCAGGGCCATTCAGTAAAAAAAAGATGGTCACCCATCCACGAACCATAGCGCATGCACCGTTAAAGGCTTAAAGGATTATTATGTGGATAACGGTGCTGGTTGCGTTATTACCTAATTGTTATATAATTCTGTACTAGTATTAAGCATTATTACGCAATTGTTTGTTGTCCTGAAGAAATAAAAATAAAATAAAAATAAAATAAAAGGCAGCTGTCAAAATACTGAAGCTTCATAATCAGCCTACAATGTTCCCACTGCTGGGGCACAGGCCTCCTATCTTCGACAGGGAATTATGGGCTATAATCTACCACGCGGGCCCAGTGCGGGTTGGTAGATGTCACATGTCTTCGAATTTTTGGTTCTAGGACATGCCGGCTTCCTCACGATGTTTTCCTTTACCGTTTTGAGAGCAGTGGTGATGAAATAATTTACACAAAATAAAGCGCCTGTCTGGGTTCGAACCTACGACCTACAACTCGTAAGTCGTAGCCATTACCACTGGGCCACCACTGCTCTCTGAAGCTTAGGACTGAAGTAATCTAACAGATAAGCTCACACCTATCCCGAATGGTTATTTGTGCCAAATCCGTATTTGGCTTAGTGCCTGTACAACTGGCAACCTTGCCAGTGTTGCCACGTCTCTCACTGCAGTGTCTAAACCGTGTATAGAAAATTAGGGATGGGAATATGAGATCGATTAATTGGAGAAGCGATTACCTATAGAGGAGTTGATATAAATTACATTTTTGATTTTTGATTATGCGCACTAATTTTAATTTTAAATTTTTTTTTTTTTGTTTTACCTGTACTGTCCCCAAGTCCTTCCAGGAACTCCTTTCCCGCACCACCTCGAACCAACCCTCGCAGTACTCGTCCAGATCATCTCGCCACCGCTTTCTGGGCCGACCTCGGCGGCGCCGTCCATTTTCAGGCACCCATTGTGTGGAAACTTTTGCCCAGCGGTCAACCTGCATGCGGCTGATGTCACCCGCCCAATCCCACTGAGCCTGGCAGCCTTCTTGCCTACGTCTATTATTCCCGTTTTGGAACGCAGCATGGTGTTTCGAATTTTGTCCTGTCTTTTTATACCCAGGATGCTGTGCTCCATCGCTCTTTGGCAAACACCAAGGCAACTTTTGCGACTCGGTGAACGACCAGGTCTGAGCACCATAGGTTAGAACGGGCAGGATACACATGTCGATAAGTTTTCGCTTTAGGGAGATCGGCAGATCACCCTTCATTAGCGTCTTCATGGACCAGTAGCTTTTCCAGGCGTTTTCAATTCGGCGATCGATTTCCCTTTCCTGCCTGTTTTCGAAAGAAACTAACTGGCCCAGGTAGATATACTCATTGATATAATGTATTTCCTGCCGATCTATCTCGGCCAGTATGCTTGGTGCTGTTAGTCATAAGTTGGGTTTTAGACCGATTCATCGCAAGTCCCACCTTAAAGCTAGCCGTGCTCAGCTCTTGCAGCACGGTCTGAAGTTCTAGAGTTGTGGGGGCAAAAAGGACTATGTCGTCGGCAAATCGGAGGTTTGTCAGCCTCTTCTTGCCAACGTCAATGCCCTTGGTCTTCCATGAGGCTGCCAGTGACTTAAGTATCTCTTCAAGTGTGATTGTAAACAATTTGGGAGAGAGTGGGTCGCCCTGCTTAACACCTTTTTGTTTTTTGAAATAAGGTCCAACAGTATTTAGTTTAATGTTTGCGGAGCTATTGTTGTAAATGTTTTTTAAAAGATCGATGTATTTATTGCTTTTCGAGTTCCTGGTGTTCTAGGGATGTGAAGATTTCTGAGTGCTTATACTATCGAAGGCTTTTGTGCAATCTACGAAGGCCAGATAATGTGCTTTATTAAATTCTGTGTATTTTTCAAGGGTCTAGTGTTTGAAGGTGGTCGGTTGTACTCGTACATATACATTTAAAATCTAAATTGGTATTTGGTTGTTTTAGATTGTAGTGAAAGTGTTATCCAAAGTGCTTTTTAACCGACTTTATAATTTTGTTTTTTATTCAATCTTTTCACTATAACTTTGTTGCTCTAGGACTGGTTGATCATAGCAGGAATGTCAAATAGCAATACATCGTTCTCAATTGCCAAAAAATCCCTGCCTCCATTTTTGCCAAAATTTCAAGCCACCAGTTGGCGCCACTTTGACAATAGGTCTTCCATGTCGACAATGAATATAAAATATATGATAACGTTAATCATTCGTTCATCATTAAGTCACGAGTTCACGACTAGAGTGCGCGCAAGCTAAGTCTGCGCGCGTGTTTGAACTTCAAGACTATATCCCTGCCAGCACTAGTAATCACATTCAGCATAATGATGGCGAATATTTACTTTGAAATTTATTTTCATTAAATTTTACTTCTAAACGAGAAAAAAACCAAATGCATTAAGTTTACGTTGCCTCACGTTAGACAAGTGAAAACTAATGTGTTGGTAAAGGGCGAAGAATTGAATCCTGAAGACAGCACAGTATTCTTAGGCATAACTTTGGATGCTAAGCTTCAGTGGGGTCCACATATAGACAAATTGTCAAAAAAGCTAAGTTCCGCAGCATACGCTGTTAGAAAAATTCGTAATTTAACTGATATAGAGACAGCCCGTTTAGTGTACTTTAGCTATTTTCATAGTGTAATGTCGTACGGTATTCTATTGTGGGGAAATGCCGCTGATATTCAGACTATCTTTGTTTTGCAAAAGCGAGCTGTTCGATCAATTTATAAATTAAGTCCGAGACACTCGCTCAGAGAAAAATTTAAAGAAATTAATGTTATGACTGTGCCATCTCAGTATATTTATGAAAATCTTTTATATGCCCATAAAAATATAAAATTGTTTAAAAAATACAGTGATATCCATGATATAAATACTAGGAACAAACACAAATTTGTTCTACCTACAACAAGGCTCAAGAAAATAGGTGGCTCGTTCAGATGCCAATGTATACGCTTTTACAATAAAGTTCCAAGCCCCGTTCAAGATCTAAGCCTTAATAAATTCAAATCATTCATTAAACGTAAGTTGTGCGAGAAAGCATTTTATACCGTTAAGGCTTATATCGAGGACAAAAAGGCTTGGGATTAAGCTGCTTCCAATTTTTACATATTGAATGTGTTTATTTTTTATTTTTGTTTTGTTGATGTTTTTTTTTTTTTTTTTATATACACTTTGACATTGATGAATTTGATATATACTATGACATTTGCTTACTTTGTAAAGTATTCTATTATTTTAATTATTGTGAATGTGAAGACTATGTGGGTCATTGTATTTATATTATTTTTCTCTCTGTTCTCTTAGTTTTTGGCGTGGTCTGGCAGTTTGAGTAATTAATGTGGCCTACCCAAATGTCCTTTCTTTGGTATTGTTCGTCGGATCGTTGAGCTCTCTAAGTTTTGAGTTGAGCTGCACGATTTCTGACAAATGCGTGCACTGACTGGACAGGTCCTCTCAAACTGTTTGGTTCTTTCTTCAAAAAAACCATCTCAGACATAAATCTACATGGTCTTCACATGGTCTGACCAAGATTATGTCTGGACTTTAAAAGAGACTGTGACGTCTGAGTTTGTTTCGGCCTTTCTTCTCAGACTAGTCAGATAGGAAACGCCGACCTCATCTAGTTTTAAAATATGATTGACGTGTAAAAGTGTTTGTACAAACCTACTTACAAAAATAAAATCATTTATCATTTATCATTTGAAAAACACGGAACACAGCACATTCTCTTGACACTTGATATAAAGGTCGAGATAGCCGCAAACGATTATTTCCAATTTTGACAGCGCGCAGACGGACACTAAAGAAAATATAGGCGCTTTGACACTTCTGATAGGTGCCCGGACCTGACGTCTGAGTACTTCCACCTAGTGAACGTCATTTCAGAAAACCCTCAATAATTTAAATATCGATATAGAATCTCAAAAATTCGAAAACCGTTCTTTGACATTCGATTTGAATATTTTTCAACATTGTAATTTAAATCGATTAATCAGTCGACATTGTCCATCCCTACGTGTTCAGTGCAGTGATGCGCAATGTCGATCAGCTTTGACTGACCACGGTTAGCGATGTTTCATGTGAATGCCGTGCACTGAAACGTAAATCTGGTTATACACGGAAGGCAGTAGGCATAAACGCGTGCACGGACTGAAATCGGGTAATTGTGACATAATTGGGGTGAATTTAGATCTAAGAGGTTTTTGCCCTGTATTTGGACAATTGCAAGCAGACATTAATTTATTATTATTTTTAGAGTTCTGGGAGCATACTATCTAAGTCTGTTAACGAAAACACTTTCGGGCCCATCCGAAAGTACCTCGAAACATCGGAGTTACCTTTATTGGACGGGCAATAACAATAACCCATCGGGTGTACGAACAACTGCCAAATCGTGGTGTCATTCATTCTTAGTCATCATCATCTGCCGAGCCTTTTCCCAACTATGTTGGGGTCGGCTTCCAGTCTAACCGGATGCAGCTGAATACCAGTATTTTACATGGAGCGAGTGCCTATCTGACCTCCACAACCCAGTTCATTCTTAGTGCGGGCCCCAAATTATACTTATGTCCGCAGGTGATACTGAGTACGGGAACGCGCGTAGCTTCGGCCCAAACTACGGATTTCGTGCTTACGGAGTACACGTCCTGAACTTAAATCAATCTGTGTGGTTCTTTCCTCAAAAGACCATCTCAGACATCGATCTACATGGTCTTCGTATGATCTGACCAAGATAATATCCCTGGACATTTCACACAGCGCCATCTAGTCCCAAGCTAAGCAACCTAATGCTTGTGTTATGGTAACAAGATGGCTGATAAGCTACTTATATACATTTTTTTATTTTTGTAAATACATACATATTATAGATAGAAAAACACCCAGACTCAGAACAAATACATGTAGGACTTACAAATATTTGTTCTGTGCGGGAATCGAACCATCTTTAAAAGTTACTGTGACCTCTGAGTTGGTTCGGCCTTTCTTCTCACTAATCAGATAGGAAACGCCGACCGCATAGTTTTAAAATATGATTGACGTGTAAAAGTGTTTGTACAAACCTACTTACAAAATAAAATCATTTATCATTAAAAGGAAAACGAAACCTTTATACGATCACTATCTAGTCTGTCTATCACAGAGGTTTTACTCCAGATCTTTGCAACTTGGGAATTTCAATATTGGAAAGTTAGGTATGTGTAAATCGGTTGTCATGCTATGGGCATGTGATGCGGAGGAATGAGGAAAATGTCGTGAGGAAAGTTTTGAGTATGAATGTCGATAGCTATAAGAGTAGAGGAAGACCAAAGAAACGATGGATGGACTGTGTGAATGATGATATGGTTAGAGAGGGGGTGGCTACCGAGATGACGAGTAATAGAGAAGTATGGAAGAAGGGAAGGGATAAGGACAGGAAATGGTGACGATGGTGTTAGGTCTCGATGTCGCGCACACCAGTTAAGACCATTTTTTTGGAACGAAGTTCCTTGAAGCGGCTTGCACTAGGATTTAAACTCACATACCCAAACAGCCAGACCTGGAACAACTACTTGTAGGCCATACAAATATTTGTTCCGTGCGGGAATCGAACCCGCGACACGCAGCGCAGCAGTCAATCACTTAACCACTGTGCCAACTGTGTCGTGTCGTGTCGTCGTTAGTTGACTGTAGAAAGAGTAGGAGAAAGCGTTATGGGACTTTCTCTCTCTCCGTCTTTTTCTATTGTACAGACGCCAGCAGGTCAAGCTACCCGAAACTGTCAACTTTTCCTAATCAACCTTGAACCTTATGCTCTAGTGATAAAGTTGAAAATCTATTAAAGAAATTTGACAGATTGTAGTAGCTTGATGTGCTGGCATCTGTACATATATACGAGATTGTGTGTCCGTGCGAGTATCGCGTAAGGAACTTCGTTTCTGACGGGGACACCTTCTTTATTATAAAAACAAGAAAATGTATCGCTTACAACTTCTAAGTATTTTACAAACTTCTCTTATTTTTTTCAGATACACAAGAAAATAACAAAGATGTACATAAAACCGATGTTAGCGATCCCAATTTGTTTATTTGGCGTCTTCGTCTTTTGGATAACTGGCTCACATGGTGAGGATATTTTTAATATTTTAAAACAAAAAAATTAATCAAACTGACTGACAACGATCACAGGGGCAATTCTGCAGGGCAGTTTGATCTCAGTCTCAATCTACCAAAAATACCTCAAATTTCCAAAGATTTTTGACGAGTTTTTGACATTGATTGTCGCTGAGATGAGATTGCGACCGGATTTTGAATGTTTTTTATTGCGAGAATTGGCCTTCTGGTATTTAATCAAAACAATTTATTGAGACTGTACAATTTAATCCAAGAGAAAAATCGTCGTGCCTAATATATGAGCCCCGAACATAAAGTCACACCTGCCGATCGATTGAAAATTTTGTAAATGTAAGAACCATGGATCCATTTTTTATGATATTTTGATGTTGACTTGAAAGAGCATGGCAGTTGAGAATATGTCATGCTCACTTAAATGTCTCACTGATGGTGGCGCGTGTGTTGGATCATTCGGTTCCCTACGAAATGGTTGAGCTGGGTGGTGCTGATCCACGCGTCATGTTCGTGAACGGGCGCCATCGGTTGAGACTGGTCATCTCTTAACTGCCAAGGCTTATTTTTAATTTTATATTTTAATTTGTTTCTTTACATTGTTCTCACATATAGAAGCAATAAGAATAATGTAACCAGGATTTTGTAAAAATGTCTTGATTTAAAAGAGTGTCCGTGGAGTTTCTTGCCCGTTCTTCTCCATAGAGATCTACGCTTTGGAATGGGCAACTAGCTTCAACTTTCTGACTAACTGACCGACTATTTAATTTTGACAATTCAAAAGTGCCTGTAAATGGTTTAATTGAAATAAATGATTTGAGTTTGAGTTTGATTCTGTAAAAATCTCACCGTGAAAAGTTAGGTGAAGTGAGCTTAGAGTGAGCTATCAATGATGTCAATCCCTAGCATTAGTTGGAATGACAGCTCACTCCACGCTCACTTCACCTAAGTTTTCGCGGTGAGACAGTTACAGAATCGCACTGCTGTTCTTTCTCCCTGAAAGTTCAGGCAGAGATGACCTAGATGGCTAGGTAGGTACAGACGCCAGTACGTCAAGCTACCCGAAACTGTCAAATTTTCCCAATCAACCTTGAACCTAATGCTATAGCGATATTTTTTTTTTTTTTATTGACAATGGGCTCACTCTTGACCTCAATCCAGCCCAGAGGCAGGGATGAGATCTACGGTGGAACGAGCTTGCCCAAAAGAAGCCTATTCACTCACGCCTTGAAGAGATTAAAAATCTATTAAAGTTTGACAGATAGTAGTAGCTTGACGCGCTGGCCTCTGTACAGAGAAGGAGAGATGGGGTCATGAGATGAGTGTTAAAAATGATATTATCATCTGCCTAGCCTTTTCCCAACTATGTTGGGGTCGGCTTCCAGTCTAACCGGATGCAGCTGAATACCATTATTTTACATGGAGCGACTGCCTATCTGACCTCCACAACCCAGTTACTGGATAATACGATACCCCTTGGTAAGACTGGTTGTCAGACTTTCGGGCTTCTGACTACCCGTAACGACTGTCAAAGATCCACGAATGACAGCCGGGACCAACGGCTTAACGTGCTTTCCGAGGCACGGAGGGGTCTCGCTATGTAAAGATGGTCACCCATCCACAGACCAAACGCGGCAAGCGTAGCTTAACCTGACCGATCGACCTGTGCGGCTGTTATTACCTATTTAGCCACGGGCCCCTCAAGTCTCAAGTAATCCCTTGACATATAATAATTAAAGGTTAAACAAACTTACAGAGAAGTTTAACCTTATTACATGAGTCGTTGCAGCCAAAGAGATTTACATTATTCACCATGTAATAAACTACTAAAGTTACTAGGCATCAAAATACACTCGAGAGCAATGAATTAGGGTCACATAAAGATACCTGAAAGTCTCGGAAACTAAACATGCTAGCTTAATTATATAAATTGTGTTTGATAGACAATTAAATGTTCTTTAAAATAATGAAAGTATCAAGTAATCTCATCTTATAATAAAAATAGAAAACCATTTTTATTTCTATCACTTTAAAATTTTCTTGAGCTACCCCCATGTGCTGTCATCACTGCGGTTAGGTGGTTTGGCATGCTATATCACCAAGTTTTTTATACGATGTTGGGGAATATTCTCCCATTCCTCTACGAGCGCAACTTTGAGCTCTTGAAGCGTGATCGGAGAAGGGTTTCGGTGTCTCACGCATCGTCCGAGCTCGTCCCAAGTTTGCTCGATTGGGTTGAGGTGCAGGCTACGTGCTGGCCACTCCATATAGTTAATGTTCACCTCTTGAAGGTAGTTATTCAAATAAACCTACATGGGCACTTATGAAACGTCAGAAGCTAGGTGCACGGTTCCAATATTAACAAGTATGGGAAGACAGTGTAGGCCTGTCCATAATTAAATAGAACATTTTTTACAAATCTGCACCCTAATTGCGTAACATACAATCAATCGTAATCTGAATTATTTTGAAGCAAATAGCTAATCCATTGCTTCACAAGTTCGAAAAATTTGTCTGCTCAACACGTAAATAACGCAATGAATGTTATTGAACTGTCAAAATGAAACCGATTCCGATTGATTGTGTGTTACGCAATTAGGGTGCTAGTCTACAAGGCCTACAACGTTCTCACATTTACAAAATATAAAAGGATCTATCAAAAGATAAATATTTTTTTGATTTAAAAGAGAGTCCATGGATTTTGTTGCCCGTTCGCTTCAGAATGGGCAACTAGCTTCATCTTTCTGACTGAACGACCCCTTGACAATTCAAAAGTGCCTGTAATTGGTTTATTTGAAATAAATGCTTAGAGTTTGAGTTTAATAAAGTATAAAAACCTATTATAACTAATTGTATGATGGGTTTGTCATGAGAATACTCGTATCTGATTTGTTTTAATGAAAGACAGCTCTATTTTTTAATGTGCGTCATTCTAGTTGTAATTTATCACGATTGTCTCTGTCTGGGAATTTTTGGCGATTCAGACAGACAAATAGAAATAAAATTAATTTAAAGCAAGTAATTCATTATATTTTCCTGTTACTCGCTAATGCAGACGCATGAGCATCCTCATCTTGAGTTTAGCTACCTACTTTTTTTTCATTAGTATAGTATAGACTAATGAAAAATAAAGGTTGAGAACCTATGGTATAGACTCTATACCATAGGTTCTCAACCTTATTTTGGCCGAATAGTTTTTCTTTTTCTAGAGCCTCCCAATTTTTTTCATCTGAAACAGCTATTCCCACGATTATACTTAAGGCATTGACTGTCACCGCGGTCAATAGATTATCTATTGTGCCAACAATAGATTATCTATTGTGTCTGTTGTCTGGCAGTCAACAGTCAACATAGTTGGGAAAAGGCTAGGCAGATGATATTAAATTATTGACGTGTAAAAGTGTTTGTACAAACCTATTTACAAAATAAAATCATTTAACATCTAAAGGACTCTTCATGTTTGTATATGAAAATAATAATAACAATATTAAACTTACCCTAAATGATAAAAAACATATTTTTGCAAAGGTCAGTTAAAAACTAGACACTTGTTTATTTGCATTTAGAGATTGTACCAAATACCTAATCATGCTGTAAATATATTTTTTACTTTAATAAATAATAAATAAATAATAATAATAAATATCCCTGGACATTTCACACAGCGCCATCTAGTCCCAAGCTAAGCAACCTAATGCTTGTGTTATGGTAACAAGATGGCTGATAAACTACTTATATACATTTTTTTTTTGTTGTAAATACATACATATTATATATAGAAAAACACCCAGACTCAGAACAAATACATGTAGGTCATACAAATATTTGTTCCGTGCGGGAATCGAACCCGCGACACGCAGCGCAGCAGTCAATCGCTTAACCACTGCGCCAACCGTGCCGTCATCAACTGTTGCTTTAATCAACTTTAATCAACTGTTGCTTTTCTCAATAAGTTCCCCGTTGATACAATAGAAATAAATATAATTCAATGGCTACCTGAAGTGCGATTCTGTAACCATCTCACCGTGAAAACTTAAGTGAAGTGAGCGTGGAGTGAGCTGTCATTCCAACTAATGCTAGGGATTGACACTATTGACAGCTATAAGCTCACTTCACCTAACTTTTCACGGTGAGATTTTTACAGAATCGATCGACTGGAAGAGATCGCAGAAAGCGATTGTATATTTTTAGTGTATGATCAATTTTTTTTGTTATGTATTTTTGTGGTGTACAATAATATATATATAAATAATAGAAACAAAAAAATCAGATTTGGTTGAGAAAAAAGTTTTTCAAACAAGTAAAAAACAGTTTTTAAAAGTTTGTATTTATAGAGCGGCGTCTCTATCCCTCATGCCATTGCGACAGTTTCAAAGAATACAGTTTTTTTTTTCATCTCCCGAATCAACTTGTCGTAACCCAGTGTACAGACGCCAGCAGGTCAAGCTACCCGAAACTGTAAAATTTTCCCAATCAACCTTGAACCTTAATGCTTTAGCGATAAAGTTGAAAATCTATTAAAGAAATTTGACAGATTGTAGTAGCTTGATGTGCCGCTAGCACATCAAGCTACTACAATCTGTCAAATTGTACCTTAATCTGTCAAATACTACACCTTGTACCTTAATGCTTTAGCGATAAAGTTGAAAATCTATTAAAGAAATTTGACAGATTGTAGTAGCTTGATGTGCTGGCGTCTGTACAAACACGGTGTGAATGTGTGCGTGAAGACAAGTAGCGTCAGCACATAAAACACGTCACACACACACTTCCAACTTCGTCCTTGCTTTGGACGGTACAGAGAGCCACAACCACATTCACAGCGTGATTGTACCCTTGGTACTCGTAACGACAAATAAAGCGCGCATCGCTTCGTAAGATAAAAATACTGTATTATAATTCTAATACCTATTTAAATCAAGAGACAGATAAACCACCTTCTCCATTCCAGGTCTCTTCATCCCGAACCTGACAGAACGATGCTACAGATGCCTCTGCTACGTGTCAACCCGATGCGACCTTGGACATGGGTGTACCCAGGGTTACTGCGGACCCTTCAACATCTCCAAGGTCTACTGGGCAGACGCTGGGAGGGTCGTCTTGCCTGATGATGATCCGGAGAGGAATCATGGTGGGTTTATTACAAAGCCTTGTTGGTTTTTTTTGTCCATTCTGCGGGTATTTTTAACTCACAGACGCAACTTCCCACGCCACCTTGCACCACAACGTTTACAGTCCGTTGTCAATTATTTGACCTCTGATCTTGCATCACTGTCCAACTCACAGTGATCTTTATGCTCATTGTAATAAGGTTGCTGTTGGGTTGCTGGGTTGCTACCACTGGCAAGTCTGCCAAATTCATTTTGATCTTTATTGTCGTTACAATAAAGATAGCCAACCTAACAGGTTGCTGCAGTCAGAGTTAAAATAACTATGAACGGACTGTACCAACAACGCCCTCTGTCAATGTCATCCAGGCACCAAACGAACCTTGTAGCACTATATATATGTCCCATGGACTTGTTCATCCATGGACATGTCCCACCCAACGGAAAGAAAGAGGTTTTAGGACCTTACGCGATGAATCGAAACTTACCTGGTGACTGCTAAAATATCATTCAGGGGTACCCCAAGACTGGTGGTCAGACTTTCGGGCTTCTGACTACCTGTGACGACTGTCTGTGAAGATCTATGAATGACAGCCGGGAAGCGTTGCTTAACCTTGAATATCGTCCCGTGCCGCTATTAATATTTAGCCACGAGCCCAATTTGCTCTTGAAGTATTTATTTCATTATTTTAGTCTTACCTAGAAAGAACAATAAGGAAAGAAAAAACGTTTATTGGCGGCTAACATGACGCAGAGAGAGAACGCAAACACAAAAGAACAAGTTAGGGGAAAATATGTGTCACATCCACGCAGAACGACCATGCTCAGCATAATGCTACGACCCTATGAGAGACAGAGCCCCTGCGCTACCTTATTGTTTTCACCCGTGCAAAATTAAATGTTTACTTTATACCCACAAGTTTATTCACGATTGGTAACCTAAGTATATACTGTTTTCAGCCTGGTCAGACTGTGCGAGGAGTTACCACTGCGCAAAACAAATCATTGAAGGATATTTGCAGAGATTTGGACAGGTACGTAGTATATCATAATAGTAGATAATATAATCATTCTAGCGTGATAGATAGTTTTAGTAGTTAGATTCAAGGGCACTTTGTGGAACTCTGGCAAAGCGTCATGCCAAACGCGCCAAACATGGCGACCACGATGGGACGAGCTGGACATCAACCAACCGCAATGGTCCACGTTGGCCCTAGAGCGAAATAACTGGAAGACATGAGGGAGGCTTTGTCCAGTAGTAGGTCATTAACTATTTTATCTTCTCCTTGGTCCTGTACTTCATTGCCAAAGGTCGTGTCCCCGAAAGGTCGTCGTAGATATGACTAGCAGTGCTTCACGGTTTCATCCGCATAAGTGTCGATACCGTAGGAATATCGGGATAAAAAGTATCCCATGTGTTATTCTGATGAATAAGCTATATAACTGTATAGTTTCATCAAAATCCATTCAGTAGTTTTTGCGTGAAAGAGGTTAAAAAATCCATCCATCCATCCTTACAAACTTTCACATTTTTAATATAAGTAGGACAGTAGGAACTAGGATGTGCTACAACTTGTTCGGTTCTCCGCTGTTCTCAGGATGGTTCTAACAAAGTCCAGTGAGTGCGGGTTATTTGGTCTCACCAGCGCAGCGGTTAGGTTACCGCGAGGTCTTTTCCCTTCTACGTTGCCCATCACCTCCAACTGTACAAGGTTATCTGGTTCCCGACGGGCAATGTAACCGAGAATCCTTTGGTAACAGATCGTGGATAGTCTATCTCTTATGCGTAGTTGTTCAAGGCTGGATTTGTTCGTTCTCTCGGCGATCCATGGTGTCCGGAGCATTCTTTGCCAACACCAAGTGCCAAAAGCGTCTATATTTTCCGTTCTATTGCCCAAATCCTCCACGATTCATATGCCTAGCCTTTTCCCAACTATGTTGGGGTCGGCTTCCAGTCTAACCGGATGCAGCTGAATTTTACATTGAACGACTGCCTATCTGAACTCCACAACCCAGTTACTAAGTATTACGATACCCCTTGGTAAGACTAGTTATCAGACTTTCGGGATTCTGACGACCCGTAACGACTGTCAAAGATCCATGAATGACAGCCGGGACCAACGGTTTAACGTCCTTTCCGAGGCATGAAGGGGTCACCCATCCACAAACCAACTAATTATTTAGCCACGAATCCTCCACGACCCTGAGCCGTCAAAGAATATTGAGAAAAACCTGTGTCCGGACTAGTCTCATCATGGTGACATTGGAGATATTACTGTACTGCCAAATACGTGTCAGGTTACTCATCGCAGCTTTGGCCATTTGAGTCGGTCTCTTGATGTCTCTGGTCTAGTCAGTAGTGAGGTATATAAACTCGCTGGCAAATTCTAGATAGATGCGAGTCCTCCCGTTCTGGAGAGATGACAGGTTCTGTCGTTGAGCATGACTTTTGTCTTCAACATAGTCATAGTGAGTCCTAGTAAGAGAAGACTGCTTCTCTCGTATTCTAGAACTATTTATGTACCTGTTATAAGGTTTTTACGTGAAGAATTCCTTTCCAAAAACTGTGAAATAGGCTCTTATACCAGTAGGGTCAGAAAAACTTCTTGACAGAACGTAACTAAACTAATCTACTAATTCCAGGACTGCAACAGCGATGGTGTCACAAACTGCTATGACTACATGATGGTGAACGGTAATGGGGGATACGGGTGTACCTCTCCCTTGAACAGGTCGGAGAATGGAAGGAGATGGCTCAAGAGATACGCAGAGTGCACATTATAGAAGAAGCTAACGTTAATTCCTTTGTCATCAGCTGTATCTCGTATAGTGCTGGACAGTGGCTTGTGCTTGTCCCAATAGCACAATTTTTTTTCTGTAGAAAATATTGTCGACGTCATGACAAGCACGCTAACCGCCTAATGGCTAAAGCCTAAGGGCATGCGTATTATTGTGAATCTCAGCATAAGATATTTTAATAAAATGTATAATTTACTTATTTAATGTTTATTTTTATTTTGACCATTTATAAACTCAAACTCAAATCATTTATTTCAATTAAACCATATACAGGCACTTTTGAATTGTTAAAATTAAATAGTCGGTCAGTTAGTCAGAAAGTTGAAGCTAGTTGCCCATTCCAAAGCGTAGATCTCTATGGAGAAGAACGGGCAAGAAACTCCACGGACACTCTTTTAAATCAAGATATTTTTACAAAATCCTGGGTACATTATTCTTATTGCTTCTATATGTGATAACAATGTAAAGAAACAAATTAAAATTATATACACACAATTAAACGGAGATGAAGAAAGGAACAGAAAAATACGAACAAAGGTGAAGCTTATTTCTAAAGAAATCTCTTTCAGCATACCTGCGATAGGAGAGTACATAAATAAAATGAGATGTAGACGACGTGTGTATACCCTGTCCATTAGGTAAACCGTTTTTTGACAGATGGAACTAGTGATTGCAACAACAACACATTAATACATTTACGGTATTATACATAGAATAATATTTATTTTATATAAAAAGATGTTAAAATACACAATAAGAAGAGCATACATGTTTTTGCTTAACAGTTATAAGCGTACAAATTTTCACAAACATATTATTTTAACATTTATTGTCAAAGAAGTCTTTGTTACTATAAAAAGTATGACTAAACAACCATTCATGCAATTTATTTTTGCATAATCTCATGCTTAAGGTCTTGAGATTACTTGGTATCTTATTATATATACGTACACACATAGATATACAAATTTTATTATATTTAGCTAGTCTCGGAAGGATATCCAGTACGAGCCTGTGGGGGTCTCATCTGTTACGAGGATATAAATCATCTGCATTACTAAACAATTCCTCATGCTTACTCTCCTCACAAAACATACATGTTTCATAAATGTACCTAAAGATATATTATATGATATATATAATGTCTGTAAGAAGCCATAAATAAGATAATTCAATAACATAAGGCAGTTTATATATTTATTTTACTAGTTAACTTTTACGTAATCTGGAATAGTTCGTTCTAAGATAGCCGTCAAAAAACGATTAAAGTTATAAAAGTAAATATTCCAGCTTTACCAGCAAGTATTTACTTTTTAAAACTTCCAAAGAATTTTCATCACATTTTAATTTTGTACTGAACACCCCTCCCCCGTAGAAAAAAAAATACATAAAATCGAAAATAAGTCCCTAATTCAATTTAATGTATTTCTTAGGACAGGATAATATTTTCGGTATTCTATTTATTGGAGATGTTTCCCTGTAATCAGGAATCGTTATAAATATTTGATATTACACGTGCCAAGCAAATATCTATCTCTCCTTTCGATATCGTTCAGAAAAGGAATGAAACTGGAAGCTGGTACCTGTCCTTGGAATTTACTCTCATATCAGGAAAGTCGATGGGCGACTCGATCGTTCAAGTTAAGCTACGCTTGCCGCGGTCTGTCTGTGAATGGGTGACCGTCTTTACATACCGAAAGTTCGAGCGAGACCCCTCCGTGCCTCGGAAAGCATGTAAAGCTGTTGGTCCCGGCTGTCCTTCGTAGATCTTGACAGTCATTACGGATTGTCAGAAACCCGAAAGTCTGACAACCAGTTTTACCAAGGGATATAGTGTTACCCAGTAACTGGGTTGTGGAGGTCAGATAGGCAGTTCCACACAATATACTGATATTCAGCTGCATCCGGTTAGACTGGAAGCCGATCCCAAAGAATAGTTGGAAAAAGGCTAGGCAGATGGTGATCATGAAAGGCTTTATTACCTATAAATCGGTACATCTGACATTATACCCCTTTATTCATAAACGTTGCTTAAAGTTAAGTAGTGGTTAGCGACTAACCATACATTTTTGACGTTTCAGCGTCACTTGACTTTTATCATCGTTTAAAAATAAACCCAAATATATTAAAGTTTAATCCGTAGTCCTAGCTAGTAGTAGCTAGCTGTAGTAGCTAGCTCACTTCAGATATTATTGATAAATACCTATGTCATAAAGATTAGAAAAAGTAAATAAAAAAAGGTTTAAATAATTAAGATCTACTTTAGCCCTGGATCACAAGAGCTGGAAGTCATGTCCCCATGACGCTGGATGATGTAGGCTAACAGTAGCAGTAAATAATTAAGATAATCTAAAGAATGCATTAAAAGTCGAAGTCCATAAAACATTATAACTCAACCAGCAAAGTTATTTTAATTAGATTTTCATTTCAGTTTACACTGACATTTGATTTGACTATACAAACTGTCTAAGACATTGGTTCTCAACGTGTGCGATAACACCCCCGCGTGGGCGTTTGAGACTTTCATGCCCCCTGAAAGTCTCCACGCGGGGGTGTTATCGCATATCGTAGAAGACCCAGAGAAAATTATATATCCTATCTTACGACTACATAATCAATCAATCAACTCAGCCTATCGCAGTCCACTGCTGGACATAGGCCTCTCCCAGGCTGCGCCACAACACCCTATCCTCCGCCTTCCGTATCCAATCCGTCCCAGCAACCTTCTTAAGGTCGTCCGTCCATCTAGCTGCAGGGCATCCCACACTACGCTTGCCGTTACGCGGTCTCGACACTAGGACTCGTCTGCTCCACCGGCCATCAGTCCTTCGACAAACATGGCCAGCCCACGACTATTAAATATTACACGTTTAATTAATATAATCGTGGCAAAAAATTGAGGGCAAAAAAAACTCATATAACCAATATGAGATTTTTTGCCCTCAATTTTTTGTGGTGAACAAAATAAGGTTGAGAACCTATGGTCTAGGACCTAGGTAATGAAATAACGAACTATTTGAATACGTCTTCGTCGATATGATTAAGTATGAAACGATTCGTCTTCCATTCCCCGCTGAAAATCTGATTTTTGACAAAGTTTGGTCTTTAATTGGTAATATCAGCGGGGTAATTCCGTAATATACGGCTTTCATTTTGACAGTTCAACAATATTCATTGCGTTATTTACGTTGTTGAGCAGACAAATTTTTCGAACATATGAAGCAATGAATTGGGAATATCCTTCAAAATTATTCAGATTGTGATAGATACTCGTAGTTTGTTACGCAATTAGGGTGCAGCACTGGCAGATGACTCACCATAGGTTTACCCTCTGCCTATAACTAATTATAGCAATACCCATCATCTGCCTCATCATCTGCCTAGCCTTTTCCCAACTATGTTGGGGTCGGCTTCCAGTCTAACTAGATCCAGCTGAATACCAGTATTTTACATGGAGCGACTACCTATCTGACCTCCACAACCCAGTTACTGGGTAATACGATACCCCTTGGTAAGACTGGTTGTCAGACTTTCGTTCTACTGACGACCCGTAACGACTGTCAAAGATCCACGAATGACAGCCGGGACCAACGGCTTAACGTGCTTTCCGAGGCACGGAGGGGTCTCGGTATGTAAAGATGGTCACCCATCCACAGACCAACCGCGGCAAGCGTAGCTTAACCTGACCGATCGATCTGTGCGGCTATAGCAATACCCATAGAGCGAAAAGTTAAAAAGTATCTTGTAATGTCACAAACTCTATCAGACTCTATATTGGTGGCAGAAATGCGGGTGTTACAACTTCCCAGGGTCATCATCTGCCTAGCCTTCTCTCAACTATGTTGGGGTCGGCTTCCAGTCTAACCAGATGCAGCTGAATACCAGTATTTTACATGAATCGACTGCCTATCCGACCACCACAACTCTGTTACTGGGTAATACGATACCCCTTGGTAAGACTGGTTGTCAGACTTTCGGGCGGTAACGACTGTCAAAGATCCACGAATTACAGCCGGGACCAATGGCTTAACGTGCTTTCCGAGGCACGAAGGGTATGTGAAGATGGTCACCCATCCACGGACTAACCGCGGCAAGCGTAGCTTAACCTGATCGATTGACCCGTGCGGCTGTTATTACTTAGCCACAAGCCCCTCACTAACACAACTCTATAACTTCCCAGGGTATTATGAAGTATTAATGCCATCATGATTCCAGTCTGAAAAAGGCATGGTGCTATCAGTCATGTATAGCTCCGTCTTTATCTCACAGAGGAATCATGATGGCATTACAACGTCGTAATACGCCACCTGCTCATTCGACGAAGCTCCACTACCACTGTTAAAAACCCACCACTATCTAAAACAGCCAGTGTACACCAAACAAGGCCTAACTCTCGGCAGGACGACCTAGAACACGTCACAGTACCAGTAAGATAGACAAGTGACATAAATGAATATTCAAACCGGGCGTGTTGAAACTTTAATGAGGAACTAGGCAGGACCACTCGAAAATCATGCGCTACGGGAGTTCCTTGACATCCTGCTTGATTTTAAGAATAAGGAAGATAAAGTTAGGAGACTCGTTAAAAGGCGGTCAAGTACTTACAACACGAAGGGTTCCGTACCATCGTACAGACGCCAGCAGGTCAAGCTACCCGAAACTGTCAAATTTTCCCAATCAACCTTAAACCTTAATGCTTTAGCGATAAAGTTGAAAATCAATTAAAGAAATCTGACAGATTGTAGTAGCTTGATGTGCTGGCGTCTGTACAATATTTAACACTACATGTTTCTTGTGCGGAAATCCTCTTTAACCTTTTAACCGCTTGTGTCGCATCTATGTGACACATATTTCCGCGCCCCTACCGCTCGTGTCGTATTTTTGCGACAGAGAACATGCATGATTTTTTCGTTCTATTACTAAACTATTATTAAAAAATTATCGATTTGTAGCCGCGCGCTAGGGGCACGGCAATTGATATTTAGCCAAGCGCTTAAAAGGTTAAATTATTTTATTTTATTACTAGCTTTTGCCAGCGGCTTCGCCCGTGTGGAGGTCGGAAATTATCCCAAGGGAACGTACTGCCGGGAAGAAAAGTATCCTATGTGTTAATCCAGGTTATAACTATCTATGTGCCAAATTTCATCCAAATCCGCTCAGTAGTTTTTGCGTGAAAGAGTAACAAACATCCAACCATCCATACAAACTTTCGCGTTTATGATATTAGTAGGATTATTTGACGTTTTAGCGATCATAGTAGTACCTACACGCTCTGTGAAAATTGACACCGTTTGGGTACACAACCCTAAAAAGATACGGCCTTTTTCGTTCATCATCACCATCATTTTAGCCAAAAGACGTCCACTGCTGGTCTATGTCCAGCAGTGGACGTCTTTCAAGCCTCCCTCAAGCATCGCCAATTCGACCGGTTCTGTACTTCCCGCATCCAGCGAATTCCAGCTACCGTCACAAGGTCATCGGTCCACCTTGTGGGAAGGCCTTCCAACGCTAGATCTTCCGCTCTTTTTCGTTCACTGTTCAAATATTGTCCGTTACATTTTCACTAGGTACTCTTTTTTCAAACACCGAGAGTAGAATGAGAGATACAGCACATTCGCATAAATACCTAATCATTTACCTAAATCATAAGTCAGAACTATCCACAATAACTTGGGACATAAAAGACTTTAACACACTACCAACACATTACGAACAGCAAACTACACTCAGGATAACATTTAAACAGAAGATATACAATCTCTTTGGTGTAGTTTAACCAAAGACAAAACAAGTGGGCGCATAAATCGTGAACTGTGTTGTCTGTGGAGTTGAGGCAATTCTCTAGTTGGCGCGAAATCAAGCAGGAAACATGGCCGCGGTGTGACTGCGTGGTTTATACTTTGGAACTGTCATTGACTGTGTTAATTTTGTTGCATTTGATTAAGCTTTGGTGTCCTAAGAAAGTACCTAGTGAACGGTCAAACAATAAGGGCTGTCCAACTACGGAGCGATTTTTGACACCTTTTAATGTCCAATAGGTTCGTTTTTTAAGCCCAAAAATACGTACGTCTCACGCGTAATACTAAGACGTTTGATCTTCGCAATTTATCACCCTTGCCTACTCAAGTAACCAACCGAGTATGAACGTTAAAATTAAAAATAATACTTTGTAATTTGGCCGAGCGAAGGAAGAAAGGGATGAATAATGAGGTCGCCGATAGTGAGGTAAAAACGAAAATCCAAGATGGCGGCGTCATGGGTGTCGTTTTCATGGTTTTGAAGGGTGCTGGAGCTGATTATAAAGTCAAAATGAAAATCCAAGCTGTTGGCTGCGAAAATATTCAAATTTTTCGTTATGGATGTTGTTTTCGTGGTTTTCGAGGGTGCTGGAGTCGATAATAAAGTCAAAATGAATATCCAAAATGGCGGCTGTATTTTGTTTCATAATTGGTAGGTATCGTTTTTATGGGTTTCAAGGTTTTACAGTTGCCATCTTGGATTTTCATTTTAAACTTCGTTCCTGCCGAGGACCCCTGACCACACACGTTTTTTTTATACCCTGTAAATCAATTAGGTACTTTTTACTTAAAGTGCCTACCTGTTCTGAAAACCAATGCACGCCACTGGTATGAAGGAAACTATAAAAGGTACTTTTACGAGTCAGCGTTCTTTCATCAGTAAATAGGACCCCTTAACAAAATTGAATTTCTACGGAATCACACCCAGGAACTCGGGTAGGTACTCGTAATACTAGTTCCCACACATCTCCGTGTTCACAAAAACGCCTCGTTAAATTTTAATGAGTCTTTTGTGTTCCATTAAGCTTTAGTAAATGAATTCTACCCCTGTCATACATTCTTTAATAGGACGACTTAACGTTTGTGTTTAACAAAAACTGTTACAATATATCTAAGTACTTACATAGTTAATGTGGGATCCAGAAATCCAGCAGGCAATTTCTTTCGAAGATTCTAGGAACTGAGAACCTCCTAGATTCACACACACACATGAATTCGGGTCCAAAGAATTCGGGTAGACCCCTTTCACTTGGATGTCTGTAGTCAACAACGACCTGAAGCAAGCCCAAGTGCCCACCCACGACGACCAGAACCGAAACATCTTGTAAAGAATGACGAGGAGAGCCGATCCCAAATTAAATGTGTTAAGGCTAGGCCAAGAGAGAGAGATTCCAGAAAATGAGAAGTTAGGCTTAATATCTATGTAGTCGTATCGTGTATCAACATAAATATCTAGCCTAACTAACTTAACTTTATTTATGATATAATTATATAAATGAATTTATATTCGTTTACATTTTATGAAGTAGACTTTGTGTCTACCACTACCCACACCATATCGCAGCGACAAAATGTGGGCAAACAGTGATTGCAGTTGTGTCGTCGCTAGTAGCTGCGATGTGGCTAGTGTTTTCAAACAGTCAGATCGTCGTGTTTGCGTTGTGGCTGCGACGTGTCCTGGATGTGGTCTGTATCGCCCACACGGTTGATTTTGACGGTCGAATGTGGTCCGTGTGAATAAACTATTCATTTTTATACAAAATAGCGCCCATCCACATGTTGTTACTATTTTTTATTTGTCACATATTTATTTTATTTAAGTATGCATACACACGTCACGTTGCGGTTTAAAACTGATTTACATCCGTCACCTCACACATCAGGTTCAGTTGAAAACCAGCGTCAGGCACTATTGTCTGGCATTTTTGCTGAACTGGGCCTTTTTGGTGCAGCCGTGAGGCACACTTTCCTGCTAATTTCTTACATCGGTCTATAAACTGTTTTCTATTTGTTCTTTTATTTGTGTTATCTGATGTAATGTATCTGGTGTATTGTGTGTCTTTTGGTCTGTGCTAAATAAATGTTTTTTCTTTCTTTCTTTGTTGTTGTGGTGTGTGGTTGTAGTACGTATGATCGGGCCCTTATTCAAATTCAAATATTTTATTTCAGATAAAAATCCATATATCCATGTAACTTAGTGTAATGTTAGTATTAATTTAATTTAAATTAAGGGTGTCTCGATTCTTACCCACCTACGTAAGAGGGGAGAGTCATGTTGATGGCATCCTGAATGTGTTTTCAGACCAACGGTCTGAAAACACATTCACACCTACTTTTAATTTTTGAACTTATAAACTAACCGCGGAGGTTTCATGGGAACGCCATGAAGGCTATCGTCTCTACAGTACCTACCTAAAATGGTAGCAACGAAACCGAGCAGCACCCTAATTGCATAATATATACCTACTATCAATCTGTATCATTTTGAAGGACATTGCTAATCGCTCCATATGTTCGAAAAATTGGTCTGCTCAACAACGTAAACAACGCAATGAATTTTGTTGAACTGTCAAAATGTGTCTGTGTTAATGTGTTACGCAATTACGCCGCTGGTTTATTAACGTCGTATGTAAGTACTCAACACTACTAATATTAATATGCGAAACGACATCGATTTCATTAATGTTCACAAAACAGTAAAAAACCTCATAGACATTTGTCTCTCCAAACAAATTTACATGAAAACATTCTTCAGCTCTTTGCCTCCATTTTAGCGCGCGGAACTCATTATTTTTAACAGAATAAGCAAACGTATTTGGGCACGCATCCTTTCTTTTTTCTCGGGTCCTTACTCCGAAATGTTCTGTCACATAAATTAGCAACGCATACCAAAAAAACGGATAAAAATTACGCAAAAACCAGTAAAACACATAATTCACAAGTTTAGACATTTTTGGGCGAGTTCTGGGCATCCAGTTTTGTGTTCATTTTACTTTTTGGGTTAATAACATTTATTCAGTGGCTGACTGCTGCCTGAAGTGTAAAATTTCAGTTAATTAGACTGTGGCTTGATGAATGTTGAAAGTTGCGATAATCCACAGTTTCCACTTTGCACCACAACTCATTATGATTTGCTACAATACTATCATGTATTTCTGGGGTCCTAATCCCTATCATTCAATGAAAATACGTATCCGTGCAAAAGTATGTAGTTCGAAATTTCGGAGAGAACTCTACACTATTCTGTCTCTTCTCCTTCTTCTTCGTAGCACTTTACTCAGAGCGGTCATGGTCCTCATCTAGTTTCTTCTTCTTGGTCCCGACGAAATATTTCTACGCTAGTCTAGAATCATGCGCTTAATTCATGGAAAAACGCATATTAAAACAACATGAAAACTTGCTGTAAGTAGTAAAAATATATACACCGTTAAATTTTTATCGTTTTAATCCTTAAAGGGGATCATTGTACTCATCATTATGAACAACTTTTACTACGGGACCGACCGTAAAAAAAAATCAGTTGATCCATAGATTTATGTTCTGCGAACATAAATCGGTGTATTTATTTAGAATTCAAATAATATGTAAGTAAATAACAACTAATACCTAATTAATTAACAAAATTATAACCTAACTTAACCCCGCTGTCTCCGAAACTATTCACGGCTGTGCTGGAGGAAGTATTCCGAAAGCTGGCAATGGGCTGGACGGAATGGACCATTATGATTGGCCATAAAAGATTATTTAATCTTCGTTTTGCCGACGATATTGTCCTTTTTTCGTCTTCGGCCTCCGAGTGAACTCAGATGCTAGACGATCTTAGTACGGCAAGCCTAGTGGTTGGACTTCAGATGAATATGTCAAAGACCAAGTTGATGACGAACAGCCCGCATCACAGGATCACATTGGCGGGTCAGGTTAAATATGTCGATGATTAGGTATCTCTATCTTGGTCAAATAGTCTCTTTCCAGGCGAGACAAAACAAAGAGGTTGCAAAAGAGCTTTTGGTCCATGAAACATAATTATATTGAAGGGTGATCTTCCTTTGTCCCTTAAGAGGAGACTCATTCACGTGTGAATACTTCCCATCCTCACATCTGGTGGACAAACATGGTCTTTGACAAATTAACAGAGGTCCACGCTTAAGGTTTGCCATAGGGCTATGGAACGGAGTATTCTGGGTATAAAACTAACAGACCGGCACCCTAATTGCGTAACACACAATCAATCGGAATCGGTTTCATTTTGACAGTTCAACAACATTCATTGCGTGTTGAGCAGACAAATGTTTCGAACTTATGAAGCAATGGATTAGCAATTTGCTTCAAAATTATTCAGATTACGATTGATTGTGTGTTACGCAATCAGGGTGCTGGTTAGGAATATGACCATACGTTCTATAACAAAAATAACTGATGTCGCTTGGAAAGCTGCCACGCTAAAATGGAATTGGGCTGGACACATCTGCCGCATGTCAGACGACCAAAGGGCCAAACTTACGACTCAATGGGTCCCTCTTAATAGCAAGCGACATCGCGGCAGGCCCAGACGGAGATGGCGGGATAAGCTGGACTCCGTCAACAAGAACTGGTCCTTAACAGCTTTAAACAGAGAGAAGTGGAAAGAGAGAAGGGAGGCCTTTGCCCAGCAGTGGGACATCACAGGCTTTTAATAAACTTAACAAAAACTATACACAAACTAAAATATAGCGTCGAAAAATTCATCCGCATCGCTGTCGAATGATAGTGTACCCAAGAGACTAGCGGCATTACCACGTTGTATGGTAAATACAATAAATCCTTCAATATCTATGTATATTCTCCACAAGTTTTCTATTCAAACCAGCTCTTAACCGTTCAATGTCTGGAGTGTAAAATTCAGAATATTCCGTATTAAAATTCGTTTAGGGACCTAACTTTTGTCAGCGCTTTTTAACATTGTACAGACCGCTTTGTGTTAGCATTCACCAAGTTTAGTATTTGCATAGAAACGTCTAGAATTTGAACTGTTTTAGAACTAAGTTAGGTTCAAGAAAGGATAAGCTGAAATAGTACTGTGCTGTTGCTTTGTTTTGAAAGGAATTCTATTGGGAAGAAGAGGAAGAATAAATATCACAAAGTGCTGCTAAGTTCTAACTAAACATAATAATATGTATGCATGAACAGCAGTGCGATTCTGTAACCATCTCACCGTGAAAACTTAGGTGAAGTGAGCATGGAAGCTGTCATTCCAAATAATGCTAGGGATTGACACTACTGACAACTCACATCAAGCTCACTTCACTTGAGTTTTCACGGTGAGATTTTTGCAGAATCGACCGGCTGAAGCCTTCTTCCCATGCTACGATCCGTCATCATCATCATTCACGGCCCAAATTCACCCACTGCTACGCCTCTCTTTGCTTGTGCCAATCCCCACGCTCCTGTGCCAGCCTAATCCAGGTTCTACCCGCGATGGTAACAATATCGTCCATCCATCTCGCCGCCGGACGACCGATACTTCGATCTACGATGCTTACATACTTACTAACCAGCGCTGGGGCTCTGTCTCGTATAGGGTCTTAGCATTATGCTGAGCGATGGCCGTTTTGCGTGAATGTGACGCATGTTTACCCCCAACTTGTTTTTTTTTGTGTTTTTTTTAATGCGTCATGTTTGCCGCAAATAAATGCATTTTCTTTCTTTTCATTATTTCTTTCTTCGTTTAGGTACGTTCATACACGCACGCCGGTGGCGACTCCTACGTACACACGGCTACACATCAAGCTATGCAAAACGGGTTCCCTCTATCTGGCAGAATCTTGATGCTCCGAAATTTATTTGGCATAACACACTTGGCATAATCTTCTTTAAACGAATATTTTTAAGGCATAAACATGATTTAATATAATTATTGTTTGGCCGAATGTTTATATGTCCGAATTTACAAAGGCATAGTTTTAAGATAGCAGAATTTTATTTGGCATAATTTCGTTTAGCATAACGTTCACTTCGCATACTTATGAAAATGGCAGAATTTCGTTTGGAATAATTTTATTAGGCATGTTGACATTTCTATACAATAGCATTTTTAACTTAAATTAAAACATTGTCGTGAAAAGTCAATAATATGTTGTGCTACAAATGTTAGTGACAGAAACGAATCGCTGCAAAACCGACTCCACGTAGTCTTGTCTGCCCTACCCCTAGAGTGTAATTTAAGCCCGCGTAGGCGCGGAGGGGCGAGGCGGCCCGCGAGCTGAGGAGCAGGTGGTATTAATGCTCAATGCGCACCGCAGCTTCGGCTTGCTGGCCGGCTTCGCCGGCCAGCCTCAGCTGCGGCGGTGAGCCTTGAAACCATCTGCGACGATAAGCTCGCGTGGGACCGCTGGAGCCCCGCAGCGCCGGAGCCATGACAGAAACCATGCCTGCTGCATGTTGCATGCTTGCTTGCATATTTGCATGCTCGCTTGCATGCTGCATGCTTGCTTGCATGCTACATGCTTGCTGCATGCATGGTGTATGTTTGTTTGCATGCTTGCTTGCATGCTGCATGCTTGCTGCATGCATGGTGTATGCTTGTTTGCATGTTTGCATGCTCGCTTGCATGCTGCATGCTTGCTTGCATGCTGCATGATTGCTGCATGCATGGTGTATGCTTCTTTGCATGTTTGCATGCTTGCTTGCATGCTGCATGCTTTCTGCATGCATGGTGTATGCTTGTTTGCATGTTTGCATGCTCGCTTGCATGCTGCATGCTTGCTTACATGTTGCATGATTGCTGCATGCATGGTGTATGCTTGTTTGCATGCTGCATGCATGGTGAATGAATGAATGAATTTTCTGTAATGATTATGGATATGAAATGTATGCCAAAAGATGATTCTAACTCTAAAATTTCTGAGATATGCCTTTTAATGACTATCGATATGAAATGTATGCCAAAAGACGATTCTGACTGTGAACTTTCTGCGATATGATGGTTCTACTTTTTAATTATTATGGATATGAAATTTATGCCTAAAGATGATTCTGACTTACAAAATTATGAATTTTGAATGTATGATAAATGACTGTCTGCCAAACGATTTTCTGCGAAATGAAGTTTATGCTATCCGCTGTTATGCAAAACAATATTATGACATAAAAAGTTCTGCTTTAAAGGGTAGAACCATGCAAAACCAGTATTGGCTGACCGTTCATTGTGACCAAATATCATACAAAGTGAGGCCAAGACAAACTGGTTTTGTATAGCTTGACGTGTAGCCGTGTGTATCTGACCTGTCTGAAGGACATCACCAATAAGGTCACTATATCCCCACCCCACATCTGCTTTGTAAATACCTTTTGTTAGTAATCGTAATTATAGAAAAGGACATAATTCTGTAACCGTAATTTGAAACAACGCTTGTTTTGGTTTGGCGATAGTTAGCGCCATTTTGACGTATACGCGTGCGTGAGACGTGTACGTGAAACAACTCGCCTTTAACCTGTAAAAAAATCTTTTCTTTTGTCAAACTATACGCCAAATTGCATGAGAAAATCTTGCGTTAATCACAGAGGCATTTTTTCATGGTAAAATTTAGGATTATGAAATGTGCTTTAGGTAGTGATGGCCTCACATGCCCCAAAATCGTCCATTGTATCCCACAACCCCTCCAATTTGTAACAACACTCCATTACCCACAAATTAACAACGTAATAGTCAATTCATCAGTCTTTGTCACATGATATTACGCCGCCATGTTGAGCGTTTCGTTTTACGCATGTGACGCCAGAGGGCGGCGGCGGCGTGGTGTGAAATTATGCTTGTACAGTCAATTCTTTTATATAACAACTAGCTTCTGCCCGCGGCTTCGCCCGCGTGGATGTCGGAAATTATCCCACGGGAACGTGCTAATAGGATAAAATGTATGTGCTTCCCCAGGATGCCATCTACCTCTATGCCAAATCAGAAGTTCAGTGGTTTAGGCGTGAAAATGTAACATACAGTTTCAAGTTCAAATCCTCCCCTTAAAAACTGAATTACCCCTTTTTGTCCCGTCAGTGGTAAATTTTCGACAACTTTACATACTTATTATTGATTATTTTCTGTCAAAAGTATCAATACTGAGTTTCGAGTTACTCGGACCGCGCATTAAATTTCTTCCCCTACCCTACCCCTTTGAGGGGTAGTTTTGAAAAACTTATAATGATAAACTTTATTACTTACTTAGGAAAGTATTCTTGCTAAGTTTCAAGTTTATTAACTAAATGAATAAGATTTTTCATATAAACTGTAGCCCCCGCTTTTCACCCCCACAGGGGTGGAATTTTGAAAAATCGTTTGGGATTATTCATAACTTGATTCAAAGATTATTTATACCAATTTTCGAGTTAATCAAGCCACGCATTATAATCCTCCCTTGTAAAATTAACTACCCCTTTTCAATCCGTTAGGGGTAGATTTTCGAAAAACCCTGATACATGTTACTCTTTATTTTTGGTCCTAAGTATAAACACTGAGTTTCGAGTTAATCGGACCGCGCATTCAAATTATTCCACACAAACTTCAACACCCCTATATCCCCCTTTGAGGGGTAGTTATGAAAAACTTATAATGATAAACTTTATTACTTACTTAGGCGAGTATTCTTGTAAAGTTTCACGTTTGTTAACCTAATGAAGAAGATTTTTCATATAAACTGTATCCCCGCTTTTCACCCCCACAGGGGCGGAATTTAGAAAAAATCGTTTGGGATATATTCATAACTTGACTCAAAGATTATTTAAACTAATTTTCGAGTTAATCAAGCCATGCAGTAAAATCCTCCCCTGAAAAATTTACTACCCCATTTCAGCCCGTCAGGGGTAGATTTTCAAAAAACCTTGATACACATTATACTTAACTTTCAATATTAGGTATAAATACTGAGTTTCGAGTAATTCGGACTGCGCGCTACAATTCTTCCATACAAACTTTGAAACCCCCCATCCCTTATTAGGGGGTAGTTTAGAAGAAAAAAAAACTGACAATCTTCATAATTTATTTAGATAAGTATTCGTGCCAAGTTTCAAGTTTATTAACTCAAGGAATAAGATTTTTCATACAAACGAATTCCCCCCTTTTCACCCTCTTAGGGGTGGAATTTCGAAAAATCCTTTCTTAGTGGATGCCTACTCTTCACGAAGAACACACCCTCCAAATTTCATGTCTCTAGGACCAGCGGTTTAGGCTGTGCGTTGATCTATCAGTCAGTCAGTCAGTCAGTCAGTCAGTCAGTCAGTCAGTCAGTCAGTCAGGACTTTGAATTTTATATATACAGATTTTCTCCGTGGGACCAACAGTGTATCGCGAATAAAAATTCAGCCGTACCATACGTTTAGGAATAGGTATTGAAGGTTTCTATGGGACAGTTGATAAATTTTTCGCGATTACAATATTGGTCACATGGAGAAAGTTGTTCAGTCTGATGCTCTGTACCACACCCTTAAATTTGGCTGGTCTTTGAAAATAAACCCTGTATATTTATCTGTTTTCAGATTTTTTCCTAGTATATCAAGTGAGGACACAAAGAAAGCATTTGACACTGAGCAGACTACGGTTTAAGATAATTTATTTCTCTCAGTAAAAATACATGTACCTATTCACTCCTATGAGGAAAAACATAGCAAGTAATTAAGATAAGCGACGGTTTCGCTGGGTTATAAACCAACATTATGTTATAAAAACAGTAAAAACGTTATTCAGAATATGATGCGACCCTATTGAGTACCAATCTCAATCTAAATCATTTTGAAGGATATTCCTAATCCATTGCCATTGCCATTACATCTATGTATGATTTTAATATCTACCTAATTTTCAAGTATAAACAAAAATCTATACTTATAATAAATCTGTAGAAGTGAAAATTCTGTACATTGAAAATATCCAAAAAATAAATGGCAGGTGGTGATAATTGACCGACACCGAACCCAAAAATGTGATTAAAAAAATTTTTGTCTGTCTGTCTGTCTGTCTGTCTGTCTGTCTGTCTGTTTGTTCAGGCATCACGCAAAAACTACCGGTTCGATTACGATGAAACTTGGTATAATTATTCTTTAATATCCTGGGCACCACACTGGGTACTTTTTATCCTGGAAAAGTATATACAATAAAAAACAAACTTAATTTTGCGGTTCGATCCCTATACCCGATTACCACTGTCTGTACTGTACCAACCGCAAATACTAAGTTTGTCGTAGGTTGGGTCACCCGCAGTGGAGTTCATTTTTATTCCTTTTAGTTTTTAGAGTTATTTAGGTTTATTTTTATATGAGTCGTAGGTATAGATTTTAATTTTAGAGTATAGGTAGTATATTTGATAGTGTACGTAGTGACCGTAGGTTATTTTATAATACTGTTAGGTAGGTTTAGTCATTCGTATAGATATTAGTTTTTAGGGATTTTGCTTATTTATTGAGTTTAGATTAGTTATCATCAGAAATGGGTTTATTTAGGTAGGTAGGTATTTAATTTTCTGTTATTGAGTTTTTTTTTTAAATTAGGTACCTAGGTAAAGATATCTTAAAGGTACCCTCTTAATCACCACTAATGAGACACAATTGGTTTTCTATTGTAATTAGCCACAAAGGGCCCGCGACATAGATGGCATTCTGGGGAAGCACATACATTTTATCCTGTTAGCACGTTCCCGTGGGTAAATTTCCGACATCCACGCGGGCGAAGCCGCGGGCACAAGCTAGTACAATAATATAAGGACAAGAACAACACGTCAGCCTATAGTCAAATAACCCGCCTCTAACTGTTCCCGGCGCAAAGGTGCCCAAAACGCTTGCTGCATTGCCACGTTGGATGGCAATGGCTAACCTTTGCCCCAAGAACGAGCCGGAGCGGGAGTCACCCGTTTTGTCACGGAGCTTATGCTATCTCATTAATGAGCTTCCTGGCCTCATTGCCCCAAGCTTCATAATTATGTTCGAAAAATTTGTCTGCTACAACGTAAATAACGCAATGAATGTTGTTGAACTGTCAAAATGAAACTCATTGCTCTATTAGTGTGTTACGCAACTACCCCGCTGAACGTGACGAACATATTTTGGCTGTTACTGTACCCCCAACGTGGTATGAAAAGATGTGATGTATGAGAGGTATTTTTGAATAATGATCCTTTATTTCTGATGTGTCTAGTTTTTGAGACAGTCCCATTTTATTCTGAGGTCTCGTTCCGGTGAAATTCAGAACCGTACTATAATCTACGTATTCTTACAAGAGTCGATTTTAAAGAAAGGCATCATAATTTATTATTTATTTTATTAGATAGATCATTTATTTGTTTAAAACATAAGACAAGTATGCACACACGTGGCATGCAAGATGTTATCATCTCATCTGCCTAGCCTTTTCCCAACTATGTTGGGGTCGGCTTCCAGTCTAACCGGATGCAGCTGAATACCAGTATTTTAAATGGAGCGACTGCCTATCTGACCACCACAACCCAGTTACTGGGTAATACGATACCCCTTGGTAAGACTGGTTGTCAGACTTTCGTTCTACTGACGACCCGTAACGACTGTCAAAGATCCACGAATGACAGCCAACCACGGGACCAACGGCTTAACGTGCTTTCCGAGGCTCGGAGGGGTATGTGGTATGTGAAGATGGTTACCCATCCTCGGACCAACCACGGCAAGCGTAGCTTAACCTGATCGATTGACCCCTGCGGCTGTTATTATTTAGCCACAAGCCCCTCCTTCAGAAGTACTTACGTAAACTCTATTATTTCACAAAGATACCTATTCCTAATAATTCTGTCCAGACAACGACCAAAGGCACTGACAATGTAACTCTAAACTTTTTAATTACAGTGTACAACCTTTTATTTATACTAGTTTTAATGTTATTAGATTAAGAAATTGTTGTACAGTCAGCGTCAAAAATATCGGGACGAACAGACTGTTCAAAATGATCTCAACAACTAAGAAAATTAAACTTTGTCTCAATTGGATAAAGTTCTTGTCAGAATGACAGTTGTCGTGTACTGTCTTCATTCTGAAATATTCCTTGTGTCATTGAGTTAATATTTCATTTTCATAGTTGCTTAGATCATTTTGAATAGTCTGTTCGTCCCGATATTATTGACGCTGACTGTACCTACGTTGATGAAATAAATATATTTTATTATTATTATTATAATTCAAACATTACTGCTATTGAAACAGTTACTGTCATGCCAGTTGTCAGTGCAGGACTGCAGGGTAAGATTTTGTTCGTTTTTTTTACACCCACATTTCACCAGTTATGTTTAAATCCTATGTAATAGGAGATCAGCCTATTACCATCGACCAGGGACAAACCCAGACTACAGACTGCTACTGAGAAATTCCAGATTGAAAAACCCGGTAACACTTTGCCCGACCCGGGAATTGAACCCAGGACCTCATGCTCAGCAGTAGCGCTTGCTACCACTAGACCAATGAGGCAATTACACTGCCGAGCAATGAAAAAGTTCCACCCACAAAATTACGACAAACACCTTAATATCTCCTAAGACATATAATTTAAAATTTGAACACAATATTTACGTTTTTAGTTGGTAATATTCTGATGCGGTGTTAAATGTACTTCAATATTGCAGACGGCGTCATTAAGCTAGCCTTTCCCGTTTAGGAGTAATTTGGTGCTATGTCACTGGAACTTTTTCATTGCTCGCGAGTAATAATAATAATAATAAAGCTTGGACCCTGTTCCCGATACCGGTGGGCTACTATTTTTTATATTTTTAAATGTTTTTTTATCTTTTTGTTTACAAAAATATTAAAATAAAAATGTAATTTATATGTATTCAAATGCAATAAAGGAGATAATAAGTAATAATAATATAATATCCCTGGACATTTCACACAGCGCCATCTAGTCCCAAGCTTAAGCAACCTAATGCTTATGTTATGGTAACAAGATGGCTGAGTGTTTTATTAATCAATATTTTAATGATTTATTCACTACGGAGCTATATTTCATAATTTCATTTAGGGCAGATATTTTCAACGCCAGACGGTTCTATCCGAGGAATAATTTTGAATCTTTTGACATTTCTTTCATAAAAAATCTGTTAGGCGTCAATTTTATTCCACGAATAATTATCTGTCCATTGAAAAAATTGCCCTTAGTAATATAATATTAAACAAAATATCAAAACTGAAATATTGTCAAATATTTAACTGTTTAATTTTTCAGCTTTTTGCGACGTTGCCAACTTTCAATACCTAACTAGTGCTTAACCCCAGTTCACATAGCTTAGAAAATGAGCCAGTTTTATTTCAACAATCCCCCATTACATAAGTCCTTGGGTATCCTAATGAAAAGATAACGAAAAGTTGTTGAATCTGTTTCTATAATCTTATCATGCGAGAACTACTTGACGGATTTTAATGAGAAACCCGAGTTACGGTGCAGGGAAACTTGGTGGGGCTCCAATTCTGTATGGTAATTATTATTCCCTGCGTAATCTCTAGCTTCTTCTTGTTGTCAAGCGAGGTATTTTAACAGTCCAAACCACACCAACTCCGCGTTCATTTCCCGCCGTTTCGTTCATTATGTCATAGAGAATACTTTACACAGAACATATATATACCCTAACGGGATACTTTATTAGCAGATGGCGTAATTAGCTAAGGTATTGACCTGCACACTAATTGCGTAACACACGATCAATCGGAATCAGTTTCATTTTGACAGTTCAACAACATTCATTGCGTTATTTGCGTGTTGAGCAGACAAACTTTTCGAACGTATGAAGCAATGGATTAGCAATTTGCTTCAAAATGATTCAGATTCCGATTGATCGTGTGTTACGTAATTAGGGTGATGGTTTTGGTGTAACGAACCATTAAGTAGTCATGAATTATGACCAGGAGGCAATGGCAGGAGGTAATTATATTTAAAAAGTTTAAAGTAGGTAATCACGGACAGGGTAGGTATGCCACATATCTTCGAAGACCTTTATTCAATCTCTACAATTTATTCCATTAAACAGCCCCCAAAACCGCTGATACCCAAAAACTACTCCAACACACCGGACCCTTCATACAAATGATATTTTAAATAAGTAAACAGTAACCTACGAGAGCCAAAAGCAGGGATCAGCAAGAAAACAAATATAAAATCACGAGAAAATGCCAGGTTATCACAGAAACGAGTCCAGTAGGGGCTATCCGGGGTCCGTACCAATAAGCATCCGATGTTAGGGTCCCCACAATGTTGATACTATCTGAGACTGGTCTGCTTCGTTTTGTTGTGAATGTTGATGTCATTTTTATCTGATATGTTGAACAGTTTAGGAAATCTTTGAATAAATTCAGCTGATCGTTGTCCCGTGTCCTGTAAAACTTATAGTAAATCGATTTTTTTTATCAGTTTTATTAAAAAATATGAAACAGTTTGCGATGGTAGATAATTGTGGTTCGTTCTCTATTGGAACGCATTTGAAGTTGACGGGCTAATATTGATAGTTTGAATAGGAAGGCACTATATATTTACTTAATCAAGATAATATTTACATAATATTTTGGGTTCGATTCCCGCACGGAACAAATATTTGTATGACCTACATGTATTTGTTCCGAGTCTGGGTGTTTTTCTATCTACAATATGTATGTATTTACAAAACAAATAAAAAAATAAATGTATATAAGTAAGTAGTTTATCAGCCATCTTGTTACCATAACACAAGCATTAGGTTGCTTAGCTTGGGACTAGATGGCGCTGTGTGAAATGTCCAGGAATATTATTATTATTATTATTATTAATATAAGCTAACATTTAAAATAATAGTAAATACATGTATATGAAAAAATAAGCAAAAGAATCATAGGACATCAAAAAATTCGTACGCATCGCTGTCAACAGGAACAGTGCCTAAAAGGCTGATAGCATTGCCATGTTATATGGTGATGCTTTGTAATTCTTTGGCCAAGAAATAGGCCATCCACGTCACGTGAAGAGTCGAATAACCGCTTGGCGATATCTCTAAAAACCAAGTGGGCACTCGGACCCCAAGGCCCCAGTGTTTCAACCCCAAACGACTCGAACATATAAATTCCAAACAGGTTAGAACATTATGGAAACAATGACCTAAGATGTGTAACCGTCAGTATTTTAATTATTAATATATTTTTAATATATTATTTTTTTATGTGAGTACCTCTGAAGGCCAATAATTTAAAACGTTCAAAATCTAGTCGCAGTCTCATCTCGGTGACAACCAAAACTTGTCAAAATGTAGGGAAATTAGAGGTATTTTTGACAGATTGAGATTGAGATCAGACTGTGAACGTCTTTAAAATTACGAGAATTGCCACTCTGAACTCCGTCATTTATAAACCGATTTGAAAAAATCATCTTTTATTTTAAAGGGTACACTTATAATGTGGCAAAAAAAGAATCGTCGTGTCTTTGGGTTTGTATATTCTTTTTTTACCGAAATTAAAGTTATTTTTCAGTTTGTAGTGTATTTTTGGGGTTGTTTTTTTTTGTAATAATCTTTTCTTCTAATACATCACGGGTGTGCCTACGCTTTTAGAAAATGTTCAAAGTCAAAGATTAATTTGCAGATAAATATGGTTACAAAAGTTCTTACAATGTCAGTAAAATAGTTGCTTAACATATTCAATCATAACATAATGACATGCAAATTTTTGGTATAGGTACAATTAGATCATTTAGATTTAAACTGAAGGAATTCTCAATTAACCTGTGTAAAGCCCTTCTGAAGCGGACCCTTGGAAGTTCTTTAATTTGGTTAGGAATCTTGTTATAAATCAAATAAATATTTAAAAAAATCTAACAGTTATAATTTTTATCACCCAAACCAAAATGAGCCAACTTTTCCTTTTTCCTCAAAACCCTCACAAGTGTTGTTACCCCAATTTTAGGTAGCACCGAGATTAAAGCTAAGCATATTATAGGATATCACACCATTCACAACTGTTGTCCGCTAATAACGCGCGGCTCAGCCGGGATTTGCAGCCAAACGACTAAAATGGCGCCCAAGAATTTGAGATTACAAACTGGACAGAGAAAATAACCAGTACCAGCGATCATCGCCCCGGGAGACTCGTTTGATTAAAATAAAAATGGAAAAAAAACACAAAGGGATTCTTGCACTGCCCGGGAATCGAACCCGGGTCGCAAGAATGGGAATCTTGCATGATACCACTACACCAGCAGTGCGGTACGTTAGTATGCTAAAAATAGATGAATACTGTAGGTTGCATTTTAATTAATCAATTACAATTCAATTCCATTCTTTCACTGAAGCGTGTAGCAGCGAATGAGTAATTCGGAATTCCACCATCGCTTATTATGGTAGGTAATGTAGGTTAGTATTGTTACGCTTACGAGCTTCGGGTTCGTGACATTAATACTGCCGATATAAATTACCAAAAATTACACTGTAATTAAACAACACTAATAACAACTTAAACACACTAATTATAAAACACGATTGCTCTTAAGTCGCACTTGAAGATGGCTTTCGATGTATTCGCATGTATCGCTGATCCAAGTCTGACTGGTCGTGGTTAGTCCCGGCCTTATATACATATAGTACCGCAGATAGTGCCAGAACCTTCTATTGCAGAAACATCTAGAAGGTTCGAGTACATACCGGCCCCGATTGACCAGATGTCGATAATTCTAACATCGAAATTTCCAGAAGGATCTATTAGTTCTGCTCCTCGATACTAGATGGCGCTAGTGGTAAATTAGTTCTGCTACTCGATACTAGATGGTGCTAATGGTGACTAATGTCACTATTAATGAGGCGCGCAACAGCATTAATATCATAATCCTCCTATAATGTTCCCACTGCTGGGACACAGGCCTGCTGTCTGTGAAAGAGAGTGGGCCGAAAATCCACCACGAGGACCCAGTGTTGGTTGGTGGATGTCATTTCTTCGTATTTTTTTTTGGTTCTAGGACATGCCGGTTACCTCACGATGTTTTCCTTCACCATTTTGAGAGCAGTGGTGATGAAATTAAATACACAAAGTTAAGTGCCTTTCTGGGTTTGAACTCACAATCTACAACTCGTGAATCGAAGCCGATACCACTGAGCCACCATTGCTCAGCATTAGTCTATAAGCAGAATATCTGCCACGTTCTGACCTACCGAATCTGAGCCTACCAACTTCAGCAGGTACAGGTCTACGACATATTAGTGGTAACACTTGCACTACGAAAATCGCCCATAAAAATTATAACAACATAAAAAAATCGTAACTTGAAAACTTCCACCTGCGCCGCGCGCCGACATAGGGCTCTCTCTCTCTTTCCTTCAATTCGCCTTCTCTTTGCTCGTTAATTGTTTTAATTACATTGATGCGATGTTATGATCCGTGACCCCGGCAAATGACCCCTGCGCTACAGTTCTTCAAGTCAGGTTGCTCTAAGATGCTATTTTATAAAATTGTTAATAAATAAATAAATACTAATGATTAATAAATTAAAATATATTCAAAAAACTACAACGCAAAACCGTATACGTGTGTTAAATTAATGTCGCCATTAAAGCGCCACGCTGTATGATATTCATATTCTAAAGCTGACATAGTTCCTACATAGATTCCACTGAAAATTACTGAAATAGGAACGAGAAATGAGGACCCGACTCATCCCGAAAAAAAATCAGTTGATCCGTACATTATGTCGTCGAGTTATGCGAACATAAATCTATGGATCAACTGATTTTTTTTTCACGGTTTCAGCGTTGGTCCCGTAGTAAAAGTTGTTCACAATGATGAGTACAATGACCCCTTTTAACGATTTAAACGATCAAAATGTAACGGTGTATATAATAATTGGATATTCTAAAGCTAACATTGTTTCTAGCGAGAAATTTCTGACCCGACTAATTACGAACATAATGCCCTCTCCTAAACTGCTTTCACTTTGTGACCGAAATTCATATAATTTCCACGGTGTGGTCCATTTGACGCGGCTCATTTTCAATTCCTATTGATGGTTTAATTTTCACTTTAATATGAGTGCTTCATCGACACTGATGAATCATCAACATCATCATCAGCATATAGCAGTCCACTGCTGGACATAAGCCTCTCCTATCGCAAGCCATTCAACTCGATTTTCGGCAACTCTCATCCAGCTGCTACCAGCCATCCTGCGAAGATCGTCGCTCCACCTAGCCTGCATCCTACCTTACGTTTACCGATTCGCGGTCTCCACTCAAGAACACGTCTAGCCCAACGGTCATCGGTTCTACGGCTACTATTGCCGCATAATATGATGAATGATTGATAAAATTGATGTTTCATTTAACTAGAAATTATTAGGTAGGAGGGCTCGTGGCTAAATAATAACAGCCGCACAAGTCGATCGTAGGTTAAGTTACGCTTGTCGAGGTCGGTCCGTGGATGGGTGACCATTACTTATACATATCTGGCAGAATGTGAGTGTACACCTCTGCCTTAGCCTATTGGGGATATTAGATGTGCCTGTAGGTTAGGTTACGTTAGAAATGTAGGTATAACCATTCACAACATTTCACCAGTAATATTTCTGGTGAAATATATGTAATGTAAATGTTTACTACATGGGACTCCCATGTAGTAGATAAAATAAATAAATAAAATAAAATCCATTTATTTCAGGTTCTCCCATATTACAATCACAAGTTACGAAACACGTGATAAATACAAATCACAATATAAAAATAAATACAATGTCATCAAATCTTAAATACAATGTCAAATAAAAATTAAAATTAATTGGAAATTAATAACATAAATTAATAAAACACAGCAAATATCACGTTCCTCGTTACTGGGACACAGGCTCTGTGAGAGGGAGCGGGCCGCAATCCACCACGCGGGCCCAGTGCGGGCTGATATTGATTGATTTATTTATTTATTTGTAGAAACATGAGTATACATACAAGGCATGCAGGTTGTTCATAAACAAAAAAGATCCGTCATGTTCGGCCTTTGTCGCATAAAATATAAAGGTAAGAAGTTATTCATAGGTATTAAAACAGCTAAAATCATTATTAAATTTTCACATAAACTAAAAATTAAATTTAATCAATAAATTATAAATTTGAATGAAATTCTAGGTGAAACTCAATAGGTAGCACTTTTTCCAGTAACCAAACCCAGGAACTCACGCCCAACGAGGGTAGTCGCTTAACTTAGCTCAGCTCTCGATGAAACCTAACACCCACACCCAAACTCCTTCATCTCATTTTATTGTTGAAAGTTAGCAAGCTGCATAGTTTCTCAAGCTATTTGTGTTTCTTTAAAAACGATACTACAACTGCTAAGTTTCAACAGCTAAGTTCTAACCTTTTTTCTGCACTACCACGGGGAGATAGTGCAGTTATGTGGGACTCAAACCCACGGTGTCCTCCTCTGCCGCTTACGGCGGGAACACGGGCACATTGAAGGTTAAGCTACGCTTGACGCGGTCGGTTCGTGGATGGGTGACCATACATTACATAGCAAGCCCCCATCATGCTTCGAAAAGCACGTTAAACCGTTAGTCCCGGATGTCATTCGTAGATCTTTGACAGTCGTTACGGGTAGTTGGAAGCCCAATAGTCTGGCTACCAGAATTACCAAAAGGTTCTGGATAACACGATAATTTTAACCAGTAACTGGGTTGTAGAGGTCAAACAGGCAGTCGTTCCATGTAAACTACTGGTATTCAGAGCTGAATCCTGTTAGACTGAAAGCCGACCCCAACATAGTTGTGAAAAGGCTAGGCAGTTTCAATCATATTACAGTAAGATATATTTTCAGTCATATTTCAATTTCCCTTTTACCAAGATTTGCTTTTCAAAAAAAAAATGCTCACAACAGTCATTATTAAGCCCGTTTTCTTGTCCCATGACCCAGTTTTACGAGAAGTACTGTCATCTGTACCACAAAACAACCCTTAGGGAAAACCGGACATCACAGTGAATAACTGCCAAACTTCCACACAACTTCTGAACAACTGTTCGAAGACAACAAACAACCTATCTTTGTTAAAGTATCTACTAGCATTTTTCCACGAATTATATAGAACTTTATGATACATAATAAATACAGAAAAAAAAACATTTTTTACTAATCTCCACAATGTAACTATTGCTATGGACTTCTTTGTTGAGGAAAAGTATTTCTGGTATGGCACCGGCTATTAAAAACGACATTACTGATTCCATAAAAGAGAAACCAGTAACAACTTTCAAAAATAAACTAACTGCACTTCTATTAAATAAATGGTACTACTCCGTATCGGATTTTCTAGCTGATAAATTTTACTTGTATGTTTGATGATGAACTGTATCAATGTTTGCATGCCAAAATGGTAGAATGTACAAGGATTCTTTCATATTATTGTAACCAACTTATTGTAAATACCTACATTCAATAAATATTCTATTCTATTCTACAAAGCCAGTTGCTAATATTACCCAGAATGCTACTACGTGCTAAGCATGGGCGTAGCAAGGGCGGGACAAGGGTGGCCATTGCCTACCCTAGAAGCTTCTTTACTCACCCTAGAAAAATCGACTGTATTGAAGAATAACTTACTTTAATCGCTTTTTATTAGAGCCGAACATTTTGACCAAGATATAAGGTTTGTAGAGTTAGGCCTGATAGAATAGAATAGAATATTCTTTGTTATGTACCTACACCATGTTATTAATAACAGTAGAGTAAGGGGCTTGGCTCCACATTGATAACTTTTTAACAGTGAAAGCGTTATTTAAGTCTTGGCAACCTACTTTACATGAATTATTTTTGGTGGAATTATTTATTACGAGGCGTCATGTATGTAAGTTTTCTCATTAAATGACTGTGGTTACTTAGTTCAGCTGGACGGCTGCCCCACAATCGTGCTAAGTTTCATGCGAATCTGTCCAGCCGTTTCTGGGGGTCTAAAAGGCCACTTTGGCAGAATAATAATAGGATAACAATAGGAATCATATTAAAAGTCGTAAAATGATCACAAACTGACAATTCATAATATGATCTGTGTGCAATTCATATCACAATGAAATAACATTTAAACTGTAGAAATAAAAAATAAAAAACCAATTTGATTAATAAAAACTGTAATGAAAAATTTACCGATAAAATTACGGTTTTTATGTTTTTCATGCGGCAATGTTTACACCAAATATGAAATGAAATTTTACGAAAATTAGAGGATTTGCTAATGATCAGCAGTGCGATTCCGTAACGATCTCACCGTGAAAACCTGAAGTGAGCGTGGAGTGAGCTGTCATTCCAAATAATGCTAGGGATTGACACTACTGACAACTCACATCAAGCTCACTTCACTTGAGTTTTCATGGTGAGATTTTTACAGAATCGACCGGCTGCTGGGAATTCAGGAAATAAATAGCTTTTAGAGGTATTGTGTAAAAGTGCTTAAAGTGGGCCTTTTTAGGCCCCCAGACCCTTGCTGCCTTCCCCCAGTGAGCCCTAATACGAGCTCCATACCCCAAAAGGGGTGCCCCGAGGCCTTAGCGTATAGTCACTTAGTTCTTAAGTTTTATGCCCCGGCTGGAGACCTTAATATTTTAAGGTATCCACAGGATATCCCAGTCAGCAGCCGACAACCTTCTAGGACGACGTGGGAGATGCCATACGCAAAAAAAATGAGTATACAACACAAAAACAAACTTTTGCTTGTATATTAATTAAGATACCCTATACATAATCAGGCTATAGTGTTCCCACTGGGACACAGGCCTGACTGAGAGGACAGTGAGAGGGAGTGGGCCGTAATCCACCACGCGGGCCCAATGTGGGTTGGTACTGTCACATGTCTTCAAATTTTTGGTTCTAGGACATACCATATCATGTTTACTGATTGTTTGCCAAAGGGCAGGCATTTATGTGGCACTGAGTAGAGTATAATAATACACCCCTATTTTCCCTCCCTTAGGGTAGGATTTTTTTTGGATGGGACCAATTTTGGGGTATACCCTTTCCAATAAAAAAAGAATTATTAAAATCGGACTACGCTGTAAAAAGTTATGCGTGGTCATACATAAAAAAAAAATATACGCGTCGACTTGAGAACCTTCTTCGTTTTTTTTCGTCGGTTAAAAAGTAAAGTGTTAATTAAGCGCTACTGTTACAATTCGTAAGTCCCGGCCGTAACCACCCTACATTTTGTGATAATCTTCCTCTCAATTTTAATTAAGAATCACTCCATTCCCGAAATCCGAATAATGATGGTGGTCGCCGTTCAGCCCCTTGGCAGCAAGTCATCAATTCAAATTAAGTAAAACACTCAAGAACCGAGGTTAACGGTAACGTGCGGCTCTTTCTAATAATTCGTTGAATATTAAACATTTGCAACAACACGGTTAGCGCAGTGGCTGAGCGATCGGACTGGTGCGCTGCGTGTCGCGGGTTCGATTCCCGCACAGAACAAATATTTGTAAGTCCTACATGTATTTGTTCTAAGTCTGGGTGTTTTTCTATCTATAGTATGTATGTATTTACAAAAAAAAAATGTATATAAGTAGTTTATCAGCCATCTTGTTACCATAACACAAGTATTAGGTTGCTTAGCTTGGGACTAGATGGCGCTGTGTGAAATGTCCAGGGATATTATTATTATATTATTATTATTTGTATAGGGATTTGGCCCTACTTTATGCATGACCCGCTCCTGCATCGCGCGGCTTTTATCACTTGACAAAACATTGAGATTTCTTTATTATATATGTAAGTTTATTAATAACGTTGTATATACTTATACCTTTCGGAATAAATTCTCTGAATGATGCTGAAAACTGCATCAAAGCCTGTTGCGTAGTTTAGAAGAACAACGAGATCATACAGACAGACACCAACCGCCGCGCAACCTATTAGATACCACGGATTCAATACATGATAAGTAGGTACCTACCTAAGATGTAACGATACTGTACATAATACGAGAATAGAGATAGGTACGCGGAAACTCGGTGCAGTCGCGCACAACTACTTTCTTATCTAACAGGTTCTTTTCCGGTATGGTAGAGTACAGGAAATTATGGCGGGGCGGTGCTGTAAATGTGTTTTTGAGCCGCCGAAAGTCTTTCTAGATTTTGGTATCAAAATAGTATGTACACACGGCTACACGTCAAGCTATACAAAACCAGTTTGTCTTGGCCTCACTTTGTATGATATTTTCTCACAATGAACGGTCAGCTAATACTGGTTTTGCATAGCTTGATGTGTAGCCGTGTGTACAAAGATTTATAGTCAAGCTCATAGAAATGTAAAGTACAGACGCCAGCCGGTCAAGCTACTCGAAACTGTCAAATTTTCCCAATCAACCTAGAATCTTAATGCTTCCGCAATAAAGTTGAAAATGGTTGTGAATAGCTATGCTGGTCTAATTATAAAACTTTCGGCAGTAAGCTTGTTTCCGATTTCGTTACCATTCGCAAACACGGCCCCCATTTTCATTTTCAACCGACCTCTTTTTCGCTCCTCAACCTCCTTATTCGTTATACTGCCAGTGTTATGCTAATAGGACCCAAAAATTATTCCAAACTTAAATAATCCCTTAAAAATTCAGCATCAAGTTTCCGGAACAAAGCATAAATCCTACTATCTGTTACAAGGCTATCTGCATTTAAATCGGCGTCGCGGCGGTACAGAGACGAGAATACCTTCCAAAGACAAAAATGCAACAATATTTTATTTTATTTGAGTGACAAGAGGTGTTTAGCATAAACGTCCACTATGTATGCAATGGCGGCCCGCTTTCCCGCCATTTCAACGAGTTTTTCTTTTAGTATTATTTTCTCTTTTTGTAAATGAATTTAATACGTAATCGTGTTGGGCTGCGTAAATGATACTACAACACAGTAGTACCTACCTACACAAACTAGATAGGTGCCTTTTACGTTTGTACAGACGCCAGCACATCAAGCTACTACAATCTGTCAAATTTCTTTAAGAGATTTTCAACTTTATTACTTACTAAAGTATTAAGGTTCAAGGTTGATTATGAAAATTTGACAGTTTCGGGTAGCTTGACCTGCTGGCGTCTGTACCTAGCGAGTTCGTTTCATTATTTCGGCTCGTAATACATTGGTATTATTTGAAGCTGGTGTAGGGGAGGATTGTAGAAACAAACAAAAAAAAAATGCCTTTATAAACAGTCATATTCACAACACAACAATTCTAAGCTGTCAAAAAAACGGTTTGATAAATAATTGCTCGTGCTGTACTGTACATACATACACGTTATAGAAGTGGCGTGAGAAACAGAAAGAGATTATCTTTCTTCTCTCTCATGTAACGAAATGTGCCTAAACATGATGCATCCTTGAAATTTAACTCTCAATTCTCGTCCAATTATAGAATCACCGCCTAAGAAATTTCACTTCAATAACGTTTTGGAACAATGAGCTTGGAATACGTACGTAGGTAGGTATTATCCGATCTGCATCGGGCCCTTGGGTTTTGGATACAAACCATTTGCAAGCACAAAGGTTAATTTGCTGTTGTTGGTGACCGTAAAGTCAAGGAAATTAAGGGGTTTATTTATAAAAATTGCTTAAAGTTATGTAATGAGAGTGTTTAAAAACATACATTTTTGACGTTTACGGGACGTGACGTTTTTGTATGGGCAAAAGCTGAACAGAGCTGAATAAGTGTGGTTTGTCCCTAAACGTCTCTTAACTCTAGGGGACGTTTATGAATAATGGAATAATTGTTTAGCTAATTGACTACCAGCTTTCGTCCGTCTAATCCACTGACCTGTAATAAATAAGTACGCTGGATATCGATATCCATCATGTCTGCAAAGTTTCGCTAGCGAATTTAATTTGAACCTGTATAAAGTACGTAAAAGGAATTATAAAACTGCTCCATCAGCTCCATCTACCGCGCTACGTTTCAGGCTGTAGGTAACTTTCATGGAAGTTCAGTTATCTCTGCGGTTTTGCTTACACAAGCCTTTTCTTCAGGCTAAATTGTTCACACGATATCGGATAGAGGGCGCAACACATCTTCATATCACTACAGAATCGTGTAAACTTTAAAATTAACACACACCATTTACAAACGTAATTAACTACTCATTTTCGTAATTTTATGTTGATTAGAAAATAAATAGTTCCAAAAACACACACTTGGGGCAATGGCGTGTCAATCGCACGCACGCATGCGTAATAGCAGTCCTTATTTTTCAATGTCCAAAAAATTCATGAATGACGGCAATCACAACCCATCGCCACTAGTATTAATATAATTTGTAATTTTAGTGTTAGAAAATGCTAGTTATAATCACTTATACTAACGAAATTGTACCAATTAGATAGTGTTCTCGCAAAAAAACAGTGGAATTGGATTATTCTATGACAATAAAATACTAAAGTAATCGGTGAGTACATCGACATCCTCTCTATTTTGATGTTTTTATTACGGAATAAAGCATGTTACGCAATGGTATCGCAGTTATTCTGCCAACCCGAGCAAAGGTTAGTAAAAAGAGGTTTAATTTCTGGTGATAATGTATTTGCTTGTCATTGGTGTTTCCGCGATTTCCTTGAAAACAAAACTGCGGTAATTTTATCGATTTGACACTTTCGCCCTAATAAAGTTATTGTGGTTGGTTTCTATGCGAACTCATCATTAAAATAAATCAATTTTTAGATCATTAAGGCTGTAGACACTTAAGGTCAGAATCAAGGTCTTGTATAAGTACGTCGTATATTACTGAATCAATATTTTATTCTATTTTTGTTCGCTAAAGTTATGTAGATTATTTATTTAGGTCAATATAAGATTGAACCAGGAATGTTATTCATACGGTACGACTAGATAATATTTTTTTGTGGGAAACAGCATGAGCGCGTTTTACGAAAACACGTCGATATTGGAACTTTATCCAAAACACTGCGGCTTCCTAATATTATTATTTCCTAATATTTAAACTTCTTTCTGTCAGTTTTTAAAACATTTAATTAACTAAAAACTATCTACCTTTACTACGTAAACAAACATAAAAGCTGTGTAGGTATTACGTATTTAAACGTTTTTATTCGATCAAAATGAAATTGTCTCGGAACAGGATACCGCAAGGAAGTCTCCTAAGCCCGTTTGTCATTACATCATCTATAATAACTTATCCCTATCTCAGTTAATTTAGCCAACTGCTGGATATAGGTCGCTTCCTTAACCCGGATCGTTGTTTTCCGCATCCCCTGTCTACATTCATTAGGTCGTTAGTCTGTATGTCTGTAGTCGGAAGCTGCAGGCTGTGCTCTTACATTTAACGACGGTTTCTCTCTCAGCGATCATTTTGCTGTGGATATTTTATGGAATTCTTTGTTTTGAAGCTTGAAGCCAACCTAAACAAAGCATAGAGGCTCAGTGCTGCTATTTGATCGCTTATTAAACACAGATTCATTTATTTTTAAATTGGTACATACCATAGATATCTGCTTTTTTTTTTTAAACAGTCGAATATATGAAATACTTTTTCCAACTTTCCAGAGATGACTTCGAAAACCAATAAAGTGTCTCCTTCATCAAGCAAAATGTCCACTAGCCCATTTCCCTACACCTGTGAGCTTTGTGGGTGCGAAGGTCTTACAGACGAGGGTATGAGGTCCCATACCTTGGAAGCCCATGTCAATGGCAGACCAGAATGCCCCTTCTGTGACTGTGCGGTGCCTCAGCCGCAGTTGGTGGGACATGTTCAGAAGGCCCACCTGCACTATCTGACGCCTGAGAGGGAACTGATGGCGTTCATTGATGATCAGAGCCCGAGGTAAGGAACTGTTACTTCTTTGAACTTCCCTTCCCCGCAAAGATTCTCCCTTTCTTTTAGAGTTCTACAAAAACATTATCTCTCAATGTGTCCATAGATTATGTTTGCAACCATCCGTGTTTGCAACATAGGTACCTCACGTTGGCGAAAACGCCTAGGATTTGTAAAATGTGAGATTTTTTATCTCAACTATAATCACATTAATTTTCAAAATTCACAATTTGTAATCTATAGACGAGAACAACTCCGACAAACTGTTAGGCAGTTTGGCAGACTTTTATGTAAATTAATACTATTAATAGTTAATAATACAGATTTTGAATAAATTTAAAAAAAAGGCCAAACGGTGATATGTTTGATAAAATAAAGACAGAAAAATATTTCATTCTGCACAAACGAAACGCACAATTACAAATAAAAAATAAAATAACAAAAAAAAAAGATAAGATAAACAAAATAAGTAGGAAATACCCACCTAACTTCGAAATGAAAACACTAGTTAGTGTAATAGGGTTTCCTTCAGGTGGAACTTGTGCTTACTAACTTTACTAGACACGAAGAACTGAACTAAAAGTTTTGGATACTTTATACAGCACAACATAGTTGCTTATATGCTGAAAATGTTTCTCCTTTCTAGTTTCGACGAAGACTCTAAAATGACGACCACAGACAGCTGCAGTTACAATACGCCAGGGTCCATAAATGGTTGGCACAGTCCTGACAACTCCACGCAATACCACAACGGAGCAATATCCAAAAACATCAACTATTACAATGGGTACCAAGAAAAGGAAAGCTACAGCAGAAGTGAGAAAGAGGAAGAAAAGTGTTCAAGGTCACCGAAAAATATAAATCTTGTCAATGGACTGAAAAATATCAATATTACCAATGGTGTGGTTCCTAAAAAGGCTCAAAGCAGACAAAATTCTCATGACGGTGAGGTCAATGGGATTGACAGAAAAGGTATACCAACATCCTTTCTTCTAAACTTAGATGAAATCATTTTTAAGAAGCACGTTTACGAGTAACAAACATTATTTCTCAGGTATATCTAGTCCAAGTCATAATAGTTCTGGTAGTTATGAGGGATCACCTAATAAAAATAAGGTAAACTATCTTCTAGAGATATAGGAAAATGTAGATTTATATCGATAAACCAAAATAAACTAACTTGAATTTACTTCGTTTCAGTTGTCTATGGCTAGTGCCGGACAAGGATCACCTCTTAGGTCTCAATTAGCTTTAAAATTAAAACCTAATACACCAAAAAAAAGTGCCCCTACGCCAAGTCCTTCCGTGCAGGTAACTATAAAACTATTTGTAAAGGAATTGTGAATCTTGTCCTTGGCTTTGTTTATGTTCAACAAAATAAATAAATTGGCCCATCATTCTGTCTGACTGTGTCAATCAAATGTCAATGTCAAATTGAATTCTTTGTTTACCGCCAAGATTGTTTTCATAACGTATTTTCAAAATTACTGTCTGAACCTAAATAAAAATTGTGTTAAAAAAAACTTATTTCGCCAAAGCAATCATACGAAATTAATTTCCAGTGTCTATTGTGTGATTTCACGACAACATGTCCGAGAAAATTGGAAGAACATATAAATCGTGCACACTTCGATCTTACATCGCCGTCTTTAAATGCAAATGCTAACTCGGATAATCCAACTTTGGGGCTGACGAACCCCACGATAACTCTGGACAATCCGACGCTGGCGCTGAGTGCAATGGCTATGTCTCCTGGACCCCACAGTTCGTCGTATCAGTGTCCGATTTGTGAAAGAGAATTTGCTCATGCGAACGATATCGAAGTTCATGTCAATGTGGAGCATCGAGATATATTGAGCCCACAGAAAGCAGTAAGTATATTAAAATACTAATAAGAATAGAATCATTATCAACAACTTATCCATCCGCTAAGAACACATTCATTGAACAGGGAAGATGTAAAGTTCCCATTTGTTTTGTTTACCTAAGTAAACCTAAAGTAAGTAACCTAAGTATTATTATTATTTGGTTAGACACATTAGCATCTAATTAGCTGATGCATGTGTATCTAATAGCTTGGAGATATTTAATTTGTCCAGTTGATTCCTTAAGCAGTTCAGTGTGGGAGCCGTCACAACATTTTCCGGGAGCCTATTCCATGCTGTTACAACTCAGTTAGACAATAAGTTTTTCTTTGGTGATGCAATTGTTTGTTGGCATTCAGAGTGTAAAGGTTTTGAACGCTAGGTATTCTATAGTGTCCTAAATAGTATAGACGCCAGCACATCAAGCTACTACAATCTGTCAAATTTCTTTATTAGATTTTCAACTTTATCGCTAAAACATTAGGGTTCAAGATTGGTTGGGAAAATTTGACAGTTTCGGGTAGCTTGATCTGCTGGCGTCTGTACATTATGATACATTTGTCTTTAGTAGTCTAGCCTTGCAGAGCGTAGCGAGGGTACTAAACGCCGTACATTAATAGACTACATAAGGCAATAAGGTACACAAATCATATACTATTTTATAGCTCATGTGACAATGGACTGCTTAAGTCACAGAAAAGCATGACTTAAGTATGGATTTAGGTCACATAGTGCTATAAACATTATTATATCATTAAATACTGTAAAGTAATCCAAAGTATGTATTTAGTTTAGCTTTCATAACTAAAAACAAAAAGGCTCAAAACAAAAACTATGTTATTATCTCTTTACCAGGACCAAGTAGACAATGCATCGTGCAACGAGGATGTGGTGATGATGGAGGAGAGTCCCGTCAGCAACTGTCCCGTCTGCTGCCAGCCACTACCACTATCACAACATGAACTTGTAAGATTCTTTCATTTTATAGAATCTTTCTGATATAATACTATGTTAGAATTTAAAAAACTATTTGTTTTAAACTTACTTTTCATCAACATCAGCAACATCAAAAACCAGGCTTAATATTTTATATAATTTTCTTTTATTTTTCTATTTCTGAGCCTCCACCGGACACACGGACAACTTTAGTAGATGCTAGGTGTAGCATCTACTAAAGTTCTCCGTGTGTCCGGTGCAAGCAAGCCAGCAAGGGTATGACAACTTTAGCAGGTGTGCTAAAGTTGTCATACTCTTAGGTACAGCGGGCTGGTATCCGCAACTCCACGACAATGCGCGTATTTGTCATACTCTTGCTGGCTTACTAATATTTTTACCAAAATCATCTGCCGAGCCTTTTCCCAACTATGTTGAGATTGGCTTCCAGTCTAACCAGATGCAGCTGAATACATGGAGTGTCGGCCTATCTGACCTCCACAACTCAGTAGCTAGGTAATACAAAACCCCTTGGTAAGCCTGGTTGTCAGAAATTTGGGTGTCCGACTACCCGTAACAACTGTCAAAGATCCACGCATAACAGCTGGGACCAGTGACTTAACATGCTTTCTGAGGAAGGATCTTGGTATGTAAAGCTGGTCACCCATCCACGAACCAACCGCGGTAAGCGTAGCTTAACCTGATCGATAAACCATGCGGCTGTCATTACTTAACCACAAGCCTCTCCTTAATATTTTACCCAGAATATTTATAAGTATTCTTGTATAGCTTGTGCTGACATATTTTAGAAGATATTGGTGGCCAGTTAGCCAAAAATATGCAAAGCAAATTGTTTATTCCTTTGTTATAAGTTTTCTAAGATTATTGCTTATTTTCAATGTAGATCCAACACATTGAGGAACATTTTGAGAGAGGAGAGGAGTGTGGAGAGACTTCAGGACTATCAACAGCCGAGAGGGAAGCTCAGAGGAACAGGGAAGAACATGAGTTTCAGTTATTACGGGTAAGATTATTTTCAGACATCTGTTAGAGAGAAACTTTTACCTTGTTATCATCCTATAGCAATCCTATCCAATAACTAAGTAAAATAAAAGCCCTCTTCCTTATTTCTACTTCTGCTGTGCCCGACAGGGTCCACAATGATCATATTTTGTAAAGCCTACCACCTAAGTTCACATGTGAAAGCAATAAATATATTGAGTATTGAGCTCCAATCCAAATTTGAATCTGCGTCCACACCGGACGATCCAAATTTGGTTTTGGATGCAAATTTACCAAATTTGGATCGTCGTTTGGAACTGGAGATGATAAACCTGTAAAAGTGTAAACAAGACTTGTTTACACTTTTACAGGTTTATCACCTCCACTTTTAATTTGAAGTTTTCTTCTGCGTTCATAGGCCCAGTACGGCATGGAAGAAGATGATGAGGAAGGCTACACTCACCGCGCAACGAACAGCCTGAAGCGCGCCGTGTACAGCGGAGCCCTATCGGTAGCGGGCTACTACGAACGAAGCTTAGGCCTCCGTAGGGCTGCGGCCTCGGGAACTGATACTGGCTCATCAAGGACCACAGGTGGGTTACTTACTATTACTATTGGGATATATCCTCCCGACCGATTTCGGTCACGGTAGCAATCTCAATGGAGATTAGTCAGGTACGCAGGAGATATTATAGTGCACAAGTGTTTGCGTAAACACAGGTGCACTCTCTGTTCCTTTACTCTCATAGTCCGATGGGACGGCAATCCGACACGACCGGGGAGAGATCAGGCGCAGGACCAACGGCGACACGTGCGCACCGAGACACGGGGGTATTAAACCGCCAACTCCCAAACTCCCGGCTGTTACTAAGGAATCCCTAATGGAAGACGCTATAATACTTTGCCTCACCTGGGAATCGAACCCAGGACCTCATGCTCAGCAGACGCGCTTGCAACCACGAGACCAGCGGGGCAGTACTATTGGGAATACTGTATTCCACTCTATTTTTTGGAACGAAGTTCCTTATCGCGCGTTGCGAAAGGAGGCTAGACGGAAAAAATTAAGACCAAAAGTTGGAACGACACTTTTTGCTATAGTTGTAAGCCGTGCGGCGTGCGCGTGTTTCTCTGTCTGTCTCTCTCTCTCTCTCTCTTTGAACTTCGTTCCATCCGGGTGTCCCTTGACACCTCTCAAGTTTTTTTAAATTTTTTTAATCATATAAACTAGTGCTTGACTGCGATCCCGCCTGATGGAAAGCAGTGATGCAATCGTTGATGGTAAAGCGCACAAATTTATTATGAGCCTTTTCACTCTAGCCTTTAAAACACTTAAATTATTATTCTCTATCATCCAATCATTGAAACAGCAGTAGTGACCCCGTCTTGCGAGATGATGGTTGTGAATTCAAGCCCAGTCTGGGGGCCTACTCCGAAGTGCAAAGTGCGAATGTTCGGATCGGACCGACACATGGCCGAACCGAATATTATTGAAAAATGCGAAAAAAGTTCGGATCGGCTCAGTTGGGTCGGGACTATAGTCAATATTCGAAAGAGTGTAGGATCGGAACCGACCGAACCAATTAGTAACTTCGTAGCAAGAAACGGCCGAACATTCGGCCGATACTACTTCGGAGTAGACCCCCAGGCGCTTTACTTCTTAGGCCTCATGCTCACGAGACGGTTTTAATACGGCCCGGTTTTTTGCCGGCGCCGGGTAGAAACCGTCCGACTGTGCACACTAGACGGTTTGTACACGACCCGGATCTCCATTGCGTTGGTAGCCCTGTGCACGCGCCGCTCGTAAGTCCGGTCTCGTGTGCATGCTCACACACTGCCATACTCCAGTGCGCGCCGGGCGTATACGCGGCGAGCACCGTGCCCGGTTGCACTGCAAGCCGGCTCTAGCGCCGGCGTCGTGTGGTTAGCTTCATAAAGTTTCATACACGACTGACGACCGCCCGTAGACCCGGTTTGACGCCGGGCTTAGCTCCGGCGCAAAACCGTCTCGTGGGCATGAGCGCTTATAATTTATTTCATCACCACTGCTCTCAAAAACAGCGAAGGAAAATATCGTGAGGAAACCGGCATGTCCTAAAACCAAAAATTCGAAGATATGTGACATCCACCACCCCGCACTGGGCCTCTCACAGAGAGGAGGCCTGTCCCAGCATTGGGAACGTTACAGGCTGATATGCTATATGCTTATTCAAATTTTTACTGCTTAATATTCTACTGAACTCTCATTTACCGGAGTTTTCCTTCTTTCCAGGCCTCCTAGAGAGGATAGCTCAACTGAATGCTCAGAACACCAGTATATCGAAGACGTACCTATGCAGTGCGGTGGACCACTACGCGAGCACCTACGGAGACAGGGGCTGGGGCTGCGGGTACAGGTAGAAAGAGTTCTATACCAATCTAAGTTATGATCTATGTTACGGGTATGGTTTCCGCACTTAGTCCTTCAGGTGGACCATTGTGCGTGGGCCATGGTGGCCGTCGGTGGTTATTCCAACCAGCCCACCTCCCTCCAGAAGCTTATTAGGTCTCCTGGTCTGTCGAAAACATCTGTGTAACATCTGGGTGTCCCAAGGGTTTCTGATCTAATCTGACGGCTGTGCACTCAAAGAGATCTAAGTTATTATAACAATGAAAAATCTAAAAGCACGTCTAGCCATTGGTCCCGGCTGTCATTCGTGAATCTTTGACAGTCGTTACGGGTCGTCAGAAGCCCGAAAACCTGACAAACAGTCTTACCAAGGGGTATCGTATTACCCAGTAACTGGGCTGTGGAGGTCAGATAGGCAGTCGCTCCATGTAAAATACTTGTATCTTTGTAAAATAGCTGTATCCGGTTAGACTGGAAGCTGACCCCAACATAGTTAGGAAAAGGCTAGGTAGATTATGAATAAAATAATATACTTTAGGTAGGTACAGGGCGAATTTTTCAAGTGTGCGTGGCCAAATCCGATAGTATAAGAAATGAAAAAAACGGAAAAAGCTCAAAGGAGTCTTAGGTTCGATTTAGATAAAAACTTAAATAATATAATTAGATTTTTGAAAAATGAATTTTCCATGCCACGAAGCTGTTGATTTGGAAAAAAAAAACACTATTATTATACACGGTACACCCGAAAATGCAGCTTATAAGGATTACATTCTGGTAAGTAGATGACATACGGCAAACTAAAAATAAAATGTTGATGTCTGTCCTCCATTTATCCATCCGTAGCGAGTGAATGTTTGAAATGTTATGTATTTTAACTCTTACAGGAACATGCAAATGGTGCTATCATCGCTGATGCGACACCCGCAGTACTCCACACTCCTCAGCTGTACGCTGGAGCGAGAGCACGAGTGTGAGTGCGTGCCGTCCATACCGCGGCTGCAGCTGCTGGTGGAGAGGGCCTGGCAACTGGGGTTTGACACACAGGTACACTGAGAAAAAGTGGTATCAATAGGTCTAAGAAAGTAAAATTCTCTCAATTTATTATAACGGACACACACTTCCCTATGTGTTTGTTGGAGGGGCCCGTGGCTAAATAATAACAGCCGCACAGGTCGATCGGTCAGGTTAAGCTACGCTTGCCGCGGTTGGTCTGTGGATGGGTAACCATCTTTACATACCGAGACCCCTCCGTGCCTCGGAAAGCACGTTAAGCCGTTGGTCCGGCTGTCATTCGTGGATCTTTGACAGTCGTTACGGGTAGTAACTAGGCTGTGGAGCTAACTTAACAAGTTGTATTACTGATTCTAATTATTATAATTCTGTAAATACATATTTGTTACGGCCGCGAATCATATTTTAATCAACGTACAACTTAGTACTGACCAGCAAATTGCAAAAAACGTAAGAAAATTTGAATTTCGCGGGCTACCTTGGAGCATCCACCTTAATGACCCATCTCAAAAAAGCATCCTGTGTATGATTTACCTTAGTGTATGTATGTAATGAATGGTATTTATTGCAGGGTTCAGAACAGCTTGGCTCCAAACTGTACAACACGCGGAAATGGATCGGCGCCTGCGAAGTAGTCACTGTACTGTCATCGCTCAGGATAAGGTAAGACGATATAAACCTCACACATTAATGAATTAATTTGCTCTGGCAAGGTCGTTTTGACTTTAAACGATTTTATGATGATGACAATCAAGTTTTTTGAGGATGGGAAACTATCAAATGACCCTTCCCGCTCTGGGTGGAGCAGAAGGGAGTGTCAGACTCTTACTGACTAAAACCCACCCGTGTTCCTTCCTTAGCCCTTTATGTTCCAGGGCAGCGGTAACCCTTTCGGACGATCCCGCTACCCTGGCAGGGAATGCTGCATCTTCAATATGCACCGATGTTAATGCTCGACATTTTTTAATAGTAACTACGCGTCTTCCTATAAAATAACAAATGCGGTTAGCAACGAATATTAATTTGCCCTAGTTTGTGCAATCTTCGACCTGCTTTCACTGCCTTAGGAAAACCCTCGATATCCCTCATAAAAATTAGAAAAATCCCGATTCAATCATTCTAAATTCTGATTAACAAATTAAAGTTGTAGGTAAATTGTATTTCTCCCCAGATGTCAACTAATAGACTTCCACAAGCCGACGAGCGCGGACGGCAGTCACCCAGCGCTGTTCGACTGGGTACTGCGCTACTTCACGGAAGAGCCGACTGGCTTCAAAGCTCCTCTGTACCTACAGCATCAAGGTATGATAGACAGCATCTAGTGTGATGATGACCTTATCGGATAACCCATCGATAACGACTCCTGAATAACTCGGTCTCTTTCCAAAAAGTAGATTGTACAAGTCACAAAAAAAATGCATTTTTTTGAAGGAATACATTTAGGTGGAAGAACACAAAAGTACTGCTTCTTTCATTAAAAAAAAGATAAAATTGAACGTTGAATGAGAATCGTGTATCTAAAGTGTGTAAAAAGACAATTTTATTTTCTTTATTCTCTGATTTCTGGGCTAAAACCGCCCTGAAGTTTTTACCTATTGTGATTTTAAGTACCTAATAAATAAAAAAATAAAAAAAATATGCTGCATATCTGCAGTTAATAAATAAAATATGCTTTGCAGGTCACTCGCGGACGATAATAGGTTACGAGAAGCACAAAGATGGCAAGGCTACGTTATTAGTGTTGGACCCTTCACATTCACCCGCTCAAGTGAGTATCTATATAGATAAAATTCAAAGTCCTGACTGACTGACTGACTGACTGACTGACTGATAGATCAACGCACAGCCTAAACCGCTGGTCCTAGAGACATGAAATTTGGAGGGTGTGTTCTTCGTGAAGAGTAGGCATCCACTAAGAAAGGATTTTTCGAAATTCCACCCCTAAGAGGGTGAAAAGGGGGGAATTCGTTTGTATGAAAAATCTTATTCCTTGAGTTAATAAACTTGAAACTTGGCACGAATACTTATCTAAATAAAAGATGAAGATTGTCAGTGTTTTTTTTCTTCTATACTACCCCCTAATAAGGGATTGGGGGGTGTTGAAGTTTGTGTGGAATAATTTGAATGCGCGGTCCGATTAACTCGAAACTCAGTGTTTATACTTAAGACCAAAAATAAAGAGTAACATGTACATCAGGGTTTTTCGAAAATCTATCCCTAACGGGTTGAAAAGGGGTAGTTAATTTTACAAGGGAGGATTATAATGCGTTGCTTGATTAACTCGAAAATTGGTATAAATAATCTTTGAATCAAGTTATGAATAATCCCAAACGATTTTTCAAAATTCCACCCCTGTGGGGGTGAAAAGCGGGGGATACAGTTTTTAAAAATCTTATTCATTTAGTTAATAAACTTGAAACTTGGCAAGAATACTTGCCTAAGTAATAAAGTTTATCATTATAAGTTTTTGAAAACTACCCCTCAAAGGGGGATATAGGGGTGTTGAAGTTTATGTGGAATAATTTGAATGCGCGGTCCGATTAACTCGAAACTCAGTGTTTATACTTAAGACCAAAAATAAAGAGTAACATGTATCAGGGTTTTTCGAAAATCTACCCCTAACAGGTTGAAAAGGGGTAGTTAATTTTTCAAGGGCGGATTATAACGCGTGGCTTGATTAACTCGAAAATTGGTATAAATATTCTTTAAATCAAGTTATGAATAATCCCAAATGATTTTTCAAAATTCCACCCCTGTGGGGGTGAAAAGCGGGGGGGATACAGTTTATATGAAAAATCTTATTCATTTAGTTAATGAACTTGAGAATACGCGGTCCGAGTAACTCGAAACTCAGTATTGATACTTTTGACAGAAAATAATTAATAATAATTATATAAAGTTGTCGAAAATTTACCACTGATCGGACAAAGAGGGGTAATTCAGTTTTTAAGGGGAGGATTTGAACTTGAAACTGTATGTTACATTTTCACGCCTAAACCACTGAACTTCTGATTTGGCATAGAGATAGATGGCATCCTGGGGAAGCACATATACATTTTATCCTGTTAGCACGTTCCCGTGGGATAATTTCCGACATCCACGCGGGCGAAGCCGCGGGCAGAAGCTAGTCGTGCTATATATTGTTAGTTATGCCAAAACTAACTATCCAGCCGGTACAGTCACGAACAAAAGTATGTATACACTCGACTTTATTCAAAAGCGATTTACTCCTTTACTTTTTAAAGGAAATTTTATGTTGTTACAAACATAGCATTTTCGAACCCATAGGTTTATGTAATGTGTCGTATTTCAACGTTGCAATCGTTATTTCACGAAAAAAACGCAATTGAAAGTTGCCAAGTGTTGATATATTGGTGCTCGTGACTGTACATATACTGGAAAAATCTCTCCAACCTCCCTCCCTCCCAATTCCCTCCATTCTCTCCAAAGTAATGGAAAAGGTTCTCAACAGTAAGCTGCTGACATATCTTGAGCAGAATGATCTCCTGAGTGACTGCCAATATGGCTTTCGCCGCGGGCGCTCCACTGGGGATCTTCTGGTGTATGTCACACACTGCTGGGGCGAGGCCATCCAGAAACAGGGCGAAGCTCTGGCCGTGTCTCTTGATATCTCGTAGGCCTTCGACAGGGTTTGGCATGCAAGTCTGCTGAGCAAGCTTCCAGCCTATGGAATCCCAGCTGGCTTTTGTTGCTGGATATCTGATTTCCTGAGTGAACGGTCAATCAGAGTAGTCATTGACGGCTGCTCCTCTGACCTCATGGCGATTGATGCTGGCGTTCCTCAGGGGTCTGTTCTCTCTGCGACTCTTTTCCTGCTGCACATCAATGACCTACTGATACCAGGTATTGTTGGGTATGCAGATGACAGCACCGTCGTGGAGAGATATCTGTCCAGCGCAAAGGCTGGAGGGGAAGAAGTCAGTTCCTTAAGAGGGGCCCTGGTGGACCGAATGAATGCGACCTTAAGTCTTGTATCCCAGTGGGGTGACAACAATCTGGTCAGCTTCAACACCGCCAAAACACAGGCTTGTCTGTTCAGCGCGAAAAGGAGCCCTTTTGATCTGGCTCCTACTTTCCGAGGTGCAGCTGTACCTGTGACGGACAACCTCGAGCTTCTTGGCATGAAATTGACAGCAAATCTCAATTTCGGCGAATATATTCCGTCTTATTCCAAAACACGATCTAAATTTAGTACTGGGATTGTTACTAGGTTTAAACCATGACTAAATAAAACGTTATTACAAAATGAAGTTTATCACTAGTTCTTGAACTAACTAAGGTACTAAAGTTAGTCCGCCGAGACCCCTAGTTTAACCATGGATTTGACATCGGTACTAATTTATTTGAGGTTAGCTTTGATTATTATTGTGTCTTTTTATTTACAAATCGTCAAAAATGGATATTGTTATAATTGATTTGATGGATTTGGTTATGCTGGAGACGTCTCGGAGACCTTACAGATGTCGTCATCATGTAAATCCTTATTAAATTGAGTGACGAAGATTTTAAATATAAGTATAGGTTCAAAAACGTTTTCGGGAAAAAATTGTGGATGTTTTACGTGAAGATTTACTCCACGACCCTCGAGGATGCCCATTGAGTCCTGAAGTGCAAGTGGTTTACGCATAGGACACACGCGCAGCCGCGTAACAACGAAATAAAGCTGTCGGTATTATTATATTATTTTGTAACATTATTGTATTAAGTAAACCAGTTCCTTATTGATAATACAGTCCACTTATTCCGCAAGGATCCAAACCCAACACTTACACAACTGGGCTCGCCATGAAGTAAGTACCCTTGGTCAATGCTAACATTACATTAAATAAAATGCAAATAATATCCCAATATTATTGTTTTATTTGTCATATTAAAATAACAGGGACGAGTCTAAAGATCTAATATGCGGTCACTTTTCAGGCGGTTTGTGATGCTGGCCTGAAAATCATGGACATTGTTACCAGATGACGTGGACCATGACTCCAGAATATTCCGAGGATGTAGATTGAAACAGAGGTTTGAGGCTGGCGCTTTATCTGGAATATTATTCGGTGGCTGTGGCTATCACTGGACTCCATATTTATTTACACCATTGCGTAACCCCACAACACCACAAGAAGAGAGGTATAACAGCAGCCATATATACCCGGAAGACGATGGAGAGGTGTTTTAGTTTAATGAAGCAACCAACGGTTTCGTTGCCTATTACGAGGCATAATCGGACACATCCACTCACGAACAAACCCTATCGAATAAAAATAAGAATTGTATTATTTGTTTCATAAAAGATAAACATTCGCCTCAAATGACGCGGGCTGTCGCCGAATGTAATTCGCTCCATTTCACGCTAGAGGTGTTAAAAATATAACAACTTGATTATAAACAGCGCGTCAAAAGTACAAGTTGTTCTTGTTCATTATATTGTAATCCAAACAAAGAACCATTTATGACATATTTTTGTACTGATAAATAATTATTAAATCATTTCAAGTGTTATTATAATATCAATATTTAGAGAAACAGAACGTTGCGTCAAATAAATCCTGTACGAACGAATGAAAGAATGCCATTTTTATTTCTTATCTGTGGATATTATTTGAACCATGGACCTTCTTTGGTACTAACAGATCCTCAGATAGTCTTCGTTTTGTAATCAGGACACATTTTGATCCTGGTACTAATCTTAATACCGTCACAATCCTAGACTTTTTAGTCTTGGTTTAAACCAGTACTTAAGCAATTTTTTGTAATAAGACCGATTGAGTCTAAAGCACAAACGGCGGCTAAAAAGCTGGGCATCCTGATCAAGGTTAAGCGGTACTTCACACCGGGACAGCTTTTGACCCTTTACAAAGCACAAGTCCGATCGTGTATGGAGTACTGCAGTCACCTGTGGGATGGCTCAGCTAAATACCAACTCGCCTCTTGCCACTTTAGACTCAGTGGAGCGCAGAGCTAAGAGACTCATTGGAGATAAGAAGCTGGTGGAGGCAAAGCTTCACAGTTTGGCTCACCGGCGAAGTGTCGCCTGTCTGTCTGTCTTCTACAGACTGTACTTCGGGGAGTGTGCTCAAGAGCTCATCCCGCCTTCATTTTTCTATCATCGAGAGTCTAGACGCACTGCGGGATACCACCCCTATTTGGTTAATATACCATATATACGCACTAAGCGCTTCTCGTCATCTTTTCTGATGCGCACAGCTAAGGAGTGGAACCGTCTGCCTGCGTCTGCATTTCCGAGGTCATACAACCCGAATCTCTTCAAGGCGAGAGTGAATAGGCTTCTTCTGGGCAAGCTCGTTCCACCGTAGATCTCATCCCTGGGCTGGATTGAGGTCAAGAGTGAGCCAAAAAAAAGATCCGAACGATTCACAGAAAGAATCTTTTTTGGTCAAGGCCATCAATATCGACGGTTACACATGATGGTATTGTGTCGTGGCAGGTGCGCCAGGTGGCGTGCGGCAGCGCGGCGTCGTGCGCGGCGGCGCTGCGCCTGCTGCGGCGCGGCGCCGCGGCCCTGCGCGCCAAGCAGTACCAGCTGCTGTGCGTCAGCGGCGTCATCGGCGACGACGCGGACTATGAGGTATGTTGTGGCAGGTGCGCCAGGTGGCGTGCGGCAGCGCGGCCCTGCGCGCCAAGCAGTACCAGCTGCTGTGCGTCAGCGGCGTCATCGGCGACGACGCGGACTATGAGGTATGTTGTGGCAGGTGCGCCAGGTGGCGTGCGGCAGCGCGGCCCTGCGCGCCAAGCAGTACCAGCTGCTGTGCGTCAGCGGCGTCATCGGCGACGACGCGGACTATGAGGTATGTTGTGGCAGGTGCGCCAGGTGGCGTGCGGCAGCGCGGCCCTGCGCGCCAAGCAGTACCAGCTGCTGTGCGTCAGCGGCGTCATCGGCGACGACGCGGACTATGAGGTATGTTGTGGCAGGTGCGCCAGGTGGCGTGCGGCAGCGCGGCCCTGCGCGCCAAGCAGTACCAGCTGCTGTGCGTCAGCGGCGTCATCGGCGACGACGCGGACTATGAGGTATGTTGTGGCAGGTGCGCCAGGTGGCGTGCGGCAGCGCGGCCCTGCGCGCCAAGCAGTACCAGCTGCTGTGCGTCAGCGGCGTCATCGGCGACGACGCGGACTATGAGGTATGTTGTGGCAGGTGCGCCAGGTGGCGTGCGGCAGCGCGGCCCTGCGCGCCAAGCAGTACCAGCTGCTGTGCGTCAGCGGCGTCATCGGCGACGACGCGGACTATGAGGTATGTTGTGGCAGGTGCGCCAGGTGGCGTGCGGCAGCGCGGCCCTGCGCGCCAAGCAGTACCAGCTGCTGTGCGTCAGCGGCGTCATCGGCGACGACGCGGACTATGAGGTATGTTGTGGCAGGTGCGCCAGGTGGCGTGCGGCAGCGCGGCCCTGCGCGCCAAGCAGTACCAGCTGCTGTGCGTCAGCGGCGTCATCGGCGACGACGCGGACTATGAGGTATGTTGTGGCAGGTGCGCCAGGTGGCGTGCGGCAGCGCGGCCCTGCGCGCCAAGCAGTACCAGCTGCTGTGCGTCAGCGGCGTCATCGGCGACGACGCGGACTATGAGGTATGTTGTGGCAGGTGCGCCAGGTGGCGTGCGGCAGCGCGGCCCTGCGCGCCAAGCAGTACCAGCTGCTGTGCGTCAGCGGCGTCATCGGCGACGACGCGGACTATGAGGTATGTTGTGGCAGGTGCGCCAGGTGGCGTGCGGCAGCGCGGCCCTGCGCGCCAAGCAGTACCAGCTGCTGTGCGTCAGCGGCGTCATCGGCGACGACGCGGACTATGAGGTATGTTGTGGCAGGTGCGCCAGGTGGCGTGCGGCAGCGCGGCCCTGCGCGCCAAGCAGTACCAGCTGCTGTGCGTCAGCGGCGTCATCGGCGACGACGCGGACTATGAGGTATGTTGTGGCAGGTGCGCCAGGTGGCGTGCGGCAGCGCGGCCCTGCGCGCCAAGCAGTACCAGCTGCTGTGCGTCAGCGGCGTCATCGGCGACGACGCGGACTATGAGGTATGTTGTGGCAGGTGCGCCAGGTGGCGTGCGGCAGCGCGGCCCTGCGCGCCAAGCAGTACCAGCTGCTGTGCGTCAGCGGCGTCATCGGCGACGACGCGGACTATGAGGTATGTTGTGGCAGGTGCGCCAGGTGGCGTGCGGCAGCGCGGCCCTGCGCGCCAAGCAGTACCAGCTGCTGTGCGTCAGCGGCGTCATCGGCGACGACGCGGACTATGAGGTATGTTGTGGCAGGTGCGCCAGGTGGCGTGCGGCAGCGCGGCCCTGCGCGCCAAGCAGTACCAGCTGCTGTGCGTCAGCGGCGTCATCGGCGACGACGCGGACTATGAGGTATGTTGTGGCAGGTGCGCCAGGTGGCGTGCGGCAGCGCGGCCCTGCGCGCCAAGCAGTACCAGCTGCTGTGCGTCAGCGGCGTCATCGGCGACGACGCGGACTATGAGGTATGTTGTGGCAGGTGCGCCAGGTGGCGTGCGGCAGCGCGGCCCTGCGCGCCAAGCAGTACCAGCTGCTGTGCGTCAGCGGCGTCATCGGCGACGACGCGGACTATGAGGTATGTTCTACTGTATTCTAATGAATTGTTGTTGAACACAGACCTCGTGCTCAACACACAACAATTTACCCCTTTATATGTAGGAATACAAGCGTATAGCTTAACCTGATCGATCGAGCCGCGCGGCTGTTATTTCTTAGCCACAAGCCCCTCCACGAAGCCCCAAGACTACCATAATTTTCTGTGACCAGATATTTTACAAATCTAAACAAATACATTTCTCATCTTCCAGGCCAGCAAAGTCCTTCAGTCAGTCCGCATTCCATAGGACAGGTGAGCGGGGCGGGTCCCCACTCAACATCCTGCTCGTTTTTACTCAACACTCAACCGCTCGACCGCTCAACAGATCGGTAGCTAACCTTCGCCGCTCAATATTTTGTTTTGCTTAAAATTATGTCATTATAAATATTTTTGACGATATTTAATGGTAAAAGTTACCTTCATTCGTGCCTATCACCAAATTAATTTAGAAACTGACCTATTTATTGTGATTTTCTTCGAAATCCTGAGATTAATTTTTGTATTGAATCTCGTGGAATAAGATTTTTATTAGAAATATCAATATCTTCTCTTGCAGTCAATATCTGATCTAGATTTTTTTTTTAAATTAGATTCAAGAAATTGATATTCAATTCCTTTGTACTATAAACTTACTTCGAAGTCCGTGGCGTACCTACTGTCCGCCATTTTTTTTTAAATGGCGGTAACGCTTTACTCTTTTATAAATCGATAGCAGACATCAATGCAAATAGAAAAAATAATAGGACTAAACCCCCTAAAGCGTCACGTTTCCGAGATCAGATAATAAAGTGTTGATCACGTGAAATCCATAATTTTTTACTAGCTGTATACTTTCAACAAGACGTACGCAAGTTCAAAAAAATATGGATTATTACGAAAAAAAAACAAAATGGCGGACACTGTTGGTATGCCAGGCGCATAAAAATCTTCAATCCTCTTTATGTCAACTCATGTCTTTAGAAAATTAGAAGCAAGAATTCTTTATCATATACATACATTACTTCCCCATTATTATTTGTAAATTTTTATTATTTCATCAATTTCGGTAATAATATTAATAATAAAGCCTTCTTGAAATGCTTCCGACTGCGTCAATATTAATTACTGTTATAATAAAAGAATTAACAAGCAGAAAACGTCATCCAAAATACCGATAAATTCCCACAAAAATTTAAAGAGCACAGCCCACTTCCAATTTTACCAAATTTATCAGTAATTTATCAAAAATACATATTTTTATTTTTGTGTAAAAATACCGTCGTCCCACACTTTTTCTTCCTCCATAATTATTATAATAAACAATATACTTAACTAAAATATTGACGCATACTATTATAAAATATTATATTTTCAAACTTACATTATAATCTGACATTATAACCTAATGTTTATACTCTAGACTCTATGGCATAACTTTTAAGTAATACATACCATGAACATACTTAAAACCTTAAGAGGCTTGATAATTATAAATACTTACAAGTAAAATATAATAATATTTGACTTTAGAACGAGCAGCTACTGAAGTTATAATAATTCTTGTCTCTCCTTGTATAAACAATATTGCAGTGCCTCTACAATTAAATTCAAAATATTCGGATGAAAAATACTAATTTGGGCATCAAATGTACTCATTATGCTTTGATTTTCACCCATTTTAATTTTATACTCAAAAACCTATACTTATTTTATTTTGCTATTGTTTCAGTATTTACATCGTTTTTTTTTCCAAAGTTCTTTATGGGGTTAAAAAAAAACATAAAAAGTCAATGGTTTTCTCCCCAATTGAAACATATGGTGCATTTAACCATCGCTTCAAAAAAAAATTATATTCAGCTTCAAAAGCTAATTTATTACAACGATTATAATTTTATCTACTTAGCCTACCCCGATACGGATTTGGCGTAATGATATTAACAAAAAAAACATTAGTTACCATAAAAAGATAGTTTTATACCAAATTAGCCGGTGGGTTCACGAAACATCTAGTCATAGTGTAAAGCAGTTGATAATTAAATATAGTTATTACAATAATTATGCTTTTATGACATTGCCTTTAATTAGTTTAAGGCCTGTTTAGATATATCTATGGAATAGATTGAGCCCTAATACTTAGCGGGAAATTAAACGCTCCCAGACGTAATAAATGATAAATGATTTTATTTTTGTAAGTAGTTGTGCACAAACACACGTGAATCATATTTTAAAAACTAGACGAGGTCGGCATTTCCTATCTGACTAGTCTGAGAAGAAAGGCCGAAATAAACTCAGACGTCACAGTCTCTTTTAAAGTCCAGACATAATCTTGGTCAGATGATGTGAAGACCATGTAGATTGAGGTCTGAGATGGCCTTTTGAGGAAGGAACCACAAAGATTGAGTGGATCTGTCCAGTCAATGTACGCATTTGTCAGAAATCGTGCACCTCAACTCAAAACTTAAGGAGCTCAACGACTCGACGAACAATACCAAAGAAAGGACATTAGGGTAGGCCACATAAATTACTCAAACTGCCAGACCATGACAAAAACTAACAGAACAGAGAGAAAAATAAAAATAAATAAAATGACCCACATAGTCTTCCCATTCACAATAATTAAAATAAAATACTTCACAAAGTAAGCTAATGTCATTGCAGATACTCGTATAAAATTCATTAATAACAATACAACTTCTATTGTCTCGTTCAGTCTTTCAACTGATTAACAGCCTAAGCAACGTGTAGGTTTGAATGGAACAAGTACGCCTTATAGACTCATAGATGCTTCAATATGTCGACAATTTTCTATTTTGTGAAGTACCTGGTACTTATTGACAGGCCTACACTGTCCTCCCATACCTACTAACGCTGTAATTTGAAATATTTTCAAAGATTAACCGTGGTTTTCCTTGCCGGCTCTTCTCCATAAGAAACCACCAATTGGAATTGTGCACCTAGCTTCTTACGTTTCATAAGTGCCCATGTAGGAAAATATTTTGAATTTGAAGTCAAATTTATTTATAATTAAAAATTACCCATGAGTAATTCACAAAATTACATGCATAATAGAACGTATTAGCTGCATAAATATATAACAAGTCTTAGAATGTCAAAAATTAGGGCTCAATCTATTCTAAAGTCTAAAATATTAACATTAGGTGTGATTATCGCGACAATGTCGACATTACCCGGTCAGTTCACGTTCACTCAGTTGTATTGATTCACGTACACCAACCGGGCAATGTCCGCATTACCCCTTACCCATATACAGTTGATATAAAAATAGATATATAAGTACACATATGTATTCAGAGGCTTGTAAAACACGAGATATTAGTTATTTTGCACATTGGGAGTTCCTAAAGGGATTGAGTAGGTCCATAAATAATAGAGTTTTTAACGAAGAAGGTGCTTTTATTTTACTTAACTTTTTAACGCATAGCACGGCTTGAACACACTGATTTCATTAAAAAATGCCTAAAATTTTGTAAATTTTTGTATTTAATTGTTTTGTAACATTTTAATTGTGTTCAGTATAAATGTTATATGATCGTATGTGATATATTACGTGAGACGTGTAATCCCACACAACGCTAGTAAGAGTAGTGTTAAAGTAAAACACACCAAACAATATACAGGGTTATTGGTAAAACACTAAACAACCTTCCAGGACTGGATAACTAACGTCATAAACAACAACTTTTGCTCTATGACTTTTGCTCTATGACCAAAAACAAGCTTTTAAGATTTCGTTGTTCTATCTCACCCCCGCTCCCCTCCGCTGAATTTTGTACTAGACAGGGCAGTTTGTTTACCTAACTAGCGCTTTCTTTGGCTTCGCGTAGAGTTCGTAACAGAAAATCGAATATTAATCAATTGGTTCCAATGAAATATATTTTATATGAAATACTGATGAATTAATAAAAGTCATTGAACAAAAGTTGTTGTTTATGATGTTAGTAATATAGTCCTGAGATTTTGTTAATGTTTTACCAATAACCCTGTATAAATAATTGGAGAGCAAACGTATAATTGAAATCCTTAGAACGACCTTTCCTTTGGAGTTCCCTTTAACCCTAAAAGGTTATGGCTTATGGTATTTCCATACATATTACTTCCCTGTGTTGTGACGTCCACGATAATATAATCACGTAAGAAATTATAGACGCGAACATTACAATGTTACAAAATATTAAATATAAATGAATTCTTTAAATCATGATTAGCTTAAACTTAAAGCATTACCTTTTACATTAACATTCTACATTTTATCTTTATATCTTGTTAATTGTGTCAATTATAAGGAACTAACAAATTTTCTTCTATTAATGTCGTCTTTTTTGTTATTTCGTCTACTAAGTGTTGTTTGACCAAATTGTTGTTTAAGTGGTTAATAAATTGTTGTAATTTATTATTTCTAGTTCTATTTTATGTGCTTGGGAGTTTGTTTTATTCTATGATGTCTTTGACCAGCAGGATAATTGCACTATCAGTAGCAATGGGTTTCATATTGACAGTTCAACAACATTCATTGCGTTATTTACGTTGTTGAGCAGACACATTTTTCGAACATATGGAGCAATGGATTAGCAATATTCTTCAAAATGAGAGTAATAGTGTGTTACTCAATTAAAAGTGCTGTGTTTACTTGTAGTTTTTGGAACGAAGTTCCTTATCGCGCGTTGCGAAATGGGGCTAGACGGAAAAAATTAAGACCAAAAGTTGGAACGACACTTTTTGCTATAGTTGTAAGCCGTGCGGCGTGCGCGTGTTTCTCTGTCTGTCTCTCTCTCTCTCTCTCTTATAAAAAGCAAGCCAGTTATACTTCGTTCCGTCCGGGTGTCCCTTGACACCTCTCAAGTTTTTTTTTGTTTTAGGCATCGCTGTCTTTATTTCTATTATATTAAAAAAAAAATCTCATTGAATAAACATAACATCGCCTGTTTCCCCGAAGGGTTCGGTAACTCACACAGGGTTAAATTAAGTTAGCTGTCGAAACTCTGTAGACGTGATAAGTATCGATATCTAAACTGTTACTGTAAGCCTGCATCATCCCACTGTTGGGCAAACGCAGAGACCTCTGCCCAGCGGTTTTGTCCAGCTCGTCCCGCCATCTACTACAGGATCTGCCGCGACGACTTCTAGCTGTGTCAGGGTTCCGTGACGTGGCGGTTATTTTGGCCCACAGACAGGCAGTCCCACTTCAGCTTAGCGGCTTTTAGAGAAACGTCAGTAATCTGTGTTTTGGAGCGCAGTGTGGTGTTATCGATATCTACCCATGATAAAAAAAAACTTGAGAGGTGTCAAGTGACACCCGGATGGAACGAAGTTCAAAGAGAGAAAGAGAGACAGACAGAGAAACACGCGCACGCCGCACGGCTTACAACTACCTATAGCAAAAAGTGTCGTTCCAATTTTTGGTCTTAATTTTTTCCGTCTAGCCTCCTTTCGCAACGCGCGATAAGTTACTTCGTTCCAAAAACTAAACTGATGATTTTCAGTACTACTAAATTAAAATTAAGAGTTTATTAGATTGAAAATTGATTTTATTTTTATCGTCATTAGATACCCAACACGTCTCCGGAGTTTCGCTAGCTAATTTAATTTAACCCTGTATAGTACACCCACATTTCGCCTGTTATGTCTAAGTCCTATGTAATAGGGGCGAACCTCAAATCATCGAATAAAATCGACTTTGAAATATAACTTTCTTTAAAGACAACGAATTATTTTGAGGAGACTGTCCTATTATTAAACTAATTACTAAATTTACTAGTCTTTCACACCTTTTATAACAAGCTTATGTTATTTCCAAAGCATGTATTATGATAAATGATAAATGATTTTATTTTTTGTAAGTAGGTTTGTACAAACACTTTTACACGTCAATCATATTTTAAAACTAGATGAGGTCGGCGTTTCCTATCTGACTAGTCTGAGAAGAAAGGCCGAAACAAACTCAGACGTCACAGTCTCTTTTAAAGTCCAGACATAATTTTGGTCAGATCATGTGAAGACCATGTAGATTTATGTCTGAGATGGTTTTTTTGAAGAAAGAACCAAACAGTTTGAGAGGACCTGTCCAGTCAGTGCACGCATTTGTCAGAAATCGTGTAGCTCAACTCAAAACTTATGCGCACAGCCAAAGTGTGGTACTCTGCCAGCGTCTGTGTTCCCTCCACATTTCGTTTGCCTTCAAAGCAAGAGTGAACAGGCATCTTCTGGACACGCTCGTTCTATCATAGACCTCATCCATCGCTTTCCATCAGGCGAAATCGAGGTTAAAAGCAGGCATTCAGCAATATAAAAAAGGCCTCTTTCAAAACTTTTGTATGTTAATTGTAAATAATTTTCTCATCACAGCATAAAATAAACTCTCTTAAAGTACAATGATTAGTAAATTGTATAAAATTTTAAATGTGAACTAATTGGATGTTTTCTTAATTAATTGGTGTTATTGAATGTTGGGATCAAAATAGAAGGGTCGCTGAACGATAATTATGTGTGGCGGCAACGGCTTGGATGATATGTGAGAATTGTAAAACAATGTATGAAAAACTAGGTCAGAGGCTTGAAAAATCAATGTGATAAAATTATGTTTGTGAAATAATTTTCGTGTCTGTGTTTGTTTCGTTTGAAAATATGCTCTGATCGAGTCCGAAACTGTAATTCAATGCAAAATCTCAGATAATTATTAGGTTTTGGAACAATAAACTTTTTCAAACAAAACAAAGTTCAAATTCCATTGCAACCAAAATTTATTTAGGATCTTATTGTTACAAATGGTCACTCAAAAATCAACTATAGAATAAATAACCCTAAAGTAGAAAGTTGAGTAAGTGTCATGGACGAAAATTATCTGAGATTAAGAATTGAAGTATAGACGGGCTGTCCCGAAAAAAACAAGTGTATCATACGACCAAACAATCATGGCCGGTTCGAGCTTTGCGCAGAAGGCTGCGCATGCGCAATAACAATTTTTAGGTACCAAATGGTGACATGAGACGAGTCTGAGTAAGAGAACATGCACAAAAGTTCGGAAAGCCTATTTTCAGACCGGCCAAGGATTTTCGGGCGAATTTTTAAAATCGGGGATGCGGTGGAAAATTGTAATATATTTATTATTCTTAGTTTTTATTAAGCACCAAAATCACTGCTTTTAACCCACATTATTGTAAAACATTGTAAAATCGTTTGAAACTATCTCAATCCTAATCAGGTTAGTCTTATCAATTATTTAGTCAAATCAATGAGAATATTTTTAATAACTATACAATAGTAACGTCAGTCAATAGATCAACTAGAATCTGTAATCTACATAATTTTATTAAACACGCCGACTTTTTGTGGTTTTAGAAAAGGAAGGTTTATTCTTTCTTTTTAGGAAATTTGTATAAGTTTTTATAAGGTGACGACTAATAGAGAAATTTGGAAGAAAAATACATTTTGCGCGGACCCCAAATAAATTAGAATAAAGGGGAGGAGAGTGTTGATAAGTTTTTGTAAGGTGTAAATAACCAAACTTGGCCTGATTCAAATCAATTCGACTTCGTACGGAATAATAATAATAATAAATTTATTAGACATGAAAAAAGGTACACAGATACAGGGTGACACTTAATTTAAGCGTGCGAATAGCCTGGTACATAATAAAATTGATCAATGACCCCCATGCTAGGCAAAACCTGTGTTACAGGGGTCATTCGCATGGGGAATTCGAATTTGATATCAGTTTGTTGCCAGTTTTACGATATGACACTTTCGTGTCTTGATGTCTGCACGTTACAGGAACTCGTAGCCAAATTCTAGGCCGACTCGATTTGAATCTCCATCGACACGCAAACGTAATGGTCACTACAGAAGAACGTAATTAAAAAATAAACATGAGTGAAATTAAATAATATAATTAAAAACCATGAGCACTTCCCTATTTTGGAAACCACAAAAAGTCTGCATGTATTAAATAAACAGTTAAGCCAAGTATAGATGGTGTTCGGGCGTGTAACAGAGACGGTGATACATGCTTTAGTACAAATGCTAAGGCTAAGACAGCTCGAGCTGATACATTTAGTTATTATTATACCTTAGTTTTATTAGGCGGGCACAGAAATAACGGTGGCTTTATTTCCAGAAAAAATGCGCAACAGTTGCCCGGGCACGAAATTAGCAACAATTTATGCTCGGGCAAAAAACGGGCAATAATTTATGCCCGGCCAAAATCGGGCAGGAATATGTCTATGCAAAAAATGGGCAAGACATGTCCTAAGGCTTCTTGGTCTAAACTTTGTGTATTTTTTTTTTGGGAATGAAGCCATTGTTACAGTTTTTGCCCAAATAACCCTAGTCATAGCTAGTATTAGAAATTTAATATGAATAACTGTGATGTTTAATAGTTTTTTGTACAGACAAATATTGCTGCAAAATCAACAAATGTGACGTCAATGATAGTGCCTCTATAATTATAAGGAGGAGCCTTCATCTTGTAATGCTTTTTTTTTTATGATGTTAATACCAGATTGTTCGACCCTTTCTAACAACCTGGTATCAACAATTAAACTGTCATATAACTTGTATGTGTGGTGCGAACTGTTAATATAAGTTGGTTATTAATAAATAAATAAATAATATTGCCCACAATTCTCCTTCCAGTTTGTTTAACATCGAATTTGTACAAAAAAAACTAAAATAACATCACAGCTATCCAATTAACATTTCGATTTTAATTCAATTAATATTAAATGCACTCATTCATGTGATATTTACTGAATATTATGTCTCACTAATTCATGTTTTATTCATAAAGATATATCGTACATTTCGACATTGCTATGAAACTTATGAAAAATGAAAATGTATAACATTTTTCGTGTGATGTCAGAATGTGGGATAGAAATATAATTAATTGTAAAAATGCTTACGTTTCACTGATGTAATGATAGACAAATACCTGTGATAAGACGAACGTCTAGTCACTACACTCACTGTTCAGTTTGATCGCTTCGGAAACAACGTAAAGCATCACAGTATTATTTATTATCTGGTATATGACTTACGGCCCACTCCCTCTCGCGGAGGACACCTGTGTTCCAACAGTGAAAACGTTATATACTGATTAGTACAGACGCCAGCTCATCAAGCTACTACAATCTGTCAAATTTCTTTAATAGATTTTCAACTTTATCTCTAAAGCGTTAAGATTCAAGTTTGATTGGGAAAATTGGACAGTATCGGGTAGCTTGACCTGCTGGCGTCTGTACATTGCTTACAGAATCTTAATTTCAGTACTGTTAAACGGGTGAATAAGGATGCAGGGGTGAATCGGGACGATTCAATGGCAACAAACTGTATTATTTCAAAGTTAAAATCCATTTTAAAGTTTCGTCCCGATTCATCCCTGCATCCCTATTCACCCCGTTTGACGGTACTGTAACTCAATACCTTCAGACGGGCCATTTGACCGTTTGTAGGTATTGAGTTACAATAAAAAGCTAAGTAAAATTGTAGAGATCTCTAATTTATTCAAAGAATTTATAAATCTTATGAAAATTAATAACTAGCCTTATGTGTCTGTAACCAGTTTGGCTAGAGCAAATTCTGAAGTAATGTATTTATTTATTAGACAAAACATATATAAAATTACCGAATTAAATTAAAGTTATTTCCCAGTTGAATTTAAATAAAAAAGACATAATATTTGCAATATATAATTATGTTAAAACAAAGTAAAACTACATATATTAGGCTGCATAAGCGATAAAGATACATTCTATAGTAAACTATGTTACCATAAAATCAGATTCTATGTTAAGTTTGTTTCTACATATTGACTTTTTGTTGTTTTTATGATGTTTTCAAAGCGAGCAAACGTATGTAACGTAATAAGTCGGAGCTGTAATCAGTCACCATGCCTTGTATCGGTAGTGAGGAGCGAGAGCTTCGTAGGAACAGCTAGGCTGTGCTAACATGTAATGTTTCTTCAATAAACATATTGTAAGTTACCCAGCAATGAGTATTATTACATACCTATTTTTTTTTAACCCCCGGCGCAAAAACGACGGGGTGTTATAAGTTTGACGAGGGTGTGTGTGTGTGTGAGGGTGTGTGTGGCGGATGAACCGATTTTGATTTTGTTTTTTTTTTTTTTTTGTTTGAAAGGTGAATTATTCGGGAGTGTTCTTAGCTATGTTTGATGAAAATCGGTCCAAGATGCCAAGATGGCCGCCGCACAAAATGGTGGATAAAATATTTTTTCACAACTCCCTCAATATGGGTATCAAATGAAAGGGCTTGACTAGTAGAACACTATACACTATGATAAATATCAGGTCCCCCGACCCGACAGCATTTAATCAAAAATTTTCATACGTACTTAAGCAGGGTCATAATTTCAAGGTTTGTTTTTTTCTTTTTATAGGGTTTTCACGTTTTTTCTTGCTTAATTAACTCACTGTACAAATTAAATTAAATAAAACAATGAAATAGCTCAACTAAACCTAACAACAAACGGAAATATGGCGTCGAAAAATTCCCCCACGTCGCTGGCTGGTAATGTGCCAAAGAAATTGGTGGCAACGCGACGTTGTATGGCAATGGTTAGCCTCTGACCAAGGTAATACCATACCTACCTATCTATAGTACTTTTATCACACGAAGCGACGCGCGCTTTACTTGTGATTGGTTACCAAATGTAAAAACATACTGTGGATGAATGTGTGCGCAAGAGCTCTCAAGAAGAGCAGGAGAAGTCCAAAGTATGTGTGTGTGTGTGTGTTATGTGCTGACGGTACTTGTCTTCACGAACACATCCACAACATGCTGTGAATGCTTCAAGTTGCCAGAAAATGGTGCTTATGTTATGGTGCACCAACTAAACTTTTTTAAGAATTTTGCATATAAAACACAGATTTTCGCGTGGTGACGTAAAGATTTGTTTCGCGTGGTGAAGCTCTGATTTTGTTTAGTTGATGAACAAGCAACTGATACATTCTTTAGCCATTTTTTGTAAACAAAGTTGTATCTCTACTATGCGTATTTGAGTCGGTTAGGGTTTGATTCGATTTCAGTTGGGAATAAAAACAGAAACAATAAGGTATTTTGGTAAAATCTTTATTTTCAAAAAAGAAAATGGTTCACAAAATTACAGAGCTGTCTTAGGACATAACAAATGTTAATTTCCACATGCATTATTATACGAAAATACATAAATATTGCCTTACTTACACTGAACACATGCATTACATTCATCCTATTTACTGAATTCGTCACTCCATTATACATTTATATAATTCTGTCTTAGTTACATAAGTTATGATTTTATTGCCATACATACGAAATTATTTTAACATCTTCATGTTGGTTTTAAATAATAATACGACATGCGACTTTTATACGAGCTTCATTTTAGTTTGATAAGAAAGCTATGCTTGTTAACTTTACTTTGCAAAATTACATAATCAGCCCGTATGTCATGTTTCCACCGCTGGGACACAGGCCGCCACTCTTCGAGAGAGAGTGGGCTGTAATCTAACACGCGGGCCCAGCGCGGATGGTTGCAAAATTGGTGCTGAAAAAATATTTTGGCGACAGAACTTTTTAGGTATATCTCGTTTTAGCACGTTGAAAAAGAAATCAAACTAAAATCGAAGTTTTACAAACGTTAATACTCTGAAATCGAATATATTTTGTTCCAGTTCCAATACGATCTTAACTACTAGTGTGATGTGGTGCCATTACTATTTAACTTAAACTTAAAAAAACTTCAAAAGAGATTTCCTTTATTCGAAAAACTCAACTTTGATAGCAGTTACTTGTAGAATACTTTATACGATTGTTTAAATACATATTTGACGAACATTTTTCAGGTTTTAAGGTCACTTTTCTAAAGTTAATTCTGAAAAGGACTAGTGTACTTGAGTAATTTCAACCAATTTGTGGAAGCTGAAACCCAGTTTATAATTTACGGAATTCATTGAGTAGTTTTTGTTTTAAAGATGTCAAAATTAATTCTGAAACGTCAATTATGTATTGATGTGATGTTTGTTATTCATCAGATACAAATAACAATAAATCTAAAAGGCTCTTCTACACGATCGACATGAATGAAAACGTTGGACTTGGCTTGCAGCAAGCACTGAACGACTTGGCCAACAACCTGTCAATTATTTGAAGTTGATAGAGAGATACATAATGATACTGTCCCAATTTACATGATGCAAGTTTCTTGCCTGTGGCATGCAATAAAATTGAAGCAACAAATTACTTGCATCGTCTAAACACTGTTTAGACATTATTGCTTCAACTTATGGTATGTCACTGCCAAATTAATCACACCGTGAAAATCAGGCGTTAATTATGAAGTTATCCTTTTATAAACTTTCGGTAGTTTTCATGCAGAAGAACCTCAAAATTAAAAATAGTTATAAATATGAGACATATACAGATAAAACTAACATTACATACTAATACTACAAGTTTCCACAGACAAGCTTACTTACTTACGTTATTATTATTTTGTTTATAAAATGTACTCTATGGACTTAGTTACCCTGCAATCGTTGGAAGGACACGGTCGATTGTCTGTGGAAATTGTTTATGGTAATAGACGGACTCACTATGGTATATAACAATGATACATAATGTGTGGCTTAGAAAATCCATGCCAATATAAGTGACTTAGATAGTTTTAAACAACTTATTGAATTGCCCGTAGAAAAGTAGGTACGACACGAGAAATGATGAGATGAAAGTGTTTATAGTAAAGTGTTTGTAGATTTTTGTAATGTTTTTTCAAAAGGCACTTTTTGTGGCATATTAGTCTCTCTCTAGTTAGCTTAAATATACCCCAATATTTAAGCTAACTAGAGAGAGACTAATATAAAAATAAATAAGTCATTGAATCCGATATATGCAGTTTACAATAAATAGGCGAATATCACAACTTACTATGTCATGATATTTTCTTAATTCAATACAATTAACTAGGTATAAAAATCCGTCTATTCCATATTTCATACAATAAAAAAAATGGACAAAAAACAAAACCTTTACGAAATACTGATCGTAATTTAGGAACTACAAAATAGCCGTGAAAAGATTCGAATATGATTTTATTTTCAGTACTTCATAAAACAACGGTACAAGGATATTTTGGCGCGTGGCCGAAATTGGAACTAACGCCGCCATTTTGCTTTTTGGGACACTTACCAACAACCTACCTGTCAATGTCACTAAAGGCGCCAAAAGTTCCTTGTAGCACTTTCGTTCATACAATTTGGAGAGCGTACGTTTATAAAGGACACTAGCGAAGTAACGCCATAGACAAATCTCTTTATCACAGCTGTTAAAATGCACACAAAAACAATGCATCGTCCCTTGTAATAAAGCTAAGTGCGAACATGGCTTAGCGGGTGGTCCTACCGACGTGGGCTGGTTATTGTTTTATTATAAGTACATAAAAGGATATAAAGGGAACGACTAACGGTACAATAACTGTCAGACTGTGCCGCTTTGTTTAGGCAAAATATTATTTGAAGAAAGTATGCTGCACTATCGTAATTTTGACTTTCGAAAAGTGCTGATTCTTAGCCTTATGTAAATAAATGACTTGATTTTGAATTTATGGACAAAACTATTTTTTTATAGATATTTCTGACTAGTCATATTTTTTTGTAACAAGTCAGACGCATCTATACATTTTATCGATTAAATTCGCTTATCGTGTCGCGTTGTTCTTCTAAACCACGCAACGGATTTTGACGCGGTTTTCACCAGCGTCTAGATAATTAATTCCAGAAGGTTTATGTGTACAAAACATTGATATTAAATTTACTTATATTGATGAAATCACGGTATTTTATCAAGTCGTCCGAAGTGAAAGAGAAATGTAAAGTTTCTTAACCAGAAAAACACTTAGGTTCGAAAAGATATTCAAATCAGCAGATAAAATAATAACGCAATGCCATAACGCAGTGGGACCACCCTCATAATCTTAATATCTATGTCTTACGGTAAAAAAGTAACGAGACTTGCCTATGGTCGGTTGCGAGCAAAGCTATGCGCTCCACTTGTTAGCTAAGTGGTTCTGAATTTTCCTAAACCCTCGACGTAGAAAAATAAATAAGATACTTAATAAAAAATACTTACAAAATTATAATTATTCAAGAAATTATTGATTTCGTGTCTGTAGTTGAGCTAAGATTTGAAGGTACAGACGCCAGCACACCAAGCTACCCGAAACTGACAATTTTTTTAAAGAAATTTGACAGATTGTAGTAGCTTGATGTGCTGGCGTCTGTACTTTTAAATTTTTACTATGACTCTCAGAAACATCAGTTAACGTTCATGAACCATTCTCAGGCAATTATGTTTCTGAGTGCGACCGTAAGAAGACAAGTGGATGTCATTTTTACAATGATAACTAAATTATTATAGATACAATATTAAAATATGTCAGAGATATGATTAGGGTAATGTACAGCTCTAAAATCAATTATGATGTGATATGGTCAAATCTTCAACAGTGGTATAGTATTACTTACAAAGTTTCTATAAACTTGAAACTATTTATTAATTAGTTATACACATCACATCTCAGTTAATTATCAAAGCGAGTAGACTTAGTGTTAAAAAATATCATTAAAACACTGACATGTAATAATTATGTCCTAAATCAAATTACCTGTTTCTCAAGAACAACTATCGAGTTGTAACCGTTTTAAGACTGGTAATAATTTCTATGATTAAATTAGTCTTCAAATGGGATACATATAGATTCTGAAGTACTTGTTGATTTTTTAAAGGTAACGGTACTAGTCGCAGTCTCAACCACAGACACAAAAATAATCGTTAGTATTTTGTTGTCCTCAACTTTGGTCCCCGGATCAGATCCGCGCCTTACGTCTATCAGTACAATTTGGTAAGCTAATCTATTTGATAACTAACACCGGTACAGCTGTATGAAATATAAACGAGCATTTTAATTGTTTGAGTTTTGACATTAATCCTTAGTCAATGCTATACATGTTAACAGGGACACCGACGCACAACCTGTGGATTCAGTATATGATTCTGAACCGCCTGTGTTGAAATTGTTCGTCGGTTATAAAAAAAAAAAAAATAGCTGTTCAGTACATTTTGACCGCGTAGGTATTGTACTGTATCTATGAAACAGCTGTTTTTGTGTTTTTAAACCGACGAAAGATTTCTACGTAAAGGGGTCTAAAATCATTTGCTGAATACATGGTTACAGTTTGCGCATCAATGTCCCTGCCACTATGTATTTGGGTACAGAACAGAAAACTATCTTGAAATTTTAAATGGTTTTCTGAAATTGTGTACAAAAAAAAATCTGTTTTTGGGTTTGCATGGATTATCAAAAACATTGACTGCGGATATGTTTCGTCTCATTTACATTTCATCTCGCGTCCTCCTCGCAAATTGTCTAACACGCTCGCATTACCAAAAGCGTTGAAGCAACAAAATTAAGTTAAAGTGTGTGTTGTTGCGTTCAAATGTAGGTGGGTATTACTAGCATCGTTTCACGAAAAAAAATCATAAAGCGAAATGCTAATATAATGATTAAAAAAATATGTAATGATGATTCAATTTCAAACTTGCGAATTTTGAACATGTTTAAAACCGTCCAAATTTTTTTTTTTGATGTTTTAGGCTAGATAGATAATTTAAATATTATTTGCTGAAATGATAAAGCGAGTTTTCATGGCCCCCTCCTACATTTACCCGCCACAACGCACCAACGTGCGCATACGCACAATTTCCTGACACTTATACTTAATAACTACACCTGAGTCGGGTTTCTCACGAACCAACCGTGATCAAAGTCCAAGAGCGCGCCGGTTCCATATAAATACATCACAATATATATTTACACACTAAACAGCCTTTTTTTGAGTTTTTTTTTTCTTTATTTACTTTTTAACAATACATAAGGAATTATTTTCTCACTTGTAATCATATTAGAAGTGGGAAAATTATTTCTTTTGTTTTTTTTAATGGTTCTAGGAGATTAGCAGTTTGTTTCTGTTCATAGAAACTAAAATATAGATTTCTGAAAAGATTTAGTGACTTTTCTATGATATAAAAAAGAGAACGCAAAGATAAATCAGCGTAGATTTATATAGAATTTAGATATACCCAGCAATTTATTTTTTATTTTTTGGAAACCTAGTCTATGTTAACATTTTTTTTAAGTCGACGTTCACATAGACTAGCTCCAATTTTTTTTTTTTAACCAGAGTCCCTTATGGGCTAATAGATGATTTTAGATGGAATGATTCAATAACATATTATGTTACTATTTTTGCCCCATAAGTTTTTTTGTAAAAACTGCTAACATCCTAGATAAATAACAATTTGTATAGAATGTAACTAGTCTCGATTCGTAGCAAACGAATCAGAATCTCGCAACGCCATACGATTTGTGATAGTACAGACGCCAGCACATCAAGCTACTACAATCTGTCAAATTTATTTAATAGATTTTCAACTTTATTCCTATAGCATTAAGGTTCAAGGTTGATTGGAAAAATTTGACAGTTTCGGGTAGCTTGACCTGCTGGCGTCTGTACGTGAAAATTGTAACAATGTGTGGTTTAACATTAATCTAACGCCAGACATGCTAGTGCTCATAAAAAAAGTGTACATTTTTAGAAAGATTATAAATATTTCAAAAATGTGTCGTTATAGCTGCCCTGTATACCCAATAATCTTTTTTTTTTTTGGCAATTGCACAGGGCATTAGAAAAGTCTTTTAATCTTCATAAAAAATGTGTAGAAAATTGTTTTTTATTAACAAAAGATCCTTCTTTGTATCTTAAACAGTCGGTCATCGCGTTTTGGAAGCAATATTGTAAGGCGCTTGTATCCCGAGTTACTATACTGTTACTCGGGACCTAACGATGCTAGCATATATTGAATACAACTTGAATTTCTTATAGCCAGAATCGAAGGCAATGACCAACTGCTGATCTCATCTGTCACAATCAACAAGTCACCTTAACAGCATGTCTGACTTCTTTCCCCGTAACTCCTCACGCCTTCTCCTCATTGAGGGGTTGTTCCTCATGCTGCTTCTCTATTTCGGTGGTAGGCTTGGAGTTGTTCCATGGTTGTAGCTCCCCGGAGCCGAAGCTGACGAAGCAGAGGGCGCCTGTTATATATGTGCCTGCGAGGATGTAGAAGACGATCTTCCACTGTTCGGGGGTGTTCTGGGGAGAAAAATAGAAGATGTTATTTGTCTGCCAAAGTATTTTATCAAGAATGAGATGATAGAAATAATAATATCATAGATGATGGAAATTATGCTGTTGATTTAATTTTATTATTCGATCTCCGCAACCAGCCTAGAGATTTTTTTTTTTAACATGCGGCAAGATTCCAGTTATTTTTATTAAACTTCCGGGCAGCCCACAACGACCGTAGCCGCATGACAGCTGCAGCAGAATATAGTCAGCCAGTCCAAAAAAATACCAAGACAACCTCAATTGAGTATTTGCTGCATTGTCATTAAGTGACGTGGCCTTCTTTTAGCGAATTTGTATAAGTAGTAACTAATTAAATTGTTGACTCTTGATTTAGGTATTAAAAGAAGTTCAACATACAGTTTCCTTCGTCAGTTCTCCGACCATGAAAGTGGACAGCCATCCGCCGAAGGACGACAGTGTGTTCGCCATACCGAAGATTGTACCTGTAACATTACATAATATTAATAATTAGTACCTATATGCAAGCCTAAATACATGTGTAATGTTATATCTATTAATAAAATAAAATCCTCCAGGCTAAAAACCTATTCTTTAACATTTCCTGTTATCCTAATTATTATAAACGCGAAAGTTTGCAAGGATGGATGGATGTTTGTTACTCTTTCACGCAAAAACTACTGCACGGATTTTGATGAAACTTTACAGTTATATAGCTTATACATCAGAATAACATATAGGATACTTTTTATCCCGATATTCCCACGGGATCGACACTTATGCGGATGAAACCGCGGGGCGCTGCTAGTCTTTCAATAAAATGCACCAGAAAAGAAGCTTAAAACAAAACTTTTCTTTAGTACTAACCGCTGAAGTTAGGCGCGATATCCAGTCCGTTGCCGAGGTAGCCAGCAGTCACGGCGCCGTTGATGGTGAGCGCTGAAGTGAAGATTGCGATGGACCAGACGCGGTCGCCGCCGAGATACGCCTGAGCTATCATCAGCAGACCTGGAAAACGAATATATATTATTCATGACCATTCTCTTGACCTTCTCCTAATTTATTTGGGATCAGCTCAACATGTCTTCTTCATTCATACTTCTTTGTCCAGCATTTTTTTAATAGGCCGATGCTTACCTGGTAGTCCTACAGCGAATCCAGTGAACAGTTTCCTAGCGGCTGTGGTGGACAGCTTGCCGCTCCGCCTCAGCGAGTCGGCCAGCACTGATGATGCGAGGGCACACAGGTACTTGCCGAGGTACGGCAGGGACGACAGGAGACCGTTCTGTGGACAAGTAGAAAGGAAGATTAAAATTATGATATAATTTTGTTGATTTCTTTCCACACACCAACGACCTGTCATATTTGAGGCAAAGAGAGCCACAGTGGCCTAACTGAAAAAAATTGAACTAATTTTTAGGCCACTGTGGCGCTATGACTTTTATAGTTTAGAGCAGTTTTTTCAAATTAAGTCAGTATTGAAAAAATGACAGTTAGGCCACTGTGGCTCTCATGGCCTCAATTTATTTTCACCCTTCGTTGACTGATAAAGAATGCCTAAGGCATTTAGTCCACTTTTGTACCTTTTTTGTTGTACAAAGTTTTTATTTAAATACCTATCCGGTTTAGGATCAATGAAAATTTTATAAAATTGAGGAATTATTGCCTGATATGTAAACAAAATCATGTAGGTTAACGAACATCAGCAGATACACCTGATTCATAGAATTTTCAAAAAAACATTGGCCATATTCTTAGCAGATAATTTCAAACCAGTTCCATGATTGCTTATCCGTACACTATAAAGTGACAATTAGTATTCCAAATTACATGTATTTACCTAATTTACTAGGTACAGACAATTCAGCGTTTGTTTAGAAGACTGCAAATTCTTCCTTATCAAAACAAGCCTAATATTCTACATCTAGTATGTTGTGCTCAATTCACTGAACGATTTGTAAATAAATACATTAATTGATTGCTTGTTTGTTTGCTAATATCGGATCATTGACTTTCGAGGTTCGAAGAGTATCCTCTTCAATCGTCAACTTTGGTGTATACATACAGGGGACATTGACGCGCAAATTGTAACCATGAATTCAGCACATGATTGTACACCCCTTAGCGTAGAATTTTTTTGCCGGTTATAAGAAAAAATATCAATGTTTCATAGAAAAGTGCAATACCTACGCGATCGAATTAAAACAGCATTTTTAGGGTTCCGTATCTCGAAAGGAAAAGACTGAACCCTTATAGGATCACTTTGTTGTCCGTCCGTCCGTCCGTCTGTCTCTCTGTCAAGACCCTTTTTCTCAGGAACGCATGGAGGTATCAAGCTGGAATTTATATCAAATACTCAGGTCTGCTGACCCTTAGAGTTGTGAAAAAATCAAACTTCTAAGCCAATGCAATCAAAAGATACAGCCGTTTATGCCGCAAATTTTCGACACTCGCAAGGGAATCAAAACCTACAGGGTACTTCCCGTGAACTCAGAATCTTGAAATTTGGTACGAAGCAACGTCTTATAGCACAGATAAAGGAAAATTTGCGAAAACCGTAAATTTTTAGTTACATACCTACCTACAAATTTGTACGGAACCTTCGGTGCGCGAGTCCGACTCGCACTTGACCGGTTTTTTTTAAAATACATAATCTGCGAAATATTTCAACGCATGGGGCTTCAGAATCCTTTACTCAATCCATGGTATAGTTACCGGCAAGTAAGTTGGCAAGAGATTTTGTACTAGGGGAAGTTCGCGCACGCACAATTTCATACATTTTTACATGCGCGAACTTCCCCCACTACAAAATCTCTTGCCAACTTACGTGACGGTAACTATAACAATATGTTGCGCGTCGATTTCCCTGCCTCCCTGTATTTGTTTTTGAATGCGTTATAGGCTCGCTTTTCGATTTGCTTCTTTCGCAGGTTCCCTACTTACCTACTTACTTACTACGTCACTTTGTGATCGATATTTTCGTTTATTTTTAAAGGTTAAGTTACCTACTACGCATGTGATGTGAATTTTGTATCTACATATGGGCTATGATACAGGAAAAAAAACTTGAGAGATGTCAAGGGACACCCGGATGGAACGAAGTTCCTTTCGATTAATTAGTGAAGGAATTGTAATAATTTTTCTTTTTTTTTTTTAAAGACGAAACGAAAATAACTTGCTTGCTTTCTATAAGAGAGAGAGACAGACAGAGAAACACGCGCACGCCGCACGGCTTACAACTATAGCAAAAAGGGTCGTTACAACTTCCATCTAGCCCCCTTTCGCAACGCGCGATAAGGAACTTCGTTCCAAAAACAATTTTACAACTGTGGAGACTACTTCGTCGTGACGATGATTCCATTTATAGCTATAGATATTTTAAAGAAGCTTCGACCAGAATTCGGTCACAAGCAAGCAAGAGGTGAGGCATCGTCTGTGATGTGGCTCCACACTCGCACTATGGACCAATGATCATAGCTAGATTTGTATAAAGAGGTCAACCGAATTCAGTTAATCAGTCAGTAGAATGGGTCCAATAACGGTTGTATTGTACTGAAGCCGTAATAAGGCATCGTAAAAGTTTGATCGATGAACCCAGTGGTGATTGTCAAATTACATTGTCAAGGCTAGCCGATATAAAAGATCGAGGTTTGCGTTGATGTGGGAAACGGTTTTTGAATAATTATGTATGTAGGTAGGTACTTGCGTGATGGATCTAGATTATTAATTTACTTTGTTATCTTTAACCGTTTGGTTATAACCAAGTTAAAGGGGATTCGTGCCTCGCAAAGCACGTTAAGCCGCTGGTCCCCGCTGTCATTCGTGAATCTTTGACAGTAGTTACGGGTCGTCAGAAGCCCGAAAATCTGACAACCAGTCTTACCAAGGGGTATCGTATTACCCAGGGCCTGGGTTGTGGAGGCCAGATAGGCAGTCGCTTCATGTAAAATACTGGTATTCAGCTGCATCCGGTTAGACTGGAAGCCGACAACAACATAGTTGGGAAAAGGCTATGCAGGTGTCCAAATATAGGGGATTTATGTAGGTCTCCTCACAAAAGGTATAGAATATATTTGAATGTGATTGAACTTTTATAGTATTAAACCATTTGTGTAGAGAGCAATAAACTAATATTTGTTAGAACAGATGTCCCACTCGAAACCAATATTTCACGCGTATTTTTCAGTATTCTGTTACCACAAAAAATTTGTATGAAGTGTTAACCAATTAGCAGAATGAAAACACTCGAAAAACCCCGTTGTTACCGCACAGGATATTCACATTTGATGAGTTCAATTTCCAAGTAAATAGAGGTCATTATTGATTGCTCAAAGTTAATAGCCACCAACATGAAAGTGATTCTTAGAAGGTACGACAGGTTGAGGAAAAAGGCTGAAAGAATTGTAGTAGGTATTTGATTATTACTTTTATTTTATTTTATGGCGGCGCCTTCGCATCTTCAGTCTATACCTAAACATCCATTGTTCTAATGAATGAGGTTTACCCACAGGTTACCTACCTACTATCCTCTTTTCTTCTTTTTTTCCTTACCTACCTTATAATACGAACTTAAATAGTTGCTGCACTAAGGAGATTGTTGCATAAATTATTTTTGTTGATCAGCGAGCCAATTCTCGTAATTTAAAACTTTCAAAATCTAGTCGCAGTCTCATCTCGGCGACAAACAAAAATGTCAAAAACTTGTCAAAATGTAGAGAAATTAAGAGGCGTGCAGACTGAGATCAGACTGTGAACGTTCTTAAAACTACGAAAATTGCCCCCCTGGTCATAGATATAAGTTCTATGGAATTATTTATTACCTACTTTATAAGGTTATTAAGTGGGAATTAAGTGTCCGCACTTGTAAATCTAGTTTTCTTTTTTGTACTGTTTGTTCCGTTCCCACAGACAAACCGTGAAAACGGTTTTGTGGGGCATAGTTTATAAGCAAGATTTTTTGTAAACTTACCATTAATAAAGAAATAATAAATAATAATCAAAGACAACACATCAACAAGATGGGATCATCAGCACCGAAGCACCGAGTATAGAGAGAAGATATATTTTATGTGCCACAAACATCAAGTTTTAGATTAATTTTCCATCTACATGTCGGTTGTGGTTCTACGAACTTGGTCATATTTCACCTTATTAATATTTAACGTGTATTGAAAAAAGGTTGGAATTAATAATAATAGCTCCTGGCATCTCAGAAGCCCGCCATGATGGCAGCGTCCGCGCGAATTACTAAAGAGCTGACTCAGTAACCGGACACCGAATAAGGGAACGCAGGCGCACAAGTGATTCGCAACCGATTTTCATTAACTTTGACGACTGGCAAAATTATTTTGTGAGAGTAGTAGTGACCCAGTGGCATAGTATAATCAGTCTATAATGTTCCCACTGCTGGGACACAGGCCTCCTCTGTGAGAGGGAGTGGGCCGTAATCCACCACGCGGGTCCAGTGCAGTTTGGTGGATGTCACATATCTTCGAATTTTTGGTTCTAGGACATGCCGGTTTCCTCACGATGTTTTCCTTCACCGTTTTGAGAGCAATGGTGATGAAATTATTTACACAAAGTAAAGCGCCTGGCTGGGCTCGAACCCACGACCTACAACTCGTAAGTCGGGGCCATTGCCACTAGGCCACCACTGCTGTGTGCAATCATGCTAAATTGACTATTAAAAAGTAACAAATGAGATGAGAGTGGCAATCCTTTTTTTTTTTTTTTTTTGGGTGGGAAATCATCATATGACCCCTCCCGCTCTGGGCGGAGCGGAAGGGAGTGTCAGACTTTTACTGACTAAAACCCACCCGTGTTCCTTCAGTTGCCTGTGCCAAGGGCCACGGTACCTCTTTCGAATATCCCGCAGCCCTGGCGGGAGAGTGGCAATCCTGGGGGCCTACTCCGAAATAGTATCAGCCGAATGTGCGGCCGTTTCCTGCTACGAAGGTACTATTTGGTTCGGTCCGATCCGATCCTACACTCCTACACTCTTTCGAATATTGACTATGGTCCCGACCCAACTGAGCCGATCCGAACTTTTTTCGCATTTTTTCAATAATATTCGGTTTGGCAATGTGTCGGTCCGATCCGAACATTCGCACTTTGCACTTCGGAGTAGGCCCCCTGGATTAACACAGGATTTTAACGATGAGACCAAGCAATAATCTAAAGCGAAAATTTATTTACTCAAATTGTAATGCGCGGAGTGCGCAATATCAAATAAACCTATGTGCATGAATACCTATCTAAATACTCCTTTAGTTTAAACACACACCATGACACCATTCATGACCATGACACACACTGCCCGATATTTCCCCATAAACTATGTCCATAATGAATTAAGCCACAATATGGCGACGAATCACTTTTCCTTTCGCGTATCCGCTGTGAGCGTTAACCTCAGATGAGTCAACCGTCTAGTCGGCGAGGATGTTCTCATTGCATTAAGGCGGTGCTGCTACACAGTAGGCCACGGCTAAACTACGCTTATGGCTTGTTAGCTTGACTTTATATGAAAACACTTTAAAGCTGCAGAGTTTGTTTTTGGAACGAAGTTCCTTATCGCGCGTTGCGAAAGGGGGCTAGATAGTTGGAACGACACTTTTTGCTATAGTTGTAAGCCGTGCGGCGTGCGCGTGTTTCTCTGTCTGTCTCTCTCTCTTATAGAAAGCAAGCTAGTTATACTTCGTTCCATCCGGGTGTCCCTTGACACCTCTCAAGTTTTTTTTTTTGTCGGTTAGAATCTTTGGAACTACCGGTCTTAGTATGAAAACACTTTAAATATCGCTGAAGAGTTTGTTTGTTTAAACACGCTGATCTCTGGAACTACCAGTTATATTTGTTTTTTTTTGCATTTGATGGCCCGTTTCTTGACGAAGGCTATAGGCTATATAACATCACGCTAGGGCCATTAGGAGCAGGGCAATACGAACGAAAGTCAGAAAGAACGCTAGACAAAAACGAAGTAATATCAGGCGAGGTGATGCGATAGGCTGGGTCGGGGGAATATAAATTTCACGCGGACAAAGTCGCGGACAGACGCAAGTATGAAAATATAGAAAGAAAGAAAGAAAAAAGTAACAACAGTTCATATTATAATTGTGTCATATCCCTAATAAAGAAAAATGAAACAGAAAGTCCTATACGAGGCCAAAAGGCTTCTATCTCAGCATGATGCTGCGACATTAAAAAAAAAATGTCGCAGCGCTGGTATTCTATTTTATTTGGTAATATTATAGATGGGATTTGATTTATAAAAAAATATCCGTGGAGTTTCTTGCACGTGTTTCTCCATAGGTGTACCTACTACGCTTTGGAATGGGCAACTAGCTTCATCTTCGTGACCGACCGACGCCTTGACAATTCAGAAGTGCCTGTAATACAGATTTAATTGATACAAATGCTTTGAGTTGTGTTTGAGGATCATCCATTACTCTACTATTTGCGAGCCACGACTATTTGCGAGCCGCGGCCTCTCTATGCATAAATGTGGTTGGAGAACAAACGAACCGCACAGCTAACGAAGCAAACCTCTCCATGCACATCTTGCGAAGCAGTGGACGGTCAACTTTATGTCTTTATGATCCTTATTCGGTGCGCCGGCGCATGATTATCGTTGTATCAGCTCGTTAAGTTATTTTATAGCTGCTACCAGGAATGTGGGTGTTTAATTGAATTTAATGATTATCTAAGAGAAAGTGTGTTGGGTGATTAAAGTGTTTAATTATAGACAGAAAATCTGCCAGTTTTTACACAGGTTTGTTTTACAGATTAGAACGTTTCTAATGAGGGTCCCCTATACCCATCCGGAGCTACGACGTTTGGGTAGCGGGATCGTCCGAAAGGGTTACCGCTGCCCTGGAACATAAAGGGCTAAGGAAGGAACACGGGTGGGTTTAAGTCTGTAAGAGTCTGACACTCCCTTCCGATCCACCCAGAGCTCGGGTCATTTGATGATTTCCCATCCTCAAAAAAAAAAACCTACGATGTTTAACCAATTTATGAAGACGAAGTCATTACCTCTAGGTATACTGTTACTCTGCATCATCCCACTGCTGGGCAAACGCCTCTCTCAATGACTTCTAGCTTATTCGGTTCAGGGCTAAAGTGGACCACTGGTCGTTGTTTTTTCCAGCCTGTCCCGCCGTACCTCTAGGTAAACATATTATTCTAGCATAAGTTTAATGTACGTGATGTGGCTGTGCTTTTCTTAAATAAATAAACCGTTGCTTTTATTTTTCTTTGTTAGTGTCATTCTCGAGGGGCCCGTGGCTAAATAATAACAGCCGCACAGGTCGATCGGTCAGGTTAAGCTACGCTTGCCGCGGTTGGTCTGTGGATGGGTGACCATCTTTACATACCGAGACCCCTTCGTGCCTCGGAAAGCATGTTAAGCCGTTGGTCCCGGCTGTCATTCGTGGATCTTTGACAGTCGTTACGGGTAGTCAGAAGCCTGAAAGTCTGACAACCAGTCTTACCAAGGGGTATCGTATTACTCAGTAACTGGGTTGTGGAGGTCAGATAGACAGTCGCTCCATGTGCAATACTGGTATTCAGCTGCATCCGGTTAGACTGGAAGCCGACCCCAACATAGTTGGGAAAAGGCTAGGCAGAAGAAGAAGTGTCATTCTCTAATTTGTGTTCTTCCTGTTCGTGTCCCAATAAATACTTTTTGTTTCTTTTATAAACCAGTCGGTATGACTATCTAAATATTCAGGCAGTAATACACAACTCATACCTACCACAGGTCACACACTCACAACACTCTAATCAGCTAGAGCTATGTATTTGGTCTTAATTCATTATTTTCCCAACAATACACATGTGGTCATTGTGGTCAACCACAATCGTGCAGGAGTGAGCATTCGGAATACCTATTTAATTATAATACTATGTATGTTGATGATTCACTTAGTCATCACTTAGGTACGAAGGATTGCATAACGAGATGTAACTGAATATTTATGTATTTTCCCTTAACAACTGTGGTCATAGGGTTGCCATATCTACACCATGCCAAAGTTCTAACAAAAAGCCGAACTTTTTAGTTTTTAATCTTTATTTAGGGTCCCGTACCCAAAGGGTGCCAACGGGACCCTATTACTAAGCGTCCGCTGTCTATCTGTCCGTCCGTCTGTCTGTCAGCGGGTTGTATCTCATGAACCGTAATAGGTAGACAGTTGAAATTTTCAATGTGTGTATTTCTATTGCCGCTATAACAACAAATAATATAAATAAAATAAAGTCATGAATTAAAGAGAGTCTCCATACAGAAACGTGTTTATTTTGGCTTTTTTGCCTTGTGGTACGGAACCCTTCGCGTCCGAGTCCGACTGGCCGACTTGACCGCTTTTTTTCTTATAGTAAGTAATATTAAACTTTTCTCTTTAAACCAAAACTGCCTAAGTCAAAAAATTCGTGCAAAAACAAGGCCGGACAGAGTTCGGACGAGGGATCAAAAAGCCCTCAATATTAATGGTAATTTTTCCGTAACAACTGCTTGACCTGTGAAGGACCCGAATAACTCGGGATTCCATCTTTGTCCCGTTACAGGAAAAACTCGTCGATATTACAAATGAGATTTCTTTTTTCTTGTACAATAATACGCAATTGACAGTGTTTTTATTATGTATCTTTTTGGTCTGACACTGACAGTGATTGGTTGGAAAAAAAGATGATTGTCCAATAAGGTTCATTTTGTAATGTAGAGCTCTGCGCAGTCGACTGACACCACATCAAACGAAGCACAATGGAAAAAACACACCCACACCAGACACACACCACACGCACATCACACACACACACCACACAAACATACACACGCACCATACCATACCTGATATCACCTCTCTAGTCTCCACTCTGGAATTCACACTCTGAGCCCCAAGATACAGACTCTGTCTAGTTTGGGGCTCACTAGCAAGTACCATACCATATACCTAACTTCAAAAGGATTACAGTTGACTGTTGTAGGGTACTTTAGTGCTGTTATAACTCATTAACATCATAATTAGCGTATAATGTTCCCACAGCTGGGACACAGGCCTTCTCTTTGCGAGAGGGAGTGAAGAGCTGAAGGCCAATTCTCGTAATTAAAAACGTTCAAAATCTAGTCGCAATCTCATCTCAGTGACAATATTTTTTTTTTATTGGAACGAAGTTCCTTATCGCGCGTTGCGAAAGGAAGGAGACGGAAAAAATTAAGATCAAAAGTTGGAACGACACTTTTTGCTATAGTTGTAAGCCGTGCGGCGCGCGGCGTGCGCGTGTTTCTCTGTCTGTCTCTCTCTCTCTCTCTCTTTGAACTTCGTTCCATCCGGGTGTCCCTTGACACCTCTCAAGTTTTATTATTTTAAAACTTAAAATGATATTAAAACGTTGTCCCACACTAGGAATTTCTCCCGTGTCGTGGGTGCGTCATCAATGTCAAAAACTTGTCAAAATTATAGGGAAATTAGAGGTATTTTTGACAGATTGAGACTGAGATCAGACTGTGAACGTTCTTAGAATTACGGGAACGTGATTCGCAACAGTTTTCATTAACTTTGACGGCTGGCAAAATTATTCTGTGAGAGTAGTGAGTGACCCAGTGGCATAGTATAATCAGCGTATAATGTTCCCACTGCTGGGACACAGGCCTCCTCTCTGTGAGAGTGAGTGGGCCGTAATCTACCACGCTGGTCCAGTGCGGGTTGGTAGATGTCACATGTCTTCGAATTTTTGGGATGCCGTTTTAAGAGGAATGTTGATGAAATTATTTACAAAAAAAGTAATGCGCCTATCTGGGTTTGAACCTACGAACCACAAGTTAACACAGGGCCACCACAACCCCGCCACGCTGCTACCTTAGAATTTTTGTCAATCATGCTGGTGGTCGACCATTTAGATACCTTGACTTGTTTTGTTCCAAACCCATAATTAATTAATGAATTTTAAAATTTACGAAGTAAAAATCATCATCTACCTAGCCTTTTCTCTTTGACCAGCTGCAGCTACCGACTGCCTATCTGACCTCCACAACCCAGTTACTGGGTAATACGAAAGCCCTTGGTAAGGCTGGTTGTTAAGACTTTCGGTCTTCTGACTACCCGTAACGACTGTCACAGATCCACGAATGGCAGCCGGGACCAACGGCTTGGCGTGTTTTCCGAGGCACGGAGGGGTCTTGGTAATGTAAAGATGGTCACCCATCCACGGACCAACCGCGGCAAGCGTAGCTTAACCTTGCGGCACAAACCCCTCGTAATAGAAATGACATTAAAATTACAGCGTTTTAGGAAAACCTAGTATTAGAAATGAAACCAACATTTGTTTACCAACGAATGCATAACTATATTGACTATCCACCTTGGTATGTTAACCGGAAAATGCTCACAACAGCCCAGATTTCCCCAGTCAGACAAACAGCCCATATTCCTATATCAGATAATATTATATTTTAAATTGCCATTCTATCTACCTGAATGTTAATACTTGAAACACAAACACTCAACCGAACATTCTCTCTTTACAATATCGCCCACGTATTATTTATCTCACAATTTATAGTCCGACATTATGGGAAAAGCGACATTCTCCACTTTCATTCAACTGACAAGCGAGTAAGCAAGCTGAAGTGGCAGGCTGGCCATGTTTGTCGAAGGACCGTTTGCCGGTGGAGCAGAAGAGTCCGCCCAAAGTAATTAAATCACTACTCCATAGCCGCAGGAGAACCAAGTAACCGACATAGCCCGAAGAACTGCCAAACTTTGGGCAGGGCACATTGCTCGCAGAACAGATGGCCGATGGAGCCGAAAGGTTCTGGAGTGGCAACCGCGTACCGGATGACGTAGCGTTGGAACGGCTTTTTTTTCTCGGGTTGGAAAATCCTCATCGATGTCCGCCGCCCTGGTGTGGAGCGTTGGAAGGCCTCCCACAAGGTTACTAACGACCTTGTGAAGGCCGCAGAAACCCGTTGGATGCGAGAAACACAGAACCGGTCGAAGTGGGGCTTGCTTGGGGAGGCCTATGTTCAGCAGTGGACGTCTTTCGGCTGAAATAATGGTGATGATGACTCCATATCACTTACGGACATAAGATTACTTCGGGGCACGAACTAAGAATTAATGACAACACGATTTGAAAGCTGTCCATACGCCCGATGTGTATTTCCAGCCCGAAAAAAATATTTGACACTTCTTTCGTCAGATCAACTAGTTTCGGAAGGGCCTGATATTCGTTGACGGACTTAAAGAGTACACCCTGGAATGGAAACCGCGTATCGGTAAACGTAGTGTGGGCCGCCTCCCAGCTAGATTTACCGACGACCTAGTAAGGTGACTGGGACAGACTGGATGCGGAGGACAGGGTGTGGTGGCGCAGCCTGGGAGAGGAGTCCAGCAGTGGGCTGCGATAGGCTGAATTGATTCATTGAAGGTCATTTCTACTGAAGACAATACTACAAACCAACCTCGACCTTCAACAGTTATGGGAACAGCAAGGTTAATTGAGTGAGCGTCACATGTGTTCTTGTGAAATTATGCGAATGCTCCACATAAACCTTGACTAGTAATTAAAACTCTATTGAAGTCGAACTGTTGGCTGTTAAGACGCTGAATAAAGGAAGTGATGCCAGTTAACACAAATATTTAACTTATTATGCAAACTACAAATTAACATTAACTACAAAATATTAAAACCTGTATAAAAAAATATGGCTACGGGTAGTCAGTAGCCCGTATGTCTGACAATCAATCTTGCCAAGGAGTATCATATTGCACAGTAATTGGGTTGCGGAGGCCAGACAGGCAGTAGCTCCATGTATAATACTGGTACTCGGCTGCATCCGGTTAGACTGGAAGTAGACCCTAATATATTTGGGAAAAGGCTAGGCAGATGATGATGAATAAAAGGCGTAGACAAAAGAGAGATCATTGACAAATAAAAGCGTTCATTCCTTTAGAACCCAAAAACGTTTCTACTCGTGCAGAATCAATTTTGTCACCCTCCCTTCAACTGCAACTCCCCACGTCGAAGTCCGGGCGACTACGGGGCGACCCTAGCCTCCGTTTCCCAGTATACAATTAAGGGCGCCCACCCATCTGCGTATTTTCCAGTGAAGCAGTAAAATCCATCCGGCACAACTGTTACTTTTCCCTCATGACCCTTCTACTATAGCGGTTTTCAAAGCCGTTATGCTGAGTAGGATATTTTAAAGCAAAGTAGGTACAGTGAAAAAAATTCACTGTACAGTCACGAGCAAAAGTATGTATACAGTCAGCTTTTTTCAAAAGCGATTTACTCCTTTATTTTTTAATGAAATTTTATGTTGTTACGAATATAGTAGTTTCGAACCCATAGGTTTATATAATGTGTCGTATTTCAACGTTGCAGTCGTTATTTCACGAAAAAACCGCAATTAAAAGTGGCCATGTGTTGACATATTGGTGCTCGTGACTGTACCTACTTTGCTGTGTACCTGCTGTGCTAAAAGTAGTGTGTCTTTGAAATATTGGATTGGTTTTTTGGAGAAGAAAAAACACTCTCATGTAGCGTCGCGTCGCATTAGGAAAATAAAATATTAGTGAGTCTTGGCGTAACAACACACCACAAAAAAACTGTTATGTTTTTTGTTTTTGGTGGTGTGTTGTAACATCATGCCTGTATTCCCCATAGGGTTAGGCAGAAGTGTACCTATAGTAGTATAGTATCCCATATAATAGGGGTCAAGCATAATGCCACCACCAAACCACGTGAAAATCCTACAGCCTAAAAAATTAAATAAATAAAAAATAAATAATAAATAAAAAAAAAAAATAAACTAATAAATTTGTGATACAATCCCCATTGTATCACAAATTTTCATAAAATCTTGCTCGCACCGCACTTAGTAACCATCAAAGACATGCAAATCTTGTCACGTTGAACTATAAATCAGATTAAACAATGCTTCCTTGAGATCAAGATGACTTATGAATACATTCCTAGGACAGCTTCTGAGAAACACTTAGCTGCACTTATCCTAGTCTACGCATGACAAACGCGTTAAGATGTCGAATGGGCTATTTTTAACCCTAATCATTATAAATATGACATTAAGGCTGCTTTTCTTACATAATCTCAGAAATAAAAGATCTTTATTAGCAAAATTTGTATTTTTTAACCAACCAGTTTTAACCCCTAGTTCACTGGACTTAATTTTTTGCCAATAAGGAATACGTGGCGTTTCCCTGTCACCCTGTATATTTAAAGACCTGAATACCTTTCAGAGTTTGCAAGGTATGAGCCCACCAACACGGACTCCATAGAACCATTAAGGTCAGTCACTTATCCAGTAATCGACTTAAAACCCAGTCGAACCAGTACAGGAGCCACCCACAAGCATCTATCTTTTTTCAATCTTTATCTTTACTACGAACACGTACGTACAGTAGGCCGCACGTCAGTAGTAACACTTTAAGCTGGCCTAATAATAGGTAGGTAATAAGTAATACGGGCTGGTGTCCGCAGCTCCACGTCAATGCGCGTATTTTGCGTACGGGTGGAAAATCGATAATATGATCCACCCCAGCTCCTCAAGGAAGCCCAGCAACTCCTTGATTAACTGACCGTCTCACGGAGGGTACCTGGGTTACCGAAATACTTTGCCCTGTGGGTGGCGACACTGGCGACCACCGGGCAGTTTAGAAGCGCATGAGCTGCTGACTCGTCGTCCTCCATGCAGGGCCTGCACAGCGGACTGTCTGTGAGTCCTATGAGCTGGCCTTACATATGACAGAGTTTCAATAGAATAAGAGGCCAGTTTAAACTGGTTTTATTACCATTGATGTGCGGCCTACCGTACATACTGTACATAGCAACTTAGTAGTAACTGTTCATCACGTCGCGACTCGGGTCTACATTCCCAGGCTAAAGATAGACCAAACAGCTAACATTAGCGTTGAGAACAATTACCGGTTCCACGAGTATCTTACACTTTAGGAATTTTGAACATGTAGTAAAGTTTTATGGAGACGCAGTTAAGGCGACAGCGTCAGGGTTACCCGCGAAATTCTATTTTTCTTAGGTTTTTTGCAATTTGCAGGTCAGTATCAACTAACACACTATCAATCACAATCGGAATCATTTCGAAGGATATTGCTAATCCAATGCTTCATATGTTCGAAAAAATTGTCTACTCAACAACGTAAATAACGGAATGAATGTTGTTGAACTGACAAAATGAAAGCCATTTCCATTCTTAGTCTCAGGTATGTTGATTTAAATATGATTCGTAGCAAATATTTATTTATAGAATTATAACCATAAAAATCTCTCTACGTTCGTATTACCTATTTCATGAAATCATGTCATTTGAGGTAAATTCTAACTTAAGGAGTTACTATATTGCTGATTTTAAAGATTATAATTCCTACGTCGCGAATAATATTTTAATCATAATACAACCTGACAATGACCTGCAAATTGTAAAAAACGTAAGTAAAGAATTTCGCGGGCTACCGTAGCGCATCCCCCTTAACATATCCGAAGATGGTCTAGACGTAATTCTTGAGTAATTTTGTTAGGCACGAGTTGGTTGCAAGTATGTGTGAATGATTAGCTGTCTTGTAGTTATTCGGTCTTATTACAAAAAATTGCTTAAGTACTGGTTTAAACCAAGACTAAAAAGTCTAGGATTGTGACGGTATTAAGATTAGTACCAGGATCAAAATGTGTCCCGATTACAAAACGAAGAATAACTGAGGATCTGTTAGTACCAAAGAAAGTCCATGGTTCAAATAATATCCACAGATAAGAAATAAAAATGGCATTCTTTCATTCGTTCGTACAGGCTTTATTTGAAGCAACATTCTGTTTCTCTAAATAGTGATATTATAATAACACTTGAAATGATTTAATAATTATTTATCAGTACAAAAATATGTCATAAATGGTTCTTTGTTTGGATTACAATATAATGAACAAGAACAACTTGTACTTTTGGCGCGCTGATCATAATCAAGTTGTTATATTTTTAACACCTCTAGCGTGAAATGGAGCAAATTACATTCGGCGACAGCCCGCGTCATTTGAAGCGAATGTTTATCTTTTGAAGAAACAAATAATACAATTCTTATTTTTATTCGTTATGGTTTGTTCGTGAGTAGATGTGTCCGATTATGCCTCGTAATAGGCAACGAAACCGTTGGTTGCTTCATTAAACTAAAACACCTCTCCATCGTCTTCCGGGTATATATGGCTGCTGTTATACCTCTCTTCTTGTGGTGTTGTGGGGTTACGCAATGGTGTAAATAAATAAGGAGTGCAGTGATAGCCACAGCCACCGAATAATATTCCAGATAAAGCGCCAGCCTCAAACCTCAGTTTCAATCTACATCCTCGGAATATTCTGGAGTCATGGTCCACGTCATCTGGTAACAATGTCCATGATTTTCAGGCCAGCATCACAAACCGCCTGAAAAGTGACCGCATATTAGATCTTTAGACTCGTACTCTGTTATTTTAATATGACAAATAAAACAATAATATTGGGATATTATTTGGATTTTATTTAATGTAATGTTAGCATTGTCCAAGGGTACTTACTTCATGGCGAGCCCAGTTGTGTAAGTGTTGGGTTTGGATCCTTGCGGAATAAGTGGACTGTATTATCAATAAGGAACTGGTTTATTTAATACAATAATGTTACAAAATAATATAATAATCCCGACAGCGTTATTTCGTTGTTACGCGGGTGCGCGTGTGTCCTATGCGTAAACCACTTGCACTTCAGGACTCAATGGGCATCCTCGAGGGTCGTGGAGTAAATCTTCACGTAAAACATCCATAATTTTTTCCCGAAAACGTTTTGTGAACCTATACTTATATTTAAAATCTTCGTTACTCAATTTAAAAGGATTTACATGATGACGACATCTGTAAGGTCGCCGAGACGTCTCCAGCATAACCAAATCCATCAAATCAATTATAACAATATCCATTTTTGACGATTTGTAAATAAAAAGACACAATAATAATCAATGCTAACCTCAAATAATTTAGTACCGATGTCAAATCCATGGTTAAACTAGGGGTCTCGGCGGACTAACTTTAGTACCTTAGTTAGTTCAAGAACTAGTGATAAACTTCATTTTGTAATAACGTTTTATTTAGTCATGGTTTAAACCTAGTAACAATCCCAGTACTAAATTTAGATCGTGTTTTGGAATAAGACGGTTTAAGTTTAAATCATTATGCCTCCTGTACACAGGCTATAAAACCAACCGCAAAATGGCTTATTTAACTAGGAAACTACATAACTATTTGCTTTTCCTGTCATTCTATGACTACTTTATGCTCTATTATATAATAACTAAAACCTCATTTCAGTACATTGCTTTAGCACACTAGCTGGCTCGATAGACGTTGTCCTGTCCTTTCAATAATATTCTTTAAAAAAAAACTCGTATAAAAGCACTTTCAGATTTTTCCAAATTCAAAATTTTCCAGGCATGATTTCCAATTTTCCTTTCCGTAAAAACCTTATTCAGACTTTACGAACACCTTAAAATAGTTTTTTTTTTTTCTGAGTATGAACAACTTTCAAACAGAGGGGCAATTCTCGTAATTTTAAGACCGTTCACAGTCTGATTCTGATCTCAGTCTCAATCTGTCAAAAAATAAAAAGTTTTTGACGTTTATTTTGTTTGTCGCTGAGATGAGACCGACTAGATTTTGGCCATAGAGAAAAATAGAATAGACTAGATTTTGAACGTTTTAAATTACGAGAATTAGCTTTCAGGTCTTCGTTTTCTGATCTGTTTTTTATCTGTAATATTTATGGCGTACGTAATAAAGAGTATTCTATTCTGAGATATCTTATTCATGAAATTCAAACCACTTTCACATTGTGTCACATCTTGGATTTCCCCTCTCACGGCGCCAAGTTATACGGTATTTTAGATCCAAAGATTCAAATGATTCCTCGGAAAGCACGTTAAACCGTTGGTCCCGTCTGCAATTCGTAGATATTTGACAGTCGTTACGGGTAGTCAGAAGCTTGAAAGTCTGACAACCAGTCTTACCAAGGGGTATCGTGTTACCCAGTAACTGGGTTGTGGAGGTCAGATAAGCAGTCGCTCTATGTAAATACTGGTATTCAGCTGCATCCGGTTAGACTGGAACCCGAGGCATATAGATTGTGGCTAAGTTCACATATTCATGAAATTCAAACCACTTTCACATTCTGTGACTTCTTGGAATTCCCTCCCATGGCGCCATGTAAAACGGTATTTTAAATCGAAAGATTCGAATGATTTTATCAAGTCAAAATGACAACGTTGCGTGCACGTAGTATGTCTTACAGTTTCCGAGAAGTCATTACTACTGCCTAGTAGTTTAGTGCTTTAGAATCTGCGCCCACTGCACGGCACGTCAGGGGATCCTTCGGCATCACTACAAGAGCATACTGCCGGCAACGACGCCGCGACGTCCTTAGGCAAGCCGAAGCGTACTACGCGACATAGCGCTCGCGCGTTCTTTTCATAACAGTCAGCCCAGGTACGCAAGGGCGATTTTTTTCGTACACTGGATTTGTAACGCTCTGCTTAGCGCCGAGAGTTCATAATCTAACAGTGCTTTTTCGACGCTTTGGGATGCACTCTGTTACGATTCTCAACGCTCGGCTTAAAAAGGTCGGCCGAAGGTTGAAAATCCATTGCGCGATAAAATCCCTCTACGATATCTTTACGTCCATGCGTACCTATGTGGGCGGTAAGGCTGCCGAAGCATCCCGAGATATGCCGAGGTATTCCGAGGGATGCCGAGGTATCCCGAACGCTGCCGACCTAAGCATACCGTAGCTTTATTTTGTGCCCACGACGATGATCATAATTTTTTTTATTTTATTGTAATACTATTAAGTTATTTCTATTCATCGCATAAAAATCTCTTGCCATGCCGTGCCGCCAGTGGGCACAGGCCCCTAATCTTCAGCACTTACGATGATTGCACCTAGCTATGCCATTAGGCAATGCTAATTACGCAATCCTAGCAAGGATTGTAATAATAATATTGAAACATGTAGACAACAAAACGTTGGGAAAAACGTTGAATGAAGAAATACATGATAGCTGTTAGCTGTTTATAGAATTTGAGCTGTCGATCGTGCTGTATCATTGTTCTTGTGTGGCATCATCGTTTACAATTGGTTTTGGTCTATTGTCTTTGTTAATGTAACATTAGTATTACTGAAGTCCTAGCACGAACGCGAGGCGTTAATGTATCGTAAATCAGAACGATTTTTTTATTGAAAACACAAGTATCTCATAGTTTTTTTTTTTTTCTTTTAGCCTATACTGTCCTACTGCTGTCCCCCATACTCTTACACTATCTTATAGTAATTTGGTTAAAAAATAATCGAGAAGCATAATTAGGTGCGCTACTCTCTGCGCAGTACCTCACCCCTCACCCCCATTGACACGTGAATTTGTTACTGCACAGCGACTCGCCTCATGTTCCGACCCGCCATAAAAGTTGAATCGGGCTGTATCACCCATTTAAAAAGTAGTCTTATAATTAAGTAAATATTAGGTGCGGAAAGAGTATTTCTATCGAGCTCACGTTACATTTACTCCGGGCGTTCGTGCTTGGCCCACAGAGTATCGTATAGCCTTCTGTGTGACTGTGTCCCAAATATTGCCCCCGCAAATTCTCTAAAAAATCAACTGAAAATACAGAACTTTGACTATCCATCACCATCATCATCAGCTGTCTAGCCTTTTCCCGACTATGTTGGGGTCGGCTTCCAGTCTAACCGGGTGCAGGTGAATACCAATACATGAAGCGACTGAGAACTTTGACTATCCATAACTAATCTTTTCCCATACCGTACCACATTTCAATCATGCCCAAGGAAAGTAGGATCTACGTATGATGACGTAAGCGTTAGTGTTGTTGCCTTCACACTTGCGAGCAGCCTTGTGATGATAAATGGGTCAATTATTACTGGTGTCTGCCCTTGTAAGGGACCGCTTACAGTGCCGGAAGACTTTAGTGAATTGGAACTTAGGAAATGTTTTTATTAATAGGAGCGAGGTGATGTTACTTGTCAATTATTGTAATAAAAGTATTATTTATTATTGCCAATGGGATATTGATTCTATATGTTATTAACAATGTGAGGGGCCCGTGGCTAAATAATAGAAGCCGCACAGGTCGATCGGTCAGGTTAAGCTACGCTGGCCGCGGTCGGTCTGTGGATGGGTGACCATCTTTACAACCGAGACCCCTCCGTGCCTCGGAAAGCACGTTAAGTCGTTGGTCCCGGCTGTCATTCGTGGATCTTTGACAGTCGTTACGGGTAGTCAGAAGCCCGAAAGTCTGACAACCAGTCTTACCAAGGGGTATCGTATTACCCAATAACTGGGTTGTGGAGGTCAGATAGGCAGTCGCTCCATGTAAAATACTGGTATTCAGCTGCATCCGGTTAGACTGGAAGCCGACCCCAACATAGTTGGGAAAAGGCTAGGCAGATGATGATGATGTTATTAACAATGTATAGATATTATCGACATTCGCCAGGTGACTCATAATAATCAATCTTCCCACTGCTGGGACACAGGCCGCCTCTCTGTGAGGTCTGGGCTGTAATCTACCACGCGGACCCAGTGAGGGTTGGTAGGTCACATGCACAGTCACATGTCTACGGATTTTTGGTTCATAAGTACCACGTAAAAAAATTCTATATTTACGCCTGTAATTTATATGGTGTATGTACAGTCACGAACAAAAGTATGTATACACTCGGCTTTATTCAAAAGCGAGTTACTCCTTTATTTTTTTATGAAATTTTATGTTGTTACGAACATAGCATTTTCGAACCCATAGGTTTATGTAATGTGTCATATTTCAACGTTGCCATCGTTATTTCACGAAAAAATCACAATTGAAAGTTGCCAAGTGTTGACATATTGGTGCTCGTGACTGTAGGTACATAATAAAGAGGATCCTATTCATGTAATAGACGGGGAGATGAATCTTGTTGTTGTTTTGCTATTTCTTTAATTGGTATGTTCCTAATATGCTCCACCATTAATAACTCCGAACTGACTAACAATTGGCAAAAGTCGTGTTAGAAGCAAAGCTCTTTCTATTGGTATAATATCTTATGGCTATTTGCCAACTTACTGCAGTTTCATCGACCCTTAGGTCCTAATCTATTGCGTCATTATTGTAACAATTTCTCACAGCTGTCCGTCCGACAATAGGGCTCTCGTCTAAATTGCCGAGTGCTGACAATTCCTACCAATCACTCGGATCTGGTGCATCCTGCGCTCATGAGTTACTTCCTATTGATACTGGCGTGAAGTGGTGCAGAGTAGACATTCATGACTCATGGCAGATTCCAGAGGAAGGGCCATACTAATATTATAAAATAGCTTCCGCCGGCGGCTTCGCTCGCGTGGTATGTCGATAAAAAGTCAAAAAGCCCCAGGGTTTCTTCCCCAGGGTTTAAAGTATCCCCATACTAAATCTCATCAAAATCCGTCCAGCCGTTTCAGAGATTAGCCGGAACAATCATACAGACAAATTTAAAAAATTACTTTTTTATAAATACAACCGTATATACTTTCATATACATTTAGTAAAAAGCTGTTATTTTAACATTACAAACATATCTATATAGATGCGAAAACAACTCTGCCTGTTACCTTTTCACGACTCATCGTGAAGTTTGTTAGATATAGCAGAGTAGAGACTGACATGGGCTACTTTTCAGCCTGAATATTTGTATTAAAAATGATGAAACATGACATACATAAGCAGTGGCGTAACAATAGGGTGGCAGGAGTGGCAAAATGCCACGGGCCCCTAGCCGAAGGGGGCCCCCGGCCCGAGAGAGCCATGAACACAGGAAGATCTTAACATACCTAAGTATAGAAATGCAAACTTTCGACCACTAGAACAAAGAAGTAGTCAGGTATTCCATTTTGCAGGGCAAATTACGAAATCTACGCGGACGAACTCGCGGGCGTAATGCCAGTAAAAAAAGAAATTATAACGTTGGTTCAGCTTCTTTACATTGAGGGAGGGCCCTACCAATACCATGAATTTACCACGGGCCCCAAAGGGTATAGTTACGCCACTGTGCATAGGTTAGGTACACACAAACGAAGTCGCGGGCAACATCTAGTAGGTAATCAATAAGTTTTTATTAAGATAACAGGAGTTTAAGTCTATGCAGCTGCTTTCATCATACACATATTCTAATTACTTTAAAAATTGGTTCAACTTATTCTGTAGAAGATGGCGGGACGGGCTGGACAAAACAAACGACCAGTGGTCTACTTTAACCCTGGATCGAAAGAGCTGGAAGTCCTGGGGACCTTTGCCCAACAGTGGGATGATGCAGACTAACAGTAACAGTAAGTTATTCAATCAATTTAACCTTTACACTAGCATACTAAAACTTGCAAAAAAAAATGTGTTAGGTTTATAGTATCTACATTCCATATAAGACCACATCCAACACATTTTAGGTCAAGCAACTTGTATTGCAACTGACGTATTTATAATGTGACCACGCTTCAGAGATTCGTGGGATAATCCACTTTTTTGTGCAGATTTTAAAATCTAATAACATAAAATTAAAGCTTACATTGGTATGGATTATCAGAGAATATATCTCTATCAAACTGGAAATACCCTCCCAAATAACTTATGCAAATTATAAAAACCTTTTTTTGTCAGATTCAGTAGGTATTTTTTGTGCTTATGTAAGTGATTCTTTAAAATTCACTGGAGCAAAAATATTTAAATCCTATGCTGAAACAAGTTACTTATTTTACCGAAGTTTTTATTTACTTGTTTTGCGGCCACAGCGGTGGCAGTTTTCTTCAATGCTAGTCAAAGACATCATGAAATTGAAAAAAATTACACCGGAAGACACCGAATTCATGCAAGATAATAAAAACTAACGTACCTAATAGTGATACAACTTACTACTAGCAACATTATCATCAATTACATCAACCGATTGATATACCATGGAAGCTTCCAGGGTTATCTCTTATCAGATAGCGAACTAATTTCGCCACTAACCTAATCCGATGGTGACTGATAACCTAAGTTCAACCGAGTGGAGAAGCGGCCATTTTTAAGCGGCCAGAAATTAATAGAAGTAAAAATGTAGAAGAGATAAGTTATTGGCAATGCTGAATGCATGAAGCCAGCGCCAAAACGCATATCCAAGATGGACTTAACTCATTAGACAGACTAGGTTTTGAAGAATTACCTACTCGACGTGAAGTATATTTGGGATTATTGCTGGTGGTAAAAGGAAGACCAAAGAAAAGATGGAAGGATTGTGTGAGGGATGTTTGTTGCGCCACTTCTCCCCAGCGAAAGAACTAGGAAGTGGTGTGTAGGACTTTTGACGTTCGAAAAGTGCCGATTCTCAGCCGAGTTTGAATAAATGACTGTTGGTATATTGGCGTGGCTAGCTGTCATATTGTATGGCAAATAATTTAAGTTTCTTGTAATGGTTATTACTGAACATAGGTTCCTAGTATTGTATACATGCACTATATTCTAACTGAACAGACAGCTGTGCTGCTGGGAAGTTTGTTGCGCCACTTCTTCTTCCCAGCGATAGCACTAGGAAGTGGTGAAGGGCGGGCGTTTCTGGGGGACTGTCTTTTGTAATTTTGACGTTCGAAAAGTGCTGACTCTCAGCCTAATTTGAATAAACGACATTTGATTTGATTGATTTGACTTTTGATTTTGATGATATGAAAGAAAAAGTAGTGAATATTAAAGTGACTACTGACATGAGGGATTGGAAGAAAAAAACCGACCCCAAGTAACATGGGCAGGAAGATCATCACTGGCGGATTAAGGTTGGAAGAAATAGCGCTCATATGGAAAGTATCCATCAATAGCCTGTGATCTTGATTGATAGGCGTAAATATAATAAAAGAGGGATGAAAAGCGGCTACATCGAACATACATACTACAAAGCAAATGACGATAGCATGATTAATTTAGGTATACCCTAAATTAATCATGCTATCGTCATTTGCTTTGCACCCTAAATTAAAATCCTCGTAAAACTATAAAGGCTAAGAGTAAGTACGTCATGTGAACAAATTTACTGCGCAGTCTGGAAAAACTCCAGTTAGGTCATCTAAGACGTAGCTTTATATCCGAATCTAAGTTTTATTGGTGTAATAATTGTTTAATCTAGTCTTAGGCGGCTTAAACTGCCTTTGAGAGGTCGTGTGTGACTTTGTACTGGTTTTACACGTTCTGGGTAACTTAATTTAGTTTTTGCTTCGAAATTAAAATATGTTAATCATTGAGCTATTGAAACCATAATTTATTTTTTATATTGAGCACGGAGTAGTTGCTTTTTTGCAAATCAAGTAAATTTGTACGCACGGCTACACATTAAGCAATACATGACCAGTATAAGCTGAGTTCTGATTGTACGAAAGACCTATACTATGTAAGGTCAGCGAAAACTGCCGTGTGTACTGTCGCTAGCACTTCAAGCTACTACAATCTGTCAAATTTCAACTTTATCGCTAAAGCATGTATAACAATCTTGAACCTAATTTAGGTTCAAGATAGATTGGGAAAATTTGACAGTTTCGGGTAGCTTGAGCTGCTGGCGTCGCGTCTGTACATGCTTGTAAGAAAGGTATAAGTTCGGTAGTAAGAATATTGGAGCACAATTATCGTCATATCAGCCTGGGGGCCTACTCCGAAGTGCAAAGTGCGAATGTTCGGCTCGGACCGACACATGGCCGAACCGAATATTATTGAAAAATTCGAAAAAAGTTCGGATCGGCTCAGTTGGGTCGGGACCATAGTCAATATTCGAAAGAGTGTAGGAGTGTAGGATCGGAACCGACCGAACCAAATAGTAACTTCGTAGCAGGAAACGGCCGAACATTCGGCCGATACTACTTCGGAGTAGACACCCTGGAATCGCCCAATGCTGAGTAAAGGCATCCTTTCCTTTCTACCATATTTAGGCATGCATATTAATATTACATACAATGTGTCATCCCGTAGCTAATGCTTACATTTCTTAACACTTAAACAATCAATAAACCCTAAAAGAAATAAACAAACAATAAATATTCGCGCATGTGTTAGTAAAACAATAAGTGTCTCACTGACACATTCGTAGAAAAAAAATTGCAAGCCTTTTTATAAGGTAACCATGTTAGTAACCATTTCTCGGACAGTCCGAATTCAGTGGCGAACGTGGCGATTCATGCAACCGTAGAGTGACTGTGCCAAATGAAAAATTAAAAAATAAATTTAAATTAAGTTATTAAATGGAAGGTAACGGATATTTAAATGAATCCAGATGGTATATTAATTAAATTAACATTGAAATGTCGCCTTAACCTCATAAAAAATATAGCCGAGATTACTTTTATTTTGCAAAAATATATTTTGAATAGTTTAATAATTTGGAAGCAGGTTAAAGGATGTTGTAGACTTGCTAGGTATTTTTTTGCTAACAATTTGCGCACTAATGTACGCTTTTTAATACCTGTGAGGAAAACTTAGTTTTGTTTTAGTTTATTCTTAATCTAGTTGAGTTCTTGATATTTTTTGTCAAATCGGTATATCTACTCAAACGCTTCTCATAAGCAGATCTATTTTGGTAAAATGCTTGTTTAGATGAAAAATATGTCGCAAACGCAGTTAACTATTATATTGGCATCTTAAAAGCAATTTGCTACATTCTTCTGGTGAAAACAGTAGCGAATCTTGTCTTGTCTACCTTCATCGCTCAAATTCCAGAATCAATATCCTGCTTCTTTTACTGCCATTGCCTGGATATTTATTATTTAAAAAACAAGTTTTACAGGACAGACATTAATACTTACTTAGTACAGTCACGAGCACCAATATGTCAACACTTGGCAACTTTCAATTGTGATTTTTTCGTGAAATAACGAATGCAACGTTGAAATACGACACATTACATAAACCTATAGGTTCGAAAATGCTATTGTTAGTAACAACATCAAATTTCATCAAAAAATAAAGGAGCAAATCGCTTTTGAATAAAGCCGAGTGTATACACACTTTTGTTCGTGACTGTACGTAAGTGTATACGGCAAGTAAAAGTTGCATTCGAGGAATATAAATGAGTTTTAATTCTAAGGTGCAGCAAACAGAGTTCTTGAGAGATTTGATTATTTCGAATTCTTTGTAAAACAACACTACATTTAAAGTTATGGAGACGAAACTAAAGATATATTATGATCAAATATTACATTGCATTAAATTCATAATTATTATCAAATAAAAAAACACATTCTAGACAAAATATTATTAAAACACGATAAATTTTACGTTTTTATTATCTTGGCAATGACATTTTAATAGATTTTACCTCTAAAACAACCTTATTTCAGTGTTTGTGCGTTAGATATGCATAAGGAGCCACAGGCGATGGTTTTCAAACGTTTTCCACATCGATTGAGGTGTGGCAACTTGCTTTTGCTGCTATAAAACCGACTTGAGGTTGTCAACTTTTTGGCTGATGCAATAGGGTGGCTGGCTTGCGTGATGCTTGTTTATCCTTTGCAAGTTCATAAGCGATCAAGCAAGATGAAATCAACGGCTCTTTGATAAAAAGGTGAAAATTGTATATCGGGGTTGGCTTTAGGTAACTGTTGGACTTCCAGTTCGTGTTATTTGAGCACACACACACATAGGTAGCAACCTGATCGCAATCTCACACAGGTTTGTGATATAACTGGGTTTTTAATTTAATGTAACTACCTATAAATGCCTTGTGCAACCTCGGCTTGCACAAAATAAGTTCTAATACGCTTCAACAACTTGTAATTTGCAAAAGGTTTGTAATAGAAAGCTATATTTAATGTGCTGTGGACGTTTGTACTGTTATAATTGCTAGAACAACCGATGTTTAATCAAAGCAGCTGTTTGTCTGCTAGGCCTATAAGCATAATTTACCTGCGCTTTTGTGATTATATGAATGAGTGAACTCCTAAATTGATCGGATTGTAAGTAATGTTTTTAATGGGCAGTAGTACATATCATCTTCCGCATATAGCAGATCACTACTAGACATTTGCTTCGACAATGCACGCCACCTATCTAGATCTTCAGCCACAGTTATCTCATGTAGCTGCTTCTCTGAGCCTATACGTATGTTTCATAAATGGAGTAATGGTTCCTAAAAAAATATAAACCTGTTTTGATATGTTTTGGTTTCGAAATAAGAGTATTAATCTCGTTAGGAAAGCAACGCTAATAATAATAATTGCAATAATAGGTATTAAAAAAGGAGTCTATAATTTCAAAAACACGATTATAATATTTCAACCTTATTTGACGAAAATAATATAATATCCGAATCTGTTATTTTGGTCACTCTGTTAATTTTCAAATAGATTATTAATATATTCACAAGGATACTATAAAATCCAGATATAACTAGTTGATCTTTTGGCAAAACCGATTCTAGTTTTTTTAATGTCACGCGGTTGGTCAGTGTTACTACTGCGAGTAGGTTATTTTGAATAAGTTTTTTTTAAACATGTTTAAGTAGCGCCTATAAATAACTCCTTAGAACTACTTTCTCAATACATTATTTGCCCTTTCTACACAATGAGAAGTAAATATTGCTAATAACTTATCACAATCACAACGACCTTCTGTCACAATTGTTAAAGGAATATTAATTATGTAAGTGTTCATTGAAATAGATAACTATGACTTGACGACAAACACAAAAATATTATGCGGTAACTCAATAATGAGAAAATATGTAATGTGGGAGGGTCCCGTACACCTCTGCCTTCCTTCCGAATAAAAGCGTGATATTATGTCAGGAATAAGAATAAGCCACCCTCAATCCTACAATACCATTACCCAAATAGTATTCTACAGTGTCCGCACTGTGCACGTCACTTCTCAGCCAATATAGGCTACATTAGCCACATAGGAGCACACGCTCGTAAACTCGTAACCCATAGCCGAAATCGTCATGGGAATATTATGTCAGGTAGCTCACGAACTCATTACAGACCATCATTTAGGTAAATCTAAAATTCTAAATACGTTACTGTCTCTAAGATCTAATTAGCGTAAGCTCCTAGTAGTTGAAGTAAACAGTAAACTCCTTTGAATAGCCAACACGTGGCAGTGATAAACAATAAAATTTCTAGCAACAAATGTTTAATAGCTAGAAACACGTGCCATGTGGAGTAATAAATACTAATAATTAACTCGGACTTAGTTGACACAGATTAACGAAGCAACATTAAATACAAAGACATTTTTAATTACTTTGGCTACAAAGTAAAAACTTTATTTAAATGACTGTTTCTTCTAATCAAGGCCAGTTTCTTAAACGAAATCTTATAGTCCATTCCATTTTGTAAGTGCGCATAGTAATTTGATATAGTTTCATGAATATACAGATTTTTTGGTTATTATAATTAAAAGTGTAAATAATCTAAAACACCTTTGATATAAACAGCTAAAAGTCTTAACAGTCAGACATATAATTAGCTTTAGCCAGGAATTAAACCTGCACTGCATTAAAAAAGAAAATTTTGCACGCGTAAACTGCTACGATTGGTTGTTGATAAATTGTCACTAAAATATTGCGATCATTTTCTTCTAGAAACTAGCCCCTAGAAACTTAATAGCAAAGATCGAGTTAAGTAAAGACAGCTGGTGAAAAAACAGAATCAATAACGCCAGGCAAAAGAAGAATACTACTTTATAAAACCGTAGGGTGTTTTATAAAAAGTAATTTTGGTTGTAATTTGCGCCTCTTGTTCGCCATTTTCACGACACAAGTTTTATAAAATGGCCGATACTTGAAACTTTAGAGCATAAAATAAGCATTAACTTTGTTATCCTCTCGTATGCATAACAATTTTACAGTGCATAACAGAACAGAAGGCTGTTCGAATTGAAAAATAAAATTTATAAAAAGAAACTATTAAATGGCTTGTAAACACCATTCAAAATCTCCAAAAGGCATGTTAATATTTAAATGTTACACAACCATGCAATCATTTGCAAAACAAATAAATATTATTTAGCAAGAACTGTCCTTTCGCTGCGCTCAGTATGGTCACCCTATGAAATCGTAAGTGACGCGACGTTCTTCGTAGTGGGGTGGCAATATTCCACATTGAATATAAACCTTATTACTTTAACATAAAATTGAAAATTAAAGGTTGTTATTTTATCAGATTGCTTGTAGGTTTTATAACCGCGACGTAACACGAAGGTCTTAAGTAATTATGGACGTTGAACTCTCAATTTTTTTTCTACTTTTGCTAATATTTCCCGGTTAATTACCGATTAATCATTTAATTGGCTATTAATTTTATGCAATATCTATGAAACTGATACTTAGGTGTATATTGCAAGTACTAGTTTTTAGGGTTCCGTACCCACACAGTGCCCCAACGGGACCCTATTACTAAGCCTCCTCTGTCCGTTCGTCCGTCTGTGTGAAGGCTGTATCTCATGAACCGTAAAAGGTAGACAGTTGAAAAATTCACTGAGTGTGTATTTCTAATGCCGCGTAAATATAAAATAAAATAAAGTTAATAAAAATTAAAGGGTCAGGCCGGTCACCAAATAAGAAACGTTTTTTTCTGCGTTTTTTGTCTTGTGTTTGTGTCACAGAACCCGACGACGTGTGCGAGTCCGACTCGCACTTGGCCGGTTTTTTTAAAGCCGTATGTTAAACTAAAAAGTTAAAGACGCAATATGAACTCATCACGGTAATTATGGCCGTTACCGAAAATACTTCTCATTTGCAAATTGACAGGCTCGTTAGACTTGTGAACGAAGGCCAATTGTCAATATTGATTAGCATACGACATTGAGTAGACGCACACAATAGGAGAGCGATGTAAATTTTTTGTTAATAATTAGACTTTTCATGTGACTCATCTTTTTATAAATAAATACACAAAGAACTTTTGGCAGGTTTACTTCAATACCTAATCTGCATTCGCGATTTATTTTCCAAAAATGTAAACAAATATGAGTTTTTGGAAAAATAACTTTAATTCCTACAAAATAAAGTTCAGTTTGTGCTACAACTTCAACATTTTTATAACTTTGGCGAGGGTAGCCAGTACTCGCCAAGCTGGTCTAATTTGGAGTTCATTCAGATGTACCTCAACCGTAAGGGCGATAAACTGGTAACGTCAACAATAAATACACAACATAACACAGCAGAGCAAGGACATACAAAAGAACCGAGAAAGCAGTGGAACCTCGCCAAAAGATTGGCCGCGTAGTCTTTAAAAGATGCCCATCCATAGACAAATATCACCCATCTCTCCACTAATCCAAGGCTTACTCTAGGATGCATATCCGGTAGGCTCTTAAATCCTCCCCTTCCTACGGGCACGTCTTCCTTACAAAAACCGCGCCCCCCGGTCTACTTCTTGATATGCAATGGACGCTGTAGCACCATGAACATGAGGCTACAGGAGCTAGTGCGAATCTTGGGGTTCATTCGATTAATCGAGTCTGGTCAAACCACGCTGGGATCGGTGCAATTCATTCATTCATTCATCCATAGAGTCAAAAGTCGCGCCTGATAACAGAACACCACCTATGAGGAGGATTATTTCTTAATACTCTTGGAATTTCACCCTTAAACGTCACATTAAAATCCTTTATAAATCCATAAAAAAAAAGAAGACAAAAAAGAAAAAAAGAAGAAAGAAGAAAAAAAGAAGAAAAGGTTTTCTTTCTTTCTTTTTCTTTTCACATATAAGAGGTCCATGCAGAAACCCGTATTAAAGAAAAAAAAACTTACATGTTTGATGTTAAAATGCAGGATGCTCTCAATGTAGCTCGGCAGCTGGTTGACGACGGTGAAGTAGCCGAAGACTGAGGCTCCATGAGTGATGATGATGGCCCATACTGGTGGAGACATCAGCATCTTCTTCCATGGCACTGGCATGTGCTGAGAGAGAAAGAAGTTTTGTTATTAGATGAGTTTTACAGCTATTATTTAATTCCTACTAATATTATAAGCGCGAAAATGAGTGAGTATGGATGGATGGATGGATGTTTCACGCAAAAACTACTACGGATTTTGGTGAAACTTCACAGTAATATAACTTATACATCAGAAGGCCATTTCTCGTAATTAAAAACGTTCAAAATCTAGTCGCAGTCTCATCTCAGCGAAGTAAAAAATGAAAAAAAATGAATGAAATGAATGTAAAATGTAGGGAAATTAGAAGTATTTTTTGACAGATTGAGACTGAGATCAGACTGTAAACGTTCTTAAAATTACGAAAATTGCCCCTCATAATAACACATAGGATACTTTTTATCCCGATATTTCCAGACTTATGCGGGTGAAGCCGCGGGGCGCTGCTAGTAAAAGTAAATTAAGAAAGTCCTCCAGACCGAATTTCGGCCATGGCGACCAATGTCAGCGGAATCAACCTTCGGCGCGGGAGACATTAAAGTGCATAAATATAGTAGTAGTAGTGTGTGTTATATTATAGTGTATAAGTGTATTATATGTATTGTGTAAATTTTCAGCTGCATCTGGATAGACTGGAAGCCAACCCCAACATAGTTGGGAAAAGGCTAGGCAGCTGATGTGTATTCGTGTGGAAAATGTCGTGAGGAAATTGAGTTTAAATGGCAATCTTTTAACTACCTACGTAGTTTTTTTATAACATTACTAAGTATACCCTGTCCATAAGGTTAACCGTTTTTTGACAGCTGTCTTAGAACGTTTTTTCGAAATTCCAGATTACGTAAAAGTTAACTTTAAAATGCGTCATAAAATACATATATAAACTGCCTTATCTTATTGAATTATCTTATTTATGGCTTCATACATACATTGTAATACCGTACGTGTATCCATCAATGTATTGTGTATTGCTGCAATCACTAGTTCCATCTGTCAAAAAACGGTTTACCTAATGGATAGATATATATAGAAACCCGACCCAGTGGCGGGTCTCCAGGGGCTGGATTTATTATACGACTTGACCAAACCTCCAGATTTCTTTATTATATGTAAGTTTATTATTAATGTATGTATAAAACCTTCCGGAATAAATTGTCTCTAAATAACGCTGAAACCGCGGTCACACTGTCACACGAAAAGCGACTATAGCGAAGTTATAATATGTATAACACATTGCATAACATGCAATGCAGAAAAGAAAAAGGTATAATAACAAAACATAACACACATAATAACATTTAAATTTCACACATTCTTCCGTGAACAATCGATTTTCCATGTTTCTAGTTCCCAGAATCGAATCAGATGTACATGCACCTGCTTATCATTCCGAGTTGAGTCAACTGACTAGCTATGATGTCATTATTACTGCACTTTTTATTATTGAAACATCATTGACTATCAGAAGGCCAATTCTCGTAATTTAAAACGTTCAAAATCTAGCCGCAGTCTCATCTCAGCGACAAACAAATGTCAAAAACGCGTGGTGGATTACGGCCCACTCCCTCTCACCGAGAGGAGGCCTGTGTCCCAGCAGTGGGAACATTATAGGTTGATTATGCAAACATATATAAATTGAGGCAGTCCCAGTAAGTTGCAATAGTACTAGTCACAATTTGAACGAAATTCTTAATTCATTGCTTCACATATTTGACTATTTTTTCTGATCGACACCGTAAGTAGCGCAATGAATATTGTTGAATTGTCGAAATGAAAGTCATTACCAGTCTTCTTACCAGTGTTGGCATGTTACGCAATTGTGTTACAGCTGATTTTTATTTTTGCCAAAATCTGTACTGTTTCTTTCTAGTATACACGTTAAGCCAGAAACACCATGAATGGAGGAACTAGAAATGTGCTTGCCAATTGGCACTGCACCTGCTCTTTTACTGGCACTTTGCCAAGGAAATACTTGTAACAATGTGTAATAATAATATCCCTGGACATTTCACACAGCGCCATCTAGTCCAAGTTAAGCAACCTAATGCTTGTGTTATGGAACCAAGATGGCTGATAAACTACTTATATACGTTATTTTTTTTTTTTTGTAAATAAATACATATTATAGATAGAAAAACACCCAGACTCGGAACAAATACATGTAGGTCATACAAATATTTGTTCCATGCGGGAATCGAACCCGCGACACGCAGCGCAGCAGTCAATCGCTTAACCACTGCGCCAACCGTGCCCTCAGTCAATAGTAGTTAGGTAAACTTTCTATTATATTTTTCTCTATGGCAATGGTGCCGATGTTGATAATTCTGCTACTGTCGAGAAAACGATAGAAAAAAAAAAACTAGAACTAGAACCAATACTGTTGGTTAATGAATAATTGAATTTGATGTGAAACGTGTTGCCTCTAAAACCCAAAACTCCTAAGTACTGGACGATGGATTACACTTTGAGCAAAATTCTAAGTTATTCGTAACATAACATCACGCTTTTAATCACCGAAGGGTTAGCCAGAGTTGTATCTATAGTACACCCACATCTCGCCAGCCCATGTTAAAGAGGCGAGCCTATCGCAATCAACCGGGAAGAAATCCAGGCTCCAAGCTGCTACTAAGAAATTCTAGATGGAAAACCCATTATCACTTTGCCCGACCCGGGAATCGAACCCAGAACCTCCAGCTCCGCAGTAACGCTTGTGATCCTTAGACCAACGAGGCAGCCAAGTTCATCAGCCCTATTTCCCTGCAATAAAAGGGTGAATGTCCACGTACATAGAAAAAATACGTCGCCTACAATTAGGGTTGCCAACCCTACTAGACAATATAGTAGCCTAACTACATAGAGGCATAACAGACATATTTCTTAAAAAAAAAAATAGTAAGCGAAACTTCTATATTTTAATCAATACAAAATGGTGAGAAGAGCGCTATACTATATGGTCAGTATTAATCTAATAAAAGCTAAATTAATTTCGAATGTAATAATGGTTGAAATTTTTTTTAAATACCTACCTAATTTTTTTAAATACTTACCTCATTTTTTTTTAAATACCTACTATTTTTTTTAATACGTACCAACTACTTTTTTAAAGGACCTATTTTTTTTTTAAATAGTTACCTACTATGTTTTTTTTTCGTCGTCTACTATATTTTTAGAGGCAATTTCTTCAAAAATACTATATTTGACATAAAAAAAAGTTGGCGACCCTACCTACAATCGACATACGTCGCAGTTTTCGCAGTACTCGCAGTCCTTAGAATAGCACGGAATTTACTCAGTAAGGAAAAAAGCGTAGAACAACCATTATTACGACCGTGTAATGCGCAGTGGAATTTTAATTAAAAATAACTAACATAAAGATTTATGTTAGTTATTTTTAATTAAAATTCCTAGCCTTTGCTATTTTACGTAATGCAGAGATCTGCATTACGTAAAATAGCAAAGGCTGCAATAATTATCAGTATTAAAATGCTAGTCGCCTGTCTCGTTTGGTCTCGTGGTCGCATGGGCTACTGCTGTGCATAGCGTTGCCAGGCGTCCGGATAAAGCCGGACATAGGTAGGCTTTTTGATTGCGTGTCCGGCCAAAATAAACGGTGTCCGGCTTGTCCGGCTTTTGTTAGGCTTTTTACATTTCGCAAACGAGCGAGCGCCGATGACTGATTATGACAATAATCAAATAGCTTGATTTTACATACAATTTTTTTTTCGTACCTATTAATACTGAGACAAAAAATCCTCAATAATGTAGGGTGTCCGGCCTTTCTACCCAAATGTCCGGCCAAACTGGCTGGTCTGTCCGGCTAATATGTTTGGAGACCTGGCAACCCTCTGTGCATGAAGTCCTGGGTTCTATCCCCAGCACCCTAATTGCGTAACAATTGGTGCCGATTTCCTTGTTCACAAACGAACTAAATGCATCTTTTTCTTTCTATTTCTTTAGAAAAGGACAGCAGATAAATATTAGTTTAGTCAAGGTTGATTGGGAAAATTTGAGTTTCAGCTGGACCCGCTGGCGTCTGTATAATTGCAAATGCTGTAATAACTATTAAAATGTAAGTACACGTGGTAACATCAAGCTATACATTTCCAGTTTTAGCTGACCTCGCATTGTATAGGTTTTTCGTACAATGAGAAGTCCGCTTATACTGGTTATATAAAGGCCTATTCAGACATAAGCGGTATTCGCTACCGTCTGCGGCAGAGAAAACCCAGTGGGTATGCGGTAATATTACTGTTCACACCAAAACGGATTTCGCTATCCTTGTGGGTAGAATAACGCGCGGTAGTCGAGTTTCGCTCAGGGAGGTAAGAAAATGGCACCAATTATTTCGCGGAACTTGATACTATACCTGAACGAAACCCGCGCGGTATGTACCTCTACCCACAGCGGCAGCGAATATCGCACAGGTTTGAATAGGCCATAAAGCTTGATGTCCGTGTCTACAACTCGCTGAAATTACGTGCAGAGGTTTTAATCAGCATCATTATTTATGAGTCAAATTTTAAACGTATAAATTCGATGTGACATGAATAATACATTACAAATGCTTAGTTTTTTTTTATCGTACATCTGTTGCCATGTAAATAACGCTAGACACATCCTGGCTAATAAAAAAAATAAAAAAATAGGCAAAGAACGCGGAAATATAATAAGAATTGCCTCAATCGTTTTTTTTTTTTGTTGCTAATGAGCCGATGTCGACTATTCTGCCAGCGTCACTCAATAAAGTTGAGACATATGGTGAGCCTATTTAAACGTGTCGGTCAATTAATGACATAAATGTATGTTTTTTTGTCACAAAGCTATGACCACAGCGTTGATGTCAGCGGTGGTTTGTTACTGATAATAAAGTTTATATCTGCCTAGCTTTTCCAACTATGTAAAACCTGATGCAGCTGAATACCAGTATTTTACATGGAGCGACTGCCTATCTGACCTCCATAATCCAGTAACTGGGTAACACAATACCCCTTGCTAAGATTGGTTGTCGAGACTTTTTGGGCTTCTATGTAACTACGTAACGACTATCAAAGATCTACGAATGACAGCCGAGACCAACGGCTTAACGTGCTTTCCGAGGCACGGAGGGGTCTCAATATGTAATGAATCCACGAACCGATTGCGGCTATCTGCAGCTGTTATTACTTAGCCACTAGCCCCTCATGACTGACACAGCATTCATGTCATATTGTGGTTTGTTACTGATGATAAAGTCTTTAACAGTTATTATTATTGTTAACTGTACTTGTTAGTGTATATGTTTACAGTCTGTCAGTATTGAATGCCTAATTGTTGCCATTTGTTTGTTTTTGTTTCAGTTGAATAGCAAGATCGTCATTATTTAGTCTAGCAGTGGTGACTACAGAGTCACCACTGGCTGGACTAAATAAAGCTAGGCGGTAACGGGCGCGAATTACGAGGTGTAGGTAGGTTCGAACCCAGATCGCTTTACTTTGTGTAAATTATTTCATCACCACTGCTCTTAAAATGGTGAAGGAAAACATCGTGAGGAATCTGGCATGTCCTAGTAGCATATGTTCGAAGACATGTGACATCGACCAAGTGGACCCGCGTGTGGATTGAGGCCTATTCCCTCTCACCGAGAGGAGGCCTATTCCCTCCCGCCGAGAGGAGGCCTATTCCCTCCCACCGAGAGGAGGCCTATTCCCTCCCACCGAGAGGAGGCCTATTGCCTCCCACCGAGAGGAGGCCTATTCCCTCCCACCGAGAGGAGGCCTATTCCCTCCCACCGAGAGGAGGCCTATTGCCTCCCACCGAGAGGAGGCCTATTCCCTCCCACCGAGAGGAGGCCTATTCCCTCCCACCGAGAGGAGGCCTATTCCCTCCCACCGAGAGGAGGCCTATTGCCTCCCACCGAGAGGAGGCCTATTCCCTCCCACAAGTTGGAACGACACTTTTTGCTATAGTTGTAAGCCGTGCGGCGTGCGCGTGTTTCTCTGTCTGTCTCTCTCTCTCTCTCTTTGAACTTCGTTCCATCCGGGTGTCCCTTGACACCTCTCAAGTTTTTTTTTTATATATGAAACGTAAGTAATATCGAATTTGGGTTTTGCTATATTGAAGAAACCATCTAAGTAAGTGTGATAAATTCTCAACTCGAAATTTTCAGTTCAAAAACCGGCGATCGACAGTCCTCGGTAGGTATTGCTCCAAGAAAAGCTATAAAACCTATTATTTTTATGAGTAAGTTGCCACGTCTTAAGAACGTTTCCATAACACCTAGTAATGAATTGAACGTGTCAGATGTTGAATTTTTATAACCTATCCTTGGCCAAATATGTAGTAATACATATTTAAGACATCTGGAATAAATGAAAATCGTAATCTAGATAAAATATGACACGAGGAAGCTATGGAATTAGATCAATTCAGTACCAAGTACCAAGGCATTTCTTGAAATCACGTAATTTTAAGATCACACATAATTTAAATTTTATCACAGTCTGATCTCAGTCTCAATCTGACAAAATACCTCTAATTTCCCTACATTTTTTACAAGTTTTTGACATTGATTGTCGCCGAGATGAGATTGCGACTAGATTTTAAACGTTTTTTATTTTTTTATTTTACGGGACATGGCCTTCAGTTTAAAAGTAGCTAGGAAAATGGAAAAGAGACTGTCTTGACTAAAATTTTATCTTAAATCTAAAAGAATCTAAAAAAATAAAATGAAAAAGTGTTTATTCACATAACTAATTTTAACCTAGACATATTGCGTGGCTAAATAATAACAGCCGCACAGGTCGATCGGTCAGGTTAAGCTACGCTTGCCGCGGTTGGTCTATGGATGGGTGACCATCTTTACATACCGAAACCCCTCCGTGCCTCGGAAAGCACGTTAAGCCGTTGGTCCCGGCTGTCATTCGTGGATCTTTGACAGTCGTTACGGGTAGTCAGAAGCCCGAAAGTCTGACAACCAGTCTTACCAAGGGGTATCGTATTACCCAGTAACTGGGTTGTGGAGGTCAGATAGGCAGTCGCTCCATGTAAAATACTGGTATTCAGCTGCATCCGGTTAGACTGGAAGCCGACCCCAACATAGTTGGGAAAAGGCTAGGCAGATGATGATATTGATATTACCTCCGCCAAACTGCACAGCAGTTTGTTGGCAGACGTCTTTCCATAATATTTTTGGCTTTACAAATTAATAATAAAATGTATCTCACGTGATCGCCCAAGTGTTTAATAGCGACAAGCACAATACAATACATTCATTAAACGGTCCACTTGTTCAAACACAATCATTGCAAATCTGGCTAAAATCTAAATTTATGCGCTGGCGCACCGCTGACGTGTGAGCGGCGTTACATTATGGCGAGGTTCACACATTGTTGTGTACTACGTAAGTACATCTATTGTTTCCTGTGAAGAGGAAGTGGGCGATTTTGCAGAATTGTTCTGATTCATAGATTAGCTATTTTGATGGGTTTATAAGATTAAATTAATCGGACCATCATTACTTGGATACAGTAAGGGAAATTACTTTGTTTCCGCAGAGTTGGAATTCGAGCCTTATCTATTAATCTGCATGGTTCTTATATGGCCTGACCAAGATTATATCAGGACTTTAAGAGACTGTGACCTCTGAATTTGTTTTGGTCTTTCTTATCAAATCTTAGTTTTACAACATAAATTATTTTTGGTGTGTGTTTTTGAACCATTTTTCAGAAATAAATATGATTTATCATTTATTTTTTGTGGAATTGAGGCAGATCATCGTGTAGTGCACATGGATAGGAAAAAAAGTACTGTAACTGTTACTAGATAAGGAAATTCGTAGAACAGAGATAAGTTCTTTTTTTTTTGTTTTATCGCTTTTTTTTCAGTTGGCAGTCTGTAGTTACGGGTAGTCAACCCAAAAGTCTGATATCCAGTCTTACCAAAGGGTATCGAGTTACCCAGTAACTGGGTGGTGGATGTCAGATAAGCAGTCGCTCCATAGTTCATGTAAAATACTGGTATTCAACTGCATCTGGTAAGACTGAAATCCATCCCCATCAAAGTTGCGAAAATGCTAGACAGATGGTGAACAAGAGATACCTATTTACAAATCTTGGGTCGATTTCTACTTCATATCAATTTTAGAGACTATGGGACTTAGCTACCTGAACAAGAAACAATAGGGTAGTTGCCTGGGTAAAAAAATAATTATTATATTTAGTCCGTCAGTTAGATTATCGAAAAATAATGGACACGTATTTTTTCTTTTGTCCATCAAACAAAAAATGACTAAAGCGCGTCAAAATTTGGGAGTGACGTCGGTCGTGACGTCACTTGCTTGCAAAAATGTCGCAAGCAAGTGACGTCACGCGGAACTTTAACGGGCTATATCTTCATCGTTTTTTTTATATAATTGACAAAAGAAAAAATACGGGTTCAATATTTTTTGATAATCTAACTGACGGACTAATCAGATTTTTTTTTTTTTTTAAATAGCCTATTCCTTCTCTAGATCAATTCCTAAATTGCACATTTGCTAAAGTCCAATAGGTAAGTACATTTGAACAATAGGTGCTTAAACAGCTAATTAAATAAATACACAGTCTCCCAATACCAATTATATTCAAATGATAAGCCTTGAAGTGCTTTAGCGCTTTAGTTTACCAATGATTTATTTGAATGCGTATTTTTTTTACTATGTTCGTCGAATTTTAATTCGGCGCCGTGACTGTTGCCAAAATTCCCTTGGTGTGGTTGATAAGGGCTATAAATCATGTGAGGGTTTTCCTCAAGTAGGTATAACGCATTTGCGGTTTCCATGCAGGTTTGGCCATGAAATAATTTATGGTGATGTCAAGTGATACGGACGTGCAGAAAAGTACTAAAGTGATTAGCATAATTAGCCTAATATTTTTCCCACTGCTGGGACACAGGCCTCCTCTCTTCGAGAGGGAGTGGGCTGTAATCTACCACGCGGGCCCAGTGCGGGTTGGTAGATGTCAAATGTTTTGGAGTTTTGGTTTCCTCACGATGTTTTCCTTCACCGTTTTGAGAGCAGTGGTGACGAAATAATTTACACAAAGTAAAGCGCCTGTCTAGGTTAAAACCGATGACCTACAACTCGTAAGGTCGCGGCCGTTTCTACCGACCCTCCACTGCCCCCAAGTGATTAGTAGGCCCTTATTTTTGCAGGTAGGTTCACGCAGGATATTCATAAGAAATTGATGAGTTCTAGAGTCCCCTAATCGCAGCAGGCCCAGACGGAGATAACGGGGTTAGATGGACTCCTTTAACGAAGATTTGGGCCTTGGCAGCTCTGTGGGGTAGTTGTGTAATACACTATCAGTAGCAATAGGTTTCATTTTTAATGTAAGTATGTTTATTTTATTTTATTTCATGTTTTGATTGTTGTTTTTTGTTTTTGTCGAATCATATGTTGCAATGGTTTATTTTATTCCTTGTTTTGATTGTTGCTTTTATTTATTTATGTATAATTGCATGCTGCACTGGTTAACGCCATCACGTCAACGCCGGCTGCCGCTGAAAACCAGCGCTGGGGCTCTGTCTCGTATAGGGATAGGGTCTTAGCATTATGCTGAGCGATGGCGGTTTTGCGTGAATGTGACGCATGTTTAGCCCCAACTTTTTTTTTATTTTTTGTGTGTTTTATGTCCTTTTTCTATGCGTCATGTTTGCCGCAAATAAATGCATTTTCTTTCTTTTTTCTTTCATTTTGACAGTTCAACAAAATTCATTGCGTTATTGAGCAGACACGTTTTTTTTTTTTACAATATCCTTCAAATCGACTCAGATTGAGGTTGATTGTGTGTTACGCAATTAGGGTGGTGGACAGAGAGAGGTAGAAGGAGAGAATAGGCCAATGCCCAGAAAACGTAGCTAAAAGGAAACCGTTGTTCTAAGAACACTTTCTTTATTTAAACTAACTGTTATGAACACTTACCCCTTTGCTATTGTTATCCTGAGGCAGCGTCTTCATGAGGAAGTTCCGCTCAGTTTCCGATATGCGAGGGTGCTGGCCTGGCGTGTCGTACACCACCGCGAACCATGCCACCGACCACATCACGCCGATTATACCTGTGGGGGAAAACAGACTCTAGACTAGTCTATTCAACTCGAATTCATTTACTACATCATAACCCATGGACACAGAAACAGGACTGAATACTTCTGCTAAACCGGGATATTTGAATCCTTCTTTTTTTTACGTCAACACCTTTAAAAAATAAAAACTGAGGTAGTTTTCTACCAAATCTAACAAATACCTACCGTTGTGGTTGCCACGTTACTTCATCCTCGCTACTTTTGTGTGCACTGGATATAAACCAGCTCAGCAAAGGGAGAAGGCAAAAATGTAGCAACAAAAGTTTTGAAACTGAAAACGTTTTAAGTTACATTTGCATCTTAGCGCCGGTTGTTTCGAACGGTTGGTTAACGTAACATACGTAAGTCAAATATTAACGATTATGTAATCGTAATTATTTGACATAATTCAAGGCCATAATTCTTTAATTGTAATTTGCACACTCAACGCTTTTTTTTTTTGTTTGACGATAGTTACCGCCATTTTTTACGTATTCGCGTGAAGTGGACGTGAAACCACCCGCCCTTATGAGCAAGGCCCACCACAATCTTAGGCAAAAATGTCTGACTATTTCAAGACAAACCATTTCGGTATTTGCTTGGATATAGGTAATACGTGATGTGATACATAAAAAGAAAAGTGCTTTAAACCATAAACCCCATAACCAGTGCGCAAATAGGTATCAAAGCCCAATGCCCACTTTCCAATCACAACAAAAATTCAATATAATGTCCAGTTTGATATCACCAGAAGCTTTCCCCAACACCTTTCAATATCGTAACGACGGCGTAGATATAAGCAAAACGGGTCCACTTTAATAGGAGTGCTGGAAAGCTCCGATATTATCAATGATATACAGTATATTGATATTGGATCCTTTATTGGGTACTCGTGTTAACGTGCCTATAAAATTCGTGTTGCTGATTGCTGATTTGAATTTAAGCACACTTGGAGAAAAGTCGGTGTATTCTGTAAAAATCTCACAATGGAAACATAAGTGAAGTGAGCTTGAAGTCACATGTCAATAGAAGAAGAAAATACGTTTAATTGCGGTAAACACGACGCAAAAAAAAGAACACAAACACAAAAAAAAATTACAAGTCGGGGGAAAATTTGCGTCATATCCACGCAAAACGGCTATCGTTCAGTGTAATGCTAAGGACCCTATGCGAGACAGCCTCAGTGCTGGTTTTCAGCGACAGCCAGCGTTGCCGTGTTTGTCTCAAGCATCAGATGGGATAATAACTCACATCACCTAAGTTTTCACGTGAGATTTTTACAGAATAGATCGGCTGCAGAATTTCGCATTAAGTACAAAAATTATCGTTCGACGTAGTGTAGGGAAAAGGAAGGATCGTTTTTATTTCAAAGCTCTTTTAGAATTTTCTTGGAAAATATCTTCCCTGTTATCACATGACATTAAAAAGATTGTGGCCTGCGCTAGAATCCCCCGAGATCTCGGTATATTTGAGCTCTCGGCTCATTTGATACTTAGAGAGTCTATAAAGGCTAAGTGCTACTCGCTCTATTCATTTATGGAGGTTGCTACTCAGTTGGTCCAGAGGAGTCTTAAAATCCTTATTCGAAACTGCGCTTGGCATCATAAAAACAAAACGTGAGTGCAGTTACCAATTACTCAAAATACTTTCGTGCCGTATCGAACTTCAATCTTCTAAACGCTGTTTACAAATAAAAAACTTGAGAGGTGTCAAGGGACACCCGGATGGAACGAAGTTCAAAGAGAGAGAGAGAGAGAGACAGACAGAGAAACACGCGCACGCCGCACGGCTTACAACTACCTATAGCAAAAAGTGTCGTTCCAACTTTTGGTCTTAATTTTTTCCGTCTAGCCCCCTTTCGCAACGCGTTCGCACTTCGTTCCAAAATCTTTTTTTTTTCTGCTTATATTAAACAGATGATCGCTTCGCGCATTCTTCCGACACTTCTTGCTGTCGGGAGCAAGGCAAATTAGGTAATCGATATGTGTCATTTACGACACGATGGCCTGTCGAATGGTTGCGAACAGCTATGCAGGTCCGTTTACCAGAAGTTTGAACGATTAAGGCCTTTACTGTATTTTGGAGGTATGAGGAACAGGGTGTAAAGTTCACTCATCCTCCATAGAAAAGGGAGGATCCTCCGACCAGACGGGTGTTGTGTCTGGCGGGCAATTGCCCTACGATTGATGTTGGGAAATTGTATCTATGCTAATTGCGCGGTAAACTCTGCTTGTGAGATGCAGGATTTGCTGACGTCAGTATGACGCGTTGTTCGCATGTGGCGTTGTAGATACCGCTACATCACACTCCCCTCCGAATCCAACCTGTATAAGACTATAAAACTTGTATGTAGATAATAAGGTTTTTATACATTACCAGTGAAGTAGAAAGCAGACTCCCATCCGAAGTGGGCGATCAAGAAGCCGCAGATTGGCATCGTCATCGCTGCACCCAAGGATGACGCTGCAAGAGAAATAATCAGATTATGATGGGAATGTGAATCTTGCGCGGGGTGGATTCGCAGATCTATCTTAAAACCGAACACCCAAGGAGAACTTATTGTGACTGTTGTGTTCTTTTAGCCTTGTGCGGGTGGGGATCACACGTCCCACGTAATATTACTAAAACACATCTTTCAATATTTAAATAAAAGAATAATAAAAGTATTATTGAAATCCTTAGAACGGCCTTTCCTTTGATGTCCCCTATTAACCTAATTAAAACAAACACCATAAGGAACTTCAGTGATAGGATATGTTGGCGCTCGAATGACGTTGACAGGCGGGCGCTGTTGGTGAACATTTGTAAAATTATTTTGGTGAAATGTATTAAAAAAACAAGATGGCGGCGTTAGTTCCAATTTTGGCCACGCGTCAAAAGATGACATCAACTATAATTATTAGACTAGTGTTTTCATTTCATAATCACAAAAGTCATTCGCAGTTCTCTAACATTCAATGGGTTGGTTCACAGTCCATTCGTACGGGCCTATGTTGTAGATACGACTATTTACATCGACCTAAATCGATAAACACATGCTCGTTTACATAGGAGTGTGAATTTCCTCTACTTTAATCTCTAAGTACGCCATGAGGACAATAAGATAAAGTGTAACTAGCTTATATTACAGTACAAATTGTTGAAATAGACCATAAGACGGAGTATTTGTTCCTTTGATACAATAATGGGATCACTGCTAAGTGTAAAGTGTCGTAACTACGCTAAGAAGGTGGATTATCTGTGTGTTTTATAACATACGGATAAGCCGCTTTAGTGCACTCAAACACTAGCAATAAACTGTTAACTTTATTAGCAACTAGCTTCTGCCCGCGGCTTCGCCCGCGTGGATGTCGGAAATTATCCCATGGGAACGTGCTAACAGGATAAAATGTATGTGTTTCCCCAGAATGCCATCTATCTCGCGGCCACCAATTGTGTCTCATTTTTAGTGGTGATTAAGAGGGTACCTATATGATATCTTTACCTAAGTATCTACCTAATTTAAAAAAAAAAACTAACAGAAAATTCAATACCTACCTACCTAAATAAACCTATTTCTGATGATAACTAATCTAAACTCAATAAATAAGCAAAATCCCTAAAAACTAATATCTATACGAATGACTAATCCTACCTAACAGTATTATAAAATAACCTACGGTCACTACGTACACTATCAAATACGGGATAAAAAGTACCCAGTGTGGGCCCAGGATATTAAAGAATAATTATACCAAGTTTCATCGTAATCGAACCGGTAGTTTTTGCGTGATGCCTGAACAAACAGACAGACAAAACATTTTTATTCACATTTTTGGGTTCGGTGTCGGTCGTTTATTTTTTTGATATTTTCAATGTACAGAATTTTCACTTCTACAGATTTATTATAAGCATAGATGATTAACTATGACTTAACCGAAGATTTGACTGTTAGATTTGTCCGCACCGTACTATGTGATAAATGAATGATAAATGATTTTTATTTTGTAAGTAGGTTTGTACAAACACTTTTACACGTCAATCATATTTTAAAACTAGATGAGGTCGGCGTTTCCTATCTGACTAGTCTGAGAAGAAAGGCCGAAACAAACTCAGACGTCACAGTCTCTTTTAAAGTCCAGACATAATCTTGGTCACATCATATGAAGACCATGTAGGTCGATGTCTGAGATGGTCTTTTGAGGAAAGAACCACACATACACATACACATATGAGCTCATACACACGAGCGACACGCGTCAACGGCATAGATAACTACAGCCGCCACGAGTGTAAATGACATACAGAGACGAGAGTCCACAATGACCGTACAGAGACGAGTAAGTTCACACAATAATAATGACTTTACCATGACAATCAAGTCTCTGCGAAATTGTGTGACAGAAGGACTCAGAGGTTTCAAAACGAAACAGAAAACCGACAATCTTTCGACGCGGCAGGGCGATTCTACGATTGAAATCTTTGGTTAAGTCAATGTTAATTGTTGCCAATAAAGTTAATGTTTTATTGAAGTGCACTAAAGCAGCTTATCCTTCTTTATAAATAATGTTCACACTCTCGTAAAATCGTTTATAGCCCTCATGTAAGGCGTCGAATCAGCCATTGAGAGTTGGTTTCCCACGCATTACTCTATTATGAATCCACAAGGATATGGATGCTTTAATTGGAGAGGTTCCAAACGCTTTATGCAACAGTGCAACTAAAATCATTTGAATTTCTATTCTTTTATGAAATGGATGTTTGTTGTGAGGTAAAATGCTGTAAAGATCGATTTCGAACTTAACATTTTCTATGTCACATATAATCCTACAAGGGCACTTATGAAACGTTAGAAGCTAGGTGCACGGTTCCAATTGCTTTTATAATTTCTAACGTGACGATATTATTGTGGACGTCCACGTACATATGTATAATGTATGGAAATACGTGTACGGAAACGTATAACGTTATCGTGGATGGAAATTGAAAAGCGTCTTCGTATATTTCCATACATTTTACTTCCCTGTGTTACCGTGATGCCGTGGACGTCCACGATAACGTTATACGTTTCCGTACGTAACGTCCACGAATATAATAATAAATAATTTATTTGTACACTTTGAGAACATACATAAGTACACAGAGTGAAAAATATATTGTACAGACGCCAGCAGGTCAAGCTACCCGAAACTGTCAAATTTTCTCAATCAACCTTGAACCTTAATGCTATAGCGATAAAGTTGCAAATCTATTAAAGAAATTTGACATATTGTAGTAGCTTGATGTGCTGGCGTCTGTACAATAGAGTCACATTATAGGGCGAACAACTCCTAAACTAAAAGCCTGTGTTTTAGGAGCCAAGGTTCCTCCAGGTATGACATACAACGGGTATTAAGTGTCGTGCAGGTACTTATAGTAACACAAAATAAATTAAACTAACAGCGCCTTAATTTAAATACAGCATTAGTTCATATAAGAGGCAATTGTAATAAGATTCTCAGTTCCGTCATAAGTTATCTTTTGCAACCAATCTCACGTCACCATACCGTCACGTTAGAAATTATAAAAGCGCACATTAGCCCCAACCATTATCTTTTTCTGTTCTTATAAACACTATTAACTTTACAGGTCTGTCAGTCTTAAAAGACCGGCAATCATTCACCTAAATCTCTCGACGACAGCTATTTAAAGTAGATTGAGCAATAGACAAATAGTAACAAAAATGGCTGCGTTTATCTTTAAATCATGAACTTGGCAATGGTCCCGAGTAGGTCACGCCGCGTTGCCAACCACGCCCCATGATGTATATGACGTACATCATTGTAACTGCTACTGCAGTTACTATACGTCCAGTGGGTCGTTTCTGTAAAAATCTCACCGTGACAACTTTGGTGACGTGAGCTGTCGTTGCACTGACGTTAGGGATTGACACTATTGACAGCTCACTTCAAGCTTCAGGTGAAGTCTCACCTAAGTTTTCACGGTGAGATTTTTACAGAATAAATCGACTGTTGTTGAGACGATTTTTCTTTGTAAATTCTTGTACAGTCAGCGTCAATAATATCGGGACGAACAGACTGTTCAAAATGATCTAAGCAACTATGAAAATGAAATATTAACTTAATGACACAAGGAATATTTCAGAATGAAGACAGTACACGATAACTGTCATTCTGACAAAAACTTTATCCAATTAAGACAAAGTTTAATTTTCTTAGTTGTTGAGATCATTTTGAACAGTCTGTTCGTCCCGATATTATTGACGCTGACTGTACTAAATGCGATTCGCTGAAGTATCATGTCGTTTACACCTGGGGCCTTATTCTCTATGCCACAATGAACGATATCGCGCGAAATGTAGCAGAACTAAGGAATTGACGTGGTTTTGAATCGGTCATAGTCAATTAGAGCCCTGCAGTGCGATTCTGTAACCATCTCACCGTGAAAACTTAGGTGAAGTGAGCGTGGAGTGAGCTGTCATTCCAACTAATGCTAGGGATGGACACTATTGACAGCTCACTTCACCTAACTTTTCACGGTGAGATTTTTACAGAATCGATCGGCTGTATCTTCAAACGACATCTACGTCATTCTGTCGCTATAATCATGAGAGGTGCGTTTGAGTGTGCAGCCGTAAGCGAAGTACATAATAAATTACATAGCTAAGCTACATATTGACATAGACTTGCTAACAGTTGTTACTTTAGGGCTGAGAACAGAGGAGTCTCTGTGTTGTAACTTGTAAGACTACTCGAAGTTGAAGGTACATGCCTAGATCAATATTAACAGCTGGAATCTTGATGTAGGTATTTCTGTCTATAATGTTATGTTGCTAAATTATAGTAAGCCAATAATAGCTAACGATACTGCCTTTACATGTTAGTTTTGGCAACTAATTGCGCTGCGACATTTATTTTTTAGATGTCATGCTGAGATAGGAGCCTTTTGGCCTCGTATAGGACTTTCTGTTTCATTTTTCCGTTTGTTACTTTTTTTTTTTTACTGTTTATTTTGTGATCTTCCTGTGCGAGTGGCCATAAATACTTTTTCTTTCTTTCTAATTATGTTTTGGCGAAGAACAAAGTCCCTGTGCATCTCTTATTTATGGCATAAAAACTATGTCTGCATAAGTAGCAGCGCCTCGCGGTTTCACCCGCAAGTGTTGATCCCGTGGGAATATCCAGATAAAAAGTAACTGATGTGCTATTCTGATGTATAAGCTATATATTACTGTAAAGTTTCATGAAAATCCGTTCAGTAGCTTTTGCGTGAAAGAGTAACAAACATCCATCCATCCATCATCAAACTTTCGCGTTTTGAATATTAGTAGGATAGTAGATAGTAGATTTTTTCAAACAACAGTAGGAGGTAGCTACCTACAGACGCCAGCAGATCAAGCTACCCGAAACTGTCAAATTTTTCCAATCAACCTTGAACCTAATGCTTTAGCGTTAAAGTTGAAATTCGATGAAGAAATTTCACAGATGCTTGATGCTTGATGTGCTGGCGTCTGTACACAAGTAGTTGTAGCTTTATTAATAACACCTAAGTGCTTACTTATAACATAACTCATACGTTAATGAATCAATATTCCTTATAATTAATGTATGACAGTAAAATTTTCCTTGCTAGTCGGTTCGTAGGAAAGTTTCTTGCTCTTATGAGGTCAACGCATCAGGATGACGTATCTCTTGGTCTAGTTTAAACTGTCAGGTCTAACTGTTGCTAACTGAGGGGTAATTCTCGTAATTTTAAGAACGTTCACAGTCTGATCTCAGTCTCAATCTGTCAAAAAATACTTCTAATTTTCCTACATTTTGACAAGTTTTTGACATTTGTTTGTCGCCGACATGACACTGCGACTAGATTTTGAACGTTTTAAATTACGGGAATACGGGCCCTGAAATTCGCTTTTATTTACCTACTTTATGTTAAGATTTTTTTTCTAATATCTAAATAATCTGTATGGATAAGTAGTATTACCCTACTAATATTATAAACGTTAAAGTTTGTATGGCTGGATAGATGATGTTTTTTACTCTTTCACGCAAAAACTCCTGAACGGATTTGGATGAAATTTGGCACAAAGATGGTCTATAACCAGGATTAACATATAAGATACTTTTTATCCCGATATTCTTACGGGATCGAATCTTATGCGGGTGAAACCGCGGAGCGTAGCTAGTTTCTAAATATACAAATCAAATAAATAAAATCGAAGTGTCTGTTTGAAATTCCAATTTTTTTTTAAAATTTTTGTCTTTCAAGCTGGTTGTTTGTTTGTTCCGGCTAATCTCCGAAACGGCTGGATCTATTTTGACGGGACTTCCACTGGCAGACAGCTGACTTTATAACGAGTAACAAATTTTATCGAAGAAAAAGAATTAGGTTTCCGCGCAAAAAAAATAAGACCCATGGAATCCAATTTGTTTTTCGACATGCAGCCGAACGAAGTCGCGGGCACAGTCAGTCTATAAGTACTAAGATTATAACTATGAAAAAATCACTTTGTCTGTATGTTACCTTTTCTCGCCCTAACGGCTAAACGGATTTCGATGTTTGGCACACAGGTAAACCATGACCGGCCTGGTCTATTCTGCAATAATCTTATCGTGAAAACTTAGGTGATGCGAGCTTCAAGTGTGACACATTGACACTATTGACAGCTCACTTCAAACTCACTGATTGATTTAAACTTTTCGCACACAAAAAAGGTACAAAGGCAGACTTAATGCCTCAGGCATCTTCTACCAGTCAACCAAGGGTGGTGAAGAGATTAGATGGCAGTTGCTTCACTTCACCTAAGCTTCCACAGTGACATCTTTACAGAATAGGTTTGCTGGGATGGTATAGGATACTTTTTATCCTGGTAGTACGTTTCTGTGGAATAATTTCCGAAATCCACTCGGGCGAAGTCACTGGAAAAAGCTAGTAAGTAAGGATGTATTTACGTAATTTTCAGCTAATGCAGCATATGTTTATTTGCTTTCCTTATTTGCTGTAATTTCATTTCAAATGATTGTGAATTTTGATGCATTTAACGACTCGCGCATATCACAACATTTATAGGTACAGAGTTTTGTGACAGGCAGGAAATAATACCATTTCCTATGCTATATTTTATAGGTTTAACTGCGAACTACACATAAAACTGGAACCACTTACTGTGATTTGATTGTCAATAAAATTATTTAGAAGCCAGAAGTGAACGAACCCAGGTTGGGCAGAAGGTAATAAATAGATAATAATCTACTGAATCATCATTTGCCTAGCCTTTTTTCCAACTATGTTAGAATCAGCTTCCGGTCTAACCGGATGCAGCTGAATACCAGTATTTTACTTGGAGCGACTGCCTATCTGACCTCCACAACCCAGTTATTGGGTAATACGATACCCCTCGGTAAGACTGGTTGTCAGACTTTTAAGTTGACTACCCGTAACTACAGACTGCCAAAGATCTACGAAAAAAAGCGATAAAACCATGATAAAAACTATTCAGCGGCAGAAAATGGTATATAATTAGGTATGCACGAACAAGGGTTCTTCTACGAATTGCCTTATCTAGTAACAGGGGGCTTAAAAAGGCCACTTAAGCAAGAGGTATTGCTTAAAAGCATTTCCTGAATTCCCAGCAGATCATTAGCAATTCCTCTAATTTTCGTAAAATTTCATTTCATATTTGGTGTAAACACGCATTTGCCGCATGAAAAACAAAACCGTAATTTTATCGGTAAATTCATTACAGTTTTTATTAATCAAATTGGTTTTTTATTTTTTATTTCTACAGTTTAAATGTTATTTCATTGTGATATGAATTGCACACAGATCATATTATGAATTGTCAGTTTGTAACCATTTTACGATTTTTAATATGATTCATAATTGTTATCCTTTTATGATTCTGCCAGTGGCTTTTTTAGGCCCCCTGTACTTTCTTTCCTATCCGTGTGGGCTGTCTTGGAAAGATTATGAGAAGGCTTCTGACGACGCGTAACGATTGTCAATGTATTCATTTATTCACTGAATGACCACGTATAGCCTAAACTGGGTCCAGCGGGGTAACTGCGTAGCACACTTACAGCATCAATGACTTTCATTTCGACAGTTCAACAACATCCATTGTGTTATTTACGATGTTGACCGGACAATTTTATAACCGACTTCTAAAAAAGGAGGAGGTTCTCAATTCGGATGATGTTTGTTCGCGCATAATTCCGTCGCTTGCCAACCGATTTGAAAAATTCTTTTTTTGTTGGAAAGGTCTTCCCAAATGGTCCCATTGAAGACGATAAGTTTCGGAGACTGACAACGGAACTCTTCAATAAATGCCAGCAAATCAACGGCTATTGCTGCTATCGCTTATGTATGTATTATTTACGCAATCACACAACATAACGTCACGCCTGTACCCTCTAATAAAGGGATACGCAGATGTTTTCAGTATACCACGGTACACCCTCATTTCTGTCAAAGTTGTTATTGGGGTACCTATCTCTATTTTGTAAGTATATACGAATTTGTGTGGTGTACAAAAACTGAAAAATAAAAACTTTTTTACAAAAAAAGAAACAACCGACTTCTAAAAAAAACACTACAAAGAGAAAAATTACTTTAATTTCGGAAGTCGGTGTCAAAAAACGAAAATGCGGAACCAGCGACACCGACTTCCGAAATTAAAGTTATTTTTCTCGTTGTAGTTTTTTTTTTTTGAAGTCGGTTGTTTTTTTTTTTTTTGTAAAAAAGTTTTTATTTGAACACATGAAGCAATGGATTACCAATATCCTTCAAAATTATTCAGATTGAGACTGATAGTGTGATAGGTACGCAATTAGGGTTCGGTTTTGGAAGTCGCCGATGAAAAAGCCCATCGAACACACGGCTGATACGGTAATAATTACAAAAATATATTTTCAGGAAAATAGCTTTCACAGAAAGGAAATAAATACCGTAAATATCTTAAAAATCACTGCTTTGCTTTTCATTATTCATAAATTTTTATTATAATTTTCAATTAAGATTCATAATGATAAACAAATATTCTAATAATCCCCTATCTGCAAACCGACAATTAAATATTTTCCAATGGCAACACTGAAAACTGGTTTATATATCGAAAGTTCAAGGCGTAAGGTGTTATAAAACATATAATTATTCACAAAGGCTGCAGTTTTCCTCCAAAATGCCTAGACCCAGTTGATTAAGGACGTGTTGAAGGGCGATGTGCCGTGACTAGAGTAAAAAAAAATTGCGAGTCGGACTCGCACACGAAGGGTTCCGTACTATCATCTGTCTAGCCTCTCAGTCTAATCGGATACAGCTGAGTACCAGTATTTTACATGGAGCGCTGCCTATCTGACCTCTACAACCCAGTGACTAGGTAATACAAAACCCCTTGTTAAGACTGGTTGTTAAGACTTTCGGGCTTCTGACTGCCCGTAACGACTGTCAAAGATCCACGAATGACAGCCGGGACCAACGGCTTTTCGAGGCACGGGGGAGTCTTAGTATGTATACAAAGATGTCGAACATCCACGGACCAACCGCGGCATACGTAGCTTAACCTGATCGATCGACCCGTGTGGCTGTTATTACTTAGCCACAAGCCCCTCATGGGGCCCTGTGACAGGCTCCCTGTGCGTCCCACAGGGTGTCCCTTAGTAATTAGCACTCTTTGAGTACGGAACCCTAAAATAATTACCAGTTACGACCGGATATAAGCACAAAAGGTTATTTTACCGACAAACAAATGAGGTAACGGATTCTTGGAAACACTTGGGTCGGTTTGTTGAAAAGTCAAAGTCAAAGCATTTATTTCAAACAGGCACATAAAAGGCACTTTTGAATGTCAAAATTGACAATAAAATGGGATTTATTGTAGTCGCCCCTTCCAAAAGGTAGTTTCGTATGGAGAAGAATGGGCAAGAAACTCCACCGCATAAAAGAGTACTTGTAAGAGTACCTAACTAGGTACCTTACTTTATTGTACTCTGTTTTATTACCTGCCCCGTTGGTCTCGTGGAGCGTGGGGTCCTGGGTTCGATTCCCGGGTCGGGCAAACTCTTACAGGGTTTTTCCAATGGGAATTCCAAACAGCTCGAAGTTTGGTACCCCCGTGCCTTGGAAAGCACGTTAAACCGTTGGTCCTGCACCTGCCGATAGATTCTGTAAAAATCTCACCATGAAAAGTTAGGTGAAGTGAGCTTAGAGTGAGTTGTCAATAGTGTCAATCTCTAGCATTACTTGGAATGACAGCTCACTCCAGGCTCACTTCACCTAACTTTTCACGGTGAGATTGTCGGAAAAAGTGTCGTTCCAACTATTGGTCTTAATTTTTTCCGTCTAGCCCGATAGCAACGCGCGATAAGGAACTTCGTTCCAAATAAAATGTTTTTCAAGTTCGTGAATATGAAGAATCATCTGCCTAGCCTTTTCCCAACTATGTTGTTGTCGGCTTCCAGTCTACCCGGATGCAGCTGAACACCAGTATTTTACATGGAGCGACTGCCTATCTGACCTCCATATCCCAGTTACTGGTTAATACGATACCCCTTGGTAAGACTGGTAGTCAGACTTTCGGGCTACTGACGACCCGTAACGACTACCAAAGATCTGCGAATGACAACCAGCACCCTAATTGCGTAACACACAATCAATCGAAATCAGAATCATTTTGAAGCAAATTGCTAATCCATGGCTTCATAAGTTCGAATTTGTCTGCTCAAGACGTAAATAACGCAATGAATGTTGTTGAACTGTCAAAATGAAACCGATTCCGATTGATCGTGTGTTACGCAATTAGGGTGCGGGACCAAAAGCTTAACGTGCTTTCCGAAGCACGGAGCAGTCTTGGTATGTTAAGATGGTCACCCATCCACAGACCAACCGCAGCACGCGTAGCTTAACCTGATCGATCGACCCGTGCGGCTGTTATTACTTAGCCACAAGCCACAATACCTATGTACTATGTATTTGGTCGTCAGTCTGAAATAATGAACTAGCAACAAAAAAAGCATAATTTGTTTATAATTAATACACCTTATTACTATTTGTTGCATAGAAAAATAATACATTACATACATATATCGACATTAGCATTGTAATAAAAATAATCAAACTTCTAGAACTTTCAGAAGATAACATCAACTAAATTCTTATCTAACCCTATCTTATCAAAATCACTACTAAGTACCTACTAAAACTAACGCGTCAACGTGAACTTTAAAACCAGCAAGTAAACTTCACATTTTACCACTGCAAAAATAAGCAAAAATATTTTTTATTGCAAAATGACCTTTATACTACGGGAATAAGGTCCACATATACTGCATTTTTACCTAGCTTGAACTCTTGACCTGGTATTTACGAACAATGCTCGAAGTGGACCGATTCCATTTCATTCATTAATCAGTTAGTAACTGCAGCGAAGGGGCTCCATAATTTTCGAATTTTTTGAGACATTTTTTTTTTTTTTGGTGTGCATACTTATTTTTCACACTGCGCTCTTTCTGCGCAGTGGACGAAGCTGAACCACCACGCTCGGGTCGGTGACGCAGAATCGAGTATACTCGACTCCAGTCAGTCGGTTTTTTTTTTCATTACTAAACCCGTACGTCAAAGTTGCCAATATGCGCCTACTTGTTCAGTTGTTCTAGAAGCACCGAAATAGTTTCTTCACGTTTTTTCGCATGAATGAAAGCCGAATTTGTGTCAATTGAAAATTGACACTTGTAAAGCATGTCACGTTTAATTTCACTTTTCGTTTTACAGTTACGCACTAAGCTTTTGTTCGTACAGTTAGAAGAAGTAGTGTGACCATGTTTTCATTGTAACACGGACAAGCCATTATTATTTTTGACAATTTAATTTTACGTTTTTATGCATCCGTTCGGATCGGTCTTTACGGGTCGTCAGAAGTCCGAAAGTCTGACAACCAGTCTTACCAAGAAGTTTCGTATTACCCAGTAACTGGGTTGTGGAGGTCAGATAGGCAGTCGCTCCATGTAAAATACTGGTACTCAGCTGCATCCAGTTAGATTGGAAGCCGACTCTAACATAGTTGGGAAAATGCTAGGCAGATGATAATGCATCTGTTCGGATGAAACATAGCACAAAATTCTCAATTTCATAGTTGCTAAAGACAATATACGTATAAAAACGCGATAATAAAAAAATACTGTCAATAATTTACAAGTAATTAATAACAGTACGCATAAGTTACTTCCCGACCTCTGGCCTTAAACATTCCAATACAAACCTCGACGCAAATGCAAAACTTACTTTTGATTGCATTAGCGCCCGCTATTCATACGTAACAACGTAATAACAATCACTGATAATCAGTAAAAGGAAGCTCTTGTCGAATCGAGTAAACACGAGACAAAGTTTTATTGAGAACTGACAATTATTTGATTTATATTTGTGATATGAATGATAGCACGACCCATATTATAGAAGAGATAGACGTTCGTTTGGTACGATGTAAAGTCTATTGACTTGAAGACAGTGAGTTTTTTCGTCATTTATTCCTAGGGGCGAGAACCCTTGAGAGAGAAAAAAATAAGCTAGATCATGGAGGAGTCGACAGTTTCTACCTGTGTTGACTCCATGTAGGGTAAGTATTTTTGTTTTTACATGACTTAATAAAGTGTTTCCGATATCCTATTTACAGAATGAACGTATTTCATTTGAATATTTGAAAGAGTCTTGACGTCACCGAGCTATAGCTGTAATAATAATATGCAAAGCTGTTTGCTGATTGGATGATTAAAATTAAAAATAATACCGTACGTCAAACTTTTGTGTTAAACCAAACGAAATAATGTGCATGTCTTTTGTTTTTGTGGTATACGTTCAATAGGGGTACTTGGTATTTTCAAACTCCGACTCGAAAAATTCATTTCAATTAAGTAAACTATTTGCTGTCACTTTTGAATTGCCAAATAGTCGAACAATCAGAAAGAAATATTCTGTTTTTAAGTAAAGCGATTGTTTACAGCTAAGGAAAAACATAAAAAATATTTCCTCTAAAGTAATATTGTTGAAGTTAAACAGTTTATTGTTTATTATTACGTCGTACATATGTTCCGTGTGAATATTTTATTTATACAGCTAACACTAGGAAATGCATTACCTACGTGTTTTGTAACCAAGGTTGCAGTAACCATGAATTAGTAAGTAGATAAATGTAATTGCGCTTTTGATCAGAATCTAAGTTACGCTGGTGTAATTTCAGTATTTCTGCAAAACATTAATATAATTCTTAAGCGGAACAAAGCTATTTATCATAATTCCCACATTAAAATTTTAAAGACAAACTCTTCAATCTGAATTAAAATCTGCTCGGAACTAATATGGGTACATTACATCACAGGACAATGTCACCTTAATTGCATTCGAGAATAGACTCCGCCGCACATTCCTAACCTTGCCTACAATCATAGTCGCCATAACCACCACGTGACCACACGTCCCTTACTAAAATAATACTAAGCCGCGCTTCTCGGAACTGGTTAACTGCAGCATGGCAACGGTTGCGCAAGGTTAAATCGCGCGGTCAACTTATAACAGCCAATCACAGGGCGCCAATGCTGTGACGTCAGCGACCACGCCTGCGCGCGCCTCCGCCGCCATATTGTAGCTTTCAAATACACGCATCACTGTAAAATGTTTGCGCGGCGACACGGGCCGATAACAATTCGAGCCCTCTTTATGTGTACGTTATATTTGTGATATCGATATCTGGCAAACGTCAGATGACGGAGTGAAACGGGGGCCGGTCAAGGCGGGTTTGTGGCAGGCTGTAAAACAGATTTATGGCGCCCCCTTTGAACTCTACAACCTCGCGAACGTCATTCGCCTGTATTATTTGTATCATTTAATGAGACAAACGATAATGTGTCATCTTCAAGAGACTATTATTCAAGCAAGACATTTAGTACACAACAATTATAGCTTCTCAGAACTCCCACTTCAATTGTTTATGATTATAATTATTTTAAGAACACTTACCCATCATATTTGACATGAATTTCGATCTGTCCATTGGTGGGATCCATTTGGATGCCATTGGGAGAATTGCTGGCCATGTCGCTCCGAGGAGGAATCCTAGTAAGACTCTACAAGCTACGATCCACCCGAAGCCGATGGCTGCGGAGCCAGGAGTGAGGAGGGTAAGGATACTGGCTAGCAGAGTACTGTAGCCAAACACCCGCCTGGAGACGAAACAAAAAAAAATCCACATTATTAATCCATCCAAAAATCCAAAGTCAGCTCGATAAGGTAATTTCCGACGGACAAATTCGTTTAAAGCTGCTGAAACATGAAGAATCAACAATAAATCCAATTCAGTATAAATCATAATCATCATCCATTAAAAGCTGCGTGTCGATATGACAGGCCATTCAATACGCGAGGCATGTCAAAAATCCGCCGCCCGTATCGACGTCTCAAAAACTGACACGCGAATATTTCACGAATGATCACACAACGCTCAGTTACACGATAACGTACATAAATCGTGGCGCAAACCCGCATATACTGCGAGAATGTTCCGCGTGAATCATTTCCCGACATCTCATTTTTTAAGGCATTGTATGCCATCAGTTATTCGCTGACTACGCAATTTTTTTACACTGATTCCGTACATACTTAACACCCAGAGTGCTGGAACGCAGGCCTATTCTTTATGAGAGGAGAAGAAAGAGGAATCCGTTATCCACCACGTGGCCCAGTCACTGAATTCACTGAATACTTCAAGGCAACTATCAGCGTTGAAAGTTTCTCGACTCGTAAACAAAACCACGTTGGGATAACGAATTCAATCAAAATAAAACAACCCAAAAACTTGATAAACTTGATTTCAGCGTCCTCAATATATGTGTAGTGTTATTCACACAATTACTCACTAACCGGTTCCGAAAGCCTGATAAAGTCTACGAGCGCCGGCGCACCGGCAAATTAATTCAGTAAGTAATATTTTTAATTGCATTAATTGTCGATAATATTCCGGTCCGTGGATGGGTGACCATTTTCACAAACCAAGACAGACCCCTCCGTGCCTCGGAAAGCACGTTAAGCCGTTGGTCCCGGCTGTCATTCGTGGATCTTTGACAGTCGTTACGGGTCGTCAGTAGCCCGAAAGTCTGACAACCAGTCTTACCAAGGGGTATCGTATTACCCAGTCACTGGGTTGTGGAGGTCAGATAGGCAGTCGCTTCATGTAAAATACTGGTATTCAACTGCATCCGGTTAGACTGGAAGCCGACCCCAACATAGTTGGGAAAAGGCTAGGCAGATGATAATTTTCGATAATACTCGTAGAGTCGCTATTTTTATTTGTCCCGATTGGAATCGCAAAACGCGTTACGGTTGCTATCGTGACATTAACCCGCTTTTTTATGAGAGCATTTATAGGTAAGAACAACATATCGATTGCTCACACTGCTACCGATATGTTTTAACTCCACTGGACATAATTAATTTGCGAGTCATACATTGTTATGAAATCATAGCAGTCATAATAATTGTTAGCAATATAATGGCGTCGTGGTCAACTGTTCTATTATTATGAGTGATTATCATAGTTCAAATCGATGGCAAGGACCAAAAGTTTCAGGCCAATCTACTTCGTTGACTCTTCCTGACCCTTTAATTATCAGCGTCTAGAAAGTTCGACGCTAAATTATTCGGACACACAAATTACCAGACATGTATAATTTAAAATGAAATAATGCCTGTACTCTTGATTGTATCGCGAAAAAAATACTAACGTCGAACTTAAATTATTGAGCGAAATAAAATGTCGGAACCGGTCCCGATAAATGCGAATTGCATGGTCACTAATTTTCAAATTCGAAATGCAAAAGTAAATGACGATAATTTTCGTGCGGCAGCGTTCGGTCGCCACCCTTTGCAATGCCAGACTTTTTTTATGTTCCGTCTCTCACCAAATTAGTGATGCCAACAATGAATGACATAGAAAAAAAAATGTTTTTACCATTCAAGGACCCAGTTTTTGTAGTGAACTGACACAATAGTAGCTATTATTTGCAAATTGGTCGGTATTCCGCCAGAGATGAGCCTGGGATTGGCTGGGACGATGCAGTTATAGTGGCCAAATGCTCTTTATAATTCAGTCTGGAATATGGACGATCGCCTCGTATGAAAAACGTGTCTTTCTCACGAGACCGTTATTTTTAGGACAAGACGAAATAAAATGGTGATAATCGAGCGTAGGCGTTTCAACAATTTATTCATTCACATGTATAGGCTCATATGAAAATGATTGAGTATTTTACTATGATATTACTATGAAATAATATCCATTAACATCTGATTCATTGTTTTTTGCCTATCATCAGCCGACAAACATAACGATTATATCCTGATTTGTTGACATCAAACATGGTAAAAGTACTTTTAAAGAACTTGACCTACTTATTCAATTCTAGGCAGTACGGAAATACCTGTTTACCATTGCATTTGTAAGGAAACTAAGATAACATGTTATTTGAGGACTTCGTGGAAATTGATCCGCGAGGTTAAGCAACATTGCTGCACGTTATCGATACGTCCAAATCTGGAGGGACCTCGAAGAGCAGTTGAAGCTATTCGGATGGAGTACTTATAACTAAATTCGGTCTACAGAAGACCTCACAGGCAAGCTCTGGTTGCAGAAGCCGCTTCCCAACAGGTTTACAGGTAGAATTTTGATAAAAAAACACTGGCATCTCCTAAAATTGGTGAAGCAAACGGCTTGCAAAATGGATAGTGTTTCTTACCTAGCGCCAATGATTTCTGCTAGTCTGCCGCCTGGCAGTTCTGTGAGCACATATCCCCAGAAGAAGCAACCCAGCAGGTGGTTCTTCTGTTTAGTGTCCCAGTGGTAACGAGTTTGCTCGATATGCTCGGGGTGCTGCAAGAGAAAAACCTATATTTCAGATTTCAAACTGAACTTTAAGACTGCTGGTGGACTGATGTGCGAAGAAAAAATCAATTCTATTCTTAAACAATAGTTGACTAATAGTTTTAAAGCATCATCCTGGTCCTGTTTCTATAAATAAGTACAATACTATTGTTCCGTCCGACATGTGGTAAAAAACAAAAGGAAGTGACTATCAGTATTGCGGTAATACGGGAATAACCCGGGCTTTGAACCACAGCGTATTAGTTTGGTTTCTATTAAGTTTTTACTTTACAACCATGAGTTTCAACTTTAAACCAACAATAGTAGGAGAAAAAATACATAATTGAATCAAGACACCCAAGATATAATAACTAAAATTATTTTCTGGGAAAACACTGAATCGGAGATAATCGATCCAAAAAAGTTGAAAACACCAATTTTTTAATTAAAACATAATTGTTTTAATAACAATCTTAGTTCTTACTTACTGACTTCTCACGAACACGTATTTATGAAAACATCCAACATTAGTTCAACAATTCTAGAAAGTTCGACTGACACGTTTCCCAGGTCTTAGGGGGGCAACCTGGCGATGTCAGTTTCAATGATTCCAAGGCAATAAATTTTGAAGAAAGCAGTAAATTTTACCTCAGTGACGTTGTGGGGGCCGTGGGTGATATTCATGGCAGCAGTGATGTTGTCATTGTCATCGTAAATCATCTCCACAATTGCGATCGTGAGGTTCACTCGGAGGGCGTAGTTCAACATGAAGCCGAGGAGGACCATGATGTTCAGCACTTGGACGCATGTTAGACAACCTGGGACAAAAAGGATAGAATTAACAAGTGATTTTTGAGTACTGATGATGTTAACTTCTTTTTCTTTGATGTAATAGGTTCGCGTTTGACTAAACGCTATCTCGCTGATGCGGAAGACAGTGATTCGAGACGTTAAAATAACTAAGATAAACTATTAAACGGCATTACAGTTTTTTGACAAAATTCACTACTGTTCACACATTTTTGTGCCGTGCATGCGATATTCGCAACGTTTTCAGTTATCAAGGCCACGGTCAACATGCAAAGATAGATAATCATTCATGTAAATTGTACGAGTATGTAATGTATCGTTAGTTCGTTACTACCTACATAAATGACAAATATTTTAAACTAACTGAGCCGGCGGACTTCGTACCGCCTCAGATTTTTTTTGCAGTGAAGGAATTATTAATATTATTGCCATAAAGTCAATAATATTAATGATTCAGTACATTCGTTAATGTGTCAGTGATAATTACTAATTGGTTTAAATAACATTATTTACCGTTTCATTCTTGTAAATACGGGCGTGTTAAATTATGACCGACATTTGACTCCATTTTACTTTGTGGAAAAATAGCTTGAAACACGCATCTTTTTTTAAATAAATAATTATAATACCAGCCTAGTTTTGTCCCCCTGCAGGATAAAGACCCCTTCTTATACAGAGAAGGCACGAACATTGATCACCACGCTTGCAGATGGGTTAGCGTTTTCAGAATTATATTAACTATAAGTCCAGGTTTCCTCGCGATGTTATACCTTCACCGATGTCAGTAATGTCCAAGATAAACTCAATATCGTACATCATATGGTTTTATGAATACTAATTTAATTCAGTGTACTTAAATATTCACACAAGTCTGTTATGAAAATGAATCATATCTATGAGATAAAGATCTAGGCAGTTAATGCCAGATTAACTTCATTAACATTATGTATAATACTTAGTCGTTATCACAGTTAAATGAATCATGGTGACTAACGCTGGCCCAGTTAGTTTAAATCATCGACTACCTACATGCAAGCCAAGTAAGTACCTAAAGTACTTTAATTTACGGGAACAACATTTTATGATACGTTTACATTTTATAAACGCGGTAAATATATTTATAAAACAATATTTCCTTCAACATAGGCTATTAAAATAACAAGACTTGTCCTAAAAAAAGTAATTTATGGTCACAGTAGCGACGGGTAAGTAAAACGTATTTCAATTCAATAATTTTGTTATTAAATAGACGGTTGCACTGAAAATATGATATTTTTAATAATATTTTGATTTAATAGTGTCCATGGAGTTTCTTGCCCGTTCTTCTCCATAGGAACCTACTTCGCTTTGGAATGGGCAACTAGCTTCATTTTTCTGACTGACCGACCGCTTGACAATTCAAAAGTGCCTGTAATTGGTTTTTTTAAATAAATGCTTTGAGATTGACATCGTGCTTTTGGAGTTTGTTAACTGGGGCCGTATTGCCTTTATACTGAAATCATGACATGATGCATGAACCCTTGTTCATGTCATGATTTCAGTTCGAAAAAGAGCTATCGGATATGTCTATACATGGCCGATAGCACCATCCCTTTTTCCAATTAAAAAACAATTAAATGTTAATGCCATCGTGATTCCTGTGCGAGTGTAAGACGCAGCTATAAGCGTCTCGCTCTCGCACAATAATCACGATGGCATTAAAATTTTATAATACGGCACTTGGCCACTAATTTTATCATGCTATTGTTCTGACATCAGCTCGTGTTCACACAAAATATCGCAAAAACTATTTACATTATGTACACACGGCTACACCTCAAGCTATGAAAAAGCAGTATTGGCTGACCGTTCATTGTGAGAAAATTTCATACAAAGTGAGGCCAAGACAAACTGGTTTTGTATAGCTTGACGTGTAGCCGTGTGTACCTATATATACATTTTTACGGTCAGTTTTCGCAATACATCATTCTCCTGTCGTTATTCCAATTTATTTGCGGTCGGTGCAAAATGACGTTTTCTTCCATACTTGTCTATTAGTCGTCATCTCGGTAGTCACCCCCTTTCTAACCATATCATCATTCATCCATCGTTTCTTTTGTCTAACTTTCCTCACGACATTTTCCTCATTCCTCCGTATCACATGCCCATGACAACCGATTTCCACACAACTTTTTAGTTACCGGTGCCACTTTCAGGCTTCCTCTTAGCAGTTTTCGCAATACAGGAAGATAAAACGCGAACTATTTTTTTCACACGGTATTGAAATCAAATCCGAAGTCAAATCGAATCGAAATACGTTGTTTTAATAATAGGAGTAAGTACTATGTCCGGCTTTATTCAGACAAATTAACGTCCAAACTGATTGTTAGCATATTATTATTACATCAGAGGGGCAATTCTCGTAATTTTGAGAACGTTCAAAATCTAGTCGCAGTCTCATCTCGGCGACAGACAATTGAGAATTGGCATTCAGTGATGAATATGATCGCGGTGGGAAATTTTATTTTTTGTCTCTATACATTGTTAGGTCTGGTGAATCACGTTATTATAAATGTAACAATAAGTCATCAAGTTACAAAACATTTATGGGAGCAACGGTATACATAGTGCAGGACTATGGGTAGTCGCCATAGATATAATTTATATTTTTCTATGGTGATTGCTAAGCTTTTAGAAGAGTTTGAGATTTAATTTTTGTGATCGTCTAATTATCTACTATTACATACTATGCAGAGAGGCAGGGACATCGACGCCCAACTGTAACCATGAATTCAGCACATGATTCAAGACTACTTTATTTATTAATGACCGACGAAACATTTCAAATTTTCAACGCAGGGTTCAAAATCATAAACTGCATTCATGGTAGCAGGTTGCGCGTCGAAGTCCCTGACACCCTGTATATTTTGTGATATACCTACCCGTGTCTTACTAGGCAATAAACAATGCGCAAAATCGTGACTCTACTAATAGGTAGGGTAGTAGAAGATCCACAGTAAATGATATATATCCTATCTTACGACTAAATACACTTTTAAATATACAGGGTGGCAGGGGACATCGACGCGCAAACTGTAACCATGGATTCAGCACATGAGTTTAGACCCCATAGCGTCGAAAGTTTTCGTAGGTTATCCAAAAAAAATATTGCTGTTCCATACATTTTGACCGCGTAGGTATTACACTTTTTTTTTATAAAACAGCAGATTTTTTTTTTTGATAACCGACGTATTATTTCTCGAAAGGTCTACCCATGTGCTGAATTCATGGTTACAGTTTGCGCGTCGATGTCTCTGCCAGCCTGTATAGTGGCAATAGCTGTTTAAAATTCGTGATATATGATAAGTAAAAAGAAAAAGGGATGGCTATAGAAAAAAATCACAAGTAGGCGGTGGGCAAAATAAGGTGAGAACCTATGGTATACACTGTTAATCGGTAATCTAAATATCGAAATAGATGTAGACTGTAGAGTCAAGGTTGATGCATCTAACCAACCCAGTTGTGAACCGGTCTAAGCATTACCATACATACATTATGAATATTGTTTCACATTACGCAAGTCCAGATGACGAATTTTAATATCTGATACAAGGACGATATATCGGGTCGTTTATCATCTGTGGATTTGATTTAGGCTTCAGGGTTTAACTGTATTAATATGTTGGGTAGGATGACAGAATATTCATTACCCAGCATGCATGTGCAAAAGTTAATTGCATTTTTTGCAGTACAAGCAATGATGATTGGCAAAACCCGAGGATGCCCCGAGGCGGATTTTAGGAATTTTAATTACACTAACGTCATTTCCGACGAACGATTTTATTTTGCTGAAACTGAGAAGATGAGAGTCTGCCTCGCTGTTCTAGTGGTCGCAAATGCTACTGCTGAGCAAGAGAACCAGGGGGCCTACTCCGAAGTGCAAAGTGCGAATGTTCGGATCGGACCGACACATAGCGGAACCGAATATTATTGAAAAATGCGATAAAAGTTCGGATCGGCTCAGTTGGATCGGGACCATAGTCAATATTCGAAAGAGTGTAAGAGTTTAAGATCGGAACCAACCGAACCAAATAGTAACTTCGTAGCAGGAAACGGCCGAAAGTTCGGCCTACTACTTCAGAGGTCTACTCTGAAGTAGTAGGCCGAACTTTCGGCCGTTTCGCCGCCCTGGGTTCGATTCGCGAGTCGGGAAAATGTTTTTCGGTTTATCTAAGCGAGCCTATTGTCATCAACTGGGCACAAAACCAACTACAGGCTACTGATAAATTCCACATTTATCAGTAGCCTGTAGTTGGTTTTGTGCCCAGTTGATGACAATAGGCTCGCTTATTACAAGGGACTTAAACATAACTGGCGAAAGGTGGGTGTACTATAGGTACACCTCTGACTAACCCTTCGGGGAAACAAGGCGTGAAGTTATGTTATGATACAGAGAATTATTATTATTACAAACACTTCTATTTTCATACAAATTGCAAAAATAAACCTCTACGCAATGCGAGACAAGCGCACGTTTATATGTTTCACGTGTTTGATCATCCTGCGAGACATAGCAATTATCACGACGCTCTAAAATGCTAGCGAAAAAACTTGGCAACGCAAGCTGCAAACATGTGCGCGTGAAACTAAAATAACCGCCAATTAAATGTTAGAAAGCTTTACTACCAACGACGGAGAATAGAAATGTGATAAAACAATTGTAAGAAAAAAAAATCCTTGGACTTTTATTTTATCAAAAGCATGGTCACCACGCGCGCCCAGTGCGGGTTGGTAGATGTCAAATGTCTTCGAATTTTTGATTCTAGGACATGCCAGTTTCCTCACGATGTTTTCCTTCACCGTTTTGAGAGCAATGGTGATTTACACAAAGTAAAGCGCCTGTCTGGGTTCGAACTGTATCGTTGTAACGGCCCAGTAATGAAATTCGATATTAAATCTTGCTAAAAAAAAAGTTTCAAATCATACTACCGGAATTTTGTTTGATAAACTTCTCGCGGGTTCTACGAGAGCAACATTCATGACATTGATACTTTTGAAAACGTCGAGAGAGTTTATCTAAAATTAATATTGATTAACTGTCCCGTCAGTATCGCGGTTGCAAGCGCGACTGTTGAGTGTGGGTTCCTGGGTTCAGATCCCAGGTGGGGCAGTGTTATTGGGTTTTTCCATTAGTATTTTCTCAGTAGCAGCCCAGAGTTTGGAAGTTTGTGGTGTGATGATACCCCCGTACCTCGGAAAGCACGTAAAGCCGTTGGTCCTGCGCCTAATCTCTCTCCGCTCGTGTCGCATTGCCGTCCCATCGTACTAAGAGAGTAAAGGAACAGAGTGCACCTGTGTTTGCGCACACACTTTGTGCACTATAATTACATCAGGCATATCTGGCTAATCTCCGTTGAGATTGGCCACCGTGGCCAAAATCGGTCGGGAGGATTACTATTGATTGATGATAAATGGATTTGTATGCTGTGCTAGTATCATTACTTTCATACTCCTATAAACCAAGGTTGAGATTCAACACCTTACTTTCACTAATCCGCAACAAGCCCTGCCAAATGCGTACCTTATGATCATAGTAACTGGTTTCGACATACCTAGATTATGAAAGCTTGTTTGCCAAATGTAGGTTTAGGCATGGTTCAGGAACTGGCGCCAATGACTAATAAGGATAACAAAAAACTGCTAGTATGCCTAACTAAGCTTTGTAGTATTGCTGGCAATTACCCGCTACTTCACTAGTATTTATACTTCGATTCCTTCTTTGTTCCACTCAGGGCTCATCATCATCTTCCTGCCTTGTCAGCCGTCACTATCATTCCCTACTTTTTCTTTCATAATTATCTCTCACAGAATCCATCCATCTTTTCTTTTACTACTACTTGTTGACAGGCCTACACTGTCGTCCCATACCTATTAACAATATAATTTGAAAACATTGTAAAAGCAAATTATTTTTAAAAAAATAACCGTGGAGATTTTTGTCGGACCATTTCGAACCGTGCACTTGGCTTCTGATGTATCATAAGTGCCCATGTTGGGGATGAACTTGAGATGTAGTGCGAGTTCTCTATAAGGCATACGTTTATCTCGTTTCTGTTTACAGTGGTTTAGGTTGTGCGTCGGTCTGTCAGTCGGTCAATCAGACACGAAACTGTTTTGTACACAAAAGGACATAGTATAACCTTCATGAATCCATATTTTGATAACAAAAGTTTGCGGTTCGTACTGGACTCAATATTATCACCTTGTCTACATTTAGTTACATACACAAACTATCCTCATAATATTGTGAACGCTTCTCATAATATTATTAGTATATACAGAGTTACTTTTTGTTACCTTTTCACGCCTAAACCACTGAACCAATCGTTATTAAATGTGATAGATAGGTAGCCAGCACCCTAATTACGTAACACACTATCAATCACAATCTGAATCATATTGAAGGATATTTCGAATCCATTGCTTCTTATGTTCGAAAACTTAGTCTGCTCAACAACGTAAATAACGCAATGAATGTTGTTGAACTGTCAAAATTAAAGCCATTTCTACTATCAATGTGTTGCGCAATTACGGCGCGTTCACATATAACGTCCGTTTTACAGGATCCTTTTTAACGGATCCGTCGCTACTGGAGATAGTATTCACACAGCATTTATAGGATCCTTTTTAACGGATCCGTCGCTACTGGAGATAGTATTCACACAGGACTGATTTTAAGAGATCGGATCAGTATACTGGATCCGAAATACTGTATTATGTGTGAACTGGCTCATACAACTACATACGCTTATAACACATACGTTTAAACGGACCTGTAAAACGGATTGCTGCTTATTTTGTCAGATCGGTATTTTCTACTGGATCCGGAATACTGTATTATGTGTGAACTCGCTCATACAACTACATACGCTAATAACACATACGTTTAAACGGACCTGTAAAACGGACGTTATATGTGAACACGCCCTTACCCGTCTCGAACCTGGAGAAAGACATATATGCTACTTTTCATCCTGGATATTTGTACTAAAAGGTGATAAAACATGAAATACACGCAAAAGAAGTCGCCAGCAGCGGCTAGTAGTAAAATCTTTCAGGCTTTTTAAAAGCTTTTATTTAACTTGACTTGTATGTATGTGAAGGTGGACTTTTCCAAGTTAAATTTGACCCACTTCCCGGTATCCGATTGAGCTGAATTAATACAATAGAAATAAAAAAAACGAGCTAAGTTATTGTGCCGGCAGCACAAAATGGACTGATTTTATAAGCACGTGTTATTCTATTATGCACGTATGCTGGCATAATGTTGGCATTCAGTCCACCTGCTGGATCATGACCCTGGTTAGCCGGAGCCAGCGTAAACACGGCAACTAAATCCGACGACCGAATATTGACGCACATGCACATTTTCAAGGAATCGATGCAGGTAAATGGTAAATAAGAAGTAGGTAAGATATGAAATAATAAAGTTCTTTTCGCTATTAAGGGTGAATTAACTAACTGCTACTACTTTTCGCTATTAACTTTTCTACCTAGAATGAATTTAATCCTAAGAATAAATTTTGAATTTTTGAGTCTTTCAATACCAGAACTGTCAGACGTCAATTTTATCCCACGAATAAAACTTTGGTAAAATCGACCTTAATCTCTGTAGTGCTTTAGTCAATGCGGTTTTAATTTATTTTTGCTGTCCGAATTTGTCCCAAAAAAAAAAAAAGAATTGGTTACCCTATTTATAAATAAGTAATTATTTTCTCAGCGTCTTTATTAGTGAAAAAACAAACACTGCAGAACCTGTTTTTAACCATTTAAATATAATATATAATTTATTTAAGTGGAATGTAGTGTACCTACTATAACGAACGTCACACACAAACTCGCCATGTCATGAATCTAATTTGAAAATTAGAACAGACTAGACAATCACCACGTTACTAGGCGATTTAAAAAAGTGTGATAATTAGACATTTTAACTTCTTTAATAGACGTTAAATAATTGAGACGCGAGCGTAAGTGATATCGTTATTTTGATGATATCATGACATGTGAGTGACGTACAATCATAGTGATGTAACGTATCGCGAGTTTGGGGCGATGACATTACCGGTTATCAAGCTATTATTTGCCGTTACAACCGAACTATTACAAAGCTATTTTCACTACGTAGTTCCGGTTATTATTTCTTGTTTCTAAATTGAAATGGTATGTCAATGTTTAGTTAATGCAGTGTCAATGCACTTTAAAATGATATACTGAAAACTGTGCCAGTGTCACTATTACCAGTTAAGTGTTTAAATTAAAAAGATTACTATGTACAGCACAGACTTATATTGGTCTGTGATGTACAGTCACGAGCACTAATATGTCAACACTAGGAAACTTTCAACAGCGATTTTTGCGTGAAATAACGAAAACAAGAATGAAAATGAAATACGACACATTGCAAAAACCTATGGGTTCGAAAATACTATGTTCGTAGCAACATAATATTTCATTAAAAAATAAAGCAGTAAATCGCTTTTGAATAAAGTGTATACATACTTATGCTCGTGACAGTACCTACTTGTTGAAATTTTTTCGTGAAACAAAAATAACCGGTTTCGTGTGTCGCTGTCATATTGTCAAATCTAGGGTACCGAAATGTTGGGTCAATACAATACCGGTAATAAACCGGTAAGCAGTACGTAAATAGTATGCAAATCCGTTACAACTGTTATTAAAATAATCTGAAGTTTTTTCTTTGCACAACGGGTTCTTGATTTTACTGAAACGACTTCAAGTTTAAGTTTGACAAAAGAAATTAAATTTTATTAAAAATTCACGGTTTTTTTTTTCATTTCTACACGGGGTGCAGGGTCGTCGACGCGCAACCTGTTTGTTACCATGGATTCAGTAAGTACAGTCACGAGCAAAATATTTCAACGATGCATTCGATAGTTCACGAAAAAATCGCAGTTGAAAGTTGCCAAGTGTTGACATATTGGTGCTAGTGACTGTACATGATTCTGAACCCCCATGAGTTACAAAATTTCGTCGGTTATTTCAAGTCCATGAATTTTGACAGCGTAGGATTATTGACAGGATAGGAGAATTGCATTTTTATAAGAAACAATTTTTTTTTTTTTTTTGTAACCGATGAAAAATGTCTGGCTCTCTAGAATCATGTGCTGAACTCATGTTTACAGTTTGTGCATCGATGTCCCTGCACCCTGTTTAAATGGACGATGGACGTGAAAAAATATCATACCGTTTTCACACCCAGCACCCTAATTGCGTACCGTAAAACGGGGTGAATAGGGATGCAGGGGTGAATCGGGACGAAACTTTAAAATGGATTTTAACGTTGAAATAATATAGTTTGTTGCCAGAAAGACTCTAATGTGTTTACTGTTTTTTAATTAAAGATTAAGTGTCCTTGTTAGCGACCAACTATATTTTAAAGTACAAATCCATTTTAAAGTGTCGTCCCGATTCACCCCTGCATCCCTATTCACCCCGTTTTACCGGTACCTAACACACAATCAGTCACAATCTGAATCATTTTGAAGAATATTGCTAATCCATTGCTTTATTATGTTCGAACAATTAGTCTGCTCAACAACGTAAATAACGCAATGAATGTGGTGGAACTGTCAAAATGAAAGTCATTGCTACTGATATTACGTCACGCAATTACCCCTTTGTGTGTTGTAACCTATATTCTTCAATTAACAATTATCAAACAACACAATAAAATTATCTTAAAAACCAGTCTCAGTTAGTACGTTGACAACTCAGTTATTTCTTTGATGTGACAACAGAACCTTTTCTGTGCCAATTTGGCCATTTTCCGTTATCAGTTATACCCACCATAGTACAAGATGTTTTTAAGGTTCCGTAGTCAAAAGGCAAAAACGGAACCCTTATAATTTCACCCTGTCCGTCTGTCCGTCCATCCGGATGTGAAATGTGAAGCAGCCATTTGACTGGGAGACTATTGGCACTAGTGAAGAAAATTGGCAAGGTGTATTCTGTCTGAGCACCGCTAAACAATAATAGTTGGGGGGGACATTGGCACTCCCCATACATGAAACTAGCGTGTGGGGAGAGGGGGAGTATTGTTGGATACAATAATAAAAAAAAGAAGTTTCTAAGTGACTGCTATGTTTTAAGTGAATACTTCTTTAGACGCTCTTTGCGCTCTTTCTTAACACGCGATTTAACGTCACCGATGCTGAATCTTATATACTCAGCTCCAGCCGTCAGTTTTCACTTCTATCGTGTGTTCATATTATTATCATAAGCACACACCCTCTTTTTGTATTATTTTCATCAATCAAAACTCATGAATTACTTACGCACGTAAAACGCCCAGAAAAATATTGAAAGCAATTCATAAAAACTAGTTTGTTTACGGAAATTTGCGACAGCTCAATGATCAAAATATAAAAATGGTGTGCCCTTGTAGTGAAATACAAAAATAACACACTGAAAGAATTTCTTCTACGTCACACATTAATCCGTAAGAGCAAATCCAAATCCAAACTAATATTATAAATGCGAAAGTAACTCTGTCTGTCTGTCTGTCTGTCTTTGCTACACGCCTAAACTACTGAACCGATTTGTGTGAAATTTGGTACAGACATAGTTTGGAACTTGAGAATGGACATAGGACAGTTTTTATTAAAAAAAAAAAAAAAAAATCCGGACATACAGCGCCATCTATTGGTCAAGAGTCGGTGTCATCTATTGGTGAAGTCACTATTCCACGCGAACGAAGTCGCGGGCAAAAGCTAGTAGAAAATATATTAATACGAGTCGTGCGATTCTGTAACCATCTCACCGTGAAAACTAAGGTGAAGTGAGCGTGGAGGGAGCTGTCATTCCAACTAATGCTAGGGATTGACACTATTCTAAGCTCACTTCACTTTACTCTAAGCTCACTTCACCTAACTTTTCACGGTGAGATTTTTACAGAATGGATCGGCAGCTTCGTTCGCGTGGAAGTCGTAAGATAAACAATACATAACGATCATAATCAGCCTATAATGTTCCCACTGCTGGGACACAGGCCTCCTCTCTGTGAGAACGAGTGGGCCGTAATCCACCACGCGGGTCCAGTGCGGGTTGGTAGATGTCACATGTCTTCGAATTTTTGGTTCTAGAACATATGCCGTTTTTTTCTCACGATGTTTTCTTGAGCATACACAATGCTTATACTAAACTTAAAACCACATTTTTTATAAAAACTACCCGTCCCCATTACTGCGTTTTCGCTTAGCGTTGTTTCCGACTTTTTTTCTTTTAGCTCGGTTCCTATTGATCCTAGCTTGATGTTAAATAGCCTATAGCCTTCCTTAAGAATTAGGCTATCAAATGCAATAATATTTTTTCGAAGCCGACTGGTAGGTTCCAATAAACAAACAAAAAAAACTCTTCAGTTTTATTACATATTAGTATGGATGATGATGAGACAGTCACAGGACACAAACAAATATTCGAGGACATTTTTGCCAAAAAAAAAAAACCGTATTTTCGTTCAACGTTATCGAAAGATTATTAAATGCAAACAAAACAGAAGTGTGCCACGGTCGATACGCGAAATAAAAGCTATATGACATTTCCGAAAATAGCACAGCGCCCACGCAAGTGTCGTAAAATTTGTTGCAGACTTGTGTAAATTGTCAATGGAACGTCTACTAGACTTGCGGACTAGTTGAATGACGATTTTCTGCGTTTTTAAATATATTTATTTGAAAAAAAAAAACGCATGATGGGTTCTCGTCTAGACAAGACGGTAGTGAAGTAATGAATAGTAATAATGATAATACTCATTTTTACTATCTATGCTTTATCTTTATAATAACTCCTCCGTGCTTCGGAAAGTCCCGGCTGTCATTCAACAAAGGGTATCGCCGTATCGTATTACCCAGTCACTGGATTGTAGAGGTCAGATGGCAGTCGCTCCATGTAAAATACTGGTATTCAGCTGCATCCAGTTAAGACTGGAAGCCGACCCCAACATAGTTGGGAAAAGGCTAGGCAGATGATGACTATGTATACCAATTTATGAAGAGGTAAACTTTGTGAGTTTGTATATAGGGTTAATTTACGGAACTACCGATTCGATTCCGAAAATTCTTTCACTAATGTGAAGCTACAGTATGCAGGATGCTGTTGGGACTACCGCGCTATTGTAGTGCGTCCGGTATGTTCGCATTTGCGCATACCGATGATTATCCTATCTTGTCAAGGGTGCGATCTAGATCTAACAGCACTCTAAGTATGTTGATGGAAAAGTACGACGCACCTTGGCTGTCGCACGCTGTGGAGGTGCTGCGAGAAGACCCCACCACAGCTAACCTTACAATTTTCTTTTTGTTCTTGTTTTACTCTGTGTTTTTTGTTTAGTTTTTAAGAACAATATTATTAACAATTAGGCCTAGTTGCCATAAATAAAAAAACATTGAATTGAATTGAGTATTGCCATGTATCATAGGATATATTTTAAGTTAAAACAAAAAAAAAAAATACGCGAACGATGTCGCGGGCAGAAGATAGTCAGCTATAAATTCAACGTACAGTAGACAGACGCCTGCATTCATTAGTTCGTCTCCTTTTCTAAGGTGCTCGTATGCTTGAGGAGTATCTAATTAACATATTCGAGCCTTACGTCAAGCTGCAAGTGTCATACGTGATGCATACAACACTTTCATTTCTACATAAATTTTTTCATAGTTATTACAATAATAATAATAAGCCTACAATGTTCCCCATGCTGGGACTCAGGCCTCCTGTGAGAGAGAGCGGGCGATAATCCACCATGAGGACCCAGTGCGGATTGGTGGATGTCGTTTATGTCTTCTTATGTTTGGTTCTAGGACATGCCGGTTTCCTCACGATGTTTTTCCTTTACCGTTTTGAGAGCAAAGGTGATGAAATTAAATACACAAAGTAATGTTCAGCCGGTCGATTCTGTAAAAATCTCACCGTGAAAACTCGAGTGAAGTGAGCTTGATGTGAGTTGTCAGTAGTGTCAATGCCTACCATTAAGTATTTGAAATGACAGCTCACTCCACGCTCACTTCACCTAAGTTTTTACGGTGGGATGGTTACAGAATTGCACTGCAGCACTGGGTTCGAATTCACGACCTACACAATGCGTAATTCGAGGCCGATAACACAGGACCACCACTGCTCCCCATGATAATTATTACCGTATAATTTAAGTAACAAAAGTTATAAAAGAACATCTTTGCATGAGCAATGCTCAACACAAAACAGATAGGTCTATCAATACCTTACTGCTTGCCATAAAATTACAAAAGGAACGTAAGAACGGTTCTTTCAATGAGAAAGGCAAATTGACTTTAAATTAGTGTTTCTTTTATGTAAAGATAATCATAGAAGCAAGTTATTCAGCTCACACAGTCGTGGACGGCTTATTTGTGCATGCGATTTGGTTATCATTATTGACTGACTCATGATCAATGACGTAAACATAATCAAAATCAAGTTTTACGAGATTTTTGATCGTCTGTTCTTATCAACGATTTTTGTTTTTTTTTTTTTAACAATTATATGCAGTTATTATCAAGGCATTTTTTTTTGCAAAGAACAATATTGTGTCCGGGTTCACTGGCTAGAATTTACAGCTGTTTGACCTACTTGATACGGTCTTCATTTTTAAAATAGTGAACCGTTCGCTGTTTCGGTATCTATTTATAGAGCTAATGACTAAAATCGATCCAAGATAATTTCGTTTTGAAAAAATTAATGATTACTTACTGAAAGCATGATCAATATTCTGCCATAATAGTTGTGTGTGTAGTTGATAGTAGCAAAATAAATGAGAAAAAACTGATAATCCTACTAATATTATAAACGTGAAAGTTTGTATGGATGGATGGATAGATGTTTGTTACACTTTCACGCAAAAACTACTAAGCGAATTTGGATGAAATTTGGCACACAAATGGTTTGTAACCAGGATTAACCTAAAGGATACTTTTTATCCCGATATTCCTACGGGATCGAAACTTATGCGGGTGAGACCGCGGGGCGCAGCTTGTGTAACATAATTATTATTGCTAACAATAATAGCCGCACGGCTCCATCGATCAGGTTAAACTAAGCCTGCCGCTCGATCATCTTTACATATCGACACCCCTCCGTGTCTCGGAAAGCACGTTAAACCGTTGGGTCCCGGCTGTTATTCGTGGATTTTTAACAGTGGTTAAGAGTCGTCAGTAGCCCGAAAGTCTAACAACCAGTTTTATCAAGGGGTATCCTGTTATTCAGTAACTGGGTTGTGGAGCAACGCTAGCAGCTGCATCCAGTTAGCCTGGAAGTCGACCGCAAAAATAGCTGAAAAAGGCTAGGCAGATAATGATATTGTTAACTCAGAACTAAACGGCCATGATCCTGTGTGATTCTTGGAAAATTAAACAATACAATTAGCCACACCCAGTTTATATTGTTGATTTTTTAACTAGAACCAGAGACACGATTTTTCATGCAGTGATTCGTGACGGGCGATGTAATGGCAGTTTCTAATCTACCCGCGTCATAGTAAGATTAAAAGATCGCTTCTTCATACTACACAGGGTTTTTCCTTTTCGGAATTGTCCTAATTACAGAATTAAATCTATCTATATAAATAAAAAATTAAAAATGAATCACGGAAATGTATGTACGCGCATAACTTCCGATCACTCCACCATATTGTTTTTTTTTTTTTGTTCTATATTTTCAGGACAAAGTTTGTATACACAATTGGACCCGGTAGGTGGCGCTGCTTTTTCGTGCAGGACGACGTCTGCTGGGTCCGCTAGTGGAAAATAAAAGCAAAAGGTACCTATATTAAGACTTGGTGCCTTGGTAAATAAAATAAAAGGAGTACTTATGTAAGAATATTATCAGGTGACGTTCTGTAGTTCCTGTCTACCTCCATGCCGTGAGCTTTTGTTTGTATGTGCGTGGAAATACAAAAAAAATAAAGGTAAAGTTACCTGTCAAACAAAAAAAAAAATCTAAATCGGTTCAGCCATTTGGGAGCTACGATGGCGCAGCCAGACAGATACACACACCTACGGATAACACACCTCTGTTATTGTAGGGCGTTAAAAACATGCTCTGAATCACAAAAGGAACTTCATTAGCAAAAAATAAACAAAATCCAATGAAAAAAAACTTTAGTTAACAGCTCAACTTGACTTAACTAATGAAGCATGATCTGTCTGTCAAATGACATGGAAACTAACTTGATTAATGAAGATTAGTTTCAAAGAGCCTCTTTGGAAAGTTTAAACGAAAGTAAATGACGTTGGAGTCGGGTTTCACGCAGCGTAATTATCTGAATGCGTTTGCAGAAGGATACATGGTTATTTACGATCAACATAATTTTCCTACGATTACCAAATTAATGGTCAGCATAGCGCTTTGGTGTAAACGTTAATATCTTCTTCTTTTTTTATCTTACAAAAACCCATCATCATCTGCCTAGCCTTTTCCTAACTCTGTTGGGGTCGGCTTCAGGTCTAACCGGATGCAGCTGAATACGAGTATTTTACATGGAGCGACTGCCAATCTGACCTCCATAACCCCGTAAGTTACCCGGCAATATTCCTTTGGAAAGACTGGTTCTCAGACTTTCGGGCTTCTGACAACCCGTAACGACTGTCAAAGGCTTAACATGCTTTCCGAGGCACGGAGGGGTCTCGGTATGCACAGATGGTCACCCATCAACGGACCAACCGCGGCAAGCTTAACTTAGCCTGATCAATCGACCCGTGTGGCTGTTATTTCTTAGCCACGGGCCCCTCCTTACAAAAACCCATCAATTTTAGGAACGAAGTTCCTTATCGCGCGTTGCGAAAGGAGGCTAGACGGAAAAAATTAAGACCAAAAGTTGGAACGACACTTTTTGCTATAGTTGTAAGCCGTGTGGCGTGCGCGTGTTTCTCTGTCTGTCTCTCTCTCTCTCTCTTTGAACTTCGTTCCATCCGGGTGTCCCTTGACACCTCTCAAGTTTTTATATTTTTTGTGTAATAAGTTAACTTTAGAGCTGGCATGGGGGGAGGCCTTTGCGCAGCAATGGGATGGTGCAGCTAACAGTAACAGTATTTCATCTGCAATTCCCGACGGAGTAAGAATAATTTCTTCAGTGAGTGATTGTGATTGCACTAAAGTTAGTCAATGGCGCCGATTCCCTTGTTCACAAACTAAACTAAATTTAAGTTCAGTGCATCTTTTTCTTTCTTTTTCATTAAGAAAAGGACAGAAGACAAATATTAGTTTCGTCCTGTCAAATTATGATACTCGATAGACATATTAGACGTGATCAAAAACATGGCTACTAAAAATACGTCAATTTACGTCGGGCGCGGACTAATTTGACAGGACTAAACTGATATTTTATCTTCTGTCCTTTTCTTAATGAAATAGAATGAAAAAGATGCATTGAACTTAAATTTAGTTTAGTTTGTGAATAAGGGAATCGGCGCCAATGTCTTACTTAAGCAGCCTGCAATGCATGTAATAACCGATCAGCCAGCAGTGGCGTACCGTTAGCCACTTCACATGACCACTGCAATTAGCCAGCGACCATTAGCATGCACTTTGCTTGCCGCTGAGTACATAATCGTAGCTCATAGTTCGACTGTGGAGACACTTTGTTCCTCGAGAATTTAGGGATAAGCTCAGCTACAACAGACTTTAAATAAGTACTAAACCTTTCCTCTGCTCTATAAAATGTTTAGTTGGATAATATATTCTCCATACTTGCGTCACTGAAAGGGAGCGGTTATTGAAGACAAGAAAAAAATTGGAGAAATAAAAATGGCTCGTCTTGATGGGCAATACCGAACCCCCAGATGATTTGGATCATGATTTCGCCAATAAAAAAGAAAATCCGTAGCGCAATAGAAAATAGTGACAGCGACAACAAATTTTTCAAAAAAATAAAATGTATCTACAGAAATCATGCACCATGGTCACCCTAGTCCAACCGCCAGGTTTGACGGGAACTATTATTTAACTAACTTTAATGGAAAACTTCAAGGTGATAATTTTACGTCTAAATAAATGTGCTTCCGAGTTAGGTTTAAGATAATAACATAGGAACATAGCGTGGCCTGCTAGGAAGAAGATCCTCACGTAGTTTTTTACCTAAGCGATCTTTTCATTTTTTACAGATTCTTTTCCGATAATTTACAGGTAACTGGGTTGTGGAGGTCAGATAGGCTGTGGCTCCATGTAAAATACTGGTACTCCGTTGTATTCGGTTAGACTGGAAGCCGACCCCAAAATGGTTGGGAAAAGAGTAAGGAGATGATGATGAATTTGCAACCATCCCAACGCACTCCTACTTTCGGTGGAGAATCTTGAGACCCACCCGAATTAGGTGGAATGCGAGTGATGTAACCTAAGAAAATAAAAAAGGGAGGATCTTTTGACCAGGTAGGTGTTGTGTCTGGTGGGCTACTGCCCGACGATTGATGTCGGGACGTTGTATATACGCTAGTTGCACGGTAAATACTGCATGCGCGATGCAGGATTTGGCGTGACGTCACGTCGATGCGTAGTTCGCATGAGGCGATTTAGATGCCGCCACACCCTGAAGACTTCTCACCAAGGGTTACTTCCGTGGACAATTGGACATCGATATACAGTATACGAAACTCAACTGATCTCATTTAGCTTATAATTTGTTATGTCAAGATGAAAGATTCTTACCCAAACTAGTTCCAGACAAGTTCGTTAGCTTTTGACAGCTCCCAATTGAAAATAATAACTGTTATTAGATTGACGGCGCGTCACCACGTTTTTTTTAATTTCAATTAATGATACACTTGCCAAATCATGCATTACTGGCACACATTCTGTCTAGAACAGAAGCAGTAGATATTTAAAGGTCAGTAACGATTTAGCATAGACAACTACTTTCTATTGCTTTCATCTCATCATTGTCATTTCAGCCGAAAGATGTCCACTGCTGGACAAAGGTCTCCCCTAAGCATCGCCACTTTGACCAGTTCTGTGCTTTTCCTCCAGTGGCTTCATGAGGTCTTCATCTATCTTTAACTAACCCCTGTACATTTACATTTGCTGTAAAATCTCGAGTCAACCTTTGAGATGGGATGTTATTATTTGGACAAACAATATACATATAACTATTATTACCAGTGATCGGAGTAGGTAGATTGAACTGGGGTCATTGATCCGAAACGTATATATTACTATGGACATTCCTCCGGAATTGGTGGATTATTAAAAAAAAAAACGGAACTTATGTAGGAATTGTATTCTGCCAGAGTGGAAGGAGTCATTTGATGATTTGCCATCCTCAAAAAAAAGGTAGGAATTGTAATAAAATGAGCAATATTTAATTGTATCCGGAAATACCGGAATTACTTTCCGGAAAAATGGCTTATCCATGTTATTCTTTCTGTGTGCATTTATGATACAAGTACCAAAAATCAATCTACCTACTCCGAACACTGATTATTACATATAACATACAGATTCTAGACAGAATAACAGCGGGGTAATTACGTAACGACTATCAGTAGCAATGTCTTTCATTTTGAGAGTTCAACAACATTCATTGCGTTATCTAAGTTGTTGAGCAGACACCGGTTACTGCACCAAAGGTCTGCTGTGATGGTATTGCACAAACTATTGGCGCCTGTCCGCATTTGGCACGTGCTTACGCATCAAAATCTTAACGACGACGTGTGAATAAATTGTCCCCATTCTTATGTGGGTGTTCGTACTTCGTACAAGTACGCATGCGTCTAGTATTCCGTATGTAAAGTTATTGAATGGATCGTGCGAAATTCTTGTCTTATCTTGGAGGACCTATGGATCTTGGTATTATAATTTCGTGTGCAGACATCCAGTAAAGTGGACATGATTGTACTAATTCGTCAGTATGGAAGAATGACGAACATATACATATAATACATACTTCCGAATTTATTACGGAAGTTCATCGCGACTATTTGGAAGAATTCGGACTTTCCATTGATGTTAAGTGCGAATTTCACCAATGAACAGGCAGCTGTGCTGCTGGGGAGTTTGTTGCGCCACTTCTTCCCAGCGAAAATACTAGGAACTTAGTGCGGGGCTGCGGGCGTTTTGGGGAACTGTCTTTTGTAATTTTGAGGTTCGAAAAGTGCTGATTCTTAGCCTAATGACTTTTGATTTTGATAATGAACGCGATCACCACATCCAAATCGCGTTCAAGAGCTGTCAGTGTCATGTCAATATTCCACAGCAGATAACAATGACACTGACCGCCCTTTAAACGTGGTTTATATGCTGACCGCGTTCAGATTTATTGGTGAAATTCGCGTTGAGTAATCGTCAAATAATTTTGAATTTTTGACAGTTATTCCATACAAAAACTATTGTCATACGTCAATTTTATTTCACGGATAAAAGATAGCCGTTTTTTGTGAAATGGGTAAACCGACCTTCATAAATCATTCAGTTTTTACTTTTACAGAACAATTAAGACTAAGTTTACGCAGTTCATCAAATTTATGCAAGTTGAGAGCATGGTGGCCCAGTAAATGGTAATGGCCCCGACTTACAAGTTAGTTACTTACGAGTAGGTCGTGGGTTCGAACCCAGACAGGCGCTTTACTTTGTGTAATTATTTTCATCACCCCTGCTCTCAAAACGGTAAAAGAAAACATCGTGAGGAAATCGGCATGTCCTAGAACAAAAAAATTTAAGACATGTGACGTCTACCAATCCGCACTGGGCCCGCGTGGTAGATATTAGCCCACTAGAAGGACTGAAGAAGCTTGTGTCCTAAGTCCCTAACAGTGGAAACATTTTAGGCTGATTATGTATGCAAGTTAAGTCCGAATGCCAAAGGATTTAAATCAGCGATTCGCTAAGGTCTGCAGTTACTAAGGAAGACCCAATGATTCATCATGAATCATTCGCGATGCGATAAACATGCAATGACGACAATTTATTTATTGTGGGCCGTGTATGGGGGACAATTTTGCCGCCAAATTTTATTACACCACAGCTGCTGTCTTTTTCCATTCATGTAAAAAGCTCGGCTTGGGCTAAAGCTCTAGACAGACGGACCGCATTTCAACTGCAATCCAACCGCAAATTGCAGTTCGGATGCAGTTTGAATGCAGTTGCAAACCAAACCAACCGTGCAGTTCTATTGCAGTCGTGTCAAGTGCATTCAAACTGCATCCGAACGGCAATTTGCGGTTGGATTGCAGTTGAATTGCGGTCCGTCTGTCTAGAGCCTAAGCGCGCACTGTTGACCGCGATGAGTTTATACTCATGCGAAATAAAATCGTAAAATAATTTTTCAAGCGAATTCTCAAGCGATTTTTTACCGCAGTGCGCAAGACTCTCGTGTATTATATTAGTACCTAATAATAATAAATCGTTTATTGACCAAATAGTGTTCTTACATTTCCTTAAAACTAAGTACAAATAAACTGCTCCTAAGATTATTTTTACAGGGGATACTTAATAAGGTTCACAGAATAGATTGGCGATTGTTTTTCGCAACGGGAAAATTTCGTGGTGAGCAAGCGCTCACCACGAAATTTTGTAAACTTAAGCCTTATGTAAACTTAATACAAACTCGAGACATAAGAAATCCCGCTCAAAGTAGACGAATCGATTACAACCAACCAATACGGCATTTTAATTATTTGTAATTTTTCGCGCATTCTCTAGTTATCTAACTTTTAATTACTAACCTAATATCGTTTGCTTTGCATGTCGCGATAGATACGGTCCAACGGTGGACACTTATTCATTTAATTTTGAATAAAGAATGCTATGATGAAACGGGCGGATACTACTTTTTTTTAACGTTGTCTATTGACACAGTCACAGAATACAAAGCCTCTGGCTATGGCGGTTGCATTCTTCAACCACAGAGGACGAGACGATAATGGGACTGGCTACCATGTAATTTTGTTTTAATAAATTAATGTTTATTCAATAAAAATATTCAAATATCCATCTGTTCACCACCCTTGGTTGACTGGTAGAGAATGCCTAAGGCATTAAGTCCGCCGTTGTACCTTTTTGTGCGAAGTTTATATAAATAAATAAACTGCATACAAATAATGCAAGCATTGCAAAATGCTGTGGATCTTTTGAAAAGTACTTTTCTTTTTGTCAAGCAATGGTAAGTAGTTGAAAAGCCTATTGTATATTTTTATTCATTGTTATCTTTTGGCACGTTATCGAATTCGGCAGGTCGATAACTTATCGTTTTGAACGTCTAGACACTGCCGCAGACGCACAGATAATAAATAGAAATTACACAAAAATCGAGATCGAGGTCTTACGGAAGACCGGAAATTATACGATTATGCACGTGTAGACATGGAGCAGTTTCGCGCGTTTATTTTTAAAGATGGCGCCTTGCCAAAGCCGGGGAATACACGGTGTACGTCACGAGTCACAGCCATCGCCATAAAATGTTGCCAACTCAACTGTCCCTTCCCCACTTATTATTGGAAATTGTAGCTGGAACATTTTCGAAATAACCATTCTCAATATCGAATTTGGTACAGATACGTGGAATGTTCTTAGAACGCTTGAATAACCACAAAAACGTATAAATATAAATATTCAGGTATAAGTGTTAGGTCACGCCAACGCAGCTTACCTGTAAAGTTTCTTGGAAATGACTTCTCTGTTTTGGCCATGGTGCGCGCCTTTGGAATGACTTGAGAATCTGAAATAAAATAAAAAAATGTTTAAAAAATTATGAAACTGTTTCAACTATTTTAATATTATTTATTTTGACCAGGAAGTAATATTTAATGAAATCACGGAACCTAAGCTGTTAATGATTTTTCTAATAAGCAAAAAAATACTTTATTGTTAATCGTGTTGAAAACCTGAGTCACAAATTTGCAATCAAGCTTATATTATTAATAAAAAATGCCATAGTAACCTCAATACAAACATTCCATTGGACATATTTGGCATAATTATTCATTAAAAACTGATGGACTGACATGTAAACAGTATTATCCACTACGTAAGTGACGACATTTTTAACCGACATCATTTATGGTTCAATTCGTCTTCTTTAGCACCTGAATGAGATCGACATGTAGACGAGAAAGTTAAACACCTAAGCGATGTCTAATTCGCAATAACATACCTACTATCGGGTTTTACTGTGCGAGACTAACCGTTCAGTATTTGCATACAAGTTTTTTAAACATTCAATAGGTACTTTGTTGAAGCATGCGTTAACACTGCTAATGAACGGATGACGTTGCATTTCGAAGGAAAGTATGCATATCAAGATACATGGACCCAGAAGTGTTAATGTTGCTGAGCATATTCTTGCTGTGACACAGTTACATTATTAGTATTAGCAAATAATTGTCGAACGTATTCTTTCTTGTATTGGCAAGTACAGCTTGAAATTCAAGACGTAAACTCATTTCCGAATAAATTTTATCTCAAAAAGTCAAAATGCATGTTTTGAAAACAAATCCGAATAGCAGTACCTACGAAGTAATAAACTCCAGTTTCAACGACTAGGAAATAAAATTTAAGTTGTATTTACAAAGAACAGCAGGATGTCCAACTTTGACAATGTACGTCTAACGAATGGTATAGTTTCCTCCTCGCTAGATGTAAATGTGTAGGCAGGCGTCATTGAGTCACCCGTAGACGACAGCAGTTACCACTAAGCGGCCTTAAATAAGGATTCAAATAAATTTAATTGGTACTACATAAAGTTGTAGCTTAGAAACACCCCCGATGGCAACTCGATTGCTGTATAATTGGGATTAAAGTGGTCTCATAAGAGATTATATTGCTACCCCCACTGGTATCAAATTAAACACGTTACAAGTAATAAAATTCACCGTTGAACGTCAAGTTAGCGCCCGATCGCCTGGCGCCAGCCTATAACGGAGAGTCGACGCCTTTTGCGGTCGGCCAGGCGAAAAAATCTTACCTTAATTACCATTGGGCTGTGCAAATTGACATCTGCAAGATGGCCATCATTTTGTACCTTTCTTTTTCAGGTGGAATGAGAGAGATGATGGGATCATTTGCAGGGTTGTTGAACTTACCGTACCTTTTAATTTAGCCAATAAAGAAATTGCCAACAAAAAGTTTACATGTTTTATTGCTATGATCTTCGTTTAGTGCTAACTATGTCGTAAAGCAATAAAAAAAAATATTGCATTTCTGTATAACATGGCATGATCCTTACTTTAGTGTCAAGGATTTTACCGATATCCTTATCTTACTATGACTGAACATTTTAAAATCGATTTCTGTATATAAGGTGCTATAAAAATATCTGCCACGGCTTTAATGGGAGGTAGTATTGTGTTTATAGATTACAATAGTGAAGAACTTTCGTACCCCGGAACAGTTAATTCAATTTGAGAAAATATTTGACGACCGAGTGGCCGCCGCGCACGGCGGCATTGTTTGATAAGAATGGCAACAGTGTATGAATGAACGTCGCCGGCGTTTTTTAATTGAATTCAGTGCGGTGCGGTAACAGCTTACAAGTCTACGGGATGGTTTTATACTAATAAATCAATTCAAATTTATACGTACATTTTTTTTGTATGAAAAAAAATATGACGAATAATCAATAATTTATCTTTACTATTGTAATCTATAAACACAATACTATCTCCCACTGCAGGCGTGGCAGATATTTTTATAGCACCTTATATAATAAGTGTAACCACCAGATCACACTGAGAACTGATGATTCACTTAATCAAATATGCTTATCTATCGCTGCAAAAAATACCTGCGGATTTATAACTATTGTGTGTAGAATTCTTTGTGAATTCTGAATTACTTAGATGTGACCAAAGGAACCTAGAGTCAGTAACCTGCTTTAAATATCCATTACCATATCATTCGGCTTGAAAAATTGAAGCTGAACTAAAAGGTCATAAAACCTTATCGTGAAGTAGCTAAGTAAATTACTTACAGTTTTTACTACCCTGGAGCATGACACACTAACGACTGAATCTAACGCGAATCTAATTTGCACAAATCTATTTTGATACAGCCCGTCAAGGTCGGATAAATCGTTTCTTGCGTGTGATCATCACCCTACAGCTTCTACTAGGCTAATAGTTAACATTATCTGATCCCAATTATGTCATTGAAATAATGACAATGCTATCGACCTTAAAATTTACATTTAATAAGTAGGTTTTATGAACACTAAGTTTAAGTGACAGACTCTGTGAAGTGAACATTAAGGATTTTTCTGTGAACTAAACATTCAGGATTTCTTCAATAGTTTTTTTTACCTCAAGTACCAAGTAAATAGCGTCCAATAAAACTTACAAATATTTAAAAAAAAAAAACGAAAACTGAGTGACTGTGAATTGAACATTCAGGATTTCAAGCAAATAGCATTTAATAAACCCTACTATTTTTTTGTCATATACTAGAGACAATCTAATGTTATCTTGGTCACTTTGTGAAGAAACAACCAAGAAATAAGAGCATTAGAATATGAATTGAACATTCAGGATCTCAAGCAAATAGCATTTAATAAACCCTACTATTTTTTTGTCATATACTAGAGGCAATCTAATGTTATCTTGGTCACTTTGTGAAGAACCAACCAAGAAAGGAGAGCAGTTAGCGCTTTTTGCGATAAGATTGACTATTGTCAAAGCGGCAGCAATAAAAAATAAACAAATACCCAGCTTCTTATCTCTGGTAAACCACTTCCTCGTGTAGTCATGTCCTTCCGTAATTTGTTTTCTTTCCGCTCTTATGTCGTTTGATTTAGTTGCGACATTGAAGGCGCAGGCGCACTAACATTTATTTTCGCTTTGATGTCGATTACATACGTAAAGGCTAAAAAGCTGTGTATTTAATTTATGGTTTTCTTATTAGATTGCCTATTTGCATGATTTAATCACGACTACTAGGTCGTGATTAAATCATCAATAACGTAAGGAAAATACACCTAATGCGTATAAATAAAACTTTGTATATATGTACTTAATTTAGTTTTCAATTTGTTCAGAAAATATTCTAATTAATGCCTAATTGCTAGGGATTTAGAAAAGTCAATGAACCGTCATGCGAATTATGCTGTCAACCACGGTTCAATCGTATCGAAGGAGTAAAAACGGGTTGTTTTGTAATAATTGTACTAATTTGAATAATTAGTAGCAAATGGGTTTGGATTTTCACACCTTTTATTGAATTAGGTACGTATGCTAATACACCCATTCATGATCATTTGTAACATTTTGCATTATTCTTTTCTTTATTATAGAAAGGGTGCGCCCTTTCTCTAGAAGCGGATAAAACCGTCAGTAAAAGCAATTGTGATACTTTTCATTAATTATAATTGAATGCACGTCCACATAAGGCACCGAACAATGTCTCAATAACAAACGTTAATGCTAATCGGATGCAAATAATAAATTGTTACATGTCACCTGGGGCTGCAGTCTCGACATTCATAGCGATCGCTTTACGACCGAATTCGGTCGCAAAGTCCTGTCACTCCATACATTTCACCTGTCAATTCGGGACGCGATCGCTATGAATGTCGAGACTGCTGGGGTTGTATTGGTTCCTAAACATCATACCTACCTGCGAAACGAATAACATTATTTGTTAATTTTAAAGCTGTTTAATATTTCTCGTGTTAATTAGAAATAACGTACACGAAATAAGTTAAAGCATTTTTTATAAAACTCCCTAATTTCTCAATACATTTTTTTCGGCTGGTAATATTTCAAAATTTTTGACAGAATGACACTTGTCAATCTTGACATAAAAGTTTTGCCTTTTGATGCTTTGCGTTTGCCCAGTGATTTTGTCATCATTTGGCATGCTTGTCAAATATTTCGTGAGCTGGAATTAATAAACGATTAAGTATTCAATTTGAATCCCAAATCCGACTCTCAATAACGATTCAAGATTGTCTAAAAAACTAAACTCTCACATAAAAAACGGAGTTACAAACACTTTACTTCTTTTTACTAACTAACCCAACTACTTTTGGATCATTCTGTAGGCATACTCTCTTGCACAGTACTAGGTATGTTAATCTATGGAGCCATGTTATCAAGGTTTATCCACCATGTCACATAATAAATCACACAAAATAACATGTATATTTTTGAGTATATTGTATATTTTGATATTTCAAGTACGTAGTAGGTATTTAGTACTAATACCCACACATGATAATTATATCAAAGCTTAGAACAGGCACTCGTAAGACTAACCGGGAATAAAATTATTGTTTTCTGTGTTATTATTTACCGATCGATTTAATACTTTAAAAAAATAATTACTGTATAAAAATCACTGCACAGACCTTAACATTTCTTATTTTTCGTAACGTTTTGTAAAAGAATTTGGGCATAAAAAACGTGTGCAATACAATAATTTGGTAACAATATGATGGCGCGCTGTTGCCTTGTTGGGCCGCTTGGCTAACGAACAGCTGTTCGTGTCCGAACCATACAAAACGGCTATTTTGTATTCTTCGCTTCATTGAAATACAGTAAAAGTTTTACTTATAGAGTTAGTAGTGGACAGTTACATATAAGAGATTAACAATTTGTTACTCACCGTCTTATTTTTAAACACTAAAATAAATAGAGGTTAATACACACTTGACGTAAAATGAACACACTTACTAAAGATTACACTATGTCCTTAAATTAATTTAAATACAGTTAAGGCTATTTTAATTTATAAATATAAGATTTAAATTAACTATGACACGAATTCAGGAATCGAGGAGGACGCACACCCAACACCGGCAAGCGCAGAAACCCGACTGGCGCGACCTCACGCGGCGTCGTTCAAAATAATGTTTATGGAACGTTCCGTTTCATAATGGTTTCATTCATTCACAAGGAAATTATTGTGATTTAATTCCCATTTTGTAATACACAGCCAACAGCATCATGAATTAATTGCATAACTCGAATTGTCTTATTAATCTAATATTTATAATGCTTATTAAACCTACATATCTCTTGACGAAAAATGTTTATTTTATTTAAATCGTTTTTGCACGAAGGGCAGGCAAAAAGTAAAATAATTATATGATTATAAATGATACCAAAGTTGCAATATACCTGGCTACAATTTTTTTATCTAGGCGCATAATAAAGTCCGCGGAGAAATTAAAGAGTTGGCGCCGTCTCGACGCCGCGCCGCCAGAGCGCGGCGCGGCGGGAGGAATTCTTATTGGTTGTTTCAAGACGGGCCTCCATGTTGCAAACGATGCATATTTACTGCGCGTAAAAGTTTTCGCCTTTTCTTTTGAACAGCTAAATAGGTGGTTCTTATTCTTATAGAAATATGTATGAAATGAAATTAAGTACCATAAGCTTATAACGTTGCTTTATGGTATAGAGTAATAGACAAAATACCTATAACAACATTTGGGGGTATATAACTTGAACGTTTCGTGATGTAACGTTCAAGTTAACTACCCTCAGTTACTAAATGTATCTTTTTAATTCCTCTAGGTTGAAGTACAGTTCACTCGGTAGTAGTCAAGCAATACGTGAAGTAGTTCTGGTATACAAAACCACGGTATAATTTTAAGTATTGCAATAATTATTATGTTCATTAGACAATTTATTTTATTAATTCATTAATTGATATATTTATATTCTAATTGACTGCAATTATATTGTTAATAATATAAATCTGTTGCGCAATTAGCCATGGCATCGACGAACTTTTTAACCGTGAAAACGCATTTATCGGAGTTTAAACATAATTCAGACAAAGATACGCTAAGTGAAGTAAGTTTTTGCTATTTTGTAAAGCTATCGACTAAAAATTATTGAACCTCATTCTATTACAATCTCCGCCATTTTGAAGACCACAGCCCTTTGGCAGCCCTTTTGATACACCATTGACCAACATACTAAATTATTAGAAAAAACACCCCAAACTGTGTAAATAATCATCGAGAATCCTACTTTTGTCTCAACCCCTTTACAAATAACCGTTATAGGCTTCCGAAAGTGGAACGAGTAATTCTGTGACGTCAGCAGAAGACCTACAGAAATTAGCAGTGATTCTTGGGCTAAACAGTGCTGAAGATGTATACCAGGAAAGATTCCGTGTTGACCGACGTCGTCTGGAAGCTATGCTTGCTGGTAAGTTAATATTTTCTCAAAGATTATGCGCAAAAATAGAAATTCAATGATTAACTTTTGCAGATAACTTGGATGAAACTCAAACAGCCCAAGCATTCTTCCACCGGGTAAGGAAAACATTAAATTTATTTCTTCAACAACTACATTCCTAGGCACTAAATACAAAAGTTAAAAATAATTATATTTCAGGTAATGACTGAAACCAATACTTTAATAAATTGGCCAGCTCGTCTCAAAATTGGAGCTCGTTCTAAAAAAGGTATAACTATAAGTACTAGCAACTCTAAATAGAATCGCAAAAATAAATTCCGTAAAAAAATGAACGCACAATTTTTTTTTAAATTTAAAAAATAAACGGAACACCTGCATTATTCGTCGTAATTTTGGCGGGCTGGCGCCAAATAGACTAGCGTAGAGGCGCCAGCCTGGCGCGCTCCTTCAAAATTTTATTTTATGATGTATTCGCGCGTGTGTCCGTTACATGAACTAACATATTTAGCAATCAAATAATTATTTTAATTATATTTAATGAAGTAACAATGATTTTTGACGATTATAGTGACGATTTAGTTTACAATGTTATTAGAAAACTACGTGATAATAAATTTATCGATCTTTTTGAAATTGGTAAGCGGTGAGGATAAATTATGTGAATACTTAGTTTGGTGTTTTTATACGAATATAATGTGTGTTTAATTGTATTTAGACCCACATGTGAGAGTCGCTGGTCGACCTGATGACGTGAAGCTGGCTCGGGAAAAAATAATCCAGTTATTAGACACAAGGGTACGTAATTTATTTTGTTTTGTTCTAAAGTGCTAACAATTCGTTGTTGTGTAATTAATTACTGATCGATCATTTCACGGCTGATTTACCTAGATCAGCCGTGAAATGAAAATAAGGATATTGTCTACCTAGATCTTACCCTTATTTTCACGCTGATTTAGAAGCAGGGATCAAGCAATCCCCGACGCAGTACTATTTTTTAAAGGCAAACCAAACTATGTTTATGCTAATATAATGAAGTGTAATTAGGAGTGGGTAGTAGAACTGTTTTTCTAGCACTACTTATCACCATCACTACCTACCTGGTCTTTAACCATGAGGACTACCTTCCTAACCCATCCTCGAGTAAGTACTTACAATCTGTTGAGTGAGTACTGCCGAGTGCTGACAACCAATCATTCAGAGACTGCACTGCAGACGTCTGCTGGATAAAAACCTCAAAGGAGGATGTTGTCCCAGTGCTAGGCAACCAGATGGTCGGTGACCGATGGGTTATGTCGCGTCCGTGTTGGTGGTTATATCATAATAAAGCCTCCATGAGTGACGGTACCTACTTACGAAGCTTTCGTCCGGCGGACCCTTTGGAGTTGTTAGTTGGACCAACATGCTGATTGGTTCATCTACAATGGCGGCACTCTACGATGGCTTGTTATTATACGTCACGTTTTTATGAATTTCCATAAATGTTTACTGCTAAATGTGAGGAAACAGATGCCTTATTAAATTGTTGTATGGGCCGCAATAATGCCATAGTAAGTACCGCTGGAACTAGCGTTGCCAGGCGTCCGGATAAAGCCGGACATGGTAGGCTTTTTGATTGCGTGTCCGGCCAAAATAAACGGTGTCTGGCTTGTCCGACTTTTGTTAGGCTTTTTACATTTCGCAAACGAGCGAGCGCCGATGACTGATTATGACAATAATCAAATAGCTTGATTTTACATACAATTTTTCTGTCGTACCTATTAATACTGAGACACAAAATCCTCAATAATGTAGGGTGTCCGGCCTTTCTACCCAAATGTCCGGCCAAACTGGCTGGTCTGTCCGGCTAATAGGTTTGGCGACCTGGCAACCCTAGCTGGAACTATATTTTATTGAATGCAAAACCTATCGGTATTTTTATAATTACAAATTAGCAGTAACAGACGCTATGATATAGTGTCGCTGGTTTAGGTAGTTTAGGTACCAAGACATGCGCTTGCGCTTGGGCAATTAGTAGCCCATTTGACAATGATTTTACTATTTTACATAAGTAGATACAGTGCGTGCATTATAGTAGCTAGCAGGTCATCAATCTTCCTAGCCTTTTCCGAAATATGGCTATAGGCTTCCAGTCTAACCGGATGCTGCTGAATACCAGTATTTCACATGGAGCGACTGCCTATCTGACCCCTACAATCCACAACCGTAACTGGGTAACACGATACCCCTAGGTAAGACCGGTTGTCAGACTTTTGGGCGTCCGACTACCCGTAACGAATGTCAAAGATGCGAATAACAGCTGGGGCTGCAGTCTCGACATTCATAGCAATCGACCGAATTCGGTCGCAAAGTCACGGATTGACAGGTGTAATGTATGGAGTGACAGGACTTTGCGACTGAATTCGGTCGTAAAGCGATTGCTATGAATGTCGAGACTGCAGCCCCTGGGGCCGACGGCTTAACGTACTTTCCGCGGCACGGAGAGATCTCGATATGTAAGTAATGGATGGTCACCCATCCACGGGCTGACCGCGACAAGCTTAGCTTAACCTAAAGGCTCTAACAGCCCCGAACAGATACTAGAGAAGAATAATAGGGTACCTTTTGTCTCGTGTGTAATATCTTGCATGTTCATGTAGTACTGTCGCAAACGCAAATAGCAAGAAAGCCGTTCATTTGCTAGTAGGTAATTAGAGTAGGTACACTTGTCTCATCGCACCTACAAGAGATTTTAAATCATGAACTAATTTGTAATGTTTTTTACAGAATAACCGGGTTACGATGAAGATCGATGTCAGTTACACAGATCATTCGCATATCATTGGAAAGGTGAGCTGGTTTTAATTAAGTATAATTTTTTTAGGGTTCTGTAAAGACATGCAAGTTTACGTACAAATTCGAGGAGACAAATTTTTCAATCACACTTTTGAATTCAAATTAAATTCTTAATTGCGAACTAGGTGTACAGTTTGAAGATGTTAACAATAGGTAGGTTCTTAGAACTTAGTTGCCTGTTATTGCATTCTGATTTAAATGTTTATAAATATAAAAATATACATACTCAATATTACAGTTTACATTATAATAAATTAATTGAAGCAAGCTACTTTAAAATAAGGGGAGTTTGTGAGTAAGGTTTGTGCGCAGATAATGTACTCCTCCCAGATCTGTAGTTTGCACGATCCCTACATATTTTCTAGCGACTACACAAAATCATAGGTTCCTGTTCAACTGTTGTTACATGATTAGTGGCTCTGAACCTAGCTATCAACCTATCAGTCTACTGCTGGATATAGGCCTCTCCAGAATGTGCCACAACACCCTGTCCTCCGCCTTTCACGTCAGTCCAGCCACCTTTTTAAGGTCGTCGGTCTATCTAGCTGGGGGGCGTCAGGCGTCACACACTAAGCTAGCTAATCTATTCTTATTTTTTCAATAATTTATTGACGACTACGGAATCCTACTTTATACGTAGCTCGCACTTGGTGGATTAACTCTATATCTGTCAAAGGCATCAATCTACAACACCTTTTTGTTATGCTAATGTTTTTAATCAGTAATTACAATTAACTGATCGCGCATGCGAGTTTGTTTGCCCTGGATTTGATTTTTTTTTGCGTCTTTCAACTTGCAAGACATAACTTACTTAGTTGTATTAGCAAGCACATAATACCTAGGTGCAAACAGAATAAACGCAAGTCCTGAAAGTAGGTAGTTCATAATTGACTACTTACTGAATCGATTACAGTAACTTTTATTACTTACAGATATTTTTTCAAAAATTATGTATTTTGCCGTGCTGACCGCCGGCGCCGGTTGAGCCAAAGAAAATTAAAGACTCAATTTTAAATGCATAAAGTATTGCTAGGGTTAACACGATTTTGTTAATAATAATAGTGAGGTTAGGCTTAAAAAAAATAAGTTTTGGTCATTGTATTATGCTTTTACCTCAATACTCTAATTGAGGTATATGAGGTCTTGCGTTTATTATGTTACATGTTGTATAAGTACATAATATACCGAAAATGTAAAAAACCGACCGAGTTCGAGTCGGACTCGCGCACGAAGGGTCCCGTACCATTATCTATAAAAATCACGTCTGTTGTATGGGAGCACCAATATACAACCAAATTATTCTGTGAATATTTCAAGCGTCTACCTGTTGCCGTTATTATAAATATCCAGCAAAAAACGGCAAAAAAATCACGTTTCTTTTTTAATATTTGTTGTTATAGCGACCACAGAAATACATCATCTGTAAAAATTTCAACTGTCTAGCTATCACGGTTCATGAGATACAGCCTGGTGACAGACAGTCTTTAGACTGTCAAAGATCCACGAATGACAGCCGGGACCAACGGATTAACGTGCTTTCCGAGACACGGAGGGGTCTTGGTATGTGAAAATGGTCACCCATCCTCGAACCATAACATCTTAACTAGGCTATTAGTTGTAATGTTCACATCTATTATTAGCATAGTTTTTTTCCTCGATTACTTTATCAGACAGACATTTTATTTATGAGATCAAACCAATTGAACCTCATAATTACGATATTGTAATCAAGAAGTCGATCCTGTCACGTTTCTGCATTCACGTGAGCGTCTGTTTTTCAATTAGAATCATAAAAGCAATCATGTTTCATAATAATTGGGTTGTTCCCAAATGCTATCGACTTGAGAACTGTGAGAGAAAAAACAATTTCCATCGCCGTTTTCATTATGCAAAACGATCAGTTGTAATTACATACCTCTAATAATTATGACTGGGAAATTCCGTCGGAGTGACAAAAAACTGCATAAGTAATCTGGGGGCCTACTCCGAAGTGCAAAGTACGAATGTTCGGATCAGATCGACACATGGCCGAACCGAATATTATCGAAAAATGCGAAAAAACGTTCGGATCGGCTCAGTTGGGTCGGGACCATAGTCAATATTCGAAAGAGTGTAGGATCGGAACCAACCGAACCAAATAGTAACTTCGTAGCAGGAAACGGCCGAACATTCGGCCGATACTACTTCGGAGTAGACCCCCTGAAGTTTAACAATATCGATTGAAACTCAACCTTATAGCACAGACGCCAGTACATCAAGCTACTACAATCTGTCAAATTTCTTTAATAGATTTTCAAAATCACTAAAGCATGAAGTTCAAGGTTGATTGGGAAAATTTGTCAGTTTCGGGTAGCTTGACCTGCGGGCGTCTGTACATGATCAATTTTATGTTAAAACAGCACCCTAACACACTAAGTATCAATCTCAATCTGAATCATTTTGAAGGATATTGCTTCATAATTATGTTGTGTATTATGTGTCCCTTAAACGTCAAAGGTAACAAATCTTACTACTTAATTTAATAACAATTTGCCAGCGACTTTGAACCCGTCCGTGAATTTCATATCTCATGGGAATTTTCTGTTCAAACATTCCTTGCCAAAATCATAAATGCCTGTGCATTTCAGACATTCAGTTTTCTAGATCCAAGGGTTTAGGCTGAGCGTTGATGAGTCGTGAGTCCGGAGTTCCGGACTTTTGATTAACATGACTTAAGTAACATCATCATCATCATCTGCCTAGCCTTTTCCCAACTATGTTGGGGTCGGCTTCCAGTCTAATCGGATACAACTGAATACCAGTATTTTACATGGAGCGACTGCCTATCTGACCTCCACAACCCAGTTACTGGGTAATACGATACCCCTTGGTAAGACTGTTTGTCAGACTTTCGGGCTTCTGACTACCCGTAACGACTATCAAAGATCCACGAATGACAGCCGGGACCAACGGCTTAACGTGCTTTCCGAGACACGGAGGGGTCTCTCTATGTAAAGATAGTCACCCATCCACAGATCAACCGCGGCAAGCGTAGCTTAACCTGACCGATCGACCTGTGCGGCTGTTATTATTTAGCCACGGGCCTCAACATGACTTAAGTAACATACTATTATATTAGCCTGTAGTCCTCGAAATATTAGGCAGCGGTGTATCTATAGCACCTTCACCATCATTTTGCCAGAAGTCTCATATAATAGAGGGCGAGCTTATTGGCATCAACTAGGTACAAATCCTGACTCAGGGTTGCTATTGGGAAATTCCTGATGGTAAAATCCAATCGAACAAACTCAAACTCAAATCATTTAATTCACCGACATGTGAATGTCGAGGCAATTCAGCTGCTAGACAACACGGACTAGAGTGCGTAGGCTAAAGAGAACTAAACCATTTGAGTTAGTGTAATATTTATATAGTGAATGAATAATAGTGCGGTGCTAATGGTGCTATACATGTAACACATGAACAAAGTGTTTTATCAATTATCAGACCCTAAGAAAGTGCTACGAAACTGTGTAAAAGTGCAAATTGACACTATTCTTAGTTATAACATAATCCATCTCGTAAAATATTAAGTTAGAGTTAAATTACCTATAAGTCTGTTAGGCTAGATTGTAATCCATTACTAAGAATTTTAGTTCTTATTAAAAAAGAAAAAAAAAATCATTTAAGTAATTCAACTAAACACAGGCACTTTTGAATTGTCAAAGGGTCGGTCAGTCAGAAAGATGAAGCTAGTTGCCCATTCCAAAGCGTAGGTACCTATGGAGAAGAACGGGCAAGAAACCATAACCACCTTTTAAAACAGGACCTCATGCTCAGCAGTAGCCCTAGCGAGCACTAGACCAACGAGAGAGACTCTTCTCTTTATGTATTATGTAAAAAAAAAAAAAACCAGGGGCCCGTAGCTAAATAATAACAGCCGCACAGGTCGATCGGTCAGGTTAAGCTACGCTTGCCGCGGTTGGTCTGTGGATGGGTGACCATCTTTACATACCGAGACCCCTCCGTGTCTCGGAAAGCACGTTAAGCCTTTGGTCCCGGCTGTCATTCGTGGATCTTTGACAGTCGTTACGGGTAGTCAGAAGCCCGAAAGTCTGACAACCAGTCTTACCAAGGGGTATCGTATTACCCAGTAACTGGGTTGTGGAGGTCAGATAGGCAGTCGCTCCATGTAAAATACTGGTATTCAGCTGCATCCGGTTAGACTGCAAGCCGACCCCAACATAGTTGGGAAAAGGCTAGGCAGATGATGATTGATTGATGGTAATTATGTAAACATACGACGACCGTGACGTAGTTTTATACCATCATTTTTTTAACACAACTATTTTATCTTGTGAAATGAAGTAGGTACTTACCTTTACTTAGCAACTTGACGATAAAATCTTGATTCTATAGTTCCATTAGGCTAATCAGAAGCAAGTAGTCGTTGACTAAATTACCTCGCCAGTCGTGCTAAGTACTAAAATAAATATTTAGTGGTATCAGGGACGCTGGCTAAATGTTCGCTGAGTGCTCAAATATCTCAGGGTGACAGGGAAACTGGTCGAGTTAATGAGAACCCAGGTTACCTAGGTATTTACTAGAACCTATTTATTTAATGACACTAACGATTTCACATCAATTACTTGTGAGCACGAGAAATATATCGTTCTCATGTTACGTTCTTAGATAGATTCTGAGAACGAAACGCGAGAACTTTATCTGATAAGTGCATAGCTATTAGGTTGTATACTGTTCATGATATCATGCATACCATTGACAAATGATTTTATTTCTGTAAGCCTAAAGGCTGGTTTTACCAGTCAGATATATTTTATCTGCGGAATAAAATTGACGTCTGACAGGTTAAGCGCTGATTTTTCAATAGACAGGTAATTTTTATTCGTGGAATAAAATTGACGTCTGACAGTATTTGTATGGAGGAACTGTCAAAAATTCAAATTTATTCCTCCGATAAAATTATCTGGCGTTGGAAAAATCGGCCCTTGGTATGGAAAAACTGTCAAAAATTCAAAATTTATTCGAGGTACAGACGCCAGCAGGTCAAGGTCTACCCGAAAGTGTAAAATTTTTCCAATCAACCTTGAACCTTAACACTTCAGAAATAAAGTTGAAAATCTATTAAAGAAATTTGACAGATTGTAGTAGCTTGATGTGCTGGCGTCTGTACCTATAAAAGTTTGGTGAAATTCGACCTAAGTACATAGGTTTCATACTCTTGTAGCGGTATCTACAACGCCACATGCGAACAACGCGTCATACTGACGTCACGCAAATCCTGCATCTCGCAAGCAGAGTTTACCGCGCAATTAGCATAGATACAATTTCCCAACATCAATCGTTGGGCAATTGCCCGCCAGACACCACCCGTCTGGTCGGAGGATCCTCCCTTTTCTATGGAGGTTGAGTGAACTTTACACCCTGTTCCTCATATCTCTAAACTCTAATGATATACAGGGCCAGAGTTTCAGTCAGCCAGTAGCAAAATGCTAGATGCTTTGATTCATTATTAGGATCTGCACCCTAATTGCATTGATAACGCACCTTCAATCACATCTTAATCATTTTGAAGGATATTGCTAATCCATTGCTTTTTATGTTCGAAAAATTTGTCTGCTCAACAACGTGAATAACGCAATGAATGTTGTTGAAGTGTCAAAATGAAAGCCATTACTACTGTTGTGTTAAGTAATTACTCCGCTGGTCTGACCTACGTAAGACTTACCTATAAGAGGGTAGGAGAAAACTTCCCCTATTTAGGTACTTACCGTACCTAAATAATACCACCACTTCTAACCTACCTTCTTCCAATTTCTTTCTCTCCTTCTTTAATTTTATTTCCTTAGTAGTAGTACCTTCTAGTAGTTGTCTTTTACAAAATGTCTCATTTATGTAGGTACTTTTTGGAACGAAGTTCCTTATCGCGCGTTGCGAAAGGGGGCTAGACGGAAAAAATTAAGACCAAAAGTTGGAACGACACTTTTTGCTACACTTGTAAGCCGTGCGGCGTGCGCATGTTTCTCTGTCTCTCTCTCTCTCTCTCTTATAGAAAGCAAGCCAGTTATACTTCGTTCCATCCGGGTGTCCCTTGACACCTCTCAAGTTTTTTTGCCTCCTCTTTCCTGCTGCTGAGCAAAGACCTCCCCCCCAAATTCTTCCAGGCATCCTAATCAAGAGCCACCCCTTGCGGTACTATTTATATATGTACTTGCTTACTTATATTTACTCAATTTATGTTCAAAAATATACCGACTTGTCCTAGAACCAAAAAAAATCAAAAACATGCGACATCTACCAACCCGCACTGGGCCCGCGTGGTGGATTATGGCCCACTCCCTCTCACAGAGAGGAGGCCTGTGTCCCAGCGGAACGTTATAGGCTGATTATGCTATGCTTATGCATGATGAAGAATAGAACTGTGTACTTCCTTGCGATGTTTTGTAGCATTGAACACGCCATGTTTTCAAATTCATTACCGGTTTATACTTTTTTTAATAACTAGATTAGTTGAACTATGTACGTTTGGTATCCTTAGGTATGAACGAGTATGTCGAGCATTGACACAGTACAGTAGGTACATATATGTGGTTCTAAATTGGCTCACAGACAGAAAACAATCACATAAATTAAAATATTGATTGTGTTTATGACATCATTATCAGCGCCCCGCGGTTTCACCCGTGTAAGTGTCGATCCCGTGGAAATATCGGGATAAAAGTATGCTATGTGTTATTCTGACGTATAAGCTATACTTATGTAAAGTTTCATCAAAATCCGTTCAGTAGTTTTTGCGTGAAAGAGTAACTACAAACATCCATCCATCCATAAATCCATCCTCACAAACTTTCGAGTTTATAATATTAGTAGGATTCGTTTGTCATTTGGAATTTTCGTAGACAGTTACTAGGGCTTGGTTCGAGATAAACTTAAATCTTTTTGGTTCGAGGTTAAATGGCCTAAGGTTGGTTCAGTTACAGCCGATCGATTCTGTAAAAATCTCACCGTGAAAAGTTAGGTAAAGTGAGCTTAGAGTGAGCTGTCAATAGTGTCAATCCCAAGCATTTAGTTTGGAATAACAGCTCACTTCACCTAAGTTTTCACGGTGAGATGGTTACAGATTTTACAGAATCGCACTCCAGACCTCACAGTAGGTTGCTATGCATATAGTGTGCATGAATTCACCTAAGCATGTGAATACCTACCTCCTAAGTACAGACGCCAGTCGCCAGCACATCAAGCTTTCTGTAACTGTCAATTTTTCCCAATCAACCTTGAACCTTAATGCTTAAGTGATAAACCTGAAAATCTATCTATACTTATAATAAATCTGTAGAAGTGAAAATTCTGTACATTGAAAATATCAAAAAAATAATTTACAGGGGGTGTTACTAGACCGACACCGAACCCAAAAATGTGATTAAAAAATTTTTTGTCTGTCTGTCTGTCTGTCGGTCTGTCTGTCTGTCTGTCTGTCTGTCTGTCTGTTTGTTCAGGCATCACGCAAAAACTACCGGTTCGATTACGATGAAACTTGGTATAATTATTCTTTAATATCCTGGGCACCACACTGGGTACTTTTTATCCCGGAAAAGTATATACAATAAAAAACAAACTTAATTTTGCGGTTCGATCCCTATACCCGATTACCACTGTCTGTACTGTACCAACCGCAAATACTAAGTTTGTCGTAGGTTGGGTCATCCGCAGTGGAGTTCATTTTTATTCCTTTTAGTTTTTAGAGTTATTTAGGTTTATTTTTATATGAGTCGTAGGTATAGATTTTAATTTTAAAGTATAGGTAGTATATTTGATAGTGTACGTAGTGACCGTAGGTTATTTTATAATACTGTTAGGTAGGATTAGTCATTCGTATAGATATTAGTTTTTAGGGATTTTGCTTATTTATTGAGTTTAGATTAGTTATCATCAGAAATAGGTTTATTTAGGTAGGTATTTAATTTTCTGTTATTGAGTTTTTTTTTTAAATTAGGTAGGTACTTAGGTAAAGATATCATATAGGTACCCTCTTAATCACCACTAATGAGACACAATTGGTTTTCTACTGTAATTAGCTGCAAAGGGCCCGCGAGATAGATGGCATTCTGGGGAAGCACATACATTTTATCCTGTTAGCACCTTCCCGTGGGATAACTTCCGACATCCACGCGGGCGAAGCCGCGGGCAGAAGCTAGTCTATTAAATAAATTTAACAGATTGTAGTAGCTTGATGTGCTAGCGACCTAGCGTCTGTACCTTCCTCTTAGAAAATATAAATTAAATCGAATCTTTTATGTTTGTACGTCGGTAAATTACTACATATTATTATGATCTTCACGTGATATGTGACCAATCACGAGCACTAATATGTCAACACTTGGAAACTTTCAACAGCGATTTTTGCGTGAAATAACGAAAACAAGAATGAAATACGACACATTGCAAAAACCTATGGGTTCGAAAATACTATGTTCGTAGCAACATAAAATTTCATTTAAAATTAAAGGAGTAACTCGCTTTTGAATAAAGCCAAGTGTATACATACTTATGCTCATGACTGTACTTATTGCTATAAGTAGTTTTCTCAGAAACTAAACAACAATAAAATTAAACACAACAAATTATTGTTCCGTGCGTCAGTATACTCAGTATCCTACCTTGATTCTCTATGGTAAATACGGGTATCCATAGAATAATTACGATTATCTTCAAACACGTCCGCTAATTATCCGCGTATAAGGATCTTCAGGTAATAAAATACACACAGGTACCTACTTGTGTTTAAAAATAGCCTTGATTCTTGCTTCTTTATTGATATGGGTGCACTAAAATAGCATTCACGAGGCGATATTTAAATAAATATTAAATATAATATGTACAGACGCCAGCAGGTCAAGCTAACCGAAACTGTCAAATTTTCCCAATCAACCTTGAACCTCAATGCTTTAGCGATAAAGTTGAAAATCTATCAGATTGTAGTAGGTAGCTTGATGCGCTGGCGTCTGTACTTACGTCAGACCCCAGGCAGCCGCGCTACCACTAACTTGCTGACTGGTTAATCAATGTGATATTAATTTTATAAAATGGTTTAAAAATAACACTTTACCAAGTTTTTTTTTAAATTGATTATTAAGAAGCTTTCCACCATTTCATGACCAGCTCCGTGCGTAACACACTATTAATCACAATCTGAATTATTTCGAAGAATATTGCTAAACCATTTCTTCGTATATTCTAAAAATGTATCTGCTCAACAACGTAAATAATGCAATGAATGTTGTTGAACTGTCAAAAATTCAAAATGAAACCTATTCCTACTATTGGTGTTTTACGCTGTTACCCCGCAGCATGAGCGGTTCCCATTTAAATTATAATGCTACAATACGAGAAATGGGGACTGTTGACATTTTGGGATAAACAGACAGAGATAAAACCCTTGATAGCTGGCTCTTTTCACCATGCCTTTAGCTAATGTCATGTTATAGAAGAACAATCATGTAAACATATTGAAATCAATCGATTTGATTCGCTGTTATTTCTAGATCTACACATCTAGCATAACATTTAGGCTTGCAGAGTCCAAAGCAAAATCTTTTTAATACTAATTTGTTGTCCAAAAGGGTGGGCTTACAATAAAGCGAGTGATGGAGGAGACTGGCTGCCACATCCACTTCCCGGATTCGAACCGCACCAGCACTGTGGAGAAGAGCAACCAGGTGTCCATCGCAGGAGACATGGAGCGGGTGGAGCGGGCCAGGGCACGAGTTAGAGTGAGTACTGAATGGTTTTCATTATTAGAACTTTAGTTTAGAAGCACGTGTGTTAAGCATGACGTAGGTAGTAGATCTATCTATGCATTTTGTTGTAGTACTATCGACAAAATCTATATCTGAACACCGTAAGGACTATTCCAGCTTGCAGCGCATATTATTAGTCGACCTAAAAAGCTTCCTCTTTTGTTTTACTTACGAACGCAACTGTGGTCATCATGTGCACAGGATTTTGTTTTCAAAATGGTCAGATATAGGTTTTGGCGTTAGTTCCTATCATCAATTGGAAGTTTGAGTGGTGAGTGAAAATACCAACATACTGATGTTTACATGTACGGTGTACCTACAGACGCCAGCACATCAAGCTACTACAATCTGTCAGATTTCTTTAATAGATTTTAGACTTTATTGCTAAAGCATTAGGTTCAAGGTTGATTGGGAAAATCTGACAGTTTCGGGTAGGTTGACCTGCTGGCGTCTGTACAACCAGTAGTGCAGATCAAAAGAGCTGGAAGTCATGGGGTAAAGAGGCATTTGTCCAGCAGTGGGATGATGCAGGCTAAGGCCCTTTGTACACGCACGTTTTTCTTGCCGTGAAAAACTACGGTTTATTCGTCGTGTGTAGGCACGGACGAAGCTTCCATAGTTGAAAACTTGCTGACGGACACGTTTTTTGTACACACGGCTACACATCAAGCTATGCAAAACCAGTATTGGCTGACCGTTCATTGTGAGGAAATATCATACAAAGTGAGGTCAAGACAAACTAGTTTTGTATAGCTTGACGTGTAGCAGTGTGTACGGTGCGGTTTCTACGCCGTGTGTAGGGACGGCCGGTTGTATATGTATATAGATCACTATGGAAGCTTGTTAACGGCGCGGTTTATACGCCGCGTACGGTAAAAAAACCGCGAGGGCCTAACAGTACAGTACTGAACTACAGTACATGTAGGTTTGTATAGCCAGACTCACTACTGACGCTGACCTCTTAGTAGTTATGAAGTAGGTAAAGATAGCTCGCATTTGCATCGCGCCTGCTAAAAATGTGATAAGTATACAAGAGTCTAGACGCATTCTGACGAAATTGCAGTAGCAATTTGAGAATTCATCTTCATGGTTAATCGTGAAATTATTGTTCTTTGTCACGAATATTATTTTTGATGGCCATGGCGCCAGGGAGAGATAATATTAAATTCCTATGGAGAAGTTAAAATGTATTTGACGACATAAAAACCTCTCTTAAGTTCACTCAGAGTAGAACAAGACCTTAGACTCGATTCAAATGTGTTTCTAAAGATCCATTTCTGACGATGAATGATTCGAAATGTGTGTGAGTATGACGCCTTCAAAATCAAACATCGGACACATTTTCGATGTCAAATTAATTAGCTACACCCCTTGCATAGTTATTTTACTTCTGATTTTGGCTAAATAATAACAGCTGCACAGGTCGATCGGTCAGGTTAAGCTACGCTTGCCGCGGTTGGTCTGTGGATGGGTGACCATCTTTACATACGGAGACCCTTCCGTGCCTCAGAAAGCACGTAAGCCGTTGGTCCCGGCTGTCATTCGTGGATCTTTGACAGTCGTTACGGGTAGTCAGAAACCCAAAAGTCTGACAACCAGTCTTACCGAGGGGTATCGTATTAACCAGTAACTGGGTTGTGGAGGTTAGATAGGCAGTCGCTCCATTTAAAATACTGGTATTCAGTTGCATCCGGTTAGACTGGAAGCCGACCCCAACATAGTTGGGAAAAGGCTAGGCATATGATGATTTATACCACAGTGATCTTTATTCTCTTGCTGTTTGATTGCTGACAGACGTAATCATAGGAATATACATATACTATACATACTACTATATACACTAGACTTAATATAGGAATCTTTATCGTCAAACACTGACACTACCTTTATCATGTGTCAGGCCCTGACTCCATTGGTGTTTTGCTTCGAGCTGCCAATAGTCCCAAGCTCACAGCCCCTACCGGACATCACTTCGCCGTACGTGCAAAACGTTCAGGATCAGTACAACGTTCAGGTAAGCACATTAATAAGGTTTTAGCAAACTGCTGGGGGGCTTTTTTTTCATTTTCATTACATCTTGGGATAGAGAAACCAGTGGGGTGGTAAAGTACCCACTACAACAGAGCAGAGATACACTGAGCTCTTGCCTATCATTCTCTTGCAGAGCACCTAGTAATTACCATTCTGTGGATATAATGTCAAGCACCGTACTTGGATTTTCTCGAGTACTCTTCACTAGGTTGAACTAGTGACTGAACGGACAATCTCGAACTATCTAGCACATATTATGTATTATGCTATGTAACAATTTAGCTACCTATCGCATCGGCGAATACAACGCGGACGAAGCCGCGGAAAACAGTGAGTTTAAGTTCTTTGCCATAATAAGTTCTGATTCCTAGGTGATGCTGCGCAACCGTCCGAAGCTGCACGCCAACTTGTTGGTAGTGAAGGGGGTGCAGTGGGAGGTAAAGGCTACCATGGAGGCGACCAATCTGCTCATGAACTACATGTGCGGACCATTAGCAGTAAGTACTAATAAATAGTAATAAGTATAACAGAGATCGAGTTTTCGCAGTCCTCCATTGCTTCAGCTGACTCATTTCTCAGGGAAGTTGGGGACTCTTCGAGCTTAATTGTCTCGCCACTGTAGATTCTGGCTTATACGAGTTACTGTGGTTGTAACGCGGGGTAATTGCGTATCAGTAGCAATGGCTTTAATTTTCACATTAAAACAGCATTCATTGGGTGGTTTACGTTGTTGAGCAGACAAATTTTCGAACATATGAAGCAATGGATTAGCAATATTCTTCAAAATGATTCCCTTTAAGATTGATATTGTGTTAGGCCTGTAGCGGTATCTATAACGCCACATGCGAACAACGCGTCATACTGACGTCACGCAAATCCTGCATCTCGCAAGCAGAGTTTACCGCGCAATTAGCATAGATACGATTTCCCAACATCAATCGTTGGGCAATAGCCCGCCAGACACAACACCCGTCTGGTCGGAGGATCCTCCCTTTTCTATGGAGGATGAGTGAACTTTACACCCTGTTCCTCATACCTCTAAAGGCCATTAGGGTGCAGGAATGTCGCATGTCCCACAGGTTTCCAAAGATGGAGATAAGATTGCCATCAGAGCATTACAGAGTTTACGAAAGATTTTTATAACGCCTGACACTTTTTGAAGGGAAACATAACTCGTTTCGTCGAACGAAATGAGGCTGCTTTCTACCCCTCTAATTTGTTTTTAATTCTGTATTTTGAGAAATACAGAATTAAAAAGTGGTAATGATTACTCACTAAATTATCATAATTATGAGAATTTAGTGAGTTTCCTAATTGTGGGGCACACACAGTAAAATGTAATTGACCGGTTTATGGTGATTTATCGAGGTAGGCACTGCTTATATGCCTTTATGCAATGCACGCCACTGATTTCTCAGTATTTATGTATTTTCTTTGCCTTTTTAGGGTTCTGACCTTAAACGAAAGAGCAAAATAGTCGCGAGCTTGAACTCACAGGTGGGCGTGGCCAAAAAGCACGCTGTCTCACCTGGCATCATGTCCGACAGAGATCAGTATCAGTTATGACTTGATGAGCAGTTAGACGCTAGTCGATAAAACGGAACCGTTGTCCAACAAAAACAAACATCACAAAAATCCCTTTCAGAGTCAAACCCAAGTGCAGATGTCCCTCGAGATATCCCCAATGCACCACAGCGTCGTTGTCGGTCGTGGAGCTGAACAACTGAAGATTATCATGAAGGGAACCAACACACAGATAATGTTCCCCGACGCTGATGACCCTAACATACCAGTCATCAAGAAGTCTTGCGTGACTATTACTGGGAATATCAAGGATGTTTATGCGGCTCGGCAGCAGTTAGTGGTGAGTCCGTGAATCTTTCAGCAAAGCTTTTTTTTTTGGAACGAAGTTCCTTATCGCTCTTTGCGAAAGGGGGCTAGACGGTAAAAATTAAAACAAAAAAAAAAAAGACACTTTTTGCTATAGTTGTAAACCGTGCGGCGTGCGCGTATTTCTCTGTGTCTCTCTCTCTCTAATAGAAAGCAAGCCAGTTTTTTTTGTCTGTTTTTTTATTTGTTAATAATAGAAAAAATATTATTGTAACTTAAAAAATAAAATATTACAATTCCTTCACTAATTAATCGAAAGGAACTTCGTTCCATCCGGGTGTCCCTTGACACCTCTCAAGTTTTTTATTTTTTTACCTTTGCCCCACACTAGGAATTTCTCCTGTATCGTGGGTGCGTTTACAAACATTTAAACTCACATAAACAAACAGCCAGACCCGGAACAACTAAATACGGCCATACAAATATTTGTTCCGTGCGGGAATTGAACTCGCGACACGCAGCGCAGCAGTCAATCGCTTACCTGCGACACGCAGCGCAGCAGTCGCCAACCGTGCCGGGATGAGACGAGATGAGTCACGAGACGTCTATGATGTCTCCCATTTGATGTTAGGTATTTTACTCTACTCTCCGTCGGGGAAGTGCTGGTTCAATGATCGTAAACGTAAGGTACGACGTAACGGTTTAGTACTGAAGGGTGTACGTATTCATGGATGGATACCGAAGCTGCGATATGCTGAATTTTAACCGACTGACAAAAAAAGGAGGTTCTCAATTCGGTTTAATAGTATTTTTCAGATGTTCCAACTTTTTATAAAGTCACTACCTAATCCATGCATTTATCTTAACAGGGCAGCCTACCTTTAGTTGTGATCTTCGACGTATCAGACGAAGGTTGTCGCATTGACAGCGAGCACGCCACCAAACTGATGCAGAAGTACAACGTGTACATCAACATACGACGTAAGCCCAAGCAGGGCATCACCTCCATCGTCGTCAAGGGCATCGAGCGCTGTGCAGGTACCTATATGTCATTCTAGAACTCTCTTCTCTTTGACTGTTGTGTGACTGTGTGACGGTCTTAAGCCGAAATCTATAAGCGGAACTTAGCACGTACTTTGGTTAAGCGTTATTCCTGTCACTAGATTATTTACTAGGTACTAATCCTGTAACGGTTTAGACAGCCCCGTTGGTCTGCTCGCGCACGTTGTTAATCCATTGCTTCATAAGTTAGAAAAATTTGTCTGCTCAACACGTAATTAACGCAATGAATGTTGTTGAACTGTCAAAATGAAACCGATTCCGATTGATTGTGTGTTAGAACAATTAGGGTGGTGCGGACCAACTTTTCGAAAATATGAAGCAATGGATTAGCAATATCCTTCAAAATGATTAGGATTGAGATTGATAGTGTGTCAGGCAATTGGGGTGCAGGTGCTAAGTAACGTTTAACGATCAAGATCTTAGAGTTATGATTTCGTGAATCTAGAGTCTAATTCTCTATTAACGTAATAGGACATATGTAAACAATAACGGAAACAGCTTCTGTACCTACGTTCTTCTAACTCGCTAATCGCTGGAGTGACAGCATAGGTGTCTTGCTCATTTTAACTAAAAGGATTCTGTAACTATTCGTCCCTCCGTGGTCCTTTCATGATTTGTATTTATTTGCAAGCATTTGGCAGGATATTGTGGTCTCGTAAGTTATGACTTAGCCTGTTTAGCCAATATTATTATTTAAGTTATTTAGGCTCTTGCTTGCCATATGATTTTTACACCCATCGCAATAGTTTGATTCGAATCTAATTTGTATTCTTCTTTCCTTAGGCGATATCTACGAAGCCCGTCGCGAGCTCCTAGCCGACAAGGAACCTTCCATCACCGCAGAAATCCCGGAATCCTACAACATACCCGCATTATCCGCCAACAATATGCCCAACTTTGGCGTCTTCAACCCGTTCTCGCCAACACATGCCACCAACCTGGGAAATTCCCCTTGCTCTCCATACAACTTGCAGCTTTCGGAGTTGGCGTCTTTCGCCAATATTGGCTCGCCAATGTATGGGCATAACCCGCCAACCCCCGGTGGGTACCCTAGCCCATTGTCTCCGGTTGCCTTGACCCCGCCTGTGTACCCTACCTCCTGGATGGTGCCATCTCCTCAGCCCAGGAGTGGACAGTTCCATTATCCAAATCTGCTCCCGAATCAGGTTATGAATAATTCGGTTATGTACAAGAATCAAGGTGGATCGTGGAACCGTGAGTATTCAAAAATGTTATTTTAAATTGTTTATTCGTCTCGAATACTTGATTGTAATTGGCGCGAACTACTTAATTATTTGGACGGTTTCAAACCGTAAACCTTGCTGTAATACATTACGAAACCTTTATTCATCTGCCAAGTCTTTTCTCAACTATGTTGGGGTCGAACCGGATGCAGCTGAATACCAGTTTTTGACATAGAACGACTGCCTATATGACCTCTACAACCCAGTAACTGGGTAATACGATACCCCTTGGTGAGACTGGCTGTCAGACTTTCGGGCTTCTGACGACCCGTGACGACTGTAAAGGTCTACAAATGACAGCCGGGACCAACGGTGGAGGGTTCTCGGTATGTTATAAATTGCCACCCATCCACGGAATGACCTCGACAAGCGTAGCTTAACCTTCCTTCCTTCGGCTGTTATTATTTAGCCACATTACGAAACCTATGCTTTATAATAGGGGTGACACAAATAACATTATGCTTTCTCTGCAGCCATGACGAACGGGGCAGAGATGGGCGGCCTCCCTCAGCCTATGATGATGCAGCCACAATACCAGCAGATGCCTGCTGAAGGTAGACACGTAAGTATCTTCAAATGTCAACAGTGCCTACAACAGCATTTAAATGCATGTGAATTAGTACTGGGAGTTATATTTACTACTAGCTTCTGACCCACCGTGTCGCATCGCATCGCATCAACTCCTAAGAGGTATAGCGTGATGCCTTCTTCAAAAATTGGGCTATCAACTGCAAGAATACATTTTTCAAATACGACTGTCTGTTCCAAAGATTAGCGAGTTCCAACAAACATGCAAACAAACAAACAAACTCTTCAGCTTTATTATTAGTATACTCGTAGATACGAGTAATGTTTTACTTCTGTGATACTTATTACATTTTGTACAAACGCCTAAATAATTCCCTTGTGCAAATGACACGCATAGCTGAAGCTGATATATTATTTTAACAATACTTGTTGAATTTTGACAGACAACGCTGAGTCAGATACTGAACTCGAGCTCTCAAGCAAGCAGTGGATATCAGAGCAACTTCACCGGGAGCTCGGTGTCGCTGGACACACAGAACATTTCTGGTACACCATATTTGTATTCACTGACAATTAAGTAAAGCTTTCCAAGGAAAAGTAGGCGTTTCGGGAATCATCGTCTATCTTCGGGAATACGAACGCGCGACGATGAAATCTAATATAGAGTTGTTACAACCGTGGAAGCTTTGCCTATTTTGTAATTACCATTTTCACAAAATTATACATAGATTAACCAACTCTATGCAATTCCAAAGAACTTTACAAAGCTTTTGAGTGAAAAATGACGATCTGAGATCCGAGTAGGTAATCCGATAGAGAGTAAACTTCATACAAACGCGCAATGATATGTGCACTAGTTATTTTACGTCTGACAGTAGCAACTCAACAGCAACCTTAGAATGAGAATAAAGATCACTGAGAAAGGACTGTACTGCATAGCTCGGTAGTACAAAACTTAGAAGCATAGCCTCTGTGGGGGGTTACTCTGTGGCGCGACGTTCGTGCTAATTCGGAAACACGATGACTCCCGATGTGCAAATCTTTCTTTGGACGGCTGTAAGTATACTGCAAGAACAAGAAAAAGAAGTTGAACTGGTTTTCAACGGTTGAATAATTAACTTTATTGCTAATAATTTTGTGTATGTAGGTGGCGGTGACGGTAGCAACATGGTGTCTCCGTCGGTGTCTCCGATCAGCAAGCACCACAGCAGTCACAGTCCCGCGACGTCTACTGACGCTGAACGCTCACACCAAGGTAAGTCTCAAGGTTGCTGATGTTCTTCAGAAAGGGCAGGTACTCGCGACCGGCTTACGTGTATGACCGTAGGTAAATGAATCAAATGGAGTGTGCAAGGATCGTAGCAGGAGGCGTGGCATCCTATAGTTTCTGTCTACTCCCATTGAAAGAAGGCATGAGTCTATCTGATCTAGTTTTGCTAAACTTATCGGCAAACTAATCAGTTAAAATTACGGTACAATCTAACAATACAATCGTTTCCCAGAATTAGCGAGCATAATATCAGACCTGCCAATATCTGATCGTCGCGCGGTGGGCTGTGAGAAGAAGACGCTGGAGACACTCAACAAACTGTCGCCGTTGTCGGAGTACAGGAAGATGAAGGTTGAAGCTGGCAAGGTAAGATGACTATCATACAGGGGTACTGCTGACATACCAATTTCTGCTGAGTTTATTTTGTTAAGAATCGTCCGGGAACGTACCCAGTATCAGCTGCATACTTGTATACCCGCAGCTGATACTAGATACGAACGGTTCTGCATGATATTGAAACTGTGCGTTCTGGTTTGAAAGGTGATAAAGTTAAGAAGCAGGCACATTCACGATGAAAATGATTACGTATAACTATTAGTAAGTCATTGCAATGTAACTCTTACCTCATTGTTATAAAGTATAAATTAGAATGATTGCCGAGAGTTGTTTGAAACTCACGGCAGCGTAGGCAATTGAGAATAACATTGTTTCTAAAGTTGAAAGAAGTCAAGTTCGGCAAACGACTTCGAGATTGACCACTTTTCATAGAGTGGGCAGTACGTTGGCCTATTTTCCAACTCATTTCATAACAGAACCTAGTAACTTAGGGCCGACATACACGGACTGCTTGAAGCAGTCAGGGTGGAGTGCTTCAAGCTGCGACTGCATAGTGAACTACAGTCTTCTACGTACACACATACACGAAACCGCTCGAGCAGTTGCAACTGCTTCGGGCGGTCGTGCGGTCAAGCAGTCGCCAGGCACACACTGACAGCTCGAGCTGTCGACTGCTCTCGCGCAGTTGCCTGATTTGAATGACGAGCAGTTGGCATCAACTGCTCCAGCAGTTATCAATGGCAGCTTCAAGCTGTTGACTATGACTGCAAGAGCGGTCCGTCTATGTTGATCAATCGCTAACTGCTCGAGCAGTCCGTGTGTCGTCCCTTACTTCGAGTATCCTCATTGCAGCATACCTTATGTATTATGTACTTACATAGCCTTGCTTTTAGGCAGGTGTAGATTAACATTCGACCATTTTGGCAAGAGTTTAGGGAAAAAAAACTTCGCCTTCGGCCCTTCCAAATTATTTTATATACCTACAAAGTCCTTTGCTCCCAAGGTTCACTAATGAATCAAACGAATGCATGCCATGTCAACCAATGATGTTAAGGTTACAAGTTACAACTTAATGGTGTACATTTACCTTAACTTACACGCATGCATAATGCATTTTAGGCCCTATCAGGTAGCTGTCAATATCAAGGTCATGAAGTGTTCGGAATAAATAATTTGAGAGTTAATTTACGTACAGGATGGCAGATGACATAATATGCTTGCATCAAGGACTTGAGATGCGTCTATAGCATAGCTTTGTAGTTGTAGAGTCAACCACACATAATTTGACGGCGCCTATAAGTCGTCGTAGTAAGGGAGACCTTCGTACTGATGTGCGGTTGAACAGACGCCAGCACATCAAGCTACTACAATCTGTCAAAATTCCTTAAATAGATTTTCAACTTTATTGCTCAAGGTTCAAGGTTGATTGGGAAAATTTGACCGTCACGGGTAGCTTGACCTGCTGGTCTGTATACCTACCGTTAAAACTATGTTTTAAAACAACTGAGCCAGGTTCAGAGTTCTAGTTTAATTAGAAGGCATTAGGAGTTATTGCTCCATCCAATTTTTTGCTTTAACCGCACCCAATTTTTTGCTCTGTCCCACTGCTGGACAAAAGCCTCCCCCTCCCCCTCCCCCCAAATCGTTCGAGGAACTCTTTTGCCCAGCGGTCATAATTTAGACTGCGGATTCTCCAAAAGAGGCATGATGTTGAACACAAAGCAGACTCTCATAATGTTTTTTTGTATTTCTATGCTCATACTAGACTGGCTGCGGTAGCAACCCTACAGAGGCTACAGACATCTAATTATGCTCACAAACTATTCCTTCTCGGGATCATATCAGCACCCTAATTGCGTAACACGATCAATCGGAATCTGAATCATTTTGAAGCAAATTGCTAATCCATTGCTTCATAAGTTCGAAAAATTTGTCTGTTCAACACGTAAATAACGCAATGAATGTTGTTGAACTGTCAAAATGAAACCGATTCCGATTGATCGTGCGTTACGCAATTAGGGTGCAGGTGTCCCTGCCTCACCCCTATGGAAAAAATTGGTGACTTTACGTATGTTTATTATAGTAATTTCTCGGAATTTCTCGTAAGCCAGGCATTACGTGACAACGCAACATATTTCTCATCTAATTCCTAATCACCAGGCGATGCGCGAGAGTGTAGGCACTGGTTACCGCGTGCCGAACACGCGCTGGGCCGGGTACTACTTCAGCCACACCTCGCCAGGACCCATCAGCCTGAATGATAACAACGGCAACGATGCTGTTACTGTAAGTTTTATTAAACTTTTTGTGTATACCAACAGCGGTACTTAAATAATATCTTACTGACTTTGTAAAAGTAAAGACGACGCCATCTTCCGCTGGCTTTCGCGAATCCAGTCTGTCAAAAGCATGCTTTCATTTTATGAGATCCCAGGTACCTAACACCGTTCTTATTCGCTCTCTCTCTCTCTCTCTCTCTCTCTCTTAGGCAGAGAACAGCTCGTTTTTAGCACAGAACAGATAAAAGAGGTTTTAGGCAGCGACGATTTTCAATTTCTAGTTTCAGTAAACCGTGGAATAGCAACTACATAGTTTAAGAGGAGATAAAACAAGGAGAGTTTAGCAATGTAAATGAGTGTAGTCGTAATATGATTAATCAATTCCTCAGCCGGAAAAAGGCTGGAACCGTTCCGACCTGGTGCGACCGAACATCGCCGAACCCGTAGTCTCCCCGCCACAGCCGCAGGTGCAGACTCCTCCTAACAACAACTGTCGCTACCAACAGCTGATTGCTCTGCTCAGGGATGTGGGACTGCACAAGTATATTGGTAAGACTTTAATGTTGAGAAATTACGTAGGAAGTCCTTAATGATGTGTGATGTTGACAGGCGAAAAAGGAAGACGCCCCCATCTGGCTGGTATCACGTTATAGACGTAGTCGTTGTATTTAATTTACCTACAACAGACATGAATCTATACAATGTCAAATCGAGTAAGTGCCAAGCTCGATATTGGAGTTCTCAAAATCAGCGGATCAATGAAAGCTGCAATCAAACTGCCTGCGATCCCTGTTACTGTCATCTTACTGACTGACCAATTCGCTAATATCGCTGGTAGCACTTTGGGATTGTATTCTTGAATTAGCACTACAAATATAAAAAGGTCCTACGATTCCGAGTGCTGATCCATATCGACGCTTGAAAGGCAAAATTGACTAAGCGACATAGGGCTAACTTTACAGGAGAACAGTTTAAAGTTTAACTTTTCCGAAAAAAAAATCATGTACCTAAATTCTGATTCAGATGATAAAATAATATTTCCAAAACAGTTAGAATTACGCCTTTGGGATGATTGCAAGAATTTACATGATTTTTTAAAACTGTTCTACTCTTTTCTTCTCGTTCTCATTTTTCTTCTACCGTATTAGCAGAAAACATCATCATCAGCCAATGGCATACCTTTATCAATCAATAATGCATATTTCAGATTTGTTCAAGAAACACGAGTTAGACATGTCCACGTTTACATCGCTGAATGAGGCGGATCTCATCGAGATCGGAGTCACCGCCTTCGGAGCTCGCAGGAAGATGCTGCTATTGATAGCAGGTAACTATATCTACTTAACTTACCGTAGTACTGTAACTGCATGGATATCATTGAGACATCACCACAACCATATAAATATATTAGATATATAATTATTTAATATTATATAATCAATGTATGCAAAATATTGGAAAACATTTTAAAAGAGTAATTATTATTATTATTTATTTAATTCAGACACAGTGTTATTCATGTTAGTATAATTAAAATTAAAAATTATAATGTAATGGTAGAGTTTCTTGCCCATTCTTCTCCATACGAAAACTACCTTTTGGAAGGGGCGACTAGAATCAATTCTATTTTACTGTATTTTTGACGTTCGAAAGTGCCTTTTATGTGCCTATTTGTAATAAATGATTTGACATTTATAATAAAATCTGAAGTTCTGCAGTGCTTTTCTGTAACCATATCACCATGAAAACTTAGGTGAACTGAGCGTGGAGTGAGCCGTCATTCCAACTATTTAATGCTAGGGATTGACAGCTCACTCTAAGCTCACTTCACCTAACTTTTCACGGTGAGATTATTACAGAATCGATCGGCTGGAGTCTGCTGGTGTTGTGGCCTTCAGTTCTATACCCACACTGCAGTTGAAAGTTTGGTAAACATAGTTAGGTTAAACTCCTAAATGTTGACTATCGCAGACTTCCACTGCAAAACTATAACATATTTGGCAGGCGTCTTATTGATAATTTCAAGTTTCAACTCCAGTCTCAGTACTATACATACGATGTTTCAAAGAAAGTAGAATCAAATGTTTTCAGATAATCAACGAATTTTAATATTCTCTTTCTCTCTGTAGTCTAATATTCTTTGTCTGCCTGCGTCTGCATTCCCGAGTTCATACAACCCGAATCTCTTCAAGGCGAGAGTGAATAGGCTTCTTCTGGGCAAGCTCGTTCCACCGTAGATCTCATCCCTGCCTCTGGGCTGGATTGAGGTCAAGAGTGAGCCCATTGTCAATAAAAAAAAAAATAGTAGTCGGTCCCTCATGTCTGAGGAACGTGGTCAGCTTCGGAGTTGCATCTGGAGCGGATGATCCGCCTCCACCGGTTTCTGTCCAGCGCATCCCTTACCACCGTGTAAAATTTAGAGGACGATGATTCTTTCACCTGATTGGTCCATTGTGTTGGTGAACGACCGCGTGACTAATATTACCTACTTAATATTATATTTCCAGATCTCAAAGCCTCCAAGAATAACTTCCCCGTCTCTTCGGGCGGTGCTGAACGCAAGATGGTTGGATCGCCTTCTCAGTTCGCGACCCTCACTCAAGACAAATGGTAGACAAACAACACTTCAATATAAATAAAGCTACGTATATTGTGTTAAATTATGAAGCTACAGAAAACAAGGCATATTTCGAATCGCATGTGTTATTAAAATATCAATTTTTAAAGTACTTAATGGATTAGTGAGTGCAAACAAATTGAGCGTTTTTGATTTTTAGATAAAGTTTTTAAGCTATTGCTGTCTGCTCAATAAATGTATTAATGATTATGGGTTAAGCAAAACTTAATGAGTTATTTTATACTATACTATATGCCTCTACTCATAAATATACGTAGTTTTGAAAGACTGAAGATAAACTCTAGAGACTGATTCTGGAAGAGTACAAAATATTAATTAAAGTACAAAAATATTATGTAGGTAAGTAATTCTCCTGTCCATATACCTCATTAGAAGGCTGGAAATAATTTGAGAATCTCAATGCAACTTACTAAAGGTAGACTATTCATTAAGACTGATGCACTTATAGAAAACTATAACAATTTTCATGAGTTCCTGAAATTATATGATATTAGAACTACCTTTGTTCTAGAATTGATTGCAATGAGCTCTCTATATGTCGTTGATTTTTTTAGATTTTTATATCAAATTTAGTTTTGTAAGTTGTTTTTTTTTATAAAGTTTTTTTACGATAGCTAAAAGCATACGACGATTAGATCTCCATAGACAATTGTTGAAGTAAACGGGCCAAGCGCCGTAGAATTATAGTTATAAGTTAACTTTTTATAGAATGTTTAATCATAAGGAGAGCATGTTTTATTTTTTAACCATCATTTACATAGTTTTAAGAACAGTATATTCAGACTATTTTGATTATCATACTCAGCTTTTAACATTTGATTAATTAGTGCTTAGGAAAATGTATTCGGAATCATGCGTGCGTTCCTTCTAATTCCATATTTTGTGAAATATGATTTTCAAGGACGCTGATAAGGTCCAAATTGAAAAATCTCACTTCTGATTTCTTATTTTTTCATAATTCACGGATAGACTTATCTTTGGCTAGTGGTACTGGCCATTCGAAGTGATGTTTTTCAGTTTAGATACAAAAATCAATTTTTAATCGTCATTTTCCGCACGATCAGCAAAAACAATTTGGACAGCTAAAATTGACTTGATTTTAAATAGGTACGACTAATTTGTAAACCATTCAGCGATCAATGATCAAGGTGACTATTTTAGTAAGTATTTTATATCGAGGCGTCACCCTGCTGCATTTTAATCAGTTAACATTTTAACATTTATCACCCAATCATTATGTGTTTGTGATTATGAATTTAAGTTTTTTTTACTGCATTTTTGATTTTAACCATATTAACATTCTAATTTAATGTGAATGCTTTTGTTTTAGAATTTAGATTGTAGTTTACATAGTCTATGGTAACGTTTTGATACATAACCTTTGCGAACCTAAATAAATGCTATGCTCCATTTTTAATTTTTTGTATGATCTTTTCACCAAGGAGTTATGTATCATTCCGTTTACTCTATGATACTTTTTTTAGATCATAAAATGTACTTTATTATTGTTTTAATCATGAACTTGTGATTTGATCAATCTGTTTTAAAGTATGATTATGAGATTTAATTAATTGTATACGTATGTGTTTAACTCGTAAGGTTTAGTTTAAGTTACCTATCTCGGTGTCAGGTTGTTCAGTTTTGTTTTTTTTATATTTAAATTTTATTCCAAGAAGTAAGGATTTTTTTGCACAATTATTTAAAGTTTTGCTTGTCAGATTAAAGTTTGTAGCTAAAAATTGTCTTTAATTTGAACTTCCTGCTAATTCCACCATAGAAGTCACCATAATGGCCCAAGGGGCCAATCGGAGCTCTCAATATGCATGCACCCCTTGAAATCCTGCTTACCCAAAACAAAACAACAAAGATCGCAATTTCGTGTACGAATGAGGTGACACTGCATGCATTACAGTAGTCAGTTGTTCTTAAAAAAGTTAAGGCAAAAAAAAACGCAAATATTATACTTATTTTTACTTATAACTTGCACCTTACATAATTAGAAAAATCTATCTTTTTATTAATCTTACTCGAAATGATTAATTAATTAATTTTTGATTATATAAAACCAATCTATATTCATAAACGCACAAAATACCGGAAACTTTTTGACAAGAACGACCTTCGAATATTTTGACATCTGTCAATTTCATTCTGTCTGTCATCGAAGGTCGGGTGTGCAACCGTGCAAAAATTGCATCATAAACATTTTCGGTCCATAATTTACAATAAAATGGGTAATGCAAGTGCTAAAGCTGTGGATGTGAAAGTAGCGGAGCCGCCAGCACCGGCGAATGCTGAGAAACCTAAGCTGAAGCCATGCTGTGCTTGCCCGGAAACTAAGCGGGTGCGAGATGCATGGTAAGGTTATGAACAATTGATCTTTATTACGCAACAGCGGTTTTTCTTGATGATCAGGCAATTAAAGTATGCATGATAATTTGATATTACACTAGAAAGTGGTCAAATTGGGCCTGTAATCGTTATTTTCATAAACAATGTGCATACATTTTGAGATTTTATCTGAATTGTTATGAAATGGTTAGCTCCGCATGAAGTCACTTAACTTCTAAACTATTTCCTAAAGTCAGTTAATAGAATCATAAGAAAACCAATATACAAAGGAATTTTAAAGCGAAAACATGTCACCAAATTAAAATTTCTTCAGCTATAAAGTTTTTGTATCCGTCATCAGGAAAATGATATTGACTTTCCTTAGGGTCAAATTGTAAAACAATACGAGATGTTTCCTTAACATACCTGTCCCGTTATCTCTAAATTACACCATAGTTCTTATAACAATTTGAAGCACATGTTTCAGCTTGTCGAAAGATATTACTTGGGTACCTACCAATTTTATTCAGAAAACTTCATAGGAATAGTCATCTTCATTCCCTTGCCCTTGTCCCAATTTATTTGGGGTTGGCACATCTTCTTCCATACTTCTCTATTAGTTGTCATCTCAGAAGTCACCATCTTTTTAGCCATATCATCTTTCACACAGACCCTATATTGTTTCTCTGGTCTTCCCCTACTCTTATACCCATCCACATTCATACTCAAAACTTAACAACAGTTTCCTCATCATAGTAATAATAATTTTTATTTTTTTAATTCCAGCATTATTGAAAATGGCGAAGAGAACTGTGGTCCCCTGATTGAAGAACACAAAGCCTGCATGAGGAAGATGGGTTTCAACATCTAATCACTGCAGCATGAGACTGGATGAGACCTACCTAACTATGATTTCTTTACATAGTTCTATTTAAATTGTTCATTTATTTGGTGATATCCTGTAATGGCAGAAACATGATGATTAGTGGCTAGGATAAATTTCTGCCACCATTAACCCATTTTATGCTGGAAGGACAAGATACACTGGAAATTGTATTGTGTCTATAATCATGGCATAATATGACGGTTTAACACTTTGCAGGGCACCTAACGCCCCTTGACAAAATAACAATAATACTTCTATTGTGTCTCGTTCAGTGTCCTTCAATGTGTTAAGAAAGAATAACTGTAATGTCTTTGTCTTTGGTCACCCTGCTCAACCTTACAAACTTAAGGGAAAGAGAAAAGTAAGGTTTTTGTTGTTTGAGCATGAGTAGTGAAGTTAAACTGTCATTTCCATTATTTACCAGTAATTAATAGAGTGAATGATTTACATAAAATTTTGTAAGAAATATAGATTAATAAAATCATTAAAAATTTAAAAGGTAGAAATGAAGAAGGCTTTAACTTTGAAAATATTGTTAGCCATTAACAATATAAATAGTATTTGGTTAGATTGTAATATTGTATGAATGATCATGAGGAATGCATTTCATTATAATTAAGTTTTCAGTCACTGTACTTAATGAAGCTTGTTATTTATTTGCCAAAGATGACATTTATGCCTTTCTTCTATTGATTAGTATGCCATTTGGATTTTGGCCCAAAAAATAATCATTCCCATATTCAAAAATATCTTCTTCAGAAACTATTGATGTCTATGCTAAAGCCATGGTTGTAGCTAAGGGGGGGCAATGCCCACTCTAGAAACTTCTTTGCCCACCCTAGAAAATTCGACAGTATTGAAGTTCGCTTTTCATTAGGGTTCCATACCTCAAAAGGAACATCGGAACCCTTATAGGTCGTACATTTTGACCAAGATGTATGGTTTGTAGAGTTGGGCTCTCATTAATTGACTGTGGTTTGATTAGCAGGACGGCTGCGCCCTCTAGACAAAATCCCTAGCTACGCCAATGGCTAAAGACATGTTTTCTAAAAGAATATAATATATCCATAAAGATCTGTGACTGTACTTCATTCGTCTTCTATTTATTTTTAGTGGTAATTTGTAAATATAATGTTTGTTATTTTATAATTTTGTTTTATTTTTACTACTTAGAATCCTAAATAAGCAGACCAGCATAGCTATTCATAACCATCCACCAGGCTATCGTATCGAAAATGACACGATTGCGATGACCAGCCGATCGATTCAGCAATGCGATTCTGTAACCATCTCACCGTGAAAACTTAGGTGAAGTGAGCGTGGACTGAGCTGTCGTTCCAAATAATGCTAGGGATTGACACTACTGACAACTCACATCAAGCTCACTTCACTTGAGTTTTCACGGTGAGATTTTTACAGAATTGACCGGCTGTTAAAAACTCACCATGAAAAGTTAGGTGAAGTGAGCTGTCAATAGTGTCAATCCCTAACATTAATATTAATAATATCCCTGGACATTTCACACAGCGCCATCTAGTCCCAAGCTAAGCAACCTAATGCTTGTGTTATGGTACCAACAAGATTGCTGATGTACTTACATACATTTTTTTTTTGTAAATACATACATATTATAGATAGAAAAACACCCAGACTCGGAACAAATACATGTAGGTAGGTCATACAAATATTTGTTCCGTGCGGGAATCGAACCCGCGACACGCAGCGCAGCAGTCAATCGCTAAACCACTGCGCCAACCGTGCCGTCAAAAAACATTAGTTGGTATGACAGCTCACTTCACCTAAGTTTTCACGGTGAGATGGTTACAGAATTGCACTGCTGATATCTCTTGCCCCCGACAGCCAACAGCTGTTGGAAGAGCGGCCATATAGTCAAGCAGAGGGGCTTGTGACTAAGTAATGACAGCCGCACGGGTCGATCGATCAGGGAAAGCTACGCTTGCCGCGTTTTGTCCGTGGATTGTGGATGGGTGATCTTTACATGCCCATGCCTCGGAAAGCACGTAAAGCCGTTGGTCCCGGCTGATATCCGTAGATCTTTCATAGTCGTTACGCGTCGTCAGGAGCCCGAAAGTGACAATCAGTCTTACCAAGGGGGTGTTGTGGAGGCCAGATAGGCAGTCGCTCCATGTAAAATTCTGGTACTCAGCTGCATCATTATACACTGGAAGCCGACCCCAACATAGTTGGGAAAAGGCTACGCAGATGACGAATATTATGTCACGATGCAACGTCACGTTGCACCGACTGCGGTCGCGAAATCCAGACATCATGATCATGAGTTTTGCAACTACGTAATAATTTCAGACGAATTTCTTCTAACTATATCTAGGGTCACAAAGTTTATCAGTTGCAAACGTTAATTTCGTAGAATAGGTTTAAATTGCTGTCATAGATAATTAAGAATTAATTAGCATCTTTTAGATTAACTGTTTCTATGAGATGAGGTTATTACCACCAGGGTAAGCAGAGATAAAGGCTGTGTGATATGATAACCTTGGAGAAATACATTTTTAACCTGACATTGTGACTTATGACACGGTAATAATATTACCGTGCTTATGATCTTCTAAACTACACAATGGATTTTGATGCGGGTTTCATCGTCTTTTTTTTACAGCATTTATTCCGAAATGTTTATGTGTATACTTTAACTGTGTTTGTGTGTAACTTTTATCTCATACATAACGTACATAATCAGCCTATAATGTTCCCACTGCTGGGACACAGGCCTCCTCTCAGTGAGAGGGAATGGGCCGTAATCCACCACGCTGACCCAATGCGGGTTGGTAGATGTCACATGTCATCGAAGTTTTGGTCCTAGGACATGCCGGTTTCCTCACGATGTTTTGCTTCACCGTTTGGAGAGCAGTGGTGATGAAATAATTTACACAAGTAAAGCGCCTGTCTGGGTTCGAACCTACGACCTACAGTTCGTAATTCGCGGTCGTTATCACTGGGCCACCACTGCTCTCCTTTTACACAATGCTCTCCACAGTGTTTTGACATTGTATTTTGCCGCCATTGTCTTTCTCTAACTTGTTTTGGACTTTTATACTCCAAGCATTTATTTCAACTAAAACATTTACCTACAGGCACTTTTGAAGTGTCAAGGAGATATCTATGGTAAAAAAAGAACAGACAAGAATCACCATGGACATTCTTTTAAATCAAGACATTACCTACAAAATCCTGGTGACCTAGTTGAGTTAAAAATGGGTGCCTAGCCTATGCATAGCATATAGTATATGCACCTACCTAACGCATAAATAAAACGAAAAAGTACAGCGTAGTTGGATAAGTAGGTACCTAGGTATTTTGTTTTTTGGCTGCTCATAAACACGGGTAAGTAGGTACCCGTAAAAACTTTAGTTTATCTGTGAACATGACGCTTGCAACTAGTGACGAAATCTATATATATAAAATTCAAAGTCCTGACTGACTGACTGACTGACTGACTGATAGATCAACGCACAGCCTAAACCGCTGGTCCTAGAGACATGAAATTTGGAGGGTGTGTTCTTCGTGAAGAGTAGGCATCCACTAAGAAAGGATTTTTCGAAATTCCACCCCTAAGAGGGTGAAAAGGGGGGAATTCGTTTGTATGAAAAATCTTATTCCTTGAGTTAATAAACTTGAAACTTGGCACGAATACTTATCTAAATAAATTATGAAGATTGTCAGTTTTTTTTCTTCTAAACTACCCCCTAATAAGGGATTGGGGGGTTTCAAAGTTTGTATGGAAGAATTTTAGCGCGCAGTCCGATTTACTCGAAACTCAGTATTTATACCTAATATTGAAAGTAAAGAATAATGTGTATCAGGGTTTTTTGAAAATCTACCCCTGACGGGCTGAAATGGGGTAGTAAATTTTTCAGGGGAGAATATTTTACTGCATGGCTAGATTAACTCGAAAATTAGTAGGTATAAATTTTTAATAATCTTTGAGTCAAGTTATGAATATATCCCAAACGATTTTTTTTTAATTCCACCCCTGTGGGGGTGAGAAGCGGGGATACAGTTTATATGTAAAATCTTCTTCATTAGGTTAATAAACTTGAAACTTTTCAAGAATACTCGCCTAAGTAGGTAAGTAATAAAGTTTACCATTATAAGTTTTTCAAAACTACCCCTCAAAGGGGTATACCCCTATGGTGTTAAGTTTGTGTGGAAGAAATTGAATGCGCGGTCCGAGTAACTCGAAACTCAGTATTGATACTTTTGACAGAAAATAATTAAAAATAAGTACCTATGTAAAGTTGTCGAAAATTTACCACTGACGGGACAAAAATGGGTATTTCAGTTTTTAAGGGGAGGATTTGAACTTGAAACTGTATGTTACATTTTCACGCCTAAACCACTGAACTTCTGATTTGGCATAGAGATAGATGGCATCCTGGGGAAGCACATACATTTTATCCTGTTAGCACGTTCCCGTGGGATAATTTCCGACATCCACGCGGGCGAAGCCGCGGGCAGAAGCTAGTATAATAATAAAACATGGTACCTATATTAGGTACATAACTTATCCCGATCCAAGAACTGCGTTAACCATTACTATTTGTATGGTCGGTCGGCCGCACCACTGCTGATCAATTCTCTTGTCCTTTCAATTGAATTTACTTTAAGGCCGTTCTTTTGAGTCCGCCTCGCGCTTCACGCTTGTATTCTCCGAAGGAGTAGGCAGGGTAGATCACTTACATTCTGGAGGTTAAAATAAAATCGTTCTACAATTACTTAATTACCTAACTGCTTAATATTAAGACAATGAGGAGCAGCCTTCGCATAAAATCATCAGAGCATCGCTATCAGTGTCTAGCCAGTGAATGATACTTAGGTACAATCAGCTGTAACCACAAATAAAATAAACAGTGAAATTACTTGACAAATAAATTGTTATCTCCCAATCGTTGTGCGAGCACAGGGCAGAACGCCTGCCTCCTAATCTTAACATAACGTTCAATTTATTAAAAAGTTATCAGTAGCACAGACAATAATTTGAATTAAGAATAAGAGAATAAAAAATAAATAGTGATGATGTTCGTGGACAAAATTATGAAGAACGCAAGGGAGCCTGACTCTGCAGCCAGTTCAGTGCGGTCTGTTGACAGTTACGAGTGAGTATATTGATTAAAGTGATGTGTGTACCTAACGTAATAAGCCCTTCTGGGACACAGGTCTCCTCTCTGAATGGGCCGTGCTGGCCCAGTGCTTATTGGTTTATTGGTTGATCTCACATGTCTTCGAATTTTTTATTCTAATACATGGCGGTTTCCTCACGAAGTTTTCCTTCAGTTTTTAGAGCAAACACAAAGTAAAGTGCCTGCCCGGTTTCGAACTCACAAAGACACGACCTAGAGTTTGTAAGTCAGGGTCCATAGATACCACTGGGCCAATCACTGCCTGTTATCGTGTGCCGCGGTAATATCGATAACATTACCGTGCCAATGGCTATTGATAGCAACAAGGATTAGGATTTGGTTTCCGATACCTATCAAAGTCAATGAATCAATGTGTGCAATAACATGACGTGCTAATATTACGCGTAGCTATGAACAAGTCCTGGATTCGTATTAAGAAGTGGTAAGCCCCCTGGCTTCAACTCTCCGGTCGAGTAGGTATAGAATTATAGGTAGGTATGGGAACCTAGAGTAAAATAAAATTACCTTTACTGTACTTTACTTACTTACGTGTGTTGTGAAGCATTGAGTAGGTATTCGTTGCAATATAGGTATAGGTAATGTTGCTTGATTTCTGCATACGCAGACAACGCAAATGCACCGTGACTTTTTACCGATCGCGGCTGTGCAGTCGCGGGTTCAATTCCTGAACGTATTATCAATACGTTCACACATAACATAACATTACCTACATAATATTATGACGCCTGTAACTGCCGGTCTGCCGATGCCGAATGGGTAGGCAGAGGTGTATGTAGGTACGTAAGGTCCATTCAAATTTATGTTGGCAATTGATGTTATTTCAAGTTAAACAAATATCAACTTTATTTCAATTGCGATTAGGTTGATTTCAGAGTTATTAGCACTATTAAAAAAGTTATAAAAATGTTTGAAGTTGTAGCGTAAACTGTACCTTATTGTGTAGGAATTAAAGTTATTTTTCCATTAATTCATATTTGTTTACATTTTTGGCAATCAAATCGCGAACGCAGTCTACATACTGGGTAAGGTGACAAGTTCCCGGCCTAACACAGAGATGGCGTTCCAATCTGCAAAAAAATATGTTTCCTGCCTGGGGCTGCAGTCTCGACATTCATAGCGATCGCTTTACGACCGAATTCGGTCGAAAACGTGGTCGCATGTCCCTCGGACATGACCCACGTGAAGAACGGCCAAAAACTGCAACCACACGGAAAACCATCGAAAAAGTGCATGATATCGTGTTGGACGATAGGCAAGTGAAGCTGAATGAGATAGCTGGGGCTGGGGGAATATCAGAACAAAGGGTACAAAACATCTTATTGTTGCACACAGAATTAGAGATGCGAAAGGTCTGAGCAAGATGGATGCCACATTTGCTGAATGGCGATCAAAAGCAAATGCACAACGGATTTTCGCAGCAATCTCTAGGGACCGATTCAACCGATCCGACCGATTTCGATACGATTTCGACATGGATGAGACATGGATCCACCATTACACGCCAGATACGAAACAGCAGTCGAAGCAGTGTGTAGAAGCCGATTGTTCAGCGCCAAAGAAACCGAAGTTGATCGCATCTGCCGGAAAAGTTATGGCCACCGTTTTTTGGGATGCGAAAGACATCCTGTTAATTGATTACCTTAAAAAAGGTTGAAGAATTCCAGCCGAATATTACTCAAACCTTCTTGACCATCTGGATGCCAAAATTCGTGAGAAGAGTCATCTTTCACCAAGACAACGCACCTGGGTGCGTTGGCAATGGGAAAACTGCGGGATTTGGGGTACGATTTAAACAGTCATCCCCTAGTCTCCTGATTTGGCACTCTCAGACTTCCATCTGTTCCCAAACATAAAGAAACTTGTTTCTGGGTAACGCTTCGCATCCAATGAAGAAGTTGAGAGGGCCGTAGATGAATGACAATGACAGACACTGCCTTCCAGACTCTCATTTCGGAAAGGAATACTGGATGTTGGAGAAGCGCTGGTTAGTTCAGCCATTCTGCAAGGGTTGCAGTCTTGCAGTCGAGGGATATTATGTAGAAACATAAAATCAAATCGCAGTCTTTCTTTGTCAGGCCGAGAACTTTTATAGTAGGTACATACACACGGCGACACATCAAGCTATACATTTCCAGTTTAAGCTGACCTCGCATTGTATAGGCTTTTCGTACAATCAGAAGTCTGCCTAAATTGGTTTGAGCAGCTGATGTTGATATGCAACCGTGCGTACCTACAGACACATTTCGGCAGTTTATGTTTTGTCCCATGTACCTAATAGGGGGCGAAATAATTTAAATGTAAAGAGATAGTGAACCGTGAAGGTATAATACCTACCTATAATATTATATATCATCGCTCAATAAGGCTGATCTATCTATATCTATACTTATAATAAATCTGTAGAAGTGAAAATTCTGTACATTGAAAATATCAAAAAAATAATTTACAGGGGATGTTACTAGACCGACACCGAACCCAAAAATGTGGTTAAAAAAATTTTTGTCTGTCTGTCTGTCGGTCTGTCTGTCTGTCTGTCTGTTTGTTCAGGCATCACGCAAAAACTACCGGTTCGATTACGATGAAACTTGGTATAATTATTCTTTAATATCCTGGGCACCACACTGGGTACTTTTTATCCCGGAAAAGTATATACAATAAAAAACAAACTTAATTTTGCGGTTCGATCCCTATACCCGATTACCACTGTCTGTACTGTACCAACCGCAAATACTAAGTTTGTCGTAGGTTGGGTCACCCGCAGTGGAGTTCATTTTTATTCCTTTTAGTTTTTAGAGTTATTTAGGTTTATTTTTATATGAGTCGTAGGTATAGATTATAATTTTAAAGTATAGGTAGTATATTTGATAGTGTACGTAGTGACCGTAGGTTATTTTATAATACTGTTAGGTAGGATTAGTCATTCGTATAGATATTAGTTTTTAGGGATTTTGCTTATTTATTGAGTTTAGATTAGTTATCATCAGGAATAGGTTTATTTAGGTAGGTATTTAATTTTCTGTAATTGAGTTTTTTTTTTATTAGGTAGGTACTTAGGTAAAGATATCATATAGGTACCCTCTTAATCACCACTAATGAGACACAAATGGTTTTCTACTGTAATTAGCCACAAAGGGCCCGCGAGATAGACGGCATTCTGGGGAAGCACATACATTTTATCCTGTTAGCATGTTCCCGTGGGATAATTTCCGACATCCACGCGGGCGAAGCCGCGGGCAGAAGCTAGTGTATAATATATAGTGAGATATCTAAAACAAATAATGATGCAACAGGTTAGAATGTTGCATTAGGTAGGTAATAGGTAACCTATAAATGCGACATTTGTATTAGTTCGATGCAAATATTTATTGAAAAGTTCTGATAATAATATGATTATTTAATTGTCAATATCGCAATACTCGTGTAAAATACAGACGGTGTTGCTCTTCGACGTTGTAAAATTCAGTAAGAAAAATTATAGGTAGGTAAGCGAAAGTATTTCGTATAGGAATCGAATTTGCAACCCTCTGCGAAGCAAGCATACGGCAGAGTTGCAGGCTGTCACTGCACTATTCAGTCGTAAAATAAAAAGAATAGGTTTGTCACCTATTTAATCTTGGTTACAGGAATAAGGTTTAATGTAGGTCCTTGTGAGTTACATGAGTAAATAACTATCAGAGTCCAAGAGTGGTATTTGGTTCTATACTTTTATTACTCTTGTACAGACGCCCGCAGGTCAAGCTACCCGAAACTGTCAAATTTTCCTAATCAACCTTGAAACTTAATGATTTAGCGATAAAGTTGAAAATCTATTAAAGAAATTTGACAGATTGTAGTAGCTTGATGTGCTGGCGTCTGTACTTAGGCGGATCACACACTACAACGCGCCACGCCACGGGGCGTGGGAAAGGGAGCCAAAATTCCACGCGTTTTTAGCCGACGTTCGCACGAACATAACGCCTCGAATACACTAGGGGACACATGGAGCGACATGTTGGGGAATATGGCACTCGACAACTACGTGAATGTCCCGAGAGAATGTCGCGGAACATTTTGCAGGCCTACAAATGGCACGACACAGATGCGGGATGCGTGCGCTGTCTCTGGGAACTATAGTACACACGGCTACACATCAAGCTATGAAAACAGTATTGGCTGAACGTTCATTGTGAGAAAATATCATACAAAGTGAGGCCAAGACAAACTGGTTTTGTATAGCTTGACGTGTAGCCGTGTGTACAGTCAACAGCAAAAGTAGATGATCAAAATCAGAAATTCAATACTAATGAACGGAGTTCGCAGTTATATGCCAGCTGTACTAGTAGTAAATGTTTGGTATAATTTACAATCTCATACTTTTGAATCACTTCGACACCACATAGTTCTGACGCGAACTCCGTTCATTAGTATTGAATTTCTGATTTTGATCATCTACTTTTGCTGTTGACTGTACAAGCAACATGTCACGTAAAATGTTGCGGAAGTTATTGCGGGACACTTTGCAACCTTGCAGCGACACGTAGAGTGATGCGTGTAATGTTGCGGGACAAAATGTACCCTGGTGTATCTGAGCCTTAAAAAATATCGCGACGCGATTTTTTCACGCACTGAATTTTCAACTCTCGGTGTCGAGCCGAGCATTGAGAATCCATCAGAGCGCATCCCAGCGCGTCACCGTCACCGTCAAAACCACACTTGTGGATTTTCAACTCTCGGCGCTAAGCTGTGCATTGAAAATCAAGTGTGCGAAAAAATCACGCCGCGATATTTTTACGTCCTTGCCTACGACGGCTACGACCGACGCGCGACGGCTTACTGCAACCTAATTGCGTAACACACGATCAATCGGAATCTGAATCATTTTGAAGGATATTGCTAATCCATTGCTTCATTAAGTTCGAAAAATGTGTCCGGTCAACAACGTTAATAACGCAATGAATGTTGTGGACTGTCAAAATGAAACCTATTGCTACTGTGTGTTACGCTAACACGCTGAATTAGTACACACGCGGGGGGCGTTATCTGCGCCCCGTCGCGCGTCGCGTGGCGCGTTGCGTTGTAGTGTGTGATCCGCCTTACACACTGACACAGTATACTACAAATCATTAATAAACTTCCTCGCCGATACCAGTATATCAATACTCGTAGTATTACTATCAATATAATTACAATTGTAAACTAATGTAGTTAAGATGACGAAACTAAGATAATTATTTCGTCAGCCACGAGCACGAGTCACGACCCCGGTCAATATGCTATATTTACACTACTAATAAATCAATATGAAAGCGTCTATCTAAATATTTGTACGTCATAGATTAACAAACGTGCCACCCTTCGCTCATCATCTTTGGTTATGGTTTTTTTTTTCATAGACAATATTATATTGTCCAGGATAAACAGTAAGAGATTCACAGATTAACACCAAGTTGAGACGACATCAGTAAATTAAAATATTACCTACGGCTAGGTTATAATCAAGTTATAATATACAGGGTGGCAGTCACATCGACGCGCAATCTGTTTGAACCATGAATTTCAGTAGGTACATGATTCTGAACTAACCTGCGTTGAAATTTTTCGTCGGAAAGTACCTAATTTTAAAAAAAAATAGCTGTTCCATACATTTTGACTGCGTAAAATACTGGTAGGTACTCAGCTGCATCCGGTTAGACTAGAAGCCGACCCCAACATACATAGTTGGGAAAAGGCTAGAAAGATTATGATGAGTAATATTGCACTTTTCTATAAAGCAAGATTTTTGATAACCGACATAAAATTCTACGTCTGGAATCGTGTGCTGAATTCATGGTTACAGTTTGCGCGCCGATGTCCGATGACACCCTGTATTATATGCCAGTGAGCCCCAAACTTGACAGTCTGTATCTTGATCACCAAATGTTCGTCGGTGCAGGCAGATGAACTGTCCCTACTAAGACGCAGACAGGGATCAGTTGTAAGCCTGTGCCTGGCAGTGGCAAGTGTTGCCATGGCTCAAATGCATGCCGGTCGATCTATCTGATAGAAGGTAATCCATTTTTTAGCAAAAGTATGAACAAATTGGATTATTTTGACGTTAACATAATTTTATAATCAGTGAGTATTTTTATCACAAAACGTTGACCCACCACAATACATTTCATTATAGTCAGTTCAAGAGAGTTCAAAAGGCTAAAGGAATGCATCAACCCGCCGACTGATGGGATCAAGGCAGATCGTTTGTCAGTCCGTGACGACTGACGGCAAGCCTTGTAGAATAGGTCCCTCTCTGATAACAACCGTTGCAACTTTGTTGCAGATCAATCAAGTTACACAAACATTACGCTTTAATGGTTGTGCGTTAATTTATTATTTTAACTAAGGACGGACTTATACGGGTGCTATTTTTCTTTTTTACTTCAAACTAAGCTTGTCTTCAATTTGCGCGACAACATCCGATGTTTGCCCTAAATTCCGAATCCGGTGTGCCCCAGCTAAATATGCAATTTTAACGTTAGGTCCATCTAACTGGGGGCTAACCATAGATGGAGGAGTCATGCGACACTTGCGTTGCATGCGACACGTTGTCTCCAGTCGAGGACTTCGTTCAATAGATGTACAGTCAGCTGTGGGCTAGTGGCCCACAGTGGCACTCGTGAGTTCGAATTTGAAATCAGCACCCTAATTACGTAACACTTTGAAGCATAATGGTAACCCATTGCTTCATCATCATCATCTGCCCAGCCTTTTCCCAACTATGTTGGGGTCGGCATAATCCATTGCTTCATATGTTCGAAAAATTTGTCTGCTCAACAACATAAATATAACTCAACAATGAATGTTGTTGAACTGGCAAAATGAAATATGTTAAGCATTTACCTCGCTTTTTACTTTGTGTCAAAACGGTGAAGGAAAACATCGTGAGGATATTGGCATGGAAACAAAAATTCGATTTATGTGACATCCACCAACGACCAGTGAGGTCGTGGTGATTTATTCCCCGCAGAGAGGAGGCCTCTGCGTCCTAGCAGTGCGATTATAGTATAATTATTATGACTCTTTAGAGCAGAGATAACAAATGGTTCTAGACACGCTGAATGAGATTGGTCGCCTTAATTAAGTTTTTGTTTATCTGAGCAACAATTACCTAATTAAGTTTATTAATTTAAAATAATGCTAATTATTTAAGAGTCACGTTACCTACATTATCATATAATATATCAGTTTATTCAGGTAGACACATGATCACATAATATATTTTAACAGCTGTGAATAGGTACGTATGGGTTCAGTGAACTCAACATAATTATTAAAAGTTTTTTGTTTCAAATAAAATAAAGCAGGTAGGTACATAGGTACATGTTATACCTTCTCATATCTTTAACCACATGAGTAAAGACTACTTAATATGTGCTTTGATGGACCTATAATGAAAAAGCTAGGTACCTACCATGAAAGAAGTTTTTTTTAAATATTTCTATGATCGGTACCTACCTATAGGCAGGATCTTCACAAAACGGATGCTTTTATTGTTGCACATAGTTGATGAATTTATTAGAAAACTGGGTCTCATCAGTTACCTACCTTAAATCAAAGCTAATTAAGTAGGTAATTCAAGATATTTCAAGACATTGCAATTCAATTAATAATAACGCATGTTTCCCAAAACTTCAAAACCACAGCAAGCTACCCCAACATTGCAAGCCCACTCCGAATTCACACTTCCATTAGGTATATTTCTTAAAATAGAGCCAAATCATAATAACCAGCCAGTAATCACCCTGTCTGTGACGTAAAAAAGATGGCGCGATAAAAATTGTGGAGCGGCACTGTCACAATAATAAACTGTCTGTGAATATTGGTAATCACTTGACGACAACATACCGACTGGCGCAGTTATATCCAAAGTTAATTGAATTTATGACAACTTTTTGAAAAAAGGTTAATTTCATTTTATCTTAGTGTTTATTGAAACGTTTTGTAGTACTACATACCTAGTGACTTTATAAATAATAGAAAAAAGTTTCTTGAAAATGAGTATTGTTAACTTTGTTGTGTTCTTTAAAAAAAAAAGTTTTGTTGTTGTTTTTGGTACCTAATTTTGATTTAAGAACATTAGAACAGTGCGAATTAAAAATATTATTATCTAAGTATTCGATGTTGCTTTTATCTAATTCTTAAAACTTTTTGTGTTTGTTTTAGGATATTCGGGAGTGCGTGTTCCGACATTACTGACTGTGAATATTGTGAGGACCGAAGAATAAAACGATACAAGAAACATAGTTATAATAAGTGAGTAGTTTTGTTAATTATTATTTACAAACAATTAATTAGTTTTAGATACGTCGTGAGTGTTCCCGAACCCTCCAGAGAAATAAGTTCGTTCAATACTTCAATTTCGTTTTGTTATTGATAGTCAAAAGATGGATAATTTGAAACGGTTCGCATCTTATTTTAACGCTTCTAGGTGTCACTCAGTCTCACAATTTCGTTTCACGACTGTCTGAAAGTGAGTTCAACACGCTTAACGAAACCCCCTATTTACCGAAGGTTCGCAAATACGATGAAAAGAATCATCGGATTCTTTTCTTTTCCAAAGCCGATGCACACGTCGGAAATTAAAATAATATATTATAATTAGGTACGTCAATATTCTGTTATCTCCTGCAGTGGCGTATTATTACTTATCTATTTATTTAGGGACAACAAACAGTAGGGTAATACAATGCAACCTTATTAAAACGTACCTCAATATAACAAATTCCTCGATTTAACGAATTCTTCGTAATCCCCTTGAATTGTTAGAGTGTCAATGTAAAATATACATTGCGAAGATTTTTTGCGAACAACCTCTTTATAACGAATATTTACTGGTTTCCTTCCGATTTGTTATAATATCGAGGTTGCACTGTAATAAGTAAACATAGGTAGGTAACAAATACACTATAGGTACTCACAACGTTATCCACATATTAAACTCGCATTTAAATACTGTAAATCATCTTGTTAATTACATTATAAACGCTTATCTTTAACTGGAACTAGTCAATATTATTGATCCTTTTGTTATTCAAAGCTCAAAATACATTTCAGACAATCTCGCATGCAAGCATGTGTTATTTGTCATAGCAACGTCCAAAATTCGATTTCCAGGTCAAGCAAAGAGTCATCGTTTGGAATCAGTTCCAGCCCGCCTTTTGACCTGCAGTACATAAAGCCCTCAGCCCTGCGCATAATCTCTCGCTAGTCGTGTCGGATTGTCGTCCCATCGCATTATGAGAGTGAGGAAAGAGGTAGTGCACCTGTATTGGCTCATACACAATGTGCACATCTCCTGCGTAGTTGGACTGCTTCGCTGGTCTAGTGGTCGCAAGCGTTACTGCTGAGCATGAGGTCCACGGTTCGATTCCCAGGTCGGGCAAAGTTTTAATGGGTTTTTCCATAGATGGGTTTTTATTCCTATAATATATCTATGGGTTTTTCCATCAGATATCTCAGTAGCACGTCACGATACGTCAGCGCAGCCTTCGTGCAAACACTTCAGCATGACGTCATCATCATCACTCCTTGCGGGAGTGATGATGATGACGTCATGCTTTAGCGGCGAGTCACCCAGCCAGCAAGCATCCACGGATTCAACGGGTATCCTGACCACCAGCATGCAGCGTCCGCGCATACCGGTTATTATCACCCTCAGCCTCATCAGCAACCTTGGCACAGCACACTGCATTTTCGGCCGGTTCCGACTCACTGGAACCTCAGCTGGACTGGCAAGCATAGAAAGATATAAGACTCGGCCCACTATCGACCTCCGGTCTCCGGAGGGGAGTGATGTAGCGGTATCTACAACGCCACATGTGAACAACGCGTCATATTGACATCACGCAAATCCTGCATCTCGCAAGCTGAGTTTACCGCGCAATTAGCATATCGCCACACGAAACACCCGTCTGATCGAAGGATCCTCCCTTTTCTATGGAGGATGAGTAAACTTTACACCCTGTTCCTCATACCTCTATAGCCTTATGCCAAGCATGGATCCCTGGCTGTCTGTGCCACTCTCTCTGTTCACAGCCTCCTGCGTAAGCGTCCAAGTCTCGAATCGGCACCATAAGTCATGGTACTTCTTTAAATTATATTCTTTCCTACAGATTTCATTCGCCGAGCATCACGAGCCACAGTTACTACAGCGCGATGAGTCGGGCGGAGGCTGAGCCCCTGCTGCAGGCGGGAGCTGTCACACCTACCTATAGGGCGGTCAGCATCGAAAGTATTGATTCTTTGGTGAGTTTACTTTTCGTGCATTCCTAAAGCTCCGAATTATCTACATCATCATCTGCCTAGCCTTTTCCCAACTATGTTGGGGTCGGCTTCCAGTCTAACCAGATTATATGTATACATATCTACACTAATTGTAAAGCTGAAGTGATTACTTGTTTTTTTGCGAAATTCTTGAGGAAGGCTTTAGATAACGCTACGATCCTTAGGAGCTGAGCAAAGGGGAAAAAAGCCAGTAAGAACGCTAAGCAAACGAAGTAATAGCGTGGTCAGGCGATGCGATGTGACGGGGTCGGGAGCCGAGGGAGCTTTATAAATGTGTGGCTTTTCATTTAGTATATTGTGTATTTATGACTTCACGCGAACGAAGTCGCGAGTCATAAGAAATCTGCAAAATCAAAAGTCATTTATTCAAATTAGGCTGAGAATCAGCACTTTTTCGAACGTCAAAATTACAAAAGACAGTCCCCCAAAAACGCCCGCCCTTCACCTTCCTAGTGCTATCGCTGGGAAGAAGAAGTGGCGCAACAAACTCCCCAGCAGCACAGCTGGCTGTTCAGTTAGAAAATACTTGATAAGTAGGTACTTGATTGTATACAATACTAACACAGACACAGAACATCAAATTAAATTATTTGCCATATGTCAGCTAGCCAGAGATAAGCCGTGTGCTCGATGGGATTTCCCATAGGCAAAAATTACTTTCATACAAACTGGTTGATCTTTCAAAAATCCTTCCTTTGTTACATTGTGCAAAAACCTTTGTGCTTAATTTCATGCTGTTAGACCCAGTGGATAAGACTGTGCGTTGTATGTCAGTGTAGTGTGCAGCAAAAAGAGATAAGATAATTTTGTTGTTATGATGTCACTTTCACACAGAATGATCTAGACACTGGTGTATATGTCGCAGCCATCTGGTTAAATTAGCCGTTTAGTCAACCGCCTGGCCTTTGGACGTAGTGCTCGCCTGGCTCGCACGCGGATGATCACAGTTCTAACCTAACCCAATTGGTCGGGGTGCCCCGGCTTGGTTACTGCGACCAATTCGGCTCGCACGTGGTTGGTTACTGTTCCAACCTAAACTATAATTTATTGAATATCATTCAGGCCGTTAGTTGAAGGGCCCTCAGTATCCTCTCCTCACGAAATTAGGATGCTGCAATACAACCACCTTAAGTTAAAATTGGCCTTATCATGAAATTTTATTGGGGTTAAAATGTCATGATTTCATGAAATTGTAATTCAATAGGGTAATATGAACTTGAGAGATACATGTAAGTATATTGATGATTTTTATGATTATAATTCTATAAATAAATATTTGTTACGGCCACGAATCATATAAAAATAAACGAACAAACTGCAAATTGCAAACGCGTAAGAAAAATTGCATTTCGCGGGTTACCCTGTCACTTTAGCCTCAAAAGCTTGAGTCACGAGGGCGTAGCCTTGTGCATTCAGTGACGATACATTGATAAAAGAAGCGTTACAGAGGTCAAACCGCGATGTTCTTATCATTTGACTTTTAAATGCGAAGTTGAAAAGTGCCTAATTTGTTGCCATTTTATTAAAACATACGTTGTGAGACGAGAGCATGTAGTGCCGCGTGCCCAATACATAAACATCCAATAATAATTACCTACTGATGTAAATTGTAAACAATTATGCTCAGATAGACATTTTGGATCTAAAATATCTAAGTTGGTGACCAAAATCATCACTACTCTCTCTCCTACCGCCATTAAAATCTACTTAGGTCTTTTAAGAATTAAGAATATGCCGCTCTTATTATTAGCCAGTCAGCAAGGGCTTTACTTGTGGTCACCAAGTGCTGCAAGCACACGCTGTGAATGTGTTCTTGAAGACGAGTAACGTCATCACATAACACATACACGCACACAAACTTCCGACTTCGCATGCGCTTATACACACATTCACAACGTGTTTATATGCTTGGTAACCACAAGTAAAGCGCGCGTCCCTTCGTGAGATAAAAATACTGTCGTAGGAAATTGGGAATAAAGAATGATTTAGTTAAGAATCCTGAGTTCGTCAAACATAGGCTTGACCATCGACCGAACAACGCAAGATAGTTTGAAGTGTAGTATTGTCTCTGCTTTCAACCTTCAATCCATCTGGTTGTCTTTAAAAATCTCTTTTAGCGATAAGACCGCCCATTGTGTCAACCCTTGTAAAATTTCTACATTTATATATGTAAAATGGTGCACATAAATTATTTTATCTACGAGTATCATTTAAAGGCAAACATAATTATATTTCCATTACTGGGAGTCAGGCCTCCTGGCCCGCCTCTCCGTGAGGAGTGTGCCATACCTAGCCTAATCCTCGACCACGTCCATGACACGATGACAAACATACAAACAGAACTAAATCAACGATGTTTATACCTACCTAATCTATGATAATTATGGCACACGTTCCAAGACCAGTCGTTTCCGGATCAAATCATTAATTAAACTTATCTCCGCCAATATTCTGGACACTAACGATTTTGTTTAATTATCGTAGTGCTGTCACTGGCTAATAATAAGTAAATGGACCATCTATATTTAGTCAAGGATACTATGCGCTGATAGTGATTCAGTTAAATTGTATGCGACGCCAGTGTTTTGACTATTTGCGATACTATTAAGACTAATTAGGTAGGGAGCTTAAAATAGGCACTATACAGGGTGGCAGGGACATCGACGCGCAGCCTGTTATATAGCATGATTCTTTGGTAATCGACGAAAAATGTTTACACTACAGGGTAAAAGGTCTAGTCTAGAAGGATACGCGTCTACTTCTTACTTACACTTATACCTATTTACAGGGTGGCCTATTTTATAAAAACCGTTTTTGAAAGTATACATGAAAGTGTAGGTATACTTTCAAAAACGGTTTTATAAAATAAAGGATGATAAATTATGTGTCATCCTTATACATGTATCATTTGTCAATAAGTTACTCATCAAGTGTATAGGGTTTTAAACTGTTGCCTTGAACCGAACTTGCGGCTTGAACGATTCCATCTGCATCCCCTGGGCCATAAATTGGCCTAATTAGGTACCTATTTACCACGGGGTGATCCATTCAGTAGGTCTGTATTGTTCTACCCATACCTAAGAATAGAGTGTACTACGTGAGCTCGACAAATGGATGTGCGAATAACACTTGTGCGACAAAACTGTACTGCGACTCACCATAGTTCGAATGCACGCTTGTGCGACACACTGAAGCTCGACCTCACGCTAGTGCGGTAGTGCGCTAGTGTGAGTGCACAAGTGTTATTCGCACATCCATTTGTCGAGCTTACGTAGTACACTCCTAAGAATACGACAGTAATGTAATACCCAATAAATATCCTAAGGTAGTTTGTAAATAATTCATCATTATCATCCAAAGCCCGACTTCCACGCACTTTATGGCCTATCTTTTCTTGTGACAATCCCCACGTTCTTGTGGCAGCCTCATCCAGGTTTTGCCTGCAATAGAGATTCGTAGCACCCTCTGCCCCGCCGTTACCAGAGCCGCTGTCAGAATTTGGAATAGCGGGGCAGCTACTGAGGGCCAGGGTTTATTGACCCTTCATGAAAAGAGGCATAGCATAATCAGCCTATAATGTTCCCACTGCTGGGACACAGGCCTCCTCTCTGATCAGATCAGATGTCCTTACCCCCTGTAAATAATTATTGTAATTAATTAGAAACGGTATCTATTTATATTCTTTAATCGCTTTTTTGAATCATTATCATAAGAACGCGCCCTCGCGTGCTTTCTCACGATTCTCTGGATTATCATATTTTAAGCATCACCTCATTATACAGGGTTATTTTTCAAAGACCAGCCAAATTTAAGGATGTGGTACAGACCATCAAACTGAACAACTTTCTCCAAGGGATAAATAGCGTAATCGCGAAAATTTTATCAACTGTCCCATAGAAAACTTCAATACCTACTCGACCTAAATGTATGGGACGGCTGAATTTTTATTCGCGATTACGATGTTGGTCCCATCGAGAAAATTGTTCAGTTTGATGGTCTGTACCACATCCTTAAATTTGGCTGGTCTTTGAAAAATAACCCTGTATTTACCTACAACAAAGTTGAACTAATTAACAACTAATTAAGATCTCCGTCATTATTCCCAGGAGAAGTAACAAATGATTAGCAAATACTTTACGTTTCATCATTTAGCTTGTACGTTAGTGGTCAAAGGCCTTTGTTATACTTAAATATTATCTTTATCAGCAATAAGCGACAAATTTTGGGATTACTTAGACATGTGGCTAGCGTGTAGTTCAATACGTGTTCACGTTTTCATAACAAGGAAGTATCGAAAAAGTATTCTTGATCTTTTGCAGCAGAAAGAATAACCTCAATTATCTTAAACAATAAACATCAAACTTCTAATAAAAAATAAAGACCAATTATTAAAATAAAAATATAATATCCTATACTAACTAAAACTCAATAGGTTGAGTTGCAAGAGTCCACCCGAACATACATAGTTACATACATACATCGCAAGTTAAATAAAAGCTTGTAAAAATGGCTTTTATTTTGACAGTTCAACAACATTCATTGCGTTATTTACGTTTTTGAACAGACCAATTTTTCGAACATATGAAGCAATGGATTAGCAATATCCTTCAAAATGATTCAGATTGTGATTGATCGTATGTTACGCAATCAGGGTGCAGCCGATCGATTCTGTAAAAATTTCACCGTGAAAACTCAGGTGAAGTGAGCTTGATGTGAGTTGTCAGTAGTGTCAATCCCTAGAATTATTTGGAATGACAGCTCACTCCACGATCACTTCACCTAAGTTTTCACGGTGAGATGGTTACAGATTCGCACTGCAGGAGATAGCTGTCTCACGCAGTCACGTCTATGTCCTTCACGGAAAAACTGATTTTCCAAACTATTATGTTTTGATTTTATTTCAGGGCCCCGCAGAACTATCATCGAGTGCTGTCCTATCCACATTCAACAAAACTTTCGAGAAGACTTTCAAGCCAGAGACAAAAAAACAAAGTTCACTAGTCACAATGTAAGTAACAATTTTAAACCCTTAAGAGGAGAAATCTATAAAGGACTTAAGAAGGAATGAGCATTATTCACCACGTTTGTTATAATGCATTTTCAGACCATTAATTCTAACAATGTGTCCAAAGATATGTCGGGACTTTTAAAGGTCCTCAATTCTGCGTCACGCATTCGATAGTCTACCTAGCTACTTACCAATACAACCTTTTGCCTGATAACCAGTCTTACCAAAGGGTATCGTATTATCCAGTAACTGGATTGTAGAGGTCAGATAGGTAGTCGCTCCACGTAAAAAACTTGTATTCAACTGCTTCCGGTTAGGCTGGAAGCCACACACACAACAACACAACACGGACAACACGGTTAGCGCAGTGGCTGAGCGATCGGACTGCTGCGCTGCGTGTCGCGGGTTCGATTCCCGCACAGAACAAATATAATTTGTAAGCCCTACATGTATTTGTTCTGAGTCTGGGTGTTTTTCTATCTATAATATGTATGTATTTACAAAAAAAAATGTATATAAGTAGGTAGTTTATCAGCCATCTTGTTACCATAACACAAGCATTAGGTTGCTTAGCTTGGGACTAGATGGCGCTGTGTGAAATGTCCAGGGATATTATATATTATTATATTATAAAATTTTTTATAACCTCAATATAGTTGGGAAAAGTCAAGGCAGATTGAGGACCAATACAACCTTAGAATCTAGGGAGACTTGCCAGGTTGAAAGAGGCCCCCTTCAACCTTAGAACGACACCATTCCTTGTATCTCCTTGCGAACCCGACATGGTCGTCATCTATTGTCATTCTTCTTGAAGCTAAATTAAACCCTCGTTCAGTTTCTCAGTATGGAACACAATCATGGGCTCTTCGTTACTGACGATGGCGTGGGGTGTCGAACGAGCTGGTCTGCCGGCTGCCCTGGTGCTGATCGCGTTCATGGCGGCGCTGTGTCTGTACACCGCTTATGTGCTGCTCAATGTTAATAAACGTCATGGTGAGTTTATTTATTTATTTCAACTTTTCGCACATAAATGTACAGACGCCAGCAGGTCAAGCTACCCGAAACTGTCAAATTTTTCCAATCAACTTTGAACCTTTTGGAATTAAATGGTCCCGCACGGGAACAACTCACGGAGCAGAAAAAAGTTCAATGAAGAATTCTGCTGAATATCATTTTTGTGAAGTAACTATTGACGTATTTTTAGGAGTTTTCAAATAAAAATACCATCTTATCTATTTTTTTTTGTTTTATTCCAAAGAGTTGTTTGAAAACTCCGAATGAAATCATCTCACAGTAATAATTAAAAAAAGAAAAGCATCGTGATCTGTACCATAATTATTATTTTGACTGATACCGGTTTCTTCATATCGATATAACTTTTTTCGGATACACATTTCAGTTTCGCCGTCGTACATTAAAATGATAAGATCGTTATGGCCCTTCGATTAACATAGGTTTTAAAGTGTTACAAGGGTGGGGACGTTTTGAACATTGTTCTTTGACAGATTGTAGTAGCTTGATGTGCTGGCGTCTGTACAAAGGCGGACTTAATGCCTTAGGCATTTTCTACCAGTCAACCAACGCTGGTGAAGAGATTAGATGGCAGGGTGGATGGGGTATGGAAGGGTAGTGAGTTGTTGTTAACTTTTATAGAAAGCATTAAAAAATTGAGAAAAAGAAGCAATGTTCGTCGTGTTCGTACCAACATCCACCACGCGGGCCCAATGCGGGTTGGTAGATGTCACATGTCTTCAAATTTTTTGGTTATAGGACATGCGGGTTTCCTCACGATGTTTTCCTTTACTGTTTTAAGAGCAGCGGTGATGGAATTATTTACTGTATCTACAAAGTATTTACAAAAAGATTCGAACCCACGACCTACCTACATGTCGTAAGTCGAGGCCGTTACCACTCCACTACTGTTCCCAAATTGCTCAACGATTATGGTAACCTGCCAGTATTAACAACATTGCAAATCTTCTATTCTTCCAGGTAGTGACATCTGTGAAGTCCCCGCACTATGCCGCATTCTACTAGGTCAATGGGCGGAGGTGATCGCGCATGTCTTCAGTCTGCTGGTGTTGCTCGGAGCCAACATCGTGTACTGGATACTCATCAGCAACTTCTTGTACTTCACCGTCAATTATTTTGTTGGTAAGTCTTAGAGAACATTGCCATTTACATTGCAGTATGGACCTTTTTGAAATAGCTTCCTGTTAGCGATGGCCAACCATTCAAATTGATAGATTCTGCTTTTGAACTCGAAACTTATGCTGTTATTAACAGAACGAAACAGTGTTTGCAGTTATGAAAATGACTTAATTAACTTTGAACTATTGGCAACATTATTGGCTCTTTAAACCAATCTTTCTCACTTTAATTTACGACCCTTCACCGTTTCAATGATCTTGTGGCGGCATCTACATCGCCACATATCAACTACGCACTACTTTCACGTCACGCAAAATCCTGCATCGCGCAAGCAGAGTTTGCCGCGCAACTAGCATATACAGTAGCCCACCAGACACAACACCCGTCTGGTCGGTCGGAAGATCCTCCCTTTTCTATGGAGGATGAGTGATCTTGACACCCTGTTCCTCCGACCACTATAATTTTATGTCTTTTTCCACCTCCAGATCTCAGCAGCTCCAACACAACAGTATACAACACGTCCCTGCTGTGTCCGCACAACGAGTCCCTGCTGCTGGCCGCGCCGCGCGTCGACTCCGCATACTGGGGGCTGCACTCCACGGTCCCCATGTACGTGGCTCTCATCGTGTTCCCGCTGCTCAACTTCAAAGATGTCTCGTTCTTCACCAAGTTTAATTCGCTGGGTAAGTTCTTTCATCATGGTTTCAGCCGAGAATGTTGTAGATAGGCCTACGTCCACCACACTCCTAGCTCCTCCAAGTTCTAAATTCATTTGTAAAGCAAAGGTGTTTCTCATTTGACAATTAGTTTTGGCGTCACTGTCCACATGGCGACAGTGTTATTTGGAATCATCAAGTATGTGGAAAACATGAGATGCAATTCGCAAATAGCGATTGTTAATCCATTGTCCTCAACTTCGTTTCCGAATGGATTCGGGCCCGTCTGTGTCTTGCTGCAAATCTTTTCACCAGAAAAGAAGCCACTATAGGCCGCTGCCGTGGTTCTGGTAAAATGGAAAAATACATTATGGAAATGTTACTGAACCAATAACATTTGATCATCTATAGATTTAGCAACCGAGCGCGATCAATTCAGGGGACCTACTCCGAAGTGCAAAGTGCGAATATTCGGATCGGACCGACACATGGCCGAATCGAATAATTATTGAAAAATGCGAAAAAAGTTCGGATCGACTCAGTTGGGTCGGGACCATAGTCAATGTTCGTAAGAGTGTAGGAGTGTAGGATCGGAACCGAACCCGGTAACCGACCGAACTAAATAGTAACTTCGTAGCAGGAAACGGCCGAACATTCGGCCGATAGTACTTCGGAGTAGACCTTTCATGCCTTTAATTTTGATTCCCCGATCCAAAACTTAATTAAACCCAACTGCAAGACGTAATTACAAAAAAGTGAATTGGTCCTTCTCTACCTTTCCAGGAACGCTATCAGTAGCATACCTACTGATCTTCGTGCTGGCCAAGGGCTACGCGTGGGGCATCCACATCAGCTCCATCTCGTCGGACACGCACGCCGTCACGAGCGCGGCCGTGCTGAGCGGCATGCTGGCGCTGTCCTTCTACATACACAACATTATCATCACCATCATGAGCAATAATGCGAGGCAGGATAAGAACGTAAGATTTTTGGAACGAAGTTCCTTATCGTGCGTTGCGAAAGGGGGCTAGACGGAAAAAATTAAGACCAAAAGTTGGAACGACACTTTTTGCTATAGTTGTAAGCCGTGCGGCGTGCGCGTGTTTCTCTGTCTGTCTCTCTCTCTCTCTCTTATAGAAACAAGCCAGTTATACTTCGTTCCATCCGGGTGTCCCTTGACACCTCTCAAGTTTTTTTACATTATTCGAGCAAACATTTTTCTACTGTCATAAGTTTCGTTCCTGTGTCGGGTCTATTGAGAGACCTGCCTCAGTAAGAATTGGAGATTTTTTTTCCTATCTGTTAGTATACTTCAATTTCTACATGTCACATAGATAATTTCGAATTGAGGGCATTTATAAACAGGTACAACATTCAATGTATGGTTGGACCCATAATAGCCGTAACGGGTACATATGTAGTCAGAAGCCCTATAAGTCGTAAACGCCGTAGAGATAGTTAGAAATCAGTAGTTAACCAAGGGGTTCCGGAAGTTGGAAGGCTTCTTCATACTTTTTTTTTTTTTTTTTTCATAGGATTAGCATTTTCTGCATGATTCTGATTTGGACCCAAGGTCTAATAAACCATTTGATTTCAGGGCCGAGATTTGATGATAGCCTTCCTGCTGGTCACCGTCACTTACACACTGGTGGGAGCTGTGTTCTACATCTGCTTCCCTCTCGCCAAGTCATGTATTGAAGATGTAAGTCTTACCTGTACATATGTGTAGTAGATAAAGTGGAAGGACCTAAGTTGGGTTGGGGCAGTCTGCAACAGAAGTCTGTAGCGGTATCTACTGCGCCACATGCGAACAACGCGTCATACTGACGTCACGCAAATCCTGCATCTCGCAAGCAGAGTTTACCGCGCAATTAGCATACATAGAAACTTCCCGACATCAGTCGTTTGGCAGTTGCCCGCCAGACACAACACCCGTCTGGTCGGAGGATCCTCCCTTTTCTATAGAGTATGAGTGAACTTTACACCCTGTTCCTCATACCTCTATAAGTCGATTGACACTTCAGTTTTCTAAATCCTATTTATTTAGCAAAGTTCTTTATTAAAACCGGACCAGAAGTAAAATTTTAAGAATATTAACTCTTGGCTATTATATGAAAAGCTTAATAACAGATTAACTAAGCACTTTGTGCCAATTTAGATGATGTGTATAAGCAGCAGTGTTAATAGACTTTTGTGGCTGACCGTGGTACTTACATTCTTGATATTTCTATCAATAGTGGTGTCTTTAATAGGATTGATGATAAAAGATTTCGATTCATCTCGAGAAGCTTTCCCTAAACAACTTAAACAAGAGTTTTAAACTGAAAGCAGTCTTCCTGAATGGATGCTGAATATCTGACCGACTATGAAAGATAGAATTTTACTTCCACAAATTCCACAACTTAATGGTTGTAATTTTTTTATATATTAAAATTTAATTTATTTATTTGCACAATTTCTTATAATTAATTTTAATTAATAATAATGATTAATAATTTTATTTCATAAGCCTAATACAATAAGGAGAGAAATATATATATATATATTATATAATATAAATTATAAACTAAAACCATTTATTTCAATTAAACCATTTCAGGCACTTTTGAATTGTCAACATTTTAAATAGTCGGTCAGTTAGTCAGAAAGTGAAGCTAGTTGCCCATTCCAAAACGTAGATCTCTTTGGAGAAGAACGGGCAAGAAACTCCAAGGACACTCTATAAGTATACTGTTGACATTACAATATATACATAAAGCCGCCAGTAACAGTCAGATATTATATTGCTTCTTTTAAGGCCTAAATATAATAATAGAAAACTAAGTGCTTACCACAATTTATGATCCTTATCGACATAATAGGCTCTCAATAGGAACAATTTGCCATAAAATGAGGTACTTAGTATGAAAATTACATTATATTTCAAACCATTTTAAATCTAGCAGTGAAACAGTATCATACATTCCCGATGTATATAAGAATTGCGTATGAAGTAAGTACCTAACCATGAATATTTTCTTTTCCTTTTCAGAATTTGCTGAATAACTTCGAAATGCACGATGTCATGACTGCAGTGGCTAGAATATTGCTGCTGTTTCAAGTAAGTACTTTAAATGTTAATTGCATGAGGATGGAGGATGGAGCAGGATGTCGTTGATAAGGCACAGCATCTTTCAGCCCACAATGTCTCTTGCCCAGGACCAACGAACTCTCGACAGAAGACAGCACCTTCTGCTTTCATTTTGAATGCAGCTACTTTCATCATCTTAAACTGTTAGTCACTCTTCTCTTCCTAATATCAGCATAAGCATAGGCTTCCAGCACTAGCCTAGCCCATTAGAAGTCGGTAATGGACTTCACTCTAATGCAGACCTTGTGGTATAAAAGGAACGGAGTGGGTGAGACCGAACATCCTCCCGGACACCCTCGCGTAACTAACAGCAACATGTCACTGCCATTTACATCTCAATTTTTGAAAGAACGCCCAGTCAATTAGAATGTGTGAAGTGTGGAACTCTCTGCCAGCGTCTGTGTTCCCTTCCTCATATAATCCTTCATAGCAAGAGTGAACAGGCATCTTCTGGGCTTGCACGTTCCAACATAGACCTCACCTATCACTTTCTACCAGGCGAGATCGAGCTGGCCCATTTTGCAAAACAGTTGGAACGAAGTTCCATATCGCGCGTTGCGAAAGGGGGCTAGACGGAAAAAATTAAGACCAAAAGTTGGAACTACACTTTTTGCTATAGTTGTAAGCCGTGCGGCGTGCGCGTGTTTCTCTGTCTCTCTCTCTCTCTCTTTGAACTTCGTTCCATCCGGGTGTCCCTTGACACCTCTCAAGTTTTTTTTTAATGCGAACAGTTCCCGTCTCCATTTCCGCGTTTGTCTCAGTTCAGATGCTGAGAAAATTAACAGATGACTTCATAACTGAACATTATCTCGATCAGCTAAAACAGCTCAAAGATATCAGAAACGAAAATATTACCTACCATGCAATATTTAACCACTAACCTTCCACTTCTTCTCAGGTGGTGACAGTATATCCGCTGGTCGCCTTCATGCTCCGTTCGGAAGCCATCTTGCTGCTTCCCATCAAGGAGACGCGCCTCAACACCGTCCTCATCAACGTCACCATCATAATGATGTGCATACTGGTGGCTTGCTTCTGCCCCAGCATTGGAACTATTATTAGGTAAGGATTTTCTCTAAAAGACTAAAGATAACTACCCTGTATAACATAGTAGTACTTTTAGATCATTATTATTACACACAAATTCTGTCATTGGGAATAAATCTGAAAGACCTAAATATTACTAGTTTGCAGGCTTTTTGAAGTCCAGTAGGTCTCAACTAAGTCTTTTCAAATTCTTGTTTCCTATTGATGTTATTTTCACATAAACGAATATCAAGTTAGTTCTAGTGAAAATTAATTTTGTTTATTATAATTACTACTTGGTACTATTGAAAAAGTTTGCGTAGGTTTTAAAGTTGATTTTTCAAAAACTGTTTTTTTGTTTACATTTTTGGAAGCTAAGCTAAAACACGAACGCAGTCTATTTCGACAAGTCGCACATCAATGTGTGCTTAGATAGTTTTACAGATTAAGGATAAAATTAAGCTAACTTCGGCTAAATCTTGCAAATCCCGTTAATTTCTAGTCAAGTAGTCTAGAAATACATGGACAGACGCCAGCACATCAAGCTATCCGAAACTGTAAAATTTTCCCGATCAATATTGAACCTAATGCTTTAGCGATAAAGTTGAAAATCTATTAAAGAAATTTGACAGATTGTAGTACATTGATAACATTTGATACATAATTTAATTTACGTTATTGGAATCTCTTTTCCAGATACACAGGCGCGATAAGCGGCCTGGTGCACATCTTCGCTCTCCCCTCGTTCCTCCAGATCCGCTCCCTGCAGATCCGAGGCAAGCTCACCTGGTGGAAGACTTTGTTCTACTGCTGCATCGTACTGCTTGGAGCTGTCAACTTGCTCATGCAGTTCTTTATTAACGAGTAGTGGGTTTGGACTTGAAGGAGGTAATGTGTTTGGGTGTGATATCACTTGAATTTAAAGTGATTTGACAATTTTTGGTGAAAGGATAGAGACAGAGTGGTGCTAACGGGTCATGTAAGGAATAAAAACAAAGGAGATTGAAGAATTGTATATGGAGGCTAGCATACCTACTGTCGCGCCATTTTGTTTTTTTTTTTCAAAATGGCGGCCACGCTTTTAATCTCAAATCGATAGCTGACATGAATGCAAACAGAAAACATTATGGGATCAAACCCCGTAAAGCGTCAAGTTTCCGAGATATTAACGTTCAAAGTTGATCACGTGACATACATATCCAACTTTGAACGTTAATATCTCGGAAATATCGATTTATACAGGTTGACCGCCATTTTGAAAAATAAATCAAAATGGCGCAGCAGTAGGTATGGCATGGATCATCAAAGCCCTTTGACAATAAGTTTGAAAAACTTTGGAAAAGATAATTATCTCATTTTTTCGCCTCCTTAGGAACTACATTGCTCTACCAAACACTGTATTAAAAATCAGATGAGCATAATCATGACCGGTTGTTAATAGAAAATATCTTTGACATGGGTTTGATAAAAACCTAGGCAAACAGCTACATCTTTGTGTTGAGAATTCAAGTATGACAATTTCTTGTTCAAAACTGTGAAGGAAAACATCGTGAGGAAACCGACATGTCCTAGAACCAAAAATTCGAAGACTATGTGACATCTACCAAGCCGCACTCTCAAAGAGAGGAGGCCTGTGTCCCAGCAGTGGGAACGGTAGACTGGAAGCTGACCCCGATATAGTTGGGAAAAGGCTAGGTAGATGATGATAAATTTCTTGTTGAATCGTCCAAGAGTTAGCCAAGAATACCATTTTATTTATTAAGACTTACGAATCATATCAATGTATTCTATACTTACCTAATCTTAAGTTAATCTTATGCAGGGTCAAATTAAATTAGCTAGCGAAACTGCAGACGATAAAATATTTGACGTTTTCATTCGGGGGTCAACGACTGCAGGGAATGTTGTTGCTTGAAGTATGAGTTTAGAAAATCTATTTTTTTTTATCGTGTTTAGATTCTTGTTTAGAGACTTCTGTGAAGTATACACAAAAGAAACTGATGTTTTAAGTGACTACACTAACTGCGGTCGATGACCCCCAAAAAATGTCATCAAATTATTATTTTTTGTGTTATTATATTATGTTTAGATACCGATACTCATCTCGTCCGCGGAGTGCTAATAGCGGATAGCTAATTTAATGTAACCCTGTATACCGCGTTGTACCAATGAAATCTGTAAATACCAAAGCTAAAAAATATCTAGTCATAGTTATTATTATAAGTGAAACTAGGATAAGTTCATTTAAACAACATTTATTTTTAAATAGTTTTCATAATATATTAATTTATAAACATACAAGTTTTAAAACCAATTGTTTTATACAAAATGTCTTTGGCCAATTTGTACTTTTTTGAACAGAAATAAAAATTTCAATTTGTACAGTTTTGTATATATTAATATAGAGTATATTGTGATCTATCTTACAAAAATTATGTTGTTTTATTTACATCAGTTGCAGTGTGGTTACCGGCTCAAAATAAGTTTTTGCGCAGGATGTACAGTTGCTAAAGGTATTTGGTATACAGGCAGCTAACCTGCAACTACTCTAAAGCTGAGTCGATTCTTTAATTCTTTTACATTAGCCTCCAAAGTGTCCACAAACAAAAAAAAAATCCGTACAGTACAATGAATTTTGGCAGTGTAGTGGAAACATATTTATATTTTGCCTGTATACCAAATAGTTTGTTCGACTGTATACTTATTATACTATTTTTATTAACAAATATACGTTATAAATGGCTTTTATCAATAGCGCAACACCAGAAGGCCAATTCTCGTAATTTAAAACGTTCAAAATCTAGTCGCAGTCTCATCTCGGCGACAAACAAATGTCAAAAACTTGTCAAAATGTAGGGAAATTAGAAGTATTTTTTGACAGATTGAGACTGAGATCAGACTGAACGTTCTTAAAATTACGAGAATTACCCCTCAGTTATCAAAAACGGCGCACACTAAAAACAGAGAGATTTAATATACGTAATTATTTCTTAACAATTAAATATTATATTATATATTCCAACACTCCATGAGGAACAGATTATTTTTACCCGACTACGGCCAAGCCAAAAGAAAGGGTTATGATTTTATAACTTTTAAAATTATTCGATGGCATTAACATTAGGTGATATGGCCATTACCCTTATAGCTATAAAGCTATAATCACAGTTTTAACACAAGATATTTACGATCTGTAACAATAACAATTATTAGAGGTGTTAGGAAAATAATATAATAATTATATTATATTAGTTTCCTACCTTATTAAAAATATTGTAAAATGACTTTATAATAAAAAAATCTAAATTCATAACAAAAATCTCAATAGAGCAACTTACTGATCTGTATATTTTTTTGCGGAACAGTTTGTGGAAATAAATTGAATTAACAAAAAAAACTTGTGTACCTTGCCAAAGATGGATCTTTAGTATTTATTAAACATAACTGGGAAATGTAAGTGTACAACAGGTACACCCTTGCCCAACCCTTAAGGAAACAAGCGTGATGTTGTTATGTTATGTGTAATCTGATGTTTTTCTCCATATTTATGTGATGACAGTGGGCGCGTCGCGTCCTGTGTACTTCTGCAGCTCGGACAACTGCAGCGCTACGTCAATCAGAGGTTTGAGCATCACCTGTGCGTCGCCTAGCACGTTCTTAGCTTCGTACGAGTCTATGTATAATCTGGAATGGAAATAATTATTTTATATACTTAATAACTATTATTTTGTGGCTTTATTCAACATCAAAACACGTCATTTATTCATATTTGGCTGAGAATTAGCACTTTTCGATTGTCAAAATTACACAAGACAGTCCCCAAAGCGCCCGCCTTTCACCACTTCCTAGTGCTATCCCTGGGAAGAAGAAGTGGCGCAACAAACTCCCCAGCAGCACAGCTGTCTGTTCAGTTAGAGGAACTTGCTTCTATACAATAGTAGGTATGCAAAGTAATGAGACACAGAACATTAAATTATATATATATATTTTTTTTATTTTTATTGGCAATGGGCTCACTCTTGACCTCAATCCAGCCCAGAGGCAGGGATGAGATCTACGGTGGAACGAGCTTGCCCAGAAGAAGCCTATTCACTCTCGCCTTGAAGAGATTCGGGTTGTATGAACTCGGGAATGCAGACGCAGGCATTGTATTTGCCATATGTCAGCTAGCCACGTCAATATACCAAGAAATACAAAGATTATTCACGAGGGATATCACGGCACTCCGTCTTGTTGTAGTTTCGAACTCAACTATTTTCGAGTTACGTTATTTTAATTAAATGATAAATGATAAATGATGATAAATGATTTTATTTTTGTAAGTAGGTTTGTACAAACACTTTTACACGTCAATCATATTTTAAAACTAGATGAGGTCGGCGTTTCCTATCTGACTAGTCTGAGAAGAAAGGCCGAAACAAACTCAGACGTCACAGTCTCTTTTAAAGTCCAGACATAATCTTGGTCAGACCATGTGAAGACCATGTAGATTTATGTCTGAGATGGTTTTTTTGAAGAAAGAACCAAACAGTTTGAGAGGACCTGTCCAGTCAGTGCACGCATTTGTCAGAAATCGTGCAGCTCAACTCAAAACTTAGAGAGCTCAACGATCCGACGAACAATACCAAAGAAAGGACATTTGGGTAGGCCACATTAATTACTCAAACTGCCAGACCACGCCAAAAACTAAGAGAACAGAGAGAAAAATAATATAAATACAATGACCCACATAGTCTTCACATTCACAATAATTAAAATAATAGAATACTTTACAAAGTAAGCAAATGTCATAGTATATATCAAATTCATCAATGTCAAAGTGTATATAAAAAAAAAAAAAAACATCAACAAAACAAAAATAAAAAATAAACACATTCAATATGTAAAAATTGGAAGCAGCTTAATCCCAAGCCTTTTTGTCCTCGATATAAGCCTTAACGGTATAAAATGCTTTCTCGCACAACTTACGTTTAATGAATGATTTGAATTTATTAAGGCTTAGATCTTGAACGGGGCTTGGAACTTTATTGTAAAAGCGTATACATTGGCATCTGAACGAGCCACCTATTTTCTTGAGCCTTGTTGTAGGTAGAACAAATTTGTGTTTGTTCCTAGTATTTATATCATGGATATCACTGTATTTTTTAAACAATTTTATATTTTTATGGGCATATAAAAGATTTTCATAAATATACTGAGAAGGCACAGTCATAACATTAATTTCTTTAAATTTTTCTCTGAGCGAGTGTCTCGGACTTAATTTATAAATTGATCGAACAGCTCGCTTTTGCAAAACAAAGATAGTCTGAATATCAGCGGCATTTCCCCACAATAGAATACCGTACGACATTACACTATGAAAATAGCTAAAGTACACTAAACGGGCTGTCTCTATATCAGTTAAATTACGAATTTTTCTAACAGCGTATGCTGCGGAACTTAGCTTTTTTGACAATTTGTCTATATGTGGACCCCACTGAAGCTTAGCATCCAAAGTTATGCCTAAGAATACTGTGCTGTCTTCAGGATTCAATTCTTCGCCCTTTACCAACACATTAGTTTTCACTTGTCTAACGTGAGGCAACGTAAACTTAATGCATTTGGTTTTTTTCTCGTTTAGAAGTAAATTATTAACATTGAACCAGTGGACTACTTTAGAGATCGCGCTATTTACATCGTCAGTAACCTGCTGCTGACGTTTAAGTTTAAACAAAAGTGAAGTGTCATCTGCAAACAACACTATATCATGATTATCCTTTATGAGGTACGGCAAGTCATTAATGTAAATAAGAAACAAGAAAGGACCAAGAATTGAGCCCTGTGGGACTCCCATTGTTACTAAAGATCCGGGAGATCTTTTTCCGTTAACATCAACGCTCTGAATCCTCTTACTCAAGTATGAAGTAAGAAGATCCAGAGCAGCGTTCCGGATTCCGTATTCGTAATTAGGGTCCCATGCAGATTAAATTTTAGTGATTTTGGTGAATGCATGCCACAGCAGTTTTTCTTAATTAAAGGTAAAGTAAACGTGCATGAACGTAAATCCCACACGTTGTTTTAGAAAGTATGTACATTTATCAGAGAATTTTGGTGACATACCTGACAGTAGCTCCCGAGCTGCCGGTACCACTGAGTCTCAATACGATACGGGAACCATCCTCAAAGATGATGCGCAGACCCTAGAAATAAGATTACCAAATGTAGTGAGTCAACGGTTCCAACTTTACCCAAAACTCAATATACTACAATGTGATTTAATAGTTGTTGAAAGATTGATCATAACCATAACATCATTAAAGTTAACCGAAAAACGAAATCTATAGGTACAGTCACGAGCACCAATATGTCAACGCTTGGCAACTTTCAATTGCGATTTTTTCGTGAAATAACGAATGCAACGTTGAAATACGACACAATAACATAAACCTATGGGTTCGAAAATGCTGTTCGTAACAATATAAAATTTCATTAATAAATAAAGGAGTAAATCGCTTTTGAATACAGCCGAGTGTATACATACTTTTGCTTGCGACTGTACTAATAATAAAGCTGAAGACTATGTTTGTTTGAACGCGCTTGTATTTCTAGGACTTTTTGCATTTGATAGCCCAATTCTTGAAGAAAGCTATAAACTATTTAACATCACGCTAGCATTCTTAGGAGCCGAGCAAAAACAAAACGTCAGAAAGAATGCAAAGCGATATAACGAAGTAATAGCGATGCGATGCGATGCGACGGGGAACAAGAAATTTCACGCGGACGAATTCGCGGGCGGAAGCTAGTGATAAATAAAAATCAATATCTACTGAATTGCAGAAAGCGTAAAGACATTAAAACAGAATTCCAAATTAGACACACACTTTGCTTTCAACGAGCTATGTTGCCGTTTCGATTTGTATCACTAGAAACTAAGTGAGCACTCAGATGTCGGCTGCTATGATCAATGGGAGCAAAAGAAATCCTGCGCAGATCGCAACTGAATAATAATTAGGATTTGAACAGGACATTTTTATTATATACAAGGTGTTGTTTTGCAACCCCGTCAAATTCAAGGAGGTAACTATGCTACTGATTCTCGACATGAATCAATAATAAAATAAGTAGGTATTTTTTTTTTTTCAAATTTTTGGAAACGTTTGTGGGACACGCATATTAAAACGCGGCCTGTCTGAGACCGCACTGTAACTGCCCTTTTACACACACATAAAAACGCGGCCGCTTTTACGATACAATAACGCGATTCTGTTCTTTGAAAGTGGTGTATTTTGAAATACTGTCAAACTTACATAACTAAAAAAAGTATGTATTCATTATTTACCAGGGATCGTAATTTTATTTGATTATTTATGTCTTTCCTAGCAGCCTCCTGAAATTCGACGAGGATGCAAAACAACAGCTTGTTTTGTAACCAACTACCCACCTGCTTCATAGCCACACTCTGGTCGATGGGGTCCATATAAGAGAAGTTATCAGCCAGCTTCACCACGTAGGTCTTGCCGCCGCTGGAGTGCGTCGAGCCCACGAAGCCAGGAGACGTGATCTTCTTCTCCAACACCTGCATCATCTCGTTACACGGGTCGCTTGCGCATTCCTCGTAGTCGTATCTGTAATGATATGTCAGTTTAGATATTGTATAAAAGGATCGCATTAATTTAGTTTGCGAAACTCTTCGATCAATAGTACTAGATTCCCGATAAGCGCTTCAAAAACGGCCCGAAAAATAAGACCACAAATACTTTTGTGGTCTTATTTCAAATTAGTATGTTTTTAACCTTATTACTTAAACTTTAAGTTTCATTTTAGAATAAATGACTGAAAATTTAAAAACAGAATGATTTTATTTTCAAGCGACATCTATATCTATACTTATACTAAATCTGTAGAAGTGAAAATTCTGTACATTGAAAATATCAAAAAAATAAATGGCAGGGGGTGTTACTAGACCAACACCGAACCCAAAAATGTGATTAAAAAAACTTTTGTCTGTCTGTCTGTCTGTTTGTTCAGGCATCACGCAAAATCTACCGGTTCGATTACGATGAAACTTAGTATAATTATTCTTTAATATCCTGGGCGCCACACTGGGTACTTTTTATCCCGGAAAAGTATATACAATAAAAAACAAACTTAATTTTGCGGTTCGATCCCTAGACCCGATACTGCAAAAACCGCAAATAATAAGTTTGTCGTAGGTTAAGTCACCCGCAATGGAGTTCATTTTTATTCCTTTTAGTTTTTAGAGTTATTTAGGTTTATTTTTATATAAGTCGTAGGTATAGATTTTAATTGTAAAGTATAGGTAGTATATTTGATAGTGTACGTAGTGACCGTAGGTTATTTTATAATACTGTTAGGTAGGATTAGTCATTCGTATAGATATTAGTTTTTAGGGATTTTGCTTATTTATTGATTTTAGATTAGTTATCATCAGAAATAGGTTTATTTAGGTAGGTAGGTATTTAATTTTCTGTTATTGAGTTATTTTTTTTTAAATTAGGTAGGTACTTTTTTTTTTTTTTTTGAGGATGGGAAATCTTCAAATGACTCCTCCCGCTCTGGGTGGAGCAGAGGGAGTGTCAGACTCCTACTGACTAAAACCCACCCGTGTTCCTTCCTTAGCCCTTTATGTTCCAGGGCAGCGGTAAACCTTTCGGATGATCCCGCTACCCTGGCAGGATTAGGTAGGTACTTAGGTAAAGATATCATATAGGTACCCTCTTAATCACCACTAATAATAATGAGACACAATTGGTTTTCTATTGTAATTAGCCACAAAGGGCCCGCGAGATAGATGGCATTCTGGGGAAACACATACATTTTATCCTGTTAGCACGTTCCCGTGGGATAATTTCCGACATCCACGCGGGCGAAGCCGCGGGCAGAAGCTAGTTTTAAATAAATATTTTGCAATGGTAATTAAACTTTATGTTTAAGCATTAAGGTTTATAATAAACTGCAGTTTTTAATATTATTAAACTTTTTTCTAAGAAATGTAGATGTTTACGTGTGTGCAAACGTGGCCACTTGAGCGACTGATTTTTGTTCATGATCCTTAATCTAGTACTATTATTGATCGAAGGCGAAATTCCACAGACGTGATATGGGGTATCGAGCTTTTTTCTAACTATATTGGGGTCGGATTCCAGTCTAACCGGATGCAACTGAGTACCAGTATTTAACATGAAGCGATTGCCTATCTGACCTCCTCAACCTAGTTACTGCGTAACACGGGAGTATCGATATCTGAAGATAAAGCTAACAAAATATTTTCTGTAGTCATCATATCAAGTAACTATACTACCAGCGGTCATTGACCTGCTCATGCCAAAAATAATGTCAAAAGTTCAAAGCCAATTGATAACGGTCCCCCGGAAAGTAAAAATTATAATCATTCAAGAATATTATGTCCGACTCCACGTGCCCAGAAAAATTGGTACCCAAAACGGCTGCTTTGATAAAAGCGATAAACATCAGTGATTCGTTCGGTTTCTTTAAACAGTTTGTAAGAAAAAGAAAAATTATTTAAATTCTTAACTGCTCACTTGGTTTACATTTTCACTTTATTATGAATTGAGCCTTACCTTGTAAAATAATTCCTGCCGAACTGCGCCCAATGAGCCTTTAGGATATCCTCGACGGAGAGCCCAGTAGCAGCCAGCACTGAGAGCCAGGCTAGGGCGGCCCAGAGTCCGTCCTTCTCCCGCACGTGGTCGGAGCCTGTGCCGAAGCTCTCCTCACCACAGAGGGAGAGGCGACCCGCGTCCATCAGGTTGCCGAAGTATTTCCAACCTGGAAACGATAGGGTGGTGAATAACATTAAAAAAAAAAAATACCAAAAATATAAAAAATAAATAATATTAATTATTTTATAAATTATTATATTATTCAAAATATTTAGAATGGCCATTCCTGTTTTTTTTTAATAGTATTCCCATCCTAATTTCCGTCAGAAAGTCTGATTGGGCGTTTTATATTACTTGATATTTTCAAAATAAATAATAAATAAATAAATATCCCTGGACATTTCACACAGCGCCATCTAGTCCCAAGCTAAGCAACCTAATGCTTGTGTTATGGTAACAAGATGGCTGATAAACTACTTATATACATTTTTTTTTTTGTTGTAAATACATACATATTATAGATAGAAAAACACCCAGACTCGGAACAAATACATGTAGGTCATACAAATATTTGTTCCGTGCGGGAATCGAACCCGCGACACGCAGCGCAGCAGTCAATCGCTTAACCACTGCGCCAACCGTGTCGTCAAAATATTTGTTCCCCATGCGTTTTTTTTTATTGTCGCTATTTTATTTTATACACATAACACAAAACATATAGATAAGGTTTTCGTTTTTCAAGGAAGTTTCCAGAACTTTAATAACAAATTGAATATCATGTAAACAAGTATTGAATTTATTATGATAGGTATGCGCACTTTTCAATGCTCAAAGTCACCTGAAAGTCACTTGTCAGGTACCAACAGATAACGAGCATTGGATATAAGTAGATATAATAATAAAATATTTTTTAAAGTTTACAAAAATTTGACATTTAACCAATAAGTAGTCATATTTCCCACACAATGGTTTATGTAACTAAAATATTTTCACTACAGGTGCAAGTAATGATGGTTCAGAAATATAATGTTAGGTAGCAACCTGCCCGAACTGTGTTTATTCAAACAAGAGGTGAATGTAGAATGAGACGAAACTGCCATACACTCTATGGCAGTTACGTCGGTAAGATTATGGTCTGTTCTGTCCTGTTTTTAAAACGTTTGCCAGTAGAAAGAAAATACATTTTCGGTAAACATGACGCGTAGAAAGAACACAAACACAAAAAAAAAATAACAAGTTGGGGGAAAACATGCGCCACATCCACTCAAAACGGCCATCGCTCAGCATAATGCTAAGACCCTATGCGAGACAGAGCCCCAGCGCACGCAACACACATACATTACATTTAGTGATCACAGGAACAATAGGCTATTTTCCTAAAAAAAAATCTAATTAGTCCGTCAGTTAGATTATCAAAAAATATTGAACCCGTATTTTTTCTTTTGTCAATTATATAAAAAATTATGAAGATATCGCCCGTTGCTTGCGACACTTTTGCAAGCATGTGACGTCACGACCCCACTCCCAAATTTTGACGCGCTTAATCTTTGTAATTTTTTGTTAGATTGACAAAAGAAAAAATACGTGTCCATTATTTTTCGTTAATCTAACTGACGAACTAAATATAATTATTATTTTTTTATCCAGGCAACTACCCTATTAGAGAGAGTCAATGTTTGACGTACCAGTGGGCACTTCAAACATCTCATGTCCAGTAGCAGCGGCGACTCTGTCCACAGCTGCTGCGGTGGGCATAGATCTGGCGTAGCCCCTCACTCCGGTGCGTTGGAAGTACGGGATGTGTGTCAGGTTGTTGGCTAGTACTGCGAGCGAGTCTGATGGAGTCACGAAGAACGCATCGCGACCGATGATCATGTTGCGGTCACCTGCGGAAGAAACGAGGGTTGAGATAAGTATAGACTGGGCCTTCAATGATAAGTTACGTTTTTAACCCCCGACAAAAACAGAGGAGTGTTATTTAAAGTTTAACGTATGTATCTATGTCTGTCTGCGCCATCGTAGCTCCCAAACGGCTGAACCAATTTTGCTTATTATGTTTTTGTTTGAAAGGTGACTGGATCTGTAAATTGGTTAAAAAAAAAACTTACAAGTCAAAATAACTTATCTTTTAAAACTAGATAAGTTCGTCCTGTTTTTCGTTTGTTTCCTAACCGACTACTCAGAGAAGAAAGACTGAAACCAATTCAGCGGTCAGTCTCTTTAAAATCCAGCCATAATCTTGGTCAGGCTATGAGGATCAATGAATCTCTTATTAGATTTTTTTTCAATATCGAGTTTGAAATTATTCAATAATGGGTTTGTGAACTCACCATCTCCATCGAAAGCAGCACCCAGATCATAGTCCCCACCCTTCACGGCATTGACAAGGTCAGCAGCGTACGTGAGGTTGGGATCCGGATGGGCCCCCCCGAAGTCCTCCAGCGGCACGATGCGGCGCACGTTGCCTTCCTTAGCGCCGAGCTCGTCTAGGAATATGCGCTTTACGTAGGGGCCGGTCACTGGGGAATGGAAAATATATTAATTACAGGACAAGCAAAGTGTGTGTCCGGTGGGATTTCCATCAGCAAAAATGACGACCTTCCAAAAAAACTATTTTTGAAAATTAATCCCCTAAAGGGGTTAATAGGGGCTGAATTTACAAAAATCCTTGGCTGAAAAAATAGTACTTTGATTTAAATTTAATAAAATAATCACGAAAAACCACTAGAACGAACGAACTAGTTTATCAACCATCTTGTTACCATAACACAAGCATTCGCTTTACGTAGGGGCCGGTCACTGGGGAATGGAAAATATATTAATTACAGGACAAGCAAAGTGTGTGTCCGGTGGGATTTCCATCAGCAAAAATGACGACCTTCCAAAAAAACTATTTTTGAAAATTAATCCCCTAAAGGGGTTAATAGGGGCTGAATTTACAAAAATCCTTGGCTGAAAAAATAGTACTTTGATTTAAATTTAATAAAATAATCACGAAAAACCACTAGAACGAACGAACTAGTTTATCAGCCATCTTGTTACCATAACACAAGCATTAGGTTGCTTAGCTTGGGACTAGATGGCGCTGTGTGAAATGTCCAGGGATATTATTATTATTACTAGAAATGCACCGGTGCCAGCCAGCGCGGGATGAACGCTCTTAAGAAAAGCAGAAGTTTATCTGACATGCCGACAAAATCTTCGTCAGACCGTTTGTTGGATTAGAGTCCAAGAGATCATTAAGTGTGGCCAGAGTACATGGTACTGGGGACTTAGCACGCGCAAGTGTGCGACATGGAGGCACACCAAACAGCCTGTGCTTTCTGCTGCGGCAGTAGTTGTCTGGCACAAAGAAGCAAGTCACCACAGCATGTAGATCAGGTGCGTCTATAGTGCCACGGAGCGTCTTACAGGCTGTGGTTGTTGCCGACTAGCGGCAGTAGAAGGTACAAATACATTCAATGATTAAATGATTTTATTTTTGTAAGTAGGTTTGTACAAACACTTTTACACGTCAATCATATTTTAAAACTAGTTGAGGTCGGCGTTTCCTATCTGACTAGTCTGTGAAGAAAGGCCGAAACAAACTCAGAGGTCACAGTCTCTTTTAAAGTCCAGACATAATCTTGGTCAGATCATGTGAAGACCACAGATCGATGTCTGAGATGATCTTTTGAGGAAAGAACCAGATTAAGAGGACCTGTCCAGTCAGTGCACGCATTTGTCAGAAATCGTGCAGCTCAATTCAAAACTTGACGAACAATACCAAAGAAAGGGCCATAGGGCATTTGGGTAGGCCACATAAATTACTCAAACTTCAGGCGCTACCGTCACCCAATATAAAGTATTTTAAAGTCCAGACATAATCTTGGTCAGATCATGTGAAGACCATGTAGATTAATGTCTGAGATGGTTTTTTGAGGAAAGAACCAAACAGTTTGAGAAGACCTGTCCAGTCAGAGTCATTTGATGGCATTATGGACCATTAAGCCTGTGGCAGGCCTCCTATCTCTAGACAGAAGTATTTATGAACATGATAACCGTAGCCATGTTTGTTTTGTTCCCAAGAATGGATGGTAGGTATAAAATCTACCTACCACAGTTAACCAAAAAAACAAAAGTCCAATACTAATGTATTCCTGAACAATGAATTATCTTCACCACGCGTGATAACGCATGCGATAGGTTTGTGGCGGACAAGTGTTATTGGTGAAGATAGTATCTATTTATAAAACATGAACTTGGGGCGTTAAAGCTTCGTTATCACTGGGCAACACAACATACGATATCAGTATGCTATGCGCGCGCATTTCTCGAGTTTGTTCCAATATTTCGTTTTTTATTAAAAAAAACAAACAAACAAACAAATATTTGTCTTATCATCATCATTTCAGCCGAAAGACGTCCACTGCTGGACATAGGCCTCCCCCAAGCACCGCCACTTCGACCAGCACCCTAATTGCGTAACACACGATCAATCGGAATCGGTTTCATTTTGACAGTTCAACAACATTCATTGCGTTATTTACGTGTTGAGCGGCAAATTTTTCGAACTTATGAAGCAATGGATTAGCAATTTGCTTCAAAATGATTCAGATTCTGATTGATTGTGTGTTACGCAATTAGGGTGCGTTTCTGTGCTGCATCCATCGGATTCCTGAGGAGATAATTATTTTTTTACCCGGGCAACTACCCTATTATATGTATATATTTTAGAGTAAGTAATTATATTGTATAATTATAAGATTTGTCATATTATTATCATCTGTTAAATAAATCATCATTCTCCCGATATATTTGTGGTCGGCGCAACATGTGTTTTTCCTCTATACTTCTATATTAGCCGCCATCTCGGTAGTCACCCCCTTTCTAACCATATCATCATTCACACAGTCCATCCATCATTTCTTTGGTCTTCCCCTACTCTTATAGCCATCGACATTCATACTCAAAACTTTCCTCGCGACATTTTCCTCATTCCTCCGTATCACATGCTCATACCATGACAACCGAATTTCACACAACTTTTCAGGTACCGGTGCCACTTTCAGACTTCAAAGACACATCAGTTAAATAAAAACCGGCCAAGTGCGAGTCGGACTCGCCCATGAAGGGTTCCGTTACGTTACGATTTATGACGTATAAAAAAAAACTACTCACTAGATCTCGTTCCAACCAATTTTCGGTGGAAGTTTATATGGTAATGTACATCATATATTTTTTTTAGTTTTATCATTCTCTTATTTTAGAAGTTACAGGGGGGGGGGGACACACATTTTACCACTTTGGAAGTGTCTCTCGCGCAAACTATTCAGTTTAGAAAAAAATGATATTAGAAACCTCAATATCATTTTTGAAGACCTATCCATAGATACCCCACACGTATGGGTTTGATGAAAAAAAAAATTTTGAGTTTCAGTTCTAAGTATGGGGACCCCCAAAATTTATTGTTTTTTTTCTATTTTTGTGTGAAAATCTTAATGCGGTTCACAGAATACACTTACCAAGTTTCAACAGTATAGCTCTTATAGTTTCGGAAAAAAGCGGCTGTGACATACGGACGGACAGACAGACAGACATGACGAATCCATAAGGGTTCCGTTGCCATTTGGCTACGGAACCCTAAAAAGGAGATTACTGTTTTTAAGAAATAATCATGATTTCCACCTACCTCCATTCATAGCGTCAATAAGCACGTTGAACGGCTTCCGTTGCTCTGAACCCTGGATGAGAGTCCTGATCTTGTTGAAGTCGAAGATCTCCTTCATGTAGGCTATGTAGTCGTTCACAGAGTCTATTACTTCTACTGTGAACTTCTGGCCATCGACCTGGGGGGAGAAAAAATGGTTTTAATATGGGATATGTTTTGTAATGGAGACCGCGTATCGGCAAGCGTAGCCACGTCCCGTTTTTACCCTTTGGGTAAGGAACCGTAAAAATCTTCGGAATGTTGTTATTCTCATATCTCATCATAAAAAACTACTGGATCCACCAGTAATCAAACATACGGAAGTTTGTAGGCATGACATGCAAAAAATTTGTGTCCGACCGAAAGTTCGGTTTCGGTTTCGGCCGACTTTCGGCCAAAAATCAAGTTTCGGCGGCAGTTTCGGTTTCGGCCAAAATTGGACGAAACTTTTGCCGAAACCGAAACAGTAACAATTAGTGATTTGATTTATTGATAACTGAAAAACGTTTTGCTATGAGAACTTGATTTGAAAAAATAATAAAAACATTATTATTTTTTTATATTATATTAAATACCTAAATTATTACAACAAAATTAATATACTGTGTTTCCATTTCATGTCCTAATTAATGCAGAATAATGGGCAAAATGCACCAAATTTCAGTATTTTAAGGAATTTTATACTTAACCACGTGGGGTTCGGTTTTGGCCGAAACTGATGCCACGGCCGAATATTCGGTTTCGGTTTCGGCCGGAAAACCAATTTCGGTCGGACTCTACAAAAAATACACCAATTTATTCAACATGACAATACTCACATCATAATTGCTGACGCCGATCTTGTTGATATCACAGACAATATCAGGGACGATCTTGTACTGCTTGATGGCGGTCGTGAGGGCATAGATCTGATTGGTCGTGCCGTCGGGAGCGGGGCCTCCGTTGGCGCAGTTGAATTTGATGCCGAAATCATTGTCTATGCCGCCGGGATTGTGGCTGGCTGTGAGAACGATTCCACCTGAAGGAAAATTGATATTTTACCGCTAAGAAATATATAGAAAGACTAGCAGCGCCCCGCGGTTTCACCCGCATAAGTCTCGATCCTGTGGGAATATCGGGATAAAAAGTATCCTATATGTGCTAATCTTGGTTATAAACTATCTGTGTGCGAAATTTCATCCAAATCCCTTCAGTATTTTTTGCGGGAAAAAGTAACAAACATCCATCCATAAAAACTTTCGCGTTTTTAATATTAGTAGGATTTATAAGTAAAATGAGGATTTGTAGGCGTAGCAGCCCAGAGTTTGGTGAGCCCATGTGTGCCCGGTTGAGGGAAATAAGCTATTTGGTACAGTCACCAAAACAAATAAGATGTAACCAGGGTCGTCGGGTATAGTTGAAGTTTCGTAAGAAATCGATGGATGTTTTCGAATGAAATTTAATTTGATAAATGAACTGTTTGTTTTCTATTAATTAAAATAAATTTTATTTAATACGTTGACTGCTAGACGACGGATACAATAGAAAAATTGTTAGCAGTCGACCGCGGAGCCAGTTAATGCCTTAAAAAAAACATCGGTTTTTTACTAAACTTCAACTATATCCGACAACCCTGGGGGCCTACTCCGAAGTGCAAAGTGCGAATGTACGGATCGGACTGACACATGGCCGAACCGAATATTATTGAAAAATGCGAAAAAAGTTCGGATTGGCTCAGTTGGGTCGGGACCATACTTAGTCAATATTTGAAAGAATGTAGGATCGGAACCGACCGAACCAAATAGTAACTTCGTAGCAGGAAACGGCCGAACATTCGGCCGATACTACTTCGGAGTAGACCCCCTGGTTACTTATCACTTTTGGTGACCGTAGATGAGACTTGAACACAACTGGCGAAATGAGGGTGTACTTAACATTCCCTGCCTACCCCTTTGGGGAACACTGGCATGATGTTATATGACTTAAAAATAGAACATACACATGAACAAAGTATTTTATCAACTATCAGACCCTAAGAAAATGCTACGAAACTATGTAAAAGTGCAAATTGACACTATTCTTAGTTATAACATAATCTATCTCGTAAAATATTAAGTTAGAGTTAAATTGCGTATTAGTCTATTAAGATTGTAATCAATTACTAAGAACTTTAGTTCTTAGTAATAAAGAAAAATAAAATTACGAATATCTGAAACTGCCTGCATCACAAAAACGGGACGACTCTGTTTCGCAAACACGACGGGGTGTTATAACTAAGTTTGACGTCTCTCTCTCTCTGTGTGTGTGTCTGTCTGTGGCATCGTAGCTCCCGAACGGATGAACCGATTTTGATTTTTTTTGTTTGAAATGTTAAATAGTCGAGAGAAACATAGCGCACCTATTTATGTAAACACCTATGTTTCACAAGTAAACTGATTGATTGATTAATGGAGTGTTCTTAGCTATGTTTGTCGGGGGTTTTTAAAATTGGTTTTTAAAAAAGCACGAAAGTGTACGGGATCATCATCATCATCTGCCTAGCCTTTTCCCAACTATGTACGGGAAAAAAAAAAAAAAAAAAAATGTACGGGATAAAAATTTAATTTTTATCATTTTCGTGCTTATTGATTTTGTAATAAGTCATAGTTGTGGGTGCTTTTGATCTATCAACAGTGACATAACACGTCATATTTATTATCTCTCATTTACTATTTATCATAAACTATACACGCACGTCGGTAAGTTATAACTTATATTTTATAATTACTTACTCTTGTTTATTAACTTCAGTCAAGGCTAAGGTTTCTTTATCAAACAGTAAATATAAATAAGTTAGTTAGTTAATGCAATCATAGTAGTCATCCATACGTGCGCCATCTATTGGTTCATTGTATTGACCGCGTCACATAGTTAACCGTGACAACACGGTTAGCGCAGTGGCTGAGCGATCGCACTGCTGCGCTGCGTGTCGCGGGTTCGATTGCCGCACAGAAAAAATATTTGTAAGTCCTACATGTATTTGTTCTGAGTCTGGGCTGTTTTTCTATCTATAATATGCATGTATTTACAAAAAAAAAATGTATATAAGTAGTTTATCAGCCATCTTGTTACCATAACACAAGCATTAGATTGCTTAGCTTGGGACTAGATGGCGCTGAGTGAAATGGCCAGGGATATTATTATTATTAAAGTTCCTTCCTTGGTAGTTCCCTGTATCGCCGCCTTTTTTGAATGGCGCTAGGTTATCAGAGAAATTGAGGGCGTAGCTAAAAATACCGAAACATCGGAGCTCAACGGTTGTCAGCGTCATAATAATATTATAAATTCGAAAGGAACTCTGTCTGTTTGCTACTTACTACTTTTGACGGCTAAACCACTGAACGGCGTCGGCGGGGTAATTCTGTTAGACACTATCAGTAGCAATGGCTTTCATTTTGACATTTCAACAACATTCATTGCGTTACGTACGTTGTTGAGCAGACCAATTTTTCGAACATATGAATCAATGGATCCTTCAAAATGATTCAGATTGAGATTGTTAATGTGGTACGCAATTAGGGTGCTGATATCGATATAGATAGATGGCATCCTGGGGAAGGACAAAGGCTACTTTTTGTCACGGTAACACGTTCCCGTGGGATAATTTCCGCCATGAACGACACAACACGGCAACAAAGAGAATGTGATCTCTGAGGTTGTTTCAGCCTTTCTTCTCAGACTAGCCAGATAGGATTCGCCGACCTCATCTAGTTTTTAAAATATGTTTGAGGTGTAAAAGTGTCTGTGCAAAAATAAAATGATCATTTTATCTCGCGGGCGTAGCCGCGGGCAGAACGTAGTCTCGTATATATTTTAGTAAATTTTCTTTTAACAACTCCTCTAAGGGGCCCCCCCTAGGGATCTTACGTCGGGTTGGAAAACCCTGATTAGGGGAAACATTATCACTTAATTTAGCATTGCAAATAAATTGGGATAAGGGCACGAAATTAATGCTGACGAAGTATCTAATTGCAAAATCAAGTAGTCATTTATCATCAGTATGCTGCGTCATGGTACTCATCCACTCATGGTCACGCGTTTATCGTTATTTTAGCAAACGATCAATAGATAATAAGGATGATACTGATGCTTTTTTAAGGTATCGGTCACCATGTGAGTTCAACAGTACCTACATAGCAGGCCAATTATTACAGGAAATCAAGTTTTAAGCATAGAATAAATAGCCATTTTTTAGGGTTCCGTAGTCAAGGAACCCTTATAATTTCGCCATGTCCGTCCGCAGCTTAGCTCAGAGACCCTTAAATTAGTACTAGAAAGCTATAATTTGGCATGGATATACATATTAATCACGCCGAAAAAGTGGTAAAATAAAATCTTGAAAAAAAAAAAAAATTTTTAGAGCCCGAGTTGCAAGTTCATCTAGTGGTGCTAGCGCTAGATGAATTCGCAACTCGGCTTCTACAAAATAAAACTGAGTTACTTACCAAGAGCCTTGTATTTCCTGATGAGGCAGGACACGGCAGGAGTGGACAGGATACCATCTTGACCGACCAACAGTCTTGCTACCTAGAACATAAAGTATTACTTAATACTATATTGCCTGTTGTATTATGTATGTTGTTGTATATTGTATACTGCCAAACTATTGTAGTTTTCAAAAGAAGAGTGAAAGAACACTATCTGTCCACTTCATCATAGTTGTGTATGTATTTTTTTTTTTGAGTATTATAAATAATTGTTACCATTCTAGTAATATTTATTTTAGAAGTATTTATGTATGTTTATATGTAAAAAAATCAGCTGTTCCCTACATTTATGTTCGCATAACTTGTCAAAATGTAGGGTTTCAGGTTTGGTCCTATAGTAAAAGTTGTTCATAATGATGAGTACAATGACCTCTTAACACTTTCGACTCCACCCACTTTTCATAGAGCTCATGCTGGATGCCGCCATACATATTGCAAGTGGACCCTCCAGGGGGGTCACCGGCATTACGTTTGCGCTAAAGTGAACCCTCGAGGAGGGTCGGCGGCATTAGGTTATAAACCATATTATAAAACACTGTAAAACGAAGTAAAATAGCGTTTTTACAATGTATTATTGCTATATTTAGTATCCCTGGGGGTATTTACATGTACTAGTGGGGTGGAGACGTGAAATATTGAAATATTAAAAAATTAAGAAAAAGTATGATCGCTCGCTTTGATCCCGAGACAGGGGTGTCCAACCTTTCTGAAATTTTCACGCAATGTACCTAATAATTGTTTATTGTATTGAATAGGAACAACAAACAATTACCTACATTATGCAATATTAGTAGTTTTTATGTAATCAAAACGTAATTATTTTGTAACAGCTTATTAACGTTTACCGTCTTATTCCAAAACACGATCTAACTTTAGTACTGGGATTGTTACTAGGTTTAAACCATGACTAAATAAAACGTTATTACAAAATGAAGTTTATCACTAGTTCTTGAACTAACTAAGGTACTAAAGTTAGTCCGCCGAGACCCCTAGTTTAACCATGGATTTGACATCGGTACTAAATTATTTGAGGTTAGTATTGATTATTATTGTGTCTTTTTATTTACAAATCGTCAAAAATGGATATTGTTATAATTGATTTGATGGATTTGGTTATGCTGGAGACGTCTCGGCGACCTTACAGATGTCGTCATCATGTAAATCCTTTTAAATTGAGTGACGAAGATTTTAAATATAAGTATAGGTTCACAAAACGTTTTCGGGAAAAAATTGTGGATGTTTTACGTGAAGATTTACTCCACGACCCTCGAGGATGCCCATTGAGTCCTGAAGTGCAAGTGGTTTACGCATAGGACACACGCGCACCCGCGTAACAACTAAATAACGCTGTCGGGATTATTATATTATTTTGTAACATTATTGTATTAAATAAACCAGTTCCTTATTGATAATACAGTCCACTTATTCCGCAAGGATCCAAACCCAACACTTACACAACTGGGCTCGCCATGAAGTAAGTACCCTTGGTCAATGCTAACATTACATTAAATAAAATCCAAATAATATCCCAATATTATTGTTTTATTTGTCATATTAAAATAACAGAGTACGAGTCTAAAGATCTAATATGCGGTCACTTTTCAGGCGGTTTGTGATGCTGGCCTGAAAATCATGGACATTGTTACCAGATGACGTGGACCATGACTCCAGAATATTCCGAGGATGTAGATTGAAACAGAGGTTTGAGGCTGGCGCTTTATCTGGAATATTATTCGGTGGCTGTGGCTATCACTGCACTCCATATTTATTTACACCATTGCGTAACCCCACAACACCACAAGAAGAGAGGTATAACAGCAGCCATATATACCCGGAAGACGATGGAGAGGTGTTTTAGTTTAATGAAGCAACCAACGGTTTCGTTGCCTATTACGAGGCATAATCGGACACATCCACTCACGAACAAACCATAACGAATAAAAATAAGAATTGTATTATTTGTTTCTTCAAAAGATAAACATTCGCTTCAAATGACGCGGGCTGTCGCCGAATGTAATTCGCTCCATTTCATGCTAGAGGTGTTAAAAATATAACAACTTGATTATGATCAGCGCGCCAAAAGTACAAGTTGTTCTTGTTCATTATATTGTAATCCAAACAAAGAACCATTTATGACATATTTTTGTACTGATAAATAATTATTAAATCATTTCAAGTGTTATTATAATATCACTATTTAGAGAAACAGAATGTTGCTTCAAATAAAGCCTGTACGAACGAATGAAAGAATGCCATTTTTATTTCTTATCTGTGGATATTATTTGAACCATGGACTTTCTTTGGTACTAACAGATCCTCAGATAGTCTTCGTTTTGTAATCGGGACACATTTTGATCCTGGTACTAATCTTAATACCGTCACAATCCTAGACTTTTTAGTCTTGGTTTAAACCAGTACTTAAGCAATTTTTTGTAATAAGACCGTTAGTGTTCTATTTATGAAGCTTTAGCTCCATTGTTCTATTACATAAATACTTGCCGCTCATGATTCACCAACAGTTAAACAAAAGCAGCAATAGGTAAAATAAATCGCGGGAACGAGAAATTCGAATTTCAAATATATTTCCACTAAATTTTCATTTTTACGAATTAGGATCCTAGTCTTTTGAGATAGCCGTTTATTTAACGCATTTTTTTACATATAATTATTTTTTAAGCTTTTTTATTGCAATTGCATTGCATATTTCAACGGGGACATTACATTTGAAAACAAAATATACCTACACCAGCGTATATTAATATGGCAAAATTAAAGGTTGGCCATCACGAAAAATGCTCTGTGTACGAAGGCTGTATGCAAAATACTGGCTCTTTGCAACACGTTTTTTTTTTCTGCTAACCTTAATACGATGAGCTATTCTGCCAGAATAAATATGGCCTATACCTATATGCCATATTTATTCTGGCAGAATAGTATTTGGTATTAATTTTTGTCCTCTATGATTTCTGACAGCAATCACCTGATTGCTGTCAGAAATCATAGGGGACAAAAATTCATACCAAACGACGTGTATGTAGCGAAGTATAGGCAATTCTCGATATTTTAAGAACGTTCACAGTCTGATCTCATTCTCAATCTGTCAAAAAATACTTCAAATTTTCGTACATTTTGACAAGTTTTTGACATTTGTTTGTTGCCGAGATGAGACTGCGACTAGATTTTGAACGTTTTAAATTAAGAGAATTGGCCTTCCGATCTTTGTCCTTCATTCATGTTACTTCGAATACTTACTTGTTCCGTTCCGAAGATAATACGTGTGTCCAAAATTGTTGAGACCCTAGGTACTATCGTTTTGAAATTAAATGTAGACGCTGAGATTGGATAGCAGAAAGATATCATAACGAAAATCTAACAAAATTAGCAGAAATTATTAACATATTTTTATCAATTTATACTAAAATTTGCTGGAAAACGTTATGTTTTTACAGAATAGTCATAATATTTCCAAACAAATAAAACTTAAGAGACATTGTAATATATTAATGATTTCAGTTGTTATTATTATTATTCAGCAAATAACCTAGTAGGTACTTATCATTTCAACCGCGTATCATACTGTGATCAACCATACGAACGAACAGAGCTGCAAATTGATTAAAAAAATGTGCATTTTTTGGGCCTTAACACTGATAATTTCTAGTCGTCGTACATTGTCTATGGACACTTGGATTTGGGCGTTTATTTATTGTAGGTATTTTTATTTAAATGTTTGAACACAGTAATGATTTACAACAATTTAGTAAGAGTAATGCATGTTTTTAGATAAAGCAGTGGGTCATTACGAGGGAAAACGCTTATGTTACTTTTGAATGTAATCTTTTTGCGATTTTGTAAGTACCTACCTATGCATGTTAAAGATTTTTGCAGATTAAAAAAAAATGCAAAGTAGGTAAAGGCATCGTAATATTTTTTCAATTCATTCACTTGCTATAAACATTGACAAGCATTATTTATATTTATTCCAAATTTCAAGTCTATAGCATTAGTAGTTCCTGAAATAAGCAGCTGTTACAAAAGAACGTACAGACAGACAAACGAAGTCGCACCATGGGTGTTCTTTTTTACCATTTTGATACGGAACCCTGAAGAGCTTCTATTTTTAAACTCTTCCTCGTAATTTATAATCTCAAAATAAATATTTTTATTTTTAGTGAATATTTGTAACCGCAAAATGGTTGACCACCCCTGAAATACGGGCATCATAGCTCACAATTATTTTTGAAAATAAAAATGCTGGTATTTGAAAACCAACGAGTATACTGATAAATCTTGTTAAAATATACGACTAATTTTATTTTCATAGTTTATAATGCTGTATTCGCTAAGAAAAACGTACATTAAATATGAGCCCTCCGCGAGGGCTCCCGGCATCCCATATGGGATTTGAGTGAGCCCTCCAGGAGGGCTCCCGGCACTGAACGTGTTAAGAGGTTGTTGGTGTTTTACAAATAACCCTGTAGGTATATTCTCGTAATTTTTTAGTTTTTACGTGAATTGTTTTTTTTTTATTCTATGTATTATTTTTTGTCTCCTTTGCTCTATCACACGCTGTCTACATCTCTGTATCTTTTGTCCTATCTCAGGTATGCTGGAAGAGATTTCTTATGAAATAGGCATCACCTCTGTACCTATTTTTTCTGTTCTGTTTTTCAATTATGTGTACATAAATGGTAAATAAAAATAAATAAATAAAATAAAATATATCTTCTATCTATCATCATATGTAAAGCTAACGAGTTTGTTTGTTTGACCGCGCTAATATCTGGAACTACCAGTCGGATTTAAAAAATTGTTTTAGCATTTAATAGCCCTATTCTTGAGGAAGGCTTAAGGCTATTGAACATCATGCTAGGGCCCTTAGGAACCGAGCAAAGATCAGAAAGAACGCTAAACGAAGTCATAGCGCGGACGGGCGATGTAATACGGCGGGGTGGGTCGGGGAACCATATTTCATACGGATGAAGAGGCGGCAGAAGCTAGTATACGCCGATTGAGGTAGTAGTACCCCTAATCGTACTTTATAAACCCTATAAACCTTGTAAACTTAGCAATTACAAAAATATTGCTACTGTCATTAAGATACAGTATTAGTGGTGAGCAGGAGCAGTGTGAATAATAGATAAACAAAGATAAATGTCTATCTATAACAGAGACAACTAGTACCTACTTAGACCACGTTCGCAAGGACGTTAAAATATCGAGGTGGGATTTTATCGCGCACTGGATATTCAACTCTCTGTGTTGAGGCAAGCGTTGAGAATCCAACGGAGCACATCCCAGCGCGTCAAAAAAACACACTGTTGGATTATCAACTCTCGGCGCTAAGCAGAGTCTTGAAAATCCAGTGCGTGATCGCCGCCGGAAAAACGCGCCCGTGCGAGTCTGTGTTTATGTCTCTGTCATAGACATTTATCTTAGTCTTACAGTATAATAAAGTAATAATAACACATTAAACTTTCCATTTAAAACAATACATTAATTAACTGATAAAGTAAGAAAACAATATCTCATTTTACTGAAAAAGAAATACAATAGTATTACACTGCTTTTATGCTTTAGGAAATGTTCAATGTCTATGCTTGAAAGCAGTTTTATTAGCTAAAAAAAGCGGCCAAGTGCGAGTCGCACACAAAGGGTTCTGTACCACCATACAATATATTTAACACTAAGTACATTTTATTTTTAAATAGTTTAGTAAAACCCCATTAATTTTTAACTTTATTCTATTTTTATTATTTGTCCTTATATCAGCCATAGTAGTACACACTCTGTGAAAATTTCAAGTGTCTACCTATTTTTTTTTTTTGACATAAAACAGTCATACGGTTCAAAAGATGTAGCACTGAGACAGACAGACGGACTCATAGCAGAGCCTTAGTGATAGGGTCCCGTTAGCACCCTTTCGGTACGGAACCTTAAAAAGACTGCTAACTCTCAGTTCACTCTCTCTTGGCTGTCCTGGCATAGGACGAAGGTTCTAAAATACTTTCCTAGTGAGAAGATCTTTATGGTACAACAAATATATGTAAATGTTCATATTTCATTTAAGTTTTTAGTCTGTCATGTATTTTTTGCATGACATAAATAGTGGAGTCTGGTGGTACAGGTTTACTTTCACGGTCACTAGTACTTTCCTCAAAAGGCCAGTCCAGATGCTACTGCAGAATAGCATCCTGAAACACAATGCAGATTATGTTTCACATTTTTTTTTGATATGTGTTTTGGATCTAAAAGAGACTTTGACCCCTGAGTTATATATTTTATGTAAAGGTGCTCCCTCACCAGGACCATTCACGTGTAATGTAACATTACAGATTCGACTTTGAGCATTACATTACAATACTACCTCCCTGACTGACGAGCATTCGCGATCTGTAATGTAACATTACAGATCACGCAGCGAGTGCTCCGCGGCCCACCGGACCGGACACATTTAATTACAAGTGGATCGCATTGATGTTACAAGTTGTATCAAGGTATTACACGTTGTATCATTACAAGGTATTTTTTGTAATGCTCGGTTTTCCTCCTTCACTGATGTAATACTGTAATGCTCAATTTTCCTCAATCACTGATATAATGCTCGAATCTGAAACATTACATTACAGGCGAATGCTCCTGATGAGGGAGCATCTTAAGAGACGGCCGTCTGTGGTTATTCAACAACCCACCTACACCCAGAATTTGACCCCTGAGTTTGTTTCGCACTTTCTTTGCAGAGGTAGTGGACACAAAATGTCGACTCCAACTAGTTTTTTTTAAATTTTTTGTATGACAATGGAAGTGTTTGCTAAAGTAATTAACACACATTACACTTACATTGATTATTGTACTTTATCATACATTTTGAGCAAGGGCGAGGCATTATTCTTTAAGAATCAAGAAATTTTAACTTATTACAATAAGTTTTAAATTTTTCAACAGTAGTTTACTCAAATGATTAGAATCAATTAATGATGCAATGATATATTACCATCTATGTCTTCACCAGACAATATGTAATGAATATAATCATAATAAATAATATTATGTCCAGAGAAAATATTTTAGCTATTGCAAAATGAGTTAATTGCCTACACACTTTGTCTAAATTCCCAAATGTATATTTTATTCAATATAATTGTGAATAAGCTAATTTAAATGTAAAATATTAAAACACAGAAATTCTAATAGAAGAAATTGAAACTGGGAAAGGATATTGTATTTATTGATAATTGACACTTTCTCTTCCGAATGAGAAGAATTACTCTTAGAAATAGACAGCACTTTGATTGTTAATTTTTATCTTTAATTTGTTTAAAAGCCAGTTTGATTTCATACATCAGAAGATTGAACTCAAACTTTAAACATTTAATAACTCTACAGAAACATAATTTTAAATTCTGAGAACTGTTTATGGGAAAAAGAAGTAACTAATATAATAATAAATAATTGAAAATAAGAACTTACTCCATTAGCTGCTGAGATCTTGATAATTTTGTCAACAACCTCCTTCACAAGATATCTGCCATCTCCACCAACAACCAGCGTTGATCCAACCAAGGAGTCTTTAACCGCATCCAAAATACTCTGCACAAAGTTCTCTGTATAATGTTCTTGGACGAAAACCTTAACTTTTTTACGCAAACCACTTGTTCCCGGCTTCTGTCCCTCGAAAGGGTTAGTCTTCACAGTTACTACACTAGGCATTTTTTATGAATTAAGTAATGTTCTAGCCGACAATACAAGCTAACTCGACGCTCCGTCCTAATTAAATAACATATATTATCGGAGTTTTTAAGGTCAGAAAGATCGCGCAAAGTTATTACAAAACTATTGTCAGAAGTGTGTCAAACCAATGTCAAAACAAGGTCATATTAATGATGCGTTCGATAAATTAAAAGGAGTTTCTATACAGGAGGTATAGAAACTCCTTTTAATTTGTGTTTATAATAAAATTTCTAATCAAATATTGTTTAAAGGTGGAAGAACATTATTATGTACTCTTTCTAGATACAATATCTAATAAGATATCAATGAAGTCCCTGAGTTTAACGATCATCAATATTGTCACAATAGTTCGCAACTGAATTTATGAACGCCACTATAAAGTCGCGTATCAGCTTCGCCTTTGCTAATTTTAGTCGCAAAGTAATAATCTTATTTATTATTGCCTACGCATGTAATGGTGTAAGATAAGACAACGGATAAGCAGTAATGCACGTAATAATAACACAATTAATTTACGTAGTCACTTCATCTTTTGTAATGAGAAGACTTAGGTAGTCAATTTTATGGACGTTGGTGCTGTTGCGTTGGTGGGTAGTTGTCAGATAAATGTGGCGGAGTAAAACAATAAACCGTTAGTCTTGCAAATAGCATTAAAATTAAACCAAAGTATAATGAGTTGATACCTACCTAAAGTTACTTCTTCGTCTTCGTTGTATCGATGATTCCATTTGTAGGTACCTATGTTTTTTTCAGCCATTTTCACAGCGTCATTGTTGGCCTCGCAAAGGTCTTCTATAGAGCAGGTAGAAAGTTTAAAGAGAGCACAACAAGGGGTGGGGTATAGTTTGCGATGTGGCGCCACAGTCGCACCGTGGTTCATCGGGGTTTGACCCCCGACTGTTGTATGTACTTGCAGTGGCTCTAGTAAACCAATTACAGGGTTGAATTATAGAAGAAAGAACCAACTTGTATAGGTAGTCAAAATAAAATTAAATGCTAAAATATTTAATCAATTAATTAAGTACAAAAATAATAACCGCCACACATCCAAAAATACAATTAACAAGAAAGAGACATTACATTTACATTTTATTATCTATCTATTTATTTATATTTGCAAGCTTTGATGGAGCCTCCGAACTCCTTGCTGAGGTACTTGGCGACTGCCAGACAGAGGGCGTCGTTGTAGGGAGCTGCTACCACTTGGATGCCCAGAGGAAGACCTTGTGAGTTCACGCCCAGAGGTACCTGGGGAAAAGCAATTGTAGGTAATATATGGTAGGTGTGTTTTGTTTATCTATATTATTATATTTTCGAGAGTCGAGAAATAGGAGTATCATGTGGTGTCTCATAAATTTTCACTAATCAAAGACGGGTAGAATCACCCGTTCCTGGTAGGTATCTTAAGGCCGCGCTAACTAGCCGGCACGGCGCGACATGGCACGGTAACATTAACATTTGTATATTACCTGAGTAGCAGGACATTTGAGAGCGTTGACGATGGCCCAGTAGGCGAAGTTGTAGGGTCTCATGAAGCAGGAGTAGTGGTACGGAGCTGGCTGCGGCGCGCTCGGCATCAGCAGAACGCCGTTGTCACCTAGCTTAGTCTGGAACATGAGCAAGCTACACGTTAATTTTATTAGGTATTTGAACTTTTTCTAGTTTGTCTGTGACCTACTTCGATCAATAGAAGGTGACCTACGATATATAAGCAAATAAATGATTCCCTAAGAAATGATGCGTATCCAAAAGTTACGTTAAGGAAAATAAAATTGTACAGTTTATAATTTATTTAGATAGCTGAACGTTACGCGCAAGGCCGAAGGATTTATCAAAATCCGGCTGTGATCTAAATCGGAGAGATTCAAATTGATGGATAGATTTCAGTGTCAACCTCGCGCATATGATGACCATTCTGGATTTGTTGCTGTACTGGAGCAAATCACAGCACCTGTCGGCTTCTAAATACCAGTAATTTAAGAACAACTTACAAATAAGTCTTCCTTCAGCTCTTTGGAGATCTTCTCTGCCCACTCAGCGTCGACCTTCGGCAGGTACTGCTCCTCGATCAGACGCACGATGGTGAACAGGCAGTGCTTACTCATACACACCATCTGTGGGCGATTTACACGCGAGATAGAATCAAAGACGTGTGAAGACAATAATGCTCCCTGATTGTTAGTAGCCTAGAGAGATGCAATCAGGTAAGAGGTTTCAAACTTTTGAACTAGTATTGCAGCATATCATGGCAAGCAGACGCTATATCATCTTCAGGTTAACGTGTGTCGAGAGTAACCACGGTCTTTTAATTACCAAGCTTTCTAGAGGAAGTCGCCCGTTGGACCTTTTTGAGGCAGCACACGAAGCATGTCATAGAAGTGGACATGATGTCCACTTCTATCTCTTCTCTTCAAAGAAATAGACGTAGCTCTTTCTTTACAAAGTGAGACATTCTTTTGTTTATTTTTGACATCGCGCTGTAGAAATCATTTTGCAACCTGTCATTTTGTCTTTCGGTTCTTCCGTTTCAACGATTGCCATTCTACGTGTGCTTGTCACAGTTAGTATACGTACCCTAAATTGTTAGCTGCAGGAGCATAGAGCCTCGGAAAGCACGTTAAGCCGTTGGTCCCGGCTGTCATTCGTGGATCTTTGACAGTCGTTACGGGTAGTCAGAAGCCCGAAAGTCTGACAACCAGTCTTACCAAGGGGTATCGTATTACCCAGTAACTGGGTTGTGAAGGTCAGATAGGCAGTCGCTCCATGTAAAATACTGGTATTCAGCTGCATCCGGTTAGACTGGAAGCCGACCCCAACATAGTTGGGAAAAGGCTAGACAGATGATGAGGAGCATAGAGGAGCATAGAATGTACTCTTTCATAGCCAAAACATATCCAATTTCTCCCCAGGACGCCTTTCTGTTTTACCCTGGGCCTTATTTATTTAGTCCTTACCTTCTTAAGCAGTTCAAGAAGTCCATTAGCATCTCCCTTGTTGTTAGTACAGAGGCTGGGCAGATGTTCAGGCTCCTTGGTCATCCAGTATTTCCAGATGCTGTACATGTGACTGAATCCCTTGTGGTAGTACGGCTCAGGGGCGTTCTCTGTTGAGGAGATCTCCTGGCTGATTCTGGTTATAACGCTGGTGGAAGAAGATGCGGGTTAATAACGGTGGTTGGGAGGATTTTTGCCAGGTTGCGGGTTTTCAACCTTACATTACTTGCAGTTGTAACCACGTTACTTTTATGCTTGATTGTAATTTGTTTAATATCTCAGTCACCTTTTATGTCGGGTTACATAAGAAGAAAGGAAGAAAATACGTTTCTTTGCAGTAAAAATGACGCAAAAAAAGAACACAAACACAAAATAAAGTAGGGGTTAAAGATGCGTCAAATCCACGCGAAGGATGGGAATGGAGTGGCCCATGTTTGCCATGAGGATAGCCATTTGTCTTACCTTTTCATAGCTCCTCTGAGACAGGACCTCACGGTGCTCACACTAAGATCTTGCGCGGTCTCCATGTAGTAGAATTTGATATCCTGCAACACGACATACAGATTAACATTACAAAATATCGATAGCCAGTTTAGTTCTGCCCCAGCAGTCTCGACATTCATAACGATCGCTTTACGACCGAATTCACTCGCAAAGTCCTGTTACTCCATACATTTGACCTGTCAATTCGGGACTTTGCGGCCGATTCGAATGTCGAGACTGCTGGGGCTGGTTTATAAACCTGCACAAAACCGCATTGTTACGTGCAACTGTCTGATTTACATTGATCAAGCGCTGGCATCTAGTGGACACTGGATCAATGTAAACACTTTTCAAATCGCGCGCTAATTTCGATTCAAACGATGTACAGACGCCAGCAGGTCAAGCTACCCAAAACTGTCAAATTTTCCCAATCAATCTTGAACCTTAATGCTTTAGCAATAAAGTCGAAAATCTATTAAAGAAATCTGACAGATTGTAGTAGCTTGATGTGCTGGCGACTGTACCTACAGACGCCAGCTACTGCAGTCTGTCAAGTTTCTTTAATAGATTTTCAACATTATCGATAAAGCATTAAGGTTCAAGATTGATTAGGTAAATTTGACAGTTTCGGGTAGCTTGACCTGCTGGCGTCTGTACTTATTGAAATACTGGATCTGCAACTTCGGGGTAATTGCGTAACACACTAACAGTAGGAGTAGCAATCGCTTTCATTTTGACAGTTCAACAACATTCATTGCGTTATTTACGTTGTGGAGCAGACAAGTTTTTCGAACATATGAAGCAATGGATCATAATGATTCAGATTGTGATTAATAGTGTGTTACGCAATAGGGGTGCTGGCTGAATGTACAGTCACGAGCAAAAGTATGTATACACTAGGCTTTATTAAAAAAAAAAAAAGGTGTTTACTCCTTTATTTTGAATTGAAATTTTATGTTGTTACGAACATAGCATTTTCGAATCCATAGGTTTATGTAATGTGTCGTATTTTAACGTTGCATTTATTATTTCGCGAAAAAATTGCAGTTGAAAGTTGCCAAGTGTTGACATAGTGGTGCTCGTGACTGTACTTATTGATATCTAAATTAAATCAGTCTATACTTCAAAGAGGAAGAATTTTAGTGATTTCCGCGTACCTTAAAGTCGACTTCTCTATCCAATTTGAGTAGGTGAGCCTTGTCTCCGGCCACGATCTTGGTGAGCGGCGCCAGATCCTCGACGTGCTTGGTTATGAAGCCCAGCGATAACATGGATCCCTGGTCCTCATCGCTACGGCAGGCCACACCTGGGAATGTAAAATTAATTCTATAGAACAGATACTTTGGGAAGACTGGACAACGGTAGACTGCCTACATGACGTATGCCCGTTGTGATAAAATTAATGCCCAAATAAAAGCGCGCTGTTAGATTTTCAACCGCCTAGAGTAACTGAAAACGGGTAGTTATCACACTAAATATTACTGTGGTGCTCAAAGTCGAAAATTGGTTGGAGCACACACCTTTCAAGTTTGTGGTTCCAGGAGTAGGGTGATGTCCAAACATGCCGCAGTAGAACGCAGGCATTCGAGTAGACCCGCCGAGATCCGAACCTGAAAGAATAAACCATCAGTACAATCAATATTGAACCCTGGCTGCAAACAAAAGCCTAGGGTCACTGTCATTCTGGGTCAAAACTAAGCAACAAGGTCGGTCCGGCCTTGTGGCTTTTTAGCGCTCATAAAATTATATGAAGCCAGGGCAAGATAGACTCGAGTAATAAATTTACCATGGAGGTATTACAGTAAGATGCACTCATTTCTGTTTTGATTAGACTTTAAAAAAACCTTTCAAGTGCGAGTCAGACTCGCGCACCGAGGGTTCCGTAAAATTTTTAAATTTACTTGTGCTACCTGATATTGCTTTGGTTCCCTATCCATTTGCATACAATTTTAAGTCATTAACATAGCAAATTTTTGTTTATTCTAATTGTTTTTGACGCATAACACCTTACGCATAATTTCTGTAATCAAAATAATGTTTAAGCAAAAAATTCTATAAAAATAAAGCATAAGTTTATTAACCCAGAATGATATTAAAACATAATTTTTATAGGCATAACAAATACAAATAATAATTAACTCCCAAAATGTTAGACACTAATACACATTTTTATACAATATTGCTCTAATGAAATTTGTAGGCACTTTACATACAAATTATTTTAATTTTAATCATTTAAATAAAGTGAATTGTAGTTACAAATGGAAAATATAGTGCATACCTACCTTTATAACTGAAAGAGGCGGAATAAAATTAAATGTGAATGGTTTCATTGTATGACAAAAATCGAGAAAATGATAGTACATACATACCTAAATATTATATTGTGTGTGAATTGCAACGGAATAATAAATGTAACTCTCGACTTATTACCAAACTGAACGACGACCAACAACATGAAATATTATCAAAACACATCACAATCATGAACACACCCACACACACACCCCCACACACACACACACACTTAGAAAAAAGATAAGTTTTGTAAAGTTATATGTAAGTATGTAAAACATATTGGTGGTGTCCCAAGAGTCACCCCCGCCGCACCATAACCTATTGATACACTATACATTACGTATATACCTACAAATAATATTGGCATATAGTAATCTTCAAAATATTGGTCATAATATTGGTTGTAGTTACGGTATAGGTACCGTAACTACAACCAAAAAATCAAACTTTTACTCAACGCAATCAAAAGATAGGTCTTATGATTGCGTTGAGTAGAAGTTTGATTTTTTCACTGCTTTATTAGATATCTTATTCAGAGTAATACTGTTATCGTATGTGTCTATAGAGTACCAAAACAGAACCACCTTACTGTATTTTATGATATATTAGAAAAAAATCTTTTGAATATATTATGTAAAAAACGATATAAGAACATTGTAATTGCAGGTGACTTTAATATAGACGTGTTAAAGAAAAATAGTGTGACATTAGAATTTGAATCTCTGTTATTAAATTTCCATCTAAAATTAGCGCTAAAACAACCAACCAGGATTAAGAGTCTGACCTGTATAGATAATTTTGCTCATAACATTAAAACAAAATGTAACACCGAAGTCATAGAGTTTGCTCTATCTGACCATACGGCCCAAATATTGAAATGCCCTGTTGACAGAAAATGCATTTTAAAGTATTGGCGCGTTAAACGACGTGACTACAGTGTTGATAATATGACTAAATTTAAGGAATACTTAGGACGATTGAAATTTTCAGACCTATATGAAACAGATGACCCAAATATTGCATATGACATTTTCATTGACTCTTTTATGACCTCTGCTTTCTCTTTAAATTGACGACAATAAATGTAATAAAAAAATCTAAATGGATTTCCCATGGAATACGGTTGTGCAGTAAAAATAAGCGCAAACTCCTATGGCGCTACAGACTGAAACCAAATTGTACAAATAAGAATATTTTTATTAATTATACAAAAAGATTCAAAAAAATTATACAATTGACTCTACGTGCACAAAATAATTATTCTATTAAAAGTTCTACAAATACCTCAAAAGCCACTTGGAACATAATAAATAATGCAAAACCTCAATTTCCAAAGCACTCTATTGACATAATTAAGGAAAACGATAAAATCATAAGTAACCCGCTTGACATAGCCATTAAATTCAATAATTATTTTATAGACAAAATCCAACCACAGGAGGCTTCTGGAAATAGCGTTCCAATTACATAGTATATACAAAGTAGCAAAGACTCGATATTTGTATTACCAAGTATACCAACGGATATACAAAAAATTATAAAAGGTCTGAAAACGACGAATAGTGTAGGCTACGACGGTATCTCTACCAGAGTCATTAAGTATGTATCCGAAGTTATCTGTGCACACTTAAGCTACATCATTAATCTGTGTTTTACTTCAGGAGTTTATCCAGATGCTTTAAAAATATCTGTTATTAAACCGATACACAAAAAAACAGTAAAGAACAAATAACCAATTATAGACCCATCTCCTTAATCCCTATAATATCTAAAATCTTCGAAAAATATATATATAAAGTTCTTTACTCTTATGTTGAGAAAAAACACATACTCAATAATGAACAAAATGGTTTTAGGGAAAACCGAACAATTAATATGGCCATCTATAACTTTCTACATTCGGTTATGATGAACATGGACAAGAGAACCCCCGTCTGCTCAATCTTCTGTGATATGACGCAGGCCTTTGACTACGTCAACCACAAGATACTATTGCAGAAACTGGATGCCTATGGCATTAGGGGAAACATACTCGACCTTGTTCAATCATACCTAAGCAAAAGAAAGCAATGTACACAAATTGCAAAAGTCAATTGTGTGACTAAAAAAGAAGACATTTACATTTCAGACGAACGCTGTCCTATATATGGCGTCCCTCAAGGTAGCGTACTTGGACCATTATTATTCATTTTATTCATTTTATATATTAATGATCTACCCAAAGCTACTGACCATCCAATGACGCTCTTTGCAGATGACAGCACTGTGACAATATCGTGTAAAAACATTATGAACATGACATCAACACTACATTGACATCAATAATATCGTGGCTAGATAGAAATCATCTCAAAATTAAACTGGTAAAAACTACTATAATGCACTTTAGTCAACGTACCCCGAACAGTGACATTGAGATTAAATACCTTGACACAGTACTTAATGAAACAGACTCCACAAAATTCCTTGGTCTTATGATTGACAAGAAATTGGACTGGAAGACGCACATTGAGTACCTCACCAAAAGACTATGCTCGTCTTCATATATATTCTACAAACTTGCACCGGAACTCAACCCGGACACCTTGATAACTGCATACCATGGGTTAGTCGCATCGGTATTGCGTTATGTGATTATTTTCTGGAGGAATTCCACAAATAAAGAAATTGCTTTCAAGGCCCAAAAGCGATGTATTCGAGCCATGTTCAACCTAAAAAAAACGGATAGCTGCAGACCTTTCTTTAAAAAATATAAATTACGTCACTGTATGTACTTGAAACGGTTATGTTTGTTAAATCAAATCCTGACTTGTACCAACGAATATCTGACACCGTTACGAGGAACAGACGTGACGACAGCAAATTACGCTCGCATATTGCAAAAACTGCGCTCATGAAGAAAAGTATCTTCTGTATGGCCCCTACCATCTTCTATACTTATAATAAATCTGTAGAAGTGAAAATTCTGTACATTGAAAATATCAAAAAAATAAATGGCAGGGTGTGTTACTAGATCGACAACTAACCCAAAAATGTGATTAAAAAATTTTTTGTCTGTCTGTCTGTTTGTTCAGGCATCACGCAAAAACTACCGGTTCGATTTCGATGAAACTTGGTATAATTATTCTTTAATATCCTGGGCACCACACTGGGTACTTTTTATCCCGGAAAAGTACATACAATAAAAAACAAACTTAATTTTGCGGTTCGATCCCTAAACCCGATACTGTACCAACCGCAAATAATAAGTTTGTCGTAGGTTAAGTCATGCAATGGAGTTCATTTTTATTCCTTTTAGTTTTTAGAGTTATTTATTTAGGTTTATTTTTATATAAGTCGTAGGTATAGATTTTAATTTTAAAGTATATGTAAGTAGTATATTTGATAGTGTACGATGTGACCGTAGGTTATTTTATAATACTGTTAGGTAGGATTAGTCATTCGTATAGATATTAGTTTTTAGGGATTTTGCTTATTTATTGAGTTTAGATTAGTTATCATCAGAAATAGGTTTATTTAGGTAGGTAGGTATTTAATTTTCTGTTATTGAGTAATTTTTTTTAATTAGGTAGGTACTTAGGTAACCCTTTTAATCACCACTAATGAGACACAATTGGTTTTCTATTGTAATTAGCCACAAAGGGCCCGCGAGATAGATGGCATTCTGGGGAAGCACATACATTTTATCCTGTTAGCACGTTCCCGTGGGATAATTTCCGACATCCACGCGGGCGAAGCCGCGGGCAGAAGCTAGTATATAATAAAATACCAAAAGAGCACAAAGACTTAGATGCAAATATGTTTAAAAAAAAGATGCGAAATTTATTAACAGAGAAATGTTATTATCATATAAATGACTTTTTGAATGATACTTTTTGATTATTTTAATTTTGTTTTGGACTAAATATAATTTCTATGAATTTAATTAACACTATAACTTAATTTTGATTACTAAACGTTTATAAATCTGCCAGTGTTTCTGACTTTGTATGTTGACTTGTAACTAAATTTGTACGCCATAATTGGCAAAACATGTAAAATAAAATAAAATAAAAAGCCTTTTATTTCTCGCGGATTACAATTAATAATATTAATAGATAGTAATGAGAATAAATAATGTAGTAATGAGTATAATATTAATTGAATTGATAAATTATATAACATAAGATTTAAAAGATTAAAAAAAGGGGTACCAATAATTTATCATGCAGGCATGCAAGAACCCCTCTTATGTGAGGGTGAAGGCCTCCTCCAGACTTTTCCATTTGTCTCTATCTTTGGCAATTGTCTTCCAGTTTTTACCAGCTATTTTTATTATATCGTTATCCCAACGAGTTACCGGTCTTCCTCTCTTTCTAATACCGGCAGGGCCCCGCCATAACGTCAGTCTAGGCAAAACATGTACGTACATTTTAATAATTTAATACCTTGCATGCCTGACTAGTCGGTGTGTATTCGCATGTTTTTGACAAATAAATGATCTTTAAGGGATTGCAGCCTTGAGTATATGAATGATATATTATCTTAACTTGATAACTCCACGCGTTCCTGAGAAAAAGGGTGTTGACAGACGGACGACGAAGTGGTCTTATGAGGGTTTTGTTTTTCCTTTTGACGTACGGAACCCTAAAAATGAGGAGTAATCAGGTGCATATGAATCACTTACACAAGCTGACGACAGTGGCACAGGACGCTGTCAACGAAGCCTCTGCTCCACTGGAGCCGCCAGGAGTTCTGCCGGTGTGGTGGGGGTTGTTAGTCATGCCGTACACTGGATTGCGAGTTTCTTGCCTGTTAAATGATAAATGATTTTATTTTGTAACTATAATAGGTTTGTACAAACAATGATTTTATTTTGTAAGTAGGTTTGTACAGTCAGCGTCAAAAATATCGGGACGAACAGACTGTTCAAAATGATCTCAACAACTAAGAAAATTAAACTTTGTCTCAATTTGATAAAGTTCTTGTCAGAATGACAGTTGTCGTGTACTGTCTTCATTCTGAAACATTCCTTGTGTCATTGAGTTAATATTTCATTTTCATAGTTGCTTAGATCATTTTGAGCAGTCTGTTCGTCGATATTATTGACGCTGACTGTACAAACACTTTTACACGTCAATCATATTTTAAAACTAGATGAGGTCGGCGTTTCCTATCTGACTAGTCTGAGAAGAAAGGCCGAAACAAACTCAGACGTCACAGTCTCTTTTAAAGTCCAGACATAATCTTGGTCAGATCATATGAAGACCATGTAGGTCGATGTCTGAGATGGTCTTTTGAGGAAAGAACCACACAGATTGAGAGGACCTGTCCAGTCAGTGCAAAAATATGTCAGAAATCGTGCAGCTCAACTCAAAACTTAAGGAGCTCAACATGAAAGCATTAGACTACTGTCCTTCTCTTCAGCCAAATATGAGTTTTTAAAAGCCGATGAAAGTCTGCAAGCTTGTCGAATAAACTCATGATAGAATGCATGATCCATATATTTTTTTAAAGTTCTCAATCCAATATGCATGGGCCAAAATAACCACAACGTGGAGCACTGACACAGCTAGAAGGCGTCGCGGCAGACCCCGTAGACGATAGCGGGACAAGCTGGACAAGAATGACGTTGGCAATTTCAGGCCTATTTCTATTTTACCTGCGTTTAGCAAAATATTTGAAAAGTTAATACTCAAGCAGTTGCTAAGACATTTTAATTTAAACAGCCTCCTCCATAATGAGCAAAATGGCTTTACAAAGGGTCGTTCAACTACAGACGCGGGTGTTGCTCTGCTGAGACACATATTTGACGCATGGGAGAAATCACAAAATGCTATTGGAGTTTTCTGTGATCTCTCCAAAGCCTTTGATTGCGTGCACCATGACACGCTTTTGCGTAAGTTACGTCATTACGGTGTCCGAAACGTGGCTCTCAACGTAATAATTTCTTATTTACATAATAGGGTCCAATGTGTAGATGTTAATGGCGCGAAATCTTCCGGGCTACCAGTTCAGTTAGGTGTTCCGCAAGGCTCAATACTGGGTCCATTTTTGTTCTTAGTATATACAATGATTTACCATTCCATTTGAAGGGCATCTGTGACGTTGTACTGTTTGCAGATGATACCTCTCTTATTTTTAAAGTAGACAGGAATAGACAAGATTTTGACGACGTAAACAGTGCACTCTCAATAGTTACAGATTGGTTTACGTCAAATAACCTAGTTCTCAATGCCAAGAAAACGAAATGTGTAAAGTTTGCCTTACCGAATGTCAGAAATCTAGGACCCAACATCGTCTTAAATAAAGAGGTGCTTGAAACAGTAGGCTCGGCAATTTTTCTAGGACTAACAGTAGATGCCAAACTTCAGTGGGGACCTCATATATCAAGTCTAGCAGGAAGGCTCAGTTCGGCTGCCTACGCCGCCGCCGTCAGGAAAGTAAGACAATACACTGACGTTGATACAGCTCGTTTAGTCTATTTTAGTTATTTTCACAGTGTTATGTCCTACGGTATTCTGCTGTGGGGCAAAGCCGCTGATATACAAAATATATTTGTCCTTCAAAAACGAGCTGTTCGAGCAATTTACCAGCTAGGTGCCAGAGTTTCTCTAAGAGATTTTTTTAAAGATATTGGTATTCTCACGGTTGCATCACAATTAATCTTCGCCAACATTTTATATATTAGGCCAAATTTGCACTTGTACACTAAAAACAGTGATATTCACAGTGTTAACACTAGAAATAAGGACAAACTACGTGCCCCCTTTCACCGGCTTCATAAGGTTCATAACTCATTTGTTGGGCTTGGTATAACCTTTTATAACAAGATACCCTCTTCTTTGCTAGACTTGCCTTTCAATGCGTTTAAAGCTCAAGTAAAATCTAACCTTTGCTCAAAGGCTTACTATTCCATCAACGACTACTTACACGATAAGAATAGTTGGTCGCCCTAATTAACTCAAGACAATGTTCATGTTCTTTCTCCAGAATCAGCTTACTGACAGGTTATTGTTATTAGTATTAACTTATTTATTTATTTTACTTCAATGGTCCTAGTTTTTCATCTGTGACTCAAGTGACAGCTATGTGACCAGAACCCAGCTATGCATAAATATGTAAGCTGTCACGCCCTTTATGCCTGGAGGCTTTTATTTAGGTAGTAAGTTTTTATTTCCATTTGAATTAATTATTTTTCAGCTTGAGTACGTATAGTTTTTATTATATTTGTTGGTATATTGGCGTGGCTAGCTGACATATTTTTATGGCAAATAATTTAAGTTTCTTGTAATGTTAATGACTGAACATAGGTTCCTAGTATTGTATACATGCACTATATTCTAACTGAACAGACAGCTGTGCTGCTGGGAAGTTTGTTCCGCCACTTCTTCTTCCCAGCGATAGCACTAGGAAGTGGTGAAGGGCGGGCGTTTTTGGGGGACTGTCTTTTGTAATTTTGACGTTCGAAAAGTGCTGACTCTCAGCCTAATTTGAATAAATGACTTTTGATTTGATTTTGATTTTTGGACAAAACGACCAGCGGTCCACTTTAGCCCTGGATCAAAAGAGCTGGAGTCATGGGGAGAGGCCTTTGCCCAGCAGTGGCATGATGCAGGCTAACAGTAACAGTAATCCAATATGCATGGCAAAATTAAGACATCTCTACTCCTTCTCTTTGAGTGTTTTGAGATCAAACAATAATTCTCCTTCAGAAACTGAGTGAATTTGACGACTTCGCCAGAATAGAAATCAGCCGTAGTGTTAATTAGTATTTACTGGTAAGGCAAGGCTTAAAAGCCAGTCTCAAGTTGTTCTACAACGCGTATACGCCTTGCAAAGTCGAAGCATTTATTTCAAATCCTACTAATATTATAAACGCTAAAGTTTATGAAGATGGACGGATGTTTGTTACTCTATCATGCAAAAACTACTGAACGGATTTTGATGAAACTTTACAGCTTATACATCAGAATAATACCTAGGATACTTTTTATCCCGATTTTCTCTCGGGATAGATTACTGGTGAAACTGCGGGGCGCAGCTAGTACGAGTAGGCACATAAAAGGCACTTTTGAACGTCAAAAATTACAGTAAAATAGAATTGATTCTAGTCGCCCCATCCAAAAGGTAATGTTCGTATGGAAAAGAATGAGCAAGAAACTCCACCGTTCCGCATATGTAAAGAAAAGTGTCTTGGTTGGTTGAATCCTTAAAGGCTTTGCTAAGGACCTACCAAACAAGTAGCTCAGGCAGATTGGTAGAGGCTACCACGATGCCTCCAGCATCCTTCAGCCTCTTGACTGCCTCACTGTCTTCCTCGGCCACTTCATTGCGCCGGCACTTGAGCCCCATCGTCAGGGGCATGCCTTTCACTGCCTGGCACTCCTTTGTTGTGAATGGGACACCTGTGGGAAAGAGAGGGAAGTGTTATTGTCTTTTGACTTGTGTATAGGTAACAATTTAAATTTTACAAGGTCGCGTACCGAGTGTAAAAATATTCATCACGAAGCCGTCATTTACGCACTGTATGTCACGCCACTGCAGGTCAAGCTACCCGAAACTGTAAAATTTTCCCAATCAACCTTGAACCTTAATACTTTAGCGATAACGTTGAAAATCTATTAAAGAAATTTGACAGATTGTAGTAGCTTGATGTGCAATGTACAGTCACCAAAAGAGATAAGTAACCAGGGTCGTCGGATATAGTTGAAGTTTAGTAAGAAACCGATGGATGTTTTTGAATGAAAAACTTGATAAATGAACTGTTTGTTTTGTATTAGTTAAATTAAATTCTATCCAAAAACATCCATCGGTTTCTTACTAAACTTCAATTGTATCCGACGACCCCGGTCACTTATCTCCTTTGGTGACTGTACATCGAACTGCTTAAGCAACATTTTGCAAAAATAATTGCTGAGAAACGACTTTTATTTTTGGTGTGAAAAACTGTTTACGATAGTGCGCAATGGGACCCATGTAAAACATTGTGCTTATGGTTGTATGCAATAGTACAGGGTTCGTGGGAGTATTTAATTGTAAACTTGTTTTCGTAAAATAATTTTATAAAACGTTGGTCGAAGTCAAAATCATTGGGGCATGTTACATTTGTCAATATTATCACGATCCTAATATCGCGATATCGCAATTATTGAGCACGATACCGTGATACGGCCTATTATACGATCAATATTACCACGGTATCGTGATATTATTGACAATGTAACATGCCCCATTCATCATTTATTTCAAATAAGCACTTAGAAGGCACTTTGGAACGTCAACGTCGCTTTGGAACTTTGACCTACGGGGTAATTACGTAACCACTATTAGTAGCAATGGCTTCCATTTTGACAGTTCAACAACATTCATTGCGTTATTCACGTTGTTGAGCAGACAAATTTTACGAACATATGAAGCAATAGATTAGTAATATCCTTCAAAATTATTCAGATTAAAATTGTCATCAATGGTGTCAGATGAGACGTTCTTAAAATTAAGTAATGAGTTAAAATAATTTTCAAACAAAACTGCTCATAAACTTTGATTGACTTAACATTTTGACTACAAAAAGTTGTTATGCGCCCACAAGATACTACGTCGGAAAAAAAACTCTTGTAAGACAAAACAAATGATCCAACGTCTTTGTGGTACGCGCTTTTTTCTGTATGGCACCTCGCTAGTGAAACTTTACAGATGGGATGGAAACGTCTTTGTCGATAAATCGTTATAAATAACCCTCAAAGATTTAAATTGTTAGAATTGCCCTCATTAATGAAAAGTGTCAATACTAAGAACATTGACATCCCGTATCAGTTTTCCATGACAATCAAGTCAAGTCACTATGTCATTGTGAGTTTCAACGAAACTGAGACGTTCTTGGATGGTCTTTTGACGCAGTAGGGCTAATCTAACGATTTAATTCTTTGGAAAAACCTATCAAAAACGCTTGTGATATTTTGCTGATTAATTTAATTGACCTTGTGTACTGTAAGTCATATTACTCGATGATCTGTTGGCTACAGCCGATCGATTCTATAAAAGTTTCACCGTGAAAAGTTAGGTGAAGTGAGCTTACAGTGTCAATGCCTAGCATTAGTTGTAATGACAGCTCACTCCACGCTCACTTCACTTAAGTTTTCACGGTGTTAAGGTTACAGAATCGCACTGCTGGACCTGTTTTGAAAGACTACGTACCTAGCAATGGTTTCTTGTTAAACTCTTCTTCCGGAAGACCGGTGGCGATGAGGGAGTCCACCTCTTTAGCTTCAGCCAACGCTGCGTCATATCGGTCGACGGCTATCGCATTTATCACTGGGTTTACCTGAAAATAATTGCAATGAAATATTTGTAATCTAATCTCTACAGTTTCTGTAAGGTATCCACTTAATCCCTTTTGCATTAGGAGCACAAAAAATGTATTTACATTGTAAGATACTGTTAATAAACACTACTTATGCAGTGCCAGTATAAAACAATAGCATTGAATAGGGTGGCAAGGACATCGACGCGGAAACTGTAACCATGGATTCAGCACATGATACTAGACCCCACAGCGCCGAAATTTTCCGTCGGTTATAAAAAAAAAAAATCTTCTGTTTCATAGAAAAGTGCAATACCTACGCGGTCATAATGTATGGAACAGCAATTTTTTTTTTTTAATAACCGACGAAACATTTCGACGCTATAGGGCCTAAACTCAAGTGCTGAATCCATGGTTACAGTTTGCGCGTCGATGTCCCTGCCACCCTGTATAGTAAGTATGCATTTACAGAGTTATAATCGTTACGCTCGCGAGTCATATTTTTTTCAGACTGGCCTGCAAATTTCAAAAAACGTAAGAAAATTTGAATTTCGCGGGCTACCTAGCATTCCTTTGAAGAAATTTTGAATTTCGCGGGCTTTCATCTTAAGTAGTGTTCGACCATTCTCAATTCAAAAACCGGATGTTATTTATTTTATTTGTCGCTTCTCAATAAGTAACAATTGAAAATCGGAAAATGATCAGAGGCGCAATGCAACAATTAAAAGTAACGGTCTATTGTTTGTGTTACGAAACTAATCGATGAACCAAACAAGTCGATAAGTATTGGAAGTTCTTAGAAAAAAATGATTTAACCGTTGGAGCTGGTACTGTCGGCAACGTAAGTTGCTGACCAGAAGAAAGGCTTATTGTCTCCTGGGAAACTTCAAAGAACGGAATTATTAAAAAAAAATATTTTCTAAATGAAATGAAGTGTTTTATGTAATGAAGGAAATACAACAGCGTAATTGCGTAACACACTTTCAATCACAAACTGAATGATTTTGAAGGATACTGTTAATCCATTGCTTCATATGTTCGAAAAATTTGTCTGCTCAACAACGTTAATAACGCAATGAATGTTGTTGAACTGTCAAAATTAATTGCCATTGCTACTGTTGCTGCGTTACGCAACTACCTCGCAGGATACAATTAATATTTCAAGATGGGCCTCACGATAAAATTTAGTTCAAATGAACGCAAATCCTCACCTCCTTAATCCTCTCAATGACAGCTCTGACCAAATCTTCTGACTTCAACTCCTTCTGTCTTATCTTCTTGGCAAGGGCGGTAGCACTCTCAGTGAGCACACCATGCTTCTTCAAGTCAAGAGCTTTAATTTCTTCTTTGTGGCAGTTCCAGAAGAGAGAGAAGATGCCGTCGACAGTAAGGTCGAACATCAGCCGTATGTACATAAATATTATTTTACATACTTTCCCCATTTTCATTTGCTGGTGTTTCTACCTATTAGATTAAAATTGACATTTATTAATTTTCTATCTCTGATTTTTTTTCGGAAAGTTCAGTCTATGTACAGACGCCAGCAGGTCAAGCTACCCGAAATTGCAAAATTTTCCCAATCAAACTTGAACCTTAATGTTTTAGCGATATAGTTGAAAATCTATTAAAGAAATTTGACAGATTTTAGTAGCTTGATGTGCTGCCATCTGTACCTAATGGTTTTGAAGACCCCACTCCGAAAGTGAAAAGGTTTGAATAAGATCCAATATAAGATCCCACAATTTTTCAGAATTAGTACCTACCTATAGTGTTCTAAAGACATAGGTACTTAGGTAGATACTTATATTTTTTTGTTCTTGAATAGTGTTCTTGCATGCGAAAATTTTAATATTCCATGTTTTTCAGTTAGCACAATACTATAAATAAATCGGACAACATTATTCAAATTACGGGTAAGTACCTATTAAGATATACCTACCTACTCAACTGCTGAACAATGCACCATACTAATTTACACCTCACCTTGACCCGCGTCCTTGTCGTAGGTACCTATTAGTTATTCGTTTAATACTTACTCGTACTTAATAAAGGGCTAATAATAAGTAGGTAAGTAAGTAAAACGGCTAAGGAAGAATTTCGTCAAACTTTTATATCTAGAATAAGTCATAGACTAAGATTTTTTTCAGACTAGAACGGTCAGACGTCAATTTTATTCCGCGGTTAAAAGACTGCCCACTTAGGCAAAATTTTCTCTAAGCAAATCTTAAATGATTTATCGTCGAATTTGAGCAGAAAGAATTCATACATTTGGACTATGGACTCTCAGACAAGGTCAATTACACGACTAGGTATCGTGCTAGATACTTCAGAGTAAGTTTTACTCCTAATAAATTACGTCATTATCCAAGTGATGACTACTACAGGCTTTTTGAGATGATGAAATCAATAGCAACCCCAACCAGCGCCCTAATTGCGTAACACAGTCCCTAAGGGTAGTCCTGCAGTGCGATTCTGTAACCATCTCACCGCGAAAATTTAGGTGAAGTGAGCGTGGAGTGAGCTGTCATTCCAAATAATGCTAGGGATTGACACTACTGACAACTCATATTAAGCTCACTTCACTTGAGTTTTCACGGTATGATTTTTACAGAATCGACCGGCTGCATATGTTAAATTTTTGCCAGTCCTAACCTAGCAACAACAACATCACTGTTATTCCACGGAATAAACGTTATGACTTTAGTTAAATCTGCAGTTGTAGTCGACCGCGGTGATAGGTATTGCGGTTAGATTGACGATCCAAAAACGAAACTGAGCTATACATATCTCAGTATGTGAAACTTAGAAAGTAGCCGAAGGTTTGATTTCTACATAAGCTATGGCAGGTAGTTTACCTCACAGTTTTTGATTTATGCCTCATTCAGAGCATCTATAAAACTGAATCTCAGAGTCTCAGAATAACTTTCTTTAAACTACAGCAGGCTACATAAGTCGTAATTTATTTCATAACAATATACATTGTGTTGAAAAATAAAAAAAAACATTAGATATACAATTGCAATTAAAATAAAATACATTTAGAGAAGTAAACAAAAACAATAATCAATTAAGAATTCAAGATCATAAATAAATGTCAAAGTAATAAAATCCATCATAAGTTACAATGTCATTTGTCATCTAGGATTTCATTGATACTGTAATAGCCTTTCCCCAATAAATAGGTCCTCAATTTGTTTTTGAATAAGTTAACACTGTATATTGTTTCGAATTCTTATAGGCAACTTGTTGTATAAAACTACAGACTATGTTTGACAACTTTTAATTTCAGTTGAATAGTGTTGGTCAAATCTTTCCTACGTGTGCTAGCTCTAGTTTGTCTCTGCTCATCAGTCTCAATTTTGTGCAAATTTTTAACTAAGCTGGTTAGCAACACTATAATGTAAAGGCATGGATAAAATTTTTACTCTAATAAAATGGTCATTACATGATTCCGTCTGTTCCATGCGGAGCATAGTCCTTAAAGCTCTGTTCTGAATCATGAATGCCATTTGTATGTTGTAGGTACTTGTAGCTATTACCCCAAAACTCGATGCTGTATTTTAGCCTGGACTCCACCAAGGCAAAGTACGCATTTCTAAGTTGAGGTAAACCTAATTCTTCCCTCAGTGTTCTAATCATGCCGAGCTAATAGACTTCGTTATAGACAATGTCTCAACCTTCCAATTCAACAATGCATCAATGTGCACACCTAAAAACTTGACACTATCAACTATTTCGACATTGTTGCCACATGATACAATCTCCAAATTAGCGTTATTTCATACCGTGTGGGCTTAAATAAGACACACTTTGTTTTATTTACATTAAGTTTCAAATTATTAGTACTGAACCAGTTTTCAAAAGCCTTCAAGAGAGCATTGGTCTTGGATTCTAATTCCAGTATAAGTATCATCTGCAGTAACCAGTAACTATCGAATTTGTGTCACACGTCAGTGGGTAACTCTTTGTGCTTCAAACTTCTGTTATTTCTCTAACAACCAAGACCCCTCCGTGCCTCGGAAAGCACGTTAAGTCGTTGGTCCCGGCTGTTATTCGTGGATCTTTGGCAGTCGTTACGGGTTGCCAGAAGCCCCGAAAGTCTGACAACCAGTTTTACCAAAGGTTTCCGTATTAACCAGTAACTGGTTTGCAATTGCAGCCCAGGCAGTCACTCCATGTAAAATACTGGTACACAGCTGTGGAAGCCGACCCCAGCATAGTTGCAAAAAGGTTAGGCAGATGATGATACCGTATATACTTGCATATACATTTAGCAAAAAGCTGTTATTTTTAAGGAGTGAGTCCTAGATGGGCTGCTGACCGCAAACTGCAAGCGACACCACTGGTTTGTATGAATCTCTATGAAATTGATTCCGAGCGCGGCATCACTGCGGCCTGCAGCCGTGGCGCGCAGTGACTGCAGACTGCAGCGCCAGTTGTGTCGCGAACCGCAGAGAGTTCGAGGCGAGTAACAACAAGTAGTCAACATCTTCCTCTTTTAACAAAAGACACATTAGTAAACTATCGGTAGCGTTTTCCGACATTCTGTCTCGCAAGATGAAGGACAGTAGTAACTGAGGCATGGTTCTTTGCATTGTGCAGCCGCGGCATGCCGCCGCGCTTGGAATAGAAGCAACTGCGACCGTAGGCAGCACTGCGGTCAACCGCAGCCGCTAGCCGCAGTGTCGCCTGCGGTTGCAGTCTGCAGCCTAACTCGGACTTGTATTACATTACAAACAGACACTTGATTTTTTAAATTTGTATTCTATAGATAAGAGTTCCTAGCTACTGGGTTTAGCTTATATACCTACGTGCGGCATGAAAAAACTTGAGAGGTGTCAAGGGACACCCGGATGGAATGAAGTTCAAAGAGAGAGAGAGAGACAGACAGAGAAACACGCGCACGCCGCACGGCTTACAACCGTAGTAACTATTTAGTACCTAATCTGTGTTACAACTACCTATAGCAAAAAGTGTCGTTCCAACTTTTGGTCTTAATTTTTTCCGTCTAGCCTCCTTTCGCAACGCGCGATAAGGAACTTCGTTCCAATATGTATTTGGTAAAGAAAGTCGCGTCAGCACTCTACAACAAGTGGTTATACTCAAATGTGCCGTCATGCATGACAGTATGTTTTACGCAAGGCGCAAGGTAGGCGGTTCGACGACCGACTTAGGTAATTGAGCTCATTTGGAAAGTTCCCAGCTTGCATAAGGCTAATAAAGAGCGACTCGGAAAAACTGTGTTGTTTATTGCGAATTGAGAAAAAATATTGTATAATTCTCTGATAGTTATGATGCTTTTCCCACAAAATGATCGGAAAAATCAAGACTTTTGTGTTGTAGTGACATTTATCTACAGGGTTAAATTAAATTAGCGAAGCTCCGTAGACGTAATGGGTATCCAAACATGATAAAATAAAAAATAAACTTTGTTGGATGATAAATAATATAAAATATAAATAAAATGTCGTGATGGCTCAGTGGTTTTAAGGCCTCGCCTCTCATGCACGGTGTGTGGGTTTAAATACGGGCAAGTACCAATGTGACTCTTTCAAATCATAATGTACTTTCTAGGTTACTACAACGGCTCTTAGCTATAAGCCTTTTGTGAACATCTGTATACCTTGTAGAATGCAAATAAATGAATATGAAGTTTATCAACTATTAAAAAATTACAACTATCTTACACACCGACTTTTTTTAATCGCCGAAGTCTGGCTCAGGAATCTCTTTTTGTTTTCAAGAATCTAAAATGAAATTAACTTATCAATAAATACTATTACTTATTTGAAGTAAGCCCCTCAAGTTAAAGGGGAAAATTTATAAGTCCGTGATAAGGCTTGTCGTACTTTATGGGTCTGAATGCTGGGCTGTGAAGAAGACGGATGAAAAAAGATTGCATGCAGCGGAGATGAGAATGTTGAGATGGATGTGTGGAGTGACGAGAATGGATAAAGTAAGAAATGAGTATATAAGAGGAAGTTTGAAAGTGGCGCCAGTGACGGAAAAGTTGAAAGGAAATCGTTTATGGAAAGGAATATGGGCATGTGATGAGAAGGGACGAAACGCATGTGACTAAAACAGTGATGAATATACATGTTGATGGATGGAGAGGGAGAGGAAGGCCGAAGAAAAGATGGATGGATTGTGTGAGGAATGATATGAAAGAGAAGGGAGTGAATGATAGCGTGACGGCTGACAGAGGAGAATGGAAGAAGAAAACGTGTTGCGCCGACCCCAAGTAACATGGGATAAGGGCAGGAAGATGATGATGACTTAGGTATTTGAAGTAAACTTTTCACAATAGGGGCTGATTTTTCAATCGACAGATAATTTTTATTCGTGGAATAAAATTGACGTCTGACAGATTTTGTATGGAAGAACTGACAAAAATTCAAAATTATCCCTCGGGTAAAATTATCCGGCTTTGGAAAAATCAGCCCTAAAACAAATAAACCCACTTTACGCGCGGAAATGATCAAGAATTCGTACCGATATTCAATACCTTGTTTGTTTCTACTCCGTTCACCTTTTATACCCTGTTTTTGTCTAGACAGTAAACGAAAGTCAGCCGGTATGTACAGACGCCAGCACATCAAGCTACTACAATCTGTCAAAATTCTTTAATAGATTTTCAACTTTAACGCTAAAGCATTAGGGTTCAAGGTTGATTGGGAAAATTTGACAGTTTCGGGTAGCTTGACCTGCTGGCGTCTGTACATAAGTCTGAAGTCGCCAACCTGAGCAAGCATGGTGATCTATGCCATCGTGTATGCAGTGGAACAATTATTATAGTTGATTAAACTATCAACTACTATCTATTATGAGACGATACTTTATTGCTGAGTATCAAACAAGAAAGGACATGATTCATTTCGTACCCAAAAATTTAAGTACGGACGGCAGCAGGTCAACCTACCCGAAACTGTCAGATTTTCCCAATCAGCCTTGAACCTAATACTGTAGCAATAAAGTCGAAAATCTATTAAAGAAATCTGACAGATTGTAGTAGCTTGATGTGCTGGCGTCTGTACCTACCTACAGTCACGAGCACCAATATGTCAACACTTGGCAACTTTTAATTACGATTTTTTCGAGAAATAACGAATGCAACGTTGAAACACGACACATTACATAAACTTAGGGGTTCGAAAATGCTATGTTCGTAACAACATAAAATTTCATTAAAAAATAAAGGAGTAAATCGCTTTTGAATAAAGCCGAGTGTATACATACGTTTGCTCATGACTGTACTGCAGTATTATGGGAAATGACCTCTTGAGCAGTTTTTACTATTACAACCTGCTAATTGAGATTTAAAATGGCAAAAATCAGTTTTTTTTTCGACACTTGAATGATGTCCTTTCATGCGGACGCAGGCACAAGCTAGTAGGGTATAAATCCTTGTCATTTCACATATTTAACTCCGATCTACCCTCTCCCAGCGACGACGCCCTTTTTTTTTTTTTTTTTGAGGATGGGAAATCATCAAATGACTCCTCCCGCTCTGGGTGGAGCAGAAGGGAGTGTCAGACTTTTACTGACTAAAACCCACCCGTGTTCCTTCCTTAGCCCTTTATGTTCCAGGGCAGCGGTAAACCCTTTCGGATGGTCCCGCTACCCTGGCAGGCTTCGGCCCTGTGGGGCCCCGTCACTTGCTGACATCTCTTTGAGGCGCGCGTGGAACACGAACACGCCGTCCGGCACGGGCCTAGTCCTGATCGGACGGAGAGCTACCCATTACTCTCCGCCCGCAGGCCCGCGCCTACGGTGGCCGGGAGTCGTCACGCGGCTCCCGACGCCCGGAGCGTCTCCCGCGGCGGCTGAGGCGTGAGGTGCGCAAGGCGCGTTCCCTCGCCCACCCCGCCACCTCCTTCGCTAGCATGACTGCTTCGCAGAAGGAGGTGACTGCCTCCCACTCCCTCTCACCCCGGACCATGGCTTGAACCAGGGCCGGGCGCGAGAGGTCGCCGCCGCTGCCAATCGCCTCTACGAGGACACGGCGGTGCTCTGCCCAAGCAGGGCAGACCTCCACCGTAGCGACGACGCCCTAAGCCAAGGTCCGTACGACCAACCGTATCCCACAGGGGATGCCCTTACCGTGTTACCTATCACTAGTTTTAAAGATTTTTTTAAACCCTGGCTGGAGGTCTTCATTTATTGAGGCAACCACAGCGACAACATCCTAGGCGGAAACGAAAGATGCCATTATTATCAAAAGGGTTTCAAGGTAAGCAACTCTTGAGTCGATTCGACAGGTATATTAAACATAGCTTCGTGTTTTAAAAATATGCTTGTGTTGGCAAGTAAATATTAAATATGTATGCAGAAAGAGCGCGAATATAATATTTTATTTTTTGCCGGCAAAAATTTAGAGGATCGAGGTTCTCAAGTGTGAATTTGGTTATATTTTTGCCTCTGGGTCTCAGATGAATAATAAATAATTAATAGGTAATTAAAAACGTAAAAAATCATCCTAACAATGCATAGTAATTTCCGCCACTAGGTTTTTTTTATCAAAATAGCCAGCCTATTTACGCCTGGGCCCACAAGGCCCCTAGGCCAGGCTGTCCCTAGCTTGTTGCCAACCTGACGGCAGGCGGACGGTACCAGATAACAAAAATGTCAAGTGTCTAGGGGCCCTGGGTCTCAAGTCCGGGGGTCTAATCCGAAGTAGTATCGGCCGAATCTTCGGCCGTTTCCCTACGAAGTTACTATTTGATTCGGTCGGTTCCGATCCTACACTCCTACACGGTTTCGAATATTGACTATGGACCCGACCCAACTGAGCCGATCCGAACTTTTTCGCATTTTTCAATAATATTCGGTTCGGCCATGTGTCGGTCCGGTCCGAACATTCGCACTTTGCACTTCGGAGTAGGCCCCCGGGCCTGAAGAGCACGAGCACTATAGATTAGGAGAACTCCCAACAATGTACACACGGCTACACATCAAGCTATGCAAAACCAGTATTAGCTGGCCGTTCATTGTGAGAAAATTTATCTAAGTATTCCGTGGAAAATATCATACAAAGTGAGGCCAAGACAAACTGGTTTTGTATAGCTTGCTTGACGTGTAGCCGTGTGTACCATATCCAACGTATCCAGACAGAAAAGAAGGAAAGAAAAAATGTTCTATTATTCTATTCCTACTAATATTATAAACGTATGGATGGATGGATGTTTAAAAACTACTGGACGAATTTGGATGAAATTTGGCACACAGATGGTTTATAACCAGGATTAACATATAGGATACTTTTTATCCCGATATTCCCACGGGATCGAAACTTATGCGTGTGAAACCGTGGGTCGCAGCTAGTTAATAATAATTAATGATTTGATTGTTTTCTGTTTTAGATCATTAAAGACATACTATGACCGCAACTGAACCTTAACATCAAAACCTACAGGGTGCGTAAAAAGTGGACAAGTAGGTACCTACTACCTATTCCTAAACGATCGAATATTGACCGTCGATAAAAAATTATCGATAAAACTTCTTAAAATACGAGTACTTAATAAAATCTAAATTTCTTGCTGTTAAAACACACAATAAAATTATTCTTATAGATACGGCTTTTCGCCGGCTTCCCATAAGAAAATATTAACCTTCGCCACACCACCGATACGATGTGAATCAACAAATCATCATCTGCCTAACCTTTTCCCAATTATGTTGGGGTCGGCTTCCAGTCTAACCGGATGCAGCTGAATACCAGTATTTTACATGGAGCGACTGCCTATCTGACCTCCACAACCCAGTTACTGGGTAATACGATACCCCTTGGTAAGACTGGTTGTCAGACTTTCGGGCTTCTGACTACCCATAACGACTGTCAAAGATCCACGAATGACAGCCGGACCAACGGCTTAACGTGCTTTCCGAGGCACGGAGGGGTCTCGGTACTTATGTAAAGATGGTCACCCATCCACAGACTAACCGCGGCAAGCGTAGCTTAACCTGACCGATCGACCTGTGCGGCTGTTATTATTTAGCCACGGGCCCCTCACGATGTGAATCAACAAATGCTATAAATAATAATAACGAGTTATTTAACTTAGTAGGTAACACGAGTTTTTTGTCTATAAGTTTCTCAATTAAGTAGATTTATAAACAAAAACTATTTTGAACAGAATTCAGCGGAATATGACTTTGTATGGCACTGTGAATCGCGTCAGTACATCTACGTACATACAGACGCCATCAAGCTTCCCGAAACTGTCAAATTTTCCCAATCAACCTTGAACCTTAGTACTTTAGAGATAACGTTGAAAATATATTAAAGAAATTTGACAGATTGTAGTAGCTTGATGTGCTGGCGTCTGTAACTAAGCTTGATGCCGTTTTTATAGTACCTATTTACCTGTCTACCTACCTATGACTAACGCTTATATAGTCGTAGAGTTACCTTGCCATTAGCGTTATGTAGTGGAAGGCATTTTACATAACGCGAGCCGGCTAGCGAACAAAATCACAGGTACCTAGGTATTTACGTCACAAACTTGTTTATTTGTTGATCATTCTGGCATAGTGTTGAATATTGTACTGTATGGCATCGTGAATGGAACTAATATGCTTTTTATGCTACAATAAACAATACGAGTGACAGAACTTTCCGTAACTTTAGTTTACCTAATTGAAATGGATTCAAAAAAATATATAATGTATCGGTATATAGATTATACAAACGCACGTGTCCAAAACGAGTTCAGCAGGTTTGCGCGCGAAAGTAGATTGACAGATCAAATTCCCTCCAAAATTAAACACAACTTTTTTTTATAAATCACTGACTTGCGCGCGTGCATACAGCCGCGAGTTTCGGATACTACTAAATAATATGTGAGCCGCGGCTGTCTTGATCATTACATTATAATTTTTAGGTAGATCATGTGCATTCGTTGACCTTTGTCCGGCACATCATAATCATAGTTGTCCAGCCGGTAATCCGGTTATTCAAGACGTTAAAAACAAAAAGGTAGGTACCGGTAGTAGATAGCATTTGGTTATCAGTGTTTTATCAGGCTCATGCACAGCGGGGTAATTGCGTAACACACTTAGTAGATAGCAAATGTTGTTGAACTGTCAAAATGAAACCCTCATTTTGACAGTTCAACAACATTCATAGCGTTAATTTTGTTGTTGAGCAGACAATTTTGTTCGAACATATGAAGCAATAGATTAGCAATATCCTTCAAAGTGATTCTGATTGAGATTGATAGTGTGTTACGCTTACCTCAAGGTGTTTTTATCACTAGTTCGATCTAATTATGTGACTAAGTGCTAAAGAAGCAAAACAAGTTAGAGTAAAGAAAGTTTCTTCATTTTCAACTTCTTGATAAAACTTTTTTTTTTACTTAGGTTGAACTCTTTGTTTGTTTGCAGTTTGCAAACACTCAGCCTGTATATAAATATTAGATCCAAGATACCTAGTCTAGCAAAATCGTAAACTTGAATCTGTGTAAAGGAAACCAGTTTTGTTGGAATTTCTTGTAAGCTATAAGGTCTAGGGCCTACCTAAGCTATATGCTAAATGGGTACTTAGATGTCTTGCGATTCCTACGCATTGTGGGAGATGAGTACCTTGAAGTTTACAAATGGTTATAATCCAAAAATTACGTCAATCGGCAATCTAATCACCATTTGCTGCGCTGCGCTGTTTTCCAAGCGTGGGGATTAGAGATAGAAAAATTTGGTTATTTATTGGTAGGCCAATCAGACAAGATGTTCATCGGCTCGTACGTTGTGGGTGTAATATCTAACTGTTTACCCCTGCGGGGATTACAGGCGCGATGTTATGTTTTAAGTATTTTACATGTGGGCAGGCAGACGATCCATCCGCGCTTTAGATATTAGAAAGTCGAATGTAACATAGGTAAATGACCGCATAAGCATTGGCCTTAGTGCGGAACAATATTCTACGCAGATGATAGATAAGCACAACAATTTGCAGCATAAACCAGATTATAATTAATTTATTGTACTTTCTTACAAAGTCATTGAGATTCTATTATCATGCTGTGCGCTATGTACAATATGTTGTAAAGCTAATTTCACTAGGCGCTTAAGAATAGATAAAGATTTAAAAAACTATATTTTATCGTAAAGAGTACCTTTACAAACATTTTTTTTAATGTTTGTCATTCTTCGTAAACTGTGAAAATCAGCTGTCATGATCAAAAATGACACATGACACTTTGTTGACATATTGACCGATCAACAACAATGTCAACAATATTCGTCAAATAATCCGTCCCAATTACTAAGTTTTTATTTAATTTCAATGAACATCAGAATAAAAGTGGACAAAACTATAAATTCTAATCATCTAACAGTATATGAGGAATTAATGTCATAAAAAAGAAGTTGCTTCAGCTCAATTTCAAACGTAGAACATGATCGCAATTTCTAAGTCCACAAGAAATATCTTCAATAAAGTTTAGCGTTATTAGAAAGTTCCTGCATATCATACCTAGCCCCTTTCACATCATTCCGCCGATTCCGCGCCGTGTACACTACGCTAGCGTTAGCGAAATTTGAAACTGGAACTGAATTTTCTCAAGCTCGGTTTGCAGATACTGTATGCAGTGTAGTTGAATAAAATTAACATAGTTACTCAAATGTATCATCAGTGATCGACGAGCGATGAGCATTACAAAAATCGACGAAACAGCAAATATTGAGGTGAGACAATTCTTTTATTTATTGAAATTAAAAAAATAAAATTGGAATTTAGAAAATATCTATGCTCAACACTGTATGCAAAAAAAAACAAACTCGTACTTGCAGACCTAGCCTAACTTTTGTCCTTGCACTTGCATAGGGCAATGATCTTTGCTCCCTACAACCTGTTTCAGTGGTAAGGTCGCATATATCTAGCTTGTAACTCTTTACTTTTGTAAGTTATTTTGTTCAGGGACAATGGGTAGAAGCATTTTAATACAAGGCAGGTCATTGCTACGCAAATTATAGTCATTGAATGTGTATGTTATTCATTATTATCTGTGGTAGATTGACCAGTATATTTGTGTAGTGAACGGAGAGTGCTGTGTCATATTTTAATCATTATTGTGGAAGGTAGATAATTTAATTTATTTATCAGTCTGTTGTTCTAGTGTTTTTATGTCAGTGATAACTTTATAGGATGGGTATTTTTATTTATATGTTCTTTATAGAGAAATTGTATGATTATTCGCATGATTAGTAACTACTTTTAGAATTTTATGTAAATAATTCTGCGAACTGTCATGTTAAGTGATAATCAATATAACATATTACCGATAAAATTCTATCAGCCCGACATGACCCACTGATAGGCCTCTCTTTTCTTGTGCCAATCACCACGCTCCTGTGCCAGCCTCATCCAGGATTGATACTGTACTGATATTTAGTGAACACGTTGACTACCAGACAACAGACACAATATAAAATCTATTGTTTGGTGGACACCGTGTGACCGCGGTGGCAGTCAATGACTTAACACGCTCAGTGCCATGTGTATCTTTTGCGATACACACTGTCTAAGCACTTGTGTATCCTTTTTGATACACAAGCACCATTCCAGTCTAAGCGCCGTGTATCGCTAACGCGCACACTTTCCATACATTTTGTATACAAAAAATGTTGCCCTGGCTTAGGGAATTTTCCTGGTGTTGGCATATGGTTGTTCCTGGTATTGGCATATGGGGCTTGGCGCTGAGCGTGTTAATTAAAATTTGTAGTCAATTGTACCACATTTGTATTTTGATGATCTAGTTGCAAAAACATAATCCTACTAATATTATAAACGCGAAAGTTTGTGAAGATGGATGGATGGATGATCGAAAGAAAAAAAAAAAAATGTGTTTATTGGCATTACACAAAATGAATACACTTTAAAACTACTGACTGTTACTCTTTCACGCAAAAATTACTGAACGAATTTTGATGAAACTTTACAGTAATATAGCTTACACATAGGATACTTTTTATCCCGATATTCCCACAGGATCGACACTTAAGCAGCTGAAACCGCGGGGTGCTGCTAGTGAAATTATTTAAGATTACCAGATTAATTACTTGTCTTTTCTATTATATAATCCAAACTCAATTCAGTGCTTAAGTTTTGTAACTAAGTATTATTTATTTATCTCATGGAAAACCAACAGCTTTACATAAATACAATGAATGGCTGGATTGAGGTCAAGAGTGAACCCATTGTCAATAAAAAAAAAATTAAAAAAAAATACATACAGGGTGTTATTGACAGCCCTCCGCAAACTGATAGGGTGGCTTCAGTACATCATATTAAGATGACCGGTACATGTAATTCTTTCAGGAACATTAAGGGAATCCAAAAAACCAGATTTGTTTTATTACCTCACACGCAACGTATCGTTACCGTGGCAAAACGCACGTAGCGGACGGCAGCGCAGCGAGCTTGAGCGAGGCTGTTTTATTTAAATAAATGGAGTGTTGCATACAGAGAACGTAATTTTACATTGAAATAAAGGAATATCAGCAGAAAAAACGGCATAATTTTTTTTTTCCTGAGAAAATTTCCAGTGGGATATGATTCAGAATAAGGAGCTGAATCAATCCTGTGTTTTTGTGGAGGGCTGTCAATAACAATAACCTGTATACTGGAATAAGAAACATCAATAATTGGGATTATAGATTTTCACGGCTAGCTATACAATAATACAGAAAGAGATCTTATACACGACAAATTATCATAAACATAAGTGCAGCAACCATCAAATCGGTACCGCGTATCACTCGTATGGTACGGTATTAGCATAATATGATAAAAATTAAAAACCACTCCAGGTGGACTTATTTCATATTTTGTGTCTTTGAAAGTGGTTTTTAGTCTAATCTTATACAATACTCAAATCCCAAATACCTTAGTTTAATTGGTTGAAGGACACTGAACTGTTGTTTATTGTCTCACAAAGTATTTATATCACTAATTGAGTTTGACTAAGTATTAATTTGACGGCACGGTTGGCGCAGTGGTTAAGCGATTGACTGCTGCGCTGCCTGTCGTGGGTTCGATTCCCGCTCGGAAAAAACATTTGTATGGCCTGTAAGTAATTGTTTGTAAACGCACCCACGATACAGGAGAAATTCCTAGTTTCTCTCCTAATTCAAGACAAAAAACAACTAATCTGTAGAAATCTGTTCCATTCCAACAGCATCACAAAAACAAACCAAGAAAGATATTCTTCGGCATGGTTTCCAACATGATTAAGCATGCATTCCTCATCTTCCGTACCTACCTGGACCTGTTCATCGACCTGGTCTATGGCTACATCTGGGAGGACAAGAGGAAGGCCATACCGGACTTAGAGAAGAAACATGCTATCTTGACAGAAAGTGCGGTGACTTTGGCTGCAAAGATCAGGAATAAGGAGCTGAAGTCTGAAGATTTGGTGAAAGCTTGTATTGAGAGGATTCAACAAGTAAGTGCTGTATATTTTCTACTAATACTATTAATACATAGTCCATACTGTTCCACTGCAGGGGAAACTTCGATCAATAATAGTACTAGATTCCCGATAAGCTCTTCAAAAACGGCCCGAAAAATAAGACCACAAATACTTTTTATTTATTTATTTATTAAGGAAAAACAAACAGTAACATATTACAGTGTTATAACAAGGCTTACATACTAAACTGTGATAAATATGCTACCCACTACGTTTTCCGCAGATTACTTTAAATACTTACTTTATAACTAGCGAGACATATCATATATATACATATATATGATGTAAACTAAAAGTATAGTTAATTATAATTTTGATGCACATTATACAAAACTCACACACAATAAATACAAGACTCATACACAATATGCATAAACCGGGCCAAAGTACAGACGCCAGCAGGTCAAGCCACCCGAAACTGTCAAATTTTCCCAATCAACCTTGAACCTTAATGCTTTAGCGATAAAGTTGAAAATCTACTAAAGAAACTTGCCAGATTGTAGTAGCTTGATGTGCCGGCGTCTGTGTATATGAACATATATGCATACATTACAAGTTCGACTGCCGATCCTTAAGTATTGCACGAATTCGCTGCCTAAATATATTTTTACTCAGAAAAAGTATGTCGATTACATTAAACTCACCGTTGTAAGACTCAACCAAGCGATGAAGTGGAGAGCGCGACCCAGCATTGGATTTACAACGGCTAGTAGCAAACAAACGCCGAGCGCGCACTTCACGAATATGTACTGTTCGAGGAACGAGGTAGCATAGATTCTTGACTAAGTCGGGACAATCAAATCTATTGCGGCACACATTAAACAAAGTCATGACATCCAGGAGCATTCGTCTTGACTGCAAGGTTAGAAGATCGTATTTTTTAAGAAGAAGGTGGTATGAGGCTTTTTTCCTAAAACATCTGTAATTTATAGCACGAAGGTACTTTCGTTGTACCAGCTCCAAAATATCATTATATTTTTTGTACAGAGGGTTCCATATAGGTACTGCAAACTCTAGCTGTGGCCTAATTATGGATTTATATAAATGCAAAAAGGTGGAAGGTCGACGAAATTCCCTGGAAGCCCTCATTACAAAACCAAACATTTGGTAAGCCTTACTAACTATCCCATCCATATGAACATCTAGATGGAGCTTCGAATCCAGCTGGACTCCAAGATCACGGAGAGAAGTAACTTTATCTAGAAATGTATTAGCAAGGCAGTAGCGAAATTCAGTTTTATTTTTCTTTTTGGTAAACGTTATAACATGACACTTCGGAAGACTAAGATGAAGCTTATTGGAGAAACAATAGTTAGAAAAACGGTCCAGATCTTGCTGGAAATCTATGCAATCTTGTTTATTTGAGATTATTTTATAAACCTTTAAATCATCCGCATAAAGAAGAAATTTTGAATGTTGAAAACAGTTTTTAATATCGTTAATAAATAAAATAAATAGTAAAGGACCCAGAATAGAGCCTTGAGGGACACCAGACGTGACCTGAATAGAGCTGGACTCGAAGCCATCAACCACTACTTTTTGAGTTCTGTTAGTTATGTAAGATACAAACCATCGCAAAAGGTCACCTCTGATACCGTTATAAGCAATTTTATCAAGTAGTAAGTTATGATCAATTTTATCGAACGCTTTTTGGAAATCAGTGTAAACCGCATCAATCTGTTGCCTATCGTCAATACTTTCAAAGAGATGAGTTGTGAAAATAAGGAGATTGCTAATACAAGATCTGTCTTTAACAAAACCATGCTGTTCATTTATTATCACACTGTGAATAGCCGGATACACCACGTTATGAACAAGTCTCTCAAAGAGTTTGGAAAATGCGGATAGTATAGAGATAGGTCGATAAGTTGCTACATCATGCTTGGGTCCACTTTTGTGAACTGGCACAATATTTGCATGTTTCCAAACATCAGGAAAGACACCATGAGATAAACATTTGTTGAATACGATAAATAAAGGATAGCAAATTGTATCATACGTATTTTTTAAAAAAGCTGATGGAATTCCATCCGGACCCGGACCTTTAGATGAATCCAGTGATTTTAATTCTTTACGTATAGCATCAAGAGAAAGATGCAGCTTACACAAGTTGATATCATTGTCAGCGCTGTTAATGGGTGGTTTCCAAGACTTACTTTTGTGGTCTTATTTCAAATTAGTATGATTTTAACCTTATTACTTAGACTTTAAGTTTCATTTTAGAATAAATGACTGAAAATTTAAAAATAGAATGATTTTACTTTAAAGCGTTTTAAATATATTTTTCAATGGTAATTAAACTTTATGTGTAAGCATTAAGGTTTATAATAAACTGAAGTTGTTATATTAAATATATTATTAAACTTTTTTCTAAGAAATGTAGATGTTTACGTGTGTGCAAACGTGGCCACTTGAGCGACTGATTTTCGTTCCTGATCCTTAATCTAGTACTATTATTGATCGAAGAGGGGAAAGGCTTCTCTACTCTCTTTCCACTTCCCTCAATGTAAGGCGACTAAGAACCAGTCTGTTGAAGGAGTCCAGCTCATCCCGTCATCTCCGTCTGGGCCTGGATTATAGGCTAGTTTCCTAAAACATTCTAATTAGTCCATCAGTTAGATTATCCAAAAAGTATTGGACGCGTATTTTTTCTTTACAATTATATAAAAAACTAGCTTCTGCCCGCGGCTTCGCCCGCGGGGATGTCGGAAATTATCCCACGGGAACGTGCTAACAGGATAAAATGTATGTTCTTCCCCAGGATGCCATCTATCTCTATGCCAAATCAGAAGTTCAGTGGTTCAGGCGTGAAAATGTAACATACAGTTTCAAGTTCAAATCCTCCCCTTAAAAACTGAATTACCAAATTTTATGTCTCTAGGACCAGCGGTTTAGGCTGTGCGTTGATTTATCAGTCAGTCAGTCAGGACTTTGAATTTTATATACATATATAAATTATGAAGATATCGCCCGTTAAAGTTCCGCGTGACGTCACGCCTTGCTACACTTTTTAGCACGGCGTGACGTCACGACGCCCCACTCCCAAATTCTGACGCGCTTTTATCTTTGTCATTTTTTGTTTGATTGACAAAAGAAAAAATACGTGTCCATTATTTTTCGACCTAATCTAACTGACGGACTAAATATAATAATAATTTTTTAACACAGGAAACTACGCTATTAGTCATTTATTTATTCAATTATAGTCTTATCTTCATTCTGTACCTTGCCTCGCCGTTGGTCCCGGCTGGCATTCGTGGATGTTTGACAGTCGTTACGGGTAGTCAGAAGCCCGAAAGTCGGAAAGTCTGACAACCAGTCTTACTGACGGCCTATCTTTTTCAGCACGACACTAACTCTTATGGCCGTACGAGGATTAAGGTGTATATAGGGCTCGCTGACCTTGTGCATATGGGCGGAGCTAAACGCTCTACTCCCGAAAACGTAAAACGCGCGCGGTGGCGCGCTGAACTAAAACGACGATCAAAGAGTATGCAGAGGCACAGACATGCCGCCGGCAGGTCGCTATTTTTGCCTACGATTCCAGAAGGGAATTGCGGATGCAAGTCTGATAATATTTTGTATAGATTGATACGTATGTTACGTATATTTTAAACATTTTTCATTTAGAAATTTCGATTTTATTTAAAATCAGAACTTAGTTCCTGCGGGGGTAAAACTTTAAAAATTATTTCTTTGGTAGGAGGATTTATTACATAAAAATGAGATTTTATAAAAAATGTGATCCTGTTTCACCAATTTGAATTATTATAAATCAGTAATAAACCTACCTAACTAGCACTGTACCTAAATAGCATTTTAGGGTTCCGTAGCCAATCGAACGATGTTAAACCCGACCACAAATGGTGTTATTTGCTGATGACACATCGCTGATTTTTAAAGTAGGCAGACGTGCACAGGAGCTTGACGACGTAAATAATGCTATGCTTGTGGTCCATAATTGGTTTACTGTAAATAATTTAGTATTAAATGAGAAAAAAACTAAATGCATTAGATTCTCTTTACCGAATGTTAGAAGTAGTCAATGTCACGTTGTATTGAATAAGGAGATACTGGAATTCGTCGAAAATACGGTTTTCTTGGGGATCACGCTTGATTCAAAGCTGCAGTGGGGTCCTCACTTAACATCACTTGCAGGGCGGCTAAGTTCAGCCGCTTACGCTGTTTGGAAAATCCGTCAATTAACAGACGTGGATACCGCGAGACTGGTCTATTTTAGTTACTTCCATAGCATAATGTCTTACGGTATTCTGCTGTGGGGACGGGCTGCAGATATTGATTCTATCTTTATTCTGCAAAAGAGGGCTGTTAGAGCCATCTACAATCTCAGCAGACGCGAATCTCTAAGGGAACTGTTTAAAAACATTAACATCATGACGGTTCCTTGTCAATATATATACGAAAACATTATGTACGTTCGAAAAAATCTACATCTTTTTAGTAAGATAAGTGACAGGCATAATTTTAACACTAGGAATAGGAACAAACTAGATCAACCGTGCTTCAGATTGTCTAAAGTAAAAACTTCTTTTATGGGGTACTGTGTAAGATGTTATAATAAAATACCACTCAATATTCTTCAATTAAATGAGAAGAAATTTAAAACATGCATTAAACGCACACTATGTAGACAAGCATATTATAAGTTGGATGAGTATATCGTAGATAAAAATGCTTGGCTTAATGCCGGTCCTGCTCCACAGGCACTTGGGCTCACTAGTTGATTACAATTTCAATATTTGGAAGAGATGCTTCCCCTTTTTTTGTGTTTCTGACATTACGAACGTAATGTTTATTTTATTCAATCAAGATTTAATTCTTAATACTTAAATATTAAATACCTCTTCCTGATTATTCCTATAGTTTTGTATAAATTAGAAGCACTTTTTTTAAATTTTGTAAATGTAAGAACCATGGATCCGTTTTTATGATATTTTGATGTTGACTTGAAAGAGCATGGCAGTTGAGAATATGTCATGCTCACTTAAATGTCTCACTGGTGGTGGCGCGTGTGTTGGATCATTCGGTTCCCTACAAAATGGTTGAGCTGGGTGGTGCTGATCCACGCGTCATGTTCGTGAACGGGCGCCGCCAGTTGAGACTGGTCATCTCTTAACTGCCAGGGCTTATTTTTAATTTTATATTTTAAATTGTTCTTTTTTTCATTGTTCTCACATGTAGAAGCAATAAGAATAATGTACCCAGGATTTTGTAATAATATCTTGATTTAAAAGAGTGTCCTTGGAGTTTCTTGCCCGTTCTTCTCCAAAGAGATCTACGTTTTGGAATGGGCAACTAGCTTCACTTTCTGACTAACTGACCGACTATTTAAAATGTTGACAATTCAAAAGTGCCTGAAATGGTTTAATTGAAATAAATGATTTGAGTTTGAGTTTGAGTTATAGTTTCGGCAGTGACCTTGAAATAATTACCTACGGCCGTTTAGTAGATAAACCTCGTCATGGGTGTCATTTTCGTGGTTTTCGAGGGTGCTGGAGCCGATTATAAAGTCAAAATGAAAATCCAGGATGGCGGCTACAAAACTTTTCAAAATTTTCGTCATGGGTGTCATTTTCGTGGTTTTCGAGGCTGCTGAAGCCAATAGTGAGGTCAAAATGAAAATCTAAGATGGCGGGTGCGAAAATTTTCAAAATTTTCGTCATGGGTGTCATTTTCGTGGTTTTCGAGGCTGCTGAAGCCAATAGTGAGGTCAAAATGAAAATTTAAGATGGCGGGTGCGAAAATTTTCAAAATTTTCGTCATGGGTGTCATTTTCGTGGTTTTCGAGGGTGCTGGAGCCGATTATAAAGTCAAAATGAAAATCCAGGATGGCGGCAGCAAAACTTTTCAAAATATTCGTCATGGGTGTCGTTTTCGTGGTTTTCGAGGGTGCTGAAGCCAAAAGTGTGGTCAAAATGAAAATCCAAAATGGCGGCTGCAATAAATTTGGAATTTTGCTTCATAAGTGTCGTTTTCGTGGTTTTCCAGGGTGATAAAGCCAATAGTGAGGTCAAAATAAAAATCCAAAATGGCGGCTTAAAAAATTTAGTTTTAGTTGTACTTAACTAATTATTCAGTCATCAATTTGAGGTGTTGGTTACATATAAAACTAATTTTCCTTCTTATCTACATTACTAATTTTCTATCTAAATAAAGAACTGGATAAATAGATAATCTTTTAATAATAAGTTATCTGTATTAAATCAATTGAATTTTAATACACAATGATACAGTATTCACGGAAACGCATTTCTTTTGTCTTAACCGTATAGGATATTGTTTTTGCAATCTATCTGTCACTCACTCACTCACTCATGCGGTCTCGTGATATATAACATTGTTTATTTGGCAACTCACATCACACTATATTATTGTCAAATAAGTATCGTGTACCTAAAATCAAGTAATAATTAGTAAAGGACATCCACCACATTGTATGGCGTTTGGGCTTGAACATGAACATAAAAATATTGCACTATTATTAATTTTATTGAGTGGTTTACAGTACAAAGATAACATATATATAAGAAGTTTTGTATCAAGTTGGTTAAATAATACAAAAAAAAACTTCAATACTACACCTCATTTATGTTCTAATTAACCAAGCCAGTTCAGCTAAAGAGTGTGCCGAAGATCGAAAAAAAAAGTCGGCACGGTTGGCGCAGTGGTTAAGCGATTGACTGCTGCGCTGCGTGTCGGGGGTTCATTCCCGCACGAAACAAATATTTGTATGACCTACAAATATTTGTAGTTGTTCCGGGTCTGGCTGTTTGTGTATGTGAGTTTAAATGTTTGTAAACGCACCCACAATACAGGAGAAATTCCTAGTGTGGGGCAATGTCTAAAAAAAAAAAGAAACAGACATATACCTACATACATTTTTTTATATTCCACAATGGGCTTGTACGCTATCTTACACCCACAGGTTGACTGCGAGAGATCTCTGCTAAAGATAAGTTTAACTTCGTAAACTCCACCCCTAAGATACCCACTGACGATCGTCCTTGTAAAAATGTATTTTTTATTTATGTGCAATAGTTTTAAACAATGATCGTCCAGAACCTTTAACTAGTGATTGATTTTTAGCAAACTCAAATATTCAATTATGTAAGTACATAATAATCTCAGAAGTTGGAACTTACCACTTGCGGTGCGATCCATTGCAGTACCTATAACTCGCTGCACTTTCACAAGATTAACAATGTGTCTTCTCCTTCCTGTGAGTGATTTCAGTACCACAATTTATACAATGTATAGATTCACTAGGCAAAATCGGAAAGTCCATGTTCACGCGCAAATCTTTATGTATAGCGGGTTCATTATACGGAGAAATGTCAGGGTTAACGTTTGAAGCGGGTACTGAGTCCGAGAGTAAGTCTCGAGAGGGGTCGTCGGATAGAAAATCATCAGAATCGATTTTGAACAGCACAAGTCGTCAAAAATAGCTAAAGTCGAAATAGTATTCAAAATACGATACGAAAAAGAGCGGCAAACGCAAAGCGAATGACATTGACAATTTGAAAATCGAGCGCCAATCGGGTCTGAGTCAGTGTTGCCAGTTCTCTGCACTGTCAGTCGAACACTCGATTTGAAATCGATTCCATCGCGCTGTGCTGTTTTGTTTCTCGGCGCGGGCTTGCGGAGAACGACAACGAGCAATGGGTAGCTCGCCGCCCGGCTGACCAGTAACTGTCCGGACCGAGCCCAAGTTGTCGACGGCGCGTAGTGTACCACGCGCGCCTCAAAGAGATGTCAGCAAAACCCTAGGAGCCCAGCAGGGCCGATGTTCGCTAGGGCCGCGGGGGATTTCTGAAAAGGAAACCCGTGGCTCTAGAACGCAAGGGGCAACTGAATGCAGAATGACACATGTGTGGTTTTAGTCAGTAAAAGTCTGACACGCCCTCCTCCCGCTCCATCCTAGAGCGAGAGAGAGATAAATGGATGATTTTACCAACTCAAAAAAAAAAATGTTCAACGTAAACTATATATTTTTATTAATGTAAGGTTAAGATGATGATGGTAATGCTGATGATGAACCCTCCAACAGCCAGAGCAAAGCTTGGTCTTCCAGGAAAACATTTTAATGTTTCGAAGCTCTCGAATCGAAATATCAAAAATATCGATATTATTTTTTCTGTGATTTTATTCTTTAGGCAACCCTAAATCCACGCATCCCCGCGCGCCGCGCCGCAACTGTCACCATACAGATACAAATCAATTAAATATCTTTTTTATTCGTTTTTAATATTATTTATTTTGACACTCCCGAATAGGGACCAATGTTCAGTAAATATTATTACTCAATTATTTATGAATTCCTTTTTTCCCAATACGGGTGTTCACGGTTAGGCCCATTTTGGTTGATGTTCTTTAGTTTGATCGGAATAACTTAGGTTATTCGAAGTTCCTTATGTATGATTTAAAAAAAAAAACAATTTTTTGTAGCCGCCATCTTGGATTTACATTGTGAGCTCACTATCGGCTGTAGTACCCTCGAAAACTATGAAAATGACACCCATGATGAAATATTTGAAAATTTTTGTAGCCGCCATTTTGGATTTTTATTTTGACCTCATTATCGGCTTTATCACCCTCGAAAAGTGGGAAAACGACACCCATGATGAAATATTTGAAAATTTTTGCAGCCGCCATTTTGGATTTTTATTTTGACCTCACTATAAAAATTTGAAAATTTTCGCAACCACCATTTTCGATTTTTATTTTGACCTCACTATCGGCTTTATCACCCCCGAAAAGCATGAAAACGACATCACTGACGAAAAGTTTGAATATTTTCACAGCCGCCATTTTGGATTTTTATTTTGACCTCACTATCGGTTTTGTCACCTTCGAAAAATATGAAAACGACACCCATGATGAAATATTTGAAAATTTTCGCAGCCGCCATTTTGGATTTTTATTTTGACCCCACTAGCGGCTTTATCACCCCCGAAAAGCATAAAAACGACACCCATGATGAAATATTTGAAAATTTTCGCAGCCGCCATTTTGGATTTTTATTTTGACCCCACTAGCGGCTTTATCACCCCCGAAAAGCATAAAAACGACACCCATGATGAAATATTTGAAAATTTTCGCAGCCGCCATTTTGGATTTTTATTTTGACCTCACTAGCGGCTTTATCACCCCCGAAAAGCATGAAAACGACACCCATGATGAAATATTTGAAAATTTTCGCAGCCGCCATTTTGAATTTTTATTTTGACCTCACTAGCGGCTTTATCACCCCCGAAAAGCATGAAAACGACACCCATGATGAAAAATTTGAAAATTTTCGCAGCCGCCATTTTGGATTTTTATTTTGACCTCACTATCGGCTTTATAACCCCCGAAAAGCATGAAAACGACATCGCTGACGAAAAGTTTGAAAATTTTCACAGCCTCCATTTTGGATTTTTATTTTGACCTCACTATCGGTTTTGTCACCCTCGAAAAATATGAAAACGACACCCATGATGAAATATTTGAAAATTTTCGCAGCCGCCATTTTGGATTTTTATTTTGACCCCACTAGCGGCTTTATCACCCCCGAAAAGCATAAAAACGACACCCATGATGAAATATTCGAAAATTTTCGCAGCCGCCATTTTGGATTTTTATTTTGACCTCACTATCGGCTTTATCACCCTCGAAAAGTATGAAAACGACACCCATGATGAAATATTTGAAAATTTTTGCAGCCGCCATTTTGGATTTTTATTTTGACCTCACTATCGGTTTTGTCACCCTCGAAAAATATGAAAACGACACCCATGATGAAAAACTTGAAAATTTTCGCAGCCGCCATCTTGGACTTTTATTTTGATCAAATCCAATCTTTTCTCATTTTAATATTAGTTTAGATATGAGTACTTGTATTACTATCGTAAGTATTCGTAAGCGTCCACGCGCACAATAGAAATGGGCCATCTGCAGCGAGCTAGTCAATAAACGCACACTGATACAATTCGTTCGTAAATATTTGCACTAACACAGACAGACACGCATAGTCGGTCGATAGCCGGAGCGTAGCAGCGAGCGACACAGCCATCCCGTCTCAATGCTAACGCACGACTGCCGCCCGCGCCCGCGCAGAGCCCCTCTGTAGCTCGATCTCAAAGTGGGGACATTTCCTTTGCAAATGTTAATTGATTTACATAAGCTAAGACAAATCTGTAGTACCTCTAACCATCGATTTTTCAGTGTAAAAATATTTCCAAACATCATAGCCGTTTAGAAGTAATATCGAATATCAGAAAAAAATAGCGTGTTGGTAAATATTTTTTTAAGGCAAAAGTATTAGCCATACGAAAAAATCCTTCTACAGAAATTTTGTTCATGAATCTATAGCTAACATATATTTTTTACAGATCTTTTAATCAAGCCGTTAATGAGAAATATTCTTCATAAAGTGACCGTATTACGGTACTAAACGAGAGTAAGGCCCTTAAATAATGACGATAATATTTCTTATAGGTGAATCCCATAATAAACGCGGTAACTGACGAGAGATACGAGGGGGCTCTGAAAGACGCGCGTGAGGTCGACAAACTGATCGAAGGCGGACTTACTGACGACTACTTCCTGAAGAAACCGTTCTTGGGTAAGTAGAAATTATTATTAATTATTTAATCATTAGTAAACATCTTACATTAGGAAGTAAGATGTCCTACTAATATTATAAACGTGAAAGTTTGCATGGATGGATGGATGTTTGATACTCTTTCACGCAAAAACTACTGAACGGACTGTTTATGATTGGCAATTTGGCACACAGATGGTTTATGACCAGGATTGACATAATAGGATACTTTTTATCCCGATATTCCCACGGGATCGAAACTTATGCGAGTGAAACCGCGGGGCGCAGTTAGTACATTTTATACAGTTTTTTAAATTTTCTCGTATCGGTGATTAAACACGATAATATAAAAAAAAGATTAGATATATTTTATTTAGGTCAACGACCGCTGGTAGATAGTGTTGTTACTTAAGTATGGGTTGAGAAAATGTGTTTTCATCGTATCGCTAAACAACTACTACAACTATGTAAAACAACTAAACGACGTTGAGCGGTTTTTCATAATATTTTGCACTTATCAATGCAGAAAGAAAAGGAAAGAAAATACATTTATTTAGTACAGAGTAAAAGACACCATACATCAGATAGCAACAAATAAAAAACAAAATAGAAAGTATAAAGACCGATGTAAGAAAATAGCAGGAAAATGTGCCTCGCTGCTGCACCAAAATGGCCCAGTTCAGCAAAAATGCCAGACAACTAGTGCCGTCAACCTGTTATGTGAGCTGACGGGTGTAAATCAGTTTTACACTGCAACGTGACGTGTGTATGCATACTTAAATAAGATAAATATGTGTCAGATATAAAATAGTAAAGCGCTTATTACACTAAACAATTTAAGGAATGCTAACTAGGAAGTCGGAAGCTAGTGATTACACTGCACTAAATTGGATTCTAAATCGGACAGACGACGCATTCAGTCAGACGCATTCGTGAAGAAGGATCGTACACAATTTAGTATAAGGTTCAGAAGTAAGGAGACAAATAAAGCACGGTATTACTTATTTCTTCGTTGTATTTCTCTCAATCACTCTATTAGTATTCATAATAACCAAAAACTCATGTCAAGTCCTCTAGTGTCAAGCCAGAATGCCGCCATTATTCCTTACATCCACAGACATGAAAATACCACAGATAAAATATAACACTTTTAAAATGATAACTATTCATAAAACAAATAAAATATAACATTAGGAAGTACTCATGGTGACTCCCCCATGAGTACCATGATTGATAAGATTGACAATAATTGCCAGTACTTTTTATCACAATGCTTCACAAAAGAACGTGGCTGTACTTGCCATAGGTACAGGTATACCTCTGCTTAAACCCACAGGAAATACAGGCGTAATGTCTTGTTATGTTGGCAAGATAAATACCCCATCTGCGTAACCAAATTTATCATTTGCGTAAGCGCATATTAAGCTACTCATTATGCCTCAGGCGTGGCCCGAGGGAATAGAAAATATGGTTTTCACATTGACACATCATTAATTGAAGTATTAAAGTCATATCTACATTGTATTTCTAACTTAAGTTGAAAGATATGAAGAAATGCTTTTTCATAATGGCTTCCATTGACACCACCACTTTTTACGTCAAAATAAGCTTTGTTTAACGCCTTGTCAACTTTTTAATCAAACTAGTTATTACCCACGGCTTCGCCTGCGTGGAGTTTGGAATAAGAAAACCCTCTTATAAACTTTCTTCATAAAAACTTGAGAGGTGTCAAGAGACGCCCGGATGGAACGAAGTATAACTGGCTTGCTTTCTATAAGAGAGAGAGAGAGAAACAGACAGAGAAACACGCGCACGCCGCACGGCTTACAACTATAGCAAAAAGTGTCGTTCCAACTTTTGGTCTTAATTTTTTCCGTCTAGCCCCCCCCATTCGCAACGCGCGATAAGGAACTTCGTTCCAAAAATATTATTTAGGTATCCAACTTTCATGGTAGGTACTTATAATATAATCGGTTAAACGTAGTTGGAGTTTATCAATCTCATATACAGACGCCAGCACATCAAGCTACTACAATCTGTCAAATTTCTTTAATAGATTTTCAACTTCATCGCTAAAGTATTAAGGTTCAAGTTTGATTGGGAAAATTTGACAGTTTCGGGTAGCATGACCTGCTGGCGCCTGCACAATATGGAGATGACAATACGACAGTAAATTAAAACAATGGGAATACAAATGGACAGGAGTATCTAGGAACTATCAAATAAATCCAAAAATAACACAAACACACCCCTACTCACACCCACATACACACACACTACACATACGTGAACAAGCTACAATAATTTTGTAACATCCTAGAAACTAAACTTTTCCTTTTCTTTTAATTATGTCTCAACATTGTAGATAGTAACCCATGGGAAGTTGCGAGATAACCCCATCACAAGTATCCTTATAACTTACTGGGGCCTCAATGTTGTGCTGTAGAACAATTGTATGAGAAACAATAAAATCTTTTTTTTATTGTAAGAAGATTGAGTTTTTCAAACAAACTAAATACATAGGTAGTAGTACCTAATAGGCCGTCTGTGGGTTTTGCCAATCTTTGACTACCTATAATGACTAAACTATTGGATATACAGGCTGGCAGGGACATCGACGCGCAAACTGTAACCATGGATTCAGCACATGAGTTTAGACCCGACCCCATAGCGTCGAAATTTTTCGTCTGTTATAAAAAAAAAATATTGCTGTTGTATACGTTTTGATCGCGTAGGTATTACGGTTTTCTATGAAGCAGAATATTTTTTTTTTTGATAACCGACTAAAAATATCTACGCTATGGGGTCTAAACTAATTTGCTGAATCCATGGTTCCAGTTTGCGCGTCTATGTCGCTGCCACCCTGTATTTAGTCGCAGACCGCATGGAGATCCGGTGTCAGTGTGTTATTTCCTGCGTTTTTTGTATACAAATCAAGATTCTACAATCAAATTTAAATACCGCAGCACCGCACTCCGGATCGGTTTCCGTTGCAGTGTGATAACCGCCTAAATCTGATTGGTAGTTCCAGAGATAACAAAAAGACTGGTGCCCAGTGGGAGCAGTGGTGGCCGAGTGGTAAAGGCCCCGATTTACGAGTTGTAGGTCGTAGGTTCGAACCCAGACAGGCGCTTTACCTTGCGTAAACGGTGAAGGAAAACATCGTGAGGAAACCGGCTGTCCTAGAACCAAAAATTCGAAGACATGTGACATCTACCAACCCGCACCGGGCCCGCGTGGTGGATTACGGCCGGAGTGGGCCGTAATCCACCTCTCACAGACAGAGAGGAGGCCTGTGTCCCAGCAGTGGGAACATTTATTTATTATTATTAATTACAACGGTTATACATCAGTAACAGTAATTAATTAATCAGCTACTCCCTAAATTTTGACGAGTTATGCGAACACAAATGTAGGGAACAGCTGATTTTTTTTTCGCGATTTCAGTTTTGGTCCCATAGTAAAAGTTGTTCATAATGATGAATACAATGACCTCTTAAGAGGTTGCTGGTGTTTTACAAATAGCCCTGTATATTTATGTTCTGTAATTTGTATAGTGTACAATAAAGAGTATTCTATTCTATTTGGATGAATCTGTCGGTCAACACGTCACAATCGGGTAGGTCAAAAATAAGGGCATTGATTGCGCTTCTCATGCGACACAATGATGATAATGATGAAACAAAAAGACTAAACAAGCAAAACAAAAGACAAAGACAAAACAAGACAAAAGACAAGACGAAACAAAAGACAAAACAAGACACAAGACAAGACAAAACTCTTTCCCCCTTATTACAAAACAAGGTTTTTTTTCGATCAGGTTTAAAACCACTGACCCAGTTATTGAATTAAGAACCCAACTGTTATAGAAATGGAGTTCTTTATACAAAAATGACAGCTTAGTTCGGTGCTAAGTTGTCATTTTAGTATTAAGAACTTTGCCTAAATCGAAATAAAGTTCGAAATACAAGTACTGGCTCAATAGTTTAGGCTAGAACTAAAGTTAGGTTTCGTTTTATAATAAGACGGTTTAGGTTTATCTATATATATAAAATTCAAAGTCCTGACTGACTGACTGACTGACTGACTGACTGACTGACTGACTGACTGACTGACTGACTGATAGATCAACGCACAGCCTAAACCGCTGGTCCTAGAGACATGAAATTTGGAGGGTGTGTTCTTCGTGAAGAGTAGGCATCCACTAAGAAAGGATTTTTCGAAATTCCACCCCTAAGAGGGTGAAAAGGGGGGAATTCGTTTGTATGAAAAATCTTATTCCTTGAGTTAATAAACTTGAAACTTGGCACGAATACTTATCTAAATAAATTATGAAGATTGTAAGTTTTTTTTTCTTCTAAACTACCCCCTAATAAGGGATTGGGGGGTTTCAAAGTTTGTATGGAAGAATTTTAGCGCGCAGTCCGAGCTACTCGAAACTCAGTATTTATTCCTAATATTGAAAGTAAAGAATAATGTGTATCAGGGTTTTTTGAAAATCTACCCCTGACGGGCTGAAATGGGGTAGTCAATTTTTCAGGGGATGATTTTACTGCATGGCTTGATTAACTCGAAAATTTGTATAAATAATCTTTGAATCAAGTTATGAATAATCCCAAACGATTTTTCAAAATTCCACCCCTGTGGGGGTGAAAAGCGGGGGATACAGTTTGTATGAAAAATCTTATTCCTTGAGTTAATAAACTTGAAACTTGGCACGAATACTTATCTAAATAAATTATGAAGATTTTCAGTTTTTTTTTCTTCTAAACTACCCCCTAATAAGGGATTGGGGGTTTCAAAGTTTGTATGGAAGAATTTTAGCGCGCAGTCCGATTTACTCGAAACTCAGTATTTATACTTAATATTGAAAGTAAAGAATAATGTGTACCAGGGTTTCTTGAAAATCTACCCCTGACGGGCTGAAATGGGGTAGTCAATTTTTCAGGGGAGGATTTTACTGCATGGCATGAATAACTCGAAAATTAGTATAAATAATCTTTGAATCAAGTTATGAATAATCCCAAACGATTTTTCAAAATTCCACCCCTGTGGGGGTGAAAAGCGGGGGATACAGTTTGTATGAAAAATCTTATTCCTTGAATTAATAAACTTGAAACTTGGCACGAATACTTATCTAAATAAATTATGAAGATTGTCAGTTTTTTTTTTCTTCTAAACTACCCTCTAATAAGGGATTGGGGGGTTTCAAAGTTTGTATGGAATAATTTTAGCGCGCAGTCCGATTTACTCGAAACTCAGTATTTATACCTAATATTGAAAGTAAAGAATAATGTGTATCAGGGTTTTTTGAAAATCTACCCCTGACGGGCTGAAATGGTGTAGTTAATTTATCAGGGGAGGATTTTACTGCATGGCTTGATTAAATCGAAAATTAGTATAAATAACTTTTGAGTCAAGTTATGAATACATACCAAACAATTTTTTTTAAATTCCACCCCTATTGGGGTGAAAAGCGGGGATACAGTTCATATGAAAAATCTTCTTCATTAGGTTAATAAACTTGAAACGTTTCAAGAATACTCGCCTAAGTACTTAGGTAATAAAGTTTATCATTATAAGTTTTTAAAAACTACCCCTCAAAGGAGGATATAGGGGTGATAAGTTTGTGTGGAAGAAATTGAATGCGCGGTCCGAGTAACTCGAAACTCAGTATTGATACTTTTAACAGAAAATAATTAATAATAACTAGGTAATAAGTATGTAAAGTTGTCGAAAATTTACCACTGACGGGACAAAAAGGGGTAAGTAATTCAGTTATTAAGGGGAGCATTTGAACTTGAAACTGTATGTTACATTTTCATGCCTAAATCACTGAACTTCTGATGTGGCATAGAGATAGATGGCAGCCTGGGGAAGCACATACATTTTATCCTGTTAGCACGTTCCCGTGGGATAATTTCCGACATCCACGCGGGCGAAGCCGCGGGCAGAAGCTAGTTACTAGTATAGATTACTTTCCATCTCCTAAGAAACTTTATGCACACATCAGAATGAAATATTTCCCTTCGAAAGTAAGTCTGTTCTCAATGACAAACGGGCTGTGATATAATAGAAAGTGTAATTATATAATTTCATCTCTAATTAGTGCTGTATTTCATCAGTAAATATTAGGGTAATTAGTTACCGTTATTGTATTATAATTATATTATATTATTATTTTTGTAATTAATCTCTCGGTTTCTTAATGCAATTAAATCTAGACTCATATAAGATGTAACGGAAAGTGCGAAAAATGAAATGGCTAGAAAGGGGGTGACTACCGAGATGACGACTAATAGAAAAGTTTGGAAGAAAAAGACATTTCGCGCCGACCACAAATAAATGGATGGATATGGGCTGGAGAATGATAAAGGGATGAAGACTCGTCATAAAAACTTGTCTAATTTTGATGTAGTTGTTTAACGACATCTGGCCCCATATTATTGTGTAGCTTATTTTGGGTAATCTTGGCCCTTCGTACGGTACAAATCAAAAGTCATTTATTCAAATTAGGCTGAGAATCAGCACTTTTCGAACGTCAAAATTACAAAATACGTACGGCTTACAAACCCCGCCGATAAAAAAACGTGTCTGTCAACAAGCTTCCATAGTGATCTGGATCCATGCAACAAATACAATACAAATATTTTATGGGATCAAAAACATACTACAATTTTTGTGTACAGACGCCAGCAGGTCAAGCTACCCGAAACTGTCAAATTTTTCCAATCAACCTTAAACCTTAATGATTTAGCGATAAAGTTGAAAATCTATTAAATAAATTTGACAGATTGTAGTAGCTTGATGTGCTGGCGTCTGTACGTTAATGTTGTAGTTATAGGTAGAAACTAGACATAAACATTAATAATACCTAATAAAACTAGAACTAGACATTTGTTAATAATAGTTGTAGGTAGCAGTATAAAAGGGTGTGTGGGGGGGTGTGTGTGTGTGTGTGAGGGTTGTGTATGTATGTGAGTGAGTGTGTATTATGTGAAGGAGGGGTTTGGAGGTGCGTCCGTCTGTGTGTGTGGGAAGGGTGCGTATATGTGTAGGTTGAGGATGTGATTTGAATATAATTAAGTAAGACTGACGACCGTGCGCCTACACAAGGTGAATAAACCGTAGTTTTAGATTATAATTCTGTAAATACATATTTGTTACGGTACACATCAAGCTATGCAAAACCAGTATTGGCTGACCGTTCATTGTGAGAAAATATCATACAAAGTGAGGCCAAGACAAACTGGTTTTGTATAGCTTGACGTGTAGCCGTGTGTACAACTTAGTACTGACCAGCAAATTGCAAAAAACGTAAGAAAATTTGAATTTTGAGGGCTACCTTGGAGCATCCACCTTAAGCATTCCTAGATCAATATCGATAGAAATCATACTTATTAATATAACATATCACTCATAGGTGTCCCGTTCACGGCTAAGGAAAGCCATGCAGTGTCGGGCATGCTGCACACGCTGGGTATCCTGGCCCGCAAGCATGTGCGCGCGCACGAGGACGCCGAGTGCGTGCGACTGATGAAGGAGGCGGGCGCTATTCCCGTAGCTGTCACTAATGTCCCGGAGATTAATAAGTGGTGAGTGATTGAGTTATGTGGCAAGCGACATCGCGGCTGGCCCAGACGAAGATGGCTGGACTCCTCCACAAGAACTGGTCCTCAGAAGCTTTAAACAGAGAGAAATGGAAGGAGGCCATTGCCCTGCAGTCGAACATCACAGATTTTTCATAATAGTAATAATAATAGAGTGAAATGTAAACGGTAAAACATTTTTCTGTTTGCAAGTTGACCGGCGATGTAAAATACAGGGTGGCAGGGACATCGACGCGCAAACTGTAACCATGAATTCAGCACATGAGCTTAGACCCCATAGCGTCAAAATTTTTCATCGGTTATTAAAAAAAAAATTGCTGTTCCATACGTTTTGACTTTTCTATGACACAGAAGATTTTTTTTTTTTGTAACCGACGAAAAATTTCTACGCTATGGGGTCTAAACTCATGTGCTGAATTCGTTCATGGTTACAGTTTGCGCGTCGATGTCCCTGCCAGCCTGTATACAAGATGAATTTAAATTAATGACTGAATTTATACTCAATCGGAAATGGGACACCTAATGCCTATTTTTGACTTTTGGAGGAAGTTGATCGTCAAATGTTACTCGTTGTTCACACGAAGGCGGACAGTTTGACAGTAATAGTACCTTCTGTCCAACATTGGCCATCTTTTTCTTTCTATTTCATTAAGAAAAGTACAGAAGATAAATATTAGTTTAGTCCTGTCAAATTAAAATACTCCATAGACAAGTAAAAAATCAGCTACTAAAAATACGTCAATTTACGTCAGGCGCTGACTAATGTGACAGGACTAAACTAATATCGTGTCAAATTAGTCAGCGCCTGACGTAAATTGACGTATTTTTAGTAGCCATGTTTTTAATCACGACTAAACTGTCTATGGAGTATCTTAACTTGACAGGACTAAACTAATATTTTATCTTCTGTCCTTTTCTTAATGAAATAGAAAGAAAAAGATGCACTGAACTTAAATTTGTTTAGTTAGTGAACAAGGGAATCGGCGCAATTCGGATTACTAATCTGAACAAGCATTATAAATAAAATAAATAAATAAATATTCCTGGACATTTCACACAGCGCCATCTAGTCCCAAGCTAAGCAACCTAATGCTTGTGTTATGGTAACAAGATGGCTGATAAACTACTTATATACATTTTTTTTTTTTTGTAAATACATACATATTATAATAGCCATATCATAATAGATAGAAAAACACCCAGACTCGGAACAAATACATGTAGGTCATACAAATATTTGTTCCGTGCGGGAATCGAACCCGCGACACGCAGCGCAGCAGTCAATCGCTTAACTACTGCGCCAACCGTGCCGTCAAGCATTGTTTATCACAATTGGTATTTACCTACTTTTTCGTTTAGTACACATCTCCTTTTGTTAATTATGATCCAGGATGGAGAGCCGTAACTACGTGTACGGCCAGACGTGCAACCCGCACCACACGGGCCGCACTGCGGGCGGCTCTAGCGGCGGAGAGGCGGCCTTGCATGCGTCCATCGCTGTGCCCATCTCACTGTGTTAGTATCATCAGAATTTGTAATAAATTAGCTCTTTAAATTTAGGGACCCCTGTAATTATGACAGCTGTACAACTTTCTAACCAAATATTACAAAAGCTTACTATTTTAAGTAGGAAATTTTATTTTAAACTAGCTTCTGCCCGCGGCTTCGCCCGCGTGGATGTCGGAAATTTACCCACGGGAACGCGCTAACAGGATAAAATGTATGTGCTTCCCCAGAATGCCATCTATGTCGCGGGCCCTTTGTGGCTAATTACAATAGAAAACCAATTGTGTCTCATTAGTGGTGATTAAGAGGGTACATAGATGATATCTTTACCTAAGTACCTAACTAATTTAAAAAAAAACTCAATAACAGAAAATTAAATACCTACCTACCTAAATAAACCTATTTCTGATGATAACTAATCTAAACTCAATAAATAAGCAAAATCCCTAATAACGAATATCTATACGAATGACTAAACCTACCTAACAGTATTATAAAATAACCTACGGTCACTACGTACACTATCAAATATACTACCTATACTTTAAAATTAAAATCTATACCTACGACTCATATAAAAATAAACCTAAATAACTCTAAAAACTAAAAGGAATAAAAATGAACTCCACTGCGGGTGACCCAACCTACGACAAACTTAGTATTTGCGGTTGGTACAGTACAGACAGTGGTAATCGGGTATAGGGATCGAACCGCAAAATTAAGTTTGTTTTTTATTGTATATACTTTTCCGGGATAAAAAGTACCCAGTGTGGTGCCCAGGATATTAAAGAATAATTATACCAAGTTTCATCGTAATCAAACCGGTAGTTTTTGCGTGATGCCTGAACAAACAGACAGACAGACAGACAGACAGACAGACAGACAAAAATTTTTTTAATCACATTTTTGGGTTCGGTGTCGGTCAAGTAACACCCCCTGCCATTTATTTTTTGGATATTTTCAATGTACAGAATTTTCACTTCTACAGATTTATTATAAGTATAGATAGGTTTAATTCCTAACAAGGGCTTCCGCTAGAGCAAGGAATAAAGAAATGCAGTAGTAGTGTAGGTCATGTGCATTGCCTTGGGTGTTGCAGATGGTGTTACAGTAGGCAGTTATGATCACTATCACATGGGTCGTCGACTTGTTTGTCATTCAATAACATATGTACCGTGTGCTAAAATAGATACCTTTTTTTTGGGTTTATCATCAAATAACTTCTCCCACTCAGGGATTTCAGGCTTTTACTGACTAAAGTCCGCAAACCCGCGCCTACGGTGGCCGGGAATCGGCTCTCAGTTCCCGACGTCCAGGGTGTCTCATGCGGCGACTAGGGGCGTGAGGGCCCGAAGATTGCCTCTCCCTCACGCGCTCCGCCTCCTCTTTCGCGATCGCGAGCATTCCTCCTTCGCAGAAGGAGGTGAGGGCTTCCCATGCTCTCTGGCTCCGTACCAAGATAGCCCTTTCAAGTGTTGAGAAAGGCCTTATGGCCCTTGGCGCCGGGCGCCACACGATGCAACAAACTCCCCAGCAGTGTTGGAGATAATCACCAGGGGAGTTGGTTGCGCCACTTCTTCTCCTCAGCTAAAGCACTATATAGGCAGTCGTGAAGGGCGGGCGTTTTGGGGGACTGTCTAATGTATTTTTGTCGTAGTTTGAATAAATGAGAGGGGTCCGTGGCTAAATAATAACAGCCGCACAGGTCGATCGGTTAGGTTAAGCTACGCTTGCCGCGGTTGGTCTGTGGATGGTTGACCATCTTTACATACATACCGAGACCCCTCCGTGCCTCGGAAAGCACGTTAAGCCGTTGGTCCCGGCTGTCATTCGTGGATCTTTGACAGTCGTTACGGGTAGTCAGAAGCCCGAAAGTCTGACAACCAGTCTTACCAAGGGGTATCGTATTACCCAGTAACTGGATTGTGGAGGTCAGATAGGCAGTCGCTCCATGTAAAATACTGGTATTCAGCTGCATCCGGTTAGACTGGAAGCCGACCCCAACCTAGTTGGGAAAAGGCTAGGCAGAAGATGATGATGAGTTTGAATAAATGACTTTTGATTTTGAACAAATCAAATGTGTGTAGATAAACGTATTGCTGTGTATTTTCAGGCTCTGATATTGGTGGGTCTACACGCATGCCCGCGTTCTTCTGCGGACTGTACGCGCTCAACCCGACTTCCGGACACACCAGCTTGAAAGGTATGTTTTATTCGAAGATAGCTGTTACCTACACGAGAGGAGAACACCGGCATTATAACATACCGACGACCTATTCTGTAAGAATCCCAACGAGAAAACGTTGGTGAAGTTAGCTTAAAGTGACCTGTCACTAGTGCCAAGTCCTAGCCTCAGGTGAAATCAGTAAGTCAGCTCACTTCACCTAAGTTTTCTCGGTGTGATTTTTACAGAATATAAATGATAAATTGGAAGGAGGACGCGAAGGCTCGCGAAAGATGGAGGGAGTGGAGAGAGGCTAACATTAAAAAAAAAACGGGTTGCACTCCGGGAGTGCCGGCAGAAGTGAAAGCTTGAATATTAACGTTGTGCATTTTTGATATTTTGGAATGCGGCCTACTCTCCCTCCGTCTTACGAATTTTCGATCAGGTCACGTGTCCTGACGCGAGCTCCGTCTTACGAATTTTCGATCAGGTCACGTGTCCTGACGCGAGCTCTGTCTTACGAATTTTCGATCAGGTCACGTGTCCTGAAGCGAGCTCTGTCTTACGAATTTTCGATCAGGTCACGTGTCCTGACGCGAGCTCTGTCCTACGAATTTTCGATCAGGTCACGTGTGCTGACGCGAGCTCCGTCTTACGAATTTTCGATCAGGTCACGTGTCCTGTCGCGAGTTTAACATTTTTTACCCATTACAAAAAAAGTGCACAACACCGCTAAAGAAGACACACTCAAAAAAAAGATAAATGATTAATTTTCTGTAAGTAGGTTTGTACAAACACTTTTACACGTCAATCATATTTTAAAACTAGATGAGGTCGGCGTTTCCTATCTGACTAGTCTGAGAAGAAAGGCCGAAACAAACTCAGACGTCACAGTCTCTTTTAAAGTCCAGACATACCTAATCTTGTTCAGATCATGTGAAGACCATGTAGATTGGTGTCTGAAATGGTCCTTTGAAGAAAGAACCATACATATAGATTGAGTGGACCTGTCCAGTCAGTGCACGCATTTGTCAGAAATCGTGCAGCTCAACTCGGAACTTGAGGAGCTCAACGATTCGACGAACATATCAGAGGGGCAATTCTCGTAATTTTGAGAACGTTCACAGTCTGATCTCAGTCTCAATCTGTCAAAAATACGTCTAATTTCCCTACATCTTGACAGGTTTTTGACATTTGTTTGTCGCCGAGATGAAACTGCGACTAGATTTTGAACGTTTTATTTACGAGTATTGGCCTTCTGCTGATTATCCTTTTCTTGTCTCCAGGTTCAGCCCTCCGCACCGGAAAGGAGAAGTCGATGGCGTCCATCGGTTTCGTGAGCCGTCACGTTTCGGACCTCATACCGCTCACTAAGATCGTCACCGCTGAGAAGGCGAAGGACTTGAACCTGGATAGAGTAGTTGATGTTAAAGTAAGTTGCATTATTGTTGCTAGCAAGACTGAAGGCCACCTGATGAGACACCTGTGCGCAGTGCATGTGTTGTTGCCGGGTGTCTCCGTGTATATTATTGATTTAAACTTTTCGCACACAAAAGGTACAGACGCTAACTGGTGAAGTTACCCGAAACTGTCAAATTTTCCCAATCAACCTTGAACCTTAATGCTTTAGCGATAAAGTTCAAAATCTATTAAAGAAATTTAACAGATTGTAGTAGCTTGATGTGCTGGCGTGTGTACAAAGGTGGACTTAAATATATTTTAGGCTATATAGGGATAGTATTTCTTAAGTTGTATTGTATAATGCTCCTAATCTGTTTGTTTGTGTCTTAGGTAATAAAATAATAGTAATCGATTTGTGTGCATATAGCAACTGAAGTATTACTTCGTGGAGACAGCTCAGGATCTGCGCGTGAGTCCCATCGCTGAAGACATGCGCGCCGCCATGAACAGGTATGTTATAAGTAAACATTCATCTCCAATTGCTGCCTCTGCACTTCGCATCATAATACTTTACACACACAAGTTTACCGCGCAACTGGCATATATACGACGGCCCGACATGAATCATCGGGCAGATGCCCACCGAACACAACATCAGGTCGGAGAATCCTCCCTTTTCTGTGGAGGATGAGTGAACTTGACACCCTGTTCCTCATACCTGTATAATATCTAACTCAAAAAACCCTTCACCATTCCAGAGCCATAACCAAGCTAACAGAAGACGCAACAAGCTCAGACAAGGCCCCGCAGCCCTACTACCACGCGGGCTTCAACCACATGTTCGTGCTGTGGCGCTACTGGATGACGCACGAGGAGGATAGCTTCGCCAAGCTGCTCACCAACAACCTGGGGACTGCTTACTTTTGGAAGGAATTTCCTAAGAAGGTGAGCTAACAATAGATATAGAGTAAAATGACAATTGTTTTATCAATTATCATCAAATCAGCCGAAAGCTCAGAGAAGCCTATATGGACTACAGGATACACCACCGGACATACATAGGTACTGTATACACAAATTCATTACTCACAGTAATACGTACTTAGGTTTTGGAGTTGCCTCTACGAGATGGGGTGAATATGAATGAACCACCGTAATTATAATATTGTAAATAAATCAGTTTTAATGTTAGCTCAAAATTGAAATAAATACCTACCTACCTATAGGTCTCCCCAAAGTATTTTTTCCAAACAAATCACACATCCCAAATTTGGACGGCACGGTTGGCGCAGTGGTTAAGCGATTGGCTGCTGCGCTGCGTGTCGCGGGTTCGATTCCCGCACGGAACAAATATTTGTATGACCTACATGTATTTGTTCCGAGTCTGGGTGTTTTTCTATCTATAATATGTATGTATTTACAAAAAAATGTATAAAAAGTAGTTTATCAGCCATCTTGTTACCATAACACAAGCATTAGGTTGCTTAGCTTGGGACTAGATGGCGCTGTGTGAAATGTCCAGGGATATTTATTTATTTATTTACTAAAACTCTAATTGTCTGACCGACAGCGCACAGCCAACATCTGATCCGCTATGTCTAGAAGCACGAGAGTTCCTTTTATAACAGAGGTGAGCAGTAAGGAAGGATTTTTGAAAATTCATGTCCTAAAAAGTTTAAATATGGGATGAAAATTTGTATAGAAGTTCGTCATTCTTGCCGATGGGAAACTCCATCGGGGGGCGCACAATGGCTTGTAATAACAATGAAAAAGGATAAATTAAATCTTCTTAGCGTGACAATAATAATAATATAATAATATCCCTGGACATTTCACACAGCGCCATCTAGTCCCAAGCTAAGCAACCTAATGCTTGTGTTATGGTAACAAGATGGCTGATAAACTGCTTATATAATTTTTTTTTTGTTTGTAAATACGTACATATTAGCGCGCGCGCGCTTAGACTTAAGTTTGCAATGTACAAATTATAAAGTAACAGTGTACTCATTGTTGAAAAGCCTAATAAATAAATATATATTATAGATAGAAAAACACCCAGACTCAGAGCAAATACATGTAGGACTTACAATATTTGTTCTGTGCGGGAATCGAACCCGCGACACGCAGCGCAGCAGTCCGATCGCTCAGCCACTGCGCTAACCGTGTTGTCAATAGCAATCTAAATGGACTCGGCCCAGAATTCGGCTACTTGTTCGGCGCCATCACCAGCGTCCATCAGTTCCTGTGACGTGCAGCTGACAGGACACGCAGGACATGATATTAATTAAATTTTATAAAAATTATATACATTACATAATTTTGTGTTTTTGTTTCCCAGTTGGTAGGTATGTCTGAGTACACGCTACCTGCTATCCTGAAGCTGGCGGACGACCAGGTGCTCCCACCTGTCAACAAAGAGTGGGCAGAGAAACTCACCACGGAGCTGAAGGATGATCTCATTGTGAGTACACCATACTTAATTATTACTGCTGCTATCAGAAGTCCCTATCTCATTTCAGCGACACTTAAAGAAATTGTCTAAAATGAAGAGGAATTAGAGGTATTTTCGACAGGTTGAGACAGATCAGAATACGAATGTTCTTAAAAATACGGGAATTGTCCCTGAGATAACAATGCTCTGTGTATCCAAAGCACTATCAAAATAACGTTTATAGATCCCACCTAGTCCCCGTAATATCAGTCTCGTGTGAAATTGTGAATATTCAGAACTTTGTTTCTGAGTTACCACATTGTAGTATCACATATGGAACGGTAGATGTGGAGGTCAGATAGGCAGTCGCTCCATGTAAAATACTGGTATTCAGCTGCATCCGGTTAGACTGGAAGCCGACCCCAACATAGTTGGGAAAAGGCAAGGCAGATGATGATGATGAAGATATGGAACGGTAGATGGTGTGAGGTGTAAGGTATTTGTGTCTACTTATAATATTCCGTAATGTGGATATGCGCTTATATGAATAAACCAGTCAGCTATCCATCTCCTTGTTTAATTGACGTCCCATTTGGCGACGAGCAATTCGAATTCCAATTGCGTGTTAAATTGTAATTAACAATGCCGATCGGTCGACTAGAACCATTTGACATAAATACGAAGCAGTGGCTGTCGTATATTCGCCGCCGGGTCAAGCAGTACATATTACTAAATGAGATAAAAGTAAACTTGTGTGTGCTCTCTCTACTCGTTAATGTGCGATGCGATCTATGTGCTCCGGCGGATCCAGAGACAAAGACATTTGACCAACTCGTACGTTTGGTGACCGATCACCTAGAACCACAAAGATCGGGAGATTGCCGAGCGTCACATGTTTCGCTTTTGTTGTGCAATTCATCAGAAGTCTCATCTCAGATGACTGTTTTTGCCACGTTTCCTGATGGCACCGACTGCTACACAGTCTGTTAGTACCTACCTAATATGAGTACGTCACCACCACCACCATTGCTCTCAAAAACGGTGAAGGAAAACATCGTGAGGAAACCGGCATGTCCTAGAACTAGAAGAAAAGGGAGGATCCTCCGACCAGACGGGTGTTGTGCCTGGCGGGGAACTGCACAACGACTGATGTCGGGAAGTTTGTATGTATGCTAATTGCGCGGTAAACTCTGCTTGCGAGATGCAGGATTTGCGTGACGTCAGTATGACGCGTTGTTCGCATGTGGCGTAGTAGATACCGATACAATTATATTTTTATATCGTTTACAGAAACTGCTCGGCGACGATGGCGTGTTACTATTCCCTTCGAGCCCGACGGTGGCGCCGTACCACTACTCGCCCATCGTGCGTCCCTTCAACTTCGCGTACTGGGCCGTCATCAATGCGCTACAGTTCCCGTCCGCACAGGTATTCATTTAGATTTTTGAGGCCGAATGATTTCCTGAAAGAAATAGTCTAATTTGTACACTCACAATTATAAATGAAGACATACATTTACCTATTTGTTGATACTACCATGGAACAAGAAATAAATCTTCGTATAGCACCAAAACTCTCGCTCCGAACGCACAGACACTATAAGTTAACAGTTTTGGGGATGTTTCAGGGTGTATAATACACCCAGTTTCGCTTTTAAACGAGTTATTATTCTTTGTTTAGTTATATTCACTAATATTAGATTCGGTTTATTAATTTCGTCCTATTAACATACATATATTATATTATATCTATACATATAAAAATGAATCCCTATTTCCCTTGGTCACGCCATAACTTGTGAACGACTTTACCGATTTCATCCATATTTTTTTTAAAGTTTTCTAATACATTGTAGAAGGTTCTTACGGATTTTTTTTTAAGAAAGTTGCTTCACGCGGACGATGTCGCGGGCAAAAGCTAGTATCTAAAGAACATGTGGAAGGACTTAAGTCTTACAGTTCGAAATTATTCAAGAAAAACTTTTCATTTTTATAACCTCAACACTAAAACTATTTTCTATATTTTCCAGGTCCCTCTAGGCCTGAACAGCGACAAAGTTCCCCTCGGCATCCAAGTGGTAGCGGCTCCCAAGCAGGAAGCTCTCTGTGCGGCGGTGGCGCAGCACCTGGGCGAAGCGCTAGGGGGGGCCGCCCCGCCCTGCAAGATACTAGAATAAACTAGAATATACAGTTTGCCGGTCTGAAGTAGGCTACAAACAACTGCGCAGTATTCAATATCTATACTAAAACAGCTGCGCGGTATTCGCATAGGAAAGCCAGGGGGCCTACTCCGAAGTGCAAAGTGCGAATGCTCGGATCGGACCGACACATGGCCGAACCGAATAGTATTGAAATATGGGAAAATAGTTCGGATCGGCTCAGTTGGGTCGGGACCATAGTCAACATTCGAAAGAGTGTAGGATCGGAACCGACCGAACCAAATTGTAACTTCGTAGCAGGAAACGGCCGAACATTCGGCCGATACTACTTCGGAGTAGACCCCCTGGTTTAGGGGCGGCAAACTTGCCTGACGCGAAGTTTAGTTGGGATGTTATACAGGGTGTAAAAAGATCATTACAAAGCTGTCATCTATGTTATTTTCACATCAAACTAAATACAAAAATAATTCCTGGGAAACAACTTACATTTTTGGTGTGAAAAATCCCTTTTGGCAGTGGGCCACGCAATGTAACGCACGCGAAACATTGTGCTTATACGTAAATGCAGTAGTACAAGAATTGTGGGGGTATTTAAGGTGGATGCTCCAAGGTAGCCCGCTAAATTCAAATTTTCTCACGTTTTTTGCAATTTGCTGGTTAGTACTAAGTTGTACGTTGATTAAAATATGATTCGCGGCCGTCACAAATATGTATTTACAGAATTAGAATCAGTAATACAACTTGTTAAGTTAGCATAATCCTAGAATGTCAAGATTTCATGAAATAGTCATTCAGTAGGATTACCTGATCTTAAAGAGTTGTGTTGATGACTTTAATGATTATAATTCTGTAAATACATATTTGTTACGGCCGCGAATCATATTTTAATCAACGTACAACTTAGTACTGACCAGCAAATTGCAAAAAACGTAAGAAAATTTGAATTTCGCGGGCTACCTTGGAGCATTCAACTTAAAGTAAAGTTAAAACTGTAGTCGTAAAAAAAAGTTGGAACGTAAACCGTCAATATTTCCGCAACCAGGTTATGGTCCAATATAAAAAAAAATAGTCACAATGACGGGAAGAACAAGTGACTCTCGGCTTCATTAAGCGTCTTTTTATAGTCCATTATATTATTATGAAAAAACCTCCAACACCATTACGCAAATTTTGTCCGAAACAGCGCAGATACTTTGCAAAGTCGGAACAGGACCCTAATTGCGTAACACACAATCAATCTCAAACTGAATAATTTTGAAGCAAATTGCTAATCCATTGCTTCATAAGTTCGAAAAATTTGTCTGCTCAACACGTAAATAACGCAATGAATGTTGTTGAACTGTCAAAATGAAACCGATTCCGATTGATCGTGTGTTACGCAATTAGGGTGCAGACATCTCATCAGCTGAATCACAATGGGGCATGTTATATTGTCAATAATATCACGATACCGTGGTAATATTGATGGTATAATAGGCCGTATCACGGTATCGTGCTCAATAATTGCGATATCGCGATATTAGGATCGTGATAATATTGACAAATGTAACATGCCCCATTAATTGCTGATACAGTGCCCTTGATGAAAGGATAATTGTATTAATAGTAGCAATTTACTGTCCTAAAATCAGTGTAATCATTATGAAATAAGTATAATTTGCTTGCGTGCATAATAATTATTATAATGGATAAAAAAATACAAGGTGGCAGGGACGCCACCTTGTATTTTTTATTTATTTATAAGTAATTTAATTTTTGATTCCGGTGAGCCGATAAGGTTTTATGACATTCAAAGTCGCATTTATATTTTTAAGCAAGATGTGATAGGTGATTTCCAATATTATTATAATTTTCAAATATTATTTTATTACTTGCTTATGTTTTTAAAGTTGTAGCAAATGAGGTGCTGGATAAAGAAATAAAAAGTTATTGTTGTGGTATAATAAGTTAAAAATATGAATTTGTATGGAGAACATGAGTTACTAATTATTTATTTATATATATTTTAAAGAGCAGTGACGGCCCTGTGGTAGCGGCCGCGACTTACGATTTGTAGGCCATAGGTTCGAATCCGAACAGGCGCGTTAATTTGTGTAAATTATTAAATCAGCATAGCTCTCAAAACGGTGAAGGAAAACATCGTGAGGAAACCGGCAAGTCCTAGAACCAAACATTCTAAGACATGTGACATCTACCAACCCGCACTGGCCCAGCGTGGTAGATTAAGGCCCACTCCCTCTCACAGAGAGGAGGCCTGTGTCCCAGCAGTGGGAACATTATAGGCTGAATACTTTATGTATAAATTTTTAATATATCTGATGGCTTTAGCATGTTTAAGTACCTACATAATCAACGTATATTGTTTTAAGTACATACTTAACGTTAATTTCTTATTTAATGCAAGGTGTTACAATATAAATATTTTTGTACACTATAAATCAAAAGGATAACAGCCGTACGGGTCGGTTGAAGGTTAAGCGACGCTTACCGCGGTCGGTTCGTGGATGGGTGACCATCCATTACATATCGACACCCCTCGGTGTCTCTGAAAGCACGTTAAGCCGTTGGTCCCGGGTGTCATTCGTAGATCTATGACAGTCGTTATGGGTCAGTCAAAAGCCCAAGTTTGACAATCAGTCTTACCAAGGGCTATCGTGTTACCAGGTAACTGGGTTGTGGAGGTCAGATAAGCAGTCGCTCCATGTAAAATATATAATGTAATGTATTCAGCTGCATCCGGTTAGACTGGAAGCTGACCCAAGGTACAAGGTATTGTTTTGCAACCTCGTCAAATTCAAGGAGGTAACTATGCTACTGATTCTCGACATGAATCAATAATAAAATAAGTAGGTATTTTTTTTTTAATTTTCGGAAGCGTTTGTGGGGCACGCATATTAAAACGCGGCCTGTCAGAGACCGCACTGTAACTGCCCTTTTACACACACATAAAAACGCGGCCGCTTTTACAATACAATAACGCTATTCTGTTCTTTGAAAGTGGTGTATTTTGAAATACTGTCAAACTTAAATAACTAAAAAAAAAGTATGTATTCATTATTTACCAGGGATCGTAATATTATTTGATTCTTTATGTCTTTCCTAGCAGCCTCCTGAAATTTGACGAGGATGCAAAACAACAGGTTGTATAGTTGGGACAGATTGATTGACTATAAATCAACCTAATTTTAAGCACCGTTTTGTAAACAATGCAGTTCTATCAACGTATTGTCAGCTGATTTGAGTTGATTGATATTTTTTTTATTGACGCCATCACCCGCACCAAATGATACGACAGATAATTTATTGGTGCTCATTACAATGCAAATCTATTATAGAATCTATTTATACACATTTTACACCTTGTATGATAATCATAATTAATTATGAGACTGATATGTCAATTATTTAAACGGTGGAGGCTATGCAGTGAAACTGTGCTTAATCAATAAAATATATTTTCTTCTAATACCGCGCTGTTTTTATTTTATGAAAATGCGTCACCCTTTTATTTATGTTTAGAGAATTATTTCACCTTATCCCATGTTCAGAATCGAGTAGGTACTAGTTAATTATTATTCTCTTTGATCTAGTAGAAACGAATTCAATTTGTAATGGCCAGAGAAAAAACTAAATGACAAGTACCAGGGTTGCACGACCCAATAGAAGATTATTTTAACGATAGGTGAGGTATTTGGAGAAAGCTAATAGCATGTTTCTGATTTAAGAAAATTAACAGTTTCAACTGATTACTCTTATGTAAGTTTTTTACATTTTACTGTTGAGAATCGAATTTTGCGAAATATCGAACCCACTTTGATTTATACTATTACGTAAAAAACAGGCAAAACGATGCTGTCCACTCTACTTTTCGTTTATTGTTTACTTTGACGTAGTTCAAAATTCAAAGAAATGAGAGTAACAAAACATGACTGAAACAATGTCGGGAGCTTGAGACAAATCTACTACTTGTGTAGCATTTGATTAAAACACGTTCCCCTATTCATCAGAGGCTTCAGAGGACAAGACAATTCTGAGGGGACGGCGCGTACGCAGTCCCCACTATCAAAAATAACGCATCCGAGTTATCCGCATTAGGGATAATCGCAAGGGTCAACCCAACCGCAGTGCAATGGGAAGGTCTCGCCCTGGGGGAACCGCCTTAGTGATCACGGTGTCCCCTATGCCAGGTAAGTATGAATTCTTTACGGAAATTCACGAGGGTCGTTCAACAGCGGAGAATCTTAACACCGCGATTCAGAAACGTGACGTAAATGTAAAGCGCCATCTAGTGGATAGAATCTGTACCACGATTCCTCTCGGACCCATATCGGTATCACTGCCAAACGGGGTGTAACGGGACGAACCTTTATAAGGACTCTAATGAACACTTAATCGTTCAATATAATACTCGTAGGTACAGTAAACACACTGTACCTATTATATTGAACGATTAAGTGTTCAGTAACATTATAATAATATATAGATACCTAGGTAGGTAGTTTGTTGCCAACAAGGAACTTCGATGTTAAAATCCATTTGTAAAGTTTCGTCCGGATTCATTCGTGCATCCCTATTTAGTCCGTTTCTATGTATCGCTTTTATTATGTACATAATGTCCCGTAATTAATGGATAACCTCTTAAGGGGTCATTGTACTTATCATTATGAACAACTATTACTATGGGACCAAACCTAAAATCGCGAAAAAAGAATTAAGCGAACATATAAATGTAATGTAAACAGCTGATTTTTTTTTCGCGATTTCACGTTTGTTCCCGTAGTAAAAGTTGTTCATAACGTGACAGCCAATGGCTTAATAGCCAAGAGCCTCGATCAACACCTGAGGCTCTCGTTGGGCAGCTGGATCAAGGGCTTGATTCAGAAAGCGGTACTTCTGGACACGGCTCGCATTGTCACTGGAGCCCTGACCGCCGGTAGCTTGGACCGTGTTCCCGATACCGGTGGGCTACTATTTTTTATATCTTTTTGTTTACAAAAATATTTAAAAATGTAATTTGTATGTATATTAAAAGCAATAGATAGTACAATGACCTCTATTCATTAATTAGCGGACACCTGTATATGTAGTTAATATTAGGCCTATTTTTTGGCAAAGAATTAGCATCGCCATACAACGTGGCAATGCTGTGCAAACCTTTTGGGCACTTTTCCTGTTGACAGCGATACGGCCGAATTTTTTGATGCCCTATGATTTTTTTCCTTCTTTTTTTAAAGATAATAGCTACTAAACTAATATAATGAGCATACTAAACAAAAAAAATCTACATTTTCAATGTCAAAGACTAAACAAAAACTGCACTAGAATTGGACCAGGATATTATAGAATATTAGGACCGCGAGACTAAGATAAGATTTTGAATTAGACCTTTAATAATAAAAAGGTTTTTTGTTCCATAGCGAGTTTTTTCGGTATTGGATGCCGCTAGAGTCCGCGACAAACACGCCGCGGATAGCGGCAACACAGCAACAAACACGGTAGATCTGTGTCAGCGACATTTTTAAAAGGTTTATCACGATTGTTTTTAAAAGGACGTCTAGGTACCTACTCGCCTAGAAACTTCTGCAGCGCAAAAAAAAAAGCAAGAAACTGGTTTGGTCGATTTCAATAAAGAATAATGGCGTACCTAAATAAGAATTCAAGATAACTGATTTGGTTATGGTAGTAGAGATCATAAACATTTTATATTATGTCAAAATCCTGCCAGTCAAGGTAGACTCAAAACATAAAACACATTAAAATGCTGTAGAAAGTTTCATTTTTCACTTCATGACAATAGAGGTGGCAATGAGATGATTAACGTGCACTAAACCTTGAAATGCCAATATATCATCTTTATTGACTGAAGCTATTCTATCGTAATTAAAATATGCTTAGGTACCAATTAGGTACTATTTCTCGAGTTATTTGATCTTCATTACAGCTGTTGGAACTTGGTCAACTGATAAAAAGTATTTAGGTACACATTTTTTTTAAAGGTACCAATCAACATTGAATATCTTGGTTTGGTTCACGAAGTTTGCAGATTAAAAAATAACAATCTAAACTTTATTGTATAATGCAAATTAAATAATGAGATTGAATAAAATATCGTATTGTTTATTTCCTATAGAAGGGGTTAAGCTTGGGTAGTTTGTAAATAAAAGTCGAATAAGTAAGTCGAATTCTTTTTATTTGATTTTTTAAATCTCAGATGGGCGTGACGCCCCGCATGTTGTCGCGGCTGGTCGCGCCGCCGCACGGGCCCACCATGGTCGCACGTGGTCACACGTGGTCGCACATGGTCGTACATGGTCGCACGCCGCCGCATACACCGCTAAGGATTGACGTCACACAATAATCGGGAGCCGTAGACACGGTGACACTAAGGTAACGTTTATAGTATGATAATATCACTTAATGGAATGGAACAGTCAGTCTGTCAGGCGGGCGGCGCGGTCTCGCAGCAGAGCAGGCGGGCCGCGCGCGCGAACAGGCCGGGGGCCCGCGGCGGGGGCCCGGCCGGGGGCCCGGGGCCCGCCAGCAGGTCGGCGAGGGCGCGGCGCGGGGGCCGGGGCCGGCGGGGCGGGGCCGCGCGGGGCGGGGCGGGGCCTCAGCTCGGGAACTTGGCGTACAGCGCGTACTGCAGCTCGTAGCCCGAGAAGCGGCAGTGCTGAGTCTCCAGTGGAGAGTACGCGCCGAGAGCTGGGAACTTCTTCAGCTGTCGGGCTGCTGACGCTCCCGGAGAGTCCTGAGGATGCAACAACTACAATTAACAATGATAGAAATAGGTCTAAGCTTCTCCTAGGACTACTAATTAATTAACCTGTTCATTTATCCCAGTCCAATAGCAGGAAGGAAAAGAAAAGTCACCATTGACAAAAAGTCCTTCATATACAGTTCCATTTTAGATTAACAGGTTTATTTGGACAACGCCTTTATTTCGTAGCATTACGGGCGGTTTTCATATGCTAGGGGTGCTGGTGACGTGTTGTAGACGGTTTCACCTTTCAATTACTAGGCTATTTTCTATCTACAAGAAGAATTGGATCCTTACCGGTGTAGCGAACACTGTGAGCACGAACTTGGCGGGTCTGAAGGCCTGAAGCACGCGGGCGATGACCTCGTCGTAACTGGACACCGGCACGTTGGACTCGAACGATACGTAGGAGCAGGAGCGCTCTGGAGTTATGTGGATAGTCATGTAGCAGCCCTGGGGGAGAAATGATGGTGAATTGGTTATTTTGATGATACATAGCCTGTGTAACTTTTAAATTATATATTTTTTAAAGGTATTTTATGTTTGTGGACAGTCGAGCTTCCTACCTCAGAGTTCTTCTCTGAGGTAGGAAGCTAGATCTCTAAGGACTCGACTGTGCCATAATTTGTACAGGTACAGTCAGCAACAAAAGTCGGTTAACACTTTAGTTGTTTAAATCTTAATTATTGAGCAAAATACTCTTAAAAAACATATAGTAATAGAATATTTAAGAATAATTAACTCTTTGCTATTACATGAAATATAGAAAACCAATGAATCGCATCATTTTGTATCAATTTAGATGATTTTTAAAAGTAAAAGTGTTAATTGACTTTTGTTGCTGACTGTACTAATTATAATAATATTATGTTATTTATTGTAGATGAGTTTTTTTATAAGACGTGAACACCAGTTTTATTTATATACTAATTATACTATTTATATTGTTTTACGTATACTAATTTAAAAACATAAAACATGATTGACATGTAAGTTTCATAAGTTCCTACCAGTATATATCCAATAATGGATTTAAATTATTGATCAAAGCTAATATAAAAACGGTTCCGTAACCACAACAAGCGCTATAAATAGATATTAATCAAATCAAAATGAATCTTTACACATGTTACAAGTAATTTAACATTTAATTTACATTTAATAACTCTTAGTAGGTACGCCATACGTACGTCATATTACTTAAAATGTAATTTATAAAGGTATGACAACTAATTGGAACCATGCACCTAGCTTCTGACTTTTTATAAGTGCCCATGTAGATTTACATGAAACAAAATATTTAGATTTTGATGCAGGTAAATAATGAATTCTGTACCCTGTCCATTAGGCAAACCGTTTTTTGACAGATGGAACTAGTGATTGCAGCAACATACAATACATTGATTGATACACGTACGGTATTATAATGTCTGTAAGAAGCCATAAATAAGATAATTCAATAAGATAAGGCAGTTTATATATTTATTTTATTACGCATTTTAAAGTTAACTTTTACGTAATCTGGAGTATGTGCGTTCTAAGACAGCTGTCAAAAAACGGTTAACTTAATGGACAGGGTATAGTTATAGTTATGTATGATGCGACCACTTACGGATGGTAAATCCTTATCTCCCTTTAAGCAGCGTAAAGAAACAATTACTTATTATAATCAGATGTTTATCTTAATTAATAATAGTGTAAATAATTAAAAGTTTATTTATTTTATTTAACTATTTATGTACACACATTATATAAAAAGACAAGAAAAAAAAAACAGAACCGAAAAATAGGTACAGAGGTGATGCTTATTTCATAAGAAATCTCTTCCAGCATACCTGCGATAGGGCAATAGATAGAGAGATGTAGACAGCGTGTGAAAGAGTAAAGGAGAAAAAAAAAGATCTGGTACTTGCATAGTGATAGGCACTTGTATATTTTTTATTCTTTTTGTTTATGAGAAGATGGGAATTGCCTTTATTTTTTTCTATGCTAGCCGACTAAAACAACTGGACAACAGCTGGGTTGTATGCCCAAGGCCCACGTTATTCAAAGTACCGTTCAAATACGATAAATATAGTAAAAATGACGTCACTTCTGACAGTTTTGTAACTTGGGTGCCGTACATATTAACTTAAAAGGGTCTTTGTGTAGCAGTGACCTAAGATTATTGTAACATTATAAGGTACATGTGTGTTATACAATAATCTTAGGTCACTGCTGAGTGAATGAGTACTAAGACTTTTTATAATAACTGTTTAGAATGGGTGTTTCATTGTTGATAAAATTATTGTTCTACGAGTATAGCAGTTATATTGTCAGACATAAACGAATGGCTGTTATAAATTGAGGCCATGAGAGCCACAGTGGCCAAACTGAAAAAAATGAACTAATTTTTAGGCCACTGTGGCGCTGTCTTTTACAGTTTAGAGCAGAGAGCCACAGTGGCCTAACTGAAAAAATTGAACTAATTTTTAGGCCACTGTGGCGCTATGACTTTTACAGTTTAGAGCAGAGCCACAGTGGCCTAACTGAAAAAATTGAACTAATTTTTAGGCCACTGTGGCGCTATGACTTTTACAGTTTAGAGCAGTTTTTCAAATAAAGTCAGTATTGAAAAAATGACAGTTAGGCCACTGTGGCTCTCATGGCCTCAATTGTGATGACACAGATTACACTCACAACTAAGTATTTAGATCTAATCTGGCTTGTTAAGATGGAACTGGATTCTTATCTAGATTAGATTATTTTATTATCTTGTTAGCATGACAGTTTTACTGAGAGTTAAGTTCAGATTACATCTAGACCTAGCCAAGTGAATAATGATGGAGCAATCTTGCCTTTGATACCTGCAGTCAGATAGTGAAAAGGCCTATTTAAATTCCCAGATAGGCTGAATTTTATTAAGGATTCTATTGCACATTGCTTTTGTAATTAGTACAATAAATCGATGAAGATAAACTATTGACAATGAATATGGTTTTATTGTTGTAATCAAAGGTCAAGAATAAAGAATGAATGAAAAATGTCCAACAGACTTGTGATTCAACCGTAAAGTGTTACCGTAAGTAGGTACAGTTTTCTAGCAGACTTGCCATATATCTAATAAGGTAAACCATTTTCATTTTACCCGACTGCGCGACAGAAAGACAAGTTTGTGTTTTTCACGCGGATCTTTTTAAGTGGGATTCTTTTTACCCTCGAAGCAACTCAATGGATTGATGAATTAATTAAATATTTGAGATTAAATCCTCATATACTTACATCTTTAGCAACTCCATTCATGGAGTACCCGCATGGATCAAACAGGAAATCGTCTATGACCATTCCTGGTATTATCTTGTCTATGCCCGACTCCTGTAAACAATAACAACATGTTTAAGATAACAAGTGACATTCTTTGCTAAAATACTTGGAGCAATAACAGTTTCAATTGCAATACGAAACTTTACATTGTAAGGAGGGGAAAAGTATCGATATCTGAGTATAATCGCTAACTCGATACTGTTCGATTGGTACTCGAGTAAATTGATGCTATTGAAAAAGGAGCTGTTCAGACAGGTATTTCTGAAGATTACAGAATTGATACTTTTGTTATAAAATGAGCTTAAACTGTCTTTGTAATTGAGTATACATAATCAGCCTAAAATGTTGATTTATTTACTTAATACTTTAAGCACACAAATGTACAGAGGCGGACTTATATCCATAACACAAGCATTAGGTTGCTTAGCTTGGGACTAGATGGCGCTGTGTGAAATGTCCAGGGATATATTATTATTATAGGCATTTTCTACCAGTCAACCTTTGGCCGATGGTGAGTCATCTCATCTGCCTAGCCTGTTCCCAACTACGTTGGGGTCGGCTTCCAGTCTAACCGGATGCAGCTGAATACCAGTATTTTACATGGAGCGACTGCCTATCTGACCTCCACAACCCAGTAACTGGGTAATACGATACCCTTTGGTAAGACTGGTTTTCAGACTTACGGGCTTCTGACTACCCGTAACGACTGTCAAAGATCCACAAATGACAGCCGGCACCAACGGTTTAACGTGCTTTCCGAGGCACGGAGGGGTCTCGGTATGTAAAGATGGTCACCCATCCACAGAGCAACCGCGGCAAGCATAGCTTAACCTGATCGATTGACCTGTGCGGCTGTTATTATTTAGCCACAGGCCCCTCACGGGCCGATGCTGAGTCAAACAGTGGTAATCATGAAAATAGAGAAATAATGTAAGTAATAATGTTCCCACTGCTGGGACACAGGCCTCCTCTCTGTGAGAGGGATCTCCGAGGTTTCTGTCTCTGTAGCCCTAACCACCGGTAGCTTGGACCCTGCTCCCGACACCGGTGGATCACTATTTTTTTAGTTTTTTTTTATACTAATATTTAAAAATGTATTAAAGTAAGAAAAATAAATAAATAAACGACATAATAATTTTATTTCATAAGCCTAATACAATAAGGAGAGAAAAAAAGGGATAGATATAGATACTCGCTTCATTTACAGTATAGGCATGATTCGATCGCGTGGTGAGTACCTACTTCTAATCTCATATTCCTTTATTTATTTCCGTAGCCGCTCGTGGCATCACAGCGGACATCAGAACACCAGCATAAGCTGAGATAGAAGCCTTATTGATCTCGTTTCGGATTAATTTTGTAGTTTTTGGTATACATGGTTGTATTTTTGTGTTTGTAATACCCTGTATAAATGGTTAATTCGCTCTTAAAAAAACTCACGTTTTTTATTGAGCTCGTGATTCCTTTAAGCGTATATAACGTTACCCATACTGGCTAAAAAAAAAAATCTTGTCTTACCCGTGTGGCAGCCGCCGCGTCTGCAGAGTACTGGCGGGTGAAGATGTCCATGACAGCGGGATCCAGGTCTGACATCAGAATCTCAATGGTCTGGTCAGGTTCTGTCAGGCCCACGCCTTCGTTGGCGTCGCTTTGCTCCTTCTCTAGAGCGTCTACTGTGCCTGTTGAGTAAGGGTTATTGATTAGAAAGGATTATAGTTTTAAGGATTTTAATTAGGCAAGTGAGATTATCATTAGTGCAACATTGCTCAAAAGGACTCATAGTTTCAGAGTCCTTTTCAGCAATGATCGTGCCCACACGAGAAAAGTAGCAAGCGAGGTGCATCATGACACCTCTGATGAACAGACAGCTGAGCTGCTGGGGAGTATGTTGCGCCACTTCTTCTCCCCAGCGAAAGCACTAGGAAGTGGTGAACGGCGGGCGTTTTGGGGGAATGCCTTATGTAATTTTGACGTTCGAAAAGTGCTGATGCTCAACCTAGTTTGAATGATTTTTGACACGCTTATGCATCTAGATCGCTCTTAGCGATAAGACCGCTCATTGTGTCACCCTTTGTAAAATTTCTATATAATTATGTCTGTAGTTTATATGGTCTACATCATAGAAATGTAAAATATATCTATCTATGGTGTACATAATAAAATGGATTCTATTCTATTTGCCAATTTAGATATAAACTTGAAAATCAGCGTCATTTACATTTGGTGATGAACGACACAAATCCTTTGGGGGTCATTTGGTATCCCCCAGTATTTTAGTTACAGAGGACTTCACTGAATCTATAAAAAAAATATATATTCTGTAAAAATAGGGATTGACACTATTGACAGCTCATTTCACCTAAGTTTACACGGTGAGATTTTTACAGAATAGACTGGCTATTTAGTTAGATTAGTCACTTCGAAAGGTCCATCCATCCCAACATACGTAACTCGATAAAAGCTAAACCATTATAATAATGACTGAATAATGTTAATATCACATATGACTAGTACAACTTGATTACTTTGCCCACGAATACAGATTGTTAGTCACAATGCACCCTCATTGATATTCGATACTTTCTCGTGTATAAAGCAGCACATTATATCATTGTCGTAGCTGATCACAAGAAGGACATAAACATAGAATATGTTAACAGGTACATACGGTACAGTAATGTCAAGGAGTACCAATACGAATGAGGCGGAGCGCTGACCTGGAGATGACAATCAATATTGATGAGTTAATGGTATAGCGTAAATTATTTGAATATAAGCTATTTTACAAAATTAATTGAATATATACAGGGTGGCAGGGATATCGACGCGCAACCTGGGGGCCTACTCCGAAGTGCAAAGTGCGAATGTCCGGATCGGACCGACACATGGCCGAACCGAATATTATTGAAAAATGCGAAACAAGTTCGGATCGACTCAGTTAGGTCGGGACCATAGTCAATATTCGAAAGAGTGTAGGATCGGAACCGACCGAACCAAATAGTAACTTCGTAGCAGGAAACGGCCGAACATTCGGCCGATACTACCCCCAGTTACCATGGATCAGTAGGTAAATGATTCTGAACCTGCTATGAAATTCTGCGATGGATTTTTTTATTAAAAAAAAAACAGCTATTTCCTGCAAAAGTACAATACCTACGTGGTCAAAATGTATAGAACAGCTATATTTATTTAACCCCTGCGTAAAAAAAATATAGCTGTTCTATACATTTTCTATACAGGTCCAGAATCATGTACAGACGCCAGCACATCAAGCTACTACAATCTGTCAAATTTCTTGAATAGATTTTCAACTTTATCGCTAGAGTATTAAGGTTCAAGGTTGATTGGGAAAATTTGACAGTTTCGGGTAGGTTGACCTGCTGGCATCAGTACCTACTGATCCATGGTAACAGGTTGAACGTCGATGGCCCTGCCATCCTGTAAAGGCTATTTTGAAAAGAAGATTTTGTTAAAGTTCAGGTGAGGTCCCTGAACGTGAGATTTAAACATGTTATTTTCATCCAAAATATTCGTAAGTATACCAAGTTTTAGGATTAATTCACAGCATATTACTTTTGCTTTAAAATAAAACTGGTAGGTACTTATCTCGAAAATAAACTAGGTACGTTCGATTAAAATTACTTGTACTTGTCTCTTAGGACCGATATACACGGACTGTTTGAAGCAGTCAGGATGGACTGCTTCAAGCTGCGACTGCATAGTGAACTACAGTCTTCTACGTACACACATTCACGAAACCGCTCGAGCAGTTGCAACTGCTTCGGGCGGTCGTGCGGTCAAGCAGTCGCCAGGCATACACGACTGCTCGAGCTGTCTACTGCTCTCGCGCAGTTACCTCTTCCTCAAAATCCATGTTGCTACTGATTTGAATGACGAGCAGTTGGTATCAACTGCTCCAGCAGTTATCAATGGCAGCTTCAAGCTGTTGACTATGACCGCAAGAGCGGTCCGTCTATGTTGATCTATCGCTAACTGCTCGAGCAGTCCGTGTATGTCGGCCCTAACACCTCAAAAAACCTCTTTGTTATCTCGAAGAGACAGAAAACTTCAGGCTATTTCTGATTTTATACCAAAAAAACGCAAAAGATGAGTTCCTACACCGGGCTTGATAGCAGCGCTTGAGGCACTTCGTTAAATCACAAGATGTCAATGAATGTGGCTTACCTTCAAGTGGCAACAGTGTGTACAGGTACCAGCAATCTTTCTCCGGCCCCATGATGTATGCGCGACCGTCCCCGAAGAATGAGTCCAGAAGTTTCACCTGGAACAAGTAAAAAACGTATATAGTTGAGAGAGAGTCAAGAAAAACATTAGGAATGAGATATTTCTCATTCTGGTGGTGATACAGTAATAACTTACGAAACAATTTTGGTAAGACAGTACCTATGCTAATAATTACGTGATAACTACGCGTTTGAACGCGCCTAGATTTTCCGTCATCGACGCTAAGGAGACACACACTATTCGGATGTGATTTTTTTACTCTTAACTATAATTTGCGTATCATGGTAAGAGAGAAATGGATAACAGTACCCTAATTGCGTAACACACGATCAATCGGAATCTGAATCATTTTGAAGCAAATTGCTAATCCATTGCTTCTTAAGTTCTAAAAATTTGTCTGCTCAACACGTAAATAACGCAATGAATGTTGTTGAACTGTCAAAATGAAACCGATTCAGATTAATCGTGTGTTACGCAATTAAGGTGCAGGCGATTGTTGCAAAAAGTATTTTAGGCTATACAGGGTGGTTGGGACACATCCTGAACCCACTTGCGTTGAAAATTAGCCGTTATTTTAAAAAAAACTGTTTATTGCTAATGATGGTGTTTGTTGTTAGCTTATTTTTTGTTTGTGCTGTTGTATTTTGACCCCGTAGGTATAAAACAGCTGTTTTTTTTATAGCCGACGAAAAATTTCTCTAATTCTCGCATCATGTGCGAATTCAAGGTTACAGTTTGCGCGTCGATTTCCTTGCCGTCCTGAATATAGGCTTTCTGTTAGATAGAATTACTGTGCCAAATATCATCGGCCATCTTCACAACAGTTGCAAACAAACACCACGTAATAAACGGATCAGTAGCAACTCGAGACGGATGTCAGCAACAGCAGCTAGTAACGCGAGCATGTGGAACTGAGCGCTTCCTGCTACAGTCGCATAACAACGGAAAAATGATTGAAAATGGCGCCGATTCCCTTGTTCACAAACTAAACTAAATTTAAGTTCAGCGCATCTTCTTCATTCTATTTCGTTAAGAAAAGGACAGAAGATAAATATTAGTTTAGTCCTGGCAAATTAGTTAGCGCCTGACGTAACTGAACTGCACTGCACTGTGCACTGAACTTAAATTTAGTTTGGTTAGTGAACAAGGGAATAGGCGCCATTGGCGCGGCAATGGGTCTCGCAGTGTGTTTGAAGATGATACAGCATACGGACACTTTGATAGGATTGTAAGTGTTCGTTATTTGTGTAAGAATTGGACTGGCAAAGCGGGTAAAGTGTTCTGGCGTAAACATAACTGGCGAATTGTGTACAGACCCAGCACATCAAACTAATATCAGCCGGTCGATTCTGTAAAAATCTCACCGTGAAAACTCAAGTGAAGTGAGCTTGATGTGAGTTGTCAGTACCTAGTGTCAATCCCTAGCATTATTTGGAATGACAGCTCACTTCACTTATGTTGTCACGGTGAGATGGTTACAGAATCGCACTGCAGGAAACATCATACCATATTCACGCATAGAAATATTTGTCTTTTCACGGAACTGGAACCCGTGACATTTTAATTAAAAAAACCTATTTAGAAAGTGGGCGTTTTGAGAGTTGACGTTATGGGAACTGGACTTTTTGGGAATTGTAGATTTGTGGTTGTTTCGGGAAAGTGGACGAATGGGAAATAGACATTTAGGGAATTACCATTTTGGAAAGTGGACGTTTTGGGAGGGTGAACGTTTTCGGAAGTGGTCGTTATGAACCTAACGGTTTTCTTCGACTAACTCTTTCACAGGGAGTTCTAAACTAAACCATGATAATGATGTTTATGTGCGTCATCCCGACCTGGAGTTTTGGTTGGCCTTTACGTAAAGTTCAGTTACAATCAGTACAATGTTAGATTGTACTATCTTATCATTTTAGGGGATATAATGAATAAGAGGTCAAGGAGATGAGATTGTTCTCGAATATGTGGTTGTGTTTTAAAATGGTTGAGCTGGATGGTGATGATCGTGACGTCATGTTCGTGAACGGGCGCCGTCATTTGAGACTCTTAAATGCCACAGCTTTATCTTTAAGGGCTGGTTTTTCCAACGCCAGATAATCTTATCTGAGGAATAATTTTGAATTTTTGACAGTTCTTCCATACAAAATCATTCAGACGTCAATTTTATTCAAGGAATAAAAATTATCTGTCGTTAGAAAAATCAGCCCTTAGTGTATTTAATTTTTGGAACGAAGTTTCTTATCGCGCGTTGCGCAAGGGGGCTAGACGGAAAAAATTAAGGCCAAAAGTTGGAACGACACTTTTTGCTTTAGTTGTAAGCCGAGCGGCGTGCGCGTGTTTCTCTGTCTCTCTCTCTCTCTCTTTGAACTTCGTTTCATCCGGGTGTCCCTTGACACCTCAAGTTTTTTTGTTTTGTATTATTCACACAAACACATTTTGTTTTTGTTGTTAAAATTTTACTCGCGAAACTTCCTAGTTTGTTTCGTATTGTTTTCTACATTGTTCTCACAGATAGAAGCATCGTCATTAGACAATGACGATGCTTCTATCTGTGAGCCAACCAGCTTCCAGTCTAACCGGATATAGCTGAATACCAGTATTTTACATGGAGCGACTGCCTATTTGACCTCCACAACACAGTTATTGGGTAATACGATACCCCTTGGTAAGACTGGTTGTCAGACTTTCGGGCTTCTGACTACCCGTAACGACAGTCAAAGATCCACGAATGACAGCCGGGGCCTACGGCTTAACGTGCTTTCCGAGACACGGAGGTGAAGATGGTCACCCATCCACGGACCAACCGCGGCAAGCGTAGCTTAACCTGATCGATCGTGCGGCTGTTAAAGCAACAAGGATTTTGTAATATCTTGATTTAAAAGGGTGACAATGGATTTTCTTGCCCATTCTTCTCCATAGAGAGCTAGGTTTTGGAATGGGCAACTAGCTCCAAATTTCTAACTCATCGACTCCTTTACAATTAAAAGGCAAAAGCCTATCTATAAACGGTTAGTAATTAAAATAAATGCTTTGCGTTCGAATTACAGATTTTTCCTCTGTCAATGAAAGATCTTCGGTGAATAATAATATTGAGTTGAAAATTTTCCTAGCATGGGTACACGTGTTTTTTTAAATGCCTGTAACTATACCAACTAAAAAAAACTTGAGAGGTGTCAAGGGACACCCGGATGAAACGAAGTTCAAAGAGGGAGAGAGACCAAAGACTCTCTATGAGAGAGACAGACAGAGAAACACGCGCACGCCGCACGGCTTACAACTATAGCAAAAAGTGTCGTTCCAACTTTTGGTCTTAATTTTTTCCGTCTAGCCTCCTTTCGCAACGCGCGATAAGGAACTTCGTTCCGAAACTTCGTTCCAATAATCTTCTAATGCCAGCGTACTTTCCGTTGAGTAATTTAATTGCCTTATTTAAAGTGACTGTTACGTCAACGTTAAGTTTGGCACAAGTATCTAACCCTACTGGTTCATAATCAGCCTATATTGTTCCCACTGCCGGGACTGGGACACAGGCCTCCTCTCTTCGAGATGGAGTGGGCTATAATCCACCACGCGGGCCCAGTGCGTGTTGGTAGATGTCACATGTCTTCAAATTTTTGGTTCTAGGACATGCCGGTTTCCTCACGATTTTTTCCTTCACCGTTTTGAGAGCAGTGGAGACGAAATAATTTACACAAAGTGAAGCACCTGTTTGAACCTACGATCTACAAGTCGTAAGTCTCGGCCGTTACCACTGGGCTCACTGCTCTTGCCATTCCCATACCCCACCCTACTGGTTGCCATTTTGATAAGAATATATTTGATCAGATTTTCCTCTCAGTTCTTTTAAAAACAGACTGCGTCGTTGGTCTAGTGGTCGCGCTATTGTTGAGCATGGAGTCCTGGGTTCGGTTCCCAGGTCAAGGTTTATGTCTCATGTAATAGCAATGTGCTCGCTATCAACTCGGCACAAATAGAGACTCCGGGCTGCAACTGTGAAATTCCTGATCAAAAAATCCAATAACACTGCCCGGCCTCGAAGTCGAACCCAGGACCTCATTAGAGCTTGCGATCACTAAACCAAAGAGATAGAGAGCGTTTACAACGTACGGCATTTCATACAAACTTTCAAGTCCTTGTTTTTCGAAATGCATCAACCGATTTTAATGAAACTTCATACGCACAAGCAGGATAATTATATAAGTCTAGAAAGTTAATTGAGAACATTTTCGAAAAATAGTGTTACGGCAAAATTCGACCGATTTTAGATTTTGCATAGAAACAGAGATTTCCAATTATCTTTTTTTAAATAAGACATTTCGAAAATGTTCTTTGCTAACTTATCCTGCTTATGCGTATGAAGTTTCATTAAAATCGGTTCATGCATTTCGAAAAACAAGGACTTTAAAGTTTGTATGAAATGTCGTACGTTGTAAACGCTCTTAATGTTTTATGATAAGACCAATAACTTCAAATTGCTCGTGATGTTGACCGTAGAGTAGTACTATTCTGATAACTGCTGATAAGTGATAAGGTGATGATGATTCAATAGGTTCATCTCTAATCTGTAACCTTTGAGTGACGTCACAGCCACGAGTAGACTTTATCTTATTGCAAGAATTTATTCTAGTCTAAACTTCCAGGATTTGCTCTGAATTATTTTTAGGAAAAAAGTGAATGTTATTATTTTTCATATTCCGCAGATGAATGATGATTTATAGTTCGTCGAAATTGTTGACATTTTGTGGATAACCCAAGTCTAAGCTTTTTTTTTTGGAACGAATTTCCTTATCGCGCGTTGCGAAAGGGGGCTAGACGGAAAAAATTAAGACCAAAAGTTGGAACGACACTTTTTGCTACAGTTGTAAGCCGTGCGGCGTGCGCGTGTTTCTCTGTCTCTCTCTCTCTCTCTTATAGAAAGCAAGCCAGTTATACTTCGTTCCATCCGGGTGTCCCTTGACACCTCTCAAGTTTTTTTACATAACTATTGTTTTCAGTCTAATTTTTATGACCCAGAGTAGGTTTGGGGTTTATTAAAACAGACTGTGCTCACATTGAGCAATCTTATCTATGAATTTGTCAAATTTCTTTGGTAGATTGTCAACTTTATCGCTAAAGCATAAGGTTCAAAGTTGATTGGGAAAATTTGACAGTTTCGGGTAACTTTATGTGCTGGCGCCTGTACTATGTAACTTACAAAAAATATACGAAATCGCTCATTGAATACCTAGCATTTATTCATCTTCAACTGGTAAAATAGAACGAGACTGATAAATCATCATCTGCCTAGCCTTTTCCCAACTATGTTGGGGTCGGCTTCCAGTCTAACCGGATGCAGCTAGATACCAGTATTTTACATGGAGCGACTGCCTATCTGACCTCCACAACCCAGTTCCTGGGTAATACGATACCCCTTCGTAAGACTGGTTGTCAGATTTCGGGCTACTGACGACCCTTATCGACTGTCAAAGATCCACGAATGACAGCTGGCAGCAACGGCTTAACGTGCTTTCCGAGGCCGGCGGGGTCTTGGTATGTAAAGATGGTCACGCATCCACAGACCAACCGCGGCAAGCGTATAGCTTAACCTGATCGATTGACCCGTCCGGCTGTTATTTCTTAGCCACAAGCCCATCGAGAATGATAAATAAGGACTACTTATAATATACTCTAAAGGCTGCAAAGCATCCTGTTCTTTTGTAGGATTACAACAATTATTATAAACAAAATGACAAAGTAATAATCACTCTTATCAGTACCGCGAAAGGTCCACATTGTAATTTTAATATTATATAGTATGTGCAATGTGCATGATGAACTGACCTATGGATCTTTGATATCGGACTTATTTTTTTTATTATTATTACTAGGAAAGGCATCACTGGTGCTGTGTGCTTCGTATTGTCTCATATCAAGAAGCTCTTTGACATGGCGTTGAATTTCATAATATTTGTCATACAAGTGACTCACTACTCACTAGTTCACTACTAGAAGCCTGGATCATACGAAATTATTGCAACATTATTAACAGCATAATTAGCCCAGAATATTCCCACTTCTGGGACTCAGGCTCTTCTCTGTGAGAGGGAGTAGGTTATAATCCACCACGCAGGCCCAGTGCGGGTTGTCAGATGTCACGTCTTCGAATTTTTGGTTCTAGAACATGCATGCATGGCATGCATGCATGAACAAGCCGGTTTCCTCATAATGTTTTCCTTCACCGTTTTTTTTTTAAAGACGTTGCCTCACACTAGGAATTACTGTATCGTGGGTGCGGTTACAAACATTTAAACTCACATACACAAACAGCCAGACCCGGAAAAACTACCTGTAGCCGTAGGCAATACAAATATTTGTTCCGTGCGGGAATCGAACCCGCGACACGCAGCGCAGCAGTGGATCGCTCAGCCACTGCGCCAACCGTGTCGTCTTTGACAGCAGTGATGATGAAATAACTTACACGAAGACCTAAAACTCGTAAGGCGCGGTCGTTACCAATGGGCCACCAGTGCTCACAGATTATTAACATTCTGGAGTAATTGGAACGAAGTTCCTTATCGCGCGTTGCGAAAGGGGGCTAGACGGAAAAAATTAAGACCAAAAGTTGGGACGACACTTTTTGCTATAGTTGTAAGCCGTGCGGCGTGCGCGTGTTTCTCTGTCTGTCTGTCTCTCTCTCTCTCTTATAGAAAGCAAGCCAGTTATACTTCGTTCTATCCGGGTGTCCCTTGACACCTCTCAAGTTTTTACTTCTGCCCCCTACTTCGGTAAGCTAAGTAGATGTACCGACGTCCATAAAAGGCCGCTAACACAAACTAGATGCGGAAGACGGAGGACTGGGTGTTGAAACGCAACTTAGGAGAGATCTATATCCAGCAGTGTATATCGATTGGTCGAGTTAATTGATTGGTTAAACACCATTGGTTCCAGCAATATTTCAGAGAAAGCCTATATATACCTTGTAACGCCATTTCATTTAAAAAAGTCCGCAACAATTCGCCATTAACTTCATGAAAGAATTAATTTGACCAAACGGTTCACTCCACGCTGTCATTATTGGATCTTTGACAGTCGTTACGGGTAGTCAGAAGCCCGAAAGTCTGACAACCAGTCTTACCAAGGGGTATCGTATTACCCAGCAACTGGGTTGTGGAGGTCAGATAGGCAGTCGCTCCATGTAAAATACTGGTATTCAGCTGCATCCGGTTAGACTGGAAGCCGACCCCAACATAGTTGGGAAAAGGCTAGGCAGATGATGATGATGATGGTTCACTCCACGCAAAAAATGAAACAGACTAAACACTACCTACAAATTTTCTCAAACAAACCGTGATCAGCCGGTTGGATAACTTTCAGCCTAATTAAAAGGTGAGCTTTAAATATTGCTTAAAATATTCTCGAGGGCACCTCCATCGGTCCGATGTTGCAAAGTTCATCTGCGGTTAATTGATCAGCTGATCAGTTGTGCGCTTCAATGGAGCGGCAACGTTTCATAGCTGTTAGTAAGTGGGTTTAGCGTGGCTCGTCATGGTGTGGTTCATACTATATGTAAGTGATTTTTAACCGACTTCTAAAAAAGGAGGAGGTTTGTATTTTTTTTATGTTTGTTCGCGTATAACTCCGTCGCTTGCCAACCGATTTGAAAAGTTATTTTTTGTTGGAAAGGGTATACTTCCCAAATGGTCTAATAGAACTTTCATCAAAAACGGTTCAGTAGTTTGGTTTTTAAACAAAAACGTCACGAAGAAGAAGAACGATTCTTTGATATACATAATGATTCCTTTTGCTACTTACTTCTGAATCAAAATTATCGTGCGGCTGCAGCTGTGCGGCCGGGCGCGCGAACTCCCTACGCGAGTAGAATACGTTGTGCACGCGCGCGTGGCCCGCGACGTCGCGTGCTAGCCCGAGCACCGCGCGCACACAGCGCAGCGGCGTGGTCGTGCCGCAGGTCTTGAGGATCCAACGACGGCGGGACACGAACATGCTGCTCTCGCTGGGGAAGGGGAAATGGTCTGGTTAGATTGTGTGAGCTTTAATTTTTTCACAGGACCTGTTAACCTGATGCGAGAGGCATAGGACCGGTAGGTGTGGCGAAGCTTGGGGGAGGCCTATATCCAGCAGTGGACGCCTTTCGGTTAAAATGATGATGTTATAATCAACAATTTTTAGGGTCTCCTCTGAGTTTAAGAATGTCAAAACCATGAAAATTCTGTACTGTGCTTTTGTCCGTAGCCATCTCGAATACGCATCTCAAATTTGGAATCCAAATTACAATGTTTATATTAATCGACTTGAAGGTATACAAAGGCGATTTTTAAGGTACACTCAATATCGTTCAAATACGTATCTTCCTGACTATACTAGTCGGTGTAAGAAGTTTCATATTCTTCCTCTACACGAGCGAAGAAAAATTGCAGATCTTGCTTTCCTATTTAGTATAATGAACGGGTCTACTGACGTCCCTGAGCTGGTGGCCAAGATTGGACTTCGTGTACCGTCTGTGTTTCTTCGGAGACATCATCTCCTTCATGTACCTATTGTTCGAACTATTTATAGGCAAAATACATATATGTTAAGAGCATGTCGAATGTTCAATATGGTGTGCCGGGATGTTGAGCTTGATTTATTCACAAATAGTGTCCAGAAGTTAAAAAAAATGTTAAGTAACTTTTTCTTTGAAGTGTAACTTTACCGTGTGATGTATTTTATCTTTGTTTGTTCTCTTCAGTTGTCTCTATGTTTAACTCTCGCGTAAATCTCTCTGATTGTACCGTTTTGTCTATCTTACACATAAGTTTATATAAGTGGAAACTTGTAATTGGCTTTCATCTACATATTACTTCTGACTACGCGAATGTATTAGCTGTAAATTTTCTTAAAATTAATAAAATAAAATAAACAAGGTGTAACTGAAATTAGCAATTACATAGTTCAAAATTGATTTTGGTATGCACGGTCACAAAAGATAGCCTGAAACATTGCCCACACTTCTCTGAAAAACGTAGGTGGTACAGTTTTATTTATACTATGACGGAATTTGAATGGACCTAAGTATGGAGTAAATATTATAGCCGATATTAATTTAAAATTCTGTTTTCAAGATTTTAAAATAATTGACAGGTCAGCTAGTCAGGTTTCATCACCACTCTCAAAACGGTGAAGGAAAACATCGGGAGGAAACCGACATGTCCTAGAACTAAAAATTTGAAGACATGTGACATCTATCAACCCGCACTGGGCCCGCGTGGTAGATTATAGCCCACTCCACTCTCGAAGAGAGGAGGCCTGTGTCCCAGCAGTGGGAAGAATATAGGCTGATTATGCATCGAATTGTGTTTCATTACAGAAAACCTCAGAGAATAAAAAGAACCGAAATAATCACACCGTACGATAATAATCACAAGGAGTACATAAGGTCGTCGCGTCTTAAACACATAAGGGCTAGTAATTAACACTGTTGTATCGTCTCATTCTCATATCACTAGTCTTAATGATGTACACTATTGTCTATTTAGGATTTAGAACACCAGGCAATTAACACAAATCAGGGAAGCCAGCTCAATCAGGGTTAGGGTTGTCTCTTTTGTTTCACTAACAGCAGTGCGATTCTGTAACCATCTCACTGTGAAAACTTAGGTGAAGTGAGCGTGGAGTGAGCTGTCATTCCAACTAATGCTAGGGATTGACACTATTGACAGTCCACTCTAAGCTCACTTCACCTAACTTTTCACGGTGAGATTTTTACAGAATCGATCGGCAGGAACAATGACGGTCATTTTAACAGTTTACCAATATCCATTGCGTTATTTACGTTGTTGAACAGACATATGAAGCAATGGATTAACAATATCCTTCAAAACGATTCAGATTGTGATTGGAGGTGTGACGCAATTAGGGTGGAGGTTGACAGTTTCCGATCTGCAATCTTTCTAATATTATAAACGCGAAAGTTTGTATGGATGGATGGATATTTGTTACTCTTTCACGCAAAAACGACTGAACGGATTTGGATGAAATTTGGCACACAGATGGTTTATAACCAGGATTAACACATAGGATACTTTTTATCTCGATATTCCCACGGGATCGAAACTTATGTGGGTGAAACTGCGGGGCGCTGCTAGTATTACTATAAGTGTTCTCCTTTTCAACTTTAAGTTTTGTTTTACTATTAAGTGGCAGCCCTGGTGGTTTTATAGATAATGACGTGACGTTAGTCGTCCCTAATGTTACATCAGTCTAAATATTAGATAAAATAAATGAAGTTTAGTTTAATTTAGTTAGTCATTAGCATTATGTCAATTGATTTAAGATAACCTAATCATAGGTATGTATATTTTAAGTAGGTTGTTTGTATAACCTAGGACAGATTCAATAGGTATTGTTAAAAGTGTTTTTAATGCCCTTTTATTATTCCCCTCCTTCTTTACTTGTATATATTATTATTATTTAATCATTCATAAAGCAAAAAAAAATTACGATGTCAACTTTAAATTATGTGTGGGAAAACCTTGCAATTTAAAAAAAAATAAGTTTTTTTTGACAGATTAAGACTGAGATCAGACTGAACGTTCTTAAAATTACGAGGATTGGCCCCTCTCGTCGAAGTTTATGTATATCAAATTCAAATTCATTTACTTGTCCGAATATGGTACATTACATGGTCTTAAATTAATAAATGGTCTCATCACATTCTGCCACGTGGGGCGCGCAAATATCGTCCGGGACCCGTTGTATACTTAGGAAAGGGTTGATGAGAGTTCAATTTCTTTTAGATATTAAGTAGTAATAACAACACTCACTGAATAATAATGGACATTCCTAAAAAACACCAAAATATTGTGTCATGTTTTTTATTTGTCATTTTACTCATTAAACTTTTAAAAAATTAAATAAAAATGCTCCTTACCACTTTTAGCAGTAAGTATATTGTCATTATCATCTTGGTACGAGGACCGGTCCATTTTGATACTTGATGATAACAATAGTGATATACTAATAAGTCATCATTGACTTTTGATATAATATTGTTGTTATTTGACTTTTTATATACCTATTGTTGCTATCCGATAATTGTATTTGTAACGTATTTAAATATAATAATATTTCCTTATTCAAACATTATAAGGTAATGAGATAAAATGGTTTTTTCTTAGTACTTCTGTACTACAGACGGCATATCTTGGGTCAATAATCACAATTGACCTCTGCTCATATGATTCTCAATTATAGCTAAATTGATAAATTGAAGTGTCGAAATATAAAATGGTACACGATCACACAATTTGTTAGACCACCCGTAACCTGCTTCTAATTGTATAAAAGTGCGCACTAGAATTTTATGTGATTTGAAATAAAACGTTCTGCATTCGCTGGTAAATTGCGGACGCTGTGTGGCGGCCACCGCTCTCCTAAGAAACAGTAGCTATAGTGTAAAAGCGGGTCTCACATTCTAGCCAGGTTTAATGAATTTACTAATTTATTACCTAACTACACATGAGTAAAGAAAACCAGAAACTATTTTCAGTTATTTTACGGTAAAATATGATTGTGCACGTATTTATAATGACTACCTATCTTAATTGTTACGACACGGTGCCTTATTCTACACGCTGACACTGCGTGCATGGGTTACAACTTACAGCCTACGAAGGAGGTCAGCTGATAATATTATTTATTAATGTCTGCCCGCGGCTTTACCCTCGTGCATATCGCAAATTATCCCACGGGAACGTGCTACCGGGAAAAAACGACTATCTTACTTCTTATAACATCAGTTATCTGCCAGTGAAAGTCCCGTCAAAATCGGACAAGCCGTTTCGGAGATTAGCCGGAACAAACAAACAAAGACAAAATTTTTAAAAAGTTGTTTCTGATATAAGTGCCTTATAAACTTTAATTTAATAGGTATGCATTTCGTAAAAAACCGTTATTTTGAAATTCGAAACAGACACTTGAGTTTTATTTATTTCTATAGAATAGATATTATTATAGACGTATAGATTTTTACCAATAGGGTACCTCAGCGGCCATTATTTTAAACGGCAGTTTAATCAGGCATTCAAGGAAAGCAAAAACTGTACCAAATGAAGGACATAATGCCTGATAAAGCGATTCTCCTTTACCACCAATTATCTGCTGTGCAATACTAATTAATCAGCTCAATGCATCCGTCATATTACGGTCAAACACATAGCCACGAGCGCATACAATGTAATCTAACACTTATCTACATAGCACCGCGACGGGTCACAGACGCATCACACACGAGAGCACAGAAGATGCACTCTTGCGACGAATTTATGACGTGATTTTGGACGGAATCAATAAATTTGATACTGTATTGGTTTGGTTTTTCTCTTCGCAACGGCTTACTGTACCGTTTCGTGTTGCTGAAGCAGTTCACAACCATTTGACAGGCTGTCGTGTGTGTTTCGTATCGAAAATTATACATTTGACAATTACTGATTTCCCTTGCCCCTGACAGCAAATATCTGTCGTTGTCTATTTAATTTAAACTGACAAGATTTTCAGGTTTAGGATTTGTCAACAGCCTTTAGGACTTCTTTGATGACATTGATTGATGTTCGATCCGGCGGCGTGGAAGCATAATTTAACGTTTATGAATAGCTATGCTGAGGCACAGACATTGTCTGTGAGCACGTATGTGACACATTTTTACAGCAACGTGTACGGTAACCAGTACAGTTTAACTTGTTACACTAATGGCCATCTCACTGAATATAGCCCTTTTTGTCTGATCTACTGTTTCAGCCTATTTAGTGGCCGTACGTGCACAATCAATGCCAGTGCATAGTAGCTCGATAGCCATTATGTAAAATAGTAAACACGATTAGTACCAACACGTTCCCTGTGTGTGCTCGAGTAAATAGTTTATCGAGTTCATTTTGTAATTGTCGATAGCTATTTATGGTTCGGAGAAATACTGGAACATTGTACTTTTATATTGTTTTCGTGTTGGTACACTTTCCAATCTTTTGCAAGTGAAATCGTGAAATTAATGCAAGAAAAACTGACGACGCCAATTGCATACAATTACCAGTGTGGACTGCGTAAGAGTGAGCAATTAGCTAGACTTAGACATGTATATCATATTATGCATTATCCATATTATTATGATATGTATACACAGCCGACCAGACTTCGTATATGTGGTTGTTATGACTGCCGTATTTGTAACGAAGGAGTCAAGGGTACACAAACAACACACAACAAAGACTTTATTTTCAAACAACTACTAATTTATAGCAGTGGTGGCGCCACTGGGCCATCACTGCTATAAATTAGTAGTTTCGTCGGGACCTTTACCACTGTAAAGGCCCCGACTTACGAGTTGTACGAGTAGGTCATGGGTTCGAACCCAGGCAGACGCTTTAATTTGTGTAAATAATTTCATCACCACTACTCTCAAAACGGTGAAGGAAAACATCGTGAGGAAACCGGAATGTCCTAGAACCAAAAATTCGAAGACATGTGACGTCTACGAGTCCGAACTGGGCCCGCGTGGTAGATTACGGCTACTCCCTCTGACACTTGACAGAGACGCCTGTGTCCCAGCTGTGGGAACATCATAGGCTGATTTTGCTTATATGCTTATACTAGTTTATAAATACTAACCACCACTCTTATAAACATACTATCCGAAACACAGAGTGGGCTTGACTTGATAATCGATCATTATATGTCTCCTACTGTACATAAACACTTATATCTCAGAGATATATAGCAGTTCCAACAAAATATAGATAGCTACAGGCCCTTATATTGTAATTCAATATTCTGGAAGCCAACATAGATGCATGTATAAGAGATAGCTATAGAGTTATTAATACATAGTGTACGTAGGCAGGTGTAACATAGGTAGCCGGTCAATATGTGGTGGAGAGCGGAGATGGCAACTAACGTGTACCACCCTACGTTCGTCCGTCACTATGACAACGAGACTGAATCGAATCAATGCGATGCAGGGTTGCAACTCACTTTCAAATATTATTGTCTCCTAACTTTAAACATTGATGTTAACGAAATGCTTGCTTTCGTGTCAATTCTAATCGAGAGATAAATAATAAAAACGATTAAGGGCTCGTGGCTAAGTAAAAACAGCTACACGGGGCTCGTAGTTAAATAATAACAGCCACACGGGTCGTCCGTGGATAGGTGAACATCTTTACATACTGAGACCACCGTGGGTCTTACGGAAAGCACGTTAAGGCGTTGGTCTCGGCTGTCTTTCTTGGCTCTTTGTCAGTCGTTACGAGTCGTCAGAAGCCCGAAAGTCTCAAAACCAGTCTTACCAAGGCATATCGTATTACGTGTTAGATAGGCAGTCGCTCCATGTAAAATACTGGTATTCAGTTGTATCCGGTTAGACTGAAAGCCACCCCAACATAGTTGGGAAAATGCTAGGCACAATGACTGAGATAAAATAAAATTATTGACAAAAATAGCACACAAACTAACATTCCAATGCCTCCATAAATTATTATTGATTATATATTACAGTGTAATACCTACTGACATATTTAATCAATAATGGAAAAAAGCTTTCGTTCATTAATCAACCAGGCGTTGAAATGTATTCTAAATATTTATTAATTACTCTGGAAATGGTACAATATTACTTGGCAGGCCTTAATTTTTCTTTATTTATAATCAGATTGTACAAGAACACATTGGACAGTGACCCTCAAACTAGGTATTTGCTTGTATCTTGGGGGTCGGAATTGCGACATTTTCAGAGTGTGACATAGTGATTATCTATTTATAAAATCTAGCCCCTTATTACATGGGACTTGAGGGCGTGTGGAGAGGTGGGCACCTCTCCACACGCCCGACTCTTCGGGGAATCAAGGTGTGATGTTTTTGTTATACAACAAAATCTATACAAAGAATCCTTTTAGAAAATAGCCGAGTCAATTGATTTAACGCTCCTGTCCGATGGTTACCGAGTCAGCTCGATTGATCAATCATGCTCAATAAGAAAAGTGCGCTGCATAAGCACGTGTTATGCTAACTGGCCGTTTATCTTGTTAAGTCCGGCACAAATAGACGATGCCGGTGAGCTATTTTTATAGCACCAATTGTTGCTTATTGGCTCGATGCAAAACATCGTCATCACAACACAACGATTTATTTTTTCTTATTAATACAAGCAAATTTTTATCGATGTTTTTGGGTCCATCCATACGTCCGTCCGCCTGTCTGTCACAGGGCGCGCCGGGTGGTATCTTTTGAACCGTAACAGGTAGACACTTGAAATTTTCACAGAGTTTGGTCCTCTATGACCGTCTACAACAATAAATAATAAAATTAAGTTGACATTATGGATACAAGAAACGTGTTTTTTAAAAACAACAAGTTAAAAATTATGGCGTCCCCGTACAAGAAACGGGTTTAAAAAAAGTAGTGTTTAAATTGTACGGTGGTACGAAACCCTTCGTCTGCGAATCCGACTCGCACTTGACCGGTTTCTTTTTTCTAATAAATAAATTATAGCTTATATTCTTACATATTTACAAAAAGAAACAAATCGATACATTGCAATCAAACAAAACAATCGCATAAACATTTTGATTTGGAGCAAGTATCAAGATTATTAGGTCAAGCTTTTATATTTCTGATTATAGGAAACATCGTCCTTTTAATTGCGTACAAATGTGTACAGAAATAATTATTTTAAAACCTATGTGAACCTAGCTTCTGTCCGTGACTTCGTCCGCGTGAATTTTTTTTAACATAAAATATGTATATCCTACGAAAGTTGTCAAAAAATAAAAGGCCCGTTTTGACATTGACAGTTCTAGTCTATACTTATAATAAATCTGTAGAAATGAAAATTCTGTACATTGAAAATATCAAAAAAATAAATGGCAGGGGGTGTTACTAGACCGACACCGAACCCAAAAAAGTGATTAAAAAAAATGTTGTCTGTCTGTCGGTCTGTCTGTCTGTCTGTCTGTCTGTTTGTTCAGGCATCACGCAAAAACTACCGGTTCGATTACGATGAAACTTGGTATAATTATTCTTTAATATCCTGGGCACCACATTGGGTACTTTTTATCCCGGAAAAGTATATACAATAAAAAACCAACTTAATTGTGCGGTTCGATACTATACCAACTAGACCCGATTACTGTACATACCAACCGCAAATAATAAGTTTGTCGTAGGTGACGTTACCCGCAGTGGAGTTCATTTTTATTCCTTTTAGTTTTTAGAGTTATTTAGGTTTATTTTTATATAAGTCGTAGGTATAGATTTTAATTTTAAAGTATAGGTAGTATATTTGATAGTGTACGTAGTGACTGTAGGTTATTTTATAATACTGTTAGTTAGGATTAGTCATTCGTATAGATATTAGTTTTTAGAGATTTTGCTTATTTATTGAGTTTAGATTAGTTATCATCAGAAATAGGTTTATTTAGGTAGGTAGGTATTTAATTTTCTGTTATTGAGTTTTTTTTTTTAATTAGGTAAGTACTTAGGTAAAGATATCATATAGGTACCCTCTGAATCACCACTAATGAGACACAATTGGTTTTCTATTGTATTTAGCCACAAAGGGCCCGCGAGATAGATGGCATTCTGGGGAAGCACATACATTTTATCCTGTTAGCACGTTCCCGTGGGATAATTTCCGACATCCACGCGGGCGAAGCCGCGGGCAGAAGCTAGTAGTAAATAAAGATCAAATTCGCAAAACACGTATTCGTTTGTATGAAACTGACAGGTGTCAAGAACGCATTCTCAAATGTCAAAACGGGCCTTTTTGACAACTTCAGCTGCGTCCCGCGTCTTCGTCTGCGATCCAGGATGAAAGCCTATGTCCTATATGTCTAAATTTAATCTAGTTCATGGTTTACCAATCTGCCAAATTTCACCAGCCGTTTTAACGAGAAATCGTAACAAACAAACATACAAAAAATCTAATCGTTTTCTTTATCATATTCGTTTAGATAACACTCGGCAATACTGTAGCTTGCGATTAGTGAAAGAATTTTCGGAATGGGATCAGGAGTTCCGAAGATAACCCCTTACATACAAACTCACAAAATTATCTCTTGTGAAATAAGTTGGTTGGACAAGTCTTAAGAAAATAACAGTTCTTCAGGAGCCAGTTTTTGCTAATATCGTTACTTTTGGGCGACTGTAGTTCGAATTCGAACCCGGTTCTCAAACCTGCCCAAATGTGGAGTCTTTCTCTCGCACGTATTCCAGTCAGGTATTTGACGACACGGTTGGCGCAGTGGTTAAGCGATTGACTGCTGCGCTGCGTGTCGCGGGTTCGATTCCCGCACGGAACAAATATTTGTATGACCTACATGTATTTGTTCCGAGTCTGGGTGTTTTTCTATCTATAATATGTATGTATGTATTTACAAAAAAAAAAAATGTATATAAGTAGTATATCAGCCATCTTGTTACCATAACACAAGCATTAGGTTGTTTAGCTTGGGACTAGATGGCGCTGTGTGAAATGTCCAGGGATATTATTATTATTATTTAGTGAACCATATACAGGATACGCACAGCTACACATGAAGCTATACATAACCAGTATAAGCCGACTTCTGATTTTACGAAAAACCTGTACAATGCGAAGTCAGCTAAAACTGAACATGTGTAGCTTGCTGTGTAGCCGTTTGTACTAAATGGAAGCTTTTTTTTTTTTTTGGGGATGGGAAATCATCAAATGACCCCTCCCGCTCTGGGCGGAGCGGAAAGGAGTGTCAGACTCTTACTGACTAAAACCCACCCGTGTTCCTTCCTTAGCCCTTTATGTTCCAGGGCAGCGGTAACCCTTTCGGACGATCCCGCTACCCTGGCAGGAAATGGAAGCTTTATGGCGACTTAAATGGATCGAAAATGATTTACTGTTATGCTCGTCGAATGACTGATACAAATATTTTATTCGTTTTCAGGTTTTATGATCTCATCAAGAGAATGAAATAAATGTTTTTTTTTTTCTGAAAGAATGAATAGGTAAAGAAAATGAATGAAACCGAGTGCATTGTCTCGAAGTATTTTCAGATAATTTTATTCATAAGTAAGAAAAATACCGACTTAGATCTTAGGTGGCTTATGGTGATACAATAGTTGTTTAAAAAGGAGGCAGGTATAGTGCAGGCTAAGGAAAAGAAAAAACATGCAGCACCGTAACACGTGATAGAAGTAAAACTTCTTAAAAAATAAAGAATAAAAGAGATTTAGTGTGAGAGACAGAGAGAAAGTTATATCTTTCTACTCTCTCATGTAACGAAATGGACCTAAACGTGACGCGTCCTTGAAATTTCATTCTTAATTCTCTCCAATTATATCGAATCACAGCCTAAGAGGTTTCACTTGAAAAACTTATGCAACGGATGCAAGAGATCGGATGAGAGAGAATTTTACCCAAAGCAACTGAATCTAGCCTCCACAACTCAATTCATGCCATCTAATAGACTTGGTACTACTAAAACCCATTTATCCATACCCAAAGAATTCACAAACTAAGTCCGATATAAAAGATAAGTTTAATACAAAATCAGGTTTGTTTATAAACAATAAACATTATCACTTGGGAAATCTCTTAATCACTTCTATTTCTCAAGTGATTTATTTTTACTTAACAGTGTTATCTTCATGTTATCTGCCAAAGTATATGGAGCTAATGACACTTTGTCTAGATTGTTCACTATCTACATACTAACCCTTTTAGATTGCTTACTTATCTGAAAGTTGCACTATTCGAGTTCATTGCATAATTTTGCTTGATTCAGGAGGCCATACCTAATAATCAGTAACGCAAAGTTGGTAGCTGTCGGCTAGGACACCATAGAGTCAAGTTGTCTACGAGCAAAGAAGAAAGAAGAATCGAAGATCGCTCTTAGCGATAAGACCGCCCATTGTATCACCCTTTGTAAAATTTCTATATGTATTTATGTCTGTAATGTATATGGTGTACATAATAAAGAGTATTCTATTCTAAGAATCATTGACTCGAAAAGAAGACGTTCGGAAATCTCTGCCAGCAGACCATCATCTGCCTAGCCTTTTCCCAACTATGTTGGGGTCGGCTTCCAGTCTAACCGGATGCAGCTGAATACCAGTATTTTACATGGAGCGACTGCCTATTTGACCTCCACAACCCAGTTACTGGGTAATACGATACCCCTTGGTAAGACTGGTTGTCAGACTTTCGGGCTTCTGACTACCCGTAACGACTGTCAAAGATCCACGAATGACAGCCAGGACCAACGGATTAACGTGCTTTCCGAGGCACGGAAAGGTCTCGGTATGTCGAGATGGTCACCCACCCATCCACAGACCAACCGCGGCAAGCGTAGCTTAACCTGACCGATCGACCTGTGCGGCTGTTATTATTTAGCCACGGGCCCCTCTCTCTGCCAGCAGACCATAAGAAGAATATCTGTAAATTCTGTCAAAGAATAAGGACCAAAGGGGAGATCTAAGAATCGGAGGAAGGTGATAGATGGCTTGAAAAGGGGGTGACTACTGAAGTGATGACTATTAGAGATGCATGCTTAGCAAAAGAAAACATGATCAGCCAACCCTAGAACAACGATGATGATAATCTGTCAGATGATGATAATTTACAGATTGAAACTAAACACATGAAAACAGATATAATCTTAAAAACCTTCCATACCAACAACTTTTCAACACCAAACCACAAACTATTCATAATGAAAACTAATGTGAAAGACTTGAAAATCTTCAGTTAAAAGCAGAGTAAAGTACTGAGGGCCCTAGGGAGTAATGTCAGCACAATATGGCTGACCCAAAAGCTAAGTGTTCAGCGGTTATCGCCGCCCAGAGCAAACATGCTAGCTAAGCTAATAGTGTTGGTCACGCCATTGTCCTTAACCAGCTGTATAGGGAGTTAATATTTAAACTGTTTGAAATAAAATGTTATATAATTATGGCTACTGTTGTAGGTGATTAATCATAAAAATATCTGTATGCTACAAGTCCTACTGATGCTCATACATCACTGTCTACAGGGCGGCAGGGACATTACACAAATATTTCATCGGTTAGGTATAAAAAAAAATCAGTTGTTTCATAGAAAAGTGCAATACCTACGCAGTCAAAATGTAAGGAACAGCATTTTTTTTTATAACTGACAAAGAAACATTTCAACACAGGGGGTTTTAGAATCATGTTCTGAATCCATGGTAACAGGTTGCGCGTAGTATCCTTATATCGTATTCAAAGTAGATAATTATAACTGCCATGATTGAATTTCCAATGTAAAAAGTGTTAAAGCAAAAGGTATAATTATTTGCGTACTCAAACAATCGCTATGTTAGTTACACGCTTTACGTAATTTTATTATTCAAGAATAAATCAATGAAAGTCATGTGTATAGCATTACACAAAGTTATATAACACCATTTACTCCATAGCATATCATTATAAAGCCGTAAACCAATAGTAAACAGTGGCGATGTTTAACGCATTGCATTAGTCACTACTTGTGACCTTGTAGAAACTTGGCCCGATTTGCTGAAATGTGACCAATTTGTATACAAATACTGAAATACCTTTTTATTTATAATCTTAAAGTTCAGGCCTCACTTGATTTTTATTAATTTTATGAATTGTTTAATAAAGTTTATCTTCGAATTATATAATATTAATTGCAAATATTTAAAAATTTGGTTTCGGCAGTAAAATTAAACATCCTGTTACAGCGTGATTTCGTAAGAATCTTTGAGCACACGTCTCTACAGGCGCAGTATATGAACGATAAGTCTTATATCACAAGTAGGTCAAAAGTTCGCGGGAAGACAATAAATTGCGTGTTATTGAACCCGACGAATTGACTCTGAAATCATCCATTCAATGAATGTCGAGATACTTTGAACTACATATAACTTTTGTACTTAGATAGCAGTATTTAGAAATCAATAGTTAGGGCGTCAGGTGTCAAAAAGTCATCAACTCAACTCAAAATTGAATTTAGACAAGCCTTTGATCAACTCGATCACAAATTGGTAAACATTTACAATCCGTATTTATAAGCGTCTGTAACTTTATTATGGGTAAAATCTCGTACTTTTATCCAAATCAGCAACACGGACAAGACACACCTCTAAAAACATCGCAGCAACTCCAAAAACACTCCATTTATCAGAACGACAAACCGATTAACTCCCCCAGCCTCAAACTTTCGATGTTCTACGTTACTAACTTAGTACCTATACATAAATAAACACTAACACATGGCGGTAGAACTGCGTCACAGCCTGTTGCTTGCAACGGGAGCGCGCAGGCCCCGATCGATACCTGGACCGCGGGAACACCACTACATCAATTATATGCACCGCGATTTCTAGAAACTTCTTCAAGATTGAAATACTGCGCAGTTACCTGGAGCAGGGGCGTAATCGTAAGCAAAAGGCGAAATTAGGTCATTTTTAAAATTAACATAAGGCCGATATGAAGGGAAAAATATGACAAGTTCCGCTAAAAAATGAGAGATTTTCGGCCCTTTGAGACGAATGGGGGTGTGTACCTCGAAATATGTCGAAATTAGGTCATTGGTTTAGAGACAACATTGTTGACAATGACGATGTGAATACCCGTATGACAAGATATACAAAGCTTTCAGGTTATTCCACGTGGTAAAATGTTTTGCAACTTATGTAGCCTAAACAGTGGTTCTAGAAAATACTGCGCAGTAACCTACTCGAGGTTGTAAGGGTATGACGATACGAATACTAGTCCCGCCAGAATGACAATATATACAAAGCTTCCAGGTTATTTCACGTGTTGGTTGTTGTTTGCCGCTTATGTAGCCTGTGATTCTAGAATATACTGCGCAGTTACCTACTTAAGGTTAAGGGGTACACAAAACACCCCTTACAACCTCAAGTTACTTCAGGTGTTACATAACACTCTAATTAGGTCGTAATGAGTCGAGAAATTATAATGATGTAACGATGAAGACCGAAGAAGGCATTACCTTAGTTCGTGTCTCGGTGTTAACGATGTGACGATGATGTCAAATGAAATCTCTCATAAGAACATTAGAAATTATTTTATTTATTTATTTAAACTTTTCGCAAAAAAGGTACAAAGGCGGACTTAATGCCTTGGGTCTTTAATTCAGGTATATGTCGTTTTTATTACCTGAATTTCAAAGATGCGATGTCACCCACGCCACTAAATCAAAGTATATTTGTAGAATCTTCTATGCGATGAAAATATAGCGCAGATAGATGGTTTGTTTTCGGTGTAAATTGTGTCGCATTGAAATATTTTAGGGAAATACATGGGTGATCATCTGTTATGGTCTTCAATACATTGGTGATATGTCCCTCGTCAAAATAAAACCATGACAAGTTTCATAAACATGATTACGGGAACGTGTAATTTACAATATATCAATAGTTTCATGTAACTTCAACAAATAGTAATAATATTTCATGCATTTCGTCTTCATTTTCACTTGTGTTTATAAAGTTCATGTACATAGATAGGGGATAGAATTCTAGGATCTTATACATGATGAAAATGCTGCGCAGTTTCCCGAGAGGGCTGGGGGAGTAGATACCTACCTACATCAGGCAATACAGGTTGATAAACGTTATGATTTGGATGGCTTTATTGATTTTGATTGAAGCTGACATGGTTGGGCAGAAATGTCGCATTCTGGTTTTAGAATACAGAAATATAATAATACAATACTACTATATTAAGTCTGTAGTAATGGCTAGAAACCATAAACACACATAGCCAACTTTAGTTGGAATGGTTTCTATGGCTTTTTATGTAAGAAAATATAGGTCAGTTACCTGAAGTTATTTTAGTTTAATGAAAGGAAAAATATTCTTTAGAGTTGTTGGGCTATTATCGTCTATAGCTGCGACTATTGTAAATTCAATGCTGTTTGTATGATTACCTTAGTAAATTACTGTGTTAGGTGCCATGCATTAGGTGTCATGACAACCAAGCAAAAATGACATAATGTCATCAAAATAAACCAAAACATTAAAATTGAAGTTTCAGTCATAACAGTTAGTAGGGAAATAGGAGGAAGCAGAAACAATTTAGTTTCGAGTCTCGTGTAAACAGTAAAAAGAAATTAGCTGCTGCACGAGCGAATCATAGGAACCTGCTTGGTTGAATGATTGACCAAAGTTATTAATAGAAACTGCTAACAAAATAGTCGAAAAGTAACACGTGTGCATGACAAATCCGATAAGAAAGTCCCATTGCAAGGACGAAGCAAATGTAATAAAACACACGGAATTGTTACAAAAACACTCGCATTTCTTGAATATGGTATTACCGTAAATCTTAGAACAAGTTTTCGGGTATAACCTCATCCTGACATCTTCCAATAAGGTGACAATAAGATGAATGCAAATTGGATTGGTGACAGCTGTAAAACCACTGAGCAGAACATTATTTTTTTTGCCAAAAGCTTTTTACGCAATATGTATATGGTATCAATAACAAATTGGTAAAGATGCCCAAAAATACTCCAAGGATTATAAGAGCTTTGACACACCGGTAAAGTAACCAGAAATTGGCAATCGCCCATAAACCCGATTTATTTAGATGACGCCCGTAAGCCGGACAAACTAATATTAGTTTATGTAACCATAATATGAAAAGGTGGATATAGCTGGAGGATGATGCCAGACTCGTGAAGATTGGTAGACATTCAGAATTTTACATCCTTGTCGGGTTACATACATCACGGGATACTGAACTACACTGCGGCCAGCGAGAGAATAAGTTCTTGACACCTGACAGTTTAATACACACGAATACGTGTTTTGCGAATTTGATCTTTATTAGCTACTAGAATTGTCGCACTGACAGATGTCAGGAACGCATTCTCTAAACGGCCGGACTGTAGCTTATATTTATTCATTTGGGCGGAGCTATGTGGCAGTGGTACACTATTTACAAAATGAACATGGCATTGCATATTTATATCGGAAAGAGGAAGCACAGAATGATATAGAAGTCTGGGACTCTAAACCCAACAGGTGGGACTCCTAAAGATTTCAGTGCTCATATAAAATTTCGCTAACAGATCTACAGTATGCTTTACGATGCACATTCTGAAACTGCTCCAAATTGAATTTTATATCAAACTAAGCATATAATTCCGTTAATCCGTCCACTTATTTTTTAGAGTTAGTATTATTGTTATAATGATTGTTCCTATGGTGCCTTGACTTTAACAAAATTCGTAAGTTTGACCCTGAATTCGTAAACTGATTGTATCACGCGGTAGTTAAATGTTCGCACAAAGTAGCGCGGTTGCAGGTGTCGCAACACAGTTGGCTGAAATCATTGTTGGAAACAATTTAAACACTGCAGAAGTCTTAGTATTTAATGACCACAGTGAGCAAAATGTTCAGCTTGAAGACTGTCATGCCAATCAACTTCACCTTTTTCAAAGAAATTCGTAAGAACCAACTAATCCTCTTCATAACTCACTTCAGTATTTAGAAATATAAAAAGAATCTTATGATCAAAGAATTGCCAGAATCTAAAAATATACACGAGACAAAGACAGGCGAAAAACTGTTAGAGCCAAAACTATAGTTACATAACTAAACATAATTAGTTGACCGCAAGACAATCGACCTTGAAGATCATTTTAAGCTGGCCCCTACCGGAACCCAAGAGTCACATTATTAGCTATTCCTCTCAGCATTCAATCAAGACTGTTTTTTTGCCGACATCACATCACAATGTTTTTGTTATGCATGTTTGGCCATTGAACCGTGGTCGTTATATCATCCGTGAACGTCGTGATAATTTTATGTAGGCCATAACAATGAGGATTTGTTACCTCGCATTGCAAGACATGTAAGATTTGATGAGTCAAACCAACAAATAAAAAATTGCAGACAGAATTCAGAATTGATAGACACGAATATTCCTAAGCACTAAATATTCCTCCTTTGAATCAAAATACCCTGACCAGACAAATGCAAAGTTCGAAAGCATCAGAATTCAGACTTGCCACCTCTACAAGAGCTACTCCAACGTACGTTTTCGATGATAGAGCATTATACAAGAGGGCGCTATGCATGCTTACATGGAATACTGCATCAGCATCTTGGAGTGCAGTGCGCATGCGTGGCAGCGACTACCTTGACCTTACCCTCGCCCAAACCCTCACAGCGCCACCCTCTGGGGGAGTCTTGTTGGTAAGTGGAGGGTACTAAGCTATAGGGCAGTGACACATACCAAGTCGATAAAAAAGGCTTTGTTCTAGTTTTAAAGAATTGAACAAATTAGGAGTCAGCAATGCATTTTCTCTTGGGCCAGAGAATGGGGATTGTGCCCTTTGTAAAATTTCTATATTTATGTCTGTAATTTATATGGTGTACATAATAAAGAGTATTTTATTCTATTCTGAGTATTGAAAAACTTCGTCGGTAAGAGAAAAAAAGGTTGTTTTGCAAGAACAAGAACCAACCGATTTTCAAGAACTATTCGCGTATTCGCTAATGAATAAACTATAGAATTTACTATAGTGAGTCACGCAAACGATAAAATAAATGGCGACAGTAAAAGTGACCTAACAAAAACAATTCTGACTATCCCTGTAATAGACACAACTTCTTAAAATATCTGACATAACGCCTACCCGATCCGTTGTAACGTTTTTACCGGCGAGGTAAACAAATCGATGGGTTAGGGACATTCACAAGGACGTCTGAGCTCAAGCGAGATGTTGGCCAAAAAGTTGGTGAGTAGAACCGAACTCATAGATTTTGCTTGTTTCCATCTAAAGTTTCCGGAAGCTCTGGGGACTTGGACATAAGTTTCTATGAGATTATCCGAAGTAGAGCAAACACTAGTAGTAGCGTAGAAGGCTACAACCAGTTTGTAAAGTCTACAATCGGATGAATTTCAGTCAGCTACGTGTTTATGTGCAAGACACGTGTCGGATCTCCTTGTGTAGAATCAAACAGTCTAAGCTGTTTTCATATTGAAATGCGTCGTGAGCGTGACCCAGATCGAACCATACCTCAGCCATAGCTCCATAGCTGTAGCTATAGTCACTCGGAATTTTATGTATCTTCTTTGCAAAATACACATGTTAGGTCAGAATAAACATGCTAACAAAGACTCCATATATCTGGTTAACCAACAAAAAATATAAAGACTGTCATTTGTAGGGGAGCTGACATCGAATCCTGTATTGCAACACCTTGATCTTTAGAATCTGCTAATAATAAAATTACAAATCCCTTCACTTTAATAAAACAGTGTTCAAGTTTTCACCAATACAAATTCTGAAAATAGGAATAATGTTGACCTTTTGAACTATATGTGCATATCTTTAACCGTCTATTACTTTATTGTACTGGTTTTGGTGGTTTCATAATAGAGGTGGAGGAACCCACAATAACCCTATTCAATTAAAGATTGTGGCAGCTATAAACATTGTAACCAGCTTTGTGTGTACAAACACTGAAATCATGATTTTGTTTCTATCCGCTAAATAGAACAAGGCCATTTTCTCCATTACAATAATAAATTGCTGTTTTTTCCGTTACATATAAACAATTTTGCAACAAGATTTATATTTTTAAATATAGACCGATATTTTTGAAAAGATATATACAACTATCGCTAAGTAGATGACAATTTTATGACAAAAATATTGGACTACGATTATGTTTTGGTTAACGAACCCGGTCTAAATATATTCTGATAGGATGCCAGCTGTAGAACTATTGGATACAAAACAAGAGCACTGCAGTTTATTTAGAAACAAACCAGAGAAAGTTCCGGACCAACCAATTAATACATTGATCAAGAAAAGTAAACACTCCGTAATTGGAATTGTAATTTAGAATGTCTGGGATTCTATTTCCAGGAGTTTTCGAAGTATTTATGAACGAAGAGAGGGTTGTTATCTTGTTATTCACAGTTTAAAATCATTAAGATTGTGATGACAACGATCACAGAGATAGGAAAGACAATCATTCATGTAGTTCCGAAGTTGTTCAAATGTTAATGATGACTGATAACATGTGATTGCACTCAATTATCCATCGATCACTACCTTGACGTGATAAACCAGACAGTGAAGGACATAGAACAGTGATTCACACGAGAGTTTTTTGTTGTGTTTTCACATGTTTCAGGAGAAAGAAAAAGGTTAGTACCACGAAAGGTTGAATTTATGGAGCGTATGTTTGGTATTTAGTCAGTTACGTAAATCTAGTAGTAAAGGATGACGCAGACGCAATAACTCCTTCAACAGATCAAACGTTGGACGCCAATCAAGTCAAACAGCCAACGTTGTGTCAAATATTAAGTCTGTATTCAGTGCGAGGATTACCCCATCACATGCAGTGTTTACATCCACGGAAATTTCCGACTGTTTGTACACAAACTACAGTGAGTTTCCATCGGAAGCACGCTCTCGCTCGTATAGTCAAAGAGAAATGTTTTCATCCTGGAGATGTAAACAGGATAGCTTTTGAAATCTGCTGCCGGACTTTTGCGTTCATTTTTAAAACGAAATTCACTTAGAAATGTAAATATGTTTTACTTTTCCTTTTAGTGTTTTCGTTTCAGGCTTACAATTTTGACTCTTTACCACTGAAAAGATTTTTACCTGGACGAAATGTTTTTGAGTGGCATGTTTTCAATGGAAATTGATAACCAGCAAACAAGTGTCCGAAATTATAGTTAATTAGGTAATATTTTGGGCTAAGACTCAAAGGGACATCTGTTTACTCGTCAGTATGACGCCAAACGTAATGTGACTACTAATATTTTACGTCAAACGACTTTCTCGTAGCGTTTCCACCAAAATAACGTCTGGATCAGGGGTATTCAACACACGCCTGGAAAATTTGTAGTAAATGTTCGTGTTAGAGTGAAGAAAGAATGTTGCGTTTCCCTGGTTTAGACCCAGTGCGAGTGTACTGATGAATTTTGAAATAAAGCCAATTTTAATGATAGTCGCGTGAGTAGGGAACACTTAGTTTCTCGGTGACGTGATATAATTTCTTTTTTAATGTTTCATAATTTGTTTCATTTGTTAAATCGTTATTATTTTCCGGAAAGTAACAATTCGATTTCGTTATCAAGTATTCAATGCTTTTATATCTTTCCCTGTCCCTAATGATAGTAATTTGGCGGATATCAATGGGGAATATTTAGGTTCGTTAATGAAATTAGCGTACGTAACGTACAATATTCAATTAGGCAGTTCTAAACGAAAGCATAGCAGCAGACAGCATACAGGGTGGCAGGGAAATTTTTTGGAACGAAGTTCCTTATCGCGCCTTGCGAAAGGGGGCTAGACGGAAAAAATTAAGACCTAAAGTTGGAACGACACTTTTTGCTATAGAACAACTATAGCAAAAAGTTTCTCTGTCTCTCTCTCTCTCTCTCTCTTATAGAAAGCAAGCCAGTTATACTTCGTTCCATCCGGGTGTCCCTTGACAACTCTCAAGTTTTTTTTAATAACCGACGAACAGTTTCACCGCATCCAGGGGTCCAAAATTAAATACTGAATTCATGGTTACAGTTTGCGAGTCGATGTCCCTGCCACTCTGTATATTCATTCGTCTACAGCTAATGCTAGCTTTACCAGCTATAACATATTTTGGGATTACCAAGCAGACTGCCAAACGTGATCGTATTGGTATTGAACATATCCGAGACTCCCCAGCGACATTCGATGCAGTTCTAGTCTCTTGACAGGACACATTTTCAATACTTAGTGAACATTTCCGTACTAACATTATAACTAAGTGCAGAACCGATGTTAGGAAGAATACCACCAAAACTACATAACTAACCAGTGAAGAGACACTTGTAGGATATTAGGCATTAATCAATTATGAGAAAACACACTGTGACAAACGGTTGCTAATCAAACTAGCAGTAACGACGATTTTAGACGGTAAAATTAATTCTGCATCAGACTATACCAAATATCAAACTATCCTTTGCCCTAAATTATTAATTGCACGTTTTATACACACTGGCTATTCTAAATATATGATATACACATGACACGTGCTGCGAGTGGAAGCGATTAACAATTAGCATTGTTTACTATCAAACACAGAGTGCACTGAATACGGTACTATTGTTGTCATAAAAATAATACGTACTTCATTAATATTATTGTGGTTATAGTTCCTTTGTTTGATAGGGTTGAAAGAGGCCATTTTATTATGTTTAGTTCTTCAAGTGGCGTGTATTTTGTTCGCATAGCGGAAGACTTCCAAAATCATCTTGCTCTGATGATAATATCATCTGGATAAATGGCACAAGAGAGAAAATGGCATTCAAGGGGCGGAGAGAAACCCTGTCATGTAATGGATTTAATAATACTGGCATGGTGATGATGAATAACAACGAAACAAGAATCATTACATACTCAGTAAAAAAGGGGAGGTGACTAGTGGAATTTGATAGAAACCGCTGAGCAAATCCACTGAAATTTCTATTGTACTAAGGACCCTAATGTCAAAAATGATGAATATCTTTGTTTACGTTCTCGCCTATTCAGCAGCGGCATAGTTACAAGGATACCGTTGTCGTAGGTCACGTACATCATCACAATAACCTATTTGATTGGTTCTATACAATAGTTGATTGAAAACCATTGGCGGAGTTCAGTGTCAGATGTCGGAAACAAATACGCATAAATATTGATTTATAGATTGTATAGGCAATATATTATATTATTAAAAGACTGCCTGTAGAATTGTTAGCCGTATTTTAATTTGGGAGTCAGGGGCAGAAATCAGTACCAATCAGCAAGCACCAGAATTCAAAACGTATTTGAACTAAATGCGCTTAAAGGGCTTGGCTTTAAGTCTTTCCCTTGGGACCTACCGACATTCTCCGATAAAATCAATCCACATCATTGACACACAATCATTACCTTAATAATTTAAATATTCAATCACGCCAATAATTTGACGTGATTGAATATTTAAATGATTAAGTTACGTAACAGGCGGTATTATACCTAAAGATGCTTTACTAGGAAATGTAAAACAACTTAAAACCCGGAACGTAATTCACATCACCACACCATGTCTGTCACTAGACAACATAAGACATAATGCATGCAGTGTTGCTTTCACTCTCACTGTCTCGAATACTTGGCATGACGCCTGGCTGCGTCATACCAACTCACACGCATCACTCGCCGACGTAGATATACGTAATATTGCCGAAATATTGAAGATGTGAGGTGTTAATAAAATTATTATGTTATAGTAATCTGACGGTTTGTTTGGGAAATTTTAATAATAATAAATCATTTATTTGTCTGAAATATGGTGGGTATGGTGTTGAATAGAATAGTTCATAAAGGGATTGGATTTTCAGAGCGACCAGCAAACGCAATTTGGGTTTGCCACATATTGTGGTGAAAGATCTTGGATCATACCATCAAACACGATATAAAGTTTTTATTTGGTAAATTAATAAATAGCATTTGTGGTAAAGAAATGAATAAATACCATTCATTTGGGAAGAAGGAAGATGCGAAAGGCAGAGGACTAGGTGTTGTGGCGCAGCATAGGAGAGGCCTATGTCCAGCAGTGGACTGCGATAGGCTAAGTTGATTGTTGATTGAAAAGGTTTTCGATAAAGCAATAATCTAGTGGGTGGTGGATTTTTCCAACAAGATTGAACTTTAAACCTTATCAGTGATGTAACACGGGTCTGTTGACCTCTAGCAACCCGACAGTCACCACAAAGTTGCAGTTTTAAGTGTCGTCAAGTAAATTGACGCCTTGACACGTCATCGACACTCAATTGATATGTCAAGTGTCCGTCAAGCGAGAACATTTAATGGACACTGAACGGTTCAATAGGTTTCAATGAGCACAATCTTATGTCAATAAGTGCACAAATCAATCATGTGCAACATGCAGCCTTGATGCATTACAATACTGCTGTATGTAATATACACTTGTATACATATAATGTTGTTGCTATGGGACTGATAGCAGAACACTTCGAGCGAATTCCACCAAACTATTATACCTAGAATAATTTTCATCCTGAGAATAAATTTTGAATTTTTTGACAGTTTTTCCTTTACGCGCTACTTCATGCAAATTATAAACGAGATTGGTCCCTTGTTCTTTACCGCTATACTTTTACAAATCCAGTTAGATCACATCTAATAATATGACATCTCGTGATGTGGTTTTTATAAAACATAAATAGTGAGGAAAGCATCTGGTGACGCCTGTCGCACTGTTCACCTACTATTTATTATTTCGATTGCACATAATCTTTGGCAATCGAAAACGTTGTAGTTACCTAGAGGTAAAATGAAGTGTTGTATTCATTCAATTTAATTATAGAAAAGACACGTGCGTCGAATGACACTTTACAACATGTCACTGCACTAGAAGGTTCGGAATTTAGATTCAAAATCAAGACAAAGGTGAGATCCACCCAGAGCGGGAGGGGTCATTTGATGATTTCCCATACACAAAAAAAAAATGAAAAGGCGAGATTAACCACCAAAGAACTTACTGGTCATCGGTATCAAGAAGGCCTTACTATAGTAATTAAAAATCATTATCATTGACACTGTGAAGCGTCCGTGCGATAACCCCGCCAAAAGTAGTAGCGATAACGCGACCCGGCTATGATACCGGTTGACGTAGGATTAAAAGTACAACACGAAAATGTTGAGCATAAGATCGGCACGTGCCACTGTCGTCACTACGGTGGCTGACATCGTCACAGATAAGGAAAATTACATAATTAAATCAGGATATATTATGTGAAAAGCTTTAAAAAAAAATTGGTTTATTTTGAAGCTAATGAACCCTAGTAGCAGTTATGTCTGTTGAAATTTAAAGCATTTATGACTAAGTGCGTTTACATTGGAGGAATGTATGTCAGAGTAAAGTAGCGGAGATAAGAGCTTTAGTAAGTAGTTGATAAAGGTAAATAAAAAGAAATCACGGAATACGTTTCAGTGTGCTATAACGACTGTTGACCAAAAGTGGGTGGTACCTACTCTGTCTTTGTGTTCACTTCGTAACATTCATTATCTATACAAATAAATCAAATTGAAGTGGCTCTTTGTAATGTCAAAATAATAACTTTTTATTAAATGCATATGAAAGAATATACAGTACTTATAACAAAATAAAACATTTTTTTTTTATCTGTCTGTTTGATCTGGCTAATCTCCGAAACTGCTGAACTGATTTTGACGGGACTTTACTGATGTGAAGTAAGATAGTAGTTTTTTCCCGGTAGCACGTTCCTGTGGGATAATTTCCAATATGCACGAGGGTAAAGTCGCGGGCAGACATTAGTAAATAATATTATCAGCTGACCGCCTTCGTAGGCTGTAAGTTGTAACCCGCAGCGTCAGCGTGTAGACTAATGTTTTTAAAAGTAAAACAATGTTTTTAGTGTAAATTTCATTGGCAGACAGCAGAGGGGCAATTCTGGTAAATTTAAGAACGTTACAATCTGATCTCAGTCTCAATCTGTCAAAAATACGTCCACTTTCTCTACATTTTGACAAGTTTTTGACATTTGTGTATCGCCGAGATGACACTGCGACTAGATTTTGATCGTTTTAAATTACGAGAATTGGCCTGCTGATGTTATACGGAGTAACTTAGGCTACTTTCCAAGATCAGGTCGAGGAAGAAGCTAGTAAAATGGAAAAACTGACGTTAATTTATTTTTGCCAACCCTGACTGTTCAGTAGATCTTATCGGCGCAGCTGTTTTCACTACGAGGGAAAAAATACGTCGTATTATCATTAATGAATGAATGAATAGAGACAGTTTTATTGACAATAATTACAGGTCATTCGTAGCAAAACATTGTCTCAGCAAAAACTGCAGGGCTAAATATGGAGATGCAAAACAGGCACCGAATATTTTAAGCCATCATTTAATTACTTTATGCATTCTATAGTTATTCATAGTTTAACGATGCATTTACCTAGCTATGTACATAATGAACTTAAACTCACAGCTCTTTTCTTATATCCTTGATGTTTTTTTCATAATTTTCCCCCATTAATTGTAGACGTTTGCATAATTTTGTTACCAACATACCTATTACTTTTTTCGTTGAATCCGGTGCCTTGAAACAAGATGTTGTTCTTTACCCGCGCTACAACAATATGTTTAACGACTACACAGCTTACATGAAAGCGATCTTTGACTTCAACAAGATTTAAGACCCTCACCCAGAGCTCAGAGCAAGCGTCGACTAAATCTACGCAAAGTAGACGCGTATTAATTATTATAGTAATTCTCCGTGTAACAAGATCTATAGTAAATTAACCCACTTTGCAGCACCATGAATTGCTCAAAACATATCTCTTACAGCAAATTTAAATGGACACCGGCGACACCGCTCACAATAAAGCCTCCATCTATCTGCCTAGCCTTTTCCCAACTATGTTGGGGTTGGCTTCCAGTCTCACCGTATGCAGCTGAACACCAGTATGGAGCGACTACTATCTGACCGCCCTGACTGGGTTTCAGACTTTGGCTTCTAGCTTCCCGTAACCGACTGTCAAGGAGGGGTCTAGCTCTCCGTCCGATCAGGACCAGGCCCGTGCTGGACGGCGCGTATCTGTTCCACGCGCGCCTCAAAGAGATGTCAGCAAGATTGACGGGGCCCGATAGGGCCGAAGCCTGCCAGGGTAGCGGGATCGTCCGAAAGGGTTACCACTGCCCTGGAACATAAAGGGCTAAGGAAGGAACACGGGTGGGTTTTAGTCAGTAAGAGTCTGACACTCCCTTCTGCTCCACCCAGAGCGGGAGGGGTCATTTGATGATTCCATCCACAAAAAAAAAAAGGAGGGTTCTCGATATGTAATGGACCCATCCGACCGCGGGAGACTTAGCTTGACCTTCGACCCACTCGTGTGTGTGGCTGTTATTATTTAGCCACGAGCCCCTTTATAAAATTGCAAGAACCCTTTATATGCAACCCTAGTAGCCAGGTGACGTTAACCCTTGTTAATGCTCAAGGTCACGGTCCGTTCAGATGTCCTAGGGGTCGATTTGACCATAAATCATATTGCATGAACGGACACGACGATGCAATGGCATTGTTTGTTCACAGGACGTAGTTCGTGATTCAGTGGCTATTCGAATGAATGGAGTCAATTTAGGTGGGATTTAAAACACACTATCCTTGTTTAATTATGGTGTCGATTTAAACAATGCCTTATAAGAAACGGCCAAGCCATATATTTTGACTAAGGTGTAGAGTTTGACTAAGGTGTTGAGAGGTGTAGAGTTTGCTAGCCAATATCTACATATTTTGAAAAACGTAATTACAATTTCTATACGTCATCAATCAACTTGGCCTATCGCAGTCCACTGCTGGACATAAGCCTCTCCCAGACCTGCGCCTTTCGCATCCAATCAGTCTATAGCTCATACATCTCTTCTTCAGTATTGCGATGCGAAACTTGACGCGGACAAAGTCGCAGGCTGAAGCTAGTAATATTATAAATGCGAAAGTAACTCCGTATGTTACCTTTTCACGCCTGGGTTAGGTACATAATTAGGATATTTTTTTATCGGTCCCTGTGGGATAATTTTCGACCTCCACGCGAGCGAAGTCGCGGGCTAAAGATTTTTTTTTGTTTCGCCTTCACGCTAAAACGGCTGAACGGATTTGGATGAAATTTGACACATGGGTAGACCATGACCCAAAGAAGGACATAGGCTACTTATCATCTTGGATCGCAGACGAAGTCGCGGGCAAGAGCTAGTACCTAATAAAGTTATTCGAACCAAACAGTAGGTACCTAAGTATAAAAAAAGCATTTATTTTTCTTTTTCAATATCTTTAAGCATCAGGTGCTTGTTTCCCTCGCAAATCGTTAGCTGTGAACCGAATAAAATCGATAAACTGCCAGTGAGCAAAGGTCTAGGTAGTCTAAAAATTACTCGCTGGGTAAGCAACGGTGAAGCTCTGAAATACTAGGCTTTAAAAGAGAACACTCATTTCAATCGTTTTCCATGCCCAGCCGGTCGATTCTGTAAAAATCTCACCGTGAAAACTCAAGTGAAGTGAGCTTGATGTGAATTGTCAGTAGTGTCAATCCCAAAGACATTAAATTACTTGACAAGTCAATCCCTAGCATTATTTGGAATGACAGCTCACTCCACGCTCACTTCACCTAAGTTTTCACGGTGAGATGGTTACAGAATCGCACTACTGTTCTTCTTCATCGTAGAATTCTAGTCAGAGCGATCGTGGTACACACGGCTACACATCAAGCTATGCAAAACCAGTATTGGCTGACGTTCATTGTGAGAAAATATCATACAAAGTGAGGCCAAGACAAACTGGTTTTGTATAGCTTGACGTGTAGCCGTGTGTACTAGTGAAGTTTCTTGTCTAGGGGCTGATGTGATTCGCCTCACGATTCCACACAACGTTTTCCATACAAACTGCTTTTAAATGAGGCATGGATACCAATTTATCTTTACTGACCGTAATAAGAGGTAATGCAAACTACAGTGAATACGCACTCAATGTGAGTGCGTAGGTATTCACTGTAGTTCATCATCCCAAAATGCAAAAATGAATTCTAACTTCAAGGAGTCTACGCTCGAAGTCCGTCAAAGACATGGACCCGTCCGAAAGACATGGACCCGTCCGAAAGACATGGACCCGTCCGAAAGTAGTTGATCCGACAAAATAAAGAAAATAATCTTATGTCCGTAAGTGAGACGGAGTGAGAAACGCCCGTAACTGCGGACTTCGTGCTTAGGGAGTAGACCTGAGTTGGTTGCGCTTCTTCACTTCTTCTTCCTAGCGAAAGCACTAGGTGGTGGTGAAGGGCGGGCATTTTGGGGGACTGTGTTATGTAATTTCGACGTGCGAGAAGTGCTGATTCTCAGCTAATTTGAATAAATAACTTTAAATTTTGAGTAAATATTACCTCAAATATCTAACTTCCTGCGACTGAAAATTACGTTAACACTTCTCTCATACAAAATAAACCACGCAAATCGATATAAACAGTCGTTAATACTATTCCAAGCCACGTGTAGCAGTACCAACTATGTATAAAAACATTCCTTCAGTTAATAAATAAACATAATACCTATTAAAACAAACATAACTAACAACTTAAGTATTTTAATTAATGGTTTGTGCAATAAATTAGATTCTACTATTTGAGTCATCGGGAACAAAGACTTCAAATTATCGTCTACAAGCAGCGCCCGGAGTTTCACCCGCAAACGTGTCGATCCCGATTCCCGTGGGAATATTGGGATAAAAAGTATCCTATGTGTTATTCTGATGTATAAGATGTATTACTATAAAGTTTCATTCTAATCCGTTCAGTAGTTTTTGCGTAAAAGAGTACCTAACAAACATCCATCCATCCATCCTCACAAACTTTCGCGTTTATAATATTAGTAGGACAGGAAGTAGAATAAGTATAGATTTAGGATCTAACGACAGTTTAGCGTTAAATTTACCAAAAAAAAAGGCCTCTCATTCAAGTTAAACTCAGTCTACTAACAACAAAGATAGGTAATCTTAAACCGATGCGACCTTTGGATGCGACCAACCGGACAAACGTATTAGACTTATTAGGTACTACATAAAGAATGTTACGCGGCTTGCAATATAAACCGGTTTCGCCAAGGTCAAGGTCAGATTTGTCACAAAAACTGCGGCAGTGGGGACAGTGTTTTGTTGCTATGCTACTCTTGGCCAATTATGGCGAAGTCGAAAGAGAAGATTTTTGTTTTGGAGTTCCTGTAATAGAGGTCACAATTTTTTGAAGTTAATGTATTTTGGTAGGGTTTGAGCTTAATGTCTACGTAAGTGAGGGAACATACAATATCAGCTATGAGCTAGGGTCAGGAGCGTTTGGGAGCAAGGGGGTGCGGCGGAACCCCGACGCATGATAGTAGATGGAACAGTGGGGTTTTAGTCCGTACGAGCCCGACATAACGGTATCCATGATGATTTCCCCATGGAAAAAAGTTAAGAGCGTTCATTTATAAAATTACCTGCTGATAATATTTTCGTTTTTCCTAATTATGTGGAAATGTCAGGAAAATGGGTCAGGTTCCCTTGCGGGGAAGAACAGCACCCCTCCTCCGTACTTTTCTGTAGATGGGATGGGAGTGTTAGTTAAAATAGGACACTTAACAGAAAATGTATGTCCTACAAATTGTAAATTAACAATTCCGGACACTGCACATTACTCGTTTCGAAAAATGGCGGACCTTGGCAAGGCAAGAGTCAACAGTATCTCACTCTTTGCCTAACCCTAAAAGGCAGGCACAGTTATTATAACGGAAAAATTACTTAACTAACTTTTAGGCTTATCGTTACTGCTAACCGTACGAAATACGATAACTATTATGTAATTATGATCGATTACGATAAGGTATCGGTGACAGTGACCCGAAGCCGCGTCGGGTGACGATGAGTAATACTTTAATAATTCGCGACTTCGTTTGCGTGGATGTCGTAAGACTCGTAAGATACATAATTTACTAAAATAACAGCCATATTTTTATAAAACTCCCACGGCCCCCGTCCCATCGCATCGCATTGCCCTCTCGCGAATTTTCTTTCTTCTTTTTGTCCGGATCCTAGCGTGATATCAAATGTAAAATATACAAGCTGTTGTTTTGCTTTCTCGTCAAATTTCAGGAGGCTCAGGCTCAGGAGGATGAAAGACATAAATAATCAAATAAAATTACTATCCCTGGTAAATAATGAATACATAAGTGCTTGTTTTTTTTTTAGTTATTCAAGTTTGACAGTATTTCAGAATACACCACTTTCAAAGAACAGAATCCCGTTATGGTATCGTATAAGCGGCAGCGTTTTTATGTGAGTGTAAAAGGGCAGTTACAGTGAGTGCGGTTTCACACAGGCCGCGTTTTAAAAAGCGTGTCCCACACATGCTGATTTCCAAAAGAGAAAAAAAACCTACTTATTTTATTATGGATTCGTGTCGAGAATCAGTAGCTTAATTACCTCCTTGAATTTGACGAGGATGCAAAACGAAACCTTGTCTATTTAAGAATTATTCAAATCTGACTGGTAGTTCCAGCACCTTAATTGCGTAACACACGATCAATCGGAATCTGAATCATTTTGAAGCAAATTGCCTATCCATTGCTTCATAAGTTCGAAAAATTTGTCTGCTCAACACGTAAATAACGCAATGAATGTTGTTCAACTGTCAAAATGAAACCGATTCCGATTGATCGTGTGTTACGCAATTAGGGTGCAGGGATTAGCGCGTTCAAATACACAAAAATTTTAGCTTTATATGAGTAAAGATTTTCCCTAACAGAAACAATATTTATGTAGTTTTTATGTTTACGACGTGGTATGGTTTGAACCGTCGCGGTAGGTATGGTTACGTATACGTATGTACAGTCAAAGAATGTAAAGTTAAGTCATAGCTCATGTTTAGTAGATACCTATAGGTATCTTGCAGCCTTACCTACACAACATGGAGCTATTTTTATGCACCTAACAGGCTCGAATCACTAGTTGTTAAAGTCGTCTATCTGCCTAGCCTTTTCCCAACTATGTTGGGGTTGGCTTCCAGTCTAACCGGATGCAGCTGAGTACCAGTATTTTACATGAAGCGACTGCCTATCTGACCTCCACAACCTAATTACTGGGTGTAATACGGAATCCCTTGGTAAGACTTTCGGGCTTCTGACGACCCGTAACGACTGTCAAAGGTCTACGAATGACAGCCGGGACCAACGGACGCGGCACGGAAGGGTCTTCGCCCGTCTCGGTAAGTAAAGATGGTCACCCATCCACAGACCAACCGCGGCAAGCGCAGCTTAACCTAATCGATCGAAATGTGTGGCTGTTATTATTTAGCCACGGGCCCCTCATCACTAGTTGTTAAAGTATAATTGTTAAAAAATAAACCTTTTTTTTTTAATTATTGCATACCTACTCAGATTTAGGTACCTTTTCTTTTTGATATATTATTACTTTTACTGTAGGTAGGTAACCGATTTATGTGCAATAAATCACATCATATAAGTTTCAAAAATAAATTGGCAATTAAGTTAATGTTTTTTATTCATTTTTGTTGTACATACACCTTAGATAATTTATTTTCTTCTTTTATGGTTAAGGAAATTTAAAACCACACCCAGTTTTTTTTTACAAATATCTTTCAAGCTTTAAAATTTTAAATCAATTAATTTATAAGCCAATTTACACAAGTATCACGTTAATTTATTATTAGGTATCATGTATTAAATTATTGTAAGTATGGATTTGTTTTTAATTATATTTTTCTTGAATGCAGTCTTTATTTTTTCCTGCTAATATTAATATTCTTTTTCCATAGTTAGATGACTTACCTGAGTACGTAGGCGTCGACTTGCTCGCTCTGGGTGAAAGAGATGATCTCACAACGCACTATCTTCAGCACATTCTCCCATTGTTGACTGCAACAATATAGTAATTGTTAACATTGTTTTTATAGTATACTGATGACTAACTGATAATACGATGGTAAGTATTTGATAGGGAATGTGAGATATTTGGTATTTTATCATGAAGAAGGACCAACATTTATTTTCTACTAGCTTCCATTTGTGGCTTCGCCTGCATGGTATGTTGATGAAATACTTTTCATCAACATCTTTTGGTAAAGTATACAAAATTTTGGAAAGAACAGCCAGAAATACATTTTTTTTTTAGAAGTTCCACTTTCAGCATTGAGTAATACTCTGTTATTTTGACATTACAAATAGACACATATACTTTATTTATTTCTATAGACAAATGGACAATACCATGGTAAGTATGCTATGGAATGTAAGACTGCTTATTACAGTATTTTATAATGAAGTAGACCAATAGTATTTTAATTGCCAACCTTACCCTTTACAAACTAAGTCTAATCAACTAATTAAACATTAGAATAAAATGTATTTTTTGTCTTTGTTATAATATTTGCTGGAATATTCATCAAGATTTTCTTCCCCGAGATCTAAAACTTTTGAGTGGGTACTTTTATTGCTTAGGCCAAAATGTGTGAGCTTCAACAATTTAGTTTATAGCCAAACAAAGAATTTATGTACAGAAAGATCACCAGAAAATTATCTGAGTCTTATTATATCGATAGATCATGCAAAATAACAATGATTTCAAAACACGCGCGTCTGCCGTAGCCCGGCCCAGGACCGGACTCAAGCCAACCACGGCAACCGGATGATCCCGCCGGTACCCAATAGCCGAACATTGAAACAGCTGATTCCAGAATATTCCACAACAACAAACTACAGGCCTACACATTAAACACAAATAAAAATAATATTCCAGTTATGAATTAACAAAAAACTTCGAATTTCTAATCAGAAAAATATCTGCACTACTGGAGTTACTTTTAAATATTTTTTTAAATGTTTAGGTTAGAAAAATTTAACTTCTGCCGGTAACCTAAATACAAAGTAACTAATTACATAATTATAAACCAATAATGTACAGGTAGGACATGAACATCAGTCAAAATATTACTCACCGAGTGATTTTTCTCAAATCCGCATTTTTAGCCGGTGTAAACCAAATTTCGATGAGCTTTTCTACACCCTCGAAAAATTGGTCATTATTTTCACTACTAGATATAATTTCTGTTTCAGCCATGGCTACTTCTTGTAATTTGTAGTTTAGAAGAGCAAAAGTATTTTATTGAATTTATTCCCACTGAGAACTTTACGCACAACCGTGATGATTTGACGTCCGAAGTTGACTGAATCTGAATGAAACGAAATTATTGGCAAAATGCGGGTGAAAGAAGAGATGGATGTATCAACATCTCTTTCTTTCAGAGCGAGCAGGCCGGCGCGTGTTTGCGTTCCGAAGCACTGATCAAGAATAAAGTCATTAAGAATCTACTCTTTATATTATTTAATTACGGTACCTATGTATTGCCAATGCGTTAAATATTTTTTCGCCATGCAGTATTTATCATTTACTGCATTTACGGCGGGGAGAAAATCCCTATAAATGAATATGATCTTTTTTATTTTATTTTACAGGAAACGTGGGCGTATTCCCCGTGGAAAAGAGGCGTTGAGGTAGCCAACTTATTATAATTCATAAAAAGTAGAATATGGACTAAATATTTTAAAATAAATTGCATTAGTATCCTCAATCAAAGGGGCCTTTACAGCCTCATTATTTCCCCTTTGACTTAAATTGCTGTTTACTTAGGCAAATAATGGGATATTGGCAACATCTTCTGTTCTAAAGGTCAAACCAATTCTTTTCTGTTATCAACATCTACATAAGTTCAGATAACTACATATGTAAACAAAAATCTAATTTATTATTAATGAAATACATGTTTCAATAAGACAAAAATATTATATTAGTAAAAAATTAACACAATAACTAGATAACAAAATAATTATAGATTAAAAGTCATAAATCCTCAAAAGCTGCAACTAATTTGTGTAATCGGCCATCATTAACTTTTTTAATTGTTCTAAATTTTGGTTTTAAAATTGGAATACTCGGCGGAGAATCAATTTCCTTTTCATCTTCGTAGAAGTCTTCAATATTTGGTTCAAGATCTTTCTTTAGTGATGTAATACTTGATGATCTTCTATCTTTCTTACTTTTTAATTTCTCCACACTTGCATTCAACTCGATGAGGTTATTGTATATTCTGTCGTTGAACTGGAAGTTGAGCGTTTTTGTCATATTCTGTAAAGTAGCAAGGACAAAATTAAAAGAGTGTTTTAGCAGTACCTAAGGGGTGAAATTGTTAATATTCTGCTTCTCCAAGCTATCACAAACTCGAATATGTCTCATAATATGTAGTAATTATCTAATTAAACAGTTAAGGCATTCAACAACAACAAACAACATTTCAACATACTTTTGCACATATCTGTCCTCTGTCTACATTCAAATCCTCTGACGAAAGAGGAGGAGCATTTAGTTTCTTCAAGTCGGATAAGTAAGTAGCTATTACTCCGCTCGAACACAAAGTTGGTTCACTTAATTCATTCTCTTTCTGCGAGGAACGTGTTGATTTTTTAGAAGCAGAATTTGAAGACGAAGCTAAATCGTGTACAACTTGTTTTCGAGTCGATGGTTTCACTTTTAGTTCATAATTTCTAAGTAGCGTTTTCTTAATTTTCGAATCAGAAGCCGCTTTGTTCATGGCTAATATATAATTTATTTAAATAGAGCTAAAATTGTTGTATTTGTTTACAAGAAATTCAAAACTACGCGACGACGTTTCTTCTTGTGACAGACAACAGACAATGACATTGACATTTGAAATAGGGTTACCAAAATTATAGTCAGTCAGAATTATCAATTAACCCAAAATCCAAGAAAACTATAAGTCAGAGAACAGTCGAAGAACAGTCTGAAGGCCAATTCTTGTAATTTAAAACGTTCAAAATCTAGTCGCAGTGATAACTCGGCGCCAAAAAAATGTCCAAAACTTGTCAAAATGTAGGGTTTGAGGTATTTTTGACAGAATGAGACGGATCAGACTGTGAACGTTCTTAAAATTACGAGAATAATCCCTCTGATCTCAGTCTCATTCTGTCAAAAAATAATTCTAATTCTCTACATTTTTCCAAGTATTTGACATTAAATTAAATAAAGGTCTCTGCACACAGTGGGCGGACGCGGCGGAACGGGACGGCGACGCGGCCAGCGACCTTTACGAGAATTGGCCTTCTGATATTGGTTAATTTGTTGATAATTTGTAACTAAAACAAAGGAATTAAAACTAAAACAGCTGTAGCGGTATCTAAAGCGCCACATGCGAACAACGTGTTATACTGACGTCACGCAAATCCTGCATCTCGCAAGCAGAGTTTACCACGCAACTAACACACATAAAAACTTCTCAACATCAATCGTTGGGCAGTTGCCCGCCAGACACAACAACCGTCTGGTCCGAGGATCCTCCCTTTTCTATAGAGGATGGGTGGACTTTACACCCTGTTCCTCATACCTCTAAACAACATTTCATCTAATGGGCCAGTTTATGCGAAACTGGGTCCATTATATTCTTGGTAGGTACGTAATATTTCCCTCCCATAATCAGTCTCAGCATTTCATGACTTCGTGCCCCTATACCGCCCGTACAATATGGGAAGTTTTCCAGAATTGCTTCAATATTTAGTAGAACAGTAAAACAAAACATTGTTTTATTAATGTTTGTGTTTTTTTCTGAACGACTTACAATTTGTCAACGTCACAGCTGCCAAAAATTTTACTTCAATGAAGTTCAATGAACAAAAGTCAGAAATTGGACTCGTCGACGATTTCAGTTTTGCACCATACGATAACGGCAATATTTTTCTCGTAACGTAAACTTTTCAACGACACATTGGCTGAAAATATTGACGAAGTACCGATTTCATTTTACAGAACGTTCACGGAAGAGAAATGTCAAACAAATGTGTTGAATATTCCGTGAGTTTTTTTAAATTTTTGTACTTGTGAGAAGTGAGACGTGCAATGTGCATTCCTTATTTATAAATTAAAATGCTTTTACAGAACCCTGAGAATTTGCCTGTGGAGAAGTTAACAATATCAGTGACGAATGCCGGCGTGGTGCAGCAAATCAAGGCGTTGGTAAGTGCATGTTACAATTTGAAACACAATGTTGTGAAATAGCCTTAGCTATTTGGTTAGTTGGGGAACACCCTGCTTTGAGGCATAAGAAGGTTCATATCGACAGCTTTGACATGTAGATTCCCTGCACTTGGAATACAGGGGCATACCCAGGTTCTATGTGTTGACATTGCTTTAATTGATATGGCCTTGAAAATATCACAGTACAAAAATATCTAATCTAGCTTACTGGATGAATTGAAATGTACTAAGGTACTGTTTATACATCTATAGGAGAATTAAATATGTTGTTCCAATACATACACAACTTTTTTATAATGCTACTTAGGCATAAAAAGTTTTATTTTTAGGATAGGGTAAGTAATTTATTTGTTTTATTATTTATGTACCTACTCAAAGTACAGTACATGAGAACAACAACATACAATTTTAGAATATTGAGTACAAAGTTACCGGTTATTTCTTTAGATTTTCTTCCAGAGGAGAAATGTAAACAATACTGTAAGCAAAGACATTTAAGTAAAAAAAAAAACAAATAAAATCATTTTAATAATAAAATAGATTATTTATATAATACTGTAATTACCCGTGACATCATAGCGGAGGGCCCGCTATGATGTCACGGGTAATTACAGTAATAATCAGAATACCAGCGCTGAGACATTTTTTTTTAAATGTCGTAGTATCATGCTGAGATAGGAGCTTTTTGGCCTCTTTCAGGACTTTCTGTTTCATTTTTCTTTTTGTTACTTTATTTTTTATATAATTTGGTTTTGTTTCCTACTTTTTTTTTAATATAATTTGGGTTTTTTATTTTTGATTGTGTTATGTTTGATTGTGTTTAGAAAGTTTTATGATCTTCTTATGCGAGTCGCAATAAATACTTTTTCTTTCTTTCTTTCTAAATATACATGCATTGTAAGACAAATGTTATTGCTTGCAACAATCAAACTCAAAACAAATGGAGTTTTGTTTTCAAATTCTTGTTCATGATTATAATTTGAAAGTTCATAAACATAATCATCATTCTCCTATCGATATCCCAACTTATTTGGGGTGGGTGCAACATGTTCTTGAACATACAATACAAAAAGTTTTATTGGCAAAAAGATAAGGTGATGTGATGACAGACAGTAAATTTACATAAACACAGATTAAGTATTGTACATCACAATTTGTGTTTTAACCGTTGACTCCCAAACTAAGCTTGTATCTTGGGGGTTGGAGTGCGAATGAGCAGAAAGATGATATCTACTTCAAATTATAAATGTTGAAGTTTTTTTTTCTTTGAATCTGTTTGCCTCCATCAAACTAGTTTGTCTTACTTGAAAACTAAATAAAATAATACATAATACATTTTCCTGAGGAAAAGTTAAAATTATAGTGTCTGGGCCTGTAGGCCTTATTGAATGTAACGGACAGTGTGATGATTATATTCCGTCTATCTATGTAGATTGTCTACCCACATTTGTAAATCAATTATGTTTTTGAAAATATGTCATATTTACACACACGAAGACAAAAAAGACACCTTTTCTCAACAGGTGCTGTAGAAAGCAGAAAATGTATGAAAGAAATCTGTGAAATGGTTGGATAAATGGCCAGATTGTCGCCTGTCTGTTTTATTTAATAAGCCCCTGTGGTCTGTGCCACAGGGCATAGTTCTAGCTAGTATGAATTAGTATTCATGAAGTACTTTAACACTTTGCAGGACACTCCCAGACATAATACGAATAAAACATCTATTGTGTCTTGTTCAGAACAATGCATAAAGGTTTAGGTAGGTACCTAGTTATAAAAAGGTGTTTATTAGGGGAACTCCCTGATTCTATCTAAACAGGATGCATTATGCCTGCATGTAGGTACATGCAGAAATGCACATATTGGAGATCCAATGGCATATAAAGCATTGTAGGGACTTTACCAAACATTCAAAGTCAGAGTCAAATCATTTATTACAAATAGGCACTTTTGATCGTCAAAATTTACAAAAAAATAGAATTGATGCTAGTTGCCGCTTCCAAAAGGTAGTTTTGTGTGGAGGAGAATGGCCAAGAAACTCGACCGTAAGAGCGGTTTCCCACTACATCCGATCCGAATCCGAATTCAAGTTCCGAGTCCGATCCGAATCGGGAATGTTCTAAATTTAGACGGACTGAGTTCGGATGTAGTGCGCAACCCCCATACAAATAGTAATATGGCTACTTCGGACCGTCATTTCTCGGAATCGGATCAGACATAGTCCGAAACCGCTCTTACTCTTTTAAAAATGTGTTACAATATTTTATATACACTAATTATATGTGAAGACGATGCACCCAGAATAAAATTACTATACCACAATAGATAAACAGAGTTAAAAATAAAGCAATGACAGTTAAACTTATTATGTGATAGATAGGTACATGGTGCTCACATATTTACAAATACTGTAAAAGTAGATGATTTATGATAATATCTGATTATACTTATTGTAATCACAAGTATCGTGTGCGTGTGTGTGTGTACACATATGCTGTCACGCTGATACGTTTACGCTCATATGCTTTATCTTTATGATCTGTTTTGATAAATAAGTTTTGGAACAAATGGGTGCATGGAATGGATGATTCAATGGTCTGGCAGTTTGAGTAATTAATGTGGCCTACCCAAATGTCCTTTCTTTGGTATTGTTCGTCGAATCGTCGAACTCCTTAAGTGTTGTGTTAAGCTGCACGATTTCTGACAAATGCGTGCACTGACTGGACAAGTCCTCTCAAACTGTTTGGTTCTTTCCTCAAAAAACCATCTCAGACATTAATCTACATGGTCTTCACATGATCTGACCAAGATTATGTCTGGACTTTAAAAGAGACTGTGACCTCTGAGTTTGTTTCGGCCTTTCTTCTCAGACTAGTCAGATAGGAAACGCCGACCTCATCTAGTTTTAAAATATGATTGACGTGTAAAAGTGTTTGTACAAACCTACTTACAAAAATAAAATCATTTATCAATTGCGGTTACTTAATTTACTCTTGTAATTTTACTCTTGTAGCATAAGCATAATCACCCTATAATGTTCCCACTGCTGGGACACAGGCCTCCTCTCGGTGAGAGGGAGTGGGCCGGAATCCACGCCAACCACGCGGGCCCAGTGCGGGTTGGTAGATGTCACATGTCTTCGAATTTTTTGTTCTAGGACATGTCGGTTTTCTCACGATGTTTTCCTTCATCGTTTTGAGAACAGTGGTGATAAAATAATTTACGCAAAGTAAAGCGCTTGTCTGGCTTCGAACCCACGACCTACAACTTGTAAGTCGCGGCCGTTACCACTTGGTCACCACTGCTCAAGCTCTCAGGGGACCTAAAAAGGCCACTTTAAGCAATACCTCTAAAAGCTATTCATATCCTGAATTCCCAGCAGATCATTAGCAATTCCTCTACTTTTCGTAAAATATCATTTCATATTTGGTGTAAACATTGCATAAAATCCGTAATTTTATCGGTAAATTTTTCATTACAGTTTTTATTAATCAAATTGGTTTTTTATTTCTACAGTTTAAATGTTATTTCATTGTAATATGAATTGCACACAGATCATATTATGAATTGTCAGTTTGTGACCATTTTACGATTTTTAATATGATTCATATTGTTATCCCAATGATTCTGCCAAAGTGGCTTTTTTAGGCCCCCTGGTCTTTACTCTTGTATCGTTGACAAAACATCCTTTATTTAATGAACATAGACTCATTATTAAGAGCAGTGGTGGCTCAGTGGTAACAATATTTCATCATCATTCGGATTTATTACATATGTATATGAACTTACTTAACTTTCTATTATTAGGATACTTTTTATCCCGTTATTACCGATCGAAACTTATGCGGGTGAAACCGCGGCGGGGCGCTGCTAACTTTATCATGTAGGTAGGATGCAAACAGGGAGGAAAAGATTTTACATTCTATAAATACTTCGAATATAATCTATCTGGGCCAGCTAGTTTCCTTCCACAACAGATAGGACAAAGAGATCGACCGTCGAGTTGAAAACGCCTGGAGAAGCTACTGGTCCATGAAGGCGCTAATGAAGGGCGCACTTCCTATCTCATTAAAGCGCAAGCTCGTCAACATGTGTATCCTGCCTTTTTTTTATCGTGGAGAAATGCTCATGCATTCTGCACTACCACGGGGAGATAGTGCAGTTATGTGGGACTCTAACCCAATAAAAATCCACGGTGTCCTCCTCTGCCGCTTACGGCGGAAACACGGGCACGCGTTAACACTCATCCGTGAACCAGCCGCGGCTGTCCGTCACCGGACCCTCCTCTGGGGAGTACTCCCCATCACCGGCGCACCCGAACACATAGCACGCGGTGACCACCCCAGGGACCAAACCAGCACATGGGCGCCAGACGACCCCGTGTCTGGGCACCCTTGGCCCCCCTGCGACGGGTCTGGTCATTGGCCCCGCCGCCTGCCAATTTTCGGCCGCAGAGGATAGGGAGAGCGGCCAACGTCATACCAACACTCCTCCTCCCCTGCGGCCCTACCGCGTCCGCCATCAGAAGGTGGCGACCCCGTCAAGTCCGCGGAAGGTAGGGAGAGCGGCTGAGCGGCGCACCGCAATACTCCTCTTCCGCCGCGGCCTCCAACCCTCAGTCGTGATGCCTCCCATACGACATCGCGGCCCGCCTCAGTTGCGATGTCGCCCAAGCGGCACAGCAACCTACTTGTTGGCCGCTACGTCGTCGGCTGACTGGCAAAGCCCTGACGAGCGGCCCCTCCTCGGGTTCCTCTTGGCTGCACCGTGGGTGTCCAAGCCACGGCTACTGAGCCCCCCCGCCTCGACAATGCTCGAGGATGTGTATCCTGCCTATCCTAACCTATGGCGCTCAGACTTGGTCTATGACCGAGGCTCAGAAGTCCAAACTCAAGGTTTACAAAGAGCGATGGAGCATAGCATCTTAAAAATTAAAACTCACCGACCAAATTCGCAACACCACAATACTCTCCAAGACAGGTATCGCCGATGTTGGCGATAAGTCTGCGAGGCTGAACTGGGACTGGGCGGGTCACACCTATAGAATTCATCCAGACAGATTGTCCAAAGTCGTTACACAGTGGGTGTCTGAAGACGGGCGTCGTCACCGAGGCAGGCCTGACGATTCGACTCGTTCCTAACTGATTGGACGGAGAAGGCACAGGACAAAGAAAAATGGAAAAATATGGGGGAGACCTTTGTCCAGCATTGGGACAATATAGATTGAGTAAAAAAAAAACTTGAGAGGTGTCAAGGGACACTCGGATGGAACGAAGTATATCTGGCTTGCTTTCTATAAGAGCGAGACAGACGGAGAAACAGGCGCACGCCGCACGGCTTACAACTATAGCAAAAAGTGTCGTTCCAACTTTTGGTCTTAATTTTTTCCGTCTAGCCCCCTTTCGCAACGCGCGATAAGGAACTTCGTTCCAAAAAATATTTGAGTTATAAGGCCATTAAAAGGCACTTTTGAATGTCAAAATTTATTAGAAAATAGAATTGATTCTAGTTGCCCCGTCCAAAAGGTATAGAGAAAAGGAGCAAGAAACTCCATAGTTATACTCTTTTAAAATGTTTTTACAATATTTTGTATACCTACATCTAAACTTATTTAACTTAAAAAACAGAAAACTTTGGATTTTTTGTATGTTTGTTTGTTACGGTTTCACACTAAAATGTTTGGACAGATTTGGGTTAAATTTGGCACATGAGTAGAACATGACTTAGAATAAGACAGGGATACTTTTTATCCCCATTTTCCTACGGGATCGAGACATATGCGACGACTGACATCGCGCATCGGCGGGCGTAGATATATATAATTGTCTCTACAAACTAACTTACCTATTTAATCTGACCTACCAATAATTGTTCCAGGACCCATATTGGGTGGAGAAGCGTGAGCTGACGATATACGAGAGGCCTCCATCCGGCAGCACCATTGTGTTGGGGGCCGTCGACACGTGGAAGGCCAAGATGGAAGGCTACTTAGAGGATGTCAAGTGGCTGCTAAGTTTAGAACATTATAGGTAAGAGAAATATCTAACTTCAACATGCATATGGAACTGGACAATATCAGTAACCATTCAAGACTTTCCTAAGGCTAAGTCATTCATCATCATCATTTGAGCTGAAAGACGTCCACTGCTGGACATAGGCCTCCCGGCCACGATCAATCGGAATCTGAATCATTTTAAAGCAAATTGCTAATCCATTGCTTCATAAGTTCGAGAAATTTGTCTGCTCAACACGTAAATAACGTAATGAATGTTGTTGAACTGTCAAAATGAAACCGATTCCGATTATCCTGTGTTACGCATTTAGGGTGCAGTTCTGTGCGTGTCATTCTTGCGCTAAGGTTTGGGCTAAGGCTACGTACGCACTGACAAAGGCTTGCTTAGCGCCTGGAGCCTATTAACATCCTTCGATACAAGTCAGGCGACGAGCGAAGGCGCCAAGCGTGCAGTGCGGCCGGTTGCGACGGGTTTTTTTTTTTACAGTTTCTAAACAAATTCGTTAAAAGTAGCATGCAAAATTATTGATTACTAGCTGCGCCCCGCGGTTACACCCGCATAAGTTTCGATCCCGTGGGAATATCGGGATAAAAAGTATCCTATCTGTTTGCCAGATTTCATCCAAATCCGTTCAGTAGTTTTGGCGTGAAAGAGAAACATCCATCCATCCATACAAACTTTCACGTTTATAATATTAGTAGGACATGAATTAAATAAATGAAGCTAATAAAATTGTTACATAAATCATAGTTACATACTAAAAAATGTCAAGTATTTGTCAAATTATAATAGTAACATGTCAGTCAATCTTTAAAGTCTAAAATTAAATACTCATTCACAGAATAGACAGAGTTTTCTATAAGCCATTTGACTATAGCTTGACCAAAACCGCTGTACCGCGCCTTAGGTATGTGCGCGGCGAGACGGGGGGCAGTGCACGCCGCTCATTCGTCATCGCTCACGGCGTCCCGCCCCCCGCCTCGCCGCGCTTTCCTCCCGCCTCGCCGCGCATACCTAAGGCGCGGTACAGCAGTTTCGGTCAAACTATAACACAGTTTTAAATCGATTGATTGGCAGTTCCCTATACGATTTTGGTAGTTTATTAAATATCCTTATAACCATTGGAAAGCAACTTCTATAGTATAAATGACTTTTCATTGGAGGAATAAGACTTAGATTAGAATAAGATCGTTCTTAAAACTACGGGAATGGTCCCTCAGACTCTGATCATCTTTAACAAATGAGTTTATGTCGCCAGAATGGAGCTAAAACAAAGTTTGTTTTAGCTTCATGGTCGCCAGAACAGAAAAAATATATAACTTCATAGTTCAAATATGTCCAAAAATAAGCTTACAACAATTCAACTTAATAATGCCAATAGGTGATACAAAAGATAAACGATAGGTAGTAACTTTTGTTTTATGGTGGTGTGGTCAGGGTTATCATTGTTTGACCAGGAGATAAGAATGATAGGGCTTGTTTTACTTTTTACATTATCATAGTCTAACGTTTTAATAATATGTACTTAATAGCTTTTACCAGGTAAAATACTCCAGGAATTTATAATACCTACCATAAGTATAGCATAAATGATCCCACTGTTGGGACACAGGGCTCCTCTCTTCGAGAGGGAGTGAGCAGTAACCCAACACGCGGGCCAAGTGCGGATTGGTAGATGTCACATGTCTTAAAATGTTCAGTTCTAGGACATGCCGGTTTCCTCTCGATGTTTTCATTCACCGTTTTGAGAGCAGTGGTTATTAAATAAATTACACAAAGTAAAGTGCCTGCCTGGGTTCGAACTCACGACCTACTACTCGTAAATACCGCAAGTAGGCCGTTAACACTGGGCCACCACTGGCTCAAATATACTGACTGACTGGTGACTGATAACTCGACGTATTCCTTCCAGGACGCGACGGTGGGACCCATTCGTAACAATTAAGCACCCCATAATGCCTAGGCGAAAATTCATGGGATTCGAGAAAACTCAACTTTTATGTATTTTTGAAAATTTCCCAGAATTCGTGACTAAATATCACTTTTCCCTAAACTCTCAAATTGAATGGCCTTGATTGCTATTCCATTGGGTACCTAATACTTTAAAAACCTTTCGATGTTACCAAATTCTCAGACATCAAACAGTAAAAAGTTATAGGAAGAAGTTTTATCAACCTTTTTCATTAATATATGAACTTTGTCACAAGTTATCTCAAAATGTTGCTATGCCATTAGGCGTACAAATTACGGGGAAGACATCTTCATTTAATCAGCTACGTAACGAGGTACAAAAGTTAAATAAATATTTAGAGGTGCCGATGAAACAGTCGATAATGCTGGCAAAGGTCGAACTTGCAAATTGTTGAATTAATTAACTGGTTTATGGTATCCCTTTACCTCCTTATCACACAGCAATCTTTCCTACGTCATTTAGACAGATTTTTGCGACCAGGTTGAAAGTTGAGACGCCACTTTCCAGTAAAGGGATACCATAAACCAGTTAAATAATTCAACAATTTCCAAGTTCGACATTTGCCAGCAGTATCGACTGTTTCATCGGCCTCTAAATATTTATTAAACTTTTGTACCTCGTTACATAGCTGATAAAATGAAGATGTCGCGCCCGTAATTTGTATGCTTAATGTCATAGTAACATTTTGAGATAACTTGTGACAAAGTTCATGTATGTAGATGATTAATGAAAATGGTTGATAAAACTTCTTCCTATAACTTTTAACTGTTTGATGTTTTAGAGAATTTGGAAATAACGAAAGGTTTGTTAAAGTATTAGGTACCCAATAGAATAGCAATGAAGTTCATTCAATTTAAGAGTTGAGGGAAAAGTGATGTTTAGTCACGAATTTTGGGAAATTTTCAAAAATTCAAAAAAAATTGGGTTTTCTCGAATCCCATGAATTTTCGCCTGGGCATTATGGGGTGCTTTGTTGCGAATGGGTCCCAACGTCACGTCCTGGAAGCAATACGTCGATTCAATACCAGTCAACCTGTATATATATAAAAAAAAAAACTATATTTAGTTCAGAAAAAACACAATACAGGCACGAGCAAAAGTATGTATACACTCGGCTTAGTCCTTTATTTTTGAATGAAATTTTATGTTGTTACGAACAGCTTTTGCGTACCCATAGGTTTATGTAGTGTTTCGTATTTCAACGTTGCATTCGTTATTTCACGAAAAAATCGCAATTGAAAGTTGCCAAGTGTTGACATATTGGTGCTCGTGACTGTACGATTAAAAAAAAATTGTAACAGCTAGGTGCTAGATATTTACAAATGCCCTGGACCCCACACTAGGATTCCCTGTGTCGTGGGGTCCAGTCACTTCCTAACAAACAAAACTTGAGAGGTGCCAAGGGACACCCGGATGGAACGAAGTTCAAAGAGAGATAGAGAGACAGACAGAGAAACACCCGGATGGAACGAAGTTCAAAGAGAGATAGAGAGACAGACAGAGAAACACGCGCACGCCGCACGGCTTACAACTATAGCAAAAAGTGTCGTTCCAACTTTTGGTCTTAATTTTTTCCGTCTAGCCTCCTTTCGCAACGCGCGATAAGGAACTTCGTTCCAACTAAGTAACAGTCCGCATTTATTAGGGTGGAAAAATACTGTAACTTAATGTTCTACGTTGCAGGTTTTGGAGCACAATCCTGTACCACCCCCTATGTATGGACTCCCTCGTCTCGTTCCTACAAGAGGCTACTCCCCCCTACATCCCGCCACACGAGAGCAGAGACGTTCAGAAGCTGTACGAGGACATACGGAGATCTGTACTCATCGTGTTCAGTAGACTGGTTACTAATAAAGAGAGTAAGGTATGGGTTCTTTTCATTATCATTTTTTCGCCATTATGAGGCGACTGGTAGAAATCTGCACGTGTCAGCACGAATGACGGGGCCCGATAAGGTCGAAGCCTGCCAGGGCAGCGGGATCGTCCGAAAGGGTTACCGCTGCCCTGGAACATAAAGGGCTAAGGAAGGAACACGGGTGGGTTTTAGTCAGTAAGAGTCTGACACTCCCTTCCGCTCCACCCAGAGCGGGAGGGGTCATTTGATGATTTCCCATCCTCAACAAAAAAAAAAAAGGAAAAAGCGTTAAGCGAACCCCTTTCTTACTCTCTCAATATACGAGTGTGTGCGTGCGAGTATCAAGTCAGGAACTTCCTATCTGACGGGGGTCCTCCGGCCGGACACGTTTTTTTTTTTACAAAGGTTTTGCTTGGGAACCTGACACTCAAAATTGGTTGAATAGTCCTATATACAGGTTTTTACCTAGTTTGGAATTCAAGAGTTCATATAGTTTTAGTGACGTTATTTGTATCCATATAATAATATATAGCGATCGGACTGCTGCGCTGTGTGTCGCGGGTTCGATTCCCGCACAGATCAAATATTTGTAAGTCCTACATGTATTTGTTCTGATTCTGGGTGTTTTTCAATCTATAATATGTATGTATTTAAAAAAAAATGTATATAAGTAGTTTATCAGCCATCTTGTTACCATAACATAAGCATTAGGTTGCTTAGCTTGGGACTAGATGGCGCTGTGTGAAATCTCCAGGGATATTATTATTATATAAGTTCCTAGGAATATAACTAGGAATATGACTATATTTTATTGATAATAGTCCTCTCTTCTTGAACATAACTTCAAAACTCAACAATGATCAACACCTTTCACACATTTCTCAGTATCCTTTTCCGGTTGGCTATCTCAGGGCTGATTTTTCAATCGATTGATATTTCTTATTCGTGGAATAAAATTGACGTCTGACAGTTTATGTATGGAAGAACTGTCAAAAATTCAAAACTATTTCTCCGATAAAGTTATCTGGCGTTGGAAAATCAGCCCTTATTGTCATAATATGAATGGTATTATTAACACGTTGCGGGACGGTACTGACTTTTTCAAATTATGCGATATGACAGTAAAATTGTCCATACAAGTTCCGACCACTGCTTTATCCGTACCGCCCTAGAGCAATACTAAAGAATAATATACGATGACAGTACTTTCAAAGCCGTATTGATGTGGTATGACAGTAAAAACGGGTTTCCTTGTTCCTCTATACAAAATTTCGCTGCAATGCCCGTACCTCAGTTCCGGCGGTGCCCGTACTGTCATTTTCAACACCGACAAATCTACTGCTAATGCAGTGCGTCCCTCAACGTGTTAATGAGCACTACGGTAAGTCATTTTTAGGCCACCATTACACAAATAAACATGAAACAAAATACACATACAAAGTTTTTTTTACAAGCAAGCTGAATACATTGTTTTTTTGTTCCAGACACAATGGATGAGCAAGGAGTATATGGCAGAGTTACTATACAATAAGTTTATATTCACGATACCAATCATATGGGACCTGTGTCTGACGTATGGGGTCGATAATGGCAGGCATGTCGGAAGGGTGTTGGAATGTGTGTTTGGGGTGCAGCCGAGGTATGAGGGAGACGCTGTGGCTGCCGTTGCGTTTGTTAAAGAGGTATGTACTGACGTTTTTTAGGGTTCTGTACCCAAAGGGTAAAAACGGGACCCTACTACTAAGATTTCGCTGTCTGTCCGTCCGTATGTCTGTCACCAGGCTGTATCTCAAGAACCCCGATCGCTAGACAGTTGAATTTTTCACAAATTATGTATTATATTTATGATTTCTGTTACCGCTATAACAGGAAATACTAAAAACAAAATAAAATAAATATTTAAGGGGGGCCGCCATACAACAGACGTGATTTTTATAGATGGTACGGAACCCTTCGTGCGCGAGTCCGACTCGCACTTGGCCGGTTTTTTTTTCTCATGCTATCTTCATCCATAGTCCGCAATTGGTATTTAACAGTATATTATTTTGTTATCGGTGAAAACACTTAGATGCTTGCGGGAATAGCTTCAGAAATCCATTGGAATTACCGAGGGTTTTACATTTTTGATGGCGATACAGCAACGTAGTAGCGATTATCAAAATCCACACTTCCCATACTTTTTTGCCCACACTAGGAATTTCTCCTGTATCGTGGGTGCGTTTACAAACATTTAAACTCACATACACATTCAGCCAGACCCGTTCTGAAAAACTGTACATTAAAAAAAGTTTCAGTAATATAATATTAATATTCCATTCTTCACACAGGCCTTCAAATATATAATCCTACAAGTAAACAAAGACTACGACAGTGACGAGCCCCCGAACCTCCCCGAGACGTTCAAGGGCTTCAGTGAAATAAGACGTCCGTCCAACTCGAAGGTTCCGGATAAACTGACCTTCCATATGCTAAGAGACCTGGTGATACACCTGCTGGATACCAGCATGACCATGCGGTTATTTATAGAAGCGTATCCGAAAAGCGTGCCCATATTTAGGAAAACGAATTTTGTTATTAGGTGAGTGGGAATATATAACCTTTTTGCTTTTATGAAAGTAAAATGTGTTTATTGGCATTACAGCAAAAAAGACATCTTTAAAGTATGAAAAAACTTGAGAGGTGTCAAGGGACACCCGGATGGAACGAAGTTCAAAGAGAGAGAGAGAGAGACAGACAGAGAAACACGCGCACGCCACACGGCTTACAACTATATAGCAAAAAGTGTCGTGACAACTTTTCGTAAGAATTTTTTCCGTCTAGCCCCCTTTCACAACGCGCGATAAGGAACTTCGTTCCAAAAAATAAAACAATGATTAATGGCCAAAAGGGCCTCAGCTCAGTATAATGTCAGATGATGACACAAGGTGTACCACCTGACGCTGATTTTCACCTGCAACCAACGAGTGCCATGTACGCTAGAATAATAAAAACAGGGAAGTGCGTGTCCGTTTTAATAAATTGAGAATTGAGTAATGTAGAATGTGAAATGAATCTTATACGGCTCAGTCCATAATAAAAAGAGTGCAGGTAGGTTTTGTATGACATCGAACAAAATGAAAAAAAAAAATGCTTTTAATCTGCATACGCGATGTATTTGCCAAAAATGTAAACCAATAATCGGTTTATGGAAAAATAACTTTAATTCCTACACAATAAAGTTCAGTTTACGTTACAACTTAAAAAAAAAGTATTACTTTTTCAATAGTGCTAGTCACTCTGAAATCAACTTAGTTACCATTACAATAAAGTAGATATTTGTGTAACATGAAATAACATCAATTTGAAATATAAATTTGAATAGACTTTAGTAATGTTATTCAAATAATTCTTGAAAACATACAGATAAATGTGATACTAATACCCTTTCATGGGTTTGTTTACAGTTTCATAAAAATGATGTGCACTCTATGACACTGACAATAAATTATTGAATGTCATTAGAAAATCCTATGCTGTGCGCGCCTCTATTCTTAAAAACAACCCATCCTCAAATCTCACCTAACAGTTTTGTTTCAGTATAGTTCAACTCTACGAATACGGCATCCCTCTCTTATATGAGAAGCTAGAGGAGACGGGAAATCAGACCAGTGTGACGTACACAGAGGTAGAGGGGCACATCGACATCGCTAGAGCTGAGCTTATCGATATATTTAGAGAGGTTCTTGCCGCTTATAAGAGTGCTATCTTTAGTGGGGAGTGAGTATGTTATTGTTTATTATGTGAGATTTTGTAAAAGTTTTTATTTTTTACTTCGTGCATTAAATCTTATATTTCTTGTATTCCTTTGCAATGTCGAAAGGCTGTACTGACAAATTATAGAAAGAATATAACGGATTTTTTGGTGTTTTGAGATTCCGATCGTTTTCCCGAATACTTCAAAGTTGATTACTATTTCTATTTAACTATTTTTTGGTCAAAGAATCACACACAGACAATTTTGGGCACTCCCGCTTACAGCGATGTGGACGAAAGTTTTGGTGCTCTATGATTCATTACAAAAAAAACAAGTATTTATTAGTATTTTTTTCAAGTATTTGAAGTCTGTCAGCTAATTATGTAAATATAAAAAGAATAGCGTACTTTTTTTAAATTATTATTCCTCCGTAGTCTTCTTTTTAAGTTAATAATAATTTCTCAACGCTGGAGCACAGACGCATAAACATTTTTGTATGGGCGTTAATGGCAGCGATACAATTTATAACTAATGCAGTCATTTCAGTACATAATTTTATTGTAATTTGTGTTTCTTAGTCCCACTAAAATATTATTATTACTTTAAAGTTAATACAAAACATAAATCATGTCTATCTTCAGAGGCAGTATAGCAAACCTCGTGGAGGACTACCTAGCAGTGATGATGGACGGCCTCTCAGAGAAGCTGCTCATTAAAGACTACCACTCCTGCTACCCCGTTCACGATGACCTGGAGATGCTGCGGCAGGCCTACCCTGACATGTATCCTTTTATTGAAGAATGTTCTTGAAATTAAAACTGGCTTTGTATATGAACTGTGCATACCTTAAGGTAGAGACATCGACGCGCAAAATGTAACCATGGATTCAATACATGATTCTGAACCACCCCAGAGTTGAAATTCGTCGTCGATTACAAAAAAAAAAATCTTCTGTTTTATAGAAAAGTGTAATACGCACGCGGTCAAAATGTATGGAATAGCAATATTTTTTGTAATAACAGGCGTTTCAACGATGGGGGATTCAGAATCATGTACTAAATAGGTCATGAGCTGAGGTCTGAAATAAAGTATTTTATTTTTTTATCCATTGTAACAGGTTACGCGTGGATGTCCGTGCCATCCTGTATACTGCTTTTAAACGTTGAAGGGAATTATTAAGTAAGAACATTTTATAGTAATTCTACTATCCTACTAATATTATAAATGTGAAAGTTTGTATGGATAAATGGATGGATGGATGGATGTTTGTTTGTTACTCTTTTACGCAAAAACTACTTAACGGATTTGGATGAAATTTGGCACACAAGTGGTTTATAACCAGGATTAACATATAGGATACTTTTTATCCCGATATTCCCACGGGATCGAAACTTATGCGGGTGAAACTGCGGGGCGCAGCTAGTTCACTAAAAGATGTTCTTATGTTCTTACCATTTTTTTGTAAACAAACTTTATACATATATAAATTATATAACCTGAACGTAACTCCAGAGACACTGTAAAGACTGACTTCATACTACAAGCAATATACTCTAATTTAGACGAGCCAGTGCCAGAACTTGGTTCCCACATACCACTCCCACCAGAAATTCTAACCAATGGCCATGCAGACCACACTCCCACCCCCACAGACACGGAAATACCCGACAACGTTCGGGAAGAGTCGTTGATCTCCGAAGTGAAGGATATTCTACCACATTTAGGAGATGGGTTTATATTGAAATGCTTGCAACACTACGGATTTAATGCGGAAAGAGTTATTAATAGTATTTTGGAAGATAATTTGGCGCAGCCTTTGAGAGGTAAGTTACACTTTTTGTTTCAAGAATAAGAATAAGAATATTTATTTGCCAGAACACGGTTATTTTTTGTTTTTGGCACTATTATGAAGTAGACTTCTTGTTTAAAACATAAGACCTATTAAAATCGCATTATACATGACCAATACAACCTCACACACACACACACACCCCCACACACACACACACACACACCCCTACATACGCACTTACCACACCTTTCTCACACTAGAATCAAGCACATAATGGTTCCCCTTAAAAATAAGTACTACTTACATGATATATTGTATAATGGATCGATGGATACCCTCTGTAACACAGCTTTACCTAGCTTGGGGGTCAATGATCAAATCTAAGTACACTTGTAAATCCTACGCTGTAAATGCTGCGCATATCAACATTGTACATTACTTTTGGAAAAGAAATTATTTATTTATTGTATTTACACTTTTATTCAAAAGCCAGCCAAATCTTAATCGAAATCGCATATTTAAATTTTACTATCTTTTCAGCAATAGACCAATCCCTCCCCATAATCCCCGAAGACCTTCTCGATTCCAAGTTCCTAGAGACAGGCATAGCTCGTCTCAACGTGTTCGATGGCGACCAGTTCGACATCATGACGCGAGATGACGTGGACGTCAGCAAGATACACGTCGGCAAGAGACGGTCGAAGTATAAGGATCTTAAAGATATGCTGGATGATAAGACTGATGTGAAGCAGAGAGTGGATATTTATAGTAAATATAAGTGAGTATACTGTAGTTTTAATAAAAATAAGCATTTTAATACTAAACATTTTAACTAAAAGCCAGCCAGATACATGCATATACATACCTATTTAGGGGGATAACTGTTCGGGATTGAGCCGGATTCTTTATAATGAACCCTCTCGATTATGTTGTAGTGGTAACTACAACGCCACATGCGAACAACGCGTCATACTGACGTCACGCAAATCCTGCATCTCGCAAGCAGAGTTTACCGCGCAATTAGCATAGATACAATTTCCCAACATCAATCGTTGGGCAATAGCCCGCCAGACACAACACCCGTCTGGTCGGAGGATCCTCCTTTTTCTATGGAGGTTGAGTGAACTTTACACCCTGTTCCTCATACCTCCAAAATGTAGTAGATATTTTTTTCTGCTTATCTCTAATTTTGCTTCTAAATAGCTATAAGATTGGTAGCCTGTCGACGTTGTATTGGCTTCGAATCGACTGCTGCAATCCCTTAGTGCATAGAGTAAGATTTCTGAAAATGAAGATTTTTAACCCTTTAAGCGCCGACACCGTAATATCACGAGCTCTGAAAACAATGCCCGAATCGCCACACACGTAATATTACGTTATTTTATTGAAGAAGTTCTTAATGCGCACAAACTCCATAAAAACTGTTGTCAATTTAAAGATTTGGTGTGTATCTTTATTGATAAGTATATTTTTTAATGTTTCGAATGATAAATACTGTGAATTTTGAGGTTCAAATACAGTGTGATCACTGCGTGCCTTACCTGTATCGCCAATCACGTAATTTTACGGGTACTAGAGATGGGCGAATTCGGAAAATACTTAAAAAGGTTGCTAAGAATAAACAAGGCTCTATTGAAATTACTATCACCATTTGCAATGAAAGTGGATACTTTCATTACAAAATAACCATAGTATTACTCTAGTCCAAGTATCTGTATACAATAAAGTGGATTAAAGTTGGAAATTATTTGATTTTTACGATAAAAATATAGAAATCTCGACAATGCAGAACCTCACTAGTTCAGACAGTCACCGGTCGCCGTCACCGTAATATTACGTGCGGCCAAAGACATTCAAGGTTAAATCCCGCCATATTGTCAGTTGCCTCAGCGCCGTCACCGTGAAATCACGTTTAAGTTTTATCGCTCTGAGTAACTAGTGTTGTAGGCCTTTTTCGTATTAGGTCTAATAATTGCAAAAAAATGCTGGAACACGAAGAATTATTAAATATTTTGCAATCCAATAATGAATTACCAAGTGACGACAGTTCTGCAGATAATAATGTTGATTTGGTAAGTTTAATTTAATGTTTAATTCGATTATTCGACAAGAAGTTGTATTTCTTATACCTACTTACATGATGTGTATAAACCAAAATTAAAAAATACATTCATGAGCTGGAATTATTTAATTAAAATTTATCAGCTTAGTAATAGGTTAAAGATACCTAGGTAAGTACTTATTGTGTAATGAAAAAACATTAGATTTCGAAGAAACTGTGCGGCCAGAAATTCGCTCAGAAGTTTACATGAAGATAATTAATAATTACTAATTTAATACGACATGCTCGTGGAGAGTCCTCACCAACAGAAGAACGAACGACGTGCCCATCTCCTGAGTACTGATATTGTCACTCTATAAGCACGTGTAAGATTGATAATAAGTAAATAAAACATTGATTATGTTTCCGACTTTTATTTTATTAATAAATAAATAATGTATGCATCGATAGTAAGTATTCCCAACACTGTTCCATTTTATACCTAAAGTGACGTGGCGCTGAAGGTAAGCCAAAGGTAGCAAATCTTGGCGTTTAAAGGGTTAAAACCATGCGAGAAGACGTCGTGCGAGAGTTTTAATACTTACATAACGTTGTCTTTCCTTCCAGTTTGGTATGCGACGAAGTAGACATGTACTCGGATGAGTACGACGACACGTATGACTCTGACGGCGTGACACCTACAGCCGACGTGACCGAGGACGCGCGGCGACCCTTCGTCACGCCGCGAGCGCTCAGGACACACGACAAGAGAGAGACTGAGGTAACAATCCATAACGTATGCATAGTAGAAGCAAATGTAGTATATATAGGTATACTTATGATGTCTCGAGCGCATACGTCACAAGGTGCGAACCTGAGTGGAAAAATAAATTAATCTATTTAGTAAAATGACAGACAACGCACAGCCTAAACCGCTGGAGTTTCTGTTAAAACGAAAGTGAGCACAAACAAGGGCTTTAAAAAAAATCATCAAAAGTTGGTGTGGAAGTTCGTCATCTTCACTGATAGGAAAACCATGGGACACAGCTTGTTAATACTAAAGGTTTGTTTTTTCTTCTTTCAGGAGGAATCGGATGAAGAACCAGAACAAGAAGTAGCTCATCCGAGCAGCAGTAGAACCAAGATGGACTTCTGTGTGAACCCTGAGGAGATGCGAGCGAGAAGAGAGGCGAGTTATCAGGCGCGGAGGGGCAGAGGGGGAGTGAATAGACCCGCACCACAGCCCAGGTAAGTGGGGATGTAGTTTGTTTGTGTTGTGGTAGATGGCGTTATTAGTAGCAACTGTAACGAGATTAAGTCATTTTTATCATAGACAGCGAAGAAGGCGACTAAGAGTCTAAGACCTTAAAAAAGAACATTAAATCTTAGTTTAATTCGGCATTTTTCAGGGATCAATCTAGGTTTAAAATATTGACCAAAATAGCATGTATACATGTGTGAGAAGACCTTTTACAAATTAAGAATGTAGCCAAGAGGATTTTACAATTTACTAATTACCTAAAGCTACTTACGAAGTTACTTACTTATAAGTTATAAATAACGTTTCAGTGACGACATTCGCAGGTAAATTGCAGGCGTATACGGCAATGCTCTTCTAAGAAACCGTAGCTTAAGTGTTATTTGAATGCCGGGGTAGCGGGATCGTCCGAAAGGGTTACCGCTGCCCTGGAACATAAAGGGCTAAGGAAGGAACACGGGTGGGTTTTAGTCAGTAAGAGTCTGACACTCCCTTCCGCTCCACCCAGAGCGGGAGGGGTCATTTGATGATTTCCCATCCGCAAAAAAAAAGTGTTATTTGAAGACTTTTCATTGTGTTATAGTCATACAACACTGGACAGTTGTTGCGAAAAATTACAGAAATAATGTTGTAAAAGAGTTTATGGCATAATAAATAGGAAAGAAAATACATTTATTTAGCACAGACTAAAAGACACAATATGTGTAAAGTCCGATGTAAGAAATTAACAGGAATGTGTGCCTCACGGCTGCACCAAAAAGGCCCAGTTCAGCAAAAATGTCAGTCTAGTGCCTGACGCTGGTTTTCAAGTAGACCTGAGGGCCAATTCTCGTAATATAAAACGTTCAAAATCTAGTCGCAGTCTCATCTCGGCGACAAACAAATGTCAAAAACTTGTCAAAATGTAGGGAAATTAGAAGTATTTTTTGACAGATTCAGATCAGACTGTGAACGTTCTTAAAATTACGAGAATTGCCCCTCTGATGTGTGAGGTGACGGATGTAAATCGTTTTAATACTGCAACGTGACGTGTAAATCCTTTGTACCGGTTTATATATATAATAATATCCCTGGACATTTCACACAGCGTCATCTAGTCCCAAGCTAAGCAACCTAATGCTTGTGTTACGGTAACAAGATGGCTGATAAACTACTTATATACATTTTTTTTGTAAATACATACATATTATAGATAGAAAAACACCCAGACTCGGAACAAATACATGTAGGTCATACAAATATTTGTTCCGTGCTGGAATCGAACCCGCGACACGCAGCGCAGCAGTCAATCGCTTAACCACTGCGCCAACCGTGCCGTCATATATGTTCTTTCCCTTCCGATCCAAAACGCTCATAATAGGTTTAAGCGAAAACATTTTTTTTTTTCAGGAACGTGGACGTCACAGGCAAGCCCCGAGGCCAAGGCCAAGAGAAGGTCGTCCTGCACAACAGAGATAAGAAGGAAAAGAACAAATCTGCGCGAGGCAATCACAACCGACGCTCCGGCGCGCAGTGGAAGAGGAGTCAGGGCATGATGCCTTCTTAGTAGCACCTTGTATAGTAGAGGGACACCCTGTATACAGGGTCAAATTAAATTAGCTAGCGAAACGTCACCGGGTATCGATAACTTAATACGATAAAAAAAGATATTCTAAGGCTCTTAATTATAAGGTACAAACGCCAGCACATCAACCTACTACAATCTGTCAAATTTCTTCAGTCGATTTTCAACTTTAAAGCATTAGGTTCAAGGTTGATTGGGAAAATTTGACAGTTTCGGGTAGCTTGATGTGCTTGGCGTCTGTACCGCAGTTACTTGTAATTGCTAGTTTAAAAAAAATCTTTATTTTTTCTGTTTCATTAGGTATCGATACCCACCACGTCAGTGAAGTTTCGCTAGGTAATTTAATGTGACCTTGTAGTAAGGTGGTAGTTTGTGGATTATTTTACGGTTTATTGAAAGTTTTCTAGTACGCTAGTTTTGTGTTGGTTTTTGAGGCGCGAAAACAACCATTTAGATAAATATATTATTTCCAATAAGAATAGGTAGGCGATGCCAAGGGTCCGCGGGTACGTTATGGAATATCCCAGCGTATTTTAAAACTAAATAGAAAGGAAAGTTTTTTTGTTATTCTCCAAAGGGTTAGGCAGGAGTGTACCTATATTACATGTTCATTAGTTCATTTTATCGAATTAGATAGCCGATAGTCCTGTGCGGTAGCTGCATCCGGTTAGACTGGAAGCCGACCCCAACATAGTTGGGAAAAGGCTAGGCAGATGATGGGATAGCGGATAGTCTGTACCGCCTGCAAAAAATTACAAGCATGAGATTTTTTTAACTATGGGCCTAAATAGCACAGAACTGAAGGGCAATTCTCGTAATTTTAACACGTTGCGGGACGCACTGCATTAGCAGTAGATTTGTCGGTGTGAAAATGACAGTACGGGCACCGCCGGAACTGAGGTACGGGCATTGCAGCGAAATTTTGTATAGAGGAACAAGGAAACCCGTTTTTACTGTCATACCACATCAATACGGCTATGAAAGTACTGTCATCGTATATTATTCTTTAGTATTGTTCTAGGGCGGTACGGATAAAGCAGTATTCGGAACTTGTATGGACAATTTTACTGTCATATCGCATAATTTGAAAAAGTCCGTACTGACCCGCAACGTGTTAATAACGTTCACAGTATGGTATCAGTCTCAATCTCAAAAATACCTCTAATATCCCCACATTTTTTGACAAGTTTTTGGCATTGATTGTCTTTGTCTCTAATATGAGATTGCGAATAGATTTTGAAAGTTTTTAGTTACGGAAATTGGCCTTCTGGTTCCCTGAGACACCGAGGCCGTCGCGGCAGACCATGAAGAAGATGGAGGGACGAGCTGGATAGCTTCCGGCATGAGATGGAAGAAGTGGGGGGAGGCCTGTTTCTTCTTTCTTTCTTTTAAAAAACGTTGCCCCACACTAGGAATTTCTCCTGTATCGTGGGTGCGTTTACAAACATTTAAACTCACATACACAAACAGCCAGACCCGGAACAACTAGTGCTTAATAAATAAAGTATTCGTGCATGAAACAAAAACACGCATTATAAATTATTTTCGGTAAAGTAAGTAGCGATAAACAGCAAAATAGTCCACACAAACTTTCACATCAAAATTACCCCATCAGGCCGTATTATGACGTTTTTATAGAGAGACGGTGGTATACAGGGTTATTTTAAATTGGCTAGATAAACTCCGCAGACGCAATGGGTAGGTAGGTATAGATATCTAAAAATGATAAACAATTTTTTTTTTTGTAGTGCCTTCGACCGCTATTTTTGTTTTTGTGTAAACATCACAGATGTGATGGATATCGTTATCTAAACACAATAAAACATAAGTAAACCGTTTATCTCAACTCATAATTTAAGTAACAACACTAACAGCGGTCGTTCTTTATTTTATCGTGTTTACCCATCGCGTCTGCGAAGTTTAGCTAGTCAATTTAAAATAACCCTGTATATAAACGATAGCACCATTCCTTTTTAGTACTGGAATCATGATGGCGTTAATACTTTATACTACGGTCATAGTATTGTGTTAATTATTATGTCATAGATACGATTAGCTTTTAGACCTGCAGTGCGGTTCTGTAACCATCTCACCGTGAAAACTTAAGTGAAGTGAGCGTGGAGTGAGCTGTCATTCCAACTAATGCTAGGGATTGACACTACTGACAAACTCACATCCAGCTCACTTCACTTGAGTTTTCACGGTGAGATTTTTACAGAATCGTCCGGCTGTAGTCCAAATCTAGGAAGGAAAATCTGGGAAATTGTCAAACTACAAAGTAAACAGTGTTTCTATAACCTAGGGCACGTTTATCGAACGAAAATTGTCGCAAAATTAATGAGACAAATTGTCAAGCATGAGTGCTGGTTATACTGTGTATTGATTCATTATATCAGCAAGCAGTCCACTGCTGGACATACGCCTCTCCTATTGCACGCCATTTAGCTCGATTCTCGATTCTGTGATTCGTTGAATGATTTGAGGTATGAGGAAACGGGTGCAAAGTTCACTCATCATCTATAGAAAAGGGAGGATCTTCCGACCAGACGGGTGTTGTGTTTCATTGTTAACTTTTTTTTTTACATTGCCCCACACTAGGAATTTCTCCTGCGTCGTGGGTGCGTTTACAAACATTTAAACTCACATACACAAACAGCCAGACCCGGAACAACGACGGGAATCTAACCCGCGACACGCAGCGCAGAAGTCAATCGCTTAACCACTGCGCCAACCGTGCCGTCATTTCACAGGTCATATGAGGTTATCGTCTGCTTAACCAGACTTGCTTGTAGATGCTTCAATAAATTAAGGCCTCCAGGCAGGGGTTAAAAAATTTAAAAACCAAGGGCAACCCCTGGGGGTTACGGACCTGGGCTTACTTAGGGCGTCGCTGGGAGAGGGCAGCAAGGGACTGGCTGGAGCCGATAATTGATGTCGGGAGGTCGTATATATTATTATGCCAGTTGCGCGGTAAATTCTGCTTGCGCGATGCAGGATTTTGCGTGACGTCAGTATGATGCGTAGTTCGAATGTCGCGATGTAGATGCCGCCACCAATCACAGCATTATACGCGCGCTTGACAATTTGTCACATGAATCGTTTGAGAAACCGGTCCCAAAAGGCGCAGCGAAAATGTATGAAGACGGTAAAGAAACTATTACTTTTATAGTTGCACATTTTTTAAAACTATTGATAACCGGTTGTGTTTTACAGTCCGCCATTTTAAATGGTCACAATGCAAATTATAATGTACATAGTGCTTATAACAGATTGCCTTAATTTTTTTACTTAAAATAGTTTACTGATAGCAATTTGCCTTAACGTAGGGTTCCGAAAGCTTGTTCTATTTAATCTGTAGTCAATATACATGGTTGTTTGTTGTTAATTTGGTAAATTAATTTCAACCGTACTCTAATTGCGTAACACACTTTTAATCATAATCAACAATAGCAAAGGATTATGAACAAAAACATATCGCTCAAGTGGCTGCGAATGCATATAACTTGATTATAAACCTTAACACTCAAACATAAAGTTCATTATTATTATTATATGCCCTACACTAGGAATTACTCCTGTATCGTGGGTGTGTTTACAAACATTTAAACTCACATACACAAACAGCCAGACCGGAACAATTACCTGTTGGCAATACAAATATTTGTTCCGTGCGGGAATCGAACCCGTGACACGCAGCGCAGCAGTCGATCGCTCAGCCACTGCGCCAACCGTGTATTCAACAAAACTGCTACCTAATGCTAGAGCGATAAAGTTGAAAATCTATTAAAGAAATTTGACAGATTGTAGTAGCTTGATGTGCTGGCGTCTGTACTATTGTTGATCGATGGTTTTGAAGTAAGTTCGTAATCCATTGCTTCATTGGTTTGAAAAATTCGTCTGCTCAACAACGTGAATAACGCAATGGACTTGACTGAACTGTCAAAATGAAAAGCATTGTGATCGATTGCCGTTTTATGTGTGTTACGCAATTACCCCGCAGCTTTCATACGATTGGCTACAGAATTGATTCCACCAGGCCAGAACATTGAAGTCGACACAACGGAGCTAAGAAGGCCTAAGGAACGTTTGCCGTTCTCTTAAGCTTTTTAAGTCTCGACGTATCGAAGAGTGATGAATTTAGAATATAAATTATAGCAATTTATCTCACGAAGTGACGCGCGCTTTAATTGTGGTGACCAAATATACAGACACGCTGAGAATGTCTGCGCGAAGACGGGTAGCGTTAGCACACACACACTTCTGACTCCGCCATTGTCTCGGACGGTACAGAAAGCTCCTGCGCTTACACAAACATTCTCAGCGTGTTTGTACACTTGTTTACCACAAGTAAAGCGCGCGGCACTTCGTGAGATAAAAATACTGGACAAGAAATGTCACACGCAAATGGATTATGAAATAACTGTAGGATATACTACAAACATACTGTAATTAACATAACATGTGTTCATGAAACGTATCCAATAGTAATAATAAACATAAAAAAACTGCAATATAAAATACAGCCTTATTAACATAATATGTAGTAATAATAATTATAAAAAGCATTATTATGTAGAAAATTTGACATCTGCGCGCTGTTCCATTGTTGCGTAAGGATATGCTACGCTCGGATTTAAATTCGGGAGGCTTGCTGTGTAGCTCACACACTGATAACGGGTCATCATCAGCAGATCTATTCCCTAAGCACAAAATCCGTAGTTCCGGCCGAATTTATAGGCGATTTCTGCGAGAGCAGTGATAGCCCAGTGGTAACGGTCGCGACTTACGAGTTATAGGTCGTAGGTTCGAACCCAGATAGGCGCTTTACTTTGTGTAAATTATTTCATCACCACTGCTCTCAAAACGGTGAAGGAAAACATCGTGAGGAAACCGGCATGTCCTAGAACCAAAAATTCGAAGACAGTGCGGGTTTGTTGATGTCACATCACCAACCAACCCGCACTGGACCCGCGTGGTGGATTACGGCCCACTCCCTCTCACAGAGGAGGCCTGTGTCCCAACAGTGGGAAGATTATATGTATGGCTGACTATGTACTCCGTATCACCTACGGACATAAGATTATTTTGGGGCCCGATCTAAAAACGAATGACAAAACGATTTGACAGATCTCCCTACCACCTAAATGTTTTAGCTCGTCCAAAAAAGTTAATTAATCGGATGTATTATGTGTCGCTACTTTCGAACTATTTTCGAACGGACCCGTGCCTTCATTGACGGATTCATAGAATAGGCTCCCTGGTACTCAGCATAACTGTGAGTAAGTGCTGTAGTGAGAAGTTAGCTCTCAAATGAGATCCCCGCGGCTCACGTGCGTCGGTGCGTCGACTATCCGCGAACATCCATCAATGGAACAGCGCCTTTATCTAAAGACAATGAAAGCTAGATGTATTCCTCACAGACAACACAAGGACGCTTTAACAAGGAAATTAAATAAGAATAGTGTGATAATCCCTCCTAATATTGGTAAATCGTTAAGTCATCCGTACTTATTTATTACATAAATATTAAATATGTTACACATAGTTAACGTGCGGGTTTATGCTTTCTAACTTGCTGATATTATCGTGGTCGGCCATGTTACGATAATACAGGGAAGTAGAATGTATGGAAACGTATGAAGACGCTACGCTATAAAAAAAATACGTGCACGTATTTTTATACATTTCTTCTACTTAGCGTGTCGATGGTAATCTATACAGGGTCAAGTTAAATTAGGTAGCAAAACTCTGCAGACGCTAAACCTGATAAAGCAAAAAGAAATTTGATGATTTTTTTGTGGGGTCATCGACCGCAGTTAGTGCGTTCACTTGAAATATGTTTAAAAATCTGTTTTTTTTTTGTGTTAACTTCACAGACGTGATTAGTATCGATATCTAAACATGATAAATTAATTTAAAAATAATTATTATATTATTATTTATTATTATTATTTTCTTTGCTCTTGTTTCATGTTTATTATTATTTATGTATTATATATTTATTTAGGTAAGTAATAAAAAAATACTTTATGTATTATATTAATAGTATAATGTAAATGGTACACCACAGACTACCTACTATATTTGTCTCTCCTTAATTTTTAATCCATTCAAAGGTTGTCTAGATCGCTCTTAGCGATAAGACCGCCCATTGTGTCACCCTTTATAAAATTTTATATATTTATGTTCTGTAATTTGTATGGTGTACAATAAAGAGTATTCTATTCTATTCTATAAAACATATTTTCTTAGCTCATATTTCAAGTAACAACACTACCAGCGGTCGTTGACCCCTAAGAAAAAAAACATCAAATCTTTAATATTTTTAGTTTATCGTATTTAGATATCGATACCAACGACGTCTACGGAGTTTCGCTAGCTAATTTAATTTGAACCTGTATACAGTCGGCCCAGAATTTGACTGCGAGCTTGGCACCTTCAGTAGCGTCCATCAACTCCTGTAGCGTTGTGGGACAGCACCACATTTACACTACAGGGCGGAGTCATCTGTTAGGGCCTGTGCACACCACGTTTTTTAGACGCGCCGTCGACGCGCGCTTTAGAAACACGGGTCGACGGCGCGCTTTTATCCTACAGAGCAGTTTGTTGTCGTCTGACTTGCGTGCGTATCGCGTCTGTATCGCTAAAAACGCGCGTCAACGGCGCGTTTAAAAAACGTGGTGTGCACAGGCCCTTAATCTCCGCCTGAGCAGGTTACATACATTTTATGGACGTGGACGTCCACGACAGTATCGTCACGTTAGAGACTATAAAGGTGCGTGTATGCAAGGGGTCTTTTCGAAGTTTCTATAAATTCGAAATTATTTATATTGATATTATACCGTATCTATAAATACTGTATTAACGAAAGCGACGTGATACAAACATGTGATTAGTCTAAACTAATGTATAATATTGTGTATAATACTGTAACTTATTATAAATAGTGTTTTTTTTATTTATATTCTGAATGAAGTTGTATTTATTAATGATTTGTTTTATTTCCAAACATAATTTTCTTCGGATTACCTGCACCCTAATTGCGTAGGTACATACGATCAATCGGAATCAGAATCATTTTTAAGCAAAGTGCTAATCCATTGCTTCACAAGTTCGAAAAATTTGTCTGCTCAATTCGTAAATAACGCAATGAATGTTGTTGAACTGTCAAAATGAAACCGATTCCGATTGATTGTGTGTTATGCAATTAGGGTGCTGTTCTCATCCATAAATAAGCAAGTTTGTGCAAAGTAACGTTGACTGCCTCATTAGTCGAGTGGTCGCAAGCGCGACTGCCGAGCGCCATGTGCTGGGTTTAGTTCCGTGTGATTGTTTTTTTTTTTTTTTTCATTTCTCTAGGTAGCAGCCAGGAGTATGGATTAGTGCCCAATTTTTGGTAATAACCTTGCCAGTTGCCACCTATTATGTACAGTCGCCAAAGGAGAAAAGTAACCAGCAGTGCGATTCTGTAACCATCTCACCATGAAAACTTAGGTGAAGTGAGCGAGGAGTGAGCTGTCATTCCAAATAATGTTAGGGTTTGACACTACTGACAACTCACATCAAGCTAGTGAGCTTGATGTGAGTTGTCAGTAGTGTCAAACCCTGTTTGTTTTCTATTAATTAAATCCCTGTGGGATCTGTGGTATCTTTTTTATTGTTTGTATTAATATATTTCTTTTTCTTTCTGGAAGGAAGGTAGGGAATGGCAATACAATACTTTTTCCTTTTCAAACAATTTATTCGAAAACATCCATCAGTTTCTTACAAAACTTCATCTATATCCGACGGCCCTGGGGGCCTACTCCGAAGTGCAAAGTGCGAATGTTTGGATCGGACCGACACATGGCCGAACCGAGTATTAGTGAAAAATGCGAAAAAAGTTCGGATCGGCTCAGTTGGGTCGGGACCATAGTCAATATTCGAAAGAGTGTGAGTGTAGGATCGGAACCGACCGAACCAAATAGTAACTTCGTAGCAGGAAACGGCCGAACATTCCGCCGATACTACTTCGGAGTAGACCCCCTGGTTACTTGTCTCCTTTGGTGACCGTATCTACATGCGAATTAAATAAAGATCTCAGCTTACCTCGTCGGAGAATACTAACGTGATGTTTTAGCTGGTGGTTACAAAGCTAGCACTCTTCATTAGAACGGAGACGTTACAAAATCTCTAGAAGATCGCAAGTCGTGAGTATATAGTTCGAAGGGAATGTATCGTCCTTGTTTCTCATGGCTACGTATGAATCACGATCATTAAGTCTGGCATTTATTGCTGAACAAAGATCAAACCTCAAGAATTTAGGATCAGAATTCCAGATACAGGAAGCTTGGCGTATCATGTCAATGATTTATTTGAGTGTTTTAAGATCGGGTGGTCTTAAAATGAGCGTCTATTAGTTTCTTATTCTTGTGATTATAATTTGAATCACTAAGGCAATCGAACCTGGGCATAGGCAGCGTTTGGAATGCTTCGTCGCGCATTCCGCAGAGCTTAGACAAAAAATCAGTGCGTCCTGCTTGTTATGACGTCCGGAGCCGAATGGACACTACGGCTGCTGGTCCATAAATTCAAGGTCGCTCAGCGAGCTGGACGAGTTATGCTTGAAGATTCTGACGGACTAGAATTCGGTATGAGGTGATCCGGCAGAGAAGCAAAGTTTTCGACATAGCTCACAGAATAACCAAGCTGAAGTGGCAATGGGCCGGCCATATTAACCGTAGAAGCGATGACCGTTGGGGTAGACGTGTTTTTGAGTGGAGACCGCGAATCGTAAAACGTATCGGCAAACGTAAGATAGAATGCTCTAAGCCTAGGTGGAGCTCCACTTTTGACCGCGTAGTATTACAATTTTCTATGAAACAGCTGATTTTTTTTAATCTAGAACCATGTGTTGAATTCAAGGTAGGTACAGTTTGCGCGTCGATGTCCCTGCCACCTTGTATAGGTATGACATTAAGCAAAACATCATTTTATGTCCCATTGACATCATAAACATAACATAATTAAAAATATGTATATTTTAGTAAATGTCATTGCTTCACTGCGTCGTTTATCTGCCGCTCAGACACAGAGGATGTTGGATGTATGAGTGTTACGACTAACTAACATCAATGTGCTTGCCGCCAACGAAGACGTGGATTTGGAGATCCGTAAGTATTCTTAAGATTTGGAAAAGAGAGTACCTACCTACCTCCGTCCGTGTTTCTGTGACAAATAAACCATTTAGCGATAGCCGTTTTGCGTGGATGTGACGCATGTCAACTATTTCTTATTGTTTTTTCTTTATTTGTTTTTATGTTCTTTTTTGTGTCATGTTTACCGCAAATAAACGTATTTTCTTTCTTTCATTTTTTTTATTTTTTGTCTTTTTTCTGCAACAAGAAAAACTCAGGGACTGCCATTGGGGGCTGCAGCCTGCGTTATTTTTTCCTAGGACGTATAAATTTATTTTAAAAGCTGAAAGCTATATTGCCCTGACGGTCTATTCTGAAAAAATCTCACCGTGAAAAATTGGTTTGAAGTGAGCTATCATTCCACGTGATCAATTCCTAGAGATTGACACTATTGACAGCTCACTTTACCTAAGTTTTCACGGTGAGATTTTTACAGAATAGACCGTCAGATGTAGCACTGATGATCGCTTTAGTACCTATGTTTGTCATTTGTAAATACATTTAGAGGAAAAGGTGGTAATGTGGTCCCTGCAGGTATATTGACACTACTGACAACTCACATCAAGCTAGTGAGCTTGATGTGAGTTGTCAGTAGTGTCAAACCCTGTTTGTTTTCTATTAATTAAATCCCTGTGGGATCTGTGGTATCTTTTTTATTGTTTGTATTAATATATTTCTTTTTCTTTCTGGAAGGAAGGTAGGGAATGGCAATACAATACTTTTTCCTTTTCAAACAATTTATTCGAAAACATCCATCAGTTTCTTACAAAACTTCATCTATATCCGACGGCCCTGGGGGCCTACTCCGAAGTGCAAAGTGCGAATGTTTGGATCGGACCGACACATGGCCGAACCGAGTATTAGTGAAAAATGCGAAAAAAGTTCGGATCGGCTCAGTTGGGTCGGGACCATAGTCAATATTCGAAAGAGTGTGAGTGTAGGATCGGAACCGACCGAACCAAATAGTAACTTCGTAGCAGGAAACGGCCGAACATTCCGCCGATACTACTTCGGAGTAGACCCCCTGGTTACTTGTCTCCTTTGGTGACCGTATCTACATGCGAATTAAATAAAGATCTCAGCTTACCTCGTCGGAGAATACTAACGTGATGTTTTAGCTGGTGGTTACAAAGCTAGCACTCTTCATTAGAACGGAGACGTTACAAAATCTCTAGAAGATCGCAAGTCGTGAGTATATAGTTCGAAGGGAATGTATCGTCCTTGTTTCTCATGGCTACGTATGAATCACGATCATTAAGTCTGGCATTTATTGCTGAACAAAGATCAAACCTCAAGAATTTAGGATCAGAATTCCAGATACAGGAAGCTTGGCGTATCATGTCAATGATTTATTTGAGTGTTTTAAGATCGGGTGGTCTTAAAATGAGCGTCTATTAGTTTCTTATTCTTGTGATTATAATTTGAATCACTAAGGCAATCGAACCTGGGCATAGGCAGCGTTTGGAATGCTTCGTCGCGCATTCCGCAGAGCTTAGACAAAAAATCAGTGCGTCCTGCTTGTTATGACGTCCGGAGCCGAATGGACACTACGGCTGCTGGTCCATAAATTCAAGGTCGCTCAGCGAGCTGGACGAGTTATGCTTGAAGATTCTGACGGACTAGAATTCGGTATGAGGTGATCCGGCAGAGAAGCAAAGTTTTCGACATAGCTCACAGAATAACCAAGCTGAAGTGGCAATGGGCCGGCCATATTAACCGTAGAAGCGATGACCGTTGGGGTAGACGTGTTTTTGAGTGGAGACCGCGAATCGTAAAACGTATCGGCAAACGTAAGATAGAATGCTCTAAGCCTAGGTGGAGCTCCACTTTTGACCGCGTAGTATTACAATTTTCTATGAAACAGCTGATTTTTTTTAATCTAGAACCATGTGTTGAATTCAAGGTAGGTACAGTTTGCGCGTCGATGTCCCTGCCACCTTGTATAGGTATGACATTAAGCAAAACATCATTTTATGTCCCATTGACATCATAAACATAACATAATTAAAAATATGTATATTTTAGTAAATGTCATTGCTTCACTGCGTCGTTTATCTGCCGCTCAGACACAGAGGATGTTGGATGTATGAGTGTTACGACTAACTAACATCAATGTGCTTGCCGCCAACGAAGACGTGGATTTGGAGATCCGTAAGTATTCTTAAGATTTGGAAAAGAGAGTACCTACCTACCTCCGTCCGTGTTTCTGTGACAAATAAACCATTTAGCGATAGCCGTTTTGCGTGGATGTGACGCATGTCAACTATTTCTTATTGTTTTTTCTTTATTTGTTTTTATGTTCTTTTTTGTGTCATGTTTACCGCAAATAAACGTATTTTCTTTCTTTCATTTTTTTTATTTTTTGTCTTTTTTCTGCAACAAGAAAAACTCAGGGACTGCCATTGGGGGCTGCAGCCTGCGTTATTTTTTCCTAGGACGTATAAATTTATTTTAAAAGCTGAAAGCTATATTGCCCTGACGGTCTATTCTGAAAAAATCTCACCGTGAAAAATTGGTTTGAAGTGAGCTATCATTCCACGTGATCAATTCCTAGAGATTGACACTATTGACAGCTCACTTTACCTAAGTTTTCACGGTGAGATTTTTACAGAATAGACCGTCAGATGTAGCACTGATGATCGCTTTAGTACCTACCTATGTTTGTCATTTGTAAATACATTTATCTATTAAAAACTAGTAGCGCCCCGCGCGGTTTCACCCGCATAAGTTTCGATACCTTGGGAATATCGGGATAAAAAGTATCCTGGTTAATATTATAGGTTATGAACTACTAGCTTTTGCCCGCGACTTCGTTCGCGTGGAATAGTGACTTCCGGCAGATTTTTGGTTTTACCCAAATAGTTCTTACTATTTATTTACATTTTTCCGATGAATTTTCAGTACTGAATTGATGCCGACTCTTGACCAATAGATGGCGCTGTATGTCCGGAATAAATTTTATTTTTTATTTTATTTTATTTTTTGTAATAAAAACTATCCTATGTCCATTCTCAAGTTCCAAACTATGTCTGTACCAAATTTCACACAAATCGGTTCAGTAGTTTAGGCGTGAAGCAAAGACAGACAGACAGACAGACAGACAGACAGAGTTACTTTCGCATTTATAATATTAGTTTGGATTTGTGTGCCAAATTTGATCCGAATCCGTTCAGGAGTTTTGGCGTGAAAGAGTTACAAACATCCATCCATCCTCACAAACATTCGCGTTTATAATATTAGTATTAGTAGGATTTAATCCTTATACATAAGAAACGTTATTATGTTTCTAAAATTTCAATGTTCTAAGCAAATGTTTGCATTATTGTTAACTTTGATAGAGGATATTGGGGTTTAGGCGCATTAGGGCTAATTCTAATTTTGGCAACCGACTCGCTAATGGACTACTTCTCATGGGTATAGTTTAACTCTGATAGCTTGCCACTTAATTTTTAACACCAATTCTACTCAGACCAATAAAAAAGTATAGACGGAGCCGTCGTAAACAATCGCGACGAAATCAGTGAGGACTAGTGTCGGCTATGTGTGCGTAACTCGGTGTAAGACATTGTAGATTTGCGCATGTGTGCTAGACAATAATGTTGCAAGCGTTGTGCTGCGTTTCCCAAGTGCGAAAGATATACTTTGGTGAAGTTTTATTATCAGGTACCTAGTATTGTTTTATTTGTCTTGGTTGTATGAAATGAAAGGTAGGTAATTTAGTTTAATGAGAGTAATTTATTTTCATAATATCAACAATTATTAATTTAACAAAACACACAAAACTTACTTATATTAGAATAACTAATGCCCCTTATGTTGTGTTAGTTTTTTATATGTCTGGCGTTTTGAGTCACAACTTTTAAGTAAAGTTTCTTGTTTGCAATATGGTGGAATCTTATATTAATGTCTCATTTAACCCAACCCACCACTCGACATCATTTCTGTTTTCTCGTACAGCTTTAATCCAGTTTTCTTTCCATGTTTTATCAGCTGGGAACCTCAAAAATATCATAACAAACATAACTATTATTTGAATACATTTTATAAATACCTACTTACGTATCATACATAATAAAATACCTAATTTACTCGAAAACTAAATCTCTGAGATCTTATTAAAACTAACACAATGAGTCCTTGTTACTTAAATAAATAAATAAAAATTAAAAAATTAAAAACACACTTAGTTGTAACGTGTCCGAACAAAATCACAACTTCCCTTACTTTTGGGAAAAGATAATGTTCTTAACTTGCAACACTGACATAATGGTGTCTAGAATTTGTATTTATGAAATTATGTTAAATATTTTTGCGATTTCGTTAAAATTATGCAGATAATCGGTTACTTACTTGTGAAAAGTAATTCCAGAAGACTTATTTTGAAAACATGAATTGTTTTTGCAGCAGTTTATGACACAGGACGGCATAATTTCGCTATTTTTATTTTACCAAAACTACGTCATGCGCTCTCACTCACTCGCGGCAGACTACCGAGCGGCCGTCTTCATATGACCGAATCGTCTTCATATTACGTTCCTCACTATTAGAGCGCAATGTTCCGTCTATACTTTTTTATTGGTCTGAGCAATTCTATTACTAAATTGTAATTTCGTATGCCTACTTTGATATTTGTAAGTAAGTACGCCGTTAACGGTAAAACAGAGGTCTCTGTAATATTCTATTTAAAACACCTATTTTTAACAAATAAAAAGCTTTGACTAGCATTTCATCTTCTCTGTACCTAAACAAAAATCCGTGTGCGTAGGCGTAGGTTCATTATGTGGCGTCATTAACTCATTATGATATTCAGCTTTGGCAAATACCTTGCTGCGATCGAAGGCATTATCGTTAATCCTAAAATCATTAAAACCTAGGAAACATCGTCTGTGGCAGAACGACTTGAAAGCCGCATCAATACGTGGGAAGATCGCATGAATGGTGGTGTCTTCTTACGAACCCATGAATTTTTACACCCACGTTGTACTTAGCATAACAGAAAAAGTTAATAGGTATTATTTTTTTAACAAAGTTCTATACAGAACCTTTGTAATATCATTGCAAATAAAATTCATGAAAGGAGAGGCGATTATAAACTGTCGGCAGAGAATAGTGGAGGTTGAATCGCGCGCGTGTCCGGAATAGCAATATCTCATCTTTGTGATAGGTACGCTTGCGGCACTCAGGCGCATAAACGGTGGCGAGCGGAGCGGGGGGTGTAGCGATTTGCTTATTTATTTATTGAAGGATTACCAACGAGATACATTATAATTATCTTTAATAATAATAAAACTTGTATAATAAATACCTTATCCTTTTTTGCACTGCGAGACTGCCAATGAATCGTAATGACTTCTTCATCGCAGCAATATTGCTTGCATTGCACTTCGTCACTTGCTCAATTTTGACATTTTAAAACATACATTTACGTCGAAGGATTCAGCGTAATAACTGCGTAACACACGAACAGCCGATCGATTCTGTAAAAATCTCACCGTGAAACCATAGGTGAAGTGAGCTTAGAGTGAGCTGTCAATAGTGTCAATCCCTAGCATTAGTTAAATGTCAGCTCACTCCACGCATCTAAGTTTTCACGGTAAGATGGTAACAGAATCGCACTGCAGTAGCCATAGCCATTTCTTTCATTTTGACAGCTCAACAACATTCATTGCGTTATTTAGGCCGTTTTAGAGCAGACATTTTTCGCAAAGAATGAAGCAATGGATGAGCAATATCCTTCAAATTGATTCAGATTGTGATTGAAAGTGTGTTACGGAATGGAGTACTAATTAAGATAGGTATAAATTCTAATAAGTCCAGGTTTCCTGAAAGCTTTAGGATACATTTATATCATGGGTGCTGCTGCCAATCTATTTACAAAGTTATCTCATTATCCTACCATAACACTTCAACATAACTCACAATCGGCACTAAGCCCCCACCCTTACCACAAAGCCGCACCGCGCTCATAAAAGCGTCGTAAGCATAGCTTTAACTCCCCAACGATGTCTTCATGCAGCCACATAAAATTCGATGCGCCCGCGCCGACCCTGGCTCGCAAGAGACAGCGTACCGTAGCCAATAATATCGTTTTATAGGCATAACTTTATGCAGGACCTAGCCTTTCTGTGAATTACCTATAAGATTTTTGTGTCATTTCTGCTATGTAAGTTCCGTGTAGCCAAGTACGTGTTACTGATAACACCTAAACTATGGAATACTAGCAGCGCCCCGCGGTTTCACCCGCATAAGTTTCGATCCCGTGGAAATATCGGGATAAATACTATTCTATGTGTTATTCTGATATATAAGCTATATTACTGTAAAGTTTAATCAAAATCCGTTCAGTAGTTTTTGCGTGATAAAGTAACAAACATCCATCCATCTATCCTCACAAAGTTTCGCCTTTTAATATTTGTGTACTAGGCAGATGATGAAGTGGGATAGTAGGAGTATACAAATCCTCACTGTGAGCTGTTTCTCTGTAATTCCACATTGAGAGCCGTTTCTCTGTGATTTTCCCATTGGGAGATCCCAATGGGAAAATGACAGAGAAACGGCTCTTGTCTTCACAGAGAAACACTTATGTAGATACATAAGTTTTTCTCTGTGACGACAAGAGTTCTTCATTTGGTCGTCTTCTTAATTTATTGAAGGCCTCAGATATCTGAAGGGCAATTCTCGTAATTTTAAGACCGTTCACAGTTTGATCTCAGTCTCAATCTGCCAAAAAATACTTCTAATTTCCCTACATTTTGACATTTGTTTGTCGCCGAGATGAGACTGCGACTAGATTTTGAACGTTTTAAATTACGAGAATTGGCCTTCTGATTTACTGTGGAATTTAGTCTCAAGTAGAATCGCAACATCCCTCGACCATGCAGTCATGGATGGAGAGAAAAAACAAAAGAAATGAAGAATGGACTGGACAGCAACCTTACCGTAAGGTGCCAAATTAGGTACCTACCTGTGTGTAACTTATTGTTGTACCTAATAGGATACTGCAATAAGGGATTCCAACTAAGTATAAAATTATGAAAATGAAAACTACTTTTGCGCTCTTTCCGCTTCATTTTACCCGCCATTCAATAGAGCGCCCCTATAAAGACGTTAATTGGCTATTATAATCAAAAGTGACTAATGATTAAAATTGTTAAAATATAGTTTTGTACCGGAGCCGTGGAGGAACAAATGAACGTCAGTTAAATTTAACTTCTGACCTTCGCTTATGTACCGCTATTTGTAAGCACAGCGTTTGGCTCAAGTTGTTTTAAAGTAATAAGTCTTAGTAATCATTATTATGGCTATTAATGTGTTCTTAGAGCTTCACCGCTACAATTAATGGTCATGGAGGGGTAATGCTGCAATCAACGCAGTGTTGATGAGTGCCGCCTGCACAGTTAGCACTGTATGCTGGTTTAATAGCATTCTGCTCTCTGCACTATGTTATTTTTCTCTGTTTCACAAGTGCATCAACAAGTTTTTATTGTTTATTTCTGCTTGAGCTTGAGTAGTTTCCAATGTTTTGGTAGTATATTGGCGTGTGCTAGTTGGGCTTATTAGTCGATTCGAAACGGGCGAATCGTCACTTTTAAATAGGTAATATATTTTTCTGCTGCTGGGGAGTTTGTTGCGCTACATCTTCGTCCTAGGTAATGGTAAGGAAGTGGTGAAGGGCGGGCCATTTGGGGGAATGTCTTATGTAATTTTGACGTTCAAAAAGTGCTGATTCTCAGCCTGGTTTCAATAAATGACTTTTAATTTTGTACATAGTATAATTATTATACCAGCCTGTACAGTCACGAACAAAAGTATATATGTATACACTCGACTTTATTCATAAGCGAATTACTCCTTTATTTTTTAAAGGAAATTGTATGTTGTTACAAACATAGCATTTTCGAACCCATAGGTTTATGTAATGTGTCGTATTTTAACGTTGCAATCGTTATTTCACGAAAAAATCGCAATTGAAAGTTGCCAAGTGTTGACAGATTGGTGCTCGTGACTGTACGTAAGGCAAAATCCTCTTTACATACAGTAGGTACAGACAGAAAACCATCTCAATGGAAAGAACAAGCATTTAATCATCAGCATTTGTACGTTTCATTAACACTATTCGAACCAAAGTCTGAAATAAAATAGCGTACACACTCGAGACCTAGGATAAGGTGGAATGACAGTTTCACGTAAGTTTTTACGGTGAAGTTTTTACAGAATAGACCGGCTGTACTGAAAAATCCCATCGTGTAAACTCAGGTGAAGTGTTCTTGAAGTGAGCGGTCAATATAATGTCATCTAGCAATAGCATCAGCCATTTCAGCTAAATAATAGTGAGAATTTTACAGTACAGACCGGCTGTAGTGTAGTTAAGTTTTGACCCTTAATATCCCATACCCATAACCTATACAGTGTACTACAGTAAAATGCATTATTCATTCCACATCAAACATAGGTGTACAATAAAATAAATAAAATACATTAATGTCACTATAATGACAAGGCTCGGGCTCCAATGTGGCCGTTTTATTATATTACCTGTAATAGGGGGCATTAGGGCGGGGCGGAAGGATTTAATAAGTGAGCGGCGCGCGCTCGGCGAAATTGCGATGTTCGATGCGTACGCGCAGCGCTCCAGGCGGTGCTAGGGATGGGAAAGGTTGTTTATCGATAGCTTTTGTGAAAATATTTTGTTTTGAATAGTTTTGTCTTGGACCAAAGATGGAAGCTTGCACAGTAAACAATGAGGAGCTCGCACTCTTACTCTGACAAAGGTTGCCCTTCAGAATGGCAGACCTCATGATCGACCGGTGCAGGACATTCTAGACTGACTTTTATGGCTAATAATTATGTCTAAGATAATGGTGCGATAAGATAATACCTGAACGCTAAAGAAAGTTTTATTTGTAATGTAATTGTAACTTTGCCAAAATTGGTTAACATAGATTTTGGTGAAGAAGTTGTTGGAGTATACCAAAAACAAATCGATCCTACTTCAACACTATCGTCTTTCTCTTTCTAACTCATAAATATTATTTTTTACTATCGAGCCCGCCCTTACCATTTGACCGAAATCCTTACTTTCGCATAGCAACTGTACTACTATTTTAGCCTTGTGTGGGATCACACGTCTCACGTAATATTAGTAAACACACATTCCAATATATAAATATAAAAGGATAATAAACGTATTACATAAATCCTTATAACAAGCCTTTCCTTGGTGTTCATCCATTAACCCTAATAGAAGTCAATCCAATTCCCCAAAAAGCCAAGAATACAAGTTGTTGCCGTGAATCTCCCTAAATATTGGAGGAATATTGGCTTTTTATCGACAAGTCAGTTTTCGGTCAGGACAACTTCGCATCCCTACTGGCGTCGTGTGTAATTTATTTCCCATTCAGTGTACTTGCGTCGATTATTATTATTGTTCCACGAACTGCGCCGGCGCACAATATATAACATTGTTGCAATATGTCGCTCTCCACAGTCTCCGCAAAGTTATTGTTTCATACAAATTGCTGGTGGGAAGTTATGGTTTCGAAGACATCTCTTTGATCTCCCCTTTTAGCGTCTTTAGAAATCTTATGTCTCATATACGTAGAAACTAGAAACCATCATCTGCCTAGCCGTTTTTCAACTATATTGGTGTCGGCTTCCAGACTTACCGGATGCAACTGAGTACCAGTACGAAGTCAATTCTGAGATGACGGTTAATAGAGAGCATCATCATCTGCCTAAGCCTTTTCCCAACTATGTTGGGGTCGGCGTCCAGTCTAACCAGATGCAGCTGAATACCAGTATTTTACATGGAGCGACCGCCTATCTGACTTCTACAACCGATTGACTCGGTAATACGATACCTCTTAATAAGACTGGTTGTCAGACTTTCGAGCTTCTGACGACCCGTACCGACTGTCAAAGATTCACGAATGGCAGCCGGGACCAACGGCTTTACGTGCTTTCCGAGGCACGGAGATGTCTTGGTATGTTAAAATGGTCACCCATCCGCAGACCAACCGCGGCAAGCGTAGCTTAACCTGATCGATCGACCCTTTTTTATATAAATGGTATCTCGTAGTTGACCAGGTCGTGACTACTTAACCGGACTATCCTGTGGTTGCCTTAAGAGAACTCAAAGCCTCCAGCCAGTGGCGTAAAATTAATTAAAAAGTAAGCGACTACACGCTAAGGGCACCCCCTGCGGGGTGCGAACCTCGGGTTAGGGCGTCGCTAGGGAGAGGACAGCAATGTTATAACTTAGTCACAAGCCCCCTTATAAATAAAACCATAACTAAATTGAATTGAATAACTAATAACAGCTATCCATGGAAAATCAACGGAACCGATATTGGGGTACTGAAATTCCGGGATAAAAACTTTCTTGCGGTTAAAAACCGAAAAATTGACTCATCAAATATTTTTTTTTTACATAAGGTAACACTAAAACGGAATTCGTCCAATCATTGCGCCTAATCTTGTGTGGCCGCTGTTCTATTTCACGGGATATTTAACTGAGAGGGACAGCGATATCCTCTGGTGTGAGTAAGAAAGGGATGCTGGTAGAGTTATCTTCGCAGGGCAGGAAATGAGACATCAAAGCGGTCGGCAGTGACCGCGCCAATTAGATAGGCCTCAATGATGTGCAGGATGTCGGAACACTTCTTGGAAACACACAAAAGATTATTGTGATGATGTAATTGTTGGTAGAACTGAGACATTTTTGAGGCCCTGTGAAGGTAAGATGTGTGAAACTAGGTCGCCAAAAGTTCATGTCGCAAATTCGGAAGAAAGGTCGGGTCGAGATGACGATATGCAATGTAGGTACGCCGACGTAAGTAAATTTTCAGCAGTACCTATCAGCGGGGTAAATGCGTAACACGTCTCTAATAAGTAGTAGCAATGGCTTTCATTTTGACATTTCAACAACATTCATTGCGTTATTTACGTTGTTGAGCAGACCAATTTTTCGACGATCGAAGCAATGGATTAGCAATATACTTCAAAATGATTCAGATACCTAGTGTGTTTTTCTTAAATACGTTGAATTATGTCGTATCCCTATGTATTTTACTGTGTGTAGATAAATAATAAAATAAATAAATAATCTACTGTTTGTAATTTGCCGTCATTTTTGGTTTTGTTTGTCCTCAGTTGCTTGTCTGACCTCATATCGCTAATAGTCAGGAATCCCACACCAATTTCGCCCTAAAAGCTCCCATCTCTCTTAACCAATTGAGCGACTGGTAATCCTATCCGGGTCATCATAACCCTAGGTCCAAATGTTAAGTGTCGTCTGGCGCGGCGTCTGCTGGCCTATAATTATACAATCAAGTGTTATTGCGCTCTGCCCAATAGATACGACCAAACAATTTTACTGTTGTTCAGACGCCAGCATATCAAGCTACTACAATCTGTCAAATTTCTTTAATAGATTTTCAACTTTATCTTCGTTCTCGTTAAAAGTTGATCGGGAAAACTTGACAGTTTCGGGTAGTTTGATGATGTAATACTGAATACTGGATGAGATGTTTATACTGGGGATCTACTCCCGAAGTAGTATCGGCCGAATGTTCGGCCGTTTCCTGCTACGAAGTTAATATTTGGTTCGGTCGGTTCCGATCCTACACTCCTACACTCTTTCGAATATTGACTATGGTCCCGACCCAACTGAGCTGATCCGAACTTTTTTCGCATTTTTCAATAATATTCGGTTCGGCCATGTGTCGGTCCGATCCGAACATTCGCACTTTGCACTTCGGAGTAGGCCCCCAGGTTTGTTACAACAATCATGCAGCCTACAGTACATACTGTTTTATTGATGCTACGAGTATGTGACACTTGTGAGAATTTCGCTAGTGGAGAAGATAAAGGGAATGTTGATAGGTTATCGGTGTCTGTGTGTTGTCTTGACTTTGTGCTTGTTCGTTTGATGAATGAATCTTATCTTTTCATCCATTTCTGCTTGCTCACATAATTTTCTTTGCAGAAGCTGTCCAACTCAGGGGGCCTAAAAAGGCCACTTTGGCAGAATAGGATAACAATATGAATCATATTAAAAATCGTAAAATGGTCACAAACTGACTATCTATATCTATAGGTACTTATAATAAGAATGTAAAAAAGTTGTGTCTGTACATTGAATATATTTAAAAAAGAATAATTGAGGGGGTTTAAGAAACAGTAATAGAACAAGAATCTAAAAAAAAAAGTCTGTCTGTTTGTCTGTTAATTTGTCTGTTTATCTGTTTGTCTGTTTGTACACGCTAATCTCCGAAACTACTGGACGGATTTGAATGAAACTTTTTTTGTTAACTAGCTATTAAGCCTGGGCAACATATAGACTATAATTGATTTTGGAAACTGGAACACCTGATGCAGAACCGCAACAGACCAGCTAAACTATAAGAGTTACATAAATGGCGCCTTAGAAAAAAATGTTGTGTCTGATGAGCATTTTCTGTTTAGAGAATAAAATTGAAGATCCGGAACACCTGATGTGGAACTCTTAGAGCACAGCTAAACTATAATATATATAGATTTGACATCTTAGCAAAAGTTATTCAGTCTGATGAGTATTTTCTACTGCGAGAATAAAACTCGAAGATCGGAACACCTGATGTGGAACTCTAAGAGCACAGCTAAACCATAACATATATAGGAATGACATCTTTGCAAAAGTTGTTTAGTCTGATGAATATTTTCTGCTGGGAGAATAAAATTCGAAGATTGAAACATCTGATGTGGAACTCGGAGAGCACAGCTAAAATATGGCATATACAGACATGACATTTTAACAAAATTTGTTTGGTCTGATGAGTATTTTCCGCCGAGATAATAAAAATCAAGGATCAGGAACATTTGATGTGGAAATCAGTTTATACTAATATATTAACATAAGCTAGGAGTACCTCCACGCAGTGAAGGCGGTAACAGTTTGGGCCTTCTTTTCGATGACGATGGTAAATTCATTGAAAACTTGGCTTCACTGGCTAAATCATAATATAATAGATATGCCTTCGGGCTTATGTTATTTGAGTGTTTAATTTCCTTTTCCATTTATCTTCGTGACACGGTAGCCTACCCGGTAATGCAGGGGAGCAGTCACTTAGATCTTAATTGCAAAGTTATTAAAGTACATTAATAACCATAACCATGCCACGAAAGAGGTCAAATCTTTCGCAATGTTCGAAATTTAAAGATCATTAGATCCCAAGAATCGAATGAAGAACGCCAGGCAAGACTTGATGCTGTTCGACAACATCAGGCTGTATCTCGCCCAGCGGAAATTTCTTCGGATCGTGAAGCACGACTTAGCGCTGATCGTGAGCGTCATGCATCGTCTCGCGTTTCTGACACTTTCACACAAAGAGAATCACGCCTGCATTCTCAGCGTATTTACGCATCTACATCTAGGTCTCTAGAGACCAGTGAGGATCGTGATGCGCGACTGATCGCTGATCGTGATCGTCATGCATTGTCTCGCGAGTCGGAAACGTTAACGGGAAGAGAATCACGCTTGAGTTCTCAGCGTATTCTCACGTCGACTTCTAGGTCGTTAGAGATCAGTGATGAACGTGAAGTGCGACTGGCCGCTGATTGTGATCGCCATGCATTGTCTCTCGAATCAGAAACGTTCACAGAAAAAGCATCACGCTTGAGTTCTCAGCGCATTCGCACGTTGACTTTTAGATCTCTGGAGACCAGTGAAGAACGTGATGCGCGACTTACGGCTGATCGTGATCGTCATGCATTGTCTCGCGAGTCGGAAACATTCACGGAAAGCGAATCATGCTTGAGTTCCCAGCGTATCCGCACATCCACTTATAGGTCTCTAGAAACCAGTGAAGAACGTGATGCGCGACTTACGGCTGATCGTGATCGTCATGCATTGTCTCGCGAGTCGGAAACATTCACGGAAAGGGAATCACGCTTGAGTTCCCAGCATATCCGCACATCCACTTATAGGTCTCTAGAAACCAGTTAAGACCGTGATGCGCGACTTACGGCTGATCGTGATCGTCATGCATTGTCTCGCGAGTCGGAAACATTCACGGAAAGCGAATCATGCTTGAGTTCCCAGCGTATCCGCACATCCACTTATAGGTCTCTAGAAACCAGTTAAGACCGTGATGCGCGACTTACGGCTGATCGTGATCGTCATGCATTGTCTCGCGATTGAAGACAGACACTGAAAGCTGCTGGTGTTGATTTGAGAACCGGCTGTTTTTCTCATGGCCAACTTTATGTTGCTTTCTCAAGGGTTAGCCTTCCGGGTTTTATATTCTGGCACCCGACGGAAAAACCAACAATAGAGTTTATAAAGATTTTTTTTAGAATAGTTATGTTAACTAATTGATATTAATTTCGCTTCATAATTTCGGAATGAAAATAATTCTACCTTTTTATTTTAATGAAGTTATAACCTACCTATTGTCTACAACACTCAATCTAAGGTATACCAAACAAAACCGATGAAGGATTTCGATTAAGTAACGCACAGTTCAAACTCTTGCCGAAATTCCTATCGGAACGAGAAAGGGACTGGATCCGCGTACGAAGTCGCGGGCAGAAGCTAGTTCATAATATGATCTGTGTGCAATTCATATCACAATGAAATAACATTTATAGTGTAGGTGAGTCAATTTCAACAACTCGATTTTTTACCTAATTTCCATGGACATTTTCATTTTCAGGTTTTGTAAAAAACTTTATTAATAAAGCGCAACATATCCACATTTTAGATACATTTTCTAAAAGGGGATTATATAATTATATTATATAGAGAGTTATTTGGGCCACCGAAATTGGCGAGCCACAGAAATTTTATTATTGCCACCGAAATTGTTCGTGTCTACTGAAATAGTGAATTACTAAACTTAAATCAGTCTTACAAAGTTAGCAATCAAGGAACTGATTTACCCCTATGATCCCCATCATAGGACTAAAAAATTGTTCTGTATTAATGGATTATATCAATAAAACACTGTAATCACATAGACTCGTGTAATGGCTGACAACCAACTGCTTGACAACCCACATATAGGATTATTAACAGATATACTACAAAAATATAATCAGTTTCAAATTTAGGTACTTATAATTTCTATACATGCAGTTAATCAGTTAGCATTAATTTTGATACCTTGTACGTATCAAAATGACAAATTAACAACTAATTTAATAATCATAAGAGTAGCTCAATAAAAGCTATCGCTCTGAAGATAAACTATAAAATATAATGATGTTAGACATCAATCAACATTAAGATAAGAAATATTCTTTAAACAAAGAATCACTAACATGGTGAAAATCTTCAGAAAATATTTTCATCATCACTATCAAAAATATTAAAATTATTTCTGGTAACTAATTCTTTGGAATATTCAATGTGAGCATCATTATCAGTCTCAATGGTTTTTTCAAATTTTGACATTATATCTGTATTAATATTTTGGAAAAATGAGACTCTCAGCTTTGACAAGGTCGCTTTTAATTTTTTCTCTTCTTTTTTGCTCTGCAATCCTCCTCTTTTTTAACCTTTCTTGGCTATCTTTTTTCTTTTTTGGATTACTAAAATAAAAAAGATATATAAAATACTGTTGAGTCAATTTAAACTCTCATATTTGATTATGAAAGCATGAGCAAAATCATGGGATTTATCAGACTGTAATGGATTGGATAATGCTATCTCTGTGTAATCTATAACTAGGTATGTTAAATAAGTTCTGTAAAAGTAATTTCGGCATAAAAAATATTGTTTCTTTTCAAAAACCTTCATTAACATTAATACAATAATTGATAGGTACAATTTCTGTGGAGTCGTGTAATTTCCGTGGACACCCAGATGCCACGGAAACCACAGAAATTGGCCCACAGAAATTGGAAACGTGGCTATTTTTTTTAAATTGGGTCATTATTTGAGGTGGTGAAATTTTGTTCAAGCGAAATATTTTAAAGCAGAATAGAAATGAGTATGTTATTGATTCAAATTATATCTGAAATTTACTTTATTTATTACTGTATGTTTGTTTAAATATTTATTAATAATGTAATCATTGTGAAATTATTATTTTTTAAATTAAAAATCACGTTACGTGGTCTGTTCAGATGATATACACTGGACTTCTTGTGTCTATTAAAAATATAATTTTAGTGAAAACGGACCTTTCCGTTAGGTTTTTGTAATGAATAATGTATATACTATATTTTAAATGAACGACAAAAAATAAACAGACTTATAACTTCAATTTTTTATACGATTTCTGTTGTTCCGAAAACCATCATCACCTTCGTGGTCACTCATATTTCATATCATTTTTTACAAAATATTTGGTCAACCCGAAATATTTTTGTTATTAGCAACGCTGTAATTGGCTGTAATAACATCGCAAAAAAAATGTTTATTGAAACATTATTGGTTTTTGTGTAAAAACATATTCTGTGTGTTAAAAAGATTGTGTCAAAGTTCGTGTATCACTTTCGTGATAGCTGTATTTTGGTAAGTTGTTAATTAATAAATATAATTAAATGCTTGTTTTGTTCGCTAAAGGGATATATTGCAAATACCCTATTGTATTTTTTCTAACCTCAGAACTGTTTTATACTAGAACCGGTAAAGTGCTTTAACATCACTTTGGTGGTCATCACTTTCGTGGTCACAACGACCACGAAAGTGATCGATGACCACGAAATAAGACACCTACATGCGTCGTAACGGGTTAGAAAGGGTGGTACAGTTGCCAATACCTCAAGCTACCTCAAATGGTCAACAGTTCAACATTCTTTATGATATTTAATACCGAAATACGATAAAAAAGAAAAAAAAATCTTACAGCTATGGCCAAAACTCGCAACAAATTAAAACTACTGATGAAGAAATGAAAGCAAAAAGGCGAGAGCAAAAAAAAATAACAATGCGGAAATTAGGAAAGAAAATGAAAAATAATCCATCTGCCTTAGAAGAAGAGAGAAGAATGGCTAGGGAAAGATATTATAAAAGGAAGGAAAAGGGATTAGTAAAATAAGTTACAGAAATGACCCCTCGTGAACAGAGAGCCATTAGAAAAAACTGGAGAGAAAGAGCTTAACGTTATAGAAATCGTTAGAAACAAGCAAAAAACACAGAAAGAATATTAAGAGAAGATACTCCGCCTTTAAGTATTAGTATTGTGTCTTTTCATTCACCCTCTACGTCACGTGCAAGCTCTCATAAATTAGTAGCTCTTAAAAATCGCAGAAAGTTAAAACACGAAAATCAGTATCTCAGAAAAAGGTTAGAAGTATTAGAGAGGAAACTAGCTAAGCACAGTATGAGAGAGAAAAGAAAATAACAAACAATGATCGAAAAAACGCAAGAAAGACTGGAAAAGATAAAAAACAAGAAGCTTGTCGAAAAGATGAAAAAGCAAATGAAGCTTAAATCAGATATAGTTGACTTTTACTTAGAAGGTACATCAAGTCGTTTAACTGCTGGCAAGAAAGAGACAGTATTTAACACCAGTGCAGCAAGCTCGCCATATCCATCTGAAATGGCTTCTGTGTTGGATTTAGATATCACAAGTGCTGCAGGCTCGCTATCACCTTCTGAGACACCGAATTCAGGCCAAATATCCACACCGCGTAAGCTCTGTCTTCGTAAACGTAGACCTTCTTCAACTGAGAGTCTTGATAACCCCGTAAAAAACGTAACTTTTTTCGTTGATTCGGATAGCACTGGCTCAAATTAAAATTAATTTAGTTAGGTAACTTAAGTGACATCACTTTCGTGGTCAAATAATTATATTTTTTTTTCATGACAAATTATTATTTAAGTTCATTGATCTCTCATTAATTATTGTTCTTAGGTTTATATGTACATTTGGTTAAGGTTCAACAGTGGTTTAAATTAAGAGACTGATTATGATTTATATAAGTGTTATTTTTCGTGGTCTTTAAGATCACTTTCGTTACCTACAAAATATGTTTTTTTGAGATTTTTTAATAAATAAGCTGTATCCATCTTTAATTCTATTTTATCTGTGATTAATACGCGTGTTCTCGTCCATAATAAAACAAATGTTTTAAAAATAACCACATTTTTTTTATTTATTTTTTTATCTCACCCCAAATAATGACCCAATTACAAGAAACTATCAAGGCTATGACTATGTTTTCTATAATCTTAAATGTGTACCAAAGGCTACGTATCATGCATAAAAGTGATACCTTTATTTCTTGAAAAAAACCTTTTAATACCTGAACACCGAAATTGCAAAATTCCGTTCCGAGTAAACTGAAATCATGTATTTTCATTTTTGGCGGGAAGATGTGGCGATATGATGCACTATCGTTCTCACTGCGCGTAAGTGCACGACTGTCTCTTGCCGGGCAGGTATTTATTGTTCGTTTAAACTTATTGGTGGAAGCTCAGGACGGCGAAACAAAATGACCATGGAAATTAGTCATTTCGCTCGGACAAAACTACCGTTGGCATGTATTCATTAACTATGAGTCTAAATATTCAAAAATAATTAGCTTCTTGTAGGTCAATTATTACTTAACGCAATCAAAATACTTTTTCCTATATATGTTGGAAATTATCTTCCTGAGAGGTAAATGCTGTGTATGAAAGTGATTATGGACAAGACACAGAAATTGATAATTCGTCATTTACAGATTTTTTTCTTAAAAAGTAATAGTCTTATAAATATAATTTAAGTGGCTTCATTTAGATTCACGTCTCTTTAATTCTGAGAAAAAAAATCGTTGCATTATCTGTAAAGGAGCACTACGTTTTCAGCCTAGACGCGTAAATTTGTCGCCTGAGAAATTCACTCAGGTAGTAAGTGGCCTTTTTAGGCCCCCAGATCATTAGCAATTCCTTTAATTTTCGTAAAATTTCATTCATTTGGTGTAAAAATTGTCGCATGAAAAATATAAAAACCGTAATTTTATCGGTACATTTTTCATTACAGTTTTTATTAATCAAATTGGATTTTTATTTCTACAGTTTAAATGTTATTTCATTGTGATATGAATTGCACACAGATCATATTATGAATTGTCAGTTTGTGACCATTTTACGTTTTTTAATATGATTCATATTGTTATCCTATTCTGCCAAAGTGGCCTTTTTGCCCCCCCTGCTGGGAATTCAGGAAATCAATAGCTTTTAGAGGTATTGCTGAAAGTGGCCTTTTTAGGCCCCCAGCACCCTAATTGCGTAACATACTATTAATCACAATCTGAATCATTTTGAAGGATATTGCTAGTCCATTGCTTCAAATGCTCGAAAAATTTGTCAGCTCAACAACGTAAATAACGCAATGAATGTTGTTGAACTGTCAAAATGAAAGCCATTGCTACTGTTGGTGTGCTACGCAATCACCCCGCTGCTCACATAATTTTGTTTGCAGAAGCAACCCAACTCAGACTTATGATGTTAGTTAATCCAAAAAAGCAAATAGGTATACAATGTGGAGACGACAATACGACAGTAAATGAAACCACTGACAACAATAACGATAATTTGGAACTATCAAATTAATCCTAACATTTTTTCAAACAAACTAAATCGTAATGATGGGCCGAACGACGATGGGCTCTGCCAATCTTTGACTAGCTATAGTGCCTAAACTATTGGATATATTTGATTGAATTTTCGTATGCAGACTAAGAACGTCATTAGATACTTATATGAAGTTTAATTTATTGTCCGTCTCCACCTTGTATATACATAATTTATTCAAAATAGGCTGAGAATCAGCAGTTTTTAAAGGTCAAAGGTTACAAAAGACAACCCTCTAAACAGCCAGCTCTGCACCACTTCCTAGTGTTTTAGCTTATTGATCAGTCCTACTCTGCGAAACTTGCTTGGATATCGACCCCAACATTATTCAGAAAAGATTTAAAAAAAAACTTGGAAGACGTTATAAATGTTAGTTAAGCTTTTACTGACTTCAGTATTCAACCACCACAACAAGTAGCTGAGGTGTCCGAGTGGTTAAGGAGTTGGACTCGAAATCCAATGGGTTCTGCCCGCGCAGGTTCGAATCCTGTCCTCAGCGAACATAAGTTTTGTTAATTCTATGACTATTTTAATTTGTCTTGGGTTTATTATTCCTCCTTCTTCCCTTTTCCAATCTAAATCGAGATGACTGCGTCTTTTTCTTTCTTACTACTATATACTACTTCTTACTACTAAATACTTTCTTACTATTAACCGTCCAGTCCGTCCGTCGGTCGAGGGGCCCGTGGCTAAAAAATAACAGCCGCACAAGTCCATCGATCATTTTAAGCTACGCTTGCCGCGGTTGGTCTGCGGGTGGGTGACCATCTTTACATACCAAGACCTCTCCGTGCCTCGGAAAGCACGTAAAGCCGTTGGTCCCGGCTGTCATTCGTGAATCTTTGACAGTCGGTACGGGTCGTCAGAAGCCCGAAAGTCTGACAACCAGTCTTATTAAGGGGTATCGTATTACCGAGTCAATCGGTTGTAGAGGTCAGATAGGCAGTCGCTCCATGTAAAATACTGGTATTCAGCTGCATCTGGTTAGACTGGAGGCCGACCCCAACAGAGTTGGAGAAACGGCGCGCATCAACGAGGCGACGAAGAGGCACGCGCTCGCCAGCGTCAGTCCTGCACGAGTTTGTGTGGAATCGTCGAGGCTCACGCACCCCACGAAGCATGACAGATCTAGGTACTATATAATGTAGACTATTGGATATAGGAATGCAGTCGAAACTATTATTACAAATGCCATGCAGCATCGTTACACCCAGAGGTAAATCGTCTCGATTCCAAGCTAGTTGGATACTTAACTCTTCTCAGTATGGACACTTTTTCTTGTGACTAACTAAGTACGGTGAGAGAAAATCTAGCGATGTAAATCTTTGGGCAGCAGGGTTTGGCTTAATGTCAAATACTACTGAAAATGACAGATTTTCAAGATGGCCGATATGACGAAACCGCATTCTTAAGAAACTAAAGCTTTACCCATATCATCACACACCTGACCACCTTTTTTTTTCTTGTCACTTGCTCCGCATTTCTTAGCATTAGGTACATGACATAGCGGCAGGCACTAGTTGTCTGGTATTTTGGCTGCCCAGCTCAGCCAAAATGCCAGACAACTAGTGCCTGCCGCCTTTTTGGTGCAGCCGTGAGGCACTCTTTCCTGCTTTCTTACATCGGACTTTACATTTTCTATTTGATTTTTATTTGTTGCTATCTGAAGGCCAATTCTCGTAATTTAAAACGTTCAAAATCTAGTCGCAGTCTCATCTCAGCGACAAACAAATGTCAAAAACTTGTCAAAATGTAGGGAAATTAGAAGCGTTTTTTGACAGATTGAGACTGAGATCAGGGCCCGTATTCCCGTAATTTAAAACGTTCAAAATCTAGTCGCAGTCTCAAGTCGGCGACAAACAAATGTCAAAAACTTGTCAAAATGTAGGGAAATTAGACGTATTTTTTACAGATTGAAACTGAGATCAGACTGTGAACGTTCTTAAAATTACGAGAATTACCCCTCAGACTGTGAACGGACTTAAAATTACGAGAATTGCCCCTCTGATGTATATATGTATCAGAAGGCTAATTCTCGTAATTTAAAACGTTCAAAATGTAGTCGCAGTCTCATCTCGGCGACAAACAAATGTCAAAAACTTGTCAAAATGTAGGGAAATTAGACGTATTTTTGACAGATTGAGACTGAGATCAGACTGTGAACGTTCTTATAATTACGAGAATTGCCCCTCAGATACATACATCAGAGGGGCAGTCTTATCTCAGTCTCAATCTGTCAAAAATACGTCCAATTTCCCTTAAATTACGGGAATACGGGCCCTGGTGTATTGTGTGTCTTTTAGTCAACACCCTAATTGCGTAACACAATTATTGTGTTGCCTGCTCAACACGTAAATAACGCAATGAATGTTGTTGAACTGTCAAAATGAAACCGATTCCGATTGATTGTGTGTTACGCAATTAGGGTGCTGTTCTAAATGAATGTATTTTCTTTCTTTTATTTTCTTACATACCACAACCATCCTGTGTTTATGGTTATCAAAGGTTTAATCAATCTTAAGACTTTTGCGGTCAGTAGGAAGTAGGACCCACCTCCATTCATACATCTTGGTGCTATCAGAAGGTTCCCAGCGATGTTGCGTTGACCCCGGCGGGCTATCGACCAGCTGTCTGGCACATAGCCCGGCCTGTAGCCGCACTACACGTACAGTACTCCCGTCGGACAGACCAGGCAATAATTTAGGATGATTATCCTAACTGTTGAGGCTAGGGTTACCAGGTTTTGGAAAATAAAGTGTTAGGCTATTTTCGATGCGCAATAATGCCTAAAGGTAAAGTGAGATACATGTAGCATTGTAGAGATGGTGGAATAAAGAAAGAAATTTATTTTACCCAGGTAAACGCACACCATATACCGACACTAAAGGGATGACCTAATCAGTTCGCCCATTATTTTTTTATTTGTTTTCTTTTGTAATTTTTCTTTGTTTTTACTTGTAGTATTGTGTTGTGTGTGTTTTAGTTCTATAAGTATCTACCAAAATTGCAAAGAAAAAGTATAAAAAATTCAAAAACTTATAATTTTTGCTTACTTTTGTGATCTTACGTATGAACAATCTAGATCCCTCCCACCCCCACATAAGAAAAAATAAGACTTGTTCGGACCCCTCCCACCTCAAATCTTCTTACGTGATAACTGCTGAACAGTTAAACAATTTTATTATTAAAAACAGCTTGGAATTCCTCGTTTTTGGTATGTTTAACTAAAGCTATATATATCCTTCTAAGATCAGCATTATCAGCCTACCTCTTGCACCTAACATCAATAATTTTGAACAAGTTACTAGTTACAAGTTATCTTTCTGTTTCTACAAAAACTTTCGTCAACCCTAACTTGGCTACTACACAGATCGTCTTGATTCGCATCGGGCCGCACTTGACCGTACGCTACGTACACACGGCTACACGTCAAGCTACTTAAACAAAACCAGTTTGTCTTGGCCTCACTTTGTATGATATTTTCTCACAATGAACGGTCAGCTAATACTGGTTTTGCATAGCTTGATGTGTAGCCGTGTGTACAGAAGGGTAATTATGTACATACACGCGCTAACAATATCTCACTGGCACACCGTTACGTCTGCGTAATGTTGAGCTGTCTTATTTAATGTGAAAGGTTGTAATGAGGGATAGAGGATGTTCGTCTTGCAGTTTAAGTTACCTGCTAAGTTAATGTTTGGACAGTCGATAATTTTTGCAACAAACATAGAGGAAGAGTCGTTATTGTATAATGTTGTGAAGGTCGGTACGATAATTACATAATAAGAAACATCACTGCCCTTTCTTACTTTTACTGAAAGTAAGTTTAGCTATCTAGGTTGCACAGATTTATTAATCTAATCATGCCTGCAGACGATTTTTACGAATTGAGTAGTTTTTCAGCCAGGTTGAGAAGGACTGGATGCGGAAGGCGGAAGACAGGGTGTTGTGGCGCAGCTTGGAAGGGGCCTACCTCCACAAGTTGTTGATTAAACTATACTTTGATTTGCGCAAATCCTGTCCATGAGTTTTATCTCTTCGTTCAGCATACGATCTTCTAAGATACCTACTCGTACATCATTTAATTTATTTTTACTATGAATAGTTCTAATGAATCTGCAAACTCTACAGACGTAGCTCTTCGACGCATCGAGTAATTAATGTTACTGTAATTGCATCGACACATGCCTCTTGAATGCCTTCCCTTCACAACAGACTGCGTAGCTATGACCTATCAATGCAGGTGTATTTCCTTCATTTCAACATCATGCTTTTCTTGTTGTTAGTTGTTCCCACTGCTGGGACACAGGCCTCCTCTCTGTGAGAAGGAGTGGGCCGTAATCTACCACGCGGGCTCAGTGCGGGTTGGTTGTTCGAATTTTTAGTTCTAGGACATGCCGGTTTCCTCACAATTTTTTCCTACACCATCTTGAGAGCAGTGGTGATGACATTATTTACACAAGGTAAAGCGCCTGTCTGGGTTCGAATCTACGACCTACAACTCGTAAATCGGGCCACCACATCTCTCTTCTTAGCTTATCGATGGCAAAAATAACACGAAGAAATATACGTAAATTTTTTAATTTGTTTGGCCTAAAATTCAGCAACGCGAAAACCGTTCGCTGACACGGGTACTCACGTGTGCAGGTGAGGTGACAGGGCATGCGGTGCAAGATGACAGGCGAGCCTTTGTTTGTGGAGAGACGCCGCATAGACACCGGAGGTCTGAGCCGACCATGAACCCCCACTTGTGGAGGTTTCCTTGTTAAGATAGGCCCTGGAGGCCTAACTAAGCGTAGCTACTTAACCTAATTTCCTCAATCAATTCAGCCTATCGCAGTCCACAGCTGGACATATGCCTCTCCCAGGCTGCGCCACAACACCCTGTCCTCCGCCTTCCGCATCCAGTCTGTCCCAGCCACATTCTTAAAGTCGTCGCGACGTCGGTCCATCAAGCTGCAGGGCTTCCCACACTACGCTTGCCGTTACGCGGTCTCCACTCTAGGACTCGTCTGCTCCACCGGCCATCGGTCCTTCGACAAACATGGCCAGCCCACTGCCACTTTAGTTTGCTTACTCTGTAAGCTATGTTTTTAAGTCCGGTTCTTTCCGGATAATTTCATTCCTGATTTTATCCTTCAAAGAGACAGACAACGCACAGCCTAAGCCGCTGTGTATAATAGCGTGAAATTTTGTACCAGATTTCCTTATACATATTATAGCGAAAGCACTATGGAAGGATTTTTGAAAACACATTAAAGGGTTAACCCCTTTATATATGGCATGAAAGTTTGTATGGAAGTTCACTTTAGTTTGCTTACTCTGTCTGTAAGCTATGTCAGTTACTCCGGTTCTTTTCCTGACAACTTCATGCGGGGTAATTCCCGTAATTTTAAGAACGTTCACAGTCTGATCTCAGTCTCAATCTGTCAAAAAATACTTCTAATTTCCCTACATTTTGACCAGTTTTTGACATTTGTTTGTCGCTGAGATGAGACTGCGACTAGATTTTGAACGTTTTAAATTACGGGAATACGGGCCCTGGTTTTATCCGTTTTACGTAATTTCCAACTTGAGCATTGCTTCATTACCCAAGCTATTCGATTTGATTATTCAGAAAACAAAGCGCAATTTACTGACCATTAGGGAGAAGCTCTATTAGCAATACCATATAAGACAATTTCGCTAACGTCTTCGAACCGAAGTTATTACTTCAACTTTAGCTATTTTATTACGAAACACCGATCGAATACGGTATATAATTACTCTGCTGCGGGCAATACCGCCGCAGTATTGCCAGCTCAATAAATTGCACTCGACATGGGGTCCTGCGTACTGGTCGAAGAAACATTATGTTTGGTTTCATTATTTTATTATTTAGCTTTTATTGTGTTTTGAAAATTGTTTGATGCTTCGGTGGTCCGGAATTTTTATGAGTGGAACTTCATCTTCCGCAGATGGCCATGTCTGCTCATATGAATCGTCATATGAGCAGACATGGCCATCTGCGGAAGATGAAGTTCCAATACATAACTAGGAGAGGACATCGGTCCTCTCCTAGTTATATAGTTTAGAAACCATTTAGAAATGGATTGTTTCAATGTTAAAAAAAAAAAAACGATTAGATACATATACGTAAGTGCTAGTAGTAGTAGTGAGGTGTTTTAAAAAGTTTTATGATATAATATAAGCTTAAGAAAGGAAAAGTGAAAGGAGTTTTGTTTTCATAACTCAGTAGTGTTTTAAGTATACCTGCAATTGTCTCTGACGTTGACGCGTGTCGCTCGTGCGTATGCAAACTAGCTGCAATGCTACTGATGCCACCAGTTAGGTACAGACGACAGCACATATACCTACTACAATCTGTCAAATTTCTTTAATAGATTTTCAACTTTATCGCTAAAGTATTAAGGTTCAAAGTTGATTGGGAAAATTTGACAGTTTCGGGTAGCTTGACCTGCTGGCGTCTGTAAAAACTTTTGACATAATAAAAGCAAATAAGTAGGCCAACTCAAGCCCCGAGCGAGCGATAATAGCCTAAACTCGTAGGGCTGTCACTTGTACTTTATTCAATCGTCAAAAATGCATAGTCAATCTCTATACAAAACAATGTTCCCCTGTAGGGTAAGCATCAGGGACCTTTAATACAAAGTTTTTTTTAATTATTTTTTCTACACACGGCTACACATCAAGCTATGCAAAACCAGTATTAGCTGACCGTTCATTGTGTGAAAATATCATACAAAGTGAGGCCAAGACAAACTGGTTTTGTATAGCTTGACTACACGTCAAGCTATATAAGCCGTGTGTAAGTACATAGACCAGAAGCCGACTACATTTTTTTCATTGCCTACGTCATCTTATCTGTTTAGTTATTTGAAAAATTACGATCGAAATATGACTAATAAAAACGTGGTTTTACTGAATCATGTATTTATTCAAATAAAATGAAATGATTATGAAGTCTTTGTAGTTAAAGGAGGTAGGTAGGTACACGTACAAATTATTTATTACGAGCAGCAGGGCAGCGGCGAAGCGTACGCGGGCGCGGGCGATATTACCGGCGTCACAGCCACGACTGGCGCACCTTTAGCAGCGATAAATTTTGTCAGTGTGTGCGTGCGACGACGCATACGTACGAGCGCGCTCACATACAAACCGTGCGCGGTGCGAATGTATGAAGATGTCGTACTTGTTTGCTTTTACTATGCTTTTGATCCTCATCTATACATCTACACGCAGCAAACAGCGTAAACCATTGAAGATGGAACCATGGTTGGATAACATGATGATAATCAGTGATAACGATGATGGAATTATACATAGTTAGAAATGGATGGGATTGATATAATTGATATATAGCTAGCTAGCTACAACCTTTGCCACTTCTGTTGTTAGTCGAAAGAAAGTCGTTGTAGAAATATGAAACGATTTGAAAGCGATTGTCACTGGTCTAAACCCTGAGGAAGGTATCGAAGGTATAAAGAAATAATATATTATTTTGAAACGTCGTACCTATATCAAGGACCGTGGGTAACGGTAAGTCTGTTATTTAATTTCATTATGTTCGGGAAACTTGTTGAACAGTGTTCTTAAACAATATGAAATTGAAGGCCATTTACAAGTTTCCACTGATATTACACTAATAACAAAAAAGACCAAAAAGGTTGGTACAAAATACCAATAACATAGGTACACTATGACATAACGACGACCGACGAACAAGGTCACGCCACGATCGACTAATACAAACTAAAAATAATTTTAGCATTGACCAAAGTCCATATCAATCATCATCAGCCAAGCCTCTCCCAACTATGTCAGGGTCGGCTGCCGGATGCAGCTGGATACCAGTCCTTTACATAGATGGACCACCTCAAAAGGCCATGTCAATAAAGGAGAAAATTATGGTAAAGCATCGACAAAATGGCCCCTAATCTTCAGTAATAAACAGCAATAGTTGCGCAGGAGTTGATTGCGAGACGAGAACAACAAGTAGACGCAGGGATGTACTTGTGTTAAGTCGTGTCAGTAATTGTTTTAGGTCACGAATTCACGAGGAGATGGTCACGAGTTCATGACACTTCCTTGAGGATGCTGTGTGGTTGGTCCAGGGAACTAATTGTTGGACTAATTAATCTTTATGAGTCAGTTGTCAGTAAATTTATGAGTTTTCTGTTCTTACTGACATATCATGAGGTATCCTTTTTCAGAGGAATCAATCATGTTGTTCAAGCATGGTGATATATGATATATATGAGATTTCTAATCCTGACTAAAGCTAACTATACCAACTTTCTAATTATTATACTATCCCCCTGGTATATTACAAATGTGAAAGTTTGTGATGGATATTTGTTACTCTTTCACGCAAAAACTACTAAATGGATTAATGAAATTTGGTACACGGAGAGTTTAGAATCAGGATTAACACATAGGATTTGAGGGACTTTTTATCCTGATATTCTCTTCCCACGTGATCGAAACATGCGGGTGAAACAAATTCGAAAGTAAGTTTGTTTGTTTGTTAATCAATCACGCAAAAACGGCTTTATACATATAACACTTTACTCTGTCATTTTTTTTTTATCTATAGATGAGGTTGGTGATCCTTCCTTCCCTCCGACTAGGTACTTCGAATCTGGAGATCAATACTTACAAACATAATTACTTTCTTTATAAGAATAGCCCTTTGCCCTTCAGCTGTCTATTAAAATTTAATGGCGGCTCTGAAATGCGCTACTCTCTGCGCAGTACCCCACCCCTCACCCCCGCTGTCACGTGAATGTTACTGCGCAGCGACTCGCCTCATGTTCGGAGCCGCGATAAAGTTTGAATCGGGCTGTAAGTAATATGTGCTTCTAAAAACCATATAAAAACATATATGAAACCAGCGCAACTTTGGGGAGTCCCATTCATTCAACGGAGCATTCCGACAAAATAAATTAAATAATTGAATCTGCACAAAACCAAGGATCTTATACTTATCTTATAATAAAAGGTACTTTCATACCCGCAGTACATAAATATCGGATCAAAGTAAATACCGCTGCGGACGTGGGTCGCGTTCGATCGTCGGCCGGTCGGCTGCGCAGGGGTAGGGTTACCACATCGAAACTTGAAGACGTACATAATACCACGCCGGTATTAGGCTGTACAGTCACGAGCACCAATATGTCAACACTTGGCAACTTTCAATTGCGTTTTTTTCGTGAAATATCGAACGCAACGTTGAAGTACGACACATTCCATAAACCTATGGGTTCGAAAATGCTATGTTCATAACAACTTAAAATTTCATTCAAAAATAAAGGAGTAAATCGCTTTTGAATAAAGCCGAGTGTATAGATACTTTGCTCGTTACTCGTCCCCGAAGGGTTAGGCAGAAGTGCACCTGTGCACCTATAGTCCATACACATTTCGACAGTTATGTTTAAGACCCAAGGGAGCCTAAAAAGGCCACTTTGGCAGTATCATAATAGGATAACAATATGAATAATATTAAAAATCGTAAAATAATAAATAATTATAATAATAATATCCCTGGACATTTCACACAGCGCCATCTAGTCCCAAGCTAAGCAACCTAATGCTTGTGTTATGGTAACAAGATGGCTGATAAACTACTTGTATACATTTTTTTTTTTGTAAATACATACATATTATAGATAGAAAAACACCCAGACTCTGAACAAATACAAAAAACAAAAATGGTCACTAACTGACAATAATTCATATTATGATCTGTGTGCAATTCATATTACAATGAAATAACATTTAAACTGTAGAAATAAAAAACCAATTTGATTAATAAAAACTGTAATGAAAAATTTACCGATAAAATTACGGTTTTTATTTTTTTCATGCGGCAATGTTTACACCAAATATGAAATTAAATTTTACGAAAATTAGAGGAATTGCTAATGATCTGCTGGGAATTCAGGAAATGAATAGCTTTTAGAGGTATTGCTTAAAGTGGCCTTTTTAGGCCCCAAGTAATACGGGACGAGCCTATTGTCATCTACTGGACACAGATCCAGACTCTGGGATGGTACTGAGAAATTCCAATAACAATAACCCAATAGCACTTTGTCCTACCCGGGAATCGAACCCAGAATCTCATGCCCAGCAGTAGCATTTGCGACCAAAGTGGTAGTCTTGAACTTGAAGAAATATGTATGCATACATTAACTCGCGCCTTTTTCGAAGGGGGTAGGCAGAAACTACAGAACGGACCTTTACAAAAATGTTCGGACATTTTTCTTTTTGGACTTTTAAAACATTAACTTCCGAAATGTGGGTGTACTAGAGGTACTCTGCCTAAATCTAAGGCGGAAAGGGAGCCGAAATGCCGGATATGTCCGGACAGATCCGGACGATTGGAAACCCTGCGCAGGAGTCGGCGGACGCCGATAAATTGCTGCGCTATCGCTCTGACATTTATCGCAATTTAATTATGCGCCGTCGCAACGCTGTGGTGCATGACGCGGATTTTCTTGCGCTTTTTAGCTTTTTGTTATATTTTTGCAAACTGGTCTTTTTGAATATTGTAAGTAATTGTAATGGTTCGAAAATGTTTATTGGAAAATTCGCTACTGTAGACTAAGTATTTTTTTTTAATAGACGTGTGGTTTACTGGAGCAATTACGATAGGTAGTGGCTATATTCCGTCGGATGATAATTTCTATCAAACGCTGCGGCATTTTTATAATAAAGCAAACTCGAAAGTGGCGACAGGTGATAAAATGGCGTCTAATCAATATGTTGCCAGTATTCAAATGCCGCTGCGTTTGGTAGAAATCAACATCTTACGTAAAACACTTGTAATTACCCCAGTAAACTACAAAAAAAAAAACAGAGGGACATTTTAAACAACTATTTAACTGACGTAACTAATGAAAGCTTCTTAAGCTCGTAAGCTGTATAAAACCATGATTGTAAACTATTAATAAATATGATAGTTTTCAGTTTTTCAGTCCAAAGACTGGATGGACTGTGTGAATGATGATATTCTAAGAAAGGGGGTGACTACCTAAAAGGACATGTTCCGCCGACCACAAATAAAGTGAGATAATAATAATAATATCCCTGGACATTTCACACAGCGCCATCTAGTCCCAAGCTAAGCAACCTAATGCTTGTGTTATGGTAACAAGATGGCTGACAAACTACTTATATACATTTTTTTTTTTCATAAGGGATAATGACTGTTTAGTTTTCCTGCGATTTCCATGTAGGGAACAGAAGGCTAATTCCCGTAATTAAAAACGTTCAAAACGTAGGAAAATTATAAGTATCTTTGACAGATTGAGACTGAGATCAGGGGGCCTAAAAAGGCCACTTTGGCAGAATCATAATAGGATAACAATATGAATCATATTAAAAATCGTAAAATGGTCACAAACTGACAATTCATAATATGATCTGTCTGCAATTCATATAACAATGAAATAACATTTAAACTGTAAAAATAAAAAACCAATTTGATTAATAAAAACTGTAATGAAAAACTTATCGATAAAATTACGGTTTTTATTTTTTTCATGGGGCAATGTTTACACCAAATATGAAATGAAAGTTTACGAAACTTAGAGGAATTGCTAATGATCTGCTGGGAATTCAGGAAATGAATAGCTTTTAGAGGTATTGCTTAAAGTGGCCTTTTTAGGCCCCAGTACCCTAATTGCGTAACAAACGATCAATAACAATCTGAATAATTTTGAAGGATATTGCTAATCCATTGCTTCATATGTTCGAAAAATGTATCCGCTCAACAACGTAAATAACGCAATGAATGGTGTTGAACTGTCAAAATGAAACCCACTGTTACTGCTGGTGTGTTACGCAAGTACCCCGCGGACTGTGAACGTTTTTAAAATTACAAGAATTGCCCCTCTGATATCGCAATCACAAAATTTTCTATCAGCCAAACTGACAACATCAAGACCATTCCTTCCTACAACATCTAAGATCTAATTAAAACATCAGCCCACATTTTCACACGGCTCATTTTCTCGAAAACCGACCACACATACTAAGATGTCTGTGTATATTTTATTTAGCGGCTACATTAGCATTTCCGTCGTGACACTAGATCTCTATCGTTCGTCGGCAAGCTTTTGACGCCAGGCGCACCTGCACGATTTGTACATGTCTATGTATTTAGTAGAGCTATCGGGAATTAAATAGCTGTGTGTAAGTACTATTTGTTTTTATACTATGAGCTAGTAAAGAAGAAAGAAAATACGTTAACATGACGCAGAAAAAGAACACAAACACAAAAAAAATACAAGTTATGGGGAAAACATGCGTTACATCAAAGCAAAACAAAAAAAAAATAAAAAAACTAAAAATTCGAAAACATGTGACATTTACCAACTCGAACTGTGCCCGCGTGGTAGATTATAGCCCACTCCCTCTCGAAGGAAGAAGGTCGGTTTCCCAGCAGTGGGAACATTATTGGCCGATTATGCTAAAAGTTTACGTCTACTCTGATAAACTTGTGGTTTTAAAACTCCCAATGAATGAACAAAAACAACGGGTTGCACTCCGGGAGTGCCGACGAAAACTTGAATATTAACGTTGTGCATTTTTGATATTTTGGAATGCGGTCTACTCTCCCTCCGTCTTACGAATTTTCGATCAGGTCACGTGTCATGACGCGACTTTAACATTTTTTACCCATCACAAAAAACTCTCCCTCCGTCTTACGAATTTTCGATCAGGTCACGTGTCCTGACGCGAGCTCCGTCTTACGAATTTTCGATCAGGTCACGTCCTGACGCAAGTTTAACATTTTTTACCCATCACAAAAAAAGTGCACAACGCCGCTAAAGAAGTTTTCACTTCAAAAATGGATGACAGAAAGACATAACTACAGTTTATGTTTTTTCACAAACGGATGAAGGCAACTGGCCTTAACTGGCCATCTTGCTGACGGACTATCTATTTATGCGGAAAAAGCTAAAGTCAATTTAGCATTAGTCTTAAGAACCGCCCGCCCACAGAAAGGGGTTCATTATACACCCGCGTACCTATGATAATTATTACAGTCTGTAATTTTGAGTTAGTATTCATTTCACTTGTAATAGCGTACCTTAGGAGTGTACAGTAATGTTCGAAACGTTTTCAAATAGACTATAAATTTTAACGTTTTCGACGAAACGTTGAAATTAAATGTCTACCCTGCTAAAAACACATTGCAGTCATACTTTAATTGAAATGTTATGTTTTATTCGTTAATGGATAGAGATAGTTAATAAGTTAATTAATAAATCTTCCGTTTTTATTACAGTCGTTGAGGGTTTTTGCATTAATTAATTATTAGTCTTGTCAAGTTGTTTGCTTGAGTGCTCGCATGTTTAAGTGTTTTGCAGAAAATAAGTGCTGAAAATAATGTTCATAAAATGATGTTAATTATACTTGGTAGCAAGGATCGAACCATGAATTCAGCTAATGATTCTGAATTAATCTGAACTCATGGTTACAGATTGCGCGTCAAAAAAAATGAAGTAAGTAAAAATTAATGTAAATGTAGAAATTTTTCGTCGTTTATAAAAAAAAACAGCTCTTTCATAGAAAAGTGCCTACGCGGTCAAAATTTACGGTTCAACAGCTATTTTTTAACCGACTTCAAAAAAAGGCGGAGGTGACAATTCAGATGTTTATATTTTTTATTTTTATGACTTGTAACATAACAATGTATGTACCAGGTCCTTGCCACACTGTACCTATGTTTTTTTTACAATATAAATTGCATTATTACGAAACTATACAAACTTTTCAAGCTCAGTCATTCACCGACAACATAAAACAAAAAATAACATTAGCTAAGTACCTACCTCGTAATGATGAATGAACGGATGAATAGAACCATTAGAACTGATCCCTATTTAATACAGATTTCCCATCCCACGTCAAGTGAATGGCCCTTGTCACGAAGCAACAAAAGACAATTTTACTCGAAGACACGCATCATGCTTTGGGTACCGATGTGACCAACGGTAACTCAAGTGTAGGAAGTGCACCAGGGCTGACAAGGAGGGACTTTTTGTTTCCATTCAACTCAGGGTTGTCACATCGATCGTCATGGCGGTCTGAGTTTGTATTAAGGGCTATGCTGTAAATTGTGGGTTAATAAGATTAGTTTTGTTTTAGAACATTAGGATATTCTACTATCACACTAATATTATAAAGGTTGTGAGTGAGTGTGTATGTGTGTGTGTTTGTATGTTTGTTACTTCTTCACACTCAAACGGCTGGACCGATTTTGATGAAATTTTGCACACAGATAGTTTATAACCAAGATTAATACATATAATACTTTTTATCCCGATATTCCCACGGGATCGAAACTTATGCGGGTGAAACCGCGGGTTTGCCAACTTTGCTAGTATTTAATAATTAGAAAGTATGGAGATTTATATGTAAACTTAACTATCGCAATAAGGCAACCTGTAATGAATTAATGATAGATTTAAGGTGATATACTAAATAAATAAAACTGGCGGGGTCATTGTGTAACGTAATACACATACAATGGCAATCGATCGCAATGCTTTTCATTTTGACAGTTCAGTGACGTTCATTGTGTTATTTACGTTGATGAGCAGATGATTTTTTCTAACCTGTGAAGCAATGGATTAGGAGTTTCTTCAAAACCCTCGGAATGATTGAAGAATGATGAAGTGTGTGCCACAATTGGTCATGAAGCAACGCCATATGAGAAAGCTCTTTAAAAAAGAGTGCTATTGGACCCGGCGCAAATGATGCCTATAAAGTTTCTCAACTTTCACATTTCCTATCTGATCACCGTACCGTAAAGAAACCATTTGCAGAAGTCATAAACAAGAAAGCTAATATTACATTCCTCATAAAAGAATAAACATTAATATTAACAACCAAAACTAATAATAAACTTTAAAACTCGACAACATAAGCAAACCAGTCATAAAATAACCAAATTAAATTCACAAAAATGTATGCGTTGACATAATTAATTTCATCGACACAACGTTCAAACAGTACTTTACTAAAAATTCAATGCAATGTCCAGTTAAAAAAATATTTAAGTCATTAAAAGTTAACGGGAAGCTTAAAACTGTGCATAAAATGATTTGACTTGAGATAATTAAGTTGTAATTAAAATATGTATGGTTAATTTATCGTTTGGGGCAGCCCTAGCGAACACGTCGTTCAAAGAGCGCCGCTTGCGCATGGGCAAGCCGTCGGGACACCGCAATGTCTTCATGACGTGTGTTGCAAAGTTTAATTTAATTTATTATAGTTTAATTTCATTTTATTGGTGAAGATGTTTTTATGGTGTAAGGTCTGAACGGTGGCAGTTGATTTTTATTCGAAGGATATATAAATCGGTCCTGTCAGGAACGTTGTTAATTTTCTTCTTAGCGTGTCGATAGAAATCTAAATGGATTCGGCCCTGAATTTGGCTACGTGTTTGGCGCCATCACCAGCGTCCGTCAGTTCCTGTTACGTGCAGCTGACAGGACACGCAGGACATGATATTAAGTGTCCCATCGTTTGTGGAACAGTATCACATTTACACTCCAAGAGGAGACGTCTATGAATCTCCACCTGAACAGATTTTCCTTGCTTCGGCCAACCTGGGTCCGGAGTCTGTTTAAAGACTTCCAGGTTACCCAAGGTAACTCTTGTCTCATGTCTTTATCTTCATGCATTTGTTTTACCCGTACAGTCACGAGCACCAATATGTCAACACTTGGCAACTTTCAATAGCGATTTTTTCGTAAAATAACGAATGCAACGTTAAAATACAACACATTACATAAACCTATGGATTCGAAAATGTTATGTAACTGTACATTCAGAGGCATGGTTTCTAAAGCCTACTCATGCCTACCTTGTCCATTTTCGTTTTTCTTTTGTTGCAAGCCGTGTGTCTGATGAAATTTGTCATCGGCAAAAATGCCTCAACTTCCATACAAACTTTCATGCCATATATAAAGGGGTTAACCCTTTAATGTGTTTTCAAAAATCCTTCCATAGTGCTTTCGCTATATAAGGAAATCTGGTACAAAACACGCTTCTAGACACAGCGGCTTAGGCTGTGCGTTGTCTGTCTCTTTGAAGGATAAAATCAGGAATGAAATTATCCGGAAAAGAACCGGAGTTAAAAACATAGCGTACAGAGTAAGCAAACTAAAGTGGCAGTCGGCTGGCCATGTTTGTCGAAGGACCGATGGCCGGTGGAGCAGACGAGTCCTGGAGTGGAGACCGCGTATCGGCAAGCGTAGTGTGGGACGCCACCCAGCTAGATGGACGGACGACCCGGACTGGATGCGGAAGGCGGAGGACAGGGTGTTGTTGCGCAGCCCGGGAGAAGCCTATGTCCAGCTGTGGACTGCGATAGGCTGAGTTGATGGATTGATTGATGTCTGTCAGTGATTTGAAGATCTTTATTAAGTAAATTTGAAAATCCGCACTAACACCTTTACTTTTTACTGCGATTTCACCACCCATCATCGCCGAGCTCAAATGCAAGCAAGCATAAACCATGAAATCAATAAATTAAGAGATTAATAAAGCTGTAAGATAAAATGATCACTATCGGAGTACCAGGCAACTTTCTTTTCCCGTGTGCCTAATCTTTACAGATGCTATCGAGCATTTTATCCCGAGGTGACAGCAGATCGTGTGGTATACCATTGATACGATTACAGCCAAGTCATGCTTCGTTGAAAGAAAACCAGTTACACAACTTAGCGATGACCGCGATGTTTTAATTATTTAAGTATAAACTTATTTTAAATGCGAATCTGGAGTTTCAGTTCGGTTAAAGCAAAGCTCTTTCAAGCAAGTTTCTTTGCTTAGCTTGCTTGCTTCGTAGTATATAAGTATAGCACTGTGTGAATTAAACTCACACTAACGTCACGCTTTTCTATAACTTAGTAGTCTAGTCTAACTAGTCCATTTCTACTTGAGAAAACCGTGACTTAAGTGTGGGTTAGGTCACACGAGCTATAAAGTAGTATACGGCACGGTTGGCGATTGACTGCTGCGCTGCGTGTCGCGGGTTCGATTCCCGCACGGAACAAATATTTGTATGACCTACATGTATTTGTTCCGAGTCTGGGTGTTTTTCTATCTATAATATGTATGTATTTACAAAAAAAAAAAAATGTATATAAGTAGTTTATCAGCCATCTTGTTACCATAACACAAGCATTAGGTTGCCTAGCTTGGAACCAGATGGCGCTGCGTGAAATGTCCAGGGATATTTTTTTTTTTTATTATTTTTTATTATACGATACATGTGAGTTAATGCACGGCGTTTCGGCGTTTGTCGTCTGAGACTACACACAGACTACATATCGTAATTTACTTTAATAATTAACACGATTTAAGCTTAAAAAACACGAGGGAAAAACACACTCACTGAATAAATATTAGAGGAGGTACTTTTAAATCCGGAAAATATTCAATAGTTTAAAAGTTAGTTATCACTCGGCAATTTTCAGCACTTACTTTTATTGTGAAGAGCATTCAGACAGTTTCCATTTTACTCACACTTCAGTCATCATCATCTAGCCTAGCCTTTTCCCAACTTTGTTGGGGTCGGCTTCCAGTCAATATCGGATGCAGCTGAATACCGGTACTTCAGTAAATAAGCTAAATGGAAGGCTTTCTGTTCAGTACGATTTTCATAGATCTTAAATATTATGGACTCATACAATTTATCGTTAATTGGTACACAATTTAGATTCTCAAATGCCTGAATTTACCTATTAAAATATCTAGAACATTAGCTTATCTTTTTGTGTGGTTGACCGCACATAGCCCGGTGCTTAGGGGCCCAGTTTGAAAATATTCAACCCATCATTAAAGGTACTCAAAAATGTCATCTATCTACAAAAACGTTGCGTTTATCTATTTAGTCGGAAATCCCGGCGGAATGACAATGTTCGTGGCACAAAAAACTTGCGTCCTCCATCGAAATTACACCTATAATCAAGGCTTGTTTTAACCTCACGTAACGACTCCGACACGCAGAGAATTTCAACGTCTCCAAGAACAAGGACCAAGAACTTTTTTAAATACCTAGTACCTATTTAGTCACAATGTCATACATGAATTACCTACCCAAAATATTAATTTATTAATTTAGAAGTTTAAAACCCGGCGACTAGGCAACATCGAAACGAAAGCCTAAATTAAAGCGCGCTATTGGATTTTCGACGCTCGTCTCAGTATCGAAAGATGAAAATCCAACAGCGTACTTGTATTTCGCATGACCTTATATCTACTACCGATGATTTAATTGGGTAGGTATCATCCTATTTTTATTAGCCGTCTATTTGAAACCACTAAAATTGCTTTAGGCTCAACGAAAATAATAATACAATGCGCAGCTACGCAAATTAAACCGCTACGCAATGCTACGCTTGGCTACACGATAAGACACGCTACGTTTGTTAGCTACTGATTAGTGATGACTTTTATCTATATCTATACTTATAATAAATCTGTAGAAGTGAAAATTCTGTACATTGAAAATATCAAAAAAGTAAATGGCAGGGGGTGTTACTAGACCGACACCGAACCCAAAAATGTGATTAAAAAAATTTTTGTCTGTCTGTCTGTCTGTCGGTCTGTCTGTCTGTCTGTCTGTCTGTCTGTTTGTTCAGGCATCACGCAAAAACTACCGGTTCGATTACGATGAAACTTGGTATAATTATTCTTTAATATCCTGGGCACCACACTGGGTACTTTTTATGCCGGAAAAGTATATAAAATAAAAAACAAACTTAATTTTGCGGTTCGATCCCTAGACCCGATTACTGTTCCAACCGCAAATAATAAGTTTGTCGTAGGTTACGTCACCCGCAATGCACAGCTATTAATAATAAGTATGTAAAGTTGTCGAAAATTTACCACTGACGGGACAAAAAGGGGTAATTCAGTTTTTAAGGGGAGGATTTGAACTTGAAACTGTATGTTACATTTTCACGCCTAAACCACTGAACTTCTGATTTGGCAAAGAGATAGATGGCATCCTGGGGAAGCACATACATTTTATCCTGTTAGCACGTTCCCGTGGGATAATTTCCGACATCCACGCGGGCGAAGCCGCGGGCAGAAGCTAGTACTTATAATAAATCTGTAGAAGTGAAAATTCTGTACATTGAAAATATCAAAAAAATAATTTACAGGGGGTGTTACTAGACCGACACCGAACCCAAAAATGTGATTAATAAAATTTTTGTCTGTCTGTCTGTCTGTCGGTCTGTCTGTCTGTCTGTCTGTTTGTTCAGGCATCACGCAAAAACTACCGGTTCGATTACGATGAAACTTGGTATAATTATTCTTTAATATCCTGGGCACCACACTGGGTACTTTTTATCCCGGAAAAGTATATACAATAAAAAACAAACTTAATTTTGCGGTTCGATCCCTATACCCGATTACCACTGTCTGTACTGTACCAACCGCAAATACTAAGTTTGTCGTAGGTTGGGTCACCCGCAGTGGAGTTCATTTTTATTCCTTTTAGTTTTTAGAGTTATTTAGGTTTATTTTGATATGAGTCGTAGGTATAGATTTTAATTTTAAAGTATAGGTAGTATATTTGATAGTGTACGTAGTGACCGTAGGTTATTTTATAATACTGTTAGGTAGGATTAGTCATTCGTATAGATATTAGTTTTTAGGGATTTTGCTTATTTATTGAGTTTAGATTAGTTATCATCAGAAATAGGTTTATTTAGGTAGGTATTTAATTTTCTGTTATTGAGTTTTTTTTTAAATTAGGTAGGTACTTAGGTAAAGATATCATATAGGTACCCTCTTAATCACCACTAATGAGACACAATTGGTTTTCTACTGTAATTAGCCACAAAGGGCCCGCGAGATAGATGGCATTCTGGGGAAGCACATACATTTTATCCTGTTAGCACGTTCCCGTGGGATAATTTCCGACATCCACGCGGGCGAAGCCGCGGGCAGAAGCTAGTAATAAATAAAAGGGCAGTCAGAATCAAACGTATTTGAAAGTTTTAAGGTCTTTGGTCAAGAATTAATGATCGAAGATTACTGTGGACGCCTGGTGCAACGACCCAGTCGTATCGTAATCGTCTCGTGACGTATAAACTATCCTGCTGTCGGCAAAGCGGGGGACACGAAGCTAATTATTTTTTTAGTGACGCCAAACTTTGGCTTATTTTGATGACACATAATAACAATAAAAGGTATCTCGGCATCGCGTGGGATATTTTTGTATGGAATTACATAGTTTTTTGTACAACTGAACCCTTCTGTTTTTGTATTGAACCATTTTCATGGCAATCATTGGGTTGTTAAAATGTCAGAGGGACATAGCGCTAACTTATCAAACCCGTAGATGCAATTAAAATAATTCTCGATAAGTACTTTAAGAACGCAAATGTTTTCAAGGAAAAGTTAAGAATTATCTACGGATTAATCTTTATGAGTGCTCCGAAATGAAAATCGAAAGACGATATCGGTAAAATCAAAAGATCGGGTCATAAAATTCACTTAGTAATTACCGAAACGGTTTATTATATTATATTCATAATATTTAAAAGGTTTGGCTTGTTATGAGTTATTTTTTTGTCAATTTGCATAGCTTCATGAGATTATGACCACTCGTTCAGGCTACGTTCCACCTAGTTAGCCACAACGCTTCAAAACGGGGTTGAAGAATAAAAGTAATGTTTTTATTAAAGTTAAGCTCATAAATCAACTGTTTTTGAAAACGTTTTAAGGTATTTTTTTATTAAAAATACCTAGTAAAAGTGTCTGTAAACTGCAACATAATTATCTTCAATTTAAGTAGATACATAATTTTCACCACTAGGTACTAATAAATTCAACTCAACAGACTGCTTTTTTATTCTGTCAAACAATCAAACACACCACACAAGGATGCCAATGCAGAGATATTAAAAGCCAATATCTTGTTGGTCGTAATGGTCGCTGGTCGGGAGCGGGCCCACCTCTAATGACTCGTAATTACGACCAACGTAATGGAATCAGTAATGGCGGCCCGCCACAAAGCGATGCCTGCATTTTGTATTTTATTTCTTTTTTTTTTTCGAGATGATGTCTCGGCCGATGCGTTTCGATTCAGCCAGTTTTTGATTTTATAAAATGTGTGAAGGTTTTTTGTGGGCTATAATTTTTGATGTTGTGTTACTATTGTGTTGGAGTTTTGTTAGATGGGAAGCTTCGAGCACCTTTTGTTACGGTAGGAGTGTTAATTTTAACGACAGATTACAAAACTCTGTATCTGGACACCCATTTTTGGATGTCTATAGTCTTCATTTTATTACTATCTGTTTCATTTCCTCGTAGTTTATACAATCCCAGAGGCAGATTCAATTGCGTCACTATTCTCCAACACATATTTCCTTAAATTGATTCTTATAAGGTGTGCACCACCATAAAAATAATCAGAAGTTGCGAAATAAAAAAACAATTAGAAAGTTTTGATTACACGATCCAATAAAAAGTGTAAATTAACTTTACACCTATCACAAAAGGAATAATAATTTATTTCTATATTTTTTACGATCGGATCGCCTCCTAGTTCCGAGAAGTCGGCTGGAACGGCACGCACCGCCCCGCTGTAGGGGCGCCATGACTTCGTGGATCACAATTCAAAATGACTCATAGCATAGTCAGTCTAGAATGTTCCCACTGCTGGGACACAGGCGTCAGGCACTAGTTGTCTGGCATTTTTGTTGAACTGGCCTATTTGGCTCAGCCGTGAGGCACATAGGTAGCTGCTATTTTATTTTTTTTGTTATTGTGTGAATATTACCTATCTGCCCTAACTTAAGTCATACTAGGTGTACACACTATCAATCTCGACCTGAAGCATTTTGAAGGATATAGCTAATCCATTGCTTCATACCTATGTTCGAAAAATACGCAATGAATGTTGTTGAACTCTGCGCAGGGGCGGGGGGGGGGGGGGGGGTGTTCCCGAATTGGTCTTTTAAGAAGAACCGGGACCACCTCTCTGTCTCTGTGATGGTGATCACGGGGTGGTTTTAGTGAGGTAAAAATCCCACACTCTCCGGGGACAGGTGCCTTCTGAAGGTTTCACCCCGAAAAAAAAAAACAACGAGGTTGAACTGTATTATGTCCCAGACACATTACCAGAAGATACAATTTCATGAATTAGCCACAAACAGCCTCTCAGGAACACATCAAACCTGAAAAGTCTTCTCGCTTATCCAGCGAAAAATCGAAAGGCTGGTCTCCGTCAGCCCCGCCTTCCCGCACCTCATCAGTGATGATTTCGATGTTTTTTGTGAGTTATTTGATTACTGTGTGCGCCTGCGCCGTCTCAACGCGGGTTACGATATTAGTCCGGGTTGAGTCGTTCACGCTTCGAATGGATCGTGTATTAGGGCTCCTGTTTATTATTGTGTAAATCTAGACTGAAAATCTAGACCACACTCCGAGAAGATTTCAGACAGAGGTTTCAACGTTTAAGGAAAACATCGTGAGGAAACAGGCATGTCTTAGAACCAAAAATTTGAAGACATGTGACATCCGCTCCATGTAAAATATTGGTATTCAGCTGCATCCGGTTAGACTGGAAGGCGACCCCAACATAGTTGGGAAATGGCTTAGGCAGAATGATGTGACATCCGCCAACCCGCGTGGTGGATTACGGCTCATTAATCCCTCTCAATAGAGAGGAGTCCTGTGTCCCAGCAGTGGGAACATTAACGGTTCATTGGTTGGTTGGTGGCAAACAGAGGAGCTTACGATTCTAAAAAAGGGAGGTGTTGAGTTAAAATTGAAAGTACTGTTATTTTTATTTATTTTTTTTATTGACAATGGGCTCACTCTTGACCTCAATCCAGCCCAGAGGCAGGGATGAGATCTACGGTGGAACGAGCTTGCCCAGAAGAAGCCTATTCACTCTCGCCTTGAAAAGATTCGGGTTGTATGAACTCGGGAATGCAGACGCAGGCAGAAGGTTCCACTCCTTAGCTGAGCGCATCAGAAAAGATGACGAGAAGCGCTTAGTGCGTATATATGGTATATTAACCAAATAGGGGTGGTATCCCGCAGTGCGTCTGGACTCTCGATGGTAGAAAGGTGAAGGCGGGATGAGCTCATGTAGCTCTTGAGCACACTCCCCGAAGTACAGTCTGTAGAAGACGGACAGACAGGCGACACTTCGCCGGTGAGCCAAACTGTGAAGCTTTGCCTCCACCAGCTTTGTTAATAGCTAGAGCATCTTAACTGCAATATTATCTTTGCCTGAAATTTTCATTTCATTGAGGAGTCAAAATCAAAAGTCATTTATTCAAATTAGGCTGAGAATCAGCACTTTTCGAACGTCAAAATTACATATGACAGTCCCAAAACGCCCGCACTTCACACTTCCTAGTGCTTTCGCTGGGAAGAAGTGGCGCAACAAACTCCCCGAGAGTTACATTATAAATCAACGTTTCTAAACCAGCGTTTTTTTTAAAGAAATAGCTACTGGCATACATGTTCCTATCATTTTGATTCATTTTAATCTCATCTCACCAGGAAACACTAGAGCATTTGGTTTCATTATACGTAGTATGAGATGAGATTTTTTTATATTATACTAAAATTACAAAGTCATACTATAGGGAAGTCTCTTACAAAGTTTCCATCTACTTACTAAGCCTAACAATAAACCCATTCTTTGTACTTGAAACATCGATTAGGTTCTCAGCCATGCACAGCAAAAACGGCTTTCGAAGCTCAAATTATTTATCCCGATATCGATATTAAACCCACCGAGAGATGTTTTTTTATCGATAAGAAAAAATATGCCTACGTCACTCTGTCTTGACCACGAACTTCTAAGATTATGTTATGACTGGATACGAAGTTTGAATAAAATGACCAGCCGATGTATTCAATAATAATCTGAAACGCTATTCAGTAAAAATCTCACCGTGAAAACTTAGGTGAAGTGAGCTTACAGTGTCAATAGTGACAATCCCTAGCATCAGGTGGAATGACAGCTCACTTCACCTAAGTTATCACGGTGATGTTTTTACAGAATAGCACCGCTGACCGTGAAACCTTAGGTGAAGCGAGCTTGATGTGAACTGCCGATGCCGGTCTATTCTGTAATGATCTCACCGTGAGAACTTAGGTGAAGTGAGCTGTAATTCCACCTAAAGATTGACACTGTTGACAAATCACTTCACCGCAGTTTTCACGGTGAGATTTTTACAGAATAGCACTACTACAATAGTGTCAATCCTTAGCATCTGTAGGTCAATCTGAATACAATATTTATAGCGAGGTAGTATTAACAACGGTAACTAAATTATCATTGGCCTTATTTAAACCTAACAAATAAAACATTAACTAAAATTAATTAATGGATACCTATTATCAACCGATGTAAAATATTAACTGATGTGATTATGAACCCTTAAAATGGATACTAAAAAGTTGACCAATGGTCGGTTATCAAAGTAGTTTCTGATTCGATTAAAAAACTGATATTAAAATCGGATGTCAATTCGATAAGCTTATCATTGTTTACAATTGGAGTACCTACTGCAGAAACGCATCTAAGTTATCTATTTAGATATTAACATCGATAACTCGAAAACTGGGTTACGTTAAATCAATTAAAGTTAAAAGGGTTATTATGTCATTCATAAATTGAATCTATAAAGGTAAGTGATAATATCTAAAATCTATTTATTCAGGTGTTTGAATAAACAGTTAGAACCTAAAATTGATTGAGCAACTTTCGACATGTAAACCCAATTTGCCAGATCACCTTATATACAAAGCATTTGTTTCAAATAAACCAATTACAGGCACTTTTGTATCGTCAGGGGGTCGGTCAGTCAGAAAGATGAAGCTAGTTGCCCATTTTAAAGCATAGTATGGTTCTATGGAGAAGAAAAGAACGGGCAAGAAACTCGGGCAGACGTCTCGCATGTTCCATATTTACACGTACTGTCTATCGCCAAAACACACTTACAACACCACTTTGATATCGTCTATTAATACTTTCGAAAGAACACTAATCACTGCTACCATGAAGAAAATCAAGATCCTGAAAAAGGTCTCATTAAATGTGTGTAATTTATATGTATAAGTATTTTAAACGACTAAAAAGTAATCGATAATACCTAATACCTATAGTAAAAAACATCGACATCTTTACATTTATTTTAATAAAAAACTTTGCCCCTACTAGGATTGCTCCTGTATCGTGGGTGCGTTTACAAACATTTTAATTCACATACACAAACAGCCAGACCCGCGGAACAACTACCTGTAGGCAATACAAATATTTGTTCCTTTCGGGAATCGAACCCACGACACGCAGCGCAGCAGTCGATCGCCAAACATTCATTCATACCATTCATCATCATCATCATCATTCATTTCATTTCATTCTTTACAAAATAAGTTCTTATCCATGCCCTTCTAATCTAACAAATGAAATAAAAATAAAAAACCCCGCGGCATTCATTAGACATCATATTGAAAGCTTACTCGGACGGTTTTAATACATTCGACATAGCGTAGTTTTGTTTTAAAAATCGTCTAATTACTCGACTCCTTTTATGAGCACCTCTATGCAATCCAAGATGGCGGCGTTTTGTGAGCTGCGATGATGGTATTTAATTAAGTCTATTAATGTTAGATGTATAGTGATGGATAATGGATGAAGATGATTATTAGTTGTTAATCTGAAAATTATGAACGAAGTTCTGTAGCTATTGTTACGTAATTATAGGTACCTAGTTGTTTGACGAATATTTTCTTTCGCATTTTTGTAGTTATTATTTTTCTTGTACTTAGGTGTTGTTTTTCTGTGGCCTTATATTGTATTTGACCGTCATTGACAGATATCGCGAAAGTGGAGATACCTCTACGGAGCAAGTACCGATCATAAGCAGCCTATGACGTTCCCACTTCTGGGCAGACAAGCCTCCTCTCTGTGAGAGGGAATGGGCCGTAATCCATCACGCGGGCCCAGTGTAGGTTGGTAGGTCATATGTCTTCGAATTTTTGGTTCTAGAACATACCGTTTCTTGCCATTTCTTCACGATGTTTTCCTTCGCCGTTTTGAGATTGATGATAAAATAAATTACACAAAGTAAAGCGCCTGCCTAGGTTCGAACCTACAACCTACAACTCATAAGTCGGAGTCGTTACCACTGTGCCACCACTGCTCTCGAGTAGTTAGGTGTACCGATCGCATAATCAACAAACTTAGCAAGCGAATCGGTGATCCTTTAAGCCGATAATAACAAAACATTGGTGGAAGTATCTTCCAAAGTTCCTCTTTTCAACCGACGAAAAAAAACGGAGGAGGTTCTCAATTCGACACGTATATTTTTTTTTTCTAAAACAATACCTTATTTGGTAGGTATGGTATGTCTTGGGAGCGGTGAATGCTTATGCGAATCCCGCACCCCCGGCCATAGGCAGAGATGGAACACCGCGGTGGTTTTAGTGGGTAAGAGGCTGGCACACCCCTCTGTCACCCCCGCGATGGAGGAAGTCCATGAGGATTACCACCGTGCAACAAAAAAAAAAAAACAAGGTACTTATGGTATGTCTTGTGGCACTGGCACCACAAACAGAGCGATCACTTTTAAATTCACACCTTCGCTATCCGATCGCTTTTTTCCCAAATAACTAATTAAGACTACGTCTAAACCACAATTTATGTTTAGTTTGATACATTAGAAAACCCGTTCTAACGTTTTGTAGAACATTTTACTCCATAATTTAAAAGTTATGACGGTATGAACCCCGCGGCGTAACATTTTGAATTAATTAACTCAACATAAATCAAAACTTCGATCTATTTTTATATTTTTTTACTAATCACTGTAATTCAATTATGATTTAATCTTGTTTTTTTGACCTGGTATCACAAAAAAATTATAGTTATTATATCATTTAGAGCTGTAGGCACAAAATTACCAGCCTAAAAAATAATTTCCGTCCGCCATTTTGAAGACTACACTAAAAATAAAGATTGAATCGTAAACATTTTAAATGTCCCACAGTGAGTAATAAAAACGAAATTTTAACAAACAATTTATCACCTATAGTACCAATTAAATCGAGACTACATTACTTTTGTCCAGTCGCTTGATGTGGCCCTTATCATATGCAGTCGGCATTTTTAATTAACGTTAAATACTGACCCAGAAAAGGTTTGATTGCTCATTTAAAAGCGTTTAAGATGCTAAAAGTTTGCATCGTCCCATAATATTTTAATATGTCCGTGGCTAATCGGTTGGGAATCGATTTAGTCGAGATTAAATAATGGTGTGTGTATAGTTTTATATTTAAAGGGAATTTTATTCTCTGTGCTTTTTGGACCTCATTGAATTTTTTAATTTAGATAATGAGCTTTGTACGTACAAGAACGTATTGAATGTATTTTATTTAATTCTTCCAAATCGTGATGTCATTTTGGTCTTAAATGTTTATCTGCGCGGTAATTGCGTATCACAATATTAGCAGGAATGGCTTTAACTTTGACATTTCAACAACATTCATTGCGTTGTTTGCGTTGTTGAGCAAACGAATTTTTCGGACATATGAAGCAATGGGTTGGCTACATCCTTCAAAAGCATGAGATGAGAAAAATTGTGATTGATTGTGTGCTACGCAATTAGGGTACAGTCACGTGCAAAAGTATGTATACACTCGGCTTTATTCAAAAGCGATTTACTCCTTTATTTTTTAATGAAATTTTATGTTGTTACGATCATAGCATTTTCGAATACATAGGTTTAAGTAATGTGTCGTATTTTAACGTTGCATTCGTTATTTCACGAAAAAATCGCAATTGAAAATTGCCGAGTGTTGACATATTGGTGCTCGTGACTGTATTGGTGAAAATAGATATTAGTTTTATTAAGTCAAGGTTTCCTGAAAGCTTTAGGAAACATTTTTAGCATCTGTTTGATATTTATTTATTTAAACTTCTGGCACACAATAAGGTACCAAGGTGGACTAGGCATTCTCTACCAGTCAACCAAGGGTGATCTATAGATAAGATGGCAGGTGCTCTGTTTAACAGACGCAATACTAGTTTAATCATTTAGTTTATGCTCAAGATCTGGACGATACTCAGATAGGCAGTCGCTCCATGTAAAATACTGGTATTCAGCAGCATCCGGTTAGACTGGAAGCCGACCCCAACTATGTTGGGCCATGCAGTTGATGATGAGGCTAAAGTGAACTTTTTATTGAGGACTATGGAAAGTAATAATAATATCTCTGGACATTTCACACAGCGCCATCTAGTCCCAAGCTAAGCAACCTAATGCTTGTGATAGGGTAACAAGATGGCTGATAAACTACTTATATACATTTTTTTTTTGTAAATACATACATACATATTATAGATAGAAAAACACCCAGACTCGGAACAAATACATGTAGGTCATACAAATATTTGTTCCGTGCGGGAATCTAACCCGCGACACGCAGCGCAGCAGTCAATCGCTTAACCACTGCGCCAACCGTGCCGTCTAACGTAACGTAGATGTAGAAAGATTGTGATTGATTGTGTGCTACGCAAAGGTACTGGTGAAAATAGGTATTAGTTTTATTAAGTCAAGGTTTCCTGAAAGCTTTAGGATACATTTTTAGCATGTGTTTGATATTTATTTATTTAAACTTCTGCCACACAATAAGGTACCAAGGTGGACTAGGCTTTCTTTACCAGTCAACCAAAGGTGATGTATAGATAAGATGGCAGGTGCTCTGTTTTACAGACGCAATACTAGTTTAATCATTTAGTTTATGCTCAGGACGATAGTCAGATAGGCAGTCGCTCCATGTAAAATACTGGTATTCAGCTGCATCCGATTAGACTGGAAGCCGACCCTAACTATGTTGAGCCATGCAGTTGATGATGAGGCTAAAGTGAACTGGCTATTGAGGACTATGGAAAGTCCCTGCCTGACCTAAGTTTTATATAAATTACACAAATAAAATGGCAGTCTCTGACTTGCACACTCAATAATGCAACAAGAACAGTCGCTAGCACATAGTGTCGTAGCGACAAGAGGCAACTTGTCCTGAGGTGCTTATGAGGAATGGAGAGGCATTCCACGGCTATTACAACAATCCCGGAAGTACGGTCAAGATCCCTACCAGGATTTTACTGGAATACTTCCTTCCACCGAGCACGTTTGCTCAACTCGGCCAACAAGTAAAAGCAAGAGAGATTCTCTTTGTTATTATTATTATTTAGTCTACGAAGTTGCCGCTATCCAAGAAACTATTAAATTATTCTTTGAGCCTGAAAGTAAATCTCTTTATTACCGCATCTGCCGTTAAACAAAAAAAAAAACAGTCCGGCAACATAATAGTCAGTTGTCAGGGAATCGAACCCGCACCGCGAAGTTGTAACCGAATCGATTGGACACACCTCACCGCGGACAGAAAGCAAATCGCTTGCGGCCATCGACAGAAAAAAAAGTTCGAAGAATAAAGCTATGTGGAGATAATTCATTGATTGTGCTGTGTGCACACGTATGAATTTTATAAAAAAAAAAAATAAGGATTTGTCAATAATTGTCTGTGCTTTCAGCGGACCACACGGCCATCGTCGTATTTTTTTTGTCTTTTAATACCGTACTTGATAAATTGCATAAAACGGTTTCTTCTTTATTTAGTTTTCATTTAAATTGACCGTTGAATATGTCGTTTCATCTTTCATCCAACCTTTTTTTTTGCGCAATGTTCTAAACTACCATAGATCTTTGGATTATTGATGGACAGAACGAGTACCAGATAACAGGGTAAATAGGTATGCAGGGGGCGTCTTTACTAAATGTACCTTGTGGGGACGCCAGTGACGTCACGCACCCGGCCGACTTCGGGTATAATTAGGAGATCACATTTTCAAGTGACTACCGCTAAATGTACCTTACCAAGCCGCCGCTACTCGGGCATATTTGTAGCAATTGTAGCACCAGTTTAAAATGAATCATTACTAAATATACCCTTTTTCAATAGAATAACTTGCTTGAAAAATGGCGGGATTGGTGCATAGTGCGAGTATTTAGGGCGGGGAAGATTACGTTACGTAGCGGGTCTAAGTTGGTTTACAAGCAATAATAATAAGACGTAGTCGACGGAGCCCGCTTCGCGGGACCCCTATTTCTGCCTACAGGGTTTAAAGGAACGATAGAAAACATATTAGTTACCCTGGCCCCTGGCACAGGCAACTGAAGGAACAGGGTTTTAGTCAGTAAAAGTCTGACATGCCCTTCCGCTCAGCCCAGAGCGGGAGAGGTCATTTGATGATTTCATTTATTTCAAATAGGAGCAGAAAAGGCACTTTTGAACGTCAAAATTTACAATAAAATAGAATTGCTTCTAGTCAACCAAAAGGTAGAAGAAGTTATTTGATGATTTCCCACCTAAAAACCAAAAAAAAAGGTATGATTGCGCGACGGATTTTGATGTGGTTTTCAGCATCATTTAGAGAATTTATTCCGAAAGGTTTTGTGTATAATAGCTTAGTATTAAACTCACATGTAATAAGGAAATCTCCATGTTTTGTCGAGTCGTTAAAACCGTGTGAAACCGGGGCAGGTTGCTGGTCAATCTATAAAACTTAATTAAGTACCAACATTTAATTTGTCATGGATTTAATTTTATTTCGCTTAGATTTCCGATCTAGATTAGATAGGGCTATCGTAGTTTGATCTAGAACGTTAGGCAATACGGACAGACGGACTGGTATTTTGAAAGTACGTTGTTCATTTTGAAATATTTGAACACCTGCTTGCATTGTCAAATTAAATACTTAGTTTGGCCCGCTTACACTACAAATCACTAAATGCGTTTAACGCTAAACACATTTCAATCATTTTTTTAACAGTTTATTTATTTATTTATTTAACCATTTCACACATATATAAACAGACATTGAAAATCAGAACAGAAAAAATAGGTACAGAGGTGATGCATGGTGATGTATGTACAGTCACGAGCATAAATATGTATACAAAAAGCGACTTCCTCCTTTATTTTTGTGTTGTTATTACGAACATAGTATTTTCGAGCCCATAGGTTTATGCAATGTGTCGTATTTCATTATGTATTTCGTTATTTCACGAAAAAATCAGTGTTGAAAGTTTTCAAGTGTTGACATATTAGTGCACGTCTACACACATCTATACTAATAATAAAGCTGAATAGTTTGTTTGACAAACAAACTATTCAAACATACAAAAAACATATTTCTGTATTTGATAGCCTAATTCTTACGGAAGGCTATAGAATACTTAACATCACGCTAGGCTGAGCAAAAACAAAAAATCAGAAAGAACGCTGAGCGAAGCAATATAATAATGGGTATAAATAAAGGTAAGGGACTAGTGCTTATAAACTAGTCCGTTGTTAGAAAAAGAAGAAAGAAATGATTAAATTGTAGCAGTATCTACAACGCCACATGCAAACAACGCGTCATACTGATGTCACGCAAATCCTGCATCTCGCAAGCAGAGTTTACCGCGCAATTAGCATAGATACAATTTCCCAACATCAATCGTTGGGCAATTGCCCGCCAGATACAACACCCGTCTGGTCGGAGGATCCTCCCTTTTCTATGGAGGATGGGTGGACTTTACACCCTGTTCCTCATACCTCTAGGGGGTAATCTCCGGAACTACCAGTCAGATTTATTCCAAGCCCAATTCTCGAGGCTACGCTCTCAGGAGCCGAGCAAAATGAAAAAAGTAAAAAAAAAACTAAGCGAAAATAAAGTAGTAGCAAAGGAGAGCGATGGTTCTGAAATTTCACGCGGATGGAGTCGCGGTCAGAAGCTAGAGTTTATAAAGAGCCAAACAAATTATTACCAAATACAATTATGAATAATAATAAATACAACCGCTATGTTATACAACAACGAAATTACAGAATAACATTACAAGACATATAAATATTAACTTATGTAAGTAACAAAATTAAAAGTTTATGAACAGTGACGTCCATTATTACTGAAGCAATTATCTACTGAAAATAATTATCTTTTACAACATAATAAAGAGTAAAAGTGTTGCTACTGATCATAAATAATTAATTGCTGTTTGTATTTTAATGTATTTTGCTATATGTATAGTTCTAATTCATAATTAGTATTTCTATGACAAGTGCACGTGAGGAGGGACTTCTGCCTACGTAATAACAGCTGCACGGATCGATCGATCAGGTTAAGTTACGCTTGCCGCGGTTGGTCCGTGGATGGGTAACCATCTGTACATATCAAGACCCCTCCGTGCCTAAGCAGGTGCAGCCGTTGGCCCGGCTGTCAAGGATCTTTGGCAGTGGTTACAGGTGGTCAGAAGTCCGAAAGGCTGACAACCAGTCTTACTAAGGGGTATCGCATATTACTCAGTAACTGGGTTGTGGAGGTCAGATAAGCAGTTGCTTCATGTAAAATATTGGTATTCAGCTGAAACTGGTAGGTGACCCCAACATAGCTGTTGGGGTATATATATATATAATATACTATATAATTATACACCCAATTAAGCACATCTAATAATATTTAATTGTTTGAATTGCCGCTTAGCTCTCTTCCTCTCTCCTAAATTTTGATGTGTCCGACAGGGTCCATATTGATCTTTTACCTTTTATATACCATCTATGTAACATATATGGAATGCAATAAAGATTTGAGTTTGAGTTTGACAAGGCTAGGTAGATGATAATTTCTATGGTAGGTGCAATTTCTGTGACTTGTAAGTACTTTTGTAAAGACGCAATGTGATAGATAGAATATCTATATAGGGTGGCAGGGACATCGATGCGCAAACTGAAACCATGAATTTGAACATTTTCGGGAAAACAGGAACAGGTACGTGTTTGACGCCATCACAACCGTCCACCAGTTCCTGTAACTTGCAGCTGACAGGACACGTCGGACATGATAATAAGTGTCCTATCGTATGTGTAACAACACCACATTTACACTACAAGACGGAGTCGTCTATGAATCTCCACTTGAACAGGTTTTCCTTGCTTCGGCCAACCTGGGTCTGGGCTTAAAGACTTCCAGGTTACCCAGGGCAACTCATGTCCAGAAACTTATTCAATATTCCTTCCCATAAAATAACCTAATTTGGACTATATAGGATATATTATAGGTATACGCACATTTTAAAACAAAAATAAGCGTTCCAACCGTAGTTTTTATGTGATGCGCTTCCCAACGAAGAGCATTTTATTTTTTATAAAATGAACTGGTCCATACGTACAAGAAAATACAGTATTAGGAAGAATAAAAAAAAAAAAATCTCACTCACCTAAGTTTACCGACAAGCTCGATAGATGGCGTTGCCCTGTTTAAATGCGCGCTATGGTTTCGTTCACACGATTTAGTTAGGGTGCGGCGTTACCCGTCGTAGATAAACAGACAAACAGACAAACAGTTTAGGGAAAAACTAGCTAATGCCCGCGGACTTGTCCGTGATATATTTTTGAAAAGTTACTGTCTTAGGACTCGTAACTTTATTATACCACTAGATTTAGACCGCGATTCCGCCCACGTGGATGTCGGCAACTATCTCGCAAGAACATATTTCTGCCTAGCCTTTTCCAAACTATGTTGGGGTCGGCTTCCAGTCTAACCGGATGCAGCTGAATACCAGTATTTGACATGGAGCGACTGCCTATCTGACCTCCACAACCCAGTTACTGGGTAATACGATACCCCTTGGTAAGACTGGTTGTCAGACTTTTGGGCTTCTGACTACCCGTAACGACTGTCAAAGATCCACGAATGACAGCCGGGACCAACGGCTTAACACTATCTCACAAGAACATATTAGACTATATTTATATTTAGCGTATAGAATGCGTTTCTGCGCTAATGTTATATTTTGCCCTGCTCATGAAATAAAATGATAATATTGATGAGTGGCATCTTTTTAGGGCTGATTTCTCCATCGCCAGATAACTTTTATTCGAGGAATAAAATTGACGTTTGACAATTTTTAACCGACTTCTAAAAAAGGAGGAGGTTCTTAATTCGGATGTTTGTATTTTTGTTTTTTTTTTGTTCGCGCATAACTCCGTCGCTTGCCAACCGATTTGAAAAATTCTTTTTTTGTTGGAAAGGATATACTTCACACAGTGTACTAGTATTACTTAATTCTGTGTTTTGTACAAGATTTTATTTAATTTTCAATTAAGGCTTCTTGAGACAAAGCAAACCTTCTTTTATTCCTTGCTTCATAAGACGGTACAATCACGCGAGTATTATAATAATAAAAAGTAATTTGTGTGGCGCATGCGCGGCGCCGGGGGCATGCGGGGGGTGAGGGAGGCGGGGGGCGGGGCTCGGCGCTAATGCACACGATTGTGCGCCTGATCATAGGGTGCGGTGCGTGCGCGCAACACATGTCTGAGAGAATAAGGATGGGATTTAGATAAAATGCTACATGCAAGGAAACCGTTTTTGGGACTGTAGCAACAGGGCTATTCTGTGAGAAGCTCAATGTGAAAACTTAAGGTGGATGTTCCAAAGTAGCCCGCGAAATTCAAATTTTCTTACGTTTTTTGCAATTTGCTGGTCAGTACTAAGTTGTACGTTGATTAAAATTTGATTCGCGGCCGTAACAAATATGTATTTACAGAATTATAACCATTAAAGTCATCAACACAATTGTCTAAGATCAAGTAATCCTACCGAATGACTATTTCATGAAATCTTGACATTTTAGGATTATGCTAACTTAACAAGTTGTATTACTGATTCTAATGATTATAATTCTGTAAATACATATTTGTTACGGCCGCGAATAAAATTTTAATCATTAGTACAGACCAGCAAATTGCAAAAAACGTAAGAAAATTTGAATTTCGCGGGCTACCTTGGAGCATCCACCTTATGTGAGGTGAGCTGTCAATCCCTAGCATCAGATGGGATGACATTCACTTCAAGCTCACATTTACACAGAATAGACCCGGCTGTTCTGTTTTATGATCTCATAGTAATCTAGATCACGTAGTAAGAGATCAACGAATTGGAGTAACTCGATCACATAGTTATCAATAACAGAACAATATCTGTGACCATTGGCGTAGCTAGGAATTTTGTTTTCAGACGTTCAGCTGAACTAACCACAGTCATCTAATGAGAGACCATAAATGACGCCTCGTAATAAATAATCCCACCAAAAATATTTCATGTAAAGTAGGTTGCCAAGACTCAAATAACGCTTTCACTATTAAAAGGTTAAGATCATGTAGAGCCAAGCCCCCTAACTCTACAAACCTGACAACTTGGTCAAAATGTAGGGCTCTAATAAAAACTTTTTTGTTTTTTTTTTGTAAAAAAAAAATATTTTTCACTTCTTAGTTGCGAAAAGCAAACGACGCAATTTTATTTACTTGAATTTTTATCCGTAATTTTGGTTTAACTAATGCAGTGCGATTCTGTAACCAGCTCACCGTGAAAACTTAGGTGAAGTGATCGTGGAGTGAGCTCTCATTCCAAACAATGCTAGGGATTGACACTACTGACAACTCACATCAAGCTCACTTCACTTGAGTTTTCACGGTGAGATTTTTACAGAATCGACCGGCAGACCGTGTCGGGACTGTTTGACTTTAGTTATTCTTCGTAAGTAACGTAAAACGGGGTGAATCGGGACGAAACCTTAACATGGATTTTAACGTTGAACTAATAGGTATAGCTTGTTACCAGAAAAGACTGTAATGTGTTTACTGTTTTTTAATTAAAGATTAAGTGTCCTTGTTAGCAGCAAACTATATTATTTTAAAGTACAAAAATCCATTTTAAAGTTTCGTCCCGATTCACCCCTGCATCCCGATTCACCCCGTTTTACCTCGAAGTTTATTATGCCGCACAACTAAAGCCGCAAAGAAAAGAAAAACATAAAACACAAATTCTCAATCTAAATGAACATTAAAAATATTTATATCGGCATAAATTAATTAATTGCAAAACATTAATCTTATCGAGCCAGAGTGAATGAAAAACGGAATTTGTTACAAAAACGGACAAAATGTCAATAGGCATTAAACTGATATCTCGAAGCTCGGATTTAACTTTTATTGCTCTCTCGGCCGTAAAAAGCTCAGTCCGAGTGTTTGTAGTCCAAGAGCTAGCGTGCGAAAGTCATCAGCCATCGGAAATATTGTTGAAGTGAAAAGTTTAGGCGCATATTGACCTCTTTCTGAGCAGTGAATGAAACTGCAGTGAACGCTCGCGTTGGTGACGCTGATCCGGATATACCTTGGCTCCATTTGGTCGCTGACGCTTTGTTTTTATTATTCTCAAAAATACATTATTTTGTTGTTTGTACAATTTTACTCGCCAAACTTTCAAGTATGATGGCGAGAAGCGCCTGTTACATACACTTATTACTTATAGTAAAAAACTAACCTTAAAAAAATTACCAACTATGCACTATTTCACTCAATGAATGAATGAATGGCGTATACTCGGCTCATATGAATTCCCAGTTCTATCGTGTGGTCATAGCACAAACAATCTTTATTTTTATCTATTTGCCTTCGACTGGATTCTAAGATTTGGGATATTAGCTTAGTTAGTTAATGGTTTGTTAGCTGTACGTGTTGGTATTTAATGAGCCTATTTTATAAGGTCATATGACATCATTATGTATCGAGAAAAAATACCAGAAAACTATTTTGAGATATATTTTTAAAGTCTTTCAACCATTTGAGTCTTCCGAATGGCTTGTAAAAGAATTTACAAGTATATATAAAACATCCATCGGTTTCTTACTAAACTTCACAATATCAGACGACCCTGGTTACTATCTCTGGTGACTGTACCTACCCAAACATATCGTCGCTCGCTATTTATCGTTCCCGATATTTCCTAGGATATTATTAAATTAATTTGTATTCATATCACAAATTGACATTTGCGCTGGAGATGTCGCAAAAAACTCAGCAAAACCTAAGATATTGCGCCGACTATGCCATAACCATATCGTGACGTGGTCAATAATTGGTCAATTATGTACTTCTCATTAAAATGACTCGATTATGAAGTTTATAAGCCTAATTAGGTACTACTTATAAAATAGCTGTATTAAAAATGGCATACAAATAGAAAAAGAAATTGACACGAATATCATCCCCTTCATTTTTTTCCCCTATAGGAGTTTATTCTATCTACGATGTACAGGTAAGATTCGTGTCATCGAAAACGGAATAATATCCAGAACAAACATAGGCACATAACTACATCTTTAACAGCTTAATTACCATGTGTGACCCATAAGTGACAACCGCAGAAAATACACTTTTTTCTCGAACTGTCATCAAAATAACGACATTTAAATTCAGCACTTTTCTCCCATATTTGGGCTTAAATGTTTCCGTTGCACCTTCGCTTAGCACCGACTGAATATTTGCTTATCTTTTAAGGAGAAACAGTTTCAAAGACTTGCACGTTCGATGCTTAAAAACATCCCTTGTTAAGTTCAATAATTACGAAAATAAAAATATAGTTTTAAATGTTTCGTCGTTCTAATTATCCGGTTCTAATTACATCAATTAAGTATCGTGAGCTCATTGTCGCGTCTTAAGAGCTGGTAATTACTCTGATGCGGTTCTTAGGAAACAATTAAATGTATTAAAGTTTTTGTGTTCGCATCGCTGCGTGTTGCCAGTTGCTAAGTTCTGGGAGCATTTTTGTAGATTATGTAGTGTAGGGGGTAATTACGGATCGTGCCTACTCTATGTAATTTTTTCATTAAAAAAAAAAATCTTGGTAAGTATACTCGTATGAGTGGAGAAAAAATATTTAACCTGAAATATTAATATTTGTTTTTTTTTAGTTGTAGTTCAGAAGAAAACTGAAAAAATAAAGTTTACTAAATAACTATTAATATACTAAAACTGCGAATTTAGACATCTGCGAATCTCTGCCTAAATGTAACTAATTAATAGATTTAATATAATTTAAATATCTCTAAATGGTATTTTTTTCTGTCCTTTAATAATTTATGAACTCTTCCAAATGTTACCTATTTATTAATATTTTAATTTTGTTAGCTTAGTGGTTAATTTTACTGTGCATGCTGTGGTCTCCTATAACCCTTCATATCGAACGTAGATCCACGCGAGACACAATGGCTTTTTAATTGTGTCTGTAATTACGGCATTCAACGGGATAAGTGAAGGAGTGCACCTATTTAATACCTGCCCTTTATTTATGTGTCATGTATTGTGTTCATCTTTTGTTGGATATCCTAAATCAATAAATAAAATATAAAACTCAGTACCTACACAAAAATAAATCCTCAAAAATCTACATAAAAAACTTGCATATTATTTTTCTACCTGTATACCGGCTCCCGGCCTACACGGCCGACACAAAGGGGCCGGATATAATCAAATTGATTCGTTAATTACTGGTTTTATCTGCGACCGCCATTACCGACTGCCCAGCCCACGCCGCATATACTTAATTGATACCGATTCGAGGGAATAGAGGACGCGGTCGGAATTACAACGAGTCCACGTAGAAATGATATGAACCGTGATTTTGCAGCAGATTTGTGATTGATAAGGTATGGGGATGACTACATTTGGTTTCCAAAAGTTCTCATGAAGTGAAAAGATGGTTAAGTACGTAAAATGTTTTTTGGTTTGTCCATGATTTCATATACTAAAGGTCTCTCAACTCCAGGCGCCAGCGAAACTCTGAAAACAGCATCAAATCATTCTTGAATTGTGTTTTTAGTGGTTCATAAAATGATCAGCATCCATCAGGTCCTCATAATAATAGTCCTCCAGACTGTACTTCGGGCATGGCAGCCAGACTCAACACAGACTAGCCATCTACGCGTGAGATATTATAGTGCACAACTGTGTGCGCAGACGAGGGGCCCGTGGCTAAATAATAACAGCTGCACAGGTCGATCGGTCAGGTTAAGCTACGCTTACCGCGGTTGGTCTGTGGATGAGTGACCATCTTTACATACCGAGATCCCTCCGTGCCTCGGAAAGCACGTTAAGCCGCTAGCCCTGTCATTCGTGGATCTTTGACAGTCGTTACGGGTAGTCCGAAGCCCGAAAGTCTGACAACCAGTCTTACCAAGGGGTATCGTATTACCCAGTAACTGGGTTGTGGAGGTCAGATAGGCAGTCGCTCCATGTAAAATACTGGTATTCAGCTGCATCCGGTTAGACTGGAAGCTGACCCCAACATAGTTGGGAAAAGGCTAGGCAGATGATGATGAAGTGTGTGCGCAGACACAGGTACACTCTTTCTCTTCCGTTACTCTCATAGTCCGAAGCGACGGCAATCTGAAACGACCAGAGAGAGACAGGATCAGCACCCAATTGCGTTACAAATTATCAATCTCAATCTGAATCATTTTGAAGGATATTGCTAATCATGCTTCATATCTTCGAAAATTTGTCTGCTCAACAACTTAAATTATTTTCAATTCAAAACAAAAGTTTTTTCGAGACAATTTCAACATCTTTGAGGCAATTGAAATACTTTCCCACAGGTATCCGCTCACTAACGGCCCTCAGCTTCACCCATCAAATATGATTCGAAACACCATATTAAAGTTTGAATTCAACGATTGAGTTGTGACTAATTGTTATATGTAGATCAAAATGTAATCGAGAATTTCTGAAGCTGATGTAGAAAGCTTTCAAGTTCGAATTGCTTTCAAATTCGATAAGTGAATTATAAAATTAATATCTTGATAGAAGTATTTGGGTTATTAAAAACGTTTTCATCAACGGAATGAATAGATTTTTAACCGCAATTTGGGTTTTATGGTGCGGTCATCGGTCGGTAGTTCTATCTATGGAATGCTGGTAGCCATAGCAATAAAATTAAATTCCTTGTGTTGTAAATACTTTGATATTTTGGCCTTTAACAACCCATTACGGAATTTAAAGCCAATTAGCGAGCATTTAAATGGTAAAATCAAAAGTCATTCATTCAAATTAGTCTGAGAATCAGCACTTTTCGAACGTCAAAATTATATAAGACAGTCCCCCAAAACGCTCGCCCTTCAACACCTTCTAGTGCTTACGCTGGGAAGAAGAAGTGACGCAAAAAACTCCCCAGTAGGTAGGTAGGTAGGGTTTCTACAAGGCAACCTGGATTTTCTGGTATCTATTGAACAGGAATAGCCTGGCTAGACAATAGTTCTTAGGATTAACAAGTTATAACTACAATACAGGCTGGCATACATCGACGCGCAACCTGTTAAGTCCTACCATGGATTCAGTTCATGATTCAGAACCTCCTATGGTGAAAAAAAAAAATTGTTGTTCCCTACATTTTTATCGTGTATACATATTGCACTTTTCTATGAGAGAGCTGATTATTTTTTTGACAGCCGACAAAAAATTTAACGCTAGGTGGCTTAGAAATAGAATCATGTGCTGAATTCATGGTTGCAGTTTGCGCGTCGATGTCCCCGCCACCCTGCATAACATACAAAGCCAATACTATCAGAAATTACCACGATAAACATACAAGACAAAAACTACAAGACCTACCGTTGTTGGTTATAAAAAGCCAGTTTCTCGGCTTTAACCCAATTGGTGCTTGGATCCAGGGGGCCTACTCCGAAGTGCAAAAGTTCGGATCGGACCGACACATGGCCTAACCGAATATTATTGAAAAATGCGAAAAAAGTTCGGATCGGCTCAGTTGGGTCGGGACCATAGTCAATATTCGAAAGAGTGTAGGAGTGTAGGATCGGAACCGACCGAACCAAATGGTAACTTCGTAGCAGGAAACGGCCGAACATTCGGCCGATACTACTTCGGAGTAGACCCCCAGGTATTAGATACACCAGCGAGCTAATTGCGTAACACACTAACAGTATTAATAGCTTTCATTTTGACAGTTCATCAACATTCATTGCGTTATTTACGTTGATAAGAGCAGACTTTGTCAAATAGGTACATATATGAAACAATAGATTCCTTCAAAATGATTCAGATTGAGCTTGATAGAGTGTTACGCAATTAGGGTGCAATTTAGTATTCTCGATATTATTCCAACCTAGTTTAAGTCCTTCCTTCCTTCAAATGGACTTAGAATTTCGATGTCTTTCTAACGTCCAACACTCTCAATGTCAATTGTTGACCACATGGGCGCTGATATCTCCATGATTAATGACATTTATCTCCAACCACTTACAGACACAAGAAAAACGTCGCCCATTCATTAAGACCACTTTTAATATAATTTAAAACAAAACAAAAAAAAAACTGTTGCAAGTGGCTTCGGTTGTGGTTACATTCTCTTACGTATGGCGGCGACCATTTTGTAAAGAGCTTTGGTACTACATACTAATATAAGAGCAATCTTCTTGCTCTCTACAGGTTCGTCAGTATATAGACGTACATTATATATCTTCAGGATACGTATTTCATATTCTAATCTTTATTGTTAGGGCGGATTCTACCAAACTTGTATACCTAGAATAAGTTTCATCCAGAGGACAAATTTTGAATTTTTGACAGTTATTAGAACTGTCAGACAGACGTCAATTTTATTCCACGGATAAAAGATACCTTACTTTGGTTAAATTAGCAATTATGTCAACAAACAGTGTAAATTAAGACCATTAAAAAGTGATGAAAATGTTTGAAGCTGTAGCGTAAACTGAACTTTATGAGTGGGTGTTAATTTTCCAGAATCACGATCATATTTGTTTACATTTTTAGAAACTAAATCGCGAACGCAGGATAGGTCTAAAATGTAAAGCCAATCATGTGGCTATTATGTTATACTGTTTTGGTTTGGTTTACGTTGCTTACCATTCTCGCAAAGGTGATTGGATGGTGCTTTCAGAAAACGAGAAAACAATGATATGTGTCGACATGGGTAGGACTTATCCAATTTGCTTATAAAACAAGTTTCTTGTAACTATAAACTAATGTATCTCAGAAAATTATACATTAGAAATTCTGAAAAGAATGATTGTACTTAGTTTGGACCAGAAAATTGTACTGCAGCTCAGGGATAGGTAACTAGTCGAAAACAACAAGTTTGGCAAATTTTAATTTTAGATTCAAACAACTGTCAAACACAGTTTCAGAAACCATTTTTCTTCTGTATTGTAAGATCTATAAGTCTTATTACACCACTCTTACTTAGGGTTAGGGTCCCTCAAAATTGGGTGGTCTAATAAGGCCTTAACCTTACCGATTAATTCAGTGTCCTAAATCTGTGAACGTGTAATCAGGAGCACCGGCGACTGAATTTCTTGTCCTAAATCGGATCCTAAATATCGGGTCCGATATTCAGGATGGTGTAATATGCTCTTATTATATCTTCTCATATTTTATCTTCTAAAAGCGAAGGAGAGTTTACTGAGCTACATAGTATAATAGTTTATAACACTGTGTTGGGTCTAAATAAACTGGCTGCAGGTCACAATTACGCGCAATTAAGCTATCGTTAAGCGATGTTTTTCTCGGATGCGCGGGCGCTGCAATTTGTCACGCACGATTCTGATAATGAAGGAGAGGATAGAAGGCTCATTTCATACGACAGCCTGATAACCTTATATCCAAATAAGTATGGAGGTACCTTATTTCTTCCCCCTTTCACTTTTCCTAAAATATGAATGCAAATACTGTCGGTCTTGGAATATCTAGGTATATGTGTTACCCAGTAACTGGGTTATGGAGGTATAAGTTGGACTGTTGATGATGATGACTGTTGATTTTCTAGTCACGCGGCAGGAATAGGTTTTTTTACTACTCACCCTGCAGCAGTTCAATGTAGGTACATGATTCAATTGGACCGTACTCCGCGATTAGGTTAAACTTCTGCTTCTACGTATTCTGTCTGCTCCCGCGCACCCAACGACGAAGACGGAAGGCGGAGGGGGGTGGATTAATTGTGAGGAGCTTTAGACAGCCATTAACTGCTTTGAGGAGCCGCGCCGCATAGGAATGTCTATAAAATTACGCGCTACCACGATGGATTGCAAATATCTCAAGTTAGGTACCTATATCTACAAATTAGGTGTGCGTGTGGTTATGTCGGTAAGCTTTGCTCCCTAAGCCTACGTGCCTTTGTGTTATTAGTGAGGGAAAAACTCCTTGAGCTATGCTCGAGTTATTCCCATATTCGAAAGATCCTGAGAGTCTAGCAAAAACCGACTTTGTCCAAAACATACATACATACCTGATTACCTAACCGTCTTCTGTTGGTACAGACGCCAGCACATCAAGCTACTACAAACTGTCAAATTTATTTAAAAGATTTTCAACTTTATCGCTAAAGCTTAAGGTTGAAGGTTGATTGGGAAAATTTGACAGTTTCGGGTAGCTTGACCTGCTGGCGTCGGTACGTTTCTCTTAGTTTCAGTTACCTTGACGGGACTCTGTTTCTTCCCTACCACACCATAACTATAACAAAGACGTCCCATTGATTCGCAAAACACAACAAAGGTGGTCGGTATTCGGAGAGCAATTAGCAACAATTGTTTTTAAATAATGTTACTTTTTTAACCGACAATGCAATTGTTGAATGGAGTTTGCGAGAACCATTACCTAGTGAACAAAATAAACAATAGTCGGAACAAGCCAAATATTTTATTAAATAAAAGAGCGAATGAATAGTGGAATGAGTATATTGTTTAAAATGAATAGTTCGTTATTATTATCATTCTTTTAATTGTTCTGAATTAATAACGAGTTAACAATAATATATTTTTTGGTATTTCGGTTTGAATATAATGAGAGGAAATGGAGCACTTGAGTATGTTTTTCCCACTCAATTGGTAGAGTTAATCAATGGTGTTTGTTAAGGACAGGTACAGTATCGATGAACCCATATCAATAATCAACATACAGGGTGGTTAAACAAAGGACATATTTTAAAGTAAACATGAAAAAAATATAGTTGTTCCCTAGTCTTCGATCTTCGATCGTCTTTGTAGAAATCAGCATATATATGTGCTGCCTTTAAAGTTGGTCCCTCGTTTAACCTAACGCTATGCGCTATGCGTTATGCTATGTATAGTAGTAAATAGAACGTCTGCCACCATTCCTTCTTTTGCCACCGCATCAACATAACCCTTGTCACTTGTGTACCGACGTGGCAGGTCTTGTTTGCATTAAAATTTCATTAAAAAGATAATATCAAAATCAAAGGCAACATTGAGGTCGACAACAACGAGATCATCTGTTTATGAGTCCTTTTGATCATTTTGTTCTCACTAAAGATAATATTTATTAACAATTCACGCACATATACGGAAAAAGGCAGCCTTTTCACGCTACAAACCTTAAGCGTGCCGCAATAATAGAATAATTAGCCATAATTTAATTATAATAATATTCACCCCACTCACATTACCATACATTTTCCCAGAGTGCATTAAACCGCCATAATATTCATTGTTAATTCATTCATTAGTCATTAACGCCACGATAACGTATCAGACGTTGGTACTTATAAAGCGGTCATAGTTTCTTGTACTGCTTGCCCCCTACCGGATGCGGCGTGAAGATAGAGCCGCATTAACGATAAAGGTATAATTAAAATGCAGTTTATCTACAAAAGAACTGGCTGTGGATACGGTTTGTGGACAGGAATATGTATAATACTATCTACGAGTGGATTGTGTTACTAGTTTTTCTTGTATGTATATTGGGTAATGTGTTCAACATCAGTGTAAAATTGGCCTTATGTCATTCTGGTTGAACGACATAAATCCATCTTACCAATTTCCGTTCCTTACCTGAAAGGAAACCGAATCAAACAACGCGAGAGAGGAAAAAGTAGCTGTAATGATATCAAAAACTTTTAGCCAGTGCAGCAATGTAAGATAGACGTACTACTTACATAGTTCAATGTTCAGCTTTGAAAGGCTGAGAGGAACTTGAGCTGTACAGACGCCAGCAGGTCAAGCTACCCGAAACTGGCAATTTTTTCCAATCAACCTTGAACCTTAACATTATAGAGATAAAGTTGAAAATCGAATAAAGTAATTTGACAGATTGTAGTAGCTTGATGTGCTGGCGTCTGTACATTAGACGCATCGCATTGATATTTGGTTGAATTTCTTGCAGCTCAAGCTCAAATAGCTTTCTGAAATGGACTGACAGCTTGGAAAAACTGAATTTAAACACCTACTTACTTAATTAATTCTGACATGTAGACTATCCGGCTAAAGACAGACCCTAAAGAACTAAAGAGCTACAGAGTACTAACTTTTCAGCAAAGCAAATTAGGTACTAACACATTTCGTTTTGATCTTAAAATTCTTCTAATCTTTTTAATTTTGTAACCATTTCACATCATAATAAAAGTTCTAAGTGGAAGGGGGATGGGCCGATAGCGCTGTGGCACAATGGTGGGTTTTCACGGCTGGCCGCCTGCGCCCGCGCCGCTGACAGGAAGCGATAATAGCACGCCAAAACAAAGACGCGACGAAGTACGCGAACACACCAGTATGAGCTGTTCCACTGGAGGTGGTGTAGCGTTTTAAGTGGTATTTTAGGGACACTTAAAAAATACTCACACACTTTTTTTTAATCATAAAAAAATCAAATACCGATAGAAATCTCAACGTCTAAACTTAGGTGAAGTGAGCGTGAAGTTAGCTGTCAATCTCAAGCATCAACAGTTCACTTCAATCTAACTTCCCCTATGTTTTCACGGGGAGATTTTTACAGAATATACCGCCCGAAAGTAAAGTTGTATAGTATATGTAATGTAGGTATTCATACTATAAAAGGTGTCTGCCAAACGGAACCATGCAGGTTGGCAGAAAAAATATTCTGGTTCCATTCGAACACTAAGGGCCGATTTTTCTAACGCCATATAATTTTATCGGAGGAATAATTTTGAATTTTTGACAGTTCTTCCATACAAAATCTGTCAGACGTCAATTTTATTTTATAAATAAAAAATATCTGTCGATTGAAAAACTAGCCCTTAAGCGAATTAGAATCATTTAAAAATTGTAGAACGAGTCGATTGTGAGTATGTGATGGAGGATTGTTTTTGTCGGGCTAAATTGACCACGTCTTGTTGAAAATAAATAGATAAAAAACTTTTTTGCAAAAAAAATCAACCGACTTCCAAAAACAACACTACAAAGTGAAAAATAACTTTAATTTCGGAAGTCGGTGTCGTTGGGTTCACATTTTCGTTGTTTGCCACCGACTTCCGAAATCAAAGTTATTTTTCACTTTGTAGTGTTGTTTTTGGAAGCCGGTTGATTTTTTTTGCAAAAAAGATTTTATTTTTCACTTTTAAGTTGTAATTTTTACCAGTAATTTTGGTTTAAAAACTAATGAACCGTTTTTGATGAAATTTCTATGAGATCATTTGGGTAGTATACCCTTTCCAAGAAAAAAAGAATTTTTCAAATCGGTTGGCAAGGGACGGAGTTATGAGCGAAAAAACATTAAAAAAAAGAACCTCCTCCTTTTTTAGAAGTCGGTTAAAAATTCACCAGACCCTTTTTATTGGGAGCTGCTACCTATTGTCCCGGTACTGAAGGGCTCGAGCTCTACAGCAGTAACTACTACTTTATTCTATGGTACTTACTGCCTCTATCACTAACTAAAGAAAGATTTTCAAGAAAATCTGGCAATTTTTTTTAAAAAAGTACCTGGGGCCTTAATGAAGACATGGGCCCGTGCGAAAGTAGTTGATCCCTACTCTTGATGAATTAACTTTTTCTGATAGGCAAAAACCCATCAGGAGTAGGGAAATCGTGGTGCCATTCATTCTTATTTCGGGCCCCATCCATACTAATCTTTTGTTCGTAAGAATAGAATTGATAAAGAGTAGGAACTGGTAGTTTAGTTCAGGGTAGTTATTTATTTATTTACTAACTCAACATCACTATCATTACAGGAATTTCCTAATTCAATAGTGTGGCTGTGGGTAGTTAAGATTCCTTTTCGGGTAACCACTGAAAATCAGCGGTTCATCATGCTGAGCCTTCATGTCACAGTCATGCCGTGCAGCCGTCAACTGTTTCTGCTTTGTGCTCGTGAATAATATAGATAATATATTATTATTTTGTTTTTATTTTTCCTTATTATTAGAATTAATTATCTTTTTGTATGCACGTGTTTCTGTGAGAAATAAACCTATTTTTCTTTATTTCTTTTCTTTCTAGTTGTTAAGAAGTACTGATACAAAAAGGCCCCACATTTGATAAATTCATACCTAGACTAGGCTCGTAGAAGAAAAGAGAAAGGCCTTATCCCACACAACAGACTGTTTTACTATGATTACACTTTTGTACGTCGACCCCTTCTAAAAACTGATTACGCAATCAGTTCTAATTACTTTCTATTAACAATATACAAAAGAAATACAACCCGTTAATTGAACAATACGAGGAAACATCGAGTTATGTTACTTTAAACGTAACAAAAGTTCAGAACAATAGTTTATTACGTTATTACATTCAAAGGGTGCACAATAGTCAGTTGTATAAGTCTCAAGCCCGCCGGGGTGTGGCCACCGGGCCGTTGTAAAATTAACCGGCCCAACGCCGACTTCAAAGGCACCGCCGCCCTTTGTGCTCGCCGCTCCATTGTCTCACACATGTTGTTTTAATACTCTTAATTTCGTGTTGTCATGTTAAAGGTTTATTACACGTAACTTTTAAGCCGTACTACGTGAATTTGAACCTTATTTTTGTAACAATAGATGAAGATTTTGATTAGATGTCGTCATTATCACTTTGATATTGTGATAGCTGTATAGTTCGAGCTGTTTCCTACCTTTTTCTGTTATGATAGAGTTCGTTTTCCTCTGAAGTGTAGAGAGTATTTTTTGTCACTTTTTTTCAGTGTTTATAGCAGTTTTAATAGCGGAAGTGTTAAAAGGGTTCTCTTAGAGAGATTGAAACTGGAGAGGGTGTCCTTTTGATGAGTTATCTATTAATATGTGTGAGGTAGGCAGTTAGTGGGGACACGTTATGTTTCAAACGGAAATATTATGTTTATTATTTAACAGTTTAGTTATTTTTATTTATCCTTTAATTTGTATACTTAGACAATCTTGATGTTTTGATATCTTTTAAGTGGATAGGCAAAGTTGTTAACTTTTCATAGCGATTTTAATTCTAAAGCCCCTAATACAGAACCTTACACAAAACTCAAGCATTACCTACTTAAAAAGTTAAATCTCGTTAAAACGTTAAAGCCATTTCATTGGTTTAAACTAGTTTTAAGAAATGCTTGAGTCTTGAGTAAGTTTCTGTAATACGGCTTTTAGTCTATATCATCTGCCTAGCCTTTTCCCAACTACGTTGGGGTCAGCTTCCAGTCTAACCAGATGCAGCTGAATAGGTACCAGTTTCTTACATGGGGCGACTGCCTATCTGACCTCCATATCCTAGTTACTGGGTAACACAATAACCCTTGGTTAGACTGATGGTTGTCAGACTATCGGGTTTCGGACTTCAGGTCACGACTGTCAAAGATTGTTTGCGAGGGTCATCATAATTTTAAGTCTATATGTAATAAAATCTTAGGTAACAGTTAACAAAGTCAAAGCATTTCAAATGGGAGCAGAAAAGGCACTTTTGAAAGTCAAAATTTACAATAAAATAGAATTGATTCTAGTCGACCCTTCCAAAAAGTAATTTCACAGGAAAAAAATGGGCAGGAACACTAGACGAGCCCAACGCTAACTAGAAGACAGTCTACAATTAATTACAAGCGTATTGCTATAAATTCTTAAATGTCGTTAAGTTCGTTCAACTGCGTAGGTACCTACCAAGTGTTCCGACCAATTAATGCAAATGAAATTAATTGAAACAACCATTTAAATGAAGCAGCAGTTAATTGATATTAATTAAGATTAGCATCAGCAAAGCATTGCCGATGTTATCAGTGATTGTCGATACAAGCACAACGGGAAGATCTTTAATTTATTGCTTTGGAGGAGAAATAATTAAAATTATAACAAATGATGAATCCTACAACTCCCTACTACTGAAGCTCAGGAAAGCATGAAAAATAACTATAGTCCGTTTCTGATGAAAATGTAAACAAATGAACCATGTATCCGTGACTGCTAAATTGTAAAGCTACTTACCAATGGGGTGTTATGATTTGATTATTTGAATATTTAAACCCGAAATTCTTTTAAATCACCTTAATTATAATATAATAATTCATTTATTTTCAGATAACAAAGATCCATTGGGTTAGTAACGGTAGTCTTAACCTATGTTAGTAGTACTTAAATAATAACACCGACAACCTCCATTTGGTTAGTATACACACAACGGAAATGTACTCATCAACTTAAAAATGTACTCATTATACATATATCGGGTTATTATATTATTTGAAGTTAATTTGATAACCTCAATTTTCATCTATGACTTTTCAATAACAATAAATGTTGAAAAAATTGGTGAAACTTCTAAATACAGATGAATACGTGTTAGTGCTCTAACTCTTTAGTGACAGTGCGTAAGCATTTTACCTGAACATCTGTTTTTTTTCATTGGTTATCCAGCAGGTGAGCACAGCCATTGGCTACCGTACACAGCAACGTTGGTGGCAGAATTAACATTGGTAGTAGCACATTGCTGGACGAGCTCGTCCACAAAAAAAAACTACTGCTACTAAGATCTCGCCTTTGACCTTTAGAGCCACTAACCAACCATCTCACTGTAGGCATTAGCCACTCTTGCCACCCATAAAATCCATTCATCCATTCAATCCCTAGGGATTGAATGGATGAATGGATTTTTTTGGCCAATTAGAATGTGGATGTCAATATGGCTAGCCATATTGACATCCACATTCTAATTGGCCTTCTTTTCTCACAGGCCACAGCGCTATTATATACCATACATATATTATGTTTCCACTAAAAATGTATAAGTTGAAATGTTTTAAATGCCCTGACGAATGTCACACTCGAACGACAATACATGTCTGTCCCAAACACCTTTTGTTGCCAAGATGTGGTATTTTACATAACAATTTCAAAAAGTTTGTCAAGGCTGCACTTGATTGTCAACTTTGGAGGAGGGTTTTAGAGTTGAAGTTTGATTGGGTTTGGATTGAAGTGCTGAAGTGTCCATCAGCTAAGATTTTATACTCGTATTATGTTTTGTACTAAAATGTTATGCAGATATGTAAGGGGCCGAGGTGATGTCAACCTGTGAATGCACCATTATTGCTAGCTACTTAGCGAGAATTTCGTAGGAACTGGCTGTCATATTTCACATCTGTAGTTGTTGGGCCAAGTTGGATTAACTGAGGGGCAATTCTCGTAATTTTAAGACCGTTCCCAGTCTGATCTCAGTCTCAATCTGTCAAAAAATACTTCTAATTTCCCTACATTTTGACAAGCTTTTGACATTTGTTTGTCGCCGAGATGACACTGCGACTAGATTTTGAACGTTTTAAATTACGAGAATTTGCCTTCAGATTTCTCCATCGCCAGATAACTTTTATTCGAGTAATAAAATTGACGTTTGACAGTTTTTGTATGAAATAACTGTCCAAAATGATTCCTCGAATAATGTATCAGATGTTTGTTCCAACGCTAGATAATTTTATGCGAGGAATAATTATGAATTTTTTTTTTGGTACTTGCAATGACCTTTCAGGTTTTCAATTTTTTCAATTGCACCTTGTAGAACAGAGACAGAGTCACAGAGAGAGAGACAGAGAGGCAGAGTCTTGATGTATCAAACAGGCTCCCGGGCGGAGTCTCCGGACATGCATTATGCAGTGTGACACTTGGCGACATTCAACATTGTCACGGCGCCACCACGCTACCATTCCCATTTTTAACTCCCAGGGCTGCCACGGAACAGAACTAGTTCATCATCATAATAGTTTATGAAGGAAAATGTCGTGAAGAAAGTTTTGGGTATGAATGTGGATGGCTATAAGAGTTGCGGAAGAATCAAAGAAACGATGGATGGACTGTGTGACCCCTGTCCTCCTGGGGAGTTTGTTGCTCCACTTCTTCTTCCCAGCGAAAGCACTAGGAAGTGGTGAAGGGCGGGGAGTTTTGGGGGACTGTCTTTTGTAATTTTGACGTTCGAAAATTGCTGATTCTCAGGCTAATTTGAATACTTAAATGACTTGATTTGATTTGACTAGAAAGATAATGTAGACAAAGTTCGACGGCAGGGTTGGCGCAGTGGTTAAGCGATTGACTGCTGCGCTGTGTGTCGCGGGTTCGATTCCCGCACGAAACAAATATTTGTATGATCTACATGTATTTGTTCCGAGTCTGGGTGTTTTTCTATCTATAATATGTATGTATTATAAAAAGAAAATGTATTTATGTAGTTTATCAGCCATCTTGTTACCATAACACAAGCATTAGGTTGCTTAGCTTGGGACTAGATGGCGCTGTGTGAAATGTCCAGGGATATTAATTATAAAGGGTGAATATTCAGATGACGACAAATAGAGAAGTGTGAAAGAAGACATGTTGAGCCGACCCCAAATGAATTGGGATTATAAAGGCAGGAGAATGATAATGAATAGAACAAAATCGGTATCACAAATGTAAAATTCATAGCTTTTGTAGTACATACGGTATTTTACTTCCAGGGGGTCAGGGGGTCCACCTCCTTCTGCGAAGCAGTCATACTAGCGAAGGAGGTGGCGGGGTGGGCGAGGGAACGCACATTGCGCACCTCACGCCTCAGCCGCCGCGGGAGACGCTCCGGGCGTCGGGAGCCGCGTGACGACTCCCGGCCACCGTAGGCGCGGGCCTGCGGGCGGAGAGTAATGGGTAGCTCTCCGTCCGATCAGGACTAGGCCCGTGCCGGACGGCGTGTACGTGTTCCACGCGCGCCTCAAAGAGATGTCAGCAAAAGCGACGGGGCCCCATAGGGCCGAAGCCTGCCAGGGTAGCGGGAACATCCGAAAGGGTTTACCGCTGCCCTGGAACATAAAGGGCTGAGGAAGGAACACGGGTGGGTTTTAGTCAGTAAGAGTTTGACACTCCCTTCTGCTCCACCCAGAGCGGGAGGAGTCATTTGATGATTTCCGATACTCAAAAAAAAAAAAAAAGGGGTTCAGGGAGTCAGTTCAGAGGTCACCTAGATAGGAAGGCTTAGCGCTAAAACTCTGGAGTGGACTTCAGCTTATGCCGTATATCGAAGAGAAGCTCAGATCTGCCCATTGAATCACAATGACCAGCAGCCTAATGGCTTAAAACTCTTTCGATCACAATCTGAAAAATTTTGAAGGATATTTCTAATTTATTGCTTCATGTGTTCGAAAAATTGGTCTGCTCAACAACGTAAATAACGCAATGAATGTTGTTGAACTGTCAAAATGAAAAGACATTGCTACTGTTAGTGTGTTACGCAATCACCCCGCGGATAGATAGATAGGTAGGATAGGTAATTAGGTACAGACGCCAGCAGGTCAAGCTACCCGAAACTGTCAAATTTTCCCAATCAACCTTGAACCTTAATGACTTAGCGATAAAGTTGAAAATCTATTAAAGAAATTTGACAGATTGTAGTAGCTTGATGTGCTGGCGTCTGTACCTATTCTCTATTGTACTGGTGCACTATAACATAGTACACTTACATTACATAATACAACAAAATCCAAAATTCAAGCTGCATATCCTCAAGGCTGTTGCAACATATACCTAGTTCCTCCTCATTCCACAAGCGAAAACCTTGAAGAATAGACCAAATTACCATAAAAGTGCGGGTGGCATGTTCCCCCCGCGCCCCCCGCAACGACCCGCGGCGGCCATGACACCATTTGAATTACAAAACAAGGTATTGTGAACGGGAGCATGGAAACTGTACGGTTACAATACCGGGTTGACGTCGAGGTTTTAAACCTGTTTGAGGACTTAGGTGATGACATGATTGATCTGTGATTCCTTTTAAGAGCTGATCTGACCGATATTGATATAAATTATGCGGGGTTTAGGCTTTTTGTGGCAAGCAGCCGCCTTTGGAGCCGCTCCATTTTTATTTGGAAGCAGATTCCGATTTTTTGCCATTTAGCCATACTTTACTTAAATATAAAGCATCTCGGAGTTCGGACTTCAAAGGCCATGTAATATTCCATTAAAATGACAAAATCCAAAGGAAATAAAAACAGTTAATTACAACACCAACTCATGCCACAACAAACATAAAAATACATTAATGTTCACATTAAAAAACTCAACAAGAACTTGTAATTAGACATTCATTGCCATAAAAAGATCAAAACAGTTTGAATACAAGTCACAAACGGCATCAACATGCATTGTCTAGTGAAGTAGTGATAAATAAAGCGCGGTCGACTCTTGCGCAGCGGGGGGCGGAGTTAACACCTACTCGCGCTGCAGGGCGCCAAGCGAGAGGAGTAATAAAATGGAAAGAAACGCCGCGTGCGTGTGACAGCTTATCAAACTGATATCACTGGTTGTGATTCACAGTTTTGTTTAAAATTCGCCAATAAACTTGATTGTGCGGTGACCGAGCAGTGGTGCCATGGAAACATGGCCGGGACTTGTGAGTTGTGGGTTCGAATTCGAACCTAGCACTTTATTTATTTATTTTATTATTAGCCATCACTGCTGGGTGGATCTTTGACAGTCGTTACGGGTAGTCAGAAGCCCGAAAGTCTGACAACCAGTCTTACCAAGGGGTATCGTATTACCCACACCCAGTAACTGGGTTGTGGAGGTCAGATAGGCAGTCGCTCCATGTAAAATACTGGTATTCAGCTGCATCCGGTTAGACTGGAAGCCGACCCCAACATAGTTAGGAAAAGGCGAGGCAGATGATGATGATGATGACTGTTGGGTAAACGCCTCCCTACTCTCTTTCCACCTCTCTCTGTCCAGAGCTGCCAAGGACCAATCCTTTTTTTATAAAGGAGTCCAGCGGATCCCGCCATCTCCATCTCGGCCTGCTACGATGTCGTTTGCCATTAAGACAAGCACTTTCCTTGTGTACATTATGCTCTCATAACGGTGTAGGAATACATCGTGAGCGGAAACTTCCCTTGAACCAAAAAATCAAAGAAATGTGACATCCACCGACCAGCACTGGGCCTGCGAGGTGGATTACAGTCGACAAGCGCTCACAGAGAGCAGGCGTGTGTCCAGCAGGAGAAAATTATAAGCTGATTATGCGTGTGCAGTGGCTGGTGATGACCAATAGTTCAACTGATAGAGCTTACTATGACTACGTGACACGAGTTTTACTCGGCAACGTCCAAGCAATGATTGGATATATCTGTTAATTTGGTCAATAGTCGGAATGGTAATGAAAGATGACGCACGCAAAAGTTTTCTTCTTCCTAAAGCTACTACTTCTTCTTCGTCTTCGTGTCGCTGTCACGACTGCATTTTATATCATGTTTGCCTAAAACTTCGCCAATCCCACGGCGTTGTCAGTGGCAGCGCGGAGTTCACTTTTACAGCATGATTTGGGAGACAGAGGGCAGGAGAGGAGGTGGAGCATGGTTTGCGACATAGCTCCACGAAAGCTACTTACAAAACATATGACAAATAAAAAAATTCTTTGTGGTATATTTTCTGAGCTGCACTCCTTCAACAAGAACTGCTCCTTAGCAGCTTTGAGCAGAGCTAATATGGCTAATAACTAACTTTGTGGTATAAAAACTCGTTGATTCGGTTCAAAAACTAGCTGAAATTACTCGTAAATACCACGTTGTAAGTGTAAGCACAATGCATGTCCACAGATGTCGTTTATTAACAGAAAATAGCTTCATTTTGCACAATTACTGCTACAACATTCGACACAATGGATGCCTTTTTTAAACAAACAATTGTCACCACAAGTAATTGTGCAAAAACTTGGAGAATGGAGATGGAGACAGTGGGTTCTGTACTTTTTGTTAATTAAGTTTACTGAGAGTCCAGTGGCATGGTAGTCCTTGGCCAAGGATGACTGATGATGACTTATTAAATTCCAGTTCGTAGATTAGTTTTTTTTTTTTGTTTTATTTTGTTTGAATATCGATACCTATCACGTCTATGTAGATTCTTCAGCTAATTTAATTTGATTCTGTATTTTGATCGCTAGCTCAAGCTGGCCCGGCAGGTGTGTCTGTAACTATCAGGCTACCAGGGAACCTACTGCCCCGACAAGCATCCGACACTAATCTGTAGTGGTTAAGGATTTAGTTTGTGCCAAAATTTGTGCAACATCATGACGCCAATCCGCCTTGAGCCAGCGTGGTGTGCAATACTCATGCATCCTCTGTATAAGAAGAAGCCCTTGCCCTGCTGTGGGACAATAATCGGCCAGTATTATTTTATGACTCATGGCTTTCATTTTACCCTAGGAAGGGAAAACATAAAGAAGTGGATAATTAGATCTAGCGTATTTTTACAATTGGAACGAAGTTCCTTATCGCGCGTTGCGAAAGGGGGCTAGACGGAAAAAATTAAGACCAAAAGTTGGAACGACACTTTTTGTTATAGTTGTAAGCCGTGCGGCGTGCGCGTGTTTCTCTGTCTGTCTCTCTCTCTCTCTCTCTCTTATAGAAAGCAAGCCAGTTATACTTCGTTCCATTCGGGTGTCCCTTGACACCTCTCAAGTTTTTTTTCTTTTCTTTACGGAACCCTGAAAACAAGTGAATAATGAAACAGTAACACCACTTTGTAAAGTTGTAACGGATAGTCGACGAGCTGTTGACTTGATCTTTGTGACAACCTGTTGAATGCCGTAATTACAGACACAATCAAAAAGCCATTGTGTCTCGCGTAGATCTACGTTCGAAAGGTAAAACGATACGAAAGGTTAAAGAAGAAAGAAAGAAAGAAGAAAAGAAACAAGAAAGACATTACGAGTTTATTATTATTAAATTAATGCAAAAACTGGTCGTAAAAGGGTGCCTTGTTGATTAACATAACATCACACTTGTAGTCCTCGAAGGTGTCAGACAGAGGTGCTAAATAACTAGCAGCATGTAGGTATTCTGCTAGTTATATTCAAGTCCCATGTACGGACGCCAGCAGGTCAACCTACCCGAAACTGTCAGATTTTCCCAATCAACATTGAACCTAATGGTTTAGCAATAAAGTCTAAAATCTATTAAAGAAATCTGACAGATTGTAGTAGCTTGATGTGCTGGCGTCTGTACTATGCATAATCAGCTTATAATGTTCCCATGTATAATGTGCCCTCGTTCTATGGGCCAGTTGGCGAATTTTTGGTTCTAGGACATGCCGGTTTCCTTCACTCTTTTTGGGAGCAGCAGCAACACTCTGCTTGGGTTCAAACCTCCACGACCTACAACTTGTACCTATCTAAGTTGCGACCGTCACCACTGGCTCACCACTGCTCATGTTCGAGTATGAGGCGAGCAATTGATTGCAATTTATTCGATTGCAATCAGCCGGACACATCTAACCAGAAACTGGCTGCTACTGAAATATTCCTGATGAAAACATTCAATACATAACATTTTGCCCGACCTGGGAATCTGACCCAGGACCTCATGCTCAGCAGTAGCGCTTGCGACCACTAGACCAACGAAGCAATGAAATGTAATACCTACCTTTATTCATAACTGCGCCCCGCAGTTTCACCCGCATAAACTTCGATCCCGTGGGAATATCGGGATAAAAAGTATCCTATGTGTTAATCCTGGCTATAAACTATCTGTGTACCAAATTTCATCAAAATTGGTCCATCCGTTTGGGCGTGAACAATTAACAAACATACACACACACACACAAAATTTCGCCTTTATAATATTAGTAGTGTGATATGAAAACGTTTTGTTTCTTCAACGGTAAGTAATTTTAGTTTTTTAAAACAAAAAGTACAGACCCATCAAGACACATCAAGTTACCCGAAACTGTAAAATTTTCCCAATCAACCTTGAACTTAATGTTTAAGCGATAAAGTTAAAAATCTATTAAAGGACAGATTATAGTAACTTGATGTGCTGGCGATGGCGATGACGTTTATTTTTAGTGACGCTGCCTTTGTAAGTGCAACGTAGGTAATTACTTTGTGTCCCCTAAGGCTAAGAGATTGGTCTTCAATACCTGTGCCTAGAGGGGCCTGTCTGAAGTGAAAGTTCAATCGTTGAACGTCGAAAAAAATAGAAAAAAAAACAAGTTTAAGTCTGACAGCAGACTAGACAAAGGTGTTACTTTCTGCATTCATTCATGAAAATAAACTTTTGTACAAAAAATACAAAAAACAGCCGCCACTATAAGACCGCCCATTCTCGATTTTGTAGTGTTTGATTTATTTTTTTGTTATGTATTGTTGTAGTATACAATAAAGTATTGTATAAATAAATAATCGACTTTATCCAAAATCCTAGCCTAGTCTTTTCCCAACTATGTTGGGGTCGGCTTCCAGTCTAACCGGATGCAACTGAATACCAGTATTTTACATGGAGCGACTGCCTATCTGAAGTACACAACTCAGTGGGTAATACGATACCCCTTGGCGTACCAAGGGGTAGCCAGAAGCCCGAAAGTCTGACCACTATCTTAACTGGCTGTCATACTTTCGGGCTTCTGGCTACCCCTTGGATACCCCTTTGCTGGGCTGTCAATGATCCACGAATGACAGCTAGTTAAGCTGCTTTCCGATGTACGGCCCCTCCATATATCGGAAAGCACGTCTTAGTACGAAAAGATGGTCACCCATCCACGGACCAACCGCGGCAAGCGTAGCATAACCTGATCAATCGATGGATGTTATAACTAAGCCACAAGATACATAATATTATTATAAAGTGAAGCACACACCGTCTCGAATTTTCAGCTTGTACAGTATACATTGGTCAGTTTTTCTGAGTCAGAGTCACTCCAGCGTGCGTTCGTCATAGTTTTTACGTCAGCGCTCCGCCGCCGGCATTCCGCTCAAATTATACCGACCGTATGGACTGACCATCAGTTTGGAGACATCGAGGATATTTTAGGATTTACTAGTATTATGATACCAGTCTTAACCAGCAGTGGGTTGATGCAGCTGTTAGCCTGCTTATCAGTCTTACCAGGGGGAATCGTGTAATCGTGTGTTGTTACAGTAACTGGGTTTCTGGAAATCAGGAAGGCTAGGCAGTCGCTCCAGGCAATCATGTACTGGTGTTTAGCTGCATCTAGTGATTGGATGCTGACCCCAACATAGTTGGGAAAAGACCTGGCTGATCGTGATAGGACCTTGGACAGAAAAAGGGATAAGTAGTTTTACCCGTCGAATTCTCACAGTTACAATTTAACAAACTTGTGTCCTGAGGCGGATCGGACTTCCAAAAGGACCACGAAATGTATATAATGTGTGAAATACCCTGCAGGACGACGGTTCCTTGGCGTCTGACACAGTTTGCAACGGGAGTCTCCCGGGTTTCCTGGTAGAGGCGCTGTCGATTTTAATAAGCTCTGCTTGCTTTTTGGTCGAGCTGCAGAAGATGTAACTCCAATCTGGTAAAGTGGGACTGCCTCTATAGAACGGCAGGGTGTGGATATCGTGCTATATCGCAAACCATGCTCCACCTCCTATCCTGCCCTCTGTGTCCCAAAACCTGCAGTGAAAGTAACCTCTGCGTTGCCACCGATGACGCCGTAGAAGTGGCGAAGATCTGGGCCAACATGATCTGAGAAAAGTCGTGCCAGCGACACGAAAAAGAACTTAAAACAGATATAACAGGTATCTTATTGAAAGAGTTTATGAAACACATAATGAGTCCAGTCTATTTGTAAACGCAATGAACGATCTTCGAGAAATGTTATAAATAGATAATAGTCCCATCATTTTCTGTCTAGCTTTTTCCCAACTATTCTGGGGCCGGTTACCTGGTTACTAGTATTCAGTTCTACTGCATCCGTTAAGTCTAGTCTCAACGGATGCAGTAGAACTGAATGCCAGTAACCAGGTAATCCACACACTAACATGGAGCAAGGCATTAACTTATCTGACCTCCACAATCCAGGTACTGTGCTAACACAATATCCCTTGTTAAGACTGTCAGACTTTCGGACTTCTGACTACTTTCTACTACTGTTGATAATCTTCGAATTACAACCAACAGCTGAACGGCGTAAATAAATTCTAGTTTGCAGTGGGTACTACCTAAATCAGGACAAATAAAGTTTCTAATCTCTCTTCTCATTAAAAGCTCTACGTCGTTTCAATCAGAGATTTGTAATTAATATTGTAAAGTAGATACTTAGTTTACATTCTGATAATATAATTAAGTACTCGGCATTTTACATTGGCAGCTGCAATGTTCCAGCTGTCACTAACGTAATATTATCATGTATGTAATTAATTCTTATAAGTCAATCAAGTCAGTTTAGAAACTAGTTCGGTAGTATCTTAGTAAAAAAAGTCATGAAGAGTCGTGTTTTTGAATGCTACATAGAACTGGTCGATGTGGCGATGCTTGGGGAAGGTCTCTGCCCAGCGGTGGACTTCTTTTGTTGGGATAAAAACGACACTACAAAGTGAAAAATAACTTTAATTTCGGAAGTCGGTGTCGTTGGGTTCACATCTTCGTTGTTTGCCACCGACTTCCGAAATTAAAGTTATTTTTCACTTTGTATGTCGTTTTTGGAAGTCGGTTGATTTTTTTTTGCAAAAAAGTTTTTATTTTTCACTTTTAAGTTGTAATTTTTGTTTAAAAACCAAACTACTGAACCGTTTTTGATGAAATTTCTATGGGACCAAAATTTCCAACAAAAAAAGAATTTTTCAAATCGGTTGGCAAGCGACGGAGTTATGCGCGAACAAACATTAAAAAAAAATATAAAAAAAATACATACATCCGAATTGAGAACCTCCTCCTTTTTTGGTTAAAAATAATGATGATGATGCATGCTCATCATCATCACATTTTCTTATTTCATCTTCTCTTTCAATTGGTGTATTGTTGTTTTCTTTTAATTTAACTTCTTTTTATGAGAAAAATCTAGCTTTAGCCCGCGTTTTCGAGCGCGTGTATTTTGTTTTTAAATATCCCGGGTGAAAAATAGCCTGTCGTTCTCTAGGTCCCAGGCTACCTAACCGTCTTTCATAACGATCGATTTAGGGCTGATTTTTCAATCGACAGTAAATTTTTATTCGTGGAATAGAATCGACGTCTGACAGTTTTTGTACGGAAGAACTGTCAAAAATTCAAAATTATTCCACAGATAAAATTATCCGGCGTTGGAAAAATCAGCTCTTATTGGATTACCCGTGAAAAGGTAACAGACAGGCAGTATAACTTTCGTGTTCACCAACACATACAGGGGGTCTACTCCGAAGTAGTATCGGCCGAATGTTCGGCCGTTTCCTGCTACGAAGTTACTATTTGTTTCGGTCGGTTCCCATCCTACACTCTTTCGAATATTGACTATGGTCCCGACCCAACTGAGCCGATCCGAACATTTTTCGCATTTTTCAATAATCTTCGGTTCGGCCATGTGTCGGTCCGATCCGAACATTCGCACTTTACACTTCGGAGTAGGCCCCCAGATTACATTACAACCGATCGATTCTGTAAAAATCTCACCGTGAAAAGTTAGGTGAAGTGAGCTTAGAGTGAGCTGTCAATAGCGTCAATCCCTAGCATTAGTTGGAATGACAGCTCACTCCACGCTCACTTCACCTAAGTTTTCACGGTGAGGTGGTTACAGAATCGCACTGCAGATCTAAATTGATGGATGTATAAAAGCTGTTATCTTACTACATCGTCTAGACTAACTGACATAATGCATATGACTCACTCCAAAAGTCTGTATACATCCCGTCTCTCATGGTCACTCGCCCGCAGGTCCGTCCTCTGTTTTTGTTGTCCCTGGCAAATTCACTTAATTGTGTCTGCGACCCCGCGACACGCCAGTCTCGCGGTAATTGCGCAGGAGCAGGCTTCGCAAATAGCCTTTTTGGCCTCTCCCCGACAGGCCACGGCTAATGGGGGCGGAATAGCCGCCTCGGGATGTTTGACAATCGAAGTTTTTGTTAGTACGTGTTTAATTGCCAATAATTATGCAGTGAAGAGTTATTAGGAATTGGTTTTTTGGTAATATTATGTAGTGTTGTGAAGAAAGATTCATCATTTGTCGGTTTATGTTATAGGTTTGTAAATGACTGTAGCTAGGACTATTGTCGTGTAGCGACAAGGAAAGCTAAGCTTATAAGTTAAGGATTAAAAGAAAGGGAGGTAGAAGACAAAGATATATAATTATAAGAAAAGGATGGAGATGGACTGAAGAGTGGTGTGTAGTATGTGGAGGTGGGGTGTATGAGTGAGGATGCGTGATAGATGGGTTGAGGAGGCTGAGGTGAAGATTCAGGTGGGTTGAGGAAGTAGTCGCGAGGCAGGTGCTGGCGACAGGGGCAGGTACAGCTGCCGATCCACGATCAGGAGCAGGAACAGGTGATGACAGGTGCTGGCGCGTGGCGACACGGAGGACACCCGTAGCAGGACCCACGCAGCAGGCCAGGACGCAGCACAGCAGCAGGAGAGAGAGGCACGGCGGAGACGCTGTCAGCCCGCCAGGTGAGGACAGGAGGGCCCACGCAGCAGGCCAGGACGCAGCACAGCAGCAGGAGAGAGAGGCACGGCGGAGATGCTGTCAGCCCGTCAGGTGAGGACAGGAGGGCCCACGCAGCAGGCCAGGACGCAGCACGGCAGCAGGAGAGAGGCACGGCGAAGACGCTGTCAGCCCGCCAGGTGAGGCGGCCCTCGGGTGAGGCAGCCCTCAGGTGAGGCGCGGCCCAATAGATGAGGTAGCCCTCTTCACGGAGGACGGAGGACGGAGGCGTAGGCAGGGTCCGTCAGGTACCGGAGCGGAGAGGTACGCTAGGTATTCCCGGGATAGGTGACCCTGGAGTATCAGGCTCCTTGTAGTGTTCGCTTTAGAGGCGAAGCCAGAACTGATCCTTGTATTGCTTGGATCAATAAGGTAAACTCGTAGAATAACATTATGTAGAAAATATGAATTTGAGATAGGAACGTAGCCAGTAATTCTTTTACGTGAGTTTGCATATCAAATCCACTAAAAAGATACAGGCCGGTAAGAATTTGAAAGGTACGTTGCTATGGCGACGTATTAAACGTCGTTGTCAAAGCTGTCATAATAAAATATATTACAATAAAATACAATAAAATCTATAGTTATTTTGTATTAGAAGTATAGTGTTTATAGGAAAAATGATATCCATCAATGTGGGCGAAACTACCAACCCTTGGATGACACTAAATCGTCGTAGACTCATGTTAAAGTTGGAAGCTGTGTCTGTGTACCGATTGTGGATAGAACGTGTCGTGAGGAATAATCAGATCAGCGCCTAACGGTCACAGAATGCTTGTTCTGACCTTGAGGAATGATTGAAGGTAACTGTGAGTATATACATTATGTTACACTATGACTACCAGCTGATGACTGCCAGTGCCTTTTCTGGACACTTATTTTTGATACATTGCTAGCCAACAGTTAGATGGTGTCGAAATTTTGATTGTGAAAAAAATTTATTAGGTAAATCATTATAAGCTGCTAATTATTAGGTGTAATAAATAATTAGCATTTCAGAATAAGGAATTTCGGTCAGTTTTATCCTAATCGGTGAAATTGTTTAGTATGACTTCATTACATACAATAAAAGAAATTCAAATCACCGAAAATATCCACAAGCCACAAGTCCTTGATAGAGCCGGCACATCATTCTCAGGGGATATAATTACGTCATAACTAAAAGTACGGTAGGTCACAGGTCAGTGGTAACAAAACGAGCATAAGCTGACCTTTTATTCTATAGGAACTCCTTATGTCGCCAGCACATCAAGCAACTCAATCTGTCAAATTTCTTCAATAAATATTCAACTTTATCGCTAAAGCATACAGGTTCAAGTTTTATTGGGAAAATTTGACAGTTTCGGGTAGCTTGACCTGCACCTGGCGTCAGTACTACACTAGGCTTAGCCCCAGCAGTCTCGACATTCATAGCGATCGCTTTACGACCGAATTCGGTCCCAAAGTCCTGTCACTCCATACATTTCTCCAGTCAATTCGGGACTTTGCGACCGAATTCGGTCGTAAAGCGATCGCTATGAATGTCGAGACTGCTGGGGCAGCTCAAAGTCAAAGTGTTACCACAGACACGATGTGCACACACACAACAACCCCCTTAACAACCCCTGGCTACGGTTCCAGTCAGTTACTCTTAGTAATTACGGTCATTGTCGGTCATTGCGTCATTGCAGTGTAGTTATAGTAACGTAATAGTAAAAACAAACCATGTAACATGTCATACATCAACGACTCGATGCAGCTGCTACTGATGTGTGAAAACTTGCTAAAGGATCGTTAACTTTGAAATATATCCGTATTGTCTTTAATATGGATGTGTCATGGCTTCTGTCATTTCGCATTGCAAAGACCATACAATAAGAATTAATGTGTGAAATAATATAAACGTAAATAACAATGAATACCTACCTAATTTATTAAGAAAAATAACTAAATTATATCCTACCTAACTTAATTAAAACTATTCACAAACTAAATAAGTATAGCGTCGAAAAATTCATCCGCAACGCTAGAGGCTATAGGCGATGGACAGTTTTTGAAAAGTTAGGTACAATTTAGTATTAGCAGTTACACAGATCGATAAAAATCGCAGACCTTCATGCAGCGGGCGATCGCCAGCGACTGAATATTTTCACGGTCGATTTTAGTCATCCCCTGCGACAAAAGTCGAAAACTACTTTGAAACTAGCGATTTAATTCACCTGTGGCCTAGCCAAATTGCCTGGCCTGGCTGGCGAGAGTGAAAAGTGGCGAAATGCCAATCCAAAAAAAAAAGCCGAATTGCCATTTAAACGGCTAGTGCGGCTATAGTAACCTGTGTAAAGCCCAGTTTCCTTCAAAATCCTTTCCGGATTGTGATAAAAAGCGTGTTACATAATTAGGGTGCTGTACCTACTGAATCGGAGGAATAGGTAGGTATCTATGCCGCGAACCTGAAGGATGTCATTCATCATAAGCGACGGGGCCCGATAGGGCCAAAGCCTGCCAGGGTAGCGGGATCGTCCCGAAAGGGTTACCGCTGCCCTGGAGCATAAAGGGCTAAGGAAGGAACACGGGTGGGTTTTAGTCAGTAAGAGTCTGACACTCCCTTCTGCTCCACCCAGAGCGGGAGGAGTCATTTATGATTTCCAATCCTCAAAAAAAAAAAAGGATATCATTCATAGATAACTTGTCAAGGACTTCCTTGCTAAAAGACACGCCATCTGTCTAAAACATGCCTTATATGACTCCCTATCCATAAGTAATCAATACACAGCACGTTTACCATTGTCACCACACTTCACACCTCCTTTTAAGTCATCAGAGTCGGCGACTGCGCCGGTTGATGTACTGTCGGCGTTTGTCATCAAAGTGACATTAATATTCGTCCAGTATGTGTCTTCCTGTGGAACAATTGGGCGACATGAATTTGCATTTGGCGTGAATCGCAGTACGCTGCGCCTGCGCACCGCCGCCATATCTGACGTTTTAATTACGATTCTGTAGTGTATGCGGGTGCTGTGTGGTATAACTGGGAGCGATTTGGTCTTTTTTTAGGATTGAACTGAAGTTACATAGATTTGACAGACATATTTTTTGTAAGTAAAAAAAAGAAACGAGATTTCATTAAAATATTTCAAATATCATCATTAGAACTTGATGTAAGGGTTAAGAAGAACTATAAGAGAAAACTAAATGTAAACCATTTGAAAATCTACATGAGGATGCTTTAGCCCCTATAATATGGTTACCTACTAAACAACTTCTATACAACTCATTTATGACCAAAGTAATACAGTCTTATAAAAGCTTCATTGGTAAAAAAAGTCTGGAAACTGTTACAGAGCTGCTATAGAACTATAAAATTTAAAAAAATATTTTTAATAAACGCGCCGTCAAAATTGAGTTACCTTGAATGTATCTGATCCACCACCGTCACCTCTAACCCCCCCTCCCCCTCCGCTGATCTACCACTTTAACATTATCCTAAAACTTGTTTTACCAGTGGGCTGTAGGTCTGTATAAAATATTAAATTTATTTATAAGAAGGCGTTTTGCAACATGACAATGAAAACCCGCTCCTCGCTCTCAGTCAAGCCGTAACCCTCACCCCACAGTCCACGCATGCGTCCTTAATTAGGCATTCCCGCGGCGTCCGGCCGGCGTACGCGCACCGTGCAGGCGGCGCCTTTGACACCGCGTCGCGCCGTCCCGCTCGCACAATGCAACTATTCATGCCGACCCACCAACATAAACAGACCTCCTCAACTCTTTCAATATCAAACAGTGTGTCTAACAGATAGAGATCAAGATATATTTGACGAGATAGCTGAGGAAGATACCGATACCGTTAATAGATTTTAGGCTTTGTGTTATTGAAATAAGGCTGAGATTCTGTTGTGTGTTTTGCAAGTATCAAAGGTGTTATTGGAGTGATGTAATGAAGGGACCTAATTATGTATTCTACTTGGGACGCCGCTGTACTGAAAGATAAAGGCACGAGCGGAAAGGATAGCGCTGTCTCTTTCATTCCGCACTTCAGTATCTTGACATGAAACTTGAAATTGAAGTCTTTATTTTAACGATATCTTTAAAAAAACTTCAAACGATTCCTGTTAATTGAAAAGTCAATCAACAACAGCAATTAGTGAGCTGACTGATATTTCTAAACTTTAATGGATTTTTAATCGCAACAAAAAAACTTAATAGTCTTAAAAAATACCTAATCTTATAAAATAGTATGTTATTAAGTTAATTGACTATCATAAAAGACAGTCATTTATATCAACGAAATTCTATTATTTGTAACTACTTCAATTAAAACAATAAAAATGAGCCCAATGACAAGTTCTATGAAGTCTTGACCTTTCCATAAAACATGACTTGAAACCATTAGTCAATTTCACGGCACTCGCGAATTAAATTCAATAGAAGGACAACATCGCAGTAGGTGGCACTTAATGAACTGTTGTCAGTGAATAAATTACTATAATAAATTCTCTTATACTATAGGAGGCCATTTTTTATTAAAATTGTTGTTTAGGAAAGGTAATAAAGTCTGACTTGTCCTAGATGATATTTGTCACAATTGTCTCAAGGTGTCTTTATTTTGCAATAAAAGAAAGAGCCGTAATAATAGGCAAAATGTACAACTTTCGCTGTATTTTTTTATATATCCTTTACTCCGTTATACAGGAAGGAGAAGTTCAAAGTTTATGGAAAACTTGTCTTAAGAATATGACGGCTGTATAAAGGCTTTTAACACCACCTTTGTCCGGCCATGAACTGATCTAATCCTCTGTCTGTAAACTCTCACCAACAACATATTACAGTATGTAGCTTACATCAAGAACATGTACCCCACAACGTAGTAACGTCGAAGCTTTGTAATAAAATTTTAGAACCTCTCAATTACCAACACTTTTATTGCAGCAATTTCGTAAAATAAAATCCAACCTCATGGGCAGATACACTTAATTTTATACGTTCTTCATTGTTCCATCTATCCCACTTCCTCCCGATCAAAAGACAGAGACGGCTAAAATTACTCCCACTGATTGCAGTGAGCCGTACACGAATTAGGCCCTTTTCGTTTTTTTCTTTTCATCTTAATGCCCTGTTCATGCGTTCAGACCTTTTATCGGAACATATGCATGTTTCTGAACGCACCGGCGGCCGACCGGTTTCGTTCCTTTGCCTTTGAATTGAAACGCCGCGCCGCGTTCGAAATTTGAATCAGTCTGCGCCAAGCTAGAGTTGGGGAAGGACGCGCGCTTGTTTTTGAACAAAATAAAATATGTTTACGATTGATCAGTGTTTACAAACAGTGATTTTGTGACTGAGTTAGTTGAATATGACATAATATACTAGTGCTACTTATTATTTGTGAATTATATACTATGGCTCGGATTTTTTGTTTTCTCCTGCTTGTGTGGCTGGTGTCTGCTGACCAGGAAGAGGTCGAAGGTGGCAAGTGCGAGAGGATCAAGCTGCCACTATGTCAGGATTTGGGATACAATTGGACTGCCATGCCTAACCTGATGGGACACAAAGACCAGAAGGAGGCTGAGGAAGCGGTAAGAGAAACTTTTGATAAACAAAACTATAAAGACACCAATCTTAGCAATAAAATGATACCAATGCCAATGAAGTTTTAAGAAATGTAGAGCAAGCAAATTCGTTTTCTGAATACAAATATCACAAATATGAAATAGCAGCAGTCGTATTAAACTTTAATGATAAGCATAAAGTTAAAGAGGTAATAATCGTAACGCAATTTCCTGCGAACTCTTTGGAATCATTAAATTTTACAATTGCCTTTGGAACAAAAAGATAATTATGAGAGAGCGAAGAAAACATACTCGTAGCTTTAGAGAATATTAACGTTCTTGTCGTACAAAGTAGAGGGTTGGCCATGTTTCAAGTTTTATGGCATTCTGTATCATATGTTAGGGCCACCCCATTGTTATCAGTTGATTTACGATGGATAGTAGAATAGATTTTATGGTTTGTAAAACTGATATTGGACGTGTAATGTGCGATGTTTCGGAGGGTTCTATTGTTGACTTTCACTAAAACATTGTCTACTGTATGAAGGGTGTCTTTCAAATTGATCGCCATTTTCGCCCTTGCTTTACAGTTTCACACAAGAAGTTTTATATTTTGTTTATTATTTATTAAAACTTCTTAGATTCTAATTTAAAATTCCGTTCAGGAGTTGTTTACCATTTTAAAACCAGATGTTTTATCACATTAACATCACCAGCGGCTACCTCAATTGTTGCCTCTTTTGGAATTATGACATCAGGCAAAAAAATCTCAAGTTGTAAAATTATAAAAAGTCCGTTGATAATCTAATTCTTGTCCCATATAAAGTCTTCGCCATTGTTTACGCGATAAATCGTAAAGTGTGGGCGTCGAACGACAGACGTGAGCGATAAGGGGCAGCAAATAGCGTCCTCTTATCACGCGGCACATCAAAGGCTCGATCTTATATCGCCGCCGCCGCGCTAGTCGCGCGAGCCTGCTCTGTTCGTACCGCAACCACGACACACCTGTTGAACCACATAAATTGCCTGCAAAAAATTCGACGATTGAAGTTTCTTTAATCCAGGTCCCTCGCGCCCTCTCACCAATAATTCCGGTTTCAAAGCTGTAAACATACGATATTGCAAATTACACAGGATTAATAACGTTAGTATGGCCGCATTAAATCAATAAACACACTACCGGCACTTTCATACGTGTACTATCGCTGATAGTGATATCTTTACAGCGGCATAACGCAAGAGCAACCATTTATTTTTATTTATATCCCTTATCGAATCGGTGCTATCTTTGCCTTAAGTGCCGATGTGTATCGGTTAATGCCACCTTATCGGCGGCATCGCTTTAAACCTCAATATATCTGATATCTTTAGTTATATTTGAAATTTGCTAAGTCGATAGTGCAAGACGATTGCTGATGTTTTGTCATCACTTATAGTATTTCTAACACCTTCTAGTACTCCATCCATATAGTAGAGTTTTACGTTTTCGTTGGTATCTGGACAATCTAGTCTCGCTTTCAACTCACCGCTTTTAAATTGTACGCTAATTAAGTGCCCTATTAGAATTCTAATTGGCAGCGGTTATCTCGGATCCCAGGCTGATCGGCTCTTATGAATAATCATGTCGATTGCGATCAAAGTCGATATCAGTCGAGCATTATTTTGAATTGGTAGGTCCTACTTTTACCATTATCTTAATTTTGATTTTTCTTCTTTTTTTTTTGATAAATTCTTTTGATCATTGGAATCTAGACATGTAAGGAAGGCGCCGGGCGAGTCTTGCGTTCCAATTAGTTCACTTTGCTCTTTTCATTTCGACATTTTTAGACGGTCACGTTTTAATAGTTTCGTATTTCATTTTCTCTCTAAATTCCTCGACCCGCGACATTCACAATCGCGCACGGAATCTCGCCCCTCCCACGTGCTTTTTATCTTTGACAAAATGATCTCAGTTTTGTCGTTCTTTAGGTTGAGAACAATGTCCTCGTTCGACATAAAGAAGTGTAACGTCTTTCCAGAATTCAGTGTCTAACACAACTTCATCTATATCTCGGTTAGAATCTTGGAGCAGTTGAAGTGGGCCGGTCCATTCACGAGGAGCTCCATCTGATGTGGCCGCGCCGGCGCCGGCCGTTCACCTTTAGATTGGGCAATTAAAGTCACATTTCTGGGCCGATGATTTGTTACGTGTGTACTGTCTTGGCAACATAATTCCACAACACCATTTGTTTGAAAATCTAAATCATTTCGATGTAGAGATAAAACATCCTCATCCAAATGGGCTCCGCAAACAATTTTACGTCCAACAAACACAATTTCCTCTACATTTTTTGTGGTTAGAATTCTAAATCCCTTACAAACAGTCGTCCAAGGCCAACAAAGACCTGCTTTTAGCTCTGGAAGGTGGTAATGAGCCAATTTTAAAGCACCCACACCTTTACCTCTGACTATTAACACTGTGTTAAACTAACAAACCGCTGTGGCTCTAAATAAGAAACATAACATGTAGAGTTTATGATGTACTGTTGCGATTAATTCCCAAATGAAGAACCAGGTTGAGGTTACCAGACATCTGTCTAAAAATGTTTGGTAAACAGAGCTCATTTTAGTTCCTAAGCCTTTGAACGCAATTCATGCAATGCTATTGTACTCGACAGTCAAACAAATCTTGGAAACAAAGAGTTTCTTTTTTAAATATTCATAAACCTTTCTTTTATCTAAAAATACCGTTTTAGAAGGTAATATTTCAGCCCTAATAATAAAGCAATAAAGCATTTAAAAGTACGATAACCTATTTCCTTACTTCGGTCGGCTTCTTTGTGGGTTGTGTTAAAATTACCCGTGTTTTTACCGGCGATTCGGCGGTCGCACCAGGTACAGCTGCTAAGGTGTTATTGAGAAGTCCCCAGCGTTATTCTTTGAACCGGCACCCTATCATTAGCGCAGGTATGCGAGTATAATGTTGGATCATAAAAGGCCCGGTGTCTCACGGATGAAAGAAAGTTTTTGATGCTGTTAAATCCTCTTTCGTTATTGTTGAGCTCGTTATTTGCGTCTGCCGCTTCCTTTAGACCAATTTTGATGGATATCTTATCTGTTTCTTAATTATCTTTTTGCCTTTAATCTTTTCTGTCATAATTTGTATTATTTGCTTACTATTACAAAGTTTCCTGCCATATAAAATTCACTCGACAAAAGTTTACATGAGTTATAGTTAATTAATTCTGCAAAAACCTGATCGATTTTTTCTTGGTTATGTTATTTAGGAAATGCGAGGTTGAATCTTAATTTATACATCTGATGGAGCTCGGAATCATATTTATTGCTGCGCCGGACCTGTTTTTGAATAACTTAGCACTTTTTATAGTAAAAAAACGCAGCACTTTGTGCGGCCGCCTACCTGAGGTAATTAGGGGCGGCAATTTGTGAGTTCTCCGGTTCGTTTTTGCCGTTTTAACTGCGCAAGCGCCGCGGGGCTTGTCTTCGGCAGTCGTGGCCATTCTCAGCCTTGGACTCAAACTATCACATAGTGAAACAGAACTATAATTACAGGCCCTAGTGAGATGCAAAAACTATATATGATGATGCTGATGATGCTTTCTGGTACTGGTGGTTTTCTTGAGACTAGCTTTTTAAACCTTTTAAAAATCCTCTCTGGAAGAGTCGAGTAATGCTCGGTTTCTATAAACAAAAATGAATCGTGTTGCTTACCAATGCAAGCTGCGCATATTATAAACAGATTCGTAAGCTAATTTTACATGTGATAGCTACTTCCATATAGGAGGGTCTTCCACTATGCAAAGCTATGACGTCTTTGCTATATTATTGGTAAAGATACAAGAGTCTTAATTGTAACGTAAATTATAAGAATCGACCATAAATTGATTTCGAGGTATTTTAGCAATTTCAGTAGTTACCTACTCGTACGATTAAATAGGGTTCTCACTTTACATCTACTTGATACTACTCTTTACATGATGTGCATCAAAAATATTTTTATCGTTTACTCAATATAAAACCGCAATTATAATCCATAACAAAAATAGGTTAATTAAACCAATCCTAAAAGCTGCCGCGAATTCGTCACACATACCCAAACCGATCTAAGGGCGGCCGTTTCCCATATTAATTCCAAAGTACCGTCAATTGCATCGTTATAATTGTGCTTTAATTATACCGTTAACAATCACAAATTACTTGTAATAAAGTCGTAGTTAAGTGCGTCGCGGGGTGGGGGGCGCGGGGTGCGCGGGCGGCTGGCGGCGAGATCAAAGGCGCGCGATTACCGCACGATGCGCGAGCGCATTCGTTTCGTTTTATTGCGTCGCTCGGTGCGTCGACCCGATGCGATCTGGATGCGTTCGATTCTCTATACCTACTCGATGGTAGATCGATGTCTTCTTTTTAATTGTAGATTGTTTTTGTTATCTGCTAATTGATGAGTTATGGTTGAAATATTATTTTGTTGTGGTTTATTGCAAAAAAGGAAGAAGCTTTTATAGCGCTCTTATAGGGTTAAAAGCTCTATTAAGATTTTACCGTCTTTAGTAGCGATCTTATAAGATTAAAAGCTCTAAAAATACGCGAACTCTATAAATTTTAAGAAGTTTATAGAATGTTTCCCAAACATACCTTGAACCAATTTTCTAGTTAAAATAGATAGAATAACTTCCCAATGACATAATATACAATTCTTTTCATTCATCAATGAGATCATTAAACGTGCAAAATTTCGAAGAACTTCCTTGTAAAGCTAGTCGTATCCCAGAAATAGCAGACTCATCGTCAGTCAAAAGGTGGGAGTAGAAAGGAATGCAGCCCAATTAGATAGATTCCGAGTCCCATCCGACACGACCCGAGGAGCCCCCAGTCATTATTATATTGCCATGGATTATACAAGATACCATTGGTGTATTAATCAGACAAGCTATCAGAACCTTTGCAGACTTTTGACCTCGCGGGAAATGGAAGCAAATTCTCGTATTTTTTAAAAATAATGTTAGCATTCTAATCTCAGTTCTCAAATACCTCTCATTTATGTTTTTAACATTTATAGTCGCTGAGATAAGAATGCGACTAGATTTTGGATGTTTTTTAAACACGCGAATTGACCTTTTTTACTATCCAAACAGAAGTCATCCGTTTTGCAAAAGATTTGTGTCAGTAATGGTCAATTTACGATAATGTTAATGTTCTTTTAAGCAGCGTATAATGACCTACATTATTGACACCTCTATGGGCTGCTAAGAGCCTCTAAAGTTCTAAATATTCTTTTTTTTCGGCTTAGGAACATATAAATTCACAAGCAATCCACTACACTGTGAGCTAGCTATTTTTTCTGACTATACATCTGTATTTTTACTAGTTGAGAAGTATCATACATACATAAGCTCACAGCTTCCTAAGCTTCCTTCTATGGTGGTAGGCAGGAACTACAGAACGCCTCCTGCCACGATCCTTACATATTCCTTTTGCCTCGTTTACGTTCGTCATGCACGAGAAATATTCACACGAAAATTGAGAAAATAAATATGTATGTGGATCGTCCCTGTGCAGTGTTATTTCTTAATTTGGAAATATCATCAATTTGAGCATTTTATAGAATTTCTCTACACGTTCTTACGTCATATTTTCGAAGAGGCGCCTTTATTTTTGGATTACTTTGTCTTATCAATACTCTAGTGCCCAATCAGTACTATGTAACGTTTAGTTAATGATCTACAGATATTGACAGCTATGATTGATAAATTTTATCGTAGATGGCTTCGATCAGTATCTGATATGATATTATATTCTGTGAAATTATTTGTTAAATATTTGTTAAACTGGTAGAATATATGTTTTTAGGTATTGAATTTAAACGTTGACGTGGGTTAGCTAATTTAATGTTTTATTTTACGTTTTTATTATTGCAAAAATATTTAAATAAAAAGCTCAGTGGAACTGTCACGCGAATAATTAATGGAGGCAAAAAATATTATTAAATCCATTTCGATAGCTACTGTTTCATTTGATATTTAAATGTTAGGTATATTGTTTTCGTTTATCTTTTTATTGATTTTTAATGCGGTAATTTAGTCTTCTAGAATCAATAAGTGGTGATTATGCTAATGTTATAATGCGGTGCTTTTAAATGATAATCAATTTGATGTTAATCTCACATGGCGACATTCTGTACAGCCATTCATTAGTGACCCACCTTCAAAACGTACAGCTTGCATACTGAACTGTCGATTTACTCTTTAATTTACGAAAATATCACCGTGAATATTTAGGCGAAGTGAGCTGTTAATAGTGTCAATCATTAGCTAAAATCACAGCTCACTTCACCCAAGTTATCACGGTAAGATGTTTACAGAATATAACCTGCTGAAGATGGTATCGGAACGCTTAAATTTCCTACCGATTCGATGCATCGATATAATTGTATACAGAATCGCATGTGAATCGAATCACGGAACGCTAAACACGGTTCAGTGCTCGCTGCCTTACAATGTAATCGATTAAAAACAGTTAAAAAGGTCGGCGGTATTGGCGAGTATTTAATTCAACCCGTGCCTTTTAGAGGATGGTCGTCGGGACCGGCGCGCGCGCATAAATAACCATTAAAAACTGTTTATCTCTGCTCACGACAACGCTGGCTCGTTCTCTTGTCAATTACACTTCCACCGCGGACGCATACGTTAACTGCCATACCAGTTGAATGGCTAAAACCTTTTTGTTTGGCGGCATCGAGTTTTACATGTGTTTAAAAATAAATTAACTACCTATCAAATGAACACTAGAAATGCGACGACACGCACACAGCGTTTAATTTATTCGCTATAGTTGTCAATTAACGAGAAGTTGTATCGTGAATTAACATGTAATCTTTGGTATAAATTTACGTCCGGAGATAGAGTAGGAACTTGAAACTTTTTTGTTCATTATTTATCTATAATAATATATAAACTTAATGGTTATAAATGAAAGCATATTAAAGAGAGGTAAAACGTAAACGTTTAGGTTACGAACATGTTTTAAAACGACTTTTACATACCTACAGCTTATAAGGCGGCATGCAACTGACAGCACTTCGTTTGTAAACTTGTGAAATCGACTAACAATTAATATTAATTTTCTAAAGGTAAACTGTAAAATTAACAGTGATGGAAGTAGAATTAATAGTTTTAAGTGATAGGATAACTTTTATTTAGACATTAGCAGGATAATTGTGTAACACGCTAGTAAAGTTGTCAAAAAAATAAAAGGCCCGTTTTGACATCGACAGTTCTAGTAGTTAATAAAGATCAAATTCGCAAAACACGTATTCGTTTGTATGAAACTGACAGGTGTCAAGAACGCATTCCCAATTATGTCAAAACCGGCCTTTTATTTTTCGAAAACTTTTAGCAATGCCTTTAATATTGACAGTTCAGCAACATTCATTGCGTTATTTACGTTGTTAATCCGACCTTTTTTTCGAATATATATATGAAGCAATGGATTAGCAATATTCTTGAAAATGATTCAGATTGCGATTGATAGTGTGTTACGACTTACGCTATTAGGGTGCCGGCCGGTTGGAACGAAGCTCCTTTCGCTGTATATTATTTATTTTGTGTTAAATAAGAATACATTAACAACGTTTTAGAGTAACTAAACGAAAAAAAAACCACTATCAAAATTATTTACAAAACCAGCCAGTTTCCTTACACAATACAATTTAATTATCTGTGCCAGCTGAATGCGATATGGCAGTGACCGCTAGCTATGAAATAATGAGTAGAAAGCAATAGAAAGTCATTACACCAACAGTAATGGCTGCCGGTAATCGCGGCAAACAGGAGATTAGTATCGCACTCCACGTATTTATGTGATTGTGAGATTTTTTATTATGATGATTGAAATTATCTGTGAATATTTTAACTTTAATCTCTTTTTTTGTAAGACTTAATGTATCTGCATAAGAACTGCGCGATTATGCAAAATATTTTGTTAATATAGACGTTACCGATTTCTTAATAGCGCGCTTGTTTTTAAATGGCCTTTGTTGAATCTTTTATTATAATTAGTTGATCGTGTGGTGGAATAAGTTAAGCACTTTGTTTTTATCAATATCAGAGGGGCCATTCTCGTAATTTTAAGAAGGTTCTAAGTCTGATTTCTGTCAAAAATACCTCTAATTTCCCTACATTTTTGACATTTGTTTGTCGCCGAGATGAGAGTGTGACAAGATTTTGAACGTTTTAAATTACGAGATTTGGCCTTTTGGTCGGCAATAAATTATATTTTGAAAACTAACAATAGACGTGGTTAGGCGGAATTGCTTTTGTTTTTTTGTCGTTCATTTCCTTATTGTTCTAATTAATCGGCCATTGCTGCGTCCGTCAGATGAACTATAGCTTTTAAATGTCAAATTCTTGACAGTTGGCAGCCATCTTGGAAAATTATAGCTTTTTTATTTCTTTTCCGTAATTTTTTCGTACGTTTGTATTATTGGCAAAGGTATTTGGCAAGCTTTCCCAGACGTTGTTTGAAAACAAATAAAGGATGTCTGTTTGTCTGTGTTGCGGAATGTTGACATAGACGATTTTATTTGAGGCCATAACTGTGCGGTATTTTTGCGCAAATGTGAAACGATTGCTGTAAATATTTGAGTTTTGGCGGTAATGTGTCATCGGTGCTGTTTTTCATGGGAAATGTGAACCTTTTGTGAGGTTTTCTCGTTGTTATTTTAGTTTTACCAAACAGGCGATGCACCAAAGCTTTAATCAAACTTTAACCAAAAGTATTCCCAGTAGCTTCTACTAAGCTCAGCTCAAATATACAGACAGGAGCAACTCGAGAATTTTATTCTAAATAAAAACTAAATAAATATTTTTAATGATAAGCAACTGTCATACTTGCTCAAACCTCTATAAACTATAAAGACACAATCTAACAGGTACAGTCGCTCTCGTAATTCAAATTAAGTATACCGCCCTTATGCCCGGTACACACATTGAAACAAATTCGCATAGTCATTGTGTTTGGACGGCTCATTTGTGTTACATTTCATGTTATGTTTCACCAATCAGTACTGACCATTCCGTCCAGTCCGTTCACCGGTATTTTGCCTCTGATAGCAGCAACCTTATAGTAATGACAATAAAGATCACAGTCATTTGACATACATGTCAGTGGCAGCAACCCAATGGCAACCCTATTAAAATGAGAATAAAGGTCACGGTAACGTTGACAGTGATGCGAAATCAGAGGTAAAAATAACTGTAAAATGAAAGGACTGTGTAGGTTAAATATCACTTGCATGTCTTAAAATGACAAAGTCTATTTATTTATCTTTATGAATGACAGCTGCCAAAATAGTTTGAACGTTAGTAAAATTCCAATTTACTAGGAATTGTCGTAAAAAGCGCAGTAAAACAATTACGAAGTCAACTGTACCTAAAAAGAAACAAGAATTTAAGAAATAAATGCATCTCGAAAGCTTGTAGACGTCCGCCTGCCCTAATTAAATGTTATCAGCTGATAACCGCTGGCGCCATCCGTCTGTGCCATTCACTATACGACTTTTATCCGATAGCTATGAAACATAAATTGTCTAGTAGGCTACAGCTGCCGAGTGCCGACTATTAGTCGTTATTTGCTTACTAATTGCAGTGATCGAACACCTTGTGTACGGGCCAATGAATGGCGCAATTACATTTTTATTCCTAATTATTTTTATTGGAAGTTTCTCTATCGTAAAACTTGTGAAAGGTTAAATGCGAATGTACGTAACTAATTGGATGTCCAAATACAGAGTGAGCTTACACGATTTTGTGATGGAACACGATTTGGAAGCAGAAGTGAAAGTCTTTATTTTGATAGACCTTTTCCGGGTGATTTTTAATTTTCAAAAAGTTTCTCAATTAAACAGAAAGTTTAGAAAATGGTTTTGCATCGAATTCAGCCAACTTGTCAAAATAAAAGTTTGCTAAAGAGCTTGCCAAAGTTTCGTAGCGGCCTCATTATTTTTTGAACAGAATGAATCAAACTCTAGCATTCAATTCAATAATACATTTCAATTTATTCACCAACACAACAACAACAATTAATTGTGTTTGAAAATCGTTCCATATACTATAAAAAACATAAATAATACATGTACTTAACACATTTAAAAAATAACAACATAACTCACGTTATCGTCAACGTCATACAATATGCTCTACAATTCTACATTGATCTAGTCTAGTCTCTGCCCTTTGCGTCTAGCGATTAATCTCCCCAATTAGGTCGCCCTGTGCATAGCAAGCTTTATATTCGTAGAGATACGCTAATTATCTTCATGGCCGCTATAAAAAGCTGGATGTGAAATATTTGGTTTTGTAGCACTTTACTGCTGATTGCGCTCATTAGGGAACTTTTACTGCGTTGTAAAGGTAGAATAATGGGTGTAGTATTGTTAAAGATGGCAAAAGCTGATGATGTTGTGTCTGAACGTTAGATATTATATTATAAATAGCTTCTGCCCGCGGCTTCGCCCGCGTGGATGTCGGAAATTTACCCACGGGAACGTGCTAACAGGATAAAATGTATGTGCTTCCCCAGAATGCCATCTATGTCGCGGGCCCTTTGTGGCTAATTACAATAGAAAACCAATTGTGTCTCATTAGTCGTGATTAAGAGGGTACCTATATGTTATCTTTACCTAAGTACCTAACTAATTTAAAAACAAAACTCAATAACAGAAAATTAAATACCTACCTTCCTAAATAAACCTATTTCTGATGATAACTTTACTAATCTAAACTCAATAAATAAGCAAAATCCCTAAAAACTAATATCTATACGAATGACTAAACCTACCTAACAGTATTATAAAATAACCTACGGTCACGACGTACACTATCAAATATACTACCTATACTTTAAAATTAAAATCTATACCTACGACTCACATAAAAATAAACCTAAATAACTCTAAAAACTAAAAGGAATAAAAATGAACTCCACTGCGGGTGACCCAACCTACGACAAACTTAGTATTTGCGGTTGGTACAGTACAGACAGTGGTAATCGGGTATAGGGACCGAACCGCAAAATTAAGTTTGTTTTTTATTGTATATACTTTTCCGGGATAAAAAGTACCCAGTGTGGTGCCCAGGATAGTAAAGAATAATTATACCAAGTTTCATCGTAATCGAACCGGTAGTTTTTGCGTGATGCCTGAACAAACAGACAGACAGACAGACAGACAGACCGACAGACAGACAGACAGACAAAAATTTTTTTAATCACATTTTTGGGTTCGGTGTCGGTCTAGTAACACCCCCTTCATTTATTTTTTTGATATTTTCAATGTACAGAATTTTCACTTCTACAGATTTATTATAAGTATAGATATGACGATGCATCGTTTGCTCTTCGACGAATACTACACAACTAAGTAATTTTGCTAAAATGTTGTTTTTTGTATGTATGGCATCTCTCCGGGCTTGCCTGTGGAAAAACTTAAAAACTAAGCGACTACACGGACTGATGTGTAGGATAGTTAGTAGATATACTATCCAATCCATGTGAAAATACATGAAATAGAGCACACTTTTTATAGCATAGGTACTAGCTATCCCCCGCGGTTTCACCCGCATAAGTTTCGATCCCGTAGGAATATCGGGATAAAAGTATATGTTTTAATCCTGGTTATAAACTACCTGTGTCAAATTTCATCCAAATCGGTTCAGTAGTTTTTGCGTGAAAGAGTAACAAGTATCCATCCATCCATCCTTACAAACTTTCGCATTTATAATTATTAGTAGGACTAGTAGGAAGGAACTAACCTTTTGACTAACAAATCCTACTTGTTAGTCAAAAGGTCATAGAAAAAAAGGACCAAAAAGGAAAAGGAAAAGGTCATAGATAATACAAGTAAGCAGATAGGTAAAGTTTTATAAAACCTTAATTAACATAGTATAAAGTTCTCATTAAACTCAGCTGGACACAATGATCAATAAATAGTCTATGGTCGGTTCTTCACCAAATCCCATTAATCCATCTCAGCTAACTCTCAGAATTCATCAAAGGAGTTAGTCTATGTCTAACATGGCCTATTAAAAAGCCAGTGATGTCCAGGCTGCAGGCGGAAGGCATATATTCGTCATTTCCTAGACATTGGCAACGCTTCGGAAACTACTGAGGAATGAGGCGTGTTTACGAGGTGCGTAACGACTGTTACCGTGCATTTACAAAGCGCGAATGACTTTCATTTGGTATGCGTTTAATAATAGTTCCAAGAGAATTGTCTTAATTACGTTCTGTGTTAGATTCAGTTGACGTACGAGGTTGGCTTAAATAAATTAACTTTAATCTCTAAATTAAACTTTAAAGTTTATAAAAAAGCTTAGTTTTCCTTAACTGCCATGCTTAAATACTTATAATGCAAACCGATAGACTTTGCCAAAATCTTATTATCATACAAACACACTGTTTTACATAGAATTAAGCAATAAAAACATAATTCTCACTACATAATCTTTTATATTTACATATTTCCATACTTAAGATGTCAACACGATACCTACAGAAATAATATTTTAAACATAAAATCTGCGCTCAGTAGGTAGGTACGTGACATCTGCCTAACCTAAAAAAAAGTTTAAGCTGTCACTTTGAACGTCATGGCCGACAATATAATCTGTCATCTGTCACAAAAAAATATAATAAAAACATGTGAATTATGGCGTGTAATGGTTTTGTCGTGAAATCTACGTGGGCTTTGAATCTAGACTAGAATGTAGGGCTGTGCTACAAAATCTTTTGATGGAGACAGCCTGACGTTTACTGATACATTAAATTGTACTAACTGTGTAACGTGGTTGGCTTACTAATTACTTAGCGACAGTTACAAAGTTACAGAAGTACTTTGGACTTGTAGCTGTACAGTAGTGCTATTCCGTAAAAATCTCATCTTGAAAACTTAGGTGAAGCGAGTTTAAAGTGAGCGGTCAATAGTATCAATCCTTAGCATCAGACGGAGTGACAGCTCACTACAAGCTCACTTCACCTAAGTTTTCACAGAATAATAATAATATTTTAACAGAATACACCGGGTGGTATTCAAATACATCAATAATGTGTCCATTATCAACGTGACGTCATTATCCTTTTGGTTTGTTTATTTTTTTTTTTTCTAAGAAATTATTCATCAATTAATCTATTATTCACATATCACGCTTATGGGTTATTAAATAAATTCCCACTTAATCTGATTCGTATCTACTTACTTCATATTTTTCGACCTGTCACCATTATTTTTTACTGCGAAATGACAGCCCTACACGTAATATTATACAGGGTGTTGACAAACTAATTCTCACCGCACTCATGACGTGCTAAGTGCGCACACACATACATACCTACATCATCACATGAACCGCCATTTATTGCCGCTTTTAAATATTTTAGCACACTACGTAAATAGTTTGAAAGTTGACATATTCTATGTAAATACGACACTATTTACATAGTTCAAATGGAGCAAATATTGTGTGGGAAGCGGCGCCTTTGAGTAATAAAAGTTTTAGGTTAAAAGTTTGTTACTCGCAAATGGAAAATGTATGTGGAAAATGGAACTGTAATTTTAGGGATGAGCGGTAAAAAGCTAGCTTTTATTGCCAAGACTGTTTTTCTTTTCTTTCGAGGAAGATGGAACTGGCAGTTTGCCCACTTCGCGTTACTGGTAATTTTCGTTTGAATACTGCGAATCAATTTTAGTCATTGTCAAGGTAAGGGGCCCATGGCTAAATAATAACAGCTGCACAGGTCGATAAATCAGGTTAAGCTACGCTTGCCGCGGTTTGTCTGTGGATGGGTGACTATCTTTACATACAAAGACCCCTCCGTGTCTCGGAAAGCACGTTAAGCCGTAGGCCCCGGCTGTCATTCGTGGATCTTTGACAGTCGTTACGGGTCGTCAGAAGACCAAAGTCTGACAAGTAGTCTTACCAAGGGGTATCGTATTACCCAGTAACTGGGATGTGGAGGTCAGATAGGCAGTCGCTCCATGTAAAATACTGGTTCTCAGCTGCATCAGGTTAGACTGGAAGCTGACACCAACATGGTTGGGAAAAGGCAAAGCATATGATGATGTCAAGGTATAGGTGGAATGAAAAGAGCATTGAATGTGGCCTCCCTTTATTAGTATTAAGATGACTCGAAATAGTATGACACCTACTAAAGATACTGTAAGTTGCTACACACTAAAAACTGCCAGAGCTCTACAGATCAGCATGAAAGATCGCTATTACATTAAATGGATAGGTTGCCGACAACCTGTTTCTTCGTAAACTATTAACATCATGGTTTCGGAGCAATCGATAAAGCTTAACAGTGTAAAAACAGTATAAATACAGCTTGATTAAACAATTAAATCGAGTAGGAAATCGATTATGTAGTAATTAAATCTCGATTCATCATTCATCATTCTTTTGAATTGTGTGTGGGTGTAGTGCTGTGGCGGTTTATTTCAAAGCGCATGATCTCATGACAATGAACATTTACAGGACAAGACAAGGTTTGATCATAATCAGTTTATAATGTCCCCACTGCTGGGACGCAGGCCTCCTCTCAGTGAGAGGGAGTAAGCCGTTATCTACCACGCGGGCCCAGTGCGGGTTGGTTGGTCACATGTCTTCCAATTTTTAGTTCTAGGACATGCCAGTTTCGTCACGATGTTTTCCTTCACCGTTTCATCAACTTACGGTGAAGGAAAACATTGTGAGGAAACAAGGCCGTAGTAGACTATGCTCCATTCGGAATAAGATTAGACATTTAAACAAACCTTTTCTACAGTCCGTTCTACCGATTGTAACTTCTAATCCGTAGGCATAAGGATGTCATTAAAAGCAAAAAAGTGGTTACAATACCAACTATTTGCTGCAGCTGCCATTTGGCATGCCACCAACGCAATAGAAGCCAAAATCGGTTGAAAGGACTGTAAAAAGGTTTGTTTAAATGTCTAATCTTATTCCGAATGGAGTGTAGTGGCAATCGCTTTCAAAGCGTTTCGTATTTCTACAAAGACTTTCAACAGGATTGACACAAGGTTTTCGGTAGCTTATGTCAGTCCATAATATTTGACTTCTCCGTCATCCATCTAAACTCGAAATCTATATGAAATGTGATGACAATAACTAGGAAGCCAAGGGTCGTTCCTTCCCTATGAGAAGAGTGATTTTGCGTTTTAGTGTAGCAATTACTTATACATACTGGATATTAAATGAAGAAATCCAAGTTTGAAAGCCCTTTGTAAAGCTGTCGGCTTCCTCTAAGAACCAACATTCTCGGACATCACATAAAACTCTAAAACATATTATTACCTACCGTCATGATGGGGTCATCACTCCTTACAGAATTTTCTTTAATATCTTCATGAATTAACACGCATCAGAGAGCAACCGCAATCACGGTACGATTGTCTTCTGCAGAGAAGCCGCCGCGACGAATCAGGGCATCTACAACTTTATTGGACTTTGAACAAGCAATTTCTACCTTTACTACTTCAGAAACAAGGTTCAAAGCAACCGCAAAAAGACTTGATGGACAACAATTTTATGGCGAACTGTGTATGGGAATTTGAGCTTTAGGGAGATGCGTTAAGGTTTATATGGGTTCTGATACACCATGGTTAATGGATACCATCAGAGATAGTCACGACCGGCGTACGATTATTATGAATTAGCTACGCTTCAGTGGGGAACTGAACACCGACCGGCGCGGGCGCAGCGTACCCGGGGCTTTTAAAGACAACACAAGTAGTAATACTGGTATTGGCTCGTGAGCTACGACTACTTCAAACTTAATTTTTAGCAGCAATACAATATTTTTGAGTATCCATTCGGTCCTGCCAAAATTTTACATCATTCTGAAGATTAAATTTAAACCGTAAGCTATCACCAGTCGTTGCGTAGATTTGATTCTGCTTTAAGCTCAATAGTTATAGAACCAAGCAAAACCACTTATTCAGCAAATAGAGCTCTCATGGATCTACAAGCTGGTAACTAGCATTAAAAATTATGTCGCGATAAAGGAGCTATTCCATGATATCTTTTATAGATCCAAACGGGTGTCACTTACCGTGGTAAATGTTCCACACTTGATCTGTCGACATTCCGCTAATGTTTCCTGTTTGACCCGCCAGGTGTCGCGAGTGTCGCCTCTCGCCATTCTACACTTTGACATTATCTTCTTGTGTTATCTTGCAGACTAACCGACTAGTCTCCAGTTTCTGTTAACCAGATCAGGTTTCAGATCAGTTAAGCAAATCTCATGTTAGGTTTTGTTATTTGTTGGCTAAAACCACTTAACATCATCTGCCTCGCCTTTTCCCAACTATGTTGGGGTCGGCTTCCAGTCTAACCGGATGTAGCTGAATACCAGTATTTTACATGGAGCAACTGCCTATCTGACCTCCACAACCCAGTTACTGGGTAATACAATACCCCTTGGAAAGACTGGTTGTCAGACTTTCGGGCTTCTGACTACCCGTAACGACGGTCAAAGATCCACGAATGACAGCCGGGACCAACGGTTTAACGTGCTTTCCGAGGCACGGAGGGGTCTCGGTATGTAAAGATGGTCACCCATCCACAGACCAACCGCGGCAAGCATAGCTTAACCTGACCGATCGACCTGTGCGGCTGTTATTATTTAGCCACGGGCCCCTCCTAAAACCACTTAACAACAACCAAAATTAATGCTAGACTGTTTTTTAGAATGTAATAAATTGAGACGGACAGAAAGATTGTTTTTTTGTTAGCCTGACCTCTTCCAGTCCTGGGCAAAGGCCTCGCCCATTTCTTTCACTTCTTAAATCATTTTAACTTTACCTCTGTTCCGATTTTACATAATTAAACATCTAAGGCTGATTTCTCCATCGCCAGATAACTTTTATTCGCGGAATAAAATGGACGTTTGACAGTTTTTGTATGAAATAACTGTCAAAAATGATTCCCGAATAAAGTTATCATGAGATTAAAAAATCAGCCCTAGGGCTGAATTTTCCAACGCCAGATAACTTTATCGGAGGAATAATTTTGAATTTTTGACAATTCTTTCATACAAAAATGGTCAGACGTCAATATATTGCATGAATAAAAATTGTCTGCCAATTGAAAAATCATTCCTAAGATAAGCAAAGATAAACATAATTTTACATCTCTGTGTCAGCCTCTCAAAGATCTCAGTATATCTTAATTATTAGTAATTAGTTCTTAATAGTTTCTATGTAGCTATCAATTAGCATGCTCTTACATTAATCGACCCGGGAGCCATTTTCCTAATGACTCCGTCTAATTGCAGAGTAAAGTCGCTAGTTTATATGTAAATGCTGCTGAGATGATCATGCTGTTACATAGAGAGAGGTATTCAATTTTCTGCGTAAAATATTTAGTAGGTATTATAACTATAATGAAATAGGAGTTTTAATAAGAAGGTAGAGTTATATCGATGATAAGATAGATATAAAGCATAAAATAAACTTGCACTTCTTATTACTGACGTGCAGTTGACTGTACACACGTCGGCACGCCAAGCTATACATTTCCAGTTTTAGCTGACCTCGCATTGTATAGGCTCTTCGTACAATGAGAAGTCAGCTTATACTGGAAATATATAGCTTGATATATCGCCGTGCGTATATTTTTCCATAACAAAACCCATACCTAACATTTTAGTCGAGTAAAACCCATGCTAGAAAGAAAGAAAGAAAAAGTATTCATTGCTCCTCAGACCACCTAAATAAAAAGTTCATTCTTAAAGAGAAAAGTTATCATTTTGTCTTGTAGGATAATTTATTTTTATTTTTGAAGTGAAAACTTCTTTAGCGGCGTTGTGCACTTTTTTTATGATGGCTAAAAATGTTAAACTCCCGTCAGGACACGTGACCTGATCGAAAATTCGTAAGACGAAACTCGCGTCAGGACACGTGACCTGATCGAAAATTCGTAAGACGGAGGGAGAGTGTAGACCGCATTCCAAAATATCAAAAATGCACAACGTTAATATTCAAGTTTTCACTTCTGCCGGCACTCCCGGAGTGCAACCCGTTTTTTTATTATTAATGTAACAATGCAAGTAAGTACCTAGGTTTACTACAAAACACCCCCATGCTCTCAAAAATTAAAAATAAAATAAATCACAAGTTAGAACAACCACTCGAAGCAATGACCTCTCCATATATCAGAGACAAAACACTGATTAACCGACACAATAGTTTATCAACCGTTCTTGGCTTGATTAGTTGAAAACCGAAACAATAAAAAGAACGAACGTCGCTCGTAAATCGGCGCGCGCGCACGCCTCCCTTGCTCGATCGGAGGTACACCAAGAAAAATACTGCAGAAAATCCATTGCACGAAAATTGATTTCCTATGAACTGTAATTTTATGTAATACAATGCAAAACGTATGTAAGTTTAAAATTACAGCTAAAACTTTTAAAAGTTAAATACTGCAATCTCAATCTGAATCATTTTGAAGGATATTGCTAATCCATTGCTTCATATGTTCGAAAAATTTGTTTGGTCAACAACTAGCGCAATGAATGTTGTTGAACTGTCAAAATGAAAAACATTGCTACTGTACTGTGTTACGCAACTACCCCGCTGATTAATTTTGATTGCATAGTCAGTCAATACCATCAATCATGTATATTGTACGATCGTGTCTTATTCTTGTAATTTCATAGACAGAAAACGTAATAAAAAAAGCCCCAAAGAGACTGCAGCAATAGGGTAGTTTCCTGGAAAAAAAAAATTAAGTAGTCCGTTAGTTAAATTATCGAAAAATAATGGACACGTATTTTTTCTTTTGTCAATTAAAAAAAAAATGACAAAGATAAAGCGCGTCAAAATTTGGGAGTAGGGGGTCGTCGTGACGTTACGCCATGCTAAAAAGTGTAGCAGGGCGTGACGTCACGCGGAACTTTAACGGGCGATATCTTCATGTTTTTTTTTTATAATTGACAAAAGAAAAAAACGGCTTCAATATTTTTTGATAATCTAACTGACGGACTATTTAGATTTTTTTAGGAAACTAGCCTATTGTCTCGTTCCGTTTTACTAAATACAGTAGCTGAAAACATTAGTGATATCACTTATCACTAGTTGATTATCTACCGATATGATCATAATTATAATTTAGCAATAACTTCGGATTAACATTAATTAATCAAAACATTATCATCTTGCTCGCACGTAATCGCAATCATTCCCCGCAGACTTGTGGCATGTTCCACCACAACACGATACGATTCTAAGACTCGTAACAGACAGATAATCTTTAACTCATTCTGTTCATCATCATCTTCCTAGCCTTTTCCTATTTTGAAGTCAGCTCCCAGTCTTATAGCTCGGATGCAGCTGCATATTAGTATTTCACATGGAACCACTACCTATCTGACCTCCACAACTACGATACAGTTGTACGATACTCCTTGGTAAGACTGGTTGTAAGACCTTCGAGTTCTTACTTGCGGTTTGAGTTTATATTTGTCCATTGTGAACAGTGACATGGTCTCCTATAATTGGAAGCGGTTACTAGAATTTGTCTCTGCGAGATAATTGCGTAACACACAAAAAACATAAATCATAAGAGAGCCCGCAGACATACAATTTGTAAGTTGGCCGACTATCGAACGACTAAATTGCATACTTTTATAATTTAGCTGACCAACTTTATTTTATTGGTTACAAGCCGTATCGGAAGCGTAATCGGAAGTGAATCTCGATTCTGATACGATCAGTGTCCAATTAATTAGTTGGACGATTTAGTTGGAGAAGATGTGCGGGCTAGCACAAGTAATTACACCTAGGTATTAGTATACTCTTCGATTTACTCTGCCAACTTACAATTGTATGTCTGCGGGAGCTTTAGAGCACACTAACAGTAGTAATGGCTTGCATTTTGACAGTTCAACAATATTCATTGCGTTATTAACGTGGTTGAACAGACCAATTTTTCGAACATATGAAGCAATGGTATGGCAACATCTTTCAAAATTATTCAGCAATTAGGGTGCAGTTCTTGTAAACATGTAGGTAATTGTGAAGCCTCTGTTGGAGATCCAATAAATAAATAACAGTCCCTTGGACTTCTGTCCCTACCTGTCTCATGGTTTGGCCGTAAACCGCCAATTAATCCATGATGGGGAACAGTGGGCGCTTTCACATGATTCGATCCTATAGCTTTATGGTGTCTGTGCCTCGAATATATCAGCCGCAGCCGGAAGTGTGGCTTGAAGTAACTCAGCTGTGGAAAGTGGGCCAGCGGGATCGTACAATAACATAGTTGTACGTACTGAGGGAGTGGTGTGGTGCGTTTACACTGTGGCCCAGGCTGGCGTGTTGTTGGAAAGTGATGGTATGATACGGATATCGTTTGACGTATTGTATGTGGATTGAGTAATGGAGATCAAGAGTCGGTATACCTAGCAAATTCCTAGTTGGATTGCCATGGTGTCCTGACAGTGAATAGTGAAGCGAAGCCCAGTTCCCGTTATTCAAAATTATCTATTTTCTTCGCAGCGACAATGAATGTCAAAAACTTGTAAAAAAAATGTAGGTAATTTTGACTGAGATTAGAATGCGAACGTTTCTAATAATGCGGGAATTGCCTTTGATCTGGATAAGGGAATTTTATTTCCTAGTTTCAGCTTTTATACTTGGTACTTTTGATTCTGTTTTTACATAAAAAACACAGTTCGATTTTTCACTGTTTATTATATATTATATTTATATAGTCAGGTTTATTGGTGACTGATAACATTGGCAACCACTGCAGTTAACGGAATGCCACCTGTCCCAAGACTCATCCTGTAATCCAAGTATATCTTGCGTGGGAAACTAATCAACCAATACATTCCGCGCCATCTGCTCTTAAATCAGCGTGGAATCATCATTAATTGGCGTATTTTTTACTAATTGATCTCAGATACAGAGGTTTAATTGGCACATCTATACTCATTAATCACCGTAGTTTATACCAGGGTACCGGTCTAAAAAACTGACTTAATGTACAGACGCCCGCACTTCAAGCTACCACAATCTGTCAAATTTCTTTAGGTAGATTTTCAACTTTATCGCTAAAGCATTGAGGTTTAAGGTTGATTGGGAAAATTTAACAGTTTCGGGTAGCTTGACCTGCTGGCATCTGTACTAAAGAAATCAATTAAAGATTAAGCCAATCAACCTATTAGGGTTAACATAACGACGGGAATATCCTCGGGGATTGGTCGATCCGGCTTGCAGGATATAGACTGTGCTTATAACCAGTATGCATGTGAGATAGGAGTGTCCGTAACTCCGTACGTATGCAAAAACCTCGGTAAGTACGTATCGCATGGCGTACGGTAGTCCCAGTTTAGTTTATCTAAGAATAGACGAAAGCCGCTTCAGTTACTCACAAACAAGTCTAAATGATAGAAGGAGATCACTGATATGAGTATACTACCTACTCGTAGATGACCTGAGAAAAGATTTGAAAAAAAAACAGAGTCGGAAGAGTATGAAATGCTTTATGGTAATTTATTGTAAGGTCCTCAAGAGAATCAAAAAATTAATGCAAAGCAACGCAATCATGTTTTGACCAGATTTAGAGTGTACACACGCCTACACGTCAAGCTATACAAAACCAGTTTGTCTTGGCCTCACTTTGTATGATATTTTCTCACAATGAAAGGTCAGCCAATACTGGTTTTGATAACTTGACGTGTAGCCGTGTGTACAATTTAGAAAAAATAGAAAAGTTACAGTAGCATAGCATATTTGGTCTACGAAAAACCACCGGCAGGCTCTAAAGTTATAAACAATATTCCCTCATAACATAACCCTACGAAATACCGTCGCGTCGGCATATAAAAGCGATTGATTACAAAGGCTGGTTGTATTCGCGTGGTGCGCGCGCGCTTGTAGTAGGTACAATCAAAATAAACGTTAGTAGCGTTGTTTTTATGACGCCGCGTCACTCCACACTCGCCTGTTTACGCGTCGGCAAACGCTTTGATGTTTACGCAGTAGGGCTGCCCGGACATAGGGCGTGGGTACATTGTTATGGGTTAATTTAGCCTAGATAAATAATTTGAACAGCATTTTCGAAATTAGGCTCTTTCATGGGAATTTGAATGGCTATCGACAACTTTGTCACTGTCACTGATAGTGTAAGTAGTAATACTGGTTTTGCATAGCTTGATGTGTAGCCGTGTGTACAGACGCCAGCACATCAAACTACTACAATCTGTCAAACTTCTTTAATAAATTTTCAACTTTGTTACTAATGCATTAAGGTTCAAGGTTGATTGGAAAAATTTGACAGTTTCGGGTAGCTTGATGTACTGGCGTCTGATACAGGGTGGCAGGGATTGACGCACAACCTGTTACCATAGGTTCAGTACATGATTCTGGACACCCCTGCGTTGACTTTTCTATGAAACAACAGATTTTTTAAATTGATAACCTACGTACGTAAAATGTCTACGCTAGGGTCTAGAATTATGTGCTGAATTCATGGTGACAATTTGCCCGTTGATGTCACTGCCACGCTGTAGGTATAAAAAGAGTCTGCATCTTGCAGACTGTTGCACCCTCAGATATATGGTTGCTTCACAGATTACTTACGTAGTAGTAAAAGCTCTTGCATCAATGAAAAGCTCATCATAATACAAATATTGATGATTTTTAAATTAATTTAAGTAATTAACATCATGAAAAAAGTCTCCCTTCTCTATATCAAAACGTTACAGTAACGACCCATGTCTACCCACATGTGTCATGTGTATATCCGATAAACCCTAAACTCTCACTCCCACAAACTTCACACACTGCGACAGCCCTGCGAAGGGTTTTATCCACGCACCGCTAGATCAAAAGGCCGACAAAGCTAATGAAGTGATAAATAGCAGTGGAACCATTACACTGTATAAATAGATAAATAACTGTTGTATATCGGAACACCCTGCTACCGGCGCGCGGCGTGGCTCATACAACACACTCAATCATTACATACATAGGTAGTTTTGGGGACAATCATGGCTGATAGTGGTCGTTAGACAAAATGTGGGTGGTTTTGTCCAGTAGGTAATGATAACTATTATCAAAATTGTTTTGACAGTGTTTTGTTTTCTGTGGACTCATAAATGACGTTCGAATTAAGTATCAACTATAGTTCAAGAAAATTGTGGGATCGTCCCAACTTAAATTTTCAAATGTTTAAGAAGTATTTTTGTAAGTTTAGTACTAAGGTATCTTAACTGATATTATAGAGAGAAAAGCTTGGCACATGGGTAGACCATGACCTGAAGAAGGACATAGGCTACTTTTCATCCTGGATCGCAGACGAAGTCGCGGGCAACAGCTAGAATTCTATACTTTATTTACATTGTCTAGATATTTAAACTCATGCCTTTTGTGCATGGCGGTAGGCAGAAACTAAAGAATGGCACGTACTACGCATCGTAGCACTCTACGTAGTAATACATAATTATTCTCTTCGTTCTTCTTTATTTCTTATAGAAAGTAGAAATAGAAAATATTTATTGTCCAGGTAATACAGTAAGCAGGTAATAATATATTATTGTTTACTTTATAAATAAGATTACTTATCGAATACCGGAGTCACGTGCATTGTTCCTAATCTTTTGTCTGACACGCTGCTGTCGAAACATTGTCAATGATACTACTATGTGTTATCAGGATTATCTTATTGTTGTCTCCTAAACAGTCAACAGGATGTACAATTGTCGACGGCACGGTTGGCGCAGTGGTTAAGCGATTGACTGCTGCGCTGCGTGTCGCGGGTTCGATTCCCGCACGGAACAAATATTTGTATGACCTACATGTATTTGTTCCGAGTCTGGGTGTCTCTATCTATAATATGTATGTATTTACAAAAAAAAAAAAATGTATATAAGTAGTTTATCAGCCATCTTGTTACCATAACACAAGCATTAGGTTGCTTAGCTTGGGACTAGATGGCGCTGTGTGAAATGTCCAGGGATATTATTATTATTAATTGTTAACAACGTGCATAATTATGTAATTTATGAAAAACAAAACGATCATACCTTAATAAAAGTTTCTTAAGAATCGCCAATGAGTCGGTAAGTTAGTCAGAAAAAATGTTGTAAATGAAACCTAAAATGCTGTTGATTAGATTACATTGTATAATACATAACATAAATCCTACCTATACCTAAAAACTATATGTAAACGGACACAGCTATATTCTGACCTGCTTGCTCAAAGTAAATGGATCACCGTGTCCACGGGCTCTTTGATCGTCGCAACGAAGGCATGTCCGTGTGCGCCCGCGCGCTTTGATGTGCCGTATTGAGATGTGTACAGAACAAATACTTCTAGATATATTAATAGAGGAAATACGTGGAAAAATGTGTTTATTTTAGCATTATTAACGTTTGGTTTTGAAGATAGAACTTTGAAGTTTATTTAGCGAGTTATTATTTTTGCAGAAGTTCTTGTGAAGTCTAGCTAGGCACACCCATAAGTACACTTAGCACATAGCTTACCTAAATATATTACTTACAGTTATTTCTGAACAGTTCCAGAACAGTTATGATATGGTGCCTGCCTGGTCAGAGTTTATTTTCAAGCAGTGTATTCATAGCTTACTAGCCTCACGATTTCACTCACATAAGTCTCGATCCCGTGGGAATATCGAGTCGAAAAATATCCTAATCCAAGTCATAGTCTACCCATGTGCCAAATTTCATCTAAATCCGTTTAGCCGTTTTAGCGCGAAAAACAAAGAAATATACAAAAAATCAAATTTATAATATTAGTACCTACTAGGACACAATAGGACCAATCAGGAACTAGGACCACACGCCTCACTTATGAAATTAAAGTTACATAAATAGTAGTAACGTAGAGACTTCCTGAAAAGCTTCCTTCCAGTAACTCAGTCAATACATTGTAAGGATCCTAGCCCGGGCTGCACGGGCCATCAAACGCGGTCGGTACTGCAACTGTCCCGTGAAAACATCAAAGTATGCGCGCGCGCAGTCGGGCGTACTCGGCTATTTTCGGAACATGTCTGTAATTAATTTTTTGTCGTGCCCTGTCCTTTGTTGTTGGTGGACGAAATTCTGTCGCGTTCGAAATAATAGGAGAGGTTTTGTGAGCAATTTATGAGATGGACGAAAATAGTTTGTTGTCTAATGTTTACCTATGCCTTTCATTTTATAAGCAATGGTGGCCCACTAGTAATGGCCGCGACTTACGAGTTTATAGGTCGTGGGTTCAGTTTAAACCCAAACAAGCACTTTACTTTGTGTAATTTATTTTATTTTATCACCACTGCTCTCAAAGCGATGAAGGAAAACATCGTGAGGAAACCGGCATGTCCTAGAACCAAAAATTCGAAGACACTTGACACCCGCACTGGGCCTGCGGTAGATTATAGCCCACTCTCTCTCGAACAGAGGAGGCCTGTGTCCCAGGAGTGGGAACATTATAGGCTAATTATGCTTTATAAATATCCCTTTTGTTTCTCCTGTAAATGACGTCCATATTTGGTTTAATCAAACGTCCTAGCTAGGCGCCTCAAGCCATCAAAAACAAAGCTCCATTGATACAAACATTTCTATAACAGTTCCCTAAAAGCTCCTTCCATTGTTGGGTACAATAAGTACACCTTTCATGACGTCATCACTCAATCCGCCGCCACTATCGCATGTTTACCCAAGCAAATAAATAATACGACTCCGAGAACTAAATAACTCAATGGATCGGCTAAAGTAAACAATTGAAACTGAAAAGTGACTCGTATTTCGACTTTATGGGAATGGAGTATGGTTGGTTTTTGAATGGGTGTGTTTGTTATAATAATCTTGGTATTTATATCAATGGAAACCCTTGTATGTGATCCAAAAACATCCGATGCCACTCATGTGGGCAAATGTTTGTTAAGGAGACGTTTGTACTCATACCACTCAAGATCCATAAGTACCTACTAATATTAAATGTTGATGTATATTTTGTATGTTACGTTTTCACCGCTAAAAAGGTACTTATAACCCTGTGAAAGGACATAGAATACATACTTTTAAAATGATCGTCCCCTAAAACTCTAAAATGGGTGCTGAAGTTTGCATGGGAAAATCTAAAATCCTTGCGGCCGAAGTCATGAGAAAGAAGCTGTTTATCCCATAAATCCATGGTTCTCGGAGGAAGCTGGCAATATATGGGACTTAATTATTATGCCGAGATAATGAGCACGTATTTTACATCATAAAGGTTGCGATTTTAATTGCAATCAGAAATGAACCAGTTTATTTTAAACAGCTCGTCAGATATACGTCGCAAAAACTGGATTTAATCTCGTAAATGATCGTATTTTATTGTAATTAAACCTATATTTTATTGTTAAAAAAACAGTTAAGTACTTATATGTACCTTACACTACATATTTATGACGAAATAAGTTCATATACGGGTTCTGCTAAAGATCACACAGTCTATTTAAAACTTTTAACACACGTCTCAAGCAAGCTTTAAAAGTTCACCTATCCGTGACAAATATTTAAAAAACGACAAAATAATAAAATGTAACGTTAAATCAACATTGCCTTAACTGAAATATCTTAAGTGGTGCCGCCTTTTAAACCTTTTCCGAATGCAAACAAGTATGTTTGCTCACAATTGTTGGCTTAGAACGAAACGTTTCTCCGAAGAAAAAAACACTAAAATACACTTCGTTTTGAGTGCAATCTACCGTTCTAATAGGATATGCGCAAGCGCAGGTAATAAATACTGTTTGGTTCTTTAGAATAATCCGTGACGATGGTTTTTGGCGGAAAAAGTTCGAGTACAGCAAAAAAGTTGAAATGTTTTTTTTATGAGTTTGATTGATACCTACATTAAAAGACATGTTTGCTGTTATTATACGGATTAATGTCAGTGCAGTGCAGATTGTTGTGCAGTCTACCATAAAATGCAAAAAATAACATACTTACCTACCTTTTATAAACTGAGCTGGGTCTCCTAAAGAATGCTCCACATGGCTCAAGCAGACAGTACCCACAGCAACAGACTGTCCATATTACCGTATAGTCCCGCCCACCGCCCGCCCTTCACTATTTTCAGGAGAGTTCAGAAGCAATTTCAGGTTCGCGACATCACACATTATGACATTAGTACATTTTTGTTTTTCAACATTTGCGAGGGAAGAGATGAACACAAATATGTTTATTTGTTGACAAAAACCAATTGTTAGTTTTTTTTTAAAGTAGGTATCATATTATTTTTATTTTTTTGGAAATAAATAGAACTTTGCCACTCGATCTCAATATGAAAAATACACTTAAGAATTCAATCCGTGTATTTTTCTTTAAATAATTTATGAAGTACCTATCTTTTATTTACCGTCCATTCATTAACAAAAATGTCAAAAATGATAAATGATTTAATTTTGTAAGTGGGTTTGTACAAACACTTTTACACGTCAATCATTATTTTAAAAACTAGATGAGGTCGAAAAATCGTTACCTAATTAAATAAAACTGTTTTCACACTATTTAGCTCAAGGCAAGCTGCAGTGAAGCAGGATAGGCTCGAAACTGTTTGCGAATTAATAAGTGTCATGTTATGAGGATTACCTTATCACAGATTATATGTCGAGGTGCGATGCCCTTTGTGTTATAACATCATTTTCACATTTGTTTATAAATCACCCATTATCTTGGAGTGCGACGTTGATATGATTGGAAGTGGTTTCATTAATTATTTTCCCATTTGTGAGGCGCTATGGGATCGTACTTCTGTAAGTACTATACTTCAGTAAACTTCCACCGTAAAGGTTGCCACCTTATCTTCAATTGGAAGGTGTTCTATCCACAAATATGATGTTCATCTTATCCACCCATCATCTGCCTAGCCTTTTCCCAACTATGTTGGGGTCGGCTTCCAGTCTAACCGGATGCAGCTGAATACCAGTATTTTACATGGAGCGACTGCCTATCTGACCTCCACAACCCAGTTATTGGGTAATACGATACCCCTTGGTAAGACTGGTTGTCAGACTTTCGGGCTTCTGACTACCCGTAACGACTGTCAAAGATCCACGAATGACAGCCGGGACCAACGGCTTACGTGCTTTCCGAGGCACGGAGGGGTCTCGGTATGTAAAGATGGTCACCCATCCACAGACCAACCGCGGCAAGCGTAGCTTAACCTGACCGATCGACCTGTGCGGCTGTTATTATTTAGCCACGGGCCCCTCATCTTATCCACCCATGCTTCAAAAAAGATCTGAGGTCTTTTCGCTAGAACGGCATCAGCACATACCTAACAATCTTATAAAAAACTTCTGCTAGGTCTGCTTTGCAGTTTGGCAGAGGTTTTAAAATTATTTATGTGAATAAATACATTTTTTTTTTTTTTGTATCCATCATGAAAAGTGTCTATGGAGTTTCTTGTCAGTTCCTCTCCATAGGGAGCTATTACGCTTTTATTGAGTTTGAATCTTTGTCACGTTAAATCTGAACCTTTAGGAACCTTCTAGTCTTAAAACTCCAACTTAACAGTGCCAGCAACCCAATAGATTTTACTGAGAACTGCCGGCATCAAATTGTGGTCAAATGTCCAGCGGGATCGATTCCAATTACCGATTCCGTCTTTACTCGATAGCCGGAATCGGTATAAATTGGCTTTTAACTCGATTGTAAACGACGCATAGGGGGCCGCAGTAATGAGACAAGTACTTTCAAGTACGTTGAAGTACTTTTATGTTACCGACCAACAAGTGAAGGGTGAAGTCTTAGGGAAATAAAATGTTAATAGTATCCTCTGACATCACTCGTTGAAGGTTCTGATGACCCGAAACCTTAACATACATTGTGAATTGGCTTTTCGTGTACTTAATAGTTAAATGTTAGCGTAGTCGAATTGTCTTGCCAACTTAGTAGGTACTATCGCCAAAATCTATATCTGACCACCGTAAGGACTATTCCTGCTTGCAGCACATATTATTAGTCAACCAAAAAAGGACCCTCTTTTGTTTTACTTACGGACGCAGCTGTTGTCATCATGTGCACGGAATTTTGTTTTTAAAATGGTCAGGTTTTGGCGATAGTAACCTACCTAGTGATTTGCAGAGTTTTTGTTTTTGTAAAGCTTCCAAATCACAGAAACTTTGTTGATAACTCGAACTCCGCCTCATCACTTATAATCCGTTCACATTTTTTTCCTTCTAATTTTGCATCACTGTTCAAATCACAGTGATCTTTCTTCTCATTCTAATAAGGTTGCTGCCATTGACAAGTCTGTAATTATCATTGTGATCTTTAATCTCATCAAAATAAGGTGATGTTAGGTTGCTACTGTCAGAGGTAAAATACCTGTAACACGGACACACAGGCGGGCAGGTATACACGGACTGCTCCAGCAGTTAGCGATTGATCAACATAGACGGACCGCTCTTGCAGTCATAGTCAACAGCTTGAAGCTGCCATTGATAACTGCAGCAGCAGTTGATACCAACTGCTCGTCATTCAAATCATAGGTAACTGCGCGAGAGCAGTCGACAGGTCGAGCAGTCAGTGTATTCCTGGCGACTGCTTGACCGCACGACCGCCCGAAGCAACTGCTCGAGCGGTTTCGTGTATGTGTGTAGAAGACTTATGTAGTTCACTATGTAGTCGCAGCTTGAAGCAGTCCATCCTGACTGCTTCAAGCAGTCCGTGTATGTCATCGGCCCTAAGGCAGGAAAAATAAAGAGGATGAACTTTCCCTCGGTAGTCTACCACAGGACGCCATTTTTTTTTTGCATCTGTTTTTTGTATCTGTATGGATATTAGGCCAATTGTAAAAACCATGGACAACGCTCGTGAAACACTATAATTTTATCAAAACAACTTCCTGCTCCCAACTCCCTAATTTGCGCTCATCATAGCACATTAATTTACAATCAAAACCGCCTTCACAATAAAAAAGTTATTTCAAATCATTCGAGACGAAATTAGTGTTGGAGCGTCTTGTAATCCGTCCCAAGGTCGGTGGTTTGAGAAATAAACGTTTTTTGCGCTGAGCGGGCCACCGAGGCAATTATCCTACAACAATGCGACAGACTTCCATTGAAAAAAGCCTTTGGAAATACGCAGCCGACCGAGATGAACGAATGACTTGGAGAGAATATCGGGAGTATTAATTTGAAGATTTTGTTGATAGGGAATTGTTACGTAGATATTAGGTAGACGAAGAGATTGGGTAGGTACCTATCTAGGAGCAATAAATGATTAGGTAATAATTAGACGGGCGTTTAGCTAGATAGTACGTAATCGCGTATAATAAATTATGTACGATAGGAGATACAAATAGGTTACATTCGTTTAGTGCTAGAGTAGGATAACAGATTCAATAGTTAACTATAGATACTAATAATAACACTGTTTGGTTGTTTGTTTGTACGCGCTAATCTCTGGAAATACCGGCCGGATTTGAAAAAATCATTTGACGTTTGACAGCCCAATTCTTGAGGAAGGGTATAGGCTACCTAACATCATGCTAGGACCCTTAGGAGCTGAGCAAGAACAAAAAAGTCAGAAATAACGCTGAGCGAAAATTAAGTAATACTGCGAGCAGGCTATGCGATGCGATGGGTCGGAGGAATAAGAAATTTCACGCGGACGAAGTCGCTGATAGAAGCTAGTACTTTGTAAAAAAAACAACTCGAAAATAATTTTCCCATGATGATATATGATGGACTAGCTGCGCCCCGCGGTTTCACCCGCATACGTTTCGATCCCGTGTGAATATCGGGATAAAAAGTATCCTATATGTTAATCCTGGTTATAAACCATCTGTGTGCCAAATTTCATCCAAATCCGTTCAGTAGTTTTTGCGTGAAAGAGTAACAAACATCCATCCATCCATTTAAAATTTCACGTTTATAATATTAGTTGGATAGGATTGAAATTATTAGATCAGTACGGAAAAAGTAAAAAAAAACTTGAGAGATGTCAAGGGACACCCGGATGGAACGAAGTTCAAAGAGAGAGAGAGAGACAGACAGACAAACACGCGCACACCGCACGGCTTACAACTATAGCAAAAAGTGTCGTTCCAACTTTTGGTCTTAATTTTTTCCGTCTAGCCCCCTTTCGCAACTCGCGAAAAGGAACTTCGTTCCAAAAATGCTTTCTTGTCGTTACAGAACCTAGCCCTTATCCGAAGTCAGTTAAAAATATCATCATTACCATATTACATTGTCTTTAACAGGAAATATGAAACCTGAGCTGAGAAGAACTGGACACTTTGTATCCGTTACATGCTACAGGGAATTTAATAGATAGTCTATCTAGGTACCTAAGTACCGTGTGAGGTGGTCACTAGCCGCCAGTATTTGGTTACCGCAATGAATTTGACCTGGGAATTGTATTAGGTAAATTCTTCGTGCTTAGAAATCTAATACGAAATGTCGCCTTGTAATTTTCAAGATTCGCTCTTTCATAAATTAACAGTTCCGTAAAAAAATAATCAGAGAGTTGCTTAAAGTAATTGACGTTGCTAAAATATTGCGATTACAGGATTTCATCAAACTTCATTGGTCTGACTATCAAACGAAATCTAAAAATACTTCGCAGTCATCTTAATTTTCGCCACCGAACCCTTTTCAAGTCTTCGGCCTTTTGATTTGATTGCGTGACATCCGTTCTGGTTTGAACAAAAACAAGTCTCTTCGGCGACCTTGCTATTGTCTCTCAACCTGTCATTTGGTGCCTTTTTGCTCCCCAATCCATGCCTCCAAGCAGAATACTGCCCTTTGTGAGCGTTTTACTACGGCTAAATAAAATAACACTTAAAGTCTGAGGAAGCTTTTATGATCGTTAAATTATCTTTTATTGAAAGGGCATAATGTTAGAGTAGTTTGTTATGTTACTTGAAACTAAACATTGCCTCGTCTTTAGTTAATAAATTGCCTCGTCTTGTTAGCTTCGTCCTAAAATATGGTGCTTATAAACATGTCCTAATATTGTTTTTTTTTTTTGGTTATTTCAGATGGTGTCATTCACCGGCATCCTGTCGAGTGGATGTTCAGTCCACGCTCGGTTTCTTCTCTGCTCTGCCTTCGCTCCACTCTGCTCTGAGGAGGTGTCGGGCTCAGTCAGCGCCTGCAGAGCGCTGTGCGAGACTGTCGTCGACGACTGCAAGGACCAACTGAGGCAGATGCTGCCGACAATAGTCCTGGACTGCTCCGCGTTCCCGCTGCGAGCAGACCGGAGACTGTGCATGCGGCCACCTAATGCCAGCGAGTCAGAACCAGAACCACCCCCGGCATCTCGCTGGCCGTTCCACGACCATGACATAAGAGAACATGGATGTCCTCCTGCTCATACAAGGGCACCAACAGGAGAATGCTGGCCAGCGTGTGGACAACACGCTAGATATAGTCAAGGAGACAAGAGGAAAGCAGAGATTTGGATGAACACACTAGCATGGTTCTCCTTGCTTTCCACATCCTTCGCGCTACTCACATTCTGCGCGGAACCTTCGCGCTATAGGTACCCTGAACGCCCTATAGTTTGGATGGCAGCATGTCACGCGATTGTCGCATTAGCACACGTCACTCGAGGCTGGCTGGGTGCTAAGATGGTGTCCTGCTCCGGTACCACGTTAGCCGTGGATGGATTAGCATCGCCGACTTGCGTTGCTTTCTTCTCTCTTACTTACTACTTTACGTTGGCGGCAGACGCATGGTTCGCGAACGCTTGCGTTGCGTGGTACCTGACTGCGGCCAGTGAATGGTCTACGGAAGCCTTAGAAAGGGCAGCGGCGTACCTCCACGCTGTTTCCTGGGGCTGGGCAGGGGCATGGACTGCCGCTGCCTTAGCACTGAGAAGAGTAACAGCCGACGAGTTGACAGGAACCTGTGGAATATCTGACGCGGCTGCTGCAGCTTTAGTCGGGGTGCCTAGAGGCGCTCTGCTGGTTACGTCCGTAGCTCTTGCGATTGGAGCGTGTCCTGGTATTATGAGGGTACGACGTGCCTTAGACTCGCGAGGAGCGAAGAGAGTTGGAAGACTGGCAGCACGCGCAGCGGCGGCTGGTCTATTATACTTCATACTGGCCTCTTTGGGCACCGGAGCGAGAGTTTTCGAAGCTCGAATGAGAGAGTCTCGAAGTGGCCTGGCCTTACTTGTTGCGTTAGACGCTGGGAAGGTCGAGGAAGGTGCTGGTTCGAGTGGATTGTCAGTGTGTTTGGGGTTGTCGTGTGGTATCGCGGCGGGGGCTTGGGCATGGTCAAGGAAATCTGCGGCTGTATGGCGGAGGGCTTTGTGCCCCCCTCGTAAAGCGCCCTGCTGTACCCCCCCGCTCCTCCGCTCCCAACATCCCTATTACAAGAGACCGTTACACGTGTCGCGTGTATGATGTGACGTGTGTGTAAAAACTCAGTATTTAAGTAGTGTATGTAAAGTGCCTGATTATGCCTTCTGTGAAGGTACTCTCGATATATTTTGTACAAATGTGTAAATAATGTAAATTTTATTAATATACTGTTGTTTTTTATATCATTTACTTTGTTTTATTGTGTGTTCCATGATGAGTGAGGGGAGAAAAAGTGCTTACAGAAACTTGATTCCGGGTTCGATTCCCTGGTCGAGTAACATCGGTCAAATCTGATTAGACAAAGTCGACCTAACTAGATATAGAAGCCCGTACTCCATGATTCTATGACCCCAGAAAAACTAAGTGGTGATAAGAGCTGAACGCAGTTTCACCAAACAAGAACAGTCGTCTTAGTAGAATAATTTTGTTACGGTAAGACCTTCGATCAATAATAGTACTAGATTAAGGATCAGGAACAAAAATCAGTCGCTCAAGTGGCCACGTTTGCACACACGTAACCATCTACATTTCTTAGAAAAAAGTTTAATAATATTAACAACTTCAGTTTATTATAAACCTTAATGCTTAAATATAAAGTTTAATTACCATTGCAAAATATATTTAAAATGTCGCTTGAAAATAAATACATTCTATTTTTAAATTTTCAGTCATTTATTCTAAAATGAAACTTAAAGTCTAAGTAATAAGGTTAAAAACATACTAATTTGAAATAAAACCACAAAAGTATTTGTGGTCTTATTTTTCGGGCCGTTTTTGAAGCGCATATCGGGAATCTAGTAGTATTATTAATCGAAGGGTAGGACGTAGAGATTCTCGAGAATAGTGGCTAGGCCTGGGTTGACTGTGTTGAAGGAATGATTCAGAAATAAAATCCTTGTATTATGTTAAACACGTTTTATTAATAAATTGTTAAACATTATATTACACTGATACAATAGTTAGTATATATGACTCTCTATACAAAACAAAATGTAGATAATTACACAATTTACAACACATGTTCCCTCATGTCCGAAACTTAGCCACCCTGAAGCATTTTGATTTCATCCACATCTACATCAAAAATATGGTACAGTATTTTTATCTCACGAAGCAACGCGCGCTTTACTTGTGGTAACTAACGTGTGTTAACACGCTGTGAATGTGTGCCTGAAGACGAGTAGCGTCAGCACATAAAACACACACACATTTTCGAGTTTACCATTGTCATTGAAGGCTAGGTACTGTATTGTATTTAGAACTATGAATATAATCATTATGGAAGAAGGAACAGAGCAATAACTTAAGAAATTAGAACTAAATGTGTGCTGTGTCTTTGCTAGACGACAGAAAGTAGAGCGACAGTTTGTTGGGCAATAAGTTGTCTAAACTAATATTATAAAGAGAAAAGATTTGAATTTCCGCTTTTACACCAAAATGGCTGAGCGGATTTAGCGGCCTACCATGCCCTGGATTAGTAGGTACATATAGTTGGAACGAAGTTCCTTATCGCGCGTTGCGAAAGGGGGCTAGACGGAAAAAATTAAGACCAGAAGTTGGAACGACACTTTTTGCTATAGTTGTAAGCCGTGCGGCGTGCGCGTGTTTCTCTGTCTGTCTCTCTCTCTTATAGAAAGCAAGCCAGTTATACTTCGTTCGATCCGGGTGTCCCTTGACACCTCTCAAGTTTTTTTATCCCGATATTCCCACGGGATCGTGACGTATGGGTGAAAGATATCTCGGGGCGCCATTAGTCAAGGATATTGGTACGTTTGTATACTAGATCCAAGTAGGCATAAGGATACAGTTTAACGGAAAAGTTAAGTTGTACAGTAGCCCACAAGACTTATGTATGTGTTTAAAATACCTACTTTCGAAATACATCATCGTTTGACATATTTCGTTCATGCAAGCAAACTGTCAGCCATTACTATTGCCTAGTGAACACACAGCTTTAAATAAATATAAAAATATATTGGCCTGGAATGTAAATAATGTAATACATAAAACAATAATTCTAAAATAAATAAAAGAAGCCATTTGCTGTTTAATTAGGCCGATATTGATATTATTATCACTTGCAATCACCATTTTAAATTCGATTTAAATAAAAACATAAAACCAAACGAATACATAGAAAGAATGTGGTAGCCCTAATAGTAAAAATGGACTTTATAATAAGGTGACAGGGCTCATAATCCCGTGAAAGTGAAGATATAATTTCATAAAACTGTATTTTATTTTTAACAAAGATAAATGTATTTTTTCTAACTAGTTTGTATAGTTAGACCAGAAACTTCTTTATGTATTATTTATCTAATAAATTGACGGTATCGACTCGATTTTTCGGTCTATCCTAAGGACAAAAAGGGTCAGCACCCTAATTGCGTAACACAAAATCAATCGGAATCAGAATCATTTGGAAGCAAGTTGCTAATACATTGCTTCATAAGTTCGAAAAATTTGTCTGCTCAACACGTAAATAACGCAATGAATGTTGTTGAACTGTCAAAATGAAACCGATTCCGATTGATCGTGTGTTACGCAATTAGGGTGCAGTTTTATCAAATTTTCATGGACCAATTACATTGCTCCTTCTAAAAAACTAAAAACATAATTTCACACTGATAATACCTATCTAATATTTGATTTGCAATTCCAAATTAGGAAACTATCCATTGAAGACATCATGCAACATATTTTATCATCAAATTCTCCACACAATTCTGGTCTAACTACCTACTTAAATTTTAAATCTACAACCACGTCCCCATGTCGCGGTCTAGCTATCCTTCCTGCGTGGACATCAATGTGTCAAAGACCTCAGACCCAGGTCCAATCGCTTCACTCCCAGACCCGAAATAGCTCGAAAAGTTGAATATCCCTGATTCCTGTCTCACATTGTCGCTCGACCCAAATTGAGCCTTATTGTTACTGTGCATAGGGGTGGTATTTGCACTGTAGGACTTTTTATCTAAAACTGCTACTAACAGAGGATTTTGCAGCTCATCTTTTGCTGGTTTCGGGTCCTCAGGATCGTATAAGGTAGCTTCCTTAGTTACATCTTTAATTTCGCTATAAGGGTTTGAAAGATAATCGGCATATAGCTCGCTGTGTTCGATTTTAGTTTGTGGAAGTATAATATTCTCATTGTAATGCGTGTTTATTAGATTCTGTGTGACTTCTGACCGTGTAATGTCCGGTTGGTTTAAGTCCAGGTTGCGGTACGGGTTGGTCGGTGGTAGTATGGAGGTTGGTTGGGTGATGTCTGGGCGCTGGTCCATGCGGATGAGGTCTGGTCTGGTCGGTTGTGGCTCAACGTTCTGTGGGTACAGCATCATTTGTGGTTGGATCGACATGCCGATGGGAGTCGATATCATCTGGAACAGAGAATTTTAAGTAAGTATGTATACGGTTTAAGAAGTTCAAATGAGTTTAAAAAAATACTAAATTTATTTTTTAGTTGACTGAGAACTTGTGTAGTATTTTGAAGATGTAACAAAGACGCTTCGAAAATGATCGACTCATTCGACTCATAGACAACATTAATTTCAGTAACACTATTTTACGAGATACTTTTGAATAGTCCGTTAGTAAAAAAGTTAAATGCTACAGTCGTCAAAACTGTTGCAGATTTTTAGTTCAAAAAGTCAAGAAACGCAAATGAAATGAAGAAATTCCTCTAAAATTTTGAAGAGACCAACCTCGTTCAAAGGCTGCAGAAGCACTGAAGACGTCAGTCCAGCCTGATCATACAAGGGATTCCTAATCGGCACCATCCCACTTATAGGTGTAGGCGCCACCAGCGTCGGCGCATTGGCGACCAACGGCGGCGTCTGCGCAATATTCACGGGGGAATGGGCCAATGTTGGCGATAGTATTGGTGATGGTATTTGTGTAGGAGATGGGATAGGTACTAAGGTTGGCGTACTGGTGGGTTCTGGCGGGATGAGGGTCGGCAGTGGTGAGGGCAAGGATTGCTGCATGTGGCTTGGTAAGTTTGTTGGAGGCTTGGAGTTGTCTTTTACTGGAACAAATAGATTTATAAAATAAGTACATATATATTGTCATCTATACTAAGAGTTTGTTTGTTTGAATGCGCTAATCTGTAAAAATACCAGTCGGATTTCAATCTTTTTGCATTTGATAGCCCCATTTTTGAGGAAGGCACTTAACATACACTAGTGACTAGGACCCTTAGACAAAAATAAAAATAAAGTCAAAAAGAACGCTAACCTATTTATGTATTTGTGTACCTAGTTTTTAGTTTTTTATCATTGTCCCACAACCAAAGCACCTGCCATCTAATCTCTTCAGCACCCTTGGTTGACTGGTAGAGAATGCCTAAGGCATTAAAGTCCGCCTTTGTACTTTTTTGTGCGAAAAGTTTAAATAAATAATAAAATGAAGTAATAGCGCGGACAGGCGATGCAATGCGACGCAGTGGGGCGGGGGAAAAAGAAATTTAACGCGGATGAAGTCGCAGGCCGAAGCTAGTATAATTATGAAATACATAACAAATGATAGTTGGAAGGTTGGCACTAAACACTAACTGAAAGCCAATTCTCGTAATTTGAAACGTTCAAAATCTAGTCGCAGTCTCATCTCGGCGACAAACAAATGTCAAAATGTAGGGAAATTAGAGGGATTTTTGACAGATTGAGATCAGACTGTAAACGTTCTTAAAATTACGAGAATTATCCCTCAGGTAAGTAAGAAAATCCGTACCTTGTGGAAACAGTTCTTCTTTCAAGTTAGGCAGGAATTCGTTGATCTTGTCCCATGTGATGTACCATAGATCATTGTAGCCATCTCCGTTGCTGAATATCTGAAATAACAACAAATTAACATCGTAAGTAAATATTTCTCTCATAATAACTCCGAAAGGATATAGGGCTGGCTGAGTTGGTTTATATTGTTCAATTTAAAATACCGTGCATATGACGTAAATGTGTGTAAATTAGTTCCATCACCACTGCTCTCAAAACGGTGAAGGAAAACATCGTGAGGAAACCGGAATGTCCTAGAACCACTAGACCTAGTCCTGATCCCTCGTACTGTAGGCGGTCGAGAAGCTCGTTCGAGACGCCTATTTGCTACTTCATTTTGTCGAACAAACTCAGGCGCTCGCTCGCCGTTACATTGCCTGGTTGACACCTATAATAAACAGTTTGGCTCTACTGATATTATGTTTCTCAGTAAAGCTATATTTAAGAGTGAAATTACGACTATTTTAAGAGATCATAACCCTGGAATTTAGCTATTAAGTGATTTTTTATTTTTTATTTGTTCTGCTATCAACTAGCTATTCTGTATAGTAATCTGTGGATAACGTCTTGAGTAGTGTATTTGTTACTTTTTATTATAAGTTTTTATATTATGTGCCTACTATGTAATATACTGCTGTTTGTTATTCCTAACAAATAAAATAAAATAAAACCAAAAATTCCAAGACACTTGACATCTACCAACCCGCACTCCCCAAGAGAGGAGGCCTGTGTCCCAGCAGTGGGAATATTATAGGCTGATTATGGTGGAACACATTAGAGTTCTTTTTGGCCAAAAACTTTATTATTACAATGTTAAAATCCCTTTTAAAGTTTCGTCCCGATTCACCCCTGCATCCCTATTCACCTCGTTTTACGGTAGGTAAGTTCCTTGCCTTCTTCTGGCATCTTTCTGGGACTCTAACATAAGTGATGATGTACAGTCACCAAAGGAGATAAGTAACCAGGGTCGTCGCATATAGTGCCGTGTGGTGGATTACGGCCCACTTCCTTTTACCGAGAGGAGGCCTGTGTCCCAGCAGTGGGAACATTATAGGCTGATGATTATGCTTTGCTTATATGCATATGACACCATTATGTGAGACGATGAGGATGAGATTAGCATTTATTACATACTGTTAAATATGATACATTTTTAACATGCATCCGATAATAAGAAAACCGAATTTCGCAATGTCTTTGCACTAATTGGTTGTATTAAGGCCATTTTCACGTGGCTGTTAATTAAGTTACTTAGTGAGGTTACGAGCCAATATTTTTACTATGGCATAAGGAACCCTATGGACTTATGGACTGTGTGAAAGATTATATGGCTAGAAAGGAGGTGACTACTGAGTGGACGACTAATAGAGAAGCTTGAAAGAAACATTTAATGTATTATTTTATATATTTGTAGTTGTACATCTAATACTTATGTTTAATGCAGTATTGTTGCGCGCCACAATTAATGCCTGATACATGGTGACATTAGTTACCACTAGCGCCATCTGGTTTCGAGTGGCGGAACTGATAGAGTCGCTGGCGCCATCTATCGTGGAATGGCAGAACTAATAGAGTCACTGGCGCCATCTATTATCGAGTAGAGATTTCTATGCTGGAACTTTCTAGAACTATCGACATCTGATCAGTCGGGGCCGGTATGTAGTCGAACATTCTAGATGTTTCTACAATAGAAGGTTCTGGAATTATCTGCGGCACTATATGGCCGGGACTAGCCGCGACCAACCAGACTTGGATCAACGATACAAGCGAATACATCGAAAGCGATCTTCAAGTGCGATTTAAGAGCGATTGTGTTTTATAATTAGTGTGTTTGAGTTGTTATTAGTGTTGTTTAGTAGTGTAACTTTTGGTAATTTTTATCGGCAGTTTTTATTGTCACGAACCCGAAGCTCGTAACAGTATTATTCCGTTTTGACGTTTTGAATAATAATCCGGAATCAATAAATTGAATAGAAGACAGGTTGTGCTAACCCTAAATAAATTGCGATAAGGGCACTGATGATAAGGTACCCTATTCTTAAGTTCCAGATACCAGAGAAAAGAACCACTCACCCTGACAGAGTCCATGACTAATATCATGTTCTTGAGCGACTCCAGCGCTGCCTCAGTGAGCGGGTCGTCCGGTGACGCCGACACTAGCGCACGCGCAACCTCCACAACGCGCACCCATAGAGCGCCGAATGTGGGGCGAGGGGATAAGGCTGACAGGTGCTGCAGAAATACCTAAGGGTGGGGACAGAAACAAAAATAATTATTAACAAAAAATTAGGAAGGTTATGGGAGACTACGATAAACATATTATAGAGGAAGGAAAATGGAGGATATTTGAAGACATAAATAAAATTGATATTGTTATACAAAAACAAGATACAAGTACATACATATAAGTAAAAATAAAGAGAAATACACAATATGGCATGATTGTGAAGCGGAAATCATGCCATATTGTGTATTTCTCTCTTTATTTTTTAGTACAGGCCGTACATTGAAGTTGAATATACATAAAGACAATTATCTCAGTTTAGAAAAATGTACAGACGCCAGCACATCAAGCTACTAGAATCTGACAAATTTCTTTAATAGATTTTCAACTTTATCGCTAAACCATTAAGGTTCAAGGTTGATTGGGAAGATTTGACAGTTTCGGGTAGCTTGACCTGCTGGCGTCTCTACAATGTAGCAACTTAAACCGGTTTACACTTTTAAATTAATTTTTTAAAAAGGACTGAACATATAAAAATACTTACATTATATGTAAAACTAACAGTGTTAACAGACTTTCGTTGCTGACCATACATAAAACACTCTTAGAAACGTACAAAATTATGAAATATTCACAAATGGTCAATTAAAAATCAAGTTAGCTTACATAACATAAATAAATAAATTTTAATTTTCTCTGAAATAAAGTTTCATTATTATTATTACACCGAAGAAAATAATTGAGTAAGTGCCAGCAAATGTCTGAATTCTAGTATAATGACAGTCAACAAAATATTTGTCTTCTCAGCTCCAAGGAGATGTTCCACAAGACAGCGTGCGAATGTGTTGAAGAGGGAGTCACACCAGCCACCCACTATGGTAAGTGCTTGGCTCGTGTGACCCCCCCAGCACACTGCAGCCCCGCCGTGGTACTGCTGGATCTTCTAATTACAAACAGTCAATCAAAAATCAACTTAAAATACATAAAGCTATAATTGAGGAATTGGCAATGAATGTATGAAGTCTGAATTAAAGTATAGTATATAATACAGTGGGTGTAAAAAGACTTACCACGAAGCCGTCATCTAGACATTCTGTACGTCAAACTCAGTAACTTCGTGCAAACATAATAGGCTCGCTGCCTAAAAAAATCTAATTAGTCCGTCAGTTAGATTATCAAAAAATATTGTACCCGTATTTTTTTCTTTTGTTAATTATATAAAAAAGTAAACAATAAAAAAAAATAAAAACACGACTGCCCTGCCATAAAACAAAAGTAAAAAACAAGTTGTATTCCCTGACTAAACAGATAAATAAAATTGTCAATGCAGTCCCGGACCATTCTGTGGAACACTTTTTTAATCTAATAAATAAATAAGATAAATAAAATTGTCATTGCAGTCGGGGGACCTCCCCCGACTGCAATGACAATTTTATTTATCTGTTTAGTCAGGGAATACAACTTGTTTTTTACTTTTTAGTTCGTTTTTTGGCAGGCCAGTCGATTTTAATTTTTTTAAATTATTATTTATTTTATACATTTTAGTGACAAGCTTTATTCATGCTCGGTAGCTTTAATTTAAACACTAAAGGTGGATAAATAGTTAGATTTTTATTAAATCTAATCTTTATTTGAAACCATTTAGACCACCGCTCATTTAGACATTCTCAGTCTTACTAAAGTCTGATTAAATCGTTTGCACAGCCAAACATGAAATGTTTGTTTTGCACGTAGACCGTACCTGAGTAAAACTGGTGCACATAAATTATATATTATTTGGAATGTGCTTATCAAGGCCTTCAATTTGATACCCATATTGTAATAATAGAACATTTTTTTTTTCACTTTTCAAAATGGAGCCATTCTGCCGCCATATTTAATTACATAGCCAGTGTCACTCGGGATGATGTAAGGATTCTAACGATATGCCATACATCCAAATATCTGTTCAGGCATTTAAAAGTTATGGTGGAATAAAGAAAGTCACATACATACAAATACATCAACCCTGAATACATTACACTCCTTTTTGGGCGGTCGTGTAAAAAATTATGAAGATATCGCCCGTTAAAGTTCCGCGTGAACTCACGCCTTGCTACACTTTTTAGCATGGGCGTGACGTCACGCCCCCTACTACCAAATTTTGACGCGCTTTATCTTTGTCATTTTTTGTTTGATTGACAAAAGAAAAAATACGTGTCCATTATTTTTCGATAATCTAACTGACAGACTAAATATAATAATTATTTTTTACCCAGGAATCTACCCTATTGCTGGGAAACGGCTTTTATTTTTGGTGTGAAAAATTGCGGTTTACAGTAGCGCTCAATGTAACTCCTGAAATCCATTGTGCTTATGGTTGCATGCAACGGTACAGGGATCGAAGAAGTAATTTAAAGTTAAGTTATAACATTTAAAACAAGTTTTCGTAAAATAAAAAACGCCCGAAAAAGTTGGAACTTAGACACTGAATATCTCCGTAACCAGAAGGTTCTCTGATATGGTACAGTACAAAAGTGACTCTCAGCTTCATTAAGCGTGTTTTTACACCCGTTATAATCACAGTAAGTGGCTGTAAATGTAAATTTAAGTCAAATTCGATTATAATACAATAACACAGTAATAAGTTATAGCACAGTACAATCACCGTCAACGAAATATTCGTCTTCTGGACTCCAAATGTGACTATCGTTGAGAAGTTGCTGCTCCTCAGGATTCAGCGCGTGCATGTGTTGAAGAGCCACTGAGGGCCACATGAACCATACATTAAGATTGTACTGCCCTAACGTATGGCTCGTGTGGCCCCCCCAGCATACCGCGTCGTGGTGCGTGCAGATGTGCAGGTTATGTGAGGCATGCCAAAGTGCAAATTCTATCGCAAATAAAATATGTTTAGAACCCTTTTATTACAAACTGTCCATCAAAAATCAACTTAGACTACATAAAGCTAAAGAAGAAAATCGAGTAAGTGGTTGTGAATGTAAATTTAAGTCAGAATTCAAGTATAATACAATAACACAGTACAATCACCGTCAACAAAATATTCGTCTTCTCGACTCCAAACGTGTGCATCGTTGAGTAGTTGATGCTCCTCAGGATTCAGCGCGTGCATGTGTTGAAGAGCCACTGAGGGCCACATGAACCATACGTTAAGATGTGTTGCCTTAGCGTATGGTTCGTGTGGCCCCCCTAGCATACCGCAGCCCCGCGTCGTGATGCGTGCAGATGTGCAGCTCTTCACCCCTCGCATGACGCGCCTGACTTATCATACACGGTAACATCATGTGAGGGATGGTGAGCTACCATCCAGGTTGTGGTCTTCTTAGCTATTTTCTTACATTAAAAAAAACTTCAAACGAGGCCTTAAGTCTCTCTCTTAAGGCCTTGGCTAATGACACATAAATACATAATAATCTGTTGTTCATGACAAACCAAGGAGTAGATTTGTCTCCATAAACTCCTTTAAATACACACTTGAAAAATTACACACATTTTTTTTTATTGTGGCCAAGAGTAAGCCTACCTATAATAAAAAAATACATAAGGCACATCATAATAATTGTAAAGAAAAGACATGGAAATTATTTATATAACAATATATCATCATCTGCCGAGCCTTTTCCCAACTATGTTGGGGTCGGCTTCCAGTCTAAGCGGATGCAGCTGAATACCAGGGGGCCTACTCCGAAGTGCAAAGTGCGAATGCTCGGATCGGACCGACACATGGCCGAACCGAATATTATTGAAAAATGCGAAAAAACGTTCGGATCGGCTCAGTTGGGTCGGGACCATAGTCAATATTCGAAAGAGTGTAGGAGTGTAGGATCGGAACCGACCGAACCAAATAGTAACTTTGTAGCAGGAAACGGCCGAACATTCGGCCGATACTACTTCGGAGTAGACCCCCAGTATTTTCATCTTTCATATCACATCTGCTCAATTACTAACTTTGTCATCTTCACCTATTGAGTCTTGCAACACTATAAACTCATACTTCGTTGACATTGGCGAGAGGCTTGCAAATGATATAATTCACACAAGTACTACGCAACCATTGACAGTCACTCAACCCACTTCTGATAACACATCGACTTCATCATTCGTCCTCGACCCTACTGACCTTGACGAAATTATAACAGTCATCCATTCGTTGCGCTCTGATGCTGCTACTGGTTGGGATGGCATATCACCCTACATCCTGAAGAGATACTCCACCTCCCTGGCACCCATACTATGCCACATTTTTAACCTCTGCTTCGAGACTGCCGTCTTTCCCTCTTCTTTTAAAAATGCAATCATTCACCCAGTCTTCAAGGGAGGCGACGGGAACTTGCCGAATAATTACCGCCCCATTGCTGTTCGGAGTGCTTTATCCAAGGTACTAGAACGTCATAATCAATAAAAGACTTGTATACTACCTAGAACATTACAAACTAATATCACCACAACAATTTGGATTTCGCAAAAACAAGTCAACCTGTGACGCAGTTCAGGAATTAACTAACACTATCGTACAAAACCTGAACAGTAATAAGAAGGTCCTAACAAAATTTTTAGACCTTGCGAAGGCATTCGACACCGTCCCCGTTCGTTCTCTCTTACTCAAACTTGAAAAGATGGATGTCAGGGGATTGCAATTTGATCTTTTTCAAAACTACCTCACTAATCGCTCCCAAATAGTGAAAATTGATCGTCACAGTAGCAATGAGCTCCCCATCTACTATGGCGTTCCACAGGGAAGCATATTGGGTCCCACTTTATTTCTAGTTTTTATAAACGACTTATGCAATATAAATATCCCAAATGCCAAGATGACATCCTTTGCAGACGACACTGCTATAACTTTCGTCGCCAACTCGTGTCTGAACAGTGGTCTGAACTCGAAGGAAAAGCACAGCATGGCTTTGATGTAGCGTTAAACTGGCTTTACGTCCATAAGCTTACACTTAATACCTCCAAAACCAAGTTCATTACCTACTCAATCAGTTCTGCTGCCCAAACAAACCCACCAATATCACTTAAAGCTCACACATGCAATCTACAAACTCAAGTTTCATGCCACTGTCAACCTATATCCTCTACAGATGAAATTAAATACCTAGGTATAGTCATAGATAAGAATCTTAAATTTAAATCTCATATTAATGTCCTTACTGGCAGAGTTCGCAAACTTATATATATTTTTAAAACCTTAAGAAATATTGCTAATCCTATAATTATACGTAATGTCTATTTTGCCTTATGCCTATCTATTATTACTTATTGTATTCCCTGTTGGGGTGGTGCTGCAAAAACTATTCTAAAACCGTTGGAAGTTGCACATCGCGCTATACTGAAAGTGGCTACCTTCCGTCCACTAATCTATCCAACTAATCAGTTATACAAAACCTGCAACGTCCTCAACGTGCGGCAACACTTTATTTTGCAATCAATTCTGTTGCAACACCGCTCAACCCCCTATATTGAAATTACCAAACGCCGAAAAGATAAAATATGTAATCTTCCAAAAACCCGATTGTCGTTTACTAAAAGATTCTTTTATTATTTAGGTCCGTCTCTTTACAACACAATAAACAGAAAATGCCCGATATATAGGTTGTCTTATCATAATTGTAAAAAGACTGTTCGCACATTCCTTCAAAATAAAACGTACGACGAAACAGAAAAATATTTAAATTAATTAAGTTATGACAAGTTTGTATATTGTACCACTCACCCAAAATATAGACCCACACTAATCCAATCGCTTTACTTACGCACGCTTACACAGCCGCACGCTCACGCACGTGCGTGAGCACACATACACACACACACACTCCAACACGCACAGACCTATACAGACCCATACAGGCACACACACCACAAACAGCACACACGCACGCACACTCACACGTTTACACAGACAAATGCGCTCGCGCAATAACACCTGTATTTAAAAAAAAAAAAAAAAAATTAAAAATATAAATGTAGTAATACAATTAGAGGGGATCAGCACTGTTACTCCTTAATACAGGCTAAGTCATAGCCTAGCAAGGAGAGCAGCACGTCACCCACTTGATTGTCAGATATTTAATACTACCCACTTTGTTAAAACTATTACATGTACTACAATCTGTGCTTTTTAGGATCGCTCTTAGCGATAAGACCGCCCATTGTGTCACCCTTTATAAAATGTTACATATTTATGTTCTGTAATTTGTATGGTGTACAATAAAGAGTATTCTATTCTTTCTATTCTATTCTATTCTTTTTATATAAATAAAGATTATAATTATTATTTTACATGGAGCGACTGCCTATCTGACCTCCACAACCCAGTTACTGGGTAATATGATGCCCTTGGTAATGCAGCAGCAGTCTGCATCCGATTACAATGGAAGCCGACCCCAACATAGTTGGGAAAAGGCTCAGCAGATGATGATGAGATGTATAGTAAGTGTGAATAGTTTACCTTGCACATGATCGTGTTGGCCCGGGCCGTGGCGTCGGCTCTCCTCGGCAGTTGCTCCAGCAGAGGGAACAGTACACTCTGGAAGCACGCCTCCCAGCCGCTGCCACCCATCGCGGACAGGCCGGGGACTAGGAGCGCTCGTTGGAGATAGTTTATTGCGCTGTTTGATACCTGGGATTAGAAAGGGAATTTGGTCATTTTTAACCGACTTCAAAAGGAGGCGGTTCTCAATTCGGTTCAATATTATTTATCAGCTGATTTGCAAAATTCTTTTTTTAATGGATAGGGTACGCCTCAGGGGTGGTCTCATATAAATATTATTAACTTTGTTTGGGTAGTTTTCGAGTTAGCTATAATAATACGATTTTTTCCACTTAGTTTATACAAGCTGTTGTTTTGCATCCTCGTCAAATTTCAGGAGGCTGTTATGAAAGACATAAATAATCAAATAAAATTACGATCCTGGTAAATAATGAATACATACTTGATTTTTTAGTTATTTAAGTTTGATAGTATTTCAGTATACACCACTTTCAAAAAACCGAATCGCGTTATGGTATCGTATATGCAGCCGCGTTTTTATGTGTGTGTAAAAGGGCAGTTAAAGTGCGGTCTCACATAGGCCGCGTTTTGAAATGCGTGTCCCACACATGCCGATTTCCGAAAATTAGAAAAGCAAAATCTACTTATTTTATTATTGAGTCGTGTCGAAAATCAGTAGCATAGTTACCTCCTTGAATTTGACGAGGATGCAAAACGACACCTTGTATTGATGATGTTTTAATAACTTCCTGTCACTGATATTTACATAGTAAGTAGTGTTATATGAATTTGTGTGGGGTAGGTACAACTAAAAAGTGATAAATAAAAGTTTTGTTAGTAATTAATTATCGCTGGCTATACTTAACCAACCTATAACGTTCCCACTGCTGGGACACAGGCCTCCTCTCTTTCGAGAGGGAGTGGGCTGTAATCCACCACGCGGGCCCAGTGCGGGTTGATAGATGTCACAATCATGTCTTCGATTTTTTGGTTGAAATTCTAGGACATGCCGATTTCCGCACGATATTTTCCTTCACCGTTTTAAGAGCAGTTGTGATGAAATAAATTACACAAACTAACCTGACTGGGTTTGAACCCACGACGTACAGTCACGAGCACTAATATGTCAACACTTGGAAACTTTCAATAGAGATTTTTGCGTGAAATAACGAAAACAACAATGAAATACGACACATTGCAAAAACCCATGGGTTCGAAAATACTATGTTCGTAGCAACATAAAATTCCATTAAAAAATAAAGGAGTAAATCGCTTTTGAATTAAGCCAAGTGTATACATACTTATGCTCGTGACTGTACAACTCTAAGTCTGGGCCGTTACTACTGGGCTGCACTGCAGTTGGAAAATAAAAAAAAAAAGCCCTTTGATTTTCCAACTGCAGTATGTATAAAGCTCGAATAGAATAGAGTTAATGTTCCTCCATTTTTAACTGACCTGTTTCCGTCTGTCTGTGCAGAATTGTGCGATACCTTGAAGTAATGGTTTCCACGCAACTTCCCATAAGTCGTATTCTTCGGCACCTGAAATTATTAGAATTGTATAATATGACTAATCGTCAATTTACGCAAAACCTTTAGTGAATACACACCTAAACCTTCCTCATGAATCACTGAGTGCATTGGTGCAAACCGTATGAAAGTCCGTTCGGTAGTTTTTGAGTTTATCGCGTTCAGACATACAGACAGACGTAGCGGAGCGACTTTGTTTTTTTAATATGTAGTGATTTTTATAGATGAACTAGCTGCACCCCGCGGTTTCTCCCCCATAGGTTTCAATCCCGTGGTAATATCGGGATAAAAAGTATCATATATATTAATCCTGGTTATAAATCATCCGTGTGCCAAATTTCATCCAAATCCGTTCAGTAGTTTTTGCGTGAAAGAGTAACAAACTTCCATCCATCCATCCATACAAACTTTCACGTTTATAATATGAGTAGGATGTAGTACTCACTTTGTCCCTGGTCGGCCTCGTCTCTCCACCATTTAAATATCTGTGCGGTGCGACTGTGCAGTGTGTGCATCAAGTCTAGTAGCTGTGGACAAAGAAAGTTGGGTTTATATTCATTTGCATTGCATTGCTTTAAGATTTTGAAAGGCTTTCGGTTGGCCAATGTTGATTATATTTTTATTTAAAAGATCCTGCTGAGCCGTAGAAGTTTTTTTTTACAGATAGAAAGAATATACTTTACTATGTACTATCGCCAAAACCTATATCAGAAGGCCAATTCTCGTAATTTAAAACGTTCAAAATCTAGTCGCAGTCTCATCTCAGCGACAAACGAATGTCAAAAACTTGTCAAAATGTAGGGAAATTAGAAGTATTTTTTGACAGATTGAGACTGAGATCAGACTGTGAACGGTCTTAAAATTACGAGAATTGCCCCTCTGATCATTTTGAAAACAAAATCCCGTGCACATGAGGACCACAGCTGCGTCCGTAAGTAAAACAAAAGAGGATCCTTTTTAGGTCGACTAATAATATGCGCTGCAAGCAGGAATAGTCCTTACGGTGGTCAGATATAGATATTGGCGATAGTACACCGAAAAAATTTCAGTTATAAATGAAGAAAGGGAATTGTAGATTTTTATATGGAGCCTAGCATACCTACAGTGTCCGCCATGTTGATTTTTTTTTCAAAATGGCGGCCACGCATTTTACCTACATAAATCGCTAGCTGACATCAATGCAATCAGAAAAACAAGTACAAAAAATATGGATGTCACGTCACGACCAACTTTGAACGTTAATATCTCGGAAACGTGACGTGACGGGGTTTGCTCCCATTATGTTTTTTGTTTACATTGACATTATATACCGCAACCGGTTAATTTTGAACCACAACGCATACTCAAACAGTCTTTGCTCTGTATTCAGTCGGAACTAAATGCGTCAGACTTTATAAATAATATATGAAGGGAGATAATTCCGAAGTCCGGTTTCAAAATACTGCTAAGCTTGTGCTTATAGACTTTTCCGAAGAGAGAGCGAGAGAGAGAGAGAAAAAAAAAATGTTTTATTGTATTGTTGCTTTTTCTTACCTGTATGCTGACCATATGGTACTGGTCGAGGGTGTCAACTTCTTCGTCGCTAGAGTCATCGTAGCGTCTTCTTCCGGAGTTCGGACGAGATTTGCGACCAGAGCGCGACTTGCCGGATTTCTTGCCTATAGAAAACATTTAACTTTTGCATTAGTAAGTGTTTTTGAAAATTGTGTACGCATTTCTTTGCTAGTTATTGCGCGTCATACTAATATTGTATTCTTGGACATTGATAATTAGACCGCATTCGCCTTCGCTGACATCAGTCGCGTACGTCATTGATGGCTCTTATGTCATTGTAATAAGGTATTAATTTGAGTGATTGACGCGCGTTCTTGACATGCAACATCTGTATCAACATTGTGTTCTATGAAGCACTGTATTGTGACGTTTACATTCGCGTTAGGATTTCAAATGTGCTCGATGTCAGAGGAGTAAAAAAAATTGAAATAGTCTTTGAAACCCTCAAAGACAATTTGCGCCCGTGGCTAAATCGATCAGGTTAAGTTACGCTTGCCGCGGTTGGTCCGTGGATGGGCGACCATCTTTATACGAGACCCCTCCGTGCCTTGGAAAGCACGTTAAGCCGTTGGTCCCGGCTGTTATTCGTATATCTTTGATAGTCGTTACGGGTAGTTAGAAGCCCGAAAGTCTGACAACCAGTCTTACCAAGGGGCATCGTAGTACCCAGTAACTGGGTTGTGGATGTCAGATTGACAATTTCATCTAAATGAGTGTTGTAGAAGATGTAATTAGTATACCGTCGTGCAGCGTGGCCCGCGCGAACAGCCGCACGGCGCGCACGGCGGCGCGGCAGTTGTACGGCGTGACGTGCGCCACGTCGCGCACCACCAGCGTCAGCGCCTCGCAGCAGCGCGCCAGCGCCGAGGCGCGGTGCGCGCGCAGCGACACGCCGCCGGGGATGTCGCCCGCGTCCGGGGACTCCGCCTCGTTCTTTACCTGGTGGAGAGAGGCAGGTGTGAGACAGGCTGACCTATTGCACATATCAAATCAGATTTGGGAAATAAAAATTCAATTTCATCCTGTATAGGGTGAATTTTCACATTCATTAATTTACAACTGCCCAATGAATCATGTCGGGCTGTTGCATATATGTGCTAAACTCTGCTTGCGCGACGCAGGATTTTGCGTGACGTCAGTATGACGCGTAATTTACATGTGGCGTTGTAGATACCGCTACAGTCACATCGCAAAATAAACCAAAAGTGCATGGCTATGACAGCAAGATATGACTGTGCAACTTTAGCTTTTCCAACAGTTACATAAAACACATAGAAGACTGAATCTTGATTATAAACAAACTTACCAGTATCCATCCTTGTGTTTGCGGTGAGTGTGACAACTCGCTTTCAGAAGAAGCGCTAGTAGGTCGCCTCTCACTCTCGTCCTCTGAGCCTTCGGACCGACTCGATGCAGCAGGACCTGGTCGTAACAAGGTATTGTGTATTTCTAAAGCAGGCTTTAAAGATAAATCAATTAATGGATGGTAGAAAAAATGTGTCCGTCAACCATCTGAATAATTGTATCCTGTTTTTTGTGAAATCAATTAAGACATTTATTTCTCAAGAAGGCCGATTCTCGTAATTTAAAACGTTCAAAATCTAGTCGCAGTCTCATCTCGGCGACAAACAAATGTCCAAATATAGGGAAATTCGAGGTTTATTTGACAGATTGGGACTGAGATCAGACTGTGAACGTTCTTAAAATTACGAGAATTGCCCCTCAGAATACAATTATTCACTTAGAATGAGAAACATTGGTTGCATACATATAAACATTCTTTGGAACGAATATCGGAACAGTATGTTTAAAATTAGACGTAAGCATACTTCCATAGTCCATTCATACAACACTGACGACCGTCCGAATAAGGGACTAACCACACTTATTCAGCTCTGTTCTGCTTTTGTCCATAGAAAACAACGATTTTGTAAGGAATGCGTACGCGTCGTAAAGTTGAACGGATGCGTACGCATTCCATACAAATTCGATGTTTTCTGCAAAAGCTGTAGCTGTAGCTGTGTGTGTGTGTGTTTTCGATGGACAAAAGCTGAACAGAGCTGAACAAGTGTGGTTATAGTCCCTAAACCGTAGTTGTTCACGGCAAGGTATTGAGAACGCATTCTGTTGGCGGCCGGACGGTAACTACAACACTTACTAGTAGGGTGCGCGTCGTTGGGCCACGCGCCGGCGCCGGCGGCACACAGCAGAGCGAAAACGATGTCCCACTCGTGCGCACTGTGCACGTTCTGTGCCGAAGTCTTCACTATCTCGTACATGCCGTACGATATCTGCATAGAAACACACAAGGTGTAAAATGAACCATGACCGAGCTGTCACATTTTCTTCTCGCCATTTCATATTGCTAAGATATATTTTCCTCTTAAAGAGTAGTATGCTATGGCACACAAAAACAACAAATTTTATAAGTAATTTTCTCGTGAAACTACGATTGTACCTTTGAGAAAAGACCTATTTTATCTTATGTTTGTTTGTTATTTGTAACATTATAAAATTACTACTAATACCTTAGTAGTAAGTAAATCGATTTTGTTTATTGTGTAAGTGTAGCGTATTTAAGCTCGTTGCAGTACTGTCGAAAAAGGCTTAAAAATATAAAAGTTATTAAGGAAAATAAACTTTATGTCCACAATAGAAAAGAGTAGAAAATGTTTATTTGTGTCGTATGTTACAAAATGATGTAAGGTTCCAGGTAAAAGAGAAGGCATTAAACTTAATTGTTCTGTAACGAATGATCGCAGGCGACTCACCACGTCCGCCTGCTGGTAGAACAGCTTGTAGGGCAGCTGGAACAGCAGCGTGAGGTGCTCCAGCACGTGCGGCGTGGCGGCGTCGCAGCGCATGAGGCGCGCCGCCGTGCGCAGCAGCGCCGTGACGCCGCGCCGCAGCGGCAACGCGCCGCGCGCCGCCGCCCACGCCACCACGCGCGACATGTGCGGCGCCGCCACGCCGTACACGCACAGCAGCCGGTCCCTGCGACAACACATTTCTGATCTGATCCAATACTTAGTTCCGATGGCTAGAGTAAAGTAAGTTGATTTCGGAATGACTTGAAAAAGTCATAAAAATATACGAAATTGTAGCGTTTGTTTTCTATCGGTTGGCGCAGTGGCTGAGCGATCGACTGCTGCGCTGCGTGTCGCGAGTTCGATTCCCGCACGGAACAAATATTTGTATTACAGGTAGTTTTTCCAGGTCTGGCTGTTTGTGTATGTGAGTTTAAATGTTTGTAAACGCAACTAATCTTTGTGTGAGTAAAGCTTTTTTTCCAAAAACATATTTGGAAATTACCGAAAACAGATTTTTTTAAAGATATTGGTATTCTCACGGTTGCATCACAATTTATCTTCGCCAACATTTTATATATTAGGCAAAATTTGCACTACAACAAATTAACTCAAGACAATGTTCATGTTCTTTCTCCAGAATCAGCTTACTGACAGGTTATTGTTATTAGTATTAACTTATTTATTTATTTTACTTCGATGGTCCTAGTTTTTCATCTGTGACTCAAGTGACAGCTATGTGACCAGAACCCAGCTATGCATAAATATGTAAGCTGTCACGCCCTTTATGCCTGGAGGCTTTTATTTAGGTAGTAAGTTTTTATTTCCATTTGAATTAATTATTTTTCAGCTTGAGTACGTATAGTTTTTATTATATTTGTTGGTATATTGGCGTGGCTAGCTGACATATTTTATGGCAAATAATTTAAGTTTCTTGTAATGTTAATTACTGAACATAGGTTCCTAGTATTGTATACATGCACTATATTCTAACTGAACAGACAGCTGTGCTGCTGGGGAGTTTGTTGCGCCACTTCTTCTTCCCAGCGATAGCACTAGGAAGTGGTGAAGGGCGGGCGTTTTTGGGGGACTGTCTTTTGTAATTTTGACGTTCGAAAAGTGCTGACTCTCAGCCTAATTTGAATAAATGACTTTTGATTTGATTTGATTTTACCACGACACAGGGAATCGTGGCTTCGGGATCCAGAAAATTTGTTAAGATCTAACACCTAAGTCTCCTATTTAATCTTTTAGTAAATTCTTAATATTGTACCGTGTTTTTCATGGGGGCGTCCATTAATTACGTGAGGCATTTTTGGCGATTTTCCGACCCCCCCTCCCCCGCTGGTGAGATGTCGTGAGATTTAGCTCGACCTCCTCCCCCCACCCCTAATCTCACGTGAGATTTTTCAAAATGTGAATTGATAGTGTTACGTTGGATATATACTTAACAAAAAAAAAACAATAATATATTATAGGTACCTATCATTGTGTAAGATTTGATATTTTAGTGAAGGAACATATTCATTTAACCCAATTTTCTCGCAGTTTTACTCTGTTTTCACTGACACCCTCCCCCCCGGGGGTGTCAGTGAAAACAGAGTAAGATAAGATTAGATGAGATTCGGCTCGACCCCCTCACCCCCTAGAACACCTCACGTAATTAATAGACGCCCCCTAAACTGAGTGATTAAACTTTTTGTTTATTTTATTCAAACGCAGAAAAACGGCGAAGCAAATTTATAGGTAATCGTTGTGCAGATTCTACCGATTACCTAGAATTATCAATGTTTGCACATCCATACATTTGCACTAAATAACTAATATTTCGTCAAACAACACGGCCGTAGAACATTATTATTTTTACTTGTTCCTCTTTTGTCATACCAGCACCCTAATTGTGTAACACACGAACAATCTGAATCTGAATCATTTCGAAGCAAATTGCTAATCCATTGCTTCATAAGTTCGAAAATTTTTGTCTGCTCAACACGTAAATAACGCAATGAATGTTGTTGAACTGTCAAAATGAAACCGATTCCGATTGATTGTGTGTTACGCAATTAGGGTGCAGATTTTCAGTCCACAACATAAAATAACAACCAAAATTACTTACAACACGACAGTATCGTGTCGTAAGTAATTTTGGGGTATGAGAGACATTTATTTTTTATTTATTTATTTATTTACAATGGGCTCACTCTTGACCTCAATCCAGCCCAGAGGCAGGGATGAGATCTACGGTGGAACGAGCTTGCCCAGAAGAAGCCTATTCACTCTCGCCTTGAAGAGATTCGGGTTGTATGAACTCGGGAATGCAGACGCAGGCAGACGGTTCCACTCCTTAGCTGTGCGCATCAGAAAAGATGACGAGAAGCGCTTAGTGCGTATATATGGTATATTAACCAAATAGGGGTGGTATCCCGCAGTGCGTCTGGACTCTTGATGGTAGAAAGGTGAAGGCGGGATGAGCTCATGTACCTCTTGAGCACACTCCCCGAAGTACAGTCTGTAGAAAACGGACAGACAGGCGACACTTCGCACTTACACTTCACACTTTATTATTTACAGCAAATAATAAACTGAACTTACCTGTTTTGTATCAAAGTCTGCCCGAGCAGCTCTAAGAAGAACACAGTGATGTCTTCCAGTTGAGGGTTCAGTTGTAGACTGTCGTTGTCAGGCGGAGTGCCCACTGTCACCATTGCGCGGACCAACTCCTGCGCAGGAAGTGTTTATTTGAGATATATTAATTTTGAGTCACAGTCATTACTCGAAACTTATCTATATTTTATTTCCAACTATCCGTGCCCGCGACTTCGTTCGCGGAAAACAAATTTCATGGGTTTTGTTTTTTTTTGTGTGGAACCCAACACATCTAAAGCGCACGTCACTTCGTGAAATAAAAATATACAAGGTTTTTAATTACCAGACGTGTAGTTTACCTGAAGAAAGACATGTGAACTATACCTGCAAACTATCAAGCTGTAGGAACTTAGTTTCAGTGATAAGCAGGCCGGGTAGGTTGCACTTAGCTACGCAATCCATTGCCGCGTCAATCAGAGTCTTCTCGTGAGGCGTCGGCGCACGCATACCTGTTGAATGATAACAATATTTAGGACTTGTTTCACCAACCCGCACTGGGCCCGTGTGGTGGATTACGACCGGCCGGAGGCCGGAGAGGTTTTTGTTTCGTGATTTCGGGTCTGGTCCCATAGTAAAAGTTGTTCATAATGATGAGTACAATGACTCCCTAGAGTTACAGGATATAAAAAAAACCGGCCAAGTGCGAGTCGGACTCGCCCATGAAGGGTTCCGTTACGTTACGATTTATGACGTATTAAAAAAAAACTACTCAATAGATCTCGTTCAAACCAATTTTCGGTGGAAGTTTATATGGTAATGTACATCATATATTTTTTTTAGTTTTATCATTCTCTTATTTTAGAAGTTACAGGAGGGGGGACACACATTTTACCACTTTGGAAGTGTCTCTCGCGCAAACTATTCAGTTTAGAAAAAAATGATATTAGAAACCTCAATATCATTTTTGAAGACCTATCCATAGATACCCCACATGTATGGGTTTGATGAAAAAAAAAATTTTGAGTTTCAGTTCTAAGTATGGGGACCCCCAAAATTTATTGTTTTTTTTCTATTTTTGTGTGAAAATCTTAATGCGGTTCACAGAATACATCTACTTACCAAGTTTCAACAGTATAGCTCTTATAGTTTCGGAAAAAAGCGGCTGTGACATACGGACGGACAGACAGACGGACATACAGACAGACAGACAGACAGACAGACAGACAGACAGACAGACAGACAGACAGACATGACGAATCCATAAGGGTTCCGTTGCCATTTGGCTACGGAACCCTAAAAAACACGTTGCATACCCCATAATCAGCCTACAACGTTCCCACTTCTGTGACACAGTCCTCCTCTCTGTGAGAGGGCGCGGGCCATAATAAACCAATCGCGCCCAGTGCGTGTTGGTGGATGTCACACATTTTTTAATGTGTTTGGTTCTAGGACATGCCAGTTTCCTCATGATGTTCTCCTTCACCGTTTTTAGAGCAGTGGTGATGAAATAATTTACACAAAGTGCCTGGCTGGGTTCAACAACCACTTCACAACGTGTAAGTCGCGGCTGTATATACTGGGCCACGACTGCTCTCTCGCCTCTCAGCCCATGCTTAGGGGAGGCTGTCGAGTCCGTCCTGTGACGTCTTTTAGCTTAAGGCTGCTTTTCCACCAGAGATGTGCTATGCAGCTATGCTGCGAGGATGTGGAAGCTAAGCTACGAAACTATGCGACCGTTTCCACTAATACTAAGCTGTGTAGCGGAGCGAGAAGGATGTGCTATGAAGATAATAATAATATCCCTGGACATTTCACACAGCGCCATCTAGTCCCAAGCTAAGCAACCTAATGCTTGTGTTATGGTAACAAGATGGCTGATAAACTACTTATATACATTTTTTTTTTGTAAATACATACTTATTATAGATACAAAAACACCCAGACTCGGAACAAATACATGTAGGTCATACAAACATTTGTTCCGTGCGGGAATCGAACCCGCGACACGCAGCGCAGCAGTCAATCGCTTAACCACTGCGCCAACCGTGCCGTCAAGAAGCGCCGGTAGCTGTGCGGGGAAGATGCGCAGCACGAGCTATGTGCATCAATAGTAGGGAATGCACGGGAGTACTCTACTCTGCACATAGCTACACCACTCGCACATCTATAGCTCCCATCCATAGCACGCATCCTTCCGTATAAAAACATAGCTTAGTTGAACCCGTTTCCACAAGTGCTATGCTATGTGGATCAATGAATATGATTGGTGGATATCAAACGCATACATAGCAACGTAGCATAGCACATCTCTGGTGGAAATGCAGCCTAATGATGATATTTGTGTTACCTGACTCTCCAAGCGCGATGTATGAATATAAACTGGACAGCAGACCGGCTTCGGAGCCCCGGGCCGCTTCTCTTATGAGGGATACCGTGCCGTTTGGTGCTAAGTAGTCTTCAGCTTCTATGAGGCACTGTGGAGAGAAAAGATGTAATTAACTGTAGCCGATGGAATGAGGTAGCGCGGGAAATTCAAATTTTCTAAACTTTTTTTTTTTCAACTTGTTACACAGTATCGGGTTGCGCGATAGAACGAATATCTATTTACAGAATAATAATATTATTCAAATCACCAATACAAGTAATTAAGTATGACGTTACTGTTCACCTTCATATCCAAGTACTGGAGTACATGTAGTAGTAGTTATTGAGAATGTGTGTGGAACCACGAGTAACAGTTAGTAATACATACCTTAGGTAGCAATCTTCCAATATACAGCGTCTTAACTATCTCCAACAGATGTCTCCACGAGTCGCGCACGCAGTCCGCATGCCGCGCGGCCACTGCGCATGCGCGACGTAACGCTAATTGGGCTTTACTCGACTGGCCTAGCGTCACTCCTACAAGGAAATTGAAAATTATATAATGCTTTTTTACTTGAACTAAGTGCTTTTTTTATTGCGATTCAATAGATTGAAAATTATCAGTCGGGGCAGACATGAAAAATCGCAGTTAGTAGAAGTTACATGTAAGCTCATGAGTATGCTGATGTGGAAATTAACAAAAATAATATAATTAAATAAAAATGAAAAAATAGTACATTTTATTAATAAAAATATTTTTTATTAAAATTACTCAATTCATTGTCATCCCTGTTTTTAAAGTGCTCATACCGACAAAGAACACAATTTTAGCCATAAATAAATTCCACGGAAGTCGGGTCAGCTTTCCTCATAATTTCTACATTTATTATATATTTTATTTTCACATTTCGTAACATCTGTAAATTCGATGAGCGTAGTCCTACTCAAAATATAAAATAACTCTTACCTATTGCAATATAATTAGCATGTTGCGGCGCCAACAGCCCAGTAAATTTGCACAAGGTCAGTAGCAAGGTATCCAGCGTGATGCAATCCGGTGGCAATCTAGCAATAAGCGCTGCACACCGCTCTAATCCGTTCAGCGCTAGTAGGGCACCGCAATCGCGAATCCTGTTGCTTTCCAACTCTTCAACTGTAGGAGGCGTCGAGCGCTCGAACGCTGCTGAAAGGGCTGTTACCTAAAAAGGTCAAAAGATGGAGATAGAATTTTCTTCATGTACGGAAAACAGATGAAGTTATTTTATGATGCTCGCCGCTTATTTATATAAAAGAGATACCTATTACATAAATACATAAAGCCGCGTCTCCCGCGCGTGTTTTTTCGAATCATTAAAAAAAATATGTAATCCGCCATTTTGTGGCGGCGGCCATCTTGGACCGATTTTCATCAAACATAGCTAACAACACTCCCGACTAATTCACCTTTCAAACAAAAAAAACAAAATCAAAATCAGTTCAACCGTTCGGGAGCTACGGTGACACAGACAGACACACACACACACAGAGAGAGAGACACGTCAAACTTATAACACCCCGTCGTTATTGCGTCGGGGGTTCGATGACATGACATGTTGAAACCTGTTATTTCTTAGTAATCACTGCACGATGGCCCATTGTATGCAGACCCGCAGTCCCTCGATGGAGCAGGCGTGCAGGTCTTCACCCCTCACATGACGCGGCTGACTTCACATTCACAGTTACATCATGTGAGGGATGGTGACCTGACATCCACACTCCTCGATGTGTTTTGTACAGAGGACCTTATGCAGCTAGTGTGGAGTTTCTTGCCTGTTCTTCTCCATAGGTACCTAATACGCTATGGAATGGGCGAAAGCCTTTACAATTGAAAAGTGCCTGTCATTGGTTTATCTATACTAATATTATAAAGAAGTAAAATTTGTTTCTTTGTTTGTATGTATGTAGGGGGTAATCTCCGGAACTACCAGTCAGATTGAAACATAAAAATATGCATTTGATAGCTCTATTCTTGAGGAAGGTTATAGGCTATATAATATCACGCTTCGGGTCTTAGGAGCCGAGCAAAATGAAAAAAAATCAGAAAGAATACTAAGCGAAGACGAAGTAGTAGCGATGGGATGCGACGCGATGGGTCGGGGGCCGAAATTTCACGCGGACAAATTCGCGGGCAGAAGCTAGTTTGAAATAAAAGCTTTGAGTTTATGTCGTGACGAAACCAAATTGCTGGCTTTACATACATCATACGAGGTAAAAATTATAATAAATTCTTCTTAATTCTTGAAGGCAACATTACACATATAGTTGTCGGAATCAATCCAGAGTCTAGCCTGAGTTCGTGGGGAGACGAGAGCAAAATCTACAAAAAGCGGTGTGAGCAGGGCTCTCGAGATCATAGAAACATTGGGCATCGTACGAACAACATGTGGATAGAAACTGTCGCGCGTTCCGTATCGTTGAGTTGTGTGTGTATGTGATTCGCTAGTGTGACTAACTGGTTCGTAAATTATAATCTGATTTGAACTGTAAACCGTGTTTCTATTGTGTAATAACCAACACTACCCATAGTACGCCCACAGTAATTAAATTATGCCTGATGTTAAGGAGAGACAGTCATACCTTCTCCTACATAGTTATATTCCTGAAAGCTAACATACATAAATAACAATACAATATTCAACCACAAAGATATCTTCAGTCTTGCATTCCATCGCTGCCCGGTGCGAGCAGATATGCAGGTCCTCACCCCTCACATGACGCGGCTGACTTTACATACACAGTAACATCATGTGAGGGATGGTGACCTGACATCTAAAATGTCCTGATAGTAGACGTCTACGAGCTTAAAAGCTATAGTGAATCTCTGAAATTAATTTTGTTATTTCGGGCAATTTTTTTAGATTGCAGGGTGTGTACAGACCCTAGCGGGTCAAGGTACTACAATCTGTCAAATTTCTTTAATAGATTTTTAACTTTATCACTGAAGCATTAAGGTTCAAGATTGATTGGAAAATTTTGACAGTTTCGGGTAGCATGACCTGCTGGCGTCCGTTCAAAATGGGGTAATCGAACACATCATTATGAACAGTTTTTCGACGACACGGTTGGCGCAGTGGTTAAGCGATTGACTGCTGTGCTGCGTGTCGCGGGTTCGATTCCCGCACGGAACAAATATTTGTATGATCTACATGTATTTGTTCCGAGTCTGGGTGTTTTTCTATCTATAATATGTATGTATTTACAAAAAAAAAATGTATATAAGTAGTTTATCAGCCATCTTGTTACCATAACACAAGCATTAGGTTGCTTAGCTTGGGACTAGATGGCGCTGTGTGAAATGTCCAGGGATATTATTATTATTATTGTTTTACTTATGGAGCAGCTGATTCTTTTAAAGGATTTTAGTGTCGTTCTCACTGTTCAAGTCGTGTATACTCATAATGATGAGTTCAGTGACCCCTTTTCGAGTTTTCATTTATTTAAATGTCACCTAGAGAAAGGAGAAGAAAAGGAACAAGGACTCACAGTGCTGGGGCAGGCCACGGTGAACAGCCTGGCGTGGTGCTGGTGCTGCGGCGGCGCGGCGCGGTAGGCGGCGCCCGCGCCCGCGCCGCGCCGCTGCAGCACGCGCCACAGGTACGCGTCGCGCACCGCGCCCGTGCGCTCGGCCGGCATCACCATCTCCTCGTGCCTGCCGCGCCAATCAGTACATACTTCTGAGTGCTGAACTAATACATATTAGGAATCTTATGTCGAGTAAAGGGTGACCACTTTTTTAATATCAGAAGTAAATATTAACATGAAGTTTGACAGGGTACGTTTTGTATGGTAAAACTGACAAGATCTTAAAATATGTCCTAATGATGTGATATGATGGATTTTCTAATGCCCTGAGATCTGTGTATTCCAGTCCACAGTTGATAATTACAGGATAACGGCTTATCGTTGACAAACTTACTATTATGACCGTGGCAGACATACCTAACTTTACAAAGATACTCGCATACGCGTACCACAATCGCAAATTGTAGATATTCGAAAATAAATCAGACGCCGGAGTAATATCAATAAAGATTTCCATGAAAATTCACGCCACCAGTTGGCACCACTTTGGCAAGAAGTCTTCTATTTCGACAGTGAATATAAATTATATGTTGACATTCGTCATTCAGACACGAATAAAGAAAATATGTGTTGACGCTTTGATACTTTTGACAGATGCGCGGACCTGACGCCTCAGTGCTACCACCTAGCGAACGTCATTTCAGAAAATACTCATTCCACTTACTTAATAGAATGATAAACAGCCTGCAACATAGCTGAATCGAAGTCCCCAGATCCATTACACCCTCTCAGATTCCTTACAAAATCGTCCGCATTCATAGGCACATTGAGTTTCTTGGCGGTGTGGTTATGTTGGTCCATGTTCAACATTATCACGGCGTACGCTAGGCGGAAGGCCGCGTCTGTGTTCGCGAAGGGCTCGCCGTTTGTGCTCTGGAATTTGAATGGAAGGTTAAGCGGGGTTGGGTTGTGTTTTCTGTAGAAGGTGTAGAAACTTAGATTGTGTGCTTGACTAAATGCCGATAAAGATTTTAATAAAACATTGAATATCTAAATGATTCGTATAAACTTCCTATGTATTTCAGTTTTAGAATCCAATAAATTATAAGAGCATTCAGTTGTTTTTTTTTTATTATTTGTTTTGAAGAGGTGGGTGGTAATTTTTTTTATTTTATTTAAAAAAACGTTGCCCCACACTAGGAATTTCTCCTGTATCGTGGGTGCGTTTACAAACATTTAAACTCACATACACAAACAGCCAGACCCGGAACGACTATTTGTAGGCCATACAAATATTTGTTCCGTGCGGGAATCGAACCCGCGACACGCAACGCAGCAGTCAATCGCTTAACCAGTGCGTCAACCGTGCCGTCGTAAATAAAACAATGTTTTTTTTTTGTAGTTTAATGGGCCCGCTCATGACCTCGATCACGCCTGATGGAAAGCGATGGATGGGGTGATGGTTAAAATTAAGTTGCTGTCCATTTCAGCCTTTGATGTTTACAATAGAAAGTTACCAATCGACTTTACGACGTTGGAAGCGCTGAAAAATTAGAAATATGCTCGAATCTTCAGCTAGCAACTGGGATATCTCTCTCCAGATAATATTACAATAACAGTACATATTTAAACCTGTTCCCTAGTAAAAGCTAGTACCAAAATACTTACATGCCACCTCTCCGCAAAGCGTTCCATTACAAGGAAGATAAGAGGTGCTTCTCCAGGCAGTCTGAATGTCTCTAAATAAAGTCTCAAGGCCTGGTCGATCCTCAGGCCTGCGTAGTCGAAGCTGTCTGCGAAGGCGCCCAGGACTGACGGGCCTCCGTCCTCGTCTTCACCTCGGGATGAACGCTTGCAGATGAATTCACCTGAAATAGATTTTGATAAGAGGTGTGATAGCATAAACATATTTAAGGCAAAACTTAAGAAACATGTATGTATTACCCTGTAAGGTCGACAACGCCCCAGAGGCAAATAATTATGATATTATTATTTATCATTTAGATAATATAAGCACTTTCTATCTCACTCGCAAACTATAATCATGAATTCTATGATTCATGCTTATGATTCTAGACCCTCCCCAAGGGTAAAAACGTTGGCAGGTTATAAAAAAAAAAACTGTTACATAGAGGCGGTCAAAATTTATGGAACAGCAATTTTTTTTTTTTAATAGCTTGAGTGTTCAGAATCAGTGCAACCAACCTGTACAGTACAACAAGAATTTATTTAATTATATAAGTAGTTAATCAGCAGTTATTTATTTTAAGAAGGGCCCGTGGCTAAATAATAACAGCCGCACAGGTCGATCGGTCAGGTTAAGCTACGCTTGCCGCGGTTGGTCTGTGGATGGGTGACCATCTTTACATACCGAGACCCCTCCGTGCCTCGGAAAGCACGTTAAGCCGTTGGTCCCGGCTGTCATTCGAGGATCTTTGACAGTCGTTACGGGTCGTCAGTAGCCCGAAAGTCTGACAACCAGTCTTACCAAGGGGTATCGTATTACCCAGTAACTGGATTGTGGAGGTCAGATAGGCAGTCGCTCCATGTGAAATACTGGTATTCAGCTGCATCCGGTTAGACTGGAAGCCGACCCCAACATAGTTGGGAAAAGGCTAGGCAGATGAGACACAGGCATATTCAACAGTAGTAACATTCGTGCTAAATTAATGAAGTTGAAGTATTAACAATAACACTTACCAATCATTTTCTTATCCAGATCAGGGTTTTCTCTCAAGAACATGGCGACTTCATGAGGATCTAAGGGGCTGGACAGTACTCCGTGTTCTTGTAAAAACTCGATTGCACGCTCTGGTTTCTGGTTGAACAGTTCTGTGCCCTGGGTTACCCACTGAAAAAGAATTGACGGATTTTTACTTAACACCTATAAGGGTAACTTTAAAAAAATGTGCTTTATTAAAAGCGCAAAAAGTTTTTAGAAGTTCATTAATTTAAAAAAGCGTTCTGCTATAGCCGTCATAACAATAAAACTTCTATTGTGTCTCGTTTATCGCACCAGAATCTGTTAATAAGTTACAATCATCAGCCAAGCTTTTTTAGTGTTCCAATAAAATATTTATCTGATCCTCTAAAAACTTATTCACCATCTAATGATGAACGCTTTTTTAAATTAATGAACTTCTAAAAACTTTTTGCGCTTTTAATAATGCACATTTTTTTTAAAGTCACTGTTTCTTGGCTATTTAGTGTTTTTAGGACCCCAAAATAGGAATTATGTTAGTTTCAGAAAAAGAGGCGCATTCAATAATATTTTTAGGAAAGCAAAATGGGACTTATTTGAGGTTCAATTAAATACATGGCTTTGTATGTAAAACAATATAACTATAATATTACATGACATTTAATTTTCCAATAAAATGTCTATGAAATGAAATCTTTTGCTTTTGTCCAGATATAAATCCACATACAACTTTCAATATGTTGTCGAGTTGTCGACACGGTTGGCGCAGTGGTTAAGCGATTGACTGCTGCGCTGCGTGTCGCGGGTTGGAATACCGCACGGAATAAATATTTGTACGACCTACAAGTAGTTGTTCCGGGTCTGGTTGTTTGTGTATGTGAGTTTAAATGTTTGTAAACGCACCCACGATACAGAAGAAATTCCTAGTGAAATATGACTGACGTGTAAAAGTGTTTGTACAAACCTATTTACAAAATAAAATAATTTATCGTTATCATTTAGTGTGGGGCAACGTGTTTATAAAAAAAAAAAATTATATAAGTATACAGAAAGATAATGTGGTTTCTATGGTTGTCCAAATTTTGCGAGGAGTTGTTATTGTTGTCCAATTGTCCCTTTGGCAATAAGAGGGTAATCTTTCTACTGGGTTATCAAGTAGCTTTACGTCCAGTTCTTTCCTTGCAAGAGTCTGGCAAGCTTTAGCAAGCCAACATCATCTCTATCAGTCGTTGGACCGTAATAGGTAAAGTCTATTCAAACGAATGTTTCTAATTGATGTTATTTCAAGTTAAACAAATATCAACTTTATTGTAATGGCAATTAAGTTGATTTCAGAGTGACTAGCACTATTGAAAAAGTTATAAAAATGTTTGAAATTGTAGCGTAAACTGAACTTTATTGTGTAGTAATTAAAGTTATTTTTCCACAAACTCGTGACAGATGACTTATTTTATGCGTGTGTTGTCCTACATTCCACTCTTCTGTTTTGTGCTGGTGTGGACCTGGGGGTCTACTCCGAAGTAGTATCGGCCGAATGTTCGGCCGTTTCCTGCTACGAAGTTCCTATTTGGTTCGGTCGGCTCCGATCCTACACTCCTAAACTCTTTCGAATATTGACTATGGTCCCGACCCAACTGAGCCGATCCGAACTTTTTTCGCATTTTTCAATAATATTCGGTTCGGCCATGTGTCGGTCCGATCCGAACATTCGCACTTTGCACTTCGGAGTAGGCCCCCAGTCCTGTCTGTAGGCGACAGTCGTCCCGTCGTCTTGTCCTGTGGCTGCGTAATAGGTAAACTACTGAATATTTCGCCGAAGACTGTTGTAAAACGTGTTCAGCGAAATATCCAACACGCTACCTATTACGTTAACGATGCGGCTTCTGGCTTGGCAATGCCCTCATGTTGAAAACCTTGAGAGAGTTCTTCAGTAGTATGTTACTAAATAAAGGAGAGGGCTCAGAGGTGGGTGAAGTAGGACTGTAGATGATGATGATGACAATATTAGATAAACAAGTTTTCATTCATAAATACACTCGAGAGCAATGAATCCGGGTCACTTAAAGAATGTTAAAAATCTCGGAAACTAAAAATGATAGGTTAATGCAATAAATTGTATTTAATAGACAATGTAACACTCCTTAAATGAAAGTAAAAAATATATGAGTCACCATACATTTTATTAACACAAAATTACATAAAGAAAAAAACTGCTGATCTCTCCTTAAAACAAAAATAGGAAACATGAAATTTTTTAACTTTATTACGATTTTCTTGAATTTTAATACTTCGTATTGCCTCCTCGTGCTTCCATTACTGCGTTTACGCGGTTTGGCATGCTGTACACCAAGTTCCTTATACGATTTTGGGGAATATTCTCCCATTCCTCTGTGAGAGCAATTTTGAGCTCACGAAGCGTGATTGGGGGAGGGTTTCGTTGTTTTACGCATCTGCCTAGCTCGTCCCAAGCATGCTCGATCGGGTTGATATCCGGGCTGCGCGCTGGCCACTCCATACGAGTAATGTTCATCTCTTGAAGGTAGTCATTCACAATCCTACCTGTATGAGGTCGGGCATTGTCATGCATAAATATAGCATCCTCACCTAAATTGACCATAAATGGACCAACGTGATCATTGAGGATTTCTTCCACATATCTTACGCTAGTTAAAGAGCCGTTTTCTATGATCACCAGCTCTGTGCGACTTTCAGAAGAAATTCCTGCCCACACAAGTACAGACCCACCACCGTAGGCTACTTTTTCTTCGATGCATGCTTGCTTGAATCTTTCCCCTGGTCTTCGATACACTCTGTGTCTTCCATCGTGCTTGTAGAGCATAAATTTTGATTCGTCGGAGAACATAACTTTTGACCAATCTTCAATACTCCAATTTACGTGGCTCTGGGCATATCTTAGTCTTGAAATACGATGCCCACGCTCCAGTTTAGGGCCGTTTGCAGGTCTAAGGGGTTTTAAGTTAGATTCAGCAAGCCGACGTCTTACTGTCCATGCACTTGGGTTACTTCCTCCGAGGCGTCGAAACTGATTTGTGAGTTCAGTTCCTGTGAGAAAGCGATTTCGAAGCATGGTGTTCACCAAGTATCGGTCTTCTCGTGCTGTGGTACACCTGGTTCTGCCCGTTCCTGGTCTGCGTAGGTTAGAACCAGTTTCTTCGTAACGTCGGAGAACTCTTTGTACTGTTGACAGCGACACACCGACAGTCCTGGCTGTATTGCACTGACTCCGGCCGGTTTCCAGCATTGTAAGTATTCTGGTGCATTCTTCAGGCGTAAGCGACATAATTTCAGCTTGAATAATGAATATAGAGCACTATCAACATGGTTTATGTACCCACATAAATGACAGATTACAAACAAAAGCAAAACCAAATGCTGTAATTTCGTAGTTCCATCTTCGAAAGTGGCCTTTTTTCAAATTTGTTTTTTTTATGATATAACTTTACAATAACTAAGAAGTTTTAATACCTTCATTTAAGGAGTATTACATTGTCTATTAAATACAATTTATTGCATTAACCTAGCATTTTTAGTTTCCGAGATTTTTAGGATTCCTCAAGTGACCCGGATTCATTGCTCTCGAGTGTATTTCATCAAACTGGGCAGTATTAACTATTGCTTTCGTCAACTGCATAATGACATAAACAGTAAACTATGCTTTAATTCAAAATCTCAGGTACTAACTTACATTTTTCGCCACTTACTCAACTATTTAATTTATTTACTTATTTAACGTTGTGTAGTCAAAGTTGAATTTTGAACAGTCTTAAGAAAACTTTGGTTGCAATGGAATTTGAACTTTATTATTTACTATATTGAGTTTGTGGTTGGTGTGTGGTGTGGTTTGTGGTTGGTTTGTGGTCATGTGCCTATTTGAAATAAATGATTTGACTTTGACTTTGACAATTATCAGAGATTCTAAATTAAAGTTTGGAACGATCACTAACCTTTTTCATATTCTTGATATTATCCAATTCAGCTTCCGTAGGCAGATCTGACGACGGTTTATGTCTTCCCGTTCTACCACAACTGAAGTACTGGCTGATGTCATGTGTTACATGGTCACTGACAACAGACACGTCATCCAACCCTCCTAGTTCTAAAGACACGTGTCCCCCTCTACCATCCCTCTCTTTCTCTTCTTCCCCATTAGGTATCTCTATTTCCGTCTTAACCTCCTTATTCTGATTGCAACCCATTTCTATTGCTTCGACTACCGTCATCAGAGCCTCTAAGGACAGCGAGTGAATGTTATAAGCTGTTGATGAAACTACGTTTTTAGACAATAATTTAGTGAGCTCTTCGAAGACGTTCATGCAGTAAACATCGCAGTCGTAGTTCAAATATATCTCTGCACATAACCCAGGTATCCTAAACATTTGAGAGAGACTTTCGAGGGCTAGATGGTGAATTTCTTTTAACTCGTAAATGGCTTTCGTCGTGTCTGCTGATATGATTTCTATGATTTTCTTGTAGAATGCTTCCATTTGAAACTTGAGATGTGTGCGGAGAGCTTCGAATAGAAGGAAGGACACTTGAAGATCGAGCGCGAATATTGATATCCTTTCTGTGCTCAGCAACTGTGAACAATAGGACATAGACAATAAAAAGAAAATCTGTGTAATCTGCACAAATAAGAGAGTATACACACATACAAGAGCGGCACGGTTCAACGGTAAAGGTAACGGCAACCGTCGACAAAGTGGCGCTCGTGTATTTTTAATGGCAGACTTAGGGTTGATTTTTCAATCGACAGATATTTTTTTTTTTTTTTTTATTGACAATGGGCTCACTCTTGACCTCAATCCAGCCCAGAGGCAGGGATGAGATCTACAGTGGAACGAGCTTGCCCAGAAGAAGCCTATTCACTCTCGCCTTGAAGAGATTCGTGGAATAAAATTGACGTCTGACAGTATTTGTACGGAAGAACTGTCAAAAATTCAAAATTATTCCTACGATAAAATTATCCGGCGTTGGAAAAATCAGCCCTTAGAGACACATTAAAAAATAAAACTAATATACACACCCTAATCCAAAGCAGTAAAAATAAAAAACGATAATTCGCCAAATAAAAACGATAAACTGATGGCAATAAGCTCACCCCTATTACATACGATGAAAAATAACTGGCCGAATGTGTGTGTACTATAGATACACCTATGCCTAAACTATAGATACAACTCTGCCTAAACTCTTCGGGAAATACAGGCACAGTGTAGAAGTTAGTAGGATGGCTGATACTGCTGCTTATAAAGTCAAATTAAATATAATATCCAGACCAAAGGTTTGGTAATACTGTTACGCGCCACAATTAATGCCATGGTGAGATGGTTAGTTACCACTGGCGCCATCTATTGTGGACTGGCAGAACTAACTGGCGCCATTTATTGTGGTAAGGCAGAACTAGTCACTGGCGCCATCTATTATCGAGTAGAGATGTCGATGCTAGAACTTACTAGAACTATCGACATCTGGTCAGTCGGGGCCGGTATGTACTCGAACATTCTAGATGTTTCTACAATAGAAGGTTCTGGAACTATCTACGGCACTATATAAGGCCGGGACTAGCCGCGACCAATCAGACTTGGTTCTGCTATAGAGGCGAATACATCGAAAGCGATCTTCAAGTGCGATTTAAGAGCGATTGTGTTTTATAATTAGTGTGTTTGAGTTGTTGTTAGTGTTGTTTAATTAAGGTGTAACTTCTGGTAATTTTTATCGGCAGTTTTTATTGTCACGAACCCGAAGCTCGTAACAATACAAAGGAGCGAGGGAGCATACGCGATGACCGTTAATCGTATACTGAATGCTCGACTAATATCAATTAGTGAACCGAGGTAAAAATGCACGAATAAGCATTAGTGCATTATTAGTGTATGGTTTAACCGTACACACAGCATTACATAATTTAATTCTTTAAAGCTAAACATACACATAATAATACAATTTTCAACCACAAAAATATCTTCAATCTTGCATTCCATCGCTGCCCGGTGCGAGCAGATATGCAGGTCTTCACCCCTCACATGACGCGGCTGACTTTACATACACAGTAACATCATGTGAGGGATGGTGACCGATATCCACACTCCTCGATGTTTTCGGTACAGATGACCTGACGTGATGAAAGAAAGTCTTCCCAAGGTGACCGCGACTGCAAGTACCGAGCCGCATTGGGGCCCAATCGCAGACCGTAGCGACTCAACATGCCACCTCTCTTCACCAGTTTCGCGACAGTCATTTGTCTAACAAGAGATACATCTCGCTCTGTTAAGCTTTGGGTTCCTAATAAGGTGGTTCCGTCATATCAAACGGTCGTTATGGAAATCTGTCATTTACGGACAAACCCGGCTGCCCAAGAAATTTGGCACCTAGATAGTTTATAACCTGGGGGCCTACTCCGAAGTGCAAAGTGCGAATGTTCGGATCGGACCGACACATGGCCGAACCGAATATTATTGAAAAATGCGAAAAAACTTCGGATCAGCTTAGTTGGGTCGGGTCCATAGTCAATATTCGAAAGAGTGTAGGAGTGTAGGATCGGAACCGACCGAACCAAATAGTAACTTCGTAGCAGGAAACGGCCGAACATTCGGCCGATACTACTTCGGAGTAGACCCCCTGGATACGTGGGAAAATTTCCGACCTCCACGCGTGTGAAGCCACGGGCGAAAGCTAGTTATTAATAGTTGCATGGCTTGCTTTACATGTCGGTGTGAAGACGCTGACGTCATCAATGCTCGGACAAAAATGGATGCCGTTCGTAGAGCCGTAGCCATTTTCGACCGAGAATCGACGACAAACAAACACGATGAATAAATATACTGAAGAATCCACAAATCTCGTAAGACGCATTGTGAATTTGTGATATCTTATGTGTTTAAGAAATCCATGGGGATTCCATCCAAGGCAGGCCTCACATTCCTGGTCTGTCACTTATCTCCGAGACCTGTCACCCGAAGCACGGTAACGCAGTGTTTGCAGCTCCCGGCTTAAGTATCCTCTCTACTAATTGCTTCTATTTTTGCCATCGACACGCTAAGAAGAAGATCACACACCTATAATACTATATGGACTGCAATAAATAAATTAATATAAATATGAAATAGACATAGAAACCATCGTTAATAAGGAAATACTTAAGAGGGTGCATTTTGAAAGCTGGTGAACGATATGTATGGTGTAAAAAAGTACTTATTTGATGTTTTTTACGTTTTTTTTTTAAATATTCTGTGTTACAATATTAATTATTGCAATAAATAAATATTAATTATTTTAATTATCAATATGTTATTGCACTACAGTGCGATATTTCATATGTTAATTTAGTAATAATAACAAATTTATCAAAACTGCCAAATACTTGACAGTTATTTGCTACGTTGCCAACTTCCAGAATTGCACTCTCATAATAATGATATAACTTACACTCAACAAATTCCTGCAAAGTGGGTCTTTAACCAGGTACAGGAGGGACGGGTACTTGGCCAGCTGGTCTGCGGACACCTCAAGAGCTGTTCCTACCAGGGACAGGCCTAGATGCACCATCCCGGAGGTGTTCTGACTGTCCAGGGGGTTGCAGAGAGAGATCAAGAACCTGAAGACAAAGGAATGATGTTACTCCGGGCAGGTTCATTATCATTAGCAACTAAGACATTTAAAAATACCTACAATAGATAAACAGACCAAAATGGTATTCTACATGCTTAAGGCGTAAACATCAGAGTAGCCCACGAAACAGGCTATTTTCCTAAAAAAATCTAATTAGACCGTCAGTTAGATTATCAAAAAATATTGAACCCGTATTTTTATTTTTTGTCAATTATATAAAAAACGATGAAGATATCGCCCTTTAAAGTTCCGTCACGTCACTTGCTTGAGACATTTTTGCAAGCAAGTGACTCCCAAATTTTGACGCACTTTATCTTTCGTCATTTTTTGTTTGATTGACAAAAGAAAAAATACGTGTCCATTATTTTTCGATAATCTAACTGACTAAATATAATTATTATTTTTTTACCCAGGCAACTACCCTATTCAATTTTTTATACGTTTTTTGCAATTTCCACGTCAGTACGTATCAGGTTGTATGTTGATCTAATATGATTAGCGGCCGTAACAAATATTTATTTACAGAATTATAATTTTCATAAAAATCATCAGCATCAGCAATCATCACAGCTTTCCGCAGCCGCAGCAGCAACGCCAGCACTTAGTTACTGTTCTTCTTAGATGTGTCAGACTATCTGACGATCGGTAATCAAGACTTCACGTAAGGTCGGATCGGTAATCTTGACGGCACGGTTGGCGCAGTGGTTAAACGATTGACTGCTGCGCTGCGTGTCGCGGGTTCGATTCCCGCACGGAACAAATATTTGTATGGCCTATAAGTAGTTGTTCCGGGTCTGGCTGTTTGTGTATGTGAGTTTAAATGTTTGTAAACGCACCCACGACACAGGAGAAAATCCTAATGTGGGGCAACGTTTTTTATCACAAAAAAAAAAAGAAAAGGTTGGTGCCGCTGAAAGTGCAACGTAACAAACACAAAAGTGTGCTGTACTGACCTGAAGAGTTCCCTGACGCAGACCAGGCCGTACGGCTGCAAGTTAAGGCTGTCTTCTTGAGGAGTGAACCTGATGCCGCGATGGTTCACGTATTCTGCTGGCTTTTCTCCGCTATCCTCGATTGGTGCTTCAGGAGTAATCGGTTCAACGGTTTCGATGCCATCCGGTTCCGGTATCGTGTCTTCTGAATACAATTAATAAAAACACTTTTGAGTCAAACGCAATTTCTTGTGCGTTTAATAAAAAAATTGAAAGGGTTTTGTCATCAGTATTACCACTATTAATACTAAAGTGTGCTTGGAAGGACTTGGGTAAAGACTTTGCAAGAACTCTGAGCAGAGAATCTGCAACGTTGCGGCTGGATGAAAAAAAAAACTTCGGTGGTACGGTCAGCAACAAAAGTCGGTTAACACTTTAGTTATTTAAATCTTAATTATAGAGCAAAATATTCTTAAAAAACATATATTAATAGAATATTTAAGAATAATTAACTCTTTGGCTATTACATGAAATAGAGAAAACGAATGTATCGCATCATTTTGTATCAATTTAGATGATTTGTAAAGGTAACAGTGTTAATTGACTTTTGTTGCTGACTGTACCACCTAACTTAAATCATCATCATCACCATTCAGCCGAAAGCCGTCCACTGCGTGACATAGACCCCCCCCCCCCCCCCCCAAGTTGAAACGAAAACCTGACGAAGGTTGCCGAAATGCTTCCAATTATCGAACAGGAACCATAGGAAAACCCTATTCACTAAGTCGACGAAAAACTTCCACCCACCTTCTTTCTCCACATCCGGTACATCCTCAGTCTTCTCTTCACTCGGTTCCTCAATCTCATCAGCGCTGTCTGCACTGACGCACTTCTCCAGCAGCTGTGTGATGGACGTGTTCCCATTGGCGGCCAGGTCCATGGATGAATGGCGGCCATGCTTCTTCACCGGACTCTTTAGTGAGTCCACCGGCTCGATTGTTATTTCAGCTTCGTTTATTAAGTTTTTGTCTTGGCTGGAGAAGAATTGAGGATGGTAAGAACATTGAAAATGAATAAACACCAAAAAACTTAAAAAAAAAAAAAAACTATTTTGGGGCAATATTTTTCTACAAAATTATTAATTTCCCATAGTTTTTAAGAAACGAATAAGACAGTAAAAATCATACTGAAAGAAGTTATCTACTTTAAATATGCGACACTCGCGTTGGGGCTACCGCACACTTTCAGCTCAGTAAACTCTTTTAAAATCAATCAATAATATAATTACACTGAACCGTAAATTGCTCTTTTTGATTTCTATTCAACTGAAAAATTCTAATAATACCTACTCATTACATGTTGTTCACCGTAGATAGATCTTTAATTAATAAAAGATTACAAAGTGTCAATAACAATAATAAGATCTTGATAACCAGTCCACTTTAGCCACCCAAACTCAAAGTCCAATATATTTTTTTTCTTTATTTATCTGCAATAGTCTGACAACCAGTCTTACCAAGGGGTATCGTATTACCCAGTAACTGGGTTGTGGAGGTCAGATAGGCAGTCGCTCCATGTAAAATACTGGTATTTAGCTGCATCTGGTTAGACTGGAAGCCGACTCCAACATAGTTGGGAAAAGGCTAGGCAGATGATGATTTATCTACAATAGTCCTACACCCACCGGGAGTTGTCCTTGAGTGTACTTTTATAGTGCATACAGGTATAATCGTCGGTTGTGCTGCATTTTATTAAAATTGTCTAACGGGCCTCTGCGAGTTAGCTTCGGCCCCTCGTACAGTCACGAGCACCAATATGTCAACACTTGGCAACTTTCAATTGCGATTATTTCGTGATATACCGAATGCAACGTTAAAATACGACACATTACATAAAGCTATGGGTTCGAAAATGCTATGTTCGTAACAACATAAAATTTAATTAAAAAATAAAGGAGTAAATCGCTTTTGAATAAAGCCGAGTGTATACATACTTTTACTCGTGACTGACCTCTCTACAAGACCGACCCATGGTCCCGAGATATGCAAAATATAAAAAAAATATAATTACGTATGTCTGATGTCAGTTTTGCTGGCATCACTTTCTGTTTCAAGCTCAGTGGTCGTTGTGCTTGTCTGCTCACTTAATGAAGATTTCCTTTCCAAAGAATTTGTACCTGAAACCATTTAAATTCATTATTTTTACCACCACGACGAAGGCGGTGTGACCAATGATATTATAAGTAGTAAAGTGGTGGGTGTGACGATGTGATAACATTCGCAGGGCCAACATGGCCAGAGATCGCAAAAGATAGGGAGGCCTTTGCCCAACAGTGGGACTTAAAATAGGCTAACAGAAAAAAATGCATGCGAATCGTCTGATGTAAGAAAAGTCGAAAACCCACTTCAATAGTACTTTCATTCCAAACATTAAAAGGCGTCAGGCGTCCCTTAGAAATATTTTAACCAAATGGATGAAATAGAACTGTTTATTTTATAGTTTTAATAGGATATTATATAGTTTTAATAGATAATTTTTATAAAATAAACAGAAAACAGAACTCAGAAACAGACATTCTAAATAAAATAAATATCTTAAAAAAAACAACAGAAAAAAGACATTAATTAAACGCAAAAGTTTACCACCCGCCTCGATAGATGGCGTTGTTAGGTTGGGCTGAATCGCGCTATGGTTTCGTTACGCGGCAGAGTATAAGTACCCGCGCCAACTAGGCTAATCAAAAAGGGTGTTTGTCGCTTTTATGACACATGCGCCGTAAGGTGCGTGGGGTATGGCTATCAAGACATACTCAACACATAATTTTTGTATCAGAGAGGCTGTTGGTACCCAAAATACCGATGTACGTTTGCCCCGCACGGCCCCCCAGAATTTGTGTTTTAGGTGTGCACTAATGCAATGTACTCGCCTCTAGGAGTATATGTACCGGTTTCTTTTTCAATGTGCCTCTGTACTTTTGAAGATATTTGCAAAAAAAGGGGGCCGTGCTGAAAACGTTTGGCTGGCACGGCCCCCTTTTTTTGCATGTAACTTGAAAAATATATAGCGTATTAAAAAGTTTCTTAAGCTCAAGGAATGTACTCTATTAACACTTTATATGTACCGCAACAGATATTGTGAATTCGTAATGACAAATAATATATAGATGTGGATAGGGGGCCGTGCTGGAATGTTTTTTTTAAGAAAATATCTAAAAAAGACAAAACAATCTTAGCCAAAAACGATTACAAAATAATTGATGTTTGGCAAGTAACATATGTACCGCATTGGTTTCTCATACAACTTGCTAAATTTGAAAAATAAACCAATTTTAGTTCATTCAGCACGGCCCTCTATAGTTGCCTATATCTTTTTAAATAAGACATGTTTGTTTACAAAATTCGTCTTTCTGAATTATAATTAGGAGTACATTCGTTCCAAATAAATTGCGAAACTGCTGTATTAGTACTTTAAAAAATAAATAGGATCAAAAATATCATATATTACAACTGATGGGGTGACCATGATTCCTTTATTAGGTACATATTTTCTATCCTACCTATGTACCTATATTAATTAAATTATGTGACTACATTGAAATAATAGTAGATTGTACAACGAATGCATAAAAGAAGGGATAAAATAGCTCGTTTATGCCCGAATTAAACACTGCTTTTCACTTCGACTGCGAGAAAATGAAACAGGCATAAAGTATAAAACAGTAGTTTTACTGTTCAAAAATGTTGCAAAATTGAAGATGAGAATAGCTTTAGCTAATTCCCGCCACGAAACTTTATAAAAGATTTTTTTTTTAATTTTCAACATGATTTTGTTGTGTCATTCGACTTGGGTACCTACTTCATACTGCCAAGTCATAAAAATGTTTCTTTTAAATAATAAATGACCACTAGGTATTTTATCTGGTTTTATTAAATTAACGATACAAAACACGGAAGTGATATAAATTAAAGCAAATGAAATAAAATAACGACTTAATCTGCGACGTTTTATTGCACGTGTAGCTGTTGGGCTTGATTATCTTGGCTTAGAAAAAAAAAACTATTTCAAGCACGGAAATGGATTGCTAAAATAAACATGTAAGTTTTAAGTTATAATATAATTTATTTGTACTAACTAATAGTCGGTTCTTGCTAATTGTTTCTCTTGTAGGGCATCACGTTGTTGTTGCGTTTCGAGTATTTGTGTATAATGAGTAGTAATTATAAAAAAGTGTTGAATAATTAGGGTATAAAAAATAATTACTACATTATAGTGACCGTTTTTTACTAACATAAAAAATTTAAATTAAAAATTTAAAAAACCCCCGACACAAAATAATAATAAAAATAGTACGAATATAAAAAGCCTAAAACAATTTGAAAAAAACTATTGAAAAAATAGCCAACAAATAGAACAAAATAGGTGTAAACGTGAAACCCTATAAAAAGAAAAAAATAACCTTGAGATTAAGACCCTACGTAAGTACGTATGAAATTTTTTGATTATATGTTGTCCTGTCGGGGGACCGCTCTAATTATTAGCCTAACGTTCTATTAAAGTTTAAAATAGTAGCGGTCCCCCGACGAGTAACGTAACGTAATTTTTTACTTTTTGTAGGGTTGCAATAAAACGTCGCAGATTAAGTCGTTATTTTATTTCATTTGCTTTAATTTATATCACTTCCGTGTTTTGTATCGTTAATTTAATAAAATCAGATAAAATACCTAGTGGTCATTTATTATTTAAAAACGCAAAGAAACATTTTTATGACTTGGCAGTATGAAGTAGGTAGCCAAGTCGAATGACACAACAAAATCATGTTGAAAATTAAAAAAAAATCCTTTATAAAGTTTCGTGGCGGGAATTAGCTATTCTCATCTTCAATTTTGCAACATTTTTGAACAGTAAAACTACTGTTTTATACTTTATGCCTGTTTCATTTTCTCGCAGTCGAAGTGAAAAGCAGTGTTTAACTCGGGCATAAACGAGCTATTTTATCCCTTCTTTTATGCATTCGTTGTACAATCTACTATTATTTCAATGTAGTCACATAATTTAATTAATATAGGTACATAGGTAGGATAGAAAATATGTACCTAATAAAGGAATCATGGTCACCCCATCAGTTGTAATATATGATATTTTTGATCCTATTTATTTTTTAAAGTACTAATACAGCAGTTTCGCAATTTATTTGGAACGAATGTACTCCTAATTATAATTCAGAAAGACGAATTTTGTAAACAAACATGTCTTATTTAAAAAGATATAGGCAACTATAGAGGGCCGTGCTGAATGAACTAAAATTGGTTTATTTTTCAAATTTAGCAAGTTGTATGAGAAACCAATGCGGTACATATGTTACTTGCCAAACATCAATTATTTTGTAATCGTTTTTGGCTAAGATTGTTTTGTCTTTTTTAGATATTTTCTTAAAAAAAACATTCCAGCACGGCCCCCTATCCACATCTATATATTATTTGTCATTACGAATTCACAATATCTGTTGCGGTACATATAAAGGTTAATAGAGTACATTCCTTGAGCTTAAGAAACTTTTTAATACGCTATATATTTTTCAAGTTACATGCAAAAAAAGGGGGCCGTGCCAGCCAAACGTTTTCAGCACGGCCCCCTTTTTTTGCAAATATCTTCAAAAGTACAGAGGCACATTGAAAAAGAAACCGGTACATATACTCCTAGAGGCGAGTACATTGCATTAGTGCACACCTAAAACACAAATTCTGGGGGGCCGTGCGGGGCAAACGTACATAAATACCGGCGCCTCCTCTGCAGAATTCCTTGGATTTAGTACTCCGGGCCAACAGCGCCACCTATCGCACCAGTTGGTAAACTTATTTAAGTGTTGCTTCAACGGTACGAAAATAAGTTTTGTTTTATTATAACGCGTGTCCAGGTTTGTAAAATATATTTAATTATATTTTTTGTACTGTAAATTGAAGAAATATTAGTGTTTATTATTCAATTTGCGAATACTATATTTGTTTATCTTTCAGTGCTTTGTCTAAATCGGTTAAGGCATTTCACTATCACCCGCATATCATATAAACTATATAATTCCAATAATATTAGTAAGATAATCTTGCTGCGTTGAACCCTAGCTTATATATGTAATATGCAAAATATTATTTTAATTTGATTCATAACTTCCGATAAAGGATATCGAAGGATTTTCAAAAGGTTTTTTGCCAGCTTGTTTGATTATCTCGGAAACTCACTGCATAAACTCGCGCTGAGAGCCATGCGTGTTTATGGAAGTCTTTTACACCTTAAAATCTTAGTTGTTTTCAGTGTGTCATTTTCCTCTTATTTAGGGCACCGTAGTCAACAAAGCCACATCAACTTTATGGAAGCACATGGCATTTTATAGACTAATCAGTACGGTTTTCGTAGGAACAAATCCTGCGAGGACTCTGTTGCTGCCTTTGTTGATAGTGCTATAAAGGTACTTGATATAAAGTCTAAATGTTGGGTGTTTTCATAGACTTATCTAAGGCACTGTCTCTGTCTTTATCCTGCTGTCAAAATTAGAGAAGATGGAAGTGAGGGGTCCAAAAAATGTCTACGCGTATAGCATAATCAGCGTATAATGTTCCCACTGCTGGGACTCACGCCTCCTCTGTGACAGGGAGTGAGTCGTAATCCAACACGCGAGCCCGGTGCGGGTTGGTAGATGTCACAAGTCTTCGATTTTTTGGTTCTAGGACATGCCGGTTTCCTCACGATGTTTTCCTTCAACGTTTTGAGAGCAGTGGTGATGAAATAATTTACACAAAGTAAGGCGCCTATCAGGGTTCGAACCTACGACCTACAACTTGTAAGTCACGGCCGTTTCCACTGGGCCACCACTGCTCATTAACAATATAATATATAACTACGCGTATCGTTTTTATAAAATTACTAGCCGACCCGGCAAACGTTATTTTGCTATATAAATTATTTCTAGCTGCCGGCGCTACTTCGTTCGCGTGGTGTCCTACCCTTACACTACTCCTACCCTACTTCGACCCTACTCCTAACCGACTCCTACCCTACTCCTACCCTTCTCCTAACCTACTCCTACACTACTCCTACCCTACTCCTATAAGTAAAACGCTGATTGATAGATAGAACTATACATGAATGATTATATTCGTTTGCCATCTTGAGGATCTGTGGATGGAACAGAATAATATAAAAATCGCGATTAAAAAATAGGGGTTGGTGATAGAAAGGTGAAAATTTAGGGTTGTATGTATTTTTAATGCCACATTATAAGAAATATATAAAAATGTTAGGGGTGGACAACCCTTATCACTTAGGGGTATGAAAAATAGATAGTAGTCGATTCTCAGACCTACTGAATGTGAATATAAAATTTCATAAAAATCGGTCAAGCCGTTTCGGAGGAGTATGGTAACTAACATTGTGACACGAGAATTTTATATATAAGATGTAAATTGGCGCATTTAAGACGTCAATAAGTAAGGTCTCGATTTTTTTTGTACCATAGCCGTGTGTAAAAGTAGCTTGTGGAGACAATTTCAAGAATAAAAATACTAAAATAGAAAAACCCGATTGCTAAAAACTAAAAAAGTTCCAACTAAGCTCACTTTTGTCTTTTAACAAGCAGTCTGATGCAATTGGCGGCATCAAATCTGAGATTAATTTCAATATCTAAAATAATCCGCATGGTTTTACTGCCAACACGTCTCTTCTCTCCGCTCCGCTCGCCTCCGCTTCAGCTTACAACTTAACCATTGCTAAAATACCTAAAATAATTTCCTAAATAATCCGTATGGTCTAATGCCTACGCGTCTCTTCTCTCCACTCGCCTCCGCTCCAGCGTACAACTTAACCATTGTTAAAACAACTAAAATAATTGCCTAAATAATCCGCATGGTTTAATGCCTACGCATCTCTTCTCCTCTCCGCTCCGCTCGCCTCAGCATACAACTTAATCTTTGTTTCCTTTGTTAAGATCTGATCTTTTTCCTAAATTAAAGTCAACTTCAAATCTAATAATTGTAAATCTTAAAATTAATTTCAGTATCTTACACGGAGCGATTGCCGATTTCTGCGAAAAACTGAGACCGATTTTATAGTTAGAAATCAGATACTAATAATAAAAAAGAGTTTGTTTGAACGCGCTAATCTCTAAAACAGGTCGGATTAAAAAAAAATTGCAGTTGATGGCCTAATTCTTGAGAAAGGCTATTTAGCATCACATTAAGAGTTAAGACCTCTAAGAGCCGAACAAAAAGAAAAAAGAACGCTAAACGAACACCAAGTAATCCAAGGGGCCTACTCCGAAGTGCAAAGTGCGAATGTTCGGATCGGACCGACACATGGCCGAACCGAATATTATTGAAAAATGCGAAAAAAGTTCGGATCGACTCAGTTGGGTCGGGACCATAGTCAATATTCGAAAGATTGTAACAGTGTAGGATCGGAACTGACCGAACCAAATAGTAACTTTGTAGCAGGAAACGGCCGAACATTCGGCCGATACTACTTTGGAGTAGACCCCCAGGCGATGCGATGCGCCAGGGTGGGTCGGGGAACAAAAAAATTCACGCGCAATAAGTCGCGGCAGAAGCTAGTCAATAATGAAACCCCCTTCCTTTTAAAGTTTCGGAAGAAATTCTCAACCGCAATGCTGCTATCATTAAAGAATCATCAAATATGCAAGACCAATCGGCCGTAAAGTTCAATCGGCGCCATTAGGTGCAGCTGCGCGGCAGATAGGTACCAGACGCGCATATTATAAATTTATACGCAGCACGCGGTTCCCATTATCGAACGTTCATACCTAGATATACTAGCTACCTATATCATATTAGTTAAACCCTGGGCGTAGTCCTTGCAGGTAGAGGGGAGGAAAAGGAGAGGGGAGACCAAAAGCACCCCACCGCAAATTCCAACATAGCCGCTCTCTGAATTTCGTATCCTGGCGACGCCCTAGTGACGCATACTACCTACGTCTATTTATAGATTTCTGTTCCCAGCATCCTTGCATGAGACAATGAATACGAAATTACGTTAGAATATTTGAAATTGAAATGCGCTAGTTCGATTTACATGAACAACAAGCTCCAAGAGATATCTTTAAATATAAGATTTCATCTTTAAGATAAAAAAAAAACCTTCTTCCTCTTCCTCCCCTCCAAACAGAATTTTTCGTACTTATCGCTTTTGTGTGGTGTGGGGGACACCACACAAAGGCGATACGAAAAATTCTGTTTGGAACTTCCTCCAAAGTGCAAAATATCGATCTAAGAATCGAACTCAAGACACGCGGTCGGTAATACGTTCGTAAAAGTCTGAATAAAAAGACAAACAAAAAAATGTCCTAAATTGGGAATCGAGTATACTGTACTTCCTCCTCTATATCATATTACATTCGAAATGAGGAAAAATAAAAAATAATCTTCGAAACGTTACGTAAAACGCGTGGCTTCCCTTTGTTACCGGGACCCACGTCACGCGGTCGCCATTTTCTTTTCGAGTGAGCGTCGGCCGCCATTTTGTTTTCGAGCGTCATCCCAAAGCTTTTGTGTTGGCGGCTCAGTTCCGGCAGCCATTTTATTGGCCAGTGTCCAATTCCAGGGCAAATTTTCCAACGCACAAAACCAGTCAACCTTTTTTAGACGTGGGAGTCGAACCCGTTGTCTCTCATTCAGGGAAGACGATGAAAAAAGTCTGGAAAAAAAATCTATAACAAAGAAAGAACTTACTGTTAACACTAGTCAAACTCTTCTTCTTGCTTGTCTTTTCTCGCTTCTTGAGGGACAGGCCAACGGTGGAAAAACTGGCTGAAGCTGTATCTTCCGGTGGGAACTGCGGCAGCCGCATGAAGATCAACTGCGTCATATCTCGAAGGCATTGTTCCGCGTTCCGACGTAGCAACTCTAAAATGGAAATATTAATTTAAAAGGAGTTCGCGAGAAGACGTCTGACCCGACCGACGCCCGATTTGGTTCTGAGGGCTCGGAGTCGGGAAATGGTTGAGGAAATTTTAATAAAAGCTGCGCACGAATCTGCGCGGTCCGTCGAAAGATTCACGGAAGCCGTAGGTGGGGGGGATCGATCGAAGCGTCTGCGTGGGTACCTACCCCGCATTGCCCAGCAACGCCCCCTGTTGGCAGGCTAAAAATACGAACAAAGAAAACTTCGTTTGGAGGGTAGGTTTTCGCCACCCACGTTTTGTACCGACGTAACGACCTATCGATTTATACCCAGTTCCTTAGTTTAAAAAAAAAACCACTGACAAAAGAAATTACCAAGAATTTACTCAAGTCCTTATATATTCGAAAATACAGTATTTTATAAGCATGCAAAAAAGAAGACAAGCATCATTGTCATCATCATCACTTCATGAATAATACTTTTAATGTTAACCGATGGATAACCGATCGATAAATGGAAAATAGACAAAGAAGACGCGCGATGCCTATTATTCTTCCAAGACCTCGCCGCGTGGTTTAAACCTTAACAGCCGGTAAAATATAAAAATCTGAGAAATAAGAACCTTATTCATGCTTTGGATGCTACCAAAATCGATTTAAAGCTAATCCCAAACTTAAAAATGGACGCCTCATCTCCGCCACGTTAACCGATACCGATCGATAATTTAAAGGAACCCGACAAAAATAGGACTTTCTTTTCTGAAATCAACTCACCTGAATTCCAAACGCGATAATTTCTTAATTACAGCAGCTAAATCTCTTCAATACGCAATAAAACCGACAGAATCAAAGACAGATTTTCTCAGAAAACGGCCACTGTTCGCGACTGTACTAGTTAAGTGTGGAGCGCTGACGGGAGCTCTCGGTACACTAAAGTACTGAGAGCAACCCCCGCCGCGCAATGTCCTTCATCGACCGTCTGGACCACCTCCCACATCGAATATACTTAGTACTTTTAGCTATACCTACCTAAATACTTGCAGCCGAATATTGATTTATGAACAGTCCCAAGCAGGATGCATTGATGATAAATAGAGAGCGCAACAGGGTTAATCAAATGGTACAGGCGTTAACAGAGGGCGTTGGAGAGCTTTCGATGTTCGGACCCCCGGTGTGTTCGTGAAAGTTCGTGTTTATTCGGGAATGCATTTCGAGTTTTCGTTGTGTGCGCTCGGAAAATGCGTTCTCTCATCTAACTTTCTCGCTCTTTCACCCCCTTCGTGGATGATTCAATCTATTTCATTCACTTATTAAATTGATTATCTCATTAAGTGTTTAATTTATTTTTCATTCGTTTCGGACATTGTTGTCGACTTGTAATTTCCGACTCTACGTATGTGAGTGTTGACGGAAATTACCTTTATTACTACTACGACTATTTCAGATCTAATTCTTACATGTTTTAACAGAAAATATGGCGACTGTAGGTTAGGTAGGTTGCTGATGTGATGTGTGTGTGTGTGCGAATTTTTACAAAATAAAGTCAGTCTCAAAAAATCTCGGCTTTATCTTCTTCTTTATTAACCAGAACCCTAATTGCGTACCACACTATCAATCTCTCTGAATCAATTCGAAGGATATTGCTAATTCATTGCTCCTTAAGTTTAAACAATATGTCCACTCAACAACGTAAATAATGCAATGAATTTTGTTGAACTGTCAAACTACTACTAGTGTGCGGCTACGGCTACTGATAGTTTCTGACGCACTTACCCCGCTGCTTAATAATAATAATACGGTCGAACTGACTTAACAAGAACAATCTAAAAGTTCTCCCCACCTCTGCACTTCTACCTAACCCTTCGGGAAATAGAGGCGTGATGGTATAGTATCTAAAAAGTTAAATTATCTTCAACACTAACCCTCCGGAGCCCGGTGTCTGTATTTGTGCTTGCTTCGATGGCAATAGCCCGTATTACATGAAACTTGGACATAAGGTGAAGTGAGAGTGTACTATAGGTCACTCTACCTAGCCTTTTAGGGAAAACAGGCTTATGTTATGTAGAATAGAATGCTCATTATTTTGTACATCATAAAAAATTACAGATATGACACAATGGACGATATTTTAAAGCCAACCTTTGGATGGAATAAGGGAGAAAGTAGAGAATACTGCAGGTAGTCTGTGATTCAAGTACCATTTACATTATGTAGGTATGTCTTTTCTTTATTGTAGTAGGAAACCAAGCAGGCCTTAACTAGAAACAGTATCATAATAGAGACTTCACAGAGTTTAAATTACAACAAAACACAACATACCTGTGAGTCTAGTTTCAAAACATATGCGGAAACAGCTGAGCATAATTTCACAGACGCTCTCGTCTGTCAACATGGCGCCTTCGGGACTCAGCATTAATGTGCGCAGGACCTGAAATAAATACATTCTTAGAATACGCCTAACGTGATGAACAGGCATCACCTTGTCGTGTCCAAGCACTTCAAGCGAAGATACAGGATCTAATAATTGACTGCTAGAAAATCAAAATTAAGGTATTAAAATGAGTCTGAGAATTAGCACTTTTTGAACGACAAATTTACATAGGACAGTCCCCAAAAACGTCCATCCTTCACCACGTCCTGGTACTTTAGCTGGAAAAATAGTGGCGCAACCAACTCCCCAGCAGTACATCTGTGGGGTAATTCTCGTAATTTTAAGAACGTTCACAGTCTGATCTCAATCTCAATCTGTCAAAAAAACGCCTAATTTCCCTACATTATGACATTTGTTTGTCGCCGAGATGACACTGCGACTAGATTTTGAACGTTTTAAATTACGGGAATACGGGCCCAGTGTTCTGTCAGATGTCGATACATCTGATAGACAACAGAAGGCCAATTCTCGTAAATAAAAACGTTCAAAATCTAGTCGCAGTCTCATCTCGGCGACAAACAAATATCAAAAACTTGTCAAAATGTAGGGAAATGATAGGTATTTTTGACAGATTGAGACTGAGATCAGACTGAACGTTCTTAAAATTACGAGAATTGCCCCTCAGATGTACTGCTCTGCTGGATGACCGCTGTTAAAGCATCGATATATGCTTAAACAGCGGTCATCCAGCAAATCACAGAAATAAGTGTCCGGGATATTTATGTCCAATTGATGTCTCATTTAACAAGAAAACAATGTTATGTTTGTGTGTGTGTGTGCCAAGCTTTGAGTTTTTGTTCGAGTTGGCGCCCCACTGGGACTTTAAGGTTGAGATTACATCGACGGCGCAGAACTAGTAGCGGGCACCGATTGTATCGTGCGGTCGTCATAAACTTAGACAAGATTGAACGGTATATTTTTATAAATGTCCAGATAAAATATTACAAAAATATAGGACATAGCATAAAAAATATAGAAGGTGGATAGGTAAACAGGCACTAACGGGCTTTTGAACTCTCCGTGCTTATGAAAACTATCTTCATGTTTTCTTGAGGGTTAAAACATATCACCTACATAAAAAAAACGCAAATTGGCGCCCGACAGGGACTCGGGGATATAGCAAAAGATCGAAGCATTCATGTTTACATAAAGTTACGAACTTTGACCTTAAAAAATAATGCGGTCAAATCCGCGGTCTAGACACGTATATTTTTTTGTTACAACATTATTATACACAAGATGTTTAAAAGATGTAGCCGGCCGAAAAATAATGAGAAAATTTACGATACGTTTGATTTTTACATTACAATGATGAATAACAATGTCGGAATATGTAGAATCATACTATTTGAATAAAGGTACCAAGCTACGTTTTGACATAGCTATTAATAATAGATATGATTGCTTTAAAAAGACAGCATAAGTGTTGCTAGAAGGATGGATAGGAAGGGATAAAAACCCTGGACATGAGCTAGCTAGTGTCAGTTAAGGATCGGCTACAAGGCGTCATGTAAGTTAGTATTATTCTCAAAAATTGTGTATCATAACTAGTGTAACTATGCTCATTTAAATCATACAAATATTACTTTCAAACATTCCTATTGCTTATTGTCTATATCTTTTGATGACACCGTTGGCGCAGTGGCTGAGCGATCGACTGCTGCGCTGCGTGTCGCGGGTTCGATTCCCGCACGGAACACATATTTGTATTGCCTACAGGTAGTTATTCCCTGGCTGTTTGTGTATTCAAGTTTAAATGTTTGTAAACGCTCCCACGATACAAGAGAAATTCCTAGTGGGGCAAAGTTTAAAAAAAAATTTAAAGAAAAAATTAAATTAATATTGTATCTATATAACTAATTATAACTATGTAGCTGTGCTCGCGACTTCGATCGCGTTATTTCATGGGTTTTCTTTTTTTGAGCTGACCCTTAATTATTTTTCTGAAATAAATACTAGGTATTTATTTTCTTGCCTATTTTGTTTTCTTTATTGTATTAATCTCTATTAGTCAGGTACACACAACCCCCTCACACACAATAAATCTATCTAAATAAATTTTACAATCTCTCACAAACAAAATACCTATAATTTCTCACAACGGTATGAAACACGTGAGAATCGCGAACGTTAACGGATGAAAGAGATATTTGTAGGTGCATCACAGTGATGAATGCACAATATGCATTGTGCACTGATGTGGATAGCCACATCTTTTATATAAAGTCATTTTATGCTCTGCGACAATGGACCTTGAAAATTCTGATCACTTACATACCATTTTTAACCACGGTCATTGTGTCAGAGGTGTCAAAACGTAGTTTAAATCGCTGTCGTCACCGTTCTTCTAGCTAGGAAACCTTAGCTTTAGCCTTTTGTGGTGCAAGCGGGCGTTCAACTATTAATTAAGTATAGAAACCGAATGCGCATCGAGCACTTAATCGCAACGACCGACAGGTCGCACGACCAGCTGTCCGACCAGTTTCGGCTAAGCTTTATGTTGGTACTTGTATTGTAATGTTAATTACTTTGCATAGTATTGTATAGAATGAATTAACAGACAGCTGTGCTGCTGGGGAGTTTGTTGCGCTACTTCTTTCCAGCTAAAGTGGGGGCTAAAGGGCGGGCGTTTTGGGGAACAATCTTAAAATCTAATTTTGACCTTCAAAAAGTGCCGATTCTGAGTCTAACTTGAATAAATGATTTTAATTTTTAGTATGAACTCCTGCACCTTTTTCAGAGACCAAGGCTGTGACCACTGCCTACCTAATCGTGGTCGTGGCCGTCTAGGACGAGGGCCTTTAGTTTCAAACAAGAGTTACCTGTAATATCTTCATGAGAACCACTCCATCTGAAGAGTGGTCGGTGCCGACGAAGCGTGCATGAGTGACGGCATCAGCTATGTCTTCTACCGTCGCGGGCACGCTGGTATGTGTCGGATCTATGGGAGAAAAACACTATATTATTATCAATATACAAACAGCCAGTAAAACAACACCCTAAGACTATAGTAAAATATTTCTGTGATTATAGTCAATAGTAAAAGAAATGTATACTTGTTAGGGGTGGTGCTGCAGGAACGTCCGGTTGTTGTGCAAAGAAAACAGATGAACTTTGAAAGCACATTTATTACGTAGTTGTACAGAAAAAATGGCCGCGTGCGCAAAATAAAAATTAGGGATTCGGGCGTGCGCATTGATTCGCGTTAGGAGGCAGACTTAATTCTTTAACACAACGTATTCTTATATTATTTACTAGCTTCTGCCCGCGGCTTCGCCCGCGTGGATGTCGGAAATTATCCCACGGGAACGTACTAACAGGATAAAATGTATGTGCTTCCCCAGGATGCCATCTATCTCGCGGGCCCTTTGTGGCTAATTACAATAGAAAACCAATTGTGTCTCATTAGTGGTGAGAGGGTACCTATATGATTCTTTACCTAAGTACCTACCTAATTAAAAAAAAATAACCTACCTAAATAAACCTATTTCTGATGATAACTAATCTAAACTCAATAAATAGGCAAAATCCCTAAAAACTAATATCTATACGAATGACTAATCCTACCTAACAGTACTATAAAGTAACCTACGGTCACTACGCACACTAACAAATATACTACCTACCTATACTTTAAAATTAAAATCTATACCTACGACTTATAAAATTAAACCTAAATAACTCTAAAAACTAAAAGGAATAAAAAGGTCGCACAGATAATACTGCGGGTGACGTAACCTACGACAAACTTATTATTTGCGGTTGGTACAGTAATCGGTCTAGGGATCGAACCGCAAAATTAAGTTTGTTTTTTATTGTATATACTTTTCCGGGATAAAAAGTACCCAGTGTGGTGCCCAGGATATTAAAGAATAATTATACCAAGTTTCATCGTAATCGAACCGGTAGTTTTTGCGTGATGCCTGAACAAACAGACAGACAGACAGACAGACAAAAATTTTTTTAATCACATTTTTGGGTTCGGTGTCGGTCTAGTAACACCCCCTGCCATTTATTTTTTTGATATTTTCAATGTACAGAATTTTCACTTCTACAGATTTATTATATGTATAGATATTATGAAATAACTGTCAAAATTATTCCTTGGATAAAATTATCTGGCGTTGCAAAAATCAGCCGTAAGACTATTGTATAGAAGCAAGTTTTTTCTAACTGAACAGACAGCTGTGCTGCTGGGGAGTTTGTTGCGCCACTTCTTTTTCCCAGCGATAGCACTAGGAAGTGGTGAAGGGCGGGCGTTTTGGGGGACTGTCTTTTGTAATTTTGACGTTCGAAAAGTGCTGATTCTCAACCTAATTTGAATAAATGGCTTTTGATTTTTAAGTGATTCTTCTTCTTTATAAACACACTAACAGACAGATGTTGCCTTTTATTATAAGTAAGGATAAGCTCCAATGTAAAAAGAGGGGCTCGTGGCTAAATAATAACAGCCACATGGGGCGATGAAAGGTTATGCTAAGCTTGCCACGGTCTGTTTGTGGGTGACCATCCATAACATATCAAGATCCCTATGTGCCTCGGAACGCATATTAAGCTGTTGGTGCCAGCTGTTATTCCGAAGTCCAAAAATCTGACAATCAGTATACCAAGGAGTATTGTGTTACAGATAGGTAATTGCTCCATGTAAAATGCAGCTGCAGCTGAACAACAGTTAAGTATTCAGCTGCATCCGGTTAGACTGGAAGTCGACCCAAACATAGTGGAAGGTTTGGCAGATTTTTTTTTTAATGGCATAAACTAGTGCTTGACTGTGATCCCGCCTGATGGAAAGCAGAGATTGATTGATTGAAGCTCTAAATTAAACAGGATATACAGATCTAACAGTAGTGCAATGGAATTAAAAAAATAATTAAATATTATGTTACGCCATTATGATAAACACATGATAAGATTGCGTTTGGTACCAAAGATTGCGGTTACTAGTTTAAATACTGTCACGATTACTACTTCTGTTATGTCAATGTTTAAGTTGATAATAAAATCATTCATGTGAATTTATGTGAATGACATAAAAAGGAAAGTGATTGCTGGGAAATGTGAATCAATCAGAACTTGAATATGTGATGTAAATGTTTATTATATTACTCTTATTAGTGACTAGCTGTGCCTGTGGTTTCACTGACTGTTTCGTCCTTATTCTATTTTCTCTCCTAAAGGCTGTAGTGTGTGGGTGGAGGGTGGGTAGTAAGTGTGTGGGTAAATAGCCTATATATAACATTACACAAAAATTGGGAAAATTCTATTCTAATTTTCTCAATTCATTTTGCATATGAGAATTTTTTCAAATCCCTGGCAGTTCCACAGACTAGCACGTTCAAACAAACAAAACTCTTCAGCTGTATTATATGAGTACTAGCTTCTGCCTATGAATTTGTTTGCATGAAATTTCTTATTCCCCTGATCTACCCTATCACATTGCATCGCCTGCCCGTGCTAAGCTAAAAATACACTCAGCAAGCACTTTAGTAATGTCAGTTAAAATATATAATCAATTAATCAATTACCAGAAGCAATTAAAAATGAAAAAAAATTGAATATATTTATAAATAAACTAAAACAATACCTAGTCCACAAATGCTATTATAATATTAATGAATATATTAATGATAAATAAAATAAATAGGTACCAAAATAATAAAGTTGAAGTGAGTAGTAGTAAAAACATATATATTATACTTTTTCATATAATAATAGCCCTCTTCCTCTATCCTATCTTGCTGTGCCTGACAAGGTCCACAATGATCTAAAATTATGCATATTTTTTAATGTACCTACCACCTAAGTTCACATTGTGGAATGCAAATAAATATATTGAGTATTGAGTATATTACTTCATTTTGCTTAGCGTTCATTCCTAGTGTGATATTAAATAGCCTATAGTCTTCCTCAAGAATTTCAAAGATTACCCCATTTAAACAAACAAACTCTTCAGTGTTATTATTATAAAATTAGTATAGAAGAATGTATAGATATGGTGAACAAACTGTAGTAAATTTTTATCATTCATTATTCTCCTGCTCTTATTCCGATTTATTTGGGGTCAGCGTAATTTATGTCTTTTTCTTCCATACTTACTATTAGTAATTGTCTTTAAATTTATGTTACATGAATAAATGCTTGTAAACTTATATTAGTAATGAGGGAAAACTATGAAGATTGTTTTAAAACCTGTCACTTATGTGGGTATTCATAACAAAAATATATATCATCTTTATTCATGTTGTTTTAGTTTTTACCGTAATACATTTCGACACAATGTAATGTTAAGTGTTAATAAAATAAATAGATTATAGATAACTGTTTCAAATACTAAAAATATTTCATCACTTTTACTGACAACAATGTTAGGTTCCAAGTTGGATTTCATCGTCAGAAATGTCTCTTCCAAATAGGTATATAAACTCATATAGATCTTCCACAATTGTTATTGTTTATATCATCATGTGTAGGGACAGCCCATCAAATTTAGAAAGCAACTGTCAATACTTTAGTAGATCCCTATTTTATTCCATTTTATTATATTCAGATTTAGTTCCTCATCTATTGGTCAAACTAAGAAGAATAACTAGGATAAATAAAAGGTATCTATCACTTACCAATAAGACCATATGATAAGAACTTGTGTATTGCAGAAAGAGCTAGACTAGTGACAGGACCAGTGGTCTCTTTGCTTCTTATCACTTCTAGGAAGGGGCTCAGGTATGTGGCGGGGTCCAAAAGGCGCAAATCATCCACTTGGTTCAAGATAGTCTTGAGATCTTGGAAGGTTCTCATCAGTACATCATACTCCTCGTTTGGGAACGAGTGTGAGCCCCACCGGGTACTCCGTCGCATGGCAGTGACAAGCATTGCCATCTCGCCCTGCACCACGAAGATTCCATTCCCAGGTAGTGACATTTTGGTAATTTTGTAACACTACAAACTGATCACCATCAACAACTTCTTCCACTTTATTTATTTGAGCAATTACCGACAAACCACATATTTACATCACATAGCATGTAGTGTCACACTTCAAAATTCTTAATTTTATCACAATATTCGCAAATTCCGACGTAAATTTTACAAAAATCAATGAAAATTCACAATTTGATTAGCAGATTCCATCACGATCATGTTGACGTTTCAGAATTTTAGTTCATCTGATCGCCACTAGATGGTGTAAAAGACTAGAGGTGCACGACCCTTCAATACGACTTGATGACAGTAGTCAAATCAAAAATCAAATCAAATCAAATCAAATCAAATCAAAAAAAAAAAAAAAAAAAAAAATCAATCTTGTATTAGTCGATTATATGAAGTTTTTCTCAATGAATCATTAGACGTTTCGTGGAAAGGGGTTATTTTTATACTTTTTTGTTAGTTTGGTAACATTGTTAAGAAAGATGGTTGACGGTGTTACACTTTTCTGACAAAATTTTGGAAAACTTAATCTTTTTGTTATTCTTGTCATTCTAAACATAGTTTTTCGCCGTCGTATGTAACTGTAAGTAGGCGATAATTTTATTTATAGTGTTTTGGCATGTTTGCACTTTTCCTGAGAGCCAAACGCGATGAATGTGCGTTGTCACGCGTGCAATGGCTATCGACACAGATTTGACATTTTATTCTTTTTGTGTTCGTGCGGTTATTCTTACCACATGTATCTTGTTACGTATTGCAGGCAGTTACATTGAGACGTGACAATGGTTAAGAAAAAGAGACAGAGTGACCCTGGTGAGAACGGCGACGAATCTACGGAGTCTTGCGATGAGAACGTCAAGTCCGCATGTCCTCATGTAGCCAAAGCCGTAGACCTGACCCAGCTGAAGAAGGCGCTCAAGACGGGCGGCTTTCAGAAGGAGTGCTCAGAGTGCAAGAAGTCTTCCAAAAACGAGGTCTCTGACCCCGACTATGAAGAAGACCTTTCATTGTGGATGTGCTTGCGCTGTGGCACGCAGCTCTGTGGCCGAGCGCGCAACAAGCACGCACTGAACCACTTCAAAACCCCTCGCTCTGACTGCCATGCACTCACAGCCAACACAACAACATGGGACGTTTACTGCTACAACTGCAACAATGAAGTTACTGCTTCAAGTGCTAAGAAGCTCCATGAGTGTGTAGAATACCTTAAAAAGCAAGCAGTTGGTGGTGGGAATGCTAAATCACTCCCTCCAATTGAACTACCCTATAATCAGGACTCAAATACTGACATACCAACTATAGAAACTATTATTAAAATTGACACAATATCGAAAGGAAAGGACAAAGCTATGTATAGTCTACCGAGGGTTAGAGGGCTTACAAATCTAGGGAATACTTGCTTCTTCAATTCAGTTATGCAATGTTTGGTGCAGACACCCTATTTGTTGCAAGTTCTTCAAGAGATGGCTAATCCTGGCGAGAGGTTTACCTTGCCTGGTGGAAAGTTGAAGCTGAAACCTGATGGGGATGATGGGAAGGAAGTGGATTTACCTCCCATCACTGGACATCTGGCAGAGTGGGGCTCCTTGACTCGAACATTATCAGAAACTTTGAGCGAATTACAAGCAGGTATGTATTTATTGATTTATAGACTATTTCCCTTTTAAAACCTTAACATCCATGCAATGAAATAAACCTTGTTTTTATTGAACATCTGTGGCATTGAAATTGAATATTTTAATAACTGAACTATAATAGGTACCTAGAATATTTCTGAATGCATATAACCTGATTACAGTAATGTAATAACTACTTAGAGGTGATTTTGACATTTAATCTACATTTTTATTGCCAAACTTAACCACAACAATAACATTTAATCTCATAACAATAAGTTAAACAAGTATTTATTAATTAAATATTTATACAAATGACTTTCTGCATTAAAGAAATAAAAACTAGTTTAATGTAGATAAGATCATAACAAAGATTGAGGGGCTTTTTCCTGCAATAAATTCAAGGTTGCACATTGTTGATGTAAGAAACTGCAGTTGTTATGGCTGCAATCATTGCCAAACATTTGTGATTGCTTTGTTTTTACAGTGCAGCATGTCTACACACTTTTTTATACAGCTATAAAGTGTTAAAACACCTGTTCATTACTCCAAACATTTTTCCGTCTAAATTTCTGTCTTATAAGAATGGTCCTATCTTAATTGTCACTAATGACACTTTCTATTGTTACCGAACTTAAGACGCTTGCCTAACAGACAAGGGGATATGACATTTATTTTTTATAAAACACTGGGGGAGTCCTTTGCTCAACAGTGGGACAGTATATGCTAAAAAAACAACAAGTTCCACAATAAATTAATTATAACAATTAAATGAGTTCCTTTGTCCTTAATAAACATTAGTACCTATGTGTCATACTGTTATAAACAAAAGCTTTGTTTGATTGCGGTACATAACAATGATTTATTTTGTTTTAGTTACTACTGTAAAGAGTAGAACATGTTTATCTTTTGTATCTTTCTAAGTCCATTGCTGGACATAAACATATATTTTTTTAAACTACCTGGCAGACATTGTCCTGCCCTAACAGCGCCACCTACTTGGTCCAATTGTGAATCTAAACCATTCAGGGATGCTCAGACACACACAATAAAATTCATCAAAAGTGTATAGCCATTTAGGAGGATTTCAGTGACATATGCTTAGAAGAATTATAAATATAAAGATATGCAATAGTGGTTACTTACACTAATAGCTGTTTAAATAAAAGTTTTACAATGAAGCAGAATTTGCTAGGATAGAACAAAGATTGGATGGATGGGTGGATGGATTCCTATAGCCATTTTTATAAAAAAACATTAAAAGTTTATTTGAAGTACTTCTCCTAGACTTGTTGTACTATACAGACAAGCTATCCACTGGATTATAAAACTTTAACTAAATTAAACAGGCCTATTTAATATTGTCAACATGTCTAAGTATAATTTGGAGCCAACCCACTTCATAGGTTACCTATATTTAGAATGTGACCTGATTTCACGCTTCCACTGTCTAACCTAACAGTCTGGACATGATTTAGAAACATTATGGAGTATGCTTTACACCAATATTAATTTAAGACTGACACTGCAAGCATTAAGTAGTAATAAAACATATGGAATTATTATGTTTAACAACTTTGTAGAGATTGTATTTAAAATTAGACGATCAATATTAATCAAGAAATATTCTAACAAGTTGAAATAACTTTTTCAATCTGTGGAGTTTCTGGCCGGCTCTACTCCATAGGAAACAACCAATTGGAACTGTGTACCTACCTTCTGACATTTCATAAGTGCTCATGTAGGTTTATGTGGAATAAAATATTTTGATTCATTGTTTTAGATTTTATTTTAATTCTAATGTAGATACGCTAAGGTTGCCCGCGAATTTCATTTTTTTTTTTTTACGTTTTTGCAATTCGCAGGAAGGAGGGGAAAGCAATTTGAATTCCGCAGGCTACCTTGGTGCACATTAGATTTAAAATACACTTGCAATAGTACAAACTACAATCGCACTTTTTCCTTGAGCTTTTAGTTAATTTTGATTTATGATGTGTAATTTGTAGTACACAAGACTAGTTTTTATCTTGATCACATAAAATTGCACTTATTTACAACCACTTCTTTATCTTCCTACTATCCTACTAATATTATAAACGCAAAAGTTTGTGAGGATGGATGGATGGATGTTTCGTTTGTTACTCAATACTCTTTCACGCAAAAACTACTGAACGGATTTTGATTAAACTGTATGGTAATATAGCTTATACATCAGAATAACACATATGATACTTTTTATCCCGATATTCCCACGGGATTGACACTTATGCTGGTGAAACCGCAGGGCGCTGCTAGTAGTGTTTATATATGTGTTGCTTAAATTAGACTGAAAAATTATAAAACATATCTGCCTGGCAAGCCTACTACAAAAGCCTTTTTTCATACATAATGAAAGTTTCAGATATTTTACTTTTTCACTGTTTTCTTCCACTAAAATACAGCGATTTCTTCAATTATTTCAAGAATCATCAATTCATCATGGAAAGGTCCAAGTATTATAATTATTTGACAATATTATGTTATCTCAAAGAATTACGTATTCTGATATAGATGTGATAACAAATAAATATTAGGCATATTTCTTATCTTTACCCTTGGATCAACAACCTTAAACTTGTGCAATCAAATCATTATCTTTAAACTGGTTCTTTAATTAGTAATAACCGCTGGCCTATCAGATCTGGTCGCTGTGGGGGTTAGATTCTCGCGTCCAAACATTAATGAACAATTAATCCATTATCTTTTCGGCACCATCGCCCTTGTACTACCGGACTACCAGATGTACTGCAGGGCACCACCCGCACTTGGTTGCAACTCCACTCATTATGCGCACAAACAAAGCGCCAGCAAACTCTGCCAGCGTCTGTGTTCCCTTCCACATTAAACCGGTCTGCCTTCAAAGCAAGAGGAGCAGGCATCTTCTGGGGACGCTCGTTCCATCATAAACCTCATCCATCGCTTTAAATCAGGCCAAAATCGAGGTCAAGGGCAAGTTCATAAAAAAAAAAAAGAGAATATGAATCAAGGAGATATTTTTAGTTTTGTTACGTGGAGTTTATACTGTGTGGGAAGATCTGATATTATATTAACAGTTGTGATTGCTCAACCATAATAATACTTAACAACTTTATCACCTCGACATGAGATTACATTAAAAATCCTTTCTATCCCTATCTTATATATCTTATATATCCTCTATCCTTAAAATCCCAGTATCTTTATAGCCTGGAGGTCTACTCCGAAGTAGTATCGGCCGAATGTTCGGCCGTTTCCTGCTACGAAGTTACTATTTGGTTCCGTCGCTTCCGATCCTACACTCCTACACTCTTTCGAATATTGACTATGGTCCCGACCCAACTGAGCAGATCCGAACGTTTTCGCATTTTTCAATAATATTCGGTTCGGCCATGTGTCGGTCCGATCCGAACATTCGCACTTTGCACTTCGGAGTAGGCCCCCTGGTTAGAATTATTCTTCTTGGCGTATCGATGGCAAAAAGTTCAAAATGAAAGGTAGGCCATGCTCTGTGGGGAGTTACCGCATACGCACTTGAGATCTGATCCGTCCATGAACCCCCATCTGTGGAGATTGTTCGAAGTCTATTTACAGATTTCCAAATCAGCCGCGGTAATGCGTGTCCAGGCGGACGGCTCTCAGGTGGTTCGATAATTGGAGATGTGAGGGGCCCGTGGCTAAATAATAACAACCGCACAGGTCGATCGGTCAGGTTAAGCTACGCTTGCCGCGGTTGATCTGTGGATGGTTGACCATCTTTACATACCGAGACCCCTCCGTGTCTCAGAAAGCACGTTAAGCCGTTGGTCCCGGCTGTCATTCGTGGATCTTTGACAGTCGTTACGGGTAGTCAGAAGCCCGAAAGTCTGACAACCAGTCTTACCAAGGGGTATCGTATTACCTACCCAATAACTGGGTTGTGGAGGTCAGATAGGCAGTCGCTCCATGTAAAATACTGGTATTCAGCTGCATCCGGTTAGACTGGAAGCCGACCCCAACATAGTTGGGAAAAGGCTAGGCAGATGATGAGGTGGTTTATACAGCTCCCGCCATAGATTACATCTTGCTGTGGAAGCGGTTCTATTGGCTGGACTAGTTAGATTAAAAAGTTATTCATGGTGGTGATATTATAAAAACTAAATAGTAATAGTAATAGAGTGGCTGCAATAAGCAATGGTGGCCCAGTGATAACAGCTCGACTTACCGTGTCGTAGGTCGTGGGTTCGAACCCAAGCAGGCACATTACTTTGTGTAATTTATTTCATCACCACTGCTCTCAGAACGGCGAAGGAAAACATCGTGAGGAAACCGGCATGTCCTAGAACCGAAAATTCAAAGACATTGTGAGTTTGTGACATCCCCAACCCGCACTAGGCCCGCGTGTGGTCCGCTCCCTCTCACCGAGATGCCTGATGGGACACAGGCCTCCTGCCTGTGCCTCTCTCTCTCTGCTGCCTGTCAGTGGGAACATTATAGGCTAGTTATGCCACATAGCATTCTCACAAAAAAAATTTGCTGCTCTGATACTATTTATTTACAATTCTTTACTGTATGTAAATTCGCCATGGTCAACAGACATTGGATATTAAGTATGTACATTTGATATAAATAACGTATTCACTGGAACGGTACTTTGGACATTGCTTTTTACGAGTATTACGTTTGGTGTAGATTTCTTTGTACCTAGTTATTTAACCCTTTATGGAGACGAGACACGATAGAAGTTTTATTGTTATTACGTCTAGGGGCGTTTAGAGACATTGTTAAAAAAAATATGCTTTTTATGAGTATTACGTTTAGTGTAATTTTTTTTTCTCTATAATAATAATAATGTAATCAAGTATCTTGACTTGGCTCGCGAGGTTGTCGACATGTGGGATGTGGACTCAGCGATCATTGTGCCGATAGTCGTGACAGCCAATGGCTTAATAGCCAAGAGCCTCGACCAACACCTGAGGAGGCTCTCGTTGGGCAGCTGGATCAAGGGCTTGATTCAGAAAGCGGTACTTCTGGACACGGCTCGCATTGTCAGGAGGTTCCTCTCTCTGGAGCCCTGACCGCCGATAGCTTGGACCCTGTTCCCGATACCGGTGGGCTACTATTTGTTATATTTTTTAATGTTTTTTTATCATGTTGTTTTTAAAAATATTGAAAAATGTAAATTATATGTAATTAGATGAAATAAAGAAAATAATAATAATATCCCTGGACATTTCACACAGCGCCATCTAGTCCCAAGCTAAGCAACCTAATGCTTGTGTTATGGTAACAAGATGGCTGATAAACTACTTATATATAAGAAGGACCTACCTTATTTAAAAAATATACTTTTACGACATGCTTTTATTGGCTTATTTATTTTAATTATTTTTTCGAAGCTTAACTGTACACTAGTCCGCATGGCAGTGGTAACAAACCCATTATAAGCTGGCTTCTTATTCTATTAAAACTCCATACTACTGTACTAAATCAATTTTAACACTGACCTTGAGAACTCAAGGTCAAAGTGTTACCACAGACGTGGAGTTGACTGTACTACGTTTATTTATAAACAACGTCTACTAAAATTACAGCCATCGATTCTCTTTACAACTTTCAATCTCTTTAGCTATTCTAAGTTAATTAAGAATTCGTTTTGGTGGCTTCGACCTTAGGAATGAAACGCGACGCGAAGTCACATTGCCGAAATCTTTTGACGCGTTGCTAAGTCGCATTGCGTTTGTGAGTTTCGGTACATAACATCAACATCTCTCAACTTGTTTATAATTTTCTCATTCTGCTCAGGTAGACGTGTCAGCGACTAGAAGTAACCTACTCAAAGGTCACCCCTATGTCACGACCCGCACGTACAATAAATGTCATTAGGGTATCGGAGGATATTTATAACATAGTTGGGAAAAGGCTAGCCAGATATTGATATCGGAGGATATATTTGGGAAAAACCAGCCGAGAGTCCTTCAAATGACACATTTAATAATAGAAAGACGTCTGGAATTATAAACGTGAATAGAATAGAATATTCATTTATTTGCTCAGAATGTAGGTATTTACAATAAGGTGGTTACAATAATATGAAAGAATCCTTGTACATTCTACCATTTTGGCATGCAAACATGGATGCAGTTCATCATCAAACATACAGACATTGATACAACTAAAATTTTTCAGCTAAAAATCCGATACAGAGTAGTAACATTTATTTAATAGAAGTGCAGTCATGTTTATAATTTTTATATAATTATACTTACTAGTATCTGCCCGCTACCTTATCCGCGAGATTTCTTGTTTTAAGCTGGATGTTCCAAGGTAGCCCGCGAAATTCAAATTTTCTTACGTTTTTTGCAATTTGCTGGTCAGTACTAAGTTGTACGTTGATTAAAATATGATTCGCGGCCGTAACAAATAATTATGTATTTACAGAATTATCATCATTGAAGTCATCAATACAACTCTCTAAGATCATGTAATCCTACTGATTGACTATTTCATGAAATCTTGACATTTTAGGATTATGCTAACTTAACAAGTTGTATTACTGATTCTAACAATAGTTGGGAACAGGCCAGCAACTGAATGTAGCCTTGTTTTAATATCAAAATTCTCTAAACCCAGTAGTTTGCTCAAAATCTTACCGACTAAAACCCCTCACAGTGTTTCATTCACCTTTTTCCTAATACCTAGATTTGGCCCCGTTTTGCAAACATGGGCAAAACCGCTACGTTACATTTAATGTTTTGATTGTAAACTTAAAGTTCTCGTGTCTGTTTGCGTAGCGTAACCCTGAGTTACGCGTTTTCCTTACTGATTGCATAAATGCTCATAATCACACAACGCGAACGTCCGTAATTGTGCCCTCGCCTTGATTAATTTATTACCAAGTATAGAAGTTAAGGCTGTATTCGAGAATTTTATATATTTACTTACGTAGCATAATCAGCGCCGCTGCTGGGAAACAGGCCTCCTATCTTCGAGAGGGAGTGGGCTGTAATCAACCAAGCGGGCCCAGTGCGGGTTGGTAGATGTCACATGTCTTCGAATGTTTGGTTCTAGGACATGCCGGTTTCCTCACGATGTTATCCTATTTAAAGAATTTGTTATCTATTGGGGTATCTTGGTGGTCCAAAGGTTTTAGAACCGTTTCGTGAACACAAGTTGCGTGTTCAAAAACTGGAAAGTACTAATGATTTTTTAATTACTTATTTTGTACTGATTAGTTTATAGATGCCATTAACTTCAATATTTTAATGTCCAGAAATTGCCATCACACGTGATGTGTAACAGTGAGATAATGGAGCTGGTGTTCTATTTTTTTAGCTCATCCTCCTTGCGTCATAGGTACTGCAGTAATAATTCATTGTCTATTGATTTTGTTTAGGGGTTTGTGGCTAAGTAATATCAGCCGCACGGGTCAATCGATCAGGTTAAGCTGCACTTGCCGCGGTTGGTCCGTGGATGAGTGACCATACTTACATAAATATGGTCACTCATTCACACGTACGTACGCACGGAGGGGGTTTTGGTATATACCAAGACCCCCTCCGTGCGTCGTAAAGCACGTTAAGGCGCAGATTTCTCGAAAACGGTCAAAAAGTTGTTTTTTAAAGCAGTGTATCTCTTAAACCGTAAATAATTAGGACCTAAAAAAAAAGTATGATATTTTCAAGTCTTATTTTAATACAGTGATCGAGCCCAAATCATAATTATACATACATTAATGCATCAAAAAAATCTTCAAACAAACCTCTTCTTTGTTTTTAAAAGCAGTTTATCTCTTTATTAACAACAATAATTATAATAAAAAATATACCATAAAATTTCTAATGCCAAACTGCATCCAGTGATCGAGTAGTTTTTAATAAATAGTTAATATCTAATTTTATACGATTTTATAAACGTTTTTACGACATACGCTTGCTCATTTCCTTGCTGCCTGCACCGCGCCAGTGTTCCTTGGAACGTTGTTGAGGACGGACCTGTGTCGCTTTGCTCCGCAGTGGAATTTTTACGTTTTGTACCGTGAAAATAAAAATGGGAAATAAATATAATAGTGGGAAGAGATGGAAAGCTGCTCGTCGAAAGCGTTTACTCCAGAGTGTGCAGAATATAGCACGAAGACTGTAAGAAACTTTATTATATGTACCTACCTAAATAAAGAATGATAAAAATAAATATATTTCTCGTGAATTTAATACTTCTAACTTAGTAATTAATAATGCCTATAGATATAGAGTACACTATATTATAGGCATTGTTACTAAGTTGAAATTGATTTTCCGAATCATATCACCTGAGTGACTTGAGTGAGACTCACCGAAGGCCACAGAGTAAGTACCTACAGTAGGGTCAGCTGTGCTTCCAATTGTATTTCAATGATTTTATTATTTTAGATTGCCGAATAAGCAAATTGCTACTCAAGAACTGGATGATACTGCTTCTCGATTGGATGATGAGTAAGTACCTACCTACTCATTACAATAGAATGCTTCCTTGGTTTAGTGGTGAAAGGGATATCTTCTCGATCGCGGGTTCGATTCCCACGGGGAATAACAACTTTAGGTGTTGTTTCTAGTTGGGCTAGGACTTTTTTGGGGTCATCCACCGTCGGTAGTGTAGTCAATTAAAATATCCGTTTTTTTTTTGTATACTTTACAGACGGGTGTCACTGTCGATATCTCAACACGATAAAACAGATTTTATCAACTTACACTTCAAGTAACAACAATAACAGCGGTCTCAGGTCGTGGGGTCAATGACCCCAAAAATCATTATTTTTTTTATTTTGTCTCAAGACATGATGGGTATCGATATCTACTAAACACGACAAAAAAAAATGTTTTGTTTGGGGTCAATGACCGCTGTTATTGTTGTTACTTGAAGTGTAAGTTGATAAAATCTGTTTTGTCGTGTTGAAATATTATATAGTTTCGCTAGCTAATTTAATTTCACTCTGTATTATTGTTTTATTACTCATAACTACCAGACTGTTAAATATGGGGTAATAATATTAGGCCGGCCACATACAGTCGGAATTCCGTTTCGAAATATCGGTTCGGAATTGAATTTTTTTTTTTGACTTACCTACGTATACGTTTTATACGTTCACATGGATGAATTCGCGGGCATAAGCTAGTGTATATTAAATCAATATTGTATTTTTCCAGTTCTACTATTGAAAAGCCATCATCATCTATTGTTCACAATATTCAAGCAAATCAAAAGGCATTTCAAGAAGAAAACGGAATTTTTCGAATTTCGTATTATTGTTCTAGTCCTGTGGGATTTAGTGATCTATCACTACAACATCTTTATTAAGACATTGTAGGGTTTAATGAAATATTTAGTGATCAATCTATTGAATAAAATCTGAACTTAGTATCCGACAACAAATGACAAAGTAATAGATATAAACATACCTATCATAGAATACATTGTATTATTTTCAAAAATAATTGTTGTTTTTTTGCAGTCCTCCTACTGAAAAGCCATCATCATTTATTGAATTCGATGTCATCATCAAAGTAAAGTGTTCATCAAGTAAAATTCAACCTTTGTTCAAAGGCTTACTATTCCATCAACGACTACTTACACGATAAGAATAGTTGGTCGCCCTAATTAACTCAAGACAATGTTCATGTTCTTTCTCCAGAATTGGCTTACTGACAGGTTATTGTTATTAGTATTAACTTATTTATTTATTTTACTTCGATGGTCCTAGTTTATCATCTGTGACTTCAAGTGACAGCTATGTGACCAGAACCCAGCAATGCGTAAATATGTAAGCAGTCACGCCCTTTATACCTGGAGGCTTTTATTTAGGTAGTAAGTTTTTATTTACATTTTAATTTTAATTAATTATTTTATGAGTACCTATGTATAGTTTTTATTATATTTGTTGGTATATTGGCATGGCTAGCTGACATATGGCAAATAATTTAATTTTATGTTCTGTGCCTTATAATGTTAATTACTTAACACCCAGTATTGTATACAATCAAGTATCAAGTATTTTCTAACTGAACAGACAGCTGTGCTGCTGGGGGTTTGTTGCGCCACTTCTTCCCAGCGATAGTACTAGGAGTAGGAAGTGGTGAAGGGCGGGCGTTTTTGGGGGACTGTCTTTTGTAATTTTGACGTTCGAAAAGTGCTGATTCTCAGCCTAATTTGAATAAATGACTTTCATTTTGATTTTTTTTCTTTCTCACTTTCACAATTTTTTTCACTTTCTCTCTCACTCTCGCTCTCTTTCTCTTTTTCTTTCATTAAAACTAAAAATTGGACCCTGTATAGTCTTTACTCGGCTGGCAAAATCGGAATTCCGTTCAGAAATATCGATTCGGATTTTCAAAGGCAGCAAATCCATACAAAATAATTTCGAAGGCAGAAAATTTCGAATGGAGAACTATTGTAAGTACGTGTGAGGTAGTTCCTTGATTTTGTATGAATTCGTTGCCTTCGAAAATGCCGAATCGATATTTTGAAACGGAATTCCGTCCGTATGTGGCCGGCCTTATTGAACTAAAAAGTTTCGAGCCCACGACCGCTTGTGGCTTCTAGATAAACTTCTGGATAATAAATTAAATTGGGGGTCACGGGTTATACACGGGTCCCACAAACCATAATTCCATACATCGGGGCTCAAAGGGCGTATATATAGCACATTTTGGCCAATTAGAGTTATTTACACCATCTTATTCAGTTTTTCTTTCTGTATCGATTTATTGGATTTCGTGAAAAGTCGTGTTCATCCTTTGAGCCCCGAGGTATCGATATAGGGCGCATTGTGGTTCATGGGCTCCATGAACCCAATATGGCATTTGATCTTCGGCCGGCAGATATGTATATTGCTCAGAATTTCCAGTCGATCTATTCTGCGTTAAAAAAAAAGTAAGTAGGTACTAACTTATTCACTTTTATTTGTGAGCGAAATTGTAGGGAAAAGCTAATTTAATAATAACTGTCTAAATTCTGCCGCCCGGTTACATTGAGAATATTTTCTATTTTTATTAATATTACGAGTTCTTTGTTTGTAAAAAAATATAAATATACACCACTGCTCTGCAATAAATGCTGTTAGCTACCTATATGTGAGCGTCGCGCGTCTGACACTATGGCAGCTAGCCCTACAAAATAGAAACTTTGTGTCCGCTTCGCGCGTAAGTACGATGAGGGGCGCGCGGGGCATTTTCAGCGGTAACGCCCATTTGAGCAAGGTCAACGGCATAATACCGGGCCTTAAAGCGTTGGATCCGGCTGTCATTCGTGGATCTTTGACAGTCATTACGGGTCGTTAGAAGCCCGAAAATCTGACAACCAGTCTTACCAAGGGGTATCGTATTACTCACTGGGTTGCGGAGGTCAGATAGGCAGTCGCTCCATATACCATACTGGTATTCAACTGTATCCGGTTAGACTGGAAGCCGACCCCAACATCTAGGCAGATGATATTGATTTTGTTCCACTTTTACTATTGGAAGAGGGTTGTGTGTAGTTGCAGGTGCTCTGTAGCATGACCTTGAAAGAAATACCCAACTAAAGTATCTTTTATCATTCAATGCAAACCCCCCATCAATGCACAAATGATATTATTCATGCCGACTAAACTGGCACCCGGATTCGATAGTTCAGAATTACAAACCCTTAAGTTTAGGGAATGCAATCACGAGATCTCGTTCGATTTTAAGGCCGAGATATCACGAGAACGAGATTGCATTATACTCAAGTTGTCATTTAATTTTTTTAATGAAGTAACACTTTATAATAACCTTATTTTAATCTACTTTTCCAGGTGAAGGTGGTGTGTATAATCCTCGAAAGCTGTTGTCTGCGCTCGTGAACAAACTCCCGCAGTTCGGCGGCGGCGACCAGCATGACGCCCATGAGCTGCTCAGGCATTTGTTGGAAGCTGTCAGGTATGATAATCATGATACTACTCATATCAACTTACCTATTACCTACCTAAAGTTTCTGAATGCCCATTCAAAATATCAAAAGTCATTTATTCAAACTAGGCTGAGAATCAGCACTTTTTGACCGTCAAAATTACATAACACAGTCCCCCAAAAAGCCCGCCCTTCGCCATTTTAAGTACTATGGCTAGGGCTTTTAAAAGAGCTTAATCAAAAGTACTACCAACATTTACTGCTTCCCTAAAGCAGACATCCTGTTGGCATGGCATGGATTCTGCTGAAATATCTCTATTATTTAACAGTTGACATACTCATTGCTTTGGAATGTGACCTCTTCCATCAGGTGGACTTTGGGCCTGACTGGCAAATATAAAATCTAATATCTGATTTACAATTTTATGTCAGAAATGTGAATCTTATATGTTTTTCATAGTGTGCATACACACGAGCGATGGCAGAGGCAACTGCACCCGTCGACACGCGGCGAAGGGTGCAGTTGCATCTTTAGTCGACGCGTGTCGCTCGTGTGCATGTGCTCTTATATGACCACGATTAAACATCAACTTAGCCACCAGTAAACATGACTTTAAATGATAACAAAACCAAATACAATTCTCCACATCTAATCAAACATTTACCAACGATACTGCTATTGTCTACGTAAATACTATCTCAAATAACCTAGCACAATACTCCACACATCAACACCACAACAGACCGAATGGGAGTCAAAGTGCGGACAATGGAGTCCACATACATACATGGACATACTCGTACATGTGTATACCAACAAAAACAATTCTGTTCTCAGGTCAGAGGATCTTCGGAGATATCAGTCCGTGATACTAAGCAGCCTAGGCATGAACTCCAAAGTTGACCCCTCAAAGGTCGACGGAGAGGTCAAGCAAAAGGTCAAGTTTTATGGACAACAGGCCTCAGACACAATGCTTAGACCTGAACAGGTAATTAAGGTATAAAATAGGCCGGGAGTACTTTTTTTATTGAAGAAATTGTTTTTTTTTTTTTGAATGGCGTTGTTTATCCAATATGGTTGTTTGATGTTCAGTTTTTTGGGCTGTAAATTTTTGAGTCTGGTTAGTAGTGACAGTGCAGTGCAGTTGTAGACAATTTCTTTACGACCTGTCTGAGATCGGGCTAATAAAACGCAAGACTTATACAGACAGCAGTCAAACTTGCCAGTCTTTGTTCGACAAAATAGATGTCATTGAATTAGATACATACAGAATAGAATAGAGGAACTTTTATTGTCTCCAATATTACAGCTAGGAGTAATAAGTACCTACACAAAATTACAATACCGTAAGCAAAAGGTTTAAGCGTCAGCATTATGCTCAGGTCGCCAAGCGGGTTGCTAAGCGCTGGTTTTCAATTTAAACCATTGACTCCTGTTTACAAAAAAAGAGGTACATTTAGCAACAACGGAATAATAAACTAAGTGATAACACGGTACAGTAGAGGGTACGCGACGCACAAAAAACATGTCGAACTTTTTCTACGCCCAACAACTGATTAGACATTGTCTGAATGTAGTAAATATAATCGATATCATAACAACTTCTACTATTGTGACGTATATACGGTACGTAATTATTTACAGCTCAACAAAGACTTTGTCGATAACAGCCATTTCGTGCGATAATAATTCTCCTTCTGAAGTGTTTTTTTTTTTTGTTTGCGCCCTCGTAGAATAGAAACTAATATTACAGCCGAGCTATTCTGGAAACATCTCACCGTGAAAACAAAGGCGAAGTGAGTAGTCAATAGAGTTATACATGAGGAACAGGGTATAGTTCACTCATAGTCCATAAAAAAGGGAGGATCCTCCGACCAGACGGGTATTGTGTCTGGCGGGCAACTGCCCGATGATCCATGTCGGGCCGTTGTATATATGCTAGTTGCGCGGTAAACAATGATTGCGAGATGCAGGATTTTGCGTGCCGTCAGTATGACGCGTTATTCGAATGTAGATACCGCTACAAAGTCAATCCCTAGCATCGGGTGGAATGACTGCTCACTTCACCTAAGTTTTCACGGTGAGATTTTTACTGAATAGACCGGCTGCCGATTGACTTCTTTATGACGAAAGTCAAAGTTTAAATGACTCAAAAATATTCAGATTTTTTTATTGAGTGTTTTGTTACATTATTGTGAGATTTATGAATACTCATTCACCAACCCGCACTGGGCCTGCGTGGTTACTGACCACTCCCTCCCACAGGAAGGAGGCCTGTGTCCCAGCAGCTATGAACATTATAGGCTGTTCATGCTATATAGGGAATATGATCAAAAATTGATGATATAAAAGAAATATGGAAACATCGTGAGGAAACCGGCATGTCCTAGGACCGAAAAGTTCGAAGACATGTGACATCTACCAACCCGCACTGGGCCCGCGTGGTGGATTACGGCCCACTCCCGCTCACCGAGAGGAGGCCTGTGTCCCACCAGTGGGAATGTTCTAGGCTGATTATGCTATGGCCTTGTTGGTGCAGTAGATCAGCGTTTGCTTCGCTACGCTAGTTGCGAATAATATTATGATTATGGCATGAAAGCAGTATTTGTCTGGCCTGTAGATTAAAGCGCCAGTTATTGTGTCTGGGGATTTTATGCATGCGAGTTTTGAGTTTACGAGCCCCAAAGAGATTTTGATATTGATATTTTTACCGCCCGCAATGGCAGAGGTTTTTTTTTGGGTGGGAATTGTGGGAAATCATCAAATGACCTCTCGCTCTGGGCTGAGCGGAAGGGCGTGTCAGACTTTTACTAACTAAAACCCACCCGTGTTCCTTCAGTTGCCTGTGCCAGGGGCCACGGTATCTCTTTCGAACAACCCGCAGCCCTGGCGGCATCGGCCCTAGCGTACCCCGTCAGTTCGTGCTGACATCTCTTTAAGGCACGCGTGGAACACAACGCGCCGTCGACCCGGGCCTACACCCTAATTGCGTAACACACAATCAATCGGAATCTGAATCATTTTGAAGCAAATTGCTAATCCATTGCTTCATAAGTTCGAAAAATTTGTCTGCTCAACACGTAAATAACGCAATGAATGTTGTTGAACTGTCATAATGAAACCGATTCCGATTGATCGTGTGTTACGCAATTAGGGTGCTGGTCCTTACCGGGCGGCGAGCTACCCATTGCTCGCCGCCCGCAAGCCCGCGAATGGCAGAGGTCTGACATGTGTGTGGAAAAGTGAGCGGGATCTTTGCCCAGCAGTGGGCCGACCCTGTTTAGATAGCCATAGACGCGCTAAGAAGAAGAGTGAGTGAGTCATTACGGGATTGATAGATAGATATTTTTACAAGGACCATGCAAAAGCTACTTATGAAGAGATAGAATTTCATCTGCCATTTTTTCTAATAATTCTAAAGGTTACTTTTTTAAAATCAATGTACTTTTGTACATAGGCATGTGAGTGTTACTCCAAAATCCTAGATTGCAAATAAACCTGTGACCACCACCTTACTTCCAGGTCTTCCGCGGTTTCCTAGTCTCGACCCTGGAATGTCAAGAGTGTCTCCATCAGTCTGACAGGGCTGAGTACTTCCTGGACCTGTCGCTTCCAGTCGCAGCCAGCCGTCCGCAACCCCCTGCAGTAGTCCGCAGGAAAACACCAAATGGTATGTTTGATTTTGTTGTTATATGTGTGTATTTGTGTTGTGTGTATTCTGTGTTAAGTAGTGTTACACTTGAGTTCAGAAAGGCTATACAAGACAAAAATGAGCTGCACCCTAGTTGCGTAACACACAATCAATCGTAATCTGAATCATTTTGAAGCAAATTGCTAATCCATTGCTTCATAAGTTCGAAAAATTTGTCTGCTCAACACGTAAATAACGCAATGAATGTTGTTGAACTGTCAAAATGAAACCGATTCCGATTGATTGTGTGTTACGCAATTAGGGTGCTGATTAGCAAACTCATGTTTGAATACTGTGATTGGATGTTGTTATTTCAGGCATCCAATCACAGTATTCCTGAATTGGATACCTGAAATAACAACATCCAATCGATGTAGCAGTGGTGCCCAGTGGTAACGGCCGCGACGTACGAATTGTAGATCGTAGGTTCGAACCCAGATAGAAGCTTTACTTTGTGTCAATTATTTCATCACCACTGCTCTCAAAACGGTGAAGGAAAACATCTTGAGGAAACCGACATGTCCTAAAACCAAAAATTCGAAGACATGTGACATCTACCAACCCGCACTGGGCCCGCGTGGTGGATTACGGCCCACTCCCTCTCACCGAGAGGAGGGCTGTGATCTAGCATTATAGGCCGATTATGAATCAATGCTGCATCTAGTCCGCCTATATACCACAACTGCACAAGAAGTTTGAATTTCTTTTTCTTCTTTTTTTTTTTAATGTGATTACGTGACTTAACGTGACTAAAGACATGAGTTTGAAATCTGTCGGCTTAATTTTGTGTTGATTAGGATTAGCCTTTCAGAAATCGCGTAAAAGACCTGTATTCTAGAATTTTCAAACGCAAACCTCACTCCAAATTGCGTAACACACTTTTAACTGCAACCTAAATCATTTTGAAGTTTATTGCTAATCCATTGCTTCGTATGTTCGAAAAATTTGTCTGCTCAACAACGTAAATAGCGCAATGAATGTTGTTGAACTGTCAAAATGAAAGCCATTGCTACTGATAGTCTGTTACGTAATTATTCCGCTGAGTAGAGGTTTGTGCATAAGCATTGGTTTAGAACATGGGTCTAAATCTAGATAGATTTTTAAATATCTAGCTTAATGTGAGCAGGTTTTTTTTTGCCCCTATTGTAGCAATTTCTTTAATGCTAAGACGGCAATTCATTCTATTTAACTGTATATTTCGTTTGGTCTCAAAAATCCTTATTTGTAGTTTTATTTCCGAATCCAGAATGCAATCAATGTCTCGAAGTGCGCTTAAAACTAAAAACTCTATGTCGTAACATTATCTCGCATGCTTTGCTTCATTACACAAGTCATAACATGTTTTGCACCATTTTTAAACAACATTGTTTTTATTATCATCGGTAAAACTCATTCTACTGATCATTCAAAATCGAACTAAGCCCCCGTCTCCACGGGCGTAGAAATATCGCAGCGGGATTTTATAGCGCACGGGATTTCCAACTCTCGGTGTTGAGCTGAGCATTGAAAATCCAACTGAGTGCATCCCAGCGCGTCAAAAAACACTGGAATTTCAACTGCCGGCCCTAAGCAGAGAGTTGAAAATACTGTAATAACTTGGGCTATTGAGGGTAGAAATAAAACGTCTCAAAGTATTAGTACTCATTCACCATGCTTAGATTTTTCAATACGTTAGCTGTCTCTATAAGCCGCAAAAGAAATGCCTTTAGTGTGAGCGAACTTTCCTGCGAACCTATATAGCTCCGTCTCTTTTCCACACCGCAACAAGAATGACTGACACTTCCCTATACGGCCTCTGTCACTTAAAACTTAGAAGAAGTGGTGCAAAGCAATCCCGACGAGTGTATAACGCGAAACAATGTGTAGTAACTAAGGCATGTAATGACAAGAGCACATATTTTCAGAAGAGAATGTTTACAATGCGCAAGACGAGAAACCTTCCAAACATCAGTTGAAGAAGGAGCGGATGGCAGCCCGCAAAGCCGCCAGAAAGAACAAAGGTGGTACCACAATACCAACATTTTGTTCACACCACATCGTTGGCTGGCTGGCATTTTTATATAACCACATAACCTATGGGATATAAGATAAAATTATCTATTCTGCTTCTACATATTTTGCATATACTGCTTTTGTGTGATACCAGGAAAAAAAAAGTTGAAAAAATCAGAGTTTCTTACGGCAATACATGGATTTAGCTTCAGTACTAATAGTCACACTAATATCGTTCCATACATCATTTGGTCTCGTTTAGTTTAGTAAACAAATCATAAGTTGTCACGCCAGCAATTATTTATCAAGTCACCATTATTCATCAAATTGTAATTGCCGTCTTTAGTAAATCGAAAACTTATTTCAAATCCGTCTTTTCAGGTAACTCTACGTCCAAAGACGAGCAGTCTGGTGATGCCAACGGTACTGCCAAGACTGATGGTAAGTCGTCCTCTGAACAATCTGATGCAGACGTGGAAGATAACCTCGAGGATATGCCCAGACAGCCAGACACACATACTGTGTCTGTAGGGACACAAGCCATTGCCCACACAGCCGCAAACTTCGCCGCTTACCACATGGAATCTGGCTATAACTCCGAAAAAGTCATCAGCTCCGACTCCATTCGCACCAGTCCAGTCGATATGGATAAAGAAAAGACAGACAACACCCCAGAACATGCGGATAAGGATAAGGTTGAGTTCGCAGACCATTCAACCTCGACCACAGCAATACCGCTCGAATACAAACCCCTCATATCTTTAGAGAACCTCTCTAACCCAGATTCGGGCGTCGCGAGTCCAGAGGCGACCAAACATAACTCGACGGAAACTGTCGACAATGTTGACTCCCCGACTAACGGCAAGGAACTCGGTAGTCATAGCTCCTTGTCTAGCGAAATCAACCTGGAACTATCGAGTCCGCAACATAACAAACTGTCCCCTGTCAAAACGGATTTCGAAAGGCCGGTGTCAAGGATATCTTTCGTCCCTGACGTACCCGAATACTCGAATGAAGTAGTCTCGCGGGGTATCAGCGTGCAAGGCTGTCGGAGTGTTCTCGAACACAGCGGAGAGAGCAGTTACGAATCCTTACCCGAAAGCAAGAACTTCAACGACTTGAACAATCATTTGGACAAACTTAAACTTTATAATTTGGACGATTCTAAGACCAAAAAGCCCGCGTTACCTTCACCTGTGACCGTCGAGGCGCCGGCGGATCCTCCCCCGCCCGCGCCCAAGCCTAAAGTGAACAACATTGATGCCGAAAAGAGTCAAAGAGACTTCTTGCCGTACTCACGACAGAGTCCGCTATCACCACGTTACGTGTGTGATGAAGACGAGTGCAGCATCCAGTCGTGTCTCAGTCAGTTCACCGCGCTAGAACTGCTCACAGGCAACAACAAGGTCGGATGTGAGACGTGCACCGAACGAATCAACGGCAAAGACGGAAAGACAGTATACACAAACGCTACCAAACGGTTCCTGGTATCGAGTCCGCCCGCAATCCTGATCCTTCACCTGAAGAGGTTCCAAATTGGCCTCCGATGCATGTTCAGGAAGATGTCCAAACACGTAGACTTCCCGACCATATTGGACTTGGCGCCGTTCTGTGCTATGGACAAAGTCAGAAAGTTACCGAACGTGACTAAAGGACAGAATGAATTGCTGTACTCTCTGTACGGCGTCGTGGAGCACTCGGGCGGTATGCACGGCGGCCATTACGTGGCGTATGTGAAGGTACGAGGGCCAGTGAAGGCGGGAGATCCGCGCTGGTGGTTCTTGCCAAAGGGCGGGAATATAAGTCCTCCCGCCGCGGTTAGCGGAGACGGTGATGCCGACTCCGAGTCGGAATTATCGGGCTACGAATCAGGCGAAGGCCCCGCCTCAGCAGCGGAGCCCCCTTCCGGCAAGTGGTACTACGTATCAGACAGCATGGTGTCCGAAGTGAGCGAGGAGAAAGTACTAAGGGCGCAGGCCTACCTACTCTTCTACGAGAGGATCTTATAAACGCCATGTCCGGCGCTCGTCGGCCTAAAGTTTGGATTGGCATTTAAGTGGAAGACTGGTAGGATCGATACATAGGCGAGTTGCATGATGTTACGTTGTTAACGGCGCTGTAAATAGCTTCGGAAGTTTATTATTTACTGGCTTTTTCGTTTTAATTATAATGTTTGGTGCGCTCTCCGACGCGCCTATGTGATTAGTTTATTTTTATTAATGAATTGTTTATGTATAATATTATGTCACGGTCAGCGCTGGTTGTGAGGTGAGCCGGGTGTCTTCGAGCACGTTTGTTTAGGTTACACGTTGTTACACTAATAATCTTGTTACCATGGGTGCTGAATATAGTAATACCTGACGAATATTAGCGAAACCGAGCCTTATTTTATATTTTACAACCAGCGTTTCAGTGACTGATCCTAAGCTTGTTATATTGTTAGTTTTATATAACAAACTTGAAGAATACTATTAGTCACATAACTGTCCACAGCTAAGCCTGTGCACATAAATTATGGTTGAACAGCGTTCTACAATAGCGAAGTCTACTGTGTTAGAAGCCCTTATTACGAAACATTTTCTAAGAGACATTTTTCGTGACTTCATTTATTGCACATGGTTATTGTCGTGCAGGGTCAAATTAAAATAGCTAGCGAAACTTTTCAGAAGTGATGGGTGGGTATCTAATCACGATAAAATAAAAAAGATTGAATGAAGTATGAGTTGAGAAAATGTGTTTTATCATTTTAGGTATCGATATCAACCACGTTTTTTAAACTGACATTTCAAGTAAATACACTACAGCAGTCGATGACGCCACAAAAAAAGACATCAAATTAATTTCTTTTAGCTTTACCATCATGCCTGTGGAGTTTCGCTCGCTAATTTAATTTGACCCGAACCCACTGCCGAAGAATAACGTCGTAAGCGCCAATCTAAAGGAATTGACTACACATTTACGACACTTGCGACATTATTCACCGGAGTAGTGCGTAGTGTTTTAAGTCAATGTGATTGATAAATTATGTTACGTTGATACCAAACGAATATTTAAATTCATCTCATTAAGATTAAATGTTTCACCCAATTGTACGTAATTGGTCGATTATGTTCGTGTATTTATTTCTATATTTATGTTTGTACTCTGTAATCGTGTTTTCGCTGGGAAGTTGTTCTTGTTGAATAACCGGTGTCCTGTTCTGGTACTCATATCGGTAGCGGCAAGCTCTTTGAACAGGCAAAGTCTTCCATTGAGGTGTCAGAAATGAAAACTTACATTACAACTCATAAATGATTTCATCGCATTCGCTACCCGCTTTTATCGAAGTAGATAAGTTATTTATTATGGTATGTGTTGTCGATAACGTCGATTTTTGGACTATGTCGCACCTAGTTTTAAAATGATTTTCCTTTCCAATGAAATTCATCAATATAATGAATAATCTCATAAGATGTATATTTTTAAATTTTAACGTCACGATTATATTTGGTGTTATCCAAGCAATCATTTTACTCGATTTAAATGTACTGACTGGTATGGTTCGTGGGTTATTTGTTGACTATTTGAAGCCATAATTGGCATTCGGATATAATGACGCCGATACCCTTGTTCACAAACTAAACTAAATTTAAGTTCAGTGCATCTTTTTCTTTCAATTTCATTAAGAAAAATACAAAAGATGAATATTAGTTTAGTCCTGTCAAATTTAGATACTCCATAGCAAGTTTAGACGTGATTAAAAATTACAAAAACGTAAACAAGGCTACTAAAAATACGTCAATTTACATCAGGCGCCGACTAATTTGACTGGACTAAACTAATATTTATCTCCCGTCCTTTTCTTAATGAAATAGAAAGAAAAAAATGCACTGAACTTAAATTTAGTTTAGTTTGTGAACAAGGGAATCCGCGCCAAAGAAAAGATATTTAGTTCAAGAGGAATAGCTTTACGACATACTAATCGGCACATTTGTATATAATGGGACAAAACAATATTAGCAATCTTAGATCTCTGTGTGATCTCGCGTTGTTGGAATATTCTAACCTCTATTTATTACAATATCTTGGTGCCATTTTGTAGAAAAATGGAAACGTCACCCGTTACATGACGCGATTTTAATATTGTTCGGAAAAAAACTTTATACTGCAAGTCACTTACTTTTAAAGTGATAACTAAATCTTCAAAAAATGAGTTGAATCATTTGATTAAATTTGGGAGTAAAACTGATGTTATTTTATTCATATCATCCTGTCATTATTATGTTGTAGGTTGTACATACACTTATTATAAAAGGTTAGGCTGCCTTCGCGGTAACGACCGAGTCGCACGACTAGTCGGGTCCCGTACACCTGTATGTTTATTTTAATCGCATATTAAGTTTTAAAACAAGCATTATGTAACATTGAGTGCTCAATTTAGTTGTTGCTTTTACCGTGTGCAACTAATTATGTTTTAAGGACTTGTTACACTTTTCGTTCGCGTTTGAGATGGAAATAGTGTTCTGCCAGTTATAGAACTTTATTCGTCTTTTTTTCTATTTATAGGTCAATTAAAAATGAATAATCGAAGAAGTCGTTTAAATGGGATTGAAGGATTTTATATGGAACCTGGCACACCTAGTGTCGCGCCATTTTTTTTAACGTTAATATCTCGGAAACATGACACTTTACGGGGTTAGGTCTTATTATGTCTTCTGTTAGCATTAATGTCAGCTATCGCTTTATTTAAGCTTCAAGCATGGCCGCCATTTTGATTTAAAAAAAACAAAATGGTGCGACAGTATGCCACGAATCTTCAAAGCCCTTTATTTACTCAATGGAAATTTAGGGTATACATCCCAAATAATCGGTTTGTGAAGTATCCATAATCTGAAAACTGAAATTCAGCGATTTCAAGGCGTAGTGCGCCCGTACTAAAATTTTTATGATTTAAATTGTTAAAAAAAATTATTTCGTACAGCGCTCATATAGACATTCAAGGATATTAAGGTGCGCGGGGATCACGAGCATTCGGCTCCCTAGTGAACGTTCGCATTCGAATGCTCGCGGTATAGACGCAGCTTTATTCTTATATAGAATCAAGTATTTTCATCTCGAATGTTAGCTTTGTAAGTAGTGTTCAAGTTGTTATAGACGATTTTTATGATTGCATTTGACAAAATTATGTTAGTCTTATACCGTTAGATAGCTTGTGTTATTATTTGATATATTTTTTTTGTATAATATTGAATTCACATAATTGAGTTACGAAAAGTGTATTAAAATATAGTTGTAAAATGTCTATTTGATTTTTATTGGTAACTTCTACTTTTATATCCTTATTGAAATACCTAAGGTAATACGGGCTGGTGTCCGCAACTAAAAATCGATTATTCGATTCTCCCCAGCTCCTCAAGGAAGGCCAGCAACGCGTTGAATTTACTGACCGTCTCACGGAGGGTACCTGGGTTACCGAAGTACTTTGTTTAGAAGCACATGTGCCGATGTCTCGTCATCCTCCATGCGGGCAGCGGCCTTTTTTTTAAAATTCTATTGAAGTACCTTGCAGGTTGCCCTGGTATCAAAAACCAATGTAAAGCAATTCCAGCAGACTCCGTTATTCACCAAATAAGGCATAAGCCACTAACTTTCGTCTGACAACCAGTTATCAAGGGATATTGTGTTACCCAGTAATCGGGTTGTGCGGGTCAGCTAGGCAGTTGCGCCATGTAAAATATTGGTATTTAGATGCATCCGGATAGATTGGAAGCCGACCCCAACATAGTTGTGAAAAAGGCTACTTAGATAATAATGACACTAATTTTCCTTTACAAGAGGCTTCATAAACAAGACAAGGGGGAAAAAGCTAAAATATGTTTAGTGGGGCCAAAAATAAAACAAAATATACAAAAACATAAATAAATATTCACTCCTTACTTATAACTACCTTATTACATAGAAATATTCTCCAATCATCTGATCATAGCTCTTCGGTTTATCTGATCAATGTGTGTTGCATCGAATGGTATGAGGTTCGTTATTTTGGGCACCTCTAGTAATGTCAGCTCTATTATACAATACAGCACCTGTAGACTGTCCTTTGCTTTCTGTAACGCCTGAAAAAAGGGAAGAAATTTTTTGTATGGTCAAAAACAAAAGTTTATGATCATTTCGGAATTTTTAATTCGCGTTTTTTTTTCAATAGAGTTATTGCCAACGCTAGAGGAAAATTTGATATAAGAAATCCATCTGAAACTTTATGAGAAACTAATTCTTCTGAATCTGATGCCTTCTTTAAGAACATTGGTACTTACAGTCCGGCCGACGAGAGAATGCGTTCTTGACACCTGTCAGTTTCATACAAACGTATACGTGTTTTACGAATTTAATCTTTATTAACTACTAGAACTGTCGCACTGAGAGGTGTCAGAAACATAAACTAAAGTGTATGGTCAGAAACGCATTCTCGACGACGGCTGGACTGGTGGTGGTAGGTGTGGCTTTGTAAATTGTAGCCATAACTATACCCTGTTCATTGGGCTAACCGTTTTTTGACAGCTGTCTTAGAAACATTCCAGATTACGTAAAAGTTAACTTTAAAATGCATAATAAAATAAATATATATACCTAGTAAACACACCTTCCAATCTATACATAGAATAAATCTGTAGAAGTGAAAATTCTGTACATTGAAAATATCAAAAAAATAATTTACAGGGGGTGTTACTAGACCGACACCGAACCCAAAAATGTGATTAAAAAAATTTTTGTCTGTCTGTCTGTCTGTCGGTCTGTCTGTCTGTCTGTCTGTCTGTTTGTTCAGGCATCACGCAAAAACTACCGGTTCGATTACGATGAAACTTGGTATAATTATTCTTTAATATCCTGGGCACCACACTGGGTACTTTTTATCCCGGAAAAGTATATACAATAAAAAACAAACTTAATTTTGCGGTTCGATCCCTATACCCGATTACCACTGTCTGTACTGTACCAACCGCAAATACTAAGTTTGTCGTAGGTTGGGTCACCCGCAGTGGAGTTCATTTTTATTCCTTTTAGTTTTTAGAGTTATTTAGGTTTATTTTTATATGAGTCGTAGGTATAGATTTTAATTTTAAAGTATAGGTAGTATATTTGATAGTGTACGTAGTGACCGTAGGTTATTTTATAATACTGTTAGGTAGGTTTAGTCATTCGTATAGATATTAGTTTTTAGGGATTTTGCTTATTTATTGAGTTTAGATTAGTTATCATCAGAAATAGGTTTATTTAGGTAGGTAGGTATTTAATTTTCTGTTATTGAGTTTTTTTTTTTTTTTTAAATTAGTTAGGTACTTAGGTAAAGATATCATATAGGTACCCTCTTAATCACCACTAATGAGACACAATTGGTTTTCTATTGTAATTAGCCACAAAGGGCCCGCGACATAGATGGCATTCTGGGGAAGCACATACATTTTATCCTGTTAGCACGTTCCCGTGGGTAAATTTCCGACATCCACGCGGGCGAAGCCGCGGGCAGAAGCTAGTATATAAATATAAAAGGATAATAAACGTATTATATAAATCCTTATAACAAGCCTTTTCTTGGTGTTCATCCATTAACCCTAACAGTATAGCTGCCTTATCTTATTTATGTCTTCTTACATATGTTATAATACCGTACATGTATCCAATGTATTGTGTGTTGCTGCAATCACTAGTTCCATCTGTCAAAAAACGGTTTACCTAATGGACAGGGTATAAGAAGCTCCATAGACAATAAAGTCCACTTACTGTAATAGCCATTTCTTTCAACTCCGGTTTCGTCGCCATCTGCCTTTTGATCGCGTTCATCTCTTGAGGTGAATAACCAACCAATTTAGAGAGCACATCACTCGTAAACTCAACATTCAGACTCCCTGTACCATCTACAATAGTACATTTCAAACTCCAGCCATCCTTACTAACAGAAAGTTTTGACAACAAACTCATAACTTGACCTTTAACTTTGAAAACTTTCCCAACTTTATCACTTTCATTCATGTCCTTAATCTGTTTTATATACACGAAAGGTTCAGAAGACACTGTATTTTGAGAAGCACTAAGGTCATTATTGCCTGAATCTATCTGAGATTCTAGTTCTCGTAAGTAATCTTCGTCTTCTGCTAAAAACAGGTCGTTTTCATCGGGATAGTCATCGTGGTTGACTGTATCAGTTTTTAATTTCTTTTCTGGATTTGTATTGTCAGTGACAAGCGGTCTTTTTCCTGGGTTATCAATGAATTGTTCTTCTAAAGCCGCTAGTTGGTCCACATCTATGTCGTCATCAGCGAAGTTGGTGGGTTCGTCCACATTGTTTGGTTGTTGGTGGGATTGGTCAAACGTTGGCGTAGGAGGGACGTATGCTGACGGCATTTGCGTGTGTGGTGTTGGTATGTTTGTGTTTCTTGGCACACTGATTGTTGTGTTGGGGTCTGGTTCTGGAAAGTACAATGATGGTGGTGAGATGAAAGGGACGGCCTAATATTCTTTAAGTTTCGCATTTTTTTCACGTCAGCTGCAAAATTGGGTAACGTGCGTATTGTGCGTCATTTATCGTGGGCCTTTCATTCAACAACATTAACCTTAATTCAAATTTAAATTAAGTTTTAATACCGTTTTTATTTTACTTTTTATCTAATTTTGTCTTGTAAAAGTGATTTTTTTAATCAATTTACAGAAATAAAGACTTCCCAGACATTCAGAGTATGGTCAGCAACTACACGCGCAATATTTCAATTGGCGGTTGAGTGAATAACAAAGCTTCTTAGTGCTTACCTTGCGTCATAGGTAATCCTAACTTGGTGGACAGTTGTCCACCCAAAGAGTTGGAGATTGCTATCTCCTGAACTTCTCCCCCCAGCAGTTCTATGGCACTTTCTGTTAGCAGCAGCTGGCCTCTTCGACAATCAACTGGACCTGGAGTAAAGATAAAAAGTAACACCTGGGCTTAAGAGGGTGCACACAGGTCCACTAGCGCCACTCCTTTAAAAAAATATTATCTCGTGACTGAGAAGGAATTATGAAAATCTGTTCAATCAGCGACCTCGGTAAATGTGTCTAGAATTTTCTAATACCTTTTATAAAATTTCATATTGAGACACGAAGCAACAAAATTCGATCTAAAGAAAAGCGGCCACATTCCCTATATGTCGTATTTAGTTGCTTCGAGTCTCAATATGAAACTTAATAAAAGGTATTAGAAAATTCTAGACACACTTACCGAGGTCGCTGATTGAGCAGATTTTCATAATTCCTTCTCAGTCACGAGATAATATTTTTTTAAAGGAGTGGCGCTAGTGGACCGTTGTACACGCTCTTACAGTCACGCAATTTTTTAAATGTGGAACTATCGTAAGTAAAAACATACCTTTTATGAGAACTTTGCACCCCGGTGTAATATCACAGCTCAAATTCCTCATAGGTTTATATTCTAATGCAATTATCTCTTGCACACCATCTGTTAAGTACAGCTTTATCATTCTGGAATAAATTGATTTAATATTTATTAGGCAGAGGTAGAGCACGGCGAAGGTGGTGCGACGATGTGGTAACATTTGCAGATCCAACATGGTCAGAGATCGCACAAGACAGAGAGGTTTGGAAGAATCAAGAGGAGGCCTTTGCCCAGCAGTGGGACACAATGTCGGATAATAAAAATAAAAACTTGAGAGGTGTCAAGGGACACCCGGATGGAACGAAGTTCAAAGAGAGAGAGAGAGACAGACAGAGAAACACGCGCACGCTGCACGGTTTACAACTATAGCAAAAAGTGTCACACACACACGCTTCCGACTTCCCCATTACCTCTGACAGTACCTAGAGCTCATGCGCTTACACACATTTACAGTGTCTTTGTACATTTTGGTTACCACAAGTAAAGCATGACATAAAAATACTGTACCACCTATCAATCATAATAGTTCCATTTATAAGGCAATTGTGGATTCAATTGAATTGGAGCCACCTAAGAATGAAAATAAGAATAATTTATTTGCTGAACATACAGGTATAACCAGTTGTAAAAGTTGGTGGTTTATTACTATGAAATAAGAAAATAATCTTTTTTTTTCTTTTTTTTTTTTAACCTTTCTTTTTGATTTTTTGTTTCAATGTGAAATCTCGCACTTCAACCGTTGTCGTCTGCTTAACCAGGCTTGCCTGTGGACGCCTCAAGGCCTGGAGGCCTGGAGGCCTGGAGTTTTTAAGTTTTGTAAGCCCTTAAGGGCTTACAAAACTTAAACTGAAACTGAACTAAGTGACTACAAGGTAAGGGCACCCCCTGTGGGATACGGCTCTCGGCTTAGGGCGTCGCTGGGAGGGCAGCAAGGGACAGGCTGGAGCGGAATTAACCTGTAGGAACTAGGAGAAGGCCTTTATATCCTTATTTCCCATAATACTTTACATTACAGGGGTCTGGATGTATGTTCCAGATTGGCGTCAAAATGGCTCAACTCGTTTTGATGATATTATATTAAAAAAGATATAAAATATCAGTACCTGTGACTGGACACCTTATCTTCATAGTTAGTTGTTGCTTCCACATTCTCCATATTCACCTTCTTCAACTTCAAGTACTGCTGATAAGCTGGAGTGCCTGAAAACAAGGAAATAGTTATATTAATAACTATTTGATACAGAAATTTCCTTAAGACATATTAGTCAGGTATTTTAGAAAACATGGGAAACTTCTACCACTAATCTTCCACTATTTCCAAAACATCGTCAACAAAAACATCGTGAGGAAAGCAGCATATCCTAGAAGCAAAATTCGAAGACATGTAACATCTACGCGGCTAGCCCTCTCTCTATTCCACACAATGTTGTCTACTGCCAAGGCGGGCTTTCAGTACGAGTCAAGCAAATCAATGCTATGGCTAGTACGTTATGTCAGATTAGATGATAATTTTAATTAAAAAATCTTATTCAGCTAGCAGTGCACAAGGATAGGAAGATGATGATTCAGCGAGCTTCACCAACAAGGAATATATTTTAGGCTTTTTTATATGTTCGTCAAATTGCTGGTAGTGCAAAAGTCACTTTTACTGCGTGTTTTGGGACACAGAGGGTTCACATTCACACCCTACTGCCTTATCGAGGCAGCCACATTTTACCACTTTTATATATTGTTTTTTTTTTTTTTTTGATAATGGCTTGACTGGTAACCGATTGTGTGTATGATGATATGGTTAGAAAGGGGTTGACTGCCGAGATGACGACTAATAGAGAGGTATGGAAGAAAAAGGGCAGCAGAATGATGATAGTAACAGTTGAGCTCATATGAATGAATAATTACCTATATCAATCACAGCGTTGATCTGCAGCACGAACCGTCCATTAAGAACAGTCTTCATCTGTCCCTTCAGGTCGGCAGGCAGAGACCCAGGACAGATCTCTTTCAAATCATTCAAAAGCCATTGTTCTTTAGCCAACTCCTTTATTTGTGCCTCACTATAATTGTTTTCACTATCTTCTGATAGGTATTCTACACATCTGAAATATATTATTTTTTATAAATTATTATATGAAAACCTTGTTGGTTTAGTTGTTGCAATTGTGACTGGGGGTCCTGGGTTTAATCCTCAGGTTGGACAGTGTTGTTGGGTTTTTCTAATAAGAATTTCCCTGTAGCAGCTCAGAGCCTGGATTTCTGCCTATCAAGGTTATCTTCTTGTAGCTGGGAATGGAATGTATTGTATTGTACAATGTATACCTCAGCTTACCCGACAACAGGTGGTAACAGGTGGTGTTATGTTACTTTATCGTGTAAGTATGAAGTAATGAATAAGAATTTAGGTAAGTATGTATATTGCTTACCCAGACAGCCAATCGTCGACCACATACATGTGATGTGACGCTAGATACTGCCGCACTGTATTCATAAGGGAAGTAGAAGACATGTTGCACCACTTGAATGTTGATATTCGACATAATATCCACACGAGAGGCCTACGGCAGACTTTTTAGATTAGCATGAGTAATTCAGCACCATAAAAGGTATATGACGTCAAAAATCACATTCGCTTTAACACCTAATTTGTGGCTTTTGTGGAAATGCCACCACAATTTCTCCAAACTCATGTACTATGTTCTAGTAACATGAAACTTCCAAAAAACGATCATAGTTTCAGTTCCGCAGTTTCCCACTATTTATCAACAACTTTAATGTCAATTTGACAGATAAGAGCTAACATGCAGATCAGATAGAGATGGTGTCAGTGACAGTCTCGTCTAAGGAATTTCCGTGTGATGGCCACACTGATAGCCCATTCGAGGTGAGCCCTACCCTCCGACAGGATTACTGAATTTAACAAACATGAAAAACATCTAAAGCTCTAAAAAAAACGAATACCCTAAGAACTAATCAATTAATGAAATCATAAAAAATCTAATAAAATGCTCTAAGTTCCTATTGTATCTGTAGTCTGTGTTCTATACCGGGATGAGGCAAATTCTAATGTTGCCGCTGTATAATAGAATTACCAATAAATGGTAGTTCCAATCTTACTTAGAATTTTTCAAAGTATGAAAAATAAATATTTTGCAAACAAAACTATGCATTTAATTACATTAGTATGTTTAATTTAGTTTAGTTAAATAAAAAGTAAGCAAATGATTTCTTGATTACAATTTATTCAAACACTTTATTTACACAAATTACTTTTACGTCTACTGAGTTAAGTATCTCTGCAGAGATTACCCTTCGTCTTTCTTGTCTTATGTTTACTGACTAGTTATTTTACTAGCCACTGGTATTTTGCAAACAAAACTATGCATTTAATTACATTAGTATGTTTCATTTAGTTTAGTTAAATAAAAATCAAGCAAATGATTTCTTGATTACAATTTATTCAAACACTTTATTTACACAAATTACTTCTACGTCTACTGAGTTAAGTATCTCTGCAGAGATTACCCTTCGTCTTTCTGGTCTTATGTTTACTGACTAGTTCTTTTACTAGCCACTGGTAAGCATAAGAGGAAGATTAATGTATTAGTTTGACGTAAAATAATTTGTATTATTACTTGTTACGGGTAGTTAACTGTTTTATACGGCAACATTAAGTGTGTGAGTGAACGCAAAAAAAAGCTTGCCGATATTTCATCCATCTCCCTCGTAAATTTTGGACATAGGCTGATTGACAACAAAAGGCACTATTTTGAGGATCATTGTTGTTTTAAATGTTTTCTTGTAAATAAGTGTTGTGAAACGAGCGCCTGTATTCGTGATTTACACCGTGGATGAAAAAATATGAAGCGGCGAAATGCCGAAACTGGGAAGTTGCGGCGCCCCTTGAAGCGCACAAAAATCACCGAAGGAATGTACGGAAAGTGAGTCGACACTGTTTATGTTGATAATTATAAACCAGGAAATGGTTCTCCACATCATGCGGCATCTAATTCTGTGATAAAGTTAACATAAATATTACTGAATATATCGTTTAGGTGGGTAGAAAGTACCATCTGGCGAACACAGCCCACCTTCTGTGTGGTGCGAATACAAAAAGAAATGAAAATACACGTTTTTTGTTAGAAAATGCGTGCAAATGTGCAACATGTGCGAACTGGATGTCAGCACTGTCGTAATACTCGCGCAGAACAAGTGGCTTGTTAAAATAAAACGAAGAGACCATCCTTTTGTTATAAATATACAAATGAAGCATATGTAAACATAGCTATATTAATTCATCTACTTTGCATTTGCAACTTGTAGGAATACCAAACATGAAGTTAAGTGACATTTCCCACAATTTGGTAAACATAGGGTTTTGTATTGATAACATACAAGGATTTTATTCTTCCAGTTTATTGATCATGAATAATAAATTCATTAGTAAAATTAACACAAGGCAGCACACCACTGCATTTGTAGAAAATTCCTCTATTTACCATTCCTACTGTATGACTAAACTATCCTCTTCATCTCTGAAAAAAATTAAAACCATTTGTTTCCTACATTACATCATTTATCTGAAATAAAGGTAATTAACTAACCATTTATGTTTCAATTGTGAGCTAGCATTTGAAACCAGTGTACACAACACATATTCAAAGTACCAGATACTTAGTAAAACTACGTTTTCATAAATAATTATGTTCATAGATTTGAAGTGTATTTAAATTAAAAAATAAACTACAATTTATTTGTAGAGTACATTGCTAGTGCATGTTGTGTGCCTTTTGTACTTACTTCTATGGTAAAATGACCTGTTATTATTTTGAACATACCTACTACATGCTACAACATACTTATTGTTGAGGTCACTGGTTCAATATAAAAAAATAGTTATTGATAACCATTTAATTTTAAGTATTTTTTTCTACTAGTTACTATTATTATCAACATAGTAAGAATTCCAAAAAAATCAATGGTACAGTTAACTACCTCATAGAAAAAGAATATTAATCTATTTTCATTTACAGATTTTGTCATTTCAGAGGCCTAAGTCGGGTTTCTAAAGGATTTATTAAAATATTATACTAACTCATTTGGTATTTCATTCAATAATTTCAGCTATTATGAGGTTTAAATTATTTTCAGTAGAGTAAAACTTTTTTTTTATATACTGGTGTTCAGCTGCCTCCAGTTGACTAGAACTCAACCCCAACCTGGAAAAAAGGCTAGAGAGATTGAAATGAAAAGAAAAGAAGACGGGCATAATTGCATGGGATCTGTCTGCACTAACAAATAGATAAAGTAATTGGAAAGCTTTTTCAAAACAATTGAATTAAAACATTATCAATTTTCAGTTCAATGCTGTACCTGAAGTTTGTGATGATTTGGGCGACAGTTGTCATGGCTGACTATATGCTGGAGTTCAGGTTTGAGTTCCTCTGGCCCTTCTGGATGATGCTGAGATCAGTCTACGATTCATTCAAATATCAAGGACTTGTGAGTACCATTTTTAGGGTTCCGTAGCCAAATGGCAATGGAACCCTTATGGATTCGTCATGTCTGTCTGTCGGTCTGTCTGTCTGTCTGTCTGTCCGTCCGTATGTCACAGCCGCTTTTTTCCGAAACTATAAGAGCTATACTGTTGAAACTTGGTAAGTAGATGTATTCTGTGAACCGCATTAAGATTTTCACACAAAAATAGAAAAAAAACAATAAATTTTGGGGGTCCCCATACTTAGAACTGAAACTCAAAATTTTTTTTTTCATCAAACCCATACGTGTGGGGTATCTATGGATAGGTCTTCAAAAATGATATTGAGGTTTCTAATATCATTTTTTTCTAAACTGAATAGTTTGCGCGAGAGACACTTCCAAAGTGGTAAAATGTGTGTGTCCCCCCCTGTAACTTCTAAAATAAGAGAATGATAAAACTAAAAAAAATATATGATGTACATTACCATATAAACTTCCACCGAAAATTGGTTTGAACGAGATCTAGTGAGTAGTTTTTTTTTAATACGTCATAAATCGTAACGTAACGGAACCCTTCATGGGCGAGTCCGACTCGCACTTGGCCGGTTTTTTATTTATTTATGAACTAGCTTAGATACCTGTAACTTTTTCTGCATGTATATTATGTATTTTTTTTATATAAAAAAATCCAGGATGAAAATTAGCCTATGTCATTCTCCAGGTCCCAGGCTACCTATCTGTTAACTTTCATAACAATCAGTTCAGTGGTTTAGGTTCAGTGGTGCATCTATCTGGGACACAGGCCTTCTCTCGGTGAGAGTGGGCAGTAATCCACCACGCGGGGCCAGTATGGATTGGTAAATGTCACATGTCTTCGAATTTTTGGTTCTAAGACATGCCGTTTTCCTCACAATGTTTTCCATCACCGTTTTGAGAGCAGTGATGATGAAATAATGTAAACAAAATAAAGCGATTATCTGGGTTCGAACCTACGACTTACATGTCGTAGCCTTTCCTATTAAATTCAAGCCAATACTTTAATCTTTCTGTCTCTCGCTTATATGTCGCTGGGAACTATTCTATTTATTTATTTATATGAAGTTGCTCCACACTAGGAATTTCTCCTGTATCGTGGGTGCGTTTACAAACATTTAAACTCACATACACAAACAGCCAGACCCGGAACAACTACTCGTAGGCCATACAAATATTTGTTCCGTGCGGGAATCGAACCCGCGGCACGCAGCGCAGCAGTCAATCGCTTAACCACTGCGCCAACCGTGCCGTCCAAAGATAAAAATATTTTCTAAAAAATTTTTTATTACTGGATGGGGCTGCTCTTGACCTCGATCACGCCTGATAGACAACAAAGTTTTATGAAATAGAAAGTATTCAGAAACAATATAACTGTTCTAAAAAAAAAAACTGCTCCTTTGTTTTCAAATCATACTTGCATACTTATAATTATTTGAATTGAATATAATTCTCATGTTCCACTTTTGTTAATTTAAAATGAAACTCAAGCCTTTTTCTATAACACAAAGGTGTAAGATTTTTTTGATCTCAATATTTTGTTGTTGACTCAGGTTTTCAGGGAATCGTGGGTGACCCAGTGGTAACGACCGCGACCTGCAAGTTGTAGGTCGTGCGCTTTAGGCACAGGCATAATCAGCCTATAATGTCCCCACTGCCAGGAGACGGCCTCCTCTCGGCGAGAGGGAGTGGGCCGTAATATGCGGCCTGCGTCTGCATTCCCGAGTTCATACAACCCGAATCTCTTCAAGGCGAGAGTGAATAGGCTTCTTCTGGGCAAGCTTGTTCCACCGTAGATCTCATCCCTGCCTCTGGGCTGGATTGAGGTCAAGAGTGAGCCCATTGTCAATAAAAAAAAAAAAAAAAATATATATATATACCACGCGGGCCCAGTGCGGGTAGGTGTCAAATGAGACACAGAGCAGCCCTCGAAATTATTGCATCACCAATAATTTCGAGGGCTATACAGCTGAAAGTATATACGGTCGTTATTATAACAAAAAAAAAAACAATTTTTAATTTTTTTTGTTTGTCTTTTCCGGCTTACCTCCGAAACGGCTGGACCGATTTTGACAGGACTTTCACTAGCAAATAGCTGATGTTATAAGGAGTAACTTAGGCTACATTTATTTTAGAAAAATAATTACGATTTCGCGCAAAAAAACAAACCTTTGCAAGTTAAATACTGAACAGATTTTTATAAAATAGGTAAGGAGATAGATGGCATCCTGGGGAAGGCCATAGGCTACTTCTTGTCCCGGGACCACGTTCCTGTGGGATAATTTCCGGCATCCATGCGGGCGAAGCCGCGGGCTGGAGCTAGTTTATTTATAAGCTTTAATTTGACATAATTTTGCTTTGTTCTCAGGCATTCTCAGTATTCTTCATCTGCATAGCCCTCACATCAGACATGATATGTTTCTTCTTCATACCTCTACAGTACATATTCTTTGCTGCAAGTACCTATGTTTGGGTACAATATGTCTGGTATACATGTGAGTATATTTTTGTTTATCCTATACTAAACTATATCGCGAATGCAGTATAGAAACGACAATTTCAATTCAATTTTTTGTAAGTTTAAGTAAGGACGACAGTTAGTTGTGCCATGGTGCAGTGCTCTATTTAAATCAAGCCACAACATTGAACAGCGGGGTAATTGGGTAACACACAATCAGTAGCAATGTCTTTCATTTTGACAGTTCAACAACATTCATTGCGTTATTTACGTTGTTGAGCAGACAAATTTTTCGAACATATGAAGCAATGGACTAGCAATATTCTTCAAAATGATTCAGATTGAGATTTATAGTGTGTTACGCAATTAGGGTACAGGACAACACTTTCCATCGTTGCGACACTAAGCTGCACCCTATTTGCGTAACACACAATCAATCGGAATCAGAATCATTTTGAAGCAAATTGCTAATCCATTGCTTCATAAGTTCGAAAAATTTGTCTGCCCAACACGTAATGAATGTTGTTGAACTGTCAAAATGAAACCGATTCCGATTGATCGTGTGCTATGCAATTAGGGTGCTGCATTCTAATTTAATAATAATAAAAAGAAAACAGTCATCATTTTAAACTTTCAAACGAATACCCATTTCCGTGGGAACATTTTGTTTCCTCCATTTGTTACCACAAATAGTCATTAGTCCAACAATTACAAGCTCACACTTGCACTCATATTATTTTATGAGTGGACTAGAAATAGACTTTGTCTTGGACACAAGTTGCCTATATTTACACAATACCTACTGTTCATTTTCTACTCGATAATTAGGATAGAAGGACAGTGTTTTGTAGACTTATGACGTGTTTAGCTTTTGTTTGCATTTTGTGAGAAAATAAACACAAAGTTAAACAAATACCTAGTATGGGGCTGTTCATTTATTACGTAAGACAATTTTAACCAATTTCTGACACCCCTCCCCCCTACGTAAGAAAAAATAAGACATGAATGAACCCCCTCCCCTCCATCCATCCATCCACCATCCATCCATCCACCACCCATCCATCCATCCATCCAACAAGAGAAGACCCAACCGACCCATCCATCCCCCATCCGTCTCCATCTTCTGTAAGATCAGTATCTACCAAAACCTTACGTAAGATCAGTATCTACCAAAATTGCAAAAAAAAAGGTTTTTTTTTTAAACGTATTATTTTTACTTACTTTTGTGATAACAACAATCTAGACCCTTCCTACCCACGTGTAAGAAAAAATAAGACCACCTCATGGTCCAAACAAGTCTCTCAAATCGTCTTACTTAAGAATTGAACAGCCCCTATTGTATTTCCTGTATTACTTTATCCAATCGTCAAAACAGAGAACTTATTTATGCATTTCCAAATACAGTCGCAGACAAAGGCATCTGCCTGCCAACAGTAGCAATATGCTGTCTACTGGTGTACGTGGAAGGCCTGTGGCGAGGCTCCCGCGCCGGCGCGGGCGAGCTGTGCCGGCCGCTGGCGGCGCACTGTGTGGGCTACCCGGTGGTGACGCTGGGCTTCGGGGCGAAGGCCCTCATCGCGCACCGGTTGCGGCAGCGCAGGCAGAGGCACGTCCGCGCCATGAATGAGTTCTACTTCCAACTCATGCGAGATGCGGTGCCCGAGTCTGCGTTAGATCAGGTGAAAACTACAATAAACTCTGATTATCATAAAAAAATTAAAGGTTCTTGTGTACAACAATATTTTTAGTTACTGAATGCAATTAAAAGTCAAAGTAAAGTTAGAGAGACTTCACAGACGTAACGTCATATCATTATTACAAAAAAATTAAGATTTCTAGTAGTGGTCATACACCCCATGGCTGGCTACGTCAAATAATGTTTTTGAACTAGTTATTTTTACTATTTCTGATAAGTACCCATCACCAAAGTGAGGTGTCGTCAATTTATTGAAAAAAAGACCCGGAAGATAGAGAAACAAAAATATGTATTGTATTTTCAGACACAGTCTCAGCAAGCGCAAACGCAGCAAGCGCCGAGCAAAGAGGCCGGCAGTGTCGCGAACGGTGGCGCGGAGTGCGCGACACAGACACAGACGACACCGTCGGACACAAAACACATGAACGGCTCGCTGCGCCGCTGTCGCTTCAAGACGGCAGACCACAACGGACACTGTCCGCAGGAGCACGCACAGCTACAAGCTAAGGTACAGCACTACTGAGTAGTGGGTTGGTTTTAAATTGCCGCCATCTTGGATTTTAATTTTAACATCATTGTTGGTATAAATTATCCATGAAAGTTATACCAGGACAATTTCAATTGCACACGATCATCAAATCAAATCATCACAGGGCTACTGGTTCATTGCAATTTCACATGGTTCATTGCAATTTCACATGATGTTCAAATCAAATCATCACAGGGTTACCCCTGTGACTGCAATGAACTACTAGTAGTTCATTGCAATTTCACATGATGCAATGGCTACTCCTGTGATTGCAACTAGTAGTAACTAGTAGTCACAACCAATTTCACATGATGATCAAATCAAATCATCACAGGGCTACTGGTTCATTGCAATTTCACATGATGATCAAATCAAATCATCTCAGGGCCATTGGTTCATTGCAATTTCACATGCTACATGGCTTATAGCACTGTGTGACCTAAACCCGCACCTAGTCAAGCTTTTTTGTGACTTAGGTAGTTCATTTAGTAAAGCTTTTTTGTGACTTAGGTAGTTCATTTAGTAAAGCTTTTTTGTGACTTAGGTAGTTCATTTAGTAAAGCTTTTTTGTGACTTAGGTAGTTCATTTAGTAAAGCTTTTTTGTGACTTAGGTAGTTCATTTTCACACTGAAAAGCGTGACTGCGGGTTTAGGTCACACGAGTTATAAAATAGTATACGATAGTAATGTGTAAACCAGTAACCCTGTATAATACGGTTCAAATAGATGGCGTTACAAATAACGTGTCGAAGACGTTCATTAAGTTGTCCAAACAAAACTTATCAACGTTTATGTAACTCATACAAATAAGCCATTTATAAATATTCTCCAATCTTTCTTCTATTTTCAGTTAGACAAATTAGAAAAGCATTTAGAGCATCAAACGGCGCTCCGTGAGAAGTCGTCGTCAGCACAAGCGTCAAACGCGAGCTCGACTAGTTCGGGAAGCTCGGGTGGCTCACATAGCTCGGGTGGCTCACACAGCTCGAGTGGCTCGCACGCGCTCAGTAATGGCACGGCGTGTCATTCCGCACCTGATGACGATGACAAACCCGACCACAGTAAAGGTACATTTTAGGATCCCAAAAAACAAGGTCAAATTAAATTATACTTCACAAAAGTAACAATATCAAATAAAGCAAAAAAAATATATAATTTTGCAAACTTATTACTTCTCATTGTTTGTGTATCCAGACTGTACTAACATAAAATTATGAGTTTATAAAATCATACTTTTTTTTTAGTTCTTTTTCTGTGCTATCGCGTAGTTTTACTTTTAATACGTATTACCACACCATCACCTGGTGACCTGACTTACAGGTTTTGTAAAAAACTTTGTTTAGGCACCAGTCTTCCACAAATTAAGTACACACGGCTACACACCAAGCTATGCAAAACCAGTATTGGCTGACCGTTCATTGTGAGAAAATATCATACAAAGTGAGGTCAAGACAAACTGGTTTTGTATAGCTTGATGTGTAGCCATGTGTACAAAATTGTATCTGTAGACTAATTTAACTTTAAGCTGTAATTTGTGCTAAGAAAAATAAATCTATTCTATTCTAATTATATATTTTTTTTCAAGGTGGTACAAAGTCTTCTAAGTCAGAAAGAGAAAAGAAAGAGACTAGTACATTAAAAGAAGAAAAAAAGAAGAATAAAAACAGAGATAGGGATAAGGAGAGCAGTGATAGTCGTAAGAGTACAGAAAATAGTGAGTACAGCAGTTATTGAACATTTTACCCCAGAATTCCTGCAAGACTTTATTATTATTACCATTTATGTACACACATATACACCATGTTCTTCACGTTACCCATGAACTTTGGCAAACGCTTCTATAGCTTTTACAAATCAAATCTAACAAAGGAACTAGTACTTAAAAAGGCTTCGTTACAAAGATATTTGTAATTTCATTTAATGAAATTTAATTGAGCGATGCAGTAAGAAAGGGAATTTGACACTTTTGTTAAGTAGATAACAATATAACTTGCCTTTTCTCTTACAGCAAAAGAACAAATAGTTAAAGATAAAGAAGTAGAGAGTACAAAAGATTGTGTAAAAATTAAGGAAAACAGTAACAAAGAAGTTAAGGAGAAAGACAAAGAAAGAGAGAAGGAGAGGGAGCGAGAAAGAGAAACGAGAGAGCGCGACAAAGAACGCGAGAGGGAGCGGGAACGCGAACAGGTATGACAAACGACTAGTAATTTTTTATTGAATTTTAAGGCAATATCTTCGTACTGATATGAAAAGCAGTAGTAGATTTGATTTGTTGACTTTTTTTAAGATGGATGCTCCAAGGTAGCCCGCGAAATTCAAATTTTCTTACGTTTTTTGCAATTTGCTGGTCAGTACGAAGTTGTACGTTGATTAAAATATGATTCGCGGCCGTAACAAATATGTATCTACAGAATTATGATCATAGAATCAGTAATATAACTTGTTAAGTTAGCATAATCCTAAAATGTCAAGATTTCATGAAATAGTCATTCAGTAGGATTCAGTAGGACTTGATCTTAGAGAGTTGTGTTGATGACTGATGTTGTGTTGATGATGTAAAATATATTTTTTAATAGCAGAAGTTATTAAAAAATATATTTTACATACCCGCGACTTCGTCCGCGTGAAATTTCTTGATTAATTAATCATGATTCGAAAGACACGTGGCGCCATCTATTATCATAATATAACGTGGTTGTTGTTTACCTCGGGAACAGGACTTTTTTTCGTGATGAAAGGCGATTCCCTATGTCTGTTTCTATACACCTGACAACGTATATGCAACATTTCAGGATGATCAGTTCAGTTGTTTAGGCGTGAAAAGGTAACAAACAAACTTACTTTCGCATTTATAATATTAGTTAGGACTAGCTGGGCCCCGCGGTTTCACCCGCGTAACTTTCGATCCCGTGGGAATATCGGAATAAAAAGTATCCTGTGTGTTAATCCTGGTTATAAACTATCTGTGTGCCAAATTTCATCCAAATCTGTTCAGTAGTTTTGGCGTGAAAGAGTAACAAACATCCATCCATACAAACTTTCGCATTTAAAATATTAGTAGGATTTCGCTAACGAGGAAAAAAATATTATCTAAGGATCGAAATATATTTGTGATGTAGCGTGAAGCCCGCGAGTGTGCCGAAGAACTAAAACGTGTGCGCGTCGAGCTGGCAGCGGCGCGCGCGTCCGAAGCAGAGGCGAGGCGCGCGCTGGCTGCCGCGGCCGCGGCGGAGCGGCAACGTCGCGCCGACCACCACCAGCTCAAGCAGGCGCACGCCGCACTGCAGCACAAGTAACTTGAGATATTTATATAACTTAGCCAGTTTATGACTTTATGCATGTAATTTTATAAAACATCACAAAAACACTAAAAGGAAAAATGTTTTAATTCGTCTAGAATACACAAAGTTTATAATTATGATAAAAGTCCTAAAGTCTATTCAAACTAATATTTCAAATTTTATTACAAGTTAAACAAATAACAACTTTATTTCAATGACAATTAAGTTTATTTCAGAGAGACTATCACTATTGAAAAAGTTATAAAAATGTTTGAAGTTGTAGCTCAAACTGAACTTTATTGTGTAGGAAATAAAGTTATTTTTCCATAAATTCATATTTGTTTACATTTTTGGCAAATAAATCGCGAATGCAGTTTAAATATAATGTTATTCCTGCGTGCAAACAAGATCGCAATATTACCAAAATAACATAGGATTAATTATTTACGCAATTTATTACAACGACTCATCTTCGCATTGTGTGGAATGCGGTCCGAATCTATCACTATCCATTGTACAAACCCAGGAGAAGAACTATCATCATCAGGTCGCAGGATCTCGCACAGATCAGTTAACAACATCTCTATTCGTCTCAACAATACATTTTGGTCCACCATATTAGTCGTCATACAAACATTAGACGATTTTAACTCATTCATAATTTTGTCCAACTTTGTCTCTTTCTTAAACGGCTTCCCGTTCAATAGTACTTTCTTCAGGGCTTCGTACTTCCCAGTTGTTGGCGGCTGCATTATAATGTGGCTTATTGCGTGAATCGCGTCTTCAGTTTATAATTTTGTAATGGCGATATCGTACTTGTAGTCATCGTCTTGGTTTTGAAGCAACATGTAGGCTTCAAATTTAAAGAACCATTCTTGAGCGTGGTCGGGCCAGAAGTCAGGAATTCGAGCATTCATCATTGCACATGCTATTAAAAATTCAGGCGACTGCTTTTTCTCCGGTGTCGCCGACGGAACTTCACTGGTTTTCTCTGCTGAAGGTTCCATGGCACAGTGTTTTACTGTCTGTTTATGCTTCTAAAATACAAGAAGAATATCGAACACTAAATTTACTTAGTGATTTTACACTTAGAGTCAGTTTTTTCGTCTACAATCGCATATTAGTATGCTCTATAGTGTTCGTGGTCACTTACTGAGCACAATTACTGTGTTATGTAGCCAATCCTCAACAAATATAGACGGTAAAATTATAAGGGGTATTTTACACTCATGTAGCTCGCACTTGTAGTCGCAAAATTGTGTAACCGTAACGCGACGGCATTCTAGGATATTTAAATAAAAATTGATGTGTTTAGCCACTATCTCACCTAAAATCTATTCAAATGTTTGTTTCCAATTGATGTTATTTCCACTTACACTGAGAATCGATGAAGGAAACGTATTACGCCGATTCGAAGAGACATGGGACAAGGGCAGGAAGATGGTGTTTTTTCCATTTAATCAAATATCAACTTTGTGTTAGAGTAAATTAAGTAGATTTTGGAATGACTAGTACTATTGTGTCATAAAAAAAATTGTTGAGGTTTTAGCGCAAACTGAACCTTATGTATATAATTATATTAAAGTATTTTTTCCAAATACACATACATGATTGTTTACATTTTTGGAAACTTTATTGTGAACACAGAATAAGCGATGATGAGTTCTAAAAGGTCCAAAGTAGTGTCGTACACGTATAGTAATGTGCGTGTCCTGTCCGCAGAGTGACGGCGTGGCGCACGGGCGAGCGCGCGGCGCTGGAGCGGCGCCTGGGCGACGAGCGGCGCGCGCGCACGCACGCGGAGGCACAGCTGCGCAGCGCCAGGCATGCGCGCGCGCACAGGTGCGTAGTGCCCACGGCACCCGGCCCTAGCGAGTGCTCCGGCCTCATGTGCGCGTTCTGTTGCAGCGGCGAGTGCGACAGCGAGGCGTGCCGCGCGCGGCGCGCGGCGGGCGAGGCGGAGGGCGCGGCGCTGCGGCGCGACGTGGCGCGCGCCCGCGAGCGCGCCGCGCAGCTGGCGAGGGACCTCGCGCACGCCACCGACCAGGTCGGCTCGTCTCTCTGATCCGTTCCAGCTACACTCATTTTTCATTAAATCCTGGTTTTGAAGCAACAGTCGATATGTTGTGCAGATGCGCACGCTGGAGGCGCGGCACGAGCGCCAAGAGCAGCAGGCTGCGGTGGCGGCGGCTGCAGCGGTGGCAGCCGGCAAGCCCAGCGGCAGCTTCGACAGCACGCAGTCGCGGCTGCAGCACCTCGAGCACTCGCTGTCCGCGGAGACGCGCGTCAAGCTCGACCTGCTGTCCGCGCTGGGCGAGGCCAAGCGCAAGCTGCACATACAGGAGGGTGAGTGGTACAAGTTCTCAACGGCCGAACTACGAGACCCTAAATAAAAGAATGCACATTATAAGTCTGTGGCACATACCGTGCACCGTGCTGTGAAGTTTCACTTACTAATTAAAATAACTTTGTACATAAAATAAGTTTAGTCCAATTCAATAACTCCATCTCTTTCTCTCTGTCTTATCCCTCTCTCTCTCTAAACTCTATATGACACAATGTTTAAGTTGAAATAAATGCGTGTGTGTGTGTAAATAAAACAAGTTTTCAGAATCAAAACGACATTTCAGTTTCTTTTTGTCAATAAAACGAATGAACAACCGTCTATTTTAGATTTTCATCATGATATAATTATGTGATATCAAGTTTTTGCTGAAGATTTTGACTTTTAAATCTGGTCCTTACATCCGAACTCATCATTTACAGGCTTAATATCGAGACAAGACAAAGAAATAGAGGAACTTAAAGCTCAAATGCTGGCAGTGATGCCGACAGAGTTCGTAGCGCCGTCGAGCGCTGCGGTGTCCAAGCTTCGACTCTCGGACGGGTCACCGCTGGACCCCAACGCCTCTGTGTACACCCCTAAACAACTGGCGCAATGCTCCGATGCCTGAACACGAGGAAACGAACGCGGCCACGCAAGTATTGTCTAACTTACTTCAATACAAAGTCAAATAAACATTTCAGTGAACATCATTGTATGAAAATATTCCGAAGATGGTGTGGTGAACAATAAAAAAGGTGTTTGCAAGTATAAAAATAAAATTGTGTAATTTTTGTGGTGTGTGAGGTTTTGAAAAGGAATTTTCGATCAATGTTAGAAGTAACGTCTTGTGTGAATAGTATTGCCAGATATGTGAAAAATAGGACTACAGCTGTTCAAAATCTGAAAAGGATTTCAAAATGGACATTTTCAGATGAAAAATTCACCGGAACAAAAAAAAAAGATACCTGGCATACCTATCAAAATTCACGAAGGACCCGTCGTTTTGTAGATGAAATGAATTAGACAATACTTGGTAAATTTAAGATATGTTTAAGATCTAACGCGTTCTTCCTTAGGTCCCAAACACCGAGCTTCGACCCCTAGCCAAGCCAACCTGGTGTTTGTATGGGCGTTTTTGATCTCAATTTGTTTTCTAATTGATAATGCGAGCTGACAAGATGTTTTCGTTAATTTATTGTGTTATTTAAATTTTTTAAAGTGATTTTTTGTAAGTCGAAGGCGGGCGAAGAACTTGGCTGTTTTTTTTTTTTTTTTGTTAAATCTGATTTTAGATTTTCTTCTGAGTTTTTGACTGATAAATTACAATGTATTTATTTTTTTGGTAATTACTTTTCTGTAAAGCTCCGGCTTCCTTGAAGAGGGTTTCCGTCATATTTGTAGCGGACGTCATGAATATCTATCATTTTCACCAGTATTTGACAATAAGGTGTCAAAAAACGCTCTGTATTTGGAGATTACGAGCGCTTGTGGCGGTCACCGCTCTCCTAGGAAACCATAGCTTAATAGTAATAACCGTTTTTGTTTAATATTAAATTGAAAATCAGTGTTAACTTCAGTCAAGTGTGATCGCCGCAAATGTCCATACAAATATCGGTAGAATTATAATAAACTGGATATACTTAAAATTAAAATAAACAAGTGTGTTAGTTTTGTAACAGTGTACGTACATAATGTCAAGACAGAGCGTTTATTTTTTCATAATATTGAATTAATTCACACATTTGTGGTAGCTGTATCTTGGTCTTTAACTTTGTGAAATTGTCCGAGGAGTATACAATTCTTGTTAATTGTCACTTTACAATGTGACAAGACGTTCGCTTTATTGTGCGCACACTGACGGTCATATTTTAGCCTGTAACTGCGTTCAAGACAGCGAATATAATCTCATACAAACTTTGTGACTGTGTATATGGGTGTTTTATTGAAAAATGGTTCTTATACTTGATGGAATAAGATACATTTTTCAATGTGACGTCAACAAAGTCAGCATTTTCGGCATTTCTAAAAAACGTGGCCGTACAATGATCTCTCCAAGCATAATCTGTGTTTACACACGACAGTACTCCGTGTGATTCGCTGCTGCAGTCTAGCAAATACGTGTTCTTTTCGAATTTTATGTGATAAATTGTACAAATTAAGATCTGAGATCGAGTCTTCTTCCTTGTATATTAAATTTGTAGTTTTATTCGACGTTTTTAGTCCAAATTTGTCTGTATTTACGTGTGGCGCCGCCTGGCGGTATGTTCGGGAACTATCGGCGTGGCGCTTACATTTTCTTGTTGAACATTTGAGAGTTGAGAGTTGTTTGACGTGTGACAGCGTTTTGACATGTGATGGAACCATGACAGTTGTGATTTTGACAGATGTTCCGGTTTGATTGTATAGCTCTATGTTTCTGAATTTTATGGATGTCTGTGGTTAAAGCGGACTTTAAAAAAACGTACTTAATAACATTTGGGGCTAATTTCTCCTAAAATATTTACAAAATAATGCTTCTAAATAAACTCGATGAAACCATGGCCAGTATTATAACAAAACAACAAACATCCATAAAATTCCTTTCTTAACAAAAAAAAGGTATGCAAACTTAATGATTTAAATGTTGTACCCAAATAAATTTAGATTCCCGCAAAAAAAAACTGTAAAAATTAGAAAATATGTGTGGGTCGTTCATTTAATTGCAATAATGCTTAATATAAACTGGGCAGCATTGAGGCATAAACTTTATCTGCAATCAACTTCAAAAGATTGCCCTCTAAGACGGTGAAGGAAAACATCGTGAGGAAACCAAAAACCAAAACCACCAAACCAAAAATCCAAAACAAAAAAACCAAAAATTCGAAGACATCTGACATCTACCAACCCGCACTGGGCCCGCGTGGTGGATTACGGCCCATTCCCTCTCACAGAGAGGAGGCCTGTATCCCAGACAGAAGTGGGAACGTTATAGGCTGATTATGTAACTCCAAAAAGAGGATCCTTTTTAATTTTTCTTTTCATAAAAAAGTCCCTTCGTTTCTTGGCCTATTACTCTATCATTACCAGGATTTTGTAAAAATGTCTTGATTTAAAAGAGTGTCCGTGGAGTTTCTTGCCCGTTCTTCTCCATAGAGATCTACGCTTTGGAATGGGCAACTAGCTTCAACTTTCTGACTAACTGACCGACTATTTAATTTTGACAATTCAAAAGTGCCTGTAAATGGTTTAATTGAAATAAATGGTTTGAGTTTTGAGTTTGATTATAATCGCAAAATTTTCATAAAAGCCACTAATCAAGAAAACATTTAATTTGATTGACCTGACAAAACTACCCTACCTGATAAAATATTTAAACAATGAGAGCGAGATCCCACATAAACTCACACCTTCTTTACTATGGGGATAGGCAGAAACCACAGAACGCCACCTTACATACTCCTTGTGTTCGATCCCACAGATGTTTTCTAGTAATCCTACCTAAAGTCAACCACAGTGTAACGTACGACGCGCTGTTTCGAAAAAAAAAAATATAGTCGTTGCAAATCAAGAGCGCGCGACAAGTGACTTTTATGTCATTGACGCAAGATTTAATTTGCAATGATTAACGCGCGCTCGTGAAATGCAACTACTATAGTGTTCCATCACTAAAGGTGCAGGCACCAAAACTCAAATATTATTTTTAAAAGGCTGGAACTCTTTTTTTTCGAATGGCGTTTCTTTTACTTTAAAATATAGTTTTTCTATGCAATTTCCGATTTAAACTTTATGGCGGGTCTGCACGCTGACACGCTGCGCAGTACCTCACCCCTCACCCCCGCTGACAGGTGAATTTGTTACTGCGCAGCGAATCGCCTCATGTTCCGAGCTCATAAAGTTTGAATCGGGCTGTATACATAAAAATATTTGTTAATAGTTTTAGAGAAATATCTCATTGTTATACTACAGCAAACGTGTCGCATTGTTAAAGATTTGTTTATTTATAGAAGAAATTTTATAGTAATTTGTGGCTTTGAGGGAGACTAAACGCCCGCTGACGTAATAACTACAAAACTTTTAATCTGCGGTTGGGATTGCCAAAAATGTAAACAAATATGAGTTTATGGAAAAATAACCTTTAATTCCTACACAATAAAGCTCAGTTTACGCTACAACTTCAAACATTTTTACAACTTTTTTGATAGTACTAGTTATTCTGAAATGAACTTAATTCACACTGGCATAAAGTTGATATTCGTTAAACTGAAAATAATATCGATTGGAAACGAGCTTTAATAGACCTAAGCTTGTTTGTACTCCCATTCAATGTAATAAACAATGAGATATTCTTCTACAAACTTTCTACATCGTTGACCATAAATAAGTCCATCATTCATACAATTTCATAGTATGCTATTAAAATAACTATGTTCTTCCCAAATGAAACTTCCATGATTAACTCTGTTGCATTTATACACAGTACAATTAATTTTATATTAAAAAAAAATAGCAGCCAAGTGCGAGTCGGACTCGCACACGAAGGGTTCCGTACCACAGTACAATATTTAACACTGTATTCTTTTTAAATACTTTAGTAAAAAACAAATACGTTTCTTGTATGACTTCTACGACTCCCTTTAATTTTTATTGTTTGTTGTTTTGGCGGCCATAGTAGTACACACTCTGGGAAAATTTCAAGTGTCTACCTATTACGGTTCAAAAGATACAGACAGATCTGTGACAGAAGGACGGAAAGACAGCGGAGCCTTAGTAATAGGGTCCCGCTGCCATCCTCCATCCATCCTTTGGGTACGGAACCCTAAAAACGGCTTCATGGTGTACACACGGCTACACATCAAGCTATGCAAAACCAGTATTGGCTGACCGTTCATTGTGAGAAAATATCATACAAAGTGAGGCCAAAACAAACTGGTTTTGTATAGCTTGACGTGTAGGCGTGTGTACTAAGCGACGGAATTGTAAGATTACGTAGGATATGTGAAGGATTCGTATAGTGCATAGATTCAATGTTGCTAATTGTGGGGAGCTGTTATTTTCCGGTGTTTTCAATGTTGGTACGTTTCATTGAAATGTTTTTGAGTGCCAATTTATTGTATCCTCTTCTCTCTGCCTTGTATACTTATTTGAGAGATAAAATTTAAAAATTGCGGTGGTGGTCCGAGTAATGTGCCGCTTTCTTGAATCTAGAGGGGCTCGTGGCTAAGTAATAACAGCCGCACAGCAGAAGGCCAATTTCCGTAATTAAAAACGTTCAAAATCTAGTCGCAAAGTCATATCAGCGACAATCAATATAAAAAACTTGTCAAAAATGTATGAAACCTAGAACTATTTTTGACAGACTAAAATCAGACTTTGAACGTTCATAAAATTAAGAGAATTGCCTCTCTGATTTGATGCTCATCAACCTGCAGTGAGCACTGAGATATATGTTTATTGTTTGTGCATATGCACGAGAGTTGCCGTTTCCAAGCGTTACGTTAAAGATCATTATAGAATTTGGTTAATAGGGTAAAATTGAATTCCTTGGATTTTTTTATTAAAAGTAAATGGAAGAACAATTAAAATTAAACTTGAGAGGTGTCAAGGGACACCCGGATGGAACGAAGTTCAAAGAGAGAGAGAGAGAGAGAGAGAGAAACAGAGAAACGCGCACGCCGCACGGCTTACAACTACCTATAGCAAAAAGTGTCGTTCTAACTTTTGGTCTTAATTTTTTCCGTCTAGTCCCCTTTCGCAACGCGCGATACGAACTTCGTTCCAAAAATAGATATTACTAAAGCAATTAAAATATATCATTCTGGTTGAATGTGAACAGGTTACAAAATTTACAGGGATAAAATACACTTTACGGGACTCTAAACGACCCCAGATGTAATAACAATAAAACTTGTGTCTACAGTGTCTCGTTCAGTGTCCTTCAACCGATGAATGCCTCATCATGTGCTTAGTCTTTTCCCAACTGTGTTCGGTTCGGCTTTCAGTCGAACCGGATGCAGCTGAATACCAGTTTTTTATATGGAGCGACTGCCTATCTGACCTCCACAACCTAGGGACTGGGTAATACGATACCCCTTGGTAAGACTGGTTATTAATTTCGGCCTTCTGACCACCCGTAACGACTGTCAAAGATCCACGAATGACTGGATCAACGGCTTAACGTGCTTTCGGAAGCACGGAGAGGTCTTGGTATGTGAAGATGGTCAGCCATCCACGGAACAACCGCGGCAAGCGTAGCTTAACCTGATCGATCGAACAGTGCGGCTGTTATTACTTAGCCCTGATTAATGACTATCTGTAATTAATGTTCTAGAACAGTAAAACTGGATAAATATATCAAGTTACAATGGTGTTGTAATTAGAAAATAAACTGATTTGTTACACAAAAATACTTACATTGATCAGATTTTGACAGTGGTATCAAAATTAACTGAAAATATCCCTTAAACAAACATACCGCAATGTTAACCGCCGGGATTTGCGAGTTGTAGGTCGAACCCAGACAGGCTCTCAAAACGGTGAAGTAAAACATAGTGAGGAAACCGGCATGTCCTAGAACCAAAAATTTGAAGACATGTGACATTACCAACCCGCACTGGGCCCGCGTGGTGGATTATGATGACCCCTTAAAGTTCTCTCACATAAGTATACAACGGTTATAAGGAGCGTCCACACATCACAATAACAAGCGATGAAACGCACATTGGATATATCAAAATGTAAAGTGAACATTTCCGTATTATTTTCGAGATTTTGTAACATGAAACGTTCACTCTAGTCGTAATAAAAGTCGATTCAGCATCGTCCAGCTGACACTTACGTCACTAGTCAGTTGTATTTAATATCCGCAGTTAACGCATACATTAAGGGCCCGATCACACGTACCACAACCACACCACAACAACAACGACAACACGAGGACGGGCGGTAATTTGTATGAAACTGAATAGTTTATTCACACGGTTGGCCGTTAAAATAAACTGTTTTTTTTTTTTAACTGCCCCACTAGGAATTTCTCCTGTACCGTGGGTGCGTTTACAAACATTTAAACTCACATACACAAACAGCCAACTACTTGTAGGTCATACAAATATTTGTTCCGTGCGGGAATCGAACCCGCGACACGCAGCGCCAACCGTGTCGTCAAACTGTGTGGTCGATACCGACCGCATCAAGGCCACGTCGCAACCACCAGCGAGACCGCGCCCTAGCGGTCGGCCACACCGCAAACCCAATGTTGCGTCGACGCGACGACACTGTCGCAGCCGGAGCCGATCTGGGTATCTGCAAACACCAGCCACAGCGTAACCACATCGCAACTACTCTACTAGCGATAACTTAACCACGTCGAAATTTCGTAGTTACTACAAAGCAACTGTGCAAGAAACTGCATTGACACTAATCACATGTAACCACTGCTTGTCCACATTTTGTCGCTGCGATGAGGTGTGGTCATGGTACGTGTGTTCGGGCCCTAACATGTATCAGTAAAATGTGATATATTTTCTAAGAATAAAGGTTGTCATCACTTATTTCAAAGTAGAATTTCAATGAGACATCACATGCTTTTTATGTGTTTATGAGTGAGATTAAAGTTCCGGACAGTCGCGGACGTATGTGAATCGACCTTTAAAGTTATTTGTAAAACCTATTTTTTAGGCGTTTTAGTTTGTAATAACGGATTGTGCACTGCCCACGAAGTTTGACTTCCTTTCTTTAGTTTGGAACTACGTGAAATTATTGTGAAAAGTACTTAATTTTAGACTTTAGACTTGATGTTTTTTTTTTTTTTCGAATATGAAATCTGTCTGCAGCACAGATTCCGATGTATATTTTTTCATGAAACCGGATCAATACGAGAGCGTTACCGTAGGAACAAACGTACAATGGAACGATCTGAATTTTCACTAGTGAAATGTAAGTGATAATGTTTGTTTGTATTATAAACAGATGCTGTAACAGCAATAAAAAATCAGACTTGCAACTTTGTTTTTCTTTTGTCATTTGGGTATCATCGGGTAGGTACACTTGCTGGTGGTCGATTGCACGTATGGTCCCACCTGTTAGCAGTTCCGATGAAATCTAAGGATTCCGGTGATCCAGTATGTTGATTTGCTGGTAAAAGATGGCGATGATCATGCGCGATTGAATTGCGCGCTCGCAGCAGATAGGAACAGCTGCCGTTCATTTTGTGAGAAAGCACTCCTTTGCTTTCTCACAAAATGAACGGCAGCTGTTAGGGCTGCAGTCCACGGCGAGTTTTTATTGCATCGCAGGAAATTCCACCACCCACGAAAAAAAGAAAAACTTACTATAAATACAGAAAAACAAGTAAGAATACTGTTTGTTAGGTTTATTTTCACTTAGATGCTCATTTGTTTTAAATAAACCCCATATCTTAAGATAAATTTGAGTATTACAAAGATAATTATGCAAAATTCTTGAGCATTCAATGCAACAGACAGTGATCTGAACTCATCTTTTGGTTTCTTCTTAAATATCTTATCCTAGGTTGCCAGTGACTTGATAGGCGCATTTTGATGATGACGCAAGCTGAACAAGTGCAGTAGCTGCCATACTCCCCATCATCTCGTAAATAAATCAATATCTGCCATGCTGCAAAGGGCCTACTTGGCACTTAATAATTTCCTGTTGTCCATTTTCTTTTCAATAATATCAAATATTTCCAGTTTGAAGATAAATTAAATAAATAAATGGCCCATAGATTAAAAGAAAGATAACTTTGTTGTAAGATTTGCTTGAAGTTTTCTTTCGGGGCCGAGTAGATTTAAGGCCTACTCCCCACATAGCATTGCCAATTTATTTTTGATGTGAAGTAAGTTATAAAAAATTTAGTTCTTAATGATTTCCATCCAATCCCGATAGCCGTGCCTCACTCACAAGGCTTTGTATCTCCAGTTGCACCCTCAAAGCTTTCTGCAAATTCATCTTCCTTAGCTGTGATGCAATATACTTTCCATAGATATCGAATTCATCCTCTTTTGCGGCACTATCTGTACTTGAGTCTATGCTGTCTATGAATGTTCTATCAGAGCAATCTGTACTAGGCCTTCGGTGTTTAATTTTTTTCTTTTTATTTTGATATCTGGTTTCATTGATATGGGACACTTCTTGGGGCTCTGTCTTTAGAAGTAAGTATTCATCATCTTCAGGGAATGGGTCTAGGGTCTCTTCTTCCATGTTATCTCCAGTTGACAGCCATATTTTCTGATTTACTTCATCTATTGAGTCTGGATGCTGTAAACAAGTAGTAAAAAATTTGTTACACAAGTTATATGCAGACAGACTATAGTCTGACATCGACAACTACCTGTAGGTAGTGGCTCTGAAATGGAGTGGAGGTGGGACACTTGTCTATGGTACCAAGGTGAGCAAGGGCAGATCCAAGATTTATTTCTGGGAGCGGCCACATGGGCCAGACAGTTAAGAAATGTCTTCCACATCTAGTATTGCACTATGTTTTAGGAATTTATTCTTTTTCAATGAAAACGAGGGTGGGAGGTGCCACTGTGCATCCCCCTGGATCCGCCCTTGGTGAGTACAAAAAACAATTTTTGTCAGCAACTGTCTGCGTCATGTGCTTAGATTTTAGGCCAGGGTTAAACACAATTACTATCGCCAAATTAAGAATAAAAATATGAGCTTTGTCATCTAGTTGTCTCATAGTACTTCAATTTTGAAGTAGGTATTTTCTTAGTATACTAGAGCACTTACATCGAATGTAGAAGGATCTTCAACAGTTTTCTTCAATCCACCGAAGTGTTTATGCCATTCTGCAAACCATTTCATGTTCGGTTTGTACGACCATTCTGGACCAGACCGCTGCTTAATTTTAGTGATTTCTTGCATATACGTTGATCTGAGATTCTTTATTTTTATCTTCAATTCCGTTTCGTTAAGTAATATGCCCGTTGTTTCGTTTAATTCAGCAATTATTTCTCTATAGGACTTCAACCTTTTACTCTTTAGCCTGTACGATGTGTGCTCAGGGTTCCACAAATGCTCATGACTTAAATATATTTTTACGAATTGATATGTTTCGTTCTCGCTCCACCTCATTATCTTTATTTATTTGGCAATTAATTTAATGAGTTACACAACCAAAACAACTGCTTGAGAATGATTTCTACTCGACAATCGACGAAAATCAACAAACAAAACAACTGTCACTTTAAATGTCAGTGTCAGTACTGTCAGTAAAAGGAATAATGCTTAAAAATCGATTTCCGCGGAGGATGGAGTGCGCGAGCCAATGTCGCCATTGTAAACAGTGCTAATGTAATAATGCAGCAACCAAATGAATTTCAACGAAGCTGCATATTTAGCACTCCGTCCGCATACCGGCCCATAGTGCTGCTCGACGAGGTTGGCAAGCTCTTTGAGAGAGTAATTGCGGGCCGCCTCGTCGGGCACCTGGTGAGGACTGGGCCGGATCTTGCGGATTGCCAGTTTGGCTTCCGCAAGGGGCGCTCTACGGTGGACGCCATCATGCGCGTAAGAGCCCTCACGACGGGGGACGCGGTGTCCCGGGGTGGGGTGGTCGTGGCGGTGTCACTCGACATCGCCAACGCGTTCAACACCCTGCCCTGGAGTTGCATTGGGGAGGCACTCCGGTATCACCGGGTGCCGACCTACCTCCGTCGAGTAGTCGGGGCGTATTTGACGGACAGAGCCGTCATCTACCCCGGTCGCGACGGGAACTGGAACCGGCGAGAGATGTCGTGCGGTGTCCCACAGGGATCGGTTCTGGGGCCGCTCCTGTGGGACATCGGTTACGACTGGCTGTTGCGGGCCGACCTCCCTGAAGGCGTCAGCGTAGTTTGCTACGCTGACGACACGCTGGTCCTGGCGCAGGAGAGGTCGCATCAGGCGGCGGCCGACGCGATGACACGCGGGGTTGCGATAGTCGTGGAAAGGATCCGGCGGTTGGGTCTCGAGGTGGCATTGCACAAGTCCGAGGCCATGTCCTTTCATGGGCCCCGGTACGGGCCACCTCCGGGATCCCAACTAGTGGTAGGAGGGGTTCACATCGGCGTCGAGACCACGATGAGGTACCTGGGTCTCGTCCTCGACAGCCGATGGAACTTCGTCGAGCATTTACGACGTTTGGCCCCCAAACTGGAACGGGCCGGGGCCGCCCTAAAGCGGCTCTTGCCCAACCTGAGGGGGCCAAACACCTCCTGCCGGAGGCTTTACGCGGGGGTCGTGCGGTCCATGGCCCTATATGGGGCCCCGGTATGGGCGCGTTCACTGCGGCTGCGAGCCGCACACTACCTGAACGCGCCCCAAAAGGTGGTAGCCGTAAGGCTAATCCGGGGCTACCGCACGATCTCGGGCGAGGCAGCAAGCCTCCTTGCCGGACTGCCGCCATGGGATCTGGAGGCGATAGTCCTCGCGCGCCTGTATGATTGGCGCGCGGAGGCACTACGCCGGGGGGAAACTCCGCATCCGCGGCAAACCGCGGCGGAGCGGACGAACCTCCGGCGCGATCTCATGGTGGCATGGAAGGAGCGACTATCGCAACCCAGCGCAGGGCACGCCACGATAGCGGCGGTAAGACCCCTCTTTGAAGAGTGGCTAGAGAGACGTCACGGCGTTCTCACCTACCGCCTGACGCAGGTCCTCTCTGGACACGGATGTTTCGGGAGGTTCCTGCACATCATCAGGCGGGAGGAGACGCCCGGGTGTCACCACTGTCAGGATCGCCCAGAGGACACGGTGGAGCATACGGTGGAGGTCTGCCCTGCTTGGGCAGAGCACCGCCGTGTCCTCGTAGAGGCGATCGGCAGCGGCGGCGACCTCTCGCGTCCGGCCCTGGTTCAAGCCATGGTCCGGGGCGAGAGGGAGTGGGAGGCAGTCACCTACTTCTGCGAAGCAGTCATGCTAGCGAAGGAGGTGGCGGGGTGGGCGAGGGAACGCACCTTGCGCACCTCACGCCTCAGCCGCCGCGGGAGACGCTCCGGGCGTCGGGAGCCGCGTGACGACTCCCGGCCACCGTAGGCGCGGGCCTGCGGGCGGAGAGTAATGGGTAGCTCTCCGTCCGATCAGGACTTAGGCCCGTGCCGGACGGCGTGTACGTGTTCCACGCGCGCCTCAAAGAGATGTCAGCATAAGCGACGGGGCCCCATAGGGCCGAAGCCTGGCAGGGTAGCGGGATTATCCGAAAGGTTTACCGCTGCCCTGGAACATAAAGGGCTAAGGAAGGAACACGGGTGGGTTTTAGTCAGTAAGAGTCTGACACTCCCTCCTGCTCCACCCAGAGCGGGAGGAGTCATTTGATGATTTCCCATCCTCAAAAAAAAAAAAAAATGGGTAATGGAAAGAGAAAATAAAATATTGGCTTTCGGTGTTAACGAATTTGATCGTGTTTTCTCCTGTTCTCCAGATTTCTTAGGTTCGAATCCTTGCCACGATTTACATGGTGCGGTTTAATTGCACGTGGTCTAAAATCAGTTGAAGCAACTATAAACGTTGCTGTGCTAGACAGTTGTTGTTTCCATTTTTATTGTATGACACAGGCAAAAAAGTTGCATCGTGAATTGGGGCTGTAGTGTGTAGATACAGACGCCAGCAGGTCAAGCTACCCGCTTTTATCCTTATAAATTGATCCTAACGATCAATGCCATAAAAGTACAGGGTGTAATTTTTACAGATTTTAGTCGGTTCGGTTTCCGGGTGGGGCAGGCGAATTTACGAAAATCTTTGAATGCAGTTTTCTTTCTATTCAAAAATAAAGGAATGTTTTCTTTGAGTAAAATTTTCCATCTACAGTATTAAGAGTACTTTCCCTTCAGGTGGCATTACAAAATTCCACCCTGTATAATTTTTACTAGGCTCGGCGTCGGGGGTGAATTAACGTAAAGGCGCTGGCGTGCAAAAGGTTAAAATGTGCAAGCTCAGCGAAAGTTTGGGCAAAAGTGCTTATAAACGCAGTATCTGTAAGGGCTGGGGTTCCATAACTAGCTCGTACATATAACACTGTAAGTATTGTGGGTTTCTTCAAAAATGTCAATACATCGTGTCATACTTTCTAACGGTGACATGAATTTATGCGAATTTCAGTCTAAAACATGTACGAAAAATGTAGGTTAAACTAAAAAATGTACTATGAATTCGCAGAAATGCGCAAGAATACGCTTCAAAAATGTCAACTATACCAAGTATTTACTCCATAGTTTACTCTATTTACTGTTGTATTCTTTTTACGGTTTCTTCTCGAAATTAAAATAAAACTCATAACCAACATAATTATGGCGAACTTTATTCACAATACTGATGTAAGTAGTTATCAGTTATCACATCGCAAACCACTAAAATTCTATTAATTTCAAATGATTGAATTGAATCTTTTAAATAATCACATTCATATATTAAATCTGTTATGTAATAAACCCTTAAAGGAATGTTTCCACTAAATGTTTTAATTTAGTGTTATTTTATTGTTTTACATAGCTACATAGATACACTCAAACTACATTTTTCATATATTTTTTACAGTGGATACAGGTATACGTGTCACAGTGGAACGGAGGCACATTAATAACATGTTTAAGCCTTAGCTCCGACGACCGTGCCCGCCTGCTTGTCGATTTGTTCTTTCTCAAGTTGCTTGCCGAGGTACTCCCTGAAAAACAAAAAAAAAACGTATATAATCTGAATTCGCGACATTCGCCAAAAATGTAAACAAATAATGAGTTTATGGAAAAATTACTTAAATTCCTACACAATAAAGTTCAGTTTACGCTACCTACAACTTCAAACATTTTTATAACTTTTTCAATAGTGCTAGTCACTCTGAAATCAACTTAATTACCATTACAATAAAGTTGATATTTGTTTAACTTGAAATAAAGTCAATTTGAAACAAATAAAATTTGAATATAGTAGTCAATGGTGATTCAATACTTTTTACAAGGTCTAAGCCGACAAAAACACAATGACGCAATGTATACAGTTCACTGGTAGCGTTTACTAGACAAGGCATTGACATAGTCATTATGTAATCAGCTTATCGCATTGATACGTCGTGATAAGCCCAAACAGCGGACCGATATGATATACTTTCACTTACAACACATGACCTGTTCATATCCCCAGCTCGACATGGTAACTTATCATCGCGTTATTCGTTCAACAATCTACTCTCGACTGGTCCACATAATTAAGATAACCTTCATCTATGAAGTATTACATCACGGATTTATTTACCGAAGGAATCAGTTAATGCGTACTATACACAACGACACAACAAGCTAAACTCCATTTGAAATAAAATTAGACATTTAAATAAACCTTTTTACAGCCCATTCAACCGATTTTGAATTCTATTGTGTTGTGGCATGACAAATGGCACCTGTAGTAAACAGTTGGTATTGTAATCACTTTTTTCCTTTTAATGCCATCCTAATGCCTACGGAATAGAAGTCAAAATCAGTTGAATGGAGTATAAGGTTGATGAGGATTCCTATTGCTCATTCTCATAATGCGATAGTTACTCATTTTTTTGGGACTCCTCATCCTCTTCCACATCCCCAAAATTTGGCATAAAATATTCCTCTTCCTCATTAATTAAGAGAAATTAATTGAAGAAGTGTTGTGTTATGTTATGTGTCGTGAAATCAAAGTAAATTTTCATTAAATTCAACTGTTGTAAATTTTTTAATTTTCACTATTAATTTGTTTTTTCTAAAAATTGAAGAGCCCATTTGCGATCATTCTTTTATTTAAGCTTCAGTTTGAAATCACAGGTTCTATATTCCTCATCCTCGTCCACTTCCTCATCAATCCTACAGCAAGCTATACATTTCCAACAGGAGCTGACCACGCATTGGCAGACCACAGACTTCCCGTACCTTAAATAATACAAATAAAAATGTTTAGAGTACATACCAGTTGTGAACCATCAGTTTCTGGACAGCGAGTAAAGCCTCATATCGCACGTTAGGGTCATCGTGGCTGAGGAGGAACATAACGCGTTGTTTGCCGCCCAGCTGCTCGATAACGCTGTTGACAATATAACGTTATAACAAACTAAAGTACAGATGCACAAGCTACTACAATCTGTCAAATTTCTTTAGTAGATTTTCAACTTTATCGCTAAAGCATTAATGTTCAAACTTGATTGGGAAAATTTGACGGTTTCGGGTAGCTTGATGTGCTGGCGTCTGTACAATGGATTATTCTTGGTATATTCCAATATTATTGAAAGTTCAGGTTTTCATTTTGATGTTTTCCTTCCCCAATGTCAGTGAAGCCCAAGATAAACTCAGAAAGTACATATGAATTACAAGGTACACAAAAACTACAATAAAAATAAATAACTACGTACTGTTTGCCCCTGGGGTAGTGACGCACGTACTCGCCGATGTCATAGCAGGCCACGGCTAGTACGACGGGGTCAGTGCTCGTCTCCAGCAGGTGAACCAATGTACGCAGCAACTCCTGACCGCGTTCGTTGAGGCGGGCTGCGTTCTCACGCCAGAACTTAGCTGACTTGTGCACCGGCGACCATTCCAGACTAGAAATGTTATCTTTAATGAGTACTGATCTTCTCTGATGATGTATTCGTTGCTACAAAGCTGTTATAGTTTGAAAAGCCGATCAAGTGCGAGTCGGACCCGCGCACCGAGGGGTTCCGTACAAAATTGTAGGTATGTAACTACAAATTTACGAATTTCGGAATTTTTCCTGTACTTGTGCTACATGACATGGCTTCTTGCCAAATTTCATGATTCTAGTAGTGTCAAAATATGCGGCATAAACGGAACGTAAACGCTGGTGAGGCCTTCTGGCCTTACCGGGGGTGGAGGTGGGGATAAAGTCTGATTCCTCTTACCAATAGAAAGTAAGCCATTAACTGAATGAAGAAAACCGTCTGAATCTTATATCAAACATTCAAAAGTTGTATGTACCATCTAAAAATGAAAAACATAAGCGTCAAAACACATACCGGCCACTCTTGATTTCGGTAGCGTACTGGTCGAATGAGCTGAGGTCTTGCACCGAAGTCTGCAGGCGTTCGCTGAGGAATTCCATGTCATTCATGATGTCTTCGTCATCAGAGCGCTTCTGCTCCAAGATAGACAACTGCTTCAGGACCTTGCACTGTACCATGGCGATGCAGTGTTCCTTGGAGACCTAGTTACAGTAAATAATTGTTATAAATAAACTACGATTGTACCTGTCGTGGATAGATGGCACCACAGTACGGACAGCGCCATCTAACAATTTGTTTGGTAAACGTATAACCATGTGATCAGAAACGCAAGCGAGCCCTACCGCTTGGACACGATAGTCGGTGGAGGGGATGCATCGAGGACTGGTGGAGGGACCCGAGTGCTGCAACAGTCTACAGTGGACCTCTGACAGTCTTGGTAAACACTCAGTACCGTACGCACGTGTTTGTTTCCGAAGCACGTGTGCGTTTCGGTTGATAATCGCTAGTTTATTAAATTTACTTTAAATTCAAATTATCTTTTCGTTCGTGTACCCACTACAGTGCCCACACCTACCTAAACTATGTCGGATCGTGAAGAAGACCCGATGTTTCACATCTTGGCCACCCAGTGATGCGACATACCTGACATTCTTCTTGTTTTGTTACCAAGGTAGATTTAATATTTGGCTATAAAATATGACTGCAAGCAATTTTATTAATAATAATAGCCTCTCGACCGATTTCGGTCACGCACGGTGGCCAATCTCAACGGAGATTAGCCAGGTACGCAGGAAATATTATAGTGCACAAGTGTGTGCGTAAACACAGGTGCACTCTCTGCTGCTCCTTTATTCTCATAGTCCTGGGACGGCAATCCGACACGACCGGGAAGAGATCAGGCGTAGGACCTTCCGAGGCACGGGGGTATTAAACCGCTAACTTCCAAACTCCCCGCTGTTACTAAAAAATTCCTAATGGAATCGAGCCCAGGACCCACCGCCCAGCAGTCGCGCTCGCCACCACTAGACCAACGGGCAGTTGCAGGCAATTTTATTATTTTTTGAGTGAAACATCAGAGTATGATGTTACACAATGACCTAAAATATATACATGCAATGTTTTAATGTTTTCCAATATCGTTTTACTATAAACCTATACTGACTCACTGCTGGGCTTCAGCTCAAATTAAGAATCATCTCATCACCCAAAAAATTTCCAAATATCCCCTTTATGCAGCCTAAAAGTAAAAAATAAATAACCTGAGGGTTTTCAGGCATTTCAATGAGGTTCCTGAAGACGGCCAGCACGATGCGCGTGACCTTCTCCTTCACGGAGTCGCTGAGGATGTCGGCCAGGATAGGGATAGCATTGAACTTGTTCATCTTCTCGGCCAACAGAGGGTTGAATGTCAGCACCCACAGGCAGAACACCAGCTGGTATTGAACCTATAACGAAGTGAGGAGTATTTATCAGTAACAATACATAACACAACAACACAACAGTGGCCGTTTTTATACCTATTCGATCGCGTCAACGTTAACTTCAATTTGTACTGTAACTTAACCATCGATTCTGGTGATGATAGGGAAACAAATATTCGAAGTTACATGATCCAATAAGTATAAAAACTCGCAATAGAGCAGCACCTCCATTTCATCAGTACAGAGTTGTATTTATTACACCCGAAGGACATTGAGCACAAATGTATGGGGGCTTAGTCCAAATGTCCACCAAATCCTTATAGCCAGTGGCACTCGTGGGATGCAATCTCGAGTCGAGATCGGTAACTCATGATCTCGCGTGGTAAGCCTAGTGTAGCCCGGCAATCAGGCGAGATCTCTTTTTTTTTACCGTACACACTACTTCTTATTTACTAATACACTATTCAATTACATAGGCCTTGTTAGTGGTGGACATCTGGACTACTTTTGCTCATTGTCATTTTCTAATATTTAATTTATTATATAATAGTAAACAAACCAAAACCCAATCAACAGCACTGCCCGACCCGAGGTTCGAACTCAGGACCGCTTTGAACCACTACACCAAAGAGGGCAGTAAATAACAATCATAATAATTATATTCATAGAATTTTCAAGAAGTCTCAATGCACATTCTGAAAGGAATAAAATAAAATATTGGCTGTGTTCAACAGGCTTTTCCTTCTATCAGCTGAAGTATGTCATGGTCAACTTGACCTTACCTGGAAGTTGACCCTGGAGGCCAGGATAGACAGCAGAGTGGAGATGCCGTCAACGGACAGGAACGCGAAGCGGTACTCGTCGATGCGCAGCATCATTTGCAGGCAGCGCGCCACAGACTGGATGTAGTCATTGTCCTGTGTGCAAAATATCGTTTTACACTATGCTCATTACTCTTTACCACTCTAGCTTTGCCCCAATGTTTACTGCATTTATAGCTTACAAAATTACAGCAGAATTGAGTTCTAAATTAATATGTAATTTTATTTTCGACATATTAACATCAAACTACAATTTCACTAGATAATATCAAGAGGTCTCAGTTTATCATCAGCATCCGTCTCCTGCTCTTATCGCAATCGTCATCAACCCCTTCCAGCCATATCATCTTTCAGACAGGTCTTAGTTGATATACAGAGTAAACATATTAGTGAGTTACATCCCATACAAATATAAAGTTAAGCATCAACTGTATTGACCCATTATTCTAAATTGTGAACTGAAATAACCTAGGTTTTGCCTAGGTATAATATTATCAAAATTAAATACATTTGTAGACTGGAGAAAATAATGTATAATACAAATTAAACAAAATCATAACAAGTACTAAATAAAATACAATATTTTTTACAAATATAAGCTATATATCTTAAGCCTGCATGCACTTTGCACATACCTTCACATCCTCCTAGTTTGTGAGTGTAATGAACAAGATTAGTGTAAGCATGCAATTTATCATCAATGATTAAAACACATTCTGTTAGAAAGAACTCACATTCTGTTAGCTAACGCCTAAATATATACAAAAGAGAGTTAGTCATTACTGTTAAAAGACAATAGGTTTGTTTAGCACTCAGGTTGGTGTCGACATCTACATGTGACGAGGGTACCTGGTGCACACCGGGCGGCAAGTCCTGGAGCTCGAGCGGCGTCACCTCATCGAAAGAGCGGTAAAGGCTCGAGTATTTCTCTGGGCCAGCGTCGACGTTCACATTTTCCTTTTCCTTGTGGTGATGTTTCAGGTGTTTGTGAAGTTTATCAGCGGCGAAATGATGTTTCTCGTGCAGCAACATAACCTGCTCAGCATGCTCTAACTCGGCAGACATTTTCTCCGCCTTACCAGAAAACAAACCGCTCAGTGATAATTCACCTGCGTCATCAAAGCCCCCAACGATGCGTGATGCTTGCACGTGATACTCACAACATTGAGTTACGTTTCAGTCAGTTTAGACACATTGATGGTACAGTTACACCAATCTGGTGTAAGGCATTATGCATTGCCGCACAACTACTATTGAATTGTGACGTGGAGTTGATTTTGAAATATGTACATCTGTTTATTTAAGCGATCATGTCTTATTCATTATAGTTGTGTATTGCGGTGATGCAGCTCTAATGCAAAGGTGATCGTGAAAAATGCAAGTGCTTGTGGATGAAGTAGGTATCATGAAATTGTAATGTGTGAATCTGAACATAATTTAATTACGTAAATGTGTTTCAGAAACATGGGGCCTGTGTTCCCTGGAGAGTTGCGAAGTTTAATCGTACATGTATGTAGCTGGCTTCTAAAATATATGATTGGTAACAGTCATTGTGCAGATTATGTGTGTATACTTATTTGTCAAGAATAATCTTCTTCAATATAATGACAAAAACAAATAACCAATTTTACCTTACCATTATTGTCTCCACTCTAATAAGAATCTGAGAATTAACATCTCAAATATGGTGTATTTGAGATATGAATTTTCAGATTCTGGTACGAGTATCAGCTTACCTATTATTAATTATTTTTAAACACATAACATGCTTTGTTTTTTTGTTTTAATATTTGAAAGTTTGGTTTTCCATTGCATATTTTAATTGATATCTTTTATTGCTGAATGGGCCTGCTCTTGACTTCGATCACGCCTGATGGAAAGCGATAGTAAAGTTTATCATGTCTTTTCGATTCTCTGGTGAACCTAAATATGTCTTTTATGTTTACTTTATTGTTTAATTACAATATAAGCAGCAATCGCGGCCACACAATGCTTGCACATCACATGCACTAGTTGTTTAGTCTTTAAAATTATTTTGTGTATGAATAGCTTGGACACAAGTTCCGTACGTATAAATATAGTCACTATCCAGGCACAAAAATCCGTTAAAGTGTGAACAGTAAAGAAATTTATGTCTGACACTATTGTCGCAATTTCTGTCATAATCTAAACTTAGCTTTACACACTATTGCTTATTTATTACTGTGAGTGCATATTGTTTCAAAATATGTTAAATAAAATAGGTACTGAAAAGGTGATTGTTAGTGATTATGATTATTAATTAGCGGCATTTTATTTGACAAGCTTAATGATTTCAGTTTTGACCTTTGTTATAAATGAAATCCTGTCATGGTGTGTAAACTACCAGCAAAGCTTTAGTGATACGTGCTTCATTGGCATAAATTCAATCAGTATCAAATACAAAATATTCATATCATTCATATTGCTGATACATGCACAAAAATATTTTTGTAAATCATGCATATGATGGATATTGCATTGTACAAACGCCAGCACATCAAGCTACTACAATCTCTTTAATAGATTACAATACAATTTCTTTAATAGACTTTCAACCATATGACTGCATTAAGGTTCAAGGTTGATTGGGAAAATTTAAGTTTCGGATAGCTTGATGCGCTGGCGTCTGTACATGAGATAATAAGTGAATATAATTACAAGTGTTGTATTACTTACATTTGATTTAAGATGGTCCTTGAGCCAGGAGAGGTAGAAGTGCAGGTCACTCTTATCCATCAGGTTAGGATGCCAGCAGGCCAGCTTGGCAATGATGCAGGCCGACATGTGCTGCACAAACGGATCCTGGCGGTTCAACAAGTTCAGGAATGGCTGCCAAGTATTCCCACATTTCCCTTCACGGAAAATCTTGACCCTAGACTTGTCTTCCTGTAATTTTTCAGAATTAAAATATTTTATACCATTTCATTATTTGAAATTAGTTGGGTCTGGGTTGGCTTCAGTTCAGCCTAAATATTTCTGAGCATATAAACTGCTTTGATTAAACATTGAACTTATTTCAACATTACAGAATAGTATGAACCACTGTTGTGTACAATTACAAATTGGATGGTGACAGTTCGGCATAAGTTAAAATAAAAACTTACAGAAAGGGTGTCATCAAGCATAATAAGCAGGTACTGGATGGTGTTGTCCTTGCTGATGTGTGTTAGCAAGTTCATGAATGCTTCGCAACACGTTTCTGGGCTCTTGTCAGGCAAGTCCTTGTAACCACCCCGATCCAATTGCACAATAAAGTCATGGTCTCGTTGCGTGATCATCTGTGACCTAACATATAATGATAATTTAGATTTGAACAAAATATAGGCATAGGAAAAACAATGACTTAGCAATGGGAATCAATATTTACTGCAGATAAGACGCCCAGTTGATCTGTGAATTGCGAATTTCACTGGCACGGATTTGCAAGACGCTGGTTGCCGCTATCATATCTGGAAAGGATTATATTGATCATGTCTCCGAATAGGGAACAGCGTTAATTTAGTTGAGGGATACTGCGTAAGTGAGTTACTTACCGACTTTTTCATCACCCAACGACAGCTTAAACTGATTAACATTTGGATCCCCCATGTAAGCCATTTTGGCTACAGAATTAATAATTGCTTCTGCTATAGCCAAAGAAGAATCGAAAAACTTTTTAGTTAGTAAAACAGAAAAATGAAGATAACTCTCTTTGGAAGATAGCCTCAGCTGAGAGGTCTTGTGACTAGACTATGGATGGAGAATGACGTTAGTGCCATAGACTAATATTTATATAAAATGAGATAGACTGGCAACTGACATTTTTTGGTGGTGTAGTTCTGAGGCCTGGACAGAGAATAGTAGGTAGACAAGCCCTCAGCGTATGCGGTATGAGATACCGTAGCGATAGTTCGACATAAGTACATTACTGCAGGTACGTCCTAGACACAGGATAGTAGGTAGACAAGACCTCAGCGTATGCGGTATTAGATATATTATGTAGCGCGATAGTTCGACATAAGTACATTACTGCAGCTACGTCGCGCGTCGTAGACAGAGGATATATAGACAAGCTGTTAAAATAATAATAATTGCGAAAGTGAGATGACACATGTCAAAATGTGTATGTGTGAGCAGGACATAGTATGCATTTTCTATCTCTATTTGCGTATCGGTTATTGTTGTTTGCCATCACTAGTCGTTGATGGCAAACAAATTGTGGTGTTAAAATATTTTCGTTGATAAAAAAAATGTGAAACGCATACTTTGTGTAATTTCTGACTTTATTGATATTCCAAAAGGTAATATTTAGTGTACGGTATAATGATGGTGAGTGGCTGTGTAATCGGCTGTAAAAGTCGTAGTGAACGAAATCAACCAAACATAACCTTTCATCGGTAAGTAGCATTTTTTACCTATTACAGCAAGTAAATTAACAAAATATTGTACTTTAAGACTATTTTGTGTCAATAATAAGCAAAATATTGTGATAATTTCAAAAGACGATTAAATCCTAACTTGTTTCTCGTATTAACCGACCAAAGTGTGAAGCATTTTATGATAGGCGGTTATCTATGTTACTTCGTGTCTTTTGTCAATAGTCGGATATACGATTTTTTGATGTTATATTTATTTATTTATATATACTTTATTGTACGCCACAAAAATACATAGCATAAAAAATACATGGCACACTACAAAATAAAAAAATATACAATGTTTGGCATCGATATGATCGATGCCAAACAACAAAAAGCGATACGCAAATAGAGATAGATAATGCATGCTATTTCCTGCTCACACATACACATTTTGACATGTGTCATCTCACTTTCGCAATTATTATTATTTTAACAGCATGTCTATTACTATCCTCTGTCTACGGGGCAGAGATCTGTCTGATCCAAAGAGTATAATAATTGTCAATTTGTCAGTCCGTAACAGATGTTTATTTTTCGTCAAAATGGCTGGACATAAGTTGTTGTGTAAAACAAATGTTTTTCTTTATTTAATCGTTAAGTTATAAGTTTATGACAATGCGGTGGAGTGAAGCAGTGACACTAGAATTTGTAAAAATATATTTAAAGCATGAATGTCTTTGGAATCCTTCCCATCCGGGATACAAACTCAGGTATCAGAGGGAACAGGCCTATTCCGATATAAGTGCAGAATTCAAGGGTTCCACAATGAAATCCCTGACTGTTCCCGAAGTAAAAATGAAGATAAAGAACCTTAGGACTACTTACGTACAACAAGTGCACAAAATATTACAGAAATCGAGTCCTGACTCGATATACGAACCGTCATTGGTATGGTTTCATGAAATGGATCGCTGCTTGAAACATGTTCCCAGTAATCGACATTCAAGCTCGTATAACACTGTAAGTATTGTGGGTTTCTTAAAAAATGTCAATACATCGTGTCATACTTTCTAACGGTGACATGAATCTAAGCGAACTTCAGCCTAAAATTTGTACGAAAAATGTTCGAACTTTACGCTTAATTAAAAAATATATACAATAAAGAATTAGCAGAAAACAATAATCAACGTGTCACCGCCAGGAAGTATTCTTCCTAGCGGGCCCTATATATTTGACCAAGTAGTATTCCACTTGTACATTTTGCTATGGGCTAAGTAAAATGTATGGAAAGTATATATATGTTCAATTTCTATAACATTATCATCTGCCTAGCCTTTTCCCAACTATGTTGAGGTCAGCTACCACTCTTAACCGGATGCAGCTCAATACCAGTATTTTACATGGAGCAACTGCCTATCTGAACTCGACAATTTCTATAACAGTATGAGTATATCCTACTAATATTATAAATCTGAAAGTTTGTATCGATGGATGTTTGTTACTCTTCCACGCAAAAACTACTGAATGGATTTGGATGAAATTTGGCACATGTTAATGGTGTGAAGTAAGACAATACACTGACGTTGATACAGCTTGTTTAGTCTATTTTAGTTATTTTCACAGCGTTATGTCCGCTATATACAAAATATATTTGTCCTTCAAAACGAGCTGTTCGAGCAATTTACCAGCTAGGTGCTAGAGTTTCTCTAAGAGATTTTTTCAAGGATATTGGTATTCTCACGGTTGCATCACAATTCGTTTTCGCCAACATCTTATATATTAGGCATAATTGTACACTAAAAACAGTGATATTCACAGTGTTAACACTAGAAATAAGGACAAACTATATGCCCGCTTTCACCGGCTTCATAAGGTTCATAACTCCTTTTTTGGGCTTGGCATACCTTTTATAACAAGATACCCTCTTTGCTAGACTTGCCTTAGCTCAAGTAAAATCCAAACTTTGCTCAAAGACATACTATTTCCATCAACAATTACTTATACGATAAGAATAGTTGGTTGCCCTGATTAACTCCAGACAATGTTCTTTCTCCAGAATTAGCTTACTGACAGGTTATATGAGTTCATATAATTCTTTATTTTTCTTTGACTGTATAAGTCAATTCAGTTTAATTTTATTTTAATGTATTATTGACATAATCTCCTCATTTTAATGTTTTTAATGAGTTGATTGCAATATGTGGTTAGCTAGTGACCTCGACGATTGATCATATTATTCTTGTCATGATGTCACTGCTTGCGGTTGCGTCGGGGGTCGGGTTGCGGCTCCTTCCTCAAATGTGGCGAGGGAGGTAATGGCTAATCTTTGCGTTATGCTCGTGAACGGGTGCTGCTTGTGGTGACTGGTCGACTTGCTGACCATGGTTTTATTATTGTTATTAGTATTAACTTTTTTTTAAGCTTCGATGGTCCTAGTTTATCATTTATGACTTCAAGCTATGAACAGAACCCAGCAATGCATAAATATATGTAAGCTGTCACGCCCTTTATGCCTGGAGGCTTTTATATAAGTAGTAGGTTTTTATTTACATTTGTAGGGTTTCTTGTTGTAAAATTAAAGCCCCGTTGAACTTGATGATGCGTTATTGGCAATTTAACTTATTTTACTATACATGTTACAATTTATATATATCATGAGGCAACCCTAAGTGGAGGGATGAAAGGGACAGCGTTACTATCGAGCTTCAGATCTCCCCTAGCTGTCTAGTTTCCTGAAGACTGCTAGGCTATCGAAGCAGGGAACTACTCATACTAAGGATCAGCCCTGGCTGCATGGCTACCAAGCTCAGAAACCTCTAGCTAGTGAATGTGACGATCGAAATGTGCTGATTTTCAGCCTAATTTGAATAATAATAATATCCCTGGACATTTCACACAGCGCCATCTAGTCCCAAGCTAAGCAACCTAATGCTTGAAGTATGACACAATACATCACTAAAACTTTTAGTGATGTATTGTGTCATACTTTCTTTTTTTTTCAACTACAACTAAATGTATACTTTTAGTCTAAAAGTATACATTTTAGTTGTAGTTTTAGAAGTAGTATAGTTTAATCAGTAAATTGTTGTCAACAAATTAAGGTACTTATTTAACCAAGTCTGTCCTACTTATTGAAGATGGTTGTTTGAAGCAGTAGTCTAATATAAATTTATAAAAACACATTTAGTCATGAAGTGTTCAATAACCTAAAAAATTATTCTTCCAGTCTCAAGAAACACAAGATGTGGATTCATCTTGCCAAATCTGGGTTGATCAAGAGCTACAGAGTGGAAACATGGATGAAACAAACCCCGATCCACTAGTCCCACAAACAGATGATGAATATGATTCTGCGAAACTTGATGAACAACCCTCAAAAGTAAAGATTGAAAGAAGGTCTTCCCCTCTCTACTATAAAAAAATTAAAAAGAAAAAACTTAAGCACCGGGTTACAACAAGAAATTATTCAACCGATTCAAGTACTCAATGTACAAAGGAGGATGAATTTGATATCTATGGTAAATATATTGCTTCACAACTGAGGAATATGGACCTCCATAAAGCATTGAGGATTCAGTTGGCAATACAGAATCTTGTCAGTGAAGCAAGGATCTCTGATATAGTATCTAGTGATTGAAATAGGAATAAAAAAGAAAAACATGTGTGATTTGGCCACCATCTATGTGACTGCCTGATGAATTGATTTGTATAGCCCTTGTCAATAAAATTGTGATACAACTGTATTTTAGTTACTAGACTAGGTTAGTTTATAGGTTTATAATAGTTTAACAAATATTTTTAAACAAATCCTTAGAATTTCTAATTTTGGTGCAGCTGTGAAGCACACTTTCCTGCTATTTTCTTACATCGGACTACACTTTCTATTTGATTTTTATTTGTCGCTATCAGAGGGGCAATTCTCGTAATTTTAAGAACGTTCACAGTCTGATCTGTCTCAATCTGTCAAAAAATCCTCTGATTTCGACTCTGACTCTGACTCTGATTTTGACATTTGTTTGTCGCCGAGATGAGACTGCGACTAGATTTTGAAAGTTTTAAATTACGAGAATTGGCCTTCTGCAGTCTGATCTGTCTCAATCTGTCAAAAATACCTTTAATTTCTCTATGCTTTTGAGATTCGTTGTCGCCGAGATTGCGATTAGATTTTGAACGTTTTAAATTACGAGAATTGGCCTTCTGCAGTCTGATCTGTCTCAATCTGTCAAAAATACCTTTAATTTCTCTATGCTTTTGAGATTCGTTGTCGCCGAGATTGCGATTAGATTTTGAACGTTTTAAATTACGAGAATTGGCCTTCTGCAGCCTGATCTCAGTCTCAATCTGTTAAAAATACCTTTAATTTCTCTATGCTTTTGACATTCGTTGTCGCCGAGATTGCGATTAGATTTTGAACGTTTTAAATCACGAGATTTAGCCTTCTGCAGTCTGATCTGTCAAAAATACCCTTAATTTCTCTGTACCAAAAATATAGAGAAATTAAAGGTATTTTTGACAGACATTCATTGTCGCCGAGATTGCGACTAGATTTTGAACGTTTTTCATTACGGGAATTGGCCTGCTGGTGCATTGTGTATCTTTTAGTCTGTACTAAATAAATGTACTTATTTTATTTCTTTCATAAGTTTTATTGTTGTATTTTACTAGATTTATTTATGAATAATTGTGCAATTCCATGATATATTGCAAACTTCCAAAGTGCAAAATATAAACCAAAGATTTAATTAAAATAATACATAATTATTAACATTTGTGGCGGTTTTATTTACAATCTTATGATAACTTTAGGTACAGACGCCAGCACATCAAGCTACTACAATCTGTCAAATTTCTTTAATAGATTTTCAACTTTATCGCTAAAGCATTAAGGTTCAATGTTGATTGGGAAAATTTGACAGTTTCGGGTAGCTTGACCTGCTGGCGTCTGTATAGACGCCAGCACATCGAGCTACTACAATCTGTCAAATTTCTTTAACGGGTGATTCAACCTCACTTATCAGTGAGCGCCATAAATAATTGTACTCTATGGTGAGCGCTGAGCCTAGACAGAGAAATAGTCCTTTATCTAAGGCGCTGAGCGCGGAGACATTGGTTCTTCTTTTTTTTATTTTCTTCTTTTTTTAAAAAAAACTTTGCCCCACACTAGGAATTTCTCCTGTATCGTGGGTGCGTTTACAAACATTTAAACTCGCATACACAAACAGCCAGACCCGGAACAACTACTTGTACCTACGTCATACAAATATTTGTTCCGTGCGGGAATCGAACCCATTCAAGCGTGGGCGGAATTCAAGGAATTGCTGGAGTTACACAGGTATTTTTAACTCCGCCCCTAAGATGACCCACTGACCGTATTTTTACATAACTTACCAGAAAACATGGTAGGTACGCATTGTGCGTCTCAACAATCCACGCACATTAGAAGAGGCCTTATCTGTAGTTTTAGAGGAAATTCAAATTCATTTATTTTCATTCTTTACATTTTTTGGTTTACCCCCACTGCCACCAGTTTCCAACTGATGCCAACGATGCAACAAAATCAATCATCTAAAGATAACGTTGGTGCGACACCTAAATTTAATTTCGGAATTCCACCTAATAGACCACTTATCCTGCCAGGGTACAATCAAGGTCAATTTGATATGAGTAAACTAAACTTGATCCCGCAGCAGTTTGGTTACCGACCTAATTTTGGTTATAGATCCCCTGGTTATCAACAAATGATGCCAATACTTCCGCGTCAGTTTGGTAGTAATAATCGTTCTCCAATTCCACAACAAAACATACAAAACAAACCCCAACCAGATATCCTATGAGCACCTCAGCAAGGTTTCCCCGTAAATGAATTAGAACTCTACCCTTCTTATGATGGCTGTTTTATTTACTCTGCGGAATACGAATATTGTTATGATTTATCCGAATATTTCTAAATCCCTAATCTCTAATATCCCTAGTGTGAGAATGAGTTTCCAACAGACCCTGTAACCGAAAACCCTACACAAACTATTTATCTATATATATAAAATTCAAAGTCCTGACTGACTGACTGACTGACTGACTGACTGACTGACTGATAGATCAACGCACAGCCTAAACCGCTGGTCCTAGAGACATGAAATTTGGAAGGTGGGTTCTTCGTGAAGAGTAGGCATCCACTAAGAAAGGATTTTTCGAAATTCCACCCCTAAGAGGGTGAAAAGGGGGGAATTCGTTTGTATGAAAAATCTTATTCCTTGAGTTAATAAACTTGAAACTTGGCACGAATACTTATCTAAATAAATTATGAAGATTGTCATTTTTTTTTCTTCTAAACTACCCCCTAATAAGGGATTGGGGGGTTTCAAAGTTTGTATGGAAGAATTTTAGCGCGCAGTCCGATTTACTTGAAACTCAGTATTTGTACCTAATATTGAAAGTAAAGAATAATGTGTATCAGGGTTTTTTGAAAATCTACCCCTGACGGGCTGAAATGGGGTAGTCAATTTTTCAGGGGAGGATTTTACTGCATGGCTTGATTAACTCGAAAATTAGTATAAATAATCTTTGAGTCAAGTTATGAATACATCCCAAACGATTTTTTTAAATTCCACCCCTGTGGGGGTGAAAAGCGGGGACACAGTTTATATGAAAAATCTTCTTCATTAGGTTAATAAACTTGAAACTTTTCAAGAATATTCGCCTAAGTAAGTTATAAAGTTTATCATTATAAGTTTTTCAAAACTACCCCTCAAAGGGGGATAAAGGGGTGTTGAAGTTTGTGTGGAATAATTTGAATGCGCGGTCCGATTAACTCGAAACTCAGTGTTTATACTTAAGACCAAAAATAAAGAGTAACATGTATCAGGGTTTTTCGAAAATTTACCCCTAACGGGTTGAAAAGGGGTAGTTAATTTCACAAGGGAGGATTATAATGCGTGGCTTGATTAACTCGAAAATTGGTATAAATAATCTTTGAATCAAGTTATGAATAATCCCAAACGATTTTTCAAAATTCCACCCCTATGGGGGTGAAAAGCGGGGGATACAGTTTATATGAAAAATCTTATTAATTTAGTTAATAAACTTGAAACTTGGCAAGAATACTTGCCTTAGTAAGTAATAAAGTTTATCATTATAAGTTTTTCAAAACTACCCCTCAAAGGGGTGTTAAGTTTGTGTGGAAGAAATTGAATGCGCGGTCCGAGTAACTCGAAACTCAGTATTGATACTTTTGACAGAAAATAATTAATAATATGTAAGTAAAGTTGTCGAAAATTTACCACTGACGGGACAAAAAGGGGTAATTCAGTTTTTAAGGGGAGGATTTGAACTTGAAACTGTATGTTACATTTTCACGCCTAAACCACTGAACTTCTGATTTGGCATAGAGATAGATGGCATCCTGGGGAAGCACATACATTTTATCCTGTTAGCACGTTCCCGTGGGATAATTTCCGACATCCACGCGGGCGAAGCCGCGGGCAGAAGCTAGTTTCAAATAAACCAATTATAGGCACTTTTGAATTGTCAAGGTCGGTCAGTCAAAAAGATGAAGCTAGTTTAGCTAGTTGCCCATTCCAAAGCGTAGGTAGTGGGTACCTATATGGAGAAGAACGGGCAAGAAACTCCATGGACACTCTTTTTTTAAATCATAATAATATTGTTACAAAGTATTGGTTACATCATTCATGTTCGAAATTAAGCATGTGAGAACGATGCAGAACGTTAAAAGCGTCCGTAATGAAAAGATAAAAAAAGAACAATTTAAATTAAATCAAAATAAGATGTACGTTTGCCAGCCATGGCAGCAAAGAGTTGGCCAGTCCCTACTGACGGTGCCCGTTCACGAACATGACGCATAGATTAGCACCATTCAGCTCAAACATTTTGAAGGGAGCTATATATGATCCAACACATGCGCCACCATCAGCGAGACATTAGAGCACTTAGAGTGAGCATGACACTCTCAGCCGCCAAGGCACATTAAAGTCAATGAAAGACGTACCCATTAAATGGTAGCTTTATAGTATGTGTACATAGTACTCACATTATGTTCTATGCAATTATACAATATTAAGAGATTGAATTTATATAATGCAATAATAGTATTTTATATAGCTCTAAATTGGCTCTAAATGACTATTTCATGACGAGACATTTTAGGTCAGTTTTAACTAGTGTTGTATTTATTTCAATTCTGTAAATAGTTATAAATGTTACGGTCGCAAATCGTATTTTGATCCATACAACCTGATATTGACCTGAAAATTGCAAAAAAAAAACGTGAGAAAATATCTATTTCAATTCTTTTCTACTATTCTCAGTGATACTACATTCAGGATTTTTTAAATTTGGCGCGCTTTTTCAGGATCAAGTTTCATGAGCCATACTTACTAACAATACTAACATCATTTTTAATTGTTTAATTTTTTTCTCCAAATATTACTATCTGTCAGTAGTATCTGCTAAACTGCTAAACAGTTTGTCGTGTAAACAGCTCTAGCATGTTATCATGTGCCAAGCCAGGATAGTCAAACAAAATAGAATAGGTAGTTTTTTCACTCGACGACGCCGCGACACGGCTTGGCCTGAACGAGTGTCTCGCTCGTTTTTCACCTGCTTAGTTGAAGAGTTTTTTAGCATGCATCGTACAGTTTGTTTATTTTCTTTTTTTTTATGTTTGGCTGTGCCGTAATTTACTTTGCTATCTAGTTAGCAGGAATAAAAAAAGAATGTGATATTTTCTGAATTTTGCCATCTTGACCTCTTGACATATAAACAATATTGCCAACCGTTCCTCACATACTTTGTCTCTTTCTTTCCAGCCAGAAGAGTAATAATGTTTTTATACGTTTTTAATATATTTAAAAATGTAATTAGATATGTAAATAGATGATTAAACGAAATAATAATAATAATAAAGTTTATTCATCAAAAAGTAAAAATACAATGTGACGGATTCGGTGAGCCGCAAACTAAGCATCGCTTGTATCTTGTGGCTCGAGTCGGAGTGCAATTTTACAATCATGAGTGTATAACAGAGAAGGCAAGAATATAATAATTGTATGTAGCACTAACGTCACTCTTCATAGTCACAAGACCTCTCAGCTGATTTTTCTGTTTTGCTTATTTAGAAAGTTTTTCGATTCTTCTTTGGCTAAAGCAGAAGTGGTTATCAATAATTCTGTAGCCAAAATGGCTCAAATGGGGGATCCAAATGTTAATCAGCTTAAGCTGTCGTTGGGTGATGAAAAAATCGGTAAGTAACTCACTTACGCAGTATTCCTCAACTAAATTAACGCTGTTCCCTATTCGGAGACATGATCAATATAATCCTTTCCAGATATGATTGCGGCAACCAGCGTCTTGCAAATCCGTGCCAGTGATATTCGCAATTCACAGGTCAACTGGGCGTCTTATCTGCAGTAAATATTGATTCCCATTGCACAGGTCATTGTTTTTCCTATGCCCATATTTTGTTCAAATCTAAATTATCATTATATGTTAGGTCACAGATGATCACGCAACGAGACCATGACTTTATTGTGCAATTGGATCGGGGTGGTTACAAGGACTTACCTGACAAGAGCCCAGAAACGTTTTGTGAAGTATTCCTGAACTTGCTAACACACATCAGCAAGGACAACACCATCCAGTACCTGCTTATTATGCTTGACGACACCCTTTCTGTAAGTTTTTATTTTAATTTATGCTGAACTGTCACCTTCCTATTTGTAATTGTACACAACAGTGGTTCATACTATTCTGTAATTTTGAAATAAGTTTAATGTTTATTCAAAGAAGTTTATATGTTCAGAAATATTTAAGCTGAAGCCAACAACAAGATCCAACTAATTTCAAATAATTAAATGGTATAAAATATTTTATTTCTGAAAAATTACAGGAAGACAAGTCTAGGGTCAAGATTTTCCGTGAAGGGAAATGTGGGAATACTTGGCAGCCATTCCTGAACTTGTTGAACCGCCAGGATCCATTTGTGCAGCACATGTCGGCCTGCATCATTGCCAAGCTGGCCTGCTGGCATCCTAACCTGATGGATAAGAGTGACCTGCACTTCTACCTCTCCTGGCTCAAGGACCATCTTAAATCAAATGTAAGTAATACAACACTTGTAATTATTTTCACTTATTTATCTCATGTACAGACGCCAGCACATCAAGCTACTCGAAACTGTCGAATTTTCCCAATCAACCTTGAACCTTAATGCTTTAGTCATAAAGTTGAAAATCTATTAAAGAAATTTGACAGATTGTAGTAGCTTGATGTGCTGGCGTCTGTACAATGCATCATATGCATGATTTACAAAAATATTTTTATGCATGTATCCGCAATATGAATGATATGAATATTTTTTATTTGATACTGATTGAATTTATGGCAATGAAGCATGTATCACTAAAGCTTTGCTGGTAGTTTATACACCATGACAGGATTTCATTTAAAAAAAAAAAGGTCAAAACTGAAATCATTAAGCTTGTCAAATAAAATGCCGCTAATTAATAATCACTAACAATCACCTTTTCAGTACCTATTTTATTTAACATATTTTGAAACAATATGCACTCACAGTAATAAATAGGCAATAGTGTGTAAAGCTAAGTTTAGATTATGACAGAAATTGCGACACAATAGTGTCAGACATAAATTTCTTTACTGTTCACACTTTAACGGATTTTTGTGCCTGGATAGTGTCTATATTTATACGTACAGAACTTGTGTCCAAGCTATTCATACACAAAAGAATTTTAAAGACTAAATAACTAGTGCATGTGATGTGCAAGCATTGTGTGGTCACGATTGCTGCTTATATTGTAATTAAACAATAAAGTAAACATAAAATACATATTGAGGTTCACCAGAGGATCAAAAAGACATAATAAACTAGGAGTTTATCATAGATTGCCTAATGAGTTACGCAAAGAAAATCCTAAATCTTTTAACTTCTGCCGAAGGAAATATGAGGATTTCAAATATTTATTAGAAATACTTACTCCATGAATAAGAAAAAGATACGCAAATGAGTTTGTAGATCACTCCAGGTGAAGCTACAAAGCTCTGTCCTTCAACAAACCCGCTCCCGTTTACTCGCTCTGGTAGCCAGGCGAAGCTCCAAAGCTCTGGTAGTCTTCAACACACCCTATAAGACTTGGTATTATCTTGACGTTCAAAAGTGCCTTTGAATGGCCTACTTGAAATAAACTTGTCTTTAATTTTCCCTACTCCACGCGAAACACACTGTTTTAGGGGTATCTTCTAGGAGTGTAAGGGAAAATTTCGAACCTGTTTAAAAACTCGTCAACCAATAGGCGTCGTCTTAATTGACAGCGATCGTACGATGACACGATGCGTTCTCGTCGTGCGATGAGTTCAAACATACAGATTTCATCAGAGTGTCCTATTTGAACCTCGCAAGTAATCGTGCGAGCACATGAAATGCTTAATAACGATCGTACGATGCGTTTGATCGTGCGACCATGTAATCAAAGCAACAGATCTCTTTTGAGTGTCCTAATTGGTTACATACGCGATGCGTCGACGCGCGAGGGGCGCGGGACGAAAGGGGCAAGGGCCAACACCAGTGACACACAGTAGGTACTCGGCCACCAATCTTTCTTCCACACTAATGGGTTTTTTAAAGTTGGTCACTCTATGATTACAATCGCTACGTGTTCCATTGCAGATGTAGTCAAATGTTTCTTTTGACATAGACATATAATCGTAAAAGTCTTCTTCGTTATTTCGTACATCAAAATAAAGGTTGAAAAATTCACCGCGCAGATTCCTGGATCTATAAAGTATTTTATGTTGTCTACGTTTCCTTTTTTCAATGTCATTTGCAATTTTTAAAGCAATATTGCCCGACAGCAAAAACTGTGCATCTCTATAAAGAGCCATCGTTAAAGTGGCGTAAGCGCGACGCCAGCCATCGAGCGACGGCATCGCACGATAGACATCGCGCGATCTATTAGGACACCTGTTAGGTCATCGTACGACCACTTTGATCGTGAGATGAAAAACGCATCGCGCCATCGTACGATCGCTCCCAATTAGGACGACGCCTTAGAGACACTTGGACGACGGACAACGTGTTCACACAGCCAGTGTTTTGACATTGTGTTTATCGTGTCATAATTAGAGATACTTGTGTATACACTGAGTGTATGGTGTATGGACATTCATTAAGAAATGTAGTAGGTACATATATGACCATCCCCCCACCATGGTGATCCCACCATCGCCCTTTTACCACCAAACAACCAGATATACTGCAGCGTACCATTCCCGACGAGTTGTACTCAGCGCTTCTCCTCTACGTTTATTATGCGCACAGCCAAAGTGTCAGTGCTCCCCCCACATTTAACCTGTCTGCCTTCAATTCAAGAGCGAACAGGCATCTTCTGGGTACGACAGGCATCTTCTGGGCACGCTTGTTCCATCATAGACCTCACCCGTTGCTTTCCATCAGACGTGATTGAGATCAAGAGCAGGGCCATTCAGTAGTAAAAAATATCAATTTAAATATGCAATGGAAAATCAAACTTTAACAAATATTAAAACCAAAGCATGTTATGTGTTTAAAAATAATTAATTTACCTAGCAAAGAGGCAAGCTGATACCAGAATCTGAGAATTCATATCTCAAATACACCATTTTTGAGATGTTCATTCTCAGATTCTTATTAGAGTGGAGACAATAATGGTAAGGTAAAATTGGTTATTTGTTTTTGTCATTATATTGAAGATTATTCTTGACAAATAAGTATACACACATAATCTGCACAATGACTGTTACCGCTCATATGTTTTCGAAGCCAGCTACATACATGTACGATTAAAGTTCGCAACTCTCCAGGGAACAGAGGCCCCATGTTTCTGATACACATTTACGTAATTAAATTATGTTCAGATTCACACATTACAATTTCATGATACCTACTTCATCCACAAGCACTTGCATTTTTCACGATCACCTTTGCATTAGAGCTGCATCACCGCAATACACAACTATAATGAATAAGACATGATCGCTTAAATAAACAGATGTACATATTTCAAAATCAACTCCACGTCACAATTCAATAGTAGTTGTGCGGCAATGCATAGTGCCTTACACCAGATTGGTGTAACTGTACCATCAATGTGTCTAAACTGACTGAAACGTAACACAATGTTGTGAGTATCACGTGCAAGCATCACGCATCGTTGGGGGCTTTGATGACGCAGGTGAATTATCACTGAGCGGTTTGTTTTCTGGTAAGGCGGAGAAAATGTCTGCCGAGTTAGAGCATGCTGAGCAGGTTATGTTGCTGCACGAGAAACATCATTTCGCCGCTGATAAACTTCACAAACACCTGAAACATCACCACAAGGAAAAGGAAAATGTGAACGTCGACGCTGGCCCAGAGAAATACTCGAGCCTTTACCGCTCTTTCGATGAGGTGACGCCGCTCGAGCTCCAGGACTTGCCGCCCGGTGTGCACCAGGTACCCTCGTCACATGTAGATGTCGACACCAACCTGAGTGCTAAACAAACCTATTGTCTTTTAACAGTAATGACTAACTCTCTTTTGTAAATATTTAGGCGTTTGCTAACAGAATGTGTTTTAATCATTGATGATAAATTGCATGCTTAAACTAATCTTGTTCATTACACTCACAAACTAGGAGGATGTGAAGGTATGTGCAAAGTGCATGCAGGCTTAAGATATAGCTTATAATTGTAAAAATTATTGTATTTTATTAAGTACTTGTTATGATTTTGTTTAATTTGTATTAAACATTATTTTCTCCAGTCTACAAATGTATTTAATTTTTATAATATTATACCTAGGCAAAACCTAGGTTATTTCAGTTCACAATTTATAATAATGGGTCAAAGTGGATGCTTAACTTTATATTTGTATGGGATGTAACTCACTAATATATTTACTCTGTATATCAACTAAGACCTGTCTGAAAGATGATATGGCTGGAAGGGGGTTGACTACCGCGATGACGATTGTGATAAGAGCAGGAGACGGATGCTGGTGATAAACTGAGACCTCTTGATATTATCTAGTGAAATTGTAGTTTGATGTCATTATGTCGAAAATAAAATTACATATTAATTTAGAACTCAATTCTGCTGTAATTTTGTAAGCTATAAATGCAGTAAACATTGGGGCAAAGCTAGAGTGGTAAAGGGTAATGAGCATAGTGTAAAACGATGTTTTGCACACAGGACAATGACTACATCCAGTCTGTGGCGCGCTGCCTGCAAATGATGCTGCGCATCGACGAGTACCGCTTCGCGTTCCTGTCCGTTGACGGCATCTCCACTCTGCTGTCTATCCTGGCCTCCAGGGTCAACTTCCAGGTAAGGTCAAGTTGACCATGACATACTTCAGCTGATAGAAGTAAAAGCCTGTTGAACACGGCCAATATTTTTTTATTCCTTTCAGAAAGTGCATTGAGACTTCTTGAAATTCTATGAATATAGTTATTATGATTGTTATTTACTGCCCTCTTTGGTGTAGTGATTTAAAGCGGTCCTGAGTTCGAACCTCGGGTCAGGCAGTGCTGTTGATTGGGTTTTGGTTCGTTTACTATTATATTTAATTAAATAAATATTAATTAAATATTAGAAAATGACAATGAGCTAAAGTAGTCCAGATGTCCACCACTAACAAGGCCTATGTAATTGAATAGTGTAGTAAATAAGAAGTAGTGTGTATGGTAAAAAAAAAGAGATCTCGCCTGATTGCCGGGCTACACTAGGCTTACCACGCGAGATCTTGAGTTACCGATCTCGACTCGAGATTGCATCCCAACTCACGAGTGCCACTGGCTATAAGGATTTGGTGGACATTTGGACTAAGCCCCCATACATTTTTGCTCTATGTCCTTCGAGTGTAATGAATACAAATCTGTACTGATGAAATGGAGGTGCTGCTCTATTGCGAGTTTTTATACTATTCGATCATGTAACTTCGAATAGTTGTGTTTCCCTATCGTCACCAGAATCGATGATTAAGTTACAGTACAAATCGAAGTTAACGTTGACGCGATCGAATAGGTATAAAAACGGCCACTGTTGTGTTGTTGTGTTATGTATTGTTACTGATAAATACTCCTCACTTCGTAGGTTCAATACCAGCTGGTGTTCTGCCTGTGGGTGCTGACATTCAACCCTCTGTTGGCCGAGAAGATGAACAAGTTCAATGCTATCCCTATCCTGGCCGACATCCTCAGCGACTCCGTGAAGGAGAAGGTCACGCGCATCGTGCTGGCTGTCTTCAGGAACCTCATTGAAATGCCTGAAGACCCTCAGGTCATTTATTTTTTACTTTTAGGCTGCATAAAGGGAGGGACGATATTTGGAAATGTTTTGGGTGATGAGATGACTTTTAATTTGAGCTGAGGCCCAGGAGTGAGTCAGTATAGGTTTATTGTAAAACAATATTGGAAAACATTAAAACATTATTGCATGTTTATATTTTGGTCATTGTGTAACATCATACTCCGATGTTTCACTCGAAAAATAATAAAATTGCTTACAACTGCCCCGTTGGTCTGGTGGTGGCGAGCGCGACTGCTGGGCGGTGGGTCCTGGGCTCGATTCCATTAGGAATTTCTTAGAAACAGCCCGGAGTTTGGAAGATAGTGGTTTTATACCCCCGTGCCTCGGAAAGCCGTTGGTCCTACGCCTGATCTCTCCCCGGTTGTGTCGGATTGCCGTCCCAGGACTATGAGAATAAAGGAGCAGCAGAGAGTGCACCTGTGTTTACGCACACACTTGTGCACTATAATATCTCCTGCGTACCTGGCTAATCTCCGTTGAGATTGGCCACCGTGCGTGACCGAAATCGGTCGAGAGGCTATTATTATTATTAATAAAATTGCTTGCAGTAATATTATAGCCAAATATTAAATCTATCTTGGTAACAAAACAACGAAGAATGTCAGGTATGTCGCATCACTGGATGGCTAAGATGTGAAACTTCGGGTTTTCTTCACGATCCGACATAGTTTAGGTAGGTGTGGGCACTGTTGTGGGTACACGAACGAAAAGATAATTTGAATTTAAAGTAAATTTAATAAACTAGCGATTATCAACCGAAACGCACACGTGCGTCGGAAACAAATACGTGCGTACGGTACTGAGTGTTTACCAAGACTGTCAGAGGTCGACTGCAGACTGTTGCAACACTCAGGTCCCTCCACCAGTCCTCGCTGCATCCCCTCCACCGACTATCGTGTCCAAGCGGTAGGGCTCGCTTGCGTTTCCGATCATATAATTATACATTTACCAAACAAATTATTAGATGGCGCTGTCCGTACTGTGGTGCCATCTATCCACGACAGGTACAATCGTAGTTTATTTATAACAATTATTTACTGTAACTAGGTCTCCAAGGAACACTGCATCGCCATGGTACAGTGCAAGGTCCTGAAGCAGTTGTCTATCTTGGAGCAGAAGCGCTCTGATGACGAAGACATCATGAATGACATGGAATTCCTCAGCGAACGCCTGCAGACTTCGGTGCAAGACCTCAGCTCATTCGACCAGTACGCTACCGAAATCAAGAGTGGCCGGTATGTGTTTTGACGCTTATGTTTTTCATTTTTAGATGGTACATACATCTTTTGAATGTTTGATATAAGATTCAGGCGGTTTTTTTCATTCAGTTAATGGCTTACTTTCTATTGGTAAGAGGAATCAGACTTTATCCCCACCTCCACCCCCAGTAGGCCAGAAGGCCTCACCAGCGTTTACGTTCCGTTTATGCCGCATATTTTGACACTACTAGAATCATGAAATTTGGCAAGAAGCCATGTCATGTAGCACAAGTACAGGAAAAATTCCGAAATTCGTAAATTTGTAGTTACATACCTACAATTTTGTACGGAACCCCTCGGTGCGCGAGTCCGACTCGCACTTGATCGGCTTTTCAAACTATAACAGCTTTGTAGCAACGAATACATCATCAGAGAAGATCAATACTTATTAAAGATAACATTTCTAGTCTGGAATGGTCGCCGGTGCACAAGTCAGCTAAGTTCTGGCGTGAGAACGCAGCCCGACTCAACGAACGCGGTCAGGAGTTGCTGCGTACATTGGTTCACCTGCTGGAGACGAGCACTGACCCCGTCGTACTAGCCGTGGCCTGCTATGACATCGGCGAGTACGTGCGTCACTACCCCAGGGGCAAACAGTACGTAGTTATTTATTTTTACTGTAGTTTTTGTGTACCTTGTAATTCATATGTACTTTCTGAGTTTATCTTGGGCTTCACTGACATTGGTGAAGGAAAACATCAAAAGGAAACCTGAACTTTTAATAATATTGGAATCTACCAAGAATAATCCATTGTACACACGGCTACACATCAAGCTATGCAAAACCAGTATTGGCTGACCGTTCATTGTGAGAAAATATCATACAAAGTGAGGCCAAGACAAAATGGTTTTGTATAGCTTGACGTGTAGCCGTGTGTACAGACGCCAGCACATCAAGCTACCCGAAACTGTCAAATTTTCCCGATCAAGTTTGAACCTTAATGCTTTAGCGATAAAGTTGAAAATCTACTAAAGAAATTTGACAGATTGTAGTAGCTTGATATGCTGGCGTCTGTGCTTTAGTTTGTTATAACGTTATATTGTCAACAGCGTTATCGAGCAGTTGGGCGGCAAACAACGCGTTATGTTCCTCCTCAGCCACGATGACCCTAACGTGCGCTATGAGGCTTTGCTCGCTGTCCAGAAACTGATGGTTCACAACTGGTATGTAAACAGTTTTAATTTGTATTATTTAAGGTACGGGAAGTCTGTGGTCTGCCAATGCGTGGTCAGCTCCTGTTGGAAATGTATAGCTTGGTGTAGGATTGATGAGGAAGTGGACGAGGATGAGGAATATAGAACCTGTGATTTCAAACTGAAGCTTAAATAAAAGAATGATCGCAAATGGACCCTTCGATTAAAAAAAATAAAAATAATTAATAGTAAAAAAATCACAACAGGGAGGTTGAATTTAATTAAAGGACAATGCCCATGGATGTATAGAATCCCGTACCATGCTACATCAAAGTTAAAGTTTGGTTTTTATAGACTACACTTATCATATATTAACTCCTACAAAAGTTCTTTTTGTAAACAAAACCCGGGTATCGGAGATTTAGAAAAAATCGAAATGACCTAAACACTAGGTACTTTATTTTGTTTGACATGTCATAAACGAACGGCCATTATTGCTCTAAAAAAATATAATCGTTTAAGTAAAAATTCTATTCTATTCTAGTTATTTTTAATTAATGTAGAATCGGAAAAGTATAATTTTTTTACATGTGTTTTGAAAGATGTGATCATGAAACTTTTAAAATTCAAGGTTATATTAATCATATCATTTGAAACGGAACGTCATGTAAAGGGAATACAATATCAACACTTTTTACTTAAAATTAAATTCCCTGTTCAAAAATCAAATCCCCGACGCGTAATGTCGTAAACAATTATGAAAATGATTGCTATAATATTTTGATCTTGATGCATGAGACTTTTTGGTACGACTTTTGGTCATTCTTCTTTACTTTGATTTCACAACACATAACATAACACTTCTTCAATTAATTCCTCTTAATTAATGAGGAAGTGGAATATTTTATGCCAAATTTTGGTAACTATCGCATTATGAGAATGGGCAAGAGGAATCCTCATCGACCCTATACTCCGTTCAACTGATTTTAACTTCTATTCCGTAGGTGTAAGGATGGCATTAAAAGAAAAAAGTGATTACAATACCAACTGTTTACTACAGATGTCATTATTGTCATGCCACCATCGCAATAGAATTCAAAATCGGTTGAACAGACTGTTAAAAAGGTTTATTTAAATGTCTAATTATTAGTGTTAAACATGTAAGCGTTAACCGATTCCTTCGGTAAATAAATCCGTGATGTAATACTTCATAGATGAAGGTTATCTTAATTATGTGGACCAGTCGAGAGTAGATTGTTGAACGAATAACGCGATGATAAGTTACCATGTCGAGCTGGGGATATGAACAGGTCATGTGTTGTAAGTGAAAATATATCATATTGGTCCGCTGTTTGGGCTTATCACGACGTATCAATGCGATAAGCTGATTACATAATGACTATGTCAAAGCCTTATCTAGTAAACTGTATACATAGCGTCATTGTGTTTTTGCCAGCTTAGACCTTGTAAAAAGTATTAAATCACCATTGCCATATTCAAATTTTATTTATGTTTGAAATTGACGTTATTTCAAGTTAAACAAATATCAACTTTATTTTAATGGGAATATAGTTGATTTCAGAGTGACTAACACTATTGAAAAAGTTATAAAAATGTTTGAAGTAGTAGCGTAAACTGAACTTTATTTTGTAGGAATTAAAGTTGTTTTTCCATTTGTTTGTTGTTGTTTTCTTTGGCGAATTTGTCGCGAATTCTGATTATTTATATACGTTTTTCTGTTTTTCAGGGAGTACCTCGGCAAGCAACTTGAGAAAGAACAAATCGACAAGCAGGCGGGCACGGTCGTCGGAGCTAAGGCTTAAACATGTTATTAATGTGCCTCCGTTCCACTGTGACACTTATACCTGTATCCTCTGTAAAAAATATATGAAAAATGTAATTAGAGTGTATCTATGTAGCTATGTAAAACAATAAAATAACACCAAATTAAAACGTTTAATGGAAACATTCCTTTAAGGGTTTATTACATAACAGATTTCATAAATGAATGTGTATATTCAATCATTTGAAATTAATAGAAATTTAGTGGTTTGCCATGTGATAACTAACTTACATCAGTATTGTGAATAAAGTTCGTCATAATTATGTTGATTACGAGTTTTATTTTAGTTTCGAGAAGAAACCGTAAAAAGAATACAAAGATTTTGGTAAATAAACTATGGAATAAGGGCGCGTTCACATATACGTACATTTTTACAGGATCCTTTTTAACGGATCCATCGCTACTGGAGATAGTATTCACACAGCATTTATAGGATCCTTTTTAACGGATCCGTCGCTACTGGAGATAGTATTCACACAGGACTGATTTTAAAAGAGATCGGATCAGTATACTGGATCCGAAATACTGTATTATGTGTGAACTGGCTCATACAACTACATACGCTAATAACATATACGTTTAAACGGACCTGTAAAACGGATTGCTGCTTATTTTGTCGGATCGGTATTTTGTACTGGATCCGGAATACTGTATTATGTGTGAACTCGCTCATACAACTACATATGCTAATAACATACACGTTTTAACGGACCTGTAAAACGGACGTTAAATGTGAACGCGCCCTTAGTACGTATAGTTCATGCGGCACAAAATGGTGGTACGGTAAAAGTTTGTCCTATCCTCTATATAGGGCTGGCGCTCACTGCCGGCACGGCACGGCATGATGGCATGGCAAAGGATTTTATTACTAATCAAGTTATTTTGAATCTTATTGCAATGAGTTTAGAGTTCATGTTACTTTATTTCGATACCACGATGCCGCGACGTGCCGCGGGATGCTGTGGCATGACGCGACGCGCCGTGGCATGACGTGACGCGCCACGGCATGACTCGTCATGCCGCGGGATGCTGCGGCATGAGGAGTCATGCCGTTTCATTCCACGGGTTGCCGCGGCACGCCATTGCATCTCGCGAGACTCATTTGTCTCTCTTCATCTTCAGCTAGAAGTGCTATTATTACTAAATTCCAGTCAAATCTCTTCCAGCATACCTGAGATAGGACAATTATAGATGTCCTATCTCAGGTATGCTGGAAGAGATTTCTGATGAAATAAGCATCACCTATTTTTTCTGTTCTGTTTTTCATTGTCTGTTTATATATGTGTGTATATAAATGGTAAAATAAATAAATAAAAATAAATGCCGTGGAAGTCCGTTCCTTGCGAAGCATGTGTGGTGTGACTATGAACGATAGGCTAAGGAATCTATATTTATAAAATTCAAAGTCCTGACTGACTGACTGACTGACTGACTGATAGATCAACGCACAGCCTAAACCGCTGGTCCTAGAGACATGAAATTTGGAGGGTGTGTTCTTCGTGAAGAGTGGGCATCCACTAAGAAAGGATTTTTCGAAATTCCACCCCTAAGAGGGTGAAAAGGGGGGAATTCGTTTGTATGAAAAATCTTATTCCTTGAGTTAATAAACTTGAAACTTGGTACGACTACTTATCTAAATAAATTATGAAGATTGTTAGTTTTTTTTTTTCTAAACTACCCCCTAATAAGGGATTGGGGGTTTCAAAGTTTGTATGGAAGAATTTTAGCGCGCAGTCCGATTTACTCGAAACTCAGTATTTATACCTAATATTGAAAGTAAAGAATAATGTGTATCAGGGTTTTTTGAAAATCTACCCCTAACGGGCTGAAATGGGGTAGTAAATTTTTCAGGGGAGGATTTTACGGCATGGCTTGATTAACTCGAAAATTAGTATAAATAATCTTAGAGTCAAGTTATGAATACATCCCAAACGATTTTTTTTTAATTCCACCCCTGTGGGGGTGAAAAGCTGGGATACAGTTTATATGAAAAATCTTCTTCATTAGGTTAATAAACTTGAAACTTTACAAGAATACTCGCCTAAGTAAGTAATAAAGTTTATCGTTATAAGTTTTTCAAAACTACCCCTCAAAGGGGGATATAGGGGTGTTGAAGATTGTTTGGAATAATTTGAATGCGCGGTCCGATTAACTCGAAACTCAATATTAATACTTAAAACCAAAAATATTTTTCGAAAATCTACCCCTAACTGGTTGAAAAGGGGTAGTTAATTTTACAAGGGAGGATCATAATGCGTGGCTTGATTAACTCGAAAATTGGTAGAAATAATCTTTGAATCATGTTATGAATAATCCCAAACGATTTTTCAAAATTCCACCCCTGTGGGGGTGAAAAGCGGGGATACAGTTTATATGAAAAATCTTCTTCATTAGGTTAATAAACTTGAAACTTTACAAGAATATTCGCCTAAGTAAGTAATAAAGTTTATCGTTATAAGTTTTTCAAAACTACCCCTCAAAGGGGGATATAGGGGTGTTGAAGTAGGTGTGGAATAATTTGAATGCGACTCCGATTAACTTGAAACTCAGTGTTTATACTTAAGACCAAAAATAAAGAGTAACATGTATCAGGGTTTTTCGAAAATCTACCCCTAACGGGTTGAAAAGGGGTAGTTAATTTTACAAGGAAGGATTATAATATAATGCGTGGCTTGATTAACTCGAAAATTGGTAGAAATGATCTTTGAATCAAGTTACGAATAATCCCAAACGATTTTTCAAAATTCCACCCCTGTGGGGGTGAAAAGCGGGGAATACAGTTTATATGAAAAATTTTATTCATTTAGTTAATATACTTGAAACTTGGCAAGAATATTTGCCTAAGTAAGTAATAAAGTTTATCGTTATAAGTTTTTCAAAACTACCCCTCAAAGGGGGATATAGGGGTGTTGAAGTTTGTGTGGAATAATTTGAATGCGCGGTCCGATTAACTTGAAACTCAGTGTTTATACTTAGGACCAAAAATAAAGAGTAACATGTATCAAGGTTTTTCGAAAATCTACCCTGTGGGGGTGAAAAGCGGGGAATACAGTTTAAATGAAAAATCTTATTCATTTAGTTATTAAACTTGAAACTTGGCACAAATATTTGCCTAAGTAAGTAATATAGTTTATCATTATAAGTAATTCAAAACTACCCCTCAAAGGGGGATATAGGGGTGTTAAGTTTGTGTGGAAGAAATTGAATGCGCGGTCCGAGTAACTTGAAACTCAGTATTGATACTTTTGACGGAAAATAATTTAATAAGTATGTAAAGTTGTCGAAAATTTACCACTGACGGGACAAAAAGGGGTAATTCAGTTTTTAATGAGAGGATTTGAACTTGAAACTGTATGTTACATTTTCACGCCTAAACCACTGAACTTCTGATTTGGCATAGAGAGAGATGGCATCCTGGGGAAGCACACACATTTTATCCTGTTAGCACGTTCCCGTGGGATAATTTCCGACATCCACGCGGGCGAAGCCGCGGGCAGAAGCTAGTGATGTAATAAATAACACAACGGTACGGTTTAAAAGAAGACTCTTTTCAATCTTAGTCACTACGACTAAGATTGAAAAGAGTACGGTTTGATCATGTTGAGAGGCGGAATGAAAGGCGACTAACAAAAAGTCTTTACAAGGGAAGGGATGCTGGGAGGACATAATAGTGACCTTATTGGTGATGTTCTTAAGAAAGGTCAGGTGCGTAGTACTCGCAACCAGCGTGCGTGTTTGAGCAGATGTAGCCCTCCCGCTCTGGGTGGAGCAGAAGGGAGTGTCAGACTCTTACTGACTAAAACCCACCCGTGTTCCTTCCTTAGCCCTTTATGTTCCAGGGCAGCGGTAACCCTTTCGGACGACCCCGCTACCCTGGCAGGCTTCGGCCCTATCGGGCCCCGTCACTCATGCTGACATCTCTTTGAGGCGCGCGTGGAACACATACACGCCGTCCGGCACGGGCCTGGTCCTGATCGGACGGTGAGTTACCCATTACCTACTCTCCGCCCGCAGGCCCGGAGAATTGCCCCTCAGGTTGCGTTCTGTAGTTTCTGTCTACCCCCATAGGAAGAAAGCGTAAGTTTATCTAATCATATTGTATCTCTACGTCTAATATAATCTAAAAATATGTATCTAACTACGTTGAATACTGTAGTAAAAAAGTTTTTAACAAAAAAATTAAACCGCCGAAAAACTGAAAAGCAAAAAATAATAGACCTTTTTTATTTAACCTTAATAACTAAGTTTTTACACGAATGTAAGTACTTATACCTAAATAATGTTGAGTCTGCGCCAAACAATCAATAAACAAAGATCACTCAATAAATTACCCCTATTTTCCCACCCTTAGGATTGGATTTTTTTTCCAAATTTATATGGGACCAACTTTGGGGTAACATCACATGTCTAATTAGATCAACACTGATGTATCAGTATTTACGGTTTCAGGTAAACGGTGGATTGTGGAGTGGTGGTTGTCTGAAACAGTTCGTGACAAAAGTTCGCAATCTATTCATCTAAATAAAAAAAAAAGTGTCTGTTTGTAAAGTCAAAATAACAACTGTAGAAAGTATATAACAAACAACAACAACATACTTATAACATAGCACAATTTTTTAAAATGTTGTCTGTTTGTTCCGGCTAATCTCTGAAACAGCTGGACCGATATTGATGAAATTTGGTATGGGATACTTTGTACCCTGGAGGAATTTTATCGCCAAACTCAACTTCCAAACTCCGGACTTTTTCTAACTCCCAATGGAAAAACCAAAAATCACTTTGCCCGACCTGGGATTCGAACCCAGAACCCCACGTTCAGCAGTTGCGCTTGCGACCACGAGACCAACATAGAAAGAAAATGCATTTATTTGCGGCAAACATGACGCATAAAAAACAACATAAACACACACAAAAAAAAAAAAAACAAGTTGGGGGTAAACATGCGGCACATTCACGCAAAACGGCCGTCGCATAATGCTAAGACCCTATACCAGGCAGAGCCTCAGCGCTGGTTTTCAGCGGCAGCCGGCCCTACGGGGCAGTCGGTTGAGTACAGTAAAAGCTCTTTATTCGCGGGGTATATGTTCCATAAATATGCCGCGAATACAGAAACCGTGAATACGGAATGGCAATTTATATGGGATTATAGGGGATACGTTCCTCGGTGACAAAATAAAAAAAAAAACAAATATATTAAAAAATCAATTTAATTGAAGTTTTTGACCTTATTGATTAATTATTATCTTCAGGCTTAGGCAATGGTTTAAAGAATTTAGTAATTTTTTCTTGCTTGACTTTATTAATTGAGTAATAAGGTTGCTTTTTGCTTTCATTCTGTTTGTTTACATTCTCAAAAACACCGATCGCGGCGAAAGTCCGAACCAACACAGCGGCGATATCATTTAACAACATACTTTAGGCAAGTGTTTTAATAAGGTCTATTTTACTTTTTTAGTAGTCCATTTGACGGCGTTTACCTACAAAGGATATTGGGTTGGATACCTATTGGAATGATTTTTATCATTATGTACTGATTAGATCCGCGAATAAAGAAATCTTTAGCCGCGAATATAGGAATTGAGTCGCATTTTTTTAATCCGCGAATAGTGAAAACGCGAATGAAGGAAGCGCGAATAAGGAGCTTTTACTGTATACTAAGACTTGTCATGAAAAGAAAACCCACTCATTTAAAAAAAATATATTTATGAAGGTATTTTTGTAAGTTTTTTATTTATAATTCAATAATTTTAATAGTATTTTTTTAACATTGTTCCGTTCAACCAAAGCACCTGCCGTCTAATCTCTTCACCACCCTTGGTTGACTGGTAGAGAATACCTAAGGCATTAAGCCCGCCTTTGTACCTTTTTTGTATGCGAATCGATTAAATAAATAATTTCTCTGATCTAAAAAGGCCTTACCCCCCCGATACCCACCTTCAACAGCTATATATCACCCAGCCTCCCTAAACTTTAATGCTACAGATTAACTACCAACTATTCATAGACAATAGATTTACATTAACCGACAATTCAGTGAAATTGAGATAAGAGCCGCTAAACGGAGGGATTACAGGGGTATGAATATAATATATCTTATTTGTATCCGTGCGGCCTCGCTCAGTGGGGTGCATATCAATTTTGGCATACCTTGAATATTACATGTAATATTAGAGGACATTTTATGATTTTAGAAAGTATTGTCTGGACAATAAGAGTAGGGGATGACCAAAGAAACGTTGGATGGACTGTGTGAATGATGATATTGTTGCGCGCCACAATTAATGCCTGATACATGGTGACATTAGTTACCACTAGCGCCATCAAGAAGTAGAACTAATAGAGTCACTAGCGCCATCTATTATCGAATAGCAGAACTAATAGTCACCAGCGCCATCTATTATTGAGTAGAAATTTCGATGCTAGAACTTTCTAGAACTATCGACATCTGGTCAGTCGGGGCCGGTATGTACTCGAACATTCTAGATGTTTCTACGATAGAAGGTTCTAGAACTATCTGCGGCACTATATAAGGCCGGGATCAGCCACGATAGACTCGAACCCGATGACCCCATAACCCTCCTCCAGGAGAGCGATAGGGCAACCAGTACAGTATACAAACAGAAACAACCGACATTCCGACCTCGCCGCCGAGGTCCCTCGCGACGTCCCCAAGTAAATTCTCCCCCCCGACCCTTGCCCGCTGAAGTGCCAGCCCGCGCCGTAGCTGAGCCTGTAGCTTTAAATTCCCCGACTGAGACCTCTGAGTTTGTTTCGGCCTTTCTGCTCAGAGATAGTCCTAGGAAACGCCGCGCTCATCAAAGCATTAATATTAATCCGATCCAGCCTGTCCCCTTGCTGCCCTCTCCCAGCGACGCCCTAAGCCGAGGTTCGTACCCCACAGGGGGTGCCCTTAGCGTGCAGTCGCTTAGCTTTAATCTAGATATAGCCCTGGCTGGAGGCTTTAAGAATTCTTAAGGCAACCACAGGATAGTCCGGTTAAGTAGTCACGACCTCTCAAGGTCAACTACGAGATGCCATATTATAAAAAAAAAAAAAAAAAAACGATAGACTCAGACTTGGATCAACGATACAAGCGAATACATCGAAAGCGATCTTCAAGTGCGACTTAAGAGCGATTGTGTTTTATAATTAGTGTGTTTGAGTTGTTATTAGTGTTGTTTAATTAAAGTGTAACTTTTGGTAATTTATATCGGCAGTTTTTATTGTCACGAACCCGAAGCTCGTAACAATATGGTTAGAGTTATGGTGACTGCCGAGATGACAACTAATAGAGAAGTATGGAAGAAAAAGACATGTTGCGACGACCGCAAATAAATTGGAGTAACGGCAGGAGAATGATGATATCTTCTTTATGTACAGACGCCAGCACATCAAGCTACTACAATCTGTCAAATTTCTTTAATAGATTTTCAACTTTATCGCTAAAACTTTAAGGTTCAAGATTGATTGGGAAAATTTTACAGTTTCGGGTAGCTTGACCTGCAGCTGGCGTCTGTACCTATAACCAAGATTACTTTGCTTTTGCAAGATTACTTTGCAATTACTTTGCCTGAGTAGCGGTCTTATTCTGTTACAACAATCTTGCAATTGTAGGTAAATACATACATAATCAACCTGTACCTAACATTCCCACTGCTGGGACACAGGCCTCTTACATGTGAGAGGGAGTGGGCCGTAAAAAAAAGGAAATGCCTGTTTGTATATTCCCGTCCCCTGAACTTCTACAGAACGTCTAAATCAATGCACTTCCATTAAATGGCAAAGGTGCATCAACCGTAATAGCCAAAAAAAAACATCGATTAACAAACTTTTCATAGGTAAAGACTAATTATCTCGCGGGCCGCACAAACTCATCATCATCAGCATATAATGTTCCCACTGCTGGGACACTGGCCTCCTCTCTGTGAGAGGAAGGGGCCTGTAGTGTTCGTACTAACACATTAGCTCGTTACGTCACCAGTAGCCAGGCTCGCACAAGACTTTCCTGTATATCTGTGACTTTCCCCCACTGCCCGTGCACCCGAGGCAAGTATACAAACACTACAGGGGCCGTAATCCACCATGCGGGTCCAGTGCGGGTTGGTAGATGTCGCATGCCTTCGAATATTTGGTCCTATGACATGCCGGTTTCCTCACGATGTTTACCTTCACCGTTTTTGAGAGCGGTAGTGATGAAATTATTTACACAAAGTAAAGGACCTGCCAGGGTTCGAACCCATGACCTACAACGCGTAAGGCGGGGCTTGCCACTGTGCCACCACTGTTCATGAAGAAACAAAATTTCTTTTTCGCACCATCTTGCCATATCAGCGGTCGTTACAGTCATGATAATGATATTTATTTGTACCTCTTTACTGAAACTTCACTGGATAGGAATAGAATTAAGTTAGGAGAGTTTTTTTTTTTTTTGTTATTTAATGTCCCCTTCTTCACGAGACGGTTTTTAATCGGTCCTGCTTATGTCCAGCCTTCATTGATATTCTACGGAAAGAATAGCGTTGTGGTTTCAATAAATTAAGTAAGAGAGTGGTGCTAAACATTTTTTTAGTTATGTATTTTTGAGGTGTACAATAAAATATCTTCTTCTATATCTATTTACTTATAATAAATCTGTAGAAGTGAAATTTCTGTACATTGAAAATATCAAAAAATAAATGGCAGGGGGTGTTACTAGACCGACACCAAACCCCAAAATGTGATTAAAAAAATTTTTGTTTGTCTGTCTGTCTGTCTGTCTGTTTGTTCAGGCATCACGCAAAAACTACCGGTTCGATTACGACGAAACTTGGTATAATTATTCTTTAATATCCTGGGCACCACACTGGATACTTTTTATCCCGGAAAAGTATATACAATAAAAAACAAACTTAATTTTGCGGTTCGATCCCTAGACCCGATACTGTGCCAACCGCAAATAATAAGTTTGTCGTAGGTTAGGTCACCCGCAGTGGAGTTCATTTTTATTCCTTTTAGTTTTTAGAGTTATTTAGGTTTATTTTTATATAAGTCGTCGGTATAGACTTTAATTTTAAAGTATAGGTAGTATATTTGATAGTGTACGTAGTGACCGTAGGTTATTTTATAATACTGTTAGGTAGGATTAGTCATTCGTATAGATATTAGTTTTTAGGATTTTGCTTATTTATTGAGTTTAGATTAGTTATCATCAGAAATAGCTTTATTTAGGTAGGTATAGGTATTTAATTTTCTGTTATTGTTTATTTTTTTTTAAATTAGGTAGGTATACTTAGTTAAAGATATCATATAGGTACCCTCTTAATCACCACTAATGAGACACAATTGTTCTCTATTGTAATTAGCCACAAAGGGTCCACGAGATAGATGGCATTCTGGGGAAGCACATACATTTTATCCTGTTAGCACGTTCCCGTGGGTAAATTTCCGACATCCACGCGGGCGAAGCCGCGGGCAGAAGCTAGTATATAAATAATAATGAATAACTTGTAGGTCGTAGGTTCGAACGCAAACAGGCGGCTTTACTTTGTGTAAATTATTTCATCACCGCTTTCAAAAACGGTGAAGGAAAACATTGTGAGGAAACCGGCATGTCCTAGAAAAAAAAAATCGAAGACATGTGACATCTACAAACCCCTACTCGGCCCGCCTGGTGGATTACGGCCCACTCCTTCTCATCGAGAGGAGGTCTGTAGGTCTGTGTCCCAAGTCCCAACAGTGGGAATATTATAGGCTGATACAAATTATTGTGTTGTGGCAGCGAGTTGCCGTGTCGAACATACCGCTGTTAACCCCGCGATGATTTGTGTTTTTTTTTTGTTAAAATCAAAATATTTTATTTCACATCATAAACCAACATGGGCACTTATGAAACGTCAGAAGCTAGGTGCACGGTTCCAATTGGTCGTTTCCTATGGAAAAGAGTCGGCCAGAAACTCCACGGTTACTTTTTTTTTTTTTAATAGTTGGCTTTTATAATGTTTTCAAATTACAGTAGGTATGGGAGGACAGCGTAGGCCTGTCAACAAGTAGTACTTGATAAAATAAGCAATCACCTAACCATAAACCTTACGTTACCTACTTTATGTTTTTAATAAAAAGCGATAAAGAAAAAGTTAGTTATTAATAAAAAATATTTTCTCACCACAATATTTAAAAGTTAACAAGTAGGTACTGCATAGTGATAAGCTATTAATACACGTTACAATATTTTGGAAGGCTGGTGCCTAAGCTGGGCCGAAACCTGTGTTTCAGGACACCAGCACCCTAATTACCTAACACACAATCAATCTTAATCGGTTTCATTTTGACAGTTCAACAACATTCATTGCGTTATTTACGTGTTGAGAAATTTTTTCGAACTTATGAAGCAATGGGTTAGAAATTTGCTTCAAAATTATTCTGATTCCGATTGATTGTGTGTTACGCAATTAGGGTGCAGGTCTCCACCCCGGTGAACAATGTCTGGGTGTACTAAAGCGTTACACCATATACTTACTTATTATGCGGCGAGTACAGCGTTTTAGAAAGTAGTGCAATTGTGTACGAGAGTGAGTGTGTGGTGTACGAGATGTGATTATGTATGTGTGTGCTGTGGGTGATTTTTAGTACGTGTAATTTTCTTTATTTTATGATCTGGCAGTTAAGTAAACATTTCTCTCTGACTGACCCTTAACCGTTGCGCTATAACGCTTTTGAACATGGCAGTGTTGAAATCTCTTATTATAACCATTGCTTATGAAATCCTATAATAATCTTCATAGATCACGTAGTTGTATCAGTCTACAAAACATGTCATTTGGCAGACCACGCTCAAAAAATGAGCTGCCTCTTCTATCAATTTTACTTCTGTGAAGAAGATGTTTTTCGCCATTCAGCGACAGCAATACACAGTAAGTCACCTGCTCGCTGTAAATTAATAAAGAGTGCAATAAACCTTATTTATTTGACTATTAAGTTACTTTTTAGAGTTCCGTACCGAAATGGTGCCAACGGAACCCAATTACTAAGCCTATGCTGTCCGTCCGTCTGTCTGCCAGCGGGCTGTATCTCACGAACCGTAACAGGTAGACAGTTGAAATTTTCATTGAGCGTGTATTTCTATTGCCGCTAAGTATATCAACAAATAATAAAAATAAAATAAAGTTTAAAATTAAAGCATACAGGAATCGTGTTTTTTTCGGCCTTTTTTGCAGCGGACTGTATCTCATGAACCGTAAGTGGACAGTCGAAAATTTCACAGAGTGTGTATTTCTATGCCGCTATAACAAAAAGTAATAAAAATAAAACAACGTTAATAAAAGTTAAAGAAACGTGTTTTTTTCTTTGTGTTTGGCCTTGTGGTACAGCACCCTTCGTGTGCGAGTCCGACTCGCACTTGGCTGGTTTACAAGTTTTTATTTAACAATGCTTGCAACGTTTTTATTTGGGAATGTTTTGAGAACAAAGCAAGAAAAGTTCAGAGATTCGTGCTATCTAAAGTCATGATACGAAGTTTTTGGAACCCAGTAACTTGGAGGCCATTATATTTTTTGTGGAAAGTAAAGACCGACACAGATGGCGAGCTGTGGGGTAATTGAGTAACACTAACAGTAGGAATGTACTGTACTGTTTGCAGACGATAGCACAGTAATAATAAAATGTGACAAACCAAATGACTATGAAGATGAAATCAATCAAACGTTAAGTACAGACGCCAGCAGGTCAAGCTACCCGAAACTGTCAAATTTTCCCAATCCACCTTGAATCTTAATGCTTTAATGATAAAGTTGAAAATCTATTAAAGAAATTTGACAGATTGTAGTAGCTTGATGTGCTGGCGTCTGTACAATAATTCAATAGTTAATAAACAATAATCTTAAAATGAATATGGACAAAACAAAAATAATGCACTTTCGCCAAAGAACTCAACCTACAATATTAATGTTAATTACGATGGACAGAGATTACAGTCTGTTATAATTACCAAATTTATGGGCATTGATATAGATTACAATTTGTCATGGAAAACACATGTAGGAAATCTCTGTAAAAGAATTAATAAATCCTCATTCGCTCTCTACAAACTGTCCAAAATTGCCAACAAATAACCCGTCTTAACGGCATATCACGGACGTGTTGCACGTACCTATATTAAGATATATTAAGGTGTAATATTCTTGGGCTTTTGATTTTGTTTTTTTTTGTTTGAAATGTGAATTGGTCGGGAGTGTTCTTAACTATTAGTATTAGCTTAGTTTGATGAAAATCGGTCCAAGATGGCCGCCGCCACAAAATGGCGGATTACATATTATTATACAATACAATCTTCCCGACATCAGTCGTGGGGCAATTGCCCGCCAGACACAACACCCGTCTGGTCGGAGGATCCTCCCTTTTCTATAGAGTATGAGTAAAGTTTACACCCTGTTCCTCATACCTCTAAACTGGTGGCCCCGAACACTATAATATCTCCCGCGCCGAAGGACGCTGAGATTGATCGCCGAAATTCGATCTGGAAGACTTTATTAGAATATTTGACTACTAGAGACATGTACAGACGCCAGCAGGACAAGCTACCCGAAACTGTCAAATTTTCCCAATCAACCGTGAACCTTAGTACCTACTTTAGCGATAAAGTTGAATATCTATTAAAGAAATTTGACAGATTGTAGTAGCTTGATGTGCTGGCGTCTGTACCAAGAAACTCTGTGTTATATTCAACAATCAGTCTTACTGACTTAGCTACCCCAATAGCAGCTGTTCTCAGCACCCTAATCGCGTAAGACACTACCAATCATGTTCTGAATATTTTTGAAGTACATATATTGCTAATCCATTGCTTCATATGTTCAAAAAAGTTTTCTGCTCAACAACTTTAATAACGCAATGAATATAATTGAACTGTCAAAAACAATGCCGAAAGCCATGGTTACTAATAGAGGGTTACGGAATTAAGTATCCGGCAGGTCATCCGTCCATCCCCTAGAAATCTTAGCTTATAATCTAGGCTCAAAACGTTTATATTATGATAACGATAATATAAAAATAATTTGATACTAGGTATCTACCATACACAATTTCCGGTGCCAATTTTTATAAATGACTTAATTATGCTATTTCCGGTAGATTATTCTCGAAATATCCATGGGTATTCTGTTAACGGGCCTATGATGGAGTATTATTTAGGTTTATGTGCATCTAGAGCTGGATCTAGCCTTGAAATACTCGTAGGTTGTGCAACCAAACATTTATTATAACTACACAAATGATAAACATATGCAGAAAAACTTGATTGTTTTCAATTCGATTAGCAGGCCAATTCCCGTAATTCAAAACGATCAAAATCTAAAATCTATACGCTATACAATAGGGTAGTTTCCTGGGTAAAAAAAATATTATTATATTTAGTCCGTCAGTTAGATTATCGAAAAATAATGGACACGTATTTTTTCTTTTGTCAATCAAACAAAAAATGACAAAGATAAAACGCGTCAAAATTTGGGAGGCCCCCCTCCCAAATTTTGACGCGTTTTATCTTCGGTCGTGACGTCACGCCATGCTAAAAAGAGTAGCAAGGCAAGGCAGGCAAGTGACGCCACGCGGAACTTTAACGGGCCATATCTTCATCATTTTTTATATAATTGACTAAAGAAAAAATACGGGTCCAATATTTTTTGATAATCTAACTGACGGACTAATTAGATTTTTTTAGGAAACTAGCCTATATTTGACAGATTGTGACTGTGATTAGAAATGCGAATGTTCTTAAAATTAAAGGAATTGCCCTCTGTTGTACCGATTTCAGCTGTTACATCATATAAATATTAATTAGTGGCAACACCAACATAGGTATTGTTTTTTCTCTTTAGTCCACTTTTTTCTGCCGACTCCTGCGCATCTGGGGGATAATAATTCTTCAACCGTGAACCGTCCACCTCCATATTGACTGCAATTTCGTTCGCAATTACGACACAATTAGAATGTTTACAAACCATAAAATAACTTTTCAATAAACAATTTAAAAACATAATATAAAAACTGAATAAAGTTTGCGTTAAATATTTTGTTAAATTCCATTGAAGAGTGTGGTTCATTGGACAATGGCTGAGCAGATTGCTATCGTTTATAGTTTTCTGTTAGTATATTTGTTTTGCTTCAGTTGTGTTTCAGAAAAGGTGAGTGGCGAGGTTATCTTTAATACAGGTTACTATACCCTGTCCATTAGGTTAACCGTTTTTTGACAGCTGTCTTAGAGCGTACATATATTCGAATCGAATAAAAGTTAACTTTAAAATGCGTAGGTAATAGAACAAATATATAAACTGCCTTATCTTATTGAATTATCTTATTTATGGCTACTTACAGACATTATAATACCGTACGTGTATCAATCAATGTATTGTGTGTTGCTGCAATCACTAGTTCCATCTGTCAAAAAACGGTTTATCTAATGGACAGGGTATAGTTCCTTCATCAGAATCAGATCGGAATGTCGGGCCACAAAAGGGATGAATGAATGAATAATAATCAACCTAATAATGTTCCCACTGATGGGACGCAGGCCTCCTCTCCTTGAGAGGGATATACCTGTAACCTATCACGCGGTCCCAGTGCGGGTTGGTAGATGTCACATGTCTTTGAATTTTTGGTACTAGGGCATGCCGGTTTCCTCACGATGTTTTCATGTTTGATGTTTTTCAAGAGGGATGCTTGAAAGGCAATTGCATGCAGCTGAGATAATAATGCTAAGAGGAAGGTGTTGTGCTTCACGAATGGATAGAATACGAAATGAGTACATAAGAGGATTTCTGAAAGTGGCACCGGTAACTGTAAAGTTGTGTGGGAATCGATTGTCATGGTATGGGCATGTGATGCGGAGGAATGAGGAAAATGTCGTGAGGAAATATTTTGAATATGAATGTCGATGGATTTATGAATAGGGAAAGACCAAAGAAACGATGGATGGACTGTGTGAATGATGATATGGTTAGAAAGGGGGTGACTGTCGAGATGACGACTAATAGAGAAGTATGGAAGAAAAAGACATGTTGCGCCGACCACAAATAAATTAGAGTAAGGGCAAGAGAATTATGAGTAGTTCTTTCTTATCTGTTGAGCCAGAAGTTCCGAGCAACTATTATTAATTATTCAACTGTGAGTTGAGCGATATGAGTAAAATAATATATAATATAATATAATATAATATAATATAATATAATATAATATAATATAATATAATAATATAATATCCCTGGACATTTCACACAGCGCCATCTAGTCCCAAGCTAAGCAACCTAATGCTTGTGTTATGGTAACAAGATGGCTGATAAACTACTTATATACATTTTTTTTTTTGTAAATACATACATATTATAGATAGAAAATCAGCGATATGCGTAACTCCAGTCAGTCTATTAGTCACATAAGATTGTATTAAGTTATTAAAACAATCACTAGAATAACTGATGTCACTCGGAAAGCTATCACGCTTAAATGGAATTGGGCTGGACACATCTGCCGCTTGTCAGACGATCAATGGGCCAAACTTACGACCCAATGGGTCGCTGGCAAACGACATCGCGGCAGTCCCAGACGGAGATGGCATGGCGGGATGAGCTGGACTCCTTTAATACGATTGGTCCTTCGCAGCTCCGGACAGAGAGAGGTGGAAAGAGAGTAGAGAGGCCTTTGCCCAACAGTGGGACATTAATGGCTAATAAAAAATAAAATTCTTAGAGTTTTTGAACTGATTTCGTCGCTATTAGCCAAATCTTCTACAGTGTCTCATTACTTACGTTGACTCGGTTTTTTTTGTTGTAAATTATGATATGGCCTAGCGCTAGACGATCGATCTCGCCTGGTGTTAAGCGATAGATGGAACGAGCGTGCCCAGAAGATGCCTGTTCACTCTTGCTTTGAAGGCTGACGGGTTATACGTGGAAGGGCATACAGACGCTGGCAGAGAGTTCCATAGTTTGGCCGAGCGCATAATAAATGTCGAGAATAAGCGCTGAGTAGGTCTCATTATTTTGCCTAGAAAAGAATGCTGGCTTGCAGTAGGTAATGGCAATTTAAAGGTTGCCTTTGTATAAATCTAGATCTAGAAAAACTTAGAAAACACTTATAGTATTGCAAATGAATTAGATGCTTTCAAATCAAATCTTGCATTTATTTGTTTTGTTATTTGCTCTTTCTCCAACCATCATCATCATCATCATCTGCCTAGCCTTTTCCCAACTATGTTGGGGTCAGCTTCCAGTCTAACCGGATGCAGCTGAATACCAGTATTTTACATGGAGCGACTGCCTATCTGACCTCCAGATCTTTCTCCAACCATCTCCATCAAATACTTATTTCTTTATACTACAGACGTCAGCACATCCAGCTTCTTTGTCAAATTTCTTTAATAGATTCACAACTTTATCGGTAAAGCATTAAGGTTCAAGGTTGATTGGGAAAATTTGACAGTTTCGTGTAGCTTGACCTGCTGGCGTCTGTACTGGTTTCCTTGGATATACTAGATTTAATCAAGCTTGAAATGACGTTGGTGCCATCAGGCACAGGTGGTTATACCAAAACCTTTATCGTTCATTTTTAACGTGTGATACTCGGAAATATTGGCCATAAAATCTCATGGTGTGGAAAACAATTTTGTGATAAAACCTCAGGGCCTGGACAAGTGGCAATCGCTTTCAAAGCATTTTATAATTCTACAACGACTTTCAACAGGATATACCTAAGCTTTTCTGTAGCATAATGACAATTCAATATAATCAACTCAGCTTATCGCAGTTCACTGCTGGACATAGGCCTATCGCAGGCTGCAACACAACATCCTGTCCTCCTTCTTCCGCATCCAGTCTGTCCCAGCGACTTTTTGAAGATCATCGGTCCATCTAGCTGGGGGGCATCTCACGCTGAGCTTGCCAATACGCGGTCTATACTCTAGGACTCGTCTGACCCCACCACCCATCAGTCCTTCGACAAACATGGCCAGCTCACTGCCACTTTAGTTTGCATACTCTGCAAGCTATTTTGGTAACTCCGGAGAACACATTGTTGACTTTTCCGTGATCGTTATTATCGGTAATAGCTCTAGCTGATAGAACGTCACTTTGTCTAGCCCCCTTGAGCAATACTCGAGTTCTGCTGCTTTCAACAAACTTCTCTAAAATTGAAATAATAAAACAACTTGTTCCAGGTCACATACCTCAGCGTGGAGCACCCTAGAGTGACGTATTTCAACCCTAAGTTCATGACATACGCAAACCTGACGTCTGTGCGGTACGGCCGCGCTAACCCTGTCTACTATGTTGGACTTAACTTTGAATGTATCGTACCTTTCGATAGTAGTATTTATGCGAGTATTTTTTATCCTTTACTATTCTCGAAAAATTTTGGGTCTTGAATTCCAACAGTTCCAGCTTATAATGTTGACGTCGTAAACAAGTTAAAATTATGTATTTCTAATTGAAAAATAGAAATCGTGGGCAGAGCACAGCCGATGGGGCCGAAAGGTTCTGGAGTGGCGACCACGTACCAGAAGACGTAGCGTTGGAAGGCCTCCCAGAAGGTGGATCGATGACCTTGTGAAGTCCGCAGGAATCCACTGGATACGAAAAGCACAGAACCGGTCAAGTGGCGGTCTTTCAGTTGAAATGAGGATATAAATGATGATTTGAAAAATAAAATATCGTGAATTCGCGATGGGTAAACCCGCTTCTGGAGCAGAAGGTTTGCACATAGAAATGTGCTAAAGTGATGTTTCAATTGTATTGCGGTCTACGGTGTCTGAAAGACATAGCGAAGGAACTTAAAATGCCTGAAATCGGAAAAACGTATTGGTTTAGCGTGGAGACCATGCTCTCCCTTCATTGCCTGAGAGGAGGCCTTTGTCCTGCAGTAAGGTATTAGTGAGTAGTAGTGGTCCAGTGGCAACGGCTCCGAATTAAGAGTTGTAGGTCGTGGGTTTGAAACCAGGCAGGTGCTATACGTTGTGTAAGCAATTACATCACCATAGCTCTCAAAACGGTGAAGGAAAACATCGCGAGGAAACTAGAACCAAATATTCGAAGACATGTGACATCTACCAACCCGCACTGGGCCCGCGTGGTAGATTACAGCCCACTCCCTCTCGAAGAGAGGAGGCCTGTGTCCCAGCAGTGGGAACATTATAGGCTGATTATGTAATGTAGGTAGTGTATTAACCAATAGCAATCTGGTAGGTATTAGAACCAAAGAAATTCCCTGATTAACTACTACTATTCTTCATAATCATGATCCATGATATCCCTTACAGATAGACATATACTTCTACGAGCTGCTGACGAACCAGTACAAACGCAGCTTCATCGAGATGCACTTCGACTGGTGTTACCTGACAGAGAAGGACATGTTCTTCGGAGCCGCTTTGAGGGCAGGCGGCTTGGGCAACAAACCCTGTCCTCATCCACCGGTAAATATGGCACTCTCGTATTAATATTCCACACACTCTAAAATTACATTTCGAAGGATTTTTAATTTTTTATGCAAATTTCTAATCCATTGCATACATCCAGACAAACAGACAAACGGTCAAAAATTCTTTCGGCATCAGACTCGCCGTATTTACAGTAGGAGGATTAACAGGAGTAATTTTATCAAATTCATCAATTGACATTACCCTCCGCGATACTTATTATGTACTAGCACACTTCCACTATGTTTTATCTATAGGAGCTGTATTTGCAATTTTAGGAGGATTTATTCATTGATATCCTTTATTCACAGACCTTGTAGCAATTTCTTTTTTTTTAATATTCTATGTACAGACGCCAGCACATCAAGCTACCCGAAACTGTCAAATTTTCCCAATCAACCTTGAACCTTAATGTTTTAGCGATAAAGTTGAAAATCTTTTAAATAAATTTGACAGATTGTAGTAGCTTGATGTGCTGGCGTCTGTCCGGTCTTGACTTCGTTTCTATTATATTTTTTTATATGTAAAAATAAAATGTTTCGCGAAGTAATTGTGTTACACATTATCAGCAGAAATGGCTTTTATTTTCACAGTGAAGCAACATTCATTGCGTTATTTACGATTTATTTTCATTTAATTTATTCATAAAAACAATTTACATTGTGTTGAATACACACACATGCAATTTACAAAACAAAGAACTATGAATTATTAATTAACATTCCAAGTGAAAATTCAAAAAAGTGCCAAATAGTTATAATAATAATGTCAAAATGATTTAAAATCTAATGTCAAACACTTTTACATATAAAGTCAACCAGTTTTAATATATAATGTCAAACAGTTTTCAATTTAATGTCAAAAAATTCTAGAATTATTTAATGTCAAGTGAATAAAAAAAAATAAAAAAAATAACGTAATTCATTTAGGTTAATTATTGTGTGACATTAGTTCCGCTATACAAACATTTTTTTAACAGAAAGGCTTTTAATTTTGTTTTAAACAAGTGGGTGTTATAAATCAGGATCTTTAGCTCAGAAGGCAACCCATTAAATATTTCTACAGCTTGATACTTAGAGCAATGCTCTACTACATTAAATCTTGGTGCTATTCGTTGCTTAAAAATTTTTCTTCGCGTGATGTCGAGCAGACAAATTTTTCGAACATACTATAAAGCAATGGATTAACAATATCCTTCAAAATAATTCAGATTGAGATGCTATAGTGTGTTACGTAGGTTCTACATTTGAAACATTTTGTTCCAATCTTGTTCGGGCACACCGCAAATCTCGATTTGTACCAACAACTATACTTATACAAATTTGTCCTACATTTCACAGGGGACTTACCAAGCCTGAACAGTTCTAATTCTTGATTTCAGGGTTCATACAATCTACTAAACATGACAATCAACCCAGCAGTAATCCCGAAAGGCTTCCCGTTTACCAGGGGCCGGATATACGCAAACTTTACTCATCCAAAGACAAAGTCTAGAGTAGCCGACGGATTCATAGACATGAGACTGGCGACCATAGAGGTGAAGAACGCTAAATCATTGTTTGGATAGTTCGTAGTTTATAGTCTGTAAATGCAGTTTTTATACCGATTTGTTTATACCAATTCAATAATTATTGTTAAGTTTCTTGATGTTCTCTTGGGAGCGATTTATATTATACAGGGTGGCAGGGAAATCGACGCGCGACCTGTTCCATGGATTCAGTACATGATTTTGGACGCCCCGGCGTAGAAATTTTCCGTCGGTTATTAAAAAAATACATTGCAGTTCCATATATTTTGACCGCGTGGGTTTTTAATTGTACAAAAGAGCAGATTTTTTTTTTATTAATAACCGACGTTTCAATCATGTGCTGAATTCATAGTTACCACTGACCTATATTATACAATTACGCTGGACTAAATACACTATACGAATTGACAGTTGTTTTTTTGTGCCGAATCAAAGCTTCCAGCTCGAGCGTCTCAGGAACTAAAGTTTACAAATCAAATTTCTTCATTTTGTCATCTATAGTTTATGATTAAACGAACTTACTACCTGAAGTTCGATCATAATTTTTCGATGGCTTCGTCCGAAGAGATTAGCATAAACACAATGTAGTAACACGTACGGTGTTACCTTTGCGCACTGAAAGTAAAAACCCTATACCTACCCAAAACTAAAAAAACATACGCGTTTATTTTGAACGTTTTTAGGTGAGGGTAGAAATAACTCCTTTGCTCGATACCCTGTTGTATTGCTCATTTAGTTTAGAGCCTAGATCCTCAATTCCTGTTTTTGATATTTCAGGGAATGCCAAGGGATATTTCTTTTTTGGGGAAAAAATAAATAAGGTGGGTTGCTAATACCAGTCGGGGGTTGCGGAAGGATCGTACGTTCCCGCGACCCCCGGCGTAGGTGTGAGATGGAACCCGGGGTGGTTTTTAGTCAGTAAGAGTCTGACAGACCCCACCGCCCGCCCCGGAAAAAAAGGGGGGGTCGAAGTCTAAAGACACATTTAAAGAAGCGTTTTACAACTTCACTATCGCTGACTTTTTCAGTTAAAATTAAGGCCAAAGCCGATCGACAAAATATTGAAAGTCCCATATTGAGTTTCTGAATCAAACAATGTGGTCAGAAATAGAATCATATCATTGATTGATGCCCCGAAAATGTCGATATTCTTAGATAAACAAAAATTGTACCATTTCTTGAGACAGGTATCGTATTGTTTTATCGATGTACCGGAGAGGGAAGCCAACTTTATGCTAATTGCAGGTGATGGAACATTTCTTCACAGCAACGAGTCCGGGACAAGTCAAAATCAAAAGCCATTTATTCAAATTAGGTTGAGAATCAGCACTTTTCGAACGTCAAAATTACAAAAGACAGTCCCCCAAAAACGCCCGCCCTTCACCACTTCCTAGTGCTTTCGTTGGGAAGAAGAAGTGGCGCAACAAACTGTCCAGCAGCACAGCTCAGTTAGAAAATACTTGATACTTGATTGTATATACAATACTAGGCGTTAAGTAATTAACATTACAAGGCACATAACATAAAATTAAATTACTTACAATAATATGTCAGCTAGCCACGCCAATATACCAACAAATATAATAAAAACTAGACCCTACCCTACTCAAGCTGAAAAATAATTAATTAAAATGTAAATAAAAACTTACTACCTAAATAAAAGCCTCCAGGCATAAAGGGCGTGACAGCTTATAACTTACAAGAGACCGGCGGCAGCCAGGGTAAACCGAGGCTGTGCATTGATGTTGCTGGAAGGTGATAACATTGTTTGTTTATTTGGATCATAATACAAAACAGATGATACAAGAAGTTTCCTGAATAGAGGGTACCTAAGTTGGGTGGGCCATAAGGGGACCACTACAATGCCAGTACGTAGCTTTGTTACTAACAATTTTTCGTAGCGTTTTTAAGACCATTGAAAAAGGAGGGAATGCGTAAAAGGATATTTGTGACCATGAAAAGGTAAATGCATTTATGGCCATAGCGTCAGGATCTCTGAACTAATAGTTACGACATTTTTTGTTAACACGACTTGCAAAAATGTCTACGTCAGGAAAACCAAACTTGTTTGTTATCTTGTAAAAAACTGAGTCACTCAATTCCCACTCCACATCTGGATGAATTCTACGTGATTCTGCGTCGGCCATTATATTATCTGCCGCACGAATGTATGATGCATACACAATAATATTCCTAGACTGACACCATTCCCATAATTCTTATTTTTTATAAAAAAATACGCATCAAATCTACCGTTCCCATTAAATTATTTTCCGATATAAGTTTAATTGCTGTGCGTAAATCTTCGAGCTTAAAATGTTGTGTTTCTATCAAGATTTTTTAAGTTAAGTATGAATCTATGCTTACCGTTCGGCTTAGGTATCAAGAATATGCTTGATAGAAACTGCCCTTCACAAGGGTTGCAATGAGAGATAGCACCAGTGCATAACAATTCGTCAATACATTTTTTGAAATTCTGATGTTGAGTGGATTCTTTTACTGGGGATAGTATAACATGAGCTGAAAAAAATGATATTTTATATCCAGAAATCCATGATAGAACAGTCGGATCAGCAAGTTAGTTCTGACCAGTTGTCATAAAAAAGTGTCAGTCTACCAGCATAATTGCTTACCCCGGTAACATCTAGCGTCGACTGCGGTAGCGCTCCCGTGCTACGGGCGTTGTCTGCTGCCGACCTCGATAAGAACCGCGCGAGATGCTTGCGGGTTGATTTTTCGGTGCAGGCTCCCTCGTCCTCTGAGTCCCCGTTTGCCTGCGATTCGGGGGAGGAGCCCGCCAGATTATATGGCATCAAATTTTGGGTGATGAATGTCGAAAAAACTGTAGGAATTTAGGTATTAACACATTGCAAGATTTGACCATTACATACTAACTAACTGAGAGCAGTAGGCCCAGTGGTAATAACTTATGAGTTGTACTCGTAGGTCCTTGATTCGAACCCAGACAGGCGCTTTACTTTGTGTGAAGAATTTCATTACCACTCTCTCAAAACGGTGAAGGAAAACATCGTGAGGAAACCAGCATGTCCTAGAACTAAAAATTCGAAGACATGTGACATCTACCAACTCACACTTGGCCCGCGTGGTGGATTACGTCCCACTCCCTCTCACCGAGAGGAGGCCTGTGTCCCAGCAGTGGGAACTTTATAGGCTGATTATGCTAAACCACGTTTAGCTTTTCGGCTAGTTGGTTAAAAAAACTAAATAAAAATATCTATGGTCGTGATGACGCTGTGTCAAATGTAAAAGGTTTGTTGATTGAAACCCGATAAGGTTTTTTTCCACGTTTTTTAGCAATTTTCACACTATCGACACCACGGACGAACGACACCAAACGAACGGAAAAATAAAATCTATTCGGCCCCTGCAGTGTCTAAAAAACTTCGCATAGTTTTTTGCGAGGCCGAAAAACATTGCCATATCCAGCATAGGTTAGATACATGTTGGATATAGCATTGTTTTTCCAGAGAATTGAAAGTCAAAATAGTTATGTGTACAGTTCTACTTGTTCATAAATGCTTCCTACTTGAATTTGTCAAGCTTTTAGAGATAGCAGTCCCCCCCTATTCCCTTACTAGCGGTTGCCAGCGACTTTGTCTGCGATTCAAGATGTATTATTATTATTTATTTATAATCGAGTAACATAAAAGACTCATTATTTGGCACAAGGTTTCAAAAACAACCCAAATATACAAGATATACAATTAAACTTATTCAAAATTCATATTACATAAGTACATTATTGGTCATAAAAATAAAACAAACACAATAATCACTATTTCCTAACCGGCACTGGAACAGCAACATGCCTGCCACAGCAATGCCAGACATAAGGGCAGTCCAGCCTGTTCGTGATCATTGTCAGGATAGCATTGGGGCTGGCCCGCACTCGGCGCACAAGAGACGCGCACCGCTTACGCATAGAAGCGTGGAAATAATCAGTGCGCGCCATCGCGGACATCCCTGATGCGCTACAGAAACCCCAATATCTTAATAGATTATCAAACTTATTTTGCCCACCGCCCACTTTGAGAATATATTTTTTCTAGAGCCCCCCAATTTTATTTATTTACTATCTCTTTGGGATTTATAGATATCAGTACGTGTGTCCGTAGCATCACAGCAAGACCTATCAGAATATCGCAGCATTATGTTGAGATAGGAGCTTTTTTGGCCTCCCACGGGTTTTTTTTTGGTCCACTGTGTGACGATCGCCTGTCTTGATGCATCCTTAAGTGTGACCTGGCCAGTCCCATTTCAGCCTCGCAGACTTATCGCCAACATCGGTGCCGACCGATGCCTGTCTTGGAGCGCAAAACACTCAATAGAGAAAAATATATAAAGATAGAGAAGAGAAGAAACTTAAACTTTAATTAATGTTTAAACTTAAACAGACGGTCAGTACTTCTACAGTCCTTGCAGCCTACAACGGCGGTCTATGTTGCACCTATTCTAAAGTATTGTGTTATTTTTTGGGGCAATTCTTAGTACGTACTGCTTAATCTGTTCTTTGCTAGGATTACGTTACATGCATTTTTTTTTTCGATGAGTTTTCTAGGTATCTGCTGTCAAATTATCAGCGAAAAGTTTAGTTATCCCATACCAGCCCACGAGTAGGTACCCGTAGGTAGTAAATAGCCCTAAGGTGAGTTTAAACATTGTAACTGGGGTACAGGTGTGCCCTAGGGAAATTCACTAGGTACACAAAAACAAACAACACAGGAAATATTTCGATACAGCTGCACAAACAAATGCGTCCGTGTTCGAGGATATTTTATGTTTTTTCACGAGTTTTCAATTCATTTTTCGATATTGTTGTAAATCATATTTTTCTTGTGTGTTTGTACGTATACAGAACGGCAGGGAGCATCGACGGGCAAAGATGGCTACGTGCCTAACTCAAATAGAGGCTATTCTCAATTCCCGACCTCTTACTCCTTGTTCTCCTGATCCACTTGATTTCTGTGCCCTAACTCCTTCTCACTTTTTAATTGGAAGATCACTCACGTCCGTTCCGCATCCTGAAATAACTGACAGCGGAAACATCAGTCGACTCGAGCGATTCCAAAGGGTGAAATACATCAAACAGCATTTTTGGAGAAGATTTAATACTGAATACATATCTCTGCTGCAGCAAAAAACCAAGTGGTCTAAAACATCGGGAGACATCAAGGTGGGGAGCCTCGTCCTGGTCAAGGATAAGGCGCTTCCACCTCTCTGCTCGCTGCTGGGTCGCGTCGTGCAGGTGTACCCGGGCTCCGACGGCGTCGTGAGGGTCGCCGAGTTGAAGACGAAGAACCATGAATTCAGCACAAGATTCAAAGCCATTCTGTTGCATAGAAATGTGCAATACTTACGCGGTCAAAATGTATGGAACAGCAATTATTTCTTTTACTGACGAAAAATTTCAACGCAGGGTGGTCCAGAATCATGTACTGAATCTATGTTAACAGGTGGTGCATGGATGTCCGTGCCACCCTGTATGTACCTAGAATAAATGGATATCCGTAAGGGTAGTTAAAGTTACGTGTTTTTCGATCCCCAGCTTTCGTTAAACTCGAGCGCTCATTCCACAACGTTTTTCGTTTAACTTTAACATAGTTTAAATCTTGTTTATACCTTGTGTAGACCCCCAGGTTCGGTGGTTTAAACAAGATTCTCCGAAGTTCAAAGTGCGAATGGTCGGATCGGACTGACACATGGCCGAACCAGTCGGTTCGGCCATGTTTTTATTTGAAAAAGTTCGGATCGGCTGAGTTGGGCCGGGGCCATAGTCAATATTCGAAAGAGTGTAGGAGTGTAGGACCGGGACCGACCGAACCAAATAGTAACTTCGTAGCAGAAAACGGCCGAACATTCGGCCGATACGATACATTTACCACTTCGGAGTCGACCCCTGTTTTCGTAATACGAACGTAGCTGTGATTGAAATACAGTTCTATATACAACTATAGGTACTATGCTAGCTATGTTCGGGTTAGCTTTCAGTCTAATTGGATGCAGCTGGGTACCACTATTTTACATGGAGCGATTGCTAATCTGAGCGCCACAACTCAGTTACTAGGTAACTCAGTTACTAGGTAAGGCTTTCCGAGGCACGGAGGGGTCTTGGTATGGAAGATGGTCACCCATCCACGGCCCAACCGCGGCTAGTGTAGCTTAACCTGATCGATCGACCCGTGCGGCTGTTATTACTTAGCCACAAGTCCTCCATGTTCACTCTATGGATATAATTAGGGAAGAAAATAAACTTTTTAAAAGCTTTGTTCTCGTCTGTCATTTGATATTACGAGAATTAATAAAAATAACGATAAGCGATCGTTGGAGGGAAGAAGGCGCAGAAATTGAATTATTTCAGGAGATTGGTTCTCCGATGGCGTATTTTGTAAAGTTGACGTTGTTATGTGTTCAAAGACAAGGGAGAAATGATATTTTGGGAATATTGTTAAATTACTTAACCTATTTTACAGTCCTGCAGATGAATTACAGTAACAAGTTTATCGATGAAGAATAAAGTATTTTTTTGCGGCGTTTTACACGAGTAACATGTGTCCAAGAAAGATACTGAAAGAATAATCCCATTGAAGAAAGTAAATAAAATCTAATCATTTATTTAAATAAAAGTGGTAAGTAGGTACAAGAGGTTCACATACATACATAAATTTACGCTTTCTTCTTATGGGGGTAGGCAGAAACTACAGAACGCCAGCTGCTACGATCCTTAACTCTTTTTGCTTCATTTACGTCAATACATCAGAGGGGCAATTGTCATAATTTTAAAAGAACATTCACAGTCATCGCAGTCTCAATTTGTCAAAAATATCTCTAAAATCCCTACGTTTTTGTCAAAGTTTTTGACATTGATTGTCGCTGATATGATATTGTGAATAGATTTTGAACGTTTTTCATTACAGGAATTGGCGTTCTGGGGGCTTACCACAAGCTCTTATAGCAGGGCAGAAGTTGAACTGCACTGCTTTTTTGTACTAATTCATAGAACAAAAAAGCAGTGCAGTTCAACTTCTACCCTGCTATACGAGATGGTGGTAAGCCGTATGGTTATACAACGTGGCGCTATAATGGCGACATTAATTTAACACACGGGTAGGGCTAGTGGCCAGTAATCATAAAAATTATAACAACATAAAAAAAATCTTAACTTGAAAACTTCCACATGTGCCGCGCACCGACATAAGGCTCTCTCTCTTTCCTTCAATTCGCCTTCTCTTTGCTCGTTAATTGTTTTAATTACATTGATGCGATGTTATTATCCATGACCCTGGCAAATTACCCCTGCGCTACAGTTCTTTAAGTCAGGTTGCTCTAATATGATATTTTAGAAAATGTCGCCATTAAAGCGCCACGCTGTATAAAATTCATTGCAACGACACATTCCACTTAGTGATGGCACGCAAATATTTAAAGATGATTTCCACCAAACGGCTCGCATCGCATCGAACCGGAAAGGTTACGAACGGATGCGGCGACAGCCGATCGCGTCCGGCAGCATGTCGACGCATAATATCGCTCCGTACCGTCGCTTGCGAACGTATCCGTTTCTGCGTCTAGTCAAATTCCTACTGTGTTGACGTGTTCTAATGCCGAAAGGATTCGATTGGATACGACGACAGGCGAACGGAGCCGATCGCGCGTCGCAGGATACTTTCGGCTACGATTGCGTGTCTCGGAAGACGCCCGCGGTCAAGCTGCTGTGAGCGGCTTGGTAATATAGACTTTAAATACTATGTACACGATTTAATATCCTTTAAAGATTGTAAAATCCGTTCCGATCCGATGCGATGCGAGCTGTTTGGTGGAAATCATCCTTTAGTAGAAGTAGGTAGTTATACAGTTATAACCTCTAAGCTATGATGTAGCACTTAAAAAGTTTACTATCTTCGTCAAAATGCCTAAAAAACAGACGCTCTAGTAATTAGAAGTGTAATAGCGACAAAAAATAATTGAAAAGATTAGTGGAGGAGCTCGTATACAATGGCGGTAGTTAATTTAATGGGGGCGCGAGGTGGCCAGGATCATAGGAAAAGAGATATATGTTTAGGAAGGAAGATATTTAAATGGTGTCTGTTGTGCAACGGTTAATAATGTTTAAGTCAAATAATAAAAACGTACCTACCAATGTTATCCCATATCGAAACGAAATCCAGATCGAAAACGTGCCAAACGATTAAAAAAAAAGTTTTTTTTAATCGTTTTTTTTATCGAGTTGATGGAACCGCCACTCGATGGCAATCGAGTGGCGGTTCCATCTTCTGTGGTCGAACACCTAAGGAACAGTGTACTGTACTTACAGTCCGGCTGCGAGGACGGCGAGGCACCAGCATGCATACCGCTTGCAAGCGTTTCTTCACCGAGGAGCGGCCTGTTCGCTTGAAGCGCACCGTCGCCGTCGCTGCGTCGGCGCGATATGCGACGGCTCCACTATTCTGTATTGTCATCGTAAAATGTACTTTAAAACATTTGATTTAAAGTCCTAACTTAAATGACGTGTTATTTTCTGGTTTGGAGCGGTGCTGTTCCAATGAGTGATGATCGTAACAGACCATCAAACTGAACGACTCTCTCTATGGGACCAACATCGAAATCTTGGGTTATGGGCCAGAGGATGATCAACGATAATAATTGGTGAAACTTGACAGGGTTAATTTAATGTTTACAGGTACTTTTGAATTGTGAAAGGGTCGGTCAGTCAGAAAGATGAAGCTAGTTGCCCATTCCAAAGCGTAGGTACCTACCTATGGAGAAGAACGGGCAAGAAACTCCACGGACACTCTTTTAAATCATAAAATTGTTACTAAATATTTGATTACATCATTCGTGTTGAATTTAACCATGTGAGAACGATGTAGAAATACGTGCACGTTAAAAGCTAAGAACCTTCTTTCTTTCTTAAGAACCTCCTTTCTGTTTTATGGATCTGTGGAAGGCCGTTCCTCTTCAGGTCGCTGTAATAAAAGCTTAATCCCTTATTTCCTTAAACGGCACTTTGATTGTAATTAATGTATCGGATGAAATATGAATGTAATTTTTACATAGTAGTTATTTTTATATGGTATTTTATTAATTGTTCTTATTCTCAGCTGAGAATAAGCTTATAAAGTTTGCCCGTTCTTCTCCATAGAAACCGATGGATGTTTTTTAATAAAATGTAATTTAATTAATAGAAAACTGAGAGTTCATTTATAAAATTAAATTTCATTCCAAAATTTCCATCGGTTTTTTACTAAACTTCAACTATACCAGACGACCCAGGGGGTCTACTCTGAAGTGGTAAATGTATCGTATCGGCCGAATGTTCGGCCGTTTCCTGCTACGAAGTTACTATTTGGTTCGGTCAATTCCGATCCTACACTCCTACACTCTTTCGAATATTGACTATGGTCCCGACCCAACTGAGCCGATCCGAACTTTTTTCGCATTTTTCCATAATATTCGGTTCGGCCATGTGTCGGTCCGATCCAAACATTCAGCCGATACGATACATTTACCATTTCGGAGTAGACCCCCTGGTTACTTATCTCTTTTGGTGACTGTACCTACTACGCTTTGGAATGGGTCTAGCTTCTTTCTGACTGTCCGACCCCTTGACAATTCAAAAGTGCCTGTAATAGGTTTATTTGAAATAAATGTGGAGTTTGAGTTTGATTGGGGTACATTCTTATCCCTTCTCTTGTAATCTGTTGTCACATCAAGTGATTTCACTGGCTATTGTCAAACCTCATGAACGTGAGACGTAAATACAAAGTAAATTCGAACGCTTTTTTAATAAAATAAGTACAACTATGTATTTTATATCATTTTGGTTTAAATTTTTGCGACAAGCATAACCTATAAATGTTAATTAAATATTATGTGCAATACAAATACAGCCAAAAAGGACATTTACAATTTAAGTTATTCAATATTCGTATTGCACATAATATTAAATTAATTTTAACTAGACTTTATTGTGATAGAAGATAGATTGTAAGAAGATAGATTAGATGTTAACAACCCGCACCATTTATGGTTTTACATAATATTACAAATCCACACATACATTAAATACATATAGGCTAACGCATATATTTAATGTATTGTAAACAATTGTTGGCAAATCTAAATGAATAAGTACATTTTCAATTTTAAAATCATTAGAATTGACGTGACGATTACTCCACACGGTCGTGCTAAGTCCACAGGCATGACTGCCACGGGGCCTGGCACGATGAAGTTTTCCATCTAGTTAGGAAAGTCTTCTAAAATCGGTTATTAATCGCACGTTTCTCTTAAGGGCCTTACTCTCGTTTAGTACCGTAATACGGTCACTTTATGAAGAATATTTCTCATTAACGGCTTGACTAAAAGATCTGTAAAAAATATATGTTTGCTATAGATTCATGAACAACATTTCTGTAGAAGGATTTTTTCGTATGGCTAATATTTTTGCCTTAAAAAAATATTTACCAACACGCTATTTTTTTCTGATATTCGATATTACTTCTAAACGGCTTTGATGTTTGGAAATATTTTTACACTGAAAAATCGATGGTTAGAGGTACTACAGATTTGTCTTAGCTTATGTAAATCAATTAACATTTGCAAAGGAAATGTCCCCACTTTGAGATCGAGCTTCAGAGGGGCTCTGCGCGGGCGCGGGCGGCAGTCGTGCGTTAGCATTGAGACGGGGTGGCTGTGTCGCTCGCTGCTACGCTCCGGCTATCGACCGACTATGCGCGTCTGTCTGTGTTAGTGCAAATATTTACGAACGAATTGTATCAGTGTGCGTTTATTGACTAGCTCGCTGCAGATGGCCCATTGCTATTGTGCGCGTGGACGCTTACGAATACTTACGATAGTAATACAAGTAGTCTCTACTAATATTAAAATGAGAAAAGATTGGATTTGATCAAAATAAAAGTCCAAGATGGCGGCTGCGAAAATTTTCAAGTTTTTCATCATGGGTGTCGTTTTCATATTTTTCGAGGGTGACAAAACCGATAGTGAGGTCAAAATAAAAATCCAAAATGGCGGCTGCAAAAATTTTCAAATATTTCATCATGGGTGTCGTTTTCATACTTTTCGAGGGTGATAAAGCCGATAGTGAGGTCAAAATAAAAATCCAATATGGCGGCTGCAAAAAATTTCAAATATTTCATCATGGGTATCGTTTTCATACTTTTCGAGGGTGATAAAGCCGATAGTGAGGTCAAAATAAAAATCCAAAATGGCGGCTGCAAAAATTTTCAAATATTTCATCATGGGTGTCGTTTTCATGCTTTTCGGGGGTGATAAAGCCGCTAGTGAGGTCAAAATAAAAATCTAAAATGGTGGCTGCAAAAATTTTCAAATATTTCATCATGGGTGTCGTTTTCATACTTTTCGAGGGTGATAAAGCCGATAGTGAGGTCAAAATAAAAATCCAAAATGGCGGCTGCAAAAATTTTCAAATATTTCATCATGGGTGTCGTTTTCATGCTTTTCGGGGGTGATAAAGCCGCTAGTGAGGTCAAAATAAAAATCCAAAATGACGGTTGCGAAAATTTTCAAATTTTTCATCATGGGTGTCGTTTTCGTGGTATTTGAGGCTGCTGAAGCCAATAGTGAGGTCAAAATGAAAATCTAAGACGGCGGGTGCGAAAATTTTCAGAATTTTCGTCATGGGTGTCGTTTTCATACTTTTCGAGGGTGATCAAGCCGATAGTGAGGTCAAAATAAAAATCCAAAATGGCGGCTGCGAAAATTTTCAAATATTTCATCATGGGTGTCGTTTTCATGCTTTTCGGGGGTGATAAAGCCGCTAGTGAGGTCAAAATAAAAATCCAAAATGACGGTTGCGAAAATTTTCAAATTTTTCATCATGGGTGTCGTTTTCGTGGTTTTTGAGGCTGCTGAAGCCAATAGTGAGGTCAAAATGAAAATCTAAGACGGCGGGTGCGAAAATTTTCAGAATTTTCGTCATGGGTGTCGTTTTCATACTTTTCGAGGGTGATCAAGCCGATAGTGACGTCAAAATAAAAATCCAAAATGGCGGCTGCGAAAATTTTCAAATATTTCATCATGGGTGTCGTTTTCATGCTTTTCGGGGGTGATAAAGCCGCTAGTGAGGTCAAAATAAAAATCCAAAATGGCGGCTGCAAAAATTTTCAAATTTTTCATCATGGGTGTCGTTTTCGTGGTTTTTGAGGCTGCTGAAGCCAATAGTGAGGTCAAAATAAAAATCGAAAATGGTGGTTGCGAAAATTTTCAAATTTTTCATCATGGGTGTCGTTTTCATGCTTTTCGGGGTTGATAAAGCCGATAGTGAGGTCAAAATAAAAATCCAAAATGGCGGCTACAAAAATTTTCAAATATTTCATCATGGGTGTCATTTTCATAGTTTTCGAGGGTACTACAGCCGATAGTGAGCTCACAATGTAAATCCAAGATGGCGGCTACAAAAAATTGTTTTTTTTTTAAATCATACATAAGGAACTTCGAATAACCTAAGATATTCCGATCAAACTAAAATTTACTAATTATTACTTGATTTTAGGTACACGATACTTATTTGACAATAATATAGTGTGATGAGTTGCCAAATAAACAATGTTATTTATCACGAGACCGCATGAGTGAGTGAGTGACAGATAGATTGCAAAAACAATATCCTATACGGTTAAGACAAAAGAATACTGTATCATTGTGTATTAAAATTCAATTGATTTAATACAGATAACTTATTATTGAAAGATTATCTATTTATCCAGTTCTTTATTTAGATATTTAAGAAGGAAAATTAGTTTTATATGTAACCAACACCTCAAATTGATGACTGAATAATTAGTTACAACTAAAACTAAATTTTTGAAGCCGCCATTTTGGATTTTTATTTTGACCTCACTATTGGCTTTATCACTCTGGAAAACCACGAAAACGACACTTATGAAGCAAAATTCCAAATTTATTGCAGCCGCCATTTTGAATTTTCATTTTGACCTCACTATTGGCTCCAGCACCCTCGAAAACCACGAAAACGACACCCATGACGAATATTTTGAAAAGTTTTGCAGCCGCCATCTTAGATTTTCATTTTGACCTCACTATTGGCTTCAGCAGCTTCGAAAACCACGAAAATGACACCCATGACGAAAATTTTGAAAATTTTCGCACCCGCCATCTTAGATTTTCATTTTGACCTCACTATTGGCTTCAGCAGCTTCGAAAACCACGAAAATGACACCCATGACGAAAATTTTGAAAATTTTCGCACCCGCCATCTTAGATTTTCATTTTGAACTCACTATTGGCTTCAGCAGCCTCAAAAACCATGAAAACGACACCCATGATGAAAAATTTGAAAATTTTTGCAGTCGCCATTTTAGATTTTCATTTTGTCCTCACTATTGGCTCCAGTACCCTCGAAAACCACGAAAACGACACCCATGACGAATATTTTGAAAATTTTCGCATCCGCCATCTTAGATTGTCATTTTGACCTCACTATTGGCTTCAGCAGCCTCGAAAACCACGAAAATGACACCCATGACGAAAATTTTGAAAATTTTCGCACCCGCAATCTTAGATTTTCATTTTGACCTCACTATTGGCTTCAGCAGCCTCAAAAACCATGAAAACGACACCCATGATGAAAAATTTGAAAATTTTTGCAGTCGCCATTTTAGATTTTCATTTTGACCTCACTATTGGCTCCAGCACCCTCGAAAACCACGAAAACGACACCCATGACGAATATTTTGAAAAGTTTTGCAGCCGCCATCTTGGATTTTCATTTTGACTTTATAATCGGCTCCAGCACCCTCGAAAACCACGAAAACGACACCCATGACGAATATTTTGAAAAGTTTTGCAGCCGCCATCCTGGATTTTCATTTTGACTTTATAATCGGCTCCAGCACCCTCGAAAACCACGAAAATGACACCCATGACGAAAATTTTGAAAATTTTCGCACCCGCCATCTTAGATTTTCATTTTGACCTCACTAATGGCTTCAGCAGCCTCGAAAACCACGAAAATGACACCCATGACGAAAAATTTGAAAATTTTTGCAGCCGCCATTTTGGATTTTCATTTTGTCCTCACTATTGGCTTCAGCAGCCTCGAAAACCACGAAAATGACACCCATGACGAAAATTTTGAAAATTTTCGCACCCGCCATCTTAGATTTTCATTTTGACCTCACTATTGGCTTCAGCAGCTTCGAAAACCACGAAAATGACACCCATGACGAAAATTTTGAAAATTTTCGCACCCGCCATCTTAGATTTTCATTTTGACCTCACTATTGGCTTCAGCAGCCTCAAAAACCATGAAAACGACACCCATGATGAAAAATTTGAAAATTTTTGCAGTCGCCATTTTAGATTTTCATTTTGTCCTCACTATTGGCTCCAGTACCCTCGAAAACCACGAAAACGACACCCATGACGAATATTTTGAAAATTTTCGCATCCGCCATCTTAGATTGTCATTTTGACCTCACTATTGGCTTCAGCAGCCTCGAAAACCACGAAAATGACACCCATGACGAAAATTTTGAAAATTTTCGCACCCGCAATCTTAGATTTTCATTTTGACCTCACTATTGGCTTCAGCAGCCTCAAAAACCATGAAAACGACACCCATGATGAAAAATTTGAAAATTTTTGCAGTCGCCATTTTAGATTTTCATTTTGACCTCACTATTGGCTCCAGCACCCTCGAAAACCACGAAAACGACACCCATGACGAATATTTTGAAAAGTTTTGCAGCCGCCATCTTGGATTTTCATTTTGACTTTATAATCGGCTCCAGCACCCTCGAAAACCACGAAAACGACACCCATGACGAATATTTTGAAAAGTTTTGCAGCCGCCATCCTGGATTTTCATTTTGACTTTATAATCGGCTCCAGCACCCTCGAAAACCACGAAAATGACACCCATGACGAAAATTTTGAAAATTTTCGCACCCGCCATCTTAGATTTTCATTTTGACCTCACTAATGGCTTCAGCAGCCTCGAAAACCACGAAAATGACACCCATGACGAAAAATTTGAAAATTTTTGCAGCCGCCATTTTGGATTTTCATTTTGTCCTCACTATTGGCTTCAGCAGCCTCGAAAACCACGAAAATGACACCCATGACGAAAATTTTGAAAATTTTCGCACCCGCCATCTTAGATTTTCATTTTGACCTCACTATTGGCTTCAGCAGCCTCAAAAACCATGAAAACGACACCCATGATGAAAAATTTGAAAATTTTTGCAGTCGCCATTTTAGATTTTCATTTTGACCTCACTATTGGCTCCAGCACCCTCGAAAACCACGAAAACGACACCCATGACGAATATTTTAAAAAGTTTTGCAGCCGCCATCTTGGATTTTCATTTTGACTTCATAATCGGCTCCAGCACCCTCGAAAACCACGAAAATGACACCCATGACGAAAATTTTGAAAATTTTCGCACCCGCCATCTTAGATTTTCATTTTGACCTCACTATTGGCTTCAGCAGCCTCGAAAATCACGAAAATGACACCCATGACGAAAATTTGGAAAAGTTTTGTAGCCGCCATCCTGGATTTTCATTTTGACTTTATAATCGGCTCCAGCACCCTCGAAAACCACGAAAATGACACCCATGACGAGGTTTATCTACTAAACGGCCGTAGGTAATTATTTCAAGGTCACTGCCGAAACTATAACATCGTTCGATTGGCTACGGAACCCTAAAATGCTATTTAGGTACAGTGCTAGTTAGGTAGGTTTATTACTGATTTATAATAATTCAAATTGGTGAAACAGGATCACATTTTTTATAAAATCTCATTTTTATGTACTTAATAAATCCTCCTACCTACAGTATGCAAATAAAATGTTATTCGATTCCTAAGAAAATACTCGAAATAATTTTTAAAGTTTTACCCCCGCAGGAACTAAGTTCTGATTTTAAATAAAATCGAAATTTCTAAATGAAAAATGCTTAAAATATACGTAACATACGTATCAATCTATACAAAATATATCAGACTTGCATCCGCAATTCCCTTCTGGAATCGTAGGCAAAAATAGCGACCTGCGGGCGGCATGTCTGTGCCTCTGCATACTCTTTGATCGTCGTTTTAGTTCAGCGCGCCACCGCGCGCGTTTTACGTTTTCGGGAGTAGAGCGTTTAGCTCCGCCCACATGCGCAAGGTCAGCGAGCCCTATATACACCTTAACCGTGTTAACCAAACCCCATTAAAACTGAAGGTCACACCGACGGTTAACAACAACAATAAAAGCATTAACGTCAGTTAATCCGCCCCATCTTGCTTCAACAAAACAAACGAAAACTACTTATTAGTTTAGAAATTCGTCGCAGTGTTGTTATAAGGTAAACAATGAGCGGCTTACTGGGGTTCGGTCGGGAGTTCGGTACACGATTAGTTAGTTAGGGACAAGGGGTTATAGTTGGGAGATGTGGCAGGAGACAGTTAAGAGACAATGATTAAATTGAGGATTAGAAAGCTTGATACAATAAATGAAGAATTTATTTCAATTTCCAAGATAACATTTACATAATTTAGGGCTGATTTTTCGACGGTGGAGGTCTGTCCGGCTTGGGTGGAGCTCGTAGCGGTGGTCTCTCGCGTCCCGCCCTGGTCCAGGCCATGGTACGGAGCGAGAGTGCATGGGAAGCCGTCACCTCCTTTTGCGAAGCAGTAATGCTCGCAAAGGAGGAGGCGGAGCGCGTGAGGGAGAGGCAATCTCTGCGCCCTCACGCCCCTAGTCACCGCAGGAGACGCCCTGGACGTCGGGAGCAGCAACCGACACCCGGCCACCGTAGGCGCGGGCTTGCGGGCGGCGAGCAATGGGCAGCTTGCCGGGCGGCAAGCGCCGTCGACCCGGGCCTGGTCCTTACTGGGCAGTAAGGACCAGGCCTGGGTCGACGGCGCGTTGTGTTCTACGCGAGCCTTAAAGAGATGTTAGCACTAACGGACGGGGTCCGCTAGGGCCGATGCCTGCCAGGGCCGCGGGTTGTTCGAAAGAGATACCGTGGCCCCTGGCACAGGCAACTGAAGGAACACGGGTGAGTTTTAGTCAGTAAAAGTCTGACACGCCCTTCCGCTCAGCCCAGAGCCGGGAGACGTCATTTTTGATGATTTCCCACCCAAAAAAAGGGCTGATTTTTCCAACCGCAAATAATATTATCGGAGAAATAATTTTAAATTTTTGACAGTTCTTCCATACAAAAACTGTCAGACGTCAATTTTATTCTACGAATAAAACTTATCTGTCGATTGAAAAATCAGCCCTTAAAAGTTAACAGTCTAATAATAATATGTACAATTGCTGAAATGAAAAAAGTTTGATGTGCTGGCATCTGCCGATCGATTCTGTAAAAATCTCACCGTGAAAAGTTAGGCGAAGTGAGCTTAGAGTGAGCTGTCAATAGTGTCAATCACTAGCATTAGTTGGAATGACAGCTCACTCCACGCTCACTTCACCTCACGGTGAGATGGTTACAGAATCGCACTGCTGTACCAATAGAAGAACAACGCAGTCACGCAGACAGACACGAAAAGCATTCTCTTTGCCATTGCTTCTTCTTTCACTGTCGCATCCAGTGGTTGTAAGTTCTTCGTTAAATGCCATTTGTTTAGGACGGGACAAGTTTTCGAGTGCTCCCACATTATTAAAAGGTCGTTTAAAGGAGTTTGTTTGTACACACTGGCAACACCTGGCCGCTCGGGCCCACATTGATTGAGTTCGTTGAATCTGAAATGAACAGGGTTTTATTTTCTAGGTCATAAGATCTTGAGGCCAATTCCCGTAATTAAAAACGTTCAACATTTAGTCGCAATCTCGTCTCAGCGACAATCAATGTCAAAAACTTGCCAAAAATATTTGGAAATTAGAGGTATTTTTGACAGATTGAGACTGAGATCTGAGGGGCAATTCTCGTAATTTTAAGAACGTTCACAGTCTGATCTCAGTCTCAATATGTCAAAAATACGTCTAATTTCCCTACATTTTGACAAGTTTTTGACATTTGTTTGTCGCCGAGATGAGACTGCGACTAGATTTTGAACGTTTTAAATTACGGGAATACGGGCCCTGGCTGTGAACTTTCTTAAAATAACGAGAATTGCCCCTCAGATCTATCTACATCTTTAGAGCCACAAGATACAAGCGACGCGACGGTTAGTCACATTGTATTTTTACTTTTTGATGAATAAAGTTTATTACTTTACTTTATCTATTTTAAGGAAAACTCGACCTTATTGCCAAAGTAATCAAACCATGATTCCCTGTTATTATTACATCTAACACTCATAATTTCGCTGTTATAGAAGCGTGAACTGCCGCCGTATATTATTCAAATTAGTTCCTAGTACCGTGTTGCTACGAAGTCGTAGGCGTCGTAGCAATTACGCCACCTACGGCGTAGCAATCGCGTAGTCCTAATTAGTAATCGGAATCTGTATAATATGAAGAACAGGGGAACCAACACACATACATAAATTCACACCTTCTTCCTATGGGGCTAGGCAGAACCTTCAGAACGCCACCTGCTACGATCCCCATATTCCTCCTTTTGCTTCATGTAAGTTCATACATCTGGTCATACATGCACGCCGGTACCGAGTGGTAGCACTCAGCGTCCAGACCTTGTCTTGCACCTGACCTTCCTGAAGGACATCACCAAAGTGTAAAGTTCACTCATCCTCCATAGAAAAGGGAAAACGGTGAAACGGTGTTGTGTCTGGTGGGCTACTGTCCGTCTGTTGATGACGGTACGTTGCATTTATGCTAGTTGCGCGGTAAACTCTGCTTGCGTGATGCAGGATTTTGCGTGACGTCAGTGTGATAAGTATGTAGTTCACGTGTAGCGACGTAAATGCCGCGTCAAAAGTAACTATATGTCCTTCTAGAGCGTTCTCTCCCGGCTTCCAAGCTCACATCTATCTTATAAATAACTTTTGTTAGTTGCTTTTAATTTATCCTCTCAACTTTTGTCATAACTTATTATATAAAGTGCTCCCAAGACGAGATTAATATTTTTTGAAACGGAAAGTTAATACAAGAAAAATCATGAGAAAACTGTAAAATACCAGCAGCAGTGTTCGCAATAAATATTACTTGCTGGCATATATCGACAACAAACTTGGTTTTCCTCAATATTTCACGATATTTGTACCAGGAGCGCCGAGGTGCGAGGAGGTCTAATGCGGCCAATAGTTGGGCAATTTGTTTCTATTGTGGTTTGCGAACGCATTCGTGATATGAACTCTTGGTACCTGGTCGTACCTAGTTTATATTTTGTAGTGACATATTTTGATGTTTCAGGATAGTTTTTTATTCGAAAAATAATCCCAATGAAATAATGTACCTATTCTATAAAGGGTGGCAGGGACATCGACGCGCAAACTGTAACCATGAATTCAGGACATATTTCTAGACCCTCCCGTAGAAGACGTAGAAACTTACCGTCGGTTATCACAAAAAACTGATTTTACATAGAAACGTTCAATACCTAAACAGTCAAAATGTATGACATTTTTATTTTTTTTAAATAACCCACTAAAAATTTCAACGTAGGGTTTCCAGAATCATATAGGTGCTGAAACTACAGTAACATGTTGCGAGTCAATATCCCTGCCAACATGTTTAAAAGAAAAGCAGTATCAATTAATTATCAGATCCAATTATTTCAGAAACAAAAATTACTTACTTTTACGTCTTTGAATAGATACTTATGTTATCGTTCCTGGAGTATGTAGTGAAGAAACTCGAACTCAAAGCATTTATTTCTATTAAACCACTAGCTTCTGCCCGCGACTTCGTCCGCGTGAAATTTCAGCCCACGGCCCATTGCATAGCATCCCATCGCATCGTTTTCGCTTACTGTTTTTTCTGACTTTTTTTACTATTGCTCGTCTCTTAAGGGTTGTAGCATGATATACCAGCCTATAACCTTCCTCAAGAATTGGGCTATTAAATACAAAAAGAATTTTTCGAATCCGACTGGTACATACATACAAACAAACAAACAAATTTTACCTCTTTATAATATTAGTATAGATTTACAGGCACTTTTGAATTTGCAAGGAGTCGGTCAGTCAGAAATATGAAGCTAGTTGCCCATTCCAAAGCGTAGTAGGCACCTATGGGCAAAAACGGGCAAGAAACTCCATGGACACTCTCTTAAATATTATTTACATTATTACAAAAATATTAGTTACATCATTAATGTCGAATTATACCTGCTGACTAGTAAGTTCAAAATCAAGTCACAATCTCATCTCAGCGACAATCAATGTCAAAAACTTGTCAAAAATTTAGGGAAATTAGAGGTATTTTTGCCAGATTGAGACAGATCAGACTATGAACGTTCTTTAAATTGCCCGCGTCAATAGCACAGCAAATAGAAATAACAATTCGTAGACATACTCTTTAAAGAATTCATATTGATTCTGTGCACTCTACTCGTCTCCTAGTCTATGTATAAGGTTTCACATACTATATATCTGTGACGTCAGTAAAGGTGTGAGGCATCGAGGTGTAATGGAGGCAATGGTGGGGCAATTTGTTACTATTGTGGCTCCCCGGACAATGCCCGGTGATACTGCGGTCGCCCCGTCCTGCATCATGTTTTATAGATAAGTTTTGATATCAGTGAAAAATATTATATTTCTTTTCTTTTTATTTTTTTTTAAATACGACTTTTAGGTTACGAGTTTAGCGCGTTTTACTATACCAAACAAACACTTCAGCTTTATCATTAGTATAGATTTGACGAAATAAGAGGAGGGGCCATACGAATCAACATACGATCTCGGAAATATCCGAGATCGTATGTTGAAACCAAACAAAACAATGTTACCTTATATCTCTGAGGGGCGCGTGGCTAAATAATACGACATTTAGTTTCAAAGATTAGCACGTTTTAACAAACACACACTTCAGCTTTATCATTAGTATAGATTTGACGAGATAAGAGGAGGGGCTCGTGGCTAAATAACAACAGCCGCACAGGTCGATCGATCAGGTTAAGCTACGCTTTACGCTTGGTTGGTCTGTGGATGGGTGACCATCTTTACATAACGAGACCCCTCTGTATCTCGGAAAGCACGTTAAGCCGTTGGTCCCAGCTGTCATTCGCGGATCTTTGACAGTCGTTACGGGTAGTCAGAAGCCCGAAAGTCTGACAACCAGTCTTACCAAGGAGTATCGTATTACCCAGTAACTGGGTTGTGGAGGTCAGGTAGGCAGTCGCTCTATGTAAAATACCCCAACATAGTTGGGAAAAGGCTAGGCAGATGATAATGAGATTTGACGACATAAACAAACAGTTATTATCGTTTACGGTTTTCTGAGTAATTACAATATTAAACATGAATGTGTCTCACTATAATTAAAAAACATAAAATCTTAACAGAGCAGAAGTGCGATTCTGTAACCATCTCACCGTGAAAACTTACGTGAAGTGAGCGTGAAGTGAGCTGTCAATCCAAATAATGTTAGGGATTGACACTACTGACAACTCATATCAAGCTCCCTTCACTTGAGTTTTCACGGTGAGATTTTTACAGAATCGACCGGCAGCTCTCAATTTGAAAGACAGTTTATTAATAGGGGCACAGATAATATAACATTAATCTCGTTATGTGTAAGTACACAACTGGCAAATGAAAACTTAAATGACAGAATATTGTGAATGTGATATGAATCAATGTAACATTTTCAAATAAAATATTTACATAATTTAAAAAGCTAAAGTCTTAAAATAATATAATGAACAAGTATATAAAAAAAATTATTCGTCCACATCGTTGTCAATAGGAAACGTGCCCAAAAGGCTGGCAGCATTGCGACGGTGTATGGCAATGCTGATTCTTTGGCCAAAAATAGGCCAGCCCTCTGGTCACGTGAAGAGTCGACCAAACACTTGGCTTCTTTTTCAAATACATTTTGTACTCCTTGCCTGATGCATCAAAGAATACAATAGAATAGAAAACTCCTTGTTATGTTCACTATTATCTACCTTGCCTTTCTTACTATTTTCAACCAAGTTTGATTTGTTAAAAAAAAAAAACATACACGCTTTAGAAATTCACACAGAACTGTCAACAAGCAAACTCGTTAACCCAACTACTGACAGCCGTTATATTTTATTTCTGTACCCAAAAGTTCTAAGCCAGTACACACATTAAAAGGGCTAAACACACAAGCCAACATACATTATTTTTGTGGGCTATTTTAATGAGATGGCCAGTTTAAATCCAAGTCGTGTCATTACACCGTATAAGTATATCATCGCTTAAGTTTTTAGGATCTTACTTTTAAGGGGCTTGTGACTAAGTAATAACAGCCGCACAGGTCGATCGATCAGGTTAAGCTACACTTGCCGCGGTTGGCCCGTGGATGGGTGACCATCTTTACATACCAAGACCCCTCCGTGCCCCGGAAAGCAAGTTAAGCCGTTGGTCCCAGCTGTCATTCGTGGATCTTTGACAGTCGTTACGGGTCGTCAGTAACCCGAAAGTTTGACAACCAGTCTTACCAAGAGGAATCGTATTACCCAGTAAGTGGGTTGTGGAGGTTAGATAGGCAGTTGCTCCATGTAAAATACTGGTATTCAGCTGCATCTGGTTAGACTGGAAGCCGACCCCAACATAGTTGGGAAAAGGCTAGGCATTTATGATGATTTACATTACCTATACATATTTTCCCCATCTACGACACATGACCTACAACACCAACACATTTGCCACTCTTTATTTTGTTATAACATAATAAAAGTAAACATTCTAAAGTTTAACACGGCAAGTTTCACATATAAACCGGAGATTAACTTGGTTTAACCGTGGCTTAAACTATAATAATCGTCAATTAAGAGAAGACAGGACGCGAGCGAAGTTTCACGGCCTGAACATTATTATTAGAAAAGTTACGCGGAAAAGGTGAACTTTCCAAGGTTGGGTTACTAGAAGTGGCTATTGCGGGGGTAAGCTAAAAGAATGCAGGAGAAACAAATGCGATGCTATTAGAATAGAATAGAAAACTTTTATTTCAGACAGGAGTCCATAGGATTAGTAACAATTTTACTTAACTACTAGTGTTAGTAGGTTACAGACACAGATGTTACATACAATTAAAACTCAGCGTGGAGCTGCATCCACCTCCGCAACATCGAGGAATCGCACCGATCTGCGAACACGCTGAGAATACTGTTGGTGCCGTCGCGAACACGCGTCATCAGGGATGCGCATCTACTCCTAATAATGGCGACAAAACCATTAATATTATTATCCGCAAACATTCCTGACTTCGTTCATTACTTATTAACTGTCTAAACACTGTCATTACGCTAAGGGTCAACCAGGGTCAAGGCACTCTATGTAAAATACTATCAAGAATTATTGAAATATTTTATAGTCTCGATCCCGTGGGAATATCTGGATAAACAATATTATTATATCCTAATCCAGATCATGGTCTACTCATGTGCCAAATTTCATCCAAATTCGTTCAGTCGTTTTAGTGTGAAAGCGTAACAAACAAACATACAAAACATCATATCTTTTCCCTTTATAGCTGCGTCCTGTGGGTTCACCCGCATAAGTTTCGATCCCGTGGGAATATCGGGATAAAAAGTATCCTATCTGTTAATCCTGGTTATAAACTATCTGTATGCCACTTCCAAATTCGTGCATCATCCATCAAACATCCATCCATACATACAAAATTTCGGGTTTATAATATTAGTAGGATTATGTTTAGAAAACTGAACTTACTATTGTCACTGTGACCTGTTCCACATTGTCCGTATAGATACTATTTACCTGGAACTATTTCCGAGATCGTATGTTGAAACCAAACAAAACAATGTTACCTTATATCTCAGAGGGGCTCGTGGCTAAATAATAACAGCCGCATAGGTCGATCAATCAGGTTAAGCTTTGTTGCCGCGGTTGGTCTGTGGATGGGTGACCATCTTTACATACCGAGATCCCTCCGTGCCTCGGAAGGCACGTTAATCCGTTGGCCCCAGCTGTCATTCGCGGATCTTTGACAGTTGTTACGGGTAGTCAGACGCGCGAAAGTCTGACAACCAGTCTTACCAAGGGGTATCGTATTACCCAGTAACTGGGTTGTGGAGGTCAGGTAGACAGACAGTCGCTCCATGTAAAATACTGGTATTCAGCTGCATCCGGTTGGACTGGAAGCCGACCCCAACGTGGTTGGGAAAAGGCTAGGCAGATGATGATCTTGTCGCATCCAGCGCACATAAGACGTAGATATCTCTCGGCTCACTCTCATCTCAGACGCACTTCCTTTGATGTCTTCCGTTAATAAGTTCTATAATTAACTAATAGTTACAAGTTGTTATTCGTATCATGTTTCCTATCATCCAGCAGGAGTCGGTATTAATTAGTTTGACATTCTTCTTTTCTCATTCTCCCGACCATCTCTAATTAAATTAAATTAAATAATCATTTATTTCAGGAAGTTATTCCCATATTAAGCACTACAATTATATAGAACAAACACAACAAATACAACACAAATTACATACATAAAATATTACACATAAAAAAATTGCATTACAAATAAATAAGTTAAGTACTTTAAATAAAAAATAAAATAAAATTATAGTTATTCATTCGATTACATTCAATTATAAAGATAAAACGTAATGTAATAACTAACTAATTTAATTTATTCTTGCAAATACCTAAATTTAATTTAATTTAATTTTTCTGCTTTTTCTGCCTCCTTGGGTTAGTAATGACAAACGCAACCGCTGATCGAGGGGGCCTAGGTTCGTCTCCCAGGTCTGTCAAAGTGTTACAGAGTTTTTCCTTCAGGAGCTTTTCAGGAGCAGCGTGGATTCTAGATCTGTGACTAGTTAATGGAATAGGCTCTTTCATATAGGGCTAACATGTGAAACGGGGGTGTATAATAAAGAAAAAAAAAGAAAGAACATTTGTTTGTTCTGCACAAACAAAATGCACATTTAATAAAAACTCAGACTCGCTCACGACGGGTTTCGTAGCACAAGGCAAAAAACGCAAAAAAAAAAACACGTTTCTTGCAAAAATTAAAGGGCGTCTCCCCTTTAATTTTTAATGTTATTTTATTTTTATTATTTGTATAGCCCCAATAGATACACACTGTAAAAATTTCAACTGTCTACCTATTACGGTTAATGAAATACAGCCCGCTGACAGACAGACGGATTGCCAGCGGAGGCTTAGTTAATACTAAGCCTGGGTCCTCAGTGCGATTCTGTAACCATCTCACCGTGAAAACTTAGGTGAAGTGAGCGTGGAGTGAGCTGTCATTCCAAATAATGCTAGGGATTAACACTACTGACAACTCACATCAAGCTCACTTCACTTGAGTTTTCACGGTGAGATTTTAACAGAATCGACCGTTTGTTGGCACCCTTCAGGTACGAAAACCTAAAACAAGACTGAAAATACAAATACACACAAAAACCTCGTATTCAACAAATAAAAGTTTAAAGTTTGGACAATGTTGTCCATTGCGTGATGTCAGGGTAGGTCGCGATTCAATAATGGTCACACCAAGACCAAGAAGGCATTATATCCTCTGCTAACACCATTGAGGAACGCAGGTGTGATGTTATGCTTGCATTTAGTTACTACTGATTACTGAAGTGTACTACTGATTGTGTACATTCTGTATATGTATATCAAAGTCATTGGAGCAGTTCTCAAGAGCTACACGAGTAGGTATTGCAGTTAGCCTAATTAGGTTAATTTTCCTATCAACTACATTAAATGCTGATTGATTTCGAATTAACTATGTATTGATTAGAATGGGATTATAGTGGCAATTTGGAAATAACTTCAGAGATCTGCTCATGTGTGTGAACTGTTTTAATATTGATATACTATTTCAACTCTCAACTCAGTGTATCGCAGTCCACAGCTGGACAAACGCCTCTCCCAGGCTGCGCCACAACACCCTGTCCTCCGCCTTCCGCATCCAGTCCGTCCCAGCAACCTTCTTTAGGTCGTCCGTCCATCTAGCTAGATAGCTATTATTATATTTGATCAAAGGATACTAAGCGCCAATCAAAAAAAAAAAAACAAAAGACATTTATTCAAATTAGGTTGAGAATCAGCACTAATCCAACGTCAAAATTACAAAAGACAGTCCCCCAAAAATGTCCGCCCTTCACCACTTCCTAGTGCTATCGCTGGGAAGAAGAAGTGGCGCAACAAACTCCCCAACAGCACAGCTGTCTGTTCAGTTAGAAAATATTTGATACTTGATTGTATAATTAGGTGTTAAGTAATTAACACTACAAGACACAGAACATTAAATTAAATTATTTGCCATATGTCAGCTAGCCACGCCAATATACCAACAAATATAATAAAAACTTTACGTACTCCAGCTAAAAAATAATTAATTAAAATGTTAATAAAAACTTACTACCTAAATAAAAGCCTCCAGGCATAAAGGGCGTGACAGCTTACATATTTATGCATTGCTGGGTTCTGTTCACATAGCTGTCACTTGAAGTCACAAATGATAAACTAGGACCATCGAAGTAAAATAAATAAATAAGTTAATACTAATAACAATAACATTTTAACAATTTAAAAGCAAAGCTGCATCCGGTTAGACTGGAAGCCGACCCCAACTCCATTCCTCTCTGTCTTGAGCCATTCTAGTCCAGGTGGGACCTGTCGCGGCCACAATATCGTCGCACCACCGGCGTCTGGGTCCTCGGGTGCGTGGTGCCTCGCGAGGGTACCAATGGAGGACCCTCTCACTCCATCGGCCATGTGTGGCTCTGGCTACGTGTCCTGCCCATCGCCATTTCAACTTGCAAGCTAATTCCACAGCATCAATTATTTTAGTGCATAGTCATGTCTTTATTTCTTCTACGGTCTCGGAGTTTAATTCCTTACTTTACTATACTGTGGGTAATACAGGCGTGGTGTTATGTATATTAAACACAAAACGTCATTTGCGCTTGTAGGCTGATAATGCTATGACGAATCGAAAAATACGGCAAAAAAAAAATGTCAGTTAATTTTCTAGCTATCACAGAGCTCCATGACGAACAATGTTCAAACAAGCAAATTGCTGCCACAAATCACGAGATCTACAGCAATTGTGACATCCAAGCAAATTTGCCAAGTTATCACATCCATCAACCGTAAGACGACATTAATTAGCAGAATTAACATTCCATCCAGTTATAATTAGCCACCCACAGGGGTACAAACGACCCCACTGCCACAGAATAGATCGGTACAGAAGGTTGGCTCCATACAATGAGAGTATACGCATGCACATATAGACACGTTTCACGTGCATCGAGTGCATCGAGCCATCGAGACTGGCATTTGTTTCAGATCATTGTAATAGATACGCATTTAAGTGGCCCAGTATACTATTGTAGTCTTTGTTTCGAACCCAGGCAGGACTTTCATCATAATCATCACCATTTCAGCCGAAAGACGTCCACTGCTGGACATAGACCTCCCCCAAGCACCGCCACTTCGATCGGTTCTATGCTTCTCGCCTCTTATTTGGGCAGTCACTTTACTTTGTGTAAATTATTTCATCACCAATACTCTCAAAATGGCGAAGGAAAACATCGTGAGCGCTAGAACCGAAAATTCAAAGACATGTCCCTTTGAAAGATTAAGAAGAAGAACCCGCATTGGACCCGCGTGGTGGATTATGGCCCGCTCCCTCTCACCGAAAGGAGGCCTGTGTCCCAGCAGTATAAGCTGATTATGCTACTCGTCTAGCTCATGACCTAGCAGGAAAAATTCAAAGACAAATCCATTTGTAAGACCCGCATGGTGGATTATGTTACGCTCCCTTTCACAGAGAGGAGGCCTGTGTCCCAGCAGTGGGAACATTATAGGCTGATTATGCTACTCGTCTATGAGCGCGTGCGCCTGCTATCGCTTGTTGTATGGACCTTCTGTATCTCTATCTATTCTGTGACATTAGGGTAGAATAGGTAGAAACAACCCCAAGATTACCCTCCCGCAGTTTTATGGGCCAAGTTCTGCTAGAATTGCGGATTAATGCTGATTTTCGTCAGTATTCAATTAGTATTGAACCATCGGTTTGGAAACATCTGCGTTTTTGAGGTGAGATGGTAGAATGGAAATTGATCAATTGTTTGATAAGGTTTTGAGGAGGAGGTCTTTGGATATTTCGCTGCCAGAAAAGAAACTGAATTTGATGTTTTGTATTTTTAAGGTCTTGGTTTTTTAAGATGGAGTTATTTTATACCCTTGCACCTTGTCACCTTTTAAGCCGAATTTAGATCACGTCAACGCCGGCTGTCGTTGAAAACCAGCGCTGGGGCTCTGTCTCGCATGAGGGTCTTAGCATTATGGTGAGCGATGGCTGTTGTGAGCGGATGGGACGCATTTTTCCTCCAACTTGTTTTTTTTTGTGTGATGTGACCTTTCTCTGTGTCATGTTTACCGCAAATAAACGTATTTTGTTTGTTTCTTCTATTACGAAAATAATTGCGCAAACTTAGTTATTTATTGATAGTTTCACGTATAAATAGATAATAATTATAGTTTCGTAATATAAATCGGTTTTAGGTCAATAAGTTTGATCATTTTAAATCCATGATAAAGTGTAGGTATAGGTAATCTACTCGTATTAAAGTTTATGACCAGTTGTAGGTATATGAAAAATAAAAGAATCATTTATTCAAATTTCGAACGTCAAAACTACGTAAGACAGCCTCCAAAACGCTCGCCCTTCTCCACTTCCTAGTGCTATCGCTGGGAAGAAGAAGTGGCGCAACAAACTCCCCGGCAGCACAGCTGTCTGTACAGTATGAACGTAAACGAGGCAAAAAGAGTATGTAAGGATTGTAGCAGGACGGGAGTCAATAGGCGACTCCCGGCCACCGTAGGCGCGGGCTTGCGGGCGGCGAGCAAATGGGCAGCTCGCCGCCCGGTAAGGACCAGCACCCTAATTGCGTAACACACGATCAATCGGAATCTGAATCATTTTGAAGCAAATTGCTAATCCATTGCTTCATAAGTTCGAAAAATTTGTCTGCTTAACACGTAAATAACGCAATGAATGTTGTTGAACTGTCAAAATGAAACCGATTCCCATTGATCATGTGTTACGCAATTAGGGTGCAGGCTCGGGTCGACGGCGCGTTGTGTTCCACGCGCGCTTCAAAGAGATGTCAGCACGAACTGACGGGGTCCGCCAGGGCCGATGTCGCCAGGGCTGCGGGTTGTTCGAAAGAGATACCGTGGCCCCTGGCACAGGCAACTGAAGGAACACGGGTGGGTTTTAGTCAGTAAAAGTCTGACACGCCCTTCCGCTCAGCCCAGAGCGGGAGAGGTTATTTGATGATTTCCCACCCAAAAAAAAAAAAAAAAGGATCGTAGCAGGTGGCGTTCTGTACTATCTGCCTACCCCAATGGTAAGAAGGTGTGAGTGTAGGTATATTTACGTAATCAAATAATCAAGATTTTTGTCTACTGTAGCTACCTACCTACTAAAATTCCTACCTACATAATTGAATATATAACAATTACTTTATCTCACGAACTTAAAGTTACTTGCCAGAAGGGTTTCAGGGAAGAACGGAGAAGTAACTGATAATTATCATTGAATTTTCAGTAAGTACAAAATCATTAACATAAAATTCCAAGAGAACTGTTAATTAAAATAATACTAGTCACCATTAAAGATGTTTAACACCTCTAAGTGATAATTTAACTTAATGTTGACACGTTGAAATTAACAAAACGATCCCTGTCTCTCTCTAACTCCTGCATAACTTATAACTCTGTCTTGCTTTGTTTAAGGGGTCCTTGAGACGCTGTATTTCACCACGTAAGACAGGCGATGGTAGGGTTGCCATCTATCAGGATTTCTTTTGACAAGTCTGGCGTTTTATTTTATTGGGATCTTAGAAAGTGTCGACTTATGTCATCTAATTCATATTATAGTGGTGATTAGCTTCATCAGCCTATAAATGTTCCCACTGCTGGGACACAGGTCTCCTCTCTGTGCGAGGAAGTGGGCCGTAAAATTACGCGGACCCAGCCCGGGTTGGTAAATGTCACAAGTCTTTGAATTCTTGGTTCTAGTACATGCCGGTTTCCTCACCATGTTTCCCTTCACCGTTTTGGGAGCAGTGGTGATAAAATAAACTACGCAAAGTAAAGCGTCTGTCTGGGTTCGAACCCACGATCTACTAATAGAAAGTCAGTGGGGGTGGTTACCACTGAACCACCACTGCTCTTAGTGGTGAATAAACTGTTGTTTTAAATGTTGCTTTAAATCCAATGCAAAGCTTACACTACTGACAGTAAATTTAGCTGACTTTAAATCTTACTGGCAATCGATGCGTAAGTTGTACAGCTTACTCTAAGGACGTTTGTCCACCGCCACGTCAACGGGACATCAACCGGGACGTGAAAACGAGATGACAGCGCCGAAGTAGCGATACATACATTTACTATGGCCGCGTGTCCACCTTATATCCGTCAAGGGGATGTCACGTTCGGTTTGAATAATCTCGTTTCTCGTTGACGTACTGTTGACGGTGGCGGTGGATAAACGTTGTATGTAAAGCTACGGTATTCTTGAAAAGCGATGACATTACATAACGGCCACAGTGACGGCTGTCATGAAAATGATGACAGCGGCAAAGATTTAAATCGTTAGATTCGCCCTACCGCGCCAAAAGATAGTCGTGTTTCTGTTTCGTATTTACACCTCTGAGACACAATGACGCAATACGATAAAATAATGTGTGAGCTCACCCTTTCTCAGTATAGTCTCACACACTTTTTCACTTTTTTTAGGTACAGTGTTCAAATACACGAACGGTACGTCGTCGACGCGTGTCGTTGGCTGCAGTGGCTTCTGCCGTTGACGTATGCCGCTCGTGTGTATGAATGAACAATTAGAGCGAATTAAAAAAAACAAACTTATTTACCTGTACTCGTATATTTAAGTGTTATCCCGCGAATGCATTTTGATTTTCCTACAGTTTTTCCGTACAAAATCTTTCAGAAGTCAATATTATTCCACGGATAACAGACTTCTGACTGTGATAAAATCAGCCCCTAAATGACCAAATCATTCAAAAACAAGAAAGAGAAATCAAGTTAATTAAAAGAACTTATTACTTTTCCTCTCGAAAAAACTTCCCTTGCTTCATAATAATTTAACGATGTAACATATAAAATTGTGAAATTCACTAGCGATAGCCCTGCACAGAGGGCTGAGGGTAGAGGGCTGAGGGCGGAGGGCGAATTTACGGAACTTTTAACGAGTTCACCCCTTTGTCCGGACGGCAATTAGTTATTCTTTTCAAGGGTGCAATTAATGTTTAATATCGTAGATGCAACTTACGCTGCTTTTCAATAAGTTCGTTTGAAATTGTTTACAGTCTCATGATGTTTGAATTAATGTAGAAAGAGACAGGGAGTATAAAAATAGTTTTTTTTTAATTTGAAATAGTTTTTTTTTAATTGTAAATAGTTGCTTAGTCTATCCCCCAACATCCAGCATACTAATGGCAGATGGAAGTAACTCTATGGGTGAGACACCTCAACGTGGAAGTCCTATAATTTCTAGGCCTCCACCAATTCCGCCTAGGGTATCTCGGACTTCGATTTCATCGAGTCTACCCCCTCTTATATTAAATCTGATGAAGTTCCCTCTTACTTCCATAAACAATTTTTGCTATGTAACTATTGGTGAGACACCTCAACGTGGAAGTCCTATAATTTCTAGGACTTCACCCATCCCGCCTAGGGTATCTCGGACTTCGATTTCATCGAGTCTACCCCCTCTTATATTAAATCTGATGAAGCTCCCCCTTACTTCCATAAACAATTTTTGCTATGTAACTATTGATGAGACACCTCAACATGGAAGTCTTATAATTTCTAGGCCTTGCCGCCCAGGGTAGGTATGTCGAACTTCGATTTCATCGAGTCTCCCCTCTCCTGTTAAATCTTATGATGTTCCCCCTTACTTCCATAAACAATTTTCGCTACAACAAGCAATTTGCTTGTGATTTTTTTCAAATCACGAACTTATAAAAAAACCTTTATAAAAAGTGTTTTGCACCGTATCCTCCAATTTTCAAGATGTTTTTCTTCAATGACTTTTTGTTGTCCATTTGTCTATCAATCAGTGAGTGCCTAAGGTTTGGACCTAAGGCAGGACATTTCATAAGTATTAAGTGCCCATGTAGGTTTATGTGAAATAAAATATTTTGATTGGTTGATGGTCCCTGGCCTTGACAAGAAATAGACAAAAGTGGTGAACATTTTTTTTCTTTTTTATGCTTGAGTACGAGTCTTTTGACTATGTGTAGCTTATGTCTTTTTTATTATCATTATTTTTTATTTGTAATTGTGCGTTTTGTTTGTGCAGAATATTTTTTTTTCTTTCTTTCTTTTTTTATGGAAAATATTATAAATACCTTTGACATTTTACCCCGTTCAGACTGTAAACTTAAAATATTCCAGGAAAGTTATATTTATATCGGAAAAATCTTTTGGGACGCAAAACTTATCTATGCTAACCATTGTGCGTCGCGTATCTTTTGAAATAAAACAACTTTATTGTTTAAGTCTTCGCTATTTTGTTCCACGTAGCTCACTTGTACAAGTTTTTAAAGGGTTTTTGTATTTATTCAGGGTAGGGTTGGTTTTTGTTTTGTTGGTCGCAGCATTATACTCAGCGATGGCCGTTTTGCGTGGATCTGACGCATATATTCCCTCGTCTTGTTTTTCTTTGCGTGTGTGTTCTTTCTCTGCGTCATGATTAATAATCGTATTTTCTTTTTTCTAGCTTTTTTGGGGCGTCATATGAATCTGACGTGCACCTTTGCAGTATTTTTCTTTAAAAGGATAAGATATGAACAACCTTAAAAAAATATAGAGAGCTACCCACTCCTAGGAACTTACTTGAAGTTCAAAAGCTCTGTCTTTCCTCATATTTCCATTGATCTTGCAAAAATTCTAAATAAATGCCAATAAATAATTTGACAATATAAAAATGGACGCCTACAAAGACTTTGAACAATTTACAATATAATTGACCTATTACCAAAAAGCAATAAAATAAAAAGCAATTTGAAACAAACGATTTAATATTGTACCCGTAAAAAAACCATTCGTAATGATAATGAACAATACTAAAATTAACTTCGAAACATCTAAAACAAAAATTCTGGTAAAAAAGAAGCAGTGAGGCACAATTGTAGAAAATAAACCGGCCAAGTGTGGGTCGGACTTATACACGAAGGGTTCCGTACCACCGTGCAATATTTAACACTAAATATTTAAAAAAAACACGTTTCTTGTCTGAAAATGGCAAACGCTTCTATAGCTTTTACAAATCAAATCTAACAAAGGAAGTAAGTAGTAATTTTATTAAAAAGGCTTCGTTTGTAAAAAAAAAAGTAAAACATAAAAAAAAGAATTAAACCCTTTTTAACCGACTTCTAAAAAAGGAGGAGGTTCTCAATTCGGATGTTTGTATTTTTTTAATTTTTTTTTTTATGTTTGTTCGCGCATAACTCTTTCGCTTGCCAACCGATTTGAAAAATTCTTTTTTTGTTGAAAAGGGTATACTTCCCAAATGGTCCCATAGAAATTTCATCAAAAACGGTTTAGTAGTTTGGTTTTTAAACCAAAATTACTGGTAAAAATTACAACTTAAAAGTGAAAAATAAAAACTTTTTTGCAAAAAAAAAACAACTGACTTCCAAAAACGACACTACAAAGTGAAAAATAACTTTAATTTCGGAAGTCGGTGGCAAACAACGAAAGTGTGAACCCAACGACACCGACTAAAGAATAAAAGAATTAAACCCTTTTTAATTTATTTCATTTATCTTTTTTGTTATAGCGGTAATAGAAATACAAACTGTGTGAAAAATTTAACTGTCTACCTATTACGGTTCATGAGATACAGCCCACTGACAGACAGACGGACGGACAACGGAGGCTTAGTAATAGGGTTCTTTGGCACCCTTTTTGCACGGAACCCTTAAACAAATATTAAAAAGAAAATTTGTTTTTTTAAATGAGAAAATTGTTTATTTCCTTTGCCCATGGTCCCCTTTGCAAGTCTCAGGGGTAAATTAAAAGGACGCTGGCCCATTTTGACTTTTAATTACATCCTTAATGAAACATTTTGAAAGGTAACAGACGTTTTTGTCGTAATGATTTGCTTGTGCTTTTCTACTTTAGAAGTTTATAATTACAAAAAGTGTGTATAGTGAGTCACCACCTGACGGACCTTCCATCCTTACCATCTTAATAGAAAACTGATAACTTTAAGGGTCAGGATAGCCCGCGAATTTCAATTTTTCTTACGTTTTATCCGTGTCCATTGCTTCATATCTTCGAAAAAAATCTTTTTTCAGCAACGTAAATAATGCAATGAATGTTGTTGAACTGTCAAAATGAAAATACTAAGACTAAGTACTGTTAGTGTGTTACGCATTACCCCGCTGACCTTTCCTTCACAGCATGTAAAGTTTTTCACAAGCTTTTTAACGCACAACACGGTATATTAGTCATTTTACTTGCAACGCTTTATATCCATTACTTTGCTTAATTTTATTGCAAATTCACATTATATGAAAACCTCAACAATATGTATCATACTCATATTCATGAGTATGTAAAAGAAAATGTGTAAAAATGGAATAACTACTTTTTTTTTTAAAGTCATCAATGGTCGTTGGACACTCGGGTTGGAACGAAGTTCCTTTCGCTGCATATTGTATTAAGTACGCCACATGCGAACAACGCACCATACCGACGTCACGCAAAATCCTGCATCGCGCAAGCAGAGTTTGCCGCGCAATTTGCATATAAAACGACCCGACATCAATCGTCAGGCAGTAGCCCACTTGACACAACACCCGTCTAGTCGGAGGATCCTTCCTTTTTTATGGAGGATGAGTTAACGACATCCTGTTCTTCGTGCCCTATAGCATAATGAAATAAATTAACAATGTTTGAGAGTACAGATGTGTCATCCACGAAGACGCGCCCCACTCTCCTCGCATACAGTGCAAGTGTGCAACATTCCATTTGTGTTTTAGTTTTGTCGATACACACTAATTACTAATAAGTAATAGTTAGTTAGTTAGTGGGTAATAACCCACTGTAATTAGTTAGCGGAATTGACTAGCGATAACCATACACGATGAGGAAGAAGAGTGGGACACGTCTTCGTGGATGGCACTATCAGTAGCTAAATGAAAAAAACAAAAGTCTCGTGATGGTATTTTTGTTTTCGGTCTTTCTTTTGTCAAGTGTGATTATACCGTGCGATAAGGAACGTCGTTCCAATTAAATTATTTTTTTAATAAGTATTTATTAAGCTCGCAGCTGTACCTAGGTAGTAGGTACTCCGTTTTGTCGAGCATACAACTTTTGGAAAAAGTAATCCAACTTCCTACTAAATTATAAACGTGAAAGTTTGTATGGATGGATGGATAGATGTTTGTTACTCTTTCACGCAAAAACTACTGAACGGATTTGGATGATATTTGGCACACAGATGGTTTACAACCAGGATTAACATATAGGATACCTATCCTGATATCGAATATTTTTATCCTGATACTCCCACGGGATCGAAACTTATGCGGGTGAAACCGCGGGCGCAGCTAGTAAGTAATATATCAGATCTCATACGGGGCCCCAATTCTGTATTGTTCACCGCGAAATCTTACCACATGCAAACCACGTCAATTTCGTGTCTTGTTTACGGCAAGGAATCGAAATGTCAGCCGTACGGACAACATATATTTTGACAATTCAATTCACACCATTGTGTCATAGAGAATACGTTGGGAATTGACGTGGTTTTGAAGTAAGGAATCGTGTGGTCATAGTGAAAAGTGGTCATAGTGAATTAGGGCCCAGAGAAGGCACGAGCATTGATAACCACGCTTGCTCAAGACGGGTTGCCGATTTCAGACTTGGACGGTTGGACCTTTTGTACTTGTATAGCCTACCTGTCACAAGATGGACCCATAGAACCACGACATGGTCGGGACCAACAGGAAGAAGACCCAGAGGACGCTCACCGGAACGTTGGGTAGATGAACTTAACGAAAACATATAGGCAAATACTGGATGGTTCAAGCCAAAAATAGGGAAACCTGGAGAAAATTGGAGGTGGCCTGTACCCGAAAAGGGGCTTATAACCTTGTAGAAAAAAGTTTACTTTTTTTTAAGCATTATATTTTTAAAATGTAAAAAATAGAAAAATGTTTTATTACCCACTTGAATAAATTGTATATAATATTATTTTTTGGTTATGGAAATAAAGGCTATATTATTGTTATTGTACAGGGTGGCAGGTACATCGTCGCGCAAACTGTAACAATGGATTCAGCACATGAGTTTAGACCCCATAGTGTCGAAAAATTTCGTCGGTTATTAAAAAAACATATTGCTGTTCCATACATTTGACCGCGTAGGTATTGCACTTTTCTATGAAACAGAAGATTTTTTTTTGATAACCGATGAAAAATTTCGACGCTATGGGGTCTAAACTCATGTGCTGAATCCATGGTTACAGTTTGCGCGTCGATGTCCCTGCCAGCCTGTATATTATTATAGCAAGAAAAATCAATATTTTGGTTGTTTTGAATACCAATTCAGAATTTTAAACACCTTCCTACTAATTAACTCAGTAATTCTGAAGGACAGGCCCACTGCTAAAAAGTAAACAAAAAACCTTTTTCCAATATTTTAATGAGTGCCTTCATAAAATCGCACCAAGTTAATACAAGAGGCAGGAGACGATATTAAACAGTCGAGACCAGACTTAATTTTCAAATTAGTTGACAATTATGAGACTGAGGAACGCGATGCGGAGTACTAAGGCTTAGGACAGACGCGACTTCGTGCATAACTAACTTATTTTTATAGCTGTGATATACTTCAGTGAAATATTTATTGCTGCTGTTTATTTTATTACAGAGAATAATTAAACAGTCTAGACTTGAGTTTTGAATTGTGTTAAGTACCTATATTAAATTATTTTACTTATTTTATTCAAATGGGCACACAGGACTGGGATCTAACTCAAGACATTGTGCTTGTCAGTCTGCGTTTAAATTTTGGGCTATTGCTGCCTTCTGTTTGACGTAAGTGAAGCTGAATCCAACACAACTTACCTATTTTACAAGCTTTTATTTAGTTTCACCTGTCCCGATGTTTGTCTGTAATAAATCTTGTAAGTTAAATTTGATCCACTTCCCGGTTACCGATTGAGCTGATATTTTGCATGCATGTGTAAATCGGACGACAATGCCAAATTATTATGAAATGGAGCTGATCTGATGATGGAGCTGGAAGATGGCCATGGGAACTCGGTAATTAAACAACACAACCCCATCGAGTTTGGGCTCGTGTGAATAGTCTTGACGAGTACCTTGGTACTAGATGGTAACCAGGGTCTGACGATAGAGCTGGAAGATGGCCAAAGGAACTCAGTAATTAAACTACATAACCCCATCGAGTTTGGGCTCGTTTGATTCATCTCGACGAGTACTTTGGTGCTAGATGTTAATGAAATAGAAAGAAAAAGATGCACTGAACTTAAATTTAGTTTGTGAACAAGGGAATCGGCGCCAATGAAAGGTAAAATTGCAAGTACAAAATTGAGTAACACGCTCATGTGTCCGCACCCTAACAGTAAACTTGTACGTTTTGTTCCGCAACAGTTTCATTTTACGGAAAGAAAACAATGTTTTGTACACAAAATGGCGTTTTATTTTGCACGACAAGCCACACTGTTATTGTTCGTTTTGTTACTTAAAATAAAGGGACATTGTACGTAATAATGGTTTCCAATTAGTGTTTAGTCTTGCTAAAGTAAAACGTGACTATTATGAAATTATAATGTGTAACTAAAAAAATAGAGTAAAGAGAATTCTATTCTATTACATTTTTGGGGATAAAAAAACTTTTTTGCAAAAAAACATCAACCGACTTCCAAAAACGACACTACAAAGTGAAAAATAACTTTAATTTCGGAAGTCGGTTGATGTTATTTTGCAAAAACGTTTTTATTTTTCACTTTTAAGTTGTAATTTTTACCAGTACCTAATTTTGGTTTAAAAACCAAACTACAGAACCGTTTTTAATGAAATTTCTATGAGACCATTTGGGAAGTAGGTATACACTTTCCAACAAAAAATTTTCAAAGAATTTTTCAAATCGGTTGGCAAGCGACGGAGTTATGCGCGTACAAACATAAAAAAAAACAAACATCCGAATTGAGAACCTCCTCCTTTTTTAGAAGTCGGTTAAAATTGAAATTAATGTTTACTGTCCAGATATCTAGAAAAGAGAAGAAAGAGGAAAGAAGTCCGTAGTTTTCCGATAAATAAAGTTGTTTCCAGTTTCATTTATCCACCAACCCGCACTGGGCCCGCGTGGTGGATTACGGCCCAATCACTCGCACAGAGAAGAGGGATGTGCCCCAGCTGTGGGAAAATTATAGGCTGATAATGCTTCCCATTTGAGGACAGTCAAATGGGAAGCATTATCAGCCTATAATTTTGACCGAGACATAACCGGTTTGATCAAACCTAAACATAACCAGTTTAATCTAACCGAGACATAACCGGTTTAATCTAACCGGTTTAATCTAACCTAAACATAACCAGTTTAATCTAACCGAGACATAACCGGTTTAATCTAACCGAGACATAACCGGTTTAATCTAACCTAAACATAACCAGTTTAATCTAACCGAGACATAACCGGTTTAATCTAACCGGTTTAATCTAACCGAAACATAACCAGTTTAATCTAACCGAGAGATAACCGGTTTAATCTAACCGAAACATAACCAGTTTAATCTAACCGAGACATAACCGGTTTAATCTAACCGAGACATAACCGGTTTAATTAAACCTAAACATAACCAGTTTAATCTAACCGATACATAACCGGTTTAATCTAACCGAAACATAACCAGTTTAATCTAACCGAGACATAACCGGTTATTACAAAATTAAAATCAAAAGTCATTTATTCAAATTAGGCTGAGAGTCAGCACTTTTCGAACGTCAAAATTACAAAAGACAGTCCCCCAAAAACGCCCGCCCTTCACCACTTCCTAGTGCTATCGCTGGGAAGAAGAAGTGGCGGAACAAACTTCCCAGCAGCACAGCTGTCTGTTCAGTTAGAATATAGTTGCATGTATACAATACTAGGAACATATGTTCAGTAATTAACATTACAAGAAACTTAAATTATTTGCCATAAAATATGTCAGCTAGCCACGCCAATATACCAACAAATATAATAAAAACTATACGTACTTAAGCTGAAAAATAATTAATTAAAATGGAAATAACTACTTACTACCTAAATAAAAGCCTCCAGGCATAAAGGGCGTGACAGCTTACATATTTACGCATAGCTGGGTTCTGGTCACATAGCTGTCACTTGAGTCACAGATGAAAAACTAGGACCATTGAAGTAAAATAAATAAATAAGTTAATACTAATAACAATAACCTGTCAGTAAGCTGATCCTGGAGAAAGAACATGAACATTGTCTTGAGTTAATTAGGGCGACCAACTATTCTTATCGTGTAAGTAGTCGTTGATGGAATAGTAAGCCTTTGAGCAAAGGTTAGATTTTACTTGAGCTTTAAACGCATTGAAAGGCAAGTCTAGCAAAGAAGAGGGTATCTTGTTATAAAAGGTTATACCAAGCCCAACAAATGAGTTATGAACCTTATGAAGCCGGTGAAAGGGGGACAGCAGTCTTTATAAACTCAAAGTCGTAAGATGTAATTTTTTGTCTGTGGTTCTTCTTTCTCTTTTTGACGTCCCACCTACGAATGTACTCGGGAGTGATTTTGTTTGTTCAATTAATAAATCGTTTACAATCTTATATGGTGTTTGCGTTTCCAGCCCTAATCCATCAGGTTATGGGCCCAGGACACCGAAATCTGCATAATAATTACAATATTTCGCGTCTACATACGAAAATAGAAGAAATTACTACTATAATCTCTAAGCGTAAACGCGGTAAAAATGGCGGGGAATACTTCACCACTGCAAAGCATCGAGAAACTCAAAGGTATAGAAAACTATTCTACATGGAAGTTTTGTATGAAAATGATACTAATCCATGAAGACCTCTGGGACACTATTGATGGTGAGCAGCAAGACAAACCGAGCAATGAACACATGAAAAAATCACAGAAGGCACTAGCAAGAATATGCCTATCGGTTCAGACGAGTGCATTCCCTCATGTCAGGAACGCTAAGGATGCACATGAGGCGTGGAACAACCTGAACAACATTGGTTACTTATCTCCTTTGCTTTGTGTACATAGCAGTGTGCACCCGACCAGACATCGCTCATGCTGTAAGTTTTCTCAGTCAATTCAACGAGTATCATACTGAACATCATTGGAAAGCTTTGAAGCGTGTTCTTCGTTATCATAAAGGTACGTTAAACTATAGAGTGTCTTCGTCTTAAGAGTGGTCTGGATGTAACTGCTCATGTAGATGCTGACTGGGGAGGAAATGAACTTGATCGTAAGTCTTTCACTGGTTTTATTTTTTAGATTGGTAACTCATTAATTTCTTGGGAAAGTCGAAAGCAAAAGACTGTTGCCCTCGCCAGCACAGAGGCTGAATACATGGCACTCTCAGATGGTTGTAAAGAAGCTCTTTTTGTAAGAAGCTTTCTTCATGAATTATTGAATATTAATTGTAAAGTAATATTGTTTAACGATAACCAATCTGCTCAAAAATTAACTACTAATTGTATGTATCATAGTAGAACTAAACATATTGATGTGAGGCATCATTTCATTAGAGAAAACATAAAGAAAAACATTGTTAATGTCAAGTATTTACCAACAAGCTTAATGATTGCAGACTTGTTAACAAAACCTCTAACAAAAGAGAAACATGATCAATTTGTGGTAGGATTATGTTTACATAATTTGTAAATAAATAATAAGTTTTTTTTGTAAGTTATCTCTCAAGGTTGTATTAGAAATAAAATACTGTTAACTTTGTGATATTATATTCAACTTATAAATGCATCAATAGATACACAAGTATTGACTGTAATTCTGTTATGTAGCTATTTTCTAGTTGGTTCTTATGACTTTGGTTTAAGGGGTAGTATTACAGCAGTCTTTATAAACTCAAAGTCGTAAGATGTAATTTTTTGTCTGTGGTTCTTCTTTCTCTTTTTGACGTCCCACCTATGAATGTACTCGGGAGTGATTTTGTTTGTTCAATTAATAAATCGTTTACAATGTTATATGGTGTTTGCGTTTCCAGCCCTAATCCATCACCGGTTTAATCTAACCGAAACATAACCAGTTTAATCTAACCTAAACATAACCAGATTAATCTAACCGAGACATAACCGGTTTAATCTAACCGAGACATAACCGGTTTAATCTAACCGTGACATAACCGGTTTAATCTAACTTAAACATAACCAGTTTAATCTAACCGAGACATAACCGGTTTAATCTAACCGAAACATAACCGGTTTAATCTAACCGAAACATAACCAGTTTAATCTAACCGAGACATAACCGGTTTAATCTAACCGAAACATAACCAGTTTAATCTAACCGAAACATAACCGGTTTAATCTAACCGAAACATAACCAGTTTAATCTAACCGAGACATAACCGGTTTAATCTAACCGAGACATAACCGGTTTAATCTAACCTAAACATAACCAGTTTAATCTAACCGGGACATAACCGGTTTAATCTAACCGGTTTAATCTAACCGAAACATAGCCAGTTTAATCTAACCGAGACATAACCGGTTTAATCTAACCGAAACATAACCAGTTTAATCTAACCTAAACATAACCAGTTTAATCTAACCGAGACATAACCGGTTTAATCTAACCGAGACATAACCGGTTTAATCTAACCGAGACATAACCGGTTTAATCTAACCTAAACATAACCAGTTTAATCTAACCGGGACATAACCGGTTTAATCTAACCGGTTTAATCTAACCGAAACATAACCAGTTTAATCTAACCGAAACATAACCAGTTTAATCTAACCGAAACATAACCAGTTTAATCTAACCGAAACATAACCGGTTTAATCTAACCGAAACATAACCAGTTTAATCTAACCGAGACATACCTACGGTGCCAGACCATATTTATATATTTTTTCAGTTCCGCTTATACAAATTCTCATACACTACACCTCATTTATTTTTTACCATGAAAATCTTGTTTACATGCATCTTTTATCAATCTGTGAGTTCTTTTATTTAGTATATTCTCTGATATTTTTATTTATAGTTAGTAAAATATCTATCCAATGATGTCTACTACCTACCTTAAGGTTGGTTTTTGGAACGCGGGTTCTTTGGGCACGAAACATGACGAGTTTATAACAGCATTACTGGGTTTGGATGTCGATATTATGGCCATTAATGAGACGTGGCTGCGAACGGGCGAAGAAGAACGCGCACCCTCTGTACCTGGATACAGACTACGGCATATACCGCGCCCATTGTGTGTTAAGAGGGGACGTGGTGGCGGTGTTGGTTTTTATATCAAGCACGGTATTAATGTTCGAAGCCACTCGTACTCTGCTAGTCCATCGCACACCACGGTCGAGCAGATGTGGGTAACCATTAGTGTTCGCGGAATTATCTTTCCCTGAGTTATGGAAAATTGCCAAAGTGCACCCATTGCCGAAGACTCTTAATGCGTTGGATATAAAGGATCTTAGACCCATTAGTATACTGCCGGTACTTTCTAAAGTCTTAGAAAAAGTAGTTTGTGCGCAATTGGTTGAATTTTTAGAGACTAATAAAATCCTCCCAGATGTTCAATCGGGTTTTAGGAAGGGCCGCAGTACAGCCACGGCTTTGTTGGATGATAAATGATAAATGATTTTATTTTTGTAAGTAGGTTTGTACAAACACTTTTACACGTCAATCATATTTTAAACTAGATGAGGTCGGCGTTTCCTATCTGACTAGTCTGAGAAGAAAGGCCGAAACAAACTCAGACGTCACAGTCTCTTTTAAAGTCCAGACATAATCTTGGTCAGATCATATGAAGACCATGTAGGTCGATGTCTGAGATGGTCTTTTGAGGAAAGAACCACACAGATTGAGAGGACCTGTCCAGTCAGTGCACGCATTTGTCAGAAATCGTGCAGCTCAACTCAAAAACTTAAGGAGCTCAACGATCCGACGAACAATACCAAAGAAAGGACATTTGGGTAGGCCACATTAATTACTCAGACTGCCAGACCATGACAAAAACTAAGAGAACAGAGAGAAGAATAATATAAATACAATGACCCACATAGTCTTCACATTCACAATAATTAAAATAATATAATACTTTACTAAGTAAGCAAATGTCATAGTATATATAAAATTCATTAATGTCAGTGTATATAAAAAAAAAAAAAAAAACAACAACAAAACAGAGAAAAACAAAATAAAAACATTCAATATGTAAAAAATAAAAAAATTTGGAAGCAGCTTAATCCCAAGCCTTTTTGTCCTCGATATAATCCTTAACGGTATAAAAGGCTTTCTGGCACAACTTACGTTTAATAAATGATTTGAATTTATTAAGGCTTAGATCTTGAACTGGGCTTGGAACTTTATTATAAAAGCGTATACATTGGCATCTGAACGAGCCACCTATTTTCTTGAGCCTTGTTGTAGGTACAACAAATTTGTGTTTGTTCCTAGTATTTATATCATGGATATCACTGTATTTTTTAAACAATTTTATATTTTTATGGGCATATAAAAGATTTTCATAAATATATTGAGAAGGCACAGTCATAACATTAATCTCTTTAAATTTGTCTCTGAGCGAATGTCTCGGACTCAGTTTATAAATTGAACGAACAGCTCGCTTCTGCAAAACAAAGATAGTCTGAATATCAGCGGCATTTCCCCACAATAGAATACCGTATGACATTACACTATGAAAATAGCTAAAGTACACTAAACGGGCTGTCTCTATATCAGTTAAATTACGAATTTTTCTAACAGCGTATGCTGCGGAACTTAGCTTTTTTGACAATTTATCTATATGTGGACCCCACTGAAGCTTAGCCTCCAAAGTTATGCCCAAGAATACTGTGCTGTCTTCAGGATTCAATTCTTCGCCCTTTATCAACACATTAGTTTTCACCTGCCTAACGTGAGGTAGCGTAAACTTAATGCATTTAGTTTTTTTCTCGTTTAAAAGTAAATTATTAACATTGAACCAGTGGACTACTTTAGAGATAGCGCTATTTACATCGTCAGTAACCTGCTGCTGACGTTTAAGTTTAAACAAAAGTGAAGTGTCATCTGCAAACAACACTATATCATGATTATCCTTTATGAGGTACGGCAAGTCATTTATATAAATAAGAAACAAGAAAGGACCAAGAATTGAGCCCTGTGGGACTCCCATTGTTACTATGGATCCGGGAGATCTTTTTCCATTAACGTCAACGCTCTGAATCCTCTTACTCAAGTATGAGGTAAGAAGATCCAGAGCAGTGTTCCCGATTCCGTAGTGGCGGAGTTTCCTGATTAAAGTTTCGTGAAGAACGCAATCGAATGCCTTGGACAAATCACAAAAGATGCCCAAGGCATCGCATTTGTCTTCCCATGCATTATAAATATGTCCTATAAGTTCAACACCGGCATCAGTAGTTGAACGACCCCTTGTAAAACCGAACTGTTTGCTATGTAATAGTTTGTGTTTATTAAAAAATCTTTGCATTTGATCTAAAATTAATTTCTCAAAAATTTTACTAAAGGTAGGTAGTACAGAAATAGGTCTATAAGAGGGCGAGCTTTTAATTGGTTCAAATCATACTTACAAGACAGAGTACAGTTCGTAGAAGCAGAATATTTCGATGGCGTTAACCAGGAGGTGTACAGCATGAGATCAGACATGGCTACTATTAATAATTCAATACCACAAGGAAGTGTTTTAGGATGTACCTTATTTATAATATATGTAAATGACTTGCCAAAAAAGATAAGTTCTTCGTGTATTTTGTTCGCTGACGATGTCTCTTTATTATTCAAAACGCCCGCGAATGTTGACTATTTAGCTATTTCAAAAGAATTCACAGAAACTGAACAATGGTTAAACGATCATAACTTAGAAATAAACTTATCCAAAACTAAAATATGCCAATTCAGAACTTACCAAAGAACTCCAATAAATCTAAATACATTAACGCAAAAATTAAAATTGGAAGAGGTAAACGAATTTACACTTTTAGGCCTAACATTAGACTCAAACCTAAATTGGAAAAAACATATCGAAAGTACAAGAGCAAAACTGTCGCAATTTATTTATGGGCTAAGCATACTGAAGTGTAACACAGACTATAAAACAGCCTTATCTGCCTATTATGCGTACGCCTACTCCTGGCTGAATTATGGTATCATTCTGTGGGGAGAAAGTACTGACTTTTTGGACCTCTTCATTCAGCAAAAGAAGTGTGTCAGAATATTAATGAACATAGATCAACGAGAGAGTTGTAGGCCACACTTTATTAAACAGAAAATTCTTACACTACCAGCAATATATATACTACAAAGTTGTGTATTCGTTAGAAAACATAGGCACCTCTTCAAATCAAATATCGAGCTAAATGAAAACTATAACCGACGGAACAAGAATAGATTAATACTACCCATCACAAACTTAAAAGTTATCGGGAAAAGCCCATACTCTAGACTGGCTAATGTATTTAATAAGTTACCGGAAAGTTTAAAATCCCTACCAAATGACTCAATTTTCTCGAAACAGTTAAAATCTTTGCTAATAAAGAAAGGCTACTATACCGTTGAAGAATTTAAAACTGATAAATTGTGAATCGATCGAACTTGTAAATATTATGCTATGCTTGAAAATATGCTTGACGTAAATGTGAAATAATAAATGACAATACTAAATTACCTATATGACTAAGATTAATGAACAAATTGATAATAATAATAATGATAAATGTTAAAATAAAATGTAATACTTTTTTTTTTTTTTGTAATTATATTTAAGTAATTGTTAATGTTTAGTATAATGTAAATTGTAATAATTAGAATCAATATTATAATAAGTACTATGTACAATTTGCAGTGCCCTTACAGGGTACATGTTTTAACACTGTGTCATGAAATTTAAATGCATGCCTACTAACCAGTGTTTTACATGTAGCAAATATAAATAAATAAATAAATAAATAATTTGTAGGGTCTGATGTACTATCTGATTTAAACAAAGGTATTATTTTACTATTTTTCATAAGGTCAGGAAACTCCCCACTGTCAATACAACTATTAAAGATAAGAGCTAGAGTAGGTGCTACAATGTCAATAATAGACTTAGCAACTTCTACAGAGTTACCCCACAGATCTGCAGTCTTTTTAACATTTAAAGTGTGAAAGGTTTTAATTATATCTCTACAGTTAATATGTTCAAAATGAAATTCCGAATCACAACCATTAACATTTTCCTTAAGCAAAGACTCAGCAACAGAAGGTGATGAGTTTAGGGATTTAGTAGTTGAAACGGGAATATCTGAAAAGAAATTTTCAAATGCCTCGGCGACTTGTGAGTCGGATTTTATTATGTTGTCATTAATAGACAGGCTGTAGTCAGTATTTCGATTACTAGATCTTCCCGCTTCACTATTAATAATAGACCAGGTCGTTTTAATTATATTACTGCTGTTTTTAATCTTTGAACCCAAATAACGTGACTTGGCCATATAACAGACTTTTTTAAATAATTTTGAATAATTTCTAACATACAAATTAAATTCATCAGTGTTAACATAAGACCTTTCATTGTACAGTTCATAGAGCCGTGTTCTACTTTTATGAATACCAATGGTAGCCCAATCACTGAAAGATGCGTTACTATTAACCGAGATACTCTTGGGTATAAAGGTAGAATCAAATTATTTACAGTATATATTAAAAAAAGTATCATATAGATGATTAGGATCAGCATGAGTTGACAAAACTGGTAATTTATTAATGAGTTTAACTTTAAAAGCCTCCAAGCGACTTGCAGTTTTGGGGTTAACAGTGATAACCTTTTTAGCCACTTTTTTGTTTTGGTTTTGAATAGTAATTTTTTGCCCGCAATGATCAGAATCTAATAAATTTATAATTTCTTTGTGGCTTGGTATAATATCTGTGTAAATATTATCTAGGCATGTGGCACTAGTAGGTGTTATTCTTGTGGATGTGACAGACAATATCTTGTCGGCTCAAGATAAAGGGTTGTGCACTTTTTTGGTGCTACTTGATTTTTCACGCGCGTTTGACTGTATTAACGTTCCTCTATTATTGTCAAAGATGGCTTTCTATGGATTTGACGAAGACACTATCAAATGGTTTGATAGCTATCTTGGTGATCGTAGGCAATACGTTGAAATACATCGGGCGGACGGTTCAACAGCTGTATCTGGACATCGGTCAGTAGGAAGGGGGGTTCCACAGGGCTCGATACTTGGGCCAGTATTGTTTATTCTGTACTGTGCCGATATAATTAAGACTATAAATAAATGCAACTACCATATTTATGCCGATGATACACAAGTATATATTTCATTTAAGCCGGAAGACTATGAACAAGCTTTAAATGATCTTAATACAGATCTTGAAAACATAGTGCAATGGTCCAATGCCAACACGCTTGCCCTGAACCCTACAAAAACCAAGTATATGCTTTTTGGAACCGAAAACCAGTTAGGTAAAATTACACCCTGTGCCAGCTGTGTGACCGTTATGGGAGAGCCTATCGAACGAGTCTACGAAGCACGTAATCTAGGTGTTATCATGGACACGGAACTTCGTTTTCACAAACACGTGTCTGAGTCAATCCGTAATTGCTTTTATAGACTTAAGATATTATACAAAGCCCGTCCCTATCTTAGCGAAGAATTGCGAGTCTTGCTTGTGGAGTCTTTGGTTTTATCTAAGTTAAATTATGCGGACACGGTCTATGGCCAACGACTACTGTCAAAAACTGAAAGAATGATCCAAAGACTTCAAAACGCATGTGCACGCTTCTGTTTTAAAGTTCCCTTTAGGGGACATATCACGCCTTTCCTCAATCAGCGCAACATTTTAAAAATGAAAGCTAGACGTAAACTCCACCTGGCGAGCTTACTATTTGGTGTTATTAAGTCTCACTCCCCTTCTTACTTGTATGACAAACTATCGTGGACAAGTAGACACAGAATTGGTGAGGGAAGAAAATGTTCTCAACAGCTTTCCATCCCACAGCACAAGTCGGCGGCTTTTAGAGGCAGTTTTCGCTACGCAGCTAGTAAATGCTGGAACAATATCCCTCCTCCCATAAAGTATAGTAAAAGTTGCTCGACTTTCAAATCGAAATTAAAAGAATTTCTTTTAAGCCATCAAAAAGATTTTGAAAATGTCCGAGCAGATGTATCTGCCATATAAAATAATGTATTTCATCAATTTTATCGATTTTTTAATTATTATATATATTTTTTTCAATTTTAATTTCAATCAGTTTTAATTTTTACTAGTCAATTATAATTGTCCTTACTCTAATTGAGTACGAAAATTGCATGAAAATCCGTTTCGTAGTTAAGTAGAACAATGCAGTCACACGATTTTGTCTTACAGGTGGGTGGGTACTTTCTATTTCTAGATTTATTTATTTCATTTTTCTTTTTTTTTGTGTAGGTAGTACGCACATGTTGGGTATTTATTTATTTTGGTTTTTCATTCATTACAATACAACACACACACACACACATACATGTATGTCACGACATTTTATTTGATTTTGCATGAGCTTTCTATAATTTCTAGCATTTAAATGAATTCTCTTAATTTATTATTACGGACACACACTTCCCTGTGTTTGGTATTCCAGCGTATGGCACTCGTGGGTTGCAGCTGAAAATCAGCGTCAGGTGGTACACTTGTGTTGTCATCTGACATTATGCTGAGCTGAGGCCCTTTTGGCATTATAATCTTTGTTTTTGTTTTTGTAGTTTTAAGGTGTCATTTTGTGTAATGCCAATAAATGCATTTTTCTTTCTTTCTTTACATAACCAGTTTAATCTAACCGAGACATAACCGGTTTAATCTAACCGCGACATAACCGGTTTAATCTAACCTAAACATAACCAGTTTAATCTAACCGAGACATAACCGGTTTAATCTAACCGGTTTAATCTAACCGAAACATAACCAGTTTAATCTAACCGAGACATAACCGGTTTAATCTAACCGAAACATAACCAGTTTAATCTAACCGAAACATAACCGGTTTAATCTAACCGAAACATAACCAGTTTAATCTAACCGAGACATAACCGGTTTAATCTAACCGAAACATAACCGGTTTAATCTAACCGAAACATAACCGGTTTAATCTAACCGAAACATAACCAGTTTAATCTAACCGAAACATAACCAGTTTAATCTAACCGAGACATAACCGGTTATTACAGCAGTCTTTATAAACTCAAAGTCGTAAGATGTAATTTTTTGTCTGTGGTTCTTCTTTCTCTTTTTGACGTCCCACCTACGAATGTACTCGGGAGTGATTTTGTTTGTTCAATTAATAAATCGTTTACAATCTTATATGGTGTTTGCGTTTCCAGCCCTAATCCATCAGGTTATGGGCCCAGGACACCGAAAACTGCATAATAATTACAATATTTCGCGTCTACATACGAAAATAGAAGAAATTACTACTATAATCTCTAAGCGTGAACGCGGTAAAAATGGCGGGGAATACTTCACCACTGCAAAGCATCGAGAAACTCAAAGGTATAGAAAACTATTCTACATGGAAGTTTTGTATGAAAATGATACTAATCCATGAAGACCTCTGGGACACTATTGATGGTGAGCAGCAAGACAAACCGAGCAATGAACACATGAAAAAATCACAGAAGGCACTAGCAAGAATATGCCTATCGGTTCAGACGAGTGCATTCCCTCATGTCAGGAACGCTAAGGATGCACATGAGGCGTGGAACAACCTGAACAACATTGGTTACTTATCTCCTTTGCTTTGTGTACATAGCAGTGTGCACCCGACCAGACATCGCTCATGCTGTAAGTTTTCTCAGTCAATTCAACGAGTATCATACTGAACATCATTGGAAAGCTTTGAAGCGTGTTCTTCGTTATCATAAAGGTACGTTAAACTATAGAGTGTCTTCGTCTTAAGAGTGGTCTGGATGTAACTGCTCATGTAGATGCTGACTGGGGAGGAAATGAACTTGATCGTAAGTCTTTCACTGGTTTTATTTTTTAGATTGGTAACTCATTAATTTCTTGGGAAAGTCGAAAGCAAAAGACTGTTGCCCTCGCCAGCACAGAGGCTGAATACATGGCACTCTCAGATGGTTGTAAAGAAGCTCTTTTTGTAAGAAGCTTTCTTCATGAATTATTGAATATTAATTGTAAAGTAATATTGTTTAACGATAACCAATCTGCTCAAAAATTAACTACTAATTGTATGTATCATAGTAGAACTAAACATATTGATGTGAGGCATCATTTCATTAGAGAAAACATAAAGAAAAACATTGTTAATGTCAAGTATTTACCAACAAGCTTAATGATTGCAGACTTGTTAACAAAACCTCTAACAAAAGAGAAACATGATCAATTTGTGGTAGGATTATGTTTACATAATTTGTAAATAAATAATAAGTTTTTTTTGTAAGTTATCTCTCAAGGTTGTATTAGAAATAAAATACTGTTAACTTTGTGATATTATATTCAACTTATAAATGCATCAATAGATACACAAGTATTGACTGTAATTCTGTTATGTAGCTATTTTCTAGTTGGTTCTTATGACTTTGGTTTAAGGGGTAGTATTACAGCAGTCTTTATAAACTCAAAGTCGTAAGATGTAATTTTTTGTCTGTGGTTCTTCTTTCTCTTTTTGACGTCCCACCTATGAATGTACTCGGGAGTGATTTTGTTTGTTCAATTAATAAATCGTTTACAATCTTATATGGTGTTTGCGTTTCCAGCCCTAATCCATCACCGGTTTAATCTAACCGAAACATAACCAGTTTAATCTAACCTAAACATAACTAGATTAATCTAACCGAGACATAACCGGTTTAATCTAACCGAGACATAACCGGTTTAATCTAACCGAGACATAACCGGTATAATCTAACTTAAACATAACCAGTTTAATCTAACCGAGACATAACCGGTTTAATCTAACCGAAACATAACCGGTTTAATCTAACCGAAACATAACCAGTTTAATCTAACCGAGACATAACCGGTTTAATCTAACCGAAACATAACCAGTTTAATCTAACCGAAACATAACCGGTTTAATCTAACCGAAACATAACCAGTTTAATCTAACCGAGACATAACCGGTTTAATCTAACCTAAACATAACCAGTTTAATCTAACCGGGACATAACCGGTTTAATCTAACCGGTTTAATCTAACCGAAACATAGCCAGTTTAATCTAACCGAGACATAACCGGTTTAATCTAACCGAAACATAACCAGTTTAATCTAACCTAAACATAACCAGTTTAATCTAACCGAGACATAACCGGTTTAATCTAACCGAGACATAACCGGTTTAATCTAACCGAGACATAACCGGTTTAATCTAACCTAAACATAACCAGTTTAATCTAACCGGGACATAACCGGTTTAATCTAACCGGTTTAATCTAACCGAAACATAACCAGTTTAATCTAACCGAAACATAACCAGTTTAATCTAACCGAAACATAACCGGTTTAATCTAACCGAAACATAACCAGTTTAATCTAAACGAGACATACCTACGGTGCCAGACCATATTTATATATTTTTTCAGTTCCGCTTATACAAATTCTCATACACTACACCTCATTTATTTACCATGAAAACAGTGGCGTAGCTCATCCTAATGGGGCCCTGTATCAAATATTTTTGGGGGCCCTTTTTACCCAACTGTGAAGCTACAGAGGGTATTATTTTTACAAAATAAAGAATATAGCATACTGACTTAGAAGGCGAGGGGCTCGTGGCTAAGTAATAACAGCCGCACGAGTCGATTGAAGGTTAAGCTACGCTTGCTGCGGTAGGTCTGTGGATGGGTGACCAGCTTAACATACCGATACCCCTCCGTGCCTCGGAAAGCACGTTAAGCCGTTGGTCCCGAATGTCTAAAAAAAATTTTTGCTTATATACGTCGTCTAACACGTCACGTCGGGGGCCCCTGTAGCTCAGGGGCCCCGTATAATTGATACGGCTGATACAGCGGTAGCTACGCCCCTGCATGAAAATCTTGTTTACATGCATCTTTTATCAATCTGTGAGTTCTTTTATTTAGTATATTCTCTGATATTTTTATTTATAGTTAGTAAAATATCTATCCAATGATGTCTACTACCTACCTTAAGGTTGGTTTTTGGAACGCGGGTTCTTTGGGCACGAAACATGACGAGTTTATAACAGCATTACTGGGTTTGGATGTCGATATTATGGCCATTAATGAGACGTGGCTGCGAACGGGCGAAGAAGAACGCGCACCCTCTGTACCTGGATACAGACTACGGCATATACCGCGCCCATTGTGTGTTAAGAGGGGACGTGGTGGCGGTGTTGGTTTTTATATCAAGCACGGTATTAATGTTCGAAGCCACTCGTACTCTGCTAGTCCATCGCACACCACGGTCGAGCAGATGTGGGTAACCATTAGTGTTCGCGGAATTATCTTTCCCTGAGTTATGGAAAATTGCCAAAGTGCACCCATTGCCGAAGACTCTTAATGCGTTGGATATAAAGGATCTTAGACCCATTAGTATACTGCCGGTACTTTCTAAAGTCTTAGAAAAAGTAGTTTGTGCGCAATTGGTTGAATTTTTAGAGACTAATAAAATCCTCCCAGATGTTCAATCGGGTTTTAGGAAGGGCCGCAGTACAGCCACGGCTTTGTTGGATGTGACAGACAATATCTTGTCGGCTCAAGATAAAGGGTTGTGCACTTTTTTGGTGCTACTTGATTTTTCACGCGCGTTTGATTGTATTAACGTTCCTCTATTATTGTCAAAGATGGCTTTCTATGGATTTGACGAAGACACTATCAAATGGTTTGATAGCTATCTTGGTGATCGTAGGCAATACGTTGAAATACATCGGGCGGACGGTTCAACAGCTGTATCTGGACATCGGTCAGTAGGAAGGGGGGTTCCACAGGGCTCGATACTTGGGCCAGTATTGTTTATTCTGTACTGTGCCGATATAATTAAGACTATAAATAAATGCAACTACCATATTTATGCCGATGATACACAAGTATATATTTCATTTAAGCCGGAAGACTATGAACAAGCTTTAAATGATCTTAATACAGATCTTGAAAACATAGTGCAATGGTCCAATGCCAACACGCTTGCCCTGAACCCTACAAAAACCAAGTATATGCTTTTTGGAACCGAAAACCAGTTAGGTAAAATTACACCCTGTGCCAGCTGTGTGACCGTTATGGGAGAGCCTATCGAACGAGTCTACGAAGCACGTAATCTAGGTGTTATCATGGACACGGAACTTCGTTTTCACAAACACGTGTCTGAGTCAATCCGTAATTGCTTTTATAGACTTAAGATATTATACAAAGCCCGTCCCTATCTTAGCGAAGAATTGCGAGTCTTGCTTGTGGAGTCTTTGGTTTTATCTAAGTTAAATTATGCGGACACGGTCTATGGCCAACGACTACTGTCAAAAACTGAAAGAATGATCCAAAGACTTCAAAACGCATGTGCACGCTTCTGTTTTAAAGTTCCCTTTAGGGGACATATCACGCCTTTCCTCAATCAGCGCAACATTTTAAAAATGAAAGCTAGACGTAAACTCCACCTGGCGAGCTTACTATTTGGTGTTATTAAGTCTCACTCCCCTTCTTACTTGTATGACAAACTATCGTGGACAAGTAGACACAGAATTGGTGAGGGAAGAAAATGTTCTCAACAGCTTTCCATCCCACAGCACAAGTCGGCGGCTTTTAGAGGCAGTTTTCGCTACGCAGCTAGTAAATGCTGGAACAATATCCCTCCTCCCATAAAGTATAGTAAAAGTTGCTCGACTTTCAAATCGAAATTAAAAGAATTTCTTTTAAGCCATCAAAAAGATTTTGAAAATGTCCGAGCAGATGTATCTGCCATATAAAATAATGTATTTCATCAATTTTATCGATTTTTTAATTATTATATATATTTATTTCAATTTTAATTTCAATCAGTTTTAATTTTGTAGATCATCAGATCTTGCTGCAAAAGTTACACAGGTACGGCATTCGGGGAAACATTCATAAACTCCTAGAATCATACCTAAGTGATAGGACACAGTGTACTGAGATTTCCAGAATTTGTCCTATAAGCAAATTAGAAACTACATATGTCTCTGAAGCGAGATCCGTGAGGTATGGTGTGCCTCAGGGCACTGTACTCGGGCCCCCACTTTTCTTGATATATATCAATGATCTCCCAAGAAATTTGAGAAACAAAATGGTACTTTTTGCAGATGACAGTACAGCTATCATAGAATGCACAGATCCAAACGAATATCGAAATGAGATCAATAACTTGCTAAATAACATCATTAATTGGCTAAATAATAATAATCTTGTGATCAATTTGAGTAAGACTAAAATTGAGCAATTTCATCAACGACGTGAGAATCCACCCCTTAATATTACCTACGATGAGTGTAAAATAGAAGAAGTTACGAGTGCAAAATTCTTAGGCATAACTGTAGACCATAAGTTGACTTGGAAACCTCACCTGGAAGTGGTTTGTAAACGACTGAGTAAATCTGCGTATCTATTGTTTCAATTATCTAAGAGAGTTAATTCTGAAACACTGTTAACAGCCTATCATGGACTTGTAGCCTCTAATCTCCGTTATGGTGTTGTTTTCTGGGGGCAATCAACTAATAGGGAACTGGTATTCAGGATGCAAAGAAGGTGTGTAAGATCCATGTGTAATTTAAAGTCAACAGATAGTTGCGTTCCCTACTTTAAGAAATTAAAAATATTAACATTACCAGCTATATAATTATATATATTAGAAACTGCATTATTTATAAAATCAAATCCACATTTATTTACAAAATTTTCAACAGTTAAGAAGACCCCCATTCGGAGTCAATATGAAAATCAACTATGTACGTTGAAATGTAATACTGCGTTAATGAAAAAGAGCTTCTTTGGTGTTGCACCAAAATTTTTTAATAAAATACCTGATGCTATAAAATGTATGCCATTAAAGAAATTCAAAAAGTGTCTTCACAAGTTATTAGTTGAGAAATGTTATTATACCCTGGATGACTATTTTAATGATAATACTATTTAATTAAATTCTGTAATTTTATAAATTTATATTACTAATGTTGACTTGGATGACTATTTTAATTTTGGATGACTATTTTATTAAATTCTGTAATTTTATTAATTCATATTATTAATGTAACGAACGAATAATTTCTCGCATATTCTTTTGTTATGATCTTCTAGTGTGTGTTTTTTGTTTTTCTTTCTTGTAGTGGACATTATTAAATTGATTATTTTAATGTATTTTGTTAACGTAAAATTTTGTTAACTTTGACGAACCTGACTTTAATATTTGTATGTCAACAATGACAAAGCATAGTGCAACACTTATCTATTTAAGACTTTGACATGTATGATTAATGTATATATGTTCTTCACCTATGTTTCACAAATAAATAATTCTGATTCTGATTCTGACATAACCGGTTTAATCTAACCGAAACATAACCGGTTTAATCTAACCGAAACATAACCAGTTTAATCTAACTGAAACATAACCAGTTTAATCTAACCGAGACATAACCGGTTTAATCTAACCGAAACATAACCGGTTTAATCTAATAGAAATATAACCGGTTTAATCTAACCGAAACATAGCCGGTTTAATCTAACCGAAACATAGCCGGTTAAATCTAATAGAAATATAACCGGTTTAATCTAACCGAAACATAGCCGGTTTAATCTAACCGAAACATAACCGGTTTAATTTAACCGAAACATAGCCGGTTTAATCTAACCGAAATATAATCAGAAAAGCAGACTATCAGCCTTAATAAATGGAGGCGACTCGTTGAGGCAGATCGTTCAAACACCGGACCGGAGCCGTGCGACCGGCCCTCCCCGTGTCCGACTTAATTGAACCAAAGTTCAGCTTTAATTACTTTTTGGGAACAATCACTGAATAATTATGTTACCTATAGGAGGACTTGTGTTGCTGTGAGCTGTCTACGCGGTCATGCCAATGGGTTTTCGTTTTGTTTGCGTATGTTTTTAACACCTCAAAATGTAGCTTTTGAGAATATTTCAGAGTAAATATTACAGTTACTTTTCGTTTTAAACTAATTGAAATGTTATCAAAACTTTAGTAGCTATATTTCGGATTAAACGTGTAACCATTTGCTTAAAAAGATTTAAACTGAAAATCAAAGCGTTTATTTCAAATAAACCAATTACAGGCAGTTGAGAATTTTCAAGAGACTGGTCAGTCACAGAGATGAATATAGTTGCCCATTCCAAAGCGTAGTAGGTTCCTACGGAGCGGAGTAGAACGGGCAAGGATCTCCACGGACACTCTTACATCAAATATTGTTACAGAAAATATTGGTTACATCATTCATGTTGAAATATGAGAGAACGATGTAGAACGACGTGCACGTTAACTGTAACAAAAAAAAAAACAAACAATTCAAAAATTAAAATAAGTCGTGGCGGCTAACAGATGTCCAGTCCTTACTGACGGCGCCCGTTCACAAACATGACGTAGGTATGGATCAGCACCATTCATGTCAAGGATTTTTAAGGTTGAGCTGAATGGTGCAGATCCATATGTCATGTTCGTTCTTTAAAATTACAAAGCAGTTTAGCGACGTTCCCCTTTATTCATAAACGTTGCTTAAAGCTAAGTAGTGATTAGCGACTGTTTAAGCATACATTTATGACGTTTGAACGTCGCTTAACTTTAATCATCGTTTTTAGAGTTTAAGATGCAACTGAAAAAAAATACCATACATACTACAACTACATACTTTTTCAACACAACCATTCCTCTCATGCTCACAGATTACTGAACCCCGTGCAAAAAGACCAGTATTTATATTGAGAATCTCTCAAAATCCCCGGTATTATTACATTGAACTTCGAATTCTGATTGGAACAGGCCTCAAACGTCACTGGTTCGATTTCTGAGGGTGGAGCAAATTTTATGAGAGCATTGGCCAAGAGCCCGCATTTCGATGTAAATCGTATTCCAACTCGGGGCTAGACGGGATTGAAACAACTGCCGCCGATTGGGAAAGATTAGATTTTTTTTTGTTCGAAAAAATTTCGTCTCCCTGTATAAGGAGGTCGGCGTTCTTTTTTTGAACAGAAATGAGGTTATGATCGATTGACTGGTAGGCTATTTATAGAAGAAGAAAAGAAGTCTTTATTTGTTATAGATTAAAAACTTTTTTGGTCGTTTTTAGGAGATTCCTTTCTCACTGCTCAAATGAGTTTCTAATAAGTAAATGGTTTACATACCATAACATTCTTTCATTTTTTTTTATTTTATTAAGTGCTTATTTTTCCAACATCAGATAATTTTAACGGAAGAATAATTTTGAATTTTTGACAGTTCTTCCATACATAATCTGTCAGATGTCAATTTCATTCAACGAATAAAAATTATCTGTCGATTGAAAAAACAGCCCTAAGTTAATTGTATTTCATTTTATGTTTTCATTTACTTTTATACACGCTGTCTACATTTCTTTATCTACTTTCCTGTCGCATCGTAGGTATGCTGGAAGAGATTTCTTCAGAAATAATTATCACCTTTGTACCTATTTTTTTTCTGTTCTTTTCTTCTTGTCTGTTTATAAATGTGTGTACAGACGCCAGCACATCAAGCTACTACAATCTGTCAAATTTCTTTAATAGATTTTCAACTTTATCGCTAAATCATTAAGGTTCAAGGTTGATTGGGAAAATTTGACAGTTTTGGGTAGCTTGACCTGCTGGTGTCTGTACATAAATGGTTAAACACGTCTGTTTTCACCGAAACGTTAGGCAGAGGTGTAGGTATAAACAGGTAGTACAGTCACGTACAAAAGTATGTATACACTCGGCTTTATTTAATAGCGATTTACTCCTTTATTTTTTAATGAAATTTTATGTTGTTACGAACATGGCATTTTCGAACCCATAGGTTTATGTAATGTGTCGTATTTCAACGTTGCATTCGTTATTTCACGAAAAAATCACAATTGAAAGTTGCCAAGTGTTGACATATTGGTGCTCGTGACTGTACACCTACACTTAACCAGTTCAGTATGGTTTATTGCGGTCATAAAATAATAATAATATCCCTGGACATTTCACACAGTGCCATCTAGTCCCAAGCTAAGCAACCTAATGCTTGTGTTATGGTAACAAGATGGCTGATAAACTACTTATACATATACATTTTTTTTTGTAAATACATACATATAAATAAAAATATATATAAATGAAAAAATATATACAGGGTGTTATTGACAGCCCTCCACAAAAACAAAGGATTGATTCAGCTCGTTATTCTGAATCATATCCCACTGGAAATTTTCTCAGGAAAAAAAATTTCTTATGCCGTTTTTTCTGCTGATATTCCTTTATTTCAATGTAAAATTACGTTCTCTGTATGCAACACTCCATTTATGTAAATAAAACAGCTGAAAACAGCCTCGCTCAAGCTCGCTGCGCTGCCGTCCGCTACGTGCGTTTTGCCACGGTAACGATACGTTGCGTGTGAGGTAATAAAACAAATCTGGTTTTTTGGATTCCCTTAATGTTCCTGAAAGAATTACATGTACCGGTCATCTTAATATGATGTACTGAAGCCACCCACCCTATCAGTTTGCGGAGGGCTGTCAATAACACCCTGTATAAATATAAATGAATATATATAAATGAAAGTATAGAGACATAATGCACTCGAAATAAGGTGTTGAGGGTTAGAAAGTCCCTGAGTTTAAAAACCAATTTCGATATTATTTAACATTTTTTTAATAAACTCCATTATTGTTCTAAAGGGTGATTTTTCCATCGCCAGATGTCTTTTATTCGAGGAACAAAATTGACGTTTGAGAGTTTTTGTATGAAATAACAGAGAAAATTTCAAAATTATTCCTCGAATAAAGTTATCAAATGATTGAAAAATCAGTCCTAAGTCTTAAATCAATTATGTTGTTTTATTTTATGAACTGCTATATACTACACTGAATGTACATAAACAAAGTATACAGATTTTTTTTTACATACATTCACAACAAATTCGCAGGGATCTGTTCCAATTCGAACAATAAAACAATTTGTTTTATGTAGTTTATGTGTTTGTTTCATCCAAATTTTATAGTTTGTCGCTGTTTGAGTCCGTTGGCTGACGAATTGCATTGGACATAGATTAGTTAGCCAGAAACATTTACGTTATAAGAATACATTACTTTATTTATTGTGTCGCCCCTTGTAAAATTTCTACATTCATTATTATTTAATAGTAATTATTATTATTATCATCATCATCTGCCTAGACTTTTCCCAACTAAGTTGGGGTCGGGTTCCAGTCTAACCGCATGCAGCTGTATTAATTAATTCCTTAATTCTATTCTATTATTGTATCTAACATTATTTTGAAGAATTTTCATTGTATCTGTAACACTGCTACTTACCCACTTGGGTAGGTATATTTATATTGTTTGTCAAAAAGCAATGTTGAAGACTGGCTTAAACGAAGTAACTGTAATATTTCTCATAATGATTTAATAATTATTACTTGACCATAAAAGTATTATAATAATAATAATATCCCTGGACATTTCACACAGCGCCATCTAGTCCCAAGCTAAGCAACCTAATGCTGGTGTTATGGTAACAAGATGGCTGATAAACTACTTATATACATTTTTTTTGTAAATACATACATATTATAGATAGAAAAACACCCAGACTCGGAACAAAAACATGTAGGTCATACAAATATTTGTTCCGTGCGGGAATCGAACCCGCGACACGCAGCGCAGCAGTCAATCGCTTAACCACTGCGCCAACCGTGCCGTCCGTCAGTCAGTCAGTATTGTAGCGTAGGGTCAATGAAAGCAAGAAAGACAGTAAGAAAACACGTTTATTTGCGGTAAACATGACGCAGAGACAGAACACAAACAAAAAAAAAAAAGAACAAGTTGGGGAAAATCCATATCCTGTGTCAGAAATTAGGTTCGGACACATTCAGTGAATACAACGCAGCTATCAAACAACCTCGAGAATTACTCGAGTTGAATTAATTTCTAGCCTTTCTAGAAGGGAAGATTATGGGGATATTTATCTCGTCTGCTTTACGTCCATGTGTAACTGCAGGGATCAGAAGGCCAATTCTCGTAATTTAAAATGTTCAAATTCTAGTCGCAGTGTCATCTCGGCGACAAACAAATGAAACTTGTCAAAATCTAGGGAAATTAGAGGTATTTTTGACAGATTGAGACTGAGATCAGACTGTGAACGTTCTTAAAATTACGAGAATTACCCCTCAGATATGTCCAATCACGTAATAAGTTTTTGGAAGACCCTAGGAGTATTAGCTGCCAAACCTTGAAGGATTCATTCGACCCCAACATAGTTTGGAAAAGGCTAGGCTAGGCAAATGATGTTGATTGTGAATTCAACAATGTGAGTTAACTTCCTTTAAAACAAATAAAAAGGTCGCCAGCATTATCGAACACCTACAAAAATCTATTACCTAGAAATAAATCACCAATCCCAATAAAAATGAGAAAAAAAAACCACCGGAAAAATCTTCAAAAAACAAACAATAGTGCTCTATTCAACGGCGGACAGAAAGGGCCAGCAATAAGGCTGTATTTCAACGGCGCCATTTCGCAAGACGAGTGGGCAAGCGTCCTCGCGGTAAAATTGGATGTGTCCATCGCTTTATTTATGGGCCCGCGATCTGTTCTATTGAATTGCGTATTGTATGGACGATTGTACACGGATGTGGAGTTGGGTAAATTTTTCTGGATAAGTCAAGAGATTGTTTCTTGAATAATTGGTTCGTACAAATTTATAAGCACATGAATTATTCAATGAAATGAAATTGTTTATTTTGTAAATAGTATATATATCGGAATAACTTTTACACGTTATATTATTTAAAAAAAATATATAAGCTAGATAAGGTTGGCGTTTCCTATCTGATGGTAGGCAGCACCCTATTGCGTACCACACAATCAATCGGAATCAGAATCATTTTGAAGCAAATTGCTAATCCATTACTTCATAAGTTCGAATAATTGGTCTGCCCAAACGTAAATAACGCAATGAATGTTGTTGAACTGTCAAAATGAAACCGATTCCGATTGATCGTGTGTTACGCAATTAGGGTGCAGGACTGGATTAGCCACGTAGTAGGTGTAGCAAAAGATACAGGTCCCGCGCTTGTTGGACAGAAGGTCAAATGAAATATTAGCTAAGAATGGTTAAAAGAAATCGAACCACTATGAGGTGAGATGTAAAAAAAAAATCTAGACAGCAGAAACTACAGAATCCTTACATCGTCCTTATATTTTTGGTCTTGTGGTAGCAAGCTCTTGATGCGTGATTAATATTAGCTCAGAAACTATTTTTGAAAAGTAATATTCATGGAAAATTCTCAGTAGCAGTAAAATTGTTTTTTTGAAAAATACTCTTTAACATGAACAGGTACTCAAAGTTCTTTGTAAAAAGTTACTTTATCGGCACCACTTACATAGCACGTATGTTTGGTGTCTCTCAAATTAGGCTGTACGTTTCTCATCATCATCATCAACAACCTACAGCAGTCCACTGTTAGGCATAGGCCTCTCCTATTGCACGCCATTCAACTCGATTTTCGGCAACTCTGGTCCAGCTGTTATCAGCCATCCTGCGAAGATCGTCGCTCCACCTAGCCCGAGGGCGATCCGCCTTATGAATACCGATTCGCGATCCCCACTCAAAAACACGTCTACCCTAACGATTTACGGCTAATATGGCCCGCCCATTGCCACTTCAGCTTGCTTATTCTGTGAGCTATGTCGAAGAATAATAAGTGGAAGAGCTCCGCAAGATTCGCGACTCCGGTCCACTAACAAATGATCCTCAACCAGTAATTTGTCTCTTCATCATTACTCCGCTTTTTTGCCAATCATGTCTAATTAGCACTTCTCAGTCTGCCAAGCCTTTCCCCACTATGATGGAGTCCAGTTCCTGTCTAACCGGATGCCAGTTTAATGCCAGTATTTTACATGAAGCGACTGCCTGTGTGACCTCCGCAACCCAGTTACTGGGTAACACAATACCCCTTGGTAAGACTGGTTGTCAGACTTTTGGACTTCTAACTACCCGTAACGACTGTCAAAGATCTACGAATGACAGCCGGAACCAACGGCTTAACGTCCGAAGCACGGAGGGGTTTCGATATGTAATCGATGGTCACCCATCCACGTACCGACCGCGGTAAGCGTAGCTTAACCTTCGACCCATGCGGCTGTTATTATTTAGCCACTAAGTAGCACTCCTAGTCGTGATACATCCGTGTTAAAAGAAAGCAAATCCACAGAATAGATTGTGATGATAGTGGGCCTCGACAATGGATGTAGGAGCTTGTCCGAAGCTAATTAAACTACATCTATCATGTTCTAATCTCCACGTTCATCTTATATTAAGCTGACCTTATGTATGAAAAGGAAAATAGAACGGGTTGGGTGAAGGAAGGCGCGGATCTTCGCAGGATGGCTGGTAGCAGCTGGATGAGAGTTGCCGAAAAACGAGTTGAATGGCGTGCTATAGGAGAAGTAGTGGACTGCTTCAGGCTGATGATGAGATGATATGATGAGGCGCGGATCTAGGTTTTCACTCTTTCTGGGAGGATGTGGGTTAATATTTCAAGTCATTACATTAAGTTAATTTTAAGACCACGCTATCGCATTAGGTTTACACCTGTAATGATAGTGGTAGGGAGATTTTAATAAATAAATAAATGAAATCGCTTTAAAAAAAACTATCGTCACCTTTTTTCTGTGAACTCAACAACGTGGCCCCTTTTCGAGGATGACTGCGAATACTCTATAAATATATCTTATTAATATACAGTATAAAAAGTAGAAATACTGGTTATAAAACTACATCTACGTTCAATTTAGAGTATTGGGACTCAGTTTGGTCGAAACTCGATGGCAACTGCACCCATCCCCCCCCCCCCCCTCCTTGTCAGGCCTGGTTCATGTTTGTTTCTGTGTCATTCTATTGACGGGTGGTCAGTAGCTCGTGGCTTAGGAATACCAGCCGCACAGGTTGATCGATCAGGTTAAGCTACGCTTGCCAACGCAAACCCGTGAATGGGATCTTTGTATACCGTAACCGAAAGCACGTTAAATCGTTGGATCCAGCTGCCATTCATAGAGCCTTGGACTGTATGTCAATCTGTCAAGCTTCTTGATCTCAGGAACGCGTGGACCTCCACGCGTCCTGAGATCAAGAAGCTTGACAGATATCTATCAAGTTGAAATGAATATCAAATAGGTAGGTCTACAGTCCCTTGGAGCCCTAAAAAATCAAGCTTCTAAATCATCGCAAAAAATTAACCCCAACTATGGAACCCTTCATTGTGCGTCACATGCACTTGGTCGGTTTTTATGGACCGAATAAATTTGCTCTCTTTTTTCTTTCTTTTCCTAAAAAATAAATGATTGATTGATAAATACCTCGTGCCGAAAATAAACAGAGGAAGTAGGTTCCTACATTAACACACGTCTCCTCCAAATAGATTACTCTCCAATCTAAAGCTGCCGTAAACAACACAAATCTTCTCCAAATCTTACCATAAATAGACATTAAACAAAGACTCGATTGCGAACGAACATAAAAGTGTAAATACTTCGCTTCAATCGGCAATACATAAGGATAAGCTGCAGTAAACAATAGATAACGTATTTGTTTATATAATTACGTATATAAGGACCACGTGGGATCTCGGTTACTGCGCCATAAACAGGATTAGAGGACTGTGCGCTTACTTTTATTCATAGTTTTAGGGATCCGTGGGGAAAAAGACCATTTTTTTACCATATATTGACAAAAAAGCACGCGGCCCCCCTGATGGTAAGGTCAATGCCGCCCATAGATATCTACATATAATACCACTAGCTTCTCATGTGCGTTGCCTATCCTTCTAAGAAAATACTTTTTTTCAAATTATTTTATGTTGTTCAATCTTCTCAATTATTTTCAAAGTCGCTTAATTTCTATGCTCATTTTTGTGGCTTATAGATGGAGTACATTTTTGACATGCAGTAACGTACCTAGTTTCGTGATGCAGCGCACCGTCTAAGTTTTAGTATGCAATTAAATATATTTTACTATTTATGGTATTTTTATAGGTATTTGAAGATTGAGCATATAATGCTTGAACGATGACGACTGGCGATCAAAATATTCCCTTCTTAAAATTTAATCTCAATCGTACGGAACCTTCACAATCCTAGCCACACTCAACTTGACCACTTCTTTATTCAGCCGACGTTTTTACTGGCGGTTTTATTTAAATCCATAATTTAAATGCAGATGAGCGCTGAACGGAGACGGTTCGTCTAAACTCCGAGAATAAGGATAATTTCTGCATATAATCGCTTGAGACGTTTTAATGGGAACGATAATACTATTTATTTATTTATTACTAGCTGCGCCCCGTGGTTTCACCCGCATAAGTTTCGATCCTGTAAGAATATCGGGATAAAAAGTATCTTATTTATGTTAATCTTGGTTATAAACCAGCTGACCAAGGGGTATCGTATTACCCAGTAACTGGGTTGTGAAGGTCAGATAGGCAGTCGCTCCATGTAAAATACTGGTATTCAGCTGCATCCGGTTAGACTGGAAGTCGACCCCAAAATAGTTGGGAAAAGGCTAGGCAGATGATGATGGTTATAAACCAGCTGAGTGATAATTTTCATCCAAATCCGTTCAGTAGTTTTTGCGTGAAAGAGTAACAAACATCCATCCATCCATACAAACTTTCACGTTTATACATATATTAGTAGGATTTGTTTAGATTGGTATTGTGCTATTGTTTTGGACTGATTTGACCCCATTTGGGGCCAAAGATTAGTCGATGTCAACGTATAAAGAAAGAAAGAAAAAGTATTTATGGCGACACGTACCTACAGGAAGATCACAAACTAAACTAAACACAGTCAAAAATAAAAAACAAATTACATTAAATAAAAATAAAAAAACCAAAAGAAAAATGAAACAGAAAGTCCTATACGAGGCCAAAAGGCATGATGTGCATGTATCGATAGATTCTACATTTTCTTATTTTTCTGTGACACGAGTTATAAGAATCCTCATGCAGTTGGATATGTCTCGTTGAAAGTGCGATTTTTATCCTAGACGATATTAAAAACTATATCGTTTACCATAAAAATGTGCAATTTAGTAAAAATTTCGCTTACGATAAATAATAATATCCCTGGACATTTCACACAGCGCCATCTAGTCCCAAGCTAAGCAACCTAATGCTTGTGTTATGGTAACAAGATGGCTGATAAACTACTTATATACATTTTTTTTTTGTAAATACATACATATTATAGATAGAAAAACACCCAGACTAGGAACAAATACATGTAGGTCATACAAATATTTGTTCCGTGCGGGAATCGAACCCGCGACACGCAGCGCAGCAGTCAATCGCTTAACCACTGCGCCAACCGTGTCGTCAAAAATCGGCGGTCAGGGCTCGATATGACGTCATATTTTGTACAGGTTCACTCTACTCGACTACATTATTGTATTGATCATCATTATTATCATTTAAGTCATTTTTTTCTATACTTCTATTAGTCGTCATATCTGTAGTCACACCTTTCTAACCATATCATCATTCAGACAGTCCATACATCGCTTCTTAATGGTGGTAATCTTAATGGTCTTCCCCTTCTCTTATAGCCCTCGACAATCACGCTTAAAACTTATTAAAACATATTTTAACTTTTATTTTAATATACTGTTTCCTTTTGTTATTAAGCTCATACTTGCATACCCAGTCCGAGGGCTTGAGGCGCTGCGTGCTGAGACATAGGCTATAAACCTAGTTCAGCAGCAGATGCTAATAATTACCTAGACACAATTGTAACTGATTTACTATCAAGCATAATTTTAAGTAGCTAAGACAAATTGTGTAACCTGTATATTCTTTTTGGCCTAATAAATATATTATTATTATTATAACTTTCCTCATGACATTTTCCTGATTCCTCCGCATCACATGCTCATACCATGACTGCCAATTTCCACACATTATTGTATAGAGGAATTCTCAAGAAGTCAATTTGCTACAAGGCCTACGCGGTCTGCTACGAGCCATCTACGGCGTAGCGTCGTAGCAGTGATACTGCGGTTCTGACCGGGTACAGATATAAAAAGTGAAATTAAAAGGTAGGTAAAATTTATTCATTTATTTATACCCATAAATAAATGAATAAATTTTACCTACCTTTAAAATAATTGCTGCAATTATTTTAATTATTACGAAATTAATATCATTTACATCCAATTCATTAACATACCACAGTATAGGTACTCGTACCTACATACAATAACTTTTTTTCAAACCAGACCTACAAGTCTTCCAATATAAGTCCTTCCACAAAGCACCAAGCAGGCTGAACATCGTTCATTTGTCACACGTCAACCGCTTAATATCCTGAGTGAGCTGGGAGCTGGAACGCGCTCTCATTGCGCTGGAGCAACGTAATTGGCGCAGAACGGATATTGCACAGTCGTAAAAAGTGGCTTAAAGAGCTTAGGAGTGCAGTCGGTCTTAGCAGTGCACGGATTGGCTGGGGTTTTAATATATTGAAATTGGAACTGGAATGTGGATATTTGAAAAATGGCATATTACTTAATTATTGAATGCTTTGTGAACAAAAAATTGATGATGTAAAAGTATGACTGGGCATTAGACTGGGCATTATGACGGCTCATGACTTATAACTAGGTAATTTTCAGTATGATATAGAGACAAAACATAATGCAGGGTGTTCCCAAATTCAGACCTTATAATATGCAGGGTGGCAGGGACGTCGATGCGCAAACTCCCAGCACATGATTCTAGAGCCCCTAGCGTAGAAATTTTGCGTCGATGAAAAGTGCAATACCTACGCAGATCGGATGAAAAATGTATGGAACAGCTATTTTTTTTTTTAAATAATAGACAAAGAATTTCATCGCTAGGGTTTCAGAATCATGTACTGAATATATGGTAACACGTTGCGCGTCAATGTCACCCTGTATAAATCTTTAGAACTGATTATCATTATGAGATTTTTTAAATTATTTTATTATGTAATTTAGTCTGTAATTTAATCTTGGAAGCTGATTATCAGAGGGGTAATTCTCGTAATTTTAAGATCATTCGCAGTCTGATCTGAGTCCCAATCTGTCAAAAATACTTCTAATTTCCCTACATTTTGACAAGTTTTTGACATTTATTTGTCGCCGAGATGAGACTGCGACTAGATTTTGAACGTTTTAAATTACGAGAATTGGCCTTCAGTTATAGAAACATAGCAACAAAGGATGCAGCGATGCAGTGACCCTGCAGAGATATAAAAATAGTTTAACATCATTAACATCACGCAGCCGATACTGCTAACCACTACAGCTCATTCATTCCCCCTCATTTACGTATAGAATTTATGTACATGCCGATTTTATTTGATTATGATGAAACCTTTAAATTTGTCCCTAGTATTATGATGCAGATATTATTTGATTTTTTCACTTTATTTTATGTTCTCCGAGATACATTTTAATAACAAACCGAGTAATAATTTTAACTTTGTATTGAGTATCTTTAAGTTTGCCCTTACTGTTATTATTATCAGTACCTATGCTAAGTATTTTTTATATGGTAATCTGTGGATAACGTCGTGAGTAGTGTATTTTTTGTTAATTCTATTATTTTAGTACTCCAATCATGTATAATATTTAATATACTGCGGTTTGTTGTCCCTAATGAGGGGCCCGTGGCTAAATAATAACAGCCCCACAGGTCGATCGGTCAGGTTAAGCTACGCTTGCCGCGGTTGGTCTGTAGATGGGTGACCATCTTTACATACCGAGACCCCTCCGTGCCTCAGAAAGCACGTTAAGCCGTTGGTCCCGGCTGTCATTCGTGGATCTTTGACAGTCGTTAAGGGTAGTCAGAAGCCCGAAAGTCTGACAACCAGTCTTACCAAGGGGTATCGTATTATCCAGTAACTGGGTTGTGCAGGTCAGATAGGCAGTCGCTCTATGTAAAATACTGGTATTCAGCTGCATCCGGTTAGACTGGAAGCCGACCCCAACATAGTTGGGAAAAGGCTAGGCAGATGATGATGTTTGTTGTCCCTAATAAATAAAATAAAATAAAATTGATAATATTTTACCCGCCCAGTACAACCTCCGTATAGCTAGATGTGACACCGAATCAGTGCACTTGGGGTGACGTCAACGTCAAACGGTATCATCATCAACATTTCAGCCCGGAATCACTCACTGTTGGTTATCGGCCTGCCTTCTTGCCATACTTCCCTGTTCTGTGCGTCTCTCATCTAGGTATTGCCTGCGAATTTGACGATATCTTCATAAAAATATCCTTGTTCTAATTGGAGTAGGTTCAACTGTTGTGAGGCTCGTCAATTATCCTACTTAATATTATAAACGTGAAAGTTTGTATGGATGGATGGATGTTTGTTACTCTTTCACGCAAAAACTATTGAACGGATTTGGATGAAATTTGGCACACAGATGTTTTATAACCAGGATTAACATATAGGATACTTTTTATCCTGATATTCCTACGCGCAGCTAGTAATGCAATGCAGCGGGGAAGAAACTCATGAACTCTCGCTCAGCTGTTTACGCTTTACGCCTTTGATCACTACGGTAAGTGCCTCGACGTTTTTTATACACTTGTTCCATGTATCGCGCATCGAAAGCGACGGTGCGTTATTGGCCTTGAAAAATCAGTACTTACAATTTGCGTTTGCAGCGCTTATACGCACTTCGAATGCACGTAAACTAATGAACTATCGCCAAAACCTATATCTGAACATTTTGAAAACAAAATCCCGTGCACATGAAGACCACAGCTGCGTTCGTAAATAAAACAAAAGAGGATCCTTTTTAGGTCGACTAATAATATGCGCTGCAAGCAGGAATAGTCCTTACGGTGGTCAGATATAGATATTGGCGATAGTACAGACGCCAGCACATCAAGCTACCCGAAACTGGAAAATTTTCTTAATCAACTTAGAACCTTAACGGTAAAGTTGAAAATCTGTTATAGAAATTTGACAGATTGTAGTAGCTTGATGTGCTGGCGTCTGTACATAGGCCCCAATAAAAGACAATATCATCAGGATGGGACTGGATGGGGGCCCGTGGCTAAATAATAACAGCCGCACAGGTGGATCGGTCAGGTTAAGCTACGCTTGCCGCGATTGGTCTGTGGATGGGTGACCATCTTTACATACCGAGACCCCTCCGTGCCTCGGAAAGCACGTTAAGCCGTTGGTCCCGGCTGTCATTCGTAGATCTTTGACAGTTGTTACGGGTAGTCAGAAGCCCGAAAGTCTGACAACCAGTCTTACCAAGGGGTATCGTATTACCCAGTAACTGGGTTGTGGAGGTCAGATAGGCATTCGCTCCATGTAAAATACTGATATTCAGCTGCATCTGGTTAGACTGGAAACCGACCCCAACATAGTTGGGAAAAGGCTAGGCAGATGATGATGATCATCAGGATGGGACTACCAAATATCAACACGCAAAAGGAAGCGTGATTTTTAACATGTTTCCTCTGAATAAATAGTGCCGGTTTCTGCCCTACAGTGATGCCAAAACAGTCTGACATTATTACAGCCACATCGCCAACGCCACACCATCAATTCTCCCTCATTTACGTATAGAATTGATAATAATTTACCAGTCCAGTACCTCCGTACAGCTAAATGTGATAACGAATCAGTGCACATGGGTTGGCGTCAAACGGTCACGTCCATTGGACTACTGTTTGTATCGTGTCACAATAGAAACTGAGCTATTGTGTTGTAGGCTACTACTATGGAATTTGGGCGTATTATAGAAAGAAAGAAAAAGTATTTATTGCGACTCGTACAGGATCATAAACTAATTATGTTGTGGTTTCTGGATTTATGATAGCTTCGTTAGAGTTCATGTTAATGGTGGGTTATGATAGCAGCTTATGAATGTTACCTATTATTAAAATGTATGTCCGAAACAGTCGCTAACGTAAAGTAGAGGTTTTACGGAAAATTCTCTAGAATAGAATAGAATACTCTTTATTGTACACCATACAAATTACAGAACATAAATAATATAAATACAATTTTACAAAGGGTGACACAATGGGCGGTCTTATTGCTAAGAGCGATCTTTTAAAGACAACTTTTGGATGGATTAAAATTAAGGAGAGACACATATAGTAGGTAGTCTGTGGTGTACCATTCACATTACAATAGTTTATAAAAAAATGCGAACTCTAAGAATAATATTATGATATCTGATTATATCTGCACCAATTGCCATCCGTTCATCTATTTTGTTGGATAGTTTGTTGTTCCACTTCTTAATTCTTACCAGAGGGCCTAGACAAAGTAAATTCTATCAGCGATAACAATGATGGAAAATTCTAAAATGTACAGACGCCAGCAGGTCAAGCTACCCGAAACTGTCAAATTTTCCCAATCAACCTTGAACCTTAATACTTTAGCGATAAAGCTGAAAATCTATTAAAGAAATTTGACAGATTGTAGTAGCTTGATGTGCTGGCGACTGTACTGCATTGACATTTAATAAGCTACCGAATAGCTTATGTCAATCCTACAGAAAGTCGTTGTAGAAATACGAATCGATATACGAAATAAGAAACAAATATCACCTATACTCCATTCGGAATAAGATTAGACACTTAAAAAAACCGTTTTTGCAGTCCGTTCAACCGATTTTAACTTCTATAAAAAGCAAAAAAGTGGTTACAATACCAACTATTTACTGCAGCTGCCATTTATCATGCCACCAACGCAATAGAAGTCAAAATCGGTTGAATGGACTGTAATAAAGGTTTATTTAGATGTATTATCTTATGATATATAATGTTAGTAGGTAGGTAACTCTAGAAAATTATTAATTAGCATTTAACTACAATAAAAACTTTTTAATACATTCTAAACGATTGCTATTTTAAGTTAGAAGGTACTAAATTAGGTTAATCTTGCAATATTTTTTAATATGTTTTTATTATTTTTTCGGGGTTCCTTTATCGTTACTGAACCTACCCCTAAGCTATGGCACGCAATTTCTTTAACATCCTGTATACAAGGAAAGAAGTGAAAGAATTTTATGTTCAATATAATATGGTTTGCAACTGTCTGTAGTTTTTGTTGAACAAAAAGTGCTGATTCTCCGCGACTTCGTCCGCGTAAAATTGTTTGTTCCCCCGTACCACCGCGTCGCATCGCATCGCCAACGCGCACTATTAGGTACTTCGTTTAGCGTCCGTTCTTACTTTTCTTCTTTTTGCCTGGCTGCTTAGAGTCGTAGGGTGATGTTAAATAGCATATAGCCTTCCTCAAGGACTGGGCTATCAAATGCAAAAATATTTTTTGAAATCCGACCGGTACTTTTATTTTATTTTATTGGTTCATCAACAATTGTTTACACGGATTCTATGCTAAATGTAACATGCGGAAGTGTGTGTGCAACAGTGCAACAATCACTTACAGGCAAACTCCGCATGCATAAAGAAGTTGTACAAAAAAAAAAAAAACGAATTTAATGTTAAGTAACTTAAGTATCTAAAAGTGTAAAAGATGATGACAATAATGATATAATTTAAAAATGCTAGAAAAAAAAGTAAAAAAGGTAGGTACAGACGCCAGCAGGTCAAGCTACCCGAAACTGTCAAATTTTCCCAATCAACCTTGAACCTTAACGCTCTAGAGATACAGTTGAAAATCTATTAAAGAAATTTGACAGATTGTAGTAGCTTGATGTGCTGGCGTCTGTACCATTTTAACTAAACACACACGTAGTAGTTCCAGAGATTAGCGTGTTCAAACAAACTATTTTGCTTTATTATTATTATAGATTTGAATTCGAGCAATGTCCATCGCCATGCAAACACGTAACAAAGCCTGTGCGGTGAATATTTGACCAGCAGCGACCAGCGCACAATAGTTCGTTGCAGATATTTTTCGAACAATTACCGGTACGTTAGTTTGCTGTCAGCTGAATTGAATATATTATGTATTTGTACATACATGCATGGTACGTACATAGCCTAAACAAACAGACCCTTGCTTGTACACAATTTCATTAATAAACTAAACAGAACTGCAAACACTGTTCTGTCTCTGAGAACTACAACCACAAACAATTGATAGAATAATAGAATTCATCATCTGCCTAGCCTTTTCCCAACTATGTTGGGGTCGGCTTCCAGCCTAACCGGATGCAGCTGAATACCAGTATTCTACATGGAGCGACTGCCTATCTGACCGCCAAAACCCAGTGACTGGGTAATACGATACCCCTTGGTAAGACTGGTTGTCAGACTTTCGGGCTACTGACGACCCGTAACGACTGTAAAAGATCCAAGAATGACAGCCGGGACCAACGGCTTAACGTGCTTTCCGAGCCACGGAGGGGTCTTGGTTTGTGAAAATGGTCACCCATCCACGGACCAACCGCGGCTAGCGTAGCTTAACCTGATCGATCGACCCGTGCGGCTGTTATTACTTAGCCACAAGCCCCTCATAATAACAGAATCATAAATAATTAATATAAATTGTATGAATTACTAGCAACGACCCGCGGTTTCACCCGCATAAGTGTCGACCCCATGGGGATATCGGGATAAAAAGTATGCTATGTGTTGTGTATGTATTCTGATGTATAAGCTTCATTACTGTAATGTTTTTTTCTCTATAATCTTCTTATCAATCAATTTGTCTCGTATTTCTCCCATCTCCTTTTCAAAGTATTCATAAAGGTTTCATTTAAGCACCAAATAGGCTATAATCTACAGTATGTACCTAATCTGCATTCGCGACTTATTTGCCAAAAATGTAAACTAATATGAGTTTATGGAAAAATAACTTTAACTTCTACACGATAAAGTTCAGTTTACGCTACAAATTCAAACGTTTTTAGAATTTTTTATTGAAAAATACTACAAACTACTATGTCTATTGAGTCACTTTGAAATCAACTTAATTTTTATTGAAATAAAGTTGATAATTATTTGTTTAACTTGAAATAACAAGAATTTGAAAAATAAATTTGAATAGACTTTATAACGATTGCATTGTTTAAAACCAACGGTGCTAAAAAAGGCCACAACCTCTTTGCAATTAAACAAAGTCCCTTGACTTTATCTCCTTAGGGGCTGATTTCTCCATCGCCAGATAACTTTTAATCGAGGAATAAAATTGACGTTTGACAGTTTTTGTAACAAATAACTGTCAACATTTCAAAATTATTCCTCGAATAAAGTTATCAGGCGATGCAAAAATCTGGCCTAAATAAATAAGATCAATGCCCGCAGTATTGATTCCTTAATCTATTCTCGTCATGATCTCAATGGGGTCCTACATCTAATATTAGCGCAGTATTCGACCGCGGTCATTGCCTCAACAAACAGATGCCGACAGACGCTCGGTATCAATTGAGAGTAAACAATATTAACAATTGATAGGGTAACATTGAGACGCTCAGAAGGGGAAACGGCTATCGATAGTTATAGCTATAGTTTATCGATAGTTACTTGAGTGAGAGCAGTGATAGCCCAGTGGTAACGGCCGCGACTTAAAATGTCGTAGGTTCAAACCCAGATATGCACTTTATTTTGCATAAATTATTTCAACACCCCTGCTCTTTAAACGGTGAAGGAAAACATCGTGAGGAAACCGTCATGTCCTAGAATCAGAAAAAGTTCAAAGACATGTGACATCTACCAACCCGTACTGGGCCCACGTGGTGGATTACGGCTATGACTGTGAGAGGGAGTGCCCTCTCACAGAGACGAGGCCTGTGTCCCAGCAGTGGGAACTTTACAGGCTGATTATGCTATTCGAACCAACGAGCGCTGGATCGAAATTAGCGGCTGCTTCATTCCAATCCAGCGCTGGATATTGGATGCTGGACTTGATTGAAAACCTACATGCACCCAGGGGAGGTGCACGGAGGTTCAGAATCATGTGCTGAATCCATGGTAAACGGGCCCTACCAGCGCTTCGACATTTATTTTTTAAATGTCGAAGCATCATGCTGAGATAGGAGCCTTTTGGCCTCGTATAGGACTTTCTGTTTCATTTTTTTTCCTTTTGTTACTTTTTTATACAATTTGTTTAATTTTTAACTGTGTTTAGTTTAGTTTATGATCCTGTACGAGTCGCAATAAATACTTTTTCTTTCTTTCTTTCTTTATGGTAACAGGTTGCGCTTCGATGTCCCTGCCAGCCTGTATACAATGAAGCATTTCTTGTTACTCACAAGCTCTTTTTAATGAATCGTTTGCAAATATATTTTGACTGTAAACCCCTTTTAATAACCACCGAATGTCGTTTATTTTACGCTAAAACAACGTACATTTTAATCATAACGTTTTAAAGTCCCCATGCGTTAATCCCAAAGTAAATTGTAACCGCTTTTCAAACTCTGTGGGCAAACGACTCAATAAGCGGGGATTCACATTCAAAGTACCTACCCTCTTTCAAAGAATTTGCATCGCAGAAAGTATTATTAACTTTTTTTGGAAATATTATTTTATGAATTCAATTTGAGGCGACGACAATCCAGCTTTGAGCGAACTGGAATGCTAACTTTTATACTTTATTTAATTTCGAATGCAGAGTTTAAAAAACGCATTACGTACTTAACTGGTACTTAGGTTCTAGTTAGTTGAAAACTTATTAAATTGTAGACAATTTAATAAGTATTTATTTTCTTTTCAATTGAAATGAAATGAATTGTGCTTGACTGCGATTCCACCTGATGGAAAGCTGTGATGCAATTGTGGATGGTAAAGCGCACTAATTTATTATGAGCCTATTCAATCTAGCCTTGAATACACTTAAATTATAATCGGACGCGAAAACCGCTGCAGGCAAATTGTTCCAGTCCTTTGATGTACGCGGTATAAACGACGAGGCGAAACGCTTCGTCCGGATTGTAGCAGATGAACTATATGCTCTATTTTTTTAATAACTTTATATAATTATCAAATCAAATCATTTATTTCAGATAAATTTACGAGATAATAACGACAACACGGTTAGCGCAGTGGCTGAGCGATCGGACTGCTGCGCTGCGTGTCGCGGGTTCGATTCCCGCACAGAACAAATATTTGTAAGTCCTACATGTATTTGTTCTGAGTCTGGGTGTTTTTCTATCTATAATATGTATGTATTTACAAAAAAAAAATGTATATAAGTAGTTTATCAGCCATCTTGTTACCATAACACAAGCATTAGGTTGCTTAGCTTGGGACTAGATGGCGCTGTGTGAAATTTCCAGGGATATTATTATTATTATATTATTTCCATAGGTAAATTTTACACAATCCAAAAGTACAAAATACATAGAATAAAAATAAAATAAAATCACAAACTTATAAAATTAAAATCAAAATTAAAAACAACATTCAAAAATCAAAATTAAAATAAATACACATACTTTATACCCATATTAGCAAATAAATGATTCTGAATTTGAATTTTATTGGCAACAGGCCTCTCGTGGTCCACTTCCCTGAACCGTCTCCGGACACAACAGGGAAGATGTTACTGCATCCTGGTAAAATGGAGCTACCTCGACGGGACGGCAGCTGGGTGTGGCTGTGGAGGTATGTCGCAAACTGTGCCTCACCTCCTATCCTGCGAGTCGGACTCGCACGAAGGGCTCCGTACTACGAAGCAAAACACGTTTCTTGTATGGAGACCACCTTAATTGCTTAACTTTCTTTATTTTTATTATTTGTTGTTTTGGCGGCAACAGAAATACTCACTCTGTGAAAATGTCAATTGTCTATCCATTCAAAGACAGATGAACGAACGGACGGGTGGACGGACAGACAGACGGACAGACAGCAAAGGGTAATAGGGTCCCGTTGGCAGTGTTGGCACCCTTTGGCACACCAATCCTAAAAAATAATATTCTTCTAAAACTATCTCAAGTACAAAACGATCTATTTTCGCAAAAGCAGTTTCAATTGAAATCCCGAATGGCCAATTTATCTTTTACCCAAATCCCTGAGGACTTTAAATTCTATTTAATTTGGGTGATCCGTAAGTATTAAACTAGTGGTGTAATAAAATAACCTAGCCGGGTCCTTGCGGGCCGGTCCGGGCCGCAATCCGGGCCGCAAACCGGGCCGCGAGTCGCGCTTTCTATATAAATTTTCACACCGCATTACTGTGGGTGATAAAAATACCGTGTCGTGGGACCGATGGCTATCCTTTTCTTCATAGATTAATCTTAGAGTTCAGAGGCGCACAAACGATGTTTTAATTTTAAGAAGAAAAGAGAGATTTGAGATTTTTTGTTTCTTTATTTATTTTATTTTTTATAGTCTTCATGATTCTGTTAGATTTAATGTTCTTTTTAGGGTTCCGTAGCCATAGGGTAAAAACGGGACCCTATTACTAAGACTCCACTGTCCGCCTGTCTGTCTCATGAACCGTGATAGCTAGACGGTTGAAATTTTCACATATGATTTATTGAAATTACTAAAAATAGAATAAAATAAATATTTAAGTGGGGATCCCATACAACAAACGTGATTTTTTTGCCGTTTTTTGCTCGATATTAATAACGGTGACAGGTGCTTGAAATATTCACAGAATATTTAGTTGTCCTTTAAAAATAAATAACTAAATTAAAATAAATATGTAAGGCCCTTAAATATTTATTTCCTCATTCATTCCATTTATTTCCTCCCATACAACAGAGGTGATTTTTATAGAAAAATGGTACGGAACCCTTCGTGCGCGAGTCTGACTCGCACTTGGCCGTTTTTTTATTGTTTGTATTTCCTGTGCGTGTCCCTAATAAATTCTCTCTGTTTATTTCTTTAATTTCAAGTTTTACTTCTCAAAGTACTATTCTTGTTCACAGTGAACAAGAGAGAGATTTTTTAGAGAATTGATTGGTGTTTACTCTTGTACTTGGATAGTTAGTAACTTGGTATTAAGATAATCAAATCATAAGACTAGCTTAGACTAATCAGCCGATGTATTTTGTAAAAATCTCACCGTGAAAACTTAGGAAAAGCGAGTTTGCAGTGAGCTGTGATACAATAGTGTCAATCCCTAGCATCAGTTTGAATAATAGCCGATCTAATCTGTAAAAATCTCACCGTAAAAACTTGGTGAAATGAGCTTAAAGTGAGTTGTCATTCCATCCCGATCGATTCTGTAAAAATCTCACCGTGAAAAGTTAGGTGAAGTGAGCTTAGAGTGAGTTGTGAATAATAATAATAATAATATCCCTGGACATTTCACACAGCGCCATCTAGTCCCAAACTAAGCAACCTAATGCTTGTGTTATGGTAACGAGATGGCTGATAAACTACTTATATACATTTTTTTTTTGTAAATACATGAATAGTGAATAGTGTAGTGAGTTTTTGTGAATAGTGTCAATCGCATTAGTTGGAATGACAGCTCACTCCACGCTCACTTCACCTAAGTTATCACGGTGAGATGGTTACAGAATCGCTGATACCTATAGGGATTGACACTATTGACAGCTCACTTCACCGAAATGTTCATGGTGAGATTTTTACAGAATATATCGGCAGGTCAATTAAAGTTCATTTCACTTTAGTTTTCACAGTGAGATTTATACAAAATAGGCCATAAATGAGGGCCATGAATGGGTTTAAAAATATGTGTATGTCTTCACTTCTAGTAGAATTATACACATAAGGATTTTAAATGCCTCATTTAAAACATACTCTTCAAGTAATTTAACATAATCAATTTGATGATTTTAAAATTGATAACCAAGTAAAACCTAATTCGCGTCGACTGATGACAATTTAACGACATTTTCAAGTTATTGGATGAGTCATCTTATTGTATTTTAAACATGGTTGCGATGAAAAATAATAAATTTACATTACACTATGAAAGAATGAAACCGGTTGGCTTACGGACTATCAAAAGTAGATAATTTCATGCCATATTACTTTTTTTTTTTAAACATTGCCCCACCTTAGGAATTTCTGCTGTGCAGGGTGCGTTTACAAACATTCAAACTCACATACACAAACAGCCAGACCCGGAACAACTACTTGTAGGTCATACAAATATTTGTTCCGTGCGGGAATCAAACCCGCGACACGCAGCGCAGCAGTCGATCGCTTAACCACTGCGCCAACCGTCCTCTCGGCCCCATTGACCACGGCTGCTGTATTTAGTGAAGGTAAAAAACACCTAGAGCCGCTGGCTTGCACCCGCAGTGCGTCACTTTATTACTATAAATAAACATACATAACCATAAATCAGTGAGTGCTATTACTGCTACGCGGTGACTAACATTAGAGAAAGGAATCGTCAACAGTTTTATTTGTAAACACTATTTACACGTAATAAACCTTACGGAAATTAGGTGATCTTTTCTCTACGCGCTTCAACCTCAACGAGAACAACTCTGCAAGTATACGAACCGTACAGTCAAGAGCTCCAATATGTCAACACTTGGCAACTTTCAATTGCGATTTTTTCGTGAAATAACGAATGCAACGTTGAAATACGACACATTACATAAACCTATGGTTAAGCCGAGTGTATACATACTTTTTCTCGTGACTATACATTGTGTGTTACGCAATTAGGGTGCAGGTGTTCTCTATCCTTCACCTAACCTGTCTTCATAGTCAATTCAATATAAATATTTACGGTAAGGTAACCGTTTTATAGGTGCAATAAAATCATTCAGTACCGCACTAAATTGGCGGAGAATTACCCCTTTTTCGTGGGATTCCGGTTTTGGTATCGGGACTTATAATGGTACCAAAGCTGATACCTCTGCGTACCTTGGTTTATGGCTACTTGTAGTGTTGAGGCTGATAAATTATCCCTAGAGTGTCTTTGTGTTAGATATTTATGCCGAAAGGCGTAGATAAAAAAAAAGCGAGAGGTGTCGTGGGACATCCGCGGGGTAATTTCGTAACACACTTCAATGACGACACGGTTGGCGCAGTGGCTGAGCGATCGACTGCTGTGCTGCATGTCGTGGGTTCAATTCCCGCACAGAACAAATATTTGTATTGCCTACAGGTATGTGTATGTGAGTTTAAATGTTTGTAAACGCACCCACGATACAGGAGTAATTCCTAGTGCGGCAACGCTATTCAAAAAAAAAAAAAAGACGCATTTTGACAGTTCAACCACATTAATTGCGTTATTTAAAGATCTATGAATGACACAAAAAAAATTGCTGTGCTGTGCATTATTTACCACCTGCAGTAATGAATGAGTAATGAGTATTGTACATTATGGATTGCAATAGACGATTTGAGATTTGACACACGGGAGGGACCTACCGCTTAAAATTTAATTTGTGAAAACTAACAATACTAATCTAGTTACCTAAGCACTATTTTTACTAACATCATAATAATACCTTAGTCTGAAATAAAGTTTTATTTCATTTAATTTTTATTTTTATTAACCGTCCCCCGACGCGACGATGTGACGCTTAGATCAAAATTTAAGTTATATTAAAGTTGAAGAGGCCAATATATTTTATTCTTTTACTTTTAAAAGGTTTTTGCTTATGTTTTAAATCATGTAAAAGACAGAAATAAATATAATTTACCTACACATTATAAAAAATCCAGATTATTTTGAATCTTCTTTTTAATAAAGTTTTCAATTTTATACAAAGTTTTCTCCACGACGGTGTTCATATGAGCCCAAGTGTCCTCTAGTTGTACTTACCCCTCAGGTGTCAGACACGTGAAGGTTGGGTCTCAGTCTCAGGACAAAGACTTATTACACTTTAAAGTTGCTCTTAATATGTAAGACACAAGATTGAAACATATTGCGCTTGAGAAAATATCGTTTTGAAGTTTTATAATGAATTTGTGAATTACGTTTTATTTTGAAACATAAAAGAATATTTTGTTGTTAATTTCGGTACTCGAGCAATTTGTAAGACACATGTTTTTTTTAGTAAACCGCACTTTTGGTCGGTCAACTATAGCCCTCGCGGCCTCTGGGCCCTTTTGGCGCAGCCGTTAGGCACACATTCCTGCTAATTTATACCTTTCACTTCTTATTTGATTTTTATTTGTTCTTTATGTGGTAAGAAGACACTTAACGAAGCCGAGAGCCACTTGTACCTACTCCCCGTCATTGTTATAATTTTTGTGTAGTGGACCATACCTGGGAACCTTCAATCTGGGTACGGAGATATTTAATGTCAAAATTCCAACTTTTACTGACGTTTTTTATGAAAACAAGTGTTTAATGTTTTAACATAACTTTAAATACGCCTGTACCGGTGCATGCACCTATAAGCTCAATATTTGCGTGTATTGTTACATTGCGTACTACCGCAAAAAGCAAATTTACATACCCAAAAAAAAAAAGTCGTTTCCCAGCAAATATTTTTGTGGAATGTTATTTGGTTTGATATAATGCGTAGTTAACGGCTATGTGATCTGACTTTTTATACGCTGTCATCGTCTGCCTAGCCTTTTCCCAACTATATTGGGGTCGGCTTCCAGTCTAACCGATGCAGCTGAATACCAGTATTTTACATGGAGCGACTGCCTATCTGACCTCCACAACCCAGTTACTGGGTAATACGATACCCCTTGGTAAGACTGGTTGTCAGAATTTCGGGCTTCTTACTACCCGTAAAGACTGTCAAAGATCCACGAATGACAGCCGGGACCAACGGCTTAACGTGCTTTCCGAGGTATGTAAAGATGGTCACCCATCCACAGACCAACCGTGGAAAGCGTAGCTTAACCTGACCGATCGACCTGTGCGGCTTTATTATTATTATATTTTGTGTTTTTAAGTATGTGCTCAATAAATAAATTTTCATTCTTTCCATAGTTTCAACCACAACCGCCTTCTGAAAATCTTTGCGATGAAAATCCTAATAGGTGTTACAAATTATCCAGCGCTGTCCTTACCAGAAACTTAACTACAATTAATTAAAAACCTTCTAATTAATTGCCTTCCCCAATTTAATTAGTTGTTTCTATCGTAAAAAGTGGGATTACCTAACCTAAAGTTAGATATTTGGGAACCTAATTAGATATTTTTTTAGTCTCTGGTATATAACATTAATTGGTTAGTAAGTAATTAATGGAACGGTTCGCGAATGAGTGGTGAGGAAGTTTTTTTAGTAAATATAAAACCTTATCTAATAACAAGAAATTATTTAGGAGGATAATAATTGGACTCTTGATAAAATTTTAATACTAAATAAATATTGAATAATAAATAAATATCCCTGGACATTTCACACAGCGCCATCTAGTCCCAAGCTAAGCAACCTAATGCTTGTGTTATGGTAACAAGATGGCTGATAAACTACTTATATACATTTTTTTTTCCTAAATACATACATATTATAGATAGAAAAACACCCAGACTCGGAACAAATACATGTAGGTCATACAAATATTTGTTCCGTGCGGGAATCGAACCCGCGACACGCAGCGCAGCAGTCAATCGCTTAACCACTGCGCCAACCGTGCCGTCAATAAGTATATTCTCATATTATTTGTTTTATTTTATTAAGTGAATTGGTTTTGATTTTATTTTCTCTTTTGCTCTTACATACGCTTTCTATATCTCTTTACCAAATTTTCTGTTCTTTTTGAAGTGAAAACTTCTTTAGCGGCGTTGTGCACTTTTTTGTGATGGGTAAAATATGTTAAACTCGCGTCAGGATACGTGACCAGACCGAAAATTCGTAAGACGGAGCTCGCATCAGGACACACCTGATCGAAAATTCGTAAGACGGAGGGAGAGTTTTTTGTGATGGGTAAAAAATGTTAAAGTCGCGTCAGGACACGTGACCTGATCGAAAATTCGTAAGATGGAGCTCGCGTCAGGACACGTGACCTGATCGAAAATTCGTAAGACGGAGTTCGCGTCAGGACATGTGACGTGATCGAAAATTCGTAAGACGGAGGGAGAGTAGACCGCATTCCAAAATATCAAAAATGCACACGTTAATATTCATGTTTTTACTTCTGCCGGCACTCCCGGAGTGCAACCCGTTTTTTTTTTCTTGGCCATGTGTTCCATAAATCATTAAATAAAAAAATAAAAATCATTAATTCTAACAACTAGATTTTCCCCGCGGTTTCACTCATGAACATTCTAGGTGTACACTATGGTCTGTTCCTCGAACTGTGACTTGAACGTACACACGGCTACACTTCAAGCTATAAAAAAACCAGTTTGTCTTGGCCTCACTTTGTATGATATTTTCTCATAGTGAACGGTCAGCCAATACTGGTTTTGCATAGCTTGATGTGTAGCCGTGTGTACTGCTCTGTTGAGCAGACACGTGAGCTATAGTTCATCTTCTGCCGAGACTTTTCTCAACTATGTTGGCGTCGGCTTCCAGTCTAACAGAATGCAGTTAAATACCAGGGCCCGTATTCCCGTAATTTAAAACGTTCAAAATCTAGTCGCAGTCTCATCTCAGCGACAAACAAATGTCAAAAACTTGTCAAAATGTAGGGAAATTAGACGTATTTTTGACAGATTGAGACTGAGATCAGACTGTGAACGTTCTTAAAATTACAAGAATTACCCTGCTGTATTTTACAAGTTTAAGCAACCACAAATAAGGAGCAAAATAAATGAAAAAAAAAACTTGTGTTTAAAATCAGTGTTAGAAGTATATTTTTGTCAATTAATTACTAGTATGTTTTTTCAAAGTCATCTATTCGAATTAGGCTAAGAATCAGTACTTTTCGAACGTCAAAGTTACATAAGACAGTCCCCCAAAACGGCCGCTCTTCATCACTTCCTAGTGCTTTAGCTGGAAAGCAGAAGTGTCGCAACAAACTCTCCAGCAGAATGAACTCGCTCTACCTTTTAGATTCACTACTGGATAATATACTGTTCTGACTGACTTCCAAAAATAAGTCGACATTCTTTACCCTTTTCCTTTTTTATTTTTAGGGTACCGTACCTAAAGGGTGCCAACGGAACCCTATTATTAAACCTCCGCTGTCCGTCCCTCTGACTGTCAGCGGGCTGTACCTACCTATCTAATGAAGCGTAATGGGTAGACATTTGAATTTTTCACAGAGTGTGTATTTCTATTGCCGCTATAACAACAAATAATAAAACTAATATAAAGTTGAAAATTAAAGGAACAGAAGAAACCTGGGGGTCTACTCCGAAGTAGTATCGGCCGAATGTTCGGCCGTTTCCTGTTACGAAGTTACTATTTGGTTCGGTCGGTTCCGATCCTACACTCCTACACTCTTTCGAATATTGACTATGGTCCCGACCCAACTGAGCTGATCCGAACTTTTTTCGCATTTTTCAATAATATTCGGTTCGGCCATGTGTCGGTCCGATCCGAACATTCGCACTTTGCACTTCGGAGTAGACCCCCTGTTCTTTTTTAAATATGTACCTAGTCTTAAATATTGTACGGTGGTACGGGACCCTTCGGGCCTTTTTTTGAAAGACCAAATCATTCCAATTTCTTTTTTATTCAACCCTTTTCTATATATCCCTGTCAATTTTATTACCCAAGTACTAGACTAATAATAGTCCTTATTCAAAGTTAACCCTAAACTGCCGCTGTATAGCTGAGGCGTTTCGCTGCCACAACGGGCTCACAGGATCCGCCCCTCCTATCGTCTGTATTTCTTTAACATCTCGCATTCCTCAGTAGGGTTGCCAGATCGTATGATTGGATACAAATTCTGTATAATTTGGCCACTTTATGTATCCTGTTGGTTTAGCAGATTGTTTTGTATACTTGGATATAGATAGTGCAATCCACGAAGACGCGCCCCATTACTCCTCCTAACCGTTTACAGTAATTGTGTGCAACGGTTAGGAGTGGTAGTGGGGCGCGTCTTCGTGAATTGCACTATCTATACAAGAATAATAATTCGAATTTTAAGTAAACTTTATGTTTGAGAGCTGTAGCGGCCCCGTCTTATGAGTTGTAGGTGTGGTCGTGGGTTCTAACCCAGGCAGGTTATTTGTGTAAATAATTTCATCACCACTGCTCTTAAAAAGGTGAAGGAAAACATTGTGAGGAAACCGGCATGTCCTAGAACCAAAAATTCGAAGACATGTGACATTTACGAACCCGCGTGTGCACGCGTGGTAGATTATTGCCCACTCCCTCTCGAAGAGAGGAAGCCTGTGTCCCAGCAGTGGGAACATTATAGACTGATTATGCTTTATTTTTTTAACCGGATATTTTTTGGTAGTTAACGACATATTTCGTAAAATTATGGTAGTATTACTCCATACTTCTTGTTAGTGCTAACATCATCTGCCTAGCCTTTTCCCAACTATGTTGAGGTCGGCTTCCAGTCTAACCGGATGCAGCTGATTACCAGTATTTTGCACGAAGCGACTGTCTATCTGACCTTCACAACCCAGTTACTGGGTAATACTGGTAAGACTGGTTGTCAGATTTTCGGGCTTCTGACGACCCGTAACGACTGTCAAAGATCCACGAATGATAGCTAGGACCAACGGCTTTACGTGCTTTCCGAGGCACGGAGGGGTCTTGGTATGTAAAGATGGTCACCCATCCACGGACCAACCGCGGCAAGCATAGCTTAACCTGATTGATCGACCCGTGCGGCTGTTATTACTTAGTCACAAGCCCTTGCAAAAATGTTTTTTGGTTACACTCTTAACCAAAAAATGTAGGCGAATATAAATATATTTTTCTATTGATAATAGGGTCAATTGTCAAATTTGATCAATTTGACAATTGATAATAGGGTCAATTGTCAAATTTGATCAATTTGACATTTGATCCATCGGGTCTTGTTCAAACTAGTGAAAATCAATAATTTATGACGGCACGGTTGGCGCAGTGGTTAAGCGATTGACTGCTGCGCTGCGTGTCGCGGGTTCGATTCCCGCACGGAACAAATATTTGTATGACCTACATGTATTTGTTCCGAGTCTGGGTGTTTTTCTATATATAATATGTATGTATTTACAAAAAAAAAAAATGTATAGAAGTAGTTTATCAGCCATCTTGTTACCATAACACAAGCATTAGGTTGTTTAGCTTGGGACTAGATGGCGCTGTGTGAAATGTCCAGGGATATTATTATTATTTAATCAATAATAATTTCGTATTTAGAAAAACTAACAATTATCGATATCCATACGTTACGTTACGCATCACTCCTGCATAGTTTGACATGGATCCGTTACTAGGCAATAGTCTCATGCCATACGTTTAGGATGATAGTATGTAGGCGACACGAACCACGTCTACAAGCCATATCCCTCGATATCCTGCAGTGCGATTCTGTAACGATCTCACCGTGAAAACTTAGGTGAAGTGAGCGTGGAGTGAGCTGTCATTCCAAATAATGCTAGGGATTGACACTACTGACAACTCAATCAAGCTCACTTCACTTGAGTTTTCACGGTTAGATTTTTACAGAATCAACCGGCTGATTAGATTTTTTATAAATTCTGAGACCCAGCGGCATAATTCAAGTAGGCTCTGTTGGCAGCCCTCGGTATAGTGCCTTCGCTTAGACATTTACTTAGTGTTTAATATTTTCTCAGAAAGACAGATAGATATTTTAAATTCTTTTTAGTACGGACCAGACCATTTAAAATGCAGGCTTAGGACGTTGTTTTAGGTTAGATAAGCGAAATCTTTGTGTAAATCTGGAGACCGTTAAATTGTTTAATTCTGTTGATTTAGGTTTGTAGAATAGACTTAAGTGACTTGGTAACGTAATTTAAGAATTACTTAGATGTTAAAGAGAGATTCTGTTAACAGGATAGGCAGGAGCGTCGATTCGAAAGGTTAATACTCAATTTTATATACATATTGACATTGATGAATGGGTTAAGTAATAACAGCCGCGTGGGTCGATCGATCAGGTTAAGCTACACTTGCCGCGGTTGGTCCGTAGATGGATCCATGCGATGGGGAGCATCTTTACATATCAAGACCCCTCCGTGCCTCGGAAAGCACGTTAACCCGTTGGTCTCGGCTGTCATTCGTGGATCTTTGACAGTCGTTACGGGTAGTCAGAAGCCCGAAACTCTGACAACCAGTCTTACCAAGGGGTATCGTATTACCCAGTCACTGTGTTGTGGAGGTCAGATAGGCAGTCGTTTCATGTAAAATACTGGTATTCAGCTGCATCCGGTTAGACTGGAAGCAAACTCCAACTAGGCAGATGATGAATGACATTGATGAATATTATGTACAAAAAGACATTTTACTTTAAATATTGAGAATGTGAGGACTATGTGGGCCATTCTTTTTTTTCTTTCCCTGTTAGTTTTAATGTTGGTTGACATGATTACTGACAAATGCTTGCACTGACTGGACTGGTCTACTCAAATCTGAGTGGTATTTTCCGCAAAAGACCATATCAGACATCAATATATATGGTCTTTACATGATCTGACCCAGATTAAGTCTGGACTTTAAAAGAGACTGTGACCTCTGAGTTTGTTTCGGCCTTTCTTCTCAGAGTAGTCAGACAGGAAACGCCGACCTCATCTAGCTTATTTTTTTTATAATATGACGTGTAAAACTGATTCCTATCCCTTACAGAATAAGCAATGTAATATAATATAATTTCATGATTTACGTGCTGTAGATCAAGGATGGCTAACTTCACACATTGAGCATCAGCGCCTCGGAGAGCACATCAAGCCGCGTCGGTCCCAATTACTATACGAATATCTATGACTGTCGTTACGGTTACCTACAGGGAATTTCCGACAGGCTGATTTGTATCGGAGGCGGACGGTCCTTTCGAAGTGAATACAAGCTTTTTATTAACTAGTTCGTTCGCATGTAATACCGGTTATTTTGTGAAGGGCTTGGGGATATTTGTAACTTTTTGGGGGAACTCCACCAACAAAGATCTCGTATGTAAGGCACAGAAGCGGTACGTTAGGGCTATGTTTGATTTCCTTTCTTCAAGAAGTACAGTATCCTACGTATGCCTTCACTGTACATATTTGAAGTAGGGGTCTTCGTGAAACAAAATCCTCAACTTGTTGTGTTAGCATCTGAAGCTTTTAATCGTACTCAAAGAGATAAAAGTCGCCTCTGTGTTCGCAAAACTAATACTGCCTTAATGTATAAGAGTATTTTTTCAAATGGCACCAGTCGTTTATAATAAACTAGCTTTTGCCCGCGACTTCGTTCGCGTGGAATAGTGACTTCACCAATAGATGACACCGACTCTTGACCAATAGATGGCGCTGTATGTCCGGAATAAATTTTATTTTTTATTTTATTTTTTGTAATAAAAACTATCCTATGTCCATTCTCAAGTTCCAAACTATGTCTGTACCAAATTTCACACAAATCGGTTCAGTAGTTTAGGCGTGAAGCAAAGACAGACAGACAGACAGACAGAGTTACTTTCGCATTTATAATATTAGTTTGGATTGCCAAAAGAGCATAAAAAAATTACATGTTAAATTATTTGAGCAAAAAATAAAAACGATGTTATGTCAAAAATGTTATTATAGTGTCTCAGATTTTTTAACAGACTAATTTTGACATTATGTATTATTGAACTTTTTTATTACTAGGCATTTTAATAATATTAATTATCTAATAAAATTGTTTTATATAATTCTAATTTGACATTATGACATATCTCTACAGTAATTATATGACTGAAGCATTTATTTTAACTTACATAATGTTAATACTTACATAATGTATAAAACATAGCCGGAGAGCATTGGTGCTCGTCAAGCCAGCGCTGCGGGACCCGCCGCCAAATTTGCAGACTTTGTTATTCAGATTTGTAATAGCGGTATCAAAGGGCGAGTGTTTGCAGACATTTGAGGTGCAGGGCTGCCTATACCCTTATGGAATAATCGAGTTTGATGGTTAATATGAAAGAAAATAGCTGAACTCGTTATAATATGCTTTTCCGCACGCGTTGTGATTGGAAATTAGCCCACGGGGACGTATTACCGGGACGACCGCCTTGTGGCTAAGTGATACAGCGTCACGGGTCGATCGATTAGGTTAAGCTACGCTTGCCGCGGTTGGTCTGTGGATGGGTGACCATCTTTACATACCGAGACCCCTCCGTGCCTCGGAAAGCACGTTAAGCCGTTGGTCCCGGCTGTCATTCGTGGATCTTTGACAGTCGTTACGGGTCGTCAGAAGCCCGAAAGTCTGACAACCAGTCTTACCAAGGGGTATCGTATTTCCCAGTCACTGGGTTGTGCAGGTCAGATAGGCAGTCTCTCCATGTAAAATACTGGTATTCAGCTGCATCCGGTTAGACTGGAAACTAATACGTCCCGGTAATACCCTATATCTAACTATCTACCTGTGTGCCAAAATCCATTTAGCCAGACTGACTGAGTTACTCTCGCATTTATAATTTAATATTAATATACAGGGTGGCGTGTCCCCGTCGACGCGCAAACTAATAAATAAAAAATTAAGCTTCAATATTACTTACGTATTTATTTTACCATTTATGTACACACATATATAAACAGACAGGAAAAAACAGAACAGAAAAATAGGTATAAAGGTAATGCTTATTTCTCAAGAAATCTTCTGTCTGAAAGCTTGTCCCAGTTCGTTGCCCAATATGGTGGTTTCAATATAGAAATTCAATCAAACGTAGTACTTTTGACCAAGAACTCAAAGTTGCTTTTAGAGCGTTTTTTTTTTATTATTTTTTATTTATGTAACAATTCGCATTGTGTTTGAAATAAGTAGTATATTACATCATTAAATTATTACAGCTAAAAATTATAAATACGATACGATGAAACGTACGTGACGTTAGATACGATGAAATAAACTCTGCGGGGTAATAGCGTAACACACTATTAGTAGCAATGGGTATCATTTTGACAGTTCAACAACATTCATTGCGTTATTTACGTTGTCGAGCAGATGCATTTACGAACATATGAAGCAATGGATTAGCAATATCCTTCAAAATAATTCAGATTGAGATTGGTCGTGTGTTACGCAATTAGGGTGCTGATTAAGGGCTGATTTTTGAATCATCTGTTAATAAAGAACACCTCGAATAAATATTCGAGGAATAATTTTGAAATTTTGATCGTTATTTCATACAAAAACTGTCAAACGTCCATTTTATTCTTCGATCAATAATAGTACTAGATTCCCGATAAGCGCTTCAAAAACGGCCCGAAATATAAGACCACAAATACTTTTGTGGTCTTATTTTAAATTAGTATGTTTTTAACCTTATTACTCAGACTTTAAGTTTCATTTTAGAATAAATGACTGAAAATTTGAAAATAGAATGACTTTTTATTTTCAAGCGACATTTTAAATCACATACGACGCGACAAGCGAAGCGACATTTTTTTTCTTTTTTTTTATATATATATTTTTTTAACTTTATGTTTAAGCATTAAGGTTTATAATAAACTGAAGTTGTTAATATTATTAAACTTTTTACTAAGAAATGTAGATGTTTACGTGTGTGCAAACGTGGCCACTTGAGCGACTGATTTTTGTTCCTGATCCTTAATCTAGTACTATTATTGATCGAAGGTAAATCAGCACTAAAAAAACTTCATAATAATAATCAGCCTATATTGTTCCCACTGCTGGGACACAGGCATCCTCTCAGGGAGAGGAAATGGAATGTAATCCTAAAAACTTCACATAATTAAAATAAATTAAACCATAATTTTCACCTCCATTACATCCAGTGGCGTGCATTGGTTTTTAGGTCGTATTAACTTGAACTAGTAAAGACCAATGACAATGTGCGAATAGTACGGGACCCGAGTAGGCCGTCTGGCGACTGCCTACTGCCGCGCGTTTGTATGAAGATTTTGTTTTTTGTTAGGTATGATAATTTACATGGAGTTTCTTGCCCGTTCTTCTCCATAGGTACCTACGCTTTGGAATGGGCAACTAGCTTCATCTTTCTGACTGACCGACCTTTTGATAATTCAAAAGTACCTGTAATTGGTTTAGTTGAATTAAATGATTTGAGTTTGAGTTTATTGAGTTTCTTAATTGTGGGGCACACACACTAAAATGTAATTGACCGGACTTATGGTGATTTATCGAGGTAGGCACTGCTTATATGCCTTTATGCAATGCACGCCACTAATTACATCACCATTTTTAACACAGGCAATTTCAACGGTTTAACCACATTTCAGATCAGTCTACAAAAAAATACGCGTTGCATAAAAAGCCTTACAGCATACTCGCATGAAAAAATTAATTAAACCCGTTTTTAATCAATCCGCCGATCAGTTTTTAATTAATTTTAAAATCCCTGGACGATGGCAACCCTGGAGAGCAGACGGCCCCAGGACTGGTTCAATTTTCTATTGAAAACTATCTGGTACAGTCAATGAAACGTATTGCTTGTTAAAATTATTGTTGAGCTGTTTTTGATCGATATTTTTAAGTTTTAAGACTGGAATACTTTTATAGATAAATTTTGTAAGTGAATTTCATATTTAGGATAAGTATATAATCAATAATAAATCGTTTATTTATAAAAAGGGGATACATTTACAATTATTACCTTTACAATTAAAATAGCGCACAGTTGGTAATTTGCCTGAACAAGGTTGAACCTGTGCTTCAGGCTAGAAAGTTCATAAATACTTAAATAAATTAACAATTCGTATCGTACGTAAAAACTAAATTAAAACTTAGGTAAATAAAAGTAAAATAGCATGTAAGCAGTTCTATTTGCAGATAATAAGTAGGTCTTCTGTAATATTTACGGGTTAACAACATATCATCTTGTCTGTATCTTCCGAAGGGTTAGGCAGGTCAGCCACCCATATTATTCTCCGTATTTCGCCAGTAATGTCCCATGTCATAGGGGGTGTGAGGCATGATGGCATATTGCCATCAATCGTGATGGAAAAACCCACTTTGCACGAACTGGGAATAGAACCCAGGACTTCATGCTCAGCTATAGCGCTTGCGAACACCAGATCAACGAGGCAGTCTAGTACTAGGTATAAATTAACTTTCCATCACGATAACCGCACTCAAACGTACTTTCATTTGCATCCAATTTCAATTTGCTATTGCCATGCAACGTGGCAATGCCGCCAGTCTCTTGGATACATTACCAGTTGACATCGATGCGGAGGAATTTTTCGACGTCATAATTTTAGTTTTAGTTATGTTCCTATGTTAGTTAGGTTCTGGAGTGGCGACCGCGTACCGGCCAAGACGTAGCGTTGGAAGGCAAGGTGCACCGACGACCTTCTAAAGGCCGCAGGAACCCGTTGGATGCGAGAAGCACAGAACCGGTCGAAGTGGATGTGCTTGGGGGAGGCCTATGTCCAGCACTGGACGTCTTTCCGCTGAAATGATGATGATGAAATTAGGATAATATTTTTATTTTATTAATTAATTACGCGTGAGTTACCATTTATGTACAGTTTATTTTAATTCTGAATAAATAGAAAGAAAGAAAGAAAAAGTATTTATTGCGACTCGTACAGGATCATAAACTAAACTAAACACAATTAAATATAAAATTGAAACAAGTTGTATAAAAAAGTAACAAAAGGAAAAAAAAATGAAACAGAAAGTCCTATACGAGGCCAAAAGGCTCCTATCTCAGCTTCATGCAGCATGCTTCGACATTTAAAAAAATAAATGTCGTAACCGAAAAAAAATACAATTTCATTTACTTCAACTCTCGCGTCTGACTGTACCAACCCGGGTCGGCGGGCGTGAATTACAATTAAATGCAATATTATTAAAACATTGAGATGCAGCACTTATTTACTTGCATATTTTAACGAGGGCACAGCATTCTACTGTTGTCTCGCTTACACAAAGGGATGATGTTAATTATCTACGTGTTTGTTATCAATTAACATGATAATAATGTAGGGTTAATTTGTAGAATGTTATTATGGATCGACGACCGATTTCCGATAAACGGGACGGACTAATTGAGGCTCTTATTGGGAGGAGGAGACTGTATTAGCATTACCTAGAGATTATTAATTTGATTTAATAATAGGTCATGAAGCGACTAACGAGTTCTAGGTCGTAGGTTCGAACCCAGACAGGCGCTTTACTTTGTGTAAGATGTTCCATCACCACTGAGAACAGTGTTTTGAGAGCAAAATGGCGAAGGAAAACATCGTTAGGAAACCGGCTTTACAACAAATAATAATAATAATAATATCCCTGGACATTTCACACAGCGCCATCTAGTCCCAAGCTAAACAACCTAATGCTTGTGTTATGGTAACAAGATGACTGACAAACTACTTATATACATTTTTTTTTGTAAATACATACATATTATAGATACAAAAAATTCGAAGACATGTGATATCTACTAAACAGCACCGGGGCCCGCGTGGTGGATTACGGCTCACTCCCTCTCACCGAGAGGGACCTCGTTGTTGGTCTAGTGGTCGTAAGTGATACTGCTGAGCATGAGGGGGCCTAAAAAGGCCACTTTGGCAGAATCATAATAGGATAACAATATGAATCATATTAAAAATCGTAAAATGGTCACAAACTGTCAATTCATAATATGATCTGAGGGGCAATTCTCGTAATTTTAAGAACGTTCACAGTCTGGGCCCGTATTCCCGTAATTTAAAACGTTCAAAATCTAGTCGCAGTGTCATCTCCGCGACAAGCAAATGTCAAAAACTTGTCAAAATGTAGGGAAATTAGAAGTATTTTTTGACAGATTGAGACTGAGATCAGACTGTGAACGTTCTTAAAATTACGAGAATTACCCCTCAGATCTCAGTCTCAATCAGTCAAAAAAACATCTAATTCCCCTACATTTTGACAAGTTTTTGACATTTGTTTGTCGCTGAGATGAGACTGCGACTAGATTTTGAACGTTTTAAATTACGAGATTTGGCCTTCTGTGTGCAATTCACAATGAAATAACATTTAAACTAAAGAAATAAAAAACCAATTTGATTAATAAAAACTGAAATGATTTTTTTTTTTAAATAAAACTTTGCCCACACTAGTAATTACTCATGTATCTTTCTTTCAGACTGAGTCGTGGCTAAATAACAATAGCCGCACAGGTCGATCGAAGGTGAAGCTACGCTTGCCGCGGTCCGTTCGTGGATGGGTGACTATCCATTACATATCGGGACCCCTTCGTGCCTCAGAAAGCACGTTAAGCCGTTGGTCCCAGCTGTCATTCGTAGATCTATGACAGTCTTTACTCAGGTAATCAGAAGCCCAAAAGTCTGACCGCCAGTCTTACCAAGGGGTATCGTATTGCCCAGTATTTGTGCTGTGGAAGTCAGATAGGCAGACGCTCCATGTAAAGACAGCTGTGCTGCTGGGGAGTTTGTTGTGCCACTTCTTCTTCCCAGCGATAGCACTACGAAGTGGTGAAGGGTGAGAGTGTCTTTTGTAATTTTGACGTTCGAAAAGTGCTGATTCTCAGCCTAATTTGAATAAATGACTTTTGATTTTGATTTAAAATACTGGTATTCAGCTGTATCCGGTTAGACTGGAAGTTGACCCTTACATCGTTGGGAAAAGACTAGGCAGATTGTTTGGAAGGATTGATTGATTTTGGGAAGGCTAAGCTAGGCTAAGCAAGGCTAAGCTATTTTTGTTACTAACACTACAAGCTGTTGTTTTGCACCCTCGTCAAATTTCAGGAGGCTGTTATGAAATACATAAATAAAATTACGATCGGTAAATAATGAATACATACCTACTTGTTTTTTTAGTTATTTAAGTGTGATAGTATTTCAGAATACACCACTTTCAAAGAACAGAATCGCGTTATGGAATCGTATAAGTGTCCCACACATGCTGATTTGCGAAAATTTGAAAAATTATCTACTTATTTTATTATTGATTCGTGTCGAGAATCAGTAGCATAGTTACCTCCTTGAATTTGACGAGGATGCAAAACGACACCTTGTATACACCATTGTAGTCTGAATGAATAAAGTTTATTATTATTATTAGAACCATGAGCACACCAACGCAGTACGTCGACACACAAACTCGCCACAGTTAAGTCAAAGCAAAAATAATAAACGAAATACAAACTTTTGTCCCCCAAACATCTTGGCAACGTGTGTTAACGTCTCCGTCTTTACTTAAAACACCGTCGTTGTTCCCGTGAACATAAGACAGCTCCGCCATTGTCTGTGTCTGTACTTCTGTAGACACGGCGTAGGTGTTTACGTTACCTATATGTTACTGGCTCATTATTTGGACTCATCGTACCGTGAATCGTGTCGCGACCTGGAGTTGACAACCTTTTGATGTGGTTTTAAATAGTATGGGTTTTTAACCGACTTCAAAAAAGGAGGAGGTTGTCAATTCGACTGTATGTTTTTTTTTTTCTGTGTTTGTTACGCGATTACTCCGCCAATTGTGGACCGATTTTCAAAATTCTTTTTTTGTTCGAAAGGAGATACTTCTGAAGTGGTCCCATAGAAATTTCGACAAGATCTGATGATGAGTTTCGGAGACAGACAACGGGACTCTTCAATAAATGCCAGCAAACCAACGGCTATTGCTGCTATCGATGAATGTATTGTTTACGCAATCACACAACATAACGTCACGCCTGTACGCTCTAAAGGGGTAAGCAGATGTGTTCAGTATACCACGGTACACCCTCATTTCTGTCAAAGTTGTTATTGGGGTACCTCTAATCTTGTAGGTAAGTTTATACGAATTTGTGTGGGGTAGGTACAACTAAAAAGTGAAAAATAAAAACTTTTTTGAAAAAAAAAACAACCGACTTCCAAAAACGACACTACAAAGTGAAAAATAATTTTAATTTCGGAAGTCGGTGGCAAACAACGAAAATGCGAACCCAACGACACCGACTTCCGAAATTAAAGTTATTTTTCACTTTGTAGTGTCGTTTTTGGAAGTCGGTTGTTTTTTTTTTCAAAAAAGTTTTTTAAATTATTTTGTTTAGTTTTCTCTGTCACAGCGAGGAGGCCTGTGTCCCAGCAGTGGGAACAGTATTGTCTGATTATTATTGATTAGTTTTAAACCTAAACAGGTACACAGACAGTGGCTTTGATTGACGATGACTCCTTGTAAATTTCAAAATCTTACGCAGATCTTATCAGATTTTGGACCAGTGGCATCGGCCCCGACTTACGAGTCGTGGGTCGTGGGTTCTGACCCAGGCAGGCACTTTACTTTGTGTAAATTATTTCATCACCACTGCTCTCAAAACGGTGAAGGTAAATATCGTGAGGAAACCGGCATTTCGTAGAACCAAAAATTCGAAGACTTGTGACATCTACCAATCCGCAATGGGCCCGCGTGGTGAATTACGGCCCACTCCCTCTCACAGAGAGGAGGCCCGAGTCCCAGCAATGGGAACATTATAGGCTGATTATGCAAACGAGGGGCTTGTGGCTAAGAAATAACAGCTTCACGGTTCGTTCGATCAGGTTAAACTACGCTTGCCGTGGTTGCTCCGTGGATGGGTGACCATCTTTACATACCAAGCTGCGTGCTTCGGAAAGCACGTACGTTAAGCCGTTGGTCCCGGCTGTCATTCATGAATCTTTGACAGTCGTTACGGGTCGTTAGAAGCCCGAAAGTCTGACAACCAGTCTTACCAAGAGGTATCGTATTACCAAATAACTGGGTTGTGGAGGTCAGGTAGGTAGGAGGTAAATTGACGTTATTTCAAGTAAAACAACTTTTAACTTTATTTTAATGGTAATTAAGTTGAGCTCAGAGTGACTAGCACTATTGAAAAAGTTATAAAAATGTTTGAAGTTGTAGCGTAAACTGAACTTTATTTGTTGTAGTTGTAGGAATTAAAGTTATTTTTTCATAAACTCATATTTGTTTAATTTTTTGGGGAATATTTCGCGATATTACCTTAGGTAGTTATTTGTGATATCCGCCAACAGTTGTCGACCCCTGTCCATAAGGTATAAGTGTCGTATCTCCGACTGACACCCGTGACATTGTCACAACATCTCTCCGCTTCACAGTATGACCCGCTTGTCATCTGACATGAAAACTTATCCCTGAGAATAGTAAGGTTAAACCAAGAAATGAAGGTATCAAAGGTAATTAAAACACTAACAGGGAACTATACACTACTATACTATACTACTTCTACTATAACTATGCTATACTACTATATACTATACTAGGTACTTTTTTTTTTTAGGATGGAAAATCATCAAATTACTCCTCCCGCTCTGGGTGGAGCAGAAGGGAGTGTCAGACTCTTACTGACTAAAACCCACCCGTGTTCCTTCCTTAGCCCTTTATGTTCCAGGGCAGCGGTGACCCTTTCGGATGTTCCCGCTACCCTGGCAGGCTGCCTCCCACTCCCTCTCGCCCCAGACCATGGCTTGAACCAGGGCCGGACGCGAGAGGTCGCCGCCGCTGCCGATAGCCTCTACGAGGACACGGCGGTGCTCTGCCCGAGCAGGGCAGACCTCCACCGTATGCTCCACCGTGTCCTCTGGGCGATCCTGACAGTGGTGACACCCGGGCGTCTCCTCCCGCCTGATGATATGATACTATACTACTTGGGCTAAGATACAGCAGCTTTTAGACTTCAAAAGAGAGTATCGGTTATTTAGAGCCCTGCTTCGTTTGATTTGGCACTTATCCTTGGTGTGCGTATCCCCGTGTCCGTCTGACACGGGGATACGGGGTCGGTAAACGTATCGCGTTTCAAATGTGGCGCCCATAGAAATGTAAAAAACTTCTTTCCTATATCTATGGTGGCGCCACTATTGTCATAGTATAAGCGTATGTCTGGTGTGCGGCCTGCCTAATAAAGTTATCTAACCATAGTTTAAGCTGAACCCTTAACACATGACAAACGTTTAAAGGTTGTACAAATACCTAATTACAGGCACACTAGGAATTACTCCAGTTTCGTGGGTGCGTTTACAAACATTTAAACTCACGTACACAAACAGCCAGACCCGGAACAACTACCTGTAGGCAATACAAATATTTGTTCCGTGCGGGAATCGAACCCATGACACGCAGCGCAGCAGTCGATCGCTCAGCCACTGCGCCAACCGTGTAGTACATTCCAATTTAATTTCTGGGATAATAACGCCACTACGATTCGCCTAGTATTTTAAACAGATCTACTTACAGAGATAGGTCACCTGCTTATAAGTCACAAAAAACAGAAGTAAAAATTCACTCCTCGAAATCACTTGTCGTCACATTTTCACAACAAATTGGATTATACCCTGTCCATTAGGTAAACAGGGGGCCTACTCCAAAGTGCAAAGTGCGAATGTTCGGATCGGACCGACACATGGCCGAACCGAATATTATTGAAAAATGCGAAAAAAGATCCGAAGTTTTTTCGCATTTCGCGACCATAGTCAATATTCGAAAGAGTGTAGGATCGGAACCGACCGAACCAAATAGTAACTTCGTAGCAGGAAACGGCCGAACATTCGGCCGATACTACTTCGGAGTAGACCCTCAGTTTTTTGACAGATGGAACTAGTGATTGCAGCAACACACAATACATTGATTGATACACGTACGGTATTATTATGTCTGTAAGAAGCCATAAATAAGATAATTCAATAAGATAAGGCAGTTTATATATTTATTTTATGACGCATTTTAAAGTTAACTTTTACGTAATCTGAAGGCTAATTCTCGTTATTTAAAACATTAAAAATCTAGTCCCAGTCTCATCTCGGCGACAAACAAATGTCAAAAATTTGTCAAAATGTAGGGAAATTTTTAACACATTGAGACTGAGATCAGACTGTGAACGTTTTTAAAATTACGAGAATTGCCCCGCTGGAATATGTAGGTTCTAAGACAGCTGTCAAAAACGGTTAACCTAATGGACAGGGCATAAGTACTAAAACAAAACGATGTAGACGTAGAATCGAAATATTTTTACCCAAAAACTGTGCTCCCAAATCCCAGCTGCGGCCGAAACTTCCTAGCACCATCGGAGCGGAACAAGGGAGCCATGAATCAGGGAGTATCGTGACCAACGAAAATACAAAATACTGTGTAAATCTTCTTTTAAAGATACGTCAATACTTTTTACTTACGATTCGGATTTAGGTTAACAATGCGCGTTGGGGAAACTAAACGTATTTGGCTTCGTCATGATCGAAATGAAATGTTTACTTGTATTGTTTTTGGGAATTTTGGAAGATATAACACAAACATAACATTCATGCCTGTATGGATGAAGGGTACGGCAGAGGTGCAGCTACAGTTTAGCTACATTTCGCCAGTTATTAATATTCACGCCTGTATTAAATAAATAATAATAAATAAATATCTCTGGACATTTCACACAGTCCCAAGCTAAGCAACCTAATGCTTGTGTTATGGTAACAAGATGGCTGATAAACTACTTATATACATTTTTTTTTTTGTAAATACATACATATTATAGATAGAAAAACACCCAGACTCAGAACAAATACATGTAGGACTTACAAATATTTGTTCTGTGCGGGAATCGAACCCGCGACACGCAGCGCAGCAGTCCGATCGCTCAACCACTGCGCTAACCGTTTTGTCATAATTGTAACGCCGGAGTGATAGGCAGTGTTGCACCTATTATACTCCAGCTACATTTTTAACCGACTTCTAAAAAAGGAGGAGGTTCTCAATTCGGATGTTTGTATTATTTTATTTTTTTGTTTGTTCGCGCATAACTCCGTTGCTTGCCAACCGATTTGAAAAAATCTTTTTTTGTTGGAAAGGGTATACTTTCCAAATGGTTCCATAGAAATTTCATCAAAAACGGTTCAGTAGTTTGGTTTATAAACCAAAATTACTGGTAAAAATTACAACTTAAAAGTGAAAAATAAAAACTTCTTTGCAAAAAAAAAAAACAACCGACTTCCAAAAACGACACTACAAAGTGAAAAATAACTTTAATTTCGGAAGTCGGTGGCAAACAACGAAAATGCGAACCCAACGGCACCGACTTCCGAAATAAAATTTATTTTTCACTTTGTAGTGTCGTTTTTGGAAGTCGGTTGTTTTTTTTTTGCAAAAAAGTCTTTTGTTAGTTATGTTAAAGTCTCATGTAACAGGGGGCAAGGATATGACAGTAATAAATCTTTTCGAAAAATTATATAATACAATACATAAGTTTGTAACCGACGTAATTATTTTTTTTTGGCTTACCCACATCGGTAGGTTTAATATTTAAAAGTTGAATTCTAGGTTTACCTCTGATTCCTGGTGACGCAATGAATTCAGTGATTAACCCTGAGTTAGCTGTTAAAAACGAGTTATTTAGGATAACCCATGAACGCGAAAGTGGGCCTTACTAAGTTTATTTTTTTAACTAAAAAGTTTTTAACAGGCCTAAATTGAATTTTAGAGACGTTGCGTATGAAAAATACTAATAATTTGCAAAGCCATCACTTCAAATTGGTCCAAATCTGATACTGATGCCATCAACAAGAAATATTTCCGTGCCTTCGAGAATAACTGCGCCTCAAAACTTGCAACACAACTTTAAAAAACCACCTCAGAAACTCCCCCGTCTCTCTTAACGTCTGAGCAATAAGGTCTAGTATGGAGATTTTTCATTGTATACTTAAGTTTGTAGTGCCTATCCAAAGAAATACCACCCACTTATCATTTCTCTGCGCGTCGGTAATAAATACAGGGATGTCTCACAGCGCCATCTGTCTTGCTAAACTCTTTGTTTTGTTATATTTGTTTATAGGCCGTCGATAAATAATGTAGCGTCTCTAGTTTGTCCGATAAAGCTGATATTAGACGCTCCACTTGTCTTTCATTCAGTATATTTCACTCGGAGTGAAATGTCTGAACATAAGATGATCAAAGGTGAATAATTAATTCACTGAATTATCAGCGGTAAGCTGTGAATCCCCCATACCACAGCATTCACCCACCTGGACATGAGTTACTTTGGGTAACTTGGAAGTCTTTAAACAGACTCTGGACCCAGGTTGGCCGAAGCAAGGAAAACCTGTTCAGGTGGAGATTCATAGACGACTCCGCCTTGGATTGTAAATGTGGTGCTGTTCCATAAACGATGGGACACTTAATATCGAGTCCAGCGTGTCTTGCAAACAAAAAAATAAATTAACATCCGAATTGAGAACCTCCTACTTTTTCTAAAGTCGGTTAAAAAGTGTAAAGTCCGATGTAAGTAATTAGCAGGAAAAGGTGAAATGGAATGAGCAGATGAACAAAATCAAAATTAAAGACATTTATTCAAATGAGGCAGAAAATCAGCACTTTTCGAAAGTCAAAATTAAATAAGACAGTCCCCAAAAACCTCTTCACCACCAGTGCTTGCTCTGAACGTTAATTCTTATGTTATTTGAATGAATGAATGAATTCTTGTGAATGAAAGAACGAAATATTCCCTTGAATAAACCGTCTGATATCAGCTTAACGACGGCGGCTTTTAGTGATGCACCAGGATTGGCTCAGCTCAACTTTCTTTTGTGGTGTTCTCGAGTTATATTGGACATCAGGTGCAGTTTGAAGAATATTGCGATGGAATTGGCGGTTTTTATAGCGAAGTAGCTTTATCGTGTGTTGGTATTTTATGGGCGATAAGCCGTGTTTTCTCATCGGGCATATAGATAGATAGATAACACGTTTATTTAGTGCAACAAAAGACACAATACAAGCAATCAAAAAGAAAAAACATCAAAAAAAGGTGAAACGTAAAAAAAAAACAAAGATTAAAAAGCTAAATTGACCCATAGACACATAGTACAAGTAAATATAAGGGTCGATCACTCTGGGCGGTGTGTGTCTCATGGTTGCACCAAATGGGAGTCCAGCTCAGCATGTGCCAGGTACAATACCTGACGCTGGTATTCTGCTGCATCCCTTTAGTGACACCCGGATGTCGTGAAGACACATCTGAGTATCAACAAACTGGTACCTACATAGTGCGGCGCGTATAATAAGGTGGTACGAGTAAGTACCTACCCACATCTTAATTAACTTACGTTTAAAACCGACAGAAAGAAAGATTTAGAGATTTTAAACTTATTAAATACCCGTGTAGTGTTTACTGGATTACTATATGACGAACTTCCTTTCAAAAAAACATAAATATCACGGCTGTAATCCGCGAAGGCTAAAGCAGAGGTGTACAAAATCAAAATATTTTATTTCACATAAACCTACATGGGCACTTATAATATGAAACGTCAGATGCTAGCACGGTTCCAATTGGTCGTTTCCTATGGAGAAGAGCCGGCAAGACTCTCCACGGTTACTCTTTAAAAAAAAATTGGTTAACTTTTTCAAATTACAGTAGGTATGGGAGGCCTGTCAACAAGTACCAGGCAATTGATAAAAAAAAATGGTCTAAAAAACACTAAAAGGTGAAAAATAACTTTAATTTCGGAAGTCGGTGTCGCTGGTTCCGCATTTTCGTTTTTTGACACCGACTTAAACACCGAAATTAAATTTATTTTTCACCTTGTAGTGTTTTTAGACCATTTTTTATTTTATCAATTACCTGGTACTTGTTGACAGGCCTACGCTACATAGAAAGAAAGAATACAACACTACATCATCATCATCATCATCATCTGCCTAGCCTTTTCCCAACTATGTTGGGGTCGGCTTCCAGTCTAACCGGATGCAGCTGAATACGACACTACATATTATAAATAAATAGAAAGTTATTTCATAGCCTGCAAATCTATTTGAGATATTCGAAATGTTATCCTTACTTGGTACAGCCCGAAGAAAACAGAAGTTGTCCCCTCAGTTACGCTGATTTTCTTTCTGACAAATAATTTCAAGTCTACTCTCAAAATGGAATTCACTTACAAAATCTCAATTTCTAATGTAACGGATAGACGCCACCGTAGTTTTACATGAACAGGGAAGATAAACATTTAAATCTACATTCGACGAGGTACAGTCAACAAAGAGAATGGTATGCGGGGAATAATTCAAATGCAATTCTGATTGCAGTACGCAGAAAGAAAATATGACCCTAATTTCAACAAAGATAAAAGCGAAGGAAATAATTATAATGTCTGTTCTACTAATTTATTTCGCATCATTCTCTCGCGTTTTAATGTTTTCTTGTAGGATATCTGTATAAGATATAAAATCAATTCAACACTCATTGTCTCTCATACTTTTTTATTTAATAGTTCCCACATAATCAGCCTATATTATTCCCACTGCTGGGACACAGGCCTCCTCTCTGTCAGGGGAATGGGCCGTAATCCACCACGTTGGCTTAGTGCGGGTTGGTAGATGTCACATGTCTTCGAATTTTTGGTTCTAGGACATGCCGATTTCCTCACGATCTTTTCCTTCACCATTTTAGAGAGCAAGGTTAAAAGCTACGCTTGCCGCGGTTGGTTCTTGGATGGGTGTCCAAGAACCAACCGCGGGTGAGGGCTCATTATTTCCGAAATCTACTTACTGGTATTTAAAAAGTTCCTAATTTTCAGACTATACCACCTGAAGGCTAATTCCCGTAAATAAAAACGCAATCTCATATTCAGCGACAAACTTGATAAATAGAGGTATTTTTGACAGATTGAGACTGAACGTTCTTAAAATTACGATGACACCGCGTATATACAATCACTTACCAAAGTCTATTCTAGAAACTCCATCCATCGATGAATTTAAAAAGAAATTAAAACCATTCTTGCTCTGTAAATGTTATTACAGTATCCAGGATTATTTAACAGAGGATCAAATCAAATCAAATCATTTATTTTTGCAGAAAACACTGTTACAATGGTGGTATAAAAACTTACATGATGGATGGATGGAAGGACATATTGTCCTCAGAAATATTGTTGTTGATCTGACATGCGATTAATGCATGATTTTGAATTGGAATTTGAATTTGAGAATTGCTCTGCTTTCAACTACATGACAAACAGGTGAGCCTACTTCACATTGTGTTGACTATTCACATGATTTCAGAAGAAGCAGTCAGATCTGCCAACTCATTCTATATTCATGAATACAAGCCAGTTGTCGACTCACTAAAATATATTATAGTGTCAAGTGTTCCCCTGCAGATGACTTGCAAATTCCTTCGAGCAAGCTTCTAAATTACATAGCTATGTTGCTAAGGCGGTTAGACATTTCTTCATTTTGGAATTAATCTATACTTTATCCTATCCTACGAGTACTAATATTATAAACGTGAAAATTTGTATGGATGGATGTTTGTTACTCTTTCACGCCAAAACTACTGAACAAATTTGAATAAAAGGCACACAGATGGTTTATAACCAAGATTGAGACATAGGATACTTTTTATCCCAATATTCTTACTGGATCGAAACTTATGCGGGTGAAACCGCGGGGCTCAGCAAGTACTAAATATACTAGTATTAAGTTTGTTTGAACGCGCTAACCTCTGGAACTTCCAGTCTGATTAAAAAAAAAAAAACTTTAGCTATTTGATAGCCCAATTCTTGAGAAAGGCTATCTAACATCACGCTACGCTAGGCCCTTTAGGAGCCGAGCAAAAAGAAAAAAAAAAGCCAGAAAGAAGGCTAAAAGGAAACGAAGTATAGGGAGAGGGAGTGGGCCGTAATCCAAGGGAGAGGGAGTGGGCCGTAATCCACTTACGGCCCACTCCCTCTCCCTATACTTCGTTTCCTTTTAGCCTTCTGTCTGACTTTTTTTTTCTTTCACGCGGCCCCAGTGCGGGTTGGTAGATGTCATATGTCTTCGAATTGTTGGTTCTAGGACATTCCAGTTCCCTTACGATGTTTTCTTTCACCTTTTTGAGAGCAGGGTAAAGAAATAATTTACACTAAGTAAAGCGCCTGACTCCGTTCGAATCCACGACCTGCAACTCGTAAGTCGGGGGGGGGGGGGGGGGTATTAATAGAAGTGTCTTAAAATCTCCTGTATCCTGAAACCTTAGGCAGCATATTGAGACATATCACAAATATTATTTATTCAAAATATTATATTTTTGTACATCAAGATATCCGCAGATCAAAAATCTGCATTTATATACTTAACAGACACGAAATAAAACTTTGCCAAAACAAACGGCTTTCTCCGATGCCACGATAAGTATGTAATACAAATTCAGTTAAAGTTTGGTACAGTGAACGTAAAACCACATTGTGTTGGCAAGGCGAGTCACGCCGAGGCACGGTCGAGAGTACGGGCTACGCTGCTACGCTACTACGACGCTACGCTGCTACGACGCTACGAGACTACGGGCTACGAGGCTACGGGCTACGAGTATTTGGACAAACACTTTTGTAGCTACTTTGTAGATGGTATAAGTTATAGACTATTTTCTTCTTTCTTCAGACCTTATGCATAGTATGTGAAACTGCCCCGTAGGTCCTGGGTTCGATTCCCAGGCCAGGCAAAGTTTACAGGTAACCCTAGTTTGAGGGCTCACCAATTTATTGTATACAGATTTCTGCAAATTAGTCCACTTGTTTTGTACTTACCTCCTACCACTAGATGTAATAAATAATACCTTTTTGATAACCTTTTAAATAAAGTCTGTAACCTTTTGGAAATAAATTTAAAAAATTAAAAAAAAAAAAAATGTTTTTGGGTATTTTCATTAAGAATTCCTTAGTGACAGTCCGGATTTGGCGAACAGAAGTTGGCGGTTTCATATTCCCGTACCTCAGAAAGCACGTTTACGCAAAATTATTTTTAAGAAATTTATTGTTAAGAAAATAGAATAAGCTTCATTTAACATACACAGAAAATAGAATACAATACTTTTTATTATGTACACCATACAAATTACAGGACTAAAACCTGAAAACCTGATGGGAGAACCTGAAAAAAATTGTTTTTAATTTTTAAAATATATAAATTTTACATTGAAAAATTGGTAAATAGACCTTCAACTAAAATTGACCGAAAATTCAGCTGCATGAAATAGCTTTTTTGTTTTTTAATTCCCCTAGTGAGATTAATTGATGCCGCAGGTGTGTCCATGAGGCATCACAGCGGGCCCTCTCAGTATACCAGCGCTGTGGTATTTATTTTTTAAATATCGGAGCATTATGCTGAGATAGGAGGCTTTTTGGCGTCGCACAGGTCGTTTTTTCTTTTTTATGTCAATTTTGTTCCAGCAGTGCGATTCTGTAACCATCTCACCGTGAAAACTTAGGTGAAGTGAGCGTGGAGTGAGCTGTCATTCCAACTAATGCTAGGGATTGACACTATTGACAGCTCACTCTAAGCTCACTTCACCTGACTATTCACGGTGAGATTTTTACAGAATCGATCGGCTGTTTCTTGTGCGTGTTCCAAATAAAATATATTTTCTTTATTTTTCTCTAACACGGCAAAGTTGACGTAGAAACATCAATTTGTTTTATAGATTAATTTCCCGAACTGTATTACCTAGTACATTAAATGTTTACATAAAGTAGTTCGACTTCGAGTGTATCCAGATGTAGCTAAATATCAATCAATTCAACACTCGGGATCGCTAGATGGCGCTCATCTAGTAAACATACTTTATACAGTGCTCCTAATTATTTTTTTTCAAAATAATATAAAAGTGTTAAAATTAATAATAAAACATACATAAATAAAGTGATAACGAGTCAAATCGACAGCACAAGTGTTATCTCGTCGTGGTATTGGGTGAATTTTAAATAAATCGCAATCGTAACACAGTGACTTGACAAAAACATTTCAACATTTAATCTGATGTGCAGTGAACAGAACAGGCGGGATTCATTATACGAGCATCGAACATAGTACGAGTGAGTTGACTGAGATATTGTTGTTGCAATGAAGTGAATTTAATAAGATCTTGTCATATGGAAAAAATTTTGAACGGTTGGTATTCAAAACTTCCTTAGAAAGTGCTGCCATCTAATAGAATTGCACCAAAACATCTGCGCCTGCGCATACATACCTTACAACAGCGTGACGCGCGTCCACTACCCGATAAGAAACTTTTGAGACGCATAAGATAGAGGGCGCTGTCACAAGTTTTAAATTAAACGATGGAAAGTGACAACATAACACTAAGGAGACACATGAGGAGAACTAAGTCCGACATGAACGTGTCAGAGTTCTGTTTGGATGATACATTTCTCAGTTCTACTCTGCATGATGGCCTAGACTTGTCAACAAAAAGTGTTCCTGAAACGACTGAAATGGATTGGGCCGAGCTTCAACAGTTGCGACAACAAGTTGTAAACCTCAAAAATGAAAATGCCAGCGCTCATGAGGAGATAGCACATCTCAACCTGGAATGCTCTAATCTACGGAAAGAATTAATGGAAAAAACACAACAAATAAAATTTCTTAAAAATGTTGCCAGTAGTTCAAACTCCAACAGCCCAGCCGATATGATTCCGAGTCGTCGAGCTGCCTCGCCTTACTTGAAAAAGCTTACGAATATAAGGATGCGAATATCACGATTTTCACCATTAAACGACTACAAAACAGTGGGGCCCACTGAAACACCCAAGCTACATTCACAACTATCACCTAGCCGTCGAATCCTGAATCCGCAAAGATGGAACACTCCTCAAACAGAGACTGGTAGAATAAGCGCAAAGGAAAATGTAGGAGTGGAAGAATTAAATGCAGCGCAGCCAGTATTATACACGTCAACACTAGAGGAATTCCAACCAACAGATGGCGCTACACGGAACGAAACTAAGAAACTGTATATTATAGGAGACGAACAAACTTGTAGTTTAGCTTCACAATTGACTTATGATTATGACCGCAATCATCTTAAATTTAAGTGTAAATACGACTTTTGTGGTGTCGTCAAGCCGGGGGCAAGAAGTAACGAAGTGTTGAAGTCTTGCGAAAACTTGAGTAAGTCATTAAATAATGGTGACATAGTTATCTTGTCAATGGGCTCAAATGATAAAAATCCCTATGAAGTGTTATCGGCTTTGAGTAATTCATTACACATATTGAGGCACCATAAAGTATTTGTAATAAATGTCCAACATAATCATTGTTTAAACGAACAATTTTTGAATAACAATATAAAATTATTACTGAAAAATCATAGTAATTGCCAATTTATTGAAATAAACTGTTCAGAGATATTGAAATTAAATCCGATAAGGTTTATTAGAAAGTTAAGCTTTAAGTTACTTGTAGAAATTGCATTTCTGGAATGTAATATACAAACTAAAAAAACACAGTCCACTTTGAGAGACACTAATTACTCACCTAAATTGTTTGAATGTAATACAAGCAAACCAGATGACGGGAGTTGTGCGCATAACCCTATAAAAAAGGGTACTATTCCGTACTATTTTCGAACTCAACCGAAGTTAGATGAGACATATAATTTGGCAGTATCATCGGAAATAGCACAAGTAAACGTTAGTGACATAGTATCATTGGACCAACAATCACTACAAAATACAAGCAAAAACGAGTTTTTTCTTGACTAAAGGTGAATCGGAAATAACTATATTTCACCAGAATATCGCAGGGGCTATAAATAAAACCGAGGACATTATTTTTGCTTTACACGAATTTTCACAAAAATCTTTGGAAATCGACATAATATGTTTTACTGAGACATTCATAAAAAAAGGTACAGAACATTTATTAAAGATACCAGGTTATAAAATGGTCACATCGTACTCACGCAACTCAAAAAGAGGAGGTTCCTGTATTTTGATAAAAAATGATTTTGACTACAAATCGTTAACGTGTACAGCTGACTTTGCGTGTAATTTTCATTTTGAATACTGTGGCGTCGAGCTACTAACACAAAAAATTATCGTAATATGTGTATACAGGACCCCCACCAGTAATCCTTATACCTTCGTGGAAAAAATGGAAAAACTACTTTTAAAACTTTCAAATAGAACAAAAAGAATTGTTTTATGTGGTGATTGGAATTTGGATATGCTCAAGCCAAGCAAAAATGGTTTAGACCTCATAAACCTATTCAAAAACTTTAATATAGAAATACACATTAAGTTACCTACCAGAAAACAGGCGTGCATTGACTTGTTTGCGAGTAATGTAAAACAAACCCGAGCAGATATTCATCACTTAGGGCTCTCAGATCATGAGACAGGGCAAACGCTTACAATAAAGACCAATATTAAACGTCAGAAGCGCACTTGGTACGACGAGGTCCGTGATTTTGGCAAGGAAAATGTTGACAAATTCTGCCGTTACATTTCATCATTATCTTTCTCTAATGTCTATGAAAAATCTAACTTAGATGAAGCTTTCCAGGAATTTCATAGTCTGTTTTCATTGATTTTTGACTTATGCTTTCCTAAATTTAAAGTAAAAAAATGCAATAAAGTAAACAAAGGTACATGGCTGACAAAAGGCTTAAAAAAGTGTTGTATAAAAAAAAAGAATTCTCTATTTAAAAGGCAAACAAGTAGGAGCTGATAAAAAGAGAAATATTAGTTCTTACAAAATATATTCTAAAATACTTAAGCAATGTATGCATAAGTCGAAACGGTTACAAAACAATAAATATATAAATGAGAAAAAGAATAAATGCAAAGCAGTCTGGGAAATAATAAATCAGAATATTGGAGACATAAATACTAATACAGAAATAGACAAAATATTATATAATAATCAAGTATACACAACTACAGATAATATATGTGATTTATTTAATACTTTTTATATTAAATTGACTAATGAGAATGATTTTAATTATAACAATAGTGACATCAATGAAACCATGGATATGGATAATTCCAATTCGATTTTTTTAAGCCCGACAGACCGATTGGAGGTATTTACACTAATTAATAATCTCAATAATACTAACTCCGTAGGTATCGATGGGATTAATACAAAGATTCTGAAACTGTGTGCACAATCCATATGTGAACCCTTGTGTTTTATAATTAACATGTCTTTTCAACAAGGCGTTTTTCCTACAAGCTTAAAAAAATCTATTGTTAAGCCCTTGTATAAAAAAGGAGATGCAACAGATATGAACAACTACCGTCCTGTTACCCTTATACCAGTCATCTCAAAAATTTTTGAAAAAGCCATGTTAAAGAGACTACATGACTTTGTACAAAATAAAAAAATTCTAAAACAAGAACAGTTCGGTTTTCGCAAAAACAGTAGCACTTCACTAGCCTGCTTCAATCTGATTAAAACAATTACTGAATCTATTAATGATAGGATACCTGTAACGACCTTATTCTTAGATATGAGTAAGGCATTTGATTATGTCGATCATAAACTGCTTCTTTATAAATTAGAAAAATATGGAATTAGAGGAGTAGCGAATGACTGGATAAAGAGTTACTTAACAGACAGGTATCAGTGTGTCGAAATTGCTAAAATAGTAAATAATGGCAAAAATACAAGCAGATCGAGTTTCAAACTAAATAGATTTGGTGTGCCTCAAGGGAGCGTATTGGGACCATTTTTATTTATAATGTACATTAATGATCTACCTAATATTACTCACCACAAAACAATTTTATTCGCAGATGACACGACACTTGTTATCAGGTGTGAAAATAAAGACACATATGAGACTGACATAAATTTGACGCTTAATAAGACAATTGAATGGTTAAGTAATAATAATTTAAAAATTAATGTGAATAAAACACAAATGATACAGTTCCAAAATTATAGAAGACAACATATTGATTTAAATATAAATTATAAGAACAACAAAATAGAAGAGGTAAGCACTGCTAAATTTTTAGGGTTGATGCTTGATAAGCACTGCAACTGGAAGGATCATGTAGAATATGTTTGCAATAAACTTGATAGATTCGTATATGCTATCAAACGTTTACGACAGACCGTTTCAACGGAGGCGGCTCTTAGTGCGTACCACGGATACGTATCATCGGTGCTCTCTTATGGTCTAATGATGTGGGGTAACTCGGTTGAGATTGAAAAAGTATTTCGGGTACAGAAGAAATGCGTGAGAGCAATATGTGGAGCCTGGTCTACAGACAGTTGTAGGCCACTATTTACAAAGTTCCATATTTTACCACTGGTTTGCATGTACATTAGAGAACTATGTGTCTTTGTCAAACTGCATCCACAGTATTTTAGTAAATATTCTGAAAAAGTGGGTAGACATAATAGATATAAATTTGAACTTCTCCGACCTAGGTGTCGGTTGGACATTTATGAGAAGAATGTCTATGTGCAGGCGATAGATATATACAATAAGTTACCAGATAATTTCAAAGAATTGAAAATTACTCTGTTTAGGGAAAAACTTACAGCGTGGCTTGCAGAAAAATGTTTTTATACTCTGAAGGATTTTATGACATATAAAGCTAAATGATGTAATTAATTAATTTTGAAATTTCTTATTCTTGCTGACATGACAACACAACACTTGACTTTTAAATTTGGTTCTTTGCTTTTTCATACAATTATTTTATTTAATACAATAATTAATTATTCATGACATACATTTTGACATTAATTTACTCATCAATTTAGATTATTTTTAAAATCATTATATTTTGTACAACTTTGACATATTATTTACGCACCATTGTTATGGTAGAATGTGACGGAATTAGAATTACCTTACCACCACTATGTAACCACATTTCTTGTGAATAAAATGATTATGATTATGATGATTATGAACACACACAAGAAGTTACTGTACGCTGGGGTAGTACCCGATTGAGATTCTAAGTAAGAACTGTTTGCCAACTGAAGTGAGGGCAAACATTAAAAATCAGAACTTAGAGTAACAATGTTATTTATTTATTTATCCATTTATTTCAGGCATCAAGGCCCATATAAACACATACAATACAATTATTACTAAAACTAAAAATACTATAAATACCTGCCGGTCGATTCTGTAAAAATCTCACCGTGAAAACTCAAGTGAAGTGAGCTTGATGTGAGCTGTCAATAGTGTCAATCCCTAGCATTAGTTGGAATGACAGCTCACTCCACGCTCACTTCACCTAAGTTTTCACGGTGATATGGTTACAGAATCGCACTGCAGATACTATGAATGCCTAATATTCTGATACGTGGTGCATTAATGCATAGTAATGTCTTTTTTTTTTTTTTTTTTTTTAACTTTTCATTACGGACGCTTTTAACGTTCTGCATCGTTCTCACATGCATCATTTATAACATAAATGATGTAACCAATACTTTGTAACCATATATTGATATAAAAGAGTGTCCATGGAGTTTCTTGCCCGTTCTTCTCCATAGGTACCTACACTTTGGAATGGGCAACTAGCTTCATTTTTCTGACTGATCGACCCCTTGACAATTCAAAAGTGCCTGTAATTGGTTTAATTGAAATAAATACTTTGAGTTTGAGTTTGTAAGTATTCTTCTTTGCACAGGGCAAAGAAGAATACTTACATTACTATGCACTTATTGTTGGCCACACGTTGCGATACAGACAGATTTTATTTGAATGAATTCCCAATAACCACAAAAAAAACTAATTGTATTTTTTTCATTTGTTAACATCTATCATTTTCTTCAAGGAATTAGTAGGGACTGTACTGACGATAATACGGAAACACAATATTTTAATTAAATTAAAATGCATTGAGGTTAACGCGCTCGTTCCTGAAGACCTGTGTCTTCTATAAAGAAAACTAAAAAACCGGTCAAGTGCGAGTCGGACTCGCGCACAAAGGGTTCCGTACCATTATCTATAAAAATCACATCTGTTGTATGGGAGCCCCCCTTAAATATTTATTTTATTTGGTTTTTAGTATTTGTTGTTATAGCGGAAACAGAAATACATAATTTATGAAAATTTCAACTGTCTAGCTATCGCGGTTCTTGAGATACAGCCTGGTGACAGACAGACAGACGGACGGACAGACAGCGAAGTCTTAGTAATAGGGTCCCGTTTTTACCCTTTGGGCACGGAACCCTAAAAAGTATAAGAGACCTTTGCCCAGCCGTGGGAACACAAACGTGAAAAAGTGAATATATCAATCCCAAGTATCAAAACGAAAACGAAAATATTTCGAAACGTCTGGTTGACAGTTCCCGTGACTCATGGCTGGCTTTTACCTTGGCCAGAGGCTAATTAAGCATTGCCATACAACGTGGCAATGCCGCCAGTGTCTTGGGTACATTTAGTCGACAGCGATGCGGATGAATTTTTCGACGCTATACAGGTTGTTATTGACAGCCCTCCGCAAACTGATAGGGTGGCTTCAGTACATCATATTAAGATGACCGGTACATGTAATTCTTTCAGGAACATTAAGGGAATCCAAAAAACCAGATTTGTTTTATTACCTCACACGCAACGTATCTTTACCGTGGCAAAACGCACGTAGCGGACGGCAGCGCAGCGAGCTTGAGCGAGGCTGTTTTCAGCTGTTTTATTTACATAAATGGAGTGTTGCATACAGAGAACGTAATTTTACATTGAAATAAAGGAATATCAGCAGAAAAAACGGCATAAAAAAATGTTTTTTCCTGAGAAAATTTCCAGTGGGATATGATTCAGAATAAGGAGCTGAATCAATCCTGTGTTTTTGTGGAGGGCTGTCAATAACACCCTGTATTTTAGTTAGGTTAGGATTTAATTTTGTTATTTTTTATTTATTAATTAAATATTAGTTGTTACTTGCTTACTTATTATTTTAATTTACAGAAATAAATTCAACCAAAAGTAAAGTATCAAAACGTCTCACCCGAACTATGTAATCTTGGTAAAAAGTGTGCGCGACCAAAGTTTTATTGTTGGGCACAAGTTGCGACACAGACAGATAGCGTGCGAGCTACCCAGCAGAATACTGATAAATTATAAGATTACCTACTTTATCTATTATTCTATTAATTCTCCCCCCTTAAGGGATGCCAGATAACTTTGTTTGTGTACGGTCAGTTGGGACGACGTGGGTCGAACGGCTTTCTAATTATTCCGTGTAATTAAAACCACAATTGGAATTGGTGGATTCAGATTGCGATTTTTGTTACCAACGATAAGGTATATTGACAACCTGCTTTGGCCCCTCGCTTCGTCCTTGTGGAGAACTTATACTACTGCAACGTACTACCGGGATGAAAAAGTACCCCTTTTCCGAACCCAGAGGGGCAATTCTCGTAATTTTACAATTACAATAAACACTTTACGGAAAAAATTACATCCTTTGTTTCAGCCAGACCTGGAACAACTACCTGTAGGCAATACAAATATTTAATTTTGTTCCGTGCGGGAATCGAACCCGCGACACGCAGTGCAATCGATCGTTCAGCTCAAATGTTGTAGTTATAAAGACCTTGTAACCTAATATTTTAGTTATTAAGACCTTTCTATTGCGCGGTCTTTGCTTCCAGATAAAATAAAATCACTCAATTACCTAACCTCCTTTTTAAACAACTAGCTTTAGCCCGCGAGTTCGTCCGTGTGAAATTTTGGTCCATCGCATCGCGTCCCATCGCTCGCCCGTGCCTATATTTCGTTTTCGCTTAGTGCTCTTTCTGACTTTTATTCATTTTGCTCGTCTCCTAACGGCAGAAGCGTGATATTAGATAGCCTATAACCTTCCTCAAGAATTGGGCTATCAAATGCAATAAGAATTTTTAAATTCTGACTAGTAGTTCCGGAGATTACCTCCTACATAAAAACAAACACATTTTACCTCTTTATAATGTTAGTATAGATTTATAATAAATAGATACTCACAGTCTCGGAATCACACTGATTAATTTGGTAAAGCAAATAAGAAAGCAAGCCAAAGAAAATATATTCTATATTCATTATTAATTCAAGTAATTTTTCAGGTTGGTGTAATTTGCACGGTACTGAATACACGAATGACCATTAAATAAATCCGTTTGCCGTTTTAATTTAATCAGCTGAATTATAATAATTGAGATCATTTGGACGGTATTAATTTCATATGTCTATTATCATGGTTTTGTCTGGTACCATGAGTACCTGCAGATGAAACAATGGTAACAGTTTTGTCATTGCTTAATATTGCGTGCTTTCTGTACTGCGTTGGTGCCACGACGGAACTGGTATACGAAAAAATCGCGCAATTTTGATTTATCCATAGTCACAGAAACAGCGATATTTAAAAAAAAAACCAACGGCGGGAAACCAAATGAACAATTAATTTTGCAAAACAAAAATGTCATGGCTATATTATAAAATTAATTTTAATTTGGAATTCTAAAGAATGAAAGATACCGATCTTCACAATAACCAGTATCAAAAATAGGCAATTTTATAGATAAGGATCTAATATCCATGACTGTAATGGACTATAATTTATAATTATGCATTAGGATGCATAATTATAAATTATGGTCCATTACAGTTTACCTCAAAATTACCATCAAACCAAAATTTTTTATTTCCTGCCAATTTTGTGAATAATTCGTATGCTCTTATGTAGGTGTCAATCTCCTGATATAGATTGTTGAGATAGGACAGTAATTTCATTCTTAATTACTGACCCAACGAAATAAATTGCTCGGTACCTATTAGTTAATTATACACCATAAAATGTTGATCGTTTTAATACTTAAAATGGTCATTGTACTCACCATTGTGCTGGTTATGTAGTTGCTTTATACATATTATAAGTGCTGTTTGTTTTATTATGTTATCTTTAGTATGAATCATTTGATCGGACTTGGGTTCCGTACGTAATTTTCGGGTAACCACTGAAAATCAGCGCTGTGGTGCGGGTCCCCATAGCACAGCATCATGCTGAGTTCGAAGCCACAGTCATGACGTGCAGCCTTCGATTATTTCTGCGTTGTGCTTGTGATTATAGATACACTTTGTTTTTCCTTATTATTAGAATTAATTATCTTTTTGTCGGCACGACGTGTTTCTGTGACAAAGAAACCTATTCCTTCTTTCTTTTATTTTTTCTTGTCATCATTATGAACAACTTTTACTATAGTACGAACTCTGAAATCGTGATAAAAATCAGTTGATCCATACTAATTATGTCGAGTTATGCGAACATAATTGTATGGATCAGCTGGTATTTTTTCACTCACAGTAACTGGTTTCGTGAAAGTGACAGTCAAAGTAAAATTTTTAGAATTGGATCATTAACTCTGGAGATTACCCCTACATACAAACAAATTTTACCTCACGCCCCTAGTCGCCGCAGGAGACGCCCTGGACGTCGGGACTCACCAGCCGACTCCCGGCCACCGTAGGCGCGGGCTTACGGGCGGCGAGCAACGGGCAGCTCGCCGCCCGGCAAGGACCAGGCCCGGGTCGACGGCGCGTTGTGTTCCACGCGCGCCTCAAAGAGATGTCAGCACGAACTGGTGGGGTCCGCTAGGGCCGATGCCTGCCAGGGCCGTGGTTTGTTCGAATGAGATACTGTGGCCCCTGGAATAGGCAAGTGAAGGAACACGGGTGGGTTTTAGTCAGTAAAAGTCTGACACGCCCTCCCGCTCCGTCCAGAGTGGGAGAAGTCATATTATGATGAATTACCACCCATAAAAAAAAATAACTCCGGTGATTACCCCCTACATACAAACAAATTTTACCTCTTCTAATATTAGTATAGATCACCTACATAGTTAAAATAAATGCATTAGTTTCAATTGTTGATCTGTTTCCCTAATATAATACAGAAATTTCAATAACTGCAGTAACTTATATGAGGAGGCTTTGTGTAAGGTTAGGGACCTAGAAGAGGAATTAATTCATGCAAATGTACGAATCACTAAGTTACAGAAACTAAAAGAATGTACTCAGGCTAAGGAAACTGATAACTTGTATACTGAATTAGCTAATACTAATTGCAACTCTCATTCCCTAATAACAATAGACCTTACTGAAGATTCTATATTGAAATATAATAATAGCAGTTATAAAGTAAGTCAAAATAAAATAAAAAAATATGCAAAACTAAATAGAATCATAAATAGATGCAATAAATTTAGGAAACAACAAAAATACAATTCCAATAATATTATACTAAGGAAGGAACGTGTTTTTCTAATAAATAAATTAAAAAACTATGAAATTAAATTAGAAGATAGTAAAAACATTTATCAAATTGACACTCAGCGATTACAGTCTGAAATTGAGGTACTTGAAGAGTCACTACATTTACATTATGTATGTGAGCTCTCAAAAACAAATTAAGGAACACATCCTTGCTGCAAACGAGTTGGTGGAAATGCGTAATGATGAGGCAGGTAGAGTGGACCCGATGACTCTGAGCACCACTCAATGTTCTTGTCAAATGGAATCCAACCTTGAGGCTATCCAACCTGAGGCAACGGAGGACCCGTCCCAGTCTGGAGGAGCTCGGGACTGTGTCCCCGATCAAGATACACCCCATGTTGTTCAAGGTTCATGTCAAGTAGCACAGACAGATACTTATGCTGTCACTTCTAGTAAAGTTTGTTGTTGTTCTGTTATGTTTTCAGATAGTTTAGGGAGAGGGTTAGGTAAATTATTGAGTAACAACCTGAGTCAATCTGCTGTTAATTATTGTATGCCTGGGAAATCCTACAAAGAGATAATGTCATCAATAACTCGCAATAAATATGATCCAAATGCAATTATTTCTGTATTTGTAGGTAATAGTGATAAGGTAAAAATAGATGACTTCACTGACAGTGTCACTGAAATCTTGAAGATTAATTGTCAGAAAATAATATTGTGTGCTTTCCCATACTTTGAGCACTTATCAAGTAGGCAAAATTATTATATACATATGCTAAATAACCATATACATTTATTAGTTAATCACTATAGTGACAAACTCATATTTTTTGACACCAACACTTTTGTTGAGCCATTCAAATCGACTAGGGATACAGCGTATCTGCCTATTAGTTTTAGACGTCAAATAGCAGGGCTATTAGCTTTTATTATTAACTCAGACATAAGTAGTATGTCGAAGTCGGATGTAATTAGCACCATAAAAATTAGTAATAGTACTAATATTAAGGTGGTTAGCAACAATAGTTTAAACTAGTCAGTAAGACAACAGAAGGTACCAATAACAATATCGTTAATCTCATCTCCAACAAGGTATCTTCTAGCACTCAATTAGTTAAGTGTAAAAAAGGGGCTAAGCAGAATTCCTTGAAATTATTTCATCAAAATATTCAAGGCTTTTCTTCCAAATTATTAGAAGTTGAGTTGTTTTTAGAAAAAACAATGTTTGATATTATTTGTATAACTGAACACTGGTTGAAAGATTATGAAATGCTAATTAATTATGAGAACTACAGTGTGGGCAGTTGCTTTTTACCGAAAATCCATGCTGCGTGGAGGTTCATTAATTTTAATTAAAAATTCTATAAAATATAAGACTCGTAAAGACATAGTGGAACTATCGGTGGAACATAGCATCGAACTGTCCTGTGTTGAGCTAGATAAGCATTTTATAGTGTGCGTATACAGACCTCCAAACTATCAAAACTACTCTGTTTTTGAGTCAGTAATGGAAGATGTCTTGGCAAAACTTGCAACTGGTAATAAATCAGTAATTATTTGTGGTGACTTTAATATTAATATTTTGGAAATTAATTCAAATAGCAATAGATTATTAAGCCTCTTTAAATCATTCAATCTGTCAAATGTGTTTTTGGAACCAACACGTATAACTACGGCTACTGCTACATGTATTGATAATGTTTTCTGTTGCTGCGAATATCTAGAGAAGGCCATTGTAAATTATCTCCCTTCTGATCACAGTGGTCAAACCGTTTATTTTAAGTCCAACACACCGATTCAAAAAGTGCAGATTCAAACTAGACCAATAACATCGGGTAATTTGAATAAGTTTAATATTGCTTTAAATAGCAAATTAAGTGCTCAGGGCCTAAGTATGACTAATGGTAATATTTTGTATGAAGAATTATTTTCATTAGTACAAACAGAGTTCAATAATTACTTTAAGAAGAACTCTAAAACTATTTGCCCTAAGTTTTTATTCAGTGACTGGGCAACTAAAGGAATCAGAAAAAGTAGGGAAAGATTATTTGAACTGTATGGCCTTAAGCCGTATATTAACACGGATACTTTTAATAAGTATGTTGCTAGTTATTCTAAAACTTTTAAAAATATCTGCAAAGCAGCCAAAGCTTCATTCATTAGTAACAAGGTTAAATCAGCAGACAATAAAATAAAGACAGTTTGGAAGATTATTAACAATGAAACGAACAGGAACAAAACACGTAATACTGATTACACACTGAACACTTCCCGCGGTCTCATTAGCGATAACATCGATGTTGCTCAGGAATTTACAACTTTCTTTACCAATATCCCAATTAAAACTACAGAAACTTTAAATTCCTCGCCCGCACTAGCTATAGAATTATTAAGAGCGAATGTCCCTGCCTGTACTGTGGAATTTAAATTTAAACATATTAACCCCATTGTCATTATAAAGGCATTTAAGCAACTTAAGATCAAAATTACCGAAGATCTGTGGGGCATGTCTACTAAAGTTTGTCAATCCATTATTGAGACAATGGCACCCTACTTAGCTCTAATATTTAATTTGTGCGTAGATCAAGGGGTATTCCCGGATTTAATGAAGTTCAGTAAAGTTATTCCACTTTTCAAATCTGGGGACAGCAAAGACACAAATAATTATAGACCCGTATCGGTTTTGCCGGTTTTCAGCAAGGTGTTTGAAAAAGTAATGTTAAATCAAATGCTCAATCATTTTAATCGTAACAACATCCTACACGATCAACAGTATGGTTTCACCAAAGGACGTTGTACAACGGACGCCGGTGTCACCTTATTAAAACACATTTTTATCGCATGGGAAGAGGCACAAGAATCATTAGGCATCTTTTGCGACCTATCCAAGGCATTTGACTGCGTGAATTTCGAAACACTGCTCTTGAAACTTGAGCATTACGGACTGGGTAAACTAGCTCTTAACTTAATAAAATCATATTTAAATGATAGATTTCAGCAAGTTCAAATAAACGGTGTGAATTCATTGGGTTTAAAAGTCAAAATGGGTGTACCGCAGGGCTCAATATTGGGACCGTTCCTATTTTTAGTATATATAAATGATTTACCTCATTTACTAAAAACCCGACCACAAATGGTGTTATTTGCTGATGACACATCGCTGATTTTTAAAGTAGGCAGACGTGCACAGGATCTTGACGACGTAAATAATGCTATGGTTGTGGTCCATAATTGGTTTACTGTAAATAATTTAGTATTAAATGAGAAAAAAACTAAATGCATTAGATTCTCTTTACCGAATGTTAGAAGTAGTCAATGTCACGTTGTATTGAATAAGGAGATACTTGAATTCGTCGAAAATACGGTTTTCTTGGGGATCACGCTTGACTCAAAGCTGCAGTGGGGTCCTCACTTAACATCACTTGCAGGTCGGCTAAGTTCAGCCGCTTACGCTGTTTGGAAAATCCGTCAATTAACAGACGTGGATACCGCGAGACTGGTCTATTTTAGTTACTTCCATAGCATAATGTCTTACGGTATTCTGCTGTGGGGACGGGCTGCAGATATTGATTCTATCTTTATTCTGCAAAAGAGGGCTGTTAGAGCCATCTACAATCTCAGCAGACGCGAATCTCTAAGAGAACTGTTTAAAAACATTAACATCATGACGGTTCCTTGTCAATATATATACGAAAACATTATGTACGTTCGAAAAAATCTACATCTTTTTAGTAAGATAAGTGACAGGCATAATTTTAACACTAGGAATAGGAACAAACTAGATCAACCGTGCTTCAGATTGTCTAAAGTAAAAACTTCTTTTATGGGGTACTGTGTAAGATGTTATAATAAAATACCACTCAATATTCTTCAATTAAATGAGAAGAAATTTAAAACATGCATTAAATGCACACTATGTAGACAAGCATATTATAAGTTGGATGAGTATATCGTAGATAAAAATGCTTGGCTTAATGCTGGTCCTGCTCCACAGGCACTTGGGCTCACTAGTTGATTACAATTTCAATATTTGGAAGAGATGCTTCCCCTTTTTTTTTGTGTTTCTGACATTACGAACGTAATGTTTATTTTATTCAATCAAGATTTAATTCTTAATACTTAAATATTAAATACCTCTTCCTGATTATTCCTATAGTTTTGTATAAATTAGAAGCATTTTTTTAAAATTTTGTAAATGTAAGAACCATGGATCCGTTTTTATATTTTGATGTTGACTTGAAAGAGCATGGCAGTTGAGAATATGTCATGCTCACTTAAATGTCTCACTGGTGGTGGCGCGTGTGTTGGATCATTCGGTTCCCTACAAAATGGTTGAGCTGGGTGGTGCTGATCCACGCGTCATGTTCGTGAACGGGCGCCGTCAGTTGAGACTGGTCATTTCTTAACTGCCAGGGCTTATTTTTAATTTTATATTTTAAATTGTTCTTTTTTCATTGTTCTCACATGTAGAAGCAATAAGAATAATGTACCCAGGATTTTGTAATAATATCTTGATTTAAAAGAGTGTCCTTGGAGTTTCTTGCCCGTTCTTCTCAAAAGAGATCTACGTTTTGGAATGGGCAACTAGCTTCACTTTCTGACTAACTGACCGACTATTTAAAATGTTGACAATTCAAAAGTGCCTGAAATGGTTTAATTGAAATAAATGATTTGAGTTTGAGTTTGAGTTTGAATGACGGTCATTTGTAAATGCAATACCGTGTAAGTTGCATGTATCAGTACAAATAACAGATTTTAGTCATGAGTTTAAAATACATTCTCTTCGTTTTGATTTTTTATTTGTATTACCAATTTCAACAGAATAATTCTGAGAGTGTAAGCACCTATTTATAGTTGCTTTTTATAAAAGAGTTAAATATCCGAGTGATGGTTACAGTGTGTATCCGAAAGGTGTAGTCTAATTTAAGGTACTGGCCTTTAAATTAGATACACAGTGATACACACAGACCATTAAACTAAACAACTATCTCCATGGGACCAAGCATCTTTGTTGGGGTCCCTAGCTGCAGGACGTAAGTAGCAAATTTTTTGCATCTGCCAAGTGTCTGACACGACTGCAGAACTTTCTTGCGCTCGCACAATCTGTTACTTTCCTTCCTTGACGACGCTGATGTCAGTTATCTCGATCTCACTGAGGCACAACTAAATGAACTTGAGTGACTTCAAATGCTTTGCATACTAACTGTTGCCTCTGTCGTCGACACGTGTCGCTCGTGTATATACACATTTAGGCGAACGTTACATAAATATTCATATTCATATATAGCGTTCCATTTATTTTATTTCCGTGAAAAGACATTTGTTGGTGGAAATTATATTATTCATTAAATTATAATCAATTTGAATTAATCTACATAAAAACTATACATGTTAAATGAAAACAATAAATTATTTTAATAATAAACCAAAAAAATAAGTATTTACTTGCTTACTCGTAGTGGCAAGAGCTTGCTGTTTGTTGAAATTCTTTCGTAGATAACCTTCATCAGTACTGAGCGTCCAGCGGTATACTGATATGACTCGAAATTCGCCAAAAACGTTACTCTGCTCATACATACACTTGTCACTGCAATCAATAAATTTAAGGTAAGTTGGAACTAATGAAGGAAAAGTACATTTTGCAATTATTCGTAAAATATAGTCAAAGAAAAATCTCCAGAAAAGAAGTGGCTATACCAATAGCATAAAGGTAAGTTGAAAAAGCAGCTGGATGAGATCTTCCGAAAATGGAGTTGAATGGCGTGTAATGTGTGAGAGGTAACTATTTTGAATCCAATAACTCAAAATCAAACTATTTATTTCAACTAAACCAATTACAGGCACTTTTGAATTATCAAAGGTTGGTCAGTTAAAAAGATGAAGCTAGTTGCCCATTCCAAAGCATAGTAGGTACTCTATGGAGAAGAACGGGCATGAAACTCCATGGACACTCTTTTAAATCATAATAATATGGTTACAAAGTATTGATTACATCATTCATGTTAAAATTTATGCAAATGAGAACGATGCAGAACGATAAAAGCGTCCGTAATGAAAAGATAAAAAAATCAATTCAAATATTAAATTAAATCAAAATAAGCCATGGCAGCAAAGAGTTGACCAGTCCCTACTGGCGCCTGTTCACGAACATGACGAATAGATTAGCACCATTCAGCTCAACCATTTTGAAGGGAGCTAAATGATCCAACACATGCGCCCCCATCAGCGAGACATCTAATGTCTCGCTGATGGTGGCGCGTGGAGGTGGCTGAGAGTATGTCATGCTCACTCTAGTGAGCACATATCTCCTTAATTTTATCCCCAAAATCCGCATCTGACATAATTATTTCCTTAATTTGTTGGAACATTTTATGGAAGCTAAATTGCTGTTCACTGTTTCTTCTTTCCTGACTGTTTCCTACTACTTGGTGATTCTCCGCCTGGTTTTCTTCTAGTTGCGAACGTTCTTGTACTACTTCTGCTTTTTGCGTCTTTTACTATTTATTTTCTTCGAATTAATATTGTGATTGTTTAATATCACAATGCTTGCCTCTGATGTGATATCTATGTCTTGTTGATTTTGACAGGTAGGTGTATCAGTTAATACATCTCTATAACTTCTTGATTGAGGCTGAGAGTTGTGCCACTCTTGTACTTGTTGTATATTTTCATCGTCAATAATTTGCTCTTTGTCTTTAAATAACTCGTCGTAAATTAGTAAAGCTTTTCGATAACTATAATTATGTTTACTCATTAAATGTCAGTTCCTTTTTTTTTTTAAATCAGGGCACACCTTATTTGAAGACCTATGTGGGCCTTTACAGTTCAAGCATCTACATTGCTTTGTCTCACAATTTATATGGTTATTACCACATTTTGGACATAGTATTTTATTAGTAGGACAGAACTTCTTATTATGCCCAAACTTCCAACATCCTGAGCACTGCGTCAGTGGGAAAGTATAAGGTTCGACCTTAAACCTGGTACCGTAACCGAAAACGTACGGTGGTAAGGTTTCACTCTTAAAACATAGCCTGACTGTTTCACTTTCAACCCACTCCTTCGTTACTTAATCGTTTTAGGCGTTTTACAGATATGATCGGAGTGTCACTTTTTATGTTCTCTTCTAATTCTTGTATATGAATTTCCGAGTCCATTTGTTTAACTATTCTGAATGTTAACTGGTGGACACTTACGGCGCTGGTGGAAATGAATAACTTTAGTTTTATTTAAATTAATTGTAAGATTATTTTTGTCAAGCCAATTTATAATGTCACTCAGAGAATTATTTATGTCATTTTCATAATTATTAGGATTAGTATATTCCACAATAGCCGTGCTGTCATCTGCAAATAGTACCATTTTATGATCTATAGCTTTTGGGAGATCATTAATATATATTAGGAAAAGTGGTGGCCCCAGTACGCTACCTTGAGGTACACCATATTTTATGTGCCTTGGTTTAGACACGTATTTTATCTCCAATTTAGTAATAGGACAAATACTAGTGATTTCTGTACTTTGAGTTCGGTCACTCAAATATGATTTAAGGAGTTACAAGATGTTTCCTCTTATGTCATACCCATGTAATTTATGCAGCAAAATCTTATGATCCAAGAAATCGACGCTTTTGTCATATCTCTTAGTATAGCACACAAAGGATTAACTTTATCTACAGATGTCATTACACTAGATAGCAGGTCAAATAGAGCCATATTAATATTTGTATTTTTTCTAAAGCCTTTTTGTTCATTGCAAAAAAGTTTGAATTTTTCAAAATAAGAATATATATATTTATAAATTCTCAATTATTTTTGAGAAAATAGATATTTTTGCAATGGTTCTATAATATTGAACATCACTTTTATCGTTTTTTTTATAAAGCGGTTTAATGATGACTTTTTTTAGGCTATTTGGGAATAAACCATCAGAAATGCAGAGATTAACTCATATTGCCATTACTCCACACTAACCATCCCCAAGTTATTACTTGACGTTCCTAAACGAACGACTAACTGTTATTCGACTTAGTTTCTTAGTAACATTCCTTTAGAGGAATATAGATGGCGATAATTTAAATTGAGGTTAGATACGCGATGTGTGCGTTGACGCTCCGACATATGTATGTCCCGCGTAGTTGGCTAGTCTCCGTTAAGATTGGCTGCCATTACCGAAGTTCGGTCTAGGGTGGCTAGCTATTAATACCGTTTGACCAAACTCAATTATTATAAATCACCTAGTTAAAATAAATACTTAGTTTCAATTGTTGATCTTTCTGATAAGTTAACGTAATATAATCAGAATGACGGTCATTTGTGAATACAATACCGTGTGAGTCGCATCAATCCGCCAAATAACAGATTTTAATCATGAATTTAAAATATATCTTCTTTGGTTTGCTTTTTTATTTGTATTACCAATTTCATCAGTGTAATTCTGAGAGTGTAAGTACCTTTTTATAGTTGCTCTTTATAAAAGAGGTAAGTATCCGAGTGGTAATTGCAGTGTGTATCAGAATGGTGTGGTCTAATTTAAGTGTGTGGTACAGACCCTCAAAATAAACAACTTTCTCCATAAGACCAACATCATAAGTCTGTTCGCAGCTTCCCCAGATTATATTTAACAGACCTACTATTCCGGCTGGCGAAAAAGTTAAGAACCTTGGGATTTGGAAGCATCTTTCTTGGGATCAGATATAACAACAAAATCTCTAATATTAACAACATATAACAATGGAACCTATAATTTTATTTAATATAGCGATTAGTTAATATAATGAACGATTGATATAATTTTAAAATAACATATTTGTATAAGCATAACATACATTAAATCTTACATCGTTTGACATAACATACATTAAATATAAAATCATTTGACATACCACTCAAAAGATATAAAACTTATTAAAGCCCCGCGGAGCGGGCCTCCTATTTCTGGGTGGTTGAAAAACAATAACCGGCGGGAGCTCCGCTCTGCTTCGCTCCCGCCTTAGCCTTCTAACCTAACCTATCCGAGTCGGGGTACTCTGAGTCGGGGTGTTAACCATAATGACGTTTTTTATATGATTATATTAAACGTTAGACCTAATGATTTTCGATTAAATAAACAATATACATATTAAACGTTAGACCAAACGATTTTCGATTACATAAAGGTTATATCAAACAACGTTATACTAATTAAGTTTTAGAAAAAATAAATGTTATATGTAAAGAAATTATATCAACAGTTGGTATATCTCACGTTGATTATATCTTATGAACGATAATAAAATGAAATTAGAACAAATGAGTGTAGGGACGCCATAGTGACAGTATACACGTAGGTACCTATGGCTAGTATGTAAGATGATACTTTATAATGTAAGGCGCGCAAGAGTCGTGGCCACTAGTACGCGATCATTCTAGTGTGTAGACGTGTCAACTAATTAAAGTGAATACATATGGGTAATCTATTGTTTTATTGAGTCACCTACTCCTAAAGTGGTGACCCCGACAGAAAAAAACTGAACTATCCGCGTGAGTGTAACACCGATAAACACATTAAAAATGGCAACTACACCAATTCAGGTTGCCGAGTTGGCCGCGATCTCTCTTACCTCAAAAATATCAGATTTTTGGACAGACCAACCAAGGATCTGGTTTATTAGAGCCGAAGCAACGTTGGCACCACAAAAGCTATCAGATGACGCTAGATTTGACTTAGTTGTCTCAAAGTTGAGCAAAGAGGTAGTTGAACAAGTACCTAACGGATATTTTGATGGAGCCGCCAGCGGCGAAGAAATACGACGCGCTGAAGAATCGCTTATTAACAGTATATGAAGAGTCCAAAAACAGACAGTTACAGAAGCTAATAAGTGAAATGGAACTTGGCGACCAGAAGCCTTCGCAGCTCCTTCGACGGATGCGGGAGCTGGCCAAAGATAAAATACCCGATGATACACTACTCATTTTATGGCAGGGCCACTTGCCGGGTCCGATTCGGGTAGTTTTGGCAGTGTCCGACACTAAATCTTTGGACAGTTTCGCAACAATAGCGGACAACGTTTATGAAACCACGAGGACTACAAACAGCCTAAATGAAGTGACGCAGCAACCACAGCAGCAACACTCGACGGCAAAGAATACGGAGTTAATCATGGCCGAAATAGCAAAACTAAGCTGCAAGGTCACAGAAATGGAAAGATCAAGACCAAGATACCAAAGGCGCTGGAATAGCGATAATTATAATAGTTCGCGTTCTGCATCTCGGAATCGCAGCCGTGAACCCTCCACTCAACGACGTACACCTGATAGCCCAGATTGGCTTTGCTACTATCATTTTCGTTTTCGCAACAGGGCAAAGAAGTGCGAAGAACCTTGTGCGTGGAAAACTAAACCGGAAAACTAAGTAAGGCGCAGACAACGGCGGAGCTCTGCACCATATTACCGAGTAGCCGCCTCAGGATCATGGACAATAACAGTGGACTATATTTTTTAGTGGATACAGGAGCAAACGTGTCAGTGCTACCGGTCGTAAAAAAACCTAATACTCGCGAGTGCAGTGAATACAAATTATTTGCAGCTAACGGAACACAGATAAAAACTTACGGGGTAAAATCATTAGTTTTAAATTTTAAGTTACGCAGACCTTATCGATGGGATTTCGTAATCGCAGATGTAAGACAACCAATATTGGGTGTAGATTTTTTGGGCCATCATAAACTTCTGGTTGATGTCAGTGCCCGAAAACTCATCGACCAGGTAACTAATAATAACATACATTGTAATAAAATTATAATACAGATAGTAAAAGTTACATCATGTGCTAAACGCATAAGTAGACGACTTGCCACGCGCAAACATTGTAAGATGATCCCACTGTTATTACACTCGAGACAATGGATCAGTGTCATTATTGTCAACATTACAGTCATTTGATTTAAGAATTTTTTTTTTGTTTTAAAAAAGGGGAGGAATATTGTAGGGACGCCATAGTGACAGTATACACGTAGGTACCTAGGTATGGCTAGTATGTAAGATGATACTTTATAATGTAAGGCGCGCAAGAGTCGTGGCCACTAGTACGCGATCATTCTAGTGTGTAGACGTGTCAACTAATTAAAGTGAATACATATGGGTAATCTATTGTTTTATTGAGTCACCTACTCCTAAATGAGTTTATACGTTATGAGACGCACCCAATTTTAATACCTTGAAATACACCGGGAAAATAATCGAAAAGTTTTAAACGTGTAAATTATTAAGTGTACCTTAGTCGATGCTCTGAATAAACGTTACTTCATTATTACTTTCAATTATTTTTATCATATCCGTAGTTGACCGCCGTATCGATGATACAGGCTCCGACTTGTGTAAGCAAAAAGTCGTAAAATATTATCCAATACCTCAATGATAGGAGTGATGAAATGAAATGAATTAAAATGGTCACCTATCAACGGCTGCAGCTGCCTCTGTCGTCGACGCGTGTCGCTCGTGTATATGCACACTTAGAAGAACGTTATATAAATATTCATATTTATTTAAAGCGTTTTTATTCTCTTGGAAATACATTTGTTCGTGGAAATTACATTATTCATTCAATTATAATCAATTTTAACCAATATACATATAAACCATCCACATAAAATGAAAACAATAAATTATCTTAATAGTAAATCAAACAACAAGTATTTACCTGCTCAATCGTACCTACTGGTATGGCGCTTAACGAATATATATAAATTTTTCCTTTCTCCTTATCGTTTGTTTAAATTTCTTCATAGATAACCTTCATCAATACTGAGCGTCCAGCGGTCAACTGGTATGACACGAAATACTTCAAAAATGTTACCATGATCAGTAAACGGTTCAACCGACGGGATCCCAGACATTATCTGGAGCTGTACCTACATACACTTTTCACTGCTGACAATAAAGTGAAGGTAAGTTGAAACTAATGTAGGAAAAGTAAATTTTGCAATTATTCGTAAAATACAGGAATAGTCATATAGAAAAGAGTCATAGAAATCATAGAAAAGAGTTTAGAGATTTTGTTGAGTTTGTTCTAACAGTAAGTGGCTTCGACGCCTATGATAATAGCGTCGAAGCGATCAGGTGGGCCATCTGACACGTAAAAATAGTACTGACAGAATGAGATGGTGATTTAGACATGATAATCTGACAGAGTAATGATAATAATGTCACTAAGGAGTGATGATGTTACTGATGATGTCATAGACAAGTGATAATGTTATTTGTGTTACAGATGGACTTCTACTTCTACCAATTTCTTACAAACAGATATAAACCCAGTTTCGTTGAGTTGCATTTCAAATTTTGCGACATGATGCATTTTGACACAATTTTCGCTCCAGCAATGCTAAAGGCGCTAGGAGGCCGGGAATGCCCATATCCTGCGGTAAGTATGAAAAATACACGGGGTTTAAAAACTCCATTACCAAGACGAGAGTCACAAATTCTTTTCGTGTAGGTAGATTTTATTTTAGTGTTCTGCACAAAAATGGTGAAAATGAATAAGATAGTGCGACTTCATCTGTCTGACTAGTCACAGTAGCTAATAACCGTCAAATAAAAAAGATTCCTAGACCTGCAGTGCGAGTAGGATTTGCGCACCAAGGTTTCCGTTATCTTGGTGCGCAAATCAGACTCGCACTTTACCATCAACTTTCCAAAATATCTTTCGAAAGTGCCTGTTGATGTTCTCATTGAAGTCAATGATTTGACTTGACATTATTTTTGCAGGGTGTGTATGATTTGAAAAACATGACGATCGCATATGTACCGAAAGGCTTCCCGTTTACCAAAGGCCGTATCTACTGCAACGTGTCACATACTGAAGACGGTTTGAGCAGACATATATTGCGAATGAGCAGTGATATGGAAGTAACAGTTGCCAAAATTAATAAAAACTAGAAACAATTATCTGTATGAACATTATTTTTAGTAAAAACATGTCAGCATAATCAGCTTATAATGTTCCCACTGCTGGGACCCAGGCCTCTTCTCAGTGAGAGGGAGTGTTCCGTAATCCACCACGCGGGCGCAGTGCGGGTTGGTAGACGTCACATGCCTTTGAATTTTTGGTTCAAGGACAGGCTGGTTTCCTCACGATGTTTTCCTTCACCATTTTGCCAAAACCGTGTATAAAATATTAATTGTGATAAAATCACGAAAAACATGATTTTCAAAAGTATCTTGGAAATAGTGGACCATTTATTTCATTCGTGAATCGCCTTCACATATAATTCATAATTAATGTATAAGTACAAAATACTTTACAACAGTGTGTTTACGGTGGTGTTTCTTGCCCATTCTTCTCCATATGACATTGACCCTACGTAAGCACGTATGAATTTTTTTGATTAAATGTTGTCGCGTCGGGAGACCGCTGTAATTATTAGCCTAACGTTCTGTTAAAGTTTAAAATAGTAGCGGACCCCCGACGGGACAACATTTAATTAAAAAAATTCATACGTACTTACGTAGGGCATAATTTCAAGCTTATTTTTTCTTTTTGAAGGGTTTCACGTTTATACCTTTTTGTTCTATTTGTGGCTATTTTTCAATTGTTTTTTTTTTATTGTTTTAGGCTTTTTACATTCATACTATTTTTATTATTATTTTATGTTTTTTGTAGGGACTCCTTATTATTTAATTTCTTTTATATTCTTGTATTTTAAGATTCAGGTAATTTGGTGTTTAATCAGGTTTTTTGTAATTCACCATTTTGTGGTGGTAGCCATCTTGGATTTGAAATTTATCATAGCATTCTGCTAGTCAAACCCTTTCATTTGAAACCCATAATGAGGCTGTTGTGAAACAATATATAATCCGCCATTTTGTGGCGGCGGCCATCTTGGACCAATTTACATCAAACAAAGCTAAGAACACTAACGACAAATTCACCTTTCAAACAAAAAAAACAACCCTCACACAAACACACCCCCCACACCCTCCCTGACACGTCAAACTTATAACACCTCGTCGTTTTAGCGTCGGGGGTTAAAAAGTGAAGTGTTTTTTAGATTTAAGTGACATTCCGTTGTTCGTTCTTTTTATCCTAAATTGTAATTTTTTACAATAAGATAATTATATAAACATGATAATTGATAAAAAATAATTTAAACTGTTACTAGCGTGGTGTTACGGGTGAGGGGCTTGTGGCTAAGTAATAACAGCCACACGAGTCGATCGATCAGGTTAAGCTACGCTTGCCGCGGTTGGTCCGTGGATGGGTGACCATTTTCACATGCTTTCAGGATGTTATTGAGGCTGCCTCGTTGCTGTAGCGCGTCGAACAAGGTTTGCGCAAGCCCGCACTGACGGCTTCTATGCAATTATACGCAAAAAAACTGCGTCGCTTCTGAGGAGAGTGAGGGGCAGTCATAACAGCATCCTGAAAACTGTAGCTGAGAGTTTCGGCTCTCCAATTGTACAACAGTTTGCGCGGAGGTTGATTTTTACTAACAAAGGCAATAAGTTATTTTTAGTTTTGTTACTAACACTATATGAATATTTTGTGTCCGAAATAAAGCTACCTATTCTATTCTATTCAATTCTAATCACATACCCCCCGTGCCTCGGAAAGCACGTTAAGCCGTTGGTCCCGGCTGTCATTCGTGGGTCTTTGACAGTCGTTACGGGTCGTCAGTAGCCCGAAAGTCAAAGTCAACCAGTCTCACCAAGGGGTATCGCAGTAACTGGGTTGTGAAGGTCAGATAGGCAGTCGCTCCATTTAAAATACTGGTATTCAGCTGCATCCAGTTATACTGGAAGCCGACCCCAACATAGTTAGGAAAAGGCGAGGCAGATGACTAGCGTGGTGTAACGCGAATGTATAAAATAAGGATTGAGTACATAAGAGGAAGTCTGAAAGTGGTATCGATAACTCAAAAGTTGGGTGGGGATCGGTTGTCATGGTATGGGCATGTGATGCAGAGGATTAAGGAAAATTTCGTGCGGAAAGATGAATAGAGTATAGAAGGGGAAGGCCAAAGAAAAGATGAATGGAATGTGTGAAAGATGATATGGTAGTCATCGAGAGATGTCGACTAATAGAGAAATATTGAAAATACTCTGTATCCCAATTGAATTGGGACACAGACAGGAGAATACCTACCCTACATGCGTAATGTCGTTTTTCGAGGATGTGACGCCTTTTTTTCCCCAATTTGTTTTTTTTTTGTGTTTGTGTTCTTTTTATGCGTCATGTTTGCCGCAAATAAATGTATTTTCTTTTTTTTTTTCTAAATGGTGAATAATATATTTTTTTTATGTGAATTTATCAATGTATTAATTTTATTATGTTCATGGTACACGAAAAATATCTAGTGACCCTTATTTACTAATACACCCCATTTCTTCCAAACGAGTTCTGTTTTCAGTAGTTTATATAGTGCATCGTCTGCCAACCATTCACTCTACGCGGCCTGCACACTAATTAAATAAAATAACATTTCCTACACACTTGAAATAGTTGGCAGACTACGCTAAATATCGAGACACTAATATTTTGTAAATAGAGGGACCTAATTGTAACGTTGAACTGAGACCGGAAAGATTACAATGCCTGTAATTATCTTATGTACGCAAATGGTTCCTATTTAAGGATATTTTAATAATAGGAAAGTTATTAAGGGACCAGATAGGATAGGAGCGGACTGGTGGGATAGGGAAAAAATTACATCCTTTTTTTATTTATAATACTACCTAATATTTTGATGTAATATTTTCATTTCATTTGAAAAACTGCTTCTCTGTTTGGGTTTGACTTGATTAACTTATTTTACACTTTGTATTGTTAAGTTTAAGTTTTTTTAAAACTATGTTTTAGTTATAAAGACACAGTAGTAGGTAACTATTTCGCGGTATTTGCTAGCAGATAAAATCGCTCAGTTACCTTAACCTCATATAAACAAGTCATAATAAATCTCTAACTCACAATCAGAATCACACTGATTAATTTGGTAAAGCAAAGGAAAAAGTAAACCAAATAAATTATATTATTCATTCAAGTTATTTGGCAGGTTGGTGTAATTTGCACGGTACTGCGTTCACGAATGACCATTAAATAAATCCGTTTGATTTAATCAGCTGAATTATAATAATTGAGATAGTTTGGACGGTACCAATTTTATATGACTATTATCATTGACATTGTTCTTTAATTCATTTTGCCTGGATGAAACCATGGTGACAGAGTTTTGTGACTGCTTAAACTGATTTAAAACTTGGGTTATTACAGCTTATTAATTATAATTTTTAGGCTTAGTTGTCCTATGGCAAATTATGGCAACGATAAAACAGTTATAACTAATGTTAGTCAAATACACTTTTGATACGCGTATGATATTGACCACCTTTTTTTTTCCGGTGTGGAAAATCCTCATGGATGTCCGCCGGGTTTTATCTATTGTTGTTAACCGACTTCTAAAAAAGGAGGAGGTTCTCAATTCGGATGTTTGTATTTTTTATTTTTTTATTTTTTATGTTTGTTCGCGCATAACTCTTTCGCTTGCCAACCGATTTGAAAAATTCTTTTTTTGTTGGAAAGGGTATACTTCCCAAATGGTCCCATAGAAATTTCATCAAAAACGGTTCAGTAGTTTGGTTTTTAAACCAAAATTACTGGTAAAAATAATTTCGGAAGTCGGTGGCAAACAACGAAAGTGTGAACCCAACGACACCGACTTCCGAAATTAAAGTTATTTTTCACTTTGTAGTGTCGTTTTTGGAAGTCGGTTGATTTTTTTTGCAAAAAAGTTTTTTATTAGTAATAACTTGTTTATTTATTTTACTTCTAAACCTTGACATTGCCACATTGTGCAGTCTCTAATATTTTCACCATTGGCTACTGTTACCCTCGTAGGCTTACTATGCACCAAATCAATTAGGACACATTTATCATTGCACATGTGAGCCGTTGCTCCACTATCTACATACTATTCACTTGACCACTTGACTTGATGCTGACAGATAGCGCTGCCGTGCGATTCCGTAACCACCTCACCTTAGGTGAATTGAGCGTGGAGTGAGCTGTCATTCCAACTAATGCTAGGGATTGAAACTATTGACAGCTCACTAAGCTCACTTCACATTACTTTTCATGGTGAGATTTTTACAGAATCGAGCGGCTGTTGCATTTTTGAACTTTTCTTGTTGACTTTCTTACTCTGTTTCGAGCAATCCTTAATAAAATGTCTAGTCTTCTTACATCTATAGCATTTTGGAGGTTTTCCTGATGTGTTCCGTGATACTGATAGTGTGGTTGCACTCTCATTTGGCTTATCACGAAGTTGAGATTCTTGTAACAACTTTGCCTTTACTACTTCACCAACGTTTCCGTATGTGTGAATCTAGGGATCTAAATATAATCGAGACGAAAAGAATTTACGACTGTCGTCTTACTGAAAAGGCTTAATAAACCCTTTTTAATTTTTATACTTACCGGAGGAAATAGACACTCCCGACCTCCTAATGTAGGTAGTCCTCCTCGTATCGCGGGACCGAAAATTGAGTCAGAATGCAACATGTCACAAAATTTAAAGTGCATCTCAATGAATCTGGGTTTATATCTCTTTGTAAGCTGGTAGAAGTAGAAGTCCAGCTGTTACATAAATCACAATATCAATTATCATTATTCTGACAGATTATCATTATTCTGACAGATTATCATTCTGACAGATTATCATTATTCTGACAGATTATCATTATTCTGACAGATTATAATTATTCTGACAGATTATCATTAGTCTGCCAGTACGTCCTTTTGTTAAGAACGGTTAACAATCATACGGCCTGCCTAATGGTAGGTCAGTGGTACCATAAGGCGGGCCGTATTATATTTAGATTGTTAGGGAATCCTAGTGTGGAGGCTAGTGCTATTTAAATATTGTAATGTTTTTCCTGAACAATAAAGATTTTACTATTATTATCGGCCTGCCTAATGGTATGTCAGTGGTTAGTGGCTTTTTCTTCGTTAGTTCTAACTTACCTTCAAGTTATTGCTCACTGTGAAAAGTGGATGTAAGTACAAGTCCACATAATACCTAGGATCTTGCCGCCCCCTACGTTTACTTAACATGGTAAAGTATTTTATGTATTTCCTGTCATACCAGTAGACAGCTGGACGCTCAGTACTGATGTAGGCTATCTACGACAGAAATGATTATAACAATAAGAAAAAGATAAAAAATGTACAGAAGTGACCATGATTGGTCATGACGTTCAAGATCTCTTACAGTTAAGTAAAGGAAGAAATAAAAATTGTTTATTCTGCGCAAACAAAACGCTAGGTGCGTTTTGAAATGGGTACTCGTAGTGCGTTAATATCTATCTGATACCAATGAAAAGAAATCTTTAAAAATGAAATCGAAATTTAAATCAAAAAGTTCACCTTTAGACATTTCGCTGCCTGTCAATCACATAGCCCAGGTGTCACTGTCAATATTATCTGTGGAACTGTTTAAATAATATATTCGGCATATTAAATTTTGGTGAACACGGGTCCTACTTACCAAAATAATACCTACCTATATTTAAGGTAAATGTAGCAATACTCGTCGGGTTTCGAAATTGACTCACTTTGAGGAACAGCTGCGTGAAAAGCATTTCATTTAGAATGAAACTTTTTACATAATGAAATAGATAATTTATCCATTATTCTAAATAAGTAATTCAATTCTTTAATTTAGTATGATGATAAATACTTATTTAAGAAAATGTAAAAAAGGGCGATTTGGACTAGTAGTCGTCTGATTTGTACTATTACTCATCAAAAGGACCCAGTAGTCGTCAATATTTAATGCTAATATGAACTATAATGTCTTGAACATAGAGTCCAAGATAAAAACACATTAAAAAAATGTGATTATTTTTTATATGAAAGGCAAATCTAAGAAACAAAAGGTAGGTAGAAGATCAAATCCCAAGAAATTACTAAAGGTTTAAAGCTGTTAGCAGAGCAGGTTGGTAATAAAAACAGCATTTTTTGCTTAGAACCACGGAACCAGTTTTTATCTGAATCAATTTTGACTTGAAAACTTATTTTCGGTCGGTGTACTGCCCGATGGAAATATTGAACTTGCCATAAGTTCTGCTGCAACAATGGTTGAGCATTCAAAAGATACTCGGTATGTCATATTTGTACCAATTTTAAGGCAATATATAATTTACCTATAACGTCACATCGAGTGCACACGCACGCGCGCGACCTTCTTTTTCACTATGTGTTGAAATTCCAATTCGGATAGCGCAAAAAACATGTTAAATTAGAACGGTGATTCTGGTGCCATTGTCTGGAGTTGAGAAAGCACTACCACAACCTACGGACAAACAACAAAAAAGCTGTAAGCCCTGTAAGCCCTTTTTTATAAAACATAAAATACTCACCTTACCATCTATCTATATCCTGGAAATATGCAAATTCGTCAGGAAATACATGAACTTTTTCACAACCCGCGGCGATAAACATAACGAGCGATCTGTCAGATATAGAAATATGTTAATGTTACCCTCCTCGCGCATGAAACTACATTCCAATAGCCCCTACGTAATGTCCATAAAAATATTTAATAAACTACCAGATGCAATAAAGGATGAAACCAACGATACGACATTTATAAATAAGCTCAAGCAAATATTAATTAAAAAAGCATACTACACGATAAACGAATACATACAAGACAAAAAAATCTATTGAACACAAACAGACACCACACACAGTTGTATTGATACATTCATACATTTATAGACAAATATTATAATATTATAGATATATTTTTAATTGACCTTACCAAATAACTATTATGTACCAACTTTATCAGACTGATCTCAACAAAATAAAATGTTATATTTACCTATAAAAATTGAATGATAATAACACATTTTAAAGATTGTAGCATAGAAATATTGTTAATTTGTGTCCTAAATTTATTTTATTTTAATAATTAATTTAAAATTTTTGCTGTGCCCTACAGGGTCCATAATTGTACCTTAGCTTTAAGCCATTGTAACACCTCTACAACATTATGGAATGCAAATAAATATATGAATATGAATACGAATATGAAAAAATATTGGCCGAAATGGGATTAAAAATGCATTTGAGGTTGACTATAGCAAACTAATTTCAGATGTCGTCTCATATAAACCGTAAATCTGACCAGAAACGAAAATAATCTCAATCGAAGTAAGCTTGCATCATAATGAACGGAAGTGGCCTCAAAAGTCCAGTGCCGAGTAAATACAATACGGCAGTATCAGATATACATAGATAGGCAGTATGTAGATTTACGGCCGATATGAGAAAACATTATAAACTTTTTTTATATATGAAAAAAGTTTATAATGTTTTCTCATATCGGCCGTAAATCTGCTAAAGGAAATAAAACTTTTATTTGGGACACACACAGGAAATACAAAAACTAAAATGAAGCATTTAAAACTAACAAAGTTACACAAAAACAACCAGAAAAAAACACACGTGCGAGGCCAAAAAGGATATTATAATATTATCAACACAACAACCTTTTTTTAAAGCTTAACTTGAAAAGTGGTCTGTTTAATGTGAGTCAAACCTTGATATCGCATATAAACTTAGATGCTCTATATATTTGTGTTCACAATTAAAATCGACAAAATAGAAGGGGCAGCAGTATTATTGTTGTCAAAAGTTTCTTTTTTCATAATTAAACCCCTAGAACTACATTCAGTTCTTCCTTTTACTTCCAAATTTTGACTTATAAAAAGTCTGATCTGATTGAAATAAACATTTGACTTGTACTTTGACTCTCATTTTACAAAACACGCTTTCTCAAATTTACAATTATTATTCTTATTGGATTCAAAAAACAAACTTAGTAGGTAATAATAATTAATAATTTAATACATAATGATATGGTACCAACCCTAGAAACATGTTTTTTAGTGTTTATTTATTCTAGCCACTTTTATCTCCATATCTATACTACCGTTACCTATGAATTTGGTCACACTCCCTACAGTATATGACACGTTGCAGTAGATACGACCTTTGGTAAACGGGAAGCCTTTCGGTACATATCCGATCGTCATGTTTTTCAAATCATACACACCCTGCAAAAATAATGAAGTGAAAGCCAAATATCAACAGGCACTTTCGAAAGATATTTTGGAAAGTTGATGGTAAAGTGCGAGTCTGATTTGCGCACCAAGATAACGGAAACCTTGGAGCGCAAATCCAACTCGCACTGCAGGTCTAGGAATTTTTTTTATTTGACGGATATTAGCTACTGTGACTAGTCAGACAGACGAAGTCGCACATCTTATAAGGGTTCATTTTCACCATTTTTGTGCAGAACACTAAAATAAAATCTACCTACACGAAAAGAATTTGTGACTCTCGTCTTGGTAAAGGAGTTTTTCATACTTACCGCAGGATATGGGCATTCCCGGCCTCCTCCCGCCTTTAGCATTGCTGGAGCGAAAATTGTGTCAAAATGTATCATGTCGCAAAATTTGAAATGCATCTCAACGAAACTGGGTTTATATCTGTTTGTAAGAAACTGGTAGAAGTAGAAGTCCAGCTGTAACACAAATAACATTATCACTATTCTGTGACATCATCACTCCTTAGTAACATTATTATCATTACTCTGTCAGATTATCATGTCTAAATCACCATCTCATTCTGTCAGTACTATTTGTATGTGTCAGATGGTCCACCTGATCGCTTCGACGCTTATCATAGGCGTCGAAGCCACTTACTATTAGAACAAACTCAACTAAAACTCTAAACTCTTTCATATGATTTCTATGACTCTTTTCTATATGACTATTCCTGTATTTTATGAATAATTGCAAAATGTACTTTTCCTACTTTAGTATCACCTTACCTTCACTTTATTGTCAGTAGTGAAAAGTGAATGTATGTACAGATCCACATAATGCCTGGGATCCTGTCGGTTGAACCGTTTACTGGTCAGTGTAATATTTTTTAAGTATTTCGTGTCATACCAGTAGACCGCTGGACGCTCAGTATTGATGAAGGTTATCTATGAAGAAATTTAAACAAACAATAAGGAGACAGGAAAAATTTACATATATTCGTTAAGCGCCATAACAGTAGGTACGATTGAGCAGGTAAATACTTGTTGTTTGATTTAGTATTAAGATAATTTATTGTTTTCATTTTATGTGGATGGTTTGTATGTTTAATGGTTAAAATTGATTATAATTTAATGAATAATGTAATATCCACCAACAAATGTTCCACCGGTCAACGACGGATATGATAAAAATAATTGAAAGTAATAATAAAGTAACGTTTATTCAGAGCATCGACTGAGGTACACTTAATAATTTACACGTTTAAAACTTTTCGATTATTTTCCCGGTGTATTTCAAGGCATTAAAATTAATGCGTCTACTTTTTCTTTGAATTTTGATGATGTTGTAGTCCTCTAGACCGTATTTTGGTCATGGCGACCAATCTCAACTGAGCCTAACCTTCGACGCGGGACATATTATAGTGCACAAGTTTAAAAATAACTGTTTAAATAATACAATTCGGTTTATTAAATTTTAGTGAACACGTGTCCTACTGACCAAAATATATACCTACCTATATTTATTTCGACGGTTGAAAGGCTAATTGGTCTAAGCGACATTTTTTTGCAATAATGAGTTATTTGTACATATTCGAAATCAGCAAACCTGTCTCCGTCGTTTGAGTCAGGTTCTAATTTTTTTTCAAAAATTAATGTCGCTTAGACCGCAGCCTTTCAACCGTCGATATATATAAGTTATACATAAATACTTACACTGTTGGATTTACACTGACTCAATTGGTATTGCAAATAGAAAATTAAGCCAACGTATAAATATTTTAAATTCATTATCAATTTATATTATTTAGCAGAGGCGTTTACACAGTTTTCCTTCACGTGTTATCGTTTTGTTAGTAACGATAGTTTTAATAAATAATCAGCAAATGGGGAATAATAGTAATAGCTATTAAGCTTATTTCACATTGCTAAATTTGGTTATATTTTTAGGATGAGCGACTAATTCAGAGTAGTTTGATCAGAAGCTTGTATGTATACGACTACACTGAGGCGACTAAACTCGGCAAAGTATATTAAGCCTATTGTAGGCACCGGGTAATTAATTTATATATCAATGAACCACTTCTGGAAATATCTACAAAACATAGATTACCATATTTCTCGGTCACCCAATTACATACACAATTTAATGCATAATTGCCAGGAAATAAGGAATTAAGCCTTTATTGCACTATACGTACCTGTGTATTTAGGTTGTTTGATCATTAAAATAAATAACTTAATATGGTGCTTTTGGCCAGTATATCATCAGAATATAACTAGATACTAGTATTTAGGTAATGGATAGCATTTTATTTAATGAGTGTGTAGACCGTGTAGATAATATTTGGTTGAGATTAGAAGTTAGATTGCATTACTGTACACGTGCACACAGATTACTTTGTTTTAAATATTACCTATATTTATAATTTGAATATTTATAACTAAGTATTAAGAATAAATTATTTTGTTTTATATTTCCTATTATATTTATTGTATACTGCACCGGTTGACGTCATCACTTCAATGCCGGCTGTCGGTGAAAACCAGCGCTGGGGCTTTGTCTCGCATAGGGTCGCAGCATTATGCTGAGCGATGGCCGTTTAGCGTGGATATGGCGCATATTTTACATTTCATTAAACCGGCCACAAATCAAGACTCCGGGCTGCTAATGAGAAAATAATGATGGAAAAACTCAATAACACTTTGCCCAACCTGGGAATCGAAACCGGAACCAGCAGGGCTGAACAGGAACCTGCAGAGCTGAACCGCAACCTGCAGGGCTGAACCGGAACCTGCAGGACTGAACCGGAACCAACAGGGCTGAACCGGAATCAGCAGGGCTGAACTGGAACCAGGGTTAATCAGTAGCGCTTGCGATCAGTATACCAATGAGGCAATCAGTATGATAAATACCTATATATTTAATGCCTTATTTTCTGCCGACTCTGGGTAAGCGCGTATTTAATAGAGTCCGAGTTAATAGGGTTTTGTTGAAAATAAAGATAGAACATGTTGAAAAGATCAGTCGCACGTCGAACACGCCCACCATCTCTGAACTGTTCGCTCAGCCCTGTCTCTTCGCCGCCGGTACCCCGCTACACTAAGGGCGTTGTGACCACGCCGACCGCGGTAGTTGCGTCGAGCTCGAGCGACGAGTATTTCTCCGCTCACGAAGCTACCATCTGTTCGTCGACGGGGAGGACGCCGGCCGCCGGACGGCTTAGGGCCTCGATGCCCACCGGCCTCTGATAGGGCCCCACATCCTGGCGGAAGTTGGAGATGCAGCGCGTGAGATGGACACGATCCATCAATGAGAATGTCATGCGCTCATATTATGTTCTGAGTGACTAAAAAATCCGGTTAGACTGGAAGCCAACCCCAACATAGTTAGGAAAAGGCTAGGCAGATGATGATGAGGTAGGATTAGTCATTTGTATAGATATTAGTTTTTAGGGATTTTGCTTATTTATTGAGTTTAGATTAGTTATCATCAGAAATAGGTTTATTTAGGTAGGTAGGTATTTTATTTTCTGTTATTGAGTTTTTATTTATTTAATTAGGTAGGTATTTAGGTATAGATATCATATAGGTACCCTCTTAATCACCACTAATGAGACACAATTGGTTTTCTATTGTAATTAGCCACAAAGGGCCCGCGAGATAGATGGCATCCTGGGGAAGCTCATACATTTTATCCTGTTAGCACGTTCCCGTGGGATAATTTCCGACATCCACGCGGGCGAAGCCGCGGGCAGAAGCTAGTGTAAACATAAATGTAAACAATCTGTAGTGAACCGGTGCTGTAAATTGTGGGCTCGCCTAGGCAGGCGCTGTAATTTGTGTAATTTATATGATCAGCATTGCTCTCACAAACGGTGAAGGTAAACATCGTCAGGAAACAGGCAGCAGAATCAGGCAGCAACAGGCATGTCCTAGACAAAATTCGAAGACTGTCGCGTCACGCGGGCTCTGTGCGGGTTGGTAGGTGGTATCACTTACCAACCCGCACAGGGCCCGCGTGACGGATTACGCCCATTCCCTCTCGCAGAGAGGAATGGGAATGGGCCTGTGTCCAGCAGTAGGGGCGTTATTGGCTGATTATGCTTATGTTAAATGTAACGAAATCACATAAGATTTACAAAACCATAGAATTGATTTGCAAAGGAAGGAATTTGAAAAGGGGTGTGTAATGTTTGGTATAATAACAGATAGTCTAAATTCATTTGACATAACTTTCATATGATATAATTTTCATATGCTATAACAACATTTAACCTGATTTCATATGATCTAATGTTATATTTGATATAATTTTCATTTCCTCTAATTTAATTTAGTATAACGTTCACTTCATATAATTTTCAAATTGTATAATGCTCTTTTTATATAATGTTCATTTGACCTAACTTTCATATTAACTAATTTTCTAAGTTAACGCATCGTTCTTGAGAAAAGCAAATTATATTGTAACCTAACCACAAAACATTAAAGTTGCTTCTGTATCGTATCCGGCGCTGTGGGAAGTGCAACCCCTTCACATCTGTAAGCACCATACTTCAGGCAAATAAACGATTATTATTTTATTATTATTCGCCCTTACGTAACAAAGGATAGGCACCCATGCTTTGTTATCCTTGGCCATATCATTAAACGTTACTTATAGATTTTGAATATTTTAGCAACTGAATATTATATTAATTGAATATTATTTCAAATGTGCATTATATAAACTGTTCATTGTACCATATGAAATTAGGTAAAATGAAATTATATCAATAATTCATTCAATCATTTGATCGTTATAATACAAAAAATATATACTAAATGAAATTAAGTTTTTAGAGGTGTGAGGAACAGGGTGTAAAGTTCACTCATCCTCCATAGAAAAGGGAGGATCCTCCGACCAGACGGGTGTTGTGTCTGGCGGGCAATTGCCCAACGATTGATGTTGGGAAATTGTATCTATGCTAATTGCGCGGTAAACTCTGCTTGCGAGAGCAGGATTTGCGTGACGTCAGTATGACGCGTTGTTCGCATGTGGCGTTGTAGATACCGCTACATCACTCCCCTCCGGAGACCGGAGGTCGATAGTGGGCTGAGTCTTGTATCTTGCGACGCTTGCCAGGCCAGCTGAGGGTTCAGTGAGTCGGAACCAGTTGTCGCATAGTTCACGGTGAGTCGGAACTGTCTGCGGAGATGTCCCCAGTGAGTCGGGGTGGCGCTGCGCTATACTCCAGTGCGTCGGATGTCGTACAGCGCCGGATGAGGCTGGCTGCTGCGTCGACCAGGAGAGGGTGCTCTGCTTGTTGACCGGCCGAAGGTGCAGTGTGCTGTGCCAACGTTGCTGATGAGGCTGAGGGTGATGACCAGGTATGCGCGGATGCTGCATGCTGGTGGTCGGGATACCCGTTGAAGCCGTGGATGCTGGCTGGCTGGGTGACTCGCCGCTGAAGCTTGCTGTGATGATGATGACGTCACGCTGAAGTGTTTGCACGAAGGCTGCGCTGACGGTCATACTCGAGATCACCAGTTTAGAGATATGAGGAACAGGGTGTAAAGTTCACTCATCCTCCATAGAAAAGGGAGGATCCTCGACTAGACGGGTGTTGTGACTGGCGGGCAATTGCCCAACGATTGATGTTGGGAAATTGTATCTATGCTGATTGCGCGGTAAACTCTGCTTGCGAGAGCAGGATTTGCGTGACGTCAGTATAACGCGTTGTTCGCATGTGGCGTTGTAGATACCGCTACAAGTCTTATGATCATTAGAACTTTTGTTATTACATCAAACGTTACAAACCCTTTGAAAAGGTAGTGTCATATGAAGAAGAATGGGCAAGAAACACCACCGTGTACACACTGTTGTAAAATATTTTGTACTTATACATTAATTATGAATTATATGTGAAGGCGATTCACGAATAAAATAAATGTTTCACCATTTCCAAAGAGACGGCCTTTTGAAAATCATGTTTTTCATGATTTTATCACAATTAATATTTTATACACGGTTTTGGCAAAATGGTGAAGGAAAACATCTTGAAGAAAGCAGCATGTCCTAGAACCAAACATTCAAAGGTATGTGACGTGGATTACGGCCCACTCCCTCTCACTGAGAGGAGGCTGTGTCCCAGCTGTGGGAACATTATAGGCTGATTATGCTGACATGGTTTTACTACAAATAATGTTCATACAGCATATTGTGTAACAGATATTATTTGTTTTTAGTTTTTATTAATTTTGGCCACTTTTACTTCCATATCAATGCTGCCTCGAAGTATATGGGTAGTAACATCGCCTTCATTATATGACACGTTGCAGTAGATACGACCTTTGGTAAACGGGAAGCCTTTCGGTACATATGCGATCGTCATGTTTTTCAAATCATACACACCCTGCAAAAATATTTTGAAAAGTTGATGGTAAAGTGCGAGTCGGATTTGCGCACCAAGATTACGGAAACCTTGGTGCGCAAATCCAACTCGCACTACAGGTCCAGTTAGGATCCAACTAGCTATTGTGACTAGTCAGACAGACGAAGTCGCACTATCTTATAAAGGTTAATTTTTACCATTTTTGTGCAACACTAAAAATAAAATTTACACGAAAAGAATTTGTGACTCTCGTCTTGGTACGGTAATGGAGTTTTTAAGCCCCGTGTATTTTTTATACTTACCGCAGGCAATGGGCATTCCCGGCCTCCTAACGCGTTAAGCATTGCTGGACCGAAAATTGTATCAAAATGCATCATGTCGCAAAATTTATAATGAATCTCAACGAAACTGGGTTTATATCTGTTTGTAAGAAACTGGTAGAAGTAGAAATCCAGCTGTAACATAAATAACATTATCACCATTCTGTGACGTCACCAGTAATATCATCACTCCTTAGTAACATTATTATCAGATTATCATGTCTAAGTGTAAACCTGTCAAAAAATAAAAGGAGCGTTTTGACATTTGAGAATGCGTTCTTGACACCTGTCAATTTCATACAAACGTATACGTGTTTTGCGAATTTGATCTTTATTAACTACTAGCTTTTGCCCGCGACTTCGTTCGCGTGGAATAGTGACTTCACCAATAGATGACACCGACTTTTGACCAATAGATGGCGCTGTATGTCCGGAATAAATTTTATTTTTTATTTTATTTTTTGTAATAAAAACTATCCTATGTCCATTCTCAAGTTCCAAACTATGTCTGTACCAAATTTCACACAAATCGGTTCAGTAGTTTAGGCGTGAAGCAAAGACAGACAGACAGACAGACAGACAGACAGAGTTACTTTCGCATTTATAATATTAGTTTGGACTAGAACTGTCAATGTCAAAACGGGCCTTTTACTGTTTGACAACTTTAATCACCATCTCATTCTGTTAGTACTATGTTTATGTAATTAGACTGATGGCTAACGATCAGATGGTCCACCTGATCGCTTCGACGCTTATCTTAGGCGTCGAAGCCACTTACTATTAGAAAAAACTCAACTAAACTTCTAAACTCTTTTTAACCCCCGACGCAAAAACGACGAGGTATTATAAGTTTGACGTGTCTGTGTGTGTGCGTGTATGTCTGTCTGTGGCATCGTAGCTCCCGAACGAATGAACCGATTTTGATTTTGTTTTTTTGTTTGCAAGGAGTATTTGTCGGGAATGTTCTTAGTTATGTTTGATAAAATCGGTCCAAGATGGCCGCCGCCACAAAATGGTGGGTTACATATTTTTTCACAACTCCCTCAATATGGGTATCAAATGAAAGGGCTTGACTAGTAGAATACAATACACTATGATAAATTTCAAATCCAAGATGGCCGCCACCACAAAATGGCGAATTAATTTTTTTTTTCACAACTCCCTCAATATGGGTATCAAATGAAAGGGCTTGACTAGTAGAATACTATACACTATGACAAATTTCAAATCCAAGATGGCCACCACCACAAAATGGCGAATTACTAAAAAACCCTGATTAAATACAGAGCATAAAAATAAGAACAGTTATCTTATTATGCTGTCATTGTATGGAATTCTACCTGGACTTACACTACCCACTAGAGAAAGAAAATGCCTAGATCATTTCATGTTAAAAATTGATAAAAAGAAGGTATCAGCATTTATTGCTGTACAACATACCTCTATCACTGACCACTTTACAACATTTTTATGCCTGTCTAAACTAAAAAACACCCGCATTCCAAAAAGAACTGCTACTATTACCGACTTTGATATGGCTCTGAAAGCGTTACAGGAAAAAAATCTAGCTGAACTATTATTTTGCAATGATCCAAATTTACTGACTAACCTTCTCTTAAATAAACTCACCAATACTTTAATAAGCAGCAGTACCACCCGCACCATATCAAATAGTAAACAGATTATTAAACCTTGGATTACCAATAGCATTCTACGCTGCATAAGAAACCGTAATAAATTACAAAAACGTCATAAATCTGATCCATACAATGATATTATGAAGATAACCTACATTATATACAGGAATTTCTGTAACAATTTGGTAAGAAAACTAAAACGTAAATACGAAAGGGAATTACTAGCCAAATATACCCCATTTTGTAAACTGAAGCATTAATAAACTTATTATTATTATTATTAATACCAAATTACCTGAATCTTATAACGCAAGAAAATAAAATAAATGAAATAATAAGGAGTCCCTACAAAAAGCATGAATGTCGGGGGACCGCTACTATTTTAAACTTTAACAGAACGTTAAAATGTGAACGTTAAACGTGTTAGGCTAATAATTAGAGCGGTATATTCCTGTCTTTTACGAATAATTTCAAAGTCAAAGTATTTTATTTGTTGAACATAGGTAATATGGTACATGGTATAAAAAATTGCGTTGTATCACTATGCTTTGCCTTGCAAGGCGTACAAATTAGGCGTAAAAAACTACAAACTAAATAAAACTGTTTCAAACAAGTAACGTCGTAAACAAGATAGACTAACAAGTGGATCGGACATTTTTTATTTTATGCCTAAATCATGTAAAAACTCATTGATAGAGTAGTAAGCCTTTTCAATCAAACATTTTTTAAGTTGTGATTTAAAATGATTTATGTTGGTCATGCTTTTAAAAGTTTTCGGTAGTTTATTGTAAATCTTTGGACCCATGCCGAGACAACTCTTTGAGAAAAGTGCAGTATTGTGTTTTTTGGATTTTATTGTGCTTTGGTGACGTCTAGTATTAAGCTTTTCAAATTTAGACAGATTCTCCTTAACAAATATTGAAATTTCATAAATATATAGGGATGGAAGCGTAAGTATTTTTAAACTAACGAAAAATGGTTTGCAACTTTCGGTGGTTTTTAACAAACATACGGCTCGAATCGAAATTTCAAAATGTACTTTTCCTTAATTAGTTTCAACTTGCCTTAAATTTATTGCTAATAGTGATATGTGTATGCATGAACAGCTCCACATAATGCCTGGGATCCTGTCGGTTGAACCGTTTACTGATCAGGGTAAAATTTTTGAAGTATTTCGTGTCATACCAGTAGACCGCTGGACGCTCAGTATCGATGAAGGTTATCTATATGAAGAAATTTAAACAAACAATAAGAAGAATGGAAAAAATTACATATATTCGCTAAGCACCATACCAGTAGGTACATACGATTGAGGAAGTAAATACTTGTTGTTTGATTTAGTATTGAGATAATTTATTGTTCTCATTTGTATATATAATTTAATGAATAATGTAATTTCCAACCACAAATGTCTTTCCAAGAAAATAAAAACGCTATAATTATATGAATATGAATATTTATGTTACGTTCTCCTAAGTGTGCATATACACGAGCGACACGCGTCGACGACAGAGGCAGCTGCAGCCGTAGATGGGTGACCATATTCATTTAATCACTCCTATCATTGAGGTCTCGGATAATATTTTACGACATTTTGCTTACAAGTCGGAGCCTGTATCATTGATACGGCGGTCGACGACGGATATGATAAAAATAATTGAAAGAAATAATGAAGTAACGTTTATTCAGAGCATCGACTAAGGTACACTTAATAATTTACACGTTTAAAACTTTTCGATTATTTTCCCGGTGCATTTCAAGATATTAAAATTAGTGCGTCTATTTTGTCTTTGAATTTTGATGATGTTATGTTATAGTCCTCTAGACCGTATTTCGGTCATGGCAACTAATCTCAACTGAGCCTAACCTTCGACGCGGGACATATTATAGTGCACAAGTTTAAAAATAACCGTTTAAATAATACAATTCGGTTTATTAAATTTTGGTGAACACGGGTCCTACTGATCAAAATATATACCTACCTATATTTATTTCGACGGTTGAAAGGCTAGTTGGTCTATGACATTTTTTTTGGAATAATGAGCTTTTTATACATATTATTCGAAATCAGCAAACCGTTCTCCGTCGTTTGAGTCAGGTTCTAAATTAAAAAAAAAATTAATGTCGCTTAGACCAATTACCCTTTCAACCGTCGATATATACAAGTTATACATAGTTACTTACACTGTTGGATTTGCACTGACTCATTTGGTATTGGAAATAGAAAATTAAGACAACGTATAAATATTTTAAATACATTGTCAATTTATATTATTTAGCAGAGGCGTTTACACAGTTTTCCTTCACGTGTTATCGTTTAGTTAGTAACGATAGATTTAATAAATAATCAGCAAATGGGGAATAAAGTAATAGCTATTAAGCTTATTTCACATTGCTAAATTTGGTTATATTTTTAGGATGAGCTAGTCGCTCATCCTAAAAATATAACCAAATTTAGCAGAATTTAGAGTACTTTGATCAAAAGCTTGAAATAACCCCTCTCTTCCTAAATATGTATACGACTACAATGAGGCGACTAAACTCGGCAAAGTATATTAAGCCTATTGTAGGCACCGGGTAATTAATTTATATATCAATGAACCACTTCTGGAAATTTCTACAAAACATAGAGTGCATTATTTCTCGGTCACCCAATTACATACACAATTTAACGCATAATTGCCAGGAAATAAGGAATTAAGCCTTTATTGCACTATACGTACAGTCACGAGCACCAATATGTCAACACTTGCCAACTTTCAATTGCGATTTTTTCGTGAAATAACGAATGCAACGTTGAAATACGACACATTACATAAACCATAAAATTTCATTAAAAAATAAAGGAGTGAATCGCTTTTGAATAAAGCCGTGTGTATACATACTTTTGCTCGTGACTGTACCTGTGTATTTAGGTTGTTTGATCATTAAAATAAATAACTTAATATGGTGCTTTTGGCCAGTATATCATCAGAATATAACAATATACTAGTATTTAGGTAATGGATAGCATTTTATTTAATGAGTGTGTAGACCGTTAAGCCGCTGGTCCCGGCTGTCATTCGTGGATCTTTGACAGTCGTTACGGGTAGTCAGAAGCCCGAAAGTCTGACAACCAATCTTACCAAGGGGTATCGTATTACCCAGTAACTGGGTTGAGGAGGTCACATAGGCAGTCGCTCCATGTAAAATACTGGTATTCAGCTGCATCCGGTTAGACTGGAAGCCGACCCCAACATAGTTGGGAAAAGGCTAGGCAGATGATGATTGTACCATATGAAATTAGGTAAAATGAAATTATATCAATAATTCATTCAATTATTTGATCGTTATAATAAAAAAAAAAATACTAAATGAAATTAAGTTTTATGATTATTAGAACTCTTGTTATTACATCAAATGTTACACACCCTTTGAAAAGGTATATAGTGTCATATGAAGAAGAATGGGCAAGAAACACCACCGTGAACACACTGTTGTAAAATATTTTGTACTTATACATTAATTATGAATTGTGAAGGCGATTCACGAATAAAATAACTGTTTCACCATTTCCAAAGAGACGCCCTTTTGAAAATCATGTTTTTCATGATTTTATCACAATCAATATTTTATACACGGTTTTGGCAAAATGGTGAAGGAAAATATCTTGAAGAAAGCAGCATGTCCTAGAACCAAAAATTCAAAGGTATGTGACGTGGATTACGGCCCACTCCCTCTCACTGAGAGGAGGCCTGTGTCCCAGCAGTGGGAACATTATAGGCTGATTATGCTGACATGGTTTTACTACAAATAATGTTCATACAGCACATTGTGTAACAGATATTATATTGTTTCTGGGACGTCAATAAAAGGCGGTGGTTAGCGACAAACTGTTTATTCGGGTCACAGTACCCGACACTGTATATCGTCGACCATAGGTTCAATTGAGGTAAGGGACAAAATACGATTTTTCAGGAGAGGCCGACAAAGTTTTTTTTCGGACTAAATCGCCTATAACTTTTTTTCTTATTAACCTTTTTCTAGTGCTCTATCTACACGTGTAACATTTATTTAAATAAATTAGCTATTTAAGAAAATAGATGTCCCTTACAACAACGTATTTTGTTAGGTAGTAATGTCCCTTACTGACCAAGTATCTTGTAGTCTCGTCCCTTACATTAAATTGACCTCTGCGTTGGATAAACCATGTAATGGTAATTCGTTGATTGGGAAGACCCTTACCTTATTTCAAGTGGATTGGCGGCAATAATTACATCATTTCAAGTTCCTATATCGCATAGTTTTTCAGATACATTGTTATTATGGGGCTGATTCGAAATTTGGATCCAAAAATCATTAGGGTAAGGGACATTTTTCTTAAGCTAGAATTTTTTCATATACACCATTCGATAGAGCGAAAAATTCTGAACAAAACTGTATACTTAACTCATTTTGGGTATTTTGTCCCTTACCTCAATTGAACCTACGGTCGACGATATACTATTATAATATAAACATCCTTCGGTCGTCACATATCTCCTCCAGTTATTTTAAACTAATAATACACAGTATAAGTATTGTTATGTTAAATGTAAACTAAACTAACGTAAGCTACATTAAACTAATGTAAACTTATTTAATGTATCTAAGCTGATCTGACTTATTAAAACGTTTATCTCGATTGTAGGCACGCAGTGCTCGAGCCGATACACCAGGCGGTGTCGGTTCTGGTATAGGCGACCGCTTTTCTGAATCAGCCTTTGGTGCCGGTAGTGTTGCTGACGGAGCATACGCCACCTCATTATCACCGCCCAATGCATCCTCATACAGATCATCGTCGGCTCCCTTATCGACCGAACGTCCTAAATTAGTACTGTGTCTTTCCTCGTCTACAGCTACCCCTACCCCGCTCATTCGAGATAGAGAGTACCTATTTTTATTGTTATTCACAGGGATCATTTGGTCGGCATGACGCCGCCATTCTAATTCGTCCCCCACCTTGACTCTATATGATACGGGACCAGTCTTTTTAACTACCGTAGCTTCGGTCCATTTATCCCCCCGTGCTGTATAGTCGCGAGCTAACACCGAGTCCCCCACGTCAAAATGTCTATCGGTGCCGGAGACGCGTGCAACTTGGCGCTCCTGTTTGGCTCGCACAGTGGCCGCTACGTCCGGCCGCAGCGCCTCCAGTCGGCTCCGCAGTCGCCGCCCTTGCAGCGCCACTGCGGGTGACACCCCGGTCGTCGCATGCTCACAGTTTCGATATTGTAACAAGAACCTAAAAAGAGCCGTGTTTACGTCTTCATTTTCATACAACACTCTTTTGATAGCCTTTTTTATTGTTTTAACAGCGTTTTCCGCCGCGCCATTTCCTTGCGGCCTATAAGGAGCCGACGTTGTATTCGTTATATAATTATTTGCACAATAAATTTTAAATTCTTGAGACGCAAATGGTGGTCCGTTATCGTTTACGAGCTGCGACGGTAAACCAAAACGTGCGAAAACACTTCTCAAAACTTTAATGGTTGAAGCTGCATTTGTACCTTTCATTGGTAACGCCTCAATCCACTTTGAGTGTGCGTCTACAATAACTAAATATCGAACGCCTCCACAATCTGCGAAGTCGGCATGTACGCGCTGCCACGGGTGCAGCGGAAATTCCCAAGGGTGTAACTGCGCATGCGGCGGTGCGTCGCGAACTATCCGGCACGCGGCGCATGATTTACATAATTCCTCTATATCTTTATCTAAATTGGCCCAATAAATATAGTTCCGTGATAAACTTTTCATTTTATGTATGCCTAAGTGACCTTCGTGCACTTCTTCCAAGATTTTCTTTTGTAAGGCATAAGGCACGACAATTCTGTATTTGAAAATGACACACCCTTGGTCTACCACGAAATCTTGTTTTCTAGAAAAGTAAGCTTTTTCCGCATCGCAGCTCGGGGCCAGCCAAAAAGTACATACCCTTTAATCTTACTTAGTAACGCATCGCGTTCTGTCTCTTTTGCAATATCCTTATAACAAATAGGCAGTGCCGCTTCAACTAGATTTCAATAATCCACGGTTCCTGGATCCGCAGGGCGACCCTCCTGAGGTAACGGTAGTCGTGACAAAGCATCAGCGGGACCATTAATAATAATAATAATAATAATAATATCCCTGGACATTTCACACAGCGCCATCTAGTCCCAAGCTAAGCAACCTAATGCTTGTGTTATGGTAACAAGATGGCTGATAAACTACTTATATACATTTTTTTTTTGTAAATACATACATATTATAGATAGAAAAACACCCAGACTCGGAACAAGTAAATGTAGGTCATACAAATATTTGTTCCGTGCGGGAATCGAACCCGCGACACGCAGCGCAGCAGTCAATTGCTTAACCACTGCGCCAACCGTGCCGTCATTGTCCGCCGATCGCACGAATTCTATACGGAAATCATATGCGGCCAAACGCGCCGCCCACCTTTGCAAATGACTGGCAGCCGTTGGCGGAATTCCTCCCTTTTCCCCAAATATATACGTCAGCGGCTGATGATCAGTGCGCAGTATGAATTTTCTACCATATAAATATTGATGGTGTTTTGTGACACCGAACAAAATAGCCAGTGCGAAACGCAGCTGACGGGCCGCTCGCTTCCGTTCTCGTACCGAAGAGCTAGCACTGCGCCCAGTCCGTACGCACTACTGTCCACCGACAATACAAGTTCGCGCCCCTCCTCATAGTGTGCCAGTACTCGTTCACTCAAGAGGGTTTTCTTTTCACCTTTTCACACTTTGAATCCCAATTCCAGCGGACCTCCTTTTTTAACAAATTATGCATCGGTTGTAGGAAAGTACTCAGATTCTGAATGAATCGTCCGTAATAATTGAGCATTCCAAGAAAACTTTTAAGTTGAGATACGTTTTCAGGTCTCGGTGCGCTGGCAATGGCCTCAAGTTTCGCAGGATCCGGCCGCAAACCATCTTTATTAATAATGAAGCCCACTTTTTACACTATCCTGTAAAAAATGACATTTACTTAGCTTGACCGTAAGTTCCATATTACTTAATCGTTTGAGTACAGCTCGCAGATTCTTTATATGTTCTACTTTAATTGAGCCTGTCACACATAATTATCATCTAAAAACACGACGCATCCGGGCACCCCGCGCAGGGTTTCCTCCATGATCTTTTGGAATTTCTCAGCGATACAAGATAAACCGTACGGTGTGCGTTTGTAAACATATGTACCGTTGTGCGTTGTAATCGCCGTATACGGTTGGGAATCATCGGATAAAAAACATTGTTCATACGCATGTCTTAAATCAATTTTTGTAAATTTCTCCCCACCGCTAAGATTTGCAAATAATTCTTCAATTCGCGGTAAGGGATAATAATCCCGTTTTAATTTGGGATTGATTGTGACCTTGTAGTCACCACAGATACGTATATCCCCATTTGCTTTTACGACAGGTACGATTGGAGTCCCATAATCAGAGTAATCTACGCGGTAGATGGTTCCATCTGTCTCTAAACGTTCCAATTCCCTTTCAACTCGTGCGCGGAGTGCCAGCGGCATAGGTCTCGCTCGCACATAAACCGGTTCGTTATCTGTCAGCTGTAGACGGATGGACTGTTTACAAGTCCCTAACTTCTCACAAAATACTTCAGGGAATTCATTACGTAATTGCGCCACCAAGCCGTAATGTTAATGTTGTCAATCGTTACTTTAATAAAATATATTTTGTATATCAGCGGCTTTGCCCCACAGCAGAATACCGTAGCACATACCACTGTGAAAATAACTAAACTAGACTAAACGAGCTGTATCAACGTCAGTGTATTGTCTTACTTTCCTGACGGCGTAGGCAGCCGAACTGAGCCTTCCTGCTAGACTTGATATATGAGGTCCCCACTGAAGTTTGGCATCTACTGTTATTCCTAGAAAAATTGCCGAGCCTACTGTTTCAAGCACCTCTTTATTTAAGACGATGTTGGGTCCTAGATTTCTGACATTCGGTAAGGCAAACTTTACACATTTCGTTTTCTTGGCATTGAAAACTAGGTTATTTGAGATGGTCCACCTGATCGCTTCGACGCTTATCATAGGCGTCGAAGCCACTTACTATTAGAACAAACTCAACTAAAACTCTAAACTCTTTTAGCTATGATTTCTATGACTCTTTTCTATATGACTATTCCTGTATTTTACGAATAATTGCAAAATGTACTTTTCCTACATTAGTATCACCTTACCTTCACTTTATTGTTAGTAGTGAAAAGTGTATGTATGTACAGATCCACATAATGCCTGGGATCCTGTCGGTTAAACCGTTTACTGGTCAGGGTAACATTTTTTAAGTATTTCGTGTCATACCAGTAGACCGCTGGACGCTCAGTATTGATGAAGGTTATCTATGAAGAAATTTAAACAAACAATAAGGAGACAGGAAAAATTTACATATACTCGTTAAGCGCCATACCAGTAGGTACGATTGAGCAGGTAAATACTTGTTGTTTGATTTAGTATTAAGATAATTTATTGTTTTCATTTTATGTGGATGGTTTGTATGTATATTGGTTAAAATTGATTATAATTTAATGAATAATGTAATTTCCACCAACAAATGTCTTTCCAAGAAAATAAAAACGCTATAATTATATGAATATGAATATTTATGTTACGTTCTCCTAAGTGTGCATATACACGAGCGACACGCGTCGACGACAGAGGCAGCTGCAGCCGTTGATGGGTGACCATATTCATTAATCACTCCTATCATTGAGGTGTTGGATAATATTTTACGACTTTTTGCTTACACACGTCGGAGTCTGTATCATTGATACGGCTGTCAACGACGGATATGATAAAAATAATTGAAAGTAATAATGAAGTAACGTTTAATCAGAGCATCGACTAAGGTACACTTCATAACTACTACTACTTACTTCTTCTTCTTCTTTCGATCATATTCCCGGTGTATTTCAAGGTATTCAAATTACTGCGTCTACTTTGTCTTTGAATTTTGATGATGTGTTAGTCCTCTAGACTGTGTTTTGGCCATGGCGACCTTATCTCAACTGAGCCTAACCTTCGACGCGGGACACATAATAGTGCACAAGTTTATGCGCAGACACAGATGCACTCTCTCTGCCCTCACTCTCAAAGTCTAATGAGATGGCACGCAATCAGACACGATCGGAGATAGATCAGGCACAGGACCAAAGGTTTAACGTGCTTTCCAAGACAAGGGATATCACAACGCTTACGTCCAAACACGCTGTTACTTAGAAATTCCTTATGAAAAAACGCAATAACAGTTTGTTTCGTGGACTTCGCTTGAAACGTTATTTAAGATAAGAAGGGGTTGTAGCATAGAAATGTAAAAAACGTAGGATTGAAGAGAATACTGTACTGTAGAACTAAAACAAGATTTAGGAATTCCGGCAGAGACGTATGGAAAGCAACTTGAGCTTTGTACGAAATTCAGAAATGTGATCATACTGATCATATTATATTTTAAGCAAGCCAAATATAAATATTATGCAAAAGTTTTGAAGTCGGTATGGTTTATCTAGATGTGCCTCAGTGAGATCGAGATAACTGACATCAACGTAGTTGTAGCGTGATTAGGATAATAAACTTGAGACTTTTCAAGAATACTCGCCTAAGTAAGTAATAAAGTTTATCATTATAAACTAACGGGTTGAAAAGGGGTTGTTAATTTTACAAGGGAGGATTATAATACCTGGCTTGATTAACTCGAAAATTGGTATAAATAATCTTTGAATCATAAAAATAAATAAAAATTCCACCCCTGTGGGGGTGAAAAGTCGGGATACAGTTTATATGAAAAATCTTCTTCATTAGGTTAATAAACTTGAGACTTTTCAAGAATACTCACCTTTTTTTTTTTTTTGAGGATCGGAAATCATCAAATGATGAAAATCTCCCGCTCTGGGTGGAGCAGAAGGGAGTGTCAGACTTTTACTGACTAAAACCCACCCGTGTTCCTTCCTTAGCCCTTTATGTTCCAGGGCAGCGGTAAACCCTTTCGGATGGTCACGCTACCCTGGCAAGCTTCGGCCCTATGGGGCCCCGTCTCTTTTGCTGACATCTCTTTGAGGCGCGCGTGGAACACGTACACGCCGTCCGGCACGGGCCTAGTACTGATCGGACGGACAGCTACCCATTACTCTCCGCCCGCAGGCCCGCGCCTACGGTGGCCGGGAGTCGTCACGCGGCTCCCGACGCCCGGAGCGTCTCCCGCGGCGGCTGAGGCGTGAGGTGCGCAAAGTGAGAATACTCACCTAAGTAAGTAATAAAGTTTTTCAAAACTACCCCTCAAAGGGGGATATAGGGGTGTTAAGTTTGTGTGGAAGAAATTGAATGCTCGGTCTGAGTAACTCGACTCTCAGTACCTATTGATACTTAAGAATACCAAAAATAAAGAGTAACATGTATCAGGGTGTTTCGAAAATCTACCCCTAACGGGTTGAAAAGGGGTAGTTAATTTTACAAGGGAGGATTATAATACGTGGCTTGATTAACTCGAAAATTGGTATAAATAATCTTTGATCATAAAAATAAATAAAAATGCATAGCGTTGGGCATCAATGTTACTGACAAGAAGCAATCGTTGAAGGAGCGCGTCTTTGATGGCCACCTGCAGAAAGTATTTAAAAGTCTTCTTTAGTCATAATCAAATGGACACAGACTCGACGCCCTAGATAGGAGGGTCCGTACGCTGCTGACTGCAAAAAGACATCGGTAATGAGACTGTATATCCCGCGAAAGTGAGGAGGTCGACGCTTTTTAAATGCTAAGACCCTCCACAGTCACATAAAAATCCCTTGCCGTGCCATGCCGTTAGTGGGCGCCTGCCCTAATGAACATAAAAGAGAACCGGATACAGTAGTAGTGACAGAATTCGAATTTACTTTCCACAGATAATAATTACCACTGACATTCTCGACAGGTTTGGCTTTACATATTTAACAACATTGTATTTTAAGAAACAGTCATATTAAAGAAAAAGAAATAAAACTTTTATTTGGGACACACACAGGAAATACAAAAACTAAAATGATGCATTTAAAACTAACAAAGTTACACAAAAACAACCAGAAAAAAACACACGTGCGAGGCTAAAAAGGATATTATAATATTATCAACACAACAACCTTTTTTTAAAACTAAACTTGAAAAGTGGTCTGTTTAATGTGAGTCAAACCTTGATATTGCATATAAACTTAGCTGCTCTATAATATATTTGTGTTCACAATTAAAATCGACAAAATAGAAGGGGCAGCAGTATTATTGTTGTCAAAAGTTTCTTTTTTCATAATTAAACCCCTTTTTTTTTTTTTTTTTTTTTGGGTGGGAAATCATCATATGACCCCTCCCGCTCTGGGCGGAGCGGAAGGGAGTGTCAGACTTTTACTGACTAAAACCCACCCGTGTTCCTTCAGTTGCCTGTGCCAAGGGCCACGGTACCTCTTTCGAATATCCCGCAGCCCTGGCGGATAATTAAACCCCTAGAACTACATTCAGTTCTTCCTTTTACTTCCAAATTTTGACTTATAAAAAGTCTGATCTGATTGAAATAAACATTTGACTTGTACTTTGACTCTCATTTTACAAAACACGCTTTCTCAAATTTACAATTATTATTCTTATTGGATTCAAAAAACAAACTTAGTAGGTAATAATAATTAATAATTTAATACATAATGATATGGTACCAACCCTAGAAACATGTTTTTTAGTGTTTATTTATTCTAGCCACTTTTATCTCCATATCTATACTACCGTTACCTATCAATTTGGTCACACTCCCTACAGTATATGACACGTTGAGGTAGATACGACCTTTGGTAAACGGGAAGCCTTTCGGTACATATCCGATCGTCATGTTTTTCAAATCATACACACCCTGCAAAAATAATGAAGTGAAAGCCAAATATCAACAGGCACTTTCGAAAGATATTTTGGAAAGTTGATGGTAAAGTGCGAGTCTGATTTGCGCACCAAGATAACGGAAACCTTGGTGCGCAAATCCAACTCGCACTGCAGGTCTAGGAATCTTTTTTATTTGACGGATGTTAGCTAATGTGACTAGTCAGACAGACGAAGTCGCACTATCTTATAAGGGTTCATTTTCACCATTTTTGTGTAGAACACTAAAATAAAATCTACCTACACGAAAAGAATTTGTGACTCTCGTCTTGGTAATGGAGTTTTTAAACCCCGTGTATTTTTCATACTTACCGCAGGATATGGGCATTCCCGGCCTCCTCCCGCCTTTCGGATTGCTGGAGCGAAAATTGTGTCAAAATGCATCATGTCGCAAAATTTGAAATGCAACTCAACGAAACTGGGTTTATATCTGTTTGTAAGAAACTGGTAGAAGTAGAAGTCCAGCTGTAACACAAATAACATTATCACTATTCTGTGACATCATCAGTAACATCATCACTCCTTAGAAACATTATTATCATTACTCTGTCAGATTATCATGTCTAAATCACCATCTCATTCTGTCAGTACTATTTGTATGTGTCAGATGGAACACCTGATCGCTTCGACGCTTATCATAGGCGTCGAAGCCACTTACTATTAGAACAAACTCAACTAAAACTCTAAACTCTTTTCTATGATTTGTATTACACTTTTCTATATGACTATTCCTGTATTTTACGAATAATTGCAAAATGTACTTTTCCTACATTAGTATCACCTTACCTTCACTTTATTGTCAAAAGTGAAAAGTGTATGTATGTACAGCTCCACATAATGCCTGGGATCCTGTCGGTTGAACCGTTTACTGATCAGGGTAACATTTTTTGCGTATTTCGTGTCATACCAGTAGACCGCTGGACGCTCAGTATTGATGAAGGTTATCTATGAAGAAATTTAAACAAACAATAAGGAGACAGGAAAAATTTACATATATTCGTTAAGCGCCATACTAGTAGGTACGATTGAGCAGGTAAATACTTGTTGTTTGATTTAGTATTAAGATAATTTATTGTTTTCATTTTATGTGGATGGTTTGTATGTATATTGGTTAAAATTGATTATAATTTAATGAATAATGTAATTTCCACCAACAAATGTTTCTCCAAGAAAATAAAAACTCTATAATTATATAAATATGAACATTTATATAACGTTCTCCTAAGTGTGCATATACACGAGCGACACGCGTCGACGACAGAGGCAGCTGCAGCCGTTGATGGGTGACCATATTCATTAATCACTCCTATCATTGAGGTCTTGGATAATATTTTACGACTTTTTGCTTACACACGTCGGAGCCTGTATCATTGATACGGCGGTCAACGACGGATATGATAAAAATAATTGAAAGTAATAATAAAGTAACGTTTATTCAGAGCATCGACTGAGGTACACTTAATAATTTACACGTTTAAAACTTTTCGATTATTTTCCCGGTGTATTTCAAGGCATTAAAATTAATGCGTCTACTTTTTCTTTGAATTTTGATGATGTTGTAGTCCTCTAGACCGTATTTTGGTCATGGCGACCAATCTCAACTGAGCCTAACATTCGACGCGGGACATATTATAGTGCACAAGTTTAAAAATAACTGTTTAAATAATACAATTCGGTTTATTAAATTTTGGTGAACACGGGTCCTACTGACCAAAATATATACCTACCTATATTTATTTCGACGGTTGATAGGCTAATTGGTCTAAGCGACATTTTTTTGCAATAATGAGTTATTTATACATATTCGAAATCAGCAAACCGTTCTCCGTCGTTTGAGTCAGGTTCTAAATTAAAAAAAAAAAATTCATTTGGCTTAGACCAATTACCCTTTCAACAGTCGATATATACAAGTTATACATAGTTACTTACACTGTTGGATTTGCACTGACTCATTTGGTATTGGAAATAGAAAATTAAGCCAACGTATAAATATTTTAAATACATTGTCAATTTATATTATTTAGCAGAGGCGTTTACACAGTTTTCCTTCACGTGTTATCGTTTTGTTAGTAACGATAGTTTTAATAAATAATCAGCAAATGGGGAATAATAGTAATAGCTATAAAGCACATTGCTAAATTTGGTTATATTTTTAGGATGAGCGACTAATTCAGAGTAGTTTGATCAGAAGCTTGTATGTATACGACTACACTGAGGCGACTAAACTCGGCAAAGTATATTAAGCCTATTGTAGGCACCGGGTAATAAATTTATATTTCAATGAACCACTTCTGGAAATATCTACAAAACATAGAGTACCTTATTTCTCGGTCACCCAATTACATACACAATTTAACGCATAATTGTCAGGAAATAAGGAATTAAGCCTTTATTGTACTAGTATACATACCTGTGTATTTAGGTTGTTTGATCATTAAAATAAATAACTTAATTGGTGCTTTTGGCCACTTTAGCATCAGAATATAACAAGATACTAGTATTTAGGAAATGGATAGCATTTTATTTAATGAGTGTGTAGACCGTGTAGATAATATTTGGTTGAGATTAGAAGTTAGATTGCAAAAATATTATTGACCAAAGCATAAGTAAGTAGATTTCATACAGCCTGGAATGCCTGAAGTATCAAAGTTGATACTCACAAAAAAGCGGGATTTTCTTCAAACAAAACACACCCCTACTAAAAGTAATTATATTGTTACGCGCCGCAATTAATGCCTGATACATGGTGACATTAGTTACCACTAGCGCCATCTATTGTGGAATAGCGGAACTGATAGAGTCGCCATCTATTGTGGAATAGAAGAACTAATACTAGCGCCATCTGTTGACGAGTGGATGTGACGAAGCCGAAGCTAGAACTTACTAGACGTTTCCACAATAGAAGGTTCTGGAATTATCTGCGGCACTATATAAGGCCGGGATTAGCCGCGAGCAATCAGAGGATTAGCCTGTGGTCGTACCGCACACTAGTCCGTTGGTACGCGAACTAGTTTGCTCCCTCCCGCGCGGATCGCGAAATTTTTAATTGTTTCTCTTGTGTTTGCATTAGGTGCCTACTAGTGCAAACACAGGGGGAGCCCTACCGTGCTGCTCGGCGGATCGCCGCCGTAGCGGTCGCGGGGACCACACGCCCCCGGGATGCCTAAACCCGACAACCGCGGCTCGCTGGGCCGCGATGCCGGGTCCGAGGAGCCCCCGCCCGACGCTGGAACGGGCGACTTCGTTACCAAACATTGGTGACGCGTCGTCCGGTGCGCCGCCGGCCGGGTCAGCCGCCCGAACCATCACCACAGCAAAGAAGACGAAGGAGGTAAGAGGAGGGGGGGGGATCGGGAGCCGTAGCGGCTTTCGGCCCACCGACGCCAGCGACATGCTCGACCCCGCATTGGAGGAGCATGCCGACAGCATCGCGGGCGAGTCGAAGGCGGAGGCACGGGGGGGCGCCAGCGAGGCGGGCGCCTGTGGCGTCGACAGCGCCGGCCGGTATACGGCGCCGGCACTGGCCGGCCGCTCACGCTCGGCCAACACCGGTTCCGCCAGCGAGAGGCGGGGACTCGGTGAAGCGGTGCGTGGAGCGGGCTCGGCCGCGTCTGGTCGCGGCGTCATGTCCCCGGACATGACCCCGTGACCCGGGCGGCGGCCCACCGAGGGAGGAGCGGATGCCGCACCACCCACACCAGCTTCGCCGACGCCGCCGCTGGGGTTCGACTACGAATTCCAGCTCGGGGCCAGACCCCAGCCCAGGCGCCGGCGGAGCACAGACGACTCCGTAGAAGAGGAGGCGAAGCGGTACTGCCTCGACCCGCCGCGGCCACAGCGCGAACGCGCGCCGCGCGGTCGGGACGCACCGGCGTCGCCCACCTTCGCCGAGGCGACGCGCCGCACGCCGCCGGCGCGCCGCACACCGCCGCGATCGCCGTCTCCCCAACCATCGACATCGGGGTTAAGTTCACACATACTTCCCCCGGCCCCCGGCGCTGCACCCGGCACGCAGCAAGCTGCCGTCCCCGGCGCCGCCACTAAACAAAAGCCGGGGAGAAAACTAAGATTCCCGCCGCTGGTATTAGAAAAACTACCGAACTGGGCGACCCATTTCCGGGCCATCAGTGCCAAGCTGGGCCGGCCACCGAACGCTCGTCCATACGGGGGTGGAGTCCGCTTCACCCCAGACAGCGAAGAGGAGTATCGGCTTGTCCAGCGGTACTTGACGGGCCTGGAGAAGGACAGCGGGGTCTCCTGGTTCGCATACTCGCTACCAGCGGACCAAAATATGAAGATTGCCATCCGGCGGCTGCCAGCTGATACAGACCCGAAGGACATAGAGGAGGAGCTTCGAGCGTTGGGGTACCAACCGGAGTACGTCCGCCACATCAAGGGGGCGGCGGGAAGACCCGGTTGCGTATTCCACGCAATACTTAAAAAGACGCCAGACGTCCGGGCCATTTACGACACCACCGTATTTATGTATATGCGTGGTGTCAAAATAGAGGCCTGGCGTGGTAAGCGTGGGCCCGCTCAGTGTCACAGGTGCCAACGCTTCAGACACAGCTCGCACATGTGCCACCGCCCGCTCGCTTGCGTGAGATGCGGGGGCGAGCACGCGACGCGCGACTGCCCGCGACCGCGAGAAGAGCCGGCCACCTGCGCAAATTGCGGGAGCCCGCACCCCGCGTACAACATAAAGTGCCCCGTGTTCCAAAAAGAAATTAGGAACAAGCGAGCGGGGACCGCCGCCATCACGGTCACTGCAAGCGGCCAACAGAAAACGGCCCAAACACGGCCGTCAGAGACGCCACAGGAGGCTGAACAGGCCGCATCAACGTTGATGGCGGCGGCCAACGAGCCCACAAACAGGACCCAAGCCTCCTCCTCCCGGCGGAGGAAGAAGGGACGTGGGGGGAAAAGGCGGGGTAAGAATCCCCCCCCCCCCCCAGCGACCCAGGAAGAGATCCTGACGGCCGCCCCTGCCTTAGACGGGGCACAGGTCGTATCTAAAACCAACCAACCCACAACTAGCGCCGGTACAGCGCCGCGGCAGCAAGACGAACTAGAACAGCTCACAGCAAAATCGAGCCGCGGCGCCTCAGGCGCTAGTAAACAAAAAACTACAAGAAGCCAACCCGAGAAGAAGGAATTTACGACCTGTGCCATACAGCTATTAATGGACCTTATTAAGGCCATAAGGCAGGGACAGGATGTAGAGACGGTTATCCTTGATGGTCTGGCCACGCTATTGACACTGTACCATGGCTAGACCACTTAGGGTGATCCATTGGAACGCCCGCGGCCTAAAGGATAAGGTCGCCCCCCTTTGCCACCTCCTTCGGGAACAGGATGTCGACGTGGCGCTAATAAGCGAGACTCTCCTGGGACCCGAGGACAAGATTAGATTCCCGGGATATCTCGCTTATAGGAAGGATGAAAGGTCGGCTCACATGAGATACCGTGGTCTGGTAGTACTTGTGAGGCGAAGGGTCGTCCATCAAGAGCTCCCCTTGCCGTCGCCTAGCAGCTTTTACGCGCTGGGTGTCCACGTAGCTGGCGAGGACATAAATGTGTACGCGTGCTACAAACCGCCCGCGGCTCGCTTAGACTTAGCTGAGCTGCGGGCCCTACTTGTTGGCACGCCGCGCGCCACCATTCTCGCCGGCGACTGGAATTGCAAGCACCCGGCGTGGAACTCTCTGCAGGTGAATGCCGAGGGGAGACGACTCTTCGCGGACGCGGAAGCCTTTGGCTACTCGGTGTCCGGCCCAGAGGCGCCGACCCACTATCCCGATGCCGTACGGTACATGCCGGACGTACTGGACATCGTAGTCCACCGAGGGCTACGCTACCAGATCACGCAGCAAGTGATAGACGACGAGTTACAGTCGGACCATCAACCTGTACTCGTCGTCTTGTCAGGGACGCCGACCCAACTGAAGCCCGTAGCGCCACGCCGACACATAGATTGGACCAAGTTCGCAGAGGAAGTAGAGACCACCACGCCGACTCGGCCCATTACTACCTCCGCGGACGTCAACTCGATGGCGGATGACGTCACTGTTTGCATACAGAGCGCCTTACAGACGGCGACGAGCACGCAGCCGCAGGGGAGAGGGCTATTGCCGCCCCTGCCGGCGCGCCTAAAAGCAATGATCGCCGCGAAGAGGCGCCTTCGCAAACAGTGGCAACAGCTAAGATGTCCGACGCTCAAAACGCAGCTTAACCGTCTCGCGGAGAAGGTCAAGGCCGAGCTCAAGGCTCACACCGCCGCGGGCTGGGAGGAAAGAATTGACGCCATGACGGGCGATTGGCCGTCGGTACACAAACTCTGCGGCCAACTAACGAGTACCCCAGCCCCGGTACGACCGCTGTTTAACAGCGACGGGACGCTATAAGATACTGCGCATGGGGACCTTTCCCGCTTCGTGGAAGGAAGGGCGCGTCATTATGCTGCCCAAGGCGGGAAAGAACATACTGAAGCCGGAGAGCTATCGGCCGATCACTCTGCTACCGACAGTCTCCAAGGTGTTCGAAGCACTCCTGCTGCGACATCTCCAGTCTCACCTGACGCCGCGCCCGGAGCAATTCGGGTTTCGGGCGGAGCATAGCACGACGCTCCAGCTGTCGAGGGTGCTGCACCACCTCACAGCTGCTCATAATAAGAAGGAATACGGGGTGGCAGTATTCCTCGACATGGAGAAGGCCTTCGACCGTGTGTGGCACGACGGCCTTGTTTACAAGATGGCCACCACCGACGCGCCCCGTCGCGCGGTAAAGGTGGTCTCTAGCTTTCTCTCCAACAGGACTTTCAGGGTGGTGGTCGACGGGGCGCTATCCGGCGCCCGGCCGGTGCTCACGGGTGTACCGCAGGGCAGCTGTCTGTCGCCAGCGTGTTACTCACGCTACACCGACGACATCCCCACTACCTCGGAGGCAATGCTCGCGCTGTACGCAGACGACGCCGCGTACATTACTACATCGCTTAATGCGAAGTACGCGGCCGTCAAGATGCAGCGCGCGCTAGAGCTGCTTCCCGAGTGGCTGTCGAAGTGGCGGCTGTCGGTGAACGTGGGTAAGACGCAGGCGCTCATCACCGGGTCCGCGCACCTCCCACCACCCCTGAGACTCCAAGGAGCCGACATCGCGTGGTCGCCCCGGGTCAAGTACCTGGGGGTAATCATCGATCGTCGGCTCTCAATGGCCCCATTGAGAGCCGACGATCGATGATTACCCCCAGCACGTCCGCTCGGTCACCGCACGGGGCAGGGTCGCCCGCCACCTGCTCAAACCAGTGCTCTCGTCCCGCCTCCCAGCGCGCGTCAAGTTGGGCGTGTACAAGCTGTACATCCGCCCAATCTTGACGTACGCCGCACCGACATGGTTCGCCCTCACGAGCGAGTCGAGCCGAAAGAAGCTCCGCACGCAACAGAACTACGCGTTGCGGACTATTGTTGACGCTCCTCGCTACGTGAGGAACGATGTTATTCATCGCGACCTCGGGATTGAGAGCCTGGGTGAGTTTGTGCGGCGCCTCGCGAAGGGAATGTTCGCGCGTGCCGGCGCATCTTCCTGGCCACATGTCCAGGACATTGCGCCCTGGCACGCGCGCCCCCCCGACGCGAAACCCTTCCCCCGCGACCTGGTAGCGGACGACGACCCCACAACCCCGGACTGACGCCTCTAGTGAGCCGCACCCAGGTTACACGCGGCTCACTAGACTCAATTGAACTCTACATACATAACATACACTCGCTGCATAGCGTGTTCTAAGTTAATATAGGCACGTTGTGTAGCGAACGCAGACAACCACACAACTATACAGACGCTTAAACTCACACGCGCAGGCGCAGCGCGGGCCGCGATACGCGTAGACACTGGGCGGTGTTACACAGTACAATACCGCCCACACACACACGATTGCACTTTAGCTCGGAACGTAACCGGCTAGCTCTGGAAACGGGACGAGCGGGTGCAATACACCTATATTCTGTGGGAGCGTCGAGTCGGCACCTCTGTCGCAGGTCGTCTCCCGCCGGGCCTTCCCCAGGTAACTGGGGGTCTCACCTGGCGGGGACAGACCGCCGAGGTGTCGTGAAGACAGCGGCGCCGTGAGTCGGCGTCGCGGCGCGCCTACAGAAAAACACATAGCAACCACTCACACGGGCGCGTGCAACTCACGCGCGTCCGACAGGCCAAAAAGCCTATGATGCGGACACAAGGAGGGGCCCGTAGTTACGGGCCACCGCATAGCACTCTGCGGCCGGGGGGCGACGCCCCGGCTCCGCTCGCCTCACCCCCTTACGGGGGTGATGCGATCTCTCGATTTGGCGAGCAATCAGACTTGGTTCTGCTACAGAGGCGAATACATCGAAAGCGATCTTCAAGTGTGACTTAATAGTGATTGTGTTTTATAATTAGTGTGTTTTGAATTGTTGTTAGTGTTGATTAATTAAAGTGTAACTTTTGGGTAATTTTTATCGGCATTTTTATTGTCACGAACCCGAAGCTCGTAACAATTGGTGTCAGAAGCAAGGATTAATCATGCCGATTTTACCTAAAGACGACACGGAGGGTATCCGTACCCGGAGTCAACGCCAACAGGAGACGGACCAGAGACGTTTTGGTGGAGCTATACCGCAGAGGTCGGAGGGCCAGCTACCAACCACGGAGGCCGACCCGTCCGCAGCAGCTTCAGCATCAGCAGCACCAGACTTTGCTGCCCTGATGATGATGCTGCAGGAGCAGTCCCGCCGACAGGAGGAACAGACTCGTCGGTTGGAAGAACAGCTCCAGCGGGACAAGGAGGAACAGGCTCGCCGACAGGAGGAACAGGCTCGTCGGTTGGAAGAACAGCTCCAGCGGGATAAGGAGGAACAGGCCAGCCGACAGGAGGAACAGGCCCGCCGACAGGAGGAACAGGCTCGTCGATTGGAAGAACAGCTCCAACACGATAAGGAGGAGCAAGCGCGCCGCCAGGAGGAGCAAGCGCGCCACCAGGAAGAGCAGATGCTCTTTATGAAGGATCTTCACGCTACCTTCGGGAAAGACATGAAGGAGGTGAAGGATAAGGTTGCTCAATGTGACAACCGCCTGACGGAAGCTGAAATCCGGATCGACCAAGTGAATAATCGGGTTGACAACGTGGTGGCTGACGTAAAGAAAACCGTGATGGCTGACGTAAAGAAAACGCTGGATTACCTTAAACTTGGGGATGGAATCGCAGCTCCCGTAGCTACAACACCTTCGCTACGTGGATTTAAAGTGCCACCGTCCGACGGAACTCCTTCCTGGTCAGCCTACAAAATCCAGTTTGAGGCTGTCATGAAGGCGAATGGTTGGAATAATAGTCAGGCCATGACTGCCCTCACCCTAGGCCTGCGCGACCAGGCCTTAACTGTTCTGGAAGCTCTCGGTAAGGAAGTGACTTACGAGCAGCTCCTTGAGGCATTGGAGGCTCGGTATGGCGACGCTCACCTTGAACACGTGTTTCGTGCGCAGCTCAAGGATCGCGTGCAACGCAGTAATGAAAACCTGCAGCAGTGGGCCCTTGAAGTGGAGAAGCTGGTGCGTAAAGCTTACCAGTCCGTACCGGCGCTTATTGATGGGAACCTGGTGCAGGCATTCGTCGACGGCATCCGCGACCTTGAAGTTAGAGCGGCTGTGAGACTCGGGCACCACGGGACGCTTAAGGACGCCTTGGCCCATGCACTGGAGGTGGAAGCCGTATGACAGGATCATCGATCCCATCGCGTCAGGGAGGTTGCAGCGGCTACAGTTCGCGACCGCAATAAAGGATACAGCCCTAGGTGCTACGGCTGTGGGGAAAGGGGCCACCTTCGATCCAGTTGCCCCAAGCGAACTGCAGAAAGGGCAGACGGCCGATCTCCAGAGGGCAGTGCAGCTAACAGTACCGCCCAGCACCAGCAGAAGGCGTTGCTTATGGATCACCAGAAACAGCAAGCCCTTCTAGAACGCTTAGAAGAATTGAAGCGCGCGTTGGACATGGAACAGAACAATTTGGAGCGAGTGCGACGCGACGCGCATGCGCGGTCAGAACAGGACCGTACTTATATCAACCAGCTGAAGGATGAGATAGCCGTCTTGAAGACTAGGCAAGAGAGTAAAGAAGTCGTACCTGTGAGGATGCTCAAGACAGACCTCAGCAACGAGTGGAAGGAAAGCGTACAACGTGCACAGCAGGAAGATTCGGACATCAAGTCGATTCTGGAGTGGATGAAGGCCAGAGCTCCTAAGCCCAGGTGGAGCGACGTCTCAGCGATGAGTTCAATCACAAAAAGCTATTGGGCCCAATGGGACAGCTTGGTGATTCAGGATGGAGTCCTGTGCCGAAAATGGGAAAATGCTTGGGGAGACAGCTGTCATTTGCAAATGGTTGTCCCTAAAGCTCAAGTACCGGATGTTCTAAAGCTGTACCATAATGGTAGTTATGTCTATCACTTATTTTACTAAAAAGATGGTGATTTTTTCTCCAGATAGGAGACGACAATCAACAAACATGTTTATTTAACTTATAGTAAAAATTGACAATTACACAGACACACACAATACGCATATTACTTTTGTATTATTAAAATTTAAAAATCACAAAGAACGGAATGTCACTGAAAACTAAAAAGTACTTCACTTATTATTTATGCAAACTAAGATGTCCAGTAATTATATTTTTGATAATAGGTACCTACTGAGTAAAACGACTCCTTTTCAAGTTAAGGGTTAACACAATTTCAGGTTTTATTATGTTGACAGTCAAGAACTGTAGCAGAAGGTCAGATAAGATTATAAGAAAAATAACTTTTTTACAAAATAAAAAAAAAAGATGCAGAGTGAGAAATATCCAAAGACACCGACTTCCGAAATTAAAGGTATTTTGAACAAGAATTACAGAAACAGTTCACAATTAATAACAAAATATCAATGAACGTACATTATAAAACATATTATGCATTAAAAACATAATACATTAAAAACATAGACGACCAAAGAACCTCCTCCTTTTTAAGTTAAAATGACTAAGAAAAACAAGACTGCGCCTCGGGTAAACATGGTAGTAATTTAGTTAGCTGACAAAATTGTCACCCTGTATTTACAGGAACCATCTCGTGCCAATCTTACTCTTAAAACTTGAGCATTACGGACGTGGAAAACTTGCGCTCAGTTTGGTAAAATCTTATTTAAATGATAGACAAAAGCAAGTTCAAATAAATGGTGTCAATTCACTCGGTTTAAAAGTAAAAATGGGTGTACCACAAGGCTCGATATTAGGTCCTTTCCTCTTTTTAGTATATATATCAATGATTTACCCCATTTGTTGAAAACCCAACCACACATGGTATTATTTGCTGACGATATTTCCTTGTTTTTTTTAAAATTAATAGACGTGCATCAAATCTTGACGACGTAAATAACGATTTACTGCAGATCCAAAATTGGTTCAGTGCTAATTTCGTATTTAATGGGAAAAAACGAAGTGCATAAGATTTTCTTTACCAAACGTCAAAAATAGTAATTATGAGATAGTATTAAATCAAGAGAAACTAGAATTCGCCCATAAAACTGTTTTCCTGGAGATCACGCTCGACTCAACGCTTCCATTTGGTCCTCATTTAACATCTCTTCTAGGACGGCTAAGTTCAGCAGTATATGCTATGAGAAAATCCATCAATTTTAGTTACTTTCATAGTATTTTACTATGGGAACGGACTGCAGACATCGAGTCTATTTTAATTCTGCAGAAAAGAGTGATCAGAGCCATATATAGCTTCCGCAGGCGTGACTCTCTATGCGAACTGTGGTACCTTTTCAATGTATCTAGTAGAAGAGGTGAAAGACACAATTATATCAGTAGAAATAGGTAGTAATTAGTTCAACCACGTTTCAAGCTGGCTAAAGTAGACTCATCTTTTATGGGTTACTGTTTAAAATGTTACAATACAATTCCTCCCCACAGACGTTAACTGAATGAAACGAAATGTTAATCTTGTATAAAACGCACACTATGTAGCCAGGCATATTATAAATTGGGGGATTACATCGCTGATAAAAATTCTTTGGTAAACGCTGGTCCTGCTCCATAAGGAAGCATAAATAAATTGACTAGCATTTGAAAATACCGTTGGAGCTGCTGAAGATTTTAAAATACTAATTTTGCATTATACTATATAAATTCAATCTCCTAGTATTGTATAATTGTATAGCACATGTGTGAGTACTATGTACATACTATAAAACTACCATTTGCTGGGTACGTCTTTCATTGACATGAGTGTGCCGTGGCGGCTGAGAGTATGTCATGCTCACTCAAATTTCTCGCTGATGGTGGCGCATGTGTTGGATAATTTAGCTCCCTTCAGAATGGTTGAGCTGAGTGGTGCTAATCCATGCGTCATGTTCGTGAACGAGCGCCGCGCCGTCTGTAGGGACCGGTTATCTCTTTGCTGCCATGGCTTATTTTAATTTAATTTAATATTTGAATTGTTTTTACTTTTTACTACGGGCGCTTTTAACGTCCTGCATCGTTCTCATATGCATAATTTTTAACATGAATGATGTAACCTGTGGATGTAACCAATACTTTGTAACCATTTTATTTTGATCGAAAAGAGTGTCCATGGAGTTTCTTGCCCGTTCTTCTCCATAGGTACCTACGCTTTGGAATGGTCAACTAGCTTAATTTTTCTGACTGACCGACCGCTTTTTTTGTGGGTGGGAAATCATCAAATGACCTCTCCCGCTCTGGGCTGAGCGGAAGGGCGTGTCAAACTTTTACTGACTAAAACCCACCCGTGTTCCTTCAGTTTCCTGTGCCAGGAGCCACGGTATCTGTTTCGAACAACCCGCGGCCCTGGCTGACTGACCGACCCCTTGACAATTCAAAAGTGCCTGTAATTGGTTTAATTGAAATAAATAGTTTGAGTTTGAAAAAAATTATTGACCATTTAGGGTAGACATTATTCTCCTGTCCTTACGCCAATTTAATTAGGGTTTGAGCAACATGTCGTTTTTTCACTTATTCAGCTCTCTTAAGCTTTTTTCCATAGATAACAACGTTTGTATAGAGATGGGTACTGTTAGACCGTGCCAGTACGGAGGTTTTTTTTTTTAAAAGGGTAAACTGTCTTACGGAAATAATTTGTAATATATTATAAAAAGAAAATGGAAATTACGAGAAGTAGGAATTACATAGAACGTGTGGCTCTTTAGAATGACGGAGAGAGACTGCACCCTAATTGCGTAACACACAATCAATCGGAATCTGAATCATTTTGAAGCAAATTGCTAATCCACTGCTTCATAAGTTCGAAAAATTTGTCTGCTCAACACGTAAATAACGCAATGAATGTTGTTGAACTGTCAAAATGAAACCGGTTCCGATTGATCGTGTGTTACGCAATTAGGGTGCAGGTCTCAGTGTCCTCAGAATTGGGCAATGGCGGTAGGCCCTTATCGGTGATACTAGAGATTGGAATGCTGAGAAGTGCAGGATGTTGTACTTCTTAAATTATTTATTATAAATTTGCTAGCAAGTCAGGGTTATAACAACCCCCTGCTTAAGTGGAAACTTACGCCTCTTAAAAGCGAATTTTCCAAAAAATGGCTGCGTGTCGCGGGTTCGATTCCCGCACAGAACAAATATTTGTAAGTCCTCCATGTATTTAATTTTTATTAAAAAAAAATGAATATAAGTAGTTTATTAGCCATCTTGTTACCATAACACAAGCATTAGGTTGCTTAGCTTGGGACTAGATGGCGCTGTGTGAAATGTCCAGGGATATTATTATTATTTATTTAATTTGTTCTCAGACGCGGCGTATTTGATAATTGAATTATGTTTTCGCCGGTCAGGTTACCGGTGTTTAAATTGTTAATATCAGATCCATCTATTATTTGATTGTGTTTAAGCTTATTGTAAAGAGCCATACATTTCCTATTACAACAATAGTACAATACAAACATGACAAAAGGACGCTACACTACGCTAGTCATCTGCCTCGCCTTTTCCTAACTATGTTGGGGTCGGCTTCCAGTATAACTGGATGCAGCCGAATACCAGTATTTTACATGGAGCGACTTCCACCAACCAATCGCGGCAAGCGTAGCTCAACGTTATTACTTAGCCACAAGCCCCTCACCCGTAACACCACGCTAGTAACAGTTTAAATTATTTTTTATCAATTATCACGTTTATTTTAACTTGTTGTAAAAAAAATACAATTTAGGATAAAAAGCACGAACAACGGAATATCAACTTCAAATCTAAAAAAACACTTCACTTTCCCAGGTGCATTTCAAAGCGTCAATCAGTTGCTGCTAGTTGTAGACCTTTGCTCACTCGCTTTAATTGGAGTTAAGTCCGGACTGTTAGCTGCTCATGGCGCGTCACGGTAACTAACACTCAAATGTGAGAGTCTTTCAGTACAACAACTTTAACTTTCGAGGCCAAAATCTCCGTACATTTTGTCGATTTATCTATACTTATAATAAATCTGTAGAAGTGAACATTCTCTACATTGAAATTATCAAAAAAATAAATGGCAGGGGGTGTTACTAGACCGACACCGAACCCAAAAATTTGATTAAAAAAATTTTTGTCTGTCTGTCTGTCGGTCTGTCTGTCTGTCTGTCTGTCTGTTTGTTCAGGCATCACGCAAAAACTACCGGTTCGATTACGATGAAACTTGGTATAATTATTCTTTAATATCCTGGGCACCACACTGGGTACTTTTTATCCCTGAAAAGTATATACAATAAAAAACAAACTTAATTTTGCGGTTCGATCTCTAGACCCGATTACTGTACCAACTGCAAATAATAAGTTTGTCGTAGGTTACGTCACCCGCAGTGGAGTTCATTTTTATTCCTTTTAGTTTTTAGAGTTATTTAGGTTTATTTTTATATAAGTCGTAGGTATAGATTTTAATTTTAAAGTATCGGTAATATATTTGATAGTGTACGTAGTGACCGTAGGTTATTTTATAATACTGTTAGGTAGGATTAGTCATTCGTATAGATATTAGTTTTTAGGGATTTTGCTTATTTATTGAGTTTAGATTAGTTATAGACAGAAATAGGTTTATTTAGGTAGGTAGGTATTTTATTTTCTGTTTTGATTAATTAGGTAGGTACTTAGGTAAAGATATCATATAGGTACCCTCTTAATCACCACTAATGAGACACAATTGGTTTTGTATTGTAATTAGCCACAAAGGGCCCGCGAGATAGATGGCATTCTGGGGAAGCACATACATTTTATCCTGTTAGCACGTTCCCGTGGGATAATTTCCGACATCCACGCGGGCGAAGCCGCGGGCAGAAGCTAGTGTAAACATAAATGTAAACGATCAGTAGTGAACCGGTGCTGTAAATTGTGGGCTCGCCCAGGCAGGCGCTGTAATTTGTGTAATTTATATGATCAGCATTGCTCTCACAAATGGTAAAGGTAAACATCGTCAGGAAACCGGCATGTCCTAGACAAAATTCGAAGACATACCACCTACCAACCCGCACAGGGCCCGCGTGTCGGATTACGCCCATTCCCTCTCGCAGATAGGAACGGGAATGGGCCTGTGTCCAGCAGTAGAGGCGTATTGGCTAATTATGCTTATGTTAAATGTAACGAAATCACATAAGATTTACAAAACCATAGAATTGATTTGCAAAGGAAGGAATTTGAAAAGGAGTGTGTAATGTTTGGTATAATAACAGATAGTCTAATTTCATTTGACATAACTTTCATATGATATAATTTTCATATGCTACAAAAACATTTAACCTAATTTCATATGATCTAATGTTATATTTGATACAATTTTCATTTTCTCTAATTTAATTTAGTATAACGTTCACTTCATATAATTTTCAAATTGTATAATGCTCTTTTTATATAATGTTCATTTGACCTAACTTTCATATTAACTAATTTTCTAAGTTAATGCATCGTTTTTGAGAAAAGCAAATTATATTGTGACCTAACCTCAAAACATTAAAGTTGCTTCTGTATCGTATCCGGCGCTGTGGGAAGTGCAACCCCTTCGCCCTTACGTAACAAAGGATAGGCACCCATGCTTTGTTATATCGCGCGGTTTACACCTTAACCTTGTGTCGTGCAGCGACAAGGAAAGCTAGCTAGGGATAAAATGAAAGGGAGGTAGAAAACAATTAAAGATATATCTTTACAAGAAAAGGATGGAGATGGACTGAAGGGTGGTGTGTAGTATGTGGAGGTGGGGTGTATGAGTGACGATGCGTGATAGATGGGTTGAGGAGGCTGAGGTGAAGATACAGGTGGGGTGAGGAGGTAGTCGCGAGGCCGGTGCTGGCAACAGGGGCAGGTACAGCTGCAGATCCAGGAACAGGAGCAGAAACAGGAGGAGCAGGAACAGGTGAAGACACGTGCTGGTGCGTGGCGACACGGCGGAAACTCGTAGGAGGGCCCACACAGCAGGCCAGGACGCAGCACGGCAGCAGGAGAGAGAGGCACGGCGAAGACGCTGTCAGCCCACCAGGTGAGGACAGGTGCTGGTGCGTGGCGAAACGGAGGACATCCGTATGAGGGCCCACGCAGCAGGCCAGGACGCAGCACGGCAGCAGGAGAGAGAGGCACGGCGGAGACGCTGTCAGCCCGTCAGGTGAGGCGGCCCTCGGGTGAGGCGGCCCTCAGGTGAGGCGCGGCCTAATAGATATAATAGTCCTTCACGGAGGACGGAGGCATAGGCAGGGTCCGTCAGGTACCGGAGCGGAGAGGTACGCTGGGTATTTCCGGGATAAGTGGCCCTGGAGAATCAGGCTCCTTGTAGTGTTCGCTTTAGAGGCGAAGCCAGAACTGATCCTTGCATTGCGTGGATCTATTAAGTTAACTCGTAGAACAACATCATGTAGAAAATATGAATTTGAGATAAGAATTTGGCCAGTGATTATTCTACATAGTACATACGTAAGTTTGCATATCTATTCCGCTAAAAAGATATATATATATATGTATTTGGTTATTGTAAGTGTATGAATGTGACTCTTTATAGTAGTTACAAAAAGTTAAAAAGTAAGAATATGAAAGAGGATTATGCCTACATAATATAGAAGCAAATATTACTCGAACAGAGAAGAAATTACTTATCATGCAGTATGTTTTGAAAGCTGGATTCAGAGAGAATAAGGACCGGTTTGTCCCCTTCCTTCTTGCGAATAAAAATTTTTCCATTTGCCGTCCAGCAGTATTGGCATCCATTGCTTTTAGCAAATTTTCGTGCATCATAGAAAAGTTTCCTGGCAGTTGCTGGAAGACGATCAGCGATGTAGATGGGGGAGCGTTCACCAGTCAAGCCAGACTGCTCACTATTTAATTTTTCAGAGGGTGGCTTTCCTTTGTTAAAATCACGCACTGCACGAAGTACAGTGTTTTTCAGAGTTACTGATTGAAATTCTGCAATAATTTGTTTAGAAGGGCCTTGGCTACTCTGCACTCGATAAATATCCCGGATATCATCCGGTTTTACCTCCACTTCCAATGATGCACAATTGCACATACACCCACGACTATTTTCGTTAAGTCACTTGCGTTTTCATTTGGCTTTGGGGAGATATTACGCAGCTCAATCACGGCAGATCTATGATTTTCTTGAAAATCTTTCATTTGTTTTTCTAGCTGGTCTATATATTTACGTTGCTCTGAGCGTTCACTTTCCAGCCTACCCACACTAGTTCTAATCTCCTCGTATTTGGCATTCATCAAATTAGCGGAGTCCTCAAACTCAGTCTTGATATTCCGTAGCTCATCATTTTGTGCTTTTAATTCTACCAGCTCAAGCGTTATTTTAGACATAAAATTTTGCAATATAGTTTCCTGATTTGTGTTCCATTTAGTAAGCATCGCTCGTATTTCCTCTTTAAAATCCGAAAGTTCGCTTGTGGGACTAAAATCTAAACACGGACGCTTCGATGATCTTTGTTGTGTGTTGACAAACTCACATTCACTCGGTGTAGCCGCAATGTTGGGGTTTGAAGAAGCACGTTGTACTTCTATAGTAGGAGTAGAGGGAGGCGTTCTGTTTAATTTAGGCATTTTTAAAGTATAATAATTATTTCAATACCAGTTCCGCGTAGCCCAGCCTCGCATACAACTCGTAGCCGACAAAGTATTCGTAGCGCTCGTAGCGATTCTTGCCGGCGCATAGCCGATGCGCGTAGCCGTTGCGTGTGACGTATAGCGAGCTCCGTAGCAACGTATCGCAAGCAGGCCAGTAATTAGCTGTGATGACGTAATGTCAGTCTGGCGCCAACACTATGAGCGCTGTCTCGAGGCGCGCCGTCCGTGGTTCAAATCCCAGCAGGCGCAGTTCGACTGTTTTCGTGTTTATTGTTAAAATCTTGATATTGACTCACCAGAAGTCAACAGCTACATCCGAAACTCCGTCGCCGCAAATGAGAAAGCGAGACATCCGACACCAACCAATATGTCCGCCGCACCTTACGGGTACTTCCCCAAGAAGGAATAGGAGGGTCCGAGTGTCGGCACAATTTAATATTTAAAATAAGTTAAAAATATAATTTCTATGTTCTCGGAAACCAAATACACGTCCACTCCGAACAGGCACCGGGAAGAGAGGGGATTTGGTCATGTAGAATCCCTTTGTCGTTCCAAACCCCGTTGTAGCAAGTGCGGCAATGATCACCCCGGCGATGGTTGCAGCATTGCTGAGAGCGAAGCTTTCTGCGTGTTGTGCTCTGGAAGTCACTTTGCAAATAGCAGGTCCTGTCCGGAGTACAGCAGGCAGAAGACTATTAAGACTATTATGGCTGAGAAGGTGATTTCATATTCCGAGGCAAGTAAAACCGTTCCTATTTCTACTCGTAGCTATGCAGACATTGCAAAATCACAGAGCCAGTCATACCGCAAAACTGTGTCTCTTAAGCCAAGGACCCATGCTCCCCTTTCTCCCTCCTATAATAAAACAGCTTACCAGCAGCTCACTAGCACTCCTCAATCTTCTCAGCCTAATGGCTGTGCTCTCAACAGTCAATTAACAGAACCTCCTGAAAACTTGTCTTCAATAATTGAACTTCTTAGTAAACTCTTATTAACTTTAATGTCTTCATCCAGCAAAACTCAATTACCGTCCAACGTTGCCACGTCACTCATTAACTCTCTTTCATCCCTTAACAATGCCTCGATTTGTGTTTCTTCAATGGAATGTGAGGAGCGTGTGGCATAAGAAACACGAGCTCACATTCCTTCTGAACAAATACAAACCTTTAGCTTGTTCCCTCGCTGAGACTTGGCTAGTTCCGAGTCTTAGCTTCCGTTTACCTTCCTTTAATATTCTCTGATGCGACCGATCTGATGGCTATGGCGGGTCGGCTCTCTGCGGGAACAATCGTGTTCAACTTGCGGCGGTATCCTTGCCTTCTATTGGCGATGATATTAGCATAGTGGCTAGTAGGGTAGAGGGTGTAACCCTCTTATCCGTCTATATTGCTCACCCTCACCAAAGTTAAGTCCTTCCAATCTTAAAGCATACCCTAGAAAACATAGACGGTCCTATACTTGTTATGGGAGACTTCAACTGCCATCACTTTAGGTGGGGTTCTGATCGCTGCGACTCTTTTGGGGAAGGCTTAGTCGAAGTCTTAGATGACCTTAACCTGTGCATTTTAAACAATGGTTGTCCAACCCGTAGGTCTCTTCCTGGACAGCATAAGAGTTGTGTTGACCTTACATTTTGTACACTGGATATCGCAGCGTCGTGTCATTGGGAGTGTACCAGTTTGTCACATGGGAGCGACCACTATCCAATTGTAATAACCTTGGTTGATAAAACATACCTAGAAAAGTCGAGCCCTCCACTCTTGAGGTATAATTTGTCTAACCCTGGTTGGGCAGAGTATTCCTCATTATTGGAGGACAAAATTGATTCACTTCCAAATAATTTAGTTTCACGTGATTTTGATTTGCTTGGTCCCCTCCATGTGTCAAACTGTTATAATAATCTAATTTCGGCTATAACAGCTAGTGCAGAATCGTGCTTTCCCGTTAAAAACTCAGCACGTGGGAAGATTCCTCCTCCACCATGGTGGGATCAGGAATGCACATCAGCTATAAGGGAAAGGGATGATGCTGAAAGGATGTACAATGACGAGATGATTAGCGATAATCTAATAACGTTTAACAGGACCCTTGCTAAATCTAGAAGATTGCTGCGAAGGAAGAAACGCGCTGGTTGGGCTAACTTTTGTGGTTCTCTGTCCCCATCCACTCCTTTATCGGTTGTTTGGAAGAAGATCAACCGGTTTAGATCTGGATGTTCCCCTTCAATTTCTTCTCCCATCCCTCGAGAGACTGCTGAGCAGTTCTTTGATAAATTGGCCCCTCCGTATGTACCATCGGAAACTGAACATAATCAGCCGGCTCTCATTTTTTCTGAGGATCCTTTTGATGCGCCATTTTCTATGCAGGAGCTTAACTCTGTTTTAAAGCATGTTCATGACTCTGCCCCTGGTATAGACGGTATTGTCTATTCATTTATGTCACACGCAGGTCATAGAGCAAAAAATTTTTTTTTGGATATTTTAAATTTCTGTTACACTAATGGCTGGGTCCCCGATCAGTGGAAAACCCAAATTATCATACCCATTTTGAAACCTGGTAAACACACTGATGACCCAAACAGCTTCAGACCAATCGCTTTGTCATCAGTCCTTGCCAAAATTTTTGAACACTTAATAAAGAACCGACTAGAATTTATAGTAGAATCCAGAGACTTACTTCCTAAGTCTCAATTTGGCTTTAGAAAGGGACTCAGTACTATGGATAGTGTTGGAGTTTTGGTATCAGATATACGCTCATCGTTTTCTAAAAATGAATCTGTAGTCGCTGCCTTCTTGGACATTTCCTCTGCTTATGATAACGTCCTTCTTCCCATTCTCAGGCAAAAATTGCAACAGCTGAGTTTACCGGAAAGAATGGTACAGTGCATCTGTAGTTTACTCATGTCTAGGTCTTTGGTTTTGAGAGTCCCAGGGGAAGAATTTGACGCCAGGATGTCATGGAAGGGCCTACCACAAGGTTCTGTGCTTAGCCCTTTACTGTACAATTTATATACAGCAGACATAAGTTCATGCCTCAATAACGACTGTCAAATTCTTCAGTATGCTGACGACTTGGCTTTATATACCACCAATAGCTCAATTAGCGACGCTGCTACATCTCTCTGCGTATCCCTGGACTCTCTGAACCAATGGTTAAATTCCCACGGTCTGAGTTTGTCTGCCCCAAAAAGTGCTGTAGTTGTGTTTTCTCGCAGGAGGCTAATACCACAAATTTCAATAAGCATTCAAGGGCATTGTGTACCAGTCTCTTCAAAAGTAAAATTTTTAGGCGTTTTTTTAGATCCCAAATTGAGTGGTTTACACCATCTAAATTATTTAGTTAATAGATGTGAGAGAACCATACCCGTACTAAAAGTACTTGCCGGTGTCTGGTGGGGCGCTCATCCCTATTCCATGAAACTGGTATACGATGCCCTAATCCGGAGTGTTCTGGACTACGGATCTTTTCTTTTAATTCCCTGCAATAAAGGTGCTTTGGCAAGGTTAGACAGAATTCAGGCTAAGTGCCTACGGATCATATCGGGTTGTATGAAGTCCTCACCAATTAACGCATTGCAAGTAGAGTGTGCAGAACCACCGTTGGCACTGAGAAGGCAGTATCTCGCATCGAGATTTTGGGCCAGAGTCATTACCAAATCCTCCCACCCTCTTGCTCAAAGAGTGGATGACTTAGATGTTGCATGTCAAAGTTCCAATTACTGGAACCATAAAGAAGTCCCTTTGTTTTTAAAATCCTTCCGTTTTTATCAAAATTTAGATTCCCCTGTTATTCAGTTTCCGAAACTCCCCATTTACAGTTTTGATTATGAAATTTTATGTTTTAAATATTTGATATTTTCTACAATATTGGCATATCTAAAAACTCTCCTTCGGCTGACTCTATTTTCAATGCGGCGGTTGGTGAGCGATGGTACAACTTTCAAAGATTTTTCACGGACGCCTCTAAATTATCAGACTTAAGTTGCACTGGTGCTGCGGTATACTACCAAAACTCCAAAATTGTGTTAAAGTTCAAATGCCCTATGCAATCATCTGTGTTTACGGGTGAGTGCGTGGCCATATTAGAAGCTTGCCTATTTATAGAAGCCCATAGCATAGATTTTGGTGTCATCTTTACGGACTCACTTAGTTGCTTGCAAGCTTTGGAGCAGAATCCTTTCAAGAGTAAACTGCACAGTCCAATTGTTCTCCAAATTAAAAAGTCTCTTTTCTCTTGTGCCAAGAATCACAAAACCGTTCACCTGATTTGGATTCCAAGTCACTGTGGCATAAGAGGAAACGAATATGTGGATGCTCTTGCTAAGGATGCTGTTACGTCTCAAGCTGCTGATCTTAAACACTTTAAATGTCCCGGCTACGATTTGCTGAGCCTTCCAAAAAAGAGCTTGCTAACCTCATGGCAAGTACAGTGGCGAAATTCGAGTAAGCAGAAAGGTGCTTTTTATCACAAAATACAGCCTAACGTTACTCCCAAGCCTTGGTTTTACCCTTATAAAAAAATGTCAAAGAAGGTAATCTCTACCATCTCCCGCCTCCGCATAGGCCATTGTTGTTCCCCGGTATTCCTTCACAAAATCCGGGTCAGAGATACATCGCTCTGCGAATGTGGGCTGGATGAAGGTACTTTGGAGCACATCTTCTTTAACTGCTCCAATAATAACCCAGCCCATGACTTATATAGTCATCTCCCTAAATTAAAGATCCCTGTCCCAACTAACTTTCCATCCCTACTAACACATTCTTCCCCAAAGCTCTTTCAGGCTTTGATGTTTTTTATTCGTGTCAATGACATCAAATTATGATGATTTTTGTGTGATCATCTATATTCATTTAAGTAATAATATAACTAACCATATTTTTTTATTTTCAATGTACCTTCTCACACCCGTCAACAAGTTTCACATTAAATTCAATTTTGTATTAATGGATTTAGAACTTTAGGGTTTTTTTTTCTCATTTTGTTTTTTGTTTTCTCCACACGTTTTCTCATATCACATCTGACATTGGCAGAATTGTCGACATCGGCACCATTGCCATAGAGAAAAATAGATAGATAGATATATAAAAATACAATAAAATCTATAGTTATTTTGTATTAGAAGTATAGTGTTTATAGGAAAAATGATATCCATCAATGTGGGTGAAATTACCAACCCTTGGATGTCACTAAATCGTCGTAGTCTCATGTTAAAGTTGGAGCTGTGTCTGTGTACTGATTGTGGATAAAACGTGTGAGAAATAATCAGATCAGTGCCTAATGGTAACAGAATGCTTGTTCTGACCTGGAGGAATGAATGAAGATAACTGTGAGTATGTACATTATGTTACACTTGGCCATATCATTAAACGTTACTTATAGATTTTGAATATTTTAGCAACTGAATATTATATTAATTAAATATTATTTCAAATGTGCATTATATAAACTGTTCATTGTACCATAAATGAAATTAGGTAAAATGAAATTATATCAATAATTCATTCAATTATTTGATCGTTATAATAAAAAAAATATATACTAAATGAAATTAAGTTTTATGTTCATTAGAACTTTTGTTATTACATCAAACGTTACACGCCCTTTGAAAAGGTAGTGTCATTGAAGAAGAATGGGCAAGAAACACCACCGTGAACACACTGTTGTAAATTTTTTTGTACTTACTTATACACTGATTATGAATTATATGTGAAGGCGATTCACGAACAAAATAAATGTTTCAACATTTCCAAAGAAACAACATTTCCAAAGAAATTTTATCACAATTAATATTTTATACACGGTTTTGGCAAACTGATGAAGGAAAACATCGCGAGTTTCATCATCAAACCGGCATGTCCTAGAACCAAAAATTCAAAGGCATGTGACGTGGATTACGGCCCACTCCCTCTCACTGAGAGGAGGCGGTGTCCCAGCAGTGGGAACATAATAGGCTGATTATGCTGACATGGTTTTACTACAAATAATGTTCATACAGCATATTATGTAACAGTTATTATATTGTTTCTAGTTTTTATTAATTTTGGCCACTTTTACTTCCATATCAATGCTGCCTCGAAGTACATGGGTAGTAACATCGCCTTCAGTATGTGACACGTTGCAGTAGATACGACCTTTGGTAAACGGGAAGCCTTTCGGTACATATGCGATCGTCATGTTTTTCATATCATACACACCCTGCAAAAATAATGAAGTGAAAGTCAAATCATTGAATTCAATGAAAACATCAACAGGCGCTTTGGAAAGATATTTGACTTCGATATACTTATAAAAGTTGATGGTAAAGTGCGATTCGGATTTGCGCACCAAGATTACGGAAACCCTGGTGCGCAAATCCAAATCGCACTGCAGGTCCAGTTAGGATCCAACTAGCTATTGTGACTAGTCAGACAGACGAAGTCGCACTAACTTTATAAGGGTTCATTTTTACCATTTTTGTGCAGAACACTAAAAATAAAATCTACACGAAAAGAATTTGTGACTCTCGTCTTGGTAATGGAGTTTTTAAGCCCCGTGTATTTTTTAAACTTACCGCAGGAAATGGGCAGTCCCGGCCTCCTAGCGCGTTAAGTATTGCTTGACCGAAAATTGTGTCAGTATGCATCATGTCGCAAAATTTAAAATGCATCTCAACGAAACTGGGTTTATATCTGTTTGTAAGAAACTGGTAGAAGTAGAAGTCCAGCTGTAACACAAATAACATTATCACTATTTTGTGACATCATCAGTAACATCATCACTCCTTAGTAACATTATTATCATTACTCTGTCAGATTATCATGTCTAAATCACCATCTCATTCTGTCAGTACTATTTTTACGTGTCAGATGGTCCACCTGATCGCTTCGACGCTTATCATAGGCGTCGAAGCCACTTACTATTAGGACAAACTCAACTAAAACTCTAAACTCTTTTCTATGATTTCTATGACTCTTTTCTATATGACTATTCCTGTATTTTACGAATAATTGCAAAATGTACTTTTCCTTAATTAGTTTGAACTTGCCTTAAATTTATTGTTAATAGTGACAAGTGTATGTAGGTACAGCTCCACATAATGCCTGGGATCGTGTCGGTTGAACCGTTTACTGATCAGGGTAACATTTTTCAAGTATTTCGTGTCATACCAGTAGACCGCTGGACGCTCAGTATTGATGAAGGTTATCTATGAAGAAATTTAAACAAACAATAAGGAGACAGGAAAAATTTACATATATTCGTTAAGCGCCATACCAGTAGGTACGATTGAGCAGGTAAATACTTGTTGTTTGATTTAGTATTAAGATAATTTATTGTTTTCATTTTATGTGGATGGTTTGTATGTTTAATGGTTAAAATTGATTATAATTTAATGAATAATGTAATTTCCACCAACAAATGTTTTTCCAAGATAATAAAAACGCTTTAGATAAATATGAATATTTATATAACGTTCTCCTAAGTGTGCATATACACGAGCGACACGCGTCGACGACAGAGGCAGCTGCCGTTGATGGGTGACCATATTCATTAATCACTCCTATCATTGAGGTCTTGGATAATATTTTACGACTTTTTGCTTACACACGTCGGAGCCTGTATCATTGATACGGCGGTCAACGACGGATATGATAAAAATAATTGAAAGTAATAATAAACTAACGTTTATTCAGAGCATCGACTGAGGTACACTTAATAATTTACACGTTTAAAACTTTTCGATTATTTTCCCGGTGTATTTCAAGGCATTAAAATTAATGCGTCTACTTTTTCTTTGAATTTTGATGATGTTGTAGTCCTCTAGACCGTATTTTGGTCATGGCGACCAATCTCAACTGAGCCTAACATTCGACGCGGGACATATTATAGTGCACAAGTTTAAAAATAACTGTTTAAATAATACAATTCGGTTTATTAAATTTTGGTGAACACGGGTCCTACCTACTGACCAAAATATATACCTACCTATATTTATTTCGACGGTTGAAAGGCTAATTGGTCTAGGCGACTTTTTTTTTGCAATAATGAGTTATTTATACATATTCGAAATCAGCAAACCTTTCTCCGTCGTTTGAGTCAGGGGGCCTACTCCGAAGTGCAAAGTGCGAATGTTCGGATCGGACCGACACATGGCCGAACCGAATATTATTGAAAAGTGCGAAAAAAGTTCGGATCGGCTCAGTTGGGTTGGGACCATAGTCAATATTTGAAAGAGTGTAGGAGTGTAGGATCAGAACCGACCGAACCAAATAGTAACTTCATAGCAGGAAACGGCCGAACATTCGGCCGATACTACTTCGGAGTAGACCCCCAGGTTCTAAATTTTTTTCAAAAATTAATGTCGCTTAGACCAATTAGCCTTTCAACCGTCGATATATACAAGTTATACATAAATACTTACACTGTTGGATTTACACTGATTCAATTGGTATTGCAAATAGAAAATTAAGCCAACGTATAAATATTTTAAATTCATTATCAATTTATATTATTTAGCAAAGGCGTTTACACAGTTTTCCTTCACGTGTTATCGTTTTGTTAGTAACGATAGATTTAATAAATAATCAGCAAATGGGGAATAATAGTAATAGTTATTAAGCACATTGCTAAATTTGGTTATATTTTTAGGATGAGCGACTAATTCAGTTTGATCAGAAGCTTGTATGTATACGATTACACTGAGGCGACTAAACTCGGCAAAGTATATTAAGCCTATTATAGGCACCGTGTAATTAATTTATATATCAATGAACCACTTCTGGAAATATCTACAAAACATAGAGTACCTTATTTCTCGGTCACCCAATTACATACACAATTTAATGCATAATTGCCAGGAAATAAGGAATTAAGCCTTTATTGCACTATACGTACCTGTGTATTTAGGTTGTTTGACCATTAAAATAAATAACTTAATATGGTGCTTTTGGCCAGTATATCATCAGAATATAACAATATACTAGTATTTAGGTAATGGATAGCATTTTATTTAATGAGTGTGTAGATCGTGTAGATAATATTTGGTTGAGATTAGATGTTAGATTGCATTACTGTACACGTGCACACAGATTACTTTGTTTTAAATATTACCTATATTTATAATATGAATATTTATAACTAAGTATTAAGAATAAATTATTTTGTTTTATTTTTCCTATTATATTCATTGTATACTGCACCGGTTGACGTCATCACTTCAATGCCGGCTGTCGGTGAAAACCAGCGCTGGGGCTTTGTCTCGCATAGGGTCGCAGCATTATGCTGATAATGATGGGAAAACTCAATAACACTTTGCCCAACCTGGGAATCGAAACCGGAACCAGCAGGGCTGAACAGGAACCTGCAGGGCTGAACCGCAACCTGCAGGGCTGAACCGGAACCTGCAGGACTGAACCGGAACCAACAGGGCTGAACCGGAATCAGCAGGGCTGAACTTGAACCGGGGTAAATCAGTAGCGCTTGCGATCACTATACCAATGAGGCAATCAGTATGATAAATACCTATATATTTAATGCCTTATTTTCTGCCGACTCTGGGTAAGCGCGTATTTAATAGAGTCCGAGTTAATAGGGTTTTGTTGAAAATAAAGATAGAACATGTTGAAAAGATCAGTCGCACGTCGAACACGCCCACCATCTCTGAACTGTTCGCTCAGCCCTGTCTCTTCGCCGCCGGTACCCCGCTACACTGAGGGCGTTGTGACCACGCCGGCCGCGGTAGTTGCGTCGAGCTCGAGCGACGAGTATTTCTCCGCTCACGAAGCTACCATCTGTTCGTCAACGGGGAGGACGCCGGCCGCCGGACGGCTTAGGGCCTCGATGCCCACCGGCCTCTGATAGGGCCCCACATCCTGGCGGAAGTTGGAGATGCAGCGCGTGAGATGGACACGATCCATCAATGAGAATGTCATGCGCTCATATTATGTTATGAGTGACTAAAAATGAAATTTATAAGTTTTGAAATGAAATAAAGGTGATAAAAATCAGTAAACAAGTTTATTTAACTTATAGTACATAAATTGACAATTTAAAATTTAATAAAAACACGAAGAAACAAAAACAGCTGAGTGAGAAATATCTTTAATATCGGAAGTTGGTGGCAATAACGAAAAAACCAAAACCGAAGACAACGATTTCCGATATTTTAAACAAGAATTTACAAAACTGGTCCACAAATTGATAAAAAATTAACAATGAACATAAACCATAGAACCTCCTCCTTTTTTGAAGTTAAAAGACTAAAACAAGACTAATGCGCCTCGGGTAAACAGGGTAGTCAAATGACTACCCTGTTTACCTCTCCTCTGTGTTTTTTGTTTTGTTTTGTTTGCTGACTAAATAGTCAGCTGGCTAAATTGCCACCCTTTATTTACAGGAACCGTTTCGTACGATGTTTCCCCTACCCATAACTTCTTACCCAATAAATCTAGACAAATTATTGATTATTTCATCGTCCGACGACATAGTTCATAAAATACGATACAAATATATATTTTTTATATATGGTTTAAAAATATTTATTACAAATATAATATTGTTTCTAGTTTTAATTAATTTTGCCCACTTTTATTTCCATATCAATGCTCATTCGCAATATATGTCTGCTCACACCGTCTTCAGTATGTGACACGTTGCAGTAGATACGGCCTTTGGTAAACGGGAAGCCTTTTGGTACATATGGGATCGACATGTTTTTCAAATCATATGCACCCTGAAAAAATAATTAAGTCAAAATCAATTCATTGACATCAATGAGAATATCAATAGGCACTTCCGTAGGTACATTGGAAGTTCAGTTACAGCACAGCAGCAGTTTGTGTTTTAATATAAACATATATTTTTTATTAAGTTGATGACTTAAGAATTGTATAATAGTAATTTATAAATTGATCTAAATAAGTGTAATAATAGTGATATAAATAATTTCAAATGTTTGCATGCCGATTGGTAAAATGTGGCTGAGCTAAATTTAATCTTAAGAACTATTATGTATTACCCATATTTGTAAAATAAAATTCTATTCTATTCTATTCACCAAGGTTTCCGTAGAGTCTGGGGATCTCAATTTTTTTTTTTTGCAAATGAAACCGCACTAAATTATAAGGGTTTCTCAATACCATTTTGTATAGAACACTAAAAATATAATCGAGACGAAAATAATTTATGTACGTTGTTGTTATTTGTATATTTTTTAAACCCTTTTTAATTTTTGTACTTACCGGAGGAAATAGACACTCCCGAGCCGGACCTCCTAATGCGTTTCGTATCGCGGGACCGAAAATTGAGTCAGAATGCAACATGTCACAAAATTTTAAGTGCATCTCAACGAAACTGGGTTTATATCTGTTTGTGAGAAACTGGTAGAAGTAGAAGTCCAGCTGTAACGCAAACCACATTATCAATTATCATTATTCTGACAGATTTTATTTAGTTTGTCAATACATGTTTTTGTTATGAAATGCAAACAATTGAACGCAGACGAAGTTGAGGTTAAAAAGATCATTACAAACCTCAGACACAAACTCATTTATTTCAAATAAACCAATTACAGACACTTTCGAATTGTCAGGGGGTCGGTCTGTCTAAAAGATGAAGCTAGTTGCCCATTCCAAAGCGTAGTAGGTACCTATGGAGAAGAACGGGCAAGAAACTCCATGGACACTCTTTTAAATCAAAATAATATGGTTACAAAGTGTTGGTTACATCATTCATTTTAAACATGCGGAAAGAATACTTTGATAAAAAAATCTATAGTATGTAGGTAGCGTAGGCGTGTGTGAAGTATTTTCAAATGCTAATCAATTTATTTATGCGTCCTGTTGAGCAGGACCAGCGTTTAGCCAAGCATTTTTGTCAGAGATGTAATCCCCCAACTTATAATATGCGTGGCTTCATAGTGTGCGTTTTATGTAAGATTTTAATTTCGTTGGAGTATCTGGGGAGGTATTTTATTTTAACATTTGAAACAGAGTAAGAAGAGTCTACTTTAGCCAGTCTGAAACCTGGTTCAACTAATTGGTCCCTATTACTAGTTCTATAGGTGTGTCTGTCACCTCTTTTACTGAAAAGATTTAAATTTTTCCTTACGTGCATGAGGTTTTCATAGATATATTGACAAGGTACCGTCATGATATTAATATCTTTAAACAGTTCCCTTAGAGAATCGCGCGTGCGTACCCAAATTCCTGGAGAAGATTATGAACTGCAGGCTCCTCAATTTCCTTGAGAAAAACGGCTTTATAACATATAATTAATAGGTATAGCTTTCGCAAGCACAGGTCATCAGACATCCACACCACACACGTGAACAAAACACTATACAAGTTTAAATTTAATACACCTAATAAGTTAATACATTTTATTTCTGAGCATATGGTACAGACAGCACATCAAGCTACCCGAAACTGTCAAATTTTCCCAATCAACCTTGAAGCTAATGCTTTAGCGATGCGATAAAGTTGAAAATCTATGAAATTAATTAGACACATTGTAGTAGCATGATGTGCAGCTGGTGTCTGTACATTAAGATCTTAATATTGAACAGTTTCACATACACTTCCGTTGCCGGTGTAGAAATATTAAAATTAATTACAGTCTCAAGTGGCCAAGTTTTGATAAAATGTAATGTCAAAATTTATAATTAAAAAAATGAAGAAGGTTTATCAAAAACAATACAAGTCAATAGGTATACATACTCAAAGTATTGATAAGATGTACTAATGTCAAAATTTATAATTGAAAAATTCATTAACTAAATAGAAACAGTTCTCTAAAACGCAGGCAAATATTGTTATCCTGAATTTATTAGTGGGCAACACTCTGACACGTTAACTACTATGCGATATATATTTAAATGAATTTATTTATTTGGAAGAACACTATTACTCATCAAAAGGACCCAGTAGTCGTCAATATTTAATGCTAATATGAACTCTAAAGTCTTGAACAAAGAGTTCAAGATAAGAACACATTAAAAAAAATGTGATTATCTTTGATATGAGTGGCAAGTCTAAGAAACAAAATGTAGGTAGAAGATCAAATCTCAAGAAATTACTAAAGGTTTAAAGCTTTTAGCAGAGCAGGTTGGTAATAAAAACTTAAATAGCAGGATAACTTAAATTCTAATATATTTTTTGCTTAGAACCACGGAATCAGTTTTTATCTGAATCAATTTTGACTTGAAAACTTCTTTTCGGTCGGTGTACTGCCCGATGGAAATATTGAACTTGCCATAAGTTCTACTGCAACAATGGTTGAGCATTCAAAAAATACTCCTATGTCATATTTGTACCAATTTTAAGGCAGCATATAATTTACCTATAACGTCACATCGAGTGCACACGCACGCGCGCGACCTTCTTTTTCACTATGTCTTGAAATTCCAATTCGGATAGCGCAAAAAACATGTTAAATTAGAAAGGTGATTCTGGTGCCATTGTCTGGAGTTGAGAAAGCACTGAAAGCACTACCACAACCTACGGACAAACAACAAAAAATATTGGCCGAAATGGGATTAAAAATGCATTTGAGGTTGACAATAGCAAACTAATTTCAGATGTCGTCTCATATAAACCGTAAATCTGACCAGAAACGAAAATAATCTCAATCGAAGTAAGCTTGCATCATAATGAACGGAAGTGGCCTCAAAAGTCCAGTGCCGAGTAAATACAATACGGCAGTATCAGAAAATAATTATATATGAAAAAAGTTTATAATGTTTTCTCATATCGGCCGTAAATCTGCTAAAGGAAATAAAACTTTTATTTGGGATACACACAGGAAATACAAAAACTAAAATGAAGCATTTAAAGCTAACAAAGTTACACAAAAACAACCAGAAAAAAACACACGTGGAGGCCAAAAAGGATATTATAATATTATCAACACAACAACCTTTTTTTAAAGCTAAACTTGAAAAGTGGTCTGTTTAATGTGAGTCAAACCTTGATATCGCATATAAACTTAGCTGCTCTATATATTTGTGTTCACAATTAAAATCGACAAAATAGAAGGGGCAGCAGTATTATTGTTGTCAAAAGTTTCTTTTTTCATAATTAAACCCCTAGAACTACATTCAGTTCTTCCTTTTACTTCCAAATTTTGACTTATAAAAAGTCTGATCTGATTGAAATAAACATTTGACTTGTACTTTGACTCTCATTTTACAAAACACGCTTTCTCAAATTTACAATTATTATTCTTATTGGATTCAAAAAACAAACTTAGTAGGTAATAATAATTATTAATTTAATACATAATGATATGGTACCAACCCTAGAAACATGTTTTTTAGTGTTTATTTATTCTAGCCACTTTTATCTCCATATCTATACTACCGTTACCTATGAATTTGGTCACACTCCCTACAGTATATGACACGTTGCAGTAGATACGACCTTTGGTAAACGGGAAGCCTTTCGGTACATATCCGATCGTCATGTTTTTCAAATCATACACACCCTGCAAAAATAATGAAGTGAAAGCCAAATATCAACAGGCACTTTCGAAAGATATTTTGGAAAGTTGATGGTAAAGTGCGAGTCTGATTTGCGCACCAAGATAACGGAAACCTTGGAGCGCAAATCCAACTCGCACTGCAGGTCTAGGAATCTTTTTTATTTGACGGATATTAGCTACTGTGACTAGTCAGACAGACGAAGTCGCACATCTTATAAGGGTTCATTTTCACCATTTTTGTGCAGAACACTAAAATAAAATCTACCTACACGAAAAGAATTTGTGACTCTCGTCTTGGTAAAGGAGTTTTTCATACTTACCGCAGGATATGGGCATTCCCGGCCTCCTCCCGCCTTTAGCATTGCTGGAGCGAAAATTGTGTCAAAATGCATCATGTCGCAAAATTTGAAATGCATCTCAACGAAACTGGGTTTATATCTGTTTGTAAGAAACTGGTAGAAGTAGAAGTCCAGCTGTAACACAAATAACATTATCACTATTCTGTGACATCATCACTCCTTAGTAACATTATTATCATTACTCTGTCAGATTATCATGTCTAAATCACCATCTCATTCTGTCAGTACTATTTGTATGTGTCAGATGGTCCACCTGATCGCTTCGACGCTTATCATAGGCGTCGAAGCCACTTACTGTTAGAACAAACTCAACTAAAACTCTAAACTCTTTTATATGATTTCTATGACTCTTTTCTATATGACTATTCCTGTATTTTATGAATAATTGCAAAATGTACTTTTCCTACTTTAGTATCACCTTACCTTCACTTTATTGTCAGTAGTGAAAAGTGAATGTAGCACTCGGTTTAAAAGTAAAAATGGGTGTACCACAAGGCTCGATATTAGGTCCTTTCCTCTTTTTAGTATATATTAATGATCTACCCCATTTGTTAAAAACTAAACCACAGATGGTGTTATTTGCTGATGATACTTCCTTGATTTTTAAAATTAATAGACGTGCATCAAATCTTGACGACGTAAATAACGCCCTACTGCAGATCCAAAATTGGTTCACTGCTAATAATTTAGTATTAAATGGGAAAAAAACGAAGTGCATAAGATTTTCTTTACCAAATGTCAAAAGTAGTCACTGTGAGATAGAATTGAATCAAGAGAAACTAGAATTCGTCGATGAAACGGTTTTCCTGGGGATCACGCTCGACTCAAGGCTTCAATGGGGTCCTCATTTAACATCCCTTGCAGGACGACTAAGTTCAGCAGCGTATGCTGTGAGAAAAATCCGCCAATTTACTGATGTTGATACCGCGAGACTAGTCTATTTTAGTTACTTTCATAGTATTATGTCGTACGGTATTTTACTATGGGGACGAGCTGCAGACATCGAGTCTATTTTTATTCTGCAGAAAAGAGCCATCAGAGCCATATATAGCCTCCGCAGGCGTGACTCTCTAAGAGAATTGTTTAAAGATATTAACATCATGACGGTACCTTGTCAATATATCTATGAAAACATTATGTACGTAAGGAAAAATCTACATCTTTTTAGTAAAAGAGGTGAAAGACATAATTATATCACTAGAAATAGGGAGCAATTAGTTCAACCAGGTTTCAGGCTGGCTAAAGTAGACTCATCTTTCATGGGGTACTGTTTAAAATGTTACAATAAAATACCTCCCCACATAATAGAACAGAATGAAACGAAATTTAAATCTTGTATAAAACGCACACTATGCAGCCAGGCATATTATAAATTAGGGGATTACATCGCTGATAAAAATGCTTGGCTAAACGCTGGTCCTGCTCCATAAGGACGCATAAATAAATCGATTAGCATTTGAAAATACTGTTGGAGCTGCTGAAGATTTTAAAATACTTTTTTGCATTATATAAATTCAATCTCCTAGTATTGTATAATTGTATAGCACATGTGTGAGTACTATGTACATACTATAAAGCTACCATATACTGTGTACGTCTTTCACTGACTTGAATTTGCCCTGGCAGCAGAGAGTATGTCATGCTCACTCAAATGTCTCGCTGATGGTGGCGCGTGTGTTGGATCATTTGGTTCCCTTCAAAATGGTTGAGCTGAATGGTGCTGATCCACGCGTCATGTTCGTGAACGGGCGCCGTCAGTAGGGACTGGTCATCTCTTTGCTGCCATGGCTTATTTTAATTTAACTTATTTTTATTTTTTTTAAACTTTTCATTACGGACGCTTTTATCGTTCTGCATCGTTCTCACATGCATAATTTATAACATAAATGATGTAACCAATACTTTGTAACCATATATTGATATAAAAGAGTGTCCATGGAGTTTCTTGCCCGTTCTTCTCCATAGGTACCTACGCTTTGGAATGGGCAACTAGCTTCATTTTTCTGACTGACCGACCCCTTGACAATTCAAAAGTGCCTGTAATTGGTTTAATTGAAATAAATACTTTGAGTTTGAGTTTGAGTTTGAGTTTGAGTTTGAAATGTATGTACAGATCCACATAATGCCTGGGATCCTGTCGGTTTAACCGTTTACTGGTCAGTGTAATATTTTTTAAGTATTTCGTGTCATACCAGTAGACCGCTGGACGCTCAGTATTGATGAAGGTTATCTATGAAGAAATTTAAACAAACAATAAGGAGACAGGAAAAATTTACATATATTCGTTAAGCGCCATACCAGTAGGTACGATTGAGCAGGTAAATACTTGTTGTTTGATTTAGTATTAAGATAATTTATTGTTTTCATTTTATGTGGATGGTTTGTATGTTTAATGGTTAAAATTGATTATAATTTAATGAATAATGTAATATCCACCAACAAATGTTTTTCCAAGATATTAAAAACGCTTTAGATAAATATGAATATTTATATAACGTTCTCCTAAGTGTGCATATACACGAGCGACACGCGTCCACGACAGAGGCAGCTGCAGCCGTTGATGGGTGAACATATTCATTAATCACTCCTATCATTGAGGTCTTGGATAATATTTTACGACTTTTTGCTTACACACGTCGGAGCCTGTATCATTGATACGGCGGTCAACGACGGATATGATAAAATAATTGAAAGTAATAATGAAGTAACGTTTATTCAGAGCATCGACTGAGGTACACTTAATAATTTACACGTTTAAAACTTTTCGATTATTTTCCCGGTGTATTTCAAGGCATTAAAATTAATGCGTCTACTTTTTCTTTGAATTTTGATGATGTTGTAGTCCTCTAGACCGTATTTTGGTCATGGCGACCAATCTCAACTGAGCCTAACCTTCGACGCGGGACATATTATAGTGCACAAGTTTAAAAATAACTGTTTAAATAATACAATTCGGTTTATTAAATTTTGGTGAACACGGGTCCTACTGACCAAAATATATACCTACCTATATTTATTAATATACAAGTTATACATAAATACTTACACTGTTGGATTTACACTGACTCAATTGGTATTGCAAATATAAAATTAAGCCAACGTATAAATATTTTAAATTCATTATCAATTTATATTATTTAGCAGAGGCGTTTACACAGTTTTCCTTCAAGTGTTATCGTTTTGTTGGTAACGATAGTTTTAATAAATAATCAGCAAATGGGGAATAATAGTAATAGCTATTAAGCACATTGCTAAATTTGGTTATATTTTTAGGATGAGCGACTAATTCAGAGTAGTTTGATCAGAAGCTTGTATGTATACGACTACACTGAGGCGACTAAACTCGGCAAAGTATATTAAGCCTATTGTAGGCACCGGGTAATTAATTTATATATCAATGAACCACTTCTGGAAATATCTACAAAACATAGAGTACCTTATTTCTCGGTCACCCAATTACATACACAATTTAATGCATAATTGCCAGGAAATAAAGAATTAAGCCTTTATTGCACTATACGTACCTGTGTATTTAGGTTGTTTGACTATTAAAATAAATAACTTAATATGGTGCTTTTGGCCAGTATATCATCAGAATATAATAAGATACTAGTATTTAGGTAATGGATAGCATTTTATTTAATGAGTGTGTAGACCATGTAGATAATATTTGGTTGAGATTAAATGTTAGATTGCATTACTGTACACGTGCACACAGATTACTTTGTTTTAAATATTACCTATATTTATAATATGAATATTTATAACTAAGTATTAAGAATAAATTATTTTGTTTTATATTTCCTATTATATTCATTGTATACTGCACCGGTTGACGTCATCACTTCAATGCCGGCTGTCGGTGAAAACCAGCGCTGGGGCTTTGTCTCGCATAGGGTCGCAGCATTATGCTGAGCGATGGCCGTTTAGCGTGGATATGAATCAAGACTCCGGGCTGCTAATGAGAAAATAATGATGGGAAAACTCAATAACACTTTGCCCAACCTGGGAATCGAAACCGGAACCAGCAGGGCTGAACAGGAACCTGCAGGGCTGAACCGCAACCTGCAGGGCTGAACCGGAACCTGCAGGACTGAACCGGAACCAACAGGGCTGAACCGGAATCAGCAGGGCTGAACTTGAACCGGGGTAAATCAGTAGCGCTTGCGATCACTATACCAATGAGGCAATCAGTATGATAAATACCTATATATTTAATGCCTTATTTTCTGCCGACTCTGGGTAAGCGCGTATTTAATAGAGTCCGAGTTAATAGGGTTTTGTTGAAAATAAAGATAGAACACGTTGAAAAGATCAGTCGCACGTCGAACACGCCCACCATCTCTGAACTGTTCGCTCAGCCCTATCTCTTCCCCGCCGGTACCCCGCTACACTGAGGGCGTTGTGACCACGCCGGCCGCGGTAGTTGCGTCGAGCTCGAGCGACGAGTATTTCTCCGCTCACGAAGCTACCATCTGTTCGTCAACGGGGAGGACGCCGGCCGCCGGACGGCTTAGGGCCTCGATGCCCACCGGCCTCTGATAGGGCCCCACATCCTGGCGGAAGTTGGAGATGCAGCGCGTGAGATGGACACGATCCATCAATGAGAATGTCATGCGCTCATATTATGTTATGAGTGACTAAAAATGAAATTTATAAGTTTTGAAATGAAATAAAGGTGATAAAAATCAGTAAACAAGTTTATTTAACTTATAGTACATAAATTGACAATTTAAAATTTAATAAAAACACGAAGAAACAAAAACAGCTGAGTGAGAAATATCTTTAATATCGGAAGTTGGTGGCAATAACGAAAAAACCAAAACCGAAGACAACGATTTCCGATATTTTAAACAAGAATTTACAAAACTGGTCCACAAATTGATAAAAAATTAACAATGAACATAAACCATAGAACCTCCTCCTTTTTTGAAGTTAAAAGACTAAAACAAGACTAATGCGCCTCGGGTAAACAGGGTAGTCAAATGACTACCCTGTTTACCTCTCCTCTGTGTTTTTTGTTTTGTTTTGTTTGCTGACTAAATAGTCAGCTGGCTAAATTGCCACCCTTTATTTACAGGAACCGTTTCGTACGATGTTTCCCCTACCCATAACTTCTTACCCAATAAATCTAGACAAATTATTGATTATTTCATCGTCCGACGACATAGTTCATAAAATACGATACAAATATATATTTTTTATATATGGTTTAAAAATATTTATTACAAATATAATATTGTTTCTAGTTTTAATTAATTTTGCCCACTTTTATTTCCATATCAATGCTCATTCGCAATATATGTCTGCTCACACCGTCTTCAGTATGTGACACGTTGCAGTAGATACGGCCTTTGGTAAACGGGAAGCCTTTTGGTACATATGGGATCGACATGTTTTTCAAATCATATGCACCCTGAAAAAATAATTAAGTCAAAATCAATTCATTGACATCAATGAGAATATCAATAGGCACTTCCGTAGGTACATTGGAAGTTCAGTTACAGCACAGCAGCAGTTTGTGTTTTAATATAAACATATATTTTTTATTAAGTTGATGACTTAAGAATTGTATAATAGTAATTTATAAATTGATCTAAATAAGTGTAATAATAGTGATATAAATAATTTCAAATGTTTGCATGCCGATTGGTAAAATGTGGCTGAGCTAAATTTAATCTTAAGAACTATTATGTATTACCCATATTTGTAAAATAAAATTCTATTCTATTCTATTCACCAAGGTTTCCGTAGAGTCTGGGGATCTCAATTTTTTTTTTTTGCAAATGAAACCGCACTAAATTATAAGGGTTTCTCAATACCATTTTGTATAGAACACTAAAAATATAATCGAGACGAAAATAATTTATGTACGTTGTTGTTATTTGTATATTTTTTAAACCCTTTTTAATTTTTGTACTTACCGGAGGAAATAGACACTCCCGAGCCGGACCTCCTAATGCGTTTCGTATCGCGGGACCGAAAATTGAGTCAGAATGCAACATGTCACAAAATTTTAAGTGCATCTCAACGAAACTGGGTTTATATCTGTTTGTGAGAAACTGGTAGAAGTAGAAGTCCAGCTGTAACGCAAACCACATTATCAATTATCATTATTCTGACAGATTTTATTTAGTTTGCCAATACATGTTTTTGTTATGAAATGCAAACAATTGAACGCAGACGAAGTTGAGGTTAAAAAGATCATTACAAACCTCAGACACAAACTCATTTATTTCAAATAAACCAATTACAGACACTTTCGAATTGTCAGGGGGTCGGTCTGTCTAAAAGATGAAGCTAGTTGCCCATTCCAAAGCGTAGTAGGTACCTATGGAGAAGAACGGGCAAGAAACTCCATGGACACTCTTTTAAATCAAAATAATATGGTTACAAAGTATTGGTTACATCATTCATTTTAAACATGCGGAAAGAATACTTTGATAAAAAAATCTATAGTATGTAGGTAGCGTAGGCGTGTGTGAAGTATTTTCAAATGCTAATCAATTTATTTATGCGTCCTGTTGAGCAGGACCAGCGTTTAGCCAAGCATTTTTGTCAGAGATGTAATCCCCCAACTTATAATATGCGTGGCTTCATAGTGTGCGTTTTATGTAAGATTTTAATTTCGTTGGAGTATCTGGGGAGGTATTTTATTTTAACATTTGAAACAGAGTAAGAAGAGTCTACTTTAGCCAGTCTGAAACCTGGTTGAACTAATTGGTCCCTATTACTAGTTCTATAGGTGTGTCTGTCACCTCTTTTACTGAAAAGATTTAATTTTTTCCTTACGTACATGAGGTTTTCATAGATATATTGACAAGGTACCGTCATGATATTAATATCTTTAAACAGTATATTGTAATGTTTTTCCTGAACAATAAAGATTTTATTATTATTATCGGCCCGCCTAATGGTATGTCAGTGGTTAGTGGCTTATTCTTCGTTAGTTCTAACTTACCTTCAAGTTATTGCTCACTGTGAAAAGTGGATGTATATACAGCTCCACATAATACCTAGGATCCTGCCGCCCCCTACGTTTACTGATTAAGGTAACATTTTTCAAGTATTTCGTGTCATACCAGTAGACAGCTGGACGCTCAGTACTGATGTAGGCTATCTACGACGGAAATGATTATAACAATAAGAAAAAGATAAAAAATGTACAGAAGTGACCATGATTGATCATGACGTTCAAGATCTTTTAAAAAGTAAAGGAATAAAGAAAAATTGTTTACATATTCTGCGCAAACAAAACGCACATTACAAAAAACAAAAACGTATACTCGTATTACGTTAACTATTTTATACCAATGAAAAGAAATCTTTAAAAATGAAATCGACATTTTAATCAGTACGAAAGTCTTATATATGTAATATATACAGTGCGTTGTTTTTCAATCACATAGCCCAGGTGTCACTGTCAAGTTGATATAAATCTGTGGAACTGTTTAAATAATGAGTTCGGTTTATTAAATTTTGGTGAACACGGGTCTTATTACCAAAATATATAAATATCTATATTTATATTATACATAGGTACTTACACTGTTGGATTTACACTGACTCATTTGGTATTGCAAATAGAAAATTAAACCAACGTATAAATATTTTAAATACATTGTCAATTTATATTATAGCAGGGGCGTTTACACAGTTTTCTATTCACGTGTGATCGTTTAGTTAGCAACGATAGTTTTAATCAATAATCAGCTAATAGGGAATAATAGTAATCGTTATTATGCTTATTTCACTCTGCTGAATTTGGTTATATTTTTAGGTAATTCGTGAGCTTGAAATATTCCCGCTCTTCCTAAATAGATGACTACATGGAGGCGACTAAACACAGCGTTAAGCCTATTGTGATTATTTTATCCGGGTGATTATTTTATCTTCTGGAAATATCTAAAAAGAATACATAAAAAGTGCGTTATTTCTCGGTCACCCAGCTACATACACAATTTAACGCATAATTGCCAGGAAATAAGGAATTAAACCTTTATTGTAATATACATACACAGGTATTTAGGTTGTCTTATCATTAAAATAAATAACTTAATATGGTGCTTTTGGCCAGTATATTATAATATCATCAGAATATAACAAGATAATAGTATTTAGGTAATGGATAGCATTTTATTTAATGAGTGTGTAGGTCGCGTAGATAATTAGTTGTGATTAGAAGGTACAGAACAAAGCGTTGTTTACGCTGCTCTGTCCTGCTTCGGTACCAGAACTGTTTCCGTTTCCGGTGGGTTGGCTGTACCTTCGTTTCCGTCCTCATTATATTGATTTCTCTCATCATGATTGTCAGGTTCAGTTCCTCATGTTCCTAGTGCGGTGTTTGTGCCGACGACTATGATACCAGGAGTAGACCCCTACTCCAAAGTAGTATCGGCCGAATGTTCGGCCGTTTCCTGCTACGAAATTACTATTTGGTTCGGTCGGTTCCGATCCTACACTCCTACACTCTTTCGAATCTTGACTATGGTCCCGACCCAACTGAGCCGATGCGAAGTTTTTTCGCATTTTTCAATAATATTCGGTTCGGCCATGTGTTGGTCCGATCCGAACATTCGCACTTTGCACTTCGGAGTAGGCCCCCAGCATCGCCACTATTTGGTTGATAACTACGACTATATTCACTGTCGTTAGACTCATATCTTCATATCTTCTTCCTCACTTGTCACTAGAGCTTGGGAATTCCTGAAAATTTCAAAGTCCCGGGACACGAGACAGCCTACAATCAAAGTCCCGGGAATTCACGAGACTTCGAGACTTTTCAGAGAGAAAAAAATATTTTTGTTTTTGTTTTAAGAGGGGCAAAGCCTTCTTTGAAGAATTTTATTTGAGTTAATTTCTGGTGAAACGTATTAAAAAGCGCAATTTTTTTTAAAAAAAACAATATTTTATTAAACAGAAAATTAAATGTTAATAACTTTAACGTTAATTTCAGTCTTAACAATTGCTTTGTTTATTCCTTTTAATCACACACAGATTCACTTTTAAGCAGTTATCTTATATAGTTATAAAACGAACTTAGTTAAAAATCATACTAATTCTTAATAATTTATATCTAGTAATTCTAGTATCTAATCATTGGTCTTAATCACAACATTGTTAATTCTCATAATCACAGATTTTTTTCATAATTAAATAATCTAAATATAAATAATAAAACAGACTTAGAAATCAGTCTTTTAAATAATCAACTAACACTTGTTTGCGTAGTGCGCAATTTAACACACGCTAAATATTGTGTTTATGGGTGTTTGCAACGGTACAGTCTTTAAAGTTGTGTTATAACATCCAAAATATGTTTTCTTAAAAAAAAAGTCAGAAAAAATTGGTTTAATAACCAGAAGGTTCCCGGTACTTATATTTATAATCTTATTGTTGCAAAATTTGCTTCTTTCTTTGTCGTAACGACAGACGCCGAGCACGAAGCGATAATTTTTTTCGAGTATTCGAAACAAACAGTCGTGTTGTGAGTGAATATGGAGCCTCTAGTAGCACTTGCTTTGGTCATGCGAAGACTGACGGTGACCTGTCCGCCCATGCGACAGGTCAGCGTCAGGTGAGCGTCGCGAACATCGAGGGAGCACGTGCAACGTGTGTCTAGTCGCTGCGACAAGTAGATGAGAGTGTGCAACTCCCCTTTTTTTTTTTTTTTTTTTTTTTCTCGCTGAGAAATGCTTTATGCATCCCCGTCTCGCGGGGGACCGAGACGGGGTATGTGGGACTCCCTGTCGGAAGGACAGTATACCCACTAAAACTCAGCGGTGTTCCTAAAAACGCCGTGATGGGAGGGCTATGGGAAATCAATACTTCCACGGCCCTCCCGGCGCACGCCCGCCAAGATGGTATGGCGGGCCCCGCATGCCCCCCAGGTTGGGGGGCTACGGGAATGGCCGGGAACACCTGGCCATTCCCGTCCCACAAGGTGGAGGCCTGTGCAAAACAGGCAACGGAGCCCCCGCACACGTTGCCTGTTGGCCTCCACGCCCGCCTGAAAGGCGGGCCCCGCATGCCCCCCGCGTTGGGGGAGCTACGGCCGCAGAGGATAGGGAGAGCGGCAACGAAACACCGACACTCCTCTTCCCCTGCGGCCCCGCCGCGTCCACCCTCATACGGTGGCGGCCCCGTCAAGGCCGCGGAAGGAGGGAGAGCCTCTCCCGCCGCGGCCTCTATCCTCAGCCGCAATGTCTCCCTCACGGGGGACATCGCGGCCCGCCTCAGGTAGGTCGCGATGTCGCGCAAGCGGCACCGCAACCTACCCGTGGGCCGCTACGTCGGGCTAAACCGCACAGCCCGGACGAGCGGCCCCCGCCTGGGTCCCTCTTAGCTTCACCGTGGCCCGCCCAGCCACGGCTACTGAGCCCCCCCGCCTCGACAATGCGGGAACCCACTGGGGGGGGGTGTGCAACTCCCCTAGCCAGTCGTTGTTTTTTTTTTTTTTTTTCTTATTCTTATTCTTATTTGTAATGATATTGTACGTGATTACTAGTTTATTTATAAGTAGGTATGTATTAGGTATGTTGAGACTGTGTGTGCTCCCCGTCACTTTTCCATAGAGGTTCATTAGAAAACCAGCGTCAGACAGCATCTGTCTGGCATTAATGCTGAAATGAACCTTTTTGGCGCAGCCGTGAGGCACACACTATTGTTGTCTGAAACATTATTTTTTATTTTATTATTTTTGTATTTTGTGTTTCACGAACTGTGTCCAAATAAACTTTTTTCTTTCTTTCTTTCGTTGTGATTCTGCAACTCGACGCCAATTGTGCGGAGCTTTTAACAAAATATATGAAAATTGGCGGCCGCAGCCCGTCGTTGCGTCTTTTCGTTGATCTGTCGCAGTCGCATGTCTAACTTAGCAAAAATTCCAGGACTAACAGCTATCCATCATTGTGCCACTGTCCCAAATAAATGAGAATAGCTATCAGTACTTGAGTTGCGGTTTCCGATAACGCTATTTACAAAACGGACGAGCGTTTTGTCAGTCTGACAAGTTTGGACGCGAGGAGAATTTGTTCCGATGTTATCGGGTTCACTTTGGGTCGAAGTTAAAGGGGAATAGTAGTTACATTTATTCTATGTTGCTATATATATTGGTATTTATTGTACTTGATAAGTTAAGATAGTTACGGCCGGTTGCTTCAAACGGTTGGTTAACGTAACATACGTACTTCAAATAATAACTATTACGTACTCGTAATTATTTGACGTAAGTCAAGGCCATAATTTTGTAATTGTAATTTGAAAGAACACTTTTTTTGGTTTGACGATAGTTAGTGCCATTTTTGACGTATACGCGTGCGGCAAGTCGACGTGAAATAACCCCTATACTATAATGTCATTGTTTGATGAACAATAAGGCCGTTCTTCCACCGCCATAGTCACCGGGACGTCAACAAGAACGAGATGACGATGGCGAAGTAGCGATACATACATTCCCCAATTCATAAAGGAGGGGACAGAGATCGTTTAAACAATTACAGACCCATCTCAATTTTACCTACACTATCAAAATTACTTGAGAGGCTAATGAACAGCAGATTAGTGAAATACTTAAATCAAAATCACATACTCTCGTCTTCTCAATATGGTTTTCGCTCCGGAATTTCCACTAAAAATGCTGTATTAGACCTAACAAATACTATCGTCACCAATCTTGATGAAAAACAGAAGGTCATAGGCGTTTTCCTAGATTTAGCGAAAGCCTTCGATTTCTGTCCCCACCCTAATTGCCAAGCTTGAGAGAATTGGTATAAGAGGCACTCAACTATCCCTTTTTAGTAGTTACCTCACAGGCAGACGACAATGTCTCAGGATAGGAGATTGGACCAGCAATGAACTCCCAATAACATACGGAGTTCCCCAGGGCAGTATTATCGGTCCCACGCTTTTTCTCATTTATATAAATGACCTTTGTCAGCTAAAGCTTCCTAATGCTTCCATCTTTACCTATGCCGATGATACTGCTCTAATATTCTCCGGGGATACGTGGGATCTGGTGTTCCAGTATGCACAGTCTGGACTTGCCTTTGTCACCAGCTGGTTGGCAAAGAACCTGCTCATTCTGAACGTTGATAAAACGAAGTACCTCACCTTCTCGCTTTCAGCCGCTGGAAAGCCTCCTTCTTCTTCTCTAGCTTTAATCGCTCACTCCTGCATTTCAACTCACAATATAGACTGCGATTGCCCCCACCTTACTCGGGTAAGTTGCATTAAGTATCTAGGAGTGCAGATAGACGACTGTCTAACATTTGGTACTCACATTGATACACTTACTACACGGTTGCGCAGGTTAATTTATGTTTTTAAGAACCTCCGTTACGTTGCTGACATCAAGGTGATTAAACTGGTGTATCTGGCTCTCTGCCAATCCCTCATTCAATATTGTGTAGTTACTTGGGGTGGTTCAGGTAGGTCCCACATGTTGAAAGTAGAACGCGCCCAAAGGGCACTGCTGAAAGTTGGTTGGCAGTTACCCTATCGCTTTCCTACCACAGACCTTTACAAAACTTGCAAGGTTCTGTCTGTTCGTAAATTATATATACTTAATCTTTTAATGACAACTCACGGCCACACTCCCTACGATCCTTCCTTAATATCCCAACGACGTAAGCATTCGGTATGTCCCCCTATTCGTACAAATTGTGCTTTGGCCCAACGCTTCTTCCGCTTCCTAAGCAGTCATGTGTATAATAACACTAACAAAATTTTAAACATATACCCCTTGTGCAAATCTAAATGTAAAGCAAAAATAGTGAATTGGCTTCTTGATTTAGATTATTCTGAGACGGAAAATATTTTAGCTGTTATAAAATAGATAGTAAATTTGTAGACCACACACACACACACACACACACACACCCCCACACAACACACACACCATATACTTCACACTCACAGACACACCATTCACAGATTTTTTGTTACTTATGACAGTAAAATTTTTTGACAATAAAATAAATACTACCTACGTTAGGTCGGGCAGGTTTTACTACTACGTATGAAAACTGTTTGAAAATTATAGTTCGAAAAAGTGAGTGAGAGGGGCTTGTAGCTATCTAATAACAGTCGCATGGTTGGTCCGTGGATGGGTGACCATCTTTACATACCAAGACCCCTCCGTGTCTCGGATAGCACGTTAAGCTGTTGGTCCCGGCTGTCATTAGTGGATCTTTGACAGTCGTTACGGGTTGTCAGAAGCTCGAAAGTCTGACAACCATTCTTACCAAGGGGTATCGTATTACCCAGTAACTGGGTTGTGGAGGTCAGATAGGCAGACGCTCCATGTAAAATACTACTACATGACATGTATTCAGCTGCATACGGTTAGACTGGAAGCCAACCCCAACACAGTTGGGAAAGGTTAGGCAGATAATGAGTCAGAAAAGGGCGTATGTGCCCGTATGGGAAAGAAATTTGTTGGAAAATTGCTTAACATTGTCTCTCCTTGAACGTTCCTAGAAAACTTCTGGTTTTACTTAATTATTCAACTTGTAAGCTTTAGTTCTTCTTTCTTCAATTTGGGATTCTACTTTCATTTTATGATAAGATCAGTCACTCAAATATTTTTTTTTCTTTTTTTTTAAAAAAAGCCCTGCCCCACACTAGGAATTTCTCCTGTATCGTGGGCGCGTTTACAAACATTTAAACTCACATGCACAAACAGCCAGACCCGGAACAACTACTTGTAGGTCATATAAATATTTGTTCCGTGCGAGAATCGAACCCGCGACAGGCAGCGCAGCAGTCAATCGCTTAACCACTGCGCCAACCGTGCCGTCTCTAATAGTAATATGTCTCTAATAGTAATAATTGTAGCCTAGGTAGGTAAGTAACCCTCTTGTAAACCGACTGAACAGTACCTCCCACCTCTGCCTATATATATCTCTTCGAGGAAAACAGGTGTGGTATACGTTATGTGAATAGTTTGTAGGTAATAGTCATATTCCTAGCCAAGATATACAGGCTGGCAGGGACATCGACGCGCAACCTGTTACCATTTTTTTGATTCAGAACATGATTCTAAAACACCCTGCATTGAAATGTTTCGAGTTCCTATGGCCTCCTTCCGGTTCCATCATCAGATCAGCTCCATGTCATAATAATTTGCATTGTCATCCGATTGACACACGCATGCAAAATTTCAGCTCAATCGGTTGAAGATATCTGAAGGCCAATTCTCGTAATTTAAAACGTTCAAAATCTAGTCGCAGTCTCATCTCGGCGACAAACAAATGTCAAAAACTTGTCAAAATGTAGGGAAATTAGAGGTAATTTTGACAGATTGAGACTGAGATCAGACTGTGAACGTTCTTAAAATTACGAGAATTGCCCCTCTGCTACAAAATTGAGTTGCAAGAGCCCACCCAAACAAACATACATACATACATCGCAAGTGAGATAAAAGCTTGTAAAAAAAAGTTGTTTCATACATTATGACCGCATGGTATTGCAATTTTTTATGAAACAACTGGTTTTTTTTTTTTGATAATTGGCGAAAAATTTTTACGCATTCTACAATCATGTGCTGAATTCATGGTTTCAGTTTGCGCGTCGACGTCCCTGCCAGCCTGTATTAAGACTGAAATACGAAAAAAACTCTTTACTTGGAACAAAAATCGAGGTCTAAAAGTTTATGTACCACGTCTGCCCTGGAGCAATATTGTAAGCAGCGTGACGGGTCAGCCGGGAATTTAATATACCACGCAACGGGGGTTAGCTTTCCACCAACACTTTATTGCAGCATTGTAGGGTTTGAGCACAGAATATTACAGAAGGTTGGCTCCATACAATCGATCTGTCTAGCCTTTTTGGGGTCAGCTTCCAGTCTAACCGGATGCAGCTGAATATCCGTATTTAACGTGAAGCGACTGCCTATCTGACTGTATGTCAGAAGTCTGACAACCAAACCTACCAAGGGGTACTGCGTTACCAGAAGGCAGATTCTCGTAATTTACAACGTTCAAAATCTAGTCGAAGTCTCATCTCGGCGACAAACAAATGTCAAAAACTTCTCAAAATTGTAGGAAAATTAGACGTATTTTTGACAGATTGAGACTGAGATCAGACTGTGAACGCTCTTGAAATTACGAGAATTGCCCCTCAGGTTGTCAAACTTTTGGGGTTTTGAAACCCGTAACGCCTGTCAAAGATGAATGACAGCCGGGACTAACGGCTTAACTTTTCCGAGGCACGGAAGGGTTTCGATATGTAATGGTTGGTCACTCATCCACGGACCGACCTTGGCAAACGTAGCTTTACCGTTGATCGACCAATGTGGCTGTTATTGTTAAGCCTGCCAGGGTAGCGGGATCGTCCGAAAGGGTTACCGCTGCCCTGGAACATAAAGGGCTAAGGAAGGAACACGGGTGGGTTTTAGTCAGTAAGAGTCTGACACTCCTTTCTGCTCCACCCAGAGCGGGAGGGGTCATTTGATAATTTCCCATCCTGAAAAAAAAAAGCTCTATACTCAGAGCGAAAAAAACATGTTCACAGTTTCACGTACAGCGCGTGCAAGCGCGTCTATGTATTACTGTTAGCCTGCTTCATCCCACTGCTGGGCAAAAGCCTCTGCCCGTGACTTCCAGCTCTTTCGATTCAGGGTACCATCTTCTACGGGGTCTGCCGCGATGCCTTCTAGCTGTGTCAGGGCTCCACGCGGTGGTTATTTTGGCCCACAGCTTATTGGGCATACGGCAGACGTGGCCAGCCCTGTCCCACTTCAGCTTTGCGGCTTTTTGAGCAACGTCAGTAATCTGTGTTTTGGAGCGCAGTATGGTGTTGCGAATACAGCAGCAGCAGACAGCTGTGCTGCTGGGGAGTTTGTTGCGCCAGTTCTTCTTCCCAGCGATAGCACTAGGAAGTGGTGAAGGGCGGGCGTTTTTGGGACTGTCTTTTGTAATTTTGACGTTCGAAAAGTGCTGATTCTCAGCCTAATTTGAATAAATGACTTTTGATTTTTGATTTTGAATACGGTCTGTCAATTTGACGCCTAGGCAACTGCGCGCCATTGCACGTCTATGTGTGTGTGCGCCTATTTTTTTCCCGTCATAGAGCTGACCTTCTTTATCTAATGTTCTGTGGTTAAAGTCCCGAGATCGTAAGCGACGTAAACGTATTTGGATTTTATCTGAAGGTGAACGCCTGTGAGATTAAAATAGCAAATAGTTGTGTTTAGAAAAAATGTGAGTAGGTAAGTTCAATGTTTTAATGGAGCATTCGGATTAATTTTGGAATTAATGTACAGTCAGATAAAATTTGACATACTACGCCAAAAATGGCGTTAGAGAAATGTATTTACTAATGTTATACGGGTGTCAATAAATGCCAGTCGGATCATTTAAGTCGATAATCAATTTTCTAAGCAATAATTTTCCCTAACTTTTATTAGATAAGTTATTTAGGAAGCATTAAATAGGTAAATTAAATATGTTAAAAAAGCCGATTATATACGAGTAACGCAGTTAAGTTTAAAAAAACTGAATGGGCTTACGTCCTACAGGACGGACGACCATAAGAACGTTGCTGGGACGGACTGGATGCGGAAGGCGGAGGACAGGGTGTTGTGGCGCAGCCTGGGAGAGGCATATGTCCAGCTGTGGACTGCGATAGGTCCAATTGCGTATAATGTAATAATATATTGCTAGTATGTTGCTTTGTATGATTATGATTCTGGGTCTTCTCAACAACGTAAATAACGCAATGAATATTGTTGAACTGTCAGCCATTGCAGCTAATAGTGTGTTACGCAATTACCCCGCAGCTTTTGACCTCTATTTAATTACGCCTGATGGAAAGCAAATACTTTTTCAATTGCATAAAAACTTTTTAACAAAAAAAATAAACCGCCGAAAAAACTGAAAAGCAAAAAATAATTAAACTTTTTTATTTAACCTTATTACGTAAATAATTTTGAGTCGGCGCCGTTTAAATTTAAGGTAATTTAGTTATCTTTGTTTATTGATTGTTTGGCGCCGACTTAAAATTACTTAGGTATATTTACATTACCTAGTTTAAGAACTTAGTTATTAAGGTTAAATAAAAAAGGTTTATTATTTTTTGCTTTTCAGTTTTCTCGGCGGTTTAATTTTTTTGTTAAAAAGTTTTATTTTAATTTTTTTTGTGGCTATCATCTACTAAATTGTTTGCCAAAGGGGTATATGTGGCACGAGTGAACAATAAATCACCCCTGTTTTCCCACCGTTAGGGTTAGATTTTTTTTCCAAATTTATATGGGACTAACTTTGGGGTATACTCTTTCTAATAAAAAAAGAATTATCAAAACCGGACTACTCTGTAAAAAGTTATGCGTGGTCATACATAAGAAAAAAAAAATATAATTATATATACGCGTCTACTTGAGAACCTCCTCCGTTTTTTTCGTCGGTTAATAAAAAGAAAAATTCTGTCTTCTTTTCCGTGTCGCTGGCACGACTGTATTATAAAAATAATAATAATCATTTATTTGTTCGGAATGAGGTCCATTGTGTTAGGTTTAAATGTTGTTTTTCCAAAACTTTGTCACTTCCACGGCGTTGTCTGTGGCAGCGCAGAGGTCTCACTACACAAAATTCTGTTACAAAGAAGATTGAAAGTAAGCGCCCTAAAAATGTGAAAGCTGAAAACCTGTAGCAACTATTCACAAATAAAATAATCCTGCAGAAAAGCTCTTTCCGCTACTAAAATACACGCTACTTTCGAAGCAATAAATTGACTATTGTCCCCAATATGAGATCAGGGCGACGTTCGTGTAGTGTTGCCAGCTTTTTTGAGAAAATTGGGAAAGCATTGTTAAAAAAGATAGCCGCTCTTTCTAACAATAAAAATTCTAATAAAATGTATGTTTTACCAGGGGATAATCATTTTCTGTACTTACATCATATACTATAGCAACCGTTTTCTATTTGATGGTTCAACAAAGTCTGTTGCACACCTGAAGGCCAATTCACGTAATTTAAAATGTTCAAAATCTAGTCGCAGTCTCATCTCGGTGACAAACAAATGTCAAAACTTGTCAAAAATGTAGTGAAGTTACAGGTATTTTTGACAGATTGACCTTTATCAGACTTTGAACGTTCTTAAAATTAAGATTTCCCCTATTGATGGTCCCTATGGTTTTTATAAATCAAAGATCAAAGATATGTTTATCTGTGATAAACATGCCACAGAGAAAGGACACAAATACAATAAAGAACAGGTTGGGCGAAAATATGTGTCACATCCATGCAAAATGGCAATCGCTCAGCATAATGCTGCAACCCATTGCGAGATAGAGCCACAGCACTAGTTTTCAATGACACGACAGTCAGTATTGATGTGTTGACGTCAACTGGTGCAGCATACAATGAGATCATACAGAAAAGAAAAGAAGAAATAAAAAATAAAATAAATACACAATACAAGTTCTAAATCCAACATTAGGATCAATGCGATGAATTCATTGTACGGACGCCAGCACATCAAGCTACCCGAAACTGTCAAATTTTCCCAATCAACCTTGAATCTAATGCTCTAGCGATAAAGTTTAAAATCTATTGAAGAAATTTGACTTAACGTGCTTTCCGAGGCATTGAGGAGTCTTGGTATATGAAAATGCCACACCCATCCACGGACCAACCAGTGACATTATGGTAATGAAAAACAATATGGCGGCGTGTGTTCCGATATTGGCAATGCGCCACAATAAACTCAAACTCATATCATTTATTTCAATTAAACCATTTACAGGCACTTTTGAATTGTCAAAATTAAATAGTCGGTCAGTTAGTTAGAAAGTTGAAGCCATTCCAAAACGTAGATCTCTATTGAGAAGAACGGGCAAGAAACTCCACGGACACTATTTTCAAATCAAGATATTATTACAAAATCCTGGGTACGTTATTCTTATTGTTTCTATATGTGAGAACAATGTAAAAAAGAAACAATTAAAAATATAAAATTAAAAATAAGCCCTATGTACAGTTTATACTATGAAATCATTGTATCAAAATTCAAAGAGATTTCTGGAATAAAATCTGGCATATAAACTTTAGTTGGGATCGACATTTGACCTTGCAAGAATATACTGAATGGACTGAAAAATCGAAATCCACATTAAGGAAAATCCAGTGAGAATTTCCCGCATCACTCTTAATCATGGCGCCACTACAGTCGATCGCTCACATCGGTGGAACGGCTCGGAAATGAGCTATTCGGTGGCGGGGACCTGCAGGAAATTGTAGGCTTACAGGCCCGCACCCCGCAACCGGGGCCCCGCGACCGGTCCGAAGGCACCCGGTCTTAGTGAACTACATTTACTTTAGTCTATCCAAACTTAACTCTGTCTGTCTGTCTTTGCTTCACGCCTAAACTACTGAACAGATTTGTGTGAAATTTGGTACAGACATAGTTTGGAACTTGAGAATGGACATAGGATAGTTTTTATTACAAAAAATAAAATAAAAAATAAAATTTATTCCGGACATACAGCGCCATCTATTGGTCAAGAGTCGGTGTCATCTATTGGTGAACTCACTATTCCACGCGAACGAAGTCGCAGGCAAAAGCTAGTACTTAATACGATAAAAAGGTAAAATTCGTGAGTTTGTATATTCTAGGGGTAATCTTCGGAAATTCTGCTGCGATTCCGAGAATTCTTTCACTAATAGGAAACTATGTATAGTAATATACCTGCATAGCTTTTCACAACCACTCGATACGTTTCCTTACTGTATCGAACATCAATCAATTTTATCTTATGAGTCCTCTGAACGCTGTTCACAAGTCCAAAATCAGATTTTGTCAGATTAAATCAAATTGACGATCGCTATTCTTCAAAGGGGCAAGGAAAATCAGGTTATCGCAATGTGTCATCTTCGATACGATAGCTTGTCGTATGGTCGTGAATAGAGCTATGCTGAAGACCTACTGCGAGAGTTTATACCTTATCGATCGGGTTAACTTAAACTTCAATTCGTACTGAAACTAAATAAACGCCGTCTGGTGACAATAATGGAATACACAATAAATTCCATACAAATTGACCTAAATGAACGTTAATGCAATCGAGTACGTTTACAAACTTGTACTAGGCCCTCTAAATCAATAGTATCCACTTCCGTATTGGAAAATTCATCAACTATAGCATCAATTGCCTTCCTAGGTTAATTATTAATGAGGCACCATCGTGATACGGACGGCCGTGCGTCAGTGGTAACAAAACTATTTAAAGCTGGCCTCCGCCTTCCGCATCCAGTCTCAGCCTGCTAATAAGGTCGCTGGTCCATCTAGCTAGGGGGCGTCCCACAACACGTTTGACTATACGCGATCTTTACTCTCGTCTGCTCCACCGGACATCAATCTTTCGACAAACTTGACCAGCCCACCAGCCACAGGCCACTTCAGCTTCCTTACTCTGCAAGCTATGTCGGTAACTCCGGTTCTTTTCTGGATAACTTCATTTCTGATTTTATCCTTCGAAGAAACTCTGAGCATAGCCTGCACAATAGAGTGCGTTCAGGGTGCTGTTCCGACTGCTATGCTTCTGCAGTGCGTCGGCGATGTATGCCGACGCGCGTGCTGACTGTTTTGACGCAGTATGGCGCAAGAAAGCTGCCTCGTTACTTCGCAGGTTGCGTGACAGTCCCAACATCATCCTGCACTCGATCGCCGCCCGGGCAGATAGTCCGCTTGGCGTGGGCGCGTGGGCGTTAACGGATCGAACAAGATTGTTTTAGTTGTTAAGTACTAACATAGACTAAGTAAGATTGTTACTAACACAATGGACCTCATTTGTAGCCTGAGCAAATAAATGATTATTATTATTACAGCGAGCTCAGCGACCTTGAAATTGTGGATTAGCCTGACTGTTAGAATGTAACTAATGATCTCCTCTCTATTGAAACCCCGTACTACGCTAGGCCAGCTCAAAGTCAAGTGTTGCCACTGAAGTGCGGCCGATTTTACCGTTTCGTTCAACTTCATGTAGTTAATTATTACCGAAAGAGGTATACCAACGTGGTTTAGATATTTATAGCATTTTCTCGTTACATTAAGTGGATTGAAGAAAATGGTTTTAGTACTAGATTCCCGATAAGCGCTTCAAAAACGGCCCGAAAAATAAGACCACAAATACTTTTGTGGTCTTATTTCAAATTAGTATGTTTTTAACCTTATTACTTGGACTATAGGTTTCATTTTAGAATAAATGACTGAAAATTAAAAAATAGAATGATTTTATTTTCAAGCGACATTTTAAATATATTTTGCAATGGTAATTCAACTTTATGTTTAAGCATTAAGGTTTATAATAAACTGAAGTTGTTAATATTATAAAACTTTTTTTCTAAGAAATGTAGATGTTTGCGTGTGTGCAAACGTGGCCACTTGAGCGACTGATTTTTGTTCCTGATCCTTAATCTAGTACTTTTATTGATCGAAGCTTATCGCTTCATAAATAAATAAAATAAAATAAATAAATATCCCTGGACATTTCACACAGCGCCATCTAGTCCCAAGCTAAGCAACCTAATGCTTGTGTTATGGTAACAAGATGGCTGATAAACTACTTATATACATTTTTTTTTTTGTAAATACATACATATTATAGATAGAAAAACACCCAGACTCAGAACAAATACATGTAGGACTTACAAATATTTGTTCTGTGCGGGAATCGAACCCGCGACACGCAGCGCAGCAGTCCGATCGCTCAGCCACTGCGCTAACCGTGTTGTAAATACCTAACAAACAAAACAACTGCTTTAAAAAAGTGACTACAATGTACGGAAAAGTTTGTGTGCGAGTCCGAGTCGCACTTAGCTGGTTTGTTTTAAGTTGGTTTTTGTTTTTGGCAGATGTTTTTATTTTTTTATTGTTGAGTTGTAGTACCCTACTCAAATACATAGTCCCACTACTTATTACTAACGATTACAACATAATCAACATAGATGAACTGGATAAGACTGGACTACTGGATTATTGATTTATCAGTTGTAAGTAATTCTGTCCATGGGTCGTCGCGTCATGCAGTTTTCAGTGAACGGATCAGGTAAACAGTAGCAATTGTTCAACAAAAACATACACTTCATTTTGACAATTCGTAACTTCACTTCCACAAGCCTAAAATATATCCTTTATTTTCCATAAAAAAATATAAACCAGAAAATTCCACAGAATTGTTGGAAATGCAGTCGAAAATAATACAGTGGGATAAAAGATCAAAAATTCTCTATAGTGCCGAGTTCAAAGGAGATTTGGACATGCGCTAGGCGGTGCTTGTGTCGACAATGGAGGATGGAGGGTGGCATATCAATATTTGAGCTTTCTCTGATCCACAGAGACCGAATGACCGAACGACTGAACGAGTGGTGGGTCTCAATGGACTCATTCAGTTTGTAATGAATGGGCTGTTTTATGTGTTTCGTATTGTATTTGACTTTGGCACGGAGGACTTTGGGCATTGGATTATTTCTTGTTTCAGGTGAAAAGTATTTTTGAGTCATTTGTTTCTGTTACAACTTTGTATAACCTACCAATTATATTTCTACTGTTGTTCAATACATTTATACATATATTATGGGGTTTATTGTTTATTGCGGTAGGTAGACCGACGACCTTGTGAAGGTCGCAGGAACTCATTGGATGCGAGAAGCATAGAACCAGTCGAAGTGGAGCTGCTAGGGGAAGCCTTTGTCCAGCAGTGCACGTCTTTCGGCTGAATGATAATAATAATAAAATAAATGTTTATTTGCACCTTCAAAACTAACATAGAAACAGGTTTACAATAAAATAGGCCAAAAGGTAGATTATTTTACATGTTAGAGTTGCTACTAATACCTAAGCTAAGATAACTTAATATCTTGTGATATAGGTATCAGCGCCCATCCCGTTGCTCGCCGTTCCGCCGTTCCCGCTGCTGGGACACAGGCCTCCTCTCGGTGAGAAGGAGTGGGCCGTAATCCACCACGCGGGCCCAGTGCGGGTTGGTAGATGTCACATGTCTTCGAATTTTTGGTTCTAGGACATGTCGGTTTCCTCACGATATTTTCCTTCACCGTTTAACTTTAAGCAACGCTTATGAATAGAAAGGGTAATAATATTAGATTTCCGAGTCTTTTTTATACACAAATAAGCACTATAGCTGAACCCAAAGGTTTCCAATTCGTTTTGAAGGTCATGTCACTATTCCAACGACGTCAGTGCATGCATGATGTCTTTGACTTTGACTTTCACTTTGACGTCTGTGTCTCTGACGTGTCTGAATCTGACGTGTGATAAATACCTACTTTCAGTGACAACCGACTTCCCAAAAAAACACAAGTTTCCTTAGTTTCGTAGTCGGTGGCTTTCGTTGTTTTGTGTGGTATTTTTTTTCTCTCGTAGTGTTTTTTTGGAAGTCGGTTATTTTCTCTAACACCAACTGTATTACATACTAAGTACCTACTTAGGTATATCCATTGCCAACGAGATGGAGTCAGCTCTATTTCTTCTTGTTAATTGTTAAACAAATATTAGCATATTAATTATAACAAGTGTAGTAGCATAAGATAATATTTTTATCGCAGTAGCATTCATAAATTTACACCAGTTTACTTTATCTAAAGCGTTTATAAGGCCGTGTGGAGCTAATTAAAATAAATATGGTCGTGTTTTTAGTTCGACAAGTAAGTGAAAACATTGAATTGTTTAAGTGTGGTTTTTGACTAGAATAGGATTCGCTGCTAGTGGAATAGCGATTCCAGCGCACTGACCACGTGGTTGTATATACAAAGTTGATACGACAGAGGGGCTTTCCTTTAAACTGCCTATTCTAGGTACCATTTTCAGGCTCTGTACCAAAAATCAATTAAATAGGAGCAGTAGTTTAGTCGCAAATGATTTTTTTAGTTTTTGCACCGTTTGAACATGATGTATCTTTCCTAACAGCTGATTATGTCTAAGCATAGGTCATGCATCTTACAACGATAAAGACGTTAAAATTTATTTGCAAAGGGTGGGTGCGTTTTATTCTGATTTGTAAGCCATTTAGTTTGTTTGAAAAAAATATTTTCTCATTTTTGGTGCTTTTTATTTTTATGTCGTATCGAATTAATACTAAACACGTATGTCATATCAAATCTGTATGTGGACCTAATGGCGCAGGATTTACCAGAAGTGGTTTTCGTATTAGTGGTTCAGTAGTTTCAGTTTCATCAGGATTGTGCCGAAATAGTTCGTCGTGGACGTAGTATGACAGCGGCTCCTCTGACACCGTCTCGTCATCAGAAGACAGCCGCCTCGCAACCATCGATGCGACGCTCAGCTTGAGTAACTGCCACTCAGCTCACCGTTTTTGTAATTCCAGTAACTTCGTAACAAAACGAGGCGGCGCCACTTGCTGCGTTGTCATACCTATCATCAGCTGGTCTACCAAAGTAGGCGATTATGGCAAAGTCCCCAACAATGTGTCTCAAAACGGTGGAGGAAAACATCTCTCCAGGAAACCAGCATGTCCTAGAACCAAAAATTCGAAGACATGTGACATCTACCAACCCGCACTGGACCCGCATGGTGGATTACGGCCTACTCCCTCTCACTGAGAGGAGGCTTGCGTCCCAGCAGCTTAACCTGTTTGACCCATCCGTGCGGCTATTATTATTTAGCCACGAGGCCCTCCTGATACTTCTCTTCTATGAATGATTTTAATATTCCCTGGCGTATGCAGACAGCAAAGATACTACAAATTCGGGTTTTCTTAAAAAAAAATATCATTTTCGAAGAATGCCTAGTAAGACATCTAAAATTCGCTGAACAATTTGAAAATGTAGGTCTTGTACTAACGAACCGATCGGACTCAAAGAGTATTCGACAAAGACGGTCCGAACTGTGAGCCTTTGTACATTCTAATCTCCTTCGCTGATTGGGAACTGGGTGAATGCGGCGGCGGAGAAGTTTCTGCTCTCTCTGAATTCAAGGGTACAGGGTTCATTTCAATTTCATTGCAATACTCGTGCTCATGGCTAAGTAATAACAGCCGTATGATCGATCGATCAGGTTAAGCTACGCTTGCCGCGATCGGTCTGTGGATGGGTGACCATCTTTACATACCGAGACCCCTGCGTGCCTCGGAAAGCACGCTAAGCTGGTCACGGCTGTTATTCGTGGATCTTTGGCAGTCGTTACAGGTCGTCAGAATCCCAAAATTATATTACCCAGTAATTGGGTTGTGGAGGATAGATAAGCAATCACTCCAAGTAAAATACTGGTATTCAGCTGCATCCGGTTAGACTGGAAAATGACCCCAACATAGTTGGGAAAAGGCTTGGCAGATGATGACTTAATGTGTGCTTTATAAAAAAAACCTGTTGATTTAGGAAGGCATGCAGAAGATAACATGGTACATTAATGTTGGTTTAGATTAAATAATGCGATTAAATAATAAGAGACATACATTAAAATGATCACCATCTTTCAAATTTTCAGTGGTGTGTGATGGTTCCTCTGATCTTGCACCACCTGGCCATCGGATTCGTGCTGTCCTACCCCGCGGTCCTAACACCAGCCATCACAGGCTATGACGCCAGTAATGGGACTGAAGTGCACGCTCCTAAAGGAGAAGCCTCTTGGATAGGTTAGTATCAAGGTCATCTACATGACATTAGTATTTTTTTTGTTTTTCCTAAGTTAAAAATATAAGTCAAACAAACACAAACATAATATCACTGCAGTTACCCCAAAGGGAAAGGCAGTTTCTCCACCGCCACGTTCGCAATGAGACGTCAACAAGAACGAGATGACGGTGACGAGGCAGCGATACATACATTTACAATGGCCGTGTGTACACCGCACGCCGTCACCGGTACGTCACATTTGGTTCGAAATATCTCGGTTCTCGTTGACGTCCCGTTGACGCTGGTGGCCACCCACCAGCGTCAACGGGACGTCAACGAGAACCGAGATATTCCACACACACTATGTAAAAAGTGACCACGCGACGGGGCTCGGGAAACATAGCCAAAAGCCATGTGCGGAAACGCGTTATTATTGAATTTGTATGTACTAATCTCGTATGGAGGCGCGTGTCCCGCGCATCAGCGTACCGCGTAGTAGTGTGAGATCCGCCTAAGGGCTAAGCAAAATAGTTCCCCAAAAAAGAAATTGTAGTAAGTTTACGATGAAGAAACGAAACGAAAGATGAAAGAAAGAGGTCACCTAATTTTGTGATCGCCATTTTCAATAAACTAACTCATCTTATAGCAGTCCACTTCTGCACATAGGCATCTACCAAGTTGTACCACATCCCCCGGTTCTTCGCTTGCCGTATCCAGTCTACCCATAAGACACCATATAGCGTTTAACTGAAATGTGTGTTTATATTTAATGTTGTACGGGTCATCAAACTGAACCATTTTCTCCATGAGATCGCGATTACGATGTTGCTCCCATGGTGAAAATTTGTTCCGTTTGATGGTCTTTACCACATCCTTAATTATGACCACACCTGTCTGATACACGCTGTATATCATGCTGATTGCCATATTATACAAAATTAAATTCATGTATTTTTATATTTTATTATTTACAGCGGCAGCCTACAGTTTGACAGGTGGAATAGGCTTCCTCATCCTCCCACCATTAATGCAAGTCTATGGACGAAGATTCATCAACGCCATCATGAACATCCTTATCTTCCTCGGATGGATTATCATCGCTCTGTCTCCTAATGTTCCTACTCTCATAGCTGGGAGAGCAATCCAGGGCCTTTCCTTTGGAGGTTTGTACATTTGCAGTATTTTGGCAGGAGAATACAGCCATCCAAAACGTAGAGGATTCTTCATCATCTTCAAGATTACGGCAACCAGCATCGGTGAGCTAATCTGCCATGGACTTGGCTTCACCTTGTCCTGGAGACAAATGGCTTGGCTAGCATCCATTCCACCTGCCTTAGCTGCATTAGGGACCATAGTCTGGCCAGAAAGCCCATCCTGGCTGGCTTACAAAGGCCGTTTTGATGAATGCGTGAAGTCATTCGAGTGGATAAGAGGAAAAGATATAGAATCAAAAAGAGAAGTCAAGGAGTTGATAACATTACAACAGGAGTTGAGAAATATGAAGAGATTGAAGAAGTCGGGGTTATTGATCAGGAACCTGCAAGCAATGAAGACTAAAGAGTTCTTCAAACCATTCACAGTAGTATTAATGCTTATAATTTTGACCCAGGTATGCGGAAGACATTATCTGTTAGCGTATGTAGTGCAAATAATGATTTCATTGACAGGGGACCAATCCAAAGCCTTTTACTATACGATAGGACTGGATGTAATGAAAATCGTAGCGATACTGACATCAAGTTATATTGTTAGGATATTTAAAAGACGTGCTTTGTTGTTACAGACGGGAATCTTAACATGCATACTGCTAAGTTTAGTTTGTATCTTTCACTTATTAGTTCACAAAGAAATTATAAATATTACTTGGTTAACACCTCTGCTATTAATACTATACAACATTATATGTTATATTGGTGTTATACCGGTATCCATGGTGTTGAAAGGAGAATTATTTCCACTAGAATACAAAGGTTTAGGAACCAGTGTTTTGGGTATATTTTACTCTATATCAAGCATGGCTTTAATGAAATCAACGCCAGTAATGCTAGATGCTTTAGATACTCATGGGACATTTGCAGTATACTTGGTTATTGCAGTTGCTTCGTTGGTATGTTTGTACTATATTTTACCAGAAACGAAAGACAGGACACTGCAGGATATTGAGCTTGAGTTTATGGATATCAAGTTGCCTAACGATGATAATGGTTTTGAGATGAGTTCAGTGGTTAATCGTAATTTGTTGGTTAGTAAGTAAATAATTTTTGTTCGTGATTTCAGCTAAGAAAAATATCGGCCATAAGTAGTGCAGATTGAAAAATGGAGGGATGTAAATTTACTATTTGTTAATAGACGTTGATGTGGTTAGTTTAATGGAACATTAAATAGTATGTAAGTGAAGAATTTGTATTATTAAGGGAATCAACTTTCTAGTCAAAATTTTGTTTGGAGTACGTGTTGTGTTGGGTTGCCTCCTTGGTCTAGTGGTCGCAAGCGCTATTGCTGAGCATGAGGTCCTGGGATCGATTCCCAGGTCGGTCAGTGTTATTGGGTATTCAGGAATTTTTCAACAGCAGCCCGAAGTCTGGATTCGTGTCCGGTTGATGGCAATAGCCTCCTCTATTACATGGCACTTAAACATAACTGGCGAAATATGGGTGTACTAGGTAAAGATTCTGCCTAACCCTTCGGTAAAGATTGGCGTGATGTTATGTTACTTTGTGTTTATGTCATGGACAAATAAACTTAATTGATTATACAAAAATGACTGCGCTGAACCTGACGTTTTCTCATTTCATAGGAAAAATCTGACTTAAAAACCTTTCTGACTAAAAATAATATTGTTTTATGCTACATTTATATTGTGTTGAACACTGTTGAAATGATTGCAATTTAGTGTTATTTTATTATTTATTTATTATTTTATTGTCTTTTGGTGGCTTACAGCTATCAAATACAGAAGTAGTAGTGAGGTAATTGACGACAAGCTATTTACATGCCTCCAAATCAAATGTAAAAAAAAATTAAAAAATGAATGTCAAATGTGTGTGTGGGTTCAAATTTAATTGTAAACTAGTTCTGTCCACGACTTAGTCCGCGTGAAATTTCTTGCTCCCCGACCCACCCCGTCGCGTCGCATCGCATCGCCTGTCCGCGCTATTAATTCGTTTTCTCTCAGCGTTATTTCTGACTTTTTTTCTTTTTACTCTGCTCCTAAGGGTAGAGTTGTGTTAAATAGCATATAGCCTTTCTCAAGAATTGGGCTATCAAATGCAAAGATTTTTTTTAATCATACTGGTAGCGAAAGAGAGATAGAGAGAGAGACTAGCGCGTTCAAACAAAAAAACTCTTCAGCTCTATAGACTAAACAAATTGTGTTAGACAGTTAGTATTTTCTGTTGTTGAAATGACTGCAATTGAGTGTTCAAATTTATATGTAAATGTGAAATTGCTTTGTATTTATTGTGAAATAAACGAGCTTATTATTCCCGTATATCGAAATAACGATGGCGTTATAACGTTATTTTTCTAATGTTATAACAATCATCTGCGTAGCCTATTCCCAACTATGTTGGGGTCGGCTTCCAGTCTAACCCAGTTACTGGATAGTACGATACCCCTTGGTAAGACTGGTTGTCAGACTTTCGGGCTACTGACGACCCGTAACGACTGTCAAAGATCCACGAATGACAGCCGGGACCAACGGCTTAACGTGCTCTCCGAGACACGGAGGGGTCTTGGTATGTATAGATGGTCACTCATCCACGGACCAATTCTGGCAAGCGTAGCTGTATGCTGTTAAAGCCGATAATAGTTATATCCCTAGGGACATAGCTATGTACTTTAATATAGTTATATGAAAGCGGTTCATAACTCTCTTACTGCGACATATACAAGCTTCTATGGCCATGTGATGAAGTTTCCAGCAATAATTATCCGAAACTAAATAAAACTCTATAGAAATCAGACACCTTAATACGTTGTCCGCTGGAAGGGCCTACAAGACCCTCAGACTGGGATAACGAAGGGGTGTTGGGATCCGGCAGCACAATTAAGGGTTATTTAGCCTCACGACATTTGATATCTTTGCTTGAACTGGGCCATTTATAAATTATAGTTGAAGACATGTATTTAAGCATAGGTCTTGTTTTAAGATTTAATTTGACCCGCGGGGTAATTGCGTAATATGCTAACAGTAGCAATGTCTTTCAATTTGGCAGTTCAACAAATTGCACCTAAACTTAATATTGCTAAACATTGCTCTAAATACCAAGCAGTAGAATTCTGACTGAAGTTCATTGATTTACAAAGGTACTCTATTCAAAACTAGACTTAAAGCATTCCTGTTGAATAAATCTGTGTGCCTGTGTTTGTGTCTGTGTGTGATATCTGTGTGTGTGGGGGAGGGGGGGGGGGGTGTATATCTGGGTGTGTTATCTATATTCTAAATCTGAATTGGTGACAAATGATGGTAAATAGTTATTATATTTAGTAATTTACCTTCTTGGTAAAAAGTGATAATCCTCTAGGCATAAAAGGCGTGACAGCTTTATGTATCCTATCGTAAAAAACGGCTATAATTATTTATGATGCCCAAACCTAAGTAAAACTAAACAATTAAAAGTAATAACGACTACGTTAGTAAAATTAAGAGAAAATAATTAAAAGAAAGTCGTACAAGAAGAAGCTTGATTCGAGACATTATAATTGAATTAAAGTTAAGAAGTAAAGTCTAATATTGTTAAAAAGTTTAATATTTAATTAATGAAATAATTATTGATCGTCTCAATGGAGGCGTTTCTATTAAAAGTTTTGTTTCGAGTGTTGATTGTAGTTTTAATTATTTTATTATGTCGGTAATTTTGTTATTATAATCTATATATATACATATAATAAAATTGTAGAAAAGTGGTGTCTGTACAATGGAAATATATTAAAAAAAAGTAGCAGGGGTTGTTGTTATATCGATACCGAACCCGAAATTGTAATTAATTTTTTTTTTGTCTGTTTGTCTGTTTGTCTGTTTGTTTGTGCACGCTAATATCAGAAACGGCCTATTTGATTTATATGCGGTTTTCACTAATATATTGTAGTAAGCTTCACTTAACAGTTAGTGTTTATTTCATGTCAATCGGTTCATAAATAAAAAAGTTATGTCAATTTAAAGAATCACGGCGAACATTTGTTAAGGTATTCTATCAGAGTACGTACAGGCCTCGCGCCTGTGCGTCTATGGCTATATAAAGCGCGCAGAGAGCAGCGCCGCTGCTCCCCATCAGAGCAGGAGTCCCTCAGGGCTCCGTACTCGCCCCTCTCTTATTTACGCTGTTCACTAGCGACATCCCTAAAGATGCTAAGTCCCAATTGGCTCTGTGCGCAGACGACACAGCCATCTATTACACTGGTCGCAGCCATATCCAACTACGACTTCGTCTCCAAACCGCAGTCAATAAGTTGGCTGCTTGGTTCAGGAAATGGCGAATCGAAGTCAACACCGATAAGAGTCAAGCGGTGCTCTATTCGAGACCCAGACGACAACCCACCCCCCTCCACCAATCACCATGTTCGGCAAGCCGATCCCTTGGGAAAAGCGAGCCAAATACCTTTGTTTTATTCTTCTCCTTCTCCTCACCTTCTCAGAGCACATAAAGACGGTCCGTTCGCGCGCCTCTTTCGCTCTAGGCTGCCTTCATTCCGTCCTCAATGAACGCAGCAAGCTGTCACTCAAGTGCAAAAAGCGCCTGTACACAGCATGCATCCGTCCCATAATGACTTACGCTTGCGTAGTCTTCGCTCACGCAAAGCCCCGTCACATCCATAGGATGCAAACCCTGCAGAACCGATTTTTCCGCAAGGCCACAAATTCCCCTTGGTTCGTTAGCAATGAGATCCTCCATGTTGATCTCAAGATCCCCACTATCCAGCAGTTCATGAAACGCCTCTCCAAGCGTTTCTTTGCCACAGCCGCTAATCACCCCAACCCTCTGGTGGTCGCGGCCGCCAACTACACCCCCTCCAAACTCAGTAAAATTCGCCGTCCAAGGCATGTTCTCGACGACCCCGATGACCCCATAACCCTCCTCCAGGAGAGCGATAGGGCAACCAGTACAGTATACAAACACAAATTACCGACATTCCGACCTCACCGCCGAGGTCACTCGCGACGCCCCCAAGTAAATTCTCCCCCCTGACCCTTGCCCGCTGAAGTGCCAGCCCGCGTCGTAGCTGAGCCTGTAGCTTTAAATTCCCCGACTGAGACCTCTGAGTTTGTTTCGGCCTTTCCTCTCAGAGATAGTCCTAGGAAACGCCGCGCTCATCAAAGCATTAATACTACTAATTCGATCCAGCCTGTCCCCTTGCTGCCCTCTCCCAGCGACGCCCTAAGCCAAGGTTCGTACCCCACAGGGGGTGCCTTTAGCGTGCAGTCGCTTAGTCTAAGTCGCTTAGTTTATTCTAGATATAGCCCTGGCTGGAGGCTTTAAGAATTCCTTAGGCAACCACAGGATAGTCCGGTTAAGTAGTCACGGCCTCTCAAGGAAAAAAAAACTGACTGCATATTTCATTTATTTATATTTTAGGGTTTGTAGGTTAAGTTCTTTTTCTTAATTTTCTTTAAAATAATTGTTTACGATAGTACGTGTTTACTAAATAACTGTGTGTTAAGTAGTAAGTACTATTTTATTGTAAGAATGCCTCGAAGAAGATCCAACCTCTCCCAATGTAGCAAAAATGCTAAAAGGATGAGATTAGTTCGATCACAGGAATCTGAAGAAGGTCGTGAGGCAAGGCTTTCTGCAACTCGGGAACATCAGGCTAGGTTTCGTGCTGCAGAAACTTCGACTCAGCGAGAATCTCGACTGAGTTCAAATCGTTCTCGAATGATGACAACTCGAAATAGGGAAAACGGGGAACAACGAAAGGCACGTTTATCTGTCGATCGCGAAGCTCACGCGCTATCGCGTGAGTCTGAGACTTCTGCGAACCCCTAATGATTCTTAGAAATTTAAGCCCCCCAAAACTTTGCAATGGTACCAGGTTAAAAGTGACCAATTTACAACGAAATCTGATAGAAGCAGAGATTTTAACAGGGTGTGGAAAAGGTGAAAGTGTTTTCATTCCTCAGATTCCTCTCATTCCAAACAATTTTCCATTTAGTTTTAAACGAGTCCAGTTTCCAGTCAGCCTATGTTTTGCGATGACAATTAATAAAGCAGATCTAAGTATCAGCTGTTTCTCGCACGGTCAGTTGTATGTGGTTCTGTCACGAGTTAGCAATCCTAGGAGCCTGTATGCTTTCATCCCCGATGGCCATACGTCAAATATCGTATACAGAGAAGCATTACTGTAAAGTAAATTTTTTGCTACCCAAATGACGGTATATGTAATTCAAAATATGCTGCCCGAAAAGTCACTATTCCACGCGGACGAAGTCGCGGGCACAGCTAGTGAAATATAAAATTTTATATTTTTTAGTACGGACTCTTTTAACGTGCACGTCTTTCTACATCGTTCTCGCATGTATAAAAGTGTGTCGCAAGTAAAAAAAATATCATTTAAAAGAGTGCCCTCAGTTTTTTGCCCGTTCTTCTCTATAGGTACCTACCTACTACGCTTTGGTATGGGCAACAGCTTCTTCATCTTTCTGACTGACCGACCCTATAATTGGTGTAGGTATGTGGTGTTGGTAAAGTGCCTATAATTTTATTTGGAATTTTTATGCTCTGAGTTTGAGTTTGAATTTAAAGTGGAACTTAAAAACTAATGAAAATTAACTTTGGCATACTTTTCGTATCATAAAGTAGAATAAAAAAATATTTCTTAGCTGTCAGCTGTCGTCCATTTTTTTAAGGCTTTGTGGATTCTTAGTCGGACATCAAAGTAGGTTTAACTCCTGATGTTTTAACTTTTTAAACTCTTTTGCTTGATTATTTGTTTTAAAAATGAAATTTCTTAGACAGCGATTTGATAATAATTGAACGAGAGCGAAGAGCGAAATTTCAAGGATGCGTCACGTTTAGGCACGTTTTGAAGAAAGATATTTATAATATATATCTATCTCTGTCTCTCACACTAAATCTCTCTTATTCTTTATTTTTTAAGAAGTTTCAATCCTATCACGTGCAGTACTGTTGCTGCACGGGGGTATTGCCCAGTGACTGGGCTGTGGAGGTCAGATAGGCAGTCAATCTATATAAAATGCTGACAAGCTGCATCTGATTATACTGGAAGCCAATCCCAACATATCTGGGAAAAGGTTAGGTAGGTGATGATGAATAATATAATAATATATAATATAATATCCCTGGACATTTCACACAGCGCTATCTAGTCCCAAGCTAAGCAACCTAATGCTTGTGTTATGGTAACAAGATGGCTGATAAACTACTTATATAGGTACATTTTTTTTTTTTGTATAAACATACATAGTAAGTAGGGTGTTTTTTTTTCTAAAGCTCGTTTGGAGTGAACTCTGACTCGACTATCCTATGAGGATTTGTGGGTTTACAAATACTGAATAAGTCAACAGTACAAACAATCTAACAAATAATGCAACTACAGAGATCTACTTATAAAACCTAAAATTCTTGTGGTGTTCAAAACAACACTAAATTAAAGAAGAAACAGTAAAGTTTATTGTTCCAAATGATTCTAGAATTTTATGATCATTTTCATTGAAAATGTAAAGTGAATTACCGTCTCGAGTTAAATGTTAATGATACCTACTCGTTAACAAGTTGGTCTGCCGCAATCAAGGGCTTTGTAGGGTTTCCAATTGTAGAATTCTGAATAATAATTTTGAATAAGCAACTTTTTTTCAGGCTTTTATACCCGTTTTCACTAACTTTCTTAAATGAGGCCGGGAGAGGACGCCCTGGAAGACATATTTATAGTGACTTTATTGGTGATGTTCTTAAGAAAGGTCAGGTGTGTAATACTGCGACGGGGCCCCATAGGGCCGAAGCCTGCCAGGGTAGCGGGAACATCCGAAAGGGTTACCGCTGCCCTGGAACATAAAGGGCTAAGGAAGGAACACGAGTGGGTTTTAGTCAGTAAGAGTCTGACACTCCCTTCTGCTCCACCCAGAGCGGGAGGAGTCATTTGATGATTTCCCATCCTCAAAAAAAAAAAGGTGTGTATTACTCGCAACCGGCGTGGGTGTATGACCCGCAGGGTAATTGCGTAACACACTGTGAGTAGCAATGGGATTAATTTTGACAGATCAACAATATTCATTGCGTTACTTATTTACGTTGTTAAGCAGACCATTTTTTCAAACCTATGAAGTTATGGATTAGCAATATCCTTCAAAATGATTCAGATTGAGATGAATTACGTGTTACGCAATTAGGGTGCAGGGGGCCAATTCTCGTCATTAAAAACGTTCAAAATTGTGTCGCGATCTCACCTTACCGACCATTAATCGCTATCTCACCTAAGCGACCATTAATCGCAATCTCACCTTAGCGACCATTAATCGCAATCTCACTTTAGCGACCATTAATCACAATCTCACCTTAGCGACCATTAATCGCAATCTCACCTTAGCGACCATTAATGTCAAAAAGAGGTATTTTTGACAGACTGAGACTGAGATGACAAGAATTCAAATCAAATACAAAATATTTATTTGCTAGAATATGGTACATAAGGTGTTACCGTAAATTTGTTTCAACATAAATCCTGCCATAACAATGGCATGCAAATTATTCTAACTTACAAATTACAGATTCTATTGATTTGTCTTCTAAATTTTCCTTAATCATATAATATATTTTAAATAATAATAGATTGAAAAGTATTTTTTCAAAACTGTTTGGTAAAAGATCGGTAAAAGAATAATAATCAACATGCAGTATACATTTTTCTTAAATATTTTAGTTTACTCCTCTGATGTATGAACATAAACCAAGCAAATTAAACAACGGTTAATGAAAACAAGACGTTATACAGGGTATGAAACAAAAGAAAACAGATTTTCTCAAATCATAATTCAAGTAACAATACCAGTGGTCGTTAAACCCAATAAAGAATCATCAAATCTTTCTTGTTTTTATTTTATTGTGTTTAGACACAATCATGTTTATACCGATCACGACCACGGAGTTTCGCTAGCTAATTCAATTTGTCCCTGTACACACATTTTCACAAAAACAAACGTCCATCTATCCCCATAAATAAACAGTAGATCCCAAATAAAAAAATAAATAGTAGATCCTAAATAAAAGCGCCTTTCAATCAAAAGATATCTACAAATGCCCCCGGCCTCTAAGAAAAGATTAAGAACAAAAGAAACTTGAATGATCTGGTTCCCTATCTATTTGCATAAAATTTGTAAGACCTAATATAACTTAGCATACTTTTGTTTGTCGTAATTATATTTTCGCATAACATTATAGCATAACAGCTTACGCATAATTTTTTCAAGCATAATTTCTCTAATCATAATAATGATTAAGCATAGCGTGCTCTAGCATAAATTTATTTACGTATAATGATATTAAAATATATTTTTTATAGGCATAACTAATAAGCATAATAATTATCTCCTAAAATAGACAAACATACACATTTTTATGCAATATTGCTCTAATGAAATTTGTAGGCACTTTACATTGTAGGTAGAATTTTTTTATTTTCTAAGTGGACGGTGGTGTCATAAAACTATTGTGTCACTAAGTGTATTATTGCAAAGTTGTAATTTAATCCTATAAAAAAAAAAACAAAATTCTGTAATGAATAAGTAAATATCAGGACACATCATACTGTTATAACCTCATCTAACCCAAACCACAACCCACAACACCAACAATAGAGGGGATCTGGTCACTGTTCTAACCACAGAACAGATAAAAGAGGTTAGAAGGGCCTTGTGGGCGGGGCAGGCGCGCCGCAATGTTGATCAGACGCTCAAAGTCAACCGAAATGTGAATCACCGCTCAACAATCGCGCTCTTGTTGTGACAGCGTTCGAAACTCCGCGGAAAAATAGAATTATGCCGTCTTGCGCTATTATAACGTGTCGGAAAAGAAGTCAGGAATGTAATGTGGCCCAAGGAGGGATTTCTTATCACCGGTAAGTCCAAAAACCTTAAAATACGAGTGATATTTGTAATTATTGCAAAAGTATTATGAAGTTTGTAGACAAAAACGATAAAATCGCATTCAGATGCAAAATTATACATTGCTTGCAATACATGGGTACGATGTTGTACGACGTGAGCGGTCGCGCAATGTATTGCGTTCACTGCGAACGTCGCGTGTGTCGAGCCAAAGCATCTATTCAGGGAAATCTATGCGCATCGATAGTGTTGTACCAAATTGTAAACAATGTCGATATTAAGTATGTGTATTATACGAATGATTATTTTCAGTAATATTACAATTAATACAACTTCGTTTTTATTAACACTAATTTTACTATTGTATAATGTGGATTATTATTATTAATTTAGTTTCTTAGTTGGTTTTTCGTCTAAAATTTGGTTTGAGGTTTACTAACCTCAAACCAAATTATGGAAAACTAAAAAAAATTTTTCATCGTAAACATTAGTTTATTTTTTTTTAGTTTTCCAAGAGATCCAGGTACAAGAAAACTGTGGATTGAGGCAACTAGTAGCATTCAATGGATACCTACTAAATGTAGCACAATTTGTTCGCAACATTTTGTAGAAAATGATTATGTAACAAAACAGTCAGGGAATTGACAGATTGAGACAGATCAGACTGTGAACATTTTTAAAATAAAGAGAATTGCTCCTCTTAATTAATCCTCATCCAAATAAATACGTTACTCATCACAAGTATTTAATTTTGAACAAAATTGTCCTTGATTGGATTTTGGATTTCAATGAATTTTTATAGTAGTTTATTCCCACAAAACGGCACTGGAATGCATACTTCGAAGACACGAACATCGGAGCCGTCGGTGCGCTATCTTCGACGTAGACACCATGGCTTGTCTGCGCGAAGTGGCGCAACTCTGTGCCACTTAGCGCATGAATATCTTAGGAGATATCATGGTTTTAAAATAACTCCGCAAGGCGGCCGGTCATTAGCTTACTATAGTAATGTACTAAGTGATAATCGTAAGTAATACTCTTATAGTAATGGAATATATTATTTTAGTAGGCTTTTACCTCAAATTAATTATGACGTAAAACAGAGCTGCAACTAGCATAAAACGAAAGAAAATTTAAATTTCACGGCTGTATCGGATGTTCCCCCTTAGATTGACTTTGATTTAATTTTATTTATATGTAATTTGGATGTCCACATTATTCGTACCGTACCCGCAACTTAAAAAAATTCAAAACTTTAATTAACAAAATTACAGTAATTTTATCGATATGATTAATCGACCTTTCGGTCGCCGTAACTATTTGCTTTTACAAGTGTGTGAGTGTACGTCCAGAGCAGTATTTGCGTTAGTGTGACAACCAATAGCAAACACGCGATCTAAGTGGATGTGATTTATTTGTGTGCGTAATGCGCGTACGTATGATGTCTTGCTTGTAGTGGAGAGACAGGAGTAGGAGACATGCGGCGACACGCGTTTTAATACAAATCAGGAACTATTTCCTTTCTAACCTCTTTTATCTGTTCTGTGGTTCTAACCTTACCTAACCCATATGATTCAATAACAGTAGTAAATATCAGAAAACATCATACCTACCTAATAATTGATGCCTAAATACTATGCGAATCATTAAATTTGCGAATTAAATTTATGTCAAAACAAATTAGCCTTCAAGATAATGATACCAATATAAACTGTGTGCCAAAAAAAAAATATGGCTAAGTATTATTATGGCAAAACAAATTATACCAAAATCGTTATGCCAAAGTATATTAGGAAAAAGAATATTATGCGAAAAGAAGGGATCCCGATTGATCTTACCTTTTATTTCGCCAATCATAAATTCAAATCGCAGGGTCTTTACTAAATCCGCAATAAAATATTAGATGGTGAACCTCTAATTTCCCCAAAGAGTCTACCGACTCTATTTGGTTTAATAAAGAAATTGGGTATTATAAAATTCTTATACTTGTTATATCAATACTTATGATTACAGTAAATGCCAATCGTTTCTCCACACCACTCGCAGATGTAAAATAAATAACGGTAAAAAAAAATGTTTTACAAGAACCGGCGAGTACACGTTATTAAGGTATGTTAAACATTGAAAAAAATATATATATATTTGGTGCTTGTCTACGAATAATAAACCGAAATGAAATTGCCGATTTTTGATACTAGCTACTTTGAAGATCTTTCATTCTATTTCGAATTCCGACTTCAAATTAATTTCATAATACAGCATGACTTTTTGTTTTTTAAAATCAGTTATTCAGTTGTTTTCCCGCCGTTCGATATTTTTTTATATCGTTGTTTCTGTAGCCATGGAAAATACAAATTGCGCGCTAATTTCTAATACGAGTTCCGTCATGACACCAACGTAACACAAACAGCAATCAATATTAACGACGTGTATAGAGATGGCACTGCATGTGAACGGATACTAATATACTATACTAATATAATGGAAAAATCGCTATAAGCAGAAAGAAAGAAAATAAATTAAAAATGTTTTGCAGTCAAAAGACAAGTGACAAGTGGGTTAGCAATGGTAACCTCTCGCCTAGCCTAATCAGCCTTAAAGTTGTTATGCTACTATACTGTTAGGCGAGAATTTGCTGGGACACAGGCCTCCGAAAGGAGAGGGAGCGGGTCGTAATCTACAACGCGGGCCCAGTGCGGGTTGGTAGATATGCCACATGTCTTCGAATTTTTGGTTCTAGGACATGCCGGTTTCCTCACAATCTTTTCCTTCACAGTTTTGAGAGCAGTGGTGATGAAATAATTTACACAAAGTAAACCTAACAGGGTGCTCCAGCTTTACTTTGTGTAAATTATGTCAGGATGCCTTCCAGGGTTCGAACTTACGATCTACAACAGTGTAAGCCGCGGCCGTTAGCACTGGGCCACAAACTGCTCACTCGACTCTGCAATCTTTATTGAACCATCATCTGCCTAGCCTTTTCCCAACTATGTTGGGGTCGGCTTCCAGTCTAACCGGATGCAGCTGAATACCAGTATTTTACATGGAGCGATTGCCTATCTGACCTCCACAACCCAGTTACTGGGTAATACGATACCCCTTGGTATGACTGGTTGTCAGACTTTCGGGCTTCTGACTACCCGTAACGACTGTCAAAGATCCACGAATGACAGCCGGGACCAACGGCTTAACGTGCTTTCCGAGGCACGGAGGGGTCTCGGTATGTAAAGATGGTCACCCATCCACAGACCAACCGCGGCAAGCATAGCTTAACCTGACCGATCGACCTGTGCGGCTGTTATTATTAAGCCACGGGCCCCTCCAATCTTTATTGAATACGATTCAAATATATCCCTTACAAACAAGCAAAGAAAACAACGTTCATCACAAAGATCCACCTAAAAATAAACGCACCGCTCCGAGGGCCTCCAAATTTTAAGAAACGTAACAATAAACCCGAGCCCTTATACTTTTCCGCTCCGAGAAACTTTTCTTTTGTGTACTGAACACATTTGGAGAAACTCAAAAGATATTTACGTATAAAAAACTCATATTAAAGTACGTAACGGCATCCTTAGGTCACATAACGGTAAGGGTCTTGACAGATCTGCGATTTGTCGTGGCTTTTTGACCCTCTTACGACTACACGACATACTTACTGTTAGCCTGTATTATCTCAATGCTGGGGAAAAGCCTCTCCCTATGACTTCCAGCTCTTTCGATCCAGGGGGCCTACTCCGAAGTGCAAAGTGCGAATGTTCGGATTGGACCGACACATGGCCGAACCGAATATTATTGAAAAATGCGAAAAAAGTTCGGATCGGCTCAGTTGGGTCGGGACCATAGTCAATATTCGAAAGAGTGTAGGAGTGTAGGATCGCGACCGACCGAACCAAATAGTAACTTCGTAGCAGGAAACGGCCGAACATTCGGCCGATACTACTTCGGAGTACATCCCCTGGGCTAAAGTGAACCACTGGTCGATAGTCCAGCTCGTGTCGCCATCTTCTACGGGGTCTGCCGCGACGCTTTCTAGCTGTGTCAGGGCTCCGACGACATACTTAATTGGATAATTATTATTTATGCTTTTCTAATTAATTTCGTTTATAGTTTTTGTCACGTTATTTTATGTACAGACGCCAAGCACAAGCAAGCTACTACAATCTGTCAAAATTATTTAATAGATTTTCCACTTTATCGCTAAAGTATTAAGGTTCAAGGTTGATTGGGAAAATTTGACAGTTTCGGGTAGTCTTTTCTTCGCATAGGTGTCCAAAGAGAGCAAAAGCATCCTTTTGGACAACAAGAACACCATCAATTTTAAACCGTTTTTCATAAATTGTTGCTTTCACAAGCATGTTGGTCATATTACCAAGTAACTGTGTTGTGGAGGTCAGATAGGCAGTCACTTCACGTAACCTACTGGTATTCAGGTGTATCCGGATAGACTGGAAGCCGACCCAAAAATAGTTGGGAAACTAGGCGATGATGTTGGCTTTCATAATTTTAAGTGATAACAAGTTTTCAGCATTATTAGGATATACAAGGAATCTTGCAGTTAGCCTAGGACGAACCAGCAGAATGTTTGCAGCAATGAAAACAAAAAACTGTTGCGACAAAAAATCGCACTTATCTTAACTAAAATCGTCCATCCATCCCCACCCTTCCACCAGCTGTCGAGGCAACCTTTTTGCTTGAGTTATGAATGGTACAAACATTGTGTGTAGGAGATCACCCTGTGTTGTGTATTACACGGCTCAAATGATGCCCATAATAGCTCCGGAGTAATCTTCGGACAAATAAAGTATCCCCGGATGGACGTAAGATGGGCCTAGTTTATTATATAAGGAATTTGTGGAGTTTTTACGCTTAAGTCATTATGTATACACAATACGCTTGCATTTCCCAAATGGGTACGCAGACGTCCATTCTCAAGGAATACGCTTGATGTGGGATGTAGGTACTTTTAGGCCTTCGCTGTCCAGCGGTGAAACACACTAACAATGGCAATACCTTTCATTGTGACAGTTCAACACTATTCATTGCGTTGTTTATTTTGTTAAGCAGAAGAATTTTTCGAACATATGTAGCAATGCATTAGCAATTCCCTTCAAAATCTTTGAAAGTGTATTTGTCGCAATTAGGATGGCTGGTACCGGAATAGATGCATCTATGTACTTTCAAGAAGAGGTGTTTCCTTTTTACTGGGGAAATGTGGGTGTACAGGTAGAGAGTTTCACACTACCTATGTCTACTATGTAGAGGTAGGCAGTGTGAAGCTCTCTACGAGCTTTCAGGGTACCGGAAGGAATCAATTAAACCACTGCTTATAACGTGTGTTCGATAATTTATTCCCAGAAATCATTCTACGTATTTTTACATCTTTTTCATTTGGCTTGTCAGCCTATCTGACGCCTAATCTCTTCTAATCTTAAACTACGAGTAACTTCATGTTTGTCTCGTATTTCATCCCAAAAACTTATGACTGACTCGCGGAGGTTGCATGTAAGCACCAAATAGGCCAGTCTCTACAGTAGGTAGGTATCTCTGCTTAAACCTTCAGGGTTTTAAGGCGTGATGCTATGTTTTATGTGTGTGTTCACTTTTACGCACTTTTGTTTACATAAAACAATTCACAAAACAGTCGCGTTTTCCGCAATCTTGAAACTGATTCTAAATTCGCTTGAGTGATCGAATCTAACGAGAATTATTTCACTGTCAGCCTGCATGATGTAAGGTTCCCTTTGACGTACAACCTCTACATATAGTACTTCATAGTCATCTTCAAGCCTTAACTAACTACGGTTGGGGTTGGCTTCCAGTATAATAAAAGCTGAATTCTAGTCTTTTACACGGAGCGACTGCCTACCTGACCTCCACAACCCAGTTACTGGGTAACATGATACTATTTGACAAGACTACCTAGATGTTTTCTAATAATTAGACCGTATTTTGGCCATAGCGGCCAATCTCAACGGAGACTAGCTTTCGGCGCGGGATTTATTATAGTGCACAAGTCGCACCTTTAAAGACAAACTATAAAATTTTACTCAGTTGCTAAAATTCAAAAAATGCACGCCTTATTCGCAATAGAAATTAAAATCATGGTGCTTTGAGCCATCTTTTGAGGTGATAATGATAGGTATTTACTAGCACTATAGCACAAAATTCAGAAAAAATCGTTTAGTTACGGTTTGTCTTTAAAGGTGCGAAGTGTATGCGCAGACGCAGGTACACTTTCCCGTTCCTCACTCTCATAGTATGATGGGACGGCCATCAGACGCTCACTGTTGACGACACGGTTAGCGCAGTGACTGAGCGATCGGACTGCTGCGCTGCGTGTCGCGGGTTCGATTCCCGCACAGAACAAATATTTGTAAGTCCTACATGTATTTGTTCTGAGTCTGGGTGTTTTTCTATCTATAATATGTATGTATTTACAAAAAAAAAATGTATATAAGTAGTTTATCAGCCATCTTGTTACCATAACACAAGCATTAGGTTGCTTAGCTTGGGACTAGATGGCGCTGTGTGAAATGTCCAGGGATATTATATTATTATTATTATATTATTATTATTATATTATTATTATTACTGTTTTCTTTACTTACTACTTTACTCTAGGCTGTTACTGAGAAATTCGGAATGGAAAAATCCAATAACACTTTGTTCTATCTACGTTAAGCAGTCGCGACCACGAGAGTAGCGGGGCATTTTAATAGGATGCAGCTGACTAAGAGTCTTTTAAATGGAGCTACTGTCTACCTGACCTCCAAAATCTAGTTACAGGACAACACGATATCCTTGGCAAGACTGATCATTTTCTAATACCTATACGATCGTAACGTTGAAGCCCACGAAACCGGACATTGTTTTTTTTTTTAACCTTTGCCCCACACTAGGAATTTCTCCTGTACCGTGGGTGCGTTTAAAAACATTTAAACTCACATACACTATGTGGTGAGGGGCCGTGGCTAAATAATAACAGCCACACAGGTCGATCGGTCAGGTTAAGCTACACTTGCCGCGGTTGGTCTGTGGATGGGTGACCATCTTTACATACCGAGACCCCTCCGTGCCTCGGGAAGCACGTTAAGCCGTTGGTCCCGGCTGTCATTCAAAGATCAAAATGTCAAAGATCCACCTTTGACAGTCGTTACGGGTAGTCAGAAGCCCGTAAGTCTGACAACCAGTCTTACCAAGGGGTATCGTATTACCCAGTAACTGGGTTGTGGAGGTCAGATAGGCAGTCGCTCCACGTAAAATACTAGTATTCAGCTGCATCCGGTTAGACTGGAAGCCGACACCAACATAGTTGGGAAAAGGCTAGGCAGATGATGACACTAACAGCCAGACCCGGAACAACTACTTGTAGGCCATACAAATATTTGTTCCGCGCGGGAATCGAACCCGCGACACGCAGCGCAGCAGCCAATCGCTTAACCACTGCGCAAACCGTGCCGTCACATTGATCAACTAACACCGAACATAAACTCGTCCACAGGCCCACATTATTCTCTACAGCAATATTGTCTGTCACATTTCCATCCCCTAAGGAATTGTAATACAAATCTAACTTCCAGATGATATGGAATCACGTAGGAACGGTGGCCCAACTCGTCGACAAACGTCACCCTTGACGGAGGTTTAAACTAAGCTTGTTTTCTGGTGTCATCGTGATTTATGGACAGTTTCTTGTTCATTTTCGGGCACAAGTCGGGAATTTGGTAAACTATGTTTTCGGTAGTGTTTATAAGGTCGTTTTGAGGTAAATGTTGGGTTGAGGCTGTCTGGAAATGGTACTAAATCTAGTTCTAAGTAGAGCTTCAAACGCAGGTGTCTGTCTGTCTAAAATGTGGTTTATTTTTATTTACACCCTGTATTTACTGTAAAAGTAAATATAGGGTGAAAATAAAAATGCAGGGACATCGACGCGCAACCTGCAGGCCAATTCTCGTAATTTAAAACGACAAAATTTAGGATAAACAGGACATAAAACAAATGTCAAAAAATCGACAAAATTTAGGGAAATTTGACGTATTTTTGACAGATTGAGACTGAGTTCAGACTGTGAACAGTCTTAAATTTACCAGAATTACCCCTCTGGTACAATGGATTCAGTACATGATTCTGAGATCGCTGCGTAAAAATTATTCATAGGTTATTTAAAAAAATATTAGCTGTTCCATAGATTCAGACCGCGTCGGTACCTATTGCACTTTATCAAATCAAATCAAAAGTCATTTATTCAAAATAGGCTGAGAATCATCACTTTTCTAACGTCAAAATTACAAAAGACAGTCCCCCAAAAACGCCCGCCCTTCACCACTTCCTAGTGCTTCGCTGGGAAGAAGAAGTGGCGCAACAAACTCCCCAGCAGCACAGCTGTCTGTTCAGTTATAAAATACTCGATACTATACAATACTAGGCGTTAAGTAATAAACATTACAAAGCACATAACATAAAATTCAATTACTTGCACATAACATAAAATTCAATTACTCAGAGAGATGGCGCTAGCTGTCATGCAAACATTGTGCTCCCATTGTAAAATTCTTTAAAATTGATAATTAAACAGTATCTACTTAAATACGCCATAATAATCAAGGAAATAGTACATTACGTGTGTGAAAGTGTTATCCCAACAAATTATTCACTGTGGACTATGTAAATGTCACGTAAATCGTCGAGTGAAGACAGAACACTGATATTTTTGTTTGCTCCTCAATTTTTTAAATAGATCAAGGACTTTATCACTTTTAATTACTATTGCTTTAAAGCCAGTGAAGTGACTCATCGATCTGTGAAACTTTTGCTGTGATACGTCTGAGTGAAGCAAAGTTATAGTAATTAATAAATCGTGACGAAAAACTAAAAATTTGAAAAAATTTAACGGCCGTGGGAACTGACCTACGACAACCCGCAGTGCGCTCGATACTCCCCGCACTTACCGCCTCAACTCCCCGTCGTCGCCTGGGTATGACTCAGTGGACATAGCGATCAAAAAATTTCACCAACTTACAAAGTGTTTCGGTGGCGTGGAGGCTCGCTACTATCGCTACTACCGCTACTCAATGTGGCGCAGGTTCAAATCTCAAGGAATCAAAATACACTTTTTGTGAATTAAGAAATTGTCTTCACCAATTCTATTACACCTCAACCGAAGTGTGAGATACGACATCTAAAATAAAAACAAAAATGAATTTCTTCGAGAATATTACCATGCGCCGTACGCGTACTAAGTCGGATTCCAACACCGTCACTAACGATACAATAAATAATAGTACATTCGAAGATACTGTTTCCAGCCTACCCGACTTATCCAATGATGACAATAATGATGCAAAACAACAACAAATTACAAAGCTAAAGGAACAAATTGACAAGCTTGTGTTAGATTTAAATAGCGCACATCAGGAAATCGAGTCTCTTTCTTTAGAAAATAGCAACCTTAAGCAAATAAACTCAGACTTGCAAAGGAAAAATGATCTCTTCACAAACCTTAGCAGCCCAGTTAAGAAACACAAAAAGTCTACTCCCATAAAGAAATCCTTAAATACGAACAAAGGAACACAAACAGAACCTTTAATTATATCGAATCAGGAAAAATATAAGTCATCACCCTCTCCCATACAAAATAAAACCAGCAGTGTTGTGACCACACAACAACAAATCCCACAACAGAAAAATGACAGTAAGATCTGTATCCTGAGTACCAATAACAGGAACGACATTGTAAATATTGCCAAGCAAACCCTTCACAAACATTCGGTAAATATATGCCATCACATAAAGACACACTGCAATACACAGCAACTGGTACACGACATAGAAACTAAATTAGAATCGTTTACAATGAAAGACTTCTGCATAATTCTAATAGGAGAGGAAGATTTTAAGACTACATGTGACTACCTTCAACTAACTCTTCACTTACGAGCTACCTTACAAAAAGTGAACTTTACGAACGTCATTGTTTGCACACCGACATTTAACTTCAGTTACCAAAGAAATATGTATAATTGGAGAGTAGAACATTTAAATAACTTACTGTATCTTGACACATTGACATATGAGCATGCATATTTTCTGGACTCGAACAAAAATCTAGCATCTGATTCAACAATGTTTAGCAAACTGGGATCAGTAAATAATCATGGTATGCAGACAATTTTCAAAGATATTGACGAGTTCATCGACGGTATTAAAAAATATGACTTATTAATGACAGATGATGACATAATACCTGATAGTCAACGATTGGACGCACAGTTTTTTCTATGATACCCACATAAACATATTACACCAAAACATTGCAGGACTTTTAAATAAAGCTGACGCATTCTCTGTATGTTTAGAGGAACTCATGGGCAAAAATGTTGACGTTGATGTTATTTGCATAACGGAACATTTCATGATGGCTGGTTATGAACAGTATCTGTTAATCCCGAACTATAATCTAGCTGCTTGTTTCAGTAGGAAAGACACTAAAAGAGGGGGTTCATGTATCATGATAAAAAAGGGATACCATTGGAAGGAAATTCCTGAAGTTCGGAACATAGCAATAAGTAGCACATTCGAATGTTGTGCTATAGAAGTGACTCATACTGGTACCATTGTAATATGCATCTACAGAGTTCCAAATGCAAGCAATTTGACCTGTTTTTTTGAGCAACTGTACAAATTATGTCAATTAATAACAAAGAAGAATAAGCGAAATGTTGTAATATGTGGTGATCTTAACATTAATATTTTGAAGCGTAACAATATCACATTAGAACTAGAATGCATTTTACTAAATTTTAATTTTAAATTGGCATCTAATCAGCCGACTAGACTTTCTAGTAACACATGCATAGACCTTTTTGCGCATAATCTGGGGAAGAAATGTAATTCTGACGTAATTGATTTTGCTCTTTCTGACCACACTTGTCAAATACTCAAGGTTCCAACCAAAAGAACGTGTGTAGTGAAGCATTGGTATATCAAACGGCGTGACTATAATCTAGTTAACATGAATAAATTTAGGGAATGTTTGCAAAGTGTTTCCTTTTCGGAAATTTATCAGGTTGATGACCCGAACACAGCCTTTAATAATTTTTTGGAGACATTTACACTTCTATATAACCTATGTTTTCCCTATAAGCGTATTACTATAAGATTACACAAAAGACCACTATGGGTCTCCCGAGGCATCAGCACATGCAGTAGGAATAAAAGAGCTCTCCTGTGGCGTTACAGATTGAACCACAATGACCATGACAAAATAACCTTTAAAAAGTACTCAGCAGTTTATAATAAAATAATTAAACTAACGCAACGCGCTCAGAATAACTACAAGATTGCAACATCGTCGAACAAGTCTAAAACTACGTGGGAAATAATTAACCAAACTAAATTGAATATGCCCAATAATAATAAAATCCGTAGCATTAAAATAGGAGATAAAATAGTGTCACGCCCACCTGATATAGCGAACGCATTTAACGACTTTTTTGTTGATAAAATAAAACCTATACCAAATTGCGGCATACAAGTGACGTCATATATAGAAAAGAATAGTAGTTCAATGTTTATGGCACCGAGCAATGAAAATGACATCAATGCTATAATTAAAAATTTGAAAAATTCAGGCAGTGTAGGTAATGATGGTATCTCTACCAAAGTCATTAAACATGTAGTAAATTGCATAAGTGGACATTTGAGCCATATTCTCAATCTGTGCATATCACAGGGTACTTACCCAACCAACCTAAAAACAGCGGTAATTAAACCATTATTTAAAAAAAAAGACAAGCAATGCATGGAGTCTTACAGACCCATAGCACTTGTGCCAGTAATATCGAAGATATTTGAAAAATATATTTATATTCAAATCTATAAATATCTAGATAAAAGAAACATATTAAACGATGAGCAGAAAGGTTTCCGAAAAAATAAAACTATCAATATGGCAATATATGACTTTCTGCACAATGTCATTACGAATGTTGACATAAGAATACCTGTCTGTTCAATTTATTGTGACATGACGCAAGCTTTTGACTGCGTCGATCACAATATCTTGCTCAATAAACTCGATGCGTACGGTATTAGAGGGAATATCCTCAGTTTATTAAATTCATTTTTGCGGAACAGGATACAGTACGTTGAAGTAACCGATATAGATCCCAAAACTAAATGCCAACGTACCTATAAGTCCAGTCACCGCACAGTTACTTATGGTGTACCCCAGGGCAGTGTCTTGGGCCCCCTGCTCTTTATACTATACATAAATGATCTGCCAAAAGTAACAAGTCACCCTATGTCACTGTTTGCTGATGACAGCACTGTGACCATTAAGAATACTGATGATCGAAACCACAATGACGTTGTCTCTCAGACGATAACCTCTATAGTGAAATGGTTAGATAACAATAATCTTAAAATAAATATTGATAAGACGAAATTAATGATGTTTAGCCAACGTGCAAATCCTAATATGACAGTATGCTATAACAATAAAATGATAACACAAGTAGATACATCCAAATTCCTAGGTTTAACGATTGACAAAAAATTAGACTGGAAAGCACACACGGAGGAGCTAACTAAACGAATTAGCAAGTCAGCCTATGCCCTATTTAAACTGACCCCAGTGATCAACGTCGATGCTTTAGTCACAGCATATCATGGTTTGGTGAGTTCAGTGTTGAGGTATGGTGTCATTTTCTGGGGTAACTCAACCAACAAGGAAATAGTGTTTAAAGCTCAAAAAAGGTGCATTAGGTCAATGTTCAGACTCCACAATTTAGACTCTTGCAAGCCATTTTTTATCAAATACAAATTATTGACATTTCCATGCTTATATATTTTTGAGGTAGCTGTATTTGTTAAGACGAATCCAGACCTGTTTACCAGAATATCATTTTATAACACACGAACTCGACCACAGAACAATAACTTGTGCGTAAAAAGGTCCCACACAGCATTGATGCATAAAAGTGTTTTTTGTATGGCACCAACTATATACAACCACATACCTAGTTCAATTAAAGAGTTGAACATACTCTTATTTAAGAAAAAGTTTAAATCTTTGCTATTGAATAAGGCATATTACAGCATTTCGGAATTTTTGACAGATAAAATGTAATGACTCTCTTTGACCTTAGTTAGTACTCATTGACCTAGTATGTTATTAAGTTCAATTCCATTAATTTAACATTGCACGTGACATTTTGTATTACTTTAATTATTATTATTTTTATTGACATTATTTTTATATTTTTGCTTTTGACATTTTTTATTTACATTTTTATATTTTTCCTTGACATTTATATACTTTTCTTTGTTTTTATTTTTGTCAAATCAATTAATACTATATGCATTCCATTAATCTAGTTATGTTATCAATTTTAATATCAATGACCTCTATAAATATTTGTACGCCTTCGGGTATAACATAGCGCTCTTCTAAATTTTTGTAACAACTATTTATTGTACCTGTGTTAACAAATGAATAAATGACTTATGACTTATGACTTATGACTTATTGCAATATGTCAGCTAGCCACGCCAATATACCAACAAATATAATAAAAACTATACGTACTCAAGCTGAAAATTAATTAATTAAAATGTAAATAAAAACTTACTACCTAAATAAAAGCCTCCAGGCATAGAGGGCGTGACAGCTTACATATTTATGCATAGCTGGGTTCTGGTCAGATAGCTGTCACTTGGAAGTCACAGATGAAAAACTAGGACCATCGAAGTAAAATAAATAAATAAGTTAATACTAATAACAATAACCTGTCACTAAGCTAATTCTGGAGAAAGAACATGAACATTGTCTTGAGTTAATTAGGGCGACCAACTATTCTTATCGTGTAAGTAGTCGTTGATGGAATAGTATGCCTTTGAAAAAAGGTTGGATTTTACTTGAGCTTTAAACGCATTAAAAGGCAAATCTAGCAAAGAAGATGGTATCTTGTTATAAAAGGTTATACCAAGCCCAACAAATGTGTTATGAACCTTATTACCTTACCTTTACTGTGAAACAGCAGATTTTTTTAACTAAATGGGCAAAAAGTGGGAATAGATTCATGTGCTTCGGCGAACGGATGACCATGTCGTGAAAAAGTGCCTTCCCATGGCTACAAAGAAGAGGGAGACTTCAAACCACATAGATGACGAAGGTCCAAAGGGAGGTTTTCAAAATGTCGACTAAGTGTACACTGACTTTAGATTAGAGTACGTAAACTACTTCTTGCAGACAAAAAACCTACAAACTTTTACTTATGAATAGTATATACCACTAGATCTCGTTGTACGTGTTGCAAACTCAGTATGGCAGGCGTTAGAACTTACCCCATATCTCGCTCGTGTTAGTAAATAAACTAAAACTTGCCAGAAACAGTACTGATAGGTTTTAGTTTTAGCTCAACCTAAAATTTTACATAAAGCTTAAACCCGTTCTCATTTCAAATAGCTCTTATAGTCGTCACTACCTATACCTTTAGCTCGAGCATTTCGATTCCGGATCGCCTGCCTGTCTGACCTCCGCAACCCAGTTACTGGCCAACACGATACCCTTTGGTAAGACTAGTTGTCAGGGTTTTTGGTATCTGGCTACCCGTAGCTACTGTCAACGATGACAACAGTGAAGAAGAATTAGAAGAAGAAGTAACAATACAATACAAGAACAGTAAAAACAGAACAATACACAACAATAACAAGAACAATAGAAAAGAATGATGAAGAATGACAACTGACAACGGCTTAGCGTGCTATTCAAAGCACAGAAATATCCAGAAATATAAATGTTATGTGATTTATTTTTAACCGACTTCAAAAAAGGAGGACGTTCTCAATTCAACTGTTTTTTTTTGTACGTTTGTTACCTCAGAACTCCGTTATTTATAAGCCGATTTGCAAAATTCTTTTTTTATAGGAAAGGATATAATTTCAGATTGGTCCCATAGAAATTTTATCAAAATCGGTTCAGTAGTTTGGTTTAAACAAAATTACGAATAAAAATACAAGTAAATAAAATTGCGTCGTTTGTTTTTCACGACTAAAAAGTGAAAAATAACTTTAATTTCGGAAGTCGGTGGTGAAAAACGATATACAAAAACAAAAAACACCGACTTACGAAATTAAAATTATTTTTCACTTTGTAGTGTTTTTATGGGAGTCGATCGTTTTTTTTCTGTAAGTAGTTTTGTACAAACACCTATACACGTCAATCATACCCATCCACGAACCGACCGCAGCAAGCGTTGCTTAACCTTCAATCGACCTGTGTGACTGTTATTATTTAGCCACAAGCCGCCCATTATGTCAATATATCTTTCTTTTTCACACAGCGTGAATCTTATTTATGTATTTAAACTTTTCGCACAAAAAGGTACAAAGGATTCTCTACCAGTCAACCAAGGGTGGTGAAGAGATTAGATTTCAGGTGATTTATGTTTGATGTATCACGTTTGGTGTCTACTGAGGTGTCTGTGAGTCTACATTATGTATATAAGCAATTTGTGGACAGCAACCCACGCATCCTTAGTGAAAAGTTGTAAAATTTAACGCCCCAGTAATTTCAACGCCTGTAACAATTAAACTTGGCCATTACCGTACACAAAAACCTTTAAAGCTTGAAGTTAACATTTCCACAAAAGCAGCGACGTCGGAATAACATAATATTCAAAGGAAAATTCTGGATTCGCATTAGGGGCACAATCGTTCGGCGCGGAACAAACTGAATACGACCGAGGGCCCGGACGTCCGTCGCGTTTAACAATAAAGATTTGGCCAAAGTATGGAGATATCAGAAGGCCAATTCCCGTAATTAAAAACATTCAAAATCTAGTCGCAGTCTCATCTCAGCGAAAATCAATTTTAAAAACTTGTCAAAATTGTAGGGAAATTAGAGGTATTTTTGACAGATTGAGCCTGAGATCAGACTGTGAACGTTCTTAAAATTACTTCTACCGACCCGAACTTTTCTGTCAACGAGAGAAGGCTTGAGTCCCAGGAGTAGGAACATTATATGCTAATTATGATTGTGCTTATTATAGATTTTTGTCTCATTGCCTAATTGAAAGAAAGAAAGAAGAAAGAAAGAAAAGACGTTTATTTGCGGTAAACATGACGCACAAAAGAACATAAAAACAAAATAAAGAAAAAAACAATAAGTAATGGTTGACATGCGTCACATCCACGCAAAACGGCTATCGCTCAGCATTATGCTGTGACCCTATGCAAGACAGAGCCCCAGCGCTGGTTTACAGCGACAGCCGGCGCCGACGTAATGACGTCGTCCGGTGCAGCAAACAATTATTCATAAACAAGCATAAAGCTATTATTTTTATGTAAACAGTTATTATGACGCTGTACTGGTACAGCGTACATAAAGAAAAATAATACAATCCAATTTAAGTGTGAAAGAAACAAACAGGAATATAAAAAAGAAACAAAAAGGAGGATAATTATACATGCTAAGAGAATATCATCCTTAATAGAAGTTTTACGCTTTGGGTAGTGGCAACATTTCCGAAGCGTCCTATCTATTTGACGTACGCGCACCCAACATGCACCAAAGGAATTAATTGCTACCTTTTGTTTGGATGAACACTCTAATCACTCTAATTCAACTCTCACTCTAATCACTCTAATTGCCTGATTATTTAGGACTTCAGCCCGATAGATCGGTTGAGTTCGAGTGTCGAACTCTGAATTGTTTGGAAGGTCATCCAGATCTCCTTCAAACAGTCTTTCTCTTCTTATGACTGGATTAGGTTTCTCATTATCAATTGCTCTGGCTGGTGCTCAAACTTTCCGTCTTCTGACTACCCGTAACGACTGTCAAAGAGCTACGAATGAAAACCGGGACCAACGGTTTAACGTGCTTTCCAAGGCACGGACGTGTCTAGGTGTGTTTTCGATAGTCACCCATCTACGGCCCGACCTTGAAAAACGTACCTTAACCTTTACCGACTCATGCTACTTTTATTAATTAGCCACGAGCAATTTCGATTCCAAGTTAAACTTCTGTCTCTATCAGTCATAGTGGCATCTCTTTCCAGCCCGAGGGTAAAATTCGGGATCAAACGCAGTCCTCGGCGTTACCGCGCGTTGTAAAAAATGACAAATAAATTGTTCCCGTCGCCGCACGTAACGTAACGTGTGGGTGTGCTGTCTCTGATCACGCCGAGGGTTAAAAGGATTTCTGTACTTATTTATTATTGTTCGTTTCTAAAAAGGTTTGTGAAGTTTTGAATTTAAGGGTCTGATTTCTTGGATCAATCAAAGTTTAAGAAACGTTCATTACCTACATTATGTAAATTAAATACATAGATATTAAGAAGTTCCTGTGCAACAGTGTTAAGAATTTTGGGCTCAACTAAGATTGCTATCGACACGCTAAAAAAAAGAGTTTTCTCCTTCTCAGCAAAGTGGTGCGTTCATGTACTATCGCTAAAATCTTTATCTGACCACCGTAACGACTATTCTTGTTTGCAGTGCATATTATTAGTCGACCTAAAAAGGATTCACTTTTGTTTTACTTACGGACGCAGCTGTGGTCATCCTGTGCACGGGATTTTGTTTTCAAAATGGTCAGATATAGGTTTTGGCGATAGTACAGACGCCAGCAGGTCAAGCTACCGGAAACTGTCAAATTTTCCCAATCAACCTTGAACCTTAATGCTTTAGAGATAAAGCTGAAAATCAATTAAAGAAATCTGACAGATTGTAGTAGCTTGATGTGCTGGCGTCTGTACATAGCTTTGAAACCAGATCAACAGTTGATGATTCAACCGTTGATTTAAATTCTAATCGTGTGCATCCCTATTATCGAGTATATTCTTTCAAATTTTCATTATTAATCATGAAAAACTGTCTAAACATTTTTGAAATAACTATTTTCTTGGTGATGCCATCTGTGGACCAAACTTTTTAAATAATTAAGTAAGATTTTCTTCAGTCATAAAATCCAAGCATTGTAGATATTTACATAGCCGAACAACCTCTACAGAATGACCAACAAAATCTATATCTAAATTCATAATTCCATAGCCATTTCTCGAAATGGTCTAGATGAGGAGCTTACTCGGAAATCCCATCAATATCCCATAAAACACGTCCAGACCGCGCTACCGACGGCCACAGAATAAACATTTAATTCAATTTCAACTCTTTGCGACAAGGATTATTCGAATACCCGCGTTTTGTTAGTTTTTTTTTCACAGAAATTGATTTGCGGATTTTGATTGTTGATTTGATGGTCAAATGTTTGTTCGTAGATTTGATTTTTAAATAGAATATTTGTATGGAGGTCTGTTAATTCAGTTTTTGAACGTGTTATGGATTTATTTGTCATGTTATTGAATTAAGTCAAAACGGAAGTCGGGTTTGTGGCTACATATTTTTAACCTACTTTAAAAAGTAAGATTATTGACGTAAGGGTTTTAATTTGAATTATGAATAGGAATATAGAGACGACATCTAATCGAATGGTATATTCCTTACTGGATTGGGAAAAGCAGCATAAAATACTTTTAAAGGTTGTTTTTCACAAAAACACACAATAGATGTTGTTCAATGTTCAGCATTGAACACACATACCTAGTTTTTTTTTGCTGTTAAAGGACAATGCTCATGGATGTATGGAATCCCGTACCATGCTGCATCAAAGTCAAACTTTGTTTTTTATAGACAACTCTTATCGTATTAACTCCTACAAAGTTTTTTTTGTAAACAAAACCCGGGTTTCGGAGATTTAAAAAAAAAACCGAAGTAACTTGAAAACTAGGTATTTTATTTTGTTTGACATGTCACAAACGAACGGCCATTATTGCCCTAAACTCAAACTCAAATCATTTAATTCAACTAAACCAATTACAGGTACTTTTGAATTGTCAAAGGGTCGGTCAGTCAGAAAGATGAAGCTAGTTGCCCATTCCAAAGCGTAGGTACCTATGGAGAAGAACGGGCAAGAAACTCCATGGACACTCTTTTAAATCATAAAGTTGTTACAAAATATTTGATTACATCATTCGTGTTGAAATTAAGCATGTGAGAACGATGTAGAACGTGCACGTTAAAAGCGTCCGTTATAAAAAAAATGATAATAGTTTAAATAAGTTCTATTCTATTTTATTCTAGTTATTTTTAATTAATGTAGAATCGGCATAATATAATTTATTTACATGCTTTTTGAAAGACGTGATCATATTCGTGAAACTTTCAAAATTCAAGGTTATATTAATCATAAAAGTGTAGTTTAGAATAGTTTTTTTTTTAAACTAAACTCCTTAAAAAACTTTTAACCTAAACTGACCAAGCTCATTTTTTTGTATACCCTATTAACTCCATCCTACATTTATCCAAGCTTTTTCTTATGTAATTACAGTTTTTCATCAGCACGAATAGCTTAGGCATTGTTTACACCCTCGTTGCCATGGTAGCCAGCTAATTACCTTTCTTGGGGGCATTGATTTTCTTTGGTCACTGACCGAATGCGGTATTTTCTTTGGCCTTATTTTTTAAACAGACTTTTTTTTTTAGTTGGCGGGAAATGCGTTGATATTTTTGACGTTTAATGTCAGTTAAGAAATTCAAAGCGTTTACTTTTTTTTGCAGGTGTTTGGTTGATCTAGTATTTTTATGATTGGTATTAAGTAATTCTTAAGTCTTGAGCGTTGACTTTCGCCATTTTTTAACCAACCTTTTTTATATTTGGATAGCAGGTTCTTAAAAACTGGACAGCAAAAGCTGATGACGTGTTGAATGATGCAGTATACACTGACTGTGGTTTGAATTTTCAATTATACTAATATTATAAAGAGGAACGATTTGTATTTTTGTGTGTGTGTGTATGTTTGTAATGAATAAACTCAAAAACTACTGTGCCGATTTCAAAAATTCTTTCACCATTGGAAAGCTACATTCACCCTGAGTGACATAGGCTATATTTATTGCTAGAAAAAAATATCTATACCAATATTATAAAGAGGAACGATTTGTATTTTTGTGTGTGTGTGTGTATGTTTGTAATGAATAAACTGAAAAACTACTGTGCCGATTAAAAAAATTCTTTCACCATTTCGGAAGCTATATTCACCCTGAGTGATAGGCTATATTTATTGCTAGAAAAGATTATCTATACTAATATTATAAAGAGGAACGATTTGTATTTTTGTGTGTGTGTGAGTACCGTAACCCAAGGTGTAAAAAAAGTGCCCTAAAACATCTTACGTAGTTTCGTCGCATGCGCTGCGGAAACTATTGATGATAGAGCAAAATAATGTATCTTCTACAATAATAAAGAACATATTACTATCTACAAAAAACCACCCGTGCGAAGTCGGGACGGGCCGCCAGTACTAAATAAATGTTCATGTAGTATACTGTTACAATATCAGTTGTCTCATTCCTTCTTGTTTGTGTTAAGTTGAACTTATAATTAGTTTAAGTCTGAAATCGCCATCAATCCGTCTTGAGTAAGCGCACCATGCTCACGTCTTATCTGTATGCATCATTATAAATTCATTAGCCTATAATGTTCCCACTGCTGGGACACAGGCCTCCTCTCTGTGAGAGGGAATGGGCTGTGATCTACCACGCAGGCCCAGTATGGGTTGACTTCTCTGTATGCGAAAAAACCTTTGCCCTACAGTGGGACAATTACAAATGGCAGGTATTGTGTTTTTCAGGAATTCAAGAGACATCTTTGAAATATCATCATCTGCCTAGCCTTTTCCCAACTATGTTGGGGTCGGCTTCCAGTCTAACCGGATGCAGCCGAATACCAGTATTTTACATGGAGTGACTGCCTATCTGACCTCCACAACCCAGTTACTGGGTAATACGATACCCCTTGGTAAGACTGGTTGTTAGACTTTCGGGCTTCTGACTACCCGTAACGACTGTCAAAGATTCAGGAATGACAGCCGGGACCAACGGCTTAACGTGCTTTCCGAGGCACGTGGTTTATAAAGATGGTCACCCATCCACAGACCAACCGCGGCAAACGTAGCTTAACCTGACCGATCAGCCTGTGCGGCTGTTATTATTTGGCCACGGGCCCCTACAGTGGGACAATTATAATAGGTAGGTATTGTGTTTTTCAGAAATTCAAGAGATCTTAAAAAATATACTTCCTATAAAAATATTGATATTTAACGGTCGAAAACATCGACCAACTCTCTACCTACCTCATAAAGCTCTGCAGGCGTAATAACCACTTAATTCTTCAATACCCACTTGACTGATATTCAGACTATTCAGGTGGGGTCAGACCTACCCCGGTCAAGGGCAACGATTAAGATGTATTATGCAACGTTAGATGAGATCACGTGATCGCGTGCTTAGGAACATTTAAAATTCATCGACAGAAAAACAAATACAAACAAAATAAAGGTTTATAATATATGCTGTGCAGTCCTATGTTTATAATATGCGGTTTACATATAAATTAAAAAAAAAAATGTACGTTTATTTGTGGTAAACAAGGCACAGAAAAAGAAAACAAACACAAAAAAGTTTCTTTTTCTCTCCTGAGAAAAAAATGGCTTGAATGACATTCTGTGAAAATGACGTTTTGCGAAAGTCACATTGTGTGAAAGTGACCAAATTATTCACGATGACATTTTGCGAAAGTGACGTTCTGTGTCAAAACCCTTTCGGGTTAGTCGTCGGATGGGAAACGACCGAGCGGATTTTAAAACTTAGGCCGCCGTAATTTCCGCTTTGCGAACAAAACTGATTGCATTATTTTTAATAGCGTTTTACATTTGGGAAGTTTTGATTAATTGCCTAGCCAGTTTCTAAGCAGCATTATTAGACTAATTGACAATACAGCTATGATTCTTGGAAACAGAGGGGCAATTCTCGTAATTTTAAGAACGTTCACAGTGTGATCTCTGTCTCAATCTGTCAAAAATACCTCTAACTTCCCTACATTTTGACCAGTTTTTGACATTTGTTTTTCGCCGAGATGAGACTGCGACTAGATTTTGAACGTTTTAAGTTACGAGAATTAGCCTTCTGTTGTTGATCGGAAAATGCAATACCAGCAAAAAGTAAAAAACAAAACATACATACAGGTTAGTTAGGTGGTGGTGATGGTTAGGTGGGTGGATAGGTTTTTTTTTTTGAGGATGGGAAATCATCAAATGACTCCTCCCGCTCTGGGTGGAGCAGAAGGGAGTGTCAAACTCTTACTGACTAAAACCCATCCGTCTTCCTTCCTTAGCCCTTTATGTTCCAGGGCAGCGGTAACCCTTTCGGAGGATCCCGCTACCCTGGGTGGTTAGGTGGTTTAGGTTTACATTATAGAGAGATTTTTTTTTGTATGTATGTTTGTTACGCTTTCACGTTAAAACGGCTGACTTGATTTGGATGAAATTTAGCACATGGGTAGACCTAGATTAGGACTGTATACTTTTAACCTGATATTCCCACGGGATGGAGTGTTATGCGGGTGAAACCGCTTGGCGCGGCTAGTAATAAATAAAGAAGAAGTTAAGTTATTGTCGTAAGAAATCGTTAGTTAATTTATTTTAAAGATAATTTTCTTCTCTCTTGTCGTTTCCAAGCTGAGCCAAATTACTACTTATATAGGTAACCTACCCGTACCTACCTTAATTATTACTTTTTTACTTTCTCTGCCAAAATAGCTGTTTCAACCAGTCAACTAGCCCAGGAAAGACAGAAGGAATCGTCACTCAAAGAAGTAACATTATGATGCTGACCGTACAAGATTCTGCATTACGGTGTAATTGCTGAAGATTTCACCGACCTTGACAAATATTCCGCTGAAACTTCAACTCTGAGATGTAATTATAATTATTTATGCGTTCTCATAATATATCGTAATTACACATTTAAGTCGTTTGTACTCGAACGTAATAATCTGCAAACTGCTGTTTAAATATCTGATTTTTTTTTTAGTACATTGCCCCACGCTAGGAATTTCTCCCTGTATCGTGGGTGCATTTACAAACATTTAAACTCACATACACAAACAGCCAGACCCGGAGCAACTGCTTGTAGGAGGCCATACAAATATTTGCTCCGTGCGGGAATCGAACCCGCGACACGCAGCGCAGCACTGCGCCAACCGTGCCGTCAAAATTATACGTGAATAGAGCTTTAGATAGGATTTAAATATTGAAGTAAGAAACTCCCTTCTGATCACTGGTAAGAAGAATGTAGTACGGTATTCTTCTTCTTCACCATAACACTTGTCAGAGCGGTCGTGGTCCTCATGTAGTTTCCTGTCTAGGGGCTGATGTGATTCACCTCAAGATTTCTCGCCACCTAATCCAATTTCTGGTATTCTTGTGCACTCATACAAGGGATCACCCACTGCGGATTTAATTTGGTCAGTCCATCTCATGGATGAGCGTCCGCGTGGTCTAATGCCCTCCCCTTCCACATGTTCCATGCTAGTTTAGAGGTATGAGGAACAGGGTGTGAAGTTCACTCATACTCTATAGAAAAGGGAGGATCCTCCGACCAGACGGGTATTGCGTCTGGCGGGCAATTGCCCAATGATTGATGTTGGGACGTTTGTATGTATGCTAATTGCGCGGTAAACTCTGCTTGCGAGATGCAGGATTTGCGTGACAGCAGTATGACGCGTTGTTCGCATGTGGCGTTGTAGATACCGCTATAGTAGCATAAAACAAGAAGGTACGCTTTGGCAGTCGGTCCGTGGATGGGTGACCGCCCCTTACATACCAAGACCCCTCTCAGTGCCACAGAAAGCACATTAAGCCGCGGGTTATTTGGTTGTCATTGTAGATCTTTGACAGTCGTTACAGGTACTCAGGAGCCTGAAAGTCTGACAAACAGTTTTACTTAGGGGTATCGCATTTCCCAGTAAATGGGTTGAGGAGGTCAGACAGGCAGTCGCAGGCAGACCCCAAAATAGTTGGGAAAAGACTAGGCTAGCTTTTGGCAAGGAATGAGGAACAGGATGTAAAGTTCACTCATCCTTCATAGAAAAGGGAGGATCCTCCGACTAGACGGGTGTTGTGTCTGGCGGGCTATTGCCCAACGATTGATGTTGGGAAATTGTATCTATGCTAATTGCGCGGTAAACTCTGCTTGCGAGATGCAGGATTTGCGTGACGTCAGTATGACGCGTTGTTCGCATGTGGCGTTGTAGATACCACTACAAGCTTAATTTCATAGTATTTTATTTTTCAGAATATTACATTATTATTGTAGGTAAAGTGTGTGTATGTCAGTACCTACGTATTACAGTGTAAATTGCTGGCAATGAAACCCGATGACTATAATTATGAGCTAATTTTCTACACCGATGGCTCGGACGTGTGGAAAGAACTATGGAGGAAGCTATGACGAAAATAGTATTTAATTAGCTACCTTCAAAGGTAGTTTATAGGAATTGTTCCATTTTTTCCGCTCTGTTGATCACATGCAAGTATCTAGTCACGACATTTATACTGCCTAGCTTGTTGATTATGGCAGTATCTCTTGATCTTCAATTGTTTAGAGATGGTTCTGTACTTTCAAATTTTTTGGTTTTTTGATCGAATGCGGACAGAATAAGCAAGTTGAAGTGGCAATGGGCCGGCCATATTAGCCGTACCGTTGGGGTAGACGTATTTTTGAGTGGACACCGCTAATCGGCAAACGTAAGTTAGGATGTGCTCAGGCTAGGTGGAGCAACGATCTTCGCAGCGTGGCTGGTAGCAGCTGGATGAGAGTTGCGTGCGGTTGGAGAGGCCTATGTCCAGCAGTGGACTGCTGTGGGCTGATTATGATGATGATGACCAAGATAAGTGTGGGCCTCTCGCATCTAAAGTGTGTTAGCTGGAATACCTATAAAATACAAAACATAAGCATTGCTTAATTAATTTTTCGACGCTATATTTTAGTTTGTAAATAGTTTTAGTTAATTTAGGATATAATTTTGTTATTTTAGTTTTAGTTTGTATACACCGTTAAATTTGATCGTTTTAATCCAGGGGTCATTGTACTCATCATTATGAACAACTTTTACTACGGGACCAACCCTGAAATCGTGAAAAAAAAACAGTTAATCCATAGATTTACTCGTATGTTCGCATAACTCGACATAATGTATGGATCCACTGATTTTTTTCGTGTGTTCATAAAGATGAGTACAATGACCCCTTTTATTAAGGATTAAAACGATCAAAATTTAACGATGTATAACAATATTCATACAAATAAATAAATAAATCTACGTCAAATTCTAGGACATGTTTTCTATGTTAGGGTTCCTTAAACCCAATTTTTATCAGTAGGGAATTTCTCAGTTAACTTTGAATATCTAACTTTCTAGTTAAACAAGTATGTACAGACGCCAGCACATCAAGCTACTACAATCTGTCAAATTTCTTTATTAGATTTTCAACTTTATCGCTGAAGCATTATGGTTCAAGGTTGATTGGGAAAACTTGACAGTTTCGGGTAGCTTGACCTGCAGGCGTCTGTACCTAACCTTTTCTGGTACCCATGGAAAGAGAATGTGCGCTTTTTTCATTTGCAATGTGACAATATTATCGTGGACGTCCAAGGGCTTTACCACGGTAAAAATACATAACACTACGGTGATTTTACTACTGTTTGTTATCTCACGAAGCGACGCGTCCTTTTCTTGTGGTTACCAAGTGCCCTCCACCTTCCACCGAGTTTCGGGTATGGCAACCAATCTCAAGCGGAGACTAGTCATCGGTGCGGGAGATATTATAGTGCACAAGCGAGAGCACAGACACAGATGCACTCTCTCTACTCTCTGCTTTTATGTAGTAAGTTTTTATTTCCATTTTAATTAATTATTTTTCAGCTTGAGTACGTATAGTTTTTATTATATTTGTTGGTATATTGGCGTGGCTAGCTGACATATTTTATGGCAAATAATTTAAGTTTCTTTTAATGTTAATTACTGAACATAGGTTCCTAGTATTGTATACATGCAACTATGTTCTAACTGAACAGACAGCTGTGCTGCTGGGAAGTTTGTTGCGCCACTTCTTCTTCCCAGCGATAGCACTAGGAAGTGGTGAAGGGCGGGCGTTTTTGGGGGACTGTCTTTTGTAATTTTGACGTTCGAAAAGTGCTGATTCTCAGCCTAATTTGAATAAATGACTTTTGATTTTGATTTTCTACCCTGCAATCCGACATGGCCGGAGAGAGATCAGGCGCAGGATCAACGGCTTTACGTGCTTTCTGAGGCACGGGGTTATCACACCGCCATCTTCCAAACTCTGGGCTGTTACTAAGATATTCCTGATGGAAACTCCCAATATCACTTTGCCCGACCCGGGTATCGAAACCAGGAATCCAGGCTCAGCAGTCTTCATGTCAGCGCTTGCGACCTCGGAACAAACGGGGCAGTCAAACGTGTTTCCAAATGTACAAACTTGCTTCGGATGTGTGTGTAAGCGCAGGAACTCTTGGTACCGTCCAAGATTGGTGACGACACGGTTGGCGCAGTGGCTGAGCGATCGACTGCTGCGCTGCGTGTCGCGGGTTCGATTCCCGCACGGAACAAATATTTGTATTGCCTACAGGTAGTGGTTCCGGGTCTGGCTATTTTTGTATGTGAGTTTAAATGTTTGTAAACGCACCCACGATACAGCAACGTTAAAAAAAAAGATAATGCCGAAGTCGGATGTGGGTGTTACGTACTGACACGCAACTCGTCTTCACACACACATTCACAGCGTGTTTGAACACTTGGTTACTACATGTATAGTGCGCGTCTCTTCGTGAGATAAAAATACTATAGGTTCTGATAATTGACAGCTGATTATATGCAATATTTGATTTTCCAATTACCTGCAAACACGGAAGTACATTATAGTTACTCACGAACTTCAGAACAAGGCCTACCGCTGACCATTTAGGCTCAATACCGGCGTTTGATTGATCAAAATTGATGAGAATTTTAGGCCCTGTACTGTAATGAGTAATTGATCAATATAAAGTTCTAATACGTCTCAACATTTCCGGAAATCGTGAAGGAGTAATGAGATTTAAATAAAAATATTTGACGAACAAGGCCGTATATAAGTTGTGTACATAATCAGAAGACCTAAAACGAAGTAAATATGCAAACGAAGTGCTTAATGATATGAAAAAAAAATCGAGTTTTTAATAATGCCTAAAACTTTTGAGCTGATTTGGATGCAATAAGTTACTTTTTTGGACTCTGAAATAACCTCAAACCACTGGAAAGTTAATATGAAGTAATCGTCAAGTAGAAAAAGACATTTCTTATGCGTGATAACAAACAACATCTTCGCTGAAGTTTAAAACATAAGATTTTCTGCGTGGAAAGATTAATTTTGCTCCCTGAACTTGTTGCAAGATCCATCATATAACACTACTAACTATAAGTCAACTTCCTAATGAATATTTTGCATTATCTCAACACCACAAGGCCAATTCACGTAATTAAAAATGTTCAAAATCTATGCAATCTCATCTCAGCGACAATCAATGTCAAAAACTTGTCAAAAATGTGGGGAAATTAAAGTTATTTTTGACAGATTGAGACTGAGATCAGACTGAACGTTCTAAAATTATGAGAATTGCCCCTCTGATGTGTCAAATCTAATTATACGAAACCGCGCCGTACCTTAAAACATCCTAAGTGCGTCTTAATCTGAAAATCTATAACTTTTCCATCTCTTGGATATTTCCACATTACATAACGCCTATAATACGCAGATGAGCACCTGCCGATAAACACGTGCTATAAAACCACCATTATACCACATCATATGAATCAGTTGCATAATTACTACCATATCACTTAATAACTTATAATTTTAACTTATCTTTGTAACATCTTAAAACTTACCCTTCATTTTCAACCTTAACGTCTATGGCACAAGGTTCAAGTTAAAGTGTGAATGTTAGTGGTGGCGTTAGGTCATTTTGTTCCTGAGTGGTGATTGGTTCGTGATCGTGCTGCATTGCATAGTTCGAGATGACCTTCAAACACTCACGCGCAGTTTCGTACAGTCGCGGTTTAAAGTGTTTGATGGTATTGTATTATTTGTGACAGGTTTATGTACGTTTTTAAAGCCTTCTATGTTTTCCTAAGAATATTGCATAGTAGACTGGTATGAGATGACAACGCTAGGTCTCTATCTATCTCATGTTCGATGATCTGCATGCCCATTTGAGGTAAAACATGGAGGAGTTTTATTATAAAATAGTCCTCCAGACACCATGCGGGCAATCTCAATGAAGTCTAAGAATTCAGAGTGGGAGATATTATAGTGTACAAGTGTGTGCGCAGACGCAGGTGGACCCTCTCTTCCCTCACTCTCCTTGCCCGATGGTTCGGCATGCAATCCGACACTATAGGAGAGAGATTAGGCGAAGGAGATACGGGGATAACATACCGCCAACTTCCAAGCTCCGGACTGTAACTACTATGAAATTCTTAATGGAAAACCCTTTGCCCAACTTTTTTGAAATACAATGTAGCAATTACCCATGTTTGGAAAGAAATAAATGATTAATCCATGATTTTATGATAAACCCAACCTCAAATTTTTTGCTAAATTATCAGGTGTTAATTTAGCACCAGCTCATGAAATAATGCCTCGTCGACTTCAAGAAAATAGCCCATTAAAAACTTATTTTGGCAATCATAATATTGTAACTTTTCACAACGCTTGAAGTATCCAAATCGAAAAACTTAAATGTCCAAAATGACTTGTCAATTAAGTTAGAGCTAGCTCTAACTTAATTGACAAGTCATTTTGGACCTTGAGACATTAGAATATTCCATTAAAGTTAAAGTTTTGATTCGGCTTAAGTTAACTGGCACAACTTTCAGGAGCTTCTCATAGCCGAGAAGTTTCTAAGTTCATATGAAGACGGGAGTGTGCTATCCTGATGTGATATGTGGGAAGCTATGCGGTAATATGGCTGGCGATAAAACTGCGTTGTGACAAACGGTGCTTAATAAAAAGAAAGAAAGAAAAATGCGTTTATTGGCATTACATACAGCAAAAAAAAAAAAAACCTGAAAACCAATCCAAGTGTGCAAACACGATATGAATGTGTTTGTAAGCGCAGGAGGTCTTGGTACCGTTCGAGATAATGCGAAGTCGGAAATGAGTGTTTGCGTGTGGTGTTATGTGCTGACGATACGCGTCTTCACGCACACATTCACAGCGCATTTGTACACTTGGTCACCACAAGTAAAACGCGCGTCGCTTCATGAGATAAAAATACTATAAGTACCATATTTTTCTCGTACCTTCAGCACTAAAGGAGAGTCTCCCAGCTCTGTTCAGCATTGTACGTAAATGATGGCATGCGGCTAATCTTCGCGAGATTGGAACCAATTGGCGGAATTAAATAATTGTTGTTATACCATTAAATAATTCTGTATTACGTATCGCACTGAATCACTACAGTACCTCTTCTGCTGTGGTACGATCTGGTTCTGGAGTATTCTTAATGCCTACCTATATGACCGAGTGATCTTTGCAGTTACTTTATTTTCTATAAATAGATTGGTAGCTTTACATAGCATAATTAGCCTGTAATGTTCCCACTGCTGGGACACAGGCCTCCTCTCAGTGAGAAGGAGTAGGCCGTAATCCATCGGGCATCGGGCCCAATGCGGGTTGGTGGCCTTCGATTTTTGGAACGAAGTTCCTTATCGCGCGTTGCGAAAGGGGGCTAGACGGAAAAAATTAAGACCAAAAGTTGGAACGACACTTTTTGTTATAGTTGTAAGCCGTGCGGCGTGCGCGTATTTCTCTGTCTGTCTCTCTCTCTCTCTTTGAACTTCGTTCCATCCGGGTGTCTCTTGACACCTCTCGAGTTTTTTTTATTCTAAGACATGCCGCTTCGAGTTTTTAGTTCTAGGATACTTCGGTTTCCTCACGATGTTTTCCTGCACCATTTTGGGAGCAGCAATTAAATACACAAAGCAAAGTTCTTGTCTGGGTTCGAACTCACGACCTCATAAGTCGGAGCCGATACCATGGCTCACCAAACTAACCAAAACATGCATTATATCAATTTCAGGCTCACAAGTCTGTCTGTCGAAGTCAACAACACATCGGTAAGCCTTAGAAAGCAAAATTTAATGTGGTGTTCAGTCGTTTACATAGTAAGTTATGTTTCAGAAATCGGTTCATAAGCCGTGTTTAACTTTATCCGAACTTGTAGTCAATTTAACACAAGATCGCTCCACCGCCAGAACTCTGCCTTCAGTTGGTTAAGCTATGCGATGCTTGGGAATATTATTGGTAATATTAGCTTTAATATAATTTACCTAACTGCTTCGTTGGTCTAGTGATCGCGTTATTTTTTTGGAACGAAGTTCCTTATCGCGCGTTGCGAAAGGGGGCTAGCGGAAAAAATTAAGACCAAAAGTTGGAACGACACTTTTTGTTATAGTTGTAAGCCGTGCGGCGTGCGCGTATTTCTCTGTCTGTCTCTCTCTCTCTCTTTGAACTTCGTTCCATCCGGGTGTCTCTTGACACCTCTCGAGTTTTTTTTATTCTAAGACATGCCGCTTCGAGTTTTTAGTTCTAGGATACTTCGGTTTCCTCACGATGTTTTCCTGCACCATTTTGGGAGCAGCAATTAAATACACAAAGCAAAGTTCTTGTCTGGGTTCGAACTCACGACCTCATAAGTCGGAGCCGATACCATGGCTCACCAAACTAACCAAAACATGCATTATATCAATTTCAGGCTCACAAGTCTGTCTGTCGAAGTCAACAACACATCGGTAAGCCTTAGAAAGCAAAATTTAATGTGGTGTTCAGTCGTTTACATAGTAAGTTATGTTTCAGAAATCGGTTCATAAGCCGTGTTTAACTTTATCCGAACTTGTAGTCAATTTAACACAAGATCGCTCCACCGCCAGAACTCTGCCTTCAGTTGGTTAAGCTATGCGATGCTTGGGAATGTTATTTTATAATATTAGCTTTAATATAAGGTACCTAACTGCTTCGTTGGTCTAGTGATCGCTATCGCGTTATTTTTTTGGAACGACGTTCCTTATCACGCGTTGCGAAAGAGGGCTAGACGGAAAAAATTAAGACCAAAAGTTGGAACGACACTTTTTGCTATAGTTGTAAGCCGTGCGGCGTGCGCGTGTTTCTCTGTCTCTCTCTCTCTCTCTTATTGAAAGCAAGCCAGTTATACTTCGTTCCATCCGGGTGTCCCTTGACACCTCTCAAGTTTTTTTGCCAAAGAATCGGCATCGCCGTACCACGTAGCAATGCTGCCAGCCTTTTGGGCACTTTCCTGCTGACAGTAATGCGGACGAACTTCTTTATCATTGTTTTGTTTTATATAATGTACATTATTGTTTTTTTAAGACCTGATTTTACCAAAGTCTAGACCAGTCCAGTTGTCTTTTATCCATGGAATAAAGTTGATGTCTGACAGTTTTTGTCTGAAAAAACTGTCAAATATTCAAAATTTAACTATAGCTGAAGATGTACGTGCGCCTGTGTTGAGGCATTTCGTTCGTCTGGTGATCTTTTAGGGAGGTATCTCCCTGTTGGTTATCTTGACGAGGCGTGGTGTTTCAGCACAGGGGCATTTGTGATTTGTGATGTTTTTGTGAGTGTTGTCCTTTTTTGTTGTATTTAAGTAAGTACTAACAATAGTTTTTCTAAGTTTTTTTGATATTTGTACGTAACATCTGTGCGCTCTAATTATTAATCTTAGTTTTAGATATTGTTTCTCAGTAAGTGAATTATGTATGCAATTCTTATGAGAAATAAAGTTGTTCTTAAACCTAAAATACACTAACCGGTGGATCTAGTTATCCCAAAATAAATAATTTTGAATTTGAAAATTTATTCTCAGGGTAAGACTTATTATAAAAGTTCGCCCTAAGTCGGTTAGGTTAAATATTATCTTATGCGAATAAGTTTTCTCAGTACAATTTTGATACATAGTTTTGGTTGAGGTATGACTTAAAATGGTGTGGCTACTGAAATGACGACTAGTAGAAAAGTATGGAAAAAACACATGTTGTGCCGACCGTAAATAAATAGGCTATTTTCCTAAAAAAAATCTAATTAGTCCGTCAGTTAGATTATCAAAAAATATTGGACCCGTATTTTTTCTTTTGTCAATTATATAAAAAAATATGAAGATATCGCCCGTTAAAGTTCCGCGTGACGTCACTTGCTTGCGACATTTTTGCAAGCAAGTGACGTCACGAATGTTGTCGCGTATGTTATCTCTGTAATTTTTTGTTTGATTGACAAAAGAAAAAATACGTGTCCATTATTTTTCGATAATCTAACTGACGGACTAAATATAATAATATTTTTTTTACCCAGGCAACTACTCTATTCAGATAAGGACAGGAGAGAGATGATGATTTTTAGTTGAGATTCCAAATACAAATCGCATTATTGACCAGCACCCTAATTGCGTAACACACGATCAATCGGAATCTGAATCATTTTGAAGGATATTGCTAACCCATTGCTTCATAAGTTCGAAAAAATTGTCTGCTCAACACGTAAATAACGAAATGAATGTTGTTGAACTGTCAAAATGAAACCGATTACGATTAATCGTGTGTTACGCAATTAGGGTGCAGGTTAGTCAAACCCAAACTTTTGAATTGTCGAGGAGTTAGTCAATAATATGTAACTAGTCGCCCATTCCAAAGGTAGTAGGTACAGACATTGCACATTAAGCTACCCGAAACTGTCAAATTTTCCCAATCAATTTAGAACCTAATGCTTTGGCGATAAAGTTGAAAATCTATTAAAGAAATTTGACAGATTGTAGTAGCTTATCTGTACCTATGGAGAAGAACGGGCAAGAAACTCCACGGTCACTCTTTTACAATATAATTTTTGTTACAAAAATATTAGTTACATGTCATCATTAATGTTGAATTTATAATTATATGTGAGAACAATGTAAAAAAGGTACACATTAAAAGTGTCCAGAGTATAGAAAATATAAACAATCCAAAAATAAAATAATTAAAATAAGCCGTGCCAGTTAAGTGATGACCAGTCTCGACTGACGGCGCCGTTCACGAACGTATTATTTTATAATGATCTTGACCTTTCATAAAGGCCTTCAAAGGGGTCCTTTGAAGTTTCCCTTTGATACTAGGTTCTACAGTTTCCCAATAACTCTTTTTTTTTCACCACCTATGTAGCATAACCTGTTTTTAATGTTAATAACATTAAGTCAGTCTTAGCTTCTCACAAGTTAATAATATTTAGATTATTCTACATATTATTAAAATATATAATTTTGAATTGTAAATTCTCAAAAGAAATATAAAATTTCTTATTTTAATTTTTTTTTCATTAAGTTTTTTTTTTATAAAATAATAGATAATAATATTATCTTTATTTCAGACGTACACACGGCTACACATCAAGCTATACATAGCCAGTATAAGCTGACTTCTGATTGTACGAAAAACTTATACAATGCGAGATCAGCTAAAACTGGAAATGTGTAACTTGATGTGTAGCCGTGTGTTCGTCCATACATTTTTACAAAGATAGCGTTAATAGGGTTGTTAGTAGTATAGACGCCAGCATATCAAGCTACTACAATCTGTCAAATTTCTTTAATAGATTTTCAACTATCTCGCTAAAGCATTAAAGTTCACAAAGTTTATTGGGAAAATTTGACAGTTTCGGGTAGGTTGACCTGCTGGCGTCTGTACATACACACAACAAAGGTATCAGGGATTTGTCAGTAAACAAAACAAGTTACACAATAATAACTAAGTCTATTACCTATTTCTGTGCAGGTGTACACTTGCCCAGGGACTGTTTGTCACTCACTCTAACGTTCTGAGGACAGGTGTTGGTGCTACCACGGACCCTGTTCATCATCGATGCAGTTCTTTTCCTAATGATGGAGAAGAAATCATCGATGGAAGTTAATGATTAACACTTGTGCGCCGGAGTGTACCGGTTGGTCGACTATGTAAGTTAGATGTCAAGTACAGTCGCCCGCTTATGTAAGTACAAAGTTATCTTTGTTTACGTTTCGACTGCGGTGGGTGCTAGTTCTTTGGATCTTTATAATGACAACTATGGTCATAATTTTGACAAGTTTCCAATGTAACGTATTTTCTTACGGAGAGTGATTCCTGAAATAGTTTTGACAAATGATGAGGTGTAATTGTTATTGAAACATTTTCCAACCATGTGAATTAAATACTTTTTGGTGCGGTTTATTTTTACATAACATAATCATGCTATAATGTTTCCACTGCTGGGATACAGGTCTCCTCTTTGTGAGAGGGAGTGGGACGTAATCCATCACGTGGGCCCAGTGAGGATTGGTAGATGTCAGATGTTTTCAATTTTTAACCGACTTCTAAAAAAGGAGGAGGTTCTCAATTCGGATGTTTGTATTTTTTTTTTTAATGTTTGTTCGCGCATAAGTAACTCTGTCGCTTGCCGAACGATTTGAAATATTCTTTGTTGGAAAGGGTATACTTCCCAAATGGTCCCATAGAAATTTCATCAAAAACGGTTCAGTAGTTTGGTTTTTAAACCAAAATTACTGGTAAAAATTTTCAACTTAAAAGTGAATAATAAAAACTTATTTGCAAAAAAAATCAACCGACTTCCAAAAACGACACTATAAAGTGAAAAATAACTTTAATTTCGGAAGTCGGTGGCAAACAACGAAAATGTTTGTGTAAAAAAAAGTTTTTTATTCTAAGACAATCGTTACGATGTTTTCCTTCACCGCTTTGAGAGCAGTGGTGATAAAATAATTTACACAAAGTATAAGCGCCTGTTTGGGTTCGAACCTACGATATACAACTCGTAAATCAAGGCCGTTACTTACTACGTATTGGGCCACCACTGAGTTTTGTTCTTATTGATTTTGAATTTGTAGATTTATGTTTTGTATACTAAAAAGCCTCCTGGTGATGAGCCCTCCTGTACAGCCTCATTCCAGTACACCCTGAACAGTTAGCAGCAGCAAAGATATGAGGCAAGAAGAATGAGGAACTTTCTGTGTAGTTATAGTTTTTTTTTTATATGAAACCGTTCCAGAGCTCAATCTTTAGGTACACCGTCAGGAATCCTAATTATCTGTCAAACTGAGACACTGGACTTCAACGTGTTATAGTTCCATTTCATGTGTCAAAGAATGACATAAACAATATATTTGTAGGTAAATATTGTTTTGTTTTGTTTGGTTGTTTTGTTTACCTGTCATTGCTTTGTTTTTAATTCTTTTTACCTATAGTGGTGTAGTAATTTTGTTATAGGTGCATCGTATTCACAAATTATTATATAATTAATGTATAATGTATAAAAAATATTATAAAATATTTTTAAAAGTGTAATGGTGGAGTTTCTTGCCCATTCTTCTCCACACGAAAGTTCTACGTTTTGACTTTGATAGTGTTATTTACATTTACGGACAATTTAAATTGGTAGTCCATTTTGTAAACAATTGAGTTCCCTGACATTGCACAAATGTCCCTAATTTTCGTTCGCGTTTTGGTTGCAAAACATGTAAACAAGTATGAGATTATGGAAAAATAACTTTAATTCCTACACAATAAAGTTCAGTATACTTCAGAACATCAACATTTTTATAACGTTTTCAATAGTACTAGTCACTCTGAAATCAGGTTAATTCCCATTAAAATAAACTTGACATTCGTTTAACACTGAAATAGCATCAATTTGAAACATTCCATTCGTTTGAATAGATTTTGTGCATGGATACTTGAACAACAGTCCTAACAGTTAGTGGGTTCGTGCATCGATTTCAAATCATACACGTAAAGTGGGATAAGTAGCTTTGCCTCCAGCAATGGATTACGCAGGATGAGTTGTTAGTAGATTGATTGATTGATTCACAAACATCCAGATTCTGAATAATTACCTGTGGGCTATGTGAATGCCGGCATCACGATATTAGCGATACAGGAAACTAATATTGCCCGGAGGATTGTATGTGAGCGATATTTGACTTGATCAGTCCAAACTTAATTCAGACGCGGCTAATATAATTTATATAGTAGTTATACCTACAGTCAGGCAAATTAATTGCTAAGAAAATTGACACCATTCGTGAATTTGCGTTGTTGAATAGCCATTTCTACAACTGTCAAAGAATGGCAGTTGTGTAGAATTGTAGTCAATTTGCTTTACAACTTTACCTACGTCCGGTGCACCCTGGGTAGTCAGCCTCATTGATATCTGGATAATTTACAGTGTGTAAAATGACCCATTACATAGCTGTCAACTCCGCATTCTGTGTAGGTACATCAAACTAAGTAACATTGCACAAAAATAATTGCTGGGAACCGACGGGGAAACTTTTATTTTTGGAAAAAAAAATGGTGGTCTGCGGTAACACGCAAAACAATGTGCTTATGGAACAATGGGGGAGGGGGGGGGGTGTATTTAAAGTTGTGATATAACACCAAAACCGTGTTTTTGTAAAAAAACGTCAGTAAAAATTGGAATTTTGACCTACAATGTCTGCGTAACCAGAAGGTTCCTAAGTAAAGGAAATAAAGCAAAGTCTTTTAAAATAAAGTTATATAAGTTCTTTTAATTTCACTGTTACCTTTACTTGGTTTAACGCTCTTTAACAAGTACACCTGTTTACTCTGCGACTGCTCAAGCCTGAGTGCCGTGTTCCCAAGGGAGACTACCCACGTTGACAGCTTGCCCCACCCCACCCCAACCCACTTGCTGTCAAGCGAGAAAATTCAGTTTAACAACTATTAAAGGCATTTCTCTTGGGAACACGGAACACGGTTACAATTTGAAAATAAGTTTATAATTAAATAAATCATTTAGTATATTGATTTAGAAACATAATCCAATAAATTAATAAAAGGCTAACAGTATGATCCCAGTACAGTCAACGTCAATAATATCGGGACGAACAGACTGTTCAAAATGATTTAAGCAACTATGAAAATGAAATATTAACTCAATGACACAAGGAATGTTTCAGAATGAAGACAGTACACGACAACTGTCATTCTGACAAGAACTTTATCCAATTGAGACAAAGTTTAATTTTCTTAGTTGTTGAGATCATTTTGAACAGTCTGTTCGTCCCGATATTTTTGACGCTGACTGTACCAAAAATTACAAGTGATTCTCGGCTTTGTAGGAACGGAAACTGACATGTCTTAGAACCAAAAAATCGAAGACACGTGAGATCCACCAAGTCGCACTCTGCACGCATGGTGGTGGATGACGGTACACTCCCTCTCACAGAAGCAGTGTGGCCATTATAAGCTGATTGTCTTTATGAGTAATTTACATAGAATTTGTGTCAATACACCTACGAGAAGAGAAGTCCAAACTCACACGCATTTTATCAGCTATAATCTGCATCATTTTCGTTGTATAGTATTTCCGTCTGCATAAACTCATGCGCATTCTAACCGGGGCGAGGCCTAGCAGTCGTGCGATAAAAAGTGACGAGGTGCAAGTTCATGCCTGACTTTATGCGCCTTTCTAAAGTCACTAACATTTGCAGTTTAGACAATTTACTTCGCAGCCTTTATAGAGCTATCTTATTTTATAGGTACAGGCAGTTTTATGTACGTTTTTATTGGTAGGTAAGTCTCCTGCATTCGCAGAGTACCTTTGGTAATGAGTAAGTAGGTAAAGTGTTCATTTTGGAACGTATTATCTGACCGGAATAAATATTATAAACTAATGAATGTTTTTTTGGAATGTAAGTGAAAACAAAAGAACTATTATGTGATTTAATATTACTTTGCAAATCGAACAATATCGAAGTATCTATGGATCATCAGTGAATTTGGCTTCGAGTTTAGTGTGGTCACTATATTCCGATCGAATTACTTTTCGGTTTTCGGCAATATTCGGCCGACACTCGTATATATAATTATCCCATTTCTAAAATTGTCACTATCAGTGATTACTTAAATAATAAATTTTCTTTGGCAGTGGACCTTAATAATTTTATTAAAAATTGTCTTTGAAAAAGAGTATGAAGTTTCGTATGATTTAAGTTTAAAGTTTTAAACAGTTAAATATACCTAATGCTTAAAATATTGACACTGCATTTCTTTTACTTAAATCCAAGCAAAAAAACATTTAATATTTTATATTTTCGACTTTCGACTGAAAATGCCAATCAGTCCAAATTTCAATTTCATGTTCGGACAACAAAAACACGGTTTACGGTTGGACTGTTACGTGATCACTTGAGTAAGGTTCAAAGTGAACTTTGTTAACATTGGAGATACAAAAAGAAAATACGTTTATTCACACACACACACACACCCTCTTGTTGATGTCACATGTCTTCGAATTTTTGGTTCTAGGACATGCCGGTTTCCTCACAATGTTTTCCTTCACCGTTTTGAGAGCGGTGGTGATTCTGAGGATATGTATGTAATATGAATTAAATGTAAGTCAAATTGTTCGGTAATTATCGCTCTGGGCTCGTTATGTTCAGATAGGCAGTCTCCCCATGTAAAATACTAGTATTCAGCGAGAGAGTAGAGATACATATATTCAATCTAAATCTATCCTTGATCGACGTGTCGTATCTAGATCAATGTTTTCGTAGAATACCTACTTACATAGAATAAATGCTTAGACAATGACTGTTGCACAGCTGATTGAAAGGACAGGGCTATAAGTCTTTTCTAACTGCTTTGTTCTGAGATACGTACAAGAAATATCATTTAACATTGACATAACATCACGCCGGTATTTCCCTGAAGGGATAGGAAGAGTATACAGGATGGATTGAAAGCAGCACATAAAGTAATTTTTTGCTCCATTGGTGTAATTGCCGTATGGCGTTCCAGTGTGAGGATAAATAAATAAATAAATACTCACATTTCTCGAGTTATGTTTAAGTTCCATGTACAGTCACGAGCAAAGGTATGTATACACTCGGCTTTATTCAAAAGCGATTGATTCCTTTATTTTTTAACGTTTGTTACGAACATAGCATGTTCGAACCCATAGGTTTATGTAATGTGTTGTATTTCATCGTTGCATTCGTTATTTTACGAAAAAATCACAATTGAAAGTTGCCAAGTGTTGACATATTGGTGCTCCTGACTGTACGAGGTAAAAGTTCTACAAAATATACTTAATTAAGCTGTAAACACGGGAATCCTATCCTTCTTATATTATAAATGTGAAAGTTTGTATGGATGGATGGATGGATGTTTGTTACTCTTTCACGCAAAAACTACTGAACGGATTTGTATGAAATTTGGCACACAGATAATAATAATAATATCCCTGGACATTTCACACAGCGCCATCTAGTCCCAAGCTAAGCAACCTAATGCTTGTGTTATGGTAACAAGATGGCTGATAAACTACTTATATACATTTTTTTTTGTAAATACATACATATTATAGATAGAAAAACACCCAGACTCGGAACAAATACATGTAGGTCATACAAATATTTGTTCCGTGCGGGAATCGAACCCGCGACACGCAGCGCAGCAGTCAATCGCTTAACCACTGCGCCAACCGTGCCGTCAAAACAAAACGTCGACAGATGGTTTATAACCAGGATTGACATATAGGATGCTTTTTTTTCCGGTATTCTCACGGGATTGAAACTTATGCTGGTGAAACTGCGGGGCGCAGCTTGTTCATCATAACTGATTAAATGTGGATTGAAAGAAATAAAGAAAAAGTATATATTGGGACTCGCTCAGGACTATCACAAACTTCAAAATCAAAACTCATTGATTTAAAACTAGGCTGAGAATCAGCACTTTTCGAACGTCAAAATTACAAAAGACAGTCCCCCAAAACGCCCGCACTTCATCACTTCCGAACTTCCGAGCAAGTGCTTGCGATGGGAAGAAGAAGTGGCGCAACGAACTACCCAACAGCACAGCGATCTGTAAACGAAACTAAACACAATCATAGAAACATAAACAACAAACAAAACAAAAGTAAAATAAAAATAAAACCAGAAAATCCTGTACGTGTGTATAAGAAGTTGAAAACGCCCATAAGTACTAACTTAACTAACCAGCCGTAACTTCGGCCGAAACAACAGATTTCGTGCTTAGAGAGTAGACCGTCTGTTTCGTTCACTGACCAGCAGTGCGATTCTGTAACCATCTCACCATGAAAACTTAGGTGAAGTGAGCGTGTAGTGAGCTGTCATTCTAAATAATGCTAGGGATTGACACTACTGACAAATCACATCAAGCTCACTTCACTTAAGTTTTCACGGTGAGATTATTACAGAATCGACCGGCTGAAAAAGCGCCAAACGCCTAAAAAGTTTTCACTTCAAAATGCTACATATTTGCCGAGTGGATAATTATGTTTTATGGTACATTTGTCACCCACGCGGATAAAGTCGCCGGTGGACGTTCCAAAATATACGTAGTAACACATTTACAAATCTGAGAGCAAAATCGTTTTGAAAATAACTGATTGTTATAGTTAATTGTGTAGTTTAAGTAAAGAGACACCCACGTATCATAATAAAATAAACTAAACTCAAGTTGTTATGTAAAGAAAACGACTGAGAAAATTATCATTACAGACTGTCACAACAGTATCTACGTCCACTGCAGTTTACATAAACATGAGCAAGTGCGAGTACCTATTGAAGTAGGTATACTAATTTTATTCTGGGTACATCGTCTTCGTCATCGCCGTGGACTCTGACGGTCGCGCTAGTCCACAAATTCAAGGTTGACCAGAGCGCTATAGAGCGAACTATGCTCGGAGTCTTTTTGAAAGATAAAATAAGAAATGGAATTATATAATATATGGACCAGAACCACACGTCAGCCTAGTCAAATAACCCGCCCCTAACTGTTCCCGGCGCAAAGGTGCCCAAAACGCTTGCTGCATTGCCACGTTGGATGGCAATGGCTAACCTCCGAAATGGAATTATCCGGAAAAATAGGTACCGAAGTTACCGACATAGCTTGCAGAGTAAGCAAACTGAAGGAGCAGTGGCCTGGTCATGTTTGTCGAAGGACCGATGGCCGGTGGAGCAGACGAGTCCTGGAGTGGAGACCGCGTATCGGAAAGCGTAGTGTGGGAAGCCCCCCAATTAGATGGACACAGTAGCTTACCCCTACCTTACCTACCCCTTTTTCTTGTAACGTGCAGACAGGACACGATTATCACTATCAAGTGTCCCGTTCTAAAAACACATACTTATAAAAGTAAAATTTGAGAGGATCTACATAAAAACCGAAGATGCTACAGCTGTTTGTTGTTTTTTACAGACAATCTGAAATGACTAGCAGAATCTAATCCAAGTGGAAACAACAAGTTTTTTTTTAAATTACTCAATTGTTTTGCTGACATAATTAATTGTGCTGTTTTGCCATGCGAAAATAATCTGTAATGCTATAATGGTAGAGCATAGAAAATTTATTGCGCCTGGTGTAAAATATAGTGGTTAGGATCGTCATGTTTACTGTCTAAGATTAGCAGTAAATCAATTCGATTTAGATGATTTTTGAATATTGAGTTTTTCAAGTCTATTGTTTGATTCGTTTCCAATAAGGCAGTCAGGTAGGTATGTCTCTCTCGAATCAAGAACGAGCTAATCCAGCAGACAACCAAAGTTGTCAACATGGCTCACAGAATAAGCAAGCTGAAGTGGCAATGGTGTAGACGTGTTCGGCAAACGTAAGTTAGGACGCCCTCAGGCTCGGTGGAGCGACGATCTTCGCAGGTTAGCTGGTTGCAGTGGATGTCATGGATGTATGGATGGTCACCCATCCACAGACTTACCGCGACAAGCGTAACTTAACCTGGTCGATTGGCCCGTGCGGTTGTTAGTACTTCGCCACAAGCCCCTCCTTGTAAATCATAACATTAGCGTTAAAAACAACTTAGGTAGATATTCATTATTCGCGAAAAAGTTAATTCAATGTTACTTTTTGCTGTGCTCTACCTTGCACGTTGGTAAGTAATTTACTTCCATTCTACGTAATAAGGAAACATAAAAAAACGCGTGAGAACAATTTTTTGTATGTATTTTAAAAGTGATTGGGATATTTGAAGTGTTTGTGAATGGAACAAAATTAAACGTGATGCAGTTAGGAAAATCCAGAAGCTAGTGGACTGATAAAAAAGGTGCTAAGAAGGAAAATGGTAACATTATTAAACTCTGGCCACACTGAGGCGAATGAATTTTGGTCCCGCAAAGCGCGCGGGCTTCGCCTCAGTGTGGCCAGTTGGCTTTTACAGTTTGCATATTACACTGTGGCATATCATAATATGGTTTATAAGGATTAATGGAAAAAGGTTTACAAACTTACTCTCCATCTAAAAGACTAGTATTCAACCGATTCGGTTAAACTGTAAGCCGACACCAACATAGTTGGGAAGAGGCTAGGCAGATGATGATCTTCCAAAAACTAGATGCCACTGATCATGAGCATTTTACGGCTAACCTACCTGTTAAAAAAACATACGTCATTGAATTGGAATGTATGAACTTAGAGAGTTGTATTGATGATAGTAAATAAAATCATATTTTTTAAGCTCGCGAATCATATTTTTATCAACTCAAACTCAAACTATTAGTTTCAAATAAACCAATTGTAATTGGTTTATTTGAAACTACTACTACTACTACTTTTGACTTTTGAATTTTCAAGGTCGGTCAGTCAAAAAGTTGAAGCTAGTTGCCCATTCCAAAGCGTAGGTACCTATGGAGAAGAACGGGCAAGAAACTCCATGGACACTCTTTTAAATCATAATAATATTGTTACAAAGTATTGGTTACATCATTCGTGTTCAAAATTATGCACGTGAGAACGATGCAGAACGTTACAAGCGTCCGTAATGAAAATATTAAAAAAAAACAATTCAAATATTAAATTAAATCACAATAAGCCATGGCATGGCTTGGCAACATTCAACATGGCACTGACCTGCATTTCTAAAAACGTAAGAAAATTTGAATTTCGCGGGCATCCCTGGCGCTTACCCATTAAGAACCAAAAACAGTCTAATTTCTTGCAATAGCCAAGCATCATTATTGCAAAGTAAGATCATGTAAAACGTACCCGGTGCGCAGGCGCATGACTGCTCAAGCAGCCGGCATGTCGCAACACTTAACGCTAAATCATTGGAGATTATCCACAGTTTGGGTCATGAATATTCCAAAGGTTACACATGATTTGTGTTTAACGTTTAAGAATAATGTTGAGTTAATGCAGGATGATTCGTTTACTTCACAGTAGTTTGTACCTAACAAAGTAAAATAAAGAAGATGTATAAGTAGCAGTAAAGAAGAGTAATAGTGGAGATTCTTGCCCATTCTTCTCCATACGAAAGTACATTCTGGAACGGATGACTAGAATCAATTCTATATTTTGTAAATTTTGACGTTCAAAAGTGCCTTTCATGTGCCTCATCATTCTCCTGCCCTTATTCCAATTTATTTGGGGTCGGCGCAATATGTCTTTTTCTTCCATACTTCTCTATTACTCGTCATCTCGGTAGTCACCCCCTTTCTAACCATATCAACATTCACACAGTCCATCCATCGTTTCTTTGGTCTTCCCCTACTCTTATAGCCATCGACATTCATACTCAAAACTCTCCTCACGACATTTTCCTCATTTCTCCGTAACACATGCCCATACCATGACAACCGATTTCCACACAACTTTTCAGTTACCGGTGCCACTTTCAGACTTCCTTTTATGTACTCATTTCTTATTCTATCCATTCGTGTAACACCACACATCCCTCTTAGCATTTTCATCTCAGCTGCATGCAATTGCCTTTCATTTATCCCTTTTGTGGCCCAACATTCTGATCCATACAAGACAGCAGGTCTAATCATGGTTTTATATATCTTCCCCTTAAGTTTAAGGGGAATGCGGGAGTCGCAGATTGTTCCCGTGACCTGCCGCCATTTCATCCATCCAATGTTAATTCTGTGCATAACCGTCCGATCTACTTCACCATCGCTTTGCACGAGTGAACCGAGATACCGAAAGTCGGAGCAGACTGGGAGAAGTGCGCCATCAAGCGCTATGGTTCCAAACCGTTGAACTTGAACAAACCGTTGAACTTTTACGTTAAAATAAATAAATTCCTTCAGACCGAACATGGCGACCAATCTCAGCGGAGACCATCCTTCCGCGCGGGAGATATTATAGTGTACAAGTGTGTGCGCAGACACAGGTGCAGTCTCTCTTCCCTCATAGTCTGATGGGACGGCAATTCGACACGACCGGAGAGAGATCAGGCGGGGATGATGCTTTCAATAAACAAAAGAAACTCAGTGAAATCGAAAGCAGAAAACCATTTAATATCTTAAGTATCAAAACAACTGAACTCACCGCATTTTCCTCCACTACACACCAGCTAACGTACCTACGCTAGATAAAAACAAAAGGCATGTCGTCATGTCGTCATCAGTTTTTTTCCGAGCAGTACCTGGCGGTACCACGGGCGGGGAGCATCCTCGTTCAACCATTACATGCCTAATAATATGATTCTTTGTATAAGTACCTATGTTATACAGCGAGTATCAGAATGGTGTAGTCACTGGTCATATTTAAAGGTGTACCTAGGTGTGTGATTCATCAAATTGAAAAACTTTCTCAACGAACACACAATACTTCAATACCTACTCGACCTAAATGTATAGCAATACATTTAGGTCGACCTAAATGTATTGCTATACATTTAGGTCGAGTCCTGCCTGGGCCTATACCCCAGCAGTGGTAACATTATAGGCTGATTGTGCCTAATCAGCCTATAATGTTCCAATCCTCCTTTCTTCGACAGAGAGAGTGAGCCCACTCTCTCTCTCTCAAAGAAAGTAATCTACCACACAGGCCCAGTACGGGTTGGTAGATGTCACATATCTTCAAATTTTTGGTTCTAGAACAAGCCGGTTTCCTCACAATGTTTTCTTTCACCGTTTTAAGAGCAGTGGTGATGAAATAATTTACTCAAAGTACAGTTTTCGACCCACATGTATGGGACAGCTGATTATTTTTAAACCCCGACAAAAACAGAGGGGTGTTACAAAAGACGACTAATGAAAACTCCAAACAGACGAGGCTTATATATCCAATGATAAAAATGTATAGCTTGATGATAAGCGACAATCGTAATAATTATTATCGTTCTGGTTATAATTTATAATAATATATTTTTATATAATTTATTATAGTTGTTATAATTTATTGAATGGAATTAATTTGAAATGGCATGGTGACATTGTTATTCTGAAATTTTTTACACTTCATATTGTTTATTTTTATTATTTTTTTTATTATGTATTTTTGTTTTGTTTTTATTATTGTATTTATTCCTCATATAGATTATTAAATGACATCTTATGTTTAGTAAAATTTCTACACAATGTATATTGTTTTGAAATAAATGACTTTATGACTTATGACTTTATGTAAGCCATTGTAAAAAAATAAAAATATTAGCCGTCTCACGACGCGAGGACGCTGGGATTAAAATATTTCCTACAACTTACATATTTTAAACTTAAAGGGCCCAATATAATTATTATTTTTAATTTTTAGAGTCTTTTGTTGGAGTCGGGCGTTTTTTAAAATTTTAATTTAACTTTTTCGCGATTTCATGGAGAAAGTTGTTCAGTGTGATGATCTGTATAACCACATCTTTCTGATACACACTGTATGCCTGAAACGAGACTGAAAATTGAAGATTAAGTATAGTTATTTCATTTCAATAATCATAGGGATACCTTCATAATATTTACCTCGTCATTATTATCATTTGCAGCCATGGTCCTCCCACTGCTGATTATAGGCCACTTCTGTTATCTGTCATGCTATATTTTTATTGATATTTTCCTCGCTAGATGTAAATAAAACTGTCTACTACTACTAAACTAACGAGTCTAGAGGTTAAATGCGTGACTGCCATACTTACCTATGTGGTTCGATATCCAGGTCGTATAGAGTGGTGAGTTTTCCCACTCTGGTTCCTATTCACTCCTGCTTACCCCTTCGGGGAATACAGGCTGATGTAGGCTGTTTTAAAAGTATCTAACGTAAATGTAAGCAAATAGATCGTATAACGCACCTCATCATCTGCATCATCTGCCGAGCCTTTTCCCAACTATGTTGGGGTCGGCTTCCAGCCTAACCGGATGCAGCTGAATACCAGTATTTTACATGGAACGACTGCCTATCTGACCTCCACAACCCAGTGACTGGGTAATACGATACCCCTTGGGAAGACTGGTTATCAGACTTTCGGGCTACTGACGACTCGTAACGACTGTCAAAGATCCACGAATGACAGCCGGGACCAACGGCTTAACGTGCTTTCCGAGACACGGAGGGGTCTTGGTTTGTGAAAATGGTCACCCATCTGATCGATCGACCCGTGCGGCAGTTATTACTTAGCCACAAGCCCCTCATCGTATAACGCACCTGTGGTGCAAATTAGTAGTGTCACTTACAAATTGACGGTTTTGATTTGATTGATGTACTTAAATCGAAATTATGATTTTAAATCACTTTAAAAATGTTTTGCATTTGACAATAATTGACGTTAATTTTGTAACCTCAATAAAATTGAGCTTACAAGTATAATGTTATTCTAACAACAAAATTATTTGAAAATTAGTGAGATATTAAGTTGAAAACTAAATACAGATACTTCCTTTTGGTGAGTGACTGCGTAAGAATTTAATCTAAACAGGGTTTGTTTACACTTTCATCAACGAATTTTGGACAGACTATAATTTTACCTGATAAAGAGTGTTTGACTAAGATAGTACTGCTATAAGCCCCTATTTTTGAGACGGTCATTCTTCTAAAAGAGGCAGTAGAAACCCGATCCCGTTCGAAGACAAAGGCCTCAGGGAAGAAAGCTTTTATGAAAACTGAAAAGGACTTACATAAGAATGTCACTTGAATAGATGCCAATAAAATACTCTTGGCTAACAGACTGTGAACGATAGATAGATTCTCAAACACAAAATATTTGATGGCCTAACTCCCACAAAAACAATTGAAGACATACAAAACTACTAACCCATACTACATATAACAAAAAATATTTTTTACATCACATCCTTTACAGAATACCACACCTTTACTGCTAAAGAAATAAGGTTCATTTTAGCATTGAAATCTTCGCATATAGTCTAAGAGTCAGCGACCCACCTTCCGTAAAAATAATTATACAATATATTATTATGAGCAGACTTATCGTCTCATTTTGTTACGGATAATGTGTGAATTTGGACATTTAACTAATTTTCTGTTTAATAGAATCATCGTTTGTAAGAGTTTTAAGATCAAGACTGAAAACGGCATTTGTGGTGTTTTAAGAGGTAATATTGTTTTCCTAATTTATTAATAATCGTAAACAGTTTGTGGTTAGCATTATGTGTGTGACTATTATTATCCGTGCAATACGAAACCTGTTTGTATGACATATCATAACCAACCGCTTGTATCCTACAAGTGAATCCTGAGGTAGTTTTGTCAAATGATCAGAGGGGCAATTCTCGTTACTTTAAGACCGTTCACAGTCTGATCTCAGTCTCAATCTGTCAAAAAATACCTCTAATTTCCCTACATTTTGACAAGTTTTTGACATTTGTTTGTCGCCGAGATGAGACTGCGACTAGATTTTGAACGTTTTAATTAAGAGAATTGGCCTTCTGGTGTATTGTTATTGAAACATTTTCCATCCATGTGAGTCAACTACCTTTTTGTGCGTTTTGTTCTTACTTATGCATAAGAATAATACCCTCTTTGCAAAGGCCAGCAGTGGGATATTAGTAATAACACACACATAACATTATCAGCCTATAATGTTTCCACTGCTGCGACACAGGCCCACTCTCGGTGAGAGGGAGAGTACCGTAATTCACCAAGACCTCTCTCTCTCTCGAAGAAAGTAATCTACCACGCGGGCCCAGTATGGGTTGGTAGACGTCATATGTCTTCGAATTTTTGTTTCTGGGCCACCTAAAAAAACTTTTAAAAAAAATGGCGCGTGCAGCACCGTAGGTACCTACACATAATAAAAGTAAAACTTAAAAAAATAAAGAATAAGAGAGATTTAATATTAGAGACAGAGGTGTATCTTTCTTCTATCTCATGTAACGAAAAACGTGACGCGTCCTTGAAATTTCACCCTTAATTCTCGTGCAATTATCTAAAAACTTAAAAACTATTTCAATTAACAATCAATCAACTCTGCCAATTGCAGTCCACCGCTGGACATTTGCCTCTTCCATGCTGTGCCACAACACCCTGTCCTCGGCCTTTCGCTTCCAGTCTATCTCAGCCATCTTTTTAGAGTTAAAAAAACGAAAGAGAAGGTCGGAGTTACCGAGATAGCTTGCAGAGTAAGCAAGCTAAAGTGGCAGTCAGCTGGCTATGTCTGTCGAAGGACTGGTGGCCATTGGAGCAGACGAGTCCTGCAGTGGAGACCGCGGATCGGCAAGCGTGGTGTGGGAAAAACTATTTATAACCTGAAAACTTTTAACATCGTTCAAAATAAACCAAATAAATAAAGAAGCTAGAACAAGCTACAAGCTAGGACGTTCATAAGTAATGAACCGCATACTGAGTGCTTTCAGTTTTGTTTGCGAACAAATTTTAAAAGGTATCGATCGACAACCTTATTATTGAATCGAGTTTGTCGAAGGAGGTTGTTATATAATCACCAGAGACTTATTGCGGTCTTTGCCTTGGGGACAATATTTACTGATATATTCTTTAACCCGACCAACCCCGCGTCGCATCGCATCGTCTGCGTCGCCTTCGTTTTTGATAAGCGTTATTTTTTCATCTTTTTCTTTTTGTTCGGCTCGTAAAAGTTCTAGGGTGATGCCTTCCTCAAAAAATGGGCTATCAAATGCAAAACAACAAACGACTGGTAGTTCCAGAGTTCAAACAAACTTGAAACAAATAAACTCTTCAGTTTTATCTTTAACTATAGGTTTTGCCAGCGGCTTCACCCGCGTGGAGTTCGGAAATTATCCCACAGGAACGTACTGCCGGGATGAAAAGTATCCTATAAGGTGTTAATTCAGGTAATAAACTGTCTTCTGTTACAAATTTAGTTTTTGCGTGAAAGAGTAATAAACATTCATCCATCCATCCTCACAAATATTCGCGTTTATAATATTAGTAGGATAGAATATAGATCTAGACTAGATATTTTTTCTCCCTATTATTGACGTGCCTATCGTAATAAACAGCAAAATTGCTTGTAATTTTCACACGGTTTAGATCGGAATGTTGCATATAATTGAGGATTGGAACTGGTTGTAAAATCCATCAGCTGTGTGCATAGAAGCAGCACTTTGATATTAATTAATACGTTTGCTGTATTAGTGTTACCGGCCGACCGCTTAACTGAGACGTTGCCTGAGGTAGCTGCGCGGTGCGGGAGGGGTGATAGTTGATGAATCACTGAGCTCTCGCATCACGTCACCACACCCCTCCCGCACCGCGCTGCTACCTCAGGCAACGCGAGAGTTAAGCGGTTGGCCTATAAACTATTTGATATTATTATAACGTTGATGGATTAACTGATTGAATGCAACTATGTGATTTCATCATAAAACAATCCTTACAAACCCGAAGTGAGAACCGTAATGGAGTTGGTGGAAGAGAAATTAGATCATCATCTGCCTCATGTGCCTAGCCTTTTCCCAGCTATGTTGGGGTCGGCTTCCAGTCTAACCGGATGCAGCTGAATACCAGTATTTTAGATGGAGCGACTGCCTATCTAAGCTCCACAAACCAGGTACTGGGTACGATACCCCTTGATAAGACTGGTTGTCAGACTATCGGGCTTCTGATGACCCGTAACGACTGTCAAAGATCTAAGAATGATATAACGTGGAAGAGAAATTAGATAAACGCAAGAATTCAGAAGAAATTAAGAAAAATCAAACAGAAAATATTGAAGGTAGTGGTGAAGACGTACTGGCAAAGAAAGAAAAGCGAAGAATAGAAACGACACATAACATAACATCATAGCAGTAAATCCCGATCTAATCATATTTTAAATCTAGATGAGGTCGGCGTTTCCTATCTGACGAGTCTGAGAAGAAAGGCCTAAACAAACTCAGAGGACAGAGTCTCTTTAAAGTCCTTATTATGTACCTATATGACTCCTTGACAAAGAAAAGAATACTAGTCTTCAATTGTTTTTTTTTTATTATTGTGTTCACTCATTTCTTCTATACATAGGTATTGTACGTAATGATAGGAAGAATGGAACAAATGTGAACAAGTGACTGCTGCTTTTCTTCCAAACACCCTTTTGCCAAGAATGCAAACAAAAATCTAACAGATTCGAACACAATAATACTATAAAAACAACACCAACGTCAAATTCCACCAAATCATATACAAATATTGTTATTGTAATTATAACAGAACAAATTCAATTCACTCAGAATTGCTCAAACAACGGACAAAAACATAAAATATTTACAGTCAAACGCTTCAGACATTAAAATATTTTTTGTTGACCTCAAAACAAGGCGTTGTTATGAAAATGCTACGTAATGAGATTACGTAAATTATGAAAGAGCTTGTATTTTATTAAATTCTTTTGATATAACCCCTACGCAGAATCCTTTTAGGTTGTGAAATATTTGCTAAGAACTAAGCTAACATTTGGTAAAAAAAGAAAAATCTTTCTAAGCCTGACTTGAAAAATTGTTCATACAGAATTAAAATTCACTGTAGATATATAACAATTTATACCTAATTAATTAAACAAAAATATAATATCCTATCTCACTCGCATGGATCGTAATTTTATTTGATCATTATTATTTTTTTCCTAATTTCGATTTTATTTACAAGATAACACTAAAAAAACAAAATAATATCCTAAATTAACTAAAAAAATTTACAAACTAAAATAATTATAGCGTCGAAAAATTCATATCCTATCTTAAGTTAAACTAAAACTGAAATAACCACCACGGGGGCTAGAAGGCGTCGCGGCAGACTCCGTAGATGCGGCGGGACGAGCTAAAAAAAACAAACGACCACTCTAGTCAGGTCTACTTTAGCACTGTATCGAAAGAGCTGGGAGTCATGGGGAGAGGCCTTTGCCCAGCTGTGGGATGATGCAGGATAACAGTAACTTAAACTATTAACAAACAAACAAACATCATCAATATCAATATTATCATCATTCTAATTTCCTTAATCAAAATTAAATAATATTTGACTTATTTTATATTTCGATGCAATAAAAAAAAAATACTATATAACGCGAAACTCTTTCTAACCGCTACCGCCACAATCAACGCGCTTCTGGCGGAAACGCTTCTTATTCCCGCCCGGCTAATGAGAGCGAGTCGAAGCTTCTAGAACATACTAGAAGCTTCCTATAAAAACATATGACGCGCGCCCCTTTTTGACAAGAGTCGTGTGACGTCCATCAACTGGGAGCTGCGTACCGAAAGTGTAAGTGTATATTTTACTAATGGGGCTGCCTCAATTTATGTATGACACAATGTTTAAGTTGAAATAAATAATCTTGATCTTCGCCCCAAACCTTATTGTTTATAATATACCATCATTTTGTGTGTATGTTAAAACTATTAAATTATTATACGTTTTAAGTATTCAATTTTCATTAACATTAAGTTACTAACTTATGATAGGTATTAAATTTGTTTTATTTACTTTGGGCTCGCTCATTCAAGTAAACGTCTATTTAAGACTTGAAGAACAAAAGCAATAACGTCAGGCTGTAAAACTTTCTCAGACTTACTTTTAATGTACCCAAGTACCTTTTTCATATTTAATTCAGCTTTAGGTCTTAACTTTTTAGGTTAGTTTATTTTGACTATGGAGTTTCTTGCCCATTCCTCTCCATACGAAACTACCTCCTTAAAGAGTTGCTTGGAATAAATTTTATTTTCTTTTAAATTTCTAAATGTACAGACGCCAGCAGGTGAAGCCTCCCGAAACTGTAAAATTTTCCCAATCAACCTTGAATCTTAATGCTTCAGTGATAAAGTTAAAAATCTATTAAAGAAATTTGACAGATTGTAGTAGCTTGTTGTGCTTACGTCTGTACAAGAAAATATAATTAATTCTAGGCGCCCCTTCCAAAAGGTTCTAAAAAATAATTTAACTTGACTTTATTTTTCAGTTACACACAAATATCAGCATTGTCCAATATTCATTATATTGTTTTTTTCTCAGTTATTACTTTTTCATACACAATTTCGAAACTAGACCGAACTTAGAGTGCCCTAAATCTCAATTTGACCGTGGCATCACAAATGATTTGACGAAAAAACTAGGCGTCCTCGGTTGATACTACCAATGGTTTTTACCTGTACTTTTTACTTGCGGTATTGGTGGTATATAAAGGTATAGTACTTATGTAATGAGGCTTAGCACGAACGTGCGGAATAAACGTTACATAAATTCAAACGGCTTTACAGTCGTTACGGGTCGTCAGAAGCCCGAAAGTCTGACAACCAGTCTTTCCAAGGGGTATCCTATTAGATACACAATAATTGGGTTGTGGAGGTCAGATAGGCAGTCGCTCCATGTAAAGTACTGGTATTCAGCTGCATTGGGTTTGACTGGAAGCCGACCCAACATAGTTGGCAACAGTGTAGGCAGATCATGATTTAAAATCTATATATATCTAAAAGAAAGTCGTGTTAGTTACACTATTTATAACTCAAGAACGGCTGAACCGATTTGGCTGAAAATTGGTGGGGAGGTACCAGGAGACGGACATAGGATACTTTATTTTTTATTTTATTTAATACTTTTATTTACTTTTAGGAGTAGGGTAGGAGTAGTGTAGGAGTAGGTTAGGAGTAGGGTAAAAGTAGGGTAGGAGTAGGGTAGGGGTAGCGCCGGGCAGTTAGAAATAATTTATATGGCAAAACAATTAAACAACGTTTGCCGGGGTCAGCTGGTAGAAAATATAATCTCGATTCACACATAATATTTACTTAGTTTTAAGACTTTATTTACCTATACCTATGTGTGATACTTATTGTGCTTGTCGCTAAAAATAAAATAAAGTATATGCTACTTATGCATGCCATAACCAGACTATAACATTCCCACTGCTGGGACACAGGTCTCCTCTTTGTGAGAGAGAATGGATCGTAATCCACCATGTGGGCCCAGTGCTGGTTGGTAGATGTCAGATGGATATTATTCCTTCACCGTTTTTGAGAGCAATGATGAAATAAATTACACTAAATAAATAGTCAGCCTGGGTTCGGACCCACGACCTGTAACTTGCAAGTCAGGGCCGTAAAAACAGGGCCGCTCCTGCTACTTATTAATTAGTTAAAAATCGTTCGTATTTACATTACGTTTATATCGTGCGTTTGTGCTCAGGCCTATCTGTGCTATTTAATATTTATAACTAGCTTCCGACCGCGGCTTCGACCGCGTGGTATGACAGTAAACGACAAATAAGGAGACTAAGGTGGTGTTGGATTGCCATCCAATCGGGCTATGAGAGTATGGGAAGAGGGAGGGAGTGCACCTGTGTCTGCGCGCACACTTGTGCACTATAATATTTCCCGCGACGAAGGCTAGTCTCCGTTGAGATTAGCCGCTGTGGCCGAAATACGGTCTGGAGGAGGACTTTATGTCGATAAACAATAACCCATGTCCTTCCCCAGGGTTCAAAGTATTCGCATACCAAATTTCATCTAAATAGGTCGAACCGTTTCGAAGATTACCCGGAACAAACAAACAGACAAAAAATAAATGTTTTTTTTTGTTTTAAGTAGGTAGGTACCGTACTTTCATATGCATTTACCAAAAAGCAGTTATTTTCACATACAAACAGACACTTCAATATTATTTATTTAACAAACATCTATACATACATAATGTAGATATAGATGTTTGCTGATAGTACAATCAAGGTACATACATAGTCTTTTCTATCAGTATGTTGTCCGCCCGCGTAAATTGTAGGTTAGGAATAAATTAATGGTTAACGTGGTACATAATCAATCAAGTCGGGAGTCAAAAATCATTTGTTTTAAATAACCTTTACGTCTTGTATATGTAATTGAAATTGTAACTAAAACAGTGTTAAAGACCCTGTATTTTTACTAACGTATGTAGATAAGGGTCAGGACCAAATTTTTGACTACGCTTTATAAAATATACATGTCCTGCTAAACTACCTAAGAATATTATGGTCGCTGTTTTTTTTTAACGTAACCTATCATTTATAATTTAATATTAATAAAGCCTCATAAACACTAGTAATCGTTTTAATAGATAATAGCACAATGAACATCGTTATTATAATTTATACAAGGTAATATTACATACATCCCAAAATTCTTTCCGTTGTAATACTTACTCCTGTGTGCGACACCATTATTTTGAAACCTACAAACCTATGATAGAAGTTTCTTGACTATTTAGTATGGCAAGATTGGCTTCAAGTATTGGCCATGTATTCCGGATAAGCCGCCATGTTGTTTTACTGTCATTTTAACATTTTGTTTGTATCGTCAGCGTCATTCCGTTGTGAAATTACGTCAAAAATTTGGTCCTGACCCATAAATCGTTTATTAGCATAACATAATTAGCCTGTAATGTTCCCACTGCTGAGACACAGGCCGCCTCTCTGTGACATGGAGTAGGCCGTAATCCACCACGCAGACACAGTGCGGGATGATGAAATGTCTTCAGGCAGTGGTGATAAATTAAATTGCGCAAAGTAAAGCCCGGATTTGAATTCAAGACAGGTACAGACGCCAGCAGGTCAAGCTACCCGAAACTGTCAAATTTTCCCAATCAACCTTGAACCTTAATGCTTTAGCGACAAAGTTGAAAATCTATTAAAGACATTTGACAGATTGTAGTAGCTTGATGTGCTGGCGTCTGTACCTAACAAAATCAAAAAGAGAATTAGCTTTCTTTAAATATGTTAGTAAGTTGTGCACCTAAAGACTTTATTTAAAAAAATAAAATAAACCCATAGCCTATAATTTTCCAATATTTGGCAAACATTTTACATAAACGTTGACAGTTACAAAGCAGTATGTTGGCAACATTGTTTATCTTACGTAATACTCCGCAAAAGGTCAATAACATTACTACAGTCAAAATAAGTACGTAACATGTAGAAATATTCAATGAAGGTTATTATGGTGTGCCGTGGCAGAATACCTATGTATGTAGTTGTCGTTGCCTGAGGGGCAATTCTCGTAATATTAAGAACCTTCACAGTCTGATTTAAATCTCAATCTGACAAAAATACCTCTTATTTCCGTACTTTACTAACGTTTTTAATTACGGGAATCGGCCTTCTGAAGGCCAATTCTCGTACTTATAACGTTCAAATTCAAGTCGCAATCACATCTCAGCGACAATCAATATCAAAAACTTGTCAAAAATATATATTTATTGATTGTATTTGTGACAGATTGGGAATGAGATTAGAATGCGAACGTTCTTAAAAATACGGAAATTGCCCTTATGTTCGTTGGTTCTCCAAAAGGCAAACGTTCACCGAACTCATAATAGTCAAAAAAGATAGCTAAAGTACAGGATATTTTTGTGAGATGAGGGTACTTCCCTATTCCCTACCGATGCAACTACTGTAAGCCTGAATCTACAGTGGTAAACCAGAAATGAAACTTGGTGATTCCTCCAGCCATTAGTAACGCCTCCACAGCAAGATGGCTGTGGCGGGAGCTGTATAAATCCCCTAACAAATTTATCGAGTCATCTGAATGCCTTCCGCCTGGACACGCGTTACCGTGGCCGACTTGGAAAGCTCAAAATAGACTTCGAACCTAAGACGGACGGAGCTAAGACAATCTCCACAGATGGGGGTTCACGGACGGCTTAGATCTCAAGTGCGAATGCGGCACCTCCCCACAGACAATGGCTATCACCTTCCAAAAAGATATTGCTAGATGTTTTACAAAAAAAACGCAATGTTTATGCGTTTTTAATTTTGTCTGGCCCGCATACGCGGAGCTTCATATTTATACTTTTTTGACAAATGTCTTGGCATACCTTCCTACAGAGCCTTTGTCCGATGACGACGATAACAAAATGTCATTAGTTATTACCGTAATGATAATATTATGTACAGTTTATAACAACGCTGCCCTACACACGCGGCGTGTCAGTATGTCAGTGGGTAAAGCTTTTACAATGACTATACATTGACGCGTATTTAAGTGTTAAACATTGTCTAACTACTTAATAATACGATAATTATTATGTAACAGAGTCCTTGATTATGCGATTGTGCCTCTACATATTTCTGTTAGGAATAGTTTATTTTTTTTATTAGCCTCTTGAGCAGTGGTGGCCAAGTGCTAATAGCCACGACTTACGAGTTGTAGGTCGTAGGTTCGAACCTAAACAGGCGCTTTACTTTGTATACATTATTTCATCAAAACGATGAAGGAAAACATCGTGAGGAAACCGACATGTCCTAGAAAAAAAAATTTGAAGATATGTGACATCTACCAACCCGCACTAGGCCTGGGTGGTGGATTGCGGCCTACTCCCTCTCGCCGAGAGGGCCTGTGTCCCAGCAAAGGCATCCCTACCTTCTTTTCACCTCTCTCTGTCCAGTGTTGCCAAGCACCAATCTTTATAAAACTACCGAGTATTTTTTGGTGCTGGTTTTATGAATAGAAGACTAATTGTTGGTCTTCGGGTCGCAAGCGCTTCTAATAAGCATGAGTTCGATTCCCAAATCGGGGAACTTGTGATTGCGATTTTCTACCAGGAATTCCTCTGTAGCAGCCCGGAGTCAGGAATGTTGCCTGGTTGAGAGCAATAGGCTCATCCCCTATTCAAAAGGTTGATAGCAATAGGCTCGCCCCTATTCAAAAGGTTGATAGCAATAGGCTCGCCGTCTATTCAAAAGGTTGATAGCAATAGGCTCGCCGCCTATTCAAAAGGTTGATAGCAATAGGCTCGCACCCTACTCAAAAGGTTGATAGCAATAGGCTCGCTCACTATTCAAAAGGTTGATAGCAATAGGCTCGCACCCTATTCAAAAGGTTGATAGCAATAGGCTCGCACCCTATTCAAAAGGTTGATAGCAATAGGCTCGCTCACTATTCAAAAGGTTGATAGCAATAGGCTCGCTCACTATTCAAAAGGTTGATAGCAATAGCCTCGCTCCCTATTCAAAAGGTTGATAGCAATAGGCTCGCTCCCTATTCAAAAGGTTGATAGCAATAGGCTCGCTCCCTATTCAAAAGGTTGATAGCAATAGGCTCGCTCCCTATTCAAAAGGTTGATAGCAATAGGCTCGCTCCCTATTCAAAAGGTTGATAGCAATAGGCTCGCTCCCTATTCAAAAGGTTGATAGCAATAGGCTCGCTCCCTATTCAAAAGGTTGATAGCAATAGGCTCGCTCCCTATTCAAAAGGTTGATAGCAATAGGCTCGCTCCCTATTCAAAAGGTTGATAGCAATAGCCTCGCTCCCTATTCAAAAGGTTGATAGCAATAGGCTCGCCGCCTATTCAAAAGATTGATAGCAATAGGCTCGCTCCATATTCAAAAGGTTGATAGCAATAGGCGCATCCCCTATTCAAAAGGTTGATAGCAATAGGCTCGCCGCCTATTCAAAAGGTTGATAGCAATAGGCTCGCACCCTATTCAAAAGGTTGATAGCAATAGGCTCGCTCACTATCCAAAAGGTTGATAGCAATAGGCTCGCACCCTATTCAAAAAGTTGATAGCAATAGGCTCACCCCTATTCAAAAGGTTGATATCAATAGGCTTGCTCCCTATTCAAAAAGTTGATAGTAATAGGCTCGCCGCCTATTTAAAAGGTTGATAGCAATAGGCTCGCCGCCTATTCAAAAGGTTGATAGCAATAGGCTCGCCGCCTATTCAAAAGGTTGATAGCAATAGGCTCGCCGCCTATTCAAAAGTGGCGAACGGAACGGAACGGGAACACATCTGCCTAACCCTTTGGGGAACAAGAGCGTGATGTTTTGATGTAACGTTACTTATTTGATATCTATTTACTTATAGGTAACACGGTAACACATAATTGAGTAAATACCATTCCCACCAATACCACCCAAATATCATTTAATGCCTTATTTTATTGGTTTACATTAATGAGATGAATAATAAAACATATTATGTAATAAATAATGTAAGTATTTCATAATACTATGATTCTGTCACGTTCGAATCATTCCGGTCAATGATTCTGATATAAATCGTGCATTCAAAAGCTGTTCGGTGCTGTGTTTAATAGGACTATTTGAGAGAATCTCAAACAGTCCACATAACGCCTGTAATCCTCGAAGTGTTAACCAGAGGTGAAATCTGCGTTCGCGATATAGTTGCCAAACATGTAAACAAATATGAGTTGTTGGAAAAATTACTTTAATTCCTACAAAATAAAGTTCAATTTACACTACAAATTCAAACATTTTTATCAACTTTTTCAATAGTGCTGGTCACTCTGAAATTGACAATGTAGTCATAGCACAAATGTGTGTTTTTATAATGTCTTATACGCACATCTGTGCGAATGTTTATTCTTAAAAAAACATATTTCTTTCTGTCTTTCAATACGCCCGAAGGGGTAGGCAGAGTTGTCCGTGTACACCCTCAGTTGTCCTATGGGACTGGTGGGACATATAATCCCACTTGTCCCATCATGGGACTGGGTCAATGGGACTAGTGGGACAGACCCCATTGGTCAGTTATGCAGGAAACAATGCATCGTCATCATCTTCTTACATCAGCCGATCAATTCTGTAAAAATCTCACCGTGAAAAGTTGGGTGAAGTTAGCTTAGAGTGAGCTGTCAATAGTGTCAATCCCTAGCATTAGTTGGAATGACAGCTCACTCCACGCTCACTTCACCTAAGTTTTCACGGTGAGATGGTAACAGAATCGCACTGCTGGTCCCTTCTTTTATATCGTCCCCCACACCATCCACCCATCTTTACTTTGGTCTTCAGGTAATAGAAAGCATGTTCCACAATAATGCGAGTAAGATCAACATTGCCACACCCGACACTTTTCGGCACTTTTACCACTACTTACAATACAATTAGCTGTCTTAACATCCACGGAAGTGTACACATCAGTACGTCATAGTATTACACTGTCGAGCACACTTAGTGACAACAGTGGCCGTTGCGTGCGTCCTCCATGTATCAGTGTCAGTAGGTACACGCATGAAGTCATTGGATGGAGGTTGTTGTAGGCAATTACACAATAGGAAGTCTTGGTGCAAGTTAACGAGTTAATTCTGTGCTCTTAGACGGTTCACACCGGTTTAAACCGGTTTGGTTCATCAGAGGTCAAAAACTTTGAACTATACACGGGCTGTCAAAACATTAGTAGTGTTTTCATATAGCATAAGTAATCAGCATTAGTGTAGTAGCCCTATTAGTGTAGCATTAGTGTTTTCTTGAATTAAATATGGGGCTTGTGGCTAAGTTGGTCCTGCCTGGATCTTTGACAGTCTTAGTAAGGAGTATCGTATTACCCAATAACTGGATTGTGGAGGTAAGATAGATTCAGCTGCATCCGGTTAGACTGGAAGCCGACCCCAACATAGTTGGGAAAAGGCTGGGCGGATGATGATACTGTTTTCTGGAATTGTATCCAGACACTTATAAGTATTTGTTCCTTCTAGGACTCAATCACGCGACCCGTAGGCATATTAATCGATTCGCACGAATTTAATCGCCCAAAAAGTGCGACGTGTTTCTTACCTTCATTGCATACAATTCAAAATGTGCCAATTCGTGTGAGTCGCCTATAGAAAAAATAATATTATTTAAAAGTGACGATTCGTACTTTTCGAGAGAGTAATTTTTGGTTCTAGGACATAATATGTTGGTTTCCTTATGAAGTTTTCTTTCACCGAGTAGTGGTGATGAAATAAATTACACAAAGCAAACTGAGTGCGTTCTATACGCACGACCTACGCAACACGTAAGTTGGAGTCGTTACTACTACTTTTTATTTATTTATCTATTAAAAATCTCCAATTACTATCATTACAGGTAATTCTGATGCGATAGCGTGGTCTTAAAATCAACGTATACAATTTAAAACTATGACAAACGTAAAAAAAACTAGTATTACTTACTTATAATACATTTACAAATAATAACTACTTTACTAATTTCCCTATATAAAAATAAAATAAAAACACAAAATATAGCCTACTCTAATCTACACTATAACATAAAAAGAACATCAGTATTTTTGCGAATTCACTCAAATGACATGTAAATACACGTGAAATCTTCACGTGAAGATCGTTAATAACCAGAATTGCGCGGGTCAATGGTGTTTTGGCGAGAAGGTTCGTCCTGGCAACAGGCACGGACAGCAGTGGCGGGCGGCGCCGCCTCCACACATAGCGGTCTAGCACACATAGACTCATGCGCTGCAGTACTCCTGGGTTATGCTCAATGCCACGAAGTAACCTTACCAGATACGCGACAAGCGAGAATTCCCGTCGTACCCTCAGTTGGTTGTACAGTCACGAGCACCAATATGTCAACACTAGGCAACTTTCAAATGCGATTTTTTCGTGAATTAACGAATGCAACGTTGAAATGACACACTAAATTAAATAAACCTATGGGTTCGAAAATGCTATGTTCGTAACAGCATAATATTTCATTAAAAAACAAAGGAGTAAATCGCTTTTAAATAAAGCCGAGTGTATACATACTTTTGCTCGTGACTGTACCCGACCATACCAAGCACAAACAGAGTTGGGTACATCAACGGGTAAAACGGATATACCCCATATAGTTTCTTGTACAAGTGGCGCCTGAACTTGTTCTGCACGCGTTCCAGCATTACTGAGTACTTAGCCTCATGCGGAGACCATAATGACAGCACTATGTTCCAGATGACTCCTGACTAGTGCGTCACACAGGACTCTGACTGTTGCGATGTTAGTGAAGTGCCTTGTCTGTCTCAGAACAAATCCTAAGTTTCTAAACGCCCTTTTACAGATCCCCGTAATATGATCGCGAAACGATAGTTCGGAAGTGACAGTAACCCCCAAATCCCGCACCTCAGAAACTCGTTTCATAGGCGCGACGCACCACGTACTCGTGCACTAGAGCACACTTATTGTTTTCCGATCTATAGCGATGGTCACAAGTGACTCCGGCATGTGCACAGCCTTATTATCGTGTTGTTACCGGTGTACACTTCCCAGGAATGCAGCAGGGTCACGGAATGACATAATTATGTTTATCGGAAAGACCTGGCACAAAACAGGGAAAAATTTCATAAAAAAGAGGAGGCTTGTCCCTACAGCGGGACCAAAAAACTGAAAAAAAAAACGGTCAAGTGCGAGACGGACTCGCACACCGAGGGTTTCGTACCAATTTGTAGGTATGTAACCGCTACCGTTTTCAGATTTTTCCTTTACTTGTGCTATATGACATTGCTTCTGGCCAAATTTCATGATTATGGGTCAACGGGAACGGGAAGTAAGTACCCTATAGTTTATGATTCCCTTGCTAGTGTCAAAATATGCGGCAAAACGGAACATAAACGGCCGTATCTTTTGGTTGCGTTGACTTAGAAGTTTGATTTTTTCACTGCTATAAGTAATTGCAGCCTTGAGTATTTAATATTAATTTCAACTTGATAACTCCATGCGTTCTTGTGAAAAGGGGTTTTGACAGACGGACAACGAAGTGATCTTATATATAGGGGTTCCATTTTTCCTTTTGAGGTTCAGAACCCTAAAAACAGGGGAATTTTTCCACTGAATTTCATCTCAGAATAATGAGCTAAATTCCATTTCATAGTTTTCTTTATACGTGCCTCAGTACCTTACCTGGTATACTCAATTTTGTTCTTCCGTAAGTGCGTCTACAGGAATCTCAGCGATTTGATAAAGAAGTTGTTCACCGGCTTCATTAAAAAGTTCCAACTACCCTCGCAGAGTACTGCAGCTCTAGTATTTAATTTATTTTTGTTTTCAACGATTAATGCTTTTAGTTTTTCTGTAGGTGTTAAGGATTTCATTAGGTGTTGGTTGTTTACGAGAAACTTTGTATCAGCCCGTAAATGTCAATTTTAGAAGACCACTAATAGTTTATTTGTTTACTGTCATAGTCAAATTATATAAAAAATAATAATAATAGTAAAAAAAAAAACAAATAATAGTTTTGAACGTCACTTTTGAACGTGATAATTTGCAAGAAAATAAAATTGATTCTAGTTGGTAAGAAACTCCATAGTTTTAAGGCCAATTCCCGTAATTTTAAGAACGTTTTTATGTTCAAAATCTAGTCGCAATCTCGCAATCTGTGTCTCAGCGACAATCGATGTCAAAACCTTTTCAAACATGTAGGAGAATCACAGGTATTTTTGTCAGAACCACAGCTGTTTCCCGCTTTTAAGATTCACTTATAAATGACCATTTTATTTAACACTACCAATAAAATTGACAGTCAAGCCAACTTCAGCTTTAAAATAAATCATCTCTAGGTTTTCATATTTCAATGAACCAAAATATACAAGTTCATTCGATTATTCGCTTTCGTCCGTTCGACTTCCGAATACCAATGCGTTCGAATCGTTCGATAAGGCACTCTGTTCCGAACCATCAGGCGAACGCGCGCTGAATACACTGCCAGGCAAATAGGAAGTTTATTTAATGCAAATAAAAATTAAGTTTGAATAATCGATTTATTGTTGACTGTGGTCAGGTTGGAAGAAAGTTAAACGATTTTGACTATAGTGTTTTTAAATTGATTTGAAGAGTTAAGGAATAGGTGTTTTATTAAAAAGTTGTTAGGAAAGAGGTAAAAAACAAAATTCGTATGTCTTGGTATGTATTCGAAGACATACATATATGTGACAGCTACCAAACCGCACAAGGCCCGCGTCCTTCTCACTAAGAGGAGGCGTGTGTCCCAGTAGTGGGAACAAACAGGCTAATTATGATGATGGATAAAACGTCACTTACTTATCTACGCACGTAGTTTGGCTAGGATATGTTAAAGAAAGAAATAAAGAAAGAAAAAGCATTTATTTGCGGCAAACATGACGCATAAAAAAAAAACACACAAAAAAAACAAGTTGGGGGTAAACATGCGTCACATTCACATGTTCATGTTCATGGCTCTGTCTTACATTTTTAGTTTGACAGTGACAGAAGTAATGTTTATCCATAACACGTGCTAGGTAGGTTACGTTGATTAATACTAACAAGGCATGAGTGTAAACACTGGGAGGGGACGCCCTAGAGCGACATAATAGCGACCTTATTGGTGATGTCCAGTGGCAGTGGCACTGTACTTGTAGCAGTCAGTGGTCTGGCCATGTTTGTCGAAGGACCGATGGCCGGTGGAGCAGACGAGTCCTAGAGTGGAGACCGCGTAACGGCAAGCGTAGTGTGGGACGCCCCCAGCTGGATGGACGACCTTCAGAAGGTTGCTGGGACGGACTGGATGCGGAAGGCGGAGGACAGGGTGTTGTGGCGCAGCCTGGGAAAGGCCTAGCAGTGGACGGCGATAGGCTAAGTTAATTGGTTGATTGGTGATGTTCTTCAGAAAGGTCATGTGTGTAGTACTCGTAAACGGGTTGCGTGTATATCCATATACAGGGTTATTTTTCAAAGATCAGCCAAATTTAAGGATATGGTACAGACCATCAAACTGAACAACTTTCTCCATGGGACAAATAGCGTAATCCCGAAAATTTTATCAACTGTCCCATAGAAAACTTCAATACCTACTCGACCTAAACGTATGGGACGGCTGAATTTTTATTCGCGATTACGATGTTGGTCCCATGGAGAAAGTTGTTCAGTTTGATGGTCTGTACCACATCCTTAAATTTGGCTGGGCTTTGAAAAATAACCCTGTATATACGTGAAAGAAGCAAAAGGAGTATGTAAGGATCGTAGCAGGTGGCTCTGTAGTGTCTGCCTACCCCCATGGAAAGAAGGCGAAGGCGTGAATTTATGTATGTAAGTCCTATCATCACGATGATTAGCACAATTCGTTTACCTATCTTTGCTTATCCTTAATTTTTCACAATTCACCAATTATTGGCTAACTAAGTGTGACTTTTTAATCAGCCATTGATTTATTCGCTACACTTCGTATAGTAAATGGCAAGTAATCGATTAGCTTGTTAGTTATCGAATACTTGTAATCGATTGCCACATCGCTATTTTTATCTGCCGTAAAAATTACAGGAATGTCAAAAATAATAGGTGTTTCTTTATAGAAATACTGACCTAATGTTGATTGTGTAAGGACATCAAGACCAGAGGGGACATTCTCGTAGTTTTAAGAACGTTCACAGTCTGATCTCAGTCTCAATCTGTCAAAAATACCTCAAATTTCCCTACATTTTTGACAAGTTTTTGACATTGATTGTCGCTGATATGTCAAATTGCGACTAGATTTTGAACGTTTTAATTTACGAGAATTGGCCTTCAGCAACTAGTTGTGGAAATCAGTGGTAAGAACAATTTTCATTCTGTAATAATAATAATGAATTATTTACAAAATGTGTATGTACGAACAACACCTTGTTCACATACTTTGAGGGGTCAGCGCTTCACTAAGCCTTGACTCCTGCGCTAGGTAAAGACACCTATGTTACAGAAGCCAAAAAAAAGGTAACAGTTAGTAACAGTCCGGAGTTTGGTAGTTGGCGGTGTGACACCTTCGTACCTCGGAAAGCACGTTAAGCCGTTGGTCCTGCGCCTGATCTCTCTCCGGTCGTGTCGGATTGCCGTCCCATCAGACAATGAAAGTGAAGGAAGAAGGAGTGCACCTGTGTCTGCGCACACACTTGTACACTATAATATCTCTCGCACCGAAGGCTGGTCTCCGCTGAGATAGGTCGAAATTCGATCTGGAGAACTTTATTTTATTTATTTTTAGCATCTGAATATAGTCATAATTGTATAGTTTAGTGCCTGCCTATATTAACATTTCCACAATGTTGTAATCCACAAATCCATCACTTAATAAATCGACTAAGTAATTTATAATCGCTCGCTCGATAGCTGTTTAACTAATATAGAGTAAACACGCGTGTACAGTCAGCAGAAAAAGTAAATAATAATAATAATGTTTATTCACAGAAAAAAAAATGTACACTATTTCACAAATTAAGTGCTTAGTCTACAGTTACTGTGCACAAAAGTATTAGCATTTGGGGCCGAATTAGGAATAGCCTGTATTTTAGCCCTCAACGTCGATCCCCCTGAGTTACATATAAGTATTGAAGTTATGTATTTTAATGAGCCCATGTTTAAACATCATCATCTGCCTAGCCTTTTCCCAACTATGTTGGGGTCGGCTTCCAGTCTAACCGGATGCAGCTGAATACCAGTATTTTACATGGAGCGACTGCCTATCTGACCTCCACAACCCAGTTACTAGGTAATACGATACCCCTTGGTAAGACTGGTTGTCAGACTTTCGGGCTTCTGACTACCCGTAACGACCGTCAAAGATCCACGAATGACAGCCGGGACCAACGGCTTAACGTGCTTTCCGAGGCACGGAGGGGTCTCGGTATGTAAAGATGGTCACCCATCCACAGACCAACCGCGGCAAGCGTAGCTTAACCTGACCGATCGACCTGTGCGGCTGTTATTATTTAGCCACGGAGCCCATGTTTAAACGTGCCTAATATAATATAGAAAAAAAATAAATGAATTAAGAAATAAACTTACAAGTTAGGCAACATAGCATGGCAAGTGTACGATCAAATAATTATTGTATAAACAATAGCATATTGAGAGCTGTAATGGCCCAGTGGAAACGGCCGTGACATACGAATTGTAGGTCGCAGTTTCGAATCCAAGCAGGCAATTTACCATGTCTTAATTATTTCATCACTACTTCACTGCTCTCAAAACGGTAAAGAAAAACAATGTGAGGAAACCGGAATGTCTTAGAACCAGAAATTCGAAGACATGTCACTCACACGTCATCACTCATGTCATGTCACTTGTGTCATGTCACTTTCTTAGAAATTACAGGGGGGGGGGGGGGACATTTTACCACTTTGGAAGTGTCTCTCGCGCAAACTATTCAGTTTAGAAAAAAATGATATTAAAAACCTCAATATCATTTTTGAAGACCTATCCATAGATACCCCCCACACATATGGGTTTGATGAAAAATATTTTTGAGTTTCAGTTCTAAGTATGGAGAACCCCCAAAATGTATTGTTTTTTCTATTTTTATGTAAAAATCTTAATGCGGTTCACAGAATACATCTACTTACCAAGTTTCAACAGTATAGCTCCTATAGTTTCGGAAAAAAGTGGCTGTGACATACGGACGGACAGACAGACAGACATGACGAATCCATAAGGGTTCCGTTTTTTTGCCATTTGGCTACGGAACCCTAAAAACACAACTACACAGACTACTACACTATTCGTGATTGTGTATTCGTATTCGACCATTCAGGAAATATCAGATCGTGGCAGAAATACAAAAAAAAACCTATTGTCATTTTAACGCCAACATATAATTAATTACCATCCATGATAATTAACTTTTTTACGTTATTAAACCCACTTATAACGCTGACCGTACAAAGGAAACTATGAAGTACCTAGTCGTGTTATTCAATCGATATTTAGTTCCTATATTAGGTGAAACGGAACGGCCTTTTTTCATACATGAGTAATGAGTTCAGTGCAAACGTAGCATACTTTGAAGTCAGTTATATTTAGTCGGACATAGATGTTTATAAAACATTATCCACTTTGTGAGGCAATTGAGTAAAGGTCAACTATATTAGAATTATAAATATGTAAAAAATTGCATTACCTACATGTGTTAGGTTTTGTTATTTTATTTAAGCTATTTCACGCAATTTGTTGTAATCTAGTTTTTTTTTTTAATTTAATTTCCTTTTGTATTCGATAAAGTCATAATCAACTATAGAATTATAAATATGTAAAAAATTGCATTACATGTGTTAGGTTTTGTTATTTTATTTAAACTATTTCACGCAATTTGTTGTAATCTAGTTCTTTTTTAATTTAATTTCCTTTTGTATTCGATAAAGTCATAATCAACTATAGAATTATCAATATGTAAAAAATTGCATTACATGTGTTAGGTTTTGTTATTTTATTTAAACTATTTCACGCAATTTGTTGTAATCTAGTTCTTTTTTAATTTAATTTCCTTTTGTATTCGATAAAGTCATAATCAACTATAGAATTATAAATATGTAAAAAATTGCATTACATGTGTTAGGTTTTGTTATTTTATTTAAGCTATTTCACGCAATTTGCTGTAGGTAATCTAGTTTTTTTAATTTAATTTCCTTTTATATTCGATTATTTGAAATCAACTTATTGTGCTGGCAACACCGAAAGGTTTCAAGTTGTGTGATTCTCTTTGGAAAAGCTGTCAGTAGAAAATAATGGCGGAAAAGCGCTTTAAAAAAAAAAGAAAGAGATCTGCACCCTAATTGCGTAACACACAATCAATCGTAATCTGAATAATTTTGAAGCAAATTGCTAATCCATTGCTTCATAAGTTCGAAAAATTTGTCTGCTCAACACGTAAATAACGCAATGAATGTTGTTGAACTGTCAAAATGAAACCAATTCCGATTGATTGTGTGTTACGCAATTAGGGTGCGGGTTCGATGGTCGCATCGAGGTCGGACGCACAATTGGTATTTTTACATTGCTGGTATCCATCTGCATTTATGTTATCATAGTTGTTATAAATTGTAAAACTAAAACAATAAATACCTATACGTGAAGTGAAGTGGGCAGTTTTATTACACATGTTTATTTACGCAACGGATTTTGATGCCGTTTTCACCGAGAATGTATTCCGGAAGATTTATATATATTCGGTAATAACAAAACAAAAAAAAACAGCTGTTTATAAAAAAGTATCGGTGTGCGGTCAAAATGTATGAAACAGCAAATTTTTATAATAACCGACAAAAAATTCAGTACAGGATACTGAACACAGTATCATGTTCTTAATTCATGGTAATAGTTTAGGCTCCACAGCTAGATGTAATCTATGGCGGGAGCTGTAGAAACACCTTGACAAATTTATCGATCCATCTGAGAGCCTTCCGCCTGGACACACTTTTCCGTTCCCGACTTGGAAATCTCTAAATAGACTTCGAACCCAGTCGGCTGGAGCAATGACAATCTCCACAGATGGGGGTTCACGGACGGCTCATATCACAAGTGCGAATGAGGCACCTCCCCACAGGCAACGGCCCACCTTCCATCCAGCGCCGCATGCCCTATCACCTGTGCACTTGATGATCTCATGACTGCGTCAATATACGCTGAGAAGATGGTAATATGTTGCGAGTCGATGTCAGCTGATGATGCTTCGTGATAGTGACTGCACCGGTTTAGGAATTAGAACTGTCCAGTCCTGTCTTCTTCTTCAAACTTTTTTCTTTCTTTCTTTCTTTCTTACTGTCGAAAATGATATTTTCAACAAACTGCTTGACGTCGCGATGTCAATTTTACCAACTACTAAGGATGATGGATGCCTTGATACCCAAGAACACCACACATTATCTGCAAAGTTTTGGGTACCTACCTAATGCTGCGTGAAAAAATCACTATTAGTAATTTAAAATTACGTCATTTCAATAGATAAGAAAAATGAAAGCTGAAGAAAACGAAGAAGGTTGCATTTCCTGTGACTGGCCAATTTTCACAAAAAAATATGAGAGCCATAAAACCAACCTAAAAAAAAACGTTAATGGCCCCTCATGATTTTTTTGTGAGCAAATGGCCAGAGACTTTTGATTATTAAGGTAGGTACTAATGAATTGTAAAACCTTTTTGGCTGAATTTTATTTGTAATAATCGAAAAAAGGGTTACTACTAGGTATAAATAAATTAATCAGCAGTAAGAACCAACGTGTTGTTAATGTCAAATTGGCAACCGACTGTTACAAGAATGGCCTTAGTTACTAGGGGCGAATTTTCAATAGAAGTCCCAGTAGCTATATTAAAAACTAGCTGCGCCACGCGGTTTCACCCGCATAAGTCTCGATCCCGTAAGAATATCAGGATAAAAAGTATTTTATGTCCGAATCCAGGTCATGATCTACCTATGTGCCAAATTTCAACCACATCCGTATAGCCGTATTAGCGTGAAAGAGTAACAAACACACATACAAAATATCAAAGCTTTTCTCTTTATAAACTACTAGCAGCGCCCCGCGGTTTCACCCGCATAAGTTTCCATTACGTGGGAATATCGGGATAAAAAGTATCCTATGTGTTATTCTGGTGTATATTAGTGTAAAGTTTCATCAAGGTGCGTTCAGTAGTTTTTGCTTGAAAGAGTAACAAACATCCATCCATCCATCCTTACAAACTTTCGCATTTATAATATTAACTAGCTGCGCCCTGCGGTTTCGATCCCGTGGGAATATCGGGATAAACAGTATCCTATATGTAAATCCAGCATGTTATCAGCTACGTCCATACCAAATTTCTTCAAAATTTGTCCAGCCGTTTGAGCGTAAAGAAGTAACAAACATACAAACACACACACACCCTCTCACAAACTTTCGCCTTTATAATATTAGTATGATTAGTAGGCTTATTTTATTTGAAATAAATGATTTGACTTTGACTTTGAACTATATCCAATAAATTGCAGAATATACTTGCTCCACATCAAATGTATATTCATCAATACAAATAGGTCTCCGCAGTCTTTCACACGTGTTTTTACGCACATTTCACACATTAACATAGTTATGACATGAGCTCAAACAAACGAACACACTGGTTGCTTAATGAGTTTGCTTTCATGCATCAGTTGGTTACACCAGCCATACCGGCCGAGCTCTTTCATTTCACGTAGATAGACTGATTCAGAAGGCCCATTCAACGGCCACATTATAGAGTCATTTAGTTTGTAACGTTGTTGTATGTCATTCCAATAAGGTTGATATTGGAATTAGAATAAAGATCACTATGATTTGGACAGTGATTCAAAATTAGATGTAACATACCTATATATTATTATCGGTCAAAGAACTGTAGCACTGTTATAGTTATGCTGTCTGATTGGTCATTTCGTGAGTTTCACAACCACCATTTTTGTTGCTCTCACTCTTAACTTATTCTGTGCTCACTCTTAGCACAAACATAATGTCTGTCGATCTATTTTGTAAAAATTTCACCGTGAAAATTTATTTGAAGCTGTCATTCCAACTGATTCTAGGGATTGACACTATTGAGCTCACTTCCACTAAGTTTTCACGGTGTGAATTTTACAAAATTACTGGAGTAAGTAGTAGGTACTAGAATTCGCAATTAAACTTATTACACTACGGTCATGGGGTCCGAGTGCCCACTTATTAATTATAATAATAACGTTTATTTATAAAAATGGTGCAGATTTTACAATAACTTATCTTAAAAATTATAGATGACACAGTTGCTCATTTGCCTGAACTAGGTGGAGACCTGTGTTTCAGGCTGGAAACTAGTAGTATTAGTACTTCGAGACATCGCCAAGCGTTTGGTCGACTCTTCACGTGACCAGAGGGCTGGCCTATTTTTTGGGCAAAAAATCAGCATTGCCATACAACGTGGCAATGCTGCCAGCCTTTTGGGCACGTTTCCTATTGACAGCGATGCAGACGAATTTTTTGATGCCCTTTGATTATTTCCCCTCCTTTTTATATACTTATACATATTATTATTATTATTTTAACTGTTAGCTTTTCAACCTAATAAATAATAACTTATGTAAGTATAATTAAAAACGTCATTATATCATCAAGAAAATCCAAGAAAAGCGATTTTTTTAACAAATGTAAAAAAATGCGCTCGTGGCATATTTCAGTGTACCTTTTGAACATGTTTTGAACATACTCTCTTGCTCTGTGGTTCGTTACTGCCAAGGTGAACACACAGATACACACTCGTAAAATTCGTAAAAGGATATCGTTTGGTGGGCTAGCTTTTTAAGATGTAGATATCAATACAAAATACTTAGAGTAATGTTACTGCGGTGTTGCGTAAGGCAATTCATAGTTATCTTCCTACATTACTTTACTAGGAATTGAATATGGAGTAGGCAGGTTTGTAGATATACATGGTACCTATATTTGTGTAGTAATGGGTTGTGGAGGTCAGATAGGCAGTCGCTCCATGTAAAATACTGGTATTCAACTGCATCCGGTTAGACTGGAAGCCGACCCCAATATAGTTAGGAAAAGGCTAGGCAGATGATGATTTATGTAGTAATAGATTTCTGAGTGTTTTTTAAAAGATATTTGTATTGTAGACAAAATTAATGTGAATTTTGTCTACAATACAAATATCTTTTATGCTCGAAATAGCTCTGCGAAAACAATTGAAATCCTATCCGAATACCAGCGCTGTGGTATTTGTTTTTTTAAATATCACACCATTCTTTTTGGTCTCGCACTGTATAAGCATAGGCATAAGCAGCCTATAATGTTCCCACTGCTGGGACACAGGCCTCCTCTTGGTGAGAGGGGGTGGGCCGTAATCCACCAGGCGGGCCCAGTGCGGGTTGATAGATGTCACATGTCTTCAAATTTTTGGTTCTAGGACATACCGGTCTCCTCGTGATAACGGTGTTAAAATAATAATATGTACAACCAACTACCCAACTTGTTTTTTTTTTTTGTGTGTTTATGTCCTTTTTTTATGCGTCATGTTTGCCGCAAATAAATGCATTTTCTTTCTTTACAATTATATAAAAAGGAAAGGAATCATAGGGCATCAAAAAAATCGTCCGTATTGTTGTCAACAGGATAAGTGGCCAAAAGGCTACCAGTATTATCACTTATCACGTTGCATACAACGTGGCAATACTGGCAGCCTTTTTGACTTTTGGCATTGCCATAGCGATGCTGATTCTTTGGCTAAAAACAGGCCACCCCTCACCACGTGAAGAGTCGACCAACCGCTTGACAATGTCTCGAAAACCCAAGTGGGCACTCGGACTCCATGGCTCTAGAGTTTAAATCCCAAACGGCTTGAATATTATAACTTCCAATAAGATTGGAATATTTATTGAATTTTCTATTAAATGTTAACAACTCATCCTTGTTTTATTTGCAAAAACGTTGCATTCGCTCTGCATTGGTTTCTCTATCTTTCACTGGCGTAGGAAAAAAATAGGCTGAAAGCGTCATAAAAAAAACAAAACAGCTCGATCTACAACCTAAAGTAAACGCTCGACAGATATCTTCAATGCTAACAAAGCGCCGTGAACCGGATCACAGATGCATCGAGCGCTGTTCGAGAGCGTGACGCCGATCGATTTCACCCACTCATTTGCCAGGTGCTAATCACCGCAGTGGTACAGTTTCGTTACTGCTAAGAACTTGTGCAAGAGTGTGATGGGTCAATAATGAAAAGGCTGTGAGAATGGCTTCTTCTGAATGATGGGCCTGATTGATGAATTTAACCTTAAATCTCGTTTTGTTGAGCAGACTATTTTTCCTACACACACAGCACATCAAGCTACTACAATCTGTCAAATTTCTTTAATAGATTTTCAACTATATCGCTAGAGTAAGGTTCAAGGTTGATTGGGAAAATTTGACAGTTTCGGGTAGGTTGACCTGCTGGCGTCTGTATACATATGAAGCAATGCATTTGCAATATCCTTCAAAATGATTCAGTACTGTAATTGCGTAACACTATCAATCACAATCTGTATCATTTTGAAGAATATTCCCTTTACGTTTGAAAAATGTATCTGCTCAACATCGTAAATAATGCAATGAAAATGTTGTTTAACTATCAAAATTTAAGCCATTGCTACTAATAGTGTGTTATGCAAAGAGGGGCTCGTGGCTAAATAATAACAGCCACACAGTTCGATCGATCAGGTTAAGCTACGCTTGCCGCGGTTGGTTTGTTGATGGGTGACCATCTTTACATACCGAGACCAATTACCCTGCAGGTTCTGATTGATGGAGCGTTACGCAATTTACCAAAGGCTTAGGAACTGAACATCAAAGGATAACATCTAACTACACTCTAACACAATTGACTAATCTACAGCAATCTAATTATCGGAGAAAACCAATAGACCGACCGGTTTAATTAGTTATTAACTCGTATCTATCATCAAGGCAGGTACTAAATGACCATCACAACGATATTGACAAGTAGAAGGCTTTAATTGATACCTAGAGAATAATGATCGCTGTCGATTACATCAGGGTTTTCCTTGATTGCAACGCAATGCATATCATTAATCCATCTAAAGTCTATTCAAACTAATGTTTCAAATTGATATTATTTCAAGTTAAACAAATATCAACTTTATTTCAATGGAAATTAAGTTGATTTCAGTTCCGAGTAACTAGCACTATTGAAAAAGTTATAAAATATTTAAAGTTGTACCGTAAATTGAACTTTATTGTGTAGGAATTAAAGTTATTTTTCCAAAAACTCATATTTGTTTATATTTTTGGCAAATAAATAACGAATGTAGATTAGAGATGTGCATTGTTGTGTACTAGCGAGACGTACCCGCTTCGCACAGTTTTTACGACTTGATAAACGATCGAGATTTCTTTATTATCTGTGAGTTATATTATATTATCCTCCCTGGTATAAATTCTCTAAGTGATGGTGAAAACCGCATCAAAATCCGTTGCGTAGTTTAGAAGACCGATGGTTTCACACAGACACGAAAAGTGACTTTATAATAATTTATAACATGTATAGGTGGGTAGATGAGAGCAGTGGTGGCGCAGTGGTAATGACCTTTACTTACGTGTAGGTCGTGGGTTCGAACCCAGGCAAGCGCTTTACTTTGTGTAAATAATTTCATCACCTGCTCTCAAAACGGTAACAAGAACAGCAAAAGGAAGGAGTTGGAGTTGGAGCACGGGAACCAACAGGGTCGGGAAGCCAGTTAGGGAACTGGAAGTTGAAGGGGCTGCTCGGGTGTGAAGTCCTGTGTAGTGACGTCACAGGCCCCAGATTGGGGAGTACTAGTGTCAGTAACTAGAGGGGAAAGAATAGACGGTAATAGGTCCGTATGCCGCAAGGCGGGTAGAACCAGCACAGGGGGATTGGGATATTGCTCTCAAAACGGTAAAGGAAACCATTGTGGGGAAACCGGCATGTCCTAGAACCAAACATTCGAAGACATGTGACATCTACCAACCCGTACTGGGCCCGCGTGGTATAGCCCACTCCCTCTCACCGAGAGGTGGCCTGTGTCCTGGCAGCGGGAACACCATAGGCTGATTGTGCTATACACATGAACCTTCCGGAAAAAAAAAACTAAATAACAGTGCGAACCACATCAAAATCCATTGCGTGGTTTAGAAGAACAACGCAGTCACATAGACAGCCACGAAAAACTAGTTTCTTTTTCAAGTGAGTTAATTATTTTTAATACTTCAGCATCATCCTTCCATTCCATCCTTTTCAAAAAAAAAAAACTATGTTGGGGTCAGCTTCCAGTCTAACCGGATGCAGCTGAATACCAGTATTTTACATGGAGCGACTGCCTATCTGACTTCCACAATCCAGTTATTAGATAATACCATACCCCTTGGTAAGACTGGTTGTCAGACATTCGGGATCCACGAATGACAGCCGGGACCAACAGCTTAACGTGCTTTCCGAGGCACGGAGGGGTCTTGGTATGTAAAGACGGTCACCTATCCACGGACCAACCGCGGCAAGCGAGACTTTCGGACTACTGTCAAAGATCCACAAATGACAGCCAGGACCAACGGCTTAACATGCTTTCCGAGGGATGGAGGGGTCTTGGTATGTAATACTTGGTATGTATTGGGGTCACCCATCCACGGACCAACCGCATCAAGCAAAGCTTAACCCAACCCGTGCGGATGTTATTACTTAGCCACAAGCCCCCCACTTATTTTTAATAGATGTCAACACAAAGCTAAGTGCACCTGTACCTTGTACTTGAAATGTTTGTTTTGTTGGTCAAATATTCACGGTGTAGGTCGTGTCTTGTCTTAAGTAGATTTAGAAAAATAATGTGCTAGCGTAGAGGATAAGGACCCGCTTTTTATGTTGGATCTTACTTACTTAACGAACATAAAATAAATGAAATAGCTAAACGCAGTGAACAAGCGCTGTATAAAAACTTTTTTGCAAAAAAAAACCACCGACTTCCAAAAACGACACTACAAAGTGAAAAATAACTTTAATTTCGGAAGTCGGTGTCGTTGGGTTCGAATTTTCGTTGTTTGCCACCGACTTCCGAAATTAAAGTTATTTTTCACTTTGTAGTGTCGTTTTTGGAAGTCGGTGGTTTTTTTTTGCAAAAAAGTTTTTATTTTTCACTTTTAAGTTGTAATTTTTACCAGTAATTTTGGTTTAAAAACTAAACTACTGAACCGTTTTTAATGAAATTTCTATGGGACCACTTCAGAAGTATCTCCTTTCGAACAAAAAAAGAATTTTGAAAATCGGTCTACAATTGGCGGAGTAATCGCGTAACAAACACACAAAAAAAAAAAACATCGTCGAATTGAGAACCTCCTCCTTTTTTGAAGTCGGTTAAAAATAGAGCCTTTTTTTTGAGAATCTATCTAACACCGAATGCACCCACACAAACAAACATGACAGAAGTAATGGGTGTAAAAGTACCCTTAACGAAGCCGAGATGATTATGACATGTTTTGTACTGGACCATAACCGGGAATCTTTTGGTTACGGAGATATTTAAGGTAAGAGTTCCAACTTTTTTGGAATTTGCTTTTAAACGGATATTAAATGTTTAAATAAATATGTAAGCGTCCAATAAATAACTTACCCTAGGGATCATAAATATTAATTACGTAATAAATAAAAATAATAATAAAAAATTACAATATTACTAAATAAATAATATACATGATATAATTAAATATAATTCTATTAATAAAAAAAATCACCACATTAAAAAACCCAGCGTTGTTCCTCCTCTCCCCTACTTGATCTATGCTGTGCCCGACAGGGTCCATAATTGTGACTAATTTAATTATTTCCTACTAACTATGAATATACATTATGGTACGCAATAAAGAATTGAGAATAAATGTTATAACTAAACTTCTTCCACGATCCCTGTTGCATGCATAAGCACTATGTTTTGGATGAGTTACAATGTGCAATGGAGGGCTGTACGAGCCCTCCGAGGTACCGGGAGGAATCAAACACTGTGATTCCTTTAGAATATTATATTTTAGAATGTTTCTACATGTTTCTGTTTAATTGTCACTTCTTCTTCTAGAACTATCTATATTTGACACTCGCTTGAACGTTCGAATGTCATTCGCGCTAAATTATATCCGGCCTGCAACATATGAGGTTGCCTTCGGCAGACAAGCCTCTACAGTACCTACCGTAAATAGCTAATTATCACACCAACAACAAAAGTCGTTTCCCAGCAATAATTTATAAACAAAGTAACTTAGTTTGATGTACAGAATGCGTAGATGACGGCTTCGTGATGAATTATACAACATACATAATATACATATTATAGGTATGATTTTTTTTACATCGTGTACCTATTATGTAGGTAAACATGCAAACAATTTTCCAAGTCTGCCTGTATTAGCAAGTAAACTTCCAGGTTATTCATCGTACCTAACTTAAGAACTTAAGAAGGTAGGTACTAATTGGCTTTTTCACACACAATATTTCTTTCGTCAATTTCTTTGAACCAACAATTCAGTGATCAGCAACAATTAGAGCTAAATAGTTCCAAACATAAGTAAAACTTGATGAAACGACATAAGCAAATAATTAAATGAAAATAAGCAAACAATATTACAAAAAGATTAGATATCTTTTGGTAATAAAATAAAATGACGAAATACGATAAAACCTTGTCTATTTAGTTGAAAAGTGTCAAATAACCGACTCAACACTAAACAACCTTTACCTGAGGTCATTATCAATAAGTAATATTGTTGACAAAGAAGTGTCAATTGCGACAAAATGCATGTTGGCGACACTGTACAAGAAAGGGCAGAAGTTACACAAATAAATTGAACTAGCTTCTGGCCGTGACTTTGTACGCGTGAAGTTTCTTGTTTTAACATAAAACATAGCCTGTTACAGTAAGGGATAATATTGCTTCACATTAGTGAGAAATTCCGAAATCCGATTCCTAAAAAAATATGAAATCGGATCAGTAGTTCCGAAGATTACCCAAATAAAAACTCAAAGAATTTACCTCGTAAAATAAAAGTAATTTGTGTTGCATAGCTAACCAGTGAAGCTAGGCGAGGGGCTGGCTGTGACTCTGCCTATTATGGTTGAGCACGTCAGCCAGAAATATCTAAGCTAATATAAAAAGAAAAGATTAATTTTATCTGTCTGCTTGTTTGTTACGCTTTCACGCTAAAACGGCTGAACGGATTTGGATGAAATACGACACACGGGGAGACCATGACCTGGATTAGAAAGGATACTTTTTATCTCAATATTCCTACGGGATCATGCGTGCGAAACCGCGAGGCGTAACTATAATATAATAACTTATATTATTAGGGGTAATTTCGAAAAAAATACCCGAAACCTCTTACGATTTGACTGTGTTAAACTTTGTATAATAATTTTGTTGTATAACTTTTCAAATACTTTATTTTTTTTAAATGCACTGTTAGAATACGGGTAAAAAAAATGTAAAACGTTAAAAAAAATCTCAGAAATATTTTATATATTTTCGCACATTTTTGCAGTCAAAGTCTGTTTGTTACTAAATTTTACACAGAGTGGAAATACTGCACTTATTTTTTTATGTTTACAACTATTGTAGAGGTTTGCTATCTATATTTGGATGTGTGATAATTATTACTGTAACAAATTCATGGTTACGCATCCGAATGTCAAATACTTTGGCATTCTGAGCAGGAAGGTGGCTTATATAACGATTATAGTTTGCGTAATTTCACATAGAATTGATATTGTTTTTTTTTTTATCATCAGAATACTGCTTTAGTCACCACCGTCACATGGTTTGTCGACCGATCCAAAAACGCTACTGGCCGAGGGGGTAGCGATCCCAATCGCTAAGGCAGAAGTATTTTTGAACGCAGTGGTATTTTGCCCAGATGATGTAGAGTAGAATTATCCATGGTGGGTTACCTTTGGCACCCCTAATTGTGGGTGGAAGCAGTAGCTAAATAATAACAGCCGAACGGGTCGATCGATCAGGTCAAGCTGCGCTTGCCACGGTGGGTCTTCTTCCCAAACTCGGAAAACTTCGGAAATTCTTCGGTGTTCTTTCGTGAAAAAACACGGAAGAATTTCGGACTTCTGACAACCAGTGTTACCAAGAGACTCAGTAACTGGGTTGTGGAGGTCAGATAGGAAGTCGTTCCATGTAAAATACTGGTATTCAGCTACATCCATTTAGACTGGAAGCTGACCCCAAAATAGTTGGGAAAAGGCTAGATAGAAGATTGAAGGGCCTTATTATTTAGCAGAAGACAGCATCGCGTATCCATCAGTTTCGTATTTCTCAATCAATCAAACTAAGTAATAGAAACTTCACAGTTTCTATCTTCCATATCAAATATCATCAACATATCGATAGCGGATCTAGAATCTCCAAGTTAACTTTTCTCCTCCGCCGCGTCTGCTCGGCGTGTCAGGTTCGCGGTTGCCTCTCGATTCGATAACGCTTTTTGTTGCGATCTGAAGTTGATTGGAGGTTCAAGGTCTGTTTCTTGTTCGAGTATTCATTTCAAGTTTGTATATTGGTGCTATCTGTTCTTATTAATAATATACTACCTATAACTATTATAAAAAGCATTATTTTTGGGGTGATACCCTGGGGCCGTGGGGTCCGAGTGCTCATGCTCTTTTAGAAACGGCTAGTTGACACTTCCCGTGACCCAAGGGCTGGCCTTTACCTTGGCCAGAGGCTAAGCATTGCCATACAAGGTGGTGATGCTGCCAGTCTCTTGGATTGATTACTAGTCGACAGCAATGCGGATGAACTTTTCGACGCTATATTTTAGTTTGTGAATAGTATTAGTTAAGTAAGGATATAATTTTTTACTTTTGTTTATTAATTAGGTATTCATTGTTATTACGTCATCTTGAGTGTTTAATTATTATTGTGGCTGTATTACACAATAGTTGAATTGTTGGTCCAGTTGCATTCATGTTTTTATCTTATCAAAAATAAAATAATAGAAAGTAATAAATCGCAGGTCGCAGCAGCAGTGGTGGCCCGCAGTGGTAACAAAAATTGGTATTAAAATTGTTACAGTAATTAAAACTCAAATGTTTCGTTTATAAGAATGACATAATGTATAATATTTTTTTTTTTTTTTTGTTATTCTATATCAACAAATTATGTAATAATGATAGCATGTTAAATTAATTAAAACCTGTCGCCTATACATTGCTGTGCCCTAGCAGGGTTCATTGTTTGGAACTATCATAATGTAACAACCTGTAAACAACATGAAATGCAATAAATGAATATGAATATGAATGTAATCCTTTTGCCAGGAAGATTAATATTGGTTTGAATGATCACCGAAATGGCCAGTATCATTTTGCGCTTGGTCATAAAAACTTTTTGTCTTTTGGCATTATACTACCTATATTTAATAAGGTTATAATTACCCTAAATAAAAAAAAACAGCACGTTAACATGTCGTGTAGCAACAAGAAAATCCTGACTTTAATTCTAAATTGGATTAAGGAATTAAAAGGAAGGAAGTAGAAATCAATTAAAGATTTATTTATAAGGTACTCGTATACTAAAGATGGAGATGGACTGGTCAGCGGTGCGTAGTGTGGGTAAGGAAGGATGAAGATGCGTGATAGGTAACTGAGGCGGAGCTGAAGACACTAATGCAACATACGAGTACTATCGTAAACTAGAGACATTAATTTGTTCATTCCACCCTATTTTATTTCTGTACAGCGTGGGTATAGTTTCCCTACAATGCGGCCCAATGGACTTTGTGTAACTGTAATGACGTACAGACCCCAGCAGGTCAAGCTACCCGAAACTGTCAAACTTTCCCAATCAACCTTGAACCTTAATGCTCTAGCGATAAAGTTGAAAATCTATTAAAGAAATTTGACAGATTTTAGTAGCTTGATGTGCTGACGTCTGTACTTTTTATCTGATTAAAAAAAAAGGTGATAACGCACTTCCCGGGCAGGTATAGTATAAAGCATTTTACGGTCTATGGCATTGTATATAGTGAGGTATTTTATAAGTCCTTTAAGAAGTTTTACAGCCCAACATCAATATTATATATTGTAACAAGAATAAAGATCACAGTAATATTGACAGACTTGTCAATGGCAGCCACACAACAGCAATCTTATTACAATTATAATAAAGATCATTGTGTATAACAGTGACGCAAAACCAGAGGTAAAATACCTGTGAATGGATTGTATTCAGCACTCGACAAATACCAGGTTGGTTCTAAAACATGGAGCAACTTTGGCCGGAGCAAAACTCAAAACGGACCCTTGAAACAATGAGAAATTGTACAAAAACGACAATAAACCGATTGTGCGAGGGGACTGAGCTTGGTGATTTTAGGATGTGAGGAATTATAACGAAGTCGTAACGGTTGGTTCGAGACCGCTTAGTTTAGAGACTCGGAGGATGCCTGTCATTCCCGGATCTTTGACAGTCGTTACGGATAGTCAGCTGAAGCCCGAAAGTCTGACAACCAGTCTTACCAAGGGGTATCTTATTACCCAGTAACTGGGTTGTGGAGGTCAGATAGGCAGTCGCTCCATGTAAAATACTGGTATTCAGCTGCATCCGGTAAGACTGGAAGCCGACCCCAACATAGTTGGGAAAAGGCTAGGCAGATGAAGAGAACGTTCACATCTCAGTCTCAATCTGTCAAAAAATTATTTTTATTTCCCAACATTTTTGACTGACATTAATTTTCGCTGAGATGCGACTAGATTTTAAACGTTTTTAACTACGAGAATTGGCCTTTTGGTCTCGAATTCTATTGAAACTACGTTCTACCCTAGGCGAAACTCCGCAGGCATGATGGGTACCGATATCTAAACATGGCCAAACAAATAAAAACCCCCTTTTTTCGAGGTCATTGACCGCCGATAGTGTTGAAATAACAGTTTACAAAATCGATTTTCGCCCAGTGTTTCACCGGATTAAATGAATGCTCCGGATTCAATGGTGTTTTAGGTGAATGGGAGGGTAATGTAGTATCGTTAAATGTTTTTTGCTATCGACAACTAAACACGATAAAACAAAAGAAAACAGATTTTCTGAACTCATACCTCAAGTAACAAAACAACAATAAAATTACCAGCAGTCGATGACCTCAAAAATACCCTAGATTCTTTTTTTTTGTCTTGTTCAAATATCGATACCCATTATCTGCAGAGTTGCGCTAGTTGTTTTTTTTAATGTTGTAAACTAGCGCTTGACTGCGATCCCGCCTGATGGAAAGCAGAGATGCAATAGTTGATGGTAAGCGCACTAATTTATTATGAGCCTATTCACTCTAGCCTTGAAAATACCCAAATTATAATCGGACGGGAAGACCGCTGCAGGCAAGTTGTTCCAGTGTTGTGTAGTTAATTTAATTTGACCCTGATATAGCTATAATATAGAAACTGCCAACGATTTAATTGATAATTACACCCCTGCCTACCACATCGGTGAAAACACACATATTGTTTTGTATTTAATAATATTGGTTGATTATATTATTCCCAGCAGATGTCACCAACATCAATATCGTACTCAATGGCGTACTCTAAACATCTTCCGGTGTGTTAATACGCGAAATTGTAATTTCCTTCCCAATTTAGTATTCTATCAACACATATAGATGTTCAAGAGGCCCCCACGAATGGAGTAAGCGGCTCAAATAACCCCTTAAGTTAAGGGGAAAAAAGAGGGGCGCATAAATCCGATATGTTCCCCAAATTTATTCGAAGATAAGGGCTATTTTGGGGACTTTGGAGATTACGTTTTTATACGGGTTTTTCTTCCAGAAGCTCAATGGGGGCTAATTGTGATATAGATTATGGAAATAGAATTGCTTAGATAGTTTGGACCTTATTGGTGATGTTCTTCAGAAAGGTTAGGTGCGTAGTACTCGCAGCCAGCGTGCGTGTATGACCTGCACCCTAATTGCGTAACACCCTATCTCAATCTGAATCATTTTGAAGGATATTGCTAATCCATTGCTTCATATGTTCGAAAAACTTGTCCGCTCAACAACGAAAATAGCGCAATGAATGTTGTTGAACTGTCAAAATGAAAACCGTTGCTTCTGATAGTGTATTACGCAACTACCCCGCTGATGTATGCACGTAAAAGAAATAAGTGGAGTATGTAAGGATCGTAACAGCCCCGGCTGTCATTCGTGGATCTTTGACAGTCGTTACGGGTCGTCAGAAGCCCGAAAGTCTGACAACCAGTCTTACCAGGGGTTATCGTATTACCCAGCGACTGAGTTGCAGTCGCTTTATGTAAAATACTGGTATTCAGCTGCAACCGGTGAAACTGGAAGCCCATCATCACCACCGCTCTCAAAACGGTGAAGGAAAACATCGTGAGGAAACCGGCATGTCCTAGAATCAAAAATTCGAAGACATGCCCGCGTGATAAATTACAGTCATCTCGCTCTCACAGAGAGGAGGCCTGTGTCCCAGCAGTGGGAACATTATAGGCTGATTGTGTAAACATCGTATAAACTCAACAACGCAATAAACATCTTGTTTCAAATTCTGTTTCAATTTCCGGAGAAAAAGAAAGACTATCAATTTCGTCCTTGTTACCACGTTGTAATAAGAGAAACGAGAGAACTAGTACAATTGATAACGTCGTCGGACCGATACGATGGAAACCAAACAAAATGCATCAAAGATAAAACGTATCGCAAGGTATTTACAGCTCTTAGAACAGCGCGAACAGGTGCACAGTAAACATTGCTTGATATTTCCATGTTCGATACAAAACTAGGTAAAAATAGACGAAGCATGAAAAAATACTTAAGTCTCGACATTTTTCTGCTTACGTTGGCGGTCGTACCAAAAATAACCCTCTCAAACCAATTGACATTGAAAATTCGAAGCTCAAACGAAACCAATTAGTAAAAAAGCAATTGAAGCACTCTATACGATGACCTTGTATTCTAACATCGCTTGAAACAGCTCAAAATCTGTAAATAAAGTTACCTTTGTTAATTTATTATGATATAAACAAATCATTGTTTCTTTCGTGTGTGGAGGTGGTGTCCTAAGGTTCGGGCGGCAGTCGAGGCGCGTCGGCCGAATGGCGCGGACCGATATTCTGTGAATGCTCAAGCATCGCTCGCTGCAAACACGACGCGTGTGACTGTACCTGTGTTTTTTTAATTTATATTTTTAATCTGTGAATTGTGTGAGGATTTTTATTTACTATACAGGTTGGTATTTTTTTTTCCTATTTTTTTGTGGATGTTATTTTGTGATGGAAAACATTGGTGTTTTAGTATGATTGAACAAAAAGCGCTATTTTATTTCAGTAATAATAGTTGTTGTTTAGCATTTTAATTGCCACTGACTTGTGGTTGAGATTTTTTTTCAAGAAAATATGAAGATTAAAATTGAATTATTATCTGACATTGAAAATAGAGTTGGAGGCAAAGGAATATAAAACAAAACAACGTCGCTGTTGCGTATAGTAATGTTTTCTTTTATTTACTCATTCAGAAAAAGTCTAGATCTTTAAACATTAAAAACAACAAAACATAACCAGACTTACCAAAGTATCTTTATTTTTTACCGCATTATGTACAAAATAATCAAGAATTTACGTATTTTGAATTATTTTCATCGTTTGACATTAACCTTTTTATTTCCGTTTTTCTTACCAATAAACAGAATTTTTAACGTTTTTTTTTCTTTGAAAGGTCAAGTAGAAGCGTTACTGCAACCTGTTTTCTAGATTTTAATACGTAGATACATATATAGACTACGTTGTTAGATTTTTTGACATATTGGATCTTGAATATTGTAAACACGAATTTAATTACCATTGATTTATTGTCGTAATAAAAATAATCCATTTAAACATTCTACTAATATTCCGTTTTTTTTTTTCCTTTTTCTATATGCCAAAGTTAGTATGTCTGTTTATAAAGTTTTTACTACTAAACTATCGGGCCAATTTTGATGAAAACCAGACAGTGATGCCGCTAGGCAGTGGGTACTTTTTACCCGGAAAATTAAAAAACTTCACGCTCGGATCGACCTGCGCTGTTATTTTCCATTGCATTTTTTTGTTCATGTTGTGCTGTGTATTTGTTTCTTTTTCTGTACGCCACCGACTATCAAGTTCGTATATTAGTTTACAGGCAATTTTTATATTGGTCTTTGGAATTTTTATGTTTTTTTTGTGTTTTTTGTCTCAAAAATCTAAATCGAGACTAGAAATATCTAAGCATAACCATGACGTGTGTCGTGTTCCCAAAAAATCATACAATATCCTCAAATTAGGTAGGCATCATAGATTCTATGATGCCTACAGAACACTCTAGCTAAAGCTCTTAGCCTCCACGACCTTCATCAGGTCATTAGATGTTAAGCAAAGATAATTTAATTGACTTGAAAAAAAAATTTAGGTACAGGTACTATCAGATGCAAAAATATGTTTCTACTAGCGTCATTCAGGAATAACATTGATATTAAAAATAATCAATTAATTAAATTTAAAATGAATACAATCTGTAAACTAAAATAATTGTAACTAACTGTTAAATCTATTACTTATCATACATTTAACAAAACAACAAGAAATTATTTCAAGACACATAGTATCATTTCAATATTTCAACTCATTTGAAATGTGTTTTTTCTCATTCCGTGTTTACAATGATTTTAAGAAAGAAAACAGAAAACCACTGCTCACCCTCATTCCAAAAGCAGTCGTAACGATAAAACTTGAACTTAACCCCCTCTTAAAAGTTAATAATATGGAAAGCCGAGCACTCTTTATTTTCCCAGACAGTGTTCCGAAATTGGAAAAATGCGTCACTTATTACACTGGCTGTCTCTTTAAGCGACGTAGTCCCTTTTTGAGACTTTTGTAGAAAAGAAAAAAAACAGCTGATTTCAGTATGGTTTAAGGATTTTTGAAGTAATAACTTCTTCAGGCGCTCTTTCTGCGGGGTAATTGCGTAATACAGTAATAGTAGCAATGGCTTTGATTTGACAGTTCAACAATTTGACAGCTCCGCATGCTAAACCTCATAGCGAGTGAGACGGATTTATTCTGTTTTTCTCTGAGTGAATTCACAAGGAATGCATTGTTTGTACTTACTTTGTTATAGATAGATTATTTAAGTTAGTATAGGCGCATTTATCGCCTTGGGGTAACCTGTAATGGTAGATGCAAGAAGATAAATAAATAAACAAACATTCACTGCGTTATTTACGTTGTTGAGCAGACAAATTTTTCGAACATATGAAGCAATGGATCCTTCAAGATGATTCAGGTTTGTGATTGAATGTGTGTTACGCAATTAGGGGTATTGTTAGGGTTGAACAGTGAACGAAACTGCACCCTAATTACGTAACACACGGTCAATCGGAATCGGTTCCATTTTGACAGTTCAACAACATTCATTGCGTTATTTACATGTTGAGCAGGCAAATTTTTCGAACTTATGAAGCAATGGATTAGCAATTTGCTTCAAAATGATTCAGATTCCGATTGATCGTGTGTGACGCAATTAGGGTGCCGAATCATCACGATCGGATCGGTGACGCAGCATCGTGTATACTCGACTCCAGTCGGTCGGTGACTGTTTTACCACCTGTATGTGTACATAATGGATGCCATAAAGATTGAATTGAATTGAATCGCGTATAGTCGGTGCTGAATTTTAAAATTTGAATATAATAAATAATATTTTCTCGTGGTTGTAAGCACCAAAGGACAAAGGCTGTTTGTTTTTAATAAACGTTAATGTTTAAATGTGGAATTCGATGAATTCATTCGTCTTTATAATAATTAATTATAATACTTATTGTGTTTTGTATTGTTCTTAAAGTATTCAGTTTCACTTTGTGTTGATTTCGAAACTATACATATAAAAAACACAGGCTGGCAAACTGTTACCATTGACACTGTTTATTCTATCCCATGGATTCAGTACATGATTCTGAACACCTACGTTTTTCGTCTCTTATTAAAATAAAAATTGACAGTTGTGTATTTTTACTGCGTAGTTCTACACTTTTCTATGAAATAGCATTTTTTTTTTTTTTTGATAACTGACGTAAGAGTAATAACCCCATGGGTCTAGAATCCTGTGCTGAATTAATTCAAGGTTACCAGCCTGTATTTTTAACCGACTTCTAAAAAAGGAGGAGGTTCTCAATTCGGATGTTTGTATTTTTTTTTTTTATGTTTGTTCGCGCATAACTCTTTCGCTTGCCAACCGATTTGAAAAATTCTTTTTTTGTTGGAAAGGGTATACTTTCCAAATGGTCCCATAGAAATTTCATCAAAAACGGTTCAGTAGTTTGGTTTTTAAACCAAAATTACTGGTAAAAATTACAACTTAAAAGTGAAAAATAAAAACTTTTTTTGCAAAAAAAATCAACCGACTTCCAAAAACGACACTACAAAGTGAAAAATAACTTTAATTTCGGAAGTCGGTGGCAAACAACGAAAGTGTGAACCCAACGACACCGACTTCCGAAATTAAAGTTATTTTTCACTTTGTAGTGTCGTTTTTGGAAGTCGGTTGATTTTTTTTGCAAAAAAAGTTTTTATTCGATAATTGTTTGAAAGAGACAATTATTTCAAGATCATATATGTCAGTATTTCAATCAATTTACCCTTTTACCAACTATGTTGAAATCGGCTTCCAGCCTAATAGAATGAAGCTGAATACCAGCCGATCCATTCTGTAAAAATCTCACCGTGAAAACTTAGGTGAAGTGAGCTGTCACTCCACCTGATGCTAGGTATTAACACTATTGACAGCTCACTTCAAGCTCACGTTTTCACGGTGAAATTTCTACAGAGATCAGCCGTATTTGGCATGGAGTGACTGCCTATCTCACCTGAACCCGGTTACTTATAGGTAACACAATACCCCTTTTAACACGGTAAGACTGGTGTGTCAGTATGTATGAGCACCTAAACTGAATAATTTTAACAAAAACACTTTCATTGTTTTCGTTAAATTATATTCAGATATTATTATTGTGTGTTCAACAAGGCTTCACGAAAAATAGTTTAACTCTCTCAATTATCGTATAGAAGAATTAAAATACAATTTAGTAACAAAAACATGTTCAAAATACACGTAAATTGCTTTAATAACATTCACGGTTGAAATCGTCTAGAGGATTTTATTATTCTTGTAATTATTTGTATGAAACATCGAAATTTTATTATCTACTAGTTACTTAGGTTCTTTTTAATTTCATTTTTGTTTCCTTAGAATAGAATCCAATTTGGCTTTGTAGTTCTATTTTATGTAATCTTTTTGCAAATACTGAACGAAAAAATATCTTTTTGCTAGGAAGGTCATATGTACAGACGCCAGCACAACAAGCTACTACAATCTGTCAAATTTCTTTAATAAATTTTCAACTTTATCGCTATAGCATTAGGTTCAAGGTTGATTGGGAAAATTTAACAGTTTCGGGTAGCTCAATGTGCTGGCGTCTGTACATAAATATATTTTTTGTTAGTTACACAACACACTTTACACTTTTGTGTTATAATTATTTTTTTCAACACATCATTGCTAGAACCAAGGTCATTGAACTTTTGACATTGATGACATTAGAGCTGTCAACGGTCATGAGATTGATAAAAGGATCCTCCTGACAATAATCCTACTAATATTATAAATGCGAAAGTTTGTGAGGATGGATGGATGGATATTTGTTACTCATTCACGCAAAAACTATTGAACGGATTTGGATGAAATTTGGCACACAGATCGTTTATAACCAGATTTAACACATGGAATACTTTTTATTCCAATATTCCAACGGGATCGAAATTTATGCGGGTGAAACCGCGGGTCGCTGCTAGTCCTTCCTACTAATATCATAAACGCGAAAGTTTGTATGGATGGATGGACGGATGGATTTTTTACTCTTTTCCGCCAAAACTAAAGAACGGATTTGGATGAAATATGGCACACAGATAGTTTATAACCAGGATTAACACATAGGATACCCATAGGTATTTTTATCCCGATATTCCCACGGGATCGAAGCCGCGGGGCGCAGCTAGTCTATATCTATACTTATAATAAATCTGTAGAAGTGAAAATTCTGTACATTGAAAATATCCAAATAATAAATGGCCGTGTTACTTGACCGACACCGAACCCAAAAATGCGATTAAAAAAATTGTTGTCTGTCTGTCTGTTTGTTCAGGCATCACGCAAAAACTACCGGTTCGATTACGATGAAACTTGGTATAATTATTCTTTAATATCCTGGGCACCACACTGGGTACTTTTTATCCCGGAAAAGTATATACAATAAAAAACAAACTTAATTTTGCGGTTCGATCCCTATACCCGATTACCACTGTCTGTACTGTACCAACCGCAAATACTAAGTTTGTCGTAGGTTGGGTCACCCGCAGTGGAGTTCATTTTTATTCCTTTTAGTTTTTAGAGTTATTTAGGTTTATTTTTATATAAGTCGTAGGTATAGATTTTAATTTTAAAGTATAGGTAGTATATTTGATAGTGTACGTAGTGACCGTAAGTTATTTTATAATACTGTTAGGTAGGTTTAGTAATTCGTATAGATATTAGTTTTTAGGGATTTTGCTTATTTATTGAGTTTAGATTAGTTATCATCAGAAATAGGTTTATTTAGGTAGGTAGGTACCTATTTAATTTTCTGTTATTGAGTTTTTTTTTTATTAGTTAGGTACTTAGGTAAAGATATCATATAGGTACCCTCTTAATCACCACTAATGAGACACAATTGGTTTTCTATTGTAATTAGCCACAAAGGGCCCGCGACATAGATGGCATTCTGGGGAAGCACATACATTTTATCCTGTTAGCACGTTCCCGTGGGTAAATTTCCGACATCCACGCGGGCGAAGCCGCGGGCAGAAGCTAGTAAATAATAAAAGTGTCATTGCCAAAGTTCGCATTAGGGTAAGTTTAAGTATCGTATCTTCAATTGCCAAGCCCGTTTCCAGCGGGGTAATTGCGTAACATACCAACGATAGGAATGACTTTAATTTTGACAGTTCCACAACATTCATTGCGTTATTTACGATATTGAGCAGACAAATTCGAGCAATGGATTAGCAATATCCTTCAAAATTATTTTAATTGATAGTGTGTTGCATAATTAAAGTGCTGGGGGTCTACTCCGAAGTAGTATTGGCCGAATGTTCAGCCGTTTCCTGCTACGAAGTTACTATTTGGTTCGGTCGGTTCCGATCCTACACTCCTACACTTTTTCGAATATTGACTATGGTCCCGACCCAACTGAGCTGATCCGAACTTTTTTCGAGTTTTTCAATAATATTCGGTTCGGCCATGTGTCGGTCCGATCCGAACATTCGCACTTTGCACTTCGGAGTAGGCCCCCTGGTCTAATATTGCTATTTTAAGAAAGAGGAGATTATAGGAATCTTCGTCTCGTCCGTAGAACTTTAACTACTATTCATCAAACACACCTACTTATTTGCCAACTTTATGAAAATTTGTTGGTATTTTCTGAGTACCTAGGTAAGTGGGTAATTCTGTGTGGATGTAGAAATTGCTAGAAAGCGGTGGTACCAAAGATATGTATTTATTAGTACAAAATGATGTTTGTTATATCATTTGACTTTATGACGTCACGTCTATTGTCTGTTATTATTGATCAAGTTCAAGTAAAAAATGAGGGAACAAGCTTCGACCAATGTGACTTTTTCAATTCTTATGTAGGTACACACGGCGACACATCAAACAATTTCCAGTTTTAGCTGACCTCGCATTGTGTAAGTTTTTCGTACAATCAGAGGTCAGCTTTACAGGTTATGTGCTTGAAGTGTAGCCGTGCGTACATTTTGAGTTTATCGTGGATATTACTGACATCGGTGAAAATGGAAAAACATCGTGAGGAATCTTGGACTTATAGTTAATACTAGCTGCGCCCCGCGGTTTCACCCGCATAAGTTTCGATCCTGTAGGAATATCGGGATACAAATTACCTTAATGGTAATCCAGAGTGTCAGCTACGTCCATAATAAATTTTATCAAATTTGGTCTAGCCGTTTGAGCTTGAAGGAGTAACAAACATACAAACGCACACACACACACACACCCCCTCACAAACTTTCGCCTTTATAATTTATTAGTGTGAAGTGTGATAGGGCCCGTGGCTAAATAATAACAGCCGCACAGGTCGATCGGTCAGGTTAAGCTACGCTTGCCACGGTTGGTCTGTGGATGGGTGACCATCTTTACATACCGAGACCCCTCCGTGCCTCGGAAAGCACGTTAAGCCGTTGGTCCCGGCTGTCATTCGTGGATCTTTGACAGTCGTTACGGGTAGTCAGAAGCCCGAAAGTATTACCCAGTAACTGGGTTGTGGAGGTCAGATAGGCAGTCGCTCCATGTAAAATACTGGTATTCAGCTGCATCCGGTTAGACTGGAAGCCGACCCCAACATAGTTGGGAAAAGGCTAGGCAGATGATGAGTGTGAAGTGTGATAAGTTTGAAGTCACTAAGTGCTTTCTGTATATGTGATGAGGCCTTTGCCCGGCAGTCACGTTAGTACTATTAATTATTCTGTGCTGCAGTGGATCAATAATACATAATCAGCCTAAAATGTTCCCACTGCTGGGACACAGGCCTCCACACTTCGAGAGGGAGTGGGCTATAATCTACCACGCAGTCCCAGTGCGGGTTGGTAGAAGTCACATGTCTTTGAATTTTTGATTTCCTCACGATGTTTATAGGCGCCATCTCCACGGGCGAGAGAATCGCGACGATAGTCTCTCCGTGCCATTAAATTCTCGCCGCGATTATATCGCCGTGTGGAGACACGTTCTAAGAGCGAGTATAGAAATACGTGGCACGACGATAATATCGCCGCGATTCTCTCGCTCGTGGAGACGGCCCCTAAAATATTATAGTAGGATTTTATAGATAATTATAATTTTCATAAAATCTTCGAAGTGTATTTGTATTTACTGTGTTAACGTCACTGTAATAGGGCATAGCAATTTATTCTCGTCAGCATTGTTTATACAAAAATCATAAATTAGTAAAAATATCTAGAGATACGGTTGCTATTTCCTAAAACTATTATTCACACGGAACCTACGCATTGGGTTTCCTTGTAGTTATGTTAAAGATTTGCTAACTTATGATATTGTGAAAGATTAGAATTACGATTGTATTCTATGTAAATGTAATTTTTAATATTTTTTTCACATAATTGTTTTTTTTTGTAAAATAAGTATATAATTTTGTCATGACGTTGATAATTAGCAACACTGACGTGATTAAGCCTAAAACACAAACAATATGTAAATACAAATTTTATTTGTTTCAAATTGACGTTATTTCAAGTTAAACAAATATCAACTTTATTTTAATGTTAATTAAGTTGGTTTCAGAGTAAAAAAGTTATAAAAATGTTTGAAGTTGTAGCGTAAACTGAACTTTATTGTGTAGGAATTAAAGTTATTTTACCATAAACTCATATTTGTTTAAATTTTTGGCGAATCTCTCGCGATTCAAGTTTAGGCACTCTTATCATTCCTTTGCTGACACTTGTAGGTTACTATGATTATTTATTTATTAAATCTTTATGCACAAGTAAAAAAAACACTAGTTACAAAGGCGGACTTAATGCCTGAGGCATTTATTATACGTTATCTAGTCGAAGTCTTCCAAAGAAATAGGTAACCATGAAAACATTTTTTTAAATTTATTATACAATTTTAATATTAAATGGAGAAAATAGTTATTAAAAAAAAACTTTTAAAATTAATTAAGTAACTCACTTTTAAACTCAGTTTAAAAACTTTGGTGCTGACTGCACTCTGTCATAATAGTTTCTCATATGATTAGGCTCTGCATATGTAGAGATGTTATCGTCTGATTTTGTTTACACTTTTATTTTTATTTTTGATTTAGCCGCTATTGTCCCACTGTTGGGCAAATGCCTCCCTACTCTCTTTCCACCTCTCTCTGTCCAGAGCTGCCAAGGACCAATTTTTACGAAAGGAGTTTACACTTTACTTTATCAATATTATAAAAGATCTGAGAGGAAATTCTGGTAAATTTAAGAACGTTCACAGTCTGATCTCAGTCTTAATCTGTCAAAAATATGTCAAATTTGACAAGTTTTTGACATTCGTTTGTCGCCGAGATGAGACTGCGACTAGATTTTGATGGTTTTAAATTACGAGAATTGGCCTGCTGTTCATTCCATAAAGATATAAAGTTTACCTAACCTACCTAGATATCTGACGATATCCATAAGTACTTAAAATGAAGCTGAAGAGCTTATTTGATTGTTTGGACGCTGGAACTACCGATCTGATTAAAAAAAATACACTTTGCTTTCGATAGCTCAATTGACGGCACGGTTGGTGCAGTGGTTAAGCGATTGACGGCTGCGCTGCGTGTCGCGGGTTCGATTCCCGCACGGAACAAATATTTGTATGACCTACAAGTAGTTGTTCCGGGTCTGGCTGTTTGTGTATGTGAGTTTAAATGTTTGTAAACGCACCCACGATACAGGAGAAATTCCTAGTGTGGGGCAACATTTAAAAAAAAAAAACTTGAGGAAGGCTATCATCAAGCCCGCTAGGACAGGAGCCGAGCAAAAAGAAAAAAAGCCAAAAAGAACGTAGTGATAGCGCATGCGGGCGATATTATGCGACGCGACAGGGTGAGTCAGGGGACCAATAAATGTCATGCGGACGATGTTGCAGGCAGAAGTTAGTCTGACATAATATTCTTCTGGTTTTCCCAAAAGTGAGCAAACATTAGCTGACCATTGTTATGATAAACTTCTATGTCCTCTAAAGACCGGTTGTTAGGTCATTGTTGACACAGTCGTCATACTGAAGTAACACACACTATAAAGCTATTTTTTACTCTCAATTGAAACTGCAATTTTATAGAAAAAATGACGATAGAAAAATCAGTTTTTATGATCAATCTACCTAGACTTTTCCCAACTATGTTGGGGTCGGGGATGCAGCTAAATATCAGTAGTTTACATTGAGCGAGTGTCTATCTAATCTACACACACAACCTGCACTCTAATTGCGTAACACACGATCAATCGGAATCGGTTTCATTTTAACAGTTCAACTACCTACATTCATTGCGTTATTTACGTGTTGAGCAGATTTTTTTTTCGAACTTATGTAGCAATGGATTAGCAATTTGCTTCAAAATGATTCTGATTCCGATTGATCGTGTGTTACGCAATTAGGGTCCCGGTAACTGGATAACATGATACCTCCTGGTAAGACTGGTTGTCAGACTTTTGGGCTTCAAACTACTTATTTATATGGGTAGTTAGAAGCCGACTGTTAAAGATCTACGAATGATGACCGGGGCCAACGGCTTAACGTGTTTTCCGAGGCACGGAGGGGTCTCGATATGTAAAGGATGGTCACCCATCCACAAGCCGACCGCGGCAAGCGAAGCTTAACCTTCGATTGACCCGTGCGGCTGTTATCATATAGCCACGAGTCCCTCCTTAAAACTATGGAAACAGAAAGAAAATCATACTCATAATGCTAAAAGCAGCATAATCAGCCTATAATGTTCCCACTGCTGGGACACAGGCCACGTTTCAGTGAGAAGGAATGGGCCTAATTCCACCACACGGATCCAGGGCGGGTTGTTAGATGTCACATGTCTTTAAATTTTTGGTTTTAGGTTATGCCAGTTTCATCACGATATTTTCCTTCACCGTTTTGAGAGCAGTGGCGATGAAATAACTTACACTAAATAAAGCGCCTGTCTGGGTTTGAACCTACTGCCTAGTCGCGGCCGTTACCATTGGGCCATCACTGCTCTAAGCTATGCTAAAAGCAATGCATACTAAAGTGTCATCAGTCAGGTTGTCTGACTTGCTTTTTAACAAAGCCATAATTGACAACCATCTTTATCTGCCTCTTTTAGACATTTTCATGGTGTTAAAATTCCATAAAAACCAATCGAATCGAGAAATCGATTCTTTGTTTACAAAAAGAAAAATGGCCGAACAAAAAATATATTACCTCTGTTTACAAACGTTGGGCCAACTTTTGATTATTGTTTGTACAGTCAGAGGCTTATACATGTATCAATACCTATTGTCCGTGTCGTCATTGTTTTCGTTGGCCGAGATGCTGAAATTTTGCGTAATGAAACTGTCATTTTTGACGTACGATGAGTCATACGCTTTATTAAATCGGCGGAGCATTGTTTCGGACGTGTATTGATTTTAGTTTTCAATATTACTTATAATATATCAATGGGGTTTTTATTTAAATCCGCGTTGTATTTATTTTTCACACTGCATTGTTTGATTGTATATAAATTGTAGTCACAAAAACCTTTTTATAACATTTGCGTTTTTCCAACGGTTTAACTGGATTTGTCTGTCGTTCAGTTCTTTTTAGTTTTGTTTTAACCCAAAATGTAGGGTATTGTGTTTTCGTAACAGCTTTTTTTTGGAAAAAATCACGTATTTCCTGGCTTCTATTAGTTCAATGTTCCCTCCATTACCTACCAAAAATTTAAATAAAATATCATGTTTCTATTTCTCTATTCACAAACAAGTTAATAGAAAATGTATCCTATTTCAGAGTTTTTCTGCCATGAAATAATATCATTTAGTAGGAAAGAGTTTTATACATTAACTTTTTTTTAAAATTAATAACAATCGGGAAAAGAGTTCCTGGATGGACTTGGCTTTTGCCCAGCAGTGGGACTGTATAGACAAAATAAAAATAAAACAATCGTGCATAAAATATTCAATCAATCGCATTGAGATACGCTAGCAAAACCAGCATAAGCTAATTTTTATTCTTTCGAAACTCCGTACTACTAAAATTACGAGAATTCTGGGGGCAGTTCTCGTAATATTATGAACGTTCACAGTCTAATCTCAGTCTCAATCTGTCAAAAATACCTCTAATTACCCTACATTTTTGACAAGTTTTGACATTTGTTTGTCACTGAGATGAGACTGCGACTAGATTTTGAACGGTTTAAATTACCAGAATTGGCCTTCAGATCAAGGTCAAAGTATTACCAACGCTGTACAGTCGACTGTACCCAAAACCGTGAAAAATCAAGAACGTTCTTTCCATTATCCAGCCTTTTTTCTAACCTGACCTTACAGAAAATAAGTCGATATATTTTTTGTGCTGACTGTACTTTTTATTGTGCCACTCATTAGCCTGGCATTGAAACGTTGGCAATGGACGCCGAGTTAAACGCTTTTTAAGTATTTACTGCTTAAATATTACATTATTTATGTTAAACTGTGGTTATTATGTGAATAACTTAGTGTTTGTAGTTGTTTTGGGTGCATACCGTAATTATAACCTCCAACTTTAACTGAGGTACATAGGTAGGTCGCTAAGCTTGCCGCGGTTGGTCTGTGGATGGGTGACCGTCTTTACATACCGAGACCCCTCCGTGCCTCGGAAAGCACGTTGGTCCCGGCTTTCATCTGTGAATTTTTGATAGTCGTTACGGGTAGTCAGGAGCCCGAAAGTCTTACAACCAGTCTTACCAAGGGGTATCGTATTACCCAGTAACTGGGTTGTGGAGGTCAGATAGGCAGTCGCTCCAGGTAAAATACTGGTATTCAGCTGCATCCGCTTAGACTGAAAGCTGACCCCGACATAGTTCGGAAAAGGCTGGGCAGATGAGCTTTAGCTGAGGTAGATGATATAGTTAGCCAAGTTTACTCGATTAACATAAATTATTTAAAAATAACTTATAGACTTAGGTAATGTGGTCGATACAATTGCTTGATAAGAAAAAGGTATCCCCTTTAATTATGAGACATTTACTACCCCCAATGACCACCATTCTCCCGCCCTTATTCCAATTTATTTGTTGTCATTATTCACACAATCCATCCATCCCTACCCCCAATGATATGATGGTTAATTGCCAGATGTTATCACAACATGACAAAGATAATTTAATCTGTATATGATTATAGATACTCTAGCGTAGAAATTTTTAATCAGTTATAAAAAAGTATACCTACATATTAGTTGTTCCATACATTTTGACCGCGTATGTACTCATATTGCATTTTTCTATGACACAGCTAGGGTTTTTTTTTTTGATAGCCGAGAGTCATAATGCTTAATCCGTGGTTACAATTTGCGCACTGATTAAAATGTTTTACTGTATAATAAATAGACAACGCAAATATTGGTATTTTCCTTTGGTTTATTAATTTTTTTTTATTCAAAAGGAACTCAAACAGCTGCAATATAAAACGTAGAAACAAGAAATACACAAAACTTATAGACAATATTGCAGCCCACAACGCTGTTCACAGATCAGCTATCGGATACATAACAGTGAAAATAAATGTAGTTAATTACAATGCTAATAAAGCAATAATAATTATAGTTACGAAGCATCAGGAACTGTAATGTTTTTAGTAGTTTAATTAATGCAATGCTTTATCGCGGAAATATTTTTTTTACTTACGCAAAAAAGGTTTAAGGCTAAATCTTTAAAAAATCTCTTCATTCAAACTCATGAAAAAAGATGATACTATTCTTAGTACACTTAATTTATCCATTACTAGCTACGCCCCGCGGTTTCACCCACATAAGTTTCGATTCCGTGGGAATATCGGGGTAAAAAGTATCCTATACAGGGTGTTATTGACAGCCCTCCACAAAAACACAGGATTGATCCAGCTCCTTATTCTGAATCATATCCCACTGGAAATTTTCTCAGGCAAAGAAAAAAAATTTATGCCGTTTTTTCTGCTGATATTCCTTTATTTCAATGTAAAATTACGTTCTCTGTATGCAACACTCCATTTATGTAAATAAAACAGCTGAAAACAGCCTCGCTCAAGCTCGCTGCGCTGCCGTCCGCTACGTGCGTTTTGCCACGGTAACGATACGTTGCGTGTGAGGTAATAAAACAAATCTGGTTTTTTGGATTCCCTTAATGTTCCTGAAAGAATTACATGTACCGGTCATCTTAATATGATGTACTGAAGCCACCCTATCAGTTTGCGGAGGGCTGTCAATAACACCCTGTATATTATTCCTGGGTATAAACCATCTGTGTGCTCAATTTCATCCAAATCCGTTCAGTAGTTTTTGCGTGAAAGGGTAACAAACATCCATCCATCCATCCATACAAACTTTCATATTTACCCTTCCAAAGTAAACAGAAAGAGTGACTCTCATAAGTACTTTTTAAAACACATTGCCACAAATTCATAAAAAGACGATACTATTCGTCCATAATACAAAATGGTCTCATAACAATAACATATTTACGTTACCAAAGTAAGCAGAAAGGGTTGCCCTCATAAGTAATTTTTAATCATCAATTCCACAAATTAAAAAAAAAGATGATACTATTCAGTCCATAACCCAAAATAGTCTCATTATATAAAACATATTTACGTTACCAAAGTAAGCAGAAAGGGTTACCCTCATAAGTCATTTTTAATCATCATTGCCACAAATAACAAAAAAAAAGATATAACACAAAATAGTCTCATAAACATAACATATTTACGTTACCAAAGTAAGCAGAAAGGGTTACCCTAATAAGTAATTTAAACCCAAACTTGTGTACATACAAGATTTATTTCAACATAAACATTAGTCTGTTAAGAATTCCTTAAATATGCATGGACGGTAATTATCCTAAACGTTTCCGAGATAACGCCATGTTGGTATGTCCATCACATACTAATTATTTACCCATTACATAATCTAAACTAGACATTTCCGTTGGTATGTAACTGTATCTATGTGTATCTGTATAATTATAATTATTTTATTACTTCCTTGCTGATCTACTGGTCACAAACTCTACTGCTGAGCATGGTCCTGGGGGCGTTTTCCGGATGCGTGAAGCCAACATCTGTATATGAGCCAACACTGGATGGTACTGAATAGTACACAGACATTGTCCTGCACAATTTTTAAAACAATCATACAAATCTGTTGCGCGCCAGCGTTTATTGTTTTTTACCGCACAGAGTTGGCCCTCTTTTTGCAACAGATAAAAACGACAATCATGTTCGATCTCAACACTTTTCTAAAGCTACGCGTAATACCGCAACATGATTATCCCAGAAGAAAGTAAGGCGTCTAAGAATAAATCTGTGCCGAATATGGAGTAAGTTAGAGCAAGACAAGTGTATTGCAACATAGTTTACATTCGTTTGTTATTATTTCGGCCAGTTAAACTATAGCATTGACCTCGGCACGTTTGGAATTAATTACTTCGTGATAAACTATCATAATATCAGTGTTTGTTTCGGTTATTACGTCACAAAAATATGAAATTGGCATTTAGGTATTTTTTTTCATTTCATTTATCCAATAACAACACTTATTGTATCTGAATGTTTACAAATAAAAATGTTTAAAAAAAAAATTCAACCAAACTGATCTTAACACAATAGGTAATAAACATGTCCAATAATAACGAATTCATAAAAACACACAAGAATAAAATGACATTAAAAACTTTTTAAGCGTGGTGGGTAATGAATATCGTATTATACACAAGAGTAATAATCGTATCCAGAGTGGACGCCTTGCGAACGCTGAAAAAAATAATGGGTTTCATTGGCCACCGTGACCAATAATATCGGGTCGGGTCGGGTGGCTATTATTGCTCATTGTAAAGTTTACACGAATATTAATAAACGAGGCCATTGTTTAACTGAAAGTATTGAATTAAATAGACCCCTTGCAAAAATCACTGAATTACTGCCTGTTTTTTTTTTTGCTTTTAATAAATGTTTTTAACATTCATGATTCTAGTTTATTTTTGTGTCTGTTTTAAATATATATCAGAAAGGAAATGTAACTATACATACGACGAAACTCTTTAAATAATATCATCAGTGACCATGAGTTAATTCGTAACAGCTTTGTCCATTAGAAAATTCATAACATCCTTAGTAACGGGGACGCATTATACTGCGACTCAACGTCTAGAGCGCTGGTTCATACACAGATATTGGCTTCACGCTTTCCGCGTAAGGTAAAGTGTTATTGGGGTTTCCCATCTGGAATTTCTCAGGATTTGTGCCCGGTAGATGGCAATAGGCTGGCCCTCTATTACAGTAACTGAGGGGCAATTCTCGTAATTTTAGGACCGTTCCCAGTCTGATCTCAGCCTCAATCTGTCAAAAAAATACTTCTAATTTCCCTACATTTTAACAAGTCTTTGACATTTGTTTGTCGCCGAGATGAGATTGCGCCTAGATTTTGAACATTTTAAATTACGAAAATTGGGCTTCTGGTGAAATGTGGGTTTATCAGGGGTGTACCCATGTACACCCCTGTCTAACCCTTTGCGGAATACAGGCGTGGTGTTATGTTATGTTATTAATAAGTAAGTATGTAAAATAGGTATTTTGTCTCTTTGCTAGACGCACCGTCACGGGAAGAGCGCGGAAACTGAACTTTAATGAAAGGGTTTCCATCTTTGATAAAAGTGTGCAAATTTCTCTTTCAAAGTGTATTCAAATTAAATGTTATTGAAGTTTAATTTTTTAGTTTTTTTTACATAGATTCTGGAAAGTTTATAATAGTATACGTAGAAACTAAACAGTCTCTCTTATTAGGAAAAAGTATAACTAGCTATGTAGATATTTTTCTTTAATTAGTACGTACAGAACGGTTGCAATACAAATTAATAATATATTATTTATATTCTTAGATATTTTTTGTTTCTTAATTTTGTACTTGCACCTCTCAAATGTCAAATGCACAGCATCTGTACACTAAAGAAACGTGGTCAAAATGTCAAATGTACACCATCTGTACACTACGTCACGGAGTGAAAATTATAAAAGTGAAAACATATCACATCACTGCGAGATAAGGTCAGTTTTATTTGCTTATTGAATGGTATAAATAGTTAGATAAACTCATAACGAAGCCAGGAAGGTATAATATATACCATGATAATGGTTATAAATTGCCGATTTCTCAGTTTTTCTGAAGTCCTACCCAAAAATCGAAAAGTACGTTCTACTACGCTTACACTAGGCGCGTTTCGACAGGGCGGGCGGCCGGGCTTCTAAAGAGTTAAAACTTAATTGCAATTTTAAACTTTTATTACATAGGGTAATTCCAGGATAGGTGCCCCAATGGGATAGGTGCCGCGGCTTTGAATACTCTATGTTAGAAATGTCGTAGCCTAAAATCGTACTACGTGATAGGAAGCGCTCCCCCCTAAGACCCTAGTGCCACGCCAACCGCACGCGACAGCGCAGGCGTTTTGCCCGTGTGTGTAAAAATCTTCCGCGGCGAGACCATCACAAGCGTTGAAATTATAATCGTAAGTACTGACTATCGAATATCTTTTCACTCTGTTATAAATTTTATATCTTTTTGATTTATTTGCTGATATTACAGTTTAAAGTACACGAAATAATGCTATAAATTATAGTTTTCTTTTTAACTTTTTTTAAATTAAAAAAGTCATCTATCCTGTGCTAAAAGTATAGTTGCCCCATCTGCTCTCCGGGATAGATGCTCTTAGGGGCATCCATCCCTAACTATTTCTATAAATGTTTTCATATTGCAGGTGGAAGAAATGCGTCGAAAATATAAAAGAAAACCTGGGGTGGTCCCCCGTCACATTAGTTGGACTGAAGAAAGGCTTTCCAAGAAATGACCAAAAATGAGAAAGGTGTAAATGAAATAGCCAGCTGATAGCCAACGCATGGGTCCGGGCAGCTACTCCTGCCAATGCTATGAGTGGTTTTCGAGGCAGCGGAATTTACCCACTTAACTCAAGTGCACTACCAGATTCTGAATTTGCAATTTCGGATATTGCGTTGGGTGAGCGCGAACAAGAGTCTGCCTCAAATGAAACTGAACAAGGTCCTGGGTTGGATCAGCGCGAACAAATATCTATATTTGGTGAGACAAGACAAGGAATTACACGGGGTGAGCGCGAACAGGAGCCTGCTTTGGACGAACGTGAACCTGAACCCGTCTTGTGTGAATCTGCCCGAAGCCCTGAGTTAGATGAGCGTGAAAAACAGCTTACATTTAGTGAGCCAAGACAAAATTCTACATTGGTTGAAGGCGATCGAGAGCCTACTTTGAGTAACCGTGATGAAGGCATGGAGTTTGAAGAACGTAATCAGCTTATATTGTACAGTATAGTGTACTGTTCGAGATGTGGTAAACTAAAAGCTATTACATCACAGACTGAAGTTAAGCTATAACCTAATACTATGTGTTAAGCATAAGATGATTGCAGTATAACAGCTAAGGTATAAGAAGAATAAGACTGATAAAATTATCTTTCGTTAGTTCTGAAAACTATATTGATTACGTTAATTAGATGTATAAGATCATTATTATTTCACTAATAAAAAAATGCTTCTTTTGTTTAGCAATTCTAGATAGACATATAATTATAAAAGATGTCACAAATTAATGTTAAATATTGAATACAAACTGATTATTGAAACCAGTATGTTTTATTTCAATTAGCATCTAATATTGAAGCTCTCATACAGCGAGTCTCCTATCCCTCACGTTAGGCATCTATCCCTTGAAGCATTTTTACTATGAGTCTTCTATCCCTCACGATAGGCATCTATCCTATTTTTGAGAGGAGTAAAAAAGACACAATTTCCTCAAAATCTATGAAATTTGTGTAGAACAAATGGGATACCATCATAGATTAAAGATCAAAGTTACCATATGCAAAAGAAGTATGGCCAATAGATTATTAATTATTAAGTTATGGCTCCCAATCAAAAAGTGGGGCACCTATCCTGGAATTACCCTACATAATATCTTAAATCCAGTCTTACCAAGGGATACTCGTATTACCCACTAACTGGGTTGTGGAGGTCAGATAGGCAGTCACTCCATGTGAAATACTGGTATCCAGCTGCACCCTGTTAGACTGGAAACCAACCCCAACATAGTTGGGAAAAGGCTAGGCAGATGATGTTGATCTACGTTGTGTAACGTTACATGTCCTATTTAAGACAGGCCGGTGATCTGTACCTCTGGACCCTCCAATCACAAACACCTTTCTCTATTTAAAATTGTGATATTAATCAGCGCCTGGAATATTATGTTGAGATAAACAAAGATTTATGATTATACTTCTCTCCCTTTTATCACTGACATAAGTACTATTCTTGCTTTTTCATGCTCAGACTTCATTCGTAAATGAATGCAGCACAGACTTGCATCCAAAGATGACACATATTTCTCGCACTGTCTAAAGAAAGAGAATGGGCGCTGGCTGAAAGATGTGCATCTATCTCGTTAACCTAAATGCGTTGAGTCGTACAGATGACGTCCTGAAGGAAACTTGTAGAAGGTCCACTGCTCGGGTAGTGGGATCGTCCGAAAGGGTTACCGCTGCCCTGGAACATAAAGGGCTAAGGAAGAAACACGGGTGGGTTTTAGTCAGTAAGAGTCTGACACTCCCTTCTGCTCCACCCAGAGCGGGAGGGGTCGTTTGATGATTTCCCATCCTCAAAAAAAAAAAAAAAAGGTCCACTGCTCCACACTGGCGAAATGATGCTCATGTATAAAGAGAGGGATGAAATGGTGGGTTGTGTGTTTGGTCAAATAGGCAGGTCGCTTCATGTAAAATACTGGTATTCAGCTGCCCGGAACGGCCATGATACAGTGGCCGAATTGTTTTTGGAACGGAGTCCCTTATCGCGCGTTGCGAAAGGGGGCTAGACGGAAAAAAATAAGACCAAAACTTGGAACGACACTTTTTGCTATAGTTGTAAGCAGTGCGGCGTGCGCGTGTTTCTCTGTCTGTCTGTCCCTTTCTCTCTTATAGAAAGCAAGCCAGTTATACTTCGTTCCATCCGGGTGTCCCTTGACACCTCTCAAGTTTTTTTTTTAACATTGCCCCTCTGCTGATCAAAGGCGTCCCCCAAATCCTGTCAGGCATCCTTTTCTAGAGCTGCCTCGACCCAATCCTTGCGGTACCCGTCTAGGTCGTATCACCACCTCTTCCTGGGCCGGCTTCGGCGGCACCGTCCATCCTCAGGCATCCCCGTGTGGAGAGTGCTGCCCAGCGGTCACTGCAGACCCGCCTAATCCCATTTCAGCTTGGCAGCCTGTTTGCCTACAGTCACGAGTAAAAGTATGTATACACTCGACTTTATTCAAAAGCGATTCACTCCTGTTATTTTTTAATGAAATTTTATGTTGTTACGAACATAGCATTTTCGAACCCATAGGTTTATGTTATGTGTCGTAATTCAAAGTTGCATTCGTTATTTCACGAAAAAATCGCAATTGAAAGTTGCCAAGTGTTGACATATTGGTGCTCGTGACTGTACGTCTAGGATCCCCATTTTGAAGCACAGCGTGATGTTTCAAATTGTGTATTGTATTTAGATCATGAAATATATAATACACTGTATAGTGGCTGTTTCCAAGAACTCAGCAGATTACTCAAAGTTTGTTAAATCTTAATGCGAATTTAATCCTTCAGAGAAAGTTCACGTATAGCTTTCACGCCACAATAATTATGGCTCAAACATTGATGACACATTATTTATCTTTCAAATACACCATCATATCGTGGTTGCTCTGCGAAAATTATTTCATCAAAACATTGAAAGAAAGTATAAAGAATAGAATTTGGACATTGCTCTCAAAACGGTGAAGGCAAATATCGTGAGGAAACTGGCATATCCAAGAACCAAAAATATTGAAGACATGTGACATCTACCAACCCGCACTGGGCTCGCATGTTGAATTACGGTCCACTCCCTCTCACAGAGTGGAAGCCGGCTGATTATGCTTATCCATTCAACAAATTCCACATATAACCGGTCAGCCTTCAAAGCAAGAATGAACAGGCATCTTCTGGACAATCGTTCCATCGTAGATCACTTCATCGCATCGCTTCACCTCAATCGAGATTAAAGTTAAGAACAGGCCCATTCTTATTTATTTTTGTAGCCTATTCTGTCCCACTGCTGGTCAAAGGCCTTCCCCAAGTCCTTCCAGGAACTATTCCCGCGCCACCTCGAACTAGCCCTCGGTACGCGGCCAGGTCATGTCGCAACTGCAGTCTGGGCCGATCTCGGCGGCGCCGTCCATCTTCAGGCACCCATTGTTTGGAGAGTTTTTCCAGGCACTTCGTGTGCGTTAGTTAGTTTTTAGTGTAGGTTAATTATAATGTTGTATGTATTTATAGTACTTTTAAGTTATATTCATATTATATTGTATGTGTTTATATGGGCCTTCATGGCTGAAATAAATGGATAAATAAATACAAAACTACATCTAAAAAATATCATGACCAGCACCCTAATTGCGTAACACACGATCAATCGGAGTCAGAATCATTTTGAAGCATATTGCTAATCCATTGCTTCATAAGTTCGAAAAATTTGTCTGCTCAACACGTAAATAACGCAATAAATGTTGTTGGACTGTCAAAATGAAACCGATTCCGATTGATCGTGTGTTACGCAATTAGGGCGCTGGAACTTCTGCGTCTTCCTTTTTAAAGCAAGTCCGTCATTGACTAATTGCGACTCGTCACATAATCTTATGGCCGTTGGTCTTTCACGAGCTGTGACGTCACCGGAAAAGCGAAGCCTTATTACTTTGAGTAAAAACTCTTTTGAACTTTGAGGGAGGAAGCCCGATGTAAATGTATAGATTTAATGGTTATTAAAAATGGTTTAGGCTAATATCGGTTTGTTTATAAGAAATAATTTATGTGCGGACAAAATGGACGCATTTTGGTGAATGTAAATCAGTTGTTTTGGCAACAGGTTTCGTATCAAATTGGATATTAATTGATACCTACTACACAGTGCTCTTCACGTTAAACTTTGGAAAACTCTTCTATAGCTTTTACAAATCAAATCTAACACAGGAAGTAGTACTTAAAAAAGCTTCGTTACAAAGATCTTTGTTATTTCATTTAGTGAAATTTAATTGAGCTATGCAGAAAGTAGCGTTCTTAATTTGGCCTTTGTTGCCGCTAAGTGCAATTAAAATGATAAATCTATCAAATGCTTCGGATAAAGAGATAAAGAGGCATGCATATCGGATGATTTACTTCAAGGTATTTAGTTTGTATGAAAATTAACAAAACATAAGAATTCATTAATGTGTCCATAGTGAAAAATGGTTATTTTGGTCTGAATATATGCTCAAAGTTTGTGTATGTCGTCGGAACACGGTGTTTAACATAAGACATATCTGTAATCTCCGAAGGGTAAGCCAGAAGTGTAGCTTAGTATACCCATTTGGCCAGTCACGTTTAACACGCTCAGCGCCAAGCCCCATATGCCAATACCACTACACCAGGAAAATTCCCTAGGCCAGGGCAACATTTTTTGTATACAAAATGTATGGAAAGTGTGCGCGTTAGCGATACACGGCGCTTAGACTGGAATGGTGTTTGTGTATCAAAAAGGATACACAAGTGTTTAGACAGTGTGTATCGCAAAAGATACACATGGCGCTGAGCGTGTTAAGATCCATGTAATAGGGGCCGATCAACAATCAACAACAACAATCTTATTGAATACCAGCAGAGACCCGCGGTTTCGCCCGCATACGTTTCGATCCCTTGGGAATATCGGGATAAAATGTATCCTATATGTTAATCATGGTTATAAACCATCTGTGTGCCAAATTTCATCCAAATCCGTTCAGTAGTTTTTGCGTGAAAGAGTAACAAACATCCATCCATCCATACAAACTTTAACGTTTAAATAATATTAGTAGGATAAAAAGTTCAGCACTCTAATTGCGTAACACACTATGAATCTCAATCTGAATCATTTTATACGATATTACTTATCCATTGCTCCATATGTTCGAAAAATGTGTCTGCTCTACAACGTAAAAAACGCAACGAATGTTGTTGAACTGTCAATATAAATCCCGTTGCTACTGATAGTGTTACGCAATTATGCTGGTTGAGACATTGGTATATGGATAGAGATTTCGTTTGTAACATAACATCAAGCTTGTAATCCGCGGTGAGTTGGGCAGTGGTGTACAATCACGAGTCAAAGTATGTATACACTCGGCTTTATTCAAAAGTGATTTACCCCTTTATTTTTTAATGAAATTTTATGTTATTACGAAAATAGCATTTTCGTATCCATAGGTTTATGTAGTGTCGTATTTCAACGTTGCATTCGTTATTTCACGAAAAAATCGCTATTGAAAGTTGCCTTTGTTGACATATTGGTGCCCGCGACTGTACTGCACCCACACTTCGCTAATTATCCAGTTGTGTTATATATTTTTTTTTTTTTTCATTTTCTCCCATGTTAATCAATCGACCAACTCAGCCTATCGCAGTCCACTGCTGACATAGACATAGGCCCCTCCCAGGCTTCGCCACAACAGCCTGTCCTCCGCCTTAAGCATCCAGTTCTCCTATAGTTACACGTACTTCGAATGACGCCAAAACCTCTATAGTGACGTCACAGGAAACGTAAAGACTTGTTTTGTACTACTTCCATTGGTTCGTTCTCAGATTTTATGAGTCGTTAAAAGATTTCGTGATTGTAAATGACTCATTAAACGTAATTTACTGTGTCTACTTCGAAGTTAACTGTGTCAATGTTTGTTTATTACACTATGACGTCATTGTTGGGACTCCCGAATTGTCTAGTGGTCGCAAGTGCCACTACTGAGCACGAGGTCTTGGGTTCGATGTCAGTCTGGCAAGTAGCAGGTACTGCCTTCTCTGGAGACTGCCGTTGGCAATTTATTTATTTAATACCTACTTTAAGCAGACAAATGTACTTAGATGCATTTAAGCAATTCCGTGCTCTGTGACTCAACTGCTTTATTGAGTGGTCTGATAGAGCTGAGTTAGCTAGCATAATCTTTGATTCATGCTAGCTAACAGCCCGAGCAATTCCACTTACCATCTTACTAATATTATAAACGCGAACGTTTCTGAGGACGGATGAATAGTTGGATGTTTGTTACTCTTTCACGCAAAAACGACTGAACTGGTTTGGCACACAGATCGTTTATAACCGGGATTAACAAATAGGATCTTTTTAACTCAATATTCCCACAGGATCGAAACTTATGCGGATGAAACCGCGGGGCACAGCTAGTACAAAATATAAAGTTTAAACCTTGACCTTTTAAGTTCATTTCGGTGCATCAAAGTGTTTATGTTAACATTAAATCTAGCTCTAAGACAATAAAGATTTATTTTATTTATAGTCAGCACGTATCCCCGTAATTAATGTGATTATAATCAAATCAAACAAAAGATAATCTAAAGTAAGCCGGACTTCGGCCATTTTGTATTTGTTCTACTAATGGCTCTCGGTAGGGTAAAGGATGGTTTATATAGCCCATGCTTTCTTTAGTCCTAAGGAAAGGGTAGCTGAAGGGGCAATGGGCTGACCATATTAGCCGTACAACTGATGACTGTTGAGGTAGACTTGTTCTTGAAAGCTGACCCCCAATAGGCATACATAGGGTAGGACACTCTCAGGCTAGACGGAGCCACGATCTTGGTAGCTGGTAGCAGCTGGATGAGAGTAGCCGAAAATCACGTAATTTGTCCAGCAGTGGGCTCATGATGGTGATGATGACAGGCCTTCACAGTCCTCCCATACCTATTTAAAACATTGTAAAAGCCAATTATTTTTAAGAGTAACCGTGGAGTTTCTTGCTGGCTCTTCTCGATAGGCACCGAATTGGAACCGGGCAGGTGCACGGTTCCAATTCGTCGTTTCCATACATGGGCACGTATAAAACGTCAGAAGCTAGGTAGCTTCTGACGTTCCATACGTGCCCATGTATGTAAGGTTACGTGAAATAAAATATTTTTTTTTAATCTGGCAGTTTTTTTATTGAGTAAACATGCTAGCTGCTTGCTTGCAGCTGTTTTAAATGAGTCATTGGGTCACGTCATTGCATTGAAACTAGTTTTGTTTTTTCGTTCAGTACAAAAAACTGTTTATCTCTGATATTTCAATGGATTACATCATGAGAATAATGGGTTTGGGTCAAACATTTTGATTTAAGATCTTGATTATAATAATAGAGTTTATGTTTGCGTGCAAAAACCATGAGATGATTGAAAAAGGTAGGTAGCTGAATGATTAGTTGGTGTTTGGAGATCACATGATATTAATACTAGCTACCGTAGCCTCCAAAGTTAGCTGACATTTTTCAACTTCAACTGTGACACACCACATTATGATTTAAAATTCTAGTTATCGAAAAGTTTGAACTGCTATAACGTTTTTATTGACTAATTCAACTACCTTTAACCTATCATAAAACATAAACAAGTAATCCCTTAGGAGCACCTAATTATTATTATTTTTTAAATCATAATAACGCATCACTAAAGTTGAAAAATGACAACTAACTTTTGGAGGCCATTGTATATGCGAATTTTGGCACCTATCACTTTTTTCAACGTTTTTCTAAAGACATTTTAAATATTTAATATGGAAACCAGTGTATTAAAGTAATCTATTATAACATATCATTTTAATATTATAAACGTAAAAATTTGTGAGGATGGATGGATAGATGGATGTTTGTTACCCTTTCACGCAAAGACACTGAACGGATTTGAATGAAATTTGGTACACAGATAGTTTGTAACCAGGATTAACACATAGGATGCTTTTTATCCCGATATTCCCACGGGATCGAAACTTACGCGGGTGAAACCGCGCAGCGCTGCTAGTTCCTTGTATATCTACACAGAATTTGACTAGCTACTTTAAAAGTCTCGAAAAATTAAAGTTAAATACGCATAAAAACGCGTCGTGAAAATATAAACGATATTACTCGAACTCACGCTCAATAACAAAAAGACATTACGAATTGATCTATTACTATTTCACCATTGTACTGTCACTACTTTTGCGAACAATAGACACACTTTTCCCGCATCCAAGTGTACTCTACCATGAAACAAGGCAGTCGAGTACAATTGACGAGTGCGTCTAAACGAGGCACGTGCCATAGACAAACTTTCACATAATTGTTCTTCTATAATGAAGTTAAGGGCAGAAATAATACTCCAGTTATTTATACTTTCACGATTCTTTTAACTAAGACATTATATTTACGTAATAGTAATTAATGTTAGATCTTAGTTTGTTACGTTGTTGTTCTTGTCACGTGTCGGCACGATGTCAAAACATCTCACAATCATTGAAAAGTCACATCAGGGCCTTAAAGCCAGGGATACAGTAGGGGACAAATGTCCCACGACATGTGTCGGCGACATGTCAAGCGAAGCCGGGCGATTTCGCTTGACATATTTGGCGACATTGCGCGATTTATGTCCGTAGCAACGTCAGGCAAAGTCGGGCGACTTCGCGAAACTACTAGCACATCGTCAGGTCTAATCTGCATGGTCTTCACATGATCTGACTAAGATACTGTCAGGACTTTAAGAGAGACCTTTGAGTTTGTTACGGTGTTTCTTCTCTGAGTAGTCGGATAGGTAACACCGACCTCATCTAATTTAAAAGTGTTGATAAAACCAATTTTCAGTAATAAATGTCATATTGCTAGCCCGGGGCAAATGACATGAACATAATTACGCCGACGATGACACCGGGTCATCAAGTAATTCTCATGAAATTAAAGAAGTTGTCTAAATTTTAATAATTATTCACTATAGGTACAAGAGTTTTTTTGCATAAATGTAGTAAAAAAGAAATAAATCCAAATATTTAATAATTCAAACTTTTACCTACTACCTTTCTTAATACCACATGCAAAATCAACTCTGAAAATATAACATTAATATTTTTCATATTTGACATCTTCTGTGAGTTCCTGGAACCTTCGGGGGACCTCCCCCGAAGATTCCTCAGTGGGGTCACTCGCAAAACCTGCGATTCTTTTGCGCAACTGTCAAACCAGCATTTGACCCTTCTACGTCAGACCCCGACTCTTCTACCACCGCAAATATTCTGTCAGGGTGGTCTATCAGTGCCGTGTTTAACAAAACCTTAAAAAAGAACAAGGTGAATTAACAACAAATACTAAATGACCTAATAAAAGTATGTCACAAAAATACTACGCCAGCGATGACGCTGGGTCATATTTACCCGTTTTGAGTTGATGCACGTCTGGCTCGCTGTGTATACGGCGTTGTACTTAGCATAGCTGCTGCTCGGTTAGAAAGAGGTCGTATCTCCAGCTACACAAACGCTAAAATTGCACGATCGGCGTAAAAAATAATAATGACAGATTTAAGTCGCCTCGGGTCAGTATGACCCAGCGTCATTGGCGCCGGGCTAGGGATTGACACTATTGACAGTTCACCTCAAACTCAGTGAGACAAGAAGGCCAATTCTCGTAATTTAAAACGATCAAAATCTAGTCGCAGTGTCATCTCGGCGACAAACAAATGTCAAAAACTTGTCAAAATGTAGGGAAATTAGACGTATTTTTGACAGATTGAGACTGAAATCAGACTGTGAACGTTCTTAAAATTACGAGAATTGCCCCTCTGGTGTTTGTGAAAATTTTAATTTGACATGATTTTAATTTCTCATCAAGAACTAAACCCTATCAAAATACGAAACCAATGCCCATTTCGAAGGGTTACCTAAGTCGTACTTTATGGAAGGGATCGAAAAGCTAGAGAAACACTGGATGAAGTGCACTGGGTTACAAGGAATCTACGTTGCAAAATAAATAATAATAATTAAATAACATTGACTCCTTTGTTTAAATTTTAACCAGACTCCGCCCTCGTACCATTGTAATTAAATAAAAAAACAGTACAATTACTTACGTTCATCCCCTTAATCCCTTTCGTGAGCAAATCCAAGGGATGTTTAATGCATTTACTGAAGGATGACAGCCATGGATTATGAGCTCAGTGGGGTCCTACAAGCATGTCACTTCATAGAGTATTATAATAATGAGTTTAACCCTTATGTGGGTTATACTGATATGCTTAAACCAGATTCTTTAATGTAGTAAACCCTTATTCCATGTGAATTCATTTGAATGCCTATGCAATTAGGGCACGCATTAGACCTTTTTTCGACTTAGGATACAGCAGCTCACTGCTGGGCATAAAAAGCCTCTCCTAATTAGCGCCACACACCCGATTGTATAACTTTTCCATCTAGTTTTTCGCAGCCACCTTTTTAAGGTAATGAAGTCCGTCTAGGCAGTTTGCCAATTCGATGTATCCATCCTGATAGGCTCAAAATTCGTATGGCCTTAGATTTTGTAAGCAACCGATTTACCTACTTTTTCAAACCTGTTGGCATAGTCCAAACTATTGTAGTCGGGGTGGGTGTTGTAGTCAAGTTATTGAAAAGGTTTCCCTTGAGGGTTAAACTTTTATATTTTCGTCATTTTATAAGTCAACGTGCCTATGTCGTGGCTTTTGGTACGCTCATGTCATATGTGACAATGTGTCTGACCTTTTGGCAGACTGTCATACTAGTGACAGCTCGCCACTGAGGCCTGCAGTGCGATTCTGTAACCATCTCACCGTGAAAACTTAGGTGAAGTGAGCTGTCATTCCAACTAATATCTAACTATGGAATGACACTATTGACAGCTCACTCTAAGCTTACTTCACCTAACTTTTCACGGTGAGATTTTTACAGAATCCATCGGCTGTGAAGACGGAGGGGTTTATATACCGCTACACTAATCAAAATAACAAAGACTAAGCTGCGAAAATTTTCTTCCAATTTAAACTCAACTGCAAAGCCAGATCGATCAGTTTATTTAATCTCCGTGTCGCAAACGAAAGATCGGCTATCACTGTTACAGCCCGACTGAAAAACGGACAAGGTTGAACAATTATAGGCGGTTACAGTACGCGCTTATTTCGCAAAGTTATTGCGGAGAAGTTACTATTGATATTGGGTATTGAATCCAGTGGGAGCTACCAGCAACGGGCATTTCATGTATAAACCGTCGTAACTTTTATCAGAATCTCCTTTTATTATTTCTCGTAATCGTATCCTACGTATTGAATTGAAATACATAATTGGATTTTTTGCGGGAAAAAATAATGTTCTTCATGGATTTTATTTTTAAATTATACAAGTACGAGTATGACTGCTTTTTTCGAAAGGGTAGGTAGTAGTGCCCATGGAACCAGAAACGAACCAAGGCCTTATTCGCTATGGCACAACGAACGAAACCGCGTGAAATGAACGCCAGGAAATGTGGGCGGAAAGACTTTTGAAAATTAGGTATTTGAAGAAACTATCGCTGTCGCTCTGCCCTCTCGCCTCTGCCTATCACCCTCTAATTCATGCGATAAGGACAACTGCAGATCCGACTGAATAGCCTAAGTAAAAAGTCATATTTTCGAGGTTTGGCTCTCGCCTATTTTCTCCACCAATATTGAACCAATTTAAAAGATATTTCATAAACTGGATAAGAAGGATATATACTGTGTCGCCATGTTTTCCTTTTTTCATTAATAGTTGTCAAATTTGTACCCTAGGCCTCTGTTAACAGCGGTCTAAATAGGCAATTTTGAGCATTTTTTGAGGGTTCTAGTGCTTATAAAAATAATGTATTATCAAAAAGGAAAACATTGTACACAAGTAACTAACATTTATTATTCTGTAAAAAATCATAGCCATATGCTCATTAACCAGAAAGAAAACAGGCGAGAGCGTCTCTATAGAAAAAACTCACTCGAAACCACACAATTCCGCGGGTGGTCCCGCGGAATTGTGTGGTTTCGAATAAGGAATTGTTAAGTGTTCATAGTGAACTGGGGCTCAGTTGCTGTAGGACTAAAGTTAGCTATGGCTTACAATCAATACTGCAACCATAACTAGGCTTTATATATCATTAGCTTTAGAAAAAGGTAAACCTCCTTGATCTTACAATTTTATGAAAAAAAACTCTAGCGAAGTGTTTTATAAGGTAGACTTTTGATAATTTCACATTCTTAGAGATTGGTTCGGAAGATGGATTAATATCTACGGCACCATACCAACTTATCTTTCAGCTCGTGAGTGTCAACATCTCATCTTCACATTCCCGGAAAGTGACATTCTGAATAGAAAACTCAGCCGTTTGGATTAGTTAGCACATCTAGCAGTGGTGCGCAGGCGCATAATTGCTAAACATAAGTGGAGCAGTTGCGACAACACAGTCGTATGTTCATACCACGGTAACTGTTGGGTCACACGCGAATATACTGTCCTGGCGTGTTGGGGAAACGTCGGAGAAAGGAATGGTTTGGTTTTGGTTTTTTTTTTAAACTTTGCCCCACACTAGGAATTACTCCTGTATCGTGGGTGCGTTCACAAACATTTAAACTCACATACACTAACAGCCAGACCCGGAACAACTACCTGTAGGCAATACAAATATTTGTTCCGTGCGGGAATCGAACCCGCGACACGCAGCAGTAGATCGCTCAGCCACTGCGCCAACCGTGTCGTCCTAATGGAAAGAGGTTAGACGTACGAGTATCAATCAATCATATCTTTATCTTTAGTATGTACATAGTTAAAGGTTAGCAGGCTGCAAAAACCAACTATTCCACCCAAACACACTCCTTCATAACTGGCATTGTTGAAGCCAAAAAAGTAGCATAGAACCATTTGACTCATCATCTCCCTAGCCTTTTCCCCCAAATATGTTGGGGTTACCTTCCAGTCTAACCGGATGCAGCTGAACACCAGTATTTTACATGGAGCGACTGCCTATCTGATCTCCACAACTCAGTTACTGGGTAACCATAGTCCTAACTGGTTGTCAGACTTTCGGGCTACTGATGACCCGTAACGAATGTCAAAGATCCACGAATGACAGCCTGGACCAACGGCTTAACGTGCTTTGAATGAATGAATGATGAGATATACTCTTGTTGGAAAGAAAGAATACCTAATTTCAATTTATTTTCACCTACGATATACAAAACAAGTGAAGAAGAAACCGTTTCTTTATTTAAGTAGAGTTAAGAGTTTGAAAGACTCTTAACCACTAAAGTTTAACTTTTAATAATTTCCTCTCTAAACGCTTCAATGAACTTCCCATTCTGTGACATCTTCAAGGTTTATGCGACGAATCGATTTTAATAAAGTTACGCAAAGTGATCCCTCCAAAGTGAAAATAATCCCTTCTTCTTCTTCAAATAATGCCAAAACCTGCATAAAGACAAACGAATCGTTTTATTCTGGGGAATTAAACTTTAATCATATATTAAACTTTAATCATATATTTTGAATGTGACTCTAACAGTATTTTTTGTGAGAGCAGTGGTTCCCCAGTGGTCGCGGCGTCGATGATGTAGGTCGTAGTTTCAAACCATGACAGGCGCTTTACATTGTGTAAATGATTTCATCACCACTGCTCTCAAAACGGTGAAGGAAAAAAAACGTGAGGGAACCAGCATGTCCTATAACCATAAATTCGGAGACATATGACATATACCTACCCGCAGTCCCGCACTGGGCCCACGAGGTGGATTACGGCCCACTCCCTCCCTGGTCTCTGCTACTGAGACCATCCAGATTCCGGGCTGCTACTGACAGAAAAACCCACATTTTGCCCGACCTGGGAATCAAACCCAGTACTCCGCTTGCGACCACTGGACCAACGAAAAACAATAATCCTGAACTATTCTTCAAAGAAGTCTTTATTCCCGAGATTTCCTTAAACTGACAAGTATAAATACTACCCTCTATTTCCTTCCTACCTAGCCCATTAATATAGTGCACATTGTAAAGAATATACTATACTACATTATAAATGCAACGATATCATTCAGAACGGCGGCCGCGCCGCCGTGCGGATGTTTTTCATTTTGTATTGTATTGTTAACGCAGAGCGGACCAAGTAATATCTGTGGTGTGGTGTAAGTTATTAGAGGTTTATGTTGTGAAATTATGTGTTAGAACTTTTTGGTCGCTGGTGAAATTAAAGGAGTAGAGTTGCAGTCAGAAACTTAACATAATACCAAGTACGTAAAGTCTATTTGAATGTTATGTTTCACAATCAAATATCAACTTTATTTCAATGGAAATTAAAAAGGTTTCAGAGTAACTAGCACTCTTGAAAAAGTCACAAAAATGTTTGAAGTTGTTGCGTAAATTGAACTTTATTGTGTAGGAAATAAAGTTATTTTTCCATAAACTTATATTTGTTTACATTTTTGGCAAATAAGTCGCGAATGCAGTTTAGTTAAACGAGATGAAACGAAACCAGTCTGAAAATCAAAAAATTATCCATCTCGAATCAAAAATTTCTGAAGAAATGATTAAAGAAGAACCTTTTTTTAGTTGAAACGTAATTTGAAAGAGGAAGAAATAGACAAAAACCAGACAGAGTTTCACAAGATTATGCACAGATGAATGAACACAGATGTACTCGTATCGTGAAAGTAGACCTAACTTTTGATTTTGCCAAGAAAACCTATAAAGAACTTAAACTAAAATTACACTAAATAGTTAATCTATTCGCCACATTTATTCACTATTTGTCTGACAGTAAATAACCTTATCATAACAACCAGTGTCAACTTGGACCATACTTCAAAGATGCAAAAAACATAGGTATTCATTTTAATTTGTCCTCAAGAGGATTTGTGTCTGAGGCTCAGGACTTGATTTATGACCTAGTCCTAGATACTATCAGATGTCTGGGCCTAGGCTTATTTCTGGGCGTAAATGTTATAAACATCGTCTTCCATTTTAGAGCCAATATATCTCGGGGTAGGGTTGTATATCCTTGATATACTGGGATTGAGGATACAGGAATATGAACAGTTTATTGCAGTAGTAAAACTTTCGTTTTTGATTTCAATGTTTTTGCTTTGAGATACATTCAATGGATGAAGATTCTATCAAGGTAGGTAAAGACTGTTTTAAATTTGCTTTAATTTTCTTCGTGTGCAACTTACTTAAAATTATTTTAATGGATTATTACGCACGGCCAGATTCAAATTGAGTTGGACTCCTTAAAGGATTGGCCCTCAATCACAGTAGACCGAGAAAAGTACACAGGCTTATAATAAATAATAATAGATTCAACAATCTAATCTTGCCATTGAAGTGGGAAAGTATAGGACACAAATGATAGATGATAAGGTTTTAATTTTTAGTATTAGGGATTAAAGTATGAAATTGCCGATTTGTACTGAAAAAATTAAATTCGTTTTTTTTAACATATTTATTTAATTAAAATAATTACCATTATTATCTATACATTGCTGCCATCGAATAAGAAGGTCATTTAAGCCTTTGCGATAGAACTCTCGTGATCTAGATTCGACAAACTGTGTGAAAGCATTTTGTACTGCCTCCTGAGAAGAAAACTTTTTATCACGTAGAAAATGGTCCAAATCACTCAAAAATCTCAAACCATGAAGGTTCTATGTCAAGTCGAAGTACATAATATGTATAAGAAACACGATATAAAATTTATGATGGAAGGTGAATATCTGTAGGGCACGCCACGATAGCGGCGGTAAGACCCCTCTTTGAAGAGTGGCGATGGCGAGTGATGATTTCCCATCCACAAAAAAAAAAAAGGTGAATGTCTGTACAAGGAATATGAATTGAATCGATATAATTAATTGAGGAAAATATATTTTTTATGGAGAAGAGAAAAGCTACTGACGTTTTATGACATGTCAAGTCATCAACTACTCAATGGTGACTCACCATAGAGTACCAACGCTACACCATTACAAGAAGTCTTAGTTCAAAATTACTCACAGATATTTCAAACTGAAAGACACTTAAAAGTCTAGTCGATTTATAGATACTTAAAGATGTTTTTATTACAAACTCTTAGAAATCAGCTTCCTAATCACTCCCCAAGATCAATCAAACATATTCCACTGACGTTAAAACTCCAATCTACCCTCATGAACAGAGCAAAAACGCCCAACTGCGCTCAATCGATCATTTTGCAAATTTATGCGCGGTGCCTACAAAGGCCTGGCCCACAAGATAAGGCCATACGATCATCAGGCCATCACGAAAACGGCCTGAAATTGAGGTCTTTAGACGGCAATTTACTGGCTTGTAATGAAGTGGCGGCCATTAGGATATAAAAAGTGACGTATAGCAGATATATATATGTATAGTTTTAGGGGTTTTGTGCTAAGTTTGTCCGAAAATTTAATTTTCTTGCGTTTTTGCATGTATTGGGTTTAGGTTGGTATGTACACAATACAATTCAATTCTGTTTCTAGTAGTCTAGGTAGACTGCATTATACAGGGTGGCAGGAAAATCCCTGCCCATAAATATATTAATATAATTATGTAAATCACATTTTAATCAAAGTCGAAGTAAAAGTATTTTTCATAAATCCTACCTATACATACTGGAAGTGGCGGCCTTTCGCCAAAAGCAATAACATTGAACTTGCCTGGAAATTGAACGCGATATCTACGCACGCCTCAGTGATTAAATACGCTCTTAATTGGATACACATATTATCACACTCACTTTTACACGCTGTGCGTGTTTCTAGTCTTTTAAATATACTATTATATTTATCAATAAAAGCGAAAACTGGGACGGATTTTGAATATTTTTGCAAACGTCCTACGGCTGACATCCATTTTTGTCTCGTCTATATTTATCTTGTCATTGAAATGATAGTGATTGATATAAAAAAATTTCGACTATTTGTACAAGTATTTAATACTCCTTTATTGAAAAAAAAAAAAATAGATATTCATAGACAGATAGTCATAGATAGTCATTGTTCATCTAAGTATGTTTTATTTCTCAAAGAGGTGGCACGCAGTATGTGCGTCTTATTGGAAGGACGTGCGGTCGTGGGATCGCCCGCACTTGGTGACGGGGCCCGCTAGGCATGGCGAGATGATACCAATCGAGGGTGCGGCGAATGTACTAGTACCACCGACTAATGGTTCTGGAAGAAACAGTGGGGTTTTATTCGTTAGGAGTCCGACATAACCCTCCGCCTTTCCAAGACGGAGGTTATCCATGACTCACAAAAAAAAGGGAAAAAAAAGGTATATTTTATTTGAGGACAAATGTTTTCATGACGAAGTCACAGACAAGGAGCTGCAATTTGAGTAGCGGGATCGTTTGGGTAGCGGGTTCGTCCGAAAGGGTTACCGCTGCCCTGGAACATAAAGGGCTAAGGAAGGAACACGGGTGGGTTTTAGTCAGTAAGAGTCTGACACTCCCTTCCGCATTTGATGATTCTCCATCCTCAAAAAAAAAGGAGCTGCAATTTTTTTTTAAGTGTATGAACAGTTTAAAACTGCGTAGTACCGTTGAAGCATCTCCTTATAGACTAACATAAAATATATTAGTGATATTAGCAGTTTTGGGGTCTGGGAGCTGTATCTTTATAGTCTTCCTTGATAGGGTTGGTTGTAACGATAATCGCGGGGATGGTAGTTACATTAGATGATCAGTGCTTGTGTTGATATAGGGTCGAATCATTCTTAATGAAAACCGATATAATATTTTGTATTGCAATTTGCTAGGGACCTTGTAAAATTAGCGCATAATTGAACGTAACACAAAGGATTTGTCATTCTGTTTAATGAAGTGAGGGAACAAATATATGGATACCATTAATTATTCTAGGATGTTAATGAAATACATAGGTAGTTTGAACAGACCCTATATTAGTTTTAAAATCACACGACACTTACAAGTGTAAGTTCCCAACGCAAAGGTGTGCAAAGGCTGTAAGACCTAAGTATTGTTTTATTTTCTTGTAGAATTCGTCATGTATTTCCTCCAACTGGGAACAATGGAGGGTAATGTCGGACTCCTACCGACTAAAACCCCGCTGTTCCTTCTAGTAGGTACCATGAGTCGACGGCCCGGGAGATACTTTTACATTCGCCGCACCCCCAACTAGTTCAGCCCGCCATACCTAGCGGGCTCCATCACCAAGTGCGGCCGATCTCACGGCCGCACGTCCTTCCATTAAAACGACATCACAAATCCATGAAGATGCTCTAACAATTTTTTTCCCTAAGCAATGTTCTTTCACCACTTCAACCAACTGGCCGACAAACTTACCTTTATCTCTGTTCTATCTTTTTTCCATCGCGCTGACACAAATAAGCCCAGACACAATGACCCATATACCACCGGAAGTCCTTATCATCCAATAATAGTCTAACATTAAAACCTATACGATCTACAGGGTCTAACCTACGTGCACATAGTCACGTCCCGATCACTATGCTTTGTCTCTGAACCCTACAAAGAACAATTATATTTAATATGAACGCGTTATCGTTACAGACCTTTGTTTTAAATGGATGTTAAGATAGGTTCATTTATGTATGTAGGTCCTTAATTGGTATTGTCTTGATGGACGTTACTGGCAAATTCGCAGATGTCAATGTCATTGACATCTGCGAATTCCCGCATAAGTTTCGATTTTGACTGATATCAGAGGGGCAATTCTCGTAATTTTAAGAACGTTCACAGTCTGAGGGGCAGTTCTTGTAATTTTAAGAACGTTCACAGTCTGATCGCAGTCTCAATCTGTCAAAAAATACTTCTACATTTTGACAAGTTTTTGACATTTGTTTGTCGCTGAGATGAGACAGCGACTAGATTTTGACGTTTAAAATTACGAGGATTGGCCTTCTGATCTCGGTCTCAATCTGTCAAAAATTACTTTTAATTTCTCTACATTTTGACAAGTTTTTGACATTTGTTTGTCGCCGACATGAGACTGTGTTTTGAACGTTTTAAATTACGAGTCATCAGACTCTAAATGTTCTTAAAAAAAAACGGAACTAAAAACTTTCAACGAATAGTGTATAGTCAAGCCAAATATTTTTCAGTGACTTTAACGTCATCTATAAAGCCAAAAAGTATCTGTAAATAATGACACTCAAATTACTTATAACCTTCAAGATTCGCCATGAATATGTCGCAGGCACCTCACAAAGGATCCAATGATCACAGTTATATGTAACAGTGGCGCCCTCTTCTTCTGCCTAGCCTTTTCCCAACTATGTTGGGGTCGGCTTCCAGTCTAACCGGATGCAGCTGAATACCAGTATTTTACATGGAGCGACTGCCTATCTGACCTCCACAACCCAGTTACTGGGTAATACGATACCCCTTGGTAAGACTGGTTGTCAGACTTTCGGGCTTCTGACTACCCGTAACGACTGTCAAAGATCCACGAATGACAGCCGGGACCAACGGCTTAACGTGCTTTTCTACCGCACTTAATTCCATTATCCTACAGTGTTAAGGACATTACAAGAAAATACGTTTTAATACCGAATTCGCATCTATTTAACCTGTCGCGGCTGTAACGTAAGGATAGGTCAGGGTGGGGAGCGGAGCGTTGGGAATTATTGTTTTAATTAGTATATTTTTGCTAGCGTAGAATGTAACGTAGAGAGCAGTGGTGGCCCAGTGGCAACGGCTGCGACTTACGAGTTGTAGGTCATAGGTTCGAACCCAGACAGGCGCTTTACTTTATGTAAATTATTTCATCACCACTGCTCTCAAAACGGTGAACGAAAACATCGTGACGAAACCGGCATGTCCTAGAACCACCGTTATCCTTGTAGATGTCACATGTCTTCGAATTGTCGAAGGCATGTGACATCTACCAACCCGCACTGGGCCCGCGTGGTGGATTATGGCCCACTCCCTCTCACCCAGAGGGGAACATTGTAGGTAGATTATCCTGACGTAGAGTATAATAGAAATAAGAAAATTACATTTCTGAAAATTAATAAATTCGCTCTTCCCCTCTAAGGTCACAACCTGACCATCTCATGCGGGCGGGTTAAGACGCGTATTATCAAACCGTCAGCTAAGCCCTTATGTGCGCGGCCGTCACTTCATATACACAGCGTTTACACGCGCTCGGGTTACGTGCGTATCAAGATATACGACGCACTTAAGTGCTTTATGTACGTAGTTTTGCTTGGAGGAAGATTCCAATGAAGTGACTAGATCCTGAAGGTTCGTTTTCAGTGAGTGTTTGATTATAAATTAACTGCCTATCTATGCCTGCAGTTCCGCCCGCGTTAGTATAAGTACATCAGCAGTATCAGGGACATCGACGCGAAAATTGATTCTAAGCTCCCTAACGTAGAAATTTTTCGTCGGGTGTACAGTCACGAACACCAATATGTCAACACTTGGCAACTTTCAATTGCGATTTTTTCGCTTTTATTTTCGATTTTTGTTGAAATACGAGACATTACATAAACCTATGGGTTCGAAAATGCTATTTCGTAACAACATACAATTGAATTAAAAAATAAAGGAGTAAATCGCTTTTGAATAAAGCCGAGTGTATACATACTTTTGCTCGTGACTGTACTTAGGTCAGCTCTTATGTGTCATTCTGTACAACAAACTGAGTAACATCAACCGCGTCAAAATCGACAGACACGAAAAGCGACTATAATGTATAATATCTATGGATTATAGATGTAGTTTATAGAACATATAGAATATACAATGAGTAGAATAGTCATCGAACAGACATTTTTTTTTTTCATAACAAATGAGGCAATGGATTTTGTCCTATTTTAAAAATGAAAGCGATTCTAATTATGAATGTGTCACGCAATAAAGATGGCTAAAGTGATAATTGGATTTAAATTGAAACTGACTTAAAAAATCTTACTGACTGCTTCAATAAATTGCCTTCCCCTTTTTAGGGGGATTCTTATCACCCCCGTCGATGTTAGGGACAGATTACCAAAGAGATGGATAGACATATCACCGTGGAATGTCTTCTTAATTCTTAGCTAATGACGCCAAGATGCGACACAAACGAGCCTGCCATGAACGGTCCCCATATTTGAGGGAGACTTACGATAGGGGGTGACAGGGGAAATAAAAAACTGAGAAATGCGCAGCTTTGAGGCATTCGATTTCACATAACCAGCTGTGGTTATCTTAATAAGAAATTGGTATTTAAATAACAACATCCATTCAAAACATATAAGAAAATAAACTAAATAAGAAGAATAATGATTTTTATTTCGGATCAAAGAATCCATAGAGTAATAGTAACATAATATTAAAACAACTTATTATCTAGTGTTAGTACCAATCACCCTCTGCACAAAAGAAAAAATTAAATTAAATAATAAATATTAATATTTATCAAATTATTATTATTTATTGAATCAAAGCCAACACGGACCAATTATAAAATAAACTAATATACAAAATAACAAAAGATAATAATATAATATAATATTTAACAAAAGATTTTGGGCTGATTTTTCCAGCGCCAGATAATTTTATCCGAGGAATAAATTTTATGAGTTTTTGACAGTTCTTTCCTGCAAAATCTATCAGACGACAAATTTATTCCAGGAATAACAATTATCACTGTTGATTGAAAATCAACCCTTACAGGAAACAATCTGTATCAATTCGAAGACATTCTTCCACCGCTACATGCACGCGTACTACAGAATAAATAAATGCATACTTAAAATTAAAAATGCAAAGATAACTGTCTGCCTGTATGTTACGTTTTCACGCCTAAACCACTGAATCGATCGCTATAAAATTTGACAGATAGGTAGCCTGGAAATCCTCATGAATACCCTCCTTCTGGGAAGAACGGAGGGTTATGTCTCCCCCCGACTAAACCACCCGCCATGCATAGCGGGCCCCATCACCAAGTACGGTCGATCCCACGACCGCGAGTCCTTCCATTAGGACGCGCACACTGCGTGCCACCTCTTTGGGCCTAACTGCTCGAGCGACGAGACGGCCCCAATTTCGCCGCCCGCAGAGCCCTTTTTATGGTGGCCGGAGACAGATAGATAGGTAGCCTAGGAGTTCGAAAAGGACATAGGGCTACTTTTAACTCGGATATTTGTATTAGAAAATGACGAAATACAATATACACGCAGATAGAGTCGCGGTCAAAAAACTTTATAAATACAGTTCCCGTGTGAAAGGTTTCGCTCGACCAGAAGTAATATTACTATCACCGTGCCTAACAATTTCTGCTACCGAAATCTGTTAGTCGTAGAGTTCTGCGTTCTAGTTTTAGGGATAAGCCAATGCCGGTGAAATTCTATAAATAGAATAGGGTAGTTGCCTGGGTAAAAAAAATATATTATATTGAGTCCGTCAGTTAGATTATCGAAAAATAATGGATACGTATTTTTTCTTTAGTCAATCAAACAAAAAATGACAAAGATAAAGCGCGTCAAAATTTGGGAGTGAGCGTGACGTCACTTGCTTGCAAAAATGTCGCAAGCAAGTGACGTCTCGCGGAACTTTAACAGGCGATATCTTCATATATTTTTTATATAATTGACAAAAGAAAAAATACGGGTTCAATATTTTTTGATAATCTAACTGACGGACTAATTAGATTTTTTTAGGAAAATAGCCTATTCCTCTTCTAAATAAATACAATATGTTTTGTAAGATACTGTTGCTTTCAGAGAACACTTCTGAATGCATTTCATTCCACTAAGTAATGTCAGTTGAAACGTATATTATTATAGGCTGAATTTTAAACTTTGCGCGGATGGCCAAATCCGAAACTATAAGGCTCGATGTACACGACACGGTTACTTTACGGTACGGCGGCGTATAAATCTCGCCATATAAAAAACGTACGTCTATCATCAAGCTTCCATAGTACCATAGTGATTCAACGGCCGTTAACGCGTGTCGACGGGACCAGACGACGCACACTTAATTTAAGCAGTCAAAAACTAATAGCGGGAAAACTCAAAAGAGTCTTGGGGCCAATTTTGAAAAAACTAAAACTGTAACATAACTTGCTTAATAAATCGTGTAAATCAGTTCGAGACAGATTGTAAGGCAGCAATGATGAGATGAAAATTAACACTAGGTACAGGTAGTTTAATTAACAAATCCTTCGACTTGATATCTAAAATCATTCCTTATTTAACGCAAACACAGCCTAGCACCACATGTCGTTCATATTCAAATATACGTTATTGTAAAATGCAAATCTAGCCGACACACAGCGCTGTTATTAGCCGAGCGCCAGCCGAATCAAATTGTGTGTGACACTAAATGCCTGATATGACTATATAGTGCTTGAATATTGAGGATTCAGTTGTCTGGTTTTGTAGGATGAGCATGGTTTAAGTAGTTTTTGAACTATTTCTTTCAGTAACAGTAGTAGATATGGAGAGCAGTGGTGGCCAGTGGCAACAGCTGCGACTTTTGAGTTGCAGGTCGTAGATTCGAACCCAGACAGCCGCTTTACTATGTTTAAATTACCTCATCACCACTGCTCTCAAAACGGTGAAGGAAGAAATTGTGAGGTAACCAGCATGTCCTAGAGCCAAACATTCGAAGTAATGTGACATCTACCAACCTGCACTGGGCCCGCGTGGTGTAATATGGCCCACTCCCTCTCACCAAGAGGAGGCCTGTGTCCCAGTAGTAGGAACATTGTGGGCTGATTAGGATATTGATAGTAAATATGTATATGAGATGTATTGAATAACGTTTAACCCTTCATATACCGGAACGTAGATCCACGCGAGACACAATGGCTGTTTAATTGTGTCTGTAATTACGGCATTCAACGGATTAAGAGATAAGACTTTTTTAATCGTATTTTAACCACTTCCTATTTTCATATTTCAATCGGTTAAGGAACCTAATCCAAAGTATGATATTTTGCACACAGAACTACGTTTATTACGTACGTCGTACATATAACTATGTCACTTAAATAGAATTGGGCTGAAAACATCTACCGCATGTCAGACGATCAATAGGCTTAATTTACGACCCAGTGGGTCCCGCTTAATGGGAAACGACATCGCGGCAGGCCCAGACGGAGATGGCAGAATGAGCTGGGAGCTGGACTCCTTTCATAAAGATTGGTCCTTGGTAGCTCTAGACATAGACAGATGGAGGAAGAGTATTGAGGCCTTTGCCCAGCAGTGGGACATTAATGGCTAGTAAAAAAAAGGTACTTTTTTTTTAAACCTTGCCCCACACTGGGAATTTCTCCTGTATCGTGGGTGCGTTTACAAACATTTAAACTCACATACACAAACAGCCAGAACCGGAACAACTACTTGCAGGTCATACAAATATTTGTTCTGTGCGGGAATCGAACCCGCGACACGCAGCGCAGCAGTCAATCGCTTAGCCACTGCGCCAACCGTGCCAAACTCAGACCTATTCCTACGTCGTCGTTTGTAACAAAAACTGAGCAAGAATTTCAAAAATATCCCCTTCCCGCCCACCTCCCTCGGTAGAGATAAAACAATTTGCCTAGGTTCGCATTGGGAGAGCTCATTTGGGGTAGACAAATAGTTGGGTTCCGTGCAATTTATTCCGTCGCTTTTTCAGCGAGAATTTCCTTTGTAATAGGTGTGTACCTAAGTATTTCTTTACGGGATGGCGGTTTATTTTACTATTACTTATCTCTGTTTCCTAAAGAGCAAAAGTTTTGTACATTTCTGAAAGATTTTCTGAAATATACAGGTTGATTTAAAGACCGTGTTGAACCGACCCCCAAATAAATTGGGATCAGGGCGCCTAAAAAGGCCACTTTAAGCAATACCTCTAAAAGCTATTCATTTCCTGAATTCCCAGCAGATCATTAGCAATTCCTCTAATTTTCGTAAAATTTCATTTCATATTTGGTGTAAACATTGCCGCATGAAAAAAATAAAAACCATAATTTTATCGGTAAATTTTTCATTACAGTTTTTATTAATCAAATTGGTTTTTTATTTTTTATTTCTAGTTTTCATTGTGATATGAATTGCACACAGATCATAATGATAATAATAATGATTTTTAATATTTTTCATATTATTATCCTATTATGATTCTGCCAGGCAGGAGAATGATGAATTCCTAGGACAGGGGAACGTTTGAACAATTGTCTTGAAGTTTATCAAGGTGAACTAGTATTTTGTTCTGCTGGCATCTTTAAATGCTTGTGTACCCAAATTTATTTTTTTACAGTATGCAGATTATTACTTTATTTACAACTGGTAAAATTATACAAAAATATCTACACCTAATAGTGATGTGAAGTTCTACTTTTTTCAAACTTTTCAAATACATTTTTATACTTTTCACCATGTTTTCCGTACCTAGGTTTAGATTCAATTTAATTTCACGTTCGTTTTGGAGTAAAAATGTTTTCGATTCCGAAAAACGAGTATATTTTACAAACAACTGCGGTGATGTAACGAATACATTGTTCGAAATAAAGACGTTTTTTTTTTCGAGCAATCATGGCTAAATAATACCAGCTGCACTGGTCGATCGAAGGATAAGCTTCGCTTGCCGAGGTCGGCCGTGGATGGGTGACCATTCATAATATATGGAGACCCTTCCGTGCCTCGGAATGATCTTTGACTGTCGTTACGGGTAGTCGGAAGCCCGAAAGTCTAACAACCAGTCATACCAAGAGGTATCGTGTTACCCAGTAACTGGGTTGTGGAGGGCAGGAGGGCAGACAGGCAGTCGCGTCATGTAAAATACTGGTATTCAGCTGCATCTAGTTACACTGGAAGCCGAAACCTGCAGAGTTGAGAAAAGGCTAATCAGACTTTTTTGAACAGTAGGAACATTTCTTTGCAATGTAAAATAGGTAACCATATCGAATAGCGATTAGATTTTATGCATTCTTTGGAGGTAACGTAATCAGTAGTTTGCAATTATGTTAGGAAAATTAATGAAGATTTTCACGTTTTCCATTGATGCATAAATTCCTACGTGACATCTTTGTTTTATTCTATGATTTATATCTGAGGGGTAATTGTCGTAATTTTAAGAACGTTCACAGTCTGATCTCAGTCTCAATCTATCAGAAATGCTTCTGATTTCCCTACATTTTGACAAGTTTTTGACATTTGTTTGTCGCCGAGATGAGACTGCGACTAGATTTTGAACGTTTTAAATTATGAGAATTGGCCTTCTGGTAACGTTTGCAGGGCCAACATGGCCAGAGATCGCACAGGACAGAGAGGTTTGGAAGGAAAAAGGAGATGCCTTTGCCCAACAGTAAGACACAATGTAGGCTAAAAAAAAAAAAAACAAAAATATAATTATTCTTGTTCATTATACACAGTCCGACGGCGGGCTTAGACCTCTCATTTCTTGTGCCAAACATCCCCACACTACCGTGCCAATCATCCCCACACTCCCGTGCCAATCAATCCCACACTCCCGTGCCAATCATCCCCACACTCCCGTGCCAATCATCCCCACACTCACGTGCCAATCTTCCCCATACTCCCGTGCCAATCATCCCCACACTCCCGTGCCAATCAATCCCACACTCCCGTGCCAATCATCCCCACACTCCCGTACCAATCATCCCCACACTCCCGTGCCAATCATCCCCACACTCCCGTGCCAATCATCCCCACACTCCCGTGCCAATCATCCCCACACTCCCGTGCCAATCATCCCCACACTCCCGTGCCAATCATCCTCACACTCCCATGCCAATCATCCCCACACTCCCGTGCCAATCAATCCCACACTCCCGTGCCAATCATCCCCACACTCCCGTGCCAATCATCCCCACACTCCCGTGCCAATCATCCCCACACTCCCGTGCCAATCATCCCCACACTCCCGTGCCAATCATCCCCACACTCCCGTGCCAATCATCCCCACACTCCCGTGCCAATCATCCTCACACTCCCATGCCAATCATCCACACACTCCCATGCCAATCATCCCCACACTCCCGTGCCAATCATCCCCACACTCCCGTGCCAATCATCCCCACACTCCCGTGCCAATCATCCCCACACTCCCGTGCCAATCATCCCCACACTTCCGTGCCAATCATCCTCACAATCCCGTGCCAATCATCCTCACACTCCCATGCCAATCATCCTCACACTCCCGTGCCAATCATCCTCACACTCCCGTGCCAGCCTCATACAAGTTTTGCCCGCGATGGCAACAATACCCTCCTACCAGCTCGCCGCATTCAAGTGGCTACTTAACTATAATTACGTAGCTATGTAAACTCAATTTCAAAATCATTATTAAATGGTACTTATACAGAGCTAGAAGAGCTCTGAGGTAACGGGAGGAATCAAACAAATATGACTCCTTTTATATTACATTGTAAGAACGTCTGTACATATTTCTGTCTAAATTACAACTCTCTGTTCTAAACCAAAATCCTAATTAAAATCTTTGACACTAGCTTGAACGTTCGAATGTCACCCGCGCATAAATTATAGCCGGCCTGCATCATATGAGGTCGTCTTCGGCACACAAGCCTCCACAGTACCCACCAATAATAATTCTACAATTAATCAGCAATGCCACTAATAACACAAAACATCCACTTTTGATACGCAATCAATATCAGGTTGCTATACCAAATTCCTGCCACCCGCAAACCGATGGTAATCCTACTCCACAATAATGGGTGTTGCCATAAATTGGCCATAGTCTCTTATACGTGGTATAATTGAGAGCAAGACACTTATCGATGTACGGAGTGTGGCATTCCTCGGTTCAGTGTCAGGTTTCGGTACTGGTTTAATGGACGGAGAGGATCTGATTACCTTGGTAGGAGCTATGGGGTCTGCAGTACTTACAACAAAAAAAAACAAATGTAGATTAAGTTTTAATTCTAATACTATTCAATTAAACATTCATGTTAGGAAGCAGCTTCATACAGAAAAAAATATTAACCAGTGCGCAAATTGTATAAAAAAAATTGCTGCTCCATATTATGTTGACCGCGTAGGGGTTGCATGTTTCTATGAAACAGAATATTTTTTTTATCATCAACGAAAAATTTATACGCTACGGGGGTCTTTAATCATGTGCTGAATTCATCGTTAAAGTTTGTGCGTTAATAATAATACATAATATAATTCATTTATTCAGACAACCATTGATCCATTACATTACATTTATGTTGTTAGTATAAACTTAAAAACCTTAATGTTCTGATCTCAGGCTCGATCTGTCAAAAAAACGTCTAATTTCCCTATATTTTGACAGGTTTTTGACATTTGTTTGTCGCCGAGATTCTCGTAAAGAATTGGCCTTCTGACTGTGAACGTTCATAAAATTACGAGAATGACTAAGATTATGTCTGGACTTTAAAAGAGACTGTGACCTCTGAGTTTGTTTCGGCCTTTCTTCTCAGAGTAGTCAGATAGGAAACGCCGACCTCATCTAGATTTAAAATATGATTGACGTGTAAAAGTGTTTGTACAAACCTACTTACAAAATAAAATCATTTATCATTTAATCGCTGCCGTCCTTCGCTTGCCCCATCAAGGTACCTCCTCCTCTTAGATTGGACTCAACTATCCCACAGGATGTGCCCATTGCCACATACTTGCTCCTTTATGATCTTCGATACAGTAAGAATCCCTCGACCATTGTATCTATACCCATCTCTCTCTACCAATGAAGTTTTCCTTAACTTGGAAGGAGACACAAGACGTAATTTCATCCGATGTTATTACGAGACCTTATATTGATTTATTGTAGGAATTCGTTACTGTACCGTGTAGTCAGAATATATACATATAATTATATATATTTTCTGTGATAATAGACCTGTCATTATAACATTATTATGTAAGGAAACTGATATAGAACGAGTCTTATTAAAGGATCTGTCACGCACTGTTGTTACCAATATTCAAAGATGAGGTGAAGGTATGAGATATAATATCTTGTCAAATTATCGCTTCCATAAATAAACACGGAGTCGTCAAGGGATTTAATTTATATTAGATTACATGGAGACTTGTCAAGTAAATAATTTAATGTCTTTGATGGAGACGAATTTCATTTTTACATCACGACTGACGTCGGTTGCAGACGAAGCCCCTGTAATGCTACGGTTTCCAAGAAGCCACCACATAAAGGCATTTTTATGACAGCTGTCACTGCTACAGCTGTCATAAAAATGATGGCAGCGGAGTTAGAGTTTACGTTATCAAAAAACGCCCTGTAGGAAAACACACCAACTTACTTTCATAAAAAACGTTTCAGTGACGTCATTCGCCGGTAAATTGCAAACGATATCAGTAGCAGCCACCGCTCTTCCAAGAAACCTTAGCTTCAGCGTGTTTGAAAAGTTCAAAGGATCAAAAAATTATATTTAGTTATTATTTTGGTATTATTTCCTTAAAGTTCTATTAGGTGCAGACGCCAGCACATCAAGCTACTACAATCTGTCAAATTTCATTAATAGATATTTAACTTTATCACTAAAGCGTTAAGGTTCAAGGTTGATTGGGAAAATTTTACAGTTTCGGGTAGCTTTACCTGCTGGCGTCTATACCTACCTTTATTTTTACAAGCATACGAGCAGTAAAGAAAATTGTATTAACGAAACGAAAGTACAGACGCCAGCACGCCAAGCTACTACAACCTGTCAATTTTTTAAATAGATTTACAATTTTATCATTAAAGCATTAAGGTTCAAGATTGATTGGGAAATTTTGACAGTTGTCAGACAGACCTTGACCTGCTGGCGTGTGTACCACTACTACTACTATTTTATTATTGAAACGATTGATGGACAGTGTGAATGATGGTTAGAAAAGGTGTGACTACCGAGATGACGACTAATAGACAAGTCATCATCTGTGTAGCCTCGTCCCAACTATGTTAGGGTCGGCTTCCAGTCTAACCGGATGCAGCTGAGTACCAGTATTTTACAAGGAGCGACTGCCTATCTGACTTCCATAACCCAGTTACTGGGTAATACGATACCCCTTGGTAAGACTGGTTGTCAGACTTTCAGGCTTCTGACGACCCGTAACGACTGTCAAAGATCCACGAATGACAGCCGGAACCAACGGCTTAACCGGCTTTCCAAGGCACGGAGGGGTCTTGGTATGTAAAGATGGTCACCCATCCACGGACCAACCGCGGCAAGCGTAGCTTAACCTGATCGATCGAACCGTGCGGCTGTTATTATTTAGCCACGGACCCCTTCGGACGACTAATACAGAAGTATGGAAGAAAAAGAAATGTCGCGCCGACCACTAATAAATTGGGATGGGCAGGAGAATGATAAATTGATAATAAGTAAAGACTTTTTTTTTTCGTGCTTCAGTGCCATTAGCAATAAATTGGTACCTTTAAGCAATAATACTGATGTAAAATAGTAAATCAAAAATCAAATAAAAAAATATTATTTGCATAAATAAGGTACTTACAGAAAGTTAGTTGGTAAAATGTACAGAATTATTTTCTTATTCTGCTTTTAATTTCGGCGTGCAAATATAAAATAAGGTTACATATTTTATTGAAATTAATTTCAAAGTCAAAGTCAAATCATTTATTTCAATTAGGCACATAAAAGGCACTTTTGAACGTCAAAAGTGCCTTTTATGTACAAATTATTGATTATAATCATGCAGTCATATAAGTAACAGATAATCCCATTAAAATTATGTCATTAAATAAAATAAATGACAGTATAAAATTGAAAAAAATATAAAAATAATAATCATGTCAATAATGGGAGAGATTCGGCACACAATAATAATAACAATAATAAATTAAAATGACCGTGCAATTTACAAAACACAATTTATAATCCAAAAAATCATGTACCTACACTATAAAAGCATTTTCTAATTAAGAACCTCGTCGAATTATTAAACGGTCTAAAATATATCATTTAATACCGATTGAAAATTAAAACAAAAGGCGTTTTCTTTTCAATGCCCCAAAAGATACAAGAAAGAAGAGTCCTTTCTCAATTTGAAAAGAAAACGAAAAGCTTTTAAATATAAATACTGGTGTGTATAGTTACACAGAACGAAACACTTTAGACTGAAAAGTTTTTAGCCGACTTCAAAAAAGGAGGAGGTTCTCAATTCGACTGTATTTTTTTTTGTACGTTTGTTACCAACTTGAAGTCCTTTATTTATAAGCCGGTTTGCAAAATTATTTTTATTTGTAAGGATATACTTTCAGATTAGTCCCATAGTAATTTCATCAAAAACGGTTCAGTAGTTAGGTTTATAAACCAAATTACTGGTAAAAATTTCAAGTTAAAAGTGAAAAATAAAAAATAGAAAATGCGAACCCAACGACACCGACTTCCGAAATTAAAGTTATTTTTCACTTTGAAGTGTCTTTTTTGGAAGTCGGTTGATTTTTTTTTTTTTGCAAAAAAGCTTTTTATTCATCCAAAATTCATAATTGAACCAAACGAAGTTTAAAAGTGTATTAATGAATTGAAATTTTGACTGATGCTGAAGAGGAAAAAACAACAGAACACAGACTTCATTAAATTCTAGTTTTTGTTTCTGTTATGCAAATGAAATCAAAACATTCGAATATAACTTTGTTGGCTTTGATTTTCCAAGTATGATAACATTTACTTTTTGTCGTCTTACTTTTGTTTGAGTTTAACTGCCTCTTTGGCTCAGCAGTGCGATTCTGTTACCATCTCACCGTGAAAACTTAGGTGAAGTGAGCGTGGAGTGAGCTGTAAATTATAACCAGTCTGCACTACATAAAGTTGACTTTAGTGGACAACCTTTACAGAACTTAAAACTTAACTGGTGAATAGTTGGTGTACACACGGCTACACGTCAAGCTATACAAAACCAGTTTGTCTTGGCCTCACTTTGTATCATATTTTGTCACAATGAACGGTCAGCTAATACTGGTTTTGCATAGCTTGATGTGTAGCCGTGTGTACTATGTACGAGTATATTTACAGTGCGGCCTAAGCCTCTAATATTATTATTTTAAGAGTCCAGATTCCGGTCTGATGTAGGTAAATGTATAAAAAGAGGGAAATAATCTTATAACGATGAGTACATTTTATTATGATTTTTTTTTGTCTCCTTTACTCTTTCACACGCTGCTGTCTACATCTCTCTATCTATTACCCTATCGCAGGTATGCTGCAAGAGATATTTTATGAAATAAGCGTCACCTTTGTACCTATTTTTCTGTTCTGTTTTTATTTCTTGTCTGTTTATATATATGTGTACATAAATGGTAAAATAAATAATTAAAAACATTACTTATTATTCATTTATTTTGAGACCAAAACTGAAGCACTGCTAGAATGAGTTCAAGGTCACAACCTCTCCAAATAAAAACTGATTTCAACAACACCGTCTTTGAAATGACTTCAATACATCCCATCAAAACTCCCCCCAATCTATTAAACTTGAACATCAATACAGAATTAATGTTCATATTCTTGTTCACGAATAATTATCGTTGAAACTCAATGTCTATTAAAACGTTCAGAAATGTTTCATTGGCGAAGTTGACGGCTTATGAAACTTTGCTCTCAGGGATTTTAGAACGAGTCTTGGAAGTTTCGTAAATTCGTAGTAACAGAATCGAATGTCGCGTTATTTTCATTTCTAAGGCTTTTTGTTCTAATTTTGTATAATTGAAATATTCTTGAAAGAAGCGACTTTATTATCCAAATAAGTTATAGTTGTTTGGAGAAGTAGTTCTTTGCAAAGTGACTCGTCCAGTAAAGTATTGACACAGTTTGTGCCGCCTAGCAGCGTTCCTGAATTCTGGTTTAAAGGATATGGGTTCTTGTACAATACAGGGTGGCAGGGACATCGCCTCTGGCCTTGCGTTAAAACTTTTCGTCGGTTAATCAAAAAAAAAATCCTACAAAAGTGCAACACGCGTGCTACGCGGTTGAAATGTATAATAATATTAATAATTTATTTATCTCAGACAACTGTAGTCCATATTTTACACTCATACATTAAAATTACTTATAAACTATCTAAAATTATAAACAGATAACAAACCAAAATAAAATTGTGACTAATTAAATTAGAATATTCATAAATAATAATAATTCAAATTGTCAAAAAATTATAAAAATGTCAGAATAATTTAAAAATAAAATGTCAAATACAAAATTGTCAAATCGTAAAATGTTATTAAAATGTCAAAATTTATGGAACGGTGATATTTTTTTTAGATGACCGATGAAAATTGCAACGTCGCGTAGATGGGTCCAGAATCATGTACTGAGTCCATGGTAACAGATTGCGCGTCGATCTCCCTGCCACCTGCCATCCTGTATAAGATTTGATGAGATTGAGCGGTTTGCAGCTGTATCTCTGGGCTAGCAACAAACTGCATGTGGTGTGTCTGAGGCGATTTTGGGAACGAAAATTGTTTTGGTATAAAAAGCGAGTCAAATAAGAAATCTTCTGACTCACATTTTGTCCCTGTATCAGTTATAGTGCCTGACAACCAGTCTTACCAAGGGGTATCGTATTACCCAGTAACTGGGTTGTGAAGGTCAGATAGGCAGTCGCTCCATGTAAAATACTGGTATTCAGCTGCATCCGGTTAGACTGGAAGCCATTGACTGCTGCGCTGCGTGTCGCGGGTTCGATTCCCGCACGGAACAAATATTTGTATGGCCTACAAGTAGTTGTTCCGGGTCTGACTGTTTGTGTATGTGAGTTTAAATGTTTGTAAACGTACCCACGACACAGGAGAAATTCCTAGTGTGGGACAACGTTTTTTTTATTTAAAAAAAAAACAAAAAACACCTACACCACCACCACCACTACCACTACCACTGGGCGACCACTGCTCTTACTAGGACTTACTGCCCTTCAATCTTCTCAAACCGATACTGGTAGCCCATCAATGCCTACATATACTAAGATTAATTTCGTTTTCCTTATGGCATAGAACCCATCGGAATGCCAACCGGTACCCGCGATATTTTATACCAGTGTAGCCATATAACAGAAGGTAATAGATTTCAATTTCGTTGCGGTGTGCAATTCGTATTTATTAAATGCTATCAGAGCATTAAATCTTCCTTTTTGGGAGACGTCTATGTTCGGCAGGGGATTGCGATGGATTGGGTAAGACTATCATAGTCGCCTGTGAAATCTACTGGCCTTCGATTTCTACAATGAACAAGTAAAGGGTCAAGTCGATACATATTATTGGAACGAAGTTCCTTATCGCGCGTTGCGAAAGGGGGCTAGACGGAAAAAATTAAGACCAACAGTTGGAACGACACTTTTTGCTATAGTTGTAAGCCGTGCGGCGTGCGCGAGTTTCTCTGTCTGTCTCTCTCTCTCTCTCTTTGAACTTCGTTCCATCCGGGTGTCCCGTGACACCTCTCAAGTTTTATTTCATAGTTTTGGATTGATTAGCTCAGTTTGGCAATACCTGTGGGGTGATTGCGTACACTGACAGTAGTAATAGTATTTTGACAGTTCAACAAGATTCATTGCGTTATTTACGTTGTTGGGCAGACATATTTTTCGAACATATGAAGCAATGGATTATCAATATCCTTCAAAATGATTTACATTGTGATGGATAGTGTGTTGCGCAACTAGGGTACTGGGTCTGGCATGAACGCGCGGACGTAACGTAAATTCCAACAATTTTAAAATGAAAAAAATCTCGTTTTGCTTATATATACACTCGTTACCCGTGGTCCCGGTGCACGGTGGGTCGAACCATTACTGGGTCCATGGGTAATTTTAATTACCCGTGGTTCCATGGCAGTAGGGATGGTTTCCTGGACTTCTGAATATATCGATAAAAAATACAAATCCATAAACTTAGTTTAAAGACTTTGTTTTGTATCTATGGGTATTGCGTTTGTCACAAAAAATAAGCCAAAATGCTGTATGCTAAGATGGTTATTACGTGACGATTATTTTGTCCTGCGTTCGTAATGAAATAAAATTGTGTTTATTTCTGTAAGTAGATCTTCTAAGATACTTAAGATATATGACAAATTTTTGGTACATATCGCACCCCCGGTGCGACACTGTCACTTATGCAAAAATGTAGTTTTTCAGGAGAAGCATTTTAAACTTTGACACCTCACCAAAACAAACGAAAACGGCAATGACACTCATGCCCTCATACGGAAACTATGCGTACTACAAATTTAACGTTATTGCACCAAGTAAAGGGGTACTTTAGGATCATTTTTAGATATTTAACTCATTTTTGCATTTTTTGCAAAAGTGACAATGTCGCACCGGGAGGGGGGGTGCGATATATGTATTTAAAATTTCGTATCTGACTGTGATCCCTATGAAATGCCTAAACCAACTCAAAAGTCAGGTCATCGGGTCATCAAGGTCCCTCAGTTTGATGCTGTTTTCTGTATTTTGTCGTAACTTAGGCAATTTGACGACACAAACAGCTTTGTTAGAAAGGTTTCTAGTCGTTTCTTGGAAAACTAATTACCTGTGCTACCAAATCATGCCTTTGTTAGAAAGGTTTCTAGTTGTTTCTTGGAAAACTAATTACCTGTGCTACCAAATCATGCCTCTTTCATAAATACCTTGTGCTCAACCCCTCCAAATATTCCACAGTTAAGCTTCTTGTCTGAATATTCATCAACAATATTGCCTAGCTTACATGTACGTTAGTCAAAGTTAGGATGCCTTTGTTGCTGTAACATTCTATATAGCAACACGTTGCTCTGTACACGCTACAAAGGCGCACGAGGCTACATCCTGTGTTTATGAAAATCATAAAGTGAACAATTATGCAACAGTTTAACTTTTAATGGAAATGTTTGTGTTCTTTTACATAATGTAATAGTTTTTGTTTTTCTTTGTTTACAGAACAGTACAAAAGGAACATTCCGGAGCCTAATTATTGGATTATTAAAAAGGTATGTATTTGCAACTTTAAACTATCTTGGGTATATTTTATTTGTTTGGAGGGGCTTGTGGCTAAGAAATAGCAGCCGCACGCTTCGATCGATCAGGTTAAGCTACGCTTGCCGCGGTTGGTCCGTGGATGGGTTACCATCTTTACATACCAAGACCCCTCCGTGCTTTGGAAAGCTCGTTAAGCCGTTGGTCCCGGCTGTCATTCATCAATCTTTGACAGTCGTTACGGTCACAAGAAGCCCGAAAGTCTGACAATCAGTCTTACCAAGGGGTATCGTATTACCCAATAACTGGGTTGCGGAGGTCAGATAGACAGTCGCTCCATGTAAAATACTGGTATTCAGCCGCATTCGTTCAGACTGGAAGCCGACCCCAACATAGTTGGGAAAGGGATAGGCAGATGATGATATTTATTAGTAACAGCAAAGTTTTGAAGTTTTTATTTTTCACTTAAGTTGTAGGACCCACACAAATTCGTATTTTATAATTCGTATTCGTAACACTACTTGCTATGTAAATATCAGTGACAGGAAGTCATTATTTAACGTCATCAATATAAACTAAGTGGCAAAAATACGTACTATTGAAGCTAACTCAAAAAACTTGAGAGGTGTCTGGGGACACCCGGATGGAACGAAGTTCAAAGAGAGAGAGAGAGAGACAGACAGAGAAACAGGCGCACGCCGCACGGCTTACAACTATAGCAAAAAGTGTCGTTCCAACTTTTGGTCTTAATGTTTTCCGTCTAGCCCCCTTTCGCAACGCGCGATAAGGAACTTCGTTCCAAAAAGTATTAGGTACTTTTTGAGTTAGCTTCAATAATACGTATTTTTGCAAAGTTAATAAAATTTATATGGGACCACCCCCGAGGCATACCGTATGCACTAAGAATTTTTGAAATCGATTTATAATTGACGGAGATATCGCGTAACATACATACAAAAAAAAATACAGTCGAATTGAGAACCTCCTCCATTTTTGAAGACGATTAAAATCAAGATTAATACAGATGCAATATTTAAAATTAGTTATTTGATTACCCCTTTCAATGTTGTAGTTGTACAGATTAATTTGTGCAGCAAAGCTCGAGTAATTAAGTCTAACTAAGCAAATTATTTTCTCAATTATTGAATGAATGAGATTATTATCAACGTTATTTGTATTACAGATACTAATGAACTTAGTCGATAGATATTTGAAATTAAGTGTGAATCGAAAACTAGTGAAAGATTTTATCTCTCGTCAGAGAAGCCAATTATTCATGCTTTTATGAACTTCTCTGTATTGAAAATAAGTTTACTTGGAGATAATTTCGTTAAATTAGAAATGTGCCGTTCTATTTTATACAAGGTGAAGTTTTCATCTAGATTGGGGAAAGTGTTATTGCATTTTTCTATCAGAAATTTCTCAGTAGTAACCCGGAGTCCGGAATTCCGGATTCATGTCCGGTTTATAGTAATAGGCTCGCCCCTTTTATATGGGATTTAAACATAACTGGGGAAATGTGGGTGTACTGAAATGAAATGAAATGTTTATTTCTGTTAGTCTTAGATCAATAATAGTACTAGATTCCCGATAAGCGCTTCAAAACCGGCCCGAAAAATAAGACCACAAATACTTTTGTGGTCTTATTTCAAATTAGTATGTTTTAACCTTATTACTTAGACTTTAAATTTCATTTTAGAATAAATGACTGAAAATTTAAAAATAGAATGATTTTATTTTCAAGCGACATTTTAAATATATTTTGCAATGGTAATTAAACTTTATGTTTAAGCATTAAGGTTTATAATAAACTGAAGTTATTAATAATATTAAACTTATTTCTAAGAAATGTAGATGTTTACGTGTGTGCAAACGTGGCCACTTGAGCGACTGATTTTTGTTCATGATCCTTAATCTAGTACTACTATTGATCGAAGCTGTTAGTAGACCTTTTAAGATACATTTACACGTCAATATTTTGTTGGTCAATATTTTAAAACTAGATGCTACTGTATACAGGTTGGCAGGGACATCGATGCGCAAACTGTAACCATGGATTCAGCACATGAGTTTAGACCCCATAGTGTCGAAACTTTTTATCGGTTATTAAAAAAGAAAATGCTGTTCCATACATTTTGAACGCGTAGGTATTGCACTTTTCTATGAAACAGAAGTTTTTTTTTTTTCGAACAACTAAAAATTTCGACGCTATGGGGTCTAAACTCATGTGCTGAATTCATGGTTACAGTTTTCGCGTCGATGATGCCACCCTGTATAATACATAGGTGATAATATAAGTACACTTCTTCCTTACAAGTCGAACATAATATGTAACAGGCATGCAAACAATCTGTGTTAACAATGTTATGTTATGCTATCTCAGTTTTTTTCCCAGTTTTCTCCCACAACTGTTTATCCAAACTCTGCTTATGTTTTCCATTATTTTAATAACAAAACCCTTTTGTTCTTACTATACTCTCATAAAACAAAAGCGAGGAACTAAGAACCGCCAGACGCGTTCCTAATATTTAATTCGCGACGTTGACATCACATGTCACCCACGTCAGACGTCACTGTTCGACGTTATCAAAAATTCTCATAAGCTCCCTTGATTTATGACTCCTGCCCCCTTCACCCCTTTTAAAGGGTGCCAACTAAATGACGTAACGACCCTTTCTGAAAATTCTTTACTGTAATTAAAAATGCTTGAGTCTAGAATTTAAATTCTTTGGTGACGGTATTTTTTGATACGTGAAGACATTGTGCGGCGAGATATTAAATAGGGGGAAAAGTGAATTTTAGGGAGAGAGGGCGCGAAATAAAATTTGTTATGACAAATTGGTTGAGTTCTTGTGAGGGATGATGATTTGTAAAAAGCTTTTACGTGCTGGCTTTTATCTATTCGGCTATTATGATTGAGGTGTATATTTTATCTATAATTTATTAACATTTAAGTGAATTATACATATAACTTGTTTTTTTTATATTTTGCTAGAAAAAGATGCATGGAAGGATTTATAGGATCTTGCTCAGCAGTGGGACAGTGTGGGCTAAATTAGAAATATAATATTGTTTTCAAAACATAATCTTTATGTGTAGAATAAGTAGGCACAAACCTAAATAAGTTTTTAAGGTGTGTGTTTTTTAAACTGCGGGTTCAATTAAAACGACTGGTTGAGTTTTTATCAATTTTGTAAAAAAAAAATACGTACTTTGTGTTTTCATTATTTTAATTAGGTAATGGATCGATCCAAATCTTTGAGTTAATTAACTAAGAAATCGAATTTACAGTAACTGGTGTTTATAATAAATTGATGGACATTGATAAAATGCGTTTTAATTAGTAAGGAAACTATATTGTGCCGTCATTTCGTATAATTTAGCGTGAATAATCTTGTATTAATAACCACAAGGCTAAGTTATATAATACAATGTTTTAAATTAATTAGTCAGAATTTATAAAATTAAATAATATGCAAATATATTGCAATGCCAATGAAAACTGGTTTGACACTGTAAACAAACATTAATTCATAATAATTCGAAATCATATACTAATATTTTACAGCCCTCGGAATTGAAATCTATAAGGTTGAATGTTAACTAAAATATGATTCGCGACCGCAACAAATATGTGTTTACAGAATTATAATCAAGTCAAACAATTTATAATCAAAGAATTTATACGATTAACAATTTATAAGAATTATAATCAAAGTCAAACAATTTATAAATAATTTATTTAGAAAAAAAAAACATAACTATCAATACAACTCCTAACCTTAGCACAATGGAGATGCACAAAAAAAAGAAATAGGGTGTGTGCGTATGACCACACGATATAAGTAAAATATTGTATATTCCGGTCAGTGACAGCGTGGTCGACTGGAGCCGAGTATGTGTGAGTCTATCTGGCAGGCCCCAGCGAGATTTATCAACAGGTGATCGCTTTACGTAAAGACATTATTTTGTACCTAAAGAAAATAAATAATATATAATATATTTTGTACCTCGACAGTTTTTGATTGAATGACGTTTTTATGAAGTGTCTAGCTAAACTTCAGAAGATATTCGTTATCTAAACATACGTTCAAATAAGGGCCCGCTGGCTGAACGTATGTTTAGATAACGAATATCTTCTGAAGTATATACGTAGCTAGACACTTCATAAAAACGTCACTCAATCAAAAACTGTCAAGGTACAAAATATATCATACTTATTTTCTTTAGGTACAAAATAATGTCTTTACGAAAAGCGATCACCTGTTGATAAATCTCGTTGGGACCTGCCAGATAGACTCACACGCCGAGTATACCTACCCGATTCAGCATCACAGCCCGAGCGTAACGATTCAGAAGGTAAGTATACTCCCTAAGCACGAAATCAAATAGTTTCGGTCCGAAGTTACGGGCGTTTCCTGCTCCGTATCACTTACTATGTGGGGTCCAAACTAAGAATGAATAACAACACGATTTTACAGTTACCCTACTACAGAAATGTAGAATATGAGCCCTGTTTTGTCGTATCAACTACGACAAAACAGAATATAGTCCCTGAGTTTTTAGAAGGCGTGTATTAGTTTTCGTACTCTGAAGGAAAGGGCAAAAATGTGGGCTTTGTAGAGCCTATTCTATTATTTCGGGCGGGTCCGTATTTTTGTTGACGGACTCAAAAACCCTTAATTTCGTTAACTGTTCTGAAAGAGCACAAAGAGCGCCTAAAGTACTTTTAACTTTAAAAATAAATAAACAAAAGTCTGTAAAATCCTAAAATAATGGACAAACGCCCGCTGCTTTCAGACTGGCTTATCTCGTCACTACGGTATGAGCTACTGTCGTCGTACGTATCTCGTGTCGACACGAGAGGAAAAGAATAAAATGTTGAGCTTCATGACATTGCAATATTCAAAAGCGCTGGTGCAACGAACAATGGAATCAGTGCACGCCAGTTAAAGCCAGTTTGAACTGGTTTTGATGATAAGGACATTCAGGACATAAGCACCTTTACCTATTTTGACATGACTTTGTGGCACTAAATATCTAAGCATGTACTGATGATGCTCGAACAGACGACTTTGTTTACACAAAAGTCTATTAGAGCAGTTTGTGGTCCAATGGTATCATCCCCAATTTACACTTACGAGTTGTACGCGTGGTGGATTATGACCACTCCTGACTCAGGAGTGGTCATAATCCACCACGCGTGCCCAGTGCGGGTTGGTTGATGTCACATGTCTTCGAGTTTTTAGATCCAAGACATGCCGGTTTTCTCACGATGTCTTCTTTCTCCGTTTTGAGAGCAGTGGTGATAAAATTAAATACACAAAGTAAAGTGCCAGTCTGGGTTCGAAGCCACGACCTACAACAGTGTATAATGTTCCCACTGCTGGAACATTATAGACTCATTATGATGAACCTACTGTCTCAGTAGGCTACTGAATATTTTATAGTATTTTATAAAATAGCACTAGCGTGAACAACAATAACATATTTAGCAGTTTTCACCGTGTTTTCATAAAAGTAATTTATTCAAATTAGGCTGAGAATCAGCACTTTTCGAACGTCAAAATTACAAAAGACAGTCCCCCAAAACGCCCGCCCTTCACCACTTCCTAGTGCTATCGCTGGGAAGAAGAAGTGGCGCAACAAACTCCCCAGCAGCGCTGTCTGTTCAGTTAGAAAATACTTGATTGTGTACAATACTAGGTATGTAAAGTAATTAACATTCAAGACACAGAACATTCAATTAAATTATTTGCCATATGTCAGGTAGCCACGCTAGTATACCAACAAATACAATAGAAACTATACGTATTCAAGCCGTGTGTGTTTTTCCTGCGCGTTTTTTTTCGAAGCATTACACAAAAAACCTTACGCGTAAACATTCACTCAGTACGCACGGCTACACGTCAAGCTATACAAAACCAGTTTGTCTTGGCCTCACTTTGTATGATATTTTCTCTCAATGAACGGTCAGCCAATACTGGTTTTGTATAGCTTTTATGTGTACCCGTGTGTACTAACGGATAAACAATCGATGATCGTTGTTTGTTTTCATTGCGTTAACTAATACATGAGTACATTGTTGCTTGATGTCATTTTGATGGGCAGCCAGCTACTGCGTCTGTGCCTATCAAATTGGAGCCAATTCAATTACCTTTTGAGTAATAAATGGCGAACAATGATACTGATATACTGTCAGGATTGGTAGGAGAAATTGTAATTGTATTACGGTGTGTACCAACCTTCGATCAATAATAGTACTAGATTCCCGATAAGCGCTTCAAAAACGGCCCGAAAAATAAGACCACGAATACTTTTGTGGTCTTATTTCAAATTAGTATATTTTTAACCTTATTCCTTAGAATTAAATTTCATTTTAGAATAAATGACTGAAAATTTAAAAATAGAATAATTTTATTTTCAAGCGACATTTTAAATATATTGTGCAATGGTAATTAAACTTTATGTTTAAGCATTAAGGTTTATAATAAACTGAAGTAGTTAATATTATTAAACTTTTTTTCTAAGAAATGTAGATGTTTACGTGTGTGCAAACGTGGCCACTTGTGATTTTTGTTCCTGATCCTTAATCTAGTACTATTATTGATGGAAGGTACCAACAGATGTTGTTAGGAAATTGGTATAAGATATCATGCGAGCTCGGATATTATCTCCAAGGTATCGTATTACCCAGTAACTGTATTGTGAAGGTCAAATAGGCAGTCGCTTCATGTAAAATACTGGTTATTCAGTTGCATCCGGTTAGACTGGAAGCTGATCAAAACATAGTCGGGGAACGGCTTGGCACTACATGTTGGTGGAGTGGCTTAGATATTGAATTGAGTGCTACGGGTCGCGGCTTCGATTCCCAAACAAAAGATTCTGATTTAAATATTGTTTATGTGGGAGTTGTGATTGTAACCGCACCAGTGATGATTATTTTATGAATATCATTCAATGAGTCGAGTTAATAATATTAAAGTGGATTCTGTGGGTGTTGTCAGTCGAGTGGGTGTTTGAGAGCAGTAAACATTATCATAGATAATAATCTATTGTGCTGCGACTAGACTGACCTATGAGATCATCTCGGAGAACTTTGTAGAAACAACCACTTAAAAACAATAATACGGAGGGCACTATTTGTACACAAAGGCGCCGATTCCCTTGTTCTTGTGTTCACAAACTAAACTAAATTTAAGTTCAGTGTATCTTTTTCTTCCTATAGCATTAACTCTATGGACGCCTGTCTGTAATATTTTTCTATTCTATTAAGAAAAGGACAGAAGATAAATATTAGTACCTAGGTATTTTTAGTTGCCAATTTTTTTATAACGTCTACTAAACTGTCTATGGAGTTTCTTAATTTGACAGAACAGCACTAATATTTATCTTCCGTTCTTTTCTTAATTAAATAGAAAGAAAAAGATGCACTATACTTAAATTTAGTTTAGTTTGTGAACAAGGGAATCGGCGCCATTGGTAAACTGAATTTAAATTTTATTGGACTTGATATTTCTTAAATTCCATATGAAAATGGTATGACTTAAGATAACAGTTAGCCTGGAATTTTGTTACTTCCTACTTCCTAACTCATATTACAAACGCGAAAGTTTGTGAGGATGCATGGATGGATGTTTGTTACTCTTTCACGCAAAAACTACTGAACGGATTTTTATGAAACTTTACATAAAATAGCGGTATTCAAAACGCCACATGCTTACAACGCGTCATACTGACGTCACGCAAAATCAATCCTGCATCTCGCAAGCAGAGTTTTCCGCGCAATTAGCAAATACAATAGACTTGTTTTAGAACAGTTTTAATGAATTTAGAAATTCTTTATATAATCACTATTTTGTAATCACAACAGCGACATTTATTAACTTTCTCCATATTATTTCACCTTTACTGTCACTAATGCAGCATGTTTAAACATTAAACGCTGTGTACTTACAGTAATAGTTGGACTTCAGATTTATGTACTGTATGTTGTCATAACTGTGCTGTATTGTCCTAGTCTGTAGTCTGTCACTGTACCTACTTATTAAAATAAAATAATTCAACGGGCAGTTGCCCGCCAGACACAACACCCGTCTGGTCGGAGGATCCTCCCTTTTCTATATGTATATATGAGTATGAGTGAACTTTAGACCCCGTTCCACCTATACCCCATTAAGTAATATATCTTATATATCAGAATAACACATTTATGATACTTTTTATCACGATATTCCTACGGGATCGACACTTATGCGGATGAAACCGAGGGGCGCTGCTTAGTACTTATAATATCTCCAAAATCAGGACCCTGAATCAGCTACCTAACTCTGCGTTATTCAGGTCATCAAACTTGTCAGTTAACCCATAATTTGGTCTCCAACGATTAGCAAACCGCAGTACAACTGGCACCGACCACATAATAACTGGGTAGTCTCATCATGGCTGCCAGGTCGAAGGTCTACCGCAACTAACTAGCAGGGGAACGTGGTCCCTTTATTGAAGATTTGGGGTTTGCCTTGTTTAGAAAATTGTGGCTGGTTTTAGCTAAATTATATAATGATTATTATTATGTGAGACGTGGTATTTTAAAGAGAGCTAAACATGCTCTTGGCCGCGACTTCGTCCGTGTGGAATTCGTATAAATAATGTAATCTGTGGAAAACGTAGTGGGTAGCATATTTATCACAGTTTATTATGTAAGCCTTGTTATAACACTGTAATATGTTACTGTTTGTTTTTCCTTAATAAATAAATAAATAATAAAGCATCGCATCGCATCGCCCACCTGCACTATTACTTTGTTATTTCTGACTTTTCTTCATTTTATCGATTCCTTAAACTCGTAGCCTTTCTCAAGAATTGATTTTATAAGATACATAATTTTAGTACTGACAATTGAGGCGTCAGAACACGTAGAACTCACTCATTATATTATATGTGTGAAACAGACTAGATTGTCTAATCGCTGAGCGAATGACCGGCACCGTCACCAATCAATCCATCTGTCCATCTCCTAAACGTTGTAATTAAGTCAATTCCGCTTTTGAATGTATTTCCAAAAAAATATATATATAAATAAGTAGTTTATCAGCCATCTTGTTACCATAACACAAGCATTAGGTTGCTTAGCTTGGGACTAGATGGCGCTGTGTGAAATGTCCAGGGATATTATTATTATTATTACTGTCATGTTCATTGGGTCATGTTCTGGTGTTGGCTGCTATGATGATAATCGTCAGTAGGTACCGTAGCGACCTAGCAGTCTTGGATGCCCTCGACCGTTTAGCAGTTACTGTTACTGTTAGTTTGCATCATCACTGCTGGGAAAAAGCCTGTCCTGTGACTTCCAGGTCGGTCGATCCAGGGTTAAAGTGGACCACTGGTCGTTCGTTTTGTCCAGCTCGTCCCACCGTTTAGTAGCAATCATAGCATAATCAGTCTATAATGTACCCACTGTTGGGACACATGCCTCCTCTCGCCGAGAGGAAGTGGGCTATGTTCTACCACGCGGGCCAAGTGCGGATTGGTAGATGTTACACATGTCTACGAATTTTTGGTTCTAGAACATGCCGGTTTCCTCACAATGTTATCCTTCACCGTTTGAAGAGCAATGATGATTTGGTTTAGTGGTAATCACCTCGTCCCTTTTTGCTGATTTTGCAGCGTAAGAGTACGTTCAATTTAATAAAAAAATTAAACTTTTCGCACAAAAAGGCACAAATCCGGACTTAATGCCTTAGGCATTCTCAACCAAGGGTGGTGAAGAGATTAGATGGCAGGTGCTTTGGTTGAGAGGGACAATAATAATAAAAAAACTCTTAAAACTAGGTACACAAATACATAAATAGGTTATATACACATACATATTAGACGGCACGGTTGGCGCAATGGTTAAGCGATTGACTGCTGCGCAAGCGTGTCGCGGGTTCGATTCCCGCACGGAACAAATATTTGTATGACCTACATGTATTTGTTCCGAGTCTGGGTGTTTTTCTATCTATAATATGTATGTATTTACAAAAAAAAAAAAAATGTATATAAGTAGTTGTTTATCAGCCATCTTGTTACCATAACACAAGCATTAGGTTGCTTAGCTTGGGACTAGATGGCGCTGTGTGAAATGTCCAGGGACATTATTTATTATTATATTATTACTATAATATAATACTTATAATATATATACAAAATTAAGGGAGAGATGTGTTTTGATAATTTATATTTGAATTGCTATTTAAATAACTGTCATAGCGCCATTATTTACTGAGCTGAGATATTACCAGCAACCATTACAAGTTAGCCACCCTAGGCTCGGAGTAACTATTTAGTAATCTGTGGCTCGGGCCTAGACGGCTCCAGGAAAGTTTACCTAGAGTCTCAAAAACTGCTATTTTCATAAGCTTGTTGCTTTACCAATTCCATTACTAACGTGTTTCAATTCTACAACCCGTACAACATACGACTACATAGTATAGCACATAGTATCCTTCACGTGCCCAGAGTGCAACCCTTTCGTTCCATGGAATAGAAAACATCGCATTCCTTCCCTACCCTCATTTCAATGAAAGAAATCACAATGTGTGACCTCAACCCCTTTTAAGTTTTATATAGAAACTGGATTCGACTGGTATGTGAGGTCATATGAATTTATTGTTACATATAATATATATATACATAATATCACACCTTCTTCCCATGAGGTTAAGCAGAGACTACAGAATACCACCTGCTATATACGATTCTTACATAATTATTCTCTTCGCATCGTTTCCGTTCATCTGGTCATACACGCACGCCGGTTGCGAGTACCACGCACCTGTCCATTCTGAAGAACATCACCGATTTTATTGTTATTTACAAAAAAATAACAAGACAGTATTGAACTGTTTAGTGCACGGGTTAAGTACAGACGCCAGCAGGTCAAGCTACCTGAAACTGTCAAAATTTCCCAATCAATCTTGAACCTTAATGATAAAGTTGAAAATCTATTAAAGAAATTTGACAGATTGTAGTAGCTTGATGTGCTGGCGTCTGTACCAACCAGTTACTGAGAAATATGTTAAATCGTAAAAACCCAGTAACTACTGCCAGACCAGCCGATCTATTCTGTAAAAATCTTGGAAAATATTGGTGAAGTGAGCTGTCAATACCGTCAATCCCAAGCATTAGGGGATCACTTCACCTGACTTTCTCGGAGAGATTTTTACAGAACAGACCGGCAGGTAATCAAACCTATGATCAATCGCTCAGGTCGTCTTCATTTGAGCAGCCTCAAGCGAAGACTAACGAGGTATTTCATATTGATTTTGTAGCGACAGCCTCTTTATTACACCAAACAATAGCTGCGCCCTGCGGTTTCGCCCGCATAAGTCTCGATCCCGTGTGAATATCGGGATAAAAGTATCGTATGTCCCAATCCAGGTTATGGGCTACCCATGTGCCAAATTTCAACCAAGTCTGTTCCGCTGTTTTAACGTGAAAGCGTAATAAACAAACATACAACAATTTGATATTTTCTCTTTCTAATAGGTATTAGTTTAGACTAGCTGCGCCCCGCGGTTAACCCGCATAAGTTTCAATCCCGTGGGAATATCGAGATAAAAAGTATCCTATATGTTATTCCTGGTTATAAACTATCTGTGTGCCAAATTTCATCCAAATCCGTTCAGTACGTTTTGCGTGAAAGAGTAACAAACATCCATCCTTACAAACTATCGCATTTATAATATTAGCAGGATAAAGTAGAGTGAAACACATGTACAAAAATAAATAGCTATAATAGCTCTCCATATTTTGGCATAACTGTTCATCATCAGCATCTGCCTAGCTTTTTCCCAACTATCTTAACTGTATTTTACATGGAGCGACTGCCTATCTGACCTCCACAACCCACTTACTAGGTAATACGATACCCCTTGGTAAAACTGGCTGTCAGACTTTCAGGCTTCTGACTACCCGTAACGACTGTCAAAGATCCACGAATGACAGCCGGGACCAACGGTTTAACGTGCTTTCCGAGGCACGGAGGGGTCTTGGTATGTAAAGATGGTCAACCATCCACGGCCCAACCGCGGCAAGCATAGCTTAACCTGATCGATCGATCCGTGCGGCTGTTATTACTTAGCCACAAGCCCCTCTTTGGCATAACTGTTATGTAAGTTAAAATTACTAGAGTTTTGTTTCAATATTGCGTATTCGGATAAGTAATTTAATAAATAATTTCCACGAAAAACTATATGGGAAATGGAAATTCTGTGGACTGTGGGTTAATATGAATATCAGATTTTGTTTGATGTAAATTTTCTGCTTCGCCGAAATTCATGTTATATTTAAATACCGAAAAATTATTGAATATACCGTTCTGACCGTATACTCGTATTGGTAAGTAATTATTTATTATCCTACAACCACAACAAACGGAAAGTTGACACTAGGTATAAATTGTTAATAATATTAACAATAAATTTATACTAGAGTCAACTTTCCATTGCACCCAACAATTTTTTTGTAAAGTTGATTTTGCTTTGAATGTAAAATATTTTTTGACAAAATCAATACAAATTGGTAACAGCACTCGTATTAATAATAATGAATAAAGGAAAAATAATAATCAATTTAACTAACCAATTAATTTTATGTAAAAAGAAAAAATATTATATTTATGTAAATTCTATGAAAATCTGCTAAGTTAACATGAATGTATATTTAATCAAAATTTAATCAGTGGTAGCCCAGTGGTATCGGCCGACTCATGAGTTGAAGATCGCGGGTTCGAACCCAGACAGGCTATAAAATTATTTACACAAATAATAATAATAATAATAATTTATTTATTTGTATAGAATGCAGGTGTTACAATAATGGTGTTAGTTTCATAGATATTCCCAGTACATTCTGCCTGTTGGCATACAAAAATATAGTGGTTAACTTACAGATAATTTAGAATCTAGATACTTAAATATGAGATCATGAATCAGCTAAGTCTAAAATTATTTACATCATAAATGAGACAAAATGAAGGAAATATTACAATTCATCATTTAAAAAATCGGTAACAGAGTAATAACATTTCTCTGTCAGCAACGACGATAGGAGTTTCTTGAATTTTATTAAGGGCTGATCCTTAATATAATTTGGCAATTTGTTAAATATAATAGGTGCCATACCAATTATGTTTTTTTTAAGTAAAGCAGTGTTATATCTGCCAGTACACAATAGACTCTGATATTTTGATCTCATAGCAGTAGTTCGCATCCTTGTATCATTCAATGCAGGAAATAGATGCTTGTTAGTTTTAACGAATATAGCTACTTCGAGAATGTGTATACTAGGAAAAGTTAGTATTTCGTGTTTCTTGAAAAAAGGAATGCAACTATCTGTAACCTTGAGATTAAAAATGGATCTTATACACCGTTTTTGCGCTTTAAATATAGACTCCCTTTCGGAACAATTACCCCAGAATACTACACCAAACCTTAGAACAGAGGCCACTAAACCGTGATATGCAACCATTAATGTATCAACGTTAACTTTCTTGGACAGATTGTAGAGAGCATACGCAGACGTGCTTAATCTTTTGCAAACTTCTTCAGCCTGCGGTTTCCATGTTAATTGACTGTCAATCAATATACCCAAGAATTTTGCCACGTTAACGCTATCAATAGTTTGTCTTTTATAATTAATTTTTAGATTTAAAGGAAGAATTTTTTGATAGAAATGCATTATATTTGTTTTATTGAGGTTTATGATAAGATTATTATCGTTGAGCCAATTTATTATTAATTTGAGAGAATTATTTATTTCATTTTCATAAAGCTCTTTGTCGAGGCAGTCTATTAGGATCGTACTGTCATCGGCAAATAACACACAAGGGTATGGAATTTGTCGGGGTAGATCATTTATATACAGCAAGAATAATAATGGTCCTAGAACGCTGCCCTGCGGAACGCCATATTTAATTTCCCTAGGACGAGATAGATATTTAACCTCACGTTTTGATTTGACGCATATTTTGGAGATTTCTGTACATTGAAGACGTCCACTTAGATACGATTTTATTAGACGTAGAGCATTCCCTCGTATACCGTAAGCGTCAAGTTTAACCAAAAGCGTTTCATGGTTCACGTAATCAAAAGCTTTGGTCATATCGGTAAAAATGGCACAAATTGGTATTTTTTTATCCACATTAACCATTATTTTATTTATTAGGTCGTATATGGCCATGTTTATATTTTTATTTTTACGAAAACCTTTTTGTTCCTCACATAATATAAAATATTTGGACAGAAATGAATAAAATGACTCATAAATTACTTTTTCAATTACTTTGGAAAATATGGGGATTAAAGCTATTGGTCTATAGTTAACCATGTCTTCTTTATTGTTCTTCTTATGAAGTGGTTTAACTATTGTGGTTTTAAGACTATCGGGGAATGTTCCAGCGGATATGCTTGCGTTAATAATGTGACTTAGAGGGTTAGCTATAGTAGAACAGACAAATTTTATAACGTTTGTTGAAATACCGTCATATCCATAACTCTTCTTGTTCTTTAAAGTTTTGATAACCCTTGTAATGTCTTGAGGGACAACAGGGGCCATAAAAATAGAATGAGGGTTATACGTTATTCTTACACTATTTTTAGTTGTGTTCAGGAGTGGATCTGAGATCTGATCAATAAAGAAATCGTTGAATGATTGAGCAATCTCATTAGGGTCAGTTAATATTAAATCATGTTTTTTTATTCTTGTTATAGGTTCACTTATAGATTTTGTACTATTTATTATTTGCCAGGATGTTTTAGATTTATTTTTGGAATTTTTAATTAGAAAGTTGTTCTGTGCTTTTTGGGTCAGTTTGATAATTTTTTTAAATTTTTTTGAGTATTCTTTAAATATCGTTTTATTTTCACTAGTAGGATTAAGTCTTTGTTTCCAGAGTAATTGGCGTTGTTTTTTGCTGCAGATTCTAATACCTCTAGATACCCATTTGATCTTTTTTTCAGATCTTAATATCACTGTTTTGAGGGGGAAGCATAGTTCATACAGGAGTTGAAATATTTCTAAAAAGTTATCGTAGGCTTCATTTGGAAAAAAAGTAAAGCTTGTGTAAATAATTTCATTACCACTGCTCTCAAAACGGTGAAGGAAAACATCTCGAGGAAACTGGCATGCCATAGAAACAAAAATTCGAAGACATGTGACATCCACCAACCTGCACTGGGCCCGCGTGGTGGATTATGGCCCACTCTCTCACAGAGTCCTCTCTGTCTCTCACTACTGGGACACAGGCCTCCTGGCCTGTGTCCCAGTAGTGGGATTATTATAGGCTGCTTATGCTGAGTTGAATGGGGTGCCTTTGGAGAGGTTTATGTCCAGCAGTAGACTGCTGTAGGCATTGATGATAGACGTGCCTAACTCTTCGGGGAAATCAGTCGTGATGTAAAGTTGCAAATGTCTGTGTTGGGTCATGCTAACGATTATGAATAGAAATCAGTTAAACTAAAAAAAAAAATATACCAAACCACGATTGCGAATTTCACCACGTAGAACATAAAATTTTACCCGTATGTTACGTTACGCCGTTTTCCCTTACGTGAGCGTAATATTAACAAGGCTCAAAGTAGACATTTGGTTATAACACTAGGCTTTGAGTACGCACTAATATAAGATAACCCAAATAGCCCCATTGTTGGAATTTCTCCTCCTCACTTTCGGTCGTGTGTTTAGGGTCTATGGTTCCCTATTCAGTAAACCTACCCTTGCGACTCTACTATCATCCCGCACCTCCTCGTATATGGAGAAGGCACGAGCATAAATTGATCACCACACTTGCTCAAGAAGTTGGCGATTTCACACTTATGTTAACTATAAATCCAGAGGGGCGATTCCCGTAAGTAAAAAGGTTCAAAATCTAGTCGCAAACTCATCTCAGTCACAATCAATGTCAAAATATTGTCAAAAATGTAGGGAAATTTAAGGTTGACAGATTGAGACAGAGATCAGAGGGGCAATTCTCGTAATTTTAAGACCGTTCACAGTCTGATCTCAGTCTCAATCTGTCAAAAATTACTTCTAATTTCCTTGCATTTTGACATTTGTTTGTCGCTGAGATGAGACTGCGACTAGATTTTGAACGTTTTAAATTACGAGAATTGGCTTTCTGACTGTGAACTCTCTTGAAATTCCGAGAATTGCCCCTCTGGTATCATTACGATGTTTTGCTTCAACGTTGTCAGTAATATAACCAAAGAAAATACATACGAATTGAATCAATCACATTGGTAGGTAAGTACCTACTTGCTCTAATTTGAACCCACAATCGTGTACGACCTATCTACATAAAATAAAGCCCTCTAATGTTATGACGCGTAAATAATATAAATGTATGACATCACCTGTCACGTCAGAATCCTGACGTTACATTTGACGCGACGTGACGTGAGCGTCACGGTGTCACGCGTGCCTCATTGTGTTGCGTCAAATGGGTAAGACGGTAGGGGAATAGGAATTATGTCGTTTTCCGTTTGTCTAGAAGGGGTAAGTTCATTTAAACTGACGTCATCTTTCTCTTCAATTTTTTTAAAATAAATTTTATTTCATTGAAAAGCCAGATTGTATTAATACAATCTGGCTTTTCAATGAAATATTAGGTAAATAAGTTAAAATAAATAAAATTGTTCCCATCAGATATTAGTTCGACAACATATTATTTTTTGTTTTTTTTAAGTCATACCTAACCTAATCTAACCCGCATAAAATCTCGTTAAAACTATGTTCAATACTTGTTGAGAATCTGATTTATTTTGATTCTTATCATTTGCGTAGATCACAGATAAACACGGGAGACATAACAAAGTATTTCTCATAAATAAAACTATAATATTATCACCCCGAGAGATGGGCAAAGATCGTCACTCACTGTGAACGCCTGAGGGAGGACTTCGCCGTCGAGGTAGCCCACGGTGAAGGTTGTGTGACGATCTGGTAACGTTTGCAGGGCCAAAATGGCCAGAGATCGCACAAGACTGGAAGGAAAAAGGGGAACCCTTTGCCGAACAGTGGGACGAAAAAACCTTAACAAAAAAAAAACATTAGAAACGCTCAAAACAATTTGTTCGTAAATCCTCAACGGTCTTTATGATTAATTCCAACAAACATACACTCATACCTTACTAACAACACACCAGCACACTCTCCTACACACAATACACACACACACAACACACACCAATAGTATCTCAAGATGCAATATCGTACAAATGAAACTGATGAGCCGCCTCTGCAGCCGACCGCGACATAATCGCATCCTCAATTTAATGAAATGTTACAACGAATGAGGTCGAAGTTCATCCTTGTGTTGTGGGCTGCCAAGGGATTTGTGTACTTAAGCCTTGTTGAAGGGGCTTACCAACGCACAATAATATGTATGTATAGAGGGGACTACGCAAGTACAAGCGCCCAGAAAAGTGGTGCAAGATTGAAATACGTATGAAAATATGTATTACTAAAGTCAGTCTAAGATTGCAATTATAAATTAATGTCGCTTTTCGTGTATGTCTGTGGGACCGCCTTGTTCTTGTAATGGATTGTGATGTGGTTTACACAATCATTTAGAGAATTTATTCTGGAATGTTTATATGTTTACATAACACTATAATGTTCCCACTGCTGGGACACAGGCCTCCTCTCAGTAAGAGGGAGTGCACCACCGTAGTCTACCACGCAGGCCCAGTGCGGTTTGGTAGATGTCACATGTCTTCGAATTTTTGGTTCTATGCTATTTATTTTTGGTCATATGTTTATTACATTAATATTTAACTTAGATATTATATAGCATAGAATTTTCGATGGTTTAATCTGTTACCACATTGGTAATAAGTAAGGGCTGGTATAACTAGTTATACCTACAATATGTTTGATTTCCAATCTTGGACATACCTTAGCGATATTTTATTTGCTAAAAGATGTTTTTGAAACTGATAGACAATCTGGTTTCGCAATTGTTTGTTATCCTGAAGAAATAAAATGAAAAGCAAATAAACTCAAAGTCAAATCAAAACCAAAAGTCATTTATTCAAATTAGGCTGAGAATCAGCACTTTACGAACGTCAAAATCGTAAGACATAACTTTCTTGGTAAAGTCGTGTGGTATGTTAAAACAAATGAAGAGATTTTAAATAAAACTGAAGTATAAATGATAAATGATAAATGATTTTATTTTGTAAGTAGGTTTGTACAAACACTTTTACACGTCAATCATATTTTAAAACTAGATGAGGTCGGCGTTTCCTATCTGACTAGTCTGAGAAGAAAGGCCGAAACAAACTCAGACGTCACAGTCTCTTTTAAAGTCCAGACATAATCTTGGTCAGATCATATGAAGACCATGTAGGTCGATGTCTGAGATGGTCTTTTGAGGAAAGAACCACACAGATTGAGAGGACCTGTCCAGTCAGTGCACGCATTTGTCAGAAATCGTGCAGCTCAACTCAAAACTTAAGGAGCTCACTGATCCGACGAACAATACCAAAGAAAGGACATTTGGGTAGGCCACATTAATTACTCAAACTGCCAGACCATGACAAAAACTAAGAGAACAGAGAGAAAAATAATATAAATACAATGACCCACATAGTCTTCACATTCACAATAATTAAAATAATATAATACTTTACTAAGTAAGCAAATGTCATAGTATATATAAAATTCATTAATGTCAGTGTATATAAAAAAAAAACAACAACAAAACAGAGAAAAACAAAATAAAAACATTCAATACGTAAAAAATTTAAAAAAATTGGAAGCAGCTTAATCCCAAGCCTTTTTGTCCTCGATATAATCCTTAACGGTATAAAAGGCTTTCTGGCACAACTTACGTTTAATAAATGATTTGAATTTATTAAGGCTTAGATCTTGAACTGGGCTTGGAACTTTATTATAAAAGCGTATACATTGGCATCTGAACGAGCCACCTATTTTCTTGAGCCTTGTTGTAGGTACAACAAATTTGTGTTTGTTCCTAGTATTTATATCATGGATATCACTGTATTTTTTAAATAATTTTATATTTTTATGGGCATATAAAAGATTTTCATAAATATATTGAGAAGGCACAGTCATAACATTAATCTCTTTAAATTTGTCTCTGAGCGAGTGTCTCGGACTCAGTTTATAAATTGATCGAACAGCTCGCTTCTGCAAAACAAAGATAGTCTGAATATCAGCGGCATTTCCCCACAATAGAATACCGTATGACATTACACTATGAAAATAGCTAAAGTACACTAAACGGGCTGTCTCTACATCAGTTAAATTACGAATTTTTCTAACAGCGTATGCTGCGGAACTTAGCTTTTTTGACAATTTATCTATATGTGGACCCCACTGAAGCTTAGCATCCAAAGTTATGCCCAAGAATACTGTGCTGTCTTCAGGATTCAATTCTTCGCCCTTTATCAACACATTAGTTTTCACCTGCCTAACGTGAGGTAGCGTAAACTTAATGCATTTGGTTTTTTTCTCGTTTAAAAGTAAATTATTAACGTTGAACCAGTGGACTACTTTAGTGATCGCGCTATTTACATCGTCAGTAACCTGCTGCTGACGTTTAAGTTTAAACAAAAGTGAAGTGTCATCTGCAAACAACACTATATCATGATTATCCTTTATGAGGTACGGCAAGTCATTTATATAAATAAGAAACAAGAAAGGACCAAGAATTGAGCCCTGTGGGACTCCCATTGTTACTATAGATCCGGGAGATCTTTTTCCATTAACGTCAACGCTCTGAATCCTCTTACTCAAGTATGAAGTAAGAAGATCCAGAGCAGTGTTCCGGATTCCGTAGTGTCGGAGTTTCCTGATTAACGTTTCGTGAAGAACGCAATCGAATGCCTTGGACAAATCACAAAAGATGCCCAAGGCATCGCATTTATCTTCCCATGCATTATAAATATGTCCTAAAAGTTCAACACCGGCATCAGTAGTTGAACGACCCCTTGTAAAACCGAACTGTTTGCTATGTAATAATTTGTGTTTATTAAAAAATCTTTGATCACAGATCTGCAGTCTTTTTAACATTTAAAGTGTGAAAGGTTTTAATTATATCTCTACAGGTAATATGTTCAAAATGAAAGTCCGATTCGCAACCATTAACATTTTCCTTAAGCAAAGACTCAGCAACAGAAGGTGATGAGTTTAGGGATTTAGTAGTTGAAACGGGAATATCTGAAAAGAAATTTTCAAATGCCTCGGCGACTTGTGAGTCTGATTTTATTATGTTGTCATTAATAGACAGGCTGTAGTCAGTATTTCGGTTACTAGATCTTCCCGCTTCACTATTAATAATAGACCAGGTCGTTTTAATTACATTACTGCTGTTTTTAATCTTTGAACCCAAATAACGTGACTTGGCCATATAACAAACTTTTTTAAATAATTTTGAATAATTTCTAACATACAAATTAAATTCATCAGTGTTAACATAATACCTTTCATTGTACAGTTCATAAAGCCGCGTTCTACTTTTATGAATACCAATGGTAGCCCAATCACTGAAAGATGCGTTACTATTAACCGAGATAGTCTTGGGAATAAAGGTGGAATCAAATTGTTTACAGTATATATTAAAAAAAGTATCATATAGATGATTAGGATCAGCATGAGTTGACAAAACTGGTAATTTATTAATGAGTTTAACTTTAAAAGCCTCCAAGCGACTTGCAGTTTTGGGGTTAACAGTGATATCCTTTTTAGCCACTTTTTTGTTTTGGTTTTGAATAGTTATCCTTTGCCCGCAGTGATCCGAATCTAGTAAATTTATAATTTCTTTGTGGCTTGGTATAATATCTGTATAAATATTATCTAGGCATGTGGCACTAGTAGGTGTTATTCTTGTGGGCTCCAAAAATAGGTTTACAAGATTGTAGGACTGAAACAGACTTATAATTTTACTACAAGAACCTGAGTTTTCTAATAAATTAACATTAAAATCACCACAAATGATAACGGACTTGTTTGAGTTACAAATCCTGTGTAGTACTTCATCCATAACCTTTTCAAAGCAGTCATACAATCCTGAAGGGGGTCTGTACACACTTAATACAACCAAGTGCTCCAATTCTATACAGGCAATTTCAACTGTACGCTCAACAGATAGGCTCACAATATCGTTACGATCTTTAAATTTGAGCTGGTTACTTACTAAAATTAAAGAGCCACCATGTATAGCATTTATTCTGCTGAACGAACTACCAACCTGGTGATTATTGAAATTGAACAAGAACTGGTGACTTTTCAGCCAATGTTCTGTTATACAGAGAATATCAATACTATTAAAATTCATAAATAAGTCTACTTCTAAATCTTTGTTCATAAATCCTTGAATATTTTGATGCACCAGGTTGATACTATTTTGTACATTATAGCTAGAGATTGCCTCTATTGTCTTAATTTCTAATTTAAATTATTAGCAATGTCATGAGTTGTGACTAAATTGTTAGCAGAATTATTTATAATGTCATTGCATTGCTCAAAAGAAGCAAATTGTTTAGCCAAATTTTTGGCTGTGATAGAAAAAAAATATGATAGCGACACAGCTATCTGTCTTTTATGATATTTAGAAAGATAGTACATAACAATGTTATATCTATCTTTTGTCAGATATAAATTATTATTAACATAATTGTTAATATCAATCAAATGGAACATGTTATTATTATATGTCAAGTTATGCATTGTCATATTCAATTCGAATCTTAAGCTATTTTCTTCCTGTGGCAAACTGTTACTATAAGGGAATGTAAACAACACAACTTTTCTTAAACTTAGATTACACAATGTTGTTAAATACTCAAGTAGTTCTCCTTTGTTTACATTTCCCCTATTACCCATAAAAATTAATAATGTTGTATCCTGGGAAAAGTTACATTTAGTAATTTCTTTCATAATATGAAACAAAGAACAACCAGGCATACAGTAATTTAGTATTGAGTGTCCTGGATACTCATCTGTCAACAAGTGACCTAAGTCCTTACCTATCTCATCACAAAATAACACAATATCATTATTTAAACTTTGTTTGCAAGGTTTATTGAAACTATTAGTAGTAGTCGTATGTGATCATTCATAATATACCCTTTAATTTATCATTACGATCAACCCACGCATATTAAAATCAGGGCCTACGGGATCTCACGTAACGTAACGGGGTAAAATATTATTTGTATCAGAGATTTCCGGACTCAGAGATGGAAAAATGAAAGCTGGCTTACATTTTGTACGAATTAGTTCACACTTATTTGGGTTCGAAGCCGTCCGCACCCTCAGTGTTCCGGATCGTGATCTGACGTACAAAAACACTGACGTGGACGGCCCGGATCCCGGAAGGCCCTGACCCGGAACTGGGTCGAAAGATTAAAGCTCTTTGCTGTATTAAATACCAAACTCACCACACACATAAATGCTTACATGAACACTGAAAACATAATCACTCATTCTTTTGGTAAAAAGATTTTTCTTTGCGATTTTTTTTATGGTTTTAGAAATCTGGAATGATATCCTCGATTGTTTCTAATGTCTTAAAGCAAAATCATGTTTGTTATCAACGGATTTTTATTATCAACATGATATTTTCCTTCCTCCCAATTTATTTCAAATTAGCATCATACCTAATCAAAATAGACAAAATACAATTCCTATTCCAAAAATGTTAATTATTTCAGAATTTGAGACGGTATTATAAACTTCAAAATAAGGTATTTGGTATTGTTTAATGTTTATTTTTAACCGACTTCTAAAAAAGGAGGAGGTTCTCAATTTGGATGTTTGTATTTTTTTTTTATTTGTTGGTTTAAACGCGCTTATCTCTGGAACTACCGGTGGGATTCGATAAAATATTTTTGCATTCGATAGCCTAATTCTTTAGGAAGGCTATAGGCTATTTAATATTACGCTGGGACTCTTAAGAGCCGAGCAAAAAGAAAACAAGTAAGAAAGAACGCTAGCGAAAATAAAGTAACAGCCTGAGCAGGCAATGCGATGCAACGGGGTGGATCGGGGAACAATAAATATCACGCGGACGAAGTCACAGGCAGAAGCTAGTCAGCAAATAAATTATCATTTCGACCTTGCTTCTTGTCAACCCTTTCAGTGCAAGGTTGAGTCTGTGCTCAACAAATACCAGTACAGTTCGTGCGCTATCTAGATCTGACGTAACGAGCCTGTGCGGGTCGACGCCACCGGTAATGGAGGGTTACCTCTCCTACTGCGGAATTGTGAGCTGTAGCGACGTAGGGTTATGTGTCATGGAAATATATTAGATAACCTTCAGACATTGTCAGCTCTGAAGTCTTAGGGACAATATTTATTGTTCTTGGTAGACAAAGGTATACGTACAGACGCCAGCACATCAAGCTACTATAATCTGTCAATTTTTTTTAGAAGATTTTCAACTTTATTGCTAAAGCATAAGGTTCAAAGTTGATTGAGAAAATTTGACAGTGTCGGATAGCTTGATGTGCTTGGCATCTGTACTTGTACTGTACCCGCTTGTTAATCATTTTCGATTAGCTATGGGCAGTAAACTAACAGACCGGGTTGGGAATCAGTTCCATCACAAAGATAACTGATGTCACTCGGAAAGCTGTCACGCTAAAATGGAATTGAGCTGGACACATCTCTCGCATGTCAGACGATCAATGGGCCACGCTTACGACCCGAGGGGTCCCTCTTAAAATGTCAAGCGACATCGCGGCAGGCCCAGACGGATAAGATAAAATAAGATAATTTTTATTTGTCCAAAACATGAGTGTACATACACATGGAATGCAAGATGTAACATCAAATTATCTGACAATCATGTTTTGCCTGAACGGCGTACAAATATAAAAACGTAGATGGCGGATACGGAGATGGCAAGATGAGCTGGGCTCCTTCAACAAGAACTGGTCCTTAGCAGCTTTGAACAGAAAGAAATGGGAAGGAAGTAAGGAGGCCTTTGCCCTGTACTAGGACATCACAGGCTAATAATAAAAATATGGGCAGTAAAACAGCAAATAACAGTCTAATTTATGTGTCCGTTGTTCCAATAGCCAAAAAATTCCTCAGAGGGCAATGAATTTTTACAGACAAATAGGTACCTCTTGTTCTGATTTAAATGTCAAAGTTAAATAACCTAGAAATTAGACTAGATTCTTAAATGGCCTGAAATGTTTACGACAAATAAGATTTATGAGTTGTGTATTAAGTAACGTATTAAAATTCTAGACTAGTCTATAAATTTAAATCCGTTAGAATTTTTTTCTAATCAATGGAATGGACTGATTTAGTCTAATAAATGGATGTCCCTATGTATACATGTATAAAGATACATGCCCGAATAAACGCTGTTTTTAAGTATTGGTATACAGGGTGGCAGGTACATCGACGCGCTAAGTGAAACCATGAATTAAGCACATACATGTAATGATTCTAGAACCCTTTTTTTTTCTAGACCCCCTTTTTTTTCAGGATGGGAAATCATGAAATGACCCCTCCCGCTCTGGGTGGAGCAGAAGGGAGTGTCAGACTCTTACTGACTAAAACCCCAGACATTTTTCGTCGATCATAAAAAAATCTGTTTCATAGAACAGCATTTTTTTTTAATAATCGACCATATCTTTCAACGTTATTTCATGTGGGTGTACTGTGGGAACACCTCTGCTTATCCCTTCGGGGAAATAGGTGTGATGTTATATAATGTTACGTTGGTAATATTTGAGTATTCATAGAGCTTCTAAATCAACACATATTAGTTTTAGGATCAAAGCCTAATTTAGACTTCAGACACGGAATTTTACTATTAAGGATTAACTAAACCTACATGAAATGGATTTGATTTTCATGTAAATTAAAGTAGGCTTTGGTAGGCATTTTTTTTGCTCTCTAGGGCAAAGAGCCAAATCGAAAACCTAGATTGGATTATTTAACGAACAAATATTATTTTTATTTCTCTTAAACACAGGTTATTTTGTAACCTATCTAGGAGAGCAGTACAGCGCCCACTAACTAGATAGATTAAGAAACTTCATGCTTGTGCTTTATAGGTATTAAATCTTTATTATTTATTTATTACTAGCTTCTGCCCGCGGCTTCGCCCGCGTGGATGTCGGAAATTATCCCACGGGAACGTGCTAACAGGATAAAATGTATGTGCTTCCCCAGAATGCCATCTATCTCGCGGGCCCTTTGTGGCTAATTACAGTAGAAAACCAATTGTGTCTCATTAGTGGTGATTAAGAGGGTACCTATATGATATCTTTAACTAAGTACCTACCTAGATAAAAAAAAAACTCAATAACAGAAAATTAAATACCTACCTAAATAAACCTATTTCTGATGATAACTAATCTAAACTCAATCTAAACTAATCTAAACTCAATACAAATTTCTGCGTACCATGCATTATAGATGTTATGGATATTATTTGCCATACCAACAATTGCTTGCAAAGTATAAGCTCGCAACACTCGAAAATAGACGTAAGTACTTAGAAGCTATGAATTTGTATAATATTGTAAGAAATAAATTTGACAGCATTGAACTCTCCAATATGATAAGTTATGCAGTTCCTAGGACCGTCCATAAGCGAAAGGTGCGCGCTGGCAGATTATTTTCAGTAGGTACTTGCAAGACCAACTCCGGCATGCGCTCGCCTGTTCGCAGAATGGTCGATTCCTACAATAGGACTTTTGAACATATAGACATTTTTGCATGTGCTCCCTATAGGTTCAAAAGTCTTATACTTAAGGAGCTTTCATGAATTTTATTCTTTATTTTTCTTTTATTGTGCCATTTTTTGAGTATTATAAACATTTATTTTATATACTACTTTATATATTCATATTATTATTTATATTTTTGTATTATATGTATACATCTTAAATACGAGAGTTAATTTAATAACTTAAAAATTGTATTTGTAACCTTAGCGACTGTTTTCACTGTATTGTATCCTATTGTTAATCTGTGAACAGCGTTGTGGGCTGCAATATTGTCTATATGTTTTGTGTTTTTCATGTTTCTATATTTTATATTGTAGCTGTTTGTTGTTCCACTTGAATAAAAATAAAATAAAAAAATAAAATAAACTCAATAAATAAGCAAAATCCCTAAAAACTAATATCTATACGTATGACTAATCCTACCTAACAGTATTATAAAATAACCTACGGTCACTACGTACACTATCAAATATACTACCTATACTTTAAAATTAAAATCTATACCTACGACTCATATAAAAATAAACCTACTTAAATAACTCTAAAAACTAAAAGGAATAAAAATGAACTCCACTGCGGGTGACCCAACCTACGACAAACTTAGTATTTGCGGTTGGTACAGTACAGACAGTGGTAATCGGGTATAGGGATCGAACCGCAAAATTAAGTTTGTTTTTTATTGTATATACTTTTCCGGGATAAAAAGTACCCAGTGTGGTGCCCAGGATATTAAAGAATAATTATACCAAGTTTCATCGTAATCGAACCGGTAGTTTTTGCGTGATGCCTGAACAAACAGACAGACAGACAGACAGACCGACAGACAGACAGACAGACAAAAATTTTTTTAATCACATTTTTGGGTTCGGTGTCGGTCTAGTAACACCCCCTGTAAATTATTTTTTTGATATTTTCAATGTACAGAATTTTCACATCTACAGATTTATTATAAGTATAGATGATGCGTGATAAGGGCAGCGCCTTAACACTGCTAGCCGTAAAACACTCAGTTGTTTGTCGCAAAATTAGGCGTATTGGTAAATATTACAAGCCAGAAAAATATAATAAGTATCATGATAAAAACAATCGGAAACAAATTTAAAAAAATTACCGCAATATTACTTTTATTTTGGTAGTCATTCGATTCAACTAACTTGAAACGCATCGCTGTTTTGAACCTTATTTGTTGCCGCGATGCGCTATGCGCTATTCGCTTTCTTTTTTATTCTATCGTTTACCTAAAAATTTGCTTCTCACCGTGCCTTAATCGACACTCGGATACGAAACCCAAAAATAAAATGGTAGATATCTATGTCAAAATCTTGGTAACAAGCATTCTTCTGTCTACCCTCAAGTAGTTACGTTGCCTATCCATTTGTATTCACCACCTAAACCAACTGTTATGCGCAAACGCATAACAACGTCTATTGACACCGAAATACCCGCACGAAATCGCGGGCAACCTCTAGTTACGTGTATAATACCGGTCTGCGACGATCAACTCTTGCGCATTTCGCAACAGACACAACAGGTTAGTAGATCTTGATATTGAACAGATAGGTCTATGAACCTTTTATTATCATACATTTTTGTGTTGTATAATTATATTTTTATTGTATAATTATGCTAATTTTTAAACTGAAGGGTGTCGAACTTTTTATGGGTTCGATGATGCTTGGACATTTATGTGATTGGGAGTATATTTTTAGATTTAGTGGTATTTTTATGGTTTATACAAAAAAAAAGAAACGTGAACTTTGTGACGTGTCTTTTAAAAAGACACGTCACAAAGTCTTCAACAACGCATTCTGAACAGACGCCAGCACATCAAGCTACTACAATCTGTCAAATTTCTTTAATAGATTTTCAACTTTATCGCTATAACATTATAAGGTTCAAGATTGATTGGAAAAATTTGACAGTTTCGGGTAGCTTGACCTGCTGGCGTACATCAAACTAAGTAACATTGTGCAAAAATAATAGCTGCGAAACGACTTTTATTCTTGGTGTGAAAATTTGCTGTTTGCGGTACTGCGCAATGTAACGCACGCAAAACATTGTGCTTAGGGTGGCTGCAACAGTACAGGGGTTGTGGGGGTATTCAAAGTTTTGTTATAAAACATTAACAACTTATTTTCGTAAAAAACGTCAGTAAAAGTTGGAATTTATAAGATAAGACCAGCCATTGTTTCACTATGTATGTATTTAATTTATATGGTGTATATCATAAAGAGTATTCTATTCTATGTTTACCTTCAATACACGGTCCCAGGTCCAGAACAAAAAAAAATTACAATGATGGGGAGGACACGTGACTCTCGGCTTCGCTAAGCATCTTTTTACACCCGTTATACTGATGAAATTAGGTTAGACTTCTAAAATGCGTATAGTTTTAGGGGAAAATCAGGAAAACGTTGACTCCGTTAATACAGGGTGGCAGGGACATCGACGCGCAAACTGTAACCATGGATTCAGCACATGAGTTTAGACCTCATAGCGACGAAATGAATATAAAAAAAAAAATCTTCTGTTTCATATAAAAGTGCAATACCTACGCGGTCAAAATGTATGGAACAGCAATATTTGTTTTAAATAACTGACTTGATAACGATTAAAATGCCATTATAAACGATACAAATACGCGTCGTACTTGAAATAACCAAAAGACATTATATTTAATAACAAACCACTAGAACATTGCACGATCCTTTTAGCATAAGTACCCTCCAGACCAAAGGCACGCCATTATCCTTTCCGTAACGATATAAAAACTCAAACTCAACACAAACAGCCCGACGAATCTCAAGCACACATGAAATTGAACCTCCCTTTTTTCTGTTTCAGGTAAACATCAGCCACATACGGATTTGCCTACTTTTTGTCAAAGTAAGTGGGTGTATAGTATGTGTATTAAAAGTATCTGATGAAAATGTAAACAAACGGATTAGAAAACGTGCCAATTTGTAGCATAAACAGCCTATAATGTTCCCACTGCTGGGACAAAGGCCTCTTCGGTGAGAGGGAATGGGCCGTAATCCACCACACGGGCCCAATGCGGGTTGGTAGATGTCACGTGTGTTCGAATTTTGTAGTACCACTTACAAATTGAGCGATTTGATTTGGCCAACAATTCTATTTTTAAATTACCTTAAAAATGTTTATCATTTGACAATTTTATAACCTCAATTGTCGTTAAAGATTTTTAATAGCAATTTTAAACCGTTATTCTAATAATAATTGTTGGACAAAGCGGTCGAATATAAAGTAAAAACCTTCTAAATACAGATGAATGCGTTACTAATTCCTTTTAGTGAATGTTTTCGTAAGAATTTAACCTGAACATGGTTTGTTTACACTTTCATCAGATATATTTGGAACAGACTACAGATTCAAAGCCCAATTACGCCGCGTCACGGGTCCCTGTTCGTGTGTTGACAGCTTGATACCTTTGCCGACTTTTTTGGCATGTTAGAAAACCATTGACGGGTTGAAGTCGGTTTTGTGTGGAGTCTTCAGCTACGCAATGGATTGGGTGTGATTGGATTGTGTCGGGGTTTTTCTTTTAAGGGAAAAGAGAAATGTATTGGGACTGTTCGAAGTGTATCAATAATGAAAGGTATGTTCTCGGGGATCAGATGATAGGTACTTGTTTGGAATTGTTTTAACCCTTAGAAGAAATTCCTGCCTATATTATCTGTGTTAAAAGCGTCTTACTTTTCGTGATTTTACTGAATAGGAATGAGTCGTGGTTTTGAATTTTCTTTTGTTTGTAGAGACGAATTCCAGACCTGTCTGTCGATTCTGTAAAAATCTCACCGTGAAAAGTTAAGTGAAGTGAGCTTAGATTGAGCTGTCAATAGATTGACACTATTGTAACCATCTCACCGTGAAAACTTAGGCGAAATGAGCGTGGAGTGAGCTGTCATTCCAAACTAAATGCTAGGAATTGACACTATTGACAGCTCATTCACCTAACTTTTCACGGTGAGATTTTTACAGAATCGATCGTCTGGAGTGGAGACCGCGTTTCGGCAAGCGTAGCGGGGGAGACCCCCCAACTAAATGCACTTTTTGAAAGTGACTGGGACAGATTGGATACGGACAGGTGTAATAATGTGTTATTATTCTTGATGTGCTACTAACCTTCAACATTATATTATGAAAGGTACTAGGGGATGTCCTCTCAACTAAACGTAGCTAATATATTTAGCGTCACTTGAACAATTTTAGTTAATTATCTCACAGTCACGCTCGCGGCTACCGTGGCCATGAAATTAAACTTTGTAGGACATTAACTGTGCATATTTAGTTTACTCTTCTAAAATGTATTTTTTTTTCATCGTGTATTGATTTGTATTTTTTAAAGAAAACATGTATTGGTTCATACAATAAATATTTTAACAAAATTGCGATGTTTATTTAGTTCTATATAGGAATATCTGCGAAAATCTTGTAAATAAAATGGGAACGCCAGTAAAATTGTTATTTATTTATTTGCACAATGTACACGCAGTTACATACTAGTTAAAACTAAAGAGTTTATGGTCATTTTAGGGCGCAGCAAGTATTATTATGTCATATAACTTTTAACTAAAAAAAAAATAAAATTAAAAAAAAAACTAGGTTAAATTCGTAAGGGAAAGTGATAATGCAGAAAAATAACATTTTAATAATCCAGTAAACAAACGGATGCCATATTATGTTGGCACCTATTCTTAAATATCTACATTTACAACTCAAATCCTTCAGAATCAATTGACAAATCGACGCTGTACACAAATTCTAAGAAATTTTCAGAAAAACCTCTCAGAGAAATTCACGTTTCTAGAAAACATTAACTAAAAGGACAGTACATTTGTACAAGACCTTTTTAAAAACCTTTTCTAAAGAAAATAAAGGTGTTTCGAATTTCCCTAGAAGGCCCAGAGGTGAAGGTCTAACGAGGCACAAAAAAAAAGCACAAATAAAATGTACTGACACTGAATACCCTATTAACAATACTGGGATTTCGAAATGTTACGATTCCGGGAACAACGTCTGAAATTCTATCTACATCTATGTTTAGAAACTGTCTGTTACCTACGTTTGAAATTAATATTTTAGATACCTATTTAATTGGCCTCCATAGTAAAGTAATATTAGGTAACCGACCGAACAAAGGCAACCGCCGACATAGCCCGAAGAATTGCCAAACTTAAATGGCAGTGGGTAAAGCACATTGCTTCCAGAACAGATAGTCAATCGGGCCGAAAGGTTCCGGAGTGGCGACCGCATACTGTAAGATGTAGCGTTGAAAGGCCTCCCACAAGGTGGACCGATGACCTGGTGAAGGCCGCAGGAATCCGCTGGATGCGGGAAGCACAACCGGTCGAAGTGGAGGTGCTTGGGGAAGGCCGGCAGTGGACGTCTTTCGGCTGAAATGAAATACTAAATAATTATAATCCAATATTTACCAGCTCATAAGGATAAAGTCATCAAGTGATTATTTGGATTGAGTGATCTTTTTTTATTTCGTGACAAAATGTGATTGTACATTTAGTCAAAAATAGTCAAAACTCATAGCCCAAAGTAAAAAATTTGTCACTCTCAACGGTCTTCAGTTATTGCCAAAAATGTGGATCACTCAATTCAGATATCTTGCAAAAACGGCTATGAGCTAAATCTCAACAAAAACTTACTCTACTGACTCAATTTATATCTCAAAAATTTGTAAAGAATTTGTCACAACATTTTTTAAGCCCATCAAGGCATTTAAAGTTTCTTCCAGGTATCTTTGGACAGTATCATTGGATCACTCAGTACAGACAACATTTTGTCTGAGAGATCGTTGTAATAAGGTTTGGGATGACTTTTTCTATAGATTCTATATTGTTTCTCCTAAAATGTACATGTTCCGAATATATTTGTACAATAAATATCTTAACACAAATACCTTTTGTTAAAAATGTATGAGTAACTCAATGTTTTTAAATTTGCTGATCTGAGTGATCCATAAGAATACTTAAAGGTAACTTACCTGTTTCGTATTGATTTACCCAAACTACGATTAATTTTTGTACAACTGTATGACTAAAGTTTTACATAAAAATAATTTACATATACAACTTAATTTACGAGAAATTACATTTTTAATTTTATTGTTAGGGAAAAGTGCAGTAGGGTGACCATATAATATGAGATCGTCGGAAATATAACTGATAATCTTTACTTAGCAGTCTATAAACTTGTTTCTTCTGCTCAAGTAAATATATTGATAGTTCAACGGCTTACTTTTACGAAACTTCATCTATTCTTAGATTAAACCGAACTGCTTGTAGCATGACAAATGTCAATGTTAATTAGTAAAGATTCATCTTGCATCATGATCTGATACTTTTGACATGTTAATTTACATTTACAAAGTTAAGCGTTGCCGAACTTCAGAAAGAGATTGTCATGTGTTTGTCAATAGCATAAGCATAATCACTATAATGTTTCCACTGCTGGGACACAGGCCTCCTCTCTGTGAGAGGGAGTGGGCCGTAATCCACCACGCGGGCCCAGTGCGGGTTGGTAGATGTCACATGTCTTCGAGTTTTTGGTTCTAGGACATGCCGGTTTCCTCACGATGTTTTCCTTCACCGTTTTGAAAGGAGAGGTGATGAAATAATTAAGACAAAGTAGAGCGCCTGTCAGGGTTCGAACTTACGACCAACAAATCGTAAGCCGCGGCCGTAACAACTGAGCCACCACTACCTCCTGAATCAATGTGTGTTAATGAATCAAAGTAATCAAGCCGATCCGCAATGACAGCGCTCTTCACCTAAATTTTTCACGGTGAGATTTTTACTGACTAGATAGCAATCTCATAACGTTCATTTGGGAAAGCCTGTGTCCAGCACTGAATTGCTATGACAATAACTGCCAAATGCGCATTTTACTGTCCCAAATTAATTCAAAATCATGGCGTCAATACATCCGGCTGTATTTTCCAACCCTGTTTCATCACCCCCTTTACAGCAACCCCTTTGTTACCCTACACTATGACGTGGCGCATTTAAAAGTTTGTTCAACCCGTTTTTTGATAGAGGAAATTACTTGGCTCTTGTTGATTAAACTCTGATGTTATTAATGCTGATAAAACGTTTATTTCATTGTGTTTTAATAGCAAAACCTAATAAAAACAAAACGTAATAAACGTTTTATCAACTATTAAAAACATCAGAGTACTTATTCATCCAGTCTTCTAACTCTTTTGTCGTTCGATTTTGACAAAATAGCCTTGTTTACGTTTACAAAACATTTGTTTTGTTTGTTTACAATGTTTTGTTGTGGTGAGCGCTTCATAACTGTTTTCGTTTTCATAGAGTGCTCGTCTGACATAATACGGTTCTGAATTGGTCTGCGCCGGCGGCTTATAGTATGAACATAGGTATTTTTGGAACGAAGTTCCTTATCGCGAGTAAGGGGCTAGACGGAAAAAATTAAGACCAAAAGTTGGAACGACACTTTTTGCTATTATAGTTGTAAGCCGTGCGGCGTGCGCGTGTTTCTCTGTCTGTCTCTCTCTCTCTCTTTGAACTTCGTTCCATCCGGGTGTCCCTTGACACCTCTCAAGTTTTTTTTATTCAGCCTGTATTACGTAATCAGCCTATATTATTCCCACTACCGGGACACAGACCTCGCTCTTCAAGAGGAAGTGGGCAGTAATCTACACGCCGGGCCAAGTGCGGGTTGGATGTCAGAAATCTTAGAATTTTTTGGTTCTAGGACATGCCGGTTTCCTCAACCTGTATTATTTGCCTTATTTACTGGGAAAAGGTTTCTTTCTCCCATAGTTTTTCACTCTTTCCTGTCTCCAAGTTACCTTCTCCAATCAAACTTCCTATTAAATAATCGGCATAGGTTTTTTTAACATGTAAAAATGAAATCATTGTCATAAGTAGTGAACCAATAGGTGCTTATTTTTCGTTACGCTACGATACCATTCTAAAAGGAAATCTGTTGCGTTTACGCATAATAATTGAGTTTTATTAGCATGCGTGTTAAATATATTTCTATATACTGCTTATATTATGAAATAATAATGAATGATTTACAACTTATTCCGTAATTGGGAACTTCCTAAAGAGCCTTTTTCAAACTAAATGACTATCACGGTGCGATACCAAAAACGAAGAAAATAAATGGCACTTTGTATAGAAAAAGATGTGTATCCATTAGGTTAACCGTTTTTTGACAGCTGTCTTAGAACGTACATATTCCAGATTACGTAAAAGTTAACTTTAAAATGCGTAATAAAATAAATACCTATATAAACTGCCTTGTCTTATTGAATTATCTTATTTATGGCTTCTTACAGACATTATAATGCCGTAAGTATATTAATCAATGTATTGTGTGTTGCTGCAATCACTAGTTCCATCTGTCAAAAAATGGTTTACCTAATGGACAGGGTATACGTAGAATGGAGAAAGGAGTAGTCTTGCTACATGTACAGTATGCCAATTAAAAAAATATCCTAATCCTAACACTCAATCAGTACAAACAATAGACACGTAAAGTCGTACACACGAAATTGCGCGTTACGTCACAGCACAGTAAGGCTAATATCGCTTTATGAATGCACGGAGCGTGTCCGCGATAGAATAATGAAGCACCACGTGCGCGTGTGTGACATGCCGCCCAACTGGAACACTTTCTTTGGACTTGTGATCAGTGGGTCGGGCTAGGGGATAGGAGATAGCGGGGCGGATTGTTTGGCTTGACCTATTGATTTTAAAATAACGGAAAAGCAAGGGTTTTTGTGGAACAGGCTACCTGCATATCTATTTGTGAATGCCGTAATAGACAAAGGGCTGTGACAAAGGGCTTATGGAGTAGCAAAAAGGAGCCATAATATTACATTCAGATCGTAGTAAATTTTTTAGTAATCTGAAAATGGATTTTCTTATTATTTCTTAGACCTTGATGTCGTCGTCGTGTAGGTTGGTACTTATGTAGTGAATGACGTGTTTTTAAGACAGTCTCGCTGTTGATTTTTATTATGTTTTGCAAAGAGGGTCTGTTTAACAGAACTCGTTTTCTGTCCAGCTCAATTATGAATATTATTAGTTGGTGGGACTTCATACGGCATGTGCTTATTACCTATTCTAACGTAACCCCATCGTGGTCATATTTGTATGTCCTACAAGTACTTGTTCCAGGTCTGGCTGTTTGTGTATGTGAGTTTAAATGTTTGTAAACGCACCCACGATACAGGAGAAATTCCTAGTGTGGGGCAACGTTTTGTATAAAATAAATAAATAATAATAAATACTGTCCGCCCGCCCCCTCCCCGCTTCAGCTTTCAACTTGCACCGCAAACATCAATCAGTAGTATCGGCTTATGCGAGTAACGGCCAGTTGGTACACGCAACGCAACGGTTACGCAACGTGAAAGATATTCACGCGCCCGCAACGAATACTTATTCTACACTATTTTACTACAGCATTACGATTGCATAGGAAACGCCTTCCGATTGTCTAAATGATTGCTATTATGGCGGAAGGTATCTATTAAATGTCAGAAAGAAATGTGAGTTTAAACGTTTACAAACATTTAAACTCACAAACACAAACAGCCAGACCCAGAACAACTACTTGTAGGTCATACAAATATTTGTTCCGTGCGGGAATCGAACCCGCGACACGCAGCGCAGCTGTCAATCGCTTAACCACTGCGCCAACCGTGCCGTCGAATTAATCTGTTTCAGTCAAGAATTCCCGACATACTCATGACAGATCAATATTGCAAGTACCTAAGATATATCACTGACAAACGGATATGTGCTTGTATGGTTTATTGTCCTGTTAAAAGTAATGAGTATTGATGACTCTGACAATTCTCAGCATAGGCTTGTACAGTCCCTTCAGAGTTTTTTTTACCTCTGACAGCTGCGACCCAACTGCAACCTTATTACTACAACAATAAAGATTACTGCGATTTTCACTGACTTGACAGTTGTAGCAACTCAAAAGCAACCTTATTGTCACGAGATTATAGATCACAATGATACTGACAGCGATGCATAATCAGAGTTATAAATTACTGAATAGACTGTATCTGATGATACGATCACCTGTTCATATTTTGACACTGTAACACCACTTTTGACAGTGTCAAAATAACTCTACTAATAACATTATTTCCTAAAGGAGTTATGGGAATCTCAATATTCTATCAACAATATACGTGGTCTTCACATGATCTGACCAAGATTATGTCTGGACTTTAAAAGAGACTGTGACCTCTGAGTTTGTATCGGCCTTTCTTCACAGAGTAGTCAGATAGGAAACGCCGACCTCATTTAGTTTTCAAAATATGATTGACGCGTAAAAGTGTTTGTACAGAAATAAAATCATTTATAAAAGAAAAGAAGAAAAAAAGGAAAGGAAACTATTTGATTTGTGACACACACACAGGAAATACAAATAGTAAAAAAGGAGCCTTTTAAACTAATAAACATTAAAAACAAGCAAAAAAAATTAATAAACCAAAAAAAAAGACCTGTGCAAGGCCAAAAAGGCGCTTATCTCAGCATAATGCTGCGATATTTAAAAAATAAATACCGCTGCGCTGGCTTAACATTAACAAAATCTTCACGAAAATCTAAAACCACTGTCAGGAACATCACAACAGAACTTTCCAGGTCGATACTTCACTCGAGACAGAATCCTTCACGGCTCCCGTGGGAAGCCATAGGGAGTCATAAAAGAGAATCAGAACGCGTTACGATAACAATTGAAGTAATAGATAATATTACATAAGAGTCCTTTTACGCGACCCTGAGAATGAGATATTGGAGATCGTAAAGTTTATTGTGAACATTGATCATGGTTTTGTGTGGCATCGTGGGTAATTTGTTTGTTTTGAAGCATTGGTTTCTGAAGTATTGATGAGTTCTTCCAGTTTCGTTGATGTTTTTAGATTTATGATGATGTATCAATGCCAAAATTCATCAGTAAAAGATAGGAGAAATTAATCTTGGATTAAATTAAAAAGGCTAAGGAAGAAAGTGAAGCAACTATACCCTGACAAAACGAAAAAAACAAAACGTAAACGTAAACGTTTTTTGACAGCTGTCTTAGAACGAACTATTCCAGATTACGTAAAAGTTAAAACTTTAAAATGCGTAATAAAATAAATATAAATTGCCTTATCTTATTGAATCATGTTATTTTGGCTTCTTACAGACATTATAATACCGTACGTGTACCAATCAATGTATTGTGTGTTGCTGCAATCACTAGTTCCATCTGTCAAAAAACGTTTTTAACCTAATGGACAGGGTTTAGAAACTATGCATTAAAATAGGTAATAAAAAAAGTTTTAACTTTTTAACAATGTTATACTGGCGTGTATTTAATCAAACCCCAAATTAGTTCCCATTTTGATTTCAAAAATATCAAAGGCTCGCCGCAGTCCAGCGCGACGCGACTATAACAGAACAATTTATATGAAAAACACTAGTTCCATCTATCAAAAAACGAATAATTAAAACTATAAACGGAGATAAATGACAAGTAACCAATCTTCTTTTTCTTCTCCTACTATCTTTTTTATCCAACCTTTTTGGTTTTAAATTTTTCAAAAATGTAATCCTAATCTTAAAAGTAACATTGTATTGTTTTTTTTTTTGTTCTATATTTGGAAATAAAATCTGGAATTAGTCGGTTCGCATGTATTATACATAATATCCCAGTTATACAGGGAAACCTATAATTGGCCATAATAACTGTAACACGCATATTTGTAAAATAATTTTATGTATCGCTGTTGGTTACCTAAGTAAATAAAATTTAAAAAAAAAACTTAATGGAAATTCTTCTACCAGAATCGCGTCACATCTTCACGTCGCGTCACGCTTGTCTGCAGGATCTTTGTGGGTAATCTAATAATTTTATTGTGCTTCTTTTGGTGATCCTCAAATAATTCCAATACAAGACTAAGACAAGTAGATCATTCATTATTAGAAGACCAATAAATTTTTAGAGGCTCATTTATTAAAACAAGCGAGATCAATAAGATTTTAGAAGGTCGATGAAATATTTCCCTTTTATATTTAAAAGGCCACCTTTGTTCTTTCTATTGAAAGCCCCAACAAAGTCTACAACAACAAGAAAAATCGATGTTCTAAAAAATACAGATTCTGTTTTGTTTTTTGTGTCATATGCCACAAGTTCTTTTGCAACTTCGTTAGTCTCGTGTTTGACACCCTGGATGTTTTGCACTAGTGTGAAATTTTGCCAAAATCCAATTTCGATATGCGTTGTAAAAGGGAATGGCATTTCACACGTCACTGTTTCTAGGTCAGTGGTTGTAACTGAAATGTCATTTCAGTCATCTTTTTTAATTTGGTCCAGCATTTTTTAACTACAATTTGATTTGTACGTTTTTTTTTTCTTACATCGGGCTTAAAGATATAAACCCTTCGGTTATTTCAAATTCGTTTGATATTTTTGTGGCATATATGAACTGATTTGAGGGGCTCGTCAGAAAAATATTAAAAAAAAACAAAAAAAAATGCAGATACCTATATTGCAACGCTAAAAAAAATACTACCTAAGTAATAGCTATTTGACAGCAATATAGTCAGAATAAGACGCCGTACAAATGGATTTATAGCTAGGAAATTAATAAAAACGTACAATCTACACGACACAGCGAGTGAGCGGCAATTATCGCGTGCAGGAAATAGAGGAGCTGTCCATACGGTAGTTAATATTGCCTGATGTAAGCTGAATAAATCATACGTATGTAAGGAAATAGGTCACTATGCTGTGAAACCTATTCGATCAACAGCAGTTGTTGCTGATATGCCTCTTCTTTTAGCAATGGCTACTCTGTGGGTAAATAATATAAATAATAAATAATAGCTGCACCAGGTCGATCGATCAGGTTAAGCTACGCTTGCCGCAGTTGCGCCGTGGATGGGTGACCATCTTTACATGTCAAGACCCCTCCCTCCGTGTCTCGGAAAGCACGATAAGCCGTTGGTCACGGCTGTCATTCGTGGATCTTTGTCCGCCCGAAAGTCTGACAACAAGTCTTACCAAGGGATATCGTATTACCCAGTAACTGGGTTGTGGAGGTCAGATAGGCAGTCGCCCCATGTAAAATACTGATAATCAGCTGCATCCGGTTAGACTGGATGCAGACCCCAACATATTTGGGAAAAGGCTACGCAGATGATGATAGTCTGACTTTTCGGGTATCCTTTTTTTTACAATATAAATTTTACTCGATTTTAATAATCGATTATTAAAGATGATGAAGTGCACAGAGAGACAGAGACTGCAACAGTTTGGCAGTCCCTAATGTCAGGCGGTAGTGAATAATGTAGATATATATTAAATATATCCATCCAAAAAGCCTAAGCTATTAAAGAAACATCAATCGACAACAATACACTCAACATAATACATAACTTGCTCAATAATACCGTTCGTGCGGGCCCTAGTTATCCAATCGTTATAAAGTTACATTCCAACTGCGGCAGCCATTATGATTTCTTGCTCCATTTGTGGATCACGAAGCGTTTTGACTTTATTTCATAGTTATAGTTCTGTTTTGATCACGTTTGCGCACTTAGTGGGTGGGTAGAGTAGTTGGCTACTTGTTTTTTGGGTCTGAAGTGATTGTAGATTATTTAGACTAACTTTCTCAAAACGGCGAAGGAAAACATTGTGAGGAAACTGGCATGTCCTAGAACCAAAAATTCGAAGACATGTGACATCTACCAACTCGCACTGGGCCCGCGTGGTGGATTACGGCCCACTCCTCCCAGAGAGGAGGCCTGTGTCCGAGCAGTGTGAATAGACTGCTTAGTTAGACTTAGGTAGGCAGAAACTTCACGGAATAAAACCATGGAGTTTCTTGCCGGCTCGCCTCCATAAGAAACGACCAATTAAATCGCCGCCAGCCTTTTGGGCACTGTTCCTGTTGACAGCGATGCGGATGAATTTTTTGATGCCCTATGATTCTTTTGCTTGTTTTTTTTTTCACATGTACATAAATGTATTATTATTGTTAATAGTTAACTCCAATAAATAAGTATTCTTTGTCTGCGATACACCAATTAAACCGTGCACCTATATTCTGATGTTTCATAAGTGGCAATGTAGGTTTATGTAAATTTTATTTTTTTATATTGTTTTAAATGGCTGTATAACCATTAAGTCCTGGGACAGTATATGTAAGCGCAGTAGGAAAATTGATGCTGCTGTTTGTAATTTAATTACTATACCATTTATGATGTATGTAACACATTTTTTGGAGAACTTTTCTACTTTAATATACTCACCAATATTTTCATGCATACATACGTAGTAGTGAAAAAAATAACAAGATCTACAAGTATTTCTGGGGAAAAATATTTTTGAAGACTTACTTACGTCAACAACGTTCAACCTAACTCACAAACTAACAAAACCATTTTCCTAACATCAATACCATTCCTTATCTTTCCTTCCACAAGTACCGACGTACCTAAACCTCCTGCGACAAGTACACACATCCAAACATCACCGTCAGCATCCCAATCATACACCCCCATTCACCTTCCTGACTTCTGACGTCATCCCCACTATTGAAGACCATACTGACTCGTGTCGTCACCCCATTGTAGTACGATATTCACTTCTGTACCAAGAAGTAAACGCTAGATAACAAGAAATGGCTCCCATTTCCCCTCGGTGAACGTACACAGTTCTCCAATTTCCGTGTTCAGTGTGCAAGTTGTGTTGGATGCGTCTTGTGTATTGTGGGGTGGTTTCGTGAGGCAAGTTCCTGTGACGAGAATGAAGTTTATAATTATTTGGTTACTAGCTTTTGCCCGCGACTTCGTTCGCGTGGAATAGTGACTTCACCAATAGATGACACCGACTCTTGACCAATAGATGGCGCTGTATGTCCGGAATAAATTTTATTTTTTATTTTATTTTTTGTAATAAAAACTATCCTATGTCCATTCTCAAGTTCCAAACTATGTCTGTACCAAATTTCACACAAATCGGTTCAGTAGTTTAGGCGTGAAGCAAAGACAGACAGACAGAGTTACTTTCGCATTTATAATATTAGTTTGGAAGTTTGGATAATTGGACTGTATTTTTATTGTGGGAAGTTATTTTGTCTATTTAAATAACGTAAATTCTGCTTTTGCTGATAAATGATATATATTTCTGTAAATTGGTTCAAAAAACACTTTTACACGACAAAATTAAATTCGGCTTGTAAAACTAGATGATCGGTGTTGCCTTACTGACTACTCTGAGAAGAAAGACCGAAACAAACTCAGAGGTCACAGTCTCTTTTAAAGTCCAGACATAATCTGGGTGAGGCATCGTATATGTATAATGAGGTTGGTAATATAGCCATAATTATTTCATCAACAGATAGCAGTTTACTGTTATTAGTTCAAAGGAACCTCCAGGAGGCTCCAGCTCTTGTAACAGAAAATAAAGTACAACACAGCCTACACTGTCCTCTCATACCTATTAACGCTGTAATTTGAAAACATTGTAGAAGCAAATTTTTTTTAAAAGAGTAACCGTGGAGTTTCTTGCCGACTCTTCTCCATAGGAAACGACCAATTGGAACCGTGCACCTAGCTTCTGATGTTTCATAAGTGCCCATGTAGGTTTATCTGAATTAAAATACTTTCAATTGAACATACGAAGTTGTCTTTTTTCTTTTTGCAAGACAGTCAGGGGCAGAGATTGAGTTGCCTTTTCTTTCCTGAGACCACACAACATGTGTACACTAAGTGGGAAAAATACGTATTATTGAAGATAGCTCTAAAAGTACTCATCAGGACTTGACCAAATGTTTATACATATATGGAACCAACCTATAAAAACCCCTTAAAAAATCCCCCTAACCCTTTAAAAAAACAGAAGATTTTTACAAATCGGTTCATAAATAACGGATTTCTGAGGTATCAAACATTTAAAAAAATACAACTGAATTGAGAACCTCTCCTTTTCTTGAAATCGGTTAAAAATACAGATTAACGTGAATTCTAAACACATTCCTCTGAAAACCAAGTAACCGTAACGTAACATAACAGTAACGAAACGGTATAACAGTTACATTTAACACATGGTTGGGCAAATAATACGCGAATGCTCTGTGTACTCGAGTGGGGATAGATAAATCGGGGATATATTCCGGCGTTTTCGAGAGATTCTCGAAGTGGTATCGCTGTTTTAATGGTGTAAATAAACTTCAAATAAGAGTTGGGTCCTATTTGCCTTTTAAAAGTATTTATAATGCACTTATTTATTACTTTTTGTCGGCAAACGGTATCATGTTGCCTGTAGCCCGAGCCCGTTTTTCCAAAAGAATTATTTTACATATTATTCTGGCAATACATTAACTTCTTTTCTCTTGTGAAAATTATTAAGTGGAGTACGGTCAAGAAATAATTAAATTCTTGTTAAGCATTTCACAACATCCTAAGGAAAACTTAAGTACCTACCAAAGTCACACAATTACACACAGAATGAAAAAAAACCGGTCAAGTGCGAGTTAGACTTGCGCACCGAGGGTTCCGTACAAATTTGTATGTAACTAAAAATTTACGGTTTTCGCAATATTTTCCTTATGTATGCTTTAAGATGTTGCTTCGTACCAAATTTCAAGATTCTGAGTTCACGGGAAGTACCCTGCAGGTTTTGATTCCCTTGGAAGTATCGACAATTTGCGGCATAAACGGCTGTATCTTTTGATTGCGTTGGCTTAGAAGTTTGATTTTTTCACAGCTCCAAGGGTCAGTAGACCTGAGTATTTGATATGAATTACAGCTTGATACATCCACGCGTTCCTGAGAAAAAAGGTGATCAACAACAAAGTGATCCTATAAGGGTTCCGTTTTTTTCTTTCGAGGTACGAAACCCTAAAAAAAAAATTCATAAAGCTGGGTTCGATTCCCAGGTCGGTTAAAGTGTTATTGAGTTTTCTCATCAGGAATTTCTCAGTAGTGGCAACATAACTGGCGAAACGTGGGGTTCTATAAGTACACCACTGCCTACCCTTCCGGAATTACACCCGAGATGTTGTGTTAAAAACTTTCCATGATCAATTTAATTTAAAGCCACTTTCTTCGCCCGAATTGTACCCTATTTCACTACTCTAGTTATTGGTGTAAACACAAGCTTGCCACTTAAGTGTCCTCAAATGGGGACGTTTGGCACCCACTCGGTAAACAGCTGCGGGCTATGTCGCAAGTGGCCGGCAGTGATAGGGTTTATGTGCTGTCTTGACAAGCTGTGTAGTGCTAACCACCAGTGCTGTATACCAGCTGGCTTGATATTACGTATTAGCAGTACTGGGTTAAGCAGTGCTGAAAATTGTTTTTTTTTATTTTTTATTAACGTGGACGCAGCTTAAAGTGTATGGATTTGTCGGCATGGTTGGCGCTGTGGTTAAGCGATTGACAGCAGCGCTGCGTGTCGCGGGTTCGTTTCCCGCACGGAACAAATATTTGTATGGCCTACAAGTAGTTGTTCCGGGTCTAGCTGTTTATGTGGCTTTAAATGTTTGTAAATGCACCCACGATATAGGAGAAATTACTAGTGCGGGGCAACGTTATTAAAAAAAAATAAAAAAATCACAGCAAACTCAAAGTTAGACTCAAAGCATTTATTTTAATTAAATCGTTTACATGCAATTATGAAAGGGGCTTGTGGCTAAGTAATACCAGACGCACGAGTCGATCGATCAGGTTTAGCTACGCTTGCCGCGGTTGGTCCGTGGATGGGTAACCATCTTAATACGCCCCACCCCTCCGCGGCTGTCATTCTTGGATCTTTGACAGTCGTTACGGGTCGTACCAAAGGGTTTCGTATTACCCAGTAACTGGGTTGTGGAGGTCATATAGGCAGTCGCTCCATGTAAAATACTGGTACTCAGCTGCTTCCGGTTAGACTGGAAGCCGACCCCAACATAGTTGGGAAAAGGCTAGGCAGATGACGATCCCTCGTCGTGCTCATTGAGTCGTGTTTGATAACTGATACCAACAAAGGTAGTGGTTCTATTTGGGATTCATTCCTGTGTATACAATCGATCATTTCAATACAATAAACATTCAAAATCAAAATCAAAAGTCCTTTATTCAAATTGGGCTGAGAATCAGCACTTTTCGAACGTCAAAATTACAAAAGACAGTCCCCCAAAAACGCCCGCCCTCCTCCACTTCCTAGTGCTATCGCTGGGAAGAAGAAGTGGCAGTGGAATGAAGAAGTGTTCAGTTAGAAAATAGTTGCATGTATACAATACTAGGAACCTGTTCAGTAATTCACATTACAAGAAACTTAAATTATTTGCCATGTCAGCTAGCCACGCCAATATACCAACAAATATAATAAAAAAAACTTGAGAGGTGTCAAGGGACACCCGGATGGAACGAAGTTCCTTTCGATTAATTAGTGAAGGAATTGTAATATATTTTTTTTATTTTAAGTTTTATTAATATTTTTTTATTATTAACAAATAAAAAAACCCAGACAAAAGACTGGCTTGCTTTCTATAAGAGAGAGAGAGACAGACAAAGAAACACGCGCACGCCGCACGGTTTACAACTATAGCAAAAAGTGTCGTTCCAACTTTTGGTCTTAATTTTTTCCGTCTAGCCCCCTTTCGCAACGCGCGATAAGGAACTTCGTTTCAATAATAAAAACTATACGTACTCAAGCTAATTGAGATTGAGAAGCGAACTTCTGTATCTATCATCATCAACAGAAACGAAAGGTCTATGCCCAGCCGCGGGTGAAGTCGGACTTCATCCACGGCTGATAGGCTTCTCTTGTCTTGTGACAATCCCCACGCTCCTGTCCCAGCCTCATCCAGGTTCTACCCGCGATGGCAACATCTATCTTTTATCAGTCTATAATATTCCCACAGCTGGGACACAGGCCTCTTCTCGGTGAGAGGGAATGGGCCGTAATCTAACTCGCTGGATGCAGGTTAGGTTGGTAGATACATCTATCTATACATAATATAAATTACAGTAGCTTTCCGTGTCTGTCTGTGTGATCGCATTCTTTTAAACTACGCTGCGGATTTTGGTGCGGATTTCAAGTTCAATTAAAGAATTTATTTCGTAAGTTGAAAAAATATAACAAAGAAACATACATACATAGCTACGTATTAAACTTATACCTAGACTAAAGAAATCTAGATGTTTGAGAAGATGTAAAATAGGTACATCATCTGCCTAGCCTTTTCCCAACTATGTTGGGGTCGGCTTCCAGTCTAACCGGATGCAGCTGAATACCAGTATTTTACATGGAGCGACTGCCTATCTGACCTCCACAACCCAGTTACTGGGTAATACGATACCCCTTGGTAAGACTGGTTGTCAGACTTTCGGGCTTCTGACTACCCGTAACGACTGTCAAAGATCCACGAATGACAGCCGGGACCAACGGCTTAACGTGTTTTCCGAGGCACGGAGGGGTCTCGGTATGTAAAGATGGTCACCCATCCACAGACCAATGTAAGATGTAACATAGGTACGTGGAAAAAAAAATGAATCGCTACTTTGCTGGGAAAATAATAATAATAATATCCCTGGACATTTCACACAACGCCATCTAGTCCCAAGCTAAGCAACCTAATGCTTGTGTTATGGTAACAAGATGGCTGATAAACTACTTATATACATTTTTTTTTTTTGTAAATACATACATATTATAGATAGAAAAACACCCAGACTCGGAACAAATACATGTAGGTCATACAAAAATGCCTCCCCCATATTCTCTACTTACAATTCCTACACATATTCACTACTTAGTTTGTATATATTTAAGATTACTTAACTGGCATTCATAGAGAGTCCTTAACGTTTATTGCAGATAAGTTTTTATGAACATAACGTGATCAATACTAATCCTTTATCGTCCCATTGAGGGGAATCATTTAAGACTTCAGTTTTATTGAGCTGTAATGAATGTCGTTTGAACAATAGATTAATTACTACGTTCCTACAGCAATCATTGAAATGCGCACTAGTGTAAATGCTCATTTCATGTTAGTTGTTCGCAGTATCTTTTTGTTAAGTTTTACTGAGCAAAAGTTATTGCAATTGATTTATAGTTAATTAAAACGGTACATACAACACCAATTATATTAATTAACACAGAGACAATAATTACGTAGACAATAATATAATATAATTTAAAACTAACATGGAACAGTGGACTCCCTTGCATACTTTCTCTCGCAGAACACCATACATACCTACGCATAATTTTAATCCATCCATCCGCAAACACATCACATTCAGGGTTGACTGCCAGAAGGGCATTCAGCACCTTTAGAGTACGACAGACTGGGGATTCGACTGGCAATTGTATTGTTGTGTAGTAATTGTATTCTTTTTGGGTGAAATTAATTATCTTAAAGCATAAAGTCAGCCTAAAATGTTCCCACAGCTGGGATACAGGCCTCCTCTCATCGAGAGGGATTGGGCATATATGTACGATGTACTTACGTCTTCGATCAATAATAGTACTAGATTAAGGATCAGGAACAAAAATCTGTCGTTCAAGTGGCCACGTTTGCACACACGTAAACATCTACATTTCTTAGAAAAAGTTTAATAATATTAACAACTTCAGTTTATTATAAACCTTAATGCTTAAACATAAAGTTTAATTACCATTGCAAAATATATTTAAAATGTCGCTTGAAAGTAAAATCATTCTATTTTTAAATTTTCAGTCATTTATTCTAAAATGAAACTTAAAGTCTAAGTAATAAGGTTAAAAACATACTACTTTGAAGACCACAAAGGTATTTGTGGTCTTATTATTCGGGCCGTTTTTGAAGCGCTTATCGGGAATCTAGTACTATTATTGATCGAAGAATTACGTGTGTTTTAGTACCAGTAAGCGCAACAGCTCTCAGTTCCATCCAAAACAATGTCCAAGTCGGAAGTATGTATGTGTGAGTTATGTGCTGACGCTACTCATATTCACGCACACATTCACAGCATGTTTGGATACTTGGTTACCGCAAGTAAAGCGCGCGTCGCTTCGTAAGATAAAGATCCTATAATAACAATGATGGTATATAAAAATTACGGAGAAAAGTCTGGAAGTGTGCCTACCATTATTCTGACAAACGTCAGGATACCAAAAAGATATCATTACTCAAATAACTTTATTCTGTACCTCAAATCTCAGCTGGCCACAAGTTCCTGTACATCTGTTTCCATTTAGCAAGTTTCTTGTTAACACAATTTACCACGGAATAGATAATTATTTATTTATCTGAAAATGTCGTGAGGAAAGTTTTGAGTATGAATGTCGATGGCTATAAGAGTAGGGGAAGACCAAAGAAACGATGGATGGAATGTGTGAATGATGATAAATGGTTAGAAAAGGGGTGACTACCTAGATGACGTTTAATAGAAAAGTATTGCAGATAAAGAAATGTTGCGCCGACCCCAAATAAATTGTATTGGACAGGAAAATGATGATGATCTATTTAAAGAAACTGGTACCGTTATTTTAATTATGAATATCAGATGGGAAGGCAACTGTCAAATGTTTAGGCTTTCATTATTCCGGAGTGACATTTCCGAAGTGTGGCGAAATTGTATTTATAGACTGGCAATTTAAACGGTTAGATGGTGGGCGGGTAATTTGAGAATTCCTTTTTGTAAGATAAATCTTTGTCCAGCTTTGGTATTTAAAAAAATAATCATTGTATATTCGAATAGTGTCCTTTGAACAAGCTAGGAAAAAAATAGAAAAAATTAACTTAGTATTTTCCAAACTCACTGATGTAAATCGTATGGAAGCATAATCGGACTACATATAATATTCATACTGTTGGGACACAGGCCTCCTCTCAGTGAGAGGGAGGATCCTACATAAATCCTATTTAGTACATACTAATTCCATGCGTTAATCAACTTTAACGTACCGTTAACAGCACATCAGTGATAAAACTTTCACTACGAAAATCGTCCTTACTGCTACGCCATAAAGGCGAGGTCAATGTCAATTTGTTGCCACTGCAGTTGCATTTGACCGTACCACACAATATGTTAATCGATGTTTGCGGCCTTACTCTATCTACATTGCTAAACTTTTTTCCTCGTCGTCAGGCAAAACAAAGAGATCTCGAATCATCGATGTCCCTAACTAGTGGTCACAGCATCCGGAACGAATCAGATCGGTCCAGTCGGTTGCTGCACAGGAAACCGCGGTTAGCGCTCACGTGTTGAGCCAATGGCCATTAAATTGACATCATTAAAGACCTGTTTTGTTCGTGATTGATAGGACTTTGTACCAGGATACCACGTTTAAGGAGATGTGGCTGGAAAAGATTTGAATAATCGTTCTTTGGTGCTGAAGTGGCAGTGCGCTGGCCATTTTTTTACCAGGATTCCATAGAAATAGAAGATGACTAGCTAGTTAGGTATAGCTATAGCTAATAATTAGCAATTTGTGAACTATATAAATAAGTGCGGTCTACGAGAGAATGCGTTCTGTCAGTTTCATAAAGTGTGTTTTGCGAATTTGATGTTTATTATTTACTAGAATTATGGCACTGACAGTGTCAGAATTGTTTGACGGAATCAAGAACAGATTGCCAATTCTCGTAATTTAAAACGTTCAAAATCTAGTCGCAGTCTCATCTCAGCGATAAACAAATGTCAAAAACTTGTCAAAATGTAGGGAATTAGAAGTATTTTTTGACAGATTGAGACTGAGATCAGACTGTGTGACTGTGAACGGTCTTAAAATTACGAAAATTACCCCTCTGATAAAAGTTCACGTTCGATAGTGCTATAATTGCGTTCTACCTTAGAAAATAGGCGGGAATAATAGGCGATAGGAGGTTCCACATCATCAATCTTCTGTTATTTTCTCGGCGGTCGGACTGTAACTATAATTTGCGTAATGTGAGCGCAAACTTCTTTCTGCCTATAACCCTTCGGGAAATAACAAGACGTGAAGTTATGTTATGTTGTGTGTCACTCTGCATGTAATGTTATTTGTGAACTAGCAACAATGTCCATCATTTTTGGTTGGGCGCGCGACAAGTGAAGTCGATCTTGGTACCAGGATAACACAGGACAATAGGAGTTCGTGCACACCATAATCAGCCTATAATGTTCACACTACTGGAACACTGACAGGCCTCCACTCTTCGAGAGGGGGTGGGCTGTAATCTACCACGAGGTCACAGTGCGGGTCAGTAGATGTCACAATGTCTACGAATGTTTAGTTCTAGAACATGTCGGTTTCCTCATGATGTTTTCCTTCACCGTTTTGAGAGCAGTGACTGTGGTGATGAACTTATTTATATTTTTTATTTATATATATATTTTTTTTTAATGTTTTTTTTTATCAAAGTAAATCGCCTGCCTGGGTTTGAACCTACGATCTACAACTCGCAGTAGCGACCGTTACCACAGGGCCAATACTGGCCTGATCGTCCACACATAGTTTAAAAGTCTTGCGTAAAAGTCGACTAGCTTTCTAGAGACAGTCGAATTACTAAACTTTCTTATGCCAAAAATATCAAAATCGGTTCGTAAGTTTCTTTGATATTATTTTAAAATTTTTATGCTAGCACTTATCTTTTAAAACCTACTTCACGCTTCAAAACGAATTTTCGCGAATAATAATCACTGAGGCTTGAAATTCCCCATCGTTTTCATACATTGCAGGTTAAATGGGTTCATCTTTTCAGCTGAAGCAGGCGTTAAATTTAGTTTTCAGCTTCAGACCGAAGTTAGACCGAAAATAGGACATACTCTACGTAGATCAGTGTCGTCTAAAAATATTACGGTCTTGGCCTATTTTTGGACTAGACTGAATTGTCGTTTGTGGTATAAAAGGAACTAGTGCTGATTCTACAGTTTAAGTTTTGTTTTATTTTTATGATTAAAGAGTTTAAGGCGGTGTCACACTGCTCTGGACTCCGCTCCGGTGTGTGGTGCTGCGGTTTTTAACTTTGACTGTAGAATCTTGATTTGTATACAAAAAAAAAATCAACCGACTTCCAAAAACGACACTACAAAGTGAAAAATAACTTTAATTTCGGAAGTCGGTGTCGTTGGGTTCACACTTTCGTTGTTTGCCACCGACTTCCGAAATTAAAGTTATTTTTCACTTTGTAGTGTCGTTTTTGGAAGTCGGTTGATTTTTTTTGCAAAAAAGTTTTTATTTTTCACTTTTAAGTTGTAATTTTTACCAGTAATTTTGGTTTAAAAACCAAACTACTGAACCGTTTTTGATGAAATTTCTATGGAACCATTTGGGAAGTATACCCTTTCCAACAAAAAAAGAATTTTTCAAATCGGTTGGCAAGCGAAAGAGTTATGCGCGAACAAACATAAAAAAAAAAAAAAAAATACAAACATCCGAATTGAGAACCTCCTCCTTTTTTAGAAGTCGGTTAAAAATCGCAGCACACACAAAACTTCGAAGACATGTGACATCTACCAACCCGCACTGGGCCCGCATGATGGATTACGGGCCACTCCCTCTCACAGAGAGGAGGCCTGTGTCCCAGCAGTGGGAACATTATAGGCTGATTATGCAACTTTTTAACCGACTTCTAAAAAAGGAGGAGGTTCTCAATTCGGATGTTTTTGACGTTGAAGTTGTGTTTGTCACGCGTACATTTTTGCTACATAAAAATCATTATTTCAAAACACAACGGTCATTAATTGCAGCCTAAATAATTCAAGACAAAAAATTTGCCTCGTTTACGACTCCCCCCGATATTCTCACGAGATAAATGACACTGAGGTTTAGTATTAGCCATCACTTACAACTCTGCTTACCCACATCAGCAAACGTCGCAAATGAACCACAAATATAACAAATCGACCATAAAGCGGTGTGCGGATAATAAAAGTAGTGTTGCCAGGTTATGACGACGAAATTCTCCCCAATTTCCGGGTGGCCGTCGTAAAGCGGGGCGGGTGGGGGCAAAACAATTTTATTGCCTGGCCACACTGCTATCGGTGTTTATGGCCCACTATACTGGCGGCAGCTACTTTTAGTGGTTGTTACACGATGTACACTTTAACCTATCGTGGGAATAGAAGGTTTGAATGTTTTTTTTGCCCTTTATCTGCAGCTTTGTTGAATAGCCAGGGAAATTGCAACGCTATGTAAGTTTGGATATTGGTTGTGAAGGTACTATACCCTGTCCATTAGGTAAACCGTTTTTTGACAGATGGAACTAGTGATTGCAGAAACATACAATACATTGATTAATACACGTACGGTATTATAATGTCTGTAAGCTGTGCCTGCATAAATAATATAATTCAATAAGTTAAGGCAGTTTATATAGGTATTTATTTTATTACGCATCTGTTAAAAAACGGTTAAGCTAATAGACAGGGTATAGTGACCATATTGCCTGTATGTCGCAAAGCATTGATGTATTTCAGTTTGAAGTGTGTCTTGGCTTACAGACACTATACTTCGAATTTAATTTCCGCACTAGGTGTGCCCACGCCTAAGCTCACGTGACTTTGTTTTTTCTTTGCAAAATATTGTAAAACATTTTAAAAGAGTAACTATGGAGTTTTTTTTTTTGCCCATCCTTCTCCATACGATACTACCTGAGCCCGGCCTGAATTTGGAGGCCTGAAATCCATTATATTTTCTTGCAAATGTTGACGTTCTAAAGTGCCTTTTAACGGCATACTTGAAATAAATGGCTAATAATTGACTTTGACATTTTACTTTAAAAATCAATGAAAAATTGAAGTTGTGGTACAGATATTTATATCTGGATGACTGTCCTAATTCAATAACACGCAGAACAAGTCTTCAATGGACCTAATGTAAGAGTTGTAGGATGTAGAGGTCTCGCTCGGTTCCTATAAGCAAAACCAAATCATTTTGAAGCAAAATTATTCGTTTTAATTTCTGGTAATGGTAGCATTTTTTACCAAACTGGGCATATCCATATGATAATTTTTACCTGTGTTAGCTACTTCCATATGGGAGGGTCTACTACGGGTCTACTATGGGAGGATATATTGCAAAGCTATGATAATTATATATGTAGATATATTTTGTTTTGATTGTTCCTTATTATTAGAATTAATTATCTTTTTGTATGAACGTGTTTCTGTGACAAATAAACCTGTTTTTCTTTCCTTCTTTTCTTGCTTTCTATGAGGTATTTTCTTCATTATTGGTAAAGATACAAGAGTCTTAATTCCAACCAGGTCCGTAAATTAAAGGAGCAGCCATTAATCTCAGTTGAGGGACAGCCTGAAATAAAACCACAGCCTTATTGTCGCAAACCGTCTTACAATAAAAGAAAAGAATGCATTAGGCGACGTCACCTTGACCCTCTTAAGAATAAGTCGCGTTTCTTTCTATAAGAAGCACTTACCTACATAACCTACATTCGAAGGAAAGGCATAGCGTTTCGAAAAAATATAGCTTTATTTCATGATGTAGGGTTAGGTCATAGCTTTGGAAGAACGAAGAAATTTGACGAGAAAATAACTGCTGTTTAATGTACCTAGTGTTTAATAAGTGCTGCTGGGGAGTTTGTTGCGCCACTTCTTCTTCCCAGCGCTAGCACTAGGAAGTGGTGAAGGGCGGGCGTTTTGGGAGGACTGTCTCTTGTAATTTTGACGTTCGAAAAGTGCTGATTCTCAGCCTAATTTGAATAAATGACTTTTGATTTTGATTTTGAACTCCGTTATTACATGGAAAACTACTATTGGATATCAAGCAAGGTCAAAGTAATTTGACGAGACGATATTATTATTTTTACTTATTACATGGAAAACTACGTTTATAGCAGCTTAAAATCTAAAGTATTTAGATTCTTTTGCTTACCAGTGAACACTGTAGATTTAAAAAAGATCGCATCTTAAGAACGTACTGTCTTTCTTGCAGACTTACTTATTACAAAACCTAACTCAAGACTGAAGCATTACTTCTTCTTTTTCTTAGCGTGTCGATGGCAATCTAAATGGACTCTGCCCAGAAATCGGCTCCGTGTTCTAGGACATGCCGGTTTCCTCACGATGTTTTCCTTCACCGTTTTAAGCCGGTTCACCGGTTTATTTATTTCTTGTTTTGATTGTTGTTTTTATTTATTTATGTATAATTGCATGCTGCACTGGTTAACGTCATCACGTCAGCGCCGGCTGCCGCTGAAAACCAGCGCTGGGGCTCTGTCTCGTATAGGGTCTTAGCATTATGCTGAGCGATGGCCGTTTTGCGTGAATGTGACGCATGTTTACCCCCAACTTGGTTTTTTTTTTGTGTGTTTATGTCCTTTTTTTATGCGTCATGTTTGCCGCAAATAAATGCATTTTCTTTCTTTCTTTCTAAGAGCAGTGGTGATGAAATAATTTACACAAAGTAAAGTACCTGCTTGGGTTTGAACCCACGACCATACACTCGTAAGTCACGGCCTTATCACTGGGCTACCACTCTCATAATCTATAGTAAGTAATTATTGAAAATTCACTGTAGTGTTTTACGAAAATTCAACATTGAAAAATTTCATAGAGGTGAAAGTTAGTTAATTTAATAGCTAGTGTAAACAGTTAGTTACGTCATACATTGTATAATAAAATCATTTGAATATTAAAAAAGACTATAAAAGTGAAATGCATTTAATTTTCCTTAAGCTGTGTCGTTAAGGTAAGAAGCGCCTCACCACGCGGTACTTTATAACGCTCTGTCGCAAAGTTAGTACAGCAGGTGTGAAGCACTTCACGTGGACATTAAACTGAACTGCGCACATGCTTTTAATGACTTACTGAAGGATGTTTGAGTGACAATATCCTTTGTTGGAGAATAGTACCTACTAGGTAGGTACGCTTTGGAATGGGCAACTTAGCTTCATCTTTCTGATTGACCGACCCCTTGACGATTCAAAAGTGCCTGTAATTGCTTTATCTATACTTATAATAAATCTGTAGAAGTGAAAATTCTGTACATTGAAAATGTCAAAAAAATAAATGGCAGGGGGTGTTACTAGACCGATACTGAACCCAAAAATGTGATTAAAAAAATTTTTGTCTGTCTGTCTGTTTGTTCAGGCATCACGCAAAAACTACCGGTTCGATTACGATGAAACTTGGTATATCCCTAGACCAGGATAGGATTAGTCATTCGTATAGATATTAGTTTTTAGGGATTTTGCTTATTTATTGAGTTTAGATTAGTTATCATCAGAAATAGGTTTATTTAGGTAGGTATAGATATTTAATTTTCTGTTATTGATTTTTTTTTTAAATTCATCATCGAGGTACCCTCTTAATCACCACTAATGAGACACAATTGGTTTTCTATTGTAATTAGCCACAAAGGGCCCGCGAGATAGATGGCATTCTGGGGAAGCACATACATTTTATCCTGTTAGCACGTTCCCGTGGGATAATTTCCGACATCCACGCGGGCGAAGCCGCGGGCAGAGCTAGTATTAAATAAATGTGTCACCCCCCAAAGCATGCTTCAGCATGTTTCAGTTTACAGTGATGACGATGTTATCCTCGAACACTAAAATAGAACATTTATAATTGTCGCTATCAAACGTAATTTGTTTATTTCCTCCGCAAAAACGTGACGGAAAAATCACGTTTCAGATACGAAACAAAATGATTATTAGAAAATATCAGATAAAAAATAATGTGCATTCAACGAGAAATTGAGCCCGTCATTAGCGTACGTTAGCCACGGAATGGCCGACATCCGGCTTGGCCGCCATTGTTCCACTGATGACCACTTCCGGCTAACATCATGTGACCACGTGACCAGTTGCCACTTAATGTCAAGGTTGACGTTTAATCGATAGGTAGCCATTTTGTTTCTTATTGTATTCGAATGAAATATTACCGGTATCGATAAAAATAAATTGAAGATTAAAATAATAATGTTTTGATGAAAGGTTCCGTACCCAAACGATGCCAACGGGACCCTGTTACTAAGGCTCCGCTGTCCATTCGTCTGTCACAGGGCTGTATCGATATCCGTGGCTGTATCTTTTGAACCGTAATAGGTAGACACATAAAAGTTTCACAGTGTGTACTACTATGGCCACTATAACAAGAAAAATAATAAAAATTAAGTAAAAACTAAAAAAGGAAAGAAAAAAGAATGCGTTTACAAGAACCCCAAGTGACGTGTTTTTTACAAAAGTATATTTTTTTATGTAGTGTTAAATATTGTACGGAACCCTTCGTGTGCGAGTCTGAGCCGCTTTTTGGAGAATAATATTCTGTATCTAAGGATTTTCTTGACGACAGTAGGTATGAGAATTTTTTCCGCTTAGTTTTTAATTACTTTGTAGTAAGTAATATAATTTTTCCTTTAATGAAAAGATACAAAGGTAGTTTGCCGTTGGCAGTAAAAATGGCTATTAAACGATCTTTATTTTCTGTTTTATCGTCATTTTCAGACTCCGTTTTTTCTACGAAACAGTTGATCCAGAAAATCTGTTTCTGAAGTAAATATAAATACTCTTTTCAAGATTTCCTTGAGTAGTTACATCCTATCCTACTGTCCTACTTATATTCTGCCGCGCTAGCGATATCAGCAGTAAGTGCAATTTTTGACAAAATGAGTTATATATTGATCCTGAATCAGCGCAATGAGCTCTACCAGATGTGCTGACAGCTGTTTTAATAGCTTATCGGGAACCGGTAAATTTAGTTAAGGATAAAGGCAGTAAGTCCAATAAATGAGATATCTTCCTTAACATAACAACAGTAAGTATAGTTACCCCGGGTTTGCAAGTAAAGCTCTATCATTTAGGTTTTACTTTTACTTAGGGTATGTGCAGTAACTGTGTATACTGTCGATATAATAAGTAAAGCATGTTTTTTTATTTTGCCTTCATCACTTAGCATATCAGCAGTAACTAAATATACTGTGGATATAATAAGTAGAGTTAGTTTTTTATTTGGCCTTAATTGATTAGAATATCGGCAGTAACTAAACATACTGTGGATATAACAAGTAAGGTATGTTTTTTTATTCTGCCTTAAATACTTATAATATCTGCAGTAACTCATCACACTATGGTTATATTAAGCAAGGTCTACTTCACATTTTATTATTACATACATACAATCCTCTTAACTCACATTACAGGTGTGAACATGAACCCTTTGACTATATTTACCAAGCGACATAACCATTACTTTAATGCATCAAAACGTTTGTAATGCTTTTCCATAACAAGTAGTTTCCTTTGAGGTATGGAAAGTCATTCGGGAAGAAATGAATATATTATCTTTTGCACATTTGGGAAATGAGGAATGTGAAGTATGTCCCCAATTAGAATTCCAAAAAAATTATGAATTACGTAACAATGATTGTGAGCTCTGCAACAGTTTTGCACTCCATAAATACAGATATACACGACTGTGGCTTGTATGAAGCTGAAAAGGAAACAGGTTCCATCTACTACTCCGTAGATTTACAAAAAGTAGTAATGATACTGCGAATGGAGCAATTTAAGTGCACAATATTTTGTCCACGTGTCAGGTGCCTTCAACGAAAGCTTTGTACCTTTAGAAGGTCTAAAAAAGATTACGTGCCTTTTGCAGCCGTCTGGAACAAGACTATAACGGAAGTAGAAGAACGGAGTATACATGGAAGAAAACAGGAAGATATTAACTCGACACTAAATGCATTTCTTTTACATAAACGTGATGCTGATCATATCGTATTATGGATGGATAATTGGACTATTTTGATTGATTGCACAAAACAAAAACTGGACTATTTTGAGTCTTTTTCTCCTTAGCGTGTCGATAGCAATCTAAATGGACTCGACCAAGAATTCGGTCACTTGCTTGGCACCATCACCAGCGTCCATCAGTTCCTGTAACGTGCAGCTGATAGGACACGCAGGACACGATATTAAGTGTGCCATCGTTTGTGGAACAGCACCACATTTACACTCCAAGGCGGAGTCGTCTATGAATCTCCACCTGAACAGGTTTTCCTTGCTTCGGCCAACCTGGGTCCGGAGTCTATTTAAAGACTTCCAGGTTACCCATGTCCAGGTGGGAGGTTTTCAGCGGGTGGGATGAAAGGTTTGGCTAAGGAAGCACAGTCTCGCCACAGCTACAGTCTTTCTTGCGATCGTTCGCCAGTGACTGGGCCTTTAAAAAGCTGTTTCGCCTTTTAAGCCTTTGTGGCACAAAGAAGTTGTCGTGCAAGGGGTGTTATGTGTCGGAAACCATTTTGGGCTCTTTTACTGGAGCTTGCCACCGCTCTACGAATCACTGGTGGCGCTATTCCTGCCAGTGGATACAGCATTTGTACCGGGGCCGGTTTTAGGCAACCAGTGATGATCCGGCACGTTTCATTCAAAGCTGTATCCACTAGGTTTGCATGGGCAGACCGACTCCACACGGGGCACGCAAATTCACCCGCAGAAAAAGATAGCACCAGTCCAGTAGTCCGCATAACGTCAGGCGAAGCACCCCACTTCGATGAAACTAGTCAACGGAGAAGACTGTTGCGAATGTGCACCTTCTGCTTTAAGTTCTTGCAGTTTTTGCCGAATGTTAAAAACCTGTCCAGCGTAATACCAAGATATTTAGGGGAGTTGCTGTGCTCGATGGACTCCACACCCCAAACAATGTTAAGTTTGCGACCCGACTCTCTATTACGGAAGTTGACTGTATCTTAGGCAGATGAAAGGTCCACAAAAAAATATGTTGATAACTGCACCATCACTTCCGTTTATTAAGATATTATGGTTTTAGTCGCAAATCGAGGAGAGTTCACGCTGCAATACAAAACCATGCTGACTAATAAAGACAGAGGTTAGACTTTTTACAGTTAAAGTACCTGAAATAAAGAACATTTCCTGAATTCAGTTCAATATCGACTAGAACCTAAACCTAGTATGAGTTGCTTATAATAAAAGCAGTAACTTACTACTTACTGCTATTATTCTAAGTAATCGGTGTTTCAGTTGCTTCAACTGACACTAGATATAAAAGGATTTTCGTCATTTAAAACGATTCTAATATATATACAGTTTTATTGAGTAAAGAATATAAAAGCGCTTTATTTGGGCTACACGTTTCAATCATCACAATTAATACAACTTAAAAAAAGAAGTCCGGAGAAACAAAATTGTAACAAAAACTTTACGCGCCAATTACTCAAAACTATGCAAAACATACTTACTGCTCTTATCGCTAGCACGGCAGTATTATAAACGCGAAAGTTTGTATGGATGGATGGATGTTTGTCACGCAAAAACCACTGAACGGATTTGGATGAAATTTGGTGCACAGATAGTTTATAACCAGGATTAACATAACATACTTTTTATCCGAAATTCCCACGGGATCAAAACTTATGCGGGTGAAACCTCGGGGCGTAGCTAGTATAACATTATTATCACGCTCATTATTTCCAGGGTTAGGCAGAAGTGCAACTTATACTTTCACCAGTTATGTTTAAAGTTCTATTCAAACCTAAGCGGTATTCGCTACCGTCTGCGGTAGAAAAAACCGAGTGGGTATGCGTATTACTGAACTACTTCACACCAAAGCGGATTAGGTCAATACTAAATACCTGAGCGAAACCCGCGCGGTATGTATCTCTACCCACAGCGGCAGCGAATACCGCTTAGGTTTAAATAGACCTTTAGGGCCTGTGCACACCACGTTTTTTAAACGCGCCGTTGACGCGCGTTTGTAGCGATACAGACGCGATACGCACACAAGTCAGACGACAACAAACTGCTCGCCGTCGACGGCGCGTTAAAAAAACCTGGTGTGCACAGGCCCTTAGTCCCATGGAACAGGGGGCGAGCCTATCCTATCCTAGGGTAGCATCCATTTTATGAAAGGACAATGACCCAAAAGTCGTACCAAAGTCTCATGCATCAAGATCAAAATATTATAGTAATTATTTTCATAATTTTTTACGACAATATGCGTCGGGATTTGATTTTTGAACAGGGAATTTAATTTAAAGTAAAAATGTGTTGATATTGTTTTATTCCCTTTACATGACTTTCCGTTTCAAATGCTATGAATAATATAACCTAGAATTTTGAAAGTGTCATGATCATGTCTTTCAAAAAACATGTAAAAAAATAATACTTTGCCGATTCTACATTAATTAAAAATATCTAGAATAAAATATAATAGAATTTTTATTTAAACGATTATAATTTTTTTTGAGAGCAATAGCGGCTGTTCATGTACGACATGTCAAACCAAATAAAGTACGTAGGTTTTGGGTTATTTCGATTTTTTTTTTAAATCTTGGAAACCCGGGTTTTGTTTACAAAAATAACTTTTGTAGGAGTTAATGTGATAAGTGTAGTCTGTAAAAAACAAAGTTTGAGTTTGATGCAGCATGGTACGGTATTCCATACATCCATGGGCATTGTCCTTTCCATTAAAGAAACAAAACGATGTTACACCAAGTGTCGACCATTACCCATAATAATGATCTGGGAGTAATCGATGTTATATCAACAATGTTAAGATCCTCTTCTGTAAGAAGAATCTTATAAAACAGATGAGAAATATGATGATGATATGTCAACATTCAAAGATCTTAATATTTAATGTTTACTCTTTGGTGAAATGAAACGCCATAGTAATTATCCATTTTGTTCTTGGTCGCGTACTTGTTAACTGAAGGTCGTATCCCTGAAAGGCCTTCGTGGCTTTATGCACGATGTTCTTCCACTTTGTTCGGTTCTCAGATTCTCTCAGGGCAGTCGTAACAAAGAGTCCAGTGGGGTCGGTTACTTGGTCTGACCAGTGCAGCAGTGGTTAGGTGACAGGCCGCGAGGTCTTTTTCCATCTACCTTGCCCATCACCACTAACTTTTCAAGGTTATCTGAGTAAAGTAACCGAGAGTCCTTGGTATCGTGATATCCTGTCGTGAGATCATGGATAGTAGACTATCCACGATCTCGCGACATGATATCAAGTCATCCATACTTCCAATACTAATATCATAAAAAAGACTCTTCAATATTTTTTCGTTTTGTCATGCTTCGATATCAATATCCATCTCTGCGGATTTCCGCTAGTTAATTTAATCTAACCCTGTAGAGTCCTCGTTATCGATTTCGATATCAGCGACCCTTTGTTATTTTTCCTAGCGTGTGCCCTTATATGAGTCGCCAGACCGAATTTAGTTTTAGTTATTACTTAAATACAACGCTAGGATAATACAATCATTTGCCTAACCCTTTCCCAACTATATTATCTATTTGATGTCGGAAAGAAAAGCGGCCAAGTGCGAGTCGGACTCGCCCATGGAGGGTTCCGTTCTATGTATCGTGGGGAACCCCCAAAGTTTATTGTTTTTTTTCAATTTTTGTGTGAATATCTTAATGCGGTTCACAGAATACATCTATTTACCAAGTTTCAACAGTATAGTTCTTATAGTTGCGGAAAAAAGTGGCTGTGACATACGGACGGATAGACAGACACACATGACGAATCCATAAGGGTTCCTTTTTTGCTATTTGGCTACGGAACCCTAAAAATGATGAAAGAAATGGGAATAATAGATTTAGTAGAAAAGATTATGTAGAATAGTAGGTATTCATCATCTGCCTGGCCTTTTCCCAACTATGTTGGGGTCTGCTTTCAGTCCACCGGATGCAGCTGAATAACCGGATTTTACATGGAGCGACTGCCAATCTGACGTCCACAACCCAGTTACTGGGTAATACAAAACCCCTTCGTAAGACTGGTTGTCATACTTTCGGGCTTCTGATGACCGTCGAAGATCTACGAATGACAGCCGGGACCAACGGCTTTACCTTCTCTCTGAGGTACGGAGGGGTCTCGGTATTCACCTATTCATGGAGCAACCGCGGCAAGCGTAGCTTAACCTGATCGATCGACCCGTGCGGCTGTTATTACCTAGCCACGAGCCCCTCCGCTAGGATACTGCAAATTGTTACAAAATCGATATTTCTATTATCACAAAGTTAATCCAGTTAAAGACATTGACGAATCGTTTGTTATCGATTCCCGAAGTTAGACGAAGTAGTTGTTGAATTATTTAATGCTTCTAAGTTAAATTTATCGTAGGCTGACTAGACTTGAGTTCACTTGAGTGACGTTAAGTTGAAGTACATGTATCTACACACTTAGGCGATTAAAAATTAATAGTTTTCTCTTTATATAGGGTCTACCTATTCATACACGACTACGATTAGCTTCATCTTTCTGACTGTCCGACCCCTTGACAGTTCAAAAGTGCCTGTAATTGGTTTATTTGAAATAAATTGAGTTTTATTTTAAATTATGTGCTGAATTCATTGTAACATTTTGCGCGTCGGTATCCCTTACAACGTGTAGGTCATAGGTTCTCAACCTTGTTCAGTGACAGCTATTGCTACGATTATATTTAAACGTGTAATATTATATAGTCGTAAGATAGGATATATTATTTTCTCTAGGTCTTCTACTGCCCCCATGAAAGTCTTAAACGCTCACAAGGGGGCGTTATAGCCCACGATGAAAACCTGTGGTGTAGATTGCTCGAGTTCTATTGCTCCATCTTTGTAAACATCGATCAAAAACGTCTGAAGGTCAATTTTCGTAATTTAAAACGTTCACAATCTAGTCGCAGTCTCATCTCAGTGTCAAAATGTCAAAAACTTGTCAAAAATGTAGGGAAATTAGAGGTATTTTTGACAGATGACAGACTGTGAACGTTCTTAAAATTACGAGAACTGCCCCTCTTGTCTTCATACAACCGACCTTCACCTCACCACTTGATCGTAACCACATAAAGGCCTGTCCGTCTGCCGGAACTTGTCCTCATGTCAACACAGACGGCTGTTCCTGGCTCAGCTGCCAACTTCAACAGCTCAGGGTTGTGAATGCCAATGCGCGATGTTTGTTGTGTTTATGCTAATGTGTTTGTGTGTTTTGTGAGTCATGCTATATAGGGACGTAGGGTAACTTACCTGGCGGAATATCTCATAAATTGAAATGGTTTGTTATATAAAACGATGACTTTCGAGATATTTCGAGATTGCCTGGCTCGATTATGATTCAGACTTCTATTTCAGCTACAAACTTTGAACTTTCATAAATCCAACACGTCATGTACTTGAGTCTCACTAGAAGCAGTGGTCCCAACTTACGAGTGTGTAGGTCGTGGGTTTTATTGAACCCAGGCTTTACTTTGAGCAAATGATTTCATCAGCACTGGTCTCAAAACGATGAAGGAAAACATCGTGAGGAAACCGGCATATCCTAGAACCGAAAATTCGAAGACAGGTGATATCTACGAACCCGCATTAGGACTGCGTGGTAGATTACAGCCCACTCCCTCTCGAAAAGAGGAGGCCTGTATCACAACAGTGAGAACACTATAGGCTGATTATTCTATGCATTTGAGTTAAATAATCAACATAATTGGTGTTTTTTGTTACGCGTTGTTAAGTAAATACACTGACCATTTAACTCGAAATAATTCAACAGGAAAATAATGATGGTCGTTAATTGGAAAGCAGCCATTTTGTGTCACATAAAGACAAAAATAAAATCATTTAACATACCTATAAACCGCTTAATACTTTTTAGCAATCAGACAAATTGTGTCTAGGGGTACAGTTAAGACTTTGACTACACGTCTGACGGAACCGACGGCTCGGATAGACCCCGACGGGCCTGAAAGACCCGACTCTTAAACCTTTAAAACAAATTCGATGTTACACTAAAAAGACAAAACCACAAAACTAGCAAAAGACCAGCTCATTATCATCATCAGCTCATCAGCCTGTAAGACGCTCCGTGGCACTATTGACGCGCATGAACTGCATGCTATGCTGGCTCGCTTCTTTGTCCCAGACAATTACTGCCGCGGCAGAAAGCACAGGCTGTTTGCTGTGCCTCCATGTCGCACAGTTGCACGTGCTAAGTCTCCAGTACCTCGCACTCTGGCCACACTTACTGATCTCGTGAAATCTAATCCAACAAACGATCTGTTTGCGGACGAATGGACGAAGATTTTGTCGGCATGTCAGGAGTACTGTAAGAGGGATTTGTGAATGAAAATCAAAGTCCAAATCGTCTTAATTAAAGAAAGAAATAATAAATTAAACTGCTCACCAAACAACCCAACCCTAAAAAACTGAACTCAACCGAAACATTTCCAAATGTGATAGACGATTGTGACGCCATTTCCTTTAGCAATTACCTATCGCCTGTAATCCAAGTGCTCAGGTAGATTAATAACCCGTGCTGAGATTACGGTGACGAAGGTCTGACGGAACCGACGGCTCGGAAAGACCCCGACGGGCCTGAAAGACCCGACTCTTAAACCGTTAAAACAAATTCGATGTTACACTAAAAGCATTGATTGGTATGATAAGGATGACTCTGTGTTGGTGATTTATGACGAGGGAGTGTTAAACTGTTAATCGGTGGATGAGTTAGGTGAGTTGTTTGAGGTGTTCTTGCCAGTTGCTTATGATTTGTGGCAGAATTTTCAAACCTAACTTACCGTCTATTCAAATTCATGTTCCCAATTGTATGTAGTAATTTCAAGTTAAACACAGATATCACATACATACATCTACACATCATGTTGTATGATGACACACAGTTTCAGTTTAACTTTATTGCAGAGAAAATTCAGTGGATTTCAGAGTGATTAGTACTATTGAAAAAGTTATAAAAATGTTTAAAGTGGTAGCGTTAACTGAACTTTATTGTGTAGGTTTTAAAGTTATTTTTCCAATAACTCATATTTGTTTACATGTTTAGCAAATAAATTGCAAACGCAGTTTAGGTAGGTTACTTCTAACTCGCCTTATAAACACAATTCTAGATACATACATAAAATCAAGCCTTCTCCTCATGGGGGTAGGCAGAAAAATTAAGATAAACATATTGGGGTTTATTTATAAACGATGATTAAAGTAAAGGACGTTTGAACGTCAAAAATGTATGGTTAAACAGTCGCTAATCACTACTTAAAAAGCAACGTTTATGAATAAAAGAGATAGTTGTGACGACGGAATGGCTTTTAATAACGTCTAACAGTTTAAATTTCAGTTGAAAATTCGGGGTGACAGTGAATTTTATCATGCTGAAAAGTCTAAATTTTGATTCCAATGGTGCTGAATCTCAATTTCCTTACGGACCATTTTGGTGTAGCAGTAGATTACCCTTTTAAACCTAAAATAACATTACATTCGAGCTTTTCTAACTTATTTTTCCAATTAAAGTGACCCTACCCGGATGATTCTTAACTTTAAACCCTCATTCATTCCTAAATTGAAACTATTTTTCCTCAATCTAGGTTTACAAAGTTTTAATCTATGTTTAGGAGCTTCTAATTAAACCGTTCAGCACCTGTAGTTAATGGCGGCCATCTAGAATGCTCGTTACGACCACTTGGCGGGAAAACGGTTATTTCGAATTAGACAGATATTTTGATAGTGGCTGATTGATGTTTACCATTGCCTGAATGAGTGCACTACTTTTTTAATGTTTTAAAATGGCTGTGTATTTTGATTAGTTATCTATAGATTATTTATATAGTGTTTATTTATCTCAGGACTGATTTTTCCAGATAACTGTATCGGAGGAATAATTTTGAATTTTTGACAGTTCTTCCATACAAAAACTGCCAGAAGTCAATTTTATTCCACGAATAAAAATATCTGTTTATTGAAAAATCAGCCCACGGTCTACTAATATTTTTTCTAAGTTAGTGGGAGCTTAAAATCTATTTTTTATGCGGTAATCAAATGAAAATAAAGTTTGGGTATTAATTCCCTTCGTATACCGTCGGAACGTGGATCCACGCGAGACTGAATGGTTTTTTACGACATTCCACCGGTGAATTTAAAATTTTTAACTTCATATTCAAATTGGGAGCGACGTATTTTTGGGAATTTTGTAAACATGTATCTAATAAATCAATGACCAGAAATAAATTAATTATGTGATTATAATTTTAATTTATTGCTTCATTTTTAATTCTTGTTACCTATTGCGGTATAGTAACTTTATTCTAGTTACCTACAGAGGCCAGCACATCAAGCTACCCGAAACTGTCAAATCTTCCCAATCAACCTTGAACCTTAATGCTTTAGCGATAAAGTTGAAAATCTATTAAAGAAATTTGACAGATTGTAGAAGCTTGATGGGCTGGCGTCTGTACATCGTCGCCACATATAATTTAATGCTACAACTTATTATAAAACATGAGTCGGTATCTACAACGCCACATGCGAACAACGCGTTATACTGACGTTACGCAAATCCTGCATCTCGCAAGCAGAGTTTACCGCGCAATTAGCATACATACAAAACTTCCCGACTTCAGTCGTTGGCCAATTGCCCGCCAGATACAACACCCGTCGGGTCGGAGGATCTTGCCTTTTCTATGGAGGATGAGTGAACTTTACACCCTGATTCTCATACCTCTATAAGAGTAACTACGGAGTTTGCTTGCCCATTCTTCTCCATACGATACTAGATACCTTTTGCAAGGTGCAACTAAAATCAATTCTATTTTCTAGTAAATTTAGACGTCCAAAAGTGAATTTAAGTGCCTATTTGAAATAAATGATTTGACTTTGACTTTGAATAGCTATTTATAGTGCTATTCTCAGAGTGCCATTCTAGTATAGATATAAATAAATAAGAAACAAAACTATTAAACGTTGAAAAAAACAACACATCTTCCGCAACCTCCTCTCAGTTACAAAGTTACAGCAAAAACCAATTGTGTTGCAATAATTGGTGACAATCTTTCTGTCATAAACATCGCATCGACGTTAACTGGCGTACAAAGCAATTATGGCATTGCCAATCGCTGGCACGGTGCCACGCGAGTCAATGCCAGCCATTGCCAGGCCGCGCCATTGCTCCGAGATGCCGCGGCTGTGTTCTGCCATTCTTCGGGGTTTGGTGTAAAGTGGAAGATGTAGCGAATTGGCATTAATAGCTACTGATAAAGTTTATGTGAAATAGAAATGTTTTAAATTCCAGGTAATACAATTTTATTACAGACATGGATGAATAGTAGAATTTTCTTAAGATAAATGAATTATAATGATATTTTTTCCTAGAACTTATTTCAGGATCCTTTAATAGCCTTGGATGTTAATTTAAATTGTAATATTGTTAAAAAAATTATCAATTAAACTACTTAAAAAGCCAAAACTACTTTATTATGTTTATAATTTTTGTAAGAACACACAAATGATTTATAAAGGAATATATATTTGTAAATAAGAGAGTTCGAGACTGGTTACTGTAATGTATTGTTTAACAGAGTCAATGACCCAACATCAGTGCCAAGCAAATAAACTATGTCTGTCTCTATCCCCAATTTGAGCTGCAAACGAATCTACTCGTATACCTACATTGGCTTGTAGCTCATATCTTTCATTTCTATTTCGACTCGGTGTAAATGTGAAAATCATAAAAAATAGAATATTTTTATGTTGCATAAATTATAGCACATAGCAGGTCTTAAATATAAATAGTCTATTTATTTTGCTTACTGATTTCAGCATGCAAAAAATACCATAAAATAAAACCAGAAACAAAAACACTTCAAATATTACTACTGAAATCATATTTTGTGATCCAAAAACACTTTAATATTAAATTATTATAAATAGTTTACTAGTGAGATCATGACATTATTGTGTTTAGTGTAAATTAAAAAATACCTTGGGATATGATAAGTTAAATATTTGAAACTTCCTACTAATATTATAAACGTAAAAGTTTGGATGGATGGATGGATGGATGTTTGTTACTCTTTCACACAAAAACTATTATCAAGATGTTTCCACGGGATCGAAACTTATGCGGGTGAAACCGCGGGGCGCAGTTAGTTGTTTATAATTTAAAAATTAACTTTATAATGTAAAACACAATATTATAGAGCCGTTTCTTAAGTCTCCGTTTACTTTTTTCATGAAACTCTCTTTAATCTATGGCACACAACAAGATGTCTTAAACACTCTATCGACATTCCATCATCTTCTAACTTGCACCACTAAATCAGTTTAGCAATATTTTATTGTGTTCTTTGTTGAGCTTCGCCGCCGTTCACGTAATAAGTAATAAGTTGTAAAAGGATTACACACAGCCATGCAACTAAGGGCTAAGGTCGTCTGCACCTTATACAGGCTTTATGGACGTTCACTACGGTTTAGGTAATATTGGAAGTTATGGATATTTAGCTCGTCTTGGTTATGGCATGTCGTGTGGTAGTCGTTGGTTAGGGCTGAGAAGGTAACTGCAGGAAATTCTTATCTTAGGGTACAGTATACTTAAATTAAAGCAAATTAAATACGACTTTACGTCTCCTACGCACAACATAAAGACGAACTTTTAGAGCATAAGAAGTGAAAAATCTTTACTTTACAATTTTTACCATTTGGTATGACAACAACATTTTAAGGATTGCAATGAAGCCGATTGAACCGCTCAAATATTATCTTCCACTGATTGATTTCGAGTATTAAATTTTGACGACGAACTAAATCAATTTTCTGCCATTTTCTGCGCCACGAAATCGAATCTTTTGGAATCTCTATATTTTATAAGCTCTCAGTGTTTCAATTATCATTGAGACTATTGGTTAAATTCATTAGTTAAATAAAGCGACCGCTTCGAAGAAAATTGGAATTCAATCAACTCAGAGAAAGATTATCTACTTACATAATATATTTAGAAGATTTGATAAGATCTCCAAATTCAATCATGTTGAGAATCGTAATTCTCCAAATATTCCATTCTCTCTTATTCATATTTTGTGTCAGATAAAGGTATGTAATATAAATCCATGTAAGTGTAAACCTACTTAGAGTACAAGGTAAAGGTAGTATAAATAACAGTATACATACCTACATACCTAAGTGCATTTCAATGTGTCTTATTTGGTAAACAAACATGTCCCAGCTGCTGTCATTTGTAGATCTTTGACGCCCAAAAGTCTGACATCGCATAATTTTTTTTTTCTTTTTTTCACATACATTTGTATCTGTAAATTGAATTGAATTTTGTTTGATTTTTGTGTACTTAACTACATCATATCAGTGTCTTTAACAAACTATTTGGAATATTTTTTATTACGAAGATTGTTTAAAACCTGTCACTCATGTAGGCAATCATATTTTCTTTTATCTTTAAGTCGTATTTCATGTTGTTTTTGATCTAAATGTAATGGATTTCGACACAATGTAAAATTGTTAATAAAAGATAAAGATATATGAACCCAGTCTTACCAAGGGGTATCTTTGACTTTGACTTTGACTCCACTGAAAGCCAACTCCAACATAGTTTGGAAAAAAAAGTTGGTCACCCATCCACGGACCGACCGCGGCAAGCGTAGCTTAACCTGATCGATCGACTCATGCGGCTGTTATTACTTAGCCACGAGCCCCTCGTGCTCTATCTATGCCATATTTGTTTACTAAAAAGGACATGCAAACAAGAACACACTTTACAGCAGGCATAGTACAAATTCGAGTATTACATAGGTACCGCTAATCGAGAATGTTTGTACCTGTAATATTACTCTCACATTACATGGTAAGCTTAATTCGAATCAATCTCAATTAATTTATCTGCTAATTAATAAACACGATCTTGTAATGTCGCTACTTAATTCGCATTACAGTTTAATGTATTTAACTATTACGTGGAATTTAATAGTGGTGTTATTATCCTACCTACGTCCTACTAATATTATAAACGCGAAAGTTTGTTTGGATGTATGGATTTTTGTAACTCTTTCACGTAAAAACTACTGAACGGATTTGGATGAAATTTGGCAAAGAGATAGTTTTATAATCAGGATTTGACGTTTCTTTGTCGCCGAAATGAGACTGCGACTAGATTTTGAACGTTTTAAATTACGGGAATAGGCCTTCAGACAGCGTCAAAAATGTCGGCACGAACAGAGCGATACATTTCCAATATAAGCTGACTTCTCATTCTACGAAAAGACTATACAATGCGAGGTCAGCTAAAACTGGAAATGTATAGCTTGATGTGCCGACGTGTGTACCTACACCTCTCTCTGCCTAACCACTCTTCGGGGAAATACAAGCGTGATGTTTTGTTATGTGTGTTGGTGTTGCGTGTTATGGTGATTATTTTATTATTGCACGTGGTGCTCAAAAGTAATGGTTTCTGATTTAATTTATTTACTTCTGATACTTAGGTATATTAGATAATTGTTATTTACTCATTATTCTTGTATGTGATATATTATACATACCAATTATTGTGTTTATAGTACACTAGCTTCGGTCCGCGGCTTCGCGCGCGTATTACGCAGAGGTGAATCTAGTAAGAGGGGTCGAACCTAGTATAAACTAGTATTACAAAGAGAAAAGGTTGTGATTTTTTGTTTGTTTTGCTACGCTTTCACGCTAAAACGGCTAAACGGATTTTGCTGAAATTTGTCACATGAATAGACCATGATCTATATTAGGATATAGGATACTTTTTATCCCGATATTCCCACGGGATCAAGACTCATGCGGGTGAAACCGTGGGGCTCAGCTTGTATGGACTTATGACGTTTCATAAATGCCCATTTTAAATTTGATTGAAGTTAGGAAACCTTTATCCGCGGTGTAGAAAAGCATTAGAGAGTAAGTATTTAGGGCGGAAACACAAAAAATAAATGTAAATGAAAGCCTTTTATTCTCTTGGGTCGGAGTGACTTGATTGATTTAACCTCGAGATCAAAGGACCCTGCGTAGATGTTGGGATGTCGGATGTACCTTTGAAAAGGAAATGACAGTTTCTTTCTAAAATCCAGAAAAAAAAAACATGAAAGGCGGAACAAAGGACTGTATATAGCAATAGTATTTGCTGTTATCTTTATTGTTCGTTACGAAATCGAAAATGATAATTATACTGTTGATTCCGTATTTATGTTGAGCTAGGAGCGCCCCGCGGTTTTACCCGCATTAGTGTCGATCCCGTGGGAATATCGGGATAAAAAGTATCCTATGTGTTTTTCGGATGGGGGTGTAATTCCTAATGTAGGGCAAAAAAAAAAATCCGTTCAGTAGTTTTTGCGTGAAAGAGTAATAACTCTTTCACGCAAAAACTACTGAACGGATTTTGATAAAACTTTACAGTAGTATAGCTTAGACATTTTTTTTAAAACGTTGCCCTACATTAGCCATAACCATCATCAACCATAACCATCCATCCTCATAAACTTTCGCGTTTATAATAATAATTATGTACATATTAGTAGAATATATCACTTCATTAGCTCACTACCACACCAAACACTATAGTTTTAGACCCTGCTTCACTTTCCGGTTTTCCCGCCAGCACACGACAGCAGCTACCCCGCTTGTGTTAATAAGACAGTGTTTACATATTATGTATTAAATAGATACACTACATCCCTTTCTTATTATATTTTTAGTTGTTCAACTTAAAACACGTAATCAAATATGTTTATTTCAACTATACATTTCTGCGATCCAATTAAATTAAAGCAATATCATCATCTCATCTGCCTAGCCTTTTCCCAACTATGTTGGGGTTGGCTTCCAGTCTAACCAGATTAAAGCAATAATAGTAAGTTAAAACTATTACTAAGATTCTGCGGCTTGCTTTCTAATACTTGAAACTTAAATATAACTATCGACATGTGGGTGTACTATACGTAGGTAAACCCCAGCCTCTCCCTCCAGGGGATTACAGGCAGCGACGATATATTATGTATAGCAGTATGCCTGTATTTCCTGAAGGAAAAGACTTTCCACCTACAAGGAACCATGTTCGTGAACGAGAGCCGTCAGTAGGGACTGGTCAACTCTTTGCCGCCATGGCTTATCTTGATTTAATTTAATATTTGAATTGTTTTTTTTATTTTTTCATTACGGACGCTTTTAGCGTTTTGCATCGTTCTCACGTGCATAATTTTGAACATGAATGATGTAACCAATACTTTGTAACAATATTATTATGATTTAAAAGAGTGTCCATGGAGTTTCTTGCCCGTTCTTCTCCATAGGTACCTACGCTTTGGAATGGGCAACTAGCTTCATCTTTTTGACTGACCGACCTTGACAATTCAAAAGTGCCTGTAATTGGTTTATCTATACTTATAATAAATCTGTAGAAGTGAAAATTCTGTACATTGAAAATATCCAAAAAATAAATGGCAGGGGGTGTTACTTGACCGACACCGAACCCAAAAATGTGATTAAAAAAATTTTTGTCTGTCTGTCTGTTTGTTCAGGCATCACGCAAAAACTACCGGTTCGATTACGATGAAACTTGGTATAATTATTCTTTAATATCCTGGGCACCACACTGGGTACTTATTATCCCGGAAAAGTATATACAATAAAAAACAAACTTAATTTTGCGGTTCGATCCCTATACCCGATTACCACTGTCTGTACTGTACCAACCGCAAATACTAAGTTTTTCGTAGGTTGGGTCACCCGCAGTGGAGTTCATTTTTATTCCTTTTAGTTTTTAGAGTTATTTAGGTTTATTTTTATATGAGTCGTAGGTATAGATTTTAATTTTAAAGTATAGGTAGTATATTTGATAGTGTACGTAGTGACCGTAGGTTATTTTATAATACTGTTAGGTAGGTTTAGTCATTCGTATAGATATTAGTTTTTAGGGATTTTGCTTATTTATTGAGTTTAGATTAGTTATCATCAGAAATAGGTTTATTTAGGTAGGTAGGTATTTAATTTTCTGTTATTGAGTTTTTGTTTTTTTTTTCTGTTTTTTTTTAAATTAGTTAGGTACTTAGGTAAAGATATCATATAGGTACCCTCTTAATCACCACTAATGAGACACAATTGGTTTTCTATTGTAATTAGCCACAAAGGGCCCGCAACATAGATGGCATTCTGGGGAAGCACATACATTTTATCCTGTTAGCACGTTCCTGTGGGATAATTTCCGACATCCACGCGGGCGAAGCCGCGGGCAGAAGCTAGTTTGAAATAAATAGTTTGAGTTTTGAGTTTTTTGAGTTTTGAAGGACCTTGCAGGTGGAAAACACATTGCCATTTACAAGGCACGAATCGCGACTCTAGAGGACTAATAACAGCCGCACGGGTCGATCGATCAGGTTAAGCCTCGCTTGCCGCGGTTGGTCCGTGGATGGGTGACCATCCTTACATACCAAGACCCCTCCGTGCCTCGGAAAGCACGTTAAGCTGTTGGGCTGCCATTCGTAGATCTTTGACAGTCGTTACGGGTCGACAGAAGTGTCAGAAATCTGACAAACAGTCTTACCAAGGGGTATCGTATTACCTACCCAGTAACTGGGTTGTGGAGGTCAGATAGGCAGTTGCTCCATGTAAAATACTGGTATTCAGCTGCATCCGGTTATACTGGAAGCCGACCCCAACATAGCTGGGAAAAGGCTAGGCAGATGATGAATCCCGACTCCAGGGATGCCACTAAAAACTGTTCTATCATATCTTCTAAACTCATCACAACAAAACATTTAGCCAGAGTTAAAGATCAGAGGTCAATGTCACTCCATTAAAACGTCACAGAATATTTATGTCGCCAATAACGATGTCTTATTTCGTACTTTTTCAACCAATTTGGGGGAAAACGACACCCTAACGAGCTAGTATAAATTATTTATTATATGGAAGTTTTATGGTATGGGGGACATTGGTTTTATTGGACTGAAGATGATAGTTTACTGGACTTTGGAAAGTTATTGGGAGGCGTCTTTTATTGTTTTTTGTTAGTTATTTGCTCGGTTGAACAGTCTTTTGAACTAGTTTCCTGTGGTCTAAAGTTAACGCTACGATGAACGGTTAAAAGGGACATAACAAAAAAATTGGTGAATTTTTGGTGAAAAATTAAGTATATTCTAACAATCTGTCTCTATAATCAGAGGGGCAATTCTCGTAATTTTAAGAACGTTCACAGTCTGATCTCAGTCTCAATCTGTCAGCTAACAGAGCAAGTCGCTAGTTATAAAAATAAAATTAATTTAATTCAGATAAAACCCTACATAAAAATAAAACCTACATAAATTAAAATGAAATTTCATAATACTGCAACAGAGAAGAATCAATTAATGACACTAATCTTCACACCCTTTAAACGCCAGTTAGAATTCCGAAGAGTAAATAATAGTTATTTTCCATATTCTTTTTTACATAACATTGTGATGATTCTTTGTCATTGATTGCAATATAAAAACTGTATTTATTAAACAAAAGCAAGGAAGTGATCGGCACGTGTACGCGGTGTAAGGTTGCGTTCACATCTACTCACAAACAACCATCTGAAGGCCAATTCTCGTACTCTGCATTCGCGATTTATTTGCCAAAAATGTAAACAAATATGAGTTTATGGAAAAATAACTTTAATTCCTACATAATAAAGTTCAGTTTACGCTACAACTTCAAACATTTTTATAACTTTATCAATAGTACTAGTCACTGAAATAAAATAATGTTGATATTTGTTTAACTTGAAATAACATACATTTGAATAGACTGTAATTAAAAACGTACAAAATCTGGTTGCAACCTCATCTCAGCGACAATCAATATCAAAAACTTGTCAAACATGTAGGGAAATTAGAGGAATTTTAAAATTACGAGAATTGCCTCCCAGTTCGCAAATTAAAATTACGGGTGGTTTCTGAATCACGATCTGATGCTTGAAATTAGAGTATGACTGAACTTAAGTTCTCAACATCCAATTCTTAATTCAGAAACCGCGTGTTTGTGTTCAGTTCTGTCATTGTTTATTATCAAGAAGGCTTAGCTGCGTCTAATGAAAGTGTAGGTAGTCGCTATTTTGCTCGAGCCTGAACCGAGACGTATGGCATAGTAAATTGTTATGGTACCATGTAAATTTCATCAAACAATCCATTCTGTTAAATCAATCTTTGCATTTAGACAAGTTGGCTCATAGATACCCTTCGTTTATACGAGTCCGCGTATCACTGGTCAGTTTCCCTCAGTCGTAAAGTTACTAACTGTGGCCCACGACTTCGTCTGCGATGAAATGTTTCCTATGCCCTTCTCCAGGTGATGGTCTACCCATCTGCCAAATTTCATCCAAATCCGTTCAACCGTTTTACCGTGAAAACGTAACAAACAACGTACCTTTGCATTATTTTATAATATTAGTAAGGATTAAAAAAAATCTTGTTACATTAATCCCAGGGCAGCAGAGCTAAAAATACTCGTACTTCGCATAAGTAGTCAAAAAAAATTAAGAAAAACAATCCTTTTTACGAATTTTAAATTCGCGATGTGCATTTGTGTTCGATGAATGTGCTCGCACCTTAACACTGCAGTCTTCCTAAGTCGCAGTAACACGTATTACCATAACCAATGGTGTACATTATGCAAATATGTAATAGGTACCTTATGTAAGTGCTAATAATATACAATATTCAATGAATATTAATGACATTTGTTTTTTTTACAGATTGGCTGTGAATCAACTTAGTTTATACTGTAAGTACCTTCAAGTATTTATGTTAATTTTATTTGTTATGAGAAGATGTTGGATACAGGTGTGGGAAGAAATCAGAACAAAATGGAGGTTGAATAAACGCGTATCGCGGAAATAGTTTTGATTAATCATTGTAAAATAAAAACTTAACTATTACCTATGCATCATAATAATATGTTCATTGAAGTTGATGTTATATTATGGCTTGTTTTAAATAGGAAGTCCTTTATAATAATAGTTGAGCAAGTTCTGGGTTACCTATTGTTAATTTCTACTTTTGCTTGATACATTAAATTCTGGAAATACATAAGAGCACGCCGAAAAACGTAGGATAAGAAATAAATGACCTACGTTTGATGATCAATGAAATACACCCTAATTGCGTAACACACGATATTGCTAATCCTTTGCTTCATACGTTCGAAAAATAGACACATTTTTCGAACGTTCGAAACATGTGTCTACTCAACAATGTAAATAACGCAATGAATGCTGTTGAACTGTGAAAATGAAAGCCATTGCTACTGATAGTATTTTACACAATTAACCCGCTAATCACACAATCAACACAGTTTTTTCCAATATTCTTATTTTACGGAACTGCTACGAAATAATCTTTAAAAAAAAAACACATTCCTTTAAGGAAATAAACAAAAACCTTGTTTTAAATCCTTGTATTCACAATATCGATGTATGTATATACATATAAATACGCATAATATATTATGTGAACATCTAATTAGACAATGTACGGCCTTACAGAGCGACATTGACAATCTGTCATTCATATTATGTCATAATTCGTAGAGGCCACACATTGTTGCCATACAAAAAAATATATTTGCATTTTTTTGTGGGCTGTTAACACCTCGTTTGTTTTCATTTATTTGGATTCTGTTTTTAAATTAGCTTGCGTTAGAGTGTTGTTAAAGTTTAAACAAGGAATGTTTTGATAAGTTTTCTTCGGGTATTTTTATGTTTAATTATTTTCGACGACGGAGTTTTCAGCTGGAGTCATCGGAGAAATGTAAATTTTACGCGATTCAAAATCAAAAGTCGTTTCTTCGAACTAGACTGAGAATCAGCACTTATTGGCGTTAAAATTACTTAAGACAGTCCCCAAAAAAGCCAGCCCTGCACCACTTCCTAGTGCTTTAACTGGGAAGGAGAAGTGGCGCAACCAACTCCTCAGCAGCACAGCTGTCTGTAAGTTAGAAGAAGTTACATAACATAACTGGCCTATATGGTCCCACTGCATATGCAAGTATTTACAAAAAAAAAAAATGTATGTAAGTAGTTTATCAGCCATCTTGTTACCATAACACAAGCATTAGGTTGCTTAGCTTGGGACTAGATGGCGCTGTGTGAAATGTCCAAGGAGATTATTATTATTATTATTACTGCTGGGACACAGTCACACAGGCCTCCTCTTTTCGAGAAGGAGTGGCCTATAATCTATCTCGCGGGCTCAGTGTGGGTTGGTAGATGTCATATTTAGAAGAACTTGATTCTATACAACAGTATGCAAAGATTTATTTACCATTACGAAACATCATCATCAGTCTGCCTAGCCTTTTCCCAACTAAGTATTGGGTCGGCTTCCAGTCTAACCAGATGCAGCTGAATATCAGTATTTTACATGAAGTGACTATCTGACCTCCATAACCCAGTTACTGGGTAATACGATACCCCTTGGAAAGACTGGTTGTCAGACTTTGGGCTTCAGATGACCCGTAGCGACTGCCAAAGATCTGCCTTCCGAGACACGGAGGGTTCTCGATATGTAAAGATGGTCACCCGTGCACGGACCAACCGTGACAAGCGTAGCTTAACCTGATGGATCGACCCGTGCGTCTTTTATTTTAAATTAAATTATTTGTCATATTATGTCAGCACACGCCAATATATCAATAAAACATTGATTTAAAGAAAATGAGGAAAGTATGTACGAAAAATAATTTAACTGCAACGATAACATACCACAAGTGTAGCCATCGGGAACCTTTTAAAGACGCATTACATTATAAACATAGCTGTAAAGGTCAATTTACTCGTAACTCTTTACTTAATGAAACTTATGGCTGATCCCTATAATGTACGGACCGTTGTTGGTTAAAATTAAGACGCTTGTATCTTAACCAATAATGAAGCAAAGACCTCATAGCTTTGCATAATAGAGCCTCCCATATGGACGTAGATATCACAGGTCAAATTAGGTTACGTATATTTATATGCACAGTTTGGCAATAAAAATAGCTACCATTGGTAAGCAAAACGATTCGTCTTTGTTTAAAGGAACCGAGCGTTAGTAACACATCCTGTTAGTAATTTTGCCTATAATACCAGCTTATTACTGTCTGGGAGCAGTAGCAGTTTTTTTTTTTTTTGTTTTCGTTGGGAAACCTTCGAAAGGCACCCGACCTCCGGGGAGAGGGGTCGGGGAGTGTGGGATTTTTACCTCACTAAAACCACCCCGGTGATCACCATCCGCACATAGGGGTGGTCCCGGTTACTCTTAAAAGACCAACTCCGGAACCACCCTTGCGCAACGCCTATAAGGCACATCCCTGGGGAGACTGTAAAGGGGCCTCCCCCAAGCCTCGCTATGCACGGCAGCACGTGATTATTGTGCCGGGAGCAGTAGTGGCCTAGTGGTAACGGCCGCGAGTTACGAGTTGTAGGTCGTAGGTTCGAATCCAGCGCTTTACTTTATGTAAATTATTTCATTACCACTGCTCTCAAAACGGTGAAGGAAAACATCGTGAGGAAACTGGCATGTGTATTCCTCGATAAAGGCAGAATGTAAGGTACTCCTCGATGCCTTAACAAACTAATCAAATGTGACAAGCAATTAATCCGTCAGAGAACATCGTGGCAGTGACAGACATCGTTATGGTCATAGAATTTGCAATTTCCTTCAACATGACCATTATTAGCCATCTTCACGGTTGAGGTGCGTTTACACAGTTGGAAATATGCTAGGCACATTGATTGTAACTATTGTAAGCATGGGGTATGTGAGTTACAATCAATGTGCCTAGCATATTTCCAACTGTGTTGGGGTCGGCTTCCAGCCTAACCGGATGCAGCTGAACACCATTATTTTACATGGAGCGACTACCTATCTGAACGACTTTAACATGATACTTGTATTCTAATTTTATTGTATTGAATTGGAAGGGTGAGGGTACATGCCGAGATCCCGCCATGCCTCGGAAAACACGTTAAGGTGGATGCTCCAAGGTAGCCCGCGAAATTCAAATTTTCTTACGTTTTTTGCAATTTACTGGTCAGTACTAAATTGTACGTTGATTAAAATATGATTCGCGGCCGTAACAACTATGTATTTACAGAATTATAATCATTAAAGTCATCAACACAACTCTCTAAGATCAAGTAATCCTACTGAATGAATATTTCATGAAATCTTGACATTTTAGGATTATGCTAACTTAACAAGTTGTATTACTGATTCTAATGATTATAATTCTGTAAATACCTATTTGGATTAGCAATTTGCTTCAAAATGATTCAGATTCCGATTTATTTATTTATTTATTTAAACTTTTCGCACAAAAAGGTACAAAGGCGGACTTAACGCCTTAGGCATTCTCTACCAGTCAACCAAGGGTGGTGAAGAGATTAGATGGCAGGTGCTTTGGTTGAGAGGGACAATAATAATTTGATCATGTGTAACGTAATTAGGGTGCTTTATAAGGGTCTAAACGCAGGGTTAGGTAGGTACATAATATGGCAATTTTTCATGAGCGTGTCATATTGTGTAGCGGCATTGAGCAGATAGATTGAAGAATAGAACATTAATATTCTGTTCTTGACATAACAAGGTGCGCTAACAATATGACAATGACATTAAAAGCTTGTGTATGGGGATCCTCGCTTGCTTTATGTATTTTCCAAGTATTATGTACATGTGACGACACGGTTGGCGCAGTGGCTGATCGATCGACTGATGCGCTGCGTGTCGTGGGTTCGATTCCCGCACGGAACAAATATTTGTATTGCCTACAGGTAGTTGTTCCGGGTTTGGCTGTTTGTGTATGTGAGTTTAAATGTTTGTAAACGCACTCACGATACAGGAGTAATTCCTAGTGTGGGGCAACGCTTTTATTTTTTTAATGCTTAATACCTACTATATTGTATAGTGTGATGAAATGAATTACACAAACTAAAGCGCCTGACCGGGTTGGAACCCAGGACTGCTCTCAAAACGGTGAAGGAAAACATTGTGAGGAAACCGACAGGTCCTAGAACCAAAAAATTCGTAGACATGTGACGTCTGACCAACCCGCACTGGGCGCGCGTGGTGGTCCCAGTCCCTCACACAGAGAGGAGGCCTGTGTCCCGTGGGAACGTTAAAGGTCGAATATGTATATTAGTACCTATAGAGTGCATTTCTTGCGTGCATAGAAACTTTCGTACGTATAGTTTTTATCATATTTGTTGGTATATTGGCGTGGCTAGCTGACATATTGCAAGTAATTTAATTTTATGTTATGTGCCTTGTAATGTTAATTACTTAACGCCTAGTTTTGTATAGTATCAAGTATTTTATAACTGAACAGACAGCTGTGCTGCTGGGGAGTTTGTTGCGCCACTTCTTCTTCCCAGCGATAGCACTAGGAAGTGGTGAAGGGCGGGCGTTTTTGGGGGACTGTCTTTTGTAATTTTGACGTTCGAAAAGTGCTGATTCTCAGCCTAATTTTAATAAATGACTTTTGATTTTGATTTCATTGTGAGAAAAAGGACGATCACCATAGGTCTTTCTCGTTCTTCTATCCAGTGTACACACCCTAACAAATATTCCTCAGCTAACCAAGTTAATATAATGCATGACAAGGATGAGGGTCGCCCGGTGCGAAGATGAGCCGCTAACCTTAACACAGATCCTACCGGTCGCCGTATCGCCGCATCTGCATGCAAATCGCCCATTGATTTGTGTGTAGTTATGTCTGTTAGTGTAATGTCAGTAATTGGTGGTCGGGAATAAGTAGTTGTGTTTATTGTGGTGTTATTTGACGTAATAATTATGAGATTAAACGAACTTACCTGTAAGTGAAGTTCTATCTCAACTGTCTCTCTCAAATCTCACCTCACTTACCAAATACACTTTTTGCGACTTTTTCGTCTTTGCATGGAATACTATTTTACACAGATTTAAAGTTGAATAGGCTAATTTGGTCACCGTAAAAAACATTTTTAGTGCTAAAACCTACTTAATTACACAAAAAAAAACTATTTTTAGTTGCGGAGGCGCAGTGACAGCGCCGTGCACAAAAACCGTAATGAATTGACAGGTTCGTTCGGAAATACGAAGGGAGCTTTTTATTTTGGATGGGAGCTTTAAATATTGTGGTGACGCCGGAGCACAAGTTGTAGACTACACTGTTAAACCGTCTCGGACAAGGAGAGAGTATAATGGCATATGTTGGCATATACAACATCTCCCAAAATAAACGCATACCACCAAACACCCCAGTTATCCCTCCCGATCGACTTCGGTCACGGTGGCCAAACTCAACGGAGATTAGCCAGGTACGCAGGAGATATTATAGTGCCCAAGTGTGTGTGCGTAAACACAGGTGCACTCTCTGTTCCTTTACTCTCATAGTCCGATGGGACGGCAATCCGACACTCGCGGGGAGAGATCAGACGCAGGACCAACCGCTTTACGTGCTTTCCGAGGAACGGGGGTATTAAACCGCCAACTTCCAAACTCCAGGCTGTTACTAAGAAATTCCTAATTAAAACCCAATAACACTTTGTCCGACCTGGGAATCGAACCCAGGACCCCGCGTTTAGCAGTCGCGCTTGCAACCACGAGACCAACGGAGCAGTGAAACCATATAATAATAATAATAATATCCCTGGACATTTCACACAGCGCCATCTAGTCCCAAGCTAAGCAACCTAATGCTTGTGTTATGATAACAAGATGGCTGATAAACTACTTATATATTTTTTTTTTTTTTGTAAATACATACATATTATAGATAGAAAAACACCCAGACTCGGAACAAATACATGTAGGACTTACAAATATTTGTTCTGTGCGGGAATCGAACCCGCGACACGCAGCGCAGCAGTCCGATCGCTCAGCCACTGCGCTAACCGTGTTGTCAAAGTTATAATCATACCTATAATGTTCCCATACTGCTAGGACACAGCCTCCTCTCCGAATTTTTGGTTCTAAGACATGTCAGTTTCCTCACTATGTGTTCCTTCACCGCATAGTTGAGAGCAGTAGTTATAAAATAATTTACACAAAGTACTTAAAGTTCGAGTAACAAGTAAGTCAGTTGTATACGTTGTATATCGACAGTTGTATCAAGTATCGATTTTATAATAGTTCTTCAGGCATTAGTATTAGGACGTCTGGATTATAATTATTTAATACGATACTTCTTGTATTTTTTTGTATATCTTGTACATATTTATAAAAGTATCCAATATTTGAGCTGGGAAGACTATTATTTTAATTTATCTTTATTTCAGACATACGTCCATACATTTTTACAAAGAAAGCGTTAGTAGGGTTGTTAATAGAACACACAAAAAAAATAAAAAATAAAAAAAAACAAGAGCATAATAAAATAAAAAAAGGTGTTAGTAATTTGTTAGTAAACAAAACAAGTTACACACTACGTTTATTTCCTATTTCTGTGCAGGTGTACACTTGCCCAGTATACCGTAAAAGGACTGTCTATTTTGCACGCGACTATGCGTTACTTTCATCATTTAGTAAAAAGCTGTTATTTTTACGTTCCAAACCTTCGATTTACAAACAGACACTTCAATTTTATTTATTTGTATGTATGTATCATCATCATCAGCTTACAGTCCACTGCTGGACATAGGCCTCTCCTATTGCACGCAATTTAACTCGATTTTCGATAACTACCAGCCATCCTGCGAAGATCTTCGCTCCACCTAGCCTGAGGGCGTCCCACCTTACGTTTACCGATTCGCGGTCTCCACTCAAGAACACGTCTGCCGTAATGGTCAACTACGGCTAATATGTATTTATATATGTATAGATAGATACAGACAGATGTCCCATCGGTAAAGGTCACATCTGAGTTGACCTCTGAGATGTCATTGAACTTTCCGTCATTTTGATGTGACCTCAAATCTTCTGTTGGTCGGTGTCATCTATTTTTAATGAAACTAGATTTGTTTGACCATTTATCTTTATGGAATGTTTTTGCGGTTTTTGTGATCCTGTAGGTTATAACGAATAGAATAGAATAGAATATTTATTTGCTTAAAAACATGGTATAAAAAGATGATGATGATTACTAGTGCAATTAATGTTGTAATTAATGAACAAAGTGGTTTTAAATGTCGTTGTTTTTGCAAAGTAATTACGTTAAATAAAAATCTTCATAAAGTGATTTAATAATAATAATATCCCTGGACATTTCACACAGCGCCATCTAGTCCCAAGCTAAGCAACCTAATGCTTGTGTTATGGTAACAAGATGGCTGATAAACTACATATATACATTTTTTTTTTTTGTAAATACATACATATTATAGATAGAAAAACATTTAACTATATTTTATATAGATATGACTACTTCAAGTAGGTATGATGCCTACAATAAAATAATGTCTGAAAGGAATTTATTTGCAAGAATTGTAGTAGGTACATTACACATGGTTGAGTTGAGTTTTTTTTTTATCAGTTTCTTAAGCAATTCGCTAAAACTAGCATGCAAAATGATTGATTACATGAGATAAATAAATGAAGCTAATAAAATTGGTACACAAATCAGTCAAGTATTTGTCAAATTATAATAGTAATATGTTAGTGTGAATATTTAAATATAATGTGTGAATGTGATTATTTATTAATTAATTCTTATTTCTACATTAATTTTATTATTTTGATTATTTATTTTAATTTGATTTCATTTAATTCGATTTATTCTGTTTCTGTTTAATTTGATTTGTATTAATTTTATGTAATTTGAATTTTATCTGATTTTATTTGATTTTATGTTATACGTGTACTATGAATGGGTGTTATTTACCTGAAATAAATTAATTTATTTTTATATTATTATTATTTAAAGTCTAAATACTCATTTACAGAATAGCATATTTCTTTAAAAGCCATTTTAATAACGTTCTTTTAAACGAAATAATAATATGTATATAAAATGGAGGGAAAATAAATAAAAGGGCGTCAAAAAATACGTCAGCGTCGCTAAGAACAGGAAAAGTGCCCAAAGTGTTTCATTTCTGTGTTAAGCTGTGTTCAAAGTTATCAAGTCCGTAGAAAATTTATTCTTAAAAGCTTACCGGATAATCTATAACAGCCATTAACCAATAATCAGGCTAAAAGCCATTTTAACCTTTAACCTTTATCACAGGCCATTTACGTAAAGTCATTAAAAAAAAGTAAAGTCAGTAAATCTGCACCATGTTTATAAATAAACGTTATTATTATTACCATGTAGCGTATTCAGCCTATAATGTTCCCACTGCTGGGACACAGGCCTCCTCTCGGTGAGAGGGAGTGGGCTGTAACCCACGCGGGCCCAGTGCGGGTTGGTGGATGTCACATGTGTTTGAATTTTTGTTCTAGGACATTGTTTACTTGCGATGTTTTCCTTTACCGTTAAGAGAGCAGTGGTGATGAAATAATGTACAACTTGTAAGTCGCGATCGTATATAATAGGCTATAATTCAGGCCTTCATACAAAGGCCTAAGTCATCTACAGACAATACCTACCTTATCTTCCTAAATTCTACCATTTCTACGAAGATGCTGTCGAAGGTATAATTTTTCTACCCTTGTCAGCCCTCCATCACACAAAAATAGATTGAATGCGTTCATGACGTCATCGGAATCAAACGTCATAACGTTCATGAGATAATGGTTATAAACGAGCGAACATCGGAAACTCTCCTATCTGATTCCTGAAGTAATTTGGGAGTAAGCGAAAATAAACCTTAGTACAAGGTCGTAAAGTTGAAATGACGATGCGCTACTGTAGCGGTCAGTGCGTAATGGATACTCATTTATTTTTCAGGAAATTGAACCCTATTTCTCATTACGTAAAAGTGTTATTGATGTAGCATGAATACGGAAGGTGTGCTCTGTACAGTCTACTCAACAAAAACGGGTGCGTTTTTTTTTAAAATCACGAATAGATTATATTTATTTTTATTTATATGAAGATCTTCCTCATATAAATAAAAATAAATATTTATTTTTATTTATATGAAGATCTTCTTCATATAAATAAAAATAAATATAATCTATCACTAATGTATCTTGAGGTCGTGTGCTAAGATCACGTAGATATGTCACGGACAATTAATTCCATCGTTAATTAGTATTTACTTTGATCAAACAGATCCTCGTATTATGCAACGGCGTATTAATTACATGATTGAAACTGGTTATATTTTATGGCTTTGCGTATTGTGTAGCCTACTTTGGACATTAATGTGCAGTGATTCGTTTACATATTGGCTAACAAAGATGGTATGTATCGCTTTGTAGAATCGGAATGTATGTATGATTTAGTTCTCGGTTTCACAACCTAGTATCTACGTTATAAACGCACTTATGGCATTGTAAATAATGTTCATGTTTAGGTTTTTGCAACAGAACTGTTTTTGGTTTGGGTCTGGAATGCACAAAAGCATTGTTATTTTAGTTTTTTTTTTTCATCGTAACAACGGTAGTACAGGTACTTACTTACCTAGTGTAGATAGTGTCTCACGAACTAAATGTGTCTTAAACTAATGTCACGCAGTTGTCTTAGCTTCATCATCATTATCGGCCTTCTTTCCTAACTATGTTGGGGTCGGCTTCCAGTGTAACCGGATGCAGCTGAATACCGGTGTTTCACATAAAGCGACTGCCTATCTTACATTTATTATTTTTAAAGGTTTTTTAGGGTTCAGTACCTCGAAAGGAAAAAACGGAACCCTTATAGGATCACTTTGTTGTCCGTCCGTCCATCTGTTTGTCTGTCAAGACCCTTTTTCTCAGGAACGCGTGGAGGTATCAAGCTGGAATTTAAATCAAATACTCAAGTCTACTGACCCTTGGAGCTGTCAAACTGAAAACGGAACACGGAAAAAATCAAACTTCTAAGCCAACGCAATCAAAAGATACAGCCGTTTATGCCGCAAATTTCCGCAAATTTTCGACACTCATAAGGGAATCAAAACTTACAGGGTACTCCCGTGAACTCAGAATCTTGAAATTTGGTACGAAGTAACATCTTATAGCACAAATAAAGGAAAAGTTGCGAAAACTGTAAATTTTTAGTTACATCATATAACACAAATATTAAAAAAAAAAACGACCCCGAAATACCATAACTATGACTCGATTGTCGTGATGGTTGAACTGTTACATATATACCTACAGGTTTGTACGGAACCCACGGTGCACGAGCCCAACACGCACTTGGCCGGTTTTTTAAAATTATGATGTCACTGTTTATGAAGAGAAAATAAGTTATAAGAATTTGACTTCTTTTAAATCCTGATCAGTTTCACAAAAGAGTAACTTTGTTTTTGTGATGTTTTTGTTTATATTTAGTTTTGTTCGTTTATTATTATACAATAAAAAATACAACATGAATATAGATAATATGTCGCAAAATTCAAAACTAAGATCAGTTAAAATATCCTTGAATTCACACGGAACTAATACAGACAATTATTCTTATTTCCGGATCTCACGAAGATACATACTATTAATAACTTAATAGGTACATCATATACCATCAAACGATCGACCTTATAAAAAGATCGCCCATCTATCCGTTGAATGGTGCATACGGAAGCAAGCGCTGGTATTAACCCGAAGTTCCGGAATCAAAATTAATTTTAAAATAAACTTTATCTTTTAAACGGTAGAGTTGCAATTGCGTTGGAGTTTTGAACAGCTTAATGAGTTTTTTTTTTTTATTTGAGCTGTATCTCGTATTGTTTGTTTAATTAAAATGTCGGGGAATTCGAGTGTTTTACAAGATTTTTACAGTAATAGGTTTATTGTTAGAAGTATTCAACGTTTCATTTAGATTTCCGCCAAAAGACAATGCCCAAAAGTCGTACCAAAAAGTCTCATGCATCAAGATCAAAATATTATAGTAATTATTTTCATAATTTTTTAAGACATTTCGCGTTGGGGATTTGATTTTTGAACAGGGAATTTAATTTAAACTAAAAAAATGTTAATATTGTTTTATTCCCTTTACATGAAGTTCCGTTTCAACCGATATGATTAATATAATCTTGAATTTTGAAAGTGTCATGATCACGTCTTTCAAAAAACATTTAAAAAAATTATACTTTGCCGATTCTACATTAATTAAAAATAACTAGGATAGAATAGAATTTTTATTTATACCTATTAATATATTTTTTTTAGAGCAATAATGGCGGTTCGTGTATGACATGTCAAACAAAATAAAGTAGGTACCTAGTTTTTAGGTTATTTTTTTTCGAAACCCTGGTTTTGTTTACCAAAACACTTTTTTAGTAGTTATTATGATAAGTTTAGTCTATAAAAAACATAGTTTGACTTTTATGCTGCATGGTACAGGATTCCATACATCCATCAGCATCGTCCTTTAATATGGCATCACACGGCGCGGTACCATTTTCCTGAAAAGTTTGTCTCGTCTCTCTTCAGATTTACTATTTTATTTGCTACATTTGGAAATAACAAATGCAGTAAGTACTGACTACAGGTCAAAAGTTTATATCATAGCAAAGACCAGAAAATAGATGTCACTATCAAATAACAGAAATCCCTCCTCACCCTTGAAATTAAGGAGGTGTATTATTTTAAAGCATTTTATTGATACTCTTCAAGACAAAACAACGAAAATGTAGAACTTAATTATAAAATACAGCCCTGAGGGGTAATTCTCGTAATTTTAAGAACGTTCACAGTCTGATCTCAGTCTCAATCTGTCAAAAATACGTCGAATGTCCCTACATTTTGACATTTGTTTGTCGCCGAGATGAGACTGCGACTAGATTTTGAACGTTTTAAATTACGGGAATACGGGCCCTGATCAAAAAGAACATACGATCCTGCATAAATTAGCAAACTCTAACAATAACACATCACGCCATTCCGTATTCCCTGCAGAACAGAGTAGTGTACCTACACTAGGGTCACCCAAATTTCGCCAGTATGTGTAAGTCCTATGTAAGGGCGCGTTCACATATACATTGGAGATAAAAAGCTGGTGGAGGCAAAGCTTCACAGTTTGGCTCACCGGCGAAGTGTCGCCTGTCTGTCCGTCTTCTACAGACTGTACTTCGGGGAGTGTGCTCAAGAGCTACATGAGCTCATCCCGACTTCACCTTTCTACCATCGAGAGTCCAGACGCACTGCGGGATACCACCCCTATTTGGTTAATATACCATATATACGCACTAAGCGCTTCTCGTCATCTTTTCTGATGCGCACAGCTAAGGAGTGGAATCGTCTGCCTGCGTCTGCATTCCCGAGTTCATACAACCCGAATCTCTTCAAGGCGAGAGTGAATAGGCTTCTTCTGGGCAAGCTCGTTCCACCGTAGATCTCATCCCTGCCTCTGGGCTGGATTGAGGTCAAGAGTGAGCCCATTGTAAATTTAAAAAAAAAAAAAAAAACGTACGTTTTTACAGGATCCTTTTTAACGGATCCGTCGCTACTGGAGATAGTATTAACACAGCATTTATAGGATCCTTTTTAACGGATCGGTCGCTACTGGAGATAGTATTCACACAGGACTCAAGAAAAATAACAAAACAGAAAAATAGGTAAATTGGTAAATTATTTAAATAATCCCATATTTTTATTAACAAAATCCGCAACTCATTCAAAAACTAATTTCACAAACGATTTAAAGTTCAACGCTCCCATATAATACGAGTATGTGCTATTAACTAACAATAATAACAAATATATGAACTTTTATATCTCGTCCAGACAGGTCTGACTACTGAGGTTACAGACCTATCAATATCTCGTGTTTACAAAAAAGAAACAAGGATATCGACATAATAATAGTTGGGGAGAAAATAAAAAGGTAAATGAGGCCTAGGTAAATCCCAAGAGGTAAAGAACTATAATTATTGAGCAAAGGTCTCGGTCACTTGAATATGATTCTAGATTTTGTTCTTCAAATGTCAATAATTTATTACGCTTTTTTTAAAGAAACATTTTTAAGTAGATATCTATTTCTACTTTGTATGTTATGTACAGTTTCATGTGTAGCCGTACGTACAGACGCCAGCAGGTCAAGCTACCAGAAACTGTCAAATTTTCCCAATCAACCTTGAACCTTAATGCTTTAGAGATAAAGTTGAAAATCTATTAAAGAAATTTGACAGATTGCAGTAGCTTGATGTGCTGGCGTCTGTACATACAATGTCTAAGTTTTATTTACACTTGTTCCCTTGTGAAAAATAACTAAGTCACGTGTTTACATGATAATTTACGCAAATCCTTTCATCAGCATCATAGTCAGCCTATACTCTTCCCATTGTTGGGCACAGGCCTCCTTCTGTAAGAGAGGAGGCCGTAATCCACCACGCGGGCCCAGTGCGGGTTGGAAGATAGCACATGTCTTCGAATTTTAGGTTCTATTACTTGCTGGTTTCCTCACGAGGTTTTCCTTCACCGTTTTGAGAGCAGTGGTGATGAAATAAATTACACAACGTAAAGCGCCTGTCTGGATTGAAGCCAGTCGCGGCCCGTACAACTTGGCCACCACTACGTCACAAAGTAAGGCTAAACAGATGGGTAGCGGGATCGTCCGAAAGGGTTACCGCTGCCCTGGAACATAAAGGGCTAAGGAAGGAACACGGGTGGGTTTTAGTCAGTAAGTCTGACACTCCTTTCTGCTCCACCCAGAGCGGGAGGGGTCATTTGATGATTTCCCATACTCAAAAAAAAAAAACGGCTAAACAGATCATGCTCTGTTTTTACATATTTTTGTATCCGACTCTCTAGCAGCAGTTGGTAGAAAGGACAACGCAGCATCATGAAGGTTCAGTAGGTTCGTATCTTCGTCATCTTTAATTATTAGCTAGGCTACATTTCCATAACCAGTGGTTCTCATTTCATATTAAATCTCATCGTTTCGTGACAAAGCAGGTGCATGTCGGGATCATTACACGTGTCACGATCGCACATTGTTGGAGAACGCCATTCTGTCGCTAAACAAATGAAATTACCTGTAAATTGACCAATTACTGCACAATTCCAGTTCCAATTATTTTGTAACCGCTACAAAGACCAATTATAAATGGATACTCTTTCCTAAGATACAGACAGGTTTCTCTGCCTAGTTTAGGAAAAGGGAGTCCTATGACCCCTGTTATTGTTGTACTGGTTCTAATTTATAACATTTTAGTCTGTATGACAATTCTATATGCTATGTACAAACTGCTTATAAATAAATTTTTATTATTATTTATTATTATTATTATAATTGAAGTTATAGGGAAACTGTTGGGTAATTTGTACCTGCTGCCTAACAATGAGGGGATAGGAAACTGTTGGGTATGTAGTGTCAGCCAGAGCAGTCGTGGCCCAGTGGTAACGGCCAAGACTTACGAGGTCTACGTCGCAGGTTTGGACCCAGGCAGGCACTTTACTTTGTGTAAATTATTTCATCACCACTGCTCTCAAAACGGTGAAGGAAATCATCGCGAGGAAACCGGCACGTCCTTCAACCAAACATTCGAAGACATGTGCTATCTTCCAACCCGCACTGGACCCGCGTGGTAAATCTCGACCCCCTCTCACAGAGAGGAGGCCTGTGTCCCAGCAGTGGGAACATTATAGACTGATGATGCCGTCAGCCTCCCAAAGAGGTGGCACGCAATGTTTCATGTGCATCTTTATGGGAGGACGTGGGGCCGTACAGTCACGAGCACCAATATGTCAACACTTGGCAACTTTCAACTGCGATTTTTTCGTGAACTATCGAATACATCGTTGAAATACGACACATTACATAAACCTATGGGTTCGAAAATTCTATGTTCGTAACAACACCAAATTTCATTAAAAAATAAAGGAGTAAATCGCTTTTGAATAAAGCCGAGTGTATACATACTTTTGCTCGTGACTGTACTTGGTGATGGGGCCTCCCACACCCACATTTCACCACTTATCTTTAGGTTCCATGTAATAGGAACCTATTGCCATCGACCAGACACAAATCCAGACTCCGGGCTACTCCTGAGAAACTCCAGATAAATAAACTCAACACCACTTTTCCCGACCTGGGAATGGAACCCAAGACCTAATACTCAGCAAAAGCGCTTGCGACCACTACACGGTACACCAACCAATTTAAGTTAGAGTCCAATTGTGCAGCCATTTTGTATTTGCTCTAAAATATGAACTACTGTTAGTTAAAAACTAGTAAACAAAAATCATAATTACTACTCTCTGGTACCTTTGGGAAATTCCCAATACATTGCAGTTCGCTTGGCATGTTAATTTTTTGTTTTTGTTGCGGAACATCCGGTTTCATATTTGCCTAGTAATATGTCGTGTGGACGAATTTACAAGTGCACTTTCATTAGTACCAGTTTCCGTAATTAGATTAGTCATAATCACGCAGTAGTTAGGGGTGCTAAACACGTAATTTAATGCATAAAAACGTAGGGCAATAAAACATCATACGTCGTCGCTACCTCGAATTCCGAACTATCATTATTTGCACCGCAATTAAAAAAAATATTTTAGTTGTAGTTTATTTTTAGGCACTATAATTGTATGGGAAATTTACCACTCTTGGATAAATGTACACCTTTTGTAAACGTTTTTATTGAATAAATTATTATTATTATCATAACATATATGTGTATGTATTTTATATGTTATTTGATTTAAATGTTCAGTATTTTAGTATTCATGTGTGTGTGTGTGTGTGTGTAATTTTGTCTTTTATTTTATGTAATGTGTAATGTAATGGACTTTGTCTGAAAAATAAATGAATTATTGTTATTATTATAATATTAAAAAAAGATATCGTCATTGTGATAATACATACATACATAAACTCACACCTTACCATGGTGGTAGGCAGAAACTACAGAACGCCACCTGCTACGAACCTTATGGACATACTCCGTGTGCTTCGTTTACTGTCATACATCAGCTATCGATCTATTCTGTAAAAATCTCACCGTGAAAACTTAGGTGAAGTGAGCTTAAAGTCATCATCTGCCTAGCCTTTTCCCAACTATGTTGGGGTCGGCTTCCAGTCTAACCGGATGCAGCTGAATACCAGTATTTTACATGGAGCGACTGCCTATCTAACCTCCACAACCCAGTTACTGGGTAATACGATACCCCTTGGTAAGACTGGTTGTCAGACTTTCGGGCTTCTGACTACCCGTAACGACTGTCAAAGATCCACGAATGACAGCCGGGACCAACGGCTTAACATGCTTTCCGAGACACGAGGGGTCTCAGTATGTAAAGATGGTCACCCATCCACAGACCAACCGCGGCAAGCGTAGCTTAACCTGACCGATCGACCTGTGCGGCTGTTATTATTTAGCCACAGTGAGCTGTCAATAATGGCAATCTCTAGCTTCGTGGAATGACAGCTCACTTAAAATAGATGGGCTGGTCATTCAAGCACGCAGGTTGCAAGATCCTGACGTGACCTTTCTGAAGAACATAATTATGTCATTATTTTCAAGCCCAAAATAGCTACGTTCTTCACAAGCGTCCAAAAGTCATTCAATAAAGGGTTGATCGATTTTTTTCGGTTATTAATTCTAAAAACAGACGTCTCTGCGTAGGAAGGAGGTTCTATTCTTTATGGACCCACAAGCTATTTGTGGCTGTATAATAAAGTGTCCATTATAATACCCGTATAAAAAGTATTATAATAAAGAGGTCTTTACTCGTTGAGAGGTCATAAAAATATATTATAACAACACAAAAAAAATGTGGCATGTTATTAATATAAATACATAAAAATACAAATAAATCAATAATAAAGAATGTGAAATTATAAATAGCTTAGGTATTGGCTGCAACTCTAAAATACAACTTTACTTGCATTAAGCATATTTTTATTGTAAATCATATATATTTTACTTGAAGATGTAAATAAACCATTTTTTTTAATAAAAAATGCATTATATATTTTTTTTTAATGATTTATTTACTGTATTCGGTTGCAATGATATACGAATCATTAGTGCAATGTAACAAATAAAATGTAATTAATTAGATTAACAGAATAAAAGGCAAATAGAAAAATAAACAGTGTCCATTGCCTGGTTTCATAAAACGATGATATAACAATAATGCCGGAGGCTACAAGAAAATTTACAACGACTTCATGAGAATTAAATTAATAAATTAAAACTAATAACTGCAATCATCTACAATTAAGATTCTATCTATCTAAGAAACTGCCAAGATAATGATGTTAGAGAATAATTAATTTTGTCTAACAATCTGCCGTCAATAATGAGGCTCCCGTGGTAGAAGTAAATTTAATATGACATTTGAGGCGTCATTATCGAATTTTACGTCACATTTAAATCGTTAGTCTAGTGGTCACAAGCACTACTTTGGGGCATTAGTTCCTGGGTTCGATTACCATCTGGGTAATGGCATAACACACTAACAGTAGGAATGTCTTTCATTTTGACAGTTCAACAACATTCATTGCGTTATTAACGTGTTGAGCAGACAAATTTTTCGAACTTATGAAGCAATGGATTAGCAATTTGCTTCAATATGATTCAGATTCCGATTGTTCGTGTGTTACGCAATTAGGGTGCAGGTCGGCCAAAGAGACCAGACTAACAATGAGACTTATTATTACTAACAATGTATGGACTGTAAATGTCTGAATTAAATCTTTTTTTTTTTTATTGGGTTTTACATCAAGAATTTCTCATCAGCAGCCTGGAGTCTGTCTGTGTGCCCATAATCAGCCTATAATGTGCCCACTGCTGACACACAGGCCTCTTCTCCTCTCTCCTTCTCTTCGAGAGGGAGTGAGCTGTAATACACCACGTGAGCCCAGAGCGGGTTGGTAAATGTCACATGTCTTCGATTTTTCGATTCTAGGATATGCCGGTTTCCTTACGATGTTTTCCTTCACCGTTTTGAGAGTATATACGCGTGAGGAACAGAGTGTAAAGTTCACTCATCCTCCATAGAAAAGGGAGGATCCTCCGACCAGACGGGAGTTGTTTCTGCGTTATTCGCATGTGGCGTTGTAGATACCGCTACAAGAGCAATGGTGTTGAAATTATTTACACAAAGTAAAGCGCCTAACTGGACTCGAGCCCACAACCTACAACTTGTAAGTCAGGCCCGTTACCACAAGGCCACCACTGCTTCTAGGAGCAGTGATTTGTGCCGGCAATAGGCTCGCTCGCTACAACATGGTACTTAAAACATAACTGGCGATGTGTGGGTACTATAGATACACCCCTGCCCAACCCTTCGACAAGGCGTGATGTCATATTATTTCACACTAGGAGACGTCTCCTAAACCAATTATTTTGGAACATAATTGAATTTACGTAGAAGTACCTACAGCCTTTGTTGTATACAACAGGCTGGGACTCAAGGACTTGTAATGTGGAACGACTGAGCAAAATTTGCGCCTCTCTAGTGTCTATACGGCGTTGGATAAATTATTATTTGAATACAAAGACTTCTCATCTAATTGTATACCCTAATAGGCAAAAACAATATATACCGTTTTGAGAGCAGTGGTGATGAAATTATTTACACAAAGTAAAGGGTTCGCACCTGTCTGGTTTCGAACCTACGACCTACTAACACGTTTTGATGGAACATTAAAGATCATTAAGAACATAATGTAACACGCTTTTATTTATTTCTTATCAGGTTTAAATTATTGGAACGAAGTAACTTATCGCGCGTTGCGAAAGGGGGCTAGACGGAAAAAATTAAGACCAAAAGTTGGAACGACCCTTTTTGCTATAGTTGTAAGCCGTCCGGAAAAATATAATTTTATTACAATTCCTTCACTAATTAATCGAAAGGAACTTCGTTCCATCCGGGTGTCCCTTGACACCTCTCAAGTTTTTTTTTAACTTTTTAGTCCGTTTTATTAATAAGTATTAAAAGCTTGTTTTTAGTCTTTTTTTTTTCCTTGTCCATCGAGTTAAAAAGAGACCTCAATATTTGACTTCAGTAGTTCAGTGACATTTCAAAAACCTAATACTCGTAATAACAGTCATAAATAATACAGGTCCAGTTGAAAACCAGCGTCAGGTACTAATTGTCTGGAATTTTTGCTGAACTGGGCCTTTTTGGCGCAGCCGTGAGGCACACTTTCCTGCTAATTTCTTACAACGGACTTTACACTTTTTATATTTTGATCTATATTTTTTGTGTCTATCAGAGGGGCAATTCTCGTAATTTTAAGAACGTTCACAGTCTGATCTCAGTCTCAATCTGTCAAAATAACATCTAATTTCCCTACATTTTGACAAGTTTTTGACATTTGTTTGTCGCCGAGATGAGACTGCGACTAGATTTTTAACGTTTTAAATTACGAGAGTAAATTGTCCTTCTGTATCAGGTGTAATGTGTGTCATTTAGTCTGTGCTAAATAAATGTATTTTCTTTCTCCTTTCTTTCATAATATATTTGTTTCTATTCAAAACAACAAACAATGACACTAATGATGAGGCAATCGACGCAATCACTCCTAACAGAACAATAACACAATCCTATCAATTGTTAACACGATATTTTCCTGCAACTGCTAAACCTGCTGACCTCAACTTAATGGAGGCAATAACCATCGCTCATAACAATATAAAATTAATACATTAAGTCTTATATAACGCTACATTCTGCCCACGACTTTGTTCAGGTGAAATTTTTCATAAAATACAAGGTCGATGGCATGAATTCAGCACAAGATTTTAGACCCCCAGCGTAGAAATTTTTCATCGTATATTAAAAAAAAAACTGTCTTTTCATCAAAATCTACGCGATCTAAATGTACAGAACAGCATTTTTTTTTTTATACCCAAAATCAATGAACAATTTTAACACAAGGGGATTTAGAATCATGTACTGAATCCATGGGAAGAGGCCGTGCGCCGATGTCCCTGCCACCCTGTATATCCTATGACACTTAGCAATACTGTATTTTCCCATTAGGGAAAGAATTTTCGAAATCGGATCAGTAGTTCCGAAGATTACCCCCTACATACAAATTCACAAATTTTACCTCTAATAAAATATTAGTATAAAAGTATAGACTATAGACAGAGCGATTTGCCCCTGCTTTCCACGATTTTACTTGACAAAACATCAAGATGTCTTTATTAGATTTAAATTTAATAGGAATGTATTATACACATAAAGCCATCGGGCCGAAAGGGTTACCGCTGCCCTGGAACATAAAGGGCTAATGAAGGAACACGGGTGGGTTTTAGTCAGTAAGAGTCTGACACTCCCTTCCGCTCCACCCAGAGCGGGAGGGGTCATTTGATGACGTCCCATCCTCAAAAAAAAAAAAAAAGCAATCGTGCCGAAAGGTTCTAGAGTAGCGACCGCATACCGAAAGTCGTAGCGTTGGAAGGCCTCCCACAAGATGGACCGAAGACCTTGTGAAGGCCGCAGGAATCCGGGAAGGGAAGGAATGCAGGAAGCACAGAACCGGTCGAAGTGACGGTGCATGGGGGATGCCTATATCCCGCAATGGACGTCATACACGTCATGATACATGAACTTTCCCAAATAAATTCTCTAAATAATGGTGAAAACCACATCACAATCCGTTGTGTGGCTTAGAAGAACAACGCAGACATACAGACAGCGACGTTAACATAAAATATGTATAGATATTGAAACATTAAGTCTTAATTATTATTATAATAACGTGCATAACCTTGACTGACAACACGGTAAGACAATAAAGAACAATGTCAGCTGGTATAAGGCGTTAGGGACCCATTAAGTTCGCCAATTCCAGATAGCAATTCTGTGGCCTAATGTCTTTACAGAAGTTTCCTTGAGGAATAATTTATGAATGTATGTGTGTGTATTTTTAACTTTATCGGAAAGCAGATACCGAGATGTAACTTTGCGATCTTAATACCAAAACTTGCTACGCACAGGTGGATATAGGACTGCTTTGTTGAGGAAAAGTGTTTTTGGTATGGCACCGGCTATTTTTAACCACATTCCTAATTCCATAAAAGAGGAACCAGTAACAACTTTCAAAAAGAAACTAACTGCACTTTTGGTCAATAAATGTCACTACTCCGTATCGGATTTTCTAGCTGAAAAATTTTAGTTGCATCAATGTCTGTATGTTTGTTGATGAATTGCATCAATGTTTGCATGCCAAAATGGTAGAATGTACAAGGATTCTTTCATATTATTGTAACCACCTTATTGTAAATACCTACATTGTGAGCAAATAAATGAATATTCTATTCTATTCTATTCTATGTATATTCAGTACTAGCTCCTGTCCGTTACTTTGTCCACATAAAATTTTGGCTCGTGCTACTACTTCGTACGCGCTTAGCATTTTTTCTGACTTTTGTTTTCCTTTTGCTCGGCTCCTAAGGGTTGTAGCTTGATGTCCAATAGCCTATAGCCTTCCTAAAGAATTGGGCTATCAAATGCAAAAAGAATTTTTCAAATCCGACTGGTAGTTCCGGAGATTACCCCCTACATACAAACAAACAAATACCTCTTTATAATTTTATTAGTATAGAAATATAGATTAGTATAGATGTATTTATTTATCTATTATACCGCATATATATTATAAATATATGGAGAGTCGTCCAGGGGCTGCAGTCTCGACATTCATAGCGATCGCTTTACGACCGAATTCGGTCGCCAACTCCCGGATTGACAGGTATATGTACGGAGTGACAGGATGTCTTTGCGACCGAATTCGGTCGTAAAGCGATCGCTATGAATGTCGAGACTGCAGGGGCTGGGAGCCGACCTCAACATAGTTGGGAAAAGGCTAGGCAGATGATGATATATATATTTATGTATCTATTATTGCTCTCAAAACGGTGAAGCAAAACCTCTCGAGGAAGCCGGCATGTCCTAGAACCAAAAATTCGAAGACATGTGACATCTACCAAGCACTGGGTCCGCGTGGTGGATTACGGCCCACTCCCTCTCACTGAGAGGAGGCCTGTGTCCCAGCAGTGGGAACATTATACGCTGATTATGTGTTATGTGAAATAAATAAGAATCACTACGTAATACGCTCAATTGCTTATCCTTGTTCTTAATTATCCAAAGTTAATTAAATTTATGTGCTTCATCTATTGTCACGGTATCATGAAAATTTACTAGTCGTTCACCAAATTAATAATTTAATTAATCTACAATCGGAACGGGATGTATTTCTTGACTATTATTAAATGAAGTAATTGAAATAAATATTTTGGATTTACATTTCTTAATTATTAATGTAAATAAATACCATTTCGCTGTATAATTTTGAGATGTCATGTACAAAGTCGAGATTTAGTTTAGACTAGCTGCGCCCGTGACTTCGTTCGCATGGATTTCGAAAAACATTATTGTGTGTCTTTTCCTAGTACCTACCTATATTTTCTCCTTATATAACATCATCTCTGCCAGTGACAGTCCCGTCAATATCGGTCCAGCCATTTCGGAGAACAGTCGGAACAAACAGACAGCCAGACACTCAAACTATGTTACTTTGTTATAAGTACCGTTATATTACAAACAAATGCTTTAATTTTATTTATTTGTATAGATTAAGTTAATTTTTTTTTAAATTAAGTTTGATACAGAGAGGGACATAGAGATAACTAAACTACAAATTGAAACGATCTATTGTGTCCAAAGCATTCTAAGGTGTTAAAAAATAATAATAAATAAATAAATATCCCTGGACATTTCACACAGCGCCATCTAGTCTCAAGCTAAGCAACCTAATGCTTGTGTTATGGTAACAAGATGGCTGATAAACTACTTATATACATTTTTTTTTTTGTAAATACATACATATTATAGATAGAAAAACACCCAGACTCCGAACAAATACATGTAGGTCATACTAATATTTGTTCCGTGCGGGGATCGAACCCGCGACACGCAGCGCAGCAGTCAATCGCTTAACCAATGCGCCAACCGTGCCGTCGAAAATGCTTCGTCCAAAGCTTTAACCACTCATCATCATCTACATTGCCTTTTCCCAACTATGGTGTAGTCGGCTTCCAGTCTATCCGGACGCAGCAACACGTACATACCCCTTCGTCGGGCTTCTAACTACCCGTAACGACTGACAAAAATCTGCGACTGACAGCCGGGACCGGCGGATTAACGTGCTTTCCGAAGCACAGACCTTCACCCGTCCACGAACCGTCCGCGCCAAGCGTAGCTTAACCTTCGATAAACCTGTGCGGCTATTTAGCCACATCTTTTTAAATAAGGTCAGGTACACACGCAGTCCATCCTACAAGACCACACTTCATTTGATTTTTCGCTCACATAGTTGTGGCGGCAGTAAAATAACAATTAACTAATTAATTCTTAGATAACCAAGTACTTAGTGATGTGGTTAGCCTTGATAGTCGTAGGCTGCTGCATACAGATCAGTAGGGCCGGAGGAACGCGCGTGCGCATTGTGTAGGGCTGACATAAGAATGTTAGATTGGAATTTGATTTGTTGATGGACTTTGTTTTATTCATAGATTTTTTTAAGTCTATGGTCCACTCAGTGATTTTTAAAGTAAACATGTATTTTGCCTCATATCTTTTGCAATGAGTAGTTACTTTACGGTCGTGACGACCATTACCGTGTATGTACAGACGCCAGCACATCAAGCAACTACAATCTGTCAAATTTCTTTAATAGATTTTCAACTTTATCGCTAAAGCATTAAGGTTCAAGGTTGATTGGGAAAATTTGATAGTTTCGGTTAGCTTGACCTGCTGGCGTCTGTACATTAGAGAATAAATGGTGTATTTATAAACGATGACTTCAGTTATGTGAAGTTCAAACGTCAAAAATGTATGGTAACTTACAACTCATTAAAGTCGCGGCTGTTACCAGGGCTACCACTGCTCTACCGTACCTCTGGACCGCTGGACCATTAGATTGCCTTGCCAACCCTATAACCACCGTCGCACACGCACCGACAGAATCCCTATAAGGAAGCAAGGACTCGACACATATGGACAGAACAATTTGTCTGACTTTTTGTCTGTTATTACATTTTGTCATTTAAATTCGTACCCCGCACGGGCCTGTGTGTTGGAGAGAGAGGCTCCAGAGAGGAGGCCTGTGTCCCAGCTGTGGAAACATTATAAAAAAGACCTCCAAACCGAATTTCGGCCATGGCGACAAATCTCAGCGGAGATCAGCCTTCGGCGTGGGAGATATTATAGTGTACAGTCACGAGCAAAAGTATGTATACACTCGGCTTTATTCAAAAGCGATTTACTCCTTTGTTATTCAATGACATTTTATGTTGTTACGAACATAGCATTTTCGAACCCATAGGTTTATGTAATGTGTCGCATTTCAACGTTGCATTCGTTATTTCACGAAAAAATCGCAATTGAAAGTTGCCAAGTGTGGACATAGTGGTGCTCGTGACTGTACAAGTGTGTGCGCAGACACAGGTGCATTCTCTCTACCCTCACTTTCATTGTCCGATGGGACGGCAATTCGACACGACCGGAGAGAGATCAGAAACATTATAAGCTGATTATGTATGTATGTTATGTAATGTTACGTATTACCCAGTAACTGGGTTGTGGAGGACAGATAGGCAGTCGCTCCATGTAAAATACTGGTATTCAGCTGCATCCGGTTAAACTGGAAGCCGACCCCAATACAGTTGGGAAAAGACTAGGCAGATGATGATGATACCACATAATAGTGTTCAATTCAATTATTTTTGAGATTATTAAAATCAAATTTGTTAGTAGATATATATATACACGTATTGAGTACAAAGGTACTCCTTATTTCTTAAGAGATTTCTTCCAGCAGACCAGCGAAAGGAGAAAAGAAAAAATTAAAACTTTTTAACAAAAAAAATAAACCGCCGAAATAACTGAAAAGCAAAAAAATCGTCATCTGCATCTGAAAAGCAAAACATAATAAACCTTTTTTATTTAACCTTAATAACTAAGTTCTTAAACTAATAATGCGCAATCTATAAAATAGGTCCTCGCGAGCCTCTTAGAAACAAATTCAAAGACAGATTTCGGAAATCTGTCATTTTGTCTGTTCTATCTGTCATTTTGTCTGTTCTATCTGTCATTTTGTCTATTCTATCTGTCATTTTGTCTGTTCTTCTATTCACAAAACCCGTTTCTATGGTGGTCATGCTACGCGTGCTGGTGCACTTTCTCTTCCTTCACTCTCATTGTCCGATGGGATGGCAATCTGACACGACCGGTGAGAGTCCAAAATTTACTTTGGGTTCTCTCCGCTCGTGTCTAAGTAACCATTTTTTTTTCTGACGTCTTAAACATATCTAATGATGAATCCCTGTTTAAATGCCTCGTTGGTATAGCTGTCGCAAGGACAACTGCCGAACATGAGGTCCGAGGATCGCCTCCTATTTCTTAGGACTTTAACATAACTGGCTAAATGTAAAAAATATTGACGGCACGGTTGGCGCAGTGGTTAAGCGATTGACTGCTGCGCTGCGTGTCGCGGGTTCGATTCCCGCACGGAACAAATATTTGTATGACCTACATGTATTTGTTCCGAGTCTGGGTGTTTTTCTATCTATAATATGTATGTATTTACAAAAAAAAATGTATATAAGTAGTTTATCAGCCATCTTGTTACCATAACACAAGCATTAGGTTGCTTAGCTTGGGACTAGATGGCACTGTGTGAAATGTCCAGGGATATTATTATTATTATTATTATAAATGTGGGTGTCAGCCTAACCTAGCCTTCGAGGAATTACAGGCGTGATGTTCTGTTATAACAAATTCTTACTTCTTAGGTTCCTAAGTTCTAATTAAGACCTTCGTGCTCCGATAACAATATCGCGACACACTGGGCCATGCTCTAATTCAAACATTAAAGACAATGACACTATAAACGAACACCTAACAACATTTATGCAAGCTGCCCTTGCGCAGTTTTCACAACTGTCCGCTTGGGAGCGCACGCGCCGCTGCGCTGCGCAAATATCAGTCGCGAAGGTTCGTTGGGTAACATCCGACTTTATGTGTGCCTTTGACAAATATTTAATATTTAGTTGACGGCCAGTGCTACATTGCATCAAACAGATGAAAATTCTTTGTAAATAACTTTTTCTACGGTTATATAACCACTGTGTAACATTATAGCACCACCACCACCACCATAGAAGATGAGATGTTGTTCGAAGATGTATTTCGAACAACAGCCTTGTTTCCAAATAGATAATAAGTTTACTAACATAGGTATAAGTTATCTTTTTTTTTTGTCTACTAACCCATATGGATGCTGCTTATCCGAATTAGTTTTTTTTTTTTTAATTATTTGTACTTTCAATTAGGGATATTTATTGTTAAGGAAATTCAAAAGGTTAAAGAAAAAATTAAAGAGCAGTGGTACCTCAATGGTATCGACCCCTACTCATGAGTTTTAGGTCGTGACTTCGAACCCAGACAGGCACTCTTGTGTATTTAATTTCATCACCACTGCTCTCAAAACGATGAAGGAAAACGTCGTGAGGTAACCGGAATATCCGAGATCTAAAAAATTCGAAGACCATGTTACATCCACCAACCCGTACTGGGCCCGCGTTGTGGATTACGGCCCACTCCCTCGCACAGAGAGCAGGCCTGTGTCCCAGCAGTAGGAACATTATAGGCTGGTAATGCTAAGCAAATTCATATCCTACATCAATTTGCTGTGTAATTTTCGATCAATAATAGTACTAGATTAAGGATCAGGAACAAAAATCTGTCGCTCAAGTGGCCACGTTTGCACACACGTAAACATGTACATTTCTTAGAAAAAAGTTTAATAATATTAACAACTTCAGTTTATTATAAACCTTAATGCTTAAATATAAAGTTTAATTACCATTGCAAAATATATTTAAAATGTCGCTTGAAAACAAAATTATTCTATTTTTAAATTTTCAGTCATTTATTCTAAAATGAAACTTAAAGTCTAAGTAATAAGGTTAAAAACATACTAATTTGAAATAAGACCACAAAAGTATTTGTGGTCTTATTTTTCGGGCCGTTTTTGAAGCGCTTATCGGGAATCTAGTACTATTATTGATCGAAGTGTGTAAAAGCCATTTCATACTGTGCTGGCGTCTGTGCATGTGATCGGGCTCGTGTACCTACCAAAACATTTCACTCTTGTTTCAGCGTGGCTCACTGATTCAGATGAACATTTAGATGCAAAACAGCACGAATCCAATCTGTCGGGTCAATGGATACCGTAGCACTTTGATTTTTCATAGATTTTTTTTTATTGAAATATTGGTTTGACATTTTCTGGAAAGGAGATGCAATTAAGTTTAGGTGTTCTTTGCGAGTAAGGATTTGTCGCTACTTCTAAAACTATACAGGATATATCAGAAAGGTGTGGTCATATTTAAGAGTGTGGTAGGTACTGACCTTCAAAGTAAACAGCTTTTTCCATTGGACCAACAACGTAATCGCGAAAATATTATCAGCTGTCCTATACAAAACTTCAATACCTACTCGTCCCAAATGTATGGGACAGCTGATTATTTTTGTTGATCACATGGAGAAAGTTGTTCAGTTTTATGGTATCTAATCAGCAGTGCAATTTTGTAACCATCTCACCGTGAAAGCTTAGGTGAAGTGAGCGTGGAGTGAGCTGTCATTTCAACTAATGTTAGGGATTGACACAAGTGACAGCTCACTCTAAGCTCACTTCACCTAACTTTTCACGGTGAGATTTTTACAGAATCGATCGGCATCAGCCCATAATGTTCCCACCGTTGGGACACAGGCCTCCTGTCTGTGAGAAGGCGAAAATCCTGTACGCAATTTACTTATTCAAAGAGTTTTATAATCCAAATACTCATACGTAAATATAATAATGATATAAAACTATAAACTTTTATGAGAACCGCAGCAAACAGCAAAAGTATTAAATCGGATTGCGCAAATCCCAAACCAAAAACAGCTCAACATTTCCACGCGACGAAACTAAGAATACGACAAAAATGCAAATGGCCGCTCTAACAATAACACGTTAACATGAAAAACAAGGCAAAGACAACCAAATATTATTACGTAAGGAAAAAAAAGCAGCCAAGTGCGAGTCGCACACGAAAGGTTCTGTACCAAACCGTATAGTATATTACACGACATTAAAAAAAAATATACTTCAGTAAAAAAACGCGTTTAACCGTATAGTTTGGAAGCGCCCCCGATTGGACCCGAATCCACGAACCTCCGCTGGCTCGGTACCAGGTTCCATTGGACCCAAGAATGACGTATGTCGACACCCTCAATTGATTATGTAAATATTTATTACACTACCCGTCAAATCTTATGAATGTGCGTTAATTAAGAGAGGTGAATAAGTTGCAGTACACACACACTCTGTAAAAATGTCAACAGTCTACTATTATATGGTCCAAAAGATAGACGGACGGACGGACAAGGAAGCCTTAAAATATGCTCCCGTTGGCAGCCTGGGTACGAAATACGAAAAGCGAACCGCAGACGATTTCACCTCCAAAGTCTACGTCAATACGAAAATAATCTTTATTGTTTCCATGATACCTCTGATTTCTGAAATCTCTTTTCACTCGGCGGCCATTGTTGGCGCCTTTTTATAGATACGACTATTCACATCCCAGCAAGGATTCCTCCAGTCCTTTTGTTTTCCGATTCAATGGCGATGTTTTTTTTTTCACCGTCGTGTTTTTTTTCTCTTTTCTATCGGACATGATTCGGTGTTCCATTCGGAATTTCAAATTTGGAGTGCAGCGTTCCGATAGATTTGAATTCTACATTTTTTGCATTAGGCTTACGTAACTAGGTACCTACGTGAACTTTCATCCAAAGTTGGTGTTTGTTAAAAGTTACGCTGGTGGGTTGTAGATCCGGTCGCCTGGACCATATTTACGTAATAATCTCTCGGGTATCACGTAGCTAATCATACATCGCTCGTAAATTCTCAGTGTCTACCTAATTGATTATTGTCTATGGCTATCAAATAACAGACGTGTGATAGTTGAGCCCATCCATTAAAACGTTATGGGTAGACCTCTAAATAGTTATCAAAGCCAGCTGTCATGTTAACTGAATCAGCACCCCACTAATCTTAATCTGAATCATTTTGAAGGATACTGCTAATTCATTGCTCCATATATTCGAAAAATTTGTGTGCTCAGTAACGTAAATCACACAATGAATGTTGTAAAACGGTCAAAATGAAAGCGATTGCTACTAATAGTGTGTTACGCAATTACCCCGCAGTTCTGAGAAACGTAAAATCAGTGGTAGGTACTGTCACTCTCATAGAAATGTACTTTCCTATATCTATGGTCACTCTATACCTAAGCCATTATTATAAAGAAAAAAGATTCTATTTTTGGTATTTTATTACGCTTTCACGCTAAATCGGCTAAACGGATTTGGATGAAATTCAGCACATGGATAGACCATGACCTGGAGAAGGGCATAGGATACTTTTCATCCTGGATCACAGACGAAGTCGCGGACAACAGCTATTTCTATAATATTCTGGAGTAGGTGGCATAAGGACTTGTGTATAAATGTTTCTACCTACCATTAATTATACAGTGAGTAATTAATGCCTCTGTTTTTTATAACAGAAAAAAAATTCATTTTTCAAATGTAAACATACCCATTCAAATACACGTTTGGGCGAAATATTTTAGACCACAAAATTCGTTACCGCAATTTAAAATTCATATTTACACCCCCGACTAACCATATAACAATTGACGTTGCAAATTGCTCGTGAAATTTCAATTTTATGAATTCATGCCGAGCTTTGGCAAACGGCCAACCGCTATTGTTTTCTTTTAAAATTAAAACTAATTCACGTTCCACCTCGCGCGGGAAAAATAAAAGCATGGCGGCACTAATTCAACGTTAAATATGGAACCTAAAAAGACCGCGAAAACTAGGACGGTAGATGTATTCCAGTAAAACGGGGCTGCTCTTAAAAATTGCATCAGTTACTGAATTTCAGCGAACGCAGCGCGGCGTTGACAAGGAAACTTTTAAATTTGAAATTCCATTCGCGTCGTGTTGCGACTGAAAATAACTCATCAAAGAAGAGTTGCAGAATGGAAAAACTTAATCACACCAGCTCGCGAGCTTTATTTTTGATACTGGCAATGTTGAAATTAAAAAGTGTGGGCCAGTACCTAACGTATCTAAATTTAGAACGTGCATTTTCGTTCGATTGCAGTTTTATTTGAAAATTGTTCCCAAATGGGGTTTTCAACACAGTAATACTTTTGTTTTTTTTTCAACTTTCATTGGTCTAGCTTCAACCGGTACTAATGAAAGTACACTTGTAAATTCGTCCACATGACATAATATATTACTAGGCAAATACAAACCGGATGTTCCGCAACAAAAACAAAAAAATAACATGCACCAAAGCACCTGCCATCTAATCTCTTCACTACCTTGTACCTTTTTGTGCGAAAAGTTTAAATAGGTAAATAAATAAATAAACATTCCAAGCGAACTGCAATGTATTGGAAATTTTCCAAAGGTACCAGAGAGAAGTAATTATTATTTTTGTTTACTAGTTTATAACTAATAGTAGTTCATAGTTTAGAGCAAATACAAAATGGCTGCACAATTGGACTCTAACTTAAATTGGTTGGTGTAGTGGTCGCAAGCGCTTCTGCTGAGCATTAGGTCCTGGGTTCGATTTCCAAGTCGGGCAAAGTGTTAGTGCTTTTCCATCTGGAATTTCTCAGTAGCAGCCTGGAGTCTGGGTTTGTCCACGGTTGGTGGCAATAGGCTCATCCCCTATTCCATGAGACTTAAACATAACTGGCGAAATGTGGGTATATACTATAGGTACAGACGCCAGCCGGTCAAACTACCCGAAACTGTCAAATTTTCTCAATCAACCTTGAACCTTAATGCTTTAGCGATAAAGTTGAAAATCTATTAAAGAAATTTGACAGATTGTAGTAGCTTGATGTGCTGGCGTCTGTACACTTCTGCTTAACCCTTCGGAGATTACAGGAGTGATGTTATGCTATGTGTTTGTTTAAAACTAATCGTAGTGTTATTAATTAATTATTCTAACTAAAGCAATGGAAAGATAATAGAGAGAGACAGAGAGAGAGAAAGTCGCATGAACGGGTTATAACGCTTTTTCGTTATGTGACGATTTCTACCAGTGTACACCTACCGCAACACACGTTAAAGAACTTCGTTCCAAAAAAACATAAAAACCAATAACAAAACTGAATTAAAATCCAAAACCTTTTCCATTCCCGATAGTCTGGCGTTTAACCACAGCCTCGTCCGCAAAGATGTGGCTACAGATAGAGCACGCTAGCCTAGAAAAGAAATAGAACTTTGATTTCGAACTGCGATTTCTTATTCGTGTTAATGTTTTAAAACACTGGAAAGAAATAAAGGTTACTTACAGGATTATTTGATATCTGTTTATTTATTAAAATTGCAGTGATAAGAACTCCTCCTAACAAGTTACTACGCTATGTATATTATAAATTAAAGTCGCTTTTCGTGTCTGTCTTTGTGATTGCATTATTCTTTACGTTTTACTTCACATAAACCTACATGGGCACTTAAACGACAGAAGCTAGGAGCACGGTTCTAATTGTTCGTTTCCTATGGAGATCCAACAAACTCCACGGTGTCTCTTTTTCTAAACTGCGCAACTGATTTTGATACGGTTTTCACCATTATTTAAAGAATTTATTCTGTCAGGTTTATGTGTATTATACATTTATATTAAACTTACATATTATAGCAAAAAACTATCAATATAAAGTGGAAAAAACCGTGCGAAGCAGGAGCGGGTCACTAGCCTTGCTACCTAAATAAAAAAAAAGAATACGGCAACTATTCCAATTTTAAAAATAAAAACGTCATTATAATTTCCCGGTAAAATGGCGTGTTGCCGTGTCGCGGCCAGTTCCATTTGAATACATTCAAATTAAGGATTTTATAACTGGCATACACAACACTAGAATGGAAATGCGATATTTCTATTTTCGTATTGATGCAACGTTGCGAGAAATGGAACTGTAAAATTGTAATGCCCATTTTCTTTATGTTTCGCTGTTAAAGTTTATACGAGTGACAATTTTACACTGTTGCATTGTCGAAATGTTTTATTTTCTGCACGGAGCTTTTAACGGGTTATTTTCCGAGTACCATAATAATTTAGTTTTTATGTTGTTTGTTATTTTTCCATGATTCTATGTTTCTACTTTTATATTCGCGTTACCTTTGTGCTTTCTGAGTTTATCTTGGACATCACTAACATCGGAGCAGGAAAGAAAACATCTTGAGGAAACCTGGCCTTTTATGTTAATAAATTACATAATCAGCACATAATTTTCCCACTATTGCGGTACAGGCCTACTCTCGGTGAGAGAGAGTGGGCCGTAATCCACCACGCGGGCCCATTGCGGGTTGGTAGCTGTCACATGTCTTCAATTTTTTTAGTTCTAGGCCATGCCGGTTTCCTCACGATGTTTTCTTTCACCGTTTTGAGAGCAGTAGTGATGAAATAATTTACACAAAGTAAAGCGGTCGAACCTCCGACCTGCCGTGAGTCGCGGCCGTAACCACTGCTCTATTATACGGGTTGGCGATTTCAGACTTATTTATTTATTTATTACTTTTAAGAAGGCTTACAGACTAATTACAAATAATAGGTAATAACAACACATTATCAAGTTGCTAATAACAAGCCTCCACAGTTATATAATATATCGATTACTTAAAGCTGAACAATTAAAGCACATTGTGTGCATAGGTAAGTAAGTTAGGTTAGTTTTATTTATTTATTTATTTATTTATTTATTTATATATACTTTATTGTACACCACTAAAATACAAAGCATAAAAAAAATACATGAAACTACATAATATACAATTATTATTAATTATTTTTTATTATTTATTTAAGTATTTATATTGCTACATATATGAGTTTAAGAACCACTAGCTGGCGCATCATTCACAAAAAAAATGATTTGGCTGAGAGCGTCCTTGCTGTACTTATCTTAGTGCAAAATAAGTCAATATCATGTTCAGAAGATAAGATTATCTAGCTTAATATAATGTAATTCTGAAATCACTAACCCGTCTTGAGCAAGCATGGGTGATCAATGCTCGTACCGACTCTGTATGAGTAGAGGCATTTGCTCAACAGTGGGACAATGATATGCTGGTTTTATTATTTATCTACTAGATACCTCTGTTTGGCTCACATAACACACGTCTAGGAGAAGTGGCTGACTAATAAAATTATCAGTTCTCTTATCCAACTTCAGCAAAGTACTCAAACAATGAAGAACGCACTAATTTGTACACAATTGCTCAAAGATACAACTCTAGACGCTCCGAAAATAAACACCAGCTCCATCAAAATAGATGATTCGAGTGTCTTTTTATTTCTTAGCTGGCGTCCAGCCGTAAAGCGCTACCTATCTGACTCTCTAATAATTACTCATGCACTGCCCTGCAGATCTAAATGCTAATTTCCGTAATTAAAAACGTTCAAAATCTAGTAGCAATTTCTTCTCAGCTTAAATTTCAAAATTGTAGGGAAATTAGAGGTATTTTGACAGATTGAGACTGAGACCAGACTGTGAACGTTCTTAAAATTCCGAAAATTGCTTCTTTGGTATCGTCGTGTGACGAGTTTTTGAGCTCTCTAAAATAGGGTTGAGCTACACGATGACTGATGCAAGTATGCCGTCTGTTGGGACAGGTCAACTCAAAGTTGCAATGGCTCTTTCTTTAAAACACCCTTCCAGACATTGTTAGACTCACATAAAATCTTAATAATGTAATGTTTGGACTGTAAAAGAGATCATGACCTCGAAGAGTTTGTTTCTGCATTTCTTCTCAGGGATCAGTCAGCCAGGAAATGCTGGCGCCATCTAGTTTTAAAATAATGACCAACAAAATATAGACGTAGAAAGTGTCGTAAAGGATCTACTGACATAAATAAACCTTTTTAAGTGCTTAAATCACTAGCCAGTCTCAGTTTTCCACCTCATCTATTATTTTTTTATAATAATGATCATCAAAAATTCTCACCGTAATATTGCCACAACTTAAAATATAGCCACAACGTGCATGCCATAAAACATAGCCAACATGGGTTGTATCGAGCAGGTTGGCAACACTGAGATCTGCGTGTAACTGACAACACCCTTGTCACGGCTTAACTCCAACTACAAATAAAGTTATGAACGCAGATTTGGATGCGATTTTAACAAAACACAAACATACTCGTACAGGTCTGAAATTCAATTACAACGTTTGTCGTTGCTATGGCAACAGTTTAGAGCGATTTATTGTGTACTCTCGCGTTTTTCGAATTAATCTGTAGTGTAAAATTGTGGAAAAGATAAATCCTGGGATAATTGAAACTGGGATTTCGGGCTTTCTAGATTTTTTGCCTCTTGTTGTTAAGGTAGGGTTTTTAGTATGGCTTTGTTTTAAATGCGCTCATTTTTTCAACGACCCGCATTATAATTACACACTATCAATCTTAATCTGAAACATTTTGAAGGATATTGCTAATCCATTTCTTCATAATACTTATGTTCGAAAAAATTGTCTGTTCAACCAACTTAAATAACGCAACGGATGTTGTTGAACTGTCAAAATCAAATCCATTGCTACTGATAGTGTATTCCGCAATTACGCCGCAGTTTGTCGCTAAAGTTTTAAGTAAATCTAATGAATATTTAATTAATACCATTCAAAAGTTCTTGAGTTACATAATTATAGATTTGAGATGGGAAACGCGATAGATACGACGTAACTTTTCCGCACCCTAATTGCGTAACACACAATCAATCGGAATCAGAATCATTTTGAAGCAAACTGCTAATCCATTGCTTCATAAGTTCGAAAAATTTGTCTGCTCAACACGTAAATAACGCAATGAATGTTGTTGAACTGTCAAAATGAAACCGATTCCGATTGATCGTGTGTTACGCAATTAGGATGCCGATTCACCATCTCTAGATCGATCGGTAGGTACGAATTCTGTAACATTTTGCTACTGTAACTCATTATTTGACATACCAACCCGCACTGGACCAGCGTGGTGGAAGAGGCCTGTGTCCCAGCAGTGGGATAGGCTTATTATGCTAACTCATTTTTGCCCACTCTTTCGCCTGGTTTCCTTGATAGATAACTTCGAAAAAAAAACAATTCCTAAAAAAAACATAAGTATGCGAGCTGGGGTCCGTCAGGAACGAAGTTCCTAACGTGATACTTGCACGCATACACACTCACTCGTATATAATAGAAAGAGAGAGAGAGAAAGTCGCTAGAAGGGATATAAGGGACATTCAGGATAAGGCGGGAGGTGTCACCACTGTGTGGATCGCTCGGAGGACACAGTGGATCATACGGTGGAGGTCTGCCCAGCTTGAGCGGAGCACGGCGGCGGCGATCTCTCGCGTCCGGCCGTGGTCCAGGCCATGGTACGTAGCGAGAGTGCATTGGAAGCCGTAACCTCCTTCTGCGAACCAGCAATGCTCGCAAAGGAGGAGGTAGAGGCAATCTCTGCGCCTTCACGCCCCTAGTCGCTGCAGGAGACGTCCTGGACGTTGGGAGTCACCAACCGACTCCCGGCCACCGTCGGTGCGGGCTTGCGGGCGGCGAGCAATGGGCAGCTCACCGCCCGGCATGGACAAGGCCCAGGTTGACGGCGCGTTGTGTTCCACGCGCACCTCAAAGAGATGTCAGCATGAACTGACGGGCCCGCTAGAGCCCATGCCTGCCAGGGCCGCGGGTTGTTCGAAAGAGATACCGTGGCCCCTGGCATAGGCAACTGAAGGAATACGGGTGGGTTTTAGTCAGTAAAAGTCTGACACGCCCTTCCGCTCAGCCCAGAGCGGGAGAGGCCATTTGATGATTTCCCACCCAAAAAAAAAAGTTGGGATAAGGGACTAACCACAATTATTCAGCTCTCCATACAAAATCGTTGTTCTCTATGGACAAAAACTGAACAGAGTTGAATGAGCTTTGAACTAATCACACTCATGGTTAGTCCCTAACTCTTTTTCTACCAGTTAACATCTACCATAAGCGGCGTTAAGAGACTTTGTTCCAAAAGTAACGTTTCAAATCCAACAAAAAGAATCCCTGTTCAAATTCAAAATCCGAATTCAAACAGAATCCTCCTTCTTTATTAAAGGCAGGCACAGACATGCGACAGAGCAATTATTGTCAGCGCCCCACTATATATCCTATCCACCCCACCGCCCCACGTCAACCCTTACACCCCAAGAGAGCCAAGTGCCTGAAATTTAATCCGGGAAAAACCCAATCGGTACATCTTGACCCGCAAGTTATTCTCTGTGAAGGGTTAAGAATGTAATACACTGGGAGTGGGGTGCTTCTTTTGTTGTCTATGGAAAATTGCTTTTAATGTCTGTAAATGAAAAGTCGGGATTTGCTACGTAAGTGGTGCTGTGCCGAAAATAGGTTTTCAATAACATTCATTCTTTCTTTCGGAGACTGAGAATATAAGCTGTGTCCAGTGGACGCCTGATCTTTTAAGTATATAAAAAAACACTCAGGGTAGCAGACATTAATATTAAAGCGATCGGCTTAGCACTAAGCATAGGATCAGCTTCGTATAAATGGTCGCTAACAATCGCTTGGTCAAACGTTAGGATGAAATAATCATACTCTCAGTACGCCGACCGCATACCCGCCCGCGGTCAGATGGTAATAGAAATAAATCGGTACCGTATCTAACCCTTCGCCGCCGCAGGTCACTTCGCCCCCCGGGACGTTCCCACCGAAATTGTTACACTTTCCCGCTGCCCTCAATTGAATGTTGATAGGGTTAAAATTGCCTTTAAAAAGTCCTTATATTTTTTTGGGCAAAGATATAAATGTTGAGTGCCTTCTCACGTATTATCAATGGTTATTTTTTTTTGGTATTATGATTTTAGACACAGGATTTCGGCACAATTTCGGTAAGCTTTAGAATTTTGAAAATAGAACGCTTATTTGCAGACCTTTTTTATTACTTTTCAGAGACACGAGAAAACTCTTCATTTTCTTTTATTATGAATATAGCTATTTTTAGTTTGACCCAAAGAGGTTGGCTTCTATAATTTAGGGGGCCAGACTTGGGTTAATAAAGGTCGTGACTTCTAACTGCGCCTTCTAACCTATTGTGGTCAGGCCACTTAAAACAAAATGTTAGGTTCGCTTTGAACCAACTTGTGAGTCACCCGTGTTGAAGCTTATGTAGGTTAGCGTCATAGGCTATGTGGGTATTATTTTACTAACAGGAAGTTTGTTATTAGGTACAATTTTATTTAATAAGTAAGTACCTAATAACCTTTGTTTTGTTTTATCCTATTATTATAAACGCGAAAGTTTGTATGGATGGATGGATGGATGGTTGTTTGTTACTCTGTCACGCAAAAACTTCTGAAAGGATTTGCATGAAATTTGACACACAGATGGTTTATAACCAGAATTAACTTAAAGGATACTTTTTATCCCGATATTCCCACGGGATCGAAGCTTATGCGGGTGAAACCGCGAGGCGCAGTTAGTATGTAAATAATAGTTACTGCCCGCGACTTAGTCCACGCGACAATTGGTTTTTGCTTATTTTTTTTTTCTTCAGGACAACATATAATTGCGTAATAATGCTTAATACTATTACAGATTGATTTTAGAACATTTAGGTAATAACGCAACCAGCACCGTTATTCACATAATATTACAGTAGAAACTTAATTAGGTACAAGCAAACTTCAGCAAACAAAAAACGGTTTTAATGTGATTTACACAACACTTAGTAATAGATGACACAAACTTTTAACAACCGACTTGGAAACTCGTCAATCGAAATGCGTGCGAACAGAAAATAATAACAGAAGAACAGCTGCATAGTGTATAGATAATGTACAGACGCCAGCAGGTCAAGCTACCCGAAACTGTAAAATTTTCCCAATCAACCTTGAACCCTAATGCTATAGCGATAAAGTTGAAAATCTATTAAATAAATTTGACAGGTTGTAGTAGCTTGATGTGCTGGCGTCTGTACAACTGAAGTTAATAAAGAACCTTTTTTTTTTTTTAATTATGGAAATTCGTCTATAAGTATATGACATACAGAACAAAACAATATCTAAAAAAGAAAAAAAATAAAAATGCTTAGCGTTCTATCCGACTTGTCGTCTTTTTGCTCGGCTCTGTAGGGGTTTGCTTGGGGCGTAGGCGCGTATTTACGTGGACTGTCATAATATACCTATAGGGAACTAACCACACTTATTCACCTCTGTTCAGCTTTTGTCCATAGAAAACAATGATTTTGTATGGAATGCGAACGCATCCGTTCAGCTTTACGGATGCGTACTCATCTCCATGCAAAATCGTTGTAACAAAATGCTGTATTCACCTATAATATTGTTTGTTACATTTGGTTCTTCATTTTCTGTTGCTTCCTGTAATTTCTGTAATCTATACGAATGTTGGTTAATCTAAATAAATAAAAATAAAAACAGTAGATGACTACCCTGATCGCGGCTAATAGAAGAAAAAGACATTTTGCGCCGACCCCAATGATAATATAAACTCGTCATTGGCCGACCCCAAATAAATTGGGATAGGGGCAGGAGAATGATGATCACTAGGTATTATAGCATTATGCTTACAAAAGAATGATGATCACTAGGTATTAAAGCATTATGCTTACAGAAGAACGATGATCACTAGGTATTAAAGCATTATGCATACAAAAGAACGATGGTCACTAGGTATTAGAGCATTATGCTTACAAAAGAAATTTGGCACGGAAAATCGACATAGTAAAAGTAAGATTTCATACTTATGTATTACTACGTAGGTACCGTCTATACTTACATAACATAATCGGTACGCTATGAAACAAAGTGAAGTAGAGCGCAAAATAATTCATAACAACTCCAATTCAACGCTACGATAATGCACACAAATATAAAACCAAAATGGATACAAGTGCCCATTTTCTAACATTATTCTAACAACTGTAGTGTAAACTATTTTCTTTTATAACCTCAATTGTGTCGTGAAAATTGATGGCGCGTGAAAAGCGTCGAATAAGATATTTCAAGTTGTAGCTAGTAGCGACATCTACATAAATATGTTTTATGTAATATTCACTGCTCTGAAGTCTGAACAAAAGAATAAAAGTGGCATTATGACATTTCCCGAACTCGTTTTTATTTGTGGTTTCGGTTCGAAATTCAAATGAGACGGAATTTGGAATGGTTTCGGAACGGGGACTTGTGATTGAATTCGAATTTAGAAACTTAATTTAAGGCCAGTGTTCTGTCATGGATGTTGTTTTACAACTAAGGTTTTAGTCGATATCTATCTGAGGGGCAATTCTCGTAATTTTAAGAAGGTTCACGGTCTGGTCTGAGTTACAATCTGTGAAAAATACCTCTAAAATTATCGTCGCTGAGATGAGATTGCGACCAGATTTTGAACGTTTTTAATTACGGCAATTGGCCTACTGCATAAATGTGCCAGATTACCTAAACGGCGAATTAGTTGTTATCTAATCTAGACCTACATTTCCACGTATCCATCACAGCTTCGAGCAAAACTTTCTTCAAAACGCGTGTCTCATGCATAGACCCCCATTATTAATGTCTTCGCCGGCGCGAAAAGGCAAGAAATGAAATATTTTCAAGTAGCAGACGAAGTTCGCAGACAAGGGCTTCAACTTAGTGACGAGAACTTAGACGGTGACGACGGTTCCTCGTCAAACTTGGTCGGGTATAATGTTGCTAATTTTTGCCTAAATTATATTGAGAACGAAAATAATTGGTGCCTTTATGGAAGACTCTTTATCTTGAACTAGCTTCTGCGCGGGACTTTGTCCGCGTGAAAGGAGATGTTTCAAAATGTATGGGGGGCCAGGTCTTTGTACACCATACTAAAAAATGGGGAAACATAATTAAAACAGTTTTCAATCATCCAATTACTAGAAATTGACTTTGTTTGGTAGGAAAGCACAAGAATTTATACTTGAAATTGCAACACACAACCAAAACCCGTCATGGCGGTAAGCTGTCATGTTGATTGAATATTGACGTTTGATATGTTTATTTCTGCAATATTACATTGTCAAATCACTACGTTACCGTACTTTTAGTCTGACAAGATGTGACAGTAGACAGTTCACGATCTATGATCAATGGTCGATTTATGGTATACTGTCATTGTTTTTTAACCACAGAGTACCTAAATTGGCGAGACGCCATATTGAAAGTCGATAAGAATAATTGATAAATATCAAATGATTACAAGAAAAATATGCATTTATGCAATTTATTTGTATTTTTCCCGAATTCCAGGGATTTTTCTCGATTTTTCGAGGTACTGTACATATACTGGGCCTGTTTTGAACATCTCCGTTCTTTTTCGCTTAGCGTACTTTCTGACTTTTTTCTTTTTAATCGGCTCCTAAGGTTCATAGCGTGATGTAACATAACATATAGCCTTCCTAAAAAAATGGGCTATCAAATGCAAAAAGAATATTACAAATCCGACTGGTAGTTCCAGAGATTACCCCATACATACATACAAACAAACAAATTTTACCTCTTTATAATACACTCTTTATAATAATATGTATTAAAGAGAGAAAGTAAAAAAATCTGCTGTTTCTTTGAAAAGTGCAATACCTACTCCATCAAAATGTATGAAGCAGCATTTTTTTCGTCAACCGACAAAAAATTTCAACGCGTTCAGAATCATGTGCATGGTAACAAATACATGTGCTGTATAAACAAAATGTATAGACAAGTCACAACATACATAGCTAAAGAGCATAGTATGAGCATTGTGCATACTATCTATGCATACCATAGATGCATACTTACGCTATAAAAAATAATATTTATCTATGGTTTTTTTAATTTTAATGTCAAAGTTTCGCGCCAACACAATTAATACACCTAATTCAATATTCATTGACTTCACAAGAAAATAGTTATCTCACTCAGGCTGATTTACATTTAAAAACAAACCATGGCACTCGAGGGGTATGTAAAGTAGCGCCGCGCCGGGTTAACACCGTCACTATTTATTAAAGTTACCTCATAAAATGCAAGCGACTACAGCACCGCATTATAGGGTTAACTACGAAGAAAAATATCTTATAAAAGAGGACGGCGTCATAATACTAATAAAAGATTTATGAAGGAACTTAAAAAGATAAAGAATATAAAATTTCTCACCTATTTCGTTTTAATAAAACACGTAAGGAAGTTTATGAAAGGAGTTTCTTCTACATATAAATAAGGTATGTAAAATTAGCACCCTATAGAATTTTAAAAGAAGAACGCACGAAAAAGTCTACACCCACACCACAGATAAAAAATTAACTTGTCACTTTTCCCGCGCAAATGTGTCCCGGTAAGAACTCATAATTATACAATATCATAAAAAAACAGGCAATAAACCGTGGCGGAATCACCGCACGTCCGCTAACATGTCGGAACAGCTCCGGGGAGGTGTAAACAGGCTGAACAGGCAACCGGGGCGACAATGTCGTGTTAAATATTGTACCCGCCGTACGAGGGGACGGCCCGTTTATGGTACACGGAAAATGGCGAGAGAAATAAAATGGCTGTGATAAGTTATGGATTCCTTTACGTAATTTTGTGCTTAATTTTATTTCGTGTGCAAGATATTGGTATGGTAATACGGCAATAGGCTTCAGGATTTTATTTCAGAATATTTTAAATGGAGGTAGCTAGGTATGTACTGAATCATAGACTGAATAATAGTTATCTGGAGTCAAAGTATGTTTTTTTTTAAATGACTATTGATGTGCGCTCACCCCTGCATCGCACGGTTTTTACGACTTATCAAAACATTGAGATTTCTTTATCATATTATTATGTTAGTTTAATATTAATTTATTATACACATCAATCATATGGTCTGAATTAAGGTTTTTTTTATAATCCTTCCGTAATACATTTCCTAAATGATGGTGAAAACCGCATTAAAATCCGTTGTGTAGTTTAGAAGAATAACGCGGTGACACAGACACAAAAAACGACTTGTGTTTATAAATACATTGTATTTTAGACAGATGCAGGTAGGTTCTGCAATAGTTAAGGTGATCTGAAGCACCGAAAAACGGTATCTTCCTAGTTTATTATATTAATACAGCTCAACATTTAACCCTCTGTAGCTTCCTGAAATCCTGATATACGTCCTACGTTATAATATTTATAAACATAAATCATCTTACGATAGAAGCCTTGACTGAAACCCAATATTTTCCGCAAAATAACCGGAATATCTACCTAAAAATAGAAAGAGGTGTTACGTAACACACGCCAAGTATTTTAAAAGACACCAAAACTTCCTAAAATAACAACATTTGGGCAAAATACGGGTTCAAACCGATCACTTTATCAATAAACAGACGCTTTACTTCTAATAATAGATACACACAGTACAGTACATGGCGTTTTAGCAGCCAGGAAAAAGAAAAATGATACGACGTATAGAACCGATATTGGACATAACTTAAGGCCGAAATTGCACCGAACCGAGCTCGTCATTGTTTTGTATTTGTCGCGACAGGGCCCCAATTCTGTATGGTAATTATTATTCCCGCATAATCTTTCCACGTGCAAACCACGTCAATATTGTGTCTTGTAAAAACCCCTGTAACGACAAAGACGCCCAGCACAATTTTGTGATAGCCAGGCTTTACGGCGAGCCAACGAAATCGTGGTAAAGCTGGAGCCGCTTAAAATATCAGACATGTACATAAAAGATGGACGTGATCACTATTCGTCATACTCAAATAAAACACGTTCCACTGCGTTCGAATTTCGAACTTTACATACGTTCCAAACATTTAACAGTTGCTTGACATTACAACCTTCGTTCGGAAACGCTTACGTTGTTCTCCAAAACATGCTACATCAATATTTTAAGTCCCCAACTAAGTCGGACTCCTTAGTATTCTGCCCTGGGCACAAAGTTAGGCGGCCGGCCGTTGACAGGTTACTCCCAAAGGCTAAATATTTGACGGGCGATCGCTCACGCCCTTACAAGTTACAACCTCGGAGAAGTTCGTCCATTTTTTTTTTCTTTTGGTTCTGAAGTTTCAGTATAAAAAACGTGATGAAAATTCTTGTTACTTATAATTTATTTTTTGTTTCCTAGCTTGCGTAGGTAGGTTTGTTTACTGTGTGTTTTTTCTAATTTAGGTTGTGTTTATGCTCATGTTCGGAATATGAACAAGCTTTGCGAGTGTGAATAGTATTTTTTTACACGTGTAGACACCTACGCTAAAAGATTTCAATTTTCTTTTCTCTTTGCGATATTGAGTGATGGATAGTGATATGCCGACTTGACTTTTAATCAAGAATTTGCAAAAGAAATGATGCTTATAGAGGAAGGAGGAATAGGGTATCAAGTACAGGCAACTTCCATAGGACCCTCCAACCAGACGGGTGTTGTGTCTTGTGGACTGGGTGACAATTGATGTCGGGATGTTATATACAGGGTGTTATTGACAGCCCTCCGCAAACTGATAGGGTGGCTTCAGTACATCATATTAAGATGACCGGTACATGTAATTCTTTCAGGAACATTAAGGGAATCCAAAAAACCAGATTTGTTTTATTACCTCACACGCAACGTATCGTTACCGTGGCAAAACGCACGTAGCGGACGGCAGCGCAGCGAGCTTGAGCGAGGCTGTTTTCAGCTGTTTTATTTACATAAATGGAGTGTTGCATACAGAGAACGTAATTTTACATTGTAATAAAGGAATATCAGCAGAAAAAACGGAAAATTTTTTTTTTTCCTGAGAAAATTTCCAGTGGGATATGATTCAGAATAAGGAGCTGAATCAATCCTGTGTTTTTGTGGAGGGCTGTCAATAACACCCTGTATAGTTAAGCTGGTGACGCGGTAAACTCTTCTTACGCGATGCAGGATTTTTGCGTGACTTCAGTATGATGCGTATAGTTCGTATGTGGTGATATGGATGCCACCACAGGCTCAAAGATATAGTGTTCAAAAATGTTGTGGATGGTCATATTTTTGTAGTAAATTAACTACTGTTAAAAGTAGTATAACTAATGAAGATTTTCTTTGTTCCAGGTTTCGCATGCGACTAGCAAGCTAGCTGATAAGAATCCAAAGGGTTCCGTACCCCAAAACCAAAGGTGAGATACTTATATTACATACTACATACTCACGCCTTTTCCCATGGGAGCAAAAACTACAGAACTATATTGGGGTTAGCTTTTAGTCTAACCGGATGCAGCTGAATACTAGTATTTTACATGGAGCGACTACCTATTTGACCTCCATAACCCAGTTACTGGGTAACACGATATCCCTTGGTAAGACTGGATATCAGACTCTTGGGCTTCTGACTTATTTTATTTAGGTAGTAAGTTTTTATTTCCATTTGAATTAATTATTTTTCAGCTTGAGTACGTATAGTTTTTACTATATTTGTTGGTATATTGGCGTGGCTAGCTGACATATTTTATGGCAAATAATTTAAGTTTCTTGTAATGTTAATTACTGAACATAGGTTCCTAGTATTGTATACATGCACTATATTCTAACTGAACAGACAGCTGTGCTGCTGGGAAGTTTGTTGCGCCACTTCTTCTTCCCAGCGATAGCACTAGGAAGTGGTGAAGGGCGGGCGTTTTTGGGGGACTGTCTTTTGTAATTTTGACGTTCGAAAAGTGCTGACTCTCAGCCTAATTTGAATAAATGACTTTTGATTTTGATTTTTGACTATTCGTAAGACCTACGATTGACAGGCTTAAAACATGATTTCCAAGGCACGGAGGGAATTCGATAAGTACTTATATGGTCAACCATCCACGACCCAACCGCGGCAAGCGTAGCTTTACCTTCGATCGACCCATGCAGCTGTTATCATTTGACCAGGAGCTTGTGCATGTATCACCCAAATATTGAAAAGGTCACTATGCACACGGAGCAATGCCCTGCAATCAATTTCTATCCCAACCTCAACCAATCACAACTAAAAGGTACACGGCTCACCAATAAATCTAAAACCTAAACATCTAAAAATATTACATTCACACGTAAACAAATAAATATCATCGGGATCTATTATATATATATATATATCTATATCCAGAGCCGGCCATAAACATAGAAGTCTTACCATAAATCTATAATGACGTGACGAAGAAATCAAGCAGAGTAAAAAAAAAGCGGAAAAAATCGGTGAATCTTTGAGAGCAATTTCTATTTATTCGCCCTCAAGTCATGGCTTCCATATTTCACGGCGATCTCAACTCCTGAATTATTTATGGTATCGTGATAGAAATATATTATTTATTTACCCAGTTATCTTATACGCTCGGAACGTGCAACATTAATTTTATAAAAACGTTTGATACATGTGAAATGAATACTCTTTTTCTAGTATAAACATTTCTGTATTTATATTCTTGCACACATACAAACTTGGTATCTAGCAATATTTATCAAACTATTTAATCAGGTTATTTATAATATAGCTAGTTTTTTTTAATAACTGAACAGACAGCTGTGCTGCTGGGGCGTTTATTGCGCCACTTCTTCTTCCCAGCGAAAGCACTAGGAAGTGGTGAAGAGCGAGCGTTTTGAGCGGACTGTCATAGGTAATTTTGACGTTCGACAAATGCTGATTCTCTGTCTAATTTGAATAAATCACTTTTGATTTTGAATATCAATTTAGATTTCTTGAAGACCACTTTATGGTTTAGAAACTCGAATAGAACTTAAATAATCTAGGTGATGCTCCAAACGTCATGTTTTCGTCCGTTCTTTCAAAAAACCAGTACTTTTAAATTTCATGAGTACCTACACGGATACAAAAATCATTTTGAAGCAAATCACATACTTTCAATTTTATACAACTAGTGTCTGCTCGCGACTTCGTCCGCGTGAAATTTCTTGTTCCCTGATCCACCCCGTCGCATCACATTGCCTGCCTCACGGGAAGACAAAAAGATGGGTCAGATTTTCGGACTTCTTTCGATCCGTAACGACTGTCCAAGCTCCACGAATAACAGCCGGGACCAACGGTTTAATGTGCTTCCCGAGCCACGGATGGGTCTTGATATGTAAGCATGGTCACCCATCCACGGATAAACCGCGGAAAGCGAACCTTAACCTTATCGAACGAACCGTGCGGCTTTTATTACTTAGCCACAAGCTCATCAACAACCGTCATTAGATATACGAAGGTTGAGTTATTGTCGTATTTTCATCTTCACCTTGTAAAATATTTCGCAAGCGATTCAAAATCAAAATAGTTTATTTCACGTTAACCAACATGGGCACTTATGAAACATCAGAAGCTAGGTGCACGGTTCCAATTGGTCGATTCCTATGGAGAAGAGCCGGCAAGAAACTTTACAGTTACTCTTTTAAAAATAATTGGCTTTTACAATGTTTTCAAATTACAGAAGGTATGGGAGGATAGCGTAGGCCGGTCAACAAGTACCAGGTACTTGATAAAATAAAAAATGGTCTACAGATCTAAAGTCTACACAAGGCCTATCATGGCCCACCAAGGACTAGCCTGGCTAAAAAGGTTTTCTAAGTATTCGTAGGTACAAAGCTTAGGATTAATTACAAAACCGATAACTGAAACAAAATACCCACAATAAATTTATCTCACAAATTGCTTATTTAATTTGTAATTAGATTATCAGATTACAATCCCCAACTAAATTATAATTTATAGGGGTTGTTCAATTTGCTTGATTTATTGTTAAAACTGTGTAACAATTTATATACCTACTATACGACAAAGATATTTTAATAGTGATGTGATACCTACCTGAAATTAAAACATGCGTTTTTTTTTCTTTTTTGTGATGTATTAAAATCAGGCTTTTTATATTTCTTTAAGGATCACTAAAATCAGGGGGCCTACTCCGAAGTGCAAAGTGCGAATGTTCGGATCGGACCGACACATGGCCGAACCGAATATTATTGAAAAATGCGAAAAAACTTCGGATTGACTCAGTTGGGTCGGTCGGGACCAAAGTCAATATTCGAAAGAGTGTAGGAGTGTAGGATCGGAACCGACCAAACCAAATAGTAAGTTCGTAGCCGGAAACGGCCGAACATTCGGCCGATACTACTTCGGAGTAGACCCCCAGGTCCTGAGTTCGATTCCCAGGTCGAGTTGGGTTTTTCCATTAAGAATTTCTCAGTAAAAGATCGGAGCCCCCTAAAATATAAGACTTAAAAGTAACTAGGGACAAGTAGGTGTAGGTACCTCTGCCTCACCCTGGAAAAAATGTGTGATATTAGGTTGTTATGAGTCACAAACAACTGTTACTGTTGCGTTGCTTTATTATGGTACCGGGTTCGCATTTCTTATCTACTACGAATATTTGCGGCCACGGTAATTATTTCTTTTGCGGGTAGATTGAAAAGTTTTGTATTCGTTAATGTTATTTGTGTGCAAGGTGAAATGTTGTTGTTGTTGTGATTTTGTTGTAAAGAAAAACAATAGCTGCTTGGTTTGTGTGTCAAAGTTCTTATAATATATTCAAGTTTGAAAAATGTTCTCAATTAAGTGAAATCTTTGTAATTTCTTATTGAGAAATAAATTTCTTTAAACATAAAAAAAAATTAAACACTAACTCATTCAATAGAACTCCTCTGATAAAACCACAGAACAGATCTGAAGGCCAATTCTCGTAATTTAAAACGTTCAAAATCTATTCGCAGTCTCATCTCGGCGACAAACAAATGTCAAAAACTTGTCAAAATGTAGGGAAATTAGAAGTATTTTTTGACAGTTTGAGACTGAGATCAGAGGGGCAATTCTCGTAATTTTAAGAACGTTCACAGTCTGATCTCAGTCTCAATCTGTCAAAAATACCTCTAATTTCCCTACATTTTGACAAGTTTTTGACATTTCTTTGTCGCTGAGATGAGACTGCGACTCGATTTTGAACGTTTTAAATTACGAGAATTGGCCTTCTGACTGTGAACGTTCTTAAAATTACGAGAATTGCCCCTCAGTTCTGTGGATAAAACGAACACACAACCCTCATTTCATTTCATTTCTCCTCATGTCCAAATCCATTTTCTCGTCGATAAACAAAACCCAAAAACCGATGAAGCACGTCCCTCTAAAAGTAAAAAGCCTACTTATCGGCAGGGACCGATTCCGTGTCGCCTAAGTACGAGTACCTGCCACACATCCCTACTTCGTTAGTTCAGCCAGACGCTATCTGAATACGTAATTGGGACCATTTTTGTTAGCTATCGATCGACCGGTTGAACTTGACCTTTTGATTGTATGAAATGGTTTTGGATGGAGGGGTCAAGTTACTCTGTTCGGTCTTGGGATGGTGAAATGATTCGCTATTTCTTTCGGTGATTGGATTACGAACTATTTGGGTTTGGTACAGATGAAGTAATGCCTACTTATATAAGTTACATATTTTTGAACGGAATACGTTTTTAGGCTCGTTGAACTATTTTTGGTAGGGGAAAATCTTAGGGATTCGCGTCACCGACATGCTGCAGCAGTACATCTATAGCAGATCTAGGGTCATGTCGTGCAACATTAATTCATAGTTTTAAGTTTTCACTTTTGTTGGCAGTCCCCACGATTTTTTTCATCTTCTCTCGTCTTTGCACTAAATAAGAAGAACTAGCTCATGTTGTGGTATGAATATTATCCAGTCTACAAGGTGCGAGTGTGGCTGCCCAAGGTGCATCAGACGTACATTTTAGTATAGCAACTCGTTAAGGCTTTTTAAGGCATGTTGTTAATCAAACCTAATAATTATAATTCCCATTTTGCCTTGCTTTTCCTAAAAATATTTTACACGTTGTTATAATGAACACTGATATACTTATAATGAATGTGTTCCTTTTTGTGAATCTCAAATACTCATTTTGGTGTCCAGTCCAGACGACTACTAAAAAGAGGTTCAGTTATTAAAAAAAGCGTGCAGCATTAGAAGCCTAAAAACTTTTTAGAGCTTTATTAATTTAAAAAAGAGCACATCATTAGAATATCAATAAGTTATTCGAGTTATTCCGGTCGGATCCCCTGATCTGATCCCCTGCTGGTTATTATTGTGTTTTAATTTCTGTCTGATCCACTTTAAACTTTGCCATTCCGGTTTGATCCCCTAACTCAATTAAATATTTCCCTTTTTTATGCACCCTTGAAGTAGAATACGTAGCTACTACATTGTAAGTCTATGCATCTCAGGATTATCCCAGGAACGTCGTATAACAATAAAGTATCTACCTACTATCTAATTAATGGTCGCACGTGTTCTAATTTGCATTTAAACATAAGGAAACTCCATATCAGAAGACAAGTGTATTTCAATTAAGCAAAACGGTTGATCGGATTTGGATTTCGAAGTTTGGCACATAATATCTATATCTATACTTATATACTTATAATAAATCTGTAGAAGTGAAAATTCTGTACATTGAAAATATCCAAAAAATAAATGGCAGGGGGTGTTACTTGACCGACACCGAACCCAAAAATGTGATTAAAAAAAATTTTGTCTGTCTGTCTGTCTGTCTGTCTGTTTGTTCAGGCATCACGCAAAAACTACCGGTTTGATTACGATGAAACTTGGTATAATTATTCTTTAATATCCTGGGCACCACACTGGGTACATTTTATCCCGGAAAAGTATATACCATAAAAAACAAACTTAATTTTGCGGTTCGATCCCTATACCCGATTACCACTGTCTGTACTGTACCAACCGCAAATACTAAGTTTGTCGTAGGTTGGGTCACCCGCAGTGGAGTTAATTTTTATTCCTTTTAGTTTTTAGAGTTATTTAGGTTTATTTTTATATGAGTCGTAGGTATAGATTTTAATTTTAAAGTATAGGTAGTATATTTGATAGTGTACGTAGTGACCGTAGGTTATTTTATAATACTGTTAGGTAGGTTTAGTCATTCGTATAGATATTAGTTTTTAGGGATTTTGCTTATTTATTGAGTTTAGATTAGTTATCATCAGAAATAGGTTTATTTAGGTAGGTAGGTATTTAATTTTCTGTTATTGAGTTTTTTTTTTTATTAGTTAGGTACTTAGGTAAAGATATCATATAGGTACCCTCTTAATCACCACTAATGAGACACAATTGGTTTTCTATTGTAATTAGCCACAAAGGGCCCGCGACATAGATGGCATTCTGGGGAAGCACATACATTTTATCCTGTTAGCACGTTCCTGTGGGTAAATTTCCGACATCCACGCGGGCGAAGCCGCGGGCAGAAGCTAGTAGTCAATATATTTTCACTTTTACATACAAAAATAAACTCCTTGGGGGTACGCAGAAACTACAGAATGCCACTTTGGGGCCTACTCCCTAGTTCCGTCAACAAAGAGACGGGCCCGTCCAAAAGTAGTTCGATGAACATCGGAATGAACCTTAGTCCCGATTAATTAACTTTGTCCGACGGACAAAAACACGTCGAAGAAAATTTGTTTTTGGCGGAGTACCCTGGACTGTTTGCAGGTGCCATTCGGGAACTGAAAACAATATTGATAAACTGTTCCTCCGAACCACAGGTTAAACAGTTTGATTCATTGCGTTTAGTGGAAGTGCTCAGGTGCGCTGCGGGCAAGTGCTGTTGAAATCAGTACTCTGAGTGGAAAACCTCGCACTTCCCCCTTAAGTAACTGTATATTTACGCATAACATATAGGTTTCGGTTTATGAAAAGGGGCATTACTTTAAAAATAGATAAAGAAATTGTTACAAATAAACCCAACATCAAAATCAAAAATCAAAATCAAAAGTCATTTATTCAAATTAGGCTGAGAATCAGCACTTTTCGAACGTCAAAATTACAAAAGACAGTCCCCCAAAAACGACCGCCCTTCACCATAATATTAATCACACAACAATACGCAACGACAATCGAATCAAATTATCAATCAAGGCATATCAATGCTTATCAATCAACATTGCTCGTTGCTCGCAACGAAAGACGCAATGTAATTGAAAACGTAGCCATCTTGCTATATTTACGGGTACCGATATATTTACCGGTACTGATTGAGTTTGCGTTAGATATCCGATAGCTTTACCGGTTCCAATAACAACGAATATTTATTTACGGTATTTTTTGTTTATATTGATTCCCAATCTATGGGCTTGTGCGGTAAATATTCATGTATTTTATGTTATGTGTTTTGAAATTCGATGAAAGAGGAGTAATGCAATTGGTACACAATTTGAGGATAGGAATATTGAGGGGAAGCATATTTTTTTCCGTAGCATGGATGGGTGCTTTAGTAATACCAAGGGGTGTCGTGTTACCCAGTAACTGGGTTTTGGCGGCCAGATGGCAGTCGCTCCATATAAAGAAAGAAAGAAAAAAGTTTATTTGGACACAGTTCGTGAAACACAAAATACAAAAATAATAAAATAAAAAATAATGTTTCAGACAACAATAGTGTGTGCCTCACGGCTGCGCCAAAAAGGTTCATTTCAGCATTAATGCCAGGCAGCATCTGTCTGGCATTAATGCTGAAATGAACCTTTTCTGACGCTGGTTTTCTAATGAACCTCTATGGAAAAGTGACGGGGAGCACACACAGTCTCAACATACCTAATATATACCATATATATCCACATACATACCACATATAAAATACTGGAATTCAGCTGCATCCGGTTAGACTGGAAGCCGACCCCAACATAGTTGGGAAAAGGCTAGGCAGATGATGAGTTATACGATACCCCTTGGTAAGACTGGTTCTCAGACTTTCGGGCTTCTGACGCCCGTAACGACTGTCAAAGATGCATGAATGTCAGCCGGGATCAACGGCTTAACGTGCTTTCCGAGCCACGGATGGGTCAAGGTATGTAAAGATGGTCACCCATCTACGGACCAACCGCGGCAAGCGTAGCTTAACCTGATCGATCGAAGCGTGCGGCTGTCAAACGGTAGGCAAAAGGGATGAGCCCTATAAACGTTACTAAGCACGTACTTTGACTAAGCGTTATTTCTGTCACTTTCGCACAACTGTCAAACTACAAGTGCAAGATAGAGACGGGAACACTGGAAGTAGGGCAACATTGACATTCATTACATAAAACATTGCCAGTTAACAAACGAATTAATGAAAACTACTATTAACGTTGTTGTAATAACAAAACATTATATTAATTAATACATTTTCCGAATGATTTTGCAAGTGCTTATCACAACTTTCAATGCGCATTACGTTAATTATCTATTAATTAATTTTACTTTATATAAAAGTAACTATGTATGTACAACACAGCCAAAAATTAAATTAATACAATCACATTGAGAGTGATACTTTTGTATCCGAATTTAATTCCTGAATCCGAATTTAACCAATTATCGGCCTTTCGTTATCCGAAATGGGTTTTCGATGTAGTACGTACTCGACACGGAGTACGGTTATATGGTTTTGTGGGTTCTCGAAGCAAACCTCAGAAAGTTGATTAATTTCAACATAAATTATACAGTGTGTATCAGAAGTGTCTGCTCATATTTAAGAGTGTGGTACAGGCCATCAAACTGAATAACTTTCTCCATGGGACGAATATCGTAATCATGAAAAAAATACCAGCTGTACCATACAAAACTTCATTACCTACTCAACCCACATGTATGGGATAAATCTTTATTTTATTTATTTTATTTTCTTTTTGTACTCAACGATAGCTACTTACGCAATGTAACTCCGTAATAGTAAATTGGAAGATGTTAGAGAGAGCCCTGGCGCCCATAACACAAGTTTAATCTTAGCTTGGGTGCCAGTGGAGTTGGTCAGTGATTTATATAATTTAAAAACAATGGTGTCGTAGTATTAACTTATCGCCTTTATGTTTATTGTAAAATTAATAAAGGAAATAAAGATATTATTTTGGAACGAAGTTCCTTATCGCGCGTTGCGAAAGGGGGCTAGACGGAAAAAATTAAGACCAAAAGTTGGAACGACACTTTTTGCTATAGTTGTAAGCCGTGCGGCGTGCGTGTGTTTCTCTGTCTGTCTCTCTCTCTCTCTCTTATAGAAAGCAAGCCAGTTATACTTCGTTCCATCCGGGTGTTCCTTGACACCTCTCAAGTTTTTTTATTTATATAAGTCGCGATTACGATGTTGGCCGCCTGGAGAAAGTTGTTCAGTTTGACGGTGTTTACCACATCCTAAAATATAGCCACCCATTTCTGATACACGCTTTACGAACGAAGGTAAAATTAAAATTTAATTAAGTTGATACGTATAAGCTAGCGTCGTGTTTCAGTTGCGATTAATTAAAAAAGTAACTAACATAAAGGTGTATTCAGACCGCAGCGACGGCTCAGTGCGACGTGTTAGGTAACCGCAGAAACGGAGATGTGGAGAGAGCTTTGTAAAAAAAACTACGTTTTTACTCTATTGTCGTGATCCTTTTTACTTTATGCTGATGCATGTTTACGTATGATAATGTACTGCTCTGATTGTAGTTAAATACACTTAATGACCTAAATTACTGTATCCTAATTATGGGACTTTTTAAGTAATGACTGCGTAGTTTTTGGTTGGATAGGTAGTCGCTCCATTTAAAATACCAGTATTCAATTGCATCCGGTTAGACTCAAACCAGCCCCAACATAGTTGTGAAAAAGGGTAGCAAAATCATACATTTACATTTTGGTACAACAACAACTATAAAAATATAGTCTGAACGTTTTTATTTATTTTGTCACGGGTACACATGACGATTCAAATGGCAGTGAAGCGCCTACATAATTCTATAGACGTCTACGTTACTCAACGTTAGGTAATCTCGAATATAGCTGAAATTGGTACAGAAATTCGCACTCCAATAGGCTACTAGCCTTTACACAGCTTCAAACTGTACCTAATTGTTTACAACTCTCTTAAAATCGTATCTAACAGTCCCCATACATTGTGACTATACTCCGTTCAGCCTAGAACAATAGGTAGAGAGAGACTTTATAGTCTGTGGTTACTACGCATGGACTGCCCCTTGCAATTACAGGCACAACTGGATTGAACGCATAAATCCGTGGAGATAATTTCTGTGTGCCATATTGCTGTAAAGTGATGTGGGTTTCTGTTACTAGATTTGATTTCTCAATAAAATGTAGAGATACACTGTTTCTACAAGCTTAGTATTTAGGGTCCGTCCGTCTGTCTGTCACCGGGCTGTATCTCATGAACCGTTATAGGTAGACAGTTGAAATTTTCACAGAGTGTGCATTTCTATTGTCAAACAACTAATAATAATAAACTTTTACTTTGGGACCAACCCTGAAATCGTGAGCAAAACATCAGCCGTTCAGTACACTTGTGCTCACATACTCGTACATAGATAAATGTATGGGAAAACTGTTTTTTTTTTTACGCGATTTTGGGTTGGTGTCATAGTAAGTTGAAGATTTTGTTAACGATGACTTACAATTAACCTCTTTCAGAAGTTTAGGGTAACCCAAAACTATGTTTGTATTTACTTTTAGAAACATGTGTATCTGACTCCTTCTGGGAAAGTCGAATAGTATGAATATCGCTCTACTACTGGCTAAAGACACTCCGGGGTCGTTTTCAGCACATAAAAACATGTTTTCCGGGACTTCTGATGGCCCGGCATCGCACCCGTCGGCCCCTCTCGTGCCTTCGGTATATCCCAAGGGATACAAAGTTTGTTTACCCAACTCCTGTCTGCATTGGACAACAAAATAATACAGCACAACTTCGTCTGTAAATGTTACAAGATACAGCGATAGCTTTTACAAAAACTTTATTTGATGAATCCCTGAATGGTGTTTTATTAGAATGCCCACCATGCCAGCAGCAAATTCAATAGTCCAATCAAGGGTTTTTACAAACATTGGCTGGGTTTATATTACAGCAGTGTGTTCTTGTGTGCTCACATTCAAAATTCTAGTCTTAATTCAACCGTGATGAATAGTTATTGGTTTTCCATTGATTTTGTTTTGTTTATTTCGATTTTTATTTGCTGTTCCGTACGCGAAGCGACTTCCTAACGCATTATGAATTAGGTTGCGTCGTATAGGAACTCCTATTGAAATACTATTTTTGTGACATTTTGACTATGCATTTGTGATTTGAATATGTAATATGTTACTTTTGAGTAGCCCCGTGGACGACCGGCCTTAATCTTCCATGTTCTAAATAAATTAAACAAAGACAGAAAATCATTTATTTAGCAGACATTATATAAGCTAACATTAAAAATAATCATATGTACCTACATCTGAAAAAATAAGCAAAATAATCATAGGGCATCAAAAAATTCGTCCTCATCGCTGTCAACAGGAACAGTGCCCAAAAGGCTGGCAGTATTGCCACGTTGTATGGCGATGCTAATTCTTTGGCCAAGAAACAGGCCAGCGCTCTGGTCACGATATCTCGAAAAACCAAGTGGGCACTCGGAGATATTTTGCAAAATATGTATATACACAAAAAGGAGTACACCGTTGTAGAAAAAAAAACAAGAATTACTCATATGGACCACTCGCTTCCAATACTCGGTTAATCTACTCCACGAGCGTCCTGTTTCTCTTCAAGTCCTAACTGAAGGTTGGTTTGGCTGCAAGTCAAACCAACCTTCTAAAACAATCCTATATACCTCTTAGCAACACGAAGCCTCGTTTGATACGAATTCGCGGCCTATTGTGATACTTCGAGTTAATGGCTTTCCGTTGATTTTCTTTTGTTTATTTAGATATGTTATTACCTATTTATTTTGCTCATGATTTTCGCAAATATTGATTTAATTTTTTCAAAGTAGAGTAGGTTTCGACTCTTGTCGTGCGGCGACAGGTAGCATGCATAAAATCGACCGTGAAAATGTTCAGTCTCTGGTGATCGCCCGCCGCATGAAGATCAGAGATGACCGTCATTTTGATGCAAAATGAACTAGTCACCAGCTATTTTTATCGACCTGTGTAATTGGGGTGGCGATTTGGTAAGCGACCAGCCGCACGGCGAAAATTGACCTAGTGTAAATCCCCCAATAATCTGTTAAAAATAAATCGCCTATATCTATAAATATGACCTACCCACTACTCGCCCGAACTACACCCGTCATGTTTTTCCCCAATTGCTGACTGTCAGCAAATCAACCCTACCTCCTAAACCCCTCTTGGTAACACACGAAGCCTCGTTTGCTACGAACTCGCGGCCATTGTGATACGCTCGCTTTAATTATTCATGTATAAACAGCGAGTTTGGGTTGTGTAATCAAGCCGCTTATACACCGGTCGCTACGTATTGTGCGCCGGCGGGCCGGATTAAGGTGGGGACACAACTGGTTTAGTTTTGAGGACTTAATTGATGATGACGGACTGGTGACGGTGTAGGTGATGCACTGGTGAAAGTGCCGACTATTTTGTGGGAAAGGAAGGAAAGGTTATGAGGTTTACTAAAATAGGTATACCACATAATATGTAATATCACTCCTACCACCACCAAAGTATACCCAAAGCACACCCAAAGGGTGCAAACGGGATCCTATTACTAAGCCTCCGCCCGTCAGTCCGTCCGTCTATCAGCGGGCGGTATCTCATGAACTGTAATAGGTAGAAAGTTAAACTTTTCACAGTGTGTATGTGTGTGTGTGTTTGCCGCTATAACAAGAAATAGTAAAAATAAAACAAAGTTAAAAAGTTTAAGGGGTTGCTATACAAGAAACGTGTTTTTTTCAGTGTTTTTTGACTTATGGTACGTAAACCTTTATGAGCGAGTCCGACACGCAGTTGGTCGCTTTTAATATTTGTTAATATATTTGTACGTTAATTCCTCCTGTCTGCTTGTATCTGGAACACTGTCGTCTTCTTCTTGTAGGTAAGATTAATAGCTGCGAGATTATGTAGATATTTTCGTACGCAAATAAAATTATAAAATGTGTTTTATTCCAATAAACATAACTATTACATTATTATCGTTCTGCCCTTGACACACACCACCACAAAAGTGTCGTGTCAAGGCCAGAACTGAATCGACATTTTCGAGCTAACTAAGTTAATACCTTGGTTCGTAACTTCTTATTGTGGTTTTACTTGCCGAGGCAAATAACCACAATAATGTACTACGGATATATTAGGATTGAGATCTGTAAGAGCGAGTGGGCCATAATCCACCACGCGGGCCCAGTGCGGGTTTTTGGAAGTCAGTTGTTGAATTTTTGGTTCTAGGAAATGCCAGTTTCCTCACGTTGTTTTCCGTCAACGTTTTGCGAGCAGCGGTGATGAAGATATTTACACAAAGTAGATCATAGTTATCATTACTTCGGCTCAAAGTAAAAAAAATGCTTTTTTCCGCCGTAAATATACTATATTTTTATAGGCATTGACTTCGGAAATACCATATTTGATATAAAAAAAAGTTGGCAACCCTAGTACACACTCACATGGCATGCAAGATAATATTAAATTTACAAATACACTTTAGAGTTACATTTAATAATATCATAGTCATGTCTCGCCTTAACGGCGCGGTATACAGATATAAATAGGTAGGATACTATTCAAATATCAAATAATTAAAAATGTATCGATTATTCAGAGCAATTAAAAATTAAAATGTAATATGTATGTATACCGTCACGTCAGAAAGAGACCATAACCTTAGCACTTCAGTGTTGCAATCAGACGTAACGGACACAATAAAAGCCACCCAGTGTGTATCAGCACCGCACAGCCCAGCATAACGGGTCACCGCACATAAAACGTTGCGGGCGGTCTGTATGCCGGTAACAGCTGTAATGCAAAGCAATATGCGGCCTGTACTTCTCTGTACGCAGACACCTTGAGTACTGTTCGCCGGGGGTTTATTAATGCGTATCTGTGTAAAAAACAGAACAACTAACATGTCAAGAAGTTTTCCCCATGTACTTGCGCATATTATTATTTTACCCACCCAGTAACTGGGTTGTGGAGGTCAGATAGGCAGTCGCTTCATGTAAAATATTGGTATTCGGCTGCATCTGGTTAGACTGGAAGCCGCCCCCAACACAGTTGGGAAAAGGCTAGGCAGATGATGAGTTATTGGGTAATACGATACCCCTTGGTAAGACAGGTTGTCAGACTTTCGGGATTCTGACGCCCGATGATAATTATAGCTAGATGATGGTGATTATTGTTATTATTTTTGAAAGAAAGAAATCTATAATAATATAAAAAAAACAGAAATGTTTTTATTATTATTTTATAATTAATTTGCAATTTAGCTATTTGTACCCTCACAATATTTTCTATCTTGCCTTTCATTTTATACTATTCTATTTTAAAATGTCAAGAAAATATTAATTTTGATATTCTCACTCCGTCTTTAGCTCTAGACATTTTCGTTCTTAAAAGATATCATCAATCGCAGAAAGGACTTAACTTAATGTCTATAATTAATATGAATCTTCTACGACCATTTTATCCGCGTTTCATAGCATTTGAAGCGGAATTTAAGGATACTTACCCACAATAATTACAGTCTTTACCAATCGTCCGTTCCGCTGGAAACTTTTTAATTGCATCAATGAAACCACAGATTGAAACGTGTCATCAAAATTTAACCGACCACATTCAGAAGTTAGTGTTCTGGTGAAATAAAACAAAGAAGTCAATTAATATGAAACTGTCGGTTTACCGCTGAACGCGGTCCGACGCGCAATCATGGCGTAGCCCGTAGCCTCGTAGCAATTACGCTCTCGTAGCGGTTTCGTAGCGCTCTCTACGACTGCTCGAATAAAATGCTTGTAGAAAATTCAGAGTTGAAAACTTGGAAAGCGAGTTTGTGGGCCAAAGAAAATTTCTCCTTGATACTATGAAAAGGGTTGCGGAGTTATTGGCTTATTACGTTTCTTGGCGAATTCTTTGGAAGCCGAATGCTATGTAAGTAAGATTTATCGAATCATTTGGTAGCGACGTATTGTTATAATACGAATTATGGCCAACAAATACACGCATGAAATGCTATGATTGATTCTATTTACGTGAGTTTTTCTTACGAACCTGAACGTTTTTCAGAAAATATAATTTGTATACATTGCTGGTATTAAGGACTCGTGGCCAAATAATAACAGCCACACAGGTCGATCTATCAGGTTAAGCTACGCTTGCCGCGGTCGGTCTGTGGATGCTAACCATCTTTACATAACGGCTTAACGTGCTTTCCGAAAGCACGTTAAGCCGTTGGTCCAGGCTGTCGTTCTTGGATCTTTGACAGTGGTTACGGGTCGTCAGAAGCCCGAAAGTCTGACAACCAGTCTTGCCAAGGGGTATCGTATTACCCAGTAACCAGGTTGTGGAGGTCAGATAGACAGTCACTAAATGTAAAATACTGGTATTCAGCTGTATCTGGTTAGACTGGAAGGCGACTCCAACATAGTTGGGAAAAGGCTAGGTATTTTTTTTTTTATGGGATTAGTTCACTGCACTGGGGTATGTTACAATAATATAAAATGTTGAAGTAATATAAAACATAAAATCAACCTTTCCTTTGTCAAAAATTGGATAAAGGTTAATCCTCGTCGGTAAATACGACTAATTGGGGGTGAACCGGGGGAAAGAGTCACTCTATGTTATATAAATTTTAAATTCGAGAAATTTGGAGAAGACATTTAATTGTTTACTTCAGTTGTTTGTTGTTATTTTATTTGATATTTAGATAAACGTCCCAAGGGTTGAAAAAGAAAGAGAGTTTTCTTTGAATAGCTATCATATAATATTTACAATGATAAACCAAGAATATATAAGATGATAGTCCCTAGAATGGGGTTTAATGATAAATGATTTGATTTTTGCAAGTAGGTTTGTACAAATATTTTTATACGTTAATCATATTTTATATTTTATCGTGAGGAAACCGGCATGTCCTAGAACCAAAAATTCGAAGACATGTGACATCTACCAATCCGCACTGGGCTCGCGTGGTGAATTACGACCCACCTCTCACAGAGAGGAGGCCTGTGTCCCAGCAGTGGGAACATTATAGGCTGATTATCCATATTTTAATAAAAGTAAATAATTGAACACACGTTACATTTACACAAAATACATTTTAGTGACAAGCTTTATTCATGCTAGGTGGCTTTAATGTAAGCACTAAAGGTGGTTAACGTAATATGCAATAAATGGTGTTGCGTTATTATTAACCAATATGTTTGTTTTTTTTTTTTTTTTTACTAGCCTAAGTATGTTACTCTTGTGACGGTGTGATGATGAAAGAATTCTAAAACTCAATCATCTACGAAACCATTCACTCATTTAGACATTCTCAGTCTTACTAAAGTCTGATTAAATCGTTTGCACAGCCAAAGATAATAATAATAATAATATCCCTGGACATTTTCACACAGCGCCATCTAGTCCCAAGCTAAGCAACCTAATGCTTGTGTTATGGTAACAAGATGGCTGATAAACTAAGTACTTATATACATTTCATAAAGATGAAATGTTTGTTTTGCACGTACACCGTACCTAAGTAAAACTGGTGCCCATAAATTATATTTGGAATGTGCTCATCAAGACCTTCAATTTGATACCCATATTGTAATAATTGAACAAAAAATTTTTTTTTTCACTTTTCGAAATAGAGCCGTACTGCCGCCATATTGATGATTTTTTCAAAAAAATATATAGCCAGTGTCACTCAGGATGATGTAAGAATTCTAACGATACCCCATACATCCAAATCTGTTCTGGCATTTAAAAGTTATGGTGGAATAAAGAAACTCATATACATACAAACATACATCAACCCTGAATACATTACACTCCTTTTTGGGCAGTCGTGTAATAAAACTAGACGAGGTTGGCGTTTCCTATCGGGCCACATGGAAAAGAAAGACTGAAACAAACTCAGAGGTCACACTCTTTTAAGTACAGACATAATCTTCCCCAGATCATGTGAGGACTATCTAGATTAATGTCTGAAATGGTCTTTAGAGAAAAGAAAGACACCGCAAAAACAAAGAAAGTTTTTATCCATTGCATCTTGATTTGTAATTCATGGCTTAGAATAGCGCTCTTTTCTAGAATTCCATTTGATTCAGTATATTGGAACAAACATTGCCAATGCCAACAAATATTTGTTCCAAGTCTGAATGTCACGCCTTTTTATTTGTCGCTGTAATGGCATTCGCGATACAGATAAACCGAGTGTGAGAAGTGAGAAGGTCTTATTTGTTTATTTTGTTGACTTTCCTTTAGAGGTGAAAGTAGTGATTTTACCATAATAAAAGGCCATACAGAGAAGGAACTATAAGCCGACCGCTTAACTGAGACATTGCCTGAGGTAGCTGCGCGGTGCGGGAGGGGTGATAGTTGTCACAAGTGGACGAATCACTGAGCTCTCGCCTCAAGTCACCACACCCCTCCCGCAACCGCAACCTCAGGCAACGTGTCTCAGTTAAGCGGTCGGTCTCAACCGACGGCGCCCGTTCACGAACATGACGCGTGGATCAGCACGATCCAACTCAACCATTTTGTACTTGGCGTCGGTGCAACACGTTTCCTTCTTCCATTCTCCCCTGCCAAACGTCACGGTGTCATTCACTCCCTTCTTTTTCATATAGCTATATCAGCCAAAAATCTAAAATAATTTATTTCATTATTTACATATAAATTATATTTATAAATGTTAGAATAAAAAAAACATTAAAAAAAATAAAAAATAGTAGCCCAACGGAATCGGGAACAGGATCCAAGCTGCCGGCGGTCAGGGCTCCAGAGAGTGGAACCTAGTCCTAACAATGCGGGCCATGTCCAGAAGTACCGCTTTCTGAATCAAGCCCTTGATCCAGTTGCCCAACGAGAGGCCTCAGGTGTTGGTTGAAGCTCTGACAAGACTATCGGCAGGATGATCGCTGAGTCCACATCCCACATGTCGACAACTTCGCGAGCGAAGTCAAGATACTCGATTTGTTTATCTTTCTCGGCTACGAAATAAATCATTTTATTTTATATTTTCTAATAAAAATATGTTCTGTTTCAGATGAGACGGGTGTCGTGGGGAGTGGCGCTTTTAGCGCTCTTCGTCGCCACTTTAGGAGAAACCACTGAAGGTATGTAAAAACAGTGACCATTTTATCCATAAGAACTAGAATTAATCCAGCAAATACGGAAATGCGTAAATAATTTTCGCGAAAATTCTATTAAGGGAGGATATCATAATTGCTACCGAGACGTCTGTGACGAACTTTAATTATAATTTATTTTAAACATTGTTCGAATGTAGGTTACTTTTGTGTTCTTTTTTGAGAATAAATATCTTTAAACCTTAAACATTTAGGTAAGTATGGGAAAAATGTGAAGTATACAGCTTTTGACTCTTTTATTCTCTGCGTAATTTTTATCCTACTAATATTATAAACGTGAAAGTTTGTATGGATGGATGGATGGATGTTTGTTACTCTTTCACGCAAAATTAATAATGTTTGTAGATATACAGATAGATCTACGTAATAAGCTTTCTAATTATTAAATTTTGACATCAACATACCATAAAACTCTTCACCATAAACGGGTTTTAATTTCCTCTTCCTTATTATTAACTCAAAACAAAGGAACAGACGTTTCCAATCGATTCAGTCAACGCGAATCACACGATTTAAATACAACCCTTTTTCGACAGAATAAAGGCGTAGTTCCACTGCTGCCCAATGCTAAGCTACGGGTAAGCACGGGTATTCAGCTTCGCTTTGTACGAAAATGTAGGCGGGACCATTCACTACGTCCTACGGCCACGCTACACACGTTTGTGTGGCTGGCAAACTAATCGAGCCTTAACCACCGACGATATAAGGCCAGTTTTTGAACGAAAATTATCGCAAAATTAATGTGACAAATTCTCAAGCGCGCGTGGACCGTTGTAATTTAGTTGAATGATTTATCAACAGCCAACAGATTTATTTTTAAAAACTACGCTTTGCAATAGGTTTCATCTTTTTGACGGACAATTAAAAAGTGCCTGTAAATGGTTTGAAAATTCGGGTAGGACAATATCGCTTATTAAAAGTACCGATACGAACCCGCGCAGCTAACGTTCGTAACCTCCCCGTAGCATATCCTACGGAGCAGTGGGATCGCGCCTTTAGTACGGAATCGTTCCGAATTTCTGTTATGACGCCAATATCATGACAGATACGGATATCGATATTTCGGAGTTTTCATTTTATCTAGCGTGTGAAGTGATTCGGAAACAGGCTTCCAACCGATGCATTATTAAACGGGACAGCGTGATACCAAAAATAACTTTCGCCGAATTCTAATGTCGATGTTATTTATAATATTATGTGCGTTGTTTTTATTTGGAAGTTTGGTGAGTTTTTTTGCGATACTGCATTATTTATATTACTCGTCGATTTGTTGTGGAGCTAAATCACTAGGAAGTGGTGAAGGGCGGGCGTTTTGAGGGACTGGGTCAGGGTCCATATTGATCTTTTACTTTGTTATACCATCTATGGAATACAATAAAGAATTGAGTATTGACTGTCAGTAATTTTGAAAAGGTGCTGATTTTCAGCCTAATTTAAATAAAGATTTTCCAAGAGATTGTGTGAGGACACACAAATAATGAGAATACACGAAATTCTGTTGACATTTTTTTGTGAGCTCATCATAATCTTTCAGGCGATATTTTAGGTTATTTCTCACGGTGCGGTTAAAGACGGCAATGATTCTGGCTATATTATTTTAATAACACAAACCCTTTTTTTTTTTTTTTTTTTTGTCGCTGAGAAATGCTTTATGCATCCCCGTCTCGCGGGGGACCGAGACGGGGTATGTGGGACTCCCTGTCGGAAGGACAGTATACCCACTAAAACTCAGCGGTGTTCCTACAAACGCCGTAATGGGAGGGCTATGGGAATTCAATACTTCCACGGCCCTCCCGGCGCACGCCCGCCAAGATGGTATGGCGGGCCCCGCATGCCCCCCAGGTTGGGGGGCTACGGGAATGGCCGGGAACACCTGGCCATTCCCGTCCCACAAGGTGGAGGCCTGTGCAAAACAGGCAACGGAGCCCCCGCACCCGTTGCCTGCTGGCCTCCACGCCCGCCTAAAAGGCGGGCCCCGCAAGCCCCCCGCGTTGGGGGAGCTACGGCCGCAGAGGATAGGGAGAGCGGCAACGAAACACCGAACACTCCTCTTCCCCTGCGGCCCCGCCGCGTCCGCCATCTTACGGTGGCGGCCCCGTCAAGGCCGCGGAAGGAAGGGAGAGCCCCTCCCGCCGCGGCCTCTGTCCTCAGCCGCAATGTCTCCCTAACGGGAGACATCGCGGCCCGCCTCGGGTAGGTCGCGATGTTGTGGCACCGCAACCTACCCGTGGGCCGCTACGTCGGGCTAAACCGCACAGCCCGGACGAGCGGCCCCCCGCTTGGGTCCCTCTTAGCTTCACCGTGGCCCGCCTAGCCACGGCTACTGAGCCCCCCCGCCTCGACAATGCGGGAACCCACTGGGGGGGGTAACACAAACCCTGCTTTGACTTTGTCAATGCTACATTTTCCGGTACAAGTCCTAATAAACGGTCTAACATAACATCACGCCGATAACCCCGAATGGTTAGCCAAATAAATGGTAAACTTCATGTAAATATTTGGAATGGCCAAAAAATACTAACATTTTTGGAAATCTACGTCTTAGGACTGATTTCATCAAAGTTTCAAAGTTCAGAATAAAATTGACGTCTGACAGTTCCAGTATGGAAAATCTGTCAAAAATTCAACATTTATTCTCTGAATAAGACTTATTCAGGTATAAAAGTTTGGTGAAATGCGTCCTTACTCAGGTAAACTTAAATGAAATATCTGTAACAACCGGCCCGTGTTCTAACCGACCCGCGTTCACTCTCTGCTGAGTATAAATCGCGTTGTAAGAGAAGCCATAGTTTTTGGTGGCTTGCCAACGTAACAGCAATATTATTTGATTAACTGCTTACTAGAATAAATCACGTGTATGAATCAAGACATCGGAAAATGGCGGCGTTGTTTATTAAGACGGGCTTCGACTTCAATTAATATAGTAAAGTTGAGCTTGATTTGTGATCAAAATATTTTTCTGAACTAAAACTGACAACATTTGCTATGAAATATAATAAAATCAATTTTGTAGCGTGTATTTTGGTTTATTTTTCTATCCCATAGAGCTGAGAGCGCTGCGATCACTAAACAGTAGGTCCAGTTGAAAACCAGCGTCAGGCACTAGTTGTCTGGCATTTTTGCTGAACTGGGCCTTTTTGGCGCAGCCGTGAGGCACACTTTCCTGCTAATTTCTTACATCGGACTTTACACTTTTTATTTGTCTTTATCTGATGTACGAGTATGTCTCTGGTGTATTGTGTCTTTTAGTCTGTGCTAAATAAATATATTTTCTTTCTTTTCTTTTAAAGGCTGGGTGTCCTAGGAATGCTGTTCCGTCATATTATTTACGGTCGACATGAAAATCTGTCAGTTTTTCAGTATTTGAAACACAGATTTGAAAATAAGGTGTCAAAAAATGCTCTGTATTTCAAAAGCCGTTATTATGTAATCGCTCACCACTTAGGAAACCAAAGCTTCAAATGCTCGGTTCCTATAAACAAAAACGAATCGTTTTGCTTACCAACGGTAGAATTTATTGTTGCCGAACTGGGCATATAATAAATAAAAATAAATAATAATAATATCCCTGGACATTTCACACAGCGCCATCTAGTCCCAAGCTAAGCAACCTAATGCTTGTGTTATGGTAACAAGATGGCTGATAAACTACTTATATACATTTTTTTTTGTTGTAAATACATACATATTATAGATAGAAAAACACCCAGACTCGGAACAAATACATGTAAATAGATCCTTGAGCTAATTTTACCTATGACAGCTACTTCCATATGGGAGGATCTACTATACAAAGCTATGAGGTTTTTGTTTCATTATTGGTAAAGATACAACAGTCTTAATTTTAACTAATAACGGTTAGTAAATTGTAGGAACCGGCCAAAAATCAGCCCTAAATCTGTAGTTTAAAATTTTATACGTAAGTATCTACTGCTTACAAGGATAAATAACGATAACGCGGTGTTGTTTGTCTTCAATTAATGGTGAAATTGAGCTTGATTTATGATCATAATATTTTTGCGTAGAGAAATTTACAACCGCCACGAAAAGAAAGAAAGAAAGAAAACGTATTTATTGCGACTCTTACAGGAAGATCACAAACTAAACACAGACAAAAATAAAAAATCAAGTTGTATAAAAAAATAGTAATGAAAATAAAAATGAAGCAGAAAGTTGAGTTGAGTTGTTGTTGAGTTTGAGTGACGTATTTGTAAGTCCTACATGTATTTGTTCTGAGTCTGGGTGTTTTTCTATCTATAATATGTATGTATGTAAAAAAAAATGTATATAAGTAGTTTATCAGCCATCTTGTTACCATAACACAAGCATTAGGTTGCTTAGCTTGGGACTAGATGGCGCTGTGTGAAATGTCCAGGGATATTATTATTATTATTTTTTCTACTATACGAGGCCAAAAGGCTCCTATCTCAGCATGATGAGAAAATAATGAAATCATTCCTGTATGGAGGACTGTGGTTTGTTTGTCTATCTGATGGCTGAGAGCGCTAAAACTACTAAAGGCAGACAGACGCGGTCACAAACTCGGGGGTCTCAGTATGTAAAGATGGTCACTCATCCATGGACCAGCCGCGTCAAGCTTAGCTTAACCTGATCGATCAACTTGTGCGGCTGTTATTACTTATTCACGGGCTCCTTTATATCCTTTACAAACAGTGTCAATATTAATTCCTCAGATAAAAGTTATGAGACGATTGAAAATCGACCCTAAATCTGAAGTTTACAATTTAATACGAATCTATCTAAACAAACCCTAGGTACCAAGATAAATAATACATCCATTAATGTTATACAACTAAAAGTTCGAACAGCACGATGTACGAAACAACTAGGAAGGCAAGCCTGGTAACGTTAGGGAAAGAAACTACAAAAACCATGAACGAACGTTATGTTTCAGAATGATAAAAAAATCAGCATCAACATTAATAATATAATATAATAATAATAATATCCCTGGACATTTCACACAGCGCCATCTAGTCCCAAGCTAAGCAACCTAATGCTTGTGTTATGGTAACAAGATGGAAGAAGAATTGAAGATTCAGTAACCAGTGCCAATAAGTTACCATGCTGTACAACTCATCAGTGGAAAATTTTAAAAAGCGGCCAAGTGTGAGTCGGACTCGCACACGAAGGGAAAAATCAAAATATTTTATTTCACATAAACCAACATGGACACTTATGAAACGTCAGAAGCTAGGTGCACGGTTCCAATTGGTCGTTTCCTATGGAGAAGCGCCGGCAAGAAACTCCACAGTTACTTTTTTTTAAAATAATTAGCTTTTACAAACGTACCATAAAGCAAAAAACACCAAAAAAATCACGTTTATTTTATGGAAACCCCTTTAATTCATAACTTTATTTTATTTTTATTGTCATAGTAGCAATAGAAATGTATTTATAAAAATTCAGACAGTTGAAAATTTCACAGAGTGCACTCTGTGAAATTTTCAAATCTTCAACCTATTACGGTTCATGAGATACAGCCCGTTGACAGACATACGGACGAACCGCCGAGGTTTAGTATTAGGGTTCCGTTGGCACCCTTTGGGTAAAAACTACAAAAACCATGCACGAACGTTATGCCTCAGAATGATAAAATTCCAGCATGAACAGCATATAAGCAATGCTAAAAAAGTCAACACGCTGTACAACTCATCAAAGGAATATTAAAAAAACTCGCTCGTCGGAAAATCCATTAATTTTTTAGCTATTCTTATTTTGGGACCCTTTTTCTGTTAAGTGTAAATAGAGTTTGAAGCGGATTTATTCCAGACTAGTAATTGAAGTGGATTCAATTAAACAGAACTAAAGTTTCATCTGTATCGCGTGTCGTACGCGATACAGATGGTGACTTGTTTGTTTGTAAACTTATTTTAGTTTAACATGACATGTACCGTAGACATGTTTGGGCTTGTGGCTAAGTAATAACAGCTGCACGGGTCGATCGATCAGGTTAAGCTACGCTTGCCGCGGTTGGTCCGTGGATGGGTGACCATATTCACATACCAAGACCCTTGCGTGTCTCGGAAAGCACGTTAAGCCGTTGGTGCCGGCTGTCATTCGTGGATCTTTGTCAGTCGTTGTGTCGTCAGTAGCCCGAAAGTCTTACCAAGGGGTATCGTAGCACCGAGTAACTGGGTTGTGGTGGTCAGATAGGCAGTCGCTCCATGTAAAATACTGGTATTCAGCTGCATCTGGTTAGACTGGAAGCCGACCCCAACACTGTTGGGAAAACTGTGTTGGGGTCGGGTTGCTTAACGTGTCTACGGTATATCATCTGCCTTCCAGATGATACACCGTAGACACGTTAAGCAGTTTATTTTAGGAAACACACTATCATGGTCTACGGTATATTTAAATCAATAATATAGGTTTTTTATTTAAAATATACCGTAGGCAAAGAAAAGGCTAAGGACATCGGTCCCTAGCCTTTTCCCAACTAGGTATGTTAGGGTCAGCTTCCAGTCTAACCGGATGCAGCTGAATACCAGTATTTTACATGGAGCGACTGCCTATCTGACTTTCACAACCCAGTTATAGGCCGACCGCTTAACTGATGAGACGTTGCCTGAGGTAGCTGCGCGGTGCGGGAGGGGTGATAGTTGTCACAAGTGGACGAATCAGTGAGGTCTCACCTCAGGTCACCACATGCCTCCTGCACCGCGCTGCTACCTCAGGCAATAGTACAGGCCTATAATAAGTATCACGATACTCCGTGGTAAGACTGGTTGTCAGACTTTTGGGCTTTTGGTTCCAGAAAACCTTCTGAGCAGTAATGCTGCCATATTACATGATATCTGTTCGAATTACTTACGCGAAATAACATCATCCAATCTTGTTACGTGAAATTAGATTGGACAACATATTTAAAATCGTGTACAAATTGAAGGAAAATTCTCGTAGGTAGGTACTTTAAAAACGTCGTAAACTCACAGCGATGTAGGTAAATTATATGTCACTAGCTTCTGCCTGCGGTTTCGCCTGCGTGTTTGTCGGAAATAAACTAACCTAACTTAAGAAATGTTTCTCATACAAACTTTTACCGCCTATAGGATTATTTTTGAGACAAAAAGTAGCCTACGTTCTTCTCCAGGATACCATTTATCTCCTCACCAAATTTTGTCGAAATCCGTTTAGTGGTTTATGCGTAAACGGTAACATACAGTCACGAGCACCAATATGTCAACACTTGGCAACTTTCAATTGTGATTTTTTCGTGAAATAACGAATGCTTCGTTGAAAAACGATACATTACATAATTACTATGGGTTCGAGAATGCTATGTTCGTGACAATATAAAATTCAATTCAAAAATAAAGGAGTAAATCGCTTTTGAATAAAGCCGAGTGTATACATACTTTTGCTCGTGACTGTACATACAGACTGACAGTATGGATTTGATAAATTGAAACTGATATAAGAATGCAAACGTTCGGCTCTTCCCTCCTTCCTCTCATAACACATAGAGATACTAAGAATCAACAGTTTGCCAAACAGCCTTTCCACGTAACCCGTTTGGCAAACTGTTATCATGCACGTCTTCTGATATCATTTCAACAATCCAGAAACTGTCCCTAAAATCAAGTTACGAAGCCAAACAACTCGACAAAACTTACTCGAACTCGATATCCAGAATTATCCAGCCTTGTTGATGTGCAAACAGTCTGACCGCCAGAGGGCGCTGCTGACGACTGATAAAGGTTTTAGCTAGTGAACTAGTTTATTATTCTCTGAATGGAGGGGGAAATGTACAGATTGTTTGTTTATGGTTTGGTTTAAGACGGGTTTAATTGGGATGACTTGAAGAAAGTTTTTGTCTGTGGGTGGGTGGTTAGGGATGTTTGTTGTGTAAGGCAAAACATGGTAATTAAGGTCTCACAAGGGTTATTATAAGCCTGCTGTTCTTCTTAACAGAGGACTTTTAAGTTATTCTCTGTTTAAAAGAAGTTCACTTTTGGGTCGTCTGAAGCCCGACATCTGACAACCAGTCTTACCAAGGGGTATCGTATTACCTAGTATTGGGTTGTGGAGGTCAGATAGGCAGTCACTCCGTGTAAAATACTGGTATTACGCTGCATCCGGTTAGACTGGAAGCCGACCCCAACATAGTTGGGAAAAGGATAGGCAGATGATGTTTCTCTACTCGTCTATCAATATTTGTTCGACATTTTGGAGAAATACAGGGTGGCAGGGACGACGCGCATCCTGTTGTTCATTAAAAATCTTCAGACTGTGTTTCCTAGCAGAGCGATGACCGCGACAAGCGGCCATAATTATTTATTTAAATGCCTTAAAACTATAATTACAGCACTGAACCTAATGCAATAACCAAGCCACAAACACAAAGTTAAAATTAAAGCACAAAATACATCTCAATTATCATAAAGATCATTGTCCAAATACAGAGCGTTTTTTAACACCTTAATCCTTCCTACTAATATTATAAATGTGAAAGTTTGTATGAACGAATGGATGGATGGATGGATGTTTGTTACTCTTTCACGCAAAAACTGCTGAACGGATTTGGATGAAATTTGGCACACAGATAGTTTATAATCAGGATTAACACATAGGATACTTTTATCCAGATATTCTCACGAGATCGAAACTTATGCGGGTGAAACCGCGGGGCGCGGCGAGTATGAAATACTGTTGAAAATTACAGATTTTTCATGACCTTCGTTATAAATAGGACGGAAACACTCTTCTAAGAATCCGTAGCTTTAGTGTCACAGAAACAATTAAGGACTGAAGCTTTCCTGCTCCTAATATTAAGTACAACAATAACATTTAGAAAACTCGTTAAAGCCAACAGTGGACTTGCTAAGCTGCCACCAACATTACCAGGGCACAACATCACAAAACAAATCCATTACAGAGAGGGTAGCATTTAATTATCGTCACCATTCATACGCTCAACTCAATCAGAGGCTAGGACGAAAATTGGTGCACCCACCACAATGCTAGTGTTTGTTTTAATTAATCTCTTTTGATAGCGTTATTGGTACTTTTACCCTATTCCTGTTCTGGAGTGATTCGTATCGTTAGTATTCTGTGTCAGATATACGGAATCCTTATTTAAGAAGCTTATTTTGTCTCTGCTTTTCCGTTTAGGGAACAGCTTACTTGAAAGCAGCTGTTATGTGTCTTATTTACTCCATAGAAGTAACTAATATACAATGAGTAACTGATATGAATTAATGCACAATATGAAAGTAGTTTGTTCAGAATAATTTACTGAATAGATTTCTGATCTTTTTACGTAAATTAAAATCACACTTTCGCTCTACAGTCAAAACAAACCAAAATGGAGGAAGTACCTACTACGCTAGAACCTTATATTTACGTGTGCGACTGTGTGCGTGTGTAAATTTGTAATCTAACCAAAACTTTCTCCCACAATCAGCACAACTAATTTTATAAATAAATAATGTTTTATACATAATAGTAAACATTCAATACATGTATTGTGATCATAATATTCTAAACTCGCCTCATGTTCCAAGAATTAAACACAACTGGCAAATGTGGGTGTACTAGAGGTACAGCTCTGCCTAACCCTTCGAAAAAAGGGACACAGGCGTGATGTTACGTTATGTGTAGGCAGTATATAAGTAGTAGCTTATCATCACTCACATCAGCAATTAAAGAAAACCATCGCGAAACAAAACGTATTTGAATTCTGAAAGAGCAATTTACAAGTTTGATTAACTGATCCAACATTTCAACCTATTACATAAGGGATATTTATAACCAGGGTTCACAATTTATACAATGTATGTAGACATAACGTGTTTCCCTTATTTACTCGGCGAAGGGTTATTTAACTAGCGAGTATACCTCTAACGTTGCTAAAAGTTAACTGTGTGTACTTTTAATGTACAGTCGCCAGCACATCAAGTTACCCCACTTTGACCTTGAACGCGTTATGAGCAACAACAGCGAGAATCGTGCGAAAGAGATGTATAGCTTTTTGTCTGTTCTTACTTGTAATATTTCGTGCTGCAGCGCGTACATGAGAGTGTATGCGTGTGCGCGTCGTGGTGTACTTACTACTATGCGATAAGAAATGCGTAGCAGTTGGGTTGAATGAATACTTTTGACTTGAATCGAATCGAAATAGGTAATGGAATGGTAATAAAAACAGGCGGCCCGCGCAATGCCTCAAATACATACGAAAGCTTATAATCAATTTGTTTTATTGAAATGATATCTTCTTAATCCTTCATTTTTACATATTATTATTTGTTTCTATTACCTATACCTAAGTATTAAGTAGGTATTAGTATACTCATATTACCTACATTTAAACAGGTAGGTAGGTACGGTATACACCGTTACACAATTTTATTAATTATCATCAGGTAGGTATAATCCGATGTGAGAAAAACATTTTTTTTTTAATTTCAAGCAGGTTTAAATAACCTTTTGCGGGTTTTGTTACCTACTTACTGGCGGGCTGGCGGTCAACTGTTTTCGTGCGTTCCTTGCTCTCCTATTCTAAGTATTTTTACGAAATTTAATGCTGAAAACCCATAACACAATTGCGTGAAATTTTGAAAAAAAATATGGATACTTACCCCGTCACGAACCTGTGTAAGGTTTAGCCAATTAATTATACCTATCAAGTCTCTTGTCTGCCGCCGGCCGTGTTTGAGATTAACGTTACGTCCGCGACACAATCTTTTTACTAAAATAATAAGTTTGAACTTAGTAACGGAATTATCTATACCTACCGAAGTTTGCTTTTACATGCAAGTTCTAAGTAATAAGATACGATTTCGAAGATTATGAATTTTCAAATAAAATTCTAATCTATTATTATCGTTATTTCATCATCATCATCAGCCTATAGCAGTCCACTGCTAGACCGATGTCCAGCCGTGGACTATGCCGTCTCTCCTATTGCACGCCATTCAACTGGATTTTCGGAAAGAAAAGGCCATGGGTTCTCGTAGGAACCTATTTCTATGGGAACTCGAGCGGGGTCTTTTACAAAAAGGACAGTGACGTTTTCAACCGACTACAAAAAAGGAGGAGGTTCTCAATCAGACTGTATTTTTTTATGTTTGTTACCTCAGAACTCCGTTATTTATAAGCCGATTTGCAAAATTCTTTTTTATTTGTAAGGATATACTTTCAGGTTGGTCCCATAGAAATTTCATCAAAAACGGTTCAGTAGTTTGTTTACTATTTGTTTACTGGTAAAAGTTACAACTTAAAAGTGAAAAATAAAAACTTTTTTGGTGGCGAACAACGAAAATGCGAACCCAGCGATACCGACTTTCGAAATTAAAGTTATTTTTCACTTTGTAGTGTCTTTTTTGGAAGTCAGTTGTTTTTTTTTTCTCAAAAAAGTTTTTATTTTCACTTTTGAGTTGTAAATTTTACCAGTAAACAAATAGTAACCAAACTAAGTACTAAAAAGTTTTTTTGAGTAAATTAATGTGGCGTCGTCGGGGCCCCGTATAATAGATTCTATACGGCGCTAGCTCCCCCGTGCTTTCGGCGCCTTAGCTACACAACCGATCATCATGGAATTTTGCATACCTACCTATCAGAAAAGGACATAGGAATAGGATAGGTTACTACGGGAACGCGTGTGAAAGCGCGAAAAAATCTCAAAATAAAATGCGGAATAAAATAATCTTAATCTTTTTATTTAATATACCTAATTGAAAACTAAAAAAAACAAATACCTACTCTAAAATTAAATATACTTACCTACAATAAAATTTATAAAACCAAACTATACAATGGATTAAAAATAAGTAGATAATATTTCTTTTTTACACGCTTTTATTTTTAGAAAGAAAGAAAATACGTTTATTTGCGGTAAACATGACGCGAAAAGGAACATAAACAAAAAAAAACAATTATTAGTATTAGTTTTATTAATATTTGTAACATTAATTATACAGTTACATCTGGTTGCCAAGCAAAATCAAATGCTGCCGCCAAACAAAAGTAAGCTTTTACCTAGATTAATATAATTGGACTGGGTTGTATAAGACCCGGTACCCACAGGCGGCACGGCACGACAATTTCATTGATATGTCACAGCCTGCTTTGGCATCCTCGGGACGTTCTGGCATGCCGTGGCATCCCAAAATGTGAATGCTAACCATGATAAAATAAGATCCCAAATCATTTGCGCTAATCCCTTGTCGTGCCATGCCGCCAGTGGGTGACGGCCCTAACTTAAATTATAACCAACAATTAGTAGGTAATGGAAAAATGCTCAAGAATATAACAATGGTGAATACCTTTATTTTGATAAATAAAATAATTACAATATTAAAATACAACTTATGGATTGTAAAACTGTGCTACTATTTAATGTGAAAGTTTCTGAGAATGGATGGCTGAATACATAGGATAGGTTCGTACGGAAACCCGGGTGATTGAAGTGCATTATTTACTAGTGCCGTATCATCTAATGGTAAGTTTAGGCTACGACACTATACGCCGTGCACAGTGTCTCTGTGTGTGAACACTTATAAACTCAACGAATACCTACACCTTGCGACACCGAGTGTCTAAGTGTTCAGACACGGTGTCAGACATTGAGTGTACTGCCTATAGTGTTGTAGACTAAACTAAGTTCGATCGGGTCTTATTAGCGCGAAGAATATGACATGACCTAAAAGAGCCCAAACTTGACCTCAGAAATACGCAAGATCGGCCTTTCAGTTGTTATGAAATATAACTACTTACATGGGAGCGTAAATCGTTGCCAAACCAATATGTTATTATTAAATGATAAATAAAAAGTTATTTACATAAATTAAACTCTAATAACTATAGATACCTACTGTAAAATTGTAATAACATAACAATACAAATATAAGCAGATATAGGTATTTATTCAGGCCATGGCAGGCGGATGACGTCATCCTGTGCCGCGAACCACGCCTGCACCACCCTGCAGGTGTGCACGCGGCACGGCGGCAGTTGTCTTCCGGCTTCCCCAAGGCGGGCTGTGTCCATTGAAATCTAAAACAAAGAAAATTTTGTCAATTTAATACTTACCTAGGATTCCTTAGTATGACAAATAGTAGGTACGGGCCAATTTAACTATTATCTGCATTCGCGATTTATTTGCAGATAATGTAAACAAATATGAGTTTATGGAAAAATAACTTTAATTCCTACATCATAAAGTTTAGTTTACGTTAGAACTTCAAACATTTTTATAACTGCTAGTCTAGTAGTGCTAGTCACTCTGAAATCAACCTAATTCCCATTGGAATAAAATCGATATTTGTTTAACTTGAAATCAATTTGAAGCATTAGTTGAATAGACTTTAAATGAGTACGGGACGGTTAAAAAATCTTCAAAATATAAAGATAAACAAATTTGTCGAATTGAGAACTTCCACCCTTGTTGAGGTAGATTGTAAAGAACTGAAGATTTATCTAATACATCATCTGCCTAGCCTTTTCCCAACTATGTTGGGGTCGGCTTCCAGTCTAACCGGATGCAGCTGAATACCAGTATTTTACATGGAGCGACTGCCTATCTGACCTCCACAACCCAGTTACTGGGTAATACGACACCCCTTGGTAAGACTGGTTGTCAGACTTTCGGGCTTCTGACTACCCGTAACGACTGTCAAGGATCCCCGAATGACAGCCGGGACCAACGGCTTAACGTGCTTTCCGAGGCACGGAGGGGTCTCGGTATGTAAAGATGGTCACCCATCCACAGACCAACCGCGGCAAGCGTAGCTTAACCTGACCGATCGACCTGTGCGGCTGTTATTATTTAGCCACGGGCCCCTCTCCACGGGACCTGTGCGGCTGTTATTATTTAGTCACGGAAGATTTATCTAATACATAGTAGGTAATAATGTGAGCGCCGAGCGCCCTTCCAACTACCTACCTACATTTCTATTAGGTAGTAAGTAGGTATCATTTATTTTAATCAATTTTGTTATTCACTTTTTAAGAAAACCATATTTTATGAGTGATGAATAAGTTGAGGTGATATTTATGATTACAAGCTACACATGGACTTACGCTGTACGAAGTTGATGTTATTCGTGTGGTCAGAAAAGGATCGGCAGAGTGTACGGCGTCTGCCGCCCGGTTGGCGGCGATGGGCTCCTATGGTTCCTCTTTCTTCCCACCGCCAGCCAGAGAGAAGCCAGAAGTAAACAGATTTTTTCTGGAACGAAACAAATAGCTATAGTGTATTTGCCCATAATTACTCAATTACTATGCAAAGATGTATTAATACTTATAATTCCCTACAATAATAGCTTACATAAAGTGATTAAGTTATTTATTTACACACTAACATCGCTACCATTACAGGGTTACACCCAATGCGATAGCGTGGTAACTAGATTCTAACTAAGCAGGGGCTGCAGTCTCGACATTCATAGCGATCGCTTTACGACCGAATTCGGTCGCCAAGCCCTGTCACTCCATACATTACACCTGTCAATCCGGGACTTAGCGAGTTGCGACCGAATTTGGTCGTAAAGAGATCGATATGATGGTATTTTAAAATTATTTTTAAATTATTAGTAATTAAGTAAAATTAAGGTGTAATTTTATGTGTAAACGTAATTTAATTGCATAAATACTCAGGATTATTGTTTTCCTGTTCATAGAAAGAGTAATACACAGTGTTTGTTACACACCGGTACCGGTAACCTAAAACCAACAGCTGACGTTCGTACTGCGGAATAAAACGGGGAGTATTTGTTTACTTTTACTTTATAATAGCACACAATCGTTATTGTAACTCTGTTACATATATCCTCGTGACCTCTTAGCATAAATAGTTCGCTGATTTAGACCTCTGCATTGGGTCTAGATCGCATTGTTTACATCATAGAAAACGAAACTTAGCAAAGATTTTGTTATTCCCATTGTGATCCTTAAGATAATACACAAGAATAAAAAGGTTCATGATCTTTATTTTTGCATTGCTGTTATACCTACTGTAATATTTAAACAAAAAATAACTTTAAAATCTAGGCAACCTACCCACATAAAGAAAAGTAAAATTCGTAAGGCAATAAAATCATCCAAATTTGATAATATTACCTTACTTACTGAATTGGCTTGAGCTGTTTTCAACCCCAACCTAATTTCTTCACTGAACTACGCTAACATCTTTCATTTTCCCTTTCATTTCCAACTTTATTTTATTTGTCTCCTACTTTTTCTCACCGTTTCTCTATTCTACTTTCAGTAACTAATCCTGAAACCATGCCTGTGATGACCCGTAAGGCTACTGCTCAGGAGATCGACCTTAAATTGAGAACGGCCCTCCAAAAACTTGAAGCAAAGAAACTCCAATATGACCAATTGCTACTGGAGAATGATGAAAGTGAGGAGCAGTTCAAGAAAATTGTTGACAAAAGCTCAAGCCTTAAACGGGAGCTAGTAGACCTACATCAACAATATCTGAATGTTGTTGATGAACGCGACCAATTGAAGGTGGTCACGGATGGTTTCAACAACAGTAGTCTTTTGTATGAGGAGGCCTTAAGCAAAGTTAGGGACCTAGAAGATGAATTATTTCATGCTAATAGTCGCGTTAACCAGTTAGGAAAACAAATAGAATGTAATCAGGTTAAAGAAAAAAACCATTTATATAATGAATTGTTAAATAGTAATTGTAACCCTCATTCCATAACAACTATTGACCTTACTGAAGATTCCTTGCTGAAACAGAATTATAATTATAGTTATAAAGTTAGTCATAACAAAATGAAAAAATATGCAAGAATGAATAGAATAATTAAAAAATGTAATCAATTTAGGAAACAACAGAAGCACTTTTCCAAAAATATTCCACTGAGGAAAGAACGTGTTGATCTAATAAATAAATTAAACAATCAGCAAATTAAATTAGAAGACAGCAGAAAAATCTATGAAATTGATACACAGCGCTTACAGTCTGACATACAGGTACTTGAGGGCACACTTAGTTCCCTTTACATTAAATACGTGGGTTCTCAGAACCAAATTAAAGAACATATTCTTGCTGCTAGTGAGTTAGTTATGTGTCAGTGTACTTGTCAGGTTTTAAACCCTGTTGTTGTCCAGCCTGAGGCAACGAAGGACCCGTCCCAGATTGAGAGTTTGTCTCAAGACTGTAACCTTAACCAAGACGTACCTAATATAGTGCAAGATCTATCTCAAGTAGTACAGCTTGAGACTGGTATTTGTCCATCTTTCAGTAGTCATGATTCAGTTATGTTCTCAGATCGTATAGGAAGAGGTTTAGGTAAATTAATTAGTGACAACCTGAGTTATTCTACTCAAAATTATTGTATGCCAGGGTCAACCTACAAACAAATAATGACATCAGTAACAGGAAATATATTTAATCCTAAAACCAACATTACTGTATTTGTAGGTAACAGTTCTAATGTCAAAAAATATTAAATCACTGACTGTGTAACTGAGTTGTTAAAGTTAAATTGTAGAAAAGTAATATTGTGTGCTTTCCCATATTTTAAGAAATTGACAACTAGACAGAACAATTATATTCATATGCTTAATAAGCATAATTGCACTTTTTAGCTAGTCATTACAGTGACAAGCTTGTATATTTTGACACCAACAGTTTTGTGGAATCTTTAAAGTCGACTAGCTAGGGATACTGTGTATCTGCCTGTTAGCTTTAGACACATAATAGCAAGGCTATTAGCTTCTTACATAAACTCAGACATAAGTAGTATGTCGAAGTCTTGTATTATTAACACCATAACAGTTAGTAATAATACTAATAGTAAGGTGGCTGACCTAAATAAGTGTAGCTCAAATGCTATAAATATTTATACAAATTGTACGAAGGAGGTTCCATTTCCCTTAAGCACTATGAGCTCACTGCCTGGTGATGACATTGAAGTCTTGGGATTAACTCCGAATAATCATTTAAACTAGTTTGTAAGACAACAGAAGATACCAGTAATAATATTCTTATACATATCAATAACAAGGTATCTTCTTGCTATAAATTAAGTAAATATCAAAAAGGAGATCAGCAGAATGCCTTGAAACTATTTCATCAAAATATTCAAGGTATGTCTTCCAAATTATTAGAAATTCAAATGTTTTTGGAAAAAACAAAGTTTGACATTGTTTGTTGTAGGTACTGAACATTGGTTAAAGGATTACCAAATGCTAATAAATTAGTTATGAGAACTATAATGTGGGCAGTTGTTTTAATCGTAAATCTATGCTGCGTGGAGGTTCTTTAATCTTAATTAAAAATTGTTTAAAATCCAAAACAACGAAATGACATAGTGGGTTTATCGATTGAACATTGCATCGAACTGTCCTGTGTTGAGCTTGATAAGCATGTTGTAGTGTGCGTTTACAGACCCCATAATTATCAGAACTTTTCGTTATTTGAGTCAATAATGGAAGATGTCCTAGCGAAACTTGATGTCGAGACTGCAGCCCCTGGGGCCCGCTGGGCACGAGAACACATTTGACCCAGCAATGTTTCAACGGACAAAAAGAAAGTGCGTAATTGCTTAGATATTTACTTTAAAATCCAATCACTACCTACTGGATTAACTTTTGTTTAGAATGGTTCATGACTAAACGGAATCAAAAACAATAGTTCATCGAATTCTCTTTACATATATAAAACTCTGAATTTACGCTTTACGCTTGGAACAGCGCGTAGCGCTAACTATATTTCGAAAATTCTGTAGAAAAACACCATTGACACGTTTTCATAGCCTTTCTTTAGTTTAATTCAAAAATTATGATTACAAAAAATATTACTCACCGTCACCGTTATGCCCGTCTGCCGACAAATATCTATCACCCGGCATCCACTCAATCGAAGCACTATGATGCGCCCTCCTTGAATTTGCGTCAACTGAGGTGCCACAATATTATATTTATAAAATGTTTTAAGTTTCACAGCACAGCACACAGTACGATTTTATATCACAGAACATAAATACCCTAACGAACGGGTTTCAAATACGTACGCATAGATAAGGATCAAGCGCAACTGACGTAAACGAACGATGTGACTTTCGTTTAATTTCGTAAAGGATCGGGAGAACTCGGAAGCAGCGGCGGGCGCGCAGGGGCGAGTGGGTGTGGCTTATTCCTATTGGGGCATGTTACATTGTCAATAATATCACGATACCGTGGTAATATTGATGGTATAATAGGCCGTATCACGGTATCGTGCTCAATAATTGCGATATCGCGATATTAGTATCGTGATAATATTGACAAATGTGACATTCCCCAGTGAAACATGATGATTGGCTCCCAATTATTAGTATGTGCAACCATTGGGCAATTTTAAAAACGTTGAAAACTCCACCAATCATGCCGAGGATACTTTCTTTCTAACACTCCACGGCGCGTCGTAGTTATATTTATGTATAGAGTTTACGTTGATGTGCTGGCGTCTGTACCAACATTAGCAAACTAGGTCAGTTACATTAGAGACTGGGTAAAAATCAATGAAACTGTAAACACCTGCAAAGTTGCTGGTCATGCTCTTTTTGGGATAGGGGTAACTGTTAAAAACAAGCAATTTAAATTGTTTGCTGTACTTCTTTGTTGAACTTTAGCGTGGCATGTTGTGTATGCTTTGATAAAAGATGATAAATTCGTTCCAAATTTTCGTTAAGTGGGACATGCTAAAATAGCCCGAGAAATTCCAATTTTGTTACGTTTTTTTGCAATTTGCAGTGCAGTGTTAACTTGGTTTAAATATGATTCGCGACGTTAAAAAATATGACAAATATAATCAATCAATCAACTCAGCATATTGCGATAGGTTATGCCTATGTCCAGCAGTGGACCGCAGTCCACGGGCCTCTACCAGGCTACGCCACAACACCTCCACCACACCACCGTGTCCTCCGCCTTTCGCATCCAGTCGGTCCCAGCAAACTTCTTTAGGTTGTCCGTCCATCTAGCTAGGGGGCGTCCCACACTACGCTTGCCGGTACGCGGTCTCCACTCCAGGGGGCCTACTCCGAAGTGCAAAGTGCGAATGTTCGGATCGCAACGACACATGGCCGAACTGAATATTATTGAAAAATGCGAAAATAGTTCGGATCGGTTCAGTTGGGTCGGGACCATAGTCAATATTCGAAAGAGTGTAGGAGGGTAGGATCGGAACCGACCGAACCAAATAGTAACTTCGTAGCAGGAAACGACCGAACATTCGGCCGATACTACTTCGGAGTAGGCCCCCAGGACTCGTCTGCTCCACCGGCCATCGGTCCTTCGACAAACATGGCCAGCACACTGCCACTTCAGTCTGCTTACTCTGCAAGAAAGAAAGAAAGAAAAATAGTTTATTTGGACACAGTTCGTGAAACACAAAATACAAAATTAATCAAATAAAAAATAAGCAAGCTATGTCGGTTCCTCCGGTTCTTTTCCTGTCATTATAATAATTATAATCATCATAATTATAATCATTAGAATCTTCAATACAACTCTTTGAGTTAGAATTCACCTCAAATATCAAGATTTCATTAATTAAATCATTCAATAGGGTGATATGAACTAAAAGAGTTGTATTGATGACTTTTATGATTACATTATATTATTCTATAAATAAATATTTGTTACGGCCGCGAATCATATTTAAATCAACATACAACCTGATATTGACCTGCAAATTACAAAAACCCGGCCAAGTTCGAGTCGGACTCGCGCTCGAAGGGTACGTACCATTATCTATAAAAATCACGTCTGTTGTATGGGATAGGCCCCCTTAAATATTTATTTTATTTTAATTTTGCCGCAATTTTTTTTTGTTATGTTTGCCTCAAATTAATGCATTTTCTTTCTTTTCTTTCTTTCTTTTATCATTAAAGTAAAAATACAACTGAGTATTTTGTGAACATTTGAAAAAAAATAAAAAAAAAGAAATGAAAAAGTGTTTATTCACATAACTAATTTTAACCTAGACATATTATTACCTCCGCCAAACTGCAAAACAAAGTGCCTACCTGTTGCCATTATTGATATCGAGCAAAAAAGGGCAAAAAATCGCGCTTGTTGTAAAGGAGCCGCCCTTAAATATATATTTTGTTTTGTTTTTAGTATTTGTTGATAGAGCGGCAACAGAAATACATAATTTGTGAAAATATAAATTGTCTAGCTATCGCGGTTCTTGAGATACAGCCTGGTGACATACAGACGGATAGACGGACAGCAGAAAAGTCTTAGTAATAGGGTCCCGTTTTTACCCTTTGGGTACGGAACCCTAAAAAATGAATTTCGCGGGCTACCCTGACGCGACACTAGTACATCCACATTTCACCAGTTATGTTTAAGTCCCATGTAATAGGGGGTGAGCATATTGCCATCATCCAGGCACAATCATCCAGGCACAATCATCCAGGCACAATCATCCAGGCACAATCATCCAGGTACAATCATCCAGGCACAATCATCCAGGCACAATCATCCAGGCACAATCATCCAGGCACAATCATCCAGGCACAATCATCCAGGCACAGTCAACCAGGCACAAATCTAGACTCCAGGCTGCTACTGAGAAATTCCAGATATCATACCCCAATAACACATTGCCCAACCCGAGAGTCGAACCCAGGACCTCATGCGCAATACCAGAAAAAAAAAATTTATTGCTAATACTTTACATAATTACTTTGATTGCCCGTGACATCACAGCGGACCCTATCAGAATACCAGCGCTGCGACATATATTTTTTAAATGTCGAAGCATCATGCTGAGATAGGAGCCTTTTGGCCTCGTATAGGACTATCTGTTTCATTTTTCCTTTTGTTACTTTTTTATATAATTTGTTTTATTTTTAACTATGTTTAGTTTAGTTTATGATCCTGTACGAGTCGCAATAAATACTTTTTCTTTTCTTTCTTTATTTCTTTACTTTCAGTAGGTAGCGCGTTACTAAATGAAAACTCAATATCAATTACCGCCTTCTTTTCGTTAACCAAAGCACAAACTATGTAAGTAGTCATTTTAGCTTTTCTTCTGGGACGATAACACACCAGCAATACTTCTGGTATTGTAGCTTATAGTCAGCGATGACCACTTCCAACGAGGTGGAATGCAGGCTTGTTTGCCAATTGATAACTTTAAAAAAATCTAAAATTACACTATTATGATACAGATTTTCTGCTAACTTTTACACTTTGATCGGTATTTTGACAGCTGTGCTGCTGGGGAGTTTGTTGCGCCACTTCTTCTTCCCAGCGGAAGCACTAGGAAGTGGTGAAGGGCGGGCGTTTTGCGGGACTGTCTTTTGTAATTTTGACGTTCGAAAAGTGCTGATTCTCAGCCTAATTTGAATAAATGACTTTTGATTTTGATTTCGATATTATTTACGAACTCGCTGACCTAAATCGACAATCAACAAAACACTTCCATGATGAAATGAATGAAAAAACAAAAAACCATCAAGTCACTCCCTTCCATTAAAAAAAAAGAAAGCTGCAAATTCCGAGACACAATTGTCTAAAAAATGATCGCTCTGAAGTCGAACTTCAAAAAGACAAATCCGTGGTTGTAAAAAGGATTTCAGCAAATGAAATCTACCAACAATACATCATTCCAATCTGCCGATATCTGACCTCTTTCAGTTTGGAAATGTCGGCAAATATACTTAATGGATCTACCGGTCCGGAGTGTCGCACGGTCGGCAAGAGTGACGAACGAATCTTGAACTTAGACAAAAATATGTTTCAACTCATATTTATTTTTATTTTTTTATATGTTTCATTATGTCATAATTATCCCTATGTATTTTACTGTGTGTACATAAATAATAAAATAAATAAATAACCTTTACGTTATTTATTGGAACCTACACACTTTTTATTTTTCGATTATTGAAAGAAGGGGTATATAATATACAGGATGGCAGGGTCAGCGACGCGCAAACTGTAACCATGAATTCTGCACTCACACACAGCATACTTACATACACAGATATTTTTCGGCGCCTGTCAAAAAAGAAATCTGCCATTCCATGCATTTTGACCGCGCAGGTTTCTATCAAAATTAAAAGTCATTTATTCAAATTAGGCTGAGAATCAGCATCAGTTTAAGCTACGCTTGCCGTGGTTGGCTTATGGATGGGTAACCATCTTTACATACCGAGACCCCTCCGTGCGTCGGAAAGTACGTTAAGCGGTTGGTACTGGCTGTCATTCGTGGATCTTTGACAGTCGTTACGGATAGTTAGAAGCCTGAAAGTCTGACAACCAGTCTTACCAAGGGGTATCGTACATATTACCAGTAACTGGGTTGTGGAGGTCAGATAGGCAGTCGCTCCATGTAAAATACTAGTACTCGGCTGCATCCGGTTAGACTGGAAGCCGACCCCAACATAGTTGGGAAAAGGCTAGGCAGATGATGATCCTTGGAAACGGGTTGCGTGTTTATGTCCCTGCGAGTGGCATGGACATCAACACGCAACTGATACCGTATGTACAGACGCCAGCACATCAAGCTACCCGAAAATGTCAAATTTTCCCAATCAACTTTGAACCTAATGCTTTAGCAATAAAGTTGAAAATCTATTAAAGAAATTTGACAGATTGTAGTAGCTTGATGTGCTGGCGTCTGTACCGTGTGTATTAAAACTAATTGCATTATAATCATCCGTTCAGAGGGATCATCCACTGTTAATTTATTTACTGAAACAAGTTAAACTACAACTTACATAATTATATTTGCATGATTTCATAATTTGAATTAATTATAAACTACTAAAGTATGCGCATTAGTTACTCAAATCATAACTATTTGGGATATAAGTAAATTAAATAATTAACTACAATGAATTAAACTAGTCGCTTTAAGCTCTACAAATTAATTCTCGAACAAAAACATAATTTGTATGGATTAGGCAACGGAACACTGATAAATGTTTAATTTTATGCACTAGTCGCATCGCTGAATTAAACGTTTTATTTTAACGAGTCTAGTTTTAACTATGATATGACAGTAAGATCATGAATCTATGAATTGTTGTGGGGCTCTGTCTCGTTTAGGGTCTTAGCATTATGCTGAGCGATGGCCTTTTTGCGTGGAAATGACGCAAGTTTTCCCCGAACTTATTTTTTTTGTGTTTTGGTTCTTTTTATGCGTCATGTTTGCGGCAAATAAACGTACTTGCTTTGTTTTTCTATTTAGTAAAAAGCTAAAAAAAAGTAAAAAGTTTATTGTTACAAGGAGCGTTCACAAGTTTTGGGTTCAATTTATTTTTACTTAAGATACTGAAACTGATACCCAAACTAAGCCAGGGTTTGTATCAACAGCTCTCAAACGTGAAACTTGTTTTCAATTATAGTTTGTTAGTCTAGTTTTAACTTATGAATCGTCTCTTTCTTCCCTTCTTTGTTACCTTAATTTTGAGTCTGAAAAGTTGTAATTATTTCATTGAAACTATTGGGTCGTCAGAAGCCCGAAAGTCTGACTACCTAATCTTACCAAGGGGTATCGTATTACCCAGTAACTGGGTTGTGGGGGTCAGATAATCGCTTCATGTAAAATATTTGTATTTGGCTGCATCCGGTTAAACTGGACCCCAATATACCTAGTTGAGAAAACACTAGGCAGATATTAGTACGTGCCGCATTATTCCGCAAGCATGTTTACGAACCATTTTCCATCATGACACTAAGCGACTACTTATCTAAGGGGACACTACACCGCTTTTACTCACAAATTAGGCAACACACAGACACTGCGGCTCTCACGATTTTCAACGCCACTAAATAATAAAACCATATCACGTACAGACATACAGTAAAATTTCACTTGGGGATTCAATGGAGCAGAATATTGCTGTAATTTTTGCTCCGTGACCATTTGTTTGTGTAGCTTATGGTTGTTTTTTCAACGTTTTTGCAGTGCTTTGTTGCATATAAATTTGGTGAAAGTGTTTTTTTTTAAGTTTTTAACCCCATGGGAAGGCTTAGCAAAAGAAACAAAAGCAAAATAAATATTATAAAAATAAAATCCAGCTTTATTTGGGCGGTAATTTTATTTATAAAATGTTGTGAGTTGTGGGTGTCCTAAAAAATCAATTAAAATAGGTATAGAATCCATTGACAAATAATCATTAACATTCCAATAACATTTAACCTAGGTAATCTGTGGAAACGTCGTGGATTGTACAGACGCCAGCAGGTCAAGCTACCCGAAACTGTCAAATTTTCCCAATCTACCTTGAACTTTAATGTTTTAGCAATAAAGTTGAAAATCTATTAAAGTAATTTGACAGATTGTGGTAGCTTGATGTGCTTGCGTCTGTACTTTTAACCGCTTCCAATTTTTTTGTAATCTATTTGTAATATTTACCTATTGGCAAAACATCGTGCACATATTTTTAGACAATAACTGTCTGTCATTGTCTATCATTTAACCATACCTATGCTTAACAAAATAAATAATTGATTGATTGATTGAATATATAAAAGAAAAAAAGAAGAAAAATTATTTATTCTGCACAAACAAAACAACATAAAAATATACACACACAACGTAGTCAAAATCTATATAATATACAATTGTTTGTTAAAATAAATAAATTAACAATATTCTCATTTTAACTCATTTTGACGGCACGGTTGGCGCAGTGGTTAAGCGATTGACTGCTGCGCTGCGTGTCGCGGGTTCGATTCCCGCACGGAACAAATATTTGTATGACCTACATGTATTTGTTCCGAGTCTGGGTGTTTTTCTATCTATAATATGTATGTATTTACAAAAAAAAAATGTACATAAGTAGTTTATCAGCGATCTTGTTACCATAACACAAGCATTAGGTTGCTTAGCTTGGGACTAGATGGCGCTGTGTGAAATGTCCAGGGATATTATTATTATTATTAATTAAATAATCCCTCGTGCTTGCCATTCCCCGCGTCCGTGAGTCCACACACAAAGAAAACATAGGAAGCTGCGCCGCCGAGAGAAATCTTTCATTTCTCATCGCGCAGACGAACTCTCACTAATATCAAAGCCATACGATATGAGCTACTCTTTGTAGTCCCTCTTATTTTGCTGTCTACCGTCTTTTCTTGAACACTCTACTTAGCAGGTAATATGAACATTCAAGAGCAAAATAGAAGACTTTTTGTTAAAGTCCCTGAAAAGCTATGGGTTTTAAATAGAAAATTTTCTACTATGGCTACATTTCTGTCTAACCCTTCGGGAAATATAGGCGTGGTGTTGTTTTTATCTATACTAATAATAAAACTGAAGAGTTTGTTTTGTTTGATCGCGGTAATCGTTGGAACTCGAAGCGGTCGGATACGAAATTATTTTTGCACTAGCTGCGCCCCGCGGTTTCGATCCCGTGGGAATATCGGGATAAAAAATATCCTATAAGTTAATCCTGGTTATAAACCATCTGTGTGCCAAATTTCGTCTAAATACGTTCAGTAGTTTTTGCGTGAAAGAGTATGTAACAAAAATCCATCCATCCATACAAAGTTTCACATTTATAATATTATGGATAGTAGGAAAAGTAGGATTTGATAGCCCAGTTCTTGAAGAAGACTAACATAACACTGGGACCCTTAGAAGCCGAGCGAAAAGAAAAAAGGCAGGTGATAACAACGTAATAGCGCGGCGGGCGATGCACAAGCAGAACCTAGAAAATCAATATACAGGCTGGCAGAGACATTGACGCGCAAACTGAAACCATGAATTCAGCACACGGTTTTTTTTTTCGTTTTTTTTTTTTTGCGTGTAAAATCAACAAATGACCTCTCCCGCTCTGGGCTGAGCGGAAGGGCGTGTCAGACTTTTACTGACTACGACTTTTACTGGCCACGGTATCTCTTTCGAACAACCCGCAGCCCCGGCGGCATCGGCCCTGGCGGACCCCGTCAGTTCATGCTGACATCTCTTTGAGGTGCGCGTGGAACACAACGCGCCGTCGACCCGGGCCTGGTCCTTACCGGGCGGCGAGCTGCCCATTGCTCGCCGCCCATTCTAGAACCCCTAGAATAGACATTTTTCGTCGGTAATCTAAATAATCTGCTGGTTCATAGAAAAGTAAATACCAATACCAACGCAGTCAAAATCTATGGCAGAATTATTTATCGTCGATTGTTTAAAATTATGTACTGAATCCGTAGGTAATAGGGTGTGCGTCAATTTCCCTGCTACCTTGTATAAACTAAGCTAACTCAGTAGTTCGTAGTAACTTACTGTTTCCAATAACAAACTTGATACAAATGTGGCTTGTTCAAAGATTCAACGTACCTAAACTAAACCTCACTAGATTACAGGAAAACTTTACGAGACCCCACTATCGGCTTCAGCACCCTAGAAAATCATAAAAACGATAGCCATGATGATTTTTTGTTTAATTTTTGCAGCCGCCATCTTGGATTTTTATTTTGACCTCACTATCGGCTTTAGCTCTCTCGAAAACCATGTTCTATCATCTGCAACTATCTCTCTCTCCTTGTAATTAATAACGTTAAATGTGAATTAACGTTAACGTTGGTAATTAATTTCGTGATTAATTACTTTATGTGTCTGTACACAAGAGGATTTAGAACCACTTTTCAAGCTAAAACGTATCCATACTTAATGCTCAAACAAGAGTTTTTTTAACCTTTAATAATCCAATTCAGTGTTAGCAAGCTAAAAAATTACACGTGGCGGTGTTGCCAGTTAATTCACAAACGTTTGAAATCCCGCTAAAACATGGCCGCGGGCCCTAGAGTTTTATTAAAGCGTTTAATGAAACCGGAGCTTACTCCATAATTTACATGCGGCGCTTGCGACGTACCATGCATTTTTGACTTTATAAATTAAACTAGCTTCCCGCCCGCGACTTCGTTCACGTGAAATTTCTTGTTCCTCTGACCCACCCCGACACATCGCATCGTCCGCCGCGCTATTACGTTGTTTTCACCTGCCTTTTTCTCGGCTTCTAAGGGTCCTAGTGTTGTGTTAGTCTTCCTAAAGAATTGGGCTCCCAAATGCAAAAAAAAAAATCTGTTTATCATCTTAAATCTATACAATTAATTTGCCGGGGCTTCCCAGAAAGTAATCCGAAGATACTTGTGATGGGATAAACCTCGCTCTTCCTCGATTAATAACAATTGTTTCGTTTGTATATAAGTTACACATTTTTTTTATAAATAAATAAATAAAATATATTTTTTCAAATACGACCAGCAGTGCCAGAGATTAGTGCGTTCAAATTAACAAACTTTTCAGCTTTATTATTAGTATATAGATAGATAGACTGAAAGTAAATAATACGTTTCAATAACTTTTCCAGACTTGCTCTTCAAAGAGTATCATTATCTGCCTAGCCTTTTCCCAACTATATTGGGGTCGGCCTCCAGTCTAACCGGATGCAGCTGAATATCAGTATTTTACATGGAGTGACTGCCTATCTGACTCCCACACAGTTACTGGGTAAAAAGATACCCCTTCGTAAGATTGGTTTTCAGATCTGTCTGGTAGCCCTTAAAAAATATTGGCCCATTATTTCTAAAGTTCATAATTTACTAAACAGAATAAAATCCACTAACTTTTACAAAAACAAACGCTATTTAATAAACTAAATTAAAGTATTTCGTTTCATTTAACAAATAGCAGCAATAACATGAAATTATATCGAAAATAATACCCAATCAAAATATAGTTTTAAATGGTTTAGATACTATGGTAAGTTTCAACCAACGGCCAAGAATAATGGTCTATTTATAACAAGCATAACACGAGTAAGTTCAATAATATCACGGTCACTTTGTGAAATAACGTTATTATTACTACTTACAGCGGTCTTAGAACGTAAGTATTCAAGATTACGTAAAAATTAACTTTAAAATGCGTAATAAAATAAATATATAAACTGCCTTATCTTATTGAATTATCTTATTTATGGCTTCTTACAGACATTATAATACCGTACGTGTATCAATCAATGTATTGTGTGTTGCTGCAATCCCTAGTTCCATCTGTCAAAATACGGTTTACCTAATGGACAGGGTGATCCACAATGAATCTACTCTAATCGTTTTTTTTTTTTTGTTAGCATATTGTCCGACTGCTGGGCAAAGGCCTTCCCTTGTTTCTTCCAAACCTCTCTGTCTTGTGCGATCTCTGACCATGTTGGATCTGCAAATGTTACCACATCGTCGCACCATCTTCACCGTGGTCTACCTCGACTGTCCTCCCTCAGCCGTCAATCGACTAATCTGTGTAAATACTACCTACAGTCCGGCTGTCAAGAGAATGCGTTCCTGACACATGTCTGTTCGACAATTCTAGTAGTTAATAAAGATCAAATTTGGAAAACACCTATTCATATCATAATCATCATAAACAGCCTATTATGTTCCCACTGCTAGGACACAGGCCTCCTCTCGGTGAGAGGGAGTGGGCCATAATCCACCACGCGGTCCCAGTGCGGGTTGGTAGATGTCTCATGTCTTCGAATTTTTGGTTCTACGTTATGGCCGGTTTCCTCACGATGTTTTCCTTCAACGTTTTGGGAGCAGTGGTGATGTAATAATTTACACAAAGTAAAGCGCCTGTCGGGGTTCGAACCTACGACCTACAACTTGTAAGTCGCGGCCTTGTAAACACGTATTCATTTGTATGAAACTCAAGAACGCATTCTCTCATTGGCCGCACTGTAACATGTTGTTATTTCATTTGATGACCACAGTAATAGAAAAATTACTTTCCCATTAAAGAAAATTTTCGAAAGGGGTTAATTCAATGTGAAATAGTCCGCCATGACAAAAAACAATTAGGTTGAAATACATCACGATGTAATTAAAAAGTATAAATAACCGTACACACTACCCACGCAACTAAATTATTAAGCAGTAATAAACACAAAGCCACACAATAACATTTCGATCCCCGATTCCCGCACGGAACAAATATTTGTATGACCTACATGTATTTGTTCCGAGTCTGGGTGTTTTTCTATCTATAATATGTATGTATTTACAAAAAAAAAATGTATATAAGTAGTTTATCAGCCATCTTGTTACCATAACACAAGCATTAGGTTACTTAGCTTGGGACTAGATGGCGCTGTGTGAAATGTCCAGGGATATTTATTTATTTTATTTTATTTTATTTATCTCTATAGTTACAAACGCAACTCCCGAATGTTACGTGTTGCCATCAATAAGTGTTCACTACGAATCCCGAGTACAGTCAAACAAGTTGTTTGGTATACAGGGTGCCACAGCCAGATGCAAAAGGGCTATGAAGGTTCGTGGCATACCTGTCCGTTAAATTGTTTTTTTTTTCAAATTGGCAGCCACGCATGACTCCTATATAAATCGATAGCTGACATCAATGCAAACGCTGCAACGGTCGGGCAAAGTGCTGCTAGGTTTTTCCATCTGAAATTTCTCGGTAGCAGACCGGAGTCCGGCTTTGTGCCCGGTTGATGAAAATATGCTCGCTCCATATTACAACAGCTAAGCCTAACCCTTCGGGAACACAATTTTAGAATTAATGCAGTTGTTATGTTATGTGATACCTTACAAAATAACTGTTAACATAAAAATGACTACGGTGCATTGGAAAGCTAAAAATATATTTGCCTGTACACCAAATAGCTTGTTTGACTATACTTCCGAATGTCCCCGAATAGTCGCGACTCCTCCCGAATAGAGCCGAGTTAATAAGTGTGGAATGCGCTCTATCGTGGAAGATTTACGAGCCGCCGGATTATCTCCGCCATCGTCACATGAACAGGTAGGCTTTACAGTTTTATGGATATGGCGCCATTAGCTGAAGTGGGGGTAAATTACAAGGCTAATGACTTGTGATTATTGCGGGAGGGTAGGCTAGAATTGTTGGAGGGTTTGGAGAGTGATGTTAATTGGTACTGTGGTTTTAGAATTTTTAATTAAATATTCCATTTGGGACTTTCATTTTTGAGAGTGAGTAATATTTTCTTCTATATTTTATTTGTCAATGTATATACGTGAAATATGCACGTTATTGTATTGTAGAGATTTTTTTAAAATAATGTTATAATATGACAGTACTAGCAGTGTCCTGCGGTTTCACCCGCATAAGTTTCGACCCCGTGGGAATATCGGGATAAAATATGCTATGTGTTATTTTGATGTATAAGCTATATTGCTGTAAAGTTTCATACAAATCCGTTCAGTAGTTTTTACGTGAAAGAGTAACAAACATCCATCCATCCATCCTTACATACTTTCACGTTTATAATAATATTAGGATATCAACTATTTATATCCTTATTTTTTATTGTTCAATTAATTGAAATACCTAGATTTTTATATCAGTAGTAGTTTTAATTTTATTAGGAGGGGCCCGTGGCTAAATAATAACAGCCGCACAGGTCGATCGGTTAGGTTAAGCTACCCTTGCTGCGGTTGGTCTGTGGATGGGTGACCATCTTTACATACCGAGACCCCTCCGTGCCTCGGAAAGCACGTTAAGCCGTTGGTCCCGGCTGTCATTCGTGGATCTTTGGTAGTCGTTACGGGTAGTCAGAAGCCCGAAAGTCTGACAACCAGTCTTACCAAGGGGTATCGTATTACCCAGTAACTGGGTTGTGGAGATCAGATAGGCAGTCGCTCCATGTAAAATACTGGTATTCAGCTGCATCCGGTTAGACTGGAAGCCGACCCCAACATAGTTGGGAAAAGGCTAGGCAGATGATGATAGTAGTTTTAATTTTGTTTTTAGTAATATTAATTATTATAATAATATTTTTGTTCATGTTAATTCTCATTTATTTTTAAAGCAATTTAAAAATACATTTTCCAAGGATCTCGTTGTCAAGCCCTTCTAAACATCTTTTTTACAATATGGAATGCGATAAATTAATATGAAATTCTAGCTGCGCCCCGCGGTTTCACCCGCATAAATTTCGATCCCGTGGGAATATCGAGATAAAAAGTTTCCTATATGTTAATTCTGGGGGTCTACTCCGAAGTAGTATCGGCCGAATGTTCGGCCGTTTCCTGCTACGAAGTTACTATTTGGTTCGGTCAGTTCCGATCCTACACTCCTACACTCTTTCGAATATTTACTATGATCCCTCACCCAACTGAGCCGATCCGAACTTTTTTCGCATTTTTCAATAATATTCTGTTCGGCCATGTGTCGGTCCGATCCGAACATTCGCACTTTGCATTTCGGAGTAGGCCCCCTGGTTATAAACCATCTGTGTGCCAAATTTCATCCAAATCCGCTTAGTAGTTTTTGCGTGAAAGAGTAACAAACATCCATCCATCTATCCATACAAACTTTCACGTTTATAATATTGGTAGGATGAAGACATCTGCCACAATCCAGCCTTCTCACATGTACCTAGCTGTTTCAGTGTTTACCGAAATGAAAATTCTCACCAGCCATTTCGTTCGCTTTCCCCCGGAGGTTGTTTTAGCTCCAGGCTCACCTGAAATGCGACAGTTGACATGTCCGGCCTAGTCACTTAAGCTAACAAGCTTTCAGGGTAACGACAGCGACAGCTAAAGCTCTAGGAAGTGGTGAAGGACGGGCGGTTTGGGGGACTGTTTTAAGTAATTTTTACGTTCAAAAGTTTCTGATTCTCAGCCAAGTTTGAATAAATAATAATAATAATATCCCTGGACATTTCACACAGCGCCATCTATTCCCAAGCTAAGCAACCTAATGCTTGTGTTATGGTAACAAGATGGCTGATAAACTACTTATATACATTTTTTTTTTTTTTTGTAAATACATACATATTATAGATAGAAAAACACCCAGACATAAATGACTGTTCATTTTGAATAGTTTTCAAACATCATATGCAGCCTCGGATTTCCGCCTAGGCTTACAAGCCTAGGGGACCACTCATCCCCCGACTAGCTTGGCGGGATTAACCACGAGCAGGTGTAAAAAAATGCTGCAGCTTATAATGTTCCCACTGCTCGGACACAGTCTCCTCTTTGTGAGAGGGAGTGGGCCACGCGGGCCGAGTGCGGGGTTGGTAGATGTTACATGTCTTCGAATTTTTGGGTCTAGGACATGCCGGTTTCCTTACGATGTTTTCCTTCAACGTTTTGAGAGCAGTAGTAATGAAATAATTTACACAAAGTTTGCCTGCTTGAGATCGAACCTACGACATACAACTCGTAAGTCGCGGCCATTACCACTGGACCACCACTGCTCTACTAAATATAATATACCGAATACTATCTATCAAGGCTCAAATGTCAAGTGCCTAGGAGCCCTGGATCTCTAAATCCGGGCCTGAAAATATGAAATATACAGTCTACATAACTTTATATTTAAACTGCACAAGTAACACATTTCATGCATCACCAAAATACACTTCCACAAGTGAAATCTACATAAAACCTCAACTCCGCTTTCAAAAAGCGAGCTACGTTCAAGACATTGAGTTTCAAACAAAGACGAAACTAAAATTTTAATCCAGCGTCGCATTTGACGTAATAACGCTGACGGTATGCTCGCTTCATGTAATTTACTAAACATTATTTAACTTGGCAGCACGTAAAGTCGTTACGTCACTCTAAGGCACGGAGCTAGCGTCGCCTTTATTCTATTCATATTTTTGAGTGTTTGATTTAAATTTTTTGGTCTTCTGGGCTTCACAGTGTCTATAAATATCAAGGTAGCTTATGCCTGCAACTTCGTCTGGCGTAATATTTGTTGTTCTTGTACTTAGTTCTTTTTGCTCGGCTTCTTAGGGTCTTAGCGTGATCTTATATAGCCTTCCTCAAGAATTGGACTATCAAATGAAAAACTATTTTTGCAAACACGATTGGTAGGTAGTTCCGGAGATTATCCCCTACATACAAACTTGCAAAGAAACAAATTTTACCACTTTATAATATAAGTTTAGATGTTTTTTTATTGAATCTTTTCGCACACAAAAAGGTACAAAAGCGGACGTATTGCCTTAGGCATTCTCTACCAGTCAACCAAGGGTGGTGAAGAGATTAGATGGCAGGTACCATAATAATTAAAAATAATTTAAAAAAATTAAATTTAAAAAAATCATAAGTCTTTCTTTATCTTAACATCATATTAAAGGCACTGGTTAATGAAATACACAATCCTAAACGGTGAAAAGTGTCTGAGGTAAAAGGGTCCTGAGTTACAAACCACACGGCTCTCTTAGATAGGATAAATTCTAGTGATTTATTATATTAATTAAAAAGTACAGAATATCCATGAAAATCAGTCTTATAAAATCAGTCATACCTAACCTACCTACTAACTTATCTCGAGGTGCTGAAACTAGATTGAACCCTGGCTTTTGGCTGGCGAGAGTGTCCTATTGTAAAGTTGTGTTGTAGATAGGTCAAGTTCAAGTAATTTTCGGAATATTGTTTAACTTGGTAGCTCTTAGGGCTTTCATATAGGCTTTTGACGGCACGGTTGGCGCAGTGGTTAAGCGATTGACTGCTGCGCTGCGTGTCGCGGGTTCGATTCCCGCACGGAACAAATATTTGTATGACCTACATGTATTTGTTCCGAGTCTGGGTGTTTTTCTATCTATAATATGTATGTATTTACAAAAAAAATGTATATAAGTAGTTTATCAGCCATCTTGTTACCATAACACAAGCATTATGTTGCTTAGCTTGGGACTAGATGGCGCTGTGTGAAATGTCCAGGGATATTATTATTATTATATAAGCACCAAGGTTATGCGTCAATTTTCTTTCGTCAGCTTAAGTTGGGGTTGGGAATTCTAGGAATAAATTGACAAAACGTGAGGCGTGAAAGAAATTCTGTTCGCTTAAATAGTCTTTAGAACTTCATTTTTGAAGTGATCCTGTAAATGTTAGCTTATAAATATTAACAATGTCATCATCTATCTGCCTAGCCTTTTCCCAACTATGTTGGGGTCGGGTTCCAGTCTAACCAGATGCAGCTGAATACCAGTATTTTACATGGAGCGCCTGCCTATCTGACCTTCACAACCCAGTTACTGGGTAATACGATACCCTTTGGTAACACTGGTTGTCAGACGTTTGATTGGGCTTCTGACGAACCATAACTCCTTTAAAAGATGCCACGAATGCCAGCCGGGACCAACGGCTTAACGTGGTTTCTAAGGCACGGAGGGGTCTTGGTATGTAAAGACGGTCACCCATCCACGGAGCAACTGTGGCAAGCGTAGCTTAACCTGATCGATCGACCAATGCGGCTGTTATTACTTAATCCCATAAGTTTTAACAATATGTGGACCATTAATATACACATAAAAAAAATAAACAATAAATTATCCCAACAGTTACAGTATAACTAACAACAAACAGAAAAAATGGTAACACGCAGGTCATTATACACAGATGTACCTGTTAATATACATAATCAGCCATTAATATTCCTACTGCTGGGACCCAGGCCTCCTCTCTGTGAGAGGGAATGGGCTGTAATCCACCACGCGGGCCCAGTGCGGGTTGGTAGATGTCACATGTCTTCGAATGTTTGGTTGAAGGACGTGCCGGTTTCCTCACGATGATTTCCTTCACCGTTTTGAGAGCAGTGGTGATGAAATAATTTACACAAGTAAATCGCCTGCCTGGGTACGAACCCACGACCTTCAACTCGTAAGTCGTGACCGTTACCACTGGGCCACCACAGCTCCTTTATATAGATGAGAGAAAACACATGACAATATTGTATCTTAAACCTAGACACTAGCGTCGATTCCCTTGTTCATAAACTAAACTAAATTTAAGTTCAATGCATCTTTTTCTTTCTATTTAATTTAGAAAAAGACAGAAGATAAATAATAGTTTAGTCCTGTCAAACTAGTCAGCGCCTGACGTAAATTGACGTATTTTTAGCAGCCATGTTTTTAATCACGTATAATCTGTGTATGAAGTATCTTAATTTGACAGGACTAAACTAATATTTATCTTCTGTCCTTTTCTTAATGAAATAGAAAGAAAAAGATGCACAGAACTTAAATTTAGTTTAGTTTGTGAACAAGGGAATCAGGGCCAGTTACTGTCTTCAGTCGTTTCATTTTTAGTCTCAGCTGGTAAGTAACAATTTTACGGCTCCACAACCAATCCTATTTATTTTTAAAGCAATGTAAAGCATGTAGAAACACATTTTCCAAGGATCTCGTTGTCAAGCTTCATGTAAACATTGATTAACTTGAGCACGTAAGTTAAGTCGGTCGATCTGCATACATCACGGGAGCCTCTCTAATAAGTCTGCGGCACCCCGAGAGCAAGTGTACGTGGTCGTATTAAATTGAAAAACGTTTTACCTTTTGATAAGAGCTTGTTTTGAATAACTGATACATTTGAATCGTGTTGCGCGTGTTTTCTTTTTTTTTTGGAACGAAGTTCCTTATCGCACGTTGCGAAAGAGGGCTAGACGGAAAAAATTAAGACCAAAAGTTGGAACGACACTTTTTGCTATAGTTGTAAGCCGTGCGGCGTGCGCGTGTTTCTCTGTCTGTCTCTCTCTCTCTCTCTCTCTCTTTGAACTTCGTTAAATCCGGGTGTTCCTTGACACCTCTCGAGGTTTTTTGAGGTTATGTTGAACTTTTGGGTCGTTTTTTTTTAGTGTAAGTGGGCTTTAGAAAAGAAGTCGCTCAGGAAAATATTACAACTGTATCTGAGTAAGACTGGTATCATCATCATCGTCCACAGTTCACCTTCACTCACTACTGAACATAGGCCTCTCTTGTGCCAATCCCCACGCTCCTGTGCTAGCCTGATCCAGGTTCTACCCGCAATAGAAATGATGTCGTTCGCCCATCTCGCCGCCAGACTTCCAACACTTTGTCTTCCAGTCCTTCGAAGACTGGTAACCTATTTTAAATCCCTTAGTGATGCGGCTGCTTAGATCAATGTCAGATATCTCTTACCTACACATAAAATAAAATAAACGGTAACACTAAATATTTACTAATTACTAATACTATTATTATTTACTTTTTTTTACTAATTTATTTCAATAAAGTTTTTATTTTATTTATTTTTCAGAAGTATTACTTATTTAATTATACTTTAACAATATTCAGTAACAACTAGCAACGCTGACTTTCTAATAAGTACTTAAATCTTAATTACGAAAATAATCACACAATACATTTTCGGCCAAAATTAAAACCCACCAGCTCCTCGACTATTAATATCGTTGAACCCTGTATAAACAAACGGGTCTTAATTTACGATCTGTCTCCTGGCTTATATATCCTAGAGCACACGCGATTTCATGTTAGCGGAGCTCTTGAGACTAGGCAAGGAGCTAGCAGTACGCCCGCAAATTCATTATCACCGCGATGCTGCGACGCGACGGCGAATATTTGTGAAAATCCCGCCATGCCTCAAGTTGTATATGGAAATACTTTGTCCTGCGCTGTCTCCTGGACTAATTTGTTTTGATGCGGCTTATAACGACGCTGTGTTTTTTCGTATATTTTTTGTGTTCTTTGAGCTCCTCTCATATTCTGCGTATGTCGGGATTAAATATGAATTCTGTACAGTTTTGTGTTTGGGAAACGTGGGTTGCTGTTATTTGTGAACTGGAAGGCTTTAGTAAACATTTTAAAGTGATTGACTAAACTGTTTATTTCTGTGACCGTTAAATTAACTACTTCTGAATATAGTCAGTTTTTACTATAAACTCAAAACTGGAATAGGAAATAACTTTTGTAAACCTACTACGGATACAAAACACCACTGTTATACATTTCTATTTCATCGTTTTACGTCACTTTTATATGCCATAAACGACTTATGTGTCATCTAAAATTTTCCTTCAATCTAACAACGAAATCTCCAGTACAATTTTCCTAGTCCATACATAATTTTTATTTTATTTCAGTCTATCCACCTTACAAGGAAATAAAACCCCTAATATTCAATAACAAATTATAGAAACATCCCCATACATTACAACGACGCCAACTAAAGTAATCTTCAGTCCATACTGTATCCCAAACCCCCATTACTATTCATTAAGAACCAGGTTCCAATCCACCTCGCCCCTCTGGATTCCATTAAACTGGAATCCAACCCTTGTACGTACCAAAAAAAACCTCATATAAATATTTACAAGGGGTGAAACTTACTGCAAACAATATTATACTTTACAATTTTAGTTACAAAGTAAATTTTCATTTGTACGTGTATCTCTTTCTGGTTTGAGTTTTTCCTTTCATGAATTCTAGTTGGGATAATATTTGTAATTGAAAAAAAGGTCCTAAAACTTTGTTATACTTATTTTAACTTATTTTGTCTAAACGTCTTTTTATAGTAAGTAGGTAGTGTTAAATATTACGAGCATACGGGGTAGGTACAGAACCCTTTGTGTGCGTAAACAATAGATATTATGTTTTGAAGAAAAAATATTTTATTTGAATGTATATTCTTTTGTAAGTAGAATTCGAATGATTTTCTTATCACATGCCATTAACATTTTCTTTCATAATATCTAAAAATACGAAGCCATTAAAAATACATAGTCCTCGTAGCAAAAGTTAAAGCAGGCAGGATGTAAAGCAAGGACTCTCTTCATAGCCCGGAGGACTCGTGGGTACGAGTGCCACTGTGACATTACATATGTACCTATCTACCTACAGGTTAGGCAGTGTTTCAGGTGCAGTTATGTACTTGTGTCATACGGGTTGAAAGTTTGGAGAACTGACAGACGTCACAGTTTTTAAATGTTGATGTTAGTTTGTTTTTTTTTTACAGGGAATTTTTACTATTTGTTCGTCTAACTGTGGTCTAACATAAAATGACTTGTAAATTATTTAGTGAATCGATAAGGGATGTTATAAAATTTTATAAATCCATAGCATAATTATACTTCCTTGTTTTTTATATTCTTCAAGTCATTACGTCAAATATTATAAATCAATACTTATCTGGATTTTGCCAATACCCTTGAAAGCATTCTCTGGAAAACTAAGTTATTTTCCAGAAAAAACACATTTTCCTATTAAACTCGGTGCTAAATTAAATGAAAATCGCTGCAATAGTTAAGGCGTCAAAAATATCTACTTATCAGACACAGTTTCTGATATATAAAACTTATGGGATAACAAGAATGACATATCCTTCAGGACCTCACTATAACCAACCATCACACCTCTATGTCACCCATCATACATACGCCTTAGTGCACTAGGAAAGTGCTTTCCGTGACGTCATTGTGCTACACTTCACTTTACGCCCTCATTGTACGTGCAATTTCTTAGCGCACTGCACATAATCACAGGTTACATAGTACTGTGAGTAAAATATGTAGCGGAGTGAATGAACCATAATTATGATGATACGGTTGGCGCAGTGGTTAAGCGATTGACTGCTGCGCTGCGTGTCGCGGGTTCGATTCCCGCACGTAACAAATACAAATATTTGTAATACAAGTAGTTGTTCCGAGTCTGGCTGTTTGTGTATGTGAGTTTAAATGTTTGTAAACGCACCCACGATACCTACAGGAGTAATTCCTAGTGCGGGGCAACGTAAAAAAAAAAAATTGACTTGACGACACGGTTGGTGCAGTGGCTGAGCGATCGACTGCTGCAATGCATGTCGCGGGTTCGATTCCCCAAATATTTGTATTACCTACAGGTAGTTGTCCGGGTCTGGCTCATGTTTGTGTATGTGGGTTTAAATGCTTGTAAACGCACCCACGATACAGTAGTAATTCCTAGTGTGGGGCAACGTTTTTACAATAAAATAAATAAATGATAATATCACGCGTGTATCTTCCAAAGGGTTAGACGCTATAGAACCTACATTTCGCCAGTTATGGTCAAGTCCCAGGTAATAGGGAGCGACCCCATTGCCATCAACCCAGACTCCGGTCAGCTACTGAGTAATTCCTGATTGAAAACCCCAATGTTTGCCCGACCTGGGAATCGAACCTAGCACGTCATCAGCAGTACCATTTGCGACCATGACCAACGATGCAGTCACATTATAAAATAATCATAAAATACACACATTAATACAAAGTACACATTAGTACATACAAAACCATAGGATTCTACAGAAAATAAAATAAAAAGGGAAAATTTAAAGTTGTTTTTAGGGTTCAACTCTAAATTCACGGAAAAAATAACCACGGAAACTGACGCCTATTCAATCCGAAATGTTTGTTTTTCAGTCGTTGCAAATAGTAAAAGTTGTTGCAATACATTTGTGTGTGTTTTTTCTGTGAAGTATTTTCAACTTTTGCCTCTATACATATTGATGCAGTTTTGTTTAGTCAGTCGAGCATACGTCATTGTGAACAGTCGCTGACCAGAGCCATCAGATACCACCCTTATCCCTGCTGAATGTTCCCTGCTGATTCAGTAGGTAGATCTGAAGGCCAATTATTATTCCGCTAGTTAAAAACGTTCAAAATCTAGTCGCAATCTCATCTCAGCGACAATCAATGTCAAAAATGTAGAGAAATTAGAAGTATTTTTAACAGAGATCAGACTGTGAACGTTCTTAAAATTACAAGAATTACCCCGCTAGTTTATTCCAAAAATATCTCACGAAAATTTAAACAACGTGGGTGCCAATTTGTAGTGCCACTTACAAATTGAGTGCTTTTTTTGATTATTTGGATACTTAAATCCGATATTCTAATTCTAAATCACGTTTGTAAATGTTTTTATTTGACAATAAATTAAGATTAATTTTAGAACTTTGATTTTCGTCGATAAGTTTTGCAATTTAATTATTTAACCTGATCAGGGTTTGTATACACTTTCATCGGTTACTTTTGGAACTGACTATAGGTGCATTTTGGTCATAGAGCAGCATTTATGGCAGCAGTACAAAATCACAGTGTAGTTTTGCAAACAACTGTGCCTACAATATGTACATATGTGTAGCATAAGTATATACGCTGTCTGCATAATGTAATACTTAGTATAACATAGTGAAGTAAATGAAATGCCAGCTCAAACTTCAAAAAGCGCACGTTTCCATTCTTCTCCCATCCATTTGCATAAATTACAAACTGCAGCAGAACTGTTTTGTAGTGCAGTACTGCTGAGATTTTTAATTCCAGTACTTTTTATTAATCGTTAATGAAATCTCCGAAGGACTATGCTTAGTGCTACTACACTCGAATGTTGCTTCTTTGTTAAATGTTTTCCTAATTTACCTTTTTTTTTATTTTTTTATCATTTATAAAAAAGAATACAGGATTATTGACCAAAAATAGCAACCAAAAACCACTAAGGTTTAAACTTGTGCCATCACGAGTCTATCTCAATATCAAACTATACAAAGAAACATTTTATAAGTATGCGTCATTGTCCATACAATTAGTAACATCATTAGGTATTTAAATACTCGCAGTTACAATCATTCCTACATAATACTTAAGTAATATTGCTTAAGTTTGCGTTTGATATTTTTATGTGTAATACATTTATTTATTTCTGAGGGTAGACTATTAATAAGTCTCGGTATAATATAACCGGTAGTTCGCTCGCCATACGTATTGTTGGCGCGCTGTGTGTGTGTACGCCACTTAACACTGTCCTCACTTTAAGTTTTTCATGAATTTTACACAAAGTAAATCGCCTGTCTGGGTTCGAACCTACGACTTACAAACTCGTAATTTGCGGGCGTTGCCACTGGGCCACCATAATCAGCAGTTGAAACGTCAGCAGGAATTTTACGCAAAATTCCTGCTGACGATGACGCTTCAACTGCTGATTCGATCTATTATAATTTCTCAGAGAGATAATGGGTAGATAATGAGGGCAGTGGTAGCCCAGTGGCAACGCCCGCAAATTACGAGTGTGTAAGTCGTAGGTTCGAACCCAGACAGGCGATTTACTTTGTGTAAATTATTTCCTCATCACAAAACTACTCTCGAAATGGTGAAGGAAAACATCGTCAGGAAACCGACATGTCTTAAAACCAAAAATTTCTATGACATGTGACATCTACCAACCCGCACTGGACCCGCGTGGTGGATTACGGCCCACTTCCTCTCACTGAGAGGAGGCCTGTGTCCCAGCAGTGGGAACATTAATTGATTATGCATGGGGTAGATAATAACCAGGGGCGTAGCTACCGCTGTATGAGCCGTATCGACGATACGGGGCCCCTGAGCTACAATTTTTTTTTTATTAATATTCAGAACCTAAAATTCTTGTTGATAAATGATATTTATTTCTGTAAATTAGTTCAAAAATATATTTAAAAAGGAGTTGAGTACCGAGATGACGACTAATAGAGAAGAAGAAAACTGTGTCTGCCTCATTGGTCTAGTGGTCGCAACCGCTACTGCAGAGCATGAGGCCCTAGGTTTGATTCCCGGATCGGGCAAAGTGTTATTGGGTCTCGGCTTCCAATCTAACCAGATGCAGCTGAATGCCAGTATTTTACCACCGGAGCGACTGGCTATCTGACCGCCACAACCCAGTTACTACACACCAGTCCCAGACCCCCACCGGTCCCAGTTGTTACACATATGGAATGCAATAAAGATTTGAGTTTGAGTTTGGGTAATACGATGTCCCTTGGTAATACTTGCTGTCAGACTTTCGGGCTTCTGACGACCCGTAACGACTGTCAAAGATCCACGAATGACGGCACGGCGGGGTCTCGATATGTAAAGATGATCACCCATCCAAGGACCTACCGCGGCAAGCGTAGCTTACCTTCAATCGACTCGTGTGACTGTTATTACGTAGCCCCTCACCTTCTAAGTCAGTATGCTATATTCTTTATTTTGTAAAAACAATACCCTCTATAACTTCACAGTTGGGTAAAAAGGGCCCCCAAAAGTTTTGATACAGGGCCCCATTAGGATGAGCTACGCCAGTGATAATAACTGTAAATTATTCTGTGCAATCTTACTTTGCTTTTTTCAAGTGAACCAGCGGGGTAGGTTATTGCGTAATACCCTTACAATGGCGATACATTTCATTTTGGCAGTTAAACAACATTCATTGCATTATTTACGTCGTTGAGCAGACGCGCTTTTCAAACCTACAAAGCAATTAAGGATTAAGAATTTCCTGCAAAATCCTTCAGATTGTGATTAAAATTTGTTACGTAACTAAATTGCTGGTTTACTCACGATGATTTCCTTAACGGATACCAGGGGGCTTACCACCAGCTCTCATAGCAGGGCAGAAGTTGAACCGCACTGCTTTTTAGGGTACCGTAGCCAAATGGCAAAAAACGGAACCCTTACAACGTAAGTAGATGTATTCCGTGAACCGCATTAAGATTTTCACACAAAAATAGAAATAAAACAATAAATGTTGGGGGTTCCCCATACTTAGAACTGAAACTCAATTATTTTTTTCATCAAACCCATACCGTGTGGGGTATCTATGGATAGGTCTTCAAAAATGATAATTAGGTTTCTAATATCATTTTTTTCTAAACTGAATAGTTTGCGCGAGAGACACTTTCAAAGTGGTAAAATGTGTCGTCGTCGTCCCCCTGTAACTTCTAAAATAAGAGAATGATAAAACTAAAAAAATATATGATATACATTACCATGTAAACTTCCAAAATAAGAGAATGATAATACTAAAAAAATATATGATGTACATTACCATGTAAACTTCCACCAAACCGCAATTTACTTTTCATTCAATATGATTGATTTTTATAGATAATAGTACGGAACCCTTCGTGCGCGAGTCCGACTCGCACTTGGCCGGTTTTTTGTTCTATGACTAAGTAAAACAAAGCAGTGCAGTTCAACTTCTGCCCTGCTATAAGAGCTGGTGGTAAGCCTCCTGTGATGTTCGAGATAAGCTAAGAAAGTACAAGTCCTTGTTATTGTTTGGCAGCAGAGGCAAGCGCAGTTCTCTCTGCCGTTGAGGCGTAATGCTCGTGGAGCTCTACCCAAAACCTACCCTCGGCAGCAGAAATGAATCTAAAGATTCTCTCGAAGATCTCTCGGCCGAAAAAATGATTGTGATTTAAAATGTATTACGCAATTGGCCATCTGGGTCAAGAAAGTGTGTTACGCAATTTGTGTACTGGGTGCTCTTCAAACACATTTAGCTTCTGAAAGTGTACCTTTCTTCAAAAATTAACCTGTGATGGACACATTTCCTTGTTACCATGCCAGTATCACCCTATTGTTAACCTTGACAGGCATACAATACCTGTGCATTAACATAATACTTCATACTTCCCCTCATCATCATAATCCACCCACTTCGTATACAAAAAATGATTTTATTCCGGCCTCATCCACCTGCAAACCTTCTAAACCCATACTTTTCTTCCCAATTTCTGTGCTAAAGCCACTCCAGACTAGTTATCATACAGATTGTTTCGTTTCGGTGAAATATGTGGTAAATTGAAGCGTGTGTACGGCCAATTTGCGTTGATTTCTTTATCCGGGGCTCGGTCGGACGTGACTCGCCCGAGATGAATCTTAATGAGATGGCGGTAAGGACGTAGTGTTAGCGATGGTATTGGGATTGTTAAGATTCTTCAAATTAAACATTTACGCTGAGAAGCTCGTGCATATAATAAGAGATTAACTTGTTAAGTAACTTAACTTCCTCCAGACCGTATTTCGGCCAAGGCGGCTAATCTCAACAGAGACCAGAGGGTCTACTCCGAAGTAGTATCGGCCGAATGTTCGGCCATTTCCTGCTACGAAGGTACTATTTGGTTCGGTCGGTTCCGATCCTACACTCCTACACTCTTTCGAATATTGACTATGGTCCCGACCCAACTGAGCCTATCCGAACTTTTTTCGCATTTTTCAATAATATTCGGTTCGGCCATGTGTCGGTCCGATCCGAACATTCGCACTTTGCACTTCGGAGTAGGCCTCCTGGCTTCGGCGCAGGAGATATTATAGTGCAGGCGTATGTGCGCAGACACAGATGCACTCTTTCTTCCCTCACTCTTGTAGTCCGATGGGACGGCAATCCGACACGACCGGAGAGAGATCAGAGGGGCAATTCTCGTAATTTCAAGAACGTTCACAGTCTGATCTCAGTCTCAATCTGTCAAAAATTATTTCTAATTTCCCTTTTGACAAAGTTTTTGACATTTGTTTGTCGCGCAGATGAGACTGCGAAAAGATTTTGAACGTTTAAAATTACGAGAATTGGCCTTCTGGCGTAGGACCAATTCTGCCTTGTCCCAACTATGTTGGTGTCGGCTTTCAGTCTCACCGGATGCATCTGAATACCAGTACTTTACATGGAGCGACTGCCTATCTGACCTCCACAGCCCAATCACCACGATACCCCTCGGTAAGACTGGTTGTCAGACTTTTGGGCTTCTAATTGCCCGTAACGACTGACAAAAAAAAACAAATGACAGCCGGGACCAGCAGCTTAACGTGCGCATGTAAAGAATGTCACCCATCGCAGCTTAACCTGATCGATCGACCATGCGGCTGTTATAATTTAGCCACGAGCCCCTCTAATGTGAGTTAATATATGTATGTTGTTTAAACGAAACTTATTTTCTAAATCACTTACAAAGGACCACCAATTAAGTTACCAAGAGGGGTGTTGTTGCCAGCAAATATATCTTCAGTTCCTTTATTTGATGTAAAACTTGCGGCAACCCAACCGCTTATAGTCATTGTGACAAAACTTCTAAAGCCTTGAGTCTTCTAGCAAGTTTAATCGCCCAAGTTGTCTGAACCGTGTCACTGCCAACAAAATAACAGACTTCTTGGAGTTTAACCGAGTTTTACTAGTTTTTATGAGTGCTAACTTGGATCATAGCTAGTAAACAGTTTATGATAGAATAGACACATGTTTTATTCATTCAAAAAAAATGTTTTTTTAATTTTTTATTAATTGTTTTTTGTCAAATATACTTAAATACAATATAAATATTGAAGCTAACACTAAAACATATTTTATTATGCACAAGTACATATACATAATACAATAATAGTATAATAATACAATGTAGTATAATAATAGTATAATAAAGAGGAAGAGCTCATTAAAAAAAATGTTCTGCATCGCTGTTAATGGGAAAAGTGCCTAAAAAGCTAAGGCAGCATTGCCACGTTGGATGGCAATGCTGCAACGTTGGCCTTAAAAATAGGCCAGCACTCTGGTCACTTAAAGAGTCGACCAACCGCTTGGCGATGTCCCGAAATACTCAGATTAACACAAGGACCTCATAGCATAGCCCTAGAGTTTCATGTTTCAGTTCTTGTTGAAGCGTTAACACGTCATACGTTTTAGTGCTAAGTAGGTATCGCAATATCAGTACCTACAGACGCATTTATTTAAACACGCAGGAAGCTATTATAAACACATTCCGGGTAAAATTACTATAGAGCATGTTTTACATCATAACAATATAATCGATAGCATGAATGATTAATTTATTTCAATATTATAAATTCACACAATCGGTTGTTATTTTAAATATCCGTAAAATGTTTTGTTTTAATATTGAGGCTACGTTACAATGGAATAATGTTTTTTTTTTCTTTGTCCCAGGCAAAAAGTCTCGATCACATAAATAGACTTAGGAGGGGAGAGATCCTTGCTTATAATTTATTGGAATAATAATGAATAGGACATTGGGCGCAAATAACGCAAACACGCCAATTCCCGACCTTGAAAACATTCAAAATCTAGTCGCAATCTTATCTCAGCGACAATCAATGTCAAAAACTTGTCAAAAATGTAGGGAAATGAAGGTATTTTTGACAGATTGAGACAGATTAGAATACGAAAGCTCATAAAAATACGGGAATTGCAGCTCAGCTTTCATAAGTCAGGGCTGATTTTTCAATCAACAGATAATTTTTATTCGTGGAATAAAATTGACGTCTGACAGTTTTTGACAGAGAGAGGAAAAATCAGCCCCTTATCAATAAATTATGGGTAGAACATTATGTGAAGATCAAATGTTTTATGACCAAGCTTTGCAAACCACTTATATCTTTGAGGTTCAAGCAATAGACAAAAGTTTCAACATTTTTATGCTTGAGTACGAGTCTTTTGACTATGTGCATCATGTGTCTTTTTTTTCATTTGTAATTGTGCAGAATAAAATATTTTTCTTTCTTCTTTCTTTCTTAGGTTGACAGAGATCACATGGGGTTTTGGGACCCCCTTTACCAACCACATAACAAACTCCCTTCAAAAACATTCTAAATTAAAATCACTCCTGTTCAGAACTTATCAGCTTAACGCCCATACTGGGACCCGACCGCAAACCTCTCTTTTGACATTTATATTCGCGTAGCTCCGAACTGAAGTATAGATGACCTTTTTATAGGAGGTGGAGCGGTAAGGTCCGAATTGCCTTTTAAATCCTTCAAAGGCTTTTCGAAGTATGACAGTGTAGTTCAGTACTTGGAGAAACGTTTTAAGTGGTTGTTCTAATGGTACCCTCTTTGTAATGATTTCGGTTTGATGTTTGCTTCTATTTTGATGTGGTTTCGTGGTAATGGAGTGATTGTTTTTTTGTTTCGTGGGGTTGAGTTGTTTGAGCTTTGATTTTCTGTTTTTTGTTCTGAAGGCAAATGACTCTGCGATGAGTGTTTTATTCTAATACTAGCTGCGCCCCGCGGTTTCACCCGCATAAGTTTCGATCCCGTGGGAATATCGGGATAAAAATTATATGTGTGAATCCAGGGTGTCGCTACGTCCATACCAAATTTCATCAAAATTGGACCAGCTTTTTGAGCGTGAAGAAGTAACAAACATACAAACACACTCACACAAACTTTTGCCTTTATAATATTATTTATATATTATTGTGTAGTATTGAAAAATATCTTAGGAACTTTAAATTAAGTACGGTCACCAAAGGAGATAAGTGACCAGGGTCGTCGGATATAGTTGAAGTTTTATAAGAAATCTATGGATATTTTCTAATAACATTTTATTTAATTAATAGAAAACAAAAAGTTCATTTATCAAACTAAATTTCATTCGAAAACATCCATCGGTTTCTTAATAAACTTCAACTATATCCGACGACCCTGGTTACTTATCTCCTTTGGTGACTGTACTTTCATTGTCATATGAGAAAGACCGTTAGAACTAATCGTAGAACACATACCTCTTTATTCACAAACGTTGCTTAAAGTTAAGTAGTGATTAGCGGGTGTACCATACATTTTGGCGTTTAAACATCACTTAACTTTAATCACCGTTTATAAATAAACCCCTATATGACTGACTTTAGTGTAGTCATCTTCTTAATTTTGAACGAAAACGAACTTTACACCACACGGAGCTGGAGCGAGAGAGGAGTGGATAGAAGGTGGCCTTCGCCTTGCAGCGGTCAACATAAGCCAAAATAAATAAATAATACCATATTAAAAACTATCTCACCTCTAACAACTCAATTTTCCTTGTCCACAGAACTAGTAAGAAATGAATCAGTGGAAAGTGCAAGCACCTCTACGGGCAGCTCGCAAGAAGAGACAGAACCTGAGCCCAAAGCGTACATGAGGACGCCAGCAGTCGGAGGAGTCGCGATCAGGAGTGGAGAGGATGCCCTCCTCACGTGCGTGGTCCTCGGGGCTAAGGGAAGACCTGTGCTGTGGAGGCGGGCGAAAGACCTGCAGCTTCTGACGGCTGGAGGCGTCAGGGTCACGAGAGATGACCGGATCGATGTGCTGCATGATGACTGTGAGTATTAGCTTTGATTCTTAGCACCTGAGGATATTGAACGGCTATAGACGTTGGAATAGTGGAATTCCTTCTACTGTGTCTCGTTCAGTGTTTGCTATATCTACTGTTATGGGTTCACTGAGTACGTAGTAAGAAGTTTTCGAAACTAAATTCTACATTTCCAAACCCGAAAATACAAGAGTTTTTCACTGAAAAATATGATTCTCAGCATAGTTATTTTTAGAACATATTGTAACAACGTATCGTGTAAAATTCTATTATTTGTTCAACAAATATAAAGGGTCAATTCTCGTAATTTTAAAAACGTCCACAGTCTGATCTCAGTCTCAATCTGTCAAAAATACCTCTAATTTCCCAACATTTTTGACCAGTTTTTAATTGTCGCTGAGAGGAGATTAGATTTTGAACGTTTTTAATTACGTTTTTTATTTTAGTTTATGTTCTATAACATATTTTAATCACTTAACAATGATTACTATGCATTTTCAGTTATTCAAAATCACACATATTCTAGAAATATTGGCCTTAACATTGACCTTTTAAACCACCTTACTTACCAGCCTCCGTTTAAAAAGTTTAAGCCTTAAATAGCTAACTGCTCTCGACCTTGCACCAAATACATTATTTATGTACGTGTAACGAAGCGCTTCTAAATTTGCAATTATAATGGCTTCAGCAAGATACAGTCGACGAAGATTTACTTAGCAGTTCCCCCATTCTTAGAATATCTATTTAGTATTTAAGGCCAGGACTCTTCAAAGAACACTATTAAAGTCGTTTTGTAGAATCTATACTTATAATAAATCTGTAGAAGTGAAAATTCTGTACATTGAAAATATCAAAAAAATAAATGGCAGGGGGTGTTACTAGACCGACACCGAACCCAAAAATGTGATTAAAAAAAATTTTGTCTGTCTGTCTGTCTGTCGGTCTGTCTGTCTGTCTGTCTGTCTGTTTGTTCAGGCATCACGCAAAAACTACCGGTCCGATTACGATGAAACTTGGTATAATTATTCTTTAATATCCTGGGCACCACACTGGGTACTTTTTATGCCGGAAAAGTATATACAATAAAAAACAAACTTATTTTTGCGGTTCGATCCCTAGACTCGATTACTGTTCCAACCGCAAATAATAAGTTTGTCGTAGGTTACATCACCCGCAATGCACAGCTATTAATAATAAGTATGTAAAGTTGTCGAAAATGTACCACTGACGGGACAAAAAGGGGTAATTAAGTTTTTAAGGGGAGGATTTGAACTTGAAACTGTATGTTACATTTTCACGCCTAAACCACTGAACTTCTGATTTGGCATAGAGATAGATGGCATCCTGGGGAAGCACATACATTTTATCCTGTTAGCACGTTCCCGTGGGATAATTTCCGACATCCACGCGGGCGAAGCCGCGGGCAGAAGCTAGTATAGTAATCCATCCATCCATCCATCCATTTATTTATTTCAGGCATCAAGGCCCATATAAAACACATACAATACAATATTAATATAAATATAACTTAAAAATACTATAAATACATACAACATTATAATCACACTAAACAACAACATTATAAACTAACTAACGCACACGAAGTGTCTGCGTCGTGTTTCGCTGACTGGTGTCGTATAGTAATAAAGTGGTTGATCACCTAATAGTTTCATTACCAAAAATGGTGCCTTAATGATCATTGCCAAAATGAATGGTCATAGATGTTTCATATAGTGTTAATGGCAGGATGAACCCTTAACATTCCCCATTTAGTTAGGTACATATATTGTTATTGACAGGACCCTTGGCACAGCCCATCAATCACCTCTTACAACACCGAAAAATGGATCGGTCACCCCACTAAATCCAAGGGGATGAAGAACCTTTTTTAATGCCATAGATTAGCGCAGGAGAGTGATAGCCTAATATTTGTGTACTAATGAATCCTTTCTTCTTAGCTGACGAGCCTCTCCCGGGCCCTGGTATCGCGAAGGGAGGCGATGTCTGGGCGCTGGTCATTAAATCAGTGAAGCCCTCAGACGCAGGCCTGTACATGTGTGAGCTGAACACGGAGCCGCCAGTCAGGAGCTTCCATAAACTTACAGGTTTGTTTAATCGCTGTGAAATTTATCTGGAGTCATAGAGGCTTTCATTAATACAACAACAAAAATTCAAGAGATTATGATGATAGTAACACCTGGAAGCAACTCTTTAGGTGTGAGATTGTTAGTAGGCAAAAGAGGTAGCCTATACCCAGCAGAATGATATCGTAGCCTACTGAAAGAATTGGGCCTAGTCCGAAGTGCAAAGTGCGAATGTTCGGACCAGACCGACACATGACCGAACCGGATATTATTGAAAAATGCGAAAAAAGTTCGGATCGGCTCAGTTGGGTCGGGACTATAGTCAATATTCGAAGGAGTGTAGATCGATCGGAACCGATCGAACCAAATAGTAACTTCGTAGCAGGAAACGGCCGAACATTCGGCCGATACTACTTCGGAGTAGACCCCCAGGCTCGCATTAGCAGAAAACATAATCGTGTTGGAAAAGGACAGGAAGGCCTTTGTCTTGCAATGGGACAACACAGACTAGTTAGATTAGTCTGTAGCTTTATAATAATTTTCATATCTTTATTTGCGTTCAACAATGTGAACAAGGTCTGACAATGGCTTAAAGCTAAGGTGCAATTACGGACCCTTAAAGCATTACTTCACCAAAGAAAGCCATTTTTCTAACAACTCATTCTCTTCCAGTAATATCCCGAGGACTGACACCACCAGAGAACCAGAACGTGACAGACAGCTATTCAGCGAACATCCCCACGTTGTCATCTCTGGCCTTATCACACAACTACACAGACTGCTGCATCTCTGCCAACGTCACGAAGGGCTGCCTCGGCTTCTGCAGCATCCAGACCATTCTGGAAGGAACGGGGCAGGACCCTGAGACTTGTCAGCCTGACTTCCCTGCTATTGTCAAGTGAGTACAAGTTTTCATTATACTTAATTTTTTGGAAACTATCCTATAACTTTACTGTTAGTATGCGAGGAGAATTTAGATTTCGAAGAAGTCACCCGGTAAGTCACATCGACAATTATATTCATAACCCTTCCGTGCCTCTCTCCGATTATGTACTCGTTAAGTACCTGTATCCAATAATCCGTGAAAATAATATCATTTTATAGAAATCTATTTTAGAAAAGCAAATAGCTATTTTATAACGTGACTAGTTTGAAGCGCAACAGTTAAGAATAACAATTTATAAACCTAAAGCTGAAACTATTATTTTGAGAAAGTGGTCAAAGTACTTCGTTGATGTCGTACAGTCACGAGCAAAAGTATGTATACACTCGGCTTTATTCAAAAGCGATTTACTCTTTTATTTTTTTATGAAATTTTATGTTGTAAACATAGCATTTCCGAACCCAGGTTTGTGTAATGTGTCGTATTTCAATACTCAATTCTTTATTGCATTCCACAATGTAGGCTTAGGTGGTAAATATTTGTCAAAAAAAAACAATCATGTACCCTGCCGGGTACCTACAATAAAAGAAAGATATGTGAGTGTCATATGTGTGTCAACGTTGCATTCGTTATTTCACGCAAAAATCGCAATTGAATTGTTGCCGAGTGTTGACATATTGGTGCTCGTGACTGTACCTAATGATGATGATGATGATTTAACTGCCGCAGTGGTCTCGTAGTCGCAAACACGACTGCTGACCGTGGGGTCCTCGGTTAATGTTATTGGATTTGTCCATTAGGGATTTCTCATTAACAGCTCCGGAGTTTGGAAGTTGGCTTCGAATAATCCCGTGCCTCAGAAAGCACGTTAAACCTTAGGCCAAGCGCCTGATCTCTCTCCGGAAACGGACCTCCAGTTAAACGGACCGAAGTTATAATTAATATGGGTCGCACGCAGCTGAGCGCCAGTGTGATGCCGTGTGGCGCGCGCGCAAGACGTGTGTGCTGCCACATCATTTTCATAACGCTTTAAACTTCGATCGAAAACGTTACCATTCAGAAAATTGAATTCCACTGCGTCAATAACATGCAGCACGTTAAGCCGTTGGTCCTGTGCATGATCTCTCTCCGGTCGTATCTGATTGCCGTCCCATCAGACTATGAAAGTGAGGGAAGAGAGAGTGCATCTGTGTCTGAAAGAAAGAAAGAAAAAGAAAGAAACACACACACTTTTACACTATAATATTTATTTATTTCTTTATTCACACCAATAAATACAACATCTTACAGTATTCCAAGACGATGTTATATACACTTAATAAACTATCTATAAACTATACAAACATAATATTCAACAATAAAAATATAATAATAAAAATTACAATATTATGCCTCTTTCAATGCACCTTTGTGCTCCTAACACAAATTTCGGCAATATCTCCCGCGCCGAAGGCCGTCTTGGCTGAAATACTGTCTGGAAGACTATTTATTACATGATGCTCACTTAAAATATTCAAGCAAGGTGTAAAGTAATGTTTTATAACCCAAACTAAAACGACTGAGCCCTTTGGCCTTAACGTCAGTAATCAATCACAATATTTTTATTAAGACAGATTGCACCGATCGGTGTTACGAACTACCCTTAGTTTTCAACAGCAATTTATCAAAACCTTGAGATCAGTTTATAAGGGGTAATAAAGTATGACTTTTCTATCTACTAGCGGAACAGGGAGAAAATTGCACTCTAATAGAAAAAAATATTTTTTAATGGGAACATTGTAAGCTGCATGATAATAGGGTAGTTGCCTGCCGTCAGTTAGATTATCGAAAAATAATGGACACGTATTTTTTCTTTTGTCAATCAAACAAAAAATGACAAAGATAAAGAGCTTCAAAATTTGGGAGAGGGTCGTGACGTCACGCCTTGCTAAAAATTCTAGCAAGCGGTGACGTCACGCGGAACTTTAACGGGCTATATCTTCATCATTTTTTATATAATTGACAAAAGAAAAAATACGGGTCCAATATTTTTTGATAATCTAACTGACGGAGTAATTCGATTTTTTTAGGCATCTAGCCTATTATAATCTATATGTGGCAGTGTCCACTTACCATTATGAGGACTGCCTGCTTTTTGTCCATCCATCACCCAAAAAAACACATCCTACCTTATTATAAATTCCAAGTTTCATGCAGTAGCCCACACACTGTTCATCAAACTACCATAAATTCTAAGCTGATACCATTACCCACAAGCTCTTCATCAAAACCTTATTTCCACCAGATGCATGGCAGACGGCCGCAACCACGTTCCCTGCTGTGTCCAGGAGCGGGTGCCTGACATCTGCCAGGACGTGTGCCGAGGAGAGTTCACTCCTGTGACCGACAACATCAAGACGCACTACTCGTGTGCTTCTTACATGGAGAAGACGTTAGCCTGCATTGTTGAAGGGATTGGTAAGTTTTTGATAAAGTTTTCATTGATTTTGCACAACATTTTTATTTATTTATTATTTATTTATTTTAACCACACACACATTTTTTTTTTGTTTCCTTTTTATCAATTTGGTACTCAACTATTCTGCCCTACTAAGCGCAAAAGCGGTATCTCAAAAAAATATCGTAAAGTTGATCTTTATGCCATCGGATAGCTCATTCAGCCATTAGATAAATAAACTGTTTACTATTAAATTTAATTCGAAAACATCCATCGATTTCTGACTAAACTCCAACTATATCCGACAAACCTGGTTACTTGTCTCTTTTCTTGACTGTACCTACTAAGTACCAGTTTCTGAAGACCTGCTCCAGTTTTTTTTTTTTTATTTTGTCTAAAAATTAAGCTGTTCGCTGTTGTTATTGTGTGTGTCGTACACACGGCTACACGTCAAGCTATACAAAACCAGTTTGTCTTGGCCTCACTTTGTATGATATTTTCACACAATGAAAGGGTCAGCCAATACTGGTTTTGGCACTGGGCACCAAAATAAAACTAACCAATCACATAAGGTGACATACGATTACGTACGTTAATAAACGGTGTACCTATATGCACAATTTTAACTATACCTTCCTTTACAGAACTGCTCCCAAGCCCCCCAGAAGACGTAGAAGTGGAACCTCTCAACGAAAAACAACTGAACATATCCTGGAGCCCCCCTGTCGAGAACACAGACTCAGTCATAGAGTACGTGGTCAACGTCACCACCCTGCGCTCCTTCGATGCCCACCTCATCGACCCCTCAGAGAGTTCCATCAAGAACAATGACACAATGAAGGTTATTCTGCCAATGACCTACAAAGTACCTCCGAATAAGACCTATTTTGTCTTGAACGACTTGCTGCCTTTTACGATGTATGAGATCACAGTGACTTCCTATAATATTCATGGATCCAGCTTGCCAAGTTATGCGATCAGGTGAGTTGTTATCAAAGCTGTTTGTAAAACCTATATACTGGTCATTTATGTATGTTGAAAACATGTATGTGTAACTATTGTGTCTACATAGCTGTCAGGTTTCCGAATCCATATATTATAAATTAAAGCCGCTTTTCGTGGCTGTCTGTGTGACCGCGTTATTCTGCGTTTTCACCATCATTTAGACAACTTATTCAATGTCATTTGATGTTTTTGTCAAGTCGTAAAACCTTGCGAATCGGGGCCGTGCGCTAGTTCAAGATAAAATAAAACAAATTCAATTCAAAATCTGTTGAACATCAACAATGTTCAAAAGTCAATGATCGCTGCTCACTATTTAGGTGAATTTGCAGGTTTTCTTCGAATCAAATACCTAGAAGACATTTAAATTACTCCACGATTCCAGAAATACTAGCATTTGCTTCCATTCCGTGCGTTCCATTCCGTACGATCTATCTGTATCTTATAATTCAAATTCTCAGAATTTTGAGATACCTTCATCAGTAGCAGCACTTCAGTATTTTATTACGTTTTGTTTCGCCTGCAGCTTTTATTTATGCATTTACACCGTATTCACTCAAGGACGAATCTTCTTTTTTCTCGGATCTTGGTTTATCACTATTCATTTTCATTTTTGAGCGGCTCTCTACCTTGACAACCACGACTATACAGTGTGTAACGGAAAGAGGGTATCAACCCTGAAGGAGGTGAATGTGCTCATGAAACTCAACAACTTTCCCCAAAGAACATAGGTCGAAATATGAAAAAAAAATTTGGCCCTCCCATAGTAAATCAATCAGCTGGTAGTCAGTTTTGTAAGGGAGGGCCAAATTTTTTTTTCATATTTCGACCTATGTTCTTTGGGGAAAGTTGTTGAGTTTCATGAGCACATTCACCTCCTTCAGGGTTGATACCCCCCTTCCGTTACACGCTGTATAGTCACGCTCACGGATCGTGAAAAAAACGACAAACATATTTGATTTCAAAATCAAAAGTCATTTATTCAAACTAGGCAGAGAATTAGCAGGTTTCGAACGATAAAATTACATATGACAGTCCATCAAAACGGCCGCCCTTCACTATTTCCTAGTGCTTTAGTTGGGAAGAAGAAGTGGCGCAACAAATTCCGAGCAGCACAGCTGTCTGTTCAGTTAGAAAAATAAAATCACGATTCGATATTTCGGATGCATAACTATACAGGCAGTTACTTTACAAGCTAATGGCTGTTCCTAAACGCACCATTTTCCCCTAGGTCCCTAACCCTGACTCCCGGTAAGATGAAGTCCACGGAGGTAGCGGCAGCCCCCAAGCTGCCCGACGTGCGCGGCTGCTGCGTGTCTGCCGGCGTCAACCACTACGGCTGCGTCGACAAGCTGTGCGACCCCACCAAGACTTCGGAGATTGCAGTAAGTTGGGGCGACGAACATCTGTGTGTATTGGTGATGAGTTCATTGATCATCTTCATAAAACCGGTCACGTAATATCAGGTCGTGAAAAAGTGGACCATATTTAGATATTTGTACTTCAATAAACAAGTTAGTAATGATTCTATGATATGACAAAGTCCACAAGTGATCAACGTTTTCGTACAATAATTTCAAAAAGATATTTAAATTGCAGACAATTTATGCACTCTCAAGATACATTCCAGTATTCAATAGTTTCAACCCGCACTGAGTCCGCGTGGTGGATTACAGCCCACACCCTCTCACCGAGAGGAGGCCTGTGTCCCAGCAATGGGAACATTATAGGCTGATCATGATTCAATAGCTTACAATACTTTGTACTTTACTGATGTTTAATCCCATCAATTGCCGTGTTATAGGAGCACTTCAACCCAAAAATTCATCACCTGTCAACCCTCACACATAATACCTTCACAACCATAACCACCAGCACCACTAACTCCCACACCATCCCACCACCACCACTCCACTTGTGACTAACGCACGATCACCCAGAGAGCCGATGTTAACCCTCAGCTGCAGGTGACAGACCTGATGATCTGCGCACCCTGGGCCGGCGTGACGTTCGGCTGCCTCGCCAACGGCATGGACCACACGCCCTGCTGCCGCTCCAAGGGGCTGCCCGAGTCCTGTCTGCCGCTGTGCAGCGGGAACATTACGACGCTTGATTTTAATCATTTTAAGTGAGTTGTTTTTTTTTATATATATGCTCAAAGTACAAAAATGTACGGTGTGTGTGTGTTTTTCTTGATATTTGTTTTTTTAACGCCAGTTTCTACAAAGCAATTTTATTTCCTGGTAACACATAATATGAATTTATGAAGACCTTACAAAGTCTCGTATTAGTCATCAATCACCCCATGTTAGCTATTTCGAAAGGCACATTAAAATTACATTAAATAAATAAATAAATATCCATGGACATTTCACACAGCGCCATCTAGTCCCAAGCTAAGCAACCTAATGCTTGTGTTATGGTAACAAGATGGCTGATAAACTACTTATATACATTTTTTTTTTTTTTGTAAATACATACATATTATATATTAGATAGAAAAACACCCAGACTCGGAACAAATACATGTAGGTCATACAAATACTTGTTCCGTGCGGGAATCGAACCCGCGACACGCAGCGCAGCAGTCAATCGCTTAACCACTGCGCCAACCGTGCCGTCATTAGAATGCATTTTTATTTTTTTATTAGCTATTCATGTCCCACTGCTGGGCAAAGTCTTCCATACCCTCTTTCCACCTCTCTCTGTCCAGAGCTGCCAAGGATCAACCTTTATTAGAATGCATTATATGAATATATAAAAAGATACAAAATAACTGTAAGAATTTATAAGCTATTTTCAAAACGATCGAATTTGTTGACGAAGCCTTTTTTTACAAAATTGCCTATTGTTTAAAAGATACATACTTATATTGCTTTCAATATCCAACCAAACCTCTTAGGAAAGTTGCATGAAATACTAGTAAATTAGCCCTTTACGTTGACCTAACTCGGTCAACAATTTCAGCTAGAGATGTGAGCTGGAAACCTTATCAGCTGTCCCAATTTCATGCTCAATTTGCGCGAATTGAAAGCCGACTAATTGGATTAAAAATTGGAACAAAGTTTCCAATAAATCGATTCGCCACTCGAACTTCTCTCTTATCTGACCTATTCGCAGTGGCCTTAGCGAATAGTTGGTAGACATTGAGTGCCAATATAACTGAGGTTTTAATTAACTTTTTTTTTAAGCAATATAACATCATGGTAGTACTTTATACTTTAATATCGTTGTTGGAAAAACGTAGCGTTCAATCTATACTAATAATAAAGCTGAAGTGTTGGTTTGAACGCGCTGATCTCTGGAGTTCCAGAGATAAGCGCGTCGAAACCAGTCGGATTTGAAAAGATATTTTTGCATGTTATAGCACAAATCTTTAACAATACGCTACGACCCTTAGGAGCAAAGCAAAAATAAAAAAAAAACAGAAAGAACGCTAAGCGAAACCGAAGTAATTGATGCATTGGGTCGGGAACGGACGGGAACGGACGGGAATGAACGGGAACGGACGGGAACGGGACGGGATTGATAAAATTTCACGCGGACTAAGTCGCGGACAGAAACTAGTTATTAATAAAAAATACAGATCATCATCATCTGTAGTTTTTTAATTATGTTCAACAAATAAAAATATTTGAGAAGGATAGTTATAGTAAGTGTCGGGGATACTATTGAGAAAATGACTATGAGAAAATTAGACTACAATTTTATTTTCCCTACCTGGAGATCGAACCCAAGATCTCACGTTCAGCTGTCACGCTTTCGACCACTAGGCCACACAGATAGAATAGAACACTCTTTATTGAAGAAGATAGTCTGGTCTGGTCTGGTGGTCTTTATTCAGATAGTCTTATCTAAGTAAATTTTTAAACGACATCTAGAAAAAAGACCTTTAATCTAAGGAATTCGTCGTAATCTCTTACCCGTAAGAGTAATAGCATTACTTAGGCACTTTAAAACAGATTACCTACTTCAGTTAAGTCAATGAAATTATTTTATACAAAAGATTATTTCATAAACTTCATAAGCTTATGACATGCACGCCGAACTCCAGAGACATTGTGACTAAATTATTATTAAAATATTAAATTCCCATTCGTTTTCTATCTGTTTATATACATATTAGACTAAATAAACTTCACATGCCATAACACAGGCTAAATAGAATATAAGACCGAATAATGTAACATGATAAACCATCGATTGTAATTACTCTATTTAAATGTGAATAAATGAGTTTGAATTTGAACTTCAAGACAATTTATTTCTGCAACACGAAAACCTAAAACATTAAACTGTAACGTACTTATTCTGCAATATTTTTAAAATAATCTTCCATGTTTCATGAGGTAACTTTAAAACATTCTAAAATATGATTTTTAAACTAAATATCTGAGCGGAGTTAGTGAAGTTCCCCGCAGAACTTCGACCACTATCGGGTTTAAGTTTATTTGCAAGTATTCTGCCCGTATCTAACTTCCAAGTTACCGGGATACTGGTAGACCCTAACTTTACGAGATATATTCACAAGTTTGTGCCTCACAAAATTTACAATAGTCTTCGAAGCTAATGCGGCTCTGTGGGTCCCGTACAGCATAAGCATATACAGATATGAGGAACAGGGTGTAAAGTTTACTCATCTTCCATAGAAAAGGGAGCACCCTCCAACCAGACAGGTGTCGTGTCTGATGGGCCCACTGCCGGATGATTGATGTCGAGACGCGTATGCTAGTTGCGCGGTAAACTCTGCCTGCGCGATGCAGGATTTTGTGTAACTTCAGTATGATGCATAGTTCGCACGTGGCGGTGTAGATGCCGCTACAAGCATAGCCTAATCAGCCTATTACGTTTCCACTGCTGGGACACATGCCTCCTCTCAGTGAGAGGGAGTGGGCCGTAATCTATCACGCGGGCCCAGTGCGGGTTGGTAGACTTGGTAGATGTCCCATGTCTTCGAAGTTTGGGTTCTAGGACATGCTCGTTTCCTCACGATGTTTTCCTGCACCGTTTTGAGAGTACTGGTGATAAATAATTTACACAAAGTACCTAAAGCTTGTCTGGGTTGGACCGTACGACCTACAGCTCGTAAGTCGCAGCTGTTACCACTGGGCTACCACTGCACCCCCTGTATAGGAATACAGAATCATCACTCAAGTGACGTTAAAATATAATTATTCCAAATGACAGTCACTTCTAAACGAAAATCCTCAGAGTTTCAAACCATGGCAACTGTCTCATCTCGTTTGAGTTTGTTTTACGAAGTCGATTCTGAGTATAGGTATTCCATAATTTGATAATTTTCTCTTGCTATATCAAAGAATTCGAAAACAAACAAAAATAATCCAGTTTTAAACCCACAAAAACAAAATGAGTACCTACCTACATACCTTTGTTAATAAGCAAGCTACGGAGAAATCAAATTAAAATCCAAGCGTATTGTTTATTATTCCCTTGAACTCTTAAAATGTCGGTGAAGCCTAACAAAGTGTTCTTAAATTCATAAATAACGAGGGTTCTTTAACAAAGAGACATCTTTCGACGTTTCCTTTGGAGGATTTCGAAATCCATCGATGTTTATTTTCCGTACATTCATTTTAATTTTCGTAGGTACTCTCGTTTTTCAATTACACAATATGTAACACTAGGTTCTGGCCGCGGTTTCGACCGCGTAAAATGACTTGTTCCCCTGTCCCACACCGCATCGCCCGCCCGCGCTTTTACGGCGTATTCATCAGCATCATCTGCCTAGCCTTTTCCCAACTATGTTGGGGTCGGCTTCCAGTCTAACCGGATGCAGCTGAATACCAGTATTTTACATGGAGCGACTGCCTATCTGACCTCCACAACCCAGTTACTGGGTAATACGATACCCCTTGGTAAGACTGGTTGTCAGACTTTCGGGTTTCTGACTAGGTACCCGTAATTACTGTCTTCTACATACGTCGTATTCGCACTATATAAAATAGCATGTTATAAAAAATACTCATATAACACGTTTCTATAAATGTATATAAGTAGTTTATCAGCCATCTTGTTACCATAACACAAGCATTAGGTTGCTTAGCTTGGGACTAGATGGCGCTGTGTGAAATGTCCAGGGATATTATTATTATTATCTCCTTTATTCCATTTAAATACTTACAAAATACATGTTTAAATATTTTTATAAACAAAAGGATACATAAACATTTAAAAATATAAAAAGTAGTAGCCCACCGGTATCGGGAACAGGGTCCAAGCTACCGGCGGTCAGGGCTCCAGAGAGAGGAACTTCCTGACAATGCGAGCCGTGTCCAGAAGTACCGCTTTCTGAATCACCCTTGATCCAGCTGCCCAACGAGAGCCTCCTCAGGTGTTGGTCGAGGCTCTTGGCTATTAAGCCATTGGCTGTCACGACTATCGGCACAATGATCGCTGAGTCTACATCCCACATGTCGACAACCTCGCGAGCCAAGTCAAGATACTTGATTTGTTTATCTTTCTCGGCTTTCACGAGGTTCTCATCATGCGGGACGGTTATGTCAACAATCATTGCGCGCCGCTCTGATCGATCCACCACCACTATATCAGGCTTATTGGCAACAATAGTCCTGTCAGTGATTATTATTATTTATTATTATAAATACACGCATAGAGACCTGACTAGACATGGAGTAGACCCCCAGATTTTTGTTTAGTCTACCGTAAAACCACCATCCAAAGCACCTATCACTCACTTCCCTAATTTAAAACCCAAAACATTACAAAGTTTAAACACAAAACCCAACATGACACATTGCCAAAATAAATATTAAAATTTATAGCTTTCGTCGTAACGTACTTTTACACATATATTTTTTAAATAAGCTAATTGGAATCGAGATTTCCTTTCAGACAGATAGGACCATAGATAGGGCCATTTATTCTCATAAATGGCGAAAACTCAGGGGTTAAAGTCTCTTTTAAAATTCAGAGATGTTTAACGTCAAAAAAAAATGGTTAAGCAGACGGTACTCATTACTCAACTTTAAGCAACGTTTATAAACAATCCTGTAAATATCAAAGTGTAACAAAATTCAAAAGTGCTTCTAGATTCTAAACCACCATTCTTCCCACCAGATGTCTCCGCTACATGAACTCCTACACAAACTGCCTGCTCCGCGGCTACGGCGTGCTCCCGGGCGCGCCCTCGCGGCTGTACCTCACGAACATCGACACAGACTACGCAGTGGTCCACTGGTCCCCACCAGCAGCATTAGCAGACACCGTGCAGTATTACAACTTGCATTATAAGACCCTGCAGGCTGGAGATGAGTACAGGATCCTGGAGAAGGTAAGATTTTATTCAGCAGAGTCCCGTGACCTATACCAGGAGGTCTACTACGAAGTAGTATCGGCCGAATGTTCGGCCGTTTCCTGCTACGAAGTTACTATTTGGTTCGGTTGGTTCCGATCCTACACTCCTACACCCTTTCGAATATTGACTATGGTCCCGACCCAACTGAGCCAATCCGAACTTTTTTCGCATTTTTCAATAATATTTGGTTCGACCATGTGTCGGTCCGATCCGAACATTCGCACTTTGCACTTCGGAGTAGGCCCCCTGGTTGGTGCGGGAAGCATAGGACCGGTCGTTGGGGTGATGATTAGGCCTATATGGAGCATTGCACGTCTTTCAGCTGAATGATGATGAAACTTAGATGAAGATACGTCTAGTTTTTTACATATTTAGTTCTACCTCCATCATTGCCTATTGGAAACTATCAATGTAATGATTAAACTAGCTCAAGGACTGGTCTACTTTCATACTAAAATGCTATGAAACTGCCTTCCCTACCAAAAAAATCATGGACATCTATGTAACACTACCTTTTTTTGTATAGATACAATCTCCATATATCTTAGAAGACTTGGAATCCAACAATGACTACGAGATTTACTTGGAAGCAGTGAATGAACATGGAGTAGGAGATGCATCTCCCAGACTGATCTTCAGGACACAGAGTCAAGTGAGTACCAACCCACAAGAACCAATATTGTGACTAAAGCATTTTAAGTAGGCTCCCTATTCTATGCCAGAGGCGTAACACACGAACAGTAGAAATATCTTTCCTCTTGACAAGTACGACAACATTTATTGCGTTATTTACGTTGTTGAGCAGACAATTTTTTCGAACATATGAAGCAATAGATAAGCTATATCCTTCAAAATGATTCATGATGATGAGGGCACGGTTGGCGCAGTGGTTAAGCGATTGACTGCTGCGCTACGTGTCGCGGGTTCGATTCCCGCACGGAACAAATATTTGTAAGTCCTACATGTATTTGTTCTGTGTCTGGGTGTTTTTCTATCTATAATATGTATGTATTTACAAAAAAAAAAAAAATGTATATAAGTAGTTTATCAGCCATCTTGTTACCATAACACAAGCATTAGGTTGCTTAGCTTGGGACTAGATGGCGCTGTGTGAAATGTCCAGGGATATTTAAAATGATTCAAATTGTGCTTGAAAGTGTGTTACGTATTTAGGGTGCAGATTATAAATAGGACATACGAATGAAATATGATGTAGGGTTCATAATGTAGCGTAATCCTGCAAATATTGCACCAAATTTTATTTTATTTTATTATTATTATTATTAAACTAGGACAGACACCTGTCGTGGTACAGACGCCAGCACATCAAGCTACTAAAATCTGTCAAATTTATTTAATAGATTTTCAACTTTATCTCTGAAGCGTTAAGGTTCAAGGTTCATTGGAAAATTTTGACAGTTTCGGGTAGCTTGACCTGCTGGCGTCTGTACCTTCCGTACTTCTACAAAAATCTCAAGCATAATATGAGTCTAAGGGTTTACTTCTCTCCTCAGATGATAGAAGAAGAGGAAGAAGTAGCGAACTCGTACAACGTGACGGCGTGCTGCGAGCGCGTGCAGCTGGCGGGCGTGTGCATGCCGCTGTGCTCGTACGACGCCAAGATGTCCGACCTGCGCATGCTGGCGCCGCTCTGTGCGCAGGACTTCCATAAACTACTCAGATGTGGCGCTGGAGGTGAGATTTAATCTACGTCCAAATCTCTCATTTGTAAAAAAAATGTTCTTGACTTATAATCCAGATACTTAGATAACATAACACCTGTATCTTGTGAAAGGTTAAGTAGAGGTGTTACTCACCAACATATTGCCGGCAAACTCAGAGCAAAAAAAGAAGATTTTAGTGAAGTTCCATGGAAATTGTCCACTTTTTTTTAATTCTTAATGTCACTAGCTGGTATAGACAGCAGATTTAATTATTAAGACTTGATATTCCTTCCATAATCTGCGGAAGTTAAGATCTTTTGGAAGTCAGTGAAAAATATTTCTATCAATATTTTCCTGAGAACAATTGTTGCTTTTATGTTTCCATGTTTACAAGCTTGCGTATTGTGTTGCTCAGGCCGAAACCACGAGCAGTGCTGCGTGCGGCGCGGCGTGCCGGCGGCGTGTCGCGGCGTGTGCGCGGGCGCATACAGCGGCGGGGTCAACTCCTGCGTGCCCTACATCGGGAACATCGTGCAGTGCTTCGAGGAAGGTTAGTCTACAGAACATAATGAATTATTGTATTGTTGGTACTAGTTCCTTTGTTTTTAGCAAAATTCTTAACAGTCAGACTAGCAGAGATTTTACGTTAAAATTGGCACACCTTATGCGGTCACAATTTTGTTATAAAATAGGTAGCTAGGTACTTATATAGAATATGAAGTCCATTATTTTGTTTTTTTAGTACTCTTCTCAAAATTAAAAACCAGTTAGCTATACAAGAAGAACTGCCTTCAATTGAAAAGAAATTCTGGTGTCGTATACAGGGTTATTTGTATAACACCAACAACCTTTTAAGAGGTCATTGTACTCATCATTATGAACAACTTTTACTATAGGACCAAACCTGAAATCGCGAAAAAAAAATCAGCTGCTCCCTACATTTGGACGAGTTATAGTTAGTTATGTAGGGAACAGCTGATTTTTTTTTTCGCGATTTCAGGTTTGGTCCCATAGTAAAAGTTGTTCATAATGACGAGTACAATGACCTCTTAAGAGGTTGCTGGTGTTTTACAAATAACCCTGTATAAAGTGTTAGTCATGAATTGTTCCGAGGCGTCACAATAAGTCACGACACACTACGGCCACAACCCGGCCCCTGTCCAGTAAGTCACCCCCCACTGCCCGCAGGCACGGGGCTGCTCCCCGGCGCGCCGCGCGAGCTGCACGCGGGGCTGCGCGCGCGCGCCGCGCTGCTGGACTGGGCGGCGCCGCAAGACGGCGCCAACGTCACCTCCTACGTGGTGCACTGGCAGAAGCTCGACAACAACTCGCAGCCCTACAGCTACAACACCATGCAGACTACTTATAACGTGAGTGACACAAAATATATTTAGAATATAATAAGGAAGGCTTTCAACCAGTCTTACCACGGGGTATCGTATTACCCAGTAACTGGGTTGTGGAGGTCAGATAGGCAGTCGCTCCATGTAAAATACTGGTATTCAGCTGCATCCGGTTAGACTGGAAGCCGACCCCAACATAGTTGGGAAAAGGCTAGGCAGATGATGATAAGGAAGGCTCTAGGGCAGCCCGCGAAATTCAAATTTTCTAACCGTTTTTGTAATTTACAGGTCAGTGGCTTACCACCAGCTCTTAGAACAGGGCAGAAGTTGAACTGCGCTTTTTTGTTCTATGACTAAGTACAAAAAAGCAGTGCAGTTCAACTTCTGCCCTGCTTTAAGAGCTGGTAGTAAGCCGCCAGGTTGTATGCTGATCAATATTATGATTAGATAGTGACCGTAACAAATACCTATTTACAGAATTATAATTATTATTGACCTCGAAATAATCTATCCATAATATGTACCAATGTTTTTACAAAAAAAAAAAATGTATATAAGTAGTTTATCAGCCATCTTGTTACCATAACACAAGCATTAGGTTGCTTAGCTTGGAACTAGATGGCGCTGTGTGAAATGTCCAGGGATATTTATTTATTTATAATTATCATCAAATCATTTTTTTTTTTGTTTAATTATGTTTCGATATCAATTCCCATCACGTCTATGGAGTTTTGCTAGCTAGTTTAATTTGACTCTGCAGTATTTCGAAACCAGACATGAAATAATAGGTCTTATCTCAAGTGTAATCGTTATCCAACGAGAAAATCGCCTTTGAATTATGTTAAACATGTATAGGTACAAGATAAATTTTTAACCAGTGCGCAAACTGGGGGTCTACTCCGAAGTAGTATCGGCCGAATGTTCGGCCGTTTCCTGCTACGAAGTTACTATTTGGTTCGGTCAGTTAAGATCCTACACTCCTACACTCTTTCGAATATTGACTATGGTCCCGACCCAACTGAGCCGATCCGAACTTTTTTACCATTTTTTTATAATATTCGGTTCGGCCATGTGTCGGTCCGATCCGAACATTCGCACTTTGCACTTCGGAGTAGGCCCCCTGAAGACCATGAATTCAGCACATGATTCTAGACTGCCTAGCGTACACATTTTTCGTCGGTTATCAAAAAATGTAGTTAATCATGTTCTGATTTTATGATTTCAGTTTTCTCACTGGTTAAAAATGTATCCTGTACACACGGCTAGACATCAAGCTATGCAAAACCAGTATTAGCTGACCGTTCATTATGAGAAAATATCATACAATGTGAGGCCAAGACAAACTGGTTTTGTATAGCTTGACGTGTAGCCGTGTGTACACAGGGTGGCAGGGACACCGACGCTCAACCTGTTAGCATGGATTCAGTACATGACTATGAACGCGGCGCGTAAACATTTTTCGTCGGATATTAAAAACAAACGACTGCATATAATCAAACTGCAGATTAAACTACATGATAATTCCCAGCTCGATTAATATTCCGCAAACTTCTTTTGCAATGTCTGGTCTGTCTTGGATACCAACTCCCCAAGTCCCATTACAATTTTAGAATGACTCAAATAGCCACTGTACGTTCTTATAAAAAACCTTTCCTTCGTTTTCCTATTCTACGTTAGGGCTCCTGGCGGTTACCCATTAAATTCTTCAGCCCCACTAAGCATTTTCCGTTTGAATTCCAACGCGCCGTGCATTGAAATACACCTTAGGTTTCTAACAATAGATTTCTTAGGTTCTAACTGGGTCGTTGTGCAATACCTAGAAGTTAGGTAGACTGAGATAGAATAGAATGGAATGGTACTTTTCGTTCACTGTGACTACAACCAATTCGATTCAGTGTTATTTCGTTTCAATACAGGGCTTTAAGGCCCTTTGTACACGGCGCGGTTTCTTTTCGTTACGGGCGTAGAAAAAACGTGTCTGTCAACAAGCTTCCATAGTGATCCATACAACACTGAACACCGTGCGTACACACGGTGAATCAACTGTAGTTTTTCATGCCTAGAAAAACGTATGTGTACAAAGGGCTTAAATATGTAGGTGATATTCATAAAATAGGTGTTACATTTAAATTTTTTTACCGATTTCTAAAAGGTCCCCCTGTATATTCTTTTTCTTGTATGCATGATATACGATACAGGCAACTGTCGATCGATTTCGAAAAATGTTCGGAATTTGGTGGCACAAAACGAAACGAACACATACCGTCTTCCAAAATTAAAATTATTTTTCACTTTGTAGTGTTTGTTTTGAAAGTCGGTTGTTTTTTTCGGTAAAAAAGTTTTTACTCTAGGCTTGGTTTTCCAAGCTCCTACTATATTATCTCTTCACCACTCATGATGGACTGGCATTTAATCAGCCTGTATACTTTTAGCTGAGAAAAACTACGCTAGACTTTATTCAACTCTAGTTACAATGGCCGTGACAGCCAAAAGTTTTTATACGAGCTATGAATGATATACTTCTAAGGGCCCTTAATGTTTTCAACAATCTTATAAGAAATTCTTCTCTTTGTTTGATACAGAAAATGAACGTAACAGACACGATGGCGCACCTCGAGGGTCTGGAGTCGAACAGTACGTACCACGTGTTCGTGGTCGCGTCCAACAGCTTCGGGGAGTCGCTGCCATCCAGCATGCTGCTCTTCAATGTCACAGAAAATGGTGAGTGGACGAATATTCCGTATGAAAGTTTTAGGAAGTTTTGAGGGGCAATTCTTTGTCTATGGATATTTTCAGGGTAAAGAAAGAAAATACATTTGTTTAGCATAGACTAAAATACACACAAAACACCAGATAAATACATCCGATCAAAAACAAATAAAAAGCGTCCGATGTAAGAAATTAGCAAGAAAGTGTGCCTAACGGTTGCGCCAAAAAGGCCCAGTTCAGCAAAAATGCCAGACAACTAGTGCCTGACCTTAACCGATAAAATCCACATTTGTAGAAAGCTGAAATACGTCCGTCTTTACCATCTATTAAATTATTTCTAACTAACTAATCGAAAAGAACAAAATTAGGTAGAAAATCCTAATACTTACTTTAATCCTTCATTGTTAACTAACCTACTTCATTGTTCCGAATTTTCTGTAGCTTTCATTTGAGTTTTTCACAAAGTAATTGATAACTTCAACAACGACATTTAAAAGATTCCACTTAGTAAAAAAATATGTTCCTTATCTTAATTCTGTATTTTCTTCATAACAGAAGAGAAGGAGATAGCAGGTATACCATCACCGCCGCACTCGCTAGCTGTGTCGTCTCACTCAGCAACATGGCTCACCCTCACGTGGCAGCCGCCGCAGTTCTCACAACCTGACGAGAAGATCTCATACACGTGAGTTCAGTCATATTTCTTGTGTATTATTTTATTTCGTATTACTGTGTTTTAGTTATTTTAAGTTTTACTCTAGGCTTTGTTTGTTTGTTACGCTTTCACGCTTAAACGGCTAAACTTATTTTCATAAAATTTAGCACATAATTACCATGGTCTAGACTAGGACGTAGGATACGTTTTATCCCCATATTCCCACGGGATCGAGAGTAATGCGGGTGAAACCGCGGGGTGCAGCTAGTAAGTGATATAGATCGTCCAGCCGATGTCAAGCGATAACTTGTCGCGTAGGTCGCATATATTTTAATAATAAACATCACAACATCTCGCCTCTATTTCCCAAAGGGTTGGCAGGAGGTGTAGAGTAACACCCATATTTCGTCAGTTATGTTTAAGTCCCAAGGGGCGAGCATGTTCTCATCAACTGGGCACAAATTCAGGTTCGAGGATGCTACTGAAGAATAGGGCAGTTAGATTAGGTTAGGTAGCCTGGGTAAAAAAATAATTATTATATTTAATCCGTCAGTCCGTATTTTTTCTTTTGTCAATCAAACAAAAAATTACAAAGATAAAGCGCTTAAAAATTTGAGAGTGGGGGTCGTGACGTCACTTGCTTGAAAAAGTGTCACAAGCAAGTGACGTCACGCGGAACTTTAACGGGCGATATCTTCATCATTTTTTATATAATTGACAAAAGAAAAAATACGGGTTCAATATTTTTTCATAATCTAACTGACGGACTAATTAGAATTTTTTAGAAAACTAGCCTATTCCTGATGGAAAACCTAACAACACTTTACTCGACATAGGACAACACCCAGGAAATATTTTCGGGTAAAAATAAGCCACGAATCACCCCTGTCATAAAAGGAAACGACTGGTTTCCTTCAGGTGTAGGTACTCATAACATTTCCTTTGAAAACATTATGTTTATTATTCACCCGTTTGACTCGAACCATTCAATGAAAGTCAACAAGAAATTATGTAACATTTTATTAAATATACTAAACACTGCAATTATTGAATTCTTAAACACTGCAATTGCTATGTCACTGCTACGGGGAAAATAATAATGAATAATAGCTATTATAACCATTTTTCTGCTTCATTATACATTCTTATGATGTCTCAAAATATCATATAACGATTTCATCAATCTACAGATCGCAGGTGTACTTATCGATAGAACTTTCCTGGAAAATCTCTTTTATTCATTTAAATAACTTCCGAATAATTAGTACCATTAAAATTATACGAATGAATTTCCGGAAAGCAAGCAACAGTTTCAGCTCAGGCGGAATTTAAACCGGAATTCTCCGAAAACTGCCAAATACTCCTCGAAAGTTTTTAATAAAAGTGTGAATAATTTTAACTGTCGCTGTAGTTTGCAGCACAATGGAGCCATCATTGTTATTCTTCTGTAAAATAAAAAGCTAACAACAATACAGAACGGTGAACTTAAAATAGGATGACGTGTAGTTTAAAATACAGTTATTTTTTATGAAGAAACTGGCCTTTAAAGCCGAATTCAAATGTTTCGTACAGCTTTGTACTTTTTATAACAGAAACTCACTTCTTAACTTAGACAAAAGCTTTGAGATAGAATACAAACTCCTTTGATAACCTTTTTTATATTCCAGCAACACTAGCTCTGAGAAAGTATAGTTAAAGGCTAGCTACACCAGCGCTCTTGACCCTTTCAGATCGTCATGTCTGAGCTTTGTAAAAGAAATAAATTAAAAGTTATGAGCACAAAGTAAACAAGTGATTATTTTTTAGGTTGTTCTTCAAATCACCTGCCCAGCTAAGCCAGACAAACGTCACCAACATAACCACAACAGTCCCTGGACATACACTGGAGAAGCTTTCACCCAACACACAGTATGTCATATGGGTGAAAGCTCACGCTGCTGCCGGGGACTCGCAACCTTCGGAGACTTTGCTGGCCTGGACTGACCCGGCCTACCCAGCGTATGTTGAGGTAAGTCTCAAAAATTATAATACCTATTATGCAAAACTAATAAGTCGGTCTAGCATCGATATTCGTAAACTTACAAGTGCTAGTTTTAACCGATATGACTCTTAAACACACGCTATTTACTCAACGTGTTTTTCAATAGCCGACTCCTATAATCGTTTAATGAAAAACACGTTGAGCAATTAGCTTGTTACACACAGCTAATTAAACCCAGTATTAATAAAATAAAACGCCGTATTTACCTCTTAAAAGTATCCATAAGTATAATATATACAGAATCATTGAGCCAATATCTTTTGCCATTACGAACCTTACTTCAACTCAGCACTGAGGATTTAAATGCAAATTGGCCCTTTTGAGGAGTTATAAGAAAATGTATGAAAATAAAAAGCTCAAAGGAAACAGAAACGAAATATAAAATTGCATTCATATCCCTTTTATGCAATAGACGGTGAACAGTCTAGTCTCGATTGATGCACCGCTTCTTGGGGCGGCCATCTTGGAATATTTCAAATGAATTTGTATTTAAATTACTACTTGGCGTAAAATGTATTTCAAAATTAACTTAGTATTTCAATTCCGCAGATCAAAATAACAATTTATTTTCAAATGATAATTTCTCGGAAATTGTTAAAGTTATGAAATACGAGTAGTTATGATAGCAATTTGTTATTTGACGATGCAAATAGACGATGTTGATATTAGTATTGTATATTTCATCTGTTACTATTTTATCGTTTCATGTGATCTTGATTATTAAACCTAATTCCTCTCCCATCAGCCACCGTCAGTGAACCCCGTGAACCTGGTAGTGGAAGGCTCCAGCATGACTATCCTGTGTATAGCCATGGGAACACCCACACCAACAATATCACTGTATATTTCTGGTAAGCATTTGTATTTATTGAGAATATGTTAATTTATGTATGGTTAATATGAAAGATTTTGACACAAATCTTCAGTGTACTTGCTGTCCCAAGTGGGCGCCATCTTATCTACACTAGCCATTCCCTGCCCCCACTTGGGCGCCATTTTATCTACACTAGCCATTCCCTGTCCCATTTGGGTGCCATTTTATCTACACTAGCTATTCCCTGCCCCATTTGGGCGCCATTTATTTACACTTGCCGGTGCCCCACTTGGGCGCCATTTTATCTACACTAGCCATTCCTTATCCCATTTGCGCGCTATTTTATCTACACTTGCCATTCCTGGTCCCACGTGTTTTTAACGACACTTTAGTTCCCACGTGAGCATTATGACTATTATTTTCTAACTTAAATATTATTGAATTGAAATAACATACAATAATAAACATATTCGTATTATTTACGTTTTAGCAGTTAAAACAGAACAAGCTTACTTCACTTAAGTAAATAAAATATAAATTCCCTACATCGAAGCATAAATAAATCAATTTATATTTCTTACAAAACTTAATTGAATATTATTATGAAACAAAATGTAAAAGACGCCAGACCGAGACCAGTAATAAGGATAAGATAAAACCTAAAGAATATTACAACTTAAAACACTCAGAAGGCACACTCGTAGCAAGCGATTGGAAATTCAATTAAAATATTTTAACGATATTATCAAACCGCGATATCTTGATTTAAAAGGGGCAATATGGTGGATCTAGTTTACGAATGCCACAATTATAAATTTGTAAGTTAATCAACCCGTTGAGTTAACTCATATTATGTATCTAGTAACTAGCTGTTACAAGACCGTGGCTTCACTCGCATCCTAGCAGTAGTAACTTGATGGAACCGGATATATTATTATTGTATGTACTGAATGTGATAAAATATTTTCTCTTGACAAACTTTCACGTTTACGATATCAGTTAGGATTCACTGAAATATTTTCATCTCGCACCTTTGTACGCGAGACCTTGTTGTTGCACTCTAGGTAGATTGAAACTTCTTTAGCTACATTATTCAATAGTAACAAGGCTACTGCGGGATTTTGCTTTGGGGACTGGCTCCAATCGTTTTCCAATACAACGTCGCTCCATGTTGATTGGGTTCATCTAAACCTAAGCTTATTGATTTCTGAAACAATTGCTTCTGTCACAAGTTTTTAATAAACTGGATTATTGTTCTTCGTTTGTTTTCTAGCTAAATGAAAAGACGTTTGAAAACTTTCTTTCTATTTTTGTAATATGATTTTAAAATGACTTCGGGTTCGTGCTTTGTTTTACTAAGTTCGGTACTTTGCTAAACTTTTCCCATAGTTACTTGAAAAGCAACAAGTAGAATGTAATATTTGAAATCATTCATTCATGAAAAAAACATACGCACATAATCAGCCTATAATATTCCCACTGCTGGGATACAGGCCTCCTCTCTTCTTGAGAGGTAGTGGGCCGTAATCCACCACGCGGGCCCAATGCGGTTTGGTAGATGTCACATTCCTTCGAACTTTTGGTTCTTATGATTATATTAGTTTCCTCACGTACCGCACACGTTTATACCAACCCGCACTGGGTCCACGTGGTGGATTACGGCCCACTCCCTCTCACCGAGAGGAGGCCTGTGTCCCAGCAGTGGGAACATTATAGGCTTTATTAACCCTTAGCTAACAACTACCCCTCTTCTCCTAGGTCGTCTAGTTCGTCAAGAGGTGACCCGCCACATGGTCACCGTCATCCACAACGTCACCCGCGACATGGACCAGATATCCTGCTACGCTGACAACGGATACGGAACTCCCATGCAAGCCTCCAGGAAGATTAATATATCACGTAAGTACCATTGTCTCATTTCATCTGAGGAAAGTTTTGAGTATGAATGTCGATGGCCATAAGAGTAGGGGAAGACCAAAGAAACGATGGATGGAATGTGTGAATGATGATATGGTTAGAAAGGGGGTGACTGTCGAGATGGCGGCTAATAGAGAAGTATGGAAGAAAAAGACAGACATGTTGCGCCGAACACAAATAAATTGAGATAAGGACAGGAGAATCATGTAAGTACCATTTTCTAGATTCTTAAAATCTGTAAATAATTGATAAAAAGCTTTAAATTGAGTTTTAAAATTGCATTTTAATTTAAACCTCTTCTTAAATAATAATAATCTCTTTAATTCAGAATACAATTCCATAATTACAACATTACAAAGGGGTTAGTAACATAAAAACTTAAAAACTATGTTAGTAGACATTACCAATATTTACAGGCGCATGCAGCTGACTTAAGTACCAGATGAAAGGACAATCCAGTTTGTTGGCAATGACACTCAGGAGACTGTTGTTACTGGCACGCACCCTGTGCAACAAGGACGCTGCTCGCTTGCGCCTGATTGCAGCGAAGCTGTCAATCCGGGCGTCCGCGAACATCCCTGAGGCACTACAGAAGCGTGGCAGCCCCAACAGCATCCTGAATGCATTATTGTACTGGACTCGAAGAGCATTAACAGTCTTTAGAGTGAAGCTAGACCAAAGGCTACACGTGTAAAATACTTGACAGTAAGCTTTGAATAATGTTATTTTAACTGAACCTGTGCAGCGTGAGAACCTTCGGATCAACATATTACACCTCACCGCTAATGCTCTTCGTTCCCGGTCCACATCTAGATTGTCCTTCAAATCCTCCGTAACAATATGCCCTAGATATTTAAACTGACGGACACGGTTCAAGACACAACCACTCAAAAAGATAGCTGGGTAGCTCTCAGAGGCCTTGTTAGCCGCCTTAAAGATCATCAACTCACTCTTGACCGAATTGTATCTCAAACCGTGTCCCTCAGCATAACACTCACAGACTCTAATTAATTTCCTAAGGCCAACCATTGACGGGCTCAGCAGCGCCATGTCATCGGCGTAGCTAAAGCCAAACAATTCAGCTCTCTACGGCACCCGCCTTTAGCGTGTTTTATCCTTTTTAGCATGTCAACTAATAAATTATTGTTAACCAAGAACATGATCAAGATTCGAGTTAAAATATAACAAAGTTCGTACAATCTGTTTGCACAACGAAAACGGCAGCCAGAGCCGAATCTACAGTCTGTCGTACTCTAAAGGTGCTGAATGCCCTTCTGGCTGCCAACCCTGAATGTGATGTGTTTGCGGATGGATGGATTATATATATGTCTGGTGTTCTGTGAGAGAAAGTATGCAAGGGAGTCCACTGTTCCATGTTAGTTTTACATTATATTATATTGTTGTCAACGTAATTATTGTCCGCGTATTAGTGTTGTACCGTATAGTTAACTATAAATAAATTGAATAAAAAATAGTAGGTAACAAACTCAACTAAAGGTTCACCAAGCGGTATGGCGTGGCATAGCATGGTAAAGTATTTTCATAAGCGGAAATGATTTTGTCATACCCTCAGGACTCACATTTCGTTTGATATCGTCACAGGGGAGAGCTTTCTGCGGTATGCTCAAGTCAGAATACCGCAGAAAGCTTTATTTATTCTTTCAATTAACAATTTTTACATTATGTCGAAATGTATTACAGTAAAAACTAAAGAAGAAATATAAAGATAAAAACATAATTATGAATACCTACATGACTGACAGGTTTTAAAACAATCTACGTAGTAAAAGATATTCTAAAAAGTTTGCAAGTTCACTGTTATTTAGCTATATAAAAAAGCTGCAGCATGCTTCCGACCGCTTCGGCATAATAATGCCATACAAATGTGAATGCTTTGCCGTACCATGCTGCGTCGTACCGAAAAGTGAGTACCTGAACCCAATCTATGACCACGCTGCTAACCTTCTTGTTTCCACACAGATGTACCCACAATCCAAGCCTCCGGCATCACGATGGCTGCCGCTGGTGACGCCGTCATCCTGGAGTGCCGAGTGGAAGCCCTCCCTAAACCCACCATCGCATTCTGGAGAGATCCCAACGGGAGAACTCCTGTCATTGATGGACCTAACTATACTATACAGTTGTTGGCTGACGCTGAGGTATGTTGAACAGCATCCTAATGGCGTAACACACTTTCAATCAAATCTTCTTAAATTTGAAAACTCGTCTGCTCGACAACGTAAATCATGCAATTAATGTTGTTAAATTGTCAAAATGAAACGCATTGCCATAGCAGAGTGTTACGCCATTACCCCGCAGATTTCGTCACACATTTTATTCTTTAAATAGATTTTTTAAACTCTTGCTTTATATTATTATAATTATAGTTTTTTTTTAAACTCTTGTTACTCTCTAACTAGTGTGCGCGTCAAACATTTAGCACCTTTTTTAATAATTTCGTGAACTGTTAAAAAAAACAAAAGCAAGATACTTACAACTCATTCCAATATCTCCAACAGTTGTCATAGACAGGCTTGAAATTCTGTCAACTGATTCAACTTAAAGATACCCATATCTTCAATATTAGTTGGGTTACAATAGTCCGACAACAGTCTCTTTGTGTAAAATATAGATAATCATCCTCTTTGATTAAACTTGGAGACAACCCCGACATCCTTTAGATAAAGACTTCGAAGATAATGGAGTCTCAAGTTATCAAATCACAATATCACCGTATTTCAATTATTTATACGCTGCCCAACTTTCTCGATCCCCGAAATGGTACAAAGGGTGCATACGAAAGCCGTCTTGATCCTTGTTAACAGTTTGTGTCACAAAGTTTCCAATAAGGTGGTAGTTCCCTCCATAAAATGATAGAACGAACGATCCGACGCCGAAACTTCTTGCATCGAAACTTTTCACAGTTAGGTACTGCTCGAACCTCCGTTTTACCGCTCTCGGTGGTTTGAGCCTGTAAACTAGATATTTTGTACTTTAGTTAGTGGTTTTGGGACTGAATCTTTTCTGCCACACATATGTGCTTTTAGTAGATTGCCGTAGTTACTTCCAGTAGTGTATGTTGTACGGTCATTTTTCGGTGAAAATTTTGCTGTGAGAGAAAAGATTCAAATTTAGGTATGCCTACTATAGCAGTGTTCATAATCTCAGATAATTTACATAGCCATCTTAATCCGTTATCTACTTTCATTAAATGTATTCTAAGTTGATTTTTGAGTGGCCATTTGTAACAAAAAGGTCCTATTAGGTTTTTGGTTGCAATGAAACTTGAAACTTTGGTTTAACATTCAGTTTGTTTTTCCATAACTTAAAAATTATCTCAAATAAATTCTACATACATTAATATAGTCTTGTAACTTAGAGGTGTCTTCCAGCATAATATTTTATTGTAATCAAAACGGTCACTGCCAGTTTATATAAATTTTAGATAAGTACCTAATTTCCGAGCGTCCTTTAACCCTTCGTATACCGGGAACGTGGACGCGAGACACTTTGGTTTTTTAATTGTGACTAATTACGACATTCAACCGGTATGTGATTTAGATCATAGACTTACTTATTGATAATTTAAAAAAAACTTTAAAAATACCATATGTCAGAAATCAGATATCACCAGATTCTTATAATTTCCTTCTTTCCCTAGGAACAAACCAAGTACACGATGCGCCTCATAATAAAGAAGATAGCAGAAACAGATGAAGGCGACTACTTCTGTCATGCGGAGAACGCGTTCGGCAAGACGTTGAGGCCTGTCTCCGTGAGGCTCAGGCCTACCATGCCGCATCACAACGTTACTGAGTGCTGTGCACAAGTAAGTATAGACTTGTCTTTGAAATTTGCAGATTTGTTTATGGCTCCTAGGGTAGGTTTAACCAGGTAGATTCCAAAAATATCCAAGAAAAAAGAACTGTATTCCTTTTATCTCCAAACAATACTAGGGACATTCATCTGTACTTTCTTTGACATCACTGATGTCGGTGAAGGAAACCATCGTGAGGAAAACCTGAGGGTCTACTCCGAAGTAGTATCGGCGTATGTTCGGCCGTTTCCTGCTACGAAGTTACTATTTGGTTCGGTCGTTTCCGATCTTACACTCCTACACTCTTTCGAATATTTACTATGGTCCCGACCCAACTGAGCCGATCCGAACTTTTTTCGCATTTTTCAATAATATTCGGTTCGGCCATGTGTTGGTCCGATCCGAACAATCGCACTTTGCACTTCGGAGTAGGCCCCCTGGACTTATAATATTAATATAAGTCTAAAATCACCAACCCGCCTTGCAACCGCGGTGATCAATGCTGATTGCCTTCACTGTCCTTCAGTGGGACAATAATCAGCTGGAAAGCATTATAATGTTCCCACTCCTGGGACACAGGCCTCCTCTCTTCGAGGGCAGTGAGCAGTAATCCACGCGAGCCCAGTGCGGGTTGGTAGATGTCACATGTCTTCGAATTTTTGGTTCTAGGACATGCCAGTTTCCTCACGATGTTTTCCTTCACCGTTTTGAGAGCAGTAGCACTAGGAAGTGGTGAAGGGCGGGCGTTTTTGGGGGACTGTCTATTGTAATTTTGACGTTCGAAAAGTGCTGATTCACAGCCTAATTTGAATAAATGACTTTTGATTTTGATTGATTTCGATTTTGATTTGTGGTGGTGATGAAATAATTTACACAAAGTAAAGCGCCTGTCTGGGTTCGAACCTACGACCTACAACTTGTAAGTCGAGGCGCCACTGCTCTTATAAATAGGCTGGTCTTATTTTTATGAACTAATATGTCCATAAACCTCGTAACTTCACACCCTCATTTAACATTTCTGTCAACAAAACGCCAGTTAAACTTAAATCATATCAGCCCAAAATAACTTCCACGCCAATTCAAATTAGAACACCCAACACTAACACAACAAACTAATCCGGGGTGACAACTCCAGCCTTAAATTGAAGGTACCAGTTGCGTCACGGAAATACCCCGTCTGGTATCGCACCATCTAAATATAAACTACGGCGAAACTGTAACCACGCCACGACTGCTCTTCGAAAACATTAATTTTGGAAGCCTTCCCGATAATTTGATGTCTTTGGAGCTTCAGTAACGAAGTTCGAGCTTATTTGTAAGTTTGATACGCGAAGTTGTTTATACAAGCTTCTCTTTGTTTTCTACAATATTTGGGTTGGTTTTGTTAAGGTTGGAAAACATGTTTTGTTTGTGGATGGGAATTGTTTTTGGGCAGTTTTTGTGAATCGGATTCCGATTTTCGTGGCGTATTTGCAATTTTTAAAGACTTTTTGAAAAGAAGAGAAGATTGGTTTTAGCTGTTGTAAGGCTCTTCTGAGTCGACCGTTGTTATAAAAAAAGGCCATATTAAAAAAGACTGAGAGTACAAACCCTCACTCAAAGCTCAAGTATTACTTGAAACTCGTTTAGGGCCATTTGATTGGTTGAAATTAGTTTTAAGTAATGCTTGAGTCTTGAGTTAGGTTCTCTAATACGACCCTGGAAGGCAATTCTCGCTTTACACTCGTTCATGTCTCATGACGTCATACGTCACGTGTCGACTGGTCATGACTACTCTTTGCATGTCGCGTGTCTTTCCTGCGAGAAATGCTCGAATCGACATGGCGAGAATAGCTCGGCTTGATTTTGTCGAGGGAAAAGTTCGAATCGAACGACAATAATGGACGCGAGATGCGCGAGAATTGCCTTCCTGAATCTGACAATGGACTCCAGCCATCTAAATGCGATTTAAAAATATGAAACTTTACTACAGAAGGACAACATTTTAACACAAGATTAAAGAGTGGACACAAGAGTGGCGTTAGTTAAATGAACACACGTCCAGCTTTGACGGACTATTATTTTTACTATAATATGACCTGTTGTCATATTGTTCGTGCACGAAGCTGTGTACTCTCCAGAAACTTCAAGTTCCACTATTTTGTGCAGATGAACGTGTCGTCTTCGTGCATCGACGCATGTAGCTTCCACCTGGACATGGACAACATCATGGACCGCCCCGAGTGCATGAATGACTTCGATAAACTCATGAAGTGTGCGGCTGATGGATCCGGTAAGAATCCGACGAGAAACATTTGACATTTCAATTTTCAAAAGAAAAAAATATACAACTTTTTAGAACGTCGTCTATGTTACATATGTATGTCTCATTCTAAAGCTCGATGTATCATATAAATATTATTAATGCGTTCGGTAACTTTTAGGTTGATGAATAAAATGTTAATTGGAATCTGAAATAAAGCGTGAAGTCCTAGGCTTTACATAGAAAGGTTGGGTTTACTAAAATTGTATTCGGAGAAAAATGTGTTTATCATGAGACCTTGTGCTATTTTTATCCGGTGTACCTACTTGGCTTGGTCTCATCACTGATCATCGTCAACATTCCTCTCTGGCCACCTCCCCGCTAACCTAGTCCCCCCCGCAGACCACCGCAGCTGCTGCGCGTCGTGGGGCGTGCCGCGCAACTGCCTGGAGCTGTGCCGCGGCGGCGCCGTGTCGCGCGCCTGCGCCCTGCAGCACGCGCGGCGCGCGCTGGCCTGCTTCCGCGACTCGGGCGCGCGCCTGCCGGGCCCGCCACGCAGTCTGAAGGCGCATGTGGCGCCCACACCTAACTCTGTGTTACTGAGGTATGTGGAAAGAAGTTTTAACTACAATTGTGAAACTATGTTCCCCTTGAGAGTACAAGATTTGAGGACAATTATATTAAAACACGTCCAATGATCAATGTCCTCTTCCAAGCATCGCCGTTACAAACAATTCTATACTGCAAGCATCCAGTAGCTTTTGATATTCCTTACCTTAATAAAGTTTGGCAGGTAGCCCAAAATTTATGCGTCTTTAATCTTTGGAATTGAATATTCAGCCAAGAGTAAAAAGTTTTAGTCTTATGCAAAACCTAATCAAAATTATATAGGTACCAGTGCACATTATAAAATAAAAAATATTTTTGTTTTATGTCCCTAACGTTCAAATTTTCTCGTAACAGCTGGGAAGCTCCCCTCAAGAACCCTCAAACAGTATACCTATACCGAGTATTCTGGAGGGCGTACGGCGCCAAGGTGCCGGAGAAGCTAGACACCAGCGAAACCAGTGTCGTGCTCACTGGCCTGCAGGACGACGTGCGCTACGAGTGCGTCGTCAAGGCAGCTAACGATGTTGGTGAGTACAACGAACGTGAAGAAACTACAGATATTGGAGATAGTTCAAACTGAATCAACATCAAGGATTAAAGTGCAGTGCTTGGCAAAAAAACATGATGCCATAAATAAACCCAATATAAGTTACTGCAACTAAAATGGGAAATATATTTGGACATCATGAGCCAAAGTATTATCCCCAATTATAATTTATAAATAAGTCCTCTGAAATGACTGAGTGCAGACAATTTTTACCAAGTCAATGTCCTGATGTCAAAATTGGCCACAAGCTATATATTTGAGTGTTATGTTGAAGTTTCAAGATGCACCCTTACAGTTCCAGTCAGTGGCGACATTTCCGTTTTAAACTTTGTCAGTTTTCGTCTTCAAATACACCATTAAATCCTTATAACATATATTCTTCCGTCCCAGGCACATCCTCCCTCAGCCAGCCGATAATGTTCACGACGGCGGGGCAGGAGGCGGGCGCGGCGGCGGCGCCGGTGAGCGGCAACAGCGCGGCGTCGGCCGTCGGCGTGGCCGTCGCCTGCGTGCTGGTCGCGGCCATACTGCTGGCTGCCGGCTTTTATTATAGATATAGAAAGGTAAGGAAGTCTTATTCATAAATCATAAAATGCAATTTCGAGTAATTTTTTATGCAAACATAAGTGTGTCGCCCATATAGATTTTCTTCAACTAGTATCTGATAGTAAGCCGCCGAAAGATCAGGATCCCACCCACAAATACCAATAACCACAAATAGCAATACTTTAATGTTCGTCTACCATCGGCTACCATCTTTTTAACTGGATAACGTACCTCGCCGTGAGCTATTCTCGAATGCTTTTTTGAGAAAAGAGTTTTTGGTCACAACCGGACTAGTTAGTGCTAGACTAATTTACTCCTATCTATCCCTTTATGACATTTTTATATTTTTTACTAAAGCAACTTTTCTTTTCCAGAATCTTAGACTTAAGGCTCAAGGAGGTGTAGCATTTGAAAACCCGAGCTACCTCAGGGAACCAAATCCTGACATAGCCGTCAACGTAAGTGAACACACATTTTAATCTAGTATTTCAAAGCCTTTTAAGATTTGTTGTGGATATTGCAACTCAAATAACACTGTAGCCGATCTGTGAGCTGCTAAGCTGCCTATACTCATAAAACTCCTGTTCAACAGGGCACAATACCAAACGGCACCGCGAACGGCTCAAACGGCAACGGCGTCGCACCAATGACGAACGGCGTATCAAACTCTGCAGCCTGGAGACAAGAGACCCTGAACAACCCCGGAACCGCGGTCTCCAATGCCCGGGAGGTTGACCCCTCGCTGTACGAGGAGCTGAAGCTCGGGCACGACGGCGCGGGCTTCAAGAGACTGAAGCCATAGCCCGCCCCCGCGCGCCGCTCCCCGCTGCGCTCGCCGCGCCGCGCGCGCGTGGCGCCGCGGCACTGAGCGGGGCCGCGCGCGCGAGCGACGGCACGAACCGAGACATGTAGGGGCAGAAGGACGCGTGTTTCAAAACAAAAGAAAACACATTGTTTAAACGCAGAAGTCTGAGTCTTCAACTGGACTGAACTCACTCAATGATTTCAATAAAAATTGGTGAGTTTGATCTCTGAAATTGCACTTGATGTTTTGGACCATTTCATGTGAATATTTTGTAGTAAGTTTTCTTTTTTATAGTAAGCTGTGGTCCTTCTGTTCCAATATCCCATATACAAATTAAAAAAAACTGCGCCAACGGCCAGTATTTAAAAATGACCGTTAAATTCAAATGTTTCGTGTTCTAAAAAGTGAGCGAGTGATTCCAAAGTCGTGTACAATGAACTGTAGTGTTTCTGAATGGTCAGATAGTTAACGTGGCCGGAGCGGAGTGTAGATAATAAAATATAAATAAAAAAAGTAATTATATTTTCAGTATCGTACTTGTTGTGATTTTAACCAAAAAAAGAAGACCTCATACCTTCTTGTCATTTCATGTAAATATTTATACTTGCCAACGAAGTGGAATAAATCAACTTAGTATAGATTTACACTATCGTTGGTCGGTGATAATGACGGGGTTTCTTTTACGCGCTTGGCGCAAATAAAAACAATATTAATAAAAGCTGGAAATTCATAAAACATCTAAAGAGCAATTGTTTGTAAATATTGAATAACTTTTTGTATTATAAGCGTGTAAGAGAAGGTCCCTCATGAAGAAGTTCTATAGATCACTAGCTTCAGAATAAAGACAGAATAAAATTAGGTCATTCTATAAACAAAGATGTGCCTTCGAATGATTTATGAAGTAATTAGTGATAGCTTAGTTACCTGTTCGGCCTGTAAATTATATTTAGTGTAAATATACGTGTACACTAACGTTCAGTAGTCATTTGTACAGATGTTGAGAAAAGTCGGATTAAGATGTAAGTGCTCATACACACGAGCGACACGGGTCGACGTGAGCACGGCACTCAAATACGAGGACTCAAATGAGAGGCACGTGTCGACGGCAGCCGCCGACAGGCGTTGACGGCAATCGCCGACACGTGTTGACGACAGGCGCCGACACGCGTTGACGGCAGTCGCCGACACGTGTTGACGACAGGCGCCGACACACGATGACGGCAGTCGCCGACACGTGTTGACGACAGGCGCCGACACGCGTTGACGGCAGTCGCCGACACGTGTTGACGACAGGCGCCGACACACGATGACGGCAGTCGCCGACACGTGTTGACGACAGGCGCCGACACACGATGACGGCAGTCGCCGACACGTGTTGACGACAGGCGCCGACACACGATGACGGCAGTCGCCGACACGTGTTGACGACAGCTGCCGACTCTATCGTTGACACGTGTCGCTCGTGTGCATGCACATAAAGTAAAACAGATTACATTTTTTTTTTATTTGTTTTCCACTTTGGGGCAAAAAATTAGGCCCCCAAACACGGAGGTAGAAAAAAAACTTTGTCCATAATTGGAAAACAAATCTTAAAAAGTTGGGTATGAAAAAAAAAGACTTTCTTTCTCGGTAGCATATTATAAAGTAGTTTTGACAAGTGATTCTGAAAGCAACTTTTTAATAAACAATAAATTAGGACATTTTGATAAAAATGTAAAACCTCGTCTTGTGAAGAAAGTTTTCGGACTGGCTCTGCCATATCAGTTAAGATTATTTTGTAATAAAGTATTGAAAATTATTACAAGTTTCCGTTCTCTGTAAACTTCTAAGTATTTTAATAAAAAGTAAAGAGCATGACCTAATTTAATAAATATTTTATGAATCTTTGGAAATCACACTATGTAGGTACGTAACTTTTTTAAATATTTTTCATTAAAATGATCTCATTGATGACCATTCCATTGTTTGTCGCCTTGAAGTTAAAAAAAATTAATAAAAACTTGAATTTGGAAAATACAATTTATTTTTTATCGTGGCGTCTTAATTTTGGAATAGAAAAAAAAATAAAAAAATATTAAGTTAAAAAAGTATATATTTTGAGTTTTTATTTCAAAAATGTATTATGAATAAAAATTTATTTTTATGAAAAAAAAACGTACGAAAAAAAAAATTTCTTCTTAAAGCTATGGCCTAAATCTCCTACATATGAAATCTTGGACATAGTGTGAAAGTAATTTTGCTCAGATGTGATTGATAGTTTTATTTAGCACTTCTATCATACTAATTGTATAATTTAGATGAACAAAAGGATGTGATTAGATTTGTAAATAATATTAATAAAAAAAGGACAAATACGTTTTTTTGTTTGATTTTTCCCATAGTACATACCACATTAAAAGAAACTGCGAAGAGAAAGGGCTATTCGACGACAAATTACTAACCGACTTAACTTTACAGGGTTGCAATATATCAAAAAAAAGAACACAGTTGGAAAATATCCATCATTATGAACCACTTTTACTATGGGACCAAACCTGAAATCGCGAAAAAAAATCAGGTGTTCCCTACATTTTGACGAGTTAACCGAACATAAATGAAGGGAACAGCTGATTTTTTTTTTTCGCGATTTCAGGTTTGGTCCCATAGTAAAAGTTGTTCATAATGACGAGTACAATGACCTCTTAAGAGGTTGTTGGTGTTTTTCAAATAACCCTGTATATATAGACTTCGTTGAGATTGGCTGCCATAGCCGAAATGGGGTCTGGGGGACTATATGATTATGATAAAATAAATAAATAAAATTTATTTAGGTCCTTTCACATCATCATCATCTGGTTAGACTGGTTGTCAGACTTTCGGGCTTCTGATGTAAAGACTGTCAAAGATCCACGAATGACAGCCGGGACCAACGGCTTAACGTGCTTTCCACAGACCAACCGCAGCAAGCGTAGCTTAACCTGACCGATCGACCTGTGCGGCTGTTATTATTTAGCCACAGGCCCCTCATTTAGGTCCTTTCACAAAGTAATATATTTACAAACTTATAAATACTTAGTAGTACCAAGTTCTTAACAGATTGGCTTAAATACTAATATAAAAGCTAGTTTAATTTACATGTTTTTAATTACCTATGAAAGGCGCGTTGGTACAGTCACGAGCACCAATATGTCAACACTTGACAACTTTCAATTGCGATTTTTTCGTGAAATAACGAATGCAACGTTGAAATACGACACATTACATAAACCTATGGGTTCGAAAATGCTATGTTCGTAACAACATAAAGTTTAATTCAAAAATAAAGGAGTAAATCGCTTTTGAATAAACCCGAGTGTATACATACTTTTGCTCGTGACTGTACTGACCTGACCTGCCTGAGCTAGGTTAATAAAAACCTGTGTTTCAGGCCATCCCCATACTAAGCGATCAGCTGATTATTTGTCCATAGTTACTTAATTTTTATCAAATAATAATTGTATATAAGTATCACTGACAAAGTGCTAGCACCCTTACACACTCTCCCTTCGAGCTTCATCTCGGCGTCTTATGAAAGAGTGTTCGTTAAACAAAGAAAATCGAAGGAACCGTTAGCGAAAAGTGAGATATCATGTATCAAGTACGAGCACTTCCCTTTTATATGCCTACGCAATTTCAAATAAAAGAAACAAACAACGGATCCACGACATCGCCATAATTATAATATACAGGATGGCAGGGACATCGTCGTGCAACCTGTCCCCATAGATTCAGTACATGATTTTAAAAAAATGCACAAGTAAATTGCATTTTCTATCTTTCTTTCATTGTATGTTCAGTTATTGGAACGAAGTTCCTTATCGCGCGTTGCGAAAGGGGGCTAGACGGAAAAAATTAAGACCAAAAGTTGGAACGACACTTTTTGCTATAGGTAGTTATAAGTCGTGCGGCGTGCGCGTGTTTCTCTGTCTGTCTCTCTCTCTCTCTCTCTCTTTGAACTTCGTTCCATCCGGGTGTCCCTTGACACCTCTCAAGTTTTTTTATAAAGAAACAGCTCCTACAAAATTGCAATACCTACGCGGTCAAAATGTATGGGACAGCATTTTTTTTTTTTATAAAGCTACGGAAAAATCTCCTAAAGCCATGGTAACAATGCGCGTTGATGTCCTTGCACACCCTATATTTACAGTAAACACAATTATCAGCCTATAACGTTCCCACTGCTGGGACACAGGCCTCCTCTCTGTGAAAGGGAGTGGGCCGTAATCCACAACGCGGGCATATTGCGGATTGGTAGATGTCTCATGTCTTCGATTTTCTAGGACATGACGGTTTCTTCGGTAAACACAATGCCTACTTGCATTAAACTTTGACAACGCATATGTTCATGCCTACAGAACACGTTTAATGATGGAAAAATAAATAAAAAGATAGTTTTAGAATATGACGGTGCAGCAAGTAGCACCCTCTAATATTGTTACGAAGTTACTGGAATCACAGAAAAGGTCGGAAACGAGTGAACCGGGTTGGTTCCTGTCACTCTAGCCGAGCGTCGCATCGATGGTTGCGTGGTGGCTGTCTTGTGGTGACCCGCGCCAGCCGCAACCCCGCCGCCAAGATTCGGACGACATCAAGGACCGAGTGCGCGCGTCGATAAATTAATGTCTCGCTCGGCTATCCAATCTAAATTTGAATTAAGAAAGGCAATACACTTTAGTTTATGAAGAAAAGTCCGTTTCATTCATCTCCCAACATTCGTATGACATAAGATGCGGCCGGCCACTGTCGTACCACGTCCACGACAAACTGCTATATTACGACGCAATCCCAATGATATTGAAGCCGCTAAACCACTTACGATGACCACTTCTAGTAAAGCCTATCCCGCGCCGCTAAATATTTTTAGCTATACGGAACCCTTAGTACATGAGTGCGGCTCGCACTTGGCCGGTTTATTTGTTTTATTAAACCTAAAGTCTCCTTACGAGCTAGCGTTTTTTTTTTTTTTTTTTGTGCCTCTATTAAGTATTTTGCAAAAGTGACTTGATCCAAATTATCCATGAATCAATGGGTCGTTCAAGCTTTTTACGCCTGTACATATGTATACCTACTTATATTTATGTTATACAAAGATGCAAAAGTAATTGGTCACGGACCCATAAGAATTACAAATCACATTATCTCACTAAAACATAGTCCCTTTGCGAGAACATTCAGTCATGAGCACTCAAAATATCTACTCTCAATCTAATATCTATCCGTAGCAAACAAAGGAGACAAAGGATACTAGCCTTTGTACGGCAAGTGGACTTTGGATCAACAGCGATACGGTTTTGGTATTTGTGTAGGGATACCTCATCTATGTATACCCTTGTGCAAAGGGGCATTAAAATCGTGTATTAATTTCCATTTCAGTGTTCAATTCGAGTCACCATCATAGCTATTCACAATCATTCGATACGCTTCCGTGCCGAATCAAACATCAATAAGTTCTAAATATAATCATCATCCTACAGCAGTCCACTGCTGGATATAGGCCTCTCCTATTGCACGCCATTCAACTCGATTTTCGGCAATTCTCATTCAGCTGCTACCGGCCTTGTGAAGATCGTCACTCCACCTAGCCTGAGGGTCCTATCTGCCGATTCTATTTGCAGTATCCACTCAATAACACGTCTGCCCCAACGGTCATCGGTTCTACTGCTAATATGGCCGGCCCATTGCCACTTCAGCTTGCTTATTCTGTGAGCTATGTCGACAAAATGTAAACGATGAGCAAAAATCTGAAAACCGAAAATTTTGACGGCAACTGTTTTTCCGAAGGCTATTTGCTATCAAGAACTAAGCAAATCAGCATAGCTATTTAAAATAGAAAAATCTGTTCAACGCGAGAGTGAGTAATTGTCGCGTGTCTCATGTTAAGCCTGCTGGAAATATCGGTGATATTATGTTACATTTACAGATTTCAGTCCAGCACAGCACTTAGTTCCAAGAAAAGTATCAAACTTGTTTATATAACAAGTCAACGACAAATAACAGAGTTCCAGGCAACCGGCAAAATATATAGCTTTATAAGTTTTGAACAGAAAACATATTTTATTTTGGCCAGCTTTTGTAAGCTCCGTTTATCCAAACTAATATTATAAATGCGAAAGTAACTCTGTCTGTCTGTCTGTCTGTCTGTCTGTCTTTGCTTCACGCCTAAACTACTGAACCGATTTGTGTGAAATTTGGTACAGACATAGTTTGGAACTTGAGAATGGACATAGGGTAGTTTTTATTACAAAAAATAAAATAATAAATAAAATAAAAAATAAAATTTATTCCGGGCATACAGCGCCATCTATTGGTCAAGAGTCGGCATCAATTCAGTACTGAAAATTCATCGGAAAAATGTAAATAAATAGTAAGAACTATTTGGGTAAAACCAAAAATCTGCCGGAAGTCACTATTCCACGCGAACGAAGTCGCGGGCAAAAGCTAGTATGGTATATGCCACGAATTGCAGGAATTCTTGATACAATATTGTGGAGCTTTTCTTGTCATGTAGTTCGGTTCTGAAACATTTTTCTTGTGTTAGAACGATGAAGCTAATATTCACTGTTTTATACTAGGGACCTATAAACACAGATAAGAATGAAAAAAATTTTGGTGGCAATGTGATTTTAATGTTATTTGCAATTGAATAAATGATTTGATTCTGATTTGATTTCAGCTCATCACGTAGGTTTTTGATATTGGAATTAAGATTACAGTACAAACTGGTGGCCAGGTGGTAGCGGCCGCAACTTATGACTTGTAGGTCGTAGGTTCGAACCCAGACAGGGGCTTTACTTTGTATATATTATTTCATCACTACTGCTCTCAAAACGATGAAGGAAAACATCGTGAGGAAATCGATATGTCCTAGAACCAAAAAATTCGAAGACATGTGACATCTACCAACCCGCACTGGGCCCGGCTTTGATGCTGGAACTACGTGGTTACCGGCCATACTTGATTCTCACAAGGCGCTTAGATACAGAATCCCTAGCGAAAATACAAGAATTTCTTAAAGCTTAGTGGATTACGGCCCACTCCGTCTTACCGAGAGGAGTCCCAGCTGTGGGAACATTATAGACTTATTATGTACCAACTAACGTTACTACAAAAACCATTTAATGTTGATTTAGTTATTTTTACTGGTGGAACTGGAGTCACGTTTCGAATCCACTTACTCAGAAACTCAGGGCCCGTATTCCCGTAATTTAAAACGTTCAAAATCTAGTCGCAGTGTCATCTCGGCGACAAACAAATGTCAAAAACTTGTCAAAATGTAGGGAAAATAGACGTATTTTTGACAGATTGAGATTGAGATCAGACTGTGAACGTTCTTAAAATTACGAGAATTACCCCACTGATCTCAGCAATACTTACAAATACAACCGTCATTTGCATTTTAACCCTCCTAATTTGTTTGCCAAAAACAATACCCAACCCTCGAATGTCGCTGTCCATTTGTTTTATTTATAAACATTTAAACCCGACGTCCGTTCACGTCCAGTGTGTTTTAGGAGATATGCGCCATTATACGCTCAATTAAGTCCTGGCCACGATGCAATCCCATGCGGAGAGGGGAGGAGGGGGTGTTGTGGCCACGCTGGCAAATTGCTCAAAGTGAGGCGCCCTATGCTGTACAATTACGCTAGCTCGGGAGTTGGGCAAAAGTTTTGATACTATGCTAAACGTGCACCGTTTTAAAGTTTTAAATGTGTCTGAAAATTATGCGTGTGAGTCTTACACCTGTCATGTACACACGGCTACACATCAAGCTATGCAAAACCAGTATTGGCTAACCGTTCACTGTGAGAAAATATCATACAAAGTGAGGCCAAGACAAACTGGTTTTGTATAGCTTGACGTGTAGCCGTGTGTACTAGGACGAAGTGTTCAAAAACTGTTATGAACTTTTGTAAATAAAACAAACAAATACACATGACATCTGTTTTCCCGGAGGATTAGGAAAAGGTATTCTGTGAGAGTTTTACGAGCTCTCAGTACCAGGACGAGTAAATAAAACCTGTAAAAGCTTGTCGTATTACTCCAATAAAATTATTCCAGGAAGATGTTTCTATGTTTGTATCCTTGTCAGTTTATCTCGTAATTCTACCATCTACTTTTCAAAGTATTCATAAAGATTACAGCCGGTCGATTCTGTAAAAATCTCACCGTGAAAACTCAAGTGAAGTGAGCTTGATGTGAGTTGTCAGTAGTGTCAATCCCTAGCATTATTTGGAATGACAGCTCACTCCACGCTCACTTCACCTTAGTTTTCACGGTGAGATGGTTACAGAATCGCACTGCAGTTAAGCACCAAACACTACTTAAAGTAACCCACATTTAATCCTACCTATTAATGTAGAGTGTACTACGTGAGCTCGACAAATGGATGTGCTGAACAATAAAGTTTTTATTAATAACACTTGTGCGACAAAACTGTACTGCGGCTCACCATAGTTCGAATGCACGCTTGTGCGACACACCGAAGCTCGACATCACGCTAGTGCGACATAAAGAAACATTACTATTCATAATCATGACATGTATATCTGATGACCTTGATAGCTCAGTTAGTTACAGACTCTTAGTAATGTTCCCGGATTCGTTTCCGGGTTACAAAACTTGTTAACTTTTAACGATATACTACTGACATAATAGTATATCGTTCGCAGTGGCTGAGCGATCGACTGCTGCGCTGCGTGTCGCGGGTTCGATTCCCGCACGGAACAAATATTTGTATTGCCTACAGGTTGTTGTTCCGGGTCTGGCTGTTTGTGTATGTGAGTTTAAATGTTTGTGAACGCACCCACGATACAGGAGTAATTCCTAGTGTGGGGCAACGTTTTTTTTTTAAATAAACATAAACATAATGTAGACTATAAACGAAAGGAAATGTAAACACTGTTTAAGTAAGCATTATCATATCTTATCGTACATTTCGCCCGTTGTGTCTAAGTCCCCTGTAATAGGGGACGAGCTTATTGCCATCGACCTGGTAGACCAGATCCTGGAGACTGGCCTGTTACTGAGAAATACCAGATGGAAAAACCCAGTAACACTTTTCCCGACCCGGGTATCGAACCCAAGACCTCATGCTCAGCAGTAGCGCTTACTAGACTAGACCAACGAGGTGACCTAACCAAAACACTTCGGTGTTTTACAAAAACGTAAATATCACAACAGATGAGTTCCCATTTATTAAACCTAACGTAAGTACCGACGCCAGCACATCAAGGTACTACAATCTGTCAAATTCATTTAACAGATTTTCAACTTTATCGCTAAAGCATTAAGGTTTAAGGTTGATTGAGAAAATTTGACAGTTTCGGGTAGCTTGCGCGTCTGTACCAAAATAATTTAAAAAGTAAGTACCTATTAAAATTGGTAAAATATTTACATGGTCTTAAAAATAATTTACAAAGGTACTTATGATAATTTTAGATGCCTGTACTAAGATAAACCTGTATCGCAGGCGGCATCGCGGCATGAGCATACTTTATGGTAATCGTAGGACAATAATATTCTTAACAATATTTTTAACAATAGAAATCTTGAAATAATGACAAAATTTTATTAATTTATTATTTTATACCTAGTTAACTTAAATACAAGCTTTTATTATCTTATTGATAATAATTATTATCTTATAGCTATATATATTTTATCTACATAGTTGAATAATCTACATATGTAGTTGACATTATTTCAAATACGAAACAAGAAACATGTATTTGCGTTTGCTACAATGAAGCAAAAAAAATATTAGGTAGGTTCCCCCTTAAAGTGCTCGCAAGGACTTAGTAAATACCGAAAGAAATAACAAACTATAAATGGAATGATGTGACAACGATAAGGCAAAGTGGCGGTTTCAAAGAAGATGTAGTGACAAAAGTTGAAAAGGGTAGGCTTAGAGATTTGGTCATGTTGAGGGGATGAATGAAAGGCGACTAACAAACAGTATTTTCAAGGCAAATGTGATTGTGAGTGGAAACGCCGGGAGGGTATTCCCTAGATGGAATATAACTAGTGACCTAATTAGTGATGTTCTTCAGAAAGATCAGGTAAGTAGCACTCGCAACCGGCGTGTGACGTAAACGAAGCCTCTCAACCGGCGTATGACGTAAACGAAGCCTCGCAACCGGCGTGTGATGTAAACGAAACCTCGCAACCGGCGTGGGACGTAAACGAAGCCTCCCAACCGGCGTGGGACGTAAACGAAGCCTCGCAACCGGCGTATGACGTAAACGAAGCCTCGCAACCGGCGTGTGATGTAAACGAAGCCTCGTAACCGGCGTGGGACGCAAACGAAGCCTCGCAACCGGCGTGGGACGTAAACGAAGCCTCGAAACCGGCGTGGAACATAAACGAAGCCTCGCAACCGGCGTGGGACGTAAACGAAGCCTCGCAACCGGCGTGGGACGTAAACGAAGCCTCGCAACCGGCGTGGGACGTAAACGAAGCCTCGCAACTGGCGTGGGACGTAAACGAAGCCTCGCAACCGGCGTGGGACGTAAACGAAGCCTCGCAACTGGCGTGTGACGTAAACGAAGCAAAAGGAGTATCTTAAGATCGTAACAGGTGGCAGTCTGTAACTTCTGCCTACCCCCATAGGAAGAAGCCGTGATATTATGTACTCGTATAACAAACTTTATGATAATAAGCAGGAAGGAAAAAGGAACGGACAAAGAAAATAAAATACAATGTTTCGTTACGAAGTTTCCATGACACTGGCTGCATTTGGGCAAGTTTTTTCATATCCTGCTAGTATTATAAACGCGAAACTTTGTAAGGATGGATGGATGGATGTTTGTTACTCTGTCACGCAAAAAGGATTTTGATGAAACTTTCAGAATAACACATAGGATACTTTTTATCCCGATATTCCCGCGAGATCGAAACTTATGCTGGTGAAACCGCGGGGCGCTACTAGTATTATTATATAAGATAATGTTTATTTGCCAAAAACAGTGTTTAAGATTCCTTATAATCTACATTGATAGCTAGGTGTACATAAAAAGACGCAAGGGAAGCATTTCTCTCATGAACTCCTACTAGGTCGAGCGTGTCTTGTGGAGTATATTATCTAAGGCCTATTCAAATTTATGTTTCCAATTGATGTTATTTCAAGTTAAACAAATATAAACTTTATTTTAATGGCAATTAAGTTGATTTCAGTGTGACTAGCACTAGTTGTAGCGTAAACTGAGGTTTATTGTGTAAGTATTAAAGTTGTTTTTACATAAACTCATATTTGTTTACATTTTTGGCAAATAAATAGCGAACGTAGATGAAGTCGTTGGGAACGATGTGTATTACTTAGTGTGCATACAGTACACGAACGACACGCGTCAAAGACAGAGGCAACTACAGCCGTCGTTGTGCCGCTCGTGTATGGAATACGGTGCTCAACACACGGCCGCAGTTGCGTCCGTCGTAGACGCGTGCCGCTCGTGTGTATGAGCACTTAGTTTAAAAAAATAGATAGTAGCGCCGATTCCCTTGTTCACAAACTAAACACCTCACACAGGCCTCCTCTCTGAGAGAGGGAGTGGGCTGTAATCCACCACGCAGGCCAAGTGCGGGTTGGTTGATGTCACATGTCTTCGAATTTTTGGTTCTAGGACACGCCGGTTTCCCCGCGATGTTTTCCTTCACTGTTTTGAGAGCTGTGGTGATGAAATAATTTACACAAAGTAAAGCGCCTTGAACTACGACCTAGAACTCGTAAGTCGCAGCTGTTATCATGGGGCACCGCACCACTGCTCTCCGTGCAAACGTGCTTGGTTTGAATCAGAAGTAAGATCTAACTAAGACCTTATTTCTCTTCTTATTGGCGCCGATTCCCTTGTTCACAAACTAAACTAAATTTATGTTCAGTGCATCTTTTTCTTTCTATTTCATTAAGAAAAGGACAGAATATAAATATTAGTTTAGTCCTGTCAAATTAAGATACTCCATAGCAAGTTTAGACGTTATTAAAAACATGGCTACTAATAAATACCTAACGTCAATTTACGTCAGGCGCTGACTAATTTGAAAGGACCAAACTAATATTTATCTTCTGTCCTTTTCTTAATTACTTAAATAGAAAGAAAAAGATGGACTGAACTAAAATTTAGTTTAGTTTGTGAACAAGGGAGTTGGTGCCAAAATCTAGCGATCCCAACTCCCGTACCAGAATAGATCGCAAGTCAGACCGGCCAGCCAGGTGGAATGTAAGTTCGAATCGACACCGTGTGGAACACTACGTTTATTTAATTATGTTATCTATTCGATTTGTACTCACATTTATTGAAGTAGAGGCGATTGGCAGCGGCGGCGACCTCTCGCGTCCGGCCCTGGTACAAGCCACGGTCCGGGGTGAGAGGGAGTGGGAGGCAGTCACCTCCTTGAGAGAGAGGTGGCGGGGTGGGCGAGGGAACGCACTTTGCGCACCTCACGCCTCAGCCGCCGCGGGAGACGCTCCGGGCGTCGGGAGCCGCGTGACGACTCCCGGCCACCATAGGCGCGGGCCTGCGGGCGGAGAGTAATGGGTAGCTCTCCGTCCAATCAGGACTAGGCCCGTGCCGGTCGGCGTGTACGTGTTCCACGCGCGCCTCAAAGAGATGTCAGCAAAAGCGACGGGGCCCCATAGGGCCGAAGCCTGCCAGGGTAGCGGGAACATCCGAAAGGGTTTACCCCTGCCCTGGAACATAAAGGGCTAAGGAAGGAACACGGGTGGGTTTTAGTCAGTAAGAGTCTGACACTCCCTCCTGCTCCACCCAGAACGGGAGGAGTCATTTGATGATTTCCCATCCTCAAAAAAAAAAAAAAGGTATTGAAGTGGAACTGAGTACTTCAATGATATTTACACCCATTCAGGAGAGATGTGGTGGCTCAGTGGTAGCGGCCGCGAGTTACGAATTGTAGGTCGTAGGTTCGAATCCAGGCAGGCGCTTTACTTTGTGTAAGTTATTTCATCACCACTGCTCTCAAAACGGGGAAGGAAAACATCATGACGAAACCGGCATGGCCTAGGATCAAAAATTGCACGACATGTGACATCCACCAACCCGTACTGGGCCCGCGTTGTGGATTACGGCCCACTCCCTCTCACAGAGAGGTGGCCTGTGTCCCAGCAGTGGGAACATAATTCTTCTAGTGTAGAAACTGCAACAACTACCAAATATATAATTGTGAACTCTCGACCTCCAATGATATCCGATAAAATTCACTTCTAATCGCACTCAAGTTCAAAGTAAAAATATTTTATTCATATAAATCTACATGAGCACTTATGAAACGTCGAAACTAATGCACAGTTCCAATTGGAGAAGAGTCGGCAAGAAATTCCACAGCCACCCTTTTGAAACTAATTGGCTTTTACATTGCATTGTATTAATAATGTATTTTAACGGCTAGGGCTTTACAGTTAGGCTGCGCCGTTAACAAGGAAGGTAGATAATAGAAAGACTTATGCAAGGTTCATATGTATAATGTCAACGTCCGTTAGGTTACATAGAAAGGTGCTAGGTCGCGGGTAAGGACACACTGTCTTTAAACAGTATCGTCCTTGGTTCCCGGGACACAGAGGCTTGAACACCGGGGAGCGTCAGCAGGACGGTAGCGCGTGGATATGTGTACGTGCAGCGCACAATTAAGCTCCACGTGCAGTTGCGCGCTGCACGTGTTAGATTAGTTAGTATAAACTATAAGTATATGTACCTATATATTACCCAAATAACAAGCTTGTCAGAATGGTTACTAGTTAGTTATTTACTGTGTATGAAGGTTATTATTGAATATGGTTTGTAGGGGAAGGGTTTTATGAAGTAAAGCACAGATAGACAAAGCTAAGCATTTATTTTATCAAAATGAAATATCTAACACACGCGTATCTGAACCACGGTAATTTTATCTTCAGATACGCGTGCAGCGCGTAGTTGATGCGATGGCCCGGCCCTCAGCCTGGACGTAGAATCCGGTACGTAGAACCCCTAGATTTGGGGTATATGTACCGTATATTGAGGGTCAAGGAATCACTCCTGCTAGCTAAGCAAGCAGATGTTAAAAAATCAGTGTTCTTAGTAAATTAGTGTTGTGACATGATTCCAGTGATGTGACTTGCAACTTAGTAATTGTGAGTCGACTATTTGACTATTTGAGACCCTCCCAACGCTACAGTATGGCAGAACAGTGTAGGCCTGTCTACAAATACCAAGTAAACCACATTTACAATGAGCATGAAATTCAGGAAATCAAAAGTAAAGTAAACAATCCAACGTAAGCATGCAGCAACTCCCAAGGTCAATCCCAAACATTTTGCTAACCTTTTCTAATTTCCAAACAAACACACCTAAAGACTGCACGACAAAGCGAAACTTGTAATAAAATTCAAATATTTGGAGGGTTAGAATTTTCGCGTACCTACCTATATTTCGCAGAACAGCGCATTTTTCGCACAACAGCGTAAATTCCGCGGCCAGTCTCGTGTGATCCCTGGGGTCAGGTGGCCACACGACCTTTCCGAATACATTAGAGTCAGCAAAAACTAGTACGAGTATGTGAAGGATTTGAAAGGCGTGGAGACGACTTTTACGTTACTTTTTGGTGCTCAGGTGCAGTTTCTTTATTTTCCTCCTGCCCGCAATAACGAGAGCGGATAGAGAGAGACAGACGGTGGCCCAGTGGAAATGGCCGCGACTTACGAGTTGTAGGTCGTAGGTTCGAATCCAGTCAGACGTTTTACTGTGGGTAAATTATTTCATCACCACTTCTCAAAAACGGTGAAGAGAAACATCGTGAGAAAAGAACCAAAAATCGGCCAAGTGCGAGTCGGACTCGCGCACGAAGGGTTCCGTACCATTATCTATAAAAATCACGTCTGTTGTATGGGAGCCCTTAAATATTTATTTTATTTTAGTTTGTTGTTATAGCAGCATAATTTGTGAAAATTTCAACTGTCTAGCTATCGCGGTTCTTGAGATACAGCCTGGTGACAGACAGACGTACGGACAGACAGCGAAGTCTTAGTAGTAGTCTAAAAATCGAAAACATGTGACTTCTACCAACCCACACTGGGCCCGCTTGGTGCAGGCGCGCACGGCCTATTCTCTTTCACTGAGAGGAGGCCTCCAAACAGTGTGAAACAATATAGGCTGATTATCTATGCTTATGCTACAGGATCATCTTTAGTACAGTTTTCCTAAAACATTTAACTGCGATGTTATAATTTAGTATTACCTACCATCTACCGATACAACTATTAAAATTATATTCTGTGCCGATACATATAAATTTGACGATAGTACTCGTAGTTACTAACTCTATAAAGACTTCCTTTCTAAAGTTTTAAATGACAATGAGTTTATTTTTTTTTTTTAGTTTTGAGCTTGATTTTGATTTTAATTTTATAATTATGTTTGTGATTTTATTTTATTTTAGTTTAATTCTATTTTGTACTTTTGACTTGTGTAAAATTTACCTATGGATATTTATCAGAAATAAATTATTTGATTTGATAACATGACGCCCCTATTCCTCGAAGAGTTACGCAGAGGTGTACTTACCTATAGTAAACCCCTATTTCGCCAGTTATGTTGAAGTCCCATGTAAAAGGTACAAATCCGGACTCCGGGAGAAATTCAAGAGAAATAAAAAAAAAAAACACTGTCCGAGCCGGGAATCAACCCCAGTACCTCATGCTCAGCAGTAGAGCTTGCGACCACTAGAACAACGAGGCACCAAACGGTTAAGTTTTAAAATAATAAATTAGTAGTATCAGTATCGTCAGCAAGACTACGGCTGTTTTCCACTTCAGGAAGTCGAAATAAAGTAAAAAAAATGCCAAAAATCAGAAAGACCAGTATTTTCATTTAAGTGTCACCTAATGTCAGTAAAACGGGTATAAAAGTCTGAAACAAAGTTCCTTCTTCAAAATTATTATTCAGAATTCTAAAATTAATTGGAAACCCTACAAAGCCCTTGATTGCGACAGACCAAACTGTTAACGAGTAGGTATCATTAACATTTAACTCGAGACGGTAATTCACTGTACATTTTCAATGAAAATGATCATAAAATTCTGAAATCTTTCGGAACAATAAACTTTACTGTTTCGTCTTTAATTTAGTGTTGTCTTGAACACCACAACAATTTTATGTTTTATAATAATAATATAATAATAATATCCCTGGACATTTCACACAGCGCCATCTAGTCCCAAGCTAAGCAACCTAATGCTTGTGTTATGGTAACAAGATGGCTGATAAACTACTTATATACATTTTTTTTTTTGTAAATACATTCATATTATAGATAGAAAAACACCCAGACTCAGAACAAATACATGTAGGACTTACAAATATTTGTTCTGTGCGGGAATCGAACCCGCGACACGCAGCGCAGCAGTCCGATCGCTCAGCCACTGCGCTAACCGTGTTGTTATAAGTACTTATCTCCGCAGTTGCATTATTTCTTGTACCTTTGACTTATTCAGTATTTGTAAAACCACAACTCCTAATAGCGTAGAGTCGCGACAGCGTTGGCTCAATACAATCTTTTGCAAAAAAATATAAATCAAATACCATATCTAAGTAACAACACAAAACATAGTACTAAAGAGACACAAACAAAAAAAAGACAACAAAAGAAAAACAAAGACAATAAGAGACACGTAACAAAGAGACACAATAAACAGACAAACACACACGAGAGAGTGCACATAATAAAGAGTATTCTATTCTAACAGCTTACTTCAAACTGGTCAAGAATTTATTCGAGATGAAGGTGACAACACGACAATATGACGGCACGGTTGGCGCAGTGGTTAAGCGATTGACTGCTGGGCTGCGTGTCGTGGGTTCGATTCCCGCACGGAACAAATATTTGTATGGCCTATAAGTAGTTGTTCCGGGTCTGGCTGTTTCTGTATGTGAGTTTAAATGTTTGTAAACGCACCCACGATACAGGAGAAAAACCTAGTGCGGGGCATTTTTTTTTAAACTAAAAAAAATACACACTGCGTGTATCTGATGACGTTCCCAGTCTGCATATAAAAATCCAATGAAATATATCCTATAGTTTAGTCACTACAGCTAGTCAAAGATTGGCAAAACCCGTAGTGGGCTCATCACTACTTCTTTTGTTTGGAAAAATCATTTTTTTAATTTCGATGCTAGGATTTATTTGAGAAAACTCTAAAAAAAAAAACACGCAATACTAATATTGCAATGCCTGTATTTTATCTATTCTCGTATTATTGTCTCCACATTATATACAGATTCCCAGTACCTACTTAGGTACATATACTTGACAAGAAATTAAAAAAAAAACAATACACACAATCGACTCCACAGCTTTCTGTAACACGTAGTCCAAAACACAAAGATGTGCGCGGTCCCCAGCGGTGAAGCAATCGTGGAACACAATAATACCTGATGCCAAGCGACTATTCACGCTGATTGTTCATATTCTTATAAATTGGAGCTACCAAACAAAACGTGATGAACTAAGCAGGGAGAATAGATAAGGTAAAATTAAATTAGCTAGCGAAACTCTGCTGTCGCGATGGGTATCAATATCTAAACATGATGTGAGTTGAAATATTAATATCAAATACTCAGATTTGATATTAATTTCAATTTAATAACTCCACGCGTTCCTGAAAAAAAGGCTCTTGACAGACGGACTGACAGACGGACAACGAAGTGATCTTATAAGGGTTCCGTTTTTCCTTTTGAGCTACGAAACCCTAAAAAGTGTATTATTAGAAGCGCAAAAAGATTTAGAGGTTCATTAATTTCAGAAAGGGTCCATCATCAGCAGGTCAATAAGTTTTTAGAGAATAAGTTAAATATTTCCCTTTACTAAATCCATCTTACACCATACACATCATAAACGTAAGTACCCAGTGCAATGAGGAATTGAGGAGTGCTTTGGAAGGCGCGATTCAGGAATATCGGTTCATATCGCCTGAACTTAGGCCACGCTTACCTCGTTTGCCCATGCATAACAAAAATAGGGCGCTGGTGACGGTCCTGGATTCGCAGTTGTCAAACTATTTTGATACCTGCGAAGACCTCATCGATACTCATTCGATTCTGTATTGCGCGGCTGTAGCGGCATGTCGTGTATGTAGCTCACGTCAAATTTGCCAATGACTCTAGAGCTACACGACCGAAACCAACCGTACCAGCTTGGCAGTACAGGATTGAACGCCGCATTGGTGGGGCCAGGACGCTCATCGGCAAACTGCTTCAGGGAGGGCAATACTCGCCCTAGAGTGATGCGCTTTGTGAGACGGGCGTTTTCAGGGACTGATATCAGTCCTCAAGACTATATGTCTTGTGTCACAGAGCGCATCGACTTCCTGAAGCAGAAAGTGTATGCATGGGCGAACCGTATTCGTCGGTATAAGCGGCGAGTAGAGCGATACACTCAGAATCGCACCTTCCAGAGCGATGAAAGGTGGGTTTATAGGGGTTGGGAGCGACCGGACCAAGGTGTGACTGACACGTGCCTGCCGGATGATGATGCCATGTGTTCCTTTTGGCGTAGTATCTGGTGGGTGCCTGTCAGTCACAACGAAGGTGATTGGGCTCGGGAAGTCGAGCGAGCCTGTGATCCATTACCAGAAATGAAGGCTATTACCATCTGCCCCCAAGATGTAGCTCATGCAGTCCGTCCGTTACCTAACTGGAAGTCTCCAGGGCCGGACGGGCTGCATAACTTTTGGATTAAATGGTTCTCAAGGTCGCACGCTCGCTTGGCATCTCAGTTCCAGACTGCTTTGAAGTCTGGTTCGCTACCCCAATTCCTAACGACAGGAGTTACCCACCTACTCCATAAATCAGGTAGCACCGCGGAACCCAAAAATTATAGGCCGATCACGTGTTTACCGACGGTCTATAAAGTTCTTACATCCATTTTGAGAGCTAAAATTAACAAATATATAGACACCAACTCCATTATGTCTGCCTCTCAAAACGGATGTAAGAATGGGTCCCGCGGTACTAAGGAGCTACTCCTCATTGATATGGCCATTAGCCAACAGGTTCGTCGTTCCCGAAAGGATCTGTCGATATGCTGGATAGATTATACTCGTAAGAAGGCCTATGACTCGGTGCCATACATGGCTCATGAGGGTGCTGGAGTTGTATAAAGTAGATGCAACTCTGCGTACCTTCCTGATGTCGTGTATGTGGCAATGGAGGACGGTTCTTCGCTATCCAGGATGTCGAAATATTCAGAGGAATATAATTTATAAAAAAATCTGAATATAGTTATAATTTATAAAAAAAATCTGAACTGTTAGTTTTTGTTTTCATGTTTTTATTACGGACGTTTTAAACGTGCACGTAGCTACATCGTTCTCACGTGTAAAAAAAAACGTGTGGGCCTGGGCGTCCCCCGCCAGGAACGAAGTTCAAAATGAAAATCCAAGATGGCGGATGAGAAAATTTAAAATTATTCGCAGTTGCCATCTTTGATTTTCATTTTGACCTCACTATGGCTTCAGCACCCTCGAAAACTATGAAAACTATGTTTCGCCCTCTCTGACTCTCTCATGTAATAAAAAGTCGCATAACACTTTTTCATTACCTAACCATTAATTTCTCCTAACGCAAGCTCCTTCGTTTAAATAATTAAAACTACAATCAACAGGCGCAACAAAACATTTAACAGAAGCGCCTCTATTGAGACGATCATTAATTAATCAAATTAGCGAACTTTTAACTACATAAACGTAACTTCTTAACTCTAATTTAATTATAACGTTTACATTACTTTTGAAGGTTGTTCTGTCTTTGTTGTGTTTTAATCATGTTCACTCAATTTTACTTACGAAGAACTCGTCAAAACTCGCAGTCTAACCGGATCCAGCTGAATACTAGTATTTTACATGGAGCAATTGCCTATCTGACCTCCACAACCCAGTTACTGGGTAATACGAAACCCCTTTGGTAAGACTGGTTGTAAGACTTTCGGGCTACTGACGACCCGTAACGACTGTCAAAGATCCACGAATGCCAGCCGGGATCAACGGCTTTATTGCTTTCCGAGGCACGGAGAGGTCTTGGTATGTGAAGATGGTCATCCATCCACGGGCCAACCGCGGCAAGCGTAGCTTAACCTGATTGATGGACCCGTGCGGCCGTTGTTACTAAACCACAAGCCCCAAGTCTTTACTGCAGATTAAAAAATTAATGGAAATACATTGCTAAGGTACGGTCAGCGGGAAAATCGATTAACACTGTTACACACATACCTAATTTTAATTGACACAAAATTATTCGATTCATTGTTTATTTTTTTTTTTTTAAATCGTTGCCCCAATCTAGGAATTACTCCTGTATCGTGGGTGCGTTTACAAACATTTAAACTCACATACACAAACAGCCACAAACAGCTATTGTCTTTTAGTATTTCCTGAAAATGCTAAATAATAAATGGTATTTTAATTTTACTTCGTCGACTTTTGTCGTTGACTGTACTTAAATTTACAATTTTTTATATATTTTTTTTCTTTACATACTGATATTTAAACATCACTGAAAGAGGAATGGTCATATAAAAGACGCAAGAAAAATTTAATTAAATTAAAATAGTTTATTTCTTACCAGCATAGCAACAAGGATTACATATTAAAAGTACTTATTACTAGGTAAGTACTGTCATATACATTATACAATAATAATCCTGAAAAACACGACGATACGTCAACAGACAAAAAAATACAACTATAATTTATCAATGGCCCAGTTCAAGCAAAGATATCAAATGTCGAGGGATTTAATAACCCATAATTATGCTGCCGGGTCCTTCGTTATCCCAGTCTGAGGGTCTCATAGGCCCTTTCAGCGCAAAACGTATTAAAGTGTCTGATTTCTATAGAGTTTCGTTTAGTTTTGGCAAATTCTTGCTGAAAACTTGATAGCTTGAACCCTAGAGGCCTAGATAATATTATTTAAGGCTCTCCCTCACTGGCGCGTTATCAGTCGATAATGTCGGATGCGTTATTGCGATAATGCGTCTTCCTAGCCACACAGTTGCATGTTTATCGTACGATATTTCTAACGTGTGCGTGTAACCTACGCTACAGGTCCCCCGCCAGCACTATACGTTACTACGTTGTTAACGCAGGTGTGTGTAAGATCGTACGAGTCCTAATACAAAATGTTCTAAAAACTCATATCGGAATATCGCAGGACGGACGCAAGCGTCCTACTTCTATTGCGTCGTTATTATCGCAGCAGTGTGTAATTTCTTTACCGAACTAATACAAAATGTACTGAAAACAGATATCGCAATAACGCATCCGATATTATCAACCGATAATAACGCGCCTGTGGGGAAGAGCCTTTATAGGTAGAAAAATTAGAAAGGTTTGTAGGTCAGTTGGACTTTGTAAGAAGAGAAAATGTCAAAAGGACTATTATCCCAGCGGTAAAATTATTGGATAAGATACACACATGCGTTTTATTTCTGTGATCTAGACTAGAATGTGGTTTCCTATCATGATAAAATTCTTAACTTCACTTTTTTAACCGAATTCAAAAAAGGAGGATGTTCTCAATTCGGTTGAATGTATTTTTTATGTTTGTACCTCAACGCCGTTATTTATAAGTCGATTTGCAAAATTCCCACTAAGCGGGACCCACTGGGTCTTAAGTTTGGCCCATTGATCGTCTGACTTGCAGCAGATGTGGCAGCCTTCCTAGTAACATTAGTTATTTTTGTGGTACCTACAACAATGCGGTAGGTCTGGATAGGTATCTATCACCAGTTTTGGCATACTGAGGTAGAAAAACCCATTTATCTCTGGTTTTAACGTCCCAATGATTAATATCAGTAGCGATGTTCGATTATATTATACTGACAGTTATAATTATACTGGCTACCATCAGTAGCTATCAGTCAATAGGTTCTTGGGTTCGACCGTTAACCAACAAGTTTAATACCCAGTTAATAGGTATGAGGAACAGGGTGTAAAGTTCACTCATACTCTATAGAAAAGGGAGGATCCTCCGACCAGACGGGTGTTGTGTCTGGCGGGCAATTGCCCAACGATTGATGTTGGGGAAATTGTATCTATGCTAATTGCGCGGTAAACTCTGCTTGCGAGATGCAGGATTTGCGTGACGTCAGTATGGCGCGTTTTTCGCATGTAGCGTTGTAGATACCGCTACACCAGAATACTCTGTTTCAAAGCCCGGAATGATGAATTGTCGAAAACCATGTTTGAGAACCATGCTTGAGGATGGGACGAATACACATGTCGATGAGTCTTCTCTTGAGTTGATGTGTCTTCTATGAGAAGTAAATAAGGTTGATCTCCATATTTATAACTTGTAGATAGATAGGAATCAAAACCTGTGTTTTAATAACACAAATATACTATGCAATGTAACTGAATCGCACCTTGTACCTTTGAATCCAGAGAGAGCAGAAACTTCTCCACCGCCGCATTCACCCAGTCCCCATCAGCGAAGAAGATTAGAATGTGCAAAGGCTCATAGTTCGGACCATCTTTGTCGAACAATCTTTGAGTCCGATAGGTTCGTTAACCAGTACCTAGTACCTATATTTTCAAATTGTTCAGCAATAGGATGTGGGTTCGCAGGTGGTTTACTTCGTGTAAATAATTTCACCACCACTGCTCTCAAAACGGTGAAGGAAAACATAGTGAGTTTTAGCCATATGTCAAAGGATGGTAATATGATTTCAATATTCGGACATTTGCTTAGCAATGAATTTCCCTGTCTTTACATATGATGTTATAAAAAATAAATTAGGTTGATCTACACATTTATCACTTGTACAAGATAGATAGGAATCAAAATCAAAAGTCATTTATTCAAATTATACTGAGAATCAGCACTTTTAGAATGTCAAAATTACATAAGACGACTTCCCCCAAAACGCCCGCCCTTCACCACTTCCTAGTGCTTTCGCTGGGAAGAAGTGGCGCAACAAACTCCCTAGTAATCGATACATATGATCCTAAGATTTGATCTAATAGAATTACAACTTGCAAATAACCTGCACATAACAACAGCTTGCAACTATGTTGCTAAACTACAATATAAACTGACCGACACTTATGATATCATATCATATAAATAATATCAACGTACAGTCACGAGCAGACATACCGTACACTTACATATTATAAGTTTAATTATACCCCATTATTAGGTTAACAGTTTTTTGACAGCTGTCTTAGAACGTAACTATTCCAGATTAACCTCTTGAATGCCGTAATTACAGACACAATTAAAAAGCCATTGTGTCTCGCGTAGATCTACGTTCGATACGAAGGGTTAAGTAAAAGTTAACTTTAAAATGCGTAATAAAATAAATTATAAACTACCTTATCTTATTTATGGCTTCTTACAGACACTACACATAATACCGTACGTGTATCAATCAATGTATTGTGTGTTGCTGCAATCACTAGTTCCGTCTGTCAAAAAACGGTTTACATAATGGACAGGGTATAGTGATCTTCTCCTACATTATTGACAGATATTTTATAGTGATAAATGATAATGATAAATACGGCGCCCTTCGCATCCAATATAATAAATGCATTCAGGGTGTTGATGGGGTTACCCCGGTACTGCAGCGCATCAGGAATATTCGCTGAAGCTCACGTGGACTGTTTTTACACCGTGATGCGGAAGCGGTGCGCATCCTTGGTCCGTAGGGTGCGGGGCAGCGCCAACAGCATCCTGTCTATGATAGCGAGCAGGCTTGACTGTGCGTTTGTGAACCACTGCTGCAGGGTTTCGGCTGGACCTGTCACCGTGCAGCAGTGATGTCACAATCTGTTTTTCTGTTTTTGGTTTAGTTTTGTAAGTGTATTAATAACATAGTTGTAAGTATTTTGTTACTAACAGGATGAGTCTTGTTACTTGATATAAAATTATTATAATCTAGCTTCTGCCCGCGGCTTCGCCCGCGTGGATGTCGGAAATTTACCCACGGGAACGTGCTAACAGGATAAAATGTATGTGCTTCCCCAGAATGCCATCTATGTCGCGGGCCCTTTGTGGCTAATTAATTACAATAGAAAACCAATTGTGTCTCATTAGTGGTGATTAAGAGGGTACCTATATGATATCTTTACCTAAGTACCTAACTAATTTTAAAAAAAAACTCAATAACAGAAAATTAAATACCTACCTACCTAAATAAACCTATTTCTGATGATAACTAATCTAAACTCAATAAATAAGCAAAATCCCTAAAAACTAATATCTATACGAATGACTAAACCTACCTAACAGTATTATAAAATAACCTACGGTCACTACGTACACTATCAAATATACTACCTATACTTTAAAATTAAAATCTATACCTACGACTCATATAAAAATAAACCTAAATAACTCTAAAAACTAAAAGGAATAAAAATGAACGCCACTGCGGGTGACCCAACCTACGACAAACTTAGTATTTGCGGTTGGTACAGTACAGACAGTGGTAATCGGGTATAGGGATCGAACCGCAAAATTAAGTTTGTTTTTTATTGTATATACTTTTCCGGGATAAAAAGTACCCAGTGTGGTGCCCAGGATATTAAAGAATAATTATACCAAGTTTCATCGTAATCGAACCGGTAGTTTTTGCGTGATGCCTGAACAAACAGACAGACAGACAGACAGACCGACAGACAGACAGACAGACAAAATTTTTTTTAATCACATTTTTGGGTTCGGTGACGGTCTAGTAACACCCCCTGTAAATTATTTTTTTGATATTTTCAATGTACAGAATTTTCACTTCTACAGATTTATTATAAGTATAGATAGATAGATGATTTTACTTCTGTAAGTAGGTTTGTACAAAAAATTTTACACGTCAATCATATTTCTTTAAACTAGACGAGGTCGGCGTTTCTTATATGACTAGTCTGAGAAGAAAGGCGGAAACAATCTCAGAGTTAAAATCAGAGGTGGTGTCAACATCAAGAAGAAAAAGTCATGTTGCGCCGACTCCTAATAAATTGCGTTAGATTATTTCAGCCGAAAGACATCCACTGCTGGCATAGACGTCCCCCAAGTGTACAAACATAGTATTATCGAAACCATACTATTATGAAAGAATATATATTTACTGTCCCGTGTAAAATTTTAAACTGATGACAATATTAACATTAAATAAGCTAACTTTTTTTTTTCAGGATGGGAAATCATCGAATGACTCCTCCCGTTCTGGGTGGAGCAGAAGGGAGTGTCAGACTCTTACTGACTAAAACCCACCCGTGTTCCTTCCTTAGCCCTTTATGTTCCAGGGCAGCGGTAACCCTTTCGGACGATCCCGCTACCCTGGCAGGCTTCGGCCCTATCGGGCCCCGTCACATACGTCCCGTAGCTAACATTTAAAATATAATACATATGTATACATGTGAAAAAACAAGGAAAAGAATCATAGGGCATCAAAAAATTCGTCCGCATCGCGTGACCAGAGGGCTGGCCTGTTTCTTGGCCAGAATTAGCATCGCCATACAACGTGGCAATACTGCCAGCCTTTTGGGCACTGTTCCTGTTGACAGCGATGCGGACAAATTTTTTGATGCCCTATGATTCTTTTGCTTGTTTTTTCACATTATGAAATAATTAATAACACATTTATTTCAAAGTTGCTATTACGAGAAAAACGCTTTTTAATTTTGCATAAATGTCAGGTATACGTCTCGTGATTGTACATACATTTGCATTGTAGCTTTGCATAATATATCCACTCATACTGCGGTGTTGTCTTCACACAATATTGTTAGCAATTATTAGAAAAATAAAGGACATTTTGGGCTGAAAGGGCTTTTGTGACCATTTGGAACCGTGCACCTAGCTTCGTGCCCTGCCTACTGTTTACCTGAGCACTTCACTGAAAATGACATGACGTGACGGAACGAAGCAAAGACAAAAGAATTGAACAGAAAAGAAATTAATTTTGTGTCGATTTTATTATTTTTAACATTCAGTTTGTGCCTAAACTACCTATCTAACATTATCTTCATCTAATAATTAATGACTTTGATGCGCTACTAAATATTGTACAAATAATACTAAATATATTTCTATCAAGGTTCTACCTTATTTCAATACAGACCTTAGAGCAGTGTAAGCAGAATAGGTTGCCCTCATAGCCGCCATCAAGGAGGTGAAGCTCATCTGAGTGACTCCACCAGCTGATATAGCCGTGGTCTTCTGCGACACCTGCAGCATCACCAACACCATCTTCATGTTATTCTTGTCAAAATTCTCCCATTTGCAATTATACACCGCCTGCTCAAACAATAATCCTGCATCCATCAGCCTCTGGCCTATGAAGCAGTCCATCCCAACTTGCATAAATGCGAATGGCAGCTCCAGTATCGTGTTTTCTAATCCTCCAAGCAGTTCTGATATCAAACCGAGCACCAGCAAAATAAATCCTACAGCTATAGGTCCTCTGTATACGTCTTCTACTTGGTTTAAAAGAGCTTTGATGGTTGCATGGCGTACTATAATGTCTTTGAGGGTTTTGCAGACGTGATCATTCATTATTCGAGTCTTCCTATCATAGTGTGTACGGAAATTGTCATTTCCGAATTCAGCTACCGTTTTATAATGTTCTTCAGCATCTGCCCATATGCTAGTTACCTCATCACTTAAAGTCAACATCTGGGACTCTGCGTATCCAACAATTACTATCAGGTAATTAGTCACGTTGGCCGAAATGTAGCATATTATGTATATGCTGGAAGCCGTCATGGTCCATGCGATTTCGTAGTTCGGTGACTCGAACATCGGTTCCAATCCTGTGGGGCATAGAACAATTTTTTACAATATTACTTTGTTTTTCGAAGTGTGTAATTTGCGTGGTCCTCATAACAGACTAGTGAGTCGTTTAACCTAACTCTCCGAAACATTCGATTTCAGAAGGATTTAACAGCATTCATGTTGATATAAAAAATAACTAAAATAATAATAACAAAAGTAATTGAATAGGTCGTAAAGTTAGTAAATCTGTGAACGAGAACGATGAAATACACAACAATAAATAAATTACCATAAATAACAAACATATCCTCAGTCAAGTGTCTGCCGGAACTAAGGAAGGGAGTGATCACGTAGATGGTTGCGTTACCCATGAGGACCAGCCAGAAGAAGATGGCGCGTTTCTTGACGTCTCGCATGTACCTCAGCAGGTTGGTAGCCTGCCGGCTGCCCGGGATCATACGGGAGTCGAAGTCAAGGAAAGCATCTGTTAGACCGCGGATTTTGTCACTGAAAACAAGGTGTTTTTTATTTAACTGCTACATAAGCATGTAAACGACTTACTTGAAAATGTCTTTAAGAATGGAATTGCTGGAAACATTTTATATGCAGCAATTACTGTGGCTTTATATGCAGAGGTGATCAAAAGACTGTTTTTTTCTTTTGCTTCCGTGTCTTAAATCGGAATGTTGGAGCGTTTTGTTTTTTTGTAAACAGCCTTTCAAAAGATTCTGAAGCTATGAATGATTTTTGGAAAAACGGTTTAAATGTGTTCAGCGCTGAATGATTTCGAAGTCGGGAAGTCGGTGTCATTGGGTTCGCATTTTCATTGTTTGCCACCGACTTCCGAAATTAAAGTTATTTTTCACTTTGTAGTGTCGTTTTTGGAAGTCGGCTGATTTTTTTTTTTTTTGCAAAAAAGTTTTTATTTTTCACTTTTAAGTTGTAATTTTTACCGGTAATTTTGGTTTAGAAACCAAACTACTGAACCGTTTTTGATGAAAATTATATGGGACTATTACAAATCAGTTGGCAAGCGACGGAGTTATGCGCGAATAAACATTTAAAAAAAATACAAACATCCGAATTGAGAACCTCCTCCTTTTTTAGAAGTCGGTTAAAAAGAAGATTGCTTCAATGCCAAAAGAGATACAAGAGCTTTTTACCCCTACTATTTTGAATATTCCATACACTCACATAAACAAGAACATATACAACAACTTCAGCGTCCCGATCTCGCTGGCGACGCCCAGAGAGAGCACCACCATGGCCGCAACCATATCGCCTGTCTCCCGACTCCTCACACACACGAACCACAGCATGGAGAACAAGTACACGTATAAGTAGCACAGTAAGGCCGCTATCACCATGATGTAGAAGATGAAGGGAATTCCTGGGGATGGACAGGCAAAATAACTTTTTAGTTTAGTAGGTATAGAAAAGTGTGTGCATTTTAAGGATGTCCGCCTTCCGCTGCCAGGCTGTCCTAGTCATCTTTTTAAGGTGACCGGTCCATCTAGCTGCCACAAACTATGCTTCCCGATACTCAAACTCCACTCTAGGACTCGTTTGCTCCACCAGCCATCGGTCCTTCGACTAACATGGCCAGCGTACTTCCACTGCAGCTTGCTTGCTCTGCAAGCTATGTATGTCGGTAACTTTCTTTATCAACTTAACTTTGCTTTAGCAATAACGTTAACATATGAAGATATCATAATTCCTTTGTTGGTATTAATTCGTGGTGATATACTAGTAAGCTTGTGCCAAACTAGAGCGTCAGAAACGCGGCTCAGCATATCGTCTGCATCATCATCATCAGCATCATCAATATTATTTCAGCCGAAAGACGTCCACTACTGGATATAGGCCATAGGAAAAGTTGTAACTTTAATATTAAGTTGTACATTTGGCATTGTAGTATTTTATATAGTTGTACCTGTCTTGTTCTTGCCGTATATATTGAGAGTGAGTACTTTCAGAAAGACGGAGACGTTCCACAATATTGTCGGCAGATCACAATACTCCAGACCGAACTTACGAACCTGCCGCCACATGTTTTAGGTACTTAAATTATAAACAATAGAATTTCAGCTTTGAACAACGAACCAATACACAAATTCAACTCATGCGCCACCGTCTATTTGCGTTTCACCATTTTAATTGCATGCGCTGTGTATCGGGAAAGCAAAAAGACTTAGCAATACAAAAATTAAGTTTTTTTTAGTTAAAAAATAATAATAATATTATATAATAATTCATCAAAATCTATTTAAGACATCTATAAACATCAGTTAATTATCAAGATTTTAATAAAGTTTTTCTTGCAAAGAATAATTAAATTAACACAGAAAAAATTGAACAACTATTTTAAAAAGAAACTGTGATACTAGCAAGTTCTGTTCACGAAACTTTTCACTCAATGTTAGTGTCGCATGCCGCTCCTTAAAGACAACGGCAATATTTCAGAATACACAATTAAGTCTTCACTGTTCTAATTACCGCGAAAATACTTCATAATAACACCACCTTAGTGTTGTGAGTATGAATTTCGTCGCACCTCCATACAAATATTTTGTAAATAAAAGATATTTATTGCGTAACATCATTATTTCAGCCAAAATACGTTAATTGCTGGACACACACATAAAACTTCCATCACCATCATCATCAGTCTACAGCAGTCCACTGCTGGACATAGGCCTCTGCAGTTGCACGCCATTCCACTGCTACCAGCCACCCTGCGATCGTCCCTCCACCAGGCCTGAAGGCGTCCTAGCTTACGTTTGCCGATTCACAGTCTCCACTCAAGAACACGTCTACCCCAACGATCATCGGTTCTACGGCTAATATGGCTGACCCATTGCCACTTCAGCTTGCGTAAAACTATCTAAACCAGTTAAACTAAAAATGGGCTTGCTTATAACGCTATCTTATGACATTTTAGTTATGATAAGATTTGTAGGTATAATTCAAAACCAAAAGTCATTTATTCAAATTAAGCTGAGAATCAGCACTTTTCGAACGTCAAAATTACAAAAGAAAGTCCCCCAAAAACGCCCGCCCTTCACCACTTCCTAGTGCTATCGCTGGGAAGAAGAAGAACTCTCCAGCAGCACAGCTTTCTGTTCAGTTAGAAAATACTTGATACTTGATTGTACACAATACTAGGTGTTAAGCAATTAACATTACAAGACACAGAGCATAAAATTATTTGCCATATGTCAGCTAGCCACGCCAATATACCAACAAATATAATAAAAACTATATGCTCTAAAATAATTAACAAAATTAAAATGTAAATAAAAATTTACTACCAAAATAAAAGCCTCCCGGCATAAAGGGCGTGACAGCTTACATATTTATGCATTGCTGGGTTCTGTTCACATAGCTGTTACTTAATTAATTGTGCGAACATCAATGTGCGGTTACAAAGCAAAAGCATAAACAGCCTTCCTAGTCCCACTGCTGGGAAACAGGCGTTCTCCCTGTAAGAGGGAGTGGACCGTAATCGACACATGTCTTCGAAAGTTTGGTTCTAGGACATGCCGGTTTCTTCACAATGTTTTTGTAACATGATCCGCCTTCATTCCTTGTAATTTCTTACCTAATAAGGTAGGTACTTTGGTCATAGTTTAAACATGAAATAAGACAGAAAATAAGAAGAGAAATAAGGTCTTAGTTAGATCTTGCTTCTGATTCAAACCAGGCACGGCATGTTTGCACGGAGAGCAGTTGTAGTCCAATGACAACGGCCGCGAATTACGAGTTGTAGATCGTAGTTCAAGGCGCTTTACTTTGTGTAAATTATTACATCACCACTGCTCTCAAAACGGTGAAGGAAAACATCGTGAGGAAACCGGCATGTTCTAGAACCAAAAATTCGAAGACATGTGACATCAACCAACCCGCACTGGGCCTGCGTGGTGGATTACGGCCCACTCCCTCTCTCAGAGAGGAGGCCTGTGTCCCAGCAGTGGGAACATTATAACCTGATTATGCGGCATGTTTTATAAAATAACTAAATAAGTACATGCTAAAGGAATGCCCTGAAAACTCCATTTTGAGGTATTTTAGTTATGGTAAGATTTGTATTTATTTATTTTGGATAATAAATAATAATAATAACATTTTATTTCAGGTATTTAACCCATAGCAATTACAATAAAATTAATACACACAATAAAATCAACACAAAAATACAAAAATCAACATAAAAATCTTCAAAAAAAACACAATATTAAAATTAAAAAATAAATAAAATAGGCTGATTATGGAACTTCACATTTCATTATTCCTTTAGGTAATTAATACCCTAAGTCATAAGTCAAGTTGGAATCTGATGTACCTCTCTGCCTACATACCTAACAAGTTTATAATCAAAGCTACATACATGTGTCGTGAAATAAATAAATATCTACTAAAGGAATGGCAAGAATACGGTATCACTCAAAGCATCAATGAATGCTAAAATGTCTTTGCCATGCTGTGGTACAAATTCAGACTACGACGATACGATACGACGCCGACGGTACGATTCAGACTATGTATGTATGGAGCAGCAATAGAACATCCCTCGTATTCAATGCCACCCGTAGTTAGTAATTATGTCGTCAGCACAGTAAGAGGTGTCAGAGTCTAATTAAGCGGCTGTTGGTGACGAATTTTCTGAATGCAAGTAATTATAGGGTAGCCGATTGTTTGGAAATGCACCTCCGTAATACTAGATAATTGTCTGTTTATAGAATTGATGGTGAACTTATACTGGATGGGAAGATAAAATGTGTATTTATTTTATTACTTAGTGTTTTTTACATTTTCAAAACGTACGAGTATTGCAAATACTATATACTAAAAAAAGTAGGAATGGAAGGGCTCGTGGCTAAGTAATAACAGCCGCATGGGTCGATCGATCAGTTTAAGCTACGCTTGCCGCGGTCAGTCCGTGGATGGGTGACTATCTCTACATACGAGACCCCTCCGTGCCTCGGAAACAACGTTAAGCCGCTGGTCCCGGCTGCCATTCTTGGATCTTTGACAGTCGTTACGGGTCGTAGGAAGCTCGAAAGTCTGACAACCAGTCTTACCTAGGGGTATCGTATGGCCCAGTAACTGTGTTGTGGAGGTCCGATAGGCAGTCGCTCCATGTAAAATTCTGGTATTCAGCAGCATCCGGTTAGACTGGAAGCCGACCCCAACATAGTTGGAAAAAGCCTAGGGGCAGATGATGAGGTAAAGTTAATATTTATTGGGAAGGAATTTGCGGGGGAGTGTCGGTGTGTTTGTAAAATAAGGTTTAGGCTGTGCGTGAATAGGTGAATGAGTCAGTCAGTGAATGAATGAATGAATTTAAGATTCCTATTAATTACATTTACAATAAATAGTGTCATCATATTATATAAATGGTTCTTTTCCTCTGACCTCAGCCCCTGTTCCCTCATGCATGGACTTGAGATATTCTCAGGACTTGCTATTAATATTTCCGATGTGTTAAAAGAATTTATATGAGCGACTTATGCTCAGTTCCTTTAAAAAAAACTAGTTTACGAGTCCTTTTGCGTACCAATGGTTATGGTACCAAATAGATTCGTAAGCTAATTTTACCTGTGACAGCTACGTCCGTATAGGAGGGTCTACTATTCAAAGCTATGAGGTCTTTGCTTAATTAGTGGTAAAGATACAAAAGACTTAATTTTAACCAATAACGGTCCGTACACTATAACATGTTATGCAATGATATCAATAAAATCTCTAGCCTGTGTGCACTGGCACAAAGCTAAATACCAAACGAAATAATAAAGTGGTATTACAGAAGATCAACACTCTCAGTCTTGCTCGATTGTCTCCGAGTTCTCTGGCTCTAAATTGAATGACATACACGCATACATAAACACACTTTCTTCCCATGTATGGTAGGCAGGAACTACAGGACGCCAGCTGCTACGATCTTTATATATGTACTATCGCCAAAACCTATATCTGACCATATTGAAAATAAAATCGCTTGCACATGATGACCACAGCTGCGTCCACAAGTAAAACAACAGAGGATCCTTTTTAGGTTGACCTTGCCCCACACTAGGAATTTCTCCTGTGTCGTGACTCGTGGGTGCGTTTACAAACATTTAAACTCGCATACAAAAACAGCCAGACCCGGAACAACTACCTGTAGGCAATACAAATATTTGGCTCTGTCGCAAAATGACCACTTCTCAAAATGACTACTGGTAGCAAAATGTCCCTTTCGATTTGTTCCGTGCGGGAATCGAACCCGCGACACGCAGCGCAGCAGTCGCTCAGCCACTGCGCCAACCGTGTCGTCAATATGGTGGTGGATTACGGCCCACTCTCTCTCACCGAAAGGAGGCTTGTGTCCCAGCAGTGATGATAGGCTAATTATGTATGTATTTTATGTAAATGCGCTGCAAGAAGCAGAAATAGTCCTTACGGTGGTCTGATATATACTTAGGCGATAGTACATACATACTCCTTTCGGGGTAATTGCGTAAAATATTATCAGTAGTAATGGCATTCATTTTCACAGTTCAACAACATTCATTCTGTTATTTACGTTGATGAGCAGATATTTTTCGAGCTTACTCGTCTGGGTTACAGTCAACAAGAAGGTATATAAAACCTTTTTTTATATTTATTTCTATTGTTCATAGGGCTCATTTTTCATTTTTTTTTTTCAACTTTATTCGAGAAATAATTTTGAAATAATAGTTATACAAAAACTGTCAAACGCCAATTTTATTTCTCGAATAAATGTTATCTGGCGATGGAAAAATTTAAAATATTTTACAAATCTTCTTTTGTTTTTTCATCTACATATTTATGTTATATCACATGTATGCACAAAAGCTGAATAATATATTTTTTATGATTTCATTACTTTGTTGCTCATGTCTAAAAAAATTGGTGCCGAAACATTAGATCTTATTAGACTGTTATATCAGATGTCACTTAATCTTTGACAGTGTGTTACGCAATTAGGGTGCAGGTCATACACGCACGCTGGTTGCGAGCACTACGCCCCTGACATTTCTGAAGAACATCACCAATAAGGTCTCTATAAGTCCTAGGGCGTCCCCTTCCGACGTTTTCACTCACATCTACCTTGTTAGTCGCTTTTCATTCATCCTCTCAACATGACCTACATCTAAGTATACTCTTTTCAATGTTTGTCACTACATCTTCTTTTAAACGGCAACGTTGCCTTATTACATCATCTCTCATTTATCATTCATAGCTACACCACGCATCCTTCTCAAGGATCACATTTCCACATCATTTATTCTACTTTCATGCTTCTTGCCACATCCAACATTCACTTCTATACACAAGCGTACCAGGCAATTGTGAATTGGTCACAATGGCATGTATAGCACCATTCACTTCGTTTCCCTCATTCACTCTCCTTTCCAAATCTTCATCAATATTTCCATCTCTTGTAAACCGACTCCCCAAATAAAGAAACTCATTCACCACATCATGCTCCACAGTCTTTATTTTAATATCACACACCGACATAATTATCCTCTTCTCTTTCAAACTCCATGATTATCGTCTTATTCACATTTATATTCATCTCTTTCATCTTATATGCTTCATCCTTCACAGTCACCATGTCTTGCAACTGTTCTACTGACGATGCCGGTTGAACTTGATCATCATTCATTGAATAAGATGTTGTAAACCGGATACCTACCTACATTCATGATATGGATGTTTTGTAGGTGCAAGTATTTGTTACTTTGCAACTGACCTTTAAAATGTTTTGTTAAGATCGATATAATAAACTATTTGGTTTTTTCCCGCGGCTTAACCCAAGTGGATGTCGAAAAATATCCCACGGGAACGCACTACCAGGAAAAGTATCATATGTCCTAACCTAACCCAGTCATGGTCTACCTATGTGAAAATTTGATTGAAATCCTTTTAGTCGTTAAGGCGTGAAAAGGTAAAAGACAGACACACAGACGAGTTACGTTCGCATTTATAATATTAGTATGGATGGATGTTTAGGAATTCTATTTGGGCTTTATTTTGTTGGTCCAGGCGTAGTTTTTCTTCTTGTATTTGACTCTTGTTTTAACCTTCTGCATCTAACTTGTTTAATAGTCAAAACCTCGTATCGAGTAAATACTGTAGTTTGGTATTCCGATTAATTCCATGACTGTTTGTAGGCATCGATGCTGCGATGCATACAATTGTTTGTCTAATCGATTCTAAAGTTATTAGGCTTCGGCTCGTGTAGCTTTACGGATGCGAGCGATTCGTGATTACACTTTATTGATTGAAGCTTCGTACACAGCAACTGTTGTTACAGGCACCCACTTTTTTCTAGCACTTTAATTCTCCAAAATGTCGAAGAAGAATATTGACAGAAGCGAGAAACGAGCGCGAAGTGAGAAGTAAGCTTCTTATGAACATAGAACCTAAAAGACCTTCTTTGTTAAGAAGAACATTTGCACTTTAATTGCGTAACAAGCTATCAATCACAATCTGAATGATTTTGAAGGATATTGCTAATCCATTGCTTCATATGTTCGAAAAAATTGTCTGCGCAACAACGTAAATATCGCAATGAATGATGTTGAACTGTCAAAATGAGTCATTGCTACTGATAATATGCTACGCAGTCACCCTGGCCTGCAGATAAACTGTCTTTGTAAAGTCGATTGTGCTTTACAGCGATGATAAGTTAAGCTGCTTGTAAAAATAATGATCCATTTCAAAGGTATTTTAGGGAGCAAAACTTCCTAAAGTCTGACAAAAAAATGAGGAATAAGGAATGGATAAGTTTGAACGTGTGTCGCAGCGGTAACGAAATAAACCAAAACATCAGGATTTTATTCATTTCAAACAACATTATATTTTTCTAATCAATACAACTAGGTAAACGACATGCTATCTAAATACACATATTCCAAGAAAAAATACGCTTCGGGAATCATCGCCTATCTACGGAAATACGAAAACACGAATATTATCGAAGCGCACACCTCATCTGGTTTAATTGTGCCTCTTATATTGTTTTATCTATCGTGCTTCCTAAACTTGCTTATAACAGCTACTTCATCGTAGACCTAAGCGCAGTGTAAGCAGAGTAGATACCCCTGAATACTGACATCAGAGCAGTGAAGCTGAGGGTCCGGACCCCTCCAGCAGACAACGACAACGTCTTCTGAGCATTCTGCAGCATCACCAAGACGAGCTTCATGTTGGCTTTATCGAAGTTCTCCCATTTGCAGTCGTATACTGAATTCTCAAATTTCATGCTTGCGTCCATTACACGCTGGCCAGCGAAACAGTCCATGGACACCTGTAATTTGACACAGAAAAGGGGATTCATTTTTTTTTACGATTACGATGTTCAATCTTGCTGTCGTAGTTAATTTCTATGCATCGCCATCCCATACACGGCACATGACGGCACGGCATTCCATGACGGCACGGTTGGCGCATTGGTTAAGCTATTGACTGCTGCGCTGCGTGTCGCGGGTTCGATTCCCGCACGGAACAAATATTTGTATGACCTACATGTATTTGTTCCGAGTCTGGGTGTTTTTCTCAAACTCAAACTCAAATCATTTATTTCAATTAAACCATTCTATCCATTCAACCATTCTATCTATAATATGTATGTATCTACAAAAAAAATGTATATAAGTAGTTTATCAGCCATCTTGTTACCATAACACAAGCATTAGGTTGCTTAGCTTGGGACTAGATGGCGCTGTGTGAAATGTCCAGGGATATTATATTATTATTATACAAAAACGGCCTAGATTTTTCCTTACCTGCATCAACGCAAAAGGCAGCTGCAGAAATGTGTTCTCCAGCTTCCCGAGCAGCTCAGACAACAACCCAAGGACCAACAACACGAATCCTATTGCAATAGCTTGTCGAAACACAATCTCTACTTGATTTAGCAGATTGATAACATTCGCGTGTCGACCGATGATCTCTTTTAGACGTTTCTCTACAAACTCGTTCATGATTACTTTCGCTTCTGCGTCGTAAACGTTTAATTCCTCAGAAGTTGTTAGTTCTATCTTAGATTCTGCATGTTTGATGGCATCAGGCCAGAGCTGCAGCATTTCCTCGCTCAAAGCCAGCATCTGGGCCTCTGCATAGCCTGTGATCACGATGAGGAAGGCGGTCACGGTGGCTGGGACGTAGCAGATGAAGAAGACACCGGCGATCATCATGAAGTATGCGATCTGGTAGTTTGGTGTGTCGAACATGGGTTCTAGTCCTGCAAAGATGAGGTTAATTAGTGTAAAGGGAGCTTGCATCCTGTTTGTAAGGGCTTTGTGAAGGACCAACTTTAAATGGCGTAATTGTTTAATGATGATAAGTTAAAAGAAGACGAATCTGCCATCATGCAGCATGGCTCAATAGTGCTAATTTTTGGTTTTAATATTGTCAGGAATGGCAACCAGACATAATGATAAGTGATTTAAGAATAGCGTAGTTTGTAGATTAGCGTCAAAATAGTGACGACATGAACATTGCTCGGCAGGCGGCCTATATGCCAACGTTTTCAACAATGTTAAATTATTTTATTTCTAGTAGGTTTGTACATACAAACATTTTTACACGTTAATCATATTTTTAAAACTAGATGAGTTCGGCGTTTCCTATCTGACTACGCTGAGAAGAAATGCTGAAACAAAGTCACAGTATATTTTAAAGTCTAGACATAATCTTGGTCATATGTGAAGACCATGTAGATTAGTGTCTGAAATGGTGTTTTGAAGAAAGAACCACACATATTGAGTAGACCAGTCCAGTCAGTGCACGCATTTGTCAGTTATCGTGCAACTCAACGGAGTAATAACACCATTTACCATAAATTATAAAATAGTTCTCAGGGAGATTCCTCCCACGCATGGCGACGGGTTTCATGACGTACAGGACTCCATTGCCGGCGACCACCACCCAGTACAGCATGGCGCGCTTCTTCACACTCCTCAGACGCGTCATCAGGTTGCTGTGGAAGCGGGTACCTTTGATCGTGTTCGCATCACACTCCAGAAACCCGTCCGCAATTTTTTGGGTTTTATCCCTGAAAATTTACAGTTTAGTCAAAAAATGTGCGCTGAGCAGACGGTGGAAAAGTTGTTCGCGACAATAGAACGTATGGAAATCAATGCAATAACACATATGGAGGAAAAAACGACCGCGCCGCCGACGCTTGCCGAATGATGACTCTTACGATCATTTTGCCTTCGAATGAGTCTAGACCAGGGCTGCCCAACCAATTTTGAAGGTGGGCCATAATTTTAATTCCGTGCCAGCAGGCAGGCCATCTAGTGAATAAAACTGGCCTACGATTATGGCAGATACTAAATAAATAAATAAATACCCAGATATTAAAATGAAAGAAAAGTTTAAGTTACTAAAAAAACTTAACTGATTTTGAAGAGGTTTATAGGCTACTGCGTTGATGGCCCGCGGGCCTGGGGTTGAGCAGCCTTGGTCTAGACAGTCTGCTGAGCGCCTTGTGTAAAATTTTAGAAATTTTTCTCACATATAAAAACACATATAAAACAGCTTGAAGGGTCCGATCTCGCTGGATATCCCGAGAGACAGCACCACCATGGCGCCCACCAGCTCACCGGTGATGCGGCAGCGCCAGAAGACGAACCAGGACATGGAGAACAGGAACACGTAGTAGAAGCAGACGGCGGTAACGGCGGTCAGGATGTAGGAGTAGATGGTTATGCCTGTGGGACAGAATAGAGGCAATATAGCTCATGAGGGGCTAGCTCATATAGCAAATTGGAGGATGGGCTTTGGAACTGAATCAAGTCAATCAAGAAATACTGTTAAGGAAATATGTTCAATACATATTTATAAAATATCACATTCAATACACATATTTATAAAATTGCACTTTTCGAAAAAGATATTCGAAGATTCATTTTCTACATCGGTTTTTTATAGCTTCAGCTTGTTTAATTGAAAGGTGAAATGCGTCGCTGTCATAAAACAAAGGAACTACCTTCAGGCTTGTTTTTCTTGCAAGCTCGCCAATCTGCCTAGCCTTTTCCCAACTGTGCTGGGGTCAGCTTCCAGTCAAACCGGATGCAGCTGCATACCACAACCTAGTTACTGGGTAACATTAAACATTTTACCCCTTGGTAAGACTGGTTGTCAGATTTTCGGGCTTCTGACGACCCATGACGACGGTTTAACGTGTTTTCCGAGGCACGGAGAGGTCTTGGTATGTAAAGATGGTCACCCATCTACGAACCGACCGCGGCAAGTGCAGCTTAACCTGATCGATCGACCCGTGCGGCTGTTATTACTTAACCTCGAGCTCCTTTTATACAGGTGTGGTAAATTAATAGGTGATATCACCTCTAAATGAACTAATACAAACGATGTCAAAAAAGAATCTTCGAATATCTTTTTCAAAAGTTCAATCTTACCTTTGTGATACTTGCTGTCTATATTGACAGTGAGGACCCTCAGCAGGATGGAGACATTCTCCAACATGGTCGGCAGGTCACAGTACTCCAGGCCAAACTTGCGGATTTCATGTTCAATTTCACGTAGGGAAGGCGCCATTTTGAATAACCCCCAAAAAAGTCCACCAATCTTTTTCTCCAGAAGATCCTATAACTTTTTACTTCTGGATAACCTAGTCCACAAGCTTTTGCGACGTATTTAAAAAGTATCGAATTAATATCAGCCCTTTTATACTTATTTCTTAAATATTAAAGCATGGTTTGATGCTAAGGACTGTAATCATGTCTTCGGGTGTAGGTGACAAGTCTTCACACCTGCATAGTGACATATTTTCCCGAACGCATCACACTTAATGACTGTTTGTTGTCTTTTTTATAACGACCTCATTTGTTTAAGGTAGGCTGCCCAGGCTTTAGGAGAAATGTGAGACATAAAAGTACTATTTACAGTAAGTTGGTACGGCTGGACTTAGGTTTCAAGCAATTGCTGAAACTAGGGATTCTCTGGTCTTCTGAATCCAGCCCCAATTTTTGACTTAGTTCAGCATCTCCAGAACAGTAGTACCGGTTCACTTATCTTGAAGATAAGTTTCATTATTTTTAGCAGTTTAATATCGTTCTATATTTTTCTGGTAGGTATAGTTCGGCTCCGCTCGGTATAGTTCGGCTCTGTATATTTTCGCGAAAGCGCTTTCTCTGCTGCAGCTAATAAGTAACCACCAGTACGAACGAACGTTTTGACATCAAAATAATAAACGGGTACAGTCTCTACCTTCTTAAAGGGTAAATGTTAATATTTTAGTAGTTCACAAATTATAGTCGACCATGAAGTTGCTGTCCCACAACTCCCAGTAAATTAATATTTCAAGGGGTTATAACTTTTATTTGATTATTAGGTTTACAAGTACATTCTATTGTAGCCTTTGTAATCAAAGCACTAGGTATTCATTTCTAGTAATGTAATTTACAAAGTTACGAAAGGTTACGGAGTTTTTTAATGAAATGTTAGAAGACATTACATATATACGCTTAGCTAGAAGAAGGCGTAATGATCTAGACATATTAGGGCAGGCGCACATCTGTTGAGGCAATGGCGTGAGGGCACAGCGCAGAACATGTCTGTGAAGGTTTGAATTCCCTACAGGGTAGCGGGTATACTCTCGCTTCAGCGCATTATCGCTCGTCTGCTCGTCCTAATCGCTTCGAGACTTACTAATCACTAAATTACAGCACTTGACTTTCGATATTATTGAAATGCCAGCAAAGTAAACTGCTGTGCTGTGGGCGTCCAGTGGTAATTAACGGCCCCGACTTACGAGTTGTATAGGTCGTGGGTTCGCACAGGCTGGCGCTTAACAATAATAACTTTATTTCGGGTGGCATAGACCCATAGAAACCTTAACCTAGTATACATCCAAACTAATATTATAAATGCGAAAGTAACTCTGTCTGTCTGTCTGTCTGTCTGTCTGTCTTTGCTTCACGCCTAAACTACTGAACCGATTTGTGTGAAATTTGGTACAGACATAGTTTGGAACTTGAGAATGGACATAGGATAGTTTTTATTACAAAAAAATAAAATAAAAATTAAATAAAATTTATTCCGGACATACAGCGCCATATTGGTCAAGAGTCGGCATCAATTCAGTACTGAAAATTCATCGGAAAAATGTAAATAAATAGTTAGAACTATTTGGGTAAAACCAAAAATCTGCCGGAAGTCACTATTCCACGCGAACGAAGTCGCGGGCAAAAGCTAGTATTGCATAAACTTTTATAATTTGCCATGACTCGCCACACCTTCACACGACATGACCCACTGATTCTGAAAGGGACTGTCAAAACGTACTGCTAACGTATAATTTCATTACAACTACTTGAGAAACGCTGAAGAAAAATATCCAGAGGAAACCGGCATGTCCTAGACCCAAAGATTCGAAGACATGTGGCATCTATCAACCCGCACTGGGCCGGTGTTGTAGATTATGGCCCACTGAGAGGAGGCCTGTGTCCGAGCAGTGAGAACATCTTAAGCTAATTATGCTAAAGTAAACTGCGCCTCACCAGATGTGCTCCGGCCCTAAGACTCTCCATATTGGGAAAGCTCACGCTGGTCGCACCATGGTTAATAAAGAACAATGTTCCAGGTCACTGGGTCATTTAGATACTTAGGAGGAATAAGTCCTCAAGGCCGTATTTCGGCGGCCAATTCCAACGGAGACTAGCCTTCGGCGCGGGAGATATTATAGTGCACAAGTTTGTGCGCAGACACAGGTGCACTCTCGCTTCCATGAGTCTCATAGTCCGATGGGACGGCACGCAATCCAACACGACCGGAGAGAGATTAGGCGAGGATATCACACCGCAAACTTCCAAACTCCGGGTTATTACTAAGATATTCCTGATGGAAACTCCCAATAAGACTTTGCCCGACCTGGAAATCGAACCCAGGACCCCTAGCTCAGCGGTCGTGCTTGCAACCACGAGAGCAACGCAGGAAGGAATACACAGGTAATGTATATTTTTATGTAGTAAATATAGGTCAGTAGTCACATATTAACTAAAAGCGAACTCTAAAGGAAACTGCAGATTTAGATTGTAAGTTGAAAGCATTGTCCTAATAAATAAGAAACACATATGCACCCTCAATTACCCAATGTCATTTTGTAGTAAGTACACATTTCAGTTTTTAGTTCCTGCAAACATTTCAATACATGTGTAGGATATACGCTATGATTACATTATAAACAGTAGCTGGAATATATGTATTTAGGGATCAGTGGAAAATTCCTATGTTGGTGTTATTGATTAACAAAGTTCAGCATATTCAGCCTATAATGTTCCCACTGCTGGGACGTAGGCGTCCTCTCTGTGAGAGGGAGTGGGCCGTAATCCACCACGCGGGCCCAGTGCGAGTTGGTGGATGTCACATGTCTTCGAATTTTTGGTTCTAGGACATGCCGGTTTCCTTACGATGTTTTCCTTCACCGTTTTGAGAGCAGTGGTGATTTGGTTTAGTAGTAATCGTCTTGTCATTACTTTGCACAAAGTTGCCTGTCTGGGTTCGAACCAACGACCTACAATTCGTAAGTCGCTGCCGTTGCCACTGGGCCACGATTGCTCACAAAGTTTAAAATATTATATTTATCGATTGGTTAAAAAGAAAATAATCACATCAAAGTCACATACTTTAATTATTTAAACAGCTTTTAGTATAATTAAACTAGTTTATTTAATTCTACTAACTATGCAGACAAGAAAATGTGAAATCCAAACTAATATTATAAATGCGAAAGTAACTCTGTCTGTCTGTCTGTCTGTCTTTGCTTCACGCCTAAACTACTGAACCGATTTGTGTGAAATTTGGTACAGACATAGTTTGGAACTTGAGAATGGACATAGGATAGTTTTTATTACAAAAAATAAAATAAAAAATAAAATTTATTCCGGACATACAGCGCCATCTATTGGTCAAGAGACGGTGTCATCTATTGGTGAAGTCACTATTCCACGCGAACGAAGTCGCGGGCAAAAGCTAGTGTACAATAAATAGAAGCAAAAGTTAGATTGATTTTGTAAATCCATCGTATGTTCCATGGGCTATAATTATATACATATATAAAAGCTAGATCATTGCTCAGTTTTATATTGTTATCTCCACTAAGAACTAGTTTTAAAAATAAAATGAATTAATTTAGTAATAATAATATCCTCCCGACCGATTTTGGTCACGGTGGCAATCTCAACGGACATTAGCCAGGTACGCAGGAGATATTATAGTGCCCAAGTGTGTGCAAACACAGGTGCAGTCTTTGTTCCTTTACTCTCATAGTCTGATGAGACGGCAATTCGACACGACCGGGGAGAGATCAGGCGCAGGACCAACGGCTTTACGTGCTTTCCGAGGCACGGGGGTATTAAACCGCCAACTTCCAAACTCCGGACTGTTACTAAGACCTGGGAGTTGAACCCAGGACCCCGCGCTCAGCAGTCGCGGTTGCAACCACGAGACCAACGGGGCAGTGCAATTAATTTAGTAGTCACGATTCAATTGTGTGTGCCAGTGCATTTTATTATCAGGGCCCCCTTTCACATTGGGCACTCTGGGCCCAGGGCGAAAGACAAAGGCCCCGAACTACCCTAAAAAATCATTATCTGCAGCAGCCGATCCATTCTACGCTTTATTAGTACCCGATACAATAACAAAATAATTGATTTGCGGTGCGAATTTGAAGCATTAACCTATGAATGCTAAGAGTTACTTTTCCAAATCATATTACAATTATCTATTAATTTATTGTGATTAATTTTAGAATTTTGCTCTCTCTTACTTTTGTTGTCTCTTCTACTCTTATCTACACCCGTGATCCTTAGGTGCCAAGGGCCTCCAATATGTTAAAGACGGCCCTGTTTATTAACATGTTCTTAGATTTATTAAGTTTATGCATAATATTGAGTAAAAACACGTAATACAAACAAAAATAAAATCGCAGACAATATTTGCCTCACATTTCATAATCCATAGTAGCACTCAAAGTGGTGTAAGTAGAGTAAATGGACTTGATAATCGCCATGAAGCTGACGTAGCTCAGCGTGGTGACTCCCCCAGCAGACACGGTCATGGGTTTCTGCGCATTCACGAGCATAATGAGAGCAGTCTTCATGTTCGTCTTACTAAACCTCTCCCATTTACAATCATAAACAGCATCTTCAAACACTGCACCTGCATCCATTACCCTTTGGCCTATTAAACAGTCCATCCCGACTTGCATCAACGCAAAAGGTACTTCCATATAAGTGTTCTGTAAGCCTCCGAGCAATTCTGCTATAAGGGCAACGATTAGGAGACAGAATTCTATCGCGATAGCTCCTCTAAATGTTCCCTCGATTTGCCTTAGCAAGTTTATAATAACAGCATGACGTTTTGCTATATCTTTCAGTTTGTCTTTGACGTAGCTATTCAGTATATCATCTTTGGCTGTATCCTTTATAGCATCCACATCTTCATCATTTTCAATATCTACTAACCCACTTCGACTGTTGCAGCTAGAATGTTCTGTAGCATCATCCCATACGTGTGTCAGTTCTTTGCTTAGAGCCAACATTTGACCCTGAACGTAACCAGTAATGATGATCAGGAAAGCGGAGATGTTCGCAGATAGGTAACAGATCAGAAAGTCTGAGGCTGCCATCAAAACAAATGAGATTTGATAGTAGGGTGTCTCGAACATCGGTTCCAAGCCTGGGAACATTATAAATTAAATTAGAGTAACTGTATGTTTATGACAACTTTAATTAATTTCAAAAGTAATTTGATTAAAAGTTCCCGGTTTTTCTTTTAACAAATCGACTTGAGAAGACATTGTTTTAGATAGTAAACAGGAAATTACATTACTCCAGGCGTTTTCATGGTCATTTGTTTTGTCCGTTTTGTCTCAATTTACTAATCGAAGCATATTGCGGAATGTCACGACTTTCTTTATTGTAATACATTACAATATAGAAAGTCGGAAACATCTCAGGATACATCCTGAGATGTTTTTTGACATTCATAGGGATGCAAAAGACTGAAGATAACTTGTTTAAGGTGCTTTCCACAATATTTATTTCAAGCTTTTGATAAGCTTTTAGGGTAAAAAGAGAAACAACAATACTAGGAAACAATAGAATCATTGTGTACGTGTCATGTTATTAAAGGCTCTCCCCCAGGCGCGTTATTATCGGTCGATAACAATCAGATGTGTTATTGCTATAATACGTCCGGATTCCTTGCCACACTGCCAGCTGCGTTTTTATCATCCGATATTTGTAAAGTGTGCGTGTAACCTCCACTACAGGTCCCCTGCCCGCACTACACGATACTACGTTATTAACGCAGGTGTGTGTAAGATGGTATTCGTCCTAATACAAAATGTTCTAAGAACTCATATCGGAATATCGCAGGACGGAGGAACGCAAGCGTGCAGTGTTGTTATCGCAGCAGTGTGTAACTTCGTGACTGTCCTAATACAAAATGTACTGAATACAGATATCGCAATAACGCATCTGATATCATCGTCTGATAATAACGCGCCTGTGGGGGAGAGCCTTTAAGCTGACATCTTAAACTAACTAATACTAATACTAGTCTTGACTAATTTACGTGACACCTACGTTCGGGAAGCTAAAATAATCATAATCAGTTCCTTCCTGTATTATCAAAAGCTTGAATCGCAGATGTAGACGTTAGATTGAATGGCTGGGGCTACAGATAGGTTATAATTATAAAGCTATAATAAATATTATATAAACATACAGAGTGCAGGGACATCGACGCACAGCCTGCTACCTTCTTATCCGTTACTTTCCCGGATTCAGTACATAATTCCGGAAAAAATATTTAGAACAAATTGTTGATCCTTACATTTTGACCGCGTAGTTACTGCACCTTTCTATGAAACATCTGATTTTTTTTTAAGCCAACGATTCTTAAATCATGTGCTAAATTCATGGTTTAAGTTTGAACATGGATGTCCCTGCCACCCTGTTATCTGTTGATATTTTGTATAATGTTATGATGACACTGTCAGTTAGCTTAGAAAACACATTTAGGACATTCATAAGTCACTTTCAGGAAGCATCACCGTTATGATCACAAACAAACACACAACAGCACAGCTGATAGCAAAGTACGTATACAAATGACTTGCTGCACCAAGTTGAGCCCACTAAATTGAACTGGGATCGTAAAATGGCTGATGATGGTACTTACCATAAAGAACCAGCACGTCATCCATGAAATGTCTTCCGGGCAGCAGAATGGGTTTGATCACATACATCACGCCATTCCCTATGATGACTATCCAGAACAGCATGGCGCGCTTTTTCACCTCTCTGAGGGTTCGCAGCAAGTTGTCAGAGAACCTGGTTCCTGGTACCACTTGAGAGTCACAGGAGAGACATTCCGCCACCATTTTTCTGACGTCCTTACTGAAAGTTCTTATTAGTAGTAGCTAAAGTATTTCATGTTTAATTATGACAAATCGTTAGACATCAAATATGTGCGTTAGAACAGGCGGTTTCGCGTCTTTTTCGCTTGTCGTACAACGGACAAGTCATGGCGGAACTACTGCGGTTTTGCTGCTATGGTTTTGCGCGGAGATATGATACCCGCCTAAGGTCTAGCCACACTAACGTGAAACCCACGCGGGATGCGGGATGCTATACGTCAAAAATGGCTCTAACAATCGTCAAACCAAAAAAAGTATTGCTTCAAATAACAATTACACAATTATGGCCTTGCTGTACGTCAAATAATAACGAATACGTAATAAATTGTTATAATTTGACATAAGTATGTTACGTTAGTCAACCGTTTGAAACAAGCGGCCTTGAAAGCTGACACAATCGGTCCGAGCGAATCCCGTGCGGGATCCCCTTCAGTTTGGCCCGAGCTTTAACTAAAAAAATAAAATAAAACTCACATATAGATCAAAATGTACAGGAACTTAACAGTGCTGATCTCGCTGGCGATGCCCAGAGAGAAGACGATGAGAGCTGCCAGCACGTCACCGGTGTCCGGACATCGACAGAAGACGAACCATATCATGGACACCAAGTACACGTAGAAGTAGCAAGCGCCGCAGAAGACGGTGAGAAAGTAGAAGAAGATTGGGATAGCTGGAAGAATTGTAACTTGTTTAAACTTATCTATATCTATACAAATTATTATAAATTAAAGTCTACGTCGAGTGTTAGTCTGTCTGTGTGACCGCATTGTTATTTTAAACCATGTAACGGATTTTAATGCGGTTTTCACCATCGATTTTTTTTCCGGAAGGTTTATATGTATAATCTATTTATATTAAACTGTCATATAATAAAGAAATCTCGATGATTTGTTTAGTCTTAAAACCCGTGGGAAGCAGTGGGCGGGTTACTAGTGTAGGAATAAATGTTTCTCAATATCGATCGGCAAATTCTCCTATTGAACATGGGCATGAAAGTCACGCTGTATCTATTTCGACATTTTCAACGCTTTAGAATTTGTGACCGGTTACCCGGTTACGGCCAATAGGTCACCCGCTCTGCCTATGCCATTAAATTCATTTACTAAGGGCGGATTTCACCAAACTTTTATACCTAGAATAAGTCTTATCATGAGATTTTTTTAAAATTTTTGACAGTTTTTCCATACTAGAACTGTCAGACATCAATTTTATTCCACGGATAAAAGATATCTGAGTTTGGTAAAATCAGCCCTAAATAGTGTAGGTAAGCAGTAAACTGTCTAGCTTACTGCTTACACTATACTATTACTGCTATTATTGCTTGAAAGCCCACTGGTGTGGAGCCTCACCTAGAAGACTAAGTCTCTCTTAGTTATTAGGTACTAACATAGTTTTTAAGTTCATCCAAACTAATATTATAAATGCGAAAGTAACTCTGTCTGTCTGTCTGTCTGTCTTTGCTTCACGCCTAAACTACTGAACCGATTTGTGTGAAATTTGGTACAGACATAGTTTGGAACTTGAGAATGGACATAGGATAGTTTTTATTACAAAAAATAAAATAAAATAAAAAATAAAATTTATTCCGGACATACAGCGCCATCTATTGGTCAAGAGTCGGCATCAATTCAGTACTGAAAATTCATCGGAAAAATGTAAATAAAATCTGCCGGAAGTCACTATTCCACGCGAACGAAGTCGCGGGCAAAAGCTAGTACTAACATATATGTAATGTAATGGATCAATGGTTGTCTGAATAAATTAATTATTTAAATTATATAAGTGATATACGTACGTTTTTTATCCCGGACATCAATTTTCAGAGTTACAGCCTTCATAAAGAATGCAACGTTTTCTATGGAAGAGGGAAAGTCGCAGTGCTGCAGTCCAAACTTGCGGTATCTCGACATTTTAGGCATTCTTGGTATCTTTCAATGATGACTAAACGCTACACCGAAAAATATGGATTAACTCAAAATTGTGTCCATCTACACAATACGGATATGGGTTGAAAAGTAGAGAGAGAGAAAGATTCCAGTGTGCCTGTTAAGCTACGGTTTGTAGAAGAGCGATGGCCGCACTCAACGGCTGTAGTGACAGCTGTCATGAAAATGATGACAGCAACAAAGATTTAAATCGTTAGATTCGCCCTACCGCGTCAAAAGATAGGCTATTCTATTCTCTCCATGGCAATGGTGCCGATGTCGAAAATTCTGCCAATGTCAGACGTGATATGAGAAAACCAAAAGATAATCGCGATTCTGTTTCGTTTTGACACCTCTAACACATCACAATGACGCAGTGACTCGACTTGGATGTCAAGGAAATTCTATTGAATAATGTGTAAGCTCACTGTTCTCAATATGGACACTATAGCGTGACTCAGTACGGTGAGAGCAAATCTAGTAATTTAAATCTTTGGGCAGCGGAGTTTGATTTAATGTCGAATACTGCAGTGCGATTCTGTAACCATCTCACCGTGAAAACTTAGGTGAAGTGAGCGTGGAGTGAGCTGTCATTCCAAATAATGCTAGGGATTGACACTACTGACAACTCACATCAAGCTCACTTCACTTGAGTTTTCACGGTGAGATTTTTACAGAATCGACCGGCTGATCTAAATGACAGATTTCTATGACGGCCGTTATAATATGACGGAACCGCTTTCCTAGGAAATCAAATCTTTATAATGAAATACGTTGCCCTCGATGCACCGGGTGGTGACGGTACAGCGACCATAACTTCACTTGTTTAGCTAGTTGCTAAGTTTACACTTGTGTCTGCATACGTCACTACCGGGTCCGTCGTAGTAAAAGCGTAACTATATCGGGCCAGGGGCCTGATACCTTTTTAGAGGTATGAAGAACAGGGTGTAAAGTTCACTCAACCTCCATAGAAAAGGGAAGATCCTCCGACCAGACGGGTGTTGTGTCTGGCGGGCAATTGCCCAACGATTGATGTTGGGAAATTGTATCTATGCTAATGGCGCGGTAAACTCTGCTTGCGAGATGCAGGATTTGCGTGACGTCAGTATGACGCGTTGTTCGCATGTGGCGTTGTAGATACCGCTACACCTTCAAGATTAACTCGAGTAATTCAACTTTGCATTTGCAACCTGGATTAACAAACCTACTGGTAAAATAAACAGATGTGTTGTAAATTAATATTTAGGAAAAATTCATAACTATAATATACGCTCTTAGCGATAAGACCGCCTATTATCTCACTCGTTGTAAAATTTCTATATTTATTCCCGTAATTTATATGGTGTACATAATGTCTACTCTTTGATTTAAACTTCTCGTAATCAACAAAACATTTGCACAAAACAGGACTTCATAAAAAACTGTATGATGATGTATATGAGCTTCAATCCAGAATCGCGTCTCGTGTGTTTAACTAGAAGCGGTAGAGCAAACAACTAAAAACCAGCTGGCGAGCAACGACAGCGAGTGTTCTGCCCGACAAGCGAGCATCGCTGAGCGAATACTCTCTCTGATAGCTCTTTAACTCGCCAGCGCAGCGGTATGAATATGTATCTCTATTGCTTACACGGGACCTACAATCTTTTGTACGTTTCTTGAGCTAGAAAATCGTTGATAACTAGTCGCTTCCTCGTCGGTGGTGGGATTTCCGGTCTTACCGCCTGCAATAAACCGGACAAAACATGTTAAGCACTGATTTGACCAATCAATAAAATGTAACTCTGTACTTAAGACCGTATATTGAATACAAAAGTTAAACAATAAGAACAATCTTCTATCTAAATCATAGACCCTAATGTAGTGTAAGCGGAATATGAGGATCTAATGATGTTCATGAAGCAACTAAAACTTAGAGTCGCCATTCCACCTGCAGACAACGTCATCGTCTTCTGTGAATTCTGAAGCATCACCAGCACAATCTTCTTGTTGCATTGGTCAAAGTTCTCCCATTTACAATCGTATACTGCCCTTTCAAATTTTATATTTGCATCCATTATCTTCTGTCCCAAGTAACAATCCACTCCCAGCTGGACTAATGTGAACGGAAGCTGCAACATCGTATTATTTAACCCACCAAGTAGTTCTGCTATCAATCCTACGATTAGAAACAAAAATCCTACTGCGTTTGGACCTCTCATCACATCTTCAATTTCTTGTAGAAGGTTCACATTGACTGCGTGTCTTTCTATTACATCTATGAGGTGTTTCTTTACATACTCATTAAGAATTTCTGTTTCTTTTACATTATTCAACACTCTATTTTGTAAATAATCCGATTCAAAATTACTCAATTCTTTCTTCGTTCTTTGGTAATGGTCGTTAGCGTCTTCCCACAGTTTTGTCATTTCTTCGCTTAAGGCTAACATTTGAGCTTCTGTATACCCAATGATGAGGATGAGGAAGCCAGATACGTTAGCCACTGTGTAGCAAATGAAAATCACAGCGGCTCCCATCATTGCAGAGGCTATCTCGAAGTTAGGAGATTCAAACATTGGCTCCAGACCTAAAAGGCAGAATATTTACTGATTTACTTTCGATAAAAACGTATTTAATCTTTCTATTATTATGTGCAGCCCCGTGGTTTCACTGGCACAAGTCTCAGATCACGTGGGAATATTGGGAAAAGTATTATACATATGTGTTAATCCAGGTTATAAACTATCTGTGTCATCCACATCCGTTCAGACGTTTTTGCATGATTGAGTAAAAAACATAAAAACTTTTACATTATATATTATGTATATTATAGTAGGATGTATGTCTGTATAATTATAGGTACCACTTACCGAGTATTATATACGCATCCACGGACAGATGCCGTCCAGGGGTGACAATTGGTTGGATCACGTATAGCATACCATCCACATTTAGCACCACCCAATAGATAATCGCACGCATTTTAACGTTCCTGAGAGCTTTGCTCAAGTTTTTTGAAAACCTGCTCCCTTTGACTGTTCGAGAATCACAGTCTAGAATTCTGTCTATAATGTTTTGGAATTTTTGTCTGAAAATTAATATGAAATTAGCTGATGACATGTCTAATTCAAGTTAATTTATTTGCTAGAATGTTTACAATCTCCATGTCGGTATGCAATATCCGTCAGTTTCAAAGAAAATCCTGTATACCCAAAGAATGTCGATAAATTGACTTACTTATGCATTATCAATTATTAACCAACTAACTCATTAACAAAAATACAACATTCTGGAAACTGAGCCAATTTTGTAAATCACTATCAGAACCTAAACAAAAAATCGTTTCTTACTTATGAAATATCATATAAAACAGCTTTATGACTGCAACCTCGCTGGTGCAGTTCAGGGAGAAGGCGACCATGGCTTGGACCAGGTCGCCAGTCTGGTAGCAGTGCCAGAACGTAAACCAGATGCCACAGATAACGTATATGTAGATGTAGTTGATTCACGAGATCGCCATTATGATGTAGAAGATTATTGGGATAGCTGCAAGAAAAAAACCACAAAACATAAATAACACACACGCATCATAAATAACCACAGTAAGACAGAAGTGACGAATCTAAAAACTACTTTTTATTTTTTTGCTCTTGAAACTCTGGGGGACCTGACCTATTTTATTGACATTTCCACATAATTAGGAAAAACGAAAATTTTATCAGCCTAGGGTAATTTAGGAACAGTCAAGCGTTATGCGTAACAAAGGATCGTTTACAAAGTTTTTTTCGGGAAAAAATATCAATGCTGCAATAAAATCTTCAGCAAATAGTTAGTTGACTACAACTGCAGTGAAGAACTCTATTCACAAATTAGAATAAGCAAAAAAGCATACATACGTTTTTTATTGCGGCTATCAATATTTAGCGTCAGCACCCTTAGCAGAACAGAAATATTTGAAACCATGTCCGGTAGCTCGAGGTACTCTAAGCCAAACTTTCGAATTGACTCTTTCATTTTGACCATACTTTCAGATCCTCCGAACCTTCCTCGTCCTCCTCTGAATCGATTCTCTGAACCTTATACCAGAAGCAGTCCACAATATTTATAGTTACTCGAACTTTGTATATGGCTGGAATGGTAAAATTGCCAAAACGCTCTCTCAATTTATTTTCACTCAATCTTGAAGAAATCCTTTATCCAACAATACTCAAACTGCATTTGACGATTGAACTTATACAAATATTGTAATGACTCGTTTCTTGTAAATGCCATCTATTCCTTAATGTATCAATTGTGATTTGCAAACTTAATTTATTTTCCAATCTGCGAGTTTGTTTGTATTTTATAGTTATTAAATGGCTGTTGATCGATTTGATTTCTTACATCGGACTTTACTTGATTTGACTTTTTATTTGTTTTTATCTGATGTATTGTGTGTATTTTAGTCTGTGCTAAATAAATGTATTTTCTTTCTTTTCTTTATTTGTCATTCCCACAGTTATTATTAAGTGATTGGTCCTTTCCTTGATGTTTCATTTCATTTGTGTTAGGTTACAACTACTACTATAAAAATATATTCCTAAAGCTTATTATCTTTTAAAAATACTACTACTATTTATATATCTTTGCTACTGAAAGAATCTATCTATTAATCTACTCTGAAAAGTCTTGATTCTATTCTATTCACTTATTTTCTATATATCTAGTCCACTGTCAACATCAGCGGTGTATACGCTGAGTATATGGAGTTGATGACCTGCATGAAGCAGCTGGAATTCAACATCAAGATAAACAGCAGACAGTATCATCAGCTTCTGAAAACTCTGGATCATCGTCAGTATGATCTTCATGTTCGATATATTGTAGTTCTCCCATTTGCTATTGTAAACAGCTGCCTCAAACTTGAAGTTTGCATCCATGACACGCTGTCCTGTCAAGCAATCCATACCAACTTGCATCAGAGCGAATGATATCTCCAAATATGTGTTGTCTAGTCCTCCTAGTAGTTCTGCTATTAGTCCAATTACTAGAAGTAAGAATTCTAAGGCTATAGCTCCACTGAATACCTTTTCAACTTGATGTAATAAATTGATATTTCTTCCGTGTGCCCTTATTATTTCCTTGAGATGTTTCTCTACGTAATCGTTCATAGCTTTATTTTGAAGATCAAATTCTGTATTGTTATTGTCTAAAATACTAACGACCTGTCTTGTTTTATAATAATGTTCTTCAGCGTCTTCCCAGAGATGTATTAGTTCTTCAGTTAATGACAACCTTTGGGCTACGATATAGCCAGTGACTAATATGACGAATGCTGTAATGTTGGCTGGAAGGGAACAGGTGAAGATGGAGACTTCAGTAATCAGCATGGTTGCTATTTGGTAGTTTGGATTCTCATGCATTGGCTCTAAACCTGTGAATGAAGAATTATCTTTTAGTCAACCAGGTTTCATCTTACATTGAGTAAATGAATATTTACTGTCAAATAATATGAAATTTATCAAAAGCAAATTCTCAATTCAATTAATCTTTATTGGTCTTTCTCAATCAATATAAGATTACTTTTAATTAACGTAACCTTAGAATAGAGAGATGGCGCTGCAAACGTCGCGTTCCTTTGGTTTTATTTATAAAAATAAAATAATTATAATAGTCGTATCGTACTGATTTTAACATAAATACGATTGGAAAAGTCTAGGCAGATGATGGTGATATGACAATCCATTTAGTTCAGTCAATGATTTCTGGTGTTACCTAAAGTTAACTAAGTCTGTGGACTTATAAATATGTAATGATTTTCTCAACCCTATTACATTATGTGATCTGAGGGGCAATTCTCGTAACTTTAAGAACGTTCACAGTCTAATCTCAGTCTCAATCTGTCAAAAATACCTCTAATTTCCCTACATTTTTGACAAGTTTTTGGTATTGATTGAGATGAGAGATGAGATTACGACTAGATTTTGAACGTTTTTAATTACGGGAATTGGTCTTCTCTTCTCATGCTGAATGTTCAAACGGTGCGTCGGTTTTTGAAATGAAAGTTTGGTAATAGACATTCTAACGAACTATAACCAATTATGTCATACACAACAGTAATTTCGATCTGATTCCTGACTCCCATATTTACCTCTCGAGTTCGGGGGTCCTTTGTACAAACGCAATTTCTCAACATTAAATACGAGTATTATTGATTTAAACTATTTTCTATGGTAAAAATATATTAAATATTTTTTTATTTTTAAATCACCGTATAACTATATGTATGCCTCTTAGACGAACACCACTTAATAATAGCTTCCCGACCGATTTCGATTCACGGTGGCCAATCTCAACGGAGATTAACTAGGTACGCAGGAGATATTATATTCCACAAGTGTGTGCACAGGTGCACTCTCTGTTCCTTTACTCTCATAGTCCGATGGTACGGCAATCCGATACAACCCGGGAGAGATCAGCGCAGGACCAACGGCTTTACGTGCTTTCCGAGGCACGGGGGTATTAAACCGCCAACTTCCAAACTCTGGACTGTTATTAAGAAATTCCTAATAGAAAACCTACCTACCTCGTAGAGTGGGGCAACGTAAAAAAAAAAAACAATACAACACAAAAAAAACTCAATACTGTCCGACCTGGGAAACGAACCTAGCAGTCGCGCTTGCAACCACGAGACGTTGCATAGGAGACAAGGTATTTCACTACAATTACTCTAACAAAATATTAATTTTCGTAATACAGAACCCGATAGGCAGCCCAGTAATTCTTCTCAAAATTCATTTGTTCTTCTTCCTACTGATGAAGAAGAAATACGATCCTTAATTATATTTAAAAAAAAATAGTATATCTGGATCATTTTTTGTTTTGATTTTGATTATTGTTCCTCCATTTACACACATGTTCAATCTCTCTTTCTTTGCTGGAATATGTGTGCGTGCTTTTAAGAAATCCAAAATTGTATCCATATTCAAGTCCGGAGACAGACAGTTTGTCAATAACTATAGACCTATCTTCGTATTACAGCCGTCGTCGAACTAACAGATCACATAGGCAACAAACTAGACAATAAAAAAGACCTTATCCATTTTCCTTGATTTAATTACAGCATTTAACACAGTATCTGTTCCTATTTTGATATAACAAATTTAAAATTTGGGAGCAAGAAGTCTATCACTTCAACTATTCATTGATTATTTGTCTGACAGAACAAAAACTACTAATTTAGATAATAGCATTAGCAACGAACTTTATAATCAAAACGGCGTTCCACAGGGCAGCATCGTCGGTCCAACATTAATCTTAGTTTATATAAACGAATTATGTCACATCAAGTTGGTGGCACGGTAAAATCATCACTTTCACCGATGATACTGCCTTAACATTTGCCGCCACGTGGGATGGGGTTAAGAATTATGCTCAGCAAGGTGTTGATATGGTGTATAAATGTGTAATGTTCGGGTGGGAGAAGGGGTGTTTACGAAGAATAAAACAGCAGACAAAGCAGCAATTAAGTATCTCTAAGACTGATTTAATGTTCAGACGTAACCGAGATGGTGCTAGCTCAACAGATCGGACAGAACTCTCTTTTAATGGGAATGAGGGTCCTTTATATATGGTATAGATAACACAATGTCAATAATTAATGTTCAAGGGTCACAACAACAACCATTAGGAATACAAACAAATCATAACTTAACGAGATGAGAACTACAAACAATCAATTAGATAATATTATAATCAACATTGTGCCCGTGATGTTTCTATCATAAATATACAGTCATTACAATCCTCCCCCATTAAGATAGACAACGGGTTGTCTTTACATAATAACAATACAATAATATTAATACACTATATTATTTCTACAATACATTTCTTATACAATTTAATTTTTTTTAATTTTTTTTTTTTCTTTTTTTACATTATTAATTAGTTTTTAATTGAGCAACTCTAGTGCTTCTGCGTAATGGTTTTACAATAACTTCTTCGTTTGAACTAGTCGATGGTATTTCTTCCAATTCTATGTCACTTAAACTGTTATTCACTTTTAAAGTTATACAATTTGTTATTCTGGAACAATAATTCCTTGAATCTTCTAGTGCTAACAATCTACCTCGACTTGTACAAAAGAACTTACGATTATAAATATATTTTCCAATACGGTATAGTAAATAACATCCCAATATTTTTACAATTGACATGAAAATATACACAAAATAAACATTACTTACAACTTTGTTATATATGGTGTCTTCTTCTATCTTAGACATTAATTCATCAATTTTATCAATTTGATGACTTGCTAAATTTAGACTTTCTATGTCTAATCTTTCATGTGTTTTTAAAGGAACAAATTCAATCCTAGTAACGTTTTTGTCTTTAAGTTTCTTACAACAATCATCATTAATTATGTCAATTACAGGTAAGAATGAATTACGTTCGCTCACTAATCCATAAATTTCACTTTGAAGTACAATATTTGCAGTATATAATTTACAACTATCAACAATTGTTAATATTCCGGTATCGATTAGATCAAAATCGATTGGTTCTTTATTTTTTACAACTTAATGTGGCTACCGTTCTGTGCGGTACTACAAATAACCAATTATTTTCGTTGTGCATTTTGTACCATTGTTCATGGGTAATATAGGATATTCTTGTGTCACATTCTAAAGGAACCTTCGATTTTCCAAGCAATAATTCCGTTTCACATGTTGGATTTCCATGTACAGAATACAAGGGTGAATTTAATTTACAAATATAATTCTGTGACACCTTCTTACACTTATTCAAATTTTCAATATAAGTATAATATAATTTATTATTAGATATCATAAAATATTTCTCTTTAGGTAAAATGAATATAAATGTATTGTCTCTATTTCTTAAAGGTACAGGTAAAATATTATATAATTCATAATTAGTTTGAGTAATTAAAGGTGTTTTAATTACAAAGACAAGTTTGTCATTCATATAATACGATATAAGATTCACCAATGATAACAATTCTGGTGTATTATTTATATTTAAACTTAATGGATACTTGGTTTGTGAAGGCAAGTGCGACACGGTTTTCTTAAGCTCGTTTATATATTGTTCTGGAGTAATAATAACTGGATGTAAAGCATTATTCTTAGTAAATAAAATTGCATTTATTATAGTAGAGATCTCATTATTAACTTCCGACGTAATTAAGGTTAATAAAGATAAATGTTCTTCAATGTCTTGTTTTAAATTGATATCAAAAATAATCGCATCGGTGCTTTTAGTATAATTAGCTAAAATACCCAAATTCTTGTTAAATATCTTTTCGTTGCTAGAAAGCTCAGTAACAGTATTGTTAAAATTTGCGATCGTTGTTCTAACAATGTTGGTTTGAGTTTTCAATAAAGATAATATCTCGTGCTCATGTGAATCTAACTCGTTAATAGCTTTGTCATATCGTTGAGCATCTTCAACGTCTAAGGTACCAAATAAAATCTTAAATAATGTTCCAATGCCATCAATATAAGATCGCTTAAACCTGTGAACATTATCTGTTCTACCTGTTAATTCTCTTAAAACATTTTCTTCGTTATACAGTTGAGGAATTATTTGATTGAGTATAGCGATTGATGTATCACAAAACGAAAATTTACTAAACTTATCATGATTACATATTTCCTTAGTACTACTAAATGTACTACTTACAAGATCAATTTTCTTATGTATTTCTGAAATATCTAAATAACTTATCATAGTCCATTCACTATCGTAATGGTTAACCTTACCTAAACTTTCAAAATATATACCTCCCTTATCTACTTTACTTATATTATATGATTCTAAACTAATTGCTTTTATTCCACATATTATTGTAAGAGTCTTCAGAATCACGATCACCCGGATCATTCTGAAACAAACGCACGTTTCAGTCTGTTAGTGTGAACTCTTAACTTTTTCTTAGCTTGTATAGTAACATTAACTGGCGAGTTAATTTCTAGTATCTTATAAGGTCCTAACCAATAAGGTGATAATTTCCTTGTTTTTCCAGTTTTTATTTGTTCGTTACTTAGATAAACAAAGTCTCCTACTTTGTAATCAACTTCTTTACTCTTTTTATCATATGTTTGCTTATTTGCTAATTTTGATTCTATTAATTTATCTCGTGCTAACTGTCTAGATTTTCTAAGTTTCAATACGAGTTCATCTAAAAAATTATCATAACTATACTTAAAATCAGGTGGTTTCGTAATTGATGTTGGTAATTTTGCTTTATTACCGAATACTAATTCGAAAGGTGTGAATTGGGTTGAACTATGAGTATTTGTGTTATAAGAAAACATGGCAAAATCTAACCATTTATCCCAGTTTGATTGGTCTTCGTTCACATAATGTTTCAAATAATCTGCTAGTGTTAAATGACTTCTTTCTAAAGCTCCATTTGATTGTGGATGGTAAGAAGTAGTATTGATTTTTTTTATTTTAAATAATTTTGACATTTCTTTTATTAATGTAGACGTAAAATCTGCACCTTTATCTGACAATAATATATCAGGTATACCAAATCTACAGATGAAGTTTTTAACGAAACAATCTGCTATTGTTGTAGCGTCGTGTTGTTGCAGAGGGTACGCCTGTGAAAATTTTGTTAAGTCATCTTGAAGTGTTAGAATATATTTGTTTCCACTTTCTGTGACTGGTAAAGGTCCTACTATGTCTACTGAAACTTTTTGAAAAGCTTCTGTTGATGTGGATGTAATTTCCATTGGTTGTTTACTCCTTTTCCTATCTAATTTATTTTCTTGGCATGATTTACAATTTTGAATATATTCTTTAATATCTTTCTTCATAGAATCCCAGTGGTATTTGAATTTTATTTTCTTATAAGTTTTATGAAAGCCTGTATGCCCTGAAATAGGATTTGAGTGATTTTCTTCTAAAATTAATGGTATATCCTCCCTCTTTGGAGACATGACACTTTCATGAAAAATTTTGATTTTTATATCCGTGTCCCTAAATAAATATCTAAACATTGTTCTGATTTTATGCCATTTTAAATGAAATCGACAAAATCCACCAAAATTAATTTCTTTTATCTTAAATTCGCATAATTTTATTTTTAATTCTTTTAGTGTTTCAAAAATATCTTCGTATGTTACACTATCCCAATAATTTAATTTTATAAATGCAAAAAATAAAACATTATTATCTGGATTATTTATGTTTAAAACGTTGTATTGTTTAGGATTTTTTGATTTTAAATTATCAACTAGAGATTCATGATCAGTGAGTTGTTTGTCATTTTGAATATCTAAATCACATGACGTAAATATAACTTTATTAGCCTTTTTAGGTATTGGATCACTATATTCGTCTATATTGTTCGATAATATAGGTTTTCTTTCTATTTGTTTTAAAAATGTTGAATAACTTTCTCCACTTCTAGTAACTACGTATAAATGTTCTTCTTTATTACTCCCTAATTTATTTTCTTCTGGTTTTATTCTACTTAGTGCATCAGCATTCTGATTTAATTTACCTTGTTTATAAATAATCTCGTAGTCATACTCTTCTAATAATAATCTCCACCTAACTAATCTAGAACCTGGGTCTTTGACATTCATTAACCAAGTTAAAGGTTTGTGATCGGTAATTATTATAAATTTCCGTCCATATAGATATGGTCTAAAATGCCTAACAGACCATACGATTGCTAACAACTCCTTTTCAGTTGTAGAGTAATTAATTTCACTTTTATTGAGAATTCTACTTGCATATGCGATTGGAAGATCGTTTGGTGTTTCTCCTTGTGATAAAACACTACCTATAGCGTAATTGCTAGCATCTGTTGTTAAATTAAAAGTTTTAAGAAAATCTGGATATTGTAATATTGGTTCTTTGCATAATTTTGATTTTAAAGTTTCAAAAGCTTTTTGTTGTAAGCTTGTCCAATTAAATGGTTCCTCTTTTTTCAAGAGTTTAGTTAAAGGTTGACTATAATTGCTAAAATTTTCAATAAATCTTCTATAATAACCTGCTAAGCCTAGGAAACCTTTTATATCTTTTGGAGTTTTTGGTACAGGATAATTCATGACTGCTTCAATTTTCTTTGGATCTGGTTTTACCCCATTCTGTGTGATTAAATGACCTAAATACATAACTTCTGTTTTCAAAAATTCGCATTTATCTGGCTGTAATTTTAATTGATGCTCAGACAATTTATCAAGTACTTCTCTTAACTTTATATTATGATCTTGCAATGAGTTTCCGTAAACAACTATATCGTCTAAATAAACAAAGCATTTAATTCCGTGTAACCCACTTAATACGTTATTCATGAGTCTTTGAAACGTTGCTGGAGCATTTTTCAGGCCAAAAGGCATACGAGTATACTCATAATGACCTAATGGGACACTAAACGCTGTTTTCATCTGGTCTTTGGGATCCATTTTAATTTGATGAAAACCTGATGCCAAATCTAAGGTAGTAAAATATTTGCTATGACCCAATTGGTCTAATATGTCATTAATTTGTGGTAAAGGGTAGACATCACCTATACTTATTTCGTTTAACTTCCTATAATCTATAACAAGACGCCATTTTTTCTTTCCAGAAGCATCCATTTTTTTTTGTACTACCCATACCGGAGAGTTCCAGGGACTGCTTGATGGTTTTATTATTTTATCCTTCAATAGTTTATCTATTTGTTGATTAACCTCATCTTTCAATGCTTCAGGGTATCTATAAGTTTTAGCATTAATGGGTGTGTTATTATTTGTAACTATTTCATGCATAACAGTATCAGTTGCTGTTAATGTATCGCCTTCTAAATGAAAAACATGATTATAGCCTTTACATAACTCTATTAGTGACGTTTTTTCTTCCTTATTCAAGTGACTAGTTCTTAATGTTTTCTCTAACTTTTCTAAACGACTACTTTCGTACAACTCATTAACTTTATTTATCTTAACACAATCCTTATCATTTGTTTCTTCATTATCTAATGGTTCTATTTTTATTTTCACATTATTTATCTTAATTTCCTCATTTGTCGTATTCAAACATACTGTTAACGCCCTATTATCACTAACTTTTACTATACTTGGACATAAATATACTCCTTTCGATAAAGTTATCGTTTCTGGAATTATTCCTTCTTTCAAATTTTTGTCACAATCTACATAAATGGAAATTATTTTTTCACATCTTGGTTCTACTTGAAAACCGAATTCTTTAAAGTATTCTTCATTTCTATCAATATTACACTCGTTTTCGTTGTAATATACATCATCATTACTTATATTTTCAATATCATTTCCATCGTTCATATTATCTTTATTTTCACTTTCACTTTGATCATCATTACTCATATTATATTTTTCATCAATATCTTTATTCGTTTCATACTCATTTCTTTTATTATTCTCACTTTCAATTTTTAAATTTATTCCGCAAACTTCTATTATATTTTCTTTATAATTTATAACTGCATTAAATCTTGACATAAAGTCACCGCCTATGACTCCATGACTTTCTATAGGAAAGCTGTCTGGTATCACATGAAGTGTATGACAAACTCTGTTATATCCTAATAGAAATGACATGCGTACATAACCAATCGTGTCGGTTGGCTTGGCATCCTTATCAATACCTTTTAATTTCAGTATTTTATCATCATATATTATTGTATTTCTATTCAACGCACCTATTTTAATTAACGATACCTCGGCTCCTGTATCGATTAAAAATTTACTTTTTTCTTTTAAGTCTACTGATTCTAGACTAACATAAATGGAGGTTTTTGTATCAATATATCTTACTCGGCCTGTATCATATTGGTCGTCCATGGGTTGGCCGTCGTCCTTGGACTGTTTTAGTTTAAATTTCTGCGTTCTTGGTCATTAGATCCATTATTACTGCCATTATTGTTATTTGTCCTATTATTATAGCTACGATTTCCTGATCTGAATTTGTTGAATGAAGAACCACCATGTTCACGGTCACCAGTTCGAGACTGATGATTATTAGTATTTTGACTTTTTTGTGGATTATGCCAGCAATCCTTTGCAAGATGTCCTCTCTTCTTACACACAAAACAAGTTGGAATATTTTTATTTACTTGCATGTGCCTATTATAAACTCCTGACTGATTTTTATTGTGTGAGAATTTATTTGGACGCGAATCTTGTTTATAGTTCATTTCGTATCTAGATTTAATTTCTTGTTCTTCTGAGATAGCTATAGATACAGCTTCTTCGAAGTTGGTAGGTTTTTGAGATTTTAATAATATATGCAGCTGAGGTGTAAGACCGCTAATAAATATATTTAATGCTTGATTTTTTAATAATTCTATATTTGCATCCCGTGCACTACTAGCGAGTTTTGGGTCAAGAGATTTTATTAGTTTAATTAAGCAACTTTCGACTCTATTTGAATATTGTAATACTGGCTCGTTATTTCTTTGCCTACACGAATTTAACTCTAATTGCCATTGCGCAAAAGTACGTTTTTCAGAATAATTTTCTAATAAATGTTCTTTAAGATCATTCCACGAAGCAAACGACCGATTTAGTAGTGTCGCTCTGATATTACCTTCGATTTTAGAGAGTACTACTGAAACAAATGCAATTCCATATGTAGGATTAAGGAGACTATACGCGTTGTTACAATTATCTATAAAAACATGCAAATTTGCCTTGTCACCATTATATCTATTTATCATTCTTTCTGCTAGAGATATGTCTATGAAACCGCTACATGTCTTCACATCTCCTGAATTGGCCATCTTAATTAACTATGATACACACTTTATAACACTCACTTTTTATGTTCTTGGAGAACGCCGATATTGTCTATCACGAGGATAGGGATGACTGTGCAGTGGTAGCAATTCGAAATTGCTGAAGAACCGCTGGTACAGTTTGTTGGTAGCTCCTGCTGAAACTTGTCGCTGAAGAAGCTCGGTCAAGTATCGAGTGTATTGCGCCTAGACTTTTTCTCGACTTTGCTGTTTCTCGTTGAACCGCCTTACGCCTTGATGCTGTGCTAAACTCAGCACGCAGTGGTTATCGCTTTGAACACGATACTGCAGACTGGAGTTGAAATACCGCAAAGAGTTTTTACACTACTTTACACAACGGATTTTACGCACGCACTTTTACCCGTCGTCAGGATACGATCGCGAAATTCTTTTGTTTATAAGGATAACACTTTCCGCGAAGAGAATATCCCACTTCTGACACCAAAATGTAATGTTCGGGTGGGAGAAGGGGTGTTTACGAAGAATAAAACAGCAGACAAAGCAGCAATTAAGTATCTCTAAGACTGATTTAATGTTCAGACGTAACCGAGATGGTGCTAGCTCAACAGATCGGACAGAACTCTCTTTTAATGGGAATGAGGGTCCTTTATATATGGTATAGATAACACAATGTCAATAATTAATGTTCAAGGGTCACAACAACAACCATTAGGAATACAAACAAATCATAACTTAACGAGATGAGAACTACAAACAATCAATTAGATAATTCAACATTGTGCCCGTGATGTTTCTATCATAAATATACAGTCATTACAAATGGTCATATTCCAATTTTCTTTAATTAAGACTAGTTTGTCTCAAAAAAAAGAAAAAAAGTAAAAAAAAGTAAGAAGTAAAAGTTTTTTTGTTTTCTTTGCGCTTTTCTTTATAACTCCATTAATAACTTGACTATTCAATCTTGACTATATTGCTACTGAAAACTTATTAAAGCCAGTGTCTTAACACCCACACATTTATGTATACTAACACACCTACACTGACAAACATTAATACACACAACATTCTTAATTACCCCGTTTCTATTCTTGATTTTTTTAGTTTTGTAGGTTCTGCTTGTACTTAATTGCTTTTTCAGACTTTTATTAATAATATCTTGACTCTTAAACATTTTGTAAATTAAATTGTCCTGTGTAAGAGATGGGTGATCTGTAACTCGACCTGAGTATTGAACCTTCTACCTCAGACAACTTTCTCTATTCAAGATTGTGGGTTTTACTGGATAATCAGCGCCTGGTATGATGTTGAGATAAATTAAGGATTATGATTAATAAAAAGTCTAAAGTAGCCAGGGAATGCAATTCATTTATTACGACATCCATTATACAATATTCTTTTAGCGTAAATGAAACAAAGTTAAAAGATAAAGTTTAACAGGAATTTATCTCCCAAAGTGTTTATTTTTTTCACTTGCATTTCTTTTTGAAATGAAATATTTATTTCTATAAGTATTTCTTTTAAGACACTTTAACACGTCAATACATTAAAGTCCAAACATTGTTTTATTAGGAATTTATGTGAGTCTAACAATGCAGGGCCATGTCCAGAAGGCAATTTTGAAAAAAGAGCCACTGCAGCTTTAAGTTAACCGGTCCAAAACCCCAAACAGACGGCATGCATGCATCAGTCATCGTGTCGCTCAACCCTACTTTAGGGAGCTCAACGACCCGTCACACGACTCTACCAGATCTGTAGGTCATTTGCGTAGGCCATATACAAAATACTCAAAACCGCCAGACACTGTTATAAAGTCATGTATTCAATCTAGCCTGCATTGTAATCACATTCACAGTCAGTTTTCTCTTTAAGTATCATTAAAAATATCATAAGTTATGTCTCGTAAATCAATAAAAATAAAAATGCCTATGTTTATTCTAAAACACTTAATATAAAATAGTTTGTTGCTTGGGGTACATTGGAGTAGCTTAATTAATCCCAAGCCTTTCGTCCAAGTAATCTTTAACTTTATAGAAACCTTTTTGACAACGTTTCAGTTTAATAAATGATTTAAATTCATTGAGGCTCAGCTGGTTTGGGTTTGGGTTTGACACTTCTATATAATTATATAAAATTAATAATAAATCATTTAGTTTTGGTTCCGAACCTCATCGAGCTCAATTCTCTGAACCTTAAACCAGAAGCAGACCATAATATTTTGGTATGTCCTCGAACTTTGTATAAGGTTGGAATAGTATGAGTCCCCAAAACGCTCTTTCAATCTTGAAGAAATCCTTTATCCAGTAATAATCAAACTTCATGTGGCTATTGAACTTATACAAATATTTATTTATTTTAGGATCTCCAACAAAAGATATACACTAAACATTACATATGATTAATGGACGACAAAGTATTTATATTGTAATGACTCGCAGGAGGCTAGTCAGTAAATTCCATCTATTCTTAATGTATTCCTTGTGATTCACAAACTTAGGTTAATGGATTTTCCAATCTGCAACTTTTGTTTGTGACTCCATTTGTCAGTCACAAGGTAATCATAATAAAGTAATTGTCCTTTCCATGAGGTTGCATTTTATTGTATAAAGAATGTTTCGTACTCCAGATTTATAAATAATGAACATAATTATATGAACTACCACCTTTTTCCTATGAAAGAAGGTATAAACTCTACAGAAAGCCACGTGCATCTTTCTCTTTAAGGAAGAAACCGACCTAAATACTAATATTAACATAATTAGGAAAAACTAAAATTTTATCAGCCTTAGGTAATTTAGGAACAGTCACATGTGGTGTGCTTCTTTTGCTACCAACAGTATTCCTACTGTTTTAGCAATCAGAATGGTTTCAGTTACAGTTGAATATTTAATTCCCTTGATTTAATATTTTTTAAAGCTATGATACCATAAGTATCAGTCCATGAAAGCATTAGTATTTTTCTCTCCTTGCTACTGAAAGAATCTATTCTAAAAAGTCTTGTTTCTAATCTATTCGCTTATTTTCTATGTATCTACTTCATTGTCGACCTCAGCGTGGTATACGCTGAGTATATGGATCTGATGACCTGCATAAAGCAGCTGGAACTCAACATTATAAGGCCCCCAGCAGACAGTTTCATCGTCTTCTGAGAACTCTGGAGCATCGTTAGTATGATCTTCATGTTCGATATATTGTAGTTCTCCCATTTGCTATCGTAAACAGCTGCCTCAAACTTGAGGCTTGCATCCATGACGCGCTGTCCTGTCAAGCAATCCATACCAACTTGCATCAGAGCGAATGGTATCTCCAAATATGTGTTTTCTAGTCCTCCTAGTAGTTCTGCTATTAGACCAATTACTAGAAGTAAGAATTCTAAGGCTATAGCTCCACTGAATACCTTTTCAACTTGATGTAATAAATTGATATTTCTTCCGTGTGTCCTTATTATTTCCTTGAGATGTTTCTCTACGTAATCGTTCATAGCTTTATTTTTAAGAACAAATTCTGTATTTTTATTGTCTAAAATACTAACGGCCTGTCTTGTTTTATAATAATGTTCTTCAGCGTCTTCCCAGAGATGTATTAGTTCTTCAGTTAATGACAACATTTGAGCTTCGATGTAGCCAATGACTACTATGAGGAATGCTGTGATGTTGGCTGGAAGGTAACAGGTGAAAACGACTCCTCCAGTAAACAGCATGGTTGCTATTTGGTAGTTTGGATTCTCATGCATTGGTTCTAAACCTGTGAATAAAGAATTAACTTTTAGTCAACCATTTTTACTACCAAATATGAAGTTAATTAAAAGCATACCTATTTTCAATCGATATAAGGTAACCTTAGAATAAAAACATTAAATTATGACAGTGGAAAAATATTGCCATTTATTATGACATCCACTGTCATAATAAATTACAACATTTTTTTAGAAAATTTAAATGAAACGAAGTTTAAACAATCTCATATTTTTTAAATTAAATACAGTTTTTATCACTCACTCATTCGCTTTAAAACTCTGATAGGTACATGTATACACAAAACGATTGCTATAATCATTTAATTTTGGTTCTGAATTAGCCAAACAGGACGCAACGAAGCGGAACGAAAACCGCACTGGACCAAAATTTTAGACGCACAGGAACGAGACTAGGATTAAGTAAATGAAGTGGGGAGCCTCACAGTAACAACTTCTAATTAGCAGGGTACGATTAAGTGGATTTTGGAAGCTGGATAATTGGCTGCGGTCATTTCAGTTCAAATTTTATGTCATTTAACAGATTCAGGACACCGAGACGAAATCTCATATTCTGTCTCCCATCTAGCGATGTGACATCTGGAAGTAATGACAACAAGAAATTCTTATTTGCTTTAACATTTTCGTCTTCTTGTGTTCTGTCTGCGGCTGTCATCATATGGGTTTCGAATGGCAGCATTCCTTTAGAAGTCATGGTTTCTTCTTTTTCCTGTTTAATGGTTCGAGAACTAGCAGTAGAGGATGATTGATTAGAATCTTCTTCTTCACAATATTGTTCATATGATATCATACCACCGGTATGTGTGTCTTCTAAATATTCTTCAATCATTTCATCGCCGCTACTATTGTCTTTGGCTCTCCGTTTCTGCTTCAGAACGTCATCTAAGAAAGACAAACAGTCATAGTAGTTATACTTCTTCTTCTTCTTCTTCACTCCTAACAGCTTACCCTTCGCGCCTATCTTCTTCTCTTTAATGTAGTAATCTCTTACGTTGCGCCATTTTCTCATTAACTTCTCCACTGAAACAAAACAGAAATACAATTTTAAATCATTGTACTATGTATGTACATATTGACGTCGATATTTATAATATAATATGTTACAACAGTTTACAGTTCGGTCGTAAGAAAATGCGTTCCTGACTGACACCTGTCTGTGTGACAATTGTAATCCTACTATATTATAATAATACAATATAATATATAATCCCAGTAATATAATAAACGTGAAAGTTTGTATGGATGGATGGATAGATTTTTATTACTCTTTCACGCCAAAACTACTGAAGGGATTTGGATGAAATTTGGCACACAGATAGTTTATAACCAGGATTAACACATAGGATACTTTTTATCCCGATATTCTTACGGGATTGAATCTGATGCAGGTGAAACCGCGGGGCACAGCTAGTAGCTAATAAAGATCAAATTCGCAACACAAGTTTTCGTTTGTATGAAACTGACAGATGTCAAAAACGCATTATCTCGTCAGCCGCACTGTAGAATCCATATTTATATTCCTAAATCACCATATAATCTATACTAATATTATAAAGAGGAAAACTTTGTTTGTTTGTTTGTTTGTTTGTAATGAATAGGCTCAAAAACTACTAAACCGATTTAAAAAATTCTTTCACTATTCGAAAGCTACATTATCCATGAGTAACATAGACTAAATTTTATCTATACTAATATTATAAAGAGGAAAACTTTGTTTGTTTGTTTGTAATGAATAGGCTCAAAAACTACTAAACCGATTTAAAAAATTCTTTCACTATTCGAAAGCTACATTATCCATGAGTAACATAGACTAAATTTTATTTTGGAAAAAAATAGGGTTCCGTAAGATATTTGGGTTTTTCGGACGCAAGGTGTAAAAAATCAACCAGAAAAGTTACTTATTTTGCGTACGCTGCCTAAACTATAAAAGATAGAACCATAAAATGTTCAAATTAATTGTAGATCTTATAAATATAGTGTTATAAAGTTTTCATAATTTTCACAAAGTTTAAAAACATCATCTTCTTACATCTATTTATTTAAAAAAAAATTATTATGTATCTTTATAGGTTATTTTGATTTCATTTTTCGCAAAGTTTAAAAAATACATCTTCTTCTATTTACTTAAAAAATATATTTTGTATTTTTATGGGTTATTTTGATTTCCTTTTGAGATACGCAATCCTGTCACAAATCCGAAATCTACGCGGACGAAGTCGCGGGCAGAAGCTAGTATAATAAATATAATAACAAATTTTTCATATTCCTCAAAGCAAATACCTAGTGCAACGTAGAAGTAGCCAAATCGCCATGCTAGCACTTACCTACACAAGCTTACAACATGTAACTATTATGCAACTCGTATAAATAAGTAAATACATATAAGCATGGCGACAAATTCAGAAAGTATATCTCAAAAAATCAACTGCACAAAAGGTACGCTTTGTTTACTTTTACCTGGCAACCCTAAACGACGCGGTGACGATGGCGGGAGAAAAGCTAGCACGTAAACATTGCTTTTGTTATTGTATAACCACACCTTCAGCTAATTACAAATATAAAAAATACAGACATATTTTTATAATCGTTTATATTTTTCTGTACCTACTTTTTTACATCACAACTTTAACCGCATTAGCCTTATTCCAAGTTTAAATAAATCTTAATGACATAGAAATTGTTATATTCTCTAAGCATAGAAAGTATGTTGGTGATTATTGGATAAAAACATAATGATAACAACTCCCGATAGAAATTCCGCTAAACAAAACCGCACGGCCCGCGACCATCTTAAATGTTAGACAGAGAAGAAACTATCTTACCTGTCTCTCCTTGTTCTGCAGACGTGAAATCTACCCAATCGCTGTGAAATACTTGAGCTATCTCTTCCCACGCAGTTCTTCTGGCCACTCGATCCAAATAGCGCTTAGAATTACGATTCCACAAGTTATCCCGAATTTTAACTTCGTGTATTAATTTTTCCGTGTTGAACATTGCCGATAGTTTGTTCCGGTAAACGGACACGTGCGGTTACTGCGCACCGCCCGGTGCGCGTATGGCGCGCTGCCATTCGTTTAACACGTTTTTGCGGCGTTGCCGTGCCGCTTGGTCGGAGCGGCAACGTTATTTCCGTCCGACCGCAGCGAGATACGGAATGGCCGTGACTCCGCGAGACTATCGCATCGCTCGGTACTAATACTAGCGGTTATTGTGGTTATACCTAGGGTGCGGTGAGCGTGTTTATGAAATCTTTTTGATGAATCATAATCGTTTTCCTGCGGATCCTAGTTGAGTGAAGATATTGGTAATGAATAAATTGTATTTATGATTAAGAACCTACATTTTTAATGATTAGGTATAAAGGTATTACTTTTATATCTTACCTAAAATGTTTGTTAATTATATTAATAAATAATATAATTAACAGTAATTATATTAATAATTAATTATATTATTTATATTAATAAATAATATAATTAACAATAATTTTACGTAATACGACTTAAAGAAAAAATAAATAAAATAAAATAATATTCGTTTAATTCAGTCTTAAAACTACGTTAGTCATGAGGGGATCAATATTAATGTATTTAAATAACAAAAATCGAAGAAATTATTGAAAATATAACACCAATAATAATAACAATATTATTATTATTGAATCGCTCACAATTATTTGAAATTTTACCTTTATGCCCTTAGATAATGTCATTAATTAATTAATTAGTCAAACTACCCACATCATTAGTAAATCACCCTGATACCATGAATACATTGAACGCCTCTGGTATATAGAAAAATTCGGTTAAAAAAATTTAATTGGATAATAATCACATTGGCTCCGTATATTTTTTTTCTTTAAAAATCTTGGCTTATTTGAGAACCCAACCAATAGCGGTAGGACCTTTCTACAACGTATAAATGATTAAAAATGTTACATTCAATACGTTAATATTTTAAAAAAAACTATTCAAAAGTCTACATAATTATAAATAAATAAATATTTCAGAACAAAATGTCGAGTTCTCCTGCCGCATACCACACACAACGTTGATATTAGAGTACAGGCTCTGTTATCGGAAACGTTACGGTTCATCCGGTTCCGCGGCCCGCTCGCATTCCCGGATCCATTCGTTATTCCTCGACGCAATACGGTTTTTGCCTACCTAGTAGGTATCTGGGTATTACTGGGTTTCAAAAGTGGAATAGGTAAATTAGAGTAATGAATAACTTAAAAGAAGCTCGGTATAGTATATAGTCGCGTCAACAAAACTCTACGACCCTACGCGAAACAGAGCTGCAGCGCTGGTTTTCAGCGACAGCCGGCGGATTTAAGATTTTCATTAAGTAGATTATTATCTTACCAAAGAGTATGAACATGTCTTCAGTGAAATGTCTCCCAGGCAATATATAAGGTTTGATGATGTAGACCACGCCGTTGCCGATGATGACCACCCAGAACACCATGGCCCTCTTCTTGACCTGCCTCAGGGTGGTCAGTAGGTTGTTGGAGAATCTACTGCCAGCCACCACGGCGGAGTCGCATGCCAGGCATTCTGACACTATCTCCCTGACTTTGTCACTGACAATGAGAAAAAGAACGAACAAGTTGAAAAAGGAATGTGTAGGTACAACGCTTCAAGTTTCTTTTGGCGCGTGGCCAAAATTGGAACTAACGCCGCCATCTTGTTTTGTTAATACTAGTTCTGTGACAATTACACAAATTTTTACCAGCAGCGCCCTCCTGTCAATGTCATTGAGGCGCCAGCAGATCCTTGTAGAACTCTAGCAGTGTAGTAAAATTCGAACAAAACAAATGAGCAGCATTAAACAGTCTTTTATTATTTGTAAGATTATTGGTTGCCTTTTGCACTCTCAAAGAAATGTGAAACTGTTTTTATTTAATCAAAAACTTACAACTCAAAGCATTTATTGCAATTAAACCAATTACAGGCACTTTTGAATTGTCAAGGGATCGGTCAGTCAGAAAGATGAAACTAGTTGCCCATTAGAAAGCGTAGTAGGTACCTACCTATAGAGAAGAACGGGCAAGAAACTCCACGGACACTCTTTTAATCTTTGTACCTATATATAGATTGACTGCATGGGCTCATAGTAATCCGAGCCTCTCTCATCTAGCAGCTACCAGCCACCTTACGAAGACAGTCATTCAACCAGGGATATATGCTCTCATCTAGCTATTAGCAGCCAACTGACGAACACCAAATTTCATCCAAATCCGTTCAGTAGTTTTGGCGTGAAAGAATAAGAAACATCCATCCATCCATACAAATCGCGTTTATAATATTAATAGGATAGTACTCACACATAAAGAACAGAAAATTTCCAGTAGATACTTACATATGCAAAAACATATAGATCAGTTTGACAGTCCCGATCTCGCTGGAGATCCCCAGAGAGAGAACGACGATGGCCGCGAGCAGGTCGCCGGTGACCGGACACCGAATGCACACGAACCAGACCATCGACACGAGGTACACGTAGAAATAGCACAGGCATACTGACACAGCCAAAATGTAGAAGAATATTGGGATTCCTGGAAATTGATAGAGTAGTTAGTTGACATCACGCTGATCTACACAAATATAAAGAAACTATTAAATTCGTGTCAACTCGTGCATTTGCCTGGATCTGAACAAAATAAGCATAGCCACAAAACGGTGAGAGGCGTCGGAGTGGCGGAGTTATATAGAGTTTTATATTTTTAAAAAAACCAAAAGCTCATAACTCGGAAACGATGCGTTGTAGGATCATGCTTCTCATTGTGCCGATAGTCGTGACAGCCAATGGGTTAATAGCCAAGAGCCTCGACCAACACCTAAGGAGGCTCTCGTTGGGCATCTGGATGAAGGGCTTGATTCAGAAAGCGGTACTTCTGGACACGGCTCGCATCATCAGGAGGTTCCTCTCTCTGGAGCTCTGACCGCTGAGCTTGGACCCTGTTCCCGATACCGGTGGGTTACTATAGACGAAAGGCTACACTCCAACCCACAAAACATATTTGATAAGTTTATAACAAAATATTGTAGTTTATTCTTAGTTTAGTAGCGCCATCTAGTATAAATGTATGAACTAATGTTCTATTTTCAAATTAAACAGTCTTTGTGGAACAGCGAAGCGTTAATAGATTATGGGCCCAGTCAAAAACTTATTCAGTCATCGGGGTGAAAATAAAGTGTTCCGAACGAAATATATTGTGTTCGAGTTATTCAGTGAAAGTGCCTAAATATCAATAATGTTAAGATATTATTTTAATTATGTTCATCTATTATAAATTAAATTTTTCTTTTCAATAATAATGTATAATTTTCAATTTAAATGTATAATTATCAATTCAAATGTAGTTCTTTAATAATTTCTTATTTTAGTTTAATTGTATGATACAAAGTTGGTTGAAATAAATAAAATAAAAACTACCCAGTAACTGTGTATAATAGTGGACGTCAGATGGGCAGTCGCTCATTGTAAAATACTGGTATTCAGCTGCATCCGGTTAGACTGGACCAACATAGTTGGGAAAAGGCTAGGCAGATGATGTATATATTTTAAGAAAATGCTCCATGCACATTGTTTTGTTAACTTAGTTTGTACTGTAATATGTATACTAACATAGTTTTAAGACCTTTGTAACTAACAATTATTATGGATGTACTAACACTAGTGTTTAAGTTGTGTATGTATCTACTAACAAATTAGATTTTATGATCTGAAATTAAATTAATTGACTTGAATAAATTACGGGGACCCGAAAATTATGATGATTGAGCTTTTGCTGTGGAAAATTACATGGTCTTGGAAGGCGTGGGTCTGAATGACGCCACTGAACTATTCGTAACAGAAGTCAGGAGAGCCAGAGCGAAGAACATCACATTATTATCCATCTCTTTACATTTTGTCATGAGATATGACAACAGCACCCTAATTGCGTAACACACAATCAATCGTAATCTGAATCATTTTGAAGCAAATTGCTAATCCATTGCTTCATAAGTTCGAAAAATTTGTCTACTCAACACGTAAATAACGCAATGAATGTTGTTGAACTGTCAAAATGAAACCGATTCCGATTGATTGTGTGTTAAGAATTAGGGTGCCGATTCAATCTTCCAGAAACTGTGGGTAATATTTTTTCGTTTAGGTACCAAAAGACCTGTCCCCTGTTTACTTCTTAATTGGGATTGCTTTCGTAGCGCTGTGACCCTGTGCCTGAAAAGCCTATTTAATAACTGATTCGAATGTTGTCAAATCTTATGTCAGACCTTCTTTTATTTGGTCATCGACTCACAACAGGCAACAGGCTTTTAAAAACCAACGGTAAGCATTCGCAATAACACATCAGAATTGGCGCAGTTTACAGAATCTCTAATGGCATCTTTAATTAGCAGATATGTCTTCGCTAAAACTAAATACAGCTATAAAATCATAATGAACTTCACAGTCCGGCCGATGAGAGAATACGTTCCTTTATTCATAAACGTTGCTTAAAGTTAAGTAGTGATTAGCGGTAACCATACATTTTTTACATTTAAACATCACTTTAATTTTAATCATCGTTTATAAACCTCTTACAAACGCCAGCACATCAAGTTACTACAATCTGTCAAATTTCTTTAATAGATTTTCAACTTTATTACTGAAAAATTAAGGTTCCAGGTTGATTGGGAAAATTTGACAGTTTCGGGTAGCTTGACCTGCTTGCGTCTGTACCTATTTATTATTTGTTTGTATGAAACTGACAGGTAACAATGCAACAGCTTACGTTTCTTATTCCTCCCATCAATATTCAGGATCAGGGCTCTCAGCATCACAGACACGTTCCACAGCATAGTCTCCACATCACAGTACTCCAGACCGAACTTACGAACAGTCTTCATCATTATGACGTCCTATTTGACAATAAATAGTGCTGGCCTGCAATCAGACTACTCGTGGCCACGCCTTGTCAAATACTGAGGCTCATAATGATAGATATAACTTATATTTGCTAAAGCTGACAGTGTTGTTTAATTCTAAGTTTGGAAATGAGTAGACATATTACATACATATAATCATTGCTTATGTACGGGGACGTCACATATATCAAGTGTCGTTGACTTTAGTCAATATAAAACTTCTGTGCAACTGTTTTGTAATTACGAGAAGTTTGTTAAATAAAATACTATAATAAATTAATCAGTAAAGTTACGAAGATATAATAAAGTTTATCGAAGGGCTTTTCTTTTCATAGTCCGATGCAAACCTTATGGCGGCTCGAACCAGCCGGTCGATTCTCTAAAAATCTCACCGTGAAAACTCAAGTGAAGTGAGCTTGATGTGAGTTGTCAGTAGTGTCAATCCTTAACATTAGTTGGAATGACAGCTCACTCCACGCTCACTTCACCTAAGTTTTCACGGTGATTTGGTTACAGAATTGCACTGATGAGGCGATCCGCTCCGCAGTAACAAATTCACGTGGCAGCGGGGGTGAGGGGTGAGGTACCTACTACGCAGCGAATAGCGCACTTCAGTTTGAATTGGGCTGTATCCAGAAGGTAAGTAACTGAAGCTATAACAAACTGTCTACCATAAACAAAAATGCTAAGTACCAGTTATAATTATTTAAGTTGCAAGCTCTAAAAACTTCCAGAAAGAACAAATTAAATATAACCTATCTTAAAAGCCGCATAAAATCAGGTGCTTTATAAAAATTTGGACGAAACTCTGCTGATAACCATAAACAATATTTTTACGGAGCAAACTGTAACAAACTTCTATAGACTATAAAAGGTCATTGGGCGTATTTAACTCATAATATCGGACCCTTTTTCTAAGTGGGAAAGATAAAGAAAATTATACAGTAAGAGGGCAAAGTTATTTGAAAGAAACATTATAAGTTGTACAAAAGAATCTTTTTCTTTTAATGTTGAACTTCGGGAAAGTTGGACTGTGTTATTATTGTTATTACTTTAATTTTTATTTCTAAATCTTATTCCTTTTTTCTACATGTTACGAGTCTTTGGAACACGAGGCAGAATTTTAAATGAGATAATCTATTTATTTTAACGTTAAAATATCTATTAATTACTCTTTTGGGATAAAGGGATTAGAGTGATGATCATAACTGGACAGATAGAGATCTTTTCTATTGAGTTCAAATACACCTTAAACACATTAACTTTGCATATACCTCTGTTTTAAATACATATGAAGCGTTGTGGGGCCCTGGTGTTTTACCACAGGCGTTGCTTCTCTCACAAACGTAAACTTATCCTTAAGCTAGTTTAAGCACTATTACTGTACATTTGTGAAGTTAAAATAAATAAAGTATTTCCGCACTTGGAGTCTGCCAACGGGCTATGGAACGAAGTATACTAAGTGTCAAACTCACAGACCGCATTAAGAACTCTATACTTCGTTCCAAAAAACACTGGACTCCTCCCACAATCACAGTAGACCGGGAAAAGTGGAAAGAGGAAAGGGGACAACACAAGCTTATAATAAAAATATATACTATAATAATATTCTAAATGTACAGTCAACAAGAGAGATAAGTATGCAGGGTCGTCGGATATAGTTGAAGTTTATTAAGAAACCGATGGAAGTTTTCGAATGAACAGTTTAATAAATGAACTCTTTGTTTTCTATTAATTAAACAAAATTTTATCCGAAGACATCAATCCGTTTCTTACTAAACATCAAATATATCATATCAGACGACCCTGCATACTTATCACTTTTGTTGACTGTACCTAACATCTTATTTTTACTAGGAGGTATTGTAGAGACTATGGCCTATTTGGGAATTACTTGCAACCTCCGCGAATCAGTTAAAAGTTTTTGGCAAGAAATATGAGACAAACATTAACATCATTTAAGATTTGAAGAGATTAGGCGTCAGATTGAGCTGACAAGCCAAAGAAAAAATATGCAAAATACGTAGATGGATTTCTAGGAATAATTATTAAACATACGTGATAAACCGTAGATAGTTTAATTGATTCCTCCCTGAAGCTCTTAGAAAGCTTCACAGTCCCTGTAAAGTCTAATATAATCACTATTTTCTATGCTTTTAAAAACCCACAGTCACTAAGTCACTTCAAAGTTACGACGATTTCGAACTAATTATTGATCTCTATTCTTGCACCGTAATTAACGCTCAACTTAGCTATATAATCACCCAAGTAAAAGCCTTCTGAATCATTAATATTTAAGCAGGCTGAATGATACAGTTACCTTTGATAACACGTTACTAATTAATCGTTTGAGAAAGTTTGCAATATGTGCGAATATTTCGACTTTCTTTAACTATTTCTTAAGTTATATTTTTGACATATCGAGCATTTATTTATTTGGATAATTAAATTGTTGGAACGAAGTTCCTTATCGCGCGTTGTGAAAGGGGGCTAGACGGAAAAAATTCTTACGAAAAGTTGTCACGACATAATCGCTACGAGTGCTACGCCGTAGCCGATGCGTAGATTATCCGCTACGCAGCTACGTCGTCGCAGAGCTACATAATAAATTATCTGCTCAACAACGTAAATTTATTTATAGAAGATTTTTATTGGAACGAAGTTTTGGAACGAAGTTCCTTATCGCGCGTTGTGAAAGGGGGCTAGACGGAAAAAATTCTTACGAAAAGTTGTCACGACACTTTTTGCTATAGTAAGCTATTGTAAGCTGTTCGGCGTCGCATGTTTCTCTGTCTGTCTGTGAACTTCGTTCCATCCGGATGTCCCTTGACACCTCTCAAGTTTTTATATTATTTTAGCGGTTATCTACTATAGTCGCTTTTCGTGTCTGTCTGTGTGACTGTGTTGTTTTTCTATACGGATCCAACATTTCAACGGATGTTCTTGCGGTTTTTTTTGACGACACAGTAGGCGCAGTGGCTGAGCGATCAACTGCTGTGCTGCGTGGTGCGGGTTCAATTCCGCACGGAACAAAATTATGCAAATTGTGATTGAAAGTGCAATTAGGATGCAGGTTAAGACGTTCTTCATTCATAATCTTGGTTTTCTCCATCAAGATTAAGCCCTAAAAGAACGATCATCTCTTCTAGCTAGTGACGTGCCAAGTTACCCATTTTCACGTATGAGTTAGTCATCCCTTTACTATCCTTAGAACTGAATATTATTCCTATTTAATGCATACTATATGTGTGTAACATCAAAAGTGTCTAGGAATCAAGTACGTTTTAGAGTATCGCCGCAATTGAGGATTATTATTTTAACTTTTTTGGATCATTATTGATTCTCTTTGGTTTTCACTATTTGAATTAAAAAAAAGAAAATCAACTGTCAATCAGGATTCCTATAAAAGTGTGTAATAGCGTGTTTACAAAACCATTACAATTTTTGCATCGGAACTGAAAAAAAATGCATCGATTTGGAGCGACGACATTATTTGACAGGAGAAGAGATGATGAGCGCCGGTGGAATGTTGCAAGCTGGTTCTAGGCAACGTACTGTGGCTGTCACTCTTGGCACTACACAGAGCGTCATAAGCCGCCTTTGGGCACGCTATCGCATCACGAGTAGCGTGGCCGAGCGACATGAAGGACGAGCTCGCATCACCACTCGCAGACAGGACCGGTACATCCAAAATACTGCTCGACGGAATCGTACCATGAGTGTGTATAAATCCAGGTTCCTCATATCTGATAGAATAATTCTACCTATGCCAATATTTGCAATTTTGCGTAATAGCTGCAATCAAAGTTCCCAGTCTTAATTTAGCTGCCACAAAAACCTCGTAAATATCGTCGTCGTCTTCGTTCGTTCGTGGTTCGTTCATTTGAATAGTCAACAAATTAATCGTCTACTTAGATACACATACAGTAAAACAAAGTCAAACAAAAAATTCTATGTCAAACGAAACAAATAATAATAAGAACTAAGCGTCATCATTTTTATTTTTTGTTTTTGTGATGAACTGATGACTCATCAGTTCATCACAAAAACAAAAAATAAAAAATATATATATATATATTCAAGGACAATCTTAATTAAATAGGTAAGTCTAAGGTAAGAATCATATTATAATTGTTGAGACACTAGATTTCAAGGAGCAATTAGCTCTTGTACAGTAGCAGTTTTGTTAACTGCTTTTTAAACATTTTAATAGGTATTTCCTTAAAACTAGGTAAGTTGTTATAAATAAGAGGACCCATTTGTAGATATTTTTTTTTTTAATTAAGGCTGTTTTATAGCCACCTGTGTACAGTAGATTTTTATATTTGGCCTTTATTGGCCTAGGGTGCTGCCTTATATTATTATCATCCATTGATGTAAACTAATGCAGATTTGTTCTAACGAATAAGGCGACTTCTAATATATATAAGGATGGAAATGTCAGAATTTTTAGTGATTTAAATTCTGGTTGACAACTTTCTGTCGACTTAAGACCAGTTATTGACCTTAGGCAGCGCTTTTGTGCCTTAAATATTCGTTCCCTGTCGGTGCAGTTACCCCGAAATATTATACCAAATCTTAATAATGACGCAGCTAGACCATGGTATGCTGTCAACAAGGCATATTTTATTTTATTTCTTGGAGAGGATATATAGTATATACGCAGTTTTACTTAATTTTTGGCACACGATTTTGACATGAGGTTCCCATGTCAATTTATGGTCAATATGTATTCCTAGGAATTTTGCCTCTACGGTTGACTCTACGTTTTGACCATTATATTCGGCAATTATATTCTGTGGCTGAAGCCTCTGGTAAAAATGCATAACTTTAGCTTTTGGAACGAAGTTCCTTATCGCGCGTTGTGAAAGGGGGCTAGACGGAAAAAATTCTTACGAAAAGTTGTCACGACACAATCGCTACGAGTGCTACGCCGTAGCCGATGCGTAGATTATCCGCTACGCAGCTACGTCGTCGCAGAGCTACATAATAAATTATCTGCTCAACAACGTAAATTGATTTATAGAAGATTTTTATTGGAACGAAGTTTTGGAACAAAGTTCCTTATCGCGCGTTGTGAAAGGGGGCTAGACGGAAAAAATTCTTACGAAAAGTTGTCACGACACTTTTTGCTATAGTAAGCTATTGTAAGCTGTGCGGCGTCGCATGTTTCTCTGTCTGTCTGTGAACTTCGTTCCATCCGGGTGTCCCTTGACACCTCTCAAGTATTTTTTCTAATTTATAACTAGGCAAGTAACTTATGTAGCTTTTGTCTCGGTAGCACGTTCCTGTGGGATAATTTCCGACACCCACGCGGGCGTTCCGCGGGCTGCAATTAGTATATCTAATAATTATGTATATTCCAGTGAGCATACGATTGCCACCCACTTAATAGCCCTATATTTAAGTAATTACATAGCCGCCCCGCATTTTGTATGCAATCGATTTCACGAACGATGAATTTGCGGTACACACGATGACATCAAGCTATATAATTCCAGTTTTAGCTGACCTCGCATTGTATAGGCTTTTCGTACAATGAAATTAGCTTATACTAGAAATGTATACGTGTAAATCAATCGTCATTACGTCAGCGCCGGCTGTGGCTGAAAACCAGCGCTGGAGCTCTATCTTAGATAGGGTCGCAGCATAATGCTGAGCGATAGCCGTTGATATTGACTTCACACGACTGCAGCCGACCGCGTGAAGTTGATATCATGACGGAACGAAGTCGAACGTACAACTGCATGCAGTTGAATATATCGACTGCGCGCGGTTGCTGCGATGCAGTCCGTCTGATGGCAGCCTACGATTTGACGTCGAAATGGAAGCAGACGTTATTTCTCTTACTGTATGCGGTTGGCGATGGACAGCGTGCGTCGACACTACACGACTGTAGCCGACCGCGTAAAGATGAAGTCACGACTGTATGCAGTTAATATGGACTTCACACGACTGCAGCCGACCGCGTGAAGTTGATATCATGACTGAACGAAGTCGAACGTACAACTGCATGCAGTTGAATATATCGACTGCGCGCGGTTGCTGCGGTGCAGTCCGTCTGGTGGCAGCCTTAGTCACATACCTAGTCTAGTCAGTTACATCTCTGGCGACCGCGTTCTATACGCCGCAGCGTCAGGCTATAACTGTGGCCAATTTAACGGCTCATTACCCGAGCTCTTTGGCAGCGGCTCTTAAGCCGAGTTTAACTTAACCATGATTGATCGAGCACTAAGTTGAAATCGGTTCTGCATGTTATGGAAGAGTTATTACGTTTTTTAAGCAGGTAAATAAAGCATTTTTTTATTTAAAAACCTGTTACTTCAAAAAAAATATCTCCGAAACCACTGAAATTTTGTGAATGTGTATGGTTGGTTTCAGCTTTTAAGATTGAATTGGTTTTGATCCGATAGCTGGCGCTGTTATCGAGATTAGTGCGGACGAAGTTTTAATAATTTTCAACAGGGTGGCAGTGACATCGACACGCAAACTTTAACCATGAATTCAGCACATGATTAAAGACCCCCATAGCGTAGAAATCTTCTTCGGTTATCAAAAAAAAATTCTGGGAAAAGATACCTACGCCGTCAAAATGTGTACAGCACTCCCATAATACCTAGGCGAAAATTAGGGGTGCCTAATTGTTGCAAATGGGTCCCAATGTCACGACCTAGAACGAATACGTCAAATTACCAGTCAGCCTGTATAAGAGCTAGCCTGCAATGTAGCCCGCTAAATACAAAACTCTTGAATTCTTGCCTTTTATCATAAGTAATACTAAAGCAGGGTTTGACAAGTTCTTTACTCCAAATTGTCAATTCAATTCTCAAGTAAAAACATCGTTTAATCCGTTTCCGACCTAATTACTTCAAGTTGGCTCCTATGTTCAACAATACCTACATCTCCCTAACAATCCAAGGATTTCCTACTCACACGCATGTAGTGTAGGAGTAGGACGTACATAAATAAATATCTAGTTCCACAATAGGACCCAAACCGCGGCGTGATTAGCTCCAAACACAGGCAGACTGAAACAAATAGGGCGCTAATAAATTAGACTAACGGCTGGATTCGGCTAGTTAGACCCGTCTAGTCGGGGATTACATTACACATGCTATTCGGGATTAAGCACAGTGCTGTCGTGACAAGCGCATTATCGTTACATTGGTGTGGGTTTACAGTACAAGTGAACAAGCAGAGGTGCCGATTATCATAAATACTCATTAGTTTATACATTTCTGAATTGAGAATCTGGAGTTCAGAACTTGTCACAGGAAAGGTTCACTCAATCTGTGTGGTTCTTTCCTCAAAAGACCATCTCAGACATTGATCTACGTAGTCTTAACATGATCTGACCAAAATTATGTCTGGACTTTAAAAGAGACCTCTTAGTTTGTTTCGGCCTTTCTTCTCAGAGTAGTCAGATGGGAAACGCCGACCTCATCTAGTTTTTAAAATATGATTGACAAGACAATATGGTTGAAAAGTGTTTGTGAAAACCTACTGAAATAAAATCATTTATTAGGCCGGTCCTAAAGAAACATAGTCACCCCCTTCCCCGCATTTCCCGTCTTTGACCACCTCAGTACCTTCGAATTTAGGTGCGCCCACACCGTAGAGGGTGATAACAACGTCGGCCAAGCATAAATTGGTACGTAAGATCGATGCAAAGCTCTGGAGCGGTCTCTCAGACCTCATGTCACCACTTTCGTAACTATGTATTTTAGTAAAATAACTGTATTGATTTATTTCGTGTTTTTGCAGCTTTCACTCGCAATGGATGGTTCTAAACCTCCCAAAACGTACGTTACGTTACGTGTCGTAGGTCGTGGGATGGATCCCGGTCAGGCAATTTACTATGTGTGATTTATTCCATCACCACTGCTGTCGAAACGGTGAAGAAAAACATCGTGATGTAACCGGAATATAACCAAAACTTCGACACGTGACATCCACCAACCCGCACTGGGTCCACATGGTGGATTGCGGCCTAGGGAGTAGGCCGCAATCCACCACGCGGACCCAGTGCGGTCACAGAGAGAAAACCTGGGGGTCTACTCCGAAGTAATATCGGCCGAATGTTCGGCCGTTTCCTGCTACGAAGTAACTATTTGGTTCGGTCGGTTCCGATCCTACACTCCTACACTCTTTCGAATATTAACTACGGTCCCGACCCAACATAGCCGATCCCAACTTTTTTCGCATTTTTCAATAATATTCGATTCGGCCATGTGTCGGTCCGAACCGAACATTCGCACTTTCCACTTCGGAGTAGGCCCCCTGGCCCCTGGCCTCAGTAGTGTGAACATTACCTATAATGTTCACACTACTGAGGCCAGGGGCCAGGGGCCAAAAGGAAAAGGTTACTAAAATTGTATAATGAGCCTACTCATTATACAATTTCAGTAACCTCTTACTTTTTCAGGAATAAAAGTAATGATAACACATTTTCTCACCGCCATTTTCTTGAAACACACCTTGCTCTCCAAAGCCAATTAAGTGACTTTAAGCTTAGGGCAGACTACAGAAAAACTGTGTGCAATCGAAGCTACGTCATTAGGGTGCAGAAGTTCGTGTGTCCCGGGGCTAACGATCGCAACAATGGCCGCTGTCAATTAGCAGCATTAGGAACGATTAGAGGATCGCACGCAGACATTGTTGCTAGCTTAATGATGGCTACGTCTTGAGATACGGTTCCTTTTCGATTTAGAAGTTAAAAATAAATACAGTTTTCCAAAGAAAAGTTGCGCTTCGATAATCTTCGTGTATTCTATTTAACACGTAGTTCGCGCCCTAGAGTAACACCCCACAGAGGCAATGCTTTTAACTTTTATACTGCCGCACTTTGTAGTAGTGCCCTATCATTGCCCGTTTGTATGAAATTTTCTGTCGGTCGTCATCTGTCACTCAAAAGTTTTAAAAAGTTTCCTGTACGTGCATAACAGTTGTTAATCTTTGATTTTATAATCATGCTAATAGAAAATATGCAAGTACTTCCATGGTTGTAACAGCTGCCTAATTGCGTAACTCACTATCAATCATTCAATCTCAATCTGAATCATTTTGAAGGATATTGCTAATTCATTGCTTTAAATGTTCGAAAAATGTATCTGCTCAACAACGTAAATAACGCAATGAATGTTGTTGAACTGTCAAGATCAAAGCCATTGCTTCTGTTAGAGTTATATTAGATCTCATCTCGCGTTCCTATTTCCGAAGATAGGCGATGATTCCCGAAGTTCATTCTTTATTTGGGATTTATTCCGTTATTCTGTAGGTACATTTCCTTTCGTATTTAAAAGCTAAAAATAAATATGTAGTAGTTATTTATTTGCAAGGGTAAATACAAACGAAGATAACGACTTTTATGACAAACCAAAAATTAATGTAGGATTATTGTTTACTATCACTAGAATTAAAAACATGTCACTTTATTTAATAAAAAAAAAGTTATGATAGAACGTTTAAAAACTACTCAAAAAAAGGGAGTCGAAACTGTCTCTTCTAAATACAGATTACTCAGTAGGTAATCTAGCTAGGACAGCAGTGATTCACCCAACAATTCGTTGTACCTATACCATATAATTAATAATTAATGCATACTTTGTAAGTCCCTCGTGTACTACAAAACCTTTATGTAAGTACCTTAATAAAATTATTATTTATACTTATTATTTTCAACAACTAATATCACAACTCAGACACTAAAAACCTTTTAACTATACATTTATATTTATCAATTTCATTTACGTATCCTTATAATCGATCTTGATATTACTATCTCGGGTTACTCCTTCTGTTCTCGTAGCTTCACTTGTATGAGATGACCAGACACGGGTCGCAGTGCTATGTCCACCTTCAGCTGCAGGTTGTCAGCCTCTGACACGAACTCCAGCTCCCTCACACAATGGGCCAGCACCGTCTTCAGTATCGCCATTGCGTACCTCTTACCTGATGAATAGATGGAGAAAATAAACTTTAAGAAATAATTATCATACATTGCTTTCACCCGCGACTTCGTCCGCGTGATCTGGGGTTCATATGTGGCGTTCTGTAGTTATTTTTACTGCCTGCCCTACTGCCTACGCCTATAGGAAAAAGGCGTGAATGTATGTAGGTATGTGTTATGCTAATCTAGGTATATTATTACCTACATGGATAGCTGATGTTTAATGATTCGCCATTCACAACATGGTCATTATCGCTCTAAGTATCGTCATTTACTTCTAAATCGTTGTCATTCACGTAAACATGTTTTTCATGAATAACATACGTTAGATAATTAAATAAATCGTTGCAAGCAACAACAACTTTATTGTAACTTAATGTCCCTGTCCATGTAGTTCTTGTCCGTTCTTCTCCATAGGTACCTACTACGCTTTGGAATGGGCAACTATACCCTGTCCATTTAGGTTAACCGTTTTTTGACAGTTGTCTTAGAACGTACATATTCCAGATTACGTAAAAGTTAACTTTATAATCCGTAATGAAATAAATATATAACCTGCCTTATTTTATTGAATTATCTTATTTATGGATTCTTACAGACATTTACCGTACGTGTATCAATCAATGTATTGTATGTTGCTGCAATCACTAGTTCCATCTGTCAAAAAACGGTTTACCTAATGGACAGGGTATAGCTTCATATTTTCTGACTGTCAAACTCATTACCAAATCAAAAGTGCCTGTAAATGGTTGAATTGAAATAAATGCTTTCAGTTTAATATTGAGTTTAATGTTTCTACCTCCATGTCATCCATATGGATTACCATACCAGTGGGGTAATTCCCTAACACACTTCCAACGGCAAACAGTTCAACAACATTCATTAAGTTATTGACGTTGCTGAGCACTCTGAGCAGGCGAATTTTTCAAACCTACGAAGCAATATTATAGACTATGAATATCCTTCAAAATCCTACTGATAGTGATTGAAATAAGCGTTTTCTGAAATGACGTTCATTAGGTGGCAGCACTGAGATCAGTGCTGCCACCTAATGAACGGACCTAATGTGTGTGTCAAAAGTGTCAAAGCGCCTATTTTCTTTAGTCGTGACTGAATGATTAACGAATGAATGAAACGAATCATGAATATCATATTTTATCTACGAGTATTATCTACTAACAATAAAGCTGAAGAGTTTGTTTGTTTGAACGCGCTAATCTCTGGAACTATTTTTGCATTTGATAGCCCAATCCATAAGGCTATTTGGAGCCAAGCAAAAATAAAAAGAGTAAGAAAGAACGCTAACCGAAAACGAAGTAATAGCGCGGGCGATGCGATGCGACGCTGTGGGGGGGGGGGGGGGGGACAAGACATTTCACGCGGACGAAGTCGCGGACAGAAGCTAGTATTTTATATTGATTATTGAAATGGAAGACCTCTTGTCAAAGTGGCGGCAACTGGTGGCGTGAATTTTCATGAAAACCCTCATTGGGGTGCAGCAAACTGATTATTAAAAAATTTCTTGGTCTAGAATCATGTGCTGAATTCATAGTATACCTTTTTTTGAGGATGGGAAATCATCAAATGACTCCTCCCTCTCTGGGTGGAGCAGGAGGGAGTGTCAGACTCTTACTGACTAAAACCCACCCGTGTTCCTTCCTTAGCCCTTTATGTTCCAGGGCAGCGGTAAACCCTTTCGGAGTCGTCACGCGGCTCCCGACGCCCGGAGCGTCTCCCGCGGCGGCTGAGGCGTGAGGTGTGCAAGGCGCGTTTCCTCGCCCACCCCGCCTCCTCCTTCGCTAGCATGACTGCTTCGCAGAAGGAGGTGACTGCCTCCCACTCCCTCTCACCCCGGACCATGGCTTGAACCAGGGCCGGACGCGAGAGGTTTCATAGTATACCTTGGATATACCATGGATACCCTGTATACATACCATTTTGAATTACAACAGGGAGTCAACTCACCAATACAAGCTCGTCTCCCATAACTAAAGGCGAGGAAAGCCGCTGGTGTGCCCGGGGGCTGGTCCTCTAACCATCGCTCAGGTCGGTAGACCTTCGCGTCAGCACCCCACACCCGCACTGACCGGCCAGCGCCCCAGATGTTTATACCACATGCTGTACCTTTCGGAATTGTGAAGGATTCTGAAACAATGCAAATACATATATTATGTAAAGCTTTTTTACCTACTCGGAGAAATAAAATAACTTTTATAGCACTGTGTGACCTAAGCCCGCACTTAAATCACGCTCAAACTCAAACTTAAATCACGCTCAAACTCAAACTATTTATTTCAAATAAACCAATTACAGGCACTTTTGAATTGTCAAGGTCGGTCAGTCAAAAAGATGAAGCTAGTTGCCCATTCCAAAGCGTAGGTACCTATGGAGAAGAACGGGCAAGAAACTCCATGGACACTCTTTTAAATCATAATAATATTGTTACAAAGTATTGGTTACATCATTCATGTTCAAAATTATGCACGTGAGAACGATGCAGAACGTTAAAAGCGTCCGTAATGAAAATATAAAAAAAAAACAATTCAAATATTAAATTAAATCAAGATAAGCCATTCTGTGACTTAAATAGTCCATTTTTGCACACAAAAGCGTGACTTAAGTGCAAGTCATGGTCCGGGGCGAGAGGGAGTGGGAGGCAGTCACCTCCTTCTGCGAGGCAGTCATGCTAGCGAAGGAGGTGGCGAGGTGGGCGAGGGAACGGACCTCATGCCTCAGCCGCCGCGGAAGACGCTCCGAGCGTCGGTAGCCGCGTGACGACTCCCGGCCACCGTAGGCGCGGGCCTGCGGGCGGAGAGTAATGGGTAACTCACCGTCCGATCAGGACCAGGCCCGTGCCGGACGGCGTTTATGTGTTCCACGCGCGCCTCAAAGAGATGTCAGCACGAGTGACGGGGCCCGATAGGGCCGAAGCCTGCCAGGGTAGCGGGATCGTCCGAAAGGGTTACCGCTGCCCTGGAACGTAAAGGGCTAACGAAGGAACACGGGTGGGTTTTAGTCAGTAAGAGTCTGACACTCCCTTCCGCTCCACCCAGAGCGGGAGGGGACATTTGATGATTTCCCATCGTGAAAAAAAAAAAAGTGTAACACATTGGTTGATCATTCTTTCAGAAACTTGTTTCTAATGTAGAACTCACTAAGATGCAGGTCTTTGTCAGCGTAGCGCAAGACGCCGGGGACTGGCGGGTACATCCGCAGTGTCTCGTTGATAATCGCCTCGCAGTACTCCATCCGAGCCAGGTCGTCCTTGCACACTGGACGCTTGCTGTCACCGAATATACTCTTGAACCTGAAACAAGAAGAACCATCGAAAACTTGTTGAGCGGAAAAACTGCTATAATATACAATGTGGAGACGACAATACTTCGTTAGCCTATATTGTGTCCTGGGCAAAAGCTTCCCCTTTTTCCTTCCAAACCTCCATGTCTTGAGCGACCTCTGGCCACGTTGGCCCTGCAAACCTCGCCAGATCGTCACACCGCCTTCGTCGTGGTCTACCTCGACAGCGATGTCCTCCTTCAGGCCGCCAGTGAGTGACGATCTTTGCCCATCTCTCCGGGAACATTTGCGTAATGTGTCCGGCCCACACCCACTTCAGCCTGGCTGTTTTTTCTCCAACATCCTCTACTTGACTTATGGAGCGACAATACCACAATAAATTAAAACACTGATAGTACAGTCAACAGCAAAAGTAGATGATCAAAATCAGAAATTTAATACTAATGAACGGAGTTCGCGGCTATATGGCAGCTGTACTAGTAGTAAATGTTTGGTATAATTTACAATCACATACTTTTGAATAACTTCGACGCCACACAGTTCTGACGCGAACTCCGTTAATTAGTATTGAATTTCTGATTTTGATCATCTACTTTTGCTGTTGACTGTACTAATACGTAGGAGTATTTTCAAACTTTCAAATAAATCCTAATATCGAAACCCGACCTCCCGTAGTCAGCTCATCACTACTAATAAGGGTTTTGCCAATCTTTGACTGGCTATCCGCTTTATTCTCTAAACTATTTGATAATATTTGGTCGAATTTTTCTATGTGGAGTGGGAACGTCATTCTAAATACAAAGTTTAATTTATTATCGTATTGTCGTTTCCACCTTGTAGTATTTTGATCTAGGTTCCAAGTGAATCGTGACTCGTGAGTTGACTTAGCCTTTTGCCGGAGGCAAAAGCCTTTTACAAGGTGACTTATACCCAAATTGTTATTTTAATTTATGTATATACTAACGCTAGGTATAAGGTACTTTACTAACACTACGGATCTCTGTTATCTGATTATCTTGAAATAAATAATAAAACCATCTTCAGACCATAGTTATTTAAAAGAGATCTGACGCGTCTGGCTAATATTCCCTACCTTTCAGACAATACATCAAGGAGTTAATATATAAACGTTGCATAAAGTCAAATGACGTTAAAATGTCGAACAATGTATGGTTATAAAGACGTTAATCGTTACTTAACTTTAAGCAAATTTTATAAATAAACCCCTCATTTTTTGACGTTCTTGAAATGTCTCCTTGACAAGGGATAAATAGCAGCTAAAAAGCTAGTAGATGTTCTAAGCTGTTATACTCACTCTGCATACAACTTCTCCTGTATCCTCGGCTTGCACCCGATCATCAGCAGCGCGTAGAACAAAGTGGAGGCGACTGTCTCCTGCCCCCCCACTATGATGGTGTCCACCTCGGACTTGATCTGCTGCTCCGTCAGGCTCGCGTCAGTTTCGCTCAGCTCCAGCAGGATGTCCAGGAAGGCTTTGAACTTTGGCCCGTCTTTCGCATCTTTAATTCAAGGTCAAATTAAATTAGCTAGCAAAACTCTAGAGACATGACAGATTTGATTACTTTTTTTTTGGTTACATACGGTAGTTACTTTAAGTATGACTTGAAAAAATCCATAGTATATTTTTAGTTGTATCGTGTTTAGCAAAAAAAAGTCATCAATTTTTTTTTTCATGTTTAGGTTTCGAAGCCCGTCACGTATGTGGAGTGTCACTAGCTAATTCAATTTGACCCTGTGTAGTTGAAAATTTTGTGCAATATACATATACAGGGTGGCAGGGACATCGACGCCCAAACTGTAACCATGGATTCAGCACATGATACTAGACCCCATAGCAGCGAAATTTTTCATCGGTTATCAAAAAAAAAAATCGTCTGTGTCATAGAAAAGTGCAATACATACGCGGTCAAAATGTATGGAACAGCAATATATTTTTTAATAACCTACGAAAAATTCCGACGCTATGTGCTGAATCCATGGTTACAGTTTGCGCGTCGATGTCCCTGCCATGCCACTCTGTATAGCCCGAAAGTCTGACAACCAGTCTTATCAAGCTATATCGTGTCAACACATTAACTGGGTTGTGGAAATCAGATAGCATTCGCTCCATGTAAAATACTGGCATCTTAGACTGGAAAACGACCCCAAAATAGTAGGTAAAATGCTAGGCACACAGATTGATTGATGGATTAAAGGATATTACTGAGCTTATCTAAGAGTTTACTCATAGAAATGGTTATCAACAGCGTTTTATTTAATTGTAAAAGGCTTCATGACCGCCGCACAGCAATCGAGCTTTTACTAAAAGATGTTTCATGAGTTGAATAGCCGAGTTTGCGTGCAGTTAGCAACGAGTCCACAACTGTCTACAAGTATATAATAGTATCTACCTGTAGTTCTATTCTGTAAAAATCTCACCGTTTAAAATTAGGTGAAGTGAGCTTGAAATGAGCTGTCGTTTAACGATCGCTAGGCATTGACTAGCTCACTTCATGCTCACTTCACCCCAGTTTTCACGATGAGATGTTTTTACGGAATAGATCAGCTATGCTTGTGATAAAGGGTGACAAGTATCAACGTGTGAATGAATCCTAACTATTTTGTAAGGACTAAATTGGTTTGATTGTGGCAGCGCTAGAAGTATGTAAATTAAAGTAAAATTATTATATGTACTGAATATGATTCGAAATGACGACACGGTTGGCGCGATTGACTGCTGCGCTGCGTGTCGCGGGTTCGATTCCCGCACGGAACAAATATTTGTATAACCTACAAGTAGTTGTTCCGGGTCTGGCTGTTTGTGTATGTGACTTTAAATGTTTGTAAACGGACCCAGGATACAGGCGAAAATCCTAGTGTAGGGCAACGTTTAAAAAAAAAGTATAATTCTTGATATATTGTTGTTAACATATATGGGCTTATATTAAATGAATACTATACCTAAAAAACTAATCCTACAAGATATTGATTAATATATGATGTTATTTACTGTGTCTGTAAGTATGAATGAAAAATAAATTGGATACCTCTTTCTTACCACATTTTTTTTCTCCACTTATGCTTTTCTTTGTATTCTTGCGTTCAAGTTTTCTCTTTTTCACCACCTGATGCAATAAAATACCAATAATTACTTACAAATTGGGTTTATTTTGTGTTTTATGATTATGATTCAACGGAATATCAAAATATGGACATAGGTGATACTGATTAGCGGATAACCGCGATTTTCACAAGGTCACAGGTCTAGGACCAATCTACTAAGTATCAAGTAAATAAGAAACAAAAAATAAAAGAAAAAAGTCAGAACGACAAAGTGTTTGTCTACAAGGTGGCAGGGACATCGACGCACCACTTGTTACCATGGATTCAGTGTATGATTCTGGTACATGGTAACTGAGGGACAATTCTCATAATTTTAAGTAAGTTCACAGTCTGATCTCAGTCTCAATCTGTCAAAAATATCTCTAATTTCCCTACATTTTGACAAGTTTTTGACATTCATTGTTTGTCGCCGAGATGAGACTGCGACTAGATTTTGAACGTTTTAAATTACGAGAATTGGTCTTCAGGCTGTGCGTCGATGGCCCTGCCACCCTGTATATGATCCATTCCACTTACAGTATCAGAAACATGATGTAAAATAGCGACACACTTGGTCAGCTCCCTGTGCGCGGGAGTGAGCCTGTAGATGGCATCAGGGTGTATCAGGACGTTGAGGGCTCTGCTTATGATCAGCTCGAGGCAGCGGTTGAACGCTTCGTAGTACTCCGTCGTCACTATGCTCTCCGATATCTTTGATACTCCTAGGGCTGTTTCTGGTGAATATAATGGTGAACCTTAGAGTCTCTTCGGAAAAATATCAAAGTTCTTCTGTGCCAATAACACGTAATCTTACATGAATATGGGTCTGAAGAGAGTTGATTCATGTGAGGTTACGTGTTTGATATAGGCAAATTTCTTATGTTATATGACGGCACGGTTGGCGCAGTGGTTAAGCGATTGACTGCTGCGCTGCGTGTTGCGGGTTTGATTCCCGCACGGACAAATATTTGTATGACCTACAAGTATTTGTTCCGAGTCTGGGTGTTTTTCTATCTATAATATGTATGTATTTACAAAAAAAAAAATGTATATAAGTAGTTTATCAGCCATCTTGTTACCATAACACAAGCATTAGGTTGCTTAGCTTGGGACTAGATGGCGCTGTGTGAAATGTCCAGGAATATTTATATTTATTTATTTTATTTATATTATATAGGCTAAGCCTTTTTTCCATCAGTTAATGATAATTCATATCATCAACACCAGCCTATAGCAGTCCACTGCTGGATATAGGCCTCTCCTATTGCACGCCATTCAACTCGATTTTCGGCAACTCTCGAATCTGCTACCAGCCATCCTGCGAAGATCGGCGCTCCACCTAGCCTGAGGGCGGCCCACCTTACTAATAATAATTCCTATACTATAGATAAAATAATACTTAAAGGGCTGATTTCTCCATCGCCAGATAACTTTTATTCGAGGAATAAAATTGACGTTTGACATTTTTTGTATGAAATAACTATCAATATTTCAAAATTTTTCCTCGAATAAAGAAATCAGCCTTAAGTCTTAAAAGAAAAAATATTTCTTGGGTGTGTTTTTTTAAGAATTTATAAGAAAATTCCCCACTTACGGCAAATAGTCTCCAGTGTCGTGAGCGCCAGGTACTTGTTTATAACATCGAAGGGTCCCCTTCCCACTTCAGTTTTCAGATTCTCCACCAGCTTGTGCGCTTGCGCATTAAACACGCCGTGGTACCCGTCCACTACTGAACTGGTGAACGTTCCCGCTAACGTTTTGATATTGTGCTTCCATTTGTAACCTGTGAACCGAAACAATGAACAAGTTACTACGTTCATAGGTATTTAAAAAAAATAATTTAACATCCATTACAGTGGGCCACAGGACCACGGCCAAACTCTAAATACCTTATTCCTTAACATGGCACATTGAGTTTTTTTTTTAATTCGGATTTGTAGAATACCGTCACTGTTAGGCCCTTTGTACACACGGCTACACGTCAAGCTATACAAAACCAGTTTGTCTTGACCTCACTTTGTATGATATTTTCTCACAATGAACGGTCAGCTAATACTGGTTTTGCTTAGCTTGATGTGTAGCCGTGTGTACACGGCAAGGTTTCATTACGGTACGGCGGTAAAAACGTGTATGTCAACAAGCTTCCATAGAGATCCATACGACACTGACGACCGTGCCAACACACGGCGAATAAAGGTCTATCCACACATATCAGGGCCGTGTCCAGAACGTGGACGGACCCTGCTCCGTCAAGGGCTCAAAAAAATATCGGTGAATATATTTTATAATTTATGAAATGGTTCACACACGTCCGTGTCCGGGACGGCGATGGAACTTCAGTGTCTGCCTTGTGTGTGCCACGGCCCAGTCACATTCCGGACACGGCCCTGATATGTGGGTAGACCTTAAACCATCGTTTTTCACGGCAAGAGAAACGGGTGTGTACAAAGGGCCTGACTCACTCCACTCCACTCTCACACTCCAGCAGTGCGATTCTGTAACCATCTCACCGTGAAAACTTAGGTGAAGTGAGCGTGGAGTGAGCTTTCATTCCAAATAATGCTAGGGATTGACACTACTGACAACTCACATCAAGCTCACTTCACTTGAGTTTTCACGGTGAGATTTTTACAGAATCGACCGGCAGTGCAACAGTCTCTCTCTAAAGTTTAATGTGTCAAACTGATTGACTGATCTAGTATCATGTACATCCTCAAAAAATGGTGTAGTGCAAAGTCCTGCCTGCCCTGCTTTAGTTGAAAGGCTGCTGACTTATTTCCAAGTCAGCAGGCTTTATATTGATGCATCTCGGAAACCTTCACTCTAATTGCGTAACAAACTTTCAATCACAATAATGAATAATTTTGAAGGATATTGCTAATCCATTGCTTGACATGTTCGAAAAATTTGTCTGCTCAACAACGTAAATAGCGCAATGAATGCTGTTGAACTGTCAAAATGAAAGCCATTGCTACTGTTAATGTATTACGCAATTACCCCACTGTACAGTCACGAGCACCAATATGTCAACACTTGGCAACTTTCAATTGTGTTTTTTTCGTGAAATAACGAATGCAACGTTGAAATACGACTCATTACATAAACCTATGGGTTCGAAAATGCTATGTTCGTAACAACATAAAATTTCATTAAAAAATAAAGGAGTAAATCGCTTTTGAATAAAGCCGAGTGTATACATGTTTTTGTTCGTGACTGTACTCATGCTTACCAAATGCGATTACGTATTATAATATCTCAAGTTATTCTATTTTATCTATTTTCGAGATAACTACGGTTGATTCACATATTTTCATAACACATATTGCTCGACTGAAGTACTGTTTTACTTACTTAATCTTAATTTTAATTTTGATTAAACTAAAATTAATTTCATAACGAACGAATAATCTAATGATTTGTTAAGATATTGGATATTTCAACTATGTGTGAAATACTTATTGGACGACTCGCTTACAGTTTAGGTACTAATACTGCGTGCTCGTTTTATTTCTAAAGTGGTGGGTAGGTAGTTGTGGTATATGTTTGTTTACAAGCAATAATATTAAGACGTGGTTGACGGAGCCCCACTTCGTATATTTCTGTCTGCAGGGTTTAAACGAACCTAACCAAACCGAACCTCAGGATGCCCCTGACATCGATCGTCTTCTTCTGGTTCAAGAGCACAAAACAAGAGAAAATCAGGTCAGAAAAAACCAAGAACAGGTAAATCGTCCGTTAGTTCAATCAACCTCAGGTTTATTCATTGTAGCTGAATAAAGCGTAGGTGAATTAACCGTAGGTTATTTAACCGTAGGTTAATTCTCCTTTAGGTATTTCGTTCATTAGTTATTACAAAAATCTGTGAACCGTTCTTTAGTTATTTTAAACAGTAGGTATTTTGACCATGGTTATCTCGAAAATAGTTAGAATAACTTTAGATGTTATAATACGTAACCACCAAATGCGTATATGCTTACCAGGTGCGGTGACCAGTCCATCTCCGAGCCAGATTCTCCCGAAGCCGTAGTAGTACGGCTTCTCAATGAACGCGTTAGTGATCGTCTTCACGTCATCCGGGTCTTGGGTCACTGCAGATAACGTCACATTACAATATACTTGGTAAAATGAATCTAGACAATGGAAATTGGAAAGTTGATCATTTCAAATCTTTATTTGCAGTGAAATAATCATAAACAAATATTATAAAAACTAAGACTAGAATATATAATATGATGTGCAAGTAGGGTATATAAAAAAGGGGAAGAGATAATTGGACAAAAAAAATCATCCGCATCGCTGTCAATGTAGAAACTGAACGTTGAATGGCAACTACACAGTCCTCTAGTCACGTGAAGAGTCGACCAATTAAAATTGATTAAATATTGAAATAATCGATTAATCGATTGTTTTCTTTCTTTCTTGTTTCTTATAGTACTTGATAATATATAATATTGATAATTTATTGATAGTAAAACCAATAGATACATATCGTTTTGGGCGCTTCCTGTGATCAGCCAAAATTATTTGTGGGCCATACTCGTGACTGCTCATACGCACGTTGCGAAGTTAAATAAACGGTTCACCGCTAGTGATGTACAATATGTATTAGGGCCATACAAGAGGTAGTTATATAATAATTGGACAATCTCACATTCAAGAAGACTTACCCAAAATAGAGCATGGTCCCAGCCACACCACGAAAGGCAATATGGAGTTCTCACATATTTCTGCTATCCTATCAAAATGACGGAACAAATCTGTGGCGCAAATAAAATATGAATTTCATTATTAGTTCATATAGCAGACCAATGGGACGAAATATGGAATCCATTGATGGAAGAAAAAAAAAGAAAATTAAAAAATTAAAATAATTAATCAACATTCCATTGATTCTAAAGTTTTCACGTTAGAATCAATGGAATGTTGATTAATTAATAACGTTTGATTGATTAATATTAATTCAAGTTAGATTTAGAATTGAAAAACCATAATCTATTGCAGAACTATCTTCCACATAATAAAAATCTTAAATTCTCTGGTTAGATGTCAAATCAAATCATTTATTTCTTTGCAAACATGGGTATAATACATAGGTGTTTTTTTTTTTTTAATAAAGTTCTCCATATTTTACCGTCACATGGGCATGCAAAGGTTTACAATAATTCCTAATAAAAAATCACATTCAGATCATTGGAATTACAATATACATAAAATAAATATAATGTCAGCGTGGTTACAGTAATAAAATAAATAAGAATAATTAAGCCAATCACAATAATTATGTCAATCAGAGTAACAGTATGTCAATCAGTTAGTGAATGATCATTAAGAAAATCGTCAATCGTGTAATAAGTTTTCATAATCAAAAATTCGTTTAACGCCCTTTTAAATTGTAATGTCTGAATTAGATTAGATACTATAATGTATTAATTAGGGCTGATTTTTCAATCGACAGATAATTTTTATTCGTTGTCGTCTGTCAAATTTTGCCTGGGAGAACTGTCAAAAATTCTAAATTATTCCTCGGATAAAATTATCTTCACATAAAAGGCATTTTTGATCGTCAAAATGCCCACGGGCACACGGCTGATAACACTAACACTCAATACTCACGCCTCCCATCCCCGAACACCTGGTGTATGTTGCCAATGAACGGCAGCAGCGGGTAGCTGGGCAGGCCGCGGAACTTGCTGCGCTCGCGCCGCTCCAGGCGCCACAGCAATGCGACTGCGCACCCCAGGAGCACGCACACCATGTACACCCATAGCGGCATCTGGATTGAGGTAATAGATCACTAGTGGTCTAGAACAGCCCACTGTTGGGCTTAGGTTCAGCCCTTTGAACTCCAAACTGCACGAGTTTGTGCTAAAGAGACCTAGGAAACGATTGTTGGACTGCGTAAAAGATAATGTGGCTAGAAAAGGCGTGACTACTGAGATGAGGCCTAATAGAGAAGTCTCGAAGAAGAACACATGTCATGCCGACCCCAAATATTTGGGATAAGGGCTAGAGCAGGGATGGGGAAACTACGGCCCGCGGGCCATCTCCGGCCCGCGAAGGCTTGAAATCCAGCCCGCGACCATCAAACAAAAATCAAGAGAATATTTCGTATTGTTAGTAATTTCATTCTCATTAGCAATGGCCAGCTTGCATAGAATAGTTCACATGTCACATGTCCCCACAAAGACCAGCGCTCCTCAACCTTCTACTTCGCAGCTAACTTAAAAGTTTAATTTAATTACAATTTCCAATTTCTTTTTTATTCCAATAGTTATTTTGTAATATTGCACAATAAATTAGTGTTTCAAAAATACGTATCAATATTTTTATTTCAGTAATTAACATAGCCAAAAATGAAACAACTTGGCCCGCCATATATTTCGTTAGTATTATATTGGCACGCGAAGGAAAAAGTTTCCCCATCCCTGGGCTAGAGAATGATGATTGACCAGCCACTATTACTTATTTATTATCGTCGTCGTCGTTACATTTTGGAATTAGTTTGACCCTATGTTCGTCCTACCTTATTATAAAACGCAGGACAGACTCTCTTAAAAATTTAACAAAGGTAAAAATCGATGCTCCCCGTTCTAAATTAGGTAGGTCACGTATTTTATGGTGCCATCGTAGCGTATTATTCATATTATTCTTTTACATGCTAAGGTTACAATAAATCATAGGGACATAATACATAAATGAGTTATTTTTATCTGATACATTGAAAAAATTACAGATCATTATAATATATAAGCACTTACGGTCACACACGCGTTTCACTAAGAGGACACGGAACAAAAGATTGGTTCTAGAAATCGTTCCCAGTATATAAATTACGCTAAATCGCAAACCTGCATATACATAGTACGTGCATGCTTATAGTTAGTACAATCGCTGGCACAACCTTTGAGATTTCAAGGGGCAGTGCAAATGTGTGCTGCTACTCGTACGCAAAATCATTTCTTGCGCAGCCTCATACCTGTAGGTACGTTAATAGAACTTAGGAACGCTAATATGCGATACTTCCTCTTAACACGTTTCTGGTTTAAGCCCAACTACCCTGGGTATGGGCTATATCATGGGTTCCCAACCAGTGCCCCACTTGTGACCAAATTGTGCGACGTCTCCTAAAATAAACTTTAAATTGATATAATTTTATGTTCTACTAGCTTCTGCCCGCGGCTTCGCCCGCGTGGATGTCGGAAATTATCCCACGGGAACGTGCTAACAGGATAAAATGTATGTGCTTCCCCAGAATGCCATCTATCTCGCGGGCCCTTTGTGGCTAATTACAATAGAAAACCAATTGTGTCTCATTAATGGTGATTAAGAGGGTACCTATATGATAACTTTACCTAAGTACCTACGTAATTAAAAAAAAAAAACTCAATAACAGAAAATTAAATACCTACCTACTTACCTAAATAAACCTATTTCTGATGATAACTAATCTAAACTCAATAAATAAGCAAAATCCCTAAAAACTAATATCTATACGAATGACTAATCCTACCTAACAGTATTATAAAATAACCTACGGTCACTACGTAAGTACACTATCAAATATACTGCCTATACTTTACAATTAAAATCTATACCAACGACTTATATAAAAATAAACCTAAATAACTCTAAAAACTAAAAGGAATAAAAATGAACTCCATTGCCACCAACCGCAAATAATAAGTTTGTCGTAGGTTAAGTCACCCACTTAACCTACGACAAACTTATTATTTGCGGTTGGTGCAGTAATCGGGTCTAGGGATCGAACCGCAAAATTAAGTTTGTTTTTTATTGTATATACTTTTCCGGGATAAAAAGTACCCAGTGTGGTGCCCAGGATATTAAAGAATAATTATACCAAGTTTCATCGTAATCGAACCGGTAGTTTTTGCGTGATGCCTGAACAAACAGACAGACAGACAGACAGACAGACCGACAGACAGACAGACAGACAAAAATTTTTTTAATCACATTTTTGGGTTCTGTTTCGGTCTTATTACACCCCCTGCCATTTATTTTTTTTGATATTTTCAATGTACAGAATTTTCACTTCTACAGATTTATTATAAGTATAGATATAGATAAAACGTGTATTAAAAAAGATAAAGCTAGATTCCCAAACTAAAATAGTTTTAGGTGTTTTAAAATCAGCTTAAGTGTTTCTGCATAAGTCACGAAAATAAGTTTTATTATTTCTGTATGAATGGTCAAAAGAAAACCGAAACTATCCGTGGCGGGGTGCATAAATATTCGAGCTCGCTTCGCTCGCTCTTGCATTCATTTCTTCAGCTTTTCTGCATAAGTCGACTAAGGGCCGATTTTTTTATCCGTAGTTAAACTCAACCAATTGTTAAAAATAGAAACTAATGGTTAAATTTTTGCAAAATATGTTTTTATCCATTTTTAGTTTATCTAATTGTTATTTTTTTTTAACTAATAGTTAATTATTGGACCATTAGCAATGCTATTATATCATTAGATAAACTAAAAATTGATCAAAAGACACATTTTGCAAAAATTTAACCATTAGTTACTATTTTTAACAATTGGTTGAATTAACTAGGTACGAATCAAAAAACCGGCCCTAAGTAACTCCTATTTTCTGTATGAATGGTCACAAGAAAAGTCTAACCTATTCGAAATGTTGCATATTTTTCGACTCGGGGGGCGTAGTGAGATTAATTGTTTGGTCAATTTGGGTGAAATTTTGGTACAATATAGCCTGTAACATGCTGATTGAAAGTCAATAATATATGGGCGCAAAAAGAAATAATGACCAGTTTTAGAAATATAACCATGTTCATGTTGAAGTTAGGAAGGTGATTTTATGTTATGGTTATTGCTAAAATATAAACAAAAAGCAAACACATCGATCACGACAAATTCCAATTCATATTAACTCCTTGTGCCATATAAAGAGGTAGGCAGCGATGTATTACACGCATTTCGCATAGTAGAGAAGCGGCCGGCCATTTTTGCTGAAACTTAAGAAATAATTACTGTATAATATGTAAACACCCTTTATGCCTGGAGGCTTTTGTTTAGATAGTAAGTTTTTATTTACATTTTAATTAATTATTTTTCAGCTTGAGTACGTATAGTTTTTATTATATTTGTTGGTATATTGGCGTGGCTAGCTGACATATGGCAAATAATTTAAGTTTCTTGTAATGTTAATTACTGAACATAGGTTCCTAGTATTGTATACATGCAACTATATTCTAACTGAACAGACAGCTGTGCTGCTGGGAAGTTTGTTGCGCCACTTCTTCCCAGCGATAGCACTAGGAAGTGGTGCAGGGTGGGTGTTTTTGGGGGACTGTCTTTTGTAATTTTGACGTTCGAAAAGTGCTGATTCTCAGCCTAATTTGAATAAATGACTTTTGATTTTGAAACACATTTGAACAACAAGTGACATGTGAATGCCGTGCCGACATGTATATTGGATGCGTTTGTCCAGCGCTATCGACGCGATCGTTGTTTGGATTTGTAAGAACAACGATCGCAACGATCACGTGCCATTTCACCACTAAATCGATTGGGCATTCAATCAATTGTACACTATGTCATTACTGCACTTCTAAAGCTGAAGTAAGTACTCTTGATACATGCGCTCATGTAACGTCAATCTTGTGGAATACAATGTAAACGTATCCGTCGCTAAGAATGTTGTAAAGTGTGCAAGATGCTAGTGCCAATACAGGTCGGCGTGCTGAGCGGCTGCTGCTGCTGCCACTACTGCAGCGGAGAACCTCGAGTGACGAAAATACATATAACAACCACGTCTCGTGGGCTCATCTCCTTTTTAAACCAGTGACACGTGACCCGTGTTTTATTTTACTTTTAGTCTTGGATGAATTGTAGACAATAATCTACAATTCAATTGCATTAAAAATGTTATGTGGAAGTGCGGAGACTCCTAAGACAAGCAATCCCTTAAAAGGTGATCTCCAAATATAATGTACTAGCTGCTGCCCGCGACGTCGTCTGCGTGAATGCTCTACAGCACCAAAAATACCTAAGATGCCAGTGTCGCTATAGCATTATAAGTAAACAACTTTTAAAATTGCATTAAAATATAAGTTTTTTTGCGAAGCAAGTGAAGAGGGTTATATGGGAATCCTGCTGAGTTCAGTCATAAGATGTGACAGAAGGAAATAGAGAAAATAATGCAAGAATACATTCCAGGACACAAAAGAGTAAAAATACGTACAAAAGGTATCATACCTTACAACACTTCCCTATAAACTACGTTGGTAGTTATGCTGCCAGGAGCCAAAATGTAAAGAGAGTCAGGATTGGTGACGCGAGAGCAAGCGACGTACAGTTGCCCGTGTGAGAAGCAACTCGTCCTGAGGTCGACACCCGCTGCCCTCAGTGTCTGCCCCTGCGACTTATTGATGGTCATCGCGAACCAAACATTCACGGGGAACTGTACGCGCTTGAACTGGAACGGGTAGTTATGAGGTATGAAAGGAATGCGTGGTATAAATACTGCCTCGCCGACGCCACAACCCGTAAGAATTTCCGCCTCAATGGTGTGTCTGTGGAGCGAGATGACTTTAAGGCGGGTCCCGTTACACAACTTCGGAGGAGATAGGTACAGAAGAAGCATAATCGGGACACCGACCTTCAGCTTGATGGTATGCGCTGGAAGTCCACTTGCTGACAGGGAGTTCAGAAATTCCACGGGATAACGTGTGGCGTCATCTTGCTCGACAATAGTGTTTATCGAGGTGTAGACCCCTTCATTCCCCTCAATTTCCGAGAGAATGCATTCGTTAATTGCTGCAGCTTGATTATTTTTGGGCGTCAAAATGGCCCGCTCACACACCCAAGAATTCTGCTGGTGCAGTATACGACTGATGACCCCGTACACACAGCGAATGTGTTCTTCTAAGCTGGATACCACTCTACCGAGAGACTCTGGAAGCACCACCTGTCCACCTCTCTCTTCTGGTAGAGTGCTTTCGCCAAGACTTAGAAGGACATCGGAGAATTCTTGAGCACATGCATTGCCGCCGAGCTGAGCTCTCATATTAATGGTCAAGCGCAGCGTACGAACTCGTGACCAAAACGTAGATCGTTTCAACGAAGCATTCACCTCGTCAGCCCTCGATCCCCGCGTCACCACGGGAAGCGTTTGCCGGAAATCGCCACTGAACAGAACTATGAAACCACCCATCAAATGTTCGTTCCTGCGGATGTCCTGCAGGGTTCTGTCCACGGCCTCAACTGCCTTCCTATTGGACATCGTACACTCATCCCATACGATCAGAGAGCAATCCTTGAGCACGTGTCCCTTATTGCTGTTACGTGACACACCAAAAAGAGGCGTTTCGGCGCTCTCTAAATCGATGGGAATTTTAAACATGGTATATGCTGTCTTGCCGCCCGGAAGGAGTGTGGCAGCGATTCCCGACGACGCTACAGCAATAGCAATTTTGCCTTGCCTCCTGACCTCTGCAAGTATGCCAGTGGTAACAAATGTTTTTCCTGTTCCACCAGGAGCATCCAAGAAAAACATTTTACCCTGGTTTTGCCCAACGCTTTCAAGGACGGTGTCATAAATGTGTTTTTGCTCTGAAGAGAACAAAGCGACATAGTCATTTCGTATGGTGGTCATTTCGCCCGGATCGTAATTTGTCTCAGCGTTATACTCCCGATTTCCACGGTCTTTATACGGTGATGATGTGGGAGCTGATAACCCATATTTGATCAGTGGATTGCCGCCGATAGAAATGACCACATCTTGAAGTGAACTGAGACAGGTGTTCAGCACGCGTTCATCAGTTACTTCGACTTCGTCTCCAGTAACACGCCTCAAAGCTCGTAGAAAATCTTCAGACAGATGATGGCGATACTTCTCCCACAAAGCTACCAGGTTCGCGACTCCACAAAACACCAAGATGACGGAAAACAGATGACGCATGCAGCTGGGACTGTCACTGACGCTCGCCTCCGCGAGGGTGTCATCCCAATTTTGGTCACCGTCGAGAAGGTGACGTGCTACGCAGGCTGCGCGGTAAGTGGGATACTCCACGCCATCAAATGTCCTCAGAAAGGCGAAAGACGTTGGGCCTCGGACAGTGTGAAGTAACAACCGCAGAAAATTGCATTCGCCATTATTCGGATGCACGGTATAAACCCTACCCAATGCGGTGTCCTTGAAAATTCCCGGAAAGCCTTCCACAGCACCTCCTCGTCGACGTCGGTTAAATACACCCCTTTGCTTGTCGTACGTGTAATATGAAGGCACCTCGTCATACGTAAGGGATCTCGCAAACTGGTCGACTTCACAGAGCGTGTTTTTTTAAATTGTCTTCCTCAACTCTGCTCAAGATTTTGAGGGTTTTGTTGGAACTTGAATTTGTCGAAACGAACTATACGGTACAACTTTTATGAAGAAAATGCACATTGCCATCTATGAATTTTAAGAATAACTAACTACTAACCAACATGATCAAATTTAAATTATTAATTTCCAAAAAGTGTTAACGTGTAACTTGATTTGATTTTTATGAAATCTCATAGATGGCGCTGCTTCAAAATTTTCATTATACTACTAACATTAATTAAACTATGTTTCTCTGCCCAAGTTACTTAAATGGCGTAGTTTTTATAGTGTAAAGCTAGATAATAGCATGGCTTACTCAAAAACAACATTTAAATATGCGTCGTTAGATTACACGCTGTCACAGAATACGTAGGTAAGAAAAATAAAGATTCACAGCTCCTCCCCCGTAGGTGATAGCGTGATAATATGTTTCCAGAGTTAAATTATGGTTTACTAAATAAATAACATGTCATTTTGTGCATTCAATTATTTTGTGCATTAAATTACGAACAAAAACCTTTTAAAATCAATATTGCTTACCTCCTATAACATACGGCGTGATAATATGTAGCCTAAAGCCTTCCTTGGTTTACAAAGAACATTTTTGCTGAATTTCAATTCAATCTATCCAGTAGTTTTGGCGTGAAGCCGTACCATACACACAGACAAACAGACAAACAGACAAAAATTCTAAAAAGTCACTTTTTGTCATCAGTTACGTTTTTCTAACAAAAGCCACTTATTTTTTCTCGAAAATTCTCAATGTACAGTTTTTCTTTCGTTACTGTTTTATTATATGTATAGATCTAAATGCCCATTGTAATTGAAATAAACATTTTTTTTTAACCCTTGATCCAAGGGCTGATTTGATGATTTTCACCTTGGTCAGAGGCTAAGCATTTCCATTCATTGTGGCAAGTCATTTGGATACGCTACCAGTCGACAGCGATATGGAGGATTTTTTAGATGCCTTATTGTAGTTTTACATTGCCCACGGGTGCAATATACTAATGTGGCGATATGTCAACACATCGAGATATTTGAGCTATGATGATTGTAAAAGATGCTTAACGAAGCGGAGAGTAATTTATACTCCCCGCCATTTTGATCATTGCTTTGTTTTGTTCTGGGAACCTAAATTAAACGAAGATATTATATAAAACTTTGAAGGCTATATTATATAAAACTTTTCAAACCGAAAACAAGTTTTAATTGTTATAAACATCCCGTCCCGTAAACCGCGATGTTTTAGACCAAAAGTTGTTACTTAATTTGATGTACAGAATGAGATAACTGCTATTGGATGGGTCATTTTACACGCCGTATCTAAGTTAAATATTAATAAATACTTATAATAGGTAGGTAACCTTCCGAAATACTTTGTAAAAAAATATGGTAAAATCCATTGTTGCCACAGGTCACACAGACAGACACGAAACGCGACTGTTTTATATTGTATGGGTTTTTTTTTAGCCTATTTTGTCTCCCAAAGGCTGGGCAAAGGCCTCCCTTTTCTTCTTCCAAACCCCCGCGTCTTTTGCGGTCTCTCGCCATGTTTCTTTTTTTTTATTTTTATATATTTTGTAAATATTATGTATTAAGTATATAAATAATCTTTAAATAACAAATACCCCTTAAATTAAGACTTCGACTTCGACAAAGTTCCAGCAAAATCGGCCGGACGACTTGTATACTATGCGAACTGTGTGTAAACATGTCTTTAAACCATATTTGAATTGAAACTTGTTGTGATTGATGTGAATGCTTTTTGTTTATACATAGGTAGGTATAAGACCCTAATATTTTCCGACTTCAACATAAAAATGCTTATATCTCTAAAACTGGACATTTTCTTCCAAACTGGAGCAGTTGGCTTTATATTTTAGGCAAGAGTTTACAGAAACATTATTCAGGATCCCATAACATTTTTTTTTATTATTGATTTTAATAACATCAATAACAAGAGTGAAAAGACTGTCACATTTTAAAATACACAACTTAGATTTTTTTTCTGATAACTACCTATGTGCCGCCCCCCCCCCCACCCCCCCCGCGCATTACGCGGCCAGGTCGCCGCAGCCTGGCCGCGCAGCTATCAATCCATCTGCTACCACGTAGCGACCACATTTATCAGTTGAATTCACATCGTGCTCCAAAATGGACGCCGAAGAAGGAATTATTGTTGCGCTGATTTTCTTATTACAAAAGCGAACGAAAAAAAGAACAAAGAAAAAATTTGAAACGCTCGAAATGGTGGATCTCATTGGTCGCGGCCAACTGGCCGCGTGCGGGTCGCGATGATCCTACTGGCCACGCGGCCAATACGTGGTCGCTGGCCGCTGGCCGCCTAGAGCGCGCACTTGCATAATTATGTCACGGAAGAATTAGTTGGCCGCGGCGACCTGGCCGCGTAATGCGCGGGGGCACTTATGACTTGGCCGACCCGATTCCAGCTTGACGTCGACTTCTAGAACATCCTGTAGATATACATCCAAATTGGGAACCTCCCCCTTTTTTTGAAGTCGTTTAAAAAAGAGCGACTTTGTTACTAACTGAAAGAATAGTAGTATGCACTTGTACCACACGGGTAACCTACCTAGTTGCACACAGGTGCAACTAGGTAGGTAAACCTACTACCTAAGTGCGAGGGTCCTAAAAGTGCAAGGTCAGATTCCTATCGCTCCGCAACCGCAAGCCAGCCACACTCGTCTCTTCATAAATAAAACATCAGACTGGCGCAGGCGTTTTAGTTGATTATATTGAATCTACGAGTATAGTGGCAGTTAGTTATTTTTAAGTTGACTGATGTGGGTATCTAATACACCTGCTGCGAATATGGACACATCAAGGTGGACTTAAATGGCTGAATTAGTTACAAATATCTAGGTTCCCAGAAATTCGAGTTTTGCGTAGGTGGGTAATAGGTGGCCTGCACCCTAATTGCGTAGCACACGATCAATCGGAATCTGAATCATTTTGAAGCAAATTGCTAATCCACTGCTTCATAAGTTCGAAAAATTTATCTGCTCAGCACGTACCTAAATAACGCAATGAATGTTGTTGAACTATCAAAATGTAACCGATTCTGTTTGATCGTGTGTTACGCAATTAGGGTGCAGGATTGGTGATCAATGCTCGTTCCTTCTGTAGTGGGACAATAAAACGCTGGTATTATAGTGTAATAGACGGCATAGAGTTCCTTAATTTCTCAGTATCGCAAAGGTACAACATCTTCTATTCACATAACCTATCTCCAATGATATAGCATTAAGTAAATCACTAGTTACTCCACTGATAGTAGGAAATTAGTGCACTTTCAGTGTTTCGTTGACCGTACATGATTACATTGTGCACTACAACATGTTATTTCGCGCCCACTGACATGTCATTATTTGATTTAGGTATGTGGCGATGTGGTGAACAGGGAGCCACACGCGTACTGGCGCAGACACAAGTGCTTGGTCTAGCTCCCTGTCTTATTAGGATTATTAACATAAACTAGCCGTAAGAGATTTTTTTTTTAATATTAAAGAAGCGTCGTAAAGAGCTTTGTAAAAATCTGAGATTTCTTGGCCTTTGGTTTTCCCTGAGGTTTGTGTGCCGTAGGTAGGTTGGTACGGTGCATTATTCGATTTAATCGCAGATAAACTGAAATCATAGATGTCGCTACAATTAAAGCGTAAAATGTAGCGTAACCGTAAGCGTAAAATTATCTATCGAGAAAGCAATCCATGTCTTTAAAACCTAGCCCAGTAAATAGAGGATAAACTTTTAATTGCCATAAAAATCATGTAATTTTTTAGCTTGAGTACGTATAGTTTTTATTATATTTGTTGGTATATTGGCGTAGCTAGCTGACATAAGTAGTTTGTTTGTTGCGCCACTTCTTCTTCCCAGCGATAGCACTAGGAAGTGATGAAGGACGAGCGTTTTTGGGGGACTGTCTTTTGTAATTTTGACGTTCGAAAAGTGCTGATTCTCAGCCTAATTTGAATAAATGACTTATGATTTTGATTTGATTTTGTAATATAGGGATTTTAAACGTACATATGGGCACGAAAAAATTTTAGAATAATGCATAGAAAGTTATCTATTTGCAAAAACAAAACGTATTTAAAAGTCACTTCTATCGTTCTATCAAAGTGTTCCATGTTATAGTCTCTCTAGATCTTGAGCATCCGTTTTTTGTTGAAAATGTATCTCTTTCTGACGTATTTGGTACGAAAAGGAAAAATTAAATAAAATGCTAGAAATCGACCATTCTCCAACAGGTTTTTATTGTTGTCTTACTGACAGAATTGCGATTTGATCCAAAATGTATTTTTCACATAAATTAATATAAATCGAAATAAACATGAAGAGGAATACACAGTTGTTTGATTTGTTTTGGGAAGATATATTAGTAACTCAGGTTTTACCGAATCTAACTCTCAGAGATTGTTTTAATTTTCGGTGTGTTTCGAAAACCTGCTTACAAATCATAAATATGTACTTTGCGAAGCTAAAATCGTTGAAATTGATGAACAAGGGATTCTCGCCTCACACTTTTAATGTAAGTGATACGAACGAGTTAATTTGATGCGTGTCTGAACAGTAAAATTTACAAAATAAAATGTTTTTTCAGGTGCTCGCAATTACTTGTAATAGGCTGACTGTGTTGAACTTGAGTCGCTGCACATCTATTACTGATAACGATTTAATACCGATGTTGATAAGAAACCGGAAATTGGTAGTTTTAAACCTGAGTCAGTGTAAAAACTTGTCTGCGAAATGTTTGCAGCCAGTTATTTTATATTGTAATAATTTACAAACATTGAAATTGGCGCGATGTGCGTGGCTGACAACGGGGGCTGTTGAGGCGCTGGCGCTGCACCAGTGCTTGCTGGAGGATGTAGACCTATCATACTGTGTCACAATCTCAGAGAGCTGCATCCTGATATTTGTAAAGAAGTTCCGGAACCTAAAAACTCTAAACCTAGAGGGCAACAAGCAGGTGTCTAACAAGTGCCTGTATGCCTTGGCCAAGTACAGCACATCACTGAAACTTCTGAACCTGAGTGGATGTACAGATATCTCAGACAAAGGTGTCAAGTATGTACAATTTCATACTATTCTTAGAATATGATGCTAAGGTAGCTTTTTAATTTATTTTTAGCTTATGTTGTCTTACTGAAGTACAAACGCCTCTGGCTTGAGCTAGTGTGAGCCAATCCTGTCTGTAGGCATAAGGGAGCTGATATTTTTTTTTTCATAGCATTATTAACCTTGTTTGTGTGCTCACTATGGGTTTCTTACCCATCCCAAAATGACAGTAAAATATAAATGCTACTCTGAGAAGTATTATATTATGAATGTGACCTTGGTTAAAAGTTGGTGCTAAAAGTTGTAGTCTTCTAAAGAGATGCAAATTCTAATGTTTCATGAATGAGTAAAATAAATTGTTGTCTATTTTCAAATAAATTCCATAGATAAAATTCAGTCTCATTTACATGACCATAGTTAATTTTAATTTCTTAAACATTCAGATGGACTATACTAGTCCTATAAGTTGCCATTTTAATTATAAAATCAAGTACATACTTGCACAGTACAACTGTCCTCAGATTTTTCTTTAACATCCTGCTATCTGTTCCAATGTTAAAGGAAAATCATAGATTAGGGCCCTAATTCACGATGACCACTTCATGATTCCTTACTTGGAAATCACGTCAAGTCCTTAGCTAATTTGCTAATTACGTATTATCTATGATACAATCATCAAAACAATGTGAAAAAAAAATTGATGTGGTTTCAACTGTGAAAATACCACGCTTGACAACCAGATGTGGCTTGCATGTGGAAAGATTACGCGGGGAATAATAAATACCATACAGAATTGGGTGGGCCCCACATGTAAAATATGCATCAAAATCAAAATATTTTATTTCACATAAACCTACATGAGCACTTATGAAATGTCAGCGCTAGGTGCACGGTTCCAATTGGTTGTTTTAAAAATAAAAGTTTGAAAAACAATTGGCTTTACAATGTTCAATCAATGATGAAGGGCGGGAGGTTTTGGGGGACGGTCTTTTGTAATTTAGACGTTCGAAAAGTGCTGATTCTAAGCCTAATTTGAATAAATGACTTGATTTTGAATCATCAACTTTTTTCCATTATATTATATGAAATTCATTATATTACAAAAATGATTTAAACATTTCCACTTGATTTCAGGGCCCTAGCAACCCACAGTCAAAAGCTGGAAGGTCTTCTAGTCCGAGGATGCATGAAGGTGACCGAGAACAGTCTGAAGCTGATGCGGAACAGGGTGCACCTGGACCGCAGGCCTGTAGACACCGGGCCTGTACCTATCTATGTACAGGTGTGAAGGGCTGTTACAGGTTTTCTTGTTATCATAAGGACAATCAAGTTCAGTGTTGATTAATGATTATTCTTCAGGGATTTCATACAAACACTCCTGCTGAAAATCATAAATATATTTAGTAAGCTTAAAACATAACTTACAACGGAGAAGAGACAAGTGTTTTTGAAAATTGAAAAGAAATTAAAGCTCATAGACACCAAAAACTAAGAATGTCTATGACTTGTTGTGGAGTTTACATACATAAACTCCTGTAAACTTTCAACAATTTAATTTATTTTTTCTTTATATTTTTCACACATGGATTACTGGGTTTTCTATGCCTAGCTCTAACAAGATCATAAAATGATTGTGGAATTAGTTACAGGAGCAGAAACGGAACAGAATTATTTTGATTTACATTAAAACATGGTACCTAGGTTGAGATCGTCTAAATTAAAAAGGCACACCCCTCCACAAAAAGAGGATTGAGGATTTATATCTACATATCGCACCCCCGGTGCGACACTGTCACTTATGCAAAAATGTATTTTTTCAGGAGAAGCATTTAAAACTTTGACACCTCACCAAAACGGCAATGACACTCACGCCCTCATACGGAAACTATGCGTACTACAAAAGTAACGTTATTGCACCAAGTAAAGGGGTGCTTTAGGATCATTTTTAGATATTTAACTCATTTTTTGCAAAAGTGACAGTGTCGCACCGGGGTGCGATATGTATATCAAAATCTTCAATCCTCTTTTTGTGGAAAGAGTTGCATAGATGATTCAAATAATCACTCTGAATGTTTAAAGTTTCAAACATTTATAGTCATATGCAACAAGTCGTACGCAAATAAAAAAAAATATGGATGAATGAAACTTTGAACGTTAATATCTCTGAAACGTGACGCTTTACGGGGTTTAGTCATATTGTTTTCTGTTTGCATTGATGTCAGCTATCGAAAATAAATATATACAAATTTAGTTTAAAGCGTGGCGGCCATTTTGAAAAAAAATAAAATGGCCGGCAGTAGGTATGCCAAGCTCCATATAAAAATGTTCTATACAAACGTTTGAAATGTGTATGCAACATGCAGTGGAGGGGCGTGCAAGGTTAAATTAGATTATTTTCCTACTATTCATCTCTTATAAATAGAATTGTTATCAGTTATCTACATGTTGCGCTATGTTCAGTGTGTTACTATGTAATAATTGTTTTCCTGTTAAGAACCCCACAGGCCAGTCGTTCAATGGCACCTATTGCAATAAGTTTATAGTTTGCTCAACTTCCTTAAAGTATGATAAGTATCCTGTTAAACTATGAGACCTGATAAAATGCCAAATTAATGTATTACTAACTTTAATCTTAAAACATGGCATCCAACCCGCAATGGGCCCGCGTGGTGGATTATGGCCCACCCAGAAAAGAGGCCTGTGTCCCAGCAGTGGGAAACTATAGGATTATGTTTTGAGCGAAAATTGTATGTCTGAGTAAATTTGAATAATTAGCACAATTATTGGTATCAATGTGATAATTTGATTGCTTGTTTGTTCATAGTATTGTAGTATTAAGGAGAATTTCAAAAACTAATTAATTATTTAAAGTTATATGATGCCTCTCTATGTCTGAAAATGTAGCCTATTTTCTATTTGTTAATATGACAGTGACGCAACATTTGTACAAAATACCGAGCGCATACATAAGGTAGGACATTGCAAAGACTCCTTTGCAATGTACCTCTTATCTCGGTAAGGAAAGGTGTAAATAGAATGAATGCCAAGAGTTTTATCAAAGTCATGGTGATCATTCTAATTTATACTTTATCAGAATGAGATAAGAGTTACTTTGCAATCTAACTCTTATCTCGGAAAGGAAAGGTGTAAATTAGAATAATTGCCGCGAGTTGTATCAAATCCACGGCAATCATTCTAACTTATACTTTATTATAATGTGATAAGAGTTAAATTGCAATGACTTACTAATGATTTTTCGTCATTTATTTTTTTGATCGATAGGGTAGCTCGCTCGACGCTACGCGATAGTGGCACAGCAGCTGTATGTCCACCGAGCGTTTACTGCATCGCTGTCGTACCGATAAAATAAATAAAACGATAGTCGGTTCTCATATTGTTGCAAATATTTATATTTTAATGTTAAATTATCTAAATGTAACTTTGTTGTTATAGATATAAGGTCTAATTTCAAGTTTGCTAATATTTAGGGCTCTCTGAATTCTGAGGTATGAAAATATAACCTAGATAGGTACCGTTTTTCTTTTTTTTTTCGGGGTGAATCCTTCAAAAGGCACGCGACCTCCAGGGAGTGTAGGATTTTTACCTCACTAAAACCACCCCGGTGATCACCATTAGCACATAGGGGTGGTCCCGGTTCCTCTTAAATGACCAAAATAGATTATCTACTTTATTATAATGTGACTCAAATTAACCTACTTAATTAGTGTGCCAGATAACGTGTAATCAATTGAGGGTGTATTGAATAATGATGCAATTAATGTATTATTTAACTTAAACATTCTACTTTATTTGGTACCTAATATGTCATGCTGTGGTCCTACGGACGATAGGTTATAAACCAACTTTGAATTTATATTTTACCAAAATAAGCTTTTATATAAGTGTCATTATAGATAATAGATTTGATACTATGTATTAACTAATGTTTGTTCAAAAAGTATCTGATGAAAGTGTAAACAAAATGTAACCCGGGTCCTATCAGAATACTAAGCGCTGCGACACTTGTTTTTAAATGTCGCAGCATCATGCTGAGATAGGGGTATTTTGGCCTCGTACAGGACTTTCCGTGTTTATTTTCATTTTACATTTGTTTTTTTTTAATGTTTTTAATAGTGTGTAAATGATAAATAATTTTATTCCTGTAAGTAGGTTTGCTCAAACACTTACACGTCAATCGTCGTTTAGTTTAGCTTGTGATGTTCCTGTGCGAGTCTCAATAAATACTTTTTCTTTTTTCTTTCTTTAGGTGGCACTACAAATTGGTTTCCACAGGTATGTTTTCTGATCCATTTGTTTACAATTTCTTTGGATACTTTTGGAACAGACCACAGTAGGTATCGTCGTGGTTGTAAATCTTCTGCAAAAGATAGACAAAGATTTCTGTGATTATTTTGACTATTTTGTAGTATATATTGTGTGCAATATTAGAAGTTTTGAGTTTGATTCTCAAAGTATACAGGGTGGCAGGGACATCGAGACGCAACCTGTTTCAACCAGTTCATGATTCTGAACCTATGTTGAAATGAATTATTTAAAAAAAACTATTCTATTTTGTTCTATGAATTTTGACCGCGTAGGTATTGTACTTTTCTATGAAATATTTTAATTTTATTAGAAAAATATATAACCTAAGAAAAATCATGTGCTGAATTCATGGTTACAATTTGCGCGTCGATGTCTCTCGCCTTGTATGAATAATGTTTGAAAGGGTTAAGTACTTAATTTGCTACAATAGCTACATTACAAACACATAATGTTGCCACACATTTGTTGACTTATTATTGCAACATGTAGGTACACATACATAATAATAACATCTGTATATAATGTTACTATGATAAGTTGTTATGTTATGTAATACCTACTTAAATCATGTAATAAATGTGTTCATCATCGCAAAGATGTAGTTGTAAGTATAGTATTTATTATAATTGAATAGAGCATCATTAGGAGTAGGTAATAGAAGCCGATTTTAATCGATATTTGTTGCAATTTGCAAGAGTAGTAGGTACCTAAACTAAATAAGTAGAATATGTTGTGTGGGGGAGCGTACCTCATTAGGTCTACAGGCGTTAAGATAATGAATCTTTTGTGAATTTTAGTTTTTTATTTGTGTACGTTATTTGTGTACTATTTTATTTTTATTTTATTTATTAAGGGATAATAAACAACTACAACATAATTATGTAATACATAAGGTTAACAAAAGTTTAGGAAGTAATGTTGCAGTCCACTGCATTATCCGCAGATAGGACATATTAAGAGATCAGAGGTTGCCACTAGACGAGCATTACCAAAATTAACAAATATTTTAAACAAATAAATAAGTTACTAAGTATAAGACTAGCTATACCTAGCTACAAAACCAAATCAGATTAGAAACAATGCTATGAAATAGAAATAAACTTTAATATAAACCAGAAGATGATATAGCTAGAAAGGGAGTGACTACCGTTACAACGACTACTATACAGGCTGGCAGGGACATCGACACTCAAACTGAAACCATGGATTCAGTACATGACTTCTGGGCCGCCCTGCGCCGAATGTTTTCGCCAGTTATTAAAAAAAGAATCTACTGTTTCCTTCTAAAGTGCAATACGCGGCACGTATGCATGCCACGTGCCACGCGTATGCATGGAGATTTTTTGGAACGAAGTACCTTATCGCGCGTTGCGAAAGGAGGCTAGACAGAAAAAATTAAGACCAAAAGTTGGAACGACACTTTTTGCTATAGGTAGTTGTAAGCCGTGCGGCGTGCGCGTGTTTCTCTCTCTCTCTATCTTTGAAGTTCGTTCCATCCGGGTGTCCCTTGACACCTCTCAAGTTTTTTGTTTACCCGACGAAAAATTTCAACACTGGTACATAATTATTTTCTGAACCCATGGTCACAGGTTGCTCGTCGATGTCCCTGCCACCCTGTATAGAAGTATGGAAGAAAAAGACATGTTGCGCCGACCACAAATAAATAAGGAATAAATGATGATGAGCGCTTATTTAATTTATAATGGTGTATTGTATGTTTGTTCTAGGGATTCGTACCGATTGAACTATGGTTTAGCTGTAGGGAATCGTCATCAATGTTACGAAGATGTGGATATAGATTTAACTAAATCATAGATTTTTGGGACTTTTTGTTTTTGATCTTGAGACTCAATGCATTTGGAGACATTGGATTTTTTTTAAGTATTTTAGTAAAAATATAATTTAAGACATGTTTAGAGATTTTTTTTTTTTTGTTATAAATTCTTACAAGATAATAATTATACCAGCAGTTGTGGGTGTACTTATGTACACTTCTGCCCTATCCTTCGTGGAATACAGGCGTGTTGTTCTTGTTATGTTATATACCAGTTGGGGATCTATTGTAGCACCAACTTTATTATAGGAACCACCTATTTAAGTGCAAATGAAGATGACGTTTCTAGTTAGTCCAAATGAGTCTCATGAAGGCAGTTTCCAACTAAATATTTATGGGAGTACCTAATTAATATAATTGTATGAGTTATAGGTACCGAAATTCTATTGTTGATTCTCTAAAATCCTGGTTATTATCTAAAATAACTGAGGGGCAATTCTCGTAGGTAATTTTAAAAACGTCTCTGATCTGTCTCAATCTGTCAAAAATACATTTGTTTGTTGCTGAGATGACACTGCAACTAGATTTTAAACGTTTTAAATTATATGAGAATTGGCATTCAGTAGGCCAAGCACGAATATCAAACGGTTTCGAATCGAAAATGTATCGACGCCTCGATTCGAAAACAGTCTGTCGATAGTAGGCAGCACGAAGCACATTCGAAGCACTATCGAACACTCGATTCGAATTCGAAGGTGACGTCATGCTAGTGTAAATAGGGACGCGCCTTGGTGAGCAAAAATGAACGATTGTTGAATGAATCGTGCGTTCGAAAACTAAATCAAGTTGTTAATATTTTTTTCACCTTTGATTAAACGTTTTATTATTATTAAATTTAAATAAAAACTGAATGTTATATAAAGAAGAGATCCAAAGTTAATTAATAGACATTATAAAGTGGCATTATCTTCAGCAATATAACATAGTTCCGGAGATTTTATTTAAAAAAAATTACGGGTACCGAACGCACCCACTTGACATTTTGACATCCGACGCGTGAGGGCGCCAAGCCAAGCAAGGCTAAGTTTGTTTATGTTTTACTACACGTCCACAGCAAAAGTATTTCTGTTTCTTTTCTATAATTAATGAAGTGATTTTAAGTGAATAAATAATTATGAGAACTAGTCAGACGCAATATGAAATGATGGTTGAATTCATGGAAGCGTGAGTAAACAGTTTTAATATGTTTGAGTGGCATAAACTTTAGTGTGAAGTATTTTAAAGTGCAATGCTATGTCTATTCCAGAAATGGAGATTTGTCTAAACCTTCATCTTTGATACCCATAATTTTCTAGTAAATTTGCCGCCAAAAAATATTATATGGTAACGTTCATACAGTGGCGGTCTTTCCATTTTAAATTATTTTGGAGCTATTAATAATTGTTCCAATAACTTAACAGTAATATTAAAACACTTTTATTCACAAAACTAACTCTAAACAAAACATAAACACGGTTAAAATTTTATTTTTACACTTTTCGAAACCTTTCTCACCGACTATTTTCAAGTGAATAATGTTTCGAGCATACTCGTTAGCCAGCCTTCGAGAGTTTACATTACCGTACGTCAAAACAATGCTCGTGCTATCAAAAATCTCACAATTGGTTATGTTTCGAGTTTCGTTTATCATGTCGTTTCGATTTCGATTACGAGAGCGCGCTAAAATCATTCGTGCTGCCATGTTTTGTTTCCTTTTACGCCCGATGGGGGCGCTGTACAATTCTCATACAAATGTTACTCGATTTCGATACGAATAACTTTTCGCAAATATTCGTGCTTGGGCTACTGATTTTGTATATAAATTCGACTGACCTAGCTAATGAATGCTCTTCCAAATTCAAATTGCACTGGATATTTTATATCTGTGGCCGTACAGCGTATACACCACAGATATATCTATATCTGTGGTATACACGATTAAAAACTTTAATTGTAATTGAATTATGTAAATAGAGAATTATATTTATAAACTAAAATAATTTTTGTTTTGTTTAATGATAATGCTTTCACAATTATTGAAAAAGCCGCAATCGCAGTCTGATTGCACTCACACAAGGGCGGGTCGGGCGCATTTCGATTTTTAGCATATAGGTAATTACAGGCCTGCATATTTCCCTAAGTACAAATCCTTCCGTCCTCGCCGCAACGCCGCAGTCCATGTATGCCCCGACCCTTTCTCGAGTCAGCCCGCACCTCTAAGCCGAACCCTCAAAGGGTGCCCGTAGCGTGTACTCGTGTAGTCGCTTAGTTTTTAAGTTTTGCTGGAGGAGACCATTTTTTGCATTTATTGAGGCAAACCAGGTTAAGCAACCGACATGGTTCTAGGTTAACTTGCGAGATGACTTACAGCAAAAAAAGAAAAAATAGCATATTTCCCTTTCCACTTTTATACGGTTCATACCCATCAAAAAAACACTATAGTTTATGGTTGATTTGTCTTTGAATGGACATTTAGATTGCATGAAGTGTGTTAACATTATCAGTATCTTGTAAGTTCATTCGGCAAGACTTGCAAAATGTCGTGAGTACCTCTAAACTTTAGAGGTACTCACGACATTTTGCAAGTCTTGAGGCAGAGACGCTTTAGAGTCTAAAGCGTCTCTGCCATAACATTATGACGATGTCATCACAAAACGAAGGCGTGAGATATACTCGCCGTTTACGTTCATAAACAGTAACTGTCCAGTCCACTGTCTTGAAGACGCGGGATATCACATCCCCAAAACTGTTTACGGAATACATCCATATTTGCTTGTAAATAATAGAAAGATACATAGAAACTCGCATGGACGAACGAAGTTCTGCGGCTTGCGGTATGGGCTGATCGGCAGAAATCGTCACGTAACGAAAAAGTGTTATGCCCCCCATAACACTTTTTCGTTACATGACGATTGACGGCTGATCGGCAGAAATCGTCACGTAACGAAAAAGTGTTATGCCCCCCATAACACTTTTTCGTTACATGACGATTTCTGCCGATCAGCTCATACCGCAAGCCGCAGAACTTCGTTCCAAAATGGATAACATAGAATCCACTTTTTAAGTTTTTCAAATATCTTTAAAACCAGACGTTTTAGGTCAAAACAAAGACATTCAAATAGTCAAAAATAATGCAATTTTTATCACCCGCTTGTATGACTGACTACATGGATGTAACTGGCAAGAAGCCCTCCTCTCTCCCTTTCAAAATTCGTCAAATAAGCGTGTTTTTGGAACGAAGTTCCTTATCGCGCGTTGCGAAAGGGGGCTAGACGGAAAAAATTAAGACCAAACGTTGGAACGACACTTTTTGCTATAGGTACTTAGTTGTAAGCCGTGCGGCGTGCGCGTTTCTCTGTCTGTCTCTCTCTCTCTCTCTTTGAACTTCGTTCCGTCCGGGCGTCTCTTGACACCTCTCGAGTTTTTTTTTGTTTGTGTAAAGGAACTTCAAAAATAAAACTACAGGGTTTTTCACAAAATTATATTTTGTGTGATAACACCTGCTACATGTTTCTTACTGTTATTGTATTTACAATATTTTATATACTACACATTAGTAACAAATAACATTCATAACCTTAGAGGAGCAGATCTTACAAAATAACTTACGGCGAGCGGCGACGAACGAACGACCGACCGACCGTCGACCGCCGCGCGCGGCCGACGCTTACCTAGACGTGCAAGAGGACGAAACTAAACACGACAACTAAAAATACTTAAACTCGTAATTATAGTAACCGTAAGTGTTAATAACATTTGGCAATAAATTACTGGGATAACACGAACATAATCCTTAAGCGAAGCGGTAAAACAAAGTAATCCACGCAAATATAAAACGTTAAAACTACCAGTGTAAAAAGAATATAAAATATAAAAAAAAACCGCCGTCCATTAGGCCTATTTACGTAAGTAACCGCGGATCGTCGCCCAGGCGAGTCCTGCGCTCCTCATTCTTGTTAGCGCACTATCACATTGATCAAATTAAAAACCGTATCTTACAAATACACTAAGATTATCAGCTCTATATGTATACAGCCTTGTTACAATCCAAAGCATTACATTTACAATATGTTACACGGAAGTCAAGCAGACAGACGGGACGTGAGAGGCACTTCAGAACAGATTCAGACAAACTAGGATCCTACGGTCAATTATAATTACACAACGGCGACTGTACACGAGCTACACAACACAAATACATCAAAACGTAAACACCATATACATATAAAATACGAGTTCCGAACGATTCTTTACATCTGAAGTACAATCTGCGATCAGTAAAAACATTGCACTTAGTTCAACATAACCAAAGACTTAATATTACATTGTTTCTTTGGAAATCGAGAATATATTAATTTTTGAATGAAGCACGCGCCATGCGACACTGGAATCCTCGGATATCACAGTTCTCTCACAGGGGCTCGATACCTTAGTCGTCACGATATAAAACAAAGCAGATTACTATCAGAGTACATACATTTATTGCACTATCATTATGCTACATTTCAGTGACGTAGTCGTCATTATTATTATAAACAGATTTAAATACATTTTATCTGCAATTTTGTACTTTTATTCAGCTTACCGGGTACTGCTCTTTATCAACGACAAACAAAACGTGATTTACATACATATTATACAAAAACAATAACAGAGCTGCCACTAGACCGCCGTAACATAACGAGACACTCGTGCGGAGGGTAAGGCAACAGAAGTGGTGTTCATGTTCATCTCGATCAACTTTACTCTATACACAATACAACTAGCACTTAACGTCAGAAAGCAAATGTTTATTTGTACTATGCTATACTTAAATACAACACACTCCAATCGTTTTTGGTCAACTTGACGGGTCATCCTCGCATGCGCGACGCGGAAGGGCTGGCTGGTGCACCTTCGCTACCGCCGCATGGTGGAGTTCAGCGTCTGCATGGCGAGCGGCGGCGGCGGCGCGTTGATGTAGCCGTACGCGTACACGTTGCCCTGCTGCGCGCGCGGATCCGCGCCCCCGTACTGCACGCCGGGCTGCACGTTCATCATCTGCAGGTTGTTGAACTGCTGCTGCGGCGGCACGCGGTACCCGTTGAGGCCGTAGCCGCTGATGATGTGCGTGTTGAGGTTGGGCGACATGCGCGAGCCCGGCGCCATCTGCATGTGCTGCATCGGACTCAAGTTACCTGCAACACCATGTCGTACACATCTTAGTTCAGTATATTCTCTTGCACCAGTACACATAGCATACAAATGATAGTTGTAAAAATGTCATATGCATCCCACAAAGATGATCCCCTATAAAAGAAGATATCTTCATAGGAGACGCATATATTACTGTTGCATGTTCTTAGAAGACGGTAGCTACAGAGCGTACCGACTGTGGAACCATGCCAGAGCATACTGTACTCTACACATATAGTAGATTTAAGTAAAGTTGTAGGACTTATGCCTCAAGATACTATTGCTGCTAGAACCGCTGGAAAAGCTGGGAGAGTTCAGGCTGGTAAACAATCAATACTTTGGGTAGGATTTTTAGGTATGCCGTCCAAGATCGACAATTTCAAAGGTGTATGATAACTACCAACCCACACTGTGACGCGTGGTGGATTACAGCCCACTCCCTCTCGAAGGGAGGAGGTCTTTGCTGTTACATATTATAGGCTGAATATAGATGCCGTAAAAACCATGCTAGATTAACACAACACTCTTAACATGAACACAGGCACGCCTCATATTAATAATATCATAGTAGTACTGACTTGACGTGTTCCGGGTATTCCTAGGCGAGTCGAGCTGGTTATGTGGCGGGTAATACTTGGCGGCGGCGGCGTGGTAGTGTCCGGCCGGCGCGGCGGGAGGCGTGCTCGACTGCTGCCCGTACTGTAGGAAACAACTAGATTCGAAATACTGAAAGACCACAAATATGTGTCATGAAAATGTTGAGGTTGCAAGACAGCATACTTGTGTCTGGATGTGTGATGATAATGTGATTGTTAGTACACGTTTTAGTACAACTCCTTTATTTTCATGACACCTCAACTTCGTCTATATTAGTTTCCAAGTAGTTGGTAAGTTATAGCGATCCAAAATTCTCCACTAATTCATTTTTACGCTAAGCTTTCTTATATTCATGCAATATTATTTTTTTAAATGCCCCATCTCCATGAGGTAGATTTCTCTTTGTGACATTCGCTTTGAAATTGAACTCTTAGACAAAAAAGTCGTGCTCGAAAATGTTTGAGACATAAAAAAAATTCTGTGCTTACTAAGCACCAGGTTGATCCATTTAAGTGAAAAAATAATGCTGATGATACATTTTCATTCGTAGTGTATGCAGCCATTCTATTTTGTAAAAATCTGACAGTGAAAACTTAGGTAAAGTGAGCTGTCATTCCACCATAAATAAACTAAGAATCGACATTATCAGCTCACTTCACCTAAGTTTTACAGTGAAATTTTTCCAGAATACGGTGTGGGACAGCGGCTACCTGGTGCGGCGGGTGGTGCTGCGGCGTGTCGGCCATCTGCTGCAGCTTGGCCAGCGAGCTGGAGGGCGGCCAGGCGCAGGCGTGGTACTGCTGCTGCTGCTGGAAGCTCAGGTAGCCGCCCTGGTAGCCCGCGCCCGCGCCCGCCATGGCGCCGCCGCCCGTCGCTGCGTCCAAAAAACTCGCTACATTTACCATAGCAAGAATTGTGTGTTTTAATTACGACGAAATACAAATTTTATAAAACAACATTACACCTGTATATTTACAAGACTGAAGACACTCGCAATAAAAAGAATTTATTGCTTACCTATATTTAGTTGTAAGATGTAATAGGGGATGAGTTTGAGTCAGATTGCCAATAAGTGGGCACAGTACCGACTAATAGAGAAGCATGGAAGAAAAAGACGACTTACGCCGACCCCAAATAAATTAGAATAGGGGCAGGAGAATGATGAGTACCAAAATAATTTGAGAATTATTTTATAAAGACTGATGGAACACAGTCAAATCACATTTTATTGCTGGTCATTATTAGTGCCCAAGACGGTCATAATTAAGGTAATCGAGCGAATAATCGATGCTTCGGTAACAGCTACAAGTTTTAACATGACATTTTATGTAATTCTGTAAGTTTATACACAGTAACGTTCATGCACATGCCATCTCTAGACCAGAGAGGCAATTCTCGTAATATTAAGAACGTTCACAGTCTGATGTCAGTGTCAATCTGTCAAAAAATAACTTCTAATTTCTCTACATTTTGACAAGTTTTTGACATTTGTTTGTCGCCGAGATGAGACTGCGACTAGATTTAGAACGTTTTAAATTACGAGAATTGACCTACTGAAGAGCAGTGGGAGCGAAGCAGGCAGCTATGGCGTTGTTGGCGCTATGACAGCGGGAGTACTGACCGTGCGGCTGGTGCGCGGGCGGCGTGGCGCGCGCGCGCGCGGCGGGCGGCGTGTTGGCGGCGCGCAGGGCCTGCTTGCTGCCCTCGCCGCTGTTGTTGTTGCTGTTGGCGCTATGACAGCGGGAGTACTGACCGTGCGGCTGGTGCGCGGGCGGCGTGGCGCGCGCGCGCGCGGCGGGCGGCGTGTTGGCGGCGCGCAGGGCCTGCTTGCTGCCCTCGCCGCTGTTGTTGTTGCTGTTGGCGCTATGACAGCGGGAGTACTGACCGTGCGGCTGGTGCGCGGGCGGCGTGGCGCGCGCGCGCGCGGCGGGCGGCGTGTTGGCGGCGCGCAGGGCCTGCTTGCTGCCCTCGCCGCTGTTGTTGTTGCTGTTGGCGCTATGACAGCGGGAGTACTGACCGTGCGGCTGGTGCGCGGGCGGCGTGGCGCGCGCGCGCGCGGCGGGCGGCGTGTTGGCGGCGCGCAGGGCCTGCTTGCTGCCCTCGCCGCTGTTGTTGTTGCTGTTGGCGCTATGACAGCGGGAGTACTGACCGTGCGGCTGGTGCGCGGGCGGCGTGGCGCGCGCGCGCGCGGCGGGCGGCGTGTTGGCGGCGCGCAGGGCCTGCTTGCTGCCCTCGCCGCTGTTGTTGTTGCTGTTGGCGCTATGACAGCGGGAGTACTGACCGTGCGGCTGGTGCGCGGGCGGCGTGGCGCGCGCGCGCGCGGCGGGCGGCGTGTTGGCGGCGCGCAGGGCCTGCTTGCTGCCCTCGCCGCTGTTGTTGTTGCTGTTGGCGCTATGACAGCGGGAGTACTGACCGTGCGGCTGGTGCGCGGGCGGCGTGGCGCGCGCGCGCGCGGCGGGCGGCGTGTTGGCGGCGCGCAGGGCCTGCTTGCTGCCCTCGCCGCTGTTGTTGTTGCTGTTGGCGCTGCTGTTCCTGGAAATATACTGTGCTATACTAAACAGAATTATGCTCCTACTCTACCTCTAAAATCTGCTGATCGATACGATCTCTCGTTTCATTTGGCTATGATCAAGAAAATCTGTCAGTTTTTTAAACACAGCTCCATAAATTATTCAGTCTTATTTAAAACGATAATACCTACTTACTGATTATTTATTTATTGATTAATACATAGTTTACGGTGGTTTTACAAACCTACTTGCAGAATATAATTCATTGATCAGTGAGTGTCCTTCGACCAATTAAAGCTGTTGGTATATGGCCGCCTTTGTGGCGACAAAGTGATAAGTTTGTTCTTACCTATTCCTATTATTAATCTTCTGCTGCTTAGGCGGCTGGTTGGGCTGGCTCATGATGGACGGGATGTGGATGGAGGAGTACTGCGGACTGGGCGCCGGGTGCATGTGCATCATGGAGCACGGCGACGCCAGGTCGGAGCCGATGCTGGTGGGCGACTCCAGGCCCAGCTGGCTCACGTCCAGCTCGCACGCCGGGTACTGCACCGAGTGCACCGAGTTGCTGGTGGAGTCCGGCGTGTACACGCCCATCGACTGCAGCGCCGGACTCACCGCCTCACACAACTCCTCCTTACTGGTATCCTTAGGAGACTCCTCTTTCTTATGCTGCCGAGACTTCTTCTCGATCTCCTTCTCCTGCGCACAAGGCCCGTTCTGATTGAACGGCGTCTTACAACTAGGAGATGACAACACCTGTGAACTCTGCTGCCGGTACTCCGCACAACTCGTCACCACTTCCTGCTGTTTGTTCACTTGTCGCTGCATCATTTGCTTCATCTGTTCAGCCGTGTTCTGAGACTGCGACTTCTTCGGTTCACACTGAGTCTGACAAGCAGTCGTGGTTTTCGACTGTTTTGAAGGCTTACATTCGTTCTTTTGTGAACACTCTGCTTTGGACGTCGGGGTTTTAGTCTCCTTGAAATGCGGCAACCCCGTCGTTGCGTATAAACTACTGCTCAAGCCGTAAGCAATGTTGTGGAACTCTTTCTGGTCATATTTGGGAAGTAATTTCTGAGGAGACTTTTGGACTTGGTCTAAATGAGGAAGATTGAACCCCTGATGTTTGTCCAAGTAGTTCTTATCACTAACTATATTTTTCATATCTAAAAATCTATTATGTTCCCACGAGCCCTGTATCCGTGTGGGGTCCCAAGGCGGCCACTGATACTGGCCGTGTGTCGTGTGGTAGTTAGGAATTTGGTTCATAGCGTAATCCGCTTTAGGCACTAATTCATTATCATACTTGAATTTGGGCAGCATTTTGTTCAAATCGTTTTGATCAGCTTTCAAGTTCAGCTGAGCCGTGCAGCTCTTGTCATGTTTGACTGACTGGTTTTTTGAGTCACATTTGGAAGTGTTGGACTTCTCTTTCTTAAAAAAATCTTGCTTTTTGGGTGCCTCATTAGTTTTAGTTTCCACCTTACTTGTGACGGGCACGGAGTTGATCACGTTTATAGGGACCGACGTCTCAGGTTTCCTAGCATTCGTGTTCTGTTCCGGAAAAAACATCTTAGGTTCAGGTGTACTCCTGGGAGTGTCATTCTTAGTTTTCTTGTCTGTTTTCTCCAGCTTGCTATGAGCCGAGTTCACTCGCACGTCGCGCAGCTTACTCTTCTCTCTCGGTTTCAAGTTAGGATCGTTTTTACAATCTTGAGAATTAGTTTGGACTATGCTCATAGATCCTGTCAAGTTTTGCATAGCGCTATTGGCGAAACTAGCTTCTAAATCTGTTCTTTCCAAACCCATGCTAACGGCCGCGTTAGCGCTTTGACATCGGGGTAAAAAATTAATGTCAGTCACATTGGGTACCTTGGGTATGACTGGGTTTATCACTGGGGACGATATCGGATGCGGCACTTCTAACTTAGTTGTGGTCTTACTAATGACTGGAGTGGAGTCGAGACTGTTGTTTATTACGCGGTTCTGTTCACTGGTCTTCAAGAGTATTTTGTCAGTTTGTACCGCCTGCGACTCTTTGCTAACATTCGCTCTGTGATTCAGGTAGGAATGCTGAGCCGTGTTGATCTGCTGTATCGTCATGGAGTTACTCACGGGATTTTGAAAGTTTTGCATCGACGACTGCTCGATAACATTTCTGGTTACAATGATCTCATCTTTCCTGGAGTGCATCATGTCGTTACGAAATGGCATCTCGCTTTCTCTGCTCACAATTGGATTTTGTAATTTATTTCTATCAATTTCAGTAAAACTATCTATTTTGACGGGGTCCGGCTTCTTCATACATGATATATCTTTCTGTGCATTATCTAAATTTTTAATTATTTCTATTTTATTTGGTGACGACTTTTTCTCAGCAATTTTAGTTTCGTCCATATTCTGATGTTGAATAACAGTTTCTTTCCTCATCTCGCATTGCTTTTGTTCGCAAATTATATCGGTGTTCATACTCTCTGGTGATCTTCTAGGTTTAGGAGACTCGTTAATCACCGACGTGTCGGTTTTCTTTGGTGATACGCCCGTGTGCGGGGAATTTGCGGTGTCAGACTCACCTTCAACGACTATCATCTCAATTTGATGTATTTTTGGTACAATGAGATCCACTGCAGGCTTGCTGGTGTTCACTTCCTCCTGCACTCGCGCGCTAGGGTCGAGCACGATATGTGCGTTCTCGGTGGATACTACCGGTATTACTTTAGACGGACTGTCTTTTTCTTCAACCTCTTTGGGTTTATTCTCATTGTTTTGTGGAACAGGAGCCACCGAGTTAGGTTTTGGTGACGGCAGAGGACAGCTCTGACTGTTATTATCATCAGATTCAGATATGATAATAGTTTCCTTATCTTCCACTGCTGGTTTAGGAGGAGATTTCATTTCGCCGTTTCTAGGCTCAGCCAATTTGTTGTCCTCAGTCTGATCACTCTTTGTGTTGTTCTGTTCCTCAGCTTCAGCTGGTGATGCTTCCGTTCTACTGTCAGTGGGAGTGTCATCAGGCTTATCACTCGCCTCGTTAATAACTTGGTCTTTTTCCGCGACAGATTTTGGGGAGTCCATGTGTATGCTGTCTAGTTCCATATCACTTGTATGGTGGTCTGTGCTGTTCTCCTCAACATGTCGCGGTGTCGCTGGCTTGCTTGTGGTAATCTTCGTTTCTTCACCTTCCTCAACATCCATCTCATCGTCAGCTTCACCTGAAGAGTCTTCAGAACTGGCTTCAGAATTCTTGCTTTTCTCTTGGGCTTTCTCGTCAAGTTTATCCTTAGGAGATTTGTTGCTTTCCTCAACGGGCGCAGTACTGCTGGGCTCCATTGAGTCGTCAGTTTTATAGTCATTGACTTGTTCCTTAGATTCGTCAAGTTTGGCTTTTTTAGCTGCCGGTGACGCGGCCGTCGCTGGAGTCTTAGTGACCTTCTGTCGCTTCTTCTGGCGTCCTTTCCACGCCATTTTTCTTTTAGTCTTAGGTTTGATAGGTATTGCAGCTGGTGTGATGGCATCCATGTCCATACTCTCTTGACTTTCCTGACTGTCGGAGGCGTACGGCGCTTCTTTGACGCTTTGTCTTCTATTTCTCGGTGTCGGTGTTGGCTCCTCTGCGACTTCGTTCTGTATGACTCTGGACGATCTTCTCGTGACGCTTTTACTTCTCTGTCTCCGAGGCGTTTCATCCTCTTTAGGTTTCTCTTCTTCCACATTCGTTTCGGAAATCTTTCTGCTAACTTCTCGTTTTCTTTTGCGATTGCCCTCAGCGAGGGTCGGAGTGGTTTGGTAGGTAGTTTCACTGTACTTGAGAGGTCTCGTCCGTCTCCTGCCAGATGATGTGACTTCCACTGGAGGTTCAGGAGTCTCAGCATCTGTTTTAGCTTTCACGGCAGGTTCTTCTTTGGGTGCGGGCGCTTCTGATTCTGTTGCGGTGTCCTCGCTCTCAGTCTTACATCCTGCTTCATCGTTCTCAGTTTCCTGGTCGCCCGAAGCTTCCTCAGGCGACCTGAACGGATTCACAGTGGGCGCTAGGAGAGGGGTCCACCTTAGACATTCAGGATCGATCTCCAGCCGAGGTTTACTTTTGACTTTGTTCATGTGATTATCAACTCTGATCCAGTCTATGCACAGTCCAAGTTTGGTCGTATCATCATTGGGGATGTACCTGACGTAGCCGAGCAACTGAAACGTTACCGCGATGTCGTTCATATGCATCCCCGTCGTGTGAGCGATGTCTTCGAATGTGAACGGTTTATCTTTGTGGTCATACAAGTATTCGAGAATGACAGACTTCCAATATGCGTGGTAGGAAACTCTGCCCAGGTCTGACAAAGGTTTTTCCGGTGTCCCAGGTTGTCCTTCTTCTTTCGAGAGTAAATAACCTGGGAAGAAAGATAAATATATTAAAACGCAATTTTAATACAAACAGTTGAAATTAAATGAATCTCATAAGAGATGTAATAAAGATTCCACCACTCACTAAAATGGATGAGAAACCTCCCGTAGCCCTGCCTCTGGTACTGCGGCATCGTCATGATACAGGAAACATTATATTTCTGCTGACAATGTTTTTCTTTGGAGAAGTAGCCGACTAGGTGGCATCCTTTGCTGTCATTTTTGGTGAGCACGTAGAATAGGAAGGGCTCGACATCGTAGTACAGGGTCTTGTGGTCGAGGAAGAGTTTGGCGAGGAGGCAGAGGTTCTGGCAGTAGATCTTATTGGCGTTGCCGTCGACCTCGAACACGGAGATGTCTCCGCAGCGGTAGATCTCCGTGGCGGGCGGGTGTCGCCATAGGCACTTGTCCAGGTGCCGGAACAGCACAGCGCGACTCTTCGCGTACTTCAAGCAGAACTCGCACAGGAAAAGCTTGGGTAGCCTGCAATGGAGAATTAGGTCCGGGTCAGTTAAAGATGTGTACAATAACTTGACAAATTAATGTCCATAGTGAGTTTCCATCCCATTCCACCAAGTGTCTATTGTACAGATTATAAATACATACATACAAAACCTTAAAGACAAGAACCAAAGACTATTGGACTTCCTTACATATAAACTAACAAATATGTGAGATTATGTTAGGGGCTCGAATGTTATGCTGATCTGGATACACCTATTTTGGCAGTTACCTGTAAACTATTAATATTTTGCTCCATCCTTTTTTTTTCTATTATACAACGTGCCAAGCCGAAAACGGGCAATAGGCCAAGTCGTGACAGTTATTAGAAAAATATAAAAAAAATCTTGGTCATACACTTTTCAAATTTTATGAATTCAAAAATAAATCTCAAAAATTGACACCCTGTGATGATCTTTCAAGTCCTGTGACTACAAATATTAACTTTTCGTCAGTTTTTTTTCTGTGACGTAACCATGAATAACCCTTCTGTAAATTACAGTTAAAAGTTAAAACACAACTTAATGTTAGATTTTTGCCCAACATTGAATTCAAAATAATTACATCACCCAACATTAACCACGTGTAGTGTAAAAAAATGTACTACACTATTTTGGCAAGTAACTTTAAAAGATGGCGCGTTTAGTCTGGATTCCAAAATGGTATGCCACTTACTAATTGCTACTTCTTAATTGAGGAAAAAAAGTTATTTGTTAGTTTTAGGTGCGTTTGAAATAAATGGGGTAGCAGACTTTGTAACGTCTTTTTTATTCACTATAAGTTATGGGGAAGACACTTGTTTCACGTGTTCTTTATAAGATTCAGCACTTGCACTACAGTTTGAGTTCACTTACACTGCACTAAACTAACTCAAAAGGTTTTACCCTTTTTAGTCTTCGCACTAATTCAGTGTTGTCAAGGAGTTGAATCGCCTCGACATTCACGTGATGATGAAGTCTGTGTTCATGAGCTTCTGCATATTTTTGTATAGCTATGTTTACGACATCCATCTTGAGGTCTCGGTGAATTTCTAATGTACCAGGGCGCGTTTACTATATCCCTGAGTACTTTATTTTGAATTTATTGTATAATTTGACGATTGCTTTGGCTAGTGCAACCCCACAGCTGAATACCGTAGTCCATACAGGTTTTAAGACTTGTTTATATAATAACATTTTATTAGGTACTAGCTTTTGCCCGCGACTTCGTTCGCGTGGAATAGTGACTTCCGGCAGATTTTTGGTTTTGGTCATGCCAAGATACTTAGCAGTATTCGCGTATGGTATTTGTTGATTATTCATGATTACCGGGAAGTATTGTGACTTTTTATTGGTGAAGTCAATGTGGATAGACTTGCTTTCATTGAGTTTGATACGCCATGTGGCAGTCCACTCATAGACACGATTTATGGACTCTTGAACCTTTTCTACGGCTTCCTCGTGACTATTTCCAACAGCCATGATAGCTGTGTCATCAGCAAAGGTTGCAATGAAATTATTTTCTAGCTCAGGAATATCACAGGTGTATAGAAGATACAGGACCGGACCTAGGACACTACCTTGTGGTACTCCAGCTTTTATCTGCTTAAGGTCTGAATAGACATTTCTTTGTCTTATTCTAAACAATCTATTCGATATATAGGACTCTATGATATCTGAAAATTATTGAGGCAGGATTGTTCTTAGTTTATAAATAAGGCCATCATGCCATACTTTATCAAACGCCTGTGCAACATCAAGGAAAACCGTGGAGCACACCTTCTTGTCCTCTAGTGTTCTCTCAATAATTTTTGTAGTTCTGTGTACTTGGTCGAGCATAGAATGTTGTTGTCTAAATCCGAACTGGTAATCAGGGATTAGATTTTCAGATTCAATAAGAGGCTTCAATCTCTTTAGAAATAATTTCTCAAATAGTTTTGACAACACAGGTAACAGTGAGATAGGCCTGTAAGATGTTGTTACATTAGGAGGCTTCCCAGGCTTGGCTATCATGATGACTTCAGCTACTTTCCAGTCATGTCAGGAACGTGTTTTAACCGAAATGCAGCATTAATGATCGTGGTAAGCTTAACTAGAGCTTTATGTGGGAGATTTTGTAAAACTTCTCCTGTAATCAAGTCGTAACCAGAGGATTTTCTCTGAATGAAATTACACTTAATTTCTCTAGATACTTCTTCTGGGGTAACCAACTTAATATATAAACTATTTTGTACACCCAGCGTTATCTCCACATTGTGAGTCTGGACTTCATTTGGTTGGAATGTTTGTTCTAAATGGTCAGCGAAAAGTATATGACCAAGATTATTTTTTATATTTTTCTAATAACTGTCACGACTTGGCCTATTGCCCGTTTTCGGCTTGACGTTGATTTCTGGAACACGTTGTATAATACTAGAAATTGAACTCCAACAGATGATAGACAAAATGAAACAATGAATGAAGCACACATAATAACGCTGAAGCTGCAGTTACCTCGCATATTCCTGCGGGAAGGGACTGGAGTACCAGGTGTCGATCTCCCACTGGCCAAACTCGATGGCGGAGGGGCAGCGAGGCGGCGCGGGCGGCGCGGCAGGCGGCGCGGGCGCGGCCGGAGCGGGCGCGGCCGGCGCGGGCGCGGGCGCGGGTGCGGGCGGCGCGTGCGCGGCTGCGGGCGGCGCTGCGGGCGGCGCGTCGTGCGCAGGCGCGGGCTGCGCAGGCCCCGCGGCGCCGCCCGGGCTGCCGCCGGCCGCAGTGACGGCTGCGTTGAACAGCTCGGCATCGCTCTCCGTCACGCCCGCCGGCAGACGTTTGCCCTCTGCAATTTTATCCAGATTTCTACTGCCTGCACTTCATGGGATGTTCGCGTCGCAAGACTTCAAAGAAAATCTCAATATTTAATGTTTTTTTCAACTTTGCGATTTATCAAGTTTTTACACAAAATTTCAATAATTATAATATTAGGATCTTCGTGAAACTATTCAATGCGATTAGAATGAAAGCTAAAAGAAAATACCTGGTGATTGAGTCACAAAATAAAGACAATAAAAAATGAAAAAAAAATAAAAAAAAGTATACGGCAAGTAAAACATAATAAAGCAAGTATTTCCCGAACAGCCGCACTTGCGTGCGAGTGCTCGAGGTTCCGTCCTTCACGCCTGCAGAGGCGCAAGCGAAAGTGCATGTGTGGATACTGCCGAAACCGAGTAACAAATGTTTTGTCATCGGCGCTCGGTGTCCGAATGAGAAGCTAACAAAGAGCGCGCGGCTCACTCACCCGTCCCGAACAGAGATTCGAGAGAGAAACGAAACGACTTGCGAGCGGAGCGCCGGCCAGCAATCAGAGCGAGCGAGACGGTCAGATCCACCAGACACTTTCACCGCACCTCAAACCGATCTTACCCGTCTGATTGATGGCCGGGCTCGTGGCCGGGCCCGCCAGCGCGAGCCCGCGGGACAGTTTGTGCGCGTCGCCCGCGGCCGACCTCTGCGCGGCCGCCGACCTAACCAGCGCCGACGCCGACAGACGACACCCCGCCCTACTGCGCGCGCGCGGCTCGTCCGAGCGGCGCGGCTCGTGCGAGCGGAGCGGCTCGAGCGAGCGGTGCGGCTCGAGCGAGCGGAGCGGCTCGAGCGCGCGGTGCGGCGACGCCGAGCGCGCGCGCAGCGCCGCCTGGTACCTGCGGAACGTGCTGCGCGTCTCCTTCAGCACGGCGCGCTCCGCCTCGCGCGCCTCGGAGCGCTCGGAGCGCTCGGCCCGCTCGGACCGCTCGCAGCGCTCGGCCTTCTCGGAGCGCTCGACCCGCGCCGGCCGCGCGCGCGACACCGACCGTGACGCCGTGCGCACTGAGTAGAACTCCGACAGGCCGTCAAACAACGTCGTCAGCAGCCTCTCCCCGCAGCGACTGCGGCGCCGTGCGATGTGATGCCTCTCTGGTTCGGGCCGCGACAGCTCGGGCTCTAGCCTTTTTTGTACCGGGTTGGCATCGACTCTTCTCGGTTTGGGCTCGCATTGTAATCTACTCAGTTTGGGCTCGCATTCTAATCGGCTCGGTTTTGGCTCGCATTGTAGTCTACTCAGTTTAGGCTCGCATTGTAATCGGCTCAGTTTGGGCTCGCATTGTAATCGGCTCAGTTTGGGTTCGCATTCTAATCGGCTCAGTTTGGGTTCGCATTCTAATCGACTCAGTTTGGGCTCGCATTCTAATCGACTCAGTTTGGGCTCGCATTCTAATCGACTGAGTTTGGGCTCGCATTCTAATCTACTCAGTTTAGGCTCGATTTCCAGTCTTTTGAAGTTTTGAGACTCGGCGTCGAGCCTCTTTTGTTTCCGCGGTTCGATCTCAATTCGTCTATGTTCGTGTGGCTCTATTTCGAGTCTTCTAAGTTTCTGAGCTTCAATCTCCAGTCGCTTATGATTTTGTGGCTCGACCTCCAATTGTTTCTGTTTTTGCGCTTCGGCTGCGAAGCCCCACACGCCGCCAGGCGCGCAGTCCGCGGCGAGACGTTCGAACACCGTGGACACGTACGCGGGCGCGGGCTCCGAGCTGTCGCTGGACGACGCGGCCGACTCCTCGCCCGACGCGCCGGACTCGGGCGACGGCGGCGACGCCAGGGACGCGGGCGACGGCGTGGAGCGTGCGGAGGAAGGAGCCTCGCTGGGCGCGCGGAGCCCGGGCGGGGCCGCGCGGGGCCCGGGCGGGGCCGCGCCGGCCGCGGGCTCGCTGGGGCGGCGCTCGAGGCGCAGCTCGAGGCGCTGCACGCGCGTGACGCGCACGCCGCCCCAGCCCTCCCACGAGCCGGACGACGAGCGACGCCGGCGTCGCTTCACTAGATTGAACGCGGAGAATCTGAAAAACTTTTGCTTCTCTCTCGACATTCTCTGTTCGGTGAGGGTGTGGGGCGCGCGCGGGGGCCGCGGGGGCCGCGGCGGGGCGTTACCGTCGGAGGGCTCGTCGTCGGACTCCACCGGGCGCGCCGGCGTGCGCGGCTTGCGGCTGCGCGGCACGGACGACCTGCGACAGAACACGTCGGTTAGTATGAGTGGACACACTCCGGCACACAGAGCACGTGCGAGCGCCGCTCACCGCTTGGCGCCGTCGGGGCGGCACGTGCCGCAGCGGTAGGGCGGCGGCGCGCAGGCGGGGTGCGCCAGACGCGCGCAGCCCGCGCAGCGCGCCGCCCAGCCCTCGCCGCGCGCGCCGCACTCCTCGCACCACGCGCACGCGCCGCACGACCAGCGCGAATACTGCACACACAACAACAATCGTGAAATGTAACCCCTGCTTATCACTCAACCTGCTACACAAAAAAACTAGCTAAATTCTGATTTTTAATTTACCAAACTAAAATGACAGCTGCGATCGACCTTTTTTTGTCAACATGATCGCATCAACATGATCGCAGCTGTCATTTTCGTTTGCATAATCATAATTAGCCTAAAATGTTCCCACTGCTGGGACACAAGCCTCGTACGTCTTGCAAGGCAACGCATAGTGACACATGTTTATTTTTATTTTATACCATCATTTACCACTACATTACACCTATGTGTACAAATAAATAAATTTGAATTCTCAGAGAGGAGTGGGCCGTAATCCACCAAGAGGCCCAGTGCGGGTTGGTAGATGTCACATATCTTGAATTTTCATCACGGGACACTGCTCACTAAACAAACACTTCCACACTATAGACATAACGGACAGCCCCCTGTGCAGAGCTTGCATGGAGGCTGATGAAACCGTCGCGCATGTGCTTTTTGACTGCACAGGCGTCACCCAGATTAGGTTGGAAACCCTCAGGACACCCAGATCTTACACAGATGTTCTTAACAGACCAGGAGACTTAATAAGCTTCTGGAGGGAGGTGGGCTGGTTGGAATAACCACCGACGGCCGCCATGGCCCACGCACAAAGGACTAAGTGCGGAAACCAAACCCGTAACATAGAACAACATAGAACATCTAGAATTTTTGATTCTAGGACATGTCGGTTTCCTCACGTTTTCCTTCACAGCTTTGAGAGCATTCGTGATGAAATATTTTACACAGAGTAAAGCGCCTGTCTAGGTTCGAACCCACGACCTACAACTCGTAAGTCGGAGCCCTTACCACTGGGCCACAACCACTCTCGTATCATCTTACTGACAGGTTTACATTTTTTTTTCACTTTTTTATCATTCTTCAGACTATAGGAAGGACGTCAGCATCATCAGTGGCCTGGAGAGTTTGTATCCCATTTTCCTGAAGCTTTGTCTGTAGTAAGGAAATGAGCCAACTTTTGTTGGTAGGATTAGACAAAAAATCTTCTTATTTCACTGGTATTGATGTGTGCAAAGACAAATTGATATCAACCGACCTCCTCAGTTTGTATCGTCGCCTCTGTTCTTGTGACTTCGTACAGTTAGCTAAGTTTGTGTACCCATCAAATACCACAGTAGAACTCATTCTAGGATAGTGGCGGTTGATGTAGGTGATATATCCATCACGAATCGTGGCGTCACAGGCATCTTTTTTCCAAATTACTCTGTGCAGTAGGAGTCCCCCGTCCACTACTAGGTTCACTTGAGACAGTTCAACAGCCTTGATAGTAGGCTCGAACATGCTGTACAGGACAGATTTGGTGGTCTCCCTCATCCCACTTTACTTAAACAGTGCCAAGGGAAATGGGGCCCACTCGTACTCCTAAGAATTCCATAAAATCGTCCTCTGATCGTTTGTTTTATACACATTCGCTGAAATAGAAGTATTGGGTCAACTACAACCATTCATCTCAACGGCTGAACGGATTTGGATGAAATTTGGTAGGTAGATAGATTAGGACCTGGATTAACATATAGGCTACTGTTTATCTTGAAATAACGCCAACGAAGTAGCAGGCAACAGTTTGATAAAAGTCCTTTTTATAGAAAATTTACACTTTTCCGGAACATGTAGTTGGAAAATGGGTATAGGAATTCGAAAAAGTGTATAGAATTAAAGTTGTAGAAAATATTATGAGCTTTCATTACATGGAAGATAATTTTTCTATACGACGTACAGACGCCAGCACATCAAGCTACTACAATCTGTCAGATTTCTTTAATAGATTTTCGACTTTATTGCTAAAGCATTAGGTTCAATGTTGATTGGGAAAATCTGACAGTTTCGGGTAGGTTGACCTGCTGGCGTCCGTACCATTTTAAAGATACTAAGTGGGAACTTTTATTCCCAACTCCAGCTCCCTGAACCACTTTCTGAAGAAATCGCTTAGGTCTACAACCCGACGCATCGCATTGGGTGCCCGCGCTATTACTTCATTTTCGCGTAGCGTTCTTTCTGACTTTTTTCTTTTTGCTCGGCTCCTAAGGGATCTATCGTGATGTTAAATGCTTATAGCCTTCCTCAAGAATTTGGCTATCAAATGCAAAACGTTTTTTTTTTAATGTGACCAGCCGATCGATTCTGTAGTAATCTCACCGTGAAAAGTTAGATGAAGTGAGCTTAGAGTGAGCTGTCAATAGTGTCAATCCCTAGCATTAGTTGGAATGACAGTTCACTCCACGCTCACTTCACCTAAGTTTTCACCGTGAGATGGTTACAGAATCGCACTGCAGTAGTTCCAGAAATTTACGCGTTCAGACAACAACAAAAAAACACAATAAGAAAAAAAACTTTACAGCTCTATTATTAGCACAGATTTCTTACCAAATGCTGCCTATAAAGTACATTACCTTGATTACAGGTAGAGTAATCGGCTCTATTAGGTTGACGCACGTAGGATGTGCGAAGGTCTTGCACTGCTGGCAGCTGATGAGAAACTCTTGAGCCCCCAGCCCATTTTTCTCAGTGCCCAGGCACTCGGAACACGCAACCGCTCTGCCTGGACTTAGTTTCTGTAACCAAACATTTTTGTTTTAACTTTGAAGCTGAAAGATAAAAAGAGAATCAACTCTTTAATTTATGATGTACAGACGCCAGCAGGTCAAGCTACCCGAAACTGTCAAATTTTCCCAATCAACCTTGAACCTTAATGCTTTAGCGATAAAATTGAAAATCAATTGAAGAAATCTGACAGATTGTAGTAGCTTGATGTGCTGGCGTCTGTACATAATGAAGAATATTCCATTCTATTTCCTTTCTTTTTTTTTTGGGTGGGATATCATCAAATGACGTCTCCCGCTCTGGGCTGATCGGAAGGGCGTGTCAGACTTTTACTGACTAAAACCCACCCGTGTTCCTTCAGTTGCCTGTGCCAGGGGCCACGGTATCTCTTTCGAAAAGTCCGCGGCCCTGGCAGGCATCGGCCCTAACGGACTCCGTCAATTTGTGCTGACATCTCCTTGAAGCGCGCGTGGAACAAAACGCGCCGTTGACCCGGGCCTGGTCCTTACCGGGCGGCGAGCTGCCCATTGCTCGCCGCCCGCAAGCCCGTGCCTACCTACGGTGGCCGGGAGTCGGCTGTTGACTCCCGTCCAGGGGGTCTACTAGGCGACTAGGGGCGTGAGGGCGCAGAGTTTGCCTCTCCCTCACGCGCTCCGCCTCGTCCTTCGCGAGCATTACTGCTTCGCAGGAGGTGACGGCCTCCCTGCACTCTCGCTCCGTACTATGGCCTGGACCTGGGCCTGGGCCGGACGCGAGAGATCGCCGCCGCCAATCGCGGCGGTGCTCTGCCCAAGCCGGGCAGACCTCCACCGTATGCTCCACCGTGTCCTCCGGGCGATCTACACAGTGGTGACACCCTGGCGTTTCCTCCCGCTTTCTATCTATTGTATTTCCTTGAAGTTAGATTAGTAATCAACTCTATACACTGAAGTTTTTTACTTTTTTAATGTATCAAGTTACCAAGCAAATTTTTTGTATTTTTTTTTTAATTTATTTGTTACAAGGGATTTTTTTTATATTAAATCTGAAAAAATATGTTATGTATTACTCTTTTTATTTTAAATTGACATTATTTTCAGTTTTCATTCAAGATCCTAACAGGAATTTATTTACAGCTTAGGCACATGGGCACATACATTGAATACCCTTCTAGTTGGAATATAAATTCAAATTCAGCATTACAGCTCATGAATTGTGATTGATTCCACACCCTGTGTTGTATGTTAATAATTTGTAAAGTCAACTAATAAATGTACCAATAATGTTATATTATATTCCTTATGTTTTAAAAGCCTGCAGAATAAATACAAAATTTAAACTTACTTTGTATTTTTTGTTTTCTTAAGAAATTAAACAGTATAAAATTGTGTAATACTATTTTTGCTAGAGTATTAATTTGATCTAAACTGGCCTATTAGCTAAGTTATAAAAATATCACCCTCTTTATGTTTCCTAATAATAGAATTACAAAGGTCAGAGGTAGTTCTCTATTATCATAACTATGGTTTTAGGCTTATAATTGGACCCTGTTAAGCAGAAAAGATCCAACCAACACTTTTTCTAAAATCGAGTTATCTACATATCCATAAAGTACTCATCAAGTTTCATATATGCACAAAAGATCCAGGCATTTTGACCACATTAATCTAACAAAAGTTATACTGTGTCAAAGGTACCATCTCCTAATCACCAACTTTGAAAAATGTAGAAAAGTATCACGTTGCGTGGACACAGACATTAATAAGATTTATAGTTTTCAAAAGATTCATGTTGCATGGATCTTTTTAAAATTTTTAAAAGTCTCAATAATTGTTGTATAATTTTCATACCATGCGGTTTGGATCTTTTTGCATAATAGATACCTCATTTTATTTCAAAAACTTAAGAAGCCATGTGCTTTGGATCTATTTTGCATAATATCAAATGTAACCTTTGCCTTTGTTTCACACATTCATGATGTTTGGATTTATTCGGCTTAAAATATTTTTTATTGTTATTTAAAATAATAGATTCAAAGTGAACTTTGAGGATACTTAAATATTTTGAATCTCAATATGCTATTGTTTTTTGTTCAGTATAAAACAAATATGACTTTATTTTGGTAATAATTGGTAATATTGGTAAAAATAACTGTGTAAAAAAATGTAGTGAAAAGATTTCTTTTCAAGACCGGCAAGCTGAATTTGAGAAATTCTATGAATTAGGCTCGTATCATGCTCAAAATATGTTCATAGTAGCTAATGTTAAAGAAAATCCAGTCAAACGACTATACGTATCACAATCACAAAACAGCTCCAAGAATAGGTCATTTTCACGACAGTATTTCTTGAAAGGTATTTCAGTATGTAGGGAAATGTTTGTAAAAACCATTCACACAACTCCAAAAAGGATTGATACAGTACTTAAAAAGATGAGATCGGATTCTATTTCGGATAAACGTGGAATAAATGGAGGTCGAATTAAAATTACTGAACAAAGCGAACAATTTTTCATAAGTATTGTTAAAAAGCTCCCTACGTACATTTCGCATTACTGTCGTGAGAAAGTAGGAGCTGCAAAATTCTTAAGATCTGATATGACATTTTCGAAAATTTACCAGATCTACACTGAAGAAGCACATTCAGCAGGCATTAATGTCTTGTCATATCCAAAAGCAAAACATATTTTCTTAACAAAATTTAATCTTCGCACCAAACCCCTAAATAAAGATACTTGTAACAAATGTGACTTTTACAAAAATAAAAAGAATTTGATTACGGATGAAGAAGCTAAGAAAAAGATTATAGAGGAACATAATGCCCATCTTAAAACTGCAGAAGATCTTAAAAAACGATTGAAAAATGACATGGCTCTCGCAAAGACTGGTCCTTACACAGAAACAATTACATACGATTTAGAAAAAACGTTGCCACTTCCACGCATTCCTACGAATATTGTATTTTATAAGAGGCAGTTATGGATGTACAATATGGGCATACATACGGGATCAGATGATCAAGGACACTGTAACATTTGGGTAGAAGGTGAAGCTGGGAGAGGCTCCCAAGAAGTAGGTTCTTGTCTGATTAAGCACCTGTCGGAAAGGTTGAAAGAAGGAGTGACTAATCTTATTTTGTGGGGCGATTCCTGCGGCGGCCAAAATAGGAATATTAAGCTCACCCTTATGCTTAAAGCTTTTTTAAATGATCACCCGACATTACAACAAATTTTTATTAGATTTTTAGAGTCTGGACACAGTTTCTTGCCTAATGACACAGATTTCGGGAAAATAGAATGTGCTCTGAAATACCAACAAAGAGTTTACCTACCTGAAGATTATATGAACACAATGAGAACCTGCAAAAAAAATAAACCTCTTCAAGTGCACAGAATGGAAGTCAAAGATTTTCTTGGATCAGCTAATCTTGAAAAAGCAATCACCAATAGAAAAACATCTATTACTGGTGAAAACATTTCCTGGCTTAAATTTTATTAAAAAAGGAAGCAATGTTTTCCTTGTTTATGCGAAAAAGTTTAGAGGATGATTATGAAGAAGTGGATCTGAAAAAACGTCAACGTGGAAGACAACCTTTCATTTCCAGAGATATGATGAATATGCTTTGGCCAAATGGTAAACCTATAGCAGCTGCGAAATTGAGCGATATCAAAAGCCTTATGCATTTGATTCCACGTGATGCTCACACATTCTACAAAAATCTGAGAGGTGAAAATAATGTAGAAGACGATATTGATGGATTTGGTGCTGAACCTGATTTTGAGATAGAGTATGAAGCTGAGGAAAGCGATACTACTTAAATAAGTTGGAAAACCAACCAGCGATTGCCGATTCATTGTTTTATTATATTTTTTTACCTCAAAGGTCAATTTGTATTATTTTTTGTCATTAAACTGTTCTTATATTAGTACATATATTAATTTCCTTCTCCTTCTAAAATGAACCACACATTAAACCGATACTTATATTGTAATATTGTATTTTGCATAAAAGATCCACGCATAGTTTTTCAGGAATAATAAATACTCTTCATATAAAAATACACTATATATTACTTTCAAAATAATGTATATGTTATGGCCTATTACACTACTAAATTTTAAATAGGTACTGTATCATACGATTTTTTTATCATCTGCCTAACTTTAAACTGCATTTACTCAAAAGTAATAAAATGTTGGCTGGATCTTTTCTGCTTAACAGGGTCCAATTTATGCTGAGAAAAGCCAAGAAGTAGGTCAAGTTAAAGGATTCAAGTATCCATCAGACTTCATAATAAGATGAGTTAGCATTTAACATTAACCTTCATGTGTCATTTATTTATACAAAATGTAGTGAATAAACAATAAAAAATGCATGGATTTCATGAATCATTGGGACACAGTTTTATCAATTTCATCAGCATATGACTAAGAGGATGTTTCAAAGTTTTCCTTGCTGATGTAAAAATAGATTTAAAATAACCAGTAACTTTCTTGTTCTTTTTTTTTTTTTTGTTTCCTGTTTGTTATAGTTTTAAGGTTTTTTTTTTTGTGTCATGCCAATAAATGTATTTTTCTATCTTTCTTTCTTTCTTCCTCGTGCTCAAAACAATTTTGAGTTTTATAAAATAAATTATTTAAAAAGATATAACAAAGGATTTAAAATGAACAACAAAATTAATTAATTTCATTGAAACTGAACCAATACTTATGACTCAAACAATTACCTCAAAAGAATGTCTGAATCAAACTGTCTTATACCTTTTCCGTAGCTACTTAATTCTGACCAGGAAGTTGTATTTTCTTAAGACATGTAAGATTTACAATAGTTTATTTTCTCCATTTTTTTTTCTCTTTTGTTTTATTTAATTACTTAAAGCTTAAAAATAAAATATTTAATTGACCATTGCCCTAAACTTTAGCAAAACTACTCAATCAGCATTATATTATGACAAAGCAATATTTGCTAATATCTTCTGCCCCCATCTTCGCCTGAGTGGATGTCAGAAATTATGCCACGGGAACATGCTATCAGGAGAGAAAGTGGACTATGTCCTTTCCCAGGACACCATATATATCCTTGCTAAATTTTATAGAACTCCGTTCAGTGGTTTTCATGTGAAAAGGTAACATACAGACAGAGGTATTTTTGAATTTATAATATTAGCATGGATACTAGAACAAACTGTGTTTTAAATTTTTGTTTAAACTAGTGCCTACATATAGGCATATCAATAAAAATGCTAAATGTTCAACTTGGAACATTTTTTGCCCCAAATGAGCCACAGCGGCCTTGAACACAAACTGGCAGGTCAACAACCTTATTATTAAAGTGAACTGTTTGTCAGAACTTTTCAGAGTTTATTTTTGTGCAATGTTTTTTTTATTTTTATACACAACCTACAAGTAGAACAAACACAAGTACAAGTCTATGTGTGCAAGTGGAATATTGTGATTTATTTTTTATAGAAATAGCATTCAGGTGGTATACCTTCTTCAATATTATCTCCTTATAGTGGATAGAGACATGAATAACATGATGTGAAATTGTGGTGCAAGTCAATACACTGTCAGAATGTGTGTTGTGCAAGCACAAAAGGGCATCGCAGTGAAAATTACATGATGCTACTAATCACATAGAACATTACACAAGTGGTTGCGCAAAAGTAATAATTGCATAATATACCCTCTCTCTATATCCTTAATTCCAAGTGTATACTTAGCAGTACTTATTAAACAGGAAGCTTACAAACAATTTTATTTCTTTTTCAAACAGGTAAATGTAGATGCATAATATTAAACTGTCTTATTCCTGAAGAGTAAGCAATGAAAAACTATAATGCATTCACAAAAATGTATACTGAGATAATTAGTACCTACCAATATTTCATTCATTTCAAAATTTAAAATACATATAGAACAGCAAATAAGTAAGAAAATGAATGTAAATGAATGAAGCAGTGTTTTTGTTTATTGTGTTGTTTACAAACACTGTTATCAAATCCATTATGTAAAAGTTTTTCTACCATTGCATATGAAGACATGCTATGTAAACAAAGCTTTTGAACAATGTTTTTTTTATTAGATAGTGTTACCTGCTCAGGGGAGTCCTGTGAGCTCTTGGACCGCTGTTTAGAGCTGCGGTCTGATGAGGTGGTGAGTGGCCTATCCGTGGCCTTGTAGGCGCCCGCCTGGTGCGAGAGCAAGCCTCGCGCCACGGCGCGCTTCACGGCAGCTCTCAATACTGCACGCACGTCTACTTCACCTTCCACACTCACTTGGTATGCTTGGTGCAAATGTCTTTCAATAGTCTTTAGTGTAGAACCATCACGTTCACCTAACTCGCGCACTGTCTTCGCTACGACCCTAGAAAGGTCCACATCTTGCGTGATCCGCAGAGTTTTGTTCTGCAGCCCGCCAGGGTCCTTGTACGAACTCTGGCCCTTGTTGTACACCTTCAGCACGGCACCCTCTTTCACGGCGCGCTCCAGACGCTCCGCTACCACATCTTCGTGATAGTTGTGATGCTGTCTAATCGCGTGACAGATGCGCTCTACACTGGGCCTCTGTTTCTGTGACCGTATCTTGTGTATCGCTTCCAGGATCCATCGCTTCCACACTTCTTTGCCGACGTCGTCCGGCTCGCTCATTTTCGTAAATGATTTTTACGTACTGCCGCCTGAGTAACGGTACGGTATTGCACTTATGTCAACACCCATTGCATTTTGGCGCCTCGAGCGAAATTCCATTTTATGAAATGGAACCCCGCCGTGTGCGGCCGGTAAATTCGGCCGCGGTGCGAGACGCCGGTTTACAGCATGTCACCGAAGCTCTCGCAACCCGATGACACATCGGGCCCCGCGAGCGGGTTTTGGCGGAGCGGGCATCCGACGGCCGCCATCTTGTGGCGATCTAAATTTTACGTAGCGAACAAAACACGCGACGTAAATATTAACGGCCGTTTCAACAATTCAATCAAATTCATCAACAATATCTATTTAAATAAATCTTTCCACTGTCACAATAACTGTCTCTATTTCTCGAGATTTTTTTTAACAAATCTTAAATACGGCAGTTCTTCTTTCCGGTTTTTATAACACAATGCTCCTTCACCAAACAAACAACACTGTAATGTAAAGTGTACTTATTCAAATCTTAATTATAATAATGAGATTCGTGTCTCGAAAACACTTTCATAACATAGAAATAATAGAAATTTTAGTTGAAAACATTCACAAAACACCAACAAAAGGCTCTTCAAAATGGCTATCAATTAGATTGCCTTGTTGAAAAAATATTTTTGATATCCTGTCGGTCACAAATGTATTGCCATTTTAATTAGAATTACATCATAATTTTTGTACTAATTCATCGCGTTCATTGTCTCTGGTAGTCGAAATATGATAAATATTAAACAATTTTAATTCAGAAATATATCATGTATTTTAAATATTTCATGCATAAATTCAATAAATATTATGGGGTTATGTATTCATTTTATTTTGTGAGTATTTATGGATTTTATTTTGTGATTATTTATTATTTAATTCTTATTTCTATATTAATTTTATTGTTTTGATTATTTATTCTAATTTGATTTAATTTAATTCGTTTTATTCTGTTTCTGTTTAATTTGTTTAATGATTTTATCTAATTTGAATTTTATTTGATCTGAGTTATACGTGTACTGAATGGGTGTTATTTACCTGCAATAAATAAATTATTATTATTATTATTTAACGTTTGATCAATATGTATAAGGAGCCTATTCTGACATAAACTTTATTGCATTCCGAACGGTTGAACTGAAGGCCTTTTGGTAGACAGATTGCAGCTTCGCTTTTGTTGGCGTTTATCCTAAGCGTACGATCATCATATCATCGCCTATCACAGCTGTTGTAATGTAGTCCGCATGGCTCCTGCAGAGTGATGCCAGCCGACCAGAATTGAAAATTCCACTTCCCGGGGACGAATTCACATTTTTGCCTTAATCTATGATGGCCCGTCACCGTGCCGGTGGTTGTTTTTTTTTTGGTTAGCCAGTAATGCTCCTGTTTTAATTGAAAAATTATTCGAATTAAAATGGAGATAGCTAACTTTAAAGCTATTTTTTATCCATTTTAATTCGAATAATTTTCGAATTCAAATGACTGATATGCAGCGACTCGCTGGCGTTTTCAAAATTTCACGTTCACACATGACACACTGACTGATTCGAATCGCTAGCGATAAATCTGTGTTTGTGTGGAAGTGAGATTTTCAAATCGCCAACGAGTCGCGTGTGGTCGCTAGCGACTGAAGTCGCTGCGTGTATACCTAGCATCAGTAAGTTAACGTTTGGTATAGGCCAGGTGATGACACTATGGGCCAGGATTCACCATTGTCAGTAGTGTTCTCTGTGCAATCACAGAAAAGAAGATGTGTGATTGTCAGTCGTTGTCAAAGAGTATAATAATAATACGGGAGGTCGTTGTCAGGTGGAACCATTGACATATCTCAATGGGTGGAACTTACTAGTGCTGGAACGCAATATTTTATACAAACGGCAACACAGTTCCATGCAGTAAAAATTCGCGCGCAGTCAGCGGGTGTTTCGTAAAATATTTTAAAAAGTTTATTTTTTCACTTAATATTTGTGTTTTTTGCATAGATCCTTTATTAATTTGCTGAACTAAAGAAAGTAAGGCTCTGGCAAACAATATTATGGAAAAATATGGTTGCACTGAAAGCCCTGATACCTTGAAATTGAAATTTGACACCAACCTTTGCTATGTACTGTGCAAACCAAACATTTAATAACTACCTACTAAAAATGAGATTACTCAAAAAGAGGACAAGAAGGTGAGTTAATATTTATCTCTTGTAATGTTAATGTATTGAACTTTGGTATACCGATTATGCCATTCCATCCTCACTTAGCAGACGACTGTGTGATCACATAACGAGGTTGAGAAATGTTTAAATGCATCGTGTCGTGTCTTACTGTATGTACTAATACCATAGCAGTTTACTGGCTTGGCTTCTAACAGTTATAAGGATATTCCACCGTAATACGATCGGCCTTACTCTAAACTAACTCCTTTCTGAAAAGTTAAATTAAAACTTTTAATAAGATTCCATTCTTTGATTTTGTACGCATTTATGCTTAGATCCCATAACAATAATTAAAAACTAACTACTAATTTGTCTCTCCTTTGACTGTCTATAGCGTTAATTATTGCTGAGATTGTTTAAAGTTGAAACAATTGATGTGTATGATCACTTTTACATGCACAGGTCAGCATTTTTCTGTGTCCCTATCACTTTACAAGATGTTAAGGCATCACTTGCTAGTTGCTAGTGAGAGGAATCTGCATGGTAATGTTTTCAACTCATTCACCTCGAAAACAATTTATGTGTAAACAGGACTTCTTGCTCTAGTGAATTGTAATTTTGACTGTCAGAAAAGGTCAGAGATACAGAAAATTCTTAATCTGTTCAAGTGTGCATGTAACAGAGTTCACTCTTCACATGTTAAGACTATAAATAACACACAGAAATTGATACAAAACATGTTTAATAGACAACAATAATACAAATATAAGTACATCACAACTGCTATATGTACAACTTACAGGGCACCAAGAATTAAAACCTTCATAAAACCTGGATGTGTCATCTGCAAACAGAGTGAATGTATAGATGAGAAAATACCCAGAGTTGTCTGCAAGATAAACCCGGGTATGTATGATGGTTGCATAACGAGGAGTTTGTCAAAGCTTCTTGACAGCATAAAGGATTTTATAATTATAGAGGCATATCGGTGCATGCCCCTATTGGGCGATGAGCAAGAGAAAGTCCCAGATTGGGATGTGCATATTGTGCGATATTCTATTGTATTTGTCAAACTGACAACTTCAAATTAGTTGATTTAGGGCTGATTTTTCTATCACCAGATAACTTTTATTCGAGGAATAAAATTGACGATTGTCAATTTTTGTATGAAATAACTCAAAATTTCAAAATTATTCCTCAAAGTTTTCAGATGATTGAAAAATCAGCCCTTATTTCATGTTTAAAACATATATTGATTTGTTTTTACTCAGATTTTCGTTTAGACTAAACTATATAAAAGATGTTTGTTAATACCAAAATGGTAAACCTTTTACTTTTAAGTTTTGAACTATTTAAGAGTTTATATTATATGTTCCTATTATACTTATTACTTATATGACAAATTGAGCTGATGACTAAATTTTCTAAACATGACTGATTCTGATAATGTTGGATACTAATTAGAAATATTGCTATGTTTTCCAAGCAAAATAAGAAAACAATTTTGCTATAAGTGGCAGATTACAGTTAATTGTTATTAAAATGATTAATTTCTCCTCTTTCTTACATATGCAAGCAAAACATATATTTAAGTATTAAAGTTATGCTGCGCTTCTACAAGCTATTTACAGTTGATACTTGTTTCCATTTTTTTGAGTTAGTAGAGCAATTTTGCTCCATATTTCTCTAAACTCTGATTTTTTATTTGCTGGAGTAAAATGACAGCTTCAATCAATTTGTCAACATGATATTAATGTAATGATAGCTGTCATTATGGTACCACCAAATTAAAAATCAAAGCTTACTTTAGTGCTACAACATGTTGTTATGGAGCAATGCTGCTCCATAAAGCCCTGCGCAGACGACAGACTATCCGTGACGCACTTTTTAGTCTGTGAAAATAGAACCTATGCAATTATATGCAGTAACGCACACAACCTTTTTGCGCGTCGTGTGCGTTACTGCATATAATTGCATAGGTTCTATTTTCACAGACTAAAAAGTGCGTCACGGATAGTCTGTCGTCTGCGCAGGGCCTAATGCATAGAATGTATGAGTTAATTATGGTGCTCCACTAATAGTACCCACCTCTGGTAATAATTTTATTGCTGAAGAAATTGCCTGTAAAAGCGCAGCTTTAGTATTAGGACAGTAATATCTAAAATGATTTATTATTATGTACCAGTATTAAATTGACATTAAAAGTGAGTTCCTATTATTATGACATTTCATAGTTTAAATATTTTAACAATAATATTAGTGTAAGATCAATGTGTAAATCATTTTGATTCGCCTTCTGGGCATTTCATTAAAAAGTTTATATACTAACCATTGTTTATTTATATGTATTCACCAACTTTACGATGACACAAACAAGTTAACAATCAGACAGTATTTTTTTTCTGTCAAGAAAACATAATCAGCAAAGTTACCTCTTACTACCATTTACAGAGCCTTGCTCACAAATAGTGCATTTTGTAAAAACAACAAAAAATTGATGCTTCGGAGCTATTGAAGGCACAATATTATATAATATCAAATAATTCTATACACAGTTTTGTTGGTGAATTTTAGGTTGACATCAGATCTATTTATAATACTATTTCAATTATTTGTTTGAGATACAGTTTTACTTGAAAAGACTGTTTAATATTCGAAAGTATCAATGTAACATTGAAGGTAATTAAATTACTATAAAAACCAATTAAAATTAATAGTCACAACTAAGCACACTAAGAGTAAGTTACAAATTTTATTTCACCCATTCTTTATTCTTTAGTGAATATTGCTAATGTAAAATTAGAATCAAGTATAAAATACATAAAGTAAAACCGTATCAAAATGTACAGTTCCACATGATCGCACATAGGTTATTGTAAGTAATTTTTCATTACACTTCCCTGAAACTATATTCAAACATAGATCACATTTAGCTATTTTAACACCTAAGCAGGCTCTTGGCCTAATATTATTTATTATTATGTACAAGGTGTATATCTGAAACTACAACCTAGAAAGAGGTAGTGTGAACTGGGTCTACATAGTTGAAAAACTAAAGCAACTAAATCTATCATTGAGCGCAATTCTGAGTTAATTCAAGGTTGCATTTCACACGGTACACCTTTATTCAAGCACTTGTTACATCTGAGCGAACCAAATGAGGACAATACCTCTAACGATAATTATATAAATACGATATTGTGCGTCAGTATTATTACACAATGTACATTATTGCCTTGTTGACCACTGGAAAAATTGAAGACAACGGTTTGCTAGACACATGGCACTTGTATATTATTATGCGGAATTTGAATACAATTAATAACTAATTCACATCATTTATGGCTCACGGCCTCCGATGATGTCTTTTTCATAAAAAGAGGTTTTAATCTTCTACTTAGATTTTCTTCAGTCCCACCTATGGGGGATCCGAACTTGGCCACATGAGTTTGCCGTCCAATATAACGCGGTGAGTGTAATACACACAAAATAATGACTATTATAGGATTAAGCTTATCTATGAAGGAGTGAACCAGACCAGTTCATTAAGAGAATATTAGAAATTTGGTCCATATCACTGCATGTGTCCCGAAAACCGTGCATTAAACAATTTCTTAGGGTTCAGGTTTAAAGTCACTTGGAGTGGTAAACGAGCAGCCTGAATGTTGTATTACATAAGCCGCTGAGTATATGCCACATTGGACGCATTCCTTTAAAGGTCTACCTATCACTATTTGACTTAAGAATCCTCCAGTGAATGCATCTCCGGCGCCGTTTGTATCTTTGATTTGGTCCTGTCTTAATGGCTTGACAGGTATGTGGGTAACTTGCCCCTTATCGACCAGGATGACGGGACTGGCACTTTGGGTGATAACCACCACTCTTTCCCTAGTCTTGTTCAAATAAGGTAATGTTGCTATCTCGAGTGCGATTTCCTCTAACGTCTTGCCTTTTAGTTCGAAGAATTTCGCGAAGGCACTAGCTTCCTGTAACGAAGTACAATTAAAAATTAATTCGGAGTTAGTTATTTGATTCGGGTAAAGAGAAAATTTTGATAACATTGGCTAGCGCTAGCGCCACTCATCCAACAGTGTTTTTCTTTTTATCTATACACGGTGTATTATTTAAAAACTATCAATGTTATATAGTTTAAAATCTGTCTCATGAAATTCTCGATACAATCTCTATATGCTAAAAAACATTAAAATTCATTAAGTCCTACTATTAGCTAGAGTAATCAATGTAACTCACCAATTCGTTTCCAAACAATATGTCGACGTAGGGCAGCACATCTTCCAGCTGTTTCTTATAGAACTCCATGACGAAGGGCGCGCTCACGTTTAGAGCAAAAATTAGGTTTTTCTCTAAGGCGGTTTTCGCTAAACTCATCATGGCTTCTGGAGACACCGCGAGGAAGAAACCCTGAAGATGAATAGTGATTCTTGGTAAGCTATATTAGACCTTGAGTCGTGAGTTAAATAGGTATTATAAGTAAGTCTAAAGGCTTACATAACGGTTACAATAAGATTATTTTATTAGAATACAAATCTGTCACACCATTCCCTTATTTAAATTAGCCACCACTTTCAGCGCAGGTTTTACAGAGAGAAAAAAAGCGTCTCTCTTAAAGTAAAAATAATGCCGATCCCCCCTATGGGCTAAAAAGGAAAGAATAATGTCAGTCTCCCTACAAGGTAATAAAACACACTCACCGAAGAATAAAACAGCTTCGCCTTCTGTATAGCCTCCTTACACTCAGGCTTTTCAATGTGGTCGGCAGTGAAGAGTTGCGCGGCCGCGAGATTGGCGCATAGCGACCGACAGTTGCCCTCCGCCGTCAGGAGCACGGCACAGGTGCCCGTCGGTTTGTCCTCATTCACCTGGTATAACACGTTCACGCCGTCATGTCTGAAGAAAAGGAATCGGGATATTTGTACGTTGTTCGGGACTTCCGAAGTAGGCTCTTTGCACGTTTGTATAACTTCGTTATGCTAACTGGCTCATTTTATAAGCTATCATTATCAATTTGATCATGTTAATCCTATTAATTTGTCGACATTCATTTAGTGAATTAGTGAAACTTTGCCGCAAACCCAGAAACCTTATGAAGATAGACCGGTAATAAAGTCAAACGGGCCGCATTTTGAGAAGCCGTGTTACATAGATAACAACAAACAATAGACTTCGACGCAAGCAGTTCACTGGAATTGCTATCTAGCTGCGTACGTATTTTTAGGACTGCCTAAAAATACGTAAGAAGGTAGGAACCTACTTAACACAAATTGGTCTAAAATATGGTTTACTAATTTTCTTTGCCAGACTTTTATTCGAAGTCTCGTTCATGCTTGGCCAGTAGATATAATAAATAGGTACCTATGGAAATGAAAGAATTTCATTGGTTAATTTTCTTACGACCTTCGTTCCATCTTATGAATAAATAATGGATGACAATAGTTTTTACCGCTGTAAACACTGCAATGAATTTATGTCGTAGATTTCTTGTTGCATCATTATCTTAACAGAATTAATCAGCATATAATAATTTTAGACCATTAAGCACAAAGTACCTACTTATAATGCAGTGATTGTAATCTATGTAAGATTACAATCACTGCATTGTAAGTAGGTACCTTGATATTATAGTAGAATACATAATGGCACGCTAGCCTAGACTGCATCTTAAGCGGTTTGTCATGCTCTCCGCTTTAAAGCTTGAATAGGACTTCTTGGTCGTCGTATATAACGGCTACCCAACCCATCCACAAAAGGAGTGCAGAATAGCTTAACCAAGCTGATGAATGACTTGTAGGGACCTTCCCTATCTATTGACACCATCTTTACCTTCTCGGAAGGTAAAGATATATGGATATGGTGTCGTGGGTAGACATTTACATAAGAGGAAAACTGTTCTATGAACTAACTCGCACAGAGAGGTCTTAGATGCAGAATATTTTAGAACCTATCATAGATGTGTTAATTGCTGCACGAATAGCATCAACGCATTAATTGTTGTTGCAGCACCTACATTTTTATATGTTCAGGGTCAGAGGGGCCATTCTAGTAATTTTAAGAACGTTCACAGTCTGATCTCTGTCTCAATATGTCAAAAAATCCTGTAATTTCCCTACATTTTTGACATTTGTTTGTCGCCGACATGAGACTGCGACTAGATTTTGAACGTTTTAAATTACACAAACAATTTAAATTACAGAAAATGGACAAGAAGTCTTGTCTGGCTCATTGACCAAGTCAAGAATTTTAAACGACTAGACGAATGTAACAAATTTTTATCATGATCAATATAAAAACGCGTTAAAATAAAGTGGTCAAACGATATGAAATGTTTTAAATTGCCATTTGTAATGGATAGCTAGCTGTGCTGTGTTGATTACGTCACTTAGGTATCTACCTACCTATATGTAATTACGATACACCTACATAATTTTATGCTTTGTTTGCGTTTTAGTGGTTTGAATCCCTAAAGACCCCGCTTTGCAAGAGGACTTGTTGATATTGCAAAGTCAAAAATCACACAGTTATTTGCTGCAGCAGTAAATAGAATAGAACTTATAGTTAAATCAGGCACTAGGCAGTAAGTGAAATTGGACTAAATAAGGAACAACAAATTGCATGTTGGTAATTCCAGTCTTCATTATAGTTAGTAGGTAAACAGCCATCTTTCCTCAAACAACTCTGGCAATTATAATTTCCTCTTGTGTATCGAAGACTCGAGATAGCAGATGAATAGTTCTATTTAGAGAATTTCAATGGAAGCGGAGTATTGTACGAACTAACAGATAAGGAGATAACCGCGCCAGATAACCGGGGTGAACGATATCCCGATCGCTGGGAACTTACAAGAGACATCTCATTTGCTCTACTTCTTACATCATCGCAGTACCTACTTAGATAATATTCTTACCGATTCTTACTCAACAGACTATTTATTATAGACCTAATTTTGCAGTAGCACAAACATGCCTGCATGCTAGTATTCAGGAATAGGTAAAACCATGATTCTTAACACGGTCCGAGATAACAATAGAACCTCTTTTGTCAAATGTCCCGATAGCCCAATGCATAAAATATTCCCATTGGAAAGGACTTTTAATAGGTACAGTCACGACCTTACAGTTATGCAACATTCAAAAGCGTTTTTCTCGTAAACTTAAATTGCAACTTTGAGAAAAGACCTAGATATTTCTTAACAGTATGGTTTCAAGAATACCATGTTTGTAACACCATCAAATATCTATCTATCAATACTTATGGAGAAAATCGCTTTTGACTGAACCGTCATTTATTCAAATTTCTCTGAGAATCAGCACTTTTCGAAAGTCAAAATTATAAGACAGTCCCCCAAAACGCCCGCCCTTCACCACTTCCTAGTGCTTACACTGGGAATAAGAAGTGGTAATGAAATATGGTAATCGAATAAGTCTCGGTTAAAAAAATCAGTCGATCATTTCAAACAATCGACCTCATAATATACGTAGTAAGTATTAATCATCTACATTTTATAGTCATCTAATCACAAACCGCCAACGAAACTGAAGAATGATTGATTACGTTTTGCGGTTTTGCTCAATACAATACCTACCTTAGCATCAGGCGTCCTTGGGCCATTTCAATCATGCGAGACTTACGTTTAGTATTTTATCTAGGAAACATGATTTTTTTATTATTGATTGACACTATCTTCAAATAGAGATTAGAAAACTGACATGTGAATATCAGGCAATGTTGAGTGAGTCAGCTAAACGCTGAGTATCTGAGTAGCAGTTTACTGAAAAATATATAAGTCAATCAGTATTATCGACTTAAGTAGGTACCTACTATGCGAGTGGGTTTAGTTAGAGTGTGATAAACGAGACAAATTAGTATCACGTTTATGGCTCTTGAAAAAGTATTTTACCTATTTCCTACCTACTTTACATTTTTTTTTTTTTCAAAATATGTTTGTTCAGTCCACCATTAACAACCATTCAACAGGCTTCCGATTCGAAGATGACAGAATTTCGGTAATCCTAATTTACCTAGTCCCCCGCCCGACCGCAAATAACGGTCGGAAGAATATAGAGGTTGTCTATTTTGTTTAAACTGTAAATAAAACGTTTTCGGCACGGAATCAGCTATTTTTTTCAAAAGTGTGGGTAGTTCAATATTTAAACAAATAAGTTAATAAACAGGTAAGCTATCAGCACCTTCCCAACTGATTAAGTTATCGAGGGTTCATTACTATCTTATTTAATAATCGTACATAACATTATATTATTATGATCTTACTTTTGTTTTCATGGAGACAGGTTAAAGTTAGGTACAGGTCAATTACGTGGTGGAGGAGTAAATAAGATAATATTATCTTTAAATGTAAGTATTAACGTTGATTACAGGACTCCTTGCCCGTGGGCTTGGGCGTGGGTATTTGGCTGCATATTGTAGAAACGATCTACCAAGCTCACCTGTTTACAAAAGGCCAAAGAAATATTGTGTTTCTCAATGACAGACTTGCCTTTTTTCGTAACCTTAAGGGCAAGACTGAGTTAACTTTGTCAAGTACTCGTAAAGTAAGCGATTCATACAAATTTGAACCTTATATTATGAACTAGCTTCTGCCCGCGGCTTCGCCCGCGTGGATGTCGGAAATTTACCCACGGGAACGTGCTAACAGGATAAAATGTATGTGCTTCCCCAGAATGCCATCTATGTCGCGGGCCCTTTGTGGCTAATTACAATAGAAAACCAATTGTGTCTCATTAGTGGTGATTAAGAGGGTACCTATATGATATCTTTACCTAAGTACCTAACTAATTAAAAAAAAAAAACTCAATAACAGAAAATTAAATACCTACCTACCTAAATAATGATAACTAATCTAAACTCAATAAATAAGCAAAATCCCTAAAAACTAATATCTACACGAATGACTAAACCTACCTAACAGTATTATAAAATAACCTACGGTCACTACGTAGGTACACTATCAAATATACTACCTATACTTTAAAATTAAAATCTATACCTACGACTTATATAAAAATAAACCTAAATAACTCTAAAAACTAAAAGGAATAAAAAATATGTACTCCACTGCGGGTGACCCAACCTACGACAAACTTAGTATTTGCGGTTGGTACAGTACAGACAGTGGTAATCGGGTATAGGGATCGAACCGCAAAATTAAGTTTGTTTTTTATTGTATATACTTTTCCGAGATAAAAAGTACCCAGTGTGGTGCCCAGGATATTAAAGAATAATTATACCAAGTTTCATCGTAATCGAACCGGTAGTTTTTGCGTGATGCCTGAACAAACAGACAGACAGACAGACAAAAATTTTTTTAATCACATTTTTGGGTTCGGTGTCGGTCAAGTAACACTCCCTACCATTTATTTTTTGGATATTTTCAATGTACAGAAATTTCACTTCTACAGATTTATTATAAGTATAGATAAGGTAGCCGCAGGCGTTTCATACGAATATGAACATTATGCGCATAAACAAAGTTCTTATTGGTATGGAACGTTACTTAGTCAGTGCGGTCTGCGCATATTGCCCAGTCTTATTAGGCATTAACTGTCCACCACGCTAATTTACGTTCTCATCAACTCTTCAAGATCAGATCTAATTATGAAAATTGCAATTTATCTTAAAACGTCGACACCTTGATGTACCTATTTAAAAAAAATCATTATTTACTTGGCAATACGACATACTGTTACGACTCGTTTTCGTCGCTGCGATTATAGCTATTATTTCTATTGGGACCTTAACCCTCATAATACGGAAGAGAAAATTGCACTCACTCTGCTTTATCTTTCAATATCTTGGCGAAGTCATCGTTGCCGACGCAGCCGAAGTAGGAACAGATCTTGGGCGTCTTCAGGATCCACTGGGCTACTCGGACTGAGTTCTGAACGCTGCCACCGGCTAGGTATTCAGGATTGTACCTGGGATTTGAAACACAAGTTAAAGAGAAACAAAAGAAAGAAGATTATAGCATTGTCAGCCTATAACGTTCCCACTCTGAGACACAGGCCTCCTCTCTGTGAGAAGGAGTGGGCCGTTATCTACCACAACGGGCCTGTGAGTGTAGGTTGGTGGATGTCATATCCCTTCGATTTTTTAGTTCTAGGACATGCTGGTTTACTCTGAGAAATTACCTTCACTCTTTTGAGAGCAGTGGTGATGAAGTAACTAACACAAAGTGCCTGTCTGGGTTCGAACTTACTGGACCACCACTGCTCTAAAAAAGCTATGTTCTATGTTATGGGTTCGGGACCATTATGCGTGGGCCATGGCGGCCGTCAGTGGTTATTCCAACCAGCCCACCTCCCTCCAGAAGGCGACTACGTCTCTTGGTCTGTTGAGAACATCTGTGTAAGATCTGGGTGTCCCGAGGGTTTCTGACCTAATCTGGGTGACGCCTGTGCACTCAAATAGCACATGCTCAACGGTTTCCTCAGCCTTTATGCAGGTCATGCACAGGGGACTGTCTATTATACCTATTCTAAAAAAGCTATAGCTCTTTTTTTTTTGTATGGCCTTTCTCTTTTCTGGGAAGGTCAAAATATATTTTGACCTTCCCAGAAAAGAGAAAGGCTAGACTTAAATAAATCCACTATTCTAATAATGATTTTGTTAAAGTACCCGTCTATCACGAAACACAATATTGGTAAGCACAGAGTGGGCATTAGTGTGTCTGTGTAAATCCAGTTGCATTCTAACATGGATAGCACTTTATTAAAAAGATAGTGAAAACAGAAAAAAAAAATACGACGACAATGGAACACTGAATAATAAGTAGGTAATTTATGGAGGTCAATAATGAAGTTTTTAATAAATAAGAATAAGGACGATCTTGAAGGTAAATCGAAGCTAAATATAAAAACAAGTGGTTTATTTATACACGATGATTAAAGTTGAGTGACGTTCAAACGTCATAAATAATAGGTAGGGGTTAAAAAGTATGAAATTGCCGTTTTATTATAATAGGTACTTCGAATTGACATAGAACCTTCATGGTTTGAGATTTTTGAGTGAAACTTTTTTCACATGGTACCTATGAATTTAAAAAATGTGCAACATTCGATTACTTACTTTCAGTTGTTTTTTTTTTATTCAGCTTAGACAAGAAAGATGGATACTTCGAAAATTCAAGTTATTTTTGAATACGAGTTCCGACGCGGAACTAACGCGGCAGAAACAGCTCGCAATATCAATGTTGCGTTTGGAGACGGGGCTGCTAATGAACGCACCGTGCGATTTTAGTTTAAACGCTTTTGTGATGGAAACTTTGATTTGAAGAACGAAGAACCACGTGGAAGACCGCCCACACAGGTGAATAACAATGAATTGAAAGAGATGGAAGCATAGCCGAGCCAAACTACCCAGGAATTAGCGGCATGGTTTAACGTTACCTTGCCAACAATATTGACTCATTTGCGTCAAATCAATAAAATAAAAAAATATGAGAAATGGGTTCCTCGTGATTTGACTGATCTGCAGAAAGAAACGCATGTTGAAACTTGTGTTGCCTTGTTGAATCGATACAGAAATGAAGGAATATGGGATCGAATTGTGACATGTGATGAAAAGTGGATTCTTTATTTATGATAACCATAAGTGAAAAATGCAATGTCTGACCCCAACGCCGCAACAGTGTCCTAAAGCAAAGCTTACCAATAAAAAGGTAATGGTAACTGTTTGGTGGTCTCAGCATGGTGTTATTCACTATAGCTTTCTTCGATCTGGTCAAGCAATAACGGCAGATGTCTACTGTGCCGAACTCCGAACAATGATAGCAAAACTAGCAGTGAAACAGCCCCGACTCATGAATCGATCTTCACCATTATTGCTCCATGATAACGCGAGACCTCATACAGCACGAGAAACCGTTTTAACTCTACAAGAACTGCAATTAGAAACCATTCGTCACCCTCCGTATTCGCCAGACCTTGCTCCAACGGACTACCACTTTTTTTTATTTGGACAATTTTCTACGTGATAAAAAGTTTTCTTCTCAGGAGGCAGTACAAAATGCTTTCACACAGTTTGTCGAATCTAGATCACGAGCGTTCTATCGCAAAGGCATAAATGACCTTCCTATTAGATGGCAGCAATGTACTTATAGATAATATTGGTACTTAATTATTTTCATTAAATTAAAAAAAAAACAATTTCAATTTTTCAGTACAAATCGGCAATTTCATACTTTAACCCCTAATATATGGTTAAACCGTCGCTAATCACTACTTAACTTTTATAAATAAAGCGGTTAGAGTCTACAAGTCTAAATAATACTTATAGGTAAGCTGAGTAAGAATAAAGAACGTGAAGTGGGAACATTAGATTTATGTTCTTTCTTGTAGAGTAGAATTATCTTTTTTTTTTTCAAATCAAGTCATTTATACAAATTAGGCTGAGAATCAGAACGTCAAAATTACAAAAGACAGTCCCCCAAAAACGCCCGCCCTTCACCACTTCCTAGTGCTATCGCTGGGAAGAAGTGGCGCAACAAAGTCCCCAGCAGTAATAAGTAAGTAGGTATCTGCTTTGGTAACAAATAGAGCACTTCGAAAAAGCATTTTACGTATTGCTGCTCTACATATAGGGTGCCAAGGATATCGCTGCGCAAACTGTAGCCATTAATGCGGTTTATTCCCGATCGTCCCCACCTCGTCGTCCCCACTGGGTACGAATGGGAAAAAAAGTTTCGTTCCTCCCCAGTGGTGACGATTAGAACTTTTTATTTCCTACTCTTTCCGCTATAGACCGAGAGTCAAAATGTAGTAATGGGGATTTCAATAAGAGATTTCACGGATTGTTAAAATGTTTTAATTACTACTTTCTGACCGAGAGCGAATTTTTTTTTTTTGATTAAAAATAATTTAAAAAGACTGAATCACAGGTAGGTAATCAACGAATTAAAATATTTGAATCACTATTTAGGTAGTCAGTACTGCTCTCTAAGACCAACTTACTATCATTGTAAGTAGTTATGTTGATGTTAGTAACAAACAATAGATACGCAATGACGCACCCTTGCCACCCTGGCTTATCGTAGTGCATTGTATGCATGAACTTGAAATAGCCAATCGAATTTTGCCTACTAAAACCCAACAAACCCATTTGCGAGTAACAAAAAGCGGATCAACGACACTTATTGCGGTGCTCTGATTGGCTATTTCAAGGTCATGCATACAATGCACTACGATTGACTCTCGGTCTATAGCGGATCGTGTGGGAAATAAAAAGTTCCGATCGTCACCACTGGGGAGGAACGAAACTTTTTTTTACCCGACTGCGCGACGCAAAGTAGTATGTGTTTATCTTTCCCATTCGTACCCAGTGGGGACGACCGGGAATAAACCATAAATGCAGCACATGATACTAGACCCCTAGCATAAATTTTTTTGAGGGTTACCTATCAAAAACAAAAATCGGCTGGAAAAGTGACCTACGCGGTAAAAATGTGTGGGACAGCTAATTTTGTATTTAATAACCAACGAAAAATTTCAATGCAGGGGGTTCAGAATCATGTACACACGGCAACACATGAAGCTATACATTTTCAGTTTTAGCTGACCTCGCATTGTATAGGTTTATCGTACAATCAGAAGTCAGCTTATACTGGTTATGTATAGCTTGATGTGTAGCCGTGCGTACTGAGTCCATGGTAACAGGTTGCGTATCGATGTCCCTACCACCCAGTATATCGGTTGCCGTACTGTTAATTTGGAAAAGAGGTATTTGGCTGTCGTTATAAAAACTAACTAACTAAATAAATAAACAGAAGTAACGTACTTATCGGTCAGCTCTTTGTACAAAGGCCTGTGTTTCTTCTCCGCCATGACGGCATCATTAGCCTTGAGGTCGTACTTCTTCAGGAAGGCGTCGTCAACCGTCGCAGAGATATCCAGAAGTGGGTTTCCTATTCCGACCACTATACCTTCTGGCAAGTCAAGGCTGGGACAGGCAGTGCTGGTACAACAACTGAAATAAATGGTAATTTCTATCTATTATATATTTATATCTAATATATATTATATATCTATTTCTTAGCGTGTCGATGGCAATCTAAATGGACTCGGCCCAGAATTCGGCTACGTGTTGGGCGCCATCACTAGCGTCCATCAGTTCCTGTAACGTGCAGCTTACAGGACACATAGGACATGATATTAAGTGCCCCTTCGTTTGTGGAACAGCACTATATTTACGCTCCAAGGCGGAGTCGTCTATGAATCGCCATATGAACAGGTTTTCCTTGCTTCGGCCAACTGATGTCGAGATGGGAGATCTTCAGTTGGTTGGTCAGTGGTAACAAAACCAGTATAAACTGGCATTTTATACTATCTCCTTACTATGGTAGGTCTCCTAAAAATCAAAGGGTTACCGTAGACGTGCAGTCATCTGTACATGAGCTGTCTGCGAATTTGATGTCGAAATGGGGGATTATAGACCCATCCAACACCCCTTGCTTGCGAGTGTGGAGCTTCTGACCAGACCATGCCCCACTTGCTGGAGTGTCCTAAGTGCCCGTACACCTGCACCTTGGACGACCTAAATAATAGCACTGATGCCGCAATCAACGTGGCCAGCTACTGGGCATAAACTATATAAAAAAACCGGCCAAGTGCGAGTCGGACTCGCCCATGAAGGGTTCCGTTTTACGATTTATTACGTATTAAAAAAAAACTACTCACTAGATCTCGTTCAAACCAATTTTCGGTGGAAGTTTATATGGTAATGTACATCATATATTTTTTTTAGTTTTATCATTCTCTTATTTTAGAAGTTACAGGGGGGGGGACACACATTTTACCATTTTGGAAGTGTCTCTCGCGCAAACTATTCAGTTTAGAAAAAAATGATATTAGAAACCTCAATATCATTTTTGAAGACCTATCCATAGATACCCCACACGTATGGGTTTGATGAAAAAATTTTTTTTGAGTTTCAGTTCTTAGTATGGGGACCCCCAACATATATTGTTTTTTTTTTATTTTTGTGTGAAAATCTTAATGCGGTTCACAGAATACATCTACTTACCAAGTTTCAATAGTATAGCTCTTATAGTTTCGGAAAAAAGCGGCTGTGACATACGGACGGACAGACAGACAGACAGACTGACAGACAGACAGACCGACAGACAGACAGACAGACATGACGAATCCATAAGGGTTCCGTTGCCATTTGGCTACGGAACCCTAAAAACGAGTAAAACTACCATCAATACGAAAAGAAGAAGAAGCCGTTTAAGTGTGAAATTGTAACAAACATACATACAAAAAATAAAATATTAGTTGAGATGAGATAAATATCCTTAACCTTTTGACCGCCACGGACGTCTATGGACGTCAAATCAAAAAGTGCTCACGACGCCGACGCCATGGACGGCATAATGTAACACGTCGAAAATAACACTTTTTTACAGTTCAAAATACATATACAAAAACATGTTTATAGTGTTTCTTTTTTCCTATTGTTATTCCTTAGACATATTTATTATATAATTACACAAAGATATATAACAATTAGCTATTCTATAATGGGAAAAAATCACAATGTAAAGGACATCATGCAAAATGTATCATTTGGCGTGCAAATCCACGTCACGGACGTGAAGAGTCGTCAGCTAGCGATGGGTAAGGAAAACAATTACGATAAAAGCTTTATGAAATATTTTACGAAAACAAATTAAAATAAGTACTTCACTAATAAATAAGTATATGACGAAAATTATTTCTCGTCTACTACATTTTACATCAGACTAAATACAAAGCAAAATATAAAATAAAAGTACCGTATCTAGTGACAAACTTATGAGTAAAAAGTGCAAATCCATAATTTTGTGGCAACTCTCGCGCATCCATGTCAGCGGAATTCTTTAAAGTAGGTATTTTGTACGCCACAGAAGGGATGAGACGGCGCGCAATGACGTCAACGCGTGGTGCCGGACACTGATAGTGTTGTGCAATACCTACGTTAATACTAGATAATAGGTATTTTAATAATAAGTTCTTTTCAAAATAAAAATGAGTCAAATGACAACAGAAGAGCTCGTATGTAGTACGAGATACCACAAGTATCTCGTACTAATATAATATTTGTACTAATATAATCCAATTATTTCTTACCTACCTCTAGTTTAAGGCCCTAGTTTATAAATATAAATCATTTATTTCAATAAATCAATTTCAATTCATACTCTTATGGTATATGTTTTTTTAATATAACTTAATTCAGATGAATTACTAAAGGCAATTAACACAATTGACTATTTGACAGATATTGCAATAAAAAATTAATTGTTTTTGGTAGGATTGCTTGTATGTAAATTATAAATGTAGATATTTTATTTTCGTAAAAGTGCGGCTTTTATATTTGTGGATTACACGATCCAAAACGGGGGTAATTGGCCCCCGTTTTGGATCATGTTAATACTCGTGAGTAATTAAAAAAAATATTATTTATATATTTAACACTTCATATTCATATTCATATTCATATATTTATTTGCATTCCATAATGTTGTAGAGGTGTTACTTCTTCAGAGTACTTTATTAAAATACTAATCACGTGACTAAAATACTACAAATCATGCAATAATAGCGCACTGGTACATATCTAACTCAGAGATGGCAATGTATGTAAGCGCAGTGCTGCTTACGCCCATAGACCCATGCCAGTGGATGTCGTCACAAACGAGATTAGTGCTGTGACTTTGTTATTTAAAATATTTCAATTACTCTTTTTATTATAAAATCTGCTATTATCTAACGATGTAATTTCTGGTAATGATTACTAAGTCAATCATAATCCCTGTGCTTGTCCACATTTTTAATTTATGCCTCTCATCGGGTATCTTCCCCGACATCTATAAGACCGCGGTTATCCACCCAATCTATAAATCTGGAGACAGAAACAGTGTCACTAACTATAGACCTATATCGGTACTTACGACTTTATCCAAAATATTGGAGAAGATTATTAATATTAGACTAACAAAATTTCTCACAAAATTCAACATTCTCGCTAGTAACCAATTTGGCTTCAGAAGTGGCAAAAGCACTGATGATGCCGTGTTGGAGCTAACAGGTACCATTATTGATAATTTTGAAAATAAACAAAAGACACTGGCTATTTTCCTTGATCTATCGAAAGCCTTTGACACTGTTTCTGTCCCCATGCTCCTTTCCAAGTTAAATGATGTTGGTATACGCGGTACGGCCTGGGATATGTTCAGAAGTTATCTGACTGGGCGCGCACAGTACGTAAAGGTCGATAACCATGTAAGTAGAAGGGAGATGCTCACATTTGGTGTGCCTCAGGGCAGCGTGCTTGGCCCGAGTCTCTTTCTTATTTATGTAAATGAGCTGTGTCGGCTATCTCTCCCTAACTGCAAAATAGTAACTTACGCAGATGACACAGCTCTAATAATTCATGGTCGCAATTGGAGTGAAACTTTTAGTAATGCTGAGTTAGTCTTAAGTTTTGTCATGAAATGGTTATCTACAAATCTGTTAACCTTAAATCTCAATAAAACCAAGTTCATTACTTTTTCTTTAAACAAGTCAGGTCAACCCCAGACTCCTTTTGCTCTCCAAGCCCATACCTGTACAAACCCTCATCGTGACACTATCTGTGACTGCCCCGAAATAGAAGGTACTGAAACTATTAAATATCTTGGTATTGTACTTGATAGTTACCTTAAATGGCATCAACAAATTGACTCAGTCGTGACACGCCTGAGGAAGCTTTTATATATTTTCAAGAAACTCCGGTCTGCGGCAGACTTTAGGATCTTAATTAATGTATATTTTGCTCTAGCTCAGTCAGTGATAGGATATTGCTTGGCAGTGTGGGGTGGCGCTCATAAGACTTCTATGTTACGCATTGAGAGAGCTCAAAGAGCAGTTCTGAAAGTCCTTGCGAGGAAACCTATACGCTTTTCTACAATCTCCCTGTATTCTCTCTGCCAGGTCCTAACAGTCAGACAGCTATTTGTTTCTCAGGCAGTGTTACGTAAACATGCCCAGCTTCCCTATGAACCAGCCAGATGTAACAGTAGACGCCGTTCTAATCGAATATGCGATGTAAAACCTTGTACTAATGTAGCAGCTCGTCGTCATTGTACTTACATAAGCTCAAAATTGTACAATAGAATAAACAAAACGATCAACATCTATTCTCTTACGAAAAATAAATGCAAGAAAAGGCTCGATACTTGGCTAAAATCGCTTACATATGATGCAACTGAAAAACTTGTGGAAGTGTAACACATTCACACTCACACACGAACACACCCTCCCAAACACACACACACACACATACACCAGGGCTTACTTACACTACACTTATCCCGTAATTTTATTGTCTATGTCCCGTAATTTTGTTGTTTTTTTTTTTTTTCTTTTTCCTTTTTTTTTCCTACTTATTTAAAGTGTATAATATTAGTATAATATTAGTGTGTTTAGTATTTTTCTTATCTGGAACGAACTACCCTCTCAATAGGAGCCGGGCGTTGATAGCTGCGCCACAGTTATTAACTTTTGCAGTTATCATCGTTTTACTATTTTTATGATTGTATCTGTTTTTGTTCCAAAATAAACGATTTTTTTTTTTTTTTTTATTTATTTAATGATTACTAAGTAGAGAACAAGGGTGGAACATGGGTGAAAATTAATACAATTCAATAATACTTATAAGCAATTTTTATTCGTAAACCCTGCACAAATAAAATGTATCGATGTTTTATCGATATATACTTTTGCCGTAACTATTATTTTGTAGGTATGAAAGAAGGAATTGTCGCTTGGCGTAGAGAGCACGGATTTTCGTTATTGACGTGGCTAGGGTTGCCAGGTCGCCAAACCTATTAGCCGGACAGACCAGCCAGTTTGGCCGGACATTTGGGTAGAAAGGCCGGACACCCTACATTATTGAGGATTTGTGTCTCAGTAATAATAGGTACAACAAAAAAATTGTATGTAAAATCAAGCTATTTGATTATTGTCATAATCAGTCATCGGCGCTCGCTCGTTTGCGAAATGTAAAAAGCCTAACAAAAGCCGGACAAGCCGGACACCGTTTATTTTGGCCGGACACCCAATCAAAAAGCCTACCTATGTCCGGCTTTATCCGGACGCCTGGCAACGCTAGACGTGGCGGTCAAAAAGTTACAGTTCGGTTTTTTTTTCTACCTTACTTATATTATAGTACTAACAATAGTATTTGAATAACTTAAAAATTGATAAATGAGTAAACATAAAGGCAGATAAATGTAGTGGCTGTCAGAAATAAAATAAATTTTATATTTAAATGCATATGTCAAACAAAGTATTTCTTAAATAAATATTCTTGTCTTTGCTGAATGTCCCTACTTATTTATTGAAGTAAAAACTTCTTTAGCAGTGTTGTGCACTTTTGTTGTGATTGGTAAAAAATGTTAAACTCGCGTCAGGACACGTGACCTGTTTATTTAATCTTTTCGCACACAAAAAAGGTACAAAGGTGGACTTAATGCATTAGGCATTCTCTTCCAGTCAACTAAGGGTGGTGAAGATATTAGACGGCAGGTCTCATTTGTCCATCATCAGATATTTTTTAATCTAAGTAATAAAATTGATGTTCAACTGTTTTTTTTTAGTTCCAATCAATATAATATTAGTGTAAGAGCTGTTTTTCAAATAATATAATAATATCCCTGGACACAAATGACAACTGGGACTAACAGCTTAACAAGTTTTCCAAGGCATGGAGGGTCTTGGTATGAAAAGATGGTCACCAATCCTCGGACCAACCGTGGCAAGCGTAGCTTAACCTGATCGATCGACGCGTGCGGCTGCCATTGCTTAAAGACAAGCCCCTTTTCTAGCAATATTTTTCAAGTTTCCTTCTAGCAATGCTCCTGCTAAATTTATACAATAATAATGCTAGTTCCACTAATCTATATAGATTTTTTGATTTTACGATTATTTATTTATATATACTTTATTGTACACCACAAAAATACATAGTATAAAAATACATGGCACACTACAAAATATACAATGAAACAACAATGAATGATGATTACTGTATTAAATAATTTTTGTAATATGTATTTAATAATTTGTGTAAAATTCACAATTTTTCTTTTTTTTCACATAATCCATAAGTTGATTGAAGGTCCCAATAATTATCAAAAAGATGGTGTATAAAGCGTACCCTGCTTACTATCTTAAATTATATTTGTGGATTATCTCATTTAAGTTTAAATGCACACTGGGATAATAGAATAAAAAGACAATAGGAATTATGGTTGTGTATAATAAACTTATTCAAAGTCAGTAATAAATCAAATCGCTTAATTGCAACCACATTCAATTATCTATTGTTCATTATAATTATATATAATAAATATAAAAAAATTATAGTCTGCGCGATTAAAATTATTGCGACCGCAATCAGTTGCAGGCACTCATATCATATTTTCTGAACAGAATAATATTGCCAGAGAACCGTTCCAGCGAATTAACCTAATTAAAAATTTTAAGCAAACGCCGTCAGAGGAAGTTGGTTATTAATAACATGAAAAATATCTTACCCTTTAAATTCATTCATTATGTAACTCTCCATTATGAAGTATTACAGCACTGTATTATTTAAACAAGATATACGTCACGATTTTCCTCAGATAGATAAACGTTTAAGTTATTTGCCTATGAAAAGAAATTACCGCATGTTATTGTTGATGCCGATTTACAAAACGTGTTCGCGGACTCCTACTCACAAACCGACAAAACGCCAAATGAAATGAAATGCCAAACTAAACTTCAAATTTGACAATTTTGACATGAGGAAGAGAAAAAATTAAAATGTCATTGTGATCTTACGATCGGATGCATTAATTTGAACTAAAAATAGTCCCATTGAACCTAATCAGAATAATCTCTATTGATTGTTGTTAATAATAATTTAACCTGTTTTATATTTCTTGTCAATCTTGCGCGGGTCAACCAATAAAATCAGTTGAACTTGCAGCATTCAGCAAGTTATTTTGTAATTTGTCCATTGATACCTGCTTCAGGAGTATCATATTATGAGATGAACAGAACAACATTTTAAAACTTTTTGATACGTTTCATCCTTTCATCCATTCGAGACCAGCCTTTTTTTTATCATGGAGAAATACTCATGCATTCTGCACTACCACGGGGATATAGTGCAGTTATGTGGGACTCTAACCCACTAGAACTGCACGGTGTCCTCTACCGCTTACGGCGGGAACACGGGCACGCGTTAGCACTCATCCGTGAACCCGCCGCGTGCCGCGGCTGTCCGTTACCGGACCCTCCTCTGGGGAGTACTCCCCATCACCGGCGCACCAGAACATATAGCACGCCGTGACCACCCCAGGGACCAAACCAGCACATGGGCGCCAGACGACCCCGTGTCTGGGCACCCTTGGTTCCTGCGACGGGTCAGGTCATTGGCCCCACCGCCTGCCAGGCGCAGAGGATAGAGAGAGCGCAATACCGGCACTCCTCTCCCGCCGCGGCCTCCAACCCTCAGCCGTGATGCCTCCCATAATTATGACATTGCGGCCCGCCTCAGTTGCGATGTCGCCCAAGCGGCACCGTAACCTACTTGTTGGCCGCTACGTCGTCGGCTTCAAGTAAAACTACTCTGTGGTCGGCTTACTGGCAAAGCCATAACGAGCGGCCCCTCCTCGGGTTCCTCTTGGCTTCACCGTGGGTGACCGAGCCACGGCTACTGAGCCCCCCGCCTCGGCAATGAGGGAACCCACTGAGGGGGATTTGAGACCAGCCTGGCCCAGCCTGTGTATGTAATGCTGATTATCCTGCTATATACAAATTTTTTGCGCTACCAAGTCTGGAATGCAGTGGTTATTGACCTTTTTGCACAGACCATCGACTAAGACATATTTTTTATACTGGTAACCTAACAATGAAATAAGGATATAATGAATGAAATGACGTCAAGTATTGGTTATTCGTTTCAAAATGGAACTTCCTTGCCCAAATTTCATTAGAGGAAAAGAGATAGAAACTCCTCACATACAGGCAGCCAAAATCTTAATATATTCTAAAAACCATAGAGTCTATCCAATTCTGTACATAGGTAGATATCGCGCGTCAGTCTTTCATAACCTACAACCGGCGGAAGATCACGTTTTAGTGTGATCCTGGCGAGAATTTTCGAGAATAAAGGTTGGGATTTCTTTTGGAAGTACTGAAATATCATTCCACTACACATAAAAATGCTGCGCCTACCACGTGTTATTCGCCGAGCTTCTACACTCAACCAAGCTAGATTTTACGCCAAAGATGTGAGGTTCGGCGCTGATGTAAGAGCCCTCATGTTGCAGGGCGTAGACGTCCTTGCAGATGCCGTCGCCGTCACAATGGGTCCAAAAGGCAGAAACGTCATTTTGGAACAGTCTTGGGGCTCACCTAAGATTACAAAAGACGGTGTGACAGTTGCCAAAGGTGTTGAACTAAAAGACAAGTTCCAGAATATTGGCGCAAAGTTAGTTCAAAATGTCGCTAACAACACAAACGAGGAGGCCGGAGACGGCACTACGACAGCCACAGTTCTCGCTAGAGCTATTGCCAAGGAGGGCTTCGAAAAAATCTCAAAGGGTGCCAACCCTATTGAGATAAGAAGAGGAGTCATGCTGGCAGTAGACGCCGTAAAAGATAAGTTGAAGGCTATGTCCAAGCCCGTCACAACACCTGAGGAGATCGCACAGGTGGCCACCATTTCCGCCAATGGTGACACTGCCATTGGCAAGCTGATCGCTGATGCCATGAAGAAGGTCGGCAGGGACGGCGTCATCACCGTCAAGGATGGAAAGACTCTCGTTGACGAACTTGAGATCATTGAAGGTATGAAGTTTGACAGAGGTTATATTTCACCATATTTCATCAACTCATCAAAGGGTGCCAAAGTAGAGTTCCAGGATGCTTTAGTTCTCTTCTCAGAGAAGAAAATCAGCAATGTGCAGACTATTATTCCTGCTTTGGAACTGGCCAACCAGCAGAGGAAGCCTCTGATCATTGTAGCTGAGGATGTTGACGGTGAAGCCCTGTCTACACTAGTAGTTAATAGACTGAAGATTGGACTGCAGGTAGCAGCTGTAAAGGCTCCAGGCTTCGGTGACAACCGCAAGGCCACCCTCAGTGACATGGCTATTGCCACTGGTGGTGTAGTATTCGGAGATGATTCCAACTTAATTAAGCTAGAAAACCTTCAGCAATCTGATCTTGGCCAAGTGGGTGAGGCTATCATCACTAAGGATGATACTCTCTTCCTCAAAGGAAAGGGTAAGAAGTCAGACATTGACAGGAGAGCTGAACAGATCCGTGACCAAATCCAAGAGACAACCTCTGAATATGAAAAGGAGAAATTGCAGGAACGTCTTGCCCGACTAGCTTCCGGAGTTGCTGTCTTACATGTTGGTGGCTCCAGCGAAGTTGAAGTCAATGAAAAGAAGGACCGTGTCAATGATGCTTTGAATGCAACCCGAGCGGCTGTTGAAGAAGGTATTGTTCCCGGAGGTGGCTCTGCTCTCCTCAGATGTATTCCCGATCTAGCAGCACTGAAGACAGCCAACAGTGACCAGGCGACAGGTGTTGAAATCGTCAAGAAAGCCCTCAGAATGCCTTGCATGACGATCGCGCGGAACGCCGGCATCGATGGATCCGTCGTAGTCGCTAAAGTCGAGGACTTGGGCCCTGAATTTGGATATGATGCTCTGAACAATGAGTATGTGAACATGATTGAGAAGGGTATCATTGACCCCACCAAGGTCGTGAGGACAGCTCTAACAGACGCTAGTGGCGTAGCGTCCCTCCTCACCACCGCCGAAGCCGTGATCTGTGAAATCCCTCAAGAGAAGGAAGCTAACCCCATGGCCGGCATGGGAGGCATGGGCGGTATGGGTGGCATGGGTGGCATGGGCGGTATGATGTAAATAACATCTACGGGCTTCGAAATGCATTTATTGTGAAAAGCGAACTGTTATAGGATTTAACACTGTTATGGGTATTGCTATGATGATGATATCTGGTAGTTTGATTGATTTTATACAAATTGTGGAGTGAATGTGTATTTCCCAGTTTTATTTGAGTCTGATTGTGTTACAAATATATTATGTAGAAAGACAATTCTCTGTCTTGTTAGAATTATTTAGTTTTATTTGCTTGAATAGTGCGAGCAGTGTTATTTTTAAATAAAATGATTAATGTTTCTAATTTGTGTATATTACTTCCTTATGAATATCTACATGAATATAGTACCTAGAAGTCACATAAATCGGGTACGAAATGGTAATCAGCACATGGTTTACTGGAATGAAAATTGCTTTGTTCCTGGGAGTGGACAAATCTACAGCTCAAATCTAAAATTAAATTATACAACTCAAAAATATATTCACAGCCCATCCATTCTTACCCTCTTCTACCTGTAAGCAACGTGTGTGGTAGCTTGCCACTCATGTACCTACAGACGCCAGCAGGTCAAGCTACCCGAAACTGTCAAATTTACCCAATCAACCTTGAACCTTAATACTTTAGCCATAAAGTTGAAAATCTATTTTAAAGAAATTTGACAGATTGTAGTAGCTTGATGTGGTGGCGTATGTACAAGTGCAAGTTACAGCACTCGACATACCAAGTACCTATATTACATATTCTCCAATTAAACATCGTTGAGAATTGAGACCAAACCGGTTTTGCATTGACCTGCATCAATGTATAGCGAAAACATGTGCTCGGCAAGCTTAGAACTTTCCAGGCCATTCTCGAGTTCACAGCGTGTGGTAAGTGGCGCGTAAATTACATAACCAGAAACGCGATAAAAACGCCGGCTTGATTTGCTCACACATTTTTATGACTGATAACGAGTTCTTCGTTTATCAAAGTTCATTGTCCATCAAGAAATAAGTACTTATTGATGCAGATGTGGTGTACGAAACTAATAAAACCTAAATGATAGACAACACGCGATTTTAGGTGCCTGAGCAAAATTACCGCTGTACTGTAATGTAGATAGCTAACCTACTTAGGTAATATTTGCCTAAATAGTAGGTAGCCTATTTGTGACGGGCGTCAGTCAGCCTGGGCCTGGGCGTAAGTAGGAGGGCACCTGCTCTCCCCAAGACGTCTAATACTTAGATACATAGCCTGTTCAAACCCTCCTTTGGCTATGTCGTAGTTGAGTAATACGTAAGTACCTTAGACCAAAAGCTGTGTACCTACGTTCATGTCCATGTGTCAACTCGGACTCGCAAGTTCGGACACAGTCTAGTTGTAAAGTTTCGTAACCTACTTTACTCGTAGCGAACTTTGCGCGTAATGATAACATTGATAAGTCTGATATAATTAATGTAGCCTACGTAATAAAGAGCTATCGATCACCACGTGCTATGATAACAGGTATTTATTTCTTGAAAAGGGAAATCATCAGGAAATATTAAGCCAAGCACCGCAGGGATGATCGGATGGATCAATGTCACACAGAAAGGGTGCTTTTCCACCAGAGATGTGCTATGCTACGTTGCTATGGATGCGTTTGATATCCACCAATCATATTCATTGGTGCACATAGCTTAGCACTGGTGGAAACGGATTCAACTAAGATATGTTTGTTATATGGAAGGATGCGTGCTATGGATGGTCGCGAGTGGTGTAGCTGTGTGCTGCCCTCTTCGCTTCCCTACTATCTTACATCTTACTCACACCGCTACATAGCTTAGTATTAGTGCAAACGGGCACATAGTTTCACAGCTTAGCTATTACATCCTCTCAGCATAGCTGCATAGCACATCTGTGGTGGAAAAGCCGCCGCCGGCCGGCGCAACGTACTTATCTTATTAAATACTTGGCTCTTAGTTCGTTTAAAGAATACACGCTAGTCTGTTACATATAATAGCATTTATTATATAGTCCTCTAAACTTAACATAAAATAATTCATAGATTTAATATGTCTTAATAATTTACAAAAATATCTGATCTTCATCGGAATCTCCAGCACCATACACGAAATGTCTTCGCGTCACATTTTCGTTAACGATTGCACTCGGCTCAGTCTCCACATTGCTATTCTTACAAGGTGTCACAGGGTACCTTACTGGGCCCAACCACCTTCTACTAAACCCAAAGTTTCGTGGTAACGCTACAGACTTTGAAGAACTGCTCTTTACAGATTTATCTAAGCTATTCAAAGAGGATTGAATAGATTTCAGTGATGATTTCTTAAGTAAGTCATCTGAGTTGTCATTTAAATAGTCATCTGGCAAATCTACACCTGTTGGAATACTGAGGCTCAAAGGTCGTCTCTTTGACCTGTTATTGGAGAGCTGACCGCGCCATGTGTTGAATTTCTGAGAATTTCGCTTCTGGGGTGTATTTTCCTGAGATGAATAATTCCCTAAATCAGATTCTTCAAACACTTTATTCTCAGAAAAGCACTTTTGCAGGTTACTCTTAATAGGTGTAGGTTGTTTGCTTGATCTATCTTTCATTCTACTTATGACTTTATCTTTCGTTAGTTTTATTAGAGTATATATTGTTTTTAAAGCTTCTTCATTCAACAATTCATCATCTGTTATTTCTACATCTAAGGCACTAGCAACACTATTGCTTATACACTTTTGACCTATATTGTTGCAGCTGCTGTCTGCAAATTGGCTCCCAATACTGTGTTGATAGTCTAAATGGCTTGGTTTATTAGCATTTTGTAGAACAATAAGTTCCACTTTATGTGGAGCTGACTGTAACATAAGTAATGCCTTATCATATTTAACATTCAGCAAAGTCTTCCCATTGACTGATATTATTTGATCACCAGGTAAAAGTTTCTTGCATAGATCTGCAGGACTTCCTGGTGTTATTGACTTAATGTACACATTGCCATCTGAGCCTTCTGCTACTTGTAGCCCTAGAGCATTCATATCATCTCTCTCTAGTACAGCAGTAACAAATATCCTTTCACCTTGGACACATTCCATGTTGTCGAGTTTCTCAAACAGTGATGTATTTAAACAGGATTCATTATTAGCAGCATTATAATTGAAAACATCTGGGTATACTTTGGGAGACTCTAAAACGTAAGCAGTTGGTGCACTAGTTAAGTTCTGGTTATAATGTCTCTCTGGCAGCAGCTGCATACTGTTGATAATACAATGCTGTCTTTGCTCTGTACTCAGATCATCGGAATCACTCTGTGTCATAGCTAAGTCACCCTCAGACTTTGAACAAGGATTAGAGGTTCTGACTGGTGAGGTGGGATATCTACTATCAGTAACAGACTTCATTCCATGGAACACCCTAGTGCCCATCTTGACGCCTTGCCTCCTTGGTATACTGCAACTTTCTGAAGATGACAACCCATCATTGGAGGAATTTTCGTGGCCTTGGATTAATGAGGTGTTTGATACTATTTCATCATTAGGTATTGGTGATATTATTTGTCTCAGAAGTTCTTCTGTGTTTGGCTTCTCATTTTCTTTATTCTGAACCTTCTTCTCCCTAAATATATCAACTTTAAACCTCCTCCTAGTAGGTCTTCTTACTCTGATTGGGTTTCTAACAGCTAAATTGTAGCTGTCTTGAAAATTGCTACAGTCATACTTCTTCGGACTTTCAGCTACATTCAGAGGGCAATTAAACTCATCTGATAAATAAGTGAGGAAGTCCTCTTTAGCATAAAGCTTGAGATACAACCTGTGGTGCAGGGACGCCAACCAGAATGTAAAATAGCTTTTGTTATCTAACATTTTCAGTTTATATTTGACACCAATTTTTGATAGCCCTGAATATGAATTGGGCATGATGTACAAGCTTTTCTTGTTATAATAGAATGTATGTATATGGTGCCAAGGTAGACTTTGTAGAACTATTCTATTTGTATGGGTGCCTGTGTCATCAGTTGCATGATTATTCCTGGAATAGAGAGTTATACCCCTTGGGCCAATTGAGAGCCACACGTCTCTGCAAAATCCATCTCTAGTGGCCCAAATTGCAGAATAAAAATGAGTGCCATAGTCACGAAAGGTTTGTGCAAGGGTGATGTAGTTTATTATTGCCTTGTGTCTATCCAAGCCATTTCTAGATTCGTGGGCTCTCTTCATGCGTAGCTTGATGTCTGCCATGTCATTTGTTATCACAGTTTCAGGCAAATAATGTTCCAACAAAAAATAGTCCGCTGTTCCATGTTCTCTGAATGAAAACTCTCCAAATTCAATATGTAAAGCATATCCAGCCAACAAGATGAGATTCTGGATTGTTGATGTCAGCTGACCTTCTAAGGTAGCTCTCCTTAGTTGTAAATACACTCTGTATCTCCATTCCCCACCTTGTATATTACTGGCAATGTTTTTGGGCAAGAAAAACTTTATCCTCAAGAAGACTGTCAAAGTAGCATCATCTTCAAATATTCTCTTTTTGCTGTTGGTTTTATGCCAAGCATCTGGGGCAACTTTTTTTATTTTGTAATCATCTGGTAAAAATACAAAATCTCCTCCAATTAAAATGGCAATGCCAAGCATAAAGTTATGGTCATACTTTTCACTGTGCACCAATGCTTCAAATAATTGTCCTGAAGTTATTACATTTGGGTCACACATGACCTCAACCTTCTGCCCGTTCAGTAAAACTACAGTAATGACTCTTTTGTCAGAAACTGCTGACAGAGTTAAGTCCATGTGTCTTGCTGATTGTGAAGCTCTTACAATGAACTCGGGACCAATGCATCCATCTTTCCCTTTGAATCCACATTCAGCTTTATATAACCTTGATGCAGCCCTCTGAACAGGCTTTCCTCTTCTAAAATTTGTAGGTAGTTGTGGTGGTTTAATCACATTGTCATCTAAAGCGATTGCAGTCATGGAAACACTGTTGTTCTGCATTCTGGGTTCCTCAATTTGAGTGCTGCAGGCAATTTCTAAAGTGGAATGTGCATTACTCAGTCCTCCCCTCCTAGAGGTGTCAAATAGATTAAAAACAGGCTTTCTGTAGTTTCTAGGTATTCTGCAGCTGGGGAATGGGTCTCTATCATCTGGAGACTTGAGGAGACCCACACAGCTTCTAGGACGGATACTGACTTTCAGTTCAGTGTTGGTGCTAGCCTCTTGTGTTTTTGAGTGTCGTCTTTTGATGCGGTTCAGGTCTTCATCAATTTGGAAGTCCATAACTGGGCTGAGGCAAATTGACGCGGCTGAGCAGGAGCTCCGGCCCGAATCTTCGTCGCAGTGACGGAGCATGGTGCTATAACAAAAAACGACACTGGTAAATACAGTGGGAATGTTATGTAAACTTTTCTAAATGCAGTTCCCATGTAAACATGCATTGTTTGTCAGATTCGCTCGTGAGATCCGGCAATGTTATGAACTTATTTGTGATTTAATTATGATTAATACTTTTTGTTTACTCTAAGTAGGTAGGTGTTACGTTTTAGGGGCAAATAAACACTCTAACGTGTGACAGAATAAACAAAGAGTAAGAAAACTGTAAGTACAGATGTCGAGCTCCACGTATGTGCGTGATAAATAGTCGTGATCTCTAAACCGACATTAAATATTCAAATATTCGTCTTCTTAGAAAAAAAGTCCACGAGAAAGTACAAACAACAATACAAATTTTATACGATGATAGTTACGAAATTATTCAATGTTCAATTGTCTAATTTAGCTAAATCCTATGCTATTATAGAATCAGCAATTTTAACTACGTATATTATTGCATAAATACCTAAGTAAGCATTCGATAGTTCGACACCTACTTGCCGAAAGTTTTAAAACAACGATTTTACTTTTTACAAGTTTTGTTTTATCGACTCAGCGACGGCAGTAAAGTTGTACTCACATTAATTTTTATTTCATTACTTTCATTTTTGTTGTAAGCTCCAATAAAATAAAATACGAAACAAAAACTTTTGTTTTCTTCATCAAACTGTTCAGTGATCACATTGTATCGCATTACATGTACAAATCAGTAAGTAATCACTACACCACACCACACCGACGAGTACGGCGCGCACAGCACACATTCAAACATTTTATTGTTCCACTGAATGAATGAATCAGCTCTCATTCTCAACTTGTTTCAAGTTTTCAACATTCCATTCCAATGTAGTTGATACATGCGCGAGCGCGAACTGTTGATTTAAAAAAAAAATATTAGATAAAAAAATTAAGTACCTATGATTTTATTTCGAAATCAATTTTATTAGATTTAAAAATATCCTACGATCATAAGACAATTAAAAAACTGTTTTTTCCTTTCTTTCTGTCCTATTACTGAATCTTAATAATGAGCGAATTAAACGTATTCATCTTGATTTTGAATTTTCAAAATTTCAAAGGATCAATTGCATCGTTTTTCAACTTGCTTGCCTGTATTTCCCGAAGGGTTAGGTTAGGCCAAAGAGTACTATAAGATACCGGGTAGGGTAGGCAGAGACGTGCATCTATAATACTTTAAATGCACGTCGACCCACATTTCGTCAGTTATATTTTAAGTCCCATGTAATAGGTAAAAGAGCAGCGAGCCTATCGTCATCAACTAGCAATAAATATTAAGGCTGCTACTGATAAATTCCATATGGGAAAACCCAATAATTATTAATTTCAGCCCGTTTCAGCAATTGTTTTAGTATGTTATTGAGAAGTTGGGTCATCGTGCCTCATCAGCGCCACATAAGTAGAAAGTTAATTTTCGTTTCTTTTCTTTGTCTCTCTGTGCCAGACTGACAGTCATCATGTTTGCTTTCCATTCTCTCTCTCTCCTCATTCACTAGAAAAAACTTCAGTCAGGCACAGGTTCGTTCTTAGTCTGACGGGTACTTCTCTTCTTTAGTCTGTGGGTTCATTTTTAAATAATGCTCTTTGCCATACCTTTGCCATAGGATTACAAACTATACTCCATCTGTTTAGGTAGTTAAATAAAGGTAAACAATCTTGATATGTCTTTTTATATAAAATAAATCGTATAAAAGACCAACAAATATTATTTAAATTTAGTTAATTACCTAACATCGGTTTAAGTAAATACCTAATTGTAAATATTTTTAGATTACATTTTTAGTCATTTTTTTAGATAAAAGACATGTTAAGATTGTTTACCTTTATTTAACTACCTAAACAGATGGAGTATAGGTAGGTATCACGATGACATTACGAGTTTAATGACATGCGTCAACGTCAATGTCATGTGTGAAGTGTGATGTGGTGAGAGTGCAGGAAGTCATGGTTTTTGTTACGTGTTAAATTAAAAAATAAACTTATTGATTACCGCGGCAATTATTGTTTGCCTTTAGGGCTATAAAAATGGCTACATTAATTCAGTCATACGAGCAACAGTATTCAGTACTTACAGCAGATATAACGGCTAAAATAGGACGTTTGAAGTCTGGCAGTGAAGGTAGGTCTTATCATCTTTGTTTATAAAAATAAACATGGAATACCTAAGTGACAAGCATTTGTGTTTCTAGTGCTCCGCTAGGAGTAATAGTGTTCTGTGTTCTAGTGTTGCGCGTAATCGTATTTACTGCAGGGAGTAATGAACAATTAACATTTCAAATTATTCTATGCCCTCTGCTATGACAGCAGACTTGTTCATATTATTATTTAGCTTTTAGCTTATCATATAAATAATAAGTAGGCGACACAAATACCTAATGAAAAGCCGATCGTTATTAAATATTTATATAAACATTCTTTACAGACAATCGTGACCAGTTAACCCGTGAAATTCAAGCAAATTTTGAAGAAGCTAATGATTTGGTAAGTTCGATAATTTTGCATCATGCAGTTAATGCTGGAAGTAAAGTTTAAAAGGTGTTACTTTTCATCTACCTTACTGTGTTGGATAATAACCTCTTTATTCATAAATGTTGCTAGGTAGTGATTAATAACTCTCTAACCATACATTTTTGACATTAAGTGTTGCTTAATTTCAATCAACCTCTAAAAATAAACCCATAAATGTTATAGGTCTCATGTGTGACTGTGTGATGTTATCATTCAGACTAGACAAAACTGACAGATAAATTTTTAGTTTTACATCCATGTTATTAGCGCCAACAATAGATGTTGGGGCCCGTGGATAAATAATAACAGCCGCACAGGTCGATCGGTCAGGTTAAGCTATGCTTGCCGCGGTTGGTCTGTGGATGGGTGACCATCTTTACATACCGAGACCCCTCCGTGCCTCGGAAAGCACGTTGAGCTGTTGGTCCCGGCTGTCATTCGTGGATCTTTGACAGTCGTTACGGGTAGTCAGATGCCCGAAAGTCTGACAACCAGTCTTACCAAGGGGTATCGTATTACCCAGTAACTGGGTTGCGGAGGTCAGATAGGCAGTCGCTCCATGTAAAATACTGGTATTCAGCTGCATCCGGTTAGACTGGACGCTGACCCCAACATAGTTGGGAAAAGGCTAGGCAGATGATGAATAGATGTTGGCGCTAAAAACAATATTTTTTAATATAAATAATTTGATAATTTATGTTCATTAGTAAGTATATCACACGCCACCAGAACCCTTGACCTAGACTACATGTAATAAGTACAGACGCCAGCACATCAAGCTACTACAATCTGTCAAATTTCTTTAATAGATTTTCAACTTTATCCCTAAACCGTTAAGGTTCAAGGTTGATTGGGAAAATTTGACAGTTTCGGATAGCTTGACCCGCTGGCGTCTGTACATAGGTATTGTTTCGTTTCTAGGTATTAGTGATAGCTTATCAAAAGAATGTGTAATGTACACATTTACTACACATACTTCTTGTATGAAAATACTTAAAAAAATACTGTGCTGCATTATCCTACTAATATTATTAAATGTGAAAGTTTGTATGGATGGATCGATGGTTGTTACTCTTTCACGCAAAAACGACTGAATGGATTTGGATGAAATTTGGCACACAGATAGTTTATAACCAGGATTAACACATAGGATACTTTTATCCCGATATTCCCAGGGGATCGAAACTTATGTGGGTGAAACTGCGGGGTGCTGCTAGTAGGCTATAAATAAAGAATTCACAAAGATATAAAGAGATGCCTGGCTGTTTTATTTTATAGCTATTTTCCGTTATCACATAATTTTTAGGGTTCCATGCCTAAAGTGTGCCAATAGGACATTGTTACTAGCGTTCTTAATATCTTTAAGATAAAGCAGTACTGTTGTATCAGTGCATCTTTTACTTTCTATTTCATTAAGAAAAGGATAGAAGATAAAATATTAGTTTAGTCCTGTCCTGTCACAAACTAAACGTATTTTTAATAGCCATGTTTTTAATTAAGTCTAAACGCCATTTTCGAATGAAATTTAGTTTGATAAATGAAATGTTTGTTTTGTATTAATTAAATAAAATTTTACTAAACTTAACTATATCTGACGACCCTGGTTACCTCCTTTGGTGACCGTACATCTAAGATAAATAATCCATCATGAGACAAATTATTTATTTATCTACATACAAGAATTATATTAATTCAAGTTTGTTATTGAATTAAGGAGGACAACCGCAAATTATACAGATGTTCAAATATATCTGACAATATGAAATAAAAGGGACTCACAGTGTGGTGGGCCACACAGTAGGACATCGCATTTCAATCGAAAAAGCTGGCCCAGCACAGCCTCTCTGTAATGTGTGATGAATGTGATGATGTACGGGGATGCAGGCGGTCCTAAATTGATTGATTTGGTTATTGTAGCTGGAGCAATTGGAGTTGGAATCTCGCGGCGCGGGCGCAGGGTCCCGCGTGGCGGCATATCGTGCAGAGCTGCAGCGCGTCAGGGATGAATACCGCTCTGTTGTCAACAATGCTGGATCATGTAAGGATTTTATACTGACTTAAGGCAAAATTTTCAGATCGCACTTTGACTTTGTTTAGTATAGTAGGTAAGCGTGGCATTCGAATATGAACATTATTCGGGTAAAAATAAGGTTAATTCTTATGACACGCAGACTTTACTTAGCAAGTTATTTTATTAGCAAGTCAAAGTCCGCTCTATGAATCTTTCCCCTAGTGGCTTGTGTTATACTCTAGGCTTCGCGTCGTCCGCACTGTGTTAGCATAGAGTTTCAAAAGGCTAACTTAAACAATCATCTACTAATCTCCAGACAACTTCGAGAACGATGAAGTATACGACGATTGGGGCGGAGCGGGCGAGCAACACCGCAAGCTGCTTGACAACTCGGAGCGCCTGGAGCGCACCGGCAAGTCGCTGGCCGAGGGGTACCGGGTGGTGCTGGAGACGGAACAGATCGGCGCCGCCGTGCTGCAGGACCTCAGCGTGCAGCGGGAGACCATACAGAGGTCCCGGGGCAGGGTAAGAAAACTTTATCTATGGCGCCGATTCCCTTGTTCACAAACTAAACTAAATTTAAGTTCAGTGCATCTTTTTCTCTCTATTTCATTAATGGGCGCCATTGTTAGGTTATGTCCCTTCTAAATGGTGGCGAGCGTCATGTTCATGAACGGGCGCTGTCAGTTGGTACTGTTCATCCGTCTGGCCTAAAGACCCGTTGTACATTCTCGGTTTTTCGCCGTGAAAAACTACGGTTGATTTGTAGGCACGGTCGTTATTGTTGTATGGATCACTATGGAAGCTTGTTGACGGACACGGTGGCACCACAGCACGGCACCGTCGCCGTATGCGTCGTCCGTATGTGGTTTGCCGTGTCACATACAAGCTCACACAATTCTACTACGGGGCTAGCGCGCCGTACCGTAAAGAAACCGTGCCGTGTACAACGGGCCTAACACGTCCCATTTGAGAACTTCCCTTTAAAAAGACTCACAATACAAGCATATTTGGCTTACTTTGGATTAACAGGAATACTAGTAACTACAAATAACTGACAACATGATAATAGCAGCACGATTCATTAATGAATTTCACTTTGCCTTCCAGCTCCGCGAAACAGACGAGCAACTGAACCGCTCCTCCCGCCTGATGAACACGATGGTGATGCGTGCGCTGCAGGACCGGTTCATCCTCATCCTAGTGTTCCTGGTGCTGGGCGTGTTGCTGTGCGTGGGCGTGTACTTCTACGTCACCTAGCTGGCGCCGCGCGCGGCGTGTGCACACCCCGTCGGACAAGTCTGCATGTTTAAAGATGGCATCCGGATACGCTACTATGTTTAAACTTTAAACTGTTGTTTATAAGTTTGTCCGTGTGTGGCGCACACTGTGAGAGAGATATCCGCTCACATAAAAACTGATTGGCCAACTTAAATGGACAAAGTTGGCTAATCAGCCTTTGGCGAAATTGAAGCTATAGCGCTATTGAGCTACTAGGATCTTTTGGCGCGTGGCCAAAATAGGAACTAACGCCACCATTCAATACGTTTTTTCAATACAATTCACAAAACATAGGACAATTGTTGACCAACAGCGCCCTCTGTCAATGTCATTCGAGCGCCAAAAGATCCTTGTAGCAGTGTAGGTATGCATAGACTGTATGGCTAAAGTGTACAAATAATATAAAAAGACACTTTAAATCGACATTTCAAAGAAACAGGTTTTTCACGGTGTTTGACAAAAACGCACGGTATTTTAATAGTTGCTTATTGAAAAAGTTACATTATCCACACCATGCACTATTTTATTACAATAAATAGGTATGCTGGCTATATACATCGCTACTACTGAATGTACTGTATTTTGAACTGTTCCTAGAATAATGAAATCGAAATAAGTATTATGGTGCGATTTTTTGATCCATAGTTAAACTCAACCAATTGTTGAAAATAGTTACTATTTTTATGGTAATGGTTAAATTTTGGCAAAATTTTTTTTTAGTTTTGTCATTTTCTTATTTTAGAAGTTACAGGGGGGGGGGGGGGGGACACACATTTTACCACTTTGGAAGTGTCTCTCGCGCAAACTCTGCACTTTAGAAAAAAATGATATTAGAAACCTCAATATCATTTTTGAAGACCTATCCATAGACAGGTAAGGGTTTGATGAAAAAAAATTTTAGAGTTTCAGTTCTAAGTATGGGGAACCCCCAAAATGTATTGTTTTTTTTTTTTTTTTGTGTGAAAATCTTAATGCGGTTCACAGAATACACCTACTTACCAAGTTTCAACAGTATAGCTCTTATAGTTTCGGATAAAAGTGGCTGTGACATACGGACGGACAGACAGACATGATGAATCCATAAGGGTTCCGTTTTTAGCCATTTGGCTACGGAACCCTAAAAATGATTTTGCATTAGCAGAATAAAATATTTGAACGAATACGCCAAGTTATGTTGCTTAAATACATGATTAGGTACTATGTTTACTAAGTTACTATTAATCTTAAATTAAGTCAGTATTCCGACATTCGGTTCGCTATGCTAACATTTAAAATGTCCGAAGCCGCAAAAACATGAGCTTTAGCACTTTTGAATGTTTCTGCAATATTAAATGTTTAACAATAAACTGTCTTAATAAGTTTATCACCTGTAAAACTAAACTAATGTATATTTGACTGTTGTCATCACTCTGTCACTTATAATCTTAAGTCTATAAGACAAGGCTCAGATTATGACAAGGTGGTAATCTTCTTCTAAGCGTGTCGATGGCATCTAAATGGATTCAGCCTAGAATTCGGCTACGTGTTCGGCGCTATCACTAGCGTCTATCCAACGTGCAGCTGACAGGACACCTAAGTGTCTACTGTCAGCTGCATGTTACAGGTACTGATTGAGTGTCCCATCGTTTGTGGAACAGCTCCTCATTTACACATTTGAGTTTGAGTTTAAGGTGGCAATAAAATGGTCACACGGATATGATGATATGAAGTATATTCATAAAATGTAAATACCTTCTTATTTGGCGTTTAAAATCTCGCTTAGGTTAGCCGCACACACACACACACAATAATATTGTAAAGTGCAAGATTGTCAAAAATATTGATTAATATTGGTCCCGCACACTACGCCATATTATATACCGAAATACGGGCCGCACACACACAATATTATTGACAATATGTATTTTATTGACAATGTTGTTGTATGTGTGCGGCTAGCCTTAGAGTCTGCGTTTGCTAGCTGTAAACTCCTTGTGGTTGTCCCTGCATTTAACACATTCCTGTATAGATATAAGGCTGTTTCATAACTTGTATTTTAATATTAATCAACTAATTATATCATCGTATTTTTAACGCCTAAACATGTTAAACGATAAGTATATAAGTATGTATGCAAATTGAATTGTAAAATATATGTGTAGATTTCAGCAACACAAGAAAAAATCTGTTCATATTCATATTTTATCAGTTTCATTAGAAAAGAAATAAAATAACACAAAAACCTGTAGCTGTTTCACACAAACCTGATGTTAAAAATATCTTTACCTCTTTGATTCTATGTCAAATTCAAAATATTTTATTTCACACAAACCTATAGATGGGCAGTTATGAAACGTTAGAAGCTAGGTGCATGGTTACAATAGGTTGTTTCCTATGAAAAAGAGCTGGCAAGACACACCACGGTTACTCAACACACAACAGTGAATAAAATATGAATAAAATTACGTATTGTATTAATTATGTATCGTGCAATCATGTAAATGAGACTGTTAATAGTAAATTAATGTAGATAGACAAATTTATTATAAATGTAAGTGTATTCGATGGAGTGAGGTACGAAGTGTATTAAATGTTTTGATGAAAACTTTTTTCATTTGGCACCTAGTCCACCCAATCACGAATATACCACACTCAGTACCCATAACGCCCTTGATCTATTGAAATTTTAGTGATTTAAGGAAAAAAGGGTTTTATGACAACAGTTTTTGGAACGAAGTTCCTTATCGCGCGTTGCGAAAGGGGGCTAGACGAAAAAAATTAAGACCAAAAGTTGGAACGACACTTTTTGCTATAGTTGTAAGCCGTGCGGCGTGCGCGTGTTTCTCTGTCTGTCTCTTATAGAAAGCAAGCCAGTTATACTTCGTTCCATCCGGGTGTCCCTTGACACCTCTCAAGTTTTTTTTTTCTCCCAAATCCTTCCAAGAACTCTTTTCCCGCGTCACGTCGAACCAGCCCTCGCGGTATGCGTCCAAATCGTGTCGCCATCTCTTTCTGGGCGGCCTCGGCGGTGCCGTCCATCTTCAGGCACCCGCTGTGTGGAGGCTTACGCCCAGCCGTCATCGTGCATACGGCTGATTATGTAATGTTTAACACAATGTAAATTGTTTATGAATAAATAAATGAATGAATGACCCGCCCAATCCCATTTGAGCCTGGCAGCCTTCTTTCCTACATCCATTATGCCAGTTTTGGAACGCAGCGTGGTGTTCCGAATTCTGTGCTGTCTTTGTAACACCCAGAATGCTGCGTTCCATCACTCTTTGGCAAACTCCAAGGCGGTGTGACTCGGTGACAGACCAGAAGGCCAACTCTCGTAATATAAAACGTTCAAAATGTAGTCGCAGTCTCATCTCGGCGACAAACAAATGTCAAAAATGTAGGGAAATTGAGGTATTTTTGACAGATTGAGCCTGAGATCTGACTGAACGTTCTTAAAATTAAATAAAAGAAATTCCCTATCAACCCTGAACCTTAATGCTTTATCGATGAAGTTGAAAATCTATTAAAGAAATTTGACAGATTGTAGTAGCTTGATGTGCTGGTGTCTGTACTATAGATACACCTCTGTCTAACCCTTCGGGATTACAGGCGTGATGTTATGAATAAAAATAAATATTACAAACAAAATCAGTGTAACATTTTATTTCATACATTTTTACATTCGAATCACATCATCATAAACAATGTCGCAATATATTACTGAAATATATTAAATATCTGTATATTGTAGCATATTGCTCAAGGGAGACGGCTTCTAAACTAGCGTGATGCGAGAAGGAAAGCTTGTGGCTACACAATATTGTCACATAAATAAAGCATAGACCTTTGGAGGTATGAGGAACAGGGTGTAAAGTTCACTCATCCTCCATAGAAAAGGGAGGATCCTCCGACCAGACGGGTGTTATGTCTGGCGGGCAATTGCCCAACGATTGGTGTTGGGAAATTGTATCTATGCTAATTGCGCGGTAAACTCTGCTTGCGAGATGCAGGATTTGCGTGACGTCAGTATGACGCGTTGTTCGCATGTGGCGTTGTAGATACCGCTACAGACCCAATTAAATTAATCGTTTACATAGGTACGTCAACAAAAGAGATAAGTATGCAGGGTCCTCTGATATAGTTAAAGTTTAGTAAGAATGCAAGAAAGAAGATGTTTTCGAATGAAATTTATTTTGATAAATAAACTGTTTGTTTTCTATTATTTAAATAAAATTTTATCTGAAAACATCAATCCGTTTCTTACTAAACATCAACTATATTCGATGACCCTGCATACTTATCTCTTTTGTTGACTGTACTCAATGAAAATGTAAATTAAAATTTTGACTTAGGCAAGTATATACCAAACGCTCCTAATGATATCGACTAAATTCTCATAATTTTGACTGGTATAATATCAAAAACGTCTAATTAATTACTATGTTAGGTATATATATCTTTCGCTAGCTACACTTATGTTTATAAATGGCTCTCCTCACACTATTTTTGTTATTCTCGCAGTCAGGCGACCCTTCATCATAAGGCTAAATTAATTAAATAAACACTATCTAAGTTGGTATTCTAGTTGTCTCTTTAATATGCACGTTTTCTGTGACAAATAAATATTTTTTCTTTCCTTTAAATTCTTATAAACCCGGTAAATCCCGGAATAATCTCTAAAATGTCTAACGGCAGTATAGTCAGCGTCAAACTGTACGGCGGCTCTGAGCTGCGGCGCCTGCGCAGGCCTCGCACGTGCCGCGCGCCCGCGGCGCCTCGCGCGCCGCTGACGTACAGTTAGAATCGGGCTGCGCCCATCTCACACCAGCAGCCAGCTCACTTGCACAGTACACTTTACAACTTACACTATAGTCTACTTAACAGATATATTATTACACAGATTGGCAATGACGGCAAAAAAAAAACGAAATAAAAACGAGATGCCACAATGTGCGAGTTTTTGGGCTTGACTGCACATGTCATCACCTATCTATACATACATATTATAAATTAAAGTCGTCTTTCATGTGTCTGTGCGACCGCATTGTTCTTCTAAACTGCGCAACGGATTTTGGTGCGGTTTTCACCATAATTTAAAGTATACATTTAATATACCGGAAGGTACCGACGCCAGCACATGAAGCTACCCGAAACTGTCAAATTTTTCCAATCAACCTTGAACCTAATGCTTTAGCGATAAAGTTGAAAATCTATTAAAGAAATTTGACAGATTGTAGTAGCTTGATGTGCTGGCGTCTGTACATACATTATATTAAACTTACATATAATAAATAAATCTCGATGTTTTGCCAAGTCGAAAAAACCATGCGAAGCAGAGGCGGGTCGCTAGTGTTCGTATAAATCCGTGAGCGTGCACGCAACGGTTGTGATTATGGAGTGTAGAGGTACTGTAATGTATGAAACTCTATGGAAGATATCAGACCGGTTATCACGCACACGCCACGCAGTAGCTCTTTTCAAGCCTATAACTTAAAACTATGGTATTTTCTTTCTAGAAATGTTTGTGATCAGGCCGATAAACTTCAAACCATCTCGCTCTAACGCACGTCAATCCATGTAATAACCCAGTCCGCTGTAGCTAGTCCGGGCGCAGCTCACGCGAGGTCGTGCGGCACCTCGAACACGTCTTCCTGCACCGGGTGGCCGAGCGACTCGAGGCGCATCCTGTAGTCGTGTACTTTTATGTCCTGGAAAAGACACATTGGGTTATTAGAGCTTTACTAAAAATGAAATTCTTCTTTGAAGTCACTGACGAAATATGGAAAAATTATAGAAATACTAGCTGACCCCGGCAAACGTTGTTTTGCCATATAAATTATTTCTAGCTGCCCGGCGCTACTTCGTTCGCGTGGTGTCCTACCCCCTACCCTACTCCTACACTACTCCTTCCCTACTCCTACACTACTCCTACCCTACTCCTACCCTAATTCTAACCTACTCCTACCCTACTCCTACACTACTCCTACCCTACTCCTGCCCTACTCCTGCTTCGTTGCCACTAGTACCATTAACAGTTCCATGATGGAACTACTGATGTTTTTTGTAATCACTAGTTACCCTACTTCTACCCTACTCCAACCCTACTCCTACACTACTCCTACCCTACTCCTACACTACTCCTACCCTACTCCTACCCTAATTCTAACCTACTCCTACCCTACTGCTAACCTACTCCTACCCTACTCCTAAGTCCTAACCTACTTCTACACTACTCCCACCCTACTCCTACCTGCTATAAACCTCACGGAGCCCGAGACCTTTCCAACGAATGCAAAACCGTGGAAATCGGTTCGTGCGTTCTGGAGTTATAGCGTCAGGAAGGAAACCCCGACTTATTTTTATATAGTAGATAAATTTGATTTACTCTCGAGACGGTCTACTCTAGTAAACGAGGCAGCCATACAATTAATTAGTCATATTAGAAGAATGCCAAAATGGTAATTGCCCTTGACCACATTTAAGCGCAGTTGAAACCAGAGGGGCAATTCTCGTAGTTTTAAGAACGTTCACAGTCTGATCTCAGTCTCAATCTGTCAAAAATACCTCTAATTTCCTTACATTTTTGACATTTTGTTTGTCGCCGAGATGAGACTGCGACTAGATTTTGAACGTTTTTCATTACGGGTATTGATCTTCTATTATGCAAAAAACTGCACACTCTTTAAGGAAAGAAACAAAACTTTAACTTTAATCACAAACCTGATCAGCAAGCAGTTCCAACAGATCATCCTGATCCCTCCTCATTCTCTCCAACTCTTCCGCCGTACTTCTATGCCCATCCTGACTTATCTTCAGCTCACTGGTGAGTCTGCCCACCTCGGCACCTAACGACTGTAACCTGGCTTCATACTCCTGAAGTCTGGGGTCGTCTTGGGTAGGAGGAGGAACTGCCTGGCTTGGCAGGGCGACGGCGGCTGATACTTGAGCTTTCAAGAGTGTGTTCTCGTCTTTCAAGTGGGAGTTGGCAGATATTGAGTCGTTGAGGGCACTCTGGAAGTAATAAAGAGATTGGTTAGAATGTGAGATAAGCCTAACGCCGCAGTCTGGAGAGTGATGTAGTGAGTCATCGCGTTTGATGCTGTCGAAAAATATATTGACAGTCCCTCGACAGTTATTTGGCACCTGTTGCATCTTTGTCAAGATCACAGTGATCTTTATTATCGTTACAATAAGGTTGCTGCTGCCAGATGTAAAATAACTGCGAGTTTGAGGATAGTCTGTCACACAAAGTTGAAGTTACATTATTAAAATCTAAGATGGCGGCTATAATTTTGAAATTATTCATCATGGTTTCATGGGTATCATTTCCATAGTTTTTAAGGTTGCTGCTACCAAAGATGACGTCACCTGTAAGGACTGGTTCTGATGCAGCAGGCCCTCCAGCTGCGACATGAGCTCCTGCAGGCGCGCGTCCTGCTGCCGGATGAGCGTCTTGTACTGCTCCAGCGTACCATTCTCTGGGGAGCCTCGCTCTAGGGCTGGCGAGCCGGTTCCGTTGTGTTGTGTGCGCTCTGTCAGGCTCTCGACCAGGACACCTGGGGGAAAGACAAAAGCCTTTATTAGAATACTACACGATTCGTCAAAGTAACATCAGGCCTGTATTCTACGAAGGTGTAGGCCTGAGTTTGTTTCGCCAATTCTTATATTCCGTATGACATGTAAAAGTGATTCCGATATCCTATTTACAGAATAGACTATTACATGTCATTTCAATACATCATCGCAGTGGCGTAACTATAGCCTTGGGGGCCCGTGGCAAATTCATGGGATTGGTAGGGCTCTCTCTCAATGTAAAGAAGCTCAACCAACGTTATATTATTTTTTTACTGGCCCTTTGCCCGCGAGTTCGTCCGCGTAGATTTCGTAATTTCCCCTACAAAATAGAATACCTGACTATTTCTATGGTCTAGTGGTCGAAAAAAGTTTGTATTTCTATACTTAGGCATGTTAGTATCCTCCTGTGGTCATGGCCCTCTCGGGCCGCGGGCCCCCTCCGGCTAGGGGCCCGCGGCATTTTGCCACTCCTGCCACCCTATTGTTACGCCACTGCATCATCGCCAGTTACAAGAGACATGCACACGTGTGCGGAAACCTAGTTTCGAGACAGTTTGCTATCCCATGATCTGCAGGGTAGCACTGTATCACCCTCCCCGCCTCGTCCTCACGACGACACAACGCATCGTGTGGGTTTTCTAAGTCTTATGCAATAAGGTGCGACCAAAATATTCAGGCTCATATCCTCACTCTCCAGCACTTTGAACAGGCGACAGAACTCGTAGTCGACGAGCACGTCGGCGGGCAGCTTGGCGCGCAGCTGCGGGTGCTTGGCCGCCTTGTTGTACAGCTCGTGGCGCGTCACTTCGCTCAGCTTGGACGAGAACACCTCCATGCCGATGCGCTTTGTGAGCAGCTGGCGGAGGGATTCCTGGAAACAAACAAGAAAAAGTTATGCACTGCTAAAATTTTAATCCTTCATTAGCAAAAGGGCTACGTACAAGTTATAGAGGTAACAGGCTGTAAGGTTCACTCATGCTCCATAGAAAAGGGAGGATCCTCCGACCAGATGGGTGTCGTGTCTGGTGGGCTACTGCCCGACGATTAATGTCGGGATGTTGTATATATATATGCTAGTTGCGCGGCAAAGTCTGCTTACGCGATGCAAGATTTTGCGTTTCGTTTGGCGATGATGATGGCATTTGGCGATGTAGATGCTGCCACAAAGTTACCAAACGTAAGAATCACAATATTATGGTAGTTCAGAAACTGCTCAGGAGTTGGTAGATTGCTAATAGTGCGTGGAATACTCGTCAGGATCCATATGGTTATTGACTTTCCACATGAGTCTGAAAACGCTTATTAGAATTTTCTTTACTCATCACTGTCGTACTCGTGACCGCGTCTTGAAGATCTATTGAGTCACTTCGCGTTACCTTGGAGTAGTTCTCCACGGAGTCATCGTTGAAGTGTATGCAGATGGCCAGCAGCAGCGCGGCCAGGCCCTGCAGCAGGAACTCGTTGTCGTCGTGCTCGGCCGCGCACGTCTGCGCCACCAGCCAGCCCACGCCGCCCGGCGCGCGCAGGAAGCCCGCCACGGCCAGGGGGCAGTAGCTCATCCACATTGCGAGCAGCATGAGGAGAGCTACCTGGAAAGGAGAAACAAGACTTGAGCGGAAGTGGAAACTGCTATTTTTAATATCATCACCCCTAATGTAGATGGGATCGATACAAATTAACAAAGAAAGGACCGAATTTCGTTTTCGGCAATTTCTAGCCGATATATTCATTTTCGGCAATTTTCTTTTTATGCTAAAACATAATATTTATTATTTTCGGCCGTGGCTGAAAATGATTAAGCGCCAGCTAATCATTTATTCATAGAAAATCGATAGTTACAACAACATAGAGCATAATAACTGTGAAAATAAAGAAAAAGTGCTTTTTCTGGCGTGCATCAGATTGTTTGATGACGTATTATTAGTTATTATGTCTTTGAAAACAGTACAACTTATCATGTGATTTTAGTTAAATATTATGATTAAAACATTGACACTATTTCTTTTACTTATTAGACGAAAGAAAAACCTATCGACAAACAATATTATTTATTTTCCTTTTCTACCGAAAATGCTAATCAGGCCGAATTTCGTTTTCGGCTGGTCGGACCCTACTTAATTGATTTCTATTAGCTTTGATTTGAATTCTTCAGATAAATTAGACAAATAATGAAACTAATCAATCATTAATTTCACAAATTACAAAAATGTTTCCGTTGCATAACGTCTAAAAACTTGTTTCCTAATGATAATGACGATTCAATCAAACGACATTCTTACCACCAAACTAAACAAAATCCTTACATACCTTAGACTTTAGCTTAGTAGTCTGTTGCAGCAACAAAGTACACTGATGCAGCAACGAGACTGGCGAACTTCCAATATTCGTTGCTAGCAACACTCTAAGCAGCTGTTCCTTCTGCACCGGGTTCTCTATCAGCCCATGCATCAGTGCGACTGCTGAGAACCAGTTGGACAGTACATCGGAGGAGAACAGGCCTCCACATAGGAGCTGGCCACTTGTTAGACTGGACATGTCGGATGATGACGGTAGGAGCGTTTGTACGAGGCTTGCTTGACTCATCTCGTTATGGTATAGGTAGCATTGGAAGCAGTAGAGGACTGCGCATCTGAAACATAAGATAAAGCCGTTAGTGTTCTAATATCGGATAGGAAACACCGACCTAGTATAGTTTACAAAATATTATTGACTTGTAAAAATGTTGGCACAAACCTACTTGAAGAAATAAACATCACTTACTCATCGTAACATTTTAAATGGCGAAAAATTCCCCGATTTATTTTGATAACGATTTGATATGTTAATTACTTAACACCTAGTATTGTATACAATCAAGTATCAAGTATTTTCTAACTGAACAGACAGCTGTGCTGCTGCACAGTTTGTTGCGCCACTTCTTCCCAGCGATAGCACTAGGAAGTGGTGAAGGGTGGGCGTTTTGGGAGACTGTCTTTTATCATTTTGACGTTCCAAAAGTGCTGATTCTCAGCCTAATTTGAATAAAAGACTTTTGATTATTATGAGTTGATTGGATTGCTGAGGTTGGCATTATGCTATTGTGATAACTCTCAATTAGACTTTGCATTTAGTCTAGTTATTTGACTATATTGATTGAGCTTTTGTTATAGAAGACATGCACCAACCCCTAATTGAACTGGATTAAGGGCAGAGAAATGATGATTGAGCTATTATAACTCAAGATCCTTGAATATATTTGTTCATCAGTCTATTATTTTATGAAGCATTGAACACACATTTGATAAGTTCTCACCTTAACGAAAACGGCTGCTTCTCATTAACCATAGACATCAATAACACCACAATAGCAGGTCGCGGCGGGTTGGACGGCGCCATCACATTGCCCAAGAACTCTTGGTTCGTCACCTCCCCCCTCACTGCCTCTCCCACCGTGTTTATGGTCTCCGTGAGAATATCAGCCGGCACTCCACTTGACATCAGGATGTTACACAGAGCATCCAACAACCCAACATTCTTCAGAATCTTCTGACAAGTGGAGATTATTTGTGCTGAGTTACTTGGCGAGACTAAAGTCCTTACTATGAGGAGCATGCAGTGAACGTTGGAGACCTTCTGCGGCGACCAACCAGCCTCCTCCGACTCGTCAGGAGTGTTGAACATCGGCAGCATCTTCTGAATATAACTACCCTCTTTAAAGAAGTTAATGTTACTGCTGTTGTTCTTCAACAAATTCAACATCAACAACAAACAGTCTTCTACGATAATTCCACCGTCAGAGTAACCTTCAGTCGAGACTATTTCGAACAGTCTATCGAACGCGTTCTCGAACGCTACAATCTTTTGTATGTTCGCGTTTCCTTTGGTTAACTTTATAAGCAGTAATAAAGTTTCGTTTCTGATAACTTCTCTGGTATCTCCTAATAAGTCCATCATTTTCGAGACGCCCATAGGTTTAACTAGGATGATTTCTTGTATGTCTTTTGGTCTATTTGTAAGTAGGGATGTGAGCAGTTGTACGGCGGACAGTCGAACCCTAAAGTCGTATTCGTCTAAGAGATCTAGCACTAGTTGTATGTTGTGATGGTCTTTGATGAACATTTCGGTGAACTGTTCGCCGATGTTCATGGGCACGCGGGGGTTGTTCTCCTCTTCCTCGAACTGAGTCGGAGACATGACGTTGTTGAGCGTGTCTAAGGCATAGTTTATTGTCTCGTTGTCTGCTCGGTCCAGTTCTAATACCTGGAAATAGAGGTTATTTTATGTAATGTCTGTTGTGGCAGTAGCGTTGTTGGCATCTCAAACACAGAAGATAACATCCTGTCTCGTGACGCTTCAATTCTACAGAATTTTGGAATAATATAGACAAATTACTAGTGGTGAAGGAATCAGAATTTTCATATTGATGGCTTTTTTTTTTTGAGGATGGGAAATCATCAAATGACTCCTCCCGCTCTGGGTGGAGCAGGAGGGAGTGTCAGACTCTTACTGACTAAAACCCACCCGTGTTCCTTCCTTAGCCCTTTATGTTCCAGGGCAGCGGTAAACCTTTCGGAAATCATGGATAAGCATTGGAGAACTAGGAAAGATTTGTTGTAATGGCAATATTGATCCTCAAAGTACGTTCATAGTCAGGTCTTTAAAGTATAGAGTATAGTAGTAGTAGTAACACATGTTTTTGAAGGACTTCTACACGTCTTTTGAAATCTATCAGATAAGAAAATATGGTAGTCTTACTTGTTTAAGCGTATCCATGCCCTGCGCGCCGACCTCGACGCGGTATGTGCGCGACATCGCTTTGAGCGCGCGGCAGGCGTCGCGACGGTCTTCTAGCAACGTCGAGTTGTTCACGCGGTCTACTAGGCGCTCCACCTGGGGGAGAGGGAGAATTGAAATAAATTGAAGTGTTTTATGAGAAATAGAAACCCTTCAAAGTATTGCTACCTGCCTGTCTGGGTCGTCAAAAAACGATGTAGAATTTTGTATACAGATTATTTCAGAGGTATCTTTAACGTTAACATTATCATATATTTGTCCTTCAAAAACGAGCTGTTCGAGCAATTTACCAGCTAGGTGCCAGAGTTTCTCTAAGAGAATTTTTTAAAGATATTGGTATTCTCACGGTTGCATCACAATTCATCTTCGCCAACATTTTATATATTAGGCAAAATTTGCACTTGTACACTAAAAACAGTGATATTCACAGTGTTAACACTAGAAATAAGGACAAACTACGTGCCCCCTTTCACCGGCTTCATAAGGTTCATAACTCATTTGTTGGGCTTGGTATAACCTTTTATAACAAGATACCCTCTTCTTTGCTAGACTTGCCTTTCAATGCGTTTAAAGCTCAAGTAAAATCTAACCTTTGCTCAAAGGCTTACTATTCCATCAACGACTACTTACACGATAAGAATAGTTGGTCGCCCTAATTAACTCAAGACAATGTTCATGTTCTTTCTCCAGAATCAGCTTACTGACAGGTTATTGTTATTAGTATTAACTTATTTATTTATTTTACTTCGATGGTCCTAGTTTTTCATCTGTGACTCAAGTGACAGCTATGTGACCAGAACCCAGCTATGCATAAATATGTAAGCTGTCACGCCCTTTATGCCTGGAGGCTTTTATTTAGGTAGTAAGTTTTTATTTCCATTTGAATTAATTATTTTTCAGCTTGAGTACGTATAGTTTTTATTATATTTGTTGGTATATTGGCGTGGCTAGCTGACATATTTTATGGCAAATAATTTAAGTTTCTTGTAATGTTAATTACTGAACATAGGTTCCTAGTATTGTATACATGCACTATATTCTAACTGAACAGACAGCTGTGCTGCTGGGAAGTTTGATGCGCCACTTCTTCTTCCCAGCGATAGCACTAGGAAGTGGTGAAGGGCGGGCGTTTTTGGGGGACTGTCTTTTGTAATTTTGACGTTCGAAAAGTGCTGACTCTCAGCCTAATTTGAATAAATGACTTTTGATTTTGATAAACACAGAGAAAGCAGTAGGTAAACAGACAAATTGGATGGAATCATTTATTAATGTCAAGAGGAAAGTTCATATGTGGTCAGTGTGACCCTTTTTCTATTCATAAAATTCAGTGAATGGAAAATTTTACATAATTATCCGAGAGTTGTATGGATTTCTGGTCTATATTATTGAACTATAAAAGTAATTTACCATTCCCAACTATTGCCACTTCACTCTTCATGAGAAAACAAAATACACATCCACCAATGTGCCTGAGTTGAAACGAAATGCTCTCCTTGATTACAGATTACAGTTGCAAGTAATTAAATAACATTAAGTTATCAGAATCACAACATAATAAAAACAAATGTGACCTTTGCAAACATATTATTTATGCATTTTGCCTTATTTCAGAGTGATAGTTGTAGTTCAAAACATATTTCATATCAGTTGAGTCTCTGTGTACCCTTTGACAAAGGCCGCCTCCAACCCCTTACAATTCTCCCTGTTCCTTGCCTGTCTAGTTTATCTCTTTCCAGCCATCCTCACTAAGTCATCCTCCCATATTGTAAACACATTAATATGCATTAAATAAATAACTTAAGGTCTGTCATAGTGCCAAGTGCATATTAAACTTGCATGCAACACTTGTCTAAATAAACACCTCGGCATTCTCGTTTGAGAAATCTCCTTCATGCTCCTTACACTCGCACAGTTTACCGTAGCAATTCTTATATGGTTCGCTCAGTTAAAGCTTTTAACCAAATTGTTAAGAATAAGCACCCTTCAATCGATTTGTTTGCTAGCAGCTTAGCGTCCATTACTACTGTTTTATCTAAGCAGTATGATATTGTTTCTGATACAATCTGACAGAGGCTGCGCATGCATGGCAGATACATGTGCATCTGCTGTTGGAGTATGTGCTGTTACAGGTATTTAATTTCTTAGTTAAGTAATTTAATGTTATACTTAGTGTTATAGTTGACCTATTCATTAACTATTTTTACTTCATTATAGTCAATTTGAAAATGTGTACAACAATACTCTATTGCTAACTGTGGAGGCTTGTAAATAGCTTGTCGTCAATTGCCTCACTACTACTTCTGTATTTGATAGCTGTAAGCCACCCAAAGACAATAAAATAAATAAGTAATAGACTTCAGTAACTCCACAATAAACCACATGTAAGATTAATTTCACTAACATTCAAATATAAATTAATTTTGAGAATGAATTTCAACATAATGGTATGTTTCTTGCTTTGCATGGCTACTTTTCAGACTACAATAATGAGGTCCAGTGTTAGTAACAACTCACTGCACTTTCAGAGCAGTTTCAACAAAGAGCAGCATTGCTTGAGAGTGTTTTTTGGATCTATAGTATTTATTTCTCCAGTGCTTGATTTCAAAACCACTATAAAATAAATAAATGTGTTTTCTTTCTATACTTTGACTTGACTTTCAAAAATTCTTAAGTAAATTCATTTGAACACATACCACTATCAATATGGAGTCACTGTTTCTTTGATGCGTTGCTATTGCTAACAGTATTGTCCTTGCTACTAATTTTTCTTTCCAATACTTTATTCATGCATCATTTTGTTATTGAAAGGAAATCCACGCTACATGTTAGTAAACTTAGAACTTGTTTGTTTAAATTTAGGAATGTGCAATCCAAAACCAGTCAATAATTTAAAATCATTGAGTTTTGAACCAATAAATTGCAATAATTCCGTTTTAGTGCATAATAATATTATTTTCAGTTTACAAGTAAAACTTCAACAGTCTTCAATAATTCTTCTATGACATAAAACTCACTTTTTGTGCTGAGTACAAAGTAAATTGTAAAATGTTTGTGTTATCACCTGAGTAGCAAGTAATTTCATTGCTGTAAAATTATTATGCTATGTACTTTGGTTTCATAATTAAATTTCTTTTCTGATAACATATTAATGATTTTCTTTACACCACTGCTATCAATACAGATTTATTAATATTTTTAAATTTGTGGTGAATTTACTACCATACCATATTGGCAATAGAACATATACTTTAAAATGAATGGAAGGACAGGGAATGATGTCAGCAATGTCCCTAAGTCTGAACATAAAAGGGACAATGTAAGGGCAGGTTAGTTAAACAAATAATGATTACTAAATGAAAGTGAAATTGGCGATCTATTCAAGAATTTGTAGCATTGAATTAAGGGACACGAGTGCTGTCAAATTCTTGAAATATTGAACTAATTAAAAGACATCTGGACACGCCTACGCTAAAATTATAGATACGAAATAGCTACTGTACATTGCATACTATAAATAGTTCAGCTTATGTTTTAATTCTAGTGAGTAAATATTGAAATACTCACGATCTCCGCTCCCGAAGGTTGGTGGCCGGGTTCCGGAGCCCCCAGCACGGTCTTTAGACCGCTCTTTAGAAAATCCATTTTCCTTAAATTCCTTATTTATAATTAGAACACAATTACAACTTATTAATACGAAATCATTGCACAAAATACATAAACTCACAAAAATTAAATCAGCCCTACGCGACACGTCAAAGCATTTTTTGACATTACAAGAATTACGTTTTGGTGTTCCTATATGGTCAGTATTGGTTAGATTTATATGTTATGGGATATTATTGATTTCACGCACATACCATCATAAAACATGAAAATTTACTATCTAAAGTAACTCTTTTCGTGTTTTGAATCCGAATTTTATTACGAATATAATTATTGTGAATTTAAAACCTTTTCTCACAATAACAAAACGAAAACTTGACACTGACAGCACGGCGAATTTGCTGTCAATTTGGCATTGTTGACACTGCTGACTGCTGCTGTCAAGTGTCAACCAGGTCAACTCTGTTTACTGAGCTTGAGCTGTAGTATTTCTTAATATTTTTTGTTTCTTGATTTAGTAAAGAATTGCCAACAAAGTAGTAATTATTTAGTCTTGAACTAAGTATATTATATTCGCAGCAAAAATGTCGACGGACCTCAGTGCCAGTTTCAACGAGCAATACATGAACATCAACACCAAGATGAAAAAGTAAGTTTACTCCTCACTTTTATGTATGTTTAGCCCTGTTACATCACAATATCTACATTTAATTGATATTACAGACGGTTTATGCGGAAACCAAATATATCGGAAGCGACTAACGAGTTTATGGCCCTGGCCATACAGTGCGAGCATTCCGACCAGCCAGCGTTTGCGGGTCACGCCTACGTCGGTGCGGCCAAGTGTGAAGCCTCGGTGGGCCATTTCCTTGGCGAAGCGGAGCATTTCTTGGCCGCGGCTCGGCAGTTCATGAAAGCTGAGAAGAAATTGAAGTCTCTGAAGTTCTATAGTGCTGATAGAGAGAACTTGGAGGTATGGAATATTTACATTAGAGTAACTTAATGTATGTAGCGCCTTTCGTGTTTCCACAAAGAGGATAGTTTATAAGTGATGTAATCAAAATTGTATAATAATGACTAACTTTATTGAACTTATTATTTCTCAATATATAAATATCAATGAATCCCCTAAAAAAGTTCTGGATCCTACTAAAGAAGGGTAGTTTTTAATTAATTATTATCCACAGAAATAAAAGTGTTGGCTGAGCTTGCTTTCAATGAAACAATTGTATCATTGTAACACAGTGGTTTTAATAAAAGTAGTTATAAGATGACTGGTAGATATAAGATGACTTAACACAACCGTAGCTAGGCAACAACAACATAAGATGATTAGATACTTCTAGAACATTACATTAAAACCTTCATGGTTCAACACCCCCACTTAATCCACTATGTTGTGTGCAGAACACATGTTTCTGCTTACCAACTCCCTTAGTCATCATATCAGCAGGCATAAGGGTAGTCTCACAATATTCAACACAAATAACCCTTTGCTCTGCTAGCTCTCTAATGAAATGATATCTTATATTTATATGTTTGGAACGTTTTCCAATAGCAGGAGAATAAACTAGCTTACTGGCACTTTGGCTATCACTAAAAATAGTAACAGTAGTGTTATAGCCAGTCAGTTCAGAATATAATCCGTTAACTGATATCACTTCCTTAGCGGCCTCACAGATTGCGATGTACTCAGCTTCAGCAGTACTTAACGAAACACAACGCTGTTTCGAGGACTGCCAAGACACCGCAGCACCACCGAAAATAAGGGAATAACCAGAGAAAGATTTCCCATCAGGCCCATTTCCCCAATCTGCATCTGCATAGGCAACTAAACGCTTATTACATTTTTTGTAACAGAGCGATAGATCCGCTGTCCCCTTTAAATACCTAAGCACACGTTTCAGTGCCGCCATGTGAGTAGAATCGTTGCAGTTATTAAATTGACTCAGCATCGTAACTGCATACGATATATCAGGTCTTGTACAACATGCCAGGTATATTAGTGAACCGATAATTTCCTGATATCGAGTATTGTCGTTCTTTTCACCAGATTTCAGGCGAAGGTTCACTTCAACTGGCGTACTAACTTGTTTACAGTCCGACATTCCATATTTCTCTAAGATTTTTGAAATGTAATTCTTTTGAGATAAGTGGATTTCACTAGCACTCTTCCGCTCAATCCGGACTCCAAGACATTCTCTTGCCTCGCCCAAATCCTTTATTTTGAAGGATCTGGCAATCTGAAGTTTCACCATCCTGGCTTCTACAGCTCTATTTGTAAATATATAAAAATCATCCACGTACAGGGCTATTACAGTGAAAATTTCATTGTGAATTTTTGTGTAAACACACTGGTCATATTTGGACCTAGAAAAACCCATCTTTATCATAATATGGTCATGAATTTTTTGATTCCAGCACCTGGCAGCTTGTTTCAAGCCATATAGGGCTTTCTTTAATTTACAAACCTTGCCTTCACTCCCCTCTTGAACAAAAGATTGCGGTTGTTCCATATAAATTTCTTCACGCAGATCTCCGTTTAGAAAAGCGGTGGTAACGTCAACATGATGAACGCTCAGGTTCTTCTCAACTGCCAGTGCTAGTAGAAGACGAATCGACGACATTTTGACTACCGGTGCATATGTTTCAAAATAGTCTTCACCAGGTTTTTGCGAATAACCCTTAGCAACCAGCCTGGCCTTATGGCGATGGGTGCTGCCATCCGCTCCAATCTTTAACTTAAAGACCCATTTTGTTTTAATAACATTAGCGTCTAACGGTCGATCAACCAATTCCCAGGTTTTATTCACCTTCAAGGAATTGAACTCGTCCTTCATCGCTTCCAACCAAAACTTCTTGTCAGAACGTTCCATAGCATCCTTAACAGAAATAGGATCAGGACCTTCTGACACATGGAAATTATACACCATGTCTTTTTCCCGCTTCGGAACCCTATTTCGAGCAGGGTACCGTCTCGAACTTTGCAAGTCTTCTGCCACAGGACGCTCTAAGTCGACAGAATCTGAACTTTGCAAATTCTCAACGTCAATAGAGTCATAAAAAATTTCTCCAGAATCCGATCTCGTCAGTGAACTAGCCCTCGCTGTACTAGATGCACTTCCAGATTCTTCTTCATTCGAACTAGCCACCGGAACCCCCACTGCAACAGGACCAGCAATACTTGGCACCTCTGGTTGAGTAGTGGAACAACTAACTCCTGGAATGTCATACTGTAAATCTATGACCACAGCATCTTTATTAGAAACAGGAACAGCAGCTTCTTGTTTTTCTTTAATAACCATGGGAACATTTTCCATAAAAGTAGCATCTCGAGCGATGACAATCCTCGTTGGATCATCCTTCAAATTTATAAATCGGTACGCCTTCGAATTGGTCGAATACCCAGTCATTATCATTTGAATCGTTTTAGGATCAAACTTCTTGCGACTATGATCCTTTACCAGAACCTGAGCTCTACATCCGAATATTTTCAGATTCGATAGATCGACTCTCTCTCCTGTAAAAACCTCCTCTGGAACTTTATCCTTAAGGGCCATTGTTGGAGATCGGTTCTTCAGGTACACGGCACAACCAACAGCTTCGCCCCAGAATCTCTTGTCCAAACCAGCCTCATGCACCATACATCTAGCCTTCTCAGTTATTGTGCGGATTGTTCTTTCCGCCACTCCATTCTGTTGAGGAGTGTAAGGTACTGATCTCTGGTGTTGGATCCCCTGTTTCTTAAGGAAACTCTGAAATACTGTATTGGTAAATTCAGTGCCATTATCGCTGCGAAATTTCTTTATTTTCTTTCCCGTCTGATTTTCAACTAGTGCCTTGAATTCCATGAATTTAGCGAAAACTTCGGTCTTGGATTTCAACAAATAGCCAAATGTTTTTCGGCTGAAGTCATCCACAAAAATCAGGTAGTACCTGTTACCTCCCCAGGACTCCACTTCCATAGGGCCTGCTAAATCCGAATGCACGAGTTCAAGAAAGTCTTTTGCTCTCTTACTTTTACCTTTTGGAAACATTTTGACGCACTCCTTCCCTTTACAGCAACCTTCACAAGGTTCCGTGCTCACCTCTTTAAAAGTCAGCCCATCTGCCAAACTTTTTAACTTCACCATCAGAGCTCCACTCAGGTGACCTAGTCTTCTGTGCCACAAATCAAAACTAGCACGAGAAGATTCTTCTGGAGGACACGTCAGAACCATTGCTGCTTCTTTACCTAAAACATATAACCCTTGTTTCAGTGGTGCTGTCAATACTGGCTTTCCAATTACTTTTACCTTGTAATCCTTTTGGTAAACCTTACAACAAGTCTCATCAAAAACAACAGTGCAACCCTTAGCACACATTTTGCTAACGGACAGCAAGTTTGTCGTCAAACCTGGAAGCATAAGTACATCTTCGAACCTCACAGAGCGCCCCATGACATACACATCCCCTTTTTCACTAGATACAATTTTATTATTGTTCGCGGTCGTCACTAGCTTAGAAAAAGTGGACTGTCTATCTTCTAGAATATGCACGTCAGACGTCATGTGTGATGTAGCTCCGGAATCTACGACCCAATGGCCCTCACCAACCGTCATAGATAGAGCGGCCATTAGACCCGAGGTCTCTTTACTGCCTTTGTTGTCTTCAGACTTGTTTCCTGATTTACGACGTTGACACTGCCATTTATAATGCCCTTTCTTCTTACACAAATGGCATATAACTCCCTTTTTGGAGTTTGACATCAGTGCCGTTGCCGTGTCATCTTCTACCGTGTTCATTGAGCTGCTTTTCCTCAAGCTTTCTTTGAGCAACGCTGCTTGCACACACTCTGTTGTAATCTTCATGCTTGAATGCTCCAATGTCATCACCAGAGGATTGTATGCATCAGTTAAACCGGCCAACATGATGATCCCAAGAAATTCATCATCCAGACCTGCCTTTATCCTAAGTAATGACTGGTTGGTTGACAGGATGTCATTGAGATATTCCTCCATTGACGAAAACATTGTCAATTTGGCGTTGAATAATTTCCGCAACAGATACAGCCGTCGCAGTAACCCGCCGTCAGCATATGATTTTTGCAACGCTTGCCAAGTATCTCTCGCTGTCTTGAGATGCATGATCATAGGATATATATTTTCCTTGCACATGAGGCAGATCTTACTCCGTGCTTTGGCATCCTTTCTTTTAGCCTCCGCAGAGTCTGCCACAAAATCATCATTCACACACTCCCATAGATCAAGGTCGGTGAGGAACATTTCCATGGCAAAAGCCCACGTACCATAATTGGCTTGGCCTGCCAATCTCTCAACACTTTTTACAACAGCTTGTTCCATATTCGAAACTGAGATACTCGTTTTATTTTGCTCAGATATTACACCAGATCACGTCTGGGCCCATAACCTGTTGGCTGAGCTTGCTTTCAATGAAACAATTGTATCATTGTAACACAGTGGTTTTAATAAAAGTAGTTATAAGATGACTGGTAGATATAAGATGACTTAACACAACCGTAGCTAGGCAACAACAACATAAGATGATTAGATACTTCTAGAACATTACATTAAAACCTTCATGGTTCAACAAAAAGTAATATAAAAAAGGCTACAAAACATCGCTAATGCATTTCAGGCTGCAACAGGCTGTTACATTCAAGCCTTGAACAAGTACCCAGAGAAGTCCCCCATACGGACATCCATCCTAATGGAGCTAGCCAGTGACCTGATAGAACTGAACCACAAACTAGAAGCTTCTGCATACTATGAGCAGGCCATAGACACTGTCACTGAGAGCACCATGAAGACCATCTGTTTGAGGAACTTGCTCAATTTGAGGATTGACTGTGGTTAGTATCTTTTACCTGGATGAGGAGCCCAGATGATGGGTAGTGGGTGAAGTTGGGCTGTTGATGATGTGTACCTTTTTAGACCATGTTGCTAAAACTGCTGCCATGTTGTCCTAGTTGTCATATCAAATTGCGATAAACACCATTCTCGGCAAGAGGTCTTGGCCACTATAAATAATCTTGTTAAAGAAGACAAGAGTTGCTGCTACTGTACACTCAGCCTTCAATGTAATTTCAAAATTAAAACAGAATTTTTATCAAACTAGCAAGTATATGCTAAAGGTACAGGGTAGGACTGTTATTTGTAGTGAATGTGTCAAGCAACATGTAAAAAGCAAGCAGAGGAACAAGGCTAAAACTCATCTTGAACATTTAATAGTTTTGATGGGGCATTTATTTTCAACTCAACATTCTCAAGATCAGATTGGACTTGCATGTAAAACAATGTTTTTATTTACTTCCAGGTAAATATGACATTGCTTTAGAAATAGCCAACAAAATAACTGACTGCACTGATGTGAATATACAAGAGGATATCCTTGCTGAGTAAGTTAATTTTAATTATCTAATGCTAGACAAAATTAAAATTCATTCACAATCCAATCATCATCATTTTCAATCCCATCCTAGGCCATGTCTCATGCATCAAGGTTAGGTACTAAAGAAAAACTTAGATAAAAGAAATAAATAAGAATCAGAAACTTGGCCCAAGGTGAGTGCCTCTGGGAACACCACACCGCCTGTGTGTAGCCCACATCGTCATCTTTTTACTAAATTACTGAAGAAAATTATTTTTTTGTATGCATGTGTTTCTGTGACAAATAAATATATTTTTCTTTCTTACCAAAACCATATGCTGTTTCTAGAGTGCAAGTTAGCAGAATACTGCTGACTCTTCTAGTGAAGCCGCCTGAAGACACCAAGCCTCCATCGTTAAAGCAACTCTTGATAGACTTGATGAATGACAATGAAAGTGATGGTAAGTTCAATATTGCTGACAATACTATTATTTGTTGGCTCATATAGAAGTTTAGAATTATTATTCATCATCATCTAATATTATTTAGGACCTGTTCGCATATATCGGAACCATACTGTCGCGGGCCTTTGGAAGGCGTACGAGGGGCTGAAGCCCAGAGGCCCATTATGCGCTTTTAATGAAATAAGGCACAAACGACCTATTATTATTATTTACTGGAACAGACAATAATCCAAAAGATGCATAAATGATTCAACCCTTTGCTAAAATGGTGCCTAAATTCTATTCTATGTTTCCTCCTTTCAGCAATTCCTCTGAACACAGACTTGCGGCTGAAGCTCCAGTCTATCATCATCAGCCACACGACGAGAGACATACAGTCTCTCATCAGTGTTACAGCTGACACCAAGCAGTTCCTCACCTTGCAACAAGTTGAGCTTCTACACAAACTGATATCAGATGAGAGAGGTTAGCACAACTGTTGATAAGTATAAGAGTAACTCAATAAATTGATAAGAATAACCACTTTGTAGTAATTGTGTAAGTGCCAGATAAGAAGTACTTATAATTATGTTACGAATACTTCTTTTTATAAAATGGAAGGTTTCCAAACAAGTATAATAACGGGCGTAAAAAGACTCATAATAGGTTTATGTGAAATATGCCATGCGCACTTATGAAACTTCAGAAGCTAGGTGCACGGTTCCAATTGGTCTTTTCCTATGGAGAAGAGCCAGCAAGAAACTCCACAGGTACTCTTTTAAAAATAATTGGCTTTTACAATGTTTTCAAATTACAGTAGGTATGGGAAGACAGCATAGACCTGTCAACAAGTACCAGGTACTTGATAAAATAAAAAATGGTCTACAGATCTAGTTTATAAGGACTACAAAGTCCTCACATTTACAAAATATTAAAACCTATTAAAACCACTAATAAAGAGTTGAAATTAGAATTGTCTGTGTATAATGTCAAATAATAAAAGATTATGTCATAGAAGTATGTAAAAAATAAACATCGAAGTCGAAACTTATTGTGACCATTTTTTTTTTACTAGGCTATGGTCCAGTAAAAAAAAGTGGAGATATTGACCTTTAATACAACACGGTTAGCGCAGTGGCTGGGCGATCGGACTGCTGCGCTGCGTGTCGCGGGTTCGATTCCCGCACAGAACAAATATTTGTAAGTCCTACATGTCATTTGTTCTGAGTCTGGGTGTTTTTCTATATATAATATGTATGTATTTACAAAAAAAATGTATATATGTAGTTTATCAGCCATCTTGTTACCATAACACAAGCATTAGGTTGCCTAGCTTGGGACTAGATGGCGCTGTGTGAAATGTCCAGGGATATTATTATTATTAATAACACCGTAATCAGAAGGTCACATGGAGATATTGAAGGTCAAAGTTCTGTTTGACGTTTTTTTTTACGTAAACAAATTTTAAATGTTATAATACTTATAATGTAAGTTTAAAATAGTCCTACGATTCCTGTACCATTACATTTCCCTCGAGCATAATACTACCAAAACAGCGAATTTTCACACCAAAAATTAAAGTACTTTCACAGCAATTATTTTTGAACTTAGTTTGATGTACAGCATGCGTTACTGTGTATAGTTCGTTTTTTAATCCCAGAGACTAATCCAACAGGTGTAATGTCAACCTTCTATACTAAAAAAACGCAAACACAAAAGACATAATATGTCAGATTAGTCTAGGATTAAAAAACGAACTATAGTATAGGTGACGTCTTCGTGATGGGTCATTTTACACCCTGTATGTTATGTTATGGAACATAGACAATTTAGTATTCTTTGTTTGTTGTATGTCATTTTAGATATTTAAATCTACATGTTATTGTATATTGTTAAATTAAAATATATGTTATTTTTTTAAATGAAAATTAAATAGTCTTTAAAACACTCAATTTTATTTCTCCAAAACCTCAAATGGATAGTTGTTTAATAATGGCATAGTTATACAAATGTATATTTAATTTTTTTGTATTTTCATTTATACACAGTTAAAAAACCTTTTTTTGTTGTTTGTGTTTTCTTTTCTTGACTTCTATGAACACAATTTTGTTTAAAGATATATTTTTAAGACTTTTTATCAGTACTACTTTTGTCATCTAACTTAGGTATGACAATTTCTAGTTCTTCAGCAAAACTGACTTTATGGTTTGTTTGCACCACTTTCTCTCTGGAACCAGTCTCCTGTACTTTGACCTCGTTGCCAAAGTCAGCTGCAGTGTCTATGACAGACTTGCTTTGTGTGGCATGAGTCCACATTTCTTCAAATTCGTCCTCCTCCTCTTCATCATCTTCATCAGCACTCTTGTCACTCTTGGCTTTTCCCTCGTGAGACTTCTGCCAGCAGTATTCAAATGGATAGCTGACATTCCTGTTATCATCAGGAGCAATCTCAAAGCGAGATAACAATGAATTGTAGGTGGTATGAACACCTTCAAGGAAGTTCACATCAATTTCATCAAAGCCAGTGATAGACTTGAACAGGTCTTCACCAGATTTCATGTCAGCCACACCTTTCTTTTCAAAGAACTGGAAATAAAAAGAATAAACAATTAAAGTATTTATAAACAAACAGGAAAAACCCATAGATTATGATTTGTTTACAAAGTTAGAATTGTTGCACAATATTTATTCACACTATGTAAAAAAAAAATGTATTTAAGTAGTTTATCAGCCATCTTGTTGCCATAACACAAGCATTAGGTTGCTTAGCTTGGGACTAGATGGCGCTGTGTGAAATGTCCAGGGATATTATTATATTATAAACAAACAGGAAAAACCCATAGATTATGATTTGTTTACAAAGTTAGAATTGTTGCACAATATTTATTCACACTATGATAATATTATTGTTTACGAGCCTTAGCGGCCCTACACCTGCAATAACATTGTGCAATACTTTTATTGTGCAATCATTTTGAATTACCCCGTGCACTCAAACAATCAATTATATTTATTTATTTATAATTACCTTTACAACTATCATAACAGGATTAATCTAATGCGATGGTGTGGTATTTATATACTTACAATATTAAATTAACCTAATAAGGAACTTCTTTAACATACTCGTACTACCTATCCTAAATTTTATAAATCTCAATACTGATGCAATAAGATTGACAAACTGGCTTCAATGTTTTCGCAAAAGCAAGACTTTCCTAGTATTCCATGACATGCCACAAGCCAGGCTGAAAAAATATTGCACAATACTGATCCTACGCAGTGCAATGTAATAATATGGTACAATAAAAATTAAACTCGCTCAAAGTTTAGATCACCCCAGCCATTCAAAAACATTGCTATATAATTGACTGTCTAGGGTCCCACCTTAGGTTTCTGAAGTACATTTTTTATTATATTATTTAAATATGTACACACGGCTACACGTCAAGCTATACAAAACCAGTTTGTCTTGGCCTCACTTTATATGATATTTTCTCACAATTAACGGTCAGCCAATACTGGTTTTGCATAGCTTGATGTATAGCCATTTGTACACACAGTAAAATTTAATTAATTATACCGTTAAGACATATTAGTATTGAGTATAAAGGTACTGCTTATTTCTTAAGAAATTTCTTACAGTAGATCTAAAAAAGGAGAAATGAAATAGGAATGTAGACAATAGTGTGCGAGAACAAGAAGAAAAGTATTTGATTTGTGGCGTCTTAAACTAAAATATTAAATATACCTACATAATATATAATTTTATCTGATAAAATACTTACATTTGCAATGTTACGGCAATCCCTCAGCAAGAACTCCAGACCATTAGGATGGTCAGGCTGTACAGACTGGGACACATCTATGAACCAGCACTTGTTCTCCCACCACAGGATGTTGTACTCCGACAGGTCAGCATGGATCATGTGCCCTGTGTTGTACAACTTGTGGACTGACTCCACCACCTCATTGTACACACTCTGCCATTTCTCAGGCTTCAAGATAACTTCCCTCAATTTAGGAGCAGGCTTGTTGTCCTTGCCAATGAATGACATCACCAAAATATGTTTCTTCAAACAAACCATATCAGGACAATTCATCCCGATCTTCTTCATGCGAATCATGTTATGCATCTCTTTCTCAGCCCACATATGAACAATCTTGCGTGGGTTCTGCTTTGAGAAGCGATCCTTGAAACGGTAATCAGCTTCAATATACTTATCACGAGTTTTGAACTCATTCAGCGTAGTCTTAAATACTTTGATTGCACATTCTTTAGGAACTGTTAAATCAGGATACTTGATGTTCCCATTAGCATGTAATACTACTGATTCCTTGCCAGTTGAAATGATTCCATTGATATCCTCCAACAGTTCATTGTTAATTAGTTTGAATAGAATAAGCCTCGTAGGCTCATCTAGACCCATCTCTGCAGTGGCATGACTTTCTTTACGGTCCAACATTTTGTGTTTACGGGAATGTTGGTGTTTTGTTTGCTCTCTCAAATGATTGAATACGGAATTGGATAATTGCATGTCGAACCCAGCTCCATCACCAGTGCATACCTCTGGAGGGAATGCCATCACACGACAAGCATTCCTCCTGCCATTGAGCACACTGTCATGCTTGGTGACCATCTCTCCGTCTTTCTTCACGTACCCTCGTTTAGGCATACTGGCGAGCTCCTTCTCATTGGTCTCAAAACGATCCCAATCTTTCTTTACCTTTCCAAAATCTTCTTCATCAGAATCCGATTCGTAAATCAAATGCTTGGGCACATTGAAGTAGTTATCGTACGATACCGATACTTTCGCGTCGCCGTTGCGTTTCTTCTCCACCACTTTGAGTTCATCGTCATATTCTCTGTCGAATTGGTTTTGCAACACCTTCGCAATGATTGCATCTGAGTCGCAGTACTCCTTGACGTTAGATGATTCGATTTCATGCAGTAACTCGGGCGGTATGTCGGTAGACGTACCCACATGCTCGTCGGAGAGTTGATCAGCGAACTTTATTTCCTCCTTTACTTGGAGCCCTCGTGCTAATTCTTCAGACATGATGTCCGACAAATCTTGTATTTCTGCTGGAGCAGCAATTTTCTTCCACGGGTTCGACATTTTGTTTAGAGAAATTAAATCTATATCACAGATCTTAGAGTTAATGTTGATAACTTAATATATTCCTGTTAGAGCAGGCAATTTAATTATTACACAATATGAATAAATAGTTACGGACGTACACAAACCTTCCTTGGTCTGACAATTTTGACATTGAACTCGCCTCATCGCCTGAACATGTCTGTCTCTTTTGTTTTGATGAGCGAGAGAGATGGAAATAAAATTCGCAATGAAACTAAAAGAGAAATGGTATTTCTATGCTCAAAATATGACTGAAGTCAACATTTTGGATACGGAATTTCATTTCGAGAAATGACATAACTGCACCAAAGTTGCCAATCCAAGAAAATGCAAAAAAAGTAATTATGGACAAACGTAAAAAAAAGTGTAAAATAAATTACACTGCAGAATCGTCTCCGTCAGGATGAACGGTCACTAGGCGTATCGTATGTTATGCCTAACAATTGCTTCCTATTCTCAAACAATTGCTTCCATCGTATTCTAGAAGAAAAAAAACATTTTAAGAGTGACCGTTCATTCTGATGTCAGGACGGCCGGTCACCGAGTCGTAGTGTCCTTGTTAAATAGAATTAGTGAAATTCACGGTGGCCATTAATTACTTCCCGTTTGCTTCTCTCAATGTTTTACAACGATAATACTGTAACTATCACGGCAATAAAGATATCGACAAAAGTGTTGTATAACAATATTTTTAGTGCCTGACAAAAAAATAAAGGCAAAACTCATATTTAACATTGCAGTTACGCTTGATTAGGCGATAAATCTATGGTATTGTACCGGTGGCCTACAGCTATGTATTTGTTTTGGTTATGTCGTTTAATTACTGAGTTCCTATGGCCATCTTCCAGCTCCATCATCAGACCCTGTTTACCATCTAGCACCAAAGTACTCAAGACGAATCATACGAGCCCAAACTCGATGGGGTTGTGTCGTGTCGTAAATTCAACGTTAAATACGCCTAGTGACCGTTCATCCTGATGGAGACCATCGCGCGACATCAAAGGCGTTGCGCTACTGTAGGAAATTTATTGTAATACTGTGGCTTAACTCTGCCTACTCAATAATACAGGCGTGAACGTGGTGACTTAGGGATGATTCTCATTAGAGCGGGCCGTGCCAGGGCCGGGGCGTGGACGAGCCGGGGCCCGTCCGTGCTACGCAATTTATATTACACAGAGTGTTGAACGGGTTAATACGCCGCCACAGTCGCTTCGAGGTAGTGTAGTGATGTGAATAACTCCCGATTATTGTTTTTTTTTTTTATAATGATGGAGTTTTCTTTACTGGAGATGGCTGCTATTGCGATAGCTATTGATGAAGAGGAAGCAGAAACTAGGAGTAAGAAGATCCATTATCCGCAAAGTCATGGATGGAATAATATTGCAACAAAAGAAACTCAGTTTCCAAAATCTTCTGTAAAACAAACTTGCACGTGCGTGTACCCTCACTAAACATTCGTCGCTCAGTGCTCGGACGCAGCACGGAAGAATGTTCGGATTACGACGGGACGTGGAGGGGCGGGGCGGGACCGTGCAACAAACGTGGTATTGAAGTGCGTCGAGCGGGCCCGGACGGGACACGGATAATGCACTGTGTAATATAAATTGATTCATACAAAATATATGTAACAGATTAAAACCGTGCCCCGTCACGGGCACGGCCCGCTCTAATGAGAATCATCCCTTATAGTGCAGTGTGAATTTAGGAGACCCGTAAAGGGCTTATAGTATGTTTAAAGCTATAAATTCTCTTGCCCTTATATCCCAATTTTTTTGGGTTTGGCGCAACATTTTCTTCTCTTCTCTTTTTCTTCCTTTCCAAAGATCAGACTTCAAAAAGTATAAAATTAACTAGGTACCTATAAGGTTTTTAAAGTTTTTTTTTCCTAACTAATGTTAGAAGACACTAAATGAAACCACAGAATAGATTTTCCCTTTATATTTTTAGCTTAACATTTACTTTGCCGCTTTCTTGCTGCTGCCGCCGCCAGCGCTGCCGCTGCCACCGCCTGCGGCCTTCACGCCGGCCTGTTGCGCTTTGAGAACCTTGACGATCTTCTGTTCTTCAATGAGGAAAGCTCTGACGATGCGCTGCTTAACGCACTTGTGGCAAAGCACACCTAAAAAAAAAGTTGTAGTTTATTGCAAATAAAAGACAACAGAAACCATGGATGGAATGTGTGAAAGATGATATGAATATATGAAATGGAAGAAAAACCAGCCCCACAGAAATTGAGATAAGGGCAATAGTTGGATGATAAAATAGAATTATTTCCAATTTTCTACCTCCATAGACACGCTTGACAGTCTTCTTGCGGTAACAAAGGCGGGAACGCTCAGCGGGCCTGGCCGGCTGGATACCACGCAGCTTGCTCTTGCACTGGCCACACCTCGGGATCTTCTTGGGCTTCTTCACATACTGGTAGACCAAACGGCCACCTGGAGTCCTTACTCTAGAATTTTATAAAGATTTGGCTTTAAAAATTGTTTGACTTGAGTGTTCTCGTAAAGGTTTATTGTGTGGAGTTTGAAAATTATACCATGTGGTATAATTTTCTTTCAGAATAAAAGTACGTAACCTATTCTCCAACTTGGTCTACCTGTGTGCCAAATTTCGTTGTAGTTGGACTTCCTACTTTTTCATGCGTTAACGGCTGAATGCATGAAAAAGTAGGAAGTATGCCTAAACTACAAAGATAGTGCTATAGGTTGATACCTATAGCACTATCTTTGTAGTTTAGGCATAGTTCCTACTTAATTTATTATTTCAAGTTGCTAACAGGTTTTAAGATTAAAACCTGTGTTAGCAACTTGAAATAATAAATTAATATCAATATGCAAATAGCAACTTCATTGTACTTGAGAATGTGGACACTAGGAGTGTTTCAAGACAGAACTTTTGAACTCTGAATAATCCAAAACTAAGAGGAATATACTATAACATGTATGACTAGTGTTTCTGTCAAAGAACACTTACTAAACACAATAATTTTCATCTATTAGTAGACTAACATTAATAATCAGAAAAAACATTGTTTTGAGTTCTAGATGCAATAATTATTATCACAGCGTGTATATATAATTAAACGTATGATGTAGTAGACAGTCACTATTAAATGTCAGACTATAAAGAGAAACTAGATGGTCTGAGAAATTGTTGTCGGACAACACTTCGGTACAATTTTGAGGTTAACTTGTAAATAAGATATTAGTACAAGTTATTGATAAATACTTTACTATTAGGAGTTAGGTCATGTAATTATCTAGTTTAAACTGTATTTTCATAAGTAATATATTTGATAAAATACTCACATTCTCCTTTGGTTTGATTTAGTATTGTACGACAAACGTCGTCTAAACGTAAGCCGCTGTACCATTTTGGAGCTGAAATATGAAAGAAATTATAAGTAACACGCCTCCCACTATTTAAATCACTATGCTTATTTCAAATATCTTTGAATTATCATGAGATTGAGATAGATTTTATTAAATTATTTTCGTAACACACAAATCCCAACCTATTTGACAGCTGTTGACAGGAAAAGAAAAACAATCGTGTTTATGGCAACTTTTACATTTTGCACAGATAACGTATTTACCCAGTTTTCAAGTTGCATTTAGAAATCATTTTTCATAGTTTCAAATATTTTGAATTCATAATCTGCATTGTAAAAGAAAAACTGCACCGAATAACAGCTCCGAAAAAAATCCAATCCTTGGCTCATGCATTTACCTCAAGTTATTTTGGCGTTTTTATTTTTTGTCTTTGAAATAGTTTTAAACGGAGATGTAAAACTGTTCAAGTTATAATTTTATCTTCACTGATTTAATATCACAATAGTTTAAAAGTAGCGGTAGCCAAAAAAATAAGTTACATTACGGGTCGTACGCTTATCCGAAAATATTTTTTTCTTCATGGTAATAATTTGTCAGAAAAAACAAAATGGCTACCAATGTGTAATGTTTGTGGTGATGTTTTTCAGTGTTTAAAGTTATTGGAAGTGAATTTTGAGTGAATTCTTCAGAAAATGGGTAAGTTAGTCGATCATTTTAATGATTTTACAGTTTACCAAAAATGGTTTTTCTTTTCTACATGAAGAATGTGTCTTCTAGCGGTGCTTAAAAGTCAGATGTTTATGATGGATGAACTGGACTGATTTACCCAGAGAAATGTTGTTACTAAAAACTGCGAATCTAATATGTTTAATTCTGTGCAATGTATGGTATAAATCCGGTTGGAGTGATAGTTGTTAAAAAGAATGTAATGTTTCTCAACTTAGTGGCTTATGCAAACTCAGTAGATATTTTCTCAGCTCAGCGAGGAGACTTTATTTTTCTGACGATAAACTTGTAATTAACCAAATTGCTATAAGTGCCTGATTGTAGCAGTAGATATTTCTTCTCTTTCTTTCACTTTAACACGAAAAATAAATGTTTCTTCTGCATGAAATGTTAATTACATAAAGAGTTCAAATAGTTCTCAACAGATGCCACTACCAGTCCAAATACTAATAAAATTATTCAAGTAATAAAACTAGTAGATAAGTAAGTTGGTTTGGAAAAGCTTTTACACACCCACGTACTTGTAAGTAAACATGAGTCCAGAGTAGATTTGTAATACTCCTCTACCTAAAGGCTGCTAGGCCGTCTTTTAGGCCCGTTTTCCTCTGTTTAGATTAATTTCTGGGACTAACATTCAGTCATTTGAAACTTAAAACGCCTCGTCGAGAACATAAATCTCTAGTACTTAATGAAATGCTTGTCTAGTCGAAGCCCTGTTTATAAAACTTTTGATTTGTTACTGATGACAATAAATACGCCGCTACCGGTCGTGGAGGACTTTTAAAACAAGATTTGGAAAGTCCAATAATCCTATTTAGATGGCGTTCTGTAGTTTCTGCCTACCCCCATGGGATGAAGGCGTGAGTTTATTATGTGTGTAACTTCTAAGAGGCTTTCGACACTGTAAATCAAAGTTAACATATCACTGCCTCACACATTACCTGCATACATTGAAAATTGACGAAAGCAATATGAAGTTACCTATTGATCGAAATAAACTGTTTGTCTGGTCAAATATGTACAAATTAACATTGGTTGCTGTGCGGTAACGGTGGATGGAATGTTCAAAGGCTCTATTCTTGGACCTAGTCTACATTTGCTTCAGAGTATCTTAGACAGACCGTGCTCGCATAGTTACTGTTGTTAAGTGTTAACTAACCGCAGAGCAGCCACTGAAAATGTCTTATAAGAAAAGCCTATTAAATTTCCAAATGCTCTGCATGACGTTACAAATCATATTATTTATGTCGCAAAGCGTGTCGTGCAGCATTTTGATGTAAGAAGAATGCCGCAAAGTACCGGTATAATAAAAACCAAGGTACATATCACTTGCTCGACTAGAATAATAATAATAATGAATGACGTCTTAAAGACCCCCAAGCCCTATTTCGGCCATGGCGGGCTGGCGGCCAATCTCAACGGTGACTAGCTTTTGACGCGGGAGATATTATAGTACACAAGTGTATGCGCAGACACAGGTGCACTCTCCCTTCGCTTACTCGCATAGTCCGACGGGACGGCAATTCAACACAACCGATGAGAGATCAGGGGCAGGAGCAACGTCTTAACGTGCTTTACGAAGCACGGACGTGTCACACTGACAACTCCCAAACTCCGGGCTGCTACTACGAAATTCCTAATGAAAAAACCCATTAACATGTCGCCCGACCTAGGAATAGAACCCAGGACCCCACCCTCAGCAGTTGCGCTTGCGACCACAACATCAACGGGGCAGTGACCAAAGCATAAATGATAAAGCGAGCAACGACATCACTTTTGACAAGATGTGAGAAGAATATTTTGAACAAGTAAAATTTTACGTTGTTTTCCAAAATCTCAGAGCATGCATGCCGCCGACAGTTGTGAGTCCAAGTTTGCACCTGCCGATCGATTCTGTAAAAGTTTCACCGTGAAAAGTTAGGTGAAGTCAGCTTAGAGTGAGCTGTCAATAGTGTCAATCCCTAGCATTAGTTGCAATGACAGCTCACTCCACGTTCACACCACCTAACTTTTCACGGTGATATGGTTACAGAATCGCACTGCTGCATGTTTCGTCTCCGTTCTTTAAGTAAAGTATTATCCAAGGCGCAGATCTGTTCGGAACCTTTACAGATAGCCATTCGTGAGATATAGCTATTTTTTTTAATATTAACAGAATGTCGGATTTATAGACAACGAAACAATTTAATTAATTGCTTACGAATTTACTTCGAGGCGCCAACCTCCATAAAACGGCTAAGTCTTTGCCCTGATTGGGGCACCTCTTATAATGATTATTCCATTAACTTAATGTCTCAGATTATGGAAATTTTCCACCAAACTAGATATAAGTATCGTTAATTGTATTGATATGTATTTAAAAACGGTATTTCTGTGCTAAGCTTACTTAATTTTAAATACGTAAATTAAAATAAGTTACGTAAATGTAACTATTTATTACTGAATTTCCATAATGATCTTAAAATGGAGTAATTTCTCGCATTCAAAACAATTAGGTGATTTAAATTAACGAGGGAATGATTGAACTACATGAGACAGTAAATATTCGGAAGCACGCATTTCAGGCATTATTATCTTTTAAAGGAATATAGCTTAATCTGCCCATAATGTTCCCACTGCTGGGACACAGGCCTCCTCTCGGTGAGAGGCAGTGGGCCGTAATGCCAGTAATCTACCACGCGGGCCCAGTGCGTGTTGATGGATGTCACATGTCGTCGAATTTTTGGTTCTAGGACGTACTAGTTTCTTCAAGATGTTTTCACGATGTTTCCTTCATCATTTTGAGAGCAGTGGTGATGAAATAATTTACACAAAGTAAAGCTATAGGCTGATGATGATGAAAGCGCATGCCTGGGTTCGAACCTACGACCTCAACTATAGTAAGTCGCGGCCGTTACCACTTCGCTACCGCTGCTCTCGCTTGAAAAGAGCAACAATGTTAAAACTCAATTACAACAATCGAAATAATACTGAGGACGAAAAAATCGCACTGTATTAGTAATAAATAATAATATCCAAGGAAAACATCGGCGAGATTGGTCCGTATTGGCTCTGGATTAAGTTGAGTAGAAAAAGGAATGGGCGTCGTTTGCCCTGCATTGGGAGTACACTGGCTGAATATTATATTATAAGGGCACATGACATGCCTAATTTAAATAAAAAATCATTTCTCACACTTCGAAAATAATTCTCAAAATCACATACATATAAATTAGATACGTACGTAAACCATTTAAGTTAATGCCCGTATATAAATCGTTGTAACCAATTTGGTATCCCATTCTGTGAGGTTCACCTTTATAGGCTCATTCCGTCGATGCGCGTACGCATTCGTTATGCGCCATGTTTCATCCGAGGTGTCAGAAATAAGCCTTTATAAAATGCTCAAAGGCGCTTACGTTATACATAATTTCAACCGCGAAGAACTTGGTTCCAAGAACCGTCCGACATTGAGATGGGTCATTTTGTAATAACAATAGCCCCAACTTCACGCAGGGCTGCCTCAAAAACATGAACATTAAAAGTTATGATCATAATGTTAAATAACGTTGTGAATCATAAAACGCTCATAGCGCAGCCTATTTTAGATCTGTGTTTTTCCTCAAAACATTCCAACAAATTGTCACGTTTTTGTGAACCACCGAATGAATGGAAAGGTATTTTGCTCTGTGACTCATAAATTTATTATAATGGTGTCAAAGTTCAATTTAAGCTGTTAACTTGAAGCCAATGAATGAATTTTCTTCTAATATTTGTGTTCTCTTTCTAATTAATTTTGGTATGTGTGACGCCATATCTAATTAAAATACGTATGTTTTTGGGGACCCGGACAGATAAGGCTAGACTTGTTACAAGAAAAATGTTAACATACATGCGCACAACGGATGTATATCTTATTAATACGAAACATTCTTAACACATGCACACAGTCATATAGAAATTCATCAGGATCTTTTGCGATCTGAACTCATGTATATTATACGACTGGTTATAAAAAATCCATCCTTTATGTTGCCAACCCTAGCTGGAGATGCAGGTTATTTCTTTTACGTTTTTCCCCAGTCGAGATTCGGTGCCCGACACCTCATGACAATGGCGCTAGCGGTGCGCCCGTCAAGCTGACGGGACTATTGTTGCTTTAAGCTCTTTGAACTTGGAACTGCTTTTCCCCTTCACCAGAGTAGTATAAAGCAGGAGAAATAACCTGCCTTTGAACACAATTTCAGCTTTTATCCTTAAGGAAAATAATCTCAGAAAATACCAGACGGATACTAAACGTTAACCTGCTGATGACAATCAATCGAAAAGCCTCCATAAATCTCACCTGGACCAATTTACTTAATACTCAAATCTTTATTGCATTCCATATGTACACAATCCATGTGCTTATATTAATATCCGTTTCTTGTTCCTTAACCTTAATCCAATTAAAAGTTATAGCCTTTCTCCTTACTTACATTCTAAAGGTGGCACAGCCTGTTGTGACAGCAATAAATATTTTGCCTGCATTAGATAAAAAATGACTGAAATCCGGTTAAATGTAAACACGATTAACGCTTTTTTTACACAATGCGAAGTAAAATATGAGCTTTTAAAAGATTCCTGAAATTAAACATAATTTAAATATTCTTATAGCGCAAGCACGCCCAGCGTGTATTACTTTCCTGTCAATTATTTTGAAAATACGATTAAAGAATCGTATAAAAATCCCCCTAGGATGTTATCTACTCGTGGACTTACGCATTAACATCCACGTTTTAAGTCAATATCAAGTTTTGTATTGAAAATTGCGCTGTATTTTATATTAAATCCGTGAAACTAGGTAGTTATCCTTGGCTCAGGGTTGCAATTACTACAACTATTTACCTCATTACGATGCCTCAGATGATTACTTATAAATTGCTTATGGCAACCCACTTGTAGAATTACTAAGTAAAGATAATGAGCTATTTTTCCTAAGAAAATCCTATCAGGACTTGCAGACTAATTGCTTAGGTTTTCTTTTCTTATTCCATTCTAGATATTCCTATTTGTATCATACATTATAATAATAAGAACTTTTTCTACGTCCTTCGTAGATGACAATGACGGCATATCCCGCCCACTCGCGTCATGATACCTCTATTGTTGCATTCAAGACGTGAAATGACGATCGTAAAATATCATTCAGGGTATTCAAACGTCCCCTCACTCTATCAGTAGGCGTCAAGTCTAATGATATACTAAAATTACATTGTACGTTATGTAATTGTGTCTTGCGTGTAACATATTATCTCTTAAAACGTTTTCTGAAGTCTGTCTGAGTGTTTTATAATCTAAGTATGTACTTACATATTGTTATTAATTGACGTACGCATTGTCTCAAGAATATTTCTAGTATTAGATCATGAATAAATCACAACACTTAGTGTAAGTACTCACAATCATTAAAGAGTTTTCCACCTAGCCACCTACGGACCCTTTATGCTGTTTTGCGATATTAGTATCCAAGATGAGTAGGTACATCAAATCTGACGATCAATTATTCCCATACAATATGGACCATTAACCACAGCTTTTGACCGGTAGATTGATCTGACCCGCAAAAAAAATACAATCCGATAAAATAAAAATTAAGAGGTCTACATGAACTGGAACAAAAACTGAAATTGAATAGATTATTGCCGGCTGGATGCACGAGCAAAACATAAAACATTTGTAGCTGTACAGAAATGTAATATCGTTCATCTTAATGTCCTGATGCGGCGTGACGAATCGGAAACTCGCCTTGATGCGATCACGTATTAAACCGATTCCCTTCCAAGTGGTCATCATAACAGCGATTTACTCGTATTTTTACACCAGGAAAAGGTGTAAGCTCCAAAAAGAGCGGTTGACGTGAGAATAGTGCTTTTGGCGACACGAGAAAGAGTTGAGAGGGAAAGCTATGGGTCTATCCAGCCGGAGTAGACTGGATGCAAAAGGCGGAGACCAAGTAGTAGAGAAGGCACTTGGGTGAGACCAACGTAAATAATTTTGGTTGCAAAAAAATGTACAATACATTTATACAGATTACAGATATTCGAATGAAGATAAGAGCTATATAGTATCTCTTATTTTGGAGTCGGTTTAAAAACTGGAGGTCTACTCCGAAGTAGTTCGGCCGTTTCCTGCTAAGAAGTTACTATTTGGTTCGGTCGGTTCCGATCCTACACTCTTTCGAATACTGACTATGGTCCTGACCCAACTGAGCCGATCCGATCATTTTTCGCATTTTTCAATAATATTCGGTTCGGCCATGTGTCGGTCCGATCCGAACATTCGTATTTTGCACTTCGGAGTAGGGCCCCAGGCTTGTTTGATTGATGTTTGTATACGTGAGTTTTCCAAAAAACTGATAAGTATATCAGTGCTTTGGTAATCTTTATCAACGATTGAAAACGTCCTTGCATAATTAATTTGCCGGTAATAATTACAACAGCCTTTTATGTGCCTTTATCATTGCAATGATATTTTTACATAATTTATCATCGTAAACGATCATGTTATGTTAATTGAATTGGCGCACTATCGGTTGAGTTCTGTAAAAGAAGTTTTTATCTAACCTCTATCACATTGTTTCTTTGTTGTACCGTATCTTATGCTCAGTCACCGCTTTTTTCGGAGCTCAAACACATTAAGCAAAATAAATTGATGTAAGAGCATGGATCGATGGCCGATTACTTGATCTGTGTATCAATAGGAAATCATTGCTATTGTTGGGGCTAAGAGCTAGGCCGGATTGTGACTCTATCCTATCTAATAATTCAAATCTACCACTTGAAAATTCATTTATAGTTTTAAAATGCCCACCTTTATCGTTACATCTTTCACTTAGTATTATTACATACTTAAATCTTAACATAATGGTCTATTTCGGGCGGGTTTTGATCTCCAGATAAACTTGAAGACGTTAGAAGTTTTTACAGTGTCATTGCTCGGTTGTTGAAGCGAAAAAATATGGTCGGAGGACAAAAATGCAGCAGGTTTCCATATTAATCTCATCGCACGTCACGAATTTCTCACGAGTTTGGTACATATTATTTCTGTACAAATCCACGCACACGTTTGTTTACAAGTCGCTGACCCGAACGGAAAATACTAAGAACGTATTGTTGTAAGTATAACATAGTTTACAATCTAGGGCGTTACCCCTCTAAAATGAGCTATTTGTTTAACAACAAGCGCTGTTTGGATTATAACAATGTATCGCATTCCGATGTATTTCCTTACTGGTAACACTTTCAATTTGGTGGACGCCGTATTCGACGGTTTAGTCTACTTGAACTATTTCGAGGCACTGTTTGACAGGGCGAGCTGGAATGTTCTTTGAAGTATTGAGCACGAGATATTAAACTTTATATACCTGTAAAACAAAACAGAACTGATAATTAAAAAGCCTCAACATGTTGTAATAACAAATCATCATCTGTCGACGTAAAAATGCTTTGACACGTAATGAATGCGCGCTGGTTCCGAGTTCAGTTGTAGAATCTGTTTCCTTTCATAACATATGTACGCTACATTCAAAGTAGTATTTACAAGCTGCTATCGATGAATTTAAATCAGGGACGGATAATGTAGGCGTTGCACTCCTCGTTGGCGTTGGAGAATTAAATATCAACGATAATACGGTCGAACGTAATGTGAGCACCGGTCTCCTTGCCGCAGCATTATTATAGTTAGTTTAAAAGATTATCCGACTAGTATCAAAATATCGAGTTACACGAGCGACCACTTCACGCGCTAACTTAATATATGCGATTGGATAAGATAATAATATAATAAGTTTTGCAGTAACTAGTCGAGAAAATAATTTATCGCTTTATGTAATCGTGTCTGACTTGTATCTTTCCACTAATGCGTGTAATGTTTCTCTTGCAATACCATTACGCGTTGATTCTGTGCAGACTCTTGTTACAGACTTGTAATAGTTTCAGTCCAGAGCATCCTTGGTATTAGTTAGCTGTCCGTGTACCCCACTGGCAGGTACTGCTGCCGTACGCCTACGAAGGTCTTACATAACTGAAAACAAACCGTAAATCTTGTCGCGTTGAAGGATGTTCGGATCACATGTGCGATGGTACGATAATCCTGTTATTTATTCATCCTGTCCATGCCCTTAATTAAACGTGGGCTTAACGTCCAATAATACTGACACATTAGATGATATTTATTTCGGGTACATACAACGTACAACCCCATGGATTCCTTTTGAGACGTTAAGCTCTACTTAATGACCTCTTTCCGTTTACAAATCGGGCTTGAGGCCTTTTAAATGTTTTCTTAAGAATTTGTGCGGTTCTAACTTTTTTTTTCATGTTGATTGCTCTACGTACTCAATAGTTTTTTTTTTGTGGGATGGCACGGATGTTGACACACGAATGGTCTCAAACCCTTCTTAATAATGACGCCTTCAATCATTGGGATGTAGTTACATTTCTTTTGCCACTGTAAAATGGAGCAGTTGATGGCATTTCTATATTCCCGCATCATTACGTGGATGGTGTGTGATTAGTGATGCAATATCGCCGGAGGGGTATCTCTCAAGCGTCACTTTACTTGCATTGCTCTGTGCGTGCTATCTGGAGTTTTTGCGGTCGAGCGGCAAGCCCTGGTGCCTGCAATTTGTTCGTACGTGCGAAGAGGAATTGCTTCCCCTAATTGCAGTTGGTGCGCGCGCACTGCGTCGAGCATTTTATTTACTTCGCATTATCTCTCACGTCGAATTTACTTCGCGGAAGTGGTCAATTTGTCAGTCGAGCCTGTAAATGTTTAATGTGACTTGATTACCCCTCCATATTCCTGGGTAATCTATAGCCGAATTCTGAACTTGAATGTACTGAGATCCTTTTGGTTGAGTATTTTTTTATGATCAACACCTATTCGAACTAAGGATTCTCTTTCGTTTTTTGTCACAGGCTGTTTTAAATCGTATCTGCTCTTATAAGGGTCTCCCGCCGTCAAAGGCACGTGGAAGTTACGGCCGCGCTTATAAGGCATTAAAATAGACGCCGGCGAAGCGTGCGGATTGACTCTGAATGGCGAATATTGGCGATGTGCAGGGCTCGTGGTTAACTCGATGGTACACGTCGTTTTTTGTTGGGCCGGGCGTTGCGAACGAAATTACGCCTCGTTCGGCGCCGCGCGGCCGCCTCCACTCGTCTTTTTAACATGGTCCGCGTCGAATTTTATTATTTTTATTTAACACCTGCGCCCGGTAATCTGTATTCGACGATCTCCCGAACGCTTAACTCTTTTTGGGCGTGTTTTGTGTCGGGAACGCCGATTTATAGCGTTCATGTTTTGTCCACCCAAAAGTGTCGTTTAATTTTCGTTGTCGCACCGTTCATAATCCATTATGTGCGCCCTTGATTAAATTATTTTGTGGCATCGCTTCAACATCACCTGTTTATTTTTGTTAATTAAAACTTACGATAGTAAGTAGTAGATAGTAGTACGAGTGGTTTTATTCGATAATCACCCTACCAAAAGAACGGTGGCGTAGCTCATCCTAAAGGGGCCCTGTATCAAATGTTTTGGGGGCCCTTTTTACCCGACTGTAGTGTTGAAGAGAGCTGCAGTAGTGGCCCAGTCGTAATGGCCGCGAGTTACTACATAGTTGTTGATCGTAGGTTCGAACCAGGCAGGCGCTTGACTTTGTGCAAATAATTTTATCGCCACTGTTCTCAAAACTGTGAAGGCAAACATCGTGAGGAAACCGGCATGTCCTAGAATAAAAAATGTGTGGTGGATTAAGGCTCACTCCCTCTCACAGAGAGGCCTGTGTCCCAACAGTGGGAACATGCTGATTATATATCAGGTGATATTATTTTTCTGTTATTTTCTTCTTCTCCGTTTATATATGTTTGTACATACTCGTAGATATTTAAATAAATAAATAAGGATTTCAGGTTTTAATTTAAATATTTTTAAAAATATTATTTTTTAAATTTTGGCTTAACACGTGGCGTCATGGGCCCCTGTAGCTCAGGGGCCCCGTATCGTTGATACGGCTGATACAGCGGTAATTACGCCCCTGCAAAAGAAATTAAACACCAATAACTTGTAAAATCCATTTATTAGTGCGCAACATTCATAAATCCGACATCCATTCATAAAAACAGTCTCAAGCTGAATCGCTAGAAATGGTTCGTTGTATTTTTTGTTCCCATGTTCAATTACATCGATTTGTAGCAATAATTGTATGGGTCTAAACGCTAATTGCTACCGGCACGCGGACGGAGCGCGGTGGGCGAAGCTGCGCCTGCGCCACTTACCCCTGTTATTATCTAAATGCACTGCTGTATACCTGCCAAGTTCCCAGCGCTTCTCACTATACGCATTAATATTTATAAGAAGATTCACTTTGGTGTATCTTTAGCTTCTGTAGACTATTTTAGAATTTATTATTGGGTCTAGATTTATTTATATCTGTTTATTCTCGATATTCTTGTTTAGTTGAGTTATGTAGCTATTGTGCAATGCGGGAAAAAATGCACCAATTAAAATAGTTTTGTAATTAAAATTGTTTATGGTAGCGTGATTTGGAACTATTAACAGACCAAAACCATCTGGAGTCTTGACTTGACGCCTTCAATCTTTACACTATTTCATAGCGTGATGTGATATCATAGAGCTTTCGAAAAAAACCGTCCATTTATCAAAGTTCTAAGAAGCCAACATTAATTAAAGTCTACACGTTCCTACCATGCACTAATTGAAACTAACACTGGTTTGTAATCGTGACCCCTGCATTATCTACAAGCAGTTTAATACTCCAGTTTATTAATTAATGATGATATCGAATAACGTTAATTACGGATTAATTGCATTGCTCGTGTTCATTTATCGTAAACACAAGGGTAGTAACGTAACACGTAGTTTTCTGATTTCATAATGTGTGAAATTTAATCAGTCAATCAACTGAGCCTATTGCAGTCCACTGCTGGAATAGGCCTCTCCCAGGCTGCGCCACAACACCCTGTCCTCCGCCTTCCGCATCCAGTTCCTCCCAGCCACCTTCTTTACATCGTCCGTCCATCTAGCTGTGGCGCGTCCCACACTATGTGTGAAATTGCTTCTATCTAATTATCCAGTAACCATATTAACCATAGTCTTCCGAATAATAGGATTTACAGAAATATTTTTGCCTCAAATAAAAGGGTCAGGTAAAAGTTTCAAGTTTTTATAACAGTTCCTAATAGTTACAAATACAAACACATTGGTTGGTATCATAGATATAGGAAAGAAGGAGATATGCCCCGGTAGTTGAAAATGTATCAGAACTCCATGTCGTTAAGATGATCCCACTACTGCGCCACTACTATACATGCAGTTGAGTAAAAGCAATAGATACAAAGTCGCGCAAAATGTACTACACAAGGTGATTGATTACCTTAACTCATTAAACATAGCGTGCATTTACCAAGCATCGTACAACTTACTCACACAAAAACATCTGTCGCTATCGTTGTGCTGTGCAAAAGCCATTTATTTTACTACGCTAGTGATTGACTAAATCGGAAACTTTTCTAGTACAATTTTTTTTAGTACAGACGCCAGCACATCAAGCTACTACAATTTGTCAAATTTCTTTAATAGATTTTCAACTTTATCGCTAAAGCATTAAGGTTCAAGGTTGATTGGAAAAATTTGACAGTTTCGGGTAGCTTGACCTGCTGGCGTCTGTACAATAATAAATGGGAGAATCGATATCTCCCATTTATTATTGTACTAAAAAAAATTAGGGGTTCTGAAAATAAATAAAAAACGATATGTTCAGAAAATATTATATTATAAATCAATAAAAAAAAGTAAATAAATTTTTTTTAATCATTATTTTACATCTTGGGTCTTAAGGTGGATGCTCCATGGTAGCCCGCGAAATTTAAATTTTCTTACGTTTTTTGCAATTTGCTGGTCATTGCTAAGTTGTACGTTGATTAAAATATGATTCGCGGACGTAACAAATATGTATTTACAGAATTATAATCATTAAAGTCATCAACACAACTCTCTAAGATTAAGTAGGTAATCCTACTGAATGACTATTTCATGAAATCTTGACATTTTAGGATTATGCTAACTTACCAAGTTGTATTACTGATTGTAATGATTATAATTCTGTAAATATAGACATATTTGTTACGGCCGCGAATCATATTTTAATCAACGTACAACTTAGTACTGACCAGCAAATTGCAAAAAACGTAAGAAAATTTGAATTTCGCGGGCTACCTTGGAGCATCCACCTTAATTCCAACCGGATTTAAACTTCATCTTTTTAGGTCTCGCAACCGGGTTAAAACGGTTGACAAATTGTAAAATCAACTATATATTCGTTGGGTAATCGACATTGTTGTCGATAGCTTACATTAGTGCACAACCATGCGATGCACCGCTTAAACAAAGTATCATTTTGTGATTTTTTAGATTGCTTATCTAGTCATATAGGGACATACTTAAGTAGTGGTTAAGGAGCAAAGTATTTACTGCGAAAATAGTACAGTCGCTGCGATATTTGAAAACAAAATTAACATGGTAAAAGCAAGAAATATTTTACAATTTGTGGTTTTTCATGATTTTAAAGACAAATATAGTAAAATACTTATATTTATGTATGGTAAGTGATTCCATGATTTACAAAGTTTTGGTTTTGGCGTCGGTTTTTACAAGAAACCACTGAACAACACGGCATTCTTATATTTTTTCACAATCACGGTCGAATGTTCGCTAGTTCGCGGAGACGGCCATTTGACTAGAACATGGTCATTTTTAACATATCGCGACGACACAGACACGCCCCCTTGCCACTTCTCCTGTTTTTTACATTTCTATGATTGGTATATTTATGATATTTACGAAAGAGCGATATCATACGATTGATACATTTCGTAACATGATCGCCGTCCGTCTGCACCCGTACCTGTGGTATTCATCAACCAATCGGTATTCCTATCCGACCTCGGATATAATAAAATAAAATCTCTGCATGAAAAAACGCGGCTCCCCGGCGCCTGCGTCGACCTTCGAATATACACATTAAATTAATGCTGACTGCCTTATTACTGTAGCCTCAGGGTTTATTTTAGAAATATCTTATAACAAATATAAGATGGTTAACATATAAATCATATTCGCCCCAAGAATACGTGTTTTTACACAAATATACTACTTCAAATGGGATAAATATATGTTTTTTTTTCCAATGAATAATGGCTGACGTTTGAGGCGGGCTCATCCTAATTGTGATTGCCATTAGGTGTTGTATTAAAATGACGAAGGTTTTCCTTAGGTAACAAAATGTGATACTGATTAAGAGCCATTTGTGAACATATCTTAGGTGTTATTCACGAAGTTTCATAATTAAAAGCATGATATTTCTCAGAGATTATTGATGTTTAGTAATAATAAGGACGACTTCCACTTTATATTTTTAATCACCTATTTTGAATACTAATCGTGTTCTAGAATCATTTACCAACTCAGTGAGTTCAAATCAAATCAATATTACGATATTTTCAATACAATTCACACAGCACAGGAATAGACATGATCTAATGACAATAATTCACAGACATAAATATCTAATAAGTTAATAAAACGCATAGTTTATAAGATTTTACTTTATTTAATTAAATTTTATTAGTACAATCATAAATACTACCAATTCTGCTAATGTCTTTTGGTCTATTCATTCGCCGGCTCTATCAAAGTTATAGCTTTTTTGCCATTTATAACATAACCCGCGCTTTTTTGGGCAAAGCCATTCATTACGCAAAAAGATAAACGCTTCGGTAATTAAATAGGCGCCATGGAATTATATACGTCTGCCGCCGGAAATACCTTCTCTATTGTAATTGCAAATTAATACAGAAATAAATACTATATATCTCGAAAACTTCATGCTAATGAGCGTTGCTTCCACAGAATTGGAAATTCAAATATTTGGACACACTCGTTTCCATCGGCTGCTACTAAACAAGCTTTTACTATTATCAGCACCGGAAATAAAGTCTGTCGTTCCATTTTAAACGTTTCTAACAGTTATTTAACGATCACTTAAATGATCTTTATCTTTGAACGTTTCCTCAAAGAACTGCACAGATTTTGAGTTTTATTCGTCTCAAATTAACATTTTCTCACTAAGAATTAACCTATCTGTGATTCTCTGTGCATACCTATAGAGGTTCTTCGCTCTTATGTGGATCAACATCAATGCACCATAACTTTAATACACTGAAAATACTAAGATTTTATTCAATAGGTTTCGAACGACCAGTATTCTTTTTGTAACTTTCAATACTCACTGATTATGAGGAACGCATTTCACTCTCCCTGCTCCTCGCATCAGTTTAGTTTACATTTCCTATCAAATAAAATCATCCGTTTGGAGCGGCTTTGTCCGCAGTGATACAACAGTTTGATTGACGTCCAGGTTACTTCGTTAGAGCCCTCTTCAAAAGCGCATTGTACGCTTATACACGGCCATATCCCGTCTGAGAGCCCACTCGTAAATAATACCGTCTCATCTCCATTTACGACGTGCGAGATTTCTTGTGGCCCGACTAAAATGATTTTGTTTGACCCTTTCCTCAGCGCAGGGTCTAACACGCACTCGTATTGTTCAAAAACTGAACTGTATTGAAAGCAGTGTTTTCTTCTTTTTTCTCTTTCAATGCTGTGTTTTCTTCTTTTTTCTCTTTCAATGCTGTTGCTGGACTTCGTGCCTATCAATCGGTATTTCTTTCCAATTACGGTTTCCTGTTTCTTGGATTGTGTAGTTCTTCAATGGCTTTTATTGTTCTGGTTATTAGCGTTTAGGCTGTTTTATGTGTTCATAAAATTTTGACACCTTCAGGTACACTGACTTCATTACCAAACAACATTTGCTTTGTACATGTGGGTTACTTTGTATTTTTATGTTCCAAATTCTATGTTTAAAATATTCTGTCATCAAATGAATCAGGATAATTTTTGTTCAGTCATGTTTTTCCAAAATATAAATAAACTTGTGCTAACACTATCATCCGCTTTAAATCCGAGAAGTTTACTCGGCAGATGTTTTATTAAGGAACCCGGAATGATATGATGTCAGTCAGTTTGATTGACGGCAGGCGCCGTGCCCCGGTCTGCTCCTATTGATTATAGTGATACACGCCGCATGGTGTGGGAGTGCTTTTCATAGAAACTGACCGATACTTTGTTGCTTCACACTCAAACGATGTATTTGGAGAGCAGACCTCGTTCTTAAAGAAAGTTCCGTATAGCCGTCCCTTTGTTAGCGCTAAACCTAAATTAGCTACCAGAAATACGCAATCTATCACTTCGTAACGGCCACTCATCTTGTTTTAAATAGTTCAGTACATAAATAGGCATCCTACACGACTGTACGGTAGTTTGAACTGGCTGTGATGCTTCGTGACCAGTTTCTTAAGCTTAAGCGTAGGCGAAGGCTTAAATTAAAAACAAACCCGTGGAACGTTATAAATTTAAAAAAATATGGAAATGTCAATTGGTTACGGTTAAATAAATTATTTCCGTCGGTCCGCGAAGAGGGCCACAAAGGGGTGTCATTAACAAAATCCGACACCGGACCTAATCCTTTCGTTAGAGGTCTATTGTGGTCGCAGCGTCGTAGACTCGGTACCGAGTTTTCGTGGCCAGGAAAGTCATTAAACATATTATTAATTGTTGTGTTAATATGTTATTAACCGAAATGGTGTTTGTTTTCGGTATCGTGTAAAACTTCATTTCAGTCTGTTGCGTGTTTTCACGTTTGTTTTTCAGTTGATGCTAGTTTTCCTTAATTTTTTACTTACCGTTAAGGTTCTCATTTATGACTGCACGTTCTTTACAACAATGATGATCTACTTACTACTCTTTATCTAATTACCAACATTTAACACACAAACCCATAGTCACATCATATTGTTGCAACTTGAAGCATTTGCACACTTGAGGGGAAATTCTCGTAATTTTAAGAACGTTCACAGTCTCAATCTGTCAAAATTACCTATAATTTCCCTACAGTTTAGACAAGTTTTTGACAGTGATTGTCGCTGAGATGAGATTGCGACTAGATTTAGAACGTTTTTAATTACGGGAATTGGCCTTCTGGTTAAAGGTAAATTGTTTATTTGGTAAACACACATGGTATGTAACTACCTAATAAAGTTCACCAAATTACTTTGTATACCAGAGCAGATCATCAGCACACGAAGTTATCAGTGGAATGTAATCAAGAGCAAGTGCGAAGGGTCAATTAAGACATGAGTTACTGCGATGTGTATGATGAAGCTGCATTGCAGTTGTTACATCTGTCAGTAAGTCAAATAATTGGGAAACACTACTTCTCTCAGATCATAAGTCTTAAAGGAAAATTGGTAGAATTTTCTAATCGTCTAAATTCTACAAAGGCATGCATAGCAAGCAGAAGTACAATGCCGATATATTTAAGGCGGACAACGATGGTGATGATCCAAAAACTATAAAACAAACAAATGAGGACAAAGCGCTGTGGTACCTATAAGCACCACAGAGGTCTAGTTTCTTCAACAAAACACCTGACATCATCTAGGAACAGTTTACAGAGTACCTACGGACACCACGTAGTTTTCAAGCCGAGCGTCAAAGTGTTTTGTCGCGCGTTCATTGCGCTTATGTTGACTTTTGTAGAATGTAGAAGAAGGATATCTAGAGCGTACTTCTGAACGTGCGTTAGTTTGCATTGTCATTGGAACATGACCTAAAATAATCTAAACATTTGCGACAAATGTACAAAGGATTCAATCACAGACAATATTGCCAATAAATAGTTAATGTGTGCAGACCATGTACGTAAGATATATGACACGAATGACGCACATTTTCAAATTGTGCATATCGTAGGAAATGGGCGTCAATTGAGACGAATGCTGCTCTAATCGAAGCATGGCACGGCTGCTCCGAATGTTTGCGGACAATTGTTATTGCGATACCAATATGATGATCTCATCTCAGGAGTAGGTACTGATTCTACTAACGTTTCGAAGGATTCGTTTTGCGAGTATAGGTACAGGCGGAATTTTTCAAGTGGGCGTAAATGGCCAAATCCGAAATTACGAGGAATAGCGAAAGGAACTCAAAGCAGTCTCGGGCTCGATTTTGATGAAAACTATAACTGCATCATTGGGTTTTTGAAAAATCTATATTTCTAGCCGGGTATCGAACCCGTTGATTTTGTAAAAAAAAATCACCTACTGTATTATTACACCATTCGATAGTGTCACTAATAAGGATCGAATTCTGGGAAGTAATGACATACGACAAACTTAAGGAAAATGTTAGACTTAATAAACTGCTTCTTATTTTAAAGTATTCATACCTACATTACGTGTACCGTGTTACGTGTAGCAACACACACTCATAGTTTCGGATTTGGCTATCCATGCCCACTTTAAAAATTCATCCTATATATTGTTGAGGTTTTTGGATTTAAATAGGCGCATTGATGTGTTGAAAGTCGTTACGGGTAGTCATAAGCCCAAGAGTCTGACAAACAGTCTTACCAAGGGGTATCTTGTCATTCAGTAACTGTTGCGGAGTTCAGATAGGCAGTCGCTCCATAAAATACTGGTATTCAGCTGCAGCTAGTACCATAGAACTTTATGAGTAACTATGAAATTCTATTAGTACTCTAAGGAATGATCATCCATCTAACATTTAGTCAAGTGAACTCAGGTGTTTTAGATAATCGTGTTGTTCTTACAAAGCTTATCGTTAAGCAAAAGTTAGCTATGCGGGCCATTGTTACCTCCTGATGATAAGATAACGCCCCGTTAGTCGTTCCTAATTGTGTACTCTTTCCATCGTCAATCTCCATATTTTATGACCAAAATGCTAAGCCGTAGTTTATGGTGCTCAAGACTCTTATCATAATATCTTTCGTAAAAAATGTTGATGTAAGTTTGTCCTCTAACATAAAAATCCGGAATTCGGGACAGCCTAAAACTGTCCACCCAAACATTAAACCAAATGATTACCATATCAGTAAATCCCCTTGATTTACGTCCGTCTAGCCTGCATAAGCAACTTTTCCCTATAAATAGTTTTAATAACCCCGATCAACGTTTAACGTACGTCGGAGCGGCGACATCAAAGTGGGGTTTTATCTCACGTTGACAGCTAACAAAATCCTTTTAATTAGTTGGTGTCTGCGCCCGCGCACCTTACGCGTCGTCCCGCTCCCACGCGAAACAGCGCACGCAACCTTTTTATTGACTCATATTCGCTTTGGAACAGGTAAATTAAATCGATTATTGACTTATTTGGCGATTTTTATCTCGATGTCTTTATGTTAATCGATATTTAATTGGTTGGTCAAGAGGCTCGTTTTTGTACATATTGTTTGGTTTGCTTTGACAAGTTCTGGGAGAGTTCATAGTAAAGTTATGTACCAACGAACGGTGCACTAAAATAACATTGATGTTTATGGTAGATGTTTAAACACGCGTTGCCGAGATAAGTATGTATTTACAGTCACGCTTCTTAACTTTACAAGGCGAGCAGAATGGCTGGCGGTATCATAAAGCAAGAGTCATGTGTGGTCCCAAGTCTGGTGTATAGACAGATGATTGCATCAGCAGCACGTGCTTCAGCATCATGCACCTTCTCTTATGACAGAAGCAGCAATTTCATCATATATAATATTATGCCCTGCAAAATCTGCGAATCTTGCGACGTTAGAAGATTTTGCCAAAAGCTGAAACCGCTGAAACCGAAATCCAAATAGCAGCGGCCTGCGAAAGAGGCATTGGTGGACGAAACGAGTACATGAGTCCATTAGTGCCTGGTTGTGGCCAGGCTTGTATAGTACTCGTACGTTTCTCAAATAATGCCCGGAAATTCAAACTAAGTAAATTAATTATAAATTTCAGAAACATTATATCAGAAACAGTGAAAAATTATTGTTGTTGTCATCAACAACAATAATTTTTCACTCGCCCATATTGTGTTAATTGGCTTCTTTTTTACTTTTAACGGCTCTATTTGCAAGACAGTTCGAAATTTAAATAAATCCTTGATAAGGTACCTCCTTGGTTGCCATGTTTCGAAGTAAAAAGTTCTTTCCTTTTTTTATATTACACAATAGATATGAGTTTTTATAGTAATTTATTCGGCCGATAACTCGACAGATATGGATTTTCATTCTAACATTGCTTGCCACTGTTCGCAATTTATTTGACCACAGAATTGACAGTTTACCTCGAAGAAGGTTGTCAAAATAATGTCCGAATTTACAAGCATTTTTGAGGAAAAGTTATAATCGCACGTTTTTGCGGCTGTAGTAAATAACAGTGTTTACAATGTGACACTGTACGGTCGTTATAATGTACGTGACTATTGTTTGTGTAATGAGTTAATGACAGCGATAACCATTTCGACGATATTGAATGATGTAGTAGATATTAAAAACAAGTGTTAAAGATAGTTAATTGCGAAAAAGTAAAAAGGACGAAAATACATAAAGCATCTTGAAGCGTTCGGCGAAATTCTATAAATAGGGACAAAATAACTTTCTCGGAGTCAATACAGCTTTCACACGCATTACAGTTTCGCTGTAAGGTATTAACGTTTCTATGAACACTGGCCGTCTCAAGAAGTGGAATTTTCAAGCAAAATATTATTATAGGCTTTATCTTGTTTCCAAGTAGGGGTTAAAGTAATATCAGCAACATTGTAGCTCGATGAACGCCCTGAAGTTGTAACTTATTATTCAGCCCTGCCATATCTTTTAGATGAAATTGATATGGATGGTTCAGAGGTTTTCTAATAAGCAGGTGCCGTGGACGCATTTACGAGTATGTAGTGTTTTTTCCAAGCCGTCTTTTAAGCTCCTTTTTATGATACTTATGAAATAAGTTGTTTGGAGAATTTGGAGATAGAAGTTTCGTGAGTGAGTATAGACTAGAGCATTTACTTGTAACAGAACATCAAGCATTAGCCGTTTTTTAATTATTTATTATTTATTTATATATACCTACTTTATTGTACACCACAAAAATACATAGCATTAAAAATTTTAATCGCACTTCGAACACGACTACGCTCGATGTTTTGTTACAACCTGATTTTAAAAACCAGCGATCGTATTGGTGTAACCTTTTCTCGAACAAAAGCATGAGTGCCCGAACGCACAATCATCAACAACGAACGCAAGGTAGAAAGAAATATTACAGGTAAAATATGCTCACTCGCCGTGAGCATTACGTCGAACGCAACGTCGAGTATTCGTAGGAACGTTACATTACATGGAAATGCTTTTGGAACTGAGCTTTTATCTGTATTGTACCATTCGTAAGAACATTACATTGCATGGAAATGCTCGAGAAAACGCTTAAGTGTAGACACCTTGTTATGAGGATATAGAAGATATAGGAACGATATTAATATTGTATTCGACTTCAACAATTTCTCAAAACACTGATTTTATTTTCATTTTACTACAGTTATTGATGTCCATAAATCGTAGTACTCAAAAGGGTATCCTTATCGACGCCAGTCCTCGTAAAAGTCCGCATAAACTTTATGCAGTGGCCAATATGAAAACGTTTATTTATATATTTGTGGATTTACTGCTGAGGAAGCCTACTAGCATCCGCCGGACTAAAATACTCGGTCGCCTGCTAAATTCCGCGACGTCTAGTGGGTGAACGAACCCGTAATGAGATTCTCTTCTTAATGATAACATTCGATCGTGATACCTTCCAGTTTATGGTTGAGGCCTTGTTGAGATAAACATCTCTATTGATGAATGTGTTGCGGTAAGGATTTTATTTTGGGATTTCGGTTTCTCCAAAATTAACAAGTACAGACCTTATTATCGTGTGGGTTGAATGATTAAAATTAACATATTCATTGAACACTAGTATGTTATTGCAGAAGGAAATGAAAAACTACAGTCTTACATGATTCATGAATTTGACCAAAAGAATTGGTTCAGGGTCATCGAAGAGACGTGCATGAAGCGTTGAAGACGTATACTGACAAAACATTGTTCTCTAATCAAAGCTATTGAGTCAGTGTTTTGATATGTCTCGTATTAAATACACTTGACTTGTGATTACATAATACATTGGCCAAGTTCATTGCAAAATCATGTTTGCGCTTATACATTCCGGAAGGGCTTAACCTACCACTACTAAGCTACCAAGCTAACTACTACTAAGACGATTTGTGATTTATCCCTTTATGGTATTTAACCTTACCGATGAAATGTCTTGTAAGTATAGCTATCTTTTCTCAAAACAAATTAAATGTCTCCTATCATACGAGCGATCGCTTAAAATTCAGAATTTATCCATTTCATTACCATCGCGTCATCTTGAATCTTGCTCGCACACATTAATATCATACACAGCTTTGAGTTCTTTATCTGTACAAAAACACGCAATAACGAGATGAAAACGTTTCGATTAAGCGTCCGCGTCCTCAAATTCCATTCCTGTACCATTTATAACGTCGATTCGAATTCTCCATTCCAAATCTCGAGTGCTTCGAGATAATTTATTTGTGAAATTACGGTTCTTATTCGGAGTTTATCCGTCTCGTTCTGGCCGGGTTGAAGGTGCTCATTGTGTATGGTGTGAAGTCCTGTGGTGTCCAATTATTCTGCCGGCGGTGGTCGTCGGGCAGGCGCCTCGCCCCCTATCGCGGCTCGCCATCGATAATACTAACCGGTTCGTTTTTCGTTTATAGGTCGGACCATCTTGATATTCAACTCCGTGGACCGCTTTATACCGAATTCCTAATCTGGGATTGTTCAACTTCACCTTCGTTACGAATTAACCATTGGATACGAATACGTTTACTGGTATTTTGTTTGTTTTTTTTTAAATGAGTCAGTTAATTAATCAGTTCCATCCCACAACGTTGCAGTTTGTTTTTCTAGTATACTTTGCTACCGCATTTCTTTGGCGTCAGTATTTTCACCGTGACCACGTCAAGTTTCTAGCATTCATTATTTTCATTCAACAAAGGTTTTCCACGTATGGTCATATAAGCAGTGCTTACTCAAGCTTGTTTAATCAACTACAATGCCACCTATAAATGAGCAATTCATTCGTCAGCAGAATACATAAAGTTATTGTAAATATACGTTTAATAAACATTTTGTTGTCGATATTAATTAAAGGCCATAATTGGAGCTGTTCCACGCATAGTATGCACAAATTACACCGCTTACTGTCCTCACTAAGGATATAATTTGTCTGTGCTCGACGTAATTACAGTGCTAAGCGACTCAAAACACATTCTCCTTATGAAGTACCCACAACTGGTTTTCCTTTGACTCTCATGTCACATAAATATTATCATCTAGTTTTACTGTTTCCTTCGGAGCGTCGCAAAAAACCTTATCATTTACATCGTACACGACTCAAAAGGATTCCGTGACTCCAAGTTGGGGTTATTTATTTTAAAAGTGGTCATTAAGTACAGAAGCAGCAATTTGGTTCTCACATGACCCCGTTCTGCGGACCGTGAGATAATCGCAAACGGTAGTGTCCAAGCACGTACTAGGTCCTTATTAGGCAAGTGAGATTTTTTTCTGTCGCCGGCTGGCTCGGACGCGAGTCGTGTCGTGCCATGGGATTGAGTGCGCATGCATGATTCCTACCGTTGCGCCTTGTTGCCTTGCGCTACTCCGCACCATTTACAGAATGCCGAGGTATGTCGCGCTTCTTCTTATATAACGCACTCCAACTAAGTCCATCAACTTCCAAGTTACCACAAACAGATCTCGAATAAGATTGGTCAGCGCTATTTATGATATTAATATTTGAGTTTTGAATAACTAAAAGCAATCATTTCCGACACCTCGTTTTATTACAGATGAATTTTATTCAACTAGTCATAAAAATCACGATGGTCATAAAAATGTTGTTCATAAAATTATTTCTGTCAACGGTTCCTGCAGTTTATAAGTCTGTAGGTCATTTTCAATTATAATTACTAATAAATTTCTTTCGGATCATTTTGGGTCCCTCTAAGCTCATTAAAGTCAGACGCGAGTGCCATAGTGAAATATGATAATTTTCCACCATCACTTGCTCGGGTCGAACAACAAAACGATCGTGCGCCGGCGCCAGCGGTCCTGCCTCGCCGTCATGTATAAACGACCAGTTTTTATCCCATTCCAATATGGACCATTAAGGTGGGCAGATTTTCAACTTCGCGCTTCAATGACGGCTCGCTTTTAATACCCTCTTTGTTGTTTAGCCCACACCACCAGTAAACTAGGGTGTACTCGCTCTATAGTTACCCGCTTTCCAAATAGACAACCGTTTTGTAATAAAACTAGCTAAGTGCTAACGATAGGTTCCGTAGAGAACAAAAGTGTTTCTAATTCCCAGAGCAAACTGGCTGACAAAGCTATAACTGGCCGATTTAACAAATTTATACAGAGCTTATTAAGTTACCATTTTGGGTAGACAATAAAATGTAAACAGCAACCCGGAAGAGTGGTTTCCTCGGTACCAGGTCCGGCTCTCGATGGAAACCCGTGCCCTTATGAATTATCCAAACGGGCGGGCGTCTCAGCGGCGCCCGCGCAGCGCGCTAGTATCGTACGCAACAGTAAACATCAGCCGAGATAATAAACGAATGAGTCTGTTTGTTTCCTTTGTGTAAATCTTGTCTGTCATAAAGTTGCAACTGTTGCTACATACTTATACTGCCAGAGTGCCAGCAGCCCCTGGTATGTATGCTACCCGCGTAGTTAAAATTCTTCACGCATCAAAGGACTATAAGCTAGAGACAATTAAGGCTGAGTTTTATAACCGCACATAAAGGTTTTTATTTTAATCCTCTTTGATTCCGCGCATCAGCATAAAACTATTGGCACTAAGACGCAGTTTATTCGATTACTAAACCAAGATTTTCGATTTTATAGTCCGTAGCATTAGCCAGGTGTACAAATTCCTCACAAATGACTGGTCCAGATTAGTAGGCGTCAATTGGCACACCTTTTGTTGTTGAATATTATAAGTAATTAACAATAATCGAAAACGACTAGTTCATTTGTATAGATAACATCGTAACTACAATCTGTGCCCTTGTTCGAAATATCTTGAAACGTGCAAATAGTCAGCTGAACGTAGTAGACAGGTTGCCTTACATGGTAGCGAGAGCTGGAGGCGTTGCACGTTGGAGCCTGCAGGGGACACTCATTGTAAAAGCATAAAACTTTATTGCTCGTCCGCACAAGTTTGGTTAATTCAATCAAAGTCGCATAAATGGACGATCACTGACTCCGGTGGCGAACAATCCGGCGATGTTTGTTTGTTTTCACATGTTAAAAGATACCCTACAACCATATGGACCACTTTACGTTAATGCGTTCCCTCTCCATAGCTTTTAGCATGTATTAAGAATGTTATGATACTGGCACTAAACATCTAGATCTGAAAGCTCGCTTAAGTAAATATGAAGTTGCGGACAATTTAGCCTGAATTCTGTTTGAAATTAGAAACTAGTTAGGCTTACATTAAGGAGTTGGTATCATATTTCACGTTCAGAATCAGCGATCATCGATAGAAACGCCACGGCGTTGTCGTGCGGTCCCATTGCGAACAGGGCCGGGTGTCCGACCGCATTCGTTTATCTTTAGAATTATAACAGATGCGAAGTGCGCACGCGACGGTCCCCCCTCATCGGCATCGGCACAGCCACCAGCAGGACGTAATAGCTCCGCACTTTGATTCATTGCCGCGAGACTTTCATCTTATGACATTTTTATGACCATTTATTAATTACCTCTCTGATTAATATTGCAGCTTCTAACCGTTTACAACTCGGCAATCGGTGCCTCTTTAGAAAAACTTGAAAGCTAACGAGCTTGATTATTTGTTTTTTGTTAATTTTCCAGGGTCACTAATTTCTTCACTCCGGATGCGTGTACTTAACGGCCGGAAGGGAGATTTATTATTTCTATCTACAATAAAAAGTTTTTACGACCTTTCGGACCGTTATTAAAATAATAAACCGTCCTTTAGTTGCTTCCGCGAGAAAATATCGCGAACCAAATGTTTGTAATGCATTACGAGAACACGGCGCGTTGTTTACATGATAAATAATATTTAAAAGACGTTCATTTCGTCCATATATTTTTATGCCCGAGTCGTAGGCTGCATTTTAAATAGATATGACCTGTTTTTCGTATACATTCTTGTCTGAGATATCAAGAGATGATCTCAATCCTCAGCTCTGCCGACGAGATTGGCGGTCTCGTTATGGCAAATGTATAAAAACGAAAATATGTTTGATATTCTACGCTTTCATCCGTAGAAATAGCCTGATTTAATTAACAGCACAAAATTATTAGCATTTAAAGTGAGTTATAATTAATTTAGTTTACGGCCGAAACTTCTTCAGGTGTCGTTTCGTGCAATTAGCAAAACCCGTTTGATGGTATACTATAAAATTATTTGGATTCGGTATGAATGGTATCCCCTTATATGCCAACTAATTTTATTTAATCGTTGTTAATTTGTACATCGATTGAGACTAGAGATAGTGGACTAACAAGATAACGTTAGTCGCATCGTTGAGCTTCTGCTTTACTTTTGTAAAGTTTTATGCGTTGACAACGTTAAGTGTATTGAAATAGCTTGTAGGCACGTTTACGATTGCACTAAAGGTTAATTGGTTATTAAAGCTTGCAAGCGAAGATTGTCAACTTATATACTCTGTGTTTTCATTATCGTCCTGCGAGAAGATGTGGCAGATATGGACAGTTTTATATGCACATATAGTGAGCGATATTAGTGTCTTAGACTAATAGTGCGTTGTGAATTAGCCGTGCGTTTGTCTCAACGGCACCAATTAAACTGGAAATCAGGACGCGTCGCGCTCACTGGTTGATAATTAATTGTAATGTACACCGCGGACTCATGAATGGTCCGCTACAATACGCTCCGCACAGAATACGTAATGGCAACGCGACTAGCGAACACGTTAGGTTGTTTGGTGATTTATGAAGTCTTGCTTTTGGTCAGTATGCCGTCACGCTAATTCCTGGCACCAAGTTGGAATGTTTGTTAAAACCTGCCTTTAAGTTTTATTGATGTTATTAATCCGTCTGTACGTGTGTGTTTGTTATACACGTTTGAATATTTTTGTATTATATTTAGGTGTTGCGAAATCGCAACTTAGAAATAGAAGTAGGTATCAAAATTGCAAATTAGAATGTACCAATTTGGCCTCAACTCAAAACAGCTATAATTTTCTTATTTTGTTAATTAATTTATGCACCCAATTTGCTTGGGCTACTTGATCTGTTTCAATGAATGGCTATATTTGTTACATTAATTGATGATATTCTGCAATAATCTCTGCTAGGATTACGTTTTGGTCGGTCAGATCTTCATATTATTTTGTTTATGCTATTTTTCTCGGTGTCACTGTGTCTGCAAGATCTAAAGTTTCTTTTTTAAGTTTTCGAAAATGGGCTGTGATTTTCTTCAGTGTACGAGACAGATGTGAAATAAAGCTAAGCCTAACGTAACCTGTCTCATAACATAAAGTTACTGTAGATATCATATCTTGCTTTGACAAAACTGCAGAAATTAATATTGTAGTCCTGTTCACGTTTATGGCCACAATACTTTATTTATTACGTTCTCCGAACTATTAAACACAACATCATGAAAAGTTTAAGATAGTGTAGATTTATTTTATCTAACAATGAAATCTAGCTCTTGTACTGCAGTGTAGCGATCATGTTACATTATTCATTTGAGTGTTATTCTTAGGTCCTTATCTATGAACAACATAAAGCCTGATTTGTCAAACTACATGGTACAAAGTACTCTAAAGTGCATTCCGTAATTGAAATAGAAACGTCTACAGTTATCGACGTATATTTCAGGTGTTGTAGTAAATCTGTCAGATGTGCGCAAATTGGTGTTGCAACGTGATTTAAAGGTTGGATGGATGGTCGTGCCAACGGCTCGGTACGCCGATTAGCGATTGGTCACGGGACGAAATAGTAACGCGTTGTTCCCGTCAGACCGTAGCCGTGGAATTGACGTGGAATTTTGGGTTTTTTATCCTTAGGATGATATTACGAAGCTTGAGAAGATTGGAGGATGGACTTTGGCATTAAGGGCCGATTTATTATGACAGGACATAAAGAGCTACTGAGCTTCTGTCGGTGGGTGTTTTGTGAATTTGTGCCGTATTCTATCCTGCAGGTTTTACAGACGCGTTTTATGCGAGTGACAATGAAAAGAACGGACGGAATTTGGTGTTCGTTAATATCCACGTGTTCGTAGATGTTAGCAAAACACATTAAATTCTGTATGAGGATTTTTTCCAGCACTAACTTATATTAATATATAATAACTGGCGCCCAAATTACTATGATTACGGCTATGGATCCGTTTTATTTCTTTTGAGACGAGATTAAATTAGATGTTCAACAAAATATACACATCACACAACCTATGAATCTCTATAATATATAGTTTTACTAGCTGACAATGACGAACGAGCAAATAAACTTTATGTAGAGATAGAGCCCGTAAACTTGGTCCCGCGGAGCGAGGTCACATCTGTTCGTACTAGGAGTCTAGGACGATCCTAGTCTTACCGGCCGCAGCCGATCGTCGCCAACTTATTTATTGATATGGACTTTTAAGGACCACATCACGACCGGTTCTAGTCTCCATAAACGAACTGAGACGTGAGGTAAGTAAATTGTTTATTAGAAAATCTTATGGACGAATCTTACGACTTAGCTTTCGAGATAACTTTATTGTAAACCGGCTAGGTAATTTATTGTTCGAGAGTAAAAATATTTCTCAGTACGACGTGTGTATAATGATGTATGTATGATGTATCTGATCTCACAAGAGACAACTATTAGATTTTATTGAATAGATATATGATAGACAGACGTTTCGAGGAGTGGCCTGATAGATTGATTCTAGTTACGTTCACGGGTCAACGCTTCTTGTACGACACTAGTTTTTGTTCTGACGTCTATTTGCGAATGATCATTTATTACATTTAGGGATTTCGCAGAAATTAGGCATTGGAACGTGAAGTATTTATGTATTTTCGCCATTATATTGGGCACGGCAATAGAATTGCTAAACAGTTGACAAAAACATGTTTTAGGTGGGTTCTATCATTGTAGAATTGTATTTTGGAAATGCAATAGGCGAGTCAAAGTACATAATTGTATGTACTCAGAAATTATCACAGAACGGTGGAATCTTGTGCTCCTCATCATTTTGGAGCTTTGCTCGTCATTATTTCATTTTAGAGTACCTATACCCCTCATAACTACAGACATTGAAATTACAAGCACAAATAACGGACTAACAAATTCGTGCACAAGTTAGCAAGTCGATGTAAAGTACGGTCTACATACACACTTCGATGTCTTCGCGAGATAAGCGCTGTGCGTTTCACATGCTGAGTCGAGCTCAAATCAATCGTGGCTGATACGTATCAAATGTCGAGACACGACGCTATACCAGGATAATCAAAATTTTATGTTCACACCAATAGTGTGTTTGCTGCTATTTGTTCCGGGTTAAGACTGCATTAAGGTTTAACATTTTCTGTAACCATACTTCTTGTTGATTAGTGGTTGTAGTTTCCTTGTTCGATGTCGATGTCTCTGCGAACGCTTGAAAATGTTGTTCAGTATCGGAACTTCATTGGACCGCCTGTGGATCCTAGAGCAGCATGACGGGAATTAGGTACCTATGTTAAATATCCCGAATTTCTCTAGGTTTCTTAACTATGCTGATTTAGTCTACTACTTTTGTCTGGCCCCAGAAGTTTTTGCATGAATAGTTTTCTATAGCATAATCAGCCTAAAATGATCCCACTGCTGGGACACAGGCCTCCTCTCGACGAGAGAGTGTAGGCCGTAATCCATGTTGGTCGAGGTCACATATCTTCGATTTTTTGGTGCTAGGACGTACCGGTTTCCTCACGATGTTTTCCGTCACTATTTAAAAAAAAAAACTCCGATAAAATAGTCAGATTTTTAAATACTTGTACATTTCCACATTCTTCCATCCTCAGACTTTTCCGCATGCATCGTCCATATAGTGCATATCACGTCTGAGTCACCGTGGGAAACTAGATCTGCACAACGCGCGAGATATAATCGATACACTGGCTGAATGACATATCGAATCATGTAATTGTATATCGTGACCCATTCGGACATGCCGTGTTTTGAAATCGACACTGCCCGCGCCGAGCTTCAAAACGCGTTTCGCCGGAAATAGTGGTTTACACGTCATTTTATACACGCCATCTCGATTGATAAGTTTCCGGCGATATGTTCTCGTTCAGATGCTATCTGTTCAACGTGGAACTTGTCATACATCAATCACCCTTTACTTCAATGTGGTAGGCCATCCGGCTCGGTTAGCTTTCGAATAATGTCTTCCCCAAATGGCTCGATCTCGTATTGCTACTTCACTATTCAAACATCAAGATTCAGATAGCCAAATAAGTGGACTAACAAAAAAGGGAAAAGCAGCTTGCTTTTATTTCCACGTTTTCACCTCATTATATTCGCAATATGCAAATGGAGAATATCAGAGGGGCAATTCTAGTCTGATCTCAGTCTCAATCTGTCAAAAAATACTTCTAATTTCCCTTAATTTTGACAAGTTTTTGACATCGCCGAGATGAGACTGCGACTAGATTTTGAACGTTTTAAAATTACGAGAATTGGCATTCAGATGATAATATTGCATTGTGAATGGAACAAACCGTCTAATCCTGTTAATCATTCATCAATATGCAGACATTGTCTCTGAACCATCTGACAGATACAAATCTGATGTGTACAAAGGAGCACAGTTTCAACGAGATCGTTTAACCTAATCCATTAATCATTTGGTCAGAGGTGTCGACTGACCAAATGTCGGCTCGCTTTCGATTTGAGCTGTCAATGCGTCTGCGCACATGTTGTGTACACGCGTGACGATTAATTGCGGCGTATGTGTGGTTTAGGTATTGGGTAACGTAACACTGGAAATTAATTAACACTTCCTATTAACGCCCGCGGGTATTCGATATGCAAAATAAATCAGAAGAATCTTTATAATAACAAGTTAAAAACACTTTTTATGTTTCTAATAATTCAATTATTAACTGTCTGAATACATCAACGTCCAAAGAAAAAGCGCTAATTCTTTTTTCCTTATCTCACTGTGAAGTGAATTAGCAATTATTCGAAAGAAAACATGTTTGGCAACATCTACTTGACGAGAAATCTCGTGGCCAAATTAAACATCGTCATTAAGTGCTACCATAAAAGCAAAGGATCGAGAAACATTTCCAAGTTATATTCATAAATCTTATTTACGAGAGAGAGAGCCATTCTCATTATGGAATGTTTTGAACAATAATATTATTGTGATTGCTACTTTGACATCTCTTCTGAACAATTTCCAAAAATAACTTTTAGATTTAAACTGTCTATAATGTTTATCAGTTTCTCTGCATCGCGATCGTTAGCTAAAAGCGATCGTTTTATCTATAAACCATTTTTATTATATCTAGGATCAATTTTATGATTACGACTTCAATTTTATCACTAGCATTTATTGTCCGAGGCAGGTTTTTTACCGTCTTATTCCAAAACACGGTCTAAATTTAGTACTGGGATTGTTACTAGGTTTAAACCATGACTAAATAAAACGTTATTATAAAATGAAGTTTATCACTAGTTCTTGAACTATCTAAGGTACTAAAGTTAGTCCGCCGAGACCCCTAGTTTAACCATGGATTTGACATCGGTACTAAATTATTTGAGGTTAGCGTTGAATAGTATATTGTGTCATTTTATTTACAAATCGTAAAAAATGGATATTGATATGATTGATTTGATGGATTTGGATATGTTGGAGACGTCTCGGCGATCTTACAGACATCGTCATCGTTTAAATCCTTTCGAATTGAGTGACGAAGATTTTAGATATAAGTACAGGTTCACAAAACGTTTTGGGGAAAAAATTGTGGATGTTTTACGTGACGATTTATCCCACGACCCTCGAGGATGCCCATTGAGTCCTGAAGTGCAAGTGGTTTGCGCATTACGTAACTGGGCTCGCCATGAAGTAAGTACCCTTGGTCAATGCCAACATAACATTAGACAAAATCCAAATAATATACTAATATTATTGTTTTGTTTGTAGATTCAAGACGATACAGCTGATTTACATGGTGTGTCTCAACCAGTTGTCAGCAAAACATGCAAAAAGGTAGCGGACATTTTGTCACGGATGTCCCGAAGATACATAAAAATGCCTACTACATTAAATGAACAGGAGGAAACCATTAGGAAATTCCGCAGTATTGCAAATTTTCCTACAGTTATTGGGGCAATAGACTGTACTCACATAAGAGTAAAGAAAATAAATGCTGATGGAGGTCAGTTATATATTAATAGAAAAGGATTTTCTTCAATCAATGTACAGGTAATTTTTAAACAATTATGTTAAGTTATGATTGTCTTTAAAGGACATTTTAGTTTGATCCCAAAGTGCTTGATACAATAGAGAATAATTTATTTATTATCTTAATTACCAATGTCATATTAAAATAACAGAGAGGAGTCTAAAGATCTAATATGCCGTCACTTTTCAGGTGGTTTGTGATGCTGGCCTGAAAGTCATGGACATTGTTACCAGATGGCGTGGAAGTGTACATGACTCCAGAATATTTCGAGAATGTAGATTGAAACAGAGATTTGAGGCTGGCGCTTTCTCTGGAATATTATTGGGTGACAGTGGCTATCCTTGCACTCCATATTTATTTACACCACTGCGTAACCCCACAACACCACAAGAAGAAAGGTATAACAGCAGCCATATTCGTACCCGGAACACGGTGGAAAGGTGTTTTGGTCTAATGAAGCAACGGTTTCGTTGCCTATTACGAGGCATGTTTGGGGATATTGAAACAGCAAAAAAAACAATTGTTGCATGTGCTGTCCTCCACAATATTGCCATCGACATGAGGGAAGACCTGTTTCCTGGCGAGGAAGATAACATACAAACTACATCTAGGGAACCTGTAGTACAAAGGTATATTCCAACTTCTGTAAGGGGAAATATTAGGAGAAGACAGTTTATAGAAACTCATTTTTAGAGAACATTTTTTTTAATAAATTATTTAATAAGTATGTAATAACCTATTAACAAACTTTTTGTGAACCTATTTAAAATTTTCGTTGCTCAATTCTATTTGTACATGATGATGATGTCTGTTGATTTTATTCTTCAGTGTTGTGTTTCTTGCTTTCTAATAGAGCTATTTCTAGTTCCAATTTTTTAATTTTTAATTTAGCAATCTTAATATTATATTCATGTTCCACTTCCATCATTTCTAGTTGTTTTCTTTTAAAATCTCTATTGCTTTGTGTGATTGACTGCCGCATTTCTTCAGTTCTGTAAAATAAAAAAGAATAATAAGGAATGATTTATTAATTACTACATACATACCTATCATCACGCCGATAATCCCTGCAAAGCAGAGGTACTCTAACTTTCCCGGCGACGACAGAGAGGAATTGTATTGTTTACCCGTCCCCCACGGAGAGTATTATATTATAGTAGATAGTTATTTCTTAGACATACCTATTTTGCAAGCTCTTTTCCCTTTTTTTTGTTGTGCTTCTTGTGTTGTGGTTGGATATCGCTAAAAATAAAAAATAATAATAAATATCTACAGGTTTTAGCAAGTTAAATATGGAAAATATTAAAACAAACTTGTGTAAATATTGGATTATAATCAGGGGCGTAGCTACCGCTGTATCAGCCGTATCAACGATACAGGGGTGAGCTACAGGGGCCCCTGACGTGACGTGTATAAGAAAATATTTTAAAAGTAATATCCAGAACCTAAAATTCATGTTGATAAATGATATTTATTTCTCTAAATTGGTTCAAAAATATGTTTAAAAATGGGGGTCAGTACAGAGATGACGACTAATAGAGAAGTATGGAAGAAAACTGTGTCTGCTTCATTGGTCTAGTGATCGCAAGCGCTACTGCTGAGCATGAGGTCCTAGGTTCGATTCCCGGGTCGGGCAAAGTGTTATTGGGTCTTGGCTTCCAATCTAACCGGATGCACCTGAGTGCCATTATTTTGCCACCGGAGCGACTGGCTGTCTGACGGCCACAACCCAGTAACTGGGTAATACGATGTCCCTTGGTAATACTGGGTGTCAGACTTTCGGGCTTCTGACGACCCGTAACGACTGTCAAAGATCCACGAATGACAGCCGGGACCAACGGCTTAACGTGCTTTTTGCGGCACGGAAAGGGTCTCGGTATGTAAAGATGATCAGATCACCCATCCACGGACCTACCGCGGCAAGCGTAGCTTAAGGTGTATATAGGGCTCGCTGACCTTGTGCATGTGGGCGGAGCTAAACCCTCTACTCCCGAAAACGTAAAACGCGCGCGGTGGCGCGCTGAACTAAAACGACGATCAAAGAGTATGCAGAGGCACAGACATGCCGCCCGCAGGTCGCTATTTTTGCCTACGATTCCAGAAGGGAATTGCGGATGCAAGTCTGATATATTTTGTATAGATTGATACGTATGTTACGTATATTTTAAGCATTTTTCATTTAGAAATTTCGATTTTATTTAAAATCAGAACTTAGTTCCTGCGGGGGTAAAACTTAAAAAATTATTTCGAGTATTTTCTTAGGAATCGAATATCATTTTATTTGCATACTGTAGGTAGGAGGATTTATTACATAAAAATGAGATTTTATAAAAAATGTGATCCTGTTTCACCAATTTGAATTATTATAAATCAGTAATAAACCTACCTAACTAGCACTGTACCTAAATAGCATTTTAGGGTTCCGTAGCCAATCGAACGATGTTATAGTTTCGGCAGTGACCTTGAAATAATTACCTACGGCCGTTTAGTAGATAAACCTCGTCATGGGTGTCATTTTCGTGGTTTTCGAGGGTGCTGGAGCCGATTATAAAGTCAAAATGAAAATCCAGGATGGCGGCTACAAAACTTTTCTAAATTTTCGTCATGGGTGTTATTTTCGTGGTTTTCGAGGCTGCTGAAGCCAATAGTGAGGTCAAAATTAAAATCTAAGATGGCGGGCGAGAATTTTCAAAATTTTCGTCATCGGTGTCATTTTCGTGGTTTTCGAGGGTGCTGGAGCCGATTATAAAGTCAAAATGAAAATCCAAGATGGCGGCTGCAAAACTTTTCAAAATTTTCGTCATGGGTGTCATTTTCGTGGTTTTCGAGGCTGCTGAAGCCAATAGTGAGGTCAAAATGAAAATCTACGATGGCGGGTGCGAAAATTTTCAGAATTTTCGTCATGGATGTCATTTTCGTGGTTTTCGAGGGTGCTGGAGCCGATTATAAAGTCAAAATGAAAATCTAGGATAGCGGCTGCAAAACTTTTCAAAATATTCGTCATGGGTGTCATTTTCGTGGTTTTTGAGGCTGCTGAAGCCAATAGTGAGATCAAAATGAAAATCTAAGATGGCGGGTGCGAAAATTTTCAAAATTTTCGTCATGGGTGTCATTTTCGTGGTTTTCGAGGGTGCTGGAGCCGATTATAAAGTCAAAATGAAAATCCAGGATGGCGGCTGCAAAACTTTTCAAAATATTCGTCATGGGTGTCGTTTTCATGGTTTTCGAGGGTGCTGGAGCCAATAGTGAGGTCAAAATGAAAATCCAAAATGGCGGCTGCGATAAATTTGGAATTTTGCTTCATAAGTGTCGTTTTCGTGGTTTTCCAGAGTGATAAAGCCAATAGTGAGGTCAAAATAAAAATCCAAAATGGCGGCTTCAAAAATTTAGTTTTAGTTGTAACTAATTATTCAGTCATCAATTTGAGGTGTTGGTTACATATAAAACTAATTTTCCTTCTTAAATATCTAAATAAAGAACTGGATAAATAGATAATCTTTCATAATAAGTTATCTGTATTAAATCAATTGAATTTTAATACACAATGATACAGTATTCACGGAAACGCATTTCTTGTGTCTTAACCGTATAGGATATTGTTTTTGCAATCTATCTGTCACTCACTCACTCATGCGGTCTCGTGATAAATAACATTGTTTATTTGGCAACTCATCACACTAAGTATATTATTGTCAAATAAGTATCGTGTACCTAAAATCAAGTAATAATTAGTAAATTTTAGTTTGATCGGAATAACATAGGTTATTCGAAGTTCCTTATGTATGATTTAAAAAAAAAACAATTTTTTGTAGCCGCCATCTTGGATTTACATTGTGAGCTCACTATCGGCTGTAGTACCCTCGAAAACTATGAAAATGACACCCATGATGAAATATTTGAAAATTTTTGTAGCCGCCATTTTCGATTTTTATTTTGACCTCATTATCGGCTTTATCACCCTCGAAAAGTGGGAGAACAACACCCATGATGAAATATTTGAAAATTTTTGCAGCCGCCATTTTGGATTTTTATTTTGACCTCACTATCGGCTTTATCAACCCCGAAAAGCATGAAAACGACACCCATGATGAAAAATTTGAAAATTTTCGCAACCACCATTTTGAATTTTTATTTTGACCTCACTATCGGCTTTATCACCCTCGAAAAGTATGAAAACGACATCACTGACGAAAAGTTTGAAAATTTTCGCAGCCGCCATTTTGGATTTTTATTTTGACCTCACTATCGGCTTGATCACCCTCGAAAAGTATGAAAACGACACCCATGACGAAAATTCTGAAAATTTTCGCACCCGCCATCTTAGATTTTCATTTTGACCTCACTATTGGCTTCAGCAGCCTTAAAAACCATGAAAACGACACCCATGATGAAAAATTTGAAAATTTTCGCAACCGTCATTTTGGATTTTTATTTTGACCTCACTAGCGGCTTTAACACCCCCGAAAAGCATAAAAACGACACCCACGACGAAAATTCTGAAAATTTTCACACTCGCCATCTTAGATTTTCATTTTGATCTCACTATTGGCTTCAGCAGCCTCAAAAACCATGAAAACGACACCCATGATGAAAAATTTGAAAATTTTCGCAACCGTCATTTTGGATTTTTATTTTGACCTCACTATCGGCTTTATCACCCTCGAAAAGTATGAAAACGACATCACTGACGAAAAGTTTGAAAATTTTCGCAGCCGCCATTTTGGATTTTTATTTTGACCTCACTATCGGCTTGATCACCCTCGAAAAGTATGAAAACGACACCCATGACGAAAATTCTGAAAATTTTCGCACCCGCCATCTTAGATTTTCATTTTGACCTCACTATTGGCTTCAGCAGCCTTAAAAACCATGAAAACGACACCCATGATGAAAAATTTGAAAATTTTCGCAACCGTCATTTTGGATTTTTATTTTGACCTCACTAGCGGCTTTAACACCCCCGAAAAGCATAAAAACGACACCCATGACGAAAATTCTGAAAATTTTCACACCCGCCATCTTAGATTTTCATTTTGATCTCACTATTGGCTTCAGCAGCCTCAAAAACCATGAAAACGACACCCATGATGAAAAATTTGAAAATTTTCGCAACCGTCATTTTGGATTTTTATTTTGACCTCACTAGCGGCTTTATCGCCCCCGAAAAGCATAAAAACGACACCCATGATGAAAAATTTGAAAATTTTCGCAGCCGCCATTTTGGATTTTTATTTTGACCTCACTAGCGGCTTTATCACCCCCGAAAAGCATGAAAACGACACCCATGATGAAATATTTGAAAATTTTCGCAGCCGCCATTTTAGATTTTTATTTTGACCTCACTAGCGGCTTTATCACCCCCGAAAAGCATGAAAACAACACCCATGATGAAATATTTGAAAAATTTTGCAGCCGCCATATTGGAGTTTTATTTTGACCTCACTATCGGCTTTATCACCCCCAAAAAGCATAAAAACGACACCTATGATGAAAAATTTGAAAATTTTCGCAGCCACCATTTTGGATTTTTATTTTGACCTCACTAGCGGCTTTATCACCCCCGAAAAGCATGAAAACGACACCCATGATAAAATATTTGAAAATTTTCGCAGCCGCCATTTTAGATTTTTATTTTGACCTCACTAGCGGCTTTATCACCCCCGAAAAGCATGAAAACGACACCCATGATGAAATATTTGAAAATTTTTGCAGCCGCCATTTTGGATTTTTATTTTGACCTCACTATCGGCTTTATCACCCTCGAAAAGTATGAAAACGATACCCATGATGAAATATTTGAAAAATTTTGCAGCCGCCATTTTGGATTTTTATTTTGACCTCACTATCGGTTTTGTCACCCTCGAAAAATATGAAAACGACACCCATGATGAAAAACTTGAAAATTTTCGCAGCCGCCATCTTGGACTTTTATTTTGATCAAATCCAATCTTTTCTCATTTTAATATTAGTTTAGATATGACTACTTGTATACTACTACTATCGTAAGTATTCGTAAGCGTCCACGCGCACAATAGAAATGGGCCATCTGCAGCGAGCTAGTCAATAAACGCACACTGATACAATTCGTTCGTAAATATTTGCACTAACACAGACAGACGCGCATAGTCGGTCGATAGCCGGAGCGTAGCAGCGAGCGACACAGCCATCCCGTCTCAATGCTAACGCACGACTGCCGCCCGCGCCCGCGCAGAGCCCCTCTGAAGCTCGATCTCAAAGTGGGGACATTTCCTTTGCAAATGTTAATTGATTTACATAAGCTAAGACAAATCTGTAGTACCTCTAACCATCGATTTTTCAGTGTAAAAATATTTCCAAACATCAAAGCCGTTTAGAAGTAATATCGAATATCAGAAAAAAATAGCGTGTTGGTAAATATTTTTTTAAGGTAAAAGTATTAGCCATACGAAAAAATCCTTCTACAGAAATGTTGTTCATGAATCTATAGCAAACATATATTTTTTACAGATCTTTTAGTCAAGCCGTTAATGAGAAATATTCTTCATAAAGTGACCGTATTACGGTACTAAACGAGAGTAAGGCCCTTAACCCTCAATCGACTCGTGCGGCTGTTATTACTTAGCCACGAGTCCATCACCTAAGTCAGTATGCTATATTCTTTATTTTGTAAAAACAATACCCTCTATAGCTTCTCAGTTGGGTAAAAAGAGCCTCAAAATAATTTGATACAGGGCCCCATTAGGATGAGCTACGCCAATGATTATAATTATATTAGGTATACTAGCTTTTGCCCACGACTTCACCCGCAAAAAGAACGTTAAAATTGTCCCACAGGAACATACTACTGGGATAAAGTCCAAGTTCCATCCAAATTCGTGCAGCCGTTAAGGCGTGATTAGCAAGACTTACAATAACTATTATTTACCTTGCACTTCAACAAAATGGTGTTCTGGATTTTCCTCGTGTATTGCTTCCAATTCTTCAGTTTCTTCAAAACTGGGACCAGAGTTAGGGTTAGTAAAATTTTTTTTTGCAGCTGTAGGCAGGGGAACTGGATTCTAAAAGAAATATTTTTTTAGAACATGTTTTCAAACTGACTGCTGTATGTCTATAATTAAATGAGTTATTTTGCACTTTACCTTTTACTTTACAGGTACCTGTGCATTTTATATTAATCCTTCAAAGTGCTAAATACCTCATGAATCATGGAAAATTATCAAAGGACTTTGTAGAAGTAATGTACTTGTGTTATGCTATAATAATGCCAGTGTTTTGTGTCCTATGTTATTATAACGAAATAATATTACCTATCATTTTTAACCTTAGGACATCAAGTGGATTGTAAATTTCATGCTCTAAAGCAGATAACAGGGCGCTTCCCACATAAATAATATAAAATCAATAAATTTTAATTAAATGCTACCTATATGGTATGATATTATGTTCTTAGTTTTATTTACCAATGCATCACTATCGTACTCATTAACTTCAATGACAAAGTCGTGAGGAGCAATCGCCATTATTTCTAAGTCCTCAGGAGAAGGTGATGGTGGTTTGTCGCCACCGCCTGTCTTTGATTGTTCCATCCTATGGCTAGATATGTTGGATTTAGCGGACAACTTCATCCTTTTCCAAGCCAACTTTAACTCTCCATCTGATCGACATTTAGCTGTTATCTCATTAAATCTAAAAATAATAAGTAACCTGATTAATATCACGTAAATAACGTACTTGTACACATTATAAAAGCAATAAGTACTTACTTAATCCGTTTATTCTTCCACTCTTTAGTTTTGTGCATGTTTACAGACGTTTTCGTGGACTTATCTTCTATAATGTGTGCTGATTCAGCAATAAGCTCACGTAATATTTCCTATAATAATAACATCTGCATTAGGTAGTCGAAAGAAGATGAAACAAGGCATTGTTTATTAATAATTAAAAATTTATGTTTTACTAACTTTTTCTTCAGAAGTCCAGTTTTCACCCCTTTTTTTCTTTTGTTGTTCCATTTTTTAGCTAGCTCACGATTTAATCGGACACAACCACTCGCGAACAAACCAACTAACTTTACTAGGTACTGAGAATAACGAATAAAAGTAAGAAGGGTATTATTTGTTTCTTCAAAAGATACATAAACATTCGCTTCAAATGACGCGGGCTGTCGCCGAATGTAATTCGCTCCATTTCACGCTAGAGGTGTTAAAAATATAACAACTTGATTATAAACAGCGCATCAAAAGTACAAGTTGTTCTTGTTCATTATATTGTAATCCAAACAAAGAACCATTTATGACATATTTTTGTATGGATAAATAATTATTAAATCATTTCAAGTGTTATTATAATATCACTATTTAGAGAAACAGAACGTTGCTTCAAATAAATCCTGTACGAACGAATGAAAGAATGCCATTTTTATTTCTTATCTGTGGATATTATTTGAACCATGGACCTTCTTTGGTACTAACAGATCCTCAGATAGTCTTCGTTTTGTAATCGGGACACGTTTTGATCCTGGTACTAATCTTAATACCGTCACAAACCTAGACTTTTTAGTCTTGGTTTAAACCAGTACTTAAGCAATTTTTTGTAATAAGACCTTTAAAGTTTATTCATGCTACGTCGCATTTGATGGGAATAATAATGCCTTTTACATTTTTTTCAACTCCATAGAGATGAGCTTAAGAGGGTTTGACATATAGACCAGTTTCTACCAGCTCATTGGTTCCTAGTAGTGACTGAGTACATTCGTTCAGATGAATTAAGAATGATTGAAATAAATGAATTGAATCATTCACCACAGTAGGAAATCGAAGGAACAAAATAATCAAATCCAATAAATTGAATCACTTCAATTTACAAGCAAATGTGACCAATTTAACGGCATCAATTGAGATTGTCTCCGATGATGATGATGTATGCAGGCACCCCGACGCCGGCGGCGGACGATCAGTTTCCTGCGATCATTCAATTACATACAAGTTTATATGATTGTAAATGCGGGCTGGGCTGGATAAATGATGTTATACAAATCGCTAGGGGCCGAGATTACTGTAAATTGATACCACTCGTAGCTGGTAGCCGTGCATCGCTTTATGTCTATCTATCCGGCGGACTACTGAGTATAGGTAGACTAAACTCTTTTAAAACTTACTAGATTTAATTTGATACAATCCGCAGTATCCCCCGTCAAGTAGTAACCCGCTTCAAGTGAATGCGAAAACCCCGTGCATCATCGAATAGGGTAGTTTACATGAAATCATTTTTGGCCCATTTTAGATTTCACGAGAACGTCTTGTAAAATAAATAATGCCTACAATTTACGTTACGAATTCCGTGTGGTGGTATCGGTTGAAATTCACGAAAAAGCAATTATTACTATGTGTATCCATTAGCGAAAGATATGCTCCAGGAATGTCATTATTTAGTAATAAGAAGGAATAAAACAACCATTCAAATTGAGGATATTAGTTTAAATCGGCGCAGTTGCGGCTGTGTTTAATTCGTGGCTTCCGTCGCAGTTTCCCCGGGTATCGGTCGGAGGTGCGGAGTTGGCCGCGGGCGGTTTGTCATTACGTTCACCTGTAATGAAGTGGTGCCATTCTCGACCATTTGCAGGCCGCTGCGGCCACTGCGCGCTGCTCGGTGCTGGCTGGCCCATTTGTAACAGGATTCAGGCCGCGGGTAGGGTTGCCATATTTTAGTTGGAAATTGGTTTACATAACACATTATTAGAAACAGGATTAAGAAAGGGCAAAACAATTGTTTTCAAAAACGGATTTTTGGAGATGATGACATATAAGTTTGAGTATACAATGCTCTTATCTCATATTCAAAAAGATTTCAATAATTTCTTCATCTGATTTCGGAATGAAGTCCCTTTGCCACAGCAACCCTACCTGCACTGTAGCCCGACCGCCACCAAACGTAGCATTACGCTCAATACTGACAAGCTATTCTAAATTATTGCAATTTGTATGGATTTGCGTGGGACGAATTCGTGAGCTTGATGCATTACAATTTGTGCACTTAATTCTACAGATTATATCGTCATGAGTCGCGACTGCCAGTTCTATCGACTCGTTTACGCATTTATTAGACTTTATTAGGTGTTGCAACATTTGCAGCCATTTACATATCAGCAGGAAACATATGCTTTTTTGACATCATTTTTCATTCGGAATTGGGTATGGTTTGGTCACGAATCACTAATATTTGCACAAGAAACGCAAAGCAAACTGTGACTCTGTGGGTTTGTGAAATATGGAAACCAAATCAGTCAATCAATCATTTATTTTGTTAAACATAGGTATGGTTACAGATATTATTTAGTCTAAGATATGTGCACTATGTTTTGCCAATATATGGCGTACAAAATTAACATAAACAAGCAATTAATAATAATAATAAGGTACAATCAATAAAGGCATGTCAATAGATTACATTTAAAAAGAAAAAGCATGTCAAATATATTGAATAAAATAAAATCATAAGTGTTTGATTGGCATGTCGCAATCGTCATACCTCTGTTTATCATTAGTAAACTCAGTGATGGAGTAGTAACATCTATCTAAAAATAATGTAAACAAAGACCTCTTATAGGATCCCAGACACTCTTTATTTCTAATAGCTGCTGGTATACTATTATATATCTTTGGGGCCATACCTAGCGCATTTTTGCCGAAAAATGCGGTTTTGTGAGGGTTAACTTGAATGGTGTTCCGATAACGGCGAGAGCACAGTTCAGAGAGCGCAAATCTTGGTGTTTGTGTTTTAACGATCGACAAGTGCTAATAAATTCGAGTATGCTTTTTTGCGTGGCTGCGAAAAGGAAACGGCTGACGTGTTCTTAAGAGGATTATGTATACAGGCGAAAATATATAGGGTGTACAAGAGTAGCCGCGCTGCGGGACGTGTATAAATCCAATATACCCATTGTCCTGTCGCGCGCTCACAAAAGTGCACTTTTGTTTCAACCCGATCCAGAACAAACTCCCGTGGAGACGACAACGCGTATTTAACCCTAGAAGTTTTTCTATTATGGCAACTAGTCACTTATGCAGTAGTATAAATAAATTCTATTACTTATATGGGGATCTGAGAAACATGGATTGAATAGATTATTATCAGAAAAAATGAATCACTCAGAAGCTATCCAGTAAATCCGATTAAAATGTACTATGTATTGTGACGTTGAGTGATAATGGGGAGTTTTATTATGGTAAGCAGTTAGAATGAAGCGTGTGAAATAAAAAAATCACATGCAAACTGACGAATAAAGCTAACTAGAATAAATAAGTTTAGTCCAGTTAGTAATAGTCTCATAAGTTGTGTGCAGATATTGTAGCCAGTTGTAGCATAGTAACATTTCCGTCCGGTTAATGAAGCTGGCACACGCTATGTTATGCACTTGTTGAAAGCTCCACAGATTCGTTTTCCTTTAGCCGTCGACCGACATCGCATTAAAGGCGAATGTTTTACAATCCCCCAACGTCGGACTTTTTATTTGCCTCCGCTGCGGGAAGTGCGAAATTCGCGCCGTTTCGAACACAATAAGTAGAAACTTGCTTGGTAACAGTTGTTCACACGAAACGAAACCCCCGATCGCGTCTATAAAGTTTTCGGAAGGTCTCACATCAATAATGTTCAACAATAAAATTGTTAAAGGCTCCGTAATCCGATTTAAATAATATTTCTTGGTCGTAAACCAACCCAGGCGTTGGCGTTCGTAGCAGTCGTGCACCAGAAACGTTTTATTACATGATTCCAATACTTTTATTGATCATCATCTATAAATCATGAACTATAAACGTTGGGACTATACTTACTAGGTGCAATGTATCACACCCGAGATTCTTTTATCGATAAATCACGCGAGGTGGACGCTTATTAAAACACCCCCGCTTCGGTGCATCAGGCCCTCTCACGCACTGATCATAACGTAAGAAGAAAATCTAACGTTTATTTTTAACTGGAATTTATTACTTAATAAAACTACAACGACAGAGAAAGCTCCAAGCGTGTTGGGTATCTCAAAAGGGCGAGATTTATCCTTTCTGGGAAGGCAGCCGCGGCCGACATGTGTGCGGAAATGTCCTGTTTACTTTCCGTTTTCGTATTCGGACAGCGCCTTTTAAGTCTCTTGTTTATTGCGCTCTATGTACGGATAACAAGGGATTTTGTAACTCGACTATTTCTGGTAGACAATGAATTGGTATCTGCTTACCATCGGTGGGTGGATAACTGAAAGCGGGCCATGAATTTTGTAATAGCATCCAATTCGGAGCTGCGCTGTGACATATTTGTAGTGCTTTGTTGGCTTCGCTAGATAACCGCCGCGATCGGCCGAATAAAGTAAAACTACGTTTAATTTATTTTATATGGTAATACGGCACGCGGTCGGCAGCGGTTCAAAGCGAGCTCTTAATAAGGACGTGTCCCCTTAATTCTCGTCGGTGTGGTCACTAACATTCCTACAAGGGTTTGCTCTCTACATTTTTGTGAGTTCGATGTTCGTTTTTCTCGTCGACCATTTCCCACCTCGGTTTGTCGTCGGGAATTTAAACGAGCGCACCGATTTCAATCGCGCACCATTTGGACGCATTTTATTTGTACGCTCGAGCGACAAAAATTACAACATTTCCACTGCGACAATTCAAAAAGTACGCCGCCTTTAGTTTTGTTTATTTCTTGCCTTGAATGCGTCTTTTATGTATCTTATGATGAATTCTTGTACATTTATGCTGCCGTAGTAATATATGATCAAGCTCTTTAATAGTTTTGCTCTATCATCTATATTTTATTAGGACGTGGACCACATTATGTCTTTTATAGGACTCGACCGTAATTTCAAATTTCACCTTAATACTTTAGAGGAATACACCTGTCCTCTCATAATATTCATGAGCCGGGAGAGCCTTCATCCATTGTATTAAATCTGGTTTATAAAAATATGTCCTTGCATTTCTTATTTCATGTGGTCGGTCGTGTGTTTGTTTTGTTTTTGTCGCGGGCATTGTGCGATGGACAGCGGATTAACAAGAGCGTCGGCGCCAGGGCGTGCGGCTATGGCGGCGGCTGAATAGCAAATGCGACTTGGTGTGCGGTGCCCGTATCTAGATGCAAACTCGGTGCGCGCGCGCCGCTCCCGTGCAGATGCGCCCGATTGGTCGCATTAACATAGCACCGCGATGCCTGTTTGTATAAATCCACGAATTCATTGTATATGTACTTCTCTTTTGTAATTCATATTTTGTACTCTTTTCTTATGCCTACATAAATCTGTGTAACTTAATACTTAGTGGGATTAATCCTGTCTCCGTCCGCTGGCTAATTGACACACGGAGAGCGTTGTGCCTTCAAATTGTGTTCAAATATTAGCCATGTGGACGTGTAAAGCGCACAGTAAACACGTTGGTTCGTCCGTCTGTTTGTTGAGTCCAATGAGCCCCGGCGGACTGTTTGTCCCGGTTATCTGTGCTGTGCGTGATCTCGACACGGACGGGTTTACTTCATCCCGTGGGTTTTCTTTTGTCTTCCATATAAGGTGTGCAATCTGAACGTGAGATCAGCCTGGTTGCTCGTTGACACGTAGCTGCCATTAACGAGATGTCGATACCAGTATGCTGGTTGTCAGGACCACGCTTTGTTAGTCCACAACTTTTTGCATTTCATGTTTGAAAAATCCACACTTACATTTTGTTTGCCTAAATTGGACTTAGGGTCTCGCGTCCAGCGGTAAAAAACGTCGACGCTAGGAGGAGTCTATATCGAACAGTGGACGTCTTTCGGCTGAAATGATGATGGATTTGGACCTAGTTTAGTAAGACTATGCCTATTTTTATTAATTATATGTTTTTGTATTGTTTCAGGTATGTACAGGGGCACTGGGCATTATCAACAGCTATATTTTAGTAAGTAAAGGTATTAAATTTAATGTATTTCAACACAAATTGTTATAGCCGCCGTTAGCAGTAAATTTCGGTGCCATACCTTTACCAGTTGCCAACACTTTATGTTCCGGATCTATTAATTTATTCAATTATACACTAATCAACTAATAAATTTGTTCATAATACATCATTTACGCTATTAACGTAATTTGCTAGAAACACGCCATGCTGTTATTTTAATGCCTAACTAGATATAACATACAACGGTTCGCCTTGTAGGTTTTTGTTTTACAATTCTTTCGTATCTCGGCATTATCCTTTCACGTTCTTAATGATAAACATGGTTGAACGTGATGTGTAATGAGTTGTTTTTTCCTCGTAAACATTTTTGAGAGAACTCCAAGATATGTCTGATTAAAGGAAAAATAAATATTCCTAGTAGGCTTGCCCACTTTTTGCTCTGATAGAATGTTAAGCCGGTGCATGTGTTAATGGCTAATGTGCGTTAATTGGCAAGCGAAAGAAGCCGTGAGGCTAGTACTGCCAAGTTAGGGATGCAGTCGTTCATTCACCGCCCCGCCTCATCTCAGCGGTCGCCTTCTTTAATATCAAATACGGAGTTGCTATATATAAAAATAACTACTTTAACGCCAAACAGCAGGGTATCGTTAGGGAATAGTATAACGAGAAATACCTACATCATCTATCTCACGTCTTTCTCACGCTAAGTTTTATTTAATCCAGTTGCAATAAATTCGCTCTAAAACCAGCCAGACGCATACATACGAAACACTGTCAAGACAATGTTGCTTGTTTGGATCAAAAAGATATGACGCTGGAGGAGCGTCGAGACTCGGGGTGCCTTACCCAACTCTGATTAGAAAGGTGCGCTGTGGACGGGGTCAAATGTCAATGCTGTATGTTGTGGTCGGGCGCTAATCTGAATAGACCACTGCACAAATGTAACTCAACCACTGATCAACGAGACAAAGTAAAAGGGACGTCGTATTAGCGACGGAGGAATGAACAAACCACAATTTGCTAAAGGTATCTAGGACCTAAGCAAAATAGGGTATATACAAAATGTACATATGTACCATATACCTATCATAGTCTGGGAAAATGTTAAAGATTAGACTATCGTTTCTGATGATGTTTATTGCGATGAGTTTTTGTTGATATGGCTGTTGATAGATTTTACGCGGAAATTGAACCATTGTTCTCTGGGTTTTATACACGTGTAGTTGATGATCCTTCTGAAAATGTATGCCTTATTCACGTTCAATTTAGTTTAGATTGTTCTGATAACAACTTTGGAGATATCACAAAAAAATCCTCATTAATAAAAAAAAAAAACATTTTGCTCAACTGAGGTTTCCATGAATTCCGACAACTTTATGCCATGCTAATAAGCGTGCATTTTTTCAAACCCACCATCTCATTAGAGCTGCAAGTCACATAGTAATTGTGTCCGGTTCACCGATACCGTTGTATACGTAAATAACATTGTTCGGTAAATCGGTACTCCCGGTCGAGTGGCCCCGAGTTTTTTTTCATCGATTCTCTCGATTGAAGCATCGGCACCGTTCGATTGTGTTGCTTCGAACAAAAAGCTGCACGCATTTCTTACAGCCAATAGGTAATCGATTGTTACCACGAGTTGAATGCTGGTCTGGTGATAGGTTTCCGTGATAACCATTGTTGCTTTGTTCAGAAGTTTCCTTCTCAAATTGTAACATGACTGTGTGAATTGTTATAATAATTATTCTAACTGTATCTTCTGGCAAGATTGAGTTGTCCTTAGTATTGATCCAGAAGGCCAATTCTCGTAATTTAAAACGTTCAAAATCTAGTCGCAGTCTCATCTCGGCGACCAACAAATGTCAAACACTTGTCAACAATGTAGGGAAAATAGAGGTATTTTGGACAGATTGAGACAGCACTGCCCCTCAGGTATCGTTACACGTGTCGGAGCGATTAGGTTGGAGATTATATAAAATCTCTCGTAATCTAAAAAGTTGATAACGCTACTTGTTCAGTGCCAATCAAATAATATTGTTTCGCTTCTGAGTTTCTCAAGGGACAATCGTAATCAAGTTTATCGAGTAGTATTTCCGCGTAATTCCAAGAACTCTCCTCATTATGAATGAAGGAACTGCTCGATTGCTAATGAACGAGCACTTCCTTTAAGCTCAGTAGACTAGCAATGGCGACAGCACGCGGGCGAGTAAGAACATTACATGCAACGATTATGTCAGAAGCCATTATATCAGAAATAACTTAAGTCGCCAGTTTACATTACAGGTTCAATATAAAACTATACGGAGGCTCTCATTTTAATGAGTGTATATTAATAATCTCCTCGATTTAAAAATCGCAGGGCTGTATAAAATTCCGTGCCATAGCTTCAGGGTGAGTTCAGTATCGATAAAGCAACCCGTAAAAAAAAATATCTTTAAAAAAGTGAAAAACAAAAAAACGAAAATTATCATAAGATGAACCTAATGTAGTACCTACTAATTAAATAATAGTAGGTTCCATAGTAGGTAAGTAATTAAAGGTTTTAAACAAATAAATAATTTTAATTCCAAACGATTGATATTTTAAGTTAGTAGGTACTAAATTAGGTTCATCTTATGATAATTTTCGATGTTTTTTTAAACTTTTTAAAGGTTTTTTTTTTTACGGGTTCCTTTATTGATACTGAACTCACCCTGAAGCTATGGCACGGAATTTCTTTGCCACCCTGCATAGTGCCAAGTTTCAAGCTTGCCTACAAACTTCATTAAATAACTCGTCTTTCATTCCTCTCACGACACGCGCTGGATAAGCACTTATTGCCCTTTTTTCTTTGAGCTGAGTATAGAATCTTATTTTATCTGGACAGGTATTTAGCATAAGCTATGCCTTAATTGGCTTAGCGATAGCAGGCTTTGAATTGCTAGAACGTCTTGTTTTGACTTGATTACCTTTTAGATTCCGGTGCTGTGTTTGATTGATGGTGAGATCGATTTTGCTTGCTTGGTAGTTGGCCTGTAGTAACTTGTTCACACTTTATTTGACCTCATTGGATTCATTGCCTCAGACGATGTTAATGGGAAATCTCTGAAAGCTGGATGTATAAATACTCTCCTGTCACCTCGGCACTTTTGTCTTCGGTCGATAAATAATCTCGACCCGAAAGTACAACTCTACGTAACTACCCCAAAAGATATTACAGTCACAGCTAATCAGATTAAAGTATGCCATGTTAAAATACATGTAATCTTCAAGGTGGTACGAATATTGTCACCATTAGTGGACGTTAGAAAGGCAGCATGCCAGGCGAGTCGTGCCGGCCCACTCACGGAATTATTTCAGGTATTCGACCCATTCATACTAATACCACAAGTATTGTTCTTTGACACGCAGACTTGAACAGATAAGCTGATTGAAACACGATTAGAACAACAGTTGGTAGGGGCTGGTTTTGTATGCAATTAAATGACGTAGGATTTGTATAATGTACGTTTGAAATAAATGACAAGTTGTTGGATATGTAATAAGTAAATATAAACGCTGAAGTGCATCTTGTCTTAAATTAAAGAGAAACGTAAGAAAACAGAAAAACTAATAATCATTAAATCTGCAAGATAATGATTATGTAAACATTCGTTTCCTTTCGTTATGTTAGAATGAAGTGCAATTGAACGAGGTACAAATTAAAAAGTGGCAATTCTCGTAATTTTAAGACCGTGATTGGTTCCGAACAATTATTCTGTAGACCATCATTTGATTGATTATTATTTTATCTGTGACAAACCAAAGAATGTACGAAGTAATTTTTTTATCCCAAAATGATAAACATAACTTAATTCTCATCCATTCAAACTCCAACCATTTATTTCAAATAAACCAATTACAAGCACTTGAATTTTCAAGGGGTCGGTCAGTCAGAAAGATGAAGCTAGTTGCCCATTCCAGAGCGTAGTAGGTACCTATGGAGAAGAACGGGGAAGAAACTCCACGGACAGTCTTTTAAATTCCATTCCATCAGCGCAGACAACATAAAGTAAATAACTGTAAAACAAATTGCAAATACCGACTTTGAATTGAATATCTAAAAGCTAATAAAAGTTTCAGTAACGTAAAATAAGTGACGAGGTATTATTATGCAGTGAACCTAAATTGAAATCAGTATTTAACTTCTACTTATTGAACTGTTAAAGATTTAATAGACGCAGAACAACATTTCAGTACCGGTTTCAAGGAGCGGTCATGCTGCATAGGCTAGCGTTTCTATTTCTTGGCAGTTCTCATAGTTTCAGCGTTACGAATGCGTTACTGCATTTGTGATGGTTGACCTATAGTGTTACGAATTTGCTAACAAATAGAATTGTTAGTTCTCCTTCCAAAATATTTAGCGTGAAATTTTAGCTGTATTTACAAGCTCGTGGTAGTTTAGCTCACAATCTTATTGTCTGGCTGGTGTATGTCAATGACGATACTCTTTGAACTGAGGGGCAATTCTCGTAATTTGAAGTACGTTCACAGTCTGATCTCAGTCTGTCAAAAATAGCTCAAATTTCCATACATTTTTGACAAGTATTTGACATTGATAGTCGCTGAGATGAGATTGCGACTAGATTTTGAACGTTTTTTAATTACGTGAATTGGTTCTGATCTTGAGTCAACCATATACGTAAGCATCATGCTTGGGTCGCATCCGCTCCAATTTCTACTCCGGGTTTTCCGTCTACGACGTTACTTGGAAACCGCTCTACAAATGCTCTACTAGTACCAGCTGTACGCCATCTATATGACCGCCGCGCTGTATACAATAATGAAACATTTCCTGAATGAATCAACGTATTCAGCAAAAAATTAACGTATCTTCTACTTAAAACTCACTGACAGACAACGAACAGCCAAAACTTTTGCACATGAGTTCCTTCTAAATCGAAAGTGAGTACAAAAGATGGATTTTAAAAAATCAACATCCTGATGCGGTTAAATAAGGGATGAAAGCTTGTATGGAAGTTCGTAATTTTTGCCGATGTGAAATCTCATTGTGCGCACGGCTTGATTAGCAAATACATCCTAAGCGGACTCTGCAGGATTGCTACAAGGTTTGTAGCAATCCTGCAGAGTCCGCTCCGATGCCACACAGTGACCCGACCTGAACAGAGGTGCGGGCAGCAAGCTCAGAGGCGGGCGACAGAGCGTGTCATGATCGGCCGCGGATCTAGACCACAGCGCCTACCGTGGTATAGGCTAACATGGTCTAGTCGAGCGTGGCCTAGCCAGCCTGGCCTACTGCGACCGTTGAACCTGATGCGCCTCAATGGACACGGATTAGGTACCAGACGAGCGGACGCGAACTATCAATCGATCGGTGTGAACAGTTTTATAAGCTTGGAGGTGAAACTTTTCAAAAGGTCTGGGGGCCTCGCGATGTTGACATTTGGCACAAACCAATTGGATTATGCAAACGTTTTGAAGTGGCGATGTGGCGGCTTACTTTTTGGAAGAAAATGGGCATAAACTTTCAGACACTTTATAAATCGTGAACACTTGCACGCACACATACTGTCCCTCTAAAATTAGTATTTTCTAAAACTCATAAACTTTTCGAGAAAACTTAAATGTAGCTTTCGTAGAAAAGCAATGAAATATCTAGATATAGTTGCACTTAATCAACTTCTTGATTGCTACCGTATTATTAAGTTGTTTTCTCTTACGCATTCTACTTACCTTTAAGGCTGATTGACGATTTAAATTAAAAACAAATTAAACATAGAAAACGCGAAGACACTCTGTAAAGAAGATTGAGTATCAAATTAATTGAATGCAATCAAATTATTCAGTGATCAGCTGATCACTGACATTTATTTGTGTTTGTGCTATCTTTGCAGAACGTTTTCTTTTATTTATTTTGAAGCTTGAAGGTAGCTGTACTGTACCTAACGGAAAATAAAATTGAGGTCTATCAGTAATCTTATCAGTTAGTTAGTGGTCACGGAGTATGCTTACTTACTAACTTCAGACATTTAGAAAACACGATCCTCCAAATAAGTCTTGTATTTTTTGAAGCCATGTTCCCGTCTAGATTGTATCAAAACAGAAAAAACCTCGCATTTCCAAGATGTCTAGATGTGAAATGTCTACTAAATTGGTGTGAAATAAATTGCCTCGTTTACAGAGAAAACATCGCGGCTACAAAAAGTAAGTTGACAGGGTTAGAATTAACCGCCCGTCCCTGGTACGTGTTCAAAGAATTCAGTCTTTGTTGTCGTTCTACAAAACGCGCCACGGAATTCTTAAAAGTTCTACCGAGGTGAGGATCCGAGTCGATGTTCAGGGTCATCACTTGGACACATCTTAAGAGCTCAGTAACCAGCTCCGTTGAGTTTCTTTTCATATTTTGTGTTCGTATTATTCAATTCATCATTTTGTTGCTAAGGTATATGTATATCTTAATTTAACCCCTCCATATCGTCCGGTTATCTTCATTGGTATTATTAAAACTTTCAAATCGAGAAAAACGATTGAATTCTAATTAGTCGGAAATGTTCTGTCTCACATAAGCTATTATTATCAAAAATCGATTCGTTAACATAAATTTTTCTTTTATTGCGATTCTGTATTTGTCACGACCTCTAAAACATTCGTCGATCCGAGTCGCTCGTGCTCGCGCTTCCACTTTTTGTTTGCCACACGGTCGTCGCGCCGCCATCTTTCCAAGAACTGTCGCTTTACAGAAAAAATCCTCACCTTAATACTCAGTCGCAGTCGACAAAGGTGTGAATATAATTAATGGTTTATCAAAGGATCCGCCTACCTACTAAAGTTCTGATGGTTGCAACTGATTTGGACATGAGCTCATTTAAGACCGACTCCCGAATTTTGATTTCTCAGTTTTTTTACTGCACCAGACGAAACATAACGTCATTAGCCGTTCCGAATATTATTTTGTCCTACATCAATCAAGATACGGTACCGTCTCGAAAATTTAATTGGACTGCCTATAAATCTTGAATATGAAAGAGTCTGATTTCATCGCTGCACATCGGTGTCTGTGAGCTCTAACAACGTCATTAGTCGACACCTTGGCTGCATAATTTTATATCTGTCACATTTGTCGCGGTTATCGTCATATTTCTTGAGATAAAACCGGCTATTTCTGTGTACCTATTACGTCTGCTCCATCTCATTTCTCATGTTGTGACGGAGCTTAGCTTTAGTTACATGTCACTTGATCGTTTAGTGGTTTAAAGTATGCGACGTCATGAATTGTAATACTAAACCACTGGCTAATCTGCGCCATAATTTGCATTCACTAACTTGAGTTTACATGGAGAATATGTCTTGCCGTTGGATTATTCTATAATGCAGTCAAACGTAAGTTCCTGAGTTAATCTGGGCGTGCGTAGACTATGGTTTATATTGCATTTTTGCCTGAGGAATGTTGAAGTTGCTCCATGCGATTCGCGTTGGCAGACTGGCTTTGTGGAATGAGTTCCAATGTATTCGTTAACGTTGGTGATTGCACCTCCTGTGACAATTGAATGAGGCATTGTCTTCCCGGTGTCAGTGCCGATTACGTAGAATCATCGTCGTCAGGTTAATGGCTCAACGCGCGCGCAGCTCGTAATTACCGTGATCGTTATGATTTAGGTAATGACGTTGTTATGGCTGCCTTAACCTGATATTCTACGTGTCCGTTACGTTTTATGTTCCTTACGACGTACGTGATCTCGAATTCTCAAGTTGCCAGGCAATTATTTTTATCATATGTGTATGTTATGTCTTCTTTGCAGGTTTACTAGATTCTCAGAGATGTTTTTTTGTACATTCTGTGTCTTAAATTTTTCTTTACCCGAGATTTGTGACAAATTTTATAGGTTTTGCTATAATATTTGTCATAAATCTCGTACAGAATATATGTTTTTTTCTCGAACTAATCCATCGTGCGGCTGCGTAATAAATGTATTCTATATAATATTTTCCTATATCTATTATAGACGTAGCTATTATATTTTGATATTTATTTTATTTCGTTTTATGCTGGTCATTAAAAGGCACCTTTTATTTACGATTCGCACCAAGCCCGAGCTATACAATAGCATCGCAGGTATATCGCAGGTAGTTCTTTGTGTTAAACGAAGTGTTCTCAAAACGGACGGTGCGGACCATTGTCAGTTGTTGAATCTTGACGACACCGTGTCTGCCAGATGCGATGTCCTATTGTCAGAACCATGAGAAAAAGTAGATTTTCTAAGAAATCTCCAGCTTCGTTACACATGTGCGTCGCTCAGGGATGCTGTACCTGCACCCACAGCTCGTAAAATGGTACCTTTTGTGAAATATTGTATAGGGTTTTATGTTCAGCATTCGGTCGGTTGCGTCAGTATTGTAAGGTTTTACGACTAGTAATCATTAGCTCACCTTTGTTCGATAGAATTTACCATTCGCTAACAACGGAATTTCTCCTTTGAATGATGTGAATGCACCTTAGTAGAATTATATATTTAGATTTAAGAGTTACTCTTTAAAACATATTTACTGCGGTAATCTATTTCCTGTCCTTTCATTGAAATTCATCACTAGAAAATTAATTATGCATTGCTGAACGAAGCTCCAAGTGGTTAAATGTCAATATTGGATTTATATTTGCATGAGGTTTGAAATCTTACTTGCCTTGTAAAGAAAAAGCTCCACTTGATATTCCATTTATATCTAGAAACAAATTACAATAAATAAATCAAATATTAATTTATTCCGTTTAATTTATCATACTAATGTAAATCTCAGTAATACCAGAATCGTGCACGGCTTCGGCAGTTCTATTTGTACAGCTTCTAAAATGTGTCGTATATTTAGAACGACGCGAACACATCCAATATTTCAGTCTAGCCCACCTGATCTCGAGATAATGCCTATATCGGGCGCATAGTTTCTTCCGAGACGGCTCGGCGCGTAAATACTCTCGCGCTGGCACCGCATCGCGGATGTCGCCGTCTGTTATGTCTACAGTCTAGCTAGCTCTGAACACCTGCAATTTTACAGCATTTCATACTATAATAAATGACGATTACGTACCACTATTAATGATTATAGTTATCTAATTGCACAACGGTATGTGCTTGCCAAAACAAACTCCGATCGCACGCTTGATTAACCTTGGCAATTACAGGATATTCGATTTTATTTAAGCATGTAGTGGAAAGATGGTGTATAAATAGAAAAGGATTTATAGTTCCGTTATGTTACTTTGATTTCTTAAGGGCCTTACTCTCGTTTAGTACCGTAATACGGTCACTTTATGAAGAATATTTCTCATTAACGGCTTGATTAAAAGATCTGTAAAAAATATATGTTAGCTATAGATTCATGAACAAAATTTCTGTAGAAGGATTTTTTCGTATGGCTAATACTTTTGCCTTAAAAAAATATTTACCAACACGCTATTTTTTTCTGATATTCGATATTACTTCTAAACGGCTTTGATGTTTGGAAATATTTTTACACTGAAAAATCGATGGTTAGAGGTACTACAGATTTGTCTTAGCTTATGTAAATCAATTAACATTTGCAAAGGAAATGTCCCCACTTTGAGATCGAGCTACAGAGGGGCTCTGCGCGGGCGCGGGCGGCAGTCGTGCGTTAGCATTGAGACGGGATGGCTGTGTCGCTCGCTGCTACGCTCCGGCTATCAACCGACTATGCGTGTCTGTCTGTGTTAGTGCAAATATTTACGAACGAATTGTATCAGTGTGCGTTTATTGACTAGCTCGCTGCAGATGGCCCATTTCTATTGTGCGCGTGGACGCTTACGAATACTTACGATAGTAATACAAGTAGTCATATCTAAACTAATATTAAAATGAGAAAAGATTGGATTTGATCAAAATAAAAGTCCAAGATGGCGGCTGCGAAAATTTTCAAGTTTTTCATCATGGGTGTCGTTTTCATATTTTTCGAGGGTGACAAAACCGATAGTGAGGTCAAAATAAAAATCCAAAATGGCGGCTGCAAAAATTTTCAAATATTTCATCATGGGTGTCGTTTTCATGCTTTTCGGGGGTGATAAAGCCGCTAGTGAGGTCAAAATAAAAATCCAAAATGGCGGCTGCGAAAATTTTCGAATTTTTCATCATGGGTGTCGTTTTCATGCTTTTCGGGGGTGATAAAGCCGCTAGTGAGGTCAAAATAAAAATCCAAAATGGCGGCTGCGAAAATTTTCAAATTTTTCATCATGGGTGTCGTTTTCATGCTTTTCGGGGGTGATAAAGCCGCTAGTGAGGTCAAAATAAAAATCCAAAATGGCGGCTGCGAAAATTTTCAAATATTTCATCATGGGTGTCGTTTTTATGCTTTTCGGGGGTGATAAAGCCGCTAGTGGGGTCAAAATAAAAATCCAAAATGGCGGCTGTGAAAATTTTCAAATATTTCATCATGGGTGTCGTTTTCATATTTTTCGAGGGTGACAAAACCGATAGTGAGGTCAAAATAAAAATCCAAAATGGCGGCTGCAAAAATTTTCAAATATTTCATCATGGGTGTAGTTTTCATATTTTTCGAGGGTGACAAAACCGATAGTGAGGTCAAAATAAAAATCCAAAATGGCGGCTGCAAAAATTTTCAAATATTTCATCATGGGTGTCGTTTTCATACTTTTCGAGGGTGATAAAGCCGATAGTGAGGTCAAAATAAAAATCTAAAATGGCGGCTGCGAAAATTTTCAAATATTTCATCATGGGTGTCGTTTTCATGCTTTTCGGGGGTGATAAAGCCGCTAGTGAGGTCAAAATAAAAATCCAAAATGGCGGCTGCGAAAATTTTCGAATTTTTCATCATGGGTGTCGTTTTCATGCTTTTCGGGGGTGATAAAGCCGCTAGTGAGGTCAAAATAAAAATCCAAAATGGCGGCTGCGAAAATTTTCAAATTTTTCATCATGGGTGTCGTTTTCATGCTTTTCGGGGGTGATAAAGCCGCTAGTGAGGTCAAAATAAAAATCCAAAATGGCGGCTGCGAAAATTTTCAAATATTTCATCATGGGTGTCGTTTTTATGCTTTTCGGGGGTGATAAAGCCGCTAGTGGGGTCAAAATAAAAATCCAAAATGGCGGCTGTGAAAATTTTCAAATATTTCATCATGGGTGTCGTTTTCATATTTTTCGAGGGTGACAAAACCGATAGTGAGGTCAAAATAAAAATCCAAAATGGCGGCTGCAAAAATTTTCAAATATTTCATCATGGGTGTAGTTTTCATATTTTTCGAGGGTGACAAAACCGATAGTGAGGTCAAAATAAAAATCCAAAATGGCGGCTGCAAAAATTTTCAAATATTTCATCATGGGTGTCGTTTTCATACTTTTCGAGGGTGATAAAGCCGATAGTGAGGTCAAAATAAAAATCTAAAATGGCGGCTGCGAAAATTTTCAAATATTTCATCATGGGTGTCGTTTTCATGCTTTTCGGGGGTGATAAAGCCGCTAGTGAGGTCAAAATAAAAATCCAAAATGGCGGCTGCGAAAATTTTCGAATTTTTCATCATGGGTGTCGTTTTCATGCTTTTCGGGGGTGATAAAGCCGCTAGTGAGGTCAAAATAAAAATCCAAAATGGCGGCTGCGAAAATTTTCAAATTTTTCATCATGGGTGTCGTTTTCATGCTTTTCGGGGGTGATAAAGCCGCTAGTGAGGTCAAAATAAAAATCCAAAATGGCGGCTGCGAAAATTTTCAAATATTTCATCATGGGTGTCGTTTTTATGCTTTTCGGGGGTGATAAAGCCGCTAGTGGGGTCAAAATAAAAATCCAAAATGGCGGCTGTGAAAATTTTCAAATATTTCATCATGGGTGTCGTTTTCATATTTTTCGAGGGTGACAAAACCGATAGTGAGGTCAAAATAAAAATCCAAAATGGCGGCTGTGAAAATTTTCAAACTTTTCGTCAGTGATGTCGTTTTCATGCTTTTCGGGGGTGATAAAGCCGATAGTGAGGTCAAAATTAAAATCGAAAATGGTGGTTGCGAAAATTTTCAAATTTTTATAGTGAGGTCAAAATAAAAATCCAAAATGGCGGCTACAAAAATTTTCAAATATTTCATCATGGGTGTCATTTTCATAGTTTTCGAGGGTACTACAGCCGATAGTGAGCTCACAATGTAAATCCAAGATGGCGGCTACAAAAAATTGTTTTTTTTTTAAATCATACATAAGGAACTTCGAATAACCTAAGTTATTCCGATCAAACTAAAATTTACTAATTATTACTTGATTTTAGGTACACGATACTTATTTGACAATAATATAGTGTGATGTGAGTTGCCAAATAAACAATGTTATATATCACGAGACCGCATGAGTGAGTGAGTGAGTGACAGATAGATTGCAAAAACAATATCCTATACGGTTAAGACAAAAGAAATGCGTTTCCGTGAATACTGTATCATTGTGTATTAAAATTCAATTGATTTAATACAGATAACTTATTATTAAAAGATTATCTATTTATCCAGTTCTTTATTTAGATATTTAAGAAGGAAAATTAGTTTTATATGTAACCAACACCTCAAATTGATGACTGAATAATTAGTTAAGTACAACTAAAACTAAATTTTTGAAGCCGCCATTTTGGATTTTTATTTTGACCTCACTATTGGCTTTATCACCCTGGAAAACCACGAAAACGACACTTATGAAGCAAAATTCCAAATTTATTGCAGCCGCCATTTTGGATTTTCATTTTGACCACACTTTTGGCTTCAGCAAACTCGAAAACCACACCCATGATGAAAAATTTAAAAATTTTTGCAGTCGCCATTTTAGATTTTCATTTTGACCTCACTATTGGCTCCAGCACCCTCGAAAACCACGAAAACGACACCCATGACGAATATTATGAAAAGTTTTGCAGCCGCCATCCTGGATTTTCATTTTGACTTTATAATCGGCTCCAGCACCCTCGAAAACCACGAAAATGACACCCATGACGAAAATTTTGAAAATTTTCGCACCCGCCATCTTAAATTTTCATTTTGACCTCACTATTGGCTTCAGCAGCCTCGAAAACCACGAAAATGACACCCATGACGAAAATTTTGAAAATTTTCGCACCCGCCATCTTAGATTTTCATTTTGACCTCACTATTGGCTCCAGCAGCCTCAAAAACCATGAAAACGACACCCATGATGAAAAATTTGAAAATTTTTGCAGCCGCCATTTTAGATTTTCATTTTGACCTCACTATTGGCTCCAGCACCCTCGAAAACCACGAAAACGACACCCATGACGAATATTTTGAAAATTTTCGCACCCGCCATCTTAGATTTTCATTTTGACCTCACTATTGGCTTCAGCAGCCTCGAAAACCACGAAAATGACACCCATGACGAAAATTTTGAAAATTTTCGCACCCACCATCTTAGATTTTCATTTTGACCTCACTATTGGCTTCAGCAGCCTCGAAAACCACGAAAATGACACCCATGACGAAAATTTTGAAAATTTTCGCACCCGCCATCTTAGATTTTCATTTTGACCTCACTATTGGCTTCAGCAGCCTCAAAAACCATGAAAACGACACCCATGATGAAAAATTTGAAAATTTTCGCACCCGCCATCTTAGATTTTCATTTTGACCTCACTATTGGCTTCAGCAGCCTCGAAAACCACGAAAATGACACCCATGACGAAAATTTTGAAAAGTTTTGTAGCCGCCATCCTGGATTTTCATTTTGACTTTATAATCGGCTCCAGCACCCTCGAAAACCACGAAAATGACACCCATGACGAGGTTTATCTACTAAACGGCCGTAGGTAATTATTTCAAGGTCACTGCCGAAACTATAACATCGTTCGATTGGCTACGGAACCCTAAAATGCTATTTAGGTACAGTGCTAGTTAGGTAGGTTTATTACTGATTTATAATAATTCAAATTGGTGAAACAGGATCACATTTTTTATAAAATCTCATTTTTATGTAATAAATCCTCCTACCAAAGAAATAATTTTTAAAGTTTTACCCCCGCAGGAACTAAGTTCTGATTTTAAATAAAATCGAAATTTCTAAATGAAAAATGTTTAAAATATACGTAACATACGTATCAATCTATACAAAATATTATCAGACTTGCATCCGCAATTCCCTTCTGGAATCTTAGGCAAAAATAGCAACCTGCGGGCGGCATGTCTGTGCCTCTGCATACTCTTTGATCGTCGTTTTAGTTCAGCGCGCCACCGCGCGCGTTTTACGTTTTCGGGAGTAGAGCGTTTAGCTCCGCCCACATGCACAAGGTCAGCGAGCCCTATATACACCTTAAGTTAACGATTCAGTAATCGGTAATTTAAAAAAAATGGTTCTTAGGATCTTGAATTCTTGAAGGACCAACATCTGTTGATAAGTTATTACGTTTTTCTGCCAAAGTAATATGTTTCTAAACCTTTCATTTTGTTCGGTTCGAACTTTGCACAACTCAGAGCAGTCACGATTAGGAATCTGTTATTGTCAAGTCAGGTCTCTTACCCCCTTAAGTATACACGATTTTGTTTCACCTTTAGATTTACTAAGCTATACACATGATTTGTATTGGTTCCATTTCACTGGTTTCACGTATTTATTGCGTTAGACTTAAGTAAATGTAAATAGGAAACGTTTCTCTGAAGTCACAGTTATCCTCCCACAGCGTCACGAGTGGGTAAATAATGGTATGAACTATTTGAACCATCCCACACAAGCTGAACTCGGTCAGCAGTCAGACACTTTAACTACCAGGTCCAAGCATCTGCACTTAGTATATTCCCACGTACTTTGTGTAATATTTTGAACTGAATGGTGAACAATTTAATACGATTTACATTAATGTTAAGCAAACGTAAGTGGTCAATGGGGGTCAATATTGTATTGAGGTAAGGTAATTGAAAGACGCAGAAACCTGATAGCTGGTCGTTTTCGACTTTAGTGCGCATAATGTGCGGTCACAGTGTTCGTCTGTGCGGTGTACCGTTATCCTGACCGAGAGTCATATCTCGCAGATATGAAGGAAAGATTTCGCATTCTGTAAAATGGTTTGCGGAAATTTTTGAATACACCTACAATCTACATATAACTTTATTTGTACTTAGAACTCTTACCATCAGTGTGCTGCGTTTGTTGGTTGTGATTCAGCCATTTTAAATTAAATGTGCTGCTCTTACATTTCTGGACTGGATAGCCTTTGGTACACTCTGCTTCTGATAAAGAAGGTTCATGCGTCAAAAATATATGTAGAGCGAAACCATCTAGCTTACCAGCTGAAAATAAAGCAAGCCTAGTCGAGTATAGCCTACATGATTCTACACGAAATAGACATATTGAAATCATGCTTAGTTTTTTTAATGATCGGCAGGAAAGTTCACCCAGTTTAACAGGTGTACAGTTAATAAAATTAATGAACACTCACTTCATTAAGTAATATCTACGTGAGAACTAGTCTAGTAATTTAGCACTCAGCGGAACCAGTTGTCTGTGATTAACATCTTAAACTTAATGCCGCGCCGATCCCACGACAAGATGTGGGTCTTCAGGAAATTAAAGCGGCTCCGTTCGATGGTGGACACGCGCCGTCGGAAGCAGGGTCTGTATCAGCGGCGGGTGACGTCATCCGCTCTCCAATCGCCAATCAGTCGTCCAGGATCGCCGGATATCGACACGCGGTAATTAACGGTTCAGAATGTGAAGGTTTCTGTAATAAGCACTCGCAATTTTAATGGTACAACAAGATTACTTGGCCGAAGAGTCAATGAACGCATCTAATGATCGTGTTGCGAAATTGGTTTGACTGCACCTTGATAACTAAATTAAGCGCGGTATAAATAACTGGAACCTGTCTCAATTCATTTTATAACGCATTAGTAACATAAAGGACCCAAGGTGTCAATAAAAGATAAAGACAAACTTGTAGCAATGAATACGTATGAAGAACAGCCATAAAAGCGAGCGATTTAGAGAACATATGCGATCATAATACTGTTTTATTATTTACTCGTAAAGGAAACTCAATAAGATTTATGGTGTCTACGTACCGCAGACTAAATTATTTATCTCGGAAGCAGTTAAAATTATCTATAAATAAATTACTCTCGATATAAAGGCGATAGTAATGTTAGTCGTAATAGGTCGGGATGCAACAATGTTGCTCCAAACGTGTTGTTTTATGGTTGTATTAACATTCCTGTGGTCGAAATTAAAGCAATGCCTATCTACTGAACGGCTGTCGAGAATCAGCTCAGCGCTGACCACAGGAAGGAGGCTTCATTTAAATTCCAGTAACGTAAGTTTAAGGGTCTCGTAGACACGAACTCTCGATGTTTGTAATAGAAGGCAATTTGCATTAAATTCAGTTCTTTTAAACGATCGGGCAGGCGTATTAGGCCATAAATACTTATGCTAATTTATTTCGAATTTATCAGCACTACATTGTCATCAATGAATTGAAGTGTTCAAGCGACGCGTTTGAATTAATTTAATTCCTCTAAGTAGCACCGTAAGTCGGTGGCTATCAACTCATCTAAATAATAAACGTTTAATAGCGAAGGCGACACTCACAAAATCATAAATATTTAAATTGCCAATGTTACCGGGTCGTCGAATAAAAATAAAATGTCTTGTCTTGACCTGTCGTAAAGTGCGTCGTAGATATGACAATGTGTGAAAAGGATTCAACTAAGCAGTAGAAAGAGTTCTTGGCTTGGCTTGCACCCTACAGACGTGGAAATTGGTGCTGTAATGAATGATGACGTAATACTGTACCGAAATGATCGACAGCCGGCCACAGAGCGGTAGTAAACATGCGTAAGCGTCATTCACAGACGCGGCCGGATATTGAGCATGTGTTAGTGTGCTCACACGTCACACACTCCCGCAGATGGGTGCGTGTGCGCAGTGAAATTATGAAGTCATTTCTATACTGAATACACTCGATTCCTATAATACCTATTGTTCGAAGATAGTTGCATCACGTTTCGCCTTTGAATCAAGTGTAGTGTGGTCTATTATATTTGCATGAAGTAGTCGTAGGGACTCCTTGCGTAATAGCCGTAATGATATTCATATCATCCGATTGTTCTCGGGTGTGCATATTATCTACGTTCGATGTGTGTCATCGAACTATAATACTGGCTGTCTGATCTATTTGAGAATTTTATGTATTGCTATAAGTATCAATTTTCATTAAGTCAAAACGTTTTGTGTCTGTACCGTTAACTAATCTTTTGATATAAAATCTATTAGCATTAGAGATGATACGATCGAAGTTTCTGCTCTAGTCAATAATAATACTTGAATTTATAGCTGTAATAACGTCTACACCAATTATAAAATTTCAACAGATTACATATATTATTTTCTGCTTGTGTTTCCGGTGGATTTATCTAAATATTGACTTCTCATTCATGAATCAATTGATTTATGGACCGGATAACCGGTAGAAACTTAAGTTATCGTAAGCGTCTGGTTTAGAATCTTATTTACGTAATTTTTAGGCTTTTGACATCTATCCAATAACCGTTTTGCAAATGTCAGCTTTTTCGTTGATATATTTGAGTTTACTACATGTTTCAATAATATTGACCAAAACGCGCTCGCAATCGCTTATATGTATATCAACTAATGCCAAACAATATTTCATTTCATCGAATATCTCGCTCTTGGCACATGCTATTTTAAAACTGACTAAGTTTTAAAAGGCTAGATTTCCCAAGACTTCTCTTTCGCTAATCTGCAGGTGGATTGGCAATGTCATAAATACACGTTTCATCAAAAAGAAAGTTCCATCACATCCCGACTAGTTGCGACTCGTCTACGAGTAAGAGGTCACGACTCACGACTGACGAAACTAGTTTCGTATATAGCAATTTAAAATCAACACGCCCAATATTGGACAAATTAATGTTCTGTATGGTCTGCGACTTGGCTAAAATGGTCTTTGGAGTCGTAATTGTGCGAAGCATTATTGTGATGGTGATTTATTGTCTTCCAAGTCTTCACTGAGGCTTCCGTTAATAGTTCTGCTAAATACCACACTGGCATGTTGAAAACTTATGGTTATAATAATCATGTTTCTCTTAGGAAAGGGGTTATTGACTAGCATTCTTTGTAAAACTTCTTGCAATCTAAACTTCTACTCATGCCTGAATCTTAACACTTTTTTTGGTTTAGATTCTGGCCATTTTGGTTTCATCATCAATTTCTCTCCCAACACGTTTTGGTCATTGACAAGAGTATTCAAATAAAAATAATATAATTTATGCTTTAATTTCTTTTGGAACTTTTGCTAGACATTTATTACTTTTGGAAAGAGTTGTCTCGGCAGGTGAACACCTGTGTTTAATAATATATCTTCTATAATTTCAGAGAATAATTTCGACGGAGACGTGACTCACATGCATCTAGTTCTAAGAATTGACATTTTGCGAAGCAGTTTCTGTGATTAGTGCATACATGCATTGTTGGTAAAATTCAGAGGCATCTAAAAATATAACCAGGAACCAGGTCAACTGCTGATTCTATTGCTTCGATTGTCGTACGAGACAAAAACGATAAAGCAACGAAATTACCTAAAGAAAATCCACAAACATAGATTCTTGAATTAAAATCAAAATCGTTTAAGAACTTAATTTGGACAGCAGCCTGACTTGTTCAATTAAACAGTCTCATTCTGTTCTATTACCCAACGTCGCTTAAGACAATCAAGAGAAGTTTGTCTATCTTAAATTGATAAATCAATATGCATATGTGTACGTGCGCGTGTTGATAACCGGCACACCGGTGGCACTGTTGCAGACTGGTCTGGGGCCCGTTATACTCTCAATGGGCCCCATCAATGGAGCACGGCTATTTGCATAAACATCTATATAGTAACATCTTGATCACCGGTTCATTCATCTTCACGAAACTTCGTTATAGCTGTACATTGATTAGCTGACTTGTTTTTATTTGTATAAGGTGCGTTTGGTTTGTGCTTTTGAAATTGATTTTTAGAAAGGTGTTTGTTTTGGACATACTTGCTCTATTGGATTTTCATTCATATACTATTGAAGCAGTAGTAAAATAAGCCTGTTTGACGATAGTGCTTTTGGCATGCATTATCCGTCTTACTGTGTAAGTCACTTGGCAGCAGATAAATATGATGCAACAAAATGTTATTAAAGTAACTGCATATATTTTTTCTCGTCTAGACAATTTTGATTCAACAGTTGCTAGAGGATGTTTCCAAAAGTTTTTTTCTGTGCTCTAAACACGTATTTGTGGGTAGATCGCGTATCATATTACCTTTGAACCGGTTGTAATCTAAGGCAGTTGTTTTTTTCGCAATCTAATTTGATTAGTCAGTCAGGTGGCTAACGACCGCCAATATATTATCATTGACAGCCAATTATTATAATCAACTAACATGTGATGTTTGGAGAAAAATATTATGTGTTCCGTTTGATTTATAAATATATATTCAAGTCTAGCTGGAATACGACAAGTTTAATACCATTCTTTAAATATTTTAAATTAATTTTCTACTATAAACAATTCATGGAATGAGATGTTTCAGCATCAATCATTTTTTTTGTTGCCCCACTCTAGGAATTTCTCCTGTGTCGTGGGTGCGTTTACAAACATTTAAACTCACATACACAAACAGTCAGACCCGGAACAACTACTTGTAGGCCATACAAATATTTGTTCCGTGCGGGAATCAAACCCGCGACACGCAGCGCAGCAGTCAATCTCTTAACTACTGCGCCAACCGTGCCGTCCAAGTTCCAAAAGCAATTTCGCACATAACCGGAAATTATACTAAAAATTGACGTCAGGCCTCAAGATGTCCGACTCTACTCTCTATGTCGAAGTACAAATGAAGCTGATAAAAAATGTAGCAGTTTTTCTCATCGGACTTTGACACTAATTAAAATGTGACAATGGTCTAATTGTTTCTGTGTTATGGATCGCCGTGGGAGGGTTAATGGTACGTTTAACCCCACCTTATCGACGCTAATATGGTTTTACCAGATACTAACTAGCTACTCAATGAGTTTGTTTATTTTTTCAGTATCGCAGTTTGTTCTATTTATGATTAATGGGCTATATTTCTTGTTTTCTTTTTAAATGGCGTGCTAAAAATAAATGCTGCATCATTCTGTTTGATTAATATGGAATCGTGGGTGCCTCCCTTGTCTTAGTAGAAGCGAGGATATCTTCACCCGTGGGTGTTGTAACTGACGTATTGTATCAGCTGATAGACAGCAGCATCCATCAGTACACTCTACACTGATAGCCGACTGAATCTGGTTCCACTAAGGACTGTGGCGACAGGAAAGTTGCCCGATATAACTAGACACTCTATTTAACAAACGGAACTTGTAAAACATTTGCTAATGAACAGTTACGAATCCTTAGATCCATAAATACTAAGCAGGAAAAGCGCACATTCGTCTGCACAAATCTAGATCAAAAACATAACAGTAGATTAGCCCGACTCCACCGTTACTACCTATCTAATTTTCTCTTCATGTTGTTTATCTCATTAAAAATCTGAAATCTACTTTCCCGTTGGAAGATAACGATCTGGGCATCGATAGACGAAGAGAGAATACTAATATTGTTACACTCGGATAATTTAAATAAGAACAAAAGCGTATTATAAATTCTGGCGTCGATCGAAATCGCATCCGATTTGCACTTGTGATGATACTCACATCCGTAATTATATCGCACGTATTAACAACCGAACGTGGCCATTCAGGACTTTCATCGTGTTGCAAATTACCTTCTGAATAACACTAATTATTTTTTTGTTCTGCCAAATATCGTATATGCGGCGATAGGCATCAATTTGTGGATCATAATTCGTGTTTTGCCGCGTTTCAACAGACACGCTCGTGAAATTATGTATACCTTTCAGTTCAGGAATTAGATATTTTTTTGGAAAAAAATAGCTATAGTTTTTGCTTTTGGCATACAAGTGTTAAAGTGCTCTCCAGAAGTCGTGGCCAGCGGTCACGATTTGCGTTTTGGTCGTTTCCAATGTAATAGGTTTGATGACATTTAAATTGTAGATCGTGCTTATTTCCTAGATACAACGTAAAAAAGAAAATGGACTAATATTTCCAGAGCAAATACATTTTTGCAGCTATTTTTACTGAACTGTACTTTTATTTGACATTGATGCATCATCAGTTTCTCGTTCGGTATTAACAAGAAAAAGCTCGTTTCATCCATTAAGCTTGATGTACTACCCACTTTTTTGTTCCGTTATCTTGAAGATCGTGGATCATATTGTTAGCGTTTTATTGGTGCAATCCGTCATGTCTTCAATCCGCCCTCGATCGCATCGCTAATGGCGCGCGCCCACCGCGCTGTTTCGCAATAATCATCAATTTACGGTAATTGGCCGACGAACACCTCCGAGCAGCTTCGAAGGCTGGTTCTCTTATTTCTCAATAGTAATCGAAGGGTAGTGTGGGCGGTGGTGACCTCTCGGCACGCGTGGGTGAGCTTTCTACGCCGATCCGATGCGCCACGCTTCTCTAATGGCTATACGACCACGTATCAATACGTGAATGTTAGTTTTATGATAGTGCTTAAGCGCCTGTGATCAATGACTTCACAGAAATCATGACGATTCAATTATCTCCGGTGTCGATTTGTTGAGAATATTGTCGAGTAGTTTTGTTTGTTGTTGCTAACAGGTTGCAGAGATCATAATACTGAATAATTCAACAGAATAGCTTAGTCGTGAACCGCCTACTGCACTCAACTGCGCCGTTTTCTGTACCGAAGGGCTAAAACTACGTCGTTTTGTTCCTAAAGACTATGTAATGCATTGTTTATTTTATGAAGCGGCAGGTTTTGTTTTTTTAATCATTAGTGTCGGTTACACGGGCTGGAACAGGCAAGGTTGATTACACCGCAGCTGTCAATAGGCAGTGTTTAGTTTCACAATAAAAAGCAAAGTATTAGTTGACGAAACCAAATTCCACGTGAACGGCGCTGGGGACCAGATTTGGGGACCCGCATCAAAAATTCAAATAACGAAACACTCTTTGATGGTGTCTTACTCTATTTGACGGTCTACTAGAATTAGTCGGTCTACTAGAACGGTTTACTAGTAGTTACTTCAACCTAAACTACTCCTACCCAGGAGTAAGTTTACTTCAACGTTTCCGTCAAAAGTTTCCTTCTTATCTTATCAAGCACCGTAGCCAAATGCTCATGGAAAACATGAATTATTACTACTTACCCTCATTCGTTTAAATACCCCTTCTTATCTAAAATAATGGAATAAGGAACTCTCCAAAATAATAAAACTCACACTTAACAAGCTTTTTGTACTTCGATCCGGATACAACGTTCCTTTCTGGTGATAAAATATCATATTACACATTTGGCCGCCGAAGTAAATGAAGTGTTCTAAAGCGTTATATTATTTTACATATCGCAGGTCGGATTATAGGAATATTTTAATACTTAATTTTATATTTAATCATGTTGCTAATACATAAGGCCGAGGCTGGCGAGTGGTTAGATTATGACGCAATTTAATACTGGCCTTACTTAAGAAAAGGAGGAACAGAAAGAACTCATAATAATATACACTACTTTCCACCCACATCTTATAATCAGCCAATACTAGTAACAAATAACAAAAAAAAGAGAAATGCTTTTAAAATTTCATGAATTTATATGGCGATGTTGCACGAGCCATTATACGAAATTATAATAGTAATGGATGTCGTATGTCACCGTAGGTTCGACGTTAATGTCGTCTCCGCGTTTAATGTCGCGGAAGTCGCCTACGCGCTGAGATTTAAAACGCTCACGACTAAAGAGTCGCGCTTTACTTTATTGACCGCTTAGATTGGTATATGATAATCGTAATTACTGCCCGTTATAGTAACTAGTAGCTGGCTGATTACTGAGACACCTGTCTTAAGTTCTATGTTCTACGCAAATGATTAAAGCTTTTATGGACTAATTTGCGTTATTATATTGTAATAATTTTTCTTAATTGAGGTCTTTTACGAAGTATTTCGTATTTAAAAGCTGAGGAAAGAGGAAAATTCTTGCGTTCTGTAAACGCACAATTACAACATAAATATTATAAAAAACGTGCTGTATTTATTTTTACGCAAGTTTTATCCACAACAGTTTTAGATCCAAGAAAAAATATTTCCTGATTCTTTAGGCCATACTTTCATCATCTTGATATAGCATACATTTCCTATGCTTATTTACAAATGAAATACACATGCACCAAGTCTGTTTAAAATTCCATTTAATCCATAAAACCTGTAACCTGAGATTTGATAACTTATTTCATAAACCTTGCTACAGTATATCAAACCAAAAACGTGAAATGTATAATGCATAAAAGAGAGAATGAAATAAATATATGTTGGAGGCAGGCCTGACAGTTACGTAACATCGGCCACACAGTGCGCCCGCACCGGTCAAAAGTTCGCCTGCATACGCCCACGCGAGTTCTGGAGCGCCGCACATCACAGAGAAGGAGCCTAGAAGTACGACTTAGAACACGTATAGATCCTTTAACCTTCGTCGCACAAACTTCTTCAACTTCTTGAGAACTGAAAAGTGACATACATTATACATTGCGATGTATTGTATGCTACAAAACAATACAATAAACAGTCAATTGTTTTGTTAAATACTGATCACGGCTCCAGAAGTATGATTTAAGCTTCAGAGGAAGATCTTAGTGTAGGCCATCTTGGATGAACTTACGCCCAGTCTAAAAAACAAATCTTCTGCGCTTGACTATATTGTGGATTGCTTATTTATACCAAGATTTCGGATCGCCACCATCGCGACACCTTATCGTTACTCATTATTAATGAATAATGATCCTTCACTATAACGGAAACTTTAACTCAATGGAGTAAGGTTTATAACTGCTGTCCAACGTAGTTTTTAGTTCTATGGTTGTTAAAACTGAATTGTTCATGTATTCTAAGACATAAGTTACGACAAAATTGTTATTTATTGATGTAAACCTTTGTTCGTAGGTGAATGAGAAATTGTACAAAACGGACATATTACCTTTTAGTTATTGTTTTGGTCCTACAAGGCCAAAAACATATACATATGTACTTAAAATACGGGGACTGTTGGTGTTGCGATTTTTGGATCTTCAGGACCAAGCAATTTGTGACTCCACTAGGTTATTCAATGTGCGTATTATATTAGTTGTAAGATTATTCAGTTCATTAGCTTACAGCCGGCTCGGCGCTTGTCGCGGCGATAGTCCAATAACTCAGCTACCCCCGAGGCCATGTATCGCCGACCAGACACGACTTTCTCGCTGTGGGCGTCACCTGTCGTGCCATACCGTGTCCATCTGGCACACTCACATCTACACTCCCGACCGCTAAAAATATATCTTATACATCTACATATAAGAACCATATTAAACACAACTCAAGCAAATGCAACTTTGTCAGGTCTCGCCCACAACCGCTCATTGGACTCAGATCTAGCTCGTCTAGAGACGCTGCATTCATTATTTTGAGTTTCATTAAAAATTGTTTCATAACAACACTTTCTAAAGTTGGCGTCTTACAACTCCATTGTTGATAGAATCGTGTCTATTCATAAAAAGTACCGCTCAATTATTTCCATATCACGTACATAATGCATATGTTGCCATTCCTGTCAATTTACCTTCAAAACCTCTTTGGTGGACTAGTATAGCGTTGTCATACTTGTCATGCAATGATGAATTAAACAATTTAAACGTTGCTTCATCATTTTCTTTCGTTTAGTGTTACTGGTTCGCCTACATGTAAAGTTTTTGTCTTGCCATTAAACATGATTGTCTGTTGTGTTGTCAGTCATAGACAAAACATAAAATTGTGACATTGATTCAACTTTGAGTGACGTTCAATTTGGCTGTATTTGTCCAACTATCGCCCACTGTCGAATTTGTAACTTTAAATTGTAATCTTTTCATCCATCTTAACGTTCAATGACAGATCATTAATTACATCTGTTACTGTCAAAACCATTTATTTTCGTTTGTTCTTCTAATTCATTCCGAGCGTTGTTGGACTTCGTAATCCGTTAAAGTAAACTCTTTGATAAGATTATCTGTATCTGAGTAAATTATGTATCTTTTGTCCTCTATTTATCTATTGATATGATATCGTATCCAAAATTCTACTGCGTAGTACTCGTGTGCCAGCGTATGTAGAGCCGTCGTAACCACCCTGGTGCACAATTGTGAGCATTTTTCTAACGTCAATTTGTCATGCGCCACGTACTCTCAACGTGGCGGTTGCACAGCGCTGCCCATCGCCATCCGCATGATACACTCGACCAAAATAATTTTTTTATCACCTCAAGATAGGCATTAGGCAGACATACGATAGTGTAGTTCTCTCCTCGCTGATAACGACCGCGCCCCTACAATTAAGATTATCACGACGTGATTAACAGATTACATTCGACCTCAAATTGCGCAGTGTTTGGGTTTTTATAAAAGTTTACAGCCTATCTGTAACATTTTTGCTACCGAATTTATTAAGTGGCCTGATTATTTGGGACTGCTATCTCTTCGAAGAGTGTTCGTTACATGTGAAAAGTTTACTCAATGACGTCTGAGCATCGTAGTATCAAAAGCCGTTATCGAATAATGTGCAGTTTGTTGACAATTAAACGCGTAATCTATCGCGAACAAGCGGTGTCCATTCAACAGATAATGCTGTACCAATATGTTGTTGTTTTGATAGGTTCCTTACAAATAGAACGAGTCGCGGTATCGTGAGGTTTACACTCTAACGCGGTGGACCTCTGCCCTCAGTTGCACAAATGTCACAAAAACACAGTTATTCCTACATCTGTTTTTAAACTTCTACGTTCTGAAACAAGGTGCGAGGCCCAACGTCAACCTCGAATATGACATTTTTATAGTCGCGATAATATTTACAAGTCGTTTACACTATCGTCGAGTTTATTTTGCGACGATGTTATGTACATATGCACGGAACAACGACATGAGTGAATACATAGAACGTATAGACCCAGGTACTGTACATTATATACAGCAGTGACCGGCTTCGTTACCTCGGGGTAACGGTCGTCGATCAATCGAGTGGGTTGCGCATAGAAAACGACATTACTTGCAATCTGCGTGTGCGCATGAATATGCAGAGCAGATCCATCAGCATGCTAATGCAGTCACCTGACCGCCTCCGCGTGGCGTCAATTACGTATACGACGTATTTACGCAGACAACCGACTGGAACACTATATTTGCCTTACAGGAATAAGGGCTTAGGATTATGCTATGAAAGAGTATGAAGGTTAAAAATACGTATCCACACCATTCAACTGCAATTAAACATTCGAATACAATGAAAAACCTTTAGATCCACTTGTGTCTTTAAAGCCAAAACTGTAAAACACTGAAATTTCAAGTAAGTAGGTACTTATGTTTGGAATTCTGCTCTGAATTTTCTGAATTTTTCTGCGCAAGCGCAACCATTGCGAATTGTGGTGTCTGTAAACACAAATAGATCAGACAGAATGTAGGTAAGTATTTTAATATTTGAATATTTAGTTTTTATTTTCCGCGTTTTATTGTTTTTATGAGTATTTTACAGTGACTTATGAAAGTGATATGAAGTATCAGCAACATAACTGAAAGTGAAAAACAACATGTCGCATTCGTTAGGAGCGCGATAAAAGATTTTTTCGTACGAAAATCATGAAGCAAACAAATAGTTTTGAGGATAAAAGCTCCGAGATAGAATTTCATTGGCAGATCAAACTATTTGTAAAAGAGCTTTCAGTCAATTCTGTATATGTATTATACTATCTTGGAAAAGGCGCCTCGAGACTCGAGAGGTAATATCCAGAATCAAACGGGAAAACTCCTAGAGATAATAATATGACAATGTATGTCTTATATAATTAATACAGCATGGAAGACTTACAGCTAAAAAAAACAAACAAAAAAAGGAAACAGTAGTCGACAGAAAGCCAATTACAAGTCTTCGCGTATAGACTTATAATAAAATTTGTGTTGTGATTTGTGAACATACAAGCAGTAACATAAATAACATCATGTAAGTAAAGGAAAACACTCAGCACAAAATGTAATCAAAGCTCATAGAGCGGTGAGCGTGGGCTTTGTCACGTAATGCCCTAGTTCTTAATTCTTGTAACTATTTCTGCATCGGCCCTTATCATTATTGAACGCTGATAACTATTGATTAGCTTTTTAAATACTTTAGTATATACATACCAGTCTAATTATAGATTGGTAATACTCGACACACTTATTGGCTTTGTTTGTAGAACAACGGCTCAATTACCTGTACTTGAAGTACTTATCAGTGGAAAATAAATCTACTTCGAATATTAGTAAAACCTTGTAAACTTTGCAAATGGAACCTACCATGTGTAGTTCTTTGAACTAAATTCGCCACGTAGGAACAAACCATTTTGTAACTATCTCTATATTTAAACTATACTAGCTTCGGCCCGACTTTGTCTGCCTGCGCTATTACTTCGTTTTCGTTTAACGTTCTTTCTGACTCTTATTCAGTTTGCTCGGCTCCTAAGAGTCTAAGCGTGATGTTCAATATATAGCCTTCCTCAAGAATTAGGATATCAAATGCAAAAAAAAAATCATATCCGACCGGTACTTTCAGATATAAGCGTGTTCAAACAAACACTTCAGCTTTTTTATTAGTATAGATTGCTCGCAAATTATTAGGAAGATGAGGCTAAAGACATGAGACAATATTCATTTGCTATGAAAGTTACAGCACATTACATTAACGATAACATGACCGACGTCCGTACTTCAAATATTAGGGATGGTAATGTAAGAAGTGTTAATGCAAAGCAGAACACGCGAAATACTATTAATGAAATACAATTCACTTATGGAGATGGAATGCTGATGTTAATTTCGCATGTTATCTCACAGTACAACAGGTTAATAAACTTGAGAGAGTTGTCAAAGGAGATAAAGAATACACACAGTAATTCTCACGTCAGGTAACCAGATAACACTTCACACCCGCTTGGATTTCATGTAAATATTGATTTACTGTCAACTTTATCACAAATCCAATGTACTACGCGACTCTACCAGTCTTGAGAACTAGTGGTGGTTGCCAAGTTCCCAACAATTTAGAAATTGTTTTAAGCCAGTATGAATGGTCACGAATATGTTAATGATGACAAAAACACAAACGCTTCATAGATGCGGAGAAAATATGCATATTTGGCATTCTTGCGTGGGCCCTGTTGGCATATGGCATAACAGTTCCGTAAACGACAAAACGTGATCTAGTGGATGATTACGAGTTAATATGAATAGTCCATTATTGTTTATTTGCAGCTCATGTATTTATTTTCTACAATGTACAGGACTCTTTGATTGAACTAACTGATCGCAACCGAGTGGAATGCGCACGCGCAAATATTGTCGCTGTCGCGCTCTTATCGTGCAAATGGGTCGTTAACAGGTGCTGCTCAAACACGCTAAGCTCGTGAAATATGTCCCAACTGAACGCATAAAAATAAAATAAAATTTGTAAAATACGACCTCGTCCCTAAGGCCGTGGAAGATTAAGGGTGTGTAAAAACTATTACGTAACCTGCGTTTAAGCCCGATACTCCTTAATCCCCGGGCCACAAAAAATATTGACGGGATCCTGTTTCGAAAGAAGCCAGGAGATGCGCGGGGCGGGGAGCGGGCGCGGCACCTCCAAGGCGCGCCACTCTGCCGCCGAATAAATTATGTTCTTTGGCCCGTATCACGCGCCGCGCGTCCCGCGCATGCCCCTCGGGACCTTATCGATCGAGTTGGATAATCCTAGAGGTCGCTAGATCGCCGGCGCCTGCGCGCTGTGCGATGATGACCTTTCGCCCCGGCAGCATGATCGGAACCGAATGCCATTTGCAATAGTCACGACAGAATTGTTTTCCCGATATCTGGGGGCGTCGTTAGCGTGCTGCGGCCTTGTTTGTTTTAATTACCTTTCCGCTATTCGTCATCTGTATCTGGACGGTCTCATTACATTATATCGCGCTTTCCTCGCTATAATATGATGGTTATCGTTTAATCCAATTCTGTCGATTGAAAGGCACCCGAGTTTATTCATATCTAAAACAAGATTGAGTGCGGTGTTCCAGATCGAATTCATCTTGATCGATTGCCCTTTTATTACTATCTTTAACAAATCGATTTATATGATCGCTTGCAATTGCAGCACTCGCAACGTCAATCCGATCTCGTGTACATTAACCGATACCAGAAACATCTGCGCTGTTTGCCGAATCTAAAGGAACTAGTTTTGCACGTGCGCTGCACAGACACAGCGACCTATTCCCATAATATCAACAATCAGTGCTGTGTGTAGAAACGTGAAAGTAGTTTGTACACTGCCACATGATTTATACTTAACGTCGATGCTGTTGATGAGGTTCTGATGGCGTGTTTAAACGTCGTCAGGAGATTTCCCACGAGAAACACCAATATAAATCACTCATCACGACGGTAACTGTCGCACGGGACGAAATTATGTCCGAATATGATCAAACACGCCATCAGAAATTCAGAACCTCAATCGCGATTCCTATTAGGCTAATAACTACGATTATTTGTAAATTGATGTCACAGACGGCACACGAGAACAATAGTGTCGTTTCTTTGCGTAGGTATGTAATTTGAATTCATAACAGTAATTTGCATACGTTTTGGCAATCGACACGTGCCCCTGAGTTTAGTATATGAGACATGCTGAATTGTGTTTGCGGACATCCTTGAGATGCATTAGTGGGTCCGTACAACAGATATTGATTGCGGCAATTGGAGGCGGTGTGTCGAGTGCAGTGGCCACGTGAGCCACATGCGGCGCGGACACATCGCACGCTGCTCCTGCAAGCAGAGATAACGACAACGCATCACCAAATGCACCCACATTTGGTGATGCGTCGTCGTTATCTCTACGATGCGACCACACCGACGAGACCCGTTTACGCATATTACATAGTTTACGCACTTGGAGCAACAGTGTCGCTCAACATTCAGGAAGTTAGCATTAATGAACTCAAATTAGAAAAAGAAAATAAAATAGAAGATGTGTTGGTCATAAAAGCTTCGGATTTATAGCGTTCTGATTAGTTAGCTCCATAAGGTTTTATTGCTTGCGTTTCTCTAATAACTTGTGGAAGTAGGAGTTACTGCTACTCGTGAACTATAAAAAGTTTCCGACAGATGTTGGTTTTCCAGAAATGCTACCAAATAGTGTTGTGCTAAAAGTATTCGTATTATTATCACTGAAGCCGTTAAGTTTATCTGAATCGCTTAAATTATGAACGGTTTCGTTGTTCTTTTAATATCGTAATAATGTTTTTACTTTTCCTTATACCAATATAGTGGATCTCCTGTTTATTTTATTCAATGCTTCTTTGTTCCTATTATGTAGTCTACCTTATCATATTTGGAGTTCTGAGAGATTCTTTCCTCGTCCGGTACAATAAGTTAGTTGTGTTGTCTAATGGCTGGCCCATCAGAGACAGAGTTCGCTTAATACGCGTAAGAAGATCATAATAAACAGTTGGCAATGCAGTGTTGGCGTCAATGAGTTGCAACGCGCGCGCCGCATTTGTGTATCTGATGAGTGTACTGCGATCGCGGCTCGGTACCCGCGTTATCTTGGCGGAGCCATGTGGAGGCTGTGCAGCGGTGCATACTGCACGGGGCGGCGCGGCGGACGCGGGGCCTGCGCCCAGGGGGACGCCGCTCGCGCTCCGCCCGTCATTCGCGCCGTGGGCGTCACTCCGCCGACACGTATCGCTCTCAGTGTTGTCCGCCAGTGGCTCAGTGTTGCGCGCGAACCATAACGTCTTCCGTGAGACAGCGTGCGTTGTGACTGTCCACATATAATCTCAGTGGTGTAAAAATAAAGCCGGCGACAGACGGCGGCGTCCCAAGTTATATTTAAATGATAGCGCGGACGCAGGGCCGGGCTCGCCTCGAACGCTCTCCGACGGCATGAGACGACATGATCGAAGTACGTGCAACACCTTAGTCCGACACCTAAACCAGATAGTAAATCTAAGCTACAGTTGTCGGCTGCTGACCTGAGTATTGTGTTTCCTCCACGCGAGGTCCAAGTGTTCCAACATTGCGCCAATCTACTCCAGAAGACGAATCCGCTGTGTTTTTTGTTTGTTTTGTACAAGTGTTCGCATCTCGGGACCCAGTTGTGATCTCGACGTGTTTTAGTTTCCGCTTTCTGAACGGATTTGCTACGAGTTAAGGATGTGAACGTTGAATCATTCATAGTTTCCTGTCTTTGTTGTATTTATATTTTGTTCATCAATGTTTGTGTCTCGTCGTAAGTAAACTGGTGTTGATGTAATCATCAACGTATATTTAGAAGTTTATTTGGGATCACTGTAAAACTCGAACGTTTGTGTTACCAATATGTACCTAGTGTTTGTCTAAATCATTCACAAACGCATTGATTCATAGTTAGTTGTTACCTCGTAAGTTTGTGTAATTGTATGAGCTCTGGTCTCAGATTTCCTTACTAGCTGTCGGTATTTACTGACCGCAGCTTTATTACCTTAACGTCATTGTAATCACTACCTATAAAACAATACTGGTACACTTGACTTCATATCGGAATTTCAGTTTTATGCTCAACACTTGACAAGCAGACTGCATTAAACTTGATAGTTTAATTAATTATTTATAACGTCTCGTCACTTTTCCGAGGAGTGGCGACACTAATCGATCAAGTTTATGATTCCTTTAACATTTTCATAGCTAGATATAGATTTATTTGTCGTCCCGAAGTAAATGTATTATGCTAGAATTGATGCTTAAACTTGTACCTGTTGTTATTGTGTGAGGACGGTCCGTATCGTTGGGAGCGCGCCGGGTGTCGACCGGGAGGTTACCTGTTGCTCGCTGCGCCTGCGTGCAAAAAATTTATGCTCCGATGCTGGATGAATGTTTAATGCCATTAATATTTATATTCCTGTTCATAATTCTTTTGTGTTCATATTCAGACGTAGCGTATCATGTTCACATCTCTAGATTATAAGAACGAGGACCTACTGCAGCGTTCTGTGAAACAAACTTATGTTCTGTGTATAAAAATGGCATTTGCAATAATCCGCGTCGAAAGACCAAGTGCAACTTAATGTTCGATTCGAAGCTAATCCATATTATAAGTACAAATTGATTTGTAATGTCGAGGCACAAGCACTCCAAAAATGCAATCTGTTCATAATATACGTCGTATTTACTTTAAAGATTCGTTTGAATAAACGATCAGTATTTGGGAAGTGGACTAGAGTTGATACAAACTAGTCGATCCAGATGTTAATTAATGTTTAAATGTCAAATATATCAAACACCTGCAACCAAATTGCTATTAGTATTTATATGCGGAATAATATTAAAGAAACAAGAAATAATTATGGCGCACCTAATAGTTGGAGACTTGGAAGTCATTAGCACGTCCGACGGTTGACTTGAATAATTATTTTAATTGACTCTGCCTCACTGCATTTTTCACCTTGATTTATTGAACTATTAAGAAATTCTCGGTTTCTGTCAATTTCTTTGTCTTTTGTGTGTTCAAGCTAAGCCTGAAATACATTACACCTTGATCCATTGTTTAGAAACATTTTTTTTTTAAAGCATCATCATAACATAAAACACGAACTTTTCACGACGTCACCCACAAAAAAATTCAAATATGATTGGTGGTGGAAATATGACCTTGAAGAAACGCTTCTTGATGATGATACCTCATCGCAATTAACTTTTTTACATGAAGTAAATACCTGATGATGTCAAAGTATCAATGCCACAATAATGAGCCGGAGCATTACCCGCGACCGTTGTGTCGTCTATGCATGTAAATACAGAACATTCTTGTCAAGCCAATTCATTATTGTTCGCTTGCTGGTTTACTGGATACAGGTTCGGCTCTGTAGGAAGCATCCGAAGTCTTCTATGTCCGCTTAGCTAGCTAAGCGGACATAGAAGACTTCGGATGCTGTTATGATTTCGTGGAATTAGTAAATCCGTGGTTTTGTGGTGTACCACCAATAACCACATACTGTATAAAGCCATCGCTTTATTTGGTAAATGATTAGGATTTGTTTGTGGTTAAATTATTGATTTTATTAGAATTATCTTATAAATGATCATTAGTTACTAAATAAGGTAGTCTTGTCATCCCACTTCTAACTCGTAGTATTCGCTTATTCCTAGGAATTACTGTGTCGGTTTACATCGATCTCGTTGTTTTCTTCGTCATAATGTCTGTCTTATTTCAGCTGAATGTTATTATTATAGAGATATATTTATAAATGACTTCATAGTGTTATATCATCTTTCAGCAATTATTCATATTCTGTGGAAAGTTTTTTCTCACCTGTTAATATATCAATATCCTTGACTTACGTGATATCTACGATTCTTTCAGTGTCTTAGCCGTGTTATCTTAGATTCGTACCGCTGGACATGGCGCGATGTTGTTGATAATTACGTCGTTTGTATAAAATTAAGGAATCACCAGTGTGATAATTTTTGTTATTTGGGTCTAGGCATCTTCCATCAAGTCTTCTTTGTAAACTGGTTCTGTTTGGTATTGGTTCTTGGCATTTTATTAACTATCTTTTTTGAAACAAGCGTTTTTCGTACATTCCCTAAGATTTCAGTATTGTTATTTTGTTACGCAATTTTAATTAAACAAATTGAATTTTTACATTAACAAGAGGAAAGCAATACTCAGCAGTTTGTGACAAAAGCTTTGATTTTTGGTCCTTTGAGACATAATTTTCTATGTGACAACTAGAACTACAATTGTTTAATAGTTGGTCAAGTCAATAAAATGTGTCTTTCCCTCCTTGCAGGCCGGGGCCTAACGTGCGAGTGCCTGGGCGCGGCCGCGTGTCCCGATGGCGCGGCCAATGGCACGTGCGTCACGCAGCCCGGCGGCTACTGCTTCGTGGCGGTCGAGGAGGTGCTGGACGACAACGGACTCGTCGTGGTGGACCGCACCGCCGGCTGTCTGCCGCCCGATGAGTCCGGGTTCATGCAAGTGAGTATTGGTGTTGACTATGTTTTATAGACTTGATAGAAGTGCATTATAGGCTCTTGCTGCCTCATTTTGTCTCTTTTTAAACTGTAACATAATTAGAGAGTTCAATCTGACACCATACGCTCAGAAAACACTTTTTTTTAACAAATACTTTTGTCAATTTCCAGTGTAAAAGCTCCCAAGTGCCACATCGAAACCCTAAGGTGATAGAGTGCTGCTTCGAGAGCGACCTGTGCAACCGGCGGCTGCAGCCCGCGCTGGCGCCGCCGCCGCCCGACGTGACGGAGACGCCGGCGCTGGGCCCGCGCGCGCCCGCGCCCGCGCTGCTGCTGGCGGCGGCGCTGGGCGTGGCGCTGCTGGCCGCGGCCGCCTGCCTGCTGCTGTACCGGCGCCGCCGCAAGGCCGGCAAGCGCCCGCCCTCGCCGCCCGCGCCGCACGCCGACGTGTCGTCCGGCTCGGGCTCCGGCCTGCCGCTGCTCGTGCAGCGCACCGTCGCCAAGCAGATACAGATGGTGGAGTCCATCGGCAAAGGCCGCTACGGGGAGGTGTGGCTCGCGCGCTGGCGCGGAGAGCGCGTCGCCGTCAAAGTATTCTTCACGACCGAAGAAGCCTCCTGGTTCCGTGAAACAGAAATCTACCAAACCGTGCTGATGCGACATGAAAATATCCTCGGTTTCATCGCCGCCGACATCAAGGGCACCGGCTCCTGGACGCAGATGCTGCTCATCACCGACTACCACGAGAACGGCTCGCTACACGACTACCTGCAGACCGTGGTGCTCGACACGCACGGCCTCATGACCATGGCGTACTCCATCGTGAGCGGCCTCGCGCATCTGCACATGGACATCTTCGGCACAAAGGGCAAGCCGGCGATCGCGCATCGAGACATCAAGAGCAAAAATATCCTGGTGAAACGGAACGGACAGTGCGCCATCGCAGACTTCGGGCTGGCGGTGCGGTACGTGGCCGAGCGCAACGAGGTGGACATCGCGCCCAACACGCGCGTCGGTACGCGCCGGTACATGGCGCCCGAGGTGCTGGACGAGAAGCTCGACGTCGGCAACTTCGAGGCCTTCAAGATGGCCGACATGTACTCGCTGGGGCTCGTGCTGTGGGAGATGTGCCGGCGCTGCTGCTCGGGCGACAAGGCGCAGCACGTGGAGGCCTACGCGCTGCCGTACCACGACAGCGTGCCGCCCGACCCGTCCTTCGAGGACATGCACCGCGTGGTGGTGGCGGCGCGGGCGCGGCCTGCCGTGCCGGGCCGCTGGCTGGCCAGCGAGCCGCTCAGCACGCTGGTGACGCTGATGCACGAGTGCTGGCACGCCAACCCGCCCGTGCGGCTCACGGCGCTGCGCGTCAAGAAGACGCTCGCCAAGTACAACACCGAGACCACCATCAAGCTCGTGTGACGCGCCGCGACTGTGTTCCTCCTGTAAATACGTACTGTGACTCTCGTAGTGCCGCGCGGACGCTCGCCGACACGGACCAAACCTAGATTAGGCTCCAAGTTTAGTTCCTCGATAATATTCTATTTATTTTACGATTCATGTGAAAATCAATATCTGTAAAGCCCCTTGATGTGAAAATTCAGTTTGACCACCGTTTTGTTTAAATCTCAGTATTGTTAAGTTTATTCGGATAGCAGTTCACGCCACCAGTGAAATGATACTGTTTATTATAATTATGAGTAACTTATGAATGTTCCCGATGGAATCTCCGCAACTGTATGATTTTGGTTTTAGTTTTGTTCTAAAAGTAATGTTTTATTTTATTACTGTTACTTAGATTTAATGATGAAGTGTTTTATAATGAAAATTTGTTGTCTTCCGTTTGAATAAGCAATCGAAGTGTTCGCGTTGAGGCAGCTTTCTTCTTGTTTCGTGTCAATTGAAACAGCCGTTTCAAACATGTACATAGCCCTCGAGTAGTGAGCGACACATGAGGCAGCTATAGGAGTGTAGATAATATGAAACAATACTTTGTTTACTTTTCTGTTGTAAATTAGGTCACTATTGTGAAGAGGAACTGCCGCAGCGTGGCCGAGCGACGTGTATTGTGATATTTTGACAATAAGACGCCTTTATAATCGTACAAAACATAGTTGATTTCAAAATTATTGACGGTAGCCATGTAAAATGCATTTTATATTCACATGTTTGTCGGTACAGGTAGCTAATGTGGGTTGTACTTAAACAATTATAAAAAGACTAATAGTAGTGTGTGAGTATTAAAGATATGGGATGTAATAGCGCAGTGTCTTATGAGATGCCTTCGCAACGATTAGTATTAACAATTTGTTTTGTATAGCGACGCACTTGGTCGAGTTGGTCTGATGAAGTCTGATGTGCCTTACGGTGAGATTAGTGCCTTGGCACATGGATATAAAATAAAATGAATCATCCAGAACATCTTTTCTGTAATTAGCAGAAAAATACTCAATCGAAATTGTAATATTATAATAAATTTTAGTGTTTAGTGATATATTTATATCACTGAAGAGTTGAAGACTAGGTTTTCTGACTACCGATCTAAAGGGCAGTCATTGTAATAATTATGGAAGTGTATATAGACTAGACCAAGTGTCCGCCTAGCATTTACTAGTGCGCATCGCACCCTGTACAGTGTTGTGTAAATATAGCTGGTAGCTGACATTGCATAGGTTTCTAATACATGTTAAGTTACAAATAAAACATTAATGGACATAGATCATGTTTACTTATTTACTACCCTGAATAAACCCGCTCCTTGAGACGAGCCCCGATGATGCACAGTAGTGTTGCCTATCGATAGTCGACTATCACTAAACTATCGATAGTTGACGTCATAATTATCAATAGTATCGATAGTCTATCGATATTATCGATAGTATGATACAGGGCAATAATGTGCATTTGGATTGAGTGATCTTTTTTTATTTCGTGACAAAATGTGATTGTACATTTAGTCAAAAATAGTCAAAACTCATAGCCCAAAGTAAAAAATTTGTCACTCTCAAGGGTCTTCAGTTATTGCCGAAAATGTGGATCACTCAATTCAGACATTTTGCAAAAACGGCTATGAGCGAAATCTCAACAAACACTTACTCTACTGACTAAATTTATATCTTAAAAATTTGTAAAGAATTAGTCACAACCGTTTTTAAGCCCATCAAGGCATTTAAAGCTTCTTCCAGGTATCTTTGGACAGTATCATTGGATCACTCAGTTCAGACACCATTTCGTCTGAGAGATCTTTGTAATAAGGTTTCAGATGACTTTTTCTATAGATCTATTGTTTATCCTAAAATGTACAAATTCCGAAAATATTTGTACAATAAATATCATAACACAAATACCTTTTGTTAAAAATTTATGAGTAATTCAATGTTTTTAAATTTGGTGAACTGAGTGATCCATAAGAATGCTTAGAGGTAACTTACCTGTTTCGTATTGATTTACACAAACTACGATACATTTTTGTACAAATTTTTGACTAAAGTTTTACATAAAAATAATTTACGTAGACAGCTTAATTTACGAGATATTACATTTTTAATTTTATTGTTAGAGAAAAGTGCAGTAGGGTGACCATATAATATGAGATCTTCGGAAATATAACTGATGTACAGTAAGTACCCACCTATATAATCGTCAGTTGTAATATCAATTAATGTAACCAGGACTTGACTTTACAGGAGAGGCAAAAAAACTAAATTCTGTTCACAAAAAGAGTGGTAACTTTTTGTGTTTTCATCCTATTGCAATGCTGTTTAGAGCATTTTTCTCTTAAAATGTTGCTATCTGAAAGAAACCTTAATGAAACCTACTATTGTATTTTCGAAGATGACATGGTGGTTACGTTTTTTTTTTTTAAATATCGTGTTACGTTAACGTAACTTATAGAATATAAAATCTAGTTTAACGTATATCACACAGTTTTAAAGGCGTGGACACACGTTGTGATAGGTTGATTGTAGGAGTTACTTCACTTGTACTAAGGTCTAATTTAGAATAAACTCTATCTTTTAATTAATTCAAGGAAAAGCTGCTTCATTATGAATACAACAGTTGCAATGATAGAAACATGATGACAATTAAAAAATTCGGAAATAAATAAATAACAAAGTTTACTTTTTAATAGTCTTTAATGTACACCACATAGGTACACAAATATAATTAACAAAACACATAAATCCAAAGTTATTGGATGATTAGTTAAAAATCAAAATCAAATTAATCTGCTTATAATAACGATCCTTATTAAAATAAAGGTAGAATATTGACCACTTGAGTTTTTTGTAAAAAATATATTTTACCTGCACGGGCAACACTTGAATTTGACAGTAAGTAAAACGATGTCTTTTTTTAAATTAGGTAGGTACTTAGGTAAAGATATCATATAGGTACCCTCTTAATCACCACTAATGAGGCACAATTGGTTTTCTATTGTTATTAGCCACAAAGGGCCCGCGAGATAGATGGCATTCTGGGGAAGCACATACATTTTATCCTGTTAGCACGTTCCCGTGGGATAATTTCCGACATCCACGCGGGCGAAGCCGCGGGCAGAAGCTAGTATACAATATATTTGTGGCAAACTTAAATTTTAAGAACTGTAATTTCCTGATTTCTAGTTTAAATGATCTGAAAATACGTTTCATTGTGGTTTCTTTCAGATAGCAACATTTTAAGAGAAAAATGCTCTAAACAGCATTGCAATAGGATGAAAACTGTTGGCTGAGCTTGCTTTCAATGAAACAATTGTATCATTGTAACACAGTGGTTTTAATAAAAGTAGTTATAAGACAAAGGTAGATGATACAAGATGACTTAACACAACCGTTGCTAGGTAACAACAACATAAGATGATTATATACTTCTAGAACATTTTCTAGAAGTATTATTCATCATTATATATAGAAGCATTTTTCTCTTAAAATGTTGCTATCTGAAAGAAACCACAATGAAACGTATTTTCAGATTGTTGAACCATGAAGGTTTTAGTGTAATGACACTAAAACCTTCATGGTTCAACAAAAAGTTACCACTCTTTTTGTGAACAGAATTTAGTTTTTTTGCCTCTCCTATAAAGTCAAGTTAAGTCCTGGTTACATTAATTGATATTACAACTGACGATTATATAGGTGGGTACTTACTGTATCAGTTATATTTCCGAAGATCTCATATTATATGGTCACCCTACTGCATTTTTCTCTAACAATAAAATTAAAAATGTAATATCTCGTAAATTAAGCTGTCTACGTAAATTATTTTTATGTAAAACTTTAGTCAAAAATTTGTACAAAAATGTATCGTAGTTTGTGTAAATCAATACGAAACAGGTAAGTTACCTCTAAGCATTCTTATGGATCACTCAGTTCACCAAATTTAAAAACATTGAATTACTCATAAATTTTTAACAAAAGGTATTTGTGTTATGATATTTATTGTACAAATATTTTCGGAATTTGTACATGGATAAACAATAGATCTATAGAAAAAGTCATCTGAAACCTTATTACAAAGATCTCTCAGACGAAATGGTGTCTGAACTGAGTGATCCAATGATACTGTCCAAAGATACCTGGAAGAAGCTTTAAATGCCTTGATGGGCTTAAAAACGGTTGTGACTAATTCTTTACAAATTTTTAAGATATAAATTTAGTCAGTAGAGTAAGTGTTTGTTGAGATTTCGCTCATAGCCGTTTTTGCAAAATGTCTGAATTGAGTGATCCACATTTTCGGCAATAACTGAAGACCCTTGAGAGTGACAAATTTTTTACTTTGGGCTATGAGTTTTGACTATTTTTGACTAAATGTACAATCACATTTTGTCACGAAATAAAAAAAGATCACTCAATCCAAATGCACATAGGGCAATAGTATTGATTTACAAAAATAGTATCGATACTATCGAAGACCAGCATATGTTTAGGAGCAATAGTATTGATTTACAAAAATAGTATCGATAGTATCGATACTATCGAAGACCAGCATATGTTTAGGAGCAATACTATCGATAGTATTGCCTTCCAATATTCAATTAATTTATTAGGTAAAATCATATGGATATTAATTTAAAATATGTTTAACTTACCCATCATTACAATCAGCTACCAGTTTTGCTAGTAACGGTGACACAACATAAGGCACAGTGAGTGAGAATAGTATAACACTACTTGCTATAATTGGGAAACGATACTATCGGCGGTTATTAAACTATCGATGGTGTAATACTATCGATAGTTTTACAAACTATCAATAGTATTGATAATTTTAATTATTTAATACAACGATACTATCGATAGTATTACTTTAAAAAAATCGATACTATCGATAGTATTGTAATGTAATAGTATCGACTCTATCGATACTATTGCTTCCAATCAATAGTATTAGTTAATTTGTGATATCGATAGTATCGATATTGTTACTAGTTTTCGAGGTCACCTATCGATAGTGAAACTATCGATAGTTTTGCAACTCTGATGCACAGCAACTCGTGCTTTGACCTGTTTATTGGACAAGTGAGCGCTGGATAAAAAAAATTCTTTATATAGAATGAAATTGAAAACTTGCGCCAAATCAAAATAAGAGGTACAGTAACTGGCAGCTGGATCAAGGGCTTGATTCAGAAAGCGGTACTTCTGGAGACGGCTCGCATTGTCAGGAAGTTCCTCTCTCTGGAGCCCTGACCACCGGTAGCTTGGACCCTGTTCCCGATACCGGTGGGCTACTATTTTTTATATTTTTAAATGTTTTTTTTATCTTTTTGTTCATAAAAATATTTAAAATGTAATTTGTAAGTATTGAAATGAAATAAAGGAATAATAATAATAAGTTGTTAAGTTGACGGTGACAAAAATATATTTTCTAATATTTTTCTAACATTAATAATTAAGAAATAATGTTTTGAAATGTACTCTATACCATTTTTAAAGACCAATATTAGCATCATTACATTTACACTTTATCAGGATTCATGAAAATAAAATACGCAGATGACACAGAGATGTTGACACGAAGTCGGGCAAGGCAACTTCAAAACACACACTCAACACCTTCGGATTCGTCGCTCAGCTCCGCCTCGCAGCTGCCGGAACCTGCTCCAGACGTGAGTCCAGTGACATTGGCCGCTGCAGTTGCGTCGAGCTCGAGCGACGAATACTTTTCGCCGCCGACGACACCACAGCCATGAAATTGTCTTTTAGAGAATAGCACTGCTGTCGACGCGGAAGAGGCCGACCACCGGCCAGCTTAGGACTTCGAGGCCCACCGGCCTCTGATAGGGGTCCCCGCTACCGGTGGAAATGTGCAGCGCATGAGATGGACACAAACTGTCAATTAAAATGTCATGCGCGCATACTTTGGGGCTACAGGGGGGTTTAAGTAACTTGGACTGCGTACCGTGGTCGCATGCTCTCTCTGTTTCAGGTGCTTGAGCCAGCTGTCAACGTGTCGACGCAACGACTGTCGGATCAGGTGCGGGTCATCCAGCGTAACCATATGCTGGATGACGTTGTACTTGATCGACTACGCTTCGAATCACGGAATAGCCATGTTACGCCTGCTTCGTCATTGGTCGCGGTGCAACTGCAAAATTTACCCAGTTTTTCATCGCGACCCATCCGCGTTGATGATGAGGCTATATCCGTGAGTTCCCAGTGCAATGCAAGATTGAGGAGCGCTTTGGAGGATGCTTTCCGTGAGTACGGCTCTATTCCGCCTGGATGCGCGAAAGGCGCTATGAAAGGTGGGTTTACAGGGATTGAGAGCGACCGGACCAAGGTGTGACTGACACGCACCTACCAGATGATGACGCCATGTGTTCGTTCTGGCGAAACATCTGGTTGGTGCCTGTCAGTCACACCGAAGGTGATTGGACTGGGAAAATCGAGCGTGCGAAGTAATACCAGAAATGGGACCACTTATCATCAGTCCACAAGATATTGCTCGTGCAGTCCGTCCGTTGCCTAACTGGAAATCTCCAGGGCCGGATGGGCTGTACAACTTTTGGATAAAGTGGTTCCAAAGGTCGCACACCCCCTTGGCATCCCAGTTCCAGTCAGCCTTAGAGTCAGTGTCGCTGCCCCAGTTCCTAACGACAGGAATAACCCACCTGCTCCATAAATCAGGTAGTACCGCGGATCCCAAAAGTTATAGACCGATCACTTGTCTACCGTCGATCTATAAAGCTCTTACATCCATCTTGAGAGCTAAAATTAATAAACATATAGACACCAACTCCATCATGTCTGTCTCTCAAAATGGATGTAAGAACGGGTCCCGGTACTAAGGACCAACAGGTTCGTCGTTCCCGATAGGATTTGTAATGTATGACCTGTAATGTTGGATAGATTTTAATAACGCCTATAACTCGGTGCCATATACATGGCTCATGAGGGTGCTGGAGTTGTATAAAATAGATAAACTCTGCGCACCTTCCCGATGACGTGTATGGGGCAATGGAGGACGGTCCTTTGCTATCCAGGATGTCGAAATATCCAGAGGAATAGCGAGCCGATAAGGATCGAGCGAGGCATATTCCAGGGCGACAGTTTCCGAGTCCGCTTTGGTTCTGCTTAGCCTTAATTGAATCCTCTAAGCACGCTGCTGGAAGATTCAGGTCTAGGCTATCGGCTGAGGAGAGGTGGTCAGGTTATACCTCACCTCCTCTACATGGATGACCTAAAACTCTACGCCCCCAACAATTTGCAACTGATGGAGCTACTGAAAATTACTTACTGAAACTTTCAGTAGCGCCATCAGTAGAATTTGGTGTGGACAAATGTGCGGTCATGCATGTAAAGTGAGGGGAGATCGTGGAATCCGTGGGAATTGTTATTAATTTGTAATCGTTATAATCAATTTATTTATATTTTTTAATATTTTTGTATCGTTAATTAATGTTACGAATTATTTTAATAGCTTAACCAAAAATTGTGTATGTGGTGTTAGCCTATAAGTAATTGTTACACTTGTTAATGTAGGCATACAATTAAACTTAATGTAAGTGTTGTGTAAACAATTGTTGGCTAACCAAATAAATATATAAATAAATAATAAAAAAAAACCCAACTCGGATTCCACAAATCTTAGAGCCCTCTCCGCATCCGAAACCTATAAGTATTTGGGTATGTCGGAAGCGTTAGGCATCAATGTTACTGACATGAAGCAATCGTTGAAGGAGCGCTTCTTTGGCCGCCTGAAAAAAGTATTTAAAAACTGACTTTTAGTGACATCTCGTAACACGACTGAAGCACTTTGTGAGGTGGGACCTGGTCATTGTTAAATAGACACCAAGCATGCCAAGGTGTTTTTTTATGTACATACAAGAAAACATACGGTATTTTATTTATAACTAGCTTCTGCCCGCGGCTTCGCCCGCGTGGATGTCGGAAATATACCCACGGGAACGTGCTAACAGGATATGTATTTGTGGCTAATTACAGTAGAAAACCAATTGTGTCTCATTAGTGGTGATTAAGAGGGTACCTATATGATATCTTTACCTAAGTACCTACCTAATTAAAAAAAAAACTCATTATCAGAAAATTAAATACCTACCTAAATAAACCTATTTCTGATGATAACTAATCTAAACTCAATAAATAAGCAAAATCCCTAAAAACTAATATCTATACGAATGACTAATCCTACCTAATAGTATTATAAAATAACCTACGGTCACTACGTACACTATCAAATATACTACCTATACTTTAAAATTAAAATCTATACCTACGACTCATATAAAAATAAACCTAAATAACTCTAAAAACTAAAAGGAATAAACATGAACTCCACTGCGGGTGACCCAACCTACGACAAACTTAGTGTTTGCGGTTGGTACAGTACAGACAGTGGTAATCGGGTATAGGGATCGAACCGCAAAATTAAGTTTGTTTTTTATTGTATATACTTTTCCGGGATAAAAAGTACCCAGTGTGGTGCCCAGGATAATAATGAATAATTATACCAAGTTTCATCGTAATCGAACCGGTAGTTTTTGCGTGATGCATGAACAAACAGACAGACAGACAGACAGACAGACAGACAGACAGACAAAAATTTTTTTAATCACATTTTTGGGTTCGGTGTCGGTCTAGTAACACCCCCTGTAAATTATTTTTTTGATATTTTCAATGTACAGAATTTTCACTTCTACAGATTTATTATAAGTATAGATAGGTATTCAATAAAATAGTCAAAAGCATACAATTATCGTCTCCGTCAGGATGAACGGTCACTAGGCGTATTTAACGTTGAATTTATGTCTAACAATTGCTTCTATTTGCTTCCTATTCTCAAACAATTGCTTCCATCGTATTCTAGAAGAAAAAAAACATTTTAAGAGTGACCGTTCATTCTGATGTCAGGACGGCCGGTCACCGAGTCGTAGTGTCCTTGTTAAATAGAATTATTGAAATTCACGGTGGCTATTAATTACTTCCCGTTTGCTTCTCTCAATGTTTTACAACGATAATACTGTAACTATCACGGCAATAAAGATATCGACAAAAGTGTTGTCTATCAATATTTTTAGTGCCTGACAAAAAAAAAAAAGGCAAAACTCTTATTTAACATTGCAGTTACGCTTGAGTAGGCGATTAATCTATGGTATTGTACCGGTGACCTACAGCTAAGTATTAGGTTATTAAAAAGAAGTGCCTATCGTATTTGGTGACAAAAATTCATACAAATGTAATAAATAAATTTCAATTCTTAAAATCCTAGGGAGTGTTCTTATAGGCGCTAGCCAGTTTGCTAACCCCCCAAGTTTTAAAATGTTACACTGCTATAACATTGAATTCGTTACGAATAATCGCGATAGTAAAAGTATTAACGTTTTATTGAAAAAGCAGTGTAACTTTTAAAACCTGGGAGGTTAGCAAACAGTGGCTAGCGCCTATAAGAACACTCCCTAGGAAGTTGCTTAGTTACTTATTTAGCTGTAGGCCACCTGTACAATACCATAGATTTATCGCCTAATCAAGCGTAACTGCAATGTTAAATAAGAGATTTGCATTTATTTTTTTGTCAGGCACTAAAAATATTGTTATACAACACTTTTGTCGATATCTTTATTGCCGTGATAGTTACAGTATTATCGTTGTAAAACATTGAGAGAAGCAAACGGGAAGTAATTAATGGCCACCGTGAATTTCACTAATTCTATTTAACAAGGACACTACGACTCGGTGACCGGCCGTCCTGACATCAGAATGAACGGTCACTCTTAATGTGTTTTTTCTTCTAGAATACGATGGAAGCAATTGTTTGAGAATAGGAAGCAATTGTTTGAGAATAGGAAGCAATTGTTTGAGAATAGGAAGCAATTGTTAGGCATAAATTCAACGTTAAATACGCCTAGTGACCGTTCATCCTGACGGAGACCAATTATCAAAACAGTTTTTTGTCTCTCCTGGAAAATTAACAGATTCGTTCGTATAATAAGAATCTGGTATTCTGAGATAGAGCCAAATTTACCACGTGTCACATCTAGAGCGACGATATGTATATGCAGTTGTTTTAATTTTTTCAGTCGCACATTATCTGGGTGCATACAACTTTCTAGTGAGGCAATAACATAATTTAATATTGAGGTCGGATGACGGTAGCTACGCCATAATCTTTTTTCATCAATTTCTTAGCTGAATTGAGTGTTAGTAGAGAATATTCCCATGAGGCAGATAAATGCAATCTGTTTTTTTGTTTAGCTGCGATGACGGCTAAATAAAGATGCTGCCTATTTGGGAAAAGGACACGAAAGAACTAATGATAGCAGGAACTGTCCATGAAATTAAAAGTTTTGTACTTAAAATGATATTTATTTCACTTATTTACATTCAGTCACATAATACATTCATATCCTTCCATGCCAATCGTACTTGTGGAAATCGCAAATCAGTCACTCCCACTTAAATAATATTTTTTTACTTCTATAAAACAGTAATAACTATCGTTCAACCAGTCAAGTACAAATTACAAATGATTGCAACTGAGCGTTGGACAACTATTATCTAACCTAGTAAGGCGCGTATCTTCTGGAGGGAGACGGTCCTCGCATCCCCGGCCTGGAAGCAAACAGTGCCATATTAATAATACAGTTTTTCATATTTTACATCCAACATAGTTCTATGTAATGGTGGCTGCCGTACCTTCTGTCATCAAACGTGTCACGGCTGAAGTCTTCATACATTCTGTAGTGAGAGGAAATTATTTTTAATTTTATGTTATGATAGTAAGGGCCGATTTTTCAATAGCCACATCTTTTATCTAAGGAATTAATATTGCAGTTTGACAGCTTGTGTACAGAAAATATGTAGAACTGTCAGATTTATTCTTCAGATGAAAATATCTGGCTACGAAAAATCAAACCTAACATTAGAAATAGCATACTTCAATTTGTTAAGATAACAATTAAAATCTGAATCGGCAAAGGAAATGGAATGGAAATGTTTATGTGGCAAACAATTATTTCAATTTATTGCAAGTTGGGCTCTATAGCAAAACTGGTGTCAGTTGTGTTATGTTGAAACTTTTTGGTATAGCCGATAAGTGATGGGGATTCTGATATACATATTTTAAGAGTAAATTCTAACTCATACACTACAACCAATTTTGTATGAAGCAAGATTGAGAGCATGAAACACAACAACATTGACACAAGTCAATTCTCACCCCCGGGACATTTGAGGTCCTTGAGGGGGACTTCTTCTGCTGTACATAGCATCATACGACGACCTCATAGATCCCATCCCGCTGCGCATCGGCGGGAGGCTCGGCATGGGCGGCATCGGCTCGCGGCGCAGCGGCGGCGACACGAAGTCCCCGCGCCCGCCGCGCGACGCGCCCATCTCTAGCCCGCGGGAAGCTCCCACGGGGTAGCGGCGCTCGAACAGGTCCCTCGGCGACTCGAACCTGGCGCGGTCGTAGTACCCATCATAGGGATCCTGTGATAGTAAAACAGCATTAGTAATAGCAGCCAATTTGTATGAACTGTCAAAATAAAAACAAACTCAAAACAAAATGAATGTTATTAGTTTAGGCATGTTTTTTTGTTTGTTTTGGTGGTGAGCAGCGACTGTAGCATCACCGAGCCCGATCATGTTATTTCGGCCCGAGTTAGGTACCGCGTGCGAAGACAGACTCCACGCGCTCGGCCTACGTGATGCATCGAAAGCGGTCAGATGGAAACCGACGGTTCGGATAGTAAGTGATAGCGCGTTACCCCAAATCCTCCCATCATGCGATCGCGAAGGAACGGCGGCGGCGGCGGCGGGGGGTAGGGGTCGCGGCCGAAAGCTCGATCGCGGAAACCGTTGCGGTCGGGGCCCAGCGCCTTGGGGCACTCCTTAGACCAGTGGCCGCCCCGACCGCAGCGGTAGCACTGCTCGGGGTCGCCCATGCCCGGCCGCTGGCGGACGCGGCTGGTCGACATCTGCACCTTCATGGGCTGTCCGTCCACCATCATACCGTTCAGCTCTTTGATAGCCTCGTTGATGTCGCCCGTCGCGTCCAAATGCACGAAGCCATAGTTACGAACGATATCGCACTCGACGACCGTGCCGAACTTCTGAAACAGCTCGCGGACTTCGGGCGCGCGCGTCTTGTCCGTGAGGTTACCGACGAATATTTTTGTGGTCGGCGTCGACGGCGCCTTGCGGCTCTTGGCGGCTTCTATTTTGATCGCCTGGCCATGAACTATCTCTCCGTTTAAATTCTGAATGGCTTCGCGGCCGACTTGCTCGTTTTCCATGTGCACGAAACCGTAATTTCTGACGATATCGCATTCTACGACCGTACCGTACTTTTCGAATAGCGGTCTAAGATCGGCGTCCGTTGTTTTATCGGAAAGATTCCCGACGAAGATTTTGAAAGTACCGGCGCCCGGCATTTTAGGTTCTGAAACGCATATAATTTGACGAAATGAGTCAGCAGCGTCCATGACAATGGATTACGGTAGTTCGTAGTTGTACCGAAAAAATAAAAGTAATAGTCTGACGGCTGAGGACAAGTTTTGGAGATACTTACCGTACACCAATACTACGCACGAACAAAGCACTATTTACAGAAAATAACACACGGCTATTACAGTTACTTATTTCAAAATTATGCCACAGCAAAGTTAACTTATCCACAAAATGGCGAAATGAACCAAATAGAAAGACCGAGAGCACTGAGAGAGCGTCGTTCACGATCACTACAAGTCTACAACGACGACGCATAAATGGCGTGTATCATTCATTCTTTTCCGTTTCCGATTGACCATAGATATATAAAAGAGAATAGTAGATGGAATGAACGAAATGCAGAATGATGTCTTTTCAGACATAATATGCTGGATACACACGTTTGCCAAACCTCGGTGATGTGACAAGATTTAGAGCGTGTTTAAATTACAGGCTGGATTTTTGAGACGCGGCAGTATGTACAGGTACTTAACCCGTATTTGCTACAGAAAAACGGTCTTAGGAGACTAACCTCAACCTTTTGAGAAATGTTTTTTTTAACTAACTGTATTTTTTTTCTAATCTGCGAATGCACATCGCTTTCGCAGATTAGAAAAAAATACAGTCAGCAAATTGGCAATGTCCACGAAACCATTTTTTGATGCCAATCGATCTTGGTTCTTCTGCGATGTCGGCGGTCTCTCCAGTTTTAGACCCATAGCGCTTGATGGCGCACTTCTCCCATTCTGCTCCGACTTTCGGTATCTCGGTTCACACGTGCAAAGCGATGGCGAAGTAGATCGGACGGTTATGCACAAAATTAACACTGGATGGATGAAATGGCGGCAGGTCGCGGGAACAATCTGCGACTCCCGCATTCCCCTTAAACTTAAGGGGAAGATATATAAAACCATGATTAGACCAGAAGGCAAATTCTCGTAATTTAAAACGTTCAAAATCTAGTCGCAGTCTCATCTCGGCGATAAACAAATGTCAAACACTTATCAAAATGTAGGGATATTAGAAGTATTTTTTGACAGATTGAGACTGAGATCAGACTGTGAACATTCTTAAAATTACGAGAATTGCCCCTCTGCTGTCTTGTATGGATCAGAATGTTGGGCCACAAAAGGGAAAAATGAAAGGCAGCTGAGATGAGAATGCTAAGAGGGAAGTGTGGTGTTACACGAATGGATAGAATAAGAAATGAGTACATAAGAGGAAGTCTGAAAGTGGCACCAGTAACTGAAAAGTTGTGTGGAAATCGGCTGTCATGGTATGGGCATGTGTTACGGAGAAATGAGGAAAATGTCGTGAGGAGAGTTTTGAGTATGAAAGTCGATGACTATAGTCATCGACAGGAGGGGAAGACCAAAGAAACGATGGATGGAATGTGTGAATGATGATATGGTTAGAAAGGGGGTGACTACCGAGATGACAACTAATAGAGAAGTATGGAAGAAAAAGACATGTTGCGCCGACCCCAAATAAATAGAGTTAAGGACAGGAGAATGATAATGAATCGATCTTGGTTCTTATAAGGATCAAAAAATCGTACCAACTGTGGTGAGTACTACTGTACTAGAAAAGTCATTCCTTAACTAATGAAAATCCGTCCGATCTGAAAATCCGTAATGGTATGGTACAATGAATAATTAAAATATCCCATTCCCTAGATTGTGTTGAAGTGTGTTTTAGCACAGGTAAGGTATTATTGAGCCCCACACGCACAGTTCTCACCAAAGAGTAAAGTAATCTAGGTTCTCACTCAGCTCTGTTGCTTATGGTAAGCTAAACTCAATTTTTCAGCTTGCCGTGAGCTCGCCAGCTGAATGCTCAATGCTAATCAAAGCTGATCAGCTGATGTATCAACTGTGATTGGGTAGTACAAAATGTGTACAAATGGAATTTCAATATCTAAATTCGTTATGATTTTTCTAAACCGAAAGTGATTTTGACTAGTTGCAATATAGAGCCTTTATTTTCCTATGGCAACCATACGATATTAATGTCAAAATCCGTCACTCTGTCGACGTCTATTCACCTATAAATATTGAATAATATTTAGTAAAAAATCAATTTGAAATTGTGAAAACAGTGAATTGGTGGCAAATCATTAATTTTCGGGCGGTCGTCACACGTCGGTTGCTATCGGTGAGTGGAATTTTATATCTTCATTTCAGATAACGTGGGATGCGAAAATAGATGGAATGGCATTTTGAATTATTAAATTATTGTCGCTATTGCTAATTGTGTTGTCGGCGATAGTTGTGTGTTGTGGAATGCGGCGGCGGTACTGAGTCTAGCCGTCGACGACGTAAGTTTTATGTCAAAAGAGTAATAGGAATTTATATCGGGTGCGTATGTATATTTTGAGATCTATTGATAGCGATACGGACGTCGGTGTTGTGATACGAAAGTCAACTGATACAGTACTGCAACCGGCGATTCTACGGGTTCTATTCGCGAATAAATAATTACTATGCAATATAAACCTTTTACTTTATAAAACGCGGTTTTTACCTATAAGTCTATATTATATGGACAAGGCTACACTGCCCTGCTTCTGATGAATAGGCTATTACACACATAAATTTATCAAGTTTTATTCTTCAAAGCAACATCAAGGTCTTAAAAATTAATCGGGAATTTTGCAGCTATGATGTTTTACTAGCATTTCTCCTAGAGAATGTATTCAAAGATAATCCAACTCATTGTATTCTTGCTTCCATAATTTAATACTGGTATTTCATTTCAAATTAACCAATGGATGAATTGAATAATTTCATATAAACTCATATATTTTCATCTATTGAGAATAGATCATTTTGAACACAGTGACATCATTATGTACCTAAAGTGTTTCCCAGACCCATAGACATTGGATTTATCAACAGATTTACCTTGCTACTATTTAAAAAAAATTAAATTTAAATTAATCTTTGTTTATTCTAAACCTTTGCCTTGTCAGCCTACACTTTCAATTATAATTTACTTCACTAGTAGCACATTATGCGAGGGGCTTGTGGCTAAGTAATAACAGCTGCACGGGTCGATCGATCAGGTTAAGCTACGCTTGCCGCGGTTGGTCCGTGGATGGGTGACCATTTTCATAAACCAAGACCCTCCGTGCCTCGGAAAACACGTTAAGCCGTTGGTCCCGGTTGTCGTTCGTGGATCTTTGACAGTTGTTACGGTTCGTCAGTAGCCCGAAAGTCTGACAACCAGTCTTACCAAGGGGTATCGTATTACCCAGTCACTGGGTTGTGGAGGTTAGATAGGCAGTCGTTCCATGTAAAATACTGGTATTCAGCTGCATCTGGTTAGACTGGAAGCCGACCCCAACATAGTTTAGAAAAGGCTAGGCAGATGATGAGTAGCACATTATGCTCCATAATATTAATATCAATTAGTTTGGTGATAATTTAATGACTCATTTCAAATTAATTTTAAATGTCTCAGATTGCATTATTATTGCGGCAGGTGACATTTATATATATATATTTTTTTTATGGTATAAACTAGTGCTTGACTGCGATCCCACCTGATGGAAAGCAGAGATGCAATCGTTGTTACATTGAGGTCATTAGTGCCAATTAATATAATTAACCCACCATTAATTAATTTATTTTATTTATTATTATTTATTATTTTTATTATTAGTGTTAATTAATTAGCCCTAGCCTTCTGTGTCTTCGGTGTGGCAGATGATGATAGGATCAATGTATGTTGGGTGATTTGTCATTGAACATTCAAACACAAAATAATAATACAGCCAATTTAAATCAATCTGTGATTTCGTAGATTGATCTAAATTGGGTTTAAAAAACCAATCAGTGGATCATTTGATTCACTGACTGGTTTTTCGATAAAAGTTGAATTGATGGTTGCAGAATCTGTGATCATTTTAAATTCGCCCTACTAATAATTTTTAAGTATGATAACATAACTTAGAATAATGCTACTTACAAACAGTATTAGCGACTGTGACATTCTAATCAGGTCAATCATTTCAATGATACAAAATCATTTGACTGCCAATTTAAAAGATGGTGATTGAAATATGATTATTGTTACTAGATGTAACTAGGTGTTTTTAAAATAATCTGTTTCTAAAGCTTTCCAATCAACATTATCTTGAAGGACTTCAATATGAAGATAATGATTTGCACGGCATACATAATACATGTTTTTCCAATACCTACAGTTTTCTATTCAGTACATTTTTGAAAACAGGATACCTTTTTCTACCATGTGACATTTTCTTTGTCAACTTTACAATATAGTTCACACAATACATGAGATTTTTTTCTGTACTGGACTTCACAATAGCCCTTCGCCGCACGTGGCACTGAAATCAATGTCTTTTCATGAAACTCGCTCAGTGTGCACGGTACATCGGTGGTTCACCTACATAGGTTTATTATGTGACGCGTTCTGCGGCAGCAATGAATGGCGTCCGTGGAAAGGATCGGAGCTGTCATGTCCGGTGTGTAAACGCCCGAGTGCGAGCGAGAGGCTCGTGTGCGAGAGGGACGGACGTCGCTCGATACTGCTCGTATTGTTGGGGCGTCCCTCGCCCCGCGCCGCGTTCTAGAGGGTTATGTAATTTAGGCGAGGCTTCGAAGCCAGCGGGAAACGAGCAGTGGAAGCTTGAGGTCTCTCCTGGGAAAGTTGTAATAAGGAAGAATGGGGTTTCGTAAGAATGAGGTCTTTCTTCGAAACGAGGCGGACAATACACATGGCAGATAAAACTACTATGAACAATCATTCGTTGATATTTTAAGAAGAAACCTGCTACTAGTCATCGTTTGTTATCGGTTAGCAGTTTGGTATCAATGGGCCAGTAAACGTAATAGCTACTGCTAAAGGATTCACATTTTATTAGCCATTAGTAGCAGTTTACGATAGATTGAAATATGACACTCGTGATTACGATTACGCCACACTTGTACCAAACACTATTCCAATTAATAAACGTGTAAAACTCGCGTGAAAATGTATTGATTTACATAGTTTTGTAATCAGCGCGGTTTGTCTGCTGAACTCGCTCGCTTCGAAGCCAAGCCCTACACCTCCATGGGAAATGGAAGGAATGTATCCCCGCTACTATAGTAATTGGCTCGTGATATTCGCAATTTGAGACACAATATACCGTATTGTTTCACGTAATGTACTGAAAAGAGGATAACCGCCATTACCTTGCTCATCTCCATTGTCTAGGGTTCTATGTAACACTGCCTAGGGTTACGCCTGACTTTGGAAACAGATTTTCCTCCCAACTCGAACATTTTACATAATTTGTCTATCTACGCAGGGACCTTCAGGCAATTTATTTAATGTAAAGAGTTTGTGTCGTCTAAATGACAAATTTATGCGTTACCTAAACTTTACTCAGAAATACAGAATTAAATACTCGTTCCAGAGCTGGAGTCCGGCTCCCTGAGGATTCATTGTCAGCAGTTTGCCATCTTTTGTCTTATATCCCAGTACTTCATCTAAGTCGTGACAGTAATACAGGCTATATAAAAAGTGAAGTTTTGTAGCGCGCAGTTTTTATCTTAATTTTTGTCGGAGCAAGGTCTCGGGCCAGCCGTAGAAAAAATCTCTCCTGAGCCACGTTGGAAACACTGTCCATTTGCAGCGTTGTGTAAAAAATATGATGTTGGATGAATCATGAGTGACAAACTTATTTCTTTTGTCTGCTTGGGCAAAAACCATTGCGGAATCTAGAATGATTCATTTGTAGAGCTGACTTGATTTCTCTGGCTCGCCGAAGTTTCGTAGGTAATTGTTGTGGAGCGGTGTGCCGCGGAAGATAATCTTTTTATAGAGCAATCACACGAAATGAGGCTGCGGGGATCCTAAATAGACGCGTATTTTGCGGAATTAGAGTTTGAACCCCGCGTGTTGCTGACATGTTAAGTAAATGAACCACGGAGTCGGAGGGTATGCTCCAGGACATAACTATAGATATCGTGCGCTTTTATAATTTCTTACGATATTATCGTGAACGTCCACGTCACGGTGTCACCATAACACAGGGAAGTAAAATATAATGAAGACGCTTTTAAATTTCCGGCCACGATAACGTTATAACGTGCGCATATTCTTATACATGTTATGGACGTGGATGTGGGCGTCCAAAATAATATAGTCACGCACGTTAGAAATTATAAAAGCGTACAATGGGTGGACCCAAAAATAACGAAGAACTTTCCATTTTGGTAAAAAAGATGTAAGAGAATTTTATTAATTTAAAGTGAATCCATTTTAGACTTTGTAAACGCTGCTAGAATGCTTGAATTAGCATAATGTTTATTTGGATGTTGAGTTCTAAACATTTGTGGACAGTTTCGTTCCTGTAGGTGGCACTCAAAAGGAACACGCGCGAACCCTTGTCAATGAAGTTCCTAGAAGTTCGCTGTCTGAGAGTCATTCTATTCTCTAGCTTGAAGGAGTTGTTGGAGACACGTTAGATGGAAAAGTTAGGTGTGCAGTCGCATAGAAAATACAGGGGGTTCAAACGTCCAGCAACAAGCATCTGTGCAAACTCAAATGATGTACCGATGCATACGAGTCTCGGATACAGTCGGTTTTATCCGAACGAATAGCTCTCATATATTTGAAACGTGAAGAATGCAGACTGCTTTAAAATAGCAAACTTTTCTTTTGAATGTTCATATTGATTGTCGTTTAGAGGGATATGTTTTGATTTATTTGAATTCTAGTTTGCATCAAACGATTTTTGGCAGAGAACATTTGTTTGAAAAGTATAAGAAATAAGTTCTGAAAATTGCACATACACATCGATCTTACTTCTTGCAACTTTCTCCTGATGGCCAATGAACCCTGTTTTCAGTTTATAAACTAGACAAAGGCATCAACTAATGCAGTTTACGTGTAAGCTTGTAAGTAGTTGCGTACACTCCTTTACAATTTGAGCAGAATTTCCAAGACAGGCAAACTGTATTACTTATTGAAGACCTTTAAGATAGTTAGGTTGAATTGTGTGTGAAGATGAGAATATCGATCAGTATTAATGTGAAGTTAGTATTACCAAAAATACAAAAATAAAGACGATGTTGAAATAGTTAATCCACTAGGTAATCAGTAGCAACCCCCGCACACCTTGCCTTATTCGTTATCCTCACAAATAGCCGAGGCCTCTCTTATATTAAGTAATGATCACGATAATATCCTGCCCTACATTCATAATCTGGCAGCTTCCACTCAGATAATGTTCGGATGCGGCGAGCGCATATTTTCGTACTGAATCACTGCAGAAGGCTTATCTGATGGTTTGTAACGCTATAATACCGTTACTAGCTGTTTGTAGGTACCAATGATGAAAATAACAGTCACTGTTATTTATTTAATTAGTAACCGTTCTGTAATATTTGCTTTTGCATCATTTCCTGCCATTATAGCTTAAGTGGGTAATAAGATGCATTGTCATATTTACCTTTTCATGTTGCTAATGCATGTAATTCCTCGTGAGATTTCCGGTTAGTCGTGATTTCAGAAAATCGTGCCAAGAAGACGGATATTTTGCAATCTTTGGACCATTTAAGATTCTTGTGAAAACCCTGTTAACCATTTAACTTTTCTTAAAAAGTTGGAAGTTACAATAAAGAGTAGGAAATTGTTCACAGTAAACTTGGAATTAGCGGAGATTAGCCACTGCGATTAAAATGTTTTCGGTTCTTGCCAAAAATGTTGCTACTAGCGGACTTGTAAAATAGTTCAACATATTGTTTTTTTAGTAGAGTACATTTTTGTTTCGGATAATGCTGCAGATATTCTGTGCCAAAAAACATGCGCCAAAACCTCATAAGTGTTTATTTTATCCATCGTGTGTGATAAAATATTACCGTGTGAATTAAATTTACATCGAACTTATGACCTGAGCCACGAATAATGGTAGTACATTCAGTATAAGACTAGATTGAGCAATGCCCCAAGTGGGGACATAGAACGCTTGCCGGAGCCACTTGAAATCTCCCACGGAGGGTAAACGGGGTGGCAGAGGGAAGTTCTCGTTATAGAAACGCAAATTATATGAAGCTTTAATTCCGGGAAACGAGACACTGTTTCTCCTGTTGCAAATTCAGACGTTTTCGTCCTTCAACACCCTATAATTTAGCATTCTGGAGCATTTGCTGTAAAAGTATTTCGGTCTATAGGCAGTTTTGAGAAATATTTGGGGCTCTTACAACAAATAGGTTGGGTTTTGTTTGACAAGGATCTAAAGCCAACCTTTTTTTGGGACCGACGAAGAGGTCTTCCAAATGTTTTGAGGGTTTCCTATTGCCAAAGGGGTAGTTGTTGTTTTATTTTCGGAATGTTTCTGCCATATGTGTAATTTTGTAATGTTCGTAAGCTTCTTCGATCTTGTCATTAATTGTATTTAGAGTTTATTATATTTCGTTCATTGTTTTCCAATTTCCATGCAAATGCGTTACGATTACGTTTCATCATTGTTATGTCCGTGTCAATTTTGCTTAGTACTCGTTTTTAAAAGGCCCGGATATTGATTCTGATCATTCACTTTTAATGGTCTGATGATATTGTGTTAGGATTGTGTTGTTTATTACAAGGGGATTTTGACGTTATTGTTATCACGAAGCTCCAGAAAATTAGGGGATGTATTTAATACTAGATTTAGGTAGGTCTGCCCTGATTTTGTATCATAGATTTTCAGAGAGATTAATTCAGTTTCAAAAATAAGTTTTTTAACGTTGTCTATATGTTTTATTACTAATTCTGATAAGCCTAAGTAAAAAGATAATATGTAATTATGTATATGTTATGGCAAGATTTCGTCGGGACATATAGGCGTTACTATAAGCACCAATAAACGGCCCGGGGGTTGAGGAAAATCGCATGAAATATGTATGGGTACGACTACGCAGGTAAAGGTAATCTACAACTACCGCACCAATTAAGTAATTACGAGTGTCGCACCCAGATTAACCTTACTCGTTGCCGGCTTAAAATAACTACGGCCTCAGCGCTCGTGCGGGAGACCTTACGTAACTATGTAAACTGAAAAACAGAATAAAAAATTAATCAACTTTTATTAATTACTTTTCGAGTGCGAAGTTTTGAAAAACCCTCGTATCAATAAACCTAATTAATGGTACAATAAATTCCTGTCGCGTCCCAATCGAGGCAGGCCGGCAGCAGCAGCCGGCATAGTGGCGGGGTGCGCCCGGGCCGGCGGGGCGTGGGGGCCGGGGTACCTGCTTCGACGTCAGTTCCATTGATCGCGTGTGACGTCACGCCGCCGCCGCTACTGCAGCGGTATCGTGGCCCGAAGTTCGCGCCTTCGCCCGGGGCGCGCTCGGAGAGCTCGTTGTAAATGAGGCTTTGGTTTTCTGCCCTTGCCTGGTTGCGGCATGTAAAAATAGAATTTTCGATGGTTTCGTGTCAATGTTAAGTACGTTTACTGTTATGTTATGTTACTGGGGCCTGTTTTACTTTAGCTGTTTGAGTAAATCTATATATAACGTAACTTCACGCCTTGTTTCCCCGAAGGGTTAGGCAGAGGTGTACCTATATTATACCCACATTTCGCCAGTTATATTTAAGTCCCGTGTAATAGGGAGCGATCCTAGGTATTTAATTCCTAAAAAAAAACATTTAAGTTTAGCATAAGCATTTAAGATTAGATTATTTTCAAGGTTTAAGAATTACAATTACAGCACTTCTAGCTACAGCTTTGATTTTATTTCTATTCCGCGATTGATTGGACAAATCCTTTGTCTCTTGGAAGACTGTATATGACGGGGAGGCCGGTTAGGTTCTTTAGTAAAATAAAGTAGGTTACAAATTCTCTCTTTTGCGACAATACAATGATACAGTCAGGTGACTGTACTATTGTATTGCAGTTTAAATATTGCCCGGGAGACACACCGACCATTGTTATACCTGCGCTGCTGGATAGAATATTTTATTTTATCGGAATACATAGCCGGTTTAAATTAACTTAACAAGCTCGCCGCAACGCGAGTGCTCCCCACCAAAGTTGGCCGGTGTTTGAGTTGAAAACTTCTCCGCGCCCACACTAGTTCCCACTTCTACCGCGTATTTCAATAAGCCCGCGGAAATTGTTCCATGTTTAAATTATGTTTTTTCTTTCGTTTTTGGTAGCTCTTTAGTTTTCTAGAAGACACTGAAGTATTAATTGTATTGGTCAAGTCAGGTTTCAGTGTTAAAAATACCAAGTCCCTGGCCCAGGGTGACTGACTAAATAAAGGCTTTTGCTGTTCAAAGCTTCGAAAAATATCTATGACAGTTAAGTCATGCAGATTGATTGATCGGCACCCTAATTGCGTAACACACAATCAATCGGAATCTGAATCATTTTGAAGCAAATTGTTAATCCACTGCTTCATAAGTTCGAAAAATTTGTCTGCTCAACACGAAAATAACGCAATGAATGTTGTTGAACTGTCAAAATGAAACCGATTCCGATTGATCGTGTGTTACGCAATTAGGGTGCTGCTCGTGAAATACTGATTTATCAATGACAAAAATTTTACCTACCACTTGCCAGGCAGCGTTTGAAACATGAAGATTCTATTACCAGCCTTAATAAATAACCAGGTCTTACTCATCTAAAAGCTTCACCGGATATTAAAATTTGTAAAAGTCTAACGGTAACATAAAATTTATGTTTTATATTGATGAGTTGCCCTGATTGCCTTTGAAAGCATAGACCGTAGTTTTTACTTTCTGGGATACTATTAACTAGAATTCATTGGAACATAAAAAAAAAAAAAACAAAATCTTATACACAAAGCTTTGCTGTAAGTGCTGTAACCGTGTATCGCCAAGCAAACTTTAAATGGGGCTTTCACTCAAAAACCTCGAAAACCACAAGGGGTGGTTAAACATCATTAGGTACCCTCCCCTGACAAAGCCGGGGGAGAATATACAGCTTTAAATAAAACAGGATTGATCCAGAAAAACAAACGAGCTTTTATAAATTACCAAAATATTACTTCCCGTTCGATGTCCAAAACGTTTAGCAAAAAAACGAGGTTGTTTTAAAATTTTACCCAACCGGTGTCAGATTTACCCCAACCTCTCTTTTATCGGCCCGGGGAAAAGGGCAAAGTTGATTACTGATTACGACACTGGTTGTCAAACAGTTTTATTGTTTTACGAAGTGACTTCGTTTCTTTTCCGGACCTCTTTAACATGTAAACTGTACTATAGATAAATAAAGTTTAACGGTTTTAGATGGAATAGAGTTTTGTTTTTAAAGTGTAGTAGTTTTCTTGATACCTTTAACTTATTGTATTGCCACTACCTCCGTATAAGAATCAGAAAAGCATTGGAGACAGGTCCCACACAAGTACTATTGTAACTTACTGGGGCTACATAACAAAACATAAAAATTGTGTCATACATAAATTGGGTTATGTATGACACAATTTTTATGTTTTGTTATGTGAGGTTGCAAAACGTTGGACTTGGGTCGAATTCCAAAAATGGCGCCCAATATGTTACGTTTTCGGAAATAAAAGAGATAGATTTAAACTACAGCATTGTATCGTTATTGCCGCTGTTTTGCTCGGAAAAGCGTTATGATATATGACGTTGCAAAACCTCGGATTCGTTCCGAATTATAAAATGGCGCCCAAGATATGAGTCATATGTTGGGCGCCATTTTATAATTACAAGGAAATTTAAATATTGAGATGAAAGCAGATATTATCGCGCTGCGTAAAAGTGGACTTAATATTATATCACAGATATTTGATGAAACCGGACTGAGTGTGAGTTGATGTGACGCGCTCCGAAATAAAATATAAATCCTAGATTTTTTTGCCAATTTTCAGTTGAATCTTGGGTTTCACTTGATTTTAATCCTTTTCCGTAATTAACATCTAAAGTAAGTTTCATTGCTTACGCGATTGTCCTCCGTCCTGCTCTTTTAGAATTCATCCTTTCCTGGCTATTCCCGATACTCACAGTTCTCATACATATTATTTACGCTCCTACGAATATGCTTTCATCTCTGCAATGTTGAGCACCGCTGTTTTACACGTACGCAGATAATTTGATGAAACGCCCGGCGGCACTCGCTACCTGTTTGAATTTACCCGGGGTCGGTGACCGATGCACTTAATGTTATTATCAGCAATGGGTTAACCCTCTTATGAAAATGATGCTGTAAATATTTTGATTGTACTCCATATTTTTGCGTTCATCTGATGGGGAACTTTCATCTGGTTTCGCATTGCAGTGTATTTAGTATTGGGAAGCCGAATGGTTAATTTGATTTTTGTATTAGCATGGCCACGTCCCTGGGGTCGAAGCCAAGATCTTTGGAATTGATCTTTGTCTGTAATTGCTTGCTTGGGGGGGTAAAGTAGGCGTAGGTAGTTTAGTAGGTACTGATAACAAAAATTGTTCAGTCTGGGGTTAAATTGGCACTTCTCAACTAAAGGTCGTTTAGACCTATTTGTTACGTGTCTATACCCTTCCCTTCTCGGACTACTTTTACAGATAAAATGGCTAGGTAAATTGTATCATTGAATATTATTAGATAACAGGCCGGGTAACTTTCTGTAGCCGCCCTCGCATTTGTGAAGTTTTCCACCCACGTACAGATATGATAGATGTTTTGGCAATGTTTGGAGAGGTTTCGGTAACAAACGGTATTAGCATTGAGCTGCCTAAAATTGTATATTTTATGCCGAAGACCCGAATAAACAATACAAAAAAGAATGACATCTGCTAATGCGGTTTGAATCTCTTTCGTTTAACAGCGACTTCTAAAATATTTCGTTCAATATTTACTTAGTATTTTCTTGCTTATACTATAAATCCACCCTTTTTCTTGTTGGTGCTTTAGGAATGAAAAATAGGATACATCATCTCTCTATGCTCCTCCGCGAAACGGTACGGCGGTGTAGATTGTGTTGAAATACTCTCAACGTACGTTGAGCCGATTTTGATGATATGATAGAAAAAGTGTTAGAACAGCCGATGTATTCTGTAAAAATCTCACGATGAAAACGAAACTGAAGTCAGCATGATGTGAGCTGTCATTCCTCCTGATGCTAGGGATTGACACTTGTGACAGCTCACTTCACCTAAGAGATTTCCACAGAATAGACTAGCAGGCACATGTTAGTTATCACATATTTACGATCGAAGTCCTGATACATTTCCCAGACACTTGACAATATTGTGTCTATGAAAACAGCGGAGTTGGCGTGGCATATCCACTAACTTTACCTGTTCCTTGCATATTTGAACGTATAACTTAGATACGCCGCCAACTTTATGTACTATTCATACTGCTTCTAATAACATGGGGTCGCAATGTGTGCTGACATTGTTTCTTCTGTATATTGTTATGGATATACTTCTGGGGTTCTGCTGGTGTGTTATTATAAAGATTTTGGAGATATGGGTGACTTGCTTTATCTATCTATATCTTCACTAATAATAAAGCTGAAAAGTTTGTTTGAACGCGCAAATCTCTGGAAATACCTGTAGGTTTTGAAAAAATATTTTTGCTTTTGATAGCCTAATTTTTGAGGATTTATGATTACGATTTTTTGACGATTTGTTTAGACCTTCGATCAATAATAGTACTAGATTAAGGATCAGGAACAAAAATCAGTCGCTCAAGTGGCCACGTTTGCACACACGTAAACATCTACATTTCATAGAAAAAAGTTTAATAATATTAACTACTTCAGTTTATTATAAACCTTAATGCTTAAACATAAAGTTTAATTACCATTGCAAAATATATTTAAAATATCGCTTGAATATAAACTCATTCTATTTTTAAATTTTCAGTCATTTATTCTAAAATGAAACTTCAAGTCTAAGTAATAAGGTTAAAAACATACTAATTTGAAATAAGACCACAAAAGTATTTGTGGTCTTATTTTTTGGGCCGTTTTTGAAGAAAGAAAGAGAGAGCTAAGCGAAAACTAAGTAGAAACCCGGGGAGGCGATGCGATGGGTGTGTTTGGGGTACAAGAAATTTCACGCGGACTAAGTCGCGGGTAGAAGCTAGTACATAATAGAAATACGTATTTCCTATTGTATTCATAGGATCCGTCAGTAGGCATTACAACGATGCTTCGTAAAACAGTTTTCTTTGAACGTAGATAGCTACATACATGGCTATTGTTACTAAAAAAAACTGGAAAATGTACTGAAAAAGGTTGAGAGAGGTTTTCCTCCTATATATTTGGAGCTGTTGTCATAAGCAATTCAATCCAACCAGAAAATATTTATCAAAAGCTCAGTTCCAAATTGACTTCTACAAAATATTACTTCATTTGCTTATATTCCTGGTATCAAGTTTTATGTTAAACCGTAGGGTGGCAACCCCAAAATTAATTAGCGTAGTAATATGAAGTTGATCGTAAATAAAGATCCACCCTCGTTACTCGTTTACTTTTCTTGGCGGACGAAGGTTGGTGTCATTACCTTACAAGGTCGATGACCTTAACCCTCTGGAAGATTATGCCTCCCAAGATAAATTCAATCAAGTTTCGATAAAAAGTGTTTCGAAAATCTTTTTAGCTATTCGTTTTTTCGTTTGCTTAGATAATGTGACTTGTCGTGGTAGATAGAATCCGTTTTTTCTACGTTCTAATCCACTTTGCTGACACAGCGGTAAAGCTTTGACGTTGAAGTAGAGTGCGAAAACAGAACACTAATTTGTTTTATTTCCAAATCTGAATAAGTGTTATTCCTACTCAAATTCCTTTTCCCATATAAAACCATTTATAGTACAAATCTAAAGGGAAGCTCGGATAAGCTAAGCAGTTATTTTTAATGGTAAACATTTCCAAGGAAAGGCGGCAGTTGCCCCCGTTAGTCAGACTCGATTTCTGAAGCAAAGTAAGCTCGGCTTTATGTCCCGTTTGGTGTAACTTTTATTGAACAATACTAAGAAAAACTGGACTTTATACCTGTCAAACGGGGCACTTCATCACCAGCCAGCCTCTTTTTGATCCCTTTTGCTGAATAAAGGTAAGGATCCTGCTATTATCATACGAAGGAAAATTTCAAAAAAAGGTTTGGCAATATATTGACGTGGTAAATTAATAACCTTTCCAGTTGGAAAGGTACCGCTGACCTTTAAGCTAGACGCTTGTCAGGAGCCAATCTAACCTAATAATAGGTTTCGCTTAGATTGGTACCACATCATGGAACTCAATTACCAACGCCCAATATTAACACGCGTAAAGAATAGTTTCCCTCTGCTAAGTCAAGGCGATTAATATTCTATTAGTCAGCTTAATAAGTCGGTTGATCGTTTTCCGGTGCGGCGTGGTCTAAATACATCGCTAAGGCGTTCTATTTAATCGCTTTCTGCCTTCCTGTACTCTTGACTTCGATCTAAGCGTTGAACTCGTCCTTTAAAACGGTCTTATTCGTTTCGCGGATCTAAATACGCACCTGCGTTCGTGTGCCTTGGTTTTTAATTGGTTTTGTTGCTCTTAAAGAAATAAATAAAAGAAAGAAAGATAGAAAAGAAAGACAAATATTTTATTTGGACATGCATAGGAAATATAAATAGTAACGAGCATTTAAAACGAACAAAAATCACAACTACTAAATAATAATAAATGCTTTGAGTTGAGTACAAAAAATGATACACTGGAAAAAAAGACCTGTCCGAGGCCAAAAGGCTTCAAAAATACCTACGGCTAAAATGTCTATGTACATAATTTCATGCATAGCAAAAATATGCAGGACGCGTGGCAGCATCACCTGCTTATTAGTTCTACACTGAGATTGGTAAAGTGTAATTGATAATTATAGTCATAGCTGAGACCGATTAAACGGTGTCATCAGATGCTCTGTCTGCAGGATCCAGCTACAATCAATCAACCTTTTGACAGCAACTATTAAACTGTCAATTGTTTAATAGTTGCCGTCGAAACTTAAATCTTTTTAGAATCACAGTTTTGCTGGTATTGTGACACTATCAGAACTTTCTTTTTATTGTAATATACGCGGTATCCTTTTGTCGTTTTGAAAACTTATTTAACATCTATAGCAATTGGTATTCTTGCGTCCATTATTTTCTTTGCTTTTCACAAACGTTGATTACTCGACCCATTAGAAAACGAAGAAACCTATCATCAGCATAATATGACGATGATATATAAGCTTGTATTCTTAATGAAAGCCCTTTTGCCTTGTCTTTGAATATTTAACCATACAAACAAGTTTAAATTAGTGGTATATTCCCATCAATACGATGCCACATCAAGGGTCGATACCCCTAGAAGCGTGAACGTATGTGGCGTGTGGCTTCACTCCGCGTATGCAAAAATGCCATTTCAATCGGCAGCTCTGATGTATAAGTTATGTGCTATGTGCCACTTAGGAACGTTTTATATGAGGTTGTCAGAACTGGGTTACTAAGTGCCAAAGGTATACCCTACCTTTCTAGTCACGAATTTTTTATTTATTGGAACGAAGTTCCTGACTGAAAAATTAAGACCAAAAGTTGTAACGACACTTTTTGCTATAGGTGTAAGCAGTGCGGCGTGCGCGAGTTTCTCTGTCTGTCTCTTTCTCTCTCTCTTATAGAAAGCAAGACAATTATTTTCGTTTCGTCTTTCTAAAAAAATAAAAAAAATTATTACAATTCCTTCACTAATTAATCGAAAGGAACTTCGTTCCTTCCGGGTGTCCCTTGACACCTCTCAAGTTTTTTTTTGTTTAACCATTTGGACAGCTCAAAAAAAAGCTGCTGCTGCTGCTGCTTCAAAAACGAGCTGTTCGAGCAATTTACCAGCTAGGTGCCAGAGTTTCTCTAAGAGATTTTTTTAAAGATACCTATTGGTATTCTCACGGTTGCATCACAATTCATCTTTGCCAACATCTTATATATTAGGCAAAATTTACACTTGTACACTAAAAACAGTGATATTCATAGTGTTTATAACTAGAAATAAGGACAAACTACGTGCCCCCTTTCACCGGCTTCATAAGGTTCATAACTCATTTGTTGGGCTTGGTATAACCTTTTATAACAAGACCACAACAAACCCTCTTTGCTAGACTTGCCTTTTAATGCGTTTAAAGCTCAAGTAAAATTCAACCTTTGTTCAAAGGCATACTATTCCATCACCGACTACTTACACGATAAGAATAGTTGCGTCGCCCTTATTTAATGCAAGACAATGTTTATAATAATAATTTATTTATTTTCAGAAAATTCAATTCCATTATGTGCAATATATTACATTAAAATGATATAAAAATGACACATAAACAATAAAATAATAATCAAAACATTACAATCAAATTAAATTAAAATACAGGATTAAAGAAGAATTACATTACATTTGAATAGAAAATTATACATTATTATTGAAAAGAAAAATTGAATTTATAATTGATGAAACATAATTAAAATAATATCTTAACATTAGTCAGTACTTGAAACATACAACAGTGGTTCACGTACTGACAGTCAAAACGTTCAGCAAAAGCGCTCAGGATATTGTTGCCGCTGGCCCGCACCCTACGCAGCAGGGATGTGCACCGCTTGCGCATGATTGTGTGCAAACAATCCACACGCGCCTCGGCAAACATCCCCGACGCGCTACAGAAGCGAGGCAGCCCCAAGAGCACCCTAAACGCGTTGTTGTATTGGACGCGTAGAGCATCGTACTGCTTCTGCGTGTAACCGATCCACAGACTGCCAGTATAAAAGGACGTACAAAATGCCCTAAATAGACGATAGATGTTCTTTCTCCAGAATTAGCTTACTGAGAGGTTATTGTTATTAACTTATTTATTTATTTCACTTCGATGGTCTTAGTTTATCATTTGTGACTTCAAGTGACAGCTATGTGAACCCAATGCATAAAAATGTAAGCTGTCACGCCCTTTATGCCTGGAGGCTTTTATTTGGGTAGTAAGTTTTTATTTACATTTTAATTTTAATTAATTATTTTTATCTTGAGTACGTATAGTTTTTATTATTTTTGCTGGTATATTGGCGTGGCTAGCTGACATATTGCAAAAATTTAATTTTATGTTCTGGTATTACAAGACCTTAATTATGAACATAGGTTCCTAGTATTGTATACAATCAACTATATTCTAACTGAACAGACAGCTGTGCTGCTGGGGAGTTGGTTGTGCCACTTCTTCCCAGCACTAGGAAGTGGTGAAGGGCGGGCGTTTTTGGGGGACTGTCTTTTGTAATTTTGACGATCGAAAAGTGCTGATTCTCAGCCTAATTTGAATAAATGACTTTTGATTTTGATTTATTTATGTACACACGTTATATAAACAGACAAGAAAAAAAACAAACAGAAAAAATAGGTACAGAGGTGATGGTTATTTCATAAGAAATCTAAACACAATTTTAATTGGTTTGTAGCCCTGACAGACCTAAACGCGGGTTGAACCTGATTATGTGTTTTAGGACCTGCCTAACTTAATTTTAATCGTGTCAATATTAAACGCACACCGCACTGTGTATGTTTCGTTATTAATTTAATTCGTCATAGTGTCACTTTGACTTTGATATTTGTATGTTTTTCATTTTGTCTTTTTTGTCGGCACCTTGTTTTATATTATTAATGTGGGTAGTTCTCAGGGGGGGTAAACTTACCTTCACGTTCACAGCTATTTTTTTAGGTGCGCCATCTATTAATCTTGTTCCTTAAACTTAAGGCAAATAATTCACATAAGACGTACTAGATGTCTCTACAGAACGACTTAGACTTTATAATTGTTGAAAATTACTATTTTAATTTCTAATATATTTTCATTATTTTATTTTAATTTTAAAGTCTTAAATTATGGGCATTTTTTTGGTTTATTTTATCGACTGCTATAGAAAAAATCACAAATATCAAAATTGTCGAAACCGTTGGTAATGTTTTCTGAAACAATATGGCCGATACGTTGTGCAACTTGCGTGTGCGCTGAGTTGTTTTCGTATTGTTTATACTGTTTTCTTTGCTGCTTTTAGAGTTGAAGCTCTGCTCCTCCGTAAAGCTTGAAAAGACCATCATCAGATTTGTCAATACATAACTGGGAAATATTTGCAAAAGCAACTATATGAAAATGAAGGATAAAATATAGTATAGGTATGTATAGTATGGTTAGTTAGGAACACGATTTCCAGATGGCGCTACTCACGACAGGTTGGCATAAAAATTCAGTGAGATGGCACTCTATACCCGTATTATAAAGTGCTCTGTGGTAGTTCTCTAATAATGTACTTTTGTGTGTTGCGCTGTCTTTTTTGTGTGCGCCAAATAAATGATTTATCTATCTATCTATCTATCTAAATAGAAATTTGCTGTGTTAATTGGATAACTGCTTTCCTTTGCTATCTGTCCACTTCATCATAGTTGTGTATGTATTTATTTTATTTTAGAAGTATTTATGTATGTTTATTTGTATGTATATATTCTCGTAATATTTGTTTAGTTTTTAAGTGAATAGTTTATTTTTGATTCTATGTTTTATTGTTTGTCTCCTTTGCTCTATCACACGCTGTCTACATCTCTGTATTTATTATCCTATCTCAGGTATGCTGGAAGAGATTTCTTACGAAATAAGCATCACCTCTGTACCTATTTTTTCTGTTCTGATTTTCAATGTCTGTTTATATATGTGTGTACATAAATGGTTAAATAAATAAATAAATAATAAATCATTTAACGAAACTCGGTAAAGTTATCAAAGTAAGGTAATTTAGGCTTCATATTAGAGTACACCAAAGTTAAAATATAACATTGGTGTAAAGGGGCTGATTTGATCAAAATCAGATATCTTTTACTGTGGAATAAAATTGACGTCTGACAGTTCTAGTATGGACCAACTGTCAAAAATTCAAAATTTATTCTCAGGATAAAACTTATCTGGGTATAAAAGTTTGGTGAAATAGAAATGTCAAATAGAATCTCGAGAATGTTATCAGAAGCTCTAATGTATAAATATCCAAATCAGAAATACATCAAGTCGAACAAAAAGCAAGTCTAATACTCCTGCAAGGTCACAACGTACTCCATTGGTATTTTCAGTTATATGGTATCAATTTCTCAGAATTTCTTCGGAAATTGTCTACGATGTAGACCTTAATCCATCATTCGATACGCAATTTCACGGGAGGACCTGTTTACACGTTTATTACAATTTTCTAGAATCCCTAGATATTTCGATCCGATTGGGTAAGAGGAATATTTCTCATTCCAGTCCTTTGTACCCGGTAATGAATTTGAAATATCCGCAGTCAACATTATATTTTCCGGGTTATTAGATTTTCTAAATGGTTATTTCGGATTATTGGGTTATGAATCGTAGAATAGTTTTAAATAGGGTAAAAAGAAAGGGCTTATTTATTGTTATTATTATAAGCCTGTGTTGTCCTACAGTAGGGTAAAGGCATCTCTTCCCTCTTTCCACTTTTCCCGTTCTACTGCGTTTGTGAACCAATCCACGAAGAAGGAGTCCAGCTCATCCCGCCATCTATATTATGTTAAACTTGAAATTCCTAATATTTTTTCAAAAGCCTTTGAAGGTCTCTTAAAGCGTAATATGCCATTACTGGTATCGGTAAAACATACGAACTTGTTTTGTAAAAACATTGCAAGAGAAAGTTTCTGTTCCAATGATACAAAAATTAAAAATAAGTTTAAGAAAAGCCTACAAAGTACTCTGTTAAAAACAATCTTCTGGATAGACTGCTACCGGTGAAACGTTTCCCCGAGACTATTGCTATAATCAGCGCACCTGACACTTATGATCGCTGAACATTGTTATTAGTACACAGATGGCCTTTCTGCCTATCCTACTACCGTAATCCTATGATATAGTCAACTAGACTAAGCTTACTAACAAATTAATGAAATGAGGGTAGTTGTAGTATAATAACAACATAACGACACTATAATACATTGAGCAGAGTAACTGTCAAACTTACTTCATTAGTAACTATGTAGCAAGTACTCGCAGAACGTCTAGAGAAGAAAATTGAACTATTTGTGGGGAAATTACCAGTGGGTCCTAAGTTTTTGGATCATCACAGTTTTTGGGATATTGGCCTCGACTTAGTAGCTAATTGAATTGATTGTCTGTTATCGTATCTATGTAGTCATTTAATGTAGTAATATTAAAGTATTGTGTTGTAGCACAATACTATAATACTACTATGTACATTAAACTTCTTCACGTCACAATCTTGTCTACGTTTTTTGTGTGCATTCAATTGCTATGTGTCATTTCGGTTCAGGTTAACCTTGTCTTGCCTAAACGGTGATAAGTGAAAGGTGTAAGTCACTTTATATATACAATGACCTCCAAAAGTTAGTAGACATTCTTCCTCTTCAGCTGTGATGCCACATACTAAAAGTAAAAAAATAATAATCAGGTACTCCTAAGGGATTACTTGATTATTATTCATGATAAGTCAAAGGTCAACTACCTTTGACTTAGAAATAGTCAATAATAACGTAAGAGCAATTCAAACATTTGGGTCACAAGTATTTTAAATCATAATGTTGTGTGTCACAGCGTAATTTAAAACGTTCAAAATCTAGTCGCAGTCTCATCTCGGCGACAAACGAATGTCAAAAACTTGTCAAAATGTAGGGAAATTAGAGGGATTTTTGACAGATTGAGACTGAGATCAGACTGTGAACGTTCTTAAAATTACGAGAATTACCCCCCAGAAGTGGAAAAATGTCAACTAACTTTCGGAGACCACTGTAAATATAAAACTCCCAATCTCGCAACTACATAATTTTAAATAAAGTGGCACGATAATTCAAGATTATTGTTACAAAGGAAAAAAGTAGAAAATCAACAGGCTGTTACAACGGAGATTATAATTATTAAGGTCTTTCTGAACTTCTCAAGTTAATAAACAACTTTTTCCAATTTAGTCTGCTTGGCTGTCGTTTACCAGTACAAAATTTCTAATTTCTTATTCCCTTTTCATTTCAACCTTCTTGTACATAAAAAGATTGACTGCTAGTTGCTTCAAGGTAGATTCAATTAGACCGGGTGGAAACTTTAGCTTGGCTATTTATATAAAAATAAAATACTCAAGAGCCAGCCTGGCTCTTTGAACCTTTCTAATGTAAAAGAATTGTACAAGATTCAGAGTTTAAAACACAAAAAAAATTGTATGCTCTGCACAATAAGTACCATTTTCGTGTGAATGTAAGAGCATAGTTATGGCTAGATAGTTGCTGCAGTGGACTGGAAGTTTCTCTGGTCGCCCGGCCGTAAACCGTTAAACTTCAGGGCTTTGAAGTCGGTGCGACAGTTGAAAATTGAACCATTTTTAAGTTGCCGGAAGATTGCTCGGAAGTTGCTCTTGCTCGAGATTAAATTGCAATTCCGTGTATTTACCTATTCACTTTATTAAGTTTTAGAAGGTTCTTCTCTTCTAACAGTTAAAATAAAGTCAGAAAATATCAAGCAGTAAGTAATCTTAATATAAAAAGGGCACCCCGGACGTTGTTATAAGTAAAATACAACCAAAACACTTGTTCAATAAAATGTCTAAATAAATGAAGTTACGAGCTGTCCAGTGGAACAATGAGAGAATTTACAACGCTTTGTCAGTTCTTTATTGAGATTACCGTCATGTTTATCTGTCTGCTTCTTTCTGAGAATCTCTGTGTCAACGAGGGGCTCAAGGCTGTTTTATGCCTCTTCATTTTCTTTCTATTCTAAGACTGTATTACAAAGGACGTATTATTACTGTGATAATTTTATTTACTTCTTTACCAGAACCACCCACCTTTGTAGTCTCTACCAGTTTCTCTAATAAGAATCTAAATTTACGAAACGAAATAATTACGTTTACTTTCTATAAAAATCTTTTAATTTATTCTTACCTAATCTGATAAAAGCTCGGATAGCAATCTGAAAAAGTCGGCGAACATCTAAAACGAGCAGATTTATTTATTGAAATAAAAGTGGGTATTCGGAGACAGGTGGCGCTCCAGGCACTTTCAACAAAAACGCTAATGGCGGCTGTTACCTCAGTATTTTATTGGATTTCCGTCGCCGAGAGCAAATATCGAAAGGTTAAGGGCGGCGTCCTCCTAAAAGATTGTTGCTCTAACTTTATTTACGACACTTGCAAAATTGAAACATAACGTGAAGAGTATAATCCCTTCCGTCCTCCGTAATGCGGATTTTATGGCACAGATGATCATCTTGTTTGGAGGCTGGTTGTAAATGCGTGTCGGGAGAGTATGGCGTGTGTTGTGCATTACATATTTAGGCGTTGTATGAATGTGTAGGGCCGCAAACTTGCTGTGAAGTGTATTGATTAATGCGGCAAACTTTCTGACTCGTGGACATGCGAGAGGAACTCGTGACGTAATTAGTGAAAAATGTTAGAATTAAAGAAGTACTGAAACATATAGATGTATCGTAGGGTCTGTTTTTCTTTGTCAGAACAGGTTTATTGATGATAGTAAGTGGATACGACTAATTGGTATTACCTACATACTACGATCAATTACTGCTAGTCACTGAAACTTATAAAAAAATAACCTTTATAACGATGTAAAAATCCTAGCCGAAGACCCATCCAACACAGTGCCGGGTCAGTTCGATGCCGCACTCAGTCCCCGTCGCGCCATTGCGACCAATCATCTATCTTGCGCCCGTCCCGATGCAACTGCAATGTATCTGTTGTCTCACCGACGACTTCATCGCTTCCAACTCGTCATTTATCACTGAATAACTCCGATTTTGAAAACTTAAAGACCAGTTTCAACTGTAACAATCCTTACGTTTCTACACCGTTGGAGTCGAAATATAGCGATAGAACGTACTTAGACTACAAAGGAGTTGCAACTGAAGTAAATGCAACCTATTTGAATATTGAAAGCAGTCTGTTTGGTTGAATTCGGGAGAACAGTTCCCGATTTCCCCAAGGCATACTCCGTCCGTTACAATAATATCTTTCCCATAATTCCGTGTTTCACTTCCCAAGTTTGATGTGAGCTCTGATGAGTCAGCCAATTAGGATAATCGGTTCAGTATACATTCGTAGATCATTGCTAAAGGCTTGGTCGGCAATTCGGCATTAGATTGGCAATTCTGGGTAATGTCCTAAAAGTTTTGCGTAACTAGGCTCGGCCTTGTAGCGGTAAATACTTTAGGGACCCACAAAATCCATCTACACTAACTTTGAAAGCATTATTTTAGGTGTATGTCTCTAAATAACCACTTCTAGTTATGAACAGTCTCTAAGGTCATTTATATTAATCTATAAAATGTCGGCAACATTTGTGTCCAACTCCAAAGACGTTTATTATCAAACTTTGAAACGTAAGAAAATTGTCACAGACAGGTGGCACGTAGTCCTATCTCTTCCGTTGAGTACATAGCTATTTATAAGTTTGCAAAATCTCAGAGCACCGTTCAACGGAGTCAACCGAACGTACGTCCCTATTTGAATGTCCCTAACAGAGGGTAGGAATAATAAAATAAGTCTAGCGGTTTTTTCGCGCTTTCTCTCCGCCCCACCGAGGGATGCGATGTTTTATCGCAGGAAGATGCTGAAAATCCAATTTATCTCGGGGCCTATTCACGAACAGGCCAGCATCAAATCGATGACGCTGAAGGACCTAATATGTCGGTCATCAATATTTTTCGCTCAGTTTTACGACAATAGTCCTTTTCTTGATAACATTGATTTCTTTTTATAGCTCGAATATTCCCCTAAATTTCTCTTATGTATTAGAAAAATGAAATTCGTTGCTTATCAAAAGTCATTTATTCAAATTAGGCTGAGAGTCAGCACTTTTCGAACGTCAAAATTACAAAAGACAGTCCCCCAAAAACGCCCGCCCTTCACCACTTCCTAGTGCTATCGCTGGGAAGAAGAAGTGGCGGAACAAACTTCCCAGCAGCACAGCTGTCTGTTCAGTTAGAATATAGTTGCATGTATACAATACTAGGAACATATGTTCAGTAATTAACATTACAAGAAACTTAAATTATTTGCCATAAAATATGTCAGCTAGCCACGCCAATATACCAACAAATATAATAAAAACTATACGTACTTAAGCTGAAAAATAATTAATTAAAATGGAAATAACTACTTACTACCTAAATAAAAGCCTCCAGGCATAAAGGGCGTGACAGCTTACATATTTACGCATAGCTGGGTTCTGGTCACATAGCTGTCACTTGAGTCACAGATGAAAAACTAGGACCATTGAAGTAAAATAAATAAATAAGTTAATACTAATAACAATAACCTGTCAGTAAGCTGATTCTGGAGAAAGAACATGAACATTGTCTTGAGTTAATTAGGGCGACCAACTATTCTTATCGTGTAAGTAGTCGTTGATGGAATAGTAAGCCTTTGAGCAAAGGTTAGATTTTACTTGAGCTTTAAACGCATTGAAAGGCAAGTCTAGCAAAGAAGAGGGTATCTTGTTATAAAAGGTTATACCAAGCCCAACAAATGAGTTATGAACCTTATGAAGCCGGTGAAAGGGGGCACGTAGTTTGTCCTTATTTCTAGTGTTAACACTGTGAATATCACTGTTTTTAGTGTACAAGTGCAAATTTTGCCTAATATATAAAATGTTGGCGAAGATGAATTGTGATGCAACCGTGAGAATACCAATATCTTTAAAAAAATCTCTTAGAGAAACTCTGGCACCTAGCTGGTAAATTGCTCGAACAGCTCGTTTTTGAAGGACAAATATATTTTGTATATCAGCGGCTTTGCCCCACAGCAGAATACCGTAGGACATAACACTGTGAAAATAACTAAAATAGACTAAACGAGCTGTATCAACGTCAGTGTATTGTCTTACTTTCCTGACGGCGTAGGCAGCCGAACTGAGCCTTCCTGCTAGACTTGATATATGAGGTCCCCACTGAAGTTTGACATCTACTGTTAGTCCTAGAAAAATTGCCGAGCCTACTGTTTCAAGCACCTCTTTATTTAAGACGATGTTGGGTCCTAGATTTCTGACATTCGGTAAGGCAAACTTTACACATTTCGTTTTCTTGGCATTGAGAACTAGGTTATTTGACGTAAACCAATCTGTAACTATTGAGAGTGCACTGTTTACGTCGTCAAAATCTTGTCTATTCCTGTCTACTTTAAAAATAAGAGAGGTATCATCTGCAAACAGTACAACGTCACAGATGCCCTTCAAATGGAATGGTAAATCATTGATATATACTAAGAACAAAAATGGACCCAGTATTGAGCCTTGCGGAACACCTAACTGAACTGGTAGCCCGGAAGATTTCGCGCCATTAACATCTACACATTGGACCCTATTATGTAAATAAGAAATTATTACGTTGAGAGCCACGTTTCGGACACCGTAATGACGTAACTTACGCAAAAGCGTGTCATGGTGCACGCAATCAAAGGCTTTGGAGAGATCACAGAAAACTCCAATAGCATTCTGTGATTTCTCCCATGCGTCAAATATGTGTCTCAGCAGAGCAACACCCGCGTCTGTAGTTGAACGACCCTTTGTAAAGCCATATTGCTCATTATGGAGGAGGCTGTTTAAATTAAAATGTCTTAGCAACTGCTTGAGTATTAACTTTTCAAATATTTTGCTAAACGCAGGTAAAATAGAAATAGGCCTGAAATTGCCAACGTCATTCTTATTACCTGATTTAAATAATGGTATGACTTTGCTACTCTTCATGAGGTCAGGAAAAGTTCCTAAATCAATACATTTATTAAAAGTAACAGCTAGATAGGGGGCTACGATGTCTATTATATTACTTAAAAGTTTAATGGAGATGCCCCAATAATCACCGGTGTTTTTAGACTTAAGTGTATTAAAAATATTAACTACATCACGCGGGGTTACATGTTCGAAACTAAATAAAGGACTACATTTAGGTACACTACTATGCAAAAGGTCTTCAGCTTTAGACGGGGACGAATTTAAGGAGCGAGTCGTAGTTATCGGTATGTTGGCAAAAAACTCATTAAATGCCTCAGCTACATCAGCTGCATTATTAACTAATTTGTTGTCGACCATAATCTCAAGTTGTTTTTCTTGTTTAACAGATTTACCCGTTTCATTGTTAATAATTTTCCAAGTGGTTTTTACTTTATTATTAGAATTTTTAATTGTATCGCCTAAAAATTTTGATTTAGCAAAAGCACTAATCTTTTTGAATAATTTTGAATAATTTTTGACATACTCTAGGAAAGGAGTATCAAACCTGTATTTTTTCAAACCATATAACTCGTATAGTCTCGCTCTACTTTTATAAATTCCCGGAGTAGCCCATTGATTAAAGCCAACAGAGGAACCATTAACGTTAATAGTTTTGGTCTTAAAAGTGGATTGGTACTCTTTTTGCACAACATCAAAAAGGGCACCATAAATTTCATTGGGATTCTCGTATTCTACTATAGATGGTGTAATTCTATGAGCTATATTATTTTTAAACATTTTGCAACGACTGGCTGTATAAGGCCTGCATTCAAGTTTATGCGGTTTTTTATGTACTGGCATGGGGAAGCTAGCTAATAAACCACAGTGGTCGGACGTTAAATCAGTTAACACTAATTTATGTTTGGCATCACAATCACTAAATACATTATCAAGACAAGTTGACGAAGATGCTGTGATCCTAGTAGGTTCAAAAAACAAGTTAATTAAATTATAAGACCTAAAAAGATTGAGAAGTCTAATACTTAATGGAGTAACATCTAAAATATTAATATTGAAGTCTCCACATAATATAATGCTTTTGTTACTTGATTTCAACCTATTGAGAGAATCTTCCATTACCGATTCGAAACTAACAAAATCCCCAGAGGGGGGTCGATAAACGCAAATTATAACATATCGCTCAAGTTCAACACAAGACAACTCTATAGTGCGCTCGATTGAAAGATTAACTAAATCTAAACGTTGTTTACATTTTAACTTGTTTGAAACAAGAACTAAAGAGCCACCGCGAATAGCACTTTTTCTTACAAATGCACTCTGTACGGTAAAGTTTTCATCATTAATAAACACTACTTCATGTTCCTTCAACCAGTGTTCAGTCAAACATAACACCTGAACATAATAGAACTCCATAAATAAACTTAATTCTAGCTCTTTGCCGGACAGACCCTGCATATTTTGATGTACAACATTCAACATATGCGGCTGACCCGTTGTCTCACCTAATAGTTTAAACTACAAGGCGTATCAAAAGTAGTGTTAGTATCAGTACTAACAGTAATCAATGGTACACTACAAGTACCAGTGTCACTGAGTATATTGTATGCTAAAAGATTAGCAATTTGTCTCCTACAACTAGGTGGCAAATACATAGTATAATTTGTCAGTTTGTAATCAGTAATGAATTGATTACAATCAAAATATAAAATAGCATCACTGTGACGACAAGTCCTATTATAAATGAACATATTTAAATTATAAATATGCTTATTTTGCTCATCAGTTAAATGATAGGAATAAGGCAAGGCACAAAAAATAAATTTACAGTTATTAGTCTCATTAAGATGCAACATCAAATGGACACATTCAATTAAGTCCTTTTTCCTTACATTTAAACTATCCCCATATAATAATATAACAGTTGAACTGGGGTTTATTTTTGTCAATTTGATATTACTAATTAATTGGCTAATACTGGCACCGGGTAAACAATTATTAATTACATATTGTTGCGAACACTGATTTAGTAAGCTACCTTATCATAATATTGTTATCCAAAAATGGTAACATCATAATGAGGCTTCTCATGAATTCTGAGAACAAATTGGTATGAAATTTCACAGGTTTATATTATTAAAGAGGGTTTAAAATCTGATAAAGAACAATATTCGTTAACCGAAATAATTTGATTCAAAGCGAGTGTCTAATTTGTACATTCCTTGCGGTTTATATTGTTAGAGTAACATTAAAGTCTTCTCTTTGCAGATTCAATGCAATACCTGGCCCATGAAAACCTTAGCAGAAGATTGTTTTAATTAAATATAATGTTCTTGATGCTTTGTTTTCTTTGTAGTTAGAATCAGAAAGATAGTTACTGAACTATGTACCGGTATAGTAGTTGGGGTTAAAATTAATAATAAACTTAAGCACGAGTTAAAAATGAGTTTTATGTTTGAATGTTCTGAACTCTTCAGGCGAAGCTGGGTTATTGTTCAGTACCTAAAGTAGCACGGGGAAGAGGAAACGATATTAACATGTGAAGGTTTGGGGGACTGTCTTTTGTAAATTTTAAATTCGAAAAGTGCTGATTCTCAGCCTAATTTGAATAAATGACATGTCTTTAAAAACCAAAAAAAAAGCATGGATTCACAAATAACAGCTTTGTACAATATCAGGAACTTTATTATTCTTCACTTTATATAAATATGTAAATACGTACGCTTTGGGTCTTAATTTCAGCAAAGTGCTAATTATACAAAAGACCGAAAGAGACCCAATTTTCGTCGTCTCTTAAAATTAACGCGAGCACAAAGAGCTCATATACTCTGTTTTTCTTTAATTCCGGAATTAGTATGCTAATTCAATTTATCCATTAAGATGTCATTGGTATACGATGTAGCAACATCTTTACGGGCTTGATGGTTCAGAGTAATTATCGTTAGTCCGTTTTAGCCAGTTTTCCTACTGTTACACGGACCGTCTCTCCAAAGCTGCATTTAGATGTAACATGGTGAATATATACTAATACATGTACCGGGGTTGCAGTATCCCATAAAGCTCTATGAAAAATACAAAGACCATTTTTGTCAGAGCATAAATCTTGTCGAATTTCAAGATATATCACCAAGTTATACGTATCGGTACGTTGGAGGGATAATGTCTTCTGATAACCTCACTCAGGAAGGGATAACTGTCCAATGGTCCATAAATAACGCGTAGACTTGGGGAGCAGCCGCCATTTATACGCTGAATGTAAGGCGTTCGTTTTGTAAAGACGTATTGGGATATTTTCCGTTAGGCTTACCTGGCGACTGTTGCCCGACAGATATTGTATCATGAAGACTAAAGCGGCTGTTTCCAAGCTTTGATTCTTTAAGATGAAGGACCAACTGCAAGAAAACTATAAATCTATTAATGCTTAAGACTTGGAAAGTCAATGTTAACTTCTTAAGTTAGTAAAAGCGATTTCTTACAAAACATTCTCATAAATTCGTTGCCAGAGTGCAACTACAGTGAATAATATTACCGTATTGTTCTCAAGAACATTGTAGCTGACAGCAACACGGGCGCATCGCATTCATATTAAATGCTACTATTGTTGACAGGACCAGAAGAACTATAGACCTATAGAGGTATATTAAAAACAGGTTGAGCATATAAAACAAAGCTCTTATTTTCTATCATGACACAAATAAGATCGTAATTCAGATTATTCAAATATTTCGCAAATGATTCCCGATCGATATTCTATTACACACATATCGATTCCAAAGTGATTATCGTTCTATATCATGCATTGTCCTGAAGAACCAATATTGTCTTGATAACTCAGTTATCACCTTATCAAAGCATACTTAAAGGCGGTTCAGTCATGAAAAGAAGTTTAATCTAGGTAAATCATATGAGAGTGTAAATACACTTCTCTTAATGAATCCATTTCAATGTATACACAACAATGTAAGGTGGGTACGTGTTTACGTTGTTTATGTACTTGCTGGGACATTAATAGACTTACTTGACAGGTTTCTCTTATTGCATTGGCTTGAAGATAACGCTTACAGCGATGCTCGTTTCAAATCTACTAACTATAAAGATATAGAGCCTATTTTTGTTAGACTATCTTCTCAGGCGCAAATTTTTAGCTAAACAAACTAGTAGTAGCTTTTACTTATGTTGAACTAAGAAACTAAATGGCAATCCATTTCTTTTAATTACCTAAAACTAGTACCTTAGATGCAGTTCTCCTATCAAGTATCGAGATGTATTGCTGAAACTATCTCATGCGTTAACTCATGAAACTACTGTTATCAATTCAAAAACACCACTATTCTCTCCTGAAGTCTAACGTTATAAGTCTGTCTTCGAAATTCAAATCAAGCACTATCAAATTCAAAATGGATGCCGTAATTTAGCGGTCATGTAGGCTATTGTAAACTCGATAGCCTGACTTTGTCCCGCAGTTTCCTCGATAACTAAATCCATTAGGACCTACCCTGGCCTATATCGTAAGTGTAGTTAAAGCTTTCTAGGTCAATGAGGGCTTCCGTAAGCCATCCGATGAATATATCGTCTGGCCTATCATAATGTTTTCCGTAAGACGGGTATGTTCCATAATAGAAGGCCTCCTAGCTCCAGTCTATTCAGTATTATGTAAACGTGGGATACATTTTCAGCTCTGCGTCGTTGGTTGTTTATGACCGCGTAAGTCAAGCTATGATTAATTGGACCTTTGCTAAACTCATTAATTTATGAAAACGAGGTTTACTTTGCAACTTAAAAAGTTACGCTATAAAACTAAATATTTCTACAATTTATATCATTGTCACACGCAGATTCAATGTAATGAATAATGACCCATAAAAAGTATGTTTACTGTTCGACTTAAAACGAAAGTTAAAAGCAGTGTCATATCTTGACATTCGCGTACTCTTTGGCTCGGAAAACTCGGAACGGGGTTAGGTTATGGCGCGCATGCCGGGGGCGCACCGCGGGGCGCGCCGCGGCAGTCCACCCGCGTCACCGACTCGCTCAGCACGACCGGACCCACCCCTCCGACACTCACTGTACTCAGAACACCAAACCCACAAGTACACTCGCGTGCAGAAACAGTGAACAATCTTGTGATATTAATAATTGTGAATAATCTGACGAATTACAGTGAGTGATAAAACATTTCTGTAATTGACGTTGCTGTTTAAGTTCATCGGTTCATACATTATCGGTGAGTTTTTAGCAAAATAAGGTTTGCGGCGCGTTCGTGGGGGAATGTTTGGCGGTCGATAGATGGCGCTGCTTCCGGGCCCGTATTGCAGTTGTAATGGTTTTGTAACTTTTCAGTAGAAAAAGTTGTTTATCATGTAACTTTAAAGCTGTAGTACTTATACCTAGTTATGTATTGATCCGCTATGTAAGTTATTTATTTAAAAATTAGGTTATTATTGTACTGAATTTACCGGCCGGCATTTGGTTGTATTCTAGCTCTGGGCCGTGCTCAGTTTCATAGATACTATATATTTTATTAATTTAATATGTTTTTGTCACAAACTGCTAGTCTTTTTAATTCGCTCTTTTTATGCCCACAAAGTATTTTATCATATTTTTTTAAATAAATTAAAAACAAAAATAATACTTTATATGGCACCTTACATTACCTGAACCTTAACTTACAGAAAAGATATGTTTTATTGATATTGTGCAAGTGCTTTAAAAAAGTGTAAGTAAAGGTTAACATAGCGTGCTTCAGCCTAATAAAAGTGTCGAAATTTAAATCGGACGTATATGGCAGCCTAGTTTTGTTATATTTTATCAGAGAATTGAATTACCCACCATTTACTACTAAATGTATTTAATATAAAGATATGGGAAAGGCTAATATGTATGATTTTATTACCTTTATCTATATATATAAAAGTGATTTCAATAGCTTTGTCCAAATTAGTTTTAACTATTTGCAAAGGTGACTTGCCATTTTGGAATTCTGATTTTGCCGGCTGATATAACTGGTGAAATGTCCTTGTACCATAAGCACAGCTCTACCTTTTCGGGATAGCAGGCGTGATGATGTGTGTTTTTAGTCTACCGTTTGTGCTACCGTCTAGGTTTTTATTTTTTGGACCAATGTCCTTATTTAGTACTAATTTCCAACTAAACGACAGATCGTAAGTAAAATCCGGAACTTCTATTACGTAAAAGTCCTTTTTGCTCCGAATGGTACCTTAAATCAAACTGAATGTAAATTAAGGGACAACGAGAAACACCAACATTAAAAAGTAACTCTTTTGTCTTAAAAATAGCTTGTCCCAGTAATTATTTCCTAACCTCGCCGCTTTGTCAACGTTAACTTTCTGTTAAATTCAAGACTCCCGTTTCATTTTAATTGCTAAACATTTTTCGGTCTCAGTGTAAATCTGGGCATTAAATAAATCAAGTTGGTAAGGATAGCAAGTAAAACAACTAACTGTAGCTATTTATGCTTATAGGCTGTCCGTATACCCTCATTCCTTGTATAATGCTCACATTGCGCGTTATCTACCTCCTCTATTGTATAGGGATCCATTCCATCAGATGAGCTGATCCATCACCAAGGGGCATTGTTCATGCTCCTTTGTTAGCAAAAACTCTGTTTTGGAGTCTGCTGCCATGATGATGTATGTACTGAAGAATCAACGGTAGCTAAAAGAAGCACATCAGCAGTAAATGACATCACATCAGTTACCAGCAAACCATTCTAAAATTAAGCACCTTAAGCATGGCAGATGGCGGAGAGTAATGGGTAGCTCTCCGTCCGATCAGGACTAGGCCCGTGCCGGACGGCGTGTACGTGTTCCACGCGCGCCTCAAAGAGATGTCAGCAAAAGCGACGGGGCCCCATAGGGCCGAAGCCTGCCAGGGTAGCGGGAACATCCGAAAGGGTTTACCGCTGCCCTGGAACATAAAGGGCTAAGGAAGGAACACGGGTGGGTTTTAGTCAGTAAGAGTCTGACACTCCCTTCTGCTCCACCCAGAGCGAGAGGAGTCATTTGATGATTTCCCATCCTCAAAAAAAAAAAAAAGCATGGCAGATAGTTGTTGAACAAGCCCTATGACGTCACTGTGGCTAAAATTTTCCAACAGTCATGAAAGTCATCGTCAATCCTTGCTGGACCGGCCGGCGGGTAGACGACCGGTGGGCACACCACGCTACGTTTTCCGGTTCACAGTCTCCACTCAATATACTCAAAATCATATAAATATTTTTCATACACACGCTCGATTTGAACCAACACAGTTTCTGTTGTAATAACGGCACTTAAAAACGACATTAAGCATAAAGTGCGGTTCCAACATGGCGGATAACTAGCAACTTCCGCTCGACTGGCACAGCCGTAAAACTGTTAGTACTAACTGGCGCTGACAGTGAACTAATATCGGCACTTCAGTCTATCTCGTTGCTTCAAAGTCTTCTTTGACTATAAAGTAATCAAATAGAACGAAATATTGTGATGCAGTGGGTCAACTAGGCCTATCCCAGGCCACTGCTGGACATAGGCCTTTCCTACGCTGTTTCACAACACCCGGTTCTCAGCTTTCCACATCCAATACGCAGTGGATGGTGAGTGGCAATCTTACGATTCAATAAAGCCACTACCATTTGAAAAATAAAGCATCTCAAGTCGCGTGACATACGATATAACTGAGTATACGATACGATATAATAACTAACTTTGCGCTATTCAACCTTAATCTTTTCGCCAAGGGTGGGTTGTTGGGCTGCAAATATTATACTGAACGTGCATATAGATAGGTATACTATATAGGCAACACTTTGACCTAAAACCCTCCGCCCGAAACGCAGTATTTAAAAATCGCGCCCAATCAGTCCGAACAAAGGGCTGCAGGTACCCTCGTTAAGCTCCCCTCCTAAACTGTGCCATTAACCTTGTTTAGGTGTCACCCTTCGGCTCTGCATTCTGGATGTATGTTTACCCTTCAGGGATTTGCAGATCTGCACGCCAAATAGAGTAACATGAACAAATACTGGGACTTGTTTAATGGTATGTGCGAACCATTCGCTCGGAAGTCTAGGAATTCAGCTGTGTCAATGTTCAATTTTACTATTTAAAATAATAATACATATGTACATGTGAAAAAATAAGCAAAAGAATCATAGGGCATCAAAAAATTCGTCCTCATCGCTGTCAAAAGGAACAGTGACCAAAAGGCTGGCAGCATTGTCACTATTTTGCAGAGGAAACTTTTTATTAAATCTACACACACAGCTGTTATAAAAAAGTTTGCTCTCTATTTTGGCCCATCACTCTACAGTAAAATTAACGCTAAAATTTTGATTTACGGCCTAACAAACTTTAATTGTAAAAAGACTGTTCGCACCTTCCTTCTAAACCTAAACTACGACGAAACCGAAGAATTCCCAAAAAAGTGATCACTCAAACACATACATGCATCACACACTACATAAATTACCGAAACACTCACCACAATAACAATATACACACCTCACCAAATTCATCATCTGCCTAGCCTTTTCCCTTCTATGTTGGGGTCGGCTTCCAGTCTAACCGGATGCAGCTGAATACCAGTATTTTACATGGAGCGATTGCCTATCTGACACACCACCAAATTACTGAACATTTTTTATTAATATATTTTTTTTCATAAATACCTATAAATATAAATTTGTATTTTCCGAAATTGCTATTTTTAGATTTTATGTTATTTTTTTGTTTAATAACTTAATTTTGTCTCTCATTTTGTAGCTTGCTATAATGATTAGGTATAACATATTTATAATATACATATTTAACACGTGCTGTTATTTGTGTCGGGGATCGGAACTGTTTCTCTTAAACACAGGTTATTTTGTAACCTATCTCGGAGAGCAGTACGGCACGGGCACCCACTAACTAGATTAATAAACTTCATGTTTGTGCTTTAGATTATTTTACTTTGTCATGTAATCTAGTCCTAGTTAATCAATAAATCTTTATTATTTTACTATTTAGATAAATATACAGTTTGGTGAATATTATCTTACTGCAATTAAAAATGTTCAATGTATGTATACAGCCGGTCTTAGCTATTTGCTCACGAAAATTCAAATCGATATGTAAAGAATTTTTTAATCCACTCTCAAAGAGCGCACTTGTTCCAAAGTGTACTTAATGGTACCTATAACCGAGAAGCACTAGGAGTTCTCGTGTTTTACGTCTTTAGTAACAGATGCTCGAGACACGATGACCGCTCCTTTCTTGTCCTAAGTATATGATTAATTACTTTCAACATAAAACGGCTGGGCCAAATGGTTTTTGTTTTAAAGAGAGGCTTTGATATTGAGTTTGACCCTTGTTTAAGAGATGAATTTATTGTACTTACTTGGTTTGCTAATGTGGCAACTCCAGCCATTGTAATCGTCCATTGTAAGGGTCCAGTTTACAACACCCTAACTGCGTAACACACGATCAATAGGAATCTGAATCATTTTGAAGCAAATTGCTAATCCATTGCTTCATAAGTTCGAAAAAAATTTGTCTGCTCAACACGTAAACAACGTAATGAATGTTGTTGAACTGTCAAAATTAAACCGATTCCGATTGATCGTGTGTTACGCAATTAGGGGGCAGCACTTTCGAGCTCAATTAAAGTAACGTACGGTATTTATTTGGCTATTTTATTTGAATATTTTTACCAACAGACTCGTACTTTTTGTACCAGCTGGTCAATTGTTGTCCTAACAGCGCCTACCCACATGTGAGGAGTAATTCTCGTAATTTTAAGAACGATCACAGTCTGATCTCAGTCTCAATCTGTCAAAAATACCTCTAATTTTCCTACATTTTTGACAAGTCTTTGACAGTGATTTTCGCTGAGATGACATTGCGACTAGATTTTTAACGTTTTTAATTACGGAAGTTGGACTTCAGATTCGCAAACTGTTGTTCAACACTAAACTAAAACTACTAACAACTAGGCTGTGTTGAGTAGGAGAATGGTCATATAAATACTCCTCTTCAATTGTAAGTGGTTATATAATTGAATTCCTGGCAGAATACCAAGCGTTGCTGTAACTTATCTAGGCGCGAACCAGTTTCTCATCGAAAAGGAATGGCCTACTGTAATGGCCCGGAGGCAATAAGCTGGCTATCGATATGTATGTGTATGTGTATTAGCAACCGTTTCGGTATTTATGGTATTCAAATTGTCATATAGGAGCTCTATAACCACGTTTCCCCTTAGTATTTCTATTTATTTGCAATAGGAGTCGTAAGAATTGTACTTCTTGGATATTTTTTTTATCTCAGTACCCAGTTCTATTTCTGAGAAACTGTTTAGTCAGTAAGGGCAAAAGGCAGTAGCTTCTTCTATAAATAGTATAGTATCATCTGCACTTTTTTGGCGATGAAATCTTCTAATTGGCGTCGAGAATATGTAGCCTTCCTTTGTCGAAATGTAATGTTGCGGACATTCTCGAGGTTAGATGCCAAGGACAGGCTGTCGGCAGTCTACCGCAAGCTTGTTACCTAATGGAGATATGTCAATGTTTCCGCTAGTCTTTCTTTTATTTGCGGACAAATTGGGGTCTGGAAAAAATGCGCTAGTTTGGCTGTGGTGAAAGAATTCGGTTGGCAACTAGAATATGAAAAAAGTACGAGCAGAATAAAGCTATGTCTTTAAATTAAACTGCAGTTAATTTCAAAACTCTTGTTTGACTTACTCGAGATAACGGACAAAGTGCTTAGGTTGCGGATGCTATGGAAACCATATATTTGGTGAACGAAGATTGATGACACGATTCCTTTTGAAGTTAGCTACCACTGCTGCGGGTTATTCGAAAGAGGTACCGTGGCCCTTGGCACAGGCAACTGAAGGAACACGGGTGGGTTTTAGTCAGTAAAAGTCTGACACTCCCTTCCGCTCCGCCCAGAGCGGGAGGGGTCATATGATGATTTCCCACCCAAAAAAAAAAAAAAAAAAAGTTAGCTACCACTCAGTGGCTAGGGAGCGTTCGTTTGATCTCCATACTGGACTGACCGCCGGGACCTTTTGTTGGATAGAATGCTTTCAGTTTTTGAAAGGTTTTCAATTCTTTCACGAGCTTTTTTTTGCCAACCTAGGTACTCGTATCATATTATGTAAGTCTTAGGAGAAATTCCACTCATCATTTGTTGTAAAATACCTTGATTTCATTCGTAGAACACACCCTCTTACATAAGAAGTCTATAAAAACGCTTTAGGTTAAATATAGCCCTGTAAAAATTTGACAGTGACGTGCGTTGTTTTTATGTGACCGGCTATTTTAGTCGCTGGTAACACCATGCCCGGGGCGAGGGTAGGTTCACAAATACAGACGTCACTGACGAGAAGTTGGACCTTATGATACGTGTAGGCCGTATAATGGCATAAAAAAGGATTTCTTAGATATAACATCACACCTGTCTTCCCCGAAGGGGCAAGGAAAAGGCGGTACTACACACACGTTTAGCCAGTTATTTTTAAAATAATCTCTGCCAGATAACAGTTATCTTTTATTCTTCTTAACATCAGATATTACTATAATATTCATTCTTGTAAAGCTGAAGCTTATGGTGGATGCTCCAAGGTAGCCCGCGAAATTCAAATTTTCTTACGTTTTTTGCAATTTGCTGGTCAGTACTAAGTTGTACGTTGATTAAAATATGATTCGCGGCCGTACCAAATATGTATTTACATAATTGATTCCGACTACAACACAACCGATAATTATAATTTATTTATTGATTCCGTTACGAAAATACATGACTGTCGGTTATTTTGTTAACATTTGGGTCAAATTCGTCCATGTCTGTAGCGAGTACTTCGAAATGAGGATGTTTTCGTGTATTGTTGTGTTTGCTATAGTTATCGATAATAATGGGCTTCTTCCTCGGGGACCTGCCCACGTATGGAAGAAAAATACGAAGATTGGTTTTGATTTGAACATCATTATCGCGACATAGAAACCTTATTTCTAATAATCTCTTTTATAAACGACAGGAATAGCTTAATTATCTGTTACAAATAAGTACTTCGTAAATAAGGCGTCGACAACAATTTGTAGACGTTATTTCAGCATAACGGCAGCAATTAAATTATAATGAAACATTTTGTTGTTTGTCGCGGACGAATCTTGTCAGAGTTGTCGGTATTCTGAAGTATTGTGAGATGAGCGAATGATTGTCGTATCATGGTATATTTTATATTCTAAAAATGTCTTAACTTATAAAAAACTTAATTGCTCTTTTGCTGCGTTATGTTAAAGTAAAACAAATAAATAAAACCCAGAAGCAACCTTTAAAGTGATAAAATAAACTCTTGAAAATTACAGCCGGAATGCACCTTGGGTCACTGAATTTCTCACCAACGTACATTTTAAACTTCGCGTTGATTAAAACCTCCGTATACATCTCCATCGCTGCCAACGAGGCTGTATAGAATGTTTACCTTTCACCTGATACGATACAATGCACGTCGAGGAAGGTGTGTCCATTCTCCCCATTCTGCCGGCTAGACGTCGTTAACGTGACGGCGCACTCCCTCGCGACTACCATAGGTGTCGCTTATTGTACAGATAAATATGAAATATATATTAGGCTGTGCACAGACCTCAAGACTGCCTTTAGACAGACTTTAGCTCTGTGAAAATAATGATGGCAATCTTACACGCAATAAAACAGTCTTATTATCAGTATTGGCAAGAACTGTTTTTACTCCGAAGTGCGAATCAAAACATAAATAACACTGATGGCAGAAATTTTACACTTCCTGACTTTATAGCTTATATCTAAACTAATATTATAAAGAGCTAATCTCTGGAAGAACTGAATAGATAAAAGAAAACTTAATGAAAGCGTCGCTATTATTGAGTGTGAAATCATGGGCACATGTTACTCTGTTATTATCGTATAGGTTAATGAAGCCGTAGATTCCAACAAAAAAATTGAAGTGACGTGAACTCTAGTCGAGTATCCATGTTAATGCAAGATATCATCAAGTTATAAAAGCTCATTGAGCCAAGCCTCACCTCAGCCCACCTGTAAATCCTCTGTCTACGCCCTCTCGTAGCCCTCTACGCGCTACGGGCTACAGCGCTACGGCGTAGACAAAGCTACGAACATAAAAACTTAACGATTACGGATAAACATTAAAAAGATAAGCGCAGAAGCCTCACTGACATTACGACATAAATCAACATGTAACTACCCTGCACAAATGTAGATATATGTAGATGTTATGTTCATGAAAAACTTGAAAAACTACTGCAGTAGCTGAGTACACGTGTATACGATATTTTACTTTGATTTAGTATCTCTACGTGAGTACAAGACATCAAATAATAAAAATCGGGCATTATGTCACGTAGTGGGTCCTCTGTGTATCTTTGTCGAATTAAGGGCCAGGACACACTGCGGAAAATCGTTTCGGCTTAGCTTTTGTTGTCTCTTTCGCACATTGCACATTTCCAAAAAGCTGTGAGCAGGACAAAAATCAGCTGTGAGCAGGACAAAAATCTCACTACAAAGTTTCGTCGCAGTGAATCTTGTTGTTAATGTACAGTTGGCTGCCTATCTGATGTTTATCTTATTCTTTATGGTTCGACGTGGACGATGTGTACTATTTAATTATTTGCGTAGTTTGTAGGAATTCGTTTACGTAGTTTGTGTAAGTAGATATTTATGTTTTTGAGTCGTAATTTCTGTAGCAATAGTTTTATTTATATAAGTACACACAGTAAAATACTTAGGGATACGACATAATTATAATTTGAGTACAAAGGTTTTATCGCTCCAATGGTTCTATAAGTTTTCAATCGTTCGATGTTTTTGGAATTTAATGTATTAGTTTTATCCATTAGTTATAATTCAAGGCTGTATAAATGAAAATACTATTGTTATTAGTTTTCTAAGGCCAAATGTTTATTTAATAATTCAAATTGATATTAGATCAGTAATTGAAGTAACTTATTGCTTTTAATTTTCCTGATATGATTATTATTAAACTCAACGTGTCGGTCTGTCAGTTAGAGCGCTTAACGGGTTTACGATCTTAATATACTTAAATACAAAATGAGATACAGTGTTGGCCTTCTTTCATATTCCTATTCATCGGTCGTGAGTTCGATATCCGCCTCTCACAATTCAATAGAACATGGCGGTTTGACGCCGGTCCTGCGGCCGGATGCATGTCGGCTCGAAAATTCACGGAAACCGGAGCTCGACCGGCGTCGCTTAGTCCTCGCGTAAAGCTTTTAACACTACTTTAAATAAACCTAGTGCCGTTTGTTATTTGTGTTGGTACACTGGTGCCGCCAGTTGAAACTTGTTAGCTCTAAATAAATATCTTTAGACACGAAGTCGAAAAGAAAAACAATGAGAATTAATTTCTCTTCTTTCAAATACTCATAATTATGCTCCCTATGTCCATATCCTTGACAATTAAATATCTACACACATTATAAAATCGCTTTTCGTGTCTGTTTGTGTGACCGCGTTGTTCATCTCGAGTATGAAACGGGTTTTGACGCGATTTTCATCATCATTTAGAGAATTTATTCCGGAAGGTTTTGGGTATAATACATTTATTATAAATAAATAAAAAAATCTTAAAAATTTAAGAATGAGTTTTGTCAAGTCTTTAAAATCGTGTGATGCAGCTTCATAAACTTAAGCTTTGTATACTCGGCGGTTTCATTGAAAATAGGAACACAGCTAGCGAGCAGGCCGATGTTATAAATAAACTCAAATACAACTCATGCTCACACCACAACTTACCAACCAAAGCTAACTTGTACTTAAACAAAGCTCGGAGTAAGTTACACTGCAAGTTATACGTGTGTTGGTCAAGCAAGCGCGCACAGCGACGCGTCCTTATTTCATTACTGCGGACGGCCGCCTGCACTCCGACGCCAATTAACTGCTTTCAGACACTGAGATCAAACGAAAGTTCTTATGTTTATAAGTTTTTTAGTTAATTGGTTTACTATGGTAATTATATTTGCTTATTGCTAAGCACTTACTGTTTACGTAGATCTAGTGAAAAAGAAGGCAATTTTTTCATATTTCCAACCATAATTCTAGTGACAATTAAGGGTCATTTTCTTTCCGAACAAATATTTATTTCCCAATGAAAACAGTTATGTTTTAGCGGGTAAAACGTGGTAGCAGCTGGATGAGAGTTGCTGAAAATCGAGTTGAATGGCGTGCAATAGGAGATGCCTATTTCCAGCAGTGGACTGTTATAGGCTGATGATGATGGGTGAAACGTAATAGTGCTATCATCAAGCACCGAAAACGTAACATCTTCTAATCTAATGATTATAATTTATATGTACAGCTTATGGTGCTTCAAATGTCCAATCCGGCAGTGGTTAATTAGGGAGCGTTTGCCAAACCAACGTATGCGTTGCAACCTAGCTATCGACAGCGTTGCTGGTGCTCGCACTATGCAAATTGGAGCGGCAATTGGAACGATATGCTGGCCGTTTGGCGATTAATTGAGATCCCTTTTGCGCCACTGATTTCTTTACACTACTTCAGGGTTTTTAGGAGTTAATTGGTTACATTTTGATGTGGTAAAGCTTGAACTTGGCTTTAGCTTGACTTTTTCGATTAGACTGGAAGCCGACGCCAACATGGTTGATGATGATTGGTGAAGTAAAGCTTGATTGTGATGCTCTACGCCAGTGACACCACTACAAACCTATTCTGTGATAAAAAACAGGCCAATTGCGAGTCGGGCTCGCACATGAAGGGTTCCGTACCACAAGGCAAAAAACACCGAAAAAAGGTTTCTTGTATGGAGATTTAATTTTTAACTTTATTTTATTTTTATTATTTCTTGCATGTTTTGCAACTACAGCAACAGACATACACACTCTGTACAAAATCCGATCTATTACGTTTTATGAGATACAGTCCGCTGACAGACAGACGGACGGACAGCGGAGGCTACGTAATAGGGTCGCATTGGCACTCTCTGGGCACGGAACCCTAAAAACCACGCATAACTTTTTATTCTTAGGTTATTGATTTATTTATTTACAACACATCTATACCAACATGTTCAAGAATTAAGTTACAAACATCAATAAAGCATTAGTAGTTCATAGTAGCATGTTGTCGTCGGCTGAAACAGCAAGTCATTGCCGTCACTCTCTGTCAGTGTCGACGACCTCGCCGAAGTAATGAATGATCTAAAGGTAGTCTCCAACTCTTAATAGTTCATTATTTAGTTAAAGTTTGAGACTAACTTTTAACTAAATAAACGACAAGTGAGGCTTTCATTTGATGGCGTTGCGCTATTCTAATAATAATAATATTTATTCAAAAAATTATAAGGCATAAAAATTAGTACAGTTTTGCTTAAATTTAAATTATATTTCTAAGACTTACGTGCCTGAACTAGGTAATCCTGTGTTTCAGGCGAAAAGAGCTAAAATAGTCTTTAAAAATTAATAAATAATCAAAAGTTGACAATAGTAAAATAATTATATGTTGAGCAAAGTAAACTTGTTTAACTATTTTTGGATCAGCAATACAGCGTAACTTTTTAAAAACAAATATCAGCTTGCGAATTCTATTATTTAAAGATTCTATATGTTGCTTGAACGGAAGTGTTTCATCTATTATAACACCAAGGTATTTTGTTGTATTTGCCATTTTAATGTTAGGACAAACACATTGGTTATTTGTGGGAATTGTGCAATAATGAGCATATAATGTCGAGGTAGTGCCAGTTGATGTTTGCTGGTGTATTCTGGTATAGCAATGACAAGTTTTCTTTTGCGCCTAATCCGTTGGTTGTTAATTCTAAAGCAAAGGAAGATTTAAATAAAGTATACAAATAATATTGCCAAAATTATCTAAATTATAAGAGAGAGTTTATTTATTTCCTTGCCTCTCTCACAACTACCACTACAGGTTTCATTATCTAACACAAATAAAAAACTATTTACAATTTAGAATTATTAGATACTGTTACAATAACAGCAAGCTTCATTCAATGAGTAACTAATCAAGCCAGCAATTGCAGAACATAATCAGCCTATATAGAGTAACGGTGGAGTATATATAGTCAGAAATCAGAAATATTTATTTGTGATACATAGGTAGGTGCAGTGGTTGGACATGTTTTAGATTAATGTGCGCTATGATCAGCCTATAATAGGCATACAAAAAGAATTAATTACAATTTTTACATGCAAATAAAGAGCTTACTCGTACTAAACTACAAATTAATCACATAAATGATTGTATTATTTGATTACTATAGGAACAAAAGTCAAAATAATTTGTTAGTTAAATATATAGTATAGTAACGGCGGAGTTTCTTTCCCATTCTTCTCCATACGAAAACTACCTTTTGGAAGGGGCGACTAGAATAAATTTTATTTTTGACGTTTAAAAGTGCCTTTTATGTGCCTATTTGAAATAAATGATTTGACTTTGACTATAACTTTCCCGCTGCTGCCACACAGGCCTCCTCTCTTCCTTTTTGCTATAATCCAGCACGCGGGTCCAGTGCGGGTTGGTAGATGTCACATGTTTTTTTAATTTTTGGTTTATGACATACCGGTTTCGTCACGAGGTTTTCCTTAGCCGTTTTGAGAGCATACCAGCTGTGAGATATTTTCAGGATAGACGATATCACATAACGCAAACTTAAGCTGTAGTAGATATAACTTAGCCTTTTTTTTTTTTTTTCTCGCTGAGCAGTGCTTTATGCATCCCCGTCTCGCAGGGGACGAGACGGGGTATGTGGGACTCCCTGTCAGAACTTCGGAAGGACAGTATACCCACTAAAACTCAGTGGTGTTCCTGCAATCGCCGTAATGGGAGGGCTATGGGAAATCGGCCCAGCCTTTACTTCCACAGCCCAGATATAACTTAGCCTAGGCTGACTTCTACGTCGGCGACGGTTAATTAATTAGAATCTATATTTTTTTCTTAGTTTCATTTTTATTCACGCCGACGGCGAAGGCGCGGGCGGGTAGTTTGTAATTAGCGATCGTGCGATATTCCGCGAGCCAGTTCATTATGTATACCAACTTTATTTATACAAGCTGAGAGAAACTCCACTCATTAAATTATTTACTGAAAGAAAAACTTTAATGAGGGCTGTTCTTGTTGACAATTTGTGGACTCGTTATCGTGCAAGTATCCAGATGATTCAATGTAAACCAACTTCTCTTTCGTTTTACAGATTAAATGTTTGTAAAGGGCTGAAGGCCAAGCTAGGACTCGAGAACCTTTTCTGGGAACGTGGTTATTGTTAGGAAAACACAAAAGATGAAGCGTTTTCCGCGAAGGCTTAGGCGGGAGAGTACCTATTATAACTATAATACACCCACATTTCGGTTTTACTTCAAAATAGGCTCTGGCGTGTGCCTCTCTCATATTAAAACCGTTGTTTTAATAAGATTGGGCATTCATCATTTTGATAGCTTGTTTAAGCTGAGGTCGAGCATTTACTTGCCGTGTCCACACTGATTCTAACCCAAACTTCCACTGCTATTAGAAACAGCTAAAGACGTCCACTGTTGGACACAGGCCTCCCCCAAGCGTCGCCACGTCGACCTGTTCTGTACTTCTCGCATAATAGTCGACCATGAAAATAATTCATAAATAATTCAACACACTATTTTTAAATGGAGGTTCGTAATTAACGATCGGGGAAGCGATAGCTCGTTCATTACACAAGCTAACTATGTTGACGCGCTCGAGATGGCCTGACTGGAGCAGCTGAACTTATTAACGATTAAACAGGCTGTTGACGCGTTTGCCTTTTGCTGGTAGTTAATTACATTTTGCTATCCTTCGTGGAGGGACAATTTGCTATTAATAGCTTCCTTGAGTCCCGATTTGCTGTCCCCTTGGGCTGTCAGTTCTGGTGGATACCTTGCTTATTGTCTTACCTTTTTACCGCGATATGAACTTCATATTGAAAGAAAGAAAAACGCCTAATGGGTATTGAAAAAAAAAATACGTAGGCCAATAGGGCCTCGGCTCAGCCTAATGTCAGATGGCGACACTGCTACCTGACTCTGACTTTCAGCTGCAACTTCATTAGTGCCATAGGCTTGAATACGTTTTACGATTAATAGAATTTCAAAAACATTTTACGTACCTACCTATAATATAAATATATATAATACCTAAAATATTTAGTTTAAAAAAATTTAAAAGTACGATTGGACTCGTCAAAACAAATCATATGAGCCCAAAAACGAGGGGTTTAGTAGTAACCAGTGAAGAGTTCCACTATCCACCTCCTCCATCATCAGATCAGCTCTAAGATAGCAAATTATAGTTTTGTCATCCGAACTGCATATACATACAAAGTTTCATTTCAATACATTTAGAATTTGGTTAAAATTGACATCTAAGATTTTTGTTTGTCAGTTAGTTACAAGTAAAGCTAAAAAACGCGTGTTAAAAATAGTTAACAAAAGAAGAAATATTAAAACTGAAATGTGAGTAAACATTAGGGTTAGTTTTCAACGTTTTTAAAATAAATAATAAAAAAAAAGTTCTCCGAAGTCACACCAGTTTGAACTAGAATTGTTCACGAATTCTCAGAAAAGAAATAAAAAACATTACTGAAACGGTGAATGTATCTAAAATAAATTTTGTTCCGTAGTTCGTGCCTACACGAGAGTAGATTAATTCTAATTTGGACTGAGATAATCTGAATCGGTTTATATTTGTTCTCGAACAAATTTCTAAAAAGCCGACGGAGGATGTTTTATTTTCTGTGCGTATATACCTATAGTATAATAATAATAATTTATTTTCCCATCACTAAAGTTTCACTATGTTATTTTTTAATACTTAAAAACTAAAAAATTTGAGCTAGCTTTGTGAGGGACTGGTGCCTGATGTAGGTATGTACAACAACCTGTATTACTGGTCACCAGGGCCTTTCGGCGGCTAGTATGCTAGATATGGTATTAGTTTAGCATTTCGCAGTGAGCAAAAGTGGAAGCTTAGCTAAAAGAAAGAAAATAATAATAACAATTCTAAAACAAGAGTAAGGCATAAATAAACAAGTTATACTGAGGAGATCAAGAACATGAGTGTGAATGCTTAGTTGATGTGTGCTTGATTGCAAATTAGAAGAGCATAAGTTATTGCAAGAGTATAAGTTTGAAATGTATGCAAGTTTATAAAAATATATTTAAAAAATATATTTCCTAAAAATAGTTTTATAAAAAAAATATTTTCTAAAAATAGTTTTATAGAGGTTCTCTAAAATGTTTGTACAAAAAAATACCTGTTTTCATGTAATATTAACCTAACTTCTTCTATTTTCAGGTAAGCACCAACTTCAGAACTTAGCACTCACAGGCCACAGCCCACGTAAGACTTATAACTAATTCCTACAACTTTACTTTACACCTACTATCTTCCTTAATTTTAATCTCTTATAAACTGTACTAAGTTAGTATTTCTCGTACGAGCGACTACGGAATTATGGCCAAGTTCGTAGAGGCCGCTACGGTGACACGTAGCACTTTGCTACGCCGTAGCTGTTTATCGTAGCAACTTAGATATTAGTTGAAAGTATTGTCATAAAATTGTGGGTAGTTTTACACGTCTCCATTGTATGCAAGGAGATTGTACTTTTAATGTTTATCAATTATTACACCTCTTTATAACCTCATGTTTCAGTTTCCTGAATGGTGTTAATCTTAAGATATCCAATGTTGTGTTAAATACAATTTCAATTATGAATTATGGAGTGTTTATGGTCATTAATTTCATTGATTGAATATCAATGAAAGCGGCCGCTATGGATTGAGTTTCGCGTAATTACGAACTAATTGACAGATACTTTCAGGTATACAATAATTAAGTTATTTACAAAATGCGGTTCAGTTTATAATTACATTGATGAGCTGCTGTGTAGTGAAATAATTATTAATTGAAACTCATTAATACGTCCTGGTATTATCCGCTAAAGTACAATTCAATCATTACAGCGGTTATTGAAGCAATTTCGATTTACGTCCATCCATAGGTCCTAATGCCGTCGTTTTAAGTTTGTCCGTAAAAAGTGCACCATTTTTACGTCCGTATTAAATTCTCGTTTGTTTTATGGTGGGGTATTAGGGCTGGCAGGCGGGAGAAAGCCTCTCTTAATTGGGAAAGTCCATTTGGAAAAAAGTCAGGGATCCATTCGACCTTTGTCGACAACATTTTCTGCAATTGATTATTTTTGAGCTGTATTGAACAACGGTATCGTGGCAATAGCGCCAGTCTTTTGAGCACACAACCAGTTGACAGCGATGCGGAGAAATATTTCGATACCATCTTTTCATTTGTAGTAATATTAGGATATTTTATTGTTGTGTTATGTGTATAATAATGTTGTTTATTTTATTTTTGTATCTTGAGAATAAATAATGCTGTATCCATTTGAATTATTCAGATACAAACTAAGGTTTAGGGATTGTTTTAAATTATGACTGCGGTATGGTTTTATGATTGCGTGTTAAAAGAGAAACATTTTGCATACAAAAGGTGCTCTGTGAAATCCCCATTGTTAAAGAGTCAATTCTTGAAGGGCAAAACGGTTTCTAGTTTCGGACAAAACATTTCATACTTAAAGTAGAAGTACGCAAAAAAAAAATCTGGATTTTTTATGAGCACTGCCCATCGTCCTATAGATATATTTTCTGGAATGCGTCCATCCCTTTTGCGCTCAAATGCAAACAAAGCGATTCAGTAAATGAGTTTTGGAAGTAAGGGGCCGCCCCTCTGCAATCCCGTTCAGTACAATGGCCAGGAGCCACTCTTCACTATTACAATTTTTGTTTGTTTTATTGTTTGTGGCGACTAACAGGTTATGATTCTTCTCTGTATTCCTGGCCCGGGGTTTCCTGGCCTAGATAACTTGGCAGAATTTTCGCACAATAAAGGGTGGCATCGACGCGCAAACTGTATGTACCATGAATTCAGCACAAACATCCTAAAGCAGATAAAAAAAAATCAAGAAAGTGCAATAGCTACGCGATCAAAATTGATGGAACTGCTTATTTGATTTTTAATAAGTGACGAAAAATGTCAACACCCTCTGCGTGAAATACCCAGAATCATGTACTGTATCCATGGTAACAGGTTGCGCGTCGACGTCACTGCCAGCCTGTATTTTGTCAGCCGATCAGGATTATGATCCTAGAAAAGTGGGTCGTTGACGTTAATTGTTACGTAGGTATGTATACCCAGACGAACTGAAAACTTTAAAAGACTGTGAGAGCTAAATCGATGTAGAAGGTGAAGAAACGCATGTAGTAAAAGTAATTGCTGACGAACAAAGTTGTTTCCTTTAAATATTTTTTCCACTCCTGCCAACCCTGTTCATGTTCAGTTCCTCAAACTGTTTACGGATCGCTTTAGAACACATTAAGTTGATGGTCTCGGACGAGTTTCATATTACGACTGCTACATCACAGAAGGGATACAGAAAGTCCATTGCGAACAGCTCAGTACACAAAAGGAGTAGGAGCGTGTACGCATACATCTGTCCAATATAAACTTCTTTTACTGGTATATATTAAATCTAAATGCCGCCAAGTTATGCTGTGAGGAAATGAGTCTGCTATCTTCGTGTAATGATTGTACGGGAATTATCTTCGTTTCTTAAAATATTTTCTACTTACTTTCCGAAAGTGGAAATCGAAAGAAAGAAAATACATTTATTAGCGGCAAACATGACGCATAAAAAATCATTCATTCATTGTGTCATAGAGTATTACGGCCATCATACCACATAAAAATGTCTTTTTTACTAAAATTGTTCTTCGTGTCGGTTTGTATTAGTTCTTTTGGATCATTTTTTGTGGTTCTATATATACGTTAGTAGTATTGTATTGTTCTGTGCATAATTACAGTTATGGCGAGTGCATTAGGACTCACCTTAATGGACGCAAGATGTCTGCCGCCGTGATTAATGGCGGTATTTCATGTCAATGGAGAGAGGTGCGTTGTCTGTCGAGACACTTAAATTATAGCATAGCGGCTTTAGATTACCGTGATTTGTTGTTGGGATACACCAGTAACAAAGGATGAACGATTTATGCAATCTGGTCAGATGCGGTATAGTAGTTACATGCGTTAGGCTTATCAAGAAAACTGAAAGTGCTTTTTCAATAATTCTGCAAGTATGAACCTGCACTTGCGTACAACTTATCCGTCACCAGCTGAGCTATGTTCGTACGTCGTCGGCCGAAGTCCGCCGATCGAACCAAGCATATTATGTAAAAGATAGTAAGTGCGTACACCTAGTTTACGGACGTCATCGGACAAGATCGGATGAAGTCGTGCCCTTAGGAGAAAAGAACGGTAACAATTTCTAGGAATAGAATAACTGGTAATTCCATTGAGAAGTCACATGGCATTGTTAATTGACACCATTCTTAACCATGTCTTTCGTAAGATACGGTTCAGAACATGCATTCTCTTATGCCTTTTGTCTTATTCGAACGAATAAAGCTATGTAAAATACCCCGTATATCACGCTTAGATACACGTTCCGTTGGTGTGCAGCTGAGAAAAGCTGCTAGTTTCCTTAGCAATTCAGCCGCGGAATATTGTGAAAATAGCTGCAGTTTTACATAACGAATGCTTGTGAATACTGTGATAGATTCGATACGTATTTGTGATGCAGTAAGGTTTGTTGCATATAAAACCCGTAGTTTTATAGAGTCAGAAGCATTATTTATGAAGTTTATATTTTAAAGAAACGTAACGTTCTGTGTTTTCGTCGCTTATTTACTAAACATGTTATACTCGTATGGCTAAAAAGTAATTTTACTCTATTACGAATCGTCGGTTTTTAATTTATTTTCATATATATTTGTGCTATCCGTGACGAATAAATTAACTTTTTTTAATTAATCAGTTTAAGCTTGCTCATTTCAGGCGGCAAAAACAATTTATCTTTCACCTTGAGAGCCCCAGACACATAAAATAAATACAACATCTGGAACAATTAAGTACGCATAATTAGAATGTAAGTGACAGAGACAAGGACGTCTGTCCGCCCGTTTGTCTGGCCGGCAGGCGGTCCGTGAGCGAAACTATTAGCGAATCGGAATACGTGCCGCGATTTAATATTGTTTGTGGACCTTGCCGCGACTGTCTATGGTTTCATATTTGAACATGGAATGAACATGTATTTGCTGAATCCACAAGGTCGCAATAAAAGTTTATTTATGGTTTGAATATGCTGTTTACTTGTTGTCAGCTGAATGAATATTATACAGCTTTGGTAGACACATAAAACAACTGGAATTCTAAGTGACTATATTGTTTCTGTCTCTAGCTCTTAAATGAAAGAAGACTCAATGCTGAAATTAGTTTTTTGAAATGTCATTAAAATGTTAATCTTCACTGGCAAAAAATATTCAATTAGTCGCCGCCTAAAGCAGCCAACAACCCTTACAAGATCCAACGTTATGATCCGTTCTGAGCAAAGACTACACGTCCGCAAATTCGCCACCCTACCTTCGTAACATAAACCCTAGTTTACAAGCTATGATCGATAGGACCCCCGCGCCGTCAGCGCTGCGTCGCCTCGCAGAATATTATATTGAAGCTAGCTCAAATATTGGCTCAAATGTTGGCGCAGTACACGTCCCAGAACTTAATAACGGATAGACAAGATTCTTTTAAGCTTTGTTGTGATCTTGTTTTAGATGAAAAACCTTTTTGGGAGTTGTAAAGTCTCTAAATTGCGGTTTTTGATAGAATGTTTTGTTGTTAAAAGTTTTGAATTAAATCGTTGGGGTAAGTACGAAATATTGGTTGATCGAGTTAAAAGCATCGTCAGTTATTTTTAAACGCTATCGATCAATACTTGCGTCACGAAACAAAATTGAATTTACGCAACATTGAACATGACAACTATGGCTATCCTATTCTATTATTTTTTTATTCATACCAAGAGTAAGTCGCCTACGTAACTTTGTACGAGTATATATAGGAAAGTACACAGTTGTAACCGAAATAAATGAATGCCGTAAACAAAATAAAACCACGCCAGTTAAAAGTAACCCCTGACGCAGCAGTAACCTTACCTCAGTCAATGAAGTGTAAGACTACCCTCAACCCTCTGCCCTCCGGGAGGGTTGTCGGCAAATTAGTGCCTGTTCTCGCCGCGAGGGCGCGCTGATACGTGAAATATTGTTATTAGCCGATATGTTTGTATGTAGGCTACCTGAATAGACTTGTTTTAAAGAGGGTAGCAAGTTTTGGTTAGTTAGTCATCTGTGTTGAGTTGGGGGTGGCTGAATCGTGTCTATTTATGGAATAGGAACTTGTTTTCTTAAACAGATCGTGCTTATGGTGATACGTGAGTCATTTTAGGGAAGTAATAAACATAGGCTTCTTCTAAAAGGGGATATATTTCCATAAACATGCTCAACTATTTTGGTGAACAACAGTTTGGTGTTTTGTTGTGTCTCATTCTTCTTAGAAATAGGCAAGACGCTTTCTTTCTTTTCCATTTTTAAACTGGCATTGCTGCCAGTACTATAAACAAAATTAATAGACTGTTATTCATTACACAAATTAAAATAGTTAAGTGAGGATGCTCTATTCTATACAATGACTCGCCAGGACGCCACCAGGGAATGGAAGTTTTTCTAAGAATATTATTTTAATGTAGGCTTCAGCTAAGGATGTAAATTATTATAATAGAGACAGAAAACGTGACACCTGGCGCCGGTATGCTTTTAAAATATTATCAAGAAAGTTTTCATTAGCTTAAGAGCTGAAAATGAAGGTGCTCCTACCTACGTGTAATAAAAAGTGAGCTGAAAAATGTAGGTTAATGGCATATTTAAGAAATGCTAGTGAACCTTGGCTTTGACGCAAATATTATGGGTCGACATTTTGTAGTGAAAGTAGTCCTAAAAAAATGTATTCTTTTTGTAACATTCGTTTTTCGGGTAGGCTGTTTCATGTACGTTAATTCAGGCTATGTCCTTGAAATAATTGAAAATGGCTACAGCGGTAATGAAAACAACGAGAAACGAGCTTTTTTAAAACCTACACAGTAATTGGCCCTTCTACGCAAACTCTGTGATAAAACTAATTACATCCTGTTCTTTTTCATTCCCAACTCATACCCACGTATAAATCCTGATTTTAATAAAAACCTATCATGAATTTTTTTTTAGAATTTAATAAAAAAGATTAGAGAAATTAAATCGTCCGCCGTCTCGGACGAAATTAAACCTAAAATGTACGTAATCGGATCAGAGGGATTACACCCTTATTGACCTGAAAGGTACGAGCCCAACTGATATTGTTTTATTACATTTTCAGATTATATCGCTCTTTATTATTAGATCATGGAGTTATTAAAATAGGATTTTTTCCTGTATTTTGTTCCCCGAGTTAAGTAATCTCCGTCCGATACTTTGAATGATACTATTTACATCGGGCAAACACAAATTCAAAAGCAGTAAAAGTCTCACCGTGAAAACATGGGTGAAGTGAGTTTGAAATGAGCTGTGAATAATATCAATCCTATAACATCAGAAGGCCAATTCAAAAAAACGTTCAAAATCAAGTCGCAATTTCATCTCAGCGATAATCAATGTCAAAAATGTATGGAAATTAGAGGTATTCTTGACCGATTGAGACTAAGTTTTCATGGTAAGATTTTTACAGATAAGATCGACACTGGACAGGAATGACAAATTCATATGTCAAATTCAATACACTTAATGATATACACAAAACAATAGAAAACGTTTTTGTTATTTCACTGTTTTGAAAAGACCTTTTTTACTGTTTTTATTTCCTCGTGTCCCAAATAAACTAATTTTCTTTCTTTTTTTTTCTTTTACACAAGTTTTACTGTGGCTTTTCATCTCTTCTGGTGTCAAGTACTACAAATGTTTTTTAATTCATTTTTTTTGCTACCAATTCAAACACGGCTTTGATTTAACTTCGGAATGTTTCAATTGAGTTTGACCTTTCCTCTTTTGATTCGGAAGCCTTATCAAACGTTTGAATTTGCGTTTTGTTATCAAACTCGTTTTTTCAGAATTTGCCAACTTTTATAAAAGGTCAAGTTTGTTTTTAGAATTTGGCGACAATGTAATAGAAAGGTGTGTAGGCTTCAGTGAAAGAACATGTGTTCGTTTTAACGTTTGTGTTGAAATTGTAAAGAAATAAAAAGCCATGAAAAGTCACTGAAATGTAAATATATAAATAAAGCTCAACAATGAAAGGAAAAGCATGATGTAATGTTAGTTATTGTTCCATAAATATAAACTCAAATGTTGTTTTGAAAGAAAGAAAAATATTTTATTTGTGACACGCTCAGGAAATACAAAGCGGAAAGAAAAATTTAAAACTAACAAAACAAGACCTGTGCAGTGCCAAAAAGGCTCCTATCTCAACATAATGCTGTGATATTTAAAAAATAAATACCGCTGCGCTGCACTTTTTAAAATATGTGGAAATTAGGAAGCTTTTAACGATAATGGTTCTTAGGATCGATACAGTAACAAAAACAGATCCATAAAATGATACTGAATTAGCCGTGATTACTGTATTCAGGTAAGACAATACCAGTTCATTACGATAATAGCACCGATTAATCTATCAATGCAACCACAAACGCATCGACACACCTTAATAACACCACTGATTCCTTCAAACACGCAGTTCAACCATCTAACGACTGACAACTGATTGAAACATTACCCTATCAGCAGCTCAGTATCTGTTTGAAGGCACCGTGCGGCTCGCTGAAGTGCAAGAGGTTCACGAAATAATTACACATGTACGCCACCCACCACCTCTACCCCTGTGTCCCTTGGGGCTCCACAGTGAGGGGGGACAGAAGATCCGTTAGCATCGCACGATAAACTCGCTCATAACAATAGAAGGCAGATATTGATTAGATTGTGCACATTGTAACGGTGTGACTAGACATGGAATGCAGCATTTTGTGCGCTTGCTGTTAATTGTAGCTCGTTCCAAGTCACGGGAATCAGTCCTAAGCTTCCAAAATGTACCTTTACAGGATATCGTTGTCAACAATTTCTTGTAGAGGTACAGACGCCAGCAGGTCAAGCTACCCGAAACTGTCAAATTTTCCCAATCAATCTTGAACCTTAATGCTTTAGCGATAAAGTTGAAAATCTATTAAAGAAGTTTGACAGATTGTAGTACATTGATGTGCTGGCGTCTGTACATAAAGGTGAGACAGCAACAGACAACACAAACAGTTTACAAATAATGGACCAACAGATTGTTGGTCCATCTAACTTGGCTCTCAACTTTCCTATTTGCATCACCCGTCAAATCGCTTGCTCCATTTAAGAACTTTGTTAAATTCGAACAGATTGCACTAGTATATACAAGGTGTGACATAATTAACGCAAGAGCTCATACCTAGAGTATTTAGTTTAAATCATACAATGACCAAAACTTATTTTTATTATATTGACTATTTTTATTCATTTATTAAGAAAATCGTTTTGACCCTAGCATTACTTTATGCATTTAAAATTGAGTCTTATTGCGTTAAAATAAGATTAAATTTTCTTTGGCTCAATCGGCGGTCAGAATGCCAAAATACATAATTTTTGAAAAAATACCTAGCTATATTGGAAGTTACTAAAAAACGGTTCAGTATTCAATTATGAACAAACTTCTTCTGGACTTGCGTTTATCTGTTACAGCTTGTATATTCTGGTGTTTTGTATAAACTGAGCCTACTGCACTTGCCTTTGTGTTGGTACTCTACCGCGCGGTTAATGACAGCCCTCTCGGCTTTCAGCCTGAGAGTGCGTGCTCATTGTCGGAGACGGTACGACGAGAATTTGAATGATGTTTAATGAGGTTCTTTTATTTTTTTTTACTGAATTAACAACCATACTATGGCTACCATAGTATGGCTGAAATAGTAATTATTCGTATTGGATAGAACACCACATTTAAAAATCTCCGTATATAATTAAGTTAACATAATGATACGGTCGCACTGAGGAAAGACAGCCATTGACAAACTTCTGTTGTCAAAGATAGCCAAAACATAAAACCGATTTGCGCCATAAAATTTATTTAACCACAGATATATTTAAGACTAGCTGCGCCCCGCGGTTTCACCTGCATAAGTTTCGATCCCGTGGGAATATCGGGATAAAAAGTATCCTATGTTTTAATCCTGGTTATAAACTATCTGTGTGCCAAATCCGTGTGTTCATCCAAATCCGTTCCGTTGTTTTGGCGTGAAAGAGTAACAAACATCCATCCATACAAACTTTCGCGTTTATGATATTAGTAGGAGGAACAGCTAACTCTTGCAACAGACGAGATGCTTTCTTCATTTTGCCTAAGTGTACTCAAATACATATCGCGTAACAACGCAAACACCGCCTGCTCCGGGCCAACGTCCCCCTTTAACTTTGGCACTGGGAGCGCCGAGTAATGCCGAATCGATTACTTACACTATCAAGCGCTGCATATCTGCCTCGCCTTTTAAAATTCGCTTGAAACTCTGCCTCGGTGTGGAACCACCTTTACATTTCGTTCAACTTTGTGTTTGGGGGGGGGGGGGGGGGGCGTCATTTGTGAAGATGTTGTCTGGATGGATTTTATGCTGATTTGATAGCTTGAGTTTAGTCAATAAAGTCTTGTGTTTTCTGTGCTGTAAAGGTTGAAGGAATGACTTAGCTAAGTTATATGTATTTTGCGACTTCGAGTCATCATTCTGCCGAGCCTTTTCTCAACTATGTTGGGGTCGGCTTCCAGTCTAACCGGATGCAGCTGAATACCAGTATTTTACATGGAACGAGTCTGTCTGACTTCCACAACCCACTTATTGGGTAATACGATACCCTTTGGTAAGACTAGTTATCAAACTTTCGGGCTTCTGACGACCCGTAACGACTGTCAAAGATCTAAGAATGACAGCCGGGACCAACGGCTTTACGTGTTTCCGAGGCACGGAGGGTTCTTGGTATGTAAAGATGGACACCCATCCACGGACCAACCGCGGCAAGCGTAGCTTAACCTGATCGATCGAACCGTGCGGCTGTTATTTCTTAGCCACAAGTATCGTGGTTTATTTATACCTACGCAATATAGATACAGAAATTATATCAACAAATAACGCATACAGTCCTTTCACAGTTAGATATTTTACCTCTGATTTTGCATCACTGTCCAAATAACAGTGATCTTTAATCTCATTCTAATAAGGTTGCTGTTGGGTTGTTACCACTAACGGGTCCATCAAAATTATTGTGAACTTTATCCTCGTCACAATAAGGTTGCTTTTGAGTTGCTGCTGTCAGAGGTAAACTACCTGTGAACGGTATGTAGCTATCGCTTTTACTCTGACGTTCTCAACCACCAAATAAAAGTCAGTCACTGTCAGAATTAGAAACGGTCATGCATAAACCATTTATGTGCTTGAATTCAATCTCTACTTCCATCCACCCCTTTCCGACCAATAGAAACAATACAGAAGCCAAAATCGAGATCAATTCGTTAATTGAGATTAGTCAGGAAATATGCGCAATAGCCGCCGTGATGATAGATTGTCCAGATAGTCCCGGGGGCGAGATACGCCGCAATCCATTACGTATTCAGGCGGCACGAAAACAAGGCACCATCACTCATAGCCCTGCTATGACATCCGTGTAATGGCGCCGACAGCAGCCTTGGATTCTTAAAGAGTTTAGTTGATGTGTAGGTTTTATTTTTTTAAGGTTCCTATTGTGAAGTTGGAACTCAAGAAACTTGATGAATTTAGAATTTAAGGAAACTATGTTATCTATTTATTCTCTATCTCTGTCTTACCCTGACAAAAAGAAGAGCGTGGTGCAGGTGTTTTTAGGGTTCCTCGGTTTAGGTTACCTCGAAAGGAAAAACGGAACCCTTATAGGATCACTTTGTTGTCCGTCCGTCCGTCCGTCTGTCTGTCTGTCAAGACCCTTTTTCTCAGGAACGCGTGGAAGTTTGAGCTGTGAAAAAATCAAACTTCTAAGCAAACGCAATCAAAAGAAACAGCCGTTTATGCCGCAAATTTTCGACACTCGCAAGGGAATCAAAACCTACAGGGTACTTCCCGTGAACTCAGAATCTTGAAAGATACGAAGCACCGTCTTATAGCACAGATAAATGAAAAATTGCGAAAACCGTAAATTTTTAGTTACATACCTACAAATTTGTACGGAACCCTCGGTGCGCGAGTCCGACTCGTACTTAACCGGTTTTTTTTAATTGACTAGTTTCTGCCTGCGTCTTCGTCCGCGTGAAATTTCTTGTTCCCTCGCCCCACCGCGTCGCATCGCATCGCCCGCGCTACTACTTCGTATTCGCTGAGCGTTCTTTTTGACTATTTTTCCTATTACCTTCCCCAAGAATTGGGCTATCAAAGGCAAAATATTTTTCAAGTCCGACGGGTAGTTCCAGAGATTAGCGCGTTCAAACAAACAAACAAACTCTTCAGCTTTATTATTAGTAGTAAATAGACATTTGGATTGCAAAATGCTTGAGTTTCACCACTATCTCACCTGAACTTTTTATTGTCATTAACTATTACGTAAGACGGGTTTCTTCTCTTTACTCAAGCATTTCCCAGCATGCTTTTGAAATTCGTCTTAACCAAAGAGATTTAAGATAGGTACAAAGTAAATAATTTAATGTCTTTGGTCTTAACAGGCGCGTACTTCAGATAAAGTCAGCGGTGCAATTTAAACGTCCGCGACTTGAAGGTTTGCTTCTGACATTTAATTCACAAGTTCACCAGTTCATCTTCGCTCTCGCACGATAAGTTTTTTCATTCTCTGTGGTTTGCGTTGTTCAAGTGCATTTATTTCCACGACAAGTTAATAAAGCAGTCGAGCAGTGATCCAAGATTCATAGATGGGGATTGGTGTAAAGTGCACTTATCGCTCCCCAGCGCAAGTAACGACATCACGCGCGGCTGGGGCTGCACTGCCCACTCGTCGCTGGTTATCGGCTGAGTCGTGACTCGACTCGGAACTGATAGCGTTAGCTACCGTGCCGCTTGGTTTATTGTAATAGAGATAGGATAAGACAATGTAGGTATGTTCCTTCTTCTTCGTCGTTCCTTTCTTGCTGAGGATGCGACTACATAAGATGCGTCTACAAGTTATGCATAATCAGCCACTACCTAATGTTCCCACTGCTGGGACACAGACCTCTTCTCTGTGAGACGGAATTAGCCGTAATCCACCACGCGGGCCCAGTGCGGGTTGGTAGATGTCACACGTCTTCGAATTTTTGGTCCTAAAGCATGCCGGTTTCCTCACAATGGAGATGACGTTAACCTTCACCGTTTTGAGAGCAGTCGTGATGAAATAAATTACACGAAGTAAAGCGCCTGCCTGGGTGCGAACCAACGACCTAGAACTCGTATTCCGCTATTTAGTACATACTGCTTCCGACAGCAACCTTTATTTGATCCTGTACGAGTCGCAATAAATACATTTTCTTTCTTTTCTTTCTTTCTTTTCTTTCTTTCTTTCTTTTCTTTCTTTCTTTTCTTTCTTTCTTTCGTCCGACTGTCATGCGGCGCGTTCTTTTCTTCGACGCTTACCTATTTTGGTGTGTGCAATTTTGAATCCTCTATGCTATTGAGGTACATTAATTTAGGTAAAGGAGATTGATTTAATTAATTAATAATTACTATATGTCAAATTATAATTGTTTGTATATCACTCATGTCAGATATTAAAGCAGTCAATCTATATTAATTGAAGGCATATCTGCTATTCAGACACATTACTAATAAGCCTTCAATTTCAAAGCATGTTAACTTGAAAGTGCCCTTAGAACAATAGACCTAAAGGCGACACTGTCGGTGAGTGATGTATCTCTAATATTCGCAAATAGACACAATTTTTATATCGAACTTACATCGAAAAACACTTAAACATAAACTTTATCTGGAGTATTTTAGTACAACTTCGTAGTTCAGTCATAAAGTAATGTTTTATAACTTGTTATCAATCAGTAAATGTTTGCGATACGCGTCTCTGTACGATGTTAAACTTCGCACAGATAAATAAATTACTTCTTTATGATAGTGTCAAGGTTTGTGAGTATTTTTTAAAGTTCAAATAAGGTATCATTTGATTCTTTTTCGGGATAGTTTATAGATCGTTATCGGCATATTTTCAGTTCTAGAGGTAGAAAAAAATCGGCCCACTCGTTTTGTCTCTAGAGCGCCACAAAGGAACAAACATAAATACATATACAGGCTAATAAACACATTACCCCCTGTTGCGTCGCGCAGTCTGGTAAAAAGGGCAGGTTTTAGGCTATAAAGGGCAGGTTTTAGGCACGGTTGGCGCAGTGGTTAAGCGATTGACTGCTGCGCTGCGTGTCGCGGGTTCGATTCCCGCACGGAACAAATATTTGTATGACCTACATGTATTTGTTCCGAGTCTGGGTGTTTTTCTATCTATAATATGTATGTACTTACAAAAAAAAAAAAATTATATAAGTAGTTTATCAGCCATCTTGTTACCATAACACATGCATTAGGTTGCTTAGCTTGGGACTACATGGCGCTGTGTGAAATGTCCAGGGATATTATTATTATTATTATAATAATGCACATTCCACGACCCTGGATTGTTTTATTCTTTACAAATACCGATTGTATTTTCACTTCGCTATAAACAAATTGTGTAATTTATTTCATCACCACTGCTCTCAAAACGGTGAAGGAAAACATCGTGAGGAAATCGGCATATCCTAGAACCACAAATTCAAACACATGTGACATTTACAAATCCGCACTGGGCCCGCGTGGTGGATTACAATTCTGTTAGAGAGGCTTCAAATTAAAACATGGATTCTTGTAATAATATCACACGTATATTGAGTGGAATTAACACAACACGTCACTCTCCCGCGCACTCCCGAATATATTGTATTCGTGAGTGCGGTCACTCTCCCGCGCACTCCCGAATATATTGTATTCGGGAGTGCGGTCACTCTCCCGCGCACTCCCGAATATATTGTATTCGGGAGTGCGCGGGAGAGTGACGCACCGCTATCGATCGTTGTTGTGTCGATCGCTAGTGTTGCCCGTCCTGATATGTATAGGGTTGGGACAACCGGGGAATTATCGTATTACAGCTCACTCCAGCACCTCTCACAGAGAGGACGCCTGTGTCCCAGCCCAGTAGTGGGAACGTTATAGGCTGATTTTGTTTATAAAGAAATATCCGTGAATTCTGCCGGCGCAAACAAGTGGATTCATTTTCATTTATGGAAATTCGACACAGATTTTTTCATCATTCAAGATTCAGGTTTTACTGTTCTGATTTAAGCCTTTGAATATATTTTATTCCCACAAACATAAAGTTATTCACGAGTGTTTTTATGACACAGTGCGTCGTTCGGCAGATTACCGGCTTTGATAGCCGTTTGCTGAGTAAGCGGCTTTATTTTCGCTCAACCCTATAAGTACGCGTTCCAATCTAAATCAACGGAACATTTTTAGCATAAAGTTTTGTAGACGGATTTATCGGATGTAGTCATTGACCCTGTAAAAAATCAAAAAGTTTTGCTACATATTTTACTTAGTTACACCATTTATAACTCAACAACGGCTGGACCGATTTTTATGATCTATGATTTGTTTGATTTATCTCCGCCCCGAATAGCAAAATAACTATTAAAATATGGCAAAATTAAAAAACAACGTCTATTGTTTCGGAGTTACGATACGAAGTTCGCCGGGTCAGCTAGTTTTTGATAAAACATAATGTTTTCTGACATTTGTTTTATATTAATGCGAAGTGCCGTATTAGTAATCAAACTCACTTTTTAAAGGTTCACATTATTTAAACCTAAAGTAAAATCAATTATGTTGTTACATTCCACTCATGTAACCTTTTTAAATATTTATAAGTTACCATTTTAAAACAACATTAGACCGAAGGGTTAGAATACCCTCGTTATTACTGGCAACACATTAAATATTCATCCATGGTTTACACTGCGGTACACAAGCCTTTCTACGTACTCATGAACCCTCGCTGGTCTAAACCTAGCTTTACTTAGCGCTTGCTACAAACTGTTGTAATGACTTAATATTTTATTCATTGCTGTCCAGTCTGCGTCGCTAAAATGATTTAACTCAACCAAAAAGGTTCTAGTTTATTTAGTACTCTGCCATTTAAAGAAAAACTCCTTTGTGTGGCTGTCATTGTTTAAAAAAAAGTTTCATTAAATACTGTCTGCCTAAAATGAGGCCCAAAATTAAAGTCACTTCATTTTTCATAATAAAGTTCTTTGTTTACTACTTAATTATCGAAATACAGTCACAAAAGATATTTTTGTCTGCCAGTGATTTACGAGGCGCCGCCGGTCTAGCTGTGCTGATCAACTTGACTCCCTGAGCCCCGTGCCAAATGTTCACCGATAATACCCTTCGACAAAGGACACTTTACCTCATCCCAAAGTCTGGCGAAAAGCTCTCAAAAAATTTCATGACATATCAATATGAAGATAAATCAATTTACCCGAAAGTGTCTACCTTTTGTTAGAAAGACGTTTTTAGGAAATCGAATTCTCACGCCAATTCCTTTTTTGTACGCCCTACGAAATAACTGGCACAAGTACATAGTATAACAGAAGTACACATTAAGAAAAGTTCCCAACTCCCGTCTTGGGAATGGTTCTAAATTTAAATAAAACTAAGCCAATTTAAGACCGTTGCTGCCTCGTTTCGGCGTATCACAAAGTTTGTGCGGCATAAGGAAACATTCCCCCTAACATCGGCTATTACTGCCAATCTGTATATTTGTCCCGGGACTCCCGGGGGGGCACGTTCGCCGTATATATCAGGTGGTTGCGGCGCCTGTAGCTGTCTGCCTGCCCGGTCTAGACGCTCGTGTGATATTAATAACAGTAACTGGTCTGGACTAAGACGGTTGAACTCTCCGCGTCAGTTGCACCGGCGCGGCGCTCGTTATTCGATTGAGAATTTAATGACACTTGAAACTTTGTGTTGTATCATTTAGCATTTAAAACTTGATACCATCTATGAGATATCTATTTGGCTGTTTAGACACTTATTTATTTGCATTTGCTGTTAATTTTATAGGTACCTACATCATAATTTGTCATTTATAAACTTTCATAACACTTCATTTTCACGTCCACAGCAACACATTGTCATCATAAATTATGGTTACAAATGTTACAGTGAGTAACTCGCTTTTTTAGCATAAACTAAAACTTCCGACGCTTCGGGCGACTGTTATTCGAGCACGAAATAAACTGCGGTGTACACTGTAGCCTGGCGAGTGCACGCCGCCGTCCGGTCCCGCGGCCAGGGCCTGAATTATTGATTACCGCGATTCAGCTCACGTGGCGAGCCGTGACGTCACTCCTAATATTGCGCCAAAATTCTCCGCTCGTGTGGCCGCAGCTTTACCGGTCGCGTTCCATGGCTGTTGGGCGTTTAATTTTTAACATTAATAATACTTTACGGAATGTTGCCGGCCAGTAATCGACGAACAGTTTGAATTGTTTCTTTTTGTTTTAGCTTTGGACGAATGCTTTGACTGAACATTGCCGGCCATTTTAATTGGAATATTTTTACGAACCTCATGTTTTGCATTTATCCTTTTCAGCTGTATTTTTTTAGAAATTCAATTCAATCAAAGGCCATGGTTATTGACTCCCCGAATGTTATATAAATTAGAACACAATTCGTTTGTAACGTTCCGTATAGCAAACAAAACGATTCCCATAGTAACTCAAAGCGAAACTATTTGCTTTTTACCGAGGCTCGACAATGACCTTTAACCAGCTGATGTTTGTTCGATAAATTATATATGAGTTAGTCTAATCGATGGTGGTCGGTGGCCGCTGAAACAGGCAGTACAACATATATTGAACTCATCGCTAGTATTAAATATTTGTAACTTCTGACTGGCATTTGTATTTGTTTGAATGCCGTATTTCCGTAAGCGGAATTGTATATGAGATGTCTACGATTGCCTACAATGGATATGCTGCTACGACGTGCAATACCTACGCGGTCAAAATGTATGGAACGGCATTTTTTTTTAATTACAGGAGAAAAATTTCGACGCCCTCTGCGTTGAAATTTTTCGTCTATCGTTTGAACTGAATCCATGATGACAGGATGCGCATCGATGTCCTGTATAACTTGATTAGTTAATGTCTACTTCGTAGCAGCGTAGCGATCGTAGGCAATCGTAGATATTTCGTAGACCATTTGAGATGATGACCCTAACTTTATGGGCTAATTTTATAAGACGTTAATAAGCCGTCATAATTTTTCAATAAGTTAAGAAAAGGTCAGTTCCTCATTTAATAACTTAGGGGTGAGCACGTTACGATGACGCTGCCAAAAAACTTGTATTTTTCTTTTTTCCTTTTTAGCATCTAAGAGAAACCACCATTTCGTATTCCCAAAAATGAGCCAAAAATTTCAGAATAAAAAGATTATTTAACTACGGAAGTTCTTCATCTTGATAAAAAAGAGTTGATAAACTTGTGTTCGTTTATTGTCGTGACGTTTGTTTGAAGGCCCCTCAGCGAAGTCTTACGTAACTAATAGCGGAACATTTGGCCTCTCTTGTGAACTTGTGCGAACGTTGAGGGTCGCTCCTAGTGCTGTTGGGCGGCTCAATCACCGACTACCACAACGCTTAGATCGATTCGAAGTAGTCACGATGTAGGTTTGAGGCTATAAAAATTGTTGAAGGTCAGGCAAACTCAATAGTATTTATTCCAACTAAACCATAGGTTCTCAACGCGCGTTAGATACTTTCAGGGGGGCAGTAGAAGACCCAGAGAGAATTATATATCCTATCTTACGACTATATAATATTACACGTTTAAATATACTCGTGGTGATAGCTGTCTCAGATTTGCGACAGATGGTAAGAAACTAAAGAATTGGGGATACAGAAAAAAAAAAACTCAAAGTTGTCGGTGGTCAAAATAAGGTTAGGAATCTATTAACTAAACAACCTTATTGGGAGCTATATGTTTGAGCCGTTTGGGGTTGAAACACTAGGGCCTTGGGGTCCGAGTGCTCATCGAATTTTTTTGGACACTGCCAAGCGGTTGGTTGACTCTTCACATGACCAGACGGCTGGCCTATTTTTAGCCCAAAGAATCAGCATTGCCATCCAACGTGGTAATGCTGCCAGCCTTTTGGACACTTATCCCATTGACAGTGATGCGGACGAATTTTTTGATGCCCAATGAGCTCCTGCCTTTTTCTATATTTTTCGTATTATATAATTGTATATATATTTTAGTGTTAGCTTGTAAAAACAGTAATTAATCAGTGTATGTGAAATAAATAATAAAAAAATAACTAAACCAAATCTATTCAAAGTAACATATTTTTTCTTCATTACTGACATTGCGTTCAGAATTGATTCTACGTCATACTACGATGGTCATACTCATTCTCCCGCCCTTATACCAGTGTATTTGCCGGGGTCGGCGCAATATGTATTTTTCTTTCATACTTCACCCCCTTTTTATATCATCATTCACACAGTCCATCCATCGTTTCTTTGGTCTTCCCCTACTCTTATAATCATCCATCGACATTCAAACTCAAAACTCTCCTCACGACATTTTCCTCATTTCTCCGTAACACATGCCCATACCATGACAACCGATTTCCACACAACTTTTCAGTTACCGGTGCCACTTTCAGACTTCCTTTTATGTACTCATTTCTTATTCTATCCATTTTATTCATTTCTATGATGGTCATACGACGCGTTTTATTACGACCTGGCTGGATTTCTACAAATTATGTAACAGGCAAGAATTCTCAACAACCTTCAGCCGTACTGTGTCATGGTAACAAACACCACAAGTCAAGTGAACTGGCGACAAGGCTGTACGCCCTGGCAACAAGCCGAATAATAACATAGCCTTATAGCCTCATAGGCAACTTTACGACCTCACTATGATCGCATAGTGACGGCTATCTGCAGGATATTGCGTCATAGGTGACACCACCTACGCCACTACGTCACGCACGACACGTAGATAGCTCGCGGATGATAGCTCGACGCTGAGCTGTTTTGGAATAGCTCTTTGTTTTAGATTAGATAATATAGGTAATATATTCCCAGAGCTCGACCTCGCTAATCGTGAAAAAAAAACAGTTGGTCCATAGATTTATGTTCGTATAACTCGACATAATCTATGGATCAACTGATTGTTTTTTCACGATTTCAGGGTTGGTCCCGTATTAAAAGTTGTTCATAATGATGAGTACGATGACCCCTTTTAAGGATTAAAACGATTAAAATTTAACGGTGTATATATACAGGGTGTTATTGACAGCCCTCCGCAAACTGATAGGGTGGCTTCAGTACATCATATTAAGATGACCGGTACATGTAATTCTTTCAGGAACATTAAGGGAATCCAAAAAACCAGATTTGTTTTATTACCTGACAACGTATCGTTACCGTGGCAAAACGCACGTAGCGGACGGCAGCGCAGTGAGCTTGAGCGAGGCTGTTTTCAGCTGTTTTATTTACGAGAGAACATAATTTTACATTGAAATAAAGGAATATCAGCAGAAAAAACGGCATAATTTTTTTTTTCCTTAGAAAATTTCCAGTGGGATATGATTCAGAATAAGGAGCTGAATCAATCCTGTGTTTTTGTGGAGGGCTGTCAATAACACCCTGTATATATATATATATATATAGGTATTATAAACATCACAAAGCATTGACTTTTAATTAAACTAATTAAAATTTCCAACGTTCTGCTAAAGGTGCAAATAATTTGTTGTAGCACAATGAAAGTAACCCGGCTGCGAACTTACTGCTAACATTGAGAGAGGTCGTTGATCCCACCACTCTATTAGAATGCAAGAGATAAGACGCGGTTATGTACGGCTATTATATTTTATTGTTTAATATGTACAGGGGGCATACTCCGAAGTGCAAAGTGCGAATGTTCGGATCGGACCGACACATGGCCGAACCGAATATTATTGAAAAATGCGAAAAAATTTCGGATCGGCTCAATTGGGTCGGGACCATAGTCAATATTCGAAAGAGTGTAGGATTGGAACAGACTGAACCAAATAGTAACTTCGTAGCAGGAAACGACCGAACATTCGGCCGATACTACTTCTGAGTAGACCCCCTGTTGTACTTTCATGTTTTTTTTTTGTAAATTTGCTGAATAAAACCTGCTTTGTAATTAAAATAACAATCTAGTAAGGAACTACCCTACAATTACCTAACTTTGATACGAGTATAAAGGCTAGCTATATTATTAGCTTTATACAAAGAACTAATTACAATATGATGTAAATCACAAAAATGTAATAATGTCTGTAATTAAGTAAAAGCATTAAACAGAAACCCTTCAGATAAACACAATAGTAACTAACGTTATTGTAAGTACTACCTGTCTCTCTGCCTCTGGGCTGGATTGAGGTCAAAAGTAAGCCCATTGTCAATAAAAAAAAACCTACTCTTTTCCTTCATAATTTTAATGTCAAAAAGTGGGAGTGCAATAGATTATTACAACATTGTAGACATAAGACATCTGTAAAAGTTTATAGAGGGGTGAATCTTTAAAAATACAAACTGATATTTCGCTCATACACTCTAAACATTTACATTCCCTTCAAAAACAATTGAAGCCTCATCCTCTGCCAGCCATCGTTCCCTCTATTAACAAACAATCAGAACATACAATGGTGATAGTTTATTTTTATAAAATCCGGCCGAAAGTCCCACAGAACGCATACTGAACGCATAATGAAACTACAAACCAGTATTAGCCGACCTTATGTTGTATAGGCTTTCTGAGCAATGAGAGTTCAGTTTATACCAGAAATATATAGCTTATAATGTCCTGTACACACACTGTTATTTCAGAGGGTTAGAACGAGGGTTGGGGCAAGTAAGTTTTTGAACTAGCTTTCGTCCTGCGGTTTTTGGAGGGTATGTCGTGTGTTATTTGGATTTTTTGTGTCTGAACCGAACTTTTTCATTGCTTTGGAGTTTGTAAATGCAAAGTTTGTGAATGCGACTGGCTGTATTTTTTTTTAGCTTTATTGAACACGGTTTGAAAGATTTTTTTATTTGGGTAATACAAACTACTTTATGAAATTATAATATTTTTGTATTTCAGACTACAGAGAATACATACAGTTGTGTCAGTGCTCATATACACGCGTCGATGGCAGCCGTCGACGCGTGTCGGCGGCTACAGTTAGCCTCTGCCGTTGACGCGTGCCGCTCGTGTATATAAGCACTAAAGTAAAAAAGAACTTAAAACTAATGTTAAGACCCAATTAACAGTCTTATGCTAAGTCTTTGCAGCCCGTTCCCACAATTACTAACTGTTTTAATTAAAATGGCCGTAGATGGAGTTTGGTATCTCGATCCATAAAGAAAAGTAGTTTACCTACTATTTTAAGGTTTGAGGACTGCTTTTATGAAAAAATCGTTCTAGAATATTTTACAAAGGACCACTAAAGCATGTTAAAAGAAGCATATTATGTAGGCATACGTTTTTGCGAACCTGAGCTTTTTTCGCAAAAAAGGTTTCACGAGAATATGCTTCGTAAGAACACAGAGTCATTAGCGACCTGACAACGCAGCTTTTACACACGTAAGGTTTCGGCTCACACAGGTTTCTTTGACGTTTTTAATTTATGTTGTACCTATAATGTATAGGGAACACCTAAAGGGCAATTCCCGTAATTAAAGACGTTCAAAATCTAGTCGCAATCTCATCTCAGCGACAATCAATGTCATAAACTTGTCAAAATATAGGTAATTAGAGGTCATTTTGGCAGATTGAGACCGAGATTGGTAAGCGAGCGTTCTTAAAAAATCGAGAATTGCCCCTCTGATGTGGTATGTTAAAGTTAGTCAATTTTAGACGCAGGTTAAATAGAGGTCAGAAAGTTCTCATTCATAGTCCAACATACGTACATTAGAACGGTTTTCTAATGTGGTTTTGATTCATATTTGATGGATTTCTGAAATCTAGAGTAATCATATTCAGAAATTTACCTTCGGTGAGAGGCTTTTGTATTGTTCAAAATTTCTTTCGACGTGTTTGTAACTAACACCGCGACTACGCGCTTGTTTTTATATGAACGACAAAAGCAATCATACAAAGTGTGTAAGCAGCTCCAGTCCATCCGTTGAGAGATTGAATTCGTGAAGCTTGTCAGTGCGACAGCTCTATTAGTTAATAAAGATCAAATTCGCAAAACACGTATTCGTTTGTATGAAACCGACAGGTGTCAAGAACGTATTCTCTCATCGGCCACATTGTAGTAAAACTATATATCTACAAAGAAGAAAATATTTGTCATGCAATGTGGGTGTTTGAAGCGGAATGATACCCATTATCGTTCTCAATGACTTTTTACAAAATTCCAGAAATCTCAAGAATTTTGTATAGACATCATAAAAATACGAACCCTCCTCATACAAGCGGTAAATCAAACTATAAAAAGTACGATGGACATAATTCATTATTATTTATCGCCAAATATTCCGTCTGTGCCGTAGCAGCTACGGCGTAGAGGTCGTAGACACCGCGTAGCACACACCTGGAGAAGTGAACCCTAAACTGAATGTCTGTGAATTTTAACAGATATTTTTCATATAAATGATAATACATTTTATGTATAAAAGCTTTGTAAATGATAGATCATTTATAAATCTTTCACATTTTTTTTCTCATTAATACATCTCACTCGAAACTGAATAAATATACAACAATGTATTTATAATGAGTCCAATGTCCTCTGTATAGGACACTCTCTTCTATAAAATAAATATGAGTTGTATAAATGACAAAAAGTGGGATTTATTGATACAAAAAAATAAATTGGAACTCATCATTTTATCCGTATGAATAAAGTAAATGTCTGAATAGATTACTGTAATTTATTTTATGCATAATGCATAAAATAAATTACATTATCTTAGAATCTAGGCTATTATTACAAACTAGCGTCTGTCCGCGACTTCGTCCGCGTGAAATTTCTTGTTCCCCTGACCCACCGCGTCACATCGCATCGTCCGCCCGCTCAATTACTTCGTTTTACTTAGCGTTATCTCGGCCTGTTTGCCATTTGACCGGCTCTTGAGGGTCGCAGCGTAATGTTAAATAGCATATAGCCTTCCTCAAGAATTGGGTAATCAAATTTAAAAATATTTTTTAAATACAACTGGTAGTCCAGAGATTCGCGCGTTCAACGATATAAAAAAAAACTTAAGTTTTTTATATTAGTAATGTCCCTGGGTGAATGATTTAGATTACTTCTAGACTCCTTATTAAAGTTTTCTCATCATGCTTTGGATCAAGAATAAAATTAATCAAAGTTAAGGGTCGCTCGTATTAGACCCGAATAAAAATCTGCCTTAGTGAAATAGCTCATTGCGCTTGCGTAATCTAGACAAAATCAAGTACCGTAGAATTTTTTTGAAATGAGTAGATACCCAAACACAACCGTATTTAGTTTCGTTAGGAGGTTCATATGACACAACAACATTATAGCGCCGCCGTGTCAAATGAGTCTGAAAGGAGATATAGTCTAAAAACAAAAACGTTTTTGGGCATCATTCTTCCAATATGGCAAAGAAACTAATTGGCAAAGTTAAAAATTCGAAAAGAACACGTCGAAATCAATAAAATCACCAATTTTTAAAACTCGTGGAAAAAATTACATTTGGAACTACCAAATAACAGAGGGGCAATTCTCGTAATTTTAAGAACGTTCACAGTCTGATCTCAGTCTCAATCTGTCAAAAAATACTTGTAAATTCCATACATTTTGACAAGTTTTTGACATTTGTTTGTCGCCGAGATGAGACTGCGACTAGATTTTGAACTTTTTAAATTACGAGAATTGGCCTTCAGGACTACAACCAGTGCTTAAAAAAAAACAAGAATATAACTTTAGGAACGAAACGGACTGCTCTTTTAGTGTACATACACACGCACGACACGCGTCAACCACAAAGGTTTCTGCAGCGACGTATCGGTGGCTGCCGCGACAACGTGCGGCTCGTGATGTTGAGTATGGTCCTCAAATACACGAGCGGCATGTTGTCGACGGCTGCAGTTGCCCCTGCCGTCGGCGCGTGTCGCTCGTGTGTATAGCACTGAAAGGACAAAAATAGGGCTAAATTTAGAACACCTTTTCACCTGGCATTTTGATTGGTTGTCCTGGTCTGAGAACATTTTTGTCTCCATGTATGGGTTCGTTCACACAAAAGGTCAGTTAGACCCGGGAACAGGTATTTCTATTTCGGACGCAGTTCGTGAAGGGTTAACCTTCGTCGAAGTAATGTGGTTAAAAATTGCTATTTTTATTTAATGAGGTTATGTTTTGGGTTCAATGCTTTTATTGTTGCAATATCGAGGGAAAAGGCGCTGGAAACCGAAATACAGGCATTGCCTAGTTCGGTTGCAGTGGCTACATCCACCTATTAGAAATTAATACTGCCAAACTATTTTTCTGTAACCTATTATTAAGTTTTTTGAGAAAATAAATTTATTATTATTATTATTATTTAGCCAGACTGACAAAACAACATCAAAACACAAAATATCATAATTTAGTTATCAACGAAGGCACACATCTACTCAATAAAAATATTAAATTCATTCGCAGATAACCGGTGGCCGAAGCTCTAGAAGCATGAAAGCACATGAATTCCTCATAAGTATGACAAATTCATCCCCGAAAGGGGTAAAAAAGCAATTGAAAGTTTGTATGGAAGATGGACACACGGCTTATAGCAAACTAAAACACAAATGTTAAGTAAAACTCTAAACATGAATCAAAAATCGTTCTCTACTAAAAGAATTGTAAATTACTCACTTCAAAGTCTTAATTACAGTCCCGATGTCTGCCTCGGAGACATTTCCATACATTACGTTTTTACTCATGCACATCAAATCCCGCAATTAATGCACAGTCGCGCGCCAGACGTGAATAGACACCAATTGGTGCCACTACCTCTACGTGCCTACGTGCTACGCTGCTACGCGCTACGCCGTAGGGGGCTACGAGATCTACGCATTCGTAGCAATGATTTATGACCGGTTATGCCTCCCGAGATATCCCTGGAGCCTGTATATTTTATTGTAGATATAATAAAAGGATTCCGCAAAGGGAAAGTAACGGCTTGTATAAAATAATAGAAGAAATACGATCAAGTGGTTTCCTTTTATAAAAATGAGGTTATATTTTTAGGCTTATTTTAACTTATCACTTTATGTGTCTGTAATGTTTTGTTTTATATAACAAAAAACCTTTACCGAAACAGAAAACAAAACTATGTTTTAACAAGATTTATTTTGTTATTGCTTCAGGTTATCGAGATCGACCAGTGAAGTTATTTCGGTAAGTTTCATAGCATAGTTTTTCAGAAAAATGTGAACTACCTTGCTACGTTTTATAAAATTATTGTTTACGAAATGACATGACATGATACGTATAATTTATAACTGCTCAAAAATTTAAGTGGGTTTTTCTCCATCGCAATCTTTTCTTCTGATAAAGTTGTTCGTTTCCGAAACAATTTAACTTTGTGTGGAGGACGTCGAGCGTGGCAGGTTTTGTCGATAAGCCTCCGATAGACTTGGGGGAGGGACCTCTGGGAGACTAGCTATTGGTATTCGGTTACAGCTAAAAAGATAAAAAAAAACTTGAGAGGTGTCAAGGGACACCCGGATGGAACGAAGTTCCTTTCGATTAATTAGTGAAGGAATTGTAATAAAATATTATTATTTTTTAAATTATAATAATATTTTTTTTGTTATTAACAAATAAAAATACACAGACAAAAAAAACTGGCTTGCTTTCTATAAGAGAGAGAGAGAGAGAGAAACACGCGCACGCCGCATGGCTTACAACTATAGCAAAAAGTGTCGTTACAACTTTTGGTCTTAATTTTTTCCGTCTAGCCCCCTTTCGCAACGCGCGATAAGGAACTTCGTTCCAAAAATATCTTGCGTATTAAGAGATATGGTTGTGGAGGTGTAAAATTCGGTGAGATAATTAGGCTGATATGTGTGAAAGTTAATGGTTAGAAGAGTAGTGGTGGCCTATTGGTAATGGCCGCAAATTACGCTTTACTTTGTGTTAATTATGTTATCACCACTGCTCTCAAAACGGTGAAGGAAAACATCGTGAGGAAACCGGCGTGTCCTAGAACCAAAATTTCTAAAACATGTGAAATAATAAAATAAAAAAAACTACCTACCCGCACTGGGCCCGCGTGGTGGATTACGGCCCACTCCCTCTCACAGAGAGGAGGCCTGTGTCCCAGCAGTGGGCACATTAAAAGCTGATTATGCAACTCTAGTCTAAAGTTGCTTTTGGTATTGGTTCAATAATGTGTACAAAGCTATCGATGATATTTTTAGACAAACAAAAATGACGTCAAAATACAGTGTTTTTTATTCCAATTAATCTGCCCTATCATTGCCTTTTTTCGACATGAGACGCCACAAAAATTCATTAAAGAATATTTATTATAAGCTATAAAGTGTATCATAATAAAACGCTCCCCTCCACGGAGTTATTACTCTATGAATAATTCCTTTTATTTCTCACCTTTGATGTCACCGCCGCCATCATTACGTCTTTATAAATAAAACATGCATCTTTTGTCTCCCTCTTAAACGTACCGGAGTCTGTTGGTGTCTCATTCGCGCTTGTTAATTAATTTCCTTTGAGGGAAGGATCTACAAGAAAACAACGTTTGTGTCGTGTTATGTTGAGGATGTGGTGTGATGTCATGTGCTTTGATGAATACGGATACTTAGCAAAGTTAACTCGTGGTTCCGATTTCTCAAAGCCTGAGGGGCAACTCTCGTAATTTTAAGACCGTTCACAGTCTGATCGTAGTCTCAATCTGTCAAAAATACCTCTAAATTCCCTACATTTTTGACAAGGTTTTGAAATTTGTTTGTCGCTGAGATGAGACTGCGACTAGATTTTGAACGTTTTAAATTACGAGAATTGACCTTCTGATCAAAGTATCTGATTCTGATTAGTTCATTTTTTGTATCATCATCATCTTCCCGACTTCATCCACTGCTCTACTGATAAAGGCCTCTCTTTTCTTAACAAACCATAACTTTATAAAATAAAGTATAGATACGCTTAATACGTCATCATACAAATGATTAAAAATGATACCCTCTATCTTCCAAATTACATAACGGATACCCGAGTGTACATATTTATGCAATAGGTAAATAAATAATTCCAGAACAGCTGTTAGATTCATTAACACCTACACATGTCTTCCGCCGCAGTGGACAACAGTGGACACGGTGCCTTTGATTTAGGTCGGTTGTTATCTTTCATGTCGTAATTGTCCTAATGTTAGGCTCTCACTAACTGTTGTTGTATCATACAGTCCAATTTCGTGAACATTTATACGTAGTTATTAAATGAAATGGTTTGACATTGTTATTGCGTCAATTTGTAAAAACATGTCTCGCCGTAATGGTTGCTCAAAAACACATATTTTCATCAAATTATAATAAAAACAAACTATCGCGTTACTTCACACTGTTCAATCAATTTCCAAGTTTTTTTATTTATCGTCGAAAATCTTGCTGCAAAATGTTTTAATCAATCAAAGTGTATGAACCCTAGAAATTGTTCTGATAAAATGAATTGCTACTTCGTCAATGCAAACTTGATCAATCATCCCACATCCACAAGGGATTTACACACCTCATTCACCTCTCTTACTATTATCAACCCTGCTGCTAAGGAGTTAAGGTTTCAATCCAATCGTTAAATGTTTTTAGATGTAGACACCCTTCAAGAAAGGTGTGTGAAAGGGACAGAGGATAGATGATAGGTTGAACAATTTGAAGACAGCGATGAGAAATGTGTGGGATTATTTATGGTGTAGAGATGCGTCGAATTTCATCTAGGTTATATTCCTGTTATATTTACTTCGTGGTGCGAACGTTGGATACTGACAGTGACACAGATATATTGGTGAAAGATTTTGTGTTTAAATTTCTGCCTTTTACTTAATAGCTATTTTCTTGGCTTATGGCCAGCAGTTTTACTAAACCTAACGACCTACATTTTCATCTAATGTAAAGTACACTTAAATCTTCATTTGTGAGTGAAAGTTACAGACCTGCTTGTTCTAAATAAAACTTATGAAGGGATAAATAATAAACTTTATTGACATAAATAAAATATTACAACCACACATGTGAAGCCCCTGACTCCCGTGCTAGGCGAACCTGTGTTACAGGAATCAGTGACCTCCGCCTTACATTAATATCTACACATTTCAATTTTTATGTAATAAAATACAAGTTATAAATAACACTAGTAGGTATTGAAACAGTAAAACTAAACAATAAAAAGAAACAAAGCGAACGTGTGATTGCGCCTCTGTATGTGTGTGTATGTGAGTGAGTGGGGGTGTGTGTGGGGGTGAGTGAGTGTGTGTTTATGTGTGATGGTGAGGTATACTAAACTGTTAGTTTCAAAAGTAAACAGCCAATCAAATATTATAACAAAAGTATTTTATCGTGATGATACAAAATCAATGCCACTTTTCGTTGTCATTTTATAACTCAAGAACGACTGCACCAAATTGGATAATTCTTTTTTTTGTGTTCGTTATTGTCAAGACAAGGTTTGTATACTTAATTGGACCCGGTAGGTGGCGCTGACTTTTCGGGTGGGATGACGTCTGCCGGGTTCGCTAGGTTCTATCAATCAATCAGCGTTTTACTTATAGAAGTAGGGTAGGAGTAGTGTAGGAGTAAGTTAGGAGTAGGTTAGGTTAGGAGTAGGGTAGGAGTAGGCTAGGAGTAGGATAGGAGTAGTGTAGCAGTAGGTTAGGAGTAGGCTAGGAGTAGGATAGGAGCAGTGTAAGAGTAGGGTAGGAGTAGGGTAGAAGTAGAGTAGGGTAGGAGTAGGGTAGGGGGTAGGACACCACGCGAACGAAGTAGCGCCGGCCAGCTAGAAATAATTTTTATGGCAAAACAACGTTTGCCGGGTCAGCTAGTAGTAAATATAAGTCTAACGTATAATAAATCGCCAACCCGTCGTCAGCAAGCGTGGTGATCAATGCGCATGCCTTCTTTGCATGAGAAGAGTCCTTTGTGCTCGAGGTGACTTATAATAAGCTAGTATTATTATTTCTGTAAACATAAAAACTATACAGAAAATACTTCGGGACCCACGAGTCCTTGACAAACATCATACATTGCACACAACCGCGTGTCTGTTTACTTAGCGCCTCACCTATTGACTTTAGCTCGGACATTTATTTATTGGTCAGTAAGTACACTCGCTGTCACTCTGCCTCGTCCATCAGTAAAGATAAATGTCTACATGAGTAGCAACATCGCAAATATAAAGACTGTTAATTAAATTGCTGCCTATTATAACGCTGTGGAGCAATTTGAGGGGTTACTTACTAGACGTTGTTAGTAAACGGCGATCCTGTAAAGCTGATCGTCTGAATTTAGCGTTACAAATAGATCAAAGATTTGTTATGTAAGTGAGCACACAGAGTACTTTTAAAATATTGACAAAAAAATACACTACGTAATTCTAATATGGAACTTTTTCTTTCTCTTTTATTTAGAATTAATGTACGATTTGGTTGTCATATAATAATGTAAGGTTTTTGTATTTGAAATAAATCCATAACCACATTTCATTTTCTAGATTATTTGTTTGATCTTCCAAATCGAACATGTTGATTAGCAGGATGTCTACCCTGGAAAACAAATTTATCACATACTCAGTTACCATTCTCAGCCCATCATCACAGATTAATATGCAACTGTAACTAACACAGGGTGTGCGACACAGTGCAAAATATTAATACACTGGCTGGTAATTGAATTGCCGACTGTTACATAGACCGGTGACATGGACGCGCTTCGTAGTTAAACGTACCATACATATGTACCATACATATATGTACACATATGTAGTGGAAATGGTTCTCTTACTCCAATCTATTACTTTTTTTATTTTCTTGTGGAAAAGTTGTCCTAAAAGTGTTAATAATATAAATCGGTCAGCTTATTGGATAAACCCAAGGGATTTATAAAGAGAGAAAAGTGAATTGGAAAGAGGCTGTGCTCTGGAGGAAATAACAATAAACTCCTGCGTAACAAAAACAAGTTATATAAACTTCCTGATCCGCGTAGCGATACGAATAAAAATAAACAAAACAAGGGAAGAAGAATACTGCTTCAATATTTCTCGTTTGACAAAACGAACAAAAAAAGTCTTAGTCTTTTTGTGCACACAAACAGTCTGTTTCTTTAGTCTCATGTGTAGGCTCTATCAATACATTTTTACAGAAGGCTTTGTGCTCCGAACATTGCTGCGACTATTCCGTTTTATCACTATTTTCACTTTTATCACTATTTCCCATTGTTCTGTTTCTTTTATTTTCTTATTTGTTTGTTGTCGCGTCTGTGCCGCGGGTTGTTAGGACCGCGAGCTTTCTTTGATATTAAGATAGAATAACAATGTGGACGGAAAATAAGCATTTTTATTGAGGAATAGGAGATTGTAAAATAACTGAATTCACTGTGGATTGTGGTCCGTACTTGTCTATCGTTTTCAGTATTTCTGTCTTCTACACTGAACAAATTCAACTAGCCTTATTTTATTTTGTTCATAACAAGTGAGAACACACATAAACATATATAACATCACGCCTGCACTCCCAGAAAAGCTGGGCAGAGGTGCACCTATAGTACACCCCACATTGAAACGTGATCATCACTGGTTGCCTAAAACCGACCCCGGTACAAATGCTGAATCCACTGGCAGGAATAGCGCCACCAGTGGTTCGTAGAGCGGTGGCAAGCTCCAACGAAAGAGCCAAAATGGTTTCCGACACACGACACCCTTTGCACGACAACATCCTTGTGCCACAAAGGCTTAAAAGTCCAAACAGCTTTTTAAAGTGTGTCGTCCCACTCACTGGCGAACAATCGCAAGAAAGACTGAAGCTGTGGCAATACTGTGCTTCCTTATCCAAACCTTTCGTCCCACCCGCTAAAGACCTCCCACCTGGACATGAGTGGCCTTGGGTAACCTGTAAGTCTTTAAATAGACTCCGGACCCAGGTTGGCCGAAGCAAGGAAAATCTGTTCAGGTGGAAATTCATAGACTCCGCCTTGGAGTGCAAATGTGGTGCTGTTCCGCCAACGATGGGATACTTAATATCGTGTCCTGCGTGTCCTGTCAGCTGCACGTTACAGCAACTGATGGACGCTGGTGGTGGCGCCGAACAAGTGGCCGAATTCTGGGCCGAGTCCATTTAGATTGCTATCGACACGCTAAGAAGAAGACCCCACATTTCGCCAGTTCTTTTTAAGTACCATGTAACATAAATAAGAACGTTTGGGCATTGTAACATGCTGATCAAAATAAAAAAGAAATTAGAAGAGAGCATGGCAGCTTCTGTCTACTAGCCTAAAACATTACATATTTATGAATGCCATATGAGTACAAACCGTCTATTTCAATATGATCTATGTCTATATTACTGTCGTGCGAATATGTATTATTGCGTGCCAGACCCCTATATATAGTAGATTTTACAACAAGTGCACAAAACAAACCATTTTTATCCGAGACTTTTAGCAGCCCGAGCCGAAGGCGAGGGCTGATAGTAATGTCGAGGATAAAAATGGTTTTGTGGACGAGTTATAAACTCTGCTTTTCACTTCGATTGCGAGGAAATAAAACAGTAGTATAACATAATATTTCTTTAATTAAAATTCAAAGTAAAATTAGAACAGTTTTGAATACTGAAGGAAACTGTTTTTAAATCTTACGACATTGATATTAGGCTGCAGACCTATACAGCCTACTATTAAATTAATTTTGTAATAATAATTTTCTTAAATCAACTAAACTACCGTACTTGAATTAAAATTTTAATATCTATTATATGTTAAAAAACACATAAGGCAAATAAATTAAAGTAAATATTATATAATAACAAATTCTATCTATGAACTTCTTATTGCATTTGGCTGTATGGCTCATTTTCTTTGCTTTAATATAATACATTTATGAGTAGATACGTTAATGCCCTTGTGCACAAAATTCGATTTTGTGCAGCCTATACCCTGCACAAAGAAGCACTTTCAGAGCATGAGAAGTGAAAATTATATTTTTGAGCACGATAATAACAGTCAGACGACTGTCTATTTTATTTAGTAGATAGGTTTAAAAAAGTTTTTATAGAATTAAAAACTTCTTTGATAAGTACCTATAGTCAAAAATTGGAATTTTGGGTAATGAGAGAGAGAGACTATTGAATCAGTTATAAAAATGTTTGAAGTAGTAGCGTAAACTGAACTTTATTATGTAGGAATTAAAGTAGACAGACCGGTAGGAGTAGTATTTGACTTGGTAGACTGTTGTTTTGATTGACTAAAACAGAAACACGACTGGCGATATCGAATATTTTATAAAACAGATATCAGTAAAGTATTTTCTAAAACTTTGTTCTTAAAATATCATTAACCTTTTAATATACCTGTAAATAAACACAGTGTAAATTGACTTGATTACTCAGTTAAAATAAATATCATCATCGACAAAAATGTCAAAGATCACAGCTACCTTTCCCTCTTTAGCAGAAAAGCAAAATATTATATAATGTACTGTAACTTTCATGTTATTATTATCTTCTGAGATAAATATTTTCGTAATATTCAGAGTATTCAGACCTACCTATCGACCTGAGCAAGTCATGTCGCCTCCTACGACTCATGTCAACCCACACCCAATTATATTCCTCATTATTTGATATAATAATAATTATATTTCTTCATAATATAAGAGAAATGAATACACCTACACCTTCTCTTTAGTATTATATTATTTCGTTACCTACCTTATCATGTAATTAGACTTGGTGATCCTTTTTAAATATTCCTAGCAAATAACGTTAAAAACGTTTTAATTAAAATTAATATCTTAATGAATATAAGACGTTCCTTTTATCTACATCGATGTTTTTCTCGTCAAATTCTCTCTAAAACTAGGCAGAAGACCCCACGTCTTCTGCCTAGTTTTAGAGAGAATTTTCCTATTCTTACTTATAGTCTTTGTCTTATTTATAAATGAGAGATAATGAAAAGAGTAACGGTGGAGTTTCTTGCGCATTCTTCTCCATACGAAAACTACCTTTTGGAAGGGGCGACTAGAAACAATTTTATTTTAATTTTGACGTTCAAAAGTGCTTTTAATGGATTTAGTCCATGTTCAACCACCACAATCTTCACCCCCGACCATGTTCAACCCCTAAATGTGGTCCATGTTCAACCCCCCAGGGGTTGAACATGGACTTTTATTTTTGAATGTGTTTAATCCAGTTCAACCATTTGAAATAAATGATTTGACTTTGACTTTGAGCAATCGTCGGTTGTCCTACTCCAGGTCAAAGGCGTTTCTTCAGACAAAAAGGAGGGAGCAAGAACATCTATCATCATTAGATTAGTTCACTGACTCTGTATGGGCGATGTTAGGTAGTCGTTATCGTTGTGATCAGTTAGTGCTGCTTAATTACCACAATTGAGTTATCACATTTACTTTTATGTTCACATTCCTTTAATTATCCTTGGTTTTCTTTTAAAGGTCGCTTTCAGCGATAACGCCGCCCATCGTGTCAACCTATATAAAATGTATTTCATCCATATCTGTCATTTGTATAGTGTACATAATACTTAAAGAGTATTCTATTCTAATTGTAAAGAACTCCATATAATTTACTGAATATCAAATAGATATTGTAAACCTTTAGGTATGGTTATCTAACTAAAATTGACACATTAAATCCAATTAACAGATCACTCCACACTCTCTCTGTACTCTTTATATCAAATTGAAAAATGTATTTTCCATGTCTTTTTAAATAAACAAACTTCCACAGTCCGTCCATTTAATTTCCCTGTCGAAATTGCGTGTAAAATATGCAAGCGTATGAAAAACTCGCGCGACTAACATGGAAAGTAACTCAGTTAGGCTTAATTATTTACGGTAGTCTGCCATCCAATTTATACCGACACTAATAGTCTGGATGCTGGTCTGTTCCCTCCCGCGGTAATTGCGACGGATGCCGCATATTTGCGGTTTTATTGATGTGCACTTTGTGGTTTCTGGCTATCTTTTTGGTCTAACTAAAGTCTGTTGGAAGAGCGGTTAAGCGGTTTGTGATTAATTGATACTTTACTAGTTTAGAATGTTGTTTTGAGTCTTTTTGCAGAAATGTCTCGTAAAACATGGCGGTTTAATTAATTGAAGACGATATCGGTAGAAATCTGGTGCGCCCTTTAATATAGATATAGATTTAACTGTAATAAGAAAAATATTTTTAACATAATTAGGTTCAAGATTTTTTTCGATTTCATAGAAAAATCTAGTAAACAGTTTCTAGAATTCAAGTCGATATACAATACGTAGTATCAGTGAACAGGACTTTAGACATAAAATGAGAAAAATGGCTTTAAAGGAAATCACAACGAAGGTTACGTTGTGTCGAACTGCGTAATTAATGAAGCACTGAAGAATTTAAAAAGTTGAGTTTTTGATACATTAGGACGACTAAAAGTGATTGTAATTTGAGTAAAAGAATATTGGATGAGATATTCTTTTAATAATTGGAATAGTTAGGTTAAGCTAAAATGGTTAAAGAATTTTAGACACTAGCAAAACAGGCAAAATGGCTAATTTTATTCTGCGACATTCGGCAGTCACCAATGTAAATGAAGGGACAGGAACCATTAACTCAAATTGTTCCGTACCCAAAGACCATTTGACTCTAAAAACTACCCACAAAAGCTTCACAGCTTTGTAATTGCAAGACACAGGACAGCTTGCCGGACAATTGTCGGGCTTCGTTATACAAATCTGTGTGCCGTCTAGTCTAGGGCTTAGACATTCAGCCTTTAGGAGTCACCTGCCAACTCTGTGACAGGCAGAGATTTGGCAAGCTTACTACGCTGACATACGTATGTGGGCTAAAACAACTAGATTTTGAAATATTGGGTTTCTTCCTTGGGTGGCTGTTGCAGATCACTAACTAACAGTACTGTAGACAACATCCTACATTTTCACTATAGAACTGCATGGCTCGTTAGTTGCTAATGGTCACCGATGAATATTTCATCTACTCAGCTCGTTCCAACTTCGCTTTCACAATTTATCAATAGATTTCTTTGTAGTCAGCAAAGCAGGGCTTAGTTCAAAGTCATTTTGATCACTATTGTGGGTCTTTTGTAAACATCAAAAGATCCCTAATTGGTGCTTCAAAATATAACAAACTTGACTTCAGGAGAAATATACTCGTTAAATAAATGTTCAACTGCACTTTTTCAACTGCTGTTGTAGCTAACAATATTTGTTGTAATAACGATCGCATTTCAGTATCATCTTATTTAATGAATTTAACATAAGCAATAAGGTTCAAAATCACACGAAGTCATTATGTTGCACAAGACAACAAGGCTGTAATTGGAATTTTCACACGTCAGCGAGCCATGTGTGGGGGAGGGAACATACAGAGGAAATTACCCCTGGGAACTGATCCTTCCGTCCTTCCTCTAATACTAAAGCTAACCCATCGAATTTTCGACATTAATTCGTTTTGTTTCGATAACCCAAAGGTAATTTCTGGCTCGCATTAGTGGTACAGATTCTGGCTTTCGCAGGAAATGAGAACTTTAGCATTCTTCCTTAAGACCGATCTTTGTAAAGTTTTATTATCTCGTTTACTTTTCATGTTGGGAATGGTTTGAAATTCAGATTACGATTTACGTTATAATAGCTTTTACGAGCAAACTGCTCGATCCAAATTAAAGCAATTTACAGGCCTTCTGAATACCTACTGTACGAGCTACGCTGTACATTGACCTTTATGGTAGTTTGTACGTCACACTCATTTATGCACATCAATATTGTTTAGCTGTGCATTCCTCCAACATAGCATTTAAGTGGGACAATTGTGTAATTATATTCAGTAGCAATAAATCCATCAAGGGAAATCATTCGTCTACTCATTTACATAACATAACATCATAACGTACCTTACAAGTTTACCTAATACAAAACATAACAAATCCATAACATTTTCACTGTTGGGAGTTACGCCCCAACACCTACTTTACGCAGAAAATACTCTAAATATTTTGATAAATATGGCGAAAACACGAATCCCTCAATGTCAACAAAATACAAAACAAACAGAATACTTATACATCAATCAGAGCGACCTGTTTTGATAACGTTTGTTGCAGAAACAGACCGGTGTTTGCCGCCCTCCGGCCGCGAAACAACACAACTGAGGTAAACGACCTCCCCAGCCTCCCTCCTAACTTGCGCAGAATAACAAGCAGCTGATCCTGTTTTCATTTCATTGTCAGATCAATATGAGCGATCATCATTTTAAACGGGGGTTTAATTTTTACACCGGCCGGAGATCGATGATATCCGTTGTTTTATTGGCATTCTAAATACTAATAATTGACTAAAGAGCCATAAAGCTAAAGGGTTTATTTGTTTGTTTGAACGCGCTTATCTCTCTGGAACTACTAGGCAGGCGGATTTGTTTTTTTTTTTTTGCCTTTAGTCGTCCAATCCTTTAGGAAGCCTATTTAATGCTACGACTTAGGAGCCGAGCAAAAAAAAATAGAAAACGACGTAATAACGCGATAGAATGAGACCGTGGGTCAGGAACCGAAATTTAACGCAGACCAAGTCGCGAGCAGAATCCAGTGTTAGATAAAACAACTTTTAATAATAGATTGTCTATCAATTTTTCGTGTGCCGTTAAGAGTAGACCTTACTTATCCCATCCTTTCTTTCTTCCTGTATAAAAAAAACTTGAGAGGTGTCAAGGGACACCCGGATGGAACGAAGTTCACAGACAGACAGAGAAACATGCGACGCCGCACAGCTTACAATAGCTTACTATAGCAAAAAGTGTCGTGACAACTTTTCGTAAGAATTTTTTCCGTCTAGCCCCCTTTCACAACGCGCGATAAGGAACTTCGTTCCAAAAATCAAATATTGAATCAAGAAGAATTAGCAAGTGTTATGCTTAATTAAAGCACTGCCAAACACAGCCCTGAATTCTTAAACTACGCTTAACAGACATATTCTTATAGTTTTTGCTGTTACTACAACACAACTTCGAAATGACGGCATGAGATTTATTTGATATCAAGCTGAGGTTGAATAATGATTGATGATCATAACGACAGTTCCCATCAAAACATCATTCGTAACAAATTCTGTAAGTCCATTTTCAGCAAACTAACTAAACTTTATTTTCCTTGTAAATTCTATTCTTTCATTGTCAGAAACCTAGACCAATATGTTTGATCATAATTCCTGGTACAGTCACGAGCACCAATATGTCAACACTCGGCAACTTTCAATTGCGATTTTTTTGTGAAATAACGAATGCAACGTTGAAATACGACACATTACATAAACCTATGGGTTCGAAAATGCTATGTTTGTAACAACATACAATTTCATTTAAAAATTAATGGAGTAAGTCGCTTTTGAAAAAAGCCGAGTGTATACATACTTTTGCTCGTGACTGTACTCGCGGCGCATGATCAACTGCCCAGCGGGGCACGTCCAGTTAATTGAACTGTTACTCAGTGCATGTGTGTTATCTATAACTGTTTCAGTTTCATGCCCCACCAGGCTTTGTAAAACTAACTCCATTTTGATTTTATTGTAATTGCTGTGTGGGTCGTTTATGTGAACGAGTTGATATTGATGTGACAGGATTTTTAAATGTTTGTTTTTACTGGTCTTTGGATTGTGCTGTTGCAGTTTGTGCATATTTGTTAGTATCCATCTTATTAAGTCGGCTTTTGTTATATGTAGGTAATGTCACGGTATTGCCCACTACGTGCCGCTAGTGGTCACATTTTAACATCAATGAAAATGAACTCCGCAACTGTACAGTGAAAAACTGTACATCCTCATCATCATTTCAGATGACAGACGTCCACTGCTGGACATAGGCCTTCCCTAAGCACTGCCACTTTGATCGGTTCTGTCCTTCTCGTAACCAGCGGATTCCTACGGCCGTGACAAGGTCCTCGATCCACCTTGTGGGAGGCCTTCCAACGCTACGTTTTCCGGTACGCAGTCGCCACTCCAGAATCTTTCGAACCCATCGGCCATCTGTTCTGTGAGCAATGTGCCCTGCCCACTGCCACTAAGTTTGGTAATTCTTAAGTCTGTGTCGGTTACCTTAGTTCTCCTACGAATCTCTTCATTTATGATTCGATCACGTACATTCGAACAACTGTACATGTAAAAGTATTTTAAAACGTGCTTCCACAGATTTTCATAGTTCACACCAATGAGCACTAAAAATTCTGCAAGCACACCCAACGTACATCAAAACCTCATCCCCTCAAAATTAACCTCATGTAAAACTAAAATGGCTTTCAAGAATCCCCCTAATAAATTCTAAAATTCGTTCCGACCATTGCTGGCTCAGCGAGAGGGTAGTTGTATAAATCCTGGCGTGTGTCATAAAAACTAATTTCATATACTGCCGGGCTGCAGCGGCGATAGGGCGCATTCGAATCATACGCTATAAGCGCGGAGATTGGCTGGGGAGTATGCCGGGGTAGCAGAGTTAGCGTTTTAGATAAACACCTGTAGGTAAAGTCAATTTGTTGTAAATTAACGAGAGTTGTTTTTTAAGAGAATTTCAATATCACTGTTTTTATATTTTCCAAGTGGTGAAATCCCTAAGCCTATGCCTTCCCCCGCGTCCTAATAGAAAGCTATCGTCGTGCGAACACACGATCGTGGCATTCATAAATGTATGTCACTTTTTGTTTGGAAAATCGGAAGGCACCCTCTGTCGGCGCGACCATGCGTTCCGGTTCACCGACGATAAAACAAAAAGTGACGATAGCTTTATATAAGGACGCGGCGTTAGTATGTAAGGATCGTAGCAGGTGGCATCCTGTAGTTTCTGTCTACACCCAGTGGGAAAAGCCGTGAGTCGGGTGTATTTTTCAAGGTAAGAAATACTTCTTTCTTCAAATTCCATGTTCAAAAACCCGCTCACAGTAGCACCCTGCCTCCATTCCCTCTTACCTGGAAGCTGCCTGCATTAGATTATTTTATTACGAGCTTTTTACAGTTCGCCGGCTCTCGGATATATTTTATGTTCAACTTATATTTGCATGCGATACCTGTCCTGCTGCAGGTTTGCTCTCTGCACAACTTTAGTTTGTGTACCTACTTAAAATTTATATGAATTTTACGTTGGGGAAAGTTGGTTAAATTCCTCTTTACCGAGTATCTAGAATTAGGTCACTTGTTGATAATAAACGTTTTACTACACATAGAGCTCTGCGGAGTAGTTGAGTAACACACTAAGAGTACATTGCGTTATTTACGTTGTTGAGCAAACAAATTTTTCGAACATATGAAGCAATGGTTTAGCAATATCTTTCAAAATGATTCAAGATTGTGACTGTAAGTATGCTTCGCAATTAGGGTATTGTTTCACTTGTAGGTTTCTTGGGTTGCCAACGCGACTGTTGAGCGTGGTTTCTGACTTTGCATGACCAGGAATAGCCCTGGGTCGTGCAAAGTTTTATTGAAGACTAGCGACCCACTCAAAACTAGCGACTCGCACAAGTGCAGTGTACCGGTGTGACATGTCAGAACATTGCGATTTCTGTACTATATCTAAGTTAAATATGCGGTTTTCACCACTACCTTCCGAAATAAATTCTCTAAATTATGGTGAAAACCGCAACAAAATCCATTGTGAAGTTTAAAATATCTAAGCGGTCACACAGACAGTCACGAAAAACGACTATATTTCAAAAAATCTTTCTGAGAATTTTTACATTGCACATAGTAATGTGAACATTTTCAGATATATACTGACCAAAGGAACAGATTATTAGTTATCTCTACCTACTCCTTTGCGGTATCCAGGGTGCATGTTACCTTGAGCTGAAACTACCGAAGCTCTCATAAAATTTGTTATTTGTATATTTCCACTAGTAAATAAACTGTAGGCCTGCGACATCAATCTAGTTAATTGACCTACGACTATTAATGCCCAATATTTAATGTAGCGTGTCGAGCCTATATTTTAGTACAAATGTGTATGTTGCGTATGTACGAACGTTTTCGAAACAAATGGGTCGCGATAACTGCCCGAAACGAACCATATATTATTCACGTATTGTGTTATTACATTTATTTGCAACTGTTATGATTTTTTTATGTAAGAATGTTTGGGAGATTTATAATAACGATTAGGTGCAGTATTAGCAATGAAAGTTACCGAAACGTTCCGTTCAAAACACTTAAGGAGTAAAGTTTTCCAGAGTCTAGTTTACCAAACTTACTGCTCCATTTGGTCTAGTGGTCGCAAGCGGTACTGCTCTATTTGGTCTAGTGGTCGCAAGCGGTACTGCTCCATTTTGTCTAGTGGTCGCAAGCGGTACTGCTCCATTTGGTCTAGCGGTCGCAAGCGGTACTGCTCCATTTGGTCTAGTGGTCGCAAGCGGTACTGCTAAGCATGAGGTTCTGAGTTCGATTCCTAGGTCAGGCAAAATGTTATTGGGTTTTTCCATATGGGATTTTTCGGATTTCCGTACCAGCGCATAGGGTGGATCTGTGTAGGCTCGCCCCATAATACATGTGACTTAAACATAACTAGTGAAATGTGGGTGTACTACAGGCACACCTCTGCCTTTCCTTTCGGGGTACACAGGCGTGATGTTATGTTACGTATTTTGTTCTTAACTTTTACTTCTAAGTTACAGCTTTTAGTTGTTTTGTATATTGATATTGACTTAAGTAGTTCTGCAGACCCATCCTTTTCAAGGCACATATTGTTTAGACATTTATCCCAAGCTTTTACGTAATATTTGATGTCAATACGTCCTTATTTGCATCTCCTTTGTGATATATTAAAAACGTTTCATTCACGTTTAGAGGCTCATTTTTGTTTCGCTACTTTCCTCAAAGGAACCAACTGATCGCTTTACTTATTTATTTTTATTGCTTCATTTATTTCAGGCGACGCTGGCCCATAGACATATACCTTAACCTAAACATACATATTTTTACTATAAAATAAGTACTTCACTAGCTAAGTAGTTCTTGTGCCTGTGGACTTGTCCGCGAAAGCGACGGAACACCACGTCCTGCGGCCAGAAGTCTTCTTCCATGACGACGGGCAGATAACAATTCGGCACACGCACCACAAACGCCTTGAAGTTGACGTTTGCGGTGCGACTCCAGTAACTGCACCCTCGGCGAGTACCTCGTTTTCTGGCGCACGTACTCCACGATGTTGAACATGTTTAATTATATATGTGCCAGTAGGCGAAGTATGTAAGAACATCATTTTATGAATAAGACCATAAGCCTAATCCTTCGCGGATTATAGGCATGATGTTGTTTAAGTTAAAAATATTCTATTCCATCGACTGCTCAAATAAAAGTTCATGAAGAATTGTGCTGTCGCTCCCGAGAGCCTTAGGCAGTATTAATTTCCTAAAAGATAACTAAAATAATACCTATCTCAAGACGAAATAAATCCTCCCTATGATTGAACAAACTCAAATAGAACATGACGGGTAGGAAGTGTTACCATATTTCGCCGCGAGAAGGCGCTCCTCGCTAAGCTTGTAAAGTGAACCCGCCCGTGTCGATGGATTTTCAATATTCTATCTTGTAAATATGATTTTACGCGGCCGAGTCGGGCATTACCAGGAGCCTTTTAAATTAAGGATTAAAAGGGATTGTGGATTTTTGGCTTGTTTTACTTTATGGAGCGAAAATAATTCTGTTACAAATGATAATGCAGATCGGAACGTTTTGGAAAATTTGAGTTAGTAATTTATTGTGTCCCACAAATAAGATCCATCCTCATATCTTTCTTCTTATCAACCTCATAGATCGTGATTCTATTTGTAAACATTATCTGAGGGAGAATCCTCGTAATATTAAGAACGTTCACAGTCTGATCTCAGTCTCAAAGACCTCTATAATCCCTACATTCTTGACAAGTTTTTGGCTTTGATTGTCGCTGAGATGAGATTGGTTACTGGTCTTCTGATGTATGGATTAGTCATCTATGCTGTGGTTAGCTTGACGTAGGATGCTGCTGATGTTTTTGATTTAATTACTACCTTTGAATGTCTGCTCCAGTTACGACATTCTCGTCCCCAATACTCTTCAATATTCATAAAATGCAACGAGAGCGTGAATATGTACGAGTCCGCTTTATGCGCCACCGTTAGGACCTTTGTACACACACGTTTTACATGCCGTGGAAATCTACGGTTTATTCACCGTGTGTAGGCACGTTCGTCAGTATTATATGGTTTACTATAGAAGCTTGTACAGTCACGAGCACCAATATATCAACACTTGGCAACTTTCAATTGCGATTTTTTCGTGAAATAACGAATGCATCGTTGAAATATGGCACATTACATAAATATGGGTTCGAAAATGCTATGTTCGTAACAATATAAAATTTCATTCAAAAATAAAAGGTGTAAATCGCTTTTGAATAAAGCCGAGTGTATACATACTTTTGCTCGTGACTGTACTCGAACACATTTTTTCTACGGCGAGGTTTATAGCCCGTTTGTAGGCACAGTTCGTCAGTGTTGCATGGATCACTATGGAAGCTTGTTGACAGACACGTTTTATCTACGGCGTGCTTTATATGCCGTACCGTAAAGAAATCGTGCAGTGTACAAAGGGCCTTATACATAATATTAATAAGCACTTAGTACCCTGTGGCTTCTAAAACTCATTCCTCGATCCCTTCCCAGAATCAGGAATGAAGACTTAATTAAATAAGTTACTGTTATGAAAGTGTTAATTAACGAAGTAAGCCTAATTAGTTGGAAGCACAAACTTCGATAACTCCCACAATTCAATTACTTCAGATTAAGGAGTTCGATCTCTGCTGAACCGATCATCTCTCAAACATTTGGAGGAAGTTCATGTTTATTTGGTAACTTTGGTGCCTTTTGTTGTAACTTACTTCCAAAGTTGTGGTTAACATGATAAATGATCTCTCAATAACTCTAAATTGAGAAACTGCAGTTTGCCATGCCTACGGACTTCTAAGGGTGGTAACTTCGTTTGTATGCTCGACGCACTAACGACGCATCGTCGGTTGAGTAATATAATAATATCCCTGGATATTTCACACAGCGCCATCTAGTCCCAAGCTAAGCAACCTAATGCTTGTGTTATGGTAACAAGATGGCTGATAAACTACTTATATACATTTTTTTTTGTAAATACATACATATTATAGATAGAAAAACACCCAGACTCGGAACAAATACATGTAGGTCATACAAATATTTGTTCCGTGCGGGAATCGAACCCGCGACACGCAGCGCAGCAGTCAATCGCTTAACCACTGCGCTAACCGTGCCGTCTAAGTTGAGTGTTTAAGTGTGACAGTTTTATTATCTACTTTTCCGTTCTGGCGTTACGCGACGATACGCGACGTACATATCTTCCGTCAGCTGTGCGAACACCTTTTCTAAAAGCGGTCTTAGAAAACTAGGTATTAGCACTTATAAGTTCTTTAGTTTTAACATACTCTGATATTTGGTTGATTAAGTATACCTACATCAAATGATGGCTTTTTTCAGACGGAACAACAATACATTTTATTATTATTTTCTGCAAGTCATTAGAAAAAGTAATTTTGTCTCATTAGTGACAATTGAGCTCATATACTGACATTGTGTCTCATAACCAGTATGTACCCTATCTAATTTAGCGTTCATCCTCCTACGTTGAAGCTCATGCCACACGAAAAGGTCATAACTTAACCATATCCCAACCACAGTCTATATTCTCCTCTACAGTCACATACATATTTGTCTAGCACAGTCCTGGAATATTCAACAATAAACATTAATAACAGCGCTGCAGCTCATCTCAGTTCAAACAGTCCTTGTTGACTTTGAGCAAAAGGCTCTCGTTCGTTGCAGAGTGCAGTTACACTCGCTTTGTTTGACGTTGCACTGTATGTACGGCGTTACGTTTCACTTGCATCTTCGTATCGCTGTTTGCATCTTAGCTCTTGGGGTATTGACGCATAGTTTTAGCATAGTGTAGGGTATTTGCAGGATCAACGCCCGCGTTGACCGACTGCAAAAGAGGATACTCGTATACAGGTGTTGTTGTTTGTAGCATGTTATATAACTTGATGGTATACGCATACGTTAAATTCGCAACCGATTATGATGTGGTTTTCACCACCATTTAGTGAATTAATTCCGGAAGGTTTATGTGTTCATATAAAGATTAAACAGACTTTTGATAAAGAAATCTCGATGATTTGTAAAGTGAAAAAACGCACGAACAAAAAGAAAACAATATAAATACTTGTGCCTACGTCACAAGTTTTCTTTATGTTTGATTAAAACGTAGTACAGGCAAAAGCTACATACATACACTAACGTAATTAAAATCTTCTCAAGTTACTGATTCAGCATTAGTATGCAGAGCAAAACCTGAGAGTAGGGTAGTTACCCTACATAAATACTCATTACACAAATGCACTACATATGTATCCTGATATTACCGTCCATATAAACTATACAGACATATTTGCACTATGGAAATTGCGTCCATTTCCAGGCAGCTTGCAATTTTGGAGGAATGATATGTATTTTGTTTGTAACTGTTTCCATCTCAGTGCTCACAGGAAATATTAAATGGAACATTTCTACGAAAACATGCCAACACCGTACGTTATGATTTAACATGCTTTCCTTACAAATTGAAATGAATGGTTTGTAGCGCGCGAAATTAGTTTAGGATTTTATACGGTGTGCTGAAAATATTGCATTGTTTTATTAACAATTAGAATGCAGTATGGTCCAAAATACTTGTGCATCATCAGCCTACAGCAGTCCACTGTTGGACATAGGCCTCTCCAAGTGCACGCCATTCAAATCTGCTCTCGGCAACTCTCATCCAGCTGCTACCAGCCACCCTGCGGAGATCGTTGCTCCACCCTGCGGAGATCGTTGCTCCACCTAGCTCTAAGGCGTCCCACCTTGCGTTCTAATTGCTTGGTCCTTAAGACCCAATGTGGCTGACTCAGTTATTTATCCATATTTCTTAAGGCCAATTCCCGTAACTAAAAACTTTCAAAACTTAGTTCCAATCTCATCTCAGAGACAATCAATGTCAAAAACTTGTCAAAAATGCAGGGAAATTAGAGGTATTTTCGATAGATTGAGACAGATCACACTCTGAACGTTCTTAAAATTTCAAGAATTGCCCCTCAGATTACTTGGCACAGCATATTTTTTTTATTTAAAAAATAAACATTGACACATAGGTAAAGTAATAGGTAAAGGTACATAGGTAAAAAAATGAGTAGGTGTCAAATGAAAGTAAATCAGAATTAACAGTTTAATAGCACAGGATTTTCTTTAACCCAAGTTTCTCTCCAAATTGATTTTTCTGCTACAATGAAAATTGTTTCCTTAAAACAATGTTGTGGAAGTTGTTGCTCGTGAAAATGTGCAAAACTTTACTGCTCTTAAAATCGGAACGACCGTTACGAACAAAACTTAGTATTGAACAATTTATGCACTATTCGGATCGCTCGGGCCCGGAGCTGTTCGGTACACAAGCGGGTCTCGATGACCCATTATAGCAGGCAGAGTGTTACGCCAGAGTTTCGCTCTGTTTGTACAGTTTTTAGTTTTCTTTTTCTTTTTTGCTTGTTTATTGTGCGTATATTTTACTGTATTTTCAGTTGAGTTGTTGAGGTCAACCGTTTTTACCTTTTCAGGCGGTTACAAACTGCTTCAACATAATTCGTTCCAAACCAAAAAATGTTCTGATAAACTTATGCCATGGTTACTTTACTCGTATATGAGTTTGCGAACCATTTGTAAATTGTTCTGAAACTTTCTTCCCTATTGTGATAATATGGCAACATGCACATGGGACTTCGCAGGGGCGGTAAACATTCGGCACGCTCGAGTCTCAACGACCCATTACCGCACGCTCAGTGTTACGAGCCTCTGGGCTGTTTTGTAAGCACAGTTTTTTTTTTGAAAATGTTTTTATGTTGATTACAAATTTTATTTTGTGAGTTTACTTGAACTACGTCAGCTGAACATTTTATTTAAGAGTACGCTTGCTAAACATAAATGAGAAAAGTTTTTGTTAAAAGTAATTTGTAGACTATTTTATTCACGTCTTTATCGTTCCTACTTGTGCTTATAACGCCAGGTTTTTTTGCATATCGCAAAAATTCCTGTTCAGTTATTTCTTTTTCCTTTCCTACAATATACTCGATAACCAGCCAATCGCTTTTTATTACTTATTTTTATGCAAATGTAAACAACCATGCAGTACAAATAACGTCTTTTTCCGAGTATATTCCCGTATCGTTCGCTCGGGCGTTCATTTGGCACGCCTCGGTCTGTACGACCCATTACTGCAGGCGTAGGGTTACGTACAGAACTATTCTGTTTTGTTACTGTATTTGTTTTAGTTGCTGTTGCATTTGCGTCCTTTTATCTATAACATCACATAGCTGCACCCTAATTGCGTAACACACAATCAATCGGAATCGGTTTCATTTTGACAGTTCAACAGCATTCATTGCGTTATTTACGTGTTGAGCAGACAAAATTTTCGAACTTATAAAGCAATGGATTAGCAATTTGCTTCAAAATGATTCAGATTAAGATTGATCGTGTGTTACGCGATTAGGGTGCTGGACGATAATGTACCTTCTGTATTTTTCAACAATTCTCTTTATTAGACACAAGTCGAGATTCTACAAAAGTTTCCTTCATATTCTTCCACGTTATTTTCTCTGTCTATCTATACTAATAATAATGCTGAAGATTTTGTTTATTTGAACACGTTAACCTCTGGAACGACCACTCGGATTTGTAAAAGTATTTTTGCATTTGATATCCAATTCTTGATGAAGGCTGGAAGGTAACATTACACCACGCTAGGAACCTTAAGAGCGGAGCAAAAGTAAAAAAAAAGTCAGAAAGGATGCTAAGCGAAAGCACTATCGCGGGCAGGCGATGCGATGCGATGTGGACGGAGTGGCGGGGGAACACGAAATTTCACGCGGACGAAGTCGCGAGAAGCTGGTAGTAAATATAAGTTTGTGAAATAGCATTCATTGCTTTCATGTGTTGAACAAAGCGTTCCTTAAAACGAATTTGTTCTCGCATAATAAAACTGAAGCAAACGGAATTTCCACAATGCAATAGAACGCTCAAAAGTAGCGTTTCATTCCATAATTGTTCCATTCAGGTTAAGACTGCATATGCTTAATTATCCCACACACTCGGTGAACTTTACAACAACACAATAAGAACGCTTTGTGAAGTTGAGGAGCATTGTCTGCGATCTTTTATTCTGATTAATTTGAAATGAAAGAAATAAAATGGAAGAACTGGAGGTTGTAATCATTTTCTTATCTTAGAATGTACCTATGTACAGATACTTACTTCGATCAACAGTGTGTGAGGTGGTATCTCCTTTGACAGCTTTAGATAATGTATATTCATAAATAAGGAGGTATATCTACTCTTTTCACTTTTTATTTTATTTTGTAGATTGTGTGGTGTGCCTTTTAGTAAATGTATTTTCTTTTTCTGCTGATGTCAATGAAAGCTTCCAAAAGACTGCGACTGTCTTTTGCTTAAGGCACGCAAGCAAGGACTAATAAAAAAAATACCATTCACACGGTATAGGATACATAATTCAGAGACAAGGCGTTTTTTTTATTCAGGCGTCCAACATGATGTTGATTTAATTTAATCATTAAATAAAATACACACTTACGAAAAATATTTTCCATTCAGCAATTTCGTAAATCAGAACATTCAAAACTGATTTACCTACATGAATATGAGCATATAAATTTCGTATATACTTCCTTTATATACAGTTCACATGCGGGCCCGTATTGAATGATACTTCGCAGACTCATTCCATTTACGTTCTAGCATATAGTATTCACTAGTGGGTAAGTTGAAATTCAAAATATGAAAATGGGTAAACATTTTACATCAGTGTATGGCCTGAAAATGTTGAAACTGTGTTTTGTTGAAATAAGAGATTGGGTTGCCAAAATATACGTTTATTTATTGGACATATATACTATAGGTAATTGGGATAGGTCGTCCCTTGGTCCCTTATGATAGCAGGAAACTTGATATTGCCTTGAGGAGTTTTAAGTGCCGTCTATTTTGACAAATATTATCCTATTATATTATTTATCCTAAAAAATATGGAAACTGGCTGCTGAAAAGACTGTATTTAACATTTGGCACGTGCCTCATTGAAACGACCTCTTCTGTTCTATTGTACCTACTCCAAAATGAAGTTTGAAGACTTAACGCTTGAAATAATATTTCATAAACTACCTTTTAACAGCCCTCAACAATACTCTGAATAGCACTATGAACTAGAATAACCAACTCAATGGTACTTGTATTTTGTAACGACGACGTAGAATAGATACTTCAGGTTTATTTTACCCTTAGCTATGAAGATTCAAAGTGAGACGCAAGACTCCCACCAAGTGCCCACAGTATAACAACTTCAGTATAACAACTACAGTATAACAACTACAGTATAACAACTACGGTATAACAACATAATGCTCAGCGTTGTTACTGTGTGTTATATTCTAGATTCCGTGGAGCTCGAGTATGAGCACTTCGTGTTTGTGCGTTTATTTAAATAACGTTTATAAAATGTTCTTGAGATTTATGCTACTATAGTCATGAACAGCTATTTTAATAGGAAATATACACGTTCACGTAAATCTCTGTTACTGCCATACCGTTCTTTTTTTAACGTCACATTTCCTTCGGAAGACAGTTGCTGGGAAGATTTGGGGGAGGCCTTTGGCCAGCAGTACAGGCGGGAAAAAAAACATTTCCTTAACCACAGCTCTGTCCTGTATGTGTAGGTAGTAGATAACTAACCCCTAATCTCACCTTTGCAGTACAGGCGGAAAAAAAAAACATTTCCTTAACCACAGCTCTGTCCTGTATGTGTAGGTAGTAGATAACTAACCCCTAATCTCACCTTTGCAGTACAGGCGGAAAAAAAAACATTTCCTTAACCACAGCTCTGTCCTGTATGTGTAGGTAGTAGATAACCCCTAATCTCACCTTTGTAGCAGCTCAAGTTTTTTGAACGAAGTTCCTTATCGCGCGTTGCGAAAGGGGGCTAGACGGAAAAAATTAAAACCAAAAGTTGGAACGACACTTTTTGCTATAGTTGTAAGCCGTGCGGCATGCGCGTGTTTCTCTGTCTGTCTCTCTCTCTCTCTCTCTTTGAACTTCGTTCCATCCGGGTGTCCCTTGACACCTCTCAAGTTTTTTTTGTACCTACTAGCAAGTATAAATTGGCAAAAGTGTAGTTCTTTCGTAGCCTCATCACTATTATTTAGCGATCAACTCAAATTGGAAAAGATCACGTAGATAAGTAAATAAGTATCGCCATAAAAACAATATACAAGTGGAATGGCCCCAAAATGACTGCGTAAGCCAAATAGTCCCCCCTCTAGACGCACTAGACGTAACCTACGTTGCCCGCTACCCTTGAACCCTAGAATACACAAAGTGAGGGCGTTCAATTTGATAGAAAAACCCGCCGATCTAAATCACAACCTCTCATAAATTACTTTTTATTTAACCTTCGAACGCCATTACGGGTCGTTAGGACCGCGTGCCGATATTCAGATTTTCGAAAACTTTTTTATATAATCCAACTTATTTTGTAATAAATGTGATATTTTTTTATCAAATTTCGTGTGATATGCTATAAACTACAGCCGTAGGCTACCACGCATCGCTTCAGTTCGCGTAGATTGCCCCTCTCGGCTCGAAGCTAACTTGTTTGAGCCGGAAAATTGCGGATTCACGCGTGGTAGGTTGTAGGTAGGTATATCCGTGCTTTCAATGGCTTTTTGTTGTAGTTTACTGAGCGTTAAAATTGTGGGCTTTAATAGAGATAAGTTACGTGGACACATTTTCCATCATAAATTCTGCCAGAATTGCATGCAGGTACTTTTCGAGCACCATTTTTTTTTCCGTAAATATTTATGTTTTATTGAACTTTCAGTGGCTAATAGCGTATGCAGTGTCGAATTTTCAAGCATCACGATTTCAAACAGCACTTGCTTTTATAAATGTTGTATCAATCTCCTCACAAACTCGTATGTACCCCTCTCGTTAATATTTAATGTACCTTGTTTTAGCAGCTCACAAATCAATGTTTCAAACAACGTCCTTTCAGTTTGTTCTATTAAACATTACGCAGATATATTCATGTGGGTTTCATCGTGTCCGTAAGGATTGAGGAGCCACATCAGATTTTTTAAATCTGATCTCACCATTATTTAGCAGCAATGTAGCTGATTTTGCAGCACGAATTCTAGATTTAGCAGCAAAATATATCACTAGTTATATTAATGCAAAAGTGGCTCCTCAATCTAAACGTCTGAATTGAGGAGCCACCTGGAACTCGTTAAGTAATAGATGAATATTTTTGAAAATTTGGTATCATTTAGCAGCAATTGTGCATATTACCTTCTAAAAATTTTGCTTCTGTAGCGCTAAAATGAAAGAAAGTACAACACTTTTAGTATGGCTCCTCAATCTAAACTCAAGAGGTGAATTTCTATTGGATGTGAGCGATCAATTAATATATTCGACATAATGATCATTTAGCAGGTGTTGTGTTTGTTTTTGCAGTATAGGAATAAAATAGTAAAACTGTTTAAATTTTCTAGAAGAACGCATTTTCTTTGGCTCCTCAATCCTGACGTTCTAATTATATATGTTTGACTGTAGCCACCTGAGATCTCAACGGAATCTAAAGCCAGAGATACTAACATTTAGCAGAAATGTCTGCTAAATATATCTGCACAGTTCAGCAATGTACATACTTTGGATTCTGAAAAAACAAGACTTAACTATTTTCTTGTAAATTCAGTGTGAAGGGTGACCATATTTTACTCGTATTAATGAAACCAGGATAGTAATTTATTAAATTTATATTTTCATAACAGGTTATATTTATCGTACCTACGATTTGGTTATTTAGCAATCAATTTCGCTATAAGTTATAGAATGAATGAATATTGGCTGATCAGTGCTTCTCCTGACGGTGATATACACAAAATGACACATTCTATAACTTATTGCAAAATTGATTGCTAAATAACCAAATCGTAGGTACGATAGATATAACCTGTTATGAAAATATAAATTTAAATAAATTACTATCCTGGTTTCATTAATACGAGTAAAATATGGTCACCCTTCACACTGAATTTACAAGAAAATAGTTAAGTATTGTTTTTTCAGAATCCAAAGTATGTACATTGCTGAACTGTGCAGATATATTTAGCAGACATTTCTGCTAAATGTTAGTATCTCTGGCTTTAGATTCCGTTGAGATCTCAGGTGGCTACAGTCAAACATATATAATTAGAACGTCAGGATTGAGGAGCCAAAGAAAATGCATTGTTCTAGAAAATTTAAACAGTTTTACTATTTTATTCCTATACTGCAAAAACAAACACAACACCTGCTAAATGATCATTATGTCGAATATATTAATTGATCGCTCACATCCAATAGAAATTCACCTCTTGAGTTTAGACTGAGGAGCCATACTAAAAGTGTTGTACTTTCTTTCATTTTAGCGCTACAGAAGCTAAATTTTTAGAAGGTAATATGCACAATTGCTGCTAAATGATACCAAATTTTCAAAAATATTCATCTATTACTTAACGAGTTCCAGGTGGCTCCTCAATTCAGACGTTTAGATTGAGGAGCCACTTTTGCATTAATATAACTAGTGATATATTTTGCTGCTAAATCTAGAATTCGTGCTGCAAAATCAGCTACATTGCTGCTAAATAATGGTGAGATCAGATTTAAAAAATCTGATGTGGCTCCTCAATCCTTACGGACATGGTTTCATCGTGTGCAAAAATACATTTTTATTAACTTATAAAATAAAGTGTAAATAACAATACCTTCCGTCAGTAAATCACACACTATGTTATAGAAACTGCACATTGTACCATGAAAAAATATTTAATTCAATTTCAATAAAAAGCAGACCCATTGAAATCGCACGAAACATAACCGAACGTCCCTCGGGTCCGCAATCCGCGAAGCGTAGCAATTGATCGTAACTAGTCCTTGCAGTATAACCACAGAGTAGATATACGTAACCGAACAACGCCGCTTCAATTCGACAACTATGTATATTCGAAAATATCCCTTAACTCTCACTCCGTAGCGTCTGTTATCGTGTGCGTTTTAACAGGTTCTAAACCGAACCTTTGTATCTTCTTGTTTAGCGGCGCTTGGGTTGTCACGTTGCCACCGTCCAGAATAGGGATGTCTTGCATAATTGGGCTACTGCGGCAATGCAATGCGACGTTGCCAGATTTCTCGAGCTATTGCGGTACACGTTTCATTCACGCTTTAGAATGTGTCAGCGATTTACAGCTTACAAGCTGTTATATATTTATGCCACTCTGGTAGCCTATATTGATAAATGATAAATGATTTTATTTTTGTAATTGGGTTTGTACAGTCGCCAGCACATCAAGTTACCCCACTTTGACCTTGAACGCGTTATGAGCAACAACAGCGAGAATCGTGCGAAAGAGATGTGTAGCTTTTTGTCAGTTCTAACTTGTAATGTTTCGTGCTGCAGTGCGTGCGTAAGGGTGTGTGCGTGTGCGCGTCGTGTTGTTGAATAAGATGCGATAAGAAATGGCGTGGCAGGTTGAAACTTGAATGGAATCGGATTATTGGCATGGTAATAATAACAGGCGGCCCGCGCAATGCCTAAAATACCTATGAAAGCTTATAATCAATTTGTTTTATTGAAATAATATCTTACTTAATCCTTAATTTTTACATATTTGTTTCTATGTAGGTATTACTCATATTACCTACATTTAAACAGGTAGGTAGGTACGGTATACACAGTTACACAATTAATTAGCGAAATTACACGCTCTCGATGAATGTTGTTAAGTAGCCAGGTAGGTATAATCCGATGTGAGAAAATAATATGGATACTTACCTACCCCATCAGGAACCTGTGTGAAGTTTAGCCAATTAATTATTCAAAGACTTATCAGTCCGCCGTGTTTGAGATTAACGTTACCTACGTCCATGACAAGATCTCAGCTGCTACCAGCCATACTGCAAAGATCGTCGCTCCCCCTAGCCTAGCGTTACCTACTTCTTTACATCCTAAACATTTTATAAATGAGAATAAGAGTTCCTTTGTTTGTTACGTATCGTCATGAAATGTTGCATATGTAACACGTTGTCAGGGGTAGGTACAGAAAAGGATATGGGTTCCCGTAGGAACCTATTCCTATGGGAACTCGGGTGAAGCCTGACTGAACTGAGTTTGTTTATTTGTTAGGGTTTCAGTGTTCACGCAGCGGCGTAGCTAGCCGTAATGGGGCCCATATCAAATTATCTTGGCGGGGTCTTTTGCAAAAAGGACAGTGAGTTTTCAACCGACTTCAAAAAAGGAGGAGGTTCTCAATCCGATTGTATTTTTTTATGTTTGTTACCTCAGAACTCCGTTATTTATAAGCCGATATGCAAAATTCTTTTTTAATTTGTAAGGATATACTTTTAGATCGGTCTCATAGAAATTTCATCAAAAACAGTTTAGGAGCTTGGTTTTTAAATCAAATTTACTGGTAAAAATTACAACTTAAAAGTGAAAAATAAAAACGTTTTTGCAAAAAAAAAAAACAACCGACTTCCAAAAAAGACACGTGCTACAAAGTGAAAAATAACTTTAATGTCGGAAGTCGGTGGCAAACAACGAACATCAACGAACATCCACCGACATCGACTTCCTAAAATAGTTATTTTTCACTTTGTAGTGTCTTTTTTGGAAGCCGGTTGATTTTTTTTTTGAAAAAAGTTTTTTTAGGTAAGTAAATAAATATGCCCCGGGCCCCGTATAATAGATACGGCGGAAGCTTCCCTGCTTTTGGAACCTTAACTACACAACCGATCATCATGGAATTTTGTATACCTACCTATCAGAAAAGGACATAGGAATAGGATAGGTTACTACGTTACTACTAGATAAAATCTCAAAATAAAATGCAGAATAACAATCTTAATCATTTTATTTAATATAATTGAAAACTTAAAAACAAATACCCATTCTAAATTAAAATATACTTACAAAAAAAAATTATAAAACCAAGTTAGACAATAGAATAAAAACAAGTAGATAATATTTATTTTTTACGAGCTTTTATTTTTAGAAAGAAAGAAATACGTTTATTTACGGTAAACATGACGCGAAAAGAAACACAAACACAAAAAAAACACAATTATTAGTATTAGTTTTATTGATATTTGTAACAGATTAATTATACAGTTACATCTGTCACCAATGGTCGCCAAACAAAAGTAAGCTTTTACCTAGATTAATATAATTTGACTGGGCTGTATAAGGCCTGGCACCCACAGGTGGCACGACACGACAATTTCATTGATACATCACAGCCTGCTTTGGCTTCCTTCACATTTCGGGATGCCACGGCATGCCAGAACGTTTTCTGGCATGCCGTGGCATCCCGAAATGTGAATGCTAACCATGATAAAATAAGATCTCAAATCATTTGCGCTTACTAAAATCCCTTGTCGTGCCATGCCGCCAGTGGGTGACGGCCCTAACTTAAATTATCACCAACAATTAGTAAAGGCAAAATGCTCAAGAATATAACAATGGTGCGAAAAGGTTATTAGAAGAATTATCCATACTAATATTATAAATGCGAAAGTAACTTAGTACAGACTAAGTTACTTTCGCATTTATAATATTGTTATGCCTTCACGGCCAAACCGCTGGGCAATTGTGATGAAAAATATGGAGATAGTTTGAAGCCTGGGGAAGGCAATGGAGGAAGCTATTTTATTATATAATTATGACACAACATCAACGAACGACATGTCTGGCGTCTTTCCCAAATCGAGCAATGGAAGAATAAGCGTTTGAGAAACAGTTCAAACAATGGATGGAAATACCTAAATACCTTTATTTTGGTAAATAAAATATGTAATTACAATATTAAAATACAACTTATTGATTGTAAAACTGCTCTATTTGATGTGAAAGTTTGTGAGAATGGATGGCTGGATGTTTGTTACTTTTCACGCCTTAACTGTTAAACGGATTTCAGTGAAACTTGGCACTTAAATAGACCATGGCCCGGATTAATACATAGGATAGGTTCCTACGGAAACCCGGGTGAATAAAGTGTATTATTTACTAGTGCCGTAGAATCGGAGTTCGTCATCTAAAGGTAAGTTTAGGCTACGACACTATACGCCGTGCACTCAGTGTCCGGCACAGTGTCTGTGTGTGTGAACACTCATAAACTCAACGAATACCTACACCTTGCGACGCCGAGTGTCTAAGTGTTCAGACACGGTGTCAGACATTGAGTATAATGCCTATAGTGCTGTAGACTAAACTAAGTTCGCTCGGGTCTTATTAGCGACAAAGAATATGCTATGACCCAAAAGAGCCCAAACTTGACCTCAGAAATACGCAACAAGATCGGCCTTTCAGTTTTTATGAAATATAACTACATGGGAGCGTAATGCGTTGCCAAAACAATATAATAATATTAAATGATAAATAAAAAGTTACTTACATAAATTAAACTCTACTAACTATAGATACTATAAAATTGTAATAACATAACAATACAAATATAAGCAAATACATATTTATTTATTAATATTATTATATAAAATGCAATTATTATAATATATTTAACAATTTATATTTAATATTTGGTCGGACCACCCTGCGCGTCTAAAACGGCGTCCAGCCTGTCCTTCATGCCGGCCACCATGTTCCAGCAGGTGTCCTTACCTCTGAATTGCTCCCATGTAGTATGGGCTTCTCGCCGCAAGTTTTCGTTGTTGCGGATTTCTGAAGCATCCTAATCGAGAACCATGAGACCCCATAGATTCTCGATTGGGTTTAAGTCGGGGCTCTTTGCAGGCCATGGCAGGCGGATGACGTCATCCTGTGCCGCGAACCACTCCTGCACCACCCTGCAATATTCTTCCGCGAGCGATATGCTTCCACTTGCCCGATTTGGCAAAGTATTCACCTCCACATAGCGCTTATTCCTATTGCGCCATAATATTTTTCTTCCGTCCATATCCGACCGGAAGCTTTTTTCATCTACAAAGATGACGATATTGTTTGCCCAGTCAAAATTATAATACTCTAGGCAAAAACTTACTCTTGCCTCCTTATGGGCCTGAGTCATCAAGATCTTCTTGGCAGGGCGGCAGCATTTCTTTCCGGCGTCCTTAAGGCGCCTCCTGACTGTGTCCATTGAAATCTAAAACAAAGAAAATTTTGTCAATTTTAATAATTACCTAGGATTCCTTAGTGTAACAACTAGTACGGGCCAACTTAACTAATCTGCATTCGCGATTTATTTACCAAAAGTGTAAACAAATATGATTTTATGGAAAAATAACTTTAATTCCTACACAATAAAGTTCAGTTTACGCTACAACTTCAAACATTTTTATAACTGCTAGTCACTCTGAAATCAACCTAATTACCATTAAAATAAAGTTGATATTTGTTAACTTGAAATAACATAAATTTGAAACATTAGTTTGAATAGACTTTATATGAGTACGAGTAATGGGACGGTTAAAAAATATTCTTCAAAATATAAACAAACAATTTGTCGAATTGAGAACTTCCACCTTTGTTGAGGTGGGTTATAAAGAACTGAAGATTTATCTAATAGTAGGTAATACTAATAAGTAGTAATAAACTAAGACTGGCTGCGCGGCGCGCGTAAACCGGTAAACAAATATGAGTTTATGGAAAAATAACTTTAATTCCTACACAATAAAGTTCAGTTTACGCTACAACTTCAAACATTTTTATAACTGCTAGTCACTCTGAAATCAACCTAATTACCATTAAAATAAAGTTGATATTTGTTAACTTGAAATAACATAAATTTGAAACATTAGTTTGAATAGACTTTATATGAGTACGAGTAATGGGACGGTTAAAAAATATTCTTCAAAATATAAACAAACAATTTGTCGAATTGAGAACTTCCACCTTTGTTGAGGTGGGTTATAAAGAACTGAAGATTTATCTAATAGTAGGTAATACTAATAAGTAGTAATAAACTAAGACTGGCTGCGCGGCGCGCGTAAACCGGTAAACAAATATGAGTTTATGGAAAAATAACTTTAATTCCTACACAATAAAGTTCAGTTTACGCTACAACTTCAAACATTTTTATAACTGCTAGTCACTCTGAAATCAACCTAATTACCATTAAAATAAAGTTGATATTTGTTAACTTGAAATAACATAAATTTGAAACATTAGTTTGAATAGACTTTATATGAGTACGAGTAATGGGACGGTTAAAAAATATTCTTCAAAATATAAACAAACAATTTGTCGAATTGAGAACTTCCACCTTTGTTGAGGTGGGTTATAAAGAACTGAAGATTTATCTAATAGTAGGTAATACTAATAAGTAGTAATAAACTGAGACTGGCTGCGCGGCGCGCGTAAACCGGTAAACAAATATGAGTTTATGGAAAAATAACTTCAATTCCTACAGCATAAAGTTTAGTTTACGCTACAACTTCAAACATTTTTATAACTGCTAGTCACTCTGAAATCAACCTAATTACCATTATAATAAAGTTGATATTTGTTAACTTGAAATAACATAAATTTGAAACATTAGTTTGAATAGACTATAAGAGTACGACTAATGCAGGTAATACGAATAAGTAGTTATAACAATCACTGAGACTGGCCGCGCGGCGCGCGTAAACCGGTTTGCTTGAGCGCCGAGCGCCCTTCCAACAACCTACATTGTATGTCTATTAAGTAGTAAGTATTATTTTAATAAATTTTGCTACCTATTCACTTTATAAATAAGAAAACCATAATTATGATAGGTAAGTGATGAATAAGTTGAGGTGATAAGTATGATTACAAGCTACACATGGACTCACGCTGTACGAAGTTGAAGTAATTCGTGTGGTCAAAAAAGGATCGGCAGAGTGTGCAGCTACCATAGCCGCATCGTCTTCCACCGTAGTGGCTCTTGCGTAGAGTTGGCGGCGATGGGCTTCAATGGTCCCGCTTCCTTCCCACCGCCGAAGCCAGAAATAAACAGTTTTTTTCTGGAACGAAACAAATAGCTCTAGTTTATTTGCCCTTATTACTCAATTACTATAGGCAAAGATGTATTAATACTTATATAATTCCCTTCAATAATAGCTTACCGAGTGATTAAATTATTTATTTACACACAAACATCGCTACCATTACAGGGTTACACTCAATGCGATAGCGTGGTAACTAGATTCGAACTAAGCAGGGGCTGCAGTCCCAGCAATGTTTCAACAGACAAAAATAAAGTGCGTAATTGCTTAGATATTTACTTTAAAATCCAATCACTACCTACTGGATTAACTTTTGTTTAGAATGTTTCATGACTAAATGGAATCAAAAACAATACCTAGTTTATCGAATTCTATAACTATGAATTTAAGCTGTCACGGTTACTCTACATTTTAGTGACGTTTGAATAACGCGCAGCATTAGCTAATTTCGAAAATTCAGTAGAATAACACCATTGACATATTTTGTCAATATTAGCCTTTGTTTATTTAAATTCAAAAATTGTAATTACAAAAAATATATTACTCACCGTTATGCCCGTTTGCCGACAAATATCGATCACCCGGCATCCACTCATTCGAAGCGCTATAATGCGCTCCCTTTCAATTTGCGTCAACTGAGGCGCCATTATAATATTATATTTATAAATTGTTTTCACAGCACACACCACACAGTACTATTGCAAATCACAGGACACTATTACTCCTAGCGGAGAATGCTCCTCCAACTGACGAACGATGTGACGAGTGACTTTCGTTTAATTTCGTGAAGGATCGGGAAAACTCGGCAGCCCCGGCAGACGCGCAGGGGCGAGTGGGTGTGGCTTATTCCTAGTGAAACATGATAATTGGCTCCCGATGATTAGTATGTGCAACCATTGGGCAATTTTAAAAACGTTGAAAACTCCACCAATCGTGGCAAGGATACTTTCTTTCTAACACTCCACGGCGCGTCGTAGTTATATTTATGTATAGAGTTTACGTTGATGTGCTGTCGTCTGTACAAACACTTTTACACGTCAATCATATTTTAAAACTAGATGAGGTCGGCGTTTCCTATCTGACTAGTCTGAGAAGAAAGGCCGAAACAAACTCAGACGTCACAGTCTCTTTTAAAGTCCAGACATAATCTTGGTCAGATCATGTGAAGACCATGTAGATTTCGCATTCCAAGGCCATTTACCTCTACTTAGGTACCTATATGATAATTTATTTCAATATTTTCTTTCTGGTTGGTTTTCTTTTTACTTTTACCCGTTAACTTAATAAAGTATCCTATCTTGGGTCAAAGGGATTATTTAAAACCATCTGCATGAACGGTAAAAGAACTATGTAAATCTTAGTGGCGTGCTTATGTCCGGTAAACTTTAACTCATAATCTCCAAGAGCACTGGAGAAGCTCTGAGATTATAAAAAACTTTGCGGGAGTTTTAATTTAAGCGTTTATCGCTAAGTAATCTTGTTTACTGCGGAAAATGTTTCATTTTTTTGAGTTAATAAGTCGTTAAAACTTGCCTGAAGTTTCGTTTTTATTAAAATAATGTCTTATTTTACTTCTGGAAAGGAAACTCAGTTTTCTTTTAACGCCGAAGAATTGTTAGAGAAAGGAACTGCATATTACGCAATATTTCAAAGTAATGTGTGTTTTAGAGCGCATCGCTACCGCAATCTAATAGCACTAGAGAAAATGCATTTGCATTTCTATTCTATGTAAACAGTTAGTGGAAAACACTGAAAAAACAAGCACATTGCACCAAAACAAATTAACTCAACGCATGTGTAATCCAACATTCCATATCAAAATATTCTGACACATGTCATTTAAATGCCGTCACAAACGTCAGCGCATGTCACTCAGTGAGCGACGGGTTAATTCTTTTTGACAGCTACGGGACATGACTGCATCACAACGGTTAATTGTCAATTTACATATAGATGGTGGTATAGACCGCGAGTCGCAGGGGAGGGTTAATGAATGCCCTGAGGCACACAACAGTTGAATCGAACAATTAGATTAATCTCCAGTGATACGTATTCGTGGCAATGTTCTGTAGTGATTTATGGTTTTGTTTGTTTTATCAATGCGGTAAAAGTCGGATGGAAGGGTAGTTTGAGGGTTTAATTCAGATTTTATCACAAAGACGTGAACCGTGTTTCAGAGCAAGTAAAAAAATTCACACAGGAAGAATGTGGTTGTTTTCTATTTGCTTACGTGGTTATTTTTTTGGCGATTTGATAAAACAACCTGAAAAATCAAAATTTTGAACGCCATCATACTTAACATCAAACACGGATATTACAGGCCTCATAATATCAATCCTCTTTGCATGCATGTAAGTACAAGTGTGCCAAGTCCACCGATGTGTTGAGCAGAACCTAACAGTCCAACATGGCGGCTAGCCAGCAATAATTCCGCTCCGATGCACATCGCTTTATTGAAAACTCAACCGAGATCTTTTGCCGATACACGATATCTACAGCCGTATAAATACCCAGGGTATTTATACGGCTGCAGATATTTTGAATGGCAAATAAATAGTAGTGTCGGTTGTGTTTTGTGGTATTTTGATAAGCCTGAAATCGACCGGCGTGCGTGTATGAACACAAACGAAACATAAGAAGTATGTAAGGATCGTAGCAGGTACGTTCTGCAGTTTTTGCCTTTCCCTATGTATGAAATCGACTATGATGTCGATGTTATTATTTTTTAGCTTTCTTCGTAAAAAAAATTATAAACGAAGAACGCGGGAAACTCGCTTTGTCGTTTTGTATTGTCATTTGCTAGCTCGTGAAAATAAAATAAGTAACTGTTCAATGATACTAAACGTCCATCGATTGAATTTAAACGATGCAATAGTGCAAGACTATTAGATTTTACTATCACTGTCAGGGAATCGTTTCCACCAGTTAATTTTCAACTTGCACGGGATGCTAGAACCGAGGTTTTATTCAATTACTTAAATGACAATTTTAATCCCACGAAAAGCCAAAAAACGTGGAGAGAATCTGCTGCAAAGCGGACCGCAATAAATCGGTAAAAGCCATGCCAGAGTAAAAGGACCAGTTTAAAATCGTTGATACTCTTTGAGCCTGAATTTTAATTACGGATAATGAACGGCGCGGTAACTGTGTACACTATCAGTAGCAATGGCTTTCATTTTGACAGTTCAAAAACATTCATTGCGTTGTTTACGTTGTTGAGCAGACACATTTTTCAATTTGTGTGGGGTAGGTACAACTAAAAAGTGAAAAATAAAAACTTTTTTGAAAAAAAAAACAACCGACTTCCAAAAACGACACTACAAAGTGAAAAATAACTTTAATTTCGGAAGTCGGTGGCAAACAACGAAAATGCGAACCCAACGACACCGACTTTCGAAATTAAAGTTATTTTTCACTTTGTAGTGTCGTTTTTGGAAGTCGGTTGTTTTTTTTTTTTCAAAAAAGTTTTTATATGCAACCAGATTCACAATCACTGCGTTTTAATAATGTATAGAAAGTGAAGTCAAATCTACCTCACTTCAAAGTTCCTCTTCGCTGACCGCGTCGCTTTGATAAGGTAACCCGACCGAATTCGGTGTGTGTAGTGAAGCCAGCCGAGTGAATGCGTTTGAATGCATCACAAATGAGCCGGCTAATCTTCTGGAAATAGCCGCGTCTACAGCCTTGGCATTAAATGATGCTTTGAATTAAGGCTTTTGGAGGTTAAACTGCACTCGCCTGTGAGCCTACACAGTTGGCAGTGAGGCAAGACTGTTTCGCATGAAGACCTTTTGGAAGGGCAACTGGAATCAATTATATTTTCTAGTTAATTTGGATTTTTTAAAGGGCCTTTTGACGGCCGGATTGACGCTTTGACGTTATAAAAGGTGGAGACAACAATAAATGAAACTGCTTATATCTAATGACGTTCCCAGTCTGCATACAAAAATTCAATCAAATATAGTAGTATAGTTTAGTCAATAGTTTAGTCACTATAGCTAGTCAAAGATTGGCAAAATCCATAGTCCAAAAACTACTACTGAACGGATTTGTATAAAATTGGGCACACAGATAGTTTATAACCAGGATTAACACATAGGATCCTTTTTATCCCGATATTCTTACGGGATCGAAACTTATGCGGGTGAAACCGCGGGGCGCAGCTAGTCCAAATCCAAACTAATATTATAAATGCGAAAGTAACTCTGTCTGTCTGTCTTTCTGTCTGTCTGTCTTTGCTTCACGCCTAAACTACTGAACCGATTTGTGTGAAATTTGGTACAGACATAGTTTGGAACTTGAGAATGGACATAGGATAGTTTTTATTACAAAAAATAAAATAAAAAATAAAATTTATTCCGGACATACAGCGCCATCTATTGGTCAAGAGTCGGTGTCATCTATTGGTGAAGTCACTATTCCACGCGAACGAAGTCGCGGGCAAAAGCTAGTATTCTATAATTCTCACAGACCTTTCTCCCAATATACACTGTCATGTAAAATCAATATATGAATATTCCATTATATAATGGGTCACTATACGAGGCCGGACTGATAAGTCTGGTAAAAATCTATTTTTGGAATAAAATGCAAATTGCATAGAACCTACTTGTTCACAACTCTTTTGAAGGACTACATTAAAATTTTCAGCCAGTACTGCCGGTTAGTTTTTTTGACAGCCGTTAAAGAAAAACAACTGAACACGTTTTTGCAAAGATGGAGAAAAGTGAATTTCGTGTCATGATTAAACATTATTTTTTGCGCAAAAAAACTATAATGGAAACGAAACAAAAACTTGATAATTATTATGGGGACTCTGCTCCGTCGATTAAAATTATTCATAACTGGTTCGGCGATTTTCGGTGTGGTCGTACAAGCACAAGTGATGCTGTGCGTCCAGGACGCCCAGTTGAGGACACAACTCCAGAAGGCCAATTCTCGTAATTTAAAACGTTCAAAATCTAGTCGCAGTCTCATCTCAGCGACAAACAAATGTCAAAAACTTGTCAAAATGTAGGGAAATTAAAGCTATTTTTGACAGATTGAGACTGAGATCAGACTGTGAACGTTCTTAAAATTACGAGAATTACCCCACAGAGACGATCGCTAAAATCCACCATATAGTGTTGAACGACCGAAGAGTAAAAGTGAGGGAGATAAAGAAAGAAAGAAAAAAGTTTATTTGGACACAGTTCGTGAAACACAAAATACAAAAATAATAAAATAAAAAATAATGTTTCAGACAACAATAGTGTGTGCCTCACGGCTGCGCCAAAAAGGTTCATTTCAGCATAGTAGAGATAGTAGGCATCTCAGACGAACGTGTTCGCAATATCTTACACAAACCAACATTTAGATATGAAGAAGTGATCCGCGCGATGGGTGCCGCGTTTACTGACTGTTGATCAAAAACGCATACGTGTGACCACTTCGGAGGCAGGTTTGGCGTTGTTTCAACGCGATAAAACCGAATTTTTGCATCGTTTAATAACAGTAGACGAAACATGGATCCACCACCATACCCCAGAAACCAAGCAATAATCGAAACAGTGGATTACTACCGGCGAACCATTTCCAAAGAAGGCTAAAGCAGTTTTATCGGCCAATAAAATGATGGCTACAGTTTTTTGGGATGCACGTGGGGTAATCCATATTGACTACCTAGTGAAGGGTAAAACGATTTTGGCGCATATTATGCCAATTTATTGGACCAATTTGACATAATTTTACGTGAAAAACGACCGCATTTGAAGACAACGCACGAGTGCACACCTGCGCGTTTGCCATGGCCAAACTTCATGAGTTGCGCTATGATTTAAAGCAACTCATCCACCTTATTCCCCAGATTTAGCCCCTTGCGACTATTATCTGTTTCTGAATTCAAAAAATGGCTTGATGGGAAAAGATTTGGCTCTAACGAAGAGATAATGCTCGAAACCAATGCCTATTTCGAAGGGTTACCTTTGTCGTACTTTATGGAAGGGATCGAAAAGCTAGAGAAACGCTGGATGAAGTACATTGAGTTACAAGGAAACTACGTTGAAAAATAAATAATAATAATTAAATTAACTCTTGTTTAATTTTTACCAGACTTATCACTCCGCCCTCGTACAATGTAGGTATATCTCCGACACTATGTAACATAACCCAACAATATTTCCCTGACTGTAACTCCACAGAGGTCCTTAAAATCAATGTACCCAACAGCTGTATCATTATATCCTCATAAAATATACATAAACGGGTCCGAAAGTCCATTCAACTGAATAGTGGATGCTCGTCAAAGGCACTTGTGTCCTTATCATTCTATATCTACTCTTATATGTATATCGAGTCCGTACAGACCTTGCCACTACAGGCTGGATTTAATCATAGAATTGTAACGTAATGATAGTCAGGGTGGAACGTAAAACACGGATAGGAAGGCTGCTCGTTGGATTTAAGAGACGTTTAATTAAATGAGTTCTGTTTGTGTAAGTTTCGTTTTCAACAGACTACAAAAGGTGGAGATTCTCGTTTCGAGGGATATATATTTTTAGTTTATTTATTCCAACTTATAAAAGACTGCCTAACCTTTTCCCAACGTTGGGTTCGGCTTCCAGTCTAACCGGATGCAGCTGGATCATTATTTTATATGGAACGACTGCCTATCTGACCCCTACAACATGTGTTTTCAAAATCTTCGCCAACCCTACATTGTACTCGAATCAACAGTATCCGCCTGTCGTAAAATTCTTATTGAGCTCGTTATGATAATTTATACAAAGGGGACACTGGGGGTGTGGGGGTAAGGGGGGGGGGTCCAGGAGGCTTCTTTCGTGGAACTGTTGTTGTTGGCAGAACCCGAGTGATCCTCGAATCTTTTAATTAGATGGTATTATCTTATCCGTCCCTCCCTCCCTCATCATTAACGGTACGCTTCGGTTCACGTGTAAGTGTCTTGACGGACTTCACTTATTTTTGGAAAAGATGGAAACATTATTTTGTTCGTTATAATTAATTATAATGATCTTGTCTATACAATATGTAACATAATTAACGCAAGACTTCATATACCCCAATTTGAGAATTGAGTTTATAGCAGTTGAGCATAATAGTATGTCCAAAACTTTGTTTTCAAAGCTAACTATTATTATTAATTAGAAAATCGTGTCGGCCCTAGCATGACTTTATGTATTAAAAATTGAGCCGTAATACGGCTCAATTTTTAATTGAAATGAGATTTCATTTTTGATTCAATCGGCGCGCGGCGGTCAGCTTGGCAAAATACTTTTCTTTTTAATAAATACCTATTTTAAAAGTTACTGAAATCGATTCAGTAGCCAATTACTTTCAGGACTTGCATTAATTCTCTTACACCTTGTACACCTTTAATTAAAATGTTACCGTTTCAATTAATGTTGCTTTACTCAATGAACGAAAACATCACTAGTTCATTAAGAGTAAATAAAAGTCGATGTTTCTTTATTAGCCTCGTTTATTACAGAAACAGGAAAATACTAAATATAGAGAAAAGAAAATAATAAATATTTATTATTACATACGTTTTTATACAGGAAATCCTGTAACTAATAGCAATTAGATTCGTTATCTAAAGGTTGATACGAGGAAAAATATCAGCTGAAGGGAAATAGGATGAAAGTAATGAACGCTTGCGTGCGCTGAGACAGAAAAAAAAACGTTTATCTGCCATCATGGCGGGGCTCAACAATGGCGGAATAATTATATTTTAAAATCCTTGTCTTTCTATCCTCTTTATTTTTCCTTTTACGTTTGAAGGGATCAAGTTAATCGATTAAGAGGTTCTTTTTTTGTTCGCATTTGCCCACCACGAATTATCATCACATTGCCAGGATTTAAAGCCTGATTTATACGGTGCGATTTATTACTTCTCGCATACCATAAGTTAAAGCAACAATAAAAGCTACGCCGTCTAAACAGTGTTTATACGATGCTATTTGCTGCTTAAATTATATGGTATGCCACAAGCAAGAAACTTGCATCGTGTAAATGAAGATTTAGAAAGAAAAATTAATGAGGTTTACATTGAAACGAGCGTGCTAAGGGGCTGCAGTCTCGACATTCATAGCGATCGCTTTACGACCGAATTCGGTAGCAAAGTCCCGGATTGACAGTTGTAATGTATGGAGTGACAGGACTTTGCGACCGAATTTGGTCGTAAAGCGATCGCTGATTGTCGAGACTGCAGCCCCTGATGATCGTAAGATCGATCTTATTAACGAAATGCGAAGCGTACCGCTTGCTAAGGAAACCCGTCCTGAAGATATATGATTTTTAATAATGTTATTATTTCTGCTAAATACATCAACAACACATCAAGTTGTCTTTAGAATAAAAACACAATAAAATATGATAACGAAAACCTCAAAACAAATGTATCTGATAACAAGTTACTCAGGTAACATTGCTTTAAAATCAGAGGGGCAATTCTCGTAATTTTAAGACCGTTCACAGTCTAATCTCAGTCTCAATCTGTCAAAAAATACTTCTAATTTCCCTACATTTTGACAAGTTTTTGACATTTGTTTGTCGCTGAGATGAGACTGCGACTAGATTTTGAACGTTTTAAATTACGAGAATTGGCCTTCAGTTCGATGTCGGAAGCGTCAAAACCCAAACAAATGAATAATGAAAAATAATATAAAACACGATTTGTCGTCGTTGAAAAATGTTGTTTCTTACATTGTTGATGCATTGTATACTCGAGCGTATGATTGTATTAACACACAAGAGTCTTCTTCCGCATTTACACACACAGGTAGATCGTTGAGCATGTGTATATAAGCAGGCATTATAGGCAACATAAAAATACATCATGAGTTTTTATCAGAGATATAATTGCCGGAATTGCTGTGGATTGATGGTTCTGGCTTTTGGTTACACTTAAGTAAATGTTAATAAAATAAAGATTTTCTTGCCGAATGGTGAAATATGGCTGAGCTTTAATGTATCATAACTCCTATTATTAATTACCCATATTTGAAAAATAAATGTCTATTCTATTCTATTGTATCATGAAGTTGTGTGTGTATGTTATTGTGTAAAAAACGTACGTGAAACATCTACATTCATGATGATCGACTGCTTGATTCTTGAAAGTTTAGTGCTATCTTTGTATTATGAATTAACATTTTACATAAACATATCGTCTTTAGCTTTTGACTGAACCAGTATAACCTTATTATGTTGCAAATTTACCTGCTTTTAATTTAAAAATAAAACTTAAAAACTCTTGTAAATATCCTCGTATCGATATTTATCCGCAGCGGCAACCCTAACTAAAGACAAACATTATTTTCCGTCGGCTGTGTGTTGGCGATGTTTGCGCTAATCCCGCGCTTTCAGCGCTGGATACACCACAAGTGGCTCGCTGAAAGAAGCGCAAATAGGCTGAGAGGGGCGAGGGGCCACACTGAAGCTGACAATGTTTTATTTTTTGTTGTAGATCGGCTAAGGAGCTGTATGGCCCTCAGTTAAAAGAGGAAGCGAAAATATTCACACTAGGAAATTGGTCGCAATATGAAAACTTTATTTTTGGAACGAAGTTCCTTATCGCGCGTTGCGAAAGGGGGCTAGACGGAAAAAATTAAGACCAAAAGTTGGAACGACACTTTTTGCTATAGTTGTAAGCCGTGCGGCGTGCGCGTGTTTCTCTGTCTGTCTCTCTCTCTCTCTCTCTCTCTCTCTTATAGAAAGCAAGCCAGTTATACTTCGTTCTATCCGGGTGTCCCTTGACACCTCTCAAGTTTTTTCTACATAATAATATAACGACTTTTTTCTTTGTAGTTTGTAAAGTTTGTGAAAGGAAGTGCTTCATGTTTAATCAGAAGATGTAGAAACGACTTGGTCGTACCGTTGTTGGAGACAGAAAATATTATTATAATCTTTTTTTATCTGTAATTAGACGCCAATTTTTCAATCTGACATGCTAATACTAGAAGGCAACTTTCCATTTTAAAACACTCTCAACAACATCCAATATCATCCCAATCATCTACAACCTAATACCAAACGTAATCCTTTGCCATCCATTCAAACAAACAAAAGCGTAGCACCGTAGCTATCTCCCATCGTCCCGGGGCTACGCCGCTACGGCGTAGGCGGCCTACGGCGCTACGGAGCTACGAGCATACAACTGCATTCACGCTACGAGATTTAGGTCAGATGCTTTAAAGCGTCGTATCAAGTAGGTACTATAGGGCCCAACCTTACAATATGCGATAAGGAACGCACGTAAATAGCTCTTGTTCGTGCCATCTTAGATGAAATATTGACGTGTGAAAGCATCTGTTAGGCTGTGCACAGACTTCTGTGAAGACTGTGTTCAGTCAGAGTATCGGTCTATGGAGACAATGATCGTGTGCACACTTGCTAAAATCTAGTCATATAGTCGAGTTCACTGTGAACGTTTTTAAAATTACGGGAATTGCCCCTCTGTTCTGTTTACCGGACAAATATAATAATAATAATATAATAATATCCCTGGACATTTCACACAGCGCCATCTAGTCCCAAGCTAAGCAACCTAATGCTTGTGTTATGGTAACAAGATGGCTGATAAACTACTTATATACATTTTTTTTTTGTAAATACATACATATTATAGATAGAAAAACACCCAGACTCAGAACAAATACATGTAGAACTTACAAACATTTGTTCTGTGCGGGAATCGAACCCGCGACACGCAGCGCAGCAGCCCGATCGCTCAGCCACTGCGCTAACCGTGTTGTTAAAATAATATTCCGTTCAATAAAATTTTATTCTTCTACTACTATTTATTAACTTCAGTTAACGTGCAACTACGCTGAACTTACGTTTAATTAACTTTAATCAATAAACTTGTAGGTACGCAGCAAGGGATGCCTTGCAAATTACATTTACAATTTGAAAAAAACCCGGCTGAGAAGGCAAGAACAACTATCTGTTGGGTATTCAATTTTATAGGTCAAGTGGCACCCGTATATTGAGAGCACTGGTTCCGTAGTCACGGATGCCTCTTCAAACAGACTCAATAGGAGAGGATTATTAATTTGACTGAAAATGTAGTTTTCAGCTGCGAAGTTCATTTAATGGTACTTATAAAGGTACGGAAAAGCGAGAGACCTGAAATTTCGCTAGGAATTTTCTGATAATAATGAACCAGCCTTTTTTAACCCCCGACGTATGAAGAGGGGTGTTATGAGTTCGATGGCTCTGTCGTTTTGTGTATCTGTGTGTCTGTCTGTGAGTGGCATCGCAGCTCTCAAACGTATGTATGGACCAATTTCAATGCGGATTTTTTTACTAGAAAGCTGGTTCCGTAATTATGTATAAAGTCTGATAGTAAACAACACTGGACAAGATTTAAAACAAACATAATTGCGCCGCTCCCCTTGTTCACAAACTAAACTAAGTTCAGTGCATCTTTTTCTTTTTATTTCATTAAGAAAAGGACAGAAGATAAATATTAGTTTAGTCCTGTCAAATTAGTCAGCACCTGACGTAAATTGACGTATTTTTAGTAGCCATGTTTTTAATCACGTCTAATTTGTCTATGGAGTATCTTAATTTGACAGGACTAAACTAATATTTTATCTTCTGTCCTTTTCTTATTGAAACAGAAAGAAAAAGATGAACTGAACTTAAATTTAGTTTGGTTTGTGAACAAGGAAATCGGCGCCAATATAAAGAAAACGTTAAAACTATAATTAAAACGACAGGCAACCTTATCTAAGACCTCTTCTAACCCATAATAGGTCAAAAGACCGTCTGTCTGCGAAGAAGAATTCTAATTTAATGAAGAAAGGGGTTCAATGAACCCATTTCTTCGCGTAATCCGGTCTGCGCTAAAAGCAATCGAATAAATTGGCGACAGATGGCGCTATTAACAGCGAATTATAAATGGCGAAGTCGAGGGAATAACTTAAGCCATAAAAATGTTTTTTTTTTTTAATAAGAGTACATTAATCTTAGAATGTGTTCGTGGTGATGTAGTAGATGTAAAAGTAGTTGTTCTACTCTAATTAATGCTTTTTAGGTTCTGAGTTTCGATGCCAACTATTTTAAGCATACTAAAATGGATATATTTACATTTTTTTTTAAATCCAAAGAGTCTTCTCAGGGGTAGTCAACTAGTCATACAGGAAATGTCGACTGCATCTAGCTTATTTTTATGTTTTTATATGACGTAATATAGTGGTTCCGAAATACTATTTACAGAATAAATCATTTCATTTCACACAAATTTTGCAAAAGGCAACAAAAAAGCTATCGGCTCGAAGGGCCAAACCCAATGGTTTTGTTCTTCGAGCCGATAGCTTTTTTACAGCTTATAAACAATTACGAAATGAATTATTAGTATTAGTAATTGTTGAATCATATATTTTACAAGTTTGAACGAATCAAATTAAAAAAAACTTGTTCAGTAGGACGACGTTATCGTGTATTAATTGATTTGCGTGTCCATTGACCATTATTCACACAGTTCCAGATTTAATCTGCCACTACAAACGTCAGTGTACAGACATAAAATAGAAAAAGTTGCCACCAGGCGCGGCGTTCGGCGGTAACATTAATAAAATATAGCCCACAGTTACATTGCGTGGAGTTTCATTATTTTTTACCGCACATAAGTAACGATATCAATGCGTGTCCCTGATTTTCAGGGAATACTCACACGATATGTTTTGTAGATTCTGCTTATTTCTCTTACTCTAGCACAGGGATGGGGAAACTTTTTCCTTCGCGTGCCAATATAATACTAGCGAAATATATGGCGGGCCAAGTTGTTTCACTTTTGGCTATGTTAATTACGAAATAAAAATATTGATATGTATTTTTGAAACACTAATTTATTGTGCAATATATTAAGTTAGCTGCGAAGTAGAAGGTTGAGGAGCGCTGGTCTTTGTGGGGACATGTGACATGTGAACTGTTCTATGCAAGGTGGCCATTGCCAATGAGAATGAAATTACTAACAATACGAAATATTCTCTTGATTTTTGTTTGATGGTCGCGGGCCGGAGATGGCTCGCGGGCCGTAGTTTCCCCATCCCTGCTCTAGCATCATAAAATATATAAATTATAGCGCCTAGTCTACTTACCTGAATGATTAGCAGAATGCAGGGAATCTTCTGGACGGATTTTAATACCTAACGTGGAAGTCGTACATTTTATTGTATCAAATATTGATATTCTCATATGATTACACCGATTAATATTCTATTCTACCGACTCTCAAACCCATTACTTACCCTGAAACTGTAAAAATGAAACAAGAGGTGTCGCGAGAGGCCCGGTTGGAACAAAGTTCCTTTCGCTTTTGTAACAGTGTAATAGTTTGACCGTTACGACACTTTTATGACGTAACAAAAGTGATGTGACGCTCAAAATGCGATAAGGAAATTCGTTCCAAAACGAAATTAGGAACGAAACTTTGCCTCAACAGCATTTTCATTAACCAAAATGATGATTGCTTTACATACACCAACTCTTACGTAATCCTCATTTACTGCGGCAGCTCGTATTAACATCGCAACGTTTGTTACAGAGGGTGTGAGCATAACCGACGCCATTTAAACACAACATGAGCGCGCGCAGCTTATGGTAAGTTTGACATTCAGTTGTTGCGTAATACTTTATTACTCACAGAATGTGCTCGTAAGCTGGGGAATATTCAGACGTAGTTTAGTGGAAAATGTGTTGTTTATATGAGTATGCTTTATATGTATGGCTGTATCATACCAGCAAGGTAAAGGGGACCCTCACATATATTTCGAAAGACAACGTCCATGTTATGGTAAACGTCATGGTAGATGAATCTTTTACCATGAAACAGCATATTTTGAAACAAAAAACCTTCTTTACTACCGCAGAACAAAGGACTAGTATTATCCATACGCAACGTGGAACCCAATATTTCGCCGACATTAGGTTAGAATCAATATAGTTAAATTCTCCGTAATGTAATTCACATCCAGCAAATATATTCGATTAGAAGTCGAGTCAAATTCTAAGTTATTGAGCTTAATATCATATCAATTGTGACATTCGAATAGCGATAACATCGCCCCACTCGCTGTGGGATCTAATACTGTTATCAATAAAAATTGTCTGCGCGTTCATGCGTCATACATTTCTACCTTACCTTTAAAAATGTCAATTCATGAAAAAAAATGGATATCATTTCAAAATATCGAGTCATAAATAAAGATATGTCAAAAGGAGTCCAAGCTCGGAGATCCCGGGACTCCGATAATCATCGATAATACGAAGTCAGTCAGATTACATTCTGAACGGAGCTTGAAAAGGGAAAATAAATTACCGAGGCGGGCTCTAATAAATCGAGCATTCGCTCCGATACGGCGGCGGACATTTTTCTACACACTTTCGGCACTGCTTTGAATTTCACTGCTGATATTTTCAGACAAGATTTCGTGGATTAAAGGCTATTTTCTGATGATATTATGTTGTGGCTGTCATTAAATAACGAAATAGGCGATTATATTTGACTACCAAAACTGATTGGAATTAAACTATATAATATAGCCTAGATAACCGCAAATGGCAGTAAAGGCCTTTGCCCAAAAAAAGGACAGTAAAGGCTAACTAAAAAAAAAATAGCCACAAAAGGCAATGAATATAGCGGAGGGTAGTTGGTTATTAATTGCCTGATGTACGAGCTGTATTTATCTACGAGCAAGTGCTCCGTCACGCGGTAATCTGGAATATACAATGTTGAAGCAATATGTCACTGTTAAGTCTCATAACCCGCCTAACTACACAAACTATGTTAGAACTGAGCTGACCACATGTTACAGGCATAGTTCGAGATTAGTTACGGGACAATTCGTGTCAGGAATTGATAGCACTTAGCAATAAATCTCAAAACGGTGAAGAACAAACACCAGGAGGAAAACCAAACATTCGAAGACATGAAATATCTACCAACCCGCACTGGATCCGCGTGATATATTACAACCCACTCCCTCTCGAAGACAGGAGGCGTGTGTCGCAACAGTGAGAACATTACAGGCTGATTATGCATTATGTGAGCAATAAATAAACCTATTCTAAAACCACGTTAAAATCTTTCAAAGATAAAACCAAGTTACTTGATGAAATTAAAATATCGCTTTTGTACCGAAATTCAAATTCAAAGGCACTTGGAATTATGCGCTAATAAGTGTAACAGGCTTAATCCTAACTGAGTTAATCAACCCGAGCAACTCGTTACTGCTAGATTTAAATTAGTATTCAGTCGGCGCCGCGGCGTTTTACAGCTTAAATTCGAAGACCTAGGCACTAGTTGAACTAGGTTTATTAGGCTACTCATTCTCTGATACATTGCTTTTATACTGTCGTTTTATTCGCTAGAAGATTAGATTCTGACATTAAATGCTTCTTAGCATCAGCGCTTTCCACAAAACGATCGCGACCGTTTCTCTTTAACCAATTACTAACGTATAGCAATGTGAAGAGGGATTTTCAACAGCAGATTTCACCCGGCTGACATTACTGAAATTACTGCTTACTTAATTAACTGCCTACTACTAAATTTTGACTGCTATTTCCTACACAAACCTACTAAAACGACAACTGAAATATCTATGACTAAACAAACTTTTAAAATGTCAATAAGCTTTACACTCAAAGTACATTTTAAGCTCGTAACCCCGAAAGCTACTGCGACTTAGGGGATTAACCTTAGTTATCGCGGATTTGCGTCCAGCACCTGCGCCTACGCGTCAGATTAACGCCAGGAGCCGCCTAATCCTCGGTGCTTTTAACATGCTGACATGTGGATCTCCTTTTCTGTCCTTTAAACAATTTGAGGACTTACAAGTGATATAATGGGAGATGGTTTATTAAAATATACATTTTAGTCATCATGAATCATCTTAGAATATTTAAATTTTGTCCAAAGCTGCTATTGAGGCACATGCTTTAAGAACCATCATCATCATCACTTCAGCCGAAAGACGTCCACTGCTGGACGTAATCCTCCTGCAAGCGCAGCCGATTCAGTGATCAACGGTCCACCTTGTGGGAGGCCTTCCAACACTACCGCCGTTTTTTTATTTTTAATAACCGTTCTTTAAACGTTGATAGAAGTTATAGCAAAACAATTAACCAAATGCTGTCTCCTACCAACGTAACAAAACAAACAATCTTACATAAAAAAATAAAAAATAAAACAAGCTTTTATTACTTGTTAATAAAAAGAACTAAAAATTTAAAAATAATTTAAACCTGATAATAATATAAATACCATTATATAGGTACCTACATTGCAACCTTTAACGATAATTAACACAACTTTTTAATATTTTTGATGCGAGACTGACTACGGCGTAGTTCGTAGCGCGTAGCAGTGTTTTTCCGTTCTGTAGCCCGTAGTACGCTTACAATGTGTTGTTTTGAGTACTTATATATTTATTATTTATTTACTCGTATTTATATATACTTTATTGTACACCACAAAAATACATAGCATAAAAATACATGAAACACTACAAAATATACAATGGGCGGCCTTATCGCATTACTGCGATCTCTTCCAGGCAACCTGAGAATGGACAGTGATTTTCGTGGACATAAAATGGGACTGTCGTTGGTGCAAATATTATGTATACAATACACTAAAATAGATACACAAATATATGTATACATATCCAAAATTATAGATACATAAATACATACATATGTACTATGTATACAAGAAACGAAAAATAAAAGAAGATTGTAGATGATTGCAGTAAGGACAACAAGATCACAACGACAAGTAGTGGTCCTTTACAAGTCTTTTGAACACCTGTAACGACTGCGCGCATTTTATTTCAACTGGCAATGCATTCCACAAACGAGCGGCCTGGACAGTAAAGGAAAGTTGTGGAATGCATAGGCATTTTGAGCTTCAAGTTATCTGATGACCTTAACAATTTCGTGTGGGAGTCGCAATGAAACTGAAAACGTTTCTTGAGATAGAGAGGGGTGGAAGGGGAAAAGAGCACATTAAACAGAAGTGAAAGAATATGAGCATTCCGGCGAAGGCGAATTGGTAACCACTTAAGCTTCACACGAAATTCGGGAACATGGTCATATTTGCGCAAACCGAATATGAACCTTATACAAAATTTTTGAAGCCGCTCAAGTTTAAATAGTTGGTCTTGGGTAAGACCAAGATGGCTGGCATCGGCATAGTCACTTAAAGCTGTATATATTTTATATTTTAATAACTTTACATATCAATTAGTTATGTAATTACAAGTTAGTGGTTTGTAACATTTCTCATTCTATCCGTTTCATTTAATGCGTCAATATTACAAGGTTTCTTCTAAGTCAACTTGGAGCAGCCAAGTTCTTTGATTTGAAGACCCGCTAAAAACCGAATTCGGCTTAAAGCTACATAAGCTTGACCTGCAGCAAACAATTTAGAACCAAGATAAATAACAGCATGACCTACAGTAGTTCCCTGCATCTTGCACGGTTGAAGCCCAAGACAAGACAATCGGAAGCATTCTTCTTTCAGCTGTGCTGTGATTAAATTTAGCAGGGAACGTTTAACTACCGAGTTCCTATGGCCACCTTCCAGTTCCATAATCAGATCAGCTCCATGTCATAATAATTTTCATTTGATTTACACATGCACGCAATATTTCAGCTCAATCGGTAACTGAGAAGTGGATCAAATTTAACTTGCAAGATTTGATTACAGACAAATATGGACAGGTGAAACTAACTAAAAGCTTGTAATAATAATAATTAATAGCTAAAAACAACAACAAATTACCAAGTTTAGTTATCTCTGATTGTTATCTATGTCCTGGTAACAAATGGCTGCGTATTTGTTGGAAGGCCACAGGCCCTCGGAGGCCTACGTCAGAGCCCCCACGAATGTTGAATAGGGGCCCTACCCTTATTCGCTACTGTGACAGTGGACACTGACAAGCTTGATTAAAAAAGGATTTTTGTTGGCCTTAAATAATGGAGGCGAAAAAGTAAATCGGGTATTTTTAGGATTAAATGTAAGTCTCGAAGGAAATTTGCTTTCGGTTACACCCAAAGTCGGAGGACTGATTAAGTGTTAATGCGAATTTGAAACCCAATTGACCATTATATTTTCTTTTTCCAACTGACATGATTTAATACCTTTAAAAACTACGATACTAAAGTGTCTTTCTGCAGTGCGATTCTGTAACCATCTCACCGTGAAAACTTAGGTGAAGTGAGCGTGGAGTGAGCTGTCATTCCAAATAATGCTTGATGGATAAATTTACACTACTGACAACTCACATCAAGCTCACTTCACTTGAGTTTTCACGGTGAGATTTTTACAGAATCAACCGGCTGGATTTTAAATAGGACAAATCTATTTTTAACATAAAGAAACTCATATCCATTACGTATTCCGATATAAACTTTCATCAGACCGATTAAGAACACTAAAATATTCCCACTGCGACCGCAGTCGAATAAAAATTTAACAGAATGGTCTTGATACTACTCAACTTCCAACAGAATTTAGACTCTAAATTCATAGTAGTACAGTTTGAAATTCTACTGTGCTATAGTTCTGTATGTCCTGGTTTACAGTGCATTTTGCATTCATTTCCCTGGACGCGCTCCGTGGAACTAGAACGGTAGGTTATAGCTCAGAAATTACGAATTAGGGCCACAAAGTGGACTAATACATAACAAATAGCCCCTGGACGGCTATTTAGTTACGAAGTTTATTTGCGCAGTAGACTAGAGGCCGGCCATGTTGATTTATGTGTCGATTTAAACTAAATGGCGCTGAAACCAAATCACGAGACTATTATCCAAAAGATTTTCTCAAAACAGGTGGGAAGTCTCTGTTGTGCTGCACTTTCTTCAATAAACTATTGTTGCTGTATTTTTTCAGTAGTCATTAAAGCTAGGTGTAAAGAAATTAGTTCTTGATTCTACAATACGACGATAAAATAACTAACGAACATTACTTCTGTAAATTAAGTTTATACATTCTGTTGTTCTTTCATTACCTTTTATTTTAAACCACAACATTCAGCAAATTATCCCTCCTTAAATGTAAATACGGCGCATTTATCGTGTAAGCAAAGCCCAGGCTTGGCACCTGGCGAGCTGCCAGCCTCCTGCCAGGGTGGTGCCTTTCTTTCGGCGGCTGGTTAGGGCTGCCAGGCTTTAGAACGATATATTTGGCTTAGGAACACTTAGGTCCGGTTTAGTCAGTTTGGCTCCTGTTGTTTTCTTCTTGCACTGTTGAAATTTTTTTATGTTTTACAAAAACCGGACAGTAGGACCAAATTAGTCCTCATCTGGAATAGCAATACAAATTTCTTTACGATATTTTTAGATTTCATTTCATCGCTTTCCACCAGGCGAGATTATGGTCAAGAACGACCGTTTTGGACACCTAGAACCTCTTACGTGGAAGCCTGGGGAAGACCTATGCTAAAACGCAAAGCAATCTGGAGATTTCTGTCTATTTTTTAGATGGCTAATAACGGCTCCCTCTCACAGGAGGCGTGTGTCCCAGCAGTGGGAACATTATAGGCTGATTATGTATGTATGTAATAACGGCTATTTGTAATTGAACCTCTTTAGTTTGACAAGTGAAAACTTTAAAAGTAATAGAATACTGGCTTCGGAGACAAAATGTCCAGTTATATTCACGTCTTTCCTGAGGGGCAATTCTCGTAATTTTATGAACGTTCACAGTCTGGGGGCAATTCTCGTAATTTTAAGAATGTTCATAGCTTGATGTCAGCCTCAATCTGTCAAAAAAATACTTCTAATTTTGACAAGTTTTTGACATTTGTTTGTCGCCGAGATGAGACTGCGACTAGATTTTGAACGTTTTAAATTACGAGAATTGGCCTTCTGATCTCAGTCTCAATTTGTCAAAAATACCTCTAATTTCCCTACATTTTGACAAGCTTTTGACATTTGTTTGTCGCCGAGATGAGACTGCGACTAGATTTTGAACGTTTTAAATTACGAGAATTGGCCTTCTGATCTCAGTCTCAATTTGTCAAAAATACCTCTAATTTCCCTACATTTTGACAAGCTTTTGACATTTGTTTGTCGCCGAGATGAGACTGCGACTAGATTTTGAACGTTTTAAATTACGAGAATTGGCCTTCTGATCTCAGTCTCAAATTGTCAAAAATACCTCTAATTTCCCTACATTTTGACAAGCTTTTGACATTTGTTTGTCGCCGAGATGAGACTGCGACTAGATTTTGAACGTTTTAAATTACGAGAATTGGCCTTCTGACTTCTCCTGACATTGTGCTGCCAGCCCTAGTGTTGGTAACAATCGCGTTAGGCGACTCTCGATGCTGAGTTTAAATCGATTGTTACATAACGGGTTCTTCTTTCAATTGATCGGTTTTGTATTTGGGAGACACTTTAGCTGGTTATATAATATTGCCGATGAGATAATACTATACTTACAATGAACACAATCCTCGGAATCTCGTACCATTCGATCAACTGGAAAAAAGTTAGTAATAAAAGAAGTCCGATCAGTCGCTACGTCAAGAATCTTTGCTGTAAGCAACACTTCCTAAAATCTATTGTTGGCCAAGGATGACACAAGAATGAAGCATCATTGTTTTGTGTAGTCATGGCCAACAAAAAATCTTGCGTGACAGCTGGGTCTAGTAGACACATGAAATTTTTCACAAGAGTTCCCTATGTGACGAATTTGAGCTAAGAAAAATAGAAAGAGACTAAATAAATACTTAAATCACTACCAACATTACACATAGTAAGAAATAACGCTTCCGAATGGTGCTAAATGCCCAAAAAACGCCTATTTTACAACCTACATATACCTACGTATTGACTTGGTGTGCCAATCACTAAGCAGTTATATCGCCGGCGCGATTCCATACACTCCCTAGGGTCCGTTCACTCCGCTCGCCAGTAATGGCGGCGAACGAATAAGCTATGTTCCACTCCATCCGTCGGGAGCGGTCGGGGAAAGTAATTATTTATTCAGAGAATACCCCAACATTTTTGCGCCTTTACGTAAAACTGTTTATTATATTAGACCACTCACTTTATTTTTTATTATTTTTTTATTCTTTTCAGGAAAGTTACTGCTAATTTATACACAGTGTTCTTAAACAACATGAAATTGAAGGACATTTACAAGTTCCCATTGATAAACACTAAAAATTAAAACGAAGAAATGAAAATGTCGATACAAAATACCTATAAAAGAATTAAATTGATTGAATTGGTCAGCTCACATTCAATTTTAGAACAGGCATGTGTCCTGTGTTCTGCGACAGATTGAGTAAAAGATAGAGTTGTGTATTGAAGCAGTTGGGATTTCTGAAAAGATAAATGGTAGAAGTCTTTGCTTTGGGTGAGAACATCTCAACATATACTTTCTGAACCAAATAGGACGAGGTTAGACTATTTATCATTTGCTGTGGGTATTGATTTTTGTTACAAAAAGATTTATATGTGACCTAGATAGTTATTCTGAAGGTTGTGTGGCACAACGGACGGCTCAAATTGTCTGAGGCCTAAGAATAACCTATTCAAGATATTAGAATTAGGTCAAAGCTAATGAAAAAAAATATCGAGGAAAATTAATCTATACATATAATCTATACTTATAATAAGAATGTAAAAAAGTTGTGTCTGTACATTGAATATATTTAAAAAAGAATAATTGAGGGGGGTTAAGAAACAGTAACAGAACACGAATCTAATAAAAAAAGTCTGTCTGTTTGTCTGTTTATCTGTTTGTCTGTTTGTACACGCTAATCTCCGGAACTACTGGACGGATTTGAATGAAACTTTTTTTATTAACTAGCTACTAAACCTGGGCAACATTAAGGCTATAATTGATTTTGGAAACTGGAATACCTGATGCAGAACCGCAATAGACCAGCTAAACTATAAGAGTTACATAAATGGTGCCTTAGAAAAAAATGTTGTGTCTGATGAGCATTTTCTGCTGAGAGAATAAAATTGAAGATCCGGAACACCTGATGTGGAACTCTTAGAGCACAGCTAAACTATAATATATATAGGTTTATCATCTTAGCTAAAGTTATTCAGTCTGATGAGCATTTTCTGCTGCGAAAATAAAACTCGAAGATCGGAACATCTGATGTGGAACTCTAAGAGCACAGCTAAACCATAACATATATAGGAATGACATCTTTGCAAAAGTTGTTCAGTCTGATGAGTATTTTCTGCTGGGAGAATAAAATTCAAAGATTGAAACATCTGATGTGGAACTCGGAGAGCACAGCTAAACTATGGCATAAGCAGACATGACATTTTAACAAAATTTGTTTGGTCTGAATTAAATTAACATAAGCTGGGAGTACCTCCACGTGGTGAAGGCAGTAATAGTTTGGGACTTCTTTTCGATGACGATGGTAAGTCATTGAAAACTTGGCTTCACTGGCTAAATCTCCCATTTATATATATATAATAGATATGCCTTCGGGCTTATGTTATTTGAGTGTTTAATTTCCTTTTCCATTTATCTTCGAGACACGGTCTACCCGGTAACGCAGGGGAGCAGTCACTTAGATCTTAATTGCAAAGTTATTAAAGTACATTAATAACCATAACCATGCTACGAAAGAGGTCAAATCTTTCGCAATGTTTGAAAGGAGCTAAAAGATTGAAGATCATTAGATCCCAAGAATCGAATGAAGAACGCCAGGCAAGACTTGATGCTGTTCGACAACATCAGGCTGTTTCTCGCCCCGCGGAAACTTCTTCGGATCGTGAAGCACGACTTAGCGCTGATCGTGAGCGTCATGCATCGTCTCGCGTTTCTGACACTTACACACAAAGAGGATCACGCCTGCGTTCTCAGCGTACTTACGCATTTACATCTAGGTCTCTAGAGACCAGTGAGGATCGTGATGCGCGACTGACCGCTGATCGTGATCGTCATGCATTGTCTCACGAGTCGAAAACGTTAACGGAAAGAGAATCACGCTTGAGTTCTCAGCGTATTCTCACGTCGACTGCTAGGTCTTTAGAGACCAGTGACGAACGTGAAGTGCGACTGGCCGCTGATCGTGATCGCCATGCATTGTCTCTCGAATCAGAAACGTTCACAGAAACAGCATCACGCTTGAGTTCTCAGCGCATTCGCACGTTGACTTTTAGATCTCTGGACACCAGTGAAAAACGTGATGCGCGGTTTACGGCTGATCGTGATCGTCATGCATTGTCTCGCGAGTCGGAAACATTCACGGAAAGCGAATCACGCTTGAGTTCCCAGCGTATCCGCACATCCACTTATAGGTATCTAGAAACCAGTGAATAAGGTGATGCGCTGCTTACGGCTGATCGTGATCGTCATGCATTGTCTCGCGAGTGAAGACAGACACTGAAAGTTGCTGGTGTTGATTTGAGAACCGGTTGTTTTTCTCATGGCCAACTTTATGTTGCTTTCTCAAGGGTTAGCAACGCTTCCGGGCTTTATATTCTGGCACCCGACGGAAAAACCAATTATATAGTTTATAAAGAATTTTTTTAGAATAGTAAATTAACTAATTGATATTAATTTCGCTTCATAATTTCGGAATGAAAATAATTCTACCTTTTTATTTTAATGGAGTTATAACCTACCCAGTCTACAACACTTAATCTAAGTTATACCAAACTTAATCGAAATCCTTCATCGGTTTTGACTGATTTATTGGCTGATATACCAACGCACAGTTCAAACACTTGCCGAAATTCCTATCGGAACGAGAAAGGGACTGGATCCGCGTACGAAGTCGCAGGCAGAAGCTAGTTGTTAGAATAAAATTTTTGTTCATGGAGTGAATTTAGGAAAAAAAGACAGCAGTAACTTTATATTTCAATTTTGTATCGAGTACCTAACAATCAGTGTCTTGTTTTACTAGTTACTACATCCAAAGTAAGCGTTTGTGAGGCCACAAGGCGAGCTACTCGCCTCTGAACTGGCGCTGAAGTGGCCACAACGGTGTCGAGTGCGAGCAAGTACGAAGCGAGTGCTGTGTAATTGGAGCGAGTCAAGTCGGCCCGCTAGTAGAGTCGCACTCGCTAGTAACTTTATTTCATTTTTATGTTGGTAGGAAAACTGTCACTTGGACTGCGGGTATTTTTAGTTTCGTAAGCTCCCGTGAAAAGTAGAATGAATGGCTTGCTTATCGTCTCATGAAACTTTCTTGTAGAAAGGACCAATATAAGGATAAAAGAAAGAAATTCAAGAACGTATCTATTTGCGATGTGGCTTCCTTCTTTTTGAGAGCTTCTCATAACTATAAGAGACTCACAAGAAGACTAAGGAAGCGTGTTTTTAGTCATTTCAAAAATTCAAAAAAATAATTTAAACATTTACATTTTACAATCCTGTCAATTATCTACCTTCTTCATACCCATTTTATCAAAAAACTATACTTATCACTCATTGCCTACTGCAGCATTGGCAAATGCTACATTATATTTTTTTATCACGAACGAACTTCTTTTATAACAAATCCAACCTTATTTTTAATTAGAAAGGTTCTTCATATTGGTTGTGAATTTTGAATCTAAAAGTGTCATGTCTTTTCTCTTACCGAGATTTTTCATTTGATGGATTTTTTGGATACCTACAGGACGGAACTCTAATGGAAGAATATTATTTTTTTCTGCTTTCACAATGCAATTATTTCGCTACAATATTAACGGTAAACTATAATGGTTTGAACGACCGAGTTCTGTGCGGGCATCCACTGGATCCAAGGGCAGTGTTCCCGAAAATAAATGAATTTGTACATCACTAAAAAGTGGTCTCGAGGCGAGTCACATTCCATGAAAACTCGATTTGTCCGAAGACTGCAGAGCGATCTAGAATTCGCCCTACCCGCCACCCTAGTACCAGACGTCTACAAGCTTCCTGTTGGGAATCGAACCCAACATAACACCTTGCGCGCGACCTGCACGTTTAAGAGGATTCTGATTCCGGCCAGCGACGAGCCTTCCGATTGTCAGCGTGGAGCCTAGGACCGGATTTTCATATATTTTGTACCTTAGTTTTCAGTAGAGCCTATTACTTGATATACTACCAATTAGCCGTATATTATAATCTTTACAATTTTGATCAAGCGGTAATTTAAATGATTATCTTGCTTCCTCATAACGAATTGACTTGATGCCAATTACCCATTTAGGACGTCTTTTACGTAAGTTTAGGAACGTTTGCAAACGTATTTTAATCGACGCGTAACAAGAATACACAACATTTATTATAGGGCTCCAACATCAAAGACGTCACGTCGGCGTCACGACGTAATCCTTTTTAATAATAATATTCGTTCTGTGTCTTTTGCTAAGATTATTTTACTATCTTATTTTACTTACAAAAATTAAAACGTGTTCAAGCGAAGATACCCCTCTCTTATTTCGCTACACTACGTAGGTATAGCTAAATTTTCTTTCCAGCGATCCATTACAAATGTGAGAATAATTCCACATGGAAATATAAAACGTATGTAACGTGGTTATGTGCGCCGGTTCCCACTTGACATTTATATGACATCTGCGGTCCGGCCGCCTGTGAACCCTCGACGACTGGAAATTAGCGTGTCCGTTTCAATGGCGCGGCCACGACGTTTTTTTTAAAAAAAAACCATGCCAATATTTTGTAACAATTTGTAAAAGTTGATTCCCAAAACCATAAATTTGTCAAAGCTATGGTTAAAAAGTTATAAGGGTTTGAACGTGGCCGCGCCATTGAAACGCGGCGAACCGCGCGGCCACGGAGATCTTTAAAACTAAGCATTGCAGAGACCTGAAATTTAGGTAAATAACAGATTGAATTTGTAAAAAATTTGTAAAAATATAGGAAAAATTCCTGGGTTTATATTTTAGGAGCTGCAAGACTTAAAACCTCATGGCCGCGCCATCGAAACGGTGTGAAACACGTTATCGCCGATATCTCGCTGAAAAAGCATCGTAGACGTCTGAAGTTTTTTGTAAAACCCAGATTTGAATTTGTCAAAACTAGTAAAAATACAAAAAAAAATCCTAGGTTTATATTTCAGGAGCTATGAGACTAAAACCCCATGGCCGCGCCATTGAAACGGTGAAAAATACGTTATCACCGATATCTCGCTGAAAAAGTATCGCACAGGTCTGAAGTTTTTTGTAAAACATAGATTTGAATTTGTCAAAATAGGTAAAAATGCACAAAAAAGTCCTAGGTTTACATTTCAGGAGCTGTGGTACGGTATCGCGTAGAAATAAGTCGTGATTCTCTTTCGATGAAAGTAAGTGATAGCGAGATCTTTTTTTTTGTAAATAACACCTATGAATATGTAGAGTTACCGACAGTAGGTATTATTTTTTTTATCATAATAATATAATTTTTAGTGCGTCTTGAATATTTCAATAAGGTGACCATGGCTTATGTTTTACAGAAAACTTTGCACGTATTATATTAGAATAACTCAAGGATTCTAAATTAAATGAAAATCCCTACTATATATTATTATATATATATATAATATTATAAAAGCGAAAGTAAGTTTATTTGTTACTATTTCACGCCTAAACCACTGAACCGATCATCCTGAAACTTTGCATATAGATTTTCAGGTGTACGGAGACGGGCATAGGGTACCCTTTATCCCGAAAAAAGTAGTTTCCAATAAAAAAAGAATGATCAAAATCGGACTACTCTGTAAAAAGTTGTGGTCGTATATAAAAAAAATAAAAATATACGCGTCGACTTAAGAACCTCCGTTTTTGTTCGTCGGTTAAAAATAGGTGGAAAGTGTTCTGTAAACAATAAGCCATGGTCACCCTATCGACATATTCAAGACGTATTGATGATTCCGTACACAGCTCCTGAAATGTAAACCTAGGATTGTTTTGTGCATTTTTACCTATTTTGCCAAATTCAAATCTAGGTTTTACAAAAAACTTCAGACCTCTGCGATGCTTTTTCAGCGAGATATCGGTGATAACGTATTTTTCACCGTTTCAATGGCGCGGCCATGGGGTTTTAGTCTCACAGCTACTGAAATATAAACCTAGGATTTTTTGTTGTATTTTTACTAGTTTTGACAAATTCAAATCTGGGTTTTACAAAAAACTTCAGACGTCTGCGATGCTTTTTCAGCGAGATATCGGCGATAACGTGTTTCACACCGTTTCGATGGCGCGGCCATGAGTTTTAAGTCTTGTAGCTCCTAAAGTATAAACCCAGGAATTTTTCCTATATTTTTACAAATTTTTTACAAATTCAATCTGTTATTTACCTAAATTTCAGGTCTCTGCAATGCTTAGTTTTAAAGATCTCCGTGGCCGCGCGGTTCGCCGCGTTTCAATGGCGCGGCCACGTTCAAACCCTTATAACTTTTTAACCATAGCTTTGACAAATTTATGGTTTTGGGAATCAACTTTTACAAATTGTTACAAAATATTGGCATGGTTTTTTTTAAAAAAAAACGTCGTGGCCGCGCCATTGAAACGGACACGAAATTAGCTTTGAAATTAAAATTTTACGCTTCTGCGATGTCTCTGGCTTCTAAGCTGACGTGAGTTAGAAATGTACAGTTTGTAATTATGGTCATTACATTTTCAGTGTCTTTTTGACGCATCTTTTGTATGGTAATATGAGGTCCTGCTGAGTGAGAAACTACTACAACTGACAGAGAGAGTTGGAAGGAGGGTAGGGAGGACTTTGCCCAGCATTGGGACTTAACGGCTAACAAAAAAATATAAAAAGTTAAGTAGTGATTAGAGACTGTTTAAAAACATACATTTTTGACGTTTAACCGTCACTTAACTTTAATCATCGTTTATAAATAATCCCCTATAAGGGCTTACCAATAGTGATTCCTATCAAGTACACAATGTTTTATAAAATTTGATCTAACCCTAAATCAGTTCGCAATTCACTACAAGTATTTCTACCTACCTCTACCTAGAACAGAGATTAACATTGATTGGAGTGCTTACTATAAATTAGTAATATTAAAGGCTTAGTCGCTTGTTTGACTGACTGACAATTATTGTCATACGATTCGGATTAGGAAAATTAAGTTAATGAGAACCCCGAACAATCACAATAATTGCAGACTCAAGTAACTCATGAATATCTAAAGCTTGGCTTGACTTTACGACTATAACTATACTAATATAACTTTATTAATACCCGTAGGTACTAACCCTAACTCATCATCATCATCTCACATTTGCGGCTACAAAGGAAGATTTGATCGCCTGAAAAGCAGGAAAATATCTATCGACACCTTTCCCGATGTAGCAGCGCTGCCAAATCGCTAATGTGTATTCAATGTTTTTATAAACAGGTTAAACAACGACGTATGTGTATTACAGGGTAAATGATATGATTTGCGCCACACAATCAGGCTTAGGTACTCATGCCTGCGTAAGCACATTATAACGTTATTAATGTTAAAACGGCAAAGGATGCTGGGGATCCATTCAAATGACTTAATGTATGGTTACTACGCCTTGACCTGTTACTGTGGTCATCGAAATCGCAGACCAATCCACCTCTGTACTTGCGCATAACGATTAATAAGTAAATCCTAGTCATACCGCAACAGACTACAGAATTACTTCTGTAATTACAATTCGTAATTTCTACATTCATTAGGTGCTGCTACTTCAAGTTCAATGTCCCTCAACCCGAGCCCAACAACATAAACATTTAAACATTTGGCGCAACATTTCTCATTTAAACTTGTCTATTGTTGTTCAGATGTTAATAAACATGAACGTAAATTCAACCAGACATCTTCTTGTGCCATTGTGTGAATGCCCGGACCAGGATCGGCGATATAGCACCGTTGTCTGGGTATTCGCTCAGCTATTACGGCGTGAAACGCCATCTTGGAATTTTGACACTTCAATAATATAGACCAAGATAGAGACTCCGATTTGAAACTAACTCGTTTTAAATTATAAGACGAAAGCCCTTTGTACACGTCACGGTTTCTTTCGTCTCAGGACTCATCAGGAATAATGTAGGCTTGTATATGACACAGCAACCCACCGGCACCGGTTGTATGGTATAGAGCGACGGCGCTGTGCCGTTGTGCTGCCGTATCTGTCAACAAACCTCCATAGTGATCCATACTCACACACCACTGACGACCGTGCCTACACCCGGCGAATCAACCATAGCTTTTCACGACAAAAAAACATGCGTGTAACATACAACGGCTCTGAGACTCGATAGCTTAAAAAAACTTAAAACGTGGATATCTTTAAACTGGCAACATTTTAAATTAAAAAAAAAAACCTTACGAAAAAGATTTTCGTACTAAAATGTAAACCCCCACTTCGACTTCACCTTGAAACGTAATCTATACAAAGTACCTATCTATCAGCGACCTACTGTGAAAGTGACACCAGATTCGTGTGAATAGGTTTGCGGTTCACTGGCCACCCTCAGAACACGCCTGAAGGAACTCGTCTCACCTTTGCAAACCTATAATCCCGCCCACGCCACATAGGTATAATAAAAATTTAAAGTTTGCAACCCTTAAAATTGCTGATTCGTGAATATTCGCCGAAGTTTCACCTTTATAGGTGAATTGTGGGCGTTCAAAGGATAATAATGCATATCGACAAAACTCTCATCAGAATGCCAAGTTATTTTTTCGTAGTAATAGCCTCATTTTTTTTTTATACTCGTACAAGTAAAATATTCTATGTATTTTGCAAAAGGCTTGTATGTCCAACAAAGTAAAACGCAGGTGTATCAAATCCAGCGGGCGACGTTTATAAATGAAGATTGATAGCTTACAAGAAATGGAACCTCTACCACTTTGTCCACGTAGAATGAAGACAATACTACCACTATGAATGTTCTTCTTTAGAGAGGAAGAATTTGTTAGTTTTATTGGGGTTGGGATAAAATGGTGCGGTAATAACGAGTAATTTTATCGAAGAGAATCTTACTTACTACTAGCAATGTCTGGGCTTTATCATTTCTAATTTTTCCAATGGAACTATGTGCAGACGCCAGCACATCAAGCTACTAAAATCTGTCAAATTTCTTTAATAGGTTTTCAACTTTATCACTAAAACTTTAAGGTTCAAGGTTGATTGGGAAAATTTGACGGTTTCGGGTAGGTTGACCTGCTGGCGTCTGTACCTAGATGTAAAACAGTAGAGAAATTTACCAAAATTGTGCAGATTTGTGCCATGAATATGATTTATACGTTTTTCTAGGAAGTTGGTGTCTCTTTTAGTCTAAACATGTATTTTCCTTGTCAACAGACGTAATTGTCCGACTCCCAGCCGCCGCGCTACCAACCCTGAGTGAGTGAAGCCGTGTGCGCCGACGCTGCGGACAATAAGCGCGCACAATATATGGACTGCGCCTGCGCACTCTGTACACATATTCACGAAAAGTACGTATACTCTTTTTATGGAGATCCAATACTTCTGGAAGATGATAATCATACATACATAAACTCACACCTTTTTTCCATGGGGGTAGGCAGAAACTACAGAACGCCACCTGCCACAATCTTTCACATTCACGCCGGTAACGATGAAGATAGAAGGAAACAACTAACTTATACAGTATACTTACAAAACATAGAAAGAAAGAAAAATATTTTATTCATGAAATTGAAAGCCTTAAACAAGTTCCCACTGATAAACACTAAAATAAGACAAAATAAGTGCGATTTTATGGTGTTAGTCGCCATAAAATCAGTTTTTTATTCCTTTGACTCTTTCTGTTACTACAACAGTATTTTATGTCCCGTTTTTACTGTTCTGTCAGAGCCTGAGTAAAAATGGGGAAGTGAAATGTTAAAATCAAAATAAATACTTATAAGTACTTTCTCTTGTTTCTAAAAACCTCCTGCTGATACCGCAACTTTTTGTCAATATTAGCAAAATTAACTTGATGTGGCAATGCAAATCCTGGCTACCGTGTATTCAATCTTTAACCCTGATCACACCCTCCTAACATTCAATACTCTTGTGCCGAGGGTATTAAAACTTTAATAAGCAATTGATCCTTTGATGTGCACTCGAAAGGCGGGAGTGACACCATCGTGACAAACATTTAATATTTATATCCATATGTGTATATCGGAAAGGGGAGCGCACTGCATCTTTAGAAGATTATTATGCAGGAAGTTTTTTGTGCTGTTTTGGAGGCTATCCAATAAGCCTTTCTAAACACGTAAACCATATTCCATGCTTTGAATCCCCAGATTGTGTCCGTTTCGACTGCTCGGCCACAATTTCGTAGAAGCAAAACGACTACGTCAACATTACGAAGGAATTTGTAAAACACTAACAATGAAAGTCGCAAATTCGTAGATCCAATATTCAGAAAGTTGTAAAGGTTTAACCATGGCCGCGCAGTCGAAACGTGGAGAACTGCGCGGCCACGCAGTTCTCTTAAAGTTCTCTTAAACGGAGCTTCGTAGAGGTCCCATTCTTTTTGCTAACCACTGATACGATTTCGAAGAAATTGTAGACAGTATGAATAAAGCCCTAATGTTTGGAATTCACGACCTACAGAACTTAAATGCTATGGCCGCGCAGTTGACACGTGGAGAACTGCGCGGCCACGCAGTTTTCTTAAAGTTCTCTTAAACGGAGCTTCGTAGAGGGCCCATTCTTTTTGCTAATCACTGATACGATTTCGAAGAAAATGTAGACAGTATTAATAAAGCCCTAATGTATGGAATTCACGATCTACAGATCTTATAACCTATAATGCAAGTTAGAAAAAGGGTGACCAAGATTTATGGTGCGTCAATCAGACATTTTCAAGCGTCGTTTTTATACCACGTAGCCTATTATCATAATCTATATCTATACATATAATAAATCTGTAGAAGTGAAAATTCTGTACATTGAAAATATCAAAAAAATAAATGGCACGGGGTGTTACTAGACCGAAACCGAACCCAAAAATGTGATTAAAAAAATTTTTGTCTGTCTGTCTGTCGGTCTGTCTGTTTGTTCAGGCATCACGCAAAAACTACCGGTTCGATTACGATGAAACTTGGTATAATTATTCTTTAATATCCTGGGCACCACACTGGGTACTTTTTATCCCGGAAAAGTATATACAATAAAAAACAAACATAATTTTGCGGTTCGATCCCTAGACCGATTACTGCACCAACCGCAAATAATAAGTTTGTCGTAGGTTACGTCACCCGCAGTATTATCTGTGCGACCTTTTTTTTCTTTTTAGTTTTTAGAGTTATTTAGGTTTAATTTTATAAGTCGTAGGTATAGATTTTAATTTTAAAGTATAGGTAGGTAGTATATTTGTTAGTGTGCGTAGTGACCGTAGGTTACTTTATAGTACTGTTAGGTAGGATTAGTCATTCGTATAGATATTAGTTTTTAGGGATTTTGCCTATTTATTGAGTTTAGATTAGTTATCATCAGAAATAGGTTTATTTAGGTAGGTTATTTTTTTTTAATTAGGTAGGTACTTAGGTAAAGATATCATATAGGTACCCTCTTAATCACCACTAATGAGACACAATTGGTTTTCTATTGTAATTAGCCACAAAGGGCCCGCGAGATAGAAGGCATTCTGGGAAAGCACATACATTTTATCCTGTTAGTACGTTCCCGTGGGATAATTTCCGACATCCACGCGGGCGAAGCCGCGGGCAGAAGCTAGTGAGGGAATAAGTATGCTTCATTGGATGGCAAAGTAAGTAGATACGAAAATATTGTTACCGTCAAGATGGTAGGTAAGTACCTTTTTTGTAAAAAGGATTAATGATTGACATTTAATAAAAAATTGGAAAAAAAAACAAACTTTTTTTTTAGATCTAGGTAAATTTTATTCTAAGTTACTAATGCGACATTTTGAGAAGGAAGGTGTTTTATCCTATCTCGGCGGCTCCTGAGCCGCGCGAGCGAGTGCGCCCGCGCCTGAGCACCCTCTGCTTGCGCGTCTTTATCAGTGCAGTGATAAATGGTTCATCATGGATTGTGTAGTGCTCGTGATTCTGCACTGGATTTGGATTCTTGGATTTTAGATCAGCCTACATAAAAATTTAATACTGTAAATCTACTATTTGCTACCTTTGCACAAATTTTAGCTACCTCAACGTATACGTAGGTAGTTATTTAACAGTATGTTATTTAAAATTCTTGGTCCCTCCATTTTGACGTCAAAGTGAAAGGACCATATGGATAGGCTGGTCGGAGGAGTAACCTACCTATATAGTATTACAATACCTTAATTCTAGTATAGAAATATGCAATTTGATGGTCCTTATCATGAATCATTTGAGAAATATCGCCAATAAATGTTGGTCCCTCCATAATGACGATTCAAAAATTTGGTCAGGCCTGTTTTAAAGTATTTTTTGGTTTTTCGAAGTATTCATGTTTAGTACCTATTTTCTACCTTTGGATTATGCAAATGACTTACGGTGAAGTTTATCTTCAAAAAGTACTAATTGTACTGAAAAATTAGTGCAACGGTTCCAAATAGTAGATTTACAATATTAAACTTTTATGTAGGCTGATTTGAAATTCAAGACTTGGTCCCTCCATCTTCAGGGTAACAATAGTTTCGTATATTCTAACTGTATTATTTTATTATATCTACTTACTTTAGTACTTCTCCATCCAATGAAGCATACTTATTCCCTCATTATGATAATAGGCCACGTGGTACAAAAACGACGCTTGGAAACGTCTGATAGACGCACCATAAATCTTGGTCACCCTTTTTCTAACTTGCATTATAGGTTATAAGATCTGTAGATCGTGAATTCCATACATTAGGGCTTTATTAATACTGTCTACATTTTCTTCGAAATCGTATCAGTGATTAGCAAAAAGAATGGGACCTCTACGAAGCTCCGTTTAAGAGAACTGCGTGACCGCGCAGTTCTACACGTTTCAACCGCGCGGCCATAGCATTTAAGTTCTGTAAGTCGTGAATTCCAAACATTAGGGCTTTATTCATACTGTCTACATTTTCTTCGAAATCGTATCTGTGGTTAGCAAAAAGAATGGGCCCTCTACGAAGCTCCGTTTAAGAGAACTTTAAGAGAACTGCGTGGCCGCGCAGTTCTCCACGTGTCAACTGCGCGGCCATAGCATTTAAGTTCTGTAGGTCGTGAATTCCAAACATTAGGGCTTTATTCATACTGTCTACAATTTCTTCGAAATCGTATCAGTGGTTAGCAAAAAGAATGGGACCTCTACGAAGCTCCGTTTAAGAGAACTTTAAGAGAACTGCGTGGCCGCGCAGTTCTCCACGTTTCGACTGCGCGGCCATGGTTAAACCTTTACAACTTTCTGAATATTGGATCTACGAATTTGCGACTTTCATTGTTAGTGTTTTACAAATTCCTTCGTAATGTTGACGTAGTCGTTTTGCTTCTACGAAATTGTGGCCGAGCAGTCGAAACGGACACCCCAGATTAGCGGATTCCCTAGGGTTCCCTCATGTAGTGGGTGATTAGCAGCATTTTTGTCATAACTCACACTCTATGCCTTGATCCAGAATCTTCCTGGACTTTTACGGGACTGCGGCATCATCTGCCGCACATTTTCCCAACTTTTCTAAGGGCCTGACTGCCATTCTAACTGAATACAACTGAATAACAGTATTTTTTGTTTGCCTGTCAACTGTTAGACATAAATATCTCGTGCCTCCCCAGGTAGGGGTGGTCCATGCCCCACGCGGCGCTACCAGCCTCCGCCATGTCGGCCCCGGCGCGCCATCCTCACTTCTACACTGTCGAGGTCGGCGACACACGCTTCACCATACTCAAGCGCTACCAGAACTTGAAGCCCATCGGATCCGGAGCACAAGGAATAGTATGGTAAGTCGATTTCACACTTACGACCACTCGTACAAGGTTGTCCCTTTTAAATTTGACGCTCGAATTACCTTGCTCTTTTGGAGCTTGACACGAAAACAATTTCACAAAAATGTTTACCGGAAACGTCGCCCTTTCGGTAAACATTTGTGAAATTGTTTTGTAAAACTATTGAAAAAACAAGATAACGGCCTTCTTTCCTATTTTGGCGTCGCGGCAAAAGATCCTTGTCCAATTGTAGTACCTTTTACAGCAAAAGCTTTTTCAGAAGCTGGTATCAGAAGATTTAGAAAAAGTGGTTGTGTTACTAAGAACCATGAAGCTTTTACAATATACAAAATACTTAAATCCTTTGCTAATTGATTATTATTCTGCTTCGAAAATCGGTGACTTTTTGATTGAAATCAAAAAGTCATCAGTCAGTCAGTCATTGTTTGGTGTTCAATATCAATCTAAACCAAGTTTCGCAATCTTAGCTAAAATTTACGTAACATCGTTTACATAGACAGGGAAAGTTAGGATTTCGAAATCATTCAACAAATTTATTTAAGCTCAGCTTAGTAGTCTGAATAAAGCAGTTTTAGTTTCTTTTACAAAATTACACGGTTAGGGTGTCCTTTTAAATCTCAAGTTAATTCCTCAAGAAAATCTTGGCAAGATTGACAGTTCTCCGAAAGTTGAGAATTTCGGAAAACCTTCCCACGAGGTACCGCGGGCTGTAAGTTTTCTAATTAGAGGGCGAAACATTTCTCATACTTTGAAACTTAGTAATTCTCGGTATAATTATTTCATTAACTCCCTCACACTTACGCAACATTGTTCGCACAAGTTCAACTATCGCTAATATACATTTGTATGAGACATTCAGACTTCATATCACTGTATTATACTCAAATCTGGGATTTCTCTGAAACCGTCGCTTTGTTCTACAAATACCGGCAAGCATGCAAATTGGTCTAAGTATCTCATATTTTCTTTTTACAGGAACATATGTACATTACTAAACAAAGAATTTCCTATTCTATTATGTGCTCTCAAAATTGTCTTATTATTTCTACAATACACATTCCTATATTCTTTTTTATCTCTACACCTTTAAATAGCTACTTATGGCTATAATGACGCCAAGTAAATTATTATTTCCAAGTTAAGCACGCAAAAGCGTGTGAACAAAACTCTATGCATCCCTGTTCGCACGTACACACGCATGAACTGCACACCACACTCTTACAGCTACACGTAATGTTACGCACAGTAGTGGCTTGTCAATGTGGGCGTAGCCAGAATATCAAAATAGCTACACATGGCCACAAGGAGGCACATCTACAGTTATGCCTTAACTTTGCTATTCTCCTTTTCACTTCGAAGTTACCAGACCGCTTCTCCCTCTCTTTCCTGACCTAAAAATTTCTCTCGTCTTATGCAATGTATAAAGGCATGACTGTAAACTATTCTTCTACCAAGATCCTGAATTTAAATATAATCTGCCCGATCCTGGTTACGCCCACAGTCACCAATATAATATGTTTCTTTTATAGCTGATCCAGTAGTGTACAATAGCCGTTAGAGATGGTTCAGTTTTACTCAGTCACACTCGGTGACAGTGTGTTCACAATTCCGACACGGTACACTGAACTAGTGAGCCGCGGCGCGGGCGCACAAGGGATGGTGTGGTAAGACCGGGCGCCATCTTGCAAACATGGCCGCCGCTTTACATGTTTTCGTCTGCTTTGGTTTTAGGATTAATACTAATATTGACACGACCACAATTTCAGATACTTTAATGTTTGAGACCCAAAGGTGGTTCTTCGAAAACAGAATATTGGCCTTTCATATAAAACTGTCGGTTTTTGCAGAATTTGTTGTATTACACCATCGATTTTATCCAAGTGTTCTACCACCATAGGGAATAGGGGATACCATTAAATTATTTTCCAGGAAGTTAGGACACTTATCTTCTCCATTACAGTAAAACCTCAGTTCACGACACGACACAAATCAAATTATTCCTCAGAATCATTTCAAATTAAGGAAACATTTGAATAAATTCAATCAATAAACTCTGAATCGAAAATGTGATTAAAATATTTGAATTATTCATTTTTAGATATTCATTTACATTATTTCATCTTGGTGGTTGGGGTATTGTTTTGTTCGTATTATTTCATGGGGATCATCTTCATTTTGGCATAGGTGTATAAAATTCGAATTTTTATCTCAGACAAGGGATTTCATACATGAACATGGGACTGAATTAACAACTATTAACTTTGCATAGTGAAAACTAATATTAACATTTTGATTTATCTATCTAAAGTCAGATATTTTCCATCGTATCTAACTGCAAAACTAACATTTTGCGCTTTAAATTAATAAACAATAACACGACTGAAACAGCAACATGTTATTCGCCTGGCTTCATGCATCCAAGGGTTATTCAAATTCAAATCTGTTTTGTATTTTTCGTTTGATTTTCCTACCTATAAACTCCTGTAAAAGCGACATTTCCTCTTCTTCGCCATCCATTGCTTGCTTGCTTAGTGAATGGTGATTATGTTTGGTTACAGTGCTGCGTATGACACGGTGACACAACAGAATGTAGCCATCAAGAAGCTGTCGCGGCCATTTCAAAATGTGACGCACGCGAAGCGGGCGTACCGCGAGTTCAAACTTATGAAACTCGTCAATCATAAAAATGTAAGTAAAAGTTGAATACTGTCTAAAGTTGGAAACCTTGTTCTTTTGTGATTTGTTTGTTTCTTTTCTTTTTAGGGCTGATTGTCCCATCGCCAGATAACTTTAATTCGAGGAATAAAATTGACATTTGACAGTTTCTGTATGAAATAAATGTCAAAACTTCAAAATTATTCTTCGGATAAAGTTGTCAGATCATTGAATATCAGCCCTTAGGGCTGATTGTCCCATCGCCAGATAACTTTAATTCGAGGAATAAAATTGACATTTGACAGTTTCTGTATGAAATAAGAATAATTTTGAAGTTTTGACATTAGATGTCAAAACTTCAAAATTATTCTTCGAATAAAGTTGTCAGATGATTGAAAAATCAGTCCTTTAAACAAAAGAATATACTCGTATTTCAGTTTTTGTGTTTCAATTCTTTGTGATGGTTCTTTCCGGCCTTTTTTATCTATGAAAAAGTCTATTGTGTACAAAAACTTCAAGGCTAACTTGAAGACATAGTCAAGGAAACATATTAGAACTTATATATTATGTTAGTTTCGTACCAGCAACTATTTTCCGAAATCGACGTGGTCCTTCCACTCTTGGCAAAATAATCTCAACCGTCTTATTCAATTCACCTTTCCAGATAATCGGCCTTCTAAACGCGTTCACGCCGCAGAAGAGCCTCGAAGAGTTCCAGGATGTTTACCTGGTGATGGAGCTGATGGACGCCAACCTGTGCCAGGTCATCCAGATGGACCTGGACCACGAGCGCATGAGCTACCTCCTCTACCAGATGCTGTGTGGCATCAAACACTTGCATCTTGCTGGAATTATACATCGGGTAAGATTAAAGTACTACTTTTCTCAACGTGAAAAAAGTCTACTTAATTAAAAAAATAATACTGTGTACCTATAGCTTGACCAAAAGCGCTGTACCGCGCCTTAGGGGCTGTCTCCACGAGCGAGAGAATCGCGACGAGTCCGCCCTTATATCGTCGGATAATCTCCACGAACGAGCGATAATTCCGCCGCGTATCGTCGCGAGTCGTTACGGAATCGCGGCGATTCCGCGGCGACTCGTAACGGTATCGCCGCGTTTCCTTGACGTCACAACGAGAGGCAATGCTGAAATGACGCTGCGTTTGACAGCGCGCCCGCCGCGCGCTCGTCACGAGAGCGCCCCGAGCGCGCGGCGGTCGCGTTGCTAGTCGCGGCGGGCTAGCAACGATGTAATGACGTTTTGCGTGCTCGTTGCCACTCGTCGCATCGCGGCGATAATATCGCCGTGTGGAGACGGTTCCATAGAGAGTGTATAGAAAAACGTGGCACGGCGATAATATCGCCGCGATTCTCTCGCTCGTGGAGACAGCGCCTTAGGTATGTGCGCGGCGAGACGGGGGGCAGTGCAGGCCGCTCATTCGTCATCGCTCACGGCGTCCCGCCCCCCGCCTCGCCGCACATTCCTAAGGCGTGGTACAGCACTTTCGGTCAAACTATAATCGAATCTTTTTAATACAAGAATAGACTAGTGAAATAAAGGATTTAGACCCTGTTCAACCCAACTTATTATATTTTCTTTCCTGTAACAACTGCTGTTTTATTTGTTTATGAAGGACTTGAAGCCGTCCAACATAGTAGTGAAGAGCGACTGCACGCTGAAGATCCTGGACTTCGGACTGGCGCGTACAGCCGGGACTACCTTCATGATGACGCCCTACGTTGTCACGCGGTACTACCGCGCGCCCGAGGTATGTATCGCCACTTTTACTCGACTTATCACAATTTAACACCTGATATGGAACTGTACGAACAATGGCAGTAGGGCTATAGTTTGTTCCGAAATTATCTGATGGAAGTGTAAACAAAACCTGTTCAACTTAATTCTTACTCGATCACTCACTAAAGGGAGTTAGTAACACATTCATCTGTATTTAGAAGGTGTCACCGTTATATTTTACCACTTTTTCCAACAATTATTGTTTGAAAAACATTTTAAAATTGTAATTGAAAAATCGTCGACGAAAATTGCGATAATAAACATTAATTGTCAAATAGAAAACATTTTTAAGATTATTTTAAAACAGAATTTCGGGTTTAAATATTCAAATAAACAAATCGAAACACTCAATTTGTAAGTGGCACTACAAATTGGCATCCACTATTACGTTTTCTGAAGGCCAATTCTCGTAATTTCAAAAACGTTCAAAATCTAGTCGCAGTCTCATCTCAGCGACAAACAAATGTCAAAAACTTGTCAAAATGTAGGGAAATTAGAAGTATTTTTTGACAGATTGAGACTGAGATCAGACTGTGAACGTTCTTAAAATTACGAGAATTACCCCTCTGGTCCATTTGTTTGCACTTTCATCAGGTACTAAGAACAACCCATAAGTGGCCACTTGTTTAGTAATCAGGGTTACAACACTCTTGGCAATCAACACCTTCAGAAACTTCATATTACACAGATGACTGACATTGATGATTTCGCAAAAGCTTTGAGCAATTTTATTGATGATAAATCCGTCCTAAATGTTGAAACGGTCTTCACGTCGACTTTTATCATCATTTTCGTTATTCGGTCGGTCTATTATTCCCTTCTTCTTATTCCATCCCTTCATCCCAGTTCTATCTGGGGTCGGGTCTTGTCATCACCATCTCACATCATCTTTATTTCTTCTTACCATCTATCTGTTCCGTTCCACAGGTGATCCTCGGCATGGGCTACACGGAGAACGTGGACATCTGGTCGGTGGGCTGCATCATGGGCGAGATGATCCGCGGCGGCGTGCTGTTCCCGGGCACCGACCACATCGACCAGTGGAACAAGATTATTGGTCAGTTTATCAAGTCATTTACCTGTTATAATTTATCTGTTCCCTACTACGAGACCCCTGTTTTACGATTTTCTAAAAAAAGTTCTTGGGACTTCGCCCGCGTTCACACTAAACTTAAAGTCAGCCGCCGATTGTGAGCAGGCTCACCATCTAAACGCGATAAACACTAGCTTATCTATATACTTATAATAAGAATGTAAAAAAGTTGTGTCTGTACATTGAATATATTTAAAAAAGAATAATTGAGGGGGTTTAAGAAACAGTAATAGAACACGAATCTAATAAAAAAAGTCTGTCTGTTTGTCTGTTTATCTGTTTGTCTGTTTGTACACGCTAATCTCCGAAACTACTGAACGGATTTGAATGAAACTTTTTTTGTTAACTAGCTATTAAGCCTGGGCAACATATAGACTATAATTGATTTTGGAAACTGGAACACCTGATGCAGAACCGCAACAGACCAGCTAAACTATAAGAGTTACATAAATGGCGCCTTAGAAAAAAATGTTGTGTCTGATGAGCATTTTCTGTTTAGAGAATAAAATTGAAGATCCGGAACACCTGATGTGGAACTCTTAGAGCACAGCTAAACTATAATATATATAGATTTGACATCTTAGCAAAAGTTATTCAGTCTGATGTAGTGATGTAAAATGAAAAAAAACGATTTGTTTTTTTTCACTTTATTGAAAAAAAAACATGAAAAAAAACTTTGCATCGTTGTTTTTTTTCTAAATTTGGTTTTTTTTCTAGCCTACGTTTTAGTTCAATTATATAAGAAATCAAAATATTATTTATTCATAATTCACTACTTTCAACATTGAATTACAATTCAATAATCTTTTTTCAATTTATTCTTCATCTTCACTTTCTGTATCAGTTCACTCTTGTAGGTGCTTTAAAAGTCTTGTACCGTTTTTCGTCACATGTTTTGAGCAGAATGTGCATTCTGCTTTGGGGATTTTCGAAGTTGTAACCACGTCATTAAAAAGATTTGCCACAGCCGATGTTTTTCGGCCTGAACCAGCTCGTTTCGGCTTACTTAGGTAGGTATTTATTTTTGTAATCAGACTCGAATTAACAACACTTCAATATCACAAATTCTAAATAATTTTATATTGAACTTTCTCCGTCCGTCACACGTCAGCGTCACGCACCACAATTGCGCTAAACTAACTACGTTCAAACAAACAAATCGAAAGGGGATTTCCCCGTGCATAAATAGGTATATGATTTGGAGATTTCCCTTTCGTTGAGTTAATATCAATGAATGTTGCCAATATTTTTATGAAATTTTGGTACTATTTTATCAGAAAAGTACCGTAGATTCAAGAATAAACCTAAGACTCTATTATGTAATCTTAAGTATTAATCTTTAACGGTAAATGCCCGAACAATTTTAGAGTTATTATACTCTTGAAAAAAAACAAGGCCCAGAAAAAAAACAGTTTTTTATCAGGTTTTTTTTCAAGGTTTTTTTTCACATTAGAAAAAAAACGGTTTTTTTGCAACACTAGTCTGATGAGTATTTTCTACTGCGAGAATAAAACTCGAAGATCGGAACATCTGATGTGGAACTCTAAGAGCACAGCTAAACCATAACATATATAGGAATGACATCTTTGCAAAAGTTGTTTAGTCTGATGAATATTTTCTGCTGGGAGAATAAAATTCGAAGATTGAAACATCTGATGTGGAACTCGGAGAGCACAGCTAAAATATGGCATATACAGACATGACATTTCAACAAAATTTGTTTGGTCTGATGAGTATTTTCCGCCGAGATAATAAAAATCAAGGATCAGGAACATTTGATGTGGAAATCAGTTTATACTAATATATTAACATAAGCTAGGAGTACCTCCACGCAGTGAAGGCGGTAACAGTTTGGGCCTTCTTTTCGATGACGATGGTAAATTCATTGAAAACTTGGCTTCACTGGCTAAATCATAATATAATAGATATGCCTTCGGGCTTATGTTATTTGAGTGTTTAATTTCCTTTTCCATTTATCTTCGTGACACGGTAGCCTACCCGGTAATGCAGGGGAGCAGTCACTTAGATCTTAATTGCAAAGTTATTAAAGTACATTAATAACCATAACCATGCCACGAAAGAGGTCAAATCTTTCGCAATGTTCGAAATTTAAAGATCATTAGATCCCAAGAATCGAATGAAGAACGCCAGGCAAGACTTGATGCTGTTCGACAACATCAGGCTGTATCTCGCCCAGCGGAAACTTCTTCGGATCGTGAAGCACGACTTAGCGCTGATCGTGAGCGTCATGCATCGTCTCGCGTTTCTGACACTTTCACACAAAGAGAATCACGCCTGCGTTCTCCAGCGTATTTACGCATCTACATCTAGGTCTCTAGAGACCAGTGAGGATCGTGATGCGCGACTGATCGCTGATCGTGATCGTCATGCATTGTCTCGCGAGTCGGAAACGTTAACGGAAAGAGAATCACGCTTGAGTTCTCAGCGTATTCTCACGTCGACTTCTAGGTCGTTAGAGATCAGTGATGAACGTGAAGTGCGACTGGCCGCTGATTGTGATCGCCATGCATTGTCTCTCGAATCAGAAACGTTCACAGAAAAAGCATCACGCTTGAGTTCTCAGCGCATTCGCACGTTGACTTTTAGATCTCTGGAGACCAGTGAAGAACGTGATGCGCGACTTACGGCTGATCGTGATCGTCATGCATTGTCTCGCGAGTCGGAAACATTCACGGAAAGCGAATCATGCTTAGTTCCCAGCGTATCCGCACATCCACTTATAGGTCTCTAGAAACCAGTGAAGAACGTGATGCGCGACTTACGGCTGATCGTGATCGTCATGCATTGTCTCGCGAGTCGGAAACATTCACGGAAAGCGAATCACGCTTGAGTTCCCAGCGTATCCGCACATCCACTTATAGGTCTCTAGAAACCAGTTAAGACCGTGACGCGCGACTTACGGCTGATCGTGATCGTCATGCATTGTCTCGCGATTGAAGACAGACACTGAAAGCTGCTGGTGTTGATTTGAGAACCGGCTGTTTTTCTCATGGCCAACTTTATGTTGCTTTCTCAAGGGTTAGCCTTCCGGGTTTTATATTCTGGCACCCGACGGAAAAACCAACAATATAGTTTATAAAGATTTTTTTTAGAATAGTTATGTTAACTAATTGATATTAATTTCGCTTCATAATTTCGGAATGAAAATAATTCTACCTTTTTATTTTAATGAAGTTATAACCTACCTATTGTCTACAACACTCAATCTAAGGTATACCAAACAAAACCGATGAAGGATTTCGATTAAGTAACGCACAGTTCAAACTCTTGCCGAAATTCCTATCGGAACGAGAAAGGGACTGGATCCGCGTACGAAGTCGCGGGCAGAAGCTAGTGATTGAATAAAGCGTCCATAAAGTTAGATGTGAGTTACAACTTCTGCATTCCAAATGCAAGACTCAGTATATTCTCAGGCGCAGCAAGGTAACAAGTATTATTTCCCGCCCACAGAGCAGCTGGGCACGCCGTCCGCGGCCTTCATGGCGCGCCTGCAGCCCACGGTGCGCAACTACGTGGAGAACCGGCCGCGCTACACCGGCTACAGCTTCGAGCGCCTGTTCCCCGACATCCTGTTCCCGAGCGACAGCAACGAGCACAACAGGCTCAAGGTGAGTTGAGCCTTCATTAACATCTCACTCTACAGTACCCGCCAACCTGCTCCACAGAGGGAAACAACCGAGCCTTCGAAAACGCATCAGGCGTAACCTACTGGGCTCAAATAATTTCTGTACCTAGTACCGACCATCACTATGATACGATACGACAAGGAAATAATTAGGCAACAGTCGACTATAAATGCATAGCCACATTTTGTCATTTAACCCGAATAACTAGTCTATTCAAATCCTTTTTTCTTCCATTTGATGTTACTGCACTTTAACTAATTTTATATTCTGGTAAATTCAGTTGATTTTAGTATCTCTAGGTCTAGAACAAACTAGCTCAAATTGAACTTTATGTGTAGGTACTAAAGTATTTTCCAAAAACTCATGTTTGATTACATGATTGGGTACAAAATTGCGAACGCAGAATAAATTGAACCTAACACTTTAGTTATTAAATAGTTGGGCTCTGTGGTCTGGGCTCAAGAACACTCGCTTAAGAGTCCAAAGCCTTAGCTATGGGCGTTTAATGGAATTGTATTAAAGTATTGTTCGTTGCGCAGGCGTCGCAGGCGCGCGACCTGCTGTCGCGCATGCTGGTGATCGACCCGGAGCGGCGCATCTCCGTGGACGAGGCGCTGCTGCATCCGTACATCAACGTGTGGTACGACGAGGGAGAGGTCAACGCGGTACGTACCATAATAACATACAGGGTAGCAGCAGAGCAGGGCAGGTCAAGCTGACAGTAATTAATACGTACTTGAACCATACATGGTTCAAATCGCTTGCCACAATTTTTTTTGGCAAACATTTACTCGAAGGCCTATTTCCGTAATTTAAAATGTTCACAATGTAGTTGCATTCTCATCTCAGTGACAATTAGTGTCAGAAACTTGTCAAAAATGTTCAAATCAAATCATTTATTGGTTTGCAAACATGGGTATTTGTACAAAGATGTTTTATTATAAGAGTCCTCCATGCTCTACCGTCACAAAAAAAGCCGAAACCGCAAACCGCCGCACCCGCCGTACCGTAATGTTGGTAAAGTAAAGTTATTTTTGAAGATATAGACTGAGATTAGAATGTGAATATTCTTAAAGTTTTTTTTTTTTTAATTTATTTTTAACTTTTTAGTATTTTTGATGCGAGATTGACTATGGCGTAGCAGTGTTTATCCGTTATATGCGTTTACATCATGTTTACATCATCAGACCCTGGTTACCATCTAGCACCAAAGTACTCGTCAAGACGAATCAAACGAGCCCATACTCGATGGGGTTAAGTCGTTTAATTACTGAGTTCCTATGGCAATCTTCCAGCTCGCATCATCAGACCCTGGTTACCATCTAGCACCAAAGTACTCGTCAAGACGAATCAAACGAGCCCATACTCGATGGGGTTATGTCGTTTAATTACTGAGTTCCTATGGCAATCTTCCAGCTCGCATCATCAGACCCTGGTTACCATCTAGCACCAAAGTACTCGTCAAGACGAATCAAACGAGCCCATACTCGATGGGGTTATGTCGTTTAATTACTGAGTTCCTATGGCAATCTTCCAGCTCGCATCATCAGACCCTGGTTACCATCTAGCACCAAAGTACTCGTCAAGACGAATCAAACGAGCCCATACTCGATGGGGTTATGTCGTTTAATTACTGAGTTCCTATGGCAATCTTCCAGCTCGCATCATCAGACCCTGGTTACCATCTAGCACCAAAGTACTCGTCAAGACGAATCAAACGAGCCCATACTCGATGGGGTTATGTCGTTTAATTACTGAGTTCCTATGGCAATCTTCCAGCTCGCATCATCAGACCCTGGTTACCATCTAGCACCAAAGGACTCGTCAATAGGAATCATACGAGCCCAAACTCGGGTTGTGTCGTTTAATTACCGAGTTCCTATGGCCTTCTTCCAGCTCCATCATCAGACCCTGGTTACCATCTAGCACCAAAGTACTCGTCAAGGCGAATCATACGAGCCCTAACTCGATAGGGTTGTGTCCTTTAATTACCATCTCAGACATAAATCTACATGGTCTTCACATGATCTGACCAAGATTATGTCTGGACTTTAAAAGAAACTGTGACGTCCGAGTTTGTTTCGGCCTTTCTTCTCAGACTAGTCAGATAGGAAACGCCGACCTCATCTAGTTTTAAAATATGATTGACGTGTAAAAGTGTTTGTACAAACCTACTTACAAAAATAAAATCATTTATCATTTACCGAGTTCCTATGGCCATCTTCCAGCTCCGCATCAGATCAGCTCCATGTCATAATAATTTTGCATTGTCGTCCGATTTACACATGCATGCAAAATTTCAGCTCAATCGGTAACTGAGAAGCACAGAACACTAATACCCTAATGCTGGGAAGTGGATCAAATTTAACTTGCAAGAATTGATTACAAACAAACATCGGGACAGGTGAAACTAAATAAAAGCTAGTAATAAAAAAATAATTGTAATTTGAACTCTCTCTCTCTCTCTCTCTCTCTCTCTCTCTCTCTCTCTCTCTCTCTGCCATGTCTGATGTGACGGCATGGAGTTAGTATGTACTAAATTGTGGTGGTATGTGTGTTGCAGCCCGCGCCGGCGTCGTACGACCACTCGGTGGACGAGCGCGAGCACACGGTGGACCAGTGGAAGCAGCTCATCTACCAGGAGGTCGTGGAGTACGCCGCGCCGCCGCCGCCCAGCACGCACCAGCCGCCGCCGGACCACGCGCAGCCCGCGCTCACCACATAGGTAACACTTGTACAAGAATCTTTTGGCACCGCCATCTTGTTTTTTGAATACATTACAAGTGAAACTTCACAAAAACAAACACAAGGTATTCACCCGCAACGACAATGTCAATATCGTTCTAGCACTAAAAGATCCTTGTAGAATTGTACGACCAGTTATATTTTTATTCACGCACACATAAATTCACGTGTAATCTGGGTTCTGCCTTCTCCCTTACGGTGCGTACAAGCGTGATAATACCTATATTTATATATTGGGCAGCTAGCCACGCTGCCACTTGTTTTAATTAATTCCCGTATTTCTAATTTCCTATTACAATTTTTTAATTTGGATGCTAATGTTGCCAACGTAACTTTTTAAATTCTACCAAAACCATTTTTTAATTATTCCAACCAACCAACCAATTAACCATTATGATATTCATCCGTTTCTGTATTTTTCGCAGGCTTCAGCAGAGCTGACCGCCGAGATCTAATCCACGAACACAGTGAAGGACAATTTTCAACGCATAATACCGAGACGTGTTTCGTGAGATGGCTACTTGCGGTGTAGCCAATCCGGCGGTAACAAAGCTACAAGTGATCGACATGTTATACATACAATAACTAACTGATGTATATATTTATCGTGGAAATGTTATGTGCAATACTCGACGGAAGGAAATCAAGTGCAAAGTATAGGAAAAAGTAATTTGACTCGTTCATTTTCTTGCGTACAGAGAGTGAATGTTTCAGACACTACCATTATAAAATTAGGCAGCATAACAGAGAATAACCCGTAGCGTAGCTGAAGTAAATTTGTACTCTATTATGTACTGGTTTGTTTGTATTATTTTAAATACCGTTATGGACTTGTCTATTTGTAGTTTCTTCCTGTTTCTTATGATATAAATAGTGGTAAGCTGTAATTTTAATTTACCAATATGGGATGCTTTTAAAATAAGCTCAACAGTTTGAATGCTCGGTTCCTACACGCCCCATCCGTGTCTCACGACTTTGGACAATTAATTTGCATTAAGGAGTGCCTTTTGCGAATTGCAAAACATAAAGTTGGTGATTTTCTGCGTATGGACTGACTTTGATATGTTTGAATATTTTTGTAAAAAAAATACATTAAAGAATAAATGACTTAAGTGATTCCCTGTTTAAAATGATGCAATATTTTATCTATGAACTCTTTGTTTTAATTTATAATTATAATACTGTATGAATTATTCGTAAATATTATTAATAAAGAGTTGAGCTTATACTGTTTTATTGTAAAATATTATGTTCAATTTAATTGTGCAATTATGAATTTTTATTATATTTTAATATTAATTAACTTAAATGATCACTATTGCAAATTTCTTTTCTTATCCCAATTTGCCAATAACTTGAAGATTTTCTAAACGAATTAATAGTACAGTGCCATTCACAACTTTTTTGCCATAGGTAGGTACTCGAGTACTAGTGAGTTTTGTAAGAATTTGCAATTGTGAAGTAAATAATGAGTGATTCATGAACGTGTATTATAATTTGTTTCTTAGTCATACACATCGTCTGATAGTTACTCGGGATTTTGTGATGCTCATAGTTTTTCGTAAGTAGACCCTAGTTACGTTGTTGATAATATTGTATTGGGTGTACGAGAGTAGATCATTAAGTACATTTCTACCTAATTAGTCTCATATAGGTCACCTCACACGTTGCTGAAGAGAACTGAAATCGAAATACGTAATAGACATCGAGTTCTCATAGAAATAGTTATCGATCACATTTTACAAATACACAGTCGGTAGCGCCGGCGGTTATATTGAGGTTGTTAATCCCATTTCGCGGGAAATAGTTAACATAAGTGAATAAATACGTTGAATACTTGCCTCGAAAGGTTCGCTTTGTAGAAACATTATAAAGTCTCGTTAGGATTAAATGATACAAGTCGTGAAATAGTTCTGGTCTCTTCTACATTTAGGGTTTCAATAGTACGGATTTTATTTCTATGACGCTAATATGAAGTGATTTGTTTTACTCTTCATCAAAGGCTTAACGTGTGAGGGATTCGTAGGTTATTGTTTGAAACCTCACTAGGTGATATAATTATGAATAAGGATAATAAAGAATGATGATAGTCTAACGGATGGTTTCAGCAAATAGCACAATTTATTAGCTATAGACATTAAAGCAGGACGGTAACATGTTTGTGATGCGCGCATCATTTTGTATAATCGTTAATAATGGAAAGCAATAATACATCATGTTCTATTCGCCTTCGTGAGCGGTCATACATCAGTGTTCTATTATTTATTGATTTTGGCTCTAAACATATCACGGACGACACAATAGATTTAATTTTCGACAAGATTTTCACTAAACGATGAATTGATCGCTCGTACGTTTGAGATGTTGCTTTACTTTTGTTCCATAACGTTATAGGTACACATGAATATTAAGAGTAAAATATAAAAAAAATATAGGTACGTCGCTTTTGTCAATTTCGCTACCCACATTGAAACTTGAGGTAGGCTTCCTTAGAAATGTAAATCTACGATCGCCAATAACTTCGATCTTTAGTAAAATGAATGATAATTTTATATTTTGTATATTTCATTGAAGTTTCACTTCCTTGGCAATGGTAGACTGTAACTGTATCTAATAAAAAGGGCTGCTTGGCGGCATTAAGATCTTGAAAGCATAAGACAACTGTGTTAAAAACGTTAAAAAATGAAATTATAATAAATTTGCGAGAGTATACAATAATATTTAATATTTTAGGTCTAGTATAAAATCTGTAAATATTAACACTTAATATTTATGGAACGAAAGTGAAGGAACCATACTGTGTAACCTTAGAACATTCTGTTTATCACTATAGTAAATAAAAAACCACAACTGTACGTCCAAATTGTCCATTTATATGTTAATGTACCTATTACAAATTACAATAATATAATCATTAGAATGTATTTTAGTACACTTGGTAAACAAGGTGTTAAGGTAGTCGCCATGTTGAGACGCAGGCCGCGCGGCTTCTAGCGATATACATACTTGAGTTAACATTTCAATGACTATCTAAAAACAACTTATTTTTACTGTACACGTAAGTTATTTCATATTTTAACTGAATAAAATCGAAATGGTTATTATAACAGTGTGTTTGATTTAAAAATTATCCAAATAAGTATACATACTACAAACGAAAAAATTACTTGAGAGGCTCAAACTGCTCTTCAGGTAAGTAGTTCTTAAAGACCTACTCAGCTTTACCTACTCCTTTTCACTCCTGTTTCCAATGGCATAATAAATTTACTATGCCAATGGTAAAAATACAAGGTGATATTATAATTATTGTTTTCTGGACTAGTTTCTAATTCATGCGCTAATCACGCTAGTATAAGGCTCTAAAGTTTATGGTCGATCAGCTCGATTACAATATTACATATCTAGAGTGGCAGACTGTCTGTCTGAGGCCTGGGGCGGTAAAACTAAATGGGCGGTAAAACTCCATTTAGTTTCCCCTCGCCCCGGAAATAGAAGTTATGTCAACTTATGCAGAAAAACTTCAGAAATTAGAACGTAGGATAGGCAAGAGCGTGCTCGAAAATTTTAGCATCCTACGTTTATATTTTACACGTAGGAGGCATCCAACTATCAACTGCCTTTTACCTAAAAACATATTTTAGCCTTGTTTAACTTAGTTAGCAATGCCAAAACGAGGGAAATCATACCCGATAAACTCCTAATTGGTTTTTGGTTCCTACAAAATCTCGCTACGAAGCTTTGATACGATTACCCCTTTAAAATCATTGTTGTAATATTAAAAAAAATATATAATTGTACTAGTTTATTGTAACTCTTTGTGAGGGACAGGGACTGCTGTGTGAATTAGGAAAGCTGAACTTCACCCATCATTGTGTTTGACATGGTGCAAACTTATATGAATAACTTTATGTATGCCTCATGTAGTACTACAATCTCCTTTTTATGAAATAAAAAATTATTATTATTATTAAGTTCTAGGGATTCTAAAATTCGCACTTCACTCCATTTTGTCTACACGTCCAGCCGATCGATTCTGTAAAAATCTCACCGTGAAAAGTTAAGTGAAGTGAGCTTATAGTGAGCCAGTACTTATCCATAACTATGTAGTGAGCTGTTATCAGTGTCAATCCCTAGCATTAGTTGGAATGAAGGCACGGTTGGCGCAGTGGTTAAGCGATTGACTGCTACGCTGCGTGTCGCGGGTTCGATTCCCGCACGGAACAAATATTTGTATGACCTACATGTATTTGTTCCGAGTCTGGGTGTTTTTCTATCTATAATATGTAAGTATTTACAAAAAAAAAATGTATATAAGTAGTTTATCAGCCATCTTGTTACCATAACACAAGCATTAGGTTGCTTAGCTAGGGACTAGATGGCGCTGTGTGAAATGTCCAGGGATATTATTTATTTATTTAATGACAGCTCACTCCACACTCACTTCACCTAAGTTTTCACGGTGAGATGGTTACAGAATCGCACTGCTGTTAGGTCGGGCGCTAGCTGTTAACTGAATGCAGGCGAATGTGTAAACAGTAAGTTCGTGTTCGCCATTCGTGCCCAAGGCGATCGCGCGAATCGCGAGGCGAATCACGAGGCGAATAGCGAGCGCACTGTTTACACATGCGTGTTCTTTATTCGCCTCGCCATTCGCTTCGCGATTCGCACGAATGTGTAAATGCGGCATTAGATGTAGCGCGCATGCCACTTATATATCAAAATACCTAATTCACACGATTCACCCCGCGAATGTGTGAACAGTAGTTTACGACGGCACTTGTATATGAATGTTTCGTCGAATGTTCGTCGAATGACGAGGCGAATGGCGAACACGATTGTGTATTATGCGGTATAAAACGAACAAAACAAAAAATAATAATCTTGTCAAAATTGACACATGGTACAGTCAACAGCAAAAGTAGATGATCAAAATCAAAAATTCAATAACTAATGAACGGAGTTCGCAGCTATATGGCAGCTGTACTAGTAGTAAATGTTTGTTATAATTTACAATCACATGCTTTTGAATCACTTCGACGCCACACAGTTTTGACGCGAACTCCGTTCATTAGTATTGAATTTCTGATTTTGATCATCTACTTTTGCTGTTGACTGTACCATGGTACTTACTGCCATGCTCCCTAGAAGAGACACGTCTCCGACGCGAAGCGCATATCATTCGCCCTCTCACGCGGCACGCCATAGCTTTCATTCTACTTCCGAGCGGTCGGATCTGCCGTGCTTATCCATGACTCTTTTTACTTCTATCGTTTTGCTGCCTGCTTGTTGAGCCGAATTGTACTTGTGCATGTGGATCAATACAAAGTATATCCAAGAAATCAGTGCCTTGATATTTGGATTCCCACCACACCTACGGCAACGTGAGGCTTCTACAACTTAGAGATGAATTGGTATTCGGTTTCGAACGTTTGGAGTCATGTCAACTTCAACTGACATTTAACCAAAACAAAATGTCGACCAGCCAGCTGTCAACACTCAACAGTGTCAACTTAAAAGAAAGCATTTATCATACGAATGCGATCAATAGTGCGTAAAAAATAAATAAAGTCGGTATTATTACGGAGTTTAATAAATAAATAACTCTTAATCTTATGTGGTATCTCAAATAATTAATTAGGTGTAAAGTTTTACACAAAACCGCTAAAATGTCGGAGAAAGACAAATCCAAAGTGAACGTCCAAGCAAAACACATACCAAAAGACGCGCAAGTAATCATGACGATAATGAAGGAGGTGGGCATCACAGACTATGAGCCGCGGGTCGTGAACCAGCTGCTGGAGTTCACGTACCGGTACGTTACATCAGTATTGGATGACGCTCGAGTGTTTGCAACTCACTCGAAGAAGAAAACAATTGATTTGGAAGATGTACGGCTAGCTGTACAGATGCAGTTAGATAAATCGTTCACGAGTCCTCCTCCGAGGGAAGTACTGCTGGAGATATCGAGGGTGAAGAACGTCAATCCTCTGCCGATGATCAAGCCGCACTGTGGACTACGGCTGCCGCCAGATCGGTGAGTAAATCTGGCATTGTAATGATGCAAGCAGCTTTGAAATGATCATTTTCACACTACTTATATTGAGTGAAGCCTAACAGCAAAGAAACAAATTTTATTGATGTAATAATATAGTACCTGCTTTTTATTTTTGTAAGAACACAGAAATTACTGTTTTTGAATTACTTTACGATGTACGCAGAGACGTCTAATATTTATTTGAATTTCTGTCACAATGTTACCATTATTTAATTTATTTGATAGGAATAACAAACAGCAGTATATTACATAGTAGGTACACAATATAAAAACTTATAGTAAAAGTAACAAATACACTACTCAAGACTTTATCCACAGATACTACTACTACTATACTACTACCGCCTCAAGCCACTACTATACAGAATAGCTAGCTGTTAGCAGAACAAATTAAAAAGCACTTATAAGCTAATTACCAGGGTTATAAAAAAAAAAATGATGATGTTATGATCTCTTATGATTATTAACTTATTAACCTGTCCTTTCAGTTACTGCCTATCAGCCTGCAACTACCGCCTCAAGCCTGCTGTCAAGAAAGCTGCACCTAAGCCTACAATCTCAGCGGTACCCTCCCTAAAGACAGTTACCACGTCCAAACCACCTCCTTCACAAAATATGGTGGTGAAGAGGCCACCTGGCGCCATTGTCAACGTGGCTGGACCCAAAGCTACTGTTGTTCCTAAGCCTGTGCTCAAATTCACTTCTGGTACTAAGGTAAGGTTTGAAGAAACAAAATTACAATTATAATTCTTTTTGTATCACAACACAAACTCAAAGAATTTATTTAAAATAAATCATTTACAAGCATTTTTGAATTGTCAAGGGGTTGGACAGTCAGAAAGATGAAGCTAGTTGCCCGTTCCAAAGCATAACAACATCATCACTGTATAGCAACATCATATCACAGGCACTTGTTAAGAAAATGCACTAGGTATCTTATCTTAAATAGAGAAAACTGTCTGAGGTAGGAGGGTCTTGAGATGAGAGAGTGTATTTAAAAGTAATACTCGTTTATTTCAACATATCACAATATGGAGATAGCGTTGGTCCCAAACTAGGCAGGCACAGCCTGTTTCTTGGACACCATCAATTCCAACAAACAAACAGACACTCCTTATAAGTGATTATTAGCAATTTAGCTAGCGCGTCACACGGCGACCGGTTTCTTATCGCCGCAGGCGCTGGAATGTTGAGGCGAACGCGCGCGGTCGCGGGACGGGCGTCCAAGCAGCAAAACATTTTCGCATTTTTTTTTTAATATTTAAATTCATATAGGTTTCTTTTTTATTGCTGAATGAATCTGGGCTCTTGCCCTCGATCATGCCTGATGGAAGGTGATGGATGAGGTGAACCATAGATTTATGATAGGAGGTGTAGGTGTACCAATGACTCATAACACTTGCCTATCTGTAATATTGCAGTTAAAATATTTGACTGTAGTTTTAAAACCATAATTATCTGGAACCTAGAAATATAGCTGAGCTAATTAAATCCAATAATTTAGCAGATTTAACACACGTGATTATGTGAACATTTATAGTGTAGACAACAGATTAAGCAAAGCCTCTACTAAAACATAAGTATTTCCAGGTGGTAGCCAAGCCCGCAGTCAGAGTAACCGCCGGGCCATCGGCACACACACCCGTCAAAATGGAGCTTGACGACCCAGTGAGCCAGAAGCGAAAACGCGAAGATGATGACTATGAAACGTAATTTAAGCTCAAAATCTATATATTAAGGATGATTATTTTGTATTTTTAAGTATCAGTGGCAGTGGTATACATAGTTATTATTTATGTTGTGTTTTATTTAATTTATCACCTCAATCCATCACGATACCATCCGATCTGCAGTGTCGCATTTAGTGGCCTTTTTTAAAGTTCTTGTTTCGTGTATCAAGGAGACGTCCCAGTCGCCCGCTACATTTTCCGATTCACGGCCTCCACTGAAGAACTCAGTGCTCATAAATCGTTTGATAGCTACATACAACCCGCAAGAGTTAACTTGAGACCCGAGCGGCCCCTCCCGACCCCCGCCAGCGCCGCCTCAGAATCGCGCGCTGACGTCTTCCGAGCGTAGTCTCAAAAGTAAAAGTAAAGCGCCTGCCTGGTGCGACCCCACGACCTACATCTCGTAAGTCTGGGCCACCACTGCACCGGGATAGGTAATACGCGCTGGTTTCCGCAACTCCACACCAAAGCGCGTATTTTGCGTACGGGTGGGAAATTCGATCCACCCCAGCTCCTCAAGGAAAGCCAGCAACGCCTTGGTATTACTGACAATCTCACGGAGGGTTACCGAAGTACTTTGCCCTGTATGTGGCAACCACCGGGCAGTTTAGAAGCACATGAGCTGCTATCTCGTCGTTCTCCATGCATTCCTGCACAGTGGGCTGTCTGTAACTCCTATGACAAAGAGGTGTTCATTAAATGACCCGTGGCCAGTCATAGCTGCTGTAACTGTGCGCAGCTGTTGTGTAGTTAGTCGGAGAGCCTGTTTCTTGAGGCTGTTATCAATTATAGGAAGTGCTTTGTTAGCCTCCTGCACTCACCTTGGTCCATAGTTTGTGATGTTGGTCACTGGTGCGTTTTCTTAACAGAGTCCGTAAGTACCCGAAGGTTAGTGGCGCGATGGGTTCAAGTCCCACTGGTGCCATGTTCGATCCCCTTCTGGCGAGTTCGTCAGATGCATCGTTGCCTAGCGAACCGCTGTATCCTTTGATCCATTGAGGCTACCCACCTGGTTGAAGCGGTCGTAATACTCGTATTAGCCCAGAATTGACCGTGTGGCTATTATGCTATTGCAGGCTGCTGTCGGAAGCATCTAGCTGCTTGCACGAGAACACTATCGTACGTAAAGGATGTCGTTATAAAATAATAATTAATACAAACATCATCAGACATCCTTTACGATAGCGTTCTCGTGTCACAAAGGCTGAAAAGCCGCAACTGCTTTATAAAGTGTCTCGTCGTGTCACTGACTCTGGCAGGGCTACCATCAGGGATTTTAATTTTGATAACACATCAGAATTTGTCGGTCACTGGTTCAAAAGATATAAGGGTTTATTGGTGGCCGATCTGGAGAGTCACATTTATATCTAAAAAAACTAGGGCACCTAGCGAAGATCCGTTTTCTCCCATATTTTGTCGCAATTTGTCACCAAGTTACAGATTCAGTCGGTGTGTAATTAAAATGATATTGAAGAATTCAATTTCCCCATACAGTGGTACCTACAACATGGTTCGATCTAGCTCTTGGACTAAATCTTACTAATTGAACTCATATTTCCTAAACTAAGACCCGATTAAATCTGTGACTTGGTGACAAATTGCGAATAATTAGCGACAAAATATGGGAGAAAACATATCTTCGCTAGATATAAATGTGGCCCTGCTGGAGAGACTCTCCAGATCGGCCACCTATAAACCCTTATATCTTTTGAACCAGTGACCGACAAATTCTGATATTTGGCGACAAATTTTTTGTGTTATCAAAATTAAAATCCCTGATGGTGGCCCTGCCAGTGTCGTCCCATTCACTTACACGAATTGCCTTCGCTTACCTAGAAATCTTAACATGACTTCGGACTCAGGTACTCCGAAGCAAAGAAAACCTGCTCAGGTGGGGATTCACTGATGACTCCGCCCTGGAGTGGATGTGACTCAGGCTAGTGCTGTCCCACAAACAATGGGGCACTTAATCTCGTGTCCTGTTGCCTGCACGCTACACGAGTTGATAGACGCCACTGAAGGTCCCAAGCTCGTAGCCAAATCCTGGGCTGACTGTAGGTATATCGATTGCAATCGACACGCAAAGAAGAAGACTGTGCGTATTGGATAAATAAAAAACTAGTCAAGAGCAGAACCGGCCAGACTCGCGCACAGAGGGTTCCAAAAATCAAATCAAATCATTTATCTGCAAAGAATGTAGGTAGGTAATTGTATAATAGTTTTTTTAAAAACATTGTTTATTTTTCTGTAATCTTTACATAAACTTCTATTTTAGAGAATAATTTCAGATTTTTCTCTATGCAAATTTCGGAGATAAGGGGAGGGCAGCATTTTTTTTTTTTAACTTTTTCATCAAGTCGAATAATATGTGGCCTAAAAATGTTTGAGAATGTGCAAACAGTGCGCTCTTACATAATTATGATACCCCACATGCCCTAGTTGCCCCACTTCGAAATTTTAAGTACTAACTATAATAGGGTGGGGTAACTTATTTGTCCAGAAAAGTTTTATATCTTTGTAGATCAGACGGCATTAAGCAACTACCCCTAAAATACAGTTCACTCTTGGCTTGCTCCCCACTTTGACTACCATGTGAAAGATGATATGGCTAGATAGAAGGGGTGACTACCAAGACAACTAATAGAGAAGCATGGCAAAAAAAGACATGCTGCACCAACCTAAATAGGGATAATGAGAATGATGATGATACTGGTGGTCTGTATTTTCAGAGCTGGTAACTGCTGATATTGATTGGCTAATGCCATATTCTTGTTATTCTGGAGACATCTCATTTTTGTTATTTTGCTTGTCAACAACTAAAGAAAATAGAATTTTCACACCCACAAGGAAAGAGTAATTTGGCAACCAATCAGAATAGAGGTAACTTAGGATTTAGGTAATTTTCAAAGGATGGGTGCCTAAAATACAGAAGTAAAACAAACAAAATGGGTTTTCTTATATTTTATTGATTACCACTTCACTTCCTCTGCACATTCTGTGGGCGCTGCATGTCCCTAGGGAAGTTGCTCTTGGGTGGCGTACGGATCCTCCTGTCCTTCTTAGACCTGTTGCGCACAACCTTGCTGTGGATTGCGCAGGAGACGCAGTAGTGGAGCTTTGCATACAGCTTGGGCAGCTGGAATGCTGTGAAATAAAATAAAATGCTTATTGTAGAAATTGTTTGGTTCATAAAAGCAATATCAAAAGGGCCTCAATCTAGTTCATAGCGAACATCAGTAAGTTGCAACAATATACAAAAATAGGACTGGAATCTTTGTAACTATTTCTTTCATTCTTATCTCTTCTTGTAGGTCTGATATGAAGCAATAGGGCTCCTAGTTAGGTTGATAGGGTGCTACATTTCTGCTGCTAATGAGAAGTTTACAAGATCTTATCAGCCTCCTGTTCACTGGTCAGATCAAAAGGAGGGAATAAAATGTCAGTCTTTACATCATAACAGGAAGCTTTGGTTAGTGACAGGCCGCGATAATAGAGCTAATGGAGGATCGTTAGAAGTTCTATGTTCATGATAAAGTAAAGTATAGCTATTATACTACATTTTAGGTTAGGAATGTTTGTTGATTATCACTTTGTAACACCAATGGATGGAATAATGGCAGAAAGGAACAAGAAATGGTTGAAATAAGATACTTACAGGCATATACGGAGGCTTCGTTGATATCCCTGACTGCGGCCGCTTCGACGATATTCCTGATCACAAACTTCTTGATAGCCTTGTCCTTAGGTACGCAACGCGCGCAGTTGGTACACCTAACAGCCTTCACGTGCCCACGGCCGTGCTTGGCCCGTCCTCCATTACGGCGTTTGCGAGTCTGAAAACAGAAATCATCCGGTCATGAAGCCACATGCTCAACTTGACAAAGGCGACGCGTGTATTTCAAAGTTCTGGCGAAGCTTAAATAAGGCACATTGACTGGGAATTGTTAATTCATTACACTTCAGGCTCTGTTCCGGTTGATTACGGGTTAATTACACTATTTAGAACTTATTTATTCCCAAAAAGTTTACGCACCATGTTTCTAACCTCCGAATCTGTGAACAGAAAACGATGGAAAAGAAATTGTCAGCATAGACAATTGACTCAGTCACTGATGACATTGAACGATTTCCTATCATTCAGTTGAAATGTTACCACGTACAAATTTAATTATGTTTCTAAAACTTCCGAACAAGCAATGTTCTTTAAAAAAAATCTTCAAGGGCATTCCTACCTTGACGACATTAAAAATATGCAAAATCAACCAAGCAAATAATATTCAGGCACAAAGATAAAATAAATAACATACTGTCAATCATGAAAATAAGCGAAAAAAGAAAATTAAACAAATCCATTGACAATATAAAGTTCCACGTTCCGAATGGTCAAATGACTCATTCATTCCATTCACTTTACCATCAATCAACAGAAAAAAAATAATCGTCTGAGTCTGTCACGAAGAATTTATTTCACTGTAATATTATTTTTGTTGCAAAATAATAATAGATTAGTAAAAAATTCCTTTGTTTTCCTATTTCGCATGATTCATACAATAATTGCAACCATGTTCGATGTCTGTCCGTAGCAGTGAATTTAACTTTACTCCGTCATCGTGCGATTGTCCTGAGTGCTCCGTGTCATATTTAACTTTTGTGAAAACATTTCTGTGAATTGCGATGTGGTGCAGATAGTCAATTGTTGTGTACCGCGTGTGAAATGTCACAACATGGATGCCCAGAGAGACTGTCGAATAGATCCAAAGGTTTCCAGGATGACGGCCCGAGTCAGTCTACGATGGAGGTTCTTGTGGAAACCCTCACAGGAACCGCATTTGAAATGACCGTGTTGCCCACGGACACCATATTTGCCATTAAATCGAAGATATTCAGGGTCGAAGGTGAGTCGTATGTCTGATTGTGCATTACACAACTATATATGTGTTATTTGACAGGGTAGGCTTGATCGTGCGTCATCCACGCTCGACAAAGGATGTTGTGTTAGTGCGTCGTAAACGACGACACTTTGCTGATAACCTATGTTGGGCAATGAGAAACCACTGTACACAGTGACAATGTACCACACTCATTGCAAAGAGGAAGGTTGAACATTACAAGTAATTTAATTAAAGTATTGTGTAAGAGCTAAGTCCAGTGTCAGTGTAAACAATATTGTATGTAGTGTTTAGTTGAGTTGAGCACAGCTTCGTCTGCACAATACTTGTGTACACATACAATGTGAACAATCTTTTTGTTTGAATTGGCCATTCATTTGGTCAACAAATGTCAAACAAACCTGTATTGAATCCTTCCCTCAATACTTTCTAATTAAAAAGCTATGTATTCAGTCTATTTTTGGGCCAATATGTAATGTTTTAGCCTTCCCTATTCTCAGTACAGCCCTGCCTGGCAGAATACCAAAAACACAAACAAAAAACTGATATTAGGGTAGGTTATGGTCACATAATATAAAAAGTGACATTGAGCTATATTTGCCCTGCAGATTCTTATTAGGTATTATAAGATTCTTATGGCTTCTTACCAGTTTCTTAACCTCTTGAATGCCGTAATTACAGACACAATTAAAAAGCCATTGTGTCTCACGTAGATCTACGTTCCGGCATACGAAGGGTTAATGCATCTATACCAGCTGTATTTGTATACATACCACAAATCTATCCAAACATCCATGCATGTATGTCTGAGGCTCTGAGCATGGACAAAGGTTTTTTTTTTGTTCTACCTGTCACCTGCCCTTTTTTGTTGCAACCTTTTTCCAGCTGTTGCTGGTGTATCTGAATAAACAATAATAAAATATTGTATTTTCTCTATGCATACATTTTCCAGCAAACAATAATAATTCCTGTTAATATAATCTTGTGTTCTTTACAATAATCAAGATTCATTGTACCTACTTGATGTACTATTAATAGAATCAATCATTCTTATGAACATTCATTGAATACTATTGTTTTGTATTTAGTTTTCAAGGTCCTGATTGATTGAACAGGACATAGTACTGTGTATTGTAAAAGACATTTTGCTTTTTTTTGGACTGCTAGAAGAAATATTTTTATAATCTATTATTTGTAGAACAGTTACCCTGTTCTTAGGTATCAGAATTTGTAGCTCAACACTAATTAAGTCCATAAACTTGATAAGTGACCTACTGAGCTACTAACTTGCTTACTGATTTGGTCAAGGTTAAGTAGTTTCTAAGAAGTTCATCTTCTTCAATTGTTTGTCTTTTTAAAATTAAATACATTTGAATGTTGGACAAGATTTATTACCATACTAGAACAATGCTCAATCATAAATCTATTGAGAGAGAAGCATACTTTATGCTTAGTTAACTCAATATTTGAATACATAATCAGCCTATAACATTCCTACTGCTAAGACACAGGCCTCCTCGCTGTTCTGTGAGAGGCAGTACACCAGGCAGGAGAGGAGTTGGTAGATGTGACATGTCTTAAAATTTTTGGTTCTAGAATGTGCCGGTTTCTTCACAAATATTTTAATGGAATAAGTAAATGGAAGCAATAATTGAGTTGTTGCATCTAAATTCACTGTCCATTGATTGCATTCATCAGCTGGAAACCTCACCATTGTGCTCTATCACAGCTGCCATGCCACCAATGCCTCTTTATTTTATCTTTCGTACTATTTACAAACTCACCTTCATTCATAACTTGACCAATGCAGCTGGTCTTCATGATTCATTTGGTTAAGGACATCTGAAAAATAATAAAAAACAAAGTTCTTACCTGTTATTCATGTTCTAAGTTATGACTCCGCTTTAGTCATTAACAATACAGAAATACCTTATAAATACTGTTAGTCAGACCTAACGCATGATTGGAGAGTTGTGTAACAAGTTACGCTGATAATGTTTCTAAATATTGCAGTACAATAGTTCAGCTTGTAGCAACAACAACTTTCTACCCTGATTGTGGTAGGCAGACAATACAGAATTAGGTATACCCATAACTTTTGCACATAAAACATTGACCAATGAATTTGATTTGAATCAACAACCAACTACTTTGAAAATAATATGGACATTAAAATGTGGTTTTATGTAAATTGTTAACAAATTAGCAAAATAGATCAGTGATATTTATACAAGCTAAAATTGTTGAAAAACCCAGAAAATGATTTCTGCTCACAGTAAAGTATGGTACCTAAGAGGTGACTTTATGCCTGTTTATGACAATGTGTGTTCAGCATGGCCAATTGTGTGGACAAAGACGTCTTCACCTTGTGAGAAAAAAGTTGAACAGCACATAAATTGTTTTTATCTGTTTCAATGAAATGGCTTTGTAATCTTTTGCTTCCTTCTTCTTTAGAAGGACATTCACTGTATTGGCATCTGTGATCTGACTCACTTTTTAGGGTTCCATACCCATGTCCGTCTGTCTGTCACCAGACTGTATCTCAAGAAACGCGATAGCTAGACAGTTGAAATTTTCACAAATTATGTATTTCTGTTGCCGCTATAACAACAAATACTAAAAACAAAAAATAAATATTTAAGGGGGGCTCCCATACAACAAACGCAATTTTTTTTGCCCTTTTTTGCTCGATATCAATAATGGCAACAGGTAGGCACTTGAAATATTCACAAAATACTCAGTTGTATTTTTACTTTAATAATAAATAATAAAATTAAAATAAATATTTAAGGGGGCTCCCATACAACAGACGGGATTTTTTATAGATAATGGACGGAACCATTTGAGCGCGAGTCCGACTCGCACTTGGCCGGTTTTTAAGGTTCTCATGTATGAAAAAGATTACTTAATGATAATTTTGCAAATAAATATTTTTACTCCATAAGGATTATTTGAATTACCCAAATTATGAGGGAAATATTATTTTTATTACTTTAGAAAGGTATCTTTTAAGATGCCATTATAAGTGCTAGTAAAATAAAAAGTACCAGTAAATGAGAAATTAAATTGTCCTAACACAATACAAAGAGCCAAATGTATAAAGTATAATTACATACATACCTACCTATAATTTTATCATTGGAATGTAGAATTTACTGTGCACAATAATTTTCAACTTTGAATGCACTCAGGAATGCACTTATCTGCTGTAAAAATTGTAATTATTCTGTCTACAATCAGCATAATGTTGTAAAGTGTATAATTTTGTTTTACGTTATTTAATACTAGGAAATTAATTTTAATTGCACTAAGTATATGAAAATTTTATAGCTAGCCAAACCAAGGCTTTAGACCAGCCAATTTTATCTGAAAAGTAAATAAACATCTACCATACACCTATTAATCATGACAAGGTCACTGAAATAGTCCACATAGCTATTCACAACCATCCGACAGGCTGTCGTATCGAAAATTACACATATCGATGACCTGATTTGCCTTGCCGCCAACAGCAAACAGCTGTCGGAAAAATCTGTCGTCTATTTGATTTAAACTGACAAAATATTCAGGTTTTGGACTTGTGAACAGCGTTTAGAGGACTTCTACGATAACATTGATTGATGTTCGATACGATACGGAAGCGCATTTAGTGGTTGTGAATAGCTATGCTGATTTCAGATGAACTTGAGGACAGCCGCTTTTTTCCGAAACTATAAGAGCTATACTGTTGAAACTTGGTAAGTAGATGTATTTTGTGAACCGCATTAAGATTTTCACACAAAAATAGAAAAAAAACAATAAATTTTGGGGGTCCCCATACTTAGAACTGAAACTCAAAATTTTTTTTTTCATCAAACCCATACGTGTGGGGTATCTATGGATAGGTCTTCAAAAATGATATTGAGGTTTCTAATATCATTTTTTTCTAAACTGAATAGTTTGCGCGAGAGACTTCCAAAGTGGTAAAATGTGTGTCCCCCCCCCCTGTAACTTCTAAAATAAGAGAATGAAAAAATATATGATGTACATTACCATATAAACTTCCACCGAAAATTGGTTTGAACGAGATCTAGTGAGTAGTTTTTTTTTAATACGTCATAAATCGTAACGTAACGGAACCCTTCATGGGCGAGTCCGACTCGCACTTGGCCGGTTTTTTTTACATCTTAAATGTCAATCTCAATTTAACATCAATCTCTCTGGCTCCCATACTGCCACGCAATGAGCAAAAAGCTAATAATACGAATTAAAGACAACAGCTTTAAAATCTGTTTTTCTAGGTCTCAATGTTTATGAGTCAAGAATTCTCAGAAATAAACTTTTATTTGCTCATTGCTCCCGAATTCTGGTATCTCGCAGGTCAACCTAGAAGGTTGGCGGCTGCTTAACCTGCCTTGCCTGTAGGTGCCTCAATAAATAAAGGCCTCCAGCCGGGGCATAATAAACATTAAAATGATGACGCGACCTTATCAAATTTAAACATAAACTATTAGTATGTTTTGATAAACAAACTTGATTTTCAGAACAGTAAATTCAGTTTAATTTGGTTTATAAAATATGAAGAGTCCTTGTAGAATGACAGACTGTTAAATTACGTGTTTACCCAAACAGCTGAATGTTATTTTAAGGTATAAAGGTGTGTTCACATCGTCGGTTTGACGCGCGGGTCATTGGGGTTTACATGATGTTACGACGTTTGATGTCGTGCCAGAACGATCCGTCTGAGATATATTATGTTATGCCCGCACTCATATCGTTTTATCGCGATTGATTTATTGCTATACGCATTCAGAATTTGTGTGGAAGCGGTTTAATGGTTGCCGATTCGAAAATAATATTTGTTTGGAGCGAGGCACCTGTGTTGATGTTGGTTTAGCGACGTGAATATACTCAGGGGTGTACACTGCGGAGCTGCAGTGTATTTACACCCTAATTAACAATAATCAGAAACGTATTCAATCCCGTAAAACATTCTCTCGTCTTTTCCTCGCTTCACTCTCCTGTCGGGGTCGGTACGAGCTCTAAAAGTCTCATGTTGCAGCATGAGGTAGTCGGCGAGGTTGCTGAATTGGCTGACTAGGGTGCGCCGAGTGTCGTCTCTTATGAAGGTTTTGAGTAGCCATTGAAATGAGAGCTATAATAGAAAAACTTGAGAGGTGTCAAGGGACACCCGGATGGAACGAAGTACCTATAACTGGCTTGCTTTCTATAAGAGAGAGAGAGAGAGAGACAGACAGAGAAACACGCGCACGCCGCACGGCTTACAACTATAGGAAAAAGTGTCGTTCCAACTTTTGGTCTTAATTTTTTCCTTCTAGCCCCCTTTCGCAACGCGCGATAAGGAACTTCGTTCCAAAAATATTAGTAGTTGTAAAAAACATTCGTAACGCTTATCCGGTCTCATCACCCTGTAGCCTTCAGAGTTATTCGCTACTGTTATGTACATATAAACAGTTATATGTACATAACATAAGCGAATAACTCTCAAGACTACAGGCTTAGGAACGAAGGGCATACACAGGTATGCCCTTCGTTCTAGCGTGACGAAAGTGAGACGTTATTACACGTGTAGTAAACGTGTGACGCAACTCGTGTCGTCGTCTCCGCGTCACTTCATTAATCTCTCTTTTGTACATGATCACGGATTCGGTTCGTTCTAGAATAATCTTAAGAATTTTTTCTTTAGAAAATATTGTTATGAGCAATCAATTCGATGTTTAATCTCAAATCTTGACAGCCTTTTCGAATGATGGAAATATCTGGGTGTTTAGGGAAAACGGTCTGTTCAATACGTGTTTGTTTACTGCTGAAAATGTGCGTCAGGCGCCATTGTTCTGGGTTCAATGTCTCAGCTTAGGGAAAATATTAGATGTTTAAAATTCTCAATAGAAACCCAGTTTGAGCTGCTTTTGAATTGTTCCTCGTGAAATCTATGTTGATATCGCCTGTGGAAGGTTGTGAAGCGTCAATCTAACTTCTATCATCTAGAGCTCCATAATCTTTCTTCTATTGCCTTCAGAATCGTTTACGTATTCTCTGCTCGCCTTGCACTCCCCTGCTTACCAATTAGACAACACAGTCATGATTTTATATTAAAAAAAAAAGAAAGTAAATACTAAAAGTCTCCCTAGTGACAGGATTTCGCTTGGCGGTCCTCCAGCCAGCTGATTCACGTACCCGCCGCACGCGCATCAGCCACTTATCAGATGTTTTACTTTTATGAACTCATTGCCAAATTCGTTGAGCTGCTAATATGTCGTACAATGTACAAGGCACGTGTCGTTTTTACAAGTGACGTAATCACATAAGGTGTTACGATTATGTGCAGTTTAGCTAGCGTATGAATAATTGCGTAGGTATCCTGTGTTTGTCGATTTAGGTGTATAACGTTGCTATATCAGCCTAGATTTACAGTTTTGAATAACAGTTCCACCCAGAATCCAGACAATTTATTGTAAATACGATGTTCTAGGAAACGATAAGATACGACTTAATTATTTTAGATGCTAAAATAACAAAAAATTAACAGTATCTCCCTGTATCTTTTGGCATCTTATTGTAAATATATAACGTTTATTATAGCCTAACATTGTGTACACGAGAAGAAACATGACCGCTCACATTGAAGACTTGGATTATATCCTCAGAGAGAACCTATCAGTAAGAGTCTGACACTCCCTTCTGCTCCACCCAGAGCGGGAGGGGTCATTTGATGATTTCCCATCCCGAAAAAAAAAAAGGTAAAGGGAATTATAAAAAAATAAAAACGGGTTGCACTCCAGGAGTGCTGGCAGAAGTGAAAACTTGAATATTAACGTTGTGCATTTTTGATATTTTGGAATGCGGTCTACTCTACCTCCGTCTTACGAATTTTCGATCAGGACATGTGTCCTGACGCGAGCTCTGTCTTACGAATTTTCTATCAGGTCACGTGTCCTGACGCGAGTTTAACATTTTTTACCCATCACAAAAGAAGTGCACAACGCCGCTAAAGAAGTTATCACTTAAAAAAAAGTGTGCGGTCGGGGGACCTGTTAGAAACGAACAACCTTACGCGGTACTCGTACTCACACACGCACTCTTATATTATAGAAAGAGAGAGAGAATGGGTGGCACTGGGCATAACGCCTTTTCCTTACGTGAAGATTTCTAGTCCAGTCCACTCCTACCGCAACGCGAGCCGCGTTAACGAACTTCACCTTCACTTCACCTCAGAGATCCATCATTGTCCTACTTTTCCACTAGTGGTGACCAATGTGGCAACAATGAACGATTGATATAATCATAGACGGTCGTATCGCCCCCCTCGATCTAGTGTAGACGTTCTTCGAATGTACCCTACGTCAACCAACATCAGATACGAAAGCACCCTTTGTTAGTTAAGGCACGATGGCATGTGATTACACCAAAATAAAAATAAAGGAAATAAGCGTTTATTGGTGCCTACAATGTTGTTTTTTAAACATTTTTCTATATTATACACAAATGATTTTCTATATGGCTCACAAATTATTGGAACGATGTTCCTTAACGCGACTTGCGGTACGAGTCGATTGGTAGAAATCTTCACGTAAGAAAAACGCTTAACCCCTCCATGCGACTTTCTCTCTCTCTCTGATTACAAACGAGTGTGTGTGTGTGCATGCGAGTATCGCGTAAGGTACTTCGTTCCTGGCGGAGGTCCCCCGACCGCGTTTTTATTTAATTTTGTTCTTTAAATATAGATGTTCGATGCACAAAGGGACCTTCTAAAGATTTTCATAACATCTGTCGCTCGCCCTCTGAATCAAACCACCACCACAATTACCAGATATAAAAATAACAAGGTATTGTAATATTCCAGGCATCCCGGTGTCCCAGCAACACTTGCTATACAACCTTGTGGAGCTTGACGACTCGTCATCGCTCCGGGAGCATTCCATCAGCGATGGCGCGCGCCTTCGCCTCGTACTGGGCATGCGCGGCGGGCCCATCTCCACGCGCCGCCTGCCGCCGCCGCCCAACGCCGAGCCCTGGAGGGATATTGAGAGGCTGCTTGATACTAATAGGTGAGAAACTGGCTTTTTATCTGACAGCGGAACAGCTACGACAGACTTATGTTTATTCAGAACCACATAGCATCCTCCAACGAGTGGTGATTTAAATACATGAGTTTTGTTTTCAAAAAATCAAAATGGCGGATTTTAGACGACAATAATAGGCTAGTTTTCTAAAAAAATCGAATTAGTCCGTCAGTTAGATTATCAAAAAATATTGGATCCGTATTTTTTCTTTTGTCAATTATATAAAAAACGATGAAGATATCGCCCTTTAAAGTTCCGCGTGACGTCACTTGCCTGCCTAGCCTTGCTACACTTTTTAGCATGGGGTGACGTCACGACCCCCCCCACTCCTAAATTTTGACGCGCTTTATCTTTGTCATGTTTTGTTTGATTGACAAAATAAAAAATACGTGTCCGTTATTTTTCGATAATCTAACTGACGGACTAAATATAATAATATTTTTTTTGCCCAGGAAACTACCCCATTGTGCACTGTGCTAATGGAGTGCATTGGCACAGTGCACAATAGGGTAGCTTTCGTGTTTTTTTTTTATAGATAGATAAATCCTTTACTGTTCAGTCGACCTCGTAATTACTTTACCACCCTATGGCTGAATGTCACGTGCGCGGCATAAAACGTCGAGGTTTATGTGGCAGTTAGATAGTTCCTCAGTACTCATACACGAGCGGCACGTTGTCGACGGCAGCCGTAGAAATGTCGGCGGCTGCAATTGCCTCGCCCTTGACGCGTGTCCAAAAATGAGAAATCATATACGAGGTCGACTTTACATTAAGCCCATAAATAACATACTACAAAACTAAATAGACGAAGCAATGGTCGCGATCCTCAGTATTGAGGGTACGAAGAACATGTTGTTTGAACATGTTTGCATGTGGTAGCTTCCGTGTTTATTTCTATAGAAATGAATTCGATAATTATCTAAGTAAACGCTATTGTTAATGTCGTGTTACCAACAGAGACGACGGGGAGTGGGGCGGCAGTGGCTGCAAGGTGACAGTGCTGGTGTTCCGCGACGGCGAGCGCGTCAACATGCTGCGCGTCAAGGAGAACCACGACGGCACCTACTCACCGCTGGAACACAACAAATGTACGTCTTATTCCTTAAACAATCACATAACATGACTTTTGAGGGTTAAAGAACTGACTTGGAAGTCACTCAAACGACCCTGTGGCGGTATCTACATACACTGACGTCACGCAAAATCCTGCAGCGTTTACTGCGCGACTAGCATATATATATACAACGTGTTTTTTTTTTAATATCCCATAACTCTAGGGGGTCATTGTACTCATCATTATCAACAACTTTTACTATGGGAACAAACCTGAAAGCGAGAAAAAAAAAATCAGCTGTTCCCTACATTTATGTTCGTATAACTCGTCAAAATGTAGGGAACAACAGATTTTTTTTTCGCGATTTTTGGTTTGGTCTGACCGGTGTTGTGTCTAGTGGGCTACTGCCCGGTCGGAGGATCCTCCCTTTTCTATGGAGGATGAGTAAACTTTACGCCCTGTTACTCATACCCATATAACCCCAAATTCAAGTGGGACGATACAATTCTATCCTGCATTTGCAATTTAGTTTTACAATTTCAATATTTTAATGATTTGTTTCAACAGTTCGTGCTAGTCATTCTAAACTCAACTTAATTTATTTTATAACATCAATTTCGAAACAAGCATTTGAATACGAGGTGTATATGTATGTAATAAAGTGCCTGTAATTGGTTTATTTGAAATAAATAGTTTGAGTTTGAAAAAGCACAGAACTGGTCGAAGTAGCGGTGCTCGGGAGAGCCCTATGCCCAGCACTGGATAATGATGAATGATGATAACCTCGAATTTCTTTTGTTGAATCTGAATGTTGAATGTTTAGACGCGGACTTAGGGTCCTCTCAACTAAAACATATCATCTGCACGAGGAACTTTTGGCGCGTGGCCAAAGTCGGAACTAACGCCGCCATTACACACAACAATATTCACACATGTTTACCAACAGCGCCACGCTGTCAAGCGCCAAAAGATCCTTGTGTCTTGAACTCCGTGTCGTTCTCCCCAGACTCGTCGACGTCGTCGTCGCTGAGCCAGCTGGCGGAGCGGCCGGGCGGCGCGGAGGCCGGCGCGGGCGCGGGCTCGCTGCACGACAACGCGGTCACCATGGGCAAGATGCTGGAGCTGCGCCGGCGCATGGAGACGCTGTGCGTGCAGCGCAGCCCGCCCAGCAGGACTGATGACAGAAATGGTATGTGTAGCCACACTCAACCTATCATTTACCAATTACAGTCGGACACCACGAGCGTTTTCGCTAAGCAATCTTAAATGGGCGATATAAGCCGATTCCCAATTCAAGTTTTTGACTAAAATGGTCGCTACCTATAGGATTATTAGTCTCATGAAGAATAATTTGATAAGATTTGAGTTACTTGAACTTCATGATAACTGACTTCATCCATGTAGTCCAAATCAAAGATGAGGGTGATAAAACTTTTTTTTTCGTTCCAGATAAAGTAGAAATCCAGAAGACTCGCAGCGAGGAAACCCTATCCGTCCCTAGTTTGTTAGACGCTAGTCCCGAGGGGCTGAAGCAGCGCGCGGCCTCGTACGCGCCCTTCGGCGACGACGACGCCTTCGCGCCGCTATACGACGGCAACTACACGCGATACGACTACGACTGCTCATTTACTGACAGGTAAAATTGTTATAGACAAACAAAGATAAACTTTTTTTTTCTGTAAAAGAGAAATTTGCTAATCTCTTCTAGTGGTGCCAGCAGCACAAACAAAAGTATCAATAATTTCTTTGTGGCTTTTGAATCTCCAATTTGTAGCCGTAATATGCCTTGATATCCTTATGAACTTGAATAAAAACTGAAAATATCTAGTAAATGTAGTAGTATAGCAGCTATCGCCATGCCCGCAGGTACACGCTGCTGCCGCCCATCGCGCCGCGCGCCGCGCCCGCCGACATCCTGGAGGAGTGCGCGCCCGCCGAGCGCGCGCTGCCCGACGCGCCGCCCGACTGCGGTGAGTGGGGCTTGCCTATGTGTTTTTATCATGAAACAGTCTCGAATGCGCACCGCCTTCGAGACTGATTTATTAAGTTCCGAGACTGTGATTAGTAAAGTAGTATTAAAAGTTCACTGGAGAAAACTGACAGGTTCTAGTTGTCACCTCTTTATTTTAACCGTGGAATTAGTAAGTACTTTATAAATATTAACTTATTTCAAAATAAAAAGTAGCCAACTCGATTGCTGAGACGGTAAAGTTTTAGATGCAATCAAAATCAAAAGTCATTTATTCAAATTAGGCTGAGAATCAGCACTTTTCGAACGTCAAAATTACAAAAGACAGTCCCCCAAAAACGCCCGCCCTTCACCACCTCCTAGTGCTATCGCTGGGAAGAAGTGGCGCAATAAACTATCCAGTAGCACAGCTGTCTGTTCAGTTAGAAAATACTTGATTATATATACTATACAATACTAGGTACCTATGTTCAGTAATTAACATTACAAGACCAGAACATAAAATTAAATTATTTGCCATATGTCAGCTAGCCACGCCAATATACCAACAAATATAATAATAACACATACTCAAGCTAAAAAATAATTAATTAAAATGTAAATAAAAACTTACTACCCAAATAAAAGCCTCCAGGCATAATGGGCGTGACAGCTTACATATTTATGCATTGCTGGATTCTGTTCACATAGCTGTCACTTGAAGTCATAAATGATAAACTAGGACCATCGAAGCAAAAAAAAAAAGTTAATACTAATAACAATAAAAACACAAGCTGGACCCGTTCACGAGCGTAACGCAAAGATCAGCCATTACCCCCCTCGCCATATTTGAGGGAAGGAGGCAACCCGACCCCCGACGCTACCGCAAGCTGTGACATCTAAGGGAGCATGACGAACTTGCTGCCGGTTGTTCAGGCAAGAATAATATGACCAATCGTCGAGGACACTAGTTAACCACATATTGCAATCAACTCATTAAAATGAGTAGGTTATGTCAATAATACATTAAAATAAAATTAAACTGAATTGACTTATACATCAAAGAAAAATAAATAATTATATGAACAAATATAACCTGTCAGTAAGCTAATTATTGTGAAAGAACATTGTCTGGATTTAATCAGGGCGACCAACTATTCTTATCGTGTAAGTAGTCGTTGATGGAAATAGTATGCCTTTGAACAAAGGTTGGAATTGACTTGAGCTTTAAACGCATTAAAAGGCAAGTCTAGCAAAGAAGAGGGTATCTTGTTATGGAAGGTTATAACAACCCCACAAAGGAGTTATGAACCTTATGAAGCCGGTTTAAGGGGGCACGTAGTTTGTCCTTATTTCTAGTGTTAATATTATTAATATCACTGTTTTTAATAAGGCTATATTTTCCCTAATGTATAAGATGTTGGCGAAGATGAATAAATTGTCATGCCACCATGAAAATACCAATATCTTTAAAAATATATAACAAATATATTTTGAATAACAGTGGTTTTGTAGCACAGCAGAATGCCGTAGGACATAACGCTATGGAAATAGCTAAACTAACCGACCTGTATCAACGTCAGTCTTACTTTCCTGACGGCGTGGGCTGCCGACCTAAGCTTTCCCGCTAGCGGCTTGATTTATGTGATCAATACTGAAGTGCGGCATCAACTGTTATGCCCCGAAAAACTGCCGAATCTACAGTTTGGAGCACCTTTTTATCTAAGACGATGTTGGGTCTTAGATTTCTAACATTCGGGAAGGTGAACTTTATACATCTTGTTTTTTCGGCCAATGCCGACAATGGATCTGTCGCCATTGAGTTTGAGTGCACTGTTTACGTCTTCAAAATCTTATCTGTTCCTGTCTTCTTTAAAGATGAGAGAGGTATCATCAGCAAACAGTACAACGTTGCAGATACCCTTTAAATTGAATGGTAATATACACTAAGGATAAGAATGGACCCAGTATTGAGCCTTGTGGTACACCTAACTGAATTGGTAGCCCGAAAGATTTCACACCATTAACATCTACACATTGGTACCTATTATGTAAATAAGAATTTATTACGATGAGAGCCTCGTTTTGAACACCGTAATGATGTAGTTCACGCAAAAGCGTGTTATGGTGCACGCAATCAAAGGCTTCGGAGAGATCACAGAAAACGCCAATAGCATTTGCGAGTTCGCGGGGGTTCGCGTGTTCGGGTCTTTTCGAGGCGCTTCCGAATTATACAATTGGGCAGCTATTCATATGTAGTCGTTGGCTGACGCTAACGTGACTGCCCTCCCGCAGGCCCGCTGGTGATGGGCTCGCCGCGCGGCTGGGTCCCGCTGGGCGCGGCGGGCGGCGCGGGCGGCGCCGGCGCGCACTCGCACAGCGCGTCCTCGCTGCACGTGCGCGCGCCGCCCGTGCGCCGCGCCGCGCCGCTGTGCGACGCCTTGTTCTCCTCCTCCACCTCGGACCTGGAGAAGCTGAAGAGGAACAGGTATGTACTGCCGACTGGGCCGGGCTACACTCGCACAGCGCGTCCTCGCTGCACGTGCGCGCGCCGCCCGTGCGCCGCGCCGCGCCGCTGTGCGACGCCTTGTTCTCCTCCTCCACCTCGGACCTGGAGAAGCTGAAGAGGAACAGGTATGTACTGCCGACTGGGCCGGGCTACACTCGCACAGCGCGTCCTCGCTGCACGTGCGCGCGCCGCCCGTGCGCCGCGCCGCGCCGCTGTGCGACGCCTTGTTCTCCTCCTCCACCTCGGACCTGGAGAAGCTGAAGAGGAACAGGTATGTACTGCCGACTGGGCCGGGCTACACTCGCACAGCGCGTCCTCGCTGCACGTGCGCGCGCCGCCCGTGCGCCGCGCCGCGCCGCTGTGCGACGCCTTGTTCTCCTCCTCCACCTCGGACCTGGAGAAGCTGAAGAGGAACAGGTATGTACTGCCGACTGGGCCGGGCTACACTCGCACAGCGCGTCCTCGCTGCACCAAAATACAAAATTAGAAAGTGTAAAAGCTCTAAATGAGAAGAGCAAAATTTATGTCCCGAACTGCAGTATGACAGTTTTGGACGTAAGCGTATTTTCGCATGATTACTCCATGAAAACGCTCACATTGGCAAACATAACCTACAATAATGGAGTGTTCTATATTCACAGCCGTATCTTGCCCGCCCTGTCTCGCCACCGGCCGCGCGAGCATTTGCATCTCAGTGACGAGCGGCTGGACGCGCCGCGCGCCCGGCGTCGCGAGCCGGCGGCCGAGCCCGCGGCCCCGGAGCCTGACCCCGCGGCCCCGGCCCCGGCCCCGCCGGCCCCGGGCGCGGCCCCGGACGCGGCCCCGGCGGCCCCGCGGCGCGCGCGGCCCCGCTGCGCCTGGTGCCGCAAGCGCCTCAGCATCGCCACGCTGCACCGCTGCCGCTGCGGCGCGGCGTACTGCGCGCCCCACCGCTACGCCGAGGTGCACGGCTGCAGCTACGACTACCGCGGCGCGGCGGGCGCGCTGCTGGCGCGCGACAACCCGGCCGTGCACGCGCCCAAGCTGCCGCGCATCTAGAGCCGACCGAGTAGCCTTACCTTAAGATAAAAATGTTCAAAAATCCTCCGCCACGTGTGTGTTTTGTTTTCTTTTTCTAATGAAATCGTTGTGGAAAAATTTCAAAAAAAAATGTAATAATTATTCGCTCTAGTTAACACCTGGGTGCTTCGCTCCGTGCTAGCCGCGTATGGTTCTACGCCGAGCGCTCGCCGGGACCGCCCTCGGCGACGACGCGTCGGCCTCAAATTGTTATATTTTATTACTAAGAACCGATTACGCGCCCCAAATATAAACCGAGTTAATCCAGTACAAATGAGAAATAGAAATTGTTAGAAAGCAAGTTTATATAAATAAGTAAGTCCAGTACAAGGACGTACCAAGGTTCGCCTGTCGATAACCCTTCCCTTGTTGTTATAATGCGGGTCCTATTGGACCCCTTGTTACGTGTCTTTTGTAAATACTTTCATTATCTAGTACTCTCGGTACAGGAAAGTATCTGTATTGTAAACAAAAGACTGCGATTGTAAAATAATACGATGTTATAATAATACACAGGTGACGCGATGCTTGTGCTGGAGTTACAACGTGTTACTATTGTTGTCCGGTGAGCACTCGGCCTAATTTGTTGTTGTATAATACATTGTATAACACTAGATTAATTAATGCTTAAAACATATTATTTTTTATGGAATATCTTACTTGCCTGCTCTGGAAACGCCACTATATTTGGTGTGTACTGTTGTTAGCGCCACCCCGTCGGACATGGCGCCGAGGATATTAATTTGTTTGTAGAATAGTGTTTGTGACGATAGTCGCTAAACTATGTTAACGTTGTTCCAAATTAATTAATAAGTAATATGTATCGGTAGTAGTTACTAACCAATTTTACAGTCTAACATTTCGCAATAATAGATTGTGCGTCACAAACGTTAATCTCCGAACAAATGTACTGTTTAATGGCCTACTGTAAATATTGGAGTTCTAATATAGAAGGTATAGAACTGATAGGTATATTTTGTTTCCATATATTTAGTATACAGTTAATATTCGGACCGGCCGTGACCGCGGGCGTGGCATGGCGTCGTCTGGACGCGAATTGACAAATGATATAGTTTTGTACTGTTCTGCACTGTGGGGTGCATGTTCACTCATTATCGTCGGCTGGGTTCGCCAACTTTTCGTATTTGATTATATAACTTAAGTTTATAGTTGTTTATTTGGGAGAAATAATTTTGGCTGATTTCTATAATAAATATTTATAACGCGAAAGCGTCAAACAATTTATTTACATTTCACACTTATATAAAACTATTATTTGGAATAATAAAAATTTATTTAAGTACTACAATATTTTGACTTAGCGTGTCCCGAGTAGGAAACACCTAACAAATGGAATTGTTTACAAAATTGAGCATTACATTGAGTTGTACAACACTGGATTATAATACCATAACTATCATAAACTAGGTATTTATTACAAGATTACGTACATTCGTTAAGTCTGTTTAGCATAAAACAGTACATTTTCAGTTGGATACATATCTAATTCAAACACATTACTACAGTCTGACTTTTAGCTGCAGTAAAACGACACTTATTATCATTTCATTAAATTATGTTGCCACACTAGGTATCTCTACTAGTGATGTGATTGAAACGCAATTGACCATTTTTTATTTAACCATAAACAATCAAATATTCTTTGTATTGATCGGATAAAAATATACATTGTAGTTTTATTCATGTAAAATAGGATAGTTATTAATAGTTCGCATCAAAATTGTGCTCGAATAGTGACTGCACAGAAATCGTTCAAACTATACAATCTCAATGAAGTGGGCTATATAGCCGTAATTTATTAGATTTTTTTAGTGCATCCACCTAGACCTGAACCTAACGTTCAGATGAGTAGTCTGAGACAAGCCTATTTAATTGAGTTTATATGTTGTGATGCTCATAGTTTGTTAATATTTACACAATTAACAAACTGAGTTATATGGTTTTATCAACCTGCTTTGACCCCATTCCCACTATGTCGTGACGACAGATTATCGTGTCTTTTAAAGCGTCGTGGCTTGTGTACTTAAATGGAGGGGTTCATATATAGGACGACACGATTCAGTCAAGTGTCGTTATTACGACTATCTATCGTAGCCACCAAAAGAACGTAGAGGCGACTGCCGTGAACAGTAAAAATGTCATCACGATCCAATGGGAACAGCTAGATACGACAGTTGTTCAACGATACAATATTTCGTGTGGTACTTTCTGGCCGCGCCACAGTCGCATTTTGAATCGGAGTTAATAAGAATAAATGTACATAATATGTTCATTATTGTACTAAATAAAATAAAAATAGTACTTGAAAGATTCGCGAGATATTTAACAAAATCGGTGGCGCGGCTAGAAAGCATGCTTCCTAGCCGCGCCACCGCGTACACTGCAACAAATAGGATATTTATGTGAAAACTCAATGGTAAACAATTGTACGACTATTGTATACTCTATTGATGATTAAAACTACTGCAAAAAGTCATTATCTATAGGATGAATATCGAAACTTCAAAATCGGTTATGCCAATACTAATTACAGTAAGTAATGTAGGTATTCTTGTAAAAAAGAAATTACAAGGCTTTCGTAGGTACTTGTATATCAATACTGAATATTTTTTGCAACTACCTACATAATATGTAAGTATTAGTTTTTTCTACGGATAATAGACTACTGCATTGGTTAAGGTCAATGCGGATGCGTGTTATCAGTTTTTTTAAATACAGTGTGTTACCTAGTTTTTGCAATTAATATTCCATCAACTCTTCAGAATGAAGCGTGGAAAACGGCTGTCTGTGAGTCTAGAAGAACAGAAATCTGCCTTGCTGATATAGCACGATTGTAAAACCGATCAATGCAAAGGAAAACTGAGAACAAAATTTGAAATTTCAAATTATTTCATATTTTTTTAATTGGATATGGATCTTTCTTTAAACAACATTCCTGAGGAAATTATGTTACAAGATAACATTTTTGTATTGAGTGCAGTAATCGAATTCTTGCCTCTTCTTTATTATTATTTTTAGGGTTCCGTAGCCAAATGGCAACGGAACGCTTATGGATTCGTCATGTCTGTCTGTCTGTCTGTCTGTCCGTCCGTATGTCACAGCCGCTTTTTTCCGAAACTATAAGAGCTATACTGTTGAAACTTGGTAAGTAGATGTATTCTGTGAACCGCATTAAGATTTTCACACAAAAATAGAAAAAAAACAATAAATTTTGGGGGTCCCCATACTTAGAACTGAAACTCAAAATTTTTTTTTTCATCAAACCCATACGTGTGGGGTATCTATGGATAGGTCTTCAAAAATGATATTGAGGTTTCTAAGATCATTTTTTACTAAACTGAATAGTTTGCGCGAGAGACACTTCCAAAGTGGTAAAATGTGTGTCCCCCCCCTGTAACTTCTAAAATAAGAGAATGATAAAACTAAAAAAAATATATGATGTACATTACCATATAAACTTCCACCGAAAATTGGTTTGAACGAGATCTAGTGAGTAGTTTTTTTTTAATACGTCATAAATCGTAACGTAACGGAACCCTTCATGGGCGAGTCCGACTCGCACTTGGCCGGTTTTTAATTTGACAATAAATAATTATAATGTATAGGAACAACGATCGTAACTGTCTGACTGCCATAGTCGAAGTAGTATTTTAGTTTCGATATTATTCAATTTATCATGTTGGTGATGACTTTTCACTATTTCTCATTACGAATAGAATAAACAATAGTCGTACAATTGTTTACCATTGAGTTTTCACATAAATATCCTATTTGTTGCAGTGTACGCGGTGGCGCGGCTAGGAAGCATGCTTTCTGGCCGCGCCACCGATTTTGTTAAATATCTCGCGAATCTTTCAAGTACTATTTTTATTTTATTTAGTACAGTAATGAACATATTATGTACATTTATTCTTATTAACTCCGATTCAAAATACGTCTGTGGCGCGGCCAGAAAGTACCACACAATATTTCGACGACACAGTGACGATAAACAGTCGATATAATGGGAACACCTAGAGACGACAATTGTCTAACGATAAATTAATCGCCACGACATAGTGGGAACTCGCCCTTTCAGTGGCTCGTCACACCCTGAAAAACACAAGCTACTGATCTGACCAAAAATATACTATCCTCTTTTATAAAATCAATTGAACATTGATCGATTTTGAATTGAATGTTAATTAAATGAATCGATTCTTTTGTCACATCACTATTTACATTTCGTTAAAAAGTGCATTTTACTGCAGCTAATTAAAAAGTACTAGTATAGCATAGTTTACAATACCTTATTTGACACATTGAAATACCGCACAATATAGTATACTGTACAGTGGCGTGCACACAGTTTTATGACAGGGTAGGCAGAAAATTGTACTCACCAAAAATACTACACGTTGGTTTTGGTTCGTCGTCTTGTCGATTGATGATGTAGGTAATTGCCAAATGCCAACTCAAATATCCATAGATTGACTGATTTTATAGACATATCAATTTACGGATATTCGAAGTGGCCTTTCAGCGCGTTTGTTTGATGTTTTATAATGTTTGTGTGATTTGCAAAATTTAAATAAAATCATTGAAAAGATGGTGGTGTGAGTATACTAAGTATATAGGATTGTTTTATTTGTATATTAAATCTACACGCCTATCTTTCTGTAAGAATATCTGCAATATGGAATCGTAAAAGTTGGGAAGGCGTTTTATTTCCGTAAGAAGGTTTTTTTCTATTGAAATCGTGGAAAGATCTGTAAGTCGTTGCTGGCCTTGTGTATTTCTTAAGTAGGTGTGTATACGTTTTAGTGACGAGAATGACCTTTCGGTTGAAGCACTGCTCGCGGGAACTGTAACAATTAATTTTGCCGAACGCAGTACTTCGGGAAAAACTGTATTTATGTTATTTTCGTAAAAATGTTCTATAATTTTGTAAATACTAAGGTTTTTTAATTCGGCAGATTTATAAACACATTTGAGCTCATTGATAAGGCGGTCTAAGTTAAAGTCGTATAATTTATAAACATTTACGAATTGCGATACTAATTCAACCGGAAAATTGTCATTATATTTATTGAAATTTTCGCATGAAAGTAGTCCAAAAATTTTTAACTCTTTCAGATTTTTATATCGGTCGCGACATTCGATGGTTATATCTATACTAATATTATAAAGAGGAAAACTTTGTTTGTTTGTTTGTAATGAATAGGCTCAAAAAGTACTGGACCGATTTAAAAAATTCTTTCACCATTCGAAAGCTACATTATCCACGAGTAACATAGGCTAAATTTTATTTTGGAAAAAAATAGGGTTCCGTAAGATATTTGGGTTTTTCGGACACAAGGTGTAAAACATCAACCAGAAAAGTTATTTTGTATCTTTATGGGTTATTTTGATTTCCTTTTGAAATACGCAATCCTGTCACAAATCCGAAATCTACGCGGACGAAGTCGCGGGCAGAAGCTAGTTGTCTATAATTTCAATAAAAATCCGCTTAAAATTGGTTTTCGCGTCCACAACATTACGTTTTTGTTTTGGCGGCCCTGTGATTATTTTTACGCCTTCAAAAATTAATTCAAACCTAGATCTGAATGATTCCAAAAACGATTCAAGTCCCTAATTTTTTTAATGCAATAAGTCACATCTTATGTATTTTTTTGCATAATTAAGGGAAGGGAAGATTCTTAGTGTTTTTCAGATTGTTCATGTTTTCTCGCGGCGCGCGGCGGTGGGAAAATTATGAATATCAGCGTAACCGATGTCGTTCCAGACGGTTTTATTATTTGAAAATAGTAGACAAACGAAACAAAATAACCGATTACTGTTTATGCAACCTGTCAGCCAATGATATGAATCATATTGTTTTGTATTGAATTTACGATTGACTTTACCTTTAGTTTGTATTAATTGCAAATCCGGTGTAGGACGACATAACTCGATAACTTGTTTTTTTTCACTAAAAGATAGTTTTGAAAACGCGTCATATTTTATTTTATCAATACACACACCATCTGAACAACTTTCACAGACAATATTATCCATTTTTCACTCTAATCACAATGTTAAAATCCTAAATATCTGATAGCGTAAGTCACAAACACAACACACATCAAACAATAATGGCTACTATTGACTATTGAAATTACGTAGTAAAAAGGAAAATTAATACGACAAAAAAATGATGGCCATCTAAATATATAAAATTCAATGAAACAATATTACTTCTTAAAATATTCGCATTGCATAGCAAACTTTCGTCGGAAATGTTCGGTTAGGATCGTAATTTTTCGTGTTAGCTCTAAAGAACAACTCGAACAAGACACTGGCTTTTCATGCAGTTGTGTGCGTGATTTTTGTCATTGTGTGTCAGCAAAGCCCACGTAGCTATAGGAACGCACACACATAAAAATACGCATGACCACGAGTTTCCACGGAGCACACATATAAAATATTCAGAGACGAATAACTTGTGTCTTTGCCGTGGCATAGGCGAGGTGGCGCTAGTGCAGTAAACTGTATCGATCTTAATGATAACACCGGCACTCGATAGGTGGAGCTGATTTATGATTTAAGATTTTTATGTTGTTTTGTTTATTGATAAAATAATATTAGATCTATTATCAGAACTAGGGTAGGCAGTGTCTTTCTGTCTTTATGAACCGCACGCCACTGATACTGTAGTTTTACCACAAGACATCCGTTGAAATGGGAGATCTCACTGTAAGCACATAAAGTTAAGTACATAATAATATTCTAGATGCTAGATTTTCTCATTTGTGTTTTATAGACAACCCGGTCTAGATGTTTGAAAAATCGTGCATTTAAACATCTGGGTAGATGAGTTATCGATATGTGCATCCTGCCCGTTCTAACCTATGGTGCACAAAGTTGGTCACTTACTGAACAACAGAAGTCCAAACTCAAGATTTGCCAACGGGCAATGGAGCGCAGCATAATAGGTGTTAAGCGTACAGATCGAGTTAGAAACACCACGCTGCGCTCCATAACTCAAGTAGATGTTGGAGAAAAAACAGCCAGGCTGAAATGGGAGTGGGTTGGACACGTCTCGCGAATGCACCCGGAGACATGGGCAAAGATCGACTCACTGGACGCCTGAGGGAGGACATCGCCGTCGAGGTAGACCACGACGAAGATGGTGCGACGATCTGGTGATGTTCGCAGGGACAACATGGCCAGAGATCGCACAAGACAGGGAGGTTTGGAAGGAAAAAGGGGGGGAGTGACCTTTGCCCAGCAGTGGGACACAGTAGACTAACAAAAAAAAAACATCTGGGTCGGGATTGTCAGTCAATCGGTAGTCGCTCAGTAACTGAGCCCGTCGAGCTTCACCTCTCAATAGTAAAATGTTCATTTCCTCTATAAGTCTTCAAGTTCAAACAGTTGAAAATTCGAAAAAACAACTCTACAATGTCTTTTATAAGCTTAATAGTAATACTGTCACTAATCGACTCAAAATATATCACACAAGAACTATCACATGATTTGATCGTCAGTTTCTCTCAGAAAGCACTCGAAGATCTCCACGAAGTTATCAACGCCGTCTCTGAAGTTCTCGTCTATGTTCCTTTCTTCTTCTTCATTGAAGAAGGCGTGTGCGAAGTCAATGATCTTCACCGTACCCCAAGGATTGGGAGTAGGAGAGTCATTGGACAGCTGATCTAAAATAGCTCTGTAGTTCATTTTGATCTTAGATAGCTTATTCTCGTAGTTATGTTCGAAGGAGTGGTTGTGGTTGAAGCTGGCGAGGGCATCGCTCCATGGGGAGCTGATAGGCGGTGGGGTTGTAAAGCTAGAGTGGGATAGCGTCATAGGGGTGACAGACACCGGTTGTAGTTTCTTGTAGACCGGACCCTTAGAGCTGATCTGTCCGCTGAAGTTGGAGCCCGAGCTCATGCTGTGCAGCGAGTGGCGCCGGCGCGGCAGGCTCGCGGGCCGGCAGCCCACTTGGGCACTGAAAACAAACAAATATTTTGTAAGTAATAGGAACGGTAAGTAATGATTCTATGACGAAATTATCGAAACCGGTTATTCCGTTTATCCACCCTAGGTAGATATGCGGAAAGGCATGTCCGAGAATCCACCCTAAGTCTATAAATTCCATTTATTCAACTAGGCCTAGCATTTATGAATTAGCATCAAACTAAAGAAATCATTATTCCCATTATTGTTCGAAGATCGCACCCTAATTTCAGTAGACATGTCTACAGTCTACAGTTTTCTAAGATATTCTGCAGAGGAGACGCCGGTATTTTGGGTACCAACAGCCTCTCTGATCCAAAAATTATGTGTTGGGTATGTCTTGATAGCCATACCCCACGCACCTTACGGCGCATGTGTCATGAAAGCGACAAACACCCTTTTTATCTACCCAAGTCACCGCCGGTACTTATACTCCGCCGCGTAACGAAACCATAGCGCGATTCAGGAATTGGTTCTCAACTAACAACTCCATCTATCGAGGCTCGTTGCAACTATTTTTGTATGGAAAATTGAGTACGTAATTTTTTTCTTTCAAATATTTAACAAATGTTCGGGAAAATATGTTTAAAATAAAAATTAATGTATTCTTTTTACTGGTTGTTTTTATCCGAGTTATTATTAAGAGAAAAACTTATTAACTGTAAGTTAACCTAATGTTTTTCATGAAAAGACACTTGATACCTAAAAACTAGTATGAAAATAAAAGCGTAATAGTATGTGACTGACTGGCTGGGTTACAGAGGGCCACTTCTCCATAAAGCCAGAGCGTTTGCATTCTAATCTCAGTCTCAATCTGTCAAAAATACCTCTAATTTACATTTGGAAAAGAGTTTAAAGTTAAACATTGATTGTTGCTGAGATGAGATTGCGACTAGATTTTGAACGTTTTTAATTACGGAAATGATTAAAAACGTTCAAAATCTACCTTCAGATTGCAGTGACTGGAGCAGAAACAGATTTTCAATGGAACCTTGAGAATGTTACAAAATATAACGGTGGAGTTTCTTACCTATTCTTCTCCATACGAAAACTACCTTTTTGATGGGGCGACTAGACTAAATTTTATTTTAATTAAATTTTTGACGTTCAAAAGTGCCTTTTATGTGCCTATTTGAAATAAATGATTTGACTTTGAACGGGCTGTTTGAGAATAATTTCCATTAGATACTAGATAACTCACGTGAACTCCTTGTTCTGGCAGCAGTCGCGCAGCCTGGCCGCGTCGTACACCAGCAGCAGCGACGCCGAGTACAGGCGCACGGCACACTGGCGCCGCGCCCACTTCTGTATCTTCCACAGCTCTGATAGGAACTGCAGCAGTAGCGCGCGGCAGAGACTTGTGCCGATGCCGTTCAGGTAGTTGCGAATAGCTAGAATAGAAATACGGTTTGGTTGTCAGTTTTGTTGATTGGTCTCTGTTCACAGCTGGCGTGATTCGTAAGCTAGCGTCCAATTTTGCGAGGGATAATGTTATCTCTTTTTTTTCGTGACGTACAGAAATGCACGAAGTTATATTATTTCGCGCTCGCATGGAGTTTTTTCATTTTGGGCATCCAAAAAGTCGATAGAAGATGGAAAAAATAAAATAAAGAGCCGTACACATGTGATCCAAACCGGATTTTAACAAGTTGGCGATAAGGAAAATTGATATTCTCCACGTTTATACGTTTTATGAGAACATGTCACAATCGAGATTGTTCATGAGGAAAGTAGTTCAACATCAGTTTGATCAGTTAGGTTAGATAATAAATGCTGCATATAGGTAAGTCGCGATTAACGTCTGCTTATCCGTATTTTTTTGACGTTCAAATGTTTCTTAACTTTAAGCAACGTTTATAAATAAACAAAAAACTCTATAATGAAAGAGTGCAGACAGCTGTGCTGCTGGGGAGTTTGTTGCGCCACTTCTTCCCAGCGATAGCACTAGGAAGTGGTGAAGGGCGGACGTTTTGGGGGACTGTGTTAGGTAATTTTGACGTTCGAAAAGTGCTGATTCTCAGCCTAATTTGAATAAATGACTTTTGATTTTGATTGCATCTAAAACTTTACCGTCTCAGCAATCGAGTTGGCTACTTTTTATTTTGAAATAAGTTAATATTTATAAAGTACTTACTAATTCCACGGTTAAAATAAAGAGGTGACAACTAGAACCTGTCAGTTTTCTCCAGTGAACTTTTAATACTACTTTACTAATCATTTGGTGCTGATTCTCAGCCTAATTTGAATAAATGACTAGATATTTTGAATGATTAAAGAAGCCCTCACCATCCTTAACAGCCTGTCCGTGTATCCTCTTCCCGTACTCCTTGTTATACTTGTGCAGCTTGCCAGTACTGAGCTTGTACACCTGGAAGCCCGGGATGCAGAAGCTGTACTGCTGCTTGCTCAGCTGGTACTTTATCTGCTCGTTCGCGATCTTTTCTTCCGTGGCCAGGGGGTCCCAGGTTCTTTTGCCTGGAAGGTTTTTAGTAGAAGTGGTTAAATACAGTATATGCTTTGAATCCCCATAATGCGAAAGTCGATCTAGGTACTCGTAGGATTCAAGATTTGTGACTGTTTACGTACAGAAAACTAGGCGTTTTTAGTTGGATACAGTATTTTTATCACACGAAACGACGCTTTCCTGTGGTTACCTACCAAGTGTAAAAACACGTTGTGAATGTGTGTGTAAGTGCAGGAGCCCTCGGCACCTCCGAGACAATGGCGAAGTCGGAAGTGTGTGTTTTACGTGCTGGTGCTACTCTGGATATGTTTTATAGTACACTAGCTGCACGCCGCGGTTTCACCCGCATAAGTTTCGATCCCGAGGGAATATCGGGATAAATAGTATCCTATATGTTAATCCTGGTTATAAAGAAAGAAAATACATTTATAAACCACTATACCTACATAAACCATCTGTGTGCCAAATTTCATCCAAATCCGTTCACGTTCAGCAGTTTTTGCGTGAAAGAGTAACAAACATCCATCCATCCATACAACTTTCACGTTTATAATATTAGTAGGAAGTCGCAGGCAAAAGCTAGTTTATAAAAGTGTATATTCCTCTACTCACCAATCTTAACATCCATGACACAGGGCTCCAGCATCCTCTCCGTCAGATCCTCGAGTATGATGTAGTCCTGCTCGAAGCCGTTGTACGTGTATTTACGACGCCCGAAGTACTTGGCGACGGAGCCCCGCAGCTCCAACAGGTCGGAGTTCTCGGTGCTCGCGAGGCGCTCGTAGAAGTCTATCTCGCGCTTCTGAGCATCTTTGATTATGGGCTTCATTATTGTGCCGTTGTTGCATTGGAGTAGACCTGGGAATGGGTGAAGCATTTTTGGTTTTATATGAGGGTCTAAGATAATTAACGATAAATGATATTTATTGCTGTAAATTGGTTAAAAATACACTTTTACACGTCAAAAATAGATTATGTTTTAAAGCTAGATGAGTTCGGATTATTTCAAATATCTATGCAACAAGATGGAAGCAAGTTCAAAAAATATGGATGTCATGTGATCGACTTTGTTTGAACTTTAAAAATGAAAGCCATTGCTACTGTTATGTTACGGTCGAACCCAATAACCTAGTTTCAGATAAAGACAGATCGCTACTGATGGTAGCCAGTATAATCATAACTGCCAGTATAATATAATCATACAAATTGCTTCTGATATAGATTATTGGGACGTTAAAACCAGAGATAGATAGGATTTTCTAACTCCAGTATGCCAAAACGTGTTAGATAGGTAAATGGGTTCGGCTGTTAGTGTGTTACACAATTACTCCGCAGGTCATGGTCTACCCTTGTGCCAAATTTCAGCCAAATCCGTTCAGCTGGTTTAGCGTGAAATTCAAGCGAAACGAACATACAAAAAATCAAATCTTTTCTCTTTATAATAGGTATTAGTTAGATTGACAAAAATAGTAAGTAAATTTATTTATATAATAATAATACCTAATAGTAGTTTAATAACAACGTAGGGAAACAATTTGCACGCAGAATACATAAAGGCTATAAAATCTCACTTTTGTAACAACAATTTATTTCTAGCAAATAAATGTTTAATTTGATTTGTCCCTACTAATCACTGAAACTGCGTATATAAAATTTATATGCGCACATATAATTTATTTGCAGTTTCAGAAGTAACTTGTAACTTCCTGGAAATTTCTTCGAGGGTACTGGTAAATAATGTACCTTGTAGGAGACAACGGATCGCCCACTAAATCCCAGGGATAGAGTGACTTAAGCCTTCAAAAGAATAGGAGGAAATGGTTTATTCATTAGTTAGCTTAACAAAAAAAAAGATAACGTTTGTTAACTTATAATAAAAAGGTTTTATTAGATCAACTACTTTTGTTCCTATGTCCGGCCACCTGCAAGGTATACGCCTCTATCTCCAGCGGATGGGAGTGAATTGCATTAATGGTTGCACGCATGGTGGGCGCAGCAGTAATGTTGATGCAATGCTAGTACATATTATTAAATTATAACTCACCCAAATACTTGGTATCCTCCGTGTTCCTGTGGCCGGCCACCTGCAAGGCATACGCCTGCACCTCCAGCGGGCTGGTGGGCAACAGCATGGGCTTGGCCGTCATCTCGTTGTCCTGGCGCTTGATGTTGTAGTGCACTTGGGAGATCGAGCGCTGCCGACGTACGCTACACCGCTTCGGGTTATTCGATGCATCGCTCATTTAGTCGTAGGCCTGAAAGGAAACAGATGACATGTTAGTTGATCAGTGTACCCTCTGAAGCGATGAATACACATGTAAATAACATCACGCTCGCACTCGCCAAAGAACCAGGCAAGACACGTAGGTATCGTCATTCCGCTGATACAGAGGTAGGTTTTTTTAAGAAATCGAACCACGGGATTGATCCACTAGTACTTAAGTTTAAACACGTTGGTTAATTTCAAAAGTAAAAACCTTATTACAATATGCGATATTCAGGGACCTTTTCCCTATATAGGGATGGTGTAGTGAGAGAAAGGGAGGAAAGGTCCCTTTATAAAAAACAGATCACCCATCTTTTAAATATCGGGCTCTAAATATCGTGTAGCGTACCTAATAGAAGTTTAACTCGCACCATGAAAACAGTCATGGCAAGTCGAAAGTACCTAGATTCATTGCTTATGAAGGTACCTATACATAAGCAAACGACAGAATAAAAATGCATGAGGCATACCACAATGGCTGATCCGAGTAGGTACCTACATACCTAAAATGTTTTTATTTTGTTTTATTTTGCAATCACGTTTTGTTCTGCGTGTCCTCTATTCTATTTTTTCCTCAACTAATCGAACAGCACTATTAGGAAATTAAAACAATAATGGTTACGAATATTGCACTTCTTCCTGTGTTCCTTTCCTTATGAACGAAGCAACTCCTATCAGAAACAAAAATAAACGTCAACTATTATTAAAATAGTAGGTAGTATGTAACTGTACCTTAGTTATTTAGCACTGCAGGCACAGATTACTAAATAGTTACTTCGTCTGCAGGTAAACGGCAACGACCTCTTACCTAATCGCTTCCTCAATAAATCGTTAAAACAATTACCTACAATTTACAGTTACCTGTAAATTAGTCACTTTATCGTTTCACCATGTTGATAGCACCTCATTATGGTCTAACTAATTTCTATAGGTAATTAGTTGTAGCCTGCGGTGTTAGTATTACATATTAGTTATTCTGTGCCTGCGGTTGCATTTGATTTCTAGGAAAACTGTCATATGTACCTACCCTGGTTAACAGTAGATACCAGTATCATTATATGGTCCCGCAGGTTTGCTGGAAAAGATTTCTTTAAAAATTAGGTACCTTTGTACGTATTTTTCTGTTCTTTTCTTCTTGTCTGTTTTTATAATTATGTGCGTACATATAAATGGTTCAATAAATAAATACTTAAATGGTTATCTAGCTAGTACTTTACCTGTCAGCGTAAGTGAATATCATCCAAATTCTTTCAGCCGTCAAGGCGCAATTGAGTACCAGACACTCACAAACACAGTATAATATTAATAACGTTCCTATTGAAATCACTACTGAATTCCTAGCTGGTGTTTCATCACTGGCAACCTTTCTCACCAGTATATTTAATTAAAATAAGGCTATGCGGGTGTTTTCACATTCGAATAGCTATCGAACTAATGATTCACAGGTTTTTACATAATTTGTTTACTTTACTTTATGTTATTCATTGCTAAGTGGAACTGCAAGTTATTTGAATACCTACTGTGTTAGTTTAATAAATAAACGTTTGATATTTAATTTGTCGATTATACTTATGTTATTCGAAGGGCTTCGTTCGTGAGAGGTATGAAATATTATAGGTAATCACAGATATCTACTTTTTAATATATCTTGAAGTAACAATGAGAATGATTGAGTTTTTTTTTATCTTTAAATTATTCATTAATTGATATTTTCCTATTCTTTTATTCAATAGGTAACACACCATAATATAATCGAAAACTTAAATAATAAATAATAATAAACACAACACAGGAAAAAGAAACCGCCCAAGTGCGAGTCAGACTCGTGCACAAAGGGTTTCGTACCAATAGATAATTGTTATGATTTTATTTTTAATATTTTATATGTTTACTTATTATTTCGGTATTTTTGTACGAAGTTTTCTAAGTAAGCACATTACAAGTTAGGCCTCTATAACTCCTGAACTAACAAAGTTATCTAAGCCGTTATAGTTTTACTTCAAAGTTCATCACATGGGCTACCATCATGAATATTTTCAGATTTTTCGAGCCAGCCGTTTATCTTTTAGAGGGACACACACACACACACACACACACCCTATTCTAACAAAAAAATGCGCTTTAAAGTTGAAAGTCTCGCAAACGGATACCTAAATAAAAAAATCGTCTTAGCAACCTCTTAATGTTTTTAAACGACCTATCTAATGATACCCCACGCTATGGGGTCACCGCGAGAAAAAAAGTCATCCCCACTTTACGTGAAGGGGAGGTATCCCAAAAAAAAATATTTTAACGTGATTTTATTTTAGCACTTTGTCGACGTGGTAGATACATTTTCCTAAAAGTTTCATTTTTCTAACACTAACCGTTTGGATCGTAAGCCGAGGACGGACGGACGCCGTCCGTCCGTCCGTGACGAAACTGTAAGGGTTCCGAGACGTGAACTACGGAACCCTAAAAATGGTTGAAAATGACATCAACAACATGAATTGATGAATGACGAAGCACAAAATGGTTCTAAAATAAACAACAAATGACTGGAACTTTACTAATTATACCTATTAGCGGCGGAAACACAGCGCTTTGAAAGACACACTAAACTCAACTAAAATATTCGCGACATTGATAAGTACATTGAGGGATTTTACTTTTGTTTATCTAATCAACAGTACCTAAATCAAGATTGATTTGTGTTTATCAATTGATATTTTTACGACGTCCATGATGCTGATAATATTATAAAATGACGGTATTCGTAGATAGTACCTATGTTTGTTTTACCCACATCTTTATAGTAGGTAATCAAAATATGGGTGCAGTATTAGAGTACCTAAGTTTTTCGCACTTAGTTCTAGCACTATGTACTTATTTACTTTATAAATAAAACTAAACTATTTCTATGTTCTGCATTAAAAGAGCTTCAAGTAGGTACTAATAAAAAAGTAATTAAATCGACTTCAAAAATAAATTGACTCAAAATTATGAAAATTATTACTACATAACCTGGCGCCGACCTCAAAAAAAAATCATGTATAGGTACTATATAATATATAGTACCTATACATGATTTTTTTTTTGAGGTCGGCGCCAGGTTCCAGCTTTTAAGAAAAGTACTGACAGCTGATGAAACTTGCACTATTCCAAGATGAAGTAGGTAAAGGTGTCAATAAAAAAAAAACACAACCCGATGAACAGTTTCGGAGAAATGCGTGGACAAACATACATTAAAATTTTGTAAATTTGTTTGGAAGCCCTAATAAGTGAAAATAAAGCAGATCCAATAATATTACATACATACGCGTCGAATTGATAACCTCCTTCTTTTTTGAAGTCGGTACACATAGGTTCCTACTGACGTACGGTCACCAAAGGAGATAAGTAACAGGTCGTCGGATTTAGAAACCGATGAATGTTTTCGAATAATTTAATTTAGTTACCTAATAGAAAACAAACAGTTAATTTATCAAATTCAATTTCATTCGAAAAATGCATCGGTTTCTTACTAAACTTCAACTATATCCGACGACCCTGGTTACTTATCTCCTTTGGTGACTGTACCTACTGAAGTGATTCATCATCCAACTAAGTACGCGTCATCAGCCCATGACAACTTGATAGCTAAGATGATGCATTTGTAAACGTATGCGATAGGTATAAAATTTAGCACTTATATTTTAAAATTAATAATAATAATACCAGCCTATCACTGTCCTACTGCAGGATGAATGAACTTTCCTTATAAATTCGCACTCTAGGGAGGAACATAACATAACATCACGCCTGTGACCCCCGAAAGGTAAAGCCCTCTGCATTACCCTTCGGGGGTCACAGGCCCCCTAAAATCACAGGTTGCACTTAGCTACATATTGGTTAGCAGTAGAATAATGTCAAATCAAATCAAATCAAATCACTTTTATTTGCTAACACAGGTAAATAAATACAGATCTTGAGTTTGGTGAACAGAACGCTATGTTATGCCAGGAGGCGTACAAATATGGTGTGCATCTAGCTCAGCATTACGAGTTTAAATTACAAAATAAAAAATAAAAAGATGTCTGAAAATCATGCATACCTAATTAAAATTTCAAAATCATTTACAACAATTACATAATATTTTTTTTTTTAAATTAGTGATGTCAGATTTAAAAGAGGAATTATTTAGTTATAAAAATGTCGAAAAAATAAAAAAATAAAAATAAAATCTAAGTCAGAATAATTGAAAATGTCAAAAATTATTAAGTGTCAATATTAATAGTAAAGTTAATACAACAGAAATCAGAAATATTTATCTGTAAGTTATAGGTACAATAGATGTAATTATAAATCAGTGAATGAATTTAACTTAGGTACATAATTATAGTTAAATTTATCTTCTCTAATTGTGTACGGGAAATAACATAGGTACGAGTGTTCAAATTAAAAATAATAATTAAGTAACAAAAAAAATAAAATTAAAGTATAATAATAAAACATTCCTAATAATACAAAATAATTTTAGAGATTCAAATGTATAACAGTAGGTGTCAAATATATATATAGATAAATTAAAATTGTAATTAGTCAACAACATAAATAAGAATAATACAAACAGTCAAATGAATGAGTTTTTGTCTTCTATAAAGTCAGCTGTCGAGTAATAACATTTGCTCATTAAAAATTGTTTGAGTTTCTTTTTAAACATTATGACATTAAGAATCTTTATTTCTCGTGGAATTTTATTATATATAACTGGAGCCATTTGATATATGCTTTTGCGCAAAAGGGCTGTCTTGTTATGATCAACACAGAGTAGATTTGATTCCCTTTTCCTCAACCGTGAGTCAGCTGGAGCCCATTTTTCAAATAACTGTGGATTTGTTTTAACAAACAATGCTACCTCGTAGATATAAAGGGATGGAAATGTTAGAAGCTTTGATGTTCCAAAGTATGGCTTGCAGCTATCCCTTGATTGTAATTTAAAGATTGCGCGTATACACTTTTTTTGTGCGATGAAAACATAATTTTTGTCTGTCGAGTTTCCCCAAAAAATTACTCCGTATCTTAGAGCTGACTCTACGTAGCTATGATAAGCAATTAGTACAGTTTCACGATTTACAAATTTGGATAATTTATGGAGAGCAAAAGCAAAACTGTTTAGTTTTTTACAGATCTCTTCAACATGTAACTTCCATGTGAGTTTACTATCTATCACTAGTCCTAGAAATTTTGTACTATCAGATTTTATCACTGGCTTTCCATTGTGTCTAATATCCGGAAGGTTCTGTTGTTGTCGCTGATTAAAGTGCATTATATTAGTTTTTTCGAGATTAATTTTTAAGTTGTTCACCACTAACCAATCTATTGTTTGTTTTAATGTTTCGTTAATTTCTTTTTCGTAATTGTATAGCTTGTATAGCTTGTACCCAGGATTTTGTAATAATTTTTGATTTAAAAGAGTGTCCTTGGAGTTTCTTGCTCGTTCATCTCCAAAGAGATCTACGTTTTGGAATGGGCATGTAGCTTCACTTTCCGACTAACTGACCCACTATTTAAAATGTTGACAATTCAAAAGTGCCTGAAATGGTTTAATTGAAATAAATTATTTGAGTTTGAGTACACCCGCGGTTCTGACATCAGAATGGCGGGTGTACCTATTTTTTTAAAATATCATTGTACGGGTGTAGGTACACAGATTTTCAAGAGAGGTACGTAAAGGTACACAGAAGATAACAAATAACTGCCATTTTAGGCTGATCTGAAAAATACACCCGCGGTTCTGATGTACATAAATAGAGCGTGGTTTAAAAGTTGTGGGTACTTGGATAAAATAAAACAACCATGAACAATAAAATTACAAGTTTATTGTTCGATTGAAACACATAGGTACAGACTCCACGAGACAGGCTCGACCTAGTGTGGACTTCATTAGCAAAATGCATCCTTTGTGACTTATTTTTTTTAAACCTTAAGTATATTAATTATATTAATGTAGACTATAAGGAAACTTAAACACTGTTTTGGGTTTTATTTTTCACTTCTGATATTTATAGAACCCCTCCCCACTCTTCCTTCCATACTTCTCTTCTTTAACCAACTTATCTAAAAGAGGTATAGGTCTAAACACGGGGTGTCCAGTCTTGTCGGACATGATGCCCAGGACAAACTTCTTGGTATCCAGCCCGGTGAAGTCAGCCAGTTCGAAGGGACCCATCGGGAAGCCTGCACCGAGTTTCATCGCTATATCGATGTCTCGTGCTGATGCGTCACCTGCAAAGCGATTGATATCGTTATTCGTTATTAGCATATATATAAAAAGAAATAATCATTATTTTATAGTAAAAGCAATGTATCGTGTTTATTAATTGATTGAAGGAGATATAGATTGAAGATGAATGAGTAAGCAGGAGTTATATACGATATTGGTGTGGTCTTCTAATTTTGTCTGTTCCCATGCCGAAGCCTACCAAGGATTTCTTATTATGACCTAATTTTCCCAGTCAGATGAGATGTCTACAAACTGCCTTGTTATTTAGAAGGCGTAGCACAACATTGTTTTGTTGAAAAAAACCCTTTCTGAAGTGCTTGGTGAGTTCGGATGACACGTAGAAAAATAGAGTAACAATAACAATATTCGGTAAACGCCACGCTGTTATCAGCCGGAAACTTTGAAATACCTGTTACCCAGATATGGAGATCAAAGGAAACGAGATAAAACAATAAACTACAGAACCAGCAAGCTATTAAACAATATGTAGATACTTATAAAGTAAGTACAGGAATTGGTAGTGTCAAAATAGTATAGAAAGAGTGTACTTGAAGTCAAGACAAAAAAAAGTATAACTAAGTTCAATTCAATCTTTATTGCATCCATAATGTACACATATGTACAGGTAGTAAGTATAAAACAATAGAATCAATAATGGACCGTCGGGCACAGCAACATTTTATCTAGGTAGGAGTGAGGAAGAGCGCTTTTATGGTTTTCCTTATTAAGTTTAAAGATGAAATAAAAAGTATGTAAGAAAAAACGGCGATGGACAGGACACATAAATATATTAAAAGAGGAATAAGAGAAATGGACTAAATTAATAATAGAGTGGTACTCAAGGGATGGAAAAACGAGCAAAGGACGACAAGCAAAACGTTGGAAAGACGACTTCAAAAGAGTAGCTGGTCCAGAGTGGATGCAGAGCGCAAGATACAGAGAGAGATGGAAATTTTTAGAGGAGGCCTTATCGAAAGACAAACTGTTAAAAAAGAGTGCACTAAATGTTGATATTTTGAGTAGGTATCATAAAGAAAATCATTTAAAAAAAACATTGTTGAACCAGCAGGCTTATTTGATTTATCTATACTAATATTATAAAGAGGAAAACTTTGTTTGTTTGTTTGTTTGTTTGTAATGAATAGGCTCAAAAACTACTAAACCGATTTAAAAAATTCTTTCACTATTCGAAAGCTACATTATCCATGAGTAACATAGACTAAATTTTATTTTGGAAAAAAATAGGGTTCCGTAAGATATTTGGGTTTTTCGGACGCAAGGTGTAAAAAATCAACCAGAAAAGTTACTTATTTTGCGTACGCTGCCTAAACTATAAAAGATAGAACCATAAAATGTTCAAATTAATTGTAGATCTTATAAATATCTACAAAAAAGTCCGCGACACACTATACCTATCTATGTCGAGTGAGGCACAACAACCATTTTTTTATTTAAAAATCTTGAATTTTTTTGGACTACATTTATACGCATTTATTTTACTCATGCTATTCATCCTTATCAAAATAAATTATTTTATCAGTAAGTTCAGTTTATGTAGATAATATTTGGTCGTTGAATGATTAAAATTGGTCGTTTGGTTTTGAAGTTATGGCGAAATTAAAATATTACGATTTCTGCTGCACGGCCCGTTGCGAAGTGGGCGTCACCAAGGCCGTGCACGTGCAGGAATAAGTTTACAAAATCAAGTCATAATATAACTATTTACATCACATCCATGATCTGTATAGTGTTATAAAGTTTTCATAATTTTCACAAAGTTTAAAAACATCATCTTCTTACATCTATTTATTTAAAAAAAAATTATTATGTATCTTTATGGGTTATTTTGATTTCATTTTTCGCAAAGTTTAAAAAATACATCTTCTTCTATTTACTTAAAAAATATATTTTGTATTTTTATGGGTTATTTTGATTTCCTTTTGAGATACGCAATCCTGTCACAAATCCGAAATCTACGCGGACGAAGTCGCGGGCAGAAGCTAGTTTATTATATTTATAATATGAAAAGCAAAGCACCTGAATTAAATACATAATATGGTTTAATACTTAAAAGGAAAGCGTATTAAAACAAAAAAGACGATTAAAGCAGCTCACAACAGAAACAGGAAAAAACAGTGTAAAAAAATCAAAGATAATAGACAAAAATATGGCGGACAACAATGTACTTACATTTATTTTTACTTCTTTATCGAAACATATATGTATAAACACGACACGATAACACGATATTACATAAATCGGTCAGCATAAAAAATCATAATTGTACAATCAGCAACAAAAAAAACCGGTCAAGTGCGAGTCGGACTCGCACACGATGGTTTCCGTACCACCAAAAAACACGTTTCTTATATGGTTCCTTTAATTATTAACTTAATTTTATTTTTATTATTCCTTGTTATAGCGGCAATAGAAATACACAGTCTGTGAAAATTTCCACTGTCTACTTATTACGGTTCATGATATACAGCCCGCTGACAGACAGACGGACAGCGGAGGCTTCGTAATAGAATTCTGATGGCACCCTTTGGGTACGAAACCCTAAAGATCATTATATTAACTGATTATGTATTTTTAAAAATTTTGTTAGAGCCAACAATACTTTAAAGACAGGTATTAAGATTATTTCATAATTCTAAATAGTTCTAAGTCCTTTATGCTGACCGTACACATACTATGTTAGTATCGCACTATCGCCAGATTATTACCTAATCAGTTAAGTTCATGGATTTAGTGCAATTATTTAATTAATTACTATTATTGGTACTATATTAGTTCTTTCTGACGCAGTTAGCCTAGGTACACACGGGCGCTTTTTCTCGCGGTGATTATATTTCACGCACTGGATTTTCGACCCACTGCTTAGCGCCGAGAGTTGAAAATAATAATAATAATAATTTTTATTTATTTTCCCATCACAAAAGTTTTATTTTACTATTTTAATACTTCTAAATCCATCAAAGTGCGCGATAAAATCCCGCCGCGATATTTTCACGGCCGAACGTGTGGGGTTTGCTATGTGTTTATTTATTTTATTAATTCATTCTTAAAACTAAATTACAGCGCAACAATTACTTATAGGTAGGTAAACACCACATTCCCAAAACAATAAATTCGGAAATTTTGCTAACTTACTAAGTGCAAATATTTAATTAAATAAAATTAAAATTGGAAATAGTGAAACACAGAATTATGACAAAATTGATAAAAAATAAATTGATTAATTTTTGGCAATGACAATATTGGTAAATGGGTCATTTTCACAAAAAGTGTACATCGTGTTTTCGGCGTGTCCCACAACTTTTGTTAAATATTTAACAAATAATATCCACGTTCAAGAAAAACTACACTAAAAATAAGGATCTGTGGTCAGTTTTTAACAATATTATATATTGTTGCTACCTAAAAACGCATTCATATTAGCTTAATTTTCAAAATTTCTTATAGAAGGTGTCTATTTTAGCGCTGTCCTACTACCAATTTCATTAAAATAACATAACTTTTATATATTTTGTTGACTTATTTATACTAATGTGATTGATTTTTCGGAAAGTATAGTTATTTACGATTTGTTTTATAACTGCAGAAACAGTGTAGCATTACACATAATATTTAAATAATTATATATATGTGAGGACATAAATTAGCTAAAGTGGAAAATTCCGTTCCGAAACCACATTTTTTACGAAAGATCGCAAACAAAACTACCGTTTATGCATATTTTTTGTCGATGGGCAACATTTGTAAAGCTGTCATTGGATTCCCACAATGATTTGTCCATTTTGACGGCGACTAGCGGACGACGAGTGGCGCACCTCAGTAACGGTCCGTTTTTGATATTCCACAACCGCAACCAATTTCAAAGTAAGTTTACAAGTTTATTTCTTGCAAATTATTTTGATATCTTTATAAACTTTCAGTGATCCGAATTTGATACCAAGCTTGTTGATCGGATGTGTTAGTTAAAGATAAATGAAACAAAAATGTGCAAAGGTAGACTTCCGATACTTCCGTTCCGTAACCAAAACGCTGGTAACGTAGAATTGGAACTAAAAACTTTCGGAATGGAATTCTTAGGAAGATGGTACATTATATTCATGTCGATTTATTATGACTTACTTTGTGTCTCTGACTAAGAATTCTAATATTGAGAAAGTATTAGGTATAAATGTTCATAACGTACTCAAATGACACAGGTAGGTACTAGGAAAAAAGTATTAATGCATTTTTATAATATTACTACAAATTGGTTGATAATGTTACATAAGTACCTACCTCATATTTCTTTTACAGGTACTAAACAAAAAGTTTGTTGCCGCAAGTTGTACATGTCGAAAATATTTTGGTGAAGAATATATTATTTTGTGAAAATTTGATCTCATTTTTTCAATGTGCAATAAAATTATAGCTTTGGAATAAGTAACAATAATATTGTTTAAGTAATAATAATATTGTTTTAATATGTTGTTTTTTTATACTTATTATAATTTTTTGAATGTGCACTTAAAGCTATAGGTAACAATAATGTTATTTTGTATGTTGTTTTAATAATAATGTTGATTTACGTAGTACGTAGTATAAATTGTTCATACTGTATCAGAAGAGTAAAATTTGCAATATTTTGAGTATAATCATATTTTCAAGTTGTCTTGTTAATGTACAATATTCTTAAGAATTCTATTCCGTTACTGGAACAGTCAATTCCGTGACTGTCCTATTTTATATTTTTATTTAAATATTATTTTTAGAGCGAAATACCATCTGATTGTAATCAGATTTTGATAATTTAGAGGCTAATAATTTGATGAATATAATTAAAAAGAGTTCCTATAAATTGTGTCCTAATTGAGTAACATACCAAAAAGTATTAAACTAATTTCGTCCAAAGAGTAACGTAATGGACATTAAATTCATCAAAAAGTGTGTTTTTTATTATTGATTTTAATTTTAATTTATTTTGTATTGAAGTACAAAATATTATTAACAAATAATACTAGTTGAATAAATCCAAGTGTGTTTTATTTTATTCCTATATCCGAAAGTTTATAGTTGCGGAATGGAAGAAATTTTGTTCCCCAAGGACAATAAATTACCTATATTTAACTAATTAACAAAGATTATGAGGTTTTATTCTTATTTTCATATAGTGAAAAGAATATCGATTGTAAATTTAATGAAAATAAACGAATTACAACAAATTATTAAATTTCGACACATTTAAAACAGTGTACACTTTTTGTGAAAATGACCCAAATAGGTAAAATTAAATTAAATTAAAATTATATTACATTAGTGAGTTGATAAATTATAAAATAAAAATCGACATAAAATTAAAATTCATTGGATAAAGTTGATAAATTGTTAAACTAATAAGAGAAAAAACTATAAAATTAATAACAGCGATAAAATTGACATAATAAATGATTGAATATGACTGGGGGTTGCTTGGTAAACGAGGATGGCTTTTAGCAAGAGAGTCAAAGTGGTGATCGATAACATCACTGTAGCCATTTACTGCCTTACACATTCTTCAACACATTCAACAGGCGAATTGGCACCCAAAACTGTAGTGCGATTCTGTAACCATCTCACCGTGAAAACTTAGGTGAAGTGAGCGTGGAGTGAGCTGTCATTCCAAATAATGCTAGGGATTGACACTACTGACAACTCACATCAAGCTCACTTCACTCGAGTTTTCACGGTGAGATTTTTACAGAATCGACCGGCTGTTCTTCTAAATGGCATACAAAGAGGTGTAATGACACTACGCGGGATTCTAGAGGGCGCACGAAAACTGAACAGGGCAAGTAAGCTGGGACTGTCTATTTTATGCTTAAAAATTTTGTAGGCAAACATGTTGTCCATTAGGTGTCTACGTCTGTCTGTCTGGGCTTAGTTAGTGGTATGGCTTAATAAAAGAGCAATGCCATAATAAAAAAAAAACTGATAAAAATATTACAATACCTACTCATAAATATGGCTTTGTTGAAATAACAGAACAGCGCGCGAACTTTAAAGGGATCCCCCTTTAAGGTAGCCCGATAATGATTTTTATGATTCATCATCATCATCATCAGCTAACAGTAATCCACTGCTGGACATAGGCCTCTCCTATTGCACGCCATTCAACTCAATTTTCGGCAACTTTCATCCAGCTGCTCTCTATCTGATTTTTATGATTATAATTCTATAAATAAAAATATCAGCCGCAAATCATATTTAGATCCACATACAATACAATCTCATAGACCTGCAAATTAAAAAAAAAAAACTTAAGTAATTTTGAATTTCGCGGGCTCACCCATAAAACTATTTTAATATAGTATTTTTCTCTGTCCTCTGTAGTATAATAATATAATCATGAGATTATTTGAATCCTCAAGCACTAGTAGGTTTAGTAATTAAAATCTAAAAATAGCCAATCTACGTATTGTTTCTAGGTTGTCTACACAAGGTTCCTCACCTTGTGGTTCTGTTGCTCAATTATGTTGAGGTCATTACAAAAAATTTCAAGCTTGATTTAAACATTTATTTGTGTAACGAAATTAAATAACTAGCAATTTGATCTGTCAGTAGTAATAAAAAGTACAAAGTATAGAAAAATATTTATTTCAACAGCACCAATAAATAATTCTTAGCAATTACTTCTTATTATATTTATAGAATCCCTCGCCGGACTTGATTCCGTATTTTCCCTCTTGTACCATCTTCTCAAGCAACTCGATTGGCGCAAACACTTCGTTGTTGGTCATGGAGTACAGCGCTTGTTGGGCCAACCGGTTGGTGTCCAAGCCTGTGTAGTCGGCCAACTCGAAGGGGCCCATGGGGAGGCCTGCGCCGAGCTTCATGCCAATGTCTATGTCTTCTTTTGTGGCATCGCCTGGAGTGAGATATAATGGTATTGAGTATTTTAAAGATGAAGTAATGATGAAGGAGAAGATGAAGTAATTAAAATAACGTTTGATATTTATATTAGAGTTTTTGTTAGATGGTTGTTGGTTAGATGGTTTGGTCATGTTGAGAGAATGAATGAAAGGGGACTAACAAGAGGACTATCACCTTATAGGTGATATTCTTCAGAAAGGTCATGTCGCAAACGGCGTGCGTGTATGAACAGATGTATGTATCGTAGCAGGTGGCGTTCTGTAGTTTCTGCCTAACCCCATGGGACGAAGACTTGCGTGAGTCTGTACATATTTATATTTTTAAGTAAGTCCTAAGGTAAACTTTTTTTTTTCTACTAAAATCCAGGGAATTACCAATAATGTGTCTTTGACGGTATGAAGTTTAGAAAGGTATGTTTTGACGTTCAAAAAGCGCCGATTCTCAGCATAGTTTGACTTTTATATTTTCTTTCAAAGTAGACAGTGCTATAAGCATGAACTTAGGTGAATATGTGTCATTTGTGTTTATGCATAAATTAAGCGTGTTCAGTAAAATATAGATAGTAAATATACTTACATAATTATATTTAAATATAAACCCATCCATAAAAAAATCCAAACAGTCTTGAAATATTTTTAATCTACATTAACGAGTACCAAAGCGCCAACAACATACAACGTAAGACATCCTGTTCCAGATACATAAAAATAAATAACGTGCTTTTTTTCCCCTCTCTCTAATGTATGTAGCCGAAAAATGTAGCACACATTAACAGATTCAGTTTCCCAGTTGAACGAACGTAGATATTATATTGCCAGGGCACATAAGTAAATCATAGGGCCTCTTTGGATTGTGCATTGTTGCATTTGCATACGGCTGTCATTACTGCAGCGGACGGTACAAGAGTCAGTGAAATATACGAAAGTCCATCAATGCCTGGCTGCGGCTTGTATGTATAGTACTTTTCTCAAATAATGCGCGGCTATTCAAACTTAGTAGTACCTATGTAAAACATTTTATTTGAAAATAAAGTTGTTGAATGTACCTACAGTTTTTAAAACTTAAGGTGGACTTTCTGACTGAACTGGAATATGTTAGTTTGAGATCATTTTAACGAGGGCGAAGTGAAATTCAGGTGGCGTCAAAGTTTTTTTATCACACTCATTTTTTTCGCTTGGACTGTCAAATTAAATATATTCATTTGTTTCTTTTTTTTTATTATTTAAACCACGCTATTTGCAAGCCAGCTCGAAATTTCATTAAAATCTTTGATAAGTTACCTCCTTGGCTGCCATGTTTTGAAGTAAAAAGTTCGTTCCATTTTTAAATTACACGTTCGATTTTTTTTTGTTAGAGTTTGTATAGTTTTTTATTCGGCCGCTAAACATCACAGATATGGATTTTCATACTAACTCGCATGTATTAGACCAGTACAGCATATTCGATTTATCTCGAAGATTGTCAAAATAATGCTTGAATGTGCAAGCATTTTTGAGAAAATATAATATAACTAATAGGCTTGCATTGCGCATTTGACGATTTCATAACCACCTCAAAAAAAGCCTGATAAGTTACCATACCGTCACCCTTAAGCCCAGGCACCGTCACCCATAAGCCCAGGTACCACCACTCAAAAGACAAAATAAAAAACCCAACAGCACCATAGCAGGCACACCAACCTCTTTCCAACATCCTGATGGCCTCAGCAGAGTAAGGTCCCAGCAGCCTGTTGACCACGAACCCGGGCGTGTCCTTGCACGTGATGCAGGTCTTGCCCACAGCCTTGCCCCACTCCATCATAGCCTGGTACGTCTCCTCGGAGGTGTCATCGCATTTAATAACCTCTAGGAGACGCATTACGGGCACCGGGTTGAAGAAGTGGAGACCGCCATATCTGGAAAATTTAGGGTTAAAATTTTAGTTTGTGTTTCGTACAACTTTGACAGTCGTTACGGGTAGTCAGAAGACCGAAGGTTTAACAACCAGTCTTAGGGTTTACCCATTAACTGGGTTGTGGAGGTCAGATAGGCAGTTGCTCCATATTAAATACTGGTATTCAGCTGCATCCGGTTGGACCGAAAGCCGATCCAACACAGTTGAAAGGCTAGGCGCAGGTTATGATAATTTTCAGTTTGTGTTTACATGTTTTGTTGAAATAAACATATACAATCTCAGAGAGCGGGAGATGTCATAATGCACGTGTGTGCGCAGACGCAGATGCACTCTCTCCCCCCTCACTCATATAACACGGGACGGCAATCCGATAGGACCAGAGAGAGATCAGGATTTTAGAAATACTGTACATTTTAAAATGTGCTGTTAAACCTAATGTCAGCAGTCGTGTTTGGGAAACAAATAATGGCAACTAATCAGTTGATAGGGTGAAAATAGGGATTCAGGAACTGGGACTTGTAACCCAAAGTGGGACCATTATATGCATCCACATTGTATACATACATAAATTAATATTTTACATTAACCTTACCAGACAATTATAATGTACAGACGCCAGCACATCAAGCTACTACAATCTGTCAAATTTCTTTAATAGATTTTCAACTTTATCACTAAGGCTTTAAGGTTCAAGGTTGATTGGGAAAATTTGACAGTTTCGGGTAGCTTGACCTGCTGGCGTCTGTACTATAACTTATTACTTAATATAAATAAATGTTATAATTTACGCATTTGATGCGTTCAGGGGCAAAATGTCCAACGTATTAAAATAAACTAAAAATTTATAATTATTTCCTATGTTTATTTTCATGCTTTTTGCTGTGCCGTGCCCCACGGGGTCCTTAATTGTAACTTAGTTTTAAGCTAAAAAGATGAATATGAACAAGGAGCAGAACAGGTATCTTTTTCTTATCTGTTTCAAAACTAATAACATAGTAACTGTGTCGTAATGAGTTTTTATTATTACTCATTCGTGGGAAAATTGTCTATTTTTTCGCTGTTGAATAATAATAGGAACTTGTGTAGCCAACTTACTTGTCTTTCCTTTTGATCCCAGAACCAATAGCATTGACTGATATGCAGGAAGTGTTGGTGGCGAAGATCGTGCGAGCAGGCGACAGCTGAAGTTAAGAGAAAAAATATTTTGTAATAATAAAAATAGTGAGACAAGATAATGGTGCTATTTAAGGCAAATTAATAGCTTGATTCACCTTGTCATCATTGTTCTTTTATTCATTCATTAATTCAAATGATATGCATTGAATTAAGTTTAACACATTGACTGCCAGACATCAGACACATTAGAGAATGTATTGTTGGCGGACGCCGTGTGACTGCGGCAGTCAATGACTCAATTTGAAATTACTGTTTTTTCTTACTTTATAATTACACAAAACCTGCAAACATGGGATAGGTGGAATAATATTCAAAATAACTAAAAATAAACTTCCGAAAATAAGTTATCAGTTCTTAATACATATGCCTCCAGACTCCAAATCTTACCACATCAAGCTTATTGAACAGCTCCTGCTTAACATCCAGCTTCTCCACAATAGCCTCAACAATCAGGTCCACATCAGCTCCATCCTCTAGGTTGGTAGACACCCGGATCCTTTCAGCGGATTCCTTCACAAAGCTGTCAATCTTGGCTGGATCACCCTTGTACAGCTTCTTGCCAACCCTGGTCAGGTTGGTCTGGATGGACTTCTGAGCTTTGTTCAGGAGATCAGCATTGATGTCTATGATGGTCACAGTCTGGCCGGCTTGTGCTGCAACCTTTAGATTTGAGATTAAAAGTAATGATAAAAGTTTGTGAAGCAGTTGGGAAAATTTGGGGTTTGTATTTTGTCATGAAATAAATAGTTTTTCGTTATCTGTAGGATTTAAAAATAGTTGTGAAAGGATGCTGTTTGCAATTCTTTTATATCTGTCTCTGTAGGTATAGGAATACTTTGTGATGACATATTTTGTATTGTATGTCAAAGTATATTACATAATGATAAATTACATAGCTGTTATCAATAACTGTTTATCTGGTGGATTAAAGATAAACCTTACAAGCGGTTTTTTACCTAAGGTAAAAGTACTAAGGACAAAGTACATTGTTTAAAAAAAATGGTATAATATTACCATTTCACAAAACAAATATATATTACCAAAACACCAATTATTAAAAAATATCACCAAAACCATTATATATTTTCCCTCCCAAAAAGAGAGGAGGCCTGTGTCCCAACAGTGGGAACATCCTAGGCTGAGTATGTTGGGTTTTAAATTTTTTTTTTTTTAATAATAAAATTTATTTCCACAAAAAGCTTCATGTACAATAAAATGTGTTTAGATTGTAAATATATATTTAAAACATTGGCATATTCAATTTATTCTATTGACCAGTTATAAATAGTGTGACCCTTGGTACTACCATGTGACCACACAAACAGTAGAGTGTAATAACCTTTGTTATGCATTGTTACAAAAACACTACTATAACTATGTGTATGATATATATACAACTATGTATACAAGCAGATAGGTACAGTCAGCGTTAAAAATATCGGGACGAACAGACTGTTCAAAATGATCTCAACAACTAAGAAAATTAAACTTTGTCTCAATTGGATAAAGTTCTTGTCAGAATGACAGTTGTCGTGTACTGTCTTCATTCTGAAACATTCCTTGTGTCATTGAGTTAATATTTCATTTTCATAGTTGCTTAGATCATTTTGAACAGTCTGTTCGTCCCAATATTATTGACGCTGACTGTACATAAAATAAACTGCAGTAGCCTAACTGTTTTTCCCAGGTATACAATTTATGTATGAGTATTCAATTATGCAAATAAATGAATATTAATGTTCTTTACAAAGAGTTTCAAACAACTTATTTATCTAAGGATGAAAATTTTACAGAATTGCCTAATAGTATTTTTATGCTGTTAGTGTTTTTATATTTATAAAATAAATGGTATACCCTCCATATTTTGGGACCAATATAAAATCTCTGTAATCTTTTTAACAATAATGTTTTGTTTTTTTTTTGTTATTTTGCAGGTTTCGGCATCAGAAAAATACAGTGTCTGTATACAATGTAGGAATGTGCTCTAAATAACTGTCTGTAAACAAGCTACAGATAACTTGTTGTATGATGAGCTTTCTCTAGTTTTTTTTAGAATAATTTAATTACACAGTTAGCAAGTTTACATCAACTACTTTTATGTAATTGAGTAAAACTGTTAACTAACATTTCCTAGAGCTAAACCAGCTTATGTATTCCGGTGAAAGTTTTACTTGCTTACATATTTAGAAGTTATGAATTCACATACCTGAGCGATTCCAGACCCCATAAGGCCTCCGCCGACAACAGTTACCGTTTTAATAGCATTTAAAGACGTGGAAGACGAGAAATTTCTCGTTATACCGATTAATTTGTTCATATTCAATGGTTTGTATGTGATACTCGATCGAAAGCCGGTAGCGCAATGACGTATTGAAATAAACAACACGCAAGTCTTCGAGTCGCAGAACTTTGCACTCAAACTTGAAACTCCAGGTTAGATTTCATACAAAACGATGCGTAAAATGTAACCGGTTTGTTTGTCAAATATATTATCGCTGAACTATTGTAGATATTCGAACATCACTAGGACAAAGTGCAAACACTGATATGAAGCCTTATCAAACACCTCCTGGCCTCTTACTACTGCAATCTTACATACCTGCCATAAAGGGATCTGTTGCTTGATATGATAACACAACACATTTTGATAATTTGTAAATAGAGATATAGATAGGAAAAATTTAAAGGATTTTTTTGGAAAATGATAGTGTTTATTTATATGTCAACGTTCCATTTCCCCGTTATTTTTAAGATGTAGTTTCTTGTTTCACCATTACTGCACGTCTTTCGACTGTCTACATTTAAAAAGTGAGTATCAGTTTACGAAGCAAAAGTTAACGATAAAATAACAGGACAGAATTTGCATAACATTGTAAAAAACTTTTTAAAAGGTTTTTACATTATTACGTATAATGAAACTGTTGAAAACCACATGTTGATTTTGACATTTGCCAACAAGCAATCAGTTTAGAAACCAATTTGTTTACCAAAATCTCTTCAGCGCCATGCAGCTGATGCAGCCGTTTGCAAATGTAACTCTAATGCATTCTCAATGCAGTAGTCTGCGATTCTATTGATTATAGGACAGTTTTCCTATTATTTTTATGCCGTAAAAAGTTTAAAATTTTTGTTCTTCAAGCATTTTGACAAGCATGTCATAAGTTTCTAAACGATTGAAAACGTAAAGCTACTATTTTTCATTTTCTCCCTCGCTTATTCTAATTTCTAATCAGGAAAACTCACTTAGTTTTCACCTATTTATGTGTTATGCTTGTAGTCTGTAAGACGGTACTTTCACACTATTTTCTTTCGAAAACTTCAATGAAACTACAGCAGTTGGTCTGTCTGATATGCGGAGTTGATTTATTATTTTATACCATATATTGGATGACTGACAAAGACTAAAAATGATAAGAGAAAGTAGTGAGTTTCAGTTTATAACGATAACGATTAACGATAGTAGGGGCTTACAATCGGCAAGTATTTTTTATCTGACAGCCGGGTTGAACTTTGGAGTTTTAATTTTATAACTTTCGAACAAGTTTACAGAACGCAAACTGTGATATAATTCTTGTAAAATTGTAAATAGTTAATTAAAAAATGACGAAATTGGTCCAATTTGGCGTTATTGCCAGGAACTTCTCCAGTTCTTCAGCGATGCAAGCTGCAATCAAGAATGTTACAGTTATTGGCGGAGGTCTTATGGGTTCCGGCATCGCCCAGGTTTGTTTTGACTTTTATTAATACCTGCTCAATTGTAATTTTTTTATATGATAGATCTTACAGAAATCCGCCAACTTATTCTCTAATTTATCAAATAAATAATTATGACCACCAGCAGTTTAGGATTAAATATAATTAGTATAAAAGTACCCAGCTATTTAGTTCCCTATTGAAAGAAGCCTAAACTGTTTGTTAAGGCTATCTAAAAGACTTAAACAATAATATGTATTCACGTACCATCTAGCCTAGAGGCTGTAGTCCAAATTATAAATGATAAATGATTTTATTTTTGTAAGTAGGTTTGTACAAACACTTTTACACGTCAATCATATTTTAAAACTAGATGAGGTTTCCTATCTGACTAGTCTGAGAAGAAAGGCCGATACAAACTCAGACGTCACAGACACATTAAAAACTATCATTCAATTAGGTAAACAAGTAGCAATTTGAGTATGTTGTCGACTAAATTGTAATTCAAAGGTCGTTCTTTTTTATTTTTTCGATTTTGTTAATGGGATGTTAATGATCTACCAATCAGAGCTAGCCTACCTCAGATTGGGGGATCCAACTAAATAATATTTATATACCCACATACATACATAAACTCCCGCCTTCTTCCCATGGGGCTATGGTCTTTACATACTCCTTTTGCCTTGTTTATGTTCATACAGCTGGTCATAAATAATATTTATTTATCTTTAATTGATACCTTTTTATCTGCTGGTCTAAAGTCCATTAACATTCCATTACTAATATTTTTACAGGTCTCTGCCCAAGCTGGTCAAAATGTGATCCTTGTAGACCTAAGCTCTGATGTCCTCGCTAAATCCCAGAAGTCCATCGGTGCTAACCTTGGCAGGGTTGCCAAGAAGATGTACAAAGACAAGCCGCAGGATGGAGAAAAGTTTGTGTCCGAGTCTATGGCCAGGATCAAGACTAGCACGGACCCTGCGGAGGCTGCCAAGTCTGCTGACCTTGTAGTTGAGGCTATTGTTGAAAATATCAGTGTTAAGCATAAGCTATTCACTCAACTTGATGGGGTAAGGCCTATTTGAGTTCTGGTTCTTCTTCTGATTACTTACCCATAACAACTATCAAAGATTACGAATGATAGCCAGGAGCAGGACCCACGGCTTATCATGTTTTCTGAGACACGGAGAGGTATCAATATGTTAAGCATGGTCGCTAATTCACAGACTGACTTCAACAAGCATTGCTTATTCTTGAAGATCACCAGAGAGACCAGTGCGGCTATTATTGGTTATCCTTTTGCTCACTAGAATAGAATGGAATAATCTTTATTTTATAATTCTCTCCTTTTTTTATCTTTACGCTTTATGTTCTTTATGATCTCTAGTAAGTTTAAATAAGTAGGGTATGGTCTTATAAGAAAATAAATAGACAAACTATATCTTCATGAAAATTAAAGGAGCTAAAATACTAACTCCTCCACACAATCTGAATATCACTATCATGTTGAATAGTTACTGATGCTACATTTATCCTATTTTTAACCGACTTCAAAAAAAGAGGAGGTTCTCAATTTGGTTGTATTTTTTCTTCATATTTGTATGTGACTGTTGCAGGTAGCACCAAACCATACAATCTTTGCTTCCAACACCTCATCATTATCCATCAATGAAATCTGCTCAGTAGTGAAGAGGAAGGACAGGTAATGTAATTAATCACACAGCCAATTGTTATCAGTATCAGTTATTTATCACACATTTGCTGGGGTCGTATCTATGTAATATCAGATCCACATGATGAATGCAATAAAATTAAATAATACATATAATTACTTTGCAACAACTTTGGTGACAGTAAGTTGTTATGAGAAGATGCTAAACTGATCATCTTCCTGCCTTTATCTCATGTTAATAATAATAGTTTTTTTGCTCGATTTTAATAACGCCAACAGGTAGAAGCTTGAAAGATTCACAGAATATTCAGTTCTATATTCACCTTAAAAATAAATAATTAAATTAAAATAAATATTTAAGGGGGGCTCCTATACAACAGGCGTGATTTTTATAGATAATGGTACGGAACCCTTCGTGCGCGAGTCCGACTCGCACTTGGCTGGTTTTGGTACATACTTAGCTTGACCAGGGGGCCTACTCCGAAGTGCAAAGTGCGAATGTTCGGATCGGACCGACAAATGGCCGAACCGAATATTATTGAAAAATGCGAAAAATTTCGGATCGGCTCAGTTGGATCGGGACCATAGTAAATATTCGAAAGAGTGTAGGAGTGTAGGATCGGAACCGACCGCACCAAATAGTAACTTCGTAGCAGAAGTAGTAACGGCCGAACATTCGGCCGATACTACTTCGGAGTAGACCCCCAGAAATCTTTCTTTCGATTTTTTTTTTGAAATAAGTATGGAATTTTCGTGTGTCATGATAGTTTTTTTCTATGAAGCTTTGCCACTTGAAGAAAAATTTACGATACACGACGAGTCATGTTATCCTTTTGATATGTTACAACAAAGAGTATAGTAATAACTAATATACTTAGGTACAATCAAAATTATACGTAGGTAGGTATTTCCGTAATGAAGACGTGTTTCTTTTTTTCGCTACAATATGACAAGAAATATTTGAAAAGTCATAGTACCTACTAAGTAATAAAAAAATAGTAGTTTTAATTGGAAACTACTTCATGGACATAATTTTCTTACACTGTTCCAATGGCATCACCAGATTCGGCGGTCTCCATTTCTTCAACCCGGTACCAGTGATGCGCCTCCTGGAGGTGGTGCGAGGAGCTGACACCTCGGACGCCACCTACAAGTCTATGATGGAGTGGGGCAAGGCTGTGGGCAAGACCTGCATCACGTGCAAGGATACGCCCGGGTTCGTGGTCAACAGGCTGCTGGTGCCTTACATCTGTGAGGCTATCAGGCTGTTTGAAAGAGGTTTGTATACACCTTCAATCAAATAACTGAACTTAACATTGTCCACTGGTGGATATAACTCATGTGCTTAAAATATTATATATAGGGTCCAAGTAGGAACTTACAGGTAACTTTGGACCCAATCTGGGGATTGTGCAAAGCTAAATCCAATAAACTTTGTGAATTTTTAGAAGTACGTATTACGTAGCTTGCAGATGGGTTTACGATCTATGTGGTAGACCACATGTTGTGTTTCCACTGGTAATCTTGAAATATACTAAATTGGAGGCATCAACATTTTCTTCCACCAAATCAATTTAAATTTAGTAGAAGAAAATCAATCAATCCAATCAGTCTATCGCAATCTCGGAAAGAACTCTTCCAATCTTCAAACTTAACAGATCCTCAATCCTCTTAATAATTCCTTAGGAGATGCATCAGCCCGCGACATCGACACTGCCATGAAGCTTGGCGCCGGCTACCCCATGGGACCCCTTGAGCTGGCCGACTACGTGGGCCTGGACACCAACAAGTTCATCCTCGACGGCTGGCACAAGAAGTACCCCAACCAGCCCCTGTTCAATCCCATCCCGCTGCTAGATAAACTGGTGGCCGAGGGCAAGCTCGGAGTGAAGGCCGGAGAGGGCTTCTACAAGTATGATAAGAAATAAATGTATGTTTGTTGAATCATGAGTGAAGTTTATATCCATGTTATATTACTGTAAAATAAATAATGTATTATTTTTAGATGATTTTGTTTTAATTTTGCTGGTGAAATGAATCTGAAGGGCCATCTCTGATAAGATTGATGTAAACCATTCACATAAAATTATATTGATTACATAAACGAAAATATTTTGTGTATAAATAACAAGTTCAAAGAACAATATAAATTACTATGGGAAATGAAAAGTTTCAGTAAATTATATCAGTTTTATTTTTCTATAAGTACAATACACAAAAGTTATAGATGAATATGTAATTTCCAGTGTGAGAAATATCATACTGTTACTATAAAATAATCGAGGAGTAAAAGCCGATAGTATTATAATGAGCAATGCCTAGGATCCGTCTGATTACAATTTGAATAGAAAAACTATCTGGAAGTATTACTATAAGATACAAACTTAGAAATATTTAGCTAAGATTAACAAAATACATCTGTTAAAACAAGAACTACGTTATTGCTATAGTATTAACAAAGTCATTATGTAAAATGACAAAAAACGATTTAAACGATTGGCTAGCGGAAAACTTGAAACATTCCATTATATTTATACTAGTCTGGAATTAAGGATATAAATGTAAATAAGCATTTCTATTATGGAAGTAACTTGCACACAGTTATGGCCTCACATTTTTCAACAAATAGATTTGTTGAGTTTCACCAACAAAGACTGGGTCTACTTGCACTGCAGAACTTGTTGTTCTACAGGAAACAAACAACATGCAATCAAGTGTATATCACATTTCACATTCAAGTATAGGTAGCAATATGTGCAAGCTAATCATTTATAGTTGTTTAATTAGCGAGCATTCATCAATGCAATTTAAACCTTATGTCAATGACGTAAACGTGTCATTACGCATGCGCTTGTGTTCTGCAGTTTTGCGAGCATGTTACTAGCATCATAGAAACATAGCATTGAGGAATAAGACAATATAATATTTTGCTATCAACATGGAATCAACATCAACTATAACAAAGTCGCGGTGCGTCTTCAGTGATTCGCAGGATCAATTCCTACAGGAAGTATATATATGGCCCACACATTTGTTCAGTCTAAGTCTATATTCTGTAAGTATACATAAAGGCACCCACAACAGGCTACTGGCTATCCTGTGTGGAAGACTAACAAAATATTCTGAATCAATTCCAAAGATTTGAACTACGAATCCGATTTGAAAGGCATAATTCATTTTTAATCAAGCTACATTACTATTTCAAGATTTAGGATCTATTTTTTAATTGCGTAATAACTTTTGTTTTGAGCTACATAGCATCTGTTGCAGTTATAAATCACAATAAAAAAAATCGCCCCCTAAAAGTCAACTAAAACTAGGCAAAATCTGCATTTTAATGTTACATTCAGGGTACTTGCAAACAAGCTACTGGAGACAGCCTTTGTATTAGAATTGAAACATCTGTAAATATATCCTCTAGTATTCTGTGTTATCCCAGCTGTGTTGGTGGCAAAACTCTTTCATAAGTATGCAAAATCTTTACAAGGGCATGATCAACTTTGCACTCAACCAACACTATCCACCACACCACTACCTACACATTCAGAACCAAATCTACTTTATTTCCCAGATCCTCTTAACTGGTTGACTAATGTAATTACTGACACAAATAAAAAGCCATTTTGTGCCATGTGGATCTTCGTTTCCGGTATACGAAAGGGTTAATAGTCAAATTGAAGAAATAATTATGTCTATCATTACTTTCTTTGCTCTGTACAGATTTTATAAACTGTGGTGTGGTCTTGGCTGTCTACAGTAACATGTTTGCAGTTAATAGCCCATACTTTCAACATCATGGGCCTGCTAACTTGTAAATGGTTTGTGGCAATTTTGGCATGACTGGCTTGTCAGCCATCTCAAGAGCATGCTTCAAGTTCTTCTCAAATACTTTCTTTGCATCACAGAATCCTTGCTTTGTTTTACCGAAGGAGTTTGGCCCTGCTGATGTTGGTGTTTCCCTGAAAAAATAGTATAAGCCAGTTTTAAGAAATGTTATTTGAGGTTTATTGCTGTTATTATCTTCATGTTATGTAGTAATATGATAACTATTGTTGTAAAAATCTATATGCAAAGTAACTGGGGAAAGGGAAATATAAATCTATTGGAACAGGCCTTATCCAAGGTTGTTTAAAAAACAGTTGCTTTATTTAAGCTTCTTTTATGTCCTTACCTTCCAATATTCCTCATCCTCATTCGTGCTTCGGCAGGCATCTCTTCAGGCTCATCATCATCATCAGCATTGAATACTGATGCTATAGTAGGTTTTGCCACCGGCTTGGCAGGACCACCAATATTCATTTTGATGGGGCCCTTTGGTTTGTTGAACCCAATGGAGATTTTTGTGATGCGAGGAGGTGGAGGCGGCGCTGGTACATCTTCAGGTTCCTCCCAGTCTGGTGCGTGTTGGCGACTCCTATCTGAAATACAAAATAAATCATTATAGTCATACTATTGTACTAGTATCCATTGTTATAGGTTGAAACTACTTGTTGCTTCGCACCTTCGGTAAGACAAGGGCCGAAGTGCTAATATTAATATTTAGCACTTCGGCCCTTGTCTTACCGAAGGTGCGTTATAATATTTAACTAATTACACGCTGTGTGTAAAATTTGTTTTTAAAGACGATATTGAATAAGTACCTCGTGGAAAACTACATAAACATAACATTTTGATTACTGTTGCGCAATTTAGGTCATCATCACTCTTGTTGATGAATACGGTTTACATGACAATAGTAGGCAATGCTCCTACTTACCTTCATAGTCCCTTCTGTCTCGTTCTCTGCTATTCGAGGATCTGCTGGGTGAGTAGTCACTGCTCCGCGCTGGTGGCGACCATCGTCGAGGAGATCGAGATCTCGAACGTCTTCGCTCAGCCCTCTCCCGACCTTCGCGCCTTTCCTTGTACTGCCTAGAATCATCGCGCGTGGATCGAGTCGACCCTGCCAATGCGAAAACACTGGCAAAGATAAATAAAAATACTTATCTGAGTAAAATAATACTAAAAGTGAGAGTATTGCTCAAGTGATCAATCAGCAAGATTTTACAAAATATCTATTCACTTCATGACATTCTAATACCTTTGTCGAAATCCCGATAACGCCCGCTCATTGTTGTTTTATTTTAATGCGTTTCAGACATTAAAATCGTTCAGGAAATACACAAAATTGTTATTTTTTCATTTGGTAAATCAACACGACAAAAAGACGGCCATTTTCCTTATAATGCTTTTTTCTTGATATCGATCAAAACGTTTTGTTATTGGTTTAGTATACAAATTATGAAAATCTACAGCACTTTTTACTATACCGTTTACGGTAAAAGTTAATATTTCCTACTCAATCAATCATAAAATTGTACAGATAAATAGGATTTCTTATATTTTAAGCAGGTTTTTTAAGTTAAAGTTGCGTACTTACAAGAGACCACGTTTAGTTCTTGCTATCGAAAGTTAATCCACTGACAGATATAGTATGACCAATACTGAAAGATCTTACTCTAATCGCTTTCGTTGTGATTTTCTTTCTACTCATATAGAAAAATATGCTACTTAATTTAATAGGATTATTAATGTCAGCTGACACTCACTTGACAGCTCCAGTTGAACAGATTCAGTGCAATTTTTAGGTTAAGTGATTTTATAATGTTTATTTTATCAGTTCAACCTTTTGTGATTGCTTTCGACTACTGAAAATATATTAAAATGATATTTATTAGACGCATAAAACGTTTTTCAAAGCTTATCCATAATGCTTCCTCAAGTAATTGCCGATGTTACTCGGATACACATCGAGTAACTTCAACCAAAGAAAAAATAAAACAGGGGCCAAGTTTAAAGGATTTTATAACTGAAAATTCTGAACCTATTCTCACAGATCTTCCTTACATACCTTATTTGCTGGAAAATGATAAAATTAAGACGAGGAGGAAAGTTTTCTTTGATGTTTACGGTTGCCAAATGAACCTAAACGACACCGATATTGTTTGGTCTATTTTGAAAAAAGAGGGTTTTGAGAAGACGTTGGTCGAAGAGGAAGCAGACATATTCCTGGTGATGACATGTGCGATTCGAGAAGGCGCCGAAACTAAGGTCTGGCATCGTTTGGACCACCTCAGAGGGTACAAAAGGCGCGCGAAGGATCGCTCTGTAAAGATTGGTATCCTGGGATGTATGGCCGAGAGGTTGAAGGAGAAACTCATTGAGAAAGAGAAAGCTGTTGATGTTGGTAAGTTCAAGAATTTGACATTAACAGGAAAAGTTAATTTAAAAATTAGTCTGGTATGACTACTTGCCTACCCGTTTTTAATTAAATTACTATATGTTTTATATTTAGAACATTTACTGAATATATTCACTACAACAAAAACAAACAATACTATTCTAATATAATACTGTTATGGAAGATCCTGGTACTTACAACACATGGAATCCTAGTGACAGGACTAGTGTATTAATGTATATGGTGCACTATGTACTTTTGAATAGACGGCCAGACAATACAAAGTAACGAAAGTATGTACAGACACCAGCAGGTGATCAACCTTGAACCTTATTATTTTAGTGATAAAGTTGAAAATCTATTAAAACATTTTGGTGTACGTTACCCCAGCAAGAAAGTGTCTCCTAGAGTTATATGAGTAGAACGTATAATTGGTGCCCTATCTGCTGTAAATGTGCCCCCAAATAAAAAATGTGTGCCCCCTGTCGTTTTGGAAAAAAACGGAAAAAACGATTCTTGCTGGGGTAACGTTTTTCTAGCAGGAAAATTCTAAACGAATGATCGGAGAGAGAAAAATTGTGCATGGCCAGAGAGCTTATAGGTGTGCCAAAATGTGCCCCCAAAAAAAAAATCTGTGCCCCTTCAGGTTTTCGAGATATTGCATTTCCTGCTGGAGTAACGTTTTGATGAATCGCATATCTCTAAAACCATTGCATGTGCCCCTGTAGATTATACATACACGAGTAGCTCTTAATGTGTGCCCCTTAGTGCCCCAATTAGATTTAAGAAAATATTTATAGTTTTCAAGTTATCGCGGTTTTATGAAAACCTGAAAAAACATCGCAGCGCCTAAATGAGACAAGGCACAAGTTCGCTGAAAACTGTATTCGGTCCTTCTAGACGCTAATAATAACTATACAAAGTTTCAAAACTGTTCATGCATGCGTTTTTGAATAATCTTGCTAAAAGTCAAAACGATGGTGTCACAACTTTGACGGCAAAATACAAGGAACCGGCTCAATCTCAGATGTGTAGGTGTAAACCAAAATCTTGTGCCTTTAGTCAAAAATATATGGTGAAAATATTCGGCTTGGAATGTTTCGCATTAAGTAAATATAAACAAAAAACCAAAATATGTAAACAACGGCTGGTTATCCGACCAAATTTGAATGACTACTAAAAAGCGACGGTTTCATACATATGGATGACCTTCTTTACTTTACTCACTAACCGGTTCCTATGTGTTGTGCCTGAGTACACTGAAGTAGAAAAGTAATAAGTAATAAAATAAAGTTGTTATTGGATTATAATATTCTACTAGCTGTTTCTATGACCTTACACATGATTAAGTACATTATAAATAGTAGCCTAAGTGCTATTCCAAGGTAAGCTATTATATCTTCTCCATTCTAAATTTCATTAAAATACATCCAGTAATTTATCTGTGAACGAAAGATATGGCAAATATCCAGATATTTGCCAGGTCTTTGACCCAAAATTTGATTGGTCCCGATATTTAAAAAAATATATATTTCATGAAATGTGTGATAAATACCTACTAGTAAAAAGAGGTAGCTCTTTATATATATATATTTATTGATAAGCCGTAGGTTAGATAAATTAACACTAAGTTTTTCATCATTAAGGGGAATGCTCCAACCAGGCCGCTGCATTATATCTCTGGCCCCGCGGCATCCGCTGACGTCGTGTCGCAAGGAGTCGCTTTGTCTAGCTTAGAGAAAGTGAGACAGCTAGTACGCGTACGGTGTTAGTGTGACAGAGACAGTTACGTGTAACGTCGCTCTATTATGAATAATAGGTACGAAGTGTTTATTGACTAGGAAGTGCGTTAGGATTATTACTTGGTATTGGTAAATAGTTGCAGTTTTGATATGACGCCAAGGACACTGTTACGTTGAGTCACGCAGTTGCACTGATACCGTTTGTTTACTTTTTTTTAAGTTGGTTGAAAGTGGCGTATTAAGCATTTTATAACAATTATGTGGTTGTAGGGGTGGTGAATTTTATGACACGATATGCGGTGGTAAGTATTTAATGGCATTGTTTTGACTTATTTATAAATACTTGTACACTTAACAAGTACTTGGATTTTTTTCATTACTTTACCTATTTATTTTTTAACAAAAAATGTTCTAAAGAATGTTTGTTTTGTTTTCATCTAAAGGATATACATACTTTCCGATTGGTCCAATAGAAATTTCATCAAAATCGATTTAGTCATTTGTTTTCTTTTTTGTTTAATACGTACCTATTTAATTCTCTTCTTGTGCTAGATTGATGACATTTATAATCCCATAATCTAGTCTTCTAGTTACAATGTAAAAAAATAATTCATGACAAGAATTCATGTCTTCAAAACTAAAGGTCATGGCACATTATACCGGCACCGCAACAGCACCGCTCCAAACCAGCAATTAACTTGTCATTCAATTTAGAGCATTAAATCGTGTGTAGTATAATATATTTCATAATGTCAATATGAAAAAGCCAACGGCGGGCAGTCAGTGCGCTTGCCGCTACCACACAACTCGACTCGCAGCCCGCGTGCTGCAAGCGAGCGGACCTTGTGCGCACAGCGCGCCGACGGCATGCTTATTACGCGCCGACTCCGAGTCGGCAGCGAAACGTCAACCGTACGTAAACGACACAACGTAAACCGAGACATTATGAAAACGTGCAAGTCCTAGGCGTGTTCAATCATAAATGCCATATAACAATATTGAGTTCGCGGTGACAGCAAGCTTGCACCTCGCGGCCACCGCGCGGACTGTGAGCTTACACGTCGCGGCCGGCGCGCGGACTGCGAGCTTGCACCTTGCGGACAACGCGTAGTTAGCGCGCTGGCAGCTAGCCGTAGTCTAAATTCGAGGCGACGCCGTGCTGCAGCTGCGCAGTTGCGGTGCCGGTATAATGTGCCATGACCTTAAGACTCGACCACAATCCGTCAACACTCAACATGTCACAGTCACAGGGCTGTGTCTTTTTAGCCGAAATAGCTAAATACTTGATTTGATTTTTACAGAATGTTCTATGGCAGCTTTAGCAACAATATTAGAAACCAAGCAGGGAGGGGTGGCATTTTGCCCATTGGCAAGTTGCATAAACTTCCCATTGTTTATCTAGATGATGTAAGTAGGTAATAATTTTGTTGATCTATATAATATATGTACCTATCTAAGAAAGTTCTGGCGAACCGATCAGGCTGAATATATCTATTTATTCAGGGCTAAGATTTATCACAACTGTATTTTCAACTTAATTGTTAGAGTACTTCTGGCAAAAATTGGGCACAAATTTTTATATCCACGGATATACACAAACTTACATCCTATAAAAATAGTGTAAATAGATTCAGGAAACTTTGAACGTAAAGATATTATCAAAATTTCAATTTCGAGTTTTGGGCCAATTACAATAACTTTTCTTGGTTTGGGCTAACTACAAAACCTATCTCGTCATTTCAGCAACGTACATAAATCAAGTTTCTCGTTTATTGCCCGTGGTCCCGGTCCCTTAGTCCCTGGAAGGGACCACGAGTATTTTTTTTCCCGTGGTTCCTTCAAGAAATATATAGGTACTGCCGAATTAAATTGTCTGAAAATAAAAAAGTCTAATAGAAATATTTTCATTATTTTTCAGTGTAATACGTTCAAGAAAGTTCATATGGTATATGCCTCTTCTCAGCACACCACGGTCCTGCAACAACCTCACCCAATATGGTACAGGCCCTCCTTCACAATGTCGTCCCACCAACGGGCGGGTAGTGCCCCAAGAAAGTTACGGTAGAGAAAATGTAAGCCGCTTCACAAGTCTCTCATGAGTTATTTTTAAGTTACTTTTCTTTCGTTCTTTTTTTTTAACACACCCATTTTTTTAGTCACATACGTACAATTTTGACAATTTTACTATACAATAATGTCAACTCGAAAAGGAAATTTTTCTAAAGAATATTTAAAGAGAGTGATTAGTAAATATAAAGACAAATTCCAAGCAGCAATTCCTCCTAAAAGCAATAATGTTTATATTTACATACAGCAGGAATTGCGTGAAAAATTTAATCACAATATGACCATTAAAGCTATACAAATATGTATTAGAAGAAATAAAACATATTTTTTTGATTTCGATGATTGTATAAACCTATTTGAAGAAAAAGAAGATACTGACCCCTACATTATAACATTTCAAATGAGCCTTGCAGAATATTCGAACATCGTACCCCAAAATTCAATTTACCGTCTCCTACCAAAAAAGTGGACTAACGAAATTCAAGACCAAATATTTTTTAAAAGTAATATAGAGTGTACATTTGCTTTCAGTAATAGTTATGTACCTGCTGATCTTAACTTTAATGAAATCAAATGTAATGGCAGGTGTACCCAATGTGACGCGTTACTGTCATTGAATATCTCCCCCCCATCTAAAAATTGCGTAAAGGTTACTTGTAAATTAAATAATTACAACAAAAATGATCCTCATGACCCATTAATTAAAAACAGACTTACTTCTGATAGAGTAAACCGAATCAAAGAAAAGTTAAAATACGAAAAAGCTTTAAAAGTTCAACACACGATGGCAAACGAGGTAATGACTATAGATAATCCAAAAGAGCCAACAACTTTCCCTAAATTACCAAATTTAAGAAAATTGCGTCATGAAGCCAGAAGTGCGCTACAGTTTGATAAAAATACAATACTATCTTTGTATGCTATGGCGCACTGCATTCCTTACGATAATTTTATCCGTAAAATCAGTCTTATTCCCTTCTTCACATATTTTTGGACGAATGAACAAAACCAATATTACAATGAAACTTTAAAAAATAGACCGAAAATACTTTCTGTTGATGCTACTGGCTCCTTATTTCAGCCAATTGAGCCACCACCTTCTAATGATTTATTAAAATATCGCACTTCTAAACATTTATTTTTATATGCAGTGGTTGCCTACACTCTGGATACCAGTGTACCAATGTGCTACATGGCCTCCGAATCCCATACAATGGAAACGATAACCACATGGTTAAATACGTGGCAAATCGGAAAAGTTTTGCCAGATGAAATAATTAGTGACGACAGTTCTGCCTTGTTAGGAGCAATAACTAAAGTATTTTTAAAAATCGAATTCAATGATTATTTAAAACAGTGTTTTGACGTGCTTGAAGGAAATACCGCAGCAATACCTCTCTGTTATGTTCGCATGGACAAATCCCATTTTATTAAAAATCTTTATAAACAATCCTGTTTTGATAAAACATCCGAAAAAGTAAAGTTCTTTTACATTCGCTGCTTGAAATATATTCAGCAGCTCCGTTGCTATGAAGAACTTAAAACAGTTTTAAGAGACATAATCACGTTATCGCTCCATGAGTTCAGGAGTGCGGACTTGAATGATTTGCAGCCCAAATGCAATAAAGCTTTTGAAAACTTGGTCCAAATTGTAAATCACACGAATCACGAAAATTTAGATGATATTCATACTGAAAATGACATACAACCAAAAATCGAACTACTTCACAACGAAAATGACAAAGATGTTTCTTTAGCTTTAATAAAATTTTATGATGACTTAATACAAACCGAAAAATTGTATCTGCAGTTAGTTGAACCATCAGATAACAAAAATGAATATTTCTTACCGGAATTGAACAGTACATTAAAACGACTTCTGAAAAAAATTCCACTGTGGGGTTGCGTTATGAACAAACATTTCAAAAATGCCAAACACTATGCATCAAGCTCAAATGTTGAAAACCATTTCAAAGATTTAAAAACTATATACTTTGATACAAAAAACCAACGCGTGAGATTAGACGAGTTTTTAGTACAGCACCATGGTTTTATAAATGGAGCTGTAAAACTTAGTTCCAGTGACGTTTTGCACATAATAGATCCAAGCAAACAAGCTCAACAAAGTGTGCGAACACAAAGGACAGAAAATAAAAGGCCAAAACCTAACCCCTTGAAGTGCGAAAATAACGATTTTGAGGCACAGTCAGTTTTTCAAGATAACCCTATAAAAATTGAGAATTGGAGAGGGCTAGCCGTATCCACACCCAGAAGTTTAAAACCCAAACCAATTTATATATTACAAAACGGCAACGTGGCAAATTCTAAAACCGCTGAAAACAGGACTATAATAACAAACACATGTGCTTTCGATTCTGTTTCACAAACGTTTGCGATAGCTTACAAAGATAGACAAAAATTTAGAGACTCTGTAGATGCACAGATTAATAAAGGAGAATTTCATGATTTCTTATCATTAATTACAGAATTATCGAATGCCAAGAATTGTGGTAAAAAATTATATGACCTGAGAGCGAAATTGCTCCTTCAACTTTTTAAACAATCAAAAACCCAATATGTAGTTGACTGTTCATGTAATACGACCAAAATATTAGATGAAATATGTACAAGTAGCTTATTCGTTTCTGCTATAAGACAAAGAGTTTGCTCTAATAATAAGTGCACAAGTCATGCAGATGAAAACAAATTGTTCAATTGCAAGTATTTGCCGTTGAACTTGGATATAATAAATACTAAAGGTATCAGCCACCTACAAGAAGCTTGCGAATCATGTTTAAGAACAGAATTTACTCCAGAGTGTCATATTTGTTGCGCTGGAAATATATCATTCAGATACAATGTTAAAGATATTATCATTTATGAACTTCATGACGTGTGCGCCAAGTTGGATGATCTGCCTCGTAACATTGAAGTAAATAATAAGGAGTACACAATTCTGTCTGTAATAGAATATGAACCCGCTTCGAACCCTAAAAGTGTTGGACACTACAGGGCTCACTGCTACAGAAAAAATAGTAATTTATTTGAATGTTATGATGACTTATATGGTAAAATCCAACGACGTGGGAAACATAATATTTTGCCACATGTAATAGTCTACATAGTAGAATAGACAAAATTGTACAGGGTTAAGGTGAATGCTCCAGGGTAGCCCGCGAAATACAAATTTTCTTACGTTTTTTTGCAACGCAAAATATTTTAATTAACATACAACCTAGCACTGGCGTGCAAATTGCAAAAAACGTAAGAAAATTTGAATTTCGCGGATTGGTTAGAGCATTCACCTTAACCAAATAAATTTTGGTACCTACAGTTTTGAGAGTTGTATTTAGTGTATACCTATAGTCAACCGCACAATGATCTGTGTTGCAATAACGTGTTTCCATTTTGTATGTCGTATTGCGTACCTATGAGGGATTTATAATCATTAACCAACGATTATATTAAAGCTGATTATGTAGTGTCACATAATTTTGATTTGATGGCGTTTTAGATGTATAAGTGTCATTTCACAGTCAGGTGATAATGTTGTTACGTATATGGGATAAATATGTTTATTTATAGCCAAATACCATCAGATAATTTGTGCACATTCGATGTTTACAGTTTTAACTTTATGCGGTTTACTATACTAACACACTTTATCTGAATCTATGTACCTATAGCAAATTACTCGTAAGAAAATTATTTATCTGTGATTTAAAATTTAATATTTTTTTTACAGAATATTATACTTATACTTAATACTGATCTGTGATTTTTTGTGATGCGAATTTACTAATTATTTGTTAGACTTAGATGAAAAACTGATCTGTGATTTAGATAATAATGACTACACAACGTGCAAATAATTTCTAATATTTATAGGTAGGAAATTTGATCTGTGATTTGATGCAATAATTACTTTAAGAATTAAAATTAAGGGAATTAAAATAATAATTTCCACATCAACAAGCTGTTTCATTTAATATAGTCATAAGGTGCATTTAATATATTTTTTAATTAGCCCCCAAAACTTTTGAACGCGACTGTACGGACAACAGCTTAGGTATAATACGTCCAATGAAGAAGGTCATCGATATGTATGAAGCCGTCGCTTTTTAGTAGTCATTCAAATTTGGTCGGATAACCAGCCGTTGTTTACATATTTTGGTTTTTTGTTTATATTTACTTAATGCGAAACATTCCAAGCCGAATATTTTCACCATATATTTTTGACTAAAGGCACAAGATTTTGGTTTACACCTACACATCTGGGATTGAGCCGGTTCCTTGTATTTTGCCGTCAAAGTTGTGACACCATCGTTTTGACTTTTAGCAAGATTATTCAAAAACGCATGCATGAACAGTTTTGAAACTTTGTATAGTTATTATTAGCGTCTAGAAGGACCGAATACAGTTTTCAGCGAACTTGTGCCTTGTCTCATTTAGGCGCTGCGATGTTTTTTCAGGTTTTCATAAAACCGCGATAACTTGAAAACTATAAATATTTTCTTAAATCTAATTGGGGCACTAAGGGGCACACATTAAGAGCTACTCGTGTATGTATAATCTACAGGGGCACATGCAATGGTTTTAGAGATATGCGATTCATCAAAACGTTACTCCAGCAGGAAATGCAATATCTCGAAAACCTGAAGGGGCACAGATTTTTTTTTTTGGGGCACATTTTGGCACACCTATAAGCTCTCTGGCCATGCACAATTTTTCTCTCTCCGATCATTCGTTTAGAATTTTCCTGCTAGAAAAACGTTACCCCAGCAAGAATCGTTTTTTCCGTTTTTTTCCAAAACGACAGGGGGCACACATTTTTTATTTGGGGGCACATTTACAGCAGATAGGGCACCAATTATACGTTCTACTCATATAACTCTAGGAGACACTTTCTTGCTGGGGTAACGTACACAACATTTTGATAGATTGTAGTAGCTTGATGTGCTGGCGTCTGTACCTACTTTTAAATAATAAACATTTTTTTTCCCACAAAACTCATTTTAAAAGAAAAGTTGTGATCACAACAGAACAGAAGTCAAGATTTATTAAGTCAAAAAATATTTTTTTATTTCAGTGGCAGGTCCTGATAGTTATAGAGACTTACCGCGTCTGCTAGCTCTTACAGATAATGGTCAACCAGCGGTCAATGTACTCCTGTCTTTAGATGAGACATATGCTGATGTGGTGCCTGTCAGGTTGAATGAAGATAGTGTGTCAGCTTTCATGTAAGTGTTTTCAAAGGTTGAGTGATGACCAAGTTCTTCCTTAGTTGGAGTATTGTGTGAAAAAGCCCAATCTTCAGTCCACAACTTGTCTCCTCTCAGGACCTCTAACCTCTATTAGCTCTATCTCTCTCTATTTATCAAGATATAGATAGAGAGATACCTCAGTAAAAAAATGGTGTCCTCCTTGTTCACAATACATAGGAAGCATATTCTGAAAAAAAAAAAATAGCTTTAGATTCTTAGTGAAGAAACTACATCTGCATCAGCTAAAGAATTGCGTATTTTTCGTAGTTTCATACACATCAGGCATGCTTCATTATGTATTTTGCTTGCTATCTAAATCCACAGCTCAATAATGCGCGGCTGTGACAACATGTGCACGTACTGCATCGTCCCGTTCACTCGCGGTCGGGAGCGCTCGCGGCCGATCGCGTCCATCGTGGACGAGGTGCGACAGTTGGCCGACCAGGGAGTCAAGGAGGTCACGCTGTTGGGACAGAACGTGAATAGTTACAGAGACGTCTCGCAGGCTACTGAGAAGGTTAATACTCATATGGCTAAAGGTAAGAAATTTATTAAGATCTTCTTTATGGAGTGAAATAGACTACTAAAAAATCAAAGCATAGCTCACTTTATAGCTGCGTCGGGCCGCAGCGCATCGCATTTCAATACAAAATAGCGCGGTGTGGCCCGCCTGCAGTTTGCGATGGTTCATACAATAATTATCTTACCTAAGTCATGTAGGAGAATTTATGTAATGCGGTGTAGCCCGCCCAAATCTACGTCAGCATTAAAAAAGAGAAAGTAGTACTAACCCCAATGTTAAAGAAAAGAAAAAACTTCTTATACAAGCGAAAATCCTGCTTCAAGTGCGCTCCAAAATAGCAGTATTGCAACAACAGTTTTGGGGTGTATGATACGCCAGGTTTAGCTGCTTACGAAGTATCCCGCGCGAGACGTGGGAAGCGACTGCGTGCGCCGATTTTTTTAATTACGAGGCCGGAGTGATAAGTCTGGTAAAAATCTATTTTGGAATAATTTTTTTTTTAAATTTTTTATTTGAATTAAAATCTTCAGCCAGTGTTGCCGGTTAGTTTTTTTTTACAGCCATTAAAGAAAAACAACTGAATACATTTTTGCAAAGATGGAGAAAAGTGAATTTCGTGTCGTGATTAAACATTATTTTTTGCGCAAAAAAACTATAATGGAAACGAAACAAAAACTTGATAAATACTATGGGGACTCTGCTCCGTCGATTAAAATGATTCATAACTAGCTCAGTTTTCTCTCTTCTTCACTCCTCCATACAAGTTAGACACTATCGGTGCGAGCGAATTTTGTTCGCAACCCGCGCGGTATCTACCAGGGTTTTTTTTTTTGCCAGTGCTTACATAGACGTGGGCCACTATAAATGATATGTTCCTTAGTTTGACCAATCCATTGTTCTTTTTGCAGGATTTAAAACAGTTTACAAAACAAAGAAGGGAGGCATGAGATTCGCAGATCTGTTGGAAAAAGTGTCGGCTGTGGACCCAGAGATGAGGATACGGTTTACTGCTGCACATCCCAAAGACTTCCCTGAAGAGGTAAGTTATGAAGACAAAGTGACACTTAGAACACAAGTTTTTTGCAGTTATTAATGTCACTGTAAACGACGGGAAAAGGTCTATCTTCACTATACACCGTGACTTTTTAGTCGTCTGACAACGGCAGCCCACTTCATGTATCCAATGACTGCTACACATTCATAACAAAAAAAATAGCATTTAAGAGAAAAAAAAAAAAAAACAGTATTATGATGCATAACGTAGTTGAAACATTCTGTTGCGAGCGAAGATCTATCTACTCGACTCGTGCGATGGTTAGGTATGTTCTACTGTTTGATACGTAAACATTATTAACAGGATGTTTCATAATTCTAATGTATTATTTTTTTTTTTGTACCTATTATCTTAATTAATGGTAAAAAAAAACACGCCTAGAGGTATTTTATGTCGGATACATTGAGTGGACCACCTTTGTCAGACGACTAAAAAATCACGGTGTTTAAGCAGGCTTATGGGAACCCTTTTGTACGTCGTTGCTAGTAACAATACACTCTAATTATCCTATCCAGAAAAAAATTGTTATCATATAGTCGACCTCGTAATTGCTTTATCACATTTAAGTGTTTTTACTAAGATTAAAACTATCTTACTGTCACATAGACAAAATAAACCTTGACGGTTTAAGACGTGCAACTTGCAAGTGACACTTAACCTTAGGTGATAAAGCATCATATTTTGCATCTTCGTTTATTTCGACCTTGCTTAATTCTGACGCTACAATACTTTTGTAATGTTTTAGTTTAGAACAACCTGCCTACTCCCTAAGAGTCGGGCGTCGGTAGCTGCGCCACAGTTTTATGGATTATTATTAAAATCAGCTAATTCTATTTACGTTCCAGGTGCTACAAATGATCTCAGAACGTCCAAACATCTGCAAGTTACTGCACTTACCTGCACAGTCGGGCTCCAGCGCCGTGCTAGAGCGCATGCGCCGCGGATACACAAGGGAGGCCTATCTACAGCTCGTTGAAGACGTCAAAAGGACTATACCTGGAGGTATGCGTGTACAATTGAAAGTGAACTTTATGGTCTATAGCATAAAGTTGACATTGCAAGCTACTTCACAGTCGGGCTCCATTTTCTTTGTTTTCTTCCAGTGGGTTTATCAACAGACATGATTTGCGGATTCTGCGGCGAGACGGAAGAGGAGTTTCAAGAGACGCTCTCTCTGATGGAGATCGTCGACTACAACATCGCGTTCTTATTCCCCTACAGCATGAGAGAGGTAAGACATTCTTGCCTTTTCCCAACTATGTTGGGGTCAGCTTCCAGTCTAACCGGATGCAGCTGAATACCAGTATTTTACATGGAGCGACTGCTTATCTGACCTCCACAACCCTGTTACTGGGTAATACGATACCCCTTGGTAAGACTGGTTGTCAGACTTTCGGGCTTCTGACTACCCGTAACGACTGTCAAAGATCCACGAATGACAGCCGGGACCAACGGCTTAACGTGCTTTCCAAGGCACGGAGGGGTCTCGGCATGTAAAGATGGTCACCCATCCACAGACCAACCGCGGCAAGCGTAGCTTAACCTGACCGATCGACCTGTGCGGCTGTTATTATTTAGCCACAGCTCCCTCCAGAAATTCTTAACTAAAATCATTTACTCCAGCCAGTCTTACCATGGTAACTGGGTTGTAGAGGCCAGATAGGCAGTCGCTCCATGTAAAATACTGGTCAGCTGCATCCAGTTAAACTGGAAGCCGACCCCAATATAGTTGGCAAAAGGTTAGACTGACTTCACTCGGGCCGAAATTTTGTGCCGAATATCAAAAATAAACTTCTACTGCATTTATATCTACAAATGAATATATTTGACTAATTATTATATATATATATATTGATAACAGCATTGCGCTTCACTACGTCTAGCTATGCGATTCAAACAAAGTAGAAGAAGCGCACAATGTGCGCTGTTTCGCTCTAATATCTTAGCGTTTTAAACCCGAGGAGAACGTAAAATAGATGCAGTTTTTTCTAAAAATCTAAATGAATGTGTCTTCTAATATGCGAATAACCCTAACAAGCTTTTTTTCTTTCTTGATTTTCGAGATGCTTATACCAGTAATATTTCTTACAGAAAACCACAGCGTACCGCCGTTACAAAGACGACGTTCCCGACCAAATAAAAAAAGAACGACACAACCGAATGCTAGAGATATACAGACGAAAATGCCAAATACTCAACGACGCAGAAATTGGCAACACTCACTTAGTGCTTGTCGAAGGGACTGCGAAAAAGTCTGGCAACATTATAGGCAGAAACGAATTGTATATGAGAGTTGTGTTTGAACAAACAGAGATTTTAGCCGAAGATGGAGGGAAAAGGCAAGCGAAACCGGGGGACTACGTAGCTGTGAAAATTGTGGGGGCAAGGTCGGCGACGTTGCAGGGAGTACCGCTTTATCATACGAGTTTGTGTGACTTTTATAGAGATAACCATTGGGGAGTGAGACGGGCTGTTAATTAGGATGTTGTTGATAAGTATTAAAGTTAGATATTGATCGTTTGACGTTGTTTTAGTTTACATTACATCTATCTATCTTCTATACTAATAATAAAACTGAAGAGTTTGTTGGTTTGAACGCGCAAATCTCTGGAGCTACCATTACCACGGATCTGAAAAATTGTTCTTGAATTTGACAGCCCAACTCTTGAGGCTATAGGCTATTTAACACCACTCTAGACTCTAAGGCGAATATAAACTAGGGAAGAATATTGATGAAGAAATCGTGATTTATACCCTGTCCATTAGATTAACAGTTTTTTGACAGATGGAATACGCATAACAATTATATTCTTTACACGTGCGGTATTATAATATCTGTTAAAATACTAAATAAGATAATTCAATAAGATAAGGCAAAGATAAAGCATTTTAAAGTCAACTTTTACGTAATCTGGAATAGTTATGTTCTGAAGCAGCTGTCAAAAAAGGGTTTAACCTACTGCACAGGGTATAATGTATGTAAATAACACGAGATTTTAGTTTGTGACACTTCAAAAGTGCATTTTATTAGAGTCAATCAATCAGTACAAAGTTATCAATCATCAATCAGATACAATATGCAACGCAATAAATACAGATTATAATACACGGATCACACAATATGTGACTTTATTTCTATATAAAATAAGGCTCAATTTTATATTATGCTTAATTTAAATTTTACATTGTATGTATAAAAGTACATATTGTTCATATTTTCTTATTCAGCACACCAAACAGGGTGGAACACATAGTATGTAAATATTTTATTAAAGACTTTTTAGGTCTAGTTTTAATTTAGAAGATAAATTATTATCATTGCTAATACCTCTATTATGAGTATTTAAACTACACAAGTGCATTATGAATTCCTTAATTTTACAATAAACCATAATATCAAAATATTTTACTCATTTTGCAAGACACTTCCTTTTAATAACTTTGATTTTATATCATGCAACCCAACTTCAAGTTTTAAGGAGTAGTTTTTATTAAGTCGTAAGACATAACTTGAACTTATCTCTAAAATGACGTGGTTCAATAGTTCCACCCTTTAAAAACACAACAAATCTACTTTAAAAATCTGACTTGAAAAATAAAACAATAGTGAGATGAGTATTTTTACAAATTAAAATTAAAAGAAAACAACAAGACTTATTACTAGTTAATATTAATTACAATTACTGTGATACATGGCATCGTTAAACCCTACATTAAATTTGTACTTTTTGCAAATTTTATTATTGAGTTACATATTCGTCAGTTTGTGTATCCGTGGGAAAAGTGACTTAGATTAACACGGTTAACGTGCTTTGTGATTTTATTTTATTATTACAATTTATTGTGGCTACATTTATTTTTGATTTAACAGATATTTTTTAGAGATAGGTATAAAAGTTGAACACATTACAATAGAAACAAAAATAGTTAGCCTGTAATAACTACAATGATTGTAGCATAAAACTATTATTAATAATTACGTAAGAGGTATTTTGATACTTTTTTTTTGAAGCTGACAATGGTTTGCTTCGCCCTATTTTCATATTGTTACGGCTATCGCCTGCTTTGTTCAAAAAGGCTTTTGTAATTTAACTTAAACGTTTTTGTCGTTTATTATCAAATTATTTTCAGAAGGCAAGTTTAATTGTTCCCATTTTCCCATAGATCTGCTTCACTCCTCAAACTAAGCTGGACGCTCCTATCTGCCCTCCCATAATCTTCCCGTTGGGCACAATACTAACTCTTTGCCCAGACAAGTTATCTGAGCCCTCCGCATGGCCTGACAAGCTCGGTGACGGTCCCTGAGAGCTTCCATACACCTTTGTACTATAACCCGAATCGTTGTGCGACTCCCTGTCCGTCTGACTTTGGGTCTCAGTCAGGTGGGTGTTTATCGCCAAAGACTGCAGCCGACTGTGAAGCAAACTGTGGTCAGGATTCGGTTTCCTGGTCATTCCATGCGGGTTCCCCCTAAAATTCGGGTACATCGGGTCGTAACACATCCGAAAGTCATTCTGATTCGCGATCTCCACCTCAGTGTTCTGATCTAGGTGGTCGCTGTAGCAGTGCGGTATGCGCTCCATCTCTCTCATTATGTGGTCCTGCATCATCGCATCGAACACTCCAGTCTGATGGTGGTATAAAGGGTTCCTGTTCCGCGGTTGTATTTGGTTCGGCAACCCTGACTGGTTGTAGTCGTACTGCGGACAAGGGAACTGAGGTACTGGTAGACCGCTGTCCATGTACGGCATCTGTCTGTTGGAGATGTCGTGGAAGTAAGCGTCTTTAGGTATCATAGCTCGTAAGTCATGAGGGTACGGATTCTGATTAGACATTTGAGCTGGTGATGGAGATTTTGACACAGTCTCGAAGTTTGGCATCGGTAATGTTTGAAGGAGGTTGGTGTTCCTCATTGGTCCTGGCTGCATGGAACTTCTAATTGGGTTGTCTTCCTCGTCACTACTTTCCGAGTTGTTGCCATTTTCCTTCGGTGGGTTCTGAAATGTTTTTCTGGTTGGAAATGGTATGAGATTGTGTAAGCTGAACCGTTTGCTCTTCGGTGGTTTCTCTTTCAACACGGGAGCTGGCCTTTGGGGCTGCTGTGGCATTTTCAAAATACCGGGGTTCTGTTGGCTTGTTGACGGTACAGTTTCTATGTTTTCGGTGGGCTGTACTTTTCTAGTTATGGGGTCTGGAGATACGGATCTTTGTTGTTCCACTTGCGCCACTAATTCTTGAACAGATTTTCTTTGCTCTCTTTCTACCTCATTTGTGTTCTGATAGCTGCCTTGTTTTCGGAGTTTCACGTAGCCATCTTGTGATATGTCCAAGGACTTGTTTGTTCTCGACATAACTTCAGCCATTTCTTTCTCGAAGGCTACCCGCTTTCTGATGTCATCTGCTGTTCTTTGTAGAACCTGACTTTTCCATAAAGGCACATTTTGGTCTTTCGGGCTTCTTACGTCTTCTTCTAAATCGCTGGGTTGTTTGTGACTACTGCTTGGTGACTTGGCGTCAGAATGTCGACTAGGAGAGCGATACCTTTGATTGTGATAACTTTCTACTTCCATAGACATTGGTGATTGTGAGACTGACATTTTGTTAGCTTTTACATGAATTTCTGCTGTGACATTCTGATGATGACCGTGCTGGTGGTTATTCTTAGAAAAGGGAGGTATTGAAAGCCTGCTCGGTCCAGCATCTAACTGATCGCTACTCTTGGAGTTCTTCAGTAGATACCTTCGTCTAGGACTGTGTGGCTCTCTACTGTCCAAGATCTCTGTGCTCTTAGATGTGGCTTTGCTATCGTTCAGGTCTTTGGCATTAGTTTCATAGTGTTCAGCGTTTTTATTGAAGCTCTTTATTATCCTGTGCACTTTGTTCCACTCTTCAGTGTCAGCATCTAGTAGTTCTAAGCTTCTAGTACGTTTAAGTGGAGGTATATCTAGTGAGCCTTTAGGACTGAAGTCTAATTTCTTCACTCTTTCTGACGCTCTGAACATAATACCTCTCGTCAACCAATGCTCCAAATGTGTGTGCCTCTCCTTACACATCGCCCTTTCAGCTGCTACGAATCTCGTCAATTCAGATATTTGACCTTGTGTTTTCATTTCCAAATCTGTTACCTTTTGATCTAGTCGGTCGTGAGCTCTGTCTATATGCTTTTTCAAGTCCTTCTTGTCTTCGTTCAGTTTATCTTCCATGTGTTTGAAGAACGGTGCGCAGTAGCAAGTGTACCCAGCGCCTATCGGACCTTTTTTGATGTTCCCAGCCAAATCTAAATAATACTGCTCGCCTTTTCTTAGTGGTTCGGTGGGTAGCGAGCTTAGTTTTGGTTTTGGGAAGAATTTTGGGTCGGGGTAGTAATGGCAGCCGTACGGTGACCACTGGACTTGTGGAGTTGTTTCGAAGTGCACGTTTTTCTTCTTTTTGTCTTTACCTTTGTCTTTTTCCTTTTCTTTCTTTTTGCCTGCGTCTGGTTCGTCTAACGTTCTCTCTTTACTCTTATCTCTGTGCTTCTTCTTGGCTTGCTTTGCTACTGGTGTGTTGAGTATGCTGATGATTTCTTCTAGACCTTTCCTCGTGGCTATGTCTCTGGCTGTCTCTCCTTGATGGTTACGTATGGACTTGTCACAGCCAGCCTCTAGGAGTATCCTGGTTAGTTTTCGCCGGCCCATAGCTGCGGCGATGTGTAGCGCTGTGTCCCCGTTCTTGTTCTGTTCGGAGACTCTACACTGGGCAGAGATGAGGATGCGAGTGACGCCAGCGTGCCCGTACCGAGCTGCCGTGTGGAGGGATGTGTCGCCATACTGAAACATGAACGACGACAAATTAAAAATGCATTCTTTTTGCAATTAAGGTGGTTTGTGGTTACTAATACAAAGTTTTCAAAAAATTATAATAGGAACAATTCGGAATATATAATCAGTCTGCTAGACTATCAGTTGGGTTAAAGTTAGCGCTTTTTTGTTGTTTCTTATTAATCAAAAGCCTTGATAGTTTACGATTCAAAATAATGTCCATTTGATTATAATTTGATTTTTATATATATTTAGTGGGTTTGGTAAGCCTTTACAAACATATATAAACATTTTGATACGATTTCATGCCATAAGGAGGTATGAATGAATACTTAGAATATTCTACGTACATTGTTCTGCAAGTCAGGTGGCGCCCCTGCCAGCAATATCTCCCTACAAGACTGGTTGTGGCCGTTCTGGCAAGCGAGGTGTAGCGCCGCGAAGCCAGCCGCGTTTCGCGCGCGCAGCTCTGCGCCCGCGTGCGCGAGTAGAGCCACGCAGCGCGAGTAGCCCTTCCAAGCTGCCTCGTGAGCCGCGGTGTTGCCATGCTGAAATTTAACGCAAATATTAGGTTAAAGATTTGCTGAAAGGTTTCGCCTGTGGGTTCCGGAATAAGGGATTTGTTACAGCATTGCAATGTGCTACTGAAAACCCCAGTTTCTAAACGGCCAATCAACACAATTTGCTAAAAAACTGTTGAGCAGAATGTCCAATACTGTGATTGGCTGACTCAAATAACAACAGCCAGTCAAGTCCACCCACTACCAGTTACAGAGAGGAAGCCTGTGTCACAGCAGTGGGTATAGGCTCTTTATGCTTGACCTGTTTTGCAACGCTAAACATAGGTACCTAGTGTACCTACGGAGTTTTTTTTTCCGTTCAATTGAGCCGATGTGCCGATGTCGACTAATTTGCAGAGTTCTTTTCAGAACTAATTTGACAGAACAGTTGTCAAATTGACGCAAGCGTAACCGCGGGTAGAGGTGGCGGCTCGCTAAAATAAAAAACAAATGAGGATCGAAAAGCCGTTCGACGAAATGGATTAAATTGCGATTGTGATATTGGTAATTAATGATTGTGACTATCCTTGCAGTGCAGTGACTTGATTTGACTTGCATACGTACAAGAGATAATAAGACCTCTTCTGATAAAGACGACGTCTTGCCTTTATGCGAATCAAATCATTTGACCTGTGTTTAATTTTGACAATTAATTAGCTTATCAGAAACCGGATGTAACTATTGCAAATAATACAGGTAACGGATTTCTACGGACAAATGCATTAACGTTGAAGTTATCATAACCCGAAGTTAGTTTTACTAAAGCCTCATGCAGAAATGAATAACAAGTACGCGTACCACATTGTCCTGTTTGTTGGGATCAGCGCCATGTTGCAGCAACAGTTGCACCACTTCGACATGTCCGTCTGCTGCCGCACGCTGCAACGCTGTGCATCCATTCTGTAACAAGGTTTGAAACATTGCAACGTTACGCTAATGTTCAGGAATTCAGGATACTGCATCAAACATGTAAAAATCTTGTAGAAAATTGTCTTTTGTTTTCAAAGACTATTTTAAAAACCTAGCCTTGCCTAACCTAACCTTTTTTCCGTACCCAAAGGGGCGCCTGCGGAACCCTATTACTAAACCTCCGATGTCCATCCATCCGTTTGTCAGTCAGCGGGCTGTAGGTATCTCATGAACCGTAATAGGTAGACAGTTGAAACATTCACAGATTAGTGTGTAGTTCTATGGCCGCTATAATAAAACGAATAAAAATAAAATAAAGATAACAAGAAACGTGTTTTTTCGGCGTTTTTTGCCTTGTGGTAAGGACGTATTTCGTGTACGAGTCCGACTCGCACTTGGCCAGTTTTTTCATGTTGTTCTGTTATTGGGATTGGTTTCTGCACTTGGTCATTTAAGTGGACCATTGTACCTACGTGGGTCATGGCGGCCGTCGTTAGTCATCTAAGGTACTTTGACATCATAAAAGTGGTAACGACGTATCGTAAAACTTGCGAATTAATACAAAATAACCAACTTTCTACAAAAGAGATTTATGCTACGTATCATGATTCATGGGAAATTACGTCTGGGATCGAATACCTATGAATAGTATAATTTCTTTACAAATACGAAGTAGGTACCGGTTAGTGTTGATTGTAAGTTTATGTTAGAAATGTCCATTTTGATTGTCTTGTCTTTTCAACATTCAGCTTCATAAAACTTAATGATAATATACGTTTATTTCCATTTTTATTGTCTTGTCTTTTCAACATTCAGCTTCATAAAACTTAATGATAATATACGTTTATTAACACACAGAAAGCATGTTAAAGCTTTCTCATGAACAGAAATGGTTCTCTTTTATACGTTTCTTGTATAATAGTAGGTACTTGTTGTATTTAGCAGTTCGTACAGGTTTTACGAGCCAACATACTTTATGCACTTACAGAAAATGGAATATCTTTATTTTTACTATCTTCTTATGTGAAATGTCTTTTGCAGAAAAACCTGCATCAAAAATTAATAATTCATAAGCATTAGATAGACTAGACTTATAAATTATCACTTTTATATAGCCAGGACCAATTACACCAGTGTAAGGGCCTGGGCGATTTTAATTAACGCATTACTCGAGTTGCGACATTTTTAATAAGTAGGTAGTGCGGTGAACCAACGGCCGGCGGCCATAATGGGAACCTGATCATTTTCTGCTCCAATAAATACTCAAGGTGCGTAATTTTTATACGTTATGAAACTGGCAACATTGCAGAAAGTATGTAAGTGCCTTCTTCTTGGTATAAACTGGCGTTTATGCTTTGGGAGCGTCGTCGTTGGTCCCTGTAGCCTGGGGATATTATGTTATCTATTCGCATGTAGTATTATTTAATTTAAGTATTTCTAAACCTATCCGCTGTGGGGACGTTTGGGGATGTCTATGTCCAGCAGAAGAAGTATTTCGGTTCATGATGATAATAATAAAGATTGGTTGATACTCGGAGAAATCGAATACATTTTCTATTTTTAGTACCTACGTATCTGACACAGTTTCCCAACGTTAAGACTTAGGTAACTAAACTGAGCAATTAACTGACTAATCGCTATATCAGTGGCGCCAACGCATTTAATGGATATGGTACCCTGGTTTATACTACTTCAATTAAATAAGATTTGGCTTGCCTACTAGATGCGGAAGCGAAACCATTTTATTAGATAAATAGTATACATTCACGAGCAAAAGTATGTATACACTCGGCTTTATTCAAAAGCGATTTACCTACTCCATTATTTTTTAATGAAATTTTATGTTATTACGCATAGCATTTTCGAACCCATAGGTTTATGTAATGTGTCGTATTTCAACGTTGCATACGTTATTTCACGAAAAAATCGCAATTGAAATTTGCCAAGTGTTGACATATTGGTGCTCGTGACTGTACACTAGACATGATAATAATAAAACATGTTCAAAGTACGGCCCAAACTGACAAAAACGTACTTTTTTAAAACAGCAACCCCAAAATTAAGTAATTGTAGCCAAGGTAACGATGTCGCATTGAAAAAAAAACGTAATTTAATTAACATTCTGCGTTTCGAATCTGTGATGCCTCTTATAAACTATATGACTATAACGGTATAACGTATTGCAGATGTTTATACATACTTAATACCTAAACAGTGTGGCCAACTCTCGTAAGAGTTGACCACACTGTACGTAACGTATACAACTTTTTTGGCCACCATTTTGATTTGGCGGTAAATTTTACGGTTGTCGTTTGGTATCCACTATTTATTTAAAATGTGGCAAATTCTTTATGCACCATTTTATAAGGCCATGACTACCTCATTAACTAAAGTAATTCTATCCTAAAGTTTCTAACCAGACTGAAAAACAACTAAACGTTTTCATTTTTCACTAATATTATAAACACTATGGTGGAGTACCTACATACACTATTCATCCTTGAAGAGGCTACAGGACTGGTGCTGCTGTTAGTGCGACTGGCAATCGTAACAATGTAAAGATTATTAATTTCATCAAATCAATTAGTTAGACCTAGAAAAGATGGAGCCAGAAATCACGAAACATAATCGAAAATTTGAGAGCAATGTTTCCGAAATAATAAATTCCAGGAAATGCTAATATTAATTGACCCCCAAATTCACCAGATTAGACATGTTCTCACTTTTTTCTGTGAGGTTATCTAAAGAGACGTGTCATGGTCAATTTTGAACACTAAAAGCAGTCTCTGATAGTGGTGGAGTACCTACCTAATAAAGTAGGTAAGTGAAAATTTGGTGAAAAACAAAATGAAAAGAGATCGCATTTTCTATGATCTCCAACTTTTTGGTGGTTTAAAAACAACCAAAAAGTTGGAAATCATACAAAATTACCAAGCCAAAATGGTCAAAATTGAGCTACGTGAACTTGGGCATGTATAATGGTTCCATAAAAGCCAAAATGTACACTAAATTTTCGTCAAAATGACCACTTGACTTTCGACTTCCAAGCTATCTAAATAATTATGGGAAGATCTGGTAATTTTAATTTGTAATACCTAATCATAGTTAAAATAAAGTTGTATATTTCCGAATTGGACACCCTATGGAATAGAATAGCAAATGTGGGTAAGCCAAAACCACCAATCCAGAGCAACTCAGCCAAATCTTTTCTCTGATATAACTTAGTCACACTGTAGTACGTTTTATCCATATAGGTAGGTGGTAGTGACCCTTACTATCAGGGTGTGCGGTCAGCTTGTTTGCCATCTAATAACGTAAAAAACTTCTCGTGTGTATTAATTTAAAAACTATCACTATCATTCTTTACCTTGGCATAGTTTATGTGGTTCAATAATCCATCCTTGGATATTTTACGTCCGCGTGGTAGGAGGTAGACGGGTCAGAGATTTTTAATTGCTCTTTTGAATAATTATAAATCTACCTTTTTAATTATACTTGTTGTAATATACGATTTATTAAACCTTCTCTCTTTAATATTTATGCTGTCCGTGTCTATTCATAAGATTTGCGACCAACATAATTGGATACAAAATCGATCTAAATCTAGCGTTCGCCCTGTATACCAAACAAATGACTATATCTATACTTATAATAAATCTGTAGAAGTGAAAATTCTGTACATTGGAAATATCCAAAAAATAAATGGCAGGGGGTGTTACTTGACCGACACCGAACCCAAAAATGTGATTAAAAAAATTTTTGTCTGTCTGTCTGTCTGTCTGTCTGTTTGTTCAGGCATCACGCAAAAACTACCAGTTCGATTACGATGATACTTGGTATAATTATTCTTTAATATCCTGGGCACCACACTGGGTACTTTTTATCCCGGAAAAGTATATACAATAAAAAACAAACTTAATTTTGCGGTTCGATCCCTATACCCGATTACCACTGTCTGTACTGTACCAACCGCAAATACTAAGTTTGTCGTAGGTTAGGTCACCCGCAGTGGAGTTCATTTTTATTCCTTTTAGTTTTTAGAGTTATTTAGGTTAATTTTTATATAAGTCGTAGGTATAGATTTTAATTGTAGTATATTTGATAGTGTACGTAGTGACTGTAGGTTATTTTATAATACTGTTACTGTTACAGTCGTATAGATTTGGTTTTTAGGGATTTTTTATTGAGTTTAGATTAGTTATCATCAGAAATAGGTTTATTTAGGTAGGTAGGTATTTAATTTTCTGTTATTGAGTTTTTTTTTTTAATTAGTTAGGTACTTAGGTAAAGATATCATATATGTACCCTCTTAATCACCACTAATGAGACACAATTGGTTTTCTATTGTAATTAGCCACAAAGGGCCCGCGACATAGATGGCATTCTGGGGAAGCACATACATTTTATCCTGTTAGCACGTTCCCGTGGGTAAATTTCCGACATCCACGCGGGCGAAGCCGCGGGCAGAAGCTAGTTACAAATAATATTATATCTGCTATTTCATAGTTGTCGGCCTTGTTTCGTAGGGCATAAAGTTTAGATTTGAGCAAAAATGTACTCGCAGCTGTTCGTCACAGAGGGCTTTTATAATATTCAAAGGTACAGCACGATTTAGTTTTTTGTCCTACAATAGAAGATTTCATAGTAAATCTACTATTCATTTACTTACCTAGAGCATCTAGAGTTACCCGATGGTAGTTAGAGAGAAGTAATAAAGACTTTTTCCTTTGCTTTTATAAAAAAAACGACAATATGGGCGAAGCTTTATAAGAAAAGTTCATAAAAGTAGTTGATATCGTCATCCTCCGTCGCGTAACACACTGGTAGCAAGGGGTTTCATTTTGACAGTTCAACAACATTCATTGCGTTATTTACGTTGTTGAGCAGACTAATTTTTCGAACAGCTTTATAGACATAAAGCAATGAATTAGCAATAATCCTTCAAAATGTTTCAGATTGTGATTGATAGTGAGTAACACAATAAGGGTGCTGTTTAAAATCCAGCCAATAGTTTCCACAGCTACCTGTCCCAAAGCCTTCATTCACTCTGTAAGAGGTAATCTCAGATCTTGTTTGATCTGAAGCCATAATCCGCCACGCGGAACCAGTGCGGGACTGCGGGTTGTACCCACTGTAAAATAATTAATTATATATTAGGTAAATTTAGCCACATTATGTCAACATACCCTGAGACACTTTCCCGCGTAGTCTTCCAATAACTGTAGTATTAATGAATTCAGTGAAGCGAGCTCACCTGGCGCATTTCAACGTGCCGTCCGCCCAGACCGGTGTCGTCGTTTTTTGAGGACCCCAAGAGCTCGTATGAATGCTGTCGCTGTTATAAACTATAGAGGGACTCCTTGATTAGACGCATCAATTATTATTTTTACAAAATATATGATAACATTTTCTTTCATTTTTTATTTCTTAAATTTTTCCATATTTTGATCATTATTCTGCTATTCGGGGCGGAAACAAATTCAACAAATCAAAGTTCAAAAAATAATCAAAGATATTGATATATATCAATACCTTTGCTTTTGCCTGCGACTTCGTTCGCGTGAAGCAACTTTCTTAATTTTTCCGTAAAACCTTCTACAAAGTAGGTAATAGAAAACTTGAAAAAAAAAAGATGGATGAAATCGGTAAAGTCGTTCTCAAGTTATGACGTGACCAAGGGAAATTGGGATTCATTTTTATATACATACTAGCTTTTGCCCGCGACTTCGTCCGCGTGAAGCAACTTTCTTATTTTTTTTTCCGTAAGAACCTTCTATAAAGTATTAGAAAACTTAAAAAAAAAAACATGGATGAAATCGGTAGTCGTTCTCAAGTTATGACGTGACCAAGGGAAATAGGGATTCATTTTTATATACATACTAGCTTTTGCCCGCGACTTCGTCCGCGTGAAGCAAATTTCTTAATTTTTTTCCGTAAGAACCTTCTACAAAGTATAAGAAAATTAAAAAAAAAAAGATGGTTGAAATCGGTAAAGTCGTTCTCAAGTTATGACGTACGACGTGACGTGACAAAGGGAAATAGGGATTCATTTTTATATATTTTATATAGTATTCATTTTTATACATATATGTAGATATATGTAGATGGTATGGTATGGAGAATGGTAAATGGTGTAACTAACCCGACTTTGTTTTATTTATATACTTAAAGATTGACATCATGTCATTCAGCATTTTAGTTTACCTACTGCTATAAGGTTGCCTACGTGTCGCTCAAATCTGAACATAAATTCTGTCAAAACCTTGATCTGTAGTGAAAATAACGAATGCCATTAGCAGTTATGACCCGCTATGTAAACGTTGTAAATATTAACATAAGATTAAAGATACGTCGTTAGCGCCTGATCATCTTTCTTACACCAGCACGCACCTAATAAGCTAAAATTCTTCTGCCCAGCTTCCGCGTGCGAAGCAGCCAGAAAGGCAAAGAAATCTATGAATAGGCGCACTTAATGAGTGAATCAAGGTACCTATCAGCCATGTAACTACCTACTATGTCTATACGCTTTTTATGATGCATTACTTATAAGATGGGCACGACATGTACCCTCGACGATTTTAATCAACTCCTGTGCGTATAAAAATGTCAACGTAGCCATTTTGATTAGTAATTATTGAAACTGAGCAACTTGTGGGAGATGGATTACGTTGTCAGCGCTAATAACGGGTTGGAATAAACTGCGTACTACGGGTTTTTAACGGACTATTAATTCAAGGAGTTAATAAAGGTTGGGAACTTTTTTATGAGTTTTCAGTTCGGTAGCGCAGATTGCGATCTGAGCAATGTTTTAAGAGAGAAGGCAAATAACGAAATAAGTCGTTAAAGATTTAAGAATAGTCAGGATTTGCCAACCCAGAATTCCCAGATTCCGAAATAAGCTACAAGAGCGAAGCTCGACATAGTGCAATCTTGGACTTCAACTAATGAAAAAATAGTCCCAAGAATATTGTTTTTATCTGTGGCGGGCACAGATGATCGTTTGATTGCACGATCAAATGTTCATGAAATTTTACGGTCCTCTGTATCCTTGTCCCCGAAAGCTATTCGTTCTTATTACAAAACAAGATTTATCTTTAGAGCCCTGGCTCTAACAACGATAATTCAAAAATGGCTCGACAGCTTACACATGTTTAAACCGTTGAGCCATTTTTAAATTTTCGTACCTACCTACTGACTTATGACTTGGTTGTCTTGGTTTAAAGAGGTAACCTACATAAAAAGGACGATGTATAGTTTCAGAAAGGTACAGTACGGATATGGAATTGAAATACTCTCAAGTCTAAACCCACGCCGCCCGTGTTCTCCCATATCTGACATTCGATTTAGTGCAACGCGTACATTTCTCAGTAAACTCGTGATTTTATGGCATTTTCGATTGCTTTAGTTATTGTCCATGTCTCAGGGTTTAATCTTGTTATGTACGATAATATCTTAGCAAAGCACATTATTAGGTACCCGGGAGGTACATAGCAACATCAGCAACATGTTTCTTGTAACTAAAGATACATCCATCTATCCTAAAGCTGCGAAAGATTTACGAATGAAACGTTTTCGGAAACTCCTTAGAATATAATAGTAAACTTTTATTTCAGACAGAGTCCTTATGGTAAGTAACAATTTTACTTAACTTCTAGTGTTAGTAAACTCTTTAGTGCCTTGTAAACTTCTTGTAAAACAATATAGAAATAAGCCGAGATAGTGCACTTGGCTTTGAAATATCAGTAGCGGTTGTCTGAAAGCAATTGGGGTCCATGAGAAATAAACATTTATTCGTCGAAGGCCATATTACTGACGCTAAAGTTGTCAAAAAATAAAAGGCCCGTTTTGACATTTGAGAATGCGTTCTTGACACCTGTCAGTTTCATACAAACGAATACGTGTTTTGCGAATTTGATCTTTATTAACTACTAGAACTGCCAATGTCAAAACGGGCCTTTTATTTTTTGACAACTTTAAGTATAACTAAAGAGCCACGTACAGTTAGTGTGCATACACACGAGCGACACGCGTCAACGACAGAGGCAGCTGCAACCGTCGACGAGTGTCGAAGGTTGCCTCTGTCGCTAACGCATTTCGCTCGTATGTATGAGCACGTAGAGGTTAGAGATCTCTGCGAAAACCATGCTTAGATTGTAACGTAAAGGTGCAGTTATATAATGTTGTATAACATTTGTTGTCTAATTTTTTTTAACAAATTGTATCAAAAGTTATAAATTGTTAGTGATGTTAGTGTTAGTGAAACGATTTGAACCAGTGATGTTGTAGCAAAATGTTACACACTGTTATAAAATGTTATCGTGCAACACAATGTTTTATAACGTTATATAACTGCTGTGTGGCACCTTATTATAGGTACCCCTATCTTGAGTGGAAAGAAAGCAAAGAAAAGCTAACTACTCTGTGTGAAATTATTATTATTTAGGTTTGGTATGTAGGTAGGTATACATCAGATGTGGTTGCTTTGAGAGATAGGTATCTAAACCCATTAATAGTCCTAGTAATGTCTTCGTACCAACTTTCGCATTACTAAGTCAATTAGCAGTTTCCCACCAAAAACTTCACATAGATTTACATACCAACCATGTTTTTCCTGCAACTCATCGACGCGGCCGCACAGTAATGACCAGGCAATCATGACGTGACGGAGATGCGCACAAAGTCATCAAACACCGTTACAAGATGGCGACAATCATGCAACACATTTGCTAAGAAATATGCGGTGGTGGAAAAAGAATATTACTGGAAGTGCTGTGTAAAACATTGTAGAAATATAGGAACACTACGTGTAGAAAGGAATAATAAATACAAAATTACATGCTTATACTTCTTTAGCTAGGCATTTAGAGAGTTTGGATCTAACAAAAAATATGTTATGCTTTCATAGATCTTCCGACAATGATTCTAAATGAGCATACATTGTAATCTTTGCACGGAAATATGCATTAGAAAATGTCCTGTATATTCACCTCCTTTCTAGAATAAACGCACGTAGCGTAGTAAATCTAACACTTTATTATCTTAATTTATTTTAATGTTGGGACGTCCCATAGGCCGAACGACTATAGAACATAGAACCTAACTGGGAAACAGTCTAAGGCTCCTTAGCCTTAGAACATCGACACCACAGCCTTAGCTTTTAGCCTTCTAAAAGCTAAGGCTGTGGTGTCGATGTTCTGTGTATTATTCCGAGGTTATTTCCTTTTCTTCAGCATTTAAGACTTTTGCATTTCGGTTAGCGTATTTTGTTTTAGCAATTCCGCCTATTCTTACGATCGCCGCTTTTGAACTGTGACTGCAGTCTACAACTCCACACCGGAGAATAATGAAGATTGCACAGGCGAATTTATACCTTGGTCGCCCTGATCGCAGTGCTCATTATACATTGCAGTTTCCTCGAAGCAATTGTCTCGGAACGTGGTTGTACAGCGCCGAATGGACACGACAGAATAGCTGGGAGTCGTGCGCGGTGGAATGCCCGGACAAGGGACGATTGTTACGCAAACGATTCTCGGCCCGAGGCGTCGTGCCAGCGATACAACTCTAGCTGGTGATGTGAAAATGTCGATAAATAGTCGATGTCTGACTTTCGATTTATACGTATTGTTGCTTCGGCTGCTGTGGTCGTATTTTACTGCGGGTGTGCTGGACGGTCCATTTGGTTCTGTTTAAGTAAGAGGGAAACTATAACTAATGGAAAGGTACGCTTCATCCTATGTGTTAAGTTATTGACTGTGCATATTCATAAGCAGTTTGTTTGTAACTTGTATGACTTTTTGGGTAACTCGGGAGGTCTTTCGTTCTTTATTCATTTGTGGTTTAACTATGCGATAAATTGATACTTATAAGTACCTGTCTCAATAATTTTATTGATATAATTTCTATTAGTCTACATCCTCAGATCTACAAGTAGGCAAGAAGCTACCGTTTATCCACTGTCCAACCCGTCGCGTATGAATTTTTCATAAAACTAATGATTGACTCGTTCTCTGCGGTAAATCATAAAAAAATACCACCACATCGCACGAAGCTGTCAACACCTCTATCGTATATCATTTTTATCACATATGAGAACCTTATTGGCATTACTGCGTATCGCCATTGCCTCGCATCACTAATAAAATGGCCTCTTTTGCGCGGTCTTGTTTTCGCGGTAAAAGGCCCTGGAAGTGACACGGTCCGTGTTAATTAAGTAGCTTCACAAAAAGTGAGAATGTCCCACGGACAGACGAAGTTTGTTTAATTACGTGTAACAATTTTGAGCTAATTTAAAATGCTTACAAACACAATTAGAAAATAACACGATATCTTTAAGGAAAGCTACCATAATTTATGATCACATGACGGGTTATCGCAAAGAGATTTGTTATGTAATTGGACGATAAAATGCTTTTATCACCCACCACTTACCGTTATTAATTGATCGAGGTAAACGTTGTTAAATTAACATCGGATTTATAACTTTAGACGTTTACTAATCTTCGTAGAACAGGCGAATTGCTACCTGTTTACGTGTTTTAATGACGCTGTAAAGCGTGCTTGATACCAACAAATGGTATGATAACGGAAGCTTGGACGTAAACCAGCAATAAACAAGCTATTACGAATGACAAGAAGCTGTTAAGGCTTGAAAGGGCTTAACCTTACACTTGACAGTTGAGCGCCGCCATAGATGTCTGCCGCCCACAGTAGGTACGAACAAAGGCTTGGGAACAGGCTTCTGCTGTTTTAGAAATTACGATGGTAGTGTAAATTGAGGTGTATACTTCCGTTTATTAGTTTTCCACTTGTTGAAACGTACTTAGATACCAGATTTTCAAGCTTACCTTTTCCCAAAAAGTTGAGAGATAGACTCTTCCGTTCCCCATACCTTTTTAATGTTATATTTACGAATTTGATTAAAATTAGCATTATTCCCTTCCCTGACCTACCAACTACTTTAGTATTACGAAACTTTAATAGCTGCAATCCAATTTTCAAATTCCAATTCCTCGCCACTTTTCTCGTGATTAATGATCGGTACTTACATTCTGACACTTATGAAGTTTCGTCACACCACCTGTCAGATTTTTGCCTCACATACCGACGGTATGTGACCTCCATTCTACGCCACAACGGTTCTCTGACAAACGGTGTAGCCTCATAAATCTCACAAATAACTGAAATTAAAGCTAGCAAGCCCGTAACGACTACACCAAATTATAGCTTCCTACTTTTAACGAGGCTGAGACTTCAAAAATAGTTGTAAAGTTAATCAATTTTTATGTGAAACAGGACTGTGTCCGGCTAATCACGGTGCTTGTAAAATAAACCAACAAAATATAATCAATGGAGGAATTAGTAACGATCAGTGAGCGCATCGAGAATGCCGGAACGGATTAGGGAGGTCGATTTAACATTAGATTCGCTTTTTGAAAAGTATTTTGGTGTCCTATTACTGGAAAGAAAGGAAGTTATTTGCATCGCATCATCGCATGAATAACGAGGTGGATGATTGAATTTTTTATGCACCTACCCAAATGCTGTGCTACAAACGCCAGATACTTAATTAGACCGACTTCTACTCCTACTCCTTCACAGTGCACGCGGTGCGATTGTGGAATTCACTACCGCCTGACATTAGGGACTGCCAAACTATTGCAGTTTTCAAAAGAAGAGTGAAAGAACACTATCTGTCCACTTCATCATAGTTGTGTATGTATTTATTTTATTTTAGAAGTATTTATGTATGTTTATTTGTATGTATATATTCTCGTAATATTTGTTTAGTTTTTAAGTGAATAGTTTATTTTTGATTCTATGTATTATTGTTTGTCTCCTTTGCTCTATCACACGCTGTCTACATCTCTGTATTTATTGTCTAGCTCAGGTATGCTGGAAGAGATTTCTTACGAAATAAGCATCACCTCTGTACCTATTTTTTCTGTTCTGATTTTCAATGTCTGTTTATATATGTGTGTACATAAATGGTTAAATAAATAAAAAAATACTTAATTAGATATTTCAACTTCGGTTCTTTAAAATAATTCAATGTCTTCTAGGTAAAGGAACTACTCGGACATCAGTATTTAACACAACTGTCTTCTACCCCAGATTCCTAAAAGGCTTATATTAAGATAGTGTCAAGTCAAGATTAAACTCATGTCATGTCAAATGAATTAATTGGCTGTTTTTATTTCAATCAGCCAATCACAGCACTTGAGATAAGAGTCTGCCAGACATAATATGCATTTAAAACTATGATTCCAACAGAAAGATGAAGATAAGGATGCTTTAATTATTAGACTTCAAATATATGTTCAAGATCAAGATTTTCCAATGTAATACTATCAATTTGTGCTTAAAGTTTCTTACAGTACCTAGAAAAGCATTAAAACGAGTTTCAAATGATTTGCCATAGTAGGCCGCCCAGCTACATTCTACAGGTGGTTTATAAAAGTTGACATAGACAGTTTTAGTTTTTTTTTTTGCGAGACAAGACCTGGTGTAAGCACAGACTAAAGGACAGATCTCATATTAATAGAGCCAGGAACGCAAATGCGAGTCAAAATTCTATTAAACCAATTTCTATAAAATATGAAGATATTTTCCTTGATACGCTAGGTAGCCCGCGAATTTCAATGATATTTCATAAAATATCAATCAATAGAATTTAATGAACGTAGAAGGTGGTATTGATGATTTTAATGATTATAATATTCTGTAAAGTCATATTTGTTACGCTCGCGAATCATATTTTAATCAATACTGACCTGCAAATTGGAAAAAACGTAAGATAATTTGAATTTAGCGGGCTACCCTGGCGTTTCCCTCTTAAAACAAGCGCGGGCGTAGCCGTAGAAGATGGCGATAAAGATATGTATTTTAAGCGACTCTATTATCTCGTGTATAAGTTAAGAAACGAGGAGAGAAAGTGTTAAATATGATTCCGGTATAAAATTAATGAATTTAGAATGAACGGAATTTAGTGGACGCTGGAAAAAAATGTAGGCTGGTAAGTCAAATATTGAGATACATTGAAAAAGTTGGAATAAAAAGAAGTCCATTTTTAGCAACATTCGAAGATTAAAAAGTCAATACAAATACCAATTAACTCATGAAATATTATAAAAATGCTATAAATTAATACAGCTTTATCTGACTTCGAAATTTCGAATAAATTCCACGTTGATAACTTTATTAAAGAAGAATTTATAACATAATTTTAGCTACTTATCTAAATGCCATAAAATATAACATTAATAGGTATACATGCCGAATGCTCGCTTGGTACTCTAGATCCTAAGTAATAAAATTATAATTTAAATTATTGATACATAAAATGGCGCTTTGCATTTAAATAAGTAACAGTATACACCGATAAATTTTGATCGTTTTAATCCTTACGGTTAAGTAATTGGCTAGTGTTTTTCGAAGTTAAGCGTCATTTGTATCTCAATAATGTTACCAGTTTGTATAAAAATAGTCAAACAGTTTATTCTGTGAATCAGCTCTGTGATAATGTTCAAATAACTTCTACCTAATCTTCCATATCGTTCTTTTGTATACCTATACCTGTTTCTTCGATCTTTTCCTCTTTTTCTTTCTTTTAACTTATCTTTCTGTATAAAAAGTAATAGATTGATTAAAAAATAAGTGTTAATTTTCACACTTATTTTAAAATTGGAAAACCGATACCCGATTCCAATAATGCTAATGCTGCTTATTTATTTCTATCTCAAAATCCTATTTAACTTACACTAGCTGCGCTCCGCGGTTTCACCCGCTTAATTCTCGACACCGTGAAAATATCGGTATAAAAAGTAGCCTATGTCCCAATCAAGGTCATGGTCTACTCATGTGCCAATTTCATCCAAATCCGTTCAGCCGTTTTAGCGTAAAAGCGTAACAAACAAATATACAAAAAAATGTTTTTCTTCAGTTTAGATTTACTTTGGGCTTTAGTCTTTCCTGACCAAAGTTCCTACTGATGTTGTGTGTGGCCACCTACCGTTACAGCCAGTATGTATAAATCTCGTTTGGCATCACACGTCAATTTAAATGAGTCGCAGAGTCTTGGACGTGACCGCGCATCTCAAATACATGGCCAATGACTTATTAGCTTTGACATACGGCTTGAACCTGAGTGCAGTCAGGGTTAGCGACAATATCTATTGCTGGAATTTATTTCCCTTAATTACAAAACAAGGTTTTTCTCTAAATGCACAAAACCGGTCGAAGTGGAGGTGCTTGGCCCGGCCTGTGTCCAGTAGTGGACGTCATTCAGTGGAAATGATGATGATGATGGAGCTTCAAATTTGAAATCCCCGAGCCAGTTTTATAATTTTAAGAACCTAACTGTTAGGTGTCGAAATGAAGTTCTTTAGGTACACACGGCTACACGTCAAGCTATACAAAACCAGTTTGTCTTGGCCTCACTTTGTATGATATTTTCTCACAATGAACGATCAGCTAATACTGGTTTTGCATAGCTTGATGTGTAGCCGTGTGTACATACACAAAACTGTTAACTTATTCCGGTGCTAAGTCGTCATTTTTGTATTAAGCACTTTACAATAGTCGAAACAAAAAAAAATTGCTCAAAGGTTTAAGTGAGAATTATAGTTAGATAAAGGTCTAAGTCTTCTAATCATCCAAGGACTGTGAAGCAAGAACCCTTCAGATATGAGTGACAGCAGCGATACAATTATTTTCGTATATTTGAGTTGCGGGTAGGTAGGTACGGATAGAAGTACTGAGGTTCATATTGCAAAGAAGTTAGTAGAGCCAACTGGCTCTCACTTGTTTCCTAATATGGTTTTAGCCTCTACAACGTACATAATATATGTCCATAAGCTTTAATTCTATAACAGGTACCTATTACGAAATGTGCATTGCATATCGAATTGCGAATTTATTAATTTATCTCAAGGCAGGGTAGTTATGCATAGTGGCACAGTGTTGAACTTTTGGGAGTACCCACGAACCTAAATAATTTGTTGTACTAGTGTAATTTTGTTTTGTTGTTAATAATATTAATAACATACAGGGTGTTATTGACAGCCCTCCGCAAACTGATAGGGTGGCTTCAGTACATCATATTAAGATGACCGGTACATGTAATTCTTTCAGGAACATTAAGGGAATCCAAAAAACCAGATTTGTTTTATTACCTCACACGCAACGTATCGTAGCGAGCTTGAGCGAGGCTGTTTTCAGCTGTTTTATTTACATAAATGGAGTGTTGCATACAGAGAACGTAATTATACATTGAAATAAAGGAATATCAGCAGAAAAAACGGCATAAATTTTTTTTTTCCTGAGAAAATTTCCAGCGGGATATGATTCAGAATAAGGAGCTGAATCAATCCTGTGTTTTTGTGGAGGGCTGTCAATAACACCCTGTATAGTCCAATACGTCAGGTTAATTTGTTGTGAGTCCGAGTGTCGAAGGACAATGATTAGTTTTTATATTTTATGTTTAAATTTGTTCTCATGTAAGTGAAATGTAAATTTCTTTATGAGAATTAAATGTCTTTAACCTGAATTATGTAGCTACGTGTTTGAATGCCAAATATAATGGACGAAATTCAATGCATGCATACTGCTTAAGTACTGCATTCATACAGAAGTCCATCAATATAGATTTTCATGTCAGTTTGTCCAATCTCAGCGACTTTGTCCTCAACCAATTTTCTATACCGCTTCGTCGAAACGTTTAGAAACAAAGTTATTTTGACACCACAGATGCAGAATAGATAAAGTGGGGCCCAACAAAATAAAATAGTGTGCGTAACAAGAGGGACCGGTCCACTGAACGGACTAGTTTTTTAATGATCTCGAGTACCCGGTGAGGGAGGCTCGGTTGCTCAAAGATGACAGGAGATAACGATGCTGATTGTGAATACATTAATTGTTTGGAAACTTTAAGACGGCCACCTCTTTGGATCAGAAGTAAGAACACCGCTCTAGTTCAATTCAAACTGGTTTAGTTACTGGCTGGTTTTACAAATTATTTATCTTCGCGCTTCACTTTTTTTTTCTTTGCTTGCAAGTGACAGCGTCGGGTTGTCTACGATTTACGAAGTTGATATATTCACGGCTTGGTTTCTACCTGAGGGTTCTACCACTAATTAGTTATCTACTTCTTCTACCAAAGGTTTCTACCGATACGATCAAAATCAATGAAATTGACTGCTACTGATTTTAAGTCTTCCTGTTCAGATCGATCTTTCTTATTAATGTTAGGGTTTGAATATCCCGCCTTTATTTTCTGGAAACTATCTACGAGTACATACTTAAAGCAAATCTTCGTTACGAACTTCTAGATACTTATCTTAATAGGTGGTTGAGGTTCGCATGAATAAAGCCGTGAGGTTTTTCTTTATGTCGAAATTATGTAAGTAGGTAGTAGGTTATTATATTTCAATCATAAACCTATATAACCTATCGAAAGGCGTAAAATAAGCTCGCATGGGTTCGAAGATATAATCAATTGTAGTTTTATTAGAAGGTCATAAGGTTTATATTTCTGGACCCCAGAAAGATACCATTATTATAACGTTGTAATGTGAACCTACTTAAGTACGTTTCAGTGCATAAAATTTTATGAAACATAAATAAGAATTTAAAATAAAAATACATACAATCATTGTCAATTCAAAGTTTCTAGTAAGTAAAGCCATAAGTAAAACAGCACTTTCAAGCTGACTTCATCATTTTCTCCATAGAAAGAGAAGACCAGAAACTGAAGCAAATTCACAATTTACGGTCAACCAACTTTCTTACAAGAGTCAAATAAACAAGCAAGAATCTTAAGCCAGGCAATATAACTGGCAACACTGTAACTGCTAAGCATTAAAATACTGTCAAGATCCCTGATTATGTCAAACGCTTACTCAAGTCGAACACACTGACCATACAAGGCTGAATAAACACACGCCATGATCAATCATTTCCGTAGGAGAACACGAAATGATTAGTTTCCGCATGAATCGTGTTATGTCAACAATTTGAAATGGCGGGCGACTACTGGATTTGTATTTTAACGAGGGACTGGTGTCACCTGTTTCTTCGAAACACGTTATTTATGAGTTATCAAACCAAATAATGTAATACGTCCTGTTGCGTTAGGTCGGTATAATACAGGAAGTATTATGGATGGAGTGGATTAAGGCTTGCTTAGAACGAATGTTTGCGCCGATGCGATGTAGCTGCGATACGCTGGCAAAGAGGTCGCGAATCGCGATGCTAACACGGTGCAGTAGCTGACCTTTGGCTTTGCTTACTTGCGTTAGAACAATTGCAATTCCGTGCCTATTATTACACTTGTACTATATCTACTACAAAATATCAATACTCTGCCGGTCGATTCTGTAAAAATCTCACCGTGAAAACTCAAGTGAAGTGAGCTTGATGTGAGTTGTCAGTAGTGTCAATCCCTAGTATTAGTTGGAATAACAGCTCACTCCACGCTCACTTCACCTAAGTTTTCACGGTGAGATGGTTTCAGAATCGCACTGCTGGTCTAGGTTTAAATGCGAGCATAATATAGTTATCCTATAAAACCTATGATGGAGGTAGAAACGTTGAAAAAAGTTGGTCAGTAGCATTGCAAAAAGTAGCACAAGAACTGTTTATAGACCTTATAGGTACCTAATGAAAGCTTTTAAATGAAACATACTTCTTAAATGCCGCCATAGCGAGTACATGCATACAAAATAATTAACAATAAAAATCTTAACACCTTCATTACTTAATTTAACGCGTAGTATGTACGAGAGCAACGACATCACGTTTTTTAATTTGTCTGTTATTTATTATTGTAATTAACGGTAAATCTTTATTTGAAATAAAATTGTTACAGAATATGACGTAATTACTGTGTTCTACTTTTAATTGCCTGAACGCTGTTCTCAGCGGTCATTTTATAAAACAATAAGAAAAAAATAAAATGGTTGATGGTTGTGTTAGAAAAACTGGGCCTAGCTAGGTAGGTAGGTACTTTGATTGATGACGCTGCGCCGTGGCATCCAATTAGCTCTCTTGTAATATCTATGGATGGACAATTACGATTGTTTACTTTTTATTTGCTGCAAAAATTTGTTGAAAGCTGCCATTTTGGCACAATAGCGAGTAGTGAACAAAATCGACGTGATTACGAATTTAAACGCAAGAAACATCATTTTTGTTAACTAAATTATCTATTGTATGGATAATATTGTGATCGTTTCATCAAGCACAAAAAGTAATTAAACTTTCTACAAAATCACGCTTAGTCTTCTTTTACAAAATTCAAACAGCTTCTCACATTAATTTCTAATAAATCCAGCCCACAACTAATCAGCTTTGCTTGCAAATACATCTTATGTCCGAGTAGTCGATTAGACTCCATGTCCATTAATTAAATTAATGACTTATTAACTACGAGACGGACCTCTTGTATGACGAATGGACCGTTGGATGCTGAAAACATTTTCTGTCGGGCACAATCTGCACAGCTGCCTGAAGTTTATTATTTCTTTATAAACTGAGCATACAAATTACAATATCCAACCAGCCTGTAGCGACACGAGTAGATAAATCGGCACCGACGCACGATATATCGATGCATTTTAATTATTTATTAATCGATTCCGAAAGGGACAACTATGTGGACGATGGGAACACATTGGCCATAAATAAAACGCTTTATAGAATTACTTAAGATGCTGTTGAATTACAAACCCTATTATGATGATTTAGGACTTAAATTGGCTCGCTTGATAGCTACATTAATTTCGCGAGGTATTAATTTGTTCACTGTTGGGTGCCGATTCGATGTTGAACGATGCTACTGCGTGGAATGGAACGCAGCTGACATTGTTGGGTGAAATAGCGCGCTAACGTTTATTATCCTCCCACCATTTATCATAACTACAATTTATTGCCTTTTGTATTAAATATAAATCCTTTTGTGCGTCGGTTTTATTGTGAGGTTGTTTGTTGTTATTTTTGTTGTGGTAACACTTTCGTTGTGTTGCCTGTTCGTATAAATAGTATAAAAAGTCAGCTCTTTATTCCTATTAGCGCGTGGGCGGTGCGCATCCGATACGACTGAGAAAAAAAGCATGAACCATATTTTATGTATTTCGAGACAGCTAATCCATTTATTTATTCTGACAAAGAAGATAAATCTCGGTCAGAAATCTTTTTACTGACGCGTTTCCTGTTAAAGTCGAGTAAAACGATCTATCTAAGTCATGCTCCACATTAAAGTCAGTTTAATAAATTAACTAAAAGAAACATGTTGTGATGTAAGGTAAATTAAACAGGCTGTAGAATTCACACCTTTTTAAAGTAGTCATAAATTAAACTGTTGAAGGCAATCATTAGTCTTATCTTATCAAATGGCGCTAAAAAACTAAAGCGAAATCTGTTTGGTGTTTGAAAAATCTATAATCGGCTTAACACGAAACACATTTTCCGATACGTATTAAACCCTTAACCTAAGTCTCTCCATTTATAGGGGCCATGTTTGTCAAAAGTGCAGTCAGTACCCTAGAAAGTAGGAGCTAACCCTGTGAATGCCGCTGTTTGTCGGCCTATACCTATCATAGCATTAACGATCGGCATCAACGGCCACTTCCAACTCAGTTGCAAGTGTTGCAACAACAGATACCTTTCGTAATTTGAAAAGTCCTGACAACAAGCCGGATATTTGCAAGACAGGTTGGCCATTTTACTTTTAAATCTTTATTTTTACATTACCTATTCATTTACTCACTTATCTTTTTTATTTTCAAAAGAAATCCCCTTATGTCGAAGTCCCAGACAAACGACAAGGCTGGACAAGGTCCGAACTGGGGACTAAAAATCTGAACAAATCCGGACCGATGGTAGCCCTAGTTCCAACCTTAAGATTAGTGGTTACTAAGCTCTTCAGCGGTACCCCATGCCAGAATGAAGCGCCTCGTGCTGAAGAGGTCCTTGTGTATTTACCTCGTCAGTGACATTGATGTCTCTTGCGTCGGCGGCCAGCAGGCTCGCCAGCCGCGCCGCATCGCCGCGCGCAGCCGCCTCCAGCAGCGCCGCGGCCAGACCCATACGGTCTCACACCATCACTGCAAAAATAGAAATATGGAGTTAGTCTAGAACTCTAGAGGGCCTGAAAAGTGTCAGTAACATTCAAAGCATTTCGTACAACGGTACAAATCTTTTGGCGCGTAGTCGAAATCGGAACTAAAGAAAGAAAGAAAATACATTTATTTAGCACAAACTAACAAACACCATCCCACAAAAACATTTCATGTTAAATGTTGCCAAGACGAGACCATGTAGCTCGCACTGTCTAAAAGTAATCAGATCTCATGTAGAGCCAAGCTTCTAACTCTACACGCCCTAACTCTACAAGGCCTAACTTCGCAAACTCTACACCTTAGTCAAAATATGTGGCTTGGCCATTTTGCTACATTCACATGAGCGTAAGGTGAAAAACTCTCATACTGTTACACAATGGTTCTTGTAGTAACGAACCGGCCAAGCCATATATTTTGACTAAGGTGTAGAGTTTGCGAAGTTAGGCCTTGTAGAGTTAGGGCGTGTAGAGTTAGAAGCTTGGCTCTACATGAGATCTGATTATTTTTTGACAGTGCGAGCTACATGGTCTCGTCTTGGCAACATTTAACATGAAATGGAAGTTGCTTATGATTTACTAAAAATCCTGAAATACATATCTTATTATTTATAACAAGGACACCCTATATAAATCATCAAAAAAAAAGCATCAAAATTTACGGAAGTCTCATACAAACTTTCACCCCCTACTTTAAGGGGTTGGGGGGGATTTTTTTGTTGTTTTTTAACTTACTATTACTAGCTTACATATCAAATTTCAGCTTTCTAGGACTTCAGGAAGAACCTTAAGAATATTGATGATCATCAGTGAATCCGTGACGAAATCGGGGTATTTTAGATATCAATAAAATCTAAAGTATAAGAGCTATGCAATTGAAACTTTATAGGTTTAATAAGTCAACCACTGACGTCATATCCCGAAAAATTTGTTTATCTGGTATAATCCAAACCCAAGTTAAGAAGGTTCAAAAATACGACGAAGTGCTTCGAGAAAAGGTACCTGTAGTGCCCTTGCGCTTCGCTTGGCTCGTCTTAGCGGGGCACTCCCGTGCCGCCAGATACACCAGATCGCCGTCATCTTGTTTTCAATACAAGTACTGTGACAATTTCAAAAATGTTTACCAACAAGTAACCCAAAGATAAGGCCGCCCATTGTATATGATGTATTTTTTTATGTTATGTATTTATGTAGTGTACAATATAGTATATAATATATATAAATAACAAAGCCCCCTGTCAATGTCATTTAGACGCCAAAAGTCTGCAAGTGGAAGCACTCTATTTTTAAATTTGCCATCATCGTTAACGCTGATATAATGTCACTTTGTCTAGGACGTCTGGCCACTCCTGGCTGTTAAAAGATCAAATGCGTGAGGGTCGTGTTCTACTTCTAACCACTCGCGTAATAATAGGGTGGCAGGTCAAAATGCCACGGGGCCCCGCGCCCCGGCCCAAGAGGGCCGTTAGCCCAGGAGGATCCCAACATTTAATAGTCTTAAAATACAAAATGTGTTCATTGCTGTTCTGTTTCGAAAAGTGGAAAACGCTCTGGTAAATGAAATAGGTAATAACCGCACGGATGACGCATGGTGATTTATTAAAAAGAAAAAAAACTAAGTCTAACGTTGGTTGAGCTTTTTGGGTTAGAAGCGTTATGACTACCTCTCGATAAGACTAAATAGCAGATATGACTAGTTCGCTATAGGACTTAATCTCGATATGACTAGATCGCTGTAAAACTATAATTAGCCTGTTTGATTTGATTACATATGCACAACTCTCGTCAAACACTATTTTCTGAAGTTAGTCGAACAGGTTGCAACTAAACTACTCTATGGAGACGAAAAAGTTAAAGCAATCTATGGTTAACGGTCGAAAATTGATTAGTGGTATTCAAAAATCCCATTTTAATATTTTTGGGCATACCATCACGGTAATATTATCTAGTGACGCCCACCTTTCACTCGGTTCGTTAGTTATTTAAAGTAGGTGTATGAGACTGACGAAACGATATGTAGCTAGTTTTAATCTCTGGTGACAATCTGGAAGAATAGGGTCCCATCTCCTGCTGCGTCGTAATTCGGTGTTAATTGCGTCATACAGCGATGACAATCTCAAGCAATGAAAGTAACTTATTGACTACGTTAACGGAGCCAAGAACAAATACAAAGTAACTGGAACTCGGTGAGGACTGAAGATCATGTCCTTAAAAACATAACCCTTCTTTGCAATCAGGTAAACGGAAATGGAGAAGTGCAAACATTATGTATGTGGTTTACTGCAGATAACTTTATTTTTTTAAATTTCAAAGTCAGGAATTAATTAATTACACAAGTAACACAATAACATAACTGAAAAAAATATACATGTAAATACATTAATTACGTAACTAGCGAAATGTGGGTGTACTACTGGACTACTGGTAGGTGCACTTGTGCCTTACCCTTCGGGGAATGCTAGCGTGATGTTACGTTTATGTTATGTAATTAAATAACTAAATTAGGTATCTCAGGTAACCTCTACCTACTTTACATGTTCATAATAAAAATAACGACTACTTTGAAAAGCTCCACATTTGTGAAGGACGCCGCCACTAATCCCTGTCTTACAAAAATGATTACACAGGCATCCTCATTTGGATCAAAGCGCTGTGTTTTCATAAAAGAGTATCATTAAGCCGACCCAAGTTAAATAACACTGCAATAAGATATCCCGTTTGCAGACGACTTCCATTCAGTAACCACAAAACAAATAATATATATTTATATGTAGAAAATACAGATTATAAACTCTAACTTGATCGTCGTAAGGTTTGAAATGTATTGCAGTTAGATTTAAAAGTAGTGTTTTTATAAAAGGCTCAGCATCTAACCAGCAATGTTGCCATAATTCGAGGCTGTCTGCCTATTCGAAGGAGGCCTGCCTATTTTGTGTAAGTGCCCGATGCGGCGTCATGAGGGTTAGATCACAGGCCGCAATTTTATAACGTCAATAGAAATGAGCGTGGTTGCGTTTTATTGATTTTTCTTTCGTGATGTTATGAAATTGAGTAGATATCATTTTTATCTGTGCAGTGTGTTTCTTCTTTATGGATGCCGCATTTAAATGCAAAAAAAACATCTTGAAGATATTTATTGGCAGTCTGGATTTATGCCCCATAGACTAATATTATATACTAGCTTCTGCCCGCGGCTTCGCCCGCGTGGATGTCGGAAATTTACCCACGGGAACGTGCTAACAGGATAAAATGTATGTGCTTCCCCAGAATGCTATCTATGTCGCGGGCCCTTTGTGGCTAATTACAATAGAAAACCAATTGTGTCTCATTAGTGGTGATTAAGAGGGTACCTATATGATATCTTTACCTAAGTACCTTACTAATTTAAAAAAAAAACTCAATAACAGAAAATTAAATACCTACCTACCTAAATAAACCTATTTCTGATGATAACTAATCTAAACTCAATAAGCAAAATCCCTAAAAACTAATATCTATACGAATGACTAAACCTACCTAACAGTATTATAAAATAACCTACGGTCACTACGTACACTATCAAATATACTACATATACTTTAAAATTAAAATCTATACCTACGACTCATATAAAAATAAACCTAAATAACTCTAAAAACTAAAAGGAATAAAAATGAACTCCACTGCGGGTGACCCAACCTACGACAAACTTAGTATTTGCGGTTGGTACAGTACAGACAGTGGTAATCGGGTATAGGGATCGAACCGCAAAATTAAGTTTGTTTTTTATTGTATATACTTTTCCGGGATAAAAAGTACCCAGTGTGGTGCCCAGGATATTAAAGAATAATTATACCAAGTTTCATCGTAATCGAACCGGTAGTTTTTGCGTGATGCCTGAACAAACAGACAGACAGACAGACAGACAAAAATTTTTTTAATCACATTTTTGGGTTCGGTGTCGGTCAAGTAACACCCCCTGCCATTTATTTTTTGGATATTTTCAATGTACAGAATTTTCACTTCTACAGATTTATTATAAGTATAGATATAGATAAAATGAGATTAAGCCTGGCCGATGGCAAACGTCTCGCCCTCTGTGAACATGGGACTCAAAATACTTACAGACGTGATGTGCGGTGACATGACTTTATACCTGAGCTTTATGCGAACTTCAGTCTAATATAATTAAAATATTAGGGATTTATATATACACAATGATTATAGTTAGGTGACGTTCAAACGTCAAAAATGTTTGGTTAAACAGTCACAACTTAACTTTAAGCAACGTTTATGAATAAAGGGGTCAGCTCAGAACTAAGTAGATAATATCAATTATTGCTTCAAGTAATATTGAAAATGACTTTATTATTTCCATTTATAGAGTTATTTCCATTTTACTGATCATAATAACGTTCATTAGATTTTACTACCCCGCCGCCGGTTTGTACCGTCATCTTATTACCAGATAATATAGAATTATGGTTAATGGCCACATTATCGCGACAAGAATGGAGTTCCATGTGCCTTAGCCTTTAACGGGTTTCATTTTAATAAAATATGAAGCCATTGAAGGCTATCTCAATCGGTTCAATTAAATGCGTTCTGCTTTGCATTATATTATTATGCATACAGGCTATTCAATTCAGTTTTGCTAACGATGAGCATCATGCATAGTTAGCCGAGAATTGAAAATAAAAAGGTGTGAAGAATTGATAATGGATACCTACGTGCGTCTTTAGGCGCCATTGCGGTTTTGAATGCATTAAATTGTCTATGGTTGGCGAAGTAAAGTTTTTATTAGAAGATTTTGTTGATTCCCTACCTATAATGTTTTTTTTTTATTTCCAGCGGTGGAATTACCTAAGTATTGTAATAAGTTTATCATAACCTATCGTTTTGTCGTTATCTATAGTTTCATTTTATTTAATAAGTCATCTGCGTAGCCTTTTCCCAACTATGTTAGGGTCGGCTTCCAGTCTAACTGGATGCAGATGAGTACCAGTATTTTATTTGCTAAGTATTTTAGTTAATTTTATTTTTTTCATTTAATGAATATGGTATGTGGGTATGTAAGTACTTAATCGTGTTTGTATTTTGTATCGTATTTCAAGATTTACTACCTAATTTTCTATTTATTAGGTACTTACCTACTGTTAACATAATATTATGACGGTGTAACATTTATTAATTAACATGTTTTCATAATTTTATAACATAATCAATTAACTTCATTACCCCTAATCTATTTGTACAGCCAATTTTTCATTAGATATTAATTCCATGATTTACATAGAAAAATATTAATTAGTCAGTAACGGTTATTGAATTTAATGAATATTTAAAAACATGGATAGATACTACACGTTTTTATCGTATAATTGATATTTAAGTATGGACCGAAGAAAATTGTTTTGAATGAGATATGCATCACTGGAGCATGTGTTTTAATTAGTATAACAATCTGAGAGTTCCGTAATTTAGTTCCCCTTTTCTCATGATGCCTCGTACCACATTCAGTCATAAAATAAGAAAACCTTCACTTTATTGGGTTTGTTCCATTTTCATAGACAGAAGCAATTGTACCAAATTATTCATGTACCTATATTTTAGAAGTTTAAGCATAGAGCAGAGAGAGGTAGGTAATAACTCAATAGTAGCCGCAAAAAGTATCCTAACCGAACAGCTCATAAAACGACTTACAAGGAAGTACACATTTCTACTTTCTATAAAAAAGTAGAATAGAATAGAAGAAGAAGTAGAATAGAATTATAGTGTAATTTCAAAACACCTAAAAAAATACTGGCTGTTTTCCTACAAAAGAATTATGAAAAGCCATTAGTTCTATTTTTCTTTTTTTATTGACGCCGTATAATTACTGGCCAGCATCTTTTAATTAATTGTCAACGCCTGCATCACAGACTATTTTCATTCACCTTTTTACAACTTACTTGCATCTCAACTGCAATAAAACTTGCAAGTTCAAGTTGACACGTGAACGAGTAAAGTAATCACTTGCAACACGTCACTGGCACACGAGACATCGCGTGCGTTTAGATCGGCACTAAGCACTAATACTCGACCATCAACATACTTGTTTTACATAGATAGATGTCGATCGTTACAGATTACATCGCCTGTCACACGCTGTGGGCGGGAAGCGGAATGTGCGTGAGCGGGATTAAAAGAAATAATTGAAAAAAAATATGAGGAAAAATGTTTGTAACTGTTTGCTTCTCATGCGTAGCCTTTTTCTAACTATACCTATTGGGGCCGGCTTCCAGTCTAACCAGATGAAGCTGATGTATTTTGACATGGAGCGACTGCCTATCTGACCTACACAGCCTATGCAATGGTGGTTTGAAAGAAATAGCTAGTTTTCAGCGATAAAACAGTTAGTTTTTAGGTGTGTTCCTAAAGTAGGTACTTATGTAGATTTTTATCGATCATGATATCTCCCGACAATCATAGATGGGAAATTATTTACCTTTCAGTGGGTTTCTCAAAAGTTTACTAAGAGATTATGTGAAGAGGATGTGCAGTATCTACTGTCGGCTATATTACAAAAGAAATGTGAATACCAATATTTTTGGTGCATGGTGTCTATGAAAAATGATTATTGTGTCACGACCGCCACATAGCGGTATAAATAATACAACAATAAATTATAACGGTACGGTAGCTTGGTTATTGGTGACAAATCTATGGTTTAACAAATTACTGTAGCAGTTATTTTGTCTATGATACACGCATAATTATTGCTGTTATCTTTTCTATTAAGCAATAAATTATAATAATATTTATTAGCAAAGCAATTAATAATAAAGATTTGATTTGATTAAAAATCAAATGCGTGTATCATAGAGAAAATAACCGCTATAGTCATTTGTTTAGCCAAAGATAATGTTACTGACCAAGCTACCGTTATAATATATTTTATTGAAAGATCATATCAATTTGAGCATTAAGTTGAGTGGTGCAGTTGAGTTACGATTTGATTGTGTGATAATTTAAAACACTATTGTTCTTCGGCAAAACATATAATGTACTAACTTATCATGGTTATAATCTCTGAGGCCGTAACAATTAGCGATAAAACTCTGAGTAAAACTCGATTGGGATAATGTAATGGGCCAGATGTATTTTTAATGTGTATTGTACCAGCCTGTGTATTTAGCCCACAGGGTTTAGAGAAGACAATTTCAGAAGTTTACTTCTGCAAGCAATTCTTACCGTGTAACTAGCAAAAGCTAATCGCGGCAAGCTCACTTCCGCAATTGAAGAATTGCTTGCGGAAGTCCACTAGGTACTGTAGTTTTTGTATTTTTGCTAAACTTTGCTTAAACCTCAAGAAAAGTTTAGGAAAGTTCAGTAGTAGGTAGGTAAACACGCAAAAACAACAAATTATAGCACTTAGTGCTTTTCTTAGTGTTTTGAGGACGTTTTGTATATTATATAATAATAAATCAAATATTTTATATTACCGAAGAATAAAAAATAAAATCGCCAATCGCTCCCGCTAAGTTCAGTACTCATCCTTCAATTATAAACAATAAGCAATTACGACCGCTCCAGTGGTTCTGCCCAGCCCTTCCGCTGCTAAACGTCTTGAGGATGGACCAATACGTCAAACACTTTATAGCCAGCCTGTTTGTTTGTGAGTACTCCATGTTCCTTCTTGATGCTGCTTAGTATGCAGGTTTTATTGTCTTTGTTCTGATTTAATAGTTGAATTACCAACTCATCCATGGTAACAATTTGACATTGACAGAGCCTTTATTTCGTAGTTATAAGGGCGGTTTTTGCAAATCAAGTGGTGACCGTACGTACATGGGAAGTGTAGCGTGAAAGCGTATTATGTTGTTAACAAATGTTTCCGCGTACAGGAATGTTATTCCCAAGACCCGAGGCATTGTTTCAGTCATGGTATGTTTTAGATAAACTTATAATCAACCAGGTCATTTAAACGCAAATTGGAGTTGGCAGTATTGTGGATACCACGAAGTGATGATGAAGCAAAACGTGCAAGCAATGGCGCGAAACATCAGCTTACAGATGTCTTATCGAATTGGCGTCACTATTAACCAAGGGTGAAATGAAATAAGGGGGTGTTCGTGTTATAGCCCAGCGGAAGAATACGAGTATACCTACCTACCTTAAAATTGACAAATAGTAACTATCATTATTAACTTTAATCGGAGCAAAGTTAACTTTTAGCGGTTAATGTGCTTCTTCTACATAATACATCTACGATCACGATCTACTAGTACATGAATGATTTTTCTGTATTTATTGTAAACATTGGCAGTTAATTGCAACACGGCAAGTGACAACACGGTGTTGCAACCGTGTCGGCTGTCCTGTCCGCAACTTGATAGTGGCTTGTTATAATATTACAATTTACAGCTAGGGTTGTGGACATTTTTATAAAGACCCCTGACTGATTTTTTATTATTATTATAATATAAATTATTTTCGTCATTGAGTAGAGTGAGTTTGAGTTTCAGACAAAGAAAACTATCGATATTTATTTGTGAAACAAGTGTGTATTAGAATTCAAAAATTAAACTAGCAATGCGAAGTTTAGGACCAAAAGCTATTTTATAAAATGCGTGTATTTTATACTTTTTTTCACTTTTAATTATTTTAATATGCGCACAACGCACTGATAACCCCCCTCCTCTGAGTGTTACTTGCAATCATCATTCCGCTGATTCGATCCTGTTAAATGCCCGAAATCTGGTAATTGACTTCATGAAAACACTGCTTCAAGGATCTTTTGGCGCTCGCTGGGCTGAGCGGAAGGGCGTGTCAGACTTTTACTGACTAAAACCCACCCGTGTTCCTTCAGTTGCCTGTGCCAGGGGCCACGGTATCTCTTTCGAACAACCCGCAGCCCCGGCGGCATCGGCCCTAGCGGACCCCGTCAGTTCGTGCTGACATCTCTTTGAGGCGCGCGTGGAACACCACGCGCCGTCGTCCCGGGCCTGGTCCTTACCGGGCGGTGAGCTGCCCATTGCTCGCCGCCCACAAGCCCGCGCCTACGGTGGCCGGGAGTCGGCTTTTGACTCCCGTCCAGGGCGTCTCCTGCGGCGGCTAGGGGCGTGAGGGCGTAGAGATTGCTTCTCCCTCACGCGCTCTGCCTCCTCCTTCGCGAGCATTACTGCTTCGCAGAAGGAGGTAACGGCCTCCCATTCACTCTCGCTCCGTACCATGGCCTGGACCAGGGCCGGACGCGAGAGATCGCCGCCGCCGATCGCCGCCACGAGTACACGGGTGCTCCGCCCAAGCCGGGCAGACCTCCACCGTATGCTCCACCGTGTCCTCCGGGCGATCCACACAGTGGTGACACCCTGGCGTTTCCTCCCGCCTTATCCTGAACAGGAATCTCCCGAAACAACCGTGTCCGGTGAGGACCTGCGTCAGGCGGAAGGTGAGGGCGCCGTGGCGCCTCTCTAGCCACTCCTCAAAGAGGGGACTTATCGCCGCTATTGTGGCGTGCCCAGCACTGGGTTGCGACAATCGCACTCTCCATGCCGCTATGAGATCCCGCCGGAGCTCTGTCCACTGTGCCGTGATTTCTCGCAGCAGCAGAGTTACGCCCCGGCGTTTTGCCTCCTCTCGCCACTCCCATATGTGGGCGAGGACTTTGGCCTCCAGATCCCATGGCGGCAATCCGGCAAGGAGGCTCACCACCTCAGCGGGCGCTAAACTAACCTTGTAGCGCTATACGTACAGCCCTAGCATAGTGTCTGTACATGACATAGCCGCGAGGTGCCGCCATATTAGACAGATGTTTACGTTATTAAACTTATTCCACTGTACAGTCCCTCGCGCAGCAGTAAGATACAGGAATATATTGTGCGATTACATTACTATTGGCATGTAATAATATGCGTGTGCCGTGTGGTCTGTAGTATGTGACCAGTGTCGTGGGTGGCAGTAAAAGCGAATAAGGGATAGTGATTATTTACAACCATGTTTTATGCTAATAGACGAAGTTGATTTTGATTATTATTAGTTTTACCAACGAAGTCAGAAACGAAGTATAAACGTTAGCAGAATACAATTCAGCACGCGCATAAAAAGCCATACATGTTTCCTCAATTTCATACTTATTGTTTTGATAGGGAGTTCCCCTACTGGCATTGGCCTTGTGGCCAGTTGAGGCCACGTTATTTTTCATTCGTCTTGTTTACATCAAAATCTAGTGCGGTCTCCACACCACACAACATGTGGTAGCCAAAATACCAATCTGCTTACACTTCTGCCTGCCTCTCTTACACTAGCTAGCGCAATACACGGATGTGACGTGCGTGTCACTTCCGGGTGTCACGCCCACTGCGCAGCGAGCTGCCAGTAACTATACTACTCACCTACATTCGCATCTGTCGCTGATTTACAACCTTATTGCTTTGTTATGGATGGTACAAGATAAAAGCGGGAGCAGAAGCGATTACATGAGAGTATTTTGGAAGCATTTTGTAGGAAATAAAATGTTTGCGGGAAAATGGAGAGGATACCGGAAGGCCGAGTGCCCATGTCTTTTAGTGGATTCTGTGTAAGTCAGGACCACCAAAATAATTATGTAAATATGAAAAATTTTGAAGATGTTCTTTAATGGCTATCATCGATGTGAAAATCTGCCCTACAATCGCTTCAAATAGTGATTCTGTGGGCCAATACGTGGGCAATGTCGGTATTAAGATCGCAACATACTCGTAGAATATAGGATAAATTCAATAAAACTTATTCATCATACAATATTTCTTAGCTCTCTTGATAATATTTCTGAATTGTTCTGTTATGATTGTCAGCGATTCGGCATCTCGCATACCTTGAACCACTCGACACAAAAACAAAAACATCTCTTGTTCCTTATTATGCGGGTGTTAAAGTAAATATTGCCTTATTTTCACAGCAAATAAGCCTGGTTTACAATGTTAGTTAGTTTTGAAACTCGTGCGCAGTGTCGCAACCATGTGGCAACATATTACACAAACACCTGGGACCCTGGGTGTTACATTTTTAATGAAGAATTAGGAAAGATAAAATTGGTAACGGTAATTTAAATATATTTTGGATCATATTTCCACGCACTATTTCTCTACTACGAGTACCAAAAATATTTGAATTAAATTAAATCAAATGCATGTAAATTGCATCAAGTAATGTTTCATGATATCTATTTAATATTTGACATTACTCAGGATACGAATATTCCAGAAACTTCAAAAACCGCAGAGTTTGATCCATATATTTGAGTTGCAAGATCCAAAAAGTTGCATAAGTTTCACTTCAGTCTTCTTGTGCAAGAGTAAAACCACAAAGTAAAACTAAGTTACACTCCGTGCGCTAAGAGAGGATGGCTAAGGCAAGCTATGGCAATGGCTTAACTTACGGCTGGTAGAGTAATTAAACAAAATAACATAAATAAGGACGGTAACATCTCACACTAACGTCCTACCATTCCTTGCTCTTAGCAGGGAACAATCCAGCATTCCTCGTGCGTTAATTGTCACAGATACATTATTCATGGCGCACGCGCAGTATGGCCGCTACGGCTTCCGGAAAACCATAGACTGTAGCTCTGGATACGTCTAGCTTTTTAAGATGCCTAGGATAACTGCGCATCCGGTCTAGATTTCCTTTTTCCTTTATTAAGAGGGCTTAATGGTTAGTGATGTTATAATTAAATTCTAATTGGTATTTCCTGGCTGTGGAATTATGTAATTCACTAATTACGAGTACCTACAAGTGATCATGAAGTAGTTGTAAAGAGAATACTGCGATGAAAACTAAATGAGAGATAGGAGCACGCAGAATATTCTTTTTGAGGACAACTTAATTTTGAAGTAAAAAAATATTACGTATTACTTTCGAGTTCCTCTTCATGAATGTAATCCATGTAAATCGAAGAGCTTGTTAATGTTTATTGGTAATGAAAAGGGCAATCTATCTTGTTTGAATAAGGGTAGACAAGGTAGCTCTTGGATGACCACAATTGTTAATAAGTAGGTTATTTAAGTAAGTTATTTAGACCTTCATAATCCCGTACAGTCATAGACTGTACGGGATTATGAAGGTCTAAATAACTTTGACGTTGTATTAAAACCATGTGACCAATTACTCCAAATACTAGTTAGATTTAATAGTGAATAGTGAAGAAGTTAATTGTGGGGCTTTAATTTTGACAGTTCAACAACATTCATTGCGTTATTTACGTTGTTGAGCAGACGAATTTTTCGAATTTATGAAGCAATGGATTTGCTAGTAGGTAGTGATTGAATGTGTGGTACGCAAATGAAGGTGAGGTCAGAAAACATATTATTGAGGAGCGATGAAATTCTTGATGTTTAGAGGTCTAAACATCAAGAATTTCATCGCTCCTCTCTCACTCAAAGGTGTCAATATAAATAGCGCATCATTGTTTTTACCTATCACAGACAATCACAGCAACTTCCGCGTGGCTGCGCGCGCGCCGGCATTTTAATGAGTTTTTTAACGTCACATTGTATGGGATAGTTTCTTGACGCGTTATGCATCAGTTTGATGCGCAGATTGATGATCTATGTTGATCGTGTCATTGTTCTATTGTAGAGGAATGTCGTTGTTTATGTTCATGTTGTTATCATTTAAAACTGTATCACTTTGTATGGTAGAAAAGATTCGATAGAAATCTCGTTTTGATAATGGTGGGCCACTTCTTACTCAAGCTACCGCTGTTTTCTGCTCATGCATACGTTTTAGTGTATAAATGAGTGAAATTACACACACCACCGATCTCAAAATGGTGAAGGAAAACATTGTGAGAAACCGGCATGTCCTAGAACCAACAAAGACATATGATGTCCACCCATCCCTCTCACAGAGGGTGTGGAGGTCAGCAGCAGGCTGATTATGCTACAGGTATCGCTTGACGTCCTAGGTTGTCGCTAAGACTTATTGCAGCTGCAATGTATACTATAACAAAGTGACCAGTACCTATGAAAAACTGAACGCAGTACATTCCCTAAAATGCTGCATTCGCTATCCTCCATCAGGAAGCGTCATAGATTTATTCGTCATTTGCGTTTGAGTTAGATGTATATGCTATGCCGTGCAACACTATACTTGGACTTTTAATTGTATTCAGTAACTTGACAGTTGAAGGGTTACCAGATTTTGACAAAAAAAAGATAGTGCAAGAATGAACGAAATTGAATGGACTCAAATGATGTACCTATTTATTTGCAAAATTTTATATTATTTTTAATAACTTGTCTTAAAAACACGATATACTCGTACACTATCATAAATTGTGGATTTTTGTATAGTTATATTTTGTTTTTCTGTAATACAACTTAGTACCTACTGGATAAGTTCAAGCGGCCTCAGTTGACTAAAGAGCCCTTAATACACTCTTGAATGACTTTTTTCTTCAAGGACATCTTGGGAAATTGTAAAATTTTTCGTATATTCGAATATTCGACGAATTACGAAAATATTACGAATATTTAATGTTTTATTTAAATTAAACCATTTCTTATTTTTTTTAAATTTAATTATTGACGATATTTACATTATATAAGTTAACATTTCAAATAATGATATGTACATGTGAAAAAATAAGCAAAATAATCATAGGGCATCAAAAAATTCGTCCGCATCGCTGTCAACAGGAACAGTGCTTAAAAGGCTGACAGCATTGCCACGTTGTATGGCGATGCTAATTCTTTGGCCAAGAAACAGGCCAGCCCTCTGGTCACGTGAAGAGTCGACTAACCGCTTGGCGATATCTCGAAAAACCAAGTGGGCACTCGGACTCTATGACCCTAGTGTTTCAATCGCAAACGGGTCGAACATCTATTTATCGTTAGTTCTACACACGAAAAATCGTTCACTACCCCAACACTATTAGTTTTAGTATGGTAACATTATTTTTCTTTGAACAGTCAAGTTACTGAATACAATTATAAGTCGAAGTATAGGTGCCTCAATCGAATGTAATAGTTTGTGTAGCAGTAAAACCATTACGTTAGTAACTATCAGAGTTATATGAAGAGGCTAGAATATAAATAACTTAAAGTTATAACACAATACAGCTTCGTTCATTACTAAAGCACTGCGTGGTATGCTAGCAGCTTGAAGAAAGAGCTAGGTACAACTTACGAGCACTCAAGCTGTTCAGTTTATGCTTAACTTTATTGTTCAGACATGGTTTTATTTGTCGTTCTGTAAGTATGTTGGGTGCGAACGTGTCTGGGCATATAATTATGTTACTTAGTGTCTTTAGTAATAAATGCAGGACTTCCCATGCGTCAGATCTGTTTATTAGAATTCAAGCGAATAAAATAATCGAAGAGTGGTCGTGATTTGGAACTCTTAATATTGTACTATACGAATGTATATTGACGTGAACTTAGGGTAAGCATATGTAGCTTAAGTTTTAGTAAACATAACATACCTATGTATGTGTATGCTGGCTAGGCTGTTTTGTGTCATACAGGCAGACTGAATAGGTAATTCCGTTTATTTTTTTAACCTTTTTATTATGCTTTTTCTGTTCGTTTTTGCTATTCTGCAACAAAATTGGTGAGACGATCCTTCCATAAACATAGTAGCTTATAGTAGAACCGGAGTAGAATCGTATGTATTAAAACGGTCAAGGGTCAGTTTATACTCTCAGTAGTTATGATTAGAGCTAAAACAGCTTGGGAATAAGGTTTGAATAATGGTTTAAATATTAAACGCACAGCACTTAGCTTATAATAATTTCCATAAAATGTGTCTAAACGAAATTCTACTGTCATAAAATTAAATGTACTTACTTTGTTGCAGTACCTACTTAACTAAGTTCCTGTTCAAGCTAGACTTTATATCCTGAATAAGCTATAACTTAAGTAACTTAACTACTATAGATCGTCTCATATCATTAAAGATCGTCTCATAAAATTAACGAACCCCATTAGGGTTCGTTAAATTTATCGTGGCATAACTTTTTATGAGAAAGTATAGCTGTAGAATTTAGCAAAATATAAGATATCATAATGCCTGTATTCCTTGAAAGACAAACGTGCAATATAGCACCTGTTCCCGCTACCTCGTCAGTTTTGTTATCCTAAACATCGTATTGACATTATAAGCCCTGAAGACGCAGTGACTGCATTCGGGCTGTGGTAGAGAACCCAAGATACCGCTTCCCACCAGGCAAGATCGGAAGATTCTTCCATTTCAATGGAGGAGAGATACCTACACCTTATCTAAGCGACACATTATTGTTTTCCAACATGCATGCGAATGAAATCGCGGGTACACCTACAGCTAGTTCTCAATAAGTCAGATTTTGTAGCCGTTTAATAGAAATAAGCCATTCCTCCATGCTAATAGCCCAGTCCAGCCGGCTACAAGAGGTATGTCATGTAACTGGCGAAATGTGTGTGTACTACTTATGAATACTATGTTGCACCTCTGTTTACACCTTCAGAAAAAATGGTACTTTTGAGATTAATCACAAGCATGAGAACGGCACAAATAGAACATGCCTAGAATCGACTACATTCTTATAGCAATAAAGTGCGTGATGTTATGTCTGATGCCTAGAGTCTGACCCAAAACCAGCTCATTGTAATTCTTGGCGTATTTCTCAGCGCAACGTTCTGCTCTAGTAACGAATAGTAACACATACACATACCAAGCAGTATCTAATTAAAAGTATATATCACAAGCGTGCAAGTATTTACTGTAGTAGCCTTAAAAGTGAAACTTGGTATTGATGGTGAAATTGGTTACACGATAATACTGATATACATATATATAGCATATGATGGTTTGTCTTCACAAAGTGTACCTACATATTTACTGTAATCGTTTCATGTCCAGGGATATTATTATTATTATTTTATGAATTTCCGCAGTCGCTTCCTTTAACTTACCCTATTAGTGACGTTATAGGTTATATAATATAATAAAAGCCTATATATAGCCTATTATTAGTTACCCTAATTAGATGATGATAATCCACGACGCTACTCAAAGTAACGTAAGCTAGTTTGTGATGGTTGCGTGCGTCGTGTTAGTACGGGCCGCCATTGAAATACTAGTGCGGAGACATTCTGGGGACTCCTTGATGATTTGAGCTTAAAACAGTACCTACGATACTTTAGAGCATCGTCGACAGTGGGGCTTAAAGTAGGTACTAACTAAGCGGTTGCTTATAAGAAGTCCTTATTTTAGGTTCTACGTTGATACAGCGAATAAGATTTACGATAGCTGTTACGATTGGACCAAAACAGCAACAACAACGATGCTTATAAGTTCACAATACAATATACATTGTAAACTAATAAGAATCGTTGTTTACAATGTATGGTGTAAATAAACATACTATTCACGACTACATTGTCTACCCCAGAACACATTCTTCTAAACGGTTCAATTGTCTAAACATTTTCCAAGTGTCCACCTATGAAACCATTTTGCTCCACAATCCAGCCGGTCGATTCTGCTAAAATCTCACCGTGAAAACTCAAGTGAAGTGAGCTTGATGTGAGTTGTCAGTAGTGTCAATCCCTAGCATTATTTGGAATGACAGCTCACTCCACGCTCACTTCACCTAAGTTTTCACGGTGAGATGGTTACAGAATCGCACTGCTGATACATATCACAACTAAGACTTAAAACGACAGCTATCTAACTCATTTGTCAAATGGTTCTCATTTCCATCCATTGTGTAAACTCGTCACAGAAAGTGCGTTCAAGAGAACATTGTTCTATCTGCGAGACACAGGGGACCGTTACAAACAACGTTGTATAGTACACATAGTACTCCTAGCTTAGCCAGTTCCTAAGGTTACTGGTGGTTACCGCACAGTTTATCTAATTTAATGCTGGTCTGGTTAGAAAACAGTGTCATGACCATGTTCGGCTTTCGCTTTATATTTATGTTTAACATTACTTTGGGAGTTAGTGAGTAAATAAGCGGCTATAGTATAACGGTTAAGGCTCGGACTGGTGCGTGAGAGGTCGTAAGTTCGAACCCAGGCGCTGTCTATACCGCAGACAAATCCACTAGCCTAGACATATTTGTTGAAGAATATCAATTATACTGATAATTGCAACTTATCTTTAAAAAAAATAATGTTTATACAAAACACTCACAAAAACTTATATAAACTTGAAACTTATAAAAAAGTATATTCTAGATCCAAAAAGTCCTTTCACAGCTGGTAGAATCATTTGGAACTACACAATACTTTACAGAACAAATCATATTTAAGAAACCTTCAAAACATTACCTTGAACAGTAAAAACTATGTGTAAAACAAATTAGGCACTACGACGCACTGAGAACCAGAAGCCTTCCAAAGTTCATATATTTGTTTACTAATTAACTAACGTGTACGGGCAACAAAAGAGATCTTAAGATCGATAGAAAATGTTTTATTGTATGTACACCAAAATTGTAAGCACAGTGACATGTGTAAAATAAATTATCTCTTGGCTGCTCTTCAGCTGCTAGAGAGTAAGTAGTAAGCTCAAGTGGAGTCGCATAAAATTTAATATAAAAGTCTCAGACAAACCATTGATTTGCCTACATACCTACATGCTGAGCAGACGTATAACATAAGTTAAATCTTAGTTAAAGTTAACTATGCTCACTTTTCTCATTTGTTGTCCGTACAATGTTTGAGTAAGCCCCCACTGGGCAACTAAGCGATCTTCAGTACCCATGTAAACACACGCTAACTCATAGGTGCTGGTTCTAAGACGGAAGTCGTGTCACAGTAATGGTCAGAAAACGAAAGGGCGATAAAGATGCTGAGTTAAGAATAAGTTAAAGCTTTGTGAATGAAAACTGAATTTTGTTAAGAAATTGACCGTAATTTTGAAGTAAAGAAACGGTTTTAAAAAGTAAACAAAACATCTGGAAAACTCGATTACTTTGTACCTAACATGATGTGTTGTAATAGAAGTAATTTTCAGGCTTGCAAGTCAAACATACGTATTATATATTAACAACATGTAGGGTGGTAAATCAATAACGAGATACACCCTAAATTCCTGAGTTGAGCTCCTAAAGTTCTGCGTTGAGCTGCACGAGTACAAATGTGTGCGCTGACTGGACAGGTCCACTCAAATCTTCGATCCTTCCTCCACACCGATCTTTCCTCAAAAGACCATTTCAGACACTAGTCTTCACATGATCTGACCAAGATTATGACCGTTCCTTAAAACATGGTCCTCACATAATCTGACAAAGATTAAGTCTGTACCTTAAAAGAGACCTTGACCCCTGAGTTTGTTTCGCCATTTCTTCTCAGGGATAGTCAGATAGGATATACCGACTCCATCTAGCTTATTTTTTTTTAAATATGAGTTGTAAAAGTGATTCCCATACCCAATTTACAGAAAAACCATTACATTTAATTTCATTCAGCAGATTCAATTTAAAAAACAGCCTGATCATGCTTAACTTATCTTCCAAAAAATATTAGTTCCCAATCACACATTCTTACCTTATCTAGTAGTATCATATTTCCTACATATTAGACGCCATATACATGTTCAAGCTACATACTTTGACCTTATAATAAGCCTATAAATATGTATAGACTATATAACTATTATAACCAATGAACGATGAGTGTTTTATACCACCTCGGTTAAAACTTTACGATTTGAAATAGTTATGCTAAAATACTTTTTGTTATACAAGCCACGACTGGAATGTGTGCGTGTATGTGAATTAATAACGGGTGCGTCATAGTGCCATATTGATATTTATTTGTAAATAAATTAGTAGTAATAAATATTGGCGTGAAGTAGCTGTGCTGTGCTTTGGAATGTATACACTTGCATTTAGCACCTGCTCTTATGTATTTAAGTTAATGAGCCATAATCTCACGATTATTTAAAACCCATTTATTGACAGGCGTTGAAAAAGTAAACATTAAAATAATAAAGTGGGCTCTTCAGTTTAAAACTTCACTAATATTTTTGATCGCATTCGTAATAGTGTATTTAATTGGTTTAGTAGTTGTTCGAGTTTGCATTAGTGTCATGTTTTGAGGAATAAAACAAGAATTAATATTACTTTGATTTTTATTACAGCCTGAATCTTATACAAACAAATTAAATATACCTACCATATTAAGATTAAGCTATAAATTAGTTTAATATCGCCATCAGTCACGCAACATTGGGACTATTTCAGACCAAACACAATAAAAATGGCCGCCGCTCATGATATGAGCCCAAAAAAATTAAATGTTAGTTTACAACTTAATTGGTTTTACGATACGGTATCAATTACAACGTTTGTGCTTAAATTACATTAAAGTTATAGCTTAACTTTGGTGTTTTGGTTATACGAGCACTTAAAAATATCCATATCCTACTGACATTAATAGCTCTCAACAAATTATTTCTTGATTCAACCTTTTATTTTGTTTTACATTAAATATATATAACACACATAAACATTCCTCATTCATTAATTTTTTAGGCATTCCCTATAAGTCGAATACGCTTATTGCTTACTGTGCAAATAAAGTTTTTATCAATCCTAGTATACCTATACTTACTTATAGAAACCGTCACCAATATCAGTAATAAAAAAAAAAGATCAACACAATACACTGTGGCAGCTCTTATAAGCAGCGACTACGTATAGAGCAATGCGGACAAATTTTTTGTTGCCGTATGGAATTCCATCCTGCCTTTTATATCCATGCGCATATTATTATTTTGATACTGTTAGCTTATAAATGATGTAAATACCTTGTTTGAAAGTATATGAACTCTTGTTTATGGTTCCTCTATTTAAAAATTGTGACACATATGTACCTGCGGGGTAGTTGCGTAACACACATCAGTAGCAACAGCAATAGCTTTCATTTTGACAGTTCAACAACATTCATTGAGTTATTTACGTTCTAGTTCAGACAATTTTTTCGAACATACCATGCAATGGATTAGCAACATCCTTCAAAATGATTCAGATTGAGATTGATCGTGTGTTACGCAATGAGGGTGCTGACTGACCACCAGAAAGGGAAAGAAAAATTTAATTCGAATAGCAGAGTTAGAAGAATAAACCGTACTTATACAGAGTATATCAGAAAAGTGTGGTCTGTACTGACCATCAAACTGAACAACTTTATCCGTGGGACCAACATCGCAGTCGCGAAGTTTGATCACCTGTAAAACATGCTGTATTCACAGCTTTTCAAAAAACCCAAACTCTTCTTAAGCTCTCAATTAGATGAGATTGTTAAACCTGGATGCTGGTGGCGCATATTTTGAAGAGTAGTCGTTCGCCCGCGTCGGTACGAGTACGTCCCATTAACGTGAAGTATCACTCCTGCGCTCAATGCACCGACTCGTTAATTACTCGCCGAGTAATAACCAGGGCTGGCAGAGGTGTTCATAAAAAATATAATGTTGACAATTATGAAACTTTTTTAATGTAATGCTTTCCCTGTCTTGTCACATACAGTGAGAAGACAATAGACATTTTTGTTGTGATATGTTTAAGTAAATAAATGTCATTTTTTATATTGTATATTTAAAACGGCGATAAGTAGTCCGTGAATTGCTCACTGTTTTTTGTCAACTGCCGACCATGCTTTTAGTGATATTGTGAAAGTTTTATTTCCTCAGTTATTGACGTTAAACATTGCCTTATTTTTATACTGCAATTTGTGCGAAATATTCCACTGCTCCCAAAAAAAAGTTAAACGTTCTCAGTTATTTCTTAAGGAAGTTTAATTCGAAAATGTTTACAAAAACCAAAACTGAGACAACCCTAATCCCCACACATAGATGAGATGAGAACCGTTTTTGTGTTTCGGAATGTGGTCCAGATATTAATGACTCAAATATTTTATAATTATTATAAGCTCAACGTCTGTTATGATCGGTTTTTATATAGAGGCATTAGATGTTATTCTCATGGACGTATTCATTATGATATTTCGAAGATTTATCTCACTGACTGGTACTAAGAAAACCTTTACTAATGATTGAGGATCATAGTGTTCTTGTCGAGAGTTTGAGGTGCATAGAATACGTCCAGCACAAAAGAAATTATACTTACTGTTTCTTATTTTATGTATAGATAGTGAAACAACTTTTTGTAGACATAAAGTGCTTATTGGTTGCATTCATGGATATATTAATATGTTACTTTTAGAATCTTAGATCGCACAGCACGCTGGGCGGAAATTAGATTCTTTTTACATGTATTTTATGTGATTCTCTTTTATGACTGTGAAGGCTGAGCAGACGGACATAAAAATAAATAAAATGTTCTGTCTTGCATTCAGAGGGGCAATTCTCGTAATTTTATGAACGTTCACAGCCCGATCTCAGTATCAATTCGTCAAAACTACCTCTTAAATCACTACATTTTTGACATTAATGGTCGCTGAGATGAAATTGCGAATAGATTTTGAACATTTTGAATTATGAGAATTTGTCTTCAGATCAGCTCAATCACAACAATATATTAAATTAACCCACTAAGCAACAAAATCGAATAAATAAGTTACAATAACCACCTCCATAAACACCCATTTTTGTCCCAACAACTTCACTTTACTATCAGCATGTCCAATGTTTCTCCGACCACACGCGACCACACATGACACATCACACAACCCCACGTAACTCCAACTTACGGCCGGTAACGGTGCATTACCTGGTAACCTATGGCAACGCTTCGTAAGTGGTAAGCGCCGACCATGCGCATGCGCCGGGTAGCCGTGGGCGAACGGCATTGTTTCACAGATTTATCGCAACACCATTTTGAACTTTTAGTGCTATTTAAATGTGGTTTTAGTTGACATAAACTGCCTTTTGGTTCTAACGGGATTTTCGTGTAGGCTTGATTGATATTTTACTGGTAGGAAAGGCTTGTCTGGTTGTAGGGTAGGGTGACTCTCTAGCATAATGAAAACCTATCATAATCTCTTCGGCAGACACGTTTGAAATCAGTACACTAGTCTACAACACCGATTTGAAGATGTGGTCACAAGGTCCTCAATAGCAAATTAAGTAATCCCAAACTTTGATAACCAACCCTTAGGTCCGCCAATTTGTACATACTTGACTTCAAACTAGGACAGTGATTGAAATACAAACTCATGTTTTATAAAAAATTTAATTCAAACAATTCAAGTATGTACAAAGCTTTTCTTTTTCTTTCTTATAAAACTTGAAAGACACACATTCTTATAAAACTTGAAAGACACACAGACAAAAAACCTTCGACCACCTCAAACCAAAAGGCTACACCACAAAAGCCTTCATTCACAGTAAATTAACTCATTGTTTTTACACACATAACTAAACGGATATTACGTCTGACCGCTACTAGGCAACGTATTGACTTTCCATTTGCTATGCTCACATAAAGTTGCCTCCTCCTTGGAATCTTTTGTGAAGGTTTCTTTGACGAACAGTTTGTTTGACAGCGAGCATTCATAATGCAAACTGAATACAAATTGTATTAAAGCGAATGAGTAAATAAATTATATTAATATATAATTTAATATAAAAAATAGGTAATAATAAATAGATTGACTTACACAAATTGCATTAAAAAAAAAAAAAATGAGTAATACTAATAATATACAAAATTAAATACTATTGTTGAAAACAGATAGAAAGGACATACAATAAATATTTAATAATAAGTTTCTCTCTTACTTGTTTAAAATTTTGCTGTGCCCGACAGGGTCCATAAATTGATTATATTGTTTTATACTTACCACCTATATGTGTACATTATGAATGCAATAAATTTTGAATTGGATTGAAATTCTTAGCAAGAGAATTTTTGAGGTCTTGTAACAATTTTATATAGCCTTACACAATATCTTATAGTCGACTTTAGTGTGTTATAAAAAGTAGAATAAGGCGTGGTCTTAAATCTCAGAAGCCTATTTAAGACTATGACATTTAAACGCGCACGGTTTCCTTACTCGGCGAACAGTGATCAAACATTGCATCAAGGCGCATTAAAATGCTCGACGCGTACTCCAAGCTTGCGTATTTGTGTGCACACCCTAATATGTATTATAAAGTGAACCTACTAGAGTATGTTCCAAAAGTATCTGATGCTAACGTAAACAAACCCTGTTCAAGTTAGTCTTACACAATCATTCATTAAAGGGATCATCATCTGTATTGAGAAGGCCGCAAATTTACATTTCACCTTTTTTCCAATTATTGTTTGAACAACATTAAGAAATTATAATTGAAAAATCATCAACAAAAATTGAGGTTTACAAAACTAACAGTATCCGATTTGTTTACATTTTCATCAGCGACTTTTGGAGCTGATATTACAGTAATAAATCAAATTCAACCAGTTAATGAGCAAGAGCATGCATTGCTTCATACAAGAACAAACACTACCAAAAAACTTATAATTTATTATAATTTTAATACACTTTCAATTACATGGTCACCGGATATACCGCGTCGCATACTATGTTCAATTAAACAGTGCGCCCAACATATCTTTACAGACGGTAAAACAGAACTAAAATTAAATATACCGGATTTGTCAAGTAGTTGCATTTTTCCTTGACTAACAGCGCCACCGTGAACTGCAAATTTATACTAGTCATGCTGTAATTACGTACACACGTTTCATTGGTTTTTTTACCAAATCTAATTGAAGTTTGGAATTATATTATGAATAGTGTAAATAGTAGGTACTAATGATTCAGTAAATATTGTGGTGTAATATGGTATGAATGGTTAGCCAGGTCAGGCGAGGCCGCGTCGAGGTCAACTAGAGTTTTTGTGAGCGATGCTACATGGCGAGCAGGCTACTGTTACAATAAGCAATTTGGAAGGAGTCAGGTTAGTAAGGTTACATTTTAATCTAGTAACATCTTTTTCGTATTATTAATTTAATTTTTTTGTATAACCGCTTCATAGTTCATTAGTAGAGTCAGACAGAACATTACTCAAATTTTCGGCCAAAAACGGTATCGTGTTCGGCAAAAAATGAAACGCTGTTTGTTAGTAAGCGCATCACTAGGGAACGGTTAGACCGATTTAGTTATTTTTGTTTTATAATGTTCGTATTCGTAATAGTCCACATTAGGTTTTTATGGAAAGAAAAAAAAAATTAAAAAACTTTTCTTCGGGATTTATAAATTCGGGAAAATTTTAACGTCTTTTTTTCTATAGGATTTCTTAATTTGGACAGGAAGTCGTCTGTCGGGTCAGCTAGTAACAAATAAATAATGTTTGTTTTGTTCTAGGACACGCCGTTTTCCTCACGATGTTTTCCTTCACCGTTTTGAGAGCAGTGGTGATGAAATAATTTACATAAATTGAAGCACCGGTCGGGGTTCGAACCTGCGACCTACAACTCGTAAATCGCGGCCGTCGCCACTGGGCCGCCACTGCCCAGTACCTGTAGGTAGGTTTATGGGGAGTATAGTATTCAATGTGGATAAATAACGACAACATCATACTTCCTATGTATTAAACAAAACTACAATGAACGCCTATTCCCCTACAATCAAGTAAAGCCTAGGCAGTGTTTCATAAAGCTGATCGCCATTGTCTGATAGCTCGATAGCCCGCGCGGCGGGTCACGGGTTAATTGCCCGCGCGGCTATCGCTCTGATCTCGGGCTATGGGAACATGGGGTTATGAGCGATTGTTGGGCACAATGAGGATGGTGTGTGATTTGTGTTGTATGGAGGACAGTTCAAGAGACAAGGTTGTGTTTTTAATCAACAAAACATTATGTGACATTGTACGGCCCTCGCCAAAGAATAGGCGAAATGGGTATGTTGGTTGGTATCATAGAAGACGATCACCGTAATAGGTTTGATATTGTTTGTCAGCAGCATGTTGCCATAATCCGATCGCGACATTAATTTAGATGATTTTCTACCTTAAAGACATATACTGCAGAATGTAAGTCACTAGTCAAATCCGACTCTAATGGTATTACAGGGGATAGGTATAAAAGAATTCCTCTCAAAAGCTAACATCACAAACCGTTCGAAAAGGAATTAACGCAATGTGGCTAACCCGAGACCATACAAACACAAAGTGCGAAGAAATAAAGATACAACAAGACACTTCCAGTAATTTATAACCATGTGCAAATGTTATCTGCGCAACGCCTACATAAAACTTATCTTACACGCCCTTCTTTTTAGTGCAGACGGTGAATAAGACTCGGGATACCGAGGTGTCCATTACAGCAATAAAAGCCTCCATACCACTAAATTATAAAGCCTATAACTATTAATTATCTTCAAGTACGCATTACTTATATACATGGCTAAAACAAAACACGTCGGATAAAAGTGAAAGTCGTACAATCGACTTCAGAATAAAAGCCGGGACAAACGACTTCAAAATAAAAGGCTTTGTTTTAAAGTTTGAATTAATTGGCGGTGGAATGTAGGCACGGGTTGATCGCAGCGGGTTTCAAATGATCGGAGAAAACAAATGAATGATTAATTCAATGGCGGAGTTTCGTAAGTAATTGGGAGCTTGGGGGCTTGTGAATAGATGAATGGAGAGGAAATGAAACCTAAAACTTGATTGGGGAAGGAAGTAGACGTGCGGCTGACATTAAGTGCTTATTTTAAACTAGCTTCTGCCCGCGGCTTCGCCCGCGTGGATGTCGGAAATTATCCCACGGGAACGTGCTAACGGGATAAAATGTATGTGCTTCCCCAGAATGCCATCTATCTCGCGGGCCCTTTGTGGCTAATAACAATAGAAAACCAATTGTGTCTCATTAGTGGTGATTAAGAGGGTACCTATATGATATCTTTACCTAAGTACCTTAATTTAAAAAAAAACTCAATAACAGAAAATTTAATACCTACCTAAATAAACCTATGTCTGATGATAACTAATCTAAACTCAATAAATAAGCAAAATCCCTAAAAACTAATATCTATACGAATGACTAATCCTACCTAACAGTATTATAAAATAACCTACGGTCACTACGTACACTATCAAATATACTACCTATACTTTAAAATTAAAATCTATACCTACGACTCATATAAAAATAAACCTAAATAACTCTAAAAACTAAAAGGAATAAAAATGAACTCCACTGCGGGTGACCCAACCTACGACAAACTTAGTATTTGCGGTTGGTACAGTACAGACAGTGGTAATCGGGTATAGGGATCGAACCGCAAAATTAAGTTTGTTTTTTATTGTATATACTTTTCCGGGATAAAAAGTACCCAGTGTGGTGCCCAGGATATTAAAGAATAATTATACCAAGTTTCATCATAATCGAACCGGTAGTTTTTGCGTGATGCCTGAACAAACAGACAGACAGACAGACAGACAGACAGACAGACAGACCGACAGACAGACAGACAGACAAAAAAATTTTTAATCACATTTTTGGGTTCGGTGTCGGTCTAGTAACACCCCCTGTAAATTATTTTTTTGATATTTTCAATGTACAGAATTTTCACTTCTACAGATTTATTATAAGTATAGAAGATGGTAGGCCGGATAATGCCTCAGTTAGCTCGCGCTCTTATTAATTTTAATGTGCACAGGAAAGAAGAAATAATAATTAATAATGAGTTGATTGATTTCAGTGTGGTCTATGATATATGGGTGTTTTCAAAATTGCTCGTTTTTTATGAGTTTTGATCGTCAAAAATCTATAGTACCCTAATCACTCAAATACTCCTTATATTCTCTGGCAGAAAACAAGACAAAAACTTCCTAGACTAGAAAAAAAGCTGGAAACAAACGCTGATTTCCATATTCCATAGTTACAACCTTCGTCTAGCAGGTCAATGACCGCAGAGTCTACAGTCTCCCACCGATAACATAGCTGCATCACTAAGTTATTTTACTATCATTCGATGCTCTCGATTTCTCATAACATACCTATCTACATCTATACATATAATAAATGTATAATATATGCAAATATTATGATAGGAGAGCCGTAGAGCAGCTCTCTCCCAACCAAACAGAGAGCGCACACGGCTTTAACGAACAAACTCTACACAATGGGTCTTTCAAATGATTGAGCTAATACAGCCTTTTATTAAACGACTTTGGACCTTAATGAGTTATTTTAAGATACAATTTTCTAGGAGGTTCGTTTGTTTGATCTTAAAACTTAAGTTTGAAGTGAAATTAATAGTGGAAACATGGATAATTACGAAATGGAGTGGCAATGTCGAAATTAATACAATTTGAAAAGATACTGCATCTGTGTTATATGCATCTTCTATTATTGGCCTCTGGGCCACTGACACTAAAAGAAGTTTTTTTTATAAATACAAATCTATTCAAATCTGTTTGGTCCTTTCAAAGTAAACTGTGAAGATGTCATGTCTGTGTGATAATTAAAACTTAACAAAAAACAAGCCATTAAAAAAATATTTAAATTTTTGAAGCCATAAAAATATCGCTAACGCCCCTTAGAAATTCGACGAGGCTAAAGGTTGAAGCCCTTGACCCAACAAATATGCTGATTAGCTATCCATTTGTTATTTATTCTGTGAGTGAAACCGAATGCGCAAGCGCTGGCAGGCTGTTTGTAGAAACGTCTGACTAAACAATAGTCGTGTATTGTTGACTGCTATCGGACGGATCTGTAAATTAAGATGTGTATGTACCTTCCTTTGATAGTAATGTGTGTGTTTGTAAAAGTTTTATCTTTTAATTGAGGGGAATATCGTTTGAGATACGGACATGGAACTGTTTTATTACAGGAAAGTTTGAATTGCTTCTCTTTGTCATCTTGAAGAAAATTGGTTGAGAATCATTGCTGACTGCAGATGATAAAACAGGACTGCAATGGCAATGGGGTGGGGACGCAAAACGTTAACCACTAAAATATTTTCAGTTATTTATATAGCTTTATAAATGGTACGAAACTATCAAGTTATTTACATATCATATTTATGTTTTGTACCATCCATCCACGTACGAATTGACCCTGCTCATCTCCCCACATACAACAAGCGTGCACATACTTCGTAACGTCTCACAAGTCTCTCAGAGGACGCAGGTGCACGCACCAGCCGGCTTGTGCCCTTTACATCCCCTCTGCACTTACGTAACGAACACATTCCACTCTCCAGCTGAAAAAGTACCAAGTACCACCACGTACGAGCAATGGGCATAGTTTAGTGGCTGGTGCGAGAGAGAGAGTGGTATTATGTCGTTATACTTGTTGTAACATTGGTGCTTTTTATGATGCCAATAAATTAAGAATGATTAAACTCAAACTCAAATAATTTATTTCAATTAAACCATTTACAGGCACTTTTGAATTGTCAAAATTAAATAGTCGGTCAGTTAGTCAGAAAGTTGAAGCTAGTTGCCCATTCCAAAGCGTAGATCTCTATGGAGAAGAACGGGCAAGAAACTCCACGGACACTCTTTTAAATCAAGATATTTTTACAAAATCCTGGGTACATTATTCTTATTGCTTCTATATGTGAGAACAATGTAAAGAAACAAATTAAAATATAAAATTTAAAATAAGCCCCGGCAGTTAAGAGATGACCAGTCTCAACTGATGGCGCTTAAGAGTACAGTGGAGCTAAAGTATATATATAGAGTGTGTGAGTGAGTGAGTGAGTAAGTGTATATATGTAGAGTGTATCTCTGGTTTCTGCATGGAAAAGTATTATGTGTGTGACTACAGATAGTTTTTCCGAGACTGGATGTGTGATTTCTGTTAGGAAAAGAGCCGTATGGCCAGTCCACACACGGTGGGTGTAGAACATAGAGCTGTAGCCTGTACGCTGTAATCGCGAATTGAATTCGTTTTGATTATGGAACATACTATTATTATACTCAAATTAGACAAAATCTGTGCAGTCGGTGAACCAAGGAGTCAGATAACATTTGTGTTAATTTGTTATTTAACACATTATATTCCTGGCATCCTTTATTGGCATAACTCCAAATGGAGTCTAATACGACGCTGAAGAGGGTGTCTACTGTCTGCTAGTATAACTAACTACTATAACTAGACTGCGTCACTGACATTCCCATTCGAAATTTGACAGGAATCAGTACACGTGTGACGTGGGCCATTGGAGCTATTCAGCTTCGAATGTTAATACAGTCCGGGATTCAGTTATGGGTTTTTAATATTAATCATCATCATTCTCTTGTGGCCTTATCCCAGTTTTTTTAGGGTCCCGGTCAGTGCAATGTTTTTAAGATGAATATATTTTAAAGGTAAGTGGTAACATCCTAACTGTGCCTATTCCCCGACAGGGCACGCAGAGGTGTCTATTACACCCATATTTCGCTATAACTTTTCGTTCCATGGCAAACCTTTTTAAGCTGACCTTATCAGAGGTTACTTTTGGTGATATATTATTCCACCAGGCAATTGACACTTAAGTTTTCTAATCCAACAAACAAGCCTTTATGACCACGCCCGCACTCTCAAATACTTTCCCATGACAACGCTGCTTCAACGCAGATTTCCAAACGGACGTCTTTACTACCACAACAAGGTGTTGTGAAATATTGTCACGAGATATACATATATTGATAATATCGTATGTATGTGTGATATATTATGTAAACGATAGGAAGGCGTTCGACGTGGGCGGTCTCTGGGTAAGAAGCCGCGTGATTGGCTATCCACTGGTAACTTAATGAACTTAAGACTTACTTAAGATTAGGAATGCTTCCGTGTAAGTTACGGAAGTCTTGGGTGAAGTTAAGTTAACGTATTTATAATGGGAATGATATTTGTAGATAATTAATAGAATGCTCATTAGAATTAGGGAAAGTTTAAGTTCGTTGCTTAATAATGGTGCTGGTTGAATAGATTTGGTTTACATTTGGAGGTAGATTTTATCTTGAGTTAGTATGTGATTATTACCTACTGGTAACTTTAAGGCGGATAGAACCGCGGTTGTTATATATGTTTCTTAGATACCTGAGTAGTTGAGCTCATTGGTATTCATTTTAAAAAGCATTCAGACAAGAACGTCTGGAAGTGGTGTCAACATTTTGACGCTTGATTCCACTCATGTCTTATCAGTATCACCTATAACGAAGTTTCACTATAGGTATCAATGCAGTTGCATTGCCACAAAATAAGGTGTGCTAACAATATTGGGCGGCTAAACAGAGAGCGTTTTAGCCGCATTTAGGTACACCTTTCTTAACACAATATAATTGATCGTGGGTCTGCATATCGTCTTGTATTATTTCAAGATCAGTTTTATCGGTTCACAATAAATCCCGGCATTAACCGTCGAGACATCGAGATAGATGACATCAGATACATCGCAGCATTTGTTAAAACAAACAAAATTATAAAAACTAAGCGCAATCTCTCCTAGAAACATTACTAGTTAAAAACAGTATTTGAACTTTAGTGCCTTAGTAACAAAGTCCAAATTACTATAATTTTGAATTTTAATATCAATTTCGCTGAACCTGGTATGCATACAAATTCTCCTAGATCAAGTTTAAAGAATTTTGAACCTTATTCTGTGAGGATTACAAGTGATTTTAACCAGTATTGTAAATAAGGCAGTACTCGTATCGCTATCGCATTTATTGGCGACATTGACGTTTTCATGGCTTCATGAAACGCCGGAGGTATGCAAATAACCACTTTTAAGTATGCTCGTTTTTAAAATAAGATGTTTGAGAGGTCATTTAAGATTTGATAAAAATATAGCAGAAAAACATAATTTTGGGTGATTGGTTTAATTTATGGCTCAATAAACATTTTAAGAGCAATAAAAACTGTCGAAGACTCGTCTTTAAAAAGCATTTGACATTTCATTAATCGTATATCAATTCAGAAAATGGATTTAGTAAACCTTTATCCAATTTTCTTCCCACTGTGTATTCAACGCTTCCTCAAAAGCGGGAAGGCAGTGGGAGTCAACAATTTCCGAACATCATCATAAATACATATACAACATACTTAACCCAAAAATACACAACATTTAGTACAAAAATAATTAAGATTATCGCGATAAATAAACTTCTATCGTAAAAATCTTCTTTGAAACGAAAATACAGCACCTTTACAACGCGAGCGCGTTGATGTCTTTTCTTAGATAACATCTAAGATACGCAACTGTCTTGCATATACCAAATGGCGTATTTTCAATTTCATATTTCATTTTATGTTTCGTTTCGTTCGACTTAACGATCTATTGTCGCTAACGATTTTATCGTAGTTTTGATTAATGATCTGTTTTATTAATACAATGCTGATGTGAGAGATTCTTTCGGTTCGACTATTTCGGTTATGTAAGCCGTAGATTCTCCGATTTCCTAATGACTGTTTTTATGTATGGAGTTTTTTTGATAGTGTATTATTTGATATATCACGCCTATTTGTCGGAACCGCCATACAATTAGTCAGGTAGACACTAAAATCTACAGATTTTCCTGTTAACAATTCCTAAAGCTATTCATTTGAACTATGGTGCAGTCGTGCGGATCTAGATTGTACGAAGTCCTATGGTACAATGTAAACAATAAAACAAAATACTATACCTCGAGCAAATCCAATAATCATCACCGTGAAGCAACACGACAGATGAAACACCATCAAACACAAAACTGCACTGTTAGTACACGAGTACACATCCAAACACCCGACACACAACTTGACAACACACACTTTACACTGTAGTACAGTATCACCACTTTGTAAAAGAATATTTATTACTTAATTTAAAAAAAATTAAATCACTCGCCGCGACTGTTCCGTCCGGAGGTTTCCGTGGACTGACGCGGCGCGGCGCTGCAGACGCGGCGCGCACGCACCTCTTGCGCTATCGCTTCCTCTCTTTCCTACCCGCAAGCTCCCCTATGAGCGGCTGCAACAGACAGACAGGTATGATTAATGTATACAACTTTGATGACGAGCGAAAGCTTTTGGTAAAAAAGTTGATTTGTAATTTTATGAAGGTTCGCGATGGACACAATCGGGTCTTGTAACTTGTTGCTAGTTCCAGTCGTGTGTGTGTCGTATGAGACTCAGAAACACTGGTTTTTTGGTCAAGAAACTATAATTATGTATATGTGCTAATCGATTTTTATTGCAAGTCGAGTTGACAGAAATAGCATGATTCTTATTGGATACAATTTTCGGAGCAAGATTCTGCAGTGTAACTTTTTCTCTGATATCTTATGAAATTATGTTCATTAATGTAAAAAGCTCGTACATAGCTTAGGCGCTAAGTGACTTCCCACTGCATCTTGATCTATGGGACTTTCATCTACACACATAAAAACGAAACCTAAAAACACCCAAGCCATGAGAATCAAACACCTAATTACGCTCCATCACCAACAACAACTATCCTAAGATTAATAGACCATTTGAAAGGCCTGTTGTTAGCAAGAACGGTAATAGCTGCCATCACCTACCAGGCTAGCATTACATCGACGGCGGCAAAAAGCGACCGCAGACTGTTATGATAATGGCCGACTCTGTCACTGCTAAATCACTCAATGGTAAGCAGCTGTGACGGTGTGCAGCGTGCGACAGTTTTTTGACTCCTTCTTTGAATAAATTCTTTGAAAATCGGTGTGCAGGCCATTTGCGAATAGCTTTGGATCTACTTAAACTAATGTATATGAGAATATATAACAGTTTATATTAAAGGAAGGATTTTTATTGTAACTAGTAAGCCAAGCTGGGTCACAGAACAGAACATCTCCCCTGTCTACCGCGAAGGGCAGAGGTGTTCCTGTATTACACCCTCATTTCGCCAGGTATGTAGTCCCATGTAATAGGGGGGCGAGCTCATTGCCATACACCTGGCACAAATGAAGACTCCGGGCTGTGACTGAGAAATTCCTGATGGAAAAGCCCCTTAACAAACACACATGAAACAAAAACAAGCAACAAGATCTATTGTCATTCAATTATTCATTCTACTATATGTTAGTATTGGAAATATTTTTTTATACCTACCATATCTCTATGTTAATTCATGTAATTGGTGTTACCGTTTTAATTAACAATAAACAATAATGATAATTCAAACTGTCATTAGCCAAAGTCTGTTTGCGCATAGCGTAGCTGTAAGTAGCAATCAGACAGAAGGACTCCTAATTACATTTCAGTGCGGTGTGGTGGTAAGCAGTAGTGATTCAGTGGTAACGGCCGCAATTTATGAGTTGTAGGTCGTAGGTTCGAACCCAGACAGGCGCTTTACTTTGTGTAAATTATTTCATCACCACTGCTCTCAAAACGGTGAAGGAAAACATCGTGAGGAAACTGGCGTATCCTAGAATCAAAATTTCGAAGACTGTGACATCTACCAACTCGCACTGGGCCGCGTGGTGGATTACGGCCCACCCCCTCTCATAGAGAGGAGGCCTGTGTCCCAGCAGTGGGAACATTATAGGCTAATTATGCTGGTGGTATGGATACCTGTTACCCTCTCTGCTTGCCTGTTACTGGGAACTTCTTCCCGTGCAGCTCGGAACCATTTCGATTACGATATAGTTCTTAACTGCACAGGATAGGGTTTCAGCAAAGGGCTTTTAAAAACCCCTTATGATGTGATGTGTGGAACGGAAGCCTAATATAAACTCATTTTCTTTTTGCAAATGTAGGTACCTTTTAATGGGATCGGTAGTTGTTGTGCTCAAGTGCCATTTCAAGTCAATATCAACGAATGTTGTTCTGATATTTTATTACCGCGCACAGAATTGAGTATCGATTCCGTACATGTTGTGAATCGTAATAAGGTATCTTACTTGTACGTAAGCTTCGGCGTATCGCAGTAACTTATCGAATAATCTCTGTTGCTGGTTACTATACAAGGCAGTATTTTGAATTAAACCTTTTATTTATTTGACCACTATCGAACTATAAATGTAAGCAAATGTTGAGTTTTATAGTGACTAAAAACTAGACAATGTATATAACCAATAAAAGTTCCTATAACATTAATCACAACACTCTAATTGGGGTAGAAGACATATTACCAATATAATAACCTAATATTATAGAGAGAAAAGATTTGATTTTTTGTATGTTTGTAACGCTTTAACGCTAAAAACGGCTGAACAGATTTGGATGAAATTTGGCATATAGGTAGACCATGACCTGGATTAGGATCTACGATACTTTTTATTCTGATATTATAAATGATATCGTAGTGTGTAGTGCATAATGAGTTTATAGTTCCATTCCAAAAAAATATTTAAAAAAACTTGAGAGGTGTCAAGGGACACCCGGATGGAACGAAGTTCAAAGAGAGAGAGAGAGACAGACAGAGAAACGCGTACGCCGCACGGCTTACAACTATAACAAAAAGTGTCGTTCCAACTTTTGGTCTTAATTTTTTCCGTCTAGCCTCCTTTCGCAACGCGCGATAAGGAACTTCGTTCCAATAAGTTAAATGACAAAAGCATCGAGAGAAAAAAACTATAACACTATAACATAGTGGAACAAATTCATGATTGTAAGTAGTTAGAGTAAAAAACGACTTCCAACTAATGTTAGGGTCATTGTAACACCCTATCGCATGGCTTATCTTTATGTAATTTATGTGAAAATAAACCTATCTTGCAACAAGTAGCACTTTCGTCGACTCTATCGGTGTTCGGTAAAAAGCCTCGCGATAGAGTCGCACGTGCGCGCGCTTCGTAAATAATATTAGATAACGACGCTACATAAGACTGCAGGCTCTTACTAAGTGTTGAATGCATACTAAGTTAATTCTTTCCAAACAAGGATTGTGTAGTTGGTAAAAGATGATAAAAACATACAAAATCTTTACTTGGTAAGGCTTGTAAGCTGAATATTTCTCATGATCACTCTTACTTTTTAGCTCCGGCCCTTGTCGCAACAAGTAGATTTCTATATTATTCCATTTAGATAATTCCCTGAATTATATTTCGATAACAATCTGTCTGAAAAGTGGATTAGAAAATGTACCTATGAGCTACAAACTGTATTTAAATAGGGCTCTTTAGACTTAGACCATCCTAGATGTTTACAGCACCACACAGTCCAGGGCCACACCTAGTTTTTAGTACGTACAACTGAGGGGCAATTATATCGTAATTTTAAGAACGTTCACAGTCTGATCTCAGTCTCAATCTGTCAAAAAATACTTCTAATTTCCCTACATTTTGACAAGTTTTTGACATTTGTTTGTCGCCGAGATGAGACTGCGACTAGATTTTGAACATTTTAAATTACGAGAATTGGCCTTCTGTACTAACTATCATGAATCTCCAAGAACTATTTCTCCACAAAAAGCTGAGCTATTTTCGCTCCGCTTTACATTTTATGTAAGGTCCTCGACCACATGCCCAGACCCGTTCACCGACTCTAACCATAAACTCGATGGGAAACGCAGACATTACAACATGATGCGGGCGAAACCGCAGGCCGAGCTAAGTTGTGCGTATTCCTAAGTTCTGCTTCAATCAATTTTAATAGAAGTATAAACAAACGCCTAGTACGAAAGGTCACTACTGCGCTGCGCAGGTGGGAAGTCAATTGTAGTACCACTTCAAAATATATTGTATTCTGGCTCTGCCCGCGGCCTCACCCGCGTGGATGGTGAATATTAACCTACGGGCCCGTGTTACCAGGACAGAAGGCACATGTCCTTCCCCTGGATGCCATCTATCTCCTTGCCTATCGAAATCCGTTCAGTGGTTTAGGCATGAAAAGGCACCATACAGACAGAGTTACTTTAGAATTTATAATATTAGTATGGATTTTAAATACAAATTAAAGATGTTTTTCATTTTCAAGAATTAATTATCATTTATTTTCACTGTAGTTTTTTTTTTCAAAGGAATTCCGTCGGAAAAATGATGAATGATAAAAAAGTTTGTTTCTATACTTTATCGTAGTACAATATCGCACTACTTACTTACGTTCGTTCTACAGTAGTATATATATTCTGTAACTTCAAATTACAACATGATGCGGGCAAAACCACAGACTAAGCTATGTTATTCCTAGTAGACTTATTAAAAGCTCTCTGTATGCGCAGTAGTCGGGCGGTACGCTTTCAAGTCTTCTAAGGAAATGTTTGAACGTTATTGTTTGAAGTTTTAAACAATAGTTTGTTAGTTTTAATAGTTCCAGGTTTTTGTGATTTCGGTGAGGCTTTGATATTGAAATTGCGTTGTCACTTGTGTTTGGGGTTCACTGACAGTTGGATGTCCATAGTCAGCCTATAATGTTCCCACTGCTGGGACACGTCTCTCGGTGAGAGGTAGTGGGCCGTAAGCGCACCCAGTGCCGGTTGGTAGGTCTTCGAATTTTTGGTTCTAGGACATGCTGGTTTCCTCACGATGAAATCCTTCACCGTTTTGAGAGTAGGGGTGATGAAATAATTTACACAAAATCAAGCGCCTGTCTGGATTCGAACTTACGACCTACAATTCGTAATTCGCTCGTTATCACTGGACCACAACTGCTCCCTAGGACTACTTGTACTTGCTGCGGCAGTAAATTTATACTTAAATTGAGTGTCCAAAACAGTTGAACCGTTTCTCGAATTCTCGTAGAGTTTCACTATCTCGGCTTCAGGAGATGCAACGATTGGGAATAGTCTGACCGGCTGAAAATGACTGTTGGGTGGGACTATTAGAATTGTTGTTTTCATAACTTGTATTAAATTAAGAAGGCTACCATAGTATACTATGCTTTCCTTCTTAATTAAAATCAGCTGTTCCGCCATACATTTTGACCGCGCACTTTTCGTTGGAACAGCTGATTTTTTTAATGATAACCGTCGAAAAATTTCTACCCTAAAGGGTCTAGAATCATAATGTGCTGAATTCATGGTTACTGTTTGCGCGTCGATGTCCCTACCACTCTGTATAAGCGACGACGTATTAACGTGGACGGGGCAAAAAGATACAGATGGTTACACGTTGTATTCTGTGGTTTATTCTTGTAACAGTTTTGGTTCCTATAGTGTCTCAGAGAACTAAAACTCAAACTCAAATAATTTATTTCAAATAAACCATTTACAGGCACTTTTGAATTGTCAAAATTAAGTAGTCAGTCAGTTAGTCAGAAAGTTGCCCATTCCAAAACGTAGATCTCTATGGGGAAGAACGGGCAAGAAACTCCACGGACACTCTTTTAAATCAAGTTATTATTACAAAATCCTGGGTACATTATTCTTATATACCATAGATATCATAGGAAGATTTTTATCCGTTAATAACGAAATAAAAATAATAGTCTGATTTACGCTATAGCCAACCACAATCTTCAAACATTTCAGCTTAAAACTTTGTAGAACTCACTCAACCATAATTCCTGTCTATCCACTTGGCATAGGCAAGTATTCGAGACATCTGCCGGTTCACGGCTAATGGTCGCGCCACTCGGGGGTCGCGCCAATCGCGACCATTCCGCGAACACATGACATGTCTCGTACGATCGCAGCGATGCTTTCCAAAGCCTTTTACGGAAATATGTAGCTAGTCATCTAGTTAATGTTCTGTCCTAACTCCTAATAGGATTTCCATGGGGTTTTGAGAGGGCTGTCGTGTGGTAACGTGGTGGGTGCCAGAGATAGTTAATTTAAAAGGAAAGTTCATCAATCCCAATCACATCACAGTAGGGAGACAACATAAATCACCAAGCCGTTACGGTACAATCGAGGATAGGTATCTTTATCTTTAGATCCATATAGATATATGGAGATAAGCCTACCCTCATAAGGATATAGAGATCTATATCCTTATGAGGGTAGGCTTATCTCTAGAAGTCTAGATTACTAATCCATCTGCCAAAAGTTATGACATAACCTAACATCACGCTTGTAATCCCCGAAGGATTAGGCAGAAGTGTACCTATAGTACACCCACATTTCGCCAATTATGTTTAAGATGATGAAAAGTTATGATTTAATAACAACTTCCCCTTTCAAAGAACATTATAGGTGTCGGCGGAAATTGTACGTAATAAAGATTAACAAGAATTTAAGGTCTCGTAAAACATCAACAACCTTACCTCCATCTTTAGTCACGATCGTAAACGTTACCTAAACAAACACCCCGATACTTGATATTTCTATAACGCATAGATCGATACACGCTCATAACATATTTTTTGTCACGTCGCCATCAGGCACGCTACTTGATCACGTAAACCGACACACGTGACGATGACGGTGATGCACTATCGGGTAAAGGACTTATATCCTGCACTTGATTATGTAATCTGATCTTATTCGGGTTCCCGCATATTAGAAACCCTTATCGTATGGAGTAGAGTTTCTTATCCTATGATTGGAGTTAGTGCCTAAACGCCTCACACTATTTATCTTCCTATTTTTTTTAGTCTTTCTACATTCATAACACAGTCTGGCAGGGGGACATCGACGCGCAATCTGTCACCATGGATTCAGTACATAATTTTGAAGTCCCCTGCATTAAATTTCAGGTCGGTAATTAAAAAAAAAAATTGCTGTTCCATAAATTTTGACCACGTAGGTATTGCACCACTGTTCTATGAACAGCAGATTTTTTTTATAACCATTATAAATGTCTACTCTAGCGGCTATGTAGAATCATGTGCTGAATTCGTGGTTACGGTTTGCGCGTCGAGGTTGTCGTATAGCGATGTCCTCACATTGCTATATAATAATGTAGAAAGACTGCTACTATAAGAATTCTTAATTTGGTTATATATCAACAGACAGAAAAACTTAGTAGGTAATCTATTACGGTGCAGACGAACGATGGGAACGTTTCGTTTGGGACTTAAACGAAACGACATCTGTAGAAGGGGTCAGCTTATCTCTTACGAGCTTATTTATTTCTCATAGGAATCCCCACAACTTTAATAAATTGCTTAATTATCAAATCAGCATCAAATTATCAACATGCTTAAGAACTTCCAAATCAATTTCCTTTACATTCTCTGAATAACATCGTAATCCAATAACATATGAAAAAGATCGCACGCCGGGGATACAGGCGTGCCCTCCCGCTGCGCTCTGATCGCGGCTCATAAGCCTACTAATTACCTAATTAATAAGTACGTTTAATTAATTCAGACATAATCCGCGTTAGCTCAATTAGTGAGGGAACCTGCGGTGGCTTTGTAGTAAGGCTGGGTGCAGATGAAGCGATTTTATAGGATGCAAATATTGTGAATGAAATTGTATGTTGTGTCGTTTGAGACGAATGGAGGTTTTTCATCGAGAGAATGGCTGTTAAGCTTGACATTAATCAAAATCTAGTGTTAAAATTACTAATAATCATATATCAGACTATCACTTTTGTCGGCAAACGTAATAATTATGTCTTAATGTTTTCAATTTGTGTGTTGTTCCACTTTTGGCGTAATGTGCTATTGTTATTTGGTTGTACTTACCTACTCCCACGCATTTTCGCAAGTCCTAATGTCGACTAAGAGAAAGGGCTTATGTGGTAATAACTGTAATAAGTAGCTCCGAGATAATGATAGGCTGACTTAGACGTTTGTAGGAAGACGTCAGTATGAAGAGTTATGGCAAAATTCGAAGTTTAACAATAGATAAATGCTGATAAATAAATGTTCACGAACAATATCATTGCAAATGGAATTGGATAGTATTTTGATCTTTCTTCTTGCCGATGCTCTTGTGTGGTTGATTTGTGCCCAAAAGTTGGTGCATCTGAACAAACCTTTACATCTGCTGTGATTTCTTAAACAGCATTATTACTAAGCGGAATTTCATGCTGTTTGTAATATAAAAACATTTCAATTACTTTCTGACGTTTATTCTTTATTGAATAGTAGTATGTAAGCCATGGCGCGGTTATATTTAATTGAGTAATATACTGGTATAGTATATGGCCCTCGTGCTAATTTTTTTTTGGTTAAAATTTCTAGTTTTAGGCTTATTTCTCAAAAAAATCTTGGTAGCTTTCCAACCTTAGAAAGAAAGATGTCGACCATCTAATCCACAATGCAATGACCGCTATAGGAAAGAGTTGAATATTATCGGACATGACAATTCCGGGCCTTGGCATAACTCGATGACTTATAATTTACTAAGCCAAAATACGCACTTTTACGGTCGTATTAGCTATTAATTACTAAGCTCCTACTTATAGCGTCAATATATAATTGTAGCTCATTGCACAATAATCTCTATATTTAGCGGCTGGATTTTTAAACGCAGTCTTAGCTAGTTGTTAGTGTAATGTAGTGTAGTTGCAATTGAATGCCGGTAGCAATGAATACCGTACTAAGGAACACTTCCTACGCCTACGTGCTTCAGCTAACAATTTACAACCCTATACAAACAATATCACGCGCAAACGAGTCGAGCCGATTACAGGCAGATCTGAGATATCTACCGATCTGTTATTACTTAACAATTACAACTTCGAGCCAGCACATGCATTACACTATGGTGCATGCAAATTGCAGGGGAACTGATTAAGGGCTAGCGTGACACGCCCTCTACATACAAACATGGACCTGGAGTGTACAGGCAAGGATTATCCACGAGTGGTGAAACTTTAATATACGTCTGACACACCCTGGGCTGTAGCTAAGTCCTGCTATTATCTTGTTGACTGGCCAATATTTCTACCACGGCATGTGCTATTCTCATATTATTATAATTTTTGTTACAATACAAGATGAAACGATTTAGTAGAATGAATAAGTCCATGAGGGGAGTGATGGACGGGAACTTAGACGGGACGGATACTTAGAATACGGAAATGAATAAAAAGCCAAAGATAATCGTAATCCAAGGCGATTTAAGCACATGAAAATCTATGAAAACCTGTTTCCGTTTTCTTTTAAGACCTAAGGTCTTAAAAGAAAACGGAAACAGGTTTTAGACACAAAGGCATCGCATTGTTAGATTGGAAGATCTTCTCTGTAGAGGCCATTTTTCGGCCCTGTTCCCGGCGCGGCGCGGCAGCGTGCGACGGTGGGCAACTCTTTTTTTTACTCAAATATTTACCCAACTTACACACCTGTCATCACAATTCCTTAAAACCTTAATCGCTGCTTACATATCAGTGACTATGCTCGTAATTAATTTGACAGCTACTGTCCACAGTGGCACGGGAAGCCCTCGGTCAGAATGTAACCTGAGAGGTGTCTGAGGTGACGCGCCGACCTCCCGGGTGGCCAGATTAGAAATCTGATAACCAATTTAATTGGTTGTTTACGAACTGTTTACGGTGATTAGGTGCGATATTAGGGTGCTTTAGCTTTTGGTCTAAATGCCCACAGCTGTGTCAATGTCAGGTTTGTAGTTCCTCTAACAAATAATGCGAGATAATATTCCATCGTTCGTTTTGGTTAATATACCTACTAAGGGATAATTTTACACCAAAGTCCTCTTACTTACGACACGATGGTAAGTACTTAGTTACGCCACGTAACTGAAAAAAATTTAACTAATTTTTAGGCCACTGTGGCGCTATAACTTTTACAGTTTAGAGCAGAGAGCCACAGTGGCCTAACTGAAAAAAATTTAACTAATTTTTAGGCCACTGTGGCGCTATAACTTTTACAGTTTAGAGCAGAGAGCCACAGTGGCCTAACTGAAAAAAATTTAACTAATTTTTAGGCCACTGTGGCGCTATAACTTTTACAGTTTAGAGCCTCAGCCACAGTGGCGTAACTGAAAAAAATTTAACTAATTTTTAGGCCACTGTGGCACTATGACTTTTATAGTTTAGAGCAGTTTTTTCAAATAAAGTCAGTTAGGCCACTGTGGCTCTCATGGCCTCAATTATGTACCTACCTAACTGATGAATGAATCATTAATATACGAGATAGCTGTTTATCATTTTCTGTCCGTCTAGTATCTTCATCAGCAGACAGCACTACGTTCACTTCATACAGTGGTATCGTTTAACTTTAAAAAACCCACCGTACCACCAGGGGTACGGCCAGGGGTACGGTGGGTGTGCAGTGAAAAGTTTGATGGAATTCGCCCTTAGTAGTATTATGGTACGGTCACCAAAGGAGATAAGTAACCAGCGTCGTCGGACATGGTTGAAGTTTTATAAGAAACCGATGCATATTTTCGAATAAAATTTAATTTAATTAATAGAACAAAAACAGTTCATTTATCAAATTAAATTTCATTCGAAAACATCCATCGGTTTCTTATTAAACTTCTACTATATCCGACCACCCTGGTTACTTATCTCCTGTGGTGACTGTACATGGTCTTTATAAATTATCTGGCGAACTTTTTTAGACGTGTATCGATAGTATCACTAATGTTTTTGGCAGACAGAACCCCGATGTGAAAGAACGGCTTGCTCTTGACCACTTTGTTAAGAAAATTTGACGGTTGTCTTATAAAGTGACGTAACTTTCTAAAGGAAAGTGTTTTATGGTTTCTTTAACATTTCTGTTTATGGTAGCGTGTTGTCTATGCTCCTAATCTTTATGGTATGTTTATATCTTTTAATCGATCGTTGAATAGTATTTGATGTCTGTAAAGCCGCTCTGGTTAAAGTTTGAACCTGTGGGTGTAAATAACTAGGAAGATTTACTTCCAAGACCGACGACAGGAAGTTGCATCTAACTGCGCTTATTTAACTCCGATAACATAATACATTTCCACAAAGTCGCCGTGTAGTGAAAACCTTTTATAGAATAATTAATTGTTTTTCTTTATTTGCTGTGAAGAAATCCTTGTAATGCATATTTAGAACACACGTGCACAGTTCTGAGACGCTTCTAATACCTCCTATTGACAATAATGAGGATCTTGGAGGATGTCAATGACGGCCAGTTTCGGGCAGTTTTTGTATAATAGCGTTTATTGCAATCATGAGATTTTCAGTGCACGGCGAAGATAGGTAGACTTAGAGCGGTTTTGCACTACGTCCACGATACGAATCCGAATTCAAGATCCGAGTTCAATCCGAATTGGGAATGTTCTGAATTCGGGGATCGTGGGGCTTTCGGGACGGACGGACTGAGTTCGGATGTAGTGCGCAACCACTCATACAAATAGTACTATGGCTACTTCGGACCGTCATTTCTCGGATTCGGATCGGATGCAGTGTAGACAAAGACAAAGACATTTATTCGTTGGATATAGTAGGTACAAAGTTGGTTGGTATATACATCTATTCTATACTTATAATAAATCTGTAGAAGTGAAAATTCTGTACATTGAAAATATCCAAAAAATAAATGGCAGGGGGTGTTACTTGACCGACACCGAACCCAAAAATGTGATTAAAAAAAATTTTGTCTGTCTGTCTGTTTGTTCAGGCATCACGCAAAAACTACCGGTTCGATTACGATGAAACTTGGTATAATTATTCTTTAATATCCTGGGCACCACACTGGGTACTTTTTATCCCGGAAAAGTATATACAATAAAAAACAAACTTAATTTTGCGGTTCGATCCCTATACCCGATTACCACTGTCTGTACTGTACCAACCGCAAATACTAAGTTTGTCGTAGGTTGGGGGTGACCCAACCTACGACAAACTTAGTATTTGCGGTGGAGTTCATTTTTATTCCTTTTAGTTTTTAGAGTTATTTAGGTTTATTTTTATATGAGTCGTAGGTATAGATTTTAATTTTAAAGTATAGGTAGTATATTTGATAGTGTACGTAGTGACCGTAGGTTATTTTATAATACTGTTAGGTAGGTTTAGTCATTCGTATAGATATTAGTTTTTAGGGATTTTGCTTATTTATTGAGTTTATATTAGTTATCATCAGAAATAGGTTTATTTAGGTAGGTAGGTATTTAATTTTCTGTTATTGAGTTTTTTTTTTTTAAATTAGTTAGGTACTTAGGTAAAGATATCATATAGGTACCCTCTTAATCACCACTAATGAGACACAATTGGTTTTCTATTGTAATTAGCCACAAAGGTCCCGCGACATAGATGGCATTCTGGGGAAGCACATAGGTACATTTTATCCTGTTAGCACGTTCCCGTGGGTAAATTTCCGACATCCACGCGGGCGAAGCCGCGGGCAGAAGCTAGTAGGTATATAAAAGTTACGTATACGCTAGGAGTAAGCACGTACGTACCTTACGTAAAGTATGGACAAAACTGCAGAACCACTCTTAAGGTCGATCATATCCGATGGAGACGTATTATTATGGTAGTATGCATTGCACGTTACAAGGTCAAGAAGTACAACCATAAACAACGAAATTGTATTTTTCATCACATTTAATAAAAGCTTGTGTGATTTTTTTGTATATATTTTTTAAACTTCTAACTTTTATTGGTATTTTTCAGAACATTTAAGTGGTAGGTATTATATATAACTCAACTTCAAATCTTTTATTGCCATGTAAGAATTTAAATTTATAGCTGTTTGACGCCCACCATCTTCAGAAATTGTCTATGGAAAAATATTTTATTTATGAATGAGAAAGTATTATTATGCTAATGTTATTTTGTGTTTAACATAAGAATAGGCTTCGATTGTGGAAAGAAATATATTTTTTATAGCTACGTGGAAATATTGCAATCTGATTTGTTTTTACATAAACTCATGACGTCTTCCCATGGGGGTAGGCAGACACTACAGAACGCCACCTGTCACGATCCTTACATACACCTTTTGCTTCGTTTACTTGCAAAATCTGCACCCCAATTGCGTAACACACGATCAATCGGTATCGGTTTCATTTTGACAGTTCAACAACATTCATTGCGTTATTTTACGTGTTGAGCAGACAAATTTTTTGAACTTATGAAGCAATGGATTAGCAATTTGCTTCAAAATGATTCAGATTCTAATTGGTCGTCTGTTACGCAATTAGGGTGCAGGTTATATACGTACGCCGGTTGCGAGCACTACGCACCAGACCTTTCTGAAGAACATCACAAAAAGGTGATATATCCTTCTAGGGGGCCCCTTTCATCTAATTTATTTTTGTATACGCGCTGAATTAGAATTAAGAATCTTTATCAATGTTCAGCATAAAAATATTGCCCAAGAATATATCACAATTTTATTTTATTTGAAATCAGTGACGCAACCTACCATGCTTTTGACATTGTTGTTTATAATCCATGTGTATAAACAAAAATGACTAATCGCTGTTTTATGCAAACTTAAATCTTATTTTGTGGCTTTAGTTGAAGATTACAACAATTTATCCAACGCACTTTGATAGCCTGACAAACGCTCGAACACTGACAATGCAGATATTTTGTCAAAATATAACACTCTTTCTGACAAAAAAAAAGAAAGAAAAACAAACATTACAAATATGTACACATGTCACACTAATCCCTCTCGTTAACACACACATGTCAACACAACACTTTATATCTCAAGTTTTGCATATGAAAGTGCGCTAATCTGCAAGATGTATGGACTGAGAGGTTTCACACCTGCGCAGACGCCGCGTGGAGGTCTTATTGATGGCCGCGGTACTTAAAACACTTACAATTAATTATACACGATACGACACGATATTATCTCGGGTTTTGGTTCGTTTTATTTATGAGACGATAAAGCTTAAGTTTTCGGATGTGTCGGATTCTTTTTATGGTATTTTTTTGTTTTTGGAGCAGTTGATTTATTCGGCTGTTGTGGAAATGCGACGGGATATGAGTTTTCATAAGTAAAAGCGGAAAAACAAAATAATTATAAATTGATATCATTTATGATATTGACATAATATCATTAAAGATATAGGTAATAAGAGATAGAATAAGATAGTATATCTTGATTTGCCTTAAACATGGTATAATGGTGTTACAGTCTTATCTATGTATCAATTGCATGCAAAAATAATTATGATGTCAAAATAACAGTAATTAGTAATTAAATAATTCAAATTAATAGATATAGGTATTATAAATGTATGTCAAAGAAATCCTCAATGTCATAGAAATTATGTCCATTCAGCCATTTATACAGCTTGTTTTTAAATGAATTGGCATTATTTATACATTTTAGTTCTTTAGGGATTTTGTTGTAAATGTGTACACACATCACACGGCAGCTTTTAGCATACTTGGCTGATTTAGGATTATCCTTTGTTACAAGTCTGCGTGGATCCCTTGTTGGACGATTGATTACTTCATATGCTGTTTTGAACAATCCCTTATTACTGTAGACAAACTTACAGATTACGTATATGTAAAGTGCAGGAAGTGGTAACAGACCTAACTTTAAAAAAATGACTGGCAAGATTCGTCAGGACGAAGCCCGCAAATGGCCCTTTTTACTTACAAGTAGGTATGTTACATTAAAAGTTGGTGACTGCTGGTATACCGACATCCTCTTTTATACAAGGTGTCGTTTTTTATCCTCGTCAAATAAAGTAGGTATTTTTTTTTTAATTTTCGGAAATTAGCATGTGTGGGACACGCATTGTACTGCCCTTATACACACACACCCGATATTAAAGAATTATTATACCAAGTTTCATCGTAATCGAACCGGTAGTTTTTGCGTGATGCCTGAACAAACAGACAGACAGACAGACAGACAGACCGACAGACAGACAGACAGACAAAAAATTTTTTAATCACATTTTTGGGTTCGGTGTCGGTCTAGTAACACCCCCTGTAAATTATTTTTTTGATATTTTCAATGTACAGAATTTTCACTTCTACAGATTTATTATAAGTAATAGATTTATGTCAGATGTTTTGATGACTTTCGTATAATTTCATTTCTTATCTAAGAATAAGAATCTAAAGCCTGAATCTGTTTTTCTAAGAATTTGATATCTGCGAGTGATAAATTGCAAGTGATATAAAAGCATGTAACCACATCGAGGGATTCGTTTATAAGTTTTATTGCCAAAGCGAGTATAGAAACACATCGCGAAAGCTTTATGTTATAATAGCACAACAACCATTCAAATAAATAACCGTTCTGTCCATATTTCACGATGCTGCGATGTTTGTCTGGAGTTTAGAGAAATGATAATAACATTGACGTTCATGTCCAAATAATATATATATATACATATATTGGTATTATATAACTGGTTTCTGGATTGTAAAATATACCCACATGACTGAAGTAAAAGTATTAATTTCGATATCTTTGTAGGTAATTTTGGACTTTGATTAAATACTTAAACATGTTTTCTACTGTCTGTCTGTGGTTGTTGTCAGCTCTAATGAACCAAGGAAGTGAAAAAAAAAATTATATAAAGAATTGGCAAAGTCGACCAGTGTCACCAGTGACCAGTCGACAGGCCAGGTGATTTTTTTCAAAATGTATTATTTTTAATCTTGCAGAAAAATGAAAATGTTAAGAGCGCCTAGCTAGTCAAGGCAATCGCTTTGAAAGCGATTCGCGAAGCTTTGCAGAAGCTTATGTACCGCATTATAGAGACCCTCAGGTGGTATTTATGCAGTCTAGTCATAGGTACAGCTTCTATTCTCGGCCTTACTGCAGCTTAGTCAAGTTGTAGGTACCTGCTAAATGTTATCGAAGCGATTTTCGGAAAGCACATTTCATTACCTACTTCTCTTTAAGAATTTTTGATCATTTCTCGCACATACTTAGGTACATTAAAAAGTAGATTCATGTTTCTAGATAAGGCAGAAAAATAGCTTCGTGTCTAGACATTTTGGACAAGCTGTAAATGGATGACCAAACAGGTTTCTTAACTATAAGTTTTATGTTGAATGATTTCACCGACACTATGTGATAAATCTCTCGTTCGCATAACCTTATGTGTTGGTCACGCTTTCAAATCTGTAGTTGGTATTATTATATGTTTGTACAACTGTCGTAATACACGTGTGAACTTTTAGTTGGTCTGTCCAACTGTAAAATCAATTACCTACCATTATAACTAAAACTGGCGCCAGCACTTTCCATAATTACTCGTTAAATGTTATGCGAAAATAGAAAATTAACTTTATTTTTTGCTATTTCACTGGCATTTTAATTCATATATGTGTTCCTATTGTTACGGTCTTAAAAGCCTTACTTTAATAAAAGTTCAGTACATCCAATGTACAGTCACCAAAGGAGATAAGTAACCAGGGTCGTCGGATATAGTTGAAGTTTAGTAAGAAGCGGATTGATGTTTTCGGATAAAATTTAATTAAATTCATAGAAAACAAACAGTTCACCTATCAAACTAAATTTCATTCGAAAACATCCATCGGTTTCTTACTAAACTTCAACTATATCCGACGACCCTGGTTACTTATCTCCTTTGGTGACTGTACATACCTACTATACCTAACTAGAGTTCATCGCATATTAGAATGAAACCACTGCACAATAGGCACAACTATGAGTGAGCAGTGAGCACCATAATAGCCAATTTGCAAATCAATTTTACGACGACTTTTTACATATTTGATATAAACAGTTGATAAGAACTCATCAGCTGCTTTTTTTCGTGTTTATTAGCAAGCGAAAGGAACAGTGAATTCTTTTTCCTTTCGCTTGCAAATAAACACGGAATAACCATCCACATTGGTATTTCACGTAAAATAAACTGCGATGTACTTTACTGAAGCATTCCCATTTCCCATAGCATACGAACACAAAGCATGCGCATTTATCACGAAGCAAATAAAACAAAACCCGCCCCGCCATGCAAAACTATAGAGTTGTCAGCCGGACCGTACCGACGCCGAATTTGAATAACAACACACCAACATAACTCCACCACCACCCCATTTGATAAACTACCTTATTGTCGGACACATAAGGTCCTTGATGAACGCATTATTATTTCTGTGCTCATACAATGGCATGTCCATGTACTATAACAAGGATTTTTTGGTGTATTCAGATTTGAACTTTAAGATCTCGCTGATAAAGTTAAAAGTTATGTGTCAGCATAAGCATGTGTGCATGAAGTTATGCATAAATATGTATTTTTATTCTATGGTACACATGGGTTATAAGAATTTAGACATTTCAAGCTGAGAGTTATATATTACCGGGACGTTGTCAGTCCTGCACGGACGAAGCCCACCCATCTTCGAAAAGAAACTAGTGAAGATTATTTCGAAGTAGAATACTTTATTTCCTCTCACGGGAATGTGGAAATAACGAAATGGAAAACTATTGAACAAGCACTTACTTCAATTTGCACAGTACCTGTCGCTGCGCCGGCGCAATTTGCCTATGAGTTACTGACCATTTACTTAGTTTATGGTCAGCACGTCATCTTCAATCATTGTATTTTCCTGGCTTACGGAATTGAGAAGAATTTCGTTAACTTTCTAGCTTGTAGAGCGGTTGCATATTAGAAAATCAAAACTTTCTCGAGCAAATTTCAAAAGAACAATAAACGAAATAACAAAATTTAAATGACCAAATGTTTTATTTAGAAAAAAATTAAAATAGTATAAATGTATGTGACATCAAATGTAAGACTGATCAAAAGTTTTTAAATCGAAACAGCTAGGTTAGGTTAGAACTGTGACCACACAACGCACGAACCGAGCGAGCGCAGCGAGCGGTGCCGCGGCAGCGGCCGGCGAGTGCCAGAAACTAAGGCTCGACCGAGATGGGTTTTTCGTTCTCGGCCGAGACCGAGACCGAGAATATAATACTATTTCGGCCGAGACCGAGAGCCGAGAATAGACAATACGTGAAAAAAAAATTAACTTTTTAGTACAGCACTAACTATTTAATTTATTAATAATTAAAGTTAAATAACATTATATTATAACATAAAAAAAGCAATTTCTCGGCCTTTTCGCCTTTCAAAGAGTGGCGCCTCTCGTCATACAATTGTCCAGCTTTGCTAAATAGTTGTTCACTTACTACGGTAGTAGGCGGCGCAGATAAAAACTTATTTGCTGCAGGCCTAAGCACCATATAAGGTGACGAAAACCAATACTCAAAAATATTAGCATTTCTTTGCAGTCTTGGCTCTTTAAGAAAACTTTCTAGCGCTATTTGGATCATAGAACTTGAACTGTATTCGTCATTGGTCATTGGCTCGTCTTCCAACTCTATGGAATCATGAGCTGCCCATAAGTTGAATTGATTTGTTACAGTCATGTTTGACGAGTTAGTTGAAGATGCCCAAGTCGTCTCACGAGAACCTGATCCTACGTTTTCATTAAGAGTTAGAGTCTCGATAATATGAAGCTTCGCTGAGTTAACTTCGCTTTCAGTTAAATATTTGGTTTTAAACCGTGGATCGATCAGTGTTGCAGTAACTAGTAGCAAACAACTTTTAACAAATGAAAACCGTTGATTAAGTGCATCCAGTAGCTTGCCCTTCATTGTCTCTGCGTGATTTTCGCGCCGCAGCGCAAAGTCGATTGGTGTAAGTCTTACTACACCAATCGACTTCCCGCTGCGGCGCGTGCCCCCGCGCGCGGCAAAATTTGAATGCCGATCCGAACAAAGTTACAATCTCGACCATGACCGAGAATCTCGGCTATAACTAGCCGAGAACCGAGACAAATTTCTCGGTTGGATTTGTAGCCGAGAATGCCGAGACCGAGACCGAGACCGAGATCTCGGTCGAGCCTTACCAGAAACATATTAATCGCGGGAACTACGACGCCGCTCTTTGGGATTTCATCGATTTGGTCAATAGTGTAATAAATAATTTAAACATTGATATTCCAAACTTTGGTCAGCTGAACTTCTGATCACTTTGTTGATTTGTACGTTGTTCTTTTGAAATTTGCTCAGGAAAGTTTTGATTTTCTAATATGCAACCTGTAGAGCTGTAGCAAGAATTCACTAGTTTTCTTTAACCATCATTTTGAAACTTTAACTCTTTCTTCGTAGGTAATTAAGTAACCAAGTAATTCTTAAACTAATTTGTAGAGTCGTAGAGTTGTTATTTACACTGCCTCGCTGGTATAGTGGTCGCAAGCGCTAATACTGCCTAGCATGAGGTCCTGGGTTCGATTCCCAGGTTGGTCAAAGTGTTATTGGGTTTTGCTATCTGGAATTTATCAGCAGGCTTGCTCCGTATTACGCGGGACTCGCGAAAATGTGGATGTACTATAGGTACATAGGTACACCTATCCCCAACCGTTTGGGAGACAAGGCGTGATGTTTATTTACACAGAAAGAAGATCCTTTCTAAAGTGAAATATAAACATGTAGTTATAAACATTTGTTTTGAAAACTTAAGAAAGAATTCTATTAATTACTATTAAAACAAAAAAAAGTACCTAAATAAAACAAATTCAATATTTTGACTTAGTACACGAGGTCGTTGGCATGTGGAATGTGAGCTCGTCTGTCTTTGTGCCGATTGTCGTATCGGCCAACGGCCTGATTGATGGCCAGAACTGTGAGGAGGTTCCTCTCTGGAGCCCTGACCAACGGTAGCTTGGACCCTGTTCTCGATACCGGCGGACTACTATTTATTTATATTTTTTTCTTATGATTTGTATAAAAACTAAGGCAGTCGCTCCATGTAAAATACTGGTATTCAGCTGCATCCGGTTAGACTGAAAGCTAACCCCAACATATGTAGTTGGGAAAAGGCTAGGCAGATGATGATGACGATGATGATTTGTATACAAATATTTAAAAATGTATTTGATAAAAGTAAACAAATAAACGAAAAATTTGTAAACGAAAACTTTTAAGATTTCTAGATATACTTTAAAGATTTCTAGAAAACCTAGGGGTTCAAATCGGGTTTCGAAGTCACGATTTCTCACAATCCTGTTTACGCTTTAAACATTCAACTAATTTTCGCTTTGTATCTAAGCCATCTCCTTCATCTTAAATCTCGTCTAAATACTATAATACATCACGGCGTCATTACCTGATACGTCAACAGAGTGAATGTAACATTATGCCGGCGCGCGCGCAACGCTAACATCGGATCAATGGACATGTTCAATTAGTTCCGAATTTAACGGATATCGCGCTCACTGGGAACATACGTCCAAATATTAAGAAGGGTAAAATTACTTTCAAATTATGACCGCTTAAATGATAATGATTTAAACTAATATTATAAAGAAATAAAATTGTTTCTAAAAGGAAATCTTTAGAAATATTGATTCCATTACAAACATAATTTTACTGGTAGAAAGATACCCAAATAATATAATATACAAGCTGTTGTTTTGCATCCTCGTCAAATTTCAGGAGGCTGTTATGAAAGACATAAATAATCAAATAAAATTACGATCCCTGGTAAATAATGAATATGAATTCCGAAAATTAGAAAAAAACGTACTTATTTTATTATTGATTCGTGTCGAGAATCAGTAGCATAATTACCTCGTTGAATTTGACGAGGATGCAAAACAACACCTTGTATAATATAGAATAAACCATAATATGCTATGGGATAATAAGGTTTACACATTTACAATACTGATTCATGAAACTTTTGATCTTAACTTTAGTTTTTGCTACTTTTTCAGCGTCGAGCTGATGCTAATGCTGAACGAGCTCGTCATTTCATATCATAAGATTCCCATGTTTATGAGTTAAAAACTTCGTCTGATAAGTAAATGTCATCAGTAAAGCATCTGTTTCAGGAAGAGACATATTTCATACTAACTTCTGTCCGTGACTTCGTCCGCGTTAAATGTCTTGTCCCCCCGTCCCCCCCCCCCCCGCGTCGCTTTATTATTAGTATAGGTAAGCGGGCGGCGCAGAGCCTACAACCTCCTCCTTACTTGAAGCCTGAACATTAATCATCATCATCATCTGCCTAGCCTTTTCCCAACTATGTTAGGGTCGGCTTCCAGTCTAACCGGATGCAGCTGAATACCAGTATTTTACATGGAGCGACTGCCTATCTGACCTCCACAACCCAGTTACTAGGTAATACGATACCCCTTGGTAAGACTGGTTGTCAGACTTTCGGGCTTCTGACTACCCGTAACGACTGTCAAGGATCCCCGAATGACAGCCGGGACCAACGGCTTAACGTGCTTTCCGAGGCACGGAGGGGTCTCGGTATGTAAAGATGGTCACCCATCCACAGACCAACCGCGGCAAGCGTAGCTTAACCTGACCGATCGACCTGTGCAGCTGTTATTATTTAGCCACGGGCCCCTCTACTTGAAGCCTGAACATTAATCATCAATTTACATTCAGTAGTGTCGACTACAATGAACGTTTTCCACAATATTACAGTTTACGACCAACTCATATTCATAAACAGCTTACTACACCTCACGACTTCATACCGTGGCCCGTATGTTTCCAATCCCCACAGGTTAACTTTCGAATTCGGCTCAATAACGGTCGCTGCGCCCGCGCCGTTTTTGTTTGTTATCGAAGAAGCGCGTGGTTTGGAACATAACTGTCATGGCGTGAGGCGGGAAAATGACAGCCGTTTGTGGTCAAGTTGTTGATTTAGAGTCAAACAAAGAACTGATTAAAATATGTAAATATATAATGTTGGTATAGCGTTATTGGGCATGTCATTGGTTATAAGAATTTCTTATGTTTACACATCCTACGATGTATGACAAAACGGGGTTCTGTCTTTGCTTATCCTTTAACTATATGTAGATAGATATTTCTGGAGCAATCATACTCGTATCTCGTCCAAGCATTGCTAAGACTACTTCAAGTCACCCTTAAGAAATACTCGATGTTGTAAATTAAGAGCATAAAATAGACATTAAATACGCAAATTCCTCGATTGATCTGTTTGTGAACGTTAATATCTATACTAATATAAGAAAGCTGAAGAGTTGAACGCGCTAATCTCTACTACAGGTCGAATTTAAAAAACATAGCGAGGACCCTTAGAAGAAGCCGAGCAAAAAGAAAAAAAGACAGAGAGGACGCTAAGCGAAAAATTTCAGGCGGCCGAAGTCGCGAGCAGAAGCTAGTGTTAAATATACTGATCAACGTGGTTTATTGTGCGTGCGGTGTAGTGTTAAATATACTGATCAACGTGGTTTATTGTGCGTGCGGTGGGCCCGCTCCTGTAAGTGAAGGAGTACAACTACTTCATATCTGGCGTTGCCCTTTATTTATGCCTCACGTATTGTGTTCATCTTTTGTTGGAGATCCTAAATCAATAAACAAATACATAAATAATGTTACTTAATACTATTATACATTCTACATCTACCGCCAATGTCCTACACGCAGAAACCACCACTCAAAATTCACGAAGGTAATCGCCATAAAACTGAATGCTCTACAATTGTTTCATTTGTACAATCTAAGCCCAGTAGTGGAGCTAGGGTCAGAGCTCATAACCGTTAAAGTAGCTGAAGGCTATCACTGCCAAACATCGCTATAAAAGCGTGCGGCTACTGCGCCTGGCGCTGTTGTGTTACAGAAAAACTTTTATACTTACATATTTGTAGAATGGAAGCAAGTAGCCATTTTTGCAAACAAAATAGAAACCCTGACCGAACGTTTTGAAAATTCTTTTTAAGTTCCTATAAAAGTAAGTGGTTTCCAGTGAAAACTTAAAACTCTCCAACTACTACATTTTGAAAAAGATTTCAGTTTTGCTCCAAAACTGTTACCGCGCGCGGTATTTGATGCTTGCTGCTACAACTGAAATCTTTTTCAAAATGTAAAAACCAAACGCAAATTAAGTTCTATATCAACTATGTTATAAAAACCTGCGCTGGCGCAGTCGTAGATGTGTCGATATCGATAGCGACCCACAGTCGATATGGGAAAAGGGCTGTAAAATCGAATTACAGTAGGTATACTTCAAGAAACAGGTAATATCCATAATTCGCCACATTCAGCCTCTCCAGCTTAGGTAGGTACGTCAACACACATGCCCACTACATGTTGGCAATGTTCTGGGGATGTTTCTGTCCCTGAGAGGATAGCCGAAATCGCAGTACCTACGCTACGTAACAAACAACCCTTTATGTTAAGTGCAATTACTGTAATAGACTTCTCTATTTTCTTAGCTAATGTTAAAACGGTAAGATATATCGTCAAGCCGCGCACGTCGATCGTGTAACAGATATACATATGTCGAGCTCTTATCTCGCCAACTGCTTCACTGCAATGTTACTGCATCAATTTATAGCATCGTAACCATTCCCAGTTGGAATGGAAATTAAATTACGGAAGCGTATAAAACGCGTGTTTTACAAAGGAAGCAGGGGATTAAAGGATAATAAATGCTTGGGTTCTCGTCGCTTGCCCACTGATCGTAAGTTCATATTCTCGACCAACTATTTGTCATCCAATCATTTATTTCCTAGGACTCGTTAGTAAAACAGTTAAAACAAATATTTATTTAAAATCAATAAACTGCGCCAACATAAAATCGAATCGACTCTCTCACGCCCATGAATCAAGGTTCACGAATATAAATAACATAATATGACATGTTGTTTCCTTGGAGGGTTGGGCACAGCTGCACCTACCTCTAGTTCACCCACATTTCACCAGTTATGTTTAAGACCCATGTTCTTCTCCATAGGTACCTAATACTACGTTTCGGAATGGGCACTACTTCATTTTTCTGAATGACCGGAGGCTAGATGCCTAAAAAAATCTAATTAGTCCGTTAGTTAGATTATCAAAAAATATTGGACCCGTATTTTTTCTTTTGTCAATTATATAAAAAATTATGAAGATATTTTTAGCAAGGTCGTCATGACCCCATACTCCCAAATTTTCAAGCGCTTTATCTTTGTCATTTTTTGTTTGATTGACAAAAGAAAAAATACGTGTCCATTATTTTTCGATAATCTAACTGACGGACTAAATATAATAATATTTTTTTAGCCAGGCAACTACCCTATTCAAAAGTGCCTGTAATTAGTTTATCCTACTTACTACTAATATTATAAACGTGAAAGTTTGTATGTATGAATGGATGGATGGATGTTTGTTACTCTTTCACGCAAAAAGTACTCAACGGATTTGGATGAAATTTGGCACACAGATAGTTTATAACCAGGAATAACACATATGATACTTTCTATCCCGATATTCCACTAATGCGGGCGAAACCGCGGGGCGCAGCTAGTTTGAAATAAATGCTTTGAGTTTTGAGTTTGTAATAGGGGGCTTGTGTTGCATTACGGCTTGTTTCCTTGAACGGTTGGACAGAGGTGTGTGTGACTATAGTAGGTACACCCACTATTCGCCAGTTTTGTTTAAGACGCATGTAATAGGCGCGAGCCTATTCTCATCACTACTACTGAGAAATTCCAGATGGAAAAACCCAGTAACACTTGGACCGACCTGGAAAACTGAACCCAGGACCAGTAGAGGTGACGGGGCCCGATAGGGCCGAAGCCTGCCAGGGTAGCGGGATCGTCCGAAAGGGTTAGGTACCGCTGCCCTGGAACATAAAGGGCTAAGGAAGGAACACGGGTGGGTTTTAGTCAGTAAGAGTCTGACACTCCCTTCCGCTCCACCCAGAGCGGGAGGGGTCATTTGATGATTTCGCATCCTCAAAAAAAAAAAGGACCATTAGAGCACTAGTGCTTTAGACCACTATACCAACGAGGTAGATTTTTGTCGATGGGAAATCCCATCAAAATGGCCGAGCCTAAGCCGCAAAACACATAACCAAAGAGCCCAATATCTTACCATTCAGCAGTTTTAATGATTTAACACTTCAACGTCGTAATGAAGCCGTGACTGACGCGGAAATGACCAAAGCCAACAGAATTAGTTTTATTATAACATTTATCACTAATTGGCTGTTTAGTGTAATGGCCGTGCCTTTATTAAAGTGTTCCGATTAATGGCGCGGCGCGTTTGTGTTCGATTGAGAACTGTGAAACAACTTCGTTATTTGTTTAAGGTTTTTTTGTTGTTGCTTAATTGTTTAGTTTGAATGAATCGGAGAGTTATTGACAAAAGAGGAAATAAAAAATATCAATTTGACATAAAACCAATTCAGAAAAAAAGTGAAGTAATTTAGGAAGTCTATTCGGAGACAAATTGGTCAAATTGGTAGGTAATTAAAATTTTAATTGCCCGGAGTCTGAACTTGAACAGATTGTACATAGGTATATGAAGCATGGGCAGAAACTTATAGGTTCCCTAAAACCTCCAGAATACTCCTCTAGACCAAAATTACGGACAGAGTGTAAAGAGTAAATAGAGTAATTATGCCACACATTATCATTTGCAATCAACATCATTACATGAATTCTCCTCACTCTATCAGCCTACATCCGCGTCGACACGCTCCAGACCTGAATGGTCCACAACGCTACATAATGCTACATTCACATCGCCTGTGCCCGTTCACTACAACGTGCAACTGTTTTGTGCTCCGTTTGTTTGCATTTCAATCAGTGCAGCGGTATTGTGTGAAGTGTTCACACATTAACGTGAGCCATGCTACATCACTCAGGTTTGAATTATTTGGGGCAATCTGATGACTTTATTGTCCTAAAGAGAACAGACCACCCCTGAAGGCTGATTGTCGTACAAAAAATTGTTCGAAATCTAGTTTCAATCTGACTTCAATGTCATAAAATATCTTAGCATTGAAATGTCATAAAATGCAATTCAAAGAGCTTCCACCGACAGGTCACCAGGTTTATCTCAGGCAGTGGTGGTGGATGGAGAGATGGTGTTTATTCTACGATCAGTTTGAATTCATCATATTGTCCCAAATAGGTAGGTACTCATCTTTCGTTTCACACATTACGGATGATACATATTGCAGAAGCTATGCAACTGCGCCCGTTTAATAACCAAACCTATTTATTAAGTATATTTCTTTATTAAGGTACACCAACAGCTTACGTGTATAATATTACACAATAACTTCACATTCACATCTCATGATGTTCAAATCACTATAATATGTAATGGTAGATCGACGCCCCTTCACTCTTTAAGGTACTAAATTTACGTACGTATTGCCGAACACTGTCTCTAGTCTCAAGATACAGGTCTCCTAGTTTGAGAGATAGGGTTTGATTTTTTGTCTATACATTTAAAGACTTTTGTAACTTTACACTTATGTATAAACAGCATATATAAGCAGTATATAACAGCATTCATGATTATTGTATGTCTATCACTGTGTTGAATCTGTGTCGCCACTTGGTAACTAACTAGGGTGCAAAATAAAATTCCGTTTGTAAGCAATTAATAATTATTAACCCCAAAGTTACGTTTACAAGATTACAAGATTCTATGGACCCGTTACAATCGTTTCGGTTGTTGTGTCGACCAGTCGCTGATGGCCCGTGAAGGCAAGTATTACATTAGATAAATAAACAATTATTATAATTAATTAATAATTATCATACATTTTTAAGTAGGTACTATAGGTAACAACAGCCTCGGACTTACATAGTCGCCAATTAGTTAATCAACAATCTCAGAAATAGGTGATAACACGTTATAATAATAAACTAGAGGTTCAAGAATTTAGATATTATATATTATAGCAAAATACTTCTCAAAGTGAAGATAGAAATAAAATGAGATCTTAATGGAACTATAGCTTCTAAAATAAACTATAAAAAGGTGAAGAGTATTATGAAAAACTGTTCTAAATCGTATTTAATACTAATCAATCAAGGCGGTTCATCTAAACCCCAGGCACATCTCCACAGCATCAATAAAAAGCGTAGCATTTTTCCTGCGATACACATCTCAAGTAAATCTAAGTCGTACGCGCATGTAAGCTCGGAGCGGCAATTACGTTGCGCTAGCGCATCGCTCCCCCGAGGGTAGACAGAGTAGTAACATGGGCACGCAAATTTCTGTACATTTCCACAAATTACGCTTAAGTACACGTTTGTTGAGATGTATTTCCTTGTTGAAAGTAGAGCTATAGGTTAATGTTTGCAAGATCTGAAATACGGTACTAAATACCTAACGGGGATAAACGGTCCTTTGATTTATTTGAAACCTATAGCAAAGTGTCCTCTACAGTTGCCATGGATATGAGTTTTGGACAGCAACATAATAAGTATGCACTTTTTAAACGCAATATGCAATCTGCCCAAAACTTTGTATGAATTAAATAGATCACAAGTGAAAATGCATGTCTGTAAAAGCCTGTAGGTATTCCCGTTGTCCCCGTAATCTGTGTCCCCGGCACGGGGACAACAGAACGTCATATAATTCCTTACCGCTGTCCCCCTTATGTACATATGGGCAACGGGGACAACGGACAGTTAAGATTTCACGTATCATTGTCCACTTTTTTTATCCTTTTTTAAAAATGGGTAATTTAGCGCGGCAAGCCTAAAACTAAAATGAAAATATTTTGCATACCACCATATTTACATATTATATTTCTGACGCTAAGCATTCTATACCATGTTGCGTTTTAAACAGTTTGGATGGTAGGGAAATGAGCGAGTTTAACCTTAAAACTTTAATTAAAAGAATGTACGTTATACAGTAGTCAATTAATTTGCAACTATTTACACTAGGTAAATAAAAAATAAAATAACTTTACTTCAGACCTTGATCCATATGATGTTAGTAAAAATAAGTTAAGGGTAAAACATAAAAATGAGTTTGAGTAAATAAACTTTGTTTTCATATTCATTAACGCAAGCCTGTTGATATTAATGCTTGCTCCATTTGCAGAAATAACCACGTTACACATTATCTTATAAATATTCCACTAACTTTTACAAATATTAACGTAATTAACCAGATGGCGCCACTGTCGAGTACAGTCAGCAATTAATATGGTAATCGGTAACCGATTAGGAAAGCAATGATATAGCTTAATTTTATTAATGGCGACCACGCCTCGCCGCCTGTGAACTGTATTTACGATGCTGCTCGCTTACTTACGAATTTACAAGTAAATGTATTTATTTATACACGTGCCTGATTTGAGTGCCAATGAAGACTGGCTTTTGAGAGTATTGAACCTTGAAAAGTGAAACATAATAAGGATCTTAAGAGCTTAAGTCTTCACAGAAAAGTTCAAGCGGTTGCGCTGAAATTGACGCGGAATTTAATGTTAGCAAGTAGAATGTACTTAACTAAGAAATTGCATCCGAAATCTTCATATGTGATACAATTTGTTTTTGCAAAGGGCGTTCTCGTCTGCTAAATTCTATATAGTACCCATTATAGTGTAGCATCGCCACATGAACTACGCATCATACTGACGTCACGCAAAATCCTGCATCGCGCAAGCAAAGTTTACCGCGCAACTAGCATATTGTACATCAATCGTTGGGCAGTAGCCCACCAGGCACGACACCCGTCTGGTCGAAAGAGCCACCTTTTTATATGGAGGATGAGTAAACTTTACACCCTGTTCCTCATACCTCTATACTCCCTCCGAACAAAGATTTTATACACACCACATAACATTATTTACCACATAAGTGCTCCGGACAAGATTAAATTATGTAGCAAATAGCAACAAAAAGAAATTATAATGCGTCCAACTTCATTAAAAAACCACATTTAATTGACTTATTAACTAAAGTTAACTTCCGTTATGTTCTACAATTCTCATATTAGCGTCCATGACTGTCCGCTATAGTGGCCATTCTTCTGCCCAAAGAGGGTATTATTATGTAATTGGGCACAAAATGACGGGTTCGGTTCCCGGGCTGTTAACTCTGTAAGTGTATTAACACTTATTACTGTGGTATGCGGGGGAACTATTGTTATTAATGTACAGTCTGTCATCACAATTATCTGACCCACCCTAAAAACAAACGAATTTGGACCCTCTGAATGTAACATTAAGGTTTATTCAATTTATATGAGCTTAACAGACAAGTGCTCCAGCACTCGAAGGACAAATACAGTAAAAATACAGACACGCAAATTTGATCTTTAACACGTAAGGTTAAGGTAAACCCACCCAACATTGTCGGAGCCACCGGCATTATATATCATTTTGTTAAGCTATTTTAATCATTATCTCGTTGACATTAAAGTTGAAAAGCTTTTAAGTCACACTACATAATTACAACCCAATCATTAATTTCGCGTATTTCCAACAAGTTCTTGTGGCTTAGCGGTTTGATGCTGGATTGGCAAAGAACAACATGTGGGTTCGAAAATACAGTCCACCTATATTATCAGTTTCTTTTTTAATTTGTTTTCATTTCTACAATATTGCTTGCATTATTAAGGAACGACCAATATGATTTACGCCTAATAACTTATCTTGTAGACAGGTGGGTAAATTGAAAAACTTTAAGTTCACAGAATTTATATTTACCAAGAATGTTTGGAAACGAAGTAAAAAATATATTTGCTTCGTGAGGTAGATAATAAATTCATCTAAGTGACAAAAGTTACACTACGCCTAATAGCAGTGACTGCGCTCACACATTTGTAAATCGTTTCACATAACTCGATAAGTATATTTAAGCAATTTGGTGTTACCAAACATAAAATCATATTTTTACATGAGTAGAATGTTGGAATTAGAGAGATTGGTCATCGACTTAATATAGCAGTAAGTGTTTTTTTATACCTATTTAATTTTATTGATTGTGATTAACGAACGCGTAGTTGGCTATTTTACCATTACATTCACTCCTTACAAGTTACATACACGGTTCCAAAAATGTTTTTTTTTTGTTTTAGAGAAATACGGTCAGTCTATGCCTAAGACGTTATGGAGACAATGGAAATATTCAGCGGATTCGTCCAGGAGCAAAAGCCATCAAGTATAGTCCCGAATTCGAACGCCACCGTTGTTTCAAGTCAAGTTGAAAATCCATTTTTTGCCCATTCGTGTAACCGCAATAAACCACAATATTTCAGTGGAAACAGTGAGAAGGCATTTACACGCTGCTGGGATAAGGAATTATAAACCGGCACAGAAAATTGCATTGACACCTGCTCATCGCGAAGAAAGGGTCCGTTTTGCCCAGGAATATTTAAATTTTATTTTTTTTATTTTCTATTTTTAAACACACCATGTAAGTAAATGCTCAATGGATTGATTGTTAAACCATTAAAATGTTGCAGATTATGTGGTGATGTTATTGTTATAAATAGATTGTTTCTATTTAAATAACATGTTTATTCACTACATATAGGCAGCTATAAATCTGTAAAGCATTTCACACATGAATTAATTTTCTCGATAACAAACTTTTAAGCATAAGCATGCCTTGTTTAATGTTAATAAATGGTTAGATTTGATTATGGCATATTAATATAAAATGTAGGTATATTAATTTGGAAATATATATGAGCATTTACTTATTTTATCTTACCTAAGTGTTTTAATGAAATAATAAACATTTTAAACTTGCAACTTTTTAATTTTATTTCGATACCAACTGCCCGTTTAAAAAAACAAGATCCTACGTCGTCCATTAAAGAAATGTAAAAAAAAAAGTGTAATAAAAAAAACAGCTGAGCAAAAAGCTACATTTAGGTTAAACTCGGTTTCGAACGTAGACAACGATGAACACCGCACTACCTTAGTGACCACAAGACCAACTCAACTCTTATAAGTAGCATTGAAATTTGATCTTAGTTGTTATTCTAGACGCAATATTCTAAAGAATTTGAACCATATAGTATACTTTCATAAAGTTTATTCTTGCACAGCACAAGCAGCCAACCTTTTCTTCGTGCAAATAGATTATTTTGTATTTTAAATAATCACTCCATTGAGACATGATAATAAAAAAATCTACCTACAAAATAGAAAATAAAAAATGGTAAAGAGACGTTGTTTTTGTAATTTAGTAAGACAAGGTCAAATATGTTTGAGCGTAGTCACTGCATACCCTTAGTAGCATTTGAATACCAGTTTTATAATAAATAATATTTATTTTTCAACTACCCACTTATTACAAGTTATGCGAAAATATTACCATTTTACAAAGTTTATATTTGAAGATTATCCGTCTATAGTTCTTTATAATAATACAAGAAATAGTTTTGGAATAAATTCTAAATTGAAAGCAAAACAATATCATCGTCGCAGGATTTGATCTCGCACCTTAATTTTCTCAGTCTTATACACAGACCACGAGACCAGAACTACTTGAACGCAATCATTAAAATAAGCTATTACACTAATTATATTATAACAAGTAGTTATAACATATAACCTAATGCTAACGTTATAAAGATGAAATTTGCGTGTCTGTATTGATTGTAAGTCCTCGTGCACTTGTCTGTTAAGCTCATATAAATTGAATAAACCTTAATGTTACAGCCAGAGGGTCCAAATTCGTTTGTTTTTAGGGTGGGTCAGATAATATTGACGAGGAACTGTACTTATAGAGACATGGTATTTCGTGTGGGGTGTTTGTTAACGAAAATTCTTCATCATTATTCTAACATAGGTGGCACCTATCTTGTCTCTGGATATTGTAGGAATTTCTTATCTAGCTTTGGTAAAGTTTTATGTTCAGCAGTAAGATTTGCTAGTTTTATTAATTCAAATGCATATTTTTTAAGAACACTGTTTATATTAGCTGTAAGTTTCCCGAATAAAATAAAATAATAATGTTGTTTTTACAAGCTTTTATTTAACTTGCACTGTTCGTATGTACATACGTTTGTAAGTTATTCGTTTAAATTTGCAAACCATTTTTCGACTATTTGTTGGTATCTGACTGAGCTGAAATTTTGAATACAACTTTTTAAAAAAAACTTGCATAGTGACGTCACTCCACTACAGGAATAAGGTACTCTAATGCTTATTGCAACCCTTAGTGGTTGTACCTTCACTTCACCGTAGGTGTACGGGAGTTAAAATAAGGTGTTGTATTGCATTATCGATTTCCATTTTATGTCAGTTAATGGTTACAGCGAACCTTTTGCTTCTTCTGAGAAGATGAAGTGTTGAGATGCATATCAATCACGCGCAGTTTACGATGGCAATTCTTACTTTACAACTTGCCGGTATTAACGTTTTTCTTAGAGTTAGCAATATTGATACTATAATAACTGGTTAAAGTCATTACTGCAGTAAAGTGCTAACAAACTAGCAGCCAAGACACGGCAGACGAAGAAAACTTGTAAACCAACAGTACAGGGCACAACCTGAATAATACAAAAAGAAATCCCATCAATGTCCCTAGAAACACAGGTACGTCCAGCATTACTACAAGTTGTCCACATAATGCTCTGTCCACTTCTGGTCGTAAAGCAGCGTGATAAGAAAGACATAACGAGGTACGACATTGAACCAGTTGAGAGTGACGCAAGCTCAACTATGAGAAGCTAACTGGAACACTGTCCAGGGTTGGCAGACACAGCTGAAAAGAGATCAGTAACTATTTGAGGTAAAACGAAAGATGACCGTTTATTTTTAAGCTGTAGTGGTAACTAGTGGACTGCCCATGTTTGCCGAAGAAAGACCCATCACCGCTGCAGTTCCTTGAGGGTAGACCACAGTGTACGAATTGACAAACCTAGCGTAGTCTCACTTCTCAGTCAGTGAGTCAGAAGTACCGATTACCGACTTCGACAGTTCGTGGTGCTCGAGGGGCTCGTGGCTAAATAATAACAGCCGCACGGGTCGATCTTCAAGGTTAAGGAACGCTTGCCGAGGTCGGTCCATTACATACCAAGACCCCTCCGTGCCTCGGAAAGCACGTTAAGCCGTTGGTCCCGGCTTCGTTTGTAGATCTTTGTTACGTTTCGGGTAGTCAGAATCCCGTAAGTCTGACAACCACTTTTACCAAAGGGTATCGTGTTACCCAGTAACTGAGTTGTGGAAGTTCGATAGGTCGTCGCTCCGTCTAAAATAAAATTCATATAAACTAAACAAAAGATAATGAAGATGATGATCATGTAGTTTTCTATAAGAACGCCGTTTTTAGAGTGCATTACCTATATCATTTTTTTTTCCAAATTCATTTCTTAGTCTACATTCAACCCTAAGATACCCAATTTTACCCGTCAGTAATGAGGGTCAACAATATGGGGTTAATTTCCTCAAAATTTTAGGGTTATCATCATTACAGTTCAATAAAAACGACATCAATCATCCCCCATCTCAATTTAGTAATAATTCCTAAAGCCCGAGGCCAGGATGAGTATTAGTTGTAAGAGCAGAATTAAGTTCTAAGAGCCTTTTAATTACTTCTTTGAATTTTGTAAATATAGATTTAAGATACCAAAGGAGATTGGCCTAAAAAGGTGACACCTTGGGCACATGAGTTAAGAAATTCTTGCGCACAATATCCATAAGATATACTTACACCAATGAAAAGAGCTTTCCAAGGGGAACCTTTAAACCCTACCCTGAGATTTTCCAATGAAATATTAATGTCATGGGTGTGCGCACACGCCGAGGCAGTGAGAACCGGCTGCACCCCGCCCCGTGCGACGTGGCGATAGAAAGCGCCGCCAATTACACTGAAACACTGATGTATAGTGATTTGTCGCATGGAGCCGACCAGCAGCCGGTGATATAACAGACTATAAGGTACTGCCGGTAGTGGCGAAGTTAATGGTGCAGTTGCTGTAAAAATTGAGTGATTATACGATCTATTCGTGTCCCTTATAACTTCCTGTTATATGTATAAGTCTGTAGCAATCGCAATCCAGTTGATTATATTATAGCTTTAAAGCTGGCGGGGATTTTAATCAGGTAATTGTAACTCTAACGATCTACACAGACTAGATATTTTGCTTAATCATGCTTTATCATCTTCTTCTCCTTTGTCCAAACGCTCCATATACATATAATTATATCCAAGTTACACTTACGTGTGATGCACAAAAAGACCGCCACAAAAAAAAACAGAGTTTCAAACTTTTTGTGCGCCCCAGATTAGATCTTACAAAAGCACCTCGTCTGCAGGAGCCCTAAATGCGAAAAAACGAGCACCCAAGACACTAAAAAAGTTTTTAAACACAATCGGCGTAGCACATAGCATGACATGACGAGTTGGACGCTACACCAGCCGGCTATAGAGAATTAATACATTCTTGCGCCGGCGCAGGCCACAGCTAACCATCGGGAAACATCTCAGGAACGTTCTTAATAAGCTATTACGTGTGTGGTGCAAGGTGCAAAGGATGGCGGTTTTTTGGATGAAGAAACTTGTCGTCAAAGCTAAACCAGGGGAAAAAACTAAACGTGTTCACCTACATTTTGGTCAAATAGTAAGTATTTATTCTATTTGACCAAAATGTAGGTAAGTACGTTTAGTTTGAGTACATAGGTTGGCACACAGCCTATTATTTAACCAACTACGGAACCTTTTAAGTCAGAATCTGGATCACCCGGACAGCAAAACTAAATGCAAAATGACAGATCATAGAGAGATTTCTACGGCGCGATGTCTAAAATGAAAAAAAAATAGCTTTTTTTGTAGGAGATTAATTCTTTGTGGAGCATGCTACGCGCGCATGCTTCGTTGACATTGAAGTAAGGTATTATCCATAAACTAAACTCAAATCTCTAATATTTTATAACTTAGACCACAGCCAATACCTGTCTCAGGTACTATGGACCAGAGAACGTAGCCTCCGGCTATAACTTGCATCATGACACTCCACAACAACTATGTATCGATCCATTCTCCATACATTGCTCATTACGTCTCAACTACATACTCGACAGTCAATACACAACCAGCAATGGATGAAAGAATAATAAGTATTTCCGACTAACATTAAAATATACACTCATTTGGTACCAGTTATATTTCAAGGAAGGAAAGTAAAACAATAGGACGCTATACAACAGGTTTTTCATACAAAATGCTTAAATAAAGGTAGACTTGTATTAAGTATAAGTGCCCCGGTACACGTCCATGTTCAAATCGAAGTCGATCGTCGCAGAAAGCCGATGTTAAAGAGATACATTGCATTAAGATAAGGCATTATCGTTTGCAGCTTTTTATTTTGGTCGAGTGTTGATATGGGAATAAAAGAAGTGTATCAATGTAGATTTTATCTGACGCCCGCCTTTTGTAAAGCCGCTCTTCCACAGCGGTGATCCGAATACAAGTATTAACTTTAACGAATGTGGAGTTTTTGCTTCTTTCACGTATTAGGGATATGTTCGGACGTAAGTAACTGGCTACGAGGAAGAATTGTAATGTAATAAAACTGTACATCTTTTTCAAAAACATTGTCAGAAGTTTTTCTCAGCAGAGAATTTTTTTAAAGCTACGCAGTTCATGTTTGCTGCTGTGGAGCAACGTCTTTATAAGCACCACAGCCCGAAGCTAGCCCCATGGTAAAGAATATGATCAGTCACTTCTTTTAACTTTATTAAACCTACCATCCTATCTCTCGATCTACCAAGTGCTGATTGAGTGCAATACCAAGTATTTAGCGCTGAAAAAAAAGGAAGCCGGGCTTCGTGCCGTGTACCGAGGCACTAATTGCGGTACATTATTACTTAATTAAGTTTTAAATAGGGATACACGGTACGGTATGCGACGTCCACTCAATACGGGCTTCTCAGAAACGATCGGAAGACATTTTTCTTCGTCACATTTGGAAATACTACGTTCTTGACACAATTATTATCATTTTATTTTTGGAGAACCGTTGGAGATTCTCTTTTGTGACTAGAGCCTTTGTTCAGAGAACGCCCTGTACTTTCTTTCTTCAATAGGGTTATGAGGAACAGGGTGTAAAGTTCACTGATCCTCCATAGGAAAGGGAGGATCCTTCGACCAGACGGTTGATGTCTGGTGGGCTACTGCCTGTTGGGATCGGGTCGTTGTAAAATCCCTGTTGGTTGCGCGGAAAACCTTGCTTGCGCGATGCAGGTCTTTGTGTGATGTGTAATTCGTATGTGGCGATGTAGATGCCGCCCCACTTCCTTTGGATCGTTGAGAACACAGAACAGATAAATTTATCTGTTCTGTGGTTGAGAAGAAGAGGTCCCCCTATGTAAATCTGACCCTGTAATGCACTTTTTTTTTTTAAGCATTGAGAAAAAACTGCACAAAATAATGCTAAAAAAACTTAAAACAATACGAAATAATAATAGGTAGTAAGGTATGTGGTATATAATGGTAAATTTTGTGTAAATTACGATTGTCCAGCGCAACATGAGCTGAACATTACCTATGTTATTTATGATAAACCACTTAAAGCGACAATAACTTACGATGAACATTATTATTGGGCACGTAGTGTCTCTTCTAAATCAACTGCACATGCGTGGACCCAGGAAGAGCACATCCACATGTACTCCCACGCAGTTCATAAAATTGATGATGCGTTCGTGAGTAAACAGTTGTCACTGAAAGTCGTAAAAGTAACTATTATAATAATAATAATAATATCCCTGGACATTTCGCACAGCGCCATCTAGTCCCAAGCTAAGCAACCTAATGCTTGTGTTATGGTAACAAGATGGCTGATAAACTACTTAAATATTTTTTTTTTTTTAAATACATACATATTATAGATAGAAAAACACCCAGACTCAGAAAAAAAGCATGTAGGACTTACAAATATTTGTTCTGTGCGGGAATCGAACCCGCGACACGCAGCGCAGCAGTCCGATCGCTCAGCCACTGCGCTAACCGTGTTGTATTATAATATTGAGCCTCAAGTATGTACCTGTTTTACCCGTTAAAAGAAAATCCGGAAAATATGAACCATATTTTGTAGGGTTTCGTAATCAAATGGCGAAAACGGAACCTTTAAAATTTCGTCCGCTTATCCATCTGTCCGTCCAAATGTTTCACAGCTATTTTACTCGAAGACTATTGGCATTATATCGATGTTTAGTATCGTAGAAAGCAGAAGGCCAATTCTCGTACTTATAAAACGTTCAAATTCAAGTCGCAATCACATCTCAGCGATAATCAAAGTCAAACACTTGTCCAAAATAAAGGGAAATTAACGGTATTTTTGACCGATGAGACTGAGATCAGAGGGGCAATTCTCGTACGGATCTCAGTCTCAATCTGTCAAAAAATACTTCTAATTTCCCTACATTTTGACAAGTTTTTGAAATTTGTTCGTCGCTGAGATAAGACTACGACTAGATTTTGAATGTTATAAATTACGAGAATTGGCCTTCTGACTGTAAACGTTCTTAAAATTACGGGAATTGTCCCTCAGGCTTTTGATAAATGTGACTTTAGTCACTTCATCTTCAATACAGCCGAGCTATTCTGCAAACATCCTACCGTGAAAACTTAGGTGAAGTGATCTGTCCATAGTATTGACACTATGGACAGATCACTTCACCTAAGTTTTCACGGTAGGATGTTTGCAGAATAGGTCGGCCCTAGCATCAGTGACAGCTCACTTCACTTAAGTTTTCACGGTGAGTTTTTTACAGAATAGACCGGCAGTAAACCTAAGCGTGTGGCTGTGGGGTATTGTGGGACACCATACTTAATTAAAAAGATTATTAACTTTTTTATTAGTGAATAAATGTTAAGATCAAGCGATTTGGTTTTTCATCCTTAGTTTGTTTGAGAAATACTATGACATACAAAATCAATTATTGCTGTTGATAATCAATCAATATTGTGCAAGTGTTAGTACCTGTTCATCCCGACTCGGGAACCCTTGACTGCGCGTGCTCCGACCAACTCTTGACCGGTTTTTTTTCTCAGTTAGGTTTTATGTAATGAAATGCTTATCGTTAGCTTAAGATAGACTCTCGACTAGCCTGATAAAACTGGAAATCATAATGAGAGATCTTTCTCATGGATAAAGAAACTGTACCCACCCTGCCGGCCTGCAATGGCAAAGTAACTAAGTTAATTTTATTGCGCCAGAATTTCTTACGACAGTTTAAGTGGTTTCAGGCTGTTATTCAATAAGCCGCGTATTTTCGCGCAGGCGGGGTGCAGTGACACTCGTTGACGAATTGCACGCGGTCGTCGACCCCCGGCTGCGTCTGCGCACGTCTCGCGCGGCCCATTCAGACCAAACCAGACTATAGTTTATGGGGAATTTAACTTGTGAGTATGTGAAAATAATACGAACTGTGAAACTATTTTAGTTATAAAGTTGTTTATCTCGAAAACACAAAAAAATAACTGGATACGTTTTAAAAACTAAGTCGTTTGTTGCTGATAAGCAGTGATAGGAATAGGTAGTGCCTATTTGCCTAAACTTCGAAGAACAGAGACAAGAAACGGAGACTTCCTTAGGACTAAATTTTTTCCGGGACATTTGTCTCGAAATTCGGGACAACATTTTTAAATACATTAAAAAGTATGTTATTTGGAATAAGTAATTCGTCTATATTTACATTTATAATTTATAACTCCATAATAATAACGTTATTATTATGGAGTTATAAATTATAAATGTTATGTCTAGTCGCAAACTTTAGGTAAATATAGACGAATTACTTATTCCAAATAACATATTATTTTTTAATGTATTTAAAAGTGTTGTCGGGACAGATGTCCCGGAAATAATGTAGTCCTAAGGAAGTCTCCGTTTCTTGTCTCTGTTCTTTGAAGTTTAGGCAAATAGGCACTACCTATTCCTATCACTGCTGATAAGATTTATCTACATACCTCTGAAGATATTAAGATAACAAAGATAGAATAAAAAAAATAATTTGATTAACGCAAAGCACAATAAAATAGATTGGAAATCAACCAGATAGTTTTTTAAGCAAGTAAGAGTACTTCCTCCAAGTAAATTAAGAAAGCTATCAACAGCACACACTCATGCGGGTACCGCTTTGCGAGTAGCAGTCAATTAATTAAGGAGCAGATAAAGCTCTTTAATTGGAATGAAGCAACTCGTTAGATCTAGACTAGACTCAGACCACGCAGTGCTAGGTAAGAATCTGTCTGACACACTTTCTTTCGATTCCTAGATCGCATTGGCAACAAGCTGTTGACAAAGCATTCGTCTACATTCTCTTTTAGGTTAATCACTTCTACGATTAGGGGTGAGAAACAATGATTGGGATTTTCTCCCTGGATACGAGAAAATTGGAAAAGTATAGATAAATATTTTATTGTGCTGTTGTTAAAGACTATATTGTAAGCCTGCTGTGTTAGGTTAAACTCTTGGTTGAAAAAGAAAAACAGATTTGTAAAAAACAATAATTATGTTGATTGATTGTCATAGTTTATTGTTATAGATACTAGCTGCGCCGCGTGGTTTCACCCGCATAAGTCTCGATCCCGTGGGAATATCGGGATGAAAAGTATCTTATGTCCTAATCCAGATCATGATTTACTCGTGTGTCAAATTTCTTTCCAATCCGTTCAGCCGTTCAAACAAACTTACAAAACATCGAATCTTTTGTCTTTATCTATCTATACTTATAATAAATCTGTAGAAGTGAAATTTCTGTACATTGAAAATATCAAAAAAATAAATGGCAGGGGGTGTTACTAGACCGACACCAAACCCCAAAATGTGATTTAAAAAATTTTTGTCTGTCTGTCTGTCGGTCTGTCTGTCTGTCTGTTTGTTCAGGCATCACGCAAAAACTACCGGTTCGATTACGATGAAACTTGGTATAATTATTCTTTAATATCCTGGGCACCACACTGGATACTTTTTATCCCGGAAAAGTATATACAATAAAAAACAAACTTAATTTTGCGGTTCGATCCCTAGACCCGATTACTGTGCCAATCGCAAATAATAAGTTTGTCGTAGGTTAGGTCACCCGCAGTGGAGTTCATTTTTATTCCTTTTAGTTTTTAGAGTTATTTAGGTTTATTTTTATATAAGTCGTAGGTATAGATTTTAATTTTAAAGTATAGGTAGTATATTTGATAGTGTACGTAGTGACCGTAGGTTATTTTATAATACTGTTAGGTAGGATTAGTCATTCGTATAGATATTAGTTTTTAGGATTTTGCTTATTTATTGAGTTTAGATTAGTTATCATCAGAAATAGGTTTATTTAGGTAGGTTTATTTAATTTTCTGTTATTGAGTTAATTTTTTTTTAATTAGGTAGGTATACTTAGTTAAAGATATCATATAGGTACCCTCTTAATCATCACTAATGAGACACAATTGGTTTTCTATTGTAATTAGCCACAAAGGGCCCGCGAGATAGATGGCATTCTGGGGAAGCACATACATTTTATCCTGTTAGCACGTTCCCGTGGGTAAATTTCCGACATCCACGCGGGCGAAGCCGCGGGCAGAAGCTAGTAGGTAATATTAGTTTAGATTATATTTCTCTTTTAAGTTACCACCTTAGGTGAATTATACATACTTAAAAGTTTAAAATTTTGAAGTGCTATCCTTCAATAGTTCAGCTTTTATCGAGCTGGTCACGACTAAATACCAGTACTTTAAATATCTGAACGTTTCTGCTCTAAGATAAAGGAGACAATTGTCAATGAATAATTTATTACAGACATTACTGTAAGTAACGGATACCTTAATAGCGGCAGCTCTAGATTAGGTTACTGGTCTAGACGAGTGGTTACCTGCGTTGGTAAGCCGCCGGAGTTTTTTGTCTAGTTATTTATGAGTGGGCGGGTCCTACGACCATTCTTGGTATGTATACGTTGCGTACAACACAGGTAGATATCTTTTTTTCTTGTTAGTTTGCGAAATAAGAGGTTCATCTGAGAGTTTCGCAATTATAAGAGATACAGAAAACGTTAAAGCTGCTTAATAAATGTCTATCATTAGGAAAACGAGACTATTTTTTACTATATAAAAATTTAGAACTTAGATTTAGATGTATTGTGTATTTATTTTTTCTTATTTTGCTTTTTGTATCTCATTTTATGCTGCCCCGGTTGACTGACGTCAACCCCAACGCCGGCTGTCGCTGAAAATCGCTTAGGCTCTGTCTCGCATAGGGGCACCGCATTATGCTGAGTGATAACCGTTTTGCGAGGATGTGATGCATATTTTGCGCAATTAAACGTATTTACTTTATTTGCTTTCAGTATTACCAACCTATGCTGACACACCTTCTACCGGAAAAGATTTGAAGATGATAAATAAAATACCATCATCAACTGGCAGTTTACGTATACAAATCCATACTTAACCACACTTAACTATTTTTTGGAAGACCTAAACAAAGCAATCATCAAACGCTCAATGTTTTCAAAAGCTTTGCGATATGAATAACCGATGTGATTACCTACTTATCTTTTTGCAGTAGAATGGACATGTGGACATACTAGTACATGGAGCATTGCTAATATCAACCATTTACAATTCTGTCATATCCGTCCTTCTATTCATCTGTCTGGATGTCTAATCATGAGTTTATAGCTTCGGCACATAAGTTAACTGTGGCCAGTTGAATTGCAGTTTATTGAATTGCCGCGAACGTTAGTAAGTAATACAAGTCTTCGATTGATCACCAATTTTTTGCTTTACGGTTCACGGTTATGATGGAGTAGACTTACAAGTGTTGTAAAGTATAGGTGTATTAGCGACTCGCTCCTGCTTCGCGCGGTTTTTAGTTCAATCTTGATAAATTATCGAGATTTCTTTGTAACATTTATGTTTATTACGAATGTTCCGGCAGGGGTCCGTGGCTAAATAATAACAGCCGCACAGGTCCGATCGACCTGAGCGGCCGTTATTATTTCATTTCATCAGGTTGAACTACGCTTGCCGTGGTTGGTCTGTGGATGAGTGACTATCTCTACATACCGTGCCTCGGAAAGCCGGCTGTCATTTGTGGATCTTTGACAGTCGTTACGTCAGAAGCCTGAAAGTCTGACAGCCAGTCTTACCAAGGGGTATCGTGTCGCTCCATGTAAAATACTGGTATTTAGCTGCATTCAGTTAGACTGGAAGCCAATATATGTAGTTGGGAAAAGGCTAGGCAGATAATGATGAATGTTTATACACATTAACCTTCCGCCATCATAACCCATCGTGTAGCTTAGAAGAACTAAGCGGTCAGACAGACAGACTCGAAGAGCGACTTTATTGTATACTCTTTACAGAAGTAGATATTTTATGAAGTGGATAAAGAATGGAATCTTAGTATAACCGTGAACTTTGCTAAACGATAAATTCTTTCTTACCTATCTACATACCTACTATAATGTTACGCTGTCAGATCTAAGTTGTACTTACTAAAGGACTTAATACATATATTGTGTCATTTTCTTTGTCTCTGGTAACGAATGGTTAACAAAAACCAGTAGTTAATGTTCTGAGTTCACCACCACGGACAAGCCAGGTACTGACTGATAATTCTTTAGGCTCATGATAAACCACGCTTGGCCTTGACCAAGATTTAAGAACTATTGGAGTAAGAAATTGGAAAGAAAATGCCGGAAATAGGTCACGTTGGACAAATATACTTGATCAGGCTAAGGCCCACCCGCGGCTTTAAAGCCTTAGATGATAATGATCATGATACCAACGCTTAAAAGCTGGCATACGAAACATTCGCACGTGAAGACAACTTTCGTTCAGCATTTTAAATCGCTAACTTAATGAATGAATTCTCATATCTATTACCACACACTACAAGCCGGGTGTAATATCATCCGTTTACCGCACTCGTGTGTGTTGCAGCAGGTTCACGCACATTATGTACAAGTCTACTCCAGAACATATTCGATGTTTGCACGGCTTCCCGGATCAAGTGTCTTCGCGGCTTTTAAGAATCAATATGGTTTGGACTGAAGAAAGATTTTTAAGTGCACGAACGGAAGAAGAAGCCTTAGTTTTTTAAGACTTTCTAATCTGATTTATTAATTTAAAGCTCGTATTTTAACACTCACGGATTGCTGTGGTTAATGCTCGTTAATTGAATTATATCTTTGAGTCTGACAGACAATCAAGTTTTCAGATAATTCATATTACAACCTGCAGCTATTTGCAATGAGATCTAAATGTAGAACATATTTAAACCTCAATCATGTTCCAGGGCCAATCAAAACCGGAATTATATTAATACTTACCTACCTATTTTGGCTTTTTATTCTTACCTATCAATTCTCGTAATTAAGAACGTTCAAAATATAGTCGCAATCTCACTGCTCAAAAATTTAGAAAAATTAGAGCTATTTTTGACAGATTGAGACTAAGATCAGACTGCGAACGTTCTTAAAATTACGAGAATTGCCCCTCAGATCAATCTTCCAACCAAGTCGATCCACATCACGCAATCTTTAATAACACGTCAGTTTTTTTCAATGCTTCAGCGACACGCACTTTTTATCCGCCATCGCTTCAATTAGCAGAACAAGACGCACCGTTCTAGCCGTGGGTTCGAGCCCCGGCTGAGCTCCGCCTGGTGAGCCGGTTTACCGTAAAAAGGTATTTATTTCCCGATACCGATCGACTTACGAACCGATTTATGTTGGAATAGATTTATTGGTCAGTGGACACACTGTCGCTTGTTACGTAAGGAGTTTAGGTAGTTAATTGAAGTAGGCGAGTGATTGTTTTTGTAAGATAGAAATAGACATTGCGACACGGTTGGCGCAGTGGTTAAGCGATTGACTGCTGCGCTGCGTGTCGCGGGTTCGATTCCCGCACGGAACAAATATTTGTATGACCTATATGTATTTGTTCCGAGTCTGGGTGTTTTTCTATCTATAATATGTATGTATTTACAAAAAAAAAAAAAAAAAAAAAATGTATATAAGTAGTTTATCAGCCATCTTGTTACCATAACACAAGCATTAGGTTGCTTAGCTTGGGACTAGATGGCGCTGTGTGAAATGTCCAGGGATATTTATTTATTTATTTATTTATTGCGATAGTTGATTAAGTTCTTCGTTTTTAAATGCTTGTACTAAACGCTACACTGTTTTTTACTTCTTAAAGGCCACATTTTACACAACTTTTTTTGGGCCTAACAGATTTCAGAAGCATAATATTAGTGTACTTTCTCAGACTTCCCTTTTCAACGTTGTTTATTATTCTCTGCAATAATTAAAACTAAGTACCAACTCTACAAAGTGGATTATTTTACTAGGCAGTAAATATAAGAATACACGTGCTATTTATAAATAAATAATAGTGGACAGGAATCCTGGCGCACTGGCAGTAATTTAAGGGCGGTGCGCACTTGCGACTATTAGGCCAATTACACACGTAACGATTGCGCGACTCTCGGCACTGGGCACTGGGAACTGGGCGCCGGCACTTTTATTTTCTAGAAACCCTTTATGGGCTACTATTTATAGGACACGTTTTCTACACACTGGTGGTTTCCTTTGACGAGGGAGCAGAAATGTTTTATTTTCAGTTGGTGGTGGATGACCTTTGCATCTATAATATCTCGTCTTCACTTAGGGCGTACCGTGTACCCACGTGAATTGTATGGAGCCTGAGCATCTCATCCAGACCCTCAGATCTTGTGTCACAGTGCCGCTCATTTCCTTAAAGACACTGTAAATTAGAACACTATAATGCACCTTGACGGCAGAAATAGGAACAGCAGCAAGACTTCGATTGATAAACTCAACAGTACCACTTCTTAGTCAGCGGTGATTTTATAAAACACTAACAGTTGGAATATTCGTATTCATTTTGACAGTTCATTACCATTCATTGCGTAATTTACGTTGTTAAGTAGACAAATTTTTCAAACATATGAAGCAATGGATTAGCAATATCCTTCAAAATGATTCAGGCAATTAGGGTGCGGATCTTTATACCTGATTGAAACGATAAAAACATACTATGGTTCAGTTCCATTGATTAGTTTGTTCGAACTATAAACCAATGCCAAACACATTATTTTCCCACTAACCTAGTTTTCATTCCCCTAATACCCTCATTTTCAAAATTTACTATTATCGGCACATTTGTTTATTTTTAGCCGAACCTCCCGTGGTTAGTGGTACTCCGGCAAGCTATCGCGATCGAAACATGGGTCACGCGACAAACATCGATTATTTCGTTTGTTTTCATTTTATTTTTATTCGGTAAACAGTAAACACTTGCTTTTGGAACGAGATTTAATCTTTTTATTCACGACATAATTCAGTTGTGTAATAATATTTTTTATTTTTAGGAGAATAAATAAGTTTTTTTTTTTCAATGTGAGTTTTTAAAAGAGGCAAGTATAATCCAATCTAATCTAACATTTTCAATTAAGTATATAATTTTAAAAACAACGGTTATCACACTTTCGGTATTTCAAATTTAAACGTACAATAAACTTCGTTATTTCAAGATAAATACAAAGCAATAGGTATAATCTATTAACCATTTAAAATGCAGTCCATTTTAACAATATTACATGTCGTTATTTTTCTAATGATATAATAAATGGACGTATAGACACTATGGTTAAGTTAAGACCATTGGTAACCACCCGTAACCTTTTGTTTATGATAGGCGTGGCATTTACCTACGTTTTGTAAGGTATGTGAGCTTACAGAAATAATGGCAAAAAGGAAGCTAAGAAGGTATTTTCTAATTTACTACCCGAAATATCATCATTAGCATCATCATTCTCCTGCCCTTAGGTAGATATGCCAATTTGTTTGAGGTCGGGGCAATGTGTCTTTTTCTTCCAAACTTCTCTATTATTCGCCATCTCAGTAGTCACCCCCTTTCTATCCATATCATCATTCACACAGTCCATCCATCGTTTCTTGGGTCTTCCCCTACTCATAGACATCGACATTTACACTCGAAACTTTCGTCACGACATTTTCCTTATTCCTCCGCATCACATTCATCCTACCCGAAATAACGACATTTAATTAAACCAAACATCTTACATAATACCTCAGTTAGGTAACACAGCCTTAATTTAAAAAACCCGGGCGGTACAACACGGTACTGCACGGTACCGGCGATAGTAATAAATTCGCGATGCTCACCGCGGGGAGCCAGCCCTTTTGTATGAGAACGCGATACACCACGACTGCTGATTTTTATGACGGAATAAGTCAAAAGAATTGCATCGTTCCGACTGCTCGGATTTTATTGTAATGTCTAAATTTTAATGCCAAAGAAGTGATAAACGGAATCATTATTTTAAGTGGATGGGGACATGGAGAGCGAACTCTCCTGTTACGAGAGACGGAATGGTTTCCAACATATCGACACAATAATAATAATAATAATAATAATAAATCGTTTATTTATAAAAAGGGAACACGTTTTACATTAACCTTAACAATTAAAAATAGCGCACAGTTGCTAAGTTGCCTGAACTAGGTTGAACCTGTGCTTCAGGCTAAGAAGTGCATACATACTCAATATAATAAATTAACAATGCATAAAACGTAAAAACTAAATTAAAACTTAGGTAAACAAAAGTGAAATAGCGTGTTAGCAGTTTTATTTGCAGACAATAAGTAGGTCTTCTGTCTGTGCATAATTGTTTGTTAGTAAATAATTAAGTATAATTTTTTTACAGCTATAACAATGTCAAAACAAGAACATTAAGTATTTATTATGTACTTAGGTGACAGATTTAATCTTCCTAAGTTAATACTGACTGGCAAACATTCATTCAATAAACAGATAACTACCCCCTTGTTAGGAAACCCGAAATAAAGTTATGCCAATCTTGAACCTCGCAAAATGTATGGTTCAACTGAACTTAATACTGGTGGTAGCGTCTCCATATTTATAAATGAGCACACTGAAACAATTAAACGGTGCCCTTTTATAGCTCAACATTTTCCCCCTCCCAAAACTTTTCGGCGTGCATTGCAAAATATCACCGCTAATACCGCGTGTCACAATTCCCGGTTAATTTATCGGTACTTATATTAGAACGAGCGGTACTGCACGGTACCGATGCCATGCCAGTAATAAATTCGCAACGCACGCCGAGCCTTCCGCCCTTCCTCACCAGCTCGACCAACCGCCACGGACGCGATGGTATAAAGAAAGTGGAAGAGAGTATTTTATTTCTGTTCGATTATGTTTCAGGGTGTGGATTTGTTCGGTTGATGGCGATCTATCTATAGGCTGCTTCTATATTTGTTATTACTTACCCTACACTGTCCCCCTGCTGAGCCGAGGCCTCCCCCAAATCTTCTATTATATGTAAGTCTTTGAATGAAAATAAAGGGATGTGGAGTGCACATCTCTACATTAGTATGCAGGTAGGCAGCGATATAGTAAACGCAGTGCATATCCCATCGCTACCTACCCCTTCGGGGATACAGGCGTAGTTTTATGTCATGTAGGTTTTATATTATCTAGGTTATTTTAAATTGCCTTAGGCATGCACTTATTCTGCCTTGTATGTACGAGAATAACGTAAAGTTTACGGCCACATTAACCCTTCAGAACCCGCTTTTTAAGAAAGCTCCCATTTGTCTCTTCGCTGTATTTGCTCGGAGCAAGGCAAGTTTTCCAATGGCCACCTGTTCTGTACATAAAAGTCAACTGTTTATTTTCTTATAATTACAAATACTTAACTGAGTCGCTTCCATTTACCTCATTAGAACTATCTATTGACACAGAATCGTGGCTCTGAACAATTTCTCAACGTCCTAACTGAGTGACACACGCCACAGAGCGACGCTATGCGATGTGAAGATATAGTATAACTATACTACAGTATACAGGGTCAAATGAAATTAGCTAGCGAAACTGCAGACGTGATGGGTATTTATTTATTTAGGGACAACAAACAGTAGTGTAATGATAATTAAACATAGGTTAGAACTTAATAATAGAGGTAACAAATACATCGATATGGTATCTAAACATGATAAAACCATAAAAAAGATTGTGTTCTTTTTTTTGTGGTCAACGACCTCTGATAGTTTAGTTACTTTAAAGTAAGACTTAAGAAAAACTGTTTTTTTTTGTTTTATCGTGTTTTTATGTCGATATCCATGAGGTCTGTGACAGTTAAAAAAATCTGTGTTCAAACTGTTTTTTTAAATACACCACTACGGTCGTTAACTCCAAAAATAATGTCATCAAACCAATACCGTCACTTCTGCGGAGTTTGGCAAGCTAATTTAATTTGGCGTTGTATAGTTGGCTTTTTCGTTGTACTTTATACAGGGACGTGACGCAATCTAATTGATGCGACAAAACCTTATAGACATCCATAGACACATCACAAACATATTGTCCCACCAAAGACAAAGCTCAAGTGCGTCATGGTCTCCCTGAAACTCCGGCACTCTTCAAAGCCGTACGAAACCTAGTAAGGGATTTTCCCTCTTATGGGCAGTTAAATAGACAGCGGATTTCTCCTTTTCCTATGCACACTTATAGTATAGATTGATTGAGTCACACCGCTTTCTGTAAAACTCATTCGCTTAGCATAGGATAACATAGCTTTAGTCTGTCACCTGTCACGTAGGACGCCAGCTTATTGAGCGGTTAGCTCCAAATGATGGCTTTCTCCGTAATCGATGAATGACACCCGCCATTACCGTCGCCATTGTTCCGTAAAATTACTAACAGTAGGTACCCACAGAAGGTGGTAATACTGCAGTTTATATTCAAATTGTTGAGAAAATGTTCTGAAGTGGGTTAAGAGGCAGGTGTAAGTTTTTGTTTCTAGCGTCAGAAGGAAAATTTTGGAGTACTAATGGCCGTGAGGAACTCTGTTATAAATTAGCTATTTGAAATATTTCTGTAGCTTAAAATAAAATCTTCTACCGAAAAAGCTTTAACGTCATAATTTAAGCAACCGAAAAGTACGAAGTGTTTGTCACAAAACTGATGTGTTGCCAATCTAATGTAATGATAAGAAATATTTCGTTGAAGGATGTAGATTAAAAATTGTATCTCATACTTCTGCTCAGCACTCATCTTGCATACCATTAAAAGTCGTCGTAAAATAACATGACATACAACTCATTTAAATTTCTTTAAACAAACACAATCATAATAAAGACCATTCTTTCCCAGCATCTAATTTCGAACTCGTTTAAGGAGCTATAAACAGGCTATAAAATATCGCTCGTCTTAAGATCATAATCCGCGATGATTTCTCAATACCGGCCGAGCTCTCGATACCGGCAGAGCTCTCAATGCCGGCCGATAATACGTTTAATGGTTAAAGACCACCATAAAACTCTGGAAGTGAAATATCGCGGCTGAAGTAACTGCGGTATTCACTAATGAAGCCCTGTGGGATTACTCGGCTAGTCATGTTTGTTTTTGGTTAAATATTGGAGATCGTGGGATTTTTATGGGAACAAGTATGTTAAAAGTATGCTGCGTCGTTACTGTACATAGGTACTGGGTGGTGAGGTATGATTGGATGGAAATATTTGTACAGCTCGGGCGAATCACTGGTTTTGACCCCAGCTAAGTGGGTACTTATGTTGATTTAGTTCGTACAAAATGATCACCAACTGTAAAGGTTGGTATTTTTTTACCTAATTGGTGTTTTATAAGGTTTTTTATAAATAACATCGCCGTTATCTTTCTTATTATCTTTCCGGAGACATCTCTAATAATCTAGAACCAATAATGCAACGGTTACTAAGTTTCTACTAAAAGGCGATAAATACCTAGCCGAGCCTAGCCCTGTTGCAGTTTATCTCAAATCCTCAATATGCATAATATTTACATAGCAATAAAGTTACGCATGAACGGGTAATGTGTGGGTATCAGTGACTCCTACGAGTGGGTATCAGTGACGCGGTGGCGATGCGCGGGCTTCCCTCGACCGCCACATTCTGTAACGCCATACCAGCTTAGTGCTTATACGCAGGTATTATGCAGGTGTGAACACTGATCGTATGTTATTATCTGTGTGGCTGTAAGTTTGGTTTATGGTTGTTCAGGTAACATAAACTGCGTTGTGTAGGTAGGGTCACTACTCAGTAATTAAAACATTTACTTATTAGGCATGTGGCATATGTAATAATACAATTGTAGTCATTTTTTAATCATTTATGTTCCTACATGCCTACTAAATGTATTACATATGTGTATACCATCATACGCCATTATTACATGGCGGAATATGTCTTTGCACTGAATTTTTATATACAATATCATCTTTTGTACATAACACATTTAATGCAAATAAACGATTTTGATTTGATTTTGTTTTAGTCTTAATTATCTAAAAAGAGAGGCCTAGGAGAGGTCAGGTCGTGGATGATGAATATGAATCTAAAAAAAAACTTATATTGTTCTTTTATCTGCTGAATGAAACTTCGGGGAAATTTTGAAATATTTCACTCGAAGCGACTTCATGCATGTGTTTGAAAACTTTAACACTGCCTTTGAACACCGTAGGTGAGTAGATACAGGGTACAGAAACGATTGATGTGCTAATCAAGTATGCATCTAAGTGCTACACTTAGAAAGATACTTGGGCCAATTTAAAATAGGATTAGAAATGATCTCTACGTGTACCGTAAAACAAATTGTTCCAATTAAAGGCGTCGCGGAGATCATTGGCACGTCTTCATTGCAGTCTAACTGATCTAAGGGCTGCCAAGAAGATGCAAATCTTGCAGAATTGTTATAAACTGAAAAACTGTCAGCTGTGATAGAAATAGAAATCATGTATTTGCATTAATGAAGGTAGGTATAGAGATAAGATAAAGAAATATAAATAGTTCCAAGTACATTTAACTTTTCGGCTTGTGAGTCTTTTTATAATAGAATTAGATTAATATTCAATCTGTGATCCCCGTAGCTTCACAGTAAGCCAATCCTTGCTCGCGCCACAAAAGTGCCGTATAGAACTTCAAGAACCTCTCCTATGTTATTCAGTCTTGTAAGAATGGGGTCACTATAGTTCAACGAGGTAAGACTTGAACCCGTGACCTATTGATCCGTTAGTAGTCATACTTAACATACCCCCAGGCTATTAGCCTGTAAATATTATTGATCCGAGAGTTGAATAGTGTAGCAGAAACAAAATAAACTAGTCTGCAGGAATGTATGAATGACAAACTACACAATACTATGAGACACACACAACACGTAAGTATGTACATATAGGTACAAAATATTGTAAAACATTTTTAAAGACTTGAACCCGTGGCCTATTGATCCGTAGTCATAACATACCAGGTTACTACGGTCAATATTATACAATGGCGCCGATTCCCTTGTTCACAAACTAAACTAAATTTAAGTTCAATGCATCTTTTTCTTTCTATTTAATTTAGAAAAAGGACATAAGATAAATATTAGTTTGGTCCTTTCAAATTAGTCAGCGCCTGACGTAAATTGACGTAGGTATTTATTAGTAGCCATGTTTTTAATCACGTCTAATCTATCTAGGTATGGAGTGTTTTAGTTTGACAGGACTAAACTATTATTTTATCTTCTGTCCTTTTCTTAATGAAATGGAAAAAAAAGATGCACAGAACTTAAATTTAGTTTAGTTTGTGAACAAGGGAATCAGGGCCACTACCTTGTTTTCACTTAGCGTTTTCGTTGCTCGGCTTCTAACAAAGGGTCCTAACGTGAAGTTAAATATCCTTCCTCAAGAAGTGCGCTATCAAAGCTAAAAGATTTTTTCAAACTGATTGGTAGTTCCATAGATTAGCGCGTTCAAACAAACAAACATACATAAACTCTTCAGCTTTATTATTAGTAAGATATCGTTTACTTTCATCATTTCTATAATAGACAATAAAGATAGATAAATAAAAGATAGGTGCTGGTTATAGATGGTTTGTTGATAGTTTTGGTGAAAGCTTTCTTTCTACCTCTATAAATCATCTCCTACAGTCGTGACGTGATAGAATGTACGTAGTTTTCATCAAATTTTTTAGTTAGATACGGACTTGTGCGTGTGAAAGCTGTCCACAGTTACCGGCTGCCACATTTTCAAGGGTAGGTATAATATGTAGGAAGGTGGAACCAAAACCTAACAAATTTTTTGTCCATTCCTAAGTCAAACAAAACTCAACCAAAGATAAAGTAAGACAACTAAAACAAAACATTATTAGAAACTCAAATTGTCGCTCTATTCTTATTTAGGCCGCTTTCTAATGTTATCTTTGCACACAGCCCTACAGCTGAGATACTGGGGTACTAACCAAGAGATGGAGCACAGCATCCGTCTAATTCGCGCCGCGGGCTTACTCAGTGCCACTTTGTACGAGTCGAGTACATGGCGCTGCGTCACGCACAGGCATTTGTTTTAACTGAACATGCGACCGCTGATGGAGGAATAATGTCTATAGATACTTTGAGTGCTAATAATAAGTCGTTAATTACCTAAAATAAGCTGAAATATTTGCTTTACATTATGTAGATGACTTAATCTGCATTTATTTGGTTTTTCATACAATAATAAAGTAGCCCATAACCTTCTCCAGGTCCCAAGCTGAGCCTGTCTATCTGTCTCATAACGATCAGTTCAGTGGTTTAGGCGTGAACAGGTAACAGACAGACAGAATTACTTTCACATTTATAATATTAAGTTAGCATGGATAACTCCAAAACATTTTTTACAATACCATCGCCTATGAATCGCAAACCTTTTACAGAAAACCGTATCCAAATCGGTCAAACCGTTTAGGAGATAAGGGAACATTTGTTTTTTGCACACACCTTCTCCGTTTCGTCATAGATAAAAATAACGAACTGCTACCAACACGACTAACTGGCAAGAAGCATTATAATAAAAAGTTTCTCAGTGACGATTACCTGCAAAAAACGTTCTTATTAAAGAAGTTCAGGAATATTTGCAGTTAGTTCACACTAAACTATTGCATCATTCAAAAATAAAGAAAACCAACAATAATCGATAAAAACGTCAATTTTAAGATAATCTGAATATATCGACGTAAATCCCAGCTCTATAGATGTCTCAATAATGCTGATATACGACGTTCATGACAGCGCATCTGTTATATTTCCCTCGTTTATCTAGCCATAGAGCTTAGAAATGATTACCATAAATACTCATAAGTATATGGCTGTTTAGTTCTAAATGCTTCAAAGCAAGATTAGGTTGAACAAAAAACAGTAGATACTTTTTGGATCATAATGAGAAAAAAATCGCCGTCGATAAATAAGAAATATGCCTAATTTACGGCGACCTTTAGGTGAGACCTATGTTCGACAAAAAACTTGCCCTTATAACTCATTTCAAAAGGTATTTGTGGAAAACTGTAACTACCGAAAATAAATGCCATGTTAGTTAAAGTTTCGAATTCAATAGGACTGGTTTCCAATGGAGCTCCTTTTCAATGGGGCTTGAGACTGCGATGATGCGGAAAATATAGATTGCAATCCGATAAAAACTGGCTTCTAAACAGGGGGCCTACTCCGACCAAAGTGCAAAGTGCGAATGTTCGGATCGGACCGACACATGGCCGAACCGAATATTATTGAAAAATGCGAAAAAAGTTCGGATCGGCTCAGTTGGGTCAGGACCATAGTTAATATTCGAAAGAGTGTAGGAGTGTAGGATCGGAACCGACCAAACCAAATAATAACTTCGTAGCAGGAAACGGCCGAACATTCAGCCGATACTACTTCGGAGTAAAACCCCAGGGATGATAGGGCCATAGTTTTCAACTTGGTCGTGATAAAGCCGAAGACTTCTTCTTTCAAACCCGTCTATAAGAAGTGCAAGCCTAGCTAAAAGCTTAAATCTTTTCCGCCTTTCCACCTTACTTAGTCAACCTTATTTAAAACTAATCTTTGTAACAGTGCCTATATTCACGAGGAGGCCTGCAGGCGGTGGTCAGGACTGATGGCCGTTAAATTGGCGGCAGTTACCACGTCGGCGGCTGTTATTGTGGAAATGACTGTTGCATGCGGTAGTTATTGGAAGGCAAACAGTTATTTATAAACAGGCTAGATTCACAACTGTTGATGATGAATTTATCGGAGAAGAAAGCAGGACAAACGGGAGAAAGTATATTAAATGTATATTGGTCAAGTTTTTTATGATCTGAAGGCTAACGGCCACTGTCCACCAAAGCGCAGGAGATCTGGTTTGAAAACTACCCACTATAAGGTTTTGCGTTGAGGCTAAGTGGAGTAATGTGAAAATAACGCAAACCTTTGTTGTTTGAGACTGGTTTGTGGTGAAATTGACCCGTAAAGTTAAAGTTTTTTTTATAGTTATTCTGAATGTGGAGCGTGGTGTTATAATTAACTAGCTTCTGCCCGCGACTTCGTCCGCGTGAACTTTCTCCCCCCCCCCCCCCCACCGCGTCGCGTCGCATCGCGTCGCATCGCATCGCCCGCGCTATCACTTCGTTTTCACTTGGCGTTCTTTCGGACTTTTTTTCGTTTTGCTCGGCTCCTAAGGGTCATTGCGTTATGAAAAATAGCCTATGGCCTTCCTCAAGAATGGCTATCGAATGCAAAAAGAATTGTTCAAATTCGACCGAAAGTTCCAGAGATTAGCGCGTTCAAACAAACAAATAAACTCTTCAGTTTTATTATATGTAGAAATAAGCATAAAATATTTACTAAAACCGAATGGGTCTTGGTAATTAATGGATTGCAATTTTTAGTATAGAGTTCTTGGCGCCCGAGAGGTTCCTATTATCTTGATACAATCTCATACCTATCGTTTCACACAGCGCCAATGAAAAAAGACAAAGTAGTACCTACTCACGGCGACACATATTATCTAGGTATATAATTATATTTTCAGTTTTAGCTAACCTCGCATTGTATAAGTTTTTCGTACAATCGGAAGTCATCATATACTGGTTATGCTGGTTAGCTTGATGTGTGGAGCTACATAAAGCTCATCATTTTTACATCAGATCAGCTCTTGACTTGGCGTCGAAACACGATTGAAACAATAAAAAGCCGCTGACACATCACGACCGTAACCTTACGCTGCCATTTAAGGTGCAACCTCATATTTTGTGTACAAATAAAGCTATAAACAGACAGTCGTGATCAACTTGTGCCCTACATAGACCTCCGTGACATTACCGATGTCTGTATCGATCGTGTGCCCTAGGCTTTATAAGCTTACCCCGGTTTTTCGACTTGGGGTAAGTTAAACTTACGGCTTAGGTACTTACCCAAAGATTTTATGTACTTCGTTTTTTTAAGTTGAGCTTGAACAATCATAGAGATTGCGCCGCCGCCGTCGTCGCTTCTTCTATCTCCTTTACGAACGTATAAAAATTACGCACTATAACCACAGACTAGATATTATAAATTCTCTGATAGTATACTACCGCGATAAACGTAAATTATAAATCTTGATGTTAGTCATTAAAATTATCTCCTCCTTAACTACTTTTAAGTAAAGTTATCTAAACTTCATTAACGTTAAAGTCTCTGATCATTTTCTTTTTTCCTGCATAACTAATTTAGGATGTTTATTTTTCATCATGTTCTTTCACCATTAAAACCTCTTATATAAGAGGTTTTTTTGTAGGGGGTGTAGTATGAACCCCACCGGTTCATAACAAAAATACACTCCAAACGTCAGTAAATTTGTGTGAAAATCGTTTAGCGCTTACATGCAAAATGTATGTATATGGTTTCTAAATAATTGGCGAGCGTTTGACGGGTTAAGGTGGTTTCAAGTTCTGTTAACAGAACTTTTTCGAGCAGACTACATTATCAACCCAACATATTAATATAATACCAACCTATTACTTCACTCAGCGGGCATACAGCGACCTACGCGTTCAATATAATAATGCACTGAGAGTACTGTTGCGGCTGCCGTGGCGTTGTAGTGCGTCAGGGATGTTTGCGGATAATAATATTAATGGTTTCGCCGCTATTATTAGGAGTAGATGCGCATCCCTGATGACGCGTGTTCCCGACGGCACCAACAGTATTCTCAGTGTGTTCGCAGATCGGTTGGATTCCTCGATGTTGCGGAGGTGGATGCAGCTCCACGCTGAGTTTTAATTGTATGTAACATCTGTGTCTGTAACCTACTAACACTAGAAGTTAAGTAAAATTGTTACTAACCCTATGGACTCCTGTCTGAAATAAAAGTTTTCTATTCTGTTCTATTACTGTCCCACCGCAGGACAAAGGCCTCTTCTCACACAGAGAAGGCACGAGGCTTGATCACCAGCACCAAGCTTGCTCAAGACGGGTCGCCGATTTCAGACTCTATATTAAATTGTCCAGCTCGTCGATTATGTAAAAATCGCACCGTGAAAACTCAAGTGAAGTGAGCTTGATGTGAGTTGTCAGTAGTGTCAATCTCTAGCATTATTTTGAATGAGAGCTCACTCCACGCTCACTTCACCTAAGTTTTCACGGTGAGATGGTTACTTTCCTCACGACGTTTTCCTTCAGCGATGTCAGTAATGCCCAAATCATTTTGAAAGAAAGTAAACTTATACTAGTAACACTTAGAAAGTTCATATAAATTGGAAAAGCCACATACAGGTACTCTTACTCGGATTTGAACCCACAACGCAACGCGTATAAAAAATATCAAATAAACTTACTTCAACTTTTTGTACAGCACTATCACCTTCACTAAATAATTTCACACCATCACACCACACTGTCACCACAAACACGAGCACTGTTTATTTCTTAACAAACCGGAAAAATTTACGTGACATTTTTGAAAAGCGAATAAAAAATATAACGATTTTTTTTTTACATTCGTCAGCGTTCGTGCGTCTCCGGCGAACACCGCGGGAATACAACCGCGAGGCTTTGCACCGGCGAAACGTGCTGTCCTATTCCCACATTGAGAAATTGCAGTAATATAGAAAGGGACAGGTAATGTACTCTTCAGAACTTGATAGGACTGCAAAAAAATGCAGCTTTTCGTGTTTCTCAAGCGCTTTTCCCTGAAGTTTTTATTGTTGTTCATTGTGTTCATTAAGATTTTAATGTAGAGATCAATGACTGTTAATGTTATGGACGCATTCCTTTTGCGTTGCCTTAGTTACAAGATGGTAGAAAGGCATAACAATGACGCAATATTTTTGTTATCATTGTAACTAATCACGAATGTCAGCACGTGTACCTACCGGGTACCTATATACTGCAACATTTTCGAGGTCCGTACCCCACAGAGTGCCCTTAGCGTGTAGTCGCTTAGTTTTTAAGTTTTTTTAAGCCCTAGCTGGGGGCCTTAATTTATTGAGGTGCCCACAGGCAATTCCAGTTAAGCAGACGACAACCTCCTAGGTTTACCTGCGACACACCAATCACAAAAAAAAGAACATTTATTAAACGAGTACCCTAGCAAAACGTGGCCTGTATTTAGCTAGACCACATGACCACACGCATTTAAGCTGTTAATAAAATACATAGTTATTAAGTCATACAGAGTTACGTAATTAGTTCACATTAAGTTTGATACGTTAACGCCAACTGATGCCATTAATACATAGGCTGCGGTTACATCAGGGACGACTTGTGGAAAAGGCGGGACTTAGCAGGATAATAATAATGTACTCTGTGGCAGGACATCATCATCAATCTCTTGCCCTCACCTATAACAATTCATTTGGGGTCGGTGCAACATGTCTTATTCTTCCATACTTCTTCATAGAGTAAAAGCAAGGTAAAAAAAGATCCTTTACCATTTCGTTTCATGAGCTGATCGAACGATTATTGGTTATTAATATCTCAAGACTATAAAAACATAATATTTTTAAAGCTGTTTATAGACAATAGAAATCACGACATTTCAGTTTCTGCAAAACTGCGAAGTGCTGCCTGCGAAGAGTTGACAAGGATTCGTAGAATTAATATAGCTAGAGATATCATTTGTCTAATGTTAGGTATATTTTCTCAAAGTTGCTTCTTTAGTTATTTTCATGTCCTGAGCTGAATATTTAACCGACAAATGACAAAACCGGCCCCGCAGTAAATGTGGGAGGTGGTTGGAACCACGTTTTACAAAGTTGTCTCGACGTTGACGTGACAGATCAACTAACAAATTGGTCGTTAGTATAAAGTTGTACACGTCAAACGTGATCTGTAGAAAGTTTGTAGTCTTTGTAGGTATTTCGAATTCAGTTTAGTTCAAACTACGTAACATGTAGGCGGTTGCAGGCTTAAGGTGCAGATACAATTGTATCGTATTGTATTTGTAATACTAGAGAGGGTTAAATAACCCTTATTATTACCCTTAGGTATATTTCCTACACATATAGAATTTTGACGACACGGTTGGCACAGTGACTGAGCGATCGACTGCTCGTTGATCGCTCAGCAGTCGACTGATCACTGCGTGTCGTGGGTTCGATTCCCGCACGGAACAAATATTTGTATTACACGAATACACGTAGGGAACCCATTGCCTACAGGTACTTAGTTGTTCCAGGTCTGGCTGTTTGTGTTTGTGAGTTATGTTTGCAAACGGACCCACGATACAGGAGTAATTCCTAGTGCGGGGCAACGTTTTTTAAATAATAAAAAAAACATATAGAACATAAGAACTTGGACTCGAGGTAAGTACCTACTTATTTAAAGAAAATTTTATTTCTATTACACTTGTTAAATGCAGGCTAAATCCATTTTTGTGAAGTCAAAGCCATGCGATTTGCATACGAAATAGTTACCGTTCTACTAACATTTTATCATTTGTGCAAGATGAAAAGCGGGCAACACATGAAACAAAACAATACCTACCTACCTTATTAGTCGAAATTTCGCGCTACAATATTACTGGACCTAGTTCGCATGCACCTTTAAACCTAGGAACCTTTACAAGTGCTCTGCTCTGAGAAGTTATTTCATATTGAAAGGGATCATAAATAAAATGCGAGCTGGTGTTTGAAGCCATTACGATGCCTTCAACGTTGAGCGACAGGTTCTTTATTTTAGGACTATGCAACAGCCAATCAGATCACTCATCGCATGAGTGAGATTGCGATAATGCATACAGCCTCCTAGCTAAAAGCGAGGTCGCTTAATTAGGTAGGTACCTACCTATCATAATGAGGATCATGCACTAATGAAAAAGTATTGTAAGACACCTTAATATTATAATTAACAGCATAGTGTTTTGTTTAAGAAACGAAGTGTCAACGCTTTTTCGGTGTTTAATTAAAGCTATAGGTATTTTTTAAGATATTTAACTAAATACCTTCAAAATTACCTATAGCTTTATAGTAGGAACGGAATAAATCTAATACCGATTAATTTACGCTGCTACTACATAAACGTTCATTATTACTTACACCTAACAACAAGCCAAACATGTAATAACTCCACACAATCCTCACTCAGTAAAAGATTCCGTCAATTATATCTTTGTTCTTTTTACCGATAAATAAAAGAATTGCAAGATCAGCACGATATTGTGCGTTCGACGTTAACATGGGTATTGGCGGCAAAATAAGAGGGCTGCCATCTTGGAAAATGGCCGCCGTCCATCTGATGCACAAAGGAACTAATGAGAAGCGAATCAGGCAGGAAGATGAAGGGGGACCATGAATGAGATATATACAAATATAGGTACCAGGCTATTTGAAACCGTAGATAAAAGTACAGTCGCCAGCACATCAAGTTACCCCACTTTGACCTTGAACGCGTTATGAGCAACAACAGCGAGAATCGTGCGAAAGAGATGTATAGCTTTTTGTCTGTTCTTACTTGTAATATTTCGTGCTGCAGCGCGTACATGAGAGTGTGTGCGTGTACGCGTCGTGGTGTACTTACTACTATGCGATAAGAAATGCGTAGCAGTTGGGTTGAATGAATACTTTTGACTTGAATCGAATCGAAATAGGTAATGGAATGGTAATAAAAACAGGCGGCCCGCGCAATGCCTCAAATACATACGAAAGCTTATAATCAATTTGTTTTATTGAAATGATATCTTCTTAATCCTTCATTTTTACATATTATTATTTGTTTCTATTACCTATACCTAAGTATTAAGTAGGTATTAGTATACTCATATTACCTACATTTAAACAGGTAGGTAGGTACGGTATACACCGTTACACAATTTTATTAATTATCATCAGGTAGGTATAATCCGATGTGAGAAAAACATTTTTTTTTAAATTTCAAGCAGGTTTAAATAACCTTTTGCGGGTTTTGTTACCTACCTACTGGCGGGCTGGCGGTCAACTGTTTTCGTGCGTTCCTTGCTCTCATATTCTAAGTATTTTTACGAAATTTAATGCTGAAAACCCATAACACAATTGCGTGAAATTTTGAAAAAAAATATGGATACTTACCCCGTCACGAACCTGTGTAAGGTTTAGCCAATTAATTATACCTATCAAGTCTCTTGTCTGCCGCCGGCCGTGTTTGAGATTAACGTTACGTCCGCGACACAATCTTTTTACTAAAATAATAAGTTAGTAACGGAATTATCTATACCTACCGAAGTTTGCTTTTACATGCAAGTTCTAAGTAATAAGATACGATTTCGAAGATTATGAATTTTCAAATAAAATTCTAATCTATTATTATCGTTATTTCATCATCATCATCAGCCTATAGCAGTCCACTGCTAGACCGATGTCCAGCCGTGGACTATGCCGTCTCTCCTATTGCACGCCATTCAACTGGATTTTCGGAAAGAAAAGGCCATGGGTTCTCGTAGGAACCTATTTCTATGGGAACTCGAGCGGGGTCTTTTACAAAAAGGACAGTGACGTTTTCAACCGACTACAAAAAAGGAGGAGGTTCTCAATCAGACTGTATTTTTTTATGTTTGTTACCTCAGAACTCCGTTATTTATAAGCCGATTTGCAAAATTCTTTTTTATTTGTAAGGATATACTTTCAGGTTGGTCCCATAGAAATTTCATCAAAAACGGTTCAGTAGTTTGTTTACTATTTGTTTACTGGTAAAAGTTACAACTTAAAAGTGAAAAATAAAAACTTTCTTGGTGGCGAACAACGAAAATGCGAACCCAGCGATACCGACTTTCGAAATTAAAGTTATTTTTCACTTTGTAGTGTCTTTTTTGGAAGTCAGTTGTTTTTTTTTTCTCAAAAATGTTTTTATTTTCACTTTTGAGTTGTAAATTTTACCAGTAAACAAATAGTAACCAAACTAAGTACTAAAAAGTTTTTTTGAGTAAATAAATGTGGCGTCGTCGGGGCCCCGTATAATAGATTCTATACGGCGCTAGCTCCCCCGTGCTTTCGGCGCCTTAGCTACACAACCGATCATCATGGAATTTTGCATACCTACCTATCAGAAAAGGACATAGGAATAGGATAGGTTACTACGGGAACGCGTGTGAAAGCGCGAAAAAATCTCAAAATAAAATGCGGAATAAAATAATCTTAATCTTTTTATTTAATATACCTAATTGAAAACTAAAAAAAACAAATACCTACTCTAAAATTAAATATACCTACCTACAATAAAATTTATAAAACCAAACTATACAATGGATTAAAAATAAGTAGATAATATTTCTTTTTTACACGCTTTTATTTTTAGAAAGATAGAAAATACGTTTATTTGCGGTAAACATGACGCGAAAAGGAACATAAACAAAAAAAAACAATTATTAGTATTAGTTTTATTAATATTTGTAACATTAATTATACAGTTACATCTGTCACCAATGGTTGCCAAGCAAAATCAAATGCTGCCGCCAAACAAAAGTAAGCTTTTACCTAGATTAATATAATTGGACTGGGTTGTATAAGACCCGGTACCCACAGGCGGCACGGCACGACAATTTCATTGATATGTCACAGCCTGCTTTGGCATCCTTCGGGACGTTCTGGCATGCCGTGGCATCCCGAAATGTGAATGCTAACCATGATAAAATAAGATCCCAAATCATTTGCGCTAATCCCTTGTCGTGCCATGCCGCCAGTGGGTGACGGCCCTAACTTAAATTATAACCAACAATTAGTAGGTAATGGAAAAATGCTCAAGAATATAACAATGGTGAATACCTTTATTTTGATAAATAAAATAATTACAATATTAAAATACAACTTATGGATTGTAAAACTGTGCTACTATTTAATGTGAAAGTTTCTGAGAATGGATGGCTGAATACATAGGATAGGTTCGTACGGAAACCCGGGTGATTGAAGTGCATTATTTACTAGTGCCGTATCATCTAATGGTAAGTTTAGGCTACGACACTATACGCCGTGCAGTGTCTCTGTGTGTGAACACTTATAAACTCAACGAATACCTACACCTTGCGACACCGAGTGTCTAAGTGTTCAGACACGGTGTCAGACATTGAGTGTACTGCATAAAGTGTTGTAGACTAAACTAAGTTCGATCGGGTCTTATTAGCGCGAAGAATATGACATGACCTAAAAGAGCCCAAACTTGACCTCAGAAATACGCAAGATCGGCCTTTCAGTTGTTATGAAATATAACTACTTACATGGGAGCGTAAATCGTTGCCAAACCAATATGTTATTATTAAATGATAAATAAAAAGTTATTTACATAAATTAAACTCTAATAACTATAGATACCTACTGTAAAATTGTAATAACATAACAATACAAATATAAGCAGATATAGGTATTTATTCAGGCCATGGCAGGCGGATGACGTCATCCTGTGCCGCGAACCACGCCTGCACCACCCTGCAGGTGTGCACGCGGCACGGCGGCAGTTGTCTTCCGGCTTCCCCAAGGCGGGCTGTGTCCATTGAAATCTAAAACAAAGAAAATTTTGTCAATTTAATACTTACCTAGGATTCCTTAGTATGACAAATAGTAGGTACGGGCCAATTTAACTATTATCTGCATTCGCGATTTATTTGCAGATAATGTAAACAAATATGAGTTTATGGAAAAATAACTTTAATTCCTACATCATAAAGTTTAGTTTACGTTAGAACTTCAAACATTTTTATAACTGCTAGTCTAGTAGTGCTAGTCACTCTGAAATCAACCTAATTCCCATTGGAATAAAATCGATATTTGTTTAACTTGAAATCAATTTGAAGCATTAGTTGAATAGACTTTAAATGAGTACGGGACGGTTAAAAAATCTTCAAAATATAAAGATAAACAAATTTGTCGAATTGAGAACTTCCACCCTTGTTGAGGTAGATTGTAAAGAACTGAAGATTTATCTAATACATCATCTGCCTAGCCTTTTCCCAACTATGTTGGGGTCGGCTTCCAGTCTAACCGGATGCAGCTGAATACCAGTATTTTACATGGAGCGACTGTCTATCTGACCTCCACAACCCAGTTACTGGGTAATACGACACCCCTTGGTAAGACTGGTTGTCAGACTTTCGGGCTTCTGACTACCCGTAACGACTGTCAAGGATCCCCGAATGACAGCCGGGACCAACGGCTTAACGTGCTTTCCGAGGCACGGAGGGGTCTCGGTATGTAAAGATGGTCACCCATCCACAGACCAACCGCGGCAAGCGTAGCTTAACCTGACCGATCGACCTGTGCGGCTGTTATTATTTAGCCACGGGCCCCTCTCCACGGGACCTGTGCGGCTGTTATTATTTAGTCACGGAAGATTTATCTAATACATAGTAGGTAATAATGTGAGCGCCGAGCGCCCTTCCAACTACCTACCTACATTTCTATTAGGTAGTAAGTAGGTATCATTTATTTTAATCAATTTTGTTATTCACTAAGAAAACCATATTTTATGAGTGATGAATAAGTTGAGGTGATATTTATGATTACAAGCTACACATGGACTTACGCTGTACGAAGTTGATGTTATTCGTGTGGTCAGAAAAGGATCGGCAGAGTGTGCGGCGTCTGCCGCCCGGTTGGCGGCGATGGGCTCCTATGGTTTCTCTTTCTTCCCACCGCCAGCCAGAGAGAAGCCAGAAGTAAACAGATTTTTTCTGGAACGAAACAAATAGCTATAGTGTATTTGCCCATAATTACTCAATTACTATGCAAAGATGTATTAATACTTATAATTCCCTACAATAATAGCTTACATAAAGTGATTAAGTTATTTATTTACACACTAACATCGCTACCATTACAGGGTTACACCCAATGCGATAGCGTGGTAACTAGATTCTAACTAAGCAGGGGCTGCAGTCTCGACATTCATAGCGATCGCTTTACGACCGAATTCGGTCGCCAAGCCCTGTCACTCCATACATTACACCTGTCAATCCGGGACTTAGCGAGTTGCGACCGAATTTGGTCGTAAAGAGATCGATATGATGGTATTTTAAAATTATTTTTAAATTATTAGTAATTAAGTAAAATTAAGGTGTAATTTTATGTGTAAACGTAATTTAATTGCATAAATACTCAGGATTATTGTTTTCCTGTTCATAGAAAGAGTAATACACAGTGTTTGTTACACACCGGTACCGGTAACCTAAAACCAACAGCTGACGTTCGTACTGCGGAATAAAACGGGGAGTATTTGTTTACTTTTACTTTATAATAGCACACAATCGTTATTGTAACTCTGTTACATATATCCTCGTGACCTCTTAGCATAAATAGTTCGCTGATTTAGACCTCTGCATTGGGTCTAGATCGCATTGTTTACATCATAGAAAACGAAACTTAGCAAAGATTTTGTTATTCCCATTGTGATCCTTAAGATAATACACAAGAATAAAAAGGTTCATGATCTTTATTTTTGCATTGCTGTTATACCTACTGTAATATTTAAACAAAAAATAACTTTAAAATCTAGGCAACCTACCCACATAAAGAAAAGTAAAATTCGTAAGGCAATAAAATCATCCAAATTTGATAATATTACCTTACTTACTGAATTGGCTTGAGCTGTTTTCAACCCCAACCTAATTTCTTCACTGAACTACGCTAACATCTTTCATTTTCCCTTTCATTTCCAACTTTATTTTATTTGTCTCCTACTTTTTCTCACCGTTTCTCTATTCTACTTTCAGTAACTAATCCTGAAACCATGCCTGTGATGACCCGTAAGGCTACTGCTCAGGAGATCGACCTTAAATTGAGAACGGCCCTCCAAAAACTTGAAGCAAAGAAACTCCAATATGACCAATTGCTACTGGAGAATGATGAAAGTGAGGAGCAGTTCAAGAAAATTGTTGACAAAAACTCAAGCCTTAAGGTGGATGCTCCAATGGGCCGTCCATACATTTTTCGTCTGGATTGTACGCAAAACATAGACACCCTTTGTTGAAAACGAATCATTTTATCACTTTTCTATAATGAAATGTCTCCGCAATCGACCTTTTTAGGAAATAACTTATATTATTTACTGAGGAAAACGATCGTGAAATCCAGGCCAAATTTGACACTTGCGTACTAGTGTGCGTGAGTTTTGACAAGCAAACTAAAGCGCCATGATTAGAAATGAGAAGCGATAGTTTAGAAATGAGAAACTAGATGGCGTGCAGGCGTTATTATAATTCTGTTAAATCAATATAATACGTACAATAATCGATTTATTTCCTTTCCAATCTTTCATGAACAGGTTTACCAAAAAAACATTATAATTAATAACCTACAACTGACGACCTTACCAACGTAATAAACTTTATTACATAATATTGTTTGTGGCAACTTATATGTCATTATTCGTTTCTAAGATTTATGCGACGTTGCCGTTCTTACCAACCTGTGTTCGCAACCTTGACGGCTTGACTTCATCGGAGGAATTACGAAGAAAACGTTGCCAATCTTCTTGTCCGATCGACATGATAAAATATAAGAACTTTGCTCGCCTATAAGCAATATAGTATTGGCACGCGGAATTTCTCGCGTGTCATTTTTATTTTGTATGCTTTGCATTTTCATTAATTCAAATTGCAATATTTCTTAGTATGTTAATACAATTTATTGTAGGTATAGTAATAATTATTCAACATACGCAATTTTATTTTAAAATAAAAGTAAGTAGGTAGTACCTATATTACGGCGGTTTTAGAAACAGCAAGTTGGACCGTGAGTTAGGTTTTAGACGCTGAAATCCCGTCACAATACTAATTACTTACTGTCTCAATTTCATAAGTACAAAGTCTGTGGTTAGCATAACTTTAATGTGTTTGTACCTATATTTTTTGGTCAACAATAAATTAAATAAGTAAGTAGATACATATTTATTCGGTAACCCAACGAGTTTGCAAACATTTGTAAAATCAAGGTACCTACCTACAAAATAGAATACCTTTTACACATATTGTAAACAGTTTCAGACAAACAAACATTATTTTAGTTTGATAGATAAGTCGCATCGCGCCGCGGGCGTGTGAGTAGCCGCTCTTAGGTAGGTACCTACCATAGATTATACAGTCTATTATTGGTACCTACCCAGTACCCAGTGCATAACTAGACCTACTTCAGCAATGACGTTCTACGTTGTGCGTGCGTTCAGAACTTTGACTTTTGAAATCATTGGTTCAGAAACAAATAAAATGATTGAGTTACTTACATCAAATTATTAAACGTGATTTATTGTTTCTATATTATAACAACTTATTCTAATCTGTTTATTTTGTTTCGTCGACCAATATTCTACCAGGAATATAAAGATAAGTAAAATTGTACTTTTATTGTTCTATTTTCTGTAATGAGTTCAGAACGTAACCCTATCATAAATCTACTGTATGTCTGTATCATCTCTGTAATAATAATACGGCTAGCGATAGCGATAGTCTAGCTAGAACGGTTGAATGCGACTTTACGAAATTCTGCAATTCATTACATACGGTTGTGAAATTCGATTCTATAATTCAGATTTACATCTACAATGTCTGTTGAAACAAACAAGAAGGCGTATAAACAACACGAATATTCGGGGCCGCGCAAATCTTTGAAACGTGTTCGAGGTGGACTAAGACAATTTCACGATAAAGAGAGGTTAGTAAACATACTTATTATATTAATTCTTTGTCCGGCTTCTTCTAAAAACAGCCAAGTTTGGATGTAGAATTTCATAAAATACGTTGTGTATTGACAAAAGTTTACATTCGTAAATCGTATTACACTTACAGCCGTTCGAAAGTTTGGCGTTCTGAAGAAACCAAGATGCCAGTGAATGAAGAAATCCTCATAGATAATTTAGTGTATGTATCAAATAAGCATGATATAGTGTACTTGCTGAATGCTACTCGTAAAAGTGACACTACATGTGGTGTAGGTATGGTCATTTAATTACATTTTGATTTGTTTCTTTCAGTACACAGAGTACACAACCAAGAACATATGCCCGTGAAAAACCAAAATTCCGCTTAGAGGCCACCTACAGTACTCCTTGTACTAGCACAGTGACAGCTGAACCTGTGCTTGAACCTTTAGAGATTAATTGGCCGGAAGCTGATCCTGAAACTGATTCATTTCAATTGACTGTGGAAGCTGTTCCAAATGAATGTTTATCTGCAATATCTGGGTATCGCATTGTGGACCTCAAACATGTAATTGAGTGGGCATTCCAATTGGAAAGACACCGAAATATGTGTGAATCTTCACAAATTGAATTTGTTACTGAGAGACTTGATGGATTTCGAAGTGAATTAACTTTCATGTGCAGTATGTGTGGTAAAGCGTGGAAGCACTGTACGGAGAGCAAAAATAAAATAAATACTGCATATGTGTGGGCAACTGTGACTGCTGGTAGCTACTACACTCAATCAGCACACATAACAAGTCTCATGGATATTCCAACAATGTCAGCTAATAAATTTCGTCGTATTGAAAAAAAATTAGGCAGTGTGTGGTATGAACATTTGACAGATGAAATTAAAACTGCTGGTGAACAAGAAAGGTCAATTGCTATCCAAAAAGGTCATGTGTCTTCAGATGGTGTTCCATTTGTTACTGTATATGTAGACGGAGGATGGCTGAAAAGGTCATATGGGCATAACTTTGATTCATCTTCTGGTATGGTAAGTTAATATATTACTAAACACATACATACATAAACTCACGCCTTCTTCCCATGGGGGTAGGCAGAAACTACAGAATGCCACTTGTGACGATACCTTACATACTCGTTTACTAAACACATATTTGGTTCTGTATGAAATTTTTATTATGTGCAATATTTACAAGTGTTGCTTTTCATTTCCAGGCCTGCATTATTGGTAAAGAAACTAAGAAATGTCTATTTCTTGGTGTTCGAAACAAATATTGTTATACATGTCAATATTATGAAAACAGAAACATGGACATGAAAGCACATAATTGCTGCAAAAACTTTACTGGACCATCTACAGCAATGGAATCACAAATTATTGTGGAAGGCTTTCAAAAGAGTGAAGAAATGCATCAACTTCGCTATTTAAGTTTTATTGGAGATGGAGACTCCTCTGTGTTTGCAAGTTTGAAAGAGAAAGTGTCATATGGGAACATAATAAAAAAAATTGAATGCAAGAATCATGTAATCAAAAACTATACCAGTGCATTATACAAGGTAAATACATATTCAGCCTAGGCATATTGTTCCCACTGCTGGGACACAGGCCTCCATTCTTCGAGCGGGAGTGGGCTATAACCCACCACGCGGGCCCAGTGTGGATTGGTAGATGTCACATTTTTTCGAATTTTTGGTTCTAGGATATGCCGGTTTCCTCACGATGTTTTCCTTCACCGCTTTGAGAGCAGTGGTGATGAAATTTACACAAGTAAAGCGCCTGTCTGGGTTCGGACCTACAACCTACAACTCGTAAGTCGCAGGCCGCAGCCATTACCACCGGGCCACCAGCACTGCAGTGCCAAGATAAATGAATAAATAAAATTTGTATAGACATGTCAAGATCAGTGAAGCATATTCTGTATTCATATTTGTACTTTTTTTTAGATCTTGGCCAACACTAAGCTCCCACTTTATGGGCGAAATATTTTGAAGCCAAAGATGATGAAGCTTACATTAGTGGCACGGTAAATTATTTCATCACCACTGCTCTCAATACGGTGAAGGAAAACATCGTGAGGAAACCGGCATGTCCTAGAACCAAAAATTCGAAGATATGTGACATCTGACATCCAATCCACTGGCGGGCCCAGTGGTGGATTACGGCCCACTCCCTCTCACCGAGAGGAGGGATGTGTCCCAGCAGTGGGAACATTATAGGTTGATTATGTTATATTATGGTTGTGTCACTTCAAATACTTATATTTGATCAAATTAATTAGTGTAAGGTAATAAAATAAGAATAGAATAGAATACTCTTTATTGTACACCACACAAAACTATCTTTATAAACTGTATAGATTCAATTTTGTAACTGAACAGACAGCTGTGCTGCTGGGGAGTTTGTTGCGCCACTTCTTCCCAGCGATAGCACTAGGAAGTGGTGAAGGGCGGGCGTTTTGGGGACTGTCTTATTGTAATTTTGACATTCGAAAAGTTCTGATTCTCAGCCTAGTATAAATAAATGACATGATTTTATATAAATATCACTTTTACTATCCTATCATCATACTCACGCCTTCCACCCATGGGGTTGGCAGAAACTACAGAACGCCACCTGCTACGATCCTTACATACTCCTTTTGTCTCGTTTACGTTCATAAATCTGGTCATACACACACGCTGGTTACGATTACTACGCACAGTATTCACGTCACATATGTTACGCAAGGAACGCATTCATTTTTCATGTTTTTCCTATCAATCGTTATAATTATCGTAGCAGGCGGCGCATTTTTTTAAATACACGCCACCTAGTGGTCATTCTTGTAAACGTTTGGCTTACGTCTGTGTGTGTAAACGACCTGTATTCAATGGCAGATTTTATTTCAGGATTATGTGTCGAATTGGGTAGATTTTGAGGCAATGTTATGACCAAATTCAATAAAGTGTAATGTCCGATAACCGCAACCACTACTCTTACGACTTAATAATGTGCCAATTACACATAAAACAAAAAAAACAAAAAATGTTGACTTCAGCGCCATCTAGCGGGAAAACGGCCGAGAGCAGACCGTATGATCCGCCTTAAACGGGAGCTAGTAGACCTACATCAACAATGTCTGAATGTTGTTGATGAACGCGACCAATTGAAGGTGGTCACGGATGGTTTCAACAACTGTAGTCTTTTGTATGAGGAGGCTTTAAGCAAAGTTAGGGACCTAGAAGATGAATTATTTCATGCTAATAGTCGCGTTAACCAGTTAGGAAAACAAATAGAATGTAATCAGGTTAAAGAAAAAAACCATTTATATAATGAATTGTTAAATAGTAATTGTAACCCTCATTCCATAACAACTATTGACCTTACTGAAGATTCCTTGCTGAAACAGAATTATAATTATAGTTATAAAGTTAGTCATAACAAAATGAAAAAATATGCAAGAATGAATAGAATAATTAAAAAATGTAATCAATTTAGGAAACAACAGAAGCACTTTTCCAAAAATATTCCACTGAGGAAAGAATGTGTTGATCTAATAAATAAATTAAACAATCAGCAAATTAAATTAGAAGACAGCAGAAAAATCTATGAAATTGATACACAGCGCTTACAGTCTGACATACAGGTACTTGAGGGCACACTTAGTTCCCTTTACATTAAATACGTGGGTTCTCAGAACCAAATTAAAGAACATATTCTTGCTGCTAGTGAGTTAGTTATGTGTCAGTGTACTTGTCAGGTTTTAAACCCTGTTGTTGTCCAGCCTGAGGCAACGAAGGACCCGTCCCAGACTGAGAGTTTGTCTCAAGACTGTAACCTTAACCAAGACTACCTAATATAGTGCAAGATCTATCTCAAGTAGTACAGCTTGAGACTGGTATTTGTCCATCTTTCAGTAGTCATGATTCAGTTATGTTCTCAGATCGTATAGGAAGAGGTTTAGGTAAATTAATTAGTGACAACCTGAGTTATTCTACTCAAAATTATTGTATGCCAGGGTCAACCTACAAACAAATAATGACATCAGTAACAGGAAATATATTTAATCCTAAAACCAACATTACTGTATTTGTAGGTAACAGTTCTAATGTCAAAAAATATTAAATCACTGACTGTGTAACTGAGTTGTTAAAGTTAAATTGTAGAAAAGTAATATTGTGTGCTTTCCCATATTTTAAGAAATTGACAACTAGACAGAACAATTATATTCATATGCTTAATAAGCATAATTGCACTTTTTAACTAGTCATTACAGTGACAAGCTTGTATATTTTGACACCAACAGTTTTGTGGAATCTTTAAAGTCGACTAGCTAGGGATACTGTGTATCTGCCTGTTAGCTTTAGACACATAATAGCAAGGCTATTAGCTTCTTACATAAACTCAGACATAAGTAGTATGTCGAAGTCTTGTATTATTAACACCATAACAGTTAGTAATAATACTAATAGTAAGGTGGCTGACCTAAATAAGTGTAGCTCAAATGCTATAAATATTTATACAAATTGTACGAAGGAGGTTCCATTTCCCTTAAGCACTATGAGCTCACTGCCTGGTGATGACATTGAAGTCTTGGGATTAACTCCGAATAATCATTTAAACTAGTTTGTAAGACAACAGAAGATACCAGTAATAATATTCTTATACATATCAACAACAAGGTATCTTCTTGCTATAAATTAAGTAAATATCAAAAAGGAGATCAGCAGAATGCCTTGAAACTATTTCATCAAAATATTCAAGGTATGTCTTCCAAATTATTAGAAATTCAAATGTTTTTGGAAAAAACAAAGTTTGACATTGTTTGTTGTAGGTACTGAACATTGGTTAAAGGATTACCAAATGCTAATAAATTAGTTATGAGAACTATAATGTGGGCAGTTGTTTTAATCGTAAATCTATGCTGCGTGGAGGTTCTTTAATCTTAATTAAAAATTGTTTAAAATCCAAAACAACGAAATGACATAGTGGGTTTATCGATTGAACATTGCATCGAACTGTCCTGTGTTGAGCTTGATAAGCATGTTGTAGTGTGCGTTTACAGACCCCATAATTATCAGAACTTTTCGTTATTTGAGTCAATAATGGAAGATGTCCTAGCGAAACTTGATGTCGAGACTGCAGCCCCTGGGGCCCGCTGGGCACGAGAACACATTTGACCCAGCAATGTTTCAACGGACAAAAAGAAAGTGCGTAATTGCTTAGATATTTACTTTAAAATCCAATCACTACCTACTGGATTAACTTTTGTTTAGAATGGTTCATGACTAAACGGAATCAAAAACAATAGTTCATCGAATTCTCTTTACATATATAAAACTCTGAATTTACGCTTTACGCTTGGAACAGCGCGTAGCGCTAACTATATTTCGAAAATTCTGTAGAAAAACACCATTGACACATGTTTTCATAGCCTTTCTTTAGTTTAATTCAAAAATTATGATTACAAAAAATATTACTCACCGTCACCGTTATGCCCGTCTGCCGACAAATATCTATCACCCGGCATCCACTCAATCGAAGCACTATGATGCGCCCTCCTTGAATTTGCGTCAACTGCAGGGCTGCCAGTAGATAATTTTAAATTATTCACCCACGTTTCTGAAATTATACGAAATTGAATGTCAGGATACACTCCATAAAAAAATCCTTCACATACACAATAATGATTATTTATCGTGTGAACTTACCTACATTGATGTATTTATTTATTTAGTACGCATATCCTTAGCACGCATCCTTTCCTTAAGACAACATTGGCAAATGGCAACTCAAAATATCCCCACAGATTCCATACATTACATTATTTAACAGCGAAGTATAATATGAATACTTATAACATTTAGGTTTACTGTATCCAATTATACATGAGGATCCAGGATACATAGAGGATACAATCAGTCACCTAATTATACAGTTTTTGTATCCAATTATACAATCTGGCAGCCCTGGTCAACTGAGGTGCCACAATATTATATTTATAAAATGTTTTAAGAAATTTCACAGCACAGCACACAGTACGATTTTATATCACAGAACATAAATACCCTAACGAACGGGTTTCAAATACGTACGCATAGATAAGGATCAAGCGCAACTGACGTAAACGAACGATGTGACTTTCGTTTAATTTCGTAAAGGATCGGGAGAACTCGGAAGCAGCGGCGGGCGCGCAGGGGCGAGTGGGTGTGGCTTATTCCTATTGGGGCATGTTACATTGTCAATAATATCACGATACCGTGGTAATATTGATGGTATAATAGGCCGTATCACGGTATCGTGCTCAATAATTGCGATATCGCGATATTAGTATCGTGATAATATTGACAAATGTGACATTCCCCAGTGAAACATGATGATTGGCTCCCAATTATTAGTATGTGCAACCATTGGGCAATTTTAAAAACGTTGAAAACTCCACCAATCATGCCGAGGATACTTTCTTTCTAACACTCCACGGCGCGTCGTAGTTATATTTATGTATAGAGTTTACGTTGATGTGCTGGCGTCTGTACCTAATCATTTCTTTGGAAGTTTCTTCTGGCGTAGAGAAATACACATTAACAGTCTAAAACTTCTGTAACTATTCCTCTTTAGGGTTGATACAGTATTGAAGCAGTTGAGGGACTTGGTATTGTCTATTTAGAAACCTATTTCAACTATGACTAAAAATCATTTCATTAGATCTGACGTGGCCTATAATGATGATAAATAGACGAAGTGAGATAAAAAGGTAGGTCTTTATAGTATCCGGACCTTGCACTACCTTGTAGTCACTCTACAAGGTGTGCCGATGAAACCTTTGCTTTGCATATGCGCAAATGTATTCATAAGAGCATGAGAGCATGGATATTCTGTTCTGTGTTCACTTTGAGCCTTTATCTACGAGTATAGGTACGTCTCGCTCAAATACAATGTGTTCATAGATTTATGATGATAACGCTGTTCATTTTAATGACTGATATTTACTAGGACCTCGGCCATGATACGCAGGTTTTGTATTATATTCCAGTAAGTTTTTATTAAAATACTTGTATAGGTATTTAGGTGCCTTCAAGTATTTTAATAAAATATTAATAATTATTAAAATTATAAATACCTATACTCGTAGAGTAGTAGAAGTAGGCTTCTTCTTCTTCTAAGCGTATCGATGGCAATCTAAATGGACTCGGCCCAGAATTCTGCTACGTGTTGGGCGCGATCACTAGCGTTCATCAGTTCCTGTAACGTGCAGCTGAGAGGACACGCGCAGGACATCATATTATTTATTTATTTGCACATCACACATTTTAAAATAAATTATCGGTTTTTGTACATGAACCCTGTCAGGGCACTGCAAAACATAAATGTTGGTTTGCTGCTAAGTTTGGACAATAACATAATATAAATTGAGTCTAAACTTTACACGCTTTAAAGGTGGGATTAACTAAATTGACCTAAATAAAAACTATGTTCGCCTACAATTTAATAAAGTTTCACACCGCTTTTATCTCTTCAATCCTAGCCCCACTCACAATCGTTGGTGTAAGTGTCCAGTTTCCACATCCATATCTTAAATCCTTTCAACCTGACACCGCGACAAGTGATGCTAATCCGACATGCGGTCAAACAGACCCATTGATCAGGTTCGGTGGGTCTACATACCTTCTAATGCTCAGATTAGTGCAGATATGTCTATAGAGAGTTGAGCAATCCTTGCTCGTTTATTTGTTAGATTAACTTGAAGTGTTAAGAATAATACAGTTCAGTTATAAGCCCCTGGATGAAGCCCACACAACATGCTTGCGTAAAAATAGAAATAAAGTTCAGATTAGATGTCAAGCATTTTGGTATTCGTCATTCGGTTTTCCAGAGGGGTGACGGCATAAAGACTCTCGTTTTCAGCTCCGACGGCATCTGGTCTCTACCTTCCCATACCTATTATAATTCGATCTCTTTCGAGTCGACACCCAATAGTGCTAAAACCAAAATACATTTACGATTACAACCGCACCTAAAATTGACAAAAACCGCATACCAACGAATAGCAGTAAAATCGGTAGTTATATGTAACAATGCATAAATTGTAGGAGGCGCCGTGGGAACTACTAAATGAAGCACAAAGATCGGCCATGTCATCATGTCGCCAAGTATCTATACAGGGAGTTCTTAAAAACACCGCGCAAATCCATCAATCAATGATAATCAACCCTGCAGTGAGCATGGGTCATTGCAGGGTTGATCTTCTTGGATTGAGCCACTAATAATAAGATAATGAGGAAGACTGCCCCATTGCTCTCGTGGTCGCAAGCGCGGCTGCTGAGCGTGAGGTCCTACCTTCGATTCCCGGATCGGGCAAAGTGTTATAGGATTTTTCCATTGAGAATTTCTTAGTAACAGCCCGGAGTTTGATTATGATACCCCCGTGCCTCGAAAAGCACGTTAGTCCTGCGCCTGTTATCTAGGTCGTTTCGGATTGCCGTCTCATCGGACCAATGAGAGAGAGGGAAGAGAGAGTGCACCTAAGTCTGCGCATACACTTGTGCTAAAGAACTGAGCCGAAGGCTGGTCTCCGCTAAGATTGACCGTCAACGCCGAAATTCGGTCTGGAGGACATTATTTAATAAGATAATATAATTTGAAAGATACAGACAGAAAATTATGAAACAAAAATACAAGTCTCTACAAGACGTCTCAGAGTGGAAATCATTAAAAATAAAGGTAGATAAGTATCTAAAATACATACGTAGGTACGTCGCACATTGAAGCTGGCATATATGTACGTCGCACATTGAAGTTGGTATGCACCTCGAGGACACTATAAAACGGATTTCGACGTGTGGAGAACCCTGTAGGTGATCCTTATCAGTTAAAATCAAATCATTCGTCCAAATATAAAATATTTCTAAAATACATGCTGTATAGTTGCACGCGAACGGAATTGAACATTGTGATCCTAATTAGATGACGTGATATGCAAATTCCTTTTTGGCCAGTGATTGAAAGCATTGTAAAATTCCGACAAGGTCGTTAGGTAAGGGAATTGACCTCATTTATGTTAAAAAACAGGCCAACTGCGAGTCGGATTCGCACACGGAGGGTTCCGTAGGTACCACCGCACCGGTACCACCGTGCAATATTTGACACTACATAAAAAAAACCTTTCTTAACTTAATTTTTATTATTTGTTGTTATAGCGGTCATAGTAGAACATACTCTGTGGAAATTTCAAGTGTCTACCTATTACAGGCCCTGTAACAGACAGGCTGATGGACGAACAGATGGACAGCAGAGCCTTACTAATAGGAATAGGGTACCATTGGCACCTTTTCGGTACGGAACCCTGTAATTATTGGGTTTTAGTATGGTGTAACTTAGGAGAGTAGATTATACGAGCAGTAATAAATTGTGATGGTTTTATTGACCTACCTATATTGACCTACATATACCTATATAACAAACATATTTGTCATATTAATTAAAAGATACAGCCCATAAGAAACAGATTTATCATATTAACTAGCTTCTGCCCGCGGCTTCGCCCGCGTGGATGTCGGAAATTATCCCACGGGAACGTGCTAACAGGATAAAATGTATGTGCAGCCGGTCGATTCTGTAAAACTCTCACCGTGAAAACTCAAGTGAAGTGAGCTTGATGTGAGTTGTCAGTAGTGTCAATCCCTAGCATTATTTGGAATGCAGCTCACTCCACGCTCACTTCACCTAAGTTTTCACGGTGATTTGGTTACAGAATCGCACTGCTGGATGCCATCTATCTCTATGTCAAATCAGAAGTTCAGTGGTTTAGGTGTGAAAATGTTACATACAGTTTCAAGTTCAAATCCCTCCCTTAAAAACTGAATTACCCCTTTTTGTCCCGTCAGTAATAAATTTTCGACAACTTTACATACTTATTATTAATTATTTTCTGTCAAAAGTATCAATACTGAGTTTCGAGTTACTCCGACCGCGCATTCAATTTCTTCCACACAAACTTAACACCCCTATATCCCTTTGAGGGGTAGTTTTGAAAAACTTATAATGATAAACTTTATTAGGTAAGTACTTACTTAGGCAAGTATTCTTGCCAAGTTTCAAGTTAATTAACCTAATGAAGAAGATTTTTCATATAAACTGTATCCCCGCTTTTCACCCCTACAGGGGTGGAATTTAAAAAAATCGTTTGGGATGTATTCATAACTTGACTCAAAGATTATTTATACTAATTTTCGAGTTAATCAAGCCATGCAGTAAAATCCTCCCCTGAAAAATTTACTACCCCATTTCAGCCCGTCAGGGGTAGATTTTCAGAAAACCCTGATACACATTATTCTTTACTTTCAATATTAGGTATAAATACTGATTTTCGAGTAAATCGGACTGCGCGCTAAAATTCTTCCATACAAACTTTGAAACCCCCCAATCCCTTATTAGGAGGTAGTTCGGAAGAAAAAAAACTGACAATCTTCATAATTTATTTAGATAAGTATTCGTGCCAAGTTTCAAGTTTATTAACTAAATGAATAAGATTTTTCATATTAACTGTATCCCCCGCTTTTCACCCCCACAGGGGTGGAATTTTGAAAATCGTTTGGGATCATTCATAACTTGATTCAAAGATTATTTATACCAATTTTCGAGTTAATCAAGCCACGTATTATAATCCTCCCTTGTAAAATTATCTACCCCTTTTCAACCCGTTAGGGGTAGATTTTCGAAAAACCCTGATACATGTTACTCTTTATTTATGGTCTTAAGTATCAATACCTACTGAGTTTCGTGTTACTCGGACCGCGCATTCAATTTCTTCAACACAAACTTAACACCCCTATATCCCCCTTTGAGGGGTAGTTTTGAAAAACTTATAATGGTAAACTTTATTACTTACTTAGGCGAGTATTCTTGAAAAGTTTCAAGTTTATTAACCTAATGAAGAAGATTTTTCATATAAACTGTATCCCCGCTTTTCACCCCCACAGGGGTGGAATTTAAAAAAAATCGTTTGGGATGCATTCATAACTTGACTCAAAGATTATTTATACTAATTTTCGAGTTAATCAAGCCATGCAGAAAAATCCTCCCCTGAAAAATTTACTACCTACCTCATTTCAGCCCGTCAGGGGTAGATTTTCAAAAAACCCCGAAACACATTATTCTTTACTTTCAATATTAGGTATAAATACTGAGTTTCGAGTAAATCGGACTGCGCGCTAAAATTCTTCCATACAAACTTTGAAACCCCCCAATCCCTTATTAGGGGGTAGTTTAGAAGAAAAAAAACTGACAATCTTCATAATTTATTTAGATAAGTATTCGTGCCAAGTTTCAAGTTTATTAACTCAAGGAATAAGATTTTTCATACAAACGAATTTCCCCCTTTTCACCCTATTAGGGGTAGAATTTCGAAAAATCCTTTCTTAGTGGATGCCTACTCTTCACGAAGAACACACCCTCCAAATTTCATGTCTCTAGGACCTGCGGTTTAGGCTGTGCGTTGATCTATCAGTCAGTCAGTCAGTCAGTCAGGACTTTGAATTTTATATATATAGATAAACTTAAACTCACGTTCTTCATTGTAGCATTTCCCAACCTGATCCCGCAGTTCGGTCACCTCAAAGCAACATGCCTTGCAAATAACTGTGTAAACGGAAAATAAACAAACAGACCCGACCCATAAATAACACGGCAACATATTTAAATACAATTATAATTAGATGGCGTTGTCCGGCTACAGAATCAACTTGTCGCATTGCCGACCGCTCTCATACAAGTGTCTGGCGAGCACCGGACAAGAAAATCACCGCGTCGGAGCTGCGTCCGATAACGTAAGATACATTACACGTCCATTTATCTACACTAGCTGTTAATTGGAAAAGTTATTACGTGATGGTTGTTTTATAGATTACCTACGGGCTCTCGTTTGCAACACAGATGACGGCTAATCTATCTCTCTTAGATAGAAAAAAGGACGACTTTTGTCGACAGGTGCAGAGCAAGTATAGTCATTTCTCTATCTGAAGAAACTATCCTCTAAATGGTGCTGGTAATTAACAAAGTGCTGTTTTGTTTTATTACCCTTTTAACAAGCTGCCTCATTGGAGCACGCTATACCTACACTTGCCTTGAAAGCTGCTATATCAGTTTCAGACCATAATAAAAAAAACAAAACCAAGCCTATAACTATCACACGACCTAGACGACACGATAAGACACCTCATGTATTAAAATCCATTCAGCTGTGACGATGTTTCTAGAGTATAAAGAATCCTCCAAAAAAAAAAATACATAGACACGAGTTTGAAACATACTAACCGTCTTTGCTGTCGCGCAGTCGGGTAAAAATTGGTTTTACGACAAAGTGTAAAACTTAAAGTACTTCCGAAACATCTTCGATACCATTTTGTTTAAAGGTCTCTGCACACAGCGGGCGGGGCGCGGCGGGACGGGACGGCGACGCGGCGCTGGCGCTGGCGCGGCGACGCGGCGGCAGTGTTCACACTGCGGGCGCGATCACGTCCCGTCCCGCCGCGCCTTTCTTTCATCAAAAAGATGTTGAGCGATTCCGACGTGGAAACGCTATTGCTCTTATTTGCGCTAGCTAAGAAAAAACAACGTAAGCGTAAATGGGTGCATGAAATAAATCAAAAACGCGCTCGCGTCCCGCCACGCCCCGCCCCGCCGCTTCTGACTTGTATTCCCGCTCGGTGCGCCGGGACGGGACGGCGACGCGACGCTAAGCAGTTTTAATGTACTAGATATCACGGATGACGCCACACAGAGCCGCCCCGTTAGACGCGACGGTAACCGTCGCGCCGCGCCGAGGGGGAATACAAGTCAGAAGCGGCGCGCGACGTGGCGAAAAGCGAGCGCGTTTTTTATTTATTTCATGCACCCTTTTCCGTTTACGTTGTTTTTTCTTAGCTAGCGCAAATAAGAGCAATAGCGTTTCCACGTTTGAATCGCTCAACATCTTTTTCATGAAAGAAAGGAGCGGCGGGACGGGACGTGATCGCGCCCGCAGTGTGAACACTGCCGCCGCGCCAGCGCCGCGTCGCCGTCCCGTCCCGCCGCGCCGCGCCCCGCTCGCTGTGTGCAGAGACCTTGAAGTTCTAAAGCAGACGACTAATAAATATGATGAGATAACATCAAAGATCGACACAATTAATCAACAAACTAAATACTCGACACGTATCCTAATAAAAGGATTCGCGTAAATCAGTCTAATGCCGGCATCACTTACGAGATGCTGCAGACTGCAGTGAATCAGCATCAGTGATCAGATAAGAGCCGATATGTAAGAGAGCTGCACACGCGACGCGCACGGTGTCAAATTGCAACTATAAACATTAAGACACGCGAAGGCGACATGTAGACCGAACACACATTTGCTTGCCTACCTTCTAGCTAGATAGTCCATTTGAGATATAGTTTTTTCTAGTATATTAACTAATTTTCAAATGTGCATCAGTCTTATAGTCTTATGTCTTTCAATGGACGTCTTACGGTTGAAATGATGATGAACTTGCTGGGAAATAAAATAACCGTTAATTGTATTATACATTTATTATTAACTTCTTATAAGAAAATAATCTTTCTCTTATAAAACATACATCTGTACAACTTCTGTCAAGGTGTTCACTAAACTTGTTTTATTTTCACATTCGAACCTAACGGCCATATTAAGACTCTTTAAGACAAGAGAATCATTAGCAAGTAACGCCTTTGATAACAACCTTATCACTTCATTATCTTTCAACCAAATACCTACTTTATTCACTAAACTTAACATTTTTTTCTTGGATAAACTTTTAATATTTCTCTTTGAAATAAGTCTGCATACCTTTACATAGTCAGCTACATCTTCAACTTCTAAATCATCTAAATGTTTCAGTAAATCGTAGTGTATCACTAATATCTCTTGTTCCACATCCTTATTGGTTCTCAATTCTATGAACTCGTTTACTTTTCCATTCTTAGCTACTATGTTTCTGGAGAAGGCAGCAATATACATACTGTATATCATACTCTGGATGAGTCTAAACACTCCTTTGATTAGCAGTTTATCATTAGTCTGCCGCACCACTGAATGTAGCCAAGACAGCAGCCCGTATCCTTCAATTAATATCTCAAAAGCTCTCGGCACAGCTACTATTGAACTCATTACGGCTAAAATTCTCTCTTTGACTTTTCGATCACTTAAAACTGAGGAATAGAAATCCATGATCATTTTCAAGCACATTGTTTTGAACACGACATCTATGTCTGTCATGGTTTTAGTCCCGTCCCTGATGATATCAAGTATCCAGAGTCTTCTATCGATAGATTCAACATCACTGTCGTGGAAGAGGCTGAGGAAGTCGGGAACCAGGGTGCAGTCGACGAAATTCTTAGCTATGAGGAAGTTATTGACTGGTTTGTACAAGGGGTCGAAGGGTGCCGTTGAGACCATGAGAGCTCTGGCGAGGTAAAGGGCGTCAATGGCTGGAAGTTTGGGGTTCTTCATGTCTAGGCCATCGAAGTTTTCTGAGCTGGTGATGGCAGATGTGAGACTACGACGCAACGTGTTGATGAAGTCCGTCAGGAACAACTTATCGTTTTTGTGTCGCCTGGAATGGAAGATTTTTTGTCATTAAAACAATATTTGATAACATTGGAACGTAGTAGTATTATTTAAGAAAACGCATCAAATTTTACTCAGGTTAAGCCACGTAACATAAACACAAAAAAAAAACAGAAAAAAATACATAGTTATTTACAGTATTGCGTGCCACATTTAGTTGAAAGAATAAACAATTAGCAACAAATATTTAGTAGTAAATGTAACAAGATACGAATACTAACTTTTAATAATTATTACAATCCCGCAATGCGTAACTACATAGTTGTGTATATAAAAATAAAATAACTTACGTTTCAGTTTCTAGCAGCAAACAGAACCGATGCAGCACGTGGTAGGCCGCCGCCCTCATGGAGGGGCAGTGCGAGCTGAGCGCCATCACCGGCACCGACAGCAGCCCGCTCCTCAACATCTTGAAGCACGAGGCCACTGACCCCGGCGCCAACAAGTGACTCAGAAGCGGAAACACGAACACAGGGTCATAGATCCCTTCGTCTTGATCCACATTCGACACATGCAGCAAATCCCCTCCAATATATTGAGATATTATACCCTCATATTTCCCTTTCACTGTCAAATTCCTTACCGCCCCTTCACTATCTTTAGTCACGCAAGGCTTCAACACTCCATCTTCAAACATCTCGATTAGGACAGATCTCACTGAATCTGTCACTTCACTCGCTATTCCAATATTCGGATTTAACTCGTAATGGTATTCGAATTTTTGGTTTACAGGGAAGTTTCTTACAGTTCTCTCAATAACTTCTTTGTCGAATATGTTCAGAACTTGATTGGGTGTTGGATGAGACCATAACGATGATGACCTGTTCTTGCGGACAGCGTAATAGTTTGCAGCTGAATCGCCCCATACGTAAGGTTTGTATTCGTTGACCGGCTGCCCATTCGTCTCATAAAAATGTAAAATGGCCACAATTAGTCGGTCGCATGGACTTCTAGTAGCATGATACGCGCTTAAGTACACAGGAATATGTTGCGTTTTCATCACAGTTTTGTTCTTCAATATAAGTGTGTATAGAAACTCTATCAGTCTAGATTTAATATCCGAACTGTAAAGACTGAGCATGACATTCAGGAATTCCGAATGGGACGTCACCATGTCGAATAATGTGGTTATATCATCGTGACTGTCTGGATACATTAGTTTAACCAGTTCAGTGAGTAGAGCAAGAAGTTTAGGGCCAATTGTGTACCCCTGATCAACCGTTTTCACTTTCAAAGAATCCTTTAACGTTGCCTTGCAGAAATTCTGCCATATTGCGCTCTCGATCATTTTCTTGAAGTCATCTTTTTGTTCAGTCTCTAATCCTTCGACGACTTTACAAACTTGAACCACGGTATGCATGCTGGTAACTATTTCATTTAACGCATCGACCTTTGTTTCTTTGAGTGCTATCGTTGTCAAATTTAACATAGACGTGAAGTAGTTGATAAGGTGATCTTTTTTCGCAACATTTTCACATATCTTCAAAAATATACTTTGTAAGATTCGTATGTGGCTACACTCTACAGCTTCGAACTTGTGGATTTTATTGAATAGTTTCAAGCAACATTGTACGTCCATGCATTCGATTACCAACTTCCTAATAAATTGCCAACATGTTACATATATTTGTCCAGCCTTATGAGGTTTTTCCAGCATTTTTATAATATTAGATTTATATTCACTATATACAGTTGCTAAGAACTCCTTATTATCTAGCAAGAATTGATTGTGGTTTATTACTGCATTGCCTAATGGCAACGTTATTTCTCTTTGGGCTAATATCTCGGGCCTGACGATTTCTTCTTTGAAAATGTTGCAGAACTTTACGTTAAACTTCAATAACACCGCTGCGAGATTAGCGGTAGACTTCCTTATGTTGTTAACGTAAAAGAACTTTTTAAAGTCTTCATCAGATACACGTAATGTCTGATGCGGTTTATTTTCGAAGTATTTCGTTAACGCGGTCTCCAAGTTGGTTAGATTAGGATTCACCTCTTTGTTTGAAAGTAAATTCGTGTACAAAGAGATAGTCTTCTTCAAAACATTAGGTTGTAGCTCCAAGCTGATTGTTTCTGAATATTTCTCTATTAAATATCTCAGTAACTCTAGCACTAAACTTGGTTCCTTATCATCTCTCAAGCAAGCATCTGTATCGGCACTAAAAATAAGATTGAACAACCTCACGTCATCTTCACTGGACAGTCCCACTACCTCTAAAACGTGGATCGTGTATTGACTATCCACATTCTTCCTCTTATTAATTTTGATGAACGCTTTCACAATTTCGTTGTAATTTTTTTGTTGATACGATTTTAAAAGCTTATGTTTGTTATTTAAATAGTTTATAATTTCTTTGTGCTGCATTAATACTTGCAATAGAAATTCCGTGGCGTGTAAACCTGACGAATCCTTGCCTTGATTAAGAGGTTTATAGATCTTAAGGAACTGTGGGTTTTTGAATAGTGTTAGTATTATTGTTCGACATACATCTACCAAAAGATGTTTTTTACCGATTTCAATAATGCACTGGAAATAATCCGTTATTCTCTTCTGCTGTTCTTCATTCAACTGTCCCATATTGGTCATCCTTATTGTGCAAAATATCAGATATTTCGCCCATATCAACATTTCCGAACTGTCGACAATCTTAGTACTGTCGATTTTGTATTGCACATTATTAATCATAAAGTCACCATCTTCTGTCACCTCTTCTAAAAAGGGAAACACATCCTTCAAAGACACATCTTCACTGTCTATTATAGAATTTGATATCGCTTTCAGAACAGTATCTTGACCTACAATGGTGTCTGATATTGACACAGGTTGTCCAATCCAACTACCGACGTAATTCCTAGCATCTAGTTTACAATCTCCTATTAACACTTCAGTTAATTCAGGGGTATAGTTACTGTGAAGTAAATTAGCAATGTATAGAGACAGGAAATGTTTCAGACTCTTCTTGGCATCCTTGTGTGACTGTAAGTACTGCATGCATCCTACAATGAAAGGTGACGGCATCTTACTTTCTAGAAACACATTATCTTCTGTGTTCTTATTTTCCATTAAGTCATTGAATAACTTTTTCAAACTATCCTCTGTATTTTCTGAAGATATTTCGAAATGTACTAACTGATTTCTTACATATTCTGTCAGGTCTGTAATATTTTCGAGTACGTATTCCACAATATCGCTAATTAACGAGGATGGGTTCACTTTAGCGTTTCTCAATGTGTGCAATATTAAATGTATCTCATCTTCATCTCCTTCAAATATTGATGTGTTTTTGAAGAAAATGCGCAAAGTATCTTTAGCTTCGATCCAAGTGTCGTCATCGTCACTCATGTACACATCTAACATGATTAGGAAGAGCTCTTTGAACATATGATTCTTTAGAGATATGGCAGAGGCATCGAGGGTTAGCCAGAGGGACACAACTTTAAACTTCAAGAGAGCTACATGCCCAGTGTCCAGTGTTTTAGAAAAATCCAGTATCTTTTTCATATCTATACTCCCTTCTAATGTTTCAAAATATGAAGGATGGATGTCATTGTAGAGCAGCAGTAGATCAACAAGGGATATCAGAGCATCTGTGTCACTAATTTTAGGAAGTCTGTAATCCTTAGTGGTTTCAGCATCAGTTTTACCTGATGTCACATTTTCTATCAATGATACTATTGCAGCTGGAGTTGGTAAATGCTTTGGAATGAAGTATTCCAGCTTATTTTGCAAATCAGCAATCTGTGCTATTTCTTTGGTCTCCAAAATCTGTAAGTATCTTTTTAGAGACTGCAACATCTTTACTAGAACTTTGACACAGTACAATGACACTGATTGGTCTTTCCCTAGATTCATGTTAATAAACTTTAGTAATGGGACAGGTAACGTCATAAACCTGATGAAGTTCGCCATTTGTACTGGATTGAGTTGAGTCATTCTTGATACCATGTCTTCTGGTTTTAGTTTATTCAGCAGCTTGATGGTAAAATCTGTAGTTCTTTCCCATATTGGAGAATGTTGGGGATCAAAGCTATGTTCCAGCACACTAAATATAGCCCTGTGAAGATCAGGACACTTGTAGATAATATTTAAGATAACTTCCCTCTCATGATCGTTCTCCCAGGGCCTCTTCAATGTGAGCAGTGCTTTGTACAGATTTTGATTCTTGTTTGCATCAACAGTTCCTAAAGAGTTGTCTATAAAGTAAAGACCTGTTTTGTGTGATGTGAATAATGTTAGTATTATTTCACTCAATAAATTCAAGACCTCGGGACGCAATTCATTTCTAACTTCCTGGCTCATCTCTGGAGGTCCCTTCCAAGAGAACACTTTAAACAAATTATGCAGGACTTGATGACTAAAAGTCTTCAATTTGAGACTCTTTGATATCAATGCATTATCAACAACATTCTTTTTCAAAATGTTTAAGAATATCAATACTGCCTCTGGTTCATCATTAATCAATCCTGGTATAACCAGGGCAAGCAAGCCTTGCTTCTCCAACAGAGCTTTGATCAAAGGCAGGTGTCCTTCTATCAAGAATGATGTCATAAAATGAACAAATGAAGTCCTCACATTGTCTTTTTCTTTAAAGTTAGGCTTCTCAACAACATGCTGCAAATGCTTAGGAGTTAAAGGTGCCTGGTTCAATACTTCAACTCCTAAATCTGAATTTAATGTAACCATTGAGGTTAATAGTTTAAGGACTACTTTCCTGTGACGAGGACCAGAGCTCTCACTGATCATGATCTCTATAGTAGACATGAATGTGTTGAGGAAATAGCGGCATGCTTCCTCCGTGATTGTTATCATGTGCGGGAGAGAAGACTGTACTTTGACGATGATCAGGTGGAAGATATGAAAGACTGGTGTAGCTAGAGTGAGGTTTTTCTTACTCTCCGCAGTGATCTGCCTCAGTATTTCATGGGAGTTGCCACCAGATTTAAGGTACTCCTGCAAGTAGTCTGCAGGACTGTCAGGGTTTAGACAGACTTGCAGGAACTGTGTGAGAGCTGTGAACACAAATAATAACATTGTTAATAATTTTCTTTATTGCTATTTAATGGAAGTTCATTAACATCTCAAGATTCTTCTAGCAGCCTGAGTTACCTTTGCAACAAACCTGGGGATGTGGTAGTGCCTGTATATCTACTACCACAAGCAGGAGAACACTAAATAAATGTTGATAGTGATAAATTGATGTTTCTCAATTTATAGTACATGGACATATTGGACACTTCTTTGCTGGCCGAGGGGACCAACAGTAACCATTAGCAGTGTTTAAAATATGGTAAGTTATCGACTGTACTCCTGACTATCTACACTACAGATTTAAATTAGAATTGTTAAAAGACTATAAATTCGCAGGAATTTCGAGTTTAAACTTACCCATTGTCTGGCCCTGCTTAGCTGCTAGCTCTTTGCGAAAATATTTAACATCAAAACTATCCTTTTTCGATACAAATGCCTGTTTATTGTCGGTATCCACCACTTCATTTTGAGGTTGTACTTCGTCCACATTTTCAACGTCTTCAGATTCGCTCTGCTTGGCCTTTTTAGGAGAATTATCTTTTTGGTCATCGAATTTACGTTTGCCCATGTTTATTCATTTATTGTTTATTTAATCTTTTTAAAATAAAACACAAAGCACAAGCACCGCGCACGTGAGGATGTTTTGAATTATACTTTTTTTAAATATTTTGACAGTGGACTTGACACTTTAGTAATGATGTTACTTAGCATCTTGCCCTTTGAGAAAAATACCGGTTTTTTGTAAGACATTTGATTATATTGCCATACACTTACAGTGAGCGCCAAAATGGCGGGATCAAATCTCCAATTTAAAATGTAGGTATCACATTAAAATGTTTGTACTACATATGTACTAATTGTACCCTAAACAAGACATTTGTACCTCTAAAGGTAAAGGAAGTATGTCAAGACATCCCTGGTCCCGTCACTTTGACGTCAAAGTGGCGGTACCTTCTGGAAGCGCTACTCATAGGTAGGTAATTCACACCCGAAGACTTAGTACTATATAATTATGTACAGGTATATACTCAATTTTCAATACAATTGTAAGTGCAAAATTCAAGTTATGTGATTAAAACATTGGCCCCGCCAATTTGATGATTCATGTTATCGCTGAATTCATATGAAAATCGTTAGAGCTCGTGCAAAATCAAATGTGGAAACTTAGTACGCCTTAAGTATGTAGGTACCTACATGAAAGTGTGTAATTTTCATATCCATGACCTAAGTATGTACAGACGCCAGCACATCAAGCTACTACAATCTGTCAAATTTCTTTAATAGATTTTCAACTCTATCGCTGAAGTATTAGGTTCAAGGTTAATTGGCAATAATTGTCAGTTTCGGGTAGCTTGATGTGCATCAAAAGTTACAAAGAGCCGCGCGCGTGTTGTCTGTACATCAAAAGTTATCTATCATTCATCGTTATCTTTGAAATGGACACATCTATGCAGAAATGAAACAAGCCAAAATGGTTTTGATAATTATATTTATATTGATCCAACTATGTGCAATTATAACTTTTTCCTTTCGTGTTATAATGATAAAAGTTACTTACATAAATAATAAAAATAAAGTTGGATAAGACTTATTTTTGCGCTTAAATTAAATAATTAGGCACTATGTACAGACGCCAACACATCAAGCTACTACAATCTGTAAAATTTCTTTAGTAGATTTTCAACTTTATCGTTTAATCGTATCGTATGATACGATTAAGCGATGAATGATAGATAACTTCTGATTTACTTAGGTTATGAATATGAAAATTACACATTCTCATGTACTTAGGGCGTACTAAGTTTGATTTTGCACGAGCTCTAACGGTTTTCATATGAATTCAGCAATAACATGTATCATCAAAATGGCGGGACCAATGTTTTAATTTATTTATTTATTGACACGCCAACGACTTATTCACTATTACATTACAATTTTGGTTTTTACGGAAATAGTTTGCGGTGAACTCGTCACTTATAGGCGTGCACAGCACTTATAATTTTAATCTTACAGTTTTAACCACATAACTTGGATTTTGCACTTACAATTGTATTGAAAATTGAATACCTATATACCTGTACATATGTAGTACTAAGTCTTCGGGTGTGAATTACCTACCTTACAGTAGCGCTTCCAGAAGGTACCGCCACTTTGACGTCAAAGTGACGGGACTATTGATGTCTTGACATACTTCCTTTACCTTTAGAGGTACAAATATCTTGTTTAGGGTACAATTTTGTTAGTATGTACATATGTAGTACAAACATTTTAATGTGATACATTTTAAATAGGAGACTTGATCCCGCCATTTTGACGCTCACCATCACTTACATATAGGTACTTAGTTTTTTTGGTCATACTTGCAACAACAGCTATAACGAGGGTAAATTCAATAACAATTTACTTAAATCTATCTATCTTCTCTTCTATATAAATAAAGATGAATCACCGAAATGTATGTAAGCACGCATCGTCGTCGCATCGTAAAAAATCTACGACATGCAACAACAAAATTTTTGCGATACGACGTCGCAACGCAGTGTTGTGGCCTCGCCCTTAGAGTAAGAGCTTCGTGGGAGTTCGGCAGGTACACAAGAGAACCTAAATTAGGATAGGGACAGGAGGGCGACGATAATGTTAACAAGATTTTGTTACCAAAAAAACATGAACGAAATAAAACAACTGGGTTCACAAAAATAAAGCTTTATTTATAGTACTTTGTGTGCAATCTTGTCACTCTCATTTAAAATTCTAACTACATGTCTATGGAGAGTAATAGAATGTCGAAGAGTAAGGATATACATAAAAGATGTCTTTGATTTATTTATACCTATGCGTAGACACTATTGAGCTGTCGGACTTTGAGCCGGTAACTTATTAAAACAATAAAATATAGACGTAGCTAACATAATAAGGCACTGCTTCTGAGGAGAAGGTAAACTTAGAAGCGTCTCTTAGCTTATACTACTAAATTAAATTAGAGAAGGTGGTATTGTCAGCAATGAAAGTCGAACCAAACATTCAGTTTTACACAATGTTATTTAACAGGTAACAGATATAACGTTAAAATATCACAAATTCCTGACGTGGGACATGTTGAAAGGTCCAAGTAATCTTAAGGTTAATGTTGACACTTTTCTTGCTGACTCTACGAACGACAATCTAACCTCCTATTTTAAGCTCCCGGTCTATTTCCCTAGCGTTATATGTATTTCGCATTTTCGCAGTGTAATATTTCGCGTAAGTTTAGATGCAGCTGAAGATTAGCGAGATGCAAAAACATCTGCGCCACACTATGATCATCATCTCTATTAGATCTATGACCTAATTTACATTACTTGGAAACCATATGTTTTTATTAAATTATTAAACTACAAGTACCTAGTAACATAATCTATCAAATTATGACTTAAAACTTAAATTATGTCTGTCCATTTTAACCCTTAATTAATCCCACGTTATTTATTTTAGGTATGGTAGGATACAATGAGCTATGGTTTAGAAGCGTTCTTGAACTCACCTTATATATGTATATTTAAATATCTGAGAGGGAAGGTGCATAATGCAGTTATTTCAGGGCCGGAGAGTCTGTGCGTGGACCGGCGCGAGCGGCGCCGCGCCCGGCCCCGCGCGGCTGAGGCGTGCTCTGACCCGCGCACTCAACCTCATAGCGAGGGAGACGGTCTTATTGTGTTGTTCTCCGAGTGAATTCACAAGGAATGCATCGTTTATAACTATTGTTAGTTATAGATGTATCAATTAAGTTAAGCAGGCGGTTTTTGCAGTTAGGCAGTTAGGTTATAACATGGGGTTAAATATGATAAATAAAAAAATATCATAAAGATGAAAAACTTTTGAATAAAGGTAGCTCAGTATGCGCTGAGCACGGCCATAGAGTTTTCTACTACAAAGTGAACAACTAGATACAGTTTTTTATTTAACAACTAGATACAAAAATATAGGATTTTATCCTAAGTTTACATAGTAACATTTTAAAGTTCAAAACAAAAAATTAGACGTAAATAATCATTGCAAATTCACATAGAAAAAAATTAACAATTTCTTTAAAATAATTACTTTGTAGTTTCAACATTGTCATCATCATCATTTCAGCTCGGCGTCACCACTGCTGAGTAGTTGTTCAACATAGTTTCAACATTTTACTAAAAATAATCTATTAGAAAAGTCGTTCGCCACACACTGACTAGGCTTCGAAATACAATCTAAAAATATCAATAAAAAAAAAACGTCATCATCTGCCTAGCCTTTTCCCAACTATGTTGGGGTAGGCTTCCAGTCTAACCGGATGCAGCTGAATACCAGTATTTTACATGGAGCAACTGCCTATCTGACCTCCACAACCCAGTTACTGGGTAATACGATACCCCTTGGTAAGACTGGTTGTCAGACTTTCGGGCTTCTGACTACCCGTAACGACTGTCAATGATCCACGAATGACAGCCTGGACCAACGGCATAACGTGCTTAATAAAAAAAATACTAATCTAAAATTGATGATTTTTCTTTCGTTCCCATACTTAGAATTACTATAAACATCTACAAGCTCTAAAAGGTGGTCTTTATTATTTTGTTTGATACCCTGACGTTAATATGGCACATTGAGTGATTAGAAGTGCCGATTAGAGCTCATAGAAAGCACCCAGACTTGTCTAACCCTAATAATAATAATAAAATTGACATCGTCACTGATGTAGTTGTCTACCTAACGAGTTAAGGTAGACAACTACATCAGTGACGATGTCAATTTTATTATTATTATTAGGGTTAGACAAGTCCGGCCCTGAAATAATCGCACAGAGGTAGAGTAGAGACTTCAACCCTAGTGAAGTCTCTACTCTACTCTACCTCGTCTGTGCGATTATTTCTTCAAACTTAGGTTCCAGTTCCCGAATTCTGTCCAACAACACATCAGCTAGGTTCAGCTTTCGATCCGTATCTGTAAAAATACAGTATTTTTATTTTATGAAGATGTATAGTGATGCTACAATGCAGTAAGCCCTGAAATAGCTATATATTTAATACAAATAAAAACTCCCGCACTAAGGTACCAAAAAAACTATTGACATGCGATTGACTATACCTATGAAGAAGTAACAAAAAAATCCTACTAATATTATAAACGTGAAAGTTTTTATGGATGGATGGATGGATGCAGGGTTGGGCAGTATTTTTTTTTTTTTATTATTGACAATGGGCTCACTCTTGACCTCAATCCAGCCCAGAGGTAGGGATAAGGTTTAAGTTTAGGGGTTAGGTTTAAGTTTTAGTTTTGTTTTTTTTATGAGATCTACGGTGGAACGAGCTTGCCCAGAAGAAGCCTATTCATTCTCGCCTTGAAGAGATTGAATATTGATTGAGTATTTGAATTCTTTGTAATTAAAATACGTAATTGAAATAATACGTATTTGGTATTTGTATTTCAATGACTTCCTTAAAATGTAATTTGTAATTCGTATTTCAAATACCTGACGGTGAAGTATTTTGTAATTAGTATTTCAAATACTTGAGGCTTCAAAATAGATTTTATCATTAAAATACATTTAACCTTCATTTAGCGATCGTGAGTGTGAGTGCGAGGCGACAGTGCAATGATGGTAAAGCAGCTATTAGAGTTGGCAACACTGCACCTGTTATGTACACTGTACGCTATGACTGTACGTCAAAATTGACCAACAAAACGCAAAAAAATGTACGTCGAATTGTCAATGTCAAGTCATAACGGTTTAATGTAATTTGTATTTTGTATTTCAATTAAAAATAGCTAAAATACTGTATTTTGTATTTCAAATACCTTACTTAAAGATATTTTGTATTTTAATTACTTGCGATACTGTATTTTGTAATTTGTATTTCAATTAAAGCAAAGCATGTATTTTGCCCAGCCCTGGATGGATGGATGTTTGTTACTCTTTCACGCAAAAACTACTGAACGGATTTGGATGAAATTTGGCACACGGATGGTTTATAACTAGGATTAACATATTATATAGGATACTTTTTATCCTGATATTCCCACGGGATCGAAACTTTTGCGGGTAAAACCGCAGGGATTTATCATTTATCAGACTTTGATCGTTTCGCCATCGATACGCTTACAAGAAGTAACCAAAACCACTTACCATCGAAATATATTAACTCGCACTTGTCCCGGCACTCTGGACTCTTTGCTATGATCTTGTTCAAAGCTTTAAAAAAGTCAGCCACTATTTCCTCCCGGTTAATACCAGCCAATTCTGTAAACGATCAATTGTTGAGTTATTAGTAAGTATAGACCACTTATAGGCCAACCGCTTAACTCTCGCGTTGCCTGAGGTAGCAGCGCGGTGCGGGACGGGTGTGGTGATGCGAGAGCTCAGTGATTCGCCAACTTGTGACATCTATCACCCCTCCCACACCGCGCAGCTACCTCAGGCAACGCGAGAGTTAAGCGGTCGGCCTATAGATCCACTCGTTGGTGGGCCGCTGATACACTGGTCTTGTGGATCGAACATGGTCTCAAAATACATCTTTTCTGAAAACTTTGGTTTTCCTTTTTTGGAACTTTACTAAGCCCTGGCGGGATTTTTTCGCACACTGGATCTTGAACGCACTGCTTAGCGCCGATTGGATTCTGAACACTCGATTCAACACCGAGAGTTGAAAACCCTTTGCGCGATAAAATTCCGCCCCGATATTTTTACACGTCTGTGCGAACGCGGTCTAAGTTCCAAAATGTACTGAACCGATGTTGATACAACTTGGTAGCTTCATGGTTGGTATGCGACACATTTTGCGACATTCTAACCACATATCTAACTGTCTTAGTTAGGTTAGAGCTTTACTGCATCCTATATTGTGTATGTGTGGTTATTGTTGAGGTACTTTTTGTTTGTCTTTAAATATAATGAAAGAAAATAGGTACATTTATTTGCACTAAGTTACGACGAAGAAGAATTAAAAAGAAGACGATAAAGAATTAAAAAATAATCGAGGGACCCCCGGCAGAAACGAAGTTCAAAATGAAAATCCAAGATATCGACTGCAAAAATATCTTAATGACGAAAATTTTTACATTTTTGCAGCCTTCATCTTGGATTTTCATTTTGACCTCACTGTCGGCTTCAGCACCTTCGAAAATCATAAAAAAGTCTCATGGACGAGGGGGGGCTGGGGCACGACGCTTTTTCGTTACGTGACGATTTCTAACAGTGTACTCCTATCGCAAGCTAAAAGGACTTCAACTTCCAAAAATAAAGCACACAAATACATTAATTGGGGGTAAATATTATTATGAGCATTATGCTGAGCGATGGCCGTTTACATCCCTGTAAACTGCCATCGCTCAGCATAATGCTGTGACACTGCGAGACAGAGCCGCAGCGCTGGCCTCAACCAGATATTTGGCTGGTTTTTGTTATGTATTATAATTATCTGTGGTTTGCACCACTCGTCTATGACATGTTGGTCATTGTCTCTGTCTACGTCCGCCCACCCGAATGGCGAATACACGATTTATATTATGAAGTCCTTGTCGTATTATTTCATACATAGAAACCTGACCATCCATCATAACATGGTGTCAGAAGTGGGATAAGAAAACGCAAAAGTTTTAACAGGTTTCGCGTGGATCCACGCTCATACGAAGGGTTTATCAGTTTCGACCGTTCCATTGAAAGTTAATCAACCCCTCACCTTCGCTCAAGTCCTTGTTCTTCAAGACCTTGGACAGCGTGTGCATGGGCGTGCCTCCGACCGCGGCCAGGCACACGGGCCGGCCGGCGGGGCGGTAGATCTTGTACGCGAAGTTCTTGTAGATGCGGTTCTTTACGCCTGCCACGTCCTTCTCTACCTCGCTTAATGCCTGAAACGGAATGATATTGGTGTTTCGGACAATTGAATATATAATCAAATAAAGTCATTTATGTTTCGATATCAGAGCGGCAATTCTCGTAATTTGAAGAACTTTCAGTCTGAAGGGCAATTCTCGTAATCTTAAGAACGTTCACAGTCTGATCTCAGTCTCAATCTGTCAAAAAATACTTTTTGTTTGTCGCCGAGATGAGACTGCGACTAGATTTTGAACGTTTTAAATTACGAGAATTGGCCTACTGATCTCGGTCTCAATCTGTCAAAAATACCTACCTGCCTACCTCTAAATTCCCTACATTTTTGACATTGACTGTCGCTGAGATTGCGACTAGATTTTCAACGTTTTCAATTACGGGAATTGGCCGAAGTACTGATCAGCGGGTAATTGCGTAATACACTAACGGTACGAATGGCATTCATCTTGACAGTAATATAACATTCATTGCGTTACGTACTTTTTCGAACATATGAAACAATGGATTAGCATTATCTTTCAAAATGATTCAGATTGCTAGCGTGTTACGCAGACCGTTATGTTATGCAGAACTGAATCAGAATCCCCGGCGCTAGCCCTTTCACAACTCAGGATGGGCTTTCAACCTGATGACATGACACTATCAGTTAAAACCTCAAACATCTTCCTAGCTACAACCATATTTAATTAGGGGGCGTTCATAAAATACGTGAGATGTTTAAGGGGGGGAGGGGGTCAAGTCAAATCTCATCTAATCTTACGTTGGAGAGAGGGGGGGTCTCGGCAAATATCACGCAATTTTTTTTCTGAGTGAAACAATAAAAAAAACTATACTATTTTGGTCCATTTAATCCAGATTGTACATGCTTAAGATTTAATCTTAAGCGTAATCGTAATACGATTAAGATCATTCAATAATTCGTTCGAAAGAAAATAATTTCATTCATACTTCGACGTTATACATCTACTGACTGTCAAACCATCATATTTGTTTTATACCAAATAGCTCAATTTAATCGGAATTTACGGTACAGTGTAGCCCGTCCTTTGTTTTCGCTTTAAACTTTAAACTCTCAGCAATATTGATTTATACTAGTCATAACTAGTCGTAAATAAAAGCACGTAGCATTTTTTTTTCTTTTTACAATAACAATCCAACGCGTTTACGTAAGAAACCCACATTTTGAAAAATCTCACGTGAGATTGGGGGATGGGGGAGGGGTTTGAATAAAATCTCACGAGATCTCACCAGGGGGGGGAGGGAGGGACAGAAAATTTAAAAAAAACACCTCACGTAATTTATGGACGCCCCCTTATCCGTAAACCATAGAGTTATTAAAATTGTGTACCACTCTACGGTTCAGATATTTTCCACGTCATTTATTTAGACAGTAGATGCACTTAAATGTACAGTAGGTAGTTACCCGATCAAGATGTAGCACCGCACAGCATGGTGTTCGCCCCAATATTATATTAGTTAAAAATTAACACAAAAATAAATGAATAGTACTTACAGTACAAGCCTCCAACTTAGCGACATCATCTCTATCAGATTTATTGAGGTCTTCCAACGCGGGAGGACTGTACAATGACTTGGTGGCCACAATGAACAGCTTATTGACAGGAAACACAACTCCATGCACTGCCTCATATGTACGGATGTTGTTCTGGAACCCGAAGAACTTGGCGCCGTCTGAAGGCAGGATGTGGATCAGGTAACCTTCGAAGTAGCTGCAAGCCATCCCCACTGCGTAGTTCACTGGTATTTTCGTATTCTTTTTCTGAAATATAGGTGGAGACCATTAATTTAAGTATTTATTGTATGTATTTATGTGCATAGGTACTATATTACTACTTAATTATGTACTTTAAATAAGTGGTAATGACCTAGGTACCTCAACACCTAGGTACCTATAGGGGCATGTTACATTGTCAATAATATCACGATACCGTGGTAATATTGATCGTATAATAGGCCGTATCACGGTATCGTGCTCAATACTTGCGATATTAGGATCGTGATAATATTGACAAATGTAACATGCCCCATACAGTAGAGCGCCTCAGTGGAGTCCAATAATTTGGTGGTTTTCCTCTAAACCCAAAGGCCCTAACTAGTGATTCTAGTGATCATCACCAATTATATTAGGCACTTAAACTTAAGTAAAACATAAAATATCATTGACCACCACAGTATGAATACCTATTCAACAAAGAAAACAATATTATAAATAAGTTTGGTTCACTTACAATTACCGGATACTTCGCAATTACTGTCGCAATCAAAATCTTAAAGAAGCTGTTATCGACGATAGTCTGTTCGCTGAACAGTAAGAACGCGATGGCTGCGAGGAAAATCATAGCCTGGTTTTTGTTAACTTTCTTTAGGAGTTGGTCGTCTATAGCCCGGTTGTTGCGTACCACGTCGTAAGCTAGCCCACAAGCACCGTACACAGCTCGCACAGTCAGTATGTACAGGACATATCGCGCTGAAAAGAAATAACTATCTTAATATTCTGACATAGGTAACGAAATGTTCCTTCTTGGGGACTAATCTGGAGTAAACATTTATTTCTAATTTTACTCTCAACTTTGCCGACTATTAGGAAGCCTGATGAATTATGTGATCTGAAGAGCTGTTATCACAGCCAGTCACAAAACGACTGATGTTTTAAGGATGAGCCTATTATTCTAATACCTACCTGGCAAAAATTAAACAAAAAGTAATGCTTATAAAAACGTTACAAAATAAATTCATTAATTCACTACTTACCTAGAGTGTACATCCAAATGTGCTTATTATTTAAGTTCAAGCTCTGGGACCCTGCAACAACCAACAATAGAATTACTGTGCTAGCAACTATAACCTCCTTACGCACCATGTTTGCTCACTATGGAAGCTTGACTTTAAATATTATAATAAATAATAATGCCTATAGATGCCTGTTGTTCCTTCCTCACACAGTAAACGTTTGGTTTATCGCATATAGCATATAGTAAGTACAGTCATCCAAACAGGTATGTGTAGAAAAATTTTTGGATTATCTTGTACCTAAATTCTGAAAGTACGAGGGTGACACTGAAAGTTCTTAGAAAATCAAAAACTGAACAAACTAGCAATTTATTAGTTTTATTATATCTTTTCAAAATAGTGTCCATTTACATCAATGCATCGCTGCATCCGATAGAACCACTGAGACAAGCACTTTGCCCACTCGTCCTTAGGAGTCTCTTCGACGGCATTTTGAAACACAGCCACTGCTTCCTCGGCGTCCATAAAACGTTTTCCTCGAAGTTTTTCTTTTATTTTCGGGAATAAATAAAAGTGCGAGGTCGGGGCTATAGGGCGGGTGACCCAGTCATTCCAGGTCTGACGTCGCCAAGTAGTCGATTGTTTGTTGGGCGGTGTGCGAAGAGGCGTTGTCGTGGTGAAGGAGGATCCTACGAAAGTCATAGAAAATCATTGTACGAAAATTTTCTGTGACGCAGAAAATTTTCAATTTGCCGGCTAATCGTAAACAAACGACAAATGAATAAAATACATACACAATAATATTGGCAGAGTTTCATTTTCCAAATTTGAACTTCATTTTTTATTATTATATTGTTTACAAGTGGCCACTTCTAAAAACTTTCAGTGTCACCCTCGAACAATGTGGTTTGGTTTGGGGTTTTCAGTCCAAAGTTTGATAGGGCATTGATTCTATTCATTCTAAATTTTGTATACTTCTAATTAGAATTAATATTAAAAATAAGAATGAATAAATATTTATTTCGTACAACATGAAGTAGAGATCTAGATATGACAGTAAAAATAAATAAGAATTCCCAATTCAAACTTTACGGCTGCTCTGAAGTGCGCTACTCGCTGCATAGCACCCAAAGAGCAGACCTCACCAGCCTCACACCAGCAGACACGGGAATTTGTCACTGTGCAGTGCCTCATTTTCCAAACCAACATAAACTTTGAATTCTGTAGTTGGATTTTAACTGTTTTGTTGACTGTATTTCAAGGTAATATGAGTCATGGCCATTTAGAATATAGATTGTTTGTTATTCCAAAGGGTTTGTAGAAACAGTTGAGCATTCAAGTTGTAATCTGAAGCCACTAACTTTGTAAACAATAAGGAGAACAGGGGCTTTGTTTTGTTTTGTATTGTAACTAAAGTTTATTAGACTCTCATTGTAGGTAGGTATTAGCATGGTACTACACTTTTTCCACTGCTTTTACTTTTACTGTGAGTAGTGGACTAATATGATGGATTGACAAAGCAATTTTTCAGATGTAAGTTACAGGAAGCCATACACCTGGTCATCAGAGCAATCTGAAAAGCAGATGTGGCCTGTGAGGAGAATTGAAATAAAATTGTTTATTCTGTAAATAGGATATCACTTTTAAACGAACCACACACATGCAACACATCAACCCATGCAAGGTTCAAAAGATTATTTGGAAATGTTTTGTCTATCATTTATTATTAAACTAACATTTGCACAACATACACATGATTACATTAAGCTATACATTTCCAGTTTTAGCTGACCTTGCATTGCTTGCTGGCTTTTCGTACTCATAATGAGAAGTCAGTTTATACTGGAAATGTATAAGAAATGGCGTTGTGCGAACAATCTGGACAACAGTTTATTCAATCAAGCCATTTTATTTACCAATACACTCTTAATTCAAGTATGTATAACTGTAGATAGAATGAGTGAATTAATAATATTTAATTGAATGTTAATAACTTACCAATTGCAACACCGCTAACAAGCATAACTCTCAAAATGTAAACTTGCTTTTTTTGATCCATTTTTGGTTTCTATAAAAGTAAACAGTTTGCGTTATAAAAGTGTAAAGGTATAACAAGGCTCTTTGTATGTTTATCTACAATTGGGTTACTGAGGTCAAATGTGAAGTAGTCACGTAGTCTGCATACTGAGAATCAGACACATCTAGTAAAACTCAACAGTCACTCTGGAATCAATTGAGGAATGGTTTACAAATCAATTTAGGATTAGTTTTCAATCACTAGACCAGCTGCTATTAAAATAGATGATTGAAAAATACAGCATAAGCAATTGGATCTATATCCTGATGGATCATGGGATCAGTTAGGACAAAAAAAAATACTATAATTTAGTTCAACTCTCTGTTACTCTTTCTACCTACTCCAAAAATGGTTTACATAAAATAAATGCCCAAACCAAATCCTAACCTAGTTTCATTTATTCACCAGATAATAACAACAACACACAGACCTGGCACTGGTTGCACGTACGATGAAGCCGGGAATCCGTTATTTAACCTTAGATATAGGTAAATTTTCAAGTTTATTATTAACTACAAACTTTTTGAGTTATATTAAAGTTAACTATGATTAACATTAATTTAAACCACTATTTAATTAATTGCAAGTGAGTCACAGTGATACAGTTACTTCCACACATAATATCAAAAATGTCGTCATAACATTGGAATTTTCAAAAATCGTACATAAAAATAAATCGTAAAAAACTGCAATGAATTGAAATTGAAAACGAAAACAAAAACCGATTTTGACTTGACATCTGTCAAAGTGTCAAACAAAATTTACTGTTTTTTTTTTTTTTTTTAATGTTATAAACTAGCGCTTGACTGCGATCCATTGACATAGAAAAGTACCTATGGACTGGAAATACCTACAAAAAAAGGGTGCATACCTACAACTCATATTGTCGCATAAAATGGCTGCCATTGCTAGGGTTGTGTCAATCAAGGAACAACTGTTATCTCGTTGTTACTATAACGAGTAACGATACTATATACGAGTTTTACTAGTTATCACGTTTGGATCACGATGGATTTTGGTGCTGTGAAGTGTGAACCACAGGCCGGACCTAGCTAGGTCACTCGGACCGAATAAGACGCAAGATTATTTATGTTAACATCGCAGAATATACTGATATCGTTTCAGCGGAGGAACTAGTTTCGGAAACTGTTACGGTAAGTCGGCAACGGTACAACACTATTCCATTATGACATCTGTTTGTAAACAAACGAATGAATTAACAAATATAATAAAAAGGCCTGTTATATGGAAATTAACCCAAATATCAATACTTTAGCCATAAATTCATGATCGCGTTACAATTGTATCATCGATTGTGTATTATTGTATGTATTAATGCATGAAAACCGGCTACTAACCTGTGCAACTACAATTGAGGTTGATTTTCATTCTTTCTTGCACCACACTTCACAATACAACACACAGGCATGTTGAACTTCTGTTTTCCAACATTTACATGCAGTTTTAAAAGGTAAAAACCTCGTAATTTTCTCGCAAATCTCAATAATACAAAAAACAAACAGCCATTTGACAGCAAAACTACCACGAAACTCGTCACTCAAGATGGCTGCTACGGCACTTACCTACAACTGTCACTACGTCAAGACAAAATGTTGCCATAATTAGCAACAACTTAAAATATAGTTGTCTCTTTTATCAAATGAGATTATCTCACTAGAAAGAATGAGACATAACGATATTTCAAATTCTGAATCATATTTCACTCATATTTGTATAAGCAAATGTATGTATAGAATAACGCGGCATCTCCATGTTTTTTCCTATCTCAATGCTGCGATCCCGCCTGATGGAAAGCAGAGCTGCAGAGATGCAATTAACTGTAGAACTATTATGGAATTATTGCACGAGAAGTCGAGAACATTGAGTTAAGAACGTAGACAGAGGATATATAGACAAGCTGTTGTTATATCCTCTGTCTACGGTTAGGAAAAAACACGAGAAGCAATTAATAAAATAAAAGTATTATTGTCTTGCACTAACTGCTAAAATGCTTTTTTGTAATTTTATTTTGTTGTAACCAACATTATACATTTTATTATTTGAATTAAAATAGTTTTACGACGGCCGAGTAGGTACAGACGCCAGCACATCAAGCTGCTACAATCTGTCAAATTACTTTAATAGATTTTCAACGTTATCGATAAAGCATTAAGGTTCAAGATTGATTAGGAAAATTGTACATTTTCGGGTAGCTTGACCTGCAGCATAATAAAAGCAGTTTGCTTTTACTATGCCTGCAGCTGGCGTCTGTACATACCTAAATTTCAGCATTATTAGAAAGGACACATAGGCCATATTTAAGGGTGTGCACAGACTACATTGGTGTGGTACTGTCAAACGGGGTGAATAGAGATGCAGGGGTGGTTCGTTCCGCCAGGGCTGCGGGATATTCGAAAGAGGTACCGTGGCCCTTGGCACAGGCAACTGAAGGAACACGGGTGGGTTTTAGTCAGTAAAAGTCTGACACTCCCTTCCGCTCCGCCCAGAGCGGGAGGGGTCATATGATGATTTCCCACCCAAAAAAAAAAAAAAAAAAAGGGGTGGTTCGTTGCCAAAAAAGACTAAGTACGTGTGTATTGTAATTAACGATCTAAGTGCCCTATTCACCGTTTGTAGGTACAGACCATCTAAACCTGACAAGGTAAGTACTGAAGAAAGAAGATCGAACATTTTTGTATGAAGCCTGGCATACCTAAAGTTGCAAGTACTTTCAAACTGGAATAACTCAGAAAGTTTCACTTACGACATTTTTGTCAATAGTATTTGTTGTTTGTAATATTTTTCTCTATCGATTGGCATGTGTTTCAAACCTGTACCTACATCAAAACTCGACTCTTTACGTACCTACTTGCAACTTTAGGTATGCCACAGAGGTTCGAACCCTTTTCTCCATGGGACCAATATAATAGTAATTAGGGACATCATTAACCATTCTCCTGCCCTTATCCCAATTTATTAGTGGTCGGCGCGACATGTCTTTTTCTTCCATACTCCTCTATTAGCCGCCTTCTCGACAGTCACCCCCTTTCTAGCCATAAACTCAAACTCAAATAATTTATTTCAATTAAACCATTTACAGGCACTTTTGATTCCTTCAACCCTGTTGTGGCCCAACATTCTGATCCATTAGGGACAGTTAATAATTTTTTCGCGATTACGATGTTGGTCCCATGGAGAAAGTTGTTCAGTTTGATGGTCTGTACGGTACCTGAAGGCCAATTCTCGTAATTAAAAACGCTCAAAATCTAGTCGCAATCACATCTCAGCTACAATGTTAAAAAAAAGATAATTGGTTAATAACGGACTATGAACCTTCTTAAAATTACGAGAATTGACCACATCGCTGCTTAAATTCAAAAGGGCCACAAGTCGAAAAGTCACTTTTTTACAGGAGAGCCCGTCAAAGTTTTGATATCGGTTTTTGTTTATTATTTTTATTAATCTACGTTGTATATCTATGTGTTATATATCATCGGATGTATATTTTAAGCCTCTATTTGTCTGTAATTTGATATTTCCTATAAGTTTTACCCAGTTCATAAAAACATCACATAATCCCTTTTGATTATAAAAAACATATAATAATGTTTATGAATTTTATAAATAAAAAGCCACAAGTCAAACAGAAAATAAGTTTTATTGTGGTTTTTCGTATAATGTATTTTGTTTATTATGCTAGTTTTTGTTTATAACTAAATGGTAGCATATTAGCAATACCTTGCAATAAAATTACAAAAAATCAATCATAAAAACATACAAAGCAAATAAAAAAAGTACATTTTTAAATGAACTTGTAGAACTAATCTCAAGATATCCAGCATTTTGAATGGATTATGCAATACCGACACCTAACCATATCACATACAAAAACAAAACTTAAAATTAAATCAGCTTCTAAAGAAAAAAACTTACTTATGTAAGTTAACAAAACACAAATTGTATATTGGCGTAAAGTTTTTTTATAGTTCGAAGACCAGTTCCAGGTGAAATTTGCCTTCTATTCAATGTTGTAACTAGAGTAAACTTGGCGTCTTCGTAGGAAGTTTTATACAAAAACATGTTAATAGCCAGCGATTAAGTAGTTCCTTTACTATAAACGGTGTTCCTTGTGATGTTGCTCGGCAACTGAACTTGAGTCGTTTTTCCGTTCGACCGCTTGTGTGTACCAACGCTTCCAAGAGACTGGTGGCTATATCCAAAGACGTGGATCTGGTAGACAACGGTGCACAGCCCAAAGGGACGATCGCTTCATTGTTTCGACGTCTTTACGTAATTGGTTCTCCAATGCTGTTGAGCTGCAACAACAACTGCGATCAGCTCGCAGAACTTCTGTGAGCGTCTCCATGATTACAAGAAGAATACAGGAAAAGAAAATTACAGCACACAGCTGCTACAGGGCCAAAATTGACTGCACAGCATAGGAGAGACCGATTGCAATATGCCCGTGACCATGTGGATTGGACAATAGACCAATGGAGGGCGCTGTGCTCTTCTCAAATGAGACGAGGGTGTGTCTTTTCTGCAACGACAGACGTAGAAGAGTGTACAGGAGGCAAGGGGAACGATTTGCATAAGCCTGTATTCAAGAGACAGTGGAATACGGGGGTGGCTCGTGCATGTTCTGGGGCAGCATGTCAATCGACGGCAAAACGAACCTTGTGTGTGTTTCTCGGACTGGAAGTGCTCGCGGGCAAGGGTCGCTGACTGCTCCTCGGTACATAACAGAGATCTTAGAGGAGCAAGTTATCCCTTATGCGGGTTTTGTTGGCAGTGGGTTCACGTTAATGCACGATAACGCCCGCTGTCTTGTAATAATAAATTGTAAGAGACTACCTGCAAGAAGTTTGGACTTCGCGCCGGCCAGCGCATAAGCGCTGGCCGGCGCGAAGTCCAGACCTGAATCCTATTGAGCACCTTTGGGATGAACTGAAACGGCGAGTACGGGCACGTGATCCTGTCCCTACCACTCTCCAGGACCTCCAAGATGCCGACATTGCAGAATGGGACAACATTCCTCAAGAGACTGTTGTCACATTAATTAGGTCCATGAGAGAGCGCATGGAAGCAGTCATCAGGGCTAGGGGGGGTAACAATAGGTTTTAAGGACTTTGTTGTAATTTTTGCTGATTTAATCATTTGCATTAGCTTGCTTTTTTACCCCTGGTAAACAAAAAAACATATCTATTGATTTATTCTGAAATTTAAATAAATTGCCTTTCCAATGATACCTTATAGTCATATGTCTACCGTTAATTAATACAATTAAAATGAGTTTGAAGCCAATTCTTAACGAGGTGCGATTTTTGTGACGCCGAGTGTAGTTATTAGTTAAATTGTTGACGGACACAATTCATGCGTACAACAATATTATAAACCCACGACAAAACAATAATTACAACCTTGTTTAGGTTTTAATTATTGTGTTAAGTTTTAAATTTATGTAAACATTGCACATTTGTTTAAATAAATACTACCACAATCACCATCATTTTATATGCAAAACAGAAGCATTCCAAATACTGCACTTATCTTCAATACAATAATAATAAAAACACATTTTATTTTAATTCAAAATGGACATATTACAAAATACGGCACTTTTCCCTATGAGATAATGTTATACTTACATGTATTTTTAAATCAATACTGTCGTATTTTGAAATGTGGCACTTTTCACTATAACTTTCGATCAAAGTTAAGGTCTTTTTCGGAATGTGGCCCTTTTTCACATAACAAACGTGCGCTCGCGCTGAATGCAGGGTCGCAACTGGTAAGATGGCAGTTTTGGTCTGAAGTTTGCCACCTAAGTGTCAAAATGCTAAAAGGGCTGTTGTGCTATACCTCCATTTTAAATGCGAAAATACTGGGTGTCTTTTTCGAATATAAAAATATAGGCAGAATTGATACGATTTTTGCTTTAAAAAGGATTTGTAATTTTTTCGACTTGTGGCCCTTTTGAATTTAAGCAGCGACATGTTTCTGATGATAGGTATATGCTGTATATTATGTAGAATATCTTTATCACGTAGGGCAAAGGCATTGGCAAAAATCAATATTCTAAATTCTGAACAATAAAATACTCAATTTTTTAAATACTTATTTTTATTAAAATACTATTCTCAGAATAATTATCGTATAAAACTAGAATATTTTACGTAGGTACTTAGATTATAAATTTATTTACATTACGCACGTCGACATTACAAAAATAAAAACAGTACACAAAGTGACAATCCTATTCATTAATTTGTTTGTTCATTTAAAAATGTTTTTGGTATTTTTATAAAATTGTCTGGACATGTCTGGCTTTTTGGTCTCATTTGGACTTTGTCCGACCTTGTCATTTATCCTTATAATACAACAGTCCACCTTTTTGTCAGGATTCTTAAAATTGATTCTGAGCCTAGGCCTCATAGGCCACAGTAATTGAAGTATTTAGTTTAGCACAGCAGGCACAACAGTATCATTTACTTAGCTTACATTGTTTCACTTAAATTAACTATTTATAACATGATTTATAAAGCAGCATACAAATGACTAAATAATTTTTGTCAACATTTTAAAATAAGACAAAAGATTAGGTTGTTTTTAATTTTACCTCCTAACACTAATTAGCTCTTCAAAGTTAGGTTGCAGTTGACGAATTCTATCCAGCAACACATCGGCCAGGTTAGATTCCGGGTCTTTATCTGTAATCAAAACAACAAAAAAAACCTCTTCAATAATTTTTACATAATTATATCAACATCTCATGAAACTTCGCATAGTGTACTGTATCAAGCGACGTGCATAGCGAAAGGTTTTGTGGCGCGTGACCATAATTAGAACTTATACCACCATCTTGTCTTTTTTTTCATGAGGAGTGGTGGCCCGATAGTAACGGCTCCGATTTACGATTAGCAGATCGTGGGTTCGAAGACAGGCAGGCGCATTGCCTTGTGTACAGTTTAGTAAAAAAAAATTCATCACCCCTGCTATCAAAACGGTGACGGAAAACATAGTGAGGAGACCGGCATGTCCTAGAACCAGAAACTCGAAGACGTGACGTCTACCAACCCACACCGGTCCCGCGTGCTGCGTAAGCTCGTTTTTTTTTTTAATACATTTCAAGTGATACGAGTATTTCAAAAGGAATTGCACAAATATTTACATGTTCCACGTCAATGTCATTCAACCTCCAAAAGAGACTTGTAGCAGTATGAACTTACCATCATAGAAAACTAATTCAACCCTGTCCCTGCATTCAGAGCTCTTGGAGAGGATGCTATTCAGCGTGGTGCAGAAGTCATGGCGTACTTCTTCGACATTCACTTCAGCTAGGTCTGAAATCGAAGTGTTTTAATGGTTTATGAGTATTTTTGTAAATTTTAGTAACTCTTCTTCTTTTCGTGTGGATGGTAATCTTCTTCGATATTTTATATTGTTTGAGTCCAGTAGGTGGTGATCAGTGACATTCATTAAGTCATCCAAGGTGCAGGTGAGCGGGCACTTAGGGTACTCACGCAAGTGGGGCTTGGGCTAATTAGAGGAACCGCACTCGAACTGGGTATTGAATGGGTCAGTAATCATCAATCAGATTTTTTTTTTCTTATCTCTTAAATAAATTGCAAACTATAGTTTTGTATAATTTAGAAGCATTTTTCTTTCAATTTTGTAAATGTAAGAACCATGGATCCGTTTTTTTTTTTGATGTTGACTTGAAAGAGCATGGGAGTTGAGAATATGTCATGCTCACTTAAATGTCTCACTGGTGGTGGCGCGTCTGTTGGATCATTCGGTTCCCTACGAAATGGTTGAGCTGGGTGGTGCTGATCCACGCGTCATGTTCGTGAACGGGCGCCGTCGGTTGAGACTGGTCATCTCTTAGCTGCCAGGGCTTATTTTACATTTTAAATTGTTTTTTTACATTGTTCTCACATATACTCAATACTCAATATATTTATTGCTTCCACATGTAAACTTAGGTGGTAGATTTAGATATAGAAGCAATAAGAATAATGTACCCAGGATTTTGTAATAATAACTTGATTTAAAAGAGTGTCCGTGGAGTTTCTTGCCCGTTCTTCTCCATAGAGATCTACGTTTTGGAATGGGCAACTAGCTTCAACTTTCTGAGTAACTGACCGACTATTTAATTTTGACAATTCAAAAGTGCCTGTAAATGGTTTATTTTAAATAAATGATTTGAGTTTGAGTTTGAATCCCCCATTTCGACAAGATGTGTCTGCCGCGCCCTAGTAATGGCCAAAACGTTGGTTTTGTATAAGTAACGAAAAATACAGTGTATTAAAATACCAATGACAGTTAATTCGGGTATAAATTGATATTTCATCCGACGTGACACATCCTACTAATATTATACTTAAACGCGAAAGTTTGTGAGGATGGATGGATGTTTGTTACTCTTTCACGCAAAAACTACTGAACGGATTTGGATGAAATTTTGCACACAGATAGTTTATAACCAGGATTAACACATAGGATACCTACTTTTTATCCCGATATTCCCACGGGATCGAAACTTATGCGGGTGAAACCGCGGGGCGCAGCTAATACCTACAAAATGTGAGCACAACACTTAGACGCAATTGTAAGTCTGTCTTTAAAGGACTGATTCATACCTACAATTGAATAAACTGCCTGTAATTTTAAGCTCTAACCTTTCCCCTGCCTGCTCCCCAACTTTCGTCTCATACTCCCACTTCTCTACTGACCTTCATAAAGCTCCTGGTTCTTTATGACCTGGTAAACGGTGCGCAGGGGCGTGGCACACTCAGCCACGAGCGACACGGGCAGGCCTTGCGGCCGGTAGATCCTGTACATCGAGTTCTTGTAGCTGCGACTCTTCACGCCGGCGATGTCCTTCTCCACGTCATCCAGCGACTGGAACAGATCATCATCAGCAACCTCACATGGAGTAGGCTCCTGGGAATTAAAGTTTTTCTTCTAAAATGAAGTAAATCTTATAGTGTCATTTTATGATTGAGTTTTGCTCCAGAAATTGAATTAACTAAGAATTGCTTGTCTACCAAGACGTCATTCTAAATACCTGACCTCTGTTAGAGAAGTATCTCTAACAGAGGTCAGGTATTTAGAATGCTGTTTCTAAGAGTACTGAGAAACAGCTTTTTGGGAAAAAAAGGCACAATCATACATATATTACTAAAATTCAAAATAGTTAAAGTTGTGTGGAAATCGGTTGCCAAGATATGGGCTACATGCCCATGTAGAGGAATGAGAAATGTGTTGTAACTTTATGAGCAAAGTTTGGACTATATAATTATGGCATGAGAGTGGGGAAGATCGAAGAAACGATGGATAGATTGTGCGAAAGACGACATGGGTGGACTAGTGGAAAAGAAGCGAATACTAAGGTGAAAACGTGAAAACCAACACAGATGCGTGAAAGAAGATGACATGCTGCACCGACACCAAGTATTTTGGGATGAGGATGATTTCGACTTAAAGTCGTAATTTTTAAGTGGTAGGTGTTGACAGTGAGCGATACATTTAAGTATATTAGTTTTGTCAAGGCCCGACGAACCTGTGAAAGGTCACCGATTCTCACCGAGCAGGCTTCCAATTTCGGAAGGTCGTCTCTGTTTGTTTTATTGAACTGCTGAAGATCCGGGGGACTGTATAGCGACTTGGTGATGACGATGAACAACTTCTTGACCGGCACTACGACGCCCTCGCGCGACTCGAAGGCGTGGATGTTCTGCAGAATGCCACCGAACATGCTGCCGTCTGATGGTATCACGATCATGAGGTATCCCTCATAAAAGTTGCAAGCCATCCCCACTCCGTAGTTTATAGGAGATTCGGATTTGTCCATCTGAAAAATCGAGAAATAATGAGCAACGGCCTAATCAGAATTTTTTCGATAGACTTTGACGATAGGATTTGGGAGTTCGCGCGACTTGAAAATGTTTACAGCATCGAGTGCCCATTGCGATTGTTTAAAAATACGTGCATAGCTGGAATGGACGGAAGTTTCAAACATCTATATCTATCTTATGTCTTTTATTATTAGTTCCTTTATTTCACATAAATAGGTACTTACAAATTACATTTTTAAATGTTTTTATAAACAAAAAGATAAAAAATCATTTATTATTATTTTTATTTGTAATGTGCGCTTTGTTTGTGCAGAATAAAATATTTTTCTTTCTTTCTTTTCTTTCTAAGCAGACTGTGATAAGAAGGGCAAAAACAGAGCAGTTTTTGCTGCTGCAGCAGTCTACCAGTTATTACTTCGAACTCACAGTTTCACCTACCAGTGAACCACACACAAACACTAGAAAATATTGAAATAAACTTACAACTTCTGGGTATTCCACGATCAAGTAACCAATAAAAATCAAAGGAAAATCTTCAGCATAGCACCTCTGATTATTGCTTACTAGGAAGACAATACATGCAATGTTCACAATTTGAAACCACATGATATTATTTAGCCGGTCAGTTTTCAATCTTCTGTATACCATATTACAACACATTGTGCATAAATCTCTGGCTCCTTGTATTGTTAAGATATAAACAATGTATTGCACTGAAAATTAAGAGAGTTTATTGATTTTTTTTTTATTTGAGGTGTAGGAGTGTTGTCTCCAGTGTAAATATACCATAATACCTAAAAAATCATTCTTAATTCTCATTGGAGTTTACATATTTTTACTCACCAAAATTAAACGGCCATTGATACTTATCGTCTAAGTACAAATATGATGACCCTAAAACAAGTAATAAAGTTACTATAAGAGTACAACTAACAATGGAGTAATTGTTGATACTTCAGAAGTAAGGATAATATTTTTAGGTAGCCTGTTTGGTTACCACAAAGGCACAAATATAATGTCCTGTTTCATCCTGAGACAGGCAGGACAGTAATTTTATCGCATAACCAGTTGTTCTAGCGACGTTTTTTTGTTGTAATTACCCTATTATACTTTCATATAGATTTAGTAAAAAGCTGTTATTTTGATGTTACACACAGACCTTTCAATTTTATTTATTTGTATAGATATACATACAAGTCATAGTATGGTCAGCAATACAAGCAGATTAAACTTGTTTCTTTCATAATTTACATACATAGGCACAAAGTAATTTATCCACTTTTGTTGCTGATCGTAAGTAAATTATTATTGTTAATTATTAGTCCAACATAACAAGTTTTTTGCTGACTGTACTGTTTGTTATGTTATTTGACATCAAGATGCAAACTAACACTATTGCTATTACAAAGTAGTATTTATAAGACTTTGTTTATGCAAACTTGTTAAATTCCTTTATGCACTAATGGCCTTTCTAAGAGGCTGTTACTGAAGTTGTTTATTCTTACCAATTACAACTTTGTACTCAATGACTGCACTGGACCATACCTAACAGGAATAAGTATGAGGGATTTGTTTTTTGCGTTTCCTTTTCATATAATTATATGTAATTAAAACTACCTATTTACTATAATTACTATTTATATTTAAAATATTCATTAAAAACATATTGGTTATCAGCTGCATCAAGCTGGAATCTCTAGATAGTTGGGAAAAGGCTAGGTGTGGATGATGATTTTAAAAAAGGTTAAGTATTTTTGTTTGTTGTATTATTTGAATGTTACTTGTGAATTAAATTTTATTGGATGGATGATACATTATAAATAATAGCTCAATGTTAAATAGATGTTCCCTGAGCCCTGACTATAAAAATAATAGAAATGAAAGTCTATTGAAAATATTAGAAATAACATAACTTATAAAATCAAGTCGAGTGTGTAGTCCCTACAGGAATACGCAGACGTGTTCAGTATGAGTGTCTTACTGTTACAAAATGTTGAGTAATTAATTTAAGTAAGTACTTACATAGATCGAGCAACATGGTCATTAATGAGGATCAAAAGTTGTAAACATGAATCTTTGGAAACAAAAACTTACCAAATGTAACGCTTACAGCGAGTATCATATACATAGTATAGATGTGGATTTGATCCATTTTTTCTTTTACCTGGAAGAATATAAAAAAATCTGTAAGTAAGTGTCCATTTCAATAAGCAAATTAACACAAGGATAGATTAATAATATTGACTCTTTTATTCAAATAATTTAAAAACTAACCATTTTCAATCACAGTATATAACGAGATAATCAGAAAATAATAAAAAAATCTTAGAGCTAACAGACCGTCGTAGTGCTAAGGCGGTTTTTGTAAACAAGACGACTTCGTTACCGATACATGACTCAGACGGTAGGTACCTAATTAAATTCTCTAAATACAAACAAGTGAGTAGTGAGTAAAAGAAAGAACACAACAAAGAGTAACTATATTACTTTACTCTTTGGAACACAAAACTATTTTTATATTTTTTTTATTTACTTTTACAGTTGACAGCTCTTTGTGGCATATTATGTCACATTTGTGTTTTGCTGGGAAAATTCCAAATAATAGAGTTGACATGAATTCGTCGGGCAAAGTACGGTTTTTGAAATAAGAGCTGTGTCTCTCATTTCAAAACCCGTACTGTATAGAAGGCACGCTGCACCTGCCCCAAATAAGAAGGCAGGAGAATGATGAAGAGTTAGATGCAAAGAACAATAGTTATTTCAATATTCTGTAAAATCTAAATTTTTTTTTTGTGAGAAGCTAATCTTATTTTCACTGATTTACATGATGAAAATTGTTCAAGTCAAAACAATGACAAGCCGTTACGAATTTACGTTTTTAATCATTCCGTGGTATGCCAATCCGATCCCGCTTCCCGCAAGTGAGCATATATACCGTAGACAGACTATTCTCTGTCTAGGATATAATGTGTAAAATGAGCAACTGAGTGACAACGGTGACAACCTAATATAAAAAAAAGGATTGTCACGTCACGCGTCAGGGCAGTGTGACAGTGTCAGTGTGTCAGTGTCCTAGTGCATAAAGTATTCGGCACCATTGCCATAGAGAAAAATAGAATAGAATAGCACTAGTGTCACTCACTATCACTACTTCACTAATCACTACTCAGCGTAGACAAAGGATAGTAGGTAGACAAGTCGTCAGCGTATGCAGTATGAGATAGCGATAGTTCGACAAAAGTACATTACTGCAGCTTTAATCGTCTTTTTAGATGAAATTATCACAATATTTTGCTCATAATTGACACACAATAGTCATAAATACAATATTTTTTTAATTTACTTGCTGTAATAGGTAAAAAATGCCACTTACCGATGAAAGGTTATGTTTGGTTGATTTCGTTCACTACGACTTTTACAGCCGATTACATAGCAACTCACCATCATTACACACTAAATATTACCTTTTGGAACAACAATAAAGTCAGAAATTACACAAAGTATGTGTTTCACAGTTTATATCAAGGAAAATATTTTAACACCACTATTTGTTTGGCATCGAATAGCGTCGAGACCAAACAACAAAAACCGATGCGCAAATAGAGATAGAAAATGCATGCTATGTCCTGCTCACATTTACACATTTTGACATAAGTGTCGATGTCGTCTCACTTTCGCAATTATTATTATTTTAACAGCATGTCTATTAGTATCCTCTGTCTACGCTACCATAATAAAAGCAAACAAGTAGGCCAACTCAAGCCCCGAGCGAGCGATAATAGCCTAAACTCGTAGGGCTGTCACTTATACTTTATTCAATCGTCAAAAATGCATAGGTAGTCAATCTCTATACAAAACAATGTTCCCCTGTAGGGTAAGCATCAGGGACCTTTAATACAAAGGTTTTTTTCAATTATTTTTTCTACACACGGCTAGACATCAAGCTATGCAAAACCAGTATTAGCTGACCGTTCATTGTGAGAAAATATCATACAAAGTGAGGCCAAGGTAAACTGGTTTTGTATAAGCTTGACATGTAGTCGCGTGTGTAAGTATTAGTAAGTATATTGCCCACGTCATGTTATCTGTTTAGTTATTTGAAAAATTACGATCGAAATATGACTAATAAAAACGTGGTTTTACTGAATCATGTATTTATTCAAATAAAATGAAATGATTATGAAGTCTTTGTAGTTAAAGGAGGTAGGTAGGTACACGTACAAATTATTTATTACGAGCAGCAGGGCAGCGGCGAAGCGTGCGCGGGCGCGGGTGATATTACCGGCGTCACAGCCACGACTGGCGCACCTTTAGCAGCGATAAATTTTGTCAGTGTGTGCGTGCGACGACGCATACGTACGAGCGCGCTCACATACAAACCGTGCGCGGTGCGAATGTATGAAGATGTCGTACTTGTTTGCTTTTACTATGACGCTACTCAGAGTCAGGTCACTTCAGTACTCACTGGCAGTATGAGTAGCAAAGAGTATAATAATAATACGGGACAAGAGAGCCCTCTTGTGCCATTTCGAAGCATCCAGATTCGAAACGCCATCTGCAGTTCTTAACTGGAACTAAGGCTCTATAGGTGGCTATAGATAGGCATGAATGTATGTGTACCTACGTACGTATAGATATAGATAAGTAAGTTTGGTTAATAAGTGATCATTCAAATTTTTTTAGCTGTTGTAGTCATATGTTGATCAATATGCGACTGGCGAATAATAATAATGATACATTTAATAAAATACAATAATTAAAATTTGAATGATGGTGATTGAGAAGTAAAAGTGTCCTAATATAAATTGACCGCATATTGATCAACATATAACGCAACAACAGCTAAGAAAATTTGAATGATCACTTAAATCAAACGCTAGATTTCGCCAGAATTGGCAGTAACACAATAATGAACCATTTTGCTTTAATTTATTGTAATTTGTAACCGTGTAACGGCTAAGAGTATATTAATAAACGGTACCGGCGACCATAGACTATACACTTATAAACTGAGACCGGCGACCATATTGTGTGATGTTGCCAGAATATGTCAAACAAAAAGGATTTCCGTGACACGATTGCAATAATTGATGATGCCGGTCAGATATGAAATACATATAATAATGTGATAATCTTGATGTAAAATGTTACAATTATTGTTTTAAATTATAGAGAACTCTTTCATTTGATTTTCTTATTTGAATTTAATTTGGTATCACAGAGACATCTATCGATGATTATTAAACTAATAGCTTCTTCGTTAATAAAAGTAGATGGCGACTCTTTCTTTACTAAAGTTGTGCATGTTCTAACTGTCTCCCCCCTGATGAGTAGCGCGCGCGGGTCAGTGGCCACAACCCACAACACAACAGTGTCAAAAAAATTATTCTTCAATTTTAGGAAAGATTAAATTAATAAAATGGTTGTTTGTAAATTTTTCCAGGCAGGATACTGTCGTTATGGAAAGAACTGTAGATTTGAACATGTCTACGGATCCAAGTATACGTATCACGGTGAGTTTTACAACTTTCATTTCGTACCTATTTCCTCTAATCTAACAGTTTTGAGTGGCTTTCAATTTTAAAATAATATTATGCAGAAAATGCATACTTTCTCCACATTGTTGCATTCTACGTAATTTGGCCGTTGTGACGTTTTTTACTTTATATTGTTTACTTTGAATGCCAGAACCTCAGATTAGACAATAAAACTGTCCGATCACAGTAAGCAGCTATTATCATCTAATGCTGTCCCGATTTGTCCATAGAAATTTTTGTACAAGGTTATCACAAATTACGGTTCAAGTCTCTAACAGGTTTTGCTAATAATTTGTCCCTTAGGCAAAGTAAATCATTAAAATTACATTCTGATCCACATAATGATGTCTATGTGTTTCAGCAAACCCACAAGTTCCACCAACACTACCGGCACCAGAACCCGCACAGCCTGCTGGCGTCACAGATGAGCAGCTAGTGAAGCAAGTGCAGTCAGATGTACAAGCAGCCCTCCGAGGAGGCCAGTGGATCCTCTCATGCTACTCTCCCTTTAAGGAAAAACCAATATTTCCAGGAATTACTGACCTATCACCTGAGGAAGCTAGACTGTTTATATACGAGGCGAAAAACACTAATAATATTGAACAAGCTGTAAGTCTAGTTAAAAAAAAATCTTATTTATACTTTTAATTGATTTATTTTGAATATTAGAAAGTGTTATAATCAAATAAATGTCTCTTACAGGTAGTATACATAAACAATCTGTTCAGAGAAACAAGACTAAAATATGAACAACTGCTACAGCCAAATGTGAACATAATCAAAGTTTTAAGAAGCCTCTACAAAGGAGAGTTAGTTTCTTCACCATTCTCAAACGAGCTACAGACTCACTTCAGCAATTCCAACAATGCAGCAGCTTCCATATTCCAGAGTGCTGTCCAAACTTCTCTAGTAATGAATCAGAATGTGAATAATGCTCAATCGATATTTAGTCAAGCCCAGAATAGCATTTTTAATCCTCAAGCTGCAGATCCAGCTAAGCAACTGTTTGCTCAAGCAAATGATCCAGCAAAACAATTGTTTGCTCAAGCCAATGATCCAAATGCATTTGGTCAAAGTCAATCTCAAAACATATTTGCACAACAGAACCAAACTACTGATCCTAAATCAATATTTGCTTCAGCAGCTCAGAATAATTATAACCAAACCAATCCATCTGACATATTTGCTACTGCAAACCAAAATATTTTTGCTAGGGAGCCAAGCCAAAGTCAAAATTCTTCCCCGTTTGGTCAAGGGAATGCTTTCCAGCCTGCTCAGAATCCTTCATCTATTTTTGGGCAAATAAATACCAAACCACAAACAGAAGATGATCCAAGTGTGTACAGCAAGATGGTAGAGTTGATTGACATAGACTTGGAGGCTTTCAAAAGTGACTGTTTTCAGTTAGGTTACATTCCTGAACTTCCGCCCCCTCACGAGTTGTGTTCTGCTCAATCAAGAACACAGCTATTTTAATTAGGCTTCTGAAAATGTAGAAAATTGTATCATAATAAGTTGTTATGTTTTTGTTCTTTTAAGTGTATTCTCACCCTATGTTTTATTATAGTATATTTTTATCTCACGAAGCGACGCGCGCTTTTCTTGTGGTTACTAAGTATACAAACACGCGAATATAATATGTGTAAGCGCTTGCGCGAAGTAAAGGTGCCGCAGCTTCGTGAGATAAAAATACTGCCACTTATTATATCTGGTTAATTCTTTGGTTGGCATCTTTATGCGGCACATAATCGTCACTAAAAACTGGAGTAGCAGCCAGCTCCCTATCTCGACTGGCCGAACGTTCTGATATATATCAATTTTGCTATCCATAAAAACCAACACAGAGTTTATATTATTAGCCAAAACTTAGGGTATAGGGCAGAAATAGAATTTCTTTCGACTGGGTGCAACACTGGTACAGTCAACAGCAAAAGTAGATGATCAAAATCAGAAATTCAATACTAATGAACGGAGTTCGCGTCATAACTGTGTGGCGTCGAAGTGATTCAAAAGTATGTGATTGTAAATTATACCAAACATTTACTACTAGTACAGCTGCCATATAGCTGCGAACTCCGTTCATTAGTATTGAATTTCTGATTTTGATCATCTACTTTTGCTGTTGACTGTACTAATTTTCAATTATATCTATTTGGTGATGTCTTCAGAGAAGCGGGATGCTCAGATTTTTTTGTTATTATTAAATTGTCATTAAAATTATGTAACTGAAAGAATAAACCTATATTCATCATCATGTGCCTAGCCTTTTCCCAACTATGTTGGGGTCGGCTTCCAGTCTAACCGGATGCAGCTGAATAAACCTGTACTATCTGAAATATAATTATTTTTAGAGATTACATCTCCAAAATAAACTTGCCCTTAAAATAAAATTAACTGAACTATTTCAAGAAGCAGTTGAAAAGAAAACTTGATTCGTATTTTTCTATGTGATATTTGTAATAAATTAAAATGCAGAATTAAATAGATGGTCCTTTTATTATTATCTTAAAAATTATTATCCTAGACGACTTTTCTTACAAATATTTCTGAAGGCCAATTCTCGTAATTTAAAACGTTAAAAATCTAGTCGCAGTTTCATTTCGGCGACACGACAAACAAATGCCAAAAACTTGTCAAAATGTAGGGAAATTAGAAATATTTTTTGACAGATTGAGACAGATCATACTGTGAACGTTCTTAAAATTACGAGAATTGCCCCTCTGATATCTTGTTTGAACATTTAGGGGTTGGATACGCACTATGCCTTCTTTTGGAGAAGTGGCACTGATATATGAATGCATGATTGTAAAAACCCACCTCAGACCACTTTTTCCGAAATACCGTTTATTGCGGATTTGTATTCTCTATGGCAAGACAAACTGTTTGAGTGTAAAAACACACCTCAGTCATGTAAGCATCCCACAGTTATAGAAGCGCGAATGTACCTGAAGACGAAAAAATTAAGTTCTGGGACGAAATATTGCAATGGCCAACAGCTGAAAATGTCGAAGATGAAGAATTAGATTAATTCTGTTAGTTTTTTATGAAAATAAATATTGTTTAACATTGGTACAAATTGGACTTTGATTGTAAAAACACACCTTGTACACGAGATGACTGTAAAAATCCACCTTATCCCAAAACTTAAAAAAATCAAATAAAAATATCTATGAATATATTATGCTACCACTTTTTAACATATCATATATTAAATATTTTTCAACGTAAATAGTAAATAAAGAAAAACATGGACTTAATTTTTTTTTACACCAGACAGTTTTCATTGATTTTCTGAAACTTTTGCATTTGGTCTGAAGTGGGTTTTTACAATCATGCATTCATATATAGTTTTTGCTATTGCTTAGTACCACTTCCCACTTGTTGACATTGCATTCAGTGGACTACTGTCTACTACTAGACTAGTAGTTCTTACTTCTATAACAAGAGACAAACAATCCACAATCACTTCACAGTCCTAACTGTCAATTTCTCCGAGGTAGAGTTGTTTATCACTAGAGGCGGAGAGCACGATGGGCTCCGTTCGATGGAAGTCCACGTCGTTGACGGAGCCGTTGTGGCCGGGCAGCTTGTACAGCACGCGGCGCGACGTCGTGTCCCACACGTACAGGAAGCGGTCTGATGATCCTGCTGCCACCTGAGACAAAAAAAAGATCAGATTAGGCGCTGAGAAGACGATGGACAATTTGTCCGCGACGATAGAACGTATGGAAATCTATGCAATAACGTACACGGAGGACAAAACGACGGCGCCGCGCGCCGCCGGGTTGAAATTTGGCATGCAGGTAGATGTTATGACGTAGGCATCCGCTAAGAAAGGATTGTGATAAATTCTACCCCCAAGGGGATAAAATAGGGGATGAAAGTTTGTATGAAAAATCTTATTCTTTGAGTTAATAAACTTGAAACTTAGCACGAATACTTATCTAAATAAATTATGAAGATTGTCAGTTTTTTTTTCTTCTAAACTACCCCCTAATAAGGGATTGGGGGTTTCAAAGTTTGTATGGAAGAATTTTAGCGCGCAGTCCGGTTGACTCGAAACTCAGTATTTATACCTAATATTGAAAGTAAAGAATAATGTGTATCCGGGTTTTTTGAAAATCTACCCCTGACGGGCTGAAATGGGGTAGTCAATTTTTCAGGGGAGAATTTTACTGCATGGCTTGATTAACTCGAAAATTAGTATAAATAATCTTTGAGTCAAGATAAGAATACATCCCAAACGATTTTTTTTTTAATTCCACCCCTGTTGGGGTGAAAAGCGGGGATACAGTTTATATGAAAAATCTTATTCATTTAGTTAATAAACTTGAAATTAGCCTAAGTAAGTAATAAAGTTTATCATTATAAGTTTTTCAAAGCTACCCCTCAAAGGGATATAATTAGGGGTGTTAAGTTTATGTCGAAGAAATTGAATGCGCGGCCTGAGTAACTCGAAACTCAGTATTGATACTTTTGACAGAAAATAATTAATAATAAATATGTAAAGTTGTCGAAAATTTACCACTGACGGGACAAAAACGGGTAATTCGGTTTTTAAGGGGAGGATTTGAACTTGAAACTGTATGTTACATTTTCACGCCTAAACCACTGAACTTCTGATTTGGCATAGATATAGATGGCATCCTGGGGAAGGACATACTTTTTATCCTGTTAGCACGTTCCCGTGGGATAATTTCCGACATCCATGCGGGCGAAGCCGCGGGCAGAAGCTAGTGTATAAATATGTAAGCTGTCACGCCCTTTATGCCTGGAGTCTTTTATTTATGTAGAATGTTTTTATTTACATTTTAATTAATTATTTTTTAGCTTCAGTACATATAGTTTTTATTATATCTGTTGGTATATTGGCGTGGCTAACTGACATATGGCAAACAAATAATTTAATTTTATGTTCTGTGTCTTGTAATGTTAATTAGTATTGTATACAATCAAGTATTTTCTTACTGAACAGACAGCTGTGCTGTTGGGGAGTTTGTTGCGCCACTTCTTCTTCCCAGAGCGATAGCACTAGGAAGTGGTGAAGGGCGGGCGTTTTTGGGGGACTGTCTTTTGTAATTTTGACGTTCGAGAAGTGCTGATTCTCAGCCTAATTTGAATAAATGACTTTTGATTTGGTTTGATTGATTTGATTTGTATCTGGACCGTCGACAGGAGGGAATGTCAATGCGAGAATCGCCAGTTGTTTTTGTTGCACTAATTCTTCTACTTCATTCTCGCCTTACGATGGTCGAGAAACAATCCTCGTATAAACCCGTTTAAAAACAAGGCTATGTGTGATGTGAATGCTAAGGGATTCTTTATTGCGAGTGGTGGCGCGCCTTATTCAGCATGTATTTTTCGTATGGTCGAATAAAATTACAAATTGGCGTTGCATGAGTATTAGAGCTAATCCTATATTAAATTCTTTTATTCCAAATAATATAACAAAATTGCCAACGCTTTCCATCAGGCGAGATCAAGAGCAGGGCTATTAGGCAAAAAAATTAAAAAAGCATACCTTAGATCCATCATGTGACCATGAGCACCGTAGCAAATTCTTCTCAAAGTTATGCTGATGGCCAGACATGAGCTTGACGCAGCGTTCGGACGGCGCAAACGGGCGCACGTCCCATATGCGAAGAGTGTTGTCCATCGAGTTTGTGAGGAGGTACGATCCGTCGTAGGATAACGCCATGCCTGGAAAGTAAAGTAGAAGTCATTGAAATTGTTGATAGGATCTAAATAATCATGATTTACTATAATATTACAATTATATTATCATTAGGGAGGGATGCACGTATAGTCGTACACCAAAATCAAGCATTTAGCCAGACTAAGGTAACTACGAGGGCGGAGTGACAAGTCTGGTAAAAATTAAACAAGGAGTCAATTCTATTTTATTATTATTATTTATTTTTCAACGTAGTTTCCTTGTAACTGGGTGGGATACTCAACTTCAAAAATCAAAATATCAACAATCAAAATGTCAACACCATATTTATAATCAACAGTTTAATTTTTCAATTTTTTCAATGAATCAGAATAAAATTAGCTTAAAACATAAACGGTTCAAAATGTCAACACTTCAGATGAGCAATGAATGTGAATAACATAGATTTATAACATAAATAGTTCAAAATATCAACACTTTAGATGATCGATGAATCTGAATATCACTGATTTATAACGTAAATTGATCAATTGATTAACACTTAACATTAGAAAATCGACGTTTAACAAAATATTGTGAAATATTCAGTCATAACATAATATTCGTTGCTGACTTTGTTTAATGCTGCAATTACAGGCATTTTCTTTTAAGCATACTAATACTTCTAGTTCTTCTCTTTGATCTATAATGTGTTGCAATTTACTTTCAAAGTGCATTTTTTTCTTCTTCTTTGGGGGGTCATAGGGACATTAGCTAATATTCTTTCTATTTTCTGTGTTGTTACTACCTGTTCTTTCATTAATTCTCTAAACAAATTCATTTTTTTTACCATTCAATAGTGAGTTCTACCTTCTGTGTCAGGATTCTACATCATTATGTGTGCGTGGCATGTTGTTATGGGAATTATCAATAGCTGACCATAGTTGTGGTAAACAAAGGCTTGCATGTTTTAATGATGTTACTCCGTACTTTTGCTTTTTAATCTTCCATTTATGTAATAACAATCAAACCACTCCAAAAGCTCATGAGTTCTCTCAGGAATTAAGTTTTCAATTTGTCGAAAGCTGGTGGTATTTGATCAGGTGGTAAAAATGCCACGTAAATATATGCCGAAGTTGCAGTGCGAACTCGCTATTTTGACCATATTCCTCGGCTAATCCAAACTTTTGGATTTGTTTACCACAACTTTACTATGGTCGGCTTGGTTGGCTTTAGGTTCTTCTTTCTTTCTTTTAAACCGAGCCACTCGCTACCTTGGAACTCTGATTCGATTTTTTTTAAAGTAATCGTGTAAATCATTAGTAAGCATAAAATGATAAAAAAAAAATTAAAGCCAGAAACAAAGAAAAAAAAATTTTTTTTTTCTTTGTTTCCGGCTTTAATTTTTATTCAGTATTCCCTCCCCTTGCTCGGATAACTGCCAGCATCCTCGTATTCATCGACCTCACGAGCCTGACGATGAAATCTTGAGGAATTGCATTCCACTCCTCTTCAATTGCGTTTCGCAGCTCTGGAAGCCTTGTTGGAGCAGGTACCCGGGCTAGAACCCGACGTTTCAGCTCATCCCATAAGTGTTCTATCGGATTCAAGTCCGGGCTTCGAGCTAGCCAGTCCATCGTACGAAAGTCGACGTCGTGTAGATACTGGGTCACCACATGAGCAACATGAGGCCGTGCAATATCATGCATCAACTGCATATCCTGCTCGATATATCCTGCGTAAGGTACCACATGGTCTGCGAGGATTTCAATAATGTAGCGATGAGAAGTCAATCCACGTGTACGGCCCGTCGGTTTGATGAAAACTAACGCTGTATGTGCGGTTAACGAGATGCCGCCCCAGGCCATTACAGATCCTCCACCATAAGCAACAGTTTCCTTGATTCAATACTGAGAATAACGTTCTCCAGGGCGACGATATACTCTCTGACGTCGATCACTTCCATGTAGATCACCCTGGTCTCATCAGTGAAGAGCCCATACAATACATTACCCCACTGCTCTAACGTCCAATCCATATGTCGAGCAAATTCAAGTCGTGCTCGACGGTGGCCTACCGTTAATGCTGGGCCTGTTGCAGCTCTCTTTGGAGTCAGGTTCCGTTCAGCTAGTCTCCTTCTGACGGTATCTGAACTTATGAACACTTGCCGTTCGTCACGCAGACTTTGTTGGACTTGAACTGCGTTGAGGCGGCGATTTTGCAGAACAGTAAGTTGGATGTAACGATCATCTGCTGCTGATGTAGCCCTAGGTCTGCCCGTACCTGGACGGCGATCGAATGCTTCAGTCTCTAGGTATCGTCTGTAAACTCGTTGCACCGAAGATCTGCTAATACGAAGTCTTCGAGCGACCTCACGTTGCGCAACGCCTGCTTGAAGTAGTGCTACAGCTTGAGCTGCTTCCTGAGGTGTTATATCCATTATTGGCCGAAAAAAGTAGCAAAAATACAAGTCTGAGTAAGCGATGGATAAAAACTAAAGAAATTATAAGAAATACCCTCATTGTAGAAAAAAAGAACGCTAATCGTGAACTCTAGCCAAAACAGCAAATCGTTAGCATTGTGTTTGTTGCTTGATTACAAGTAGTAGTAGACCTAGACGGTACTTTAAAATAATTTATAGTCATTTTAATCATCATGAAACGCACTTTCTGTAGGTATAACTTTGATAGTTGTAAGTTTTATACTTTTTGAAAAAATATAAGTAATCAGAGTTCCAAGGTAGCGGGTGGCTCGGTTTATTTGCTGTCCAGTGTAGATTTTTACCAGACTTAATACTCCGCCCTCGTACTTTAGAAGTATGAAAAACAGCGTGTGTATTTTTTGATCCTCCATAGAGAAGGGAGGTTCCTCCGTCCAGACGGGCGATGAGTCTGGTGGGCAACTACCCAACGATTGATGCCGGGACATTGTATATAAACTAGTTACGCGGTAAATTCTGCTTGCGCGATGCAGAATTATGCGTAAAGTCAGTGTGATGCGTAGTTCACATGTGGCGTTGTAGATACCGCCACTCTACAATAGTAAAAAACTACAGCAAATTCTGTGTAGTTATGTCAAGCAGCATCTGTGCCAACTGCCATTCTGTATAGTCAATCTCATAATTGTTTTACCACCCTAAGTTTGAATATCACTTGCATGTCATAAAACTTGTCCCAACGAAAAAAAAAAAACTGAGGAGCTTCTCAAGTCGACTCTTATACTATATACACCGTGACTTTTTAGTCGTCTGACAACGGCAGCCCACTTCATGTATCCAATGACTGCTACACATTCATAACAAAAAAAATGGCATTTAATAGAAAAAAAAAGAAAAAAAAATTCAGTATTATGATGCATAACGTAGTTGAAACATTCTGTTGCGAGCGAAGATCTATCTACTCGACTTGTGCGATGGTTAGGTATGTTCTACTGTTTGATACGTAAACATTATTAACAGGATGTTTCATAATTCTAATGTATTATTTATTTTTCTTTGTACCTATTATCTTAATTAATGGTAAAAAAAAACACGCCTAGAGGTATTTTATGTCGGATACATTGAGTGGACCACCTTTGTCAGACGACTAAAAAATCACGGTGTATATTTTTATGTATGACGACGCATAACTTTTTACAGAGTAGTCCGATTTTGATAATTCTTTTTTATTGAAAAGGTTATACCCCAAAGTTGGTCCCATGTAATTTGGAAAAAGAAATCCAACCGGAATCGGAAATAGGGGTGATTTATTGTTCACTCACAGATTTCAGAGTTGTGTATTATTACTCTACAGTGCCTGCCCTTTGGCAAACAATTAATAGATTATAGCCACAAAAAATGATAAAATAAAAAAAAATTAAACCGCCGAAAAAACTGAAAAGCAAAAAATAATAAACCTTTTCATACCACTTGCTCAAAAAAGTGACATTCTATGCCACAAAAAGCGAACATAACAATAGTCATTTTTAATCTGTTAAAAACAGGGAAAGAAAATTGTACTGAATTTCATTCATCCTCTAGGGGGAGAATGTGATTTAAATTTGGAATACTTACCGAAATTTATACTGAACTACATCTGTGTAATTACACCATTGGGTTTGTATATAAAGCATTATACATCTTTTTGAAAAAGGAATACGCATTTGTTATGCAGTTATGATTATTAAATAAAATTACGAAAACCGACGAGGCCGTATGAGCTTGATGCCTTTGCTTTTCCGACAAAAAAATATTAGTCTAGGAATTTGCCGCGTTTTTGTTTTCTTCAAATACATAAACGTTAAGTTTATTTTTTCGCAAATGGTACGAAAAGTAGAGTATTTTCCTCGGTGATAAAGCCGTCTTAGTCTTGGGTGAACTTAAATCCCTCGCTACACTCAGGACTCGAGGTTTACTCCCGAGCGTAGCGAGGTTGTTAAAAACTTAAATCACGAGCGAAGCGAGGGATTTAAGACGAGTTCGTTACGCTCGCGATTTAAATCGTCACCCGCGACAGAAGACACTGCTTTATCCCCTTGGTTAATAATCTACTATTTTTATTTAACCTTAATAACTAAGTTCATAAACTAATGTATGTATACCTAAATAATTTTGAGACGGCGTCGTTTAAATTTAAGGCAATTTAGTGATCTTTGTTTAGGTATTGATTGTTTGGCGCCGACTCAAAATTACTTACATAGGTATACTTACATTAGTTTAAGAACTTAGTTATTAAGGTTAAATAAAAAAGGTTTATTATTTTTTGCTTTTCAGTTTTTTCGGCGGTTTTATTTTTTTGTTAATTTGTTTGTATGAATACCATCTGGACAGTTCAGATTTTCAGTGTCCTTACAAAAAGAAGGGAATCACAGTATTACAGTGGTGATATTTCTTTATCTTATTTATACATACCTGTTATAGAATCCGTATGCCCCTTAATTTTGTATGAAATCTGATTATTTCTAATGTCCCACACTTTAACAACATTGTCAATGCCTCCCGATATGATCTTCTCTGCAGTATCATTGAACAGGACTGACGTGACAGGGTACCCACTGTCGAAGGATGCTATGGGGTTGCGCTTCCTTGCATCCCATAGTTTTATTGTATTGTCGTCTGATGCTGATACTAGTAATTCAGGACCTCTTCTTGCACCTGTAAATGAACAATTCAATATTAGAATGGTTTGTTGTTTTTTTTATTTTTTTAAAGTTAAAAGAGATATCTAAAGAATATAATTATTATATTTTATAGTACTCTGTGACCTAAACCCGCACTTTTACACTAAAAAGCATGACTAAGTGCGGGTTTTGGTCACACACGCTATAAAATTGATGTACTATTTGTAGTGACTCATCATCATCATTTCAGTCGAAAAATGCCCACTGCTGGACACTGCTTAACAGATTATTATGAATAAATATGAATAATAAAAACTCACACACCTGACACTGAATTAACAAAACTAGCATGTCCTTTAAGTTTCTTTATCCTGGTACCAGTGGGTACATCCCACACGGCCACTGAGTTGTCGGTGGCACATGAGTACAGATGTGCACCATCCGGAGAGAAGCATAACTCCATCACAGCACCCGTATGGCCTTTCATCACCATCACATTCTCACACTGACCGTAGACATTCCACAAGACTAGAAACATATAGAATAAAAGATGCAGGGTCGTAATCCGTCGGTCGTATTTTATTAGTTTTGTGTGTTACAAACATTACCAACTTAATTTTTAGAGTACACACCTATACAATAGAATCTAATTAAGATAATACACCATTAGGACCGAGTAGACTTACATATTTGTCGGTCGAAACCTCCCGAAGCCAAGTGTTTGCCTTCAGGGTGGAACTTAGATGTGAAGACCTCACCCTGATGGCCTTCCAATAACATTATAGGTGCATACAGGCTTGAAGTACGAGGCACCTGGAAAATTTACTCCTATAGTTTTGTTTTCGCATTTTTCATATTCATATTGTTTCTGAATCAAAACTGGAAACAACTTACGGATGAAGTGACTACTGCTTTCTCTCGAGTACCAACAACGGAAATCTCAGTTCGTGTGCGTTTTGATGGAACTACGGACAAATCGTCCGCTTTACGTTTTGCTTCTATTTCAGGCATTTTTGTAGTTTTATTTGTTTGTAACTCTTAAATTCTAACCTACAATGTTATTGTTGTGTCGCCTCTATGGTATAGTAGACTACTATAGTTTTTTTTTGTTTTTTTTTTCCCGTTAGTTGCGCTGTAGCTTATGGTTTTTAAGATTCTCTAAAGGCGCGACCCCACTGCGGGTCGCGCGGCCCCGACACTCGCGAGGCCCGACTTCGTGAGGTTTTTGCTATTGTTTGCATTGCGTCCCCATTTATTTATTTATATATACTTTATTGTACACCACAAAAATACATAGCATAAAAAATACATGGCACACTAAAAAATATACAATGGGCGGCCTTATCGCATTACTGCGATCTCTCCCCACTATAAGAACTCACGAGGCTCGTCCTCACCGAGCCGTGCGGCCCTAGTGGGGACATGGCTTGAGTTGATATTCACACACATTTTTACCATGAAACTAGCCAGTAATCTTGATTTTTATCTAAATTATACATTTCATTTAATCTATTTTTTAGGTTTTACACATCAGTTTAGAAATGACTTGAAAAATATATTTAGTATGTAGGATTGTAGGGTATCAAAATAAAGGATTCGAGGAGACGATTCCAAAAATAAATAATGCGTGGAGTCCCTCCGCTAAAAATAAGTTAAAACTTATTTAAAACCAGCTTTTAACTAGGTAAAACGTTCTAAATAAAACTTACATACTACAATATTTACCATACCAAGAAAATACCCTCGCCACAAGTTATTGGTACTAAAACCCTCATAAAAATATTGAAAAAATAAGAAACTTTCTTTGGTGCAGTTGGGTTTTATGATTTTTTTTTATAATTCCATGGCATGAACTTATTATTGTATAATAAGTCCATGTTCCATGGACTCATGCTCGTACTGGCAACATCATTCACACATGTTTTTGACATTACATTGACTGACGTCTGACAGTGCTTTTGAACATGTTTTGAACAGTTATATCATTTTTAGGAAAAGGAGCGGAAAGAAAATTAGTGAACTTGCTATTTACATAGTTATGACTTAAACTGGAAAACATAAGTAAATTCACGCAATGCAGAAGTTGGAACTAACGCTAGCTATAATAAAACCACATGCGGTATCGAACCCGGTAGTGCGATCTTTCATCAGAAACATTTTGAAGAATAAGTTCATTATTGTAAAAACGAAACGGCTTACTTTGGATACCGATACGGCTTGTAGATTTTATGAGGAACATGTTGGCAAATTCTTCTATAACCGCCTTACTACCTTTATGGCTAGGTTAGTATTTTATGTTAAAAAATAAAAAGTACCTAATAGGCAAAATACGAGTTACCGTCAAGATGGAGGACCAAGTCTTCTATCTCAAATCAGCCTACATAAAAGTTCAATACTATAAATCTACTATTTGCTACCTTTGCAATAATTTTAGCTACCTCAATGTATACAGAGTTATATAACAAAATCTTTGGTCCAAATGGATAGGCTGGTCGGAGGAATATCCTTTTGGGTTACAGTTAACTTATTCTAAATGTAGAAAAAATGTACTAAATATTAAATAGATCCAAAATAAAAAATAAACCATCCATTTACATGCCTGACCAAATTGTTGAATCGTCCTAATGGAGGGACCAATATTTATGGTTGATATTTCTCAAACGATTCATGTTAGAGATAAACATATTTCTAAGGTAGAATATACGTATTGAAATACTATCTAGTTAGGATATTCCTCCAACCAGCCTATCTATTTGGTAATTTTGACGTCAAAATGAAGGGACCCATTGATGTAGGAGGGGCCAAGGATTTTATTAAATCAGTCCGTATACATTGAGGTAGAAAATTATTGCAAAGATAGCAAATAGTAGATTAAGGGCTGATTTTTCCATTGCCAGATAACTTTATTCGAAGAATAAAATTGACGTTTGACAGTTTTGGTATGAAATAACTGTCAAAATTTCAAAATTATTCCTCGAATAAAGTTATCAGTTGGTTGAAAAACAGCCCTTATGGTATTAAACTTTTATGTAGGCTGATTTGAGATCAATTGAAGACTTGATCCCTCCATCTTGACGCTAACAAATATGATGGTATCTTACTGCTTCATTGGTCTGGCTAGTGGTGCAAGCGCGAATGTTGAGCGTAGGTTCATACGGTGTAATTCCTGGGGCGAGTAAAGATTAATTGGGTTTAATAGTAGGAATTTGTTTTTAGCTGCCTGGAGACTGGTGCACATGGCAGTAGGGTCACCTCACCACTTACAATATGGCAAAATGTGGCTGTACACCTCTGCCTACCTCTCAGTGAATACATGTGTGGTCCTAACCTTAAACTTTAGTAATTACATAGCCATAACAGTTAGCTAACCAGTACCAGCACCATTATTCTCCCTTACATTTTTGACATAATTTATTTCAGTGGCTGCATAGACCTCCATGTCCTGGGTCACATCAATGCCATTCAACTGTGGAGGCGGCTCCTAGGACCTACCAGCGTGTACAAAGGACAGTTCCAAAACCCATACTGTTTGAGAGGCATGTTTGGAATATCAGACACTAGAAATGTAGCTCATGGATCAGGTAAAGTTCAATTTACAATATTCATACCTGCAAAAACATTTTTTTATTATAGCAATTTCTAAGGGAAGTCTACACCTAGTAGTGGACAAGTTTTGGCAGATGATGAATAGTTTCTTATGTGAAGAAGTGCAACATACTTTTTAAGCAATTTTTGAATTAATTGTTAACCATGTCAGGTCCAGTCAGTTCTTTCAATAATTTGTAAGTTTGTCTGTTGTCTCTTAACTCTTAGCATACAGCTGCATCTGACCAGGGTAATGTTGTAAAACAAAGACCTTTTTGCTATTCCAGATTCTCAAGACTCTGCTGAAAGGGAGATAAAGTTCTTTTTCCCAGAATTCTCCTTCTACCACTGGCGTTTAGACGACGAGGAATGGTTCAGAAAGGGCCCAATCACATTTAATGACCACTTCTTCCAACATGTTAAGAAACTAGCTTAACTTAGACAATATTAAGTATTGATGAAATTCAAGGATATTGATAAAAGTAGATAGTTGTGATATTGTATGGGAACTGAGCATGCAGCATCATTTATGATGGAAAACTAGATACAAACAGAGCATTAATTTATAAAATTAATTGCTTAAGGTTTTCAACATAGTATGGTAGGTATGTTGGCCTTGGCAAGAGGTTGGTCATGAAAAACTTTGTAATCAGTCTAACTCATGTTTAAACGTATTAATTTAGATATACCAAAGAGATGTGGCATGTTACACCACCTCCAGATAAGTAGACCTAGTTAATTTTATCTGCAATGAAACAAGACCCTTGGACACCTGTCCCGCCGCCGGCGATTAACGAGAAACGAGTAGATCTAGCTCCTAAAAACTAGTTGGCGAGCAACGAGTTCGCGATGAATGTACTAAGCTCGAGTCTCTCAGCGAGTGTTCTGCCTCCAAGCAAGTACTCTGTTTGATAGCTCTTGTCGCCGCGACAAACTAGTGGAGAGAGAGTTCTCGCCAGAAATGTGAACAGTCAGCAATCAATTGATTTATCTTTTTTACTGGCATTTGGATTGAGTGATCTTTTTTTATTTCGTGACAAAATGTGATTGTAGATTTAGTCAAAAATAGCTAAAACTCATAGCCCAACGTAAAAAATTTGTCACTATCAGGAGTCTTCAGTTATTGCCCAAAGTGTGGATTACTCAATTCAGACATTTTGTAAAAACGGCTATGAGCCAAATCTCAACAAACACTTGCTAATTCCAGGTATCTATGACAGTATTATTGGATCACTCAGAACAGACACCTACTTACAGACTATTTTTGACTAAATGTACAATCACATTTTGTCACGAAATAAAAAAAGATCACTCAATCTTTACTTACACGAGACCTACAGTGTTTTGTCCGTTTCTTGAGCGAGATAATCGTCGTTTCCTCGTCGGCGGTGGGACAGGTGCATAATGCCAGTCTTGCATATGATAACAGATGTGGTAGGTATAGAATTGGTTAGTAATCCTGTTTTTGTTTGTTTAATTATCTTATAGAGGTATGAGGAACATGGTGTGAAGTTCACTCATCCTCCATAGAAAAAGGAGGATCCTCCGACGAGACGGGTGTTGTGTCTGGCGGCAACTGCCCAACGACTGATATTGGGAAGTTTTGTATCTATGCTAATTGCGCGGTAAACACTGCTTGTGAGATGCAGGATTTGCGTGACGTCACGTATGACGCGTTGTGCGCATGTGGCGTTGTAGATACCGCTACAAACTTAAAAGTATTGCGATGGGATTGGACTATGTCCCATCGCAATACTTTTACAAACCTAAACGGAAGGCTTCTCACATAGAGAAAGCACGAGCATTGTTCAAGACGGATTGGAGTCGAGGTTTCCTCACAATGTTTGTCCTTCACAAATCAGTAATGTCCAAGATAAACTCGCAAATTGAGTTTGAATTGTCTTAATCAAATCACATATTTAAGTGACCGGCGTGAGCACGCTATAATATCTTGTGTGTATAGGAGTACTGGTGTTTGTGCCTTTTTAATTAATGGAACTAGTGATATAAAAAAAAAACATCAGTAGTTCTATCATGGAACTGTTAATGATACTAAGCCAAAGAGAGAGAATTTGTCAGGATTCTATTGTGAAAAATTATAACTGCGTATATGATTAAATTGTGTATCATTTAAAATCGTAAAATAGCTTTAGAAATGTAATTTATTTTATGAACCAAATAATGATGGCTTATCGTCATCTTGTCAAGTTTGGAAAAAAATGCACCACAACCAATATCGCAAATAATTGTTGTAATTAAATCACCATAAAAAGTTATAGAAACACTGTAAATCATACAACCGTATCTAATTATATTAGTTACAACAACGAATAACATACAATAATATAATTAATACTAACATACGATATCGCCGGATTAACTTAACTGAGCGACCTCACGATAATTTCGAGACATCATACAACATGACATAACATACAATTTAGATTTGGCTAGGACGGAATCTGACACTGGGCTTCTGCAGTCAGATCAATATAACAACAAGCAAGGATTATAAGCTATACACCTCATATTTGATTATTTTTACCGTCAGAAATGGTTTTTTTCTAATAATTTTGGTTTTAAATTGCGATTATGAACATACATCAATTAACAACTAACATAATTTCTATTGCTATCAATTTCTTCTTAATTAAAAAAATTACATACAACACCAGAAACTGCTTACAGATCTACTGCTACTGCTTTACAGATCTGACTGCACTATACTGCCCTGTTAATCACCACAAATTTACAAGTAGTAACTCTGAGCAAGCTCCGGCGACTCACTCTCCTATTTTTACAAACACCTTGGGTCGGGAAAATACTTTGATTCCTTCCTCAAGCTTTGCTAACTGCTTTTCTAGCTCCATTTTTCTGTTACGCATTTTCAGCGTGTCCGTTTTTACCGGCAATTTGTTCAGTTCACTTACTAACTCTGCAAAACCTGGAAAAAAGAACGAGAATAAGGTACAGTAAGGGTAAAGTAAATAAAAAGATGAGGTAAAATTTGATGTTGTTCAATACCGTGTGATTCAGACGAAAAACCTCAGAAAAAAAGTACCGTAAGGGAGAACTGGTGCCGACTAGACCTTGTCGGCGCTTATCGGGGATGCTTGACCGTTCGTGCTGGTGCTGATTTGGCGAAAAGTACGAAGACTGCCTGCGCCAACCAGCGTTGAAAACCAGCGCTTGTCAGCACTGGCTACCAGCATTATTTATTTATTTAAACTTTATTGTACATCAAAAATACATAGCTTCAGCATTTTTCATGAATACACCCTTACACAATTTTAATAGCATCTACCTAATGCTACATCCAAAAGACGTAAGTAGAGACACTATGCTGTTTTCCATAAAGGTTGCTAAAAATGCTACAAAGGTCCCATATAAATATGATGGTAGTTTTAAGTAGGTATTGTCTTACTATTCCTAAGCATTCGTAGTGTCTCCTTGCGCTCGGTGTCCGGCAGTGTGACGTGCCCGTGCGGACACATGGAGTGGTCATCGTCGGCCCTGACGCCCTCTGCCTCCTTCGGCCCTTGTTCCTTGCGCTCACGTAGGTATTTAGGTATCACGCCCTTCTGGTAACCTGGAAATAACAAATGGTAGGTTTATTGATTCGATTTTGAAAACAAAGAATTATTACTAAGAGAACAGTTTAAATTTGCTTGAATATAAAGACAAGACAATCAAGACCAAAGAGTAAGAGATTATTCATTACCAGCTGCTTACTACCATCACCAATCAAATGTATTCACCAAGTTACTGGGGACTGTAACTGTCAAATCATCCTATTGCAGGGCAAAGCCTTCCCCCATGACTTCCAGCAATTTCGGGATAATACCCTTGGACCACCCGTTGAAAAGTTGAAATAATATGGACCATTTGTTGCTGTGTAACTTTTTACCCACCAAGTGATTACTATTATTGTTTTCACATGACCAAACAAATTGTATGTTGGTTTGAGAGCAATAAAAGTGTCAAGATCCAGAAACTACAATTTATAATCATCTACCTAGACATTCCTAAGTAAGTTGGGCTCGGTTTCCAGTACATCTGATTGCAGCTGAATAGTTAAATAAAGTTCCAAGTATGTATAAATAAGTATATAAATTATATTAACCTGACGGTAAGTAGGGGTCCCGGGTGTCTTTTCTCTCTAAAATGGCGTTTAACCGGCTGCGATTTCTATCGATTTCTATTAGATCATCACCAGCCCTGCGGGGAGCCTGCGATGGAGGGGGACTTCTGTGACGTCCGGTATCTCCACTGGCCTTCAAATTAGCTTCGGAATCATCACTCTCTTTTTTAGGATATAACATAGTTAACTTTGTGCTATCAGCTAGTTTCTGTGAAAGATTAGACTCAATGGTTTGACAAGCAATATCTCTGAGACGTCCTGATGACTCAGTTGATTTTACTTCCTCGTCAGCGCAGTCTTCCACTACTTTCTGTCTCAACTCTTTTCTTTTGAGAAACTCTGCCATGTCGCCTTTTTTTATTCTTATGTCTGTCGGTTTTTTGCGAGTGCTGGTAGAGCTAGTCTTTGCGACATTGAGTGAGATCTTCCCACTCTTGTTAGAAGGTGAAGACTTCACTTGGCCGAGGGAGCTTCCTGTCGCGACGGGGTTGGTCAACCGCGGCGGGTGGACATTTTTCGTGTTATATTTTGGTTCTTTAGGAGATTTCTGACTCTGTATGTATTTTAGTTGTTTCATGTTTTCTCTGATGAAGTTCTTTTTTTGTTCTTTCTCTAAAATGTAATTTGACATCTTAGAAGCAGTAAAGTCAATTCATTTGCACAGTAAAAACTGAAGATATTAGTCATGCAAACTTGAAATACACGAGATTAAATTTTATTACAAAAAAAAAAAATAGATAAAAGATAAAGATGCACTAGAAAACTGTAAGATCATAGCCTGAAGTCTTCACAGGTTCAAATTCTTGGTCTGTTGACTGATAGCCATGACAGTTTGTGTAAAAGAAGTCACTCAGTAATTCCGTAATTTCTAAAAAATAACATTGGCGACGTCACAACAAATAAAACTGATGGCCATGACAATAGCTCTATGTATTTAGAGTAAAAATCAAATGTAACGGAACTACTTACTTGGTTCGGGGAAGATACCCTTCAAAGTATACATTGTTATTATCAAACGTTAACAAAATCTAAACAAACAAAAAATATACACTCATTATTTAGCGTTCGATGTAAAGCACACTTTTATCTAATTGATGTAAATGTTCATCCTTCTGCACTATATATATTTTCAAGATAAAAATAATTCAATGATTTTTTGTAATTTGCGCTCGGTTTTTGTCACTTTTTCAAACAACTGCATTAATATTGTCTATGGTCGAGTTTTGTTTCTGGCCACTTTTTGTTTTCATTTACAACTTGATATTTAAAAATAACAATATCAACATTCACAAATAACGTGAAATCAACTAAAATAAAATGACTGTGCATATATTGGCTTATTGATTTACCTTGGTAAATAATCCCTTAGCTATCAATAAGCTTTATCATACATCCGATAAAGTATGATAAAATAATGATGAATTGTTTAGTAAAAGGCTGAACCAAGTTTAATGAATTAAGTGCAAATAAATATGATTCTATATCGTGTTTACAAGAGTGGCGGGCAGCGTGGTAGTGATGATAGCAGAGCAGCAAGCGGAGCGGGCAGCGATTTGTTAATTAAGGTGGATGCTCAAAGGTAGCCCGCGAAATTCAAATTTTCTTACGTTTTTTGCAATTTGCTGGTACTAAGTTGTACGCTGATTAAAATATGATTCGCGGCCGTAACAAATATGTATTTACAGAAATATAATCATTATAATCAGTAATACAGCTTGTTAAGTTAGCATAATCCTAGCTAGAATGTCAAGATTTCATGAAATAGACATTCAGTAGGATTACTTGATCCTAGAGAGTTGTGTTGATGACTTTAATGATTAAAATTTTGTAAATACATATTTGTTACGGCCGCGAATCGTATTTTAATCAATGTATAACTTAGTATTGACCAGTAAATTGCAAAAAACGTAAGAAAATTTGAATTTCGCGGGTTACCTTGGAGCACCACCTTAATATGGGCCTTAGTACGCTTCCGTCACAGAAATAATGATGGAAAACCGCCGAACGAATTCCACTAAGAAACGTTACTACATTGTGTCGCGATTCGAGAAGCGGAACAACGAGAGTCAGTTGAATTCAAGTTGAATCGGAGCTAAAAATCGTCGCTTTCGACTTAGTAAATATAGAATGGGTATACTTCGGACCTCTTAAGCCACTTCCCCATTAGGGCTGCGCGGCTCCGTGAGGTCGAGCCGCGCGGCTGAGCCTCGTCAGATCTTGTAGGGACACGGTGCAAAAATAGCAAAAGCTTCATGAGGTTGGGCCTTGCGAGGCTGTGAGGCCGCGCGGTCCGTAGTGGGGACGCGCCTTTAGATGAGTTTTACTGTAAAATCAACATCCATTTTACGAAAAAATTTAAGTTTCGCTTTATGAACTTGTGGATTGCCATAGAAACGTGCGAATCAAACGCGGCACCGCAATAAAATAGTGGCCTGAGCGCGGAGGTGTAACCGGCTTCCGAGCAGGTTGGCAAAATCACGCGGGAAAGAGATAAAATCATAATCAAATCACTAGGCCTCGCGAAGCTTTTGTTGTTTTTTGCAACGCGTCCCCTTTATAAGAGCCTGGCGGCACGCCTTGTTACAACGGACAAGTCATGGTGGAACTACTACGATTTAGAATTTGAGTATACGTTTTGGACATTTGAGTCTTAATTTATGAAGAACATATATGTTCTTCATAAATTAAGACTCAAATGTCCAAAACGTATTTTCAATTAAAACAAAACTAACAGACAGTAAAAAAAAAAAAAAAAAAAACTGACAACTTCAATACGTCGACGTGCATTATTCATTTCCTATTACCTATTTCGAAAGCTTGTTTACATTTTTGATATTTTTCATTTTGGCGAAAGAATCATTATTTTACTTCTAACGTAACGTCTGAATATTTCAGGCCAATCATGACTAATATGTCACCATCACTTAGCAAATATAAAATTTCCCGAAGGGGACGCAAGCTCCAAGTATCAGATGACCAAAGGACCCTGGTCGCTTTGCCAAGGGATGTTCCTGAACGGACATGGTAATTTTTATATACCTATAATTTACTTGCCTACCTACTCTAATTTGAACTGGCAAGACCAGACAAAGAAAATGGCCTAAAACTGGTTGGAACATTAGGCACTTTGCTTCAATCTACCCTATATTATATTGTAGTCTGTGCTTCAATCTCGACTGATGATACCTCATGAAAATAAACTCAACTTGGCTAATCACGACGTAGCACTGCCGATCTGTTGTAGACATGAGTGATGATGACTAATGATGAGCGATTGCCTCACGCATGACCCTACAGATAGGCATCGCGCACCAATTTATGTCGTCTGTAGACAGTCTTCTTTGAACGTTATAGGCTGCTTCCTTCTGTTTCTCAAATAAATTGTCTTATTTTAATCCTACTATGAAACAGGGCGGAAATCCTTCAAAAAGAAGAAAACGACCTGTTAGTGTTTGATATCAGAGAGGAGATCGTGGAGACTGCCCTACAGATTGGCTACCAGGAATACATGGAGAAGCAGACCGCCGTGTTCACTGTGCACTGCGTGACCGAGGCCTGGTTGAAGCTTATTAATTGGTAATGCTTAACGGGGTTTAGCTTTTTATTTTCCCTGATCCCTGGAAGCACTTACTAGTATCTGAGGAAAAATTATGAAAGCAATTGAGTTTGAGTTTTCGAGTTTGTACTTATGATTTTTAAATGACCACGACCCGTTCTGTTTTGTTCAAACCCTTTGGGTCCTGTTGAAAAATACCAAACTGTCCCATAGGCATTTCTACCGTCACGATCCTGGTGAGGAAACCAGCGCGTATCCACCCTGCTACATCCCTAAACGCGAGGAGTCTTGGATCCCCGATGAAAGGCCCGACTCTTCCCCTAAAGACACGTGGGGAAAGCATAGTTTGCACGTAGTGGAAGACACGCCAGATACCGTCCTGCAGAAGTGGCCTAGCTCTTCCTCTTTGGATCTACCAGTCGTTGAAGAAATTCCTTCGGAGTATTGGTATATAGTTTATAATCTTTGTATATTTATTGTACTTGGAGCGGCTGGTTACATTTTGAAGAGGTGAATGTGTATGGAGGCCAACAAGGCAAGAAATGGGATGTCTCGATCTACTCTTTTCAATATTTTTATCAGATTTGAGACATAAGCTTCGGGATTTTTATCACTCTTGGATACACTAGATTCTAGAAAATATATTGCGGTAAGTAAATGACTCTTAGGGACTAGTGTGTTATTGTTGACTTAGGGACATAATAGTTGATATTATACCTTGTAGTCCTACGTTGGTGTTGTCACATAGCGATATCCCAACGACGAAAAAGCTTGGGATATGGGTAAAATTGATTTTTGGAGTGAGTATGTTTCGTAAACGGTTGACAAATAAATGTGCCCTTATAATTAAGGTTCCCAGGCAAGATCAACGTGCCATCCTACATGCGGCGGGTAGTTAAGAAAGGTTTCGAGGTAAGTCTAGAACAGTTAATTGTAGGTACCTGTACAAAATATTCAGTTCAAATGTTCCCCTGTTTGTAGTGTTTGTAACACTACAATTTCTCAAAGCGCAGTGAAGTGACTTGTAGGTATTTATTTTCACTTCCTGCCTTCCTGTTTTTTAAATAACTTTCGCATCTGTAAGCATGTTACCTACATGCTAGGCTAGAGTGCTCTGAATTAACGAGCGTACTCTTACCCCGAGTCCTAACCAAAAAGATCGTTCGCGCGAATGAGCGATCGTCGTGTTCATATGTCACTCATTTGTTCGGAAACCGGGTTCGCCGAACAAAATGAACGCGACGATTGCGTTGGTTAGGACGCGGCTATAGGGTGCAATCAGACCGCGGTCTATCGACGACATTGGCGGGCAGGTAACACATTTTGTGTAGACTCTAGTATTCAGCTGCACGACCCATTCCCAACGTAGTTGGGAAAAGGCGAGGCAGATGATGATGCTCGACGATCGACCGCAGTCTAGTTGGACACTTACATATTATACCTTGAAGCCACGTAGCGAGGTGGTCAACACACGTTGTGTATTAAATCCATTAGGTACATAAAACATATCCTTTGTTAACTTATCTGGATCAGGCTTCCTCCATAATATGCAGTTTCCCATTACCGAAGATTGCGGTTTTCAAAGTAATCGTATTTACTCCCGAGGTTAATTAGACTGGTGTATGGACCAAAGTAGGAAGCAAATTGAATAGCCATTGCACTACCTATACGGGGAACTGAGATTGTTTAATCCAGGGAGGTTGTTAGAGGCTAAAACACCTCTAATGGTTAATCTTACGGGGAAGTATGTGTTGCGGGATTATGTGCAGGACTCGGACAGTGGCAGTCGTGCCACGACGGAGGACCTCAACACCGAGAGCGAAGTGCTGCAGAAGGTCACTGACTACAGCACTGAGGGACTGTCTGAAAAGGTACTACTTTCATTGTTACATTTTTTTTGATGACCAGGGTGTTCACACTTTTACTGCAGGTCGGTCTATAGACGAAAAGTAAGGTGTCATGCGATTGAGTACCACCAACTGAAGTGTCATCTTGAACTGCCCTGCAATGAAATGATTATAGCAGGGCCTTGGATTTGGAAGGGCATTTCGCGCAGCACACTGTTTGTTGATCCCTAAGGTAATAATTTGGATTTCTGTGGTCATGATTTACATCTTTCTTAATCCTGGGTAATGATTTTTGTCAGGATTCTTCATCTACGTACGGCGAACTGAAGACCACAACCCCCGCAGACGACGAGTCCGTGCAGGGACCTCTGCATGGTGCCGGCGACTCCACGGTCACCGTGCGACCCAAGCGCCGCGAGAAGAGCAAGAGCTTCATCAGGGCGTTGTAAGAGAGAGAGATCACCCTATTCAGATAAAATTTCACCGTGAAAACTTAGGTGAAGTGAGCTGTTAATAGTGACAATCCCTAGCATGAGGTGGAATGACAGCTCACTTCACCAAGTTTTTGCAAATCATATTCTTTGGTCTACAGGTTCAAATTAAATTAGCTAGCCAAACTCCACAGACGTGATGGGTATCGATATCTAAATGTGTTAAAACAGCAAAAGAAAAATGGTTCATGACCTTTTTTGACGTCAACGACCATAGGTAGGAGTTATTTCTTGAAATATCAATGAATGAATAAAATGCACCGACCCCAGCGTGGTTAAACCTAACTCGAATGAACCCCAAGATTCGCAATAGCCCTGTAGCCTCATGTTCATGGTGCTACAGCGACCATTGCATATCAAGGAGTAGACCGGGGGGCGCTGTAATGGTAGGGAAGACGTGCCCGTAGGATAGGGGAGGATTTAACCTCTCGACCGATTTCGGTCACGGTGGTGCGCAGGAGGTATTGTAGAGCACAAGTGTGTGCGCCAGCCAACACTGGTGCACAGAGAGTGCACCACCAGTGTTGTTCGAGCTTAAATTCGTGAAAGTAGTAATTAGTAAGCAATTATTGCTAAAAAAAACTTTTAGAAATTCTGCGTCCTTCATATTGAACACGGAGGCCACCATCCATCCTGACGTCAGAATGGCTCGTCAAAAAAATATTCACATTTCTCTGAATTTCGTTCTCTTTTTTTTTTCTTTTTCATGTGTAGCAATAATTAAAGAAATGTAGCAAATATAAGCAATTGCAATATTATAGCAATTAAAATGTAGCAAAATAAGATAGCAATTCTTGAATATACTTTCAGAGCCGCTTGCCATAGGCAACCAGCCATACTGACGCTAACGGCAATCTGACACGACCGGGGACAGATCAGGCAGATCAACGGCTTAACGTGCTTTCCGATGCCCCCCGTGCCCCGGAAATCATGTAAAACTCCGGGCTGTTACTAAGAAATTCCTAATGGATGCATCCTAGAGTAAGCATTGGACTAGTGGAGTGATGGGTGATTATTATCTATGGATGGGCATCTTTTAACGACGTCGCCGCCAGGTTGGTTCAGGTCCCGCCCGACCCCCGATCGTGGTCCAACCATTTTTGTTTGTTTTGTCTTTTTTAGATAACGATACACATCACGTCTGCGGAGTTCGCTAGCTGATGTCTATAGACCCGGTATGGTGAAGCGAGCCCGTTCCCACTAAAAACAAAAATAGTTTACCTACTTCTACGGAGTTGGAATAAATAGTAGGTAGAGCGAACAAAAAGTTTGCATTTTTGTTGACGTACGGTCATCTGCACATCAATATGAACAACGTGACATTGAGAGCGTGTTATGTCGTAGCAGTGAGTAAGGGCGATAATCATCCCTTATTGAACTCCTTTAGGGGGTGAATTTTCAAAAATCCTTTCTTATTGCTCACTTTCGTAATAAGTATGTTTAAGGAGCTCTTGTGCAAAATTTCATGCTTCTAGACCCAGCGGTTTAGGCACCACTACCACCGCCGACGAGGAAGCAACTAACTATCAACGATTTTCTCGCTCAAGACACTCGCAAAAGAGTATAGGTTATGTGTAAGTAAAAGAGATACATATGTTAATAGTTGATCGCCGACTGTTCACACTGCCAGCGAGTACTCGTTTGTCGCAGCGACAAGAGTTTTCAAAGAGAGTAGGTACTCGCTCAGCTACGCTCGCTCGGCGGGCAGAACACTCGCTGAGAGACTCAAGCTTGGTACAAACTCATACCAGCGAGTAATCGCTCGTCGCCGTCGCATTCGCTGCTCCTTGCTCGCCAACTCATTTTTAGTTGCTATAGTTCTACTCGATTCTCGTTAATCGCCGGCGGTGGGACCGTGGTACAGGTGCCTAAAGGCTGTGCGTTGCTGTGCTGTCAGTGAATGAGTGAATGAATTCAAGATTTTTATTTAGTAGACTAGCTTCTGCCCGCGGCTTCGCCCGCGTGGATGTCGGAAATTATCCCACGGGAAAGTGCTAACAGGATAAATGTGCTTCCCCAGGATGCCATCTATCTCTATGCCTCTATAATCAGAAGTTCAATGGTTTAGGCGTGAAAATGTAACATACAGTTTCAAGTTCAAATCCTCCCCTTAAAAACTGAATTACCCCTTTTTGTCCCGTCAGTGGTAAATTTTCGACAACTTTACATACTTATTATTAATAGCTGTGCATTGCGGGTGACGTAACCTACGACAAACTTATTATTTGCGGTTGGAACAGTAATCGGGTCTAGGGATCGAACCGCAAAATTAAGTTTGTTTTTTATTGTATATACTTTTCCGGCATAAAAAGTACCCAGTGTGGTGCCCAGGATATTAAAGAATAATTATACCAAGTTTCATCGTAATCGAACCGGTAGTTTTTGCGTGATGCCTGAACAAACAGACAGACAGACAGACAGACAGACAGACAGACCGACAGACAGACAGACAGACAAAAAATTTTTTAATCACATTTTTGGGTTCGGTGTCGGTCTAGTAACACCCCCTGCCATTTATTTTTTTGATATTTTCAATGTACAGAATTTTCACTTCTACAGATTTATTATAAGTATAGATATAGATTAAGGTACCCACGTAATATGACTGCATTGCTTCCTATGCTTGCTTGCAGTGGTAAGTCGAGAGCAACGTTGCCGCCGCTCGACATGGGTGACTCGCGCTCTCGATTCAGCATCATATCGGACTGCCGCTTGAGAAACCTCAGGTTTGTAATACTTTGTAGTAACTTATGTTCTCTAAACTTTAAGATAAAAACAAAAGATCCCAAAGGATCAAATTGACAACTTTCTCCTTTTTAAACGACTTTTACAAGGAGCAGACGATGGATCAATAATTGAGAATTAAACGAACTCAACTTTGGTGAAGTGAAGTTTGATATCTGACAAGAAATAAACGAAACCAAATACAGCAACTTCCTAAACTAAAGATATTTTGCACTTTGTTTTCTTTTTGGAAGTTGGTTGTATTTTTTGTAAAAAACTTTTTTTATACTTAATTTTTTTTGGCCGTATAAAAATGATGCAGACCGAATAAGCATTTTTAAGGGAAATCGGAGGCCCCTCTGATTTCCCCTAAAAATGCTTTTTCGGTCAGACTGCATGCGTCGAGTTTACTGTGAAGTTGCGTGTTTCGCTCATTATGGTCGATATTAATCGATTGGTCTAGCTGGTAACTCTCTTTGTAGGTACTATGGCTATAAGGGACAAACATGAACATCGTTAATTACTATAATTGGTTTTAAACCGTTAAAGTAATAAATTAATAAATGAAACCAACCCTGAGACCCTGAAATCGTGACTAAAAATCTGTTGTTATCTAATATTTCGTCCGTACGTCGAGATATGCGAACCTCAGCTCTCGCGGGGCTGAGTAGTCGCACTGCTCCTCTTTAAGCACTATGTTGTAATGATTTTGGAAGCAGTATTGCATAGGGGCTTTGTCGCCGGGTGATGCCATCATTGACTGCCGTTTGATCGCCTCGTCCTTTAGGCGTATGTGCTTGATCCTCAAGTCTTTGCTTAGGGTTCCTGATATATGGAGTCTGAAGGTAGATAGGGCCGCCTCCTCTCGCACGATGATGTGTATGGGAGGCAGTCAGATGCAGCTAGTGATTGCCACACAAGCAAATCGCTGCAGCTTTTCGAGATCTCTTTGGGCTATGCTCAGGTCTGTTCTGGGCCACCAGACTAGTGAGCCGTATGAGATAATTGGTCGGATAACTGTGGTGTAAAGCCAGTAGGTGAACTTGGGGATAATCCTCCAGTTTCTGCCAAGCATTCTCTTGCATTGCCACAGGGATATGCTGGCATTTGCGGTGATGTAGTTAATGTGTTTTGCCCAATTCAGCTATTTGTCCAAAAATATGACCAGGTATTTGGTTTCAGTTGATAGGCTTCGGGTAGTGCCAAAGGATCGTGGGAGTTGTAGTGTAGCAAGCTTATTATTTTTTGTGAAGAGGATCAATTCGGTTTTTGTTGGGTTCACTGATAGTTGGTGTGTACTAGTACACCAATTCTCTACTATTTTCAGGGCCTGGTGCATTAGGTTGCACAGGGTGTTTTTTCATGGTTGCCATTTATTATTATGGTTAGATCATCGGCGTAGCCTACGGTAAAGTAGCCTTTATCGTTTAGTGCCTTTATCAGGCTGTCTACAACCAGATTCAATAGAAGCGGCGAAAGGGCCATTGTGGTGTCATTTACGGTCACTTGTACAGCTCTCTGTTCGAGCATATTGGTAATCCAGCCGCTCAGAGACGGATCTATACCGTGTCTGTTTAAGGCCGTGCTGATACTTTTGAATGTGGTTTTGTCAAAGGCGCCCTCGATGTCAATGAAGGCGGCCAGTGCTGGGCATTTGTGGTCCACTGCGCATTCAATCTTGGATACCACGCTGTGGCGCGCGGATTTTGATGATTTGCCTGTGGAGTGCTGTTGTTTGTGGAGTGGTTTTGCCCTAAGGGGACCGTCTCGGATGTGTCGATCACATAGTCTCTCCAGGGTCTTTAGTAGGAAGGATGTGAGGCTTATGGGTCTGTACGCCTTTGGTTGCGTGTAGTCGGCTTTACCAGGTTTGGGTATGAAGATGACTGACTTCGCGCCAGGCTAGGGGTATATGTCTGAGTCTATGCAGGCCCGGTAGATCTCTATCAGGCATGGTGTAATATAGTCGAGCCCCCATTGTAGTAGGGCTGGGAAGATGCCATCCAGTCCCGCGGACTTGTATGGCTGGAAGGTGTTGATAGCCCATTTTAACCGGTCCTCCGTTACTAGCCTGTGGGCACAGGTCCAGTCCCGTTCCATTGGGGTCCAATTTGGTACGTCTTCCCAGGTCCTGTCGTCTAGGAGTTTGCAGTCTGGGAAGTGGGTTTTGAGAAGGACCTTGCTGGTCTCATGGTCCGTTAGTGTGTATGTGTCGTCGGGTTTTTTCAGCGTGCCGAGGGTTCGGTCCTGGTCTGTTGATAGGATCTTCCTTACCCTTGCGGTTTCATTATTGGTTTCTATGGATTCGCAGAATTTCCGTCATGCTATCCTCCTGGCGGTTCGATTTGCTTTTTGTATGTGTATCGGGTTTCTGTGTATATCTCCCAGTCTTCCGGGAGTCTGGTGTTTTAATTGCTTCCGTAATGCAAGTCTGAGTTTACCAAGTTCGGCGTTCCACCAGGGATTTCTCTCGCTGTTGGTTCGTGGCGTCCTTAGTTTACAGCATGCATGAAATAAAAGGCTTTTTTATTTTAATTTTATTATGCGAACATAAATGTATGGCATATCTAGCATTTTTTTCGCAATTTCAGAGTTTCAGGGTTGGAGTCATAGTTATAAAAGTAGTATAAAATAATCACACCTTATGTTCTTATTCAATTGTTTGGAATTGCCTCAAATCAGATTGAAACTGTTAACTGTCTAATGGTCACCTTAACCGATATCTACTTACTTTCATTCCGTTTAACAATATTTCAGAGCAAAACTAACGATACCAATAGCGATTGTATAATTAAGTAGGTAAGCATCTAATTATTACGTTCGAAATACTTTTAATAGCTTTTATAAACCAAGAGGCGACTGAAAATAAAGGGTTGCCATGGGAAAAAGTAGTTGGGTTGCCACGTGCAAAATAACAATGGGCTCGCTGTCAATAGTGAACCTATTTACTGTGTGATTTTATTCGAAATGGGGGTAACTTGTATGGGCTGTAAACAAGTGTGAGCTACCGTCCTTTTATGCTTTCTTTTATGTTGACCTGGGTACTCGGATTAACGCATGCTTTTTGTGTTTTTGTAGGGGACTTGAATTTGAGTAAGTAAATAAGGACTATATTTTTTTTTTGTCAAAGATTTATTTTATTGAGACATTTTTCTATGCGGGCATGAGATAGAAATATTTTGTAATAAACTTTGCGTAACAAACTGCCGCACCTAAATAAGATGTAAAAGAGAAAGAGTTTTCGTAACTCAAATAAAAAACATCCATTGAAGCTTGTCAACTAGATGACCAACCAACACTTAAACCCTACATTTAACACTAAACTTCAAACACTTGACCCGTATTCGTCCACAAAAGCGAAATGTGCGTGTTCGAGGAGTGACACACCGTTTAACAAAGTTGTATCAAGTCGTTGAACTATCGCAAGTCGCGCTTCTTTGTCTTGCACAAAGCGGCTCAATTTGAATGACATGAAACGCTTTGAATTAATCCTCGAGGGGAAAACTAGTTGATAATCAATGCGTTATATTATGAATACGGTTTGTTGATAACGTGGACACTTGTGAACTTTCGATAGGGCTGGCGATTCTGATCTTAGCTATTAAGTTTTTTTTTCTTTTTGATATTTCTTATTCCCAGCTGATCCCGTAATTAGCAGTAGACAAAAAAATAAGTTCTCTAAACTCGAAATTATGAGTTTAGAGAACTTATTTTTTTTGTTTTTTTAAGTCGTAATATATCGATGCCCATCACCTCGGTGAAGTTTCGCCAGCTAATATAATTTGGCCCTGTATAAGTATCGCCACTCGTGACGGCTAGCTAGCTTTCTAGTTTGACGCATCCTTCTTGTCTTGTTTCCAAGGCGTATCGTGTTCCCCAGTAACTGGGTTGTGGAGGGCAGACGGGCAGTCGCTTCGTGTAAAATACTGGTATTCAGTTGCACCCGCTTAGACGTGAAGCCGAACCAAACATAGTTGGAAAAAGGCTAGGCAGTTTTTATTTTATTTAGAAAATACGACCTTTAAGTCAGTAGTCGATGATGGGAGTTGAAAGTCTGCCCCAATTCGCTTGTGTAAATGGCTTCCTATAATCACAAATACGATGTGCTCATTCTCGCCGAAATCACTCACGAATTTGACATTTGAGATGCTGACATTTAAGTACATTACCAATCCCAATATTAAACATGTCTGTAAAGCCCTCGAGCTTTAAAGAATATTGTTTATCTTCTTTCGGTTTATATTGTAAGTTATAATAAAAAATCCAGGTCATCCTCGCTACCGTACGACTTCTATTATCTATGTAAGTCTATGGTACGGGACAAAGATCTGCGGAAAATCGTTTAAACTGACCACAACTTGAAGAAACTTTTGAAAGTTCAGTTGTCCATTTGTTTTAAAATTTTGTCAGAATTTCGCATTGCGGTTAGTTTCTAGTTTCTCTGTCTCTACACTCTCTACGTGCAAAAGCAGCAAAATGATAACCATTGAAATTTTTGGAAGGTTTTTTAAAATCTTTATGATTTGTTGTGCTGCAAGTGTCAGCCCTACTAAAGAGCGAGTGTCCCAGGTGCGCGGGTCAACGTGCGCTCCTCACCGCGTTTTGTTATAGCGCTGTATAGCTCCACATCTATGTGGCATGTGCTCGATGCAGTTTATGGCTTATTGTCGTTCACCTTATTTATGTATTTATATAGGTACTGGGCACGGGATTAGCGGCCGATTTATTAGCTGGACCAGGGGTGGACAATGGGGACTTAACTCTCCGTTTAAGGGTAATGAATAAATAGCGCAGATTTTCTAAACACACCTTATGTTACCTCACAAGTAATTTAATACTGTTGAGATTCGTATTTTTGCAGACTTGTACTGTAGAGATAGAAGAAAAAAAATATAGTAACTATGAGGCGAACATACTACTTACTGAGTTCAGAACAATTATATTAGATCTGATCAGCAGGATAATTTGACTTACTTTTTGACAGTACAACAACATTAATTGCGTTATTTACGTTGTCGGTAGACAAATTTTGAACTTACGAAGCAATAGATTAGCATTAAGCCACCGGCACATTACTTTGTTGTGTTGTGTCGTGACGTGGAATGTACCAATCAAACGTAGGTATCTGTTCAGGACGACGTCAAATCACAATTGAGTTTTGAATGGCTTAAACTGCGTCAGAAGCCTGAGATTGAGATTGTTAGTGTGTGATATAACTAGGGCGCAGAAGTGAATCAGAATCCGCCGCCACCAAACGACGTCAAATCACAATTGAGTTTTGAATGGCTTAAACTGCGTTAGAAGCCTGAGATTGAGATTGTTAGTGTGTGATATAACTAGGGCGCAGAAGTGAATCAGAATCCGCCGCCACCAAAATTCAGGTTGGGCTTCAACCTGATGACACTATCAGTTAAAAAAAACCTCAAACATTCCACACTAAACATATTCCTAGCTAACCACTGATAGGTACACCCATATTTAATTATCCGTAAACCACAGAGTTATTAAAATTGTGTCGTAATTAATAAGTGAGAGCTTGATGAGCGCTTTGTAATAATAACTCGATTACCACAGATAATACAGCGCTGTCAGCGCTTTGATGTCAGCGCTTGAGCCGCTAGCCGGGAGGAATGCTTCACTATTAATGAATTTGTTGTTATTGGACTACCGGTTCGGACAAGGATTTGTGGGATACTGAAGAATGTTATTAACAGACATTCTTAACATAATAATTGTCTGTCGAGAAGTCCCGAGTAAGGGTTTTAGCCTTAGGCTTTGGTCCTCGGAATCTGACCATTTAACGCTGTTTATTAATCTATCTATTTGACAACACGGTTAGCGCAGTGGCTGAGCGATCGGACTGCTGCGCTGCGTGTCGCGGGTTCGATTCCCGCACAGAACAAATATTTGTAAGTCCTACATGTATTTGTTCTGAGTCTGGGTGTTTTTCTATCTATAATATGTAACTATGTATTTACAAAAAAAAATGTATATAAGTAGTTTATCAGCCATCTTGTTACCATAACACAAGCATTAGGTTGCTTAGCTTGGGACTAGATGGCGCTGTGTGAAATGTCCAGGGATATTATTATTATTCTATGGTATTGCAAAAGCTTCCTATTTGTTCTGTCGAACCAAGTTGAAAAGAAAGGGTTCCCAGAAAATAACTAGTGGTACCTATTACCTACATAATTATATTCCTGAATTCATAAGTGAACACGTGTAGGTACCTTCATTTCAGTCTTACTACCTGCGTAAAAAAGGGTGTCAATTTAATAAGTAGTATACCAAACCAGCTTCTGTCCGCTACTTCGTTCGCGGGATGTGGTGAGATAGGTACTCAATGGTTTTACTAAAAACAACAGCGACGTTTTTATAAAACTCGTCGCTATTATCGCGTCGGATTCTTACCAGTGCGTGTTGCCAGTGATGTCATATATGTCACTAAAACGTGGTCGCTCACAATGGGCCTTATTAGAAAGCTAAAAGTCACCCAAAGCGCAATTAATAGGGCTATGCTTGGAGTTTCCCTGCGTGATCGAATCAGAAATGAAGAGATCCGCAGGAGAACCAAGATAACCAACATAGCCCGAAGAATTGCCAAACTTAAGAGGCAGTGGGCAGGTCACATTGCGAGCAATACGCCCTGCCTAAAGCAAAGGTTCTGGAGTGGCGACCGCGTAATGGAAGACGTAGCGTTGGAAGGCCTCCCAAAGGTGGTGTGGTGAACAGATATTTATCTGTTCTGTGGAAATGATGATGACATATTTCATATCACTTTGATCCATTTTATTTAATAATAAAATACATACATGTGGAAAAACTAAGGAGATGACTTTTCAACGTCATGACAATGACATGTCAATAGAACAAAATAGGTAACATAGGAAAACCAAACAGTATTTTATTGCTAAATGTGCACTATGCTATATATTTGATACCAAAACTAGTTAGGTCTTTTTTTAATAATATTATTATAATATACGAGTATTTTGATTTCGACTGTCCGAAATCTGATATATTGATAATCCGATATTTTGAGAATCTGGTATTCTCAGATGAAAGGGTAGTTTTAGCGTGAAAGAGTAACAAACCCTTTATTCGCATAATATTATATTCTCAAAATAGCAGATTCTCAAAATATTAGATTCGCTAAATATTATATTCTCAAAATAGCCGAAGTACAATCAAGCACTCAAAATAAATAAAGCCAAGACTTTGTTTTGCCTTTTTTATTAGGGTTCCGTACCCAAAGGGTACCGGAACCCTATTAGGTACTAAGACTCCACTGTCGGTTTATCTGTCTATCTGTCACTAGGCTGTATCTCATGAACCGTGATAGCTAGCTAGTTGAAATCACAGATGATGTATTTCTGTTGCCGCTATAACAACAAATAAAATAAATATTTAAGTGGGGCTCCCATACAACAAACGTGACTTTTTTGCTCGATATTTACCTGTCAGACCTGTCTCGAATCTTTTTCATAACAAAAACGTAAATCTAATTTAAAAAATAGGAGTAATTTTATAAGGGAGCGGTCACAACCAAATGTACCTCCTAACATTTGGTTGTGACCCACTCCCTCGCAAGTGATACGGTCCCATGGCATGCTCCTTTGTTAAAATTGAAACTATACCCTGTCCATTAGGCTAAACGTTTTTTGACAGCTGTCTTAGAACGAACTATTCCAGATTACGTAAAAGTTAGCTTTAAAATTCGTAATAAAATAAATATACAAACTGCCTTATCTTATTGAATTATCTTATTTATGGCTTCTTACAGACATTATAATACCGTATGTGTATCAATCAATGTATTGTATGTATCTGCTGTATCCCTAGGTAATGGACAATAATTTTAAGAGATTACAGTCACAGACAAATTGTCAAATAAAAACTTACACCCTGCCATAATTAGGTACTCATAGCAAAGAGATTTCATGTCTACTCATAGCAGTCATGTTATGTTGACCGGATATTTTTATCGAACGGATCACAAAAAGTTCATTATAAATAAAATGCACTTCTCGAGTTAAATGTACAATTTCGGGTATTTTGAGAATATTATATTAGATTATATATTTAGCGAATCTAATATTTTGAGAATCTAATATTATGCGATTATAGGGTAACAAACATCCATCCATCCATGGATTCAGTATTCATCCAGGATTTGTACGAGTATGTATAGTATAAATAATTCATATTGGTACCTACCTTATGAAATTACTATAGGTATCTGTTATAGCAATTTCATTGGGTACCTACCTAGGTGTTAAATACATAGTATATCGAGACGGATATGGTATCATTGAGTAGTATAAATATCATTGAGCTTCAGCATTACTATTGTAAGTGTACGTGGTATCAGTTTCAGAAACCGCTTGAGATTGATACCACACCATTCATTAAAATCGGAAGGTATGTTGGTGTTGATTGATTGGAAATGAAAATACATGTTAATTCTGTCGAACGATTTAATGGGATTATGATTTTGTATTGCTACTAAATTGATAGAATCTCCAATAGAATACTATAGAATAGGTACCATTTTGTGTTTTTCATGACGGATCTAAAACAGTCCCGTCGAATTATCGACCAATATCTCTTCTCACGTCCCTATCCAAAATCCTGGAGAAGATCATGAACAGCAGACTCCTCAATTTCCTTGAAAAAAATGGCTTGATATCAGAAAATCAATATGGTTTTCGCAAGCATAGGTCAACGGAGGACGCAGTCACTAATCTAGTTGATTTTGTTGTAAATAAGGTGGACAACGGCTATAAGTGCACTGGTGTCTTCCTTGACCTAGCGAAAGCCTTTGATACGGTGTCCAGGCGTATTCTCCTTAAAAAAATGGAAGCTATTGGCATCCGAGGTTTAGCTTTGGAGTGGTTTCAGTCCTATCTAACAGACCGCACGCAAAGGGTCCGCATGAGGGAAAACTACAGCAGTTATGCCAACCTTAACTATGGAGTTCCCCAGGGTAGTGTGCTCGGGCCCACACTCTTTATCCTATACATAAACAGTCTTTGTACTTTGGAGTTGGACCAAGCTAAAATATTCGCCTACGCTGATGATACCGCCATAGTTTTCTTTGACAAAACTTGGGAAGGAGTTCAAGAGGTAGCTAACAACGGTGTAAACTTGGTTTTCAGTTGGCTTACTCACAATCTACTGACGCTTAATGTAGAGAAAACTAAGGTTGTGAATTTTAGCGTCAGCATAAGAACTTCCTGCCCGGATCATCTCTCAGTTAAATTACACTCCTGTTATAGTAATGCACCAACAAGATGTAACTGCCCAAGCCTTGAGAAAGTCAAGCACATAAGGTATCTCGGCGTTCACATAGACCAACACCTTAACTGGTCCAAACAAATAGAGCATGTAAGTGGCCGTGTTAGAAAGCTCATACACATTTTCAAAAAAAATGGGCCGGATTGCTAGCAACATTGTTTTGAAAATGCTTTACCATACACTCTGCCAATCTGTTCTCAACTACTGCATTGTAACTTGGGGTGTAGCACATAAGACGCATTTAATAAAAGTTGAGCGTGCACAACGGGCCCTTCTTAAGGTAACTTTTATGAAACCGATGCGTTTCTCGACTGACACACTGTACCAAGAGACTGGTGCTCTGCGTGTGCGCCAACTGTACATTATGGCAGTGGCACTGAGGTTCCACAAAACCGCTCACAGCGTAGTAACATACTCCGAAGTTCGCTCGCTTAGAAATGCAAATAAGCCTAAATGGCATAAACCTAAATGTAGGTTATTTTTTGGCAACAGATGCTTTCTTTATATGGGACCATTTATTTATAGTAAGCTTAATAGTGAAATGGATATACTACCTATGACTAGAAATAAATGTAAAAATCATCTCTCGAAATTTATGGCAGGAATGGACTATGAAAGCACGGAGAAGTACCTTAACTCATGAACGCAACACACACATTCATCACACAAATACATAAGGGTTGATTTGGATCAAACGAACTAATGCTTTTTCTGTTCTCACTCTGTTGGATTCCCACAGTCTAAAAGGAGTGAGAGTATTCTTTGTTGGTCTATTCCATACCTACAGAAAGGATAGGAATGGCGGGAGGAGTGCTCTTACTCTTGCTCTGGCTCGGTCTTCGATTGGTCTAAACCCACCTTAACTCACTCATTCATCACACATCCACACCACACACGTATACAACACACTACACTACACAAGTTTAAATTGGATACACCAATAAGTTAACTACATAATATACTCACTTATTTAATTTTGTTTTTGTTTGGAGAAACACTTGATTATTGTCGTCTTAGAAATCATACCGACCAATGCTATGTATGAAGCCAACCTACCATGATAATCTTGTAAGACGAAGGAGACTAGTCTCCACGACACAGGGAATCCTAGTGTGGAGGCTAGTGTTATTCAAATAATGTAATGATTTTTTCTGAACAATAAAGTTTTTACTATTTTTTTATTATTATTATCTGCAAAATAGATATTGAAAAGTGAAGACCGAAAAGTTAGGTGCATGAAAAACCTTTTCACGTATACCGCTTAATTTAATTTGTTATACGAAAAGCTTTGTCGATAACATGGTAATGAAGCTGGATCTACAAAGCGAGTAGAGAATTAAATCATGTATTCCACAGCAGTTCTTTGTGTGGCATGTAAGTACATAATCTTGATGCGATGTTTCCCCTTTGCTGCCACCATGGCACTCCCATACAGCTAATACCTTACCAAATCAGGTTACACAATATACTCTTGTTTAAAATTCCCGGTTCATATAATCTTGTGACAAAATTTGTGGCTGATTGCATATATATGCAATCAGCCACAAATTGTATATCGAGGCGCGGTCCCGCGCGGCGCGGCGCGGCGAGGTGACGCGGCGCGGCGCGACACGCGACTCGCCCGCTTTGTACAACTAAAAGCTTTTGTTCGTTACTGCCATGATGGATGGCCGACGAGAGACTTTTTTTCATTTGCTAACATGTATCGCGAAATTATTTCTTTTTGTTGCTTTTTTCGTTGGCGACAATACGAAATGTGCTCCGAGTGAATTTGTGAGGATTTCACGAGAGTATTGCAGCGTTTTTTTTTACATTGATGTTGTAATTCTTTGGTGGAAAAATTGTATTGTGCTAACCACGTGTTTTGTGCGCGCTATCGCCATTGTTGGGATTCATTTTGCGAAACAGTTCATTTCACTTTGTTCAAACTGACCAATTCAGTTTGAACAAAGTGAAATGAACTGTTTCAAACTGAATTGGGTATAACCATTTTACATTACTTGATTTTTTGAGATTTCTGTAAGCGTTGTTCTCAATGAAGGCACTCCTTTTGGCAAGATTACGTAATATAACTGTCAGAGGGTTAGATGAATAGGGAATGAAACGAAATAGCTCTTTAATATCGCTTATTACTCTGTGTACGATTGTGTAAATAAAACGACTGTAATTGTCGTATCACATAATCGCATCCTGAAAAGTACTACGCTCAAAATATTACAGACCACATTTATTACATTTATTTAGCAAATACTTGAGAGACAAAGATGTTCCCACCGGAACGTCACAAAGGGATGTTTTGTTACACATTGTGACGATGGGGTCTATTAAATTATCGCTGACAATTCGAAGAGTCCCACAATGCCTCAAGGCCCACCCGAGTCCACGATTGCAAACGCGTTTTAATCAAAAGGGGAAGACGCGACAATGAAGGCTATTCACTCCCTGCCCTAATTTCCGAATAGCTGCTATCTACCCTTCAGAAAATCCATTTCACTTCATAGTCTATTGGTTATAGAGTTGTAAATCGCATAAGTCTGTCGCAGGCCTAAGTTGGTTGGGTACACGTGCACCATTGATGTAATTGATAGAATGTACTTGTGTTAGTTTGGTGGTCGTAGCCTATGGGATTTTGAATGTCGATTTGTATGGACTGTTCTTTACACGCACGTCATTATTGTAGTAATTTCTTTGGGCTTTATTCCCTGATTATTTACGCTGAGGGGTTCATTTGGTAAGGACTAAGGACCAAAATAAAACAGGATAGTGAGAAGATGGTTGTTTTAAGTTTTCTAAACTAATATTATAAAGAGAAAATATTAGATTTGCGGCTGAACGGATTTGGATGAAATTTAGCATAGATCATGACCTGGGATAGGCCATAGGCCTTTTCATTCTGAATCACAACAACGCAACAGCAAGTTTTGAATATTTTAGCAGTGTTTTGGTAAAGTCCCCCTTAGCGAAACATTCCAACAGATTAAGTATAGCAATATTTTCCTCATCGAAGCAATCAGTTTATCTTCATACAATTATGTTAACGGTAACAGGCGCCTGATACTGCCTATCCTCGTGGAATAAACCCTTAATCGCCGCGCAGCACCCATGGGAAGGGTTGTATATTCTTTGTAAATCGCTCAGCATATGATTATGACGCACATAAGTATTTCGTGCAGCTCTGCTCCGCCTGATATGGCGAAAGCGTAAGCTATACATAAACATGGTAATATGTTGTATATGAATTGCTTTTTTCGCCTCCTTGAGTCTTAATTTTTTCCAGCCCGAAGGGAATACGTTGTTGCCATGGCAATAAATATGTGTATGAGCACGATATACAGGCCTGTTTACTTTTATCGGTAGGAGCTTCGTTATTAACATTATTTCAGCCAACGTTTCCGAAAGGCAAAGAGTATAAAATTGTATTTATCCATTATGTGACAGACGGAGTTGTGTTGCTGTTTTTAAAAAATACTAAGAGTTTGTTGGGCTCCTTTTATCTTACTTGCTACAACACTGGGAACGGAAAGCAACTAAAAATAATCAGGAGACTTAGGAGAATTTAGTTTTTAGTCATGCTTATTTATTTATTCTTAGGGCTGATGTTTCAATATGTCAGAGAGCTTGTATCTGAAGAATAAATAGGACAGTTTGACATATTTCTTATTCTTACAAACCGTAATATTTATTCCACAGAATTAAAAAATATCTTACTATCAAAAAATCAGAAATAAGTCAATTTTCACCTGCTGTCGTGATAAGTCGAAAAAAACATAGATTCCGTAGCATGGATCCCTAAACCTACAGTTACTTGGATACCCACAGCACAGCACTACACACAATAGTCATGTGTCTGACGTCAGTCATATTTCCTTCTCATTCATTTTAATGTTCATCCATATTATAATGTCCAGAAGATTACCTTACGAAGTCAATGCCATAGGTGATCGGCCTCTCACCTCGCGGTCCCAGGTTCGACTCCCGTATAAAATGACGAGAATTATACTACAAAAATATGTATATTGGAATGTTTTTTCATGTTAGTAACTTGATTCGTTGAATTTTAAGGAGTATTAGTGGTGGTCACTGTATTCTGAACGGTCGATGGTCCTTTGTCTGTCTGTCCGTCTTGTGGACCGGGCAGGGGACTGAACTCCTGAACTCTGTATCATCGCTGTATTATAATGAATGTTGGAATTCTTTGTGATCTTTGTCAGATGTGTGGTGAATGAGATTGGTTAATTTTTTTTGTATTGCCCTGCTAGGTTTAGTATGAGCATCTGAAACGCCTTTTGAACTGCCATGATTCACATTACAGCTAATGCTAAGTATACAATTTTAAGATAAAGCGCCTTTTCTGTATGTAGAAGTGATTAAACTTTTCTTATACATATTATAAGCTTGTAAACAGTACAATAATTTTATCAGTGTGGCTCTCAAAATAGTGTAATATCACATTAATATTTAATCACACTTATCCAGAAAAACAATTCGCTAATACGATCATGACAGAACACAAGTCACTTACAAATGGTTCGTCGTCGGCGCCCCTATTACAAACTTACAAGTAATTCTAGTAAACACTTACATACCCTACTCCCCATCCTACATGACAAATATAGCTTCTGTGTCGTTGACATAAGGTCTATTGTCGTGTTGTACATGTGTGGAGGTAGGCTGTGGAAGGAATGGGGAATTAAGATAAATATAGCACGTTTTTAGGTTACCAAGATCTTTAGAGGTGACGATACGGTGGAGTTTGATTTGGGCGAAACTTTTTGCGAAAGTATTGAATTTGCGCTTTGAAAGATATTGGTTGCTACACAAATTTCCCTGTATTTAAACACTTTTATTTCAAACTTTTACACAGTTCGTTGATTCATTCTTCATGACAGTCGTTTAGCAGCTACTTGTTTATTTAGTTATTTAAATAAAAGCTTACCAACTCAAACCATACGTCAGAGCTCTTTGTCATAATTTTATTATAGGTCTCGCATATATGTTTGTACCTAGGTTTTAAGCAAAGTTTGGAATTGTCCAAAACAACTGTTATACGTATATATATACACAGGCGTGCTTTAATAGGTACCTCTAGGCTGTAAATTCGGGTTTCGTGTTGCTATTTTAACAAACCACTAATTAAGTTGAACCGTGTTATGTTGACTCATGTTCTGAACAAATATTCAGGGTTGTTTTTTAGATTCCCGAATAAGTACCATATTTACATGAAAAAATAAGAAAATTTCTGGGGGAATGTAAAAGCATAGGTTATTTTATTTACATTACATTCCCTGTTATGAAGCAAAAACATTTTGTTTTTGTAAGCAATGAAAATCTAGTACATTAATGAATAATATATATAATAGAATATATATATAATAAAATAGGTACTTGGTATAAGCCTCCATATTCTTCAGTATATTCTTGGAAACGTCCTGAACTTATCTCATTCTTTATTAGAACAGAATCAAAGGGTTTCACCGAGGTTGAGGAAGTTTTACAAAAACAACTAAGTATATTGGTGCAAATGTCGTATCGCAGTCGTGTCGTCACCTACAAATAGTCTTTCGCTGTCAGCTCTTTTCCTAAATGTGCTTTTTATTGGATTAACTATCCATTAGCCTACTTGATGTTATTCTTTCCAAAGAACAATTGCAGGCGTATCGTCGCTTCGCATGACCACGCCCATCCTTGTTGTGCCGTGTCCTAAATGTCGGTGTTATTAGATTAACTCACAGAACAGATAAAAGAGGTTAGAAAGGAAATAGTTCCTGATTTGTATTAAAACGCGTGTCGCCGCATGTCTCCTACTCCTGTCTCTCCACTACAAGCAAAACATCATACGTACGCGCATTACGCACACAAATAAACCACATGCACTTAGATCGCGCGTTTGCTATTGGTTGTCACACTAACGCAAATACTGCTCTGGACGTACACTCACACACTTGTAAAAGCAAATAGTTACGGCGACCGAAAGGTCGATTAATGATATCGATAAAATTACTGTAATTTTGTTAATTAAAGTTTTGCAATTTTTTAAGTTGCGGGTACGGTACGAATAATGTGGACATCCAAATTACATATAAATAAAATTAAATCAAAGTCAATTTAAGGGGGAACATCCGATACAGCCGTGAAATTTAAATTTTCTTTCGTTTTATGCTAGTTGCAGCTCTGTTTTACGTCATAATTAATTTGAGGTAAAAGCCTACTAAAATAATATATTCCATTACTTTAAGAGTATTACTTACGATTATCACTTAGTACATTACTATAGTAAGCTAATGACAGGCCGCCTTGCGGAGTTATTTTAAAACCATGATATCTCCTAAGATATTCATTGAAATCCAAAATCCAATCAAGGACAATTTTGTTCAAAATTAAATACTTGTGATGAGTAACGTATTTATTTGGATGAGGATTAATTAAGAGGGGCAATTCTCTTTATTTTAAAAATGTTCACAGTCTGATCTGTCTCAATCTGTCAATTCCCAGACTGTTTTGTTACATAATCATTTTCTACAAAATGTTGCGAACAAATTGTGGTACATTTAGTAGGTATCCATTGAATGCTACTAGTTGCCTCAATCCACAGTTTTCTTTTCCCTGGTCTCTTGGAAAACTAAAAAAAATAAACTAATGTTTACGATGAATTTTTTTTTTTAGTTTTCCATAATTTGGTTTGAGGTTAGTAAACCGCAAACCAAATTTTAGACGAAAAACCAACTAAGAAACTAAATTAATAATAATAATCCACATTATACAATAATAAAATTAGTGTTAATAAAAATTTGTATTAATTGTAATATTACTGAAAATAATCATTCGTATAATACACATACTTAATATCGACATTGTTTACAATTTGGTACAACACTATCGATGCGCATAGATTTCCCTGAATAGATGCTTTGGCTCGACACACGCGACGTTCACAGTGAACGCAATACATTGCGCGACCGCTTGCGTCGTACAAGATCGTACCCATGTATTGCAAGCAATGTATAATTTTGCATCTGAATGCGATTTTATCGTTTTTGTCTACAAACTTCATAATACTTTTGCAATAATTACAAATATCACTCGTATTTTAAGGTTTTTGGACTTACCGGTGATAAGAAATCCCTCCTTGGGCCACATTACACTCCTGACTTCTTTTCCGACACGTTATAATAGCGCAAGACGGCATAATTCTATTTTTCCGCGGAGTTTCGAACGCTGTCACAACAAGAGCGCGATTGTTGAGCGGTGATTCACATTTCGGTTGACTTTGAGCGTCTGATCAACATTGCGGCGCGCCTGCCCCGCCCACAAGGCCCTTCTAACCTCTTTTATCTGTTCTGTGGATTAACTGATCATTAGTAGCATAGAACAGGAAGAGACAGTAGGCTCACTGCCTGGGCGAAGTTCACCAATGTAACTGAACACGTTCAAGACATCTGAACCGCGTTCCAGATCTGTCATTGCCAAAATTGTTGTAAAATATTGACACTGACAGCTCTTGAACGCGGTTTATTTGTGATGATTGCGTTCAGTTACATTGGTGAGATCTGCAATTAGTTGTAGTTAAAACCCACTTAGCATTGATGGTTTGTATTGCGTGAAGATTAACCATTTAAAACAAAGGCGGAGTGAGTTATTTGTTTCATAAAATTGAAGCAAATTAGTGACAAAATCCTGAGTTCAAGTCCGCACCAAGGGCGGATCCAGGGGGGGGGGGTCATGGGGGTCATGACCCCCCCCTGGGCTGGGTCCAGGACCTAGGTGGACCACTAATTAAAATTGTTGAACATAATGTTTTTATATATTTTTTGTCACAATATAGATTTTATTTATGTACTTTCAATATTTAATTAATTTAATATAATACTTTGTTTGACGCTTTAGCTAAAGAAGTAGCTGAGCAGCTAGATGTAGAAATTAAATGTCCCAGAATAGTGTCAAGACAAATACATAGGGCCAATAACCAACCTGCTCAATCTGCTGAATATATTTCAGCGGAGCCATATATGTACATCCCTCTTCTGGATTCAATAATAAGTGACCTACAGAACCGTCTGTCTCCTGAAATACTTAATTTCTTTCAGCTAAGCGTTTTCATGCCAAAAAGCGAATACAGTAATCAAGACATTGAAACTGTGAAACAACTAGCAACCGATTATACATTGTTACTAGATAATACTTCAGTTTCTGTCGTTGTAAACGAATATCGGCTGTGGATGGTGATGTGGCAGCGGAGTCAAGACATACCGCAGTCGATTTCTGACCATATTTTAAATTGCGATATTGAGATGCATCCTAATTTATGAAAATGTTTATGTATTATTACACTACCTGTTAGAGTAGCGACAGCGGAAAGATCTTTCTCTACGTTACGAAAAATCAAATCGTGGCTAAGTGCTTCAATCGTTGAAGAACGTCTAACCGGACTGGCACTTCTCTAAGTCCATAAAAACGTACCCATTGAAGTAGATGAAGTGCTAACGCGTTTCGGGAGAATACGTAAAAGAAAAATTGATTTTGTTATTTAAATATAGGTAGGTATTTTTAAGTGTAATGTAATGTAGTCCTTTATTTAGTTTCGGACATGTAACCCCGCGTAATGTAGTTAATGTTTTTAATACACTTATGTCTAAAACACCGGTGATTATTGGGGCATCTCCATTAAACTTTAAAGTAATATAATAGACATCGTAGCTGTTACTTTTAAATGTGTTGATTTAGGAACTTTTCCTGACCTCATTAAGAGTAGTAAAGTCATACCATTATTTAAATCAGGTAATAAGAATGACGTTGGCAATTTCAGGCCTATTTCTATCTTACCTGCATTTAGCAAAATATTTGAAAAGTTAATACTCAAGCAGTTGCTAAGATACCTCCTCGCCATAATAAGGCAATTTGTGCGAAGACTTGTTCCTTAGTTTCTGGTCTTCGCTTTCATTCGTCTTTAATAGGGTCCAATGTGTAAATGTTAACGGTGTAAAATCTTCCGGGCTACCAGTTCAGTTAGGTGTTCCGCAAGGCTCAATACTGGGTCCATTCTTGTTCTTAGTATATATCAATGATTTACCATTCCATTTGAAGGGCATCTGTGACATTGTACTGTTTGCAGATGATACAGCTGTCTTATTTTTAAGTAGACAGGAATAGACAAGATTTTGACGACGTAAACAATACACTCTCAACAGTTACAGATTGGGTTACGTCAAATAACCTAGTTCTCAATACCAAGAAAACAAAATGTGTAAAGTTCGCCTTACCGAATGTTAGAAATCTAGGACCCAACATCGTCTTAGATAAAGAGGTGCTTGAAACTTAGGCTCGGCAATTTTTCTAGGACTAACAGTAGATGCCAAACTTCAGTGGGGACCTCATATATCATGTCTAGCAGGAAGGCTGAGTTCGGCTGCCTACGCCGTCAGGAAAGTAAGACAATACAGTGACGTTAATACAGCTCGTTTAGTCTATTTTAGTTATTTTCCCAGCGTTATGTCCTACGGTGTTCTGCTGTGGGGCAAAGCCGCTGATATACAAAATATAATTGTCCTTCAAAAAAGCTTCAATTGAGCTGTTTGAGCAATTTACCAGCTAGGTACCAGAGTTTCTCTAAGAGATTTTTTTAAAGATATTGGTATTCTCACGATTGCATTACAACTCATCTTTGCCAACATCTTATACATTAGGTAAAATTTACACTTGTACACTAAAAACAGTGATATTCACAGTGTTAACACTAGAAATAAGGACAAACTACGTGCCCTCTTTCACCGGTTTCATAAGGTTCATAACTCATTTGTTGGGCTTGGTATAACCTTTTATAACAAGATACCCTCTTTTTTGCGACTTTTATATGCGTTTAAAGCTCAAGTAAAATCCAACCTTTGTTCAAAGGCATACTATTCCATCAACGACTATACTTACACGATAAGGTTGCCCTAATTTAACGCAAGACGATGTTTATGTTCTTTCTCCAGAATTAGCTTACTGACAGGTTATTATTTTATAACTTATTTATTTATTTTACTTCGATAGTCTTAGTTTATCATTTGTGACTTCAAGTAACAGCTATGTGAACAGAACCCAGCAATGCATAAATATGTAAGCTGTCACGCCCTTTATGCCTGGAGGCTTTTATTAGGGTAGTAAGTTTTTTATTTACATTTTAATTTTAATTAATTATTTTTTAGCTTGAGTACGTATAGTTTTTATTTGCTGGTACGAGTATATTGGCGTGGCTAGCTGACATATGGCAAATAATTTAATTTTCTGGTCTTGTAATGTTAATTAGGCACCTAGTATTGTGTACAATCAAGTATTTTTTTTAACTGAACAGACAGCTGTGCTGCTGGGGAGTTTGATGCGCCACTTCGTCCCAGCGACAGCACTAGGAAGTGGTGAAGGGCGGGCGTTTTTGGGGGACTGTCTTTTATAATTTTACGTTCAAAAAGTGCTGATTCTCAGCCCAATTTGAATAAATGACTTTTGATTTTGAGTTTAGTACTTACATTTATTAATAAAATACCTACTTTTTACTTGTATCTATTATTATCAAAATTAAATTATAACTTCTTGTGACTTGACCACGACTATTTGACCCCCCCCTGGCGCCAAAGCTGGATCCGCCCTTGGTCCGCACGTCATGCTGTCGAATTCGAAGGCTTTATGGAGTAGCTGATCGAAAAAATCTTCACTTAACGTTAATTTTGAACTGGATATTACGATGGTTTAATTACAAGATATCGGTTTTCATACAATAAACAAAGTGGATCCTCTCTGTCCATCTGTAGCGTGCACAGTGTCTTGAGGTGTCGGACACTCGACAGTTCGACACTGATGGGACACACCTATTGTTGTCTGGCGACTAAAGGTTAATTGGAGATTAAACGAACTTACCTGAAGTGAAGTTCTATCCAAATTATACGAGATGCTTCGTCCGAAGAGATTAGATAACATTGTAGTAATACGTCTAAGATATCGCCTTTCACCCACTAAGGGACCGTCTCCACGAGCGAGAGATTCGCGGCGATATCATCATCGTGGCACGTATTTCTATAGACTCTCTTAGAACGTGTCTCCACACGGCGATATCATCGCGGTGAAAATTGAATGGCACGACGATAATATCGCCGCGATTCTCTTGCTCGTGGAGACGGTCCCTTAGTGTTGAGTTTTTTTTTCCTGCTCGTTATGCCTGTAGTGTCATTCAATTAGTTGAAAGCCTTTCAATATTTCAATGAAGATATTGGGAGTTATAGGGTTGGGGGGGAACTAATCTCTTCCGACGAAGCAACTCGTATAATTTGGATAGAACTTCACTTCAGGTAAGTTCGTTTAATATAAGCTGGTCATGGACATTGGACAGTTATATTTTTTTAAAGTTATTTTGCCAATCGTCTGCACTCTGTGTGCAGTTATTAGAATGAGCAAAGTTACGGTCTTTTTGGTCAATTGTTCTAAACTTAGATTACGGTTTGGGTACCATTTCGATAAAGAATCTAAAACTATTGAAGGGTCACAAGTGATATTATATTTGGGGGCTGGAGGACGAAGTCTGGTAACCCGCGAAATTCAAATTTTCGTACGTTTTTTGCAATTTGCTGGTCAGTACTAAGCATTCGCGGCCGTAACAAGTATGTATTTACAGAATTATAATCATTAAAGTCATCAACACAACTCTCTAAGATCAAGTAATCCTACTGAATGTCTATTTCATGAAATCTTGACATTCTAGGATTATGCTAACTTAACAAGTTGTATTACTGAGTCTAATGATTATAATTGTGTAAATACATATTTGTTACGGCCACGAATCATATTTTAATCAGCGTACAACTTAGTACTGACAAGTTGCAAAAAACGTAAGAAAATTTGAATTTCGCGGGCTACCTTGGAGCATCCTCCTTAAATAGCCTAGCAACACGGTCGTCGGACCCTACTCTCGATCCTAAGATCAAAGACAGAGCGGAGCGATGACTGTTTAAAAAGATCCATATTGTAAACCTGGATTGAATAATTCAGTTAGAAAATAAATTACCATCGGAGTTGACGCTTCATTGAATGTATTTCAGTATTCTGAGTTTTACAAAAGCTTACCTAACGTCGAATTGTAACGTCATATTGTTTGATTGAATTTGCAGACAAGGAAGCTATCATAATATCTAAAGCTGACGGTGGTAAAGATATGTGGCTATCATAATTACTCGTTTGACACAATGCAAGGTATTTGCAACTTTCCATTTGCTTAGTATAAAGCCAACCGTACTGCATCGCGGGGCAAGATGAAGTGGAGACCTACTTAGCATGCAAAATGTCTTGTTTTACAACGAGGATTGAATTGGAGCGATTTTAATTCTTGTTTAATTAAATTTCGTTTTTCTTTATGTAGGTTTACATGATTTTTTTTCGTATCTATCACGAAACCAAGGTATTTGCAAACGTTACTCGGAATCATACAGTTCTTTTCTACATTAATAATAAATCCTAAGGACTCTAAAATACTTCTTGTTTGTAATATAATATCTAGGCAATCTTGATAATTATTAGAAATAATACAAATGTCATCTAAATAAATATATGACGAATAGCCTGATGAACTCAGTCATTGATATATAAAAACCATTTTTTTTTATATATCAATGATCTCAGTAAACAAATTACCGGTTTTAATAATTTTGTAAAAACAAATGGGGCTGTGTTTAGGCCAAACGGTAAAACATTGAATTGGTAAATATCCTCGTACTTAAATCATAAGTAGGTACTTTCTGCAGCTCGGATGTATAGATACGAGAAAATACGTATCATTCAAATCAAGGGTGGCCGTGTACTAACTGTTTTTAAGTACTAGTTTTAAAATGTTCTGTTATGATGTGCTTGTTTAGAGCCTTTTTTAATATATTTTTTTTTTTTGCCATTAGGTTTTTTAATCAGGAAATAACTAGAAAGAAACTGTCCTTCACACGGTTTGCAATGTGAAATAGCTCCACTGTTTATAAGATTAGTGATGGCCGCCTAGTATTGAAGGGATTCTGATAGAGATAATGTAGGTAAACTAGGTTCGTATGACTGATACACCGGTCTCGTAAACCTTTTCCTTTTATATTATCGTGGATAAGAGGTTACGAGATACTCGTAACGTAACCTGATCATAAAAATATAATAATCGTCCTGCGGAACCTACCAGGTCTAGCGCCGGGGGGCTGGGCGCTGCTGCAATGTATGTACACAATCACTAAAATGTAGATAGGAAAAGTGAGGAAAAAAAAGAAAACCAGATCCTTCAACCAGACGCGTCTGGTCGAAGGATCCTCACTTTTCTATGGAGGTTGAGTGAACTTTACACCCTGTTCCTCACGCCTCTATAACGGGTGTTGTGTCCGGCGGGCAACTGCCCAACGATTGTTATTGGGAAGTTTGTATGTATGCTAGTTGCGCGGTAAACTTTGCTTGCGTGATTCAGGATTTGCGTGACGTCAGTATAACGCGTTGTTCGCATGTGGCGTTGTAGATACCGCTACATAGTTATATAATTTACCCCATCAAAAAAAAAAAAAACTCAAAACTTAGTGGGTGAAAGGCGATATCTTAGACGTTTTACTACAATGTTATCTAATCTCGAAGGACGAAGCAACGAAGTATAACTTTGTGTAAATACAGCTTATTTTTTTATCGGAAAAATACCTGACGACGCGACGTCGTATTTGAGTGTAGGAGTTAGGGCAAGTTGTCAAAAGTAATTGGGTCTTATTCATAAGTTTTGTAGTGATTCTCCAATTCTTTTTGTTTTGTTTCAAATGTATTTATCTGGTTACAGGATAAAAAAAAAAAAATTCAACAAAGTTCGATAGCAAATATTTTTTAAGTTCAGGGTTGCTTTGAGTCTGAATTTCAGCCTGTTAGATTTGAGCCACGTTACCGGGAACTTTCGGGGCGCAGGTTTATTGAATAAAATATACAGATTTATTTTATTTCCATTTTCAAAAGACTCATTGGGCTCTTGTCACCCCTGACAAAACATATGAAGGGCGTTCCTATTGGTTACCGATCCGCCATGACACACGAGTCAGATAATTATTAATTTATCGTAGATATTGACGTGGAATTTTGTGCTAATTGTCACAATCCTCGGTAATATCGTGGTGAGTATCCCCATCTGTCACGCGGGAGACTGACGTTCGATTCCCCGCCGGGGAGGTTACTTTTTGTCGGTGTAAGAACTATCCAGCAATTTGATTAATGGATTGTTGAGTTGTAACCAGAACACCAGTCTGGCCAGAAGCTTGGCATAACTTTCTTCCATGCATATTTTTCACGGGATCACTCACACCTTACTTATTGCACGAATATTTTTCATTGACAGTGTTTGGAACACATGGAAATGGACACAAAGTAACCTAACAAAAACTCTGAAATATCCACGCATTTATTTATAGTATACAAGTTTCATGAATAAGCGATGTGGGTAGTTTGGAGTATTTTTCTTATAGCCGCATAGAAATGCAGATGTGGGGATTATGCATGCGGATTCCTATCAGCGGCATCTACGAATCACCTTCAAATTTAGCGGTCGTTAGCTTGTGTAGACGTGGTGCCCCTATTGAAATGAAGTCAGGAGAATACGTGGATGGGGTCGGTAGCTTGTTGATTCTTACTGGCTTTGCTTTCGTGTGAAGTTTTAATCTCTGAAACTACGAGTCGGATTTGAAAAATAGTTTTTGCATTTGATTGCCCATTTCTCGAGGAAGGATATAGCCTTAAACATCGCGCTAGGACTCTTAGGAGTCGAGCAAGAAGGAAAAAGTCAGAAAAAAACCGGTCATGTGCGAGTCGGACTTGCGCACCGAAGGTTCCGTACAAAATTATGTATGTAACTAAAAATTTACGGTTTTCGCAATTTTTCCTTTATCTGTGCTATAAGACGTTGCTTCGTACCAAATTTCAAGATTCTGAGTTCACGGAAAGTACCCTGTAGGTTTTGATTCCCTTGTGAGTGTCGAAAATTTGCGGAAATTTGCGGCGTAAACGGCTGTATCTTTTGATTGCGTTGGCTTAGAAGTTTGATTTTTTCACAGCTCTGTGGTCAGTAGACCTGAGTATTTGATATAAATTCCAGCTTGATACCTCCACGCGTTCCTGAGAAAAAGGGTCTTGACAGACAGACAGACGGACGGACGGAAAACAAAGTGATCCTATAAGGGTTCCGTTTTTTCCTTTCGAGGTACAGAACCCTAAAAACGCTAAGTGAAAACAAAGTAATAGCGCGGGCAGGCGATGCGATACGACAGGGTACGTCGGGGGAACAAAATGTCACGCTGACGACGTCGCGGGCAAATGTTAAAATCAAAATCAAAAATCAAATCAAAAGTCATTTATTCAAATTAGGCTGAGAGTCAGCACTTTTCGAACGTCAAAATTACAAAAGACAGTCCCCCAAAAACGCCCGCCCTTCACCACTTCCTAGTGCTATCGCTGGGAAGAAGAAGTGGCGGAACAAACTTCCCAGCAGCACAGCTGTCTGTTCAGTTAGAATATAGTGCATGTATACAATACTAGGAACCTATGTTCAGTCATTAACATTACAAGAAACTTAAATTATTTGCCATAAAATATGTCAGCTAGCCACGCCAATATACCAACAAATATAATAAAAACTATACGTACTCAAGCTGAAAAATAATTAATTCAAATGGAAATAAAAACTTACTACCTAAATAAAAGCCTCCAGGCATAAAGGGCGTTAGTATTTTATAAAAACTACATTGTCAAACAATTTATTCAGAATAAAACCTAGGCATTTAATTGTTGTTGTTTGTCGTTGAAATCTAGACTTATACCTGTCTCATAACTACTGAGGCCTGGCAACTATTTTACACATAAGTAAACACTATGAAAATCTATCAGTCGTTTTGCAATTCAAAACAAGCTCAAGGTTTCCTCCTCCGGGGTTATCGGCTGCTAAATATTGCCATGCTGCTTTAGCCTCGTGGAGTTGAAAATAATTTATTTACGGAGCAAAATGTTGACGTATTGGAGATCTGATCAGGTCAAGTACGCAGACAGAACACGAACACGGCGCTTGACTAGATACTATGTTTTTACTAGCTTCTGCACGCGCCTGCGGCCGCTGGAGCTCGCAAATAATCTTTACGCGGAACCCTAATGGAACCGGAACCCAGTGAATGTCTTGGTCTTGGCCAAATCGGTCCTGCCGTTTCGGAGAATTAGCCGGAACAAACAGACAGACTGACTAAAATTTTTAAAATTGTTTTTTTGTTATAAGTACCGTATACTGTATATTTTCATTTAGTAAAAAGCTGTTAATCTGTCATTACAAACATACACTTTAATTTTACATATTTGTATGTGTTTTTATGTATATGTATACATGTACGTCTTTTTTAGATGACTTTGGTGTAGGTACATTGCAGAATCATTCTCATAGGTACCTACCTATGAGAATGATTCTGCAATGTACACCAAAGTCATCTTCTCACTAATGAGAATTAATTCTACAGAGTACATACTCTGTAGAATTAATTCTCATTAGTGAAGCGTGAAGCTTGATGACCTGATAAATTAAAGTGAGACAAAAAAGAATTATAAACTTGACTTAAGTACTGAAAATTATAACGGTGTAGCAGGTACTTAAATTCATCATCATTATCAGCCTATAGCAGTAAGGACATAGGCCTCTCCTATTGCACGCCATTCAACTCGATTTTCAGCAACTCTCATCCAGCTGCTTCCAGCCATCCTGCGAAGATCGTCGCTCCACCTAGCTTAAGTGCGTCCTACCTTACGCTTACCGATTCGCGGTGTCCACTCAACAACACGTCTACCCCAACACGTAACATAATAAAGGAAAACTAATTTAATACCAAAATTAGAGATAATGACTAATGCACACTGGTGACGGAATCCTTATCACACATGAAAAGTAAGGCGGCCCTTTGTTGATAAGCTAATACTTTTATTAATATAATAACAATTTTGTTCACAGATTAGAAACCCAGTACGAAATATCATCGGAGAAGGTGGACACCCCCCCTGGGGAGACCACCAAAAGAAAGTGAACTGTGACTTTGTACGTACTTTATTTTTAGTAGAAACACGAAATGTGGAAATTTTATTGTATTCAATCAATTCAATCATTGTCATTATATTGTAGTTCCACGTCTAATTTATTTATTTCACATTATTAAATACATTTGGTTTGTCTATATTGTAATTATTTGTCATTTTTCTTTCATAGGCAGTCGCTCCACGTAAAATATGATATTCAGCTGTATCCGGTTAGACTGGAAGCCGACCCCAATATAGATATGTTCTTCTCTATTGAGATCTACGTTGAGGAATGGGCAACTAGCTTCAACTTTCTGACTAACTGACCGACTATTTGACAAATCAAAAGTCCTGTGAATGGTTTAATTGAAATAAATGGTAGTAGCAGTTAGGCTAGGTATAGATGGGACCCCCCCGCCCAGTGTATTGCATTGTCGAGGCGGGGGGGCTCAGTAGCCGTGGCTAGCGGAGCCACGGTGAAGCTAAGAGGAACCCAAGCAGGGGCCGCTCGTCAGGGCTTTGCGGTTTAGCCCGACGTAGCGGCCGGCGGGTAGGTTGCGGTGCCGCTTGCGCGACATCGCAACGTACCTGAGGCGGGCCGCGATGTCCCCCGTGAGGGAGACATCGCGGCTGAGGATTGGAGGCCGCGGCGGGAGAGGAGTGTCGGTGTTACGTTGCCGCTCTCCCTACCCTCCGCGGCCTTGACGGGGCCGCCACCATTAGATGGCGGACGCGGTGGGGCCGCAGGGGAAGAGGAGTGTCGGTGTGTCGTTGCCGCTCTCCCTATCCTCTGCGGCCGTAGCCCCCCCCAACGCAGGGGGCATGCGGGGCCTGCCTTTTAGGCGGGCGTGGAGGCCAGCAGGCAACGGGTGCGGGGGCACCGTTGCCTGTATTGCACAGGCGTCCACCAGTGTGGGACGGGAATGGCCAGGTGTTCCCGGCCATTCCCGTAGCCCCCCAACCTGGGGGGCATGCGGGGCCCGCCATACCATCTAGGCGGGCGTGCGCCGGGAGGGCTGTGGAAGTAAAGGCTATGCCGATTTCCCATGGCCCTCCCATTACGGCGATGTGGGAACACCGCTGAGTTTTAGTGGGTATACTGTCGTTCCGACAGGGAGTCCCACATACCCCGTCTCGTCCCCCGCGAGACGGGGATGCATAAAGCATTTCCCAGCGAGAAAAAAAAAATAGGTATATATGGGACGACACGGTTGGCGTAGTGCTTAAGCGATTGACTGCTGCGCTGCCTGTTGCGGGTTCGATTCCCACACGGAACAAAATATTTTTATATTTTGTATGGCCTACAAGTAGTTGTTCCGGGTCTGGCTGTTTGTGTATGTGAATTTAAATGTTTGTAAACGCATCCACGACACAGTAGAAATTCCTAGTGTGGGGCAACGTTTTTAAAAAGAGAAAAAGAAGAAGAAGAAAGGAGAAAGATAGAAATAATAAAACACTACTTCCGCATTTATTTATTGTTAGTTTGTTTAGCACCGACTTATGGTTTAGCACCGACTTATGGTTTAGCACCGACTTATGGTTTAGCACCGACTTATGGTTTAGCACCGATTTATTGCTTTCATCAGGGCAACTATTCAACTAGGTACCTAACAGGCACAACGAAATAGTAATAATGATTAGAACAAAGGAAAATGGCGATAATACGTACACTTGAGAAGTGACCGTCTCTGAAACCCTTCATTCGCCTCTAACGACTGTTGGGCAGAACTTCATCTCTCAATTTCAACATAATCTAATGATTAAATACCGTTCGCAAGCTCGTAATGACAGCAACCCTTTAAACTACAAAGACATGATTACTTGAAGACTGTCAACAAAGGGGTAGGCAGTGTCGGCTGTCCGTTATTGATCACTGCACCGGCCGGTGTCCGCACAAACCGGCCATCCGTCTTCGTGACGGACAGTCGGACGGACGGTATTTTAGGGTAATTCACGCTCGCATATTTGAAGGGCCTGAGCATGTTAGCTGTTAGATGGTGGATCGTTTCTATTGCAGTGTAAGGATTTGAGTGCTGCTTCCCAAGGGTGTCGTGGAGATTGTGCCATGAAAAGGGGTTCTAGCATTGATCACTATGCAAACATTGCACGCCTGCAGTGGAGGGATGATACTTGATGGCGTATTGGGTAAACGAAGATTGACGATGCAGTCGCTATTTCATTTAAGTATCTTTTTATAGGTACCTAAGGAAATGGTTGGAAATTCTACGTCATTCAACGTCTCGTCTCACAGTTTCAAATGAGTTGATAGAACTAGAAAATAAACCTTTTCCTCCCGCCATATTGCAGCAATTTGCTGGCTCCAAAAGTTCAACATCTGCATTTGGCACGGCATCGGCAAATCCTTTGGATTTGCAGGTATCCATAGGGCAGATATAACTACTCACTAGCTTGTAAGAAAATATAATTTCAGGCAGAATGACGACAGTATAGCATACTGTACAAACCCAGTTAGAAAGTTGTGCTGTATATGTCCGTCCCTATCTCTTAAGCACAGCTATATAAGCTCACGATGACATTTCATATCCATCTGATTCCCCATCCCGGCTATCACAGCAATAGTTATAATAATTTGTTTTTATGTCCTTGCTAGTTTTATCAGAGCGGACAAATAGGGCGATTTCTGTCGCATGTGTCTGCTGTAGACATGGTGGCTTGTGCTTAGATAACATCTTCTCTGTCGGTGCCGTTTGGACGTCGCCGTGAGTGAGGCATGTAACGTTTACGCGGTTTGATTATGATCGGGTATAAAGTGTAATGTTTATGTTCGTATGTGGATAGTTGGTTGTGAATGTGTGTAAGGAATGACTCTGCTACCAACACTATCACAGCTATCTCGTTGTTGCCCTATTAGTTTAATTACACTTAGTCCGATTTGGTAAACAAATCTAAAGGAAAGATCTTCAACTTATTGTTCATGCAGTTCGACAGAACTGGCGAAGAGAAGCAAAAAGAGGTTACAAAGATCGCATACAGATGAATTCCTGTATCTATTAGGTATCAAATTGTCGTTTTACATAGCACTTTTGCCATTTTAGTGGAAGTTCGTTGATGGCTCTGCTGTAAAAATCCTGGGGACGGGAATCGATTAACTCTTTGTAGGCGTTTTTCACCGCCTCGTGGGATCTGAAATTTTTGCCGTGTAAAAAGTTATCCAAATTCCGATAAAAGTGGGAATGGTCTGGTGAGTATGGTGAGTGATGGAGAGTTTCCAGTCGTAACTCCTATAGTTTTGAGTCGGTCCGTTTTGCGTCCTTCGGCGCGATTTTGTTGTTGTTGTTCAGTGTGTTCATACGGTACACACTGTCCGAGCTTTTTATCTTTCCAATTTGAAGTAAATGAATCACAATCACTATCGATTTATTGCTTCCGCTACGGCTTTCAATTCTTCGTTACCGAGTTTCGTCTCCGGTCGGCCACGGGGCTTATTGTTGAGATACAAGATTCCCAGAACGGAAGCGATCAAACCAAAAACGGACCGTGCGTTTACATGCGGTACCGTGACCACACACGTCGTTAATATATCGTGCTGTCTGTGGAACTCGTTTTCGAAAAAAGCGCGCAATTTCGATTTTTCCATGGTTTCAGAACAGTTATTTATTTATTTATCCTCACACTGGAACGCTATACGGCAATTACACCAATGGAGCAAAAATCACTTTATGTGCTGCCTTCAATCCATCCTGTGCGCGGTGGACATCGAACGAGTGGCGATGGTTCGGGCACGCTCACGCAGCGTGCAAGTGCAGCATTTCTCCATAGCCCCATCACTCCTTCCATATTGTTATAGTTTCGCCATGTCGTCTGTCTGTCTGTCTGTCCGCGATTTAGGTCAAAAACTATTGGTACTAGAAAGTTGTAATTTGGAATAATTATACACGTTAATGACTCCAAAAAAGTGGTAAAATAAAATTAAAAATAAAACAATTATTTAGGGTACCTCCCCTACATCTAAAGTGGGAATGATAATTTTTTTTCGTCCTTCTCGTAGTGTGGGATATTGTTGGATAGGTCTTTCAAATATTATGGGTTTGTGAAGACCGTTTTTTGATTAAGTAAACCGTTCGTGACTTATCAAGCTTTAAAGTACCAATTTTCGTTAGAGTCAAGTGTCCCGCCCTCTAAAAACTAAACGGTTGTAGTTAGAAATTCAAATATCACGGCAGTAGTACCTATATATAACGAAGTTTAAAGGAAAACTATCACACTTAAGTGGGCTTTACAAGTTTACGAGTAATAGTCGACCAATTGTATTAGACTCGAAAATTTCGAACAACTTCATAGAATATCGATAGATGGCGCTAAGCGTCAGTTGTATCGCGCTATTGTTTCATTGCTAAATAAGTTTTATATAAAAAAAAAAACAGTTGCTACACCGGCTATGACAAATCTTATCCAAATCTCAAAAAAAAAAATTCTAATTTTCCGTGCAAAATTGTCGGATCAGGTGAGGATTTGTATAGGAAGTCAAATTAGGGATAGGTAGTCATGTTTGGCTTTTAGTTAGAGCATGGTACGAAACTATCAGTCAGCGAATACGACCCGCACTTGGCTGTTATAAAAACCACGGAACCCTAACTGCGCGTGGCCCGACACGCACTTGACAGTTTTTTTTAAACTATTTTTAGTTTGCAGCAAGCCGGAGACATTACTTAATATGGCATCATAATATTTCATTTGGTAATAAACCTGCATTTTATCGCAATCATAGTGGTTTATTTAGGCAGAAATAGCGCATTAATTTGGTCGTTAAGATTTAGTGATAAAAAAAAAAGTGCATCAAAGCCACCACTGTGTGGATCGCCCGGAGGACTCGGTGGAGGTCTGCCCGGCTTGGGCGGAGCACCGCCGCGTCCTCGTGGCGGCGCTCCGCCCAAGCCTAGCGTAATCAAGCCAAGCGTAGCGATCGCCGGCGGCGATCTCTCGTGTCCGGCCCTGGTCCAGGCCATGGTACGGAGCGAGAGTGCATGGGAGGCCGTCACCTCCTTCTGGATAGCAGTAATGCTCGCGAGGGAGGAGGAGGAGCGCGTGAGGAAGAGGCAATCACTGTGCCCTCACGCCCCTAGTCGCCGCAGGAGACGCCCTGGACGGGAGTCAACAGCCGACTCCCGGCCACCGTAGGCGCGGGCTTGCGGGCGGCGAGCAATGGGCAGCTCGCTGCCCGGTAAGGACCAGGCCCGGGTCGTCGGCGCGTTGTGTTCCACGCGCGCTTCAAAGAGATGTCAGCACGAACTGACGGAGTCCGCTAGGGCCGATGCCGCCGGGGCTGCGGGTTGTTCGAAAGAGATACCGTGGTCCCTGGCACAGGCAACTGAAGGAACACGGGTGGGTTTTAGTCAGTAAAAGTCTGACACGCCCTTCCGCTCAGCCCTGAGCGGGAGAGGTCATTTGATGATTTCACACCCAAAAAAAAAGGGCATCAAAGCATTTTATGGTGGTCATTATATTTAACCCCTTAAAAAAATGGAATGGCGGGAAAATAAATGAACAACTGATTTTAAACAACAAAATGTCACGCTATATTATAAAGTTAATTTGAAATTGGAATTCTAAATAGAATGAAAGATCTCGAGCTTCATAATAGCCTATCAAAAATGGGTAATTTCATGCCTACCCCAAAAATACAGTATGAGGACACAGACGTGGTAGGGTTTGTTAGATGTGCTCATAGCCACCGGCCACGGCCAGGGGTACCAGACTGTAAGTAATACAAGTTTACATACACGAGCGCACATGTCAGGGAGGCAGTCACCGGACGCGACGGAGGTGACGAAACAGGCATTTTGGTATAATTCGACCCTTTACGATACAATTTTCTGTGTTGTACAGTTACGATACATAGTTAACTCGGCGTACCTACTTATCTATGTCTGACCACTCATAATCATATTAATTTTATGACATGCTGAACATCTCCAACTGGAAAGCTATAAGATAAATTGTCAAAATACAGAAACCAAATTGGTGATCGCATTTTGTTCTGCTAGCAGTTTTCTTGACGCGCGTTTTTCATCAGGATTATGTTAAATGCTGAGCCGATATGCTGAATATGCTTATAGATAGAAAGAACACAGAATACTATTTATTGTACACTATTTCCTTACCTTTAATCCTCTTTCCGCGCTTCGAGTTTGCTTTTTCGACATTTTCACAATTAGGTATACCACTTTATTTCCAGTTACCTAATCTATATTTATATAAAAATTAATCCCTATTTCCCTTGGTCACGTCACAACTTGAGAACGACTTTACCGATTTCATCCATCTTTTTTTTAAAGTTTTCTAATAATTTGTAGAAAGTACTTACGGAAAAAAAATAAGAAAGTTGCTTCACGAGGACGAAGTCGCGGGCAAAAGCTAGTTTCTTTATAAATCGAGCCAATTTCAACCAATCAATACTCTTAATTTGTAACGGACTGTTTACAAAAGTAATTATCATTGGCTCGCTATCAGGCAGCACATCGCTCGCTCGGGCCGCGGGGTGGGCAGAAGCACAGGTATATAAATCGGTAGCACGTTCATAGATCATTGGCTGTGTAGTAATTGCACCGAGTTTTAGGAAAACGCTCAAGCGGATACGTGTTTGGGTGGGTTTCCATTGTGTTACGGTATCTTTTGTGGAACAAACTTATGTAAATTAATTAACTCAGTAATTCTTATAATCTTGACTACTGATGTTGAGTTTTCAGCTTACTTTCTGATTATATCTTAACTACAAATACTGTTTCCAAGTACCTTTAGAATGCTAAGAGTAAAATATATCAGGTCAAGCTGATCGAAAGGGGGCCCTAATTTAACAGTGAGGTATCTATTACTTATTCCACTATCTTTTATTCATATCCATCCTTGTTTATGCAGATCACTTCCAACAAAATCGTTAAGCTTATCCTCCATTTTTCTTTCTTGCCAATTAAATTAACCCTTAAGAACAAGATTACCGTGTGTGAATGCGAACGCGCTATCAACGTGATAGGCAACAGTAAGCCGACCGCGATACCGATCGCCTTGCCGCTGCCGGCTCAATTATGGGTTATAGACGGGGAGCTCACGACTAGCGAGTGCAGGCATAGAGCATCACTGTGCAAACTGAACGGGAGATCACTTGGGAGTGCTTTAGTGATATTAGTGAGTGCAAACATGTGTCGGTTTGAGTACGTAGGATTTGCGTACATTTGCGTGCATAATTTGTTCACGTAATTGTATTCCTGAGAGATTTTCTTACCTAAAAACAAGATCAACCTACTATACGTATACGTATGTATGTTGTTACCTACTTATCAGGATGAACTAGTTTTTAGGTCGCCCGCTATTTGTTGTAAGCGGCCTTTTTATGGCACATCTATAACTGTCTTCTACATATTATACTTAAAGCAATATCGCTTTTCGTGTCCGTCTGTGTGACTGCTTAGATCTTCATAACTACACAATGGATTTTGCAATGCGATTTTCAGCATTTATTCCGGAAGGTGTTTATAAAATTTAGATAATATAGCACTTAGTACATCGCACCCGTGCGAAGCAGGGGCGGGTCGCTAGTTGAGTATGAGCAACAAATCTCTGCCAAGTATACCCTTGTGACAATCTCTTCCTAAAACTTGATGAGTTAGGTAAAATATTTTTGATTGTGATCAATTTATTTTTGATTCCCAGCGGTATAAGTATTGTTCAGGTAACATTCTCCCATTTTAGAACGTTAGAGCTGTTACTTGTCGTGAGCTCCTAGACTATTACTCCAGCCTTCTCCTGGAACAACTTATGAGTTCCATACATAACGGACACCATAGACTAACGGTGTTAGGAAAAATGTCGGCCAGGCGACCTGGACAGTCTAGTTCTGTTCTATTAATATAGGTAGCTGCGGCCATTAAAAATGATGTCCGAGAAATAAAAAGTTCTAGCGAACTGGTTAGTTATATAAAAGATTGATCTTTATTCGGCGCCATATTGGTACTATTAACAACAGAAAAAGGGATGGCCGAGTATTGATGGATTTTTCGCCTAAGGGTCTAAGCTTGTAACACAGATGTAACTTTGAAAATTGCTGAGTAACGTCCGCATCTATGGTGCTATTCCCGTAGTGTATGGTATGAGTGCCATGGACAGGCGATTGTAGCAATCGCAGTCGATTTGCTGTCATCCATTCTATTTAAGCAAAAAAAGAAGTACAGAACAGTTTCTCAAATATTTACAGCGTCCCATTGTATTATTTTTAAATTGTCCTTCATTTGATTGTTGATCAAAGGCGTCCCCCAAATCCTTTTCTAGAGCCACCGGTATCCAACCCCTGTGGTACGCGTCTAGTCGTCTTGCCACCTTTTCCTGGGCCGACTTCGGCGGTGCCGTCCGTCCTCAGATACCGGAGACTGTGCCCCAGCGGTCACTGTGCATGCGGCTGACGTGCGACTCTTGTAATATTTCTGATCAAAGGGACAAAAATCCTGCAATGTAACGATCCTTGAGGTGAAGACACCAGCATCGATAATATTTTGCCGTTTAGTCCAGTAGATGTATGTAGGTATTGTTAAATTCTGTATAGTCCTTTGTATCTTTCGGTACTGAAAAATACATAAAAACCTAGCGTCAAAGTCATAATATATTCAACAATCCATTTAAATAAAACTACGACACAAAACCCTTCCCAAATCCCTCGGTTGCTTAAGTTGATGCGCAGTACATCAACTTACCCTCCAAATGATAAGCCGGCGGGCTTGTATGACGTCACGTGCCCGCTTGATGGTGGACCGCACGTGACGTCATCCCACACACCTGACTAGGGACCCAACACGACACGGATTATAGAGGACCCGTGAGCCCGAACGTTATGAAATATTTTGGATTTTGAGATGAAGTGTTGTAGTAGGTGAAAATGGATTTTCCTTTTTATTTTACGTGACATGTTGAGCCAAGCTTATCTATACATATTATAAATTAAAGTCGCTCTTTGTGTCTGTCTGTGATAGGGTCCGTTCCAAGTACCCTAGGGGTCGTCAGGTACCAATAAGTTTAGAATGATAATTGCAACGTATAGTAGGTGGATAGACGCAAATATCATGTTCAAAATAAGCTCTGCCGATGTATTCTACAAAAACCTCACTGTGAAAACTTAGGTGAAGTGTGTTTGCAGAGAGCTGTCTTTCCAGGAGAGGGGCAATTCTCGTTTAAGATCGTTCACAGTCTGATCTCAAAAAATTCCCTACTCAGCGACAATCAATGTAGTTTTTGACATTGATTGTCGCTGAGATGGTATTTTGTGACTAGATTTTGAATGATTTTATAACGGAGATGGCCTTCATTCAGATTGAAGTTAAGAATTGACACTATTGACAGCTCATTTCGCCTAAGTTTTCACGGTGAGATTTTTCTAGAATAGACCGTCAGTTGTATAGTCAACAAGGTTGTCAGTAGAGCTCAGTTCCCCTAAATAAAGTAAAGTTAATTAGATAAGTAGGTAAACTATGCGATAGGAAGACCTTTTTGTAATCCCATTGCCTTGTAAGCTCACTTCACTCACGTAGACTTTGTGGTCTACGTTGCAAAACGGGAAAATTTCAACAGTTAAAATAGGTATTTTCTGAAAGCTCAACCACGTTACCGTAAGCCCCCGCGTGTGGTTACCCTATAAATTTGTTATTGTCGGCTGAAAATCGTCGTTTTTCGGAATATTTGTAAAATGTACGCCTCGTAGAATGGAGGCAGGGAGCAGGAGAGCGGGAGATCTGATAGAAGCCAGCTTTCAATATGTCCTCGTATGCATGGCGTAGGCATACAAATCAACATGATTCAATGGTTCATGCTGTCGATCGAGTCTTGTTGATAGGTTATTTCTATGTAGATTTTCGGAATCAGATGCTCCATCTATTTTCGTGTGGGTTTTGTTAGAAGTGACTTGTAACTTACTTTAGCTAGGTTTTGCTCGCGGCTTCGACCTCTTGGAAGTAGGAAATTGTCTCACGAGAACATACTACCAGGATAACAAATATCCTTTGTTCTTAACCAGGTCAGCCGTTGGTAAAAGACAGACCGACTTATTTTCGCATTTATATATTATGTATGGATAACCCTGTCCCTTTCCTGAGTAGAAGTATATTTTAACTAAGAAAATTGGAAACGTTACTTGCCTTGTTAATGAAATACTACGACTATACCTCTAAATCAGTCATTCGGCATTCAGATGTCCAGCAGTGGTCACTTATCCGCATACAAAGCGAGGTAATTATGATATGTCTCCCCCTGCCATAGCTGCAGTCATTGGTTTTAACGACCGATGTGGGAAGCACAAGTCTTTGTTGTTTGTTTACTTATATATTATTATGCTATACCAAGATATACCACGATCTATGAAAGGTTAGGTACATATTTCATTACCAAATTGTTCAAGTCTCAGTTTCAAACGATTGACCACCTCGGGCACAAACATCAACGTCAGTTACTTTATCTGCTAATGGCTAACCAGTAAACTTGGACAGGCTTGTGATTAGGGTCAGAGAAAGTGACTTTTATAGAGATACAAACAAAACCTTCCTTCTACAGAATGAGAAAGATACTCTTTTGCAGCCTCCACTTCTCTGTACTGAGCTTAGTTTTAGACCTCATATTTCATGACGTCCATCTCTTTTGGTCTACCAGTGGTCTTGCTCGTGCCTTATTCTATCCCTTCTTCTTATATCCACCTAGGCATCACTGGCTATTCTAAGCTGTAGAACACCCAGCATTAACCCTAGAAAGATAATCTACGTCCGCGAGACGTATCGTGAAATTAAATTTCGTTGTAGTTTTTTTATTATTAATCGCAGCGCGCTAGCTGCGCGACTCAACTCAGTCGGAGGCCGGAGCTCGCGCTAAGCATCAGTGGCACCACGGTAAGTACGTTCAAATAAAAGATATACCTATGTCGTACGTCCGCGAGACGTATGATTATCTTTAATGCAACTTTTGCAATCATTTGAACTGATTGTTTATTGTTATTTACACTTATTTATTATTATTTTCAGGTATTAATTATTATACTATTATAATGGCAAACCGAAGGGTGTTGGATAGTTCTCAAATTTAGAACTTTTTATATCATAATGAAGAGGAATCGTCATCAGAATCTGAAAGCGACTGCGAATATAACCTCTTAGAAGACGATGTGCAGAGTGACACTGAAGACGAATTCATCGATGAAGCTGTGGATATACCCGAAGTCTCTGCTGAAGACCATTCAGTGTCTACTCATGCCGACCAAGCTGCGCCTTCTGATAGTCGCATAATTATTACTTCTCAGCGCACACTCAGAGGTAAAAATAAGCATTGTTGGGCCACAAGCAAGGGTCGAAGTCACGGTGGAACCTCAGCAATAAATAGTGTTCGATCAGCTAGAGGACCAACGCGTATGTGTAGAAACACAAAAAAAAGTACAAAATATGAAAATATAAAGACTGAAAGTGATTTTAAATGTTCCTATAGACGACAAGTTAAGTGTTTGTTACTTTGTAAAGAAATTTACGATTTTTGTTTGTAATTTGTCAATTAAACTTTATTATTGCTATTTTATCGTTTTATTTCCTTAAATAGAATACAAACAATTATTTCAACCTAAAAAGCATGATAATACTTCCGTAGGCTTACTAAAAATCTTAATTATCTAAGGTACGTCTGACGGACGTATAATTATCTTTTACGCTAGTTGCTATATGATTATCTTTCTAGGGTTAAGCAAACAGGTGTAACCGCCTTTCATCTCGAAATCAGTGTAAATAAAATATGACATAACAAACGTACGTGACGTTTGATAACAAGAAACGCGCAGTGCACGTCCAGGGCGGATATGGAGCAAAGTATATAAATAACAGACGGCGGGTGAACAGAAATAAATAAAATTACAAATAACAAGATGAAACTATGCTTGGATTGAACAAGGGTGGATGGGAAGCGCGTCGTGGAGGGCGCGGTCTGGAGAGTGCTTGTCAGGAGATCAGTGTTTGAAGTGCTCTTTGTGAAATGAGTGGAAAATTCGCACGGGATTAATTATCTAATTAAGGAATTTGGCGTTAAGAAACACTTTACAAACATTAATTAGCATAGAAGTGAACCATGGACCAAATGAAATACTTTACTCGCATTCCACTTTTCTCTATTGTAGATTCTTAGAAAGGACCAGCCATTGTGGAAAGAGTCTGGGTAAATCTGTGTATTTGGAGAATGTCCTAAAAATTGGTGCAAACGAAGCTGAGTTTTTTTTTGTACTTAGTGGACTATAACTGAGAACATTGTGGATATCTACGAAGATGTTAAAGGTGTTCCGACTTTTTGTTACTTTTTTCCACGAAAACAAATTTAAATAGCTTAACTTAGCTTTAAATACCCTCACAGCTCATGTACTTACCATTGTATGCACTCATAAACACAATGACTTACATTGCGCGTTGCCGTAAGCAGACTTTTCACACCAAAAATAAAAGTTGTTTCCCAGCAATCATTTTTGCTCAACGTTACTTTTGCTACGGCTATGCAATGGGTCGTTTTACTCCCAAGTAAAAATTCACTGATATTTAAAACTTCGTATCCAGTTTCTGAAATCCAATTCCCTTTTCAAGATAGATCAATTTGTTTTGAAGCTGACCCACCTTTGATGACGCTATTCCATAATAAATAGTCGTTTATCCTTCGTACGAGGAAGCAACATGAAAGAACATGTATTTATTCATCAGCTCTGCTTGTGAGGAGATTGTACTGTTCTGTGTTTGTTATAAGGACGCCATCTTGGATGTTGAAGGGCGGTGTCGAAATAAGTGTTGTTGCTTGTTTGTAGGTACTCATGTAGTTTTTGTATTTACGTGTAGTGTTATCACAATAGATCTAAAGAAAAGTGTTATTGGGCAATAACAAAAGACGCTTCCCTAGCATAAGGCCTTGGGGAGTTTGGTTCTGTTTCCAGGCGTTTTATTAGGTTTTCCTGTCAAGAAATATTGTCAGCTGACCTACATTTAAAACATGTAGGTAGATTGTACAACGTTTCAAAGTAAATTGTAATTAAACTAAGCATAATCAAAATAGGCACTCACAAAACACTCAATGATATCTTAAAATAATAGATCCACGAAAAAACCTCATTTATTTGTAAATCGATAAATAAATATCCATCGAGCGACGCTTTGGGAAACATCTCAAGTGTTTCTCGTTAAAATAAAAGGGAGGAAACGTACCGATTGATAAAGAGCAACATGGAGAAAATGGCGCTCCCAGCTACGCCCGCGCCGTGCGCCGTGCGCCGCCGCGCCGTCCGTCTCTATGGAGATGAAATTCTATTTATGGAAGGATATTTTTATCCTTTCAAGCTTTATTTAAACCTTTTGATGGAATGTACCTTTGGTGTTTATTGAACATTTTCTTGCTAATCTCAGGAGGATGGATTCTTGAATGGTTTCTTTTGACACCGCAGACTTTTTTTATAGGGGTCTGAATAAGCTTGAAAACCATAGGTAGGTATTTAAAATGTAAAACACATAACACAAAAACAGCAGAACTCTTAAAAACTTGGAAAAATATTCATTTTTTTATTTTTCTATAGCTGTTTTATTTCTTGGCAGTTAAGGCTCTTTGAAGTGACCCTCCTAAAATGTTTAGGTTGATTATCAAAGGCATTGGAGTTGAAAGAAAAATAGGATGCATTGCTTTTGAGCGGTCAAGTGGGGGCTGAACATTATGGGGAATTTATGTAAAAACGAAAAGAAAATATAAAATGAAAAACATCAAGAATGTTTTTTAGTATATGTATAAACTGAAAAATATGTTTCGAGCTTGATTAAATTATTCATTGAATGTTTGCATACGACAAGAAGTTTATCTTTCTCTCGAAAATGTGCCTGTTCTGAAAGTTTTATAAGGAACCGAAAAAAGAAAGGGAGATAAGGCACGGGAAAGTTGGATGACTTGCGCTGGAAACTTTATATCTTACATCATTATTTTCAATTTCTTTTGATTATGGGAAATCCCTCTAAGATCCTGCGTCGTAGCAATCTATTGGGGATATGCATGGTAAACAATATCCATTAACGAAGTTATGGGTACCTAAGAAACGTGTAGCGGTATCTACAACGCCACATGCGAACAACGCATCATACTGACGTCACGCAAATCCTGCATCTCGTAAGCAGAGTTTACCGCGCAATTAGCATAGATACAATTTCCCAACATCAATCGTTGGGCAATAGCCCGCCAGACACAACACCCGTCTGGTCGGAGGATCCTCCCTTTTCTATGGAGGATGAGTGAACTTTACACCCTGTTCCTAATGCCCCTAAACTGGTGACCCCGAGTATGAACGTCAGCGCAGCCTTCGTGCAAACACTTCAGCGTGACGTCATCATCATCACTTCCGCAAGCTTCAGCGGCGAGTAACCCAGCCAGCCAGCATCCACGGCTTCAACGGGTATCCTGACCACCAGCATGCAGCGTCCGCGCATACCTGGTCATCACCCTCAGCCTCATCAGCAACCTTGGCACAGCACACTGCACCTTCGGCCGGTCAACAAGCAGAGCACCCTCTCCTGGTCGACGCAGCAGCCAGCCTCAACCCGGCGCTGTACGACATCCGACGCACTGGAGTATAACGCAGCGCCACCCCGACTCACTGGGGACATCTCCGCAGACAGTTCCGACTCACCGTGAACTATGCGGCAACCGGTTCCGACTCACTGGAACCTCAGCTGGCCTGGCAAGCATCGCAAGATACAAGACTCAGCCCATTATCGACCTCCGGTCTCCGGAGGGGAGTGATGTAGCGGTATCTACAACGCCACATGCGAACAACGCATCATACTGACGTCACGCAAATCCTGCATCTCGTAAGCAGAGTTTACCGCGCAATTAGCATAGATACAATTTCCCAACATCAATCGTTGGGCAGTTGCCCGCCAGACACAACACCCGTCTGGTCGGAGGATCCTCCCTTTTCTATAGAGGATGAGTGAACTTTACACCCTGTTCCTCATGCCCCTAAAAACGTAAATATTGGTTCGGGAAAAGAAGCAAAAGGAATTTAGTATCAAACATACCTTTTAGGTACAGTTCCTCGTCAATATTATCTGACCCACCCTAAAAACAAACGAATTTGGACCCTCTGGCTGTAACATTAAGGTTTATTCAATTTATATGAGCATAACAGACAAGTGCACGAGACCTCGATGAAAAAATACAATAACTTTACAGACACGCAAATTTGATCTTTATAACGTTAGCATTAGGTTATATGTTATAACTACTTGTTATAATATAATTAGTGTTATAGCTTATTTTAATGATTGCGTTCAAGTAATTCTGGTCTCGTGGTCTGTATATAAGACTGAGAAAATCAAGGTGCGAGATCAAATCCTGCGACGACGATATTGTTTTGCTTTCAATTTAGAATTTATTCCAAAACTATTTCTTGTATTATTATAAAGAACTATAGACGGATAATCTTCAAATATAAACTTTGTAAAATGGTAATATTTTCGCATAACTTGTAATAAGTGGGTAGTTGAAAAATAAATATTATTTATTATAAAACTGGTATTCAAATGCTACTAAGGGTATGCAGTGACTACGCTCAAACATATTTGACCTTGTCTTACTAAATTACAAAAACAACGTCTCTTTACCATTTTTTATTTTCTATTTTGTAGGTAATTTTTTTATTATCATGTCTCAATGGAGTGATTATTTAAAATACAAAATAATCTATTTGCACGAGGAAAAGGTTGGCTGCTTGTGCTGTGCAAGAATAAACTTTATGAAAGTATACTATATGGTTCAAATTCTTTAGAATATTGCGTCTAGCATAACAACTAAGATCAAATTTCAATGCTACTTATAAGAGTTGAGTTGGTCTTGTGGTCACTAAGGTAGTGCGGTGTTCATCGTTGTCTACGTTCGAAACCGAGTTTAACCTAAATGTAGCTTTTTGCTCAGCTGTTTTTTTTATTACACTTTTTTTTTACATTTCTTTAATGGACGACGTAGGATCTTGTTTTTTTAAACGGGCAGTTGGTATAGAAATAAAATTAAAAAGTTGCAAGTTTAAAATGTTTATTATTTCATTAAAACACTTAGGTAAGATAAAATAAGTAAATGCTCATATATATTTCCAAATTAATATACCTACATTTTATATTAATATGCCATAATCAAATCTAACCATTTATTAACATTAAACAAGGCATGCTTATGCTTAAAAGTTTGTTATCGAGAAAATTAATTCATGTGTGAAATGCTTTACAGATTTATAGCTGCCTATATGTAGTGAATAAACATGTTATTTAAATAGAAACAATCTATTTATAACAATAACATCACCACATAATCTGCAACATTTTAATGGTTTAACAATCAATCCATTGAGCATTTACTTACATGGTGTGTTTAAAAATAGAAAATAAAAAAAATAAAATTAAATATTCCTGGGCAAAACGGACCCTTTCTTCGCGATGAGCAGGTGTCAATGCAATTTTCTGTGCCGGTTTATAATTCCTTATCCCAGCAGCGTGTAAATGCCTCTCACTGTTTCCACTGAAATATTGTGGTTTATTGCGGTTACACGAATGGGCAAAAAATGGATTTTCAACTTGACTTGAAACAACGGTGGCGTTCGAATTCGGGACTATACTTGATGGCTTTTGCTCCTGGACGAATCCGCTGAATATTTCCATTGTCTCCATAACGTCTTAGGCATAGACTGACCGTATTTCTCTAAAACAAAAAAAAAACATTTTTGGAACCGTGTATGTAACTTGTAAGGAGTGAATGTAATGGTAAAATAGCCAACTACGCGTTCGTTAATCACAATCAATAAAATAAAATAGGTATAAAAAAACACTTACTGCTATATTAAGTCGATGACCAATCTCTCTAATTCCAACATTCTACTCATGTAAAAATATGATTTTATGTTTGGTAACACCAAATTGCTTAAATATACTTATCGAGTTATGTGAAACGATTTACAAATGTGTGAGCGCAGTCACTGCTATTAGGCGTAGTGTAACTTTTGTCACTTAGATGAATTTATTATCTACCTCACGAAGCAAATATATTTTTTACTTCGTATCCAAACATTCTTGGTAAATATAAATTCTGTGAACTTAAAGTTTTTCAATTTACCCACCTGTCTACAAGATAAGTTATTAGGCGTAAATCATATTGGTCGTTCTTTAATAATGCAAGCAATATTGTAGAAATGAAAACAAATTAAAAAAGAAACTGATAATATAGGTGGACTGTATTTTCGAACCCACATGTTGTTCTTTGCCAATCCAGCATCAAACCGCTAAGCCACAAGAACTTGTTGGAAATACGCGAAATTAATGATTGGGTTGTAATTATGTAGTGTGACTTAAAAGCTTTTCAACTTTAATGTCAACGAGATAATGATTAAAATAGCTTAACAAAATGATATATAATGCCGGTGGCTCCGACAATGTTGGGTGGGTTTACCTTAACCTTACGTGTTAAAGATCAAATTTGCGTGTCTGTATCTTTACTGTATTTGTCCTTCGAGTGCTCGAGCACTTGTCTGTTAAGCTCATATAAATTGAATAAACCTTAATGTTACAGCCAGAGGGTCCAAATTCGTTTGTTTTTAGGGTGGGTCAGATAATAGTGATGACAGACTGTACATGGAATGGGTAGCGGGATCGTCCGAAAGGGTTACCGCTGCCCTGGAACATAAAGGGCTAAGGAAGGAACACGGGTGGGTTTTAGTCAGTAAGAGTCTGACATTCCCTTCCGCTCCACCCAGAGCGGGAGGGGTCATTCGATGATTTCCCATCCTCAAAAAAAACAAAAAAGTACATGGAATTCTGTAGTTTCTAGATCCACCAATTATTTCATAATAGAGGTTGGTATACATATACTAGGTACCTAGGTACAGGAAACATAGTTCATTTCTAGGCGTCATGCAAAAATATGAAAATGGTGCCAGAATATTATTTGTGGTAGAATATTATTTGCTACAGCTAAAAGGCTGCGGTCGTTCTGAATTACCTACCAACGGAAGCTTTTTCAATGCTTCTCTCACAACCTACGAGTAGCGTGGGCGACATTTCAATAAAAAAATACGTTCAAAAGCATTCGAGATCAACACAAAGTCGTCCCACGCAGACCAACAGTTCCCTAACTACGTCCAGTGTAATTAAAGCCGGCCATTTTGAAGGGCGCGTTATTAAGCATGGAATGTCATTCATGAATAGGAATATGAGAGGCCCAGCCCTCCCGCCCTCTGGCCCTCTGGCCCTCCGGGTGATGAGGTCCCTCCTGCTAAATAAGTTAACTGCTCAAATTGCTTTTCAACGTGGCTTATAACGCGTAATTTTTTGGATTACGTATCGTGTAAAAAGTATTGTTTGTGACATTATAAGATACAATCTAGGTAAAACAGTAGGCTTGCTCTACAAAGCGAAAGATATTCTTAGTAAGTAGACAACAGGAATACACAACACACATTATTAGTCTATAAAGTTCCCACTGTTGGGACAAAGGCCTCCTCCCTGTGAGAGGGAGGGGCCGTAATCTACCACGCGGTCCCAGTGCGGGTTAGTGGATGTGTGACATATAAATGCATCTTTATATTCTTTTGTGTGACACATATTCCGTTGTGTTACAGATATTGTAATATTCCATTGTGTTTCTTTTGTGTGATGTACATTTTTTTTTATATTCACTCACATGTTTTCGAATGTTTGGTTCTAGAACATGCCGGTTTCCTAACAATGTTTTCCTGCACCATTTTGTGACAATAGCCATGATTTGTAACAAATATTTTTATTTGAAAGAGTGTCTATGGAGTTTCTTGTCCGTTCCTCTCCATAAGTACGCTTTGGAATTTGCAACCAGCTTCATATATCTGACTGGCCCACTCCTTGGCAATTCAAAAGTGCCTGTAGATAATAATTGGTTTAATTAAAACAAATGCTTTGAGTTAGAAGGCTAAAATAATAGTTTTGTAGACATCTGCTCTCGAGAAACTCTCTCGGAGCAGTTATCAGCTACGAGATCACTGACTTATGCACCAAAGTGATAAGCCCCAGTAATTGAAGTCTGGTCTTGATAAGTCTCAAAAGCTTGGTGTTTCAGAATATTTTCTATATTCCTATCGTATAGAAAAACGCTCGTGATAATATTAGATGTCCTTCCTCGTTAATTATCTTTCATGCATAATCAGCCTGTAATGTTCCCACTGCTAGGATACAGGCCCCCTCTCGGTGAGAGGGAGTGGGCCGTAATCCACCACGCGGCCCAGTACGAGTTGGTAGATGTCACATGTTTTAGAATTTTTGGTTTTAGGACATGCCGGTTTCCTCACGATGTTTGCCTTCTCCGTTTTGAGAGCGGTGGTGATGAAATAATTTACACAAAGTAAAGCGCCTGTCTAGGTTCGAACCGTCGGCCGTTACCACTGCTCAACTTTCCTTAGTCTCTTTTTGGTATGGTTCCAATAAATATGCCAATGTACCTAACTTACATAAGTATATTTATTTGTTTAATAAATAACACCAACACCATATACATCCATTTAAATTTGGTGTAAAAGGTATCACTGTGTATACCTACACAAATTATATATGTATGTGTAACTACATAACATTCAAGGAGAAAAACATTGGACAGAAGCTGCTTATATAGTACCTACCCATTCTTTATATAGTGAGATCTCGAAATAAACAGATCTGTGCTTCAAAAACCCCCTTTAAAATCTGTTTATCACAAAGAGGAAAGATGCTAAGAAATCATCCCTTTATCTAAATAACGAAACCCGACAGGAACATACCGAAGTCAGTAAGTAACTAAATACTTGGCAAGTTGTTATCCACAAAATTGTGCCGAAACGTCTATTAGGGGCATAATCAGGTAACCTTGAAACTCCTACAAAATACCTATCGCGGTGCCCTGGAGCCGTGAGGAAGTAGGAAGCCATTACTGGCCACCTCGGGAAACATTCTGTTACTCACAGAAGCTCGGGGATTCAAAATTTAATAAATTGTTAACCATTACGTTATATTCACCCGCCATTTGTCAAATTACACCATAATTTACATCGCTCCCCTGCATTTTCTTTGGTGAGAATTTTCTTTTGTTTGTATTGCATTGGTTGGTTGCGTTCTATGTAGCTTTCGCGTTCTCTAATGGATGCAGCAATGGAGGTTCGGCAGGAAGTTAGGCGATATTGTCGTATTGGCTGAAGGTAATGGAAATGGTAAGCCTGATCGCTTTTAAAGAAAATATACGATAAGGAATTGTATGCAGGCGCGTTTATTATTATGATAGAATAGAATTTTGGTTATTGTTCCTGCAGGTGGTTACAAATAAAGTTAGTGAACATTTTTAAAAGTATTTCTACAACATACCTACAATAAGAAAGAAATAAAAAAGTAAAAAATAATAAAGAAAGAAAAGAATAAGAAAAAAAAGAAAAGAAAGAAAGAAAAAAAAGAAAGAAAGAGAAAAGAAAAGAGAGAAAAGAAGAGAAAAGAGTAAGAAATTAAATGAAAAAAATATTCTAACACGGACAGGATAAACAGTAGTGCACTTACACGAAACTACATGTGCAGAGTCCATTCACAGTTACGCCCCTTTCACACGGCAGTCCAGTTTTTAGCAGGATCCCGTTTTCTGCAGGATCCCGTTTGATGGCGAATGTGTTTATATGCTAGCGTTCGCACGACATCCCGCATGCGGGATCCTGCAAAAAACCGATCCGGTCGAATTGTGCCATTCGGTTTTGTCACTAGAAACTGGATCCGTCGTCCAGTAAAAAGCGGAATCCCGTTTAATTACACATATATTTCAATAGCAGTGTCCACACGACTTCCTGCGTGCGGTTTTTTGCTGGACACTGTTTTTTGCGGGGTAGTGGAGTGGTAGCAGCCCCCGCCCCACGCCCGCCACGCCACCCAGCGCGTGTGTAGCGCTCGCGCATTGCGGAAAAACAGGATGCAAGCGTGTTCATACGGCAGTCCAATTTTGCGGGACCAGCTTTTTCTGGATCCTGCAAAACTCAACTGCCATGTGAACACAGCGTCCAGTTTTGCAGGATACAGTAAAAAGCCGGTCCTGCAAAACTGGACTGGACTGATTACAGTGATCTTTAATCTCGTGACAATAAGGTTGCTGCACTGTCAAGGCTGTCAAAATCACAGATTGATGACAGTCGTTTTGCAGCAGTGCAATACTAGGTTTTTATTGTGAAAGAATCTCTTATTAATCACAATGATCCCTTTATATTCTGTTAACTACTTGTCAACGAATTCATTCATCAAATTGATATGATAATGAGCTCCATTGATTCAACTGTGATTGAGCCCAAGTAATTAACCTTTTCAAGTCAGAATATAAAGTATTTGTTTTTAAACTTTGATGAATGACACTGATTCAAAAGCTTTTACATTGTAGATAGTTAGTAAAGAAAACTAATTATCTGTAGTCAATACATGATTGGCATTACATTCTATAAGATTATTTCTAATAGTTGATTACAAGGTCTTGTGCTTTTTGATCAATATGTCATAGAGAGTTTCTTCCACCAAAGCTGATTTTATAACTGTAATGTAGGTGCATTACAGTTACAAAACCCGCTCTTTGTTTCACAGAAAAGAAACTAGTATTTATCGTCACTCGTATTCAGTGGTCCATACATAAGTGAGTGGTACCTGTAATATACTTGGAACACACATAGAAAATAATGATATTGGAAATTCACATTATGTCACTACGATTACACTACATTATTAACTACTAAATTGTACTCCCTTACCTATAAACAGGGTAATTTGACAATATTGTAAAAGCTAATTATTTTTAAAAGAGCAACTAAAATACAAACTAACCTATGGAACCAATCGGAACCGTGCACCTAGCTTCTGACGTTTCATGTGCCCATGTAGGTATATGTTAAATAAAATATTTTGAATTTGAATTTGTAGCAAAGACTATAAAAAAGAAAGTATAGAAACGACCGTCCCAACTACCCTTCCGTGTGCTCCCAGCAGGAGATTCGTGTTATTGGCTAGTTTCTGGTCTGGTTCGTAATTAATAGCGGCTATTATTTAACGTGTAGCCCATATTGTGGCCATTTCTGGCCATTTTCACTCGTAATTTGGCTCAGAATTGAACTCGATTCTTAGTTTAATTAAGCGGTTCGTTCCATAGCACTGCTGGGTATAATTTATTTGTAGTTTAATAACTTACCTAAGATGGGGATTGTGAGTAATTACGAGGTTATGGAATATTGATGGTGCTGATCAGTTGTGGAAGGCTTATTTGGCTTAGTGGAGGTCCGGGATTAGATCCTCGGGTGATGCGTTTTTGGGATTTTTCTGTTCGGAATTTCCTAGTATCAGTCGGTAGCTAGTATTAAGTAGCGAAATAAAAAAAAATCACCACGCACACGTATAACGTAACTTCACACGTATAATTTTTAGTGAATACTTTTTTAAACTTACATCAAAATAAAAAGCTGTTGTTATTGTTTGCTCATAGTCACTAAATTATGCAAACTTTCGAATGAATACCATCTTATAAAGACGAAGTTATGTCGTTAGAAACAGTTCCGGTTCAAAATCAACGAGAGGCCTGAGGGCCGGGGCGGAGGCCTGGGGGCCGGAGGGGAGGCCTGAGGGCCGGAGAGGAAGCCCAGCTGTGGGATAATATAGGTTAACGGAAATAAAAAATGTTAATCCTAGAGGTACTAACACAATATAATATACAGGGTATTGATGAAACAGTAACAACCTTGCAGGACTGGATTACTAACATCTTATACAACAACTTTTGTTTTATGACTCTTTACAAAACATAATACATTTACCAAAAGCGGGGTTAGATAGATCAACGAAATCTTAAGGTTTGACTTTAACATTTAGTTGTTCTATCTAACCCCCGCTCCCCTCCGCTGAATTTTGTACTACACACGGCAGTTTGTTTACCTAACTAGCGCTTTTTTGCTACGCGTAGAGTTGGTAACAGAAAATCGAATATTTCAATTTGTTAAATTGAAATATAGTTTATTTTTGTATGAAAGTCTGATGAATTAATAAAAGTCATAGAACAAAAGTTGTTGTTTATGATGTTAGTTATATAGTCCTGAGAGGTTGTTAATGGTTTACCCATAACTCTGTATAGTTGAAGCTGCCTAAGGGCAAACGACTCTCCGCTATTACATGGACATCAAATTGGCAAAACATGGTTGAAAGAAAATTGTATTTGATACTGATACTATTGTACTCTTCATTGTATTTGATACTGATACTATTGTACTCTTCATTGTATTTGATACTGATACTATTGTACTCTTCATTGTATTTGATACTGATACTATTGTACTCTTTATTGTATTTGATACTGATACTATTGTACTCTTTATTGTATTTAAATACTGATACTATTGTACTCTTAATTGTATTTGATACTGATACTATTGTACTCTTCATTGTATTTGATACTGATACTATTGTACCTACTCTTCATTAAATACTGAAACTATTAAACTTTACCTCTATTAACTCTGCTTATCACAGATTCCTAAGTCAGAATAACATAAAATATATTTCAATAACAATATTCCAATCTTCCTCGAGTATATTAAACAAAAGCAGTAATTTTTATACGGCTTCATATATTAGTCGCTCGTTTAATATGTTTTTCGACCTTGAACTGCCAACAATGGAGTTTGCTATCGTTTTAAACATAGTTTTGTAGATTAACGTGAGACGGACAGAAGGTTCATTCTGAACAGTGGCAAACAAGCTGGATGGTGCTGATCCACGCGCCATGTCCGTGAACAGGCGCCGTCAGTAGAGACTGGTTATCTCTTAACTGCCTGAGCATAGCTTTATCTTATATTTTCAATTGTCTTATTTTTACATCGTTCTCACATATAGAGGTAACACAAGTAATGTACCCAGGATTTTGTAATATATTGATTTAAAAGAGTGTCCTTTCCCTGGAGTTTCTTGGCCGTTCTTTCCCAGAAAGATGTACGTTTTTGAATGGGCGACTAGCTTCAACTTCCTAGCTTCAAGTAAATGCTTAGAGTGTGAACAAACTGCTTTTGAAAATTTCGTCTATTTTTTTAAATCTACGTGCTCTTTGGATCTCATATTATGCTGTAGTTATTTTGGTTAAACAACCATAGGTAGGTACTTATATTCTATGGGATTGTAGTAACTGATTACTGATCAGTCCTGTTTCATTTGATTTCTATATCTAGATTCTCTGCTGGGGAGCTTGTTGCGCCACTTCTTCTCAGCTGAAGCACAAGGAAGTGGTGAAGGGCGGGCGATTTGGGGGACTATCTTATGTAATCATTCAAAAAGTGCTGATTCTCAGCGTAGTTTGAATAAATGACTTTTGATTATCATATATCGGTGGACTGTCCCTCCCTGCGTCACGGAAAAGTCATAGCGGCCGCTAAACTTGAGATGTTTCATAATTTTCAGTTAATTGTGTCGGAAGTTTCTCGAATTTTTCTTTACATTGTGGTAAATACCTACTTTAATGTGTTATGTGTTTTATTATGTTGTGGTTCTTTTGTTATTAACTGGGCTGTGGTATATTATGCTGCCTTTGTTTCGTGCGTTATTGGCTGTATTTTTATTATATTTCGGCTAGTTGCTACTATTTCTGTACTATTTATCCTTTGCAGAGTAAATATGAGGGCTGAGCTGTATTTATAAAGTAAAATATATTTTTATGAAAGTGGTCATGAGTATATCAGTATAATGGAGTTTTTAGCCTTGAAAGGAATACCAACATTGATTATTATGACCCTTGATCGTTTTCAAATAGGTTGGTACTTTTTATGCTGAGCTGGTGGACAAACAAACACTGCATTTTAGAGGTAGCCTCCTCTTACGTTTCTGTAGAGATTGAGCCGAGAGGATCATGCATGAGCTGATATATAAATTCTTGTCTTTATGTTAATAACTACCTATGTGAACTTTTGTGAACAGAGAAAACAATGAATATACGAGTATATATGCGATTTCTTGAACGCATCATCACTTAACATCAGCACGAGCATCCCTAACATTAAAAAAAAACATGTGATCCTGGTGAACCTAATATCATCTAATGACACAAAACATGCAATCTCCTATCTGCCGAATATATTGCGATTCCACATATTTGCTGAACGCGCCTAATATTGAATCAGTCAGTCATGTATTACATGAAGAATGCAATTACCGCCCCCTCGCGGCGAGCAGTCAAAATAAATATATCATTACATGTTCCCCTACTTTCGGCTCTTGGATTAGCCTGCCTTATGAGTTGGATAAGGAATTTCAAATCAAAGAGTGCATGTATTATTAATTTACAGATTTTGCTGTATTTCTGTTTTTTTTGGTAGGAAGAACATCTTATTATTTTTTCATTAAGTTCTAGGAAATGAAAACACCCGTTTAAAGTACTGTTTACTTTAAACGGGTGTTTTCATTTACATAGTGCAGTATTGGCAAATGCTACATTATAATTTTATCACGAATGACCTTTTGTAACAAATCCTACCTTATTTTTAACCAGAAAGGTTTTTTCTTCATATTGGTTTTGAATTTTTAATCTAAAAGTGTCACGTCTTTCCTCTTACCGAGATTTTTCATTTGAAGGATTTTTTGGACACAGGACGGATGTCTAATTTGTTATTATTTTCTGCTTTTACAATGAAATAATTTGCTTACTATTAGCGCTGAGTACATAACGGATTGAACGACCGAGTTCTGTGCGTTCATCCATTTGATCCAAGGGTATGTTTGCTTTCCTATTGATTATTCAAAAGTTCTTATCGTTTCCTAAATTTTATTCCATTCTTTTCTTTGTAATAGGCGGTTTTCCCGAAAATAAACGTATCACGTATGTACATACGTGATACGTTTCGAGTCTTCATGACACTCGCCTCGAGACCGTGATGTACATCACGGTCTCGAAGCGAATGTCATGAAGACTCGGTATGTAATTTAACTTTTCTTCAGCTCTTCTATATATATAAAAATCAATGCCACTTTTCGTTGTAATTTTATAACTCAAGAACGGGCACACCTATCCAAAACAAATGTTTAGGCTTTGTTCGGACTATTTAGTAGATGGTTTATGTGAAATTTGTACAAAATCGGTAGAGCGGTTCTTCATTTATCACATTTTTTGTAACAAATGAATTCAATAAATGGCGGATCATTTTGATAATGGGGATCATTTTGCTGTCATATTGATACTTTTTTCAGGTGGGGATTGTGCTGTCAAATTAAAACTTTTTCAGTGTTGACAGTACAAGCATGTTGTTATGTCATTCATGCGGTCATTTCATTTTGGACGTGCTTCGATTAAAGCAAATTGTCAGCGATAATTATTGCTTTGTGTTTATATTTTTTATTAGTATAAGAGTAGGTTAGGAGTAGGGTAGCAGTAGGTTAGGAGTAGGGTAGAAGTAGGGTAGAAGTAGGATAGGAGTAGGGTAGGAGTAGGGCAGAAGTAGTTTAGAAGTAGGTTAGGAGTAGGGCAGGAGTAGGGTAGGAGTAGGTTAGGAGTAGGGTAGAAGTAGGATAGGAGTAGGGTAGGAGTAGGGTAGGAGTACCTCGAGACTTGGTGCAAAGTTACCCATTTAGGACAACCAGGTAGCTATTTTGTTACGGGAGTTAAAGGATCGTTTGCAAACGTTTCATGACCGACGCGTAACAGGTATATACGTGAAATTTATTATAGGGCTCTAACACCAAGGAGGTCGCGTCGGCGTTACAACTTAATCCTTTAAACTAATAAGAACCGTGCTGTGTCCTTTATTGAGTTTTGTTCACGGTATTATTTATTTTACAAAATTAAAACGTGATGAAGTGAAAATTTTATTTTATTTTGCTACAATAGATACTAAGCTGTATACTTTTACAATGTTTGTAAATATGTGTGCACCATGTATCTATCAAATAATTAATACACACTAGGGCCATGGGGTCCGAGTGCCCACTTGGTTTTTCGAGATATCGCCAAGCGCTTAGTCGACTCTTCACGTGACCAGAGCGCTGGCCTGTTTCTTGGCCAAAGAATTAGCATCGCCATAAAACGTGGCAATGCTGCCAGCCTTTTGAGCACTGTTCCTGTTGACAGCGATGCGGACGAACTTTTTGATGCCCTATGATTGTTTTGCTTATTTTTTCACATGTACATATCATTATTTTAAATGTTAGCTTATATAATTTAAATTAATATTTTCCCACATACTTATGCAGAGAAATGAAAGTTATAATGGGAATTCAAAAATGAATGTATCTGTCATTGCTTAATTTTTACCTATTGCGGTAAAGTGGTTATATTCCAGGTGCAGCCTCTTCACATATACCTAGTTAATTAATACAAAATATTGTAAAGGGTTCGTGGCTAAATAATAACAACCGCATATGTCGATCGATCAGGTTAAGCTACGCTTGCCGCGGTTGGTCTGTGGATGAGTGACCATCTTTACATACCGACAACCCTCCTTGCTTCGGAAAGCACGTTAAGCCGTTGCAGTTGGTCCCGGTGTCATTCGTGGATCTTTAACAGTCGTTACGAGTAGTCAGAAGCCCCAAAGGCTGACAACCAGTCTTACCAAGGGGTATCGTATTACCCAGTTACTGGGTTGTGGAGTTCAGATAGGCAGTCGCTCCATGTAGAATACTGGTATCAGCTGCATCAGGTTAGAGTGGACGTTGAGCCCAACACAGGCCAGGCTGACAAAATATTATAAACATTTTGGAACCGACGATTTTTCCCATTCCAGCCCATTTTTCTCCATACGAAATTACCTTTTGGAAAGGGCGATTAGAATCAATTCTGTAAATGTTGACGTTCAAAAGTGCCTTTTATGTGCCTATTTGAAATAAAATTTGCTTTGACTTTGATGTATTTTCGATCTTATATTTTCCATTCAATCACCTACTTAGGTATACAGTTATTCCAGTTTCTCTCAAGGAGAGCAAAAACACGTGTTCAATATCACGACAAAAACGACCCTGACCTATTTTTCAGGCAATAAGGCCGCAACTGTCATGGCCGTTGTGTAAGGACATCCCAACGTAAATGTACCTAGGAAACGAAGGTACTTACCGAGCTGCGTGAGTGGTGGTTCAATTTCCATTCCTAACTTTATGAAGCTAAGCTACTCGCTTAGCTTCACAATCACAATCAGACATTACGCTGGTACTTGTAATGTGTGGGTACAGCGTTCAGTGGCGCCCTCTGTGCGTTATTTTCATGTTCCGATACCCAGTTAATTATGAATATACCTCATTTAAACAACAATACCAGCATGAAAACATCAGCCATGAAAGATCTGGGAGCATTCGATTCGATTAGAAAGCTCACCTTCCACGACCACATCGCCACGGTAACTAAGGAATCCTACCAAAGATTGGGTTTTGTTCTGCGTAATTGCCCCGATTTTCGTTCCGCACATGCCATCAAAATTATATTTAATGCACTCGTATGTAGCAAATTGGAATCTAGCTCCTGCATGTGGAATCTAAACGTAAAGTACCTACGTGCTTTTACTGGAAAAGGTACAAAAAGCGTTTCTTAGGTTTATCTATAAGCGTAAACATGGCTATTACCCTTACCTCTATCCGACTAAATTTCTACTGGGATGCCTCGGATATAACTCGTTAGAGGTAAGGCGAGCAAAAGACCAGCTCACCATAGCCTGTAATAAGACGCTCCGTGGCACTATAGACGCGCCTGATCTACATGCTGTACTAGCTTGCTTCTTTGTGCCAGACAACTACTGCTACGCGGCAGAAAGCACAGGCTGTTTGCTGTGCCTCCATGTCGCACACTTGCGCGTGCTAAGTCCCCAATACCACGCACTCTGGCCGCACTTAATGATCTCTTGGACTCTAATCTTACAAAATCGTTTGTTGGATTAGAGTCCAAGAGATCATTAAGTGCAAAATCTTCGACCATTCGTCCGCAAACATATCGATGTTTGCGGACGAATGGTCGAAGATTTTGTCGACATGTCAGAAGTACTGTGAGAGGGATTTATGAAAGTGTTGTTTTGCTTATGAGATGATGATAATTATCTTCCCCAAACATAATATTGTGCCTGGGGAAACGTTTCTTTTTATTGGCAAAAGGTTGTATGTATAAATAAGAGACAAACGGTCACAGAAATAGACGAGCAGCGTTTTACAAAGCTCTAAAGGTTCTAAGCAAAAAAAAAATCTCACTCATCTTGTGAACAAGGCTTTAAAGAAGACTTTAATATACGATTCAAGTTTCTTAGTAGCATCTTTAATGCGTAATCTTCCACATATTTCATTAACAAAAACTGTGCCTGTTTATTCTTCCTTTTTCGACAGTCTTATTTATTGAAAGCCAATAAAAATAAATACTTCCGGGACTCCTAAATCAAGCCACGCTGCACTTTTTGTATAGAAGTCTATAACTTTTTTTGTGAATTCTAATTCGGAACAATGACGAAACCAAAATGATGGCCAGTATGTCGGCTCCAACACTGCATAATAACTTTTTCTTTGACTCATAATTATTTTGAGGTTTCAGGCCTTTACTTATACCTCATATGGAATAGTTCGATTTAGGAGTCCAGGAGTGTATATTGTTAGGAAAGTCTAGGTAACTGCTACACCTACATAAGTCTACAACAGTTTCTGAAGCCAATGCTAAGCAAATTGTACCTAAAAGTATGCTAGGAAATCTACTGCCCATTCATCCTCAGTTAAACGAAATGGCTTTCTCTCTCCTTATCAAACAGTGACAAACAGACCGACACTGATAGCATGCCATATTACACACGTTCCATTTAACGTATTTGGAGCTGCGACTAAAAACGTGATCAATACAGACGCAGGCGCAGCTCAATAATTTATATTTCGTGCTAAACACTAATGATCGCTTACTGAGACGCGGCTACGGTCTAGAAATGCCTTGTACCATGTAAAGATGGTGTGTGAGTTCATGTGTGTATGTTCAATGAAAAATATGTTTCTCTTAAAATTCTTTATTATTTTCGGATAGTGTTACGGGTTGCAGATCAAGTCCCCAATTTTACATAAACTGTTGAGCTAGTAATTATTAATAAATCTAGAAAAACCTAGAATTAGAAGCTAGATCAAATAAACAACACACGGTTTGGGAGACTGTTATGTAGGTAATATTTTTATTATGTGTCTGCAATGTCTCTCTGCAGGACATACCTAACTAAGGTAAAATGTTCACATTATTTATTGCTTTCACGCTACACTCTTTTTGAGAAAAGTTCTTAATTTGGTCCCAACTCCAAAATAAGGCTAACATGCAATGTAGGACTAAGAACGGGACTAGATAGGTCACCAAAATGTATTACTAAAACCTACGCTATTTACGCTACGAAAGCAACGACCAACTTCCACGAAAATCAATCTTCTCAACGGCACCTCAGTGAATAGTCACAAACAAACCCACGGATCAAAGCAAGTTAACGAACGGTTTTCCTAGGAAAAGAGAGTTGTACCTACCGTCGGCACCAGCACTACCAGCTACTCGGTAATCACTTCATTACGAGTAGTATGTAATTTTACGGTTTTCCATAGCGAAATTGCTTGCAATCCCTAGCGAGCGGCAAGGCGGCATGGCAGCAGTCCGTACAATTATGTAGGTGCTTACTTTTTATGATCATACTCGTAAACGGATAGATTACATAAGTTGCTCTAACTTGGGGTTATTAAGTTTGGTAAACTGTCACTTTGACTATGTTTGGGGACAATAATGATAGAGCAAAGTTAATAAAAAGGCTTATTCTAAAATACCCTTTTTCAGCACACAATTTCATCTCTAGTATTACATAACAAATTGGCGTTCGTTCTGAGAATCGTACCTGCGCTTCAGAGGTTGAAGAGAGAACTTTACGAGAAAACAAACTCTGCGACCTAATTTCTTGTACACCTAATACAACCTGTATTTTTTCTTCGTTATCCCAGAAAAACAAGATGAAATTCAATATCCTCTTGACGAAATATATGTTCTCGGAAAGTTCTTTCAAATATTTAGGTCGCATAAATATAATTACATGTTTAATGTTTGTTCTTCAAAAGAGAAAGATATTAGTTTATGTTACCTACCTGTACATTACTTGACTACACTGTTGACGACAGGTCGAATGACTGAATGTCTCATGTTTTTAAGAAAATAACAATAGTTTTCAGAAAACTCCTTCGCTCGAGGCGAAAACATAGGTACTGTTGAAAAGAGAGTGCGAACGAAACATTTTCCTGACTAAACTTGGTAATTGAATTCAGGTTTTTATATTGAAGACGAGGTCCATTCTAGTTACAACTAGGCTTAAAGGGCATTTTATTTTATTATTTTTGGAAAACACAGCTAATCAGACACAGTGGTTACTAAGTTTATGGTGAGCATGTATGAGTTAATATCCATTTAGAATTGCTTTGCCGAAATTTTCAGAAAATCCTGCGTACAAAGTAAGTAGGATAAGAACATTCTTAGTAATATAATGGAAGTCGTTTCACCCCACGCTCAGGAGCCAAAGTATGAATTACTCAGATTTGTTTTGTAAGGAAAAGTGAAGCGATTATATTCTCTCGTGGAAAACTTTCCGCTATTTATCTTTGTTTGTTGTTTTTGCCAACGATGGAAGATGTTTTTTGGAAGATATACGAAGGTATTTTCTTTAGGAACCAATTTATTTATGACATTGTACCTGTCCCTTAAGAAGTTTAAGTAGGTTCAGCATTAAACCGAGAAAAGTGGAAAATACTGAGTAGGTACAAGATTGTCGTATGCCAAGTGGTGATGCTGATAACTGTGTTCTTCCTAGGTTCCAGATTTTGGCATTTCATGTGGAAATAATTATGTGGTATACCTACTAAGTTAATAAAAAGTAAAAAGGACCACTGGACCTACCCAACGAGTAGGTAGGTTGCAGTTTGTATGTTTGTAGTCCGATTTTGGAAATGTAAAAATACATCAATTTAAGTCAAAGTCAAAGCATTTATTTCAAATAGGCACATTAACGTCAGTTTTGAACGTCAAAACATCATCATGTAATAATGATCGCTAATGTCCCGCAATTTCCAGAACATCCTTGACAAATATTGCCAAGCAGGGGCGAAAAACATGTTATTATCGAATTGCATAAATACGTTTTTGCTATAACAATTTCATCAGGCGTTCAAACATTTATTCCATTTATTCGGAAAGCTGCTTGCTCGGAAGTTGCTCGCTTTGGCGCAGACCGGAACAAACACAATTAGCTGAGCATTTGGGAGGATACATTTTTTTGTGTACACGGGGTAGGCAAAGCTTCTGGCTGTATTAACGGAAAATATATGTACTACCTACAGACCTACCTATTACGTTAGCGTCTTCCATCAGTTTAGTTAAACCTACAACTTATACCGCAACAAATCGTGCGATCCACAGTTAGGTATTGGACACAAGACAAATCCAAAATGGGTCATCGCCGCATTGATCAAGCTATTAAGGAGGTTGATGTCTTTGACCCAATCCTAGCAAGTCCTCAGGCGTCGTTGCTCTTTGTCACTAGCCTAAGGCATTTAATTTCGGTCAGATCCATTGACACTTTAGGGAAAACGGAATAGGCCTTTATCCAATAGGATCGGAATGGACAAAGGCGATAAAATAAAGGATGTTTTGTGTGATCATAGCACACACGCTTGCACGTGCTCTAACAAAGATTTCAAGCCTAATCTGATTTTTTAAACTAGAATCAGCCAGTATACATTACAAAGTGCGAAATCATGTACCTACCTATTTACATACCTTATGTACTCATTGATTTATCTCATTAACTATGGAATGCTATGGCAATCAAAATCGACTCACAAGAGTACATAACATAAAAACAGATGCCACATGTATGTGGTATAGGTATAGTATTTGTATATAATGTACTATCATAATTAAAGTATTACTGATAAACTATTGACTCGTGTTTTTGTAATCGAGACGATATTTACGTCATATATCAATGTTTGTCTGGAATTTAAAGCATGTCTGACCCTATTTCGCACAAATTGGATTTTAGATTGCATTTTCTATAGACTTATCTTATATTTAATGAAATTTTTTTGCAAGAATTGTAGTACATTACAGATGGTCGGGTTTTTTTAACAGTTTCTAAAACAATTCCCTAAAACTAGCATGCAAAATTATTGATTACATGGATTAAATAAATGAAGCTAATAAAATTGGTACATAAATCATAATGGCAAGTATTTGTTAAATTATAATATAGGTATTGCAGTCAGCATTTCATAATCTTTGATGACTCTTCTTGTGTTGCAGCTGATGGAAACTGGACGAGTGAAGTATATATATAGTAGGTAACGCAACAACAAAACTACCTATAAAACCTTCTGTACATTATGTGTTTGTGGTTTTCTTCATTGTTTATTGCAGAGAGTCTGACAATGAGTGTCTTTTCCAAGCTGCAAGTTTAATGCATGCTATGCACACATCTTTCTCGGTAGTGTTACTTATCACGCACCTTCTACATAGTTATAACTCATGTTGTACATATTATGACTGTCCCAAATCCAGGGAAACAGGCACTTGTCTATTCAAACAAAATAACGGTTCAACTCAACAAGTCTTTAACGTAACATTAAACCTTCAAAGAGCTAGCGAGCCTGTAGTACCTATAGGTACAGGTACCGGTTGGTGATCACACAGATCTGGAGGGCCAGCCGCAGGGCGCTGGCTCCTAACTGTACCTGCAGCTTGGAAAGGTCACGGCGAGAGTACGTTTCTACACAATGAGTTGCTTTTTTAATTGTGTTGTCCCTAAGGCTATCATGCTGTAGCGGTAACGTGTTTTGTTAGTAAAGTAGGTGGCGATGTAATTCGGCATCTATTAATAATATTTGAACGAGGAGGCACTAGATGTGGTTGCCTATTTAGTCAGCACAAAGCACAGGGCTGTTGGCTTATGGTTACTAAGGTCGTAATCATATCGGGAAATGGCTCTTGCCTAGACATAGGAATAAAAGATTTTCAGGAAGAACATGCAGTGTAAAGAGGCGCCCCTTTGAACGTCTCCGCAGTTTTACTGCATGATCTTTCTTGGCCAGTGCCCTTAAGATTGACAACAGCTCCCATCCACTATCATACCATAATCAAGTGAAAACCCCATCGTATTCGAAACCTAATTAAACCACAATATAATATCGAAAAGCACAATTTACGTGTCGGTCTGTCTCGGCGGCTTTCTTCGCGGCGCTGGCGCCAGTCATTAGAAAGGTAGCACTGATGTATTGCCCAACGTCACTCCCCCCGCCCCCCTCTCGTAGCCCCCGGCCCCTTGCGACGTGCGCCAGCGCAGCGAGAGTTGGTCCATGGAGCAAATGGATTCAGAAGGTGCACTTCATGGAAAGCTCTCCGTAGAAGGTAAAAAGCTCGCGAGGTGGTGTTACTTACTGCCGTAAGCAGAGATGCCTCTCTACACTGTGATGCTGAGACGTAAGTTAGAATAAAAATGTCATCGTTCATATAGGTAGATTTCCACTGGTCTGGTTGAGACCCTGGTTTCTTACTCATAGGGAAGTGACTCAAGGGCGACGAACGGGCGGATTGCACTGAAGTTGCATCTGATCGGGACAAATATTAAGGATTGTTACGTTAAATGGCTGTTCAGATAACTTGCAGTAAGCACCATCAAAATTGAAGCTGAGTCACTTTTTAGGACTGCATGGTGTACTTCAGAGTAAATCACTCACCATTCATGTACCCATCACGGACAAATATTAAAAAAAAAAAACAAAAAAAAATCCTTCTCCTATTTACAGTTTTGTATGAACTAACACTTCTGTACTACAGATTTGCAGTTGTGTTTCGATATAATCACGTTTATTGATTTGATAATAAGCTTGTCCCTTTTAGTCTCATAATACTATACGTGCTGGTTAGGTGAAATACTTCGGAGCCGTTTACAAAAGCGACCTAGCATGGGTTTCGGCAGTTGATTGTGGAATTGAAGAATCTGTCAATCAAATAGTGAATTTATTACAATTAAAATACATTTTGTAAGATTTTCGCATAACTCTATACCATTCCCCAGAGTCCCGGACCTTTGGTAGGCATACTAGGAGTCGAAGCAAACTCGCAGAGGCCCGATAGACTCTAGAGGTAAAGGAAATGAAGTACAAACCTACGATAATCCCTGTATGCTCCAAGGGCAACCTCCCGGTTGGTGTTGGATTATTGCTGGGTATGGAACAAAAAAGATATTGGACCACCTATGGGTTTGGGTGGCTAAAGTGGAGTACATAGTTACCAAGAACTATTTATCGTCCTTCATATGCGCTTTATCTACTTTATCTAGACTGGTTACCTTACTGAGAGGTTTGTTTTTAACAATTCCCAGTATTACTAAAAAGTTTCATCATTCATCATCTTTTACGTTATCTCAAAATAATGCAAATAAATACAATTTAAAATGTATACTTAGCTAAATACTTATTTAATTATACACTGATGAAACGATGACGTTAAATTATAATAGTATTGCATCAGCTAATGATAAAGGATATGCTAGTCATGTGATGTCATTACTATTTAATGACTAATATTACATTCATGTTCTAGAAAGTTTTTTAAAAACCAACTTTTAGGGTAGCTGTCTGAAACTGACCACCTGAAGGCCAATTCTCGTAATTTAAAACGTTCAAAATCTAGTCGCAGTCTCATCTCGGCGACAAACAAATGTCAAACACTTATCAACAATGTAGGGAAAATAGAGGTATTTTTGACAGATTGAGACTGAGATCAGACTGTGAACGTTCTTAAAATTACGAGAATTGCCCCTCTGATATAAACCTGTGGTTTTCCCAAGGTTAAAGCCAGAGCCTTCTCATACAGAAAAGAAACGAAAAGTTGCTATACTAGCTCGCTGCAATGCATATTACAGTCAAGGATTCCTCAAAACTCTCACTTAATAATTAACTTTTTATTTCCGATTACCCAGACAAACCCACGTACAATCCCAGTTCACCATACGTCCATATACGCACCCTTTTTACCCCTTATTTATAGCATAAACAACCCATCGTAACAAACGGAGGGTAGGCAAACATTTCTCCGAGAAATTAATATACCGTCGAAATAAGACGTAGGTAATATTATATGTTATTGCGTACGATATTAAGTCATGTTCGTTAAGGAAAAGAATCAAAGAAAGAGGAAATAAAAAAGCTACTTATACGAAAAGACAGCACTGTAATATTGTTGCTATTCATGTAGCAGAGCAAGAGTTACGAGTATTGTACGCCCTGAAATAAAGCTTTCCACAACTGGCTGCACTATAAACGTGCTGGTTTAGCAGCTAGGGAGGGCTAATGGCTTTATATGCTTACTAGCTCTTACCCGCGACGTTTTCTGCGTTTACCGGGATAAAAAGTATCCTATATCCTAAACCTGAAGGGCAATTCTCGTAATTAAAAACTTTCAAAATCTAGTCGCAATCTCATCTCAGCGACAATCAATGTCAAATTTTCAAAAATGTAGGGATATAAGAGGTATTTTTGACCGATTGAGACGGAGAACGTTCTTAAAATTACGAGAATTACCCCTCTGTGCATGGTTTACCCATGTGCCGAATTTAATCGAAATCTGTTCAGCCGTTTTAGCGTGAAATCGTAACAAACAAACAAATTCACTTTCGTATTTATAATATTTGTTCGTTATACGTTCCTTATCATCATGCACACGATTTTTCAAACAGTGACGTCTTACTTATTTGGGGTAGTGATAAACTTTTCACAGAAGCCACAGCTAAAAACTTCCATCCCTCATGAGTAGAGAAAGTTTAAAGTGACGTAGACAAACTTACTTTTAAACTATTATGTATTTTTATAAATAAAATAATATTTTTACGGTTACCAAAATTGATATTAATAATAATAAAGCTGAAATTGTTGTTTGTTTGTTTGAACGCGCTAATCTTTGTAACTACCAGTGGATTTGAAAAATTATGTTTTCATTTTATAGCCTAATTATTGAGGAAGGTTACCTACATGATAAATGATTTTATTTTTGTAAGTAGGTGTGTACAAACACTTTTACACGTCAATCATATTTTTTACACTAGATGAGGTCGGCGTTTCCTATCTGACTACTCTGAGAAGAAAGGCCGAAACAAACTCGGAGGTCACACTCTTTTAAATTCCAGACATAATCTTGGTCAGATCATGTGAAGACAAGTAGATTGGTGTCTGAAATGGTCTTTTATGGAAAGAACGACACAGATTGAGTGCACCTGTCCAGTCAGTGCATGTATTTGTCAGTAATCATGCAGCTCAACTCAAAACTTAAAGAGGCCCCTTAGGAGCCGAGCAAAAAGGAAAAAAGTTAAATGGTGTGGGCAGATGATTCAATGCGACGGGGTGTGGCGGCGGGGGGGGGGGGGGGAACTTCACACGAGTGAAGTCACGGGCACAAACTAGTACTATATACAATTCCTAAAGACTGGCTCCGTCAGAACAGTTATGGACAATCCAAAGTATTTATTATATAATCTTGAACATATTCATATAAGTACTAAGTTATAAGCAGACACAACGACATTACTCATGTCTCACGATACGGACGGGAGACATCATCTATGTACATTTAGATTATTTACATAACAATACGTACATAGAGGTACTGACATTGTATTGTTGTTATTTTAGGACCTGGCAACGGATGTTTCTCGGCGGTTTGTTTACCGACTGTTTATATGATATAAATATCATAATGTTTTCATTTACATGTTCATTATTTATGTTTGTGGAGGATTGAAGCGATTTGAAATTTATCTATCGATCAAGTATCGTATTCTGGGTTTACATTATTGACTCGCTTCAGCCCGCGACTTGCTCCGCGTGTTTCTTGTTCCCCCGACCCAACTCGTCGCATCCCACGCGCACTTTTTTCTTTTTGCTTGGCTCCTAAATGTTGAATAGCCTTCCTTCCTCAATAATTGGGTTTAATTCAGCTTTATTGTTAGTATAACACAAATACATAATGCTACTTAAAACAGAGTAAGTATAGTAATATAAAGCACGATATCTTTAGTCATAGTTCTAAGTGTAGGTATTTAATAAGCCTCAGTTTAATAACTTTCAATTTATTATTAACACGCCATAATTCTCTTCCGCTTAGCCCAGAATACACAAAGTATCGAAACAGATATACCCAAGAGCATTTCAAAACAGGTGTAAGAACTTTATCAACAACAACTTTGAAACAATGTTCTTTGAAAGATATCCGCAAAGTTATCGAGCGAAGACCGTGGATCCCTCTAGTGCCGCTCAAAAATTACGAACAATAATAAAAATAAACAAGTAAGTGTATAAATTAAGGAGGTTGCACAAAAAATCGTTTGTTTCTTACAACGACATAAAAACTTATGCGGTGTACTTTTCTTCTATTTTTCTTGTAGGGCTGGCACTGAACAAGTTTTATTTTAGCTCAACTACAGATGACTAGCTTTTGTCTACGTCATTGTACACATTCAATATTTAAATACCCGTTTGACCCAAACTTCTACTGAGTTGTCACGAGTCAAATATCCTTTCTAAAGTTCATCTCTCTACACCGCTCCTTGCGATCGCCTGTTTGTCAGTCAAGCACGGAACTGTTTTAAATATGTATTGGAACTAGATAACCAAAACACAGCGTTATTCAAATAATATGTGAGGCACGTATTTTTTCGCCTGACCAGAATCAACCCCTCTCAAATAATGTTGGCGGGCTAACCCTCTTTAGATTCAAAACCCCGTGGCCTCCTCCCTGGGGCTACGGGTTTGCAAACTTAAATTACAAATTCAATAGGCCCGCTTATTTTGCAGGCGAATAATAATAATAAACATTAGTTGAACTCTTTAGCTCCGCAGATACTAGAATACTCAGAACGAAATACGCCGCTGAAAATAAGTCGAAATGGCCAAAGTTTGTTCGGTTTCCTTGGAACTTATGGAAATGTCGACAAAACCGGAAAAGAGAACTTTTTGGAGGAGAAGTATCTTATTCAAAAGTGATCTACTCGAGTATTAGTTACGTACTTCGAGCCGAATTATAAGTTTTACGGCTACGAGTATAAAAGGTGGCTCTGTGAGAAAGGCTAGAAGATGACTGCCCACTGGCTAGGGCGGGGTAGTCGCACTAACGTCAGTACCGTCATTCGTGGTGGTTCAGCAATTTAGGGCGCCCCAATTATTTGGGTGGTGCTTGGTGGGTGTGCTCATTACTATGAGCGTGTGTTCAGGTTCTGGTAGTTCCTTAACCCGTAGTCATGAATCTAAGGTACCTACAACAATATCTGTTCTACCCCGTGCCAGCCCTGGCAGTTCATTACTTAAGGGCGGTATAGTCAAAGTCTCCGGCAGGCTAAGTTGGCGCAGTCGTCGTTTGCTCTCCGCACACCTGACTGATAACCGACTGCGCAGGGAGGGGTGCTGTTATATGGGACTTGTTCATAGTCTCACGTCGCAAGTTTTGTTTGTCTGAGTTTATTGGTAGTAAAACACAAAATGTAAAGCGTACGAAAATACATTATGATAGCTATGTGTGTTGAGGTCCATCAAGGTGGTGAGTGAATAACTAACCAATGTCAAATATCTCTTCTAACGATAAGGCCGCCCATTGTGTCACACTATGTAAAATTTCTACATTTATATCTGTCATTTTTCTGGTGTAGATATAAAGAGTCATCATCAGCGCGACTTCACCTACTGCTGGGCGCAGGGCTCTCTTTTCTTGTGTCAATCTCCACGCTCCTGCGCCAGGCTCATCCAGGTTTTGCTCGCGATGGCAACAGTGTCGTCGGCCCATCTCACCGACGGACAACCGACATCTCGTCTTCCAGTCCTTCGACGCCACGCCTTACTCCACCTGTCATTACTGCGCTTTGCCAAGTGTCCTGCCGAGTCCGCGTGTCACTAGTCAGTTTCCCTCAGTCGTCAGTTTATTTAATTCGCCAGTTTCGTTGATTAGTCAGTTTGCGCCCAGCACCATTTGAGATCCATAATACGTGTTCCGTTATGGAAGACCTTCCTACGTCAATAAAGAGTATAATATTCTATTCCAATCAAATGATATTAGGTACTGCTATCAGTGTGTTCAGAAACTGTCATTATTTATTTGTAAAATTCATGAAATTCAAATTATATGATCACGAAAGGCGTTTCCATTTTGAAATCCTTTCAAGAAGACAGTTTAAAAAAGACAGTTTACATCATAACTATACCTGTATAACATCTCCATAGTGCTGTACTGGCTCGCACCGGAGGACATAAAGCCGTCACACTATTTGGTAACTACACAACGGAACGTTACTCGATGGAATATTTATTTTCTGACACCATAAAACATTTCCATAGATGCAGCGACCAACTCGGAGTACACTCGTCGACAGAGGTGTACATTTTATGCCTGTAATGTATTCGTTTATAATACGTTAATAAAAACGGTGTATATTTTATAGAGCTTTCCTTATAAGGTTTGTTTACTTAGTCCTGTATGAAAATCAGAAATATGATACGCCATTAAAAACAAAAAAAAATACCATAAATGTGAACCACATCAATCAATTCCCTTCAATTAACAATCCACCCTTTATTTCTATCATGATCAAACATAACACAACAAACAAAAAGCCTATCACCCAATGATAAATGACGGAACAAAATCGATTAATAAAATAAAATCAATCACTTGTGTGTCCGACTGTCCGGCACCTCGCGTCATAACTTTCAGTTGACACGCCACCCACACATCCACGTGTTTACGCAAACACACACACACACACACAAATACATATACGCTTGCTGGGGTGGTCGACTTGGTAAATATAACCAATTAGGAAACGACTGTTTTTGGGGATTCGGTTGTTAAAAACAGTTATGGTGGATTATGAAATCATTAAGGTAAAAGATATTTTTGTTTGTTTCAGCTAAAAATATGGCACCCCATCGTTTTTATCTGAGATAACTAGCTAGCTTCCGCACGTTCCTATTTGCTTTGGGGTTGCTGTTGTTGCTGAACGAAAAAGTAACAAATGGACGAAGAAACAATTCGGATGTCAACGTCCTTTACAAATCTAAACAAAAAATTGTGCTTCTGGAGAAATAGTAGCATGGTATATATTGATACAAAACGTATTGAAAACAAATTGCCAATAGCAACATTTTCAAAACTTGTACAGACGCCAGCACATCAAGCTACTACAATCTGTCAAATTTCTCTAATAGATTTTCAACTTTATCGCTAAAGCATTAAGGTTCAAGGTTGATTGGGAAAATTTTACAGTTTCGGATAGCTTGACCTGCTGGCGTCTGTACTTCAATACTGTGAAAATTTCGTACTTATTCTTTCTAAAGGGAAAATCTTGTAAAGTTACCTGAATTTCGGGTGAAGTACTTATGTAAGATTTATATCCCGTTGACTGCCTTTAAAACCCAGTTAATATGTGAAACGGCTACATGGTCTCAATCACATGATAAGGTAATGATATTTCCTTTCCCAACATAACTTAACATGGCGCCTGCATCCCCGAAGGGTGATGCACCTACAGTACAGTCACGAGCAAAAGTATGTATACACTCAGCCTTTTTCAAAAGCGATTTACTCCTTTATTTTTTTAATGGAATTTTATGTTGTTACGAACATAGCATTGTCGAACCCATACGTTTATGTAATGTGTCGTATTTCAATGTTGCATTCGTTATTTCACGAAAAAATCACAATTGAAAGTTGCCAAGTGTTGACATATTAGTGCTCGTGACTGTAGACCCACATTTCGCCAGTTATTTTTAAGTCCCCTATAACAGGGAACGAGAGCCTATTGCCCACCCGTGGGCACGCATCCAGACTTCGGATTGCTACTGAGAAATTCCAGATAGAAAAACCCAATAACACTTTGCCCTACCCGGGCACCGAACCCGAGACCTCATGCTCAGCTGGTCGCGCTGCTGACGATTACACCAACGAGATAGTTGCTCCTTTCGTAAGTTCCACGTGAATGTCCCATGCCTCTACTGCATGTTCCTATACAAACTACGTACGTAAGCCACGAGCTACTTATTGTAATTGATTCATTATTGTACTACTAAAGTGCGCATGATGCATTATTGCGATGCAATTAAGAAATGTGTCATTATTACGATTAAAATAGTATCCACGTTTATACTTGTGAGATAACCAGCACCCTAATTGCGTAACACACGATCAATCGGAATCGGTTTCATTTTGACAGTTCAACAACATTCATTGCGTTATTTACGTGTTGAGCAGACAAATTTTTCGAACTTATGAAGCAAATGGATTAATAATTTGCTTCAAAATGATTCAGATCCCGATTGATCGTGTGTTATGCAATTAGGGTGCAGGCTTATCTACAAGGTGGCTGTGGCAGGGACATCGACGCGCAAACTGTAACCATGAACTCAGCACACGCTACTAGACCCCCCCTAGCGTAGAAATTGTTTCTCGGTTATAAAAAAAAAATCATCTGTTTCATAGAAAAGTGCAATACCTACTATAGAGGAGTAATAAAAAAAAAAATAACCGACTAAATCTAGTATCTAGTAGTAGATAGTCTGTTCCTGGTTGTAGGCCTGAGTTAGAGAGAGATAATGGCAGTCGTGATGATACTCATCTTTGAGGCTAGAAAGAAGATTTAGTAGTAGCCGAGAGATTTGTGAAAGATATGGACTAAGTAGTACTACTGCCATCATAGTGTTGCGGCCTACCTAAAGAAAGAAAGAAAAAGTATTGATTGCGACTCGTACAGGAAGATCACAAACTAAACTAAACACAGTCAAGAATACAAAACCAACCCAACCCAACCCGCAAGGGATGAGTGCTCAACTTGAGACTTGTGACTACTCTCAGCTTTGTACTGAAACTTGGCAACACATTGTGACGGAGTTTACAGACTGCCCAGTTGCCAGTTACAACTGTAATGCTGTATACGTGACAAGGAACGGGCATCACCCAAATAACAATTCTTGTGACTCTGCAATTTCACTAGCTCATCACAAGAAAAGGTTTGTTTTTAACCGACTTCTTAAAAAAGGAGGAGGGAATCACACCGACTTCCGAAATTAAAGTTATTTCTGCTTTTATGGAAGTCAATTGTTTAAGGAAAAAGAAAGATTTTATATAAACCCTTTACTATTTCCAGTAATCAAGAGCATAAATAGTTCATAAAGTATGATGTATATTAACATTATTCTGCTTTCCAAGCGGAGAAAGCGACACTTACGAGCATCATTGATTTTTACAACTTCCGCGGAATCGCGCCGTGGGTACAATGTTGTATGTTGTTTCTATCTATAATATGTATGCATTTACAAAAAAAAAAATGTATATAAGTAGTTTATCAGCCATCTTGTTACCATAAGCATTAGGTTGCTTAGCTTGGGACTAGATGGCGCTGTGTGAAATGTCCAGGGATATTTATTTTATTATTATTAATGTTGTAGTTTTTCTTCTCGCCGTCGTCGCTTAGGTACCATTCCGTGGTGACGGGGCCGTTACGATACCTCGGACGTTACGATGTATGTCTATGTAAAGGTACGTCATTATGTCCACATATAACTAATGTGTAAAGTCTACACACCGCGGTGCAATGCTTTTTTGTGAAGCGCCCTAAACTACAGCACAAAATAAAAGTACTTGCAAGTATTTTTCATTTTACAAAACAGCATAAACGTAGCACAATTAATAAGTCTATAATGTTCCACTCCAAGGAAACAGCCCTTCTCTCTGTTAGGGGGAAGTAGGCTGTTATCCACCACGCGGGCTTAGTGCGGTTGAAGGTCTGAAATAAATATCACTAATCATTTATCATAATATTCATTACATCTAATTAACCGAAGTTACCACACCCTGTTGGCAACACCGAGTGAAGCTACTTCGAGTGCTGGCAGGAAAGTTTTGGAAGGAAGGAACTTCCATAGAGAATACAAAACTTTCCGTCATTATATTTTGTCTGCTTGATTGTTTTTTGGCTCTGGCCGCGAAATGTTTTTGATTTATGTTTTTAATATTTCGTATTAATATATTTATAAATAACTAATACGTGTTTTAAACACCCTCTGAATAGAAATAGTTAATATCAGAAGTGTTCATAAATTTCTCGCGCCCGAAAAGTACCTAAAGTTAAACTATAATGGGTAAAAGACGCATAAGTAAGCGTAAACACAAGGCAAAGCGCGCTCGTCGTAAATCATCTAGCAGCAGCAATACGAGTTCTAGCAGTAGCAGATGTAGCAGTACGAGTTCTAACAGTAGCGACTCAAGAACACCCAAAAGGAGAAAGGTATTTAAGACAAAAGATACTGGAACTGTGAGTACAATTTTGCATAACATGATACCGGAGTTTGACCCCTTGAACGATAATATTATTTCTTGGTTAAACGTGATAGAATCGTATGCATCAACATTTTCCTGGACGGATAGTACAATACGCTATCAGGCACTAAATAAACTCAAAGGCTCTGCTAAAATCTGATACGAGTCTTTATTGCGTAATGATCATATGTGGACAACTTGGCTGTGGTAGGATTGGAAGGAAAATCTTTCTAATACATTTAGAGTGAAGAGAAACACGCTTGACCTACTTAAGGAAATCGTCGATCGGAAACCAGTGAAAAATCAATCGCTTTATGATTTTTTTTTTTTGAACAAAATCTAAAATTGATAGTCTGTGCTTAAATTTCACTGAAAATGTCGCAATCTCGATAATATTAGGAAATATCGGTGATATTATCATTACAGCATCCGTTGAGGCTAGCAAAAAATTAAATCAATTTAAATCATGCGATAGTTTAGCTGGATTTTTACACAGCCGCGTTTACAAAGCAAAAGTCGTTACCACAGCAACACTCGTGATAATGCTAAGGTTCCATGTCAAGTTCAAAGTTCTGGTTCCCAAATATCAACGGCAAATACGACAACCGCATCAACCGCGACTAATCTAACCCCAAGTCAACGTAAACCCATAAAGTGTTATAATTGCGGCGGCAATCGCAAACGATTTCAATGTTCGGTAAAATGTGAATTTTGCGGTAAAAAAGGTCACTCGGAAACTTCATGTTTTCACAAAAAGAATTCAAAACGTAACAAACCTGAACAAAAAAATAACTAGGAAACAAAATACGTACAACTTTCTAATGCGAAAGACAAGTTTTGTAAGAAAATAGGCATTAACGGTTTTGTCCATGAAGCGTTCATAGATACCGGGAGTAGCTGTTCTATAATGACGTCTAATTTGGCAGAACGATGTAATCTCCAAAGAACTCCGTTGAATGCCCCTATAACATTGCAGGGATTTTCTAAAGATAATTTTAGAAAATGTTATAATAGTCACTTGCCAGAATCGAGGTGGTGAGCTGAAACAGTACTGCCTAAGACTAAAGGAGTGAAATGGACCAGGCACCACCTCGGATTAAGGAAGTGAGCTAAAATGACAGTAACAGAGTAGGTAGTCTTTAGTCTTTTTGAAGACTTCTGCAACGTTGTTGGTGAAATATCCTTAGAGTTCGATACAGATTCTCACCGCGATGAGTTGATTCATCTATTAGGTAAATATCAACAATGCATAGCTACGAATATAAACCTACTAGGGAAAGTAGAAGGTCATGAAATGGTCATACATTTAGATGATAAAAACCTGTACAGTTTAGACCATACAGGACATCTCATTCAGATAGGAAAATTGTAAGAAGCATGGTAAACAACTTTTAGAGAATGGTATAGTCCGTGAAAGTAAATCCGAGTATGTGAGTCCAGCTCTGCTTGTGAATAAAATAAAAAAAAAAAGACATAATTCCCCGAATTTCGCGCTGGGTGCTTTCTACGCAAGAATTTTCTTTCGATATCGCTCATAGAGAGGGAACTCGAATGCAACATCTAGATGCATTTACTAAATTTGTATTTATCTCGGCGGTACCTAATACGGATAGTAGTAACGTAATTAGTGAACTTGAAGGTATAGCAAGGATATTCGGCAACCCTCGTAGACTTGTTACGGATGCGGGATCCGCTTTTACGTCAAAAATATTTAAGGATTTTTGCTACGGGAAAAATATTCGCTTACATACAATAGCCACAGGCATGCCAATAAACCAATGCAAAACAATTCTGGAGGCCATGAAAACTATAGGTGCAGATTTGGATGAAGATTGTTGGGATAACTGTATTACGCCATTACAACAGGCGATCAATAGTACGTATCACAAACCGATCAAGGCAGTTCCATGTGAGGTCATGTTTGGGTATAGACTACGTACCGATAGTGACAGCTTCGGGCCTGAACTTGGGCATAATGACGAGCATATTACGGATGTGACGAAGTTGCGTAAAAGAGCGGACGAAAATATAAAGAATAGTGCGAAATCTCAGAAGAAAAGATTCGACCGGTGCCGCACTAAAGCTAAACTTTATCATGAAGGAGACTTAGTCCTTATTAAAATACAAAGCCAAACAAATGATGGACGAAGTAAAAATTTACTACCTACTTTTAAAGGCCCATTCCAAATAACGAAAAGCCTGGATAAAGATAGATATGAAGTTAAAGACATGCGGGGCAGTGAAAGAAGTTGTAGATCGTATAATGGGGTGGCCTCTGCTGAGAACAATAAGCCTTGGATTAAAACTGATAACTGGTGTGTTGATTGATGCATCATTAGTAGGTGCAAAAATAAATAAAAGGCGTGTTGGCAAGGTAAAAAAAAGGAGTATATATAGGTATATACTTAATTTTACTTGATATAGATACGTCCTGGTCAATGAATCATGCTTTGTATAACTTTCAGTTTCTGCTCAAGTTGATTACATTCAATTGAAACTGGATAAAAAAGAAAATGTTATAATAGTCACTTGCCAGAATCGAGGTGGTGAGCTGAAACAGTACTGCCTAAGACTAAAGGAGTGAAATGGACCAGGCACCACCTCGGATTAAGGAAGTGAGCTAAAATGACAGTAACAAAGAGGTTGTCTAAGCTTAAAGACCTACTCTGTTTTGGGATCCAGTGCAATTTGAATTGGGAATAACTTACTGCAGAATAATTCACAGTCTCCTAAGTCTAAAGGGGCTTTGTTTTAAGTTCTGTAATACAAGAGCTGTGGTAGTAGAAGAGCTATGGTAGTAGAAGAGCTATGGTAGATTTCAGAATGGAATTACCAGTTGCAGAGTAGGGGGAGTTTCTAAGCCTAAAGGAACAGAAACGATGTAAACCCTGCAACTGGAGTTCTATTAGTATTATGAATCATGATTGGCCGAAGCATTATTGTTTTATATTAAGTACCTAACATAAAGTGTGTGCTTTCAGATACGTGTTTAGTTAAGCTAAGTAATACTGATGGTGTAAGGTGTGCCTGAGGACATGCACGGCGCAGGAGGGCCGTGTTGGCAACACCGAGTGAAGCTACTTCGAGTGCTGGCAGGAAAGTTTTGGAAGGAAGGAACTTCCATAGAGAATACAAAACTTTCCGTCATTATATTTTGTCTGCTTGATTGTTTTTTGGCTCTGGCCGCGAAATGTTTTTGATTTATGTTTTTAATACTTCGTATTAATATATTTATAAATAACTAATACGTGTTTTAAACACCCTCTGAATAGAAATAGTTAATAGATATGACTATTTCCAAACGGTGGCCTAAGTATTCTAAATGGAAACTTAAGACTCGACTGCTGTTACAAAAATATTCTTTTTCTCTTCCTATTCGGGTATAAATAAATGTCTGTTTATGTTTCCGTAAATAAAGCATGTTTATTGTAGTAATAATGCTATAGGTTGGTCCAAGGCTATCACTACCTTCTGCGCAGAAGGGTTATCAGCGTGACCTAGCTATCTGCCGGGCCCCCGCCAAGCATATCGCTATAGTATGTGTGCAGTGTACGTACGTTATTGTCAGTGTGTGGGTGTGTCTGTTTTTAAGAGGTCATCTCAGTTCTCGGGTCACGGTTCATTACACCGTACTAATACACCGTTTCAATTTTCACGTTGATTTCAAGTGAAGAGAAACAAACTTGTCTGTCTGCCTGTGATTTTCAGGTCCCTTTATCCCTTCTCATTCAAATTGTTGGCCTCATCTTTTGAATCTTGATCACATTCTGATCTCATTTTTCATCTGTCAACAATACCTACCTCTAATTTCCCTACAATTTGACAAGTTTTTGACATTTGTTTGTCGCCGAGACGAGATCGCGCCTAGATTTTTAACGTTTTTAATTACGGGAATTGGCGTTCTGACCACCAGTATCACACAAGCTATAATTTCCCCTTTTTACAAACCTAATTGATACAGGCACATATTCACCCAGAAAAGCAGTTTTTCTACATTTAATAACTCCCCCAAGCAAATCGACTCAGCCAACATAGCATAACGATATAATTACTGACATAGGCAAAACACGTGGCAGCTAATTGATGCGCTGTCTGTCTGTCCGTAACATTGTATATGACATGTATATGTACGTATGTATGTAGGGATGATTGTGTTGCTACCCGCGGGTGTAGATGACGGCTTGAGGTCGGTCCTCCCGAAGGATTTGTCCGATTTGAAGTGGGCCTGTGTTTGCATTTCGTGTGTATTTAGGTTTTGAGAGACATCCTCTGATGTTGAGAAGTTGAAGAGAGGAGTTAACATAAGCGGCTTGTATCGATTTGATGAGTCATCATGTCTTCTTTTGTGATACCATTAATATGAAAGTTGATTCGGCATTTTCAAATATGAGCGAGTCAGCAAGTCTGGTAGCACTGTGCATTCAGTGCTACCGAACTGTAGGGACGTCGTTCTTAAGCATCGTCATTACTGGAGGTGCTTGCAATGTATGCTCATGTCTGTTGCAGTGGAGCAGTGGTGGCCACGTGGTAACGGCCCCGAGTTACGAGTTGTAGGTCGTGGGTTCGAACCCAGCCAGGCGCTTTGCTTTGTGTAAATAATTTCATCACCACTGCTCTCAAAACGGCGAAAGAAAATATTGTGAGAAAAACCGGCATGTCCTAGAACCAAACATTCTAAGACATGTGACATCTACCAACTCGCATCGGTCCGCGTGATGGATGAACCTCTCTCCGAGAGGAGGCCTGTGTCCTGTGTCCCCGCAGCAGGAACATTATAGGCTGATTATACTTATGCATGTCTGTTGAACTGGCAGTAGACCCCAACATGATGATGTACCGAGTTGGGAATCGGCTAAAATGCGGCACATTAGCCTACTCCGAATAGTTGCAAAATTACTTAATACTTTTCTTCTTCGTGTGTGAATGACCAACTGATTTAATTTACCTATCTTCCCCTATCTGTAGCTTCCAAGAAATCCACTCAAAGTAAATTTTAAAAAATCTAGAATATTCTCCAAAGGACGCGCATTTACAAGGACATGCGCAAACGCACGTGGATTAATAGTAATTGAAGCCATTATTATGTATATCTATGTATTGTATACTTATCGGTGTGGCTGTATGTGTCATGTAGTACTTGTTATTATGTAGTATATAAGTGATATTATATCGTCCAAGGCCGCACGTGTTGTGTTATGTAAGGAACATCTGTGGCGCTGTTTGTTTGTGTTGTATTTACACGATTTATTACGGGATAGGACGAGGTGAACTCTGGACTTATACCTACTAACTTATACTGCTTGGGTATTTATTATTATGCTGTAATTTAGAGTTTAAAGTGAGAGTTGAGAGTGAATCTGAATGAAACAATCTTCTTCTCTGTGTCGGTCGCACGACAGTTATTCAAATTTAGCTAAAACTTCGCCACTTCCACGGCGTTATCGGTGGCAGCGTGGAGGTCACCTACTGTGCTTTGACTGCATGTTTTGGGGCACGGAGAGCAGGATAGAAGATGGAGCATAGTTTGTGACTGAGCCCCATATCCACACCCGCCCATAGACTAATATACACCCACCTGCCGTTCCGTCGAGTTAGCCCCACTTTACGAGGCTCGACTTACACCTTCCTACTTGGGTTCGAAGACGGTTCAGGAACTTCCAAGTGGACCACTTGGAGTGAGATGATGCCTACAAATGAAGATCATGACAATTATTAACATAAAAAACTCCACTGTTTTGTTATTTTAGTACCTACTTGTGAGAAATGGTCCTTCAGGTTTAATTAAAAACTTGGAACTCCTGTTACCTTTATTTAAGGATAGAGCTTAGAATAATACTTAGGCACGTCTTAGTTGTACAGAACAAATATTTTTTCTTTCGTTAATTTTGTTCTTTCTAAAATAATCTAAGTTTAAAAGTAGAAGTTAGAGATGGTAGACAAAGCCCACTCGTGCCTAATGGCGCGGGCGCCGGGCGGTGACATCGTTACACTAATGACGTGCCCCCCCCCACTCTCGTCATAAAAATAAGGAACTCTGTTTACCCCTCTGTAAAAATAACAACAACAGGAATAATTGCGATGTGCAGCCCACATTGATACTAATCTTTCTTTTATCTTTAATAATTGTTTTCGTGAGGCTAAAAAGAAACATGAAAAATTCTGTTTATTTATTTTTTATTTTGACAGAACCGGTCTAAGTGGCGGTGCTTGGGAGGCTTATGACCAGTAGTGGACGTCTTTCGGCTAAAAATGTTGATGTTACGTATCGTATTATTATAATTTTAACGTTAATGATGTTTAAACCAGCTGTACTGACTGTCAATAGTGCTAATCCTAGCATCAGGCAGTTAGCACATTAGGTCGGCTGAGATTACTTTGATACATGTTATATTACATATTATTGCCTTGCCATTCATATTATGTAACGAGAAAAATATGTATTTTTTGTGTGTTTACGTAAGGAACTAAAAAAGTGCGCATGTTACCTAACTACGTGAAAATTCAACCAAAACTACTTATGATAGAACCCGGCGTACATCCGCAGTCCGCAATTGAGTACGGTTTCAATAAGATAACTTCGTGTTTAATTTTCCTTAATTTGATTTATTTTCCTACTTCAGTTAAAAATAGAAGTAAATGAAATCCAAATGTTTTGTCGTTCAGTGAAGACAATAAGTCTGGCATCATGATCATGAATCACGTCGCTGCGTCGCTTGCCGACAGATAGCGTGTGGAGGGAGTGCCTGCGGTGTTTATTATGTACTATTGTGTACAACACACGTGTCATGTACACTCATGAGCACATATATGTAAACACTTAGCAAAATTCAAAAACCTATTTTCTCGTGGAATAACGATTGCAACTTTGAGAAAAGACCAAATCATAATAGATATGAGCTCCAAAATATTATGTTTGTGAAAATATAAAACCACAATCGATACAGTGGGAGAAAATCTTTTTTTTAAAGTCGCTAAGTGTTTACTTTTCATTGCTTGTGACTGTACTGTACATACTATGTATACATGTGTATGTAATGTGTTTGTTATGTAAGATGAAGAGGTAAGGAGGTATTGTCAATTGCTTCTTTTGTTCGGAATTATTCATTTGGCTCGCTTTTCTTGAGTTAATGGTGGTTTTTGAATAGGTGGGACAACGAAAACGTTAACCATGGCTTCAGTACAATGACTTCTCTCCGTAGCGTTGAAATTCGTTGTTTTTGGAACGAAGTTCTTTAACTCGTGCGGTAGGAGTAAACTGGTACAAATCGTCACGTAACGAGAAAGCATAAGAAAAAGCGACCCTCTTCATGCGAGAGAGAGAGAGAGAGAGATCGTTTTCATGGTTTTTGAGGATAAAATGAAAATCCAAGATGGCGACAATATTTGAGAGCAACTAAACTAGATGGCTCTGTATTAAAAACGCGTATTATATTCACACTATCGCTCTCTCTCTGTCTCTTTCTATTATATACCAGTGTGTATATGTGTGAATATCGCGTACCAAAATTAGGAATAAGAAATAAGGAATTTTAAAAAGTCTGTGCATGGTTCCATACACAGAACAGATAATTTATCTGTTCTGTGGTTCCGTACAAATGTGTAATACCTGCACGTGTCGATGTCGACAGGTTTCTTCCATCGCGTTGGTACTGTATGCAACGAAAAGGCGAATCGGGTTTGTTTTTATTATTTATCTGAGTTTGTAATTAAACTTACTTATTTGTGTATCTGTGTAACAAGTCTTCGTATCCGTTCAATAATAGTCTCGCTAATTTAACACCGTGTCCTGTTGGTGTTTAATGTGCTACGGTGGATATCAATCCAAAAATAAGTTAATACACATGTAAAGTAATCAATTAATCCAGTTTATGTCCGGAAGCGGTTCGGTGGCGTTCACCGCGGCATCCTGCGCCGGCGCTGGTGCCATGGAAGGCAGGACCATGATAGTCGTGAAACTTGCGGTTTGATCGCAATACTGGTGGACGACTTTCTTTTAAAACTTCCTTTGGAAAGAAGATCATTTAGCACAGTGACGCGCAGTTGGTGATTGAGTTGTGGGAGAAAGGTTCTATTCCAGCTTGTTTAGTTCAATGAGAACAATCCGCCAACCTTGGTGCTGATCAATAGCTAGGATGCTTGAAATACAACACACAATCCGCCAGTTTTCTTTCTTTCTATTTCTTTCTTAAAATGCTGTAGGTATATTTTTTAGAATGATATCTTATTTTCCTTTCTCCCACACTTTTTTTTTCTCTTTTTGCTTACGTGACATCTTCCTCTGCAGTTCTTTGATAACTTATCAATCCGGGGGTAGAACACAGCCTTCAAAAAATGTAAATACAACCGACCTTGCTGCTACAAAACGAAATGATGCAATACCTGGAAAAATATCGTAAATATAATAATTAACTAGCCTATCTTACTATTAACATAACTAGTTCGTATTGTTTACCGACCGTACACTTAGCACCGACAGCGCCCACATGCAACGCTTATTAAAATAACAAATATATAACATTTCACACGAAGAATAATTTGTTATTGTTATAACATTGTAAATAACTGGCGAAGGATTTATTGTTAACACTGGAGTTTATGCGCCCTTTGTGGAAATAAACTTTTGGTTGAAAATCGTTGATTGCATCAAGATGGGTGCAGTAACAATAAGCTAATGCCTCCGGTAGAAGGTTATGGCTATTGAGATAAATATTATATCTTAAAAGTGCCTATAGCTAAAAGGCGTAGGAGTCAGATAAGCAAGTGAGAGATTGTAGACCGGATCTCAGTCGTTGCAGGATAATATATGTTAACGAAGGTATACCAGCCACCCAATATTCCTAGTAGGAAAGTTTGTGAAAAGCGCGAAGAAGCAAGTTGTATGCTTAGGTCTTAGTAAGAACAAACATTCTTACATGCTAGATAGAGCAGGGTATCAGTTTCAGGCGCCACAACAACGGTTTGTCATTTTGGCGACACCTTTCCCTGTTTTCTTACAAAAACACTCAAGAGAAGGCGACCCTTGATGAAACCTTCTTCAAGTTCCTAATAACTCTTAAAACATAAAATTTCCTTGCTTAAAATATTTTAATTCATTATAAAATATTCATCAGTTTCCGGGGACCGAAACTTTGGACGTTGTCTTATCAACACGGTGCGTGCACTTGGTTAATGAGCTCGCTCAACAGAGGGCGCCACTCGTCCGCGAAGTAACCATAACTCGAACTAAAAATTTAATAATTTCATAAGATAAGCTCGCTGAAGTAAAACAGTTTTGGTATTTCCTTATGGTGAGGAAATTATAAGCACTCAAGCCCGTAATTGTGTATCTCGGTAACAAAGAATTGTTGAAAAACAGATTCTAAAAATAGCTTCGTAAAACTGCGACAAATTAGACGACGTTTTCGATAACATATCATTGTTTACTAAGGTTTTGTAAATAAAGCACATTGACATGACACTAAGTATCCAATAACAACTAAGTATCTCGTTTATTGACGTAAGGAGATAAAAGTTTCTTATGTATCCAGAATACGAATCCAGGATTAATTTCCCTGTTGTTTTCTTTTACAGTACCTACATCAATACTGTCAGTTGAGTTATTTGATTTCAGTGATATTGACTGAGTGACTAATAATTTCGATTCCATTATTTGATAAAGGGGGAAATATATTTCACTACTTTCTCGAAACCCTAAAACTAATCCAACCCAAATTAAACCTAGTGATGATACCGCTTAAGGCCAACCCGCTAACTGAACCCCACGGGGGTCTGAAGGGGTCCCCCCCTCGCCATAGTCATCTAATTAATTCAAGTGGTCATCAGGCTCGCAGTTTGATCAACAAACTTGTGAGTGCGTGCAGAAGGGAGAGGGGGGGTACAGAAGTGGGGGTGCGAATGTTTGTATAGGATGAGATAATGGTTTTTGGAGATAGGGACGTGATTACGTAATCTAAGTTTATAATTATACAGTGTCTGTAGAAGTATGGGATCGTGAGGTGATAAGATAAGATTAACAGTTTAAGATATGGTGAGGGAAAGAGTAAGCGTCGTAGATGTGTTGTTCTTTAGTTTCTGTCTGCGATTTAATTCTGACAAAATATAGTGGACTACAGTCTGGCCGTCGAGAATACGTTCCTGTGGGACAATTCTAGAAACAAATAAAGATCAAATTCGCCAAACACGTAGGTATTGGTTTGTATGAAACTGACAGGTGTCAAGATGACAAGCATTCTCTCGACGGCCGCACTGTAGTGTGGCTCACAAACAACAATGTCTTTGCTCAGAGAACAATAAACTGCTCTTTATGCCTTGTGAAAGTGAGATGTGTCAAGTTCTCTAATTAAACCACTTCCTTCTCTTCTAAAAAATATTATCTATATATTTTCAGATTTCAGTCCTCAGATTTCGTAGACCAAGGGACTAAACCAACCCATAGTCCCAACGAATAGTTAAAAACCTGTTCCTGAGACGAATTGCCTACTCTTAATACTATTAATAACAGATCATTTTTATTTTATCTCTCAGCCAAGACAGGTCTCGATCTTCGCTATCCAATGTCAACACACAAGTTATCCACAAACTGGTCACGTGTCCAAGATGGCTACTATCCCAATAAAAAAAGACAATTAATGTATTTTATCAGCACCCATTAATTCGGCGATGTCTGTACAATGTACATAGGTACATTCGTGGTATAATTTATATTTGTTTTCATTTACAATCAGGAAGCGTGGCCTCGGAGTATTAGCGAATTTTGTTGTATACCAACTGACCAAAACTTGATATTCAACCTTATATAATTCAGGTCTGAATTCAAATTAGACTGAAGTATCTGTACGCTTTATTGCTCATAGGAAAATAGCCGTTATTCAATTGGATTTAGGAATAAAATTCTATTTTGTTAAATTTTAAGTCGATTTTTACAATGGCTGACACGTGTTGCCGATTACCAACTATCTTTGCTAATAGTTCATTGAATTTTAAACCGTATCATTTTGTTATAAGAGTTGTTATGATGGTAAATAATGTGTTGGTATATGATGTTATTCAGCGGGGCTCAAGGCCGACTGATATGGGAGCGATCCACATGTTGGTGTTATGTCAATGGTTTATAGTCACTATGGGCTATTTAATGCACCATTGCGCGTGACATGTTACCCGATAGTTCTATATTACTCCATTCAGTGATCCATAACTTGTATTCGCCATTGTTTTGGTTAGTGGAAATGCTGTAACGTTAGCAGAAAATGGAAGTTGGTTGTTGGTGACACATATTGGGCCCAACATTTGACAGGCGTGGATGCCTTATCGTACTTTAGGCAAACCAGCCTATCTATTCTGCAAAAATCTCACCGTGGAAACGTATGTGAAGTAAGTTGTCAATAATGTCAATACCTCAATGTCATCAGGTGAAATGACAGTTCACTTTACTTTAAGCTCGATGACATTGTTACAGAATAGCCCGACAGGATATTCTAAGGCCGGCCAGGTGAAACTAAGGTAGTGACTGTATGTTAATAATTAAAGTCAGTTATTTAGCAAGTCACGTACTTACTAGATATAACAACCGGTTCCGCGAATGTTTTCGAAGACGACCTTGTACATTTTAAGCTAGAAAAATAAAAATTATTTTGAGTAGCTGTATTGTGTTTGTTGTAAACTCATTGTTTATGAGTTTAACAAAATGCGAGGTATGATGCAAGAAAGTAGTGATGTATATCGCTACTGCCAAGTCTCGCAGTACGTAGCGTTTTGTATCTTCAGATTACTACGAAAAATCGTAGCAGGAAGCGTTTAGTAGCTTCAATCTGCAACCGAAAATCGTAGCACTTAGCTTTTTGTTGCTTTAGCATACTACGAAGTATCGTAGCACATATCGTTTTGTAGCTTCAGCATATTACGAATAATCGCAGTACGTAGCGTTTCGTAGCTTCAGTCTATCAGCAAGATTCGGAGCATGTAGCGTTTTATCCGTTCAAAATACTACGAAAAATCGTTCGTAGCTTCGACCTATTAAGAAAAACCATTGCTCTAAGAGTTTCGTAGCTTCCGTCTACAACAGACAGACTGGAAGCCGGCCTAGGCAGGGGAAAGGCCAGCAGATGATGATTGATGAGTCTACAACAGAGAGAATTGTAGCTCGTAGCGTATTGTAGAGACTAGCTTGTAGCAAATCCTTTTTATCAAGAGGCGTCAGCGTATCCGAGACGTTTGTGGTTTTACCGCCAAGAGTTTGATCGATACGAGTTGTTTCTACCTCCGAAAGTTCTTGGGAATGGCAACATGACCATATTACATACTGACGAAATTTGTCGCATTATCTTGTTGCCAAGTCTAGCAGTACGACATTGTGACAAATTGCTACACACATTCTAAATTAGTCCCGCATTTGTCGCTTAGCATTATATTATCACGCCTCATTCCTCACGGGGTAAGCAGGGATCTAATGAGGAGTTGTCATTGCGGTCATTTGGCAAGAACACGCGTTATTATTGTTAGATTGTTATGGTCGATGTGGCAGCTGATGTAATATGTTATATTGTTAATAATACGGAAAATACTATAAATTGTAAAGTGTTTTCGTCACCACGAACTAAAAACTCAAGTGTCAAGGTCAAACTTTCAGAGTTCTATGACCAGCAATGTACTTCGAAAATCAAATTGATGGATTCTTGAATTTTAAAATGAAACATTACAATTGCAAAATCGATTTCTGCAAACAACCGCATTTATTATCACTAGTCTAACAAATCCACTTAAAATTGTAAATTATTAATAACAGCGTTATGCAGAACCCACGGCCCGGAGTTTCAACATTAATAAATAATAATGTGCGAAATAATTTGACGTAAACAAATGAGCTGCAATGGCGGCGCGATCTGATTTAAACTAATGTTTAATGTATTTGTAGCTGATTTGCCTTGTTCACACCTTGCTCTGATACGCTGAGATAACGGACTGGAGTGTTTGTGCGATGCGAAATATGAACTACTTTCGTTAAACTTTAAAATTAACAAGATGATGAAGACGGATGAACCTTGCTATGATGACAAGATGAAGTTATTGCATTTATTTCTTCTTTCGTATCGGCAAGAGTTTTTGGGGAAAAGCACATAATATGTGTCTCTGAATATTATATACATAAATGTAGTATAGCGTGCGTAACCACTTCTATCTCTACTCTACGAAGAATAAAATACCATATTAATATAATATCCTGTGCAAAATGACATTTTTACAATCGGTAATTTTGTCTTTCATTTCTTCCTTTTCTACGGAGGTCATGCTACCCGTTTAGGGAAGAAAATTGATAAATTGATTGTTCAATTTGAAAGAAAGTTAGTTTTCGGTTTTTTTAATTCTCCAATAAAGTCATGCTAGGGAATTTGTTAATATTTTTTTATTCGACTATATTTTTTTTTGTAATATTTACATCAAACTATCAATTATAGAATGGGGTTAGTTGCATGTGCTCGGCTCACAGTATCAATCTGTCACTGCGCAGTATTAGTGTGTTATCAACCGCAGAGTTATCCTGTTTGTGTCAGACGTGGAGCTTTGGCAATAATAATAAATCATTGTTATGTTTCTTCGATAATATTACTTTAATTTTATTTGCTGATCAAGTAATTGGCGTCTAGCTTGCGAGGAACACATTTCATAGAAATATCTTTTAACTTTATTGTGTTAGGGTTAAAATGTTCTCCAGGAAGATTATTTGGTCGACGGCTGAGCCTCCGTAGTCCTATAGCTTTGTCATATATTGTTAAGTATTTAAGCGTTTTACTTGGTGGAAAGCTTATTATATAGGTATATTCATTGCCATTGAAAATTATGTGTGTTATGCAGGTAGGTATATATATATACTAGAAATTTGAAAACGCCATAAGAAATGTTATGAGCGGATTCTCTATAGCCAACAATCAGTGTCGAAAGTAGATGAACATCTCAATTTCTTGATGTTTTATATAATTTTACGCAAACAACAGCTGGATTTCCTCATCATCACGGAAAAAAATGCTTTGAAACAGCGATTATTTTTCAACCATAAATTAATTGAAAGTCTTTAATCCAAAAATAATGGGAATCACTTGACTATCTTTGTAGTTTGTAGTCAGTGTTGTCGCACTGAACGTTTATTAGTCGTAAAAACGGCAAGGGACACCCGTGGTGGGTCTATTTCCGTGATGTGTGGGTGGTCGGCATTGCTTTCTGTTTGTGATGTCCCATCACTAGTTCATAGGGAAAGTAGGGTTGCTCTATTTAGCAGTTTTATTAGTTTGGGCTATTGTTAATTCTGTGATCGTACATCATGATTTTTTTGGTAGTCTAGCTCTGAAGTACCTATGTGTTACGTTGGTATGTACATGAAACTAAAATATGGAGACTGATTGAGATTTACCTTTTCTTCCTGTTGCTAGAAAAGAAAATTCAAAACCAAGCTAATAGAGTTAATTGTTTATGTGATGGAAAAAGTAATTATAAGTCTCTATGGCCATGTACTAGGTAGATTAAAAACTTGAAACTTTAAAATATGAAACTTCGATAAAACGAAAATGTTGAACTTACTATTTCTAGTAACAGTTCCTTCGCTTTAACAGCAATTAGTGTGTATTGTCACCACCTAAAACTATAACATTAGCAGGACAATAAAACTTAACTTCTACACTTAAATGTATCTCCAACATTCCTTCAACGCCATTACAAGAAACTCAACTAAAAATACATTCTACAACATCGTAAACCAGCTTGTATTGTATAACAAATCAAATGCCAGTACTTATCACACTACGGAGGACATCAAACTGTCACTCACAAATACTCTTTTAAATCTTCAAGCATGTTATAGTAGCCGTCAGGGCAGCATTTGTTACCAATAAATATAGATATTTAGTTGACTTCTACTGCCGTAAAGGGCTTATGATCGTTAAACTAAAAGTGTCAAACGTTTCCTTGAAGTCTTTATTACACCCTCTGTTTCATCCCCTACGGGAATAGATTTGGGGAGTTTAAAATTGAGGGTCGCTTGGTTTTTTGGGGAAATCGTTCCTTCCTTTCAAGCTGGCTAAATGCGTCATCGTTTTGAATGTCTATTTTTGCTGTGTGTTTTACAAATAAGGCTTTAATTTTGGGTGTTTTGGTCTTTTAACAGCTAATTTGTAAGTATCTTCAACCAAGTATGTACCTTCATAAAATCTCAGAAACTTGTAATATATTCTCTGAAGTGATGTTTCTGGTTCACCTCACCGCGGTCGAGTGGAAAGAAAAATGACTTAATTTCCCTCAGCAGACCCTGGACCCTGCGACTCCCACTTAATAACTAAGCAGGGAACTTGTTTAACCCATTTAATTAAATTTCTCTTAATTAACACCACGCTGCGTCTCGTTACAAGTTTTTACTTCAAGTGCGGATTTAAAATAAGTCAATAACTACGAGACTAGTGTCGTGCAACCGTATCTTGACTGTTTTTTTTGGGGCTACTATAACTGACACCCGGTTTTCGAAAAGCTGATAGATTCAACTGACACGCTGACATATAGAGAAATAATAACAATTATTTCAGCCTACTGATCAGAAGTTGAAGGATGAGTGAACTTTACACCCTGTTCCTCATACCTCCAAAGTGTGTTAGTTGAATTTATCAACTTTTCAAAAACCGGGTTAAACCGGGCTAGTTAGTTATAGCCCGAAACTGGGGCTCTACTCGCTAAGTCCGTCAACGAAGATACGGGCCTGTTCCAAAGTGTATAGTTCGTCAAAACAAGTGTCTAATTCAATTTTTCGGACGGACAAAAATCTTATCGGGTGTAGGGACAGCTGTCAAATCGTCTTGTCATTCATTCTTAGTTCAAAATCAAACTAATCTTATGTGTGCAAGTGATAGAAGTAGGAAACGCCTATAACTTCGGCCGACACTACGGACATTGTGCTTAGGGAGTAGAGCCCCTGATAGTCGAGCTCTTTAGTTACTTTTTATTTATAAGTGAAACTGTTTTATCTCTCTCGGATGTTTGTATTAAGATTACTCGCTTCAATAAAGTGGTTCGGTTTGAATAGTACGTTTTTATATCGTTTAAATGCGTGTTGAAAGTTTATTTATATAAAAGTTGATAAAAATATCCAGTGTTTTCTGGTTTGCGATGTTATTACTTGTTAACTCGTATTGCTCGCAGTTTTGTTTGCTTTTCCAATTACTGGTTCAACGCCTCGAAATATTATGTTTTGATTTACCAAATGTTTATAATGATGTACTAGTTACCCGATCCTTAGTGAGGAAAAAGTCGCTACATCATGTGGCCCGTCGTAGTTACTCTCCACTACTTGCATATGAAACGATTCAAATATTTGGAAGTAGGTACTTAGGCTTACCTAAGTACTTCAAAACTTTCCTTTGGCAGACAACCTTTATAGTTCCTCTACTATAAAGGTTATTATTATTTATTTAAACTTACACACACTATCTTTTTTTTTTTTCTTTGTCTGACAAAGGGATTCTTACTTAATGCATGCTGGCAAAAAATGGTTCTGGCTGGATTCGATTACTCAAGCGAGTTTAGGAACTGTTTAAATACTGTAGGATAAGTCGATTGTATGATGTGACACGTGAAGTCCGGTGAAGTAGACTTTTTTTTTTTTTTAATCAGCAGATCCTTATAATTGCCAGCTGTTGATAATTTCCTCATAAGCTCTACAGTACTTTGGTACTACATATTTCCGTCAAAGAAAATTGTAATGAAAAGTTTTCATTCCAGCTGGATTCATTATCAAACAATGGACACAATATACCGTACAATCAACCCTAAAAGCCAGCAGTCACAGCAGCAGACAGCACGACGCCAATGAGACGGCAGCAGCAGTCTCATTGGTCCTGAAATATAAGTTGTTTCAATTTCACATACACACAATCTGCAACAAATTCTATTCTGTAGTAGTTATAAATAATGATAGTAGTGTATGAAACCGGCTTGGAAGTGGCAGCACGTGATCGACTACACATGTGCTTCATATAATTATCATAATGTTGCGAATATCCATATGCAAGCGATACGGCGGCAAAAAATATACGCTGACTCTCACACCGAGCTGAAGTGTCACGTGTGGGCAATTAAATAAATGCTGATCGTTTGTGTGAGTAGCATTCTTTTTGAATAATTAATATTTTTATGTAATCAGCGTTTTTTTAGGAGTAGTTACTTATAGGTTTTTTGCTACCAGCGATATTGATTTACTTAACTAAACTTCTACATATTAAAGAATTATTCTTGGGAATGCTAAACATAAGGTTGGAATATGACAATGGTTGGTTGTCATTATGCCAGAGCAATTAAAATCTACAATGTTGAAATGTTACATAAAAAAACCCTTTTGAAAATGTAAATGGGGTTGCGATTCAAAGTTTCAGGGAATCGTACTTACATACCACAAAAACAATAAGAACAATATCAGAATCGTTCTAATTAAAATTCCGCACGAGACACCTCAACAGCTCCTTTAACTCCAACTTCACATATCCTCACATCACATTAATATTTCGACGCCAAGCTGAATGCAAACATGCCAGTAATTAAGCAACTTGAACGAGATAACGTTTCAAAACTTTTAACTCCTTCCGAATATCCGAGAAGAGAGAGAGGGAGCTACCATTTACGTGCCAAGTTACCTATGTTCGTAACATGCGGTGCCAAATGAGCCGCGCGGCATGCTTCGGTGTGAGCGACGGCCGGTCGCGGTGGCGATAAAAACTCGGTTTGCTTAGCAAAGCTGTTGACGTAAGTACTTCCAACTGGATTCGGTGAGTTTAGTGTTCATGTATGTATCTATGTAGTTTCGTATGTATTAGAAGTTGCTGGGCGCGGCGGAACCGCTTTTTCTGTGATTCCAAGTGGTTTTATGTTTGCAACTGGTGATGACATTTTCCATTTAAAAAATAGTATGTGTACTGGTAATTCCTTTTTTGGTAGACTGAGGATCTTTATGTGATCGAGGTATGAGGCTAGTGAAGTTGTTTAATTCAGTACGATGATGATGTCACGTCTGCCGAACCTCACGATAATCGACGATTTACGACCTATGATATTAATATAATATTATATATAATATCATAGGTCGGTATTATATATAATATCATAGGTAGGTTTTATGTCAACCTTAAAACACACAGCTTGCTTAAATTAAAGGACAATGCTCTGCGCCCATACATTGTTCGCCCTGGAACCAAGAGCATCGGAAAATTATGTGTTGTATTGTCGATCATTAGTAAACTCCTATAAGATCTTATTTGTATAGGCTGCAGAACAGATTTATTTAAAAAAAGTATCAGATTTTGAGGTTATAATCGAACCATAACAACGAATATTAGGTATAGTTTTTCATAGCTCCGAGTGATTTTTAAGGAACTAAATAACACTAGCATAATCACGGTAATATTATCTAACCGTGGCATAATACATTTACCTGTTTTTTGTACCTACATAGATAATTAGGTATCTGTGCAGTTTCTTTCTAAAGCTTATGCGTATGTAATTGCAACGTTTAAATGCATAGAATCTAATTAACATAGGTACCTGTATTCTAAGCATTGGTTTTGGAATGAGATAAAAATGTTTGTGTGTATTAATGTAAAAATAATGCTGTCTCCTAGTCCGTGCTAGTCCGTGTTACAAAAGTATTTGCAACTAATATAATAAAATAGACCATTAATTGTCGTGTATGTCCGATATTTCTTGTACACAGGGCGATTTCGGACAATGTCCTTTTATATGTAAATTACGGTAAACAAAACCTTCCTCTGCCTACATACACTCCCACTCCCTCTCAATGAGCGGAAGTGGGCCATAATCCACCACACGGGCCCAGTGCAGGTTGATTTCACATGTCTTCTAATGTTTGGTTCTAGGATATGCTGGTTTCCTCACGATGTTTTCCTTCACCGTTTTGAGAGCGGTGGTGATGAAATAATGTTCACAGTCACTTTACTTTGTGTAAATTATTTCATCACCACTGCTTGCGCTACCCTCTGCCTTTTTTTTTTGGATGGGAAATCATCATATGACCTCTCCCGCTCTGAGCTGAGCCGAAGGGCGTGTCAGACTTTTACTGACTAAAACCCACCCGTGTTCCTTCAGTTGCCTGTGCCAGGGGCCACGGTACCTCTTTCGAACAACCCGCAGCCCTGGCGGCATCGGCCCTGGCGGACCCCGTCAGTTCGTGCTGACTTCTCTTTGAGGCGCGCGTGGAACACAACGCGCCGTCGACCCGGGCCTGGTCCTTTCCGGGCGGCGAGCTGCCCATTGCTCGCCGCCCGCAAGCCCGCGCCTACGGTAGCCGGGAGTCGGCTGTTGACTCCCGTCCAGGGTGTCTCCTGCGGCGGCTAGGGGCGTGAGGGCGTAGAGATTGCCTCTCCCTCACGCGCTCCGCCTCCTCCTTCGCGAGCATTATTGCTTCGCAGAAGGAGGTAACGCCTTCCATGCACTCTCGCTCCGTACCATGGCCTGGACCAGGGCCGGACGCGAGAGATCGCCGCCACGAGGACACGGCGGTGCTCCGCCCAAGCCGGGCAGACCTCCACCGTATGCTCCACCGCGTCCTCCGGGCGGTCCACACAGCGGCGCTACCCTCTGCTACACTATAATAAATAAAGAAAAACTCCCTTAACTTGCACCACACACCACTCACAGTATAACTTTCGCCGAATCATAATTCGCAATAAATGCTGAAACATTTCTCTAAACACAGGTAAGTACTTTCTACCAATCTACCCGGTACCGACCCCCACTGGTACCTTGTACCCAGTAACGACCTCCACTGGTACCTCGTACCCAGCTCCGACCCCCGGCCGTACTTCCAACCTGTAGGTAATTGAGGCAACTTTGCCTGCCGTATCGAATGTGTTTGGAATCCAAGATGGCGCACAAACTATAAGTGAAGGTAGCAGCTTAATTTGGTTATGTTATTACCTTAAGTTTAGTGGGTGATGTGACTTTAAATTACCTTATTGGTTTGGTACAATGTGCTTCATGGCAGCGTATGTTTAAATGTGTTAGATATTTACCCTTCGTTTTAGGGGTATTGAGGTTCGATTTCAAATTAGACACTTTAAGAACGTTACTTCTTTGTTTTTTTTTTTGGAAAGTTCTCTTTTTTTGGATCTTCTAATTCATATTATAAATCTTAAATTCGTTAATTCATTCTCTCACTGACAGACAATGCACCGCCTAAACCGCTGGGGTTAGAAGTATGAAATTATGCATAAGAGTTCTTCATATATTATGTATAACGAAAGTGAGCTCTAAGGAGAGATATTTTTTAATTTCATCCCCTAAAGAGGACAAAAGTTTATAAGAAAGTTCGTCATTTTGGCCGATGGGGATACCATTGGGCACAAGGTTTGTAAAAACTATAGACTCGTTGCTTCTCAAAAATGCCAAATGGTTCTGGACTAAGTAGTTGCTTCTCTTCTAATGTTTATTTATACATTGTAGCTGCTGCAATCAGCGTCAAGAATACGACAAGATACATTTAGCTTATCTCTATGTTGATAACAGCCATTACACGGCCCATAGGCCTAGCATTACAGTCATTCAGAGATAGTAAACCTCAGAATGAAAACGAAGGCCCTCTCCCCTTCAGTGAAATCGAATTAAGAGCTTATTTAACTTAGCTGTATCTTTACACTTTCACAGAAGCACCAATAAATAGTAATTTTTATGAGGCACTAGGAAGTGTGGTTGTAGCCTGCATACTACTAGCATTGCACGTGGCTTCACTAACGAGAATCAATTTCAATTTTCCGAGATGAATGAAACTGGTGGTTTTCTGTACCCATACACTCTTTTTAAGCTGGTCAATCTAAATTTTCCAAGATGGATGAAACTGTTCCCATTTACTCTTTTGGCAGGTAAATTTTAGACGAAAAATTAAGTGTCATGCGAATTTGTTTTAATAAACCTGGAGGCTTTCCATAAGTATCCATACATTCTTTTGGAAAGTCTATATTAGACCAAAAGTGTCAAGAGATTCTGTACCATGGATGCTTAGATGCTTACAGGTCAGGGCAGGAACCAATTGTAATGTTGGTGCAAGACATTTCCTGCACATCCACCTGTTTCTGCTCTGCAAAATGATTAAATTAGGGATCTTTGATCCTTCTCCAGGGCGTCTGGTTACTTTCTTCCAAATAGCATCATCATCGCACCGTTCTTTTAATAATAAATCTCTACTAATAAACAATATTATTAGTAGGGATATGTTTTATTTCAGCGAAAGTCTCAGACTGTATGATTATGGCCGAGCAACCAGTTGCTATAAATAACAGAGTGGATGGCTGCAAGACTAATGCGTTTAGCTCCGTCAGTCCGTGCTACATTCATTAAGACGCGCTTTCTACACTGCTAGAGCTTTTTATAGAAGGTACTTAATTTAGAGACTATCTATAAGTACCAATATAACCCAACGACAATGATAATGAGAGCGAGAGAAGAGAGAGTGCGGAGACCAACCTACGACGCAGTCACGGTGACTGCGTCGTAGGTTGGTCTCCGCTTAGATTGGTCGCTATGGCCGAAGTTCTTTCTGGAGGACTTTATTATTTTGTAAATAAAGTAAAAAGGTATTTGTGAGTTTGTATGTAGGGTGTAATCTTCGGAACTACTGATCCGATTCCGACAATTCTTTCACTAATGGGAAGCTACCACGGGAAACTACAGTACTGCCGACAGCCATGGGATATTTTTGTTGAAATTTCTTGTAAATTTCACGCGGGCGAGTGGCGGGCAGAAGCTAGATGACTTTAAAGGAAATAATGGTTGGCTTGCGTTTGAACCGTATAGGAAGACTAGGATGTTAGCCAGGTCGGATAAGTAGAGGGAGAACATTTTATTAAAGAATTATTTTTTCAAAATGCAATAGCATTGGCATCATGTCTCGTTTAAAATGCGTGGAAATTACTGGTTCCATATTTTAAAAGTTTTGAATTCAGTCGCCTGAAAGAACGGACTTCCGGAAAACTCTTTACAACAAAAGGATTGTCGTATTAAAGTTATTAAATAATTAACAAACGAGGGTATAACAATGCGCCCGATTTCTATGCCTCTCTTAAAGACACCCCCTTATCAATCGTCGAACCTCTTTCAAAAAAGTAAACCTTCAACCTACGCTCGGAAAAGAATTTAATTTACACAAGCGGCGCCCTCTGCCGGCCTGTTCAAACATCAACAGCGTACAGGAAATTAAATTTGCCTGTCTTCGTCGTAAGAAAGGGCCGGACTTGTGACTTTACGGACCTAATTAAAAGTTGCCAGTATAAAACAGACCTATGGGTAATGAATTTTTAAGTGGTGTTTTTTAAGTTCCTTTTTTCTTTTACCTTCTGGCCGAGGGGTTGGGAACCTTACGTTATTGATGTTTGAATTGAAAATGTTATCATGTCGTAGAAATTGCAAGCTGTAGCGAAATTTATGTGTTTTACTATACAGTTGTTAGTAATCGATGCAATAGTTCACTAGTAGGAGAGGCACAAATTCAAATTCAAATTCAAATTCAAAATATCTTTATTGTGGGCATATGTTAGTTACAGGTCTTAAGAATAAATTAAAGTTCCAATATGTCCTACCTAATAGGCATACAATAGTTATTTAGTGTCATTAGATTTAAAATTATTTTACATGTCCAATTTAGTTATTATAAATGTCAAAATATCAATATACAGTCAAATTAATACATGGTTAACAATACAATCAATAATTCAAGAAATCTTGGATCGTGTAGTATGCTTTATCAATTAAAAAGTTACGTAATTTATTTTTAAATACCTGAAGTTCCTTAGTGCTCAGAATGTCAGTAGGTATTTTGTTGTATATTTTTGATGCCATGCCAAAGAAGCTTTTGTTAAATAGAGCTGTTTTATGTGGTACATTAGAAATTTTTAATATATGTCTTCTAGATTTGAGTTTATCAAATAGATTTTCATTTGTCTTTATAAATACGGCTACTTCATAAATGTAAATTGCAGGAAAGGTCAATATTTTAAGTTCTTTGAAATAAGGTTCACATGAATCAGGAACACGAATACTAGCAATCGCACGTACGCACCTTTTTTGCGCTTTAAACACTTAATCCCTATTAGTGGCATTGCCCCAGTATATGACTGCATATCTCAGTGTCGACGAAACATAAGCATGGTATGCGGTCAAAAGAACTGATTTATCAACAATTTTAGATAATTTATATAAAGCATATGAGTACTGATTGAGTTTATTGCATACTGTGTCACAAGAAAGCTTTGTACACAATACTTATGTGTCGCATCTGTATCTATTTTCCTGTGTGGACAATCAACTCAGCCTATCGCAGTCCACTGCTGGACATAACCTCTCCCAGGCTTTGCCAAAACACCCTGTCTTCCGCCTTCTGCGCCAGTCTGTCCCATCCAGTCTGGCCCAGCCACTTTGTGTGTACATAAATAATAAACTAAATAAAGTCACAAAAATGGTATTTATAGTATTTCATTATCTCTTGAAAATACCTAAGGTCTCAGCTAAAGGACTCGTATAATTTACAAAATACTTTTAGTCTCCCAAAAAGTAATAAAACTGCCGAGTCCAATTTCCAAGCAGTAGAAAATCCAATCGAAATTAAAACACAACAAAAAGCTATTTTCAATTCAAACACACAGTGAGTCACTTCTATAAAAAACTCAATAACCACTTACAATTTACTCGACAACAAGTTACAATAAAAATAAACTGTTTTTGTGTCACTAGTACTTACCTACCTACCTGTATATAGGTACCGACAAACAAAGGATATGATAGTGAGGATACTTCCAAAACGGGTTCCTTTGAACAGCTATGTTCAAACCAAGGCCGCTCGGTTCAAAACAAGTCGACTATCAAGTAAAGTAAGCCAAACATGTAGAATCGTGACTCAAGTTAAGGAAGCCACGGAATTAGGATAAATTACTACGTGCTATTTATTATTTAAAGTTAACCAGCTTTGCGCACCGCTTGCGTAGAGCTTTTAATTTTTTACAACTATATTATTTATTACATAATAACAATGGTTTGTTGTGGACTTACTTATGACGTTTGTAAAGAAAACGTTTTGTGTAACAAGCCAAAAGATAATTTACCTGTTTTATTATTGTAGTATTGTAAATGACATTTCGAATTCGAAGACATGTGACATCTACCAACTCGCACCGTTCCTGTTTGGTGGATTACGGCTCACCCCTCTCACCGAGAGGAAGCCTGTATCCCAGCAGTGGGAACATTAGGATGATTATTAAAATGAAAGTTAAATAATGATTTTTTAAACGTTTAACAAACGACGAAAGGAAATTAAGGTTAAAGACAAAGAAAAAATGAATTTGTGCAAGTGTCAGTAATAGGCGGCTACCGGTGTTGAGCTTCCTGTAACTATTAACAACTCTATTGCGTCTATGTGCCTATGGTCCATGTCCAATCAGGCTAATAAACTTTTTGTCTATGCAAAAACTAGCTTAAAGCAAAAAGAGTCGCCTAAAGCTGTGCCAATATCCAGCAGTACTGCTGACCTTGGCACAAATTCAGTATTCATGACATAAGGCGATAGAAATAACCATTTTTGCCATTATATTATTATGTTAGTTTAGACAACAGCAACTGTATGAGCACAGATTTTCTATGCGTTATATATTTAAACTATGCTTTTATTGCAGTAGCAGGCATCGAGGTCGAACCGAAAATATATGTATGTATAAAATATAAGTTCAATAAATTAAGGACACGTGATTCGTGTTCGGATTTTTCCTTAGTTTAAATTAAGTTGATTTAAGTTAATGTTGATTTAGTTCCATTACTCTAAAGTTATTTTAACATTATTGAGTCTTTTTCTCGTTCTTTTGTCGTATTTTGGGCATCCTTGAGCATAACAACCTACATGTTATTTTGTCTATTTCAGTATTCCGAACGAAACAATCTTATGTTTCAGTCCTCCTTAGTAGCGTTATTATAGAAGTGCTGTTTGTCGGTTTATTATCATTATCACTTCAGCCGAAGGGTGTCTAGGTGTCTTTCGGCTGAAGTGCAGAGGTTCGGGTGAACTGCTGGACATAGGCCTCCAAGTGTCGCAATTTTTGGTTTATACACCCCAGACTGGAATACAATTAGATCATTTTCCACTTTCTAAGATCAACATAACTATACAATTCCCCATAATTACCACGACATGATACTGGTTGTCAACATACAATCACCAATAAAATTTTTCACCAAAACCGTATTTCGCGAATCGGAAGGGGAGCCCGGGAACCAATATAATCGCAAGGGGAGGCCGGACACCAATATAATATACAACCATGAGCATTTCGGATTTCCCATATGAAGGCATTAGGGATATCATAAAATTCTATGCAGTAATTTGTATAATTTCGCCGCGTACGCACGGGGCAGGCGCATTAATTCGCGTGTTATTTCCATGGGATTGTGTTATTTAAATGGTAATTGATTGTAATCGGATTATTTTCGTACTAATACGGGGATTTCATTTGGAAAATGTTTGTTTGGTGGCTTTTTCGTTATTTGGTTATCTACATATGTACGCATGTAATGGTATGTGGATAATGTACAATATAAATATAGTTTCTCCGTGTTGGTCATATTTTGGTAAATATTATTGTCTCTCTTTCCTAGTATATTAAAAGGGTATGAAAGGCGCCATTTCCGGTCAACCTTCAGTTGTGTAAAAGTGTTACTTATGGACTACGAGTCTTGGTAAAAGTATAATGAAAAGTTATATGTAGAAAAATAAACCAACAGAAACAAATGGTGATAAAAGGGCCAAGTTCACAAAATGTCACGAAAATTGTAAATACAGGAGATTATACACGTGTACATGTGTGTATGTTAATAATCAACGAACCCAGAGAATCTACACGTGTCATTAATTTAGGTTAAACTAACGTAGAAGATAAACGTGTAATTCATTTAGGTTAAATCCACGTTCCTAAGTATTATTATAACCTTGGTTCTTTCAACGTTTCATTACCATACCAATGTTGTGTACCCTGGCGCCGTCTATAAATGGCACATCTACACTTTTATGCGTTTTTATTTTACTTTAATTTATGCTCACACGAGCGTTTTCCTTTTACGTTTATAGTTTTTTGGACATATATTTTTGATTTATTGGTAGTTATCTATTTTGGTTGTTATAATACAACGTTAGGTAAAAAATTATGCATTATAATTTTATAATATTTTGATTGAGAGAAACCTGTTTTATAAATCAAGCGAGGCATGATTGGAGATAAGTGATTGTTAATAAGCTATGGAGCTGATTTAAATAAAAACTCAAGATGGAAAATGAGTCGGTACTTTTTTACATTTTGAAATAATATTCTAAATTACTATATTAATAACAACCACAAGAAAAGCAGGACTCATTTACTCATTGTAAAGCAAATAACTCACAAAGGTCAAAACTATATTCAGGCCATATTTAATTAAATATGACAGTGTCTGTCAATCACTTATCATGGCTGACATTGATATGCCCAGCCCCGGGGGAATGGCTCTCAAATAAACGTATACACTCAGTAAGTTAGTACACTCAGGAACTCTGCTTACACCCACTGGGGAAAGTAACTGATACTTTGACGAACTGAACATGGAAATGTAATCATGACTCTTGCCTCGCGGGAGGAGTACGATTCACCAATACATGGAATTGAGCGACTTGAAACTATATAATGTGTCTTGAACATTAAATAATATTTAAATCGCGTAAAAAACAGTATCATAATATACATAGGCTGATTGAAAAGAAATACAGTCACTTTAACGTGACTTTGTCTAGCGTACTGCATACAAAAGCTTAAATACAATACAATAAGTATCAATGCTGAAAATGGTTTTCAACAAACACAAACTGCTAGCAATGCTTTATCGTTAATCATTCAAACAAAAACGCAAAAAAAGATAACACCAGGTCATAACTCAATTCCGGTTTAAAAAAACAATTTGGGTGTTCCAGTTATTGCCAGGGTGTAATTAAAAGCATGGTTGTGACCAAACCGCCAGATTTCCCCCGGGCTACGCGAAATTCTAACGTAAATGCATTATTTAATGAATGTCCATAAATCTTGGCGATATTTTAACCGAGGGATCTTTTTATGGTGTTTCCACTCAGTTCGAAAAGTTATCCCCTACAGCTCTTCATGTTTTATGGTGCTGCAGCGTTTAGATCAAGTGCTGATGCTGCTTTTATGGTGAAAAACTTGGGAGAGGTATGGAAATTAATAATTTTATAGCTTTTTAATGTTGAAAACCGACAAACTTGTTATTTAAACGGGGAAGTTATTAATGGAAGTTGAAATGAGAGAGAATTATGAATAAAAGTGGACGTCCACTGAACTGTATACGAACGTCCTGCGGGAGATCTAGAACTTAATAAAGGGGACACTGGTGGAAACATAGACATGAAGGATTGCTGATCACAGTCAGATGTAAACCAGCGCCATCCTCTAAGAAAATCCATAAGTCATAAGTAATTTATTTCATAACAATATAGGTAGGCACTTACACTTACCCTGCACTTACAATTTTTTTAAAGTATTTTTTAATTTTTCAACACAATTGAGTAATTAAAAAATAATAAAAAACAAATTAAAAACACGACTGCCAAACAATGAACTAAAGAGTAAAAAACAAGTTGTATTCCCTGACTAACCAGATAAATAGAATTGTCAATGCAGTCGGGGGACCATTCTGTGGAACATTTTTTAATTTAAGAGGTCCGCGACTGCAATGACATTTTTAAACTTTTTAAAATAATTTATTTTGATTTTATACATTTTAGTGACAAGCTTTATTCATGCTAGGTGGCTTTAATTTAAGCACTAAAGGTAGTTTAGTCTCACGGCGCGCGACGAGGTGAGGCGTAGATAGGATGGACTTTATTTTCGACTTCATTTTTAATCTAAATAAAGTTGTATCATGATCTAAAACTTCAAATGAATATAGTATGAACTATGAAAGTTCAGGTTCATTTTTTTCCCACTAATATGTATTAAATGGTGTTGCGTTAATCTTAACCAATATGTTTGTTTTTGTTTTGTTTTATTATTAGCCTAAGTATGTTACTCGTGTGACGGTGTGATGATGAAAGAATTCTAAAACTCAATCATCTACGAAACCATTCACTCATTTAGACATTCTCAGTCTTACTAAAGTCTGATTAAATCGGTTGCACAGCCAAAGATGAAATGTCTGTTTTGCACGTATACACCGTACCTAAGTAAAACTGGTGCCCATAAATTATATTTATATTTGGAATGTGCTCATCAAGGCCTTCAATTTGATACCCATATTGTAATAAATGAACAAAAAATTTTTTTTTACTCTTCAAAATTGAGCCATACTGCCGCCATATTGGTTTTTTTCCAAAAAATTATATAGCCAGTGTCACTCGGGATGATGTAAGGATTCTAACCATACATCCAAATCTGTTCAGGCATTTAAAAGTTATGGTGGAATAAAGAAACTCACATACCTACATACAAACATACATCAACTCTGAATACATTACACACTCCTTTTTGGGCAGTCGTGTAATAAAAATAACATTAGATATACAATTGCAATTAAAATAAAATTCAGTAAATACATTTAGAAAAGTCACTAAAAAACAATAACGGTCAATTAAGAATTCAAGTCAATAGATCATAAATAATAAATGTCAAAGAATACAAGATAACAAATAATAAAATATGATTGATTGATTGATTGTTTTTATTACTTTGATAATGTCAAAGTAATAAAATCAATCATAAGACCATGGATGGGTATTGAATAGCAATCCTATCAACAATAAAACAGTCGAACTGTCAAAAGTAAATATAGGAGCATGAACACTTACGAGTACATGAATTTCGATAATTGAATATGGATGAAATTTCATTTGTATGCCAAACGCTAACCCCGAAAATCCTGATAAAAATTCATGTAGAACATACTTTCGCAAAATGAGACATGCTCCAAAGCAAACATCTTTTGTTTGTTTCCAAAATCGTCGCTTGCTTATACAACAGTTAGTGCATAATTATAATGATTACAATTGTTTGGTAATGAGTCGATTTATAAGTAATCTATTGTCCAGCGACGACCTTACTGCGGCGTCTGCATATTATATTAATTATTATCTCTTAAGTTATTCCTGCGGGCCGCCATGATTGATCGCGTTCGTATGTGATGCGTGCGCGCACGTCATTGTGTGTGGAATATTGAGTTGGACTGGGAGTAGGGATCCTATTCCTTAGGAATAGATGGTACTCAGAGGAGTACCATCTATTCCTAGCTAGCTTATGACTAGTTGTACGGGTTGTACCAGAGGGTACAACCCGTACAACTAGTCATAAGCTTCAATGTTACAATACTGTTTCTGCCGATTTCAAGTCAATTGCTAATGTCTACAGCTTTTTGTCTTGTTTTGGGAATTAGCTTAATCTCTTTAATAGCGTAGTTGATATAATTAGATCAGTCGCTTCTACAGCGTAGCCATGTTGCAGCGTAGATAGGTAGGTTTCCAAATTCATCCTACTTTAGTATCCTTCAGCTCATCCATTTTAGTACTTAACTTTTATGCGTCTCCTAAATATACTTTTATCCCAGCTCCCGTAGTATTCGAGGCTCTACCGCCATTCGCCAGTGCTCCGCGTATGCGCACCGCACTCATGTCAACAATAGCCACCATCAGTATGCCGCGCGCGTCGCTCCACCTGATCGGTTTATGCAATAACACTCGCTGTTGCCAACGACGCTGCTTGTCTCTGTTTCAACACATAGGATAAGGCTGTGTTTTGGCTAATGGTTCTTGCATGATTCGCTTTCAGATCAAAATCTTCCAAGCATAAGTTGAAAACATTAAAAGAAAAAAAAACTTTTTAAAAACAAGCTTTTATTACTTGTTAATAAAAAAGAACTAAAAAGTTAAAAATAATTTAAACCTAATAAGAAATAAATAAAAGCACACATTTTGATGGAACATTAAAGAACATTTAGCATATTACACCTTCATTATTTTTCTTTTGCAATCACAATGTAACACGCTTTTATTTATTTCTTATCAGGTTTAAATTATTTTTAACTTTTTAGTTCTTTTTTATTAACAAGTAATAAAAGCTTGTTTTAAACAAGTTTTTTTTTCTTTTAATTTAATTTTTAACTTTTTAGTATTTTTGATGCGAGATTGACTACGGCGTAGTTCGTAGCGCGTAGCAGTGTTTTTCCGTTGTATGCGTTTACTGCACTTAAGCTACCTGTACTCTGTACATCATCAGACCCTGGTTACCATCTAGCACCAAAGTACTCGTCAAGTCGAATCGTACGAGCCCAAACTCGATGGGGTTATGTCGTTTAATTACCGAGTTCCTGTGGCCACCTTCCGGTTCCATGATCAGATCATCAGGTCACCCGATTTACACATGTATGCAAAATTTCAGCTCAATGGGTTGAAAATATCTGCTTCTAAATTGAGTTGCAAGACTCCACCCGAACATAGTTACACGTACATACAATATAGCAAGTTAAAGAAACGGGTTGCACTCCGGGAGTGCCGGCAGAAGTGAAAACTTGACTATTAACGTTGTGGAATTTTGAATTATGCGGTCTACTCTCCCTCCGTCTTACGAATTTTCGATCAGGTCACGTGTTCTGACGCGAGCTCCATCTTACGAATTTTCGATCAGGTCACGTGTCCTGACGCGAGTTTAACATTTTTTACCCATCACAACAAAAGTGCACAACGCCGCTAAAGAAGTTTTCACTTCAATAAAAGCTTGTAAAAATAGACTGAAGCAAAAAAGATTGAATGTATCCAAAAAGATTGGCAAAAGATGTCATACTGGGTGCCAAGACACTTTTTGGAAAGATTGTCGGTAGACTGGCTGGTGTGTTTTCCATTCTCGCCTCCAACTACTCTAACACCTAAGCTGGGAAGGTGTAACAGACTCCCCAGCAACACAAAAACCTTTACTTTACAACTTTAGAATATCATATTGATCCATACATTAAAGTTTAAGCTTCACTTGAGATAGCAAACCTACTTTCTTGTAGATTTTGTTTAGGATAGTTTAAGTTATTAATGGCTGACAAGCCAATAAATAAAAGCCTCCTATAAAATGTACAGACTCTGAAATGCCGATAAGATAAGCCTGTGTTGGTAGCAAAAGAGTCACAGATTTGAATAAGTTTTTATAAGAAATAAAAAGTGTCATTTTATGCAGTACCAAGTTGCACTTACTTCATTATGTATTCTGCCCGCGTTATTCTAAGTAAGCGACACGTATTACAAATATATGCAGTCTAAACAAACCTAATATAGAATTAAGCGGGTGAGCTATAGTATAGCACAATCATAAACACAACGACTTGAATATAGTCACCCTATCAGCATACAATACGGATAATGTGGACGCATATATAGCTTACAGGGTTGACACTGGCTCTTCTGTAGTATTAAGTTATTATAATCTCACCTCGTATCGGTACTAATACAGGTTGTCCGAAGTCTAGTATTGGCATGTGGCATGTGGACTCAGAGATCATTGTGCCGATAGTCGTGACATCCAATAGCCAAGAGCCTCGACCAACACCTGAGGAGGTTCTCGTTGGGCAGCTGGACCAAGGGCTTGATTCAGAAAGCGGTACTTCTGGATACTGAGGGACTACTTACTATATTTTATACTTTTAAAGGTTATTATATTGTTCATGTTCTAATAAAAGAAAACAGAAATATAAATAAGGTAGGAACATTTCCTACCTAATTTATATTTCTGTTTTCTTTTATTAGAACATAAGGAAGGAAAGGGAAGGAGAGGTAGGTAAGGTAGGTAGTGTTGTAACGAAAATAGATGAGTCGCAAATAAAGACAAGGACGAGAGATCCTGTTGACGTAAATAAATTGAATCATAGTTATTGCAGTAGATACACTCAATATTTAGCCACCCAGTTATTTGTGGAAGATTGGTGAAGAATCATCAAATTATGTTAACGATTAAATGAAAATTGTTCCATTAATACTCCATGTATATATTGGAATTATTTACTTTGTTTAAGTTACTCACCAGCCCTACAGCCCAGCCACACTTTCACGTACACATTAGTATGCTGATCCTCCGCTGAGCGGCGCGCGCGCAGATTAATAAGTCCTATCCGTGCATGGACGCTATAAAATCTGAAAGTGGAGCTGAAAGTTAGAGAGAAAGGTTTTGTTTTATGAGATTTTTGCTTCATTCTGTACTTGGCATTGAATCTTTCTATCGTTGACATGAGAAGATAGCCAAAGTAACGTCCTATCAGCGGTAACGATGATGGACAAGTCAAAAATGACTGACACAAGCTATGTCAATCCTGTTGAGTCATTGTAGAAATATAAATGCTTTGAAAGGGATTGCCACTTGTCTAGATTCTCGGGAAAGACTATCCCCTATTCTACATGGTTATTATCTAAACCTAAAGCATCAAAGTCACTCAAACATGACAACTCATCATATCATCACTTTCAGAGGAGGAGGTCTATAATTATAGTCATGATCAATATGAAATGATAATAATTTGGGCGATTGAAATATATTTCTTAATATATTTTGAGTTGACCATCTTGCAATGCCTGGCTTCATACTGACAAGAGCCCATTTTAGTTTGTTTGATGGCAAAAATAGGAACCCTTACAATGGTTGTAGTTCTTTATAGAGTATGAGTATACAACGGGTACGGCCTAATCAAATACCTAACACAGGTAACTATTGCACTTTACCTTTTAGAAGTACCTTAGTTTCTAATTTATTGCTCAACGGTCGGAAGCCCAATAAGCGCCCACCTGCTACAGGTTTCACTATGTCCACGTAATTTCCATCTATTCTACGATTGTTTTCGATAATCTATGCAAATTAGGATATAAACGACAAGCAAAGATCCCACTTATTATTACTTAATGAATATAAAAAATCTGTTTCAGCAAATTAGTATTATTATTCAATTATATAACAATAACTGCAGCCATTATCTCATCTCGACATGACGAGTGAGTTCTGAGAATTCTGTGCACGATTCTTAGACTGATCTTATCAGGTGACGTCAGGGTTTGCCGAGTGTGCCCGAGCGTTGCCAAATTTCCCCGAGTGCAGCCGAATGTGGACGAACAAAGGCTTCAAACTCAAACTCAAACTCAAATCATTTATTTCAATTAAACCATTTCAGGCACTTTTGAATTGTCAACATTTTAAATAGTCTGTTAGTTAGTCAGAAAGTGAAGCTAGTTGCCCATTCCAAAACGTAGATCTCTTTGGAGAAGAACGGGCAAGAAACTCCAAGGACACTCTTTTAAATCAAGATATTATTACAAAATCCTGGGTACATTATTCTTATTGCTTCTACATGTGAGAACAATGAAAAAAAGAACAAATTAAAATATAAAATTAAAAATAAGCCCTGGCAGTTAAGAGATGACCAGTCTCAACTGACGGCGCCCGTTCACGAACATGACGCGTGGATCAGCACCACCCAGCTCAACCATTTTGTAGGGAACCGAATGATCCAACACACGCGCCACCACCAGTGAGACATTTAAGTGAGCATGACATATTCTCAACTGCCATGCTCTTTCAAGTCATCATCAAAATATCATAAAAACGGATCCATGGTTCTTACATTTACAAAATTTTAAAAAAATGCTTCTAATTTATACAAAACTATAGGAATAATCAGGAAGAGGTATTTAATATTTAAGTATTAAGAATTAAATCTTGATTGAATAAAATAAACATTACGTTCGTAATGTCAGAAACACAAAAAAAGGGGAAGCATCTCTTCCAAATATTGAAATTGTAATCAACTAGTGAGCCCAAGTGCCTGTGGAGCAGGACCAGCATTAAGCCAAGCATTTTTATCTACGATATACTCATCCAACTTATAATATGCTTGTCTACATAGTGTGCGTTTAATGCATGTTTTAAATTTCTTCTCATTTAATTGAAGAATATTGAGTGGTATTTTATTATAACATCTTACACAGTACCCCATAAAAGAAGTTTTTACTTTAGACAATCTGAAGCACGGTTGATCTAGTTTGTTCCTATTCCTAGTGTTAAAATTATGCCTGTCACTTATCTTACTAAAAAGATGTAGATTTTTTCGAACGTACATAATGTTTTCGTATATATATTGACAAGGAACCGTCATGATGTTAATGTTTTTAAACAGTTCCCTTAGAGATTCGCGTCTGCTGAGATTGTAGATGGCTCTAACAGCCCTCTTTTGCAGAATAAAGATAGAATCAATATCTGCAGCCCGTCCCCACAGCAGAATACCGTAAGACATTATGCTATGGAAGTAACTAAAATAGACCAGTCTCGCGGTATCCACGTCTGTTAATTGACGGATTTTCCAAACAGCGTAAGCGGCTGAACTTAGCCGCCCTGCAAGTGATGTTAAGTGAGGACCCCACTGCAGCTTTGAATCAAGCGTGATCCCCAAGAAAACCGTATTTTCGACGAATTCCAGTATCTCCTTATTCAATACAACGTGACATTGACTACTTCTAACATTCGGTAAAGAGAATCTAATGCATTTAGTTTTTTTCTCATTTAATACTAAATTATTTACAGTAAACCAATTATGGACCACAAGCATAGCATTATTTACGTCGTCAAGCTCCTGTGCACGTCTGCCTACTTTAAAAATCAGCGATGTGTCATCAGCAAATAACACCATTTGTGGTCGGGTTTTTAGTAAATGAGGTAAATCATTTATATATACTAAAAATAGGAACGGTCCCAATATTGAGCCCTGCGGTACACCCATTTTGACTTTTAAACCCAATGAATTCACACCGTTTATTTGAACTTGCTGAAATCTATCATTTAAATATGATTTTATTAAGTTAAGAGCTAGTTTACCCAGTCCGTAATGCTCAAGTTTCAAGAGCAATGTTTCGAAATTCACGCAGTCAAATGCCTTGGATAGGTCGCAAAAGATGCCTATTGCATCTTGTGCCTCTTCCCATGCGTTAAAAATGTGTTTTAATAAGGTGACACCGGCGTCCGTTGTACAACGTCCTTTGGTGAAACCATACTGTTGATCGTGTAGGATGTTGTTACGATTAAAATGATTGAGCATTTGATTTAACATTACTTTTTCAAACACCTTGCTGAAAACCGGCAAAACCGATACGGGTCTATAATTATTTGTGTCTTTGCTGTCCCCAGATTTGAAAAGTGGAATAACTTTACTGAACTTCATTAAATCCGGGAATACCCCTTGATCTACGCACAAATTAAATATTAGAGCTAAGTAGGGTGCAATTGTCTCAATAATGGATTGACAAACTTTAGTAGACATGCCCCACAGATCTTCGGTAATTTTGATCTTAAGTTGCTTAAATGCCTTTATAATGACAATGGGGTTAATATGTTTAAATTTAAATTCCACAGTACAGGCTGAGACATTCGCTCTTAATAATTCTATAGCTAGTGCGGGTGAGGAATTTAAAGTTTCTGTAGTTTTAATTGGGATATTGGTAAAGAAAGTTGTAAATTCCTGAGCAACATCGATGTTATCGCTAATGAGACCGCGGGAAGTGTTCAGTGTGTAATCAGTATTACGTGCTTGAACAATGAAAACCCAAATTGACAGGACAGAAGGACTACTTCTACAAAATGTTAAAAGAAACTAATAGCTCTGTTTTTCTTTTTTCTCTAAATTGCTCTCTAAGAGAGATAAACCAGACGGGGTAAATGCGTAACACTCACACAATAAATGTCTATCGATCGTAATGCCTTTGAAAATTCAGTCACGTTCATTGCGTTATTTACGTTGCATTAGATTAGGAATTTCCTTTAAATTCTTCCGATTGCATTGGTGGCCCAGTGGTGGTGTTGAGCAGACAAATTTTTCGAACTTATGAAGCAATGAATTAGCAATTTGCTTCAAAATGATTCAGATTCCGATTGATCGTGTGTTACGCAATTAGGGTGCGGAATAAGGCTGTCAATGACGATGATGATGATGTGAAGTTGTGAACGATACGTTAAGACCGCCCATTGTATAGTCCACTAGTTTTAAATGTTTGTCCTTTTTGCTTTATGTGGCGTTCAATAAAGTGCTTTATGTGGTGTTCAATAAAATGCTTTATGTGGTGTTCAATAAAGTGTTTAATAAATAGGGTCTAAGCTAGACCTTCTGTAAGGCTGCTTGTTATTATGTGTGATATCGGTGCGACCGCGCCTCTGATCGAGCACGCCCACTATACTGGTTTTCTAATTACCATAACGCGTTTAATGTGAGGTTTGGCTCCATTGGTCTTAGAGATCTCTAAGACCAGATTTAAGTTGATGCCGAAGCAGTGTGAAGAATACGTCTGGTGCGTCTTTGCAACTATTCAGTTTCGCTTAGCTACGTACGTGCAATTTTCAGTAGCTTTTTACTGGCTAAAATTATGGCCGCGTTAGATTAGACCAGTTTCTTCTGTTACTTTTCTCACAATGCTATAACATTGTAGAGATCTATTGTCCGGCATGGACGATGATGTATCGGATTTGAAAAAAATAAATATATTCGTCGTGTTCCCATTTTAATGCTTTTCTTTAATAAAATAAATTAAAGTTGAAGAAACTATTCACGTAATACATTGTAAACACACACATATTACCAGTTATAATTTGTTTTGTGTGTATCGGATCGTGCGCGAGCGCAGTAAATAATCGAAAGGTCGTAGGTTCGAGTCTGTGCAGTGAAAGCAGCTGTTACGAACCTACGATTTGAACAACACTGTTATTGTTATATTAATCAAGTCGCAATTGTACCATAGTAGACTTGATTGTATCATAGTACCTAATGTTGTTGGACATTGGACTTTGAAGATTCGATGTTCATCCTGTGTGGTCTGTCATCAGGAGATAAGTCATGTATAAAGTTCCCTTGGGCTATAAAAGTAATTAAGAGATTAGATCAGACATAAGTTGAACAGTTTTAGATTGTATATTCTTAAAACAAAACATGATTATAGACATATAGGTCCCTAAGACTATATTTTTCCGTTATGCCTTAGGAGAAAAATATATACACTAACTGGATAGACTTCTCATCGGTATCGGATATACGAGCCGTTTGGGGTTGAAGCCCTCGGGCCGTGAGGTCCGAATTACTCATGGCTTGTTCAATGAAATATCCAAACGGCTAGTTGACACTTACCGTGACACAAGGGCTGGCTTTTACCGGAGGAATATTTTGACGCCATATTTTAGTTTATTAATAGTTTTAGTTAGGTTAGGATATGATGTTCTTATTATAATGGACTAGCTTTTGCCCGCGACTTCGTTCGCGTGGAATAGTGACTTCCGGCAGATTTTTGGTTTTACCCAAATAGTTCATACTATTTATTTACATTTTTCCAATGAATTTTCAGTACTGAATTGATGCCGACTCTTGACCAATAGATGGCGCTGTATGTCCGGAATAAATTTTATTTTTTATTTTATTTTTTGTAATAAAAACTATCCTATGTCCATTCTCAAGTTCCAAACTATGTCTGTACCAAATTTCACACAAATCGGTTCAGTAGTTTAGGCGTGAAGCAAAGACAGACAGACAGACAGACAGAGTTACTTTCGCATTTATAATATTAGTTTGGATTAATATTTATGTATATAGTTTTAGTTAGACGGTATTGTAGCTTATAAGGGGGTGAATATCTACGATGACAGCCATTAGGCAGACAACGAAGAAGAAGACACGCTCGGACCTTCACTAAATTGGAACAAAGACAGGAGGAGGATAATAATCCTGCCAACATTACAAACGAGAAAGTTTGTATGGATGGATGGACGTTTGTTACTCTTTCACGCCAAAACTACTACACGGACTTGGATGAAATTTGGCACACATATATATATAGTTTATAACCAGGATTAACACATAGGGTACTTTTTATCCCGATTTTCCCACGGGATCGTAATTTATGCGGGTAAAACCACGGGGCGCAGCTAGTAATCATAATAATCATAATCCTATGATGAACTTAAACAAAGTTTAATATGGCTTAACATGTTCAATCGTAACATGATACTCTAGAAAAGTCAAACCATCCGAAAAAGGAAGAAATACTTGTTATTCTAATACTACAGTGTATTATTTATTATGTACAACCACGACAGACCCCAATCAGTTATGCAGTCCACTGCTGTACACCTACCTGAAGTATACCAGCATAATGCTAGATACATGTTGTACAGCGACGACCACCTGTTTTATGCGGGTGTCATTATCATTCTGAGCACGGCGCTCGTGAAAGAGCGCTTGTATAAGTAATGTTTTAAGTGATAAACTTAGAACTTTAGATCTACTTAGCCCGATATAGGAAGTTGAAGTATCAATCCACTCTTTAACACTAAATTGAAAAAGTAAGTCAGGATTTTTTTCACTTGAGTACCCATTGGTTTACCGACACCTAAGTACTACTCAAACGAAACATGAATGAGTTTTAACTATTTATGTCTTACTAACTTTTAGTGGTTCACATCGTCAACTATATCACAGTCTGATAACCAGTCTTACCAAGGGGTATCGTATTACCCAGTACCTGGGTTGTGGAGGTCAGATAGGCAGTCGCTTCATGTAAAATACTGGTATTCAGCTGCATCTGGTGAGACTGGAAGCCGACCTCAACATAGTTGGGAAAAGGCAGGCAGATGAATTGTCAAGCTTTTACACGTAAAAGTGACTTTAGAGTACACGAATTTATAGTACAGTATCAAGGACACTGGACATAACGATCTGTGTTTCATGTTTTATGTTACGAAAGCGATCAAACTAAAAGCTCACCATGTTATTACGCTCAGCAGAGCTTTTAACCCTTTTATATTTAGATTTGATCCTCCAAATATTTTCACTCATATAAACAAGTTTCAAAAGCTTAGCTCCTGTCGTTACTTACCTCCTAAATGCTCACCACAGGCTACCAATTATCTCTCTGTCCATATCTCCATTAACGTTGCGCACACGCATCATATACGATAATTGAAGCATTACTACCATAAACAAACGGACTAATGCATTTCGGTCGTCTTTCAATAGTTATGACGGTTTTGGATACCGGTGTTCGTGTGTTTTTCATCGTGGTTTGATGTTGCTGGAGTAAAAGCTTGTATGGTTGTTATGGTAACGGTTAAGGTAAAAGCTATTTCATGCTGATTTGAGATACAAGACTAATATTTGTATCTGGTTTTGAATGTCGTGTGAAATTGACTGAAGTTATTGAGTTGTTGCATTGTTTCTCAAGACAAGACTATAGCGTAGGTGTTAAAAAGAAAGTTTTAAAATGATGTTCATACTAATAATATTGTCTTTTGATATTCTGATTCCTTTCTATAATGTACGGACCGTGATTGGTTAAAATTAAGACACTTGTGTCTTTATCAATAATAAAGCAAAGATGTCACAGCTTTGCATAATAGACTACCATATAGAAGTAGCTATCACAGGTAAAATTAGCTTAGGTACGTATCTATTTATAAGACGGACCATCTACGTCAACACAACACTAGTCATTGTGATTAAGATTTTAATTATTTCTGCACGTAATCCCCGCGATGACCGGTGCAAAATAAATAACCATTCACGATCAACGATCACGCATATTTCCATAATCATTAAGCTTGGCAGATTGCAGAATGTTGTTTGAAAGAACGACGCTGCTACCAGTCTTCTTGGCATAATCTCAGTCACCAGTTTTGTCACCGATTCGCGAGTCTCATTCAATGAAGGACCAGTTCAGACAAAGAAAAATAGCAGCGGTATTTTAGGAAACCGTTTTATCAAGACCTCTTCAGTTGTTTATATTATATATCCCCAAGTTGAACCGGTCGGAGCAGGTTCTACACTTATACTAAAAATAATATCGTTCCTATTAAATATGCTAACTGTCTTGTTTGTTTGTGCCGTGACGTAGGCACCGCCATCTTTATGTAATATCTTCACATTTCTTGCTCGCTGTCCTCCGTGTGCGATCAAATGCTGTAAGCGATGTTTTACGGGAAATAGGGATCATGTGTTGCTATAAAAAAAAGACTGTTGCGGATTAATAAAATTTGAAGCCCCTAACATAGGAGTATAAAATTAAATAAATAAGTATATTATGGCAGAAGATCATGATGAAAAAAATAGAGCGTGGACCTGAAACAATTGAACGTAGGGAGTTCATAAAGAATAGTCTTCCAAAGAATGTAACACAGTGCAAAGACAAGTTACAATTCTTCTGAGTGGCTAAGCTCAAAAACAACTTATTTTTGAGCTATTTTAGGTAACCCTGTTGAAGGTTATTTAATTATTGACTTATTTTCATACCTATGAAAATGGAGGGGCTTGTGGCTAAGTAATAACAGCTGCACAGGTCGATCGATCAGGTTAAGCTACGCCGCGGTTGGTCCGTTGATGGGTGACCATCATACATACCAAGACCCCTCAGTGCCTCGGAAAGCACGCTAGGTCCCGGCTGTCATTCGTAGATCTTTGACAGTTTTTACGGGTCGTCAGAAGCCCGACAATCTGACAACCAGTCTTACCAGGGGGTATCGTATTACCCAGTAACTTGGTAGTGGAGAGATCAGATAGGCAGTCGCTCCATGTAAAATACTTCAGGTATTCAGCTGCTTCCGGTTAGACTGGAAGCCGACCCCGACATAGTTGGGAAAAGGCTAGGCGGATGATGATAACTTATTGTTATGTTCGTACCGATAGATGTTCGATCGATTCATTTTACTTGGCGTATTATCTTCACATAGCAGCGCGGAGCACCGCTCACACTGGACGATGCATTATTATCTGCTGCAGTTTGAATGATAATAAATATACTACCTGTAGGGCCGTGGGCGTTCGTTGAGGCCCTACTCGGGATGTAAATGAGGTTACTATCGATCTATTTTGTACTGTTTCCAAGACTCATGATATTCTTATTATAATGCGTTATATCTTCGTAATAAGAACTTCAAGTCAATTTTATTGTTGTTGTGTTTATTGTTTGTTTCACGATAGAATACACTAGAACAATCCAAGTAGATTATCTACTGGGTCGAAGGGTGGATCTATGCAACGGCACAACTTTTGAGGATCATACACAGGTTTTATCCAATGGTCCAATGACAATAATAGCTCATTTTGCTCACCGCATAATGAATAAAAGTGGAATAAGGGTTTAAAATTCTTCATCTGGTGTTGTTGTCATGTTCAATTAAATAACGGAGAATGTTCTAATTAGATAGATCTATTGACTCTCATTGGGGAAACCACCGGAAATTGGTGGTTTACGTAGACGCGATAGCTCATTTGCAAAGATAAATAAAATATAGTTATGGGGCCGAACTCGGGCGCTAACCTAAGTGTTTTCAAATACGTGAGAAGAATCTTAATTAGTTTGTAAATTGAGATCTTGGAACAGGGTTAGGAAAAATGTGTTTTTTTTTTATTTTAAATGTTTAGCTAGGAGTATTCTCTTGATATTAGAAATACCTAGCGTTGTCCAAAATATGTTGGTGAACGGATTTTAGGTGCTAGTAAAATTTCAGAATGTAAATACCTATACGATGTATATATGTAATGAGTGTGACTGGGTGTGGGGTTTGTATGAAAACGTCTTCAACAAGTGCCTTGCACGGCGTGTGCAGTATGGCAGCTATGTTGCAGGCTATCTGAACTTGAACTCCCAATAAAAATAATTAGGTAAGTTGTTAGACACTTGAGCTTCATACAACAACGGAGTTTCATTTTATTTACTTACAACAATTTATTTTTAAACGATATTCCTTTAAAAATAAGGTCTAAATAAATACAGAGCAGATAAAAACATGAAACAGGCGTACAATCAGATTATAACAATATTTACTAGGTTTATATTTACTGAAGCTGGTTAAAATTAAATAAGATAAAAATGTAGTATTTGTGCTAGAATTAAATGTGTAGGTACTTATGGTGCTAATTATAACCAAGGGCTGCTGTTATCAGGCGACTGATAACGGCTAGACGTGGGTCAACGTGTTACACTGTATGTATGTCGGTATGTAAGTATAACGTGCTTGATGTTCAACAATTTTTGATAAACCATTATGTCAGTTAACAAGTTAAAGATATATTTGAAGCCGTTCGAAATCGTGTTCTACAGGGTAGGGATAACGACGCGCAAAAAATCGTGTTGTACGTGTATACAGGGTGGTAGGGACATCGACGCGCAACCTTTTACCACGGACTCAGTACATGATTTTCAAGCCCAGGGTTGAAATATTTTGTCAAAAAATAACCTGTTCCATACATTTTGACCGCGTATGTGTGTCTTTTCTATGAAACAGCATTGTTTTTTGATAACCGACGAAACCTTTCTACCCTAGGGGATCTAAAAACATGTGCTGGATTCATGGTTTCAGTTTGCGCGTTGATGTCATGCCACCCTGTACAGAGATAGAGCTTATGTATGAAAATACATATTGAGTGGTAATTTAAATGAAATGTTTACCCTCAATGAAAATTTCCTCAGCCTTGCTATTTCTACATAATTTTCAAACATCAACATATCGTCTGAATAATATCTTACATCTTAATTTTGAATAAACTAATTCAAAAGGGCGACGATATGTTTATCCTCAAAGATAAATGGTAATGACTTCCCTATTCTGCTTAGTGATCATAGAGACGGGTTCTGAGAACATTACAGAGTATCAGCGACTGTGAATTTGAGTTCAAAGCGATCACAGCGCAGGGGTGCTCAACGAGCGGACGGCTGTCTATTGTGAGTGGGTATAATTATCTGTTTAATAAAACATTGACGAGCTAGCGGCAATCATGACAGCAATCGCGGCAGCATAGTCAGTGTGGAAATAGAATCAGAATAAGAATCATTTATTTGCAAAGAATGTAGGTAACAAAACATAGAAAAGTCGCAGAGGCTTGTCATTTGGCAATGATAAGACCAATCCTTGTAACACGCAGAAGAATACATCTGTGTATGTACTGCTAGAAAAAGCCGTAGCCCATAACGCAATATTCGATATTTAAAGCGCAATCTTGAGATCAGTGATGGCCGAGTGGTAACGGCCCGACTTACGAATTGTACGTCGAGGGTTCGAACCCAGGGAGGCACTTTACTTTGTGCAATTTATTTCATCACCACAGCTCTCACAGAGAGGAGAACTGTGTCCCAGCAGTGGGCACGTATAGGCTAATTATGCACAGTCCTGATGTTAGAGCAGCTGGTATATGGTCCTCAAATGTGAAAGGTTGACGACCTCTGGCGAGGCGTGTCACAAGCCGCTGTTTGAACGACTTTCCAAAAACCAAGCAACGGTTTTGTTTATTTTAGTGTTACGAATTATAGGCCGCATTAACACCGTAACGTAATCCCGTTTCGTGGGTGTCAAATTCTGTCAATGGTGTCTGTAAAAGTTTTAAAACTTTTGTGAGTACCTATTGGTTTCTGATAACCGTGGATGGTCAAAGGGAAAAATCGTGTAGAAACTGGCATGTCCTAGAACCAAGACAAGACCTAGACAAGTGATATCCACTAACTGTTAGTTGATGTCACTTGTGTAGTGACATCAACTAACAGTTAGTGGATGTCACTTGTCTTCAAATTCTAGTTAGTGACTCACTGGGCCCGCGAACCCACTGTCTGTCTGTCTCAGAAGTGCACCGGTGGGAACGTTATAGGCTGATTACGTTATCGTGGTCGGTCTTGACTTTTCTGGTTATGGTATTATTATTCTCCACTTATTTCCTGCTCAGACACACACACACACACAAACACATTTGTTTAGACTAAAAATCTCCAACTCATGAATTCAAATGCGCTCATTATACCCATTTAAATTGTGTGGGTTGCATAGAAATAGAAACTAATTAAGACCTCAGCCGAAAATGTATGCAAAAATACTATTTCTGATTAATTAATGCTTATTATGTTAATGCATGCAAAATGTTTGAAAAATATCATTAAAAAGTTATTAAAATGAATAAAACAATGCTAAACTAAAATGAATTTGTTATAAGAATACGTTTTAAATATCAATCAGACATGTTGTTTTTGTAATATGTATGCCTAAATTATGATAATCACTGGTAATATTCTTTTGGTTGAAGTTTTTGAGGTAGTTTAAGTTTTTTCTGTTTATTTCATGTTTAACGAGCCTTAAAATGGATGAAGCTGTAAAAACTGTTTTTAATAAAAAGTTTTTATTATAGAGTTGATCATCAACATTTTGTTAAGTAAGAAGATAGCGTAACAGCAGTACGACTTTTTTTTTACAAATAATTCCAGTTCCCTTGTGGTGTGACAGACGTCCATCTAACAAGGCACGTATTTCGGAGGCGCTGACACTAATTACTTGATTTATTTATATTTATCTATGTACCGTTTTATCGAGCGTCCCTTTTCTTTGAAACTAACGCTTTTTAACACTCTGTTTAAAGCCGGTGATTTAAATAGGTAACGATTAAATGTTATTTACTGAAGGCACGACCTAATTTAGGAGGTCAGAAGTAAAATTAACAGTTTGAGTGAACGCAGTATATTGCGCGATTAGTTTTCATTATTCTGAATGGAAAGTAGACCTTCCTTTATTTTCCGGGTTCCTCTTTAACGGCTGAATACACTGTTGATATTTTGTATTTAATGTCTAAATCATTATTTTGAACGACAACACGGCAAAATAGGCAGATAAAAGCCAGGTGAGTGAAAACCTGGGAGAGACTCCCGCAGACCAGGGAAGCATGGCGCGAAGGAGGCCTATATTGAGCAGTGGGTGGAGCAAGGCTGCCGATGATGATGATCATTATACACCCAATGAAACACATCTAATAATTTATAACAATATTGAATTGCTTAAATTGCTACTTAGCTCCCTTCCTCTCTCCCTAATGTTGCTGTTCCCAACAGGGTCCATATTGATCTTTTACTTTGTTATACCATCATGTAATACGAGTATATATGGAATGTAATAAAGAATTAAGTATTGATGATGATAATGATACCACAAAATAATGATACCGACTGTGATTTTATTAAGTGCCAAGTTCACATTTAACAATAAATAAATAAACACGTAATGAGATTTTAATAACTGTGATGCATTTACAGAACACAAACAATGCTGTGGCTAATAGCAGAAAATTGAGCATTGTTTATATAACAATATGATAACACACAATTAATATTGTATTGGAAGTATAAGTCTGTACATTTGTTTGTTTTACCTACAGCGAATAGGTCATTAAACCTGAAAATGATAAAATACGGTGCACCTTGCTGAATAAGGTTTTCATTCGTCGTGGACTATGGATTAAAAAATTAAGCATAGGGGATAAAGTTTTGAGTGAAATATTTTATGATTATTTTCTTTTCCTAGATAAATAGGAAGGTTACTTTTTATACAAGATGTAATTGAAAACATCGACAAACTCTTAAAGCCCACTTGCACGTAAATAACTCTGAGTTAACAGATAACTCAGGGGTAATCAAATAATTCATCTGGCGCTCCCAAGAGTTAGAGAGGTAGACCTATGTAGTGTTATACTTTTAAATATTGAGGCCACCGATGTGAGAGAGTTAAGTCGTTAACTCTGGGTTAGTGTTAGTAATGTCAAAATAATTTGACGTTATGAGGTACTGCTGATAACATATTTTGTAATTTAAATTGTTCGACGTTGTAGTAACTGAAAATTCGGTACTATAAATCAGCAGGCCATATATAATTATGTTCATGAACTCATATAAAACGTTATAACATTCAAAGACATGAAAGTATTACGTATCGTATTGTAGTGTAAAAGAGATAGGTACATAAACAATTTTCGTTCATTGTTCGTTCATTCATTTTTGGTCGCATTACATATCAGGGCATAGACATTGAATTTCTATTTTATGTTTCGTCGATTGAAGTGCAATGTTCCCAACTCAAAAAGTACAAATGTCAGGTTAACTAACCCGGTGTTACTTTTTAGTAGTGCAGCGCGTAATAATAAGAGTTAAAACGTTAATAACTTAACTTAGAGTCTACATTCTATCCCACCTAAGCGTGCAAGTAGCAAGTCGATGTACCGATCATTATAAACAATATTAACAACTGTGAAATCGCAAGAAAAATTAACAGTTCCCTACATTTAGTCGAGTTATGCGAACTGCCGATATGGAGGAGCCGATTTTTTTTCGCGATTTCACTTAGTAAAAGTTATTCATAATGATGAGGTGCAATGATCCTTTAAGAGATTTTCACTTATTCATTCATATTATACATAATTTTTTGTTAATATAAAAAGCCAGTTCCTAATGCGAACCCATTTCTGTCAGACAACGTTAATAATTAGGACAGACATAAATCTTGTTAGTGCCAAAACAAAGGTTCTTCATTTCATCTTATTTACACAAGCGAAGTCGCTGCTAAAGCCTAGTTATAGCTAACAATATACATAACTGCTACAAATTAGCATAGTATAATGAAGGAGGGTTTGTTCGTTGTTCGCGTGATAACAATTATGAGTCGCCATGCAAATCGCTGGCCTTGGCCACGGGAACACGTTTCTGTTTCTACCATTACCTACTGCACTGTATTATGGTGTTAGATGTCTATTTATGTTAATTAAGTCACTGGTTTAGTTTTACAAGTCGCTATTAGTAAGTTAAAACTGTTGGGGCATTCATTATCCGATACGAAAAAATGAAACATTTTGGCTGAATGATAACACCAGCCTATTACTGTCTCATTGCCAGAAGCCTTCTCACACAGAGAAGACACGAGCATTGCTCTTCACGCTTGCTCAACGCGGGTGGGCGATTTCAGTCTTGTGTTAAGTATGAGTTATGGTTTCGTCACGATGTTCTCCTACCGATGTCAGAATGTTCTTGATAAACTCAGCAAATACATATGAAAGAAGTCACATCGATACTTGCCCGTATTCGAACCCACAACCTCGTGCATGAGAGGCGAGGTCATTAAACATCACCATCACGACATCTGAATGGATTTGTTTTGATTATGTTAGTTATTATTTGTTGCCTTGTGCGGGGTGCACAAACATACAGGTCCACATTTATAGTGATAGTTGTGGTTGTGTCCCTGAAGGCCTCGACAAAGTGACATGTATCACTGTATCAGCGATAACGGTGATGGGAAAGTCAAAAATATATTGAATTGTCGAAAGTCGTTGTAGGAATATAAACGCTTTGAAATCGTGAAATTGCTACTGTTTGAAGTGAAGGTCCTCTGGTGAACGATTTTTCTTCTGTCTTGTTACAAGGAAATATTGTCAATGCATGGAAAACTGTTCAGGTATTGCAGTTGACAGTACGATGGTATCAATAAGTTTTGTACTCCTAACAAAACGGTGTTATTGTCTAAAGTTACAAACAGCATGCAACCTGTTTCGTCTAGAGCGATTTCATCTGTTTTTCACGAAAAGTTTTCATTGTTACAGATGTGTATGGAAATCTGATGCAGATACTTATCTGAATGAGAGATAGAGGAAAGAAAGATGTGGCCTTTATGAAAGGCCTATGCCAGCAGTAGAATGCAGTAGACCGAGTTGATTGATAGATTTTAAAGTACGTATATCTAATAATAACATACGATATTATAAATAAATATTGTAGATTCTCAATCTAGGTCGCGACAGATCTCCGATAGCGATAACACCACCCATTGTACGACGATATCTATTTAACGTTATTACTGTATCGTCTGCTTATCATATTTATGCAGTATATTGTATTAATGAACTGTGTTCTATTCTAATGTCCTTTTATCGTCTGAGCAATGAGTCATTAGATTGTAATATTTTATGATCGATATGGTGATTATCCAAAGTTGTTAACATAGCTCACAGAATAAGTCAGCTGAAGTGGCAATGGGCCGGCCATATTAGCCGTGTAACCTATGATCGTTGGGGTAGACGTGTTGAGACCGCGAATCCGCAAACGTAAGATAGGACGCCCTCCGGCTAAGTGGAGCGACGATCTTTGCAGGGTGGCTGGTAGTAGCTGGATGAGAGTGGCCGAGGACCTAGTTGAATGGTCGTGCAATTGGAGAGGCCTATGTCCAGCAGAGGACTGCTGTAGGCTGATGATGATGGTGATATTTATAAGTTTTAAACAGGAATACGTGTAAATGGCAACTAAGTAATTTTTCTCGCAGTGTAAATGCTTGCTAATTGAGCAAGTGATTAGAAGCTATAGAGTCAGGACGTTCACACTATTGTATAAATAGGTTGGTTGAATACGGCATCATGTTTCTATAGAATAACTAATTAGTAACTCGCGTAACTCTAAAGTTGAGTTATTGCGTCACTGCCATACTGTTGGTAAGTAGGTACATGCTGGAGTGCTTTCACCCCTATAGTCATTATTTTCGTTTCCAATCTCTGTTTGCACACTTTAAAATCACATCAGTTACGCATCCATCATCAATGACATACATAATATTATGTAAAACAAAGTCTTATCTACAAATACCTATTGTCTCTAAGTCTAGCCTTGGACACAATTTGGATACCCCACGATCTTTCTTCACCTCGCATCGTGTGGAAATTAAGCAATACGTACAGCAACAACTAAAAAAATCAATTACACATTCTAATTGAAAAACTAAAGCTGTATGAAACGCGAATGTTTCAACATTGTACATCTAAACAAACCATTACATGTGTGTGTCCATACACAGGCAGGCTACGTGTGTGTGTGTTCTAAACAAACTGACAGATACTGTGTGTGTGTACGATGGGACTGTTGTGTGTGTGTGTCAGTGCAGCTCAGCTGTTGTTTGTTGGGTATCGGTAGGCCTCGAGTGCGGGGTCGACGAACTGGGCATAGAGTATGAAGTGCAGAGTGGCTACGGTGGCCGTAGTGATCTTGGGCGTAGCCCGCACTACTGTAACAAGGGAAAATGAGAAAACTTAGTGTAGTGAGAAGACATTTTGTGTTCACTCAGTCTCTTGTGTCCTTGTTTAAACGAGAACTACAGGACTGATTGTTAGAAATCTTTATTCAAATTATAATAATTTAAATTTAACAGAGTATGGTTTGGGAGGGTTGTAGGTATACGGTACAACACTGAAGACCGTCCATAGCCATGGTTGAATGTGACAAAACGCGCTTTATCTACTTATAAGTACAACTATTTTCGAATAGTTAAGCTCGAGAATTTTCTTTGTTTACAGCTAACTTTATCATGCTAATATTGCGTCTATTGCTAAAATTATCTTAAAGTATCAGCAATTAATTAATCGTTTAGTTTACTTACGTCAAGAACATCTACATTTTTTTTCCTTGTTTCCTATCCAGTTTACAATGACGGAGTAGGCACAAAAGTAACTTCCAGTCCCTTCCTTCTCATGGTCCCCACTCTATGCCCCCCTAGCAACAGCAGCTACAGCAAGCCAGCGTCGATAGTTGCGCAACTCGCAAGTGGGCTCGAGTCGCTCAAGGCTCAGCCGAACGTAAACAAGGCATTGTGTGCCAGTCCGGGCCACCACCAGCGCGTTCAAACGGGCCCCCAGTCGTATAGACAACCTTCATCGAATAGGGATTTTATTAGTACCTAGTCGCAATTGGGTTAAGTACCTGTTTGCTAGTTGGTGCTAGGTACCTGTATTTGTGGCTGATTGTAGATATAATTAAGGCTGCTGTAATGGTTGCAATTTTCTGGAGTAATCAAATTATGGCAATTATTGTTTCGAAATATCATAGTCGCTTAGCTTTTGCTGTGATTATAATCTTTCGTTTTCAAACATGTTCTACGATGGAAAGACTTCAGATATATAAATACAAAATGTTTCTGGGCTTAAGGCTTCCCTTCTTAGACTTTCTTTAACAAGTTTTCCACTCCTATATCCTCTTTTGATCAAGTTTCGTGGGTTTGAAGACAAACTAATTTCAGGAGAGATGCCCGAACTGTTTTGTTGGTTGATTTGTTTTTTCTTGTTTGGCTTAAGATTTACTGATTCAGGGATGGAGTTTGTGAGGTTCACCTGCAATCCGGTCAAAGTTATATTATCTAACCTATCCATTATTGTTCATAATCTTCAACATAATTGCACAGTCGCTATCTCTAATCGTGTTGGTAGATCACTGCACTACTTAGATTAAAGTTCAGTTAGGTGTAAACAATAGTTAGCAGGTCCCACTTGTTTATAAACAGCTAAATGTTTTGAGTACAATGCTTCAAGCAGTAACCCGTATTACTTCGACAGTGCTGCCAACCTGACGGGAATAATAAGTAGCTTTATACACAATGTTGTTTTGTTGGTAGCCTTTTATTAATTCTACGGGCATGGTAAGTTCGACTGTGTTTTGTTTTGTAAATGTCATTACAAATTATATGCGAATACAATAATATTATTGAATCCTCGTTCAATGTAAAGATGTACTATTGTAACCAATTGGGATAAGACATTACATTTACTTTAAATTTTATGTCAAGGCAGATATTATCTATACCTACAGTGGCGGGCTTGGTAAAAGAAAACCGTGTTTAATGAAATTAAAAACGACTTTGTTGTTCGACCCAAAATTATTGTAACTAACCCAGCTTTATAGATGTCATGTTATCTACTTACTGACCTAGAATGCCTGGTTTAAGTGCTCACATAATAACTCCCTGTGTATGAATCCATAAAAAACAAAGGCCAAAACAAACATTTTCATTCAAACACGCAAATTCACAATAACAATAATAACTCCCTATTTTTACCCATCGAACGCCATCAAAGTAATATCAATACCGGTTAATAGTCCACAATACCGGTTAATAGGCTGCAATAACCGTAAAGATCACCCTTTTATGTGCGTAATAGGCCGGTAACTGCAGTGTACCGCATTGTGTGATGGCTTCTATCGGTAGACAGTGTTTTATGAACTCGTGTTTGGAACTTGGATGTTATTGAAATTTTTTTTTTTGTTTTTTTTTTTTTAATTTATTAAAATATCCCTACCGCTATCATTACAGGTGTATACCTAATGCGATAGCGTGGTCTTAAAATTAACTTAACTTACAATTTAAAACTATGAATAACTTAAAACACTAGTAGTACAAGTATGCACCAAATTCCCTAAATAAAAGAAAACAAAATAAAAATTAGGTAGGCAGAATTAAAATAACATAATAATAAATTGTTTTATTTAGAACAACATAGGAACCATTTTTGGAGCAAGGAATTGGAGCAACAATTATTTGCAATAGATTTTTGGTTTTGCTAAAAGAGAGGAGAGGAGGCTTTTATCACAGCTGTGGGAACGTTATGCTTATGCTTAAAGGGTCACTAAGTCAGCACCAGTGTTCGCTCGGCATCCCGGGCAGGTCAGTCCTCCTGATACTAAATTGATACCTGGATGATCTTCTATTATTTGTCGTTCCGCTCTTGAGCCAAAACCCTAGAAGAAGACAAGATTTTAATGTCAAATTCATAGTTACTGTTACTGTTAGCCTGCATCATCCCACTGCTGGGGGAAGGCCTCTCCCCATGACTTCCAGCTCTTTCGATCCAGGGCTAAAGTAGACCACTGATCGTTTGTTTTGTCCAGCTCGCCCCGCCATCAAATTTATAGTTAAAGTAATTTATTTGCCAGAAACACGGTACATAGGATGTTCATAATACACCCGCAGGGCAGCATGTGGCGAGCTGTTGGGCAGTAGCGACCCCACGGACCCTATCTCCCGGGAGAAGTCTTGTTCCTCACCTCTGGCTTGACGAGACGGGGTATGTGGGACTCCCTGTCGGAATGACAGTATATCCCACTAAAACTCAGCGGTGGTCCCACATCGCCGTAATGGGAGGGCCATGGGAAATCGGCATAGCCTTTACTTCCACAGCCCTCCCGGCGCACGCCCGCCTAGATGGTATGGCGGGCCCCGCATGCCCCCCAGGTTGGGGGGCTACGGGAATGGCCGGGAACACCTGGCCATTCCCGTCCCGCACTGGTGGGCAGCAGGCGACGGTGCCCCCGCACCCGTTGCCTGCTGGCCTCCACGCCCGCCTAAAAGGCAGGCCACCCATGCCCCCCGCGTTGGGGGGGCTAAGGCCGCCGAGGATAGGGAGAGCGGCAACGTAACACCGACACTCCTCTCCCGCCGCGGCCTTCAATCCTCAGCCGCGATGTCTCCCTCACGGGGGACATCGCGGCCCGCCTCAGGTAGGTTGCGATGTCACGCAAGCGGCACCGCAACCTACCCGCCGGCCGCTACGTCGGACTTAGCCGCAAAGCCCTGACGAGCGGCCCCCGCTTGGGTCCCTTTTAGTGTCACCGTGGACCCGCTAGCCACAGCTACTGAGCCCCCCCGCCTCGACAATGCGGGAACCCACTGGGGGAGCCAAGTCTCCCTCCCACAAGGCCCATGAACTATGATAGCCTCATAGCCATTTATTACACAATTGGCTATTAAAGTAGTATATCAATTAGTGTGCCTACTCTATTATCGCCATAATATTTATATTTTTTAATCAGGCGGTCACATGTGGCGCGGGCGCAGGTCATAGATAAGTGTGACCCGCGCGACCTGCGACCCGCGACAACGTGCGACTTCTCACCCCTGGTGGCGAGATATCGCGGTTTGTAATGTAATTGTACTTTCAATGTTAATTATGTATTATTTTTATATAATAATGGATGTACTTCCGGAGCTATAATTATAAATTATGGCATTGTGGTGTGTCGGGTGATTCTTGTGAACCAATTAGTACTGTAGGTACCGTACCTACCTATTTTTAACAATGAAATGTGACTCTATGCTGTAAAGTAAGACCACGTTAAATTGAGTGTTCTGCCAGTAGTCAATAGCCACCTTCGAATAAAAGCCTTATTACTCTACGCGATATTTAGGAGAGAAATCCCGGAAGCGTCCCATTAAAAAACACATCACCTAAATATCGAGTCCTAAAACATCATGTAGTGTAAATAGGGGATCCCTATTTGGCTGACCATTTGTACAAACCAAGACGTTCTCGTATTTTTAAGAATGTAAAAGCACCTCTAATTTCATTACATTGTTGACAAATTTTTGTCATTGATTGTCGCTGAGATGAGATTATGACTAGACCTTGTACGTTTTAAATTCGGGAATTGGCCTTCTGTTCCATCTTGTGTTAACCTGGTAGATAACAGAAATAGATGCCTATCAGGAAACTTTGAACCAGCCCTTAACCTTTAAAAATACTTCAATTTACGACCAAACACTGACCACTGAGTAATTAAAACTGGTCACACCTTATTCCCATCACGTTCACACGTAAACAAAAAGAGCGAATACCTCACAGATGTAGTAACCTAACAAACAGCATGATACGGATGTCGTGAGCAAGGTTTTTTTATGTGCTGCCATTGTGCCACAAATCATGGCGGTAACGTTTTCATTTCGTTCGTGTTTCCACGCACGGCATACAGCGTCTTAATCGAATACGGTGCTTTTTGTAGCCGATTTTAGTCGATTTTTTGGTAATCGGCTAAAAAAATTTAACCTACGATAAGTTATGATCTCTCTAAGAGATAGGATGCATCTGGCTGGTGTGGTCGCTTGTCCGGGCACCTAAGTAAATACTGACTTCTAAAATGAGAACAGTGAAGAATCTCTGGTAAAACGACAAAATATGTATAAATTTAATTAGTTATCTCAGCTGTACAAATATTTTCATTTATAAGATTTTCGATTGAGGAAAATTGTTTTTGGCAACATCGACTATTAATAGAACATCGCAACGACACGAGGCCTCCTATAATTAGGCATATATATTTACGTTATTAAAATTATCTGTGACAAATATAGACCAATCGATTTACTTAAAGGTCATGGCGTACGCTCAAGTCGAAAGTGTCTATTTTTACCTATTAAGAGATATTTTTACTCTGTTATAAAAATATATGCTATCTATGGTCGTAAGGGATGCGTGTGTGACGTGCGACTATGCAGCCCTGGCCTTAAAGTTAATTTATGGGTGCTTCCACGGGTTTTAGTGGCAAGTCAGGGTGCGGCCTTATGTGTAGGTGTTATGTACGTTGATGACCTCTCCCTAGGAATAGAGGGTGATTAATGTTTTTATAGTCTTTTAATTATAAATTAGCTGTTTATATTATTGTCACAAAAGCTTTTAGATGTTTGCATGTATTGTGTTGTTTCTGATGAAAAATTGGCATTACCAGGGGTTGTGTTTGTGACATTTTTCTTAAAAGACTGTACAGTAGTGGATGTTTAAGTAAGTCGATATTGCAAGGTACTAATGAAAGTTTGGCGTGATAAACTATTGAAAATACTAAATCACTCTGAAAATAACTTACTTAATAATTCAAACCACACTAATATTTATTTAAATTTTAATCAACGTCAAAAAATCGTTTGGTGTAGGTACAATATCCGTGTAGATATAAATCGATACTCGTCGACTAACCCCGCGCAACGTTGTTACGTGCGATATTCAAAGCGCTGGTTACTTTTACGATCTCCGAAACGTCAACTGATTGGTAATTTACTGGTAACCACAAACTTTGCTGTTTACAGACTGGCACACAGGTGATATTGACGCTTACGTCTTTGAAGATAGAGTTGGGAATTGAGTTTTGGTTTATTTTTGGATAGTTTTTGAAGCAAATTGAGCCCGCCCTAGGGAAATGAGTTTAGATAGAATATAAAAAAGATAAAGTTGTAAGATAAAGTCGTGAAAGTAAGGGGTGCGGCACACGATGGAGCGATAAGCGTGTAGCTCGTGATAACGTGTTGCCTACCTGTTAATTATTGTTTGTGTGTTTATGAATATTAAGTAGGTTGTGTAGTCATTTGTAACAGGCACGAGGCTGTCCGTTTTGGGGAGCTGGCTTATTTAGTTCCGAGGAAATGGCGGAAATAAGGCTTTGATTTACCTTTAGACTGTTTTTTACATTTCTATGTTTCTAGCCAACGTGGTAATTCTGCCAACCCCCTCTGTTGTCGGAAGGCTCATATTCGGTTCACCTGCTGATATGATTTTAGCGATGTTATGTGTTAAGATAAGTCAAGGAGATATACAAGTTTAGCCTGCTTTTGCGTCGAAATGAGTTTTAAAGATAAGTTGATGCTGTGGTGGAAAAATGAGCAAATTAACGTTGTTTGTGTGAGATTGACTGTTATTGAGTGTTGTTGTGTTGACGCCGCCATACAAGGACGTGCGGACGTGGGCTTAAGTGCCCAGTGGTACTCGTCAGACGCCTTCTCGAGTAAATTGTAAAACATCAATGTTAGCGCTTTGACTTCTATTACTAATTGGTTGAAAAAGCAATTACTCACGAATAGGTACCTACACGTGGTAGCAATTAGTACTTGTATACTAATTGATAATAATACCACACCATAAATCACATACACACAAGTGATCTACCACGATACTCTGAATCTTAATAGTGAGACTGTGAGCTGCATTACGATTAGTTGTGGTGAGCAATACAGATGAGTGTAGTACAGTCACGAGCACCAATAGGTCAACACTTGGCAACTTTCAATTGCGATTTTTTCGTGAAATAACGAATCCAACGTTGAAATACGACACATTACATAAACCTATGGGTTCCAAAATGCTATGTTCGTAACAACATAAAATTTCATTCAAAAATAAAGGAGTCAATCGCTTTTGAATAAAGCCGAGTGTAACATACTTTTGCTCGGAACACATAGGATACTTTTTATCCCTGTAGTACGTTTCCGTGGGATAATTTCCGTCATCAACGCGGGCACAGCGGCTGGCAAAAGCTTGTTAATAATAATAAGACAGTCAAAAACTTCCAAAAAATCATAATTTTCAGCACAACTCGGGAATAAGAATTGGGTTGATGTCGATAATTCATTGATATCATTAATATGATTTGATCCTATTGTAAAAGTGGTCATAATTATAAGCAGCTGCAGTTGCGCGGGTAAGTAGGTAGGGTATCTTTGCTGGTTTGCTATCTGTTTGGTATTAAACCTCATGCAGTTGAACCAAATCAGATTTATCCGAGTAGTTCGAGTAACGACCGCTGAAAGAGTTACCTATTACAAAGATTAGGCAATCTCTGTGATTGCTCTAGTACTGAGCGAGCGTGCCTACCGTGCCTAGTGCATAAAAAGTTATTACACGTTCAAGAATAATGACAGTTGTGACATAGTGCGTAGATAGCGCGTGTAATAGCCGCGCTACTACTGGAAAGCACCATTCTGACATAATCTTAGTACTTTAAAAGTAAAAGTAAAGAAAGTGACTTCAACTCAGTGTCAAAACTTAGCAAAATTTAAAGTGGCTGACTAAAATAAGTAAGTACGAGTACATCACCCACCAATGATGGTTTAAAATGAAAGTGTTAGTAGGTAAACTATTTACGAGGTGGATTAGTACACACGGCTACACATCAAGCTATACATTTCCAGTTTTAGCTGACCTCGCATTGTATAGGTTTTTCGTACAATCACAAGTCACCTTATACTGGTTATGTAAAGCTTGATGTGTAGCCGTGCGTACATATACATAATGTAGTATACAGGGTGACAGGACATCGACGTGCAGCCTGTTCCCATGGATTCAGTTCATGATTCTGCACCCACCTGCGTGTATTTTTTGGCTAAAATGCGTTAAAATATTAGCTGTTCGATTCATTTTGACCTTCTATGTATGAGCTTCTGGCTATTGCACTTTTCTATGACACAGTAGATTTTTTTTGATAACCGATTTCTTTTTACTTTAGGACAATCATGTACTGATTTCATGGTTAAAATTTGCGCGTCGATGTGCCACCCTGTATATAATATATGTGCGTGTTGTAGGTCCCCGTTAGATAAATATGTTAAGGTGATATACTTCCATTGAAGATATTTATCGGTTCAATGTATTATTAGATCTTAATGTGAAATAATAATAGAGCAACCGCGAGTGGCTTCATAAAACAACTGCATGAAACATTTTTCATGATGTTTTAATGGGGAAGCGACCGAGAAACGGTATAGTTTTAGATCATGCCAAAGAATAATTATAATTCATTCTAAATACTACATAATACATTACCAGTCGACAGCGATGTGGATGAATTTTTCGACGCTATATTTTAGTTTGTAAATAGTTTTAGTTAATTTAGGATATTATTTTGTTTTTTTAGTGTTATCTTGTAATTAAAGCTTATATTTTCCCAGTTAAAAAAAAAAATCTTAATACTTGAATGGGCTTTGAAGGTCCGTGGCATACCTACTTACTGTCCGGCCATTATGTTTTTTTTCAAAATGGCGGTCACACGTAAAACCTTTATAGAATAAAATAGGCATTTATTTTGCAAATATGGGTAACACACTTATACATCGATTTATATGGGAATCAGGCCTGGACGCCATTTTGAAAAAAAAATCTTTAATCTGATTTCAGAGGTTGTTCAGAATTTATCTAAAAAAATATAAATATAAATTATAGTCCACTAACATTATAGGCTGATTATGCTATGCTATAAAATAAATAGTTTAACGACAAAACTTGAGAGCAAAACAACAAAGAATAAAAAAGCAGGTTTTGCCCCATTTTTGAGAGTGCGTCATTCAGTTCCAAACGACCAAAAGATAGCTTTTATCGAAAAGCGTTATAGGAACCCGTTATTGGTCACCGATACTAACGAAAATTAATTCTATCGTCATAAATATAAAATACGAAGTCATAAAATTATGGTAATCAACACGGCGGCGGCGCCTAGGATCTCACACAAGAAGCATATTTCGAAATACTGTGAATGAATATTATTTTTATTAGTATTATTTTGTAAAGGTTGAGCTGAATTATAATGATTAAGAAATAGATAGTACTAGTTTAAACCAGTTTCAGAAATCGAATAACATCTTATTAAAATAATATTGTGTCATGCACCTAAAGCAGATCAATAAAACTAATTTATTGTTCTGTTTGTCGCCAATATCGAAAAACAGAATGACGAATCAAATTCTATGGTTGTACACTAGGGAGGAACATGTAGTCTACCTCATCATCACTGGCCAGCCTGTTCCACCCACTGCTGAGTAAAGGTCAGCTCCCTTTGTGCCATGCTTCCCTGGTCTCACAGTAACCGTAGCAATGGTTGTCTTTTTCATTCATTCATTCATTCATTGCGTTATTTAAGTTGTTTGAGCAGACAAATTTTTCGAACATATGAAGCACGTGGCTAAATAATAACAGCCGCACAGCTCGATCGGTCAGATTAAGCTACGCTTGCCACGGTTGGTCTGTGGATGGGTGACCATCTTTACATACCGAGACCCCTCCGTGCCTCGGAAAGCCCGTTAAGCCGTTGGTCCCGGCTGTCATTCGTGGATCTTTGACAGTCGTTACGGGTAGTCAGCAGAAGCCTGAAAGTCTGACAACCAGTCTTACCAAGGGGTATCGTATTACCCAGTAACTGGGTTGTGGAGGTCAGATAGGCAGTCGCTCCATGTAAAATACTGGTATTCAGCTGCATCCGGTTAGACTGGAAGCCGACCCCAACATAGTTGGGAAAAGGCTCGGCAGGTGATGAAGCAATGGATTAACAATATCCTTTAAAATGATTCAGATTGTGATTGAGAGTGTGTTACGCAATTAGGGTATTGGTCTTCCCGCGATCCATTGTCATAGCGTCATCCAGTCTATTTAATAAAAATCTTAAATTCATTAATTCGCTGAAAGACAACGTTACAGCCTTAACCACTGGTCTAGAAGCATGAAACACACAAAATTTTTCTTTATTAAGGAAGTGAGCACTGATGAGGAACGATTTCTGTAAAATGTATCCTGATAGAGGGATTAAATAAGGGAGCTTTTATCCCTTATTGAATCCCTCCCCTTGTATCGAAGTTCGTCAGTTTTAAAGTTAGAAACATGGAACTTAATATTCTGACTTCAGTCTGACAAAAGTTAGTTGTATCATCGTTTTTTTGAAAACTCATCGTGATGGGAAAATCTATCGAGCTTGTCGTCTATCAATAAAATTGGATAAAATTTGCATTTTAATAAAGGTAGCCGAGCACAGCAAAACGGCTACGGATAATATTTTTACGGAGAAAAATCTACCCTGGGTTAACATAGTTTTTCAGACAGCGTTCCAACATGAAGCGTTCATGAAAAATGGAGTTAATAAAAGTCTAGAAAACTGTATACGTATGTAACTGTACGCTGACGTAGCCTTACAGCAAAGTTAGTACCTACCTATATGCGCGTGTTGTAGTGTGTACGTAAAATAATTTCCTAAATCAACATCATAAACAATAATCGGAAGTTCGTAATAAGAACATAATTTATCGCATAATTACGGATTTTCTTGATTAATTGTCAGCTATAATCCGGATATTAATTACCTACTGTCTTGTAAAATATTATGTTGTTTTTCTTGGCGCCGACTTCAAAATGTAATGAATGGGAGTTTTCATTCTATTAGCTAATGGTACTTGGTCTAATCCGACTTTTCATAATGTTTCAACATCGATTTAGGGATAAAATTTCAATTAATATTTGAGATCCTTACTGCTCTTTTTGCAATTTTTCCGTAAAAGCTCTCAGCAAAAGCATTTGTGAGAACTAATAAGCTAGTAAACGAAGCAAAAATGGTATGTAAGGATAATAGCAGGTTCTGTAGTTTTTGCCCACCCATCATGGGGTCAAAGCGTGAGTTCGTAAAAATAATAAAAACAATTATGGACCCTGTCGGGCACAGCACACTTTTAAATAAGTAGAGAAGGGAAGAGCGCTTTAAGTTATTAAGTTCGAATTATTTTATATCCTATTAAGAATATATTCAAGTGTATATTCATTTATTATTTATATGTATAATTATTATTAAATATTGCTTATTTATTTACTCGCTTAAAATAGTTCGTTATTATTAGTGTAGTAGAATTATTAAGTATTATAATATAATTTATTTTTGTTATTTTACATATTAAATATCTGCTATTCATAATTATGTAGATCCTATGTAGATTAGCAAGAAACTGATTTTTCTGGCCTTTCTCTATTTACAGTCAGAACGTATCCGTTAGCAAACACACGGTTATAAAAAAAACAAAGGTACACAACAAAAACATTTCTCCGTTCATTTCTTGTACTTAACAAACGCTAACCCGCACATAATATGCATGCTTACATTATTTCCGTTTGCCCCACACTAAGTCTAACTAACGCCGACATTTTCACACAAAATAGCGTCTTTGCGACTGAAATTTACGATAGCCCATCGTGGGGATTAGACCAGTGTAGCTTGACCCTTAGTTCACAGGTCTTTGATTTGGGTCATAGGTCAGGTGAGGCTGGTCTTTTACTGCACTTCCGCGTACCGAAAGCGTTTATTTATAATGTCCCATCTCTAAATGGGTCGAGGTAGCGCCTGCATTTTTTTATTTTCGGTAATCCTTGTTTAGTAGTTGATAACAGTCAGTTTTAGTTCATACTGACATTTATTGTTTTAATAGTGTTTATTTGTTATGTGCGTGTGTTGAAATTTTGCTGGATTAAATTGAATGTGTTTTTAAAGTCAGTTATATACAGGGTGTTATTGACAGCCCTCCGCAGACTGATAGGGTGGCTTCAGTACATCATATTAAGATGACCGGTACATGTAATTCTTTCAGGAACATTAAGGGAATCCAAAAAACCAGATTTGTTTTATTACCTCACACGCAACGTATCGTTACCGTGGCAAAACGCACGTAGCGGACGGCAGCGCAGCGAGCTTGAGCGAGGCTGTTTTCAGCTGTTTTATTTACATAAATGGAGTGTTGCATACAGAGAACGTAATTTTACATTGAAATAAAGGAATATCAGCAGAAAAAATGGCATAATTTTTTTTTTCCTGAGAAAATTTCCAGTGGGATATGATTCAGAATAAGGAGCTGAATCAATCCTGTGTTTTTGTGGAGGGCTGTCAATAACACCCTGTATAATAGCTATTGTTTTATTCTTGAAGAATGTTAAGGTATTGTCCCTGGTGAAATAAAAAAAATTAAAAGGAAGAATTTAATGATTGAGCAGGCACATCAACAACAAGTTGAGGTATGTCAAACAACACGACAAAAAATAAATAAGGTGTGTAGATATCATCTTTAAGACATAATGACATATACACATTTAGGTCAAATATTGGCACAAATAAGGTAAACATTTGCTGATCAGTTTAGCGTCTGTCATTCATGTCAAACATGGAGTGTTGGCGCCAATCATTACTAAATTATTAGGTACAAGGTTGGCCATGTTTGTCGGTTTGTACAAACATACTTACGTACTGTATGCCGTGCAGTATGCAAATGTGAGGTGCCTCGGATAAACTTTAAACACAGAGTAGGGTAGTGCCTAATATTACGCAAATTGTGTAGACCTGCCAACTGCCGAATGATATTGAAAACGATGGTAAGCTACTCCTCGAAAACGAGAATGGAAGAAGAAAACGTGTTGAGCAGACCCCAAGTAACAGACGAGGGCGGGCACGTGATGATGGTGATGGTACTGCTTTCAGAAGACTTCTAACAGCAGTTCATGCCTAAGCCTTAAAACAGTGCAAGAATATTTTTAGACTGCCTCGTTAGTGTTCGCAAGCGTTACTGCCGAGCGTGAGGTCCTGGGGTCGATTCCCAGGTCGAGCAAAGTGTTATGGCTCTTCCCATCTGGAATTTCTCAGTAGCAGACCGGATTTTTGATTAGTGCCCGGTTGACGGCAATTGGCAACAAATGGGTGTACTCCACACCGGGGTACCTACACCTCTGCCTAATCCTTCGGGGAATGCAGGCGTGATGTTACAATACGTTAGATGCCTTTGCTAACATCCAAATACATGTGACAAGTTATTATTTGGCAAACCCAACCATTGTAACTCCAACTCAATGCAATCCGATCACCTTGCAAGACCTTTACAAATGTACACTACTGTGTAAACCTTCTATCAAACCACTTTCCTCATCTCTGCGCAATATGTCTGAGTATCTTCTGTCGATCGTAATGACTGCAATATGTCTACAATAATAGGCACAATCTCATGCCCTATCTGTAAATTAATCTTTGACTGTAAGACTCGACCTCGGCGGTGGACTAAGTTTAGGCATTCATTGTGTAACGTGAGTCGCAAGTGTGCCCGCGCCCTTATGTTTAGTCGCACGTGAGCACGATGCCTTAGAGGTTTTGTATGAACTTTAGTTGGTAACATTGTTTAGAACTTTGACACGTAAGGTAAACTTGCAAAGTTTATGCTGTATTTGTGCTGATTTTAGCGTAAAGTTTGTACCTAACAACTACTTTTGTAATTACATATCGACTCATGCTCGGGAATTCGTTCGAAGTGTAATTCCCTGTAAAGTTATTTTCAGGCCAGTGAAAACCCTTTAATGGAATATTTCCTTGGAAACAATAATTGCAGTATGTTGTTATTTTCTCTCAATTCAGATTTTCCTGTTGTTCAAAGATGAATGGTGTGTCGTGGCTAAACGAATGCACAACAACCATTAATGAGTTATTACTCATTTATTGTAATTAACCACATCGGACCATGTCGTACGGCTGAGTTAGTCAGGGGGCTGTGATTCAGTCATTCATGTTGCTAACACATTTTATTAACCACAGAAAAATAGCGCAATTGGTTGAGTTTTGAAGATGCGAGCATTTTTCCAGTAAACGGAAAATATTGGATTTCCATTGTGTTTCAACCGACTTCATAATTGGATGTTTTTTCTTTGTTCTGTGACGAAGGAAGGTCTTATGGTCGATTTTATTAAAAACAAATAGGTAGTATTAAACTTATAAAGCAATGGATAAGGAATTTACTTTATATCTCTCGGATTGCAGAGCAGCGCTGGCGCAGTGGTAACGGCCGCGACTTACGAGTTGTAGGTCGTAGGTTCGAACCCAGTCAGGCGCTTTAATTTGTGTAAATTATTGCATCACAACTGCTCTCATAACGGTGACGGAAAACATCGTGATGAAACCGACATGTCCTAGAACCAAAAATTGGAAGACATGTGACATTTACCAACCTGCACTGGGACCGCGTGTGGATTATGGCCCACTCTCTCTCACAGAGAGGAGGCTGGTGTCCCAGCAGTGGGAACACTATAGGCTAGCTAATTAACTATGCTAAATAGGTAGACGAACGTTTGTGCCTGACACTCCGGCGCATATTCTGTGCACTAAGCATGATCATTGTAACATTTTTTATGATAAAATATTAGTTGGCTCGCGACCAGAACTTGATGATAACAGGCATAATAATACGAGTAAATACCCTTACACACAACTTCCAAAACTTACATATAATCAGACCATACATATAAATATATTATCAGAACATGAATCTTTACATAATCTATTCAAAGGTTTCCGACATGATGAAATAAAAAAAATGTAACAAGTTATGCAATGGTGGCCCGTTATGGTGTTATGGTGTATCGGCCCATGGCAGCCATGGTATAATTTAAACATAATTCTATAATGTTTATGACCATTATGATTTTTATGAGTTCTTACGCAAAACAGCGAACTTAGATCGACGATAACATTAACATGCGCCTGAGTTGAAAAATATAATGAGTTGATTATTATGTTAGAGCGTGCAGGCAAACATAACGATGTAGGTAACTACTTAATTAAAAAGGATCGTAAATAAGAACGCTAGGTACATCATTTTCGGACATACGTAATGTAACTAGCGGTTATTAGAAAATTCTGTTGTGACACTATGATTGATGATGTGATACTAAATAAAAAATCCCTGAAATTTTGGATCTTCAGACACAAGCCCTTGTAAAAGCTGACTGTTTTTTTCTCATATAAAAATAACTGAAGCCTTTGTCTTATGGCTTATTTCAGTAGCCAAATGCTGCAGCTACAATTTATCCTATATTTGGTACAACAAAAAACACGTATATTGTCGCAATACCCGCATTACACAAGACATGCCCCTGTTATTACTGTGATAGCGTGCCTGATAGCGGCGGCTTTCTTTCACTTATACCTACTTATCTTGATCACACAGTAGGATATTAGGATCTGTTTGAAATTAACCGAATGTAATGTGTAATTAATGTTAATTAATGTTAAAATAAATAAAAATTAAATGTAACAAAAAAATGTAATGTGTAATTAACCGAATGTTAATACGAATATGGTGTAATGTGCACACGATTAAAACCATTTACCCACTTAGAGTAGGTTTGTAGAGCCACTGCTGTTGCAGAAAGAAACTCTTCTTACCGTGTTGCTTGGCTTGCAAAGTGAGCTGACAAAAGTGCCAATCCCCAGCATCATAAGTTTTCATGGTGAGATTTTAACAGAATAGATCGGCTGTAGCAGTCAAGGGTTCATCGATAGCAAGATACTTATATTCCAAGGAAACTCGTACCCTTTCAATCGGTAAACAACAATACTGTTTGGAAATATTTCCACGAATGATTAGTTATTCAGCAACATAGTTAGATTGTACAGTAATGTTCTATCTAAAACATCAGGCCGTAGCTTTCCGGGTGGCGGCAGAGTAATAACGATATATTGATCAGCGCCAGTTCTCTATTAGCGCCGGTTCGAGTGTTCGAACACCCTGCCCTTTGCAACTCGTTATAAAATTGTTGGAATTATACTGAGACTATGTGAGAAGGAACCAGTAACCTGTTTACTAATATCAAGGGCTGATAACTGAACCTGGAAGCAAAATGAGTATGTAGGCAGGTGACGTTCTGTAGTTTCTGCCTACCCCCACAGGAAAAAGCCGATAGTTAATGTATGTTATTTTGGATAAGGGCAATTTAAATGACTTTTTTTCCATACTTCTGTGTTGGTGGTCATCTTGGTAGTCACCCCCTTTCTAGCCATGCCATTGTTCACACAGTCCATCCATAGTTTGTTTAGTTTATGTATGACCTGGTCTATGTTTATGTATGTGTGTTTATGTTTATGTGTAGGTAACCTGGAGTGATAGGGCAATTTCTTTTCCTATTTTCGGTAGTCGTTATTTTTTTCTATGTTCATCTTTTGTGACATTTCATAATCATAAAATCTAGACATGATTGTCTAGATAAAGTCACTTTTATGAACAACATTGCCAGTCCTGAGGCCAGGCAGACGGATTAGTGATTGCAACGTTGCAATGAAAACATTAGGGAAACCCGCTTAGTTTCAGTCCCAGCTTATCTTTCATAACGTAGTTAGAAGCGGTGATCGCAGGTATTTTGTATATTCTATGGTCCAAGCCACGCTGTGGACCTACTGTCTAGATTTTAAATTTTCTTTGGTTTTCTCCCTCACTCCTCATCCACGTATGTTTCCTAAGCGCGAGTGCGCAACTGCGTTGATGGCGCTATAAATCGCGGCAGCGCTGAAAGCCTTAGCAATAGTAGGAATTAATGTGCGCCGTGCCTTATGTGGTGTAAACACGTGGGCGTGCAGCTAGTGTGCACACAGCTTATGTGTATTGATTAATATTGCACATTAAGGTTTAAAAGTGCCGTCTGAGTGATTAGCTACTGATGTGTGCTGTGGGATCCATTTATACATGGAATAATCAATATTTGAATGGACTACAGACGGGTCTGTCCCACTAGTCCCATTGACCCAGTCCCATGATGGGATAAGTGGGATTATATGTCCCACTAGTAGATAGTTTCCGGGTCTTGGAGTTTGTAAAAAGATTGATAGATATTTGAGACTAGAGAAAAATTTATCCGTGATACTCTCGTGTAGATTATGAAATCCAAGGGTTAGGCAAAGTTCTATAGGTGATCATTTTATAGAAACTGCGGAGACCAGCCTTCGGCGCGAGAGATAGGTACTGTAGTGTACAAGTGTGTGCGCAGACACAATAAACTCTCTTTTCCCTCACTTTTATAGTCCGATGGGAAGGCAATTCAACACGACTGGAGAGAGACAGAGATCAGGCGCAGGGCCAACGGCTTAACGTGCTTTTCAAGACACGGGAGTATCACACCGCCTACTTCCAACTCCGGGCTGTCGAGAATCGAACCCAGGACCCCATGCTCAGCAGTCGCCATAGGTGATATGTTCAATGAACCTTAATACCTACACTTATATGGACTGGATAGGTATCCATCATGGTATTACGTCCAATGATACTCGTATCTATGTACCTCAACGGTTATGCTCAGAATTGTTAACACTCTACGGAAAAGTTTATGCTCGGCAGTGAAGCAGAACCAACTGTGTTGGTAAAAGCACCTTAAAACATACAAAAACCATGCCCTTGGATTCCTAAGCTAACGCACATACCTCCCAAAAACTCATAATAAATAAAACGTGCTCACAACAACATTTTTTTACAACCACAAGGTACTGACCTAAAGTATTGTACACACAACAACACGCGGTGTTAGGGCCCCAAGGTCCGCGGCCCTTGTCAGTGTGCACTCGACCTTAGCAGTGCACACAAAGGGCTTAATGTCTTCCTTTTCCGTGTTAATTTAATACCTAGTTATTATTATAATATTGAGTCGGCCACGTAACTGGGAGGTGCTAATGTTCGTGGTGTTTGTAATCACGTCGGTCGGTCTGTTTATGTTTTTGTTATGTGCTTGAAGCTGTTTTAGGCTGGTTGCGTATTTGAGTGTGCTAATTATTTTGTTATGTTGTACCTGAACTATATTTAGATTGTGTAGGTACAGTGGTGCTGGTGGTCCATTGGTGACGGACACGACTTACAAAGTTGTAGGTAGTAGGTTCGAACCCTGTCAGGCGCTTTACTTTGTGTAAATTTATTTCTTCACCACTGCTCTCAAAACGGTGAAGGAAAACATCGTGAGGAAACCGGCATGTCCTATAACCAAACATTCGAAGACATGTGTGTCGTCTGCCAATCAGCACTGGGCCCGCGTCTTAGATTATTGCCCACTCCCTCTCAACGAAAGGTGGCCTGTGTCCCAGCAGTGGGAACGTTATAGATTGATTATGTATGTTATGTATATTATATAGGTAGGTCCGCATGTGCTGAAGAGACAGCCTTTGGTTAATTTAGGGTTTAGACACAGTGACTTACCAGATTATAAATTCAACAACTCCATCTATGCACCTACTTATTATTATGTGGAAAACTCTTGTAACCATTTGCGATTTTTTTCAATCCTTGACAAAAATTGTTTATACAGTGTGTAACGGAAGGGGGGTATCAACCCTGAAGGAGGTGAATGTGCTCATGAAACTCAACAACTTTCCCCAAAGAACATATAGGTCGAAATATGAAAAAAAAATTTGGCCCTCCTTTACAAAACTGACTACCAGCTGATTGATTTAATATGGGAGGGCCTAATTTTTTTTTCATATTTCGACCTATGTTCGCTGTATAGGTATACAAATACATTCGCATGAAGCGTTACAAGTTTTGGATTATCCAATCTACCGTACCTACTTTACCTAGTAGGTACGGTACCAGTAGTACCTACTTCATTGAAAGAAAGAAAGAAAATACATTTATTTGCGGCAAACATGACGCATAAAAAAGAACATAAACACACAAAAAAAAAATAACAAGTTGGGGGTAAACATGCGTCACATTCACGCAAAACGGCCATCGCTCAGCATAACGCTAAGACCCTATACGAGACAGAGCCCCAGCGCTGGTTTTCAGTGACAGCCGGCGTTGACGTGATGACGTCAACCAGTGTAGCATGCAATTATACATAAATAAATAGAAACAACAATCAAAACAAGAAATAAAATAAACCATTGCAACATATGATTCGACATAAACAAAAAAAAAAAAACAACAATCAAAACATGAAATAAAGTAAAATACATTAAAAAAAAAAGATGGTGAAACATGAAATATAATTATGCTGTGGTAACATTCCGAGCAACGAATCTCGCGCCGCCGGGTATTAGTAATCTGTGCGCGTGAGACGCATTGAGACGAATGGTGTTCATAAAATAACGTATATTTGGTAAATTACACCTACTTACACTCTGTTTACCTTGCTAATTACTAAAACAAGGGAACCCAAATGTATCATCAGCAGAATGCCACTCAAAGAATCTTCAATATTTTCTCAAATTTTCCTCAAAAAGTTTCGTGCAAATGATATTAAACGGATAATGCGAAATAATTGGCGTCCACTTACACAGGATTTATGTAATCATATTCTTCCGTGATTGCTCCCTTCGAGGAGAGGCGGCCATTTTGATAATGCCTCTCGAGCTACTCGCTATGCTAATTTAATGCGTCTCTTTAATAGCTTTAAAACGTCAACAACTTGAAGTTTTTACGCCCGCCGATGTGGATAATGTAGGAGGCGATGCGATGCTCTTAAAGAAGCTTTGTCAGCTTTTATCGAGCATCACTGGATGGTGGTATTTTTTATTAAAAGCCGGACATCGACGCACTCCATAATAAGTAAACAGTTAAAGATTCTCTATCCCTATCGCGTCCTTCGGCCGATCCAAATAATTTATTTCGGTTTTCATTTCAGAGTGTTGTGTAGTTTCAGTAGTAAACTGACTAAGCCGTGAAACATGACTTTTTCCTTCTCTCCGTGGGGTAGATATTACAAGGTACAATATTACTTCCAATTCGTCAATTGGAAGTAATACTGTCTACCCCACGGAGAGAAGGAAAAAGTTTCTTATAAGAAAATAAAAAAAGGAATCCAATCTAGCAAACATTCTCGTACCAACACTCATCATTACCCAAATAGGGAAAGTTGGGAAGTTCCTTAAATCTCTTCCAAACTTTCATCAGATTACTATCTGCTTTCACTGTGCATCGACCCTTATAGATAACCGCGAGTGAACACCTCCCCTTACAGTAGAAAAGTATTCCGTATCTTTAATTAGCGAAATATGCTAAACAGCGCGGATTGACCCCATTAGACCTTAAGATTTGCCCTTAAGTCGAGGCTTTTACGACGACGGTTCGAATTAACTTTAATGAACTTCTTTTTAATGTTTTTTTTTACAACTTGTAGGGTACGTGTCTAGTATATTGCTTACTGTTATCTTTTCTTAATAAAAGAAAGGCATTCAAAAGATGCTTGGAATGTATATTTATGAGTTTGTCTGGTATTGCCGCACTTGCAGAGTTGTCCACAACTCAACCATTGGATCAAACACATTGGATAAAATATATATCACATAAGACCAGAGGGAAGACAGTTAGAAGATAGTTACCACAATATACTTAAAGATCTAAATCTCAATCTAAAACGGGCAAACGTTGAAAAGATTCATGTGCCTAAAGAACACAGGCCCGTTGTAGTGGCAGAATAAATAGGTTTTTAGGTAAACCTAGTTACTACTAGTACTACTAGGTCTGTCAAAACTAGAGCTAGAGCTCAACTACTAAACTCTTTTCTAAAATACACTGCTGACGTCAAAACACAAAAATCTGCAACAAGAATGTGTGTCACCAGTCTCATTAGAAGCAGACATGCGGGCAGGCACTAGTCTATTGAAGACATTACTTCTATTGGTGCCGAGATAAAGATAAAAGTGCTGACCTCAAAACTTGCCTGGACTTGCTTTATAGATGACAGCTGAAATTAGTATGAACTAGATCTGAAATGTGCGATGAATGGGAGAGTGGGCAGGGAACTTGAATTAACTTTACTTGTTATTAATGTGGCTCGGTACGTACCGAATTGGGCTACTTGGGAATGACTGCGGGTGCCAAAGGTTTTAAATAGCTGAGTGAGTCTGCCTTTGATTTCGAGGGCTGACAGCAGATCTATTACTTTTTGTTTCTTTGGAATTTAATACAATAAGTGCACTTTAAATGATCATCATAATCAGCTTTGCCTTTTTCCAACTATGTATGTTGGGGTCGGCTTTCAGTCTAACTGGATGCAGCTGAATACCAGTATTTGACATGGAGCTACTGCCGATCTGACCTTAACAACCTTACTGGGTAATACGACACCCCTTGGTAATGTGCACTTTAAATGTCAGCATTTAAAGTTCCTTCAAACAGCGGGCTAATTGCGTAACACACTATCAGTAGAAATTGGTTTCATTTTGACAGTTCAACAACATTCATTGCGTTATTTACGATGTAGTGTAGACAAATTTAAAAAAAATATGAAGTAATGGATTAGCAATATCCTTCAAAATGACTCAGATTGAGATATAGAGTGTGTTACGCAATTAGGGTGCAGGTGTGGCGTGCGGTAAAATCTTTCGAAGTTTCGATGCATCTCTAAACGATTCAGAAGTATCTAATTATTTATCAATGCTTTGACATTTCATTTAGCTTTTGACTTAGATGATATATTGCCGATTTTCTATATCTCAATGAAATAATAATAATACTGCATCAGAATTGGTTTGACCTTGAACATAATTCCATAGCCTTACAGACTCATCGATAAATCGGTTATCAATAGAGCAATACAAATCGTGGCTCTGCGGTGCACCACAAGAAACGACAATAAAACTTAAAACCTCACACTTCATAATTGAGTAGAGTAGGTAATGTTCACTCCACCCCGCTCTACTCTGCACGTAGGTCACGTCAGCCACAAATATCTGTGATATAAAAATTCTAGGTCGTTACGTGTACCGTCTGCAGAATCATCGCCACTTATTGTTACTATGGACCCACGTGTAATATTAGCATAGATCAACAAACAAATTGTAAATTATTTGAATTGGTGTAAACATGCCTAAATTAAGAAGTCCTCTGTGAGGTTAGCCAAGAGTGTGAATATACAATGTAGTGAGTGAAAGGAAGACAAATGTTTTACATAAATGACGAAGATCTAACATGTTCACCCTTGTTGTATTTTCATTAACATCGCATCTCATCTTGACAATTTATCCATTATCACATACTTACTGAAATTCCATTGTGCAATCAAGTTAGTATTTAATAAATGTCAATCTCAAAAAGAATTTTCTCTGTGACAGCTATGTGCACGTATTAGATGTTTCATTTTAATATAATTATAATTTTGGAATATTGTTTGTTGAATAATGGAATCTGTCACATTTACGAAGCTTGGGACCAACTTAGAAGTACCTAAGTTGTCTAGATATTGTGTTTACAAAAAACAACAGTTTTAACTTGTAAAAAACACTTGAATGTTATTACTATAAATGATTAAATAATATTTGATTATCCTTGTAGTATATCTTAGATTTTATATTGCTATTTTAATATAATAGGTTGTTTCAAATAATTGGCACAATACTGTCAGTTGATGTTGATATACTTTTTGATGTCTAAGAATTAAGAATCAACTCTTATAAAATTGATTAATTACCTTATAATGTTTTAAAATGGTTTCACTATATTAGATTTGTTTATTATTACCTGTGTTAGAAGATATTAAGCCAAAATATATGATGATCTGTGATTGGTTCAAATTGGCGGTAGATGTTTTACGTAAAAGACGTTGGTAGTGTATAAAATGGATTGTAACGACGTTATCAATATAGTTCCTTGGTAAATGTTCAGTTGGTTAGTTCTAGTGCCGTTGTTATGTGGAATAGATCGACCAGATGTCACGTAAGTTAATTAATTTGATATTATACCTTAATTATTGCTTATTATGAAAATGTTGTTGTATAAGTCATATATTATGGCCAATGTTCCTAGCTATTGTTATTATTTTGAATTATCTTGGACCGTTGTCCAAGAGATAGAATTAATTGTTTTTAAAGATAACGATAATTTATGATAACATAAGAAATGTATTGATAGAATACTTTGTTACTGTTTCCATGGAGTTTCTTGTCCTTCTTCTCCATGATGACCTAGTTTTGCGAACGGACGACTAGTTTTCTGATTAATTGCTGACAAGCCTAAATTTAAATAAATGTTTAGCCTTGTCCGTCTGTGCTTTATTTCATAAAACCCTTTTCCTACAAACCATATTCAATAATAACTTTCATACACAGTAAATAACTAAATAGTAACCATTCTGATATTTAAAGCTTGTTATTTGGATAATTTGTAGGTACATATACTTATAGTATATACTATACTATACTGATAAATCCATTATCAGAAGTGGGATTGTTCTCTGGCCTTTAAAACCACTTGCTAATGCATTTTATTTTCTATTTTCATGATTAATGTTGGAGCTTTGACGATCTTTTGGAAGCCGTTGGTCGGTGGGTCGCTGACTCCACTCACACCATAATGACATCGCGCTGCCACCTGTGACGTTGGAGCTGCGGAGCTGCTTATTACTTTACGAGCTTTGAAAATACGGAACCTCAATCTGCTTTAAGAATATCGAGAAGCTTTCCGGCAGTAAGAAGTATCTGAAATCGGTAAGGCCCTTAGAGGCTCTTTTACATCAAAACGAAATGCAATTGGATAAGATGATTACATTGAAAGGTTACATATTGCAAAATACTTTTAGATGATTATTATGTAACATTTAGTTTAGGCTTGGCTTATAAAGAACGAACAGTTTTCACTATGTTAATTTCGTGATAATCATTAAACCAATTGCAATTGAAATTATATTTTAAAATATATTTTGAGAATACAATAATATAAAAGAGTAGAATAATGTTCAAAAATGGAATTTAGTAATTAATTTAATGTTAAGCTATATTTGCTTATAAATTATTTTCTGGAGTAGGATAACCTCACTTAATTTTGAAATACGAAACATTATGAAGAACTTAAAAAATCTATCAATATCAATCCATCTTTTATCGTAATCACAATGAAATGTGGTTCATGACGTTCCATTAAGCATTTTGTTTCATTTGATCTCAAATTATTGATTGTGCTGTAGAGATAATATTGAAATTACTTATTTGAAATTTATTTTTAAAATATCATGTACCTAATGTTTATTATCCGCTGGTAGCCTCCTATTTGGTGCCGAGTTATCTCACTGTCAGCGGGTGAATGTGACTGGCATGTCTATGTAGTTCGCTAATGTTTATTATCCGCTGGTAGCCTCCTATTTGGTGCCGAGTTATCTCACGGTCAGCGGGTGAATGTGACTGGCATATATATGTAGTTGGCTAATGTTTATTATCCGCTGGTAGCCTCCTATTTGGTGCCGAGTTATCTCACGGTCAGCGGGTGAATGTGACTGGCATATCTATGTAGTTGGCTAAAGTTTATTATCCGCTGGTAGCCTCCTATTTGGTGCCGAGTTATCTCACAGGCAGCGGGTGAATGTGACTGGCATATCTATGTAGTTGGCTAAAGTTTATTATCCGCTGGTAGCCTCCTATTTGGTGTCAAGTTAACTCACGGGCAGCGGGTGAATGTGACTGGCATATCTATGTAGTTGGCTAATGTACGCTGGTTTACCCATTTGTTTTGTGGTTGGTCTATCTCAATGGCAGCGAATTGAATGTGGACCTCCATGTGTATGTAAATACTCTAAATAAGAATATATATATTTTTTAATGCAAAATTATCATCACCTGGCAATACTTCAAGGATCAAATACATATCAGAGTGGCCATGTTAAATATTTGTTAAATATGTTAACAAAAAATGTTTGTTGAATAGTTATATTGTCAGATTGACCGAGCGATGATTTATTTGAATTATTTGATAAATGTTCTAAGTACTTACCTTTTTCTATTACATTAGCAGAAATTGCTAAGATATTTAGATACATTGGTAAAAAAGTTGGCTCTGAGCAACTAAAATAAGATTGTTATTTAATAACTAACTTTAAAAATAATAAAACTAAAATAAGCACCAACTTCCTGTTGAATTGGTCTATATGAAACGCTGTTGTTTTTATGAAATTGTAGATTCATAGGTACTTCGAGGACGAAGTACATGTCAGTATGGCCGTATTAAATATTGCATTTTGATATAATTATAATATTGTTTGTTGGATAATGGCATCTGTCACATTTACGAACCTTGGCACCAACTTAGAAGTACTTAACTTGACTAGATTTTGTGTTTACAATAAAAAAAAAACAACAGAAAAAAAAAACAAAAAAAATTTTTTTTCATAGGTACTTCGGGGACGAAGTACATGTCAGTATGGCCGTATTAGATGTTTCATTTTAATATAATTATAATTTTGGAATATTGTTTGTTGAATAATGGAATCTGTCACATTTACGAAGCTTGGGACCAACTTAGAAGTACCTAAGTTGTCTAGATATTGTGTTTACAAAAAACAACAGTTTTAACTTGTAAAAAACACTTGAATGTTATTACTATAAATGATTAAATAATATTTGATTATCCTTGTAGTATATCTTAGATTTTATATTGCTATTTTAATATAATAGGTTGTTTCAAATAATTGGCACAATACTGTCAGTTGATGTTGATATACTTTTTGATGTCTAAGAATTAAGAATCAACTCTTATAAAATTGATTAATTACCTTATAATGTTTTAAAATGGTTTCACTATATTAGATTTGTTTATTATTACCTGTGTTAGAAGATATTAAGCCAAAATATATGATGATCTGTGATTGGTTCAAATTGGCGGTAGATGTTTTACGTAAAAGACGTTGGTAGTGTATAAAATGGATTGTAACGACGTTATCAATATAGTTCCTTGGTAAATGTTCAGTTGGTTAGTTCTAGTGCCGTTGTTATGTGGAATAGATCGACCAGATGTCACGTAAGTTAATTAATTTGATATTATACCTTAATTATTGCTTATTATGAAAATGTTGTTGTATAAGTCATATATTATGGCCAATGTTCCTAGCTATTGTTATTATTTTGAATTATCTTGGACCGTTGTCCAAGAGATAGAATTAATTGTTTTTAAAGATAACGATAATTTATGATAACATAAGAAATGTATTGATAGAATACTTTGTTACTGTTTCCATGGAGTTTCTTGTCCTTCTTCTCCATGATGACCTAGTTTTGCGAACGGACGACTAGTTTTCTGATTAATTGCTGACAAGCCTAAATTTAAATAAATGTTTAGCCTTGTCCGTCTGTGCTTTATTTCATAAAACCCTTTTCCTACAAACCATATTCAATAATAACTTTCATACACAGTAAATAACTAAATAGTAACCATTCTGATATTTAAAGCTTGTTATTTGGATAATTTGTAGGTACATATACTTATAGTATATACTATACTATACTGATAAATCCATTACACGCATAACACAACTTTTTTAATATTCTGCTTTTGCACGTGTATCGATGGCGGCGCAAAGGAATTGTTCTCTTATTTATTTATTTTTATTTGTGTAACGAAACTCATATCGTAAAGTTCTTTTTTATTCATTATGAAATAAAAAATAAATTAAGAACCATAATGATAGGCTAATCCACGTGAAATTAAAACAATTTATTAAAACACACATTTCATAACAAAATAACCCATAAAAATAATAATTGTCTTCACTTTTCAATGATTTTAGTATTATCTGTGTTGGCGGCTGCTGTGGCGCGTACCCCGCGGTGAATGCTGGGTTTGGGCGTTTTTAATTAATGTTGCACCCGTCGACGTCATGTAGTAAGCCAGAGCTGTGGTTCCGTTTCGTTCATGAGTCACAGCATTATGCTAAGCAACGGCCGTTTGGTGTGGATGTGACGCATATTTTACCCCATTTGTTTTCTATTTTCACTTTTGTCAAGATTTTCCTGTTTTTATTCATTTATACACAAAGCTGCTATAAACAATATTTGTTTATTATATCTACTGTATACATACCGTAACCCAATAAAATGTGTTGGGTTGATAAGTGATCTTTTGACAATACTTACAACAGGTAACAGATACTATTTATCGTTTTCTTTACTAAAAATATATTTACTAGTTAGTAAGTACAAGTTATTTGTGCTGGAGAAACAGAAATTATTATGCTCGACGCTCGATTTATTTATTAGTGCCAATCATCGAGAGTCTAAGCAGCGACGTAAGTAGAAGGAATACAGAAAATAAAAAAGACTGTTCGACCCCAGCTAAGTAAGTATTCCTATTTTAGATTACAATTCGAGAGTTAATAATTATTTAGTTCTAACATCTTAACGGCAAATCCTAACCTAAAAATTAACATTAATATTTTTTCGACTTCGTAGCGTTTAAATCGTAAAAATTACTATGAGACATTATTTTCTAAACCCACAGGTAGTCTGTCTACCTTATAACTATACATAAACTTTTATTATCAGGTTTTGAAATGTATGGAAAGTGGTCATTCTTGCATGCAGAATCAGAAATAGAAACATCTTTTTTAAGACGAATATGCTATTTTTAGCACTGCCATTAAATTATACTAATTTATGTTATGTCTAAAACAGTCATTTGATATTTTTAACAATAGTATGTCATTGACATTTTAGTTTTTCGCATAAGTAAATAACTTACAAAGGCAACAGCTTCAGTTAAACAAGATGTTCAGACAGTGACACCTTTAACCTTTATAGGCCAAAAGATCACAATAAAATAGTGTTTCCTCAGTGTTATCTCCTTGTTTATTAATCAAGATAATTCATAAAACCCAGTAGCCGCAGCATACGAACCTTTTCCAACTGGACAAACTCGCTAGCCGCAGGAAATGACGAAATAAAACTTTCAACCAGAATCACTTGCTTATTTCCCAACAATTAATGAATCTCGTTAACTCTTAGGTAGCTTAACTTAAAGGTACGTAACTTAATGAGCACTACACGATAAATTAAAAACTTGGTGGATTCATGACAATTTAATCAATATTTAATAAAAATGCTAATGATAGACGTAAGCCGACATTATTTATTGTTCGTGTTATTATAATAATTGTGTGCAACCGTTGACAAACATGGACCGTAGTGGAAGATACGCCAGAAGGTAAGCTTATGTTTATGAAGCGCCACAGAGCGCCAACTATTTTTCTATTACAACTCATACAGAATAATCAGCCTGTAATGTTCCCACTGCTGGGACACAGGCCTCCTCTCTGTGAGAGGGTGTGGGCCGTAAGCCAGCACGGGGGCCCAGTGCGGGTTGGTAGATGTCACATGTCTTCGAATTTTTGGTTCTAGGACATGCCGGTTTCCTCACGATGTTTTCCTTCATCGTTTTCTGAGCAGGGATAATGGAACGATATGTACCCACGACCTACAACTCCTAAGGTGGGACCGATTCCACTGGCCCCCACGTGCACTGCCGCACTGCACCTCAACCACCACAATTAAATTAATAATTTTATTAATCTGTTAATGTACCTATTCTAGGAATTACATTGAAATAATTTAAATATTATTATTACTAAATAAATGATTAATCTGCATCAATTTAACTTTAAGAAGTACATTCCAGTATTTTATTATCTTAAAATATTTAAATTTCATTTTATTGTTAATCTTGATTTTGATAAACCAGGTTTGTATACATTTTGATGCCTTAAGGTAGAATCACTTGAAACATGTATATTCAAACACCATTGAAACAGTGTTTTCTGCAAAAAATAAATGATTTGATTTGATTGATAAAATATGTGATGAAGGATATTGATTTTTGTAAATTATAAAAAAAAGTTGATGTTTTTTAAAACTAGATGATGTTGGTGATTCCTAGCCGACTACCATGAGCAGAAACACCGAAACGTACCCGAACTTACAGTCTCTTTTTGAATCTCATCTGCCCCAAATCACTTGCAATTGGCAGATACCCTGTGCTGCACTTGGAGATCATTTCAAGAAGACATAATTACTATCGCCACGATCAAATCGCAGACGTAAAGGACTTTTCTTTGTAGTCATGCAAAATTTGGGAAGGCCTATATTTAGCAGTTGTCATTTATAGACTCATACGAGTACATAATATGCTTCTTTTGGAGTTGCCCTTCTGTTCCATCTCTTCCATAACAGTAGGACCGGTACAGAACTTCCTACATGGTAATATTTTGGGACGCTTGTATTAGGTGTTGTTTGTGTAATTTTAGACAAACCTGTTCTTTTATTACTTGTGCCGTTGAGGTGGCGCCCTGGTGGTGGTCGCCGGTCTGGTCCCATCTGGGTTAATGCTGAGGTTCTTACCGGTGCAGCTCGCCGAAAAACAGGAAGTTGTAAATTTAATTGTCGGTATCAGTTCGTGGGGCTGCTTTCTGTGGAAATTATGGTGTTTTGATTACTATCATAATTTTTAAAGCTAGTTTGCAAGAGGTTACGACGAAATAATTTCCGGAAAATTCCAACTGTTCATAAGAAAGCCGAGGGTCTAGAACAGTTTAGTGGCAATCCCTTTCAAAGCGTTTCGAATTTCTACAAAGTTTTCGGTAGTTTATGTCAATCCAATAATTTCTTGACTTTTCCATCACCGTTATCGCTGGTAGGATGACACGTTATCCAGGCCCACTGCAAGTAAGCTTTTTCGGACCACCATTCATAACGGTGAGAAAATAGTCGCCATCTTAACTTTTTCCTTCTATTTTGAAGGGTTGCTTGTCCAGCAATGATAAAGTTAGATCGAATAGATAGAATATTATTTGGGGCTAAATTCAAAACAATCGTAAAGTCTATAAAATCGTATAAATTGGACAAGGAAATAGTATCATAGAATCGATATCATTACAAGGTATAAACTTAACTGCAACGTTAAAAAAGTGGTTTTAAAAGTCTGAAGGTAAAAACACCATAAAGTTTTATGGCGCCGGCTCTGGGGAGCTTTCTAATGGCGAAAACCCCATTAAGATTGTCGCTCAGCGCCATCGCGATAAGTCATTGAAAGGCTCGTTTTGTAGATACAATGTTCATATTACTGATATGAGGTAACGCAAGGGGGGGGGGGGGGGGGGGGGCGGCGACAGGGAATGAAATCAAAAGATGTGCTTTTTCTGCACACTGTTTATTTACTTAGTGCTTGACGAAAACTTGTCAGAATTTATTTATTTTTTGATGGATTTAATTGAGTTTTCCACCTATTTATAAAAATAATATCAGACCATAGATATAGATGATCAGCATTAAAAAGCTATTTTATTTCAGGCTTCTCCAGCAAACATTTTAGTTGATGATTATTTTTTTCCAAATACAAAACAAAGATGTAAAAAATTAGGCATAAAACTTATTTGCATTTTTTCATTGATCTTTGTCTTGATTTAATCCAGATCACCGCATCGATATAGGTCACTCTCCGGCGCGCGCGCATATGAAATTATCACTTACGCTGCCCCACTTGGAACGAGCGAGAGGAACACATTATTTCTGTTTTTTATAATTAATGGCTTCGGTTATTACTAGCTTTTTAACGTTTTAAAACATTGGGAAATTGAAACCAACAGTGAAAAATTAAGTGCTATTAATTCGTGTTATTATTCTTTCCTTGATATCAAATTGTTTCTTGTATCATTTAGTTTTATGAGTGTTTGATGTCAGGTGTTATTAAAAGTTGTGCGGCGCCCCGGGAGGCGCTTCATGATGACGTCACGTGTTTTTCTTTTAAGAGATGAACATAGCTTTACTTTTTACAGTATAAAACTGATTTACTTATTATTATATACATTCATTTCAGATGATTTCCGGTACGCAAAATGCAAACTTCTCAGATACTCGAAGTTCTTAGTAGATACATGGAAAATGGGACATCGATTAGAAGAAAGTACCTGGACTAGACTAGACAATTTAGAAGCCACTAAAACGCAACGAGGTGAATATTGTTTTTTATTAGTTAATTAGCCCAGTGATAAAAAGTTAGTCCAGATATTTAAGTATCTCCAATCATGGAGGCCATTTTAATTCAGAACGGGCCCCGTAGTATCGTCAATTAAATAAATTGTAACTAATAAGTTACAATTTATTTAATTGACGATACTACGGGGCCCATAAGGTGTTTGGACACTTCAAACGTTTTCAATATGTAATTTAATTTGAATTTTATAATGAAAAGGTAATTTTTATGCATATCATCAGCATCTTCTTAAACGATGCCACGCGAATAGATTGAGTTTAGTTATAAGTAATCAAGAAATGTGTGAGGTTGTTGTATGATACTAAAACTACACGCATCATTAGATGTAATGAAATCAACACAATGTCAATGACGTCAACACAGTCACAACAACACAACGCAGTCACCAGTTATGTATAAGTCCCATGTAATAGGGGACGACCCTATTGCCATCCCTGGGCACACATCCACACTCCCACTGGGCACACATCCACACTCCCACTGGGCACACATCCACACTCCCACTGGGCACACATCCACACTCCCACTGGGCACACATCCACACTCCCACTGGGCACACATCCACACTCCCACAGGGCACACATCCACACTCCCACTGGGCACACATTCATACTCCCACTGGGCACACATCCACACTTCCACTGGGCACACATCCACACTCCCACTGGGCACACATCCACACTCCCACTGGGCACACATCCACACTCCCACTGGGCACACATCCACACTCCCACTGGGCACACATCCACACTCCCACTGGGCACACATCCACACTCCCACTGGGCACACATCCACACTTCCACTGGGCACACATCCACACTCCCACTGGGCACTAATCCACACTCCCACTGGGCACACATCCACACTCCCACTGGGCACACATCCACACTCCCACTGGGCACACATCCACACTCCCACTGGGCACACATCCACACTCCCACTGGGCACACATCCACACTCCCACTGGGCACACATCCACACTCCCACTGGGCACACATCCACACTCCCACTGGGCACACATCCATACTCCCACTGGGCACACATCCTCACTCCGGGCAGATACTGAGGAATTTAAACCCAGTAACCCTTGTCCGACACGGGAATCGAACTTCTTATATATGGAATCAAACTAGAGAAAAGTGTTCTCTCGTTTACAAAATTGTTTAGCTAGTGGTTGTATATGTGTATATTATAATTAGTATATAGGTACGAAGACGGAGCTAACTTCAGACAATTGCAGAAAACCTACGCATAGTGTTTTTAACGTTGTTTTCAACCCCCTTGAATAGCCCCTCTTGAGGCTCCTTCTAAATCACTCGAGTTGTTTTATTATAACTATGTTCATCCCTGCTAAGTGAAAGAGTGCTGCAGAAGTGTCTTTCTGCGAAAGTTTGTGACGCCTAGTAAACGGGTTGTTCATATGGCACGTAGCAGGCAACTGTGGACAGGACAACAGTGCCATATCATTTTTCGTTCGGCGGTTTCGTCTTTCGGCCTGTTTGCCAATTTTAAAAGAAAACATTTGATGAAACTAACTGTATGTCAACGGCGAGATGTGGGCTCGCTTGATTGATTGTACGATAAATATACGCCTACACAAGTAAAGGAAATCCTTTGGGGATGGATTGACCCAAAATGCCCCCAAATATGTACCTAGGCTATGAAGGGGGTGCCTAGAATGCCTACAACTACGAAATATATTCTGTTGGTTTAGGATAGTTTTAGCTGGTGTTAGGATGGCTGTCATCTTCAATGTATATTTTTTCAAAAACCTCCAACATCGTTCAGGTTTGATTCTACGATACCAACCTAACTGAAATTCGTCATGACATGAGACAATTTCCTCACATAGTCAGTATATATCCTGGTTTTCTTGTGCCAACAATATCATCAGATTATGGCTGATGCGTTTCCTCAATTATTTTAAGATATTCGTTGCTAAATCAACAAAACACGTATTTCCCACGTAATATTGAAAACATATCACAATCAACAAGGTAATGACGCGAATGGACCACATTCCTAGCTCTCTGCCGGTGACAACCAGGAACTGACCGTGACTGTATTTACGACATGCCACTGCAGTTAAAAATATCGTGAAAATAAGAGAAAAGTCGGGATAATTGTTTTATATTTTTCAACATGAAACATTTAAATTGTTCAGCTGTGATAGCGAGTAATAAAAACTTCATGTGTTATGTTTGTTTTAATATTTTGTAACAATAAACTTGTCGGTTTGTGTAGTTTTCGACCGGTTATCCGGTTTATGAGAGGAGTTCCTGTTATGATATGGATGCCAGATGGATTCTTTTCCTGCACTTACGTTACTAACTTAGCATAATTAAAGAAATAATTATGTTTTGCTACTTGTTAGAAAACACGTTTCATGTATCGATATTAAAAAAATACTATCACTACTGATCTTGGACCTTCTCATAACCGCTACAACAATCGGTCCGGACTACCAGAGGTACTGCAGCGTACCATCCACACTTGGTTGATAACCCGACCAGTCTTACTCAGCGCTTCTCCTCCACAGATATTATGCACACAGTCGCTGTCAAAAAATTCTTCGCCAGCGTCTGTGTTCCACATTTAACCCATCTGCTTTCAAAGCCAGAGTGAACAGGCATCTTCTGGGTACGCTCATTCCATCATAGACCTCAGCCATCGCTTTGTGGTGATCGAGGTGAAGAGCGGGCCCATTCAGCAATCAGGTCAAGAGCGGGCCTAATTATGCATTACTTTTTCATAATTAAATTCCATAATTTAATCTGCGGTAAACAGTACGTACCTACAAAGTAATAAACACACACGTTCACTGTCTCGTTGACGGTGTACTATCTATGGGAACTGTGGGTGTACTACCTATGGGAACTGTGGGTGTACTACCTATGGGAACTGTGGGTGTACTACCTATGGGAACTGTGGGTGTACTACCTATGGGAACTGTGGGTGTACTACCTACGGGAACTGTGGGTGTACTACCTACGGGAACTGTGGGTGTACTACCTATGGGAACTGTGGGTGTACTACCTATGGGAACTGTGGGTGTACTACCTATGGGAACTGTGGGTGTACTACCTACGGGAACTGTGGGTGTACTATCTATGGGAACTGTGGGTGTACTACCTATGGGAACTGTGGGTGTACTATCTATGGGAACTGTGGGTGTACTACCTATGGGAACTGTGGGTGTACTACCTATGGGAACTGTGGGTGTACTACCAATGGGAACTGTGGGTGTACTACCTATGGGAACTGTGGGTGTACTACCTATGGGAACTGTGGGTGTACTACCTATGGGAACTGTGGGTGTACTACCTATGGAACTGTGGGTGTACTACCTATGGAACTGTGGGTGTACTACCTATGGGAACTGTGGGTGTACTACCTATGGGAACTGTGGGTGTACTACCTATGTAAACTGTGGGTGTACTACCTATGGGAACTGTGGGTGTACTATCTATGGGAACTGTGGGTGTACTACCTATGGGAACTGTGGGTGTACTACCTATGGGAACTGTGGGTGTACTACCTATGGGAACTCTGCCCAACCCTTCGGGATTTACAGGCGTGATCTATGAGTAAAATAATAAACAGCGAATTTTCAATGACGTCACGAGTTATAATATTATTAGCTTATACTTTTACCAATTTTATAAAGATGCTGTGAGACATTTGTCACAGTTTGTTCATAGCACATAGGAAATGAGTATCTGTCACTAAAATATTAGTAGCGATATGTTTTCTACCGCCTCGTTTTATACCAATAATTTTAATGAACGTAGAGTGTTGAGAAATCAGGAAATTCAAGAATTTTCAATAAACTACTCAGAGAAAATGAAGGCCGTAAAGTAGATCGTAATAAACCGTATTCTGGAAATAGATATAAAAGTCCTAACTAATGTTGTAAATGCGAAAGTAAGTTTATTTGTTATCTTACCACCTCCTTTGACACCTTTTAAAGCTTACTGCTGGCAACGTTCGCTAGGCGTTGTTATTATAATAACAACCAGTAAGCTTTAAAAGCCAATACCAAAACCAGCAGTAAGCTTTAAAAGGTGTCAAAGGAGGTGACTCCTCATGGCGTTGAAAAGAAGAACTTTAAAGAAAATTTAATACTACATTATTTCTCAAAACTAATAGAATCTTCTCAGTCCACGAAAAACCCTTCGAAGTTGCGCCATGGCACACGGTCCTCCACCTTTCACCACTTACTTACAATAATACAATAAACTACTAATATAATTAGCAGAAGACAGTAATTATCCTAATTTTATATCCGTTCGCTGAGAGACTCGGTTGAAAGTCAGCTGACGTACAAGTGGACTGGTGACTAATTTATATGTGTGTTTCTGTTCCGCAGCTATATTAGTAGCAGGAAAATCGAAAACTTTTCATTTATGTGACACAGCTCTAGGAAAATAAAGACTAAATTGCCAGTCCCGTTATTTTTGGTGACGTATGAAATATTGCGGCGGGGTAACAACAACATAATATAAAATGGCAATCGATCACTATGCTTTTCATTTTGGCATCCATACATCATAGGTTGGAAACATTCGTCTGCTCAACAACGTACATTTAGCAAAGAGACGTGGCTAAACTGTCAAAATGAACGAAAATGCGATCGATTGCCATTTTATGTGTGTTACGAAATTACCCCGCTGGCATCTCTATAAACTTTTCTGGAGGCAGAATGATTGTACTTGTTTCCTATTTACCTTATCTTATGAAACCGGCATGTCCTAGAACTAAACATTCGAAGATATGTGACATCTACCAACCCGCACTGGGACCGCGTCGACAACTATAGCGCACTCGAGGAGAGGAGGCCTGTGTCCCAGCACTGGGAACATTATAGGCTGATTATGCATCTGTACGCTGTATGGAAAACTAGAGTTATTCTGTTAGTTTTTAAAGCAACAGTTTTTAAACTAGTTTCGTGATATTGTTCAACTGTTTCCAGGGTTAAATGTATGTTCTGTGATTGACATGAGGCTAGCTCTTGAGGGCAGAGGTACCCGCTGGTACCGGCCTCGAATTGTGAGTGAGTGGTGAGTTCGACAGACAGACACTTTTTTTTTCAATTTATTTTACCACCACTGCTCTAAAAATGGTGACGAAATCATGAGGAAACCGGCATGCCCTAGAACCAAACATTGGAATACACGTGATATCCACGAACCCCCACTGGGCCTGCGTAGTGGATACGGCACCTCATTCTCACAGAAAAGAGATCTGTGTCCCAGCAGTGGCAATGTTATAGGCTGATTATGCTAGCTTTTGTCACGACTCACGACTCTGTATGCAGTTCTAGTATTATGCTAGGTTTCGTTTCGTTATGCTAGGTTTTGTCCACGACTCACGACTCTGTATGCAGTTCTAGTATTATGCTAGGTTTTGTTTCGTTATGCTAGGTTTTGTCCACGACTCACGACTCTGTATGCAGTTCTAGTATTATGCTAGGTTTTGTCCACGACTTACGACTCTGTATGCAGTTCTAGTATTATGCTAGGTTTTGTTTCAACTCACGACTCTGTATGCAGTTCTAGTATTATGCTAGGTTTTGTTTCGTTATGCTAGGTTTTGTCCACGACTCACGACTCTGTATGCAGTTCTAGTATTATGCTAGGTTTTGTCCACGACTCACGACTCTGTATGCAGTTCTAGTATTATGCTAGTTTTTGTCCACGACTTACGACTCTGTATGCAGTTCTAGTATTATGCTAGGTTTTGTTTCAACTCACGACTCTGTATGCAGTTCTAGTATTATGCTAGGTTTTGTTTCAACTCACGACTCTGTATACAGTTCTAGTATTATGCTAGGTTTTGTTTCAACTCACGACTCTGTATGCAGTTCTAGTATTATGCTAGGTTTTGTTTCAACTCACGACTCTGTATGCAGTTCTAGTATTATGCTAGGTTTTGTTTCAACTCACGACTCTGTATACAGTTCTAGTATTATGCTAGGTTTTGTTTCAACTCACGACTCTGTATGCAGTTCTAGTATTATGCTAGGTTTTGTTTCAACTCACGACTCTGTATACAGTTCTAGTATTATGCTAGGTTTTGTTTCAACTCACGACTCTGTATACAGTTCTAGTATTATGCTAGGTTTTGTTTCAACTCACGACTCTGTATGCAGTTCTAGTATTATGCTAGGTTTTGTTTCAACTCACGACTCTGTATACAGTTCTAGTATTATGCTAGGTTTTGTTTCAACTCACGACTCTGTATACAGTTCTAGTATTATGCTAGGTTTTGTTTCAACTCACGACTCTGTATGCAGTTCTAGTATTATGCTAGGTTTTGTTTCAACTCACGACTCTGTATACAGTTCTAGTATTATGCTAGGTTTTGTTTCAACTCACGACTCTGTATGCAGTTCTAGTATTATGCTAGGTTTTGTTTCAACTCACGACTCTGTATGCAGTTCTAGTATTATGCTAGGTTTTGTCCACGATTCACGACTCTGTATGCAGTTCTAGTATTATGCTAGGTTTGTCACGACTCACGACTCTGTATGCAGTTCTAGTATTATGCTAGGTTTTGTCCACGATTCACGACTCTGTATGCAGTTCTAGTATTTTTATTACTAAGAACAATATTTTTGTTTTCATCAGTGTTCTCTTAGGTATAGTAAAGGGTGTCTCAGTAAGAGTGCACTTTTTAAAATTGGAATAATTTTTTTTTTATGCATGTGGCATCTCTGAAATTTAACAGCTGTCACCTCTGTTTATTCCGATTATTAAAAATGGAGAGCTTTTTGAAAGAACAACGCGTTATAATAGTGAAAACTCATTACAAAAATGGGGAAAGTTACGCTGAAACCGCTCGCAAACTTCGCCAAATTTTCAGGAATATGATAACGGACTTCTTGTGGCCTCAACTGGACAGCATGAATCTGGACAACATGTGGTTTCAGCAGGACGGCGCAACAGGCCACACCGCGCATGAAACAATCGACTTATTGCAGCAACGATTTCCAGAACACATTGTCTCACGAAATTCTGATGTCAACTGGCCACCAAGATCGTGCGATTTAACGCCGTGCGATTTTTTTCTTTGGAGTTTTGTGAAATCTCGGGTTTATGCGAATAAACCCGAAACACTTCCTGAGCTCAAATCGGAAATCCAACGCGTCATCGGTGAGATACAGCCACATCTCTGTGCAAAAATCATGGAAAATTTCATGAAAAGAGTAATGGTCTGTCATCGGAGCCGTGGGGGTCATTTGCCGGATATTTTATTCCATACTTAATCGGAACATGTCTTCTTTACAATACAATAAAAATATCACAACTCTGTCATAAAATACTTGTTTTTATTTTAAAATGAAAAAGTGCACTCTTACTGAGACACCCTTTATTAACGTTTTTTTAGCTATGAGGCCTATCCCAATCTTTGGCAAAGTGAACAATTGGCTGAAATAATTTATATCATGCGTTTGTTAAATCGAGTCGAGTCTCGTCACGAGACTCGACTCGATTCGCCTGTATTAAAGAGAAAATAATAGATTACTTTGTAACTCTGTGTTTTAAATAGCGCAGGAATTTAAAGATGTATCTCGTTCTTTTATCTGTTTAAGGGCTGATCGATCCATCGCCAGAAAACTTTTATTGGAGGAGTAAATTTGACGTTTGACAGTTTTTGTATGAAATGAATAAATACTTAACAGATGATTGAAAAATCAGCCCTAATTGTAAGCCCACGACGAAATATCGCGGTGGGATTTAATCGCGCAATGGATTTTCAACTCTCGGTGTTGAGCCGAGCATTGAGAATGGAAAATCCAACAGAGCACATCCCAGGCCGCCAAAAAAACACACTGTTGGATTTTCAATTCTCGGTGCTAAGCAGTGCATTGAAAATCCAGTGTACGAAAAAAACCGTCACGGGAAAAACGCGCCCTTGCGTACCTGGGCTTACCCGTAGAGGAAGTATTTCTGTAAATGTCCAGGGATATTATTTCTGTAAAAATATAATAAGTTTATTTTCATAATCAACAGGTTTTAACAAATAAGTTGTAAGGGCCTTCTTTTAAGTATGGAGATACCTGTAACAGAAGACATCCCTTTTCCAGATCTATGTATACAACACACAAAGCTTGGGTACAATAACAATACTAGAACGAATGCTAATGAAGTTTATTTTAAAATTGATTGACATTGTGTTTCCTAACAAAGGAAAGGATTGGCAACCTTTTTTAGGCGACTTAAAAGTTATATCAAAGTAATTGACCCCTTGCACGTTTAACAACCAAATGTTTCTATCATTCTTTTTTAGGTTTACTACAGACTACAGCGTTTCATTAGAAATTTTAATCTTCAGAAGTCTAGACAACATAAACCCTTAGAAATCAGGATTTATCAATCACTTTAAACACTCATTACCCTCTCTAAATGGGTAATAAATGATAGAAGAGCTTTCTGATAAGCCATTCATGTAACTTTCACAAGTACCTACGTATATCGTCTAATGTCCAACCTAGATAAGCGAACAATAAACCCTGATTAAAAGCGCTTTCATAGTAAAACAAATGCCCACGCGCATATTTCCGTTGAATTATAAATAGTAGTGACAACGGCCGGCAGATATGCTAACGATATCACACGACACACTTCGGAGAGAGCTTCACGTACGTGATGTACCGATAGAAATTATTCAAATTATTATCATAAAAAATCGTCAACAACTCATACCCAGCATCCTGATTGCGTTACACACTTTCAATCACAATCCAAGAGTTTGAAAGATATTCTTAATCCATTACTGCATATGCTCGAAAAAAAATCTGCTCAAAAACGTAATACAATGAATGTTGTTGAACTGTCAAAATGAAAGGAATTGTCATTTTATTTATGTTACGCAAATACCCCACTGGAGTGTGACGGTTTTTTGATCGGCAGATAACCGAATCGTTTTTTTCTTGTTTGCGTGAAAGGCATCTGTGGTTTATGATACTGGGGTCCTTCTTTAATCTATAATTATATGAAGATACGTTTGCTGTTTTCTTTCTCTCCATGCAAGGTTTAGCATTCTTCAGTAAACTATTGATTCTCGGTTAGTTATGATCATTTCACTGTCGTTTAGTTGATTGATCTGCACTTTCCGTGTGATCCCAGTGTTTTCTGGCTATTTTTGGTATGGGTTTCATCATTAAGGTAATCTCGAGCAAATGGCAGCTTAACGTCATTACATGTTATGATCCCGTCCACGTCCACCGCATGCGGGAACCACGAATTCTCGCATGCTTTTTCTAATGTGCACGCATCCTTACTCACTCAATGTGTATGTTTATGGTTGTCGTGTCTGTACTGCTCGTAAATGAGGTGGTTTGAAAGAGATTTGTACTAATGGCTGTTGTTCCAGCTGTCGCCATTGAATGAACCGCCGCTGAGGTTTATACGAGCCCCGATCTGTGTCAGTCCTGAAATAGAACGAAATGAAAGAAATGACGACCTCGCGAACACGATTTTATAGATCGGGTAGAAAGATGGGGCGTTTGATGAAAGCTCACTTTCATACAGATTCTCTGAATTTTCGTTGCTTTCTTGTGGTTTAATTGAAGCTGACAAAGCTTTGATGATGGATGTTGTACTAACCATAAAAAGTGATCAACCGAATATCTAAACTTAGGCTAGCAATTGACAGCAGTGTCATCCACCGATTATCACTGCACTTGTTCATTGCAATGTGCATTGCGTGACGCCACACGTAACAACTGTTTATAGGTATTAATCTGTCATTTGTTTGCAAAGTGGTATTTATTTATTTATACAACATGTCCCGGAATTAACGCACACCACCAGACATCCTAATTAGAATATTATGTTGTAATCATAATACATACACTGAATTTTTTTTTTAATGTAAAAAACATTGTTTTTAGGGTTCCGTAGCCAAATGGGAAAAAACGGATTATGGATTCGTCATGTCTGTCTGTCTGTCCGTCCGTATGTCACAGCCACTTTTTTCCGAAACTATAAGAACTATACTGCTGAAACTTGGTAAGTAGATGTATTCTGTGAACCGCATTAAGATTTTCACACAAAAAACAACAATGAATTTTGGGGGTTCCCCATACCTAGAACTGAAACTCAACATTTTTTTTTCATCAAACCCATACGAGTGGAGTACTTATGGATAGGTCTTCAAAAATGATATTGAGGTTTCTAATATCATTTTTTTCTAAACTGAATAGTTTGCGTGAGAGACACTTCCAAAGTGGTAAAATGTGCCCCCCCCCCCCTGTAACTTCTAAAATAAGAGAAAAAAAAAATATATGATGTACATTACCATGTAAACCTCCACCGAAAATTGGTTTGAACGAAATCTAGTTAGTAGTTTTTTTTTAATACGTCTTTGCTCGATATCAATAATGGCAACAGGTAGGCACTTGGAATATTCACAAAATACTTAGTTGTATTTTTACTTTAATAATAAATCATAAAATTAAAATAAAATAAATATTTAAGGGGGCTCCCATACAACAGACGTGATTTTTATAGATAAGGGTACGGAACCCTTCGTGCGCGAGTCTGACTCGCAGTTGGGCGGTTTTTTAAATAAATTAAATTTAAAAAAAAATATGGTCACATTACAAATCTACGCATGCACACAGTCGCACTCGTATATGGGTCTAGCTTAGTGGGTATTTCATCCATTTTGGTTTGTTTTGACTATACTTACAGCGAAAATGTGACAGTAATGTACGTAGTTTCGTCGTCATTATTTTTGGGATAAAATATATACCTATATTAAAAATTACAGAAATTGATTCAGTAAACGATTCTGAACAAACTGCTTCCATAATGTGCATTAATTCAGTTACACATTGTATATACTTTAGTGTACACCAAAAAAATACATAACATGGATGGACTTACCGCTTTCTGCGATCTCTTCGAGGCAACCTTGGTGTTACATAGCCAAGCGTTATCACAAGCGGTGATAGGCACTGTATACTAATTCACGGGAAATACTAACACGTGACGATCTCAGACATCCACTTTAAATGTCCAATTTATTATGCCTGCAATGTCAGCATCACCTGAACGATACCAGAACACAATGTACAGAATGTTCTCCTTTGTAGTGAATGGTGACCAAAATTGCATTCTCAGCCGAAAATAAACGATTTTCATGTCATTGCCGAGCTAATATTAATTTAGGGACGTCAGAAAAAATATTTAGTCACTTGCGTACATAGCATCCCACGTATTTTGTAAGGAATGCGACATAATTCTTATTTTACAGAATATTTTAGAAATTTTCAAAAGAAATTTCGAAAATATAATCCAGATTGAAAGGGAATTTGGGCCTTGAATAAAATTCGTTGTACATACTACCAACCTATCCCCCTGGGTTACTGTTTGTAAACCTAATATTCCTAGCTCGCAGGCTGCGTTCACAGGCGTGGGTGGCGACGTACATTAAGGGAAACCCTATTCGTAAACATGTTCCCGGTAAATAAAACCTACACAATATTTTATATTAGAATGTAATAAGGTCAGTGATTTTGTGTGAATATGCGCAATTAGAAAATGTCTAACTACGCATTTTCCGACTATTTATGATTATTTGTTCAGTCCGGGTTTTTACATATTAGAAAGCTCAATAGGACAAGAGTCTCTGGCAAAATTAGTTTCTGAAGAACTGGGTGATAGTATACTATCACTAATATACTTGCCAAGTCTCGTGATTAGGGGCGATTATAAAAAGCTTTTTTTATTGTGGTAATTTATTAGGAGGTCTAGATATACCCAGTTGGGAGTGATCTTGTACCGGTTATAACTGGTTTTCGATAAAAAGATTTTCGTGAATTTTTCGCATCGTTTGCGAATTCTCGGTCACAATAGTTTATGTATCTTTGTCTGAATCATATGGAACTAGGTTAAGAGAGGCGCATCATGATGGCGGCAGATCGGTTCATTCTTTATTATCAGAAATTATAATTTAGCGAACTAAGGTGTTATTATTCTTACAATGCATCGGTTAGGAAAGGTAATGATCGTTTATATAGTCGTGACGATTCAATTATATATAAGAACGTATTTTATGTATTGAAGGACAAATTTGATCGTTTTTACTGATAAAAGCCAACTACAAATGACCATTTTTTACCAAAGAAAATACTAATATTAACCTTAGCTCAGACTAACAATATTGTTTTTGTAATAAGACCCATGTTTTCATCCAAACTGTCCAGAAATCACTAGCAATTTGTATTTCAACAGTTTTCACAATACGAAACATTTTTTCAGCACTTTCATCGAGCCAGCTTTGCGCCGCTCAATAAAAATAAAGGGTTCGTCGACCCGACCCGTGCTGACGTGTTCAGAGCCACGTGGGCGACCACCATTGTCTCTGCCGGTGACATATCACGCTACTCGTCGGAGCGGTGTTTACATTATTCAGGCATTTTGTGCGGTAGTCATAACTACATTTGTTGGCTTCGGTAACTTCAGTTGGTTGGATTTATTTTTACTGTGACTTTAATACATTATTATCTAGTCCAGGATTTTATGTGAGATCGCTTAGTCAACTGTTGCATGTAGGTATCTTCGTTTACTGGTAATAATTGAGTTCTAGGGTGATTTAAAAAAAGTTGGGTTTAGGAAACGCTTTTAATTAGAAAAACGTTAAATTATGTAGCGGCCGGAGAGCTCAGTCAAAAATTTTGTTTTTATACGTTTGCATAATTAAGGCAGGCGTGCACTAGGCAGCCAGGCTGCGGAAGCCAGGCTACGACTGCGCATCCAACATAATAATGTCTGATTGGAGCCCGCGCACTAGGCAGCCAAGAATTTTCTCATTATTCCGGCTGTCGCAGCCTAGCTGTTGCTACTTGACTGCCCAGTGCGCCGGAGCACTTAGTGTCTCTTGGCTTTGTTGTATCTTGTTTTGCGTTTTCAGGTACAGACAAATACCACAGATTTTTATTCCGTTTGTTACATTGTCTGCAATACGATTTATTCTTTCATGAAAAAGATGATTATTGCGCTACAATTCGGGTGGTCTAAACACATATATTTCTCTCAGTTTACATCAAAGTGAAGCATCTTTCACGATGTTTCGCATATTCACACTTTGTAGTGGCGTTAACAATCTTTTAATATCCGCGACATAGATTCCTTCGTATTGAACACGCTTTGTAACGAATGTCCGGATAATGTCGGCGCTGACGCGTCAGTGGCGCATAGCGGTGAGGATCAGTGGGATTTGATAGAAGAGAGGTGATATGAAGATATTAATGGGGGGAAATGGTCCACTTAGTGATCTAGTAGTTTACTTTCTTTTGTGCCAAGTGACTCACAGTAATCTACACATTTAGCTTACTTCAGAAAAAATATTGAGCATTCTCATATCTTTTTCTTCATTAAAACATCGGTGGCATTGTAAATATCAACCAGCACCGTAATAGCGTACACACTAACTATTAATCTCCATCTGAATCATTTTAAGGACAATTTGTCTGCTCAACAACAACAACGTAAATAACCCTATGAATGTTATTGAACTTTCAAAATGAAAGCCTTTGCTACTGTTGGTATGTTACGCAATTACCCCGCTGTTTGTATAAACAAACAGCGGGGTAATTGCGTAACATACAACAGCTGGTGGTATGTCTTCCCTTAGTTCTATCACGACAGATCTACTAATGAGTAGAGGTCCCAAGTCCCAATCATTATCTTCTCTGGGTCATGAAGCTACTTCTTACATATGTAGGTACAGTCAGCGACCAAAATCGATAAACACTTCAATTTTTAAATCTTAATCATTGAACTAAATATTAAATTAAAATCAAAACAAAAGTGAAATTACAAGGGTAGTATTTTTTTAGCTAATAAAATGTTACAATACAATGTATCTAATAACTATGTGTCAGTTCAAATAGAAACAAGATTTACTTATTGTGCCCACGGGTCCAGAAAATTTGTAATTCATCTAAGTGCAAAAGTATACGTTTTTACAACAAACTCCTAAGCCATGTTAAAGAACTGGGCATCAATGAATTAAATGCATTTATTAAACAGAAACTGTCAAAAAGGTTTCCATTAAGTTAAAGTAACAGTCCGGAGTTTGGAAGTTGGTGGTTTAATACTCCCGTGCCTCGGAAAGTACGTAAAGCCGTGGGTCCTGGGGGTCTACTCCGAAGTAGTATCGGCCGAATGTTCGGCCGTTTCCTCCTACAAAGTTACTATTTGGTTCGGTCGGTTCCGATCCTACACTCCTACACTCTTTCGAATATTGACTATGGTCCCGACCCAACTGAGCCGATTCGAACTTTTGTCGCATTTTTTAATAATATTCGGTTCGGCCATGTGTCGGTCCGATCCGAACATTCGCACTTTACACTTCGGAGTAGGCCCCCTGGACCTGATCTCTCTCCGGGCGTGTCGGATTGCCGTCTCATCGGACTATGAGAGTAAAGGAACAGAGAGTGCACTTGTGTTTGCGCATACACTTGTGCACTATACGAGTATTTATCTCCTACGTACCTGGCTAATCTCCGTTGAGATTGGCTACCGTAACCGAAATCGGTCGGGAGCAAAGAGAATTAAATAGTCATTGGTCGGGAGGCTATTATTATTTCTGACACAGTTCTTAGCAGTTTACCCATCTTACCCCAGGTGTAAAGAATTGCGAAACTGGGTTGTCCTAAATTCCATTGCAGAATAGTATTCAATCAAGAATGAATCTACTAACAATTCTCGATGGATGGAGGCACTCGACGAAAAACAGACTTTCTATTATTAGTTTTTTGATCTACCTGACATGTACAACGTTGCTGATGTAATGTAGGTTAGTTATAACAAACTAGCATTCTTAATTTATTTTTATTCTCTGCCTCAATTGCCTTTTAGTACTTAGGACTAGTGCTCGTAATGTGTGCGACGGGCAGCTGAGCGTGGGGAACAGGGATCGATTTCTATGCCTGGCAAAGTTATTGGGTTTTTCATAATTGAGTTCTCAGTAGCAGCTTGGTTCTGGATTTGCGACCGGTAGATGGCAGTTATGTTAAAGTCACATTTAATGGGAGCTGGCCCATTAAAAAATGACAAAGTACATTTTTTAACGGGCGAGCACCCATTAAATGTGACTGGCGAAATGTGAGTGTTTTGTATACATCTTTGCAATTCCTCTACATTTGGTGTACCTACAATTATATAATATAATAATAATATAATATATAATTAAGTAGGTATTTATTTTTAACTGACTTTAAAAAGGGGAAGTCTGAGTTTTTGTTGTAAAAAAGTTTTGTATCTATTACCTGCTGACCCCTTCAGGGAATAGAGGCGTGATGTTATATTATAAACTAGCTGTGCCCCGCGGTTTCACCCGCATAAGTTTCTATCCCGTGGGAATATCGGGATTAAAAGTATCCCATGTGTTAATTCTAGTTATAAACCATCTGTGTGCCTAATTTCGTTCAAATCCGTTCAGTAGTTTTTGCGTGAAAGACTAACAAACATCCATCCATTCATCCATCCATCCATACAAACTTTCACGTTTATAATATTATAATAGTAGGTAGTAGGATTTCGCGTTTATGATATTAGTAGGATTCTCCTGCGTGAGTTTACAAACATATTGGATGACGTATGTTATTATTGTGCGTATCTTCACGGCGGCGTTCTGCTTGGGATGGTTCACAAAACGATTCCATTCCGTGTGATGTACCGTGACAAACTATCCTATTTGCTATCTGTGAATATAATCTGTTACACATTTTTTATGTTTGTTATTCATGTTTTAAAATTAAGGTGTCGTAAAAATTTAAGAAGAAATATATTTTATTTTAGAAAATTAAACATGAGCGTGGTATAGGTCGATGTCCCCGCCACCCTGGCAGGGACATTGACGAGCAAACTGTCATCATGAATACTGCACATGATTCTAAAATCTGCTGTTTCATTGAAAATTGGAATACTTACGCGGTCAAAATGTATGGAGCAGTAAATTTTTCTTTTTAATAACCGTCGAATGTTTTTAACCCTGTATATAACCCTTTCCTTACTGTCTATCTTGTCTTGTCTCCTACTGAAGTCCCAATATCTATAGTAAAATATTTTATATTATACTAATTACTATACATTAAAATGCTTATATACAATATATATCACAACGAACTATACAAATAAATACAAAAAAGGACACTAAATGTATTCCTCTATCGTGGGTTCAAAGGATTGATGGATTTCAATGGCATTGTTGAAGATGCGATACTAAAACGAATAGAATTAATTAAGGTTTTCCTTACAAAACCAATGTGAATTTGCCTGTTGTAGAATCGGAATAAAATGATCAAATTAGTATCTTTAAGCTAAGAAAAAAATATAAATCATGAATAAATCTTTATTTTACGGTACCTAGTTAATGGTTCTAAATAAGATTAATTGAAATTTTCTCGTTTAGTAAAAAAATAACGAAACAGGAACGATTTCAATGCCGTTTTAATTCGTCTCATTTCATAACTACATCATAATTCATGTGTGGCAGTTTGTGTATCAAACTTGTAACTATCACTTAGATTGCTGCACCCATTTAGATGTAACTTTCACTGTAATGATCGCAAATATCATCACGCTATGGTGTCATTACGTTATGTGGTTACATTAGGGATATATACTTATAAATGACTATGACTATATTAAGTACATTGTTTCGCAAATAAGCTGCGGCTTAATGATGTCATTATTTTTTATTTCTTATTACAGTTTTTTGTTTTCTATTCAGGCCTATATCTGGCCTATGTCTCTCCATTATGGATTGATTTCTCGTAGAACGACTCTTTGAAAGCCACTTCGTTTACTGAAATTACCACGAGGTCACTCTAGTGTCAGTTATTATTACAGAAGTTTTTTTTAAATTATATTTTTTTTTGGATTTTTATACTACATGTACTCGTATATGTCAGTCCGATTAACTTTCACTAGTTATACATCATTAGCTTAACTTAAGATGATAATAATTTAAACAAAAGTCAAGCCCCTTCACTGGGGTAGCGGGATCTTCCGAAAGGGTTACCGCTGCCCTGGAACAGAAAGGGCTAAGGAAGGAACACGGGTGGGTTTTGGCCAGTAAGAGTCTGACCCTCCCTTCCGCTCCACCCAGAGCGGGAGGGTTTGGAAGTATAGAATTCATGATTCCGACCTGCAATTTGTTCAGATCAAATTTTTCCAATAATTCCTCTCTCTTTGCATTAAATTGAATACATTCCATCAACAAATGGTATACATCATCTATTATTCCACAAATATCACATTTAAGGGAAGAAACCTTTTCCATTAAAAAGGCAAAATTGTTTGATGGCATATGCCCGGTTCTGATTCTGTGCGCTATAATAATCAGTTTCCTACTTAACCAACTATATGTACACCAAGGAATACGAGGAGGCTGACATTGGATGGTTTTATACCATTTGCCCTTTTCCAATGATCTCTGATTGAAATATTCCTTCCACAAATCATAACACTCTCCATTATATTTTGTTAATATTTCAGAATAATATGGCTTCACATAAATTTCTTGTCCTTCTGTACTTTCAATTTTCGCTAATTGATCCGCCTCCTCATTACCACGTATCCCAATGTGCGAAGGAACCCATTGCAACCTCAGATCCATTCCTTTCTCCGCTAATTCCTCTATTTTAGAGAGTATCTCGTATGCTATCGGTGTACCTCTGCGACCAGAGGCGCATCGAGCTATATGATATAATCCACTCTTACTATCTGAACATATAACAGCTTTATTCTCATCAATTGTTTTGATGTATGATAGTGCTTCTTTAGCTCGATGTATGCTAGCTAAACCAACCGAAATTATATTATTCGCATCAATGTAAGTGACCCATGTTGTTAAGGTATACATCTCCAATGGACGGGACGAGGCAACCTGAACATCTTCAATTTCATTTATAATAGTCACAAGTAATGGAATCTTTTTGCGTGTCCGATAACTGTTAGTAATAAACGTATTTAGTTCTTTTAACAATTTAATCGTTACATTGTTAGTTCAGGGTTTAAAATCTCTTAAACCATATTTGTAGGTTAGGAATTTTCTTCTTATATGCAATGGCGGAATACACTCTCCATAGTGTGTATCGGCGTAGACTTTATAAAGCCAACTATAATTCTCAGTGCTTGATTCTGTATTTTCTGTAATTTGAATAAATGTGAATTCGCACTGCTGTCGTAAATAAAACAACTGTGGTCTACACGACTTCTGACTATCGCTATATATATTCTGCGTAAATGTTTGGGGTGTATACCCCAAGAAACACCTGCCAGAACTTTGAGTATATTTAAGTATTTCTGTGACTTTCTGAATACCTCATTAAAATGACGTCCACATCATAACGATCTGTCTAGCCATAGCCCCAAATATTTATAGCTATCCACTAATTCTACGGCATGGTTGTTTATTTTCAATGCAATATTTTGCCTCCTAAATCCCCTGCTAAAATACATAGTTTTGATTTCCTATTCGACAAACACAATTCTAATTCACTTAGATAGGACGAAAAGGTATCTAATGCCTCTTGTAATTTAGTAGTACTATCTGAAAGATTTTTATTCTGTACTATACAAGATAAAATCATCAGCGTACTGGCACATATTGTTGATTTTTGAGAATAATTTAAATGTTACAACTTTAAATAATATTGGTGAAATAGGGTCACCCTGGGCTAATCCTAAACTTAATATCTAATCATAGTGTCATTTTCATTAAATTCATCAATAATTTTAAGATGTCTTCCGATGAGATTTGTTACCGATCCAGATTTCATTTAATATCGATAACATTTTATTAATTGATACATTGTTGTATGCACTTTCAACATCTACCTAATTGAATTTGTGTGGTCAATCTCGTAAAACAGTCCTGAGATCGTTGTTGACTCATCAATGCCTGTATAAAAATTACGGCGCTCATTTATTCTAGCTTTACTATTATCATTCTTAGCGATTACTGTCTTTTCTTCTAGAATGTTTAAGTTAAAGGCTAAACCCCAACTAAACCTAAACTTAGTTAGTGCTAACCTTCTTTCAGCTACTAATATAGAGAGTGTTTCATTCCAATAAGACTTTGGTTGGAATTCCGGTTTATAGTATGTGCATGTTTTGTATACGGTATACATATTTATCAGTCGCAATATTAATGATGTTTATGAAATAATCATAATTTCGTTGAGCATCTAACTCTTCACATTATGGTAACATTATTTCTTCTAATGTTTTGGTATATTTCTCCCAGTCGGCCGATTTATATTTACGTTTTTTAGTTATGTATGTAGCTTTCCTATAGTTACTTAATACACATAATATGTATATGATCACTGCCCAGATTTTCACTCGATACACAAATGCCACGCAAATTTACAAGCTAAATCCGTGGAAACAAATGTAATGTCCGGGGTACGTATTTTGTGGAGCTATCATGGCGAACCACGATCAAGTAAAAGTAGTAGCAATGATGAAATGGTTGACATTTCTACTGCAACAAGCATTTTCTTTTAAAACATAAAAGAAAAAACAACAAACATAAAAGAAAATGCTTGTTGCAGTAGAAATGTCAACCATTTCATCATTGCTACTACTTTTACTTGATCGTGGTTCGCCATGATAGCTCCACAGACAGTGACAGTCCAATAATAAATTCGATTAGTATTTTTTACTGTAAGCAATCTGTGGTACGTGTGGTTTACACGAGGTTTTTGTGGCTATTTTTGAACCACCAGGGCCGAGGCGATAACTACGAATCACGTAGTTTAACTATCGGAGGAGAGCCACAGTGAAGGGAATGCAGTAGCCCAAGTTTGTGAAGCCTATAGAATGAAACTATGGATTGGAGCCCCATTTTTTAATGTGCTTGTATCATGGGATCCTTTTAATCATTGGGTAATAGATTGTTGATATAGGATTTAAATAGTAATTTTCAGCTAATCATCTCTGATATTTTGTAGAAAATGTAGTTGGGATCGTTCATGCTGAAAAATAAGTGAAATGGTGAATGCTACAAATCCAAAGTTAATCAAATACTTACAATGATTGCGAATCATCATCTATTATATAACAGTTCTAATTATGTAATTTAGTATCGAATTTAATGTAACTGATGCCCAAGATAGATAGAATAAATATCTGTTTCATCCGGATGTACTGTTTCTCGGATGCTGTGTCTCCAGCAAGTCATGTTGTTTGGTCTCTCTCTGGTCACGTAATCACCCGCCACGCGCGTGGCGCTGCATGGCTCCAAGTGGCCAATAGTGGCTCCGACCGCAGCCCGATGCTGCACGATCTTGTGGACATTTGATGTAATGGCACCACGACCGTCGTCTATGTTCATGCTTTGTAGAGATTTGGGAGAATTGGCTTTTAAAAAAAGGACTGGTAGGGAGGTAAAATGATTCAATGATCACAAGATTAGCATCTCCAGGCCGATGTTTTGCCTTGGTGTTGCACTTCCGATATATATATATATTTTTAATTAGAAAACTTACATAACAGTTATTATATTACGACGATTGTCAAGATAGTCACTTAATCATAGGGAACAAAACTTTTAGCAGTCTTACCTCATGGTTGGTTAGAAATCAGAAAACTACTGAAGCCAGTGTAATTAATACATTATGCTAAAATCTATTCTATTTTTGTAACTTCCATCAAGCTAATGGGTACACATAATTACAATCACAAGTGCTGCCCAAATTGTGTATGAAAACGCCATGTTCCACACAAACATAATCACGTCAATTAAATTACAATAATAACGCACAGAACGAATATAAATGTATTCATAATTACATAAATGCTTGTTAATTTCAGTGGGCCGGCCATGATTTACGTGTCGCTGGTAATTTAATTGAAAGCTAAAGGTGTGTCCTCATGGGCCCGTACCTTGTGGATGCAAGCGGGAATTATTAAGGTAATGTGTCGGCAATTAATTGATGTGGCTACTTTAATGGGATGTTGGGGAGATACCGGAATATGAACACAAAAGTGGTTTTTTGATTAGTTATTTTTTATGTTTCATTATACCTCGGGCGTTCGTTCCTATAGGAGCGGATGTAACAAAGGAGATGAGCGCCATTCATCAGTGAATCTACCATTAGGATATTTCCCAATCACCCAATCTATTAAGATTAGGCAAGGCAACAATCTCTCTGAGAGTGGCTCTCTAGTAATAAACAAATTTTCATGAGATTAGTTCTTACTAATGGCTCAAAAAAAGAGAGGTATAAAATACCGAGAAGTGGGTGAAGTCACCGATGTCGGTCTGTGGGCGATGTTGATGAGTCGGAAACCTTATTTATTAGCAGTTTCAGCCCTTGAAAGTATAATTAACCCCTCCTTTAATATCCATATTTGAATGCAAATATCAAAAACTACAATGTGTATTCTTATTGACAGTTAACCCGCTTCTTATAAGTCCGTTCCCCGCATGCTGGTCCCCACATGTGCCCTCAATGTTGCCACCTAATGGGGCTTGTGTGTCGCCAAGGGTTAGCCACCTCACACCTGCAAGTACGTAATGCCAGTAGTCGGTTATACAATACGTGTTGATGTTTGTTACAGACATGTAATGCGCTGTTACAAAACATGGAGTGTTAGCGCGAGGTTCGGCTACATTTAGGAAAAAGACAGTTTGATTTTGAGAAAAGTTAAACTGTCTCGAAAGTGGTGATATATACATGTGAATGATATTTTTATAGGCTTAAATATAGGTCATGTCTGCTACATTCTGAATTAGAAGAGTGAGTCCTGCATTAAAAGAGTGAGGATGCCACATTTTGATTTGAAAGCTTTTGATAAATTTTACTTTCTTTATTTTTTAGCCTTTAGGATGATATCTCTATGACGTTTGTGTTACCGTATCTTGTACCCTAGTACAAGATACGGCAACACATGGCTTCATAGATCCTAATCTATGAAGCTATGCTCGACAGGTTCAGAGAAAAAGTATGAGAAAGTCTCAAACTTTACGTGATCAAAAAGTAAGCTAGCAAAACAAAGCTATTGCAACGAGTTCACACATTAATATCTGTTTCCAGTATTTTATTACATCCTGGATGTACTGCAAATAAACGTCGCGATGACTCAGCCGTTCATCAAATCGAAAGCCAGTTCGATAATCAACAAACATGGTGTTTATTTTCGCGTGTACTCCGCCATTTTCTACTTTGTTATGGTCTTAAAAAGAACCTGTTACAGCTAGTTATGTGTAATTTTATAACAAACTAAACACGAACACGCAACGCTCCACTATTTAACACAAATAATAGAATAAAACGCGCGGTTAGCAACAGTGGCTCTGCGCGGGCGCACCCGATCTAGGTCGGAGCGATGACCCGTGCCGAACGTGCCCGAACACTCTCGAACGTGCGCGAACTCTTCCGAACTCAGCGGAATGAAACTTTTAAATCCTTTTTCACGAATTTATCACACGGTTTTGTTTGACAAATTAATTCTCTTTAATGGGACGTATGTAGGTAAATGGTAGGTTTGATTGGTTGCCACACAACTCACGAAAATAGATGATTATGTAATGGCCCAGCAGTAACAAACAACCAAATAATTGTTTTCTTTATGAAATGTCAGAGCGAAATCAACGCTCGTATCACAAACATCGAGTACAGTTAGAAACGAAATGTTAAATGGAAATTGAGTTTTAATTAAAAACCAATTTAATATACAAACATTTTAGAAAAAAGAATGGTTTGTTTTTTTTATCGCAGGCCAATGATTTTAGATCTGAAATTAAGAGGATTGTGAAATCATATTGTGTGGATTGTGACAGATATTGGATTGTTTTGGATATGTTGATGTGTTTTGGCAATGTTTTGTTTGACTGTGGTATTCACACTTAGCACTGGCAAAGTTTGAAATGCGTAATGGTCGTCCACTACACTCTACAGAGGGTCTCACTGCGTAACTTTAATATTATGAAAGAAATGACTAAATGTTACTGTACCCAGGATACAACATTATTAATTTTTAAGGGTAATAGGGGAAATGTAAACAAAGGAGAACTGCTTGAGTGTCATAGATCATTATGCAATCTTAGCTTAAGAAAAGTTGTGTTGCTTACATTCCCTTATAGTAACAGCTGGCCACAGGAAGAAAATAGCTTAAGATTTGAATTGAATATGACAATGCATAACTTGACATTTAATAATAACATGTTCCATTTGATTGATATTAGTAATAATTTATATTTGACAAAAGATAGATATAAAATTGTTATGTACACACGGCTACACATCAAGCTATGCAAAACCAGTATTAGCTGACCGTTCATTGTGAGAAAATATCATACAAAGTGAAGCCAAGACAAACTGGTTTTGTATAGCTTGACGTGTAGCCGTGTGTACTATCTTTCTAACTATTATAAAAGACGGATAGCTGTGTCGCTATAATTTTTTTTTCTATCAAAGTCAAAAATTTGGCTAAACAACTTGCTTCTTTTGAGTAATGCAATGACTTTATAAATAATTCTGCTAATAATTTGGTCACAATTCATGACATTACTAATAATTTTAATTAGAAATTAACACAATAGAGGCAACCTCTAGCTATAATGTAAGTGTAAAACAACTCAATAAAAAGTTTTAAATCAGTAAATAGTATCAACCGGGTGCATCAAAATATTCAAGGATTTATGAACAAAGATTTATAAGTAGAATTATGGGTAAGTAATATATGATATAATTACAAAATCTCTAATATTTACAAGATATAACCACTGAATCTATAATTTTATTTGATATAATGATCAGTTAATATAATAAACGATTGATATAATTTTAAAGTAACTAATTTTTATAAGCATAACATACATTGAATATAAAATCGTTTGATATACCACTCAAAAGACATAAAACCTATTTAGTCTAATATGATAAAACGCCTCGTAAAAAACATAAAGATTGTGAAGATATTAAACTTGAGCTGAGGTAGTACATCAATTTCTGTGTCTTCAAAATGGATACGTCAACATTAATTCATTTATGGTCTAGTATACTGAAGCGTAGCCCGAAAGTCTGACAACCAGTCTTACCAAGGGGTATCGTATTACCCAGTAACTGGGTTGTGGAGGTCAGATAGGCAGTCGCTCCATGTAAAATACTGGTATTCAGCTGCATCCGGTTAGACTGGAAGCCGACCCCAACATAGTTGGGAAAAGGCTAGGCAGATGATGATGATGATAGTGAAGCATATACTCTTATTCAAAACTATGCTATGCTTTGTTATGCTTTACTAAGCTGTGCTACGTTGTGCTCAGCGTGGTATGCGCTGAGTTATGCTGTGCTACGCCATGCTACGCTATGCTACGCCAGGCTACGCCATGCTATGCCATGCTATGCAATGCTACGCCATGCTACGCCATGCTACGCCATGCTACGCCATGCTACGCCATGCTACGCCATGCTACGCCATGCTACGCCATGCTACGCCATGCTACGCCATGCTACGCCATGCTACGCCATGCTAAGCCATGCTACGCCATGCTGCGCCATGCTACGCCATGCTACGCCATGCTACTCCATGTTACGCCATGCTACGCCATGCTACGCCATGCTACGCCTTGCTACGCCATGTTACGCCATGCTACGCCATGCTACGCCATGCTACGCCATGCTACGCCATGCTACGCCATGCTACGCCATGCTACGCCATGCTGCGCCATGCTACGCCATGCTACGCCATGCTACGCCATGCTACGCCATGCTACGCCATGCTACGCCATGCTACGCCATGCTGCGCCATGCTGCGCCATGCTACGCCATGCTACGCCATGCTACGCCATGCTACGCCATGCTACGCCATGCTACGCCAAGCCACAGCCAAGATAGGTAGATAAAACGTTTATTCAGTCCAACAAAAGACACAATACAAGTACTTAATAAAAAAACACATCAAAAAAAGGTGAAAAAAAAAAGAGATAAATTGACCCATAGACACCTCGTATAAGTAAATCTATGGGCGGGGTGTGTCTCATGGTTGCACCAAATGGGAGTCCAGCTCAGCATAAAATATGCCAGGTAAAATACCTGACGCTGGTATTCTGCTGCATCCTGTTATGCCATGCTACGCCATGCTACGACATGCTACGCCATGCTTCGACATGCTATGTTAACAATACGCTATAGAATGCCTAAACTATCTTAATAAACTCTTTTCGAAAGTGTTTCGTAGACACTAATTCACTATGGGGTTTATTTCTAAACGTTATTTAAAGTTAAGAGACGTTTAAACGTCAAAATATATTGCATTAATCTGTGGCTAATCACTAGTTCTCTTTAAGAAACATAGAGGGGTTCTGAAATATTGTAAAATACGATATTTATCAATTCAACTAGGTAACGCAACAAGCTGTGTTGCTAACTGTACCGTTCGGTCTACAAAAACAGTACGCGGCCGCACGGAGGCGAAGATGTCAGTTACCATACATTTGACGGACAGACAGGCAGACAGGCTGTTTATATGAACCTGTACAAACATGCTGCTTTCTATACGCGCTTGGTATTTATTATTTAAGGTAACATCAGACGGGTTGGGACGGTTTAGGAAAGGTATTAAAATTCCCGTCCGTGGAAAAGACGTCCCGTTACCTGTATTTAAGAGACTCGTGAAGGAACATTACCTGTTGTGGTCTTATTATTTATATATAGCTGTAATAATCTACATAATATCGTCGTCATTTATTTTCGTTGCTTATATATTTAGTATGTATGTATCTAATAAATAGCATTTATACATACCAATCAATGTGTATATCAATGTGTCTATTATAGTGTATTATTGTATTTATAATTATTTTGCACCAACAACAACCCCATTTTGATGTCCACGCAATCACTGTCCACTGACAGACCACAGAGAGCGCAGAAAGCGATAAGGCCGCCCATTGTATGTTTTGTAGTGATAAATGTTTTTTTTTTGTTATGTATTTTCTGGTGTACAATACACAGTATATATATATTTCTCTTTAATTCAATGTAAACACATATAAATTATATATTTAAATATTAGAATATAAATAGTATAAAAAACATTTAAAAATATAAAAAATAGTAGCCCACCGGTACCGGGAACCGGGTCCAAGCAACCAGGGCTCCAGAGAGAGGAACCTCCTGACAATGCGAGCCGTGTCCAGAGGTACCGCTTTCTGAATGAAGCCCTTGGTCCAGCTGCCCAACGAGAGCCTCCTCAGGTGTTGGTCGAGGCTCTTGGCTATTAAGCCATTGGCTGTCACGACTATCGGCACAATGATCGCTGAGTCCACATCCCACATGTCGACAACCTCGCGAGTCAAGTCAAGATACTTGTTTATCTTTCTCGGCTTTCACGAGGTTCTCATCATGCGGGACAGTTATGTCAACAATCATTGCGCGCTACTCTGATCGATCCACCACCACTATATCAGGCTGCCAATAGGCAACAATAGTCCTGTCAGTGATGATGGATCGATTCCAGTACAATGTGATATTTCCATTTTCGAGAACTGGTTCGGGCACATACCTGTAGTAGATGGATTATCCTGGCTACAAGGTTGTGTCTATGCAAGTACTCTCCGTTAGCTAGACGAGAACACCCAGAGATAATATGCCTAATTGATTCCCCCGGCCGGTGGCATGCCCGACAGATGTCAACCGTGCCGTCTTTCACAATAAATCTCCGGTAATTGTTCGTCATCATAACTTCATCCATAATTACACAGACAAAACCTTCGGTGTCTCCAAAGAGGTTACCGAAACGCAGCCAGGCTACGGACGCTAGTAGATCTACATCGGGTCCATGTAGGACCCGGAAGAAGCGTCCGTGAAGCTCCTTACTCTGCCATACCTCCATGCGTTCATTAGTGTCAAGGAATACTGGCTTGCGCCAGTTCTCTTTAGCCAAAGAGAGTGGGGTGAGACCCTTGGCCACCGCGATTACATCTCGATTCATCCCCACGTCGGGTTTTAGGAAATATTCTGAGACTGCATATCTCACGATTGTGGAGGTTCTTAGCGTTTAAAAAGCCTCGACCTCCACACTGTCGCGGGCAGCCTCATTACCGATGACCGTGGGTGATGCATTCGATTTGCAGTCAGCAGCGTACGGACCCTCCTATTTAGGGCGTTTAGTTCGGTTTGAGTCCATTTGAGTATACCGAAAGAGTACATCAAAACCGGTATGCCTCAACTGTTGAAGGCACGCATCTTGTTTCCGCCTGCTAAAAGACTATTAAGTACTTTTTTCAGGCGGCCAAAGAAGCGCTCCTTCAACGATTGCTTCATGTCAGTAACATTGATGCCTAACGCTTCCAAATACGTATAGGTTTCGGATGCGGAGAGGGCTCTAAGGTTTGTGGAATCCGAGAGTTGGGTTCCCACGGATTCCACAATCTCCCCTCGCTTTACATGCATGACCGCACATTTGTCCACACCAAATTCCATCCTGATGGCGCTACTGAAAGTTTCAGTTACATTCAGTAGCTCCATCAGTTGCAAATTGTTTGGAGCAAAGAGTTTCAGGTCATCCATGTAGAGGAGGTACGATATAACCTGACCACCTCTCCTCAGCCGATTAGCCTAGACCTGAATCCTCCAGCAATGTGCTTAGAGGATTCAAGGCTAAGCAGAACCAAAGCGGACTCAAACTATCGCCCTGAAATGTGCTTCGCTAGATCCTTATCGGTTCGCTATTCCTCTGAATATTTCGACATCCTGGATAGCGAAGGACCGTCCTCCATTGCCCCATACACGACATTAGGAAGGTACGCAGAGTTGCATCTACTTAGGCAAAGGTAAAGGTCTCTCTTCCCTCTTTCCACAGTATACATAAATAAATCAAGAAAATGCTAAGAAACGTAGAAAGGAGGAAATTCTGTGGAAACTTATATGAAATGGTCTGAAATTGATCGTTGTGATCAATGCTTTGATTGGTCATAAAATGCCATGATGAGTTAGTCAAATCTTCAATGATTTTCCTAAAGTTGCAAAGTTCCCGTACATATTTATGATATGAAGAAGTATAATTGAAAATGGGCACGAAAGATATCCGTTAAGAGTTTACTTTGCCCAATTAGTAACGAAAGGCGTTTTAATTTAGAAAGTTTTAACAGTTTTAAAAAGTTTGTCAGAGAAAAATAACTCCATTTAACAAACACTAATTATGTTTCCCTACTTCTTTGCCTAAGTCAACCCCGACAGACCCGGTAGCATTTCAATTCAACGTCCACCGACCTAAAGATAGAATCATAATCTAATTTCCATCAATTTCTTCGTATAGCAACAAAGCCGGTAGCGACGACCGTCGAACAGAGCTTTTAGCACGATCAGACAACTTTCATATGTCTGTGCCGTAGTGCCGGATGGCTGCCGTGCCGGAGTGCCGGATTGCCGGGCGCCGGGACAATTAACACGAGAAGTGGAAGACGCCGGCGCCAGCGTCAGCGTCATCTCGCTTTCTAATATCGACTGTGTGGGTACAGGTGAGCGCAGAAGTGGTTAAAGTTGTTTTGATCGTAAAATTATCAAGTACGAAATTATTTGCGCAAATGTTTACAAAAAATTGAAACCCCCAGTGTTTCAAATTTTTTTACGTTTTTTGTAAGTGAGTAAACAAAAACAGATTCTCTTAAAAAAAAAAAAAACAACCGGAATCACAATGCAACCTTTAGTAAACAGTAGTAGTCTTGTTATTGCACTTAGTTATGTGCCTGGCAGTGTTTTCTTTAATTATAATAAAAATTGCTTCCAGTGGTATAAACGATAAGGTTTCGAAATTGATGGGCAATATGTGTTACGTAACAATGGTTACAAAAGTCAGTAATTTTGTTTTTATCCAACTTCAAACCACTTCTGCCCCCGTCTGTACAGGCCAGTAGGACAAGAGATCACTTCACCTAGCAACAACACCGGTCCCATAGACGGGCGGAACCCGTCCCACCTCTAGTACGGAACCAGTCCACCGCGGACACCTCTAGCGGCGCAGCTCTACGGACCACTTTTGTTGATACCGTTGCGTGCGCTTTGTTATGGTGGTGGTAACATCGACACCAAACTGGCTTTGGAAATTGGCGTTAATGGTACCTACATAGTAATTGGTTTGGTATTGTGTTTACAATTACCGATTTTCTTAGATAGCTGTGAGTTTTAATTGAACTGGTTTTAAAAAATATACAGCTTTGTTAGAAAACATTTTGTTGATACGAGTATGTTAGGTAAGCTATCAAAGCGATTATTTTTGCCCTTAGCAGCATTGATGTATTTTGGTTTGGTTTTTGTTCAGGGAATGGACAGACTTACTTCTGCTGCAGGTTCAACACTTGGGTTTTCATAATGCTGTCTGGTAAAAAAGTATCAGACAAAAGTGTAAACAACCCCGGTTCAGGTTAAATTCTTACGTAATCACTCCCTAAAGGGAATCAGTAACACTGTCTGTCATCTGTATTTAGGTTTCAACTTTATGATATCGCAACAATTTCAACAATTATTGTATCGATAACGTTATTAAATTGTAATTAAATAAATCATTGACGATGGTTATATAATTAACCTCAATTTTCGAATGAAAAACATCCTCACAGTGATTTCAAATTTCGGGTTGCTGTTGTATGTACCTACTGCATAGAAAGCCTTTTTTTTTTGGGTGGGAAATCATTGAATAAGTTCTCCCGCTCTGGGCTGAGCGGAAGGGCGTGTCAGACTTTTACTGACTAAAACCCACCCGTGTTCCTTCAGTTGCCTGTGCCAGGGGCCACATCACTTTCTATCAACAGGAATCGGCCCTTTAATCAAAACCCAAAGTCATTTATTCAAAGTACGAACGAACGAACGTCAAAATTACAAAAGACAGTCCCCCAAAACGCCCACCCTTCACCACTTCCTTGTGCTTTCGCTGAAGAAGAAGTGGCGCAACACTCTCCCCAGTAGCACAGCTGTCTGTTCAGTTAGAAAATCATAATCAACGTATAGTCTTCAACCATATTAAATCTCCAAACATCAAAGCCCTACAAAAACACTAGAAAACAACAAACGTAACAAGTACGAGTACGTTCTATTATTGTAATATCGGGGCTACAGCCGCGCAATATAATAAATAACAATCGTTAGTCGGAGCAAAGGGCGCGGGGCAATTTATCTCGTGAAGGGCACGCGCAAATGTAGCGAGCAGAGCAGGGAACCTGTTCGGATAGACTACGTTACTGCTTTCTGCTAATGTAAACAATACAATGTTACGATTACGTACAGATTAGCTTGGGGATCCTTCTTTGGTATAAGGGGGATAGTGGGGCTGAGTACCCGGGTAGAGGGAGCTTGTATCGTCACCCATGGAGGCTGTAGAGCACTCACTGGAGCATTTCCTGAACGATTAAAACTGAAAGATTTAGATAAGAAGCTACTGCGAGCGTTGGCAGTAGATAAAGGTTTCGAACGAAGGAACACCCCGCTATTGTTTTTCTCAAGCCTTGAAACGCGTTTGAATTTGTGATTTTTATTATTTTCGGATTAATATGTTTATATAAATAACTAATACGTGTTTTAAACAACTTTCATCGCCAGTTTGACAAAGTAATACTAAGTTAGAGTAGGAGTTTCAAGACATCAACACATCGAGTGTAGCCCTCCATCTCTTTATAGAACGAACTAAAACGATTCAAACAAAAATATACTCGTAAATAAATAAAACGCATTCAATTTCACAATCCCAACATTTTCTATATCAAACGCACCAAGACGCTGCCCATAAAGGTTTAGCTCTCCAACTTTGGGCATCCCACATCACCGGTGTCTCCGAATTATGGCCCATCCACCTATAATTTTGCCCATTTGACCGTTGCGATGTGAATAAAAATGCTATAAAGATACCCATACTCGATTAGACGGGCCCGGGCAGTTTGAGCGATGGACATGTGTAACGGGTACTTATAAGATATTGGACAGAGAACCATTACATGTAGTTTTTGATGGATATAGATTAAGGGGTCAGGTGGTCTGTTTGCTGTGGGCGTTATTATAAGTGCTGATATTATATTGTAGGAGGTTGGGCAGTGATCATCGAAGTATTGATACAATTATACCATAGTATGATAACCACGTATGAGGTGTATCAGGCAGATGGCAGTACCATCTGACCTCTCATATACGTGTGAATTAGTTATTTATACTCAGTCGTATCCGGAAGCTTGTCACATTATCATCTGCTTAGCCTACTGCATAGTGACAGTAAAGATAAACCTGGTCTGTTGTTGATAATACTAATATAATATGATCTTGATCACTGAGTGAAGTCGTGTTTTCATCGTAGATGGAAAGGGGATTAATCAACAAAAACCACAACAAGGAATAGTAGTTTACAACGCAGAATTAATACATCTAAACTTAATATTATAAAGAGAAAAGATTTGATTTTTTGTATACTTGTTTGTTACACTTTCACGCTAAAACGGCTGAACGGATTTAGATGAAATTTGACACATGAGTAGACCATGACCTGGATTAGGACAAAGGATATTTTTTATCCCGATATTCCCTCGGTAGTGAGACTTGAGACGCGGGAGAAACTACGGCGCGCAGCTAGTACAAAACATAAAGCACTATATTAGAAAAGCATGAACACAATTTCAGCCCCTTTTTTGGTCACTCTATGCATATGAAGCTGTAAATAAATTATCTAAGTCGCCCTGAGAACTGTCTTCCAAAGGTGCTCATAGTTGCAGTCAGCTGATTTTCAACAACATTTCGTTCTGCAGAGCATCATGCAAGAAATATAGCGTAGCTTAATATGCCTGTAAACATATTCAGGCCATATGTAATAGGCAGCGAGCCTATTGACATAACATTGGGCACGCTTCCAAACGAATAAATGTGTAAACTGAGAAGTGCTAACATAAAACGCAGAGTACACCTTTGGCTTCTTCTAGCGATTAACGATTCGTGGCGAGCGATGAGAAGATCGATGAAAGATAGAGTGCTGATGGCTAAGCAAGCTAGGTTCGACGCGAATCAGTTTAGAAAGTGGTGCAAAAACTGACGAATCATTACAACACTAGTTGCCACTCGGAAATACTTATATTTTTCGCGTTGGGGTAGGTTCGCCCGAGATACGGGTCGATGACTGCACACAACACTCACACTACTAAAATACGTCACTTTTATACACACCAACATACCTTTACAGTCCCACAATAACCTCGAAACTATTTCCTCATACAAATAAGGTCTAAACTTGTCTAATTTTCATTTTCACAGCGGCAGAATGTAAAATGGTTTTTTGTCATAATCGAATGCAGTTTGTGCATGTGCGCGTACCGCTCGAAAGATAATAATAGTGTTGTGAAAGAGTTGCGAAATTTTTTGTCGAAACTGATTATAAGACATTAGGAATAGCGTCGATTGTCTTAGATTGCGCGTAAAAGATTGCAGTTGTGTAACTAGTGGTGATTGGTGGTTTTATAATTGGTTGGGGAGTTTAATTAACTGTTGATTGCTCTTCGATTGTTTCCTTTTAGGGCGATAAACTGAGATATAAGATAATTTATTACAAATGTTAAGTTTTAGCGAAAATTAAAAAATAATAAAAAATGTTTCCTAATCTATAATTTGCAATTTTCCAAAACAACGGTAAATGTAAAAGGTCAGACTTACTTATAATGAGCATGTTTATGTTTCATTACAAGCCCTGTAGGTACAACATCGATAAGAAACACCGTCGATAGCATCGACGGCACGTCACTACAGCCTCGGGCACTGCACCCACTCACACAGGCACAGCCCTCGCCTAGCAACCGAAGTGAAGGCAGAAAGATCTACTACGGCGGCGTCTACCATCGCATTAGGCCACACCTTTCTCTTCAAACACCTATAGAAACCATTGCTGGTTCCTTATTAAGCTGCAGAAATAGATTGCATGCACACGATGCAATGTGTAGGGAAATCTAGGAGCAGTCGTAGAAATAATGTTTGGTGGTACCAGTTCATAGAATCGCGATCCATTTTCTAGGTTATATATCTGTTATAAAGTAAAAACATGTTGGCACATGGACTTATATTTTAAATGGCGGATGCATTTGCCATGTAGGACGGGACTTGGTTTTCTAAAACAGTCTAGAAATGCATTCTTAGTGCTGAGCAGGTTAAAAAAAACGATGTTGAAATAATCTTACGAGGTTTCTCTTGGCGTAGAATTTGCATTTTTATATGGAGATAAGTGATTTGTTAGTTTTTAGACTGGTTTGATGAGGTTTCATAAAAGTTTAACGTATAGGCATGTCTCGTGCTATTACGAGTATGTGGTAGAAAAGTTGTTTGTGTGGTTGAAAAGTTACGAAAACGATTTTGCGGCCTATTAGGAGTGAGCAGCCAAACCTTTGTTTGTATTCTGATGAGACTTTCACCTCCTTACATAATCGTCCCGCCTCAGACGGCAAAAGGGTTTGAAAGACGTACATTGTCTTACAGAGTTAAACCATTGGTAATCCCTTATCTGGTATCGTCGTTAGAATATGTTAAGCACAATATGTTAAAGGTCTTTGTTACACGGTCTGGGGTTTGCATCTTTAATCATCATTTAAGCTGTTTTCATGCTAAAATATGACGTGAAGCCTCCAGTGTTTGTTTCTACAGTGAATGTTATCAACTCAGCTGGTTCATGTTTACAATCTGTTATTTACCACAGATTTTGAACAGAATGTAGATTTTATGTAAATATATCTATTTATAACAAGTTTTTCAGAAGCAGGCAATGCAGATGGGGTCGCAGAATGTAAAAACAATAGAACAACAACGACGAAGAACACAAACCTGAAAACTTTAAGAGTATTTATAAAATCGAATAATCTGAAGCTATTCAGACAATCAAAACTGCATTTTCAGGCAAAAAGTACAAGTACAAGGCGTACAGCATATACTGTTCTAAAAATAAACATTATAAATACATGACAATAACATGAATAAACATATTCTCCGGTGTAAATAACAGCTACAGAAATTAATTAAATTGCACGGATTTAATGTTTATTATTTAAATATTTATCGAGTAGGTACATCCGCGGCCGTGAGCGAACTGATTAGCATAAAGGATATAACAATTTAAATAAATATGAAACAACTACACAATATAACCGACATACACAAGATAATTAAGTATTTGAAAGGTTTTTGCAGTATAGTGTAAATATTCGCAAGAAGAAAGAGACGGGCGTACGCTTTATTTGGATTTTTAAAAGTAAGATTTAATATTTTCATGACTAAGGGCTGATTATTCAACACTCAGATAACTTTTATCTGAAGAATAACTATGACAGTTTGACTATTTATTTGAATATTTATTCCTCAGATAAAAGTTATCTGACTATTTAAAAATCACCCTTAGTAAAATAATTATAATTAAATTTCGCTGAGGCACCTACAGTAGGTGCGTCAGCGAAATTTATCGATATCGATAAAGAAACGCAAAAGGTCATAATCAAGCACTATTATTTTGATAAAAGTATTTTTGCTTTACCTTGCAAGTAGCTGAAACTAACCCGTGTCCAATTACAAGTGTCATTCAGTTCTATGTCTAATTAATTAATTAAATCAAGAGTGCTTATGAATTCTTAACTTGATATGGATACTTGGGCATCAAAAGTACCGACTTCTAAATAAAATGCTGTCTGTCTGTATTAGCCTCGGTCGGGTCAGATTACTTGTTCAATGCCACCGCAGTCACCGTTTTGAGTCCATTTTTTATGGAAAGGTTTAACCACATGATTTAATGGCGTTTCTCCCAACTTATTGCGTTTAGGGATAACTATTTAAGTGGCATGCTATCTATAATTCAAATAGATCCCTTTATAAGCCCGATACCTTTAGCGTGGGTACTGACTCGTTCTCGTTCGTTAATTACTAACTACATTAATAATATCAATCTCCACGTAGCTTAGCCGAAGCCCTATATGCTCATCCTTTAAATGTGTTCACAAGTTCAATTGCGTTTTGAGTCTTTTCCGATCACTATGTGGGCGTGAACTTGTGAAGTTAAGGCGCGCATACAGCTACGACGTGAAAGTGCGACGCGACTCTAGTAGAACAATTCCTATGAAAATTATTCTATCAGAAACTCGTCGCGTCTGTCTGCGGGAGCTTTTACGATTGGAAAGACGAACTAAAACGACGCTACTTTTGTCTTTTTCTTTTCGTTTCGATGTACATCAATGTAGCCTATACTGCTTGTGTCCAGTAAGTGGCCACGTTTATTGCGGCGTCAGAGGCGTTGTTCAGATTGTCAAAGGTGCAGGTGAACATTTGGAACACTCCAGCAGATGGCACATAGCCTGTTGGTGCACCTCGCTCGCACTGGATGTTGGATGAATCGATAATGCCCCAATTCGCGAGATTATGTTTGCAGTGGCCAGCTTGGGTACGGAACCGATACAGTGCTTTCCAAATAGGCTGCTGCAGTTCGCAAGCGGGAAGCAAGTGTTTTTGGGGCTTTACGAAGTCTTGAGGTGGTGGATTCCTCTCTTGCCACAATTTACTACGCTCGTTGGATGGCCTGTGTTGCATCGCCTGTGTGCACACTATGAACCTCCGGCGAGTTTTTACTATTTACTACCTGTGGGGTAACTGCGTAATACACTATCTGTAGCAGTGGCTTTCATTGTGACAGTTCAACAACATTCATTGCGCTATTTACGTTATGGAGTAGACACATTTTTCGAACATATGAAGCAATAGATTAACAATGTTCTTCATAATGATTCAGATTAAGATTGATCATGTGTTACGCTAATAGGGTGCCGGAGCAGCCGATCGATTCTGTAAAAATATCATCGTGAAAAGTTAGGTGAAGTGAGCTTAGAGTGAGCTATCAATTTGATACAATAGTGTCAATCCCTAGCATTATAGTTGGAATGACAGCTCACTTCACCTAAGTTTTCACGGTGATAAGATTACAGAATCGCACTGTAGTCGTAGCCGTAGTCGTAGAACGATGTCGGGTCGGGAATCTGATTATTTTTGATAGGCAAAAACATATGATTTTATAATATTAAGATGATTCTAGAAGCTGCAGTTAAGTTGCAGTGTTAGCAGAAACTTAGACTTTAAATTAAAAGCAACTCAACCAGCATAAAATTAACTAACACAAGTACATCCCCGAGGCAGCGAAGCCACAATGCTGAGGCACAAAGTAAGCAGTAATTTTGCTTAACTTCTGGGTCAAGCCAGTCGGTCAGCGATACAAACCCGTGTGCTTTACGAAACGGTGCAGTCGGCTGACTTAGCAACAGACATCGCGAAACACGTGAGTCACTGAGGAAGCAGAGGTGGAGCTCGGTAAGGTAGAATAGCTGTGCCAGGGGAACTGCTTGCGTGTAAGAGATGACCTTTTTCAGGATGAAAATACTCTGCCTGATTGATGTAGTGACGACTGCTAGGACCGCTTCAGGTACCAGGACCAAGTCATTTCGTACCTATCAAATGGAAATTCTACAGGTTACCCTTTTTACATGGAATTATACAACATGGGAAGATGTTGTATATGTTAACTTGCTGCTAAGAAGGTACAAAGCAGAATGAGTGTTCTTTGCGGAGCTGTGAAACAGTAGCAATATGTATTGTCAAAACATGTCGAAATCAAACATGTTATACGGAAACATTGATACTGACAACTTTGGAAAAGTCCTTGTTCCTGCAATTTCACCTTCTTTTTTTCCATAAAGCTACGCCACCCGCTATCCTCCGCTATCATATAGACATAGCCATATTTTAATACTCATTGGGTCAGCGACACAAAATCGTGCGCATTACGAAACGTCTGCTGAGATGGCAAAGAGAACTGAGTTAGCAACGGATATAAACGGCACGGTTGGCGCAGTGGTTAAGCGATTGACTGCTGCGCTGCGTGTCGCGGGTTCGATTCCCGCACGGAACAAATATTTGTATGACCTACATGTATTTGTTCCGAGTCTGGGTGTTTTTCTATCTATAATATGTATGTATTTACAAAAAAAAAATGTATATAAGTAGTTTATCAGCCATCTTGTTACCATAACACAAGCATTAGGTTGCTTAGCTTGGGACTAGATGGCGCTGTGTGAAATGTCCAGGGATATTATTATTATTATTATTATAAACGTGACTCCACACGTGACTTAGTCTAACCTATGAGGAAAAATCTTTTGTCTGACTATAAACCTTAAGATGCTGATTTGATCCTCGGCTGTAGCATTAGAGGTCCTTATGGGGAAGTACTAGTAACACCTTTAATTATTTCTGCCACTAAACATTTGAGAGCAGTGGTGGGCAAGAGGTAACGGCCGTCACTTACGAGTCGTAGGTTCGATCCCAGACAGGCGCTTTACTTTGTGTAAATTATTTCATCACCACTGCTCTCAAAAGGGTAAATTAAAACATCGTGAGAAACCGGCATGTCCTAGCACCAAAAACCCGCACTAGACCTGCGTGGTGGATTACGGCTCACTCCTTCTCACCGGGAGGAGGCCTGTGTCCCAGCAGTGGGAACATTATAGGCTGAGTATGCACTCTCGTGGAATTAGTATTAGTTCCCACTGGTGGGAGACATGCCTATGTGTCCCAGCAGGACTGGGAACTAATGGGAACTTTAACCGCTGATTATGCTAAGCAGCACCGATGGGTGTTAGTGACATTACTCTCTACGTTTATGTTGGAGTAGGTCGGCTTTTAATTTTCTAGGTGCTAGTGTTTACAAAGAGCGTAATTTCCATCTGAACTCCGCAACCACAAGCCTACCCAGTTGACCTCACAACTCCTAACTATTGTCATATGACATGATAGCAGGATACTTTAACATAATTTCTATGACCTCCTCAATAAAGAATCTACACCAATTCTCATACAAACACACACAGTCTAACCTTCGCGACCGATTAATTCATGTAAGTACGTAGGTTTAATATTAGCCATGAACACCCATTAGAAACAGAATCAATACGAGCACAAATCAAAACACACAACCTCGCACACTGTTCCATAGCAAAAGCAACGCAATCAACTGCTTATCAGTAACACAGGTTATAAAAATGAGCGGTTTGAACATTATTGTGCCCCTAAGTACCTGGCCGTCGTGATTATGAGGCGGCGCCGATAGGTAGCAACAGCTATCATATAATGTAACTACAATGTTGTTAAACATGTGACAGGGTGGAGATGCGAGTTTGTTAGAAAGTTCAAGTTGGTGGAGCAATTTTCAAACTATTTCTTTTCTTACATAGAGGCATCATAATCACCGGAAATATTGCTATCGGAAAAATTGCAAGTTGTTCATTCCTTAACTGTAGTTTTTCTGTGTTTGTTTCAGACTTTCAGAGAATACTGTCGATCTTCAGTTACTTATTTATCTTAAAGGTCCTCAGACAAAAAAGGAGTTTACCGTTCAAAAAAAGGTAGAAAGTTACTAAAAACGTTACAGATTCGATTCGATTTGTCATGTTTTAGGTAGGTTTACTAAATACCTGACTTGGTTTCCTACGTCGTTTTTGGGTGACAACCACCGACAATCGGCGCTGACCTCACACCTCAGCACCACGCTGGGTGGAAACCTTCTTGGCACAATCACGACGTACATCCGCCGACTATTTCTGTTACGTGCTTGTGAAACTGCCCCGTTGGTGTAGTGGTCGCACGCGCTACTGCCGAGTATGAGGCGAGGGTTCGATTCCCAGGTCGGGAAAAGCGTTATTGGGCTTTTTCTATCAGGAATTTCTCAGTAGCAGCCCAGAGTTTGGATGTGTGCCTGTCGATGGCAACAGGCGCGCTCCCTGTCACACGGGACTTCAACATAACTGACGAAATGTGGGTGTACTAACTAGGTACACCTCTGCTTAACTCTTCGGGAATACAGGCGTGGTGTTATGTTGTCTTGTTTACATGCTCGTGTTTCTGTGACCACAAAAATGGTTTCTTTCTATATCCATACAAACTGTCGTAAGTCGCGTTACCCCTCTCCAAAGATAGATATCTGCACCAGCAATAGACAAGAATATCCAATATCGATTATTTAGTTGCCGGCCGACCTTGGTTTATGCTTGGTATTTGCATGACGCAGCCCGTGGTCCTCTGACCATGTATTCCACACGATCATACCTACTGATAAATGTAAGAGAAACATGTTTTAATAAATATCGAATTATTACGTTCACCGTCGTGAAGAAATCGACTATTTGTTCTATGACTAAGCTCAGAGTTCATCGCCAAAGAATGGTTTTAACACCTGCAAAAACCATATTTCTCCACATCTAAATAATATTGGCACAGCTTGAAGTAAAAATTTGCGAAAACGCAAATAAATCAACAAGTTGCTCATTCAGTCGCAAATATCGTTAATCAGCATCATTGTCCAATCACGTGAACAATTTCTATATATAAAGGTAGTAACAATAACACCAACAGTAACCCGATTCGCTGATGAAGTGAAACAAGAGGTTTAATAAGTAAAGTTCCCTTTTCACTGTCAATGAGAAAAATTAGCAACGCGACTCGTTGCGCTGGTCATGGCATGTCATGGCTCGCCGTCACGTTTCCTGAGCATAAGAGTTATCGGAATATTGCCTCAAATGCACACTAAAACCACCTGTATTCAATACCGCATAAGACGTAGAATTGTATACGGTTGTTATCGTAAACAAAACACTAAAATATATGTCGTCAAAGTCCCGATAACGTATGTTAGATGGAAGCAGAAATAGAAAAGTGTTTTCGATCAAGCAACCACGGTACCGTACCGTAACTCATTGTAATCTCTACGCTTTGAAAATAACATTCTGTAATATTGAGCTGAGGGTAGGGGTATAATGTCGGTTATGGGTGTACCTCACTATAGTCATGTAGACTGCTTGGGGCCTGATCTTCGGGTTCACGAAAATGCAATATTTAGGCAACTGATTACATCATACTGCGAATGGAAACTCATTTTCTCCGAAGGTTGGAGCTCACTTACATAACCTTGAATTACTCAATTACTTGAGATATTTTTTTCATCTACTTCTGACCTTCTTAAAACCATAACTGTCCTACAGGTTTCTACAGGGTCCCAATGAGCAGCACCACTACACTGAAGGTCTACTATACAGAGTGGAATCAAATTACTGACGTGTGTGAACCTTCAGGGATTAGAATTAGACTATCGAATGTAAAAGATATCATTTCACAGAAAAACTAAATGCATAATGTTGATAACGTGTTATCACATCACACAACATCACGGCTGTACTCCCCGACAGGTGAGGCAGGGTGTAGCTATAATAACTTCTCCCATATTTTGCCAGTAACAAGGGTTCAGCTCATTGTCATCAACCGGGCACCACATCCAGACTCCTGGCTGCTACTGTATGTACGTTACTTATTGTTTTATTTTATCATGATTTGATGTCGATACCCGTCATGTGTGAAGTTTCGCCAGTTAATTGAATGTGACCCTGTCCGTGTGGGAGTACATAAGAAGCTGTTAGGGTAGGGTGGGTAGGTTTGCAGTTAGCTATTATAAAATCATAACATAATCACTGCGAGCCGATAACTAATCAATTTGGCATGCGTCCTGTGCGTGTGTATTGTGGATATGTCAACATGTTTTATTTTTCTAGCAATCGTATTATCCCAGAGCACGGCGCGGCGCCTCGGGGGCTGCTGCCAGAGGCGGCTTTGTCAACACTGTCCATATAAACCTGCGGTGATTTTTTACTCGTAGCACAATCAGCCTATCAAGATCCCACTGCTGGGACACGGGTCTCCACTCGGCGACAGGAAGCGGACTGTAATGTACCACGCAGGCGCAGTGCGGGTCGGTGGATCCCACATTTTTTTTCTTTTCCTCCTTTTCCTGTTCCTCACGATGTATTTTTTACTATTTTGAGAGCAGTGGTGATGAAATAATTTACAAAAGGTAAAGCGGCTTTCTGGGTTCGAACCTACGACCTACAATTCTTAAGTCGCGACTTTTACCACTCTTTTACTTGTACGACGTCAAAAATGGCGGCTGAATGATGAATGGTGGGCGTGACAGCAGTAAGCGCTCATCGCACTTTCGGCGCCACGAATTTTATTAGTACAGCCGGCCATATCTAGACCCTGCGGCGGTTCCGAGGTCTATGGTATTATTGAAGGTTACGGGAATCCGCTGGTTGCAGTGTAGGACCTGTCGATGAGTGATTTTAGAGTTATTGTGCAGCACTGGAGGTCTTTTGGCTCAAGGCTTAAATGACAATGAAGCAAATTGAAAACAATTGTGCTGGAAATTAGTCTTAAAAAAGAGGTTTTGCTAAGCCCGCTACACCAGGCCTTGTTACTAAGTAAAGAAACAATGAACACAAATAGACACGCAGTACATAATGGAGTACATAAAGAACCGTGTTTCCCATGCTATGTACCGGTGATAAGAAACAAAGAGGCCCATTTACGTGCTCTGCGCTCTGCGCGAGGCGGTCGCGTGGCAACAGCGGATTAAGCAATACTGTGTTAGAAGGGTCAGTGCATGTGATACGCTGAGGCGGGAGACGTACGACTTTCTTGAACTGAGCTCGGATATTCCACAAAGAGAAGAATAATATAAGAAAACATTGATCGACAAGGAGACGGCCGAAAAGGTGGTTAGTAGGCTCCTTGCAATAGAGATCTTCTGAAGAAATCGAAGCATAACAAATCACCAACACTTAGTTGGCAATAAACGTTTTGACTTTGACTTTATTTTTTTGCTGTGTTCCGATGTTAAAGTGAATGTTGTATCAGACTCATCGGGGTAACGTAGGTACTGACGGCGGATACAATGTCTATAGACTTCTAATGTCTATAACAAAATAGGCAAGTGACCCAATAGATATTACAGTTGACCTATTGCGACGAAAAGTTACAAGTAAGTGTGTAAGTTTGTTACGAAAAGTCTGCATTACAATCTAGCTTATTGTATGTAATTACGTATTGAGTTCCGAATGGTCTTGATTATCAACAGCTTTCAGCTTTTACTTTTACCAATTGCACTCAAGGCACAGAGTACCCGCTATCTCTCATATAAAGTACTGTGGTACTTTACATGAGAGATAGCGGGTAGGTACTCTGTGGATGATCGCAACACAACAGCTCCATGTAGAACATTAGCCAACTGCTCGCCACGCACCACGCAGGCAGGCCCTACTACTTTTTACTCTGTGGTTATTTTGGTATTACTACGACTGCCTACGTACTTGTACCTACTATGAACGGGTATCTGTGTTACGCATTTTTTTGTTAAACAAGAAACTGTATTTTGTTTACATTTGAACGATATGAGTTCGTTATTGTACTCTCGGAAACTGGATTGGTAGATTAGTTTTGCTTCCTATTTTATATTTGTTTTTTTGGTAGCCTTTGAAGTGTTTTATGTGAACTGAAAAAAGGCATGTGTGTGTGTTTTTTTTGTTAGTTAGTTCAGCTTTCCTCCTTTTGACTCTCCACTGAGCCCAGTTATTTTTAAAAAATGGATATTATAGGTATATCTATTATTACAGGATTTTTTTACGTCGCCTTCAAGGTCAAGGTGAAACGATCAAGTTCGACAACGACAACATCTATGTGGTCAATCTTGGTCATTTCTATCTATCCAGCTCCACTGGACCTACTCCTAAAAAAAATATACCATCTCGCTTTTATCCGCAGCGTCAAGCGCGCTCCAACCATTTAAATGAAATAAGCCACTAATTACGCACTTACATTTTTCCACCCCATAACACAGAAACTTGTACCTTACTACCTACCCATATACCTACAGTAGAGGGATTTTAATGACAGCTGTAAAGTGCAGTAGATGTGTGGGGGAGTCAAGTGGTGACAACTAGCCGACAGCCCCCGGCCGGGGCTGCTTAGCACCATACACGTGAGAGGGTCGTAAACACCCACATGATGGAGGGTCGCAGAGACCTACTGCGTGCTAAAGGGGTCGCGGAGACCTACGCGTTGAGAAACTTGTGTTTGAGGACTGATGTAAGTGGCTGGTACACTTGTTGAAGTTGTGTGGTAAATAGGTCTTAGCTTAGAATATTCTGGAATATGTGGCGTACCTAGTGATGACTTGGCAATTTGTTTAATTCAATTAGGAGGCGAGTAACGCGTTTTTTCTTCAAAAAAGTTAGAGGAGTTGTAAATAGAAAAAAAATACCGATTATAAGCTTATTTACGCCAAATAAGACATAAAATTAAAAATAAGGTAAAAAAAAATAAACCAAATGGAGAAAATATGCATTAAACCGCACAAAACAGCCATCGCTTAGCATAATGCTGCGATATATTCAGACTAAGTATGCGTTTTCGCTGCGTCTGTCACTCATTAATTATATCACGGAAGCTGTTTTATATGTATCAACAATACGTCATCCTGGATTTACTAGAAACCCTGTAACATTTACTCAACTAAGCAAACATCAATAAATTATGTTTTCCTTCCAAATCAAAGGCTTCATGAATTATGAGTTGATCACCCACCATAGACGTCACAGCAACATTAACGGATCAATACCACATCGCACTGATCCCACAACCCATTAGAACCCTCTATTTACCCTCCACATTCCATTGTTTACTCAAGGCATCAGAACAAACACACATTATACGTATCAATAAATACATGTATATCCGTGAAATCATATCAATGACATTTAAAACGTTTACATAATTTTACATTTAGAACGATTGCTGTTATCGAGTTCTGAGGTAGGTACCTACCTACACAGTAAACTGAAACCTTTGAAATTATAATGTAGGGCGGTAACAAAATTATGATTTTTCATGCCATAATAAGTGACATAGGAATATAGAAGGAATCTCGCGAAGTTCCGTCTGTTACAGCAGAAAGATGGAGTCAACATCATCATTTCAGCCGCAAGACGTCCACTGCTTGACATAGGCCTACCCCAGGCATCCCCTCTTCGACCGGTTCTGTGCTTCTGGCATCCAGCGGATTCCTGTGGCCTTCACCAGGTCTACAGTCCACGTTGTGGGAAAACTGGGGACCAGAAATGTATGTATGTATGTTTCGTTACCGAAATGGCCCTTCGACATACATAGGTAGGTAGGCAGGGTTGTAGTCGTACAACACATCGAACGAACTATACCTACAAAGGCAAAAGTGAGTTGATTTACCAAATTTTCCCTTAGTAAGGGTTTCAGATGTAGTTAATGATGAGCAGGCAGTATGGGACACGCCTTTGCCTCGTCCTGAACCTCTGGCCGCCATAGACTACACTTGAGTCTCTGGTCAATATAGTGGTGCTTGTTTTTATTATCCCTGTACGCTATTGGCTATGGTGGACGTAGTTTAATGTCCTTCGTTTCTATAAAAGTATACCAAACTAAAACAGAGTTTCGGTAAAGGAATGCATAGTTACTGCTTTATTTGTTTGTTTATTTAATGCTAAATGCACACTGTACAAATGCAGGCTTAATTTTATTCAATCCCTGCCAGTCTACCGTACTTTATACTTTCATAACTAAACCTGTACCCCTGCTTATACCGCAAGTTTACAGTCGTTATAACGCCTCTCAGAATCGACAAGCCTTTTTTATGTGACCACAAACAAATAAACAAAATGATTCCCGTTTTAAATTATTATTGATTCTGATTTATAAGATATTATCTGCGCTTACGCAACCCACGAGGCAGTTTTTTAACATCGTTTTTTGGTTTATGGCCGTCGAAGTTTGGTATATGGCATAAATTGTATGGTTAGCTCACGAATCACAGTTTTATGATGTTTGTGTGGCTATCATTTAAAAATCTACGCGGTTAATGTGTTTGTTGCGTCTGAGTTTTTTTTTTGTGTTGGAAGATAAGATAGACTAATGTGTTAGATTTAAAAAATAAGGAATTATAAAAGCTTTCATGGAGTATCGAGGACACGTTCTGCCGATCCTAAGGTTGCCTAGCAGAGATACCTGCTGTGTCTGTCTTATTGTGACACGTAACCATTACATTAAATAGATTCTTTTGGTTTTGGTGTGTTGATAATTCTGTAGATAACAATCTGTTAATAAACCAATATCAATAGCACGCGATAAAACATGTCAGCAACCTAAAGGGGTAAGTAATTCTTAGACACAAGAAAACCCTCCACCACCCCATTCCATTAAAAATTCTACCAAGACAGTCCTCTGCGCTGCTAGGAGTGTGTCACCCCACCGCCTGCAGGTGCCATGGTGTCCTGCCATGACCCGCGAATTACACACACATCGTATTCAAATGTATTCGTCTACGGGGCTTATGTTGTGTCAAGGCAGGAAGGTCACCCCAGTCGCTACTGAGGAAAAAAATGTGTTCTAGTGTTGTACTTTTCCTAGGTTATTACTAAGGTATGTTAGTTTTAGTAGCGCCCGTCTATTTCCGTTGGTGAACACGGCTAAAATAACATATGACCAATATTTGTACACTTCGTTGGCAATAAACTTTATAACTTTGACGTTGACTTCTAACAAACTGTTTAATCGATGTTTTGAAACACTTAATTTTGATATCAAAGATTGACTTAGGATTGGTGATTGTAGACAGTAGAGTGACACTGTAGGAATGTTCAAAACATTATTTTCAATCTGTCACTTTTTATGACACCCAGAAGGATGGTGGATAAACAATGTGACGGTATTTTGCTGGAACAACTTCAGCTACATTTGATCTAGACTAGACTTAAAGCATTGATAATTCGGGAAATATGGAGCGAAAAAATTCTCCAAATATTGACTAGGATATAGTACTCGTAATGCTAAAATGTACGTGGACTATACAATACTTAGGATAAACTTGTAATGTTCGGTTTATAAAGTGCAGTGATCAGGAGTGCGTATTCTGCAGGCAGTTGCATGATGGTATTAACATTACTTATGCTGCGCGCGCGCACGTGTCGCAGATGTCCGCTCGCCTGCGCGTGATCCACTCGCGTCTTACATTACCGTACATTTGCTTATTTTATACCACTACTGCACGTAGGTGATAGTGACACTCACTATCTGTAGTACTACAAGTCTTTATAATACCAATAACGACAAAGCCTTACACCAGGTTTCTGAATTGAGAATTTAAGGTTGAGAACTTGTCAAACTCTACTACATCAATGTAGCGCGCGAAATTCAATATTTCTCACGTTTATTGCAAAGGCCTACCTAAAGTTAGGGACAAGTTCTCAACCTCAAATTCTCCATTCAGAAACCGGGTAGCTAAATATGCAACGATGGCATCATCGCAGAACTAGCCATAGAACCAGTATGGTATTGTATAGCTCATTGGACCATAATGTTAAAAGTTAACTTTTAATTACTTATCTCTATTTCTTACTCGCTGTTAGCTGTCGTACATGCGATAACTATGCCTTAGCATTCACTTGGTGGCAGGCTGAAACAATGGAGAAATTAAATTAAATACTTCTGTAATCTCTAAACTACTCTAATTTCCAATATTCCAAAAACTAAACACTTAGTATGATGTGCACGAAGTAGCGGGCACACAGCAGGTAGTGAAAATAGTTATTGTAATGTAATTTAATATACTGCTAGATAAACATGGAATATTAAAAATTAAATGTTTTTCCACAAACAACAAGCTTAGGACGTTTTCGCGACTTGTCTTTATCATTTACTTTGTATTTTATTTAACTTGGTGTTTATATGAATGAGATCATCCTAGCTGATGCATTTACCTAACTCTTGGGGTTAAAAGGATTGGTGTAGTACCTTCATTATCTACGTAGGTACTTAGTAACGTTGAAGTATTGTCGGAAAACAAATATTTTTCTTTCTTCATAGATTCTAATATTCATACCTAACAAGACTTCGTGACCATAGATTTGGTCGTTCTGTGGTCCTTTTAAAATTTTTTTTTTTTCGTGAATTTGTAGTTGAATAACAGCAACAATATTAATTAAAGCAAGTAAAAAAATTAAAAACGTTCTCATATTCTTTTAAACCGATATCATTCAAGTGAATTAAATGTCATCTCCATTTCTTTTTTTTTTTTGTTTTAGGTAGCCTTTATTGTCCCACTGCTGCAAAGGCCAAATCCTTTCAAACATCCTTTCCCCTTAATATAAAGTGAAAAAGAAAGATTCGAGGAAATCTACGAAGAAAGGTTTTTTTTACGTTGCGCACCAGTTTATGTTATATTTTTTACTAGCCCACGCTGCCCCACTCCTGGGCAAAGGCCTCCCTCCACTCCAAGTTATACTACAGAATAGCGAATAGGCTAGATTGTAATGTAAATAACAAGGAAAAAAAATAAACCATAATACTTCAATTACATTAAAAATAGATGAAAATTATATTGTTTTGTTACGAACAGTTGCACAATTGCGCAAAAACAACAACAGTGTATCGAGGTCTCTAGGACTTGGAAAAAATAAAGTACCCATTGAATAAATTAGATGCACACAATGGTTCCTTCATAATTAGTAGGATGATTGAAAGTGTCTTGTAACACGAGTGGGGGCAGGCAAGTGCTTGCACACACTTGGAAAGTGTTTATTTTGAGCTTCGGATTTAATTTCACCGGTGTTTCTTTTGAAAAAGCGTTGGGAGTTGGGAATTCTGAAACCATAGAATACGTCAAATTCAAAATACTCAAGCAAATGAGTAAAACCAAGCGGCCAAGTGCGAGTCGTACTCGCCCATGAAGGGTTCCGTTGAGTTGATTGAATGAAAGGTAAATTGCGGTTTACGATTTCTGACGTATTAAAAAAAACTACTACTACTAGATCTCGTTCAAACCAATTTTCGGTGGAAGTTTACATGGTAATGTACATCATTCTCTTATTTTAGAAATTACAGGGGGGGTAGGGGGGGGGGGTGGACATTTAGAAAAAAATGATATTAGAAACCTCAATATCATTTTTGAAGACCTATCCATAGATACCACATAAAAAGGCTTAACTGGCTACCTCATACTCGATTTACAAAACTTTCATTACAAAAATTCTTCGTTTTAATTACATTATTTAAGTCCATAAATGAGGTAGAATGTTCGTGACTAACCAAGAAAACGTTAAAATGAAGAAGCAGACTCTTCCACGTGGCTTCACGTGGCATATCGAAATATCAAACACTTAGCTACCTAATTAATAAATATTTATTGTTCTTGTTCTTTGACAACTTATACTTATACGTAGTTTGGTCAATGTTTCTCGTATTTCGGTCAGGTTACATCTGCAGGGTTGAGGGTGCTAGGGTTGTTGGCTGTACTCCGCGCGGCACCTACGCTCTGTCAATATTGTCACTCAAATAGGGCTGACACTGACTGGAAATTCAAGAAAAAAATCTCGGGAAATGATAATTGTTTGCTAAGACTGGATATTTAGTAATAAATACATTTCGTTGGTAGTTGGCGGGGTTTTCGCCATATTCTCTTGTTGAAAGTTTTGCATAAATTGCAGGATTTACACAACATTAGAGAAATTGATACAAGGTGACAGAAAAACATTGCCTTTATTAACCTTTCAGTGATGACAATTACTTACAAGTTACATGAATTGTTTGTCATTAGTCCACACTTAAGTAGTTGATGAATAATTTAGCAAAATAATTTACATTAAAAAAAAATTCTCCTCAATGCCGTTTTGTGTCGAATAGCAAAAACAGTCATATAAATTCAAGAGAGCGTTTTATTTTAACTTTTTAATATAAATAGAAGAATCATGTTTTAAAATAACTTGGGAGCAGTGTTTTGACTACAAAGCGATTGTATTTGTAATTATAATGGCTATCTTTATTAAAATTATTGAGAAAGTTGTTTGTTTGGTCCACTTTCTTGGGAGTACTCGTCTGATTACATTATGCTTGTGTTTTCAAGTTTTACATACTCGTATAAAATAAAGAATGGACGGGTTTTGCTCGCGATTTTATTTATATTTTTCTTTATTCGCCATCGTCTATTTATTGCAGTTATCTGCTAGACATTACGCTTCTCCAACTGCGTGCCACTAAGCTTGATGCCAGGACATTTCCACATTGTCATATCACGCTGATGACATTCTAAAATGCTTACAGTAGGAACTACAAGGATCTTTTGGTTGTTGGTAAACATTTGTGAAATTATATTGAAAGAACAATATGGCGGCGTTAATTCCGATTTTGAGCTCGCCCCAAACGATAATCACGAACGTTCTGCTATTAAAAAAAAAAATCTTTAGGAATGACCCACGATCTCTCTTATGAAAGACACGCTTACGATCACAAGATCAATAAAGCAAATTAAATCAATTTTCCACTACACCAAAGAAGCGTCGGGAGAGGTGTGTGTTTCATTTTAAAATCTTTTAACCACTTGTGACGATGCTTGCCTATGTCCAGCTGAATGACGATAATGACCACTATCTAATCAGCTGATTTATTCTGTTAAAATCTCACCGTGGAAACTCAGGTGACGTGAGCGTCAACAGTGTCCCTAGCATCAGGTGGAATAACAGCTCACTTCACCTAAGTTTTCATGGTGAGATTTGAACCGTCCAGAACGGCTGACGTAAGGTGACGACGTGGTTGAACGCGCGGCATCTGCACAGCACCAGTCCACGCATTAACTGTTGGACTACTGCCACATTGTCACTTTGTCATTGTTGTCAGATTGCCAGTACTCGCCAACCCTACGTAGATTATTCGTGTGCAATCCGTCAAGAGGTGTGCGGTGTGCCCCCCGCGGCCGTAGTGACGTCACACATCAATAACGGTTAACGGCCCTTAACCGACTTTGAAGAAGCGCTGTTCTTCAGATTTGTGTATCAAGCTGCTTGGTTTATGTCGTCGGGAGGTAATGGGGTCGTTTGGAGGCTGTGGGGATTTGGTGTGTGTGTATGTTTATATGGATATGTAGGATTATGAAGCAAGATTTTTAACTTTAACGTTACATCTGGCTGTATTCCTTGAAGGGGTAGACAGGAGTATACACCCACAGTCCCATGTACCTAATGGGATTGCATGCACTGCAGGGAAGGTATTACACCCATATTCTCTAGCAAACCGACGTTCGTTTAGACATAAATCACACTTCAAATTCAGCTGACCATTTCCTAAGATCAATCTCCAATCCAGCTAACCCTTTAACATGTAACTGCTCGTCGTAAGTCAGCGAGCTCACGTGTGCAGTTCCTTGCACCCGCCATTGTTTTGCAAATGGCGGCCGGCTAGGCTAGCACAGGGCCAAAGAAACCATCTCAATATTCAATCAGTAGGTGCCGCCTCCATAATGCATAGATTGTATACAGTGATGAGTCTTGTGGCCACGATTTAGAGACTTTCCAGAAAAACGTTTTAATATTTAATTGTTTGTGTAATTTGTCACGGATGGTGGAGGTTTTTCCCGAGTTTTCGGAAGGAAAGGTCTGAATTTTGATTGTTATTGCTTCATCCTGGATTTCTTGGTAAACAATGTATGGGTGACGAGTAACTTAAGACTTATGTCGAAGAGCGGTACGCATCCGACGAATATCATTTTGCGACAGAAAATGTAAATAATTAAGTCAAATTTCTCGTTCCCCCGACTCACCCGTCGCATCACATCGCATCGCATCGAATGCTCGCGCTACTACTTCGTCTTCGCTTAGCGTTCTTTCTTACTTTTTGCTTGGCTGGAAGATTCTGCAGATGTTTTAATAATATGTATATATTTTTTTCAATTTTCAAATAAACATATGTAATTGAATATGTAACACGAAAGCATTTCATGAATTTTATTTGAAAAATACTCCTCCGAAAGTTCTTTGTATGTCGGGTGAATAATATGTTTACGATGTTATGTGGAATCGATCTGAATTGATGAGCTGTCTTGTGATCAGTTTGGTATAATATTGTTTTGATAATTTTGGTTATTGACTTATAAAAAAGTTTCCATTTTATCACGTCAAGTAGGTATCCATTGAAACAAAATGTTTACAGAATACAGCTGGTCTTACTACTTTCAGAGTAATATCACTAAAGACCTTCAATTAACTTTAAAAGCCCACTCGGGACGAACATCTGAAGAATCTTGATGTTGCTGTCCTTGCCAACTACGACAGGCAAATTACCAAACTACTTTTGAACAAGAAAATAGACAAACTATCTTCATAAATATTAAAAATTACAGAAATTTTCCACCAACCAACGTAAGTTTTACTATAATTAACGATTTTGTTTTTAATATTCCAATTATTTGGAGGGCGCACGAGTCGAACGTTACGTCGGTTGTCTTCGGAGGGCATTGGCGTAATAAATTCCGGACAAACGCTGGCTGTTATAATTGTCACGACGACAACATGACTGCCACGCGTGACAGGCGTGACAGTATTGCATCCACGCGCGCTTTGAAATAAATACTGCTAAACACGTGTAGATTATAATTAAGAAGCTATTTACAGACGTTTATAAATAAATTGATGTACGAATTAGCTTTCGAGAAACTTTCTTGAAAGAGAAAGAAGGTGTTTAATCTGAGTTAAAATGGAATTACTGATAGTTAGGGCCTAACGTCTGGAAATTTTAGGCTTCTCGCATTATTTCATTGTAAGTTTCATTACATAGTAACAAAACTTAAAATGATTAAGATAATTAAACATTTTAATATTCTTCTTTTCCCAGGGTTCCTGTGTTGTCACAGGTAAAGGTAGTTATAACCCGCGTTTATTAATTCCTTCATCTTTAATACAAACTTCTCTACTAATGACATAACCTGCGCGCGTGTTTGGCATGTTTTCAGCGTAACCCGTGTATGTACCACTCAGTCGGCGCGTGTTTCGACAACCGCCAACAATGTCCATCAGACGCAAGGGTTTCCCGATGCGTATGCCGCGTAGTAGATGAACTCGTGGCTAATGACTGAGTGCACGTCGACACGAGGAGTTGGGAGACGGTCAGTCTGCCAACTAGTCTTTAGGGTATCGGTATGTAGGCGTTGTTCAGCACGGATTGTGGAGGTGGACAGGTATTTATTAGTCGGCTGAAAGCTAAAACCAATAGCTTTTAACTCTGGCTGATGGTGATGATATCTTGGTACTTATTGAAAAGCTTTAAGTGGGTCATCTTAGATAGCTTGGGGACGTCTTTATTTCATAATTATGAGGTGCCATAAAATGAAGAATAGGTACAAAGAAACGATATTGAAGATTACGTACGTCTAGTGCATACTGGAGAGTCAGCTGCGTTACCATTCTGACTGGCTAAATCCTTTTTGTCGCCACATAAACTATTCTCCTGTAGCTCTTGCCAAGAAGTACAATAACAAGGGTTGCATATATAAACACATTGTTGTTGTTGGGAACAGTAAAGACTGGCGTCGACGACAATGCGTCGATGTTCACTACTCTATAAATAAAATCCCATTAAATACATGGTAGATTGCCACCAACGGACCTTGTTCTATGGTTCTGTAATTACGTGAATCATCTTTTGGCACAAGCTAATTGCTGTCAGCCATATTAAATTAATAGGGCAGTCGACCTATTGATTAATGGTGCGCTAATGTGTTGACGAGTTATTAATACAAAGTTATCTAATGCTAGGCTCATGTTATAATAGTGTTCCTCTCGGAACCGATCTCTGTCTGGTCCTTGTGAGTAGAAAATATCCTGTATTCCCGTTGTCCCCGTATTACTCAAAATGTTAATTTAAACTGACCTACCTACTGTATGGCTTGAAGAATAAGAGAAATGCCTTATGTCTCTTTCTCTCAACCATGATACCTCGCAAAAAAAATCCTTTTATGGGCTGATACAATCTCCTATTCTAAGGATTAGATCCCCTTCATACGTAACCAACACCAATCATACAGAGTTCCTCAAGGAAAAGTTCTGGCCGAACCGCTGGGTGTTGTGTACCGCCGGAGTATTTTTAAGTTAGGTATATATTAATATTTTATTGTATGTGTTTATATGGGCCTTGATGCCTGAAGTTAATGGATAAATAAAAAATAGGTATGAACATTTCTGCTTACCCTCTTACTACCGGTATGACGTCTATCTCCTAACACAAGACACGTGCCAGCACAAACAAGTATGACGTCACAGGAGACTAGATCAAATAAATTATGCGCTTGTTTTTTTAATACTTCAAATAGTCCACTCATCCACCCTACTACACTACTTGTAATAATATTATTCTCAAGGACTTCTGATTGATTGAAATTATCTTCCGGTGCTCTCCTTTGATGATTGATAATTACATTTTTTTTTAATGTTCGCGAATCAAATAAACAAAGTTAACGAGCTCTGAAAGTGGAGTTTGTTAGATTTATTATTTCCCTGAAAATGCCATCAATTTAAGGAAATTGATTATTATGGTCGGGTTTTTAGCATTCATAAAACTCATAAATTCCCCATTATTATTTAATTTATAGGATAATAAACCAATTATTATAAATCGCAAATGATTTTCAGTGCTCTCATATACACGAGCGACACGCGTCTACGACAGAGGCAATTGCAGCCGTCGACGCATCTACGGCCGTCGCCAAAGAGTGTCGACGGCTGTAGTTGCAGCACACACAAACGGCGACGTGTCGACGGCTGTAGTTGCAGCATACACAAACGGCGACGTGTCGACGGCTGTAGTTGCAGCACACACAAACGGCGACGTGTCGATGGCTGTAGTTGCAGCACACACAAACGGCGACGTGTCGACGGCTGTAGTTGCAGCACACACAAACGGCGACGTGTCGACGGCTGTAGTTGCAGCACACACAAACGGCGACGTGTCGACGGCAGCCTTAGACGCGTTGATAGCTGCCGTCGCCTCTGCCGTCGACGCGTGTCGCTCGCGTGTGTGAGCACTTCGCTTAGCAAAGGATATGATGTATGATGTCTACAGTGTAAATAATCTCTAAAAATAGTTAGGTAATGATTAGTTACACAAGTTTAAAAAAATAACAGGACTTATTAAGTTATATTACATTCCTGATAAGGTCTCATACTTGAAAAACATTCGAGTCAATCCCCCTTCAGTAATTCCACAATTAAACCCAAAAAACATCGTAATGATCCAACACATGTTAACCACGAATTAATTAGCCATTAAGCGATCGTAAATCTCCGTCACTTTTCGGAGCACATCGGGCGTCCGCCATTTAAAAATAGCCCGGGAAAGCTGCGCGTGCGGCGATGGACGCAAAACAGCGCTTTGGACGGTTGCCAAAGATATGGATGGATAAAATGGATTGCAAGGGCAGTAATCGAGCTGAGATGAGATGTTGAGAATTAGTCCTTGTCGATCGTTTAGCTAGAAGATCTTGTTCTGACTTGTTTTGAAGAGGATTTGTCTTAGTTGTGTTGATCCTCTCTCAGAACAGGCTCTCGTTTCTGTGTCGCTGTTTGTTAAAGGTGACAGGTCGATGGCGATATAATTATAACTCTGTGCGGTCGCCAATCCGTCTGCCAAACGTCGTTGTATAATCGCTGTAACTATCTCTGTAGGTACAATCTATCGCAAAGTGTACACAGTTTTTATGAATTGAATTGTTACGATTATATACTTCACCCGGATTCATCTCTCAATGCGATTTGCGAAAATCCCGAGAACTGTTGAGTGAACAAACAACAGGTTTTATTCGTAAAATATTGATGTTATTCTAATTCGTCGGCAATGAATAAATTACTGGCAATTCTTTAAAACAATAAATATTCTTAAATGTAAAGTGATTCCCCGAACGTGAATTCTGTTTTAAAAAACTTAATTTTATGGAAAAACCTTTTGGTTACTATACCATTACCATTAAAAAATTACTTCATGGTACCGCAACCTAGCTGCTATACTGTCCATAAATGAATACAAATAAATATACAAGACCTATGCTGCTTAAATTAAATTGAATTTTAAATGAGATAAGATTGAGAACAAGTATTTTTAGATATTTCACCCGCAAAAAACCTTTAGTACCTACGGAGCAACTCCTTGAAAAAAGCTCGCCCTGAGTGTCCATTTGTCACCTCAAAAAGTGTCAAATGCCAGAAACAACACGATTCCCCCTCTCACCCCGCTATTGAAGTAAAGGGGGTGCTTGAGAGGTGTCCTGAACAACTGCTTATTTCCGTCTCGCCCGGCGAGATAAGACATGCTTCGACACTTGTCACGAGTACTGCAATTAGGAAGCTGCCACGCTTTAAAGTTTCAAGATATTGTTATTGTTGGTTTGTTAGGATGATTTAAAATTGTCGACGTTTATTTTAAGTATACTTTTTTTTTTTTTAAGTATACTTTGATTCAGCTAATTATACGTTACTCATAACAATGTCTGGTGGATGCTGCGTTAAGACAGCTGGTGTTTCTCCGTTGGGTGTGTGGTATGGGTCTTTAAATAGGCCTTCAATAGGCTTCCTAGTGTGTCCTATTCTCTTGAAAGTGTTTTTTTGTAATGTTAACTACTTCATGTACTTATAGTATCGAATCAAGTTCTTCTAACTTAACAGATATACATATGTGTTGCTGGGGAGTTTGCGGCACCACTTCTCCTTCCCAGATAAACACTAGAAAGTGGTGAAGGGCGGCTGTTTTGGGTGACTGTTTTGTTCAAAAAGTGTTGTTTCTCAGCATTTTTTTAAACATAAGTTGAATAAACGATTTTTAATTTTGAATTTGATGCTACTGTTAAATATACGTCAATCCAATCAGTTATTCAATCGAAATGCATCAACCAGATTTGTTCATCTGCGTTGAGCCGTTAAGATACTGTCGTGGAAGATAAATAGCAGTACATTAGGCATTCCATCCCAATCAACTTGGAAACACCTGAGACTGTTGGACAGCCGCCAGCGCAGCCGATAGATAAACTCTCACAGACACCACAGAGTTCCCTGCATCGTGCCGTTACATACGCTAATCATCCAAATATCTGGAGGCTTCATACTTATGAAGTCAGTTCCTAGAACTTGCCTTGATCTTCAGCACATCAACTAGCGTTACTAAGCCCAACCGGCCACCTCAAAAGTCAATTCAGCCTGAACACATGCCGTTGACAAAAGCCAGAGAGAAACAGCTTCCTACAGTCTATGCTAAGGTCTAATTTAAAGAGGACTAGCAACACGGAGTGTTCATAAAATGTGGTGGACCGAATGCGGAAGGAGACATCGTGAGGTATTGTGCTACTAAGACAAAGTCATTGAACTGTATCAAGACAATGTTGTTCATTGATTACTGGTTTGATATCAATTAGTATTTATATCAGTACATACGTCAGCAACAGACAATAAATAAAACGGGTCACGGGTGCGTCTCATATAATATTATATATAAAGTTATTCGGTATATTTTCATTTCAATAACGTTCACAAGATATAAGAAACGCGAGTTATACCAACTGTTGATATAATTTCTTTAGATATAAAATTTATATACTCTAAAACTTATTTCGTATAATTTTATTGGATATAACGTTTATTTAATCGAAAATCATTAGGGCTATCGTTTAAAATATATAATATTGATAGAATTTTTATGGTTAACACCCCGATTCAAAGCAATCCGACTCGGATTGCTAGTTCGGGACGGGTTATATTAGGTTAGAAGGTTAAGGCGGGAGCGGAGCGGAGTGCCAGGTCCCCTCTATGTTGGAGAACCATTTGGGTTAGGTTTGGTTAGAACAGTGACCATTAACACGCGAAGGCAAACGAGTGAAGCGAGCGTGCTGTGGGAGCGGCGTGACAGAAACGAATCGCTGCAAAACTGACTCCACGTAGTCTTGTCTGCCCTACCCCTAGAGTGTTATTTAAAATCCATAGGCGTGGAGGATAAGCACGCATGGAACCGCTGGAGCCTCGCAGGGCCGGAGCCGTGACAGAAACCATGCCTGAAGCATGTTGCATGCTTGCTTGCATGCTGAATGCTTGCATGCCTGCTGCATGTATGGTGTATGCTTGTTTGTTTGCATGTTTTTTACAGGGAAATAGAAACTACATTATGTTCACAATCTTTGTGTTTTTACGAGGCGTTTTATCATATTAGACTAAATAGGTTTTATGTCTTTTGAGTGGTATATCAAACGATTTTATATTCAATGTATGTTATGCTTATAAACTTTTGTTATTTTAAAATTATATCAATCGTTTACTATATTAACTGATCATTATATCAAATAAAATTATAGATTCAGTTGTTATATCTCATAAATATTAGAGATTTTATAATTATATCATATATTACTTACCCAAATAAAACACTCCAAAACAGATAAAATTCCCGACGATTTCAGTTATTTGCATCTCATCAAAACATGTTTATCTTAAGCCAGCCAAAATGATATCAGTGTTTTCTAACTCTTAAAAACGTATGTATACGTCAGTCAGTGACGTCTCAGTGTTAATTATTGGCGTTGGCGTCGGTATGCGTACGCGCACACGTGGAGAATGTTGTTGGAGACAGTGTGAAGATGATGGATTAAGTAATTATCGATAATAATAAGTATTTTATAATTTAAAACTTATTAAATATAATAATAATACTTTTTAAATAATTATGATAATATTAATAATATATCATGTATATATTTTTCGAGGGGATAGGCAGAGGTGTTATGTAATACGGCCCACATTTCGATAGGTATGTTTCCAGTCATAGTAGTGATTTTTGTATTTTGTGTTCAAGTTTTCCAGAGAGAGAGTGAGCGACACAGAGAGGTTTTCTTCAATCCAGATTCTGAAATTTGAATTAAAGATATTCATTATATTGTCGCTTTTGTCTAAAAGCTTTCATTTCATCGTACGAAAATAATAATATTATGAGAAAGTTTACTCTATAACATTAGAAGTAAAGTGCCTACTCTAATATTAACTTGATCTTGCACGTGGAAAAGTATATGAATGTAAATAAAACACCCAGTCACATTCTAAGGGTTGACTTCTTTTAAATCTAAAAATAATTTCTTTCATCAAACCTAAAAATCTCTTAACTCTATCTATTCATTATAGCGTCACGCAATGTAAACAGTACAATTTATTTGGGATGTAATCAACAATTTCCGGTCAATGGAGTTACATCGGTACATTCGTATCTAAATCCTCCATCAGCTTACAAATAGCTAGCAGCGCACCACGTGTATCAACTATGTGCTATGCAGGAGTGGTCCACATTTTAACTTTTGGAAAAATGTATTTTTCTAGGCACCTGCTTGAACAAACAATTTTTTTTTCCATTAATTATTGGTCTGAAGGATTCAAAACTTTTCAACATATGCTGCAAACTATTGAACTCTACAATAGGAAATAGTGCTAATTCGCCCTAATTTCTAAAATTTCATGGCGGTTCTCTTGTAAAAAAAGGTAAGATTCAAAAGGAAATAAATCTCAAGTTTGTCATCGTATAAAACTGGGAATTTTATGTTTTAAAAGGAATGCTTTTGTTCCAGAAATTAAACTAAATTAGAAGAATCAATACCTTTACCTACTTAGTAAGTTCATCTGCTGACATTCTTTTAAAAAATTCGGTGGCCTAGGACGTGCCAAAGGTTGGCAGCTCCGTGTAAGCTGCGCGCACGCACACGCCGCCTGAGCACCAGAATTACGCGCGAACAATTTATGTGTTTACCACGTTTGATCTCACCAGGAATCGAACCCGTGTTACACGTGAATAAAATTGATATTACAGATAGGAAACTTTTTGAAGTGTTATTTATTTGTTTAATGTTTTATTTTTGTGTATATGGAGGTTAACGTTTGTTCATCTATAAATATTTTCTACCGTTTTACAGAATATACTATTGTAAGTAAGACGAATTTTCTGTAATTACGACAGAACAGGAGATTATTTGACTCTAACGCGGTATATTAATCACAATAAAGGTACCTAAACCACCACGTTACTCCAATTTGGTCCGTCATCCCTCTTAGATTCACCAAACTCTTCAATGTCATGGGGTTATGGTAAGCCATTTATTTTTATCCCCATCAATTTATTTCTACGCCACCGTAGATAGATTTTCAATTTGTAAAGTAAAATCCTTTATGGCCAAAGATTCTTATAATGCAGGTAGGCAAGCAGAAAAATGGATAGACGTAGACCATTTCCTGGTGATAAATATCACAATGTACTGTACTGTAAATCATTAGCATAGACATTGCCATAGAACGGCTATACCGCTAGTCTTTTGGGCACATTACCAGTGGACAGTGACGCGATATTTTGACCATATTTTAGTCTGTTGTGACATTTAGTTTGGATATTTTACTGTTTTAATTTTATTAATGAATTTAAATAATTAGTTAGTTAATAACATATCATCTGCCTAGCCTTTTCCCAACTATGTTGGGCTTCGAGTCTAACCGGTTGCAGCTGAGTACCAGTATCTTACATGGAGCGACTGCCTATCTGACCTCCACAACCCATTTACTAGGTAATACGAACCCCTTGGTAAGACTGGCTGTCAGACTTTCAGGCTTCTGAGGACCCGTAACGACTGTCAAACATTCACGAATGACAGCCGGGACCAGCGACTTAACGTGCTTCCGAGGCACGGAGGGGTCTTGGTACCCATCCACGGACCAACCGCGGCAAGCGTAGTTTAACCTGATCGATCGACCCGTGCGGCTGTTATTACTTAGCTACAAGCCCCTCTTTAGTTAATAACATAATTAAATTATAATAAGTTAGAGGTTACTTTTCACAACGTATATATTTTTTTGTCACTGAAATAGATTGATTATGAAACAGTACAGTAATTGTCTCCGTGTCCCCGTATATGGAACTATTCAATGTTCAACGCAATCTTACGTCCAAATTAAAAAGTACATACACTCCCTTTTCGGAAATTATTTGATCTACTTAAAACATGTTATTACACGTAGTCAGGCAGGCTACTACTATGATGTTGATGAGAATTACATCATATTGTTGTTTTTCGGAGATGATGAAATTTTCGGAAGAATTAAATAATACAGTTATTTTATTCAAGTAAATAAAGTCATTATTAATAAACCCAACTTTGACGACGATAATGATTAATTAAATGTGACCAATCGAAATAAATGGTTCGATATTTCTTGTTGAAGTAATAGACAATGGACTGGTAATGGCCGGCCCAACAGGCTGGGAGGGTAATTAACACAAAAATTAACTAACAGATGTCCTTTATGTTAATTGCTTTAACTGTTTGACCGAAATTACAGCACCCAATAAAAACACTTGACATTAGATTCAATAACCAATTAATTGGAAGGAATTAACATCATATTTTTAAATAGGTACGATAATGCACCTCTTTGGTACAGAAACTGGGCTGACATTTATTTTCCATGGTTTATAATTTGGATTCGAGTGCATTATTTGTTTATGGAAATGTAAACAAACAGTTTTCCTTTTGTGACTTTAGTATAACTTAGTAACGTTGTGTAATCTCATGGGAGGCGGCAGAGCGCTCGTATGGAGATGTGAAAACTGATATGAACCTTTCGAGGTTGAATTTTTCAAATACCGTAGAGAATTTGCCAACAGGAAATGCTACAAAAATATGTTTTCAGAGTAAGAACATTGACATCTGTGGTGTTGTGACAACTGACATATTTAATACAAAATACTACCAGAGGATTTAAGAAGAAAAGGTCGTGCGTTTGCAGATTGAAAGAAAAAAACAAGATACTTACTTAATCGTTTTTAAAATCTCCGGTCCTGTTGAATTGAGTTGCTAAAAAAGTGCATTTAGTCGAATGCACTTTTTTTTAGTAACAATTGAAAATAATCACAAAGTATTTATGTATCTTGTAGTTGAAGCCTGAATACCTGTTTACATAATACATACATAATCAGCTCATAATTTGCCCATAACAGGCCTCCTCTCAGTGTATTTGAATACCTGTTTGTTCTTCTTTTATTTGCACGCATGATCCTATCAAGGGACAGTTGAAGATCGCAGCAGGTCCCCGGAGGTCAGGTGCCTTTCGAAGGTTTCCCCCCGAAAACAAAAAAAAAAAGGTGGCCTGCTGTAGTGGCTGCCTACCCCCATGGGAAAAAGGTGTGAACTTATTTATTACTGAAGCCCGAAAGTCTGACCACCAGTTTTACCAAGGGATATCGTATTACCCAGTAACTGGGTTGTGGAGGTCAGATAGGCAGTCACTCCATGTCAAATACTGATATTCAGCAGCATCCAGTGAGACTGGAAGCCGACCTCAACGTATTTGGAAAAAAATAGGCAGATAATGATGATGACTGTCTGTTGTATGTTCCCAAAATAAACCACCCTCAACGATACATTCCCTTCAAGTTGGTGTTGACAACGTGGTAGATGGCGGAAGAAGCAATAATTCAGGGTAGCAGGCTATCAGCAGGACGCAGCGGCTCGGAAACATCTGATAGTAACAGGTATCCATGTCGGAGGGAGCCGTACACGCGCCGAGAAAAGTGCTCGGCAGGGGAGTTGGTTTTGTAGTGCCACTTATTTTTGACGGGTTCTCGATTTCCCATGTGGCGTGTTTTTGAAGGATGTGTCCGTCTGTCACTTCATGATAACAATAAAATAAATGGCTTATCAGACAAGGAAGAAACACAAAACACTCTTGAAAACACTCTCTCTAGGCAAATCAAAGACCCTCAACCTTTAGTAGGAGTTCTGAAAATTTAATTCGTGACCTTTAGGAATAAGCTAAATATAGACAAGTGTACAATAGTACCTTTCTGCTTATCCCGGCGTGTATATGACTTACACATGTCGTTTTAATATCGGCACGTGTAAGTAAATATAACAAATACACACGCAGAAAGAATTCTAAAAATAGAACCAGGAAAAAAAACTAATCTAAAAATATACCAACATAACTTTCTTTGGTGTCTGTACATCCGCCAAGAGCTATCATTTTCGGGCGAGTGAGAAACCGGACCCTCTTTATCGTTGGCCTGAATTTACATTCTTATATTTTCTTACCTCAGGGCTCCGAACCCAGCGGAAAATGAAAAATTGTACATCAAAAAAAAATCTTTATTTATTTTGCCGGAGTTTTACTCTACCCTATAATTTCGTTAGAAAATTTAATCGGAGGTTTTTCATGAATATAGATGGCCACTTACGAGGGAAAAGAGGGTATTCTTTTTAATTGGCCCAATTCTCATTAGTAGGCCAGCAGATGTTTAACATTATCAACATAGAGCAACTTTTATTAAAGTCCACTTTTCTGAGTATAAAAATAATAACACATTTACGACATTGGGCGTTGTTAACGTTTTTGGTAATGGAGGAGGAAAATGTAGGTGAGGAAAGTTGTCATGAAGCCGTCATGGAAATTGACATTTTCATCGAGTTTTTCACCAGTATTTGACATTATGGTGCCAAAAACCACTTTATGTTTGGACAGGCGTTATTGTATGTCCCTTCACCACTTTCTCAGGAATCCAAAGCTGTAGAGGGAGCAGAAGTAATCACTGAGCTCGTTCCTTCGCCAGATAAAGGATCACACATCAATGCGTAAAATGTTGCACACAATTTAGCCTATCATGGGTAATTTCCCAGAGCAATCATGATAGCTGAGCGGAAAGGTAGGGGATGTAGGCTCATCAAATGCTTCATTTGTGTGTTTAGCTACGAGAGCCATCCACCTCGAGCTTGTGTCGGATCTTACAAAGGACGCTTTCTTAGCTGCACTAAACCGCTTTATTGCTCGACGGGGAAAACCCCGTAACATCTTTTCCAACAACGGCAACCTTTCGCAGGACTTCAACAACATCGACCCTTTTTTTTTTTTTTTGAGGATGGGAAATCATCAAATGACTCCTCCCGCTCTGGGTGGAGCAGGAGGGAGTGTCAGACTCTTACTGACTAAAACCCACCCGTGTTCCTTCCTTAGCCCTTTATGTTCCAGGGCAGCGGTAAACCCTTTCGGATGTTCCCGCTACCCTGGCAGGCTTCGGCCCTATGGGGCCCCGTCGCTTTTGCTGACATCTCTTTGAGGCGCGCGTGGAACACGTACACGCCGTCCGGCACGGGCCTAGTCCTGATCGGACGGAGAGCTACCCATTACTCTCCGCCCGCAGGCCCGCGCCTACGGTGGCCGGGAGTCGTCACGCGGCTCCCGACGCCCGGAGCGTCTCTCGCGGCGGCTGAGGCGTGAGGTGCGCAAAGTGCGTTCCCTCGCCCACCCCGCCACCTCCTTCGCTAGCATGACTGCTTCGCAGAAGGAGGTGACTGCCTCCCACTCCCTCTCACCCCGGACCATGGCTTGAACCAGGGCCGGGCGCGAGAGGTCGCCGCCGCTGCCAATCGCCTCTACGAGGACACGGCGGTGCTCGACATCGACCCTGGCATAAACTTTTCATTTATACCTGCGTATACTGCACACTTCGGAGGCCTATGGGAGTCTGCAGTTAAATCCACCAAGTATCATCTACGACGCATTTTGGGTATAACAAAACTTACCTTTGAGGAAATGGCTACCTGTTTAATTCAAGTTGCGGCTATTTTAAACCCAAGGCCCTTAACTCCACTGTCCAACGACCCTTCCGACCTCGCTCCTTTAACCCCGACACACTTCCTTATTGGGCTCGCTTCTCACATGAATATGTTCTGTGGCTGCAGGTGAGAACAAAATGGCGCCGGTCGTCTGGCGAGCTCAAGGAAGGAACACTGGTCATCATAAAGAACAAAACCTTATCTCCTCTTATGTGACTTTTAGGACGCATCACACACGTTCTCCCAGGCAGAGATGGCGTCGCGAGGGTCGCCGACATTCTCACAAGAAAGGGTGTCATCCGGCGCGCCTTCAACACCATCTGCCCGCTGCCGGTTTCTTCTGTTGAAGACTCTTTAACGGGGGGAGTATGTTGAGACCGCTCGCGCTCCACACAACATCGCCGCGCGCTGGCGACAGTGAACGAGGGGTGCGGGGACAGCGGGGAGTCAGCTGGCCGACGGCCGAGCGCGGACCCCCGCGCCACACCGCCACGACAATCAACTGTTGCTCTCCTTCGTGCACGGCTGCGCTTGCGCGTCTTAATACCTCTTCTTTTCCATGTTTAACCGACCGTTGTAATTTTATGTCTTTATTCATTATACAGTCCGCTAGAATTTCATTTCGCTCCACCACGACCTATCGTCGCAATAATTGGTACCTTATTCTATATCAGGACATTTATAATAGAGATGTTATGGATATGATATTTCGGATCTGGATACGGATATGGATATAGGAATAAAATTATATCGGTTTCGGATACGGTTACGGATATGTAATTATTTCGGATTATCCGTTAGTTTCGGATAGTTTCGGTTACGGATATTAGATTGAAGTAAAATATAAACACAAATAGGGGTTCCCTCTAGCTATCTGGCAGAATCTTGATGCTCCGAAATTTATTTGGCATAACACACTTGGCATAATCTTCTTTAAACGAATATTTTTAAGGCATAAAAATGATTTAATATAATTATTGTTTGGCCAAATGTTTATATGTCCGAATTTACAATGGCGTACTTTTAAGATAGCAGAATTTTATTTGGCATAATTACCTTTGGCAAAGTTAAAATTTCGCATAATTTCGTTTAGCATAATGTTCACTTCGCATACTATGAAGATAGCAGAATTTCGTTTTGAATAATTTTATTATATTGCCATTTTATTTTTAACCTTAAATTAAAATATTGTCGTAACATGTTGTGCTACAAAAGTTAGTGACAAAAACGAATCGCTGCAAAACCGACTCCACGTAGTCTTGTCTGCCCTACCCTAGAGTGTTATTTAAAATCGCGTAGGCGCGGAGGGGCGAGGCGGCATGCTGCATGCTTGCTTACATGCTGCATGCTTGCTGCATGCATGGTGTATGCTTGTTTGTATGCTGCATGCTTGCTGCATGCATGGTGAATGGTGAATAGATGAGTCTTTCAATTATTATGCATATGAAATGTATGCCAAAAGATGATTCTGACTCTAAACTTTCTGAGATATGATAGTTCTGCCTTTGAATGACTATCGATATGAAATGTATGCCAAAAGACGATTCTGACTGTTAACTTTCTGCGATATGATGGTTCTACTTTTTAATATTTGGAATTTCAATATTTGGAAGAGATGCTTCCCCTTTTTGTTTTTTTTTCTTTAGTGTTTATTTTATATAATCAGGATTAATTTTTAATACTTCAGTATTAAATACCTCTTCATGATTGGTAGTAATTTTTTTTTCTCTCATCTCTTATTTAAATTGCAAACTATAGTTTTGTATAATTTAGAAGCATTTTTGAAAATTTTGTAAATGTAAGAACCATGGATCCGTTTTTTATGATATTTTGATGTTGACTTGAAAGAGCATGGCAGTTGAGAATATGTCATGCTCACTTAAATGTCTCACTGGTGGTGGCGCGTGTGTTGGATCATTCGGTTCCCTACGTAATGGTTGAGCTGGGTGGTGCTGATCCACGCGTCATGTTCGTGAACGGGCGCCATCTGTTGAGACTGGTCATCTCTTAACTGCCAGGGCTTATTTTTAATTTTATATTTTTAATTTTATATTTTAATTTGTTTCTTAACATTGTTCTCACATATAGAAGCAATAAGAATAATGTAACCAGGATTTTGTAAAAATGTCTTGATTTAAAAGAGTGTCCGTGGAGTTTCTTGCCCGTTCTTCTCCATAGAGATCTACGCTTTGGAATGGGCAACTAGCTTCAACTTTCTGACTAACTGACCGACTATTTTATTTTGACAATTCAAAAGTGCCTGCAAATGGTTTAATTGAAATAAATGATTTGAGTTTGAGTTTTGAGTTTGAATAATTATGGATATGAAATTTATGCCTAAAGATGATTCTGACTTACAAAATTATGAGTTTTGAATGTATGATAAATGAGTGTCTGGCAAACGATTTTCTGCGAAATGAAATTTATGCTATCCGCTGTTATGCAAAATAATATTATGACATAAAAAGTTCTGCTATAAAGGGTAGACCTCACAAATAGTATGTAATAATTTGGTTTTATTTATAGGTTTTATCTTGTCTAGATTATCATTTGGTATTATAATCAGTCATATAGGTAAGTAATTATTTAGAGATGTTACAAAAAGCTGACGAAACATGTCGTTTTTTAGACTCCGCCCTTATACGTAACTAGCCGAAACTTGTGAAACGGTTACGAATATATTTTTATTTCGGATATCCGATAGTTTCGGTTACGGTTACGGAGCTCCATAACATCCCTGATTTATAAGCCGATAACACAAAAACCTGTTATAACCAGTCTCCAAGAAGAAAATAACATTTATAAATACTGTACTATTGTCAACATTGCGTGTTTATGTTAATTTATCGTTGCTCTGATTTGTTATTAATTAAATATAGTGTGCTTACGTCAATAGCTTGCTTGGTTTATATTTTTATGTAAAGTGAGGGTTAACTGAACTAGGTATGTTAGTGTTTGAACCAAGGTTTCACGTGACGTGTCGTGTGTTGTAATAGATATTGTAGATCACAATATTGCAATGATTAATTTTGTCACTAGGTATTATGTAAATAGATACTGCTTAGTAGGCAATAGAGCCAAAGTCTACAAGTAGAGTGAATCTCGAAAGCCAGGCCGTGAGAAAAGAAACTTCTTTTTATACAGCATTTTATCAGAACGATGTAGGGATATCTAAGGGTCTGGTACAGACCATCAAATTGAACAACTTTCTCCGTTGGACCAACATTGTAATCGTGAAAAATAATTAATCAGCCGTCCCATACATTTGCAGCTGATTATTTTTCGCGATTACGATGTTGGTCCCATGAAGAAAGTTGTTCAGTTTGATGGCCTGTCCCTGTACCACACCCCCCACTGCTGGGACACAGTTCTCCTCTCTTCGAGAAGGAGTGGGCTGTAATCTACCACGCGGGCCCAGTGCAGGTTGGTAGATGTCACATGTCTTCGAATTTTTGGTTCTAGGACATGCCGGTTTCCTCACGATTTCCTTCATCGTTTTGCGCGCAGCGGTAATGAATTATTTACATAAAGTAAAGCGCCAGCCTGGTTTCAGATTTCTATACGATTCATTTCTTCTTGCTAGGCCAATGGTGATCATAGTTTCCTTACAATATAACATGAAAAGCCTGTCTATCCGCCGACTTTTTCACAAAATAGTTTAAAAAAAAACTTTTTCAATGAAAGATATAACCAAGGCCATTAAATTTATCGCACATAATGATATTCAACGAAAAACAATATACCTATTGGCGACCGCTGCAAGCTGTATTTCACGGGACCTTCAGCTGAAACTGGGTCAGTCTGTTGAACGAAGCGAGCCCGGTGTTCGCGGCTAAATCAGTGGTTATAAACAAAAGAACTACAATAGTGAACATACGCACTATTTAACACGTTACACGGTGCACATAGAGAGGCATTACAGTGGATAGATGTGACACCACGGGGTTTCGGGACAAGAATAGTCAAGTACCTGATTTTTTTATGGTTTTTTTCACTGCGAATATTTTTATTGGTTCTTGGTTTTATTGGTTATTGGTGTAAAAGGCAAAAGAAAAAGTAAACAGAATTGAAAATTTCATGCTATGTAGATCTTGATGATAACAATTTTGATATTTTCTGTGAACAAATCTCAAGAGCAACCACCCTTGAATCGCGTCCAGTTTTTATCCGGAAACCGAACCCAATCAGAAAACGGCCAGTCGTTTAGTAGTTATCAATTCAACCCAGTTTATTTCCTGACGTGCTCAACACACAACCCACTTACATCACCAAGCAACAATTAATTCACACTACATTTTTTACAATCAAGCAAAAACATCGCTTTTAGAGCAACACAGCGTAATTGTCGAGTAATTAATGCAAATGGCCGATCGACAGATAAGCTCCGGTCTAATAACACAGCATCTGAAGAATGATTTACGAACCAAATTGGTTTAATGGCTGAAAGACGCGACATGATGGAAAAAGTGCGAGCGGTTGCGTCAGACAAGGTAAGAGAAAATTGAGTATTGTTTGCAGAGAGGTCAGCAGCGTTTGAGGTCTTGAATGGACGCTTCCAGATAGTTGTGGTTGGTTCGGTAGGTGTACGACCTCGTCTCGGAACGAAATAAATTGTTATTGTAACAAATAGGTGCAGCTCAAACCGGGTACTAACTAGCGAGTTGTAACCGAATGTGGGCGTGGTTCACCGCGAACCACGGGAACAATAAATTTTTGGGCCCAGTCCAGATTAGTGATAAACCTCTACTAATATAATTTAATATTATATAATAAAGCTGAAGAGTTTGTTTGTATGGACGTGCTAATCTCTGGAGCTACAAGTCTGATTTAAACATTATATTTCATAGTTGGGAAAAGGCTCGGCAGTTGTTGTTGATTTATGTTTTCAAGTGATAGCCCAATCCTTGAGGAAGGTTCTTGAGGAAGCTATCACGCTACGACCCTAAGGAGCCGAGCAAAAATAATAAAAGTCAGAAAGAAGTAAGCAGTACCTTTGTACTCATATTATGATTATGTCATATCAATATGTATTTTACTGTGTGTACATAAATAATAAAATATATAAATAAAGACCGCAAAGCGAAAACAAACAAAGCCTGATATTTCTTGGTGGTTGGAAAAAGGATCACGATAAACCTTTACCAGACGGCTTAGATAGTGTGGTGTCGCTTTCAACGTGTTTGATGTTTCTACAACGACTCTCCCATATATTTTTGACATTTCCGTCATCGTTTTCGCTGATAGAATTTCATTTTATCGGCCATCAGCCCCTCATTGCGTTACACACTATCAATCTCAATCTGAATCATTTTGAAGGATGTTGCTAATCCATTGCTTTATATGTTCCAATTTATTTTTGTTTTTACCAAAGAGTAAAAACCCAATTTAAGGTTAGGTTGTATGTGTCTACATAAAAATGTACACACCTATCTATATAAACAGATAAGAAAAAAAACAGAAAAAATAGGTACAGAGGTGATGCTTATTTCATAAGAAATCTCTTCCAGCACACCCGAGACAGGACAATAGATACAGAGCTGTAGAAAGCGTGTGAACTAGTAAAGGAGACAAAAAAAAATAATACATGAAATCAAAAACAATTCACTTAAAAATTACGAGAATATACTAACATACATACAAATAATCATACATACTTCTAAAATAAATATCACTAGATGATAATAATTATAATATCATACCAAAAAAAAAATCATATCAAAATAATAAATACATATACAACTATGATGAAGTGGACAGATAGTGTTCTTTTACTCTTCTTTTAAAAACTGCAACAGTTTGGCAGTCCCTAATGTCAGGCGGTGGTGAATTCCACAACCGCACCGCATGCACTGTGAAGAAGTAGGAGTAGAAGTCGGTGGAGTGGGGAGGGGACTTGAGAAGATTTTTAAGAGGCGACCTGCAAGGTGCATCTGAAGGACGGGCGTAGGAAAAACGCTCCCGCAGATAGGATGGTGCTTTAGGATTGTGAAGGAGATTGAATAACAGACACAATATCGAGTTCCTGCGAAGTCGAATGGAGACATTTCAAGGAATGGAACAATATTGCACTTTGCGACTGACTTGAGCAACAGGAGCTGTCCACGACAGATAGGATTCATGGTCACCCCCAGGTTTGTGCGTATTCAATCTGAACTCCATTCAGACAGAGTGGAGACAGCGACGCTACATCGAGCCTATTCCGCGTATACCTTCCGCCGATATTCATGGCCTGGGATTTCCTAGATTTGCAGTCCAAAAGACCGCGACCACTCGCTAATCAAATACAGGTCACTGTTCATTACTTAGAGATTTGTGGTCCATTGCGCAGCGGATGTCATCAGTACCCTTCAAAAAAACCGTTACTGTGCTATGACCAGGTCGAAAACCAGACTGAAAAGGACTACGGAGGTCATTCGCAGATAGAAAGGCAGAAAGTTGTTGATGAACAATATGCTCAAGAACTTTAGAGAGAAATGGGAGGATAGAAATTTTGTCTTGCTCAACAACGTAAATTACGCAATGAATGCTGTTGAAATGTCAAAATAAAAGTCATTGCTGCGTTCAGTGCGTCATTAGATTAAAGACCTCACAACAAACTGGAAAATAATCTACAAATGAATTATGAAAACAGATAATTATAATGAACACGCAGCTTCTGACACGATGAAAATCACTATTTTAACGACCGTGTCTCATTTAAATAAATCCCATTTAATTACATTCTCGTTTATATGTAAACTAATCTATGCAAACTGCATTATTATCTGAAGTGGGAACATCATTTATTTTAAAAGCGTTTTCACAGCTCATCGCTTGGTGATTTGTTTCACTGATAAGCTTTTAATAAGCGGTTCGAGCGATATATATTTTGCTTAGAAGTTTCGGGGATCGTATGGTTTTAGGTTTATTTTGTATGGTGACCAGGTTTTGGCTTTAGAAAATAATAATTACTTTGTATACAGGCTCAAATTAAATTAGCTAGAGAAACTTCGCAGACGTGATGGGTATCGATATCTGAACATGATAGAACAAAAAATAAATTAATTGGACGAATTTAATTTTTGGGACCAACGACAGCTGGTAGCGGAGTTACTTCAAATATCAGTTTAAAAATCAATTTTTAGTGTAAACTTCACAGACGTGAAGGGTAACACGACAAAACAAATAACTTATTTTCTGAACTCATACTCCAAGTAACAACACTACCAGCGGCCGTCGACCACTAACAAAAAATCAAAAAATCTTTTTTTATTCTATTTTATTGTGTTTAGATATCGATAGCCAAAACGTCTGCGGAGTCTAGCTAATGTAATTTGAGTCTGTATAAATTGGTTGTGTACGTACCTATCTACTTTTAACTGCAAGTATTCTGATTACAATAAGTACATTTGGTAAAAATTGGTATATAGTAGATAGTTGTTGTTTATCTGACGCACCGTACTCTTACAACAAGGTCGTTTATTTTCGACATCCACAGACGGGCTTATTATTTTCACTTAGTTCCATTCACTGTTAGGTACCTCTGTTTCATACTACCTACCTACACGAAATTAGTAAAGTTTGGTAAATAATAATAATAGCATAATAACCAGAATTACATTATCCCATTCCCGCTGCTCCTCATGGCGCTCCCACCACGTTACAACTGCGCCGGAACACGACGCCGCGCGATTATCGTAAAACGTTACGACATCACCTACTACACAATTTGGCCGGATTATACCCAGTTAATTATGATGCGAGATGAGCATCTCATGTACTTAATACTGTAGACAGGGCTTTTGTTCTAAAAGGTTTATAAAGTAAGCTCTTTATGCGATGGAGATTATGTCTTAGACGTTATTTAAAGATAGAATATAAAACAGGGCTCCGCAGACCTGTTAATGTTTAAAGCCAAGGAATGGAACATAAAATACCAGCACATGATGGAATACTTTTAATTGCGAGTTCTTCATCGCGCCGAACGAAACACAATACAATTTAAATTGACTAGATAAGAAAAAACAGATAGTCACTTTTCCATACGGATTGGTGAACTTGGCAAGCTTGCATAATATAAGAGCGGCTTCCTCGACAAGTCGCATAATACTATTATAGTCATCATGTAGGACACCGATGACACCACATACCACGAACAATGGAGGTGCACTATATTTTTCCACGCCAGTTACAGTCACCCATCATTTTCAGAATGCTGCATTCATGTCCCACCACTAGGAGATACAGTTGGCTGGCTACTTTCCTAACAGCTTTGTGCATAGCAACTAGGCCGGGAAACTCAATTAATTAATTCAATTAGTCATTATCATCCTCATCTGCATGGTCTTTTCCCAACCACATATATTGGAGTCTACTCCCATGCATTATAATTTGATTCAGTATTTATATGGAGCGACTGGCTATCTGACCTCAAGAACCCGGTTATTGGGTAACACGATTAATCGATTAGATTCACACCCTTCGAATGCACGAGGTGAAAAACTTAATAATTGTAATCACCATTGTTTGCAAACAGATTAGTGATTAACGCATGTAATGGCCTCCTGTAAACCGAGTTTCCAATATATTTAAATGGATTCCCATTTAAATCCACCACTAATTTCCATAGAAAAGGCATCAGCAGTCAACGCTAGTTGTCAGAAATGCTTAGGGCATCCTGACCCTTTTGATAATGGCCCCGTGAAACACCTGCCCGAAGACCAGAGATAGCCTAAAAGCCATTATTTTCATAATACCGCACCAGTCCGGACCCCCTCCCCACTAGGAGACACAGTTGGCTGGCCACTTTCCTCACACCTTTGTGCTGAACAACTGGGCCGGGTAATTGAATTTATCAACACCATCAGATTCCGTATGCTAATCATTTCACGAATTACAGGCTTACTGGCCGGAACACTGGGTTTGGGAAACAATTTGTGTTATATCGTACTGTGTAATCGAAAACGGGGCTGTATTAACTTTACTCAAAAACACGTTCTATCCTGTATTTCTTTCCGTAAAGACCTGCTCCACGAGCAATATGACAGTAAAGATGAAGTCAGCCATTCAGCAAGATAAACACATCTGCTTCATCACCAGCCTACAGCAGTCTACTACTGGATGCATTGGCGTCTCCAATTGAAAAGAAAGAAAAAACATTTATTTAGCACAGACTAAAAGACACGCCATACACCAGATAATGCATCATCTGCGCGCCATTCAATTCGCTTCTCGGCAACTCTCATCCAGCTGCTACCGCCACCCTGCGAAGATCGTCGCTCCACCTAGCCTGAGGGCGTCCTACTCCTACCTTACGTTTGCCGATTCGCGCTCTCCGACTGCTCAGGGTAACCCAAAGTCATTGTCTTAAAAACGTATATTGTCGTAACGATATTGTCTTCAAAACAAAATACCAAAAGCCTAATTTCTTTTAAATTAAAACAATATTGCTACCCAGTGGCCACTTGCCACGCTTCCCGTCACCGCCACCGGTCGATGGTTATCAGCGAAACAAATGAACGCGCCTGCTGATGCACGTCCAGATAACACGTCATGGTGATAGTGGAACACTTTTTGGTTTCCAAGCCAAATGAAGAGCTTTTTGGCTAGGTATTGAGGGCGGATTCTTGAAAGTCGAAGTTCCAGGAATCCAGTATTTTCGGAAAATCGACATGAAAGGGGATTGGTTCCCTCATTTTACCTCTCTTTCTCCTTATTTTTTATTTTGATTAGTACGAGTTTATTACATGTATACACTGCATGTTACATTTACTGATCAACTCTTGCAAATACATAATTACGTTATGCGAGTCATAACGTTGAAACTTCACAGACCATCCATTCTTTTAAATGCAAACAAACATTCACAATAATAATAGTTAGAAAGATAACATCGAAATTAGTTTAGTTTTTGCTCGATTAACCATACAAGCAATCTAAGTCTTAGGCAACAGGAAATGGTCTCAGCAACTGCTTTAGAAAAAGACAAACATATACGTGTGCTTAAAGTGTGAATGAGATGGGTATACTCTCTTTGTTTTTTGGTAACAATAGTCGGTAGGATTTATGAGCATCAACTTCGGCCTATTGTTTTAGGGTTCCGTGAGACATTGTGATAGGATATGCGGTCGGCGAATATTTCGGAAAATATTTCAGTTGGACAGCGAGCGCGGCCATTTATCAGGAAAGTTGTTTTTAGTGTTATGTGTGGCGGAAATTGTGGGTAGTTTCGACCTAGCTGCGTAGATACGTGGTGGGGGAAAAGTTGGCGGCTTTTGCATGGGAGAAGTCGCCTATAGTTTTACATATGTTATTATTTTGAACGTATATTGCTGAACATAGAGCTTTAAAGAAAAGAAAGAAAAGTGCATTTATTGGCATTACACAAAATGACACCTTAAAACTATTAAAACAAAAACAAAGATTATAATGCCAAAAGGGCCTCAGCTCAGCATAATGTCAGATGACAACACAAGTGTACCACCTGACGCTGATTTAGTCATCATCGGCCTGTAATGTTCCCAATGGTGGGACACAGGCCTCCGCTCTGTGAGAGGAAGTGAACCGCGCTGGCCCAGTGCAGGTTGGTAGATGTCACATGTCTTCGAATTGTTGGTTCTAGGACACGCCAGTACGCCAGTTTCCTCACGATGTGTTCCTTCATCTTTCGCCAATTATGTTTCAGTCCTATCTTAGGGGTGAGCCTATTGCTATCAAGCGGACACGTACCTATCCAGGCTCCAGGCTGCTACTGAGAAATTCCTCATGGATGAGCCCTACAACGCTTATCCCAAACTGGAACAGATTGCTGATATCATTGCAGAACCTTTTTATTTTCCAACATAGAAAGTGGCTGCTGAATTCAACTGAAGTAGGAGTGCAGGAGGTAACTAATTAATAATTATGTTAGTAACGCAATCTTTCCCATAAATAACAAAGACTAAGAATAGCATTTACCTGTAGTTAATAATTAGCTGGTATACGAGTTAGTCGCAAGTAAATAACATTGAAATAAACAACGTTGTTACGACCACTAATATCATCGTTATGCATGTCTGACATTATTTATTACCAATTCAGTTATAGTGGCTGTAAATATGCTGTTGTTAGCTTTACCTGGCTGTGTGCTACAAGTTAATACTTTTCTCAATTACTCTATGAAGTAGGCATATTAATGCCACTACTTCATAGAGTAATCGGGAGAAATTAAAAATACAAAGAAACTAATTATGCTTGGAGTGTCTCTGAGGGATAGAATCCGGAACGACGTGATCCGGCAGAGAACCAAAGTTGTAGATGTAGCTCACAGAATAAGCGAGCTGAAGTGGCAATGGACCAATGACCGTTGGGGTAGACGTGTTCTTGAGTGGAGACCGTGAATCGTCAAACGTAAGGACGCCCTCAGGCTAGGAGGAGCGACGATCTTCGCAGGATGGCAGGTAGCAGCTGGTTGAGAGTTGCCGAGAATCGAGCTAAATGGCGTGCCATTGGAGAGGCCTATGTCCAGCAGAGGACTGCTGGAGGCTGATGATGAAAAATGTAAAGAACAAATTGCAATTCCCTCGAAATATCAATGTCTATTAAAATATAAGAAGTAGCTACCTAACGTTGTTTTAAAGTAAAGAGTAATAAATAAATGTATATAACGAAAAACACATTAATTAAGAACGAAACTTTCCACTAATAAACTACGAAAACTAACATTTTATTCTACTAAAACCGAAACACGACTGTATTTTTAAAAATAAATAATATACACCACTAAACTCCAATAAAAAGATAACATATACCTAGCCATAAATTCCACCGTCGGCCAATCAGACATTAACGTCGGTTAGAAAAGAACAGCGGTTCAAACTGTGGTTAAAATTAACATGAAAAGCGACACATAGGGTAGGAACACGCGATGTTGTGACTTAAAAGCACCATTAAGGGTCATGAGGTCACTTTGTGCCTTCGTAGCTGATTATCGAGGTTATCTTTGTAGTAGTAAACTTTGATTATGGTGTGGGCAGGTCCGGGTTTCTGTTTTGACCTGACGTTTGTGTTATTTTGGCTACCAAACAGGTGGATGATTTGTGAGGTTGAAACAAGTATAAGGCAATAATTTATGAAAGCAGGCCATTACCCATTTTAATGTACTAGCACGAGACTTAGTCCGCGTGAAATTCCTGATGCACCCGTCGCGTCGCGTCGCATCGCGTCGCCTGTTCGCGGTAATACTTCGTTGCCGCTCAGCGTTCTTTCTGACTTTTTGCTCGGCTACTAAGGGTCCAGGGCTTGATGTTAGTATCCTATAGCCTTCCTCAAGACTTGGGCTATCAAATGAAAAAAAAAACAAATCCGACTGGGTCCAGATTCCATATCATTCCAGGTTCTGCGTTCAAACAAACTCTTCAGCTTTATTATTAGTATATAGTATATATTAGTATGGATATTATCTATACCCATCATCATTATCTGTATCTATACTAATAGATAAATGTGGATTAAACAAAGGACTATAGTATTTAGAAATAGCACATGCCGTTTTATAGTTTCTGCCTACCACCAAAGTAAAGAGATCTGAGTTTATAATTATGAATGTTGTTGCTGGTGTCGTACTGAGACCTACAAGTGCACTGTCCACATAAGGGTTTCTGTTGATAGTGTCCGACATAGCCCGACGTACGTCATCTCCTTCAGAAGGGTACTTCGAGAAAAACCAAACTATGATACCAACGTAAGTTCTACAATGGATGGAAGTGCTTAAGGCGCTGGTTGTCTATTGGTAGTCTCGCTGATGATACGGTTACGTGCGCGCGCGCATAGCAACTGTGACGCAAGTGAGTGCACCGATGCAATTGTTTCGACGACTTGCATGACAACCAACAGTTAGTTGCTACTGTGACTTGGTACGCCTTGATTTATAAGCGGTGGCGAATTTCTATAAGGATAGTATGTTCTCGTTAGTTGTTTTAAGTTCAGTAGGTACCGAAGGACCGGATTTACTGAAATACTGAAATGTGTCATCAAACATGACTTGAAAAGGATGATCAATATGCACTGAGCGGTGTTTGGACAAAAGTATACATGTTTAAAAATCAAGCACAAGATGTCGTATTCCGAATAGAAAGGAAGAGAGTGCACTTACTTAAACTGGCTTGCTTGAATAACAAATACTATAAACATCACACATTACGGTTATGACATTATGACAGACAGAGCATTTTAAACCTATTCCATCTCAATTACTGTTAAGTTCGCACAAACACGCGTCAGCTCGATTAAGTTCGCACAAACACGCGTCAGCTCGGTTAAGTTCGCACAAACACGCGTCAGCTCGATTAAGTTCGCACAAACACGCGTCAGCTCGGTTCAGTTCGCACTTGCACGCGTCAGCTCGGTGCGCGGTGGCCCGCTCTCGCTCCCTCTTACAACTCACCCACTTCCAGCTTGATTACAATTTATTACCTGTTTACGTGAACTTAGACAACAATCATTGCAATTTTGCGTCGATTAAACTTGCAAATGTGTTGGGAAACCGTAGTTAACAGCACTAAGTGTTTGTTTTTGTGCTGGTTGTTAACATGGCGTGTTTTTGTGGGCGCGGCCGATTTCAATCTAGTGACGTACGCATCGATTGGCGGCTGTTATGATAGTCAGCTGGGACCACCACAACGTTTTCTTCACTTCACTTCTACATCCACGTATTAGTAGAGACATAAAAGTCATGGAAGGGTCTTATCTACAACACTAAACAATTCAAAAGTGCCTGTAATTGGTTTATTTGAAATAAATACTTTGAGTTTGACTACTCGCGTAAGAAAGTGTTGGCATTGTCACCGCCCTTGGCTAATGGATTTTGAATTTATTAATCTAGTAACTAAAACGTTCTTGGGGCGACTGAGAATCCTGGTAGCTGGGTCCCATAATACATGTGTTTTCATGATAGAAAAGATAACATTTTTAGGATAACGTAATTTTAAACCACATTATCACAATATTAAACTGACGAAAAGGATCTGGGGCCCAAAAAAGTTAGGGCTATGCAGGGCGTATAGCGCTTTTTACTTTATCATTTCTATATACAACCACTGTTTACTGTGCACATAGCAACATGGCTAAATAGAAACACAAAATAGAACAAAATGTTAGTAACGAGTACATAACTTGAATTTTAATTAGTTATACGCGTACATAAAATAAAACAAAATATGTATAATTTTAACTCCGTAATTATAACTGTAAAAGTACTAGGCTAGTATAAATTAGAAGGAGTACAACACAGCGGGACGCTCGGCGTAGTTTCCTTTATTATTTGTTTGTCTGCTGCGCGCCTGTTTACAACCCCTGTAGCGGTACACTGTGGGACAGGAAAAAAGGAAAATTGAAAAAGTTAATTTTTATCAGTGACAACGACTGTGTTCGTTTTTCCTTGTAATCTTATTTCAGGGCGTCTTCTCTGATATTTATGACAATAATCTTCTTGAAAAGATTTATTGAGTAGTCAGCAGAATTGATAGTGGGGCTGATTGTCCCAATGTGCCGGACGTTTCTTGAAGACAAACCTGTACCACTTTAGTGCCGATATGTTTAGTAGGTATACAAGTAATTATAAGTGTAATTATGACCTTTATTTCAGCGGAGCCCAGAGCAAAACTTGTCTCAGTTACAAAAAAGGGAAAGCGCAATACAACCGGTTTCCTTAAACATCACCTGTATCCTGCCGTTTATCCAAGTCGAAGAGGCTTCGACTGCAGATAACGGCGAGTCAACCATATTATTAACTTTAAACCTATGTATGGGCGTACATTGTGAGTATTACGAATACGGATAAAGGAAATAGCTATACTTATATTTACCGATTCTTTAGAAGTACATTTTGAAATAATAAAACTTGGAAAAAAATACGTTACAGTCTAATGTCCTTTTCTTTTACATGGTAACAAAAAAACCGGTTGTACTTAAAAAGATTTATTAAATGTCATGTGTGTCAATAAGTCTTTACAACAAAAAGACGTAAAAATACCAAGAGACGATTACCGCTTTAATACCGCTCATCCTTAAACAAAAAACAGTAAGAACAAGATTCTGCAGAGATTTATAGCCGATATCTCACAAATAAATCGCGTTGATGACGTCACCAGCACTCCTTGACACTTTATTAACGTTAATGTGGTACGTGACTCTTGTCATCTGTTCCTCTGAATTAAATATAGCCTTACAATGTAAGACCTTTTACTTCCGACCGGAAACTTTAAGAAAAGTGGTGATATTTGTTCGATTTTATTGTTGCTGTTCTCAAGGAGGTGAATAGAGATAATGTTGCAGCTGTCAATTGAGTTGCCGGAATAGAACTGTATAACTAATTGACATCTAGCAAAATAGTCTAACCTCAAGCAGTGTTTGGCGTTTGTCGAAAAGCATTGAGAATTAGTGTCACGTGGAGAGGTAAAAATACATGTCATATTGGACTGGCTTTAGTTATACCAGTTCATAAAATTAGGTCCGATTATTAAAATACAAGTTATAAAATCAATAAACAATAGGCTCGTATCTTGTTACATGGGACTACAGATAACTAGTGAACTGTGGGTGAACTATAGGTACAACTCTGCCTAACCCTTCAGGGAGTACAGGCGTGCTGTGTTATGTGAAGTAATAACATCTCTACTAATACGTCGACATACAGTCTACAAAAAGCTATAACTATTCCACAAAACCAATATGGACATACCACTCTGCCCTACCAAAAAAAACTCCGACGTGCCCATTCTTCTGTCCGCCAGTGTCGCCGCGTTACGTCCGGGGCGCACGCGAAGGAAACACGTAGTAATTTTTTTCAGCAACTTCCGGCAGTAGTTAATAACTTTCATAATGTTTGTCTGAAGGCTTCGCTTGTTTTTGTGCATCGCTTTCAGCACAGTTTCGAGTTCAGTAATAGAATTTTTTTGTTGTGTGGAAACGTTTCAGAAAGTTAATAGCAGCTAGTCCTTTTTAGGGATTGGTGAAACTACAATATTAGCAACTAAATAGTGGCAATTAAATTGGTATAAAGAACTTCGAAGACCCTTGTTTTAAATAAATTATTCACTAGATCATGAACACTAGATTGTAAAAACATTAACGCACTTGAAATTCATTTATTTATTTTTTTATATCCATTTTAAAAACAAAAGAATAGCGTTTCAATAAGATAGATACCCAACTATCCAACTTAGGGGCTGCTTCAGAACTATCGATTCTGCCGCACCCTATAAAAACCTTCTTTTCTTCAACACCCACATTTTGGGTGTTAACCTTCCAAAGCTGACGTCACTCAGATATAAGCCGGCATCAAAATGGCTTCCATCCAAAGCGAAGCTGAAGAAATACGTCAAAGCATGTTAGTATGAATAAATAACATATTTTCGCCATTTTCACCGGCACGTCAATATCTGAACATTGTTACTGAAGATTTCAGTTACCTGTCGCAATTGGATTGAGAGATACCCTTGTGGGGAATTGGAAGAGTGAGGTCTTAGACGCGAAAGATGAAGCGAGAGCGATCTTGAGGAACAGGAATTATTTTCTCATTTAAAACTGATGCCCTGCAGAAGACTGGATGCAGAAGTCTGAAAACTTGGTGCTGGCATAACTTGGACATTAATAAGATTAACGTTAATAGGAAATTTTGATAATCTAGCTAGAGGGTGTGTTACAAAGTACCTAAAAGTTGCAAATTGTAAATAATATTTAAAAAAAATGGCATTGGAGGGTTTTCATCACCATGTTAATTCACGTTACACTAACAATGTATTATTAACATTTTATCAATTTCTAAGATTTACTTACGGATGTCAAATTATTCATTCTAAGTATCCACATTTCTATCCTTGTTATTTAGTGACACACACACAGTGTGGGACGCCCCTCAGTTAGATGGATCGACAACCGCTGGGACAGACTGGATGAGGACGGCGGAGGACAGGGTATTGTGGCGCAGCCTGCGAGAGGCCTATGTCCAGCAGTGGGCTGCGATGGGCTGAGTAGATTCAGTCACATTACTACCGCGTGTATTACTACCGCGTGTATTGCCAGACAAATATATACTTTACTGCAGTTTATGTTATAGATACTATTTTTAAGTATATGTCTACGTATTTCGCTTCCGCCCTTCCCTGCACCCTATCACGAACACATTCGCATAGCCGGTGGCGCGAGTTATCCCATCAAACGCGATTGATTCGTACTCGACGTCGATGTGGTAAGCTGGAATGACTGACAATGTTTGTAGGCATGCTCAGGGTTACATTGTTAAACCTTGAAAAAAATTCTCAAACAAAACAAAAATAAGGCCAGGCATTTCAGATGTCACTTTTGTTTGGAATCAAAGAAATTAATATATGTAGAGGTAGAAGATAAAATTTGGATGGGTGTACGTCCTTGGAAAAGGATACGTTAGGTTACGTTATGTTAGAAGGAAAATGCCTTGGAGAAAACATCTATCTAGCAGCTTAAAGGTAACGTTCCAATTTCCGCGACTGTTTTCACGACATTCCAATACGTTTTCGACTTGTCTCAGATTTTCATCTTTTTCGGAGACATTTTTCATCTAAAACTTTTTCTTTCTTATCCTCATTTCTTTTATCCTTACAAGCCAGTAACGAAGTTTGCGTACGTCGAGTGGGTGCGAGGAAACTTTCACGCTATCAAAATCAGGGGCACGGCAGAGCAGTGCTGTCACTGGCGAGTGGAAGGCTGGCAGTAACTCGGTTAAGTTCCTTTTATCGCCAACAACAGATCTGCATGGGAAGTTTAGTTTAGAAAATTTCTAGATCTTATTTAGTGCACAATATCTAGACCAAAATAGACCTGAAGGCCACTTTCCAAATTAAAAACGTTCAAAATCTAGTCGCAATCTCATCTCAGTGACAGCGACATCAAAAAACTTGTAAAAAATGTAAGGAAATTAGAGGTATTTTTGACAGATTGAGACTGAGATTAGGATGTGGGTTCTTTTAAAAATACAAAATAATTACCCTTTTGTTTTCTAACACATCATAATATTGATTAGTGGCATGAAAAACTAAAACACATTGTAGTTCTGCACACGTAGGTACTTCTGCTGTAAAAATATAACGTTTTTCAACCTATTTCGTTAATAATTCACAGTGTTTCTGACCAAAGAATCTCTGTAAATGGCCAATAAGCCGTCCTGAATGCGGCCATCACCCCTCTACTGCTAAACGCAGCGTAATCTAGCAGAATAATCTGTACTACTGTTTGACATGGCCGCCGTTAGCCGGGAGACGGTTCATTTAAATCGGCTGGCTGTTAGTTAACTAATGAAGCACAGGATGCCACCAGATACCGTTATCTCAGATAGGGTGACTGCGGCGAGGGATGGCCAAGGACTAAGGACTAAGGAGGATTCTCTTATGAGTATCGAGAAGACAGATAAACGTGCTAACACTTTGCATATACTTATTGGTGATCGCAGTAAGTTATCTATATACTTATAATAAATCTGTAGAAGTGAAAATTCTGTACATTGAATATATCAAAAAAATAAATGGCAGGGGGTGTTACTAGCCCGACACCGAACCCAAAAATGTGATTAAAAAAATTTTTGTCTGTCTGTCTGTCTGTCGGTCTGTCTGTCTGTCTGTCTGTTTGTTCAGGCATCACGCAAAAACTACCGGTTCGATGACGATGAAACTTGGTATAATTATTCTTTACTATCCTGGGCACCACACTGGGTACTTTTTATCCCGGAAAAGTATATACAATAAAAAACAAACTTAATTTTGCGGTTCGATCCCTATACCCGATTACCACTGTCTGTACTGTACCAACCGCAAATACTAAGTTTGTCGTAGGTTGGGTCACCCGCAGTGGAGTTCATTTTTATTCCTTTTAGTTTTTAGAGTTATTTAGGTTTATTTTTATATGAGTCGTAGGTATAGATTTTAATTTTAAAGTATAGGTAGTATATTTGATAGTGTACGTAGTGACCGTAGGTTATTTTATAATACTGTTAGGTAGGTTTAGTCATTCGTATAGACATTAGTTTTTAGGGATTTTGCTTATTTATTGAGTTTAGATTAGTAAAGTTATCATCAGAAATAGGTTTATTTAGGAAGGTAGGTATTTAATTTTCTGTTATTGAGTTTTTTTTTTTAATTAGTTAGTTACTTAGGTAAAGATATCATATAGGTACCCTCTTAATCACGACTAATGAGACACAATTGGTTTTCTATTGTAATTAGCCACAAAGGGCCCGCGACATAGATGGCATTCTGGGGAAGCACATACATTTTATCCTGTTAGCACGTTCCCGTGGGTAAATTTCCGACATCCACGCGGGCGAAGCCGCGGGCAGAAGCTAGTTGACAGAATATAAATGCCCTTGCTGTCCACCATCTGGTCGGAAATAGATGCTTCGAAAGTTAAATACAATGGGTGGACTGACTTTATCACAATAAAAGCTATGTTATTCATTAAGTACTAGAATTCCTTCTATACTTGCTTGAACCTTATCCACAAACGAGTAGGACTTACTCGTTTGTGGATAAGGTTCAAGCCACACAAACATGAATCTGGCCTATTTATCACCTATATACTCTTATGTATTTATATTATTGTCATTATTTTAGGCACCTTCGTTTAGCAATGAACGTTTGTGTTTATCAAAAGTTTTAAAGAGAATCCTCATTTCTTCCACCCCATTGAGTCCCCAGCGAGGGTTCATTAGACCCCCGAACATTCGCATAATCACGCGACCAGCCGACCCGCTATTAAAATTTATATCTACAGCCTTATGACAATCCTTTCAGCATTCCTGCAGTTGTAGTGGTGTTGAATGAGTGTGGTTTGCATGGGTTTAAAGTGTGAACTATTAGGTTTCGAATGAATTCTAAACAAGTGAAGATTACTTTGCCAATTCAGATCTACTGGATATCTGTTAAGTTTGATAAAAACGACTTTAATCAACATAAATTGTTGTCAGTCAATGAATTACAGTATTATACTCATAGTAATATTATACCCTAGCGTTAAATACATTCTAATGTTTTGCATGACAAAATGTCTGATTGAAGACCGACACTCTACCAATAAATATTGCAAATAAACTATACGATATGACGTGTATTAATTAAAGACAGTTTCATTTTGATATTTTTCTTTATTGACTTATCCCTCTGTTTGACAAACAAACCGAGAAAAAGAAACGGTCCTACATAGGATATCCTTTAAACTGTAAGTTCAAATATACTAACTGTACGAAAGTTTAGTAAATCTAAGAAACGGTACGTGGTGCCAAATCTAACAATAAAGTAATGGTCGCGATTGCCACAGCTCGGGCAAACACGAGCGGCTGAGAGGCTGTGACCTTTCCATCACTCGCGAGAACATGATGAACTGAGGCAGTCGTGACCCTGGTTTTAAGGTAATTGGATATGGTTTTATTTTAACTCTCTTGTATTTAGCATTAAGGAATACTGCAGTGTTAACTGACTCTCTATCTCAGAGATAATTAGAATAGAATACACGGATACATGTAGCAATTTTACATAGGGTGACACAATGGGCGGGCTTAGCCTTTAAGCCATATTCATTCATTTGAATATGTGCCTGAAAGCCCATGCAGTCAGAACGTAATGTAGATTTTGTTGATAGATATCCTTTAGGCAGGCGGTAGGTAGGTATCTACCTAAAGGAAAATGCAAGAATAAATTAAAAGGGTTCTGGTGACCTTGAGCGCTAAGAACTGACACTCCTTTGTAAATCTCCTTTGCTTTATGTAAAGTCGGTTTTGCTATCAAGTAAATCGCAAAATCACGTGCTTAAACATTTCAAAGTTCAGCTCAACTAACAAGCTACAACAAGGACCTTTGCCAGCAAACTCAAGTGTCAGAACCAACCACTAAATCTCACGCAATCAACTTACATTATGAGTCTGACATTTGAACCGGCCATTAAAGAAATGTCACACCGAATTGAAAAAACTTTCCTCACTTTATTATTAAACATTGAAATGAAACCATTGAACAGTTCCATTGCTAACTACCTCCGTATGTAGGGCGCTGCCCGACATTTGTAAACGTTGAACTTTTGATGTTGCGAAAACAAGCGCCGTAGTGCTGCGCCGTCCCGGGATCATTCGGAAATTGCGGGATTCCGTTATCGCGGAATTTAATGGTGGTCTTAGTAATAAGTGACTCAGTTTAATGACAGTCTGGGGTAAGCAACTTCGTTACTTCCACCCCTCTGATAATGTTGTGGTGGGGAGAAGTGGCTTAATCCTCTCATTTGACTTTTAAGTAAGCGTAAGTAAGTGGCTTCTTAATTTAGGTTTGGGTGTTTGTGTTGCTCTGTAATCATGGACTGTAATTTTGAAAATTCCATTATTTTAAATCCAGGATTAACTTGTGATTTAAATACGATTTATATTTCTACATAATGGTCGTCTACATGCTGACAAAATTAAAACTTTTTAAAACTGCAGAATATAAGCCGGGAGTTTTCTATTGACAGGGCTCGTGGCAAAGTAATAATAGCTGTACGGGTCGATCGATCAGGTTAAGCTATGCTTGCCGCGGTTGGTCCGTGGATGGGTGACCATCTAACATACCGATGCCCCTCCGTGCCTCGGAAAACACGTTAAGCCGTTGGTCCCGGCTGAAACGTCAGAAATTTGAATATCTGACAACCAGTCTTGCCAAGGGGTGTCGTATTACCCAGTAACTGGGCTGTGGAGGTCAGATAGGCTGTCGCTCAATGTAAAATACTGATATTCAGCTTCATCCGGTTAGACTGGAAGCTGACCCCAACATAGTTGGGGAAAGGCTAGGCAGATGATGATTTTTCTATTTAAAAGTAAGCAAAAATATGGTTTTTTGAAATCCGGACTTATAATCCCGCTTGCATTTGCCACATCACTAGTAACCTATGCTCTTCTCGGAAATTATTTGGGAGGGTAGTCATAAATCAGGAGTATGGCTCCCGAATGTTTCCACTACATCGGTCGGAGCTCGCAGGCGCGGCGTCGCAGCAGTGTACACACACCCTTATAATGTTATTACTGCAGATACAAAGGATAATGGCCGCCGCGACTAATTGAAATTATGATTGTAGAGGTTCCTGCTGTTGTTTACCTATTATTGTAATGTTCGGGTGGTGGGTATTTGAAGTTCGAGATTTGATTCCTGAGTAGGGTGTGTTAGGAAATGATATTGAACACATACATATAAACGTAACGCCACGCCTGCTCCCCGCAGGAGTAGGTACCTGTACCCACATAAACATTATCTATAATAATAATAAGTTTATGAATGCTTCAGTTTACAAAATGGGGTATAGTGTTTGGAGCCTCCTTTTAAGCAAACAATGCCTGTGTTAGGAGACTCCGCTCTTCCATAGTACAGCATTTTTACTTATTCTCGTATAGGTACTTAAAAATAATATTGAATAAAAAATAAATTTAATTAGTATAAAAATAAAATGATGGATGTTAGTGAGAGTATGTTTCGAGTGTTCGAACATCTGTGCGTATTGCGTTTGTCTGCGAGAATGTATGTGAGAGAGTATGTGAGGGTGTATGTGAGAGTGTATAATAATAATAATAATAATATCCCTGGACATCTCACACAGCGCCATCTAGTCCCAAGCTAAGCAACCTAATGCTTGTGTTATGGTAACAAGATAGCTGATAAACTACTTATATACATTTTTTTTTTTTGTAAATACATACATACAGACAACAGTTTATGTACTTACATAAACTGTTTATACTTAATGTTCCCACTGATGGGACACAGTCCTCCTCTCGGTGAGAGGGAGTGGGCTTTAATCCACCACGCGGGCCCAGTGCGGGTTGGTAGAGGTCACGTGTCTTCGAATTTTTGGTTCTAGGACGTGCCGGTTTCATCATGATGTTTTTCTTCACCGTTTTGCGAGCTGTGGTGATGAAATTATTTACACAAAGGGGTTCGAACCTACGACCTACAACTCGTATGTCGCGGCCGTTACCACTAGGCCACCACTGCTCCTAACACACAACTGCTGCATATTTATCACTAGCTTTTTTCTGCGGCTTACCCCGCATGGAGGTCGAGAATTATCCCACGGGAATGTATACTACCGGAATATAATGTATCCTGTGTGTTAATCCATGTTATAAACTATTTGAGTGCCAAATTTCATCCAAATCCGTTCTGCCGTTTTTGCGAGATTGAGTAACAAACATCAAAACTTTCACATTTATTAGGATTAGTAGAATTAAGTAGGATGTGTTGTCTAGTCAAGTCTAGTGTGACGATCTAAGCATTCATCAAAATCGATCCAATAACTATATTCAGAAGATAGGTATTTTATATGCTCACATATCTCGTGAGTATTGCTCAATTGAATTTATTTACCTATAGTAAGCAACTATAAAAGAAAATTCACGGTACATAAAGCATCCATGTTACCTTCCTTAGTACCCGTTACCATGGCAACGGAAGGAAGCTCCCATGATTGATAATGCTTACAAACTTTTAGCCGATAGCCCGATATAGCCGATAGTGACTCCTTTGTCGGCTATCGGGCTAACTCGTCGCTAAGGTAGATAAGCCGTTTGTGATACGATGAAGATAAGGATGACAAAGGGAGTGAAGGCAGGTACACCTCGTCCTCCAGTACAAACACACACAAACTACAGTTTGTAAGTGGTTTTGGTGCTAAAGAACCATACAGGGTGGCGGCTGGGGACATCGACGCGCAACAAACAAACAGATGAATTGCGTGTTAAGAATTGTATAGATAATATGATGAATTGTCAGTTTATGACCATTTTACGATTTATAATATGATTCATATTGTTATCCTATTATGATTCTGCCAAACTGGTCTGCATAGACCCTCTGTTACCATGGATTCAGTTTATGATTCTGAATCACCGTGAGTTCACACTTTTTGTGGTTATTAAACTAGGGGGTCTAGTATCATGTGCTGACTCCATGGTAACACGTTGCACGTCGATATCCCTGCCACCCTGTACGTATGTGTATGTATGTTTCATGCAAGAAAGACGGTTTGGCTTTGGAAAAACGGGATAAGTAAAATAGCAAACCAATAAGACAGTATATAATTTTATTTATGTACAAAATTAGGATGCTAAGAGTATTGACAAATTCCATTAGGTAACTCTTTAATTTTGTACCGTCAACCGCACATCAGTGGTAACACTTGCACTGCGAAAATCGTCCTTACTGCTACGACAGAAGAAGCTGTCTATGTGAAATTGTTACTACTGATGTGAGGTTTATTGTACGTCTTTCGCACCGTATGTTGGCAGTCCCGCTACCAATCTTCTTGACTGGATTGTTTTTCAGCACGACGACGTTATATTTTGTCGTTGAGACAATACTGACAAGAAACAAGAAGATGAAACTCATTCATTATTACTATACTAGCTCCTCGCGACTTCGTCCGCGTGTCTTGTCTCCCCCCCCCCCCCCCCCACCTCGTCGCATCGCATCGCCTGACTGCGCTGTTACTTCGTTTTTGCTCAGCGTTTATGCTGACTTTGTTGTTTTTGCTGACTGTTATTTTTGCTGACTTTGTTGTTTTTGCTGACTTTGTTGTTTTTGCTGACTTTGTTATTTTTGCGGACTTTGTTGTTTTTGCTGACTGTTGTTTTTGCTGACTTTGTTGTTTTTGCTGACTGTTGTTTTTGCTCGGCTCCTAAGGGTCCTATCGTAGATTCATGTCGCAGAATAGTCTCTCTGCCGTAAAATAATCATACTTTGAGTCTTTGATATCAAAGCTTTGAGTACAGCTCGTTTCATTAGATATTTACGCCACATCAAGAACATAACTCTATTAGTATGCCGACCACTCCTGTGCACAGCACTTACCATAACATTTACTACTAAACCAACAACAATATGCAGCGCACGCTATTTGCAAAACATATTATATTTATGGTTCATTAGTTCTCGCATATTGCCTAATGAGTGATGTTTAGGACTCATTTCCGACCTAGATCGAGTACTGAGCGCTATGTTTGGACCTTGGTCTTATAATTTATTGTGGCTTGCAATACTATACGAGCGTTGAACTGAGGCTTGAGTGTTTATACTTACTGCTTGTATGATTATTACTTAATTGTTAGTCATACTTAGTCAGCTAATTATAGTAACTGTGCACTGTGTAGGTGTTCATATTGGGACTTCTGAAGCCATCATCTTCTCCTGACTGGTCTCCTTTACTTTGGGTCGGTGAAACTTTTTCTTCCATACTTCCTACTTACATTACTACTACTATAGGTATTTCTAATGGTCACTCCGGAGGCCTATACCACAGATAAGATAACCTTTACTGCCTAACAGTCAGCTAGAAAATGCCGGCGGCGGCGCCAGCTAGTTTTTTTTAAATATTTACTAACTAAATATTGACGTGTTAAAGTGTCTTAAAATATCTACATAAGTACATAAATAAACATTTCATTCCATGGCTTTCAGACTCCCACTGATCGTACTTACCACAGCAGAATGAATCACAGGGTGTTTCTCTATCTATGCTACAAAACCCGAGACCTAGAAAACCTCAAAACGCTCTAACGCGAACATTACTTCAGTCGCCACCATATCTCAGAATCGTACAATATTGAGAACCATTATAACCAGTCGTGGGACGATATAGGACAAGGACAAGAAAAAAGCTATAGGTAGCCAACACCAGCCAGCAACATAAGCCTTGTTCAACAGGGAAAAGTTACAGTTAAACTAATATCAAACTACTTAAATACTAGACTTTTTTTGCGGATTTTCTGACTCAATAAGGAGAAAAGTAAATGATAAATGATTTTATTTCTATAAGTAGGTTTGTACAAACACTTTTACACGTCAATCATATTTTAAAAACTAGATGAGGTCGGCGTTTCCTATCTGACTAGTCTGAGAATAAAGGCCGAAAAACTCAGACGTCACAGTCTCTTTTAAAGTCTAGATATAATCTTGGTCAGATTATGTAGCTCATCATGTCACTATTTTTCAAATACATTTGTAGAGCTAAACAATACTAAGGACAAATAAAAAAATCACATTACAAATAAAATTGGTTAAGATTTACAGCGTGCCACATAACCTGACACTCTGCTTATACATTAACACCGAAAGGGCGTCGCCGTCCCGTACGCTATAACTGAGACATAGCGATGGCGCGATGGCACACTAAACCACCTCATCATGAAATCACCTTGAAACCGACACCGGTGGCACCACCGTGTCACGTACCAGAAGATGGCCAGAAGGATCAATCATACTCTAGTGTTTGTTGTATCTAGAGCGGTGATACTTAAATGTAAATTCAGGGAGTTAATAGTTAAGCAAATTGACACCCTGCTGATGTCAATTTACCGTGATAAAGCTATATCATATCTGACAAAGAATGACAGTTTTGATTTGAATATCAATGTATGGATATTTCAAGTTAGTATTCAATTTGCTGAACAATAAAGTATCCTGACTTCACATAGGCAGACGGTCACATCCTAAAAAGTCAGCCCAGACAACTTGCTGACGGACTTATATTTTTACTACTAATTAACAAAGTCAGCCCCGCTGCCAGCTTGCTGACTGACTAATATGGAACGATACTATAATACAAATTTAGAGCTACCTAAATTACTTGTCATTAGTTCATCTCGATACTAGACAAGAAGTTGGTTAGGCTTTTCTGTATATAAGCTTCGAAGTAGAGTTAAACTTCTGTAATGATATTTGTTGTGGTAAGTTAATCATTGCATAATCCAATCACATGAATAATACACATTGTCGGTCAGTTATATTATGTAATAAGTATTCGTTGTTTATTTTCAGGTTATTCTTATAAACTTATCGTTTTCACAAGAATTTTAAGTGCTTCGGTAATCAAAATGCCTTTTGTTTAACTAAATAAAACAATAATTATGTGAAAATAATCAGTATTTTTACACATTTTATTTAAAAATTCAATTAAGTAGGTATTTGTATCAATGGGCACGCTTTCAGGGGCCATAAAAGTCTGCACTCTCAAAAATACCAAAGTAAGTAGTAGGTATTTTGAGTACAAAAAATAATTAATTAAAGAAATGTTTATTGCACATAAGTTAACGTTTAAATCCGATAAGTAAACACAATAATAATATATTTTCAGTTTAAAGTAAAATAATGAAACTGGCTGACCTCCTGTGTGCTGAGGTCACATGTTAGGCGGCCTGTACACGATACTTTAATTTGCCAGAGAAAGAACTTAGACTTTTAACGAGTGTTATTTCACTCCCTAGATAAGTTAACGAGTGAGGAAAGGCAGTACCATCCATCCATCCATCACTAAGTAAAAAACACACAAAACACAAGTGTTGGTGTTATTTTTTTTTGCATCTTTTACTCCAACTATCGTACAGGATGACAGGGAGGAACATCGACACCCAACCTTTAACCATGGATTCATTACATGATTCTGAAAAAAACAAAATAGCTGTTCCATACGTTTTGACCACGTTCCGTACTTTTCTATGAAACAGCAGATACTTTTTTTACCAAATGACGAAAAATTCCTACGCTAGTGGATCTAACATCATGTGCTGAATTCATGGTTACAGTTTGCGCGTCGTTGTCCCTGCCACCCAGTATATGGTTTGCCAGGGGCAAATTAAATTAGCTAGCGGAACTCCGCAGATTTGATGGGTATCGATAATGACTATAAAACAAAAATAAAAGATAATTTCACCCATCACGTCTGCGCGGAGTTTTACTAGCTAAATTAATTTGACCCTGTATTTTGTTTATTAATTTTTTCGTAGCATTCCCCTCGTAACGAGGAATCCCTTCAATTCCAATGTAAATGAATCGCTAAGTGAATACGTGTCTTTATACGAACATTCAACGTAGGTGTATCTTTAATAACGTTACCTTGGCTCGCGGTCATTTGTTAGCACTTACACAAATATTATTACTGTTTCCTTTTGAAATGAAGAAGGTTTAATGATATCTTTGTATATCCATCGATTTTATAGACTTTGTTTCAATACAGTGGACCCCCGGTAAAAATTCCGGACTATAGGGGTCTTAGGCAGTACTCTATAATCCGACAAATTCGATAGTCCGACACTGCCCTGTAAAACATTTGTAGGATTGCCGGGGGTTCACTGTACCTTGTTTTTTTGTGACTTTTTTACTGCCAAGCATGAGGTGCTGGGTTCGATTCCCAGGTCGGGCAAAGCGTTATTTGGGTTTTCCATCTGAAATTTGTCAGTAGTAGCCCGGAGTCTGGATCTGTGCCGGCTGATGTGACAGGCTCGCCCCCTGTTAAGTATATGGAACTTAAACATAACTGGAAAAATGAGGGTGTAGGTACACACGGCTACACGTCAAGCTATACAAAACCAGTTTGTCTTGGCCTCACTTTGTATGATATTTTCTCACAATGAACGGTCAGCCAATACTGGTTTTGCATAGCTTGATGTGTAGCCGTGTGTACTACCGGTACAGTCACGAGCACCAATATGTCAACACTTGGCAACTTTCAATTGCGATTTTTTCGTGAAATAACGATTGCAACGTTGAAATACGACACATTACATAAACCTATGGGTTCGCAAATGCTATGTTTGTAACAACATAAAATTTCCTTTAAAAAATAAAGGAGTAAATCGCTTTTGAATAAAGTCGAGTGTATACGACCTTCGAGGAAACGAGGCGTGATGTTAGGTGTTTAAAGAAAATGTAGGATCGTGATGGACTTGATCTCTTTTTCGATTTACGTCATCACTAACTGGTCGCAGTATTTCGGAAGCCAGCAGAACACGGCGAGCCCAATTTCCCCTAATACCCTACTAAATAATTCGTCGTAATACGTTTCGACATGTAAGTGCCATAGGATAGTTATAAATCAGCTGCTCCGACTCCTATCAACCCCTTCCTAGCGAACATTTCAATACATTTTCATTAGACCAGCACTAGAGTAAAACCGGGTCAAAAGGACATCTTCAAACTTCAAACACTAAATCGTACATCTTTATTATTTCACGAGGTACTGCGCACAGGACGCGATCCATCGACGCGTGAAGCTATAAATTGTGAAGGCAAGCACGCTTGTCAGCGGGTAATGTATAGCAGCCAAAGGAGGGAGCAGCCTTTTATTACGTTACGTTGGGGTAACTCGCATGAGTTATGGTCTGACGGTATTTGCATTAATGAAGGCACCGCATGGTTAGTTAGAAAGAGATGAACATAGGAAAGATGAAGAGAAAGAAAGGGACGGGAAATGGATAATGCATTTCGGTCTAACAAGAATTGGATCTTTATGCAAATGACGGATATAGAGACAATATCCTCGACATAGTGATATTTCAATTTAGTATGGGTTCCAGCGGAGCCTTACTATTATGACGTCATTGTTTTACATAAGTACCTACTTGCAAGATTGTTTATTTTTTTAATGAGACATTCAACTGAATACTCATGGTCCTAAATTGGTTTTTGTCAGAGGTAAAGGCTCCCGCAAACAAGCGCGACCCGTCGGTGGTTTTCATAGAAATGGTTCTAATATAGTCGCGTCGCACTGTCAGGTCGCGCCTGTCTGCGAGAGCCTTAATGGAGAATAAGTTTGTTAGCTCTTCCACTGGTATAATATATTATGTACCTAGCTGATAATTTGTATGAATATTATTTGGAACACTCATGTATTTAATATAATAGGTAGCTTCAGACCTTTACACACACAGTTAATGCATTTGAACCTCATATAAAGCAAAATAAAAATGAGCTAATTGTTTTCTTCAATGGCGGCATGTACCGGTAGTTCACAGCATTATTACATTTATTACAGACGATGAGTCAACAAAAATACGACATTGTTTTTAAGGTTCAGGAAACAGACATCGCTGACACCCCTCAACTTTCGCTCGCCAAGCTACAATATAATCCGCTTACTTTTCTAACCAACTGGACTACATAAGCTACTTTTAAGGACAAAGATTGCCACCATTTTGTCCATATTTCGCGAAATAGGAGCCAACAAACAAGTCGTCGATTGGGTAATCATCATTTAAGCAACCCAATTGTTTAGTTTATTGTTATACAATAGTAATTGTACACTAGTGCGGTCTCTTTCCCTCTTATGGCGGCAATCGAGTCTCTTTGAGTATATTTAGACTTGTTCGTAATTATGAAAATAAGCCCGTTTTCCTTGGTAACAGTTATACCGCCAGTGAAGTAAACAGATTTGACCTAGTAGCTAACAGTATTGATTTGATTAGCTTCGAGTTTGTGGATATTCGATCTAGTCTGGTAAGTTTTTATTAGTTGAGTTATCACTACATCGATTTATATTTATGTGTAAAAGCGTAGATATATAGCTGCAGGTACTAACCGTTAACTTGCACAGATGAGCCTCCTAGATGAGCCTCTTCAAGATTACCTAAGTATAATTAATAAAAGGTACACGATTTGCAGATTTAGGTTATGTAAGTACCTTTATTGTGTTTCAAGAAATATAATTTTCTTTAACATTTAGGTAAACACAAATCAACGTCTATTCACATAAGTACTTTAATGAATCAATCTTTCAGTAAACCAAAATTAAAAATTCAATTCGGAACTCCGGAACTCCACCATAATTATGTTAACCGGAACAAGCAAATAGATCCAATTTCCCCAATCTCCTCTTATATTATAGCACTCCCTCTCGAACAGAGGAGGCCTGTGTCCCAGCAGTGGGACCATTATAGGCTGATTATGCTAAATATTGTCTGTGCTTTACAACCCTCATTACTTTAATAATCTTTTAAATGAGTGTTATAACAAACATGACCATTATTATTTCTACAGGATGCCCACAATATGCCGGTTATCCGCATCAATTATGCACAGATATAGTCTCGCACGAGGAAATCCAACCCGGCTGCAGTGGGTACAGCCGACCGCATGGGCTAGGAAACAATTTGACATCAACAGCACCTTTATGTCGTAGTAGGAAGGTCCGGTTTTCGTGATTGTTTGTGTGGTTGACAGTCACGGAAGAGACGGCTTAGCAACACACTTATAGTTTGTGGTACTTAGTATATGATACTACCTACTTCCTGAAATACTTCCTGCCATACATAAACTAGTTTTATATAAATAGAACTGAACTGAGCGATTTCGAATATTATTTTATCCTGTACGAAGAGATTGTTATGTAAGTTTGCTTTTCTGCCCCAGCAGTCTCGACATTCATAGCGATCTCTTTACGACCGAATTCGGTCGCAAAGTCCCGAATTGACAGGTGAAATGTATGGAGTGACAGGACTTTGCGACCGAATTCATTCGTACAGCGATCGCTATGAATGTCGAGACTGCTGGAGCTGGTTGTATTTGTGGAAAAATCTCGGAAACAAAAAAAGCAAAAGAAGTGACGATTCGTGCAAAGGAAGTGACGTTTTTACAAATGAATCTAAAAAAAACACGCAAGACCTAATTAATTATTAATATGTAAATAGTATTTTTGCATTATATAAATAGAACGTATGTGAGTACCTACTATGTACATACTATAAAGCTACCATTTACTGGGTACGTCTTTCATTGACTTGAATGTGCCCTGGCAGCAGAGAGTATGTCATGCTCACTCCAATGTCTCGCTGATGGTGGCGCATGTGTTGGATCATTTAGCTCCCTTCAAAATGTTTGAGCTGAATGGTGCTCATCTATGCATCATGCTCGTGAACGGGTGCCGTCAGTAGGGATTGGTCAACTCTTTGCTGCCATGGCTTATTTTGATTTCATTTTATATTTGAATTGTTTTTTTTATCTTTTCATTACGGACGCTTTAAACGTTCTGCATCGTTCTCACGTGCATAATTTTGAACATGAATGATGTAACCAATACTTTGTAACAATATTATTATGATTTAAAAGAGTGTCCATGGAGTTTCTTGCCCGTTCTTCTCCATAGGTACCTACTACGCTTTGGAATGGGCAACTAGAGTCATCTTTTTGACTGACCTCCCTTGACAATTCAAAAGTGCCTGTAATTGGTTTATTTGAAATAAATAGTTTGAGTTTGAGTATGTATTTATGTGTAAGGTCTAAACCTATTTATGTATTTGTGTACCTAATATTAATAGTTTTATTTTTCATTTTTTTATCATTGTTCCTTTCAACCAAAGCACCTGCCATTTAATCTCTTCACCACCCTTGGTTGACTGGTAGAGAATGCCTCAGGCATTAGTCCGTCTTTGTACCTTTTTGTGCGAAGTTTAAATAAATAAATAATAAAACATTTAAATAAACTACACAATGTAAGTTTACCAGGCGTAACAACTATATTTAATTTAACTAAAAAAAGTAGGTTACTATGAATTTACCTCATATTGTTTTCGTAAATGAAGTCAACAAGATAAGCGTTAAAAACAGCTATGAACTGTATAATTAACTAAACTGATTAAATCATGACTTCCGGTGCACGGTTAGCGGACAAAAACATCAATTGAAAAACCAATTGAATAAGGTTCGTTGCAGACGGCCGACAAATCGGTGGCTTTTTGTTGCGCATTACTTCCGTTGCTAATTTTGTTTGTCACGTCTCCACCGACGTCCTAAAAGTGCTGAAACTTGAAAATGAAAAGAAACAATGAAAAATAAATGTTAAGTTAATCGAGTTTATTTGTTAGCTCCCCACCCAGCCAGACGATTGCTTGAATCTCAATGACATTTTTCTTCAAATTGGTATAACTGCCAATATAATCTGTTAAAATCTCACCTTGAATACTTAGGTGAAGTGAGCTGGCAATATTTATTTATTTATTTTATTTTAAGAAAGTTTACAGACTAATAAAAACCTTAAATATCATGCATAAGTAGGGACATTTGCTAATTACAAGCTTCCACATGTACACATCTACATAATTAAGAGCCAATCCTGTGTGTGTGTCAATCCTTGGCATCAGCAGTGTGATTCTGTAACCATCTCACCGTGATAACTTAGGTGAAGTGAGCGTGGAGTGAGCTCTCATTACAACTAATGCTAGGGATTGACACTATTGAAAGCTCACTATAAGATCACTTCACCTAACTTTTCACGGTGATATTTTTACAGAATCGATCGGCAGGTGGAGTGACAGCTCACTTCACCTAAAAGCTTTCACGGTGAGATTTTTACATAATAGATCGGCTGGTACTGTACGAGTAGATCGTGTCGTGTGAGGCCCACCTAATAAGTTGTACTAAATTATAAACAATATTATTATTAGCACCGTGATAAAGCCTCAGGAAGTGTAATATTATGATAGTGTATACCTAGTTAATTAATTTATTGTGTTCAGCTCGTATGAGGGTTCGTGTGTGTGTGGGGGTGTGTCCGTGTGTGTTTCCTGTGAGTAGTAAGTAGTACCGATAGTAAACAGTTTATATTCGTATTTGTGTCGCCTTGTTTGTGCTTAATTGTATAATTAGAGGAGATAATGCGATAGTGTATTGTTTTGTTTTGTTCATTCTATCCGAAGAGCCCTTCATCAGGAGATTTCCACCCTGTAAACATGCGCAGGACCGGTTGTTGCAGCGATTCTTGGCAAAGGCCTACCCATGTCCACCACTGGAAGTCTTGCGGCTGAAATGATGAAACAACAACACAAAGAATCCTCACGAGCAAATTCTGAAGAGGCTCTAAGAGTAGAGCCTAACTATTTATACTAAAGCAGGTTGTTAGTGTTGCTCTTGTCATCAGGACGACCTATTTGTTCATTCTATGTCACCAGATACCTAAGCCTGTTCACCAAGCTATCACAAAAGTGTCTGACATGCATCCCGTGAGGTTATTAAACTATTACCGCAAACGACAAAACTTATCAAATCATGTATTTATTCACATAAATTATCCTTTCAGTGAACTCAATACATTTCAGCACACGCTTTAGAATAATAATAGTAATATAATAAAACGTTGTTGTTTTTGCAATACGATATTATTAATTGCATTAATCAATATAGGTGGCTATCGCGGTAATTACAATATAAAATAATGAAGAATAATACAGTGCTACAGATAATGTTATAACTGTGTACAATATCGTTGCAGTGTTTGTTCTCCGGTTTTTGGATTAAGGTCACTTTATCACTTCCTGCAGGCGGCGTTAGTGTACCTATGTAGGTAATCTTATCAGCATTTTGGAGACTACTGCTGGACATCTGGACTGCTGGCTAGCGAGGAAAAGAACGAAGAAGGTTGCCGACGCTTATCCGTACTCAGAGAAAAAGTTGGAAAACTCATGTATACACCTTACCTGTAAGTTAACCGGCATTCATTACTTTCACACACGCACACAAATTTATGGTGATACACAGCAATTCCAATACAATTTTCAGCATTTCTAATCTTTCAAGGTCTCATCTTCCTGCCCTCGTCCCATGTTACTTGTGGTCGGCGCAACACGTTTTCTTCTTCCATTCTCCCCTGACAACCGTCACGCTATCATTCACTTCCTTCTCTTTCATATCATTCCTCACACAATCCGTCCCATCTTTCATGTTAATTTACCACTCCGACACTCTAGAGCAATGAATGCTTATCACCGAATAACTGACAGCATGGGATTATGTTGGCAGATGACGCCGTGACTGACGACTGACATTCACTTGTCACTTACACACCACTATTTTATATGCAATTTGCCAAATGCTCAGTTTTTTTTTTAATTAAATGGTTTCACGTGATTTTTTTTTAAGAATGCGTTGAACGTACCTACACACAAACGGCTGTCCAAATACAGAGCGTTTTTTGACACCCTATCGAATACTGGAGAAATTGACAGATTTTCATGACGGCCCTTACGCTCACCGCTCTTGAATGTTGTTCATCTATCCAGGTGATTGAAGATAATGATGTCAGTGGAGACAAAGCTTGTGGTTATACGAAGACTGAATGTTTTTAGGATAATTTTATTATAATATGATTGGAAAGTAGAGAAGAATATTGTAGGTAGAGGAACATCCATGGTCGCGAGGTCGGTCTTATCGCCGCCCGCAGGAACGGGAGAACCACAGGCGAGAGCTCGTGGCGGCGACACCGATACCAAGAGGAGACGTACACGTATTTCTATGCAAATGTTTTTTTTTTAAAACGAAAAAATAAGCAAACCGATCTATAAATCTATTCCATAAGTTGCATCATGTGCGGTTAACAAAGACAAAGTAAAGTCAGTCCGATAAAGATGTTGATTTATTATTTGTAGAAATGATGAAATATTGAGTCCTTGTTTGGCAAATACTCCTACTTATTGCAAAATTAGCGCAGTGGTTAAGCGATTGACTGCTGCGCTGCGTGTCGCGGGTTCGATTCCCGCACGGAACAAATATTTGTATGACCTACAAGTAGTTGCTCCGGATCTGACTGTTTGTGTATGTGAGTTTAAATGTTTGTAAACGCACCCACGATACAGGAGAAATTCCTAGTGTGGGGCAACGTTTTTTTTTAAAAAAATGCATTGTGATGTAAACAGACGATAAAAGGAAACCTAAATCAATGAGGTTATCACTTACAGGTACATGATTATTATCAATAGGTATTCCCTAAATGACATAAAGATTTAGTACAATGATTGTGTTCTACTTCAAGAAATGATCACACGATAAGATGAATTTTTTTTATTGAAAATCCATTGACAAGTATGGAATAATTATACTAATACCAAATCTAACCTGAAAGTTTTCCATTTACTGACGTAATACGGGTTTTCCACTTCATCTTGACAAATCATCGCATTCATAAAAAAATACTAAAACCTTTCTCCAAGCATATATGTAAATATTCCGTGCAGCGCCGAGTGACGACGCTAGTGTTTCAACGCCGACGGCAAGCTATTGACCTGCCGCAACAGGCGTGCGCACGCGCACGTACGCGATAATTACCTTCAGGCCCCGCCCACTTGCTGAGCGACACACGTTCCGGGTTCGATTCCTGGATGCTGAGATGAGATCAGTAATTTAGAAAAGGAGGTATTTATAGGTTTTTTAAAAAAAGTGGGACAGATAGCTGGGCTAGATATAATTTTATTATAAGGAACTGAATGAGTTGCCAAAATATGTATTTCAGCATTAAGTTTTCAAGGTTGGAATGCGCAGTTCCGTGTTCAGTTCAGGAGTAATAATCGTAAAAGAAATGCCTGCTCGTTCGAGCTGAAATTCAGGACTGAATAACTTGTATTCAGATTGAATCATGCCCGCCCAGTGCCCACTACGTCGATGCGTGTTATGTCGACTTTGTTTCTTTATTTTAACGCAGTTTTACACACGCGATGACAGTTTCTTGTTATTTACCACAGGAGTCATCATCTTGATGGTTTCAATCGGAGACGACAACGGCTGGACATAGGCCTTTTCCAAGAATTGCCACGACGACTGCTCCTGCGCTGCTCGCATCCAGAGGATCCTATGCTAATGCACAAGAAAAAAAGAAATGAGATTAATGTGGCCGCTCCATCTTCGTGATAACCCGTGGATATCGTAAGAGTTGTGTTTTCTGATGATAACCATGAATAGGAGAGCAGTTAAACCAGTGCTTCTGATCACTATGCAACGCACTCGTCGCAGGCGCTACTCACCACACGTAACTAACAAATGGCCTACCTATAAAGCATGCTAGTATTACACACCACACATTACAATAGGGAAGTGCCTATAACACGAGATGTAACACAATTTGGCTTTCGGCCAAACGCATTCGTCCTCGGCCTCATGCATTTTCAAAGTGTCATTGAACTATAATTACCTAATCGTCACCACTCACCTAGGGCTAACTTTTCAGAAGGAAAATAAACTAATTTTGTTGTTTCTTTTTTCAGTGAAGCCATAGAACAGTTTTTAAGGGAGTATTTTTGGATGGCTTATGTTTTATTGTTCGAGGAATTGTCGTAAACCGATAGTGTGTTGGTTCAGGCTAATTATTACGTGGCTTAAGTGGTAAGAGGATACGGGTATTTTTACTTTTTATCTGTTTTTGTGAGTTTTCTAACCGATCTTATGTGGTGCAGTAAATATGATTTAAATATTTGGAAGTCAACAATCTATATAAAGTACTGCCGAGTGCCGATAATGTTCTGTAAAAATCTGAGCGAGAAAATTTCTATGAAGTAAGCTTAAAAGAATCTCACCGTGATAACTTAGGTGAAGTGAGCTGTCATTCCACCTGCCGATCGATTCTGTAAAAATATCACCGTAAAAAGTTAGGTGAAGTGAGCTTAGAGTGAGCTGTCAACAGTGTCAATCCCTAGCATCAGCAGTGCGATTGTGTAACCATCTCACCGTGAAAACTTAGGTGAAGTGAGCGTGGAGTGAGCTATCATTCCAACTAATGCTAGGGTTTGACACTATTGACAGCTCACTCTAAGCTCACTTCACCTAAGTTATCACGGTGAGATTCTTGCAAAAAAATCGACTGGTACCTATAGCTTATACTTTTTAAAAGCGAAAGACTTAGAAAATCCAGAATTTTCCGACTACTTTTCTATCCAGGTGCATTCTGTTGCCTTTCCATCTCTCATTTCTTTTCATATTTAACATATTATATTATGCACGTTTTCCCACACAAATCTCACAAACTTACTTCGTGCGTGCACATTTAGACACATGTCTCATGCACATACACTGCCGACCTCCTATTTCACTAAAAGGCAAAAAATTGTACGAGGAACACGAACTAGCTGACTAGGCTGGGTTGTATCGGACAGTTTTAGCGTACCTAAGTAATTTAGTGCATCCAGTAATCACTACTACTACTGATACTGATTCAGATTTGCGCGTTCAAACGTAAAAAAAAATAACAAAAAATCAAATCTCTGGAACTACCAGTCGGATAAAAAAACGGTTTGTCTTTGACAGCCCAGCTGTTGAGGAAGGTCATAGCGTGATGTCATGGGCTATTTAACAGCACGCTGCGACCCTTACGAGCAGAGCAAAAGGAAAAATAGTCAGAAAAAACTTGAGAGGTGTCAAGGGACACCCGGATGGAACGAAGTTCAAAGAGAGAGTGAGAGACAAACAGAGAAACACGCGCACGCCGCACGGCTTACAACTACCTATAGCAAAAAGTGTCGATATCATTATCTTATGCGAGTGTACTATAAAGTACAACAGTGCATCCTGGACCATATGTACGTCCTAAGTCTTATTTTATAATTCCTAAACAAAAACAAAAATAAACAAATGACGCAACCGTTGTTGCGAAAGAGAATTATTTACGTAAAATGTCATGTCTAATATTGTTTTACAACTTGTGTGGGAGGCCTAGGAGGACTGCAGTGCTCAGTGCACTTCTTGGAAATTCAATAAGTATCTTTTGAATATTTGTTAGCTTCCCATATGAAACTTTCTAATAATTTTCATAATGACTCTTGGCTTCTGCCAACGGAATCAGATGGAAGTGTGATCAGCTGTCACAAAAATACGTAAGGTTTATTTGTGCTCTTTCTCTCTTTAACCATATATGAGATTGCAGCTAGTAATATCGTAAGCGTATACAACATATGAACATGACATACAGCTTACAAAATCCGTTTCGGAAAACACTTGTGAACATTTGTCCAATAGTCACCACATCACCATTGGACAAGTGCTTTCCAAACAAGAAAATATTCAGGAGGACAATAATAATCATAGAGACACACAATAATAATAAATAGCATCTTAATTACCTAACTACCAACATTAGTAAACAGAAGTACTTGGCACACAACACTGTCCTACCTCAACATCAATCGGTATCTCTAGAACTACAACAATAACGCAAGTTATTCAGGTTAAATCCAACATCATTCTACACAAGTGCTCGAGTGGGAGGATCAATGCCTCGTATATCATATCTCATAATCTATCCCGTGAATTATGATCATATTGATCATACATTATTATCTGACGGATCACAGTATTGTTCATAACTTGTGCAGATTTAAATAATCCGCTTTGTTTATCGGTAAATAAATTAAAGGTTTTGGTGGCTGTTTGGGCTCAATGTAACGTGTTATCGTGGAAATCTCTTGGTTGATGGGGTGTAATTAATGTTATTGTAGTGTTTGAGTATCCATTGAATGTTGGCCCAAAATATATTTTGTTATAATAAATGAGCATTCTATGCTCAAATATAGCATAATCTGCCTATAATGTTCCCACTGCTGGGGCACAGGCCTCATCTTTTCGAGAGGGCTATAATCTCCACGCGAGCCTAGTGGAGGTTATGAAGCCTGTATCTTTGTAAAATACAACATGTTTTTATATGAATTTGTTAACAGTCAACGGCGCTCAAAAAAGTTGCACCCGATATGCACTAAAAGCAAGTTTCTCTCCAATGGGGAGTTTGTTGCGCCACTTTTTCTTCCCAGCGATAGCACTAGGAAGTGGTGAAGGGCGGGCGTTTTTGGGGGACTGTCTTTTGTAATTTTGACGTTCGAAAAGTGCTGATTCTCAGCCTAATTTGAATAAATGACTTTTGATTTTGATTAGTATATATGCAATGGCTCCGAACTATACAACAAATTACCTGATCAAAAAAAAAATTGTATCAAGCAACAACATGAATGAGTTTAAACGTAAGCTTTTTAAATGATTGAATGGCAAGGCGTATTATTCTGCTAATGAAATTAACAGAATATTTGCAAAATTTAATATCTGTCTATAATTAAAATGTTGCTTTTATAAGGTAATGATATTCTTTGTTGACATTTTTATTACATTTATTACGAAATTGTGACTTAATTTAACTTAATTACCTATTAGGTACCTATTTGTTTATGTGCCGTCTTAATTTAGTGACATATTATTAACTATTGCATGAAGTTATGCCTTTTGGTGGGCTTGTTTTTTATATATCATCTGTATAATGTACCCTATGTTCACAAAATGAATTTGAATTTAAAAATTTGTTTGGTAGAGTCACATGTCTTCAAATTTTTGGTTGTGTTCAAATGTAGGTACTGTGATCATATAACTTATTTGTGTCAACACTTTGGATCCATCCTGAAACTGTTGAAGAAATGCCAGACTATAAGAAGAATGTTATTAAAAGTGACATCTAGTTTAATTAGGTATAATATTTTAGATTTACAATTTCTGGGTTGTGGAGGTCAGATAGGCATGTAAAACATTGGTATTCAGCTGCATCCGGTTAGAGTGGAAGCCGACCCCAACATAGTTGAGAAAAGGCAGTCAATAATTATATATTTCGATATTTAATCAATCGATTTAATCATACTACTTTACCTAAATATATTATCTTGTCATAGCAAATCGTCTAATCAATCAAAAGCAAATAGATGGCTATTTCTGGTTTGAAGTCAACAATACTGGAAACTCGTGACAAATCATAGCTTATCACATAAATAACTATAAATAAATATCTACAACTGTAATAAAACACTACATTTTTGTTCTAGAACAACGTGGAAACATGGTAATGCAGGTCATAAAATGGAGGCGTGACGGACATCAAACTGCAGTAAACACCAAGGCTGACCTACCATAATAACTACACCATAAAACTATGAAACAATGTGCAACTAAGAAGACGGAAGTTTAATATAAACGAAGTTACTATATATGTAGCTGAAATATTGTTAAATAAATACTAAGAGGTAACGTGATGCTTCAGGGGCTGAAATCACTCATCTATATTTTTAAACTGATAATTTCCATTTCCTGAAACTACACAGGAGACGGCTTTATGTAACTACAGCTCCGTATAAGTATTCTCTCTCCATCTCTCTCTCTCTCCAATTTACTATTATAGGACTATGTCCCGGCTGTCATGCTTAGATCTTTGACAGTCATTACCGGTAATCAGAAGCTCGAAAGTGTAACAACAACAAAGGGTTATCTTCTTTGCCCGTTATTAGGCAGTGAGGGCTGACCCTCATTGCCTAATAAGCAGTCGCTTCATGTAAAGTACAGGTAGTATTATGCAGATGCATCCTGTTACACCAGAAACCGACCCCAACATCGTTAGAAAATGCTAGGCAGATAATCACGATTGGTGAAAACAGATATAAGTCCTTTTAAACCCTCTCCAGAAGCACTTCTAGTATAAATATTTCCAAACCTTGAAGACTGGAGTGTGTTGTTGACTCCAGTAGTGAGGTAGGTGGCATGTTTGGCTGCCCCGAAGTACCCAAGGCTGACCTACCGCAATCTATTTCTACGTGTTTGCTCATTAAATGTTTGAAAACAATATTTTACTGCGACGGAGGAAGGTATGAGTTCATGAGCGCATACTAGGTACAATGTAGGTAAGTTACGATAACTATTAATGTTTATTTACGTGCCTAAGTATTTACTGATATGACTGCTGCAGTTGCTAAGGGATTAGGTATATTAGATTTACGTTAGATAATCTTAGGTTGTGGCCTTAGATGCAGAGAGAAAGGGGATACTGATCACTGCCATTCAACAAAGATGATTACTTTATGTAAAAATCCAACTCAACTTTGTCTAACTGACGAATGTTACCTATCTGAAAAAAGGTAAAAACCACCAGAACAAATTCATTCATTTCTCTTCATAATAATATTAAGTACCCCTTAAAATGTCCTACTAAATATGGTCCATAAGAAATTTCCCATTATCACGGCTATTGGCGCTATTGGCTATTGGAGAAGCATGAAGAACTGCGCAAGCATTTCAGCGCCCCTGCCGAGGGTTGTCCAAGAACACCATGTGGTATCAGTTAGTAAGAGTCTGACAAACTCCACCTGGCCCAGGCATAAGCCATAAGCGAATAAAAAGACGCACTCCTTTAGTAACAACTGTGACAAGTAACAAGTCCAGGCTGACCTACGACAATCTCTCAGTACGTGTTTTCTCATAAAACATCGGTCATTATAATCTATTGTGCAGCATCCAATGCGGAAACTATTCGCTAGGATATAAAATACTATGTTGTAGCCGTTATATCCTTTTGCAGCCGGTGGTTTATTTGCAGATGAGGCGATGATAGGCATGGTGAAGTTTAAACTATAGTAAAAATAAAACAATTTCAAGTGACAATGTTGAATAAAGAGTAAGGATGGGAAGCTGATTTTGAAACAACTGTCACAGGAAGGTATAAGGTGGAACTGAAAACATCCATGAATACTATTGTGGCTGCATTCTCATCACCACGTGCGAAGTGCGTCGTACTGACGACTTTCGTTCAGAAGTGCCTTTTATGGAGTGTATGACGAAACACCGACAGACACTACGCCGACAGACTGAACACCGACAAGACTTTACTTCGACGGGACTTTTCGCCGACAGGACACTTCACCGATAGGACTCTTTGCCGACAGGGCTCAACAGCGACGCAACTTATATTTGAAACAAATGCTTTGACTTTGACACTGATTTTAAGCAAAATCCTGCATCGCGCAAACAGTGTTTACTGCGCAACTAGTATGTCGCAGATGGATTGTCGAATCTGCTGTTTTACGTAACCGATAACCGTTTTTTTTTTTTTTGTAAAACAACTGTAGAACATTCATCGGTATCGTCACTGCCGACGGGTAGCAACACTGCTACCCACATTTAGACGTAATGACGTAATGCAGAATGTCTTATCTGCAGTCCCAATAAGCGTTGGAAAAACTCTTGTATCTTATACTAAAAGCTTGAAATCGCCAACTCGCAGTGTCAACACGATTACGTGGTGAAATATTATAAACTAAGCCATAACTGGAGAATGTAAATAGAGCCAAATATGCCATTGTGGCCGCGCCTTGTATGGTGCTCCCCAGGAAGTCTGATGACATCAGCAGGATCAGCTTCCACAAAAACATTAAGCAAAGATGAAGGCTGACCTACCGCAAGCTATTTCAACGTGTTACTCACAACATGAAACAATGCAACTATGTACAATAGTTATTAGTTCATAAATTACTTACAATGTAGACAAATATTATGCAAATAATAAATAATAATGGGTTCAGATAGACTTGCGAGTTGGAAACGAAACAAACATTTCAAGATTGTATACCTACCTAAATCTCTTTTACCACTCCTCTCTGATGTCACCTTCTCTGATATACTTCTTGTCACCAGATCCTGGTCGGCTTCAGATCTAAGCTGATGTGACCGCATATTATTATTTCCAGATATGGAGCGAATGCCTTCGAATTTCTGATCTCCAAAACCTTTTGATGAACGGGCAATTCGTACCAATACACCTAGCTACCTGATACCTGGGCCTGTTCCTATCCATATTCTTTCTATTTCCATAGAAACGACAATCAGAATGGGTCCATTATTCGTATGAAAACCAGTAGACTAGACTAGGTAAATGGAAAATGGCTACCCTCTTGCTGGTTGTCAATCTTAGGGCGAATTCGTCCAAACTTTTATACCTAGAATAAGTCTTATACTGAGCAATTTTTGACATTAAATGTCAAAAATTGCTCAGTATAAGACTTATTCTAGGTATAAAAGTTTGGACGAATTCGCCCTAAGATTGCCCATACTAGAACAGCTGTTAGACGTCAATTTTATTCCGCGGTAAAAGATATCTGACTTTGGTAAAATCAGCCCTTAGTTCCCACTAAGGGCTGTTTTTACCAAAGTCAGATTACTCCTGTAATATTTACTGTGTTTTCATCTACAAACACTTTTCCTTTTCGCAAAGACGTTTTAAAAAAGGTGAATACCGTGACCTATCTTTGACGTGGTAAGCAGTAGTCCAACTGTGACGTGACTATTACGTGACTATTATATATACCGAGTGGGTATCATCATGTTTTTATAAGATGAGATAAATACCCTTCTTACGTATGGTTTGTTTTGAAAAACATTAGTGTACGTCGGTATTGGATCGGAACAAATACATGTAGGACTTACAAATATTGACAACACGGTTAGCGCAGTGGCTCAGCGATCGGACTGCTGCGCTGCGTGTCGCGGGTTCGATTCCCGCACAGAACAAATATTTGTAAGTCCTACATGTATTTGTTCTGAGTCTGGGTGTTTTTCTATCTATAATATGTATGTATTTACAAAAAAAAATGTATATAAGTAGTTTATCAGCCATCTTGTTACCATAACACAAGCATTAGGTTGCTTACCTTGGGACTAGATGGCGCTGTGTGAAATTTCCAGGGATATTATTATTATTGCAGTGATGATGTCAATACATGACATTTACCTTACTTAAGATATTTTGTCGCAGTCGTCATAGCCTACAGTTTTAAAAATTCCTTTATACTCGTACATGCACTATTGTACTAAGAGTTTGCGTAGAGGTTAAGCTGTATTTCCATCAGAAAAAAAGGAATTACTACCTTCCTTACCTACCTATTTTTTTAGAATACGAATTTAATTAAACTAAACCAGAATTGGAAATGTTTAAAATAGTACAGGAAATGGGAACAGCGACCGAGATAACTTTTCTTTTAGGGTCAGTTTGATTGAAGATCAGTCACTGAAAAAGTCCTTGAAAAATACCCCGGGAATGATCTGATTGAAATTTTTTCCCGTATTTTGGAGAAGGCCATTACAACGGCACAATGACAGATGATGAGTCTACGTTGTCCTTCGATGGTTTACCTAGGCAATATGATACAAATAGAGCGATGATCTACATATAAAGTATGGCCAATAAAAGCCATAATGCATCGACATGGCGAGATAAAACTGCTCTACCGCACGTCAAATCTCCGAATAGAATCAGTGACATAAAAGTTCTATAACAATATAATATGTTGAAATTCATTAATAGCCAGTTACCAGCTCACATCATGCATGAACAAGAACATATACATAGTTTTCAACGCGAGCCCAGTTGCATAGATATTGCAATACCTCCGGTCATTGACCAGCTTCAAGGATCTGACACACCATGCGAAATTACACCCTATAACTAACCAATCACGTTTGCTTTTCCGTTGGGAAGTAGTTAGTTAGTTTATAAATTAGACATGGCGAATGAAAAAGTGTGGAAACAATAGTGAATAATTTCCCTTTGTAACTAATTGTATGGTGTTTTTCCTAATTGAAAAACTTATTTTATTTTTATTGCTAATCATTATTGGTTTAGCTTGTTTGTTTATTACAATAGTAACGTGGAAGTTTCTAGAAATAGTTCGAGTTTCGAGTGCTGTCGAGAGTTATGTAAAGTTGTTGTTATTTTTAAAGGAGTGATTAAAGCTTTTATACTATACTTGACACTTACACGTCACATCATGTGGCAAACATGCCTGTACCTAATAATGTTGTTACCATCTTGCATGCATTTATTTTCTTGTATTTATGACACATGTTTAAGCAAATAAATATTATCTTATCTTATCTTATAGTTATTTATGCTAAAAGTTTTAATTATTCAAATATTATATTTCAACTAGATGAGAAATGTATTGGGCTTTTCGGTTAGTTCCTAGTTAATGTGTTACCGGATGTTATTCCAATAATAATAATGTTTACAAGGGAAGGAAAATATTTTGTAAAATATTAATTAATGAGCATTATTTTACTGATTGCTAATAATGTAAAATATACGAATGCTGCATATTGATTACGTGGACCAAACTCTAAGTAAATAGTGACACGTAACCTTTGAGGATGTAATCACAATTATGTTGTTCTGTGTATGTAGGTTGGTGCAATTAATATTTCAATTCTGTGATCCATTTAAAACATTCATAATGTTGCAGAAGTAACTAAAACTTGTCTCCTGGATAAGGAATAGTCTGTACGAAAAATATAGACATGAAAGCCTTTCAAGATATTCCCATAATCTTCATGTTTAACAAATAGATTTGACTTGTTTGACAAGAAGACTTGTAATTGGCTTTCTGTCGACTATTGTTTCCTTTTTTTGTTTGTTTTTTTTTAGCTGTGATAAATAAATAGATTGGTAATATAATTTGCATAAGTACCCAAGTGACGGTAGAGCATGGAGGACTATTATAATAAAATATAGATGTATGTACACACGGCTACACGTCAAGCTATACAAAACCAGTTTGTCTTGGCCTCACTTTGTATGATATTTTCTCATAATGAACGGTCAGCCAATACTAGTTTTGCATAACTTGATGTGTAGCCGTGTGTACATACATACATCTATATTTTATTATAATAGTCAAAATCAAAATGTATCATTTATGGTTTTCGTACATTTAGATTTTTTATAGGATAATGTCTCCACGTTTCTATCGGCAAAGCAGACTAAACAACGCAGCTGTCAAATGCAGATTTCGAATACAAAACAATCGACGCTCGATTTTCCTCCTATGTATTAAAATGCGTAAGTAGGTGAGTTATGGAGTTGATAGAAGTGTTTATTAGCATAAACAATACAAACACGTAATAAACACGATGTTTACTGGCCGGTGTACGACCCCTAACTGGGTGACGGTCGCGAGCTGTTTGTTGTGGTACATTCTCTTTGTTGATGTCTGATTGGTTGCTTGTTGAGGGGTTTGGGCTCTTGTCACTGCAGATATACCTTGCATGTACATAGCTGTACAAGTCATGTTTCTTTAATAATTAACGAATTGTTTTGTTTACGTTTGGAAAGATTGGTGTGCTTGCTAACAAACTGTTCCATTGAAAGACCATTGCTTGATGGGAATTCATCTCTTGAAAGTTTTAAACGGTTTTCTCAGCAACTAATGCGTATTTATTGGTATATTTGCAATCGTTTCACTGTCTAACCAATTAACATAACCAAAAATACAAGCCAAGTGCACAAAATTAAGCCATGACACAGTATGCAAAAACATCATAATTTCAAATAAAATAAAAATAATTTATGTAAGTACAGAAATAACACATAATTTCAACACGACCATAGTTGACGACTGTTGAGGTAACAGTGCGTTACATAGTTATTGATGGTTATCTACTTTGGTGGACTTGGTGCTTGAATTGTTGAAATGAAGTGCACTTACTGTTATTGTTCGGTTGTAACTTGTAAATCCTGGTTTCTAATTGACGTTATTTCTTCCTATAAGAATACCAACTTTATGCTTGTGCAAACAAAGTTGATTTCAGAATGATTAGAGAAACTAGACTAGACTATTGAAAAAGTCTTGAAAATGTTTGAAGTAGTACTGCAAACTAAACTTTATGTGTAGGTTTTAAAATTTTGTTTTCCAGAAACACGCATTTGTACACATGTTTGGAGACTAAATCGCGCATAGTAACATGTTTTTTGTCAGTTGTTTCCAAGTTGAATGTGTCTTTCAACTTAAATACAAAGGCAATCTAAACTTATCTAATGGTCGTGATTTCGAAACACTATATTCGCTATAAATTGTACTGATTTCAAAAGGAAGTACCTACTGGATAATTAACGTAAGAAGAAACCGTGCAAATATAAGTTTTGTCGATGATAAACATCTCTTGCATAAATATCCTTTGGAATAACAACAAAACAATTATAATTATGTTTATTACTGATGATTACGAAAAAGTACGTTCAAGTAATTACAACTAGGTAAGTACGTTATTTCAATAATCTACATACAATAATCTACATTCAATCGCGAATAGGTACCTACTTTAGATGTATCTACCTAACGTGGTTGATTACGTCCATCGTTCTGAGAAAAGTTCTGGAAAATTTTCATGGGCCTGTAATATTTTCTAGCACGCAGTTCTTTACAGGATCGTCTTCACATATTTTGTATAGACATAGCTGTTGTATACAAAATATTGAAAGAGTAACTGTGCAGTGTCTTGCCCATTCTTATCCATACGAAACTACCTTTTGTAAAGCGCAATTAAAATCAATTATATTTTCTTGTAAATTTTGAAGTCCTAAAGTGCCTTTTATTAGGTTCTTGGTCTTATGAAATTGGCGTTTTATATGGAAAAAACTAAACTTGTTTTAAATGACACTATCTATTTAAATAATCAAAATAAGTATTTACCATTGCTATCTATGCACTTTCGCCATTTTATATGTAGTTCATTGATCCCTTTGCTGAAAAAGAACTCGTAGGTATTCGTAAATAACGCAATATTTTAAGTTTTCCATATTATGAACAGAATGATGTCCAAGAAAAATCAAATGGCGCGAAAACAAATAAATTTAATTTGATTTATTTGGGACAAAAAAACAGTTTAAATACATTACAGCATTTACAAAAAGTAGTTACATTACAGTCGAGAAAACGTATAACCCACACTATTGTCCACGAAGTGACATCGGAGTATGATAACGAACGCGTGTTAAACGAGAGAAAAAATAAAAAGAACATATTTAAAAGAAAAACACTATACATATACCGACGAATTGAAGGAAGCGGATGACGAGAGCATTCGACTTAAGGGCGACCTGCAAGAGATTGTGAAACCATTCTTTTAAATTTAGATTGCGACAGCGCGAAAATATCAAAATCAGTGAATTGTGAGTTATAGGTTTCTATAAGCCGGCGGAGAGGGGCTCGCACGCCTTCGTTCTACATCGCGCAGTGTAGAATAGTCGAGGTGCGCGCATCTCTACACTTAAATTGAGGTGCGTCCAATTAAATTTGTTATTGCATATAACGTACAGCATCACAACCATGATCAGTGAACGTCTGGAATCCAAGCTCAATATTCTATAATTCTTTAGCAAATCTGCATAGGGAATCCTTGTACGGAAGCACTTCTGGTGCGTGACACGAAGAAATTTATTCTGAACCATTTTTATTGCTTGCTTATATTTATCATAGTACGAGCAGCAGATGGGGACCGCGTATTCCAACTGAGAACGGACTAGTGTTTTATATAAGAAGAGAAAAGTAGAAGGGTTTTTGAAGTCTTTACAAGACCGCATGACAAAACCAACATCTGAAAGGCTTTGTTAATTATGTTATCGATATGGGCGTCTAAATGTAATTTGCAATCAAGTAGCACGCCAAGATCACGTGTGCACTCAGTTTTTTTTCAATTGTATGTCGTTCAAGATATATGGGAAGTTATTAGTATTTTTATTTTTTGTAAAAGAAATAAAGTGACATTTTGGAAGACTAAGATGAAGTTTATTAACTAGACAGTATTGTGAAAGCCTGCATAAGTACTCTTGTAGTAGCAAACAATCCTGGGAGTTCGCGCAAGCCTTATAGATTTTAATGTCATCTGCGTACATTAGGAATTTAGAGTTGACTATGCCTCAAAAATCACAATCACAGTCTCATAAATCACTAATTAATTTGAACAACAAATACACAAGCCTAAATTTGAAATAAATCTGGAATTCCTAACCAAACTGAACTGGCCACTTTGATCTCAAATATATTATCTATTTGAGATCAAAGTGGCCAGTTCGACAAAATACCAATTTCAAATGTACCTAAATTATTTACATATATGCTTTCCTGAAAATTCTTGTTACTTATATTTTCATTTGTTGGACTTCAAATACGTACGTACTCACCAATTTCTGAATATATTCAATCAGTTAGCGCTCTTCTTCTTTTCGTGTCGATGGTACTCTTCTTCGATATTTTATATTGTTTGAGTCCAGTAGGTGGTGATGTTAATTGCGGCATCAGTGGCATTCATTAAGTCATCCAAGGTGCAGGTGAACGGACACTTAGGGCACTCCAGCAAGCTAATTCGAGCTCAACTTACCACACTCGAAAAGATATCGTGTAAATTAAATCTATATTTATGAAAGTTTAATAATAACCAGCCGTTTATGTGATGGCAGATATTTTGGTGCGACGAGGCGTGTTCGGGCATAACTTAATGTTTAGTGAGGAGATAATTATGTACGATCTGGAATAAGTACAGTGGGAGATAATTTGTAATGGCGTTGATGTAAGATTATTTCGTATTTTTTTCGTATTTCTAAGCGATACAGACCAGGTACATATTGCCAACTAAGTAAATTTTGGGTGGTAGCAAAGCTGGTCTGTATGGGTAGGTATATATTTTTCCCACTATGATATATGATTATGGGTTTATTCCGTACTAGCTGCTGCCCGCGACGTCGTCTGCGTGAAGGCTCTACAGCACCAAAAATACCTAAGATGCCAGTGTCGCTATAGCATTATAAGTCAACAACTTTTAAAATTGCATTAAAATAAGTTTTTTTGCGAAGCAAGTGAAGAGAGTTATATGGGAATCCTGCTGAGTTCAGGCATAAGATGTGACTGAAGGAAATAGAGAAAATAATGCAAGAATACATTCCAGGACACAAAAGAGTAAAAATACGTACAAAGGTATCATACCTTACAACACTTCCCTATAAACTACGTTGGTAGTTATGCTGCCAGGAGCCAAAATGTAAAGAGAGTCAGGATTGGTGAGGCGAGAGCAAGCGACGTACAGTTGCCCGTGTGAGAAGCAACTCGTCCTGAGGTCGACACCCGCTGCCCTCAGTGTCTGCCCCTGCGACTTATTGATGGTCATCGCGAAGCAAACATTCACGGGGAACTGTACGCGCTTGAACTGGAACGGGTAGTTATGAGGTATGAAAGGAATGCGTGGTATAAATACTGCCTCGCCGACGCCACAACCCGTAAGAATTTCCGCCTCAATGGTGTGTCTGTGGAGCGAGATGACTTTAAGGCGGGTCCCGTTACACAACTTCGGAGGAGATAGGTACAGAAGAAGCATAATCGGGACACCGACCTTCAGCTTGATGGTATGCGCTGGAAGTCCACTTGCTGACAGGGAGTTCAGAAATTCCACAGGATAATGTGTGGCGTTATCTTGCTCGACAACAGTGTTTATCGAGGTGTAGACCACTTCATTCCCCTCAATTTCCGAGAGAATGCATTTGTTAATTGCTGCAGCCTGATTATTTTTGGGCGTCAAAATGGCCCGCTCACACACCCAAGAATTCTGCTGGTGCAGTATACGACTGATGTCCCAGTACACACAGCGAATGAGTTCTTCTAAGCTGGATACCACTCTACCGAGAGACTCTGGAAGCACCACCTGTCCACCTCTCTCTTCTGGTAGAGTGCCTTCGCCAAGACTTAGAAGGACATCGGAGAATTCTTGAGCACATGCATTGCCGCCGAGCTGAGCTCTCATATTAATGGTCAAGCGCAGCGTACGTAACTCGTGACCAAAACGAAGATCGTTTCAACGAAGCATTCACCTCGTCAGCCCTCGATCCCCGCGTCACCACGGGAAGCGTTTGCCGGAAATCGCCACTGAACAGAACTATGACACCACCCATCAAATGTTCGTTCCTGCGGATGTCCTGCAGGGTTCTGTCCACGGCCTCAACTGCCTTCCTATTGGCCATCGTAGACTCATCCCATACGATCAGAGAGCAATCCTTGAGCACGTGTCCCTTATTGCTGTTACGTGACACACCAAAAACAGGCGTTTCGGCGCTCTCTAAATCGATGGGAATTTTAAACATGGCATGTGCTGTCTTGCCGTCCGGAAGTAGTGTGGCAGCGATTCCCGACGACGCTACAGCAATAGCAATTTTGCCTTGCCTCCTGACCTCTGCAAGTATGCCAGTGGTAACAAATGTTTTTCCTGTTCCACCAGGAGCATCCAAGAAAAACATTTTACCCTGGTTTTGCCCAAAGCTTTCAAGGACGGTGTCATAAATGTGTTTTTGCTCTGAAGAGAACAAAGCGACATAGTCATTTCGTATGGTGGTCATTTCGCCCGGATCGTAATTTGTCTCAGCGTTATACTCCCGATTTCCACGGTCTTTATACGGTGATGATGTGGGAGCTGATAACCCATATTTGATCAGTGGATTGCCGCCGATAGAAATGACCACATCTTGAAGTGAACTGAGACAGGTGTTCAGCACGCGTTCATCAGTTACTTCGACTTCATCTCCAGTAACACGCCTCAAAAGCTCGTAGAAAATCTTCAGACAGATGATGGCGATACTTCTCCCACAAAGCTACCAGGTTCGCGACTCCACAAAACACCAAGATGACGGCAAACAGATGACGCATGCAGCTGGGACTGTCACTGACGCTCGCCTCCGCGAGGGTGTCATCCCAATTTTGGTCACCGTCGAGAAGGTGACGTGCTACGCAGGCTGCGCGGTAAGTGGGATACTCCACGCCATCAAATGTCCTCAGAAAGGCGAAAGACGTTGGGCCTCGGACAGTGTGAAGTAACAACCGCAGAAAATTGCATTCGCCATTATTCGGATGCACGGTATAAACCCTACCCAATGCGGTGTCCTTGAAAATTCCCGGAAAGCCTTCCACAGCACCTCCTCGTCGACGTCGGTTAAATACACCCCTTTGCTCGTCGTACGTGTAATATGAAGGCACCTCGTCATACGTAAGGGATCTGGCAAACTGGTAGACTTCACAGAGCGTGTTTTTTTAAATTGTCTTCCTCAACTCTGCTCAAGATTTTGAGGGTGTTGTTGGAACTTGAATTTGTCGAAACGAACTATACCATACAACTTTTATGAAGAAAATGCACATTGCCATCTATGAATTTTAAGAATAACTAACTACTAACCTCGCCAACATGATCAAATTTAAATTATTTATTTCCAAAAAGTGTTAACATGTAACTTGATTTGATTTTTATGAAATCTCATAGATGGCGCTGCTTCAAAATTTTCATTATACTACTAACATTAATTAAACTATGTTTCTCTGCCCAAGTTACTTAAATGGCGTAGTTTTTATAGTGTAAAGCTAGATAATAGCATGGCTTACTCAAAAACAACATTTAAATATGCGTCGTTAGATTACACGCTGTGACAGAATACGTAGGTAAGAAGAAAGAAAATAAAGATTCACAGCTCCTCCCCCGTAGGTGATAGCGTGATAATATGTTTCCAGAGTTAAATTATGGTTTACTAAATAAATAACATGTCATTTTGTGCAATCAATTATTTTTTGCATTAAATTACGAACAAAAACCTTTTAAAATCAATATTGCTTACCTCCTATAACATACGGCGTGATAATATGTAGCCTAAAGCCTTCCTTGGTTTACAAAGAACATTTTTGCTGAATTTCAATTCAATCTATCCAGTAGTTTTGGCGTGAAGCCGTACCATACACACAGACAAACAGACAAACAGACAAAAATTCTAAAAAGTCACTTTTTGTCATCAGTTACGTTTTTCTAACAAAAGCCACTTATTTTTTCTCGAAAATTCTCAATGTACAGTTTTTCTTATAGATGTATAGATTGACCGTACATTGTAGCATTACCCAATGGTATCTCTACTTACCCTTTCAAACGTTTTAGTGTAAAGATACACCTATTTAGCCTCCTTATAGTAAGGTCTACGACCTGCCCCAAAGCTACGCATGCACACGTCAGATAACGCTATGATTTATGTTGTGTGCGCCTGCGCTGACCTGATAGTGGTAGGCCAGGAGCAAGGGCGAATTTTAGAAAAAGGTACACCTTGCCATCAAACATCAACATCTGTATTTTTGATCAAAGAGTCTATGGAAATAAAAGGATTCTCCTCAAGAATTATAAGACTAAATGATAATAAAAAATTTAAAGAACGACTCCAGGACAGGAGCTTCAAAGGAAACAGTAAAAGAACTAGACTCATTCATTTGTTTTTGAATTCCGGAAATATTATGAGAAAATTTACTCATGACAGGTGCCATATTCATGAAGTCGGTAAGAAAGACTTTATGAAAGGAAATAAGAAGAGAAAGTATTGAATGAAAACAAACAAAGAATAACAATATCAGCATTGCGATGTAAAATTAAAAATAATATATCATAATATAATAATATCGAAAGTTCTAGATACAATATCACAAGTTGTTCTCTATCTTTCAATACATTCAGTAATTTTCCTACAACACAAGTTTAAGTTTGAGGTCAAAGCTTACAACCCAGCTGCCTGTCATATCAACAACAAAGTGAATACATTAGAAATATAAAATATAATACAGTTTTATTGTGCCATAGTCGTTATATTAGTTTTAAACTGCTTTATGGTAATTCTGTTGCCTTCGTGCTTCCAAGGTATCCTTGTGGTCTAAATACAGGTCATGCGTCATCGCAGAAATAGAACTTTTCTTGAGCTTGTTACCTTTCAAGGAAACTTGTGAAAAGAAATCTACTTAATTAATACAAAAATAATCGTCACGTAGGTTGGTACCTACATAATTATAAAGTTAGTACTAAAAACAAGCTCAGTAAGGTAAAAAATTATAATATTTTAGTTAAAATACTGAATTTTGGTGATTTTTTTAACAGGCTGGGTTAGGGGCCAGGCCGATCCTAGGTTCTACCCTAGGATGTGATCTTGTCTGAGCTTGGTATTCGAATAGGGGCGAAAAAAAGGCCAGCATAATTTAAAAAAATAATGTACTGTATCACTCTTTCACATCCAGGGTGGCAGGCACATCACCGCGCCACCCTTCACCATGGATGCAGCACCTGCGTTCAAATTCTTGTTACCTGACGAAAAATAACAGGTTGCGCGTCGATGTCCCTGCCACCCTGTATTTTGTTTCTAAAATGATTATATTCAATAATAATACATTTTATTCTTTATTAAGTAAACACTAAACTCTCACTACCAGCGTGCACACGGGCTCCTGGCCTACGATGCTATTTCCATAACGCTGCAACTTTGCACGTTAATAATAATTGCCGCATAATGAGCGTCGCGCCCGAAATTATAGTCAGCAGAAGGCTAATAACAACAATGTACGAAAAAACAAATGAAAACTTATGCTATGAAACAATCGTGAAGGATCGCTGCCATTTTGAGTCGGTCTCAGACAGTTTCTTTGTGTTGTATAGTCCAACACCCCAATTGCGTAACGCACTTGCAATCACAATAAGAAAATTCCTAATCAATTTCTTCATTACAATACTTAGTATACATACATTTCTTCATCACAATAGTATACATTTCTTCATTACAACAGTATAGTTATTCTGTGATTACAACGTAAATAACGCAATGAATGTTGTTCAGTTGTCAAAATGAATGACATTACCATTGTAAGTGTGGTAGACGTGGTAGTTTACGGAAGTACCTCATTGAGTAAGCACAATCAGCTTATAATATTCCCACTGCTGGGACACAAGCCTTCTCTCTGTGACTCTGTGAGAGGGAGTGGGCCATAATTCACTACGCAGCCCAGTGCGGGCCGGGCCCCGTTGTGTAGTTTTAGCTAATTTACTAAGAAACTAACATGCTGTTTCGTCTGCCCAGGGTATTTCCAAGGAATTGCAAAAAAATGTCTTAATACTATTTTTAACTGCACACTGTGTCTAACTATGGCCATATTGTACCGGTTGGATTATGGTCTCTAGTTTCAAGTGAGCCTTCTGAGTACACCTATTATTTGGTTGCACAATGCTCTTCACAGGGTTTTGTCCGAAATAAAAGAAATAATAATATCTTCATAATTATCTTGATTTTTGACAGCTAAGGTTGTTAGTATAACTTTATCAAATTATGCTCGTTAGAAAGTTTCCAAAATAATTCTTGCTACAGGTATTTTTATGCAATTATTTTGCTGCAATTTAGTTTTTTGTTATTCAGGCAGCATAAATGATGTTCATTCTACGTTCAGTAATGTCATGGACAATATTTGTTTGATTGTTATTAATCACTTCCAGAACATTATTTGTTATAATATTTATGTGAGTTACATTTGTTTACGGAAGATTGTATGAATATTTGTGAGAAAAATGTATGACCTTAAAAATGAGTATGATCTAAGAATAATCATGTTTGTGTATGTGGTTATGTATGCAGTAGTACGTACCTACCTACTAAATCCTACGCGGAATTTGTTTGTTTTCTAACTTTCTTTTTGAATACACATATTTAAATTCTTACTATTTTCTATACCTACATATTATTCAAATGTGTTTAAATAGTATGAGAGGGGCTTGTGGCTAAGTAAATAACAGCCGCAAGGATCGACCGATAAGGTTAAGCTACGCTTGCCGCGGTTGGTCCGTGGATGGGTGACCATTACATACCAAGACCCTCCGTGCCTCAAAAAGCACGTTAAGCCGTGGTCCCGGCTATCATTCGTGGATCTTTGACAGTCTGACAACCAGTCTTACCAATGGGTATCGAATTCTCAGTAACTGGGTTGTGGAGGTTAGATAGGCAGTCGCTCCATGTAAAATACTAGTACTCATCTGCATCCGGTTAGACTCGAAGCTGACCCCGACATAGCTGGGAAATGGCTAGGCAAATTATTAATAAGCTTCACAAGACTGGTCTAGGTTTTATTCAATATTGTTTAGCAAAGTTTTCCAAATAACAAACTAACTACGTTCAACTATTGGCAATTTCCCATCAGACTCATTACTTTATCTGTCATTTCGTTTTGCGTGAATGTGACGCATGTTTACCCCCAACTTGTTATTTTTTTTGTGTGTTTAATTGTCCTTTTTTTATGCGTCATGTTTGCCGCAAATAAATGCATTTTCTTTCTTTCTTTCTTTCATTGAATAACCAATATCTAGCAGTTATACAAATACCGAATGGTATCCTGCCAAGATATTTAACGAGCTCTCGATGACACCATGACCTGCCTCACTGCCAAGCTCCCAATATAACAAGCGACATAAACCAATCGCCAAGCGGAAGAGAATCTCATAAAACGCACAATTTATTCTTCACCAGTTAATATTTGGCCGTAAATTAAGCGCTGGCCTCATTGTAAACGGAGGAACATGATAATGGCGGTGTCAAATAAATTATAATACTACACAATTGATTTTAATTTGACCTTTAATATCTCGGCTGTTTATACTGGCGTTATTATGGTTGTCAGGATTTCAGAGGGTTAAACAAGATGCGGCCGTATTTAATTATTTTTTATTCAGTCTGGTGTCCTTATAACATCTTCTGGTAATTTCGTCTATTCTGGCGACCTTACTTGTGAGTATTCATCATCAAATGTATCCATTAGGCGAAAGTTAGTTCGTAAGCTGAACACGTTTTTGGCTAACCCCCCGAACGATTGCTTTCCAAGCTGTTCAAGCATTCCGACCTGTTTGTCTACTCAGAACTATCTACAACAGGCAGGGAAGCCTATGTGTTGTAGATAGCTCTATAAACATAAAACAGACTGCTATTTATTACACGTCTATTCCTCCAATCCATTAACCGTCCCCAGACGAAAGTTATCATTTAGTAATTGTCTACCCAGAAAGTGGCAAAATCTACATTCAGACTAGATCCTACATCGTAATTAAATTGACTCAGCCGGCACAAAAGTCCTCACATGATCACAACGGGTCTACCCTTTATAGCAGAACTTTTTTTAGTAATAATATTATTTTGCTTATCAGCTCATGGCATAAACTTCATTTCGCAGAAAATCGTTTGGCAAACATTCATTTATCATACATTCAAAACTCATAATTTTGTAAGTCAGAATCATCTTTAGGCATTCATATCCATGATAATTAAAAGGCAGAACTATCATATCTCAGAAAGTTTACAGTTAGAATCATCTTTTGGCATACTTTTCATATCCATAATAATTGAAAGACTCATCTATGACATTACAGAAAATTAATTAATTCATTCATTCACCATAAATGCAGCAAATAAGCAGCATGCAACCAGGCATACACCATGCATGCAAGCAAGCATGCAGCGTGCAAGCGAGCATGCAACCAAGCATACACCATGCATGCAAGCAAGCATGCAGCGTGCAAGCGAGCATGCAACCAAGCATACACCATGCATGCAAGCAAGCATGCAGCGTGCAAGCGAGCATGCAACCAAGCATACACCATGCATGCAAGCAACCATGCAACATGCAGCAGGCATGGTTTCTGTCACGGCTCCGGCGCTGCGGGGCTCCGGCGGTCCCTCGCGAGCTTATCGTCGCAGATGCTTTTAAGGCTCACCAACGCAGCGGCGGCCAGCGTTAATACCACCTGCTCCTCAGCTCGCAGGCCGCCTCGCCCCTCCGCGCCTACGCTGGCTTAAATTACACTAGGGGTAGTCGGTTTTGCAGCGATTCGTTTCTGTCACTAACTTTTGTAGCACAATGTGTTATTGACTTTTCACGACAATATTTTAATTTAAGGTTAAAAATGCTATTTTATAGAAATGGCGATATGCTTAATAAAATTATTCCAAACGAAATTCTGCCATCTTCATAGTATGCGAAGTGAACGTTGCTAAACGAAATTATGCGAAATTTTAACTTTGCCAAAAGTAATTATCTATACTTATAATAAATCTGTAGAAGTGAAAATTCTGTACATTGAAAATATCCAAAAAATAAATGGCAGGGGGTGTTACTTGACCGACACCGAACCCAAAAATGTGATTAAAAAAAATTTTTGTCTGTCTGTCTGTTTGTTCAGGCATCACGCAAAAACTACCGGTTCGATTACGATGAAACTTGGTATAATTATTCTTTAATATCCTGGGCACCACACTGGGTACTTTTTATCCCGGAAAAGTATATACAATAAAAAACAAACTTAATTTTTCGGTTCGATCCCTATACCCGATTACCACTGTCTGTACTGTACCAACCGCAAATACTAAGTTTGTCGTAGGTTGGGTCACCCGCAGTGGAGTTCATTTTTATTCCTTTTAGTTTTTAGAGTTATTTAGGTTTATTTTTATATGAGTCGTAGGTATAGATTTTAGTTTTAAAGTATAGGTAGTATATTTGATAGTGTACGTAGTGACCGTAGGTTATTTTATAATATTGTTAGGTAGGTTTAGTCATTCGTATACCTAGATATTAGTTTTTAGGGATTTTGCTTATTTATTGAGTTTAGATTAGTTATTATCAGAAATAGGTTTATTTAGGTAGGTAGGTATTTAATTTTCTGCTATTGAGTTTTTTTTTTTAATTAGTTAGGTACTTAGGTAAAGATATCATATAGGTACCCTCTTAATCACCACTAATGAGACACAATTGGTTTTCTATTGTAATTAGCCACAAAGGGCCCGCGACATAGATGGCATTCTGGGGAAGCACATACATTTTATCCTGTTAGCACGTTCCCGTGGGTAAATTTCCGACATCCACGCGGGCGAAGCCGCGGGCAGAAGCTAGTGCCAAATAAAATTCTGCTATCTTAAAAGTGTGCCATTGTAAATTCGGATATCTAAACATTCGGCCAAACAATAATTATATTAAATAATTTTTATGCCTTAAAAATATTCGTTTATAGGAGATTATTCCAAGTGTGTTATGCCAAACTAGCTTCTGCCCGCGGCTTCGCCCGCGTTGATGTCGGAAATTATCCCACGGGATCATGCTACCAGGATAAAAAGTATGTCCTTCCCCAGGGTGCCATCTATCTCTTTGCCAAATCAGAAGTTCAGCGGCTTAGGTGAGAAAGTGTAACACACAGTTTCAAGTTCAAATCCTCCCCTTAAAAATCGAATTACCCCTTTTTGCCCCGTCAGGGGTAAATTTTCGACAACTTTACATACCTACTTATTATTAATTATTTTCTGTCAAAAGTATTACTTAATACTGAGTTTCGAGTTAATTGGACCGCGCATTCAATTACTACTACCCCTTTTCAACCCGTTAGGGGTAGATTTTCGAAAAACCCTGATTCTTGTTACTTATTCTTTATTTTTGGTCTTATGTGTAAACACCGAGTTTCGAGTTAATCGGACAGCGCATTCAAATTCTTCCACAAAAACTTCAACACCCCTATATATCCCCCTTTGAGGGGTAGTTTTGAAAAACTTATAATAATAAACTTTATTACTTACTTAGGCGAGTATTCTCAAAAAGTTTCAAGTTTATTCTAAATGAATAAGATATTTCATATAACCTAATGAAAAAGATTTTTCATAATAAACTGTATCCCCGCCGCCAAAAAATTTAAATACCTACGCCGTAAATTTCACCCCCACAGGGGTGGAATTTAAAAAAATCGTTTGGTATGTATTCATAACTTGACTCAAAGATTAAGTAATCTTTTATTAGTAACTTATAAGTATAAGTTACTAATTTTCGAGTTAATCAAGCCATGCAGTAAAATCTTCCCCTGCAAAATTGACTACCCCTTTTCAGCCCGTCAGGGGTAGTTTTCGAAAAACCCTGATACACATTATTATAGTGAGTTTTGAGATAGTCGGACCGCGGCGCGCGCTAAATTTCTTCCATATAAACTTTGAAACCCCTAATCCCCTTTTAGGGGGTAGTTTAGAAAAACATAAAATGGCAACTTCATAATTTACTTAGATTAGTATTGGTGCCACGTTTCAAGTTTATTAACTCAAGGAATAAGATTTTCCATACAAACAAAATCCCCCCATTTCACCCTCTTAGGGGTGGAATTTCGAAAAACCCTTTCTTAGTGGACACCTACTCTTCACTAAGAACACACTCTCCAAATTTCATGTGTCTAGGACCAGCGGTTTAGGCTGTGCGTTGATGTATCAGTCAGTCAGTCAGGACTTTGAATTTTATATAATATATAGATAAATTTCGGAGCATCAAGATTCTGCCAGATAGAGGGAACCCGATCACAACACCCCTTCTGGCACACATTCAGCTCAGCCAACAGTTGGCTTTACTCAAGTGTCCAGCAGACCCAGAGGTCGCCGCGAACAAACATTGGTGAATTGAAATTGATTACAGCGCCAACATTGTTCAGGTGGCCAACGTTTGTACATTAACAGATGTTTTTCTTCGCGGGTTAGTCATGCCTTTTTGTGTGGTTGGAAGGAATGTGGAACCGTGGTGATGGTAAGCAGAGAAATGATATCATTGTGAGTTACTTTACAGGAAAATTATCGAAAAATAAATTGAACATGAAAACATTTTTCAGTTGACACAGATGTGAAAACACAATTTTCCGAGGACAGCTGTAACATAATAACCCAGAAATGTTAAAATTCCACTTTCCTCGAACTGCAATAATATTCCTACGTAAAATAATATTATATTATGTATTTTCTACGACAAGTACACGATGTACTCAGGTAGGTACATAACATTAATTACACGTAAGTACACAGAGAAGACAAGTGTTCCGTATTGTCGGTGGCTCTTTTGTTTTCACCAGCCTTGCCTCGGTGACTCAGAGGAAATGCGGCGCAGGCGCTGAGCTGCATTGTTTTACTTGAAATGCATAATATATAGCTGTGGGTGAATCAGAATGTTTTACTTTTGTTTTGTTCGCTGTATTGGTGGGTGACTGACCTGATTGACCTGGCTGACAATTAACTTGATTAACGACTACAAACTGAGGGCTGATTTTTCAACACTCAGATAACTTTTATCTGAAGAATAATTATGACAGTTTAACATATTTTCTATACAAAAACTGTCAAACCGCAATTTTTTTTTCTCAGATATAAGTTATCTGACTATTGAAAAATCAGCGCTTAGTCTTTTAGTTATTGGGTTGTGAAGTAGGTTTCACAGAGGTCAGGTTTTCAAGTTTTTCAGTTTCTGATTGTTATCGACATCATGGGTATGACAACTTGGAGTATTTGTTAGAGAAAAGGCAAAGCCCTTTTTCTAACAAATTTACTCTTCTCGAAGGCTGAAGAAACCCTTTTTCATTGATGTTTATTCATTCGGTTGGGCTATATTTATTCAGTTTTCCTTAATTTCCTAAAGAAGGTTGGCAATATGCCAACAGTTCGACTGATTGGAAGTGGTGACCACCAGTTTTAGCCTCCTGAAATACCAAGCCTTTATGCTTAAGATAATAAAGATGTGTCACGAAGCTGTGATGTCCAAAGCTCCATTGAAAGGTGCACATCAAACCGATACAGCACAGCAATGCTGGTATTTTCAACATGTCGATGGTAAAAATAACACGCCCAAAATTCAGCAACGCGAATAGAGTTTGCTGACGCAGCCATTAGGTCCTCACGTGTGCAGGTGACAGGACACGCGGTGCTAGGTGGGAGGAGAACAAATTGCCTGTGAAGATATGTCGCACACGCACCGGAGATCTGAGCCGTTCGTGGGTTGTGAACGTTGTCCTTGCTGCGGCGTACTCGGATACAAAGTCTCTTTAAGGTTTTCCAAGTTGGCCACGGTAACTTGTGCCCGGATGGGAAGCTCTCTGATGGTTGCAGCTCTTGCCAAAGATAACATCTTGTGGAGGGATTGCCGTCGGATGGACTCACGCACCCAAGAAAACATTTGCAGCGTTTAAGCCTCTGCATTGTGCTGCTAAGCGGTACCTAGTATTTGGTAATGCAGTAGTAATATGTTTTTATAAGCCCTTTTTCAAGTAGGTAACTCTGCAACTTGTATTCTTTCTAGCATAGAGGCGTAAGCACAGCACGTAGGATATTCATAGCAACACAATTGAAATCTATTTCTTACGCACTGTTAATCGCTTTGACCTATTTTGCTGTATCGGGCGTCAATTGCGTGTTTGTATAGACATATGGCAATAGACTTTTGGAGGCCATTGATTTCTATTAAAAATAATAAAATATTACTTATTTTTTGGATTTATAGCAACATAATTAGCGGGGCTCGTGGTTAAATGATAACAACCGCACGGGTCGCTGGCGGTTAAGCCACGCTTGTCGCGATTGGTTCGTGGATGGGTGACCATCCATTACATATAGAGACCCCTCCGTGACTCGGAAATCACTTTAACCCGTTGGTCCCGGCTGTCATTCGTAGATCTTTGACAGTCGTTACGGTTAGTCAGGAGCCCAAAAATCTGACCAACAGTCTTACCAAAGCGTAGGCTTGTGGAGGATAGGTAGTGCTTTCATGCAAAATACTGGTATTTAGCTTCATACGGTAAGACTGGAAGTCAACCTCAACATAGTTGGAAAAAGGCCAGGCAGATTTATTATGATTAACACTGAGCCAACACTTGTATGGTGATACTATAAGAGTGGGTTCTCTCTTGTCTTGTCACTATGGCAAACGAACTGACAAGGTACCCACCACTCGCTCGCAGTATTGCCTTAGGATTCAATAATTTCCTTTAAAATAATATAAACTTTAAAAAGAAAACTGACGACGTCTTCCAAAAAAAGGTAAAATTACTTGATTAGCAGATCCTAAACTTGGAAGCAACTTGATTAAAGGAGTTTCATTTTGTAAAAACCGGTGACTTAGTGGATGAGTTGAACTGCGAGTTAAATTAATAAATTACTCAAAGAAACGAGTTTAAAGGTAGAACTGGAGAGTATAACGTTTTCAGAATAAACTCGAATTAAAACTGCAACTTTAGAACTTTTAAATCAATCAATTTTAGGATTTTTAGTTCAATTGAAAAAAAAAAGATACGAGTTACTGCAAAATTAAATGGTAAAATTAATTTAAGTTGGTTAATGGTAAACTTAAAGGTAGGCTATGCTTATTATTTTGTCATAAGTGCTTAAGTGTGTATTGTACTATAAAAAGTTTTGTACCAATATCTAAGAATTAGCCTACTGAATCTTGTTGATACCACCAATAGAAGCTCCAATAACAATAATTTACATCTACCTTCATGATAGTTGTCGCAATTCTCCATATGCAAATTCTAGCAGTATTCTTAAACAACAACATCCATTGAACAGTTAAATGACCATTATAAAGAACAGACTCTATTACGTAACCGTACCTTAGGCCTCAGCCGACACGTAATGAAGCACATGTGCCTAAAACCGGTCCAATCCAGTTATATCAACCTACTTTATTATCTTCCTTTTTGCAAATCGCTCGCACTATCAACTATTGCCTGCAACCAAATAGACACCTTATTTTTTGCAACAAAAAGTTTAGTATTTAATGCGTTGTTTGGTAACGTTAGGATGTTTCGAGTTTAAAGATTAATCTATTCAAATAATATTTTAGTTCTTGTGATAATATAAATTCAGTATGGAGGTCGAGTCAGTTCACTGTTATCTCGTATGTAGTCTGTTTATTGTTTTATTAATATAATTTGAGAGCTCATCCTGGACCAGCCTTGGCATGTTTGCCATACTTTTTATCATAACGCTATGATATAACATGCGGATACAATTCGCTTGGATTTGGTAACAAATCCATTGAGGACGGAATTATAGCAATTTATCAATTCGAAATCCTTCTGTGATTAAATGAAAGAAAGCGGAAGAAATCGTGAGCTCCTCGTAGTTATTTTTGACAAACATCCATCCATCTCACCAGATCAATCTCAGAAGTATGTCCACCCATTCGCTGTTTCTGACTTACCCATCGAGATCTAAGGATGCTGTTTGACTGGAAAAACAAAATAGGAAATCGATTACTAAAATTGCTCTATAAAGATAGAGCAATGAGCATCTAGGTCTTTACCTACATCTAGGTAAAGACCTAGATGTAGGTAATTTCTTCTAGGATTGGTACAATTAATTTCATGTGTGAGGTAATATAGATAGATTTAGTAAATAAGCTCTATAATGTTGACTGGGAAGTCTGTAAGGCTCGTAGGAAATTGCTGGTCTAGAAATATTGTTGCGAAATTATATTTCAAGATTTGTGCTAAGAAGAATACACTGCTAGAAAGAAATTAAATACAGAAAATACCTACATAAAACATGACGCAAAGAAAATATACAAACCCAAAAATAACAAGTTAGAAGAAAATATGCTTCTCTATTGGGTGCCCGAAGATGAACGGCGCGTGGAGGCCGGCCCAGAAAGAGATGGCGAGGTGAGCTGGACATGTGCCCCGAGGGCGAGGGCGCGGGAAAAGAGTTCCTGGACGGATTTAGGGGAGGCTTTTGCCCAGCAGTGGGACAGTACAGGCTAACAAAACAAGTGATGACCGTATTGTACAATTGTACAAATTATCAAAAAGATTTTCATTGAAATAAAATTGGCTGAAATAATTCAAAGTAGAATTTCGTACCTGCAATACAATACCGTATGTACCTACATTCAACAAATATGGCAGTATGACGTCACAAACGACTTTGAAAACGAACAAACACACACACCTGTAACCTAAATTGGGTAATTATGTGTTATCTTCACACTCGGGTAAGATGGCGCAGAGACCTCGCTTGGGCTCTTGGCAACAAGCCTGTGGATCGACTTGTATTAATTTATCGTAAAAAAACTACAAATCAAGGATAAAATATAAAGAATTTATTGAAACTAAGATTTGGACGTGTGAATGGTTTATTACCGACTACTAGTCCGTAGATGATTGTTGATCATGAGCCACCTTATATACACAGAGCTTTCTTTCGGTCTCTCAATCACCTTCGAAAGCCAACTTTTAAGGATATAGTATTAATTACTACATTTTTGGTCTACGTAGAATTAAATTTTATTTATTTATTCTGCAGAAAAGAGCCATCAGAGCAATATAATATAATGGCCTCCGCACGCGCGATTCTCTAAGGAAACTGTTTAAAGATATTAATATCATGACGCTACCTTGTCAATATATCTATGAAAACATCATGTACGTAAGGAATAATTTAAATCTTTTCAGTAAAAGAGGTGACAAATACACCTATAGAACTAGAAATAGGGACTCAGTTAGTTCAACCAGGTTTCAGACTGGCTAAAGTAGACTCTTCCTTCATGGGGTACTGTTTAAAATGTTACAATAAAATACCTCCCCACATACTCCAACTCAATGAAACGAAATTCAAATCTTACATAAAACGCACACTATGCAGCCAAGCATATTATAAGTTGGGGGATTACATCGCTGACAAAAATGCTTGGCTAAACGCTGGTCCTGCTCCACAGGACGCATAAATAAATTGATTAGCATTTGAAAATACTTCACACACGCCTACCCTACCTACATACAGGAGCTGCTGAAGATTTAAAAATACTATTTTTGCATTATATAAATTCAATCTCTAGTAATAAATAATTGCATAGCACGTATGTGAGTACTATGTATGTACATACTATAAAGCTACCATTTACTGGGTACGTCTTTCATTGACTTGAATGTGCCTTGGCGGCTGAGAGTATGTCATGCTCACTCTAATGTCTCGCCGATGGTGGCGCATGTGTTGGATCATTTAGCTCCCTTCAAAATGGTTGAGCTGAATGGTGCTCATCTATGCATCATGTTCGTGAACGGGCGCCGTCAGTAGGGACTGGTCAACTCTTTGCTGCCATGGCTTATTTTGATTTAATTTTATATTTGAATTGTTCTTTTTTTATCTTTTCATTACGGACGCGTTCTCACGTGCATAATTATTAACATGAACCAATACTTAACCAATACTTTGTAACCATATTATTGAGATTTAAAAGAGTATCCATGGAGTTTCTTGTCCGTTCTTTTCCATAGGTACCTACTATGCTTTAGAATGGGCTACTAGCTAGCTTTATCTGTTTGACTGACCGACCCTTGAAAATTCAAAAGTGCCTTTAATTGGTTTAGTTGAAATAAATAGTTTGAGTTTAATTGCAATAGCATTGCATTTTTGCTGACAGTATATTCCAAGGGCTGTAATTGATTCCTTAAAAAGTCAAAGACCTTTATAACATCATATTAGTACACCATTTAAAAAGAGCTGCACATCGGATGGTTGCAATATGATTTTTGTCCATTTTACAGGTCATAATTTTTAACAAGTCTAAAACATTATTTTTAGGCTTTCTAGAAAGTTAACATGAATACAAGTCACTTTTGAGCAATGGATAGCCACATTCATCCACAATAACTACTTATAATGAAGGTAAAACGAGTGTTAACTTGAACTTACAGCCTATAGAGGCTAAGTTAGCTACAGCTAGACAGGCTTCTCTCAAACTGTGCCACGTCCACAACGCATAACCACACGAGGCAGCCTTCAATCAATCAATCAACTCAGCCTACTACAGCATTGCCAAGACCCAAGGGCTGGATTGAGGTCAAGAGTGAGCCCATTGTCAATAAAAAAAAAAACCCCTTTACACTAATAATCATGAAATTACAGGAACATGTAACTTCATTTCATTTATTTATTTGCATTTTTTTTTTTTTTTTTAACTCGTCAATGTGAAGTAGTAACACATAGCCTCACATAGGATTTTCTTTCGCTGTTACAGTGGCTTTAAGAAGTAGTTACCAGTTTTACAAGGTAGTGGGTTCAAATCCGGACAAGTACTAATGTGACTTTTTCAATTCACATGTATGTACTTGCTGAGTTAGTCTTGGACACTTGGTGAAGGAAGAACATCGTGAGGAAACCCGGACTCTCTTTTTTTTTTTTTTAAAACGTTGCCTCACTTTATGAATTTCTCCTGTATCGTGGGTGCGTTTACAAACATTTAAACTCACATACACAAACAGCCAGACCCAGCGACACGAAGCGCAGCAGTCAATCGCTTAACCACTGCGCCAACCGTGCCGTCAAAAGATTGATATCAGTGGCCCTGTTGCTTGTGGTAGACCAGGGGTAGGACTGCGGGTGTCCATTCAAACACTACCATCAATATTACGATCAATTGTTTTTGTTTTCTCAGATGTAAAGATAACACCACCCTTGACCATCTTACCATCTTAGTCCAACATAGGACCACCACAAACTTTATCAAACCTCTCTCAACTCAAACATGAATTCAAGCAAACAAGATGAAACAAAGATGCATGTACTTGTACACACAGCATAAGCCACGGATGACCACAACATACTGCCACATGCGGCTGTACGCTATTGTGACCGTGGACTCGACCGGCCAGTTCTGGAGAAAGTTGCCGCAAAACAATCGGACGGCCCAAAAGGAGACAAACATGACGGAGATAGATACGGGCATAGGGCGACAACGTGCTGGGAGGATGTGGGATAGAATTAATTTATTTTATTTGAAGTAATTGCACACACAAGTTTGACCAAGTTAAAGCAGCACCAGCTAAAAAGAAAAACAGCTGCTAATGTTCAAAAAAACGAAAATGCTAACACTGTAGGTACACCATCACAACCATTGCTGTAGTCTCAAGTGAACAGATAGTGTTGGCCTACATATTTGGCTAATCAGAACACTACATCACAGGCATTTACAATCTCAATCTCAATTTACAATCTTTATATATAATCCTTTCGCTTTCCTAAATTCATGAATCTTTCAGGACATGCGCTCCAGTTACATCGTATGCACCATTTACAAACCTACTTCCCATTACTATTAGGACCAATCTATCAGTTTTTTATTTAAATGGCTTCTCGCTTGTCAACCTAGGAGGCTGTCGGCTGCTTAATCGCTCTTGCCTGTGGGTGCCTCAATAAATTAAGGCCTCCAGCCAGGGCATACAAAACTTAAGAAGTAAGCGACTACCCGAGGTCCGTACCCTACAAGGGGTAGGGCACCACTTATGGGGTACGGACCTTGGCTTAGGGCGTCGCTGGGGGAGGGCAGCAAGGGACAGGCTGGATCGCATTATCCATATTAGTCAGCTTTCAGTAATATTATCTATACCATATTGTTTCATGTTTTACAAAGAACAAGGTAAAAAATATTTCCTCTTTTACACAAATATAGAATGCAATTAAGTTTCATCTAAACAGACTGTTACAGTTTACATAAGGTATTGCGCAAATTATATGTAAACTGACATTAATGTACTACTTTTGTTATTTAAATAACATACAGTAATACGTGCCTCAAGGATACAGGAAAATTATGTTGTAAACACTTTTCGTTTTCATTATGTACTGTTTTTCTTTCTTCGTTAATCTTTGCTGAAATGTCTAAATCTTTTTAACTTATTCACTTGTTTATTTCTATGAAGTTTTTGTTTCTAAGGCATTATGCAGACTTAGGTAAAACAATTTCAAAATTGTTTTTGTTTTACTCAACATGACACTATTTGGTTCCCGAGGCTGCGTTTGCAGTGCGCGCACCACCATTGTTTTCAAGGAGCGATGACTTAAGACTGTTTAGTTTAGGCCTGACTGCATGGTTACAGTATTCACTATCAGTTGTAAGTCACGTCAGATAAAGCGATGTCTTCATTCCGCTTCCAAGCAAATACCAACTTGTAGACATGCACACACACACAAACACGCCGGTTCTAAGCAAACACTGACTTATGCACGCACACTAACATACGAGTGCAGTCTGTGTCTGTAACTACATAGTTACGTAACGCGTGTCGAAGTGACAAAATGTATGAGTTACCTATTCTGTGGAATATGGAGTCACTGAAAATCACGGGTAAATGTGGAGTGCAGACTTTAAAAATGAGAAGAAACTAAGCGGGCTTTCTTAAGTAAATGTTGGTTAAAATAATTACAAGTTTAGTCGTTGTCAGGTAAGATAGCTAAAAATTAAATGAATGCGTTTTGTAAGGAGCTCTCTCTTCCGTTGTTCTAAACAAGCCATAACTAAAAGTGTTGCGTAGGCTTTTGTGACTAGTGTGTTCTAGTATTTTTGTACAAGTATGCACACCCATTCAAAATATAAATAATGCAAGTTTTGCGTGAGAACCTGATGATCTGTATTTCGGGGTTTTTATTTCTCTGTTGTAACTCCTAGGTCAATTCGTTTTAGTATCGGCTCGTGTAAGATTAGATTAATTCAGAACAGCTGCTAGATGTAATTAGTAACATTTATCAGCGAGTTTACAGAAAGCCAGTTAGTAATTCCTTATAACCAGTTCCTTATTTACTTTTGATATCAACGATAAGCCGTTACTCGTGTGACAATTAATAGCTTCAACCTTGCAGTCTTTTGCACCAAAAAATATTTATTCTGATATCAGCTTATCAATTTTCGTTGAAAACCAAAGCCTTTATTTCAGCCTAATACGCTGATAACTATGGCAAACATTGGCAAGTTACTTCTAAGGTCTTTTGTTCTTATATATTTCAGATTAAGTGCAATTTGAAAAGTAGCAGTGTTGCTATAAATAAATAAAAAATAGCTAGTATTTGATATTGCAGTGGGACACCACTGCAGGGCAATCGCATCTTCTCATCGGTGTTGCTATTCTACGGAATAATTATGACATTAACTTTGACACGATAAGTTCTTCCATAGCTCAACTAAGTGTTGAACCATTTATTTCCTTTGGGATCTTTCCCAGATACGTACATTAATTTCTTTATCAAAATGTCTACGGAGGAACAGCTTGAAGTCTAACAAGCCACCCAAGCACACGAGAAATAGAAACGTGTAGAGTAGAGACACAGCAACTTGTGACGCAACGCGTACGTGTCGCGTACGTCGTGTCTCTGACAGACGTTGAGCGTCGCCTATTATGTCTGCATTTGCATAGGTTATGTTGCTGCTATGTGTGTAGCAACACGTAACACATTCACATTGCCTCCATGAGTGGCAATTCATACATGCAGGTCAGCCCCGACACCACATTATTTTGACTGGCAAATTTTTTTGCCAAAAGAGGAGAAGACACGTACACAGGCGTACTGAAGTATGATGTTGTACTTCGTTTGTCGCGATACTTACCTACCAAAAAGATTTTTTTATGATGCTCAGCCTTCTAAATGGCAATAATTATAAGAGATTTGAACATCTATAATGCAACAACTGCTGTCGTACTGCTCGGAAAATGATTTTCCTCTGCTATGTTAGGATCTATCTCTATAGCTTTAAGTATGCCTTAGCTCTTCTAACGCAGTTCCTCTAGGCAACTTCAAATATAAACTCCACAATGACGAGTTGACAGGGAGTCTGTCTATGACAATTTTGATATAAGTAGTCAAATGTATTTTCTGCCGGTCTTTGTAGTAATATAAATGCTATTCATGTTAATCATATATTTTTTTTTAATCTTGATATCATCTCCACAAATATCGTAACAGCTGCATAGCTACCTGTAACAGCTGTCATATCAAAGATATTCATTTATTCGCACAGCCATTCAGTTCTGTCGATCATGCGCCTGCAGCATGACAGTCATCGCCGCCGCCAGTCCCATTGGCGACTGATAACTGTTATCACGACTACATTTATTTGCGCATCTATTATCACGACAATTGGCGATACGATATGATGTCACGTTATAACAAATATTATAATATTAAAAAGGTAATAATACCTATTAAATTGTCATAAAAAAAAACTCATCCAGGGACCAGGATCGAACTTGTAACATTCTGATATAAAAAATCTCAAACTATCAATCGAAAGGTTATTATCACAACTTCTATTAGCCTTGTTTGCCAGAAAAAATAACTGAAATCAACCTTCAAATGCTCTACATACATGCGCATACGCAAGCAGCAGCCATGCCGAAGCTGGGCCTCGAACCAGCGACCCCATTGTATGCTAAGTGCCACTGAGTCGCTGGTGCCGATACACTGATAACAATACTATGTATAGTGCAGACTCTTCGTCGCCGCCGATAACGACCCTATTATTTTTAATAGAGCAAATAGAGACGGTGACACTGACTTATCTATTATTTATTTTATACTAGCCAAGTGTGTGATTTTACATAGAATAATTTTATCGTTTTCCTTGGAAAATTAAATTATTTTCCGAGTAGAAACTATTTAACTCATTTTAAAGATGATTGAATGTAATTGAATAGAAATGAAATGAACATTTGCAAGGATTGTAGTACTTACGTTACAAATGGTCGAGTTTTTTTTTTTTAAATAAATGGACTCTGGATACTAAATGTTCACTACAATAAGTTTCTGAAACATACCTACAAGCTCGTCATTCATAAATGAATTAAAAAAAAGTCCCCGATTAAATTCAAGATATCAGATTTAAAAAATTAAAAACCGTTACAAAACAAAGTGTGTAGCCTCACGATGACTCACTTATGTACCACCTGATATTTTATCTATATCTATACTAATATTATAAAGAGGTAAAATTTGTTTGTTTGTTTGTATGTATGTAGGGGGTAATCTCCGGAGTTAATGATCCAATTCTAAAAAGGTTTTCACTGATAGAAAGCTACATTATGTGTAAGTTTTTATTATGTTTACATCATGCATTTTAGCTGAGCTATCACAACTTTTGTCTAGCAATTCGGAAAATTATTTGCATGCGCTGCCTCAACAGTTGTATATAACTAAAAACAATGTAATTACGGCAATCTTTCTATCTTTTATATTTTAATATCACTTTTATGTTTTAAAAAGTATTTTTTTCACATGCTTACGTTTGGATGAAAATATATTTTTTTATTATGAATCCTTATCAAAATTAATTATTTTATAATATGATGACAAAGACATTATAGAGATAAGATTTGCATTTTACAGTATGTCAATTGGTCATATAGTTTTGGAGATCATAGAAAATTACTAAAACGCAAAATGCCGCTAAAACATTCACGAATACTACACATGCTTTGTGCAGACGTTTCATCCATTTACCCATAGATGGCGTTGTACAAATACGTAATTTTTCTGACTCGCGGTGTTCATACTTTACGCGGATTAATAACATTGTCGGTATTGCTATTGGGTGATGTAAATTGATTGGATGTCGTTCTATTGATTGCTATTGGTTTTGGTTGTTTTAAATACTTCGTTCCTTCTCCTCTTCGTAATTCTGGTTTACGTTTGTTTCTATCTCAAGTTGAGGTAATAATAATAATAAAGCTGAAGAGTTTGTTTATTTGAACTCGATAGCTCTGGAACTACCAGTCTGATATTATTATGAAAAAACATTTTTGCATTTGGTTGATAGCCCAATTCTTGAGAAAGGTTATTTCACATCACGCTACGACTTGATGGTTACGACTCGATTACAGGAGAAGTTTTACGAAATCTTCCACTTAAAGCTCTAGTTAAGCTTACCACGATCATTAATGCTGCATTTCGGTTAAAACACGTTCCTGACATGTGGAAAGTAGCTGAAGTCATCATGATAGCCAAGCCTGGGAAGCCTCCTAATGTAACAACATCTTACAGGCCTATCTCACTGCTACCTGTGTTGTCAAAACTATTTGAGAAATTATTTCTAAAGAGATTGAATCTGAAAATCTAATTCCTGTTTACCAGTTCGGGTTTAGACAACAACATTCTACGCTCGACCAAGTACCTAGGTACTGTAGAGGCTTGTCTGCCGAAGGCAACCTCATATGTTGCAGGCCGGATATAATTTAGCGCGAATGACATTCGAACGTTCAAGTGAGTATCAAAAGATATTAGTTAGGATTTTGGGTTGAGAATAAGAAGTTATAATTAGACAGAAATATATAAAGACGTGCTGCAAATATAATATAAAAGGAATCACAGAATGTTTGATTCCTCCCGTTACCTCAGAGGGCTCGTCCAACCCTCTACAGTACACAGAATTACTTATATTATTGAGAGAACACTAGAGGACAAGAAGGTGTGCTCCACGGTTTTCATTGATGTTGCACAGGCGTTTGATAAAATATGGCACGATGGCCTTATTTATAAATTAAGAACAATGCTGCCTCAACAATTTTCAGCCATCATAGAGTCCTATATATCGAATAGATTGTTTAGAATAAGATAAAGAAATACCTATTCAGACCTTAGGCAGATAAAAGCTGGAGTACCACAAGGTAGTGTCCTAGGTCCAGCCCTGTATCTTCTATGCACCTGTGATATTCCTGAGCTACAAAATAATTTCATTGCATCCTATGCTGATGACACAGTTATCATGGCTGTTGGAAATAGTCACGAGGAAGCCGTAGAAAAGGTTCAAGAGTCCATAAGAGTAGTAAGAGTCCAAAGCCAAGATGGCTGCTAGGAAACTTGGCGTTCTTGCAAAGGTCCGGCAGTACTTCACACCGGGACAGCTTCTAATGTTATACAAAGCGCAGGTCCGATCGTGTGTGGAGTACTGCAGCCACATATGGGCTGGTGCTGCAAAATGCCATCTAGCAGCTTTGGACTCAGTGGAGAGGCGTGCGAAGAGGCTAATTGGTGATCCAGATTTGGTTAAGATCAATCTACAAAGCCTGGAGCACAGGCGTAAGGTAGCCAGCCTTTCGGTATTCTACAGGATGCATTCAGGAGAGTGTGCGCGGGAATTACATGATTTAATTCCGCCGTCACCGTTCTATCATCGGACAACCCGTCGTACGGCGAGTATCCACCCTTACGTTGTTGACACCGCCGCGATCCGGACGAAGCGTTTTGCCTCGTTGTTTATACCGCGTACATCAAAGGACTGGAACAATTTGCCTGCAGCGGTCTTCCCGTCCGATTATAATTTGGGTGTTTTCAAGACTAGAGTGAATAGGCTCATAATAAATTAGTGCGCTTACCATCAACGATTGCATCTCTGCTTTCCATCAGGCGGGATCGCAGTCAAGCGCTAGTTTATAACATTAAAAAAAAAAAATCGTGTCTATGAGTGGACTGCAACATGGCGTATCAAACTCAATGAATGCAAGTCTATCCACATTGACTTCAAAAATAAAAAGCCACAATACTTCCCGGTATTCATGAATAATCAACAAATACCATACGCGAATATTGCTAAGTATCTTGGCATGATCCTGCCATTGAAAAAATAGAACCGAATGAAGCTCAGTAGAGTCGCACTTACCACCACCAAACTAACACTCACCTCATCAGACATTCATCAGGTACCTGTATGTACCTTAAGTTCGTTTTTTTAAACCAAGATACTAATTTGACAGATGTAATGTCAAATTTCTATACTAAAAAAAACGCAAACACAAAATACTTAAATGTCAGATTAGTATCTGGGATTAAAAAACAAACTTTAGTGGACATAATTATCTTGATAAATTAGCCTTCGTTGAGTGCAGTTCGGTGAAGTACCTCAGTGCACACCTACCTCCATCCAGATAAAATGCTGCAATTCAATAGCCACGTGTAACGATTATCGAATTACCGCGTCATTGTTATTATTTTTCAACTTTTAGGTTTCCTTGAACATCATAACCACCTGTTTAGCCGTAGTTCTCGTTCAAACTGATTAAAGAATTATATCAAAATCAAAAGTCATGTTTGTAAACTAGGCTGAGAATCAGCACTTTTTGAACATCAAAATTACATAAGACAGTCCCTCAAGACGCCCGCCCTTCACCACTTCCTAGTGCTTGAGCAACAATCTCCCCAGCATCAGCTGTCTGGAATTTTATCAGCGAGACGGGTAGCGCCTACTTATCTTCTAATAACAAAATATTGCGATCAATCCACCTGCCAAACTTGTGATATTGTCTCTGTTTTACTAAGTAAAGCTGTTCATAAGGTAGGTGCCTATCTTTCGACATTTATGCATTTGCCTAGTAAGTTAAGTGTGTACCTATTAGAGTCACAGAGTACGTGACTACGTTGCTTACACTCCTGCCGATCATGTAAACGACTGACTATCAATCAAAGTTGTTTTTCACAACACTCTGACTTATTACCTAGACGAATAGGAATTCTCGACACTAAGTCTTGAATGTTAAAACTATGGATACAATGAAACAAAAGTATGTAGAAGTTTCACTCCGTTTCATGTACGGATAGAAGAACTCTCCGAGCAGGATGGCACCTAAAACCAAAAAAGAATCTCTGCTTTCACGTAACACACGTATACACAATTATTAGTCCCCGATTTCCAAAAGCCTGATCAGTAAATGTGTAGCAAAGTAAATTATATTATTATGCTTACAGACACAGTTTGATCGGTTACCCAAAGTCGGGTACAACAAAAAATCAGACAGAAGTTCGCATGGGAACAAATTACTTTGCTGGCTTCGGGAACTTAGTCTAACACTAAACTACTGGATTCTAAAATTATACTACTGACATTAAGTGCATCTGTGATTGCATTGTTTCGAGAAGTTTCCACAAGTGCAACGAATTTTCTTATCGCCCGATAATCGTGAAACTTTTGTTTTCCTCTACGTTGTGTCATAGGTGAGAAAATTTTAATACTGACCTTGGGCCTTGACAAATACTTTGCATACAAATCAAACTAAATTCAACTTTATTGCTATTTCGATAAAGTTGTTAACAATGGTAATTTCAACGTAGTATTTCGGTGTTATCGAATAAATGTGCATCAAAAAAACATGTTTACGCTACATCGGGTGTGCTTACGTAAGGCGATATTTTTTTAATTCATCCTTGAGATATGTTATCTGGAGTGAGTCTGATTGTGCCTGGGTTCCATATTTGTGCAACTAATTCTGTTATTTTATTGTTAAATTGTGTTTGTGGGGCCTTTTTTGGTAGGTAAACTAGGACTATTAATGTTTTCAGCTCGAAAATGTCTTAGTTATATCTCGGGTGCGGTGATATTGTGACTCTAGATAAGGCTTGTTTTGATCTAGCTAGACACACAAATAATTCCTAAATTAATAATCTAGTCGAAGACATGCAAAAAATGTTAGGATACTTGATATCTCTTCTTTATAACACACGTGGTCGGCACGAGCTAGATGGGAACAGTTCATATCGTGGCGAACAGATTAGCTAGTTAGCAAGTGTGCTAGCTGGAGCTACTGGGGACACTGGGGTTGATTGTCCAAGATATGCTGGATAAACTTACTTACGTAAGCACACTTTATGAGGTAATTGACTCAGAGCTCCAATTTCAACGGTAGTCGGCAGAACGGCACCTTAACTATACCACTAACCGCACCGAAATGAAAACTGAACTTAAAGCGTTTAGTTTTCGAGCAAATAACAATTTAATTAATCTTGCAAAATTATTGATAATTCAATCTGATTGTGCGGAACCCTAAAATTATCTGCTTGGCTCGTAATATCCAGTAATATTATCGAATGGTCGGCGGCTCGATAAGGTATCAGCTGAAATGTGAACGTGCTCCGATGTGTGTCAGAGGTCGCACTTCCTCGAACATGCCAGCGGTGGACTACCCACCTTGTAAGGGTGTAGTTGATACAGGTGGGCACGACTTCAAGTTATTAGTACTTACCTTTAGAATAACTACGAGGAAGGGGTTTTGGTACCGTTTGAATTTCAGGAATTATGTTCCTAAACAAAACTCACGCTTGTAGTCCCCGAGGGGTTAGGCAGACAGGTACACACCTACAGCCACATTTCCGTCAGTAATGTTTAGGTCCCGTGTAATAGGGGATGAGCCTATTGCCATCCACCACTGACCAGGCGACCACTGACCAGGCGACCACTGACCAGGCGCAGTCCATACTTCAGGACACCACTGAGAAGTACATCATGATAAAACCCTATACCACTTTGTCCGAGCTGGGATTCGAGCTCACGATCAGCAGCAGCGCCGGAGGGTCCCGTGGCTAATTAATAACAGCCGCACAGGTCGATCGGTCAGGTTAAGCTACGCTTGCCGCGGTTGGTCTGTGGATGGGTGACCATCTTTACATACTGAGACCCCTCCGTGCCTCGGAAAGCACGTTAAGCCGTTGGTCCCGGCTGTCATTCGTGGATCTTTGACAGTCGTTACGGGTAGTCAGAAGCCCGAAAGTCTGACAACCAGCTTACCAAGGGGTATCGTATTACCCAGTAACTGGGTTGTGGAGGTCAGATAGGCAGTCGCTCCATGTAAAATACTGGTATTCAGTTGCATCCGGTTAGACTGGAAGCCGACCCCAACATAGTTGGGAAAAGGCTAGGCAGATGATGATCAGCAGCAGCGCTGGCGACCATTACACCATCGAGCAGACAGTTTCTAAACATCTTCTTACACACGCGCTTTTATCCTTCTGGTTGTGATTCAGGTAATGGAGATAAAAACTTACCATTTTTTTACCCAAATGCGGCCATGCCCTAATGGAGTGTAACTAGTTAAAGTTTTCTCTTCAGTAGGTACTCGTATATAGTTAGTTGTACTCTTATCAGTCAGAGGAGTAGCAGTGGGACAACCACTCATCATGTTCTGCTGGACACAACCGGTGAGAGATAACAATGTCTCCAGGCCCACCTATTCTTAGCAGGGTCACGAGTCTCATGTCCATCGTTATCACCAGTCTGTTATCAGTAATAATGACCAAAGCGGTTGAGCACACGCAATCAGTAGGTACTGCCAAAACGAGGGTAATGATTGACACGAGTACCTACCTACAAATATAATTATAGTGTTATCATCATTGTGCCTCCATTAAGAATATAGGACCATCGTCAGCTGTGAGTCAGCGGGGGCCAGCTTATCTACTGTTAACGATCATTTCTTAAATATGGTAAGCAGAGCTCCATTAATGATAACATACCCTGGACAGTCAGCTGTGCTACCTTTCTTGCTGAATACCACGATTATGAGCTTCTGTTAAGTGACATCTAGTATCTAGTAGTAGTGTATGTAAGTCTAGTGTCCACTCTCGACTGCTAGACAGAGACGTCTCCCTAGTCCTTTATGTGCTGCTGGGAAGTTGCGCCACTTCTTCTTCCCAGTGAAAGCACTAGGAAGTGGTGAAGGGCGGGCGTTTAGGGGACTGTCTTATGTAATTTTGACGTTCAAAAAGTGCTGATTCTCAGCCTAATTTCAATAAAAGACTCGATTTTGATTGGTTTTAATATATATATATATATATATATTTATTTATTTTCAGGACAACAAGATCCCATTGGGTTAGTAACAATAACCTTATCTTGTGTTAGTACATCCATTGGGTTAGTAACAATCGTCTTAACCTATGTTAGTACTTAACTAATAAAAATGGCAATGTACAGGTGACAAGTGACCTCACCAACGGGCTGTCATGTCTCCCGGCTATAGCGCGTAGAATGCTGTTGGGGCTGCCATGGGGTCTGTTTAGCAGCGAGGCCGCTTTCTTACGTAGTACAGCAATAATAATAATAATTAGTATCATTAGAGTTAAAAATAAAAACTTAAGTCTACTTCGAATATGGCGTTAGATAATGATAATAATATGGTTTTAGGATTACTATTTTAAACTAAGTACGTTAAAATGAGCTAGCATTAACAAACACCTATTTTCAAACCTGTTTGTTAGGTAGGTACCGGTCTGGGTTTCCTCTTAAAATCTACTAATAAGTAAACAGGTAAAGTAAACACATACATTTTTCGATTCGGCAACACTTGGCAACAGGGCATAGCAACACCGCCATAAGTTTAACATAAAACATGTTTTGCAACCGATCCATAACTCAACTATCAAAAAACAAACACAATAATAATTCAGCTGTCTGCGATTATATACCATGCCATCCAAATGTCAATAACAAAATATGTTTTCCACTTAAAAAATACTAAGCTTATATTTTATGTATTTACATAAGAATCGATATTTCAATATTTTCGTATGTATTTTGTACCTACTCAATAGGTACCTAAGTATGTACTTCGCCAAGCCTGACAGCCACACGTGGACAGCACAAGGACGAGACTTAGTACTCAATAAACACATGTCTTAAATGTCAATATTTTGTGTAGATTTTAAAAGCTACACGTGCAAGATAGTGGAACAGGCTGTTATCAGAAGGGCTGGTCTATATTTGTCCAGACACTAATGGGTTAGACAAGGTTGTCAATCTTACTTGTTACTGTGTCATAAAGTAATGTGCAATGTGTGTTAAGAAAGATAGCAGAACAGCGTGGCTCTATCAATGTCAGTGTCAAAGATCTGATTCAGGCCGGTCAAGATAATCTAGCATAATCACTATCAGCCATGTTAATGTTCCCACTGCTGCACTGCTGGGACACAGTCCTCCTCTCGGTGAGAGGGAGTGGGCTGTAATCCACCACGCGGGCCCAGTGTGGGTTGGTGGATGTGACATGTATTCGAATGTTTGGTTCTAGGACATGCCGGTGATCATCCCCTAGATGTTTTACTTCACCGTTTTGAGACCAGTGGTGATGAAATTTAATGTTAAAAAATGTGTAAGTGCTGGGTTCGAACTTACAACCGGAACTCAAACCGGTCAGATTTATAGAGAATTGTTCCAAAACAGAACTATTCGGAGGCATAATTTATATCTTTTCTTAAACATTACAATTTAATAACTCATTAATTTAGTCGATCTATAACAGTACACAGCTCACAAACTCAATAGCAATTAATAGTAATTGTAGCTTTCAAGGTTTTCTGTATTCATTTTGTTAAAACTAATTAAGGCCTTTAAGTTTTTGTTTAATTTGGTTAAATTAAACAAAACGACAATTCATTGTTGCATGACCCACTTCTGGCATAATGCAATCAAGCTAATTCGTGTATTGACAATAACGGATTTAATTACTAATATTATCTCATCACATACACGTCGTCACGGGTCGTCAGTAGCCCGAAAGTCTGACAATCAGTCTTACCAAGTGGTATCGTATAACCAGTCACGGGGTTGTGGAGGTCAGATAGGCAGTCGCTCCATGTAAAATACTGGTATTCAGCTGCATCCGGTTAGACTGGAAGCCGACCCCAACATAGTTGGGAAAAGGCTAGGCAGATGATGATTATCTCATCATATATATTAATTTTTCAGACAACCAAATCGTTTGCAAGTTTCAACAAGTACTGACACAGCATGTGAAGCCATGTCTGGCGTTATCCCAAACCTCTAGTTGTTACTGGTTATATTAGCGAGATGATTAATTGTTCAGTTTTATGACAAGTTGCCAAGCCTTCGCTTGTTCAGAACAATTTTTAAATTTTTCAGCTTATCTTGCAGTATTTTTTAATTTCAGATTTTTCTAGTTTATAACTCGAAAAATCGCGTTCGCGTTCGCGTCGCGTTTAGATTTTTCTTTTCAAACGGGGGACTCCCGCTCCGGCTCGTTCTTGGTGCAAAGGTTAGCCATTGCCATCCAACGTGGCAATGCAGCAAGCGTTTTGGGCACCTTTGCGCCGGGAACAGTTAGGGGCGGGTTATTTGACTAGGCTGACGTGTGGTTGGTCCTTATATTATATAATTGTGGTTTATAACTTGGAAGCATACATTCATTATGATATTTGAATGTATTTTCCAGAAAAATCTTACGATATATTATTAATACACGTATTTGCCTTGATCCACTACATATACGAGTATTTCAAGTGTCAATGACTGTACATTGGCGCGACAACACAAATAAGTCCACACTCACTAACCTCTCCGCCTTCCACTACACTAAATCAGAGTAAAAGTGCTAGAAAAAATCTAGATCATGACATGACGCCAAGGCGATAAATCTTAGGCAATCTAAATACAGACTCAATCTAGAGCTGCAGCCAAAAAGCTTTTAGACGACGATTACTTATAAAGAGGTAGGCAGAACTAATAGCTTTTTTTTTGAGGATGGGAAATCATCAAATGACTCCTCCCGCTCTGGGTGGAGCAGGAGGGAATGTCAGACTCTTACTGACTAAAACCCACCCGTGTTCCTTCCTTAGCCCTTTATGTTCCAGGGCAGCGGTAAACCTTTCGGATGATCCCGCTACCCTGGCAGGCTTCGGCCCTATGGGGCCCCGTCGCTTATGGATATCTCTTTGAGGCGCGCGTGGAACACGTACACGCCGTCCGGCACGGGCCTAGTCCTGATCGGATGGAGAGCTACCCATTACTCTCCGCCCGCAGGCCCGCGCCTACGGTGGCCGGGAGTCGTCACGCGGCTCCCGACGCCCGGAGCGTCTCCCGCGGCGGCTGAGGCGTGAGGTGCGCAAGGTGCGTTCCCTCGCCCACCCCGCCACCTCCTTCGCTAGCATGACTGCTTCGCAGAAGGAGGTGACTGCCTCCCACTCCCTCTCGCCCCGGACCATGGCTTGAACCAGGGCCGGACGCGAGAGGTCGCCGCCGCTGCCGATCGCCTCTACGAGGACACGGCGGTGCTCTGCCCAAGCAGGGCAGACCTCCACCGTATGCTCCACCGTGTCCTCTGGGCGATCCTGACAGTGGTGACACCCGGACGTCTCCTCCCGCCTGATGATGTGCAGGAACCTCCTGAAACATCCGTGTCCGGAGAGGACCTGCGTCAGGCGGTAGGTGAGAATGCCGTGACGTCTCTCTAGCCACTCCTCAAAGAGGGGTCTTACCGCCGCTATCGTGGCGTGCCCTGCGCTGGGTTGCGATAGTCGCTCCTTCCATGCCGCCATGAGATCGCGCCGGAGGTTCGTCCGCTCCGCCGCGGTTTGCCGCGGATGCGGAGTTTCCCCCCGGCGTAGTGCCAGCCGCCGCGCGCCAATCATACAGGCGCGCGAGAACTAATAGCTTAGAATATGTTCCTATTAACGTTTTCATTTCTTTTCCTCATCCTAATTTAAAAAAATGTTAATGTCAAAAAGTTCACGCTTTCTCTGCATGACGTGTTGAATACTAACACGAAAAAGAGGAAACTAGATATTTATTTGTTTGCACAATGTACAGAAAGTTACAGGCTAGGTACGACAGGCTAAACTTTTTGAGATTTGTTCACTTCACAGCATAATATTAAAGTCCACAGCAGGACATAGGCCTCCGTAGGGACAGGGACACACAGGGACTTCCAGTTTCAATCTGCTACGTTTTTCAATTCGTGATCTTCACTTCAGGACTCGTTTGATCCAAGAGTCAGTAGCCACTAAACTAGGCAGATAAAAAAGTGTTTTTAAAGAAAATGTTTTGATTTTGGAACGACAACAAATTAAAATATTATTTTAATTACAATTTACACGCGGATAGCTACGAAAGTTGAACTGTGTCGCAGATAAAATATGGCAGATACTTATTTCCACTAACCAGATGAGGATTTTATTCCGCAATATTCTCTGCTTTTTTATGACTTCAAATTAGGCCTAGTTTTATAATTCCCATCCCTCAGATTATGTAGATTAATGAAAGGATTGAACAAACTAATCATCCAAGATAATGATGCCAACAATCTAAGTTTGTACTACAACTCATACCACGCGTAGAACCGAGATCGTGTCAACTCGCGCGCATTATTCTGCGTCTTTTACGCAGCCGATTTATTTTAGATCACGAAGACTTGTGCGTAGAACTGTGTACCAAATGCAAAGTTATTAGTATAACTACGAAACTAGTCCAAAAACGTGGTGAACGTCTTATTAAGTATTAAAAAAATCCTTGGTCTAAATATCCCCAATTTATGTCTTTACAGTCCGACTTAAGGCGGTACCCCGAGCTAAGTGGCGCCCTCATTGAATAAAAAGTCGTAGCATAGCATAGAAAACAAAAATAAAAAAATTGATTCTAGGAGTTTGTTACAAAGAGGATAAAGTATTTTTACGTTGTTAAAACAGGACTCAAAATGTTTCGTATCCAAAGTAGATCGCAAAACTGTCAAAAATGGCCGCTTTTGGTACTTTTGCGATCTACTTTGGATACGAAACATTTTGAGTCCTGTTTTAACAACGTAAAAATACTTTATCCTCTTTGTAACAAACTCCTAGAATCAATTTTTTTATTTTTGTTTTCTATGCTATGCTACGACTTTTTATTCAATGAGGGCGCCACTTAGCTCGGGGTACCGCCTTAAGTACTTTAGTGGATAATATTATTTTTCAAATAACTGAATTTCATATAGCCCAACGTTTTAGCGGGCCAACACGAGTGCAATTAGTGTAGCTGAATTTTGGGACAATCATTTTATGTGAACTTTCTGCTCTCGATACACTAAGGGCCGGTTTTTTGGTCCGCAGTTAAACTCAACCAATTGAAAATAGTAACTAATGGTTAAATTTTTGTTAAAATGTATTTTTGATCAATTGTTAGTTTATCTAATGGTTATATTTTTAACTAATAATTAGTTATTTGACAATTAGCAATGATATTATATCATTAGAGAAACTAAAAAAATTGTCAAAAAACACATTTTGCTAAAATTTAACCATTAGTTACTATTTTTAACAAATGGTTGAGTTGAGTTTAACAAATAGTAGGGCGAGCCTATTTCTAACCCCGGCCGACAGTCTAATAAAGAATTTTCTTCACAGAATAATAAATACTCTAGGAATCGAATCCACGACTTAATGTCCACCAGTGTCATACAATATACATTTCTATTACCGATTGAATACAACAATCGCGACAGAGTGCGATTTTGTCCGCACGTCAAGCAACCTTTCCTGTACATTTTCCTGATGGCTCAAGGTGGTGTTCCTCTGTAAGGTTACATTGTTCGCAAGTCTATCTGTATCTCTTGAGTATATTTATCATTTATTTAAATATAAATAAATATTATTATTAGCTACTTTATTTTTTATTTTTAGTTTTTCAACCAGTTGCAGTTTCAAGGTGATGTCTAGGTTTGATCTATACCTAAATATAATACATGTATATTGCACATATCATTATTGAGTTTTTTTTTTTGGTAATTTTTTTTCGGTAGCAAGTTTGGAGTCCTGGCCTTGATTATTTCAGAGAAGGCAACAGTGGCAATGGGTTTGTATAATACGATACCTTAAGGAGTTCCTGCTGTTACAAAACAGTAAGACTCCTGCTAAAATTCAGAAACCATGGCCAATACCTCCGGCTTCTTGGTACAGAATTCATGCAGATTTTCTTGGACCATTTTACAATAAAATGTATTTAGTAATTGTTGATAGTTATTCAAAATGGCCTGAAGCTTTCGAAATGTCAAACATTACTAGTACTCGTACTATTGAAGTTTTTAAAAGTTTATTTACTCGATTTGGTTATCCAGTGCATTTAGTGACTGATAACGGTCGGACATTTATAAGTTCCGAATTCGAGGATTTTTGTAAGACATGCCAAATTAAACATACTTTCACTCCACCTTACCACCCTGCCACTAATGGTGCGGCAGAGAGGTTTGTGGAGACTTTTAAATCAGCGGTCACTAAAATAAAAGAAAGTGGCGGTAGCCTGATTTCAGCAATAAACTTGTTTCTGTTTGATTATAGGAGTACACCACAGCGTACTACTGGGGTGTCTCCAGCGCGGCTCATGCTAGGGAGAGAAATCAGAAACAGGTTCAGTTTATTACGTCCACCTCCTTTGACTGATACTGTTCAGGATGTAGTAGATAAAAGAGATCAAGGAAAAAGGGACATTAAATGGGAAATAGGTCAAAAGGTTATGGTTAGAGATTACAGAAAAGGCAGAAGGCCATGGGTTTTAGGAATCATTCTTGAGGAGTCTATACCAGGAGTTACTTATATACTTGATGTAGAAGGTACAAGATGGAAACGTCATGTTAACCAAATTGTAACATGCTCTGAATCGGTAGAGACTTAAGTTAATTTAAGTTAAGTTAATTTAGTTGTTAATAAGAAAGTTAAGTTAATTTAGTTGTAGACTTGTTAAGTTAATTTAGTTGTACAAATACTAAAACTAATGTTATTTTCTAACAGATGTTGTTAAAAATAAGTGCGGGAGAGTGTGAGATCTGGAACGCATCCATAAGATCATCTGACTCACTCATCCAGGCTTGCTCTCTCTCTCTCTCTTAACATCACCTTGTCAGGTATTATCGTTCTGCATTAAATAAATACACATTAATTAATTCAGTGTTTATTTTGAGATATAACAATTTCAGTTTCAGTTTTTTTCAGATGAAAACATTTCACTCTGCTTTCACGAGTTCTGAAATATCAATGTTTATTGAAAATCAACTCAATAAATTATCTTTGCACATTGATTCTATCCACAAAGAAAAGTCGTGAAAGAACGTCTGCACAACCATTTCTCATTGAAAAGAACATGCACTTATAAATGCTTCAACACATAACCACCTATAATATTTAGATATTAGACAACGCTTTCAATAACCAACCAGACATGATATGTATTCATGCACCGTCTATACAAGCAAGCCAACAAGAAACCGCATGAAAATAGCTTCAGCAATTACCGAGAACAAACGACGCACACGTTCCCGCAGTCAATGACTTACTATGTTTATTGTGAGTGTACACAAATCCTTTATAGTGTATTGTTTTTAGATTTACATGAGTAATAAAGTTATTATAAGTAGCTGTTGCTTTACATGTGGTATATAACAGTGATTAGAACAACCCTTGATTAAATAAGTAAATCTGAAGTAATCAAAATATTATATAGAGAAAAGATTTTATTTTTTGTTCGTCTGTTTGTTACGCTTTCACGCCAAAACGGCTAGACGGTCATGGTTAGACCATGACCTCGATCAGGACATAGGATATTTTTTATATCGATATTCTCACGGGATCGATACTTATGCGGGTGAAACCGCGAGGCGCAGGTAGTGCACTACAAAACCATTTACAAATTGAATCCGGAAGGTTTATGTGTATTATACAAAAATATTAAAATTAAATATAATAAAAACTCTCGATGTATTATCAAGTCGTCAAAGCCGCGCGAAGTAGGGGTATTTTTTTTTCTATAAGTACGCTTCAGTAAATAGTACTTTTAGGTACAATCATGAAAACGATTTTGTTAGTGACCATGATAACTTTTTTTGGTATTTTTTCGTCGGAAAATCGGTCAGTTTCATAGTCAGAAGCAAATCTTTACAAATCCTTTTACAACCAAAACAAAGCTGAAACCAAGAAAGAACCCTAAACAAAGCTGAAACTCAACACTCAATTAATAATCTATTATGTCAAAGGATTTACATAACGAACCGTGCGCATATCGCCACGTGTCGTACATTATATACCTGTACCTACCTGCAAGTGTGTGTGTGTACGTTCATGTGCGTCTGCGCAGCGCTCACTAAATTTCATTGAGCGTAATGATGTCAAGGTCTTATGTGAATGAACTCGGCTTGTTAATGTGTGTGTTAGTATTTATGTACCTTTAATTATATAATTATAGTTTTTTTTTACTATATAATAATATGTTGTTTATTGTCAGTGTAATCGATTTTTGTAGGGATATTGAGATTTTCTTTTTTTTTTCAGGAGGGTCCGTTTTTGTGATCCTTTGTATTTAATACTTTAGTTCCTTTTTATTGCACACTATGTCTCCTGTAATTGAAAACTACAGTGGGAGCTAAACAGAAAAAATATGTAGAGAAAATCAAGCTCTGACTGAACGAGAACTCAGAATTTTTCAGGAAAGAAATTCGTGGTTGCAGATACCTTCTCTTTTTTAATTTTAAAATACTTTTAACTGTCTGCAGGTGGAACTCAGGAAACAAAGTGCTGGTGCCAACGATGCGAATACTTCTCATATTTATTGCTTGACCTTATTCATAGTTTTATTTCAAGCTGTTAGTAACTCTTAGAACCAACTGAAATATATTAGACTATACCTCTGCTAGAGTTTCTGCAGGCACATACACACAACACCGCGCCCGCGTGTGCCCAGAAGGGTTAGGCAGAGGTCTATTTATATTTAAGTCAGTTATGTTTAAGTCCGGGGCGAGCCTATTGTATAAGTCCGGGGTGAGCCTATTGTTTAAGTCCGAGGCGAGCCTATTGTTTAAGTCCGGGGCGAGCCTATTGCCATCAAACGGGTACAAGTCCATGCTCTGGGTGTGAGAAATCCCTGGTGGAAAAATCCAATAACACTTTGCTCGACCTGGGAATCGAACTCAGGACCTCATGCACAGCAGTAGCGCTTGCGACCACTACACCAACGAGGCAGTCGTGTACAAGTATTACCTATTACGTACATAATAATAATTATTATGTAGTACATGCCAATAAAAGTGTAACTAATAAATATAATAGTATCCACTGTCGTTCCGTGATTGCCAATGCATGTTGTCATAATATTTACAAATGTAATATTTTTTTCGATCTAGTTTTATGTACGAGTAAGAGGTATATAAAACTCCACTGTGCAACGAGATAGTTTCGAAAAAGTATTGCTTGGTATGTTTTTTAGAGTTCCGTAGCCAAATGGCAAAAAACGGAACCCTTATGGATTCGTCATGTCTGTCTGTCTGTCCGTCCGTATGTCACAGCCACTTTTTTCCGAAACTATAAGAGCTATACTGTTGAAACTTGGTAGGTAGATGTATTCTGTGTACCGCATTAAGATTTTCACACAAAAATAGAAAAAAAACAATACATTTTGGGGGTTCCCCATACTTAGAACTGTAACTCTAAATTTTTTTTTTTTCATCATACCCTTGCGTGTGGGGGTATCTATGGATAGGTCGTCAAAAATGATATCGAGGTTTCTAAGGGTAAACAGTTTTTCAAATACCCACAACTATGTGTGAGAGACACTTCCAAAGTGGTAAAATGTGTCCCCCCCCCCCCCTGTAACTTATAAAATAAGAGAATGATAAAACTAAAAAAAATATATGATGTACATTAAACACCATGTAAGTAAACTTCCACCGAAAATTGGTTTGAACGAGATCTAGTAAGTAGTTTTTTTTTAATAAGTACGTCATAAATCGTAAACCGCAATTTACCTTTCATTCAATCAACTCATGATTGATTTTTATAGATAATGGTACGGAACCCTTCGTGCGCGAGTCCCACTCGCACTTGGCCGGTTTTTTTATATCTTTGACCTATCTACACTAAGTACATAGTACCTACACTAAATCAATCACATAATAATTAAAACTATCTAGCGTATGATTTTAGCCGGATTATTTCAGTTACTAAGATTAGATTAGATTTATATAATAAATGCAAAATTTTACCCGATTTATTGACTACCTATTAACACTTTAGGTTTTTAATGTCAAATAAATTATGTTATCAAACTCATTGCTTAAAAGTAGGTAATAAATATATTTCTAGTTGATCCTATGTTATTATTATTATATATAATTTATTGTACACCACAAAAATACATATACCACTTATTCTGCAAACTGCACTGGCTGGCGTGCAGTTAAAATGGGCCATAATTAATGACGTAAGCACTGTCACGCGTGTTTTTAATTTATCAAGTAGTGAGGATTTCATGAACTTAGTACCTACTGAACTAAGGGAGTTCCTTCAAGATGTTACGCCCACATGCGTACGAGTGGCGCGAGTATGCGTGTAATGTGTACACCAGTACGGCCTATGTAGAGACATGCAGAAGTTTTTGTTGATAAAAAAAGCTAAACCCACAAATCAAAGATAATCTTGACAAGAAAAACATGTTAGACGTTTTGTACCGATATCGTAATAACATGGGATGAGTGTAGGCAGAAGAACAAGCCTCGAATATATTTTATCATAAAATGGCGGACTACCTCATCCATCTATGATCTGAACAAGCCTCGAATATATTTTATCATAAAATGGCGGAATCCTCATCCATCTATGATCTGAACACTGATAACGGTTTGATGATTGCATAATTAGCCGATAGTGTTCTCACTGCTGCAGGCCTCCCTGTGAGAGGGAGTTAGCTATTATTCAGCACGCGGGCCCAGTGCGGGTTGATAGATGTCACATGTCTAAGATTTTTTGGTTCTATAGAAGTTTAACCATGTTTAAAATATGACTTCGACAAATGAACTGGCTGGACCGATACTTCTACTGCTAAAAGTTGCTACTTAATAGAAGTAAGCCTTCTGCATCCTCCAACTCCACACTGTGCACCTATGCGTGCCCCTGCCAAGATCTATTTGTGCATGCGTTTGCGCACCCCCCCGCCTGCCCTCCCCTGTACCCAGCATGCGATCACCTCATCGATTAAATGGTTTCGATGTGTGAAGCATCCCAGGTGAAAATATGACGCGATTGTGAAAGAGATGGCCGTTTGATGTAGAACACGTGTTTCAGATGTTTTTGTGTTTTTAAATGTAGTACCTTTGTGGTAATTGAAGACATTATAGATATCTGGATTTTTCATCTCAACTGAACATGGTTGAATAATTGCAACTACGTAATGCGACTGACCAATTCTTGTGTCAGATTGATTATTTAATTAGGTTTTCTATCATAGGAATCTATTGACACACACAATTCTACAATTAATCTTTATAATTTAACTGAAAAGTCCTCAATCTCAAAGCATCTATTTAATTAGACTGTTTACAGGCACTTCTGAATTGTGAAGCTAGTTGCTAGTTGCATAGAACTCCATGGTACCAACCCAAACGAGCACAAAACTTCAAATTGTGATGGATTTATGAAACCTCGTTAAAATGTATGACGATGATAATAAAAAGCTAAACCGTATTATTATCACTACAGTAACACGATCAGATCTTCAGAATGAATACATTTTATAGTACCTACTTAGTGCTTTAATAACACCAAGTAAAGCATGATTCACATTGACAGCGATGTAAATCCAAGCCATGCCACAGTGATAGAAATATATGTTCTTAATTCCACTATGGTGGACTGGCACTGTCCTAATGTACCTATTGTTAGTATATACCCCTTACCTCTGTACCTATTTTTCTGTTCTGTTTTTTTCTTGTCTTTTTATATATATGTGTGCACATAAATGGTTAAATAAATAAATATAATTCCAAAATCAAGAATACCTGAATTCAACTGAAAGAAGTCCGTATACTTAAGGAGTTCGTTTCAAAACCTGCTTTAGCTGAATAATTCTCGCTTAATTCTACAAACTACTGTCGGTTCTGCCTATTCACCCGTTTATGAAAAAAATTAACATCATGACGGTTCCTTGTCAATATATATACGAAAACATTATGTACGTTCGAAAACATCTACATCTTTTTAGTAAGATAAGTGACAGGCATAACTTTAACACTAGGAATAGGAACAAACTAGATCAGCCGAGCTTCAGATTGTCTAAAGTAAAAACTTCTTTTATGGGGTACTGTGTAAAATGTTATAATAAAATACCACTCGATATTCTTCAACTAAATGAGAAGAAATTTAAAACATGCATTAAACGCACACTATGTAGACAAGCATATTATAAGTTGGACGAGTATATAGTAGATAAAAATGCTTGGCTTAATGCTGGTCCTGCTCCACAGGCAGTTGGGCTTACAAGTTGATCACAATTTCAATATTTGGAGGAGATGCTTCCCCTTTTTGTTTTTTTTTTAGTGTTTATTTTATTTAATCAGGATTAATTTTTAATACTTCAGTATTAAATACCTCTTCATGATTGGTAGAAATTTTTTTCTCTCTCATCTCTTAATTAAATTGCAAACTATAGTTTTGTATAATTTAGAAGCATTTTTGAAAATTCTGTAAATGTAAGAACCATGGATCCGTTTTTTATGATATTTTGATGTTGACTTGAAAGAGCATGGCAGTTGAGAATATGTCATGCTCACTTAAATGTCTCACTGGTGGTGGCGCGTGTGTTGGATCATTCGGTTCCCTACGAAATGGTTGAGCTGGGTGATGCTGATCCACGCGTCATGTTCGTGAACGGGCGCCATCTGTTGAGACTGGTCATCTCTTAACTGCCAGGGCTTATTTTTAATTTTATATTTTTAATTTTATATTTTAATTTGTTTCCTTACATTGTTCTCACATATAGAAGCAATAAGAATAATGTAACCAGGATTTTGTAAAAATGTCTTGATTTAAAAGAGTGTCCGTGGAGTTTCTTGCCCGTTCTTCTCCATAGAGATCTACGCTTTGGAATGGGCAACTAGCTTCAACTTTCTGACTAACTGACCGACTATTTAATTTTGACAATTCAAAAGTGCCTGTAAATGGTTTAATTGAAATAAATGATTTGAGTTTGAGTTTATGTCTTATATGCTTAAATATTGTAATCATAACAGATTGGCAATTCTATTTGCCACACAAAATAATATACACCAAAGTCATGCAAAAGATCAAAGTAACAAAGAAAACTATCGCTTTCACTGCCATTCTCATCGCTTTGAGTACAACTCAGCCCTTAGCCTCGAGTTTAAAGCTAGTCGGGCAGTGTAATGTAGATGAATTGCCTCAATTGAGCAGATAAGCGTAGATTGGCTAATTGTGAGCGTTATTTTTAGTGTCCGCCAGTGCACGGCTAGATTGGGGAGTACACGTGCTTTCTATTGTGGAGTGGGTGGTCAGAACGGGTGGAAGGGACGTCCTGTGCCACGGGGTGGGCAGCTCTCCAAATGTTTTACTGTTGTGTGCTTGTTACTTTTACCCAATCATTTAGTTTCGTTACCTAATGGCTTATGAAGGAAGAAAGTGTTCTGGCACATTTTCGGATGTAAGACTTATTTTTGTTTTAGTTTTCACATTAGCGGGAGTTTAGCTAAATAAAATAACTATAGCATTATTTAGCTACGTAATATCTTCTCGTCTTATATACCCTGATCGCCATACATACCTACATTTAACCAGTGCGTGTTGCTATATGGCACTGAAACGTGTCGCTCACAATGAACCTCATTAGAAGGCTGAAAGGCTATGCTTGAATTTCCCTACGTGATCGAATCAGAAATGAAAAGATCCCGATAGGCCGAAGAATTGTCACGTTACAAACATAAGGAAATAACCAGATTCATTCAAAAGTAGCTACCCTCACTAAACAGGAACCGATATTTTACGTCAGAGCAAATAATTATTTGATGCGTCCTGAATGGAATAGTGAACTGTAAACGGATTTCGAAAAATATTTAAAAAAAAATAAGTTCACAGATAGGCAGGTAAATTTTGTTGGAGTATAGCAAAAACAAATCGATCCTACTTCAACACTATCGTCTTTCTCTTTCTAACTCATAAATATTATTTTTTACTATTGAGCCCGCCCTTACCACTTGACCGAAATCCTTACTTTCGCATAGTGACTGTACTACTATTTTAGCCTTGTGTGGGATCACACGTCTCACGTAATATTAGTAAACACACCTTCCAATATATACATATAAAAGGATAATAAACGTATTATATAAATCCTTATAACAAGCCTTTTCTTGGTGTTCATCCATTAACCCTAACAGGTTATGGGCCCAGAGCGCTAAGCCAAAGTGCGATTAAATAATATAAAGTGAAAGTGATTGGACACTAAATAATACACAAAAAGTTATTTTAGTGCAAGTGCTTAAAAATGGACTTAAGATATAAAAGGAACATCAAACAATTTGATGGGGAAAAGTATAGTGTGTGGAAATTTCGAATTCGCAATCTATTATGTGAACTTGGAGTTTTGAACGTTATCGACTGTGAAGCTCCGACAGAAAGAAGTGCTGAGTGGCTTAAAAATAATGCATCAGCTAAGAATACGATAATAGAATGTTTGTCAGACTCATTACTTGGCCTAACTACAGAACAAGACACCGCAAAACAAATTTTCGCGAAGCTTGATTCTATCTTTGAAAGAAAAAGCGTGGCGACGCAGCTGTCTCTTAGAAAAAGGTTGCTGAACTTGAAATTGGATAGTGATACCAAATTAATCAAACATTTCCAAGTATTTGATGAGATTGTCACCGAACTTATGGCTGCAGGTGCAAAATTAGAGGAATCCGATAAAGTGACCCACCTATTCATGACTCTACCGAACAGCTATAGCAGCATCGTCACAGCAATCGAAACATTGACTGAAGACAATATAACTTTAGCTTTTGTGAAAACGAGACTATTAGATCATGAAATCAAACTAATAAGCGAAGGACATGATCTAAGTCTAAAAGTACTTCAGGCTGAAAGAAGCTTCAGATGAAATCATTATCAACAAAAGCAAAAGTCAATAAAACTATTCAAGAACAATTTTAAACCCAAGACATGTTATCACTGTGGCAATAAGGGTCATTTGAAAAAGCATTGTTTTTCTTACAAAAGGTCTATTGAGAACAATAGAACCAACAATAAAACGGTTCAGATGGTGAGGTCGGAACCAAATACTTCTGCATTTGCTTTTATGGCGGGCAGTGATACAAATTACCGTAATGACGGGAATAACGATATTACTTTCGTTTTGGATTCTGGAGCCTCAGATCATTTCATAAATCGAGAAGATTTGGCCCTAAACTTCACTGAGCAAGAAAAGCCAATAAACATTATTGTAGCAAACAATGGCAAGTTTATACAAGCGACAAAGAAAGGTGATTTCCCCGTTACCGGTAAGATGGGCGTACCAGGTATACTATAAGATGTACTGTTCTGCAGCAAGCAGGTATGACTGTCGTTTTTGATAAAAACGGTAGTAATGTTGTGTACAATGATGGTAAGCCGGTAATAAAGGGTGAGTCTTTGAACAATCTAATCGGTATTAACTTTCTGCTTTCTGAACATGCTTTAAATAGCGAATGCTCATTAAATAGAGTCGTAAATAATAATTATGAATTGTGGAATCAAAGGTAACATATTGGCAAAACAAAACTTAAGGAAATAAAAAGAAATTATTTTCTGGTATTGGTAGAATTGATAATATTATGCCAAACGATAAATTGTGTGAAGCTTGTATTTATGGTAAACAAGCATGCCTGCCATTTAACAAATCGAAAACAAAAGATTTGAAACGACCTCTATTTAAAGTGCACACAGATGTTTGTGGTCCTATTACTCCTTCGTCTATTGATGGTAAAAAAATTATTTTGTGATTTTTGTGGATGTCTCATTATTATGCGACCTACTTGTTAGCTCGTAAATCAGATGTTTTTGTTACGTTTCGGGATTATGTAGCAAAAAGTGAAGCTCGTTTTTGTCTGAGAATTGTTTACTTATGTTGTGATAATGAAGGGGAATTTATATCCAATGAAATAAAAGAGTTCTGTGCGCGGAAAGGTACTTACCACTAAATAGTGCTCCTTATAAACCAAACGGTTATAAGATGCGGGATGTGGTAGATGAATAGTTTGTGGAGTCAGAGATGTGGTTATGGATGAGATTAAATTCTTATCAAATAGGCCAGTGCAATCTGAGCCTGGACAGATTATGGCTAGAAATAGCAATAACTCTGTTGTTTACAACTCTATCAGAGCTGTGGTTATGGATGAGATTAAATTCTTATCAAATAGGCCGGTGCAACCTGAGCCTGGACGGATTATGGCTAGAAATAGCAATAACTCTGTTGTTTACAACTCTATCAGAGCTGTGGTTATGGATGAGATTAAATTCTTATCAAATAGGCCGGTGCAACCTGAGCCTGGACGGATTATGGCTAGAAATAGCAATAACTCTGTTGTTTACAACTCTATCAGAGATGTGGTTAAGGATGAGATTAAATTCTTATCAAATAGGCCGGTGCAACCTGAGCCTGGACGGATTATGGCTAGAAATAGCAATAACTCTGTTGTTTACAACTCTAGACTCTGTACACCCTTTTTTGAAACAGAGAAGAGGTGTGAATCTGGTCAATCAGATTGTATGAGTATACAAACGGATGCAATACCTGCTAATAAATCTGTACATGATACAGGGGAGCGCTTGAACCGGTTTTCATATCACAATGAAAATAAGTTAACTTAATCTCAAGACAAGGAAACATCACATAATTTGAGACGAATTAATAGGGTCCATAACATGCCTACTAACTACTTATTGTGTGCAGAATCTTTGATATTTCCAATCGTATACAGAAATTAAAACCAGGGATGATAGGCATTTATTGAGAATGCTATCAAAGGGGAAATTAATTCACTTACTGAAAATGATACGTGGACTTTGGTACCAAAGTCAGATAATAGAAATATTATCGATTGTAAGTGTGTATTTACAGTTGAAAATGATGAGTTTGGAAAACCCTTGAAGTATAAAGCGAGATTAATGGCTCGTGGTTTTAGTCAAAAGGAATGCAAGTTTTAGACTAATATTAGCTTTAGCGAATAAATTTAATTTGCTGGTTCACCATATGGATGTAAAAACATCATTTTTGAATGGGAAACTGAACGAGGAAATCTACGAGATATGAAAATTCCCGAGGGTATCTCGGCTGGAAGTAATATGGTTTGCAAATTAAATAAGTCATTATATGGATTGAAACAGTCTGCACGCTGATAGTTCCAAATGTTTGAGCAAGCTTTGATAAAAAGGGGTTTTCAATACTCATCAGCGGACCGGTGCATTTACATTTTTAATGCAGGTCATGTTTTAATGAATACTTATGTTGACGATCTTGTGATTTCAACCGCACATATAAATACTATGAATAATTTTAAAACATACATAATGAACACTTTTAAAATGGTAGACTTAAAAGAGATTAAATGTTTTCTGGAAATCAAATTAAACAAATCAGTAAACAAAATTACTTTGGATCAGGAAATGTGCATAAAAACAGTTCTTGAGAGGTTTAGCATGAGTGACTGTAATTCTGTCACTACACCTCTTGAAAGTAAAATAGATTACGAAGCATTAAATTCATGGGAAATAACAAGTGCCCCTTGTAGAAATCTTATCGGGTGCTTGATGTATATTATGCTGTGCCCTCGACCTGACCTAAGTTTTTCTGCTAAAATCTTGAGTCGATATGCAAGCAAAAACAACCATTCATTATGGTCTCACTTAAAAAGGGTCTTGCGTTATTTAAAGGGCACTATAAATCTCAAGTTAACATTTACACGAAATGATTACAAAAAATATTTTAAGTGGCTTAGTTGATTCTGACTGGTAATACAATAGAATAGTAATACAATAGATAGAAAAAGTACTACGGGTTATTTGTTTAAATTATTTGATCAATGCACAATATGCTGGCAAACAAAAGGGCAGCAGACAGTGGCAACATCATCCACTGAAGCAGAGTACATGGCTCTATATGAAGCAGTAAAAGAAACTCTGTGGTTAAAATCATTAGTAACAAGTATTGGCATTGCGATACCAGATTCTATTTGTATTTATGAGGATAATAATGGATGCATAAGCATCGCGAATAATCCTACAAGTCACAAAAGATCTAAAAACATTGATATTAAGTATCATTTTTCTAGGGACCAGGTTGAGAAAAATGTGATTAAAATGATTTTTGTTTCTACAGATAACCAGCTGGCTGATATCCTGACAAAATCATTACCCGCGGTGCGTTTCACTGAGATGAGAATGAAACTCGGGGTGGCGTTGTAATTATATTCAACGTGGATAAATAAAATGATAAGGATATGTTAATTATAAAAGCTTGGTTATGTAATAAGTAGATGAATAACATTAATAGTATCCAGTTATAATGGATGAATTGTTTGATAATGGTTTGATTAGGTTTTTCTGGGTTTTCCCTAATCCTGCGCAACGAATGTTGGACCATGATGATTGTATTCCCAGAGAGAGAAATAAATTGGAGGTGTGTGATTTTTTATTGTATAAAGATATTTGAAACATGATATCGTAATTAAAAGGAAAAGGATTTATTTTTGAGGGGGCGTGTTGGAGTATAGCAAAAACAAATCGATCCTACTTCAACACTATCGTCTTTCTCTTTCTAACTCATAAATATTATTTTTTACTATTGAGCCCGCCCTTACCACTTGACCGAAATCCTTACTTTCGCATAGTGACTGTACTACTATTTTAGCCTTGTGTGGGATCACACGTCTCACGTAATATTAGTAAACACACCTTCCAATATATACATATAAAAGGATAATAAACGTATTATATAAATCCTTATAACAAGCCTTTTCTTGGTGTTCATCCATTAACCCTAACAAATTTCTCAGGTAGGTACCAATGAAAACGAGAACATAATTCATTTTTCTACATACAACACATAGCGTCATATAGCGACCAACTCCGAGGGGCACTCTCTGTTATGTAAATACCTCGGTAATTATAACCCGCGCCTACATAACGTGACTTCGCACATTTTCTCAAATTAAAACAGCACTATACCGTAGTGTACTTCCAGAACGTTATAATTAGCAGGTTCGAGTCCCGTGGGTGTCGTCGGTGATAAGAGTTGCTAGGGAAATGGAAAAGTGGCATTGCTTCTAAATGTCATGTAATATAAGTAATGTCATAATTTTTATTTTTAAATCAATTTGTGTATAAGCAGTGGACTGAGGCAGGCTGAGGTGTGGACTCGATAAAACTCATTTATAAAAAAAAAACGACTGATAATTTTCTGACCGAAAATCTTCCCGATTTTCCTACCTAGAAAAATGATCAATAACGAATAACCTTTTGAGCTGCTGCGAAAAAGAAAATCTATGCTTTTCTGTATGTCATGTCTGTTCTTTTGGCGATGGCTTTGATGTTCACTGAACACTGTATGGAATGAACATGTAACATGAGGGCATAGGTATGTGAAGGTACCCTCGCTTCACAACTACAAACAAAACAAAATCATTCAACTCTTTATTTCACGCTTCGCTTCCTGTTATTCTAACATCAACACTTTAATTTCCATATCAATTAGCTGGAGGGCCAGTCGAAACGTTCACAACATCCCACTCGTAGTATAGAGTTACCAGCACTACTACACGAGTAATCCTACACGGCACATAGACCCACTAATTCAATTTGATGGTCATACACACACACACAAACACACACACGCACTCACACACAAACTCCTAAAAATAACGCCGAACATGAAGGGCCATTTACGGTACTTACAACTTTAGTTACGCAGTCGAAAATCACGAAAACATGCCTTATGTTGTTAACTATAACGTTGGATTTGACTCTGTTGGGTTGTGCGTGTAAGTTGGTGTATATGAACGATTTTATTACGCTCAGTTAATTTATTTGTTTGTTCGTTCGTGTCGTGACAAAGACCGGCCTATAGTTAACAGAGTCAATATGTCTGTAATACTATTGCTGCAATGGCTAATTTAATTTAGTTTGTGTGAGCTTTCAGGAAGAAACTCGTTACTGAAAGAAAAGTGATGAAAAGTCGTTGAAATCTATTATTTTTGAAAAGGAAACTTAATAACGCAAATAACCATTCTTTTGAAAGTTTAGTCCTGTGGACGACTTATGATAATTTATGAGAATTTAATATACAATTATATTATCAGTAGAAGTATTTTCTAGTCTTTTATAGTCCTGTGCCTAACAAAAGTTTTACAAAATCGTCGTACTTGACAGACATAAGGACGCTTCCTAACCCCTTCATCCCTGAGCCACTTAACAATAACGAGTCCTACATTCCCAGAGGGTTTGACAACGATTTTATCCAATCTTTATTGAACCTAATGATGACAAAGTCAACCAAAATTATAAAAGTATTTTTTTCTTTATATCCCATCCCTATAACAACTTTCATCGCAGTCTATTCATTTCCCAGCTGTACCCATAACATTTCCCTGTATTCCACCCTCGTGGAAAATCCCCGCGTCCTACATGAAAGTTTTCACAGCCTCCCAGTACCAACCTAATACAAATCTTATTAGTTTTGAATGTGTCTCATCTGCCTCTAATTGTCCTGTCCCTAATGACTCCGTGATACTGGCACCCATTACGAAAATGTGAATAAGTTAATGTTATTAACATTTTCTTTTTCATTTTGTTGAGTGTACGGTAATTTTTATTTCAGGATAATTTGCATGTTATGTTTCTATGAGTAGGTATTAGGAATCATGTCTAATTGTTGAGTCATGAAGTCACTCGGTAGCTAAGAGTTGCCGGCTCCTACGATTGGAGAGGTCTATGACCAGCAGAGAACTGCTAGAGGCTGACGATATTGATGATAGAAAGGCTCCAAGTTAATGAGAAAATCTGTTTATTAAAAGCATTAATTAGAATGTTACAAGACAGCTTTTGGCGTTACCCCAAAGCCTCTATGTCTGAGATAGATTATCTTTTATCTCAAACGAGTTACCTTTCTTAATCTTACACGTGTAGGTATGAAGGTAAGACAATATTTACATTACACAACACACCGCACACCGCACAGTGTATGCTCAATCTCCATAATATTGATTTGGTAAAAAATAACCTTCAACTAACACTATTTGTTAAAAGGATTCATTGAAAAACAATCCATTTACCAAGCCGGTTGCATTTTCTAAACATTTTCTTTACTGAGAACATAAGCCTCAGTCGAATTTACAATGATTTAAAACAGAATTAGAAATAAGACCCCTTTCGGAGAGTTTTTGTGCCGAAAATAAACGAATAAACATTGTAAAATGTAATGTTAACAGACCGTCTTACCGTTTCATTACACCACACTCGCTATAAACTTTATTCATTTAACCCTTTCTTTATTAAGCTTTCATTGAAAAATTTGATCTGCCAACTTCGGAACTCCATATATACAAAATCCGCGATGAATGTAGTCAAAAGCGTGCGTATCACTACGGCCGCAAAGGATCTCGCACTCGGTACAGGGGTATGGAGTAAATCCAGACTGCTGTCAGTTGGCTGTGGTAAACAACACAATTAAGGCCGGAGTTTCAATTGACGAGGACGCGCTTTCCAACTACATGCACAACCAAACACAGTGCTTCGCAAACCTCGCTGTAAACGAACACTGTGCCGGTTTCGTCCAGAAATCAGTTCCGTGTGGAACAGCGGGGGGCATGTGGACTTATTTTAGATCTCGTTGCTATGTGAGCATGTCCAATTTGCTTTTCCTATTTAGAAAAACAAGTGGCTCGTTAAGTTCTTTGTGCTTTATGGAAAATGATCGCCATGTCGGCGAATTGAGGGCAACCATGTAGTTACTAAATTGATATGGCAACCATCTTGTTCGGAACACATGTTCCCTTATCTGTTTTGTCATTAGCTCTTATTTTATGTAGTTCTTGTTCTTGAATAGGTGTTTTTTGTTCGATTTTAATTATGTACAGGGTTCCCTGATAGAGTATAGTTCGTTAAGGTGTTTGTCTGCTCAACTTGTTTTTATCAGCTGCCCGACCTTTCTGATCCGATGAAATGATTCTGTTGGTAAAATGGTTATTATCATTTTGGTCTTATGCGTAACGTATCTTCAAAAATGTTCGTAATTTTTTGCCGTTTTCTTTGTGTTTGCCGAGCTTGTTACTATGCAACTTCTTTCTATTATTCTTGTGTCCCCATAACATCTTAAATATCTTCAGTGTTAATAATTGCTGTTCTTATGTCTCTAAAGTCACTATTTCATCATCCTTATTTTAAAGATTGATATTTGATGAACTCTGTTTTTTGTAAGCAGTCCTAAAAGACTAGAGGTCAACCTGCTAATGAAGATCGTTAATCTTAAAATTGTGATTTAGTAATTTAGAATTCAAATATACTCGAATTTGAAGAGTTCATTTAATAATCTAGTTATCTCAACGAACCGTAATTGTTTTTTTGATCAACAACTCGTAACGTTAGCGGATGGTAGATCCGGCTTGTTCTCGGTGTTCTCGAATGTTGTTTTTTTATATGAACTAAGAGATTTTAATTAAAGAATACATCATTGAATTCCGTTACTTACATATTAGAGTCATTTCCGTGAGCTGTTGTTCAATTACAGTCAAATGAGTATAATATAATAATAATATGTGTATTGTTAGAACCTGCTCCACGCGAGCATTGATGAACACACTTACCAACTAGTGACTATAGTGTACACACAATAAATATTAGGTATACCTTTGAAAATTTCAAAGTTCTAATAATAATCTTGAGATTATCAAATAAGACCCATTTAATGCTGAAATAGAAAAAGTTTATTTGCATAAAAAATACATAATAGGTGAATTGTTACAAATGATGTGAAATCAGAAGATAAACAAACGGGGCTACACTGTCTGTCTTTGTTCAGAAGACTTGTGCTGTCCAAAGGCCATTAAAGGCTTAAAGACCTTGAATGGATGAAGCCCTGTCCCATCTAATGCTGAACTAATATCTCCTGATGCGACTATGCGAGCAGGATATAGGCTATTAATAATCACTTATAATGTATGTAAATCAGTTCAAAACACGCGCCTGTTTATGGATAACCATTGTTAATGCGACAGTAGTGTCGGATTGATGTTCATTGTCCATCTAACTAACCAATGATTTATACCCACTGCGATTAACAATTCACAAAAGATTTAAGAGACAGAAAATCCACTCATCTCATCTGAGATGAATTGATTTTCTGTCTCTTAGAAGCAGTTGATTGCAATCATTTAGGTAATACGGCAGAAAGACATGAGTACAGTGATTGCGGGCAATTTCTTTGATGATCATTATTTGTACATTGTTATTCGAGTGGAAGAAAACTAACTTATTCGAGTTTCAGTTGCTACTAGTAGCTGGACTTGAAGTTAACGTATAGTGTAAGATGGCTGTATTATCACCTTTATTTTTATTATTTTTATCAAATTATCACCAAGATCCTTTTTCAGGTTTTTCATAATCTCGTTTCCTGAGAAAATAGCAGATTTCCGCAAACAGCCATGTTAATTATGTAGGAACCTATAGGCAATAAAAGGTACTTTTATGTTACAGTACAATCACTTGCAAACGATTTATATATTGTCTGGTCTGCCGGGAAAATAAAGCATAATTAATTGATTTTATTGTTTTCCTCAATTATTCAGCTTCGATTTTATGATAGCTGTTAATGTTTCAATAATAGATCCAATAATAATAAAGTCAACAGATTACCACATCCTCTGGTAAACTAGTTAAAGGCCTACGTACCTATGTACATAATGTAATATTATATATCCTCCTCAATGTCAATAACTAATCAGACCAATCGACTACAGCACAGCAACAACGGAAAGAAAAACATACTATACTACGTTTCAGGTTCAGTTACAACCATCATCATCTGCCTAGCCTTTTCCCAACTATATTGGGGTCGATTTCCAGTCTAACTGGATGCAGCTGAATACCAGTACTTTACACTAAGCGACTGCCACTTACTCGGTAACTCGATACCACTTAGTAAGACTGGTTGTTAGACTTTCGGGCCCCATAACGACTGTGAAAGATCTACAAAGGACACTCGGGACCAACGCGAACGGTTTAACGTGCTTTCCGATGCACGGAGGGCTCTCAATATCTACTGGATGTTCACATTCTTCATCCATCCACGGACCGGCCTCGGCAAGCGTAGCTTAACCATCCATCGACCGGTGCGGCTGTTACGAGTATTATTAAGCCACGAGCCCCTCACTTTTCAGTTACTGAATCTGAATTGGTTCAATAACCATCTACACAAGAAATAATATAGATAATACTAATCAGATATCCCTGGAAGGCACAAGTTCCGATACATAATGGCCGAATGTGAGCAACTGTAACTAAAGTAATCGAGCTAATTAGAAAAGTTGAAACGATCCAACTTCTATGTAATAACTTATTTTCATGGTTCACTTGTAAAATTCAATAATTATTTTAGCGAGAGTGCGATGGCTTATTTCTTTCTCTATTGGTTCCGGAATTAATTGTTACCTGAATTAATTAAATAGGAGAATTTTCACTTCTGACAGCCTATTTCCTGTTTAAGTGTTTTTAAGCCACCAGTGACAGAATATTATAAGCTGTTCTCTACCTAAAGCAAATTTATTATGTAGTTTTATTTCCCCTTATGTTCTTAATCTTAAGAAGTATTTTGCCATAATTTCTAGCTTTTAGTTTTATTCATATCATCTATTTCTGAGATTGCTGGTCATGTAATTCCAAAGTCTCGAACATAATATACAGTCCCCACTGTGTAAGTTCGAAGCTATTGTTACCTATAGTACTTAAGATTATATTATATACGGAATTATATATTCAGAGTAGGTAAATAATTTTGGATTTACAGTGTAAACCAAGATGAAAGAGCCTGACAGGTTGTTTTCGAATGTTTCGAGCAAATTATCTTAAAATGGACAAGTTCATACCTAATCATAATTTGGGTCCCACCTTATTTTTAGTTTTTATAAACGACTTATGCAATATAAATATCCCAAATGCCAAGATGACATCCTTTGCAGACGACACTGCTATAACTTTCGTCGCCAACACATGGTCTGAACTCGAAGGAAAAGCACAGCATGGCTTTGATGTAGCGTTAAACTGGCTTTACGTCCATAAGCTTACACTTAATACCTCCAAAACCAAGTTCATTACCTACTCAATCAGTTATGCTGCCCAACCAAACCCACCAATATCACTTAAAGCTCACACATGCAATCTACAAACTCAAGTTTCATGCCACTGTCAACCTATATCCTCTACAGATGAAATTAAATACCTAGGTATAGTCATAGATAAGAATCTTAAATTTAAATCTCATATTAATGTCCTTACGGGCAGAGTTCGCAAACTTATATATATTTTTAAAACCTTAAGAAATATTGCTAATCCTATAATTATACGTAATGTCTATTTTGCCTTATGCCTATCTATTATTACTTATTGTATTCCCTGTTGGGGTGGTGCTGCAAAAACTATCCTAAAACCGTTGGAAGTTGCACATCGCGCCATACTGAAAGTGGCTACCTTCCGTCCACTAATCTATCCAACTAATCAGTTATACAAAACCTGCAACGTCCTCAACGTGCGGCAACACTTTATTTTGCAATCAATTCTGTTGCAACACCGCTCAACCCCCTATATTGAAATTACCAAACGCCGAAAAGATAAAATATGTAATCTTCCAAAAACCCGATTGTCGTTTACTAAAAGATTCTTTTATTATTTAGGTCCGTCTCTTTACAACACAATAAACAGAAAATGCCCGATATATAGGTTGTCTTATCATAGTTGTAAAAATACTGTTCGCACATTCCTTCAAAATAAAACGTACGACGAAACAGAAAAATATTTAAATTAATTAAGTTATGACAAGTTTGTATATTGTACCACTCACCCAAAACATAGACCCACACTAATCCAATCCCTTTACTTACGCACGCTTACACAGCCGCACGCTCACGCACGTGCGTGAGCACACATACACACACGCACACGCACACACACACACGCATACACACACACCAACACGCACAGACCCATACACGCACACACACCACAAACAGCACACACACACGCACACTCACACGCTTACACAGACAAATGCGCTCGCGCAATAATACCTGTATTTAAAAAAAAAAAAAAAAAAAATGTAATGTTTTAAAAAATAAAAATGTAGTAATTACAATTAGAGGGGATCGGCACTGTTACTCCTTAATACAGGCTATGTCATAGCCTAGCAAGGAGAGCAGCACGTCACCCAGTTGATTGTCAGATATTTAATACTACCCACTTTGTTAAAACTATTACATGTACTACAATCTGTGCTTTTTATATAAATAAAGCTTATTATTATTATTATTATAATTGCCTCGAGATTGAATTGAATACCTACTGAAAATGTAACGATTACAGTAATAATACGTGACCGTTGAGAATGTCTGAATGAACAGTATCGTACCTCCCCACTTACTGGGGGCTGCGGGTTACGATAGATAACCAACATTCCAAATTGTTGTTGTATCAGCTGCCATATTGACCTCTAGCGTCATCACTCAGTGTAATAATAACATGTAGGTACCTAGACTTCCTAGTCCGTATGATAACTGGAAGAATAAAAGATCCAAATTCTTTTACCATAATTCCATGGGACCATGGGAAGGGCAGTTTCCTTCAGTCTGCTAATACATTCTATGATCACGTACCAAGCGTAATGGTCGTTGTAATTTTATCTATCTCCTTTCATTGCTGGCATACTCAGACATGATGCAACAAAAACACAAGCAATACAAACTGAAATTATGATGATAATGATGACGAAAACACCAATAAAGATCGTATTTATGCCAAATCATAAAACAGCCTGTCAAAAATGGTTGCGGGATATTATAGTTTTAGGTTTCTGGAAAATAAAATCTACTTCAAACTGCGTCCAAGGTACTCAAAGAAGTTATATTTAAAAAAAAAATAGGAAAACCTCCGTCACGATAACCAACCATCAGAAACCATCCTATCAGCGCTTAGCAACAGTTAACCTAATCTATGACTCACCCCTTTACAGCAGATGGCTCACCCCCTCACCCCGCCGACATGGTCTCACACCGGCTTATCTTCTAAAAGAACGGCTAGGGAGAACGGGGGATTAAAGTCATGTATGGACAATACTGTCGGTATCACATACTGTCGGTATTTGCATGCCGTGATGTATCAGTAATAGTATTTAATTCCATATAGCTAATGTTGGGCAACGATTGATTATTGCTTTACCAGTTTTGACAACAATTTCCAGTGATTCAAAAAACATCAGTTGTTTCATAGAAAAGTGCAATACCTACGCGGTCAAAATGTATGGAACAAGGATTTTTTTTTATAAACGACGGTAAATTTCTACGCTATGGAGTATAGAATCATGTGCTAAATTCATGGTTATAGTTTGCGCACTGGTTAAAAATGTATCCTGCATATAAATAAGTGCTCAGTTTGGCGAGCACCAAATTCACCAACTTAAAACTCTCTTAGGAAAGGTACCTTCGTGACACATGTTGTTTGCCCTTGGTTCCCTTCTCATACGAGACAATAGATAACGACTGCAACAACAACGAATTCGGTGACGATAACACAATTATTACGATTATGGCATGGGATTATGGGAATGCGGTGCTAGCTTACATGTAAGACATTGGCCCTGATTCTCTTGTTCACAAACTAAACTAAATTTAAGTTCTGCGCATCTTTTGCTTTCCATTTCATTAAGAAAAGGACAGAAGATAAAATATTAGTTTAGTCCTGTCAAATTAAGATACTCCATAGACAGATTAGACGTGATTATAAACATGACTACTAAAAATACGTCAATTTACGTCAGGCGCTGACTAGTTTGACAGGACTAAACTAAAATTTATCTTTTGTCCTTTTCTAAATTAAATAGAAAGAAAAAGATGCATTGAACTTAAATTTAGTTTAGTTTGTGAACAAGGGAATCGGCGCCATTGTTACACTAACCTTAAATTTCAGTTAAACATTATAATAATCGTTTTAACATTGTAAAAAATTAAAGCCATTAAAGTAGTTAATTAGCTGAATCAGTAACAGTGTGGACTTCTCTTCAACACATTTGTACTCTCATGGTTTTGCTATTCACAATACCTAGTGGAAGCAAGAAAAACAAAAAACTGTATCTACTGCCATCACCTCACTTGGCAGACGGATTGATATCAGCTGTAGGTACCTACAGACACGTTTAACTTTGATTTAATCGCCAACTAACATGCAACAACAACATTGTTAATTTATTCGTGAATGAATCACCAAATCTCTTCTATTTCGGTCCAAACACTGCTAACATAAATTTAATACAAATGGAAGAAACAAAGTTTTGGAAAAATCCGGAATAACTATAATATTATGATTATGATGGTATCGACATAAATAGCTCGGCCTTAGCAACACTTGGATCAATATTAGCTAAGTTGAGTAAATAACTAAACCACAGAACATCTTCACTGAAACCTGCTATATTATAACATACCTAAAACATTTCGTACAAAGTTGATATTACATTGGAGCGTTCACGTTATTTTGAAGACATATTTTTCAATTTTATTAGACGATAATTTTATTTTGTATCTGTAAAAATAACGGAACACCATGTTTCAGTTAAAAGGTTCATTTCAGGAGCGCGTTAGTTCCGCAAAGCGATAAGAGATGGCGTTTGCTGTTCGCGTATCGAAACGAGCCTCGCCTAGCAACAAGACATAATCGATGCTTTCCGATTCTTTATAAATTGATTTCAGTTTAGCTTTAGTGCTTGTAATTTTCTTTTAATATACCAAATGGGTTTGTTGAAACTACCAATTACACTAACTAATAGGTGCTAACCTGCCAGTTATGTTATTAATTTATTCGGTTTTGCATTTGATTAACAATTAGATTTTACTATTTAAAATCATTCGATAATACCTATCAAGTTAATTGTAAATAATTAGCTTGCTAGTGATGTGCCATGCTCGGGGCGGTCGAGTGTCGATAATCGTAACCGTAACGAAGTGGACGGTGCGTCCGCCGCCACCGCGCCACAAAGCACGATACTTGTAAGTACCTAGTTGCTACAATCATGTCGTTGGTTTGCGGTTAGAAAGTGAAATAACCCTTGTTTTGGTATAAAATTAAATATTGCACAAATTGCGGGATTTCGTTGGTACGTTAATGTCATTGAGCCTTATTATTTTAAATACCTAGTTAGTAAGGAGATACTAGCAGACGACTCTTTTTGACTACTTATTTTATATAAAGACACAAATGTTTTGTGAAAATTAGAAAAAAGTAAAATGTTCTAAACTTATAAATCCCTAAAGGAAGGAGTTACTTTAAAAATAAAGATGTATTTTTATTCACTGTCCTCTTTATGTTGTTAGGTGGAGCTAAATAAATCAATTCACAAGTCACAAAATAAACATGAAATACTACAAGATATAATTATTTAGTCATACATTCGGAAGTGGTTGCCTATTTCTTAGCGGATTAAAAGCGATCATTTATGTTTGCCAAAACAGTCCAGTTATTTCTGACCCCATAGGATAATAGCCTTAACTTCCTTCGCAATAGTGTCAAAAATCGCTTGCATGTCTTTTCCAAAACGTGTTGCTACGTCAACTGGTCCAATTTCTTTAGAATCGATACAAAGACCTCTGCATGTTAATTTGTTTACTTCGAACGGAACGAATTTATTTTTATGTTCTCTCATATAGGTACATAAAACTTTACACGTTCGCTAAAGTCGACAAAAAAGTAAAGCGAATATAATAACCAAATGAAAATTGATGATTGCTCCTTAATTTGGAAGAACAATAGATTGAAATATATTATTGTAATAGTCATCCTGTGTGTATAAGACGATGTTGTTTATAAAACAGTGATGTGAAGGCGAGATAGTAAAATGATGGAGTCTTCGATAGAGCACGATCATAAAAAGCGATGCCAATTTACTGCAAACGCGAGCTCAGCATTCGAGGATAAGATGAACCTATATTTTATCCATTTAGCTGTTCTTGCATTATCGAAGCACATCAAAGATATTTGGCACCATTCTCCGACACGGGCAGGCCATGCAATCTATCTCATATCGCAATCTGCACATATTCCGAGTCAGCGTTTAGATTCTGTTCCATTGGTGCATGTGACAAAATGCCTATAACCGGCACATGTAGAAAACTCTACCAAGTCGTCCGTACTTACTAATTATACAAAAACACTGAAGGATGGGGTTGCACCAATCTGTAGCGAGACCAGGCCTGAACCGGTCCCGACCGGTTGCAACCGGTCTTATTAAAATATTACTCCGACTCTGTTGCTTGTTTTTACCTAGCTCAAATTTATGATAATGTATGGAAACGATGTTCTTCGTTCTCTTAGTTTTTTTAAGTGTCATCTGTATGGAATATTTAATATTCTTTAGTATTATTGAGATGTGTATTGTTTGTGTAAGCTTGGATGCTGGATGAGGTTGTGTGTATTCTGTGTATTCAGGATACTGGATGAGGTTGTATGTGTTCTGTGTGTTCATGTTCATTGTGTTCATCTTTCTTCTCTTCTTCGGTTTCGGGAAGGGATAGGTATTAAAACATAACTTTCCATTTTGAAACTATGTATTTTTTTTTCTTCATATTTCTACATTTTCTTTTACGGTCTATCAAATAAATATCAATTATAAACAATTGATACATTTATAATTATTGTTAGTTTTTGTATATGTCGACATTTCAAGTTTTAGAAGTAAAATGTTTTTGTAGCTTTTTAAAATCTTTTTATTTATCGATGAAAGTGAACTCTAGTACTATGATATTGTGCGTTTAAAACACTGGACCCTACAAACATTTAGATTTCGTTTAAAAACGGTTAGTCTATTGATTTACATTTAATGTAGTAATTACACTGGATGAAGAAAATGCAATCTGCAATATTAACATCTCGTCAATTATATGTACTGTTAGTACAAAACGTATCTCTTATCACCCACTGGACTATAGTAACGCAGCTTCGCGCGGCGATAGAAAATAATCTTACAAAAAATTTCATTTTATATTAACTTAAATAACTTAATACTTTTAATAACTATCAATAATATAACCTGAGATCTTTTGCCTGCAGCAGAGGGCGCGCGGGGCGGGGCGCGCGCGCGGCCTGCGCCCGCCCCGCGCGCCCCCCTTGCCTCCCTACTCTCCACTCTATGATACACATCTCTAATATTTATAAATCTGCATTCATGTTTTCACATTCATAAAAAGTAATATTTTTCTCGCATTTAAATTTTATACATTACAAAAGTAGTATCACAAACAAATGTACAAACTAGTACAATTACGAAAAACGTACACATATCGGACCTCTACAGAGATCGCCTCTAATAAATACAGTTACGATACATGAAAATACGAACTCTACGCAACTTCAGAATAGAATCGAACTCGAAACAAAAAATAATACCTAAGACTATATCGTTCAGGGTATCAGTATCACACGCGCGGCGGCGGCTGAGATCAGAGGGTGCGCACGAACGCCGCCACGCCACTCACGCGACCAACCACCACGACTCAATCATTAAAATATCCAAAATACGAACAATGATCATACAATGATTAACATAAGTACGAGCGGCGCGGGGCGAGCGCAGCGGTGGGCAGACAAGACAACCGACGTCCGGGGGGGAGGGGGCGAGATCGACGCTCGCCGCCGCGCGCCGGCGCACGCGCGCCCGCCGCCGCCGGCACGCTCGACCAGCGACCGAAAATCGACACTTTATCGATAACAAAGTGCATTTCGCGTCACTATCGACCGTGCCCGCGGCTCACGAGCGACGCAACTAAAACCTGCGCTCTTCCGCGCGCTTATACTACAACTATACGTTACATATCACGCTGTGCTTTTTTCTCTTATTAAAAATATATAATAATTAATATAATATATAATAATATGATATTTGTTAAAATAACGATACGTAGATATCGAGGAGGGCTGTCAGTCGGCTCGCTCGCATCACGCGCTATCACAGGCTGGTTCACTCCGCCTGGTTCCTGAACAATTTCTTCTTTTCTATCGTGAACTGGGGGCTGATGATGATGGTGCCGCCTCGCGTTAAGTTTCTGTAACAAAAGAGAGGATCCGTTAGTACTGTTGTGGGTGTTGCCTCTGTTGCTAGGCCGACGCAAGTTCGTCAGTGGATCGGTTTATCTATGAGTTAACAGAGCTCAACTTACTTTAAGAATTGCGGCAACAGGCTAGTCCAGTTCGTCGCATCGTGTTCCAGATGTAGATGTATCTCGTGCGTGGTTAACGTGTTGGGGTCTATTTTGAAAGCTGCTAATCTTCTCCCCGTGACGTCGACTATGACGGCCGCTCCCCGCGACCCGCAGGGCTCGCCCTCGGCTAGTGCCAGGGTCTGTCGGGCTGCTCTGGCCAGCAGTTCCGCTGGTACCAGCACCTCAGCGGTGGCTAGTTCGCTGGCTCCTTTCGCCGCTCGTAACTCTCTCTCGAGCCTCTGAGCCAGCGCCGCTTCCGTCGGCACCGGCACCGGCGCTTCCCGCCATGTTGGTCCATTCCAAGCTATAACAAGAGGAAACTAAGTTTAGATTTCAACCCTTCAAGTTTAAGTTATGATAAACACTTTTAAAATTCCTAAGTCTTTTCTAAGCTGTCACTATTAATCTTATTCAAACAAAATGTTTCAAGTACTTGATCTAAATTCATCACTAAACTGTATTAGAATAAAGTTAATGCAAAATGTGTATCGAGCCAGTACGCACCAAGGGCGAGGGAGTGCGGCGCAGCGGAACAGCTGACACGTCAGCTGATACTGACGTGTGGGCCCCGGTCCGGTGCATACTGCTCACTGACTGATCAAACTAACTTAAAGCTAACTTGAAGCTGGGCTACTGTTACAAATGATGCAGATAATTAAGAGTTCTGATCATCTGCTAGTGACGGGCGGTTGAGAGCAGTGCGCGCGCCGCATAGCAACAACAGTCAGCCGGTTAGAAAGCCACTTCCCTCCCTCGCCTCGCCACTCCAAATAGAAAGTCAGCTCACCTTTTTCGCTATTGAATCCGACAAACTGATTCGTGACCGGCAGGATCTCCATGTTTTCCAAATTGTTACTTATATTGTACACTTTTTAAACGACGAAAAAATTAAAGCGTTCCGCTGCGGAACTAATAATATTACTAGAAAAATATCACAAGTCTCTTTTGTACTGCGAATGCGCACTGAACAACCGGCTTCACACCCGGCGACTAGTTATCGTGAAGAGATCGATGGGAAATTGATAAAATGTCCGAAGCTCACGACCGCATCAGATCTGATCTCGTAACCATAGGGCTTCGTCACTCGCCCACGGCTCACTATTTGACCCACCCAACCCTGTCGCTCTCTGTGACGGACTGGCGATACCGGGGACAGCCGCCTGTTATATAGAGGGCTGCGGCGGGGGTGCGGGGGGACACTCCGCGGGCCGCAGAGGGGGCCCCGCGCGCCAGTTGCGCCGGGCGTCGGTACACGGAGGTCGTCTCCACGCCGCTCCGCGCCGGCACCGGGTACAAGCCGGCCGGCTTCTTTGTTCGGATCCCACCGGTGGGACGATTCGGTTCTATCTCATAACAAAGTGTTCCTTGGTTCAATTCTCGTGTGTTACTTTACGTTCTCGTTTGTACTGCATCGGTTTCTTTGTTCGTTATTCTGGTTGTTTAGAACTTGCTAGAATGTAGATCTCGATCTCTGTATGTTGTAAATATCTCTGTAGATATGATTATGGAAATCGTAGCTATTTGATGAGTATTCAGCCAGACTGCTGGTATCATAATGATAAAGACTTTAGACGATAAGCGATTTTCATTGTTCTTGTATGTATTGTAAAAAAATGTAATTATTGTTATTAGGTAAGTAGTGTAAAATTGTGGTGTTAATTATAGAGGTATTCGCAGGATTTAGGAAAATCCGTTTTTTATTCTAATAAGATTTTTTTCTGACTTGTCCTCAGATCTCAAAATGTAAGAAAAACCTCCATAGTGACCAATATGAATGAAAAAATATCGATAACTTATAAATTAGTTCCATTAGCTAGCGATACATTGATAGCTACTGCAGCAACATTCTTACAAAACAGAGATAGGAAATGCAAAACCAATTTCAGACTTCATATCAGAAAAATATGTTTTCGACATTAAAAAAAATGTAAATCAAGACTTTGGAGATTAAAATTTAATTTATGATGAGCATCATTAGAAATGATGCCTATTAGTGATAACTATCATTAGAAATGATGACTCTAAAACTTTAGCAAACACTCGAACTATTAAATTTGGTAAAAAAAAAAAACATTAAATCCTAAAACACTTGGCAACTTTACAAAGTAATATTTGGACCATCAGTCAACATACAATTTAGAGCCACTCATCTTTTTGGACGAACTAATATTTCTTGAAGGTAAATCGGAATAAAAACAAGTAGCTAATGTTAAAAACCACATAAAAAAGAAACCATAAAAAAGGAATAAAACTTAGCCATCGAAGCCAGAATTAGAAATGAATAAACAACTCATCTTATTCCAATAACAAAACCGATAAAACTCAGCAATCAAAGTTTTAATAAAAATAAAAACTTGAATTATGAGTTTGAAATCAATAAAATTATATTTGTCAAAATCTAATAGAACCCACGAAAAGTCTTTCAAAATGAAGAACAAAACTAACGAATGTAGGTATGTAAATGGCAGTAAAAGAATTGTCTGGAATTTTAATGCATCATTTCAATTTATTAGATGTAAAAAGTGCCTACGTGACAACTAACGATCCGACCGGCGAAAGACAATAGCACAATGATTTACTGCCAATAATGAAATTCAGTAAAAAGGATGAGAACTCCTCTCAAATAGAAATTGATTCAAAACTCTTTACAGAGGAAATGCAATAAAATTGTTTGCCAAGCTCAAACGTAAGCCAACGCAAAAAGATGCAGTGAACACCTAGACTGAAGTTATACACAGACGACGGTGATTTTGAAAACAATCATGCCATTTCAAAATGAATTGCATCAGCCGACTAGAAATTTCTCTCAGTGAGAACCACTTTACGTGATTACTTAGGCGTACAAAAAAAAAACTCCCCACCGTTGGAATCACCGTCCCAAATCGTTAATAATGTTTTGGGATGCTTTTCAAACTGTTTCTTTTTTTTATACACTTCAAATTTTATATAAACTTCAAAAGTGTATAAAAAGCAAAATGAGAGTATTTACTTAAAACTTAAAACTTGTTTATTATAAATATAGATAGTCTTCATTATCGCGTGTTTTATCTGGCGACTAATGTTTTGCATAAATGGAGAAACAGTTTTTTTCTAACAATCGTCAATGCATAATAAATGCAGTAAAAGTGGTTATTGTACAAGAAATTAACTTTGAAATATACTTGAGTGCAGAAAACAGAACGATTTCAGATATAATAACTGGAAAGCCACAAAAACAATTGAGCAAAAAGAAATGAAAAAAAAATCGGTTCGGTTGCCAAGCGATGCCGGCCGGCGTCTCGGCCTTGGTCGGCCATGAGTCACGTTTGACAAGCGAGTCGAATCGCTCATGCCACTAGCCCATGTTCGTGACTACAGCTCTATGCTTCTAATGTTAATGCCAATTCATATCTAATCAAAGTTCACGGGTCGAATTTGCTGTTTATGTTTGTGCTACAAACTCGTTTGACTACCTATTTTCGTGGTTTCTATGTTTAGGTGTTTTTTAACGATATCATCAAACACGTTGCATGCAATTTGTTATTTGCGGTCTACCTACATGTTTAAGTTGGACAGGATATCTTTTCCAACGTTTCTGAATAAGGAAAGTTCACTGAGGAGGTAATAAAACCATCTTAATCATGACTGCTTCCGCACAGTTTATCGTTAAACACAATATTAAAGTAAATAAACGATAGTATAAAGAGCCCGCTTCATTATGATACCGGTGTAGGTATCTTTGTTTTATTAATGACAATGATGTAACTGTTTAAACAAACGTAGTGATTATTAACATTGTGTACAGTTTCATTGTGTGCCGATAGTTTCGTGAATAAACTAATGTTTGTATTAAATGATAAGCTCGTCTGGGTTGAGTAGCCCAATAGCTAGTACGTTATCATTATCAATTAAATTGATGTTTACTCTAGATAAATCGTAAACGTTGTTTAAACAAGTTATTAGGACTGTTGAAATAATACCTTTATCGAAGTTGTGTTTCCTTTGATTGAGTATGTGTGCTTGTTCATTTAATGTTTAACAATGAACTTTATTTTGATCTCATCTCTGGGTTAGTGATGTCAACCCGGGTGTTAATCATTAGTTTATTTTATTAGTTAGGCAGACAGTCTTCAAACTATATAAATTTCTTTTGTATCACTTTAACCTTTCCTATGTCCCTCAGAATTCCCTAAAATCCCTTTTCACCTAATCCGAATTGTAACAATAAGTTCAATCAAAAGAAAAAAATGTATTAAGTACATAAACCTCAGAAAAAAAGAGATGAAAAAAAAAATTCGACGTTAAAGGGAAGATTAAATAAAACCCAACGGAAATTAAAAGAGCGACCAACCTGTCGCGAAACATTCCCGTTCGCCATACTATAATACATCCCTTATTCTTACGATCCCTTCACAAAGGGACAATAGGACCTAACAACGCACTACACACAGGTAACATGTCCCAACCTGTTCCTACCACACTATTCCCGTCTGTTCTGTTTCACTTTTGTATAACATATTTTATCCTTAAGAATGAAAATTAATTTTACAGAAATGAAAATTCTGAACAAAACAAAACTGAATTAGTATTAAATTAGAATACTGAATATTAAAATAAATGTTAATTGTAAATTATTATTTGTATGCACAACATTTGGTCCAATGTTGGTATAACATGACTAATGCAAGAAGCTCAGTTTGTAAACAAATTGCTTTGCATCACCAACGTTTTCATTTGTTCGGGTTTTGTGATTTATACTACCAATATTTGCTATAATCAGTATTCAACGCTCGTGCATACTTCATTTCAAGTTTGGGCAACGATTCATTAGCAATTTTAATAAGTTTATGTTTATGTCTCCTACAGCCACGTGTATTGTATCAAATAAGTAGTACTTGTTTTTGTATTCTAAGTTGGCCTTGTATGCTTTAAAATGTATCTAAACCCCAATAATCTCTTTAAGTAAGTATCGCAAGCTGGCGTGAGTTATTATTTTCATTTTAAATTGATTATACAAAAAGATTGCATTACTAAATGATTAACAACTGGTTTTTGTTTTAATAGTGGAGTTATACAAGATTGAAAAAAATGTAAAAGATTTTTTGTTGAAATAAACGTTGTATATCTGATTTTTGTATTTTTATTTCTCCAATTATCTACCTTATTAAGTTAGAAAAAGAACAATGAATAACTACTATAGGACTTGTAAATTTCGTTTCAGTAAAAAGTTGGAGCATTTTTAAGGCTAGGTATGTTGAGTAAAATTGTATATTTGGCATAATCTCAAGCTCTTAATCCTATTTGAATTTTAAGATACTCGCTGAAACCAGAGAGAACACAATTAATCAACTTTGTGTGTATGTTACACAAATTTTATTAATATTGTTAATTTGAAGTCAAAATGTGAAATTTGAAACCATTACTGCAGGAATGCCAGCAGTAAAAATATCATGAAATTTAAAATTTTCTTCTAATTGAACTAAATAAAGGCTAAGGCTAGTTCTAAATTGGACATTATAAAGGAGGATTAGAGAAACGAACAGCAAATAATAACGAAGATTTCACCAAAACACATAAATATGAGTAAACTGAAAAGACAGAGAGACAACAAGAAATTCAGATCACACGCTCCTCCACACAAGAATCCAAATAAAACAAGTATTAAATTAATGCAAACACTAGATAATTACAAAAATAGGTTATCACACTGTATCATATCTTAGGTCATTATGGCACTCCGTGACACAGTATTTGGCAATTTAGATACAAATGTGATAATGATGAATTTCGATAAATTTGTGAGAAATTTTGAGGTAAAACGAGCCAAAATTTGATATCAAAGTGACATCTGATATTAGTCAACTACGTATTAATAAAAGTAAGTACTGCTGTAGAAAACCAAGATTCAACGTGAACTACGGGCAGGAGATAATACAGAACATTCTTAAGGTAACCTTCAAGTTGGAGAGAACTAAGTTGCTTTTATAGAAGAGTAAGTATAAGACTAGAAAACATAAATAAATAAATAACACATAATGTAGGTGCACTACACGTGCCACTCTGCCTAGCCTTTCAAAGAATGATATGCTATCGAAATCGCATTATTACAATAAGCGTCGAAGAGTAGAAACACAAAGAAGCATTTAGCAAAAACATAAGACAGCTCAAAATAGAAAAAGTGTAAGGGGAAAAAGTGCGTAGAAAAAGGGTATATAATAGTTCAAAATCTCCTAATTATGTGTCTTAAACAGTATTAGTGACTTTAGTATACATAATATGCTAGATATAGTTGTATCCATTATCCGTATCCGTTTAAAAGTTATACCCACTGTTAAATAAGCACTAGGTATATATATTCTTAGAACTGTAAGCAATAATACCCCCAATCTTCGATCTTTTGTTTACTATGAACTCAGGAGTATTACATAAAGGTAGCTAAAGTAATACCATTATTATGTAACATCAACTAAATTATCTCGTATTTGTTCAGTTAAAAATAAAGATTTGTCGTCATATGACATTGAGGTTAAGTCAAATACGGGCCGTGGCCTCCCCACCCACGAAGGAGGAAGAAATACCTAAAATGAAATATTATTATGTGGAAAGATACCATTGTTATACTTAGTCAAATAAAATTTTATTTGCAAGGTCCACTCTAACCATCACCTACAAGGTTTTCAACTTTCTGTAAAAGATCTTTCTAATGAACTTTCTAGAAAATTTTATAAACGTTTTTGTGAATGAAAAATGCACGGAAATGGAGCCAGTAGTTTTAGAGATTAACTCAAATGTACCGATAGATGTCTCTGCCTGGCATACGTCTAAATGTTTCAACCCAGTGAACTGTGCAGTGTGTATGACGTTATGTATGTGCCACTTATCCACATGCTATGTGGTTCGTAGAGGTTTATGCCTTGTATCAATTGTCACTAGGTAAACTGTTTAATATTTTAATAACGCAATATAAATTAACAATCAAGTTATTTTATAGTAAATTAGAATTAATAACACAGGGGTCTAAAGAAAAGGAAATAGCACCAAACGATTTCTTGAAAACAATCACCAATACCAATACAACTGAGTGGCAGTAGCGAGGTAATGTTTAAAATAAACCATTTTTATTCAATAAAGTTTCATTTTTGCGCAGAAAAGCAATCAGAAAGCAATTCTACTGAGCATCAGCAACTAGAAAGTTGCCAATGAATTGCGAACCGACACGGAAGGGGTGAAAACGATTATACTGGCAATAAGCCGACCCCTTTCACCCCCGGAATGAGTCGTAACAGTGCTTAGTGATTCTTTTTATTTAGAAAATGTTAGGACCAAGTTTTTCTTTTCTTTTTTCAAGGGTAAGCTGTTTGGTGATTTGGTATTGGCTTAGTTTATTTTACGAACTTTTGTTTTATGTAGGTTCTTCAACATGTTTTCATTTTACTCGAACTAAATAAACGTTTTAAAAAATATACTTATAAGTATCAACTATGAATATTTTAAATGAAAACGTTTATTTCTGACGTCGCCTTACTTTATTCAGAAGCCGATAGGTAAATTGATATTTACCTATCGGTTTCTGTACAAAGTAAGGCGACGTCTAAGCAAAAATCAATATCTATTTTCGTCACAACGACTGCGCCGCTCTGAATAAGCGAAAATCGTCGGCAAAAACCTACTTCAACAAAAAGGTCTCGCTTTTATTTTAACAAAATAAGCTCCGCTAACCCAATTCCGATTCCATTTAAATGTAAACGAAACAAAGTTTATTTTTGAACCATGTTGCTTACGGCTTACCTACAACAACATCCCCTGGTTCCAACCCTGTGCAAACACCCCACGCACTGAGTGAACCCGAAATTACTAACATTTGAGGTTATTTCATATGATTTACGGCCAAAATTATATCCTTCGCGGCCATTACCGTATTGGATTTAAGCGATTTATAATTATAGCCATACTTGTAATGGGTTCGATTCGGTGTTGTGTTAGGTATGGAGTGATTGCGTTATGAAAATACATTTACCCACTGAACGAAAAAAAGTTAGGGCAAAACGTTGTTTTATGATTGGGTGAAATGAGTCAATTTAGTCTAATTTTATGTTTTGGTAATGGATTCGTACTATAGTGTCATTTCGATATAACGTAGAATAATATAAAACTACTAGACTTTTGGTTCATATCTAAGGACATTTTATTTAACTCTGTTGGATTACGAAAACAAACAAACGGACTTCTAAAAACGTTAATGAATCAAAGCAAAACAAATTCGATTTTAAAAATCATAGACGCAACAAAAACTATTTTATTATTAACACAACAATAACAATTGAAATCTTTTTCCTCAAAAAATATTACCTTCAGCGCAAATATACATATACCATCAAAGCGGTACGTATCTCAGTTAAAATCGTTTGCGATGATCACAAAGCGATTCTAGTCACGCACGAGTGGCGGACAAAAAACTGGCAAACTGTTTTAATTGTCCATAGAACGGTAGCAGTTGCTAGGTGACCCCTACCAGCGGTGTTACCGACTGCCATCCGTGGGCCGTTGTATTGTAACGAACCACGAATGGTAGGGGTAAAAGGTGTTTTTATAAAAGTCGTCAGTTTCGCCAATTGTTAATTCAGATGTATGATGTAATAATGATACGCGAGATGTTTCGTTGTTTGCCTTTCGGCTAATTGTTGTGATCACACCTTGAGGTTTGATTGATGAGGAGACATTCAAGCTGTACACCTTTTGGAGTCAGTTGTTGGGCTTTCATCATTGTTAGAAGCTAACAATATAAGTTTGCGGCGATTAGGAACCGTAAATAAAAATATAGAAGTTACCGGATATTGAAACTTGGTAAGTGGAAATAACGAACGTCTACATCAAACGAAATAAAAGATTGCTTAAAAAATTAGTATTAATCTAGTGATATTCAACAACAACCAACAATCGACCCAACAACTTCTACTCTTGGATTTCAAATCAGGTAAAGAAATGATCAGTGGGTCGCCATCTCTTGGGACTAACTTAATAACCTCATGGGTAAAATTTGTGCGTAACGGTACACCTCAGGCTGCCCCAGCGGGGGTCATTTTGAGTATGATTGTGTGTCCCCACACACAAATAGTAACTTTAAAGACTGCAACACAGTATATACTAGCTATTAAGGAATCCATTTCCCTCAGCATTTCATCTCATTTGTCGGCACGGTTGGCGTAGTGGTTAAGTGATTGACAGCTGCGCTGCGTGTCGCGGGTTCGATTCCCACACGGAACAAATATTTCTATGAAATACAAGTAGTTGTTCCGGGTCTGGCTGTTTGTGTATGTGAGTTTAAATGTTTGTAAACGCACCCACGATACAGGAGACATTCCTAATGTGGGGCACCGCTTTAAAAAAAAAAATTCAATGTGAACAGCAGCACGTCATCAATCGGAAGCGCGCTGGAACTAACACCAACCAAGTGTTGCCATGCCGATAATAAACTTAATGGAAATGGTACCATTAAGTGTCCCTTCTGTCATAAAACTCTGTCTGCATCATGTTTTATGGCAAAAGAGGTAGGTACTATTGTTCTTTGTTCTATTGTTCAGGCTAAACTCGGAAACTCCTGAACCGATTCACATACAGTTTAAATCGTTCTGAATTGTATTATTACGCTAAGTCAGCAGTGCTGGAGAAACTTGGGTTTATCTGTGTTAGGTAGGTAAATAAATGGTTAAGCTCTGAAGGAAATGATATCTGGAAGTTTTAACAGGATTTGTTAAATGACGCTATATGATGATATTAGTCCTAAGAGTGATCAAACCATTGTAATTATAGCAATTTATCATTTACTAAAAAACTCAGCAACTCGCCACGCGCGCACGCGTTACGTTCACTGCAATTATTTAAATATTCAACACAATCTTGCTTGAAACGTTGCGTGAAAAAAATAACAGGCATCTGTCCCCCGTCTCCCCTCAATCAACAGCGAGGGTAGGTGGGGGACCACTGGCACAAATATCAAATCTGGAAAGCGGTAATTTGGTTTAGTATTACGTTTGGACTTACAATTTGCGACTTCGGAATTGCTTTTTACTGTAAGTTTTTGTGGAATCGGTACCGGATATTATTTGGAAGATGGTTTTTTAATGTAAATTTTTCCGCTAGAATAAGCGAGGGTAAGGGTCATAAAATTGTTGAAATGTGTGTTTGTTAACGATTGTGTCCCTTTGGGAGAGTGGGACCCAAGTTTACTCACAAAACTCGGCTACACGGGCTTTGCGTAAGCCGTATAGCAACAACAAAGTACTCGCTGGTAGCGTTAATCCAGTAATTTTCCTAACTCAACGAAGCATTAAGCATCATTAACTGTGCACGGTTCGTAACGAGTTGTTATACCGTTGCCAAGGATAGTTGGCAAGGTCGCGGGCTCGGGTGACAACCCTAGGGTGGCACTCTGTGCGCGGTCGCGTGGTGGCAGCTGACTCAACTTAATAATAAAATGCTTTATTAATAATAAAGTGTTCGTGTTGCCACCCGATTGATTTGGGAACAGAGATTGATTCGAGTGGGTAATAATAATGACACCCGAATGTGTTGCTAGGCTAGATTTGAAGCAGGCTTCCATTTGGAAAGGGGCATTGATTCAGAAGGTATTTGAAGTTAGGTGTGTGATTGATAATATGATTTGAATAGAGTTGATGGCTGAATGGACTTGAATAGGTCGGACGAAATGGAATATTCCGTGTTCTGTCATAAAGTTGACAAAGGTCTTCATTAATGTTTCTACACAATTTCGAAGGCTAGATCCTTATTCGGAGATGAGAGCCTAAATTATAAAAACAAAATCAAGGCAAGTATTTTTTCCAAATAACTTCGCCAATTAATTTCAAAATATAAAATGCTTCTCAGATAAAAATTAACATTTATTTTTAGACAGTCGCCATCCGCCGCGGCTAACTGTTTCGTTGTTCAATCAATCATATTGAGCAATTGATTGGAAGAATACAGTTGATTGACTGCGAACAAAAAAAAACTGCTGCTAACTTACTAACGAGTTTGTTCCAATAAATACTTTTATTACTTGTACCGAATGTACTCCACACTGTACATAGAGGACTTTTATTTATCTTAGTTTATTATATTTAGTCTGACTGAAACTAGTTTAGTCTGGAAACCTAGACCGGAATGATTGGACAGCTTGCTGTAGTCACAGAAACAAATTATAATAGTAATTAGGTACAATACCTAGTAAGAGTAGTATAAGAGTTGCATTTTAGTTTATGCAAGATATTACATGTCTTCGAATTTTTTGGTTCTAGGACATGCCTGCCATGTTTCCTCACGATGATTTCAAACTCAAGAAACTCAAACTCAAATCATTTAATTCAACTAAACCAATTACAGGCACTTTTGGTTATCAAAGGGTCGGTCAATCAGAAAGATGAAGCTGCCCATTCCAAAGCGTAGGTACCTATGGAAAAGAAACTCCATGGACACTCTTTTAAATCATAAAATTGTTACAAAATATTTGATTACATCATTCCTGTTGAAATTAACCGTGTGAGAACGATGTAGAAAGACGTGCAGATGACCAGTCCCTACTGACGGCGCCCGTTCACGAACATGACGTATGGATCAGCACCATTCAGCTCAACCATTTTGAAGGGATTTTAATGATCCAACACACACGCCACCACCAGCGAGACATTAGAGTGAGCATGACATACTCCCAGCCGCCAGGGCACATTCAAGTCAATGAAAGACGTACCCAGTAAATGGTAGCTTTATAGCAAGTACATAGCGCTCACACGTGTGCTATGCAATTATACAATACTAAGAAATTGAATTTATACATTGCAAAGATAGTTTTTTCCAATGTTCAGCAGCTCCAACAATGTTTCCGAATGCTAATTAGTTTATGCGCCCATGTAGAGCAGGACCAGCGTAAGTTGAGCCAAGCATTTTTGTCAGCGATGTAATCCCCTAACTTATAATATGCTTGGCTACATAGTGTGCGATAAGATTTAAATTTCGTTTCATTCAGTTGGATTAAATGGGGAGGAATTTTATTGAAAGATTTTAAACAGTAGTCTGAAACCTGTTTGAACCAATTGGTCCCTAATACTAGTCCTATAGTGTTGTTTCTTTCACCTCTTTTATTTAATAGATTTAATTTTTTTCTATTACACGATGTTTATGTTCTAGTACATGATGTTTTCATAGATGTATTGACATGTTACCGTCAAGATGTTAATATCTTTTAACAGTTCCCTTAAACAATCGCGCCTATATTGCTCTGATGGCTCTTTTCTGCAGAATAAAAATGGACTCAATATCTGCGGCCCGTCTCCATAGTAAAATACTGTAAGACATGATACTATGAAAGTAGCTGAAATAGACTAACCTCGCGGTATCTGGTATCTACACATTAGTAAATTGACGGATTTCCAGCATAAGCTGAACTTAGCCGTCCTGCAAGAGATGTTAAATGAGGACCCCATTGCATGCAGCCTTGAGTCGAGCGTGATCCCAAGGAAAATAGTTTATCGACGAATTCTAGTTTCTCTTTGTTCAATACTATGTCACAATCACTACTTTTAGCATTCGGTAAAGCAAATCTTATGCATTTAGTTTTTTTCCCATTTAATTCCAAATTATTAGCAGTGAACCAATTTTGTACCTGCAGTAGGGCGTTATTTACGTTGTCAAGATTTGAAGCACGTCTATTTATCTTAAAAATTAAGGATCGTAGTATGTAGAGGAGTATCGTCAGCAAATAACACCATTTGTGGTTGGTTCTTTAATAAATGGGGTAGATCATTAATATATACTAAAAAGAGGAAAGGAACTAAACTCGAGCCTTGTGAAACACCCATTTTTACTTTTAAGGCAAGAGAATTGACACCTTTTATTTGAACTTTTTGTTGTCTATCATTTAAATAAGATTTTACTAAACTGAGCGCAAGTTGACCTAGTCCGTAACGCTCAAGTTTAAAAAGTAAGGTTTCGTGATTGACGCAGTCAAAAGCCTTGGAGAGGTAACAAAAAAATCCTATGGCATCTTGGGCCTCCTCCCACGCTGTAAATATGTGCTTTATTAAGGTGACACCGGCGTCAGTCGTACAACGTCTTTGGTGAAACCATATTGCTGATCATGTAAGATTTTGTTGGTGTTAAAATGATTAAGCATTTGATTGAGCACCTTCACCATTTAGAGAACAGTGGTGATGAAATAATTTACACAAAGTAAAGCGCCTGTCTGGGTTCGAACCTACGACCTACAACTCGTAAGTCGCGGCTGTTACCACTGGGTCACCACTGCTCCTCTCGGTACTTGCTCGTGTTAACGTAAATACTTACGTAGATAACATAACTTTTCCTCTTATTTAGTTATGGATGTTATCTGGATGGGTGTTATCAAGATACAAGTAGACAAACAAACACTCACGTCTTGTTCCTATGGGTAGGCAGAAAAGCTACAGAACGCCGCCATCTGCTGCTACGATCCTAACATACTGAATTGCTTCGTTTACGTTCACACCTCTGGTCTATTCTCTAAAAATCTCACGGTGAAAACTTAGGTGAAGTGAGCTGTGATTCCACCAGCAGTGCGATTCTGTAACCATCTCACCGTGAAAACTTAGGTGAAGTGAGCGTGGAGTGAGCGGTCTTTCCAATTAACGCTAAGAGATGTACACTATTGTCAGCTCACTCTAAGCTCACTTCACCTAACTTTTCACGGTGAGATTCTTACAGAATAGACCGGCTGATGCCAGGGATTGATACTATTGACACTATAGACAGCTCACTCCAAACTCACTTCGCCTAAGTTTTCACGGTAATATTTTACAAAATAGTACTACAGGTCATACACCCGCCGTCGGTTGCGAGTACTACGCACCAGATACAATAACGTACAGAGAAAAGATATTTTTTATCTAAAGTCTAACTTTAAATTCAAAACTTTTGAATATAGGTGAACTATTTAATGCATATTCATGTCTCATGTTTACTTAAACTAGTTGCTGAAGATGTTGCGTTAAATATTCACAAACACACGTTACTTAACTTTCGTTTAACTTAAGTTTAACTTACAGTCTGTGGAGTAACGAACATAACTTCAAGTTATAAATAAGTTAGTGAACATAGCGGGCTGGTAACTGTACCGAAATTTGTTATAGAACACCAGTTTAACTTGAACTATCGCTAGATATAAAGCGTGGTTAACGAGAGGTCTAAACTTAACTGGCTAAGTTAAACGAATGTAAAACCAAATTGTACCTGCTATTAATTTTTTACCAAATGTTTCTATTTCTGTATGTAGTTAATATATTTTTTATGGTGACTTTTTGTGTTTAATTTTTAGGTAGACTAACTAAATTAGTCACTCTAGTCTAGGCATATCCTTCACTTCACCTTAGTTAGAATTGGTTTCCAGAATGATCAGTAGCAATATAGCTTAGAGACACAATCGCTATCAGACGTGGACCCAATCGGATTCAAGGTAACACCACAGAATTCCTGACTAAAACAGCAGAAATGGGTCAAGGTGTTTGCTCGTCCCTCAACTGGGACCAAGGACATAATGTACTCTCGAGATTAATCAAAAGTGGTAGTTAAGTAGTTTTTGCCCATCCAATGGCAAACATATCCACCAATCTAAGAAGCATTTAGTCAAAAAGACTATATAAACTTCCCTGCTTTGCTTACATTTTCCTCATGCAAAACTTTCGGCATGTCCTCTTGTTCCCTGAAGGTAGTATACAAGCAGTTTCCCACATTCAAACTTGTATATTTAACGGGGCTGGCAGAGGCGTTGCTTGCACACTAAAACTATGAACAAATACCGCCTACTACTGTATGAGGTACAAGAGAAGAGCGGAAAGCGGAATAGGTGCTTACTTTATTTTTTATTTTTTTAGTAAGCTTTTCCATCAAAATTATGACGATATAAGAGCGGTTCTTTGCTCAAGGCATTAGGGAATATTACTTCTGCGAGCAGATGGTTGGCCATTATTTATTTATCGAGGCACAATAAAGCCTTCTAAAAAGTTTGAAACTTTGACAACCTGTCTATATTTATTTATTTTATTTATTTCTTTAAATAAAACGGTTTAAAACCAATTACAGAAATTAAAGACACAATTTGTATATACACGAAACACAAGATAAAATAAAAGATACACAAACGATAAAATATAAAATCAAGTACTTCACAGTACTTCTGACATGCCGACTAAATCTTCGTCCATTCGTCCGCAAACAGATCGTTTGTTGGATTAGAGTCCAAGAGATCATTAAGTGCGGCCAGAGTACGTGGTATTGGGGACTTAGAACCAGGGCTTGTTAACGTTACCAAATAACAAAATAATTACCGTTAAGTAACGTTAATTTCAATTTAATACCTTAATAACGTTAACAAAAATGTAACGTTACTTGATCACATTACCAGTAAAATAACGTTAATTAACATTAACGCAAAATACATCAGTAACGTTATTTTTACCGTTAATTTAGCTACGTTGCCGTTCCGTCTGTTTACATTTTTGTGCCCTCGCGCGGGCGGCTCGCTTAGCATTGCAGTAGATGCACTGTTGCCGCTCTGCCACGCGCTAACCGCGCCGCCTGCGCCGTCGCACTATGGGACAGAACCGTGCCGTCTAACCGTCTCAAAAATCTGTAACTTTTTTGTTGGTTGAAGTAAATAGCTGAAATTTAGCACGTAGTATCTCCAGAGTATATAAAATCCAATAATGACACGTTTATTGTCAAATGTTTAATTTATAATATTTAAAATATAAAACAAAAATAAAACAATTAATGTATTTTTTTTTAAATAAACCATTGTTTGTTTAAATTATTGAATTATAATTTTACAGTTTTATGATATTAAACCTATTTTATGTTATTTTATACATATAAAAATCCTACATTTAAATAAATGACAAATATGATATAATAATCCACTCTCACTCTAAAAATATATTTTACAAATTAATGTACGTAATTACTTCTATTTAAATATATAAGAGGTTCTTAGCTTCGTCTAACAATTCCTTGGAAATGGTGACTGATGGTTTTCTGATACTTGATATATAAGGATCTGACGTAAATAGAAGACCATGAAATACGTCTTGATTCGTTGCGGACTTAGAGCATTTTCTAGCGGGATGCAATCTGATTTTTTTGTAATCTTTATTACGAAATTCTTGGGCATTCCCAGATAAATTACCAATAGGCAGAACAGCAAAATGTCTTATTATACTTTCCCCATGTATTAAGATTTGATGTACTAAAGAAGGCATATTATACCACAAATATATTTTGTTACGTACAGTTGTGCGGTTGCGCGAGTATATTCACCAATTTTTTTCTGGATTTACAGCAATACCGGATGCCAAAGTTTGAAGAATAACATAGAACCTTTTAATAAGTTCCTCATCAACTCCTGTAATTTCTGAAGCGCAATAGTAGTTCTCAAAAAAAACGCTGACCTGAGCGTACGCAATACGCCGAGCTGTATTACCGTCATTGCTGTTTCCACTTCCTTGTCGGGCATATCAACGTGTAACCCCATTCGGCTTTGAAACAAACTTTGTACAAGCTTTTGCTTGTCTTCTTTACTTTTTTTATCTTCTGGAGTTCTCGCAGCCCATTTTTTAAATGAAAGGTTATATGAAATATGTCAAATTAAATCCATGCACCTGCCGATCGATTCTGTAAAAATCTCACCGTGAAAAGTTAGGTGAAGTGAGCTTAGAGTGAGCTGTCAATCCCTAGCATTAATTGGAATGACAGCTCACTTCACCCAAGTTTTCACGGTGAGATGGTTACAGAATCGCACTGCAGATCCACGTGTGCTACGTAGACAAACCATATTCGTAAGTGTTTATATTATCTGGCTTTGATTCAATCTTCTCCAAATTATTCATTTCGCTTGGTTTAGCCCCACACACTGTACACACAGCTCCAGAACTTGTGTCAGTTAGAACTTGTGTAACTTTTGCATCCACCATACATAGTTCATGACTTATTTCAATTACCTGCCTTGTGTATCTTTGAAATTTGCAAATTATTAATTTGACCCCGAATATCACCAACCAGGCAACCACTGATCGGATTTTCTCGGCAATAACGAATAGAAAAACAAGCCGGATTTTGCCTAATTACCTCATTTGTTTCTGTGTCAGTCTGTTTTGGTGCCAAAGACGCTATAAATAAGTTTGCATCTGAGACTAAGTTACTCTCATCTGTTAAAACTTGTTTATATTCACTTTGCCCCGATGAAGCATCACATCCCCACTTGGTAAAAAATTTAAGAGTTTTTCTTGTTGAGTTGTAAACATTTTCAATCTTTAAAACGCGAGCAGAAGTGTGATCCAGCAAATCTTGTAGATTTACTTTAGCACTTATATAGGTTATTTCAATGCTGGATGGTGGAGGATAACACAGTTTTTTGGCGTTCGTCAATATATTATATGATGGCAATATGTCGAAGTTTTTGTTGATCAGACTTGCTCGAAGTAATCCGTATTGTGATGTCGAAAGATCTAAATCTACAAATATACTTATAGCTTCATCCACCGTAAAATCTGTTGCATTGCGACTTTCATGCAATAATTTTTCCTTCATGATCCTTTTTTCTATCACAATTCCGCATCATTGAAACAACAGTAGCTTCTTCGAATTCTCCTTCAGACCGCAATCCTTGAACGTATGCATTATGTATATACTCGAGTCCATATTCTTGTACCAACTCCACATTCTTACTTTTTTTCGATTTCTCTGATAGATCTTCATAAGACTTTGGTGGACGTCCACGTTCTCCAGATGTTGTAGGTGTAATATCCATCGGTGCTTCTTCGAATTGTACCTTAAATTCACCGCCTAACCAAGATGTACTTTTAATAAAGAAACGTTCTTTAGTTCGGTTAGATTTGGTCCACCGATCGTTAAACGCTGTTAAAAGCCATTTTTGAATACGTTTCACAACTAATTCACTTTTTTTAGACGACAAATGGTGGTGTTCTTCTAATTATTTTTGAATATCTTCTTTGTTCCATGATCAGTGAAAAATTCGCATAATACTCGTCGAGGCACAACAAATTCACTCATTTTATTTTTACTGCTAACTATTACTTTTTTTACCGAGGTTGGTGAAGACTATATTATGTCAAAGCACACTAAAGTACTGGTAAATGACAATGTAAATCCATAACTTTTATACTAAATTTCGTGTGAAAAAATATTATTATCTAGTGTCATTATCTCGTTCCTAACCACTATCTATGAAGGTGGTTAGTAGTACTGATATAATGTGCAATAACAACTTTAACTACCATTTCCTCCCCTTTACTTACTTTTACATGAGAAACATGTAATTCACAAAGTGATAACAAAACATTAACCACATCTGACTGAACGATGAAAAAATATAATACCTTACCCAATACTCCTACCTTACCTAAAGATTAAGTACCTAAATAGATAATATTATTTATGAAAAAAGGTTCAAAAGTAATCTAATCTATGAATCTAAATCTATGAATCTACATATCCAAAAATTTCATCAATCAGAACTAAAATATTTTTTTGGGTATATTTTGTATTTTCCCCCCATCAGGTATTTTTCGTTTCATTTCAAAGGGGGCAGAGTCGGGCAATTTTTTTTTGCCTTGACTTCTATATCGGCTGCTCTACTATATGGTGCTTTCAAAATTACGACATTGGCAGACACTGCTAAAATAAAAATTCTATACCTCTCCAGTTTTCACACAATTGTCCACTTAAATTATTTTTAAATAGAGTACTTCATAACCATTCTAACCATATCACACTTACAAATTAGCTGTGAAAATATGACCATGTAAACTGGTGGAATTGTGTTCTACATAATTGACATAATTCTGAGCGTCAACTTGCAAGCCTTAGTCTAATAGTAAAAATGAGAAATAGTGTATTTTAACTGCTATATAATATGCATTGGACATTCAGATAGACATGTGCATTAACAAAATATTCAATATAGAACATTACGAAAACCTATTTTTGAGACGGTATGCACGGTTCTGGCCCATAGTGCGACGGCGGGTGGCCCGCCCCCGCGCGCCTCGTCCCCCTCTACTTCAAAGTTCAAACTCACTAGATTAACCGTTCTAAAAGTAACGATAAAATTAACGGTATTAAACAACTAACGTTAATAATGATTACCGATAAAATGGAGCAAAAATAACGTTAAATCCATTACCGTTATTTTTATATTAACGGTAACGCTGTCAAATGAAGGTAACGTTATGAAAATTTTACCGGTATTTAAAGCCCTGCTTAGAACGCGTAAGTGTGCGACATAGAGGCACAGCAAACAGCCTGTGCTTTCTGCCGCGGCAGTAGTTGTCTGGCACAAAGAAGCAAGCCAGCACAGGCTTACAGGCTATGGTGAGCTGGTCTTTTGCTCGCCATACCTCTAACGAGTTATATCCGAGGCATCCCAGTAGAAATTTAGTCGGATATAGGTAAGAGTAATAGCCATTTTTACGTTTATATGACACGTTAACTGAATTGCAAAGGCATGTCAATGCAGAAAAAAATGTCACGTATCTAATTGTATTATTATACTCAGTCTGTCGCATCTGACAAACTTAATCGTGGACATGTTGTTTTTCTTTTTGTCTTTACTTATTTGGAACTTTAGACGACAACCATTCAGACGTTACGCCAGCCCATTATATGTACCTATCATAAAGCTAGTTATAAAGACTTCTTAAGACTGTGAACTGAAAATTTAGGAATTAACTTAGCATTATTGCTTGTAGAGTAAGCCAATACGCATTATAATTTACCTATGTTATAATCATAAATGGTCATGCTTATCTCGCTTCATCTTGTAACTTGGACAACGTACAAACTGCTACTGTTTGTGTTTGCGCCGTAATTTTTACAGCTAAGTTATTAAGTTAGATTCACGTCTTGCTTAAATGGCCTTCCGTACGTGTAGGCGATGTATGATCATTGTTCTCGTGTTTTGTTTACTTTATCCTACAATTTATCTTAATGTTACATTTTTTGTCTAAAACAAATTGTCAAATAAGTCGTAGATGATATTGATGACACTTGATACTTGGTTAAAACTATGTCTTGTTTGAAAAATGAATCCGGTATCGTACAGTTAAGTCGTGTCATACTGCTCCTAATTAAAATACAATTTCAGAACGACAACATACAGTCCATACGTTTCAATTGAATTGTTTAATCAGCACAATATACCGAAGAATTTAAGTGAAAAAACGAACAAAGGATTCAACTTATTCAAGGATAACGTCAACGGGAAAATAAACATTATCATCAAACGACAATCGACAACGTCTATGCTACCTACCTAAGTACTGTCACTTTGGGTACGTGGCTTTAGGCAGGAATCTTAAAGGTGTATTCGGAATCTGCAGTAAAAATGTCACAATAATAATATGGTCACCAGAAATGGCACTATTATTTACACTACAGGAAGAACTTGGGAAGCAAACCAGAGCAGTCTTACAGATAAAATAACTGCCAACGTATTGCTAAGTATTGAAGAGACTTTAAAACCAATTAGGGATGAAAATGAGAAATTAAAATCTGAAGTCGAAACCTTGAACATAAAACTAAAATACGTGGAGGTAGATGCAAGAAGAAATAATCTCATTGTACAGACGCCAGCAGGACAAGCTACCCGAAACTGCCAAATTTTCCTTGAACCTTATAGCTTTAGCGATAAAGTTGAAAATCTATTAAACAAATTTTAAGTAATTAGATTGTAGTAGCTTGATGTGCTGGCGTCTGTACATACATGGAGTAAAAGATACAGAGGAAGAATCTATAGAAAATTTAACAGCCCTAATTGTGTCAACAATGACTGAATTGGAAGTGGTAACGGAGATAAATGAAATGGTAAAAATTCATCGTCTTGGCAAAACGACGAAACTGACGAAACTGGCAAAATTAGTCCAATACTTTTTACTATCTTACTATCCTCTTAAAAAGATCGAAATTTTAAAGAAGAAAATGAAACCTGCCACCTTACATCACGCAGGATTTCACACACAGAGAAAAATTACAGAATAGGAAGCACAGAGCTTGAAGTAAAAGGGACAGTGAAAATAGGAAAAGAATAAACACGAACTCCCCTCAAAATATATAAAACAAAGAGGCAACAGTAAATTTAGATTCTACGTCACAAAAAACAGCATTCGTATATGCGAGCAAGATCATTTTTGCTATCAGAAAACACTTGACAAACGACACAGAGGAAGGCAGAGACCGACTGGACCGACGAGCTGGAAACTACAGCAGGAAAACTATGGACTCGAATAGCAGTCGGTAGGGAACAGTGGAAGGAAATGGAGGATGGGCACACAGACTAAGACCGGTGTTAATAATGGAATTATCTTTAATTTTTAGCTTTATTTACAACTTATTACATAAATGACTTTTATTATGTCATCTTTAACTTAAAGTAGTTCCTGAATGAAATACACAGTGTTACATCGACGTGCCGAAATCGAATGCCGAGACTTATGAAAAAGTTTTTCCCTTAGGTACAACATACTTGTACACGAGTAACCTAAAAATATACATATTTTCTCATTTAAAACAAATGTGCTTCTCTTGATTCATGTATGCAAGAGGACTCCTTTAACAACATAAAGTCCGTACCCCGATGCATGTTTTGTTTGTTCATATTTTCTCAGCAATGATCAAAACTATGTCTTTGTTTTATATATACACACGTCTTTTTATTTGCTCGCTCCACTAAAAAACTCGTTATTTTTATCTCAAATCTCGCGCTTGCAAATAGTAAGGAAGCCTCCAACAGTCTCCTCTCTCCCTGCCTTCCTTGTCTTGTCCATGACCTATAGTGCTCAGAAACCAGGAAATATCACAAATGTGAAGTCATTGTTACACCCGAAGTCGCGTAATTGCAGCATCGATATAAATGCAGTCGTGTTTTATTATAACTATATTTAATCGTTACTGGTCGTGGCTTTTATTGTACAAAATATAGAAAGAACCGCGCTTTACATATATTTTTGTAAGTTGCTGTTTTTGTCTAATGTTACACTTCTTAGTATAATCAGCCTAAGATGTTCCCACTGCTGGGACACAGGCCTCCTCTCTGTGAGCGAGAATGGGCGGTAATCCCCCACGCGGGCCCAGTGCCGTTTGGTAGATGTCACATGTCTTTGAGTTTTTGGTTATAGGACATACTGGTTTCCTCACGATGTTTTCCTTCTCCGTTTTGAGAGCAGTGGTGATGAAATAATTTACACAAAGTAAAGCGCTTGTCTGGGTTCGAGCCCACAACTCGTCTGTCGTGGCCTATAGACTTATTATCTGCTGGAAAATCTTCAAAATGCCACTAGGAAAAGAAGATATTATTAAAATGAGACCATAAATATGTGTTCAAAATTAAGATTATTTGTAAGAGTCTAGAATTTTCAAAGCATGCAATACTTGCAAGCTTTGTTCTCGGAAGCTTTTCCAGAAGACTGAATAAGTATTTCAGCTTGGAAAAATCCTGTAAAATACCAGTTTCACAAATAGCAACCAACCTATAATTACGCCTACGTGTAAACTATATACCTACTAGAAACACGTATCATCATTATGTGATGATCATTAGCGAGGTAATCTAGCTTCCTTCCTCCGTCACGTAGCAACAGATCTAGATGTGATGACGTAACGCGAAGTGATTGTGTTGCTAACTGGAGATAACTCGCTTTCCCAGATAATTCTGTACTTTTCCCTAAAGAGGTATATTTTCCATAATTAGCTGGCCATGAAATGTTATGGCTATTCCGCTTAGATGTTGCTGCCAACTTGTCAAAATGTCTTTTGAGCTGAAATTTTTTTGTGTTAAAAAAATATTTAAAAATAAATCTTTTTTATATATATGATTTCTGGTTTCACCGATTTTAGCTATGAAGTCCACCGAAGAACTATCTAGTAAACTATTTATTTGGCAGATTTCAAACAAAATTTTGACTTCAGTACAGTCAAAACAACGGCAGCCCCAAGACCCTGGTCCTTGAAGCCGCATGACACAATTTCATTGTTACTAAAGACGACCATGGAAGATTTTACCTCTATCGATAAAGTACCTCAGTTTGTAAACTGTGGAAATAATAATGTGAATGATGATGTTATTATAAGTATAATAAATGGAGCGCTCTTCATCACGTACAGTTACTACTAACAACGAAATCTAGACAAAGGATGACGCAAGTCTTGTGCTCTGCTGTTGCTAAGTGGCGACATCGCGTTGCGCACACGCTGCATGCGCGGGCGCAGCCGTGACGACTGAAGGGGTGCAGATAGTACGCTGTGCATAGATACAGTCGTACTGCGGTGGAAGAATACATTGATAACAAACCTGGCTCTAATAGCTACGAGAACGAACACGCGGTGAGCAGGCGTGGTGATTATTGGTTGTCTCATCTTTGTATGACAAAAGATTTTCTTTGTCATATTATTATTACCAGCCAAGTACATATTTATTTATTCTAAAAATTTTCCATGATCGGCGGCAGACATAATACTTAAGTGCTTTCTTTGTGACAATATAAATCAGTAGGAAGGAGGCTTTTGTCACGCGTGGTTACTCTATAAACAAACCTATATAAACCATAATGAAAATGTACTAGTATACATATTTTAGTTGTAGGCAGCCAATCACAATCAAAATATAGTTTTGTCACATAAACCTACAATACAAGGGCATTTATTTTATGAAACGTCAGAAGCTAGGTATGCTCCTACCTTCTAATGAGCAAGCTTCGTTTAAGTATAATATCTAGTGCGGTCTTTAGTGAGATAATTAATCACTGTCGTTACTATTACTAGTGCTTTGCTTATCCAAAACTATGATCGATAGATAGGTAGGTAGGTACAGGTTTTTCCTTCAAAAATAATTTTGTCGGAGTCATCATCTAGGTTTAGTCATCATCTAGTGCCTTTTCGTCATTGATAATCCTCCATAGTGGGGTCAACGTCCTCTAAACTCAAAATATTTTCAGTAGGCAATGCATCCCACTCAAAATCTCAAGGTACTAGATTGTAATACTGCCAAAATATTACGATCAACACGATGACTCAATTTTTCTATAAAAGGAAAAAGAAATAGGAAATGAAATCCTTATCGGAAGATAACACAGCTCAACATAGAATAAATAGTTACAATGCAAATTGCAATAAAACATAAAGAAAATAAAACGTCATCAAGACACCCTTGAGGCGATGAGACTGTCACGAACTCATTCTAAAAGTTATTAGTAATCACTCCTCAACCACGTTCTTGAGTGCGTGCAGAGTTCTCCTACTGTGCTGTGACGTCGGCGGTGACCATAGATCAGTTTTTTACATTTCTATGGCGGTGACTCATTGCAGACGTGCGACTGTTGCCATGCGCGGACGCACCTCCCCGAACTATAAAATTGTGAAACTCTTTTATAGTACGATGACGTATAGTCGGTTTTTTTGTTGAAATAGCTGCTGAAGTATGAGTAATTAAAAAGCCGTGAATTTTTTTGCAACGTTTCTCTGTTTTTTAGGACTTGGAATAGTTTGGTAGGTATATATGTTTTTTCTATTTACCATGTTCCAAGGTAAAGCCTGACACGTGTAGGAACAAAAAATAAGTAGGTCGATTAAATACTTTTTCTGCTTCAAAGTAAAACATATTATTGCTTGCGTTTTTAACAATGCATCGGCGCAGGTGCGGTGTTCGTGCCTTTGAAAGGTTCCTTTAAAAAAAGTAATAAAGCTGCAACCACTTCCGGTCTTAAGAACCGAATGGCAGTTACTATTTATTCGAAGAGTAGGCCATGAGGCCATACACCTGTGTGTATGGCCTCATGGCCTACTCTTCGAAGCAGCTCTTCGACCATACACACAGCTCTTCTACCATACACACAGCTCTTTCACCATACACACAGCTCTTCTACCATACACACAGTTCTTCTACCATACCCACGTTATGGACATCAAGTGTTATAGGGTTTTTACATTAGGAATTTCTATGTAACAGCCCGGAGTTTGGAAGTTGGTGGTGTGACACCCAGTGCCTCGGAATGGTCCTGCACCTAATCTCTCTCCGGTTGTGTCCGATTGCGTGCCATCCCATCGGACTATGAGAGTGAGGGAAGAGAGATTGCACCAGTGTCTGTGCACTATAATATCTCCTGCACTAAAGGCTAGTCTACGTTGAGATTGGCCGCCATGGCCGAAATACGGTCTTGAGAGGACTGTTAATGAGCATCGGGTATACCATGGTGTATTTTGTATGGTGCGTTTCCAAAGACAAGTCAGATTAAAATTATCAAATCCATCGTGCCTATTTCCAATAAGTAAACTTTAATCAAGGAAAGTCTCGCCAATTACAAAAAATGATACCGTATTTCGTCATCCATTACAAATCGTTTGACTTTCAAAATAGCGGTTAATAATATAGCTAGCGAACCACCTAGCCTGAGTGGCTGTGGCCGAGATCCATAAACGTAACTTAGCACGGACTGTGGCCAAGATATTTTCCCGTCTGTTTCTTGCACTTGCAGTTTGACAGTTGTGCGAAAGTCACAGGAACAACGTTTGCAAAAGTGCGTGATAAGTAACGTTTATAGATGTTGACCTGAGAGTCTACCAGTCTTTGGTCACGTAGTCAAGAAACCGTAGTAGGTATTTAATTAAACAAGTAATTACGTAAGTAAAAACAGTAATAATGTCTTCATTTACAATGACTACCAGGTTCTGATCAGCTATTAACTTATTATTGACTGTCTTAATGGTACAATAAATAATTTATATCAATGGTGATGACAGCTGATCGTGTAGCTGCAATATTCCACTCGGAGTGTGGTGAAAATGCGTATGCATGCATCAAAAATATGCTAATGTTTTTGGGCTCTGTGATCACCAAATTGTTTGATGAACGTGGTGATTATAGCAATATCCAATCCCTCAGGAACGTTTACTTATAAGTAGCAGTGCACAACTGATGGTACGTTTTTGGAGATTAAAATAAATGTGAGAAATACTTGAAAGATTGCACATTGAAAGGGGTTCAAGTTAACAGTTCTGTGCATCGGATGTGTTCGAACTCACGACCTCTCGCTCGCTAGTCCGCGATCTAACCGTCAACCTATTGCGGCTTATGGCGCAAGTAGAAATATAATTATATTCAACAGTGAAAGTGTAAGACTCATAATGATGATCATTGAATGCCTCATTGTCGTAGGGGTAGTAGGCGCGCCAACTACACGGAGTCCTCCCGGGTTCGATCCCCAGGACGGGGAAACTATTATTGGGTGAACTCCGTAGCTACCCAGGATGTGTTCCCACCTATTGAAAATGCCTACCCCTTCGAGGACAACAGGCGTGGAGGAGGACATCATCTTTTTAAATTGAAAGCATTTATTTCAATTAAACCATTAACAGGCAAGTGTCACAGAAGTCGGTCAGTCAGAAAGATGAAGCTAGATGCCCATTCCTATGGGGAAGGATGAGCAGGAAAAACTTCATGGCCACTCTCTATATCGTCACGACCTTGGGGAGGTAAGCACAAAGAGTTGTGTTCCCCACGATGAATAGTTATGACACAATTGACACATTAGGTAATGAAGAGTTATGAGACAGGAGACATGCTTATTAAACATGTGCCTGGCTCGGCGCCAGGACTCGAACTTACGGGGGTTTTAACGGAAATACCCAATTGTAATACCTAAATAGTTCTTGGGTAATTAAAATTTGTAAAAATGGCTAGAGGCGGAAAATTTGGAGGAAAGTTCTGGTAACATCAATAAGAACCGTTATTTATGAAGCTCTGCTGACCCCTCAAGAGATACAGGTGTGATGATATGTTATGCAACAAATATTCTAGAACGAAAATCATGACTCTAAAGAACGGGCGATAATTTATAGGACCGACGACTGTAAGTTGTCAGTGACGTGTTTGTGATAGCGATTTATTATTGCGAAAGACATATAATTATGATAATTTTATTTTTAAGCTTTAAAGCGACGATAACAACATTCACGTCCACTTAATCGTATTCAATGGATGAATCATTCTATGCAATACCTACCTGGGAATCGAACGTTGGACTCTTCTTGAACACCAAGTAAACCAGTTCATGCAACGTGTTCTTTAACGGTTTTTGATATGATTTACCTTAGTTACACAATAACGGAATTACTTTCCAAGACTACTTAATATAATTATCTAGTGATAACCATTTCATCATATCTGCAATACTGCAATATTGTGACATTATATGCCTACTAGCTGAACGGAAGTGGATTTTATTGCAATGAGTAACACCCACTTCAGGGTGAGTCGGCGTTGTTGCGGTTATTACCTTATTTATGGTAAGGAGGATGGAGGATTTAGAATACCCACGCAGGCGGTTCTTTTTCAAGGATTTTGAGCTTTTCGTTTCAGCAATTCTACGAAGTGCTTTTATCGAGTGCCTATCCTTGAACTTCATGACACTCTTGAATAAAATACCTAAGTTTTTCTTATAAAAGGAGCGACCCAGACACTGTCTTTGTTAATTAAAATAGTAAGATAAGCGTTTTTAATAAGTCGAATAGTGTCTTATAATTCCAAATCTATAAGCTTCAGACGATGCACACTCCGCTTCTTCGGGTTTGTTTTTCTATTTTTTTTTTCTTTTGATATCTGAAAAAGTTATATTGAAATTGGCACAGGACACACATGTTTAATGACGCAGAATTCATATTCAAACTTGTAATATACTTCTATTGAATTAAACCACGTTTCAGCACTATCATCAACCGAGTCATATTATACTCAAAATCCCAATAAGATTAATCAATTTCAATGTGTCGTAACATTGAACGTCCGATAACGGCAGGTTAAAGATAACCGCGAGGTTAGTCACGTCGTACACTGTGGAGATGGAGACAGGCCGCGACTTGTCCCTGGCATGCTGCCTATATTTCACCATAGCAACAACACGTCATGTTAATAGGTATTGTCGATTAAGGGTTAGTCATGTCAACGGTTTTCAGAAGCAGTGGAATATTTTCAATGTGTTTCATGCCTAAATGTAACCACGAGCTGGTTACGTACTGCGAACGATCGTGTTACCAGAAACTGATAAGAAAATAACTGCATTTTTATGAATTCCGAAAGCAGTTGAAGTAATATGTCAGTTGGTTGGTATACTAGTTTATATACTACTTTTTTAAATCTATTTGACCGCCTTCAGCCTTGGACCTGAAACATGGTGTTGATAAAAGAATTGTCCTTAACTTGGCCAGAGGGCACGTGAAGGTTTTCGACATCTTACCAACAGGGCACGTTTATGAGCTCTGTTGTTAAGTTAAGGGTTAAACTTTCCTCTCAAAATTCACGTAGCAACATCTTCGAGAACCGTACTCGTTTAACAATCGTGATGCCGACTCAATCGGCATTGTTGCAAAACATCGGCTTCTGGGAAGCGTGTGTTTAGTAAATTGTGCGACCAGATGACCGCGGCACTGTCATCACGGCGAGGTTTTTAGTAAGACCTTGCGCTGTTGCTAAGGCTCCTCAACCGTGCTTTATCGGAAATTTTAGAAAGATTTTGAATGGTGAGGAACTTTCTATCTGCGATTCAGTCTCGTCATGACAATGTTAAAATGATGAGTCAACTGAAAAAGTCATTGCTTTGGATTACTTGACATTTGGTCGTTGATTTTGCTGTTGTATTGATGATGTCGAAATTCTGTCAAATCATTGCAAAAACCGGAATAATATATTTCGAATTCGAAGTTACCTTTCAAGAAGTGTAGTATCTGTAGAAGTGTGTTTATAACTAAAAAAACGATTCTCTGTAATTTTACATGTACCAGACTAATACTCAAGCTAAATATGAAATATCACGTCCCAGACCGACACATTTTTATACTTATATAATTATCGCCTTAGAGTGAAAACATCTGAAGATTCATCCAAATTGCATGCTGAAAGACATATTTGAAGAAGCTGTGGTAATAAAATTTTATAGGGCGCAGTGTCATCCTCCTCCTGTATAGTTAGTTGCCTTGTTCGCATATTATACGAGGTTTTCACTCTAAGGTAATATGTAAATGCACAATTAAACGCTTCTAACATGAAATACTTACCTGTAACAACACGTATGAAATATAAATTAGAACAGACAAAGAAAAACCTACGTAATGTTAAAGACAGACAAGAGAACGACAAGGTCCTGCGCAAGGAAAACATTTGATATAAACGGAGATAATGAAGCCAGCAAGGTTCAAGTAACATGGTTAGATCAACGACTAAAATTACACTGTTTTATCCTTTACAATTATGAAGGTACTGACAGAACTAACAGAAAGTGTTAAACTTCTTCCTTTAACTTTTAACTGTTTGATGTCTTACAACATTTGGTTACATTAAAAGATTTGTTAAATTATCGGGTATAATATGGCCACGGGCCAATTCGAGAGGATAGAGAAAAGTGATATTTAGAGTCGAATTCTGGGTCGAAAATACATAAAAATTGAGATTTCTCGATCCCATGAATTTTTGCATAGGCTTTATGGGGTGCGTAATTGTTGCATGCCCATTTGCAACAATTACGCACCCCCACGATTATTCCTGGAAGGAATACGCCAAATTACAAGACATCCTGTATACTTTTAGAACTGCGTGTGCACCAGGCTATCAATGTTATTCCCGAAAGCGACTCTACAGAAACAGGAGGTATTTTTTTGTAAAGAACAGTCATCCATCCAGTGATTAACCGGGGCCAGCACACCTTAGGTTCACATGCACCACAGATCACTAAAATGCATTTAATGCAAAACGGATTTAAAACATATTTCTATTTCTGTCAATCTTTTGAGGGTAACAGAGACAGAATGATGTTTTAAACAGGTAGGTGCGTTTAGCATCTAATGTTAGTGATTTGTGGTGCAAATGAGACTCAGTCTGCTATCTGCCATTGCAACTAGTTCAGTTTCCAATGCATGGGAGTATCCTTCCTGACGTATTCACTCCAATAGTCGTGCTCCTAGAAATAAAAGTTAATCGTTTATTTCTTTTGTGCGATTGTCAATTGTTATCGATTAACAAGCGTCATGGATGAACGTGGTCGCTGTCAGTCTGACGTCAACTTAGCCTGACATAAAGAAGTCTGCAAGTCTAGATCGGCACGTAACAAGATTATTCTTATACCTACGTAAGTTAAACGCTAGATATTGTGCATAATGCAGAAACAATGACTTAACATTCATTGCATTAAGATGATTTTTACTAGCTAGGTAGTGTTGTTTAGCATATTTCTAGTATTCCTTGTTACCTTCGGTCAGTGGGTCATCTTGGGGGCGGTCATGTCAAAAGTACAACCCTTGAGCGATTATTCATAATTATACGTAAGTTAAAATTAGGATTCCTGTTAATCTCTCTAACGTTACTAAACAACGTGTACATAGATACTAGAAGTGGGTTTACGTCAATACTTATTGCAAGGATGAACATTTGGAAATCAATTTGACAACTCCTTACATTTGTCAGTCATAATCATAGTTGTGTATGTAATTATTATTTTGAAAATGTTATAATTATTATCATTCTAGTGATATTTATTTTAGAAGTATGTATGTATGTTTATTTGTATGTATGTTGGTACGAGTATATTCTGATTATTATTTTTTTGGTTTTTTAAATGAATTATTTTTTTTTATATTACTTTTTTGTCTCCTTTACTCTTTCACACGCCGCCGCCGTTTACATCGCTGTACCTATTTTCCTATCGCAGGTGTGCTGGAAGAGATTTCTTATAAAATTAGCATCACCTCTGTATCTATTTTTTTCTGTTCTGCTTTTTCTTGTCCGTTTATAGATGTGTGTACATAAATGGTTAAATAAAAAAATAAAAAAACAGATAATATGAGGTACCTATATGTAGATATATGTATACAGGGTGCAGCTCGACGTACAATCTGTTACCATGGATTCAGTACCTTACCCCCTGCGTTGAAATTAGTGTTTCCATACATTTTGACCGCGTACGTAGTAAAAGTGCAATCACTTTTCTATGAAAGAGCAGATTTTTTTTTTTTGATAGCCTCCATAAAATTTCTCACTAGCGTAGAATTGAAATGCGCCAATAGTTAATAACATGCATTGTAATATAATAACAAGCTTTAAGATAACATCCACGTGACATTTACCCCTCCTTAGCGACTAGCACGTAAGACTGTCACTTTCCTTTCTACCCTGGCAGGCTGGCAGGCTGTGTCTAGACAAATCGCTGACATAATTAATAAAAACTAGTTGGATTGGACTTTCTATGCTAGATCGTGCTAGGTCATGCATGTTAGCATTAACGGCTAAGTGTAGTCTATATAAGTAGGTATGAGTACTAGGTGCTCTGTTGCCTTTCTGTATGGTGATAATAGTTGGTTGCTCGGCATCTAATGTGCGCGAATATTTCGGTTCCAGTAGTGAGATCTCAAGTTGTAAAGAGGTTCTTATATTAAGAGAAGTCTGAAAAGGGACGGGGTCTGAGAACAGTTAAGTTATAAAATAAATATAAACTTTTATATTTGGTTTTAGCACTACTTATTTATCCTAAACTCCAGTTCTACTCACCACCTTCAAACATAGACAGTATACACTAGTTCACTACAGTTCAAAGCAAACATTTCTCTAAGGCTCATTCCTACAAATACTTTCTTCAATTAATTCTCACAGCCTTCTGTAATCTCCACGTCCTTGTAGCCACTTCAACACGAAACTATTTCAACTCACCAAGTAATTTGTGAGGACTTAAACTGGGGTCCTCGTTAGAACCCCTGGAATTCCTTCAGTAGGCCGCCATCTTGTGTGCCAAGGTATTGCATCATCATGCCTCGGCGATGAGTAGGCGTTATTGAAGGGACCCTACTACCTACATTTTGGGGGTCGGCGGCACACCGGCGGGTGAAACGCTGCGGTTTTCTGGCGGTTAAAAAAATTAAATCCGTCAGTTGTTTATGGGAGTAGAAGAATCTTGCGCGCCACGTGACCAACATAGTCGCCATCTTGTTTTTTCAATACATTTACAAAAGAAAAATTGCACAAATGTTTACCACTAGCGCCCTCCTGTTAAAGACATTCGAGCACGAAAAGATCTTTGTAGCAGTGTATGTCTGAAAGTCAGCACTTTTTGACCGTCGAAAATTATACAACTGCAAAAGCTGAAGCTGAAGAAGTTCGCTGGGTAGGTATTATGGCTTTATATGGAAGTGTGTATGAATTATACATATACAATTAATACACACTTCCATATAAGCTACAAGAAGGAAGGAAAGTCTAATGTTATTTTACATAATTATTTTTGCATTGATTTTGACAGGAAAGTGTATCCTGTTGTGACTAAGCTCTACGTAAGCGTTGCTACCCGAGGCAGCACCACGTATTTCATCATTTATTTATTAGAGTTATTGATATATATGTCACAGTATTTTCCTGTAAAAAGGCTACTAGGAATAGCCATGCTGTGTCGGAGATTTCTACGCGCGGATTTCATCATTCATGACGTAAGTAGTTATGTATGTTCTTTGAAAGTAGCTCTCTGTAATATTCTGGATATTCCAGCTAAACAGCAAGCGACTATGCTGCATCAGACATTTATAACCTTTTGACATTTCATTTTCAAGTTCAGTGTCACACCAGCAATAAAACCTTGTGCCATAGAATTAGCAATATTGGAAAAGAATTTTGGTGTACAATAAAGTATATTCTATCTATACATTTATCTTTATTCAGATCTCAATATAGTATTGGGTTTGACCATTATTGAATGAAGTGCAACTTCAATCTAAGATATCAGATTTATGCCTGGGAATATTTTATTCCATAAAGAATACTTGTTAAAACCCGCTCGTCTGAACAAGTTCGTCCAACAATCACACAAATGATTCGAGAATTTACGAGTCTGCGCAGGTGGCACCATCTCGCTTTTATTGCACCGTTCTGGAGCAGCCTGTATACCTATCATATACTACTGGTATACAGGGCGTTACGAAAGATTGCTTAAGTGAAGTTTGTGTTTTTGTTTTTATTTTGTGGACGCAATGCTTGGAAGAATATGTTTATACAGTCAGGCACGCAGAGAAATTGAGAAATTGAGCTCAGGATCACAGTCATACAGTATGGGTCATGTCTTTGATATTTAATTGCCTGAAATTGTACCTGAATATCATATTTCTTTGTTGCTAAGTTAGTTCACTGCAATCAATCTTAATGATAACTGATTAGAAAAATACAACATTTGTCGCAATTAAAACGAAGGAGACTTCACCTCATTGTTGATAACAACAATTACAATTTGTTCTAGAAAAATACGTCATTAATTTTGCATAAACAAGAGAATAAATTCTCTCACAAATGTTTGTACAATTGATCTGCGTTCAACAAATCTATCGTTTAGTTAACAGTAGCGTAGGTTAAACTACAGTTAAATGGATTGTCAACACGAGTTACTGGACGCTCGCTGTCAACACAGCCCGATTGTCCACCGACTATGATTTATTGGTCATAGTTCACTCGAGGTGTTTCCCTACACTACACGTTATCGATAATGACGTCTAGCTGACGTTTTGTTATTAATTACCATCACTTTTTTTCTAAGAGTAAACGAAATTGTTGAATTCGTTTATAATTGTATAGATTGGTGTTAATAACAAACTGAGAACTTCCTGCTTTTTTAAAGTTGGTTAATAACCAGCGCTGCGGCATTTATTTTTTAAACTAGCTTCTGCCCGCGGCTTCGCCCGCGTGGATGTCGGAAATTTACCCACGGGAACGTGCTAACAGGATAAAATGTATGTGCTTCCCCAGAATGCCATCTATGTCGCGGGCCCTTTGTGGCTAATTACAATAGAAAACCAATTGTGTCTCATTAGTGGTGATTAAGAGGGTACCTATATGATATCTTTACCTAAGTACCTAACTAATTTAAAAAAAAAAACTCAATAACAGAAAATTAAATACCTACCTACCTAAATAAACCTATTTCTGATGATAACTAATCTAAACTCAATAAATAAGCAAAATCCCTAAAAACTAATATCTATACGAATGACTAAACCTACCTAACAGTATTATAAAATAACCTACGGTCACTACGTATACTATCAAATATACTACCTATACTTTAAAATTAAAATCTATACCTACGACTCATATAAAAATAAACCTAAATAACTCTAAAAACTAAAAGGAATAAAAATGAACTCCACTGCGGGTGACCCAACCTTCGACAAACTTAGTATTTGCGGTTGGTACAGTACAGACAGTGGTAATCGGGTATAGGGATCGAACCGCAAAATTAAGTTTGTTTTTTATTGTATATACTTTTCCGGGATAAAAAGTACCCAGTGTGGTGCCCAGGATATTAAAGAATAATTATACCAAGTTTCATCGTAATCGAACCGGTAGTTTTTGCGTGATGCCTGAACAAACAGACAGACAGACAGACAGACAAAAATTTTTTTAATCACATTTTTGGGTTCGGTGTCGGTCAAGTAACACCCCCTGCCATTTATTTTTTGGATATTTTCAATGTACAGAATTTTCACTTCTACAGATTTATTATAAGTAATAGATATCGCAGCATTATGCTGAGATAGGAGCCTTTTTGGCCTTGCACAGGTTTTTTTGTAGTTTTTTTTTTTATTTTTAGCTTGGTTTCAATGTAAGTAATTGTGTTAGTTTTAAATGCTTCATTTTTACTGTTTGTATTTCGAGTGCGTGTCCCAAATATTTTTTTTTTCTTTTATTTTCCTATTTCAATTTCGGGTGCAGTAGGTTTGTTTCGTTTATTGAGGAAATGATATGATGGATGATCAGTCGATAACTGGAGAAGACGATTTCTTGAGTGGAAACTGTGAGCCAACCATCGCAGCGTTTTCTACTTTGATGGAACGACAGCTGAGGTAACCTAGAAATTTAGAAGCAATAGTACCAGTGTCTTTGCCCTTAAGAATATGTGATTGATTGAAATAATGTATGTACGTAACCAGCAGTTGCAGCTACATATTGAATCATTGCCACCTCTACGACTCATAACAGTGTACCTCACCTTCTACCTAGCATATCACCGCAGCAGTACATTAAGAGTAGGTATATGTTTAATTAACATCAACTTTACGAGAGCGCCAGTTAACTGTGGATGTCGTAAAACGCACCAGAAATGAGGTATCGCCCAAACTAAGAAGATGTACAGAAGGTACACTTGAAACAACATTCTATAAACCGTTTGTAGAATATTGTTGCAAGTGTACCCTCTGTCTACCATCATTCTGGGTAAAAGGATGATATTGAAATCGTCCTAGGAAAACATTCAAATTAGATGAAAAACAAGGGGTCTATCTAGTTCTTCTTCTACAAACAAAAAAAAAAAGACTATTTTGTAAAAACAATCTACCGACCTATGTATTTAGAACCCACAACCATGTCACTTGAAATTAGGATAAAACCGCGGTTTAATATGTGTTATGTCAGACAGAATCCGATTTGATGATGTTTTAAGTAAGCTAAATTACGCTAAGCCAGACCTAAGCCGAACACGGTTAAGGCAAAAATATATATCTACACAAAATAATAGAAGCGCGCCTCATCTCGCGCCCCACTCGGCTTAGAATAAATTATGAGACTGAGCTCACCTCCAATTTGAATAGACCTTCTGCGTAGTACTGTAGCTGCTCCGGGGTACGGAAGTAATCCCCATCTTAAGATAAGTAACCCCAAATTTCGGGGATAAGACTTATTGCGCGATGTACAGTATCACGATGAGTTACCGCCCGTTATGGCCGGCTTCCTGGAGCCACGTCGTAAATGTTCCTGTTCATCATCCGAGGGATATGAACTCTTAATGTGGGGTAGCAGAGATGAGGATTATACCTGATGATTCTTGAGGATTACGTGGAATTATAATGTTTGAAAATGGCATAATGAACTTTGTAATGAATTTTAAGCAATTTCACAAAATTTTAATTAACAATGATATCCGCATACCGTTAACTGAAGTTTTGTAACTGATGCTTTGTATCTAAGTACTAATAACTTAACGTAGTTGTAAGCATTGTTAAAACTTTCGATTATGTGACAGTCAAATAAGCATATTTCGTTTCGTTTCGTTAGTCATTATCCGTTTGGATAATGACATCGACAAGAAATAGAGTCCATAATATTTTTATGTCAATACTTGGCAAATTAATCTCCACTTTGATTATCTAAGTACGAATGAAATGATTATTTTCATCTTTCCGTTTTGCCCTAATCGTAGTCTGCTTTATAACTTCCTTCCCAACAAGCTGTTTTCATTCACTTCCTTTATTATAACTTCCGAAGCCGTCAAAAATACTGCTAATTGGCAAAAAAATATATTGCAAGCGAGTCTAGACGAATTGCAAAGCGCATTGTTAACAAAAATAACGCTACTCAATGCTGAATACTGTACTGTGGGTTAAAATATTATGTACCGGAGTATATTATATGTATATTAGTCACGCCTCCCTGCCTAGTTACAGTATTGCCACATAGACGGCAAAGCAAGTAGGCACTAGCACCGTATAATAAATTAGATAGAGCCCTGTATAGTATAGTGTGGCAGCAGACTAGGCACCGAGTTGTCTGCCGCTCGAGGCTACGTGCATACAAGTAAAGCGTGCTAAGTGCGCTAGACTTATTTTAAGGAAACGTCGGGGGAAATAGATTCTTTATAGGTTTTATTTATGGATTGTCAGTTTTTTTTTTATTAGACATGCTCGGTACCTTATATATTTTACAAAAAATACTTTTTCCTTCTATTATTTCAACTTTGCACGTTGTGCGCCTAGCTGCGTTAATTGGCACAATTTGTCACGTATAAAGACATTTTAGTATGTACCTATATCCAAAAACGACTAACTCCTAGATACTGTGAACAGCAGATGAGCTCTTCTAAAAAATCAAACAACGTTACGATTCGATTTCTTTACGTTTATTTTGATTTGAACGTCTTTACATTTCCCCGATATTATCACCGTTTCTTTCTAAACAAAAAAAACCTAAAACAAAACATTTGACACCTCGTTCTCAACTTGCTTGACTGTTCAAATGCGACCAGAGGTAATTTATTGCCAGCCTGCACTACATAAGGTCGACTTTAGCGGACAACCTTTACAATACCTGTGGGCAATTTCATTCGAAAATCGAACCCATCCCATAAGTCATTTTTAAGCAACCGGCTCCATCTAAGATAATTATAATAATCTAAGTCATTTACATTTTCTGTAAAAAAAAACCGGATATACCTGAACGAAATATTAAATCTTTTATGAATAATAATATATATAGTTATGCATCTCTCTTTCCTCCCAGAAGTGTTCCAAGGTCTCGGCGGCGTGACGTCGGCCACCGCAGCGTTCGATAATATTACTTTATCACGTGTTGATTATATTGCAGTTGACTCATTATCGCACTTTCGCTGACGATGACGTGACTGACTCACTGTCAGAATGGCATGACAGTATGACTGTTGCTGAACCCGCGACAGCGACTACGTGGAGGTGCGGGATTCGACAAAATATTGTTATTTATTGGTTTCAGAAATAGCTGAAAATTGCTGAAACAAGGACGCTCTTTGACATGTCTAGACACAATAAGTATGAAGCACGGTCCATATTTAATACCCGTTAATATTGGAAAAACTAACTCTGGTATGTACCTAACCTACAAACAGTTTGCAACTTTGCATCTAGCTAGCCCTTAAATGAATAGGTCCATTTTACAATCAGGTATACATATTGTCAGTTTAGACAATGAATAATTATTATTTTGGTAGTGAGAATTTCCTGACTGAATGAACATCTATACTTATAATAAATCTGTAGAAGTGAAAATTCTGTACATTGAAAATTTCAAAAAAATAAATGGCAGGGTGTGTTACTAGACCGACACCGAACCCAAAAATGTGATTAAAAAAATTTTTGTCTGTCTGTCTGTCTGTCTGTCGGTCTGTCTGTCTGTCTGTCTGTCTGTTTGTTCAGGCATCACGCAAAAACTACCGGTTCGATTACGATGAAACTTGGTATAATTATTCTTTAATATCCTGGGCACCACACTGGGTACTTTTTATCCCGGAAAAGTATATACAATAAAAAACAAACTTAATTTTGCGGTTCGATCCCTATACCCGATTACCACTGTCTGTACTGTACCAACCGCAAATACTAAGTTTGTCGTAGGTTGGGTCACCCGCAGTGGAGTTCATTTTTATTCCTTTTAGTTTTTAGAGTTATTTAGGTTTATTTTTATATGAGTCGTAGGTACAGATTTTAATTTTAAAGTATAGGTAGTATATTTGATAGTGTACGTAGTGACCGTAGGTTATTTTATAATACCTACTGTTAGGTAGGTTTAGTCATTCGTAAAGATATTAGTTTTTAGGGATTTTGCTTATTTATTGAGTTTAGATTAGTTATCATCAGAAATAGGTTTATTTAGGTAGGTAGGTATTTAATTTTCTGTTATTGAGTTTTTTTTTTAATTAGTTAGGTACTTAGGTAAATATATCATATAGGTACCCTCTTAATCACCACTAATGAGACACAATTGGTTTTCTATTGTAATTAGCCACAAAGGTCCCGCGACATAGATGGCATTCTGGGGAAGCACATACATTTTATCCTGTTAGCACGTTCCCTTGGGTAAATTTCCGACATCCACGCGGGCGAAGCCGCGGGCAGAAGCTAGTTATTAATAAAAGGTTAATTAATAGGCTTAACCCTAACCACGGAAATATCAGGGTTAGCTACTCAACGCAACGCTGCCTAAGCTTTAGATGTAAGTAACCGTTATTGTATAATGTTATTATTACACGAGGGAAACACGACACACATGATATACCTAATATATTTAGCTTTAAAATATTTTAATACCTAACGGGGAAAACGCGTGGCGGGCTGTGTACAGACGCCTGCAGGTCAAGCTACCCGAAACTGTCAAGTTTTCCCAATCAACCTTGAACCTTAATGCTTTAGCGATAAAGTTGAAAGTCTATTAAAGAAATTTGACAGATTGTAGTAGCTTGATGTGCTGGCGTCTGTACATGTCGCGAAATTTCGAGGAAATAACAAATTATTACACAGTAGTTGTAACTGTCCAAGTTAGGACTGAGGGGAATGACTGACCCATCCGTCAGTCATTGTTTCTGTGAACTTGGAGTACCTACCTTTAAATTTAAGTATAGCAAAATACCTGTTTCAAGAAAATATAGCAGGGTACTTGAAAATGAGGTGATGAATTGAAAGGATCAATCGTAGTCCAACTGACTGATGACTTTAGTTAATAAGTACCTACCTACTTGTTGTGAACGGGTAACTTTAAGTACTTATTTATTGGTAAAAGACCTTGGTTTGTTTGTTTATGTGATGAAAAAATAAATATTATTTTTACACAATACTAGCTTCTGCCTGCGACTTCGTCCCCGTGAAAGTTCTTGTTCTCCCGACAGTCGCGACACGTCGCATCGCCTAGTCGCACTAACGCGGTGTCCTGCGTGAGCGACGAATACGACGCAATACGACTTTTTGTTCGACTCCTGCCATAGCGTGATGTTAAATAGCCTTTCTCAAGCATTGGGCTATCAACGCAAAAATAATTTTTCAAAACCCACGGTAAGTATGGTAGTTGAAGAGGTTAACGCGTTCAAACAAACAAACAAACTATTCAGCTTTATTAGTAGTAAGTATACCTAACCTCTTTCTTTCATGTAGGTATAAGTCCTGTTCATTGTGCCAATAATAATTGCATGTGCAAAGTATTACATCAATCATTATAGTTATGGGAAAGTCCTTTAATTACACGCACAGCTCCGTTTTTTTATTTAGGAAACCTTTAGGTAAAGGAAAACTGAGTCAGCAGAATCCTTTTCCTTCACCGTCATACTATAGCAACTCTTGCATTTTCTTGCATCATCCATCGGTCAATGCTCAAACGCATGCCACACTGTAGGTGCCTCGCTGTCTGCGCGGTCGGCTGACAAGCGGCACAGGTTCACTGGAGAGGTGTTGAGTTATTTGTCCACCTAATATGATAAGATATGTCGCATCTGAGGCCTCGTTTCTGGGAGTAGATGTTTTTTTTTTGTTGTCTATTCATTTTTATGCCTTAATACTATTATGCTAAACGTCATTTACATTATGCGAATTAAAATTATGCCAAAACAAATTAGCCTATACAAGATAATTTTATTATGTCAACATAAACTGTATGCCAAAATCAATTATAGCAAAGTATTATCATACCAAAAAAAAAATATAAAAAAATAGTTATGCCAAGTATATTAGAAAAAAAAACATTATGCGAAAAGAAGGGATCCCTCGCAAGCGCTACAACTGCCGAGCGAGCATGAGGTCCTGGGTTCGATTCTCAGGTCGGGAAAAGTGTTATTAGGTTTATCCACCAGGAATTTATCAGAGCAGGAGCAGTCCAGGATCCGGATTAGTGCCCAGTAGGTGGCAATAAGCGCCACATGGGAATTGAGACTTAAACATAGCTTGCGAAGTGCGGATGTACACGTACTGGCTAACCGTTCGGGATTACAGGCGTGATGTTTGTGATGCTTCACTTAACTTTAAGCCACAAATAATGTACCGCACAAACACATGCAAGTTGTTTGCATGCCAGCGTGCCATGAAACCTTCTGATTGGTAAATATCACAAAGGCATGCAAGCTACTTGCATTTACTTTTATTACGTCCTTTATAGCAATTTAAACGTAGATATATTACACTAGGGAATCAGGACATTTTCTTTATTACAAGCATTATCACAAATGACATAAGTGTAAATATAGCTCCTGTATGTGTGTCAGGATACCAACACAAAGCACTCGCACATTATAATATAATACATATATGCTCGAATATAAACTAGCCCACAGCGCTATCAGCTGTTATCAGGCAGACAACATCGTACGACACTGTATGCCGGAGATAACGGCTCAGCTCACGAGGACCCGTGGCTGTATTCCTGTAGGCCTCACGTATGACGTCACGACTGAAACACGAAGGGGTACACAGAGGTGTAAAGCGCACCCATATGTCACGTATATCTATTAATATTGTCTTTAACAGATAGAATGGAAGCTAAATCAATCGGCCTTAGATATATAGAATACTTACTCTTTATTATATACACCATAAAAATTACAGATGAAGAAATTGTACAAAGGGTGACACAATGCGCGGCCTTATTAGCCGTAGAATGGATCGACGATCTTCGTAGGGTGGATGCTACCAGCTGGATGAGAGCAGCCGATGATTGAGCTCTTGGGCCTGCAGCTGCAGATGACAACATAGTACTGATGTTGATTATATCATTTTGATTGCTTCTTTTCTTCTGCTTTGAGAGAAGAGCCTGTGTCTAGGTTAAAAAAGTATGACCCGTCAGCATGATAGACAGGCACATTGCTGCGGCTGTAAATGTGAATTTTATATGAACGTATATGAGTATGTATAGAGATATAAAAACCCAGATGTTATATTTCGACCTACATTCGTTCACGTATTTGAATAGATAATATTTATACAGCACGTTGTGCTGCCTAGATAATGAACGCAAAAGTGTTACTTTGATATTGTAGTATTCACAGAATAGCGATAGAAACGGAATAGGTCATGTTTATCTGTCTGTAACTTGCAGACGTGAGATCTACATCATTTGAGGACCCATCCAACCCTATAATTGAACCTCATCGCAAAAGACAAATAAGCATAGTTGGACTATAATGTTCCCACTGCTGGGACACAGATCACACAGACCTACTCTCTGTGAGAGGTAGTGGGCTGTATTCCACCACGCGGGCTCAGTGCGGGCTGGTAGATGTCACATGTCTTCGATTTTTTGATTCTAGGACATGCTGGTTACCTCACGATGTTTTGCTTCACCGTTTTAAAAGCAGTCGTAATGAAATTCCACAAAATAAAGCGCCTGGCTGGGTTCGAACCCACGACCAATGACTCTTAAGTCGGGGCCATTACCACGGAATAAATAGTACGAGTACATTAATATTGGGCCATCACTGTTCGCAGACAAATGCACAATACAAATACAACGAATATATCTATTGTGTTTTCTTCTATTTATTCTTAATTATTAGTAGGAGATAAAAAGTGGAAGAAATAGGGACAAGCCCAAGATAGAAACAGCACAGACTAAATGTCATAAAGAAGTCTTGAATGGAACTTACGAGCCAAAATAACTTTATTTATTATCTTTTACACTAGAAAAAGGTCATTGACAAGTACCTATCAATAGTACCCTTATCTTTACGTGTGAAGACCTAGTTTCAGCCAAACAATATCAAACCGGATTAATCTGAATATTTCTAGCGCGATTACATATTTACAAACATTGTGAGCTGCGCGTACGACCCTACATCAAAACATCATCATTTTACATACCTTACTAGATGTTACAATTTTCTTGAGATGATAAGTAGGTTTTCCTGTTTAAGATGTCAAACTATTCACTAAGTTAAATGAAAAAAGCCGATAATTATTCGCCAAACTTATTGATTGACTAGAGAAAAACACTGATCTGAACTGAACTAACTAATTGATTGACTAGGGATTAAATAAAACTGCCATGTTCATCTGAACATTACTTTATTCTGGTTTTGTTGGCAGTTTCCTTTGTGACATGAACATGATGCCAACAGACTCGCCTTCTATTACAAGGGACTGAGACGCATAACTGGCGAAATGTGGCTGTACTCTATGTACAGACGCCAGCAGGTAAAGCTAACCGAAACTGTCAAATTTTCCCAATCAACCTTGAACCTTAATGCTTTAGAGGTAAAGTAGAAAATCTATTAAAGAAATTTGACAGATTGTAGTAGCTTGATGTGCTGGCGTCTGTACTTAGCTACACCTCTGCCTCTCGGGGATTACATCCGTGATGTTATGTTATAATTATTATAGGAATATATATTTTTTCCAGGTGATACAAATACATACACAGGTAACTACGTCATACTATGACGCTACGATTTCATTAGTATAGATAGATAGAAAGGCAAACCAACCGTTCTGCAGTGCGATTCTGTAACCATCTCACCGTGAAAACTTAGGTGAAGTGAGCGTGGAGTGAGCTATCATTCGAACTAATGATATGGGATTGACACTATTGGCAGCTCATTCTAAGCTCACTTGCGCTAACTTTTCACGGTGAGATTTTTACAGAATCGATCGGCAGGTTTAAAAGGAATTGGTGTCAGTGAGAGTATGGGTACAAAATATATGTATTTATTTCTTTATCTCAAAGGTCAGTAACATCGGTAATAGATGGTTTAGGTATCTGTGGGGGGTTGGAAAACCACTTAATCACGATGGGAATCCTGATAGGTTTTATCAGTTGTCAACCAGGCTATAACATAAAAATAAAAAACCTACGAACATGACACTATCTTCAAGTCTATACCTATGTCTTTTTCTCTGAAAACATCATTAAAATGATCCATAAAAATTATATTTAGAGTAGTCTGAAAACTTCCCTGGAGATAATTTCATTTGATAAGAACCGGTGTCGGCCGGTTGGTTATCGGTCAAAAACCAGATATCAGAGGGGCAATTCTCGTAATTTTAAGAACGTTCACAATCAGAGGGGCAATTCTCGTAATTTTAAGAACGTTCACAATCAGAGGGGCAATTCTCGTAAATTTAAGAACGTTCACAGTCTGATCTCAGTCTCAATCTGTCAAAAAATACTTCTAATTCCCCTAGGTACATTTTGACAAGTTTTTGACATTTGTTTGTCGCCGAGATAAGACTGCGACTAGATTTTGAACGTTTTAAATTACGAGAATTGGCCTTCTGATCTCAGTCTCAATCTGTCAAAAATACCTCTAATTTCCCTACATTTTGAAAAAAAATTGACATTTGTTTGTCGCCGAGATGCGATTGCGACTAGATTTCGAACGTTTTAAATTACGGGAATTTGCCTTCAGGTATTATCAGAGCCGGTGCGAAAACAGACTCGTGTTGGTTTTATTATTTTATGTTTTTTATAATTATTAATAACACTGTTTATTAAAGTATAACGGCTTTACAGCAGAGGGATGGGCAGATGTCCAACTGTCTTAATAGATAAATGGTCTTAAGTGCAGCTGGAACGTTTTGGGTTCCGTTCTTGGGGCGAGCAAAAAGGAAGGCAATTTTTTTGTCAGAAAGTTTCAGTTGTGCCCCGATTGGAATATTGCATATTGCCCGGTAATAGGAATCGTTCGTGTTCGCATTTACTAAAGATTACAGGTACCTGTGCCATGGCAAAGTAAAATAATAAAAAAATCGAAGGAACTGACTTCAAAATCGTTTGATAACATTTTAAAGAAATTTTTCACTGTTTTTTATTTGATTATTTAAATACCTAATTATTTTTATTCGGAACCAATGCTTCTTATTAGGTTTACTCATAACTAAGAAATCAAGGCAGGTACTCACCTGCTCAAATAAGTACCTAATTAAGCTTTACTTAGTTAATGAGTTGAGCGATTCGTTGTACGTTTAATTAGTTTCATAAAGTATACCAAGCCCAGCCTATGACTAATACTGGAAACACAACACTTGTATAAATCTTGGGTTGAGTTGTAAATCAATGCTTTTATTGAAATAGACCCGTACTGCGTACACAGCCGTATCGTGTCTAAAAATAACTAAATAAGTAGGTAGGTACAGAATTTTTGGTCACAACTTTTTATTAAGTATTTGAAGGGAAATGTTTTAATGAAGTTAGGTACGATAAAAAAAATATTTCACAAAAATGCATGCGTTGATCGTGTATCATACAGGCTATTCCAGTTCTTATGAAAGTTACTTTGTTTCAAGCTTTTCTACAAACTTAAGACAAAAATGATTTCGGTTAGCAATGAATAATCGATACCTAGGTAGATAATCAAAATAACCCGATATGCACACGACGCAAATTATCTATTTTTGTTCTCGAAACGTGCATAATAATAAGTAAATTGTGCAACAACAAAAAAACTAAAGTTCTCATGGTATTTAGGAGAGCCCCGGGCGGAAGGCCGCCATAAAATTCCCGGAATTATGGACGCCGTTACGGGTTCCCTTACTTTACACCAAATACTCTTCAACAGCTGATCAAGGGATAAAAAAACTGACGTCAGCTGTTCAACGCCGGCGAGTATCTAGGTAGGCAAACGGATTTGGTTACTGTCGCGTACTCACTTGATTATTATTTTATAATTATGCATAGTTCTGTAGATTACGAATACTTATGTAGAAAGTACTTCCACGTGATATTTAAAATATCAGACTAGTACTTACCTTACTACATACGCTTAAAATTCTGTCCACGCTGCCGCGAGAACAAAGCGCAACGATAACCGAACGCGGTGTCCACCGCGCCTTGTTAAAAAAACAGCGCGCCCCACGTCTGAGTGACGTCACGGCGGAGCCACGGCGGCGTCAGTTAGGCGTGATCACGCCGAGCGAGCAGACGGGTCCACGCGCGCGCGCACCTCCCCCCCTCCCCACACCGCCGCCACCGCCGCCCGCCGCCGCCACGCGCGCACGCCGTCACCATGCGTGAGAAAATAAGTTCGCACGATCTTACGCAGAACTCCATACTGCGCATCAACGACAGGAAAACCTTGCAACTGATAACAGAGTACAAGAAGGAGCCGTGTCTTTGGAACTCCTCACTGGATGACTACCCAAACAAAACCAAACGAGCCAGGGCCGCGGAAAAAATAGCCAGGATACTCAACATTAAGAACTTTGAAGGAAAACATGTTTTGATTAAATTCAAGAATTTACGTAACTCGTACTCTCAAGAGTTGAAGAAGATCAAGGCTAGTTTGGACAAGGTGGGGCCCAACTCGCCCGAGCTGTACCGCCCGAAGGTGCAATGGTTCCCCCTGATGGACTCGTTCATCCGACCACATCTGCAGACGTCACGGCTGCTCGTTAACGAAGTAAGTATCTTATTACTCACGCATTAACTTAAGAGTGGTTTACTTACCATTTAACATAGGATTTTTATTTCCAGCCAAAGCTGAGTGAAGTCGTCACCAACGTGAAGATGGAATGTTACGAGATTGACGAGCAGGATGACTGGGAGATCCAGCCTCAAATTGATTCTGAACCAGTAGCGAACTATTCGCAGTCGGAAGGTCAGAGTGAGAACGAAGAGGTATCCAACGATTCTCGCGCGAAGCGACGGAGACGATCGAACTCGAGCGGTCCGAGTGACAACTTCAGTCAGAATCAGATCTTTCTGACGAATGACGTCACGCCTGTGGTTAATGCAGCTCCCGTGGTTGCTAGGACTGAGGATACTTACGACAATTTTGGCAAGTACATTGCCTCGTTGTTGAGGAATCTGCCCGCTCAGAAGGCTTTGAGGCTGCAACCGAAGATCCTAGACATGATTGTAGCCGTTAGCGTCGGCGAAGAGGAAAACCACATCATGGTTGAAATTAATAAGCTAAGTGACAGTCAGACAGAATAATACGCATCCGCCATTTTGATTTTGAGTTCAAAACAATATTGTTATTTGTTCGATTTTAACGGATTGTTGTATTGTGGTCTTGTCACATTTTTGTCTTTAAAATATCGTGTTTTCTGTAAAATTATTAACGAGTATGTATATCAAAATTAGGATAACTTTTTGTAATTGGACCAATTTCAGTATATTAACATGTAAAAGAATATATACATTTTATTTTTTTATTACGTATATTGTTAAAATAACTTAGCGTCGCTAGAAAACTTGTTCGTTTAGAACAGAAGTTAGTTAATTAGTAAATAAGATTAAAATGTTAATTGTAAGTAATTTCTTGTACTTGACATTCCTATTAAAAGTATTTTTTGCAATTAGTGTTTTCCTTTATTTTGGTACTGAAGGTTTTATGCCTAAAACTAACGTTGGTTAATAGATGTTGATACAACATGGTCTTAGGGGTTCGATTCCCTGTCAAGACCAAAATCAAATATTTTCTCACAATTTCTTAATACATATTATTGTGCTAGTATTGAAATATGTATAAGTATACTTACCTATTTTATATGAACTTAGGTTCCTATAACAGAAAGAATAAAATAAATTAAAAAAATATATTTTGCCTACTTATAGCACTTTTTGATAGGTCACTTGAGGGAGTTGTGTAACGAATAACGATGGAGTGATAGTAGGTTCGAGTCCTGCACAAAAACTCCAGAATATTTATATTTAAAATGTTGTGCGTTGTTTTATTGTGGTACTTTTGAGCGAAGAGGTTTAGCATACCACAATAAGCCAGCCTTCATTTGGCTTGGAAGAGTTTCGTCAATTTCGATGTTATTTATTACTTATACTTGTGCATTCCCTGCTGAGAGGGGCCCAAAATATCCAAACACACACAATGACTGACCATTGTGTGTGTGTGTAACAAAAACTAATAATAAGGGCTACCTACCCTAAAAGGGAACAAGGCCAGGTAATAACCCTTATTTTTTACCTGCTTTCTCTCTTCCTCGTATTGCCATTGCAATCTTGCATCTCACTCACACATATTTGACAACTGTCACGTAGGCCGTTTTGGCAAGTTTTCCTTATATTATAATTAGACTAGACTTTCACCTGGATAGTTTGTCTAGATTATTTATGACATACTAAGGGGTTTATCGCGTTAGTTCGTATTGATGTACTTAACTTATTTTAGACGTAATATTGGTATTGATGTTCATAGCTTAGCAGCTTTTGTTTACAATGTTCTCAACACTAGTCAGGGAGTCTTCAACGATGTAGAACATGTATGTAGAAATTATAGCTCAACTAATTTATCAAACAACACATACGTAACATCATGCTTGTTTCCCCGAAAGGTTAGGCAGCGGTGTACCTATAGTACACTAGTTACCTATGTACCCATATTTCTACAGTTAATTTAAAATAAGTTCTGTTCATATATCAGATGAATAAGTATTTCAGGATCATTTGGTGGGTTTGATAGACTGCAGTCAATGAGATGGCGAACTGGCGACATCGCAATACTTATTGTAGCTCTTTGTTTGTTAAACGAATCAGTTTTCGGCTGATTTGAAAAACAATTAAAACTAAATGTATCTTCGACCTTTTACGTTTTGACTGATACCGAAAGTCAAAAAGAGGTTAATGTGTTTACATCTATGTAATGTAACGATCAATTAATTGAAGTTGGTATATTATGCTTAATTATATATTATTAGTTTTTAGTCATAGTGTGACGTCTTTCCTTGCACGAGAAGTTAAGAAAACAACAGTTGATCTTGCCTGTTTTTTTTAAGTCATTTTCCTTAAATTGTCTATAAATAGCCTAGCTTGTTGTTAGATGATGCAGTTTATGGTAAAAATAAACGCATGGTTGCCATGTTTTTGCTATAATAATATCAAGAATGCGCTGTATTGAGATGACAATAACTTCACATTCATGCTGTAGATAGATACTTATTCGTTTTATTTAGTTCAATCCCGCCGTTCACCTTAAAAAATAAGTTGTTTTAGTGTATTTTTTGTGTAGGTATGTGTTTTCATGTATGTATACTAAGTTTTGTGTATAAAATAGTAATGTGTGTTGTTTAAGGACTTGGTCTGAAAAAAAATTATTATTATTATTATATTACTAGCTTCTGCCCGCGGCTTCGCCCGCGTGGATGTCGGAAATTTACCCACGGGAACGTGCTAACAGGATAAAATGTATGTGCTTCCCCAGAATGCCATCTATCTCGCGGGCCCTTTGTGGCTAATTACAATAGAAAACCAATTGTGTCTCATTAGTGGTGATTAAGAGGGTACCTATATGATATCTTTACCTAAGTCCTACCTAATTTAAAAAAAAACTCAATAACACAAAATAAAATACCTACCTACCTAAATAAACCTATTTCTGATGATAACTAATCTAAACTCAATAAATAAGCAAAATCCCTAAAAACTAATATCTATAAGAATGACTAATCCTACCTACCAGTATTATAAAATAACCTACGGTCACTACGTACACTAACAAATATACTACCTATACTTTAAAATTAAAATCTTTACCTACGACTTATAAACTACAAAAATAAACTTAACTAACTCTAAAAACTAAAAGGAATAAAAATGAACTCCACTGCGGGTGACCTAGCCTACGACAAACTTATTATTTGCGGTTGGTACAGTCTGTCATCACAATTATCTGACCCACCCTAAAAACAAACGAATTTGGACCCTCTGAATGTAACATTAAGGTTTATTCAATTTATATGAGCTTAACAGACAAGTGCTCGAGCACTCTAAGGACAAATACAGTAAAAATACAGACACGCAAATTTGATCTTTAACACGTAAGGTTAAGGTAAACCCACCCAACATTGTCGGAGCCACCGGCATTATATATCATTTTGTTAAGCTATTTTAATCATTATCTCGTTGACATTAAAGTTGAAAAGCTTTTAAGTCACACTACATAATTACAACCCAATCATTAATTTCGCGTATTTCCAACAAGTTCTTGTGGCTTAGCGGTTTGATGCTGGATTGGCAAAGAACAACATGTGGGTTCGAAAATACAGTCCACCTATATTATCAGTTTCTTTTTTAATTTGTTTTCATTTCTACAATATTGCTTGCATTATTAAAGAACGACCAATATGATTTACGCCTAATAACTTATCTTGTAGACAGGTGGGTAAATTGAAAAACTTTAAGTTCACAGAATTTATATTTACCAAGAATGTTTGGAAACGAAGTAAAAAATATATTTGCTTCGTGAGGTAGATAATAAATTCATCTAAGTGACAAAAGTTACACTACGCCTAATAGCAGTGACTGCGCTCACACATTTGTAAATCGTTTCACATAACTCGATAAGTATATTTAAGCAATTTGGTGTTACCAAACATAAAATCATATTTTTACATGAGTAGAATGTTGGAATTAGAGAGATTGGTCATCGACTTAATATAGCAGTAAGTGTTTTTTTATACCTATTTTATTTTATTGATTGTGATTAACGAACGCGTAGTTGGCTATTTTACCATTACATTCCCTCCTTACAAGTTACATAAACGGTTCCAAAAATGTTTTTTTTTTGTTTTAGAGAAATACGGTCAGTCTATGCCTAAGACGTTATGGAGACAATGGAAATATTCAGCGGATTCGTCCAGGAGCAAAAGCCATCAAGTATAGTCCCGAATTCGAACGCCACCGTTGTTTCAAGTCAAGTTGAAAATCCATTTTTTGCCCATTCGTGTAACCGCAATAAACCACAATATTTCAGTGGAAACAGTGAGAAGGCATTTACACGCTGCTGGGATAAGGAATTATAAACCGGCACAGAAAATTGCATTGACACCTGCTCATCGCGAAGAAAGGGTCCGTTTCGCCCAGGAATATTTAAATTTTATTTTTTTTATTTTCTATTTTTAAACACACCATGTAAGTAAATGCTCAATCGGCTGTCCAAAATCAAAACCTAGCAAGAGCATCTGAGCAAATTTTATAAGAGAAGGAAAAGAAACATTTTCTTTGACCATTAAGAACACAACCGCTTTTTTGTACTTTTTTCGTTTTGATATTGATAAATACAACTTGCTTTACATTATAAGCTAGTTTAACTCAATTTAAGTCTAATTGTACAAGTTTTATGTGCCTTACTTACGTTTGATTTGGGAAATCCAACATAAGTATCACATGAAATCCAAAATAAAAACCTAGCAAGGTACTTGAATACTAGGTATTTGAATTGGTTTCTCTAAGGAGTTTTTGTTATCCAAACTAATATTATAAATGCGAAAGTAACTCTGTCTGTCTGTCTTTGCTTCACGCCTAAACTACTGAACCGATTTGTGTGAAATTTGGTACAGACATAGTTTGGAACTTGTCTTTTAATTTTTCTTTCAATGTTTCCATGAACTGAATCCGCAGTCATGTGTGTATGTCCTTTTGTTAGGTAACTCAAAGTCAAAGTCTCCACTGGAAGATCGATATTGACAATTGTAGTCAAAGCGGTAAATAGTGTCCAGTTCTTATTTTGAGCTGTGCAATTGTCAGCCCAAATATGAAAATGTTGGCAATCTCTATTGTTCTTTATGAATGTTAAAATGGCATCAACGATGTTGGAAGCCTCTCGTCCGGCTTGGCCTTAATGCCAAATTATACAAGTAGCTGGATCAGGAGATTGTTTATTAATTGGAGCAAAAGTTAGGTTAAATGTAATTAGTCTGCTAATAAAGACAGCTTCTTTGATTTGGGGCATTACAGGCAACAAAATCACCTTTTGTAGAGGTGCCCCTCCTACCCCGCGCACCTACTTCACAGTTCAGACTGACTTACTATTATTTACTATAGGTAGTCATTGGAAATTTCGTTCCATACTTCAGTGGATTTGTTAACAAAAACCTAGTATAACACAATTCCAAGTTCAAAAACCTAGCATAGGGCCTATTCCAAATTCATAAATCTAGTAAGTCACATTTACACATTCAAAAACCTAGTATGTACCGTACTTAATAGGGTTTTGGACTTGGAAATGTTACTTGCTAGATTTTTGACTTTGTTATATCGGACTAAGACGTGCACTTGCTAGGTTTGGCATTTTTATAACTCTAGCTCTAATCACGATAGAAATATGGTTGTTTTTGCATTGGATGCAGCACAATTTTTTGTATAGATTGGTTTAAAAAAGCGTATTTTGCCAAAAATGTCCCTTGCTAGGTTTTGATTTTGAACAGCCGCAATGGATTGATTGTTAAACCATTAAAATGTTGCAGATTATGTGGTGATGTTATTGTTATAAATAGATTGTTTCTATTTAAATAACATGTTTATTCACTACATATAGGCAGCTATAAATCTGTAAAGCATTTCACACATGAATTAATTTTCTCGATAACAAACTTTTAAGCATAAGCATGCCTTGTTTAATGTTAATAAATGGTTAGATTTGATTATGGCATATTAATATAAAATGTAGGTATATTAATTTGGTAAGATAAAATAAAATAAGTAAGGTAAGATAAAATAAGTAAATGCTCATATATATTTTATATGAGCATTTACTTATTTTATCTTACCTAAGTGTTTTAATGAAATAATATCTAAACATTTTAAACTTGCAACTTTTTAATTTTATTTCTATACAAACTGCCCGTTTAAAAAAACAAGATCCTACGTCGTCCATTAAAGAAATGTAAAAAAAAAGTGTAATAAAAAAAACAGCTGAGCAAAAAGCTACATTTAGGTTAAACTCGGTTTCGAACGTAGACAACGATGAACACCGCACTACCTTAGTGACCACAAGACCAACTCAACTCTTATAAGTAGCATTGAAATTTGATCTTAGTTGTTATGCTAGACGCAATATTCTAAAGAATTTGAACCATATAGTATACTTTCATAAAGTTTATTCTTGCACAGCACAAGCAGCCAACCTTTTCCTCGTGCAAATAGATTATTTTGTATTTTAAATAATCACTCCATTGAGACATGATAATAAAAAAATCTACCTACAAAATAGAAAATAAAAAATGGTAAAGAGACGTTGTTTTTGTAATTTAGTAAGACAAGGTCAAATATGTTTGAGCGTAGTCACTGCATACCCTTAGTAGCATTTGAATACCAGTTTTATAATAAATAATATTTATTTTTCAACTACCCACTTATTACAAGTTATGCGAAAATATTACCATTTTACAAAGTTTATATTTGAAGATTATCCGTCTATAGTTCTTTATAATAATACAAGAAATAGTTTTGGAATAAATTCTAAATTGAAAGCAAAACAATATCATCGTCGCAGGATTTGATCTCGCACCTTAATTTTCTCAGTCTTATACACAGACCACGAGACCAGAATTACTTGAACGCATTCATTAAAATAAGCTATTACACTAATTATATTATAACAAGTAGTTATAACATATAACCTAATGCTAACGTTATAAAGATGAAATTTGCGTGTCTGTATTGATTGTAAGTCCTCGTGCACTTGTCTGTTAAGCTCATATAAATTGAATAAACCTTAATGTTACAGCCAGAGGGTCCAAATTCGTTTGTTTTTAGGGTGGGTCAGATAATGTTGACGAGGAACTGTACAGTAATCGGGTCTAGGGAACGAACCGCAAAATTAAGTTTGTTTTTTATTGTATATACTTTTCCGGGATAAAAAGTACCCAGTGTGGTGCCCAGGATATTAAAGAATAATTATACCAAGTTTCATCGTAATCGAACCGGTAGTTTTTGCGTGATGCCTGAACAAACAGACAGACAAAAATTTTTAAAATCACATTTTTGGGTTTGGTGTCGGTCTAGTAACACCCCCTGCCATTAATTTTTTTTATATTTTCAATGTACAGAATTTTCACTTCTACAGATTTATTATAAGTAAGTATAGATGACGTATGTCACCTATACAGACGTATTGTATGTAACCTTACAGAGTTATAATTCTACAGAAAATTATATTCCTCACCAAAAATATCACGTTATTATTATTATCCTACTAAAGTCTGCAGGAATTCCAGGAAGCGTGCAAAATTAGAAAAAAATCCGCACCTCCTGCCTCAGCCGGGTCTATTTTTTACCCAGATTCGTTATAATGACCGGCTGTCGCCGACATCATCCCGGGCCTCGCTTTTTCAATTATAAGGAGCGCACAAATATTTCATCTCTGCGACTTTTTTGCCTACATTTGGGGACATTTCTACAATTATGTGTATTTTTGGAACAATTTCGGCAGTATGACGGGTGGCGGAACTGAATTGACGGGCAGAGTTGTTTAATGTATCAAGATGGAAAATGTTTCTTTGAAATGAAGAATGTAAAAACATATCTAATTGTGGGCACCGGATAATAACCTTGTGAGTACCTGGTAGTACTTAGGTAGCTACTAAAAAGTGGGTGGATCAGTCCTGTTATGTCTGATTTTGTTCAATTTCTATGGTGGAACTTTAAACTGTCAGTTATCAAGTTATTTGGTCAATAAAGCGAAGTAATGAAGTAAATCAAGGAGGCAAAAGCAGAATGTAGAATAATAGCAGGTGGCGTTCTGCCTACCCCCATGGGAAGGCGTGAGGTTATGATTTACCTAATTTTAAAGCGAAATGTGAATTATTAAGAAACAGATTACAAACAATTGTATTGTATTGTAATAATGTTGTGTATTGTTTTTGGTTTATTTGTTAAAATTCGTTTGTTTGTTTCCCTTTTGAGATAGGTTTACTTACTTCTAAGTATCAATAAGTTATTTACACACCATCTTTTCAGAGCCACGTACTCTATTAAGTACCTACTTACGTCCCTTCGCATCCAAAAGTGTTATTCTCAAGAATTTTTTCAAAAGGTTCACGTATTACCTGTGTGACGTGTCCACTCCACTCCAAAGAGAGTGGTCGTGAAGATGTCCCAGCGGGTTTGTGTGCCAACATGTCCGAACCTGTCCAGACTGGTCCTGCGCCTGACGCGACCGGCTGACCGGAGACGACGGCTTGACATGGAGCTTGGAATATAACTGTGTTTATTGACAATCAATAATGAATTTAAAGGATAAAAATGCGGTTATGTACTTACACACCACAAAGTATGACTATTTAAGAATAACGGGAAATATGTAATGTAGAAGGACGAAAGAAAAGAAGAGAAAAAAGAACTACAATTATAGAACATAACTCAAACTCAAACTATTTATTTCAACTAAACCAATTACAGGCACTTTTGAATTGGCAAGGGTCGGTCAGTCAACAAGATGAAGCTAGTTACAGACCCACACAACAAAACACCATTTTACACACGTTTTTAGTTCTACACACATGAACTGAAGAACACATACAAAAAATCTGTCAAACCCAAAACAGATGATTACGTTATTTTAAACAATGATAAAGTTGTATTGTACAAAACACGACAAACTTTCTTTTGTTTGCGTCACGACAGTCATCTCCCGAAATATCCGCACTGGCGATAATTATATCTTCAGTAAGTAGTACGTAGTACCTACCGTGGCGATCCTCACGTACGCAAACTGTTAACTCGGTTACTATAATTATTTTGTGCATGCAATTCCTTGAAGTGGGTCAGAAACTCAGAACAGAAGCTTGTGGTTTAAGGAAAAATTATGAAGGAGGCGGATGATGGAAAGTTACTGGTGTCAAGTTGTGAGAATTCGTTAGCGGACTTAGTGTTAACATTGATAATGACATAGGATTTATAATGTTATCAAACAAAGCATTGCTAAATTTATAAAGATGGGTGAAGGACCTATTTTGATCTGGCCAGCAACTGTTTTGAGTTCAGATGCAAAAGCCACTCTTATAATATTTTGTTAAGGGGAAAGCTCCAGGGTAGCCCGCGAAATTCAAATTTTCTTACGCATTTTGCAATTTGCAGGACAGTGATAGGTTGTAGGTTGAACAAAATATAATTCGCGAGCGTAAAAGTATGTTTTTACAGAATTAAAATCATCAAAGTTCATTATAGCAATATTTAATGACTAAGTATTTCATGGTTTCACGGTTAGCTTTCTTTATCCGAGCGTTCTCTAGTATTATCAAGATATTGCAATTTATTATTGTAGTAAACTCTTGGAAAGTTAGTGGTCATGAATAATTACGTAAACTAAATGGTTTTGCAAGTAACATAACATCTCTTCCTATTAATAAATATGATATAAATGTTCGAGACGGCTGATATAACGTATGATCTATAGTTCCCTTATCAATGTTTTCTTGTCGCGGATCTTATTCTAAGAGAACTGACGTAATTTTATAAAATTATTTTTTTTATCGCAAACCGCTATATATCAAATTAATTTGAAGTGAGTTAGTGAATCATAAAATACTTTTATGTACTCCATCGTCATCTGTCCATATTTTAGGTATAGTCTGAATTACTGAACCAATACTTGCAGTTTTTGTTGAAATGATTTTATGTCAAGGATGTAACGTCCAAGACATCGGCAGTGTTTTGCAAGAATAATTAATAAATATAATTAACAGCAACAAAAAACTTAAAGAAAATGTACTACATTAAATATTTCGGTTGAATTGTTCTTCTTTAAAGAGAATAGCCCAAAGGCCTTGACTTGCGATCTAGGAGGTCGTGGGTTTGAAACCTAGTTCGAACACCTATTGTCATAGACACACTACTGGTACAAGCCTAAGAGTTCATTGAACTAATATGCTACCTATTAATTCTAGCTTGGTTTTGTCTGTTAGTGTTAACCACTGATCCTCATCATCGTATAAACCTGTAGATACCTATTTCACATTGCTAAGATTCTCATCTTCTGATGTTCTGCTCTAAGATCAATAAGGTGCACATTACAGTGCTCGTAATAGTAGGTATCAGATCTTATCCACAATCCATATCCTACAGTGAGCCGTCGAGGGAATGTAGTTTCATACAAACGGATACGTGTTTTGCGAATTTGATCTTTATTTCCTAGTAGAATTGTCGCACTGACAGGTGTCAGGAAGGCATGCTCTCGTCAGTCGTCAGTCGTCAGCCGCACTGCAGTCTTCACAAGGCCATACTTTTTATGACGCAAGACAAGTATCACCACGTGTCTCTGAAGTACGGAAAACTTACTCGTGTAAATATTGTATTATACATGTGTCAGTCTGCAAATATACCAGCGCAAATAATTTCATTTTATCTTAAAAATATTTTTTTTCCGCAACTTCTTTTATCAGCGTCCATTGATGTCAGGAAGTTCACCACAACAATTTGCGTAAACACCCTCAAAAGAATCATACTTCAAAGTGACACTTTAGTAATTACTTTTTGCCATCAAACCTGTTCCAATGAACCCTCGCAGATTGCCACAACTCATGCTAAACTTTCTCGCGATTATCTAGTCTATTTCAAAAGTGATACGGCTGAAAATTCTGTATAAAAAAGGCGTCTGGTATAATTTATCGTGTTGGGGTGTACGTGACGCGTGGCTCGACCTCCGCACAGAAATATCAACGGAAAACATGTGTTGTTTACTTCAGTTTCAGATCTCTTTAACCTTTCTCTTGTGATGTATTACACTAATGTTACGATCTGACTACTCGTAACATCAACGTCCTCAGAACTTTCGGGAACGATCTAGAAGCTTCGCCGTAGCAGTTTACTTTTAGTTTACAGATATAATAATGTAAGGTGACAATGTTATCTATTTATTTACACAAGTCATATCATTTCCTTTGATAGCATTTACCGAGGTCCCGAGTCTCGAACAATCTGTAGCATTGTTTGTCGCAAGTTTCTAGTGATTAAATGTATTCTAGTATGTTCCAAAATAACAAGATGTCTAGGAATACCACAAAATCACGTGGAGTATTGCTACAAAAATAAAGCCCACTCTAGTATTCGGTCTTGAACTTCCTCGTGCGAGAAGATTTTGATGACGTATTATTATTTTCTTATCTATTAGTCTTTATAGCTATGTCTACAATCTATATATAAAAGTACTTGAACAGACAGACAGTGCTTGATCAGTGACGTTTGCGGCAATCCTGTACCACATAAGTGCCCTCAAGTATCAAGACCATCGGGTCACTCACAACGCAGACATACTTCAATGGAAATATCAAGATTGCTATAATTATCTATTGTTAATTGCACACTTTAGCACTCACTGCAGTATGGCAGATATGAAGCTATTTCTTTAAGTGATCTGCTTACCTTGTTGAAATATGTTTATTAATGGAAAAGTAAAGCCTTTCTATGAAATTCCATGATAACGTCGTAGTCATCCACATGTCTGCATAACTTCGAGTAGGTACTGCTAATGAAGTACTGCTGCTTATCATCCAGACAAAACGCAAGTCGTCTTCGATTGATAATGAAAGGCAAACTAAATGTAATAAAACTATGAAGTAAGTAGTAGTAACGGTTACTATCAAAACTCTGTACCTACCTACCTAATATAATTTAGCGTTACTACCATAGTCTGTTACGCAAATTGTAGTTTTTATATCCGCAACGTTGCTACGGCTTCGAATACTGCCGACGCTGCTGGAATTAAATCCGCTTGCAATATGCTTGCCTGGTACCTCGGAAAAACGATTCCGGTCTCATGATCATGCGATTTAATAGCAGATATTATGTATAAATAGTTTATCTATGCGTTTAGACTTGGGTAGTGCACGCTCCTAGATTAGAGTTAAAGGTCAAAAGGAAAAACTAATTCTGCTGAGAGATTTCCTAGCACAATATGGCAATGCAGTACAATATATACAATAGTCTATTTGAGTAGAAAGTATACAACTGAGCTACGAAACAGCTCTTGTCAAACTACTTATTGGAAATGAATTAAGAGATATGTTATGAAAGAGAGAGGACAAAGAGTAATGTCCTGAACGACCCACAATCACAAGACGTATTGTGATTGTATCCTAGTGTCAACTCTTATCAATTTATCATCAGCTGTTTGTCACCTTTCAGCCAACTTATCAGAGATTAGCAATTACCTAAGACTATCATTATCCTGATACTAACGAATAACAAAAACAAAGGCGTTGACGTCTGGCGTCGATAACTCGAGGTCGTACTTTATCTGATGCCACGGTCCATGGGAAAACTACCACTATTCGTGAAGCAACAAGGTTCATTGTCGCAACAGAACATGAAAGATACTTCAATGTATTGATATGTGTAGCACTGAAACTTACGTAAGATATATATTTAGATACAGGCGACAATATGTCTGGTGGTACTGAAGTCATGTGGGATGGTATGGCTCTCGTATGAACTAAAGTCAGATGTGTAGCTATGCATATTGCATTTAATTGATTTTACGAAATAAGTAGTGGTTACTTGTAGGACGAAGTAATTACCAGCAGTACCTCCTGTACCTACCTACGGTAAATTGAGGAAACTTTGCTTAATATTGAACGGAAAATTTTTATTTGATGTCAGACTGTTTTTTACAGAGTGTGTTAAATTACAGGCAATTATTCTAATACCGCTTCATTGACTTAATGATGATCGCATACAGTTGCTAACTTGCTAACCTGTAGGTTTGTTACGATCATACTTCGCAGTTCTTGAATTGGAGAAGAAATGGGTTTTTTTGCAGCAATTCTAATTCACAATTTTACAATTGGGCTGTAAGGCCAACATTTTAAATCTTTCAAAAAAAAATTTTATTGATGAAAGAAATAAGACACATTAATTTATTGTGCGCTAAGCGTGAATACCTCACGCATAGCATTTGAGCATTTTAAAATAATGAAAATACCTGACGCTATACCTGACGCTGTATCTAGCGCACACTGCTTGACGCCACGGTTGGCGCAGTTGCGCTGCGTGTCGCGGGTTCGATTCCCGCACGGAACAAATATTTGTATGACCTACATGTATTTGTTCTGAGTCTGGGTGTTTTTCTATCTATAAAATGTATGTATTTACAAAAAAAAAATGTATGCAAGTAGTTTATCATCACCCATCTTGTTACCATAACACAAGCATTAGGTTGCTTAGCTTGGCACTAGATGGCGCTGTGTGAAATGTCCAGGGATATTATTATTACTGCAGACGGTGAGTGTGAAGGTTATCTGAAATTACGGGCCATTTCATTTTATAATTCACGCTTCATTATCTTGAGGAGAAAATATTACAACAGTAAGTATTTCCCCACTGACTATCATCATTAAACTGTTGTAAGTTAATTTTCCTCGATTTTCCGCATTCCTTACTGCTGTAATTGAAGCATGCATCAACCTCATCGGTTCATGAGTTAAAAAGTCACACTTGGAGCAATAATAATATTGTTTTTTCCGCAAAAAAATCTCAGAGGCTCTGGATAGTAACGGTAACTCCATAAATATCCACGAGCCAACCCTATCACCTGGCCACCTCTACAACCGTCGACCACAGAATATGTTAAACATGTGCCGAGGACTGCGGCCGTGGGTGTACAATGGTACACCTGTCTGGTCTTTCGAGGGTCGCATTCGTGGCAATTACCGAGTTCCAGAGGAAATGCGTTGGGCATTTTTCCTTACATAATTGGCACTATTTTCTCCCTAAATTGTATAGAATTTGAACAATCATTCCGAGTTAAGATTTACTGACATAGTTACATTATTGTGAAAAAATGATTTTCCAAATTCACCCAAAACTACAGGAAAGAAAACCTGCAACAATAGACTGTTTTAACTTCCTCGTTCCATTGTTTTAATAGGGGTTTTCCTCCATATGAACGGGGTCGATTGAATAGACCAACTATTTATTTACTGATGCAATTTCATCGTGTTCTGAGCTCGACAGCTGACGCAATTTAGACACGAGTTCTTACCCGACTTGTGGAGGAAGTGACAGTTATCACACTATGTGGACTTGTGGTTACACATGTACTTGTGTTGCTAGGTGGGTCTTGATTCATTGAAAACTACTGGGGTTTTTACCACAGTAGGTACTTAGGTGTGGGCGCTTTGTTCGGCAAAGATCTGTCTCGCTCTTTGGAAGGCGACAAAACATTGTAGGTACAGAAATGATTTTATTAGCTTGTGTACGCAAAGATACATACAATTTCAAGAATATTTCTCAGGTTACCAATTTAAAAAACCGGCCAAGTGCGAGTCGGACTCGCCCATGAAGGGTTCCGTTACGTTACGATTTATGACGTATTAAAAAAAAACTACTCACTAGATCTCGTTCAAACCAATTTTCGGTGGAAGTTTATATGGTAATGTACATCATATATTTTTTTTAGTTTTATCATTCTCTTATTTTAGAAGTTACAGGGGGGGGGGACACACATTTTACCAGTTTGGAAGTGTCTCTCGCGCAAACTATTCAGTTTAGAAAAAAATGATATTAGAAACCTCAATATCATTTTTGAAGACCTATCCATAGATACCCCACATGTATGGGTTTGATGAAAAAAAAAAAATTGAGTTTCAGTTCTAAGTATGGGAACCAAATTTATTGTTTTTTTTCTATTTTTGTGTGAAAATCTTAATGCGGTTCACAGAATACATCTACTTACCAAGTTTCAACAGTATAGCTCTTATAGTTTCGGAAAAAAGCGGCTGTGACATACGGACGGACAGACAGACAGACAGACATGTCGAATCCATAAGGGTTCCGTTGCCATTTGGCTACGGAACCCTAAAAACCAGGGAAAGAGATTTTTGACACATTTAAACATCTTGGATCTCTAGAGATTCCCTATCTCTACAGATCCAAGAAATACTACGAATACCAAAATATCCTATCCTTGTATAAAGTGCTTTGGTAAAAGGGTCTATAACAGCTACCACTACAATATAACATAACTGCCTATTTGCTAAGCGGTAAGTCCGTCAGTACGCATGCGCAGGGTGATAAGCTACTGCCACACCCACTTGCCAACGAAACGTATTTATTTATTGCCTCCATGCAACCATTCTTACTTTCGGGTAATTTATACTTCAATAATGAAATACGTGTCCACATTGTGTTTTTCATAAATATACGCATGAATCATCCAACAGAATTAAAAGGGGTCAAACAAAACAGCTCAGGTCAGAACGTATTGTTAATCACTAATGTATACGTGAACGGCGGTGTTTTCAGTATTCGTTGAACACTGATATATGGACGATACGAAAATATGTTTGATGTATGATAATAATATGTGACACGTGAGTGCTATACCTCCAAACAATTTACTTTTGAAAATGTAGCTAACAACAAAGTCTCATGCATATTCAAGTCGCTCGCTAATACATAACACAACTGTCACTCATGAACAATTGTGGACGCTGGCCACATCCAATTAATACCATTCAACATATAAACTACAATAATAAGACAAGTTGAAGCAATTGAATTGAAAAATGATTCAACTCGTTTGCTATGAGCAAAAATTTCTTGTAACTGAAGCCAATTAAATGCAAATGCATCGCTAGATAGCACGCGAAAACACAAACATACATGCACACACCGGTGACGTAGGTGGCGTGATGCTCCTCACCAGAAATCCAACTCTTATTGTAACAACATCGATCATCACAGCATACAATACACTGCATCTTACGACAGGTAAAGACACCTGCAATCCAAAAGAAGCGATGAATGCAATGCAGCAAGAAACTTCATCAAAGAAACTACTAGACTCGAAACAGACAGCGCTTACCAATTTTCTAATTTATAACAGCAAATAAAGATATCTGTGGGTACATTGAACATTTAGTTTCAGAGTGTATCATCAACAGGGCGTAAAAACAGCAATAGAAATAAAACAGCAACAATAGTTGCAATCGTGATGGATGTAGGTGATTTCGTAATGTGAGACCTGAGCCGGTCGTGTGAGCAGGCACGTAGACAGCCTGCTCTAAATAATTGATTGATGGATGTAAAAAATAATGGAAAAACGTAAGGCGAGCACAATGCAGTTGTTTTAATGCGGTTGACGATACATGTGTTAATGTAGCCTTTTTTATTGATTCTATATTTTTTCCAGATAATTATAGTTCGGCGAACTGCACCAGCGGATTTCCTGCTAATTGGAAATGTTTCAGTTAATTTAGATACAGTTTTATAGTTTTATGAGAGTCATGCAGGAAACTGTGATAAAATGACTAATGAACGATGTTATTTAACTTCTATGTTGTTTACTTTGAATGGAAAATCAATTATAAAAACAACGTTTTGTTAAATTATGTGAGCTCGCTTACATCCAGTCACTTTGCTATGACCCCGAAGTTAATAATAATAATGCAAACATTTAAATATGAAGTTGTCGACCATAACACCATCACCTTCACTGGACTATGAGAAATCCGTGCATTTTGCGTCGGGGTCACCCACACAACACACAACGTCAAACGCTGCAGGAAAATCCTAAATGTGTTTTTAGGTATTTTATCTCATAACTCTTGGTAAATTATGGTTTTGTGTTTAAATTATACAAACTGGTTAAGAGTTATGATTATTTAATAAAACTAAAATCAGAACAAAAGTACTTTCTCACTATGCAAACACAATAATTATACCATTGTCCGTTTATATTAAAATTAACTATTTAATCATTAAAATCAGTCTCACTGAAAAATTACTCATTAAAGTAAAGGCTATCATTAATGAATTACTTATCGTCGCCATCACCTATCACCAGAGGGTTCTCATCCACCCCGGACAGCACCACCGTGTACTGGTTGCTACTGTACTTCTTCATTTCTTGCTCAAACAGTATGTTATTGATGGCCTGTTTGATCATACTCCGTGTTCTCTCATCATGCTTCCTCAATGAAACCGCTATGTAGTCTCCAAAGCTGTCACATTCGTCTTTCTTCCTCGACAAATCTGACTTTCTCAACAACTTCAATGTTTCTAGTAGTCTGCTATCAAGAGAGTCATTTTCTTTTACTACCAATTTTCGTTTTAACGGTGGTCTGGTCAGTTTATATCTCTTTACTGGTGTGCGTTGCTTGGGCCGTTCCGGTCTTCTATTTGGTTCGGGGCTATTCTCTCGCCCTACGATGCAGTATGTTTCTATAACAGGCTCCTGTTTGATCATGATCTCCCTTTCCTCTCCGTGCTCACTGTTGTTGTCGTTGTCGTCTTCTTCATTTTCTGATGATTCATCTGATCGGCCGCTTGTTGTTTGAGGTTGTGTGTACGGTTCATCGTTTGTCGTTCCCTGCGGAAATAAACACGTGGTTAATTTTTTAATAATAATTATATTTTCTTTTGCACTAGTTAGATCGAGTATTTATTAGTTTGGCAACCGTTTTTGTGCCTTTTCAGAGCATTATTATAAATGCTATGATCTATTCCGACAAGATTGCTACAGTTCCAACCCTAGCAGTCGTTAGCGACAGGACGTAATGCCATTAGATGATATCGATGGCTCGAGTCAATGTGACCGTCCAAATCGCAAACAATGAAGTCACTCCCTAATTTGAATACAGGAAGAGCCCTCAACCTTGACAGCAACCAGGAAACATGCTCGTTACGAACAAACGTCGATGCATTATTAATTAATTTACTCAAACTCGTGTTTGATTGACCTATATTTTGCGATGAGGTCACTATCGGCAAATCGAATGTTTCAATAATAGTTTAGCCGCGTATCGGTACTCTGCGGTAATTAACGCAGAAAAACAAGATAAATAATAGTAAATTATTATTTGTTTGCTATATGCTGCTGAATAATAATAAGTGTACCTATGTGTATCCCTTGTTGTTTCAACATTGATAAAGTAAGCTGAAAATTAGTATTGGCATTTTCTGAATAATTAAGTTTGATTGCGTATAGTTTAGTAAATAATGTGTGTAATTGAGGTGTGTTGAATTACAACTGTTTAAAGATGGCTGACCCAACAAAGCAACGCCATATAGAGTTATTAAACCACCTAGTGGGTTGATTACAATGATCAAACATAAAACTGTAAAAGAACTCCCTTCTAGACTAACAACTAAGTCACAGTATTTCCATGTTCAAGCAATGCAAGCAAACAAGCAGCACTCATTTATATGTATTTCCATAACTCTGAGCTTTCAGCAATCAGTATTGATACGGATAATGTATCACGTTTTGACTTAAATCTGTATAAGTATTTAAGATTTGTAACGGCAAATTCCATTTTTGCGGCTGATAATATTAGGATCATGATAATATTTAGATATTGTTTATTCCTTTTTGATAAAACGTGATGGTTCATTCGTTCATTGTCTGAAATATTGTTAAATTTAAACAAATGTTAGGCTTATGTATGAGTGTACGAGTATTATATTACTGTAATCCGAAGACTAGCTTTGTGTTTTTGGTGTAATATTCCTACGCGTGTTGTTATTATGGCGTGATATTTATCAAGACTGTCTATTCTAACTGAGAAAGGAATTATTTTAAAAGTGACTTTACGGTAGCTTTTTTCGGACCATCCTTGGTGACTTACATTTCCAGAAAGTTTGTGCTAAATTAAATTATAAACAAATATTGAATTATGAACTGCCATTTTTCCTTTCTAATCAATTAAGGAAAGTAAATAGCTTTAATATTCAATTAGTTATTTGTTTATAATCGACAATTATAATATAAATTAAAGTTAGCTTAGTATTTTAATGTTTATTTGAAATTAATTGTGGTCGCCAATTGTGATGCCCTTGTGTTTTGCAATGAACAAGTAAATTATTTCCGTAATTAAATTTAGTTACGCGATAAGCAGTGGCCTTGGTGATTAATATTGTCGCTATGTGTGGCATCGCCAGGCATCGTATCGCCAGGCATGGCAGCTAGCTATATCTGGACTTCGGAATTAGAAATGTTAAGTTTTGGTGTTGGTAAATTAGGTTGTCACCTGACTTTACTTCTTCCAATAACACCTGCACTATGGAAGACGTTTGCGATGCCAACGATAACGCTGCCGAAGAGGCCAAATTCTGGTCGAAGCTTATTTAAAACTGATGAATGGAATCATCGATACGACAACAAAGAGGAAGACTATTGCAATTCTTCATCATCAGCTAATAGAGTCAAAAGCTACACAAAGGCTTCTCCAATCGCACTCGGCTAGTGTCTGTTGCTCTGCAACTGCTGCCAATATTACGTTTTTTAAGTTTTTTTTTAGTTTTAATCTAATGACTTCTTTAAGAATGTGTTCAAAGTTGCAAAGTGCATTTTAAAGTGTAGACACGACGTGTAGAAACATAAAATCAATAAAAATACAGTGTCATTATATTACCTATTATTAATTGATGCAATATAAATTAAATAAAAATACTGTATTTGTATCTTATCTCTAAAAGGAAGGATCATTAGCTACTAAGTAGATTTGTTTGTATTTAAAGATGATCTATGTTTAGACAAGATAGTGATATAATCATCTGTCTGTCTAGTAATAATCTTGAATGATGAAATTTGGCACAGTGTTACAGCAGTGAGCAGGGTCAGCCGGGCTCATAGTGGCAACAGCAAGTCATTCCACTTTGTTGACTACTGACATGCTACTGACACTATACCCGGGGTATCTAACCTAAGGTTGTTTAGAGGAAAGATTTGATTAGTGTATATTTGTGACGCTTTCACGCTAAACCAGCTGAACGGATTTGAATGAAATTTGGCACATGGGTAGACCATGACCTGCATTAGGACAGAGGATACTTTTATCCCGATATTCCCTTGGGATCGAGACTTATGCGGGTGAAAACGCGGGTCACAGCTAGTGTGATAAATATATTTTATGTTAGGTAGGTTATAAGTTTATATACTTTCTGTTAGGTAGGTTATAAGTTTCAAAACACCCTTGAGGTTTTTGTCTTTTGTAGCTTTAAGCTATATCGGAACTTCATTATTAATTATTTGCATAACACTCATCTTAAAATCATAATCAATCCGATTAAATCCTGGCCTTCTATTGTTTTTTGAAGTTACTGGATGCCATAATTAGCTAAACCAGTTGGTGATAGCATTATGTATCTACTGAATGGTCTTAACATTCACCTAAAATAATGTTCTCTTGTTATTGTAACTACATACAAAACATCAATCAGCACCCTAACTGCTAACACAATATCTGACACAATCTGAATTATTTTGAAGGATATTGCTAATCCATTGCTTCTTCGAAAAATGTGTCTGCTCCACAACGTAAATCACGTAATGAATGTTGTTGAACTGGCAAAATGAAACACATTGCTACTGAGTACTGATGGTGTGTTACGCAACTACCCCGCAGATTGCTACTGAGTACTGATGGTGTGTTACGCAACTACCCCGCAGATTGCTACTGAGTACTGATGGTGTGTTACGCAACTACCCCGCAGATTGCTACTGAGTACTGATGGTGTGTTACGCAACTACCCCGCAGATTGCTACTGAGTACTGATGGTGTGTTACGCAACTACCCCGCAGATTGCTACTGAGTACTGATGGTGTGTTACGCAACTACCCCGCAGATTGCTACTGAGTACTGATGGTGTGTTACGCAACTACCCCGCAGATTGCTACTGAGTACTGATGGTGTGTTACGCAACTACCCCGCAGATTGCTACTGAGTACTGATGGTGTGTTACGCAACTACCCCGCAGATTCCATTCGACATTCATTTATTTCGACTCTAAATTCATAAAAAAGCAATTTATTACAATATCAAAAACAATCTACAAAGTAAATAGATACATACTCGTAAATAAGCCAGTGAATCGTTGGCAACGGTGAGACTCAGTGAAGGTTGTAAACACGCTGACCGATTGTTTGAGACAAATGGTCGAAAGCCTGTCCTGACCACTTCATTATAATGATTTACCTGATGGCCTATATTCAGATGGAGTATTTGGCCATGAAGACCAGAGCAATTTAAATTTCAATGTTCGTATCAACAACTAAATTAATGGCACTATAAAAAAAAACTGTATTTCTTATACATTTTGGTTGAGAATTGCATGGCTCACTTCTACCCCATTCAAAGTGTAAACTCAATATCCTAACTTAGTGTAATTGACCGAAACATGTTTAGTTTTCATGGGTAGAGTAGAACCCTGTATTCCTGCTGATAACCCCTCCGACTTTGCTAAATATAATTGTGCTAGGGGTTCGCATAAATAGTGCAAGGGTCCGGATCGAATCATAATCTCTCGCTCGGTAATCTGTGCTTTAACCGTTGAGCTATTGGTGCTAAGACCGCTGTAAACTCGGCACTTGACAACAGATCATATAACCAAGTCTACAAACGTAAGTAAATTGACGTGACATAATTATATTAAACTAGCTTCTGGCCGCGACTTCGTCCGCGTGAAATTTTTTGTTCCCCCGCCCCACCCGTCGCATCGCCTCGCCCGCCCGCGCTATTACTTACTTCATTTCCTGACTTATTTTTTCTATATGCTCTGCCCCTGAGAGTTCTAGCGTGATGTTAAATAACCTTTAGCCTTCCTCAAGAAGTGCGCTATCAAATGAAAAGAGAATTTTTCAAATCCGACCGGTAGTTCCAGAGATTAGCGCGTCCAAACAAACAAACAAACTGTTCAGCTTATCGCGGTTGGATAAAAAGTATTAGGTACAGTCAACAGCAAAAGTAGATGATCAAAATCAGAAATTCAATAGGTACTAATGAACGGAATTCGCGACAGAACTGTGTGGCGTCGAAGTGATTCAAAAGTATGTGATTGTAAATTATACCAAACATTTACTACGAACTCCGTTCATTAGTATTGAATTTCTGATTTTGATCATCTACTTTTGCTGTTGACTGTACTATGTCCTTCCTTGAGGTTCAAGCTTACTCTATACTAAATTTCATTAAAATCGATTCAGTAGTTTAGCCGTGAAAGCGTTACAGAGTTACTTTCGAATTTATAATATTAGTACGCAAATAATGCATTAATTTCGAACAAATTTGATTACCTACAAAAAAGGTTATAGTGAGTCAATCTTAAAAGATAGATAGGTATATATGCTGTCGTGGACTTTTATTTAGAACTTTTAAAGAGGAATAATTCCATCAATTCCATCATACATGATTCTGCGTAACTTAAACCGTTCACGAAGCGCACGCAACGGAAGCTCTCAAAAAGGAATCATTTTTCCCGTTTTTGCAACATTTTCCATTGATGCTCCGCTACTATTGGTCGCAGCGTGATTTTATATAGCCTAAAGCCTTTCTCGATAAATGGACTATATAACACAAAAATATTTTTTCAATTCGAACCAGTAGTTCCTGAGATTAGCGCGTTCAACCAAACAAACAAACTCTTCAGTTTAGATAAATCGAGAGGGTCATCAATCCGCGTAAAACTAAAAAACCGCCCAAGTGCGAGTCGGACTCACGCACGAAGGGTTCCGTACCATTATTTATAAAAATCAATCATGAGTTGATTGAATGAAAGGTAAATTGCGGTTTACGATTTATGACGTATTAAAAAAAAACTACTTACTAGATCTCGTTCAAACCAATTTTCGGTGGAAGTTTACATGGTAATGTACAGACGCCAGCAGGTCAAGCTACCCGAAACTGTCAAATCTTCCCAATCAATCTTGAACCTTAATGCTTCAGGATAAAGTTGAAAATCTATTAAAGAAATCTGACAGATTGTAGTAGCTTGCGTGCTGGCGTCTGTACAACTGGCTATGCAGCGCATGCAAATAATTCTTATTTCCTTCCGGCTTGCTAGACAATAGTTGTGATAGCTCAGCTAAAATGCATGATGTAAACATAATTTACTCACACGTATTGTAGCTTTCTACCAGAGAAAACATTTTTAGAATTGAATTGAGAGAGGAGATTACCTCCTACATACAACAAACAAATTTTACCTCTTTATAATATTAGTATAGACAAGATAAAGTGAACTGCACGTCCATGATATTAATTTGTCATTGACAACGCCTTTATTTCGTTGCTGTAAGAGCGGTTTTCGTAGATCAGATCAAGTTTTCCTACTGACGTTCCTAGGTTTATTATATCTAGGAACTCATAATTCTAAAAAAGTTCGGGTTTTGCTTTATATACATGAATTAACAATAACCTCAACACTGGCGTCCCCCCCGTTCGAGTCCAAGTGATTCGGCAAGAATCGCAAGTATGGGTACAGGAACCAAGTGGAGCGGCCGCCGTTACGAATCTTGCCCTTCTCGCGCCGGTGCGAAGCGAATATCGAGTTCAACTTTTTACGTAAGTCTGTGATATCGCATTCGAATATCCTCGCCATGTCCGACCACGCTTCATACTTGGCTGTCTGCACTCTGTATAGTCCGTTCGTGCTGTCCCACAGCTCAGGCCTCTGCCTATACTCCTCTACCAAGCGTATCGACAAGTCCCCCGACCAATCCACGTCGGCCATCTTGCTTCTCGTTCGCGCACAATGTCAAGGTCGATAACGCACGACGCCGAGCGATCACACCGAACAAGCGCGGTGCGGCAACTTATTCAAACGATTGTAATCTATTTTTAAATTTAAACGAGCGGCGAACACGAATTCGGCACACGTTCGCTCGCGCGCGTTGCGAGCGGGACTGCGGATGCACGGGGAGTTCGGCGCGGCTCGGTGTCGCTCGGGAGCGCTCGGGAGCGCTCGGGTGTGTTCGTCCGCTCGCTTCGCTGCGTGCAGGATCGAGCGACTCGCTCCGTGCGGATAGGGTTACCAGATGGAAAATTGAAAAGTCCTGACAAAAATCCTGATTTCCATAGAAAAGTCCTGAGATTTTGTCGCAAACGTAATTTAAAACTCTGTGGAAAAATCAGTTACCTATTGGTTTTGTGCACATAAATTGATTCCAACTCTAAAAATATGTTGATGTTAATTACGTTGATTTGTGAATATACCTATCCAAAGAAGAAACAATTATATATTTTTCTATAAGTAGTTTCTTTCTAATAAAAAAAAATAATAAAAATCTGTATTTTATTGAAAATCGAAAAATCCTGAGATTTCCAAAATCCGGCCGCAATCCTGTTAGCAGCCTAAAAATCCTGAAATCTCAGGACAAATCCTGAGATATGGTAACCCTACGTGCGGAGGGCTACCGACGATACATAACTATGTAAATACCGCTCGCTCGCTTTACGTAACTACGTACAGTACGTATGCCCACCTAGCACCGTGACCGTTTTAACCATTTTAATTTACTTTAGAAGTAAGGACTGTTACGTTATATGTTTGATATATATGTTTGATGGCCAGCCTCACGAACAAAGGCTCGCCATAAAACATGATTATTTGCTTCAACGAGAGGGTGGTAGCTAGCCAGGCAGAAACGATGCGTACGGAGCGATATTGACGCAGTTTTGTAGTGGGGCCCTTTGTCGTGAAACGAGTAAAATAAAAATATTTCACTAACGAGCCTTACTTACCGGTAGGTACCAATAGGTAGGTGATTATGCTTGCCCAACCTTCTCATTATTTTTTAATCTAACCAAAATAGGGAACTTTATTATGTAATTTAGTTTTTGAAGGCTGTTTTAGATTTCTTTTGGAACTCGATTATTCTATGGTCATCAATTCATCATCAAACAGTTAGTACCACCGTACAGCATTTTGAATTGAGAATAATGAGAATGGTTTAATGTAACTCCCTCCTACATAACTAACTGTATACTGTGTATACACTCACACGACCTTCACATACTAACTGCATGTACGTGAATTGAACCCGTGATCCGTAGCGCAGAAGCCGTTCACTCAGTCACTGCGCCAGTAGGGCTACCATCCTGCCGGACGATTCAAAATCAAAATCAATTTCGACTACTAGTGTGCCTAGTCGAGTAAACCCTGCTTTTCTAATTCTACCCTCTGCTTAGGTTTACGAGTTTCGCGTCGTCCGCCGGCTCCGCAGGGAGGAAGGCTTAGTATTCTTTCGCCGACCCCTCGTAAAATTTACTACAATAGTTGATCTCCTTTTATACAATTTAAAACAAAATTCCCAAATAAAACCCTCAGTAAGTTTTGTAACAAAGAAACGGCCACAAAACTTGGGCCATTTAACGAGAGCTATTACTGTGCGATCAATCTGTAAGCTGGGAGCTCTGATTACGTAGGTTGTTGGTGGCTGCTGTAAGCTGAGCCCTGCTGGTGCTCGGCAGCAGTCGAGTGCACAGGAGGGCTGCTTGTCGGGAGGGTCGAGAGGACTGGTCGTGTAGTTCCATTGAGCGGAGAGGTGGCTGAGTGGGAGGGAGAGTCCTCCACTCGCAGCGTTCGTTTGTTGTCGGAGGGCAGGTCGTGATTAAATTAATGAAATTCTATTTTCTCCGAGGACACTGTTAATTTTATCGTTATTTATGTTTGCGCATAAATCCCGTTTAGTTTGTGTGTCATTAAATGCAACTTGTGCTCGATCATCGCTTTATCTGGTTACTGGTTTAATGGACGATCCTCGGGGGTTGGAACTCGATTAGATACTGGTTACTAATCCAATTAGTAAGTCGTTCATTACTAATGTTTATGAACCATTTTATATCGTGGGAAGTAGTGCATGGATATCTAGATATCTAACTATCTAGCTTGGTTAATCTAATAAGTAGATGCCATATACCAAATAAAATAACAAAATATACATTTATTAGACCTCTCCGCGGAAAATCTTGAAACATTAAAAAAACACAAACCATAAAAACCAAATCAAACAAAACAAAAGTCACAAAACATATACAGAGTGTTGAAAAATCTATATAGTTGCATCGCCAAGCGACCGACGCACGACGCGCGACGCGTAGGGACCCAGCTCCGGGGAGTGAAACAGCGCCGCTGCGGATTTCCGAACCATTGTCCAAAACTGTCGTAACTTAAAAACAATATGGGAGAGAAACGAAAGATTATGCGAAATACGTAGTGCTGTGCTACAATGTCGATATTTTCTGACGGAGTATCGATAGACCATTTGTTTATTTAATTCTGCAGCATGAACGAATTCGTTTTGTAAGAGAATCACTCAGTACTATATGTTAGCCGTTGACTAGACCAACTGTTATAAAACTCGGACATACTGCGAGTCCACATTTTGTTGCCTTTACGAGTATACAGGCACATATTTAATTAGTCCCTTGTCGCTCTGCTGACCACAGGGAAACAAAGGGTAAGCCTAACAGTACCATATGAAAATATATGTCGTGACAATCTGTCACTGGAGTGGACATTGCCCACAGGTGTGACATGGCGCAGGTGCACCAAAATGAGGGGGATCCAATATTTGCATAATTTGTTATACAACAGCCAACTAATTTAGTTAATAGGCATGCAACACGAAACGTGGCATTGTTCCCCCATTATATGAGAATGTTATAACATTCTTTTGTGATTGTTGGACATTCCTATGAAGGTGGGGTTATTTTTCTGCCAGACGTGTGATGTGTAGTTTTTGCCATTAGTGCTATTTAATCAAATACATTGTGACCTTTTAGTAACCCTTAACATATTCGCAGAATGATAGAGGCTCTCCTTTCCAAACCCAGCACGGTACCATCACAGGCTAGTTGCAAAAAGGGACTACACGCAACTGTCCCAACTAACCTACATATCTGTCGTAATACATATAGGCCTATATTGATTTTGGTCTTATCTCGTACAGATTATGTCCTAAGCTTTTTACAAGGGATTTCTCAAGAGATACGTAAGTTTGCCGACTGCTCCGAGGCTTTAGAGGCTGACATGGTTCCACGTTTAACGCCTCCTACACAAACAAGGTTTTAGTGCGTGGATTAGATGTTGACTTCTGTTTCGTTACATTCATATACATACGCATAGGTAAAGGTAGGTATAGTAGGGTCTACATCATCAATGTTAAAACGGTTTTCTTGGTTGTCCTGACACACCACTAGGGTATAGTAGTAGGGTAGTTTGAGTTTGAGTAGCCATGCCAAATTGAGTATTTAAAGAACATCCTTACCGAGTACTTTTTTCTCATCACTTTTCCCAATTTCTCAACAATATCGATATCACCCGCTCCGCGTATCGACAGCCGAACGATCAAGGATGCACGACTTATCGTGAAGCCAGAGATTATTCGATGGGGCTGTATCCCTGCCTATCTCCGCTCCCAGCCAACAATGAGACGCATTTGTGACGTAAAATTTACGAGCCTCTTTTACGAGTGCAAAATAGGTGGGACCATTTTACGACCCACCCTGTATAATAAGGGAGCGCTGTAGTATACGCAAAGTTTGGAGATAACCGAACGACCTTTGTTGTTGTTTTAAAGTTATGATGGAAGTATGGAAAAGAGATTATCAACCATTACAATAGAAATGATGATAATAACATTGTGTGGTAATAAAATGCTAGTTTTATAGCAACATGTCAGAACAGACACACCCACGGATGTTACGATGTAGTGAGCGCTGCTTGCATACAAAGTAACGGATTCACTTCTTTGTCCTCGTTTCTTCCCGGTGTGTCGCTTGGGATCGCTTTGTTTGGAATAACTGTCGACTCATTACTAACCAAAGGCTAGAATTGATGCTGTTATGATATTAGATGCTCACAAACATCAATTTCGAAGGAAAGAAACCGCTTTATTTCTTTCATCAAAAATGAACAACATAAATTCCTTTGTTCCATTTCATTTCGCTTCTGCTCTGACCATATACTGTAAAAAAAACTAAATTATAGTAGGCGTAGTATAGAAGGCATTCGATAAGACCAAGTATTACATTGCCAGCGCCGATGGGGGCTCGGCAGTAAGGTTATTACGTCAATTGTTGGCTGACGGGAGCCGCTCATTTGGGAGCATTCGTTTATTACAGCTATAAGGCAATGGCGTGATGAATTTGTATGGTTGTAGGATGAATCTTTGGGGATAAGTGTACTGAGGGAAATTATACGAGTGAGTACGGTGAATGTAACTAGTAAAGTTTCATTGCATACTGAAATCGGCGACGGTAGTTCATCCAATGATGCAATTACTTTGTTCATTTCAACTTTGTTATATTATCAAGTTCAAGTTACTGTTAGTTTACAATAAAATATTGAGATTTGAGAGAGTTAAGACTTGTTATACAACCATTGTGTTCCTTTTGATTTATCTACGACAGTTCCTCCAACTTAATGTGCTATAAGAGCTTACCAACAACTTAATGTGCTATAAGAGCTTACCAACAACTTAATGTGCTATAAGAGCTCACCAACAACTTAATGTGCTATAAGAGCTCACTAACAACTTCAGTTGCAATATCCTACAGTGCTCTATGTCGACCATAAAATATGAAATAATGAGCAGCTGATCCTTCCATCCCCATGGTACGCCATCAACGTCACTTATCAATCACAAATCCAGTTATTTACGACAGCCATAAAAGTGTACAAAAAGCTCCTAACGTACATTAGCACTGAAGTAACAATGCACGGCCCGGGATCGAACACAATACCTCTCGGTAATGATATTTAATTATATGCTATGGCAAAACAAACGGTTGGCGACTGGCAACCCTGTTGTGTTCCGCTTCGAATACTTTGTGTGTACATGGCTTTAGAGTTCTGTGACCAGGAGATATGAGTTTTACACATACGTACATACATACACATTTGTATTTGTGTGTACTTCACACACGCCTACCCTACCTACATACTGTTGGAGCTGCTGAAGATTTTAAAATACTATTTTTGCATTAAATAAATTCAATCTCCTAGTATTGTATAATTGCATAGAACGTATGTGAGTACTATGTACATAATATAAAGCTACCATTTACTGGGTACGTCCTTCATTGATTTGAATGTGCCTTGGCGGCTGAGGGTATGCCATGCTCACTCTAATGTCTCGCTGTTGGTGGCGCATGTGTTGGATCATTTAGCTCCCTTCAAAATGGTTGAGCTGAATGGTGCTCATCTATGCATCATGTTCGTGAACGGGCGCCGTCAGTAGGGATTGGTCAACTCTTTGCTGCCATGGCTTATTTTGATGTAATTTAATATTTGAATTCTTTTTTTTTATATTTTCATTACGGACGCTTTAACGTTTTGCATCGTTCTCACGTGCATAATTTTGAACATGAATGATGTAACCAATACTTTGTAACAATATTATTATGATTTAAAAGAGTGTCCATGGAGTTTCTTACCCGTTCTTCTCCATAGGTACCTACTACGCTTTGGAATGGGCAACTAGCTTCATCTTTTTGACTGACCGACCTTGATAATTCAAAAGTGCCTGTAATTAGTTTATTTGAAATAAATAGTTTGAGTTTGAGTATACCTATGGTATTTTGCGTTGTGGAGCTGACATTATTAACAAATTAACCAATTTCATTGTAATTTAGTATTAAGTCAGATTTATTTATAATTCGATGCATTTTCTTTTTTCTATTTGAAATATTTTTAATAGAAAATAATATTTATAATTTACTTTGTCATAAATTATATGAGGCACACATTACAAACACGATAATGTTAAATGAGGTTGATGCGAACGTGATGCCCAATATGAATGACTGTTAATCAATATATGTACATAGATACGCAATCAATTGAACTGATTAGATTGTTGATCTGCTGCGACACGCAATCTCTTTGATGTTAACGTAACTGTTCTCTTCATTTTATATTAATGATAATGTTTGCATACGGAACCATATGACGACACAGCTCACACACTTACATTAACAGTACTTGTATGTTCGTGTATTTTGGTCGGTATTTGCATGCAGCTCCGCCGACGTACCCGCTATGTACCTACTATGTACTATGCAGTGTATGTACCGTACATATCTTATTGTTGTTTTTCCTCACATAACTCACGGTTAAGTGGTGTGAAGAGATAAGAGTTAATATTACGGCGTTTTATGAAGTGTTAATTAGATTTTTGTAAGAATTTATATTGGAGGGATATGAACATGAACATTAAACTCTCTCCTATCATAAATGAAAGAGTTTCTTTTGTCAATAAAACATGTATTGGTGATATTATATTGGTTCTTTCGGGAGAGAAGAGGAATATGTATAAATAATTTTCATCTTGATAAAGAAACTCTTTGAGGTTACTCACCAAATTATAGCAGGGTGCAAGTAGATGTGACATATCTCCGAATTTTTGGTTCTAGGACATGCCGGTTTCCTCACGATGTTTTCCTTTACCGTTTTGAGAGCAGTGGTGAAGAAATTATTTACACAAAGCGCCTGTCTGGGTCCGAACCCACGACCTACAACTCGTAAGTTGGAATTGATACCGCTGGCACTGCGCCGCACTGCTCGTTTACTGTGTGACTGTGTGTTCCTTATTGTTGACTATTGATACCGCTGGCACTGCGCCGCACTGCTCGTTTACTGTGTGACTGTGTGTTCCTTATTGTTGACTATTGATACCGCTGGCACTGCGCCGCACTGCTCGTTTACTGTGTGACTGTGTGTTCCTTATTGTTGACTATTGATACCGCTGGCACTGCGCCGCACTGCTCGTTTACTGTGTGACTGTGTGTTCCTTATTGTTGACTATTGATACCGCTGGCACTGCGCCGCACTGCTCGTTTACTGTGTGACTGTGTGTTCCTTATTGTTGACTATTGATACCGCTGGCACTGCGCCGCACTGCTCGTTTACTGTGTGACTGTGTGTTCCTTATTGTTGACTATTGATACCGCTGGCACTGCGCCGCACTGCTCGTTTACTGTGTGACTGTGTGTTCCTTATTGTTGACTATTGATACCGCTGGCACTGCGCCGCACTGCTCGTTTACTGTGTGACTGTGTGACTGTGTGTTCCTTATTGTTGACTATTGACATCGCGCCGAGAAATCTTTCTACAATCTGTAATATTGTCTTTCGTTTTAACCGTTTCTTCGATGCTCATGCTAACCTATCGCCCGCATCTGATAGCACTGAAAACTATACAGGTTGGCGGGACATCCACGCACAAACTGTAACCATGAATTCAGCACATCACAGAAATTCCGAATTATGTACAGAATCCATGGTAACCGGTTGCGCATCGATGTGCCTGCCACCCTGAAGCTCCTATAGCATCGATATTTCGAAAACCGACAGTAAGAAAGGTAGGTAGGTACTGTTGTAATTCTTACTTTCTTCTAAACACAAGACAGGGAAGTACTACAATAAGTTTCAACGTAAAACACACGGCGGCTAAGCAACGGTGGTCAGCAGACGACGCTTACAGACGTAATCCACTTAGCAGCCGCGTGTAAGGCAGGCGGATCAGACTGCACCCCGCGGCTTCCCTGCCTCATGCGTTTTGCGCATTTTAATGCGCCTTCATTATGCAAGTGTTGGGTTATGTAAGCTTATTTAAGAGGTCGGCTTAATAAGTCTTCGTTGAAGTTAAGTTGATGGAAATGGAAATCTTGATTTTGTAAGGTTTGGTTTAAGTAGTCAGGGCGAATGACAGGAAGGTGGTTGGGCCAAAATAGGAGGCGCCCCCATTGTGCATACAGAGCGACACGCGTCCACGACGGAGGTTACTGCAGTCGTGTCAAGGGATGCAGTTGCCTCTGTCGTGGACGCGTGTCAAGGGATGCAGTTGCCTCTGTCGTGGACGCGTGTCAAGGGATGCAGTTGCCTCTGTCGTGGACGCGTGTCAAGGGATGCAGTTGCCTCTGTCGTGGACGCGTGTCAAGGGATGCAGTTGCCTCTGTCGTGGACGCGTGTCAAGGGATGCAGTTGCCTCTGTCGTGGACGCGTGTCAAGGGATGCAGTTGCCTCTGTCGTGGACGCGTGTCAAGGGATGCAGTTGCCTCTGTCGTGGACGCGTGTCAAGGGATGCAGTTGCCTCTGCATCCCTTGACACGCGTCCCTCGTGTGTATGAGCACTTACAGAGCACCGATATTTAAAGAATCAAGGGAACAAGATATACAATAGACATAAAAATATACTTTTGAATCGATGAAGAACCCGCTGTTTTAAAAGGCCTAAGCAGTGATCAAAATTACTGTTAAAAAGTCTAAGCTAACCTTGAAAAGTTTAACAAAAACTAACAGAAAGAGAGGTCATGTTTTTTACAGCCTCGCTCTTCACTCTTCAGGCTGTACGAGTTGGTAACAACAGTTTTTTTTCTTCAAACTAGATTGAATAACAACTTTTTGTCGGCCATACTGTCGCTAAGTGAAGATGGCGGTGCGGTGGTGGAGGGCCCCGGGGGGAGTGCGCGCGCGCATCTCTGCAAAATATTGACTCAATTCTTTAGCGCACAGTTACGATGCAGAGTTCTGACAGACTTCTGCTAAAATAAGTGTTTGTTTTAGACAAATGTGTTACTGTTGTAACACTGACTACTTACTTTAGTAGTTGTACGTGTCTTTTCTTATTTTGAAAACATAAGGTAATAAAAATAACTCGAGAAAATATGACTGAACATAAGTAGTTCAACATCCTTTGTCATCGAGCAACCGCAGTGGTCATGAGATCATTACAAATGATCCTATTCCTTGCCTTACATGTACCTATTTTTCCTTAAGCTCTTAATGACAGATGAAAAAACTCACATTTTTAATCAGAATTCAAATCCTACAGAAAAAGGAAGAAAGCTTTATGCCAAAGTCCGGGCTGTTCCAGAGAGTTTTCCAACAGAAAAATCCAGTGCCGTTCTTCAACTTTTCAACCAATGAGAATTTTTTCCACGATTTTGTAGATTAACCTTGAGCCTAGAGCCACACAGACCTATTGTGTTACTATTATAAACTTTTTGCTTCACAACCGGACCGACCGATACAAGTTATATTTCTTCTTTCAAACGTGACCTTAAACTGGGCCTAAAAACATGGCGTGTTAAATTACTATTGTAAATAATAAGAATTAATTGCTCATAGATAATTGAGGTGTGGAGTGTAGGTAGCCGGTCAAGCGTGATCAGTGTGCTACAAAAAAATGGTGGATTGACATGGTGTAGAAGTATTTTCGCAGAACTGGTACGTGGGCGTGGGTGAGGCCTCAAGGGCTTGTCGCTAGGTAGGTAATGTAGGTATGTTATTACTAACTAGGTAATAATAAAAACACCGCAAGTCGTCTTCAACAATCGGTTCTTACACTGTTAAGTGTGGTAAACTGAACATAGCCACACAATTTTCCCTGTATAATGTATTTATTGGCTGGTATATCATCAATTTATGCGTGTTTTCATTAACACGACGCCACATTTAAATGTAACGCCTAAACAAAAATGCACTAGCGAATTTTTAACGTCCGGCTCTGCGCCGGGAGTAGAAAATCAAACAGTGCAAATGCAAATATATTTAGGCATAACCTACATTATTTCCCAGCATAATGCATGCATACTTTAATACCATAAAGTCACACAATCGGTCGCAAAACACTGTAGGTACTTACAAAAAGCAAACTTTTCTGCTACTGAATTATTAGAGTGTTTCCGCTAATTGCCACGACACACTAAAAACTTGTAAACAACATAATTATTACAGTTTTATTTCAGTAATTTAACTGCAATCTTGGAAAAATTCGAGTTTACTTCTAAGTTAGCATCCCCTTGATAATATATCTAATTTGCCTATTCCTGTTTATATCAAAAGATAGCAACATCATCAGAGGTGTTCCTAACCACAGTTGTACGATCATTACGTCACTCACGTGTGGTGAGCATGGCAATGTACTGTCAAAGAAACAGATTGTTTAACAAATAGACCATCAACTCACATTGACCGTGTCTTCAACTATCTATCATCTGTGATCTTTTTTCAGTCCTTTGAAATTGGCTAATATATAACACGACATATGTAATCACACTGTGCGAATCTACTAACCAATACATTTCCTTAACAGTACCTACGAGTCCTACGACCCGACAGAATCACTGCAATCCATATAAAAATCCAAATATTAGTTATGTATATTTCTTGACTACAGGTAAGAAGCCTAACCCTTCGGAGATTAAAGGAGTGGTGTTATGTTATGTTAATTGACTTAATTGTTATGTGTGGGAATCTAACTCGCGACGTGCAGTACAGAACCAAGATATGCAAAACAAGAGACAGCACTGGTTGGCGGTCAACTAGAGCTGTCTCTTGTTTTGCATAGGAACAATATAACAATTCTCCGAATCCGACGATGTTGCTATATACTATCTATAATTCTTATGTTTATATCACTCACATTATGACTAACCTTTTCAAGGGTATTGTAAAAACAGTTGTCGATAGCTTTTATTATTGTATATTTAATACATTTATTAGTACAGCAGCAGTTTTAAGTAAACAGATTGGTTGATTCATACTTTTATGGTCATCTATTTTCTTTTGACTTATCAATGAGTAATAGCCTCCCGACCGATTTCGGTTACGGTGGTCAATCTCAACGGAGACTAGCCAGGTAGGTACGCAGGAGATATTATAGTGCACAAGTGTGTGCGCAAAAACAGGAGCAGTGTCTGTTCATTTACTGTCATAGTCCGATGGGACGGCGATCCGACACTCGCGGGGAGAGATCAGGCGCAGGACAACGGCTACGTGCTTTACTGTCATAGTCCGATGGGACGGCGATCCGACACTCGCGGGGAGAGATCAGGCGCAGGACAACGGCTACGTGCTTTACTGTCATAGTCCGATGGGACGGCGATCCGACACTCGCGGGGAGAGATCAGGCGCAGGACAACGGCTACGTGCTTTACTGTCATAGTCCGATGGGACGGCGATCCGACACTCGCGGGGAGAGATCAGGCGCAGGACAACGGCTACGTGCTTTACTGTCATAGTCCGATGGGACGGCGATCCGACACTCGCGGGGAGAGATCAGGCGCAGGACAACGGCTACGTGCTTTACTGTCATAGTCCGATGGGACGGCGATCCGACACTCGCGGGGAGAGATCAGGCGCAGGACAACGGCTACGTGCTTTACTGTCATAGTCCGATGGGACGGCGATCCGACACTCGCGGGGAGAGATCAGGCGCAGGACAACGGCTACGTGCTTTCCGAGGCACGGGGGTATCACATCGCCAACTTCCAAACTCCGGACTGTTACTGAGAAATTCCTAATGGAAAACCGAATAACACTGTGTCCGACCCGGGAATCAAACCCAGGACACCACGTGCAGCAGTCGCGCTTGTAACCGCGAGACCAACGGGGCAGTCACGTTAGAATAGAAACAATATAAAAAAAAAAACTTAATTAATGAATGCAGGTCGTAAGATGTTGTCCTGTGTAATGAACCATGTCTATCGCAGGTACGCCAAAATGCTAGCTGTCCGAAAAAAGAAGTAAAACACCAGTTTCCGTTCCTGAAAAGACACTGGTTAAAATAATACTATTAGCCTCGTATTGATTGTCCCAGAGCAACCAGTGTATCTACAACTCAAGGCATCCCATACAGAGAAAGTCATCCCATGGTGGCGATTTTAGAGTTCAGACTATGAAGTCCGGATTTCCTCAGGAAAAATCCTGACTTTCTTGGTATCCCAGAGTTGAAAACTTAAAATATACCTAGGTACCGTACCTAGGTGACATTGGAAAAGTCACATTGGACCTCAGCAGGCTTTGAACATGCAACCTGGTACTTAGGAAGCGGGTCCGAATAAAAAATGTGATACCGTCATTTATTTCTTTGTTCAATATTAACTCACGTAAGCGTCGGCTTTGTTCGATCAGCCAGTTATGGTACGTTTCCATGTTAGTCGACTTCAAATAACTGAGTCATGTTACGTGCAATTAACTAGGTATATCTGTTGCATGCAATAATTTCCGTTATTCTAGGAATGCTACTATGATGTGCAACGCTACCCTTGAAAACATTCTGAAGGCTGTTTTAAATTCGACAGGAAACATTGCAGTTTTTGCATTTAGATTTTAGTACTTTTGAGTAACCGCGTTAATTGTTTGATTTGCGAGCTTTAGCCTTTCAATTTTATGAATCAAAATGGACGGGTTTTTAAAATCCTTTCTGGCAATTTTGCTGTATTTTTGACGTCTCTAATAGTAGGTAAATGTTGTATTTATTTATTTATTAAACAGAATAATCAAAAATATTGAATAAAGAAGAGGCGTACTACAGGTACACCTCTGTCCCACTCTGGGGACACAAGGCGTGATGATACGGACAAAGGTGATGCAATCATTATTAGTAGCTAGGTAATACTTATTTATCTTTAATTCTAATATTTCTTCAAGTTCTGTGTTTTCCTGCTTATATTATTTGCCATGTCAGATTCATACTCGTACATAAACATCGTTACTAATTGATTTGTAAGCTTATCATTGATTAGTATTTTAGATTTTGAAAGAAGATGAATCAGAATTGTTGCTTTACCACGGCACAATATTTATAGTATTCACTCTGCAGGATTTCCAGAATGTCCGTTTTTGAACATTCTACTATCCCGTCACTTCCGGTGTGTCTGTTTTTGCCAAACGTGGTAAAAGGGACGAGTCGTGTGTAAGACATCTGCTGATACACCTTGCAGCCACCGTTATAGTACTTTACGTCTTACGTCTTTATAGTTGTGAAAGGTTTTTTTCTCTATATTCTACGAATGTCTGTTCTTCAACATGTTTATACAATATGTCTGCCTGTCAAACGTAATCTAAGAATCTTGGCATCGAGCAAAGTTTCTCGACATTACCGAGTATTGTCTAATATATTATACGATCCATTTCTTGGAAAACATCTAATTTTAATTTTCTTTTGTTGCAGGGAAAGTGGACTTTACAGATTCACTCCACGTTGGATTGATGATAGCAAGGAATTATGTAAAATAAACAGCGCTTATTGACATCTGCAATATCAGAAGCCTCACAGATACATGGACATCCGAGAGACAAAGCTGAAATGACGCTTCACCCAGTACACAGCAACTCTAGTAGTACTTCCCCGGATGAGCACCTCCACACAGAGTTCTACTCCTACGTCTTCAATCCGCCACTAACAATGAACTATTCCTCATGACCTCTCTAGGGTAACCCCGTCACAATAACCACATGCGTCTTCGCTTACACTTGTCTCTCAACATTACTCGTTATTTTGCAACATTATAGTACGGTACCAGAGCTACTACGTCATAGCATGACTTGGAAATAGCCCTGTTTTACCCAGTTACTCACAACCACAACTCCGCACAGATGGTCGATGGAACATGTTTTCCTATAACGTCTTGTTTTCGTTGCTCGATATCTACGTCATCGTTAACGTAGATGTGTCTAAGGTGTAGTCGCCTATTCTGGCCGAAATTTTTGAATTAACACTTTAATGTGCGTCATCTTAAAGCTGTTAACGTATTTGGCAGATGAACAGGTTATGTAAAAGTATTCAAAACATTACAAATTAAGATCCGGAGCTTCTATGAGTGACGATAGCTAAGTACGTCAGTCGCACCCTGGTTTCTCAGAGACACTTCCAACTGGGAGAGGTAGAAGAAGGTCAAATAAATCATGAACGAATTGATTCAAAGATGATATGGCTGGAAAGGGGGGACTACACTTAGTTGACGGGTAAAAGAGATTTATGGAAGAAGAAGACAGCTGCGCCGTTCCTAAATTTCGGCAGAAGAGATGATGATGAGCTATTTTTGGAAAGCACGTGCCAACACGGAAGGTAGAAATATTATAATATTATTATGTTCGGAAGTATTTTGACCTGGAAACTTCGAGGGATTATAAAGTTTCTGGCTGTGGAATTGAGTTTGGATCAGTTAGGGATGATATGACGAAAAGGTCAAAGTTATTAAAGGAAACTCAAATTCAATCCGAATTAGAATATCTTAAGTTATTTGTAACACAAATTGGATAACCTTCAGAAACAGCTTCATTCCTGTTACTAGTGGCAGTAGCAGACACGTGTATCAATACAAATAGATTATGTACACTCATTAATATATTATGTAAATACCTTGATGCAATAGTAATACGTGATAATGAAAGACCCGTGACCTCTGGCAGCTCGCGCCAGACAGATAAGCAGGCACGCTTCAGAAATTATGCTGCAATCATTCCTTGAACGGTATCATATTTATTATAGTTAAGGAGGTAAACTCCACTGTAGAATATTAGACGACTGTTAGAACCATTCATTGAACGCTTGTAATAAAAATGTCATAAGCACTTGGAAAACGTTTTGGTGATCACAATGTTATTTTTATATGTATTTGCGTTTTAAGCGAGATGTCTTTACATTAGCCAGATTTAGACACCATTCCCTTACCTTATAATATTGAAGCCTAGATTTAAAAAAATCATGACTTATAATCCTGGAATCAAGGAAAGAATACATACAAAACAAAATGTTGACATAAGTACAAAGTTTGGTTTCTTTCTCGAAAACACGTTCAAATAAACTGTCAGCAGAACAAAACGAATGGCGACATATTGAATGATATGAGATGTGATGGAATGGGTCGTTCCGGGCTAAATGGCGCAGGCGCACCCCTCTCCGCCCCACCGACCGGCCCGATTGCATCATCTGCGTCATACATCCGCATCAGAGAGATTGTCCACGTGCTAATATGTCATCATAAGATTATTTCATAAACTCTTAGAGATTAGCAGAAGGATCAGGCTGGTTCTGTGGCGTCATCTACATGTCAAATGGGCGTAAAAAGGTAGCACAGCCTTTAGCAGCCATTACCGAGCAAGAAATGTGTGGTTTTCCCAAAAGAAACGCTAAGTACCTCCGTACTAGTCCGTTTGAGTCATGTATCATTCTAAAACATGTTATTTGTCTCCTAGACATGCGAAGTAGCTACTGTCTGAAAAAGAGACTATATTTTCAACTAAACATGAAAATTTTCGTACCTATATAGCCCATTTTTTTCACCCATGAGGAATCTCGATAGCTCGATGACACTAAATAAGCAATGAAAAGCGGAACTTGACTATGTAGGTATATAGTTTATATTACTGATGAGAATTGTGTTTCAATAGGTCATCACGGCTTAGCAGATTAGTAAGACTCTCGATCACCCTTTTTTTTTTTTTGATCACCCTGCAACCGGTTTTATTGCATCAGCTATCAACACACCTACTCGCATGGTGTACAATGATCGGAAATACACGTGCCTTGTGCCGTCGCGATATTTTCATCGTGGGTTCAAAGGACATTTTTAAGATAAGATAATAACCGCTCCTCGTACCTACTGATAATCAGGTGTAGATAAGTCAATCTCGGCTGTCATTTGTAGATCCTAGTCGTTACTGGTAGTCTGAAGCCAGAAAATCTGACAATCAGTCTTATCAAGGGGTATCAATAGTGTTACCCGGTACCTAACTGGGTTGTTGGGGTCAGTTAGACAATCGCTCTACAGATACAGGTAGTCAGATGCATCCGGTTAGACTGACACCGACCCCACTTAGTTGGGGAAAGGCAGATGATGATCAATTAACAGCTAGGTCTATCTCCGGGTTTCCACCCAAATCAGGGTCATTTTAACAGTAATCAGTGTTTCAATAGGTCATCTTGATCCGACCGGTTAGTTGCATCAGAGACTGCGTAACATCCAGCCGTATGAATGCATGATGGAGGATAATCGGTCATCCACGTGCAGGATGCACATTCACGCTATTTTTAGCTCACAGGGGGGCAGAAACGTGAGCTGTATCAGTTTAAAAGCAACTATGCACTTCCACTGTAACTAGATTTCTCCTTATATCATCCCAAAGAAGTTTTAATGAAATTGTCATAATCTGGTGATTTAATTTGAGATCTGCCAAACGATCACGATTTAGTGATTTCAGTTGCCCTTTATTTCACCCAAATATGGAGCCATTGGACATGAAAACGTGTTAAGGAGTAACCAATTCCTTCACCGACCCCGGTTAGGTCGCGAAACTCGATAGGTTTTAGTAAAATACGTAAGTACGTACTCGATCTCTCATTATCTGGAGTTTTTTTCAATCATAAGTGATGACGCGTAACTAATTATTTGAAACTTATAGATGACTTCAGAAGATTTTTGCGTAGGTAAGTCCTACAGTCGTAGACATATTAAAGATTTTGTATTTATTCCGTGTGAAAGCTTAGCAGCTATTTTTAAATTTCGGAGGGGTAATGGACTTATACTTAATCTAAGTCTGAAAACACCAACCCGTCTTGAGCAAGCGTGGTGCTGGTGATCAAGGCTGCCTTCTCTGTGTGAGAAGAGGCCTTTGCCCTGCGGTGGGACAGTAATAGTCTAGTATTATTATCTGCCTAGCATGTTAAATCACACGCACATCGCTAACACCGCATATCCGCTATTTGCTGTTGTGGATATTGTTTGGAGCCGATGAGCGCGGTTTACAAAACAAACGTTCGCGCGTCCGCTGGGGAACATTCTCACGGAATAACGTGCTTCGTGACGACACTGACAATATGCCGTGCGTTGTTGCCATGCTGAGCTGAATGGAGGAATGATACTCGGAAAATTTGTGATTTCCACCGATTGATGATTCCGGTGTGGCAAGTCAAGTCTGATTGAAGTAAACATACCAAAAAGACCCTCTTGGGTGTACTGTCAGAATCAGAATCAGAATTTATTTATTTGTAAGAATATAGTTTTACATAAAAGTCTCATTCATTCGATGACATAACGCACAGCCTAAACCAGTGGGGTCCAGAAGGAAGGATTTTTGAAAATTCATCCCTTAAAAAGATTTAATAACCGATGAAAGTTTGTATGGAATTTTGTCACTTTGCCGCTAGATAATCCAATAGGGCGCACAGCCTGTAATATTAATAATTTCCTCACTTTGCCGCTATGTAATCCAAACAGGCGCACAGCCTGTAATGTTAATAATTTCCTCACTTGGCCGCTAGGTAATCCAATCAGGCGCACAGCCTGTAATGTTAATAATTTCCTGACTTTGCCGCTAGATAATCCAATAGGGCGCACAGCCTTTTGCCGCTATGTAATCCAAACGGGCGCACAGCCTGTAATGTTAATAATTTCCTCACTTTGCCGCTATGTAATCCAAACGGGCGCACAGCCTGTAATGTTAATAATTTCCTCACTTTGCCGCTAGGTAATCCAATCAGGCGCATAGCCAGTAATGTTAATAATTTCCTGACTTTGCCGCTAGATAATCCAATAGGGCGCACAGCCTGTAATATTAATAATTTCCTCACTTTGCCGCTATGTAATCCAAACGGGCGCACAGCCTGTAATGTTAATAATTTACTCACTTTGCCGCTAGGTAATCCAATCAGGCGCACAGCCTGTAATGTTAATAATTTCCTGACTTTGCCGCTAGATAATCCAATAGGGCGCACAGCCTGTAATATTAATAATTTCCTCACTTTGCCGCTATGTAATCCAAACGGGCGCACAGCCTGTAATGTTAATAATTTCCTCACTTTGCCGCTAAGTAATCCAATCGGGCGCACAGCCTGTAATATTAAATTTCATAAGTTCTGTACCTACTACATTCTATTCCAACATTTATGGGGTAAAAATACTTATTTTTCAAATGTCTTTCGTAACTAATTTATTAATTTATTTTCACACTGGAACGCCATACGGAAATTACACCAATGGAGCAAAAAATCACTATAATGTAAGTGCTGCTTTCAATCCACCCTATAATAATAAGCCAACAGCAATAAGTCCAGCATCAGGGAAGTAATATTATTATTTAATCATTACAAATTGTAAATCCACGTCCGACATAAAGCTGCGAGCTCCCCGCTCCCAGTCGTAATTAGTCTGTTTCTCCTTCTCTTTTCCTACTTAACTCAAAACATTTACTTCAATTAAACCAAATACAGACACTTTTGAATAGTCAAGGGGTCGGTCAGTCAGAAAGATGAAGCTGGTTGCCCATTCCAAAGCGTAGTAGGCCAGCAGGTCAAGCTACCCGAAACTGTCAAATTTTCCCAATCAACCTTTAACCTTAATGCTTTAGCGATAAAGTTGAAAATCTATTAAAGAAATTTGACAGATCGTAGTAGCTTCATGTGCTGGCGTCTGTACCTATCGAGAAGAACGGGAGAGAAACTCCACGTGCACTCTTTAAAATCTAAATATTGTTACAAAAGTCGAAAATAGGTGCCATTAACAATGCTGGTACAAATATTAATTCGTGGAAATGGAAACAATACCTACATATTCTTACGTAAAGCTTGTTTTGTAAGAGGCTATTAAAAATACCTGAAAATATTAGCCAACGAAGATTACGTGTTATTGAACTCGCTTGATCTTGATTCAGGCAATGACGCAATTTTAACACACCTTACTAATGTACAGCATAACAGCACTCTTATTGCAAAGACATAAGGTTGACAGTCGTTCATGTTAATTTGATAGATATATCTTTAATGTTACTACGGGATTTTCGACTTTGTTATTCACAAGATAACGTTGAATTTGCTGGGTCATATTATGTTTATCAATACATGTATAGACAATGATGGATACTTTTTGGTGTTTTTAAAAAAACAACATGTTTTTAGCAGAAAATTATTAAAATTACTGTTTTATGATAATGAGTTTATGATGAAAAACATTGATTATATATAATCGTAATCTTAGGTAAACAAATATTTCAAACTATGTACATGCACATTACCTAAGTACATGTAGGTACTACTATGTAGGTACTTACTTTATTTCCCAAAAGTAGTGGGTAGTGGGCAGGTACCTTTTATTACGTAAGCACTTGCCTACTTCTTAGTAATAAAATACTGTTGCATTGTGCATAATTGGAGAAAAAAAAAAATCTGTTTGTCGTTAAATCAGTATAAGATCGTGTAATTTAAAATGGGACAGAAATTTTAGTGGAGGGGCACTAAAATTTCTATGTGTGTACTCAACAAGCAGTGGAGAGGCGTGCCATTTTAAATTAGATGAACTTCTTTCGGCTAATATTATCAATTTAAAAAATATGAATGCATCCGGAAAACTATATTACTATTTAGCACAGAAAAACGAGAAAATCCGGAATGTCGTTAGGTACCGAAAAATCAAATACAAGTTTTTTTCCTGGGGTTCAATCCCCTTTTTTTGGCAACCGTCCTTATGACTAAATACGTGGACATACAATGATAATTATACAATTAGCATACCTTTAGATTTTAATCTAAAATACTTCATCAGCTCATAAACAATATCAGCAATATATTGTTTCTTCATTTGCAATTCAGATTGGCATGTTGTTATTGTAATATTTAAATATTTTATTATAAATAATACTCATCCGGACTTATACGTGATACCGGCTTACCTACCGACACCTATGGAAAACAATATGGCTATTGTTGATAATAAATATTATAATGATCGTCACCCGCCCTTCAGCCCAGTCCTTCCTGAGTACCTAGTCAGGTAAGGTAGGTCCAGTATAACCAAATGTGAAATCATTTCTGTGACGTTACGTTGAATACTGATAAAAATATTATAATATCAGCCTGCCCTAGGCGGACAGAGTCTCGTACCCACCGACAACAATATAAGTGGGGAAGGATCGCAGCAGGAACCCTCGTGGAGAGAAGGCGAGTGTTTATGTATATGTATGTATGTATATGTATGTATCCTGCCTGTAACATCCCGCTACACTGTGATGCACTCTACAGGTAAAACCTCTTCTCATACTGAGAAGAAGCGATCATGGTCATCACACCTTATTCGAGCCATCTTTCAATACTTTAGGCAGTCGTTCGAGCGTCTAAAAGCAGGAATTTCCCTAAAGAAAGTTTATTTTCGCCGCAATTATCTGAAAAATATGGCCTCAGCCCATAAAAACTAGCAAATTTGACCATAAGGCGTGATCTCTTGTAGACATAGGTAAGTACATGATGCAACAACCAGACATCAGTCACATGTAACAGCTGACGCAACACAGGCGAGCCGCCGATCACACGCCCCTTGTGGAAAATTTGTAGTGCGAGGAAAACAATACGGAAGTTGTTCGGCGATAAATATTGTTTAACGTTGAATTTTTTTATTTTATTTCTATGAACTACCTATTAGAAAATTGTATTTTTAACTTGTTTTGTTCCGTTGTTTGGAATATTAGGAACACTCTCACGTGTTGTTGTTTTTAACCGACGAAAAAAAAACGGAGGAGGTTCTCAAGTCGACGCGTATTTTTTTTTAATGTTGTTTGTCAACAAGCTGGAGGGCCCGCCTAATGGTCGATCACTGCACCTACGATTAAGTAGGTAGCCTCAAATTAGCGATACCAGAAGCGTCGCAGTTGTGTTGCCATCCCAAAGACTGAAGCTGAAACATGTCATTTATCAGGAAAGAAAGAACAGGCACTTAGTATAGGTACCTAGTACATATATACGTCAGATCATAAAGAAGTTCCGTAGATACTTTATAATACCTACTCATGATCGTCTGAAAAGCGAACATGACATGATTATAATGAAGCAGTAGGTAGTGACAACAAAGTAGGTTCTGCAGGTATAATTAAGAGTGATCAGTGTAATGGTCTGCTAACTGCGGCAGATTTGTGTGTCAGGTTAATTGACCACTGTCTGTTGTGTAACGCGGTTGAATTGACGCCATCTTGATGAACGTGTCGTTAACAGAACGTTTCAATGTAAATATATTATGTACTATATCTCTTTTGTTTTTTATTTTCTTACAATGTTTATGGATTAGTCCATGTTCAACCCCCACAATCTTTACCCCCGACCATGTTGAACCCCTAATTGTTCCCCTAATTGTTGTGATTTCAATACATTGGTCATCTTTTCTTTGTCCATATTCAACCCATTGTTGTTAGGTAACTAATAATTACATTAAAGTAATACTGAGAGCAGAAGTGTATTTACTTTCTTTACAATTAATAATGCTTCACGGCACGGCAATGACGGCACGATTGGCGCAGTGGTTAAACGATTGACTGCTGCGCTGCGTGTCGCGGGTTCGATTCCCGCACGGAACAAATATTTGTATTACCTACATGTATTTGTTCCGAGTCTGGGTGTTTTTCTATCTATATCTATACTTATAATAAGAATGTAAAAAAGTTGTGTCTGTACATTGAATATATTTTAAAAATAATAATTGAGGGGGGTTAAGAAACAGTAATAGAACACGAATCTAATAAAAAAAGTCTGTCTGTTTGTCTGTTTGTACACGCTAATCTCCGGAACTACTGGTCGGATTTCAATGAAACTTTTTTTATTATCTAGCTATTAAACCTGGGCAACATATAGGCTATAATTGATTTTGGAAACTGGAACACCTGATGCAGAACCGCAACAGACCAGCTAAACTATAAGAGTTACATAAATGGCGCCTTAGAAAAAAATGTTGTGTCTGATGAGCATTTTCTGCTGAGAGAATAAAATTGAAGATCGGGAACACCTGATGTGGAACTCTTAGAGCACAGCTAAACTATAATATATATAGGTTTGACATCTTAGCAAAAGTTATTCAGTCTGATGAGCATTTTCTGCTGCAAGAATAAAACTCGAAGATCGGAACATCTGATGTGGAACTCTGAGAGCACAGCTAAACCATAACATATATAGGAATGACATCTTTGCAAAAGTTGTTCAGTCTGATGAGTATTTTCTGCTGGGAGAATAAAATTCGAAGATTGAAACATCTGATGTGGAACTCGGAGAGCACAGCTAAACTATGGCATATACAGACATGACATTTTAACAAAATTTGTTTGGTCTGATGAGTATTTTCCGCCGAGATAATAAAAATCAAGGATCAGGAACATTTGATGTGGAAATCACTTTATACTAATATATTAACATAAGCTGGGAGTACCTCCACGCGGTGAAGGCAGTAACAGTTTGGGACTTCTTTCCGATGACGATGGTAAATCATTGAAAACTTGGCTTCACTGGCTAAATCTCCCATTTATATATATGTCGGGATGTTGAGGGATTCTTATCCGAAATTCCATCGGTATCCGTCAGGTTGCACGTGGTTGGGTAGAATCAGTGCACACACCTGGCGCGGTCGAGCTCTGGATGTCCAATGTATGTCGCTAACACACTAGTCTCACCATGACATCTGACAGATGTCAAACGCCACACGCGACAAGACATTGACAACCCCGACTCGAACTACTGACTCAATGACAACTGTTTTCGATTTGGTTAATCGAGTAAGGTATCTTAAACGCTAATAGATGGCGCTACTAGTACGTAATCAAAACCTTTTACTTCACTGCTCCGACACGGCCATACTGACAGCGAGCGCGTTCTCGCGCGATCTTTTCCGACCGCTATAAGTTAAAAAACATGGGGTTTCCATATTGGGACATTAAAGTTAAAAGCGTGGAGCTCAATGCAGCGTCACGAACACACAGCGTGGAGATTTAAACGATCAATCCACACAAGCACAAAGCGCGGAACTTTCAATGCTCAATCATCACAAGCAACAAGCGCGGAGCTTTCAATGTTCAATAGTCACGTGCACAAAGCGCGGAGCTTTCAATGCTCAATCGTCACAAGCACAAAGCGTGGAGCTTTCAATGTTCAATAGTCACAAGCATAAAGCGTGGAGCTTTCAATGTTCAATAGTCACATGCATAAAGCGCGGAGCTTTCAATGCTCAATCGTCACAAGCACAAAGCGTGGAGCTTTCAATGTTCAATAGTCACAAACACAAAGCGTGGAGCTTTCAATGTTCAATAGTCACATGCACAAAGCGCGGAGCTTTCAATGCTAAATCGTCACAAGCACCAGCGTGGAGCTTTCAATGTTCAATCATCACAAATAAAACTTGTAGGGTACCTTGCACACTACCATAATGGTTCCCTGTTATGTTGACAATATTATTTGCACTCTTGCCAATTCACTTTGACACAACGCAATCTTTGATGCATTCGATGCCAGAATCAAAATAAAACGGATATGACTCACCCAGAACTCATCAAAGCACTGCTCGGATTGCCGACACAGCAAACGCCAGCACAGCACTAGACATAGCACGCTGCTGCAGGTGCTGCTGGCCTGGAATGAAACATGCCCGCAAAGTATCACACAGCTCTGCCACTCCTGGTCACATTTGGTACAGGCAAAAACACAATGAAAATTCGAACAAACTAAAAATAGCAGAGTTCAGAGCATTACCCACTATTTGATTCACAAATCTCAAGGTTACAATAAAAATAGTCAACTAAGATGCATGTGTCTCATACTATCTAGTAACCTCCAGTTACTCAACTCGTCAAATTCATTTGCGCATCCCCTTCGGATCGCCAAGTCACTTCTGGACTTTATGGTTTCTCACGAAACCCCACACAATACACACAACTTAATCTCTACTCTGTTTCATCAACAAAACTATTACTTGACTCCTCAAATTTGTTAGTAATACTCTGATCCAAACTATCATCGATAATAAAAGATTCCTCTAAGCCTCAGTAATAGCTGGTCAGGAACTGTATCAACTTACTCGTAGCTTACATACAACGCTCATGGCTCGGCTATCCTGACCCACGTCAGGGACATTATCAGAAAAATAATTGGGTCAAATTAAACCGTCTGAGTATTGCGTTTAATGCTTAATTGATTGTGAACCAAACAGAACACTAAAATGAAAGAATAAAGGCACTCAATTAGGACAGTATTTTGACTCTACCAAACAAATCCACAGCACTTAACCAGCACCATGCATCACTACTTACCCAGTAGTGAAATTCATTGAAGTACTTAACCAGTACTTAACATTTTAACGCTTAACTAGCGTTAAAAATCCTATCACTTAACCAGTGATAATAATAACGCTTAACCAGCGATATTAACCCACTAACGCTTAACCAGCGAAAGCACATCATAACACGCTTAACCAGCGATTCAACAGCTAACGCTTACCCAGTGATTAGACTACTAACACGCTTAACCAGCGATAGTCAACATAACTCGCTTAACCAGCGATAATGTATTGGGAAAGAGTAATGTAAACAAATCATAGCAGAGCCATGTACCATCGTTATCCACATTAACAATCATTTTTATCACTAAGAGCCTTAGACACCTAGAAACCCACACACGAGTAAACCACTCTAACGCCACGGCTCTCGAGCCGACCAGCAATCGCATTGCTCTCACACATCCAGCTCATGGATCCGTGTGTATCACCCTGTGACATCACACAACTTTACTACGGCCGATAGAGAACCCCTACTCGCGTGCTTCCCATAATGTAGGCTTGTTCATCACCAGTGTGATCACTATCTACTTCGACTGGTACATGACCTACTAGCATCTTTCTTTACCTATCGTGAGCATACTTATACCTACGCCTAGAGTTGAAGGCTTTTAGAGTATTGATTCAACCAGAGTATTGTAAACAAATTTTGATTATCTAATCATAATCATTTTAAATTTAACTTAATCCTTTATCAAATTAATCATTTAAATCCAAAATTAAGTTAAGTAACAATTGTAGGAATGCATGAGTGACCAAGTACCAATGTCATATCAACCTGCCATTAGCAGTTATCGTTATCACAAAACAATAACACAAAGTGTGAATGCAGCCAGGCATACCATAAATTAGGGGATCACATCGCCGACAAAAATGCCTGGCCAAACGCTGGTCCCGCTCCACAAGGACGCACAAATAAATTGATTTGCACCTGAAAATACTGTTGGAGCTGCTGAAGATTATAAAATACTTCCTTGCATTACACAAATTCAATCTCCTAGGATTGTATAATTGTACAGCACATGTGTGAGCACTATGTACATACTATAAAGCTACCATACACTGGGCACGTCCCTCACCGACCCGAATGTGCCCCGGCAGCAGAGAGTATGTCATGCTCACTCAAATGCCCCGCCGATGGCGGCGCGTGTGTTGGACCACCTGGCTCCCCCCAAAATGGTTGAGCTGAACGGCGCCGATCCACACGTCATGCCCGCGAACGGGCGCCGCCAGCAGGGACCGGTCATCTTCTTGCTGCCACGGCCCACCTCAACCTAACTTAATATTTGAATTGTACTTATTTTTTATTTTTTTTTTAACCTTTCATTACGCACGCTTTTAACGTTCTGCATCGTTCTCACATGCACAATTCACAACATAAATGATGCAACCAACACTTTGTAACCATATATTGATTCAAAAGAGTGTCCATGGAGCCTCCCGCCCGTTCCTCTCCATAGGCACCCACGCCCTGGAACGGGCAACCAGCCTCATTCTTCTGACCGACCGACCCCTTGACAATTCAAAAGTGCCCGCAACCGGCCTAATTGAAATAAATACTTTGAGCTTTGAGTTTTTTTTTTTTAATCAAATTCGTGGCCTGTGGCTTTTCACTAAGCCCTCACACACTATTGCATTCCCTTGAACGCCGAGTCCCACGGACTCTGTGGTCTCTGCAAGACCCGACCTCCGCCAGAGTCACCCGCGCACCGCGCATCCACGGATTACATAAAGTAAATACCGACTTCTAACGGACTACGGCTACGAAATGGCTACTGGTACGGTCCGACCAGCCGAACTAAGATTCATCACTATCACTCAACTCAAACTCTTCTACTTCAAGCGGTACTTGTAAGGTTAGATTTTAAAGTTTTTAACGTATAGCGATCACCCGCCAAAACTTCTGCTTCCGTAAACGGACCTCTGAACTTCTGATCTAACTTAGTCTTATAATCTGATTTCACTTTTCGTTTTCTAATAACACGAAATCGTCAACCGAACATTTTGTTAGAGCTGCCTTTGTTCTATCAAATCTAACTTTCTGCTGTTGACCGTTTAAAACTGAATTTATTACAAGAGCTAAGCTAAGCTAAGCAACAAAAACTCTGTCGCCGACATGTTAATCGAAAAGCCTAGGTTCAATATTTCACATACTATCATAATATTACTTTGCAAGTAAATGTCGGGTAGATCATAGTAATCAAATCTCAAGCTGTTTCTCGCTAATTGCAACACTACATACGATTTGTTCTGTGCTGAATACACATGTTTGACCAATACCAGTCAATGCAACAACATTATTAACTCGTTTGCCACTTAATTTGGCTGCACAACTCGCTTTTACTAACGAGCATTCAGCACCAGAATCGTAAACAAAACAATACAGCTCACCTTTATTTTCCAATGTGTCTGAGGGTAGTTGTACGACTTCTACTCGCCGTTCATGACTTCCAGCACATTGTCCACCATCCGCTTAGCTGCCACTACTCATGCACCAGGCTGCGATATGTCCTGGTTTCCCTCACTTGCAGCACACAAAGGGCTTCGCTGACGGCTGCGGGGCTGCTTGGCTCAATTCTTAAAGTCACTCCACGTCACTGCGGTAGCTATTTGCGATAGCCACGTTGATGCTGCTCCTTTGTACGTCTTATTGATGGTCACAACAAGTTGACCACCTTGCAGTGAATTTTCGGCAAAACACAAATCAGCTGTTGTGCACTGTTATGTTTGCACACGCCATATACTGCGTTTTCTAAACACGGGAACGGGATACGTCAAACTCGAACGCCGGTTAGTCTTTTTTTTATCAAACATGGCGGTAGGCGTAACAGTCGCGTCACTCGGCAAAGGTACTTCTGCATACAGCCTATGTCCAAAACAACATGTACCATAATCGCACATCCGTATCTGACTTGTCTGGTTCCAACTTGAACAGATCCACACGATTATTTAATAAGCATTCGCATGTTTGCACTTTGTTTTTCAAATGTCAACGGTCACTTTCACTTTCAGCGTTCTTATTTTGAACACGTGGGTCGTTGAGGTCCAATCCCAATTCTGATGTCGGGATGTTGAGGGATTCTTATCCGAAATTCCATCGGTATCCGTCAGGTTGCACGTGGTTGGGTAGAATCAGTGCGCACACCTGGCGCGGTCGAGCTCTGGATGTCCAATGTATGTCGCTAACACACTAGTCTCACCATGACATCTGACAGATGTCAAACGCCACACGCGACAAGACATTGACAACCCCGACTCGAACTACTGACTCAATGACAACTGTTTTCGATTTGGTTAATCGAGTAAGGTATCTTAAACGCTAATAGATGGCGCTACTAGTACGTAATCAAAACCTTTTACTTCACTGCTCCGACATATATATAATAGATATGCCTTCGGGCTTGTGTTATTTGAGTGTTTAATTTCCTTTTCCATTTATCTTCGAGACACGGTCTACCCGGTAACGCAGGGGAGCAGTCACTTAGATCTTGATTGCAAAGTTATTAAAGTACATTAATAACCATAACCATGCCACGAAAGAGGTCAAATCTTTCGCAATGTTCGAAAGGAGCTAAAAGATTGAAGATCATTAGATCCCAAGAATCGAATGAAGAACGCCAGGCAAGACTTGATGCTGTTCGACAACATAAGGCTGTATCTCGCCCGGCGGAAACTTCTTCAGATCGTGAAGCACGACTTAGCGCTGATCGTGAGCGTCATGCATCGTCTCGCGTTTCTGACACTTACACACAAAGAGAATCACGCCTGCGTTCTCAGCGTATTTACGCATCTACATCTAGGTCTCTAGAGACCAGTGAGGATCGTGATGCGCGACTGACCGCTGATCGTGATCGTCATGCATTGTCTCGCGAGTCGGAAACGTTAACGGAAAGAGAATCACGCTTGAGTACTTAGCGTATTCTCACGTCGACTTCTAGGTCTTTAGAGACCAGTGACGAACGTGAAGTGCGACTGGCCGCTGATCGTGATCGCCATGCATTGTCTCTCGAATCAGAAACGTTCACAAAAAAACATCACGCTTGAGTTCTCAGCGCATTCGCACGTTGACTTTTAGATCTCTGGAGACCAGTGAAGAACGTGATGCGCGACTTACGGCTGATCGTGGTCGTCATGCATTGTCTCGCGAGTCGGAAACATTCACGGAAAGCGAATCACGCTTGAGTTCCCAGCGTATCCGCACATCCACCTATAGGTATCTAGAAACCAGTGAAGAACGTGATGCGCGACTTACGGCTGATCGTGATCGTCATGCATTGTCTCGCGAGTGAAGACAGACACTGAAAGTTGCTGGTGTTGATTTGAGAACCGGCTGTTTTTCTCATGGCCAACTTTATGTTGCTTTCTCAAGGGTTAGCAACGCTTCCGGGCTTTATATTCTGGCACCCGACGGAAAAACCAACTATATAGTTTATATAGATTTTTTTTAGAATAGTAATGTTATCTAATTGATATTAATTTCGCTTCATAATTTCGGAATGAAAATAATTCTACCTTTTTATTTTAATGGAGTTATAACCTATTCAGTCTACAACACTTAATCTAAGTTATACCAAACTTAATCGAAATCTTTCATCGGTTTTGACTGATTTATTGGCTGACATACCAACGCACAGTTCAAACTCTTTCCGAAATTCCTATCAGAACGAGAAAGGGACTGGATCCGCGCACGAAGTCGCGGGCAGAAGCTAGTCTATAATATGTATTTATTTACAAAAAAAAAAAATGTATATAAGTACTTTATCAGCCATCTAGTTACCATAACACAAGCATTAGGTTGCTTAGCTTGGTACTAGATGGCGCTGTGTGAAATGTCCAGAGATATTTAATGTAGGTGAGCATCATTCTATGTTCTAAATCCACATACTTAAACCCGAGGGCCTTTGCAACGCAACCACTATTAAGATATTTGTCAAGCATTTTGTTTCTCCTGAAACTCGTATCTGCTTTCCAGCAGTCCGCTCCATTTGCCCAACAAACTAATCCATTAATTATCCATTTCACACAACAAAATACACAATTTCTCCAATGAAAACTACAATTTCACGTAATATTAGTAGTCATTAGCTAGGCGTATCGCTCTACCGGCACGCGAGCGACCTGTCCGAGCCGCCCCGAACCGGCCTGAACCGGTTCCAGACCGGTTCCCTCCAGTTCGTCCCACAATCGGTCGTGATAAGTGGAGTGAGTTCGTTTCACTGCCGCCCGCGGCCCGTCCACTGATAACTTTGCTTACATTATGGAGATGGGAGTACGTTTGGTACTTGCACATGAATCTGCTGATAATAGTGTTGTTGTGTTCGCAGGATACTGACCTATCCTTAAAATAGACCTAGATTGCGTTCATAATAAAACATTTTAGCCCTTTAGAGCAGAATTCCAGGTGAAAATGTTTGTGGACAGAGCCTGATGCACGCTAGGGCACGCCACGATAGCGGCGGTAAGACCCCTCTTTGAGGAGTGGCTAGAGAGACGTCACGGCGCTCTCACCTACCGCCTGACGCAGGTCCTCTCCGGACACGGATGTTTCGGGAGGTTCCTGCACATCATCAGGCGGGAGGAGACGCCCGGGTGTCACCACTGTCAGGATCGCCCAGATGCATACGGTGGAGGTCTGCCCTGCTTGGGCAGAGCACCGCCGTGTCCTCGTAGAGGCGATTGGCAGCGGCGGCGACCTCTCGCGCCCGGCCCTGGTTCAAGCCATGGTCCGGGGTGAGAGGGAGTGGGAGGCAGTCACCTCCTTCTGCGAAGCAGTCATGCTAGCGAAGGAGGTGGCGGGGTGGGCGAGGGAACGCGCCTTGCGCACCTCACGCCTCAGCCGCCGCGGGAGACGCTCCGGGCGTCGGGAGCCGCGTGACGACTCCCGGCCACCGTAGGCGCGGGCCTGCGGGCGGAGAGTAATGGGTAGCTCTCCGTCCGATCAGGACTAGGCCCGTGCCGGACGGCGTGTTCGTGTTCCACGCGCGCCTCAAAGAGATGTCAGCAAGTGACGGGGCCCCACAGGGCCGTAGCCTGCCAGGGTAGCGGGACCATCCGAAAGGGTTTACCGCTGCCCTGGAACATAAAGGGCTAAGGAAGGAACACGGGTGGGTTTTAGTCAGTAAAAGTCTGACACTCCCTTCTGCTCCACCCAGAGCGGGAGGAGTCATTTGATGATTTCCCATCCTCAAAAAAAAAAAAAAAAAAAAAGCCTGATGCACGCTATTATAATCAGCGTTTGGAGTCGTCAACATTTAAGAGAAGGCTCATTGAGCTGGCCTTAGTTTTCTCATTCTGTTCCAATTATCGTAGAGTTCCAAACATCAGCAGAAACTAGGTTTAGGGACTCACGAATAGCTTCAAATGTTGTGGAGATTTGTTTTCAATGAAACATGACTTCCCTAGTAAGTACTCGTAGCTATTGATGTTCATTCAGGACAAATTCTTAAGTGGTCTCACAGGCAATTAAAATTCTTTCATCATACCTTGGACTCTAAGTTAAGCCTAAGTTTTTTTTAAAAATAATTTTGAATTTCTCACTTGAGTAGCATTAAAAGTTTACGTCTCACTCAATCCAACTCATGTAGACGTAAGTACCTACCTCGTAGGTTATCGAGAACTAGGGCAAGCCGGTATTGATTTAAAGCTAAATAATAAGTTGCTAGACTAGTCTAGTCTAGAGCCTAGATCTAGAACCATCGAAGGTCTTGCATAAAGTCTGCTGTTGAAATGTTTCGTGTTGATATTACAGAGAAAAATCATGTTTGTTTGTTCATGTTTTTGTTAATATTCTTGATGAAGCTATCACACTAGTCACCCAACAAGAGCTCCTAGATACGTACGTACGTACCTAACACCTATTTGTTGGTTCATTTAAGCAAAATCTTGCGATTTTATAATTAATTAATTATTAGAAAAGAAAAGCTTTGAAAGAACTAGACTGATGGTGGAAAAGATGAAGCTATTCACTAGTTTTTCTGCAGCATCAAGTGAGGTACACTGTAGGACAGTAATAGGCTTTTACTCACAATTCTCACCGGCTATTATAATAATTGAATGACTGCCAATGCCTTTGTCTCTGCGACAAGCTGCATGAAAAACTTGAAAGTTATTAATTACTTTAGCTAATATCATAATGGCTCGTTAATTTTCAGAGTAGGATTCAAACTACCTCTTTGATTAGTTTAAGTACTTATTCTTATGTACACACGGCGACACATCAAGCTATACATTTCCAGTTTTATCTGACTTCGCATTGTAAAGGTTTTTCGTACAATAAGAAGTCAGCTTATATACTAGTTACGTACAGCTTGATGTCCAGCCGTGCGTACCGGTGCTTAAGAAAAACTTAACCATGATATAGTTATCAAATAAATTAATAAGAAAATAACCCCTTTCTTAGAACATTTAGGTTAGTAGGGGAAGTCCAAAATTACCAACTCACAACACAGCACAAAACTACATATTATGTCCATATCAATACAAAAGTAGTTTCCCCGACGAAGGAAGAGGACCCTTCATCAAAAAACTCGGGGTATCCCGTAGCAACACATTTCACGCAAAAAATCCATACGTACCTGCGTGTATCAAAAGCTATGGGTTTGTCCGTACAGCCACAGTATAGCCTAGCAACAGCGCCGGGGCTAAACAAAGAGCCATTGGATGAATAGAATCGGCCAAAGCTGTGAGAATGTGTGGCCGTTGACCTGGCCGTACTGAACCGACGCGGCTTTCAATTGATGTACTTACAAAACATCATTATATAGACTTTATTTACATTGTATCGTCGGTAATTATCCTGGGCTCATCATGACTCCAATTACAGTAATCGCAGTTTCAAGAATAAAATACTCTATATTATGTACAACATATAAATTAGGTACAGAAATAAATATAGAAATATTAAAAAGGCGGATTCAGGGTTTCGATCAATGCAAAGCATTTGTTTGTGTGTTTTAGGTCAAACAAGTAAGTAGTACCTAGGAACACTTATTTCCATAGATGACGAAGAAGATAAATATAAAAGAAGTTAAACATAGAAATATCGGTAGAGGAAACAATAAAACCTACTTTAGTACCAGCACATAACTGTGCCCGTATTGACTTCCTAATCACCAGGCCATGCGAGATGGTAGGAAGTGCAACTCACTCGCGGACGGAAGAGTTGCATGCACACACACAAACAAACACACCCAGCATGCAAACACACCAACACATGCAACATAAGCACACAAACACACCCCAACATAGACACACACACAGAGAAACTGCCTACTGGCAGTTAAGAGGAAGCTAATCATGTAAATTATTTTTTAGCTGAGGGTCACGCTTTCCTATAATTATTAAAGCTATTGGTTGTGAAGGTCCATCGCCACCACCAATAGTCAGCCGTATTGGGCTCCAACCCAATATTATTTCAGCTCAAAGTCCTCTATTAGATAAAGACATATCAGCTACTAATTTATGCCAGAAAATATGGTCCTCTCTATAATGCATCCCCTTTACTTAAGTTTCTTCAGATTGTTAGAGTATCTGATTATGCACCGATAAATATGTTAGAAGAACGAACTTCCGAATAATGTTCCATGCAGAATGCGGAGGAAGGTCACAACCATTTGCTAATGCATGATACCAAGGTAACAAGTGCCAGTCGAAAAATAAATGGTCGACCATAAAATAAATCCTCACATCGTGATAGAACGCGTGTCAAGTAAAAATAAATAAAATTGAGATCTTGTCCTTATCGCGTGCGTAAGCGCACCGCACCGCAGCCACAATGTCTGTGTCGGCCGGTAACATAAAACATAACATACAGAAGGATTGTTTGAATTTGACATTAGAAAGTATACAGACCTTACAAAGCAGCAAGGTACTCACATCTCTTTAAGATATAGGGTCCATATACTAACCCAAACTACCACCCACCCCCACCCCACCCCTAATTTACGAGTATATACTGACGCAAGGTGATTATAAATAATATGGCTCCCTAAGTGAGAGATGAGTGTCGTAGTTTCTTAGAGATTTTTCTTAGGAATTTCACGGAATAGAGATGGTTTACATGAAAGATAAGATGCACCGAGAACAATAGAGTTAGTTTTTGTGAGAGGAATTGTGTTTGTATGAGTACCGAGATGATGATGACTAATAGAGAAGTATGAAAGAAAAACTCATGTGGCGCCGAGCACCAATAAATTGGAATAAGGACAAAAGCACGGTGATGAAGTGTGGATTAGAGTTACGTTCGAGAAGTTTGTTTCTAGTAAGTTTTGTTTGTACCGACCGACGCGACGCGCGACTGTTGTGAAAATGGATCCTCTGTATTATCACTTTGTGGTGTTAGCCAATGATCTAGCGAGCGTCGCCATTGTCCTTGCGCGCGCGCTGCGGTTAACCGACAATATAGAGTATTATGAGGTATTGTGTTTTAACTACCTTCCTGACGATAATAACGTAATCTGCTGATGTTGAATCGCTTGTTTGTCACTAATTATTGGAGCTCTGTGGTCACCGGGCTGATTGTAAAAGATTAATTTATTGCCACATGCGGTTGTAACGTCATTTGCATTTGCAACAATTGAACAACAAGGAAGATTGGATGAACATGGACGTCGGTCTTTGAACTCTCCTAACAGATTGTAATTAAACTATATGAATATTAAGAAATAGGAAACCAAATTAAAGTTATCGCCTTACTATCTAGAATCTAGTCACATTAATATAAACATTCCAGTTATCGTCGAATAAACAGTAAAATGAAAGAAATCTAGGACGAAGACGGATACTTGTCTTCACTTACAAACCACAGATTAAACTCAATCTCAAGGTTGACTTGATTTATGATGAAGTCGGTCTAATGAACTGCGAGGTTGTGACCCCATAGCTAATGGTATCGAATAATTGCATATTAAAGCCAAAAACTCTGTACCTACACAATCACTTAATATCCCTGACCGATTTAACAAAATTACAAGTTAATAGTGCCAAAAAATACTAAGGCGCATACTAAAATTGCTCTAATATGCTCAGTGTCTATACGAGTATATATATCATACTCGTATAGACACTGATCGCATGTATAGTACCTTTTATTTCTTGAGAGATCTTAGCACCATATGACCACATAGGATAAGTTTTTTTTTTCTGCTTCTGTCTAGTAGTAAAACAAATACATAAAATCAGGTTTAAGATTGCCTCATTAGCAAGCCGCAGCATCCAAAGGACAGCTTCATAATTGCTCTCTGGCAAATTCTCCTACATGAAGTTCCCTACTCCTGTGTCGGCAATCGGTAACTAAGTAAGTAGCACGTTAATTCAGAACTCCACTTAAACTTCGCGTATATTCGGAGCCCTTCTTTTCAGGACACACAATTTTGCAAGTTTTTAATGAGAATTCAAAGTATTCAAGCTGTTCCTAACAGTTGTTCGGTGCGTATCTGCCATCAACACAAACAACTTAGTGGAGGCTTCCGCTGACATTTTGTTTACTCAGAGCAGGACGAAGCTGTTTTTTTACGACATTTTCCCGTTTCTTTTAGTATCGGCTTAGCAGAGACGGCTTACGCACAATCCTCGTTGCCAAATGAACAGGCACCCCGCACCACTTTATGTAGATTAGATATTTGTTTATCGGACTTGTTTATTACTTTTTATTATATTAATGAACGGGATAAACAAAGCACCCAGTGTCAGGTTTCATTGCATTATTTTTACGACGTTTCTGATAAAAATATCGGCATGAAAATGTTTGAAATCCGGAAATTTCGTATCACATTGGCGACGGAATAATCGTTGGCTCCGCAGGGATCCGTCGTTATGGCTGGCTTTAAAAGCGATTCCCAAGACAGGACCAAAGTGTCCCTATGATAAAGATTAAAGAAGTTTCACAAGTTACAATGTTTACAGTTAATGTCGTTCGATCCGAATTAAACAGCTGGTCAAAGTCTGCGGTCCATTATTTTACGTCCCTTGTACTCAGCGTATCCCTTTGAGCGGTAACCTCGACGTGTACTTAAGTAGGTATCATTCGGCTGATATTTTGCGGACACATGTATGATTATAGCATGAATATTGATACCATCAACATTATCAATCATAGTTATAAAATTCACAAACCGACAATCCAGATCCGAGCAATGTGTTCAACGAGTCACGTACGGCTGTCGTGCTATTTGACAAAAAAAAAAATTGTCATTCATTAATGTTCATCGTATCTAGATCTACATTCAAAATCTTATCGTCGATTTAACAATTCAATAACAAACAACACATAAATTCATTCAATCGCAACAAAAGCATTTCGACATTCAAGACATGACAAGCATGTTTCATTCAATAGTATTACCACCGTCCATGGCAACAAATGATTTGGATTTTTCCTCAACATCAAAAATACAATCAAAGGAAACAGGGCAAGAACCCGAAGTGTTGATTGGTCTAATTCAAGGATATACTGTCACCAATAAAATGGAAAAGTATGAAGCCTAAAGCAATCAATCGGAAGCCATGAAGGTTCTATCACACGGTCCAATCGCGCAAGGAAAGAGTCGTGGAGAGAGTAAGATTACATCGAAGAGATGAATAAAGTGTGTCTTGATTTAGGTAAACAGGCTCGTAAACATGTTTACTTTGTGCTTCGTGTCGCTGCAGCACATACACTGCGGATGGCAGATCAATTTGACGTCGCGCCCATAAAGGATCAAGCTGTTCACTAAACTTTGTTTTGTTCTGTGCGCACATTTTAGGGGAATTGTCTGATAAATGTTCGTCAGATTAGATTGTTTTAGTAATAAGGTTTACGGCCTACTGTTTCGCTATGGCAACATCGAGTTTAGTTTCACAGTAAAATGGTATTACTTTCTTGATTAGTTCAATGTCTGTTATCCTTTTCAGTTTATGATAATATTAAGTTATTATTCCGCTCTTCGCTTGTACTAGTTTCGATGTAAAGTTAGGTAATTAAATTACAAACAATTACGATCGATTTTCTGCTTTGAAAATTAAACGTAGTATTAAAGGCATTCTTACTTATTCTATACCTACATCGCCTTCTTTGGTTCCCAGATTATTACAAAAACTTTCCATTTGATTCAATACATGGTAACCTGCCACTTTGGCAGTAAATTGCCCCTCATTATTCCATAGGCACTTCACAACCTAAAATTTAAATTTTTATTTGCAGAAAACAATGTATGATCCACAACAATGCTCCACAGTACAATAATAAGCTCTTTTTAATATCAACACAAAGGAACTACTTGGATACTGTGAAAATACTAAAGCCAACTTAAATGTTACTCCTAAAAAACTACTTGCCATTCAAAAAACGCTCTTCAGACTTAAATATAAGGCTGAATATGGTAGATATAATTGTTTTTCAAGAATAGAGGGCCATGGTTTTAGTTTAGATGAATAAGTAGTAATTTAGTTTTGACGGATAATTTAATAATCCAGTTCATGATCTATGTACAAAAAACAACATGGAAAAGGCAACACTTGTCAGTCAGTAATATAATGAAGATTAATAACAAAAAAGTTTTTAAGTCATACTTTTTAATGTCTACGAAAAAATATATGAGCTGATGATGTCACACACTTGAAGTTTTGACGGAATCAAAGTGGCAGTTCGTATAATGATCTTTTTTATTATAAGTCTGTGTTTACCATGCTGTCCATAAGCCTTTTTATAAGCTTTTTTTATTTATTTGACGTTGACATAAAATATACAGAACAAGTTAGTACATCGATCGAAATATCGATATCGGGATCCAAAGTGCTACAAGTAAAAAAATTGATATAAAAAAAGAAAACATTTTTTTTAATGAAATGTATGTAATTCTGTAAAAAGCTAAATTTGAAATAACTTTCATAATATATCTATTTCCCTTCTTAATGTGGAAGAGAATAATGTCATGTAGACATTATTCATGCAAATTGTAATAGTGACAGCAAAAATAAAGTATAAAACCACAGGTATCTTAAATTCAACGATAGAAACGATAAATCAGAAACCTTGAGAATTAAATAATATAGTACTTATAACCTACTATGAAGTAAACAATGCTTTATAATGTTCAGTATTATTAATTAGTTTTTATTAACATAGTTACATAAACAATATATTGCGGTTTTCCGATCCCACAACCACGTGCTAGCAAATGAGTATGTTTGTTACTAATTTTAACGTTGACCTTATTAATAAGGTAAATAACAAATATAAAGTTGTTATTATTTTATATCTAAGCTAAGCTCTCAGCCAAAATTAAACGTCACTTAGATCTTTCAATTTATGAAAACAAGTGAATTTAATTTAATTAGGTGAAACATTTATAAGCTTTTTTTGAACCTCTGTTTTCCCACTGGTAGGTAAAATAATGTCTAACAAGACTATGGTGACGAAGAAATTTTGACTATTGTAGATATTTCTAAAGACAACACAAAACAAAAGATGAAATAATGACTTTGATATGTTACTCCAGTAAGGTAAGTAAGAACAAACAAGGGTAACAGATGACCTATCAGGAGCATGTTTTATTAAAGAAGTTTAGTAGAAAACACAAAGCCTATAGCTTCTAACTCCCATAAAAGGTACCCCGAGCCCCCTAAATCAGGCCACAATATATAACTACTGACTCTGGCCATATATTAGCGCCGTGGTCTGATGGAACAATACTGAAAGAAGGCCATTCATTCCTTTGTGGCCAACTTCTGCGGTTCAAAGTATTCAATGTTTTTTGTTAGGGAAACTTACGTCACACAACTTTCTGTGGTGTGGTGTAAGGGAAAGTTTATTTTTCATGGAAAATTTTAATTTATGTGAAGTTTTTTGGGCTGATAGAAAAGTTTATTATGACAGTCGAAAGTGTGGTCAAATCTAGTTAAATGAAACTTGTGCGTGTACAAAACTAAAATATTCAATTATTATTTTTATCTCTCAAAATGATGTCAGATCGAATTACTTCATTTCCAAAATAAGCATAATTATTCTTATAATATTCTTAACTTTAGCTTGATTTAAATAATCATGATGATTGTGTAACCACAAAAAAACGTTACATGGTATTATTCACATTTTTTACACCATGACAGGGGAAAAAACTGAACAATACATTTTGATGGCCTGTCCAGTAAAAAAACTCGTATCTTTACGAATAAAATAGGAAAGGTGCTGAATATTATGCCATACCCGTGTTCATATCCAGCAACACGCAGTGCTCCCGCGGGCACAGAGAGGAGGCATGTGTCCCAGCAGTGGGTACCTACGTTATAGGCTGATTATGCTATATTATGCTATATGCCATGTGTTCAACTTAACTTTGTGAAAGCTGACTCAGCAACTAGCTGTCGAATATCCTGTAGTCTTTTTTGCGAAATGCACTGAAGCAGGCTTCTAGACGATTGCTAGAACCAGAAAGAAAACCTATTTTGGGGTGTCAAATATTTTCGTCCACGTCTTGTGTCTTGCACCGCGGGCGCGCACGGTGCGTAGCTCGCGATAACTCGTGTATTTTATTGCCCAATCCCGAGCCTGTGCGTGCCCTATTATTACTGATATCACGGTGGACACACGACGCGCTACCGCAGGAAGGACTCGTGTCAATATAACCGTGGAATGCAAATACTGGCATATGGCTTTGTTTAAGTTTGGGGGAGGCTTGTGAGTTTGTCGCAAACTGCGATAGTTCATTTTTATAATTTCGTCGCCTTGGAGGGTAATGGAGCTATTCCACAGAACTACACTTCTGAGTTATGAACTATTACAAAATAAATGATGCGCGTAAGAACAGTTTAACAAAAATCAGCGTCATATTTTGGTAGAGAGTTCCAATTTCCACACTAGATTATTAAAACGTGTTACCATTGAATGCTACAATTTAAAAATATCAACATATCATGGTTTTTAAGTTATGTGTCTTACGCCTGTTGATTACTACTATAAATACAATGTAATACTCTTATTACGGGGTGTACGTCACTTAACTCTCTTGTCTTGCTGACTTTTTAATCTAATGACATATTAATCTAATCTATACTTATAATAAATCTGTAGAAGTGAAAATTCTGTACATTGAAAATATCAAAAAAATAAATGGCAGGGGGTGTTACTAGACCGACACCGAACCCAAAAATGTGATTAAAAAAATTTTTGTCTGTCTGTCTGTCTGTCGGTCTGTCTGTCTGTCTGTCTGTCTGTTTGTTCAGGCATCACGCAAAAACTACCGGTTCGATTACGATGAAACTTGGTATAATTATTCTTTAATATCCTGGGCACCACACTGGGTACTTTTTATCCCGGAAAAGTATATACAATAAAAAACAAACTTAATTTTGCGGTTCGATCCCTATACCCGATTACCACTGTCTGTACTGTACCAACCGCAAATACTAAGTTTGTCGTAGGTTGGGTCACCCGCAGTGGAGTTCATTTTTATTCCTTTTAGTTTTTAGAGTTATTTAGGTTTATTTTTATATGAGTCGTAGGTATAGATTTTAATTTTAAAGTATAGGTAGTATATTTGATAGTGTACGTAGTGACCGTAGGTTATTTTATAATACTGTTAGGTAGGATTAGTCATTCGTATAGATATTAGTTTTTAGGGATTTTGCTTATTTATTGAGTTTAGATTAGTTATTTAGGTAGGTATTTAATTTTCTGTTATTGAGTTTTTTTTTTAATTAGGTAGGTACTTAGGTAAAGATATCATATAGGTACCCTCTTAATCACCACTAATAAGACACAATTGGTTTTCTACTGTAATTAGCCACAAAGGGCCCGCAATATAGATGGCATTCTGGGGAAGCACATACATTTTATCCTGTTAGCACGTTCCCGTGGGATAATTTCCGACATCCACGCGGGCGAAGCCGCGGGCAGAAGCTAGTGAATAATAAGGAGCTACTTCTCATAGACATAGCCATTAGCCAACAGGTTCGTCGATCCCGCAAGGATCTGTCGACATGTTGGAGAGATTATAAAAAGGCCTACGGCTCGGTGCGACATACATGGCTCATGCCCTCATGAGCCATGTATGTCGCACCGAGTCGTAGGCCTTTAGCTGGAGTTGTACAAGATAGATGCAACTCTACGCACCTTCCTTGAGTCGTGTATGGGGCAATGGACGACGGTCTTTTGCTATCCAGGGTGGCGACAGATACAGGGGAATGATGGGCCTGTAATTAGATAAATTAACGAAATAATAATAATAAAGATTATTCATAAAAAAAGTAAAAATACAATGTGACTTCAGGATTCGGTGAGCCACAGCCAAACTAAGCGTCGCTTTTATCTTGTGGCTCTGAAGACAATTATTATTACCAGATAATTACTTTTTCATTTATTTTTAAAGGGAAATAAATCAAATCCATTCATCCATCTCTGAATCTCCTGACATTCATGTTAATAGTATTAACCACACGCTGAATAATTTACAAACTAATAAACATCAATTGCTTAGAACTCACAAGTTATTTAAGTAGAGTTAATGTCAATAATCTATATCTATATCTATACTTATAATAAATCTGTAGAAGTGAAAATTCTGTACATTGAAAATATCAAAAAAATAATTTACAGGGGGTGTTACTAGACCGACACCGAACCCAAAAATGTGATTAAAAAATTTTTTGTCTGTCTGTCTGTCGGTCTGTCTGTCTGTCTGTCTGTTTGTTCAGGCATCACGCAAAAACTACCGGTTCGATTACGATGAAACTTGGTATAATTATTCTTTAATATCCTGGGCACCACACTGGGTACTTTTTATCCCGGAAAAGTATATACAATAAAAAACAAACTTAATTTTGCGGTTCGATCCCTATACCCGATTACCACTGTCTGTACTGTACCAACCGCAACTACTAAGTTTGTCGTAGGTTGGGTCACCCGCAGTGGAGTTCATTTTTATTCCTTTTAGTTTTTAGAGTTATTTAGGTTTATTTTTATATGAGTCGTAGGTATAGATTTTAATTTTAAAGTATAGGTAGTATATTTGATAGTGTACGTAGTGACCGTAGGTTATTTTATAATACTGTTACCCAACTAGCACAAACTGTTGCTTAAGAGCTTTGGAGCTAATCCGATTATTCCCAAAGGCGCCAAGCTGAAGCGCCAGAGCGTGCACTGCAGACCTTATGCAACCGCTTTGCAGCCAAAGGGGCACAACTTTTTGCAATCTACAGTTCCATTAGAACTTCATAATACGGGCATAAAAGCGCTACAGGAGCTGCAATTAATAATTAACACCACACTAAAGCTCTTGTGGCGCTTATTGAATGAATGACAGGTTTAACTGAACGAATAAAGGATCACTGATCATTCACCTTGTTTCTCATTTATTAAATACATCTGTTGTTCCTGAGTCAGACATTACTGAATACAAATAAATAATAAGTGAAGTGAAGGTAAGTGTTTTTGAGCTATATTTTGTAATATAATACAAGTGGCTAAAAACGCAGATCAGTTTATCGTGCATATAGTTGATATTATTGGAGTATTTTTAACGCGCCTCAATAATTACCTCAGAATATCGTATAATATGTAAAATATTATTATATAAATATTATTATATCACATACCTACACGATATTGAAATTACGTACTTGACTACATTTGTATTTAGTAAGTTCCTGGTTCTATATTTAGTTATATTTTACTACAAATTGTGATAAAAACGTATAATTTCTCAAGTAATGATAAACAATTGTCTTGTAAACATGGCGTCTATGAGAAGCAGCTTTAACTTGCAACTTCAACCTTAATACTTCCTCTCTGCGCGTCAAAGCGTTAAGTTTCACTCTTCTGAAGGTCCAAGTAATACCTGTACCACTAATGCAGTTCAAGTCTTTACAATCACTTTTATTTCGTACTTACTACAGATATCGAACCACACTAATGGTTATTTGTTTAGAGATCCGTAGAACTCGTTGAGAACCCTAAAATACGATGATCGTTTGTAGCTACTTCTATATTTTTCGCTCTTTCAATTGTTTAACACTTACTATGTCTTACCATGTTTTCAGAATGCCTTTCAAAATAATTCAAACTTATAATGAACAACAAAATAAACAAGAACTTTGCATCTGTCCATCTAAGTGGCAAAAACATGGAGTGTTACACTGGCCGAACCGTTTGACAGGCCTGTTGGCGTAGTTGGTAGTACGTCTGTATGTGTGAAATGTCCCGAATATTTATTTTTATTATTAATAAACGTGTTGACTATGTCTATTATGTAAGTAAGGGCCAATTTGCCAAAGAAACATGTTGATTTTGATTCAAATATTTGGTCTATTTCGATTCACCATGTCAGACACATGAAAAGACACAATGTTGTGCAAATATTGTTTATAATGTTGTTATTTTAGAATTTACCTAGTTTAATTATTTTAATAATGTCAATTATGAGCCAATTTGCCAATAAAACTAGTTGATTTTATCTCAAATATTTTTTTATTTCAATTTACCAATACAATTATACAAGAGGCGCTTCGATTGTACTCGTTATAATGTATGTAGTAAAGGAACATAATATAAATCCGATTCATATCGAGTGACCACAAGTTTACATTTAACGTCACACGGCGAACACACGTATTCTGAACTTAAAAACTGATGTATAGTTTGCTTTTGAAAATATTTAGATAAGAGGAGAAGATTGGAAGGTCAAAAGCATTTACTAAATTATCAAATTTCTTACAATAAATATATATTTGATTTTCTTTAACATTGATACATACCTATCACCTCCATCACTTCTTTTTTAATAGTTAAAAAATATTTATCTGCCCTTTGATTAGATAAAATAAAATCTAATACTTTTCCTCTGTAACTGGTCCGTTATCAGCAATTGAGAAAACAAAATCTACGGGACCCTCGCTTGTGTTTGTTAAACTCGAACTTGGCGCATTATTTTTGTTTGTTTCCAATGAATCCCTTAAAGAATAAATTAAATGAATAGAGTTTTATAAATAAAAGCTAAATTACTCTCACGTAATTGAGCTAAAAAAAAACTTACGTGTTTATTAATATTTCAATTACAGAATTCTCACACACAGTTGCCTTTTTTAATTTCTGCTTATCCTGATAAACTCTCCGTACTTTCTTGCGACATCCACCAGTTCTTTGTTTGAACTTCCATGTTTTCAGATCCATATTTCTTTTAAACTGGCTCAAATATTTTATAAAATAAGATTTCTCCAATAAAAATAACAGAATGTATCCAAATGAGTAGGCAATGTCCATTACTCTCCTGCTTCTATTGTGAAGCCTTAATGTCGCTATTAGTAAAACAGTTGATAAAATTCTTACTTAAGGCTGCGCAAAAGTACAATTCACTTCTGCAATGAAACTATCAGTGGCAGAACAGTGATAAATATATCTTTTATACAGTTCCTTTAAAAAGTCTGCAATTAATGTCTTTATGCAGTTCCGAAGCGTACAGCAGCGGCAATAGAAGCTTTTTTGCAGCTTTAAGCTTTAACATACATGTTTTAACTCTCTTTTAAAGTTATAGACGGCAAATGGGTTGTAAAATGAACACTTATAAAACCTAGAGTGGCATTTGGTTCAGTTTCTGCTACCTCTAGTGATATTTACAGCTATGAGCAGTTACGGAAGCAATAGTAGAACTTAAAACCACTTTCTGAACCCCTAAAGCGCTACTGTACAGCTAACAGTTGCAAAATAGGCTGCTATTTCCACTAGTGTGCTAGTTGGGTAGGTAGGATTAGTCATTCGTATAGATATTAGTTTTTAGGGATTTTGTTTATTTATTGAGTTTAGATTAGTTATCATCAGAAATAGGTTTATTTAGGTAGGTATTTAATTTTCTGTTATTGAGTTTTTTTTTAATTAGGTAGGTACTTAGGTAAAGATATCATATAGGTACCCTCTTAATCACCACTAATGAGACACAATTGGTTTTCTACTGTAATTAGCCACAAAGGGCCCGCGAGATAGATGGCATTCTGGGGAAGCACATACATTTTATCCTGTTAGCACGTTCCCGTGGGATAATTTCCGACATCCACGCGGGCGAAGCCGCGGGCAGAAGCTAGTGTATAATATAGGAGTTGGATTGCAAAAATTGTGGCTTAGCTCCATTGCCCTCCAAGGCGACGAATTTCATTAATTGCGGCTTGTATTATTATTCTGTGCTAGTGGACTAAGGTCGGCTATTCCAATTTTACCTCAGGAATAGGGATATAGGTTTAGAGGAATGAGGAACAGGGTGTAAAGTTCACTCATCCTCCATAGAAAAGGGAGGATCCTCCGACCAGACGGGTGTTGTCTCTGGCGGGCTATTGCCCAACGATTGATGTTGGGAAATTGTATCTATGCTAATTGCGCGGTAAACTCTGCTTGTGAGATGCAGGATTTGCGTGACGTCAGTATGACGCGTTGTTCGCATGTGGCGTTATAGATACCGTTACATAGGATAGTTGCTGATGCTAATTATTATTTGTCTTTAGCTGCAGATCGGCTCAAGCAAGTATGATCAAAGTTAATACCATATTATTTACTTCTCCTTCTCATTTTGCTTATTATTAGCTTTACTGTACAAATGGTTCAAATGTTACCTTATATGCAATAAAGCACCCTCATAAAACATTTGTCTGAACCGTTTAAACACGCTCCAAAAATAACCTTATGAGACATACTTATCCCAGTCCTTCCCTAAATCACGGTGACCCTAATCCGATATGATCACGTGGCATACGATTACAACGTAGTTTTCACATTTCGATGTACAAAGTTTTGTGCCATTAATTGTGGCCTAATTGCCAGGAAGAATGGCATTATTGCCACGTAGAATGGATTTAATAATGCCAGGATAATAGACCGACTAGAATGAGAGGTCGGTGCTGTGGTGTAACTTGTGTAATACGTATGTAGGAGGAGCCGCAGTTCTTTTAGCAATGTGATGTGCATAATACTTATTTATTTGAATTATTTTCAGCAACGTAACGCTAGCTACGGCGAGGCGAGGCTATTGGCTACTTTGTGTGTGTATTTATTGTAATGTGCGTTTAGTTTGTGCAGAATAAACAATTTTCTTTATTTTTACCAAAGTTCTTTTGTTTTAGCACAATAAGCTTCTTTCATACAATAATATCGTCTTCCTATATTTTACAGCTCCTGATAAATAATGAATAGTAGGTAGATTGTACAAACTGCAGTACTTAATGCAGGTAACCTTGAAACTTGAGAAAAATAATATCGGTATGTTAGATCTTTGACTAGTAGCGAGTAGGGTAGCATGAATATAGGCAAACGGCTCATAACTTATACATTGTATTGGCTAGGAAGAGGGTACTCCCAGGACTCGCGAGGGTGTTGCCAGCCGGAAGCTTTTAGTTCCCACCGTAACGGGGATGCTGTGAGAAGTGGGAAGTCCCCGCGGCACGCGATGACTCTAGATTTAATATAATTTAGAGATAGTAGGTATATTTGTCTTGAACACTTCGGAAGTAATGGTGCCTAACGTTGGTCATATTTTGTCGGTCGCAGTTTATTTTCTTGCTTGTGTATCTTTTGGTAATTTAAAAGCATCGAACGAAAGATTAGCCAACGCAGATCACTGCACTTGAATACTTGATTATACCTAGACATGAAGCAATTTCAGTACGAAATAATATTAGGAATTTAATGTTAAGTATCCTGAGTTTATTTTATTTTCTTAGCCCGATTCATTGGTATGGTCAGTTACTTCTTTAAATATTTATCTATTTTTAAACTTATCTACTTATCTAAATTGCCCCGAACGAATACAACATCAACGTGACCCGACCACGTAGGCCAGCCACATTCAAACAAAGCCACATCGCCTTCACAAAATCCATAAAACACAAAAAACAATAGCTTTATTACCTAAGTACCTATTCTATAATTAAACAAAAAGTAATTTTAAATACATTTCCCATATCTGCGTGAACCATCGGAAGGCGTCAATTAGTTACTAGATCCCGCTAGCCGCTAGCCCGCCTCAGGCGGACCGGACTGTCCATGGGCATTGTAAAATAAAACGACATGTCAGCTGACGCCCGCCACTCCGGGCCCAATTACTATTATATGACCATGGGGTATAGTGAAGGGCATACGACAGCTGAGTATCCGCGGATATTCGCAGATTTGCTTCATATCCACGGATATTACCTACGTCAATGTTAAAGCGACTACCCAGGAAACAGATTTACGAAGAAAATGGCACTCCTCTCATAGAAATGTAGTTACATATTTCTATTTGTGGTTATAATCTCAAAATTTATCCCAAAAACGCCAAACACATGATTTTTTATCACGTCATTCTTGATCCTCCAGTCGCTCTCTCATTACGAAGGAGCATGACTACGCTTCTGGCGTTCGTTTATGAGTACGCATTATGTGTAGCCATATATTTTTATAGATACCTAGTTATCACCCTAGCCCTTAAGATCCTTTCGAATATATTAAACTACGCCCCATACATGTCCCCGAGAATGTGCTGATCTGGGATATAAAAACATAGCGTAACAGCTGCTTATAATCTCACACAGGTCGTAACCATAAATTGCAGGGGCCGTTGTGAAGTAGTGATACACACTTACAGTTTTGCATATGGCAACTGTGTAGCAATATCACTATTTTAATCTTCATTGAAATCTTGAATGTTTGGTTGTTATTCAGCAGCGTGACTCGTTAAGGAATAAATTAATTTACCTACTGATAAAAAGCATTTGATTCAGTTTATTTCTTGAAACAAAAATCAAGCATTCGTTTCTTTTTTACTGCCATAGTACGGTACAATCACTATCCTCCTCACGCTAATCTAATTGAATTTTCGTATTTATATCAACAACAAGTCACATCACTAGTGGAAAGATAAAACCCGTGCCCGTGATTACACTGCCAGTTATGGCAAAATTAGAAAAGTATACGTAGTTATGGGGCAATTAATTTCTCCGGGGCAAATATGATATGGGCCCGTGATTGGCAACATGGTGTTGGTGGCCGTCCCGGACATGTTTAATTCCATTTTATGATCAATTTAAGCAAGAGTTAGAGAGACAGAGTGAGTCACATCAACCTGACACAATAGGTAACAATAAACTCGTTTGCTCGTATTTATTGCGAAATGAATTGCTGTTAAATGAAATAAATGTATACTTTGTTATTGTCTTTTTCAATTCCAAGTCAAACGTGTGAGCGATCTTCGGTGTCCAGTGTGAAAGCAAGGGTCGTACAAGGTAGGCAGGGTCGGAATCCGTAAAATACAAAGCAGTGGTCGTGAAAAATGAAGAATAATCGGGAAAGCACTCAAAACGAATCGGAAAACACGAAACGAGTGAGCAAACAAGAGCAGTCGGCAACTGTCTAGTGTCAATGTCAGTCAGCTGTCAAGCCAGTGACATAAATAGACTAAAAATAGAAGACTGTTTTTTTTTAAATATTTATATCTCGAAATCGATAATCATTAATATTGGTTTTTCAGCAATTAATTGATATGTTATTTTATTAATTTGACTGTAATTATTATGCACTATATTGCATATTTAACAAGTATACATATATATAGTGTATTTAATTACTTTGAGATAATTATTTAGTGCAGCGGTTTTATTTTCGTAACTGTGTAATTGGTTACTCAATCGATAATCTCACGAAAACTATCTTTCTCATATTTCTTCGCTTCCAGATTGAGGATTGAGGTGATTTTTCATGTTCTAAGATAAAAAAATATGACTAACATTTTAGATCATATCTCAACTTTATGGCCCACCGTTTTCCATCTCCTTTACGGTTTTTTTAATAAAAAAGAATCCGTAATTGTATCCGTTGAAAACGTAACAACACACAACAGCTACTCGTCAGTCATCCTATAGGTTTCACAACATTAGCACAAAAACAAGTCGTTGTAGTCGCGCCGAGCTAACTGTAACATTTACTTATTAATTGACTTTTTACCATTTAAGAGCAGCTCATTGTGCCGCTGTCAAAGCATCCATTATCTGCTAATTCACCGTATCTACGGTTAGTGCGAAACAATAGCGACGATGTATAGAGCATTAGGGGATATTGTCGTAAGTGAAGCGACAGAGTGTCGCCTGATCACTTAGGGCCGCCAATTGGTAGGGAGATGCAGAAGAGCCTATTATCAAATTGGCGTCGCCCTCTGGCGCCATCATGATAATCTGTAGCTCACATCCTTCACCAAGGGTCTCAAAAGTCCAATTTTGGACATGTGTACAAAATTATTCATGAAGATGAATATAAGAGAAAAGAAGAGAAGTTACATTTATCTGCAGCAAGTACAGTAGTTGAAGACTGGCTTTCTCTGATAAAATATGATAAACAGAACTTGTAGTTTTTTGAAATGCAATATTTTGAGATACATATATTATGTTGTAAAAGTAACGTTCAGTATTTCCTGTCGTGTGTTTAAACCATTTCATTTCATCTCGACGTTCAACAAAAACTGAATTTCCAACAAATTCGCCCTGTGTAGAGCGGTGTTACTGAACACTCTTGTACAGTGGTACTCGTGGGTGCTGCTGGTACTGTTAGTGAGCTAGTGGCAGCTGATGTTTTCGTTATGTTTTCGCTTGTTTACTCCGCGACGTGTTATCGCGCCGATAAACATGTTGTTTGTGTTTCATACTATGATAGCGATGGAAAATAAAATTGTTTTGTTTCCTGAAGTCATTATTTTGTGCTTCTCTGTACCTACCTACCTCTTAGCTACTTATAGAAATGTATTATTGTTTAGTTTGGTGTGAAGAGGTTCCTTGTTTGCTTTTCCATATCGGTGTAGTGACAAACACTGACATGGTCAGGCTGCTGGTATGCTGTGGACGTTTAGTTGCTTATTGTGATGATGATGATGAATAGACAAACAGAACGCAACACAAAGGCGTCGGTCAAAAGCCCGATGAACTAGTTAGTTGCTAAAAAGTGTTAATTTAAGAAGAGAAAGAATAAACAAGTTGTTCTCGAAACTTCGTTTTCAGAGAGACATTTGTGTTTTAGAAGATCGTATGTTTAAATGTTTCAGAATGGTAAACAAACCTACAAAAAGGTACTTATTTGCAAATTGTTCTAAATTAAAAAGAAAACCCAGTATGTCTCCAATAACATGGTACTGAAACAATTTGCTGCCCGGCCGAAGTAATGTTGTAAATCTAACGTATAGGCAAGTGCTGCTCAATGAAGATTTCTGCGCCGGCTCCTGCGCAGCAGGCCGCGGGGGGGCGGGGAACGAGCTTGCGAGAATAGCTTCAGGAGTACCTACAGCAGTAGATATAATATTGTGTGGCCGTGTTCCTTTCGAAATTGAGAAACAGCAAAAAGAAAATCGCTACAACTTGATAAAATCGAAACGTCAATCGACCTAAGTAACTATTTTTTTTTTTTTTTTTTTCTCGCTGAGAAATGCTTTATACATCCCCGTCTCGCGGGGGACCGAGACGGGGTATGTGGGACTCCCTGTCGGAACTTCTGAAGGACAGTATACCCACTAAAACTCAGCGGTGTTCCTACAAACGCCGTAATGGGAGGGCTAGGTATGGGAAATCAATTACTTCCACGGCCCTCCCGGCGCACGCCCGCCAAGATGGTATGGCGGGCCCCGCATGCCCCCCAGGTTGGGGGGCTACGGGAATGGCCGGGAACACCTGGTCATTCCCGTCCCACAAGGTGGAGGCCTGTGCAAAACAGACACCCCCGCACCCGTTGCCTGCTGGCCTCCAAGCCCGCCTTACAGGCAGGCCCCGCATGCCCCCCGCGTTGGGGGAGCTACGGCCGCAGAGGATAGGGAGAGCGGCAACGAAACACCGACACTCCTCTTCCCCTGCGGCCCCGCCGCGTCCGCCATCATACCGGCCCCGGAAGGCCCCGGCGGCCCCGTCAAGGCCGCGGAAGGAGGGAGAGCCTCTCCCGCCGCGGCCTCTATCCTCAGCCGCAATGTCTCCCTCACGGGGGACATCGCGGCCCGCCTCAGGTAGGTCACGATGTCGCGCAAGCGGCACCGCAACGCAACCTACCCGTGGGCCGCTACGTCGGGCTAAACCGCACAGCCCTGACGAGCGGCCCCCGCTGGGGTTCCTCTTAGCTTCACCGTGGCCCAGCCAGCCACGGCTACTGAGCCCCCCCGCCTCGACAATGCGGGAACCCACCGGGGGGGAAGTAACTATGCCTAGCTCTACTAATGTTATAATAAGAAAAATTTGTGAGTTTGTATTTAGGGAGCAATCTTCGGAACTACTGATCCGCGGGGCAATTGCGTAACACACTCAGTAGCAACAACATTCATTGCGTTATTTACGTTGTGGAGCAGACAAATTTTTGGAACATTTATGAAGCAATGGATTAGCAATATCCTTCAAAATGATTCAGATTGTGATTTACAGTGTGTTATGCAATTAGTGTGCTGATCCTGAACATTGTTTTACTAATGAGGAAGGTACAGTATTGCAGTGTCATAGGATTATTTTAAAAGTAATAATTAATATCACGCGGACGAAGTCGCGAGCAGGAGCTAGTTAGATTTAAAACAAAAACCGGCCAACTGCGAGTCGGACTCGCGCACACGAAGGGTTCCGTACCATTATCTATAAAAATCACGTCTGTTGTATGGGAGCCCCCCTTAAATATTTATTATTTTTTGTTATAGCGGCAACAGAAATACATAATTTGTGAAAATTTCAACTGTCTAGCTATCGCGACTCTTGAGATACAGCCTGGTGACAGACAGACGGACGGACAGACAGCGAAGTCTTAGTAATAGGGTCCCGTTTTTACACTTTGGGTACGGAACCCTAAATAAACTTAAAGAATTTAAACTGATGCGCTGTGTGTAGTGTGTAGTGCACGTAGATCGGTATCAACACTTTGGTGGTAACACAAACAAACTAAGTATCACACGTTAAAACCCTTAATTTTCAAACAAAAGATATCTCAATTGTCATACATTAATATAAGGATATGCGTGGCTGGTTTGTCTACTCTACCCAGTGCCCAGCGGACTACGAAAATGGTTTAATTTTTTATCATTATGTGTGGATGGGACATCGCTGCCCTTTTGTTATTAAAACACAATAATGGCGCCGCTCTGACTTCAATGTAGCCACTTATTTCGAGTAGCCACACCACGGCCACAGTGCAGGCCACTGAGAAATGTAAAACTGTGAGTCGTTTGAAATTGTCGTGTCGAAACTTTTTTTGTAAGTACGAAACGTGTTTTTGCTATGAAAAAAGGATTAAAAATGATTTTTAACAATTTTATTTACCTTACAGTAATCCGTGAAGATATCCGTGATCCGTATCTGTGAAGATTCACTTGCGGTACCTAGATACCCCAAGTGAATCTTCATCATGTTAAACATTGTAAGTAAAGCAATTTTAGTATCATTTAGTATCAATAAGTTATAAAAGAAAAACAATGTTTTTAATCAGAAACCGGAAAACACGTCAAGGTCACAGGATTAAATCAATTGTTATTAATAACACAGAGGAGAACATTCTATCATTTAAAATCATTATAACAATTGACAATTCCAGCAGTATAGATAAGTAGGTACCAAGTAAACTAAAACTTACTGAATCCGATCATCTACATAATTTCAGTACATTGGTAACTGATACAGAATGCCCAGTAATTCATGTTAACGTGGTTGGTCCCCCCCCCGTTCACCTCCCCCACCTCCCCCGAATTAGTGCACTTTGCGTCCAAATTGTTGGGGGACACTCTTTTGAAAATTCAAATTGCCCGTCGGTCCGTGGAGCGGTAATGATTGTCGACAATCGCGGAGGATCACATGCCAACAAAGGCAATTTAATTTATTTTGATATAAACTTTCTCGTACTCGACGATTATATTATACCTACCTAAGGTATAATAAAGTATACGGTCGAGTACGCAATTTGCGAGGGAATATCACCTGACTTGTCAGTTAGGGGTCCTGGGTGGAACAAGCATTTGTGTCAAGTAATAGATTCTAACTTTAATGCAAAAATTAAGCTGATCCCATTCATCGGGTTCCTATTCTAGAGCGAAACTCCTTTGTTCGATTTTCGTTACTTCGAAACAGACGTTATATATTATGACCGAAATACTAGGATATCCACTGAGAATGAACGAATTGTGGAAGATGAATGATCAGATCACTGAACAGATCGACCAGACCGCGGATAAGAGAAATTATGGCATTTCAGATCACTAATCTATCATTTATAAGGAAAAACCTTCTGAAGTTTTCCGGACCGGTAACTAGTAGGTAAGTAATGGTTTACTCAGAACTTGCTCATGCGTGCAATAGAAAGATTATATCTTAGGAAACTTACGATTCTGAGAAATTCAATTTATGTTCTCATTCCGTTCATTCATTTAACCCATTGACCGCTTGCGGACTCAGTCGAATGATTGTAGATTGTATCGGGTAAGTTCATTCTTCAAAACGACTGTTTCCAATTGTGAACTCATGAAATAATTTAGGGAAAAATAAAAAGAAACGGTTTTATTAGGTACCTACTTCTAAAATGTAGGTAAGTATAACGGTTTTAGTTTTTTCAGTGGCTTACATTATTGTGTTGGTTTACTGACGTCATACAAATAACATTTAAATACTTTCTAACGTCATTGATCATTGATATGGGCACATATCAATGATTTTTTTCACTGTTTTGGGACGTAGGCATCGTTACAATATAATTCTACGCTTTCTGTAGCAACAACAAAGACTAAATAAAACAACAAATAACACACCCGGAAGTCAAAACGCGGATATAATCAATAGGATCCCACGTCCAAATATATCCCAAAATACAGCATGTACCCGTACAAAGCGGCTATCTCCAACATTAACGTCGGCGGCAGGTACGGGTACTATTGACCGAGCGAATTTATCGCCCCCGCGGCCGGCGGCCCCGGTAACAAAAGCCGCCGCTGACCTCTCCGGGCGAAGGGCCGCTAAATTTTACGTAACAGAAAAGGGCGTCGCGATATTTTAGGGTTAATTATGTTTGTGATGGGGTTATGAAGATGTATGACTTTTATATAAGTTTAAAAAAAAAGTAAGGTTAGCAATGGGGATGGGGGTTTGAAGTCTTTAATTTTGCTGTTTAATTAAAAAATAGAGATGATAAGGTTTTTTTTTAAGTTGGTTATTGTAACCCATTTAAAAATACACACGTACTCAGAGCATTCGCCGTTTTCGGTGACCACGGTATAATGAATAACAAATGCGTGCACTGACTGGACAGGTCCTCTCAATCTGTGTGGTTCTTTCCTCAAAAGACCATCTCAGACATCGACCTACATGGTCTTCATATGATCTGACCAAGAGACTTTAAAAGAGACTGTGACATCTGAGTTTGTTTCGGCCTTTCTTCTCAGACTAGTCAGATAGGAAACGCCGACCTCATCTAGTTTTAAAATATGATTGACGTGTAAAAGTGTTTGTACAAACCTACTTACAAAATAAAATCATTTATCATTTACTAGATATCTCAAACAGTTTCAGTCAATATCCACTGAGCTGGTAAACATTTGCATTCCTATTCTAGCAAAATGGATTGGTGATCACTTGATTGCAGTCAGTAATTAAATACGGATATCATCAGCGAAAATGATACTAGACTAAAGACAACTGCCCTTTCGCTGACACTATCCCTTATTTGCCTTTAACACCACCCACAGTGAGGCCATAAGAGGTGGCTCATTTTTCACCAAAGCGACAAAGCACGAAGGGCCAGTATTGTGTAACAACATATTTGTGAAGAGTACCTATCGGTAAATGCACCCCGTCGCTGTCGCCGAAAGGTTGCCGATTCATCACTAGCGCTAAAACGTAGTGCTACATTGACATTTTACGAAGGCCGAAAGCCGAAAGTCAATATTAAACCTCTACTCTTTGTTGGTACCTTAGAAATCTGTAGAAGTTTTTACTTAGTTACTGGCGTAGGTGTGTACATAGGTACTACCTTTTAGAGTGGACATTCAGCTTCGGTACATATGGTTAAGAAGCAAGGTGTAAGGTTATAAGTGGCTCGTCTGCTTGCAATCTGTGACGAGTTGAGGATCGTAACCTTCCTCTTGTTCGTGTCTGGTGCGACAGTTATTTAAATTGTTTTGGCCCCACTTCGCCACTTCCACGGCGGTACCGGTGGCAGCTGGCAGTGCAGAGGTCACGTCATAATAAGTATTATGAAATTTCATACAAAAAAAGCTCAGTTAAGAAGCTGATAAACTCTCGATTATCTATCCCACATAAGTACAGACGCCAGCTGCAGGTCAACCTACCCGAAACTGTCAACTTTTCCCAATCAACCCTGAACTTTAATGCTTCAGCGATAATGTTGAAAATCTATTAAATTTTGACAGATTGTAGTAGCTTGACGTGCTGGCGTCTGTACATAACGCATTGAGTTAGCAGTGTTTCCCTATTTCTAGCATTGCTGTTTATAAATTAAGATCTACATTATTTGCACAACTAGACGCAATTGGCTACATTGAAATAACAAAAACACAAACTTGATACATTGCCTTTTCAGATTACTTTTAAAACAATGAAGTTTTCCAGACTCCATTTAGGCCCCAAACTGCAGCTGGCTATGTCTTACATTTGTTTCTTGCTGAAAAAGGTTGTCCTCAACGACCCATGTAAGAATGTTGAATATTGCTAGCCTAGACAGACCGACTATAAACTTTTAGAGGGTTATATACATGAGTATCTAATACATAATGACCTACATAAACGTACACAAATATATTTATTACATAAGTCTTCTGTTTCTATTTTAGTTACCGCTATCAGATATCGACATGTTATCGAAAAGATAATGTTCATTGTTCAATGTACCTACATTAATTGGGTGAAACTTTCCATGCATACACAAATCTACTTTATCAATCTGCTTTTAGATCTTTTTATCTTAGGTGTTTATTTATTAATATGTTTACAAGGATACCTTCACGCTACTGTGGAGTAAGCAGAGTAGATCAGATCGTATTTGCCAGTGTGGTCTATATGTATGTGTATTGTCCTACAAAGCTAACGCCTCATCTCACACAGAGTATTGTCATAATTTCCTTTGTGCTTTAACAAGTACTAATTCAGGCTTTCCAAAAGGACGCATTTGTTAGGTCTATCAAAATGCTACAGTTAATTATTCAAACAACCCATTCCCGCGCTTCAGAGACGCAAGCCCACATACCGCAATTTCGATCGTATTCACTGAACATTGTCTAGATCATTATAATTTTCCATTGTTACTGCACATTTTAATAAAACCTTTTAAAATAAATATAAACTCTATCGGCAATGCTAAGTAAAAGTTAGAAACACTGCAGAGTCCTCAGTTTCAAATCGACTGGCAGACTATCAAACTAGCAGCTAGTTGCTACGCCGCTCCTGGCTACATCAGTAGCTACAGACCTACAGTCAGCTGTGGTATCGATCCGCGTCCCACTTCGCCGCAGAGGAGAAACGAAGGTAACACGAGACCAAAATATTATGTCCACTAGAAATATAAGACTGGCTTTTACACGCAACCAATTTGTGACAAAGAAAAATTCACTTGTTAGTGGAATATATTATTTATTTATTTTATTTTATTGTCTTTGGGTGGCTTACATTACAGCTATCAAATACAGAAGTAGTAGTGAGATAATTGACGACAAGCTATTCCCTTGTATCTTTTAAAAGATTAGATTGACAGGATGAGCAAGTCCTCCAACCAGCTCACATCGTGCGACCGGCAACGGTTTGATCAAGTGAAGTGATTGAGATTCCTAAAAGGCTAAAATAGCCAGTCGCGGTAGTTTACTATAATGGTTTCCCTCATACATAACAAATTCAGGCCAAAATTCTCAGAGAATAGGCACGCCCTTTGGGATTCAGGACAGTTTACAAAGGGATATAATTCTCGGAGATGTCTTTGAGAACTAAAATAACGGAACGCCTACCTACTCTAAATCTGAGGGTAAGCCTGAACTCATTATAAATAATCCTCCTAAGTCCCCTCGTCACTTGGAGACACATTAGCGGATTAGGGGAGGTCATTACGAAATCACTGAACTTCGTAAAGAACAATGTTTCTATGTCTGTGAGGGTGGGGGGTTAGGATCTGCCGAACATACCTATTAAAAGTGTAAGCTAATGTGTTTCTCTCCACTCTAGAATGTTCAATGTGAATTATGTGTGATGAGTGATGTGTGGTGAATGGTGTGTATTGATGTGTGTGTGTGATGTAGAAGGTGAATGTTTGTGTGTTCTTTTCACCCTAAACTTTACTCAAAAATCTCAATTGCGTTACAAAATTCTCTTTCTATATTGTCTCGTCTTGAAAACATTTCAGTCACCCAATACACTACACAATACACTTCCCTGCCACGCAACGTCACGCAAATCCGAGGAGCTCCCTAGTCGTAGAGATACAAATCCGGCTCGAAGCACCAAGCGGCCATTGTTGATGTTGAGCAGTTTTAAGCTGTTTTTATGCAAATTTTATTGGTTCAAAGTGTTCGCTAAGTTGTCGCTAACGACGTAAACAAGTACAGTTAGGAGGCATCCTATCGAGAGGATCAGAGCGATGGAAATAGGGAGCAAAGGAAATGGGGGCGAGGGCAGGAGAGTTATGTTTTCTTAGAAGCTCAGCGACCTAAAAGGGAATAATGAAAGCAATGTGTTGACAGATAAAACCTTTTAAATGAAGCAAACATGAAACAAAAGAAACATTTAGAATTCGATTAATTCATTTCAAAACTGCTAATAAAGAATAATTTTAGGTCTTTCATTTAATTTATTATTAGCAGTGCATCGATTTACAAACACACCAGCACAAAGCCTGCCAAGTGGAACTGTGGAAGAAGCTAAAGAACATAGGTACACAACAGTGTTTGGTAGGTATACATAACACAGATAATACCCGTTTACCTATTGGCCTATTTGCCTATCTACAGACAATGACATTGATCGACAAGGTCCCACTATACCTACTCTTAACTAAACAGATACAACACAGATACCAAATAAATGAATTGTTTTTCGTCATTGCTATCAAATGGTGAATATTATTCACCTATTTTATTATTTTTATGTTGAAGTTAAATAGGTACAGGAAGGTGTACCTTCCTGTACCTATGGTGTACTACGCTATTGCTCGTCTACATACCACAATTTATTGTTTTGTCAATGATGGAGCGGCAATACTCCAATGGTTTAGATGTGGAAATGGGGATCGAAAGATCGTGAGTTCGAATTTCACCCGTTACCGTAACGTAGTAGGTAGTAATATTATGACAACTTGTTAGATACTTTTAAACTTACTCAAACGTTAACCAATTTCTGTAATATCTTCTGTTTGATAACATTAAGATTCATTTACTTACCTTAATAAGTAGTAGTCTAATGTCCAGCTCCCGACGAGCGGCTATATTAGATGACGTCACGAGCTCATTATGTAACACAAGTACCGACAATGTGTGTTTGTTGTCAGTTTTTAATCAGCGCTGCGCCGGCGGCTGTCATCTCATTTGCCCCCGTCGTCGCTCGTCGCTCACAGATTCAACAGCGGTGTACTCCGCTTGCCACTCGACAACATAAACGGCCCATCTTTGTTTGATGTTGATGTTGACAGCCTGCATTGGGTACCACTGCTGGGCAAAGACCGAGCCTTTTTTCGTCAACTGTATTCTTGATCGATGTTCAGGCCCCAAATAAAAAAACTCAAATCTGTGAAGATTTCTTGCCCCGTTTGTCAGACAAACTTCTTCAGTTTGTTAAAAATAACTTTTAGTAATAAATATAGGTGTATAGGTAAGTTAAACCACTGATTCTGAATGTATAAAGACTCACTCGAAGCATCTCGAGTGACCTTTTACAGCCAAAAAGTTCTCTTTCCTCTTTTGCACGTTCGCTAAATTAAAAACTGTGAGGATGACCTTCACAGCTTTATTTATATTCCAAGATGCACCTAAACCTGTTTTAGTAAAAAATAACACAAATAAAATCAAGTTTAGTAGTATCAGAGATTTATTTTTAACTTTAATTCAGCTTAATTGCCTCGTTGCTCAGGCTGCAAGCGCTGCTGCTGATCATGAGGTCCTGGGTGCAATTTCCAGGAATTTCTCAGTAGCAGTCCGGAGTCTGAATGGCAGAGTGTGTACTCGACTGAGGGCAATAGGTTCGCCCCCTATCACGTGAGACGTATGGCAGTATGGCTGTCACTGTAGGCACAACTATTACGTGAGACGTATGGCAGTATGGCTGTCACTGTAGGCACAACTATTACGTGAGACGTATGGCAGTATGGCTGTCACTGTAGGCACAACTATCACGTGAGACGTATGGCAGTATGGCTGTCACTGTAGGCACAACTATTACGTGAGACGTATGGCAGTATGGCTGTCACTGTAGGCACAACTATTACGTGAGACGTATGGCAGTATGGCTGTCACTGTAGGCACAACTATCACGTGAGACGTATGGCAGTATGGCTGTCACTGTAGGCACAACTATCACGTGAGACGTATGGCAGTATGGCTGTCACTGTAGGCACAACTATTACGTGAGACGTATGGCAGTATGGCTGTCACTGTAGGCACAACTATCACGTGAGACGTATGGCAGTATGGCTGTCACTGTAGGCACAACTATCACGTGAGACGTATGGCAGTATGGCTGTCACTGTAGGCACAACTATTACGTGAGACGTATGGCAGTATGGCTGTCACTGTAGGCACAACTATTACGTGAGACGTATGGCAGTATGGCTGTCACTGTAGGCACAACTATTACGTGAGACGTATGGCAGTATGGCTGTCACTGTAGGCACAACTATTACGTGAGACGTATGGCAGTATGGCAGTATGGCTGTCACTGTAGGCACAACTATTACGTGAGACGTATGGCAGTATGGCAGTATGGCTGTCACTGTAGGCACAACTATCACGTGAGACGTATGGCAGTATGGCTGTCACTGTAGGCACAACTATCACGTGAGACGTATGGCAGTATGGCTGTCACTGTAGGCACAACTATCACGTGAGACGTATGGCAGTATGGCTGTCACTGTAGGCACAACTATCACGTGAGACGTATGGCAGTATGGCTGTCACTGTAGGCACAACTATCACGTGAGACGTATGGCAGTATGGCTGTCACTGTAGGCACAACTATTACGTGAGACGTATGGCAGTATGGCTGTCACTGTAGGCACAACTATTACGTGAGACGTATGGCAGTATGGCTGTCACTGTAGGCACAACTATTACGTGAGACGTATGGCAGTATGGCAGTATGGCTGTCACTGTAGGCACAACTCTGCTGACCCTTCGGGGATTACAGCCGTCATATTTTATTATGTTCAATTTAACACAGAATTAACATTCCTTACTCATCGTTGAGAATGGAAAGCAAATTATAATAAGTACAACAACAATCAATCCACGGCTTTCTTTGTGGTCTTCGATCAATAATATATTGATCGAAGTTCGTGGTGACACTATTTTAAATTGAAAATAAAAGAAGGTCGTGTCGCAATCACAGTCGCAAGTGGAACAAACCAAGCGTTTGCATAGCAACCCGAGCCCCTGCCGCGCCCTTGCCTTGTGAGCTAGCCCTACTTTAGAAGACTATGAACTGTTGCAAATGCTACCTTATTTAGTAACAGGTACGACGTATATTTCTTTGATGTATAAAGGAGTTATTTGTGCAAAAGAATTTGGACTTTATAACTAGTGCGTAAGGTTGTGTTTTAATTGTTATTGCTTTTCAATGCATCGAATTCAATGTCAATTTCATGAAGACCATTTCCAGTCTAAACTAGATTTTAAGCCTCACAAGCTAAGGTTTTATATACCTTATCAATATTTTCAAATGCATGAGAGCACTGATGTGCAGGTACACTTTCAGATATCCAAAACGACGAGAAAAAAGTGAAGATTTCTGTTCAACCAACTTGGCAAAAAATGGGTTAAGTGTTTACTCGTTTCTATTTCTGGGCAGATAACACATGTAACATGAGACGATTTGGTCCTTGTTGTGGCTACTGGCGCGGGCGCGCGGCCGCTCCGTGCGACGTCGCATGGGTAGGCAGGTTGGGTACGTGTCTGAGCGCCGTCCTCAGCTTTTTTGACAGATTTCTATGAGTTGCATCAGGAAAATATAACGCAATTTACTTAAGAATAGAGCTGACATTGATTGAAATAGCAGAAGGTAAGTACAGACATAATGAATTACTTCACTCATCCTTACTTACCTAAGAGCGGCTTTGTGATCTTCTTATGACAAAAAGTCTTGAAAATAATGTAAACGAGATGTACGCGACGCCACATCGAGCTGTACATCTCCACTATAAGCTGACTTATCATTGTACAGAAAGCAAGCGAGGTCAGCTAAAATTGGAAATGTATAGCTTGAAGTGGCGTCGTGTGTACAATAAAGTATCTAGTATTAAACATCCTTCTGCAAGGTAATAGCAACGCACTGCGTTACCAATACATTAAACATCCTTCTGCAAGGTAATAGCAACGCACTGCGTTACCAATACATTTGCCGAGCGTGGCGATTATTGTAAGCTAATCGTCATACATATAGAACATTATTATCATCATCTGCCTAGCCTTTAACCAACTATGTTGGGGTCGGCTTCCAGTCTAACCGGATGCAGCTGAGTACCAGTATTTTACATGGAGCGACTACCTATCTAACCTCCACAACCCAGTTACTGGGTAACACGATACCCCTTGGTAAGACTGGTTGTTAGACTTCAACAACAACTCTCAAAGATCCACGAATGACAGCCGGGACCAACGGCTTAAAGTGCTTTCAAGGCACGGAGGGGACTTGGTATTTTAGAGAACTCATCCTCTATCAATCGCCCGCCAGACACAACACCCGTCTGGTCGGAGGATCCTCCCTTTTCTATAGCGGATGAGTAGATTAGAGGTACCCGTGCGGCTGTTATTAACAATAAATAATAAGTACACAATTACATAATTAGGTATTCATTATACTTATTTTCTGAATGGGTTATTATTATCTACTTCTTAACGTTTTCTTTTTAATTTATTAATAATTTATTTCCACCACAATAGGTTCTCCAATGTTATTTATTAATAAAACTCGAAACAAATTCTGTCTATCATTAACTTGTTGATCCTGTTATGGAATCGAACCGGACGCCTCACTCGTAATGCCGCAGTCAATCGCTAACCACTGCGCCGCAGGACAAGATCCTATGTTCTGCTAACTAAAGATTAGAATGGTCGTAAATGAGTGGTGGCCGCTAAATAACATCTGCAATTTACCGACAAATAATGTCACTAAAACATTATTTATGAAAGTAACTTAGTGTGTTTGGCTAGAGAGCGTTGTCATGACAGCCATCACTGTGGCCTTTAGGAAACCGTAGCTTCCATAGGTCAAATTCGTTCAGCGGTACAGGCGTGAACAGGTAACAGCCTACCCAGTACTAGACTACCTACTAGTAAAGAACTACTTACGACTTTATAATATTGGTTTGGATAAGTCCAGTTTTCCTCACGATGTGTTTCCTTCACCGATGTCAATAATGCCCAAGATGAACTCATGCGTATTTAGATTCAGAATTGAAGAAGTCACATTGGAGCACACATACTGGTTTGTACTCTAAGTACAAAGAGCAGCACATCAAGCTACTACAATCTGTCAAGTTGATTGGGAACATTTCTGGTAGCTTGATGTGCTGGCGTCTGTACTTTATTTTTATTTTTCCCCTACCTACTTATTGACAATTTCCGTGCTACAATAGAGTACGTCTAGTAACGTTTTGTCAAGCAATGATCGTGGTAGTTGGTTTTTTAACTTGTTTGTTGATATTCCTGGTTCTGTGTAAAAAGGTATCTTATTAATATGTTAATAGCCACAGCCCGCACCGTGATAACAGCAGTCACTTGTACACACGGCTACACGTCAAGCTATACAAAACCAGTTTGTCTTGGTTTCACTTTGTATGATATTTTCTCACAATGAACGGTCAGCTAATACTGGTTTTGCATAGCTTGATGTGTAGCCGTATTACAAGGAGAGTTTTAATTCATTCTGTTATTAAGTACCTAGGTAGGTAGTGTAATTATAATATTGATTATGTGACTGAGCATTAGACAAAGTATATTACCTATATCTGTAGCGGTCCAATTGTCAACCATAACATTTCTATGGTGACGACACTGTATGGTTACCCATGTAGCATAATGAAATAATGTGACGATTTATTTGTATGTAGGTAAGTAGTAAGTATGTTAGCTTGTCTAGGACACGCTGCCGTCGCACGCACTCACATACCCAATACTTAGTCCGTCTAAACTGAATTTGCTCGAGTTTAGACAAAACGTAATGAAACCATCGTTCCGTTTCTGTCAATCGTTTGAAGATGACAGGGACAGAATTATGTTTCAAATACGTTTAGTGATTTGTGGTGCAACCAGGCCAAGTACCCAACTGTGATTGAAGGACGAATAAATGATGGCAAATTATTACTACACTATTTTGTGTGCATTGCATCTATAGATCTATAAAATCGTTAGAGTGCGTCGTTATGCATGTTTGGGTGCAGGTAAAGCGCCGCCGCCGCCCGACGCGCCGCGCCGTGTACCCCACACCTCAGTCTGCCGCGGCCGCCGCAACGCGTTGACGTTTCGCCGCCGCGTCCCGCCCCGCGCGCGCACCTCTCACGCCTCCCGCGCCACGCGACCGACAACACGTCGGCGCGCTCGCGTTATCACTGCTCTATTGTATTGAAGTTGTGTTCGTTACTTGCAGAATGGATAGTATGGAGATCAAAACAGAAAACCCGGACTCGTTTGAAATTGAACCAGAGGACTTCAACTTGGATAGTGATAGTGATGCGGTTAAAATTGAATTTTCTGATGTTGGCGATCCGGTACCGTACAAAATTATTAAAGGGGGGCATGAAGATGGTGAACTGGATTTTATGATGGAAGTACCGACTCAATTGGAATGGGCTGCTGATGCGGAGCACCAGGAAGGCCCTTCGAATGTGGAGCAGCCCGCCACGGATCCTCATAGTTCTTCAAGTCCTCCTCCAAATAAACGCTTGAAAACAGAGACAAAATTATCTGCCACGCGTCCTGTTAAAAGACCAAAACATCGTCTGCGATTGGAAAACGATGAGAGCGTGGAAATTATGAGTAGCGATGACGACGCGTTCTCAGCAGAGAGTGACATGGAGTACGGTGACGACAGCGAGAGTGACTCCGAATGTGAATACATTAGTGACGATGACCCGCCGTGCACTGGACCTGAAGATGATGGGAAACTCGATGGCGATAACGTTGGTAATGATAATCCGTGGTGTAATGAAAATCGACCAGTATGGTCTGAGGAACCATCCATAAAAAAACTTAAATTTACTAAAAAAAAGGAATTACTAATACCACCTCCTAAAGTACCTTACGATACCTTCCGCTGGCTCCTGAATGACCAAATATTAGATACGATAGTAAACGAAGCAAATAAATACGGTACAAATATCATGAATAAAAAAAATTTTACTCCTAAATCGAGGTTTAGGGCTTGGAAAGATGTGACGCGAGAGGAACTGATCGTGTTCCTGGCGCTCCTCATCCACACGGGCACCATCCGGACCGACAGACTCTGTGACTACTGGAAAGGAGACTATCTATTTAATTTTAATTGTTTCTCTAGATTTATGACAAGAAATCGCTTCATGTTGATATTAAACTGTCTTAATTTCGGATCATTGAATCCCAATACTCACTTGCATTCGGAGAAAGATAATGATGCCCAAATAAGACCCATAATCAAAAATTTTAATGAAAAAATGAAGGAAATCTACTATCCAGGAAAGGAGCTCCTTATCGACAAGTCCATGGTGTTTTGGCACGGTCGCCTGGTGCGCCAGGAGTACACCGACCACCGGCGACACAGGAATGCTGTCAACATGTTCAAGCTTGCGGAACCCAACGGCATAGTGGTGAAATTTCAGGTGTATGTGGGACATAACATCTACAGAGTCACGACAGGAAATATAGTTGAGGATCTCTTAGAGGACAAACTGGGCAGTGGGCACTCCGTGTACATGGACAAATACTACAGCTCGTACAAACTGGCACTCACGCTACTGGAGAACCAGACGTACTGCACTGGAACTTTAAACAAAAAGACCAGACATAATCCGTTTAGGGATATACAAGTAACGAACAACAAATCGTTCTTCTCAAACGGTGTGCACATTGGGAAATGGCGAGGCCATAAATCTATTCTTTACATAACAACGGAATTTGAAGACCAGCTTCATCAAGTTATAGAAAAGAATGGCACACTGCACCACAAACCTAAGGCTCTCACACACTTCACGAAGTTCATGACTGGCACCGAGTTGCAGGACCAGCTGATGTCGTACATGCCGTGCAGCAGGAAGCGGATGCGCTGGTACAAAAAGGTGTTCATATACGCTCTGCAGATATACATGAGCAATGCCTTTCATTTGTTTAACAACTACTCTGGTATTAAGAAAAAGATGGGTTATTACGAGTACAGGCTGGCGGTGTTGAAAGCTATGCTGCCGCCGCCGGAGCCGACGCCGCCCGTGTACGAGCCGCCGGTGCCGCTGGTACTGAACCACGCGCTGACAAAGATCACGAAAACCAGGATGCGGGAGAAGAAAGAGAAGGATGGCACTGTGAGGATCGTGAACGAAGTGCTGAGGAAGGAGTGCAAGGAATGCCGGCGCAGGAAGCGGCGCACGGCCACGCAGTACGAGTGCGCCGCGTGCGAGGGCTCGCCCGCCTACTGCACCACGTGCTTTTGTGATGTGCACGTCAGAACCAACACAGGGAGTGTTGGTTCTGATTCTGACGTGCACATCACAAAATACCATTAATTTTGATTTATCACAAACATAACTGTCTCTGTCGCGCAGTCGGGAAATAGCTAATGAGAACGTTCCTCTAGAAGTCTAGATATATACAAAGTGTTTTTTTTGATATTCCATAACTCTAGGGGGTCTGTACTCATCTTTACGAACAACTTTTACTATGGGACCAAACCCGGAATCGCGAAACAAAAATATGGTGTTCCCTACATTTTGACGAGTTATACGAACATAAATGTAGGGAACAGCTGATTTTTTTTCACGCTTTCTGGTGTGGTCCCATAGTAAAAGTTGTTCATAATGATGAGTACAATGACCCCCTAGAGTTATGGAATATCAAAAAAAACACGTTGTACATCATTATATAAGAACTGACAATTGTTATTCATCAAAATTTTAAATATTGTTGAATAAACTTAGGGACTTACGTTCTATTGATAATGTGAAACTTTTTGATACTTACTTGTGATATACTTTAAATAATTACTAAGATTTACAGTTCGCGAATAATAAATAAGTATTGATTACCCTAATGCTGTTGTTTTACTTATGACCATTTTATTGAACGCTGTTTATAAACTTGGGTTCGATTCCCGAGAGACTAGTCGTTTTAGTCGTGAGTTATTTATTTTAACCTACCTAATTTTCTTTTGTCAAAACTTGCTTTCAGGCTGTTGAAACCATAGAAATGTAAAAAACAGAAAAAGTGGCAAGGAGGCGTGTCTGTGTCTTCGGGGCATGCCCGAATTGACCATGCACTAGGCAGATGGCCGGCTCCGCGAACTAGTGCGCTTTCGACCGTGATTGTGAAAAAATATAAGAATGCCGCGTTGTTCAGTGGTTTCTTGTAAAAACCGAAGCCAAAACCAAAGCTTTGTAAATCATGGAATCACTTACCATATATAATATAAGTATTTTACTATATTTGTAGGCTTCTTCTGGGCAAGCTCGTTCCACCGTAGATCTCATCCCTGCCTCTGGGCTGGATTGAGGTCATGAGTGAGCCCATCTATACTTATAATAAATCTGTAGAAGTGAAAATTCTGTACATTGAAAATATCAAAAAAATAAATGGCAGGGGTTGTTACTTGACCGACACCGAACCCAAAAATGTGATTAAAAAAATTTTTGTCTGTCTGTCTGTCGGTCTGTCTGTCTGTCTGTCTGTTTGTTCAGGCATCACGCAAAAACTACCGGTTCGATTACGATGAAACTTGGTATAATTATTCTTTAATATCCTGGGCGGGTACATATTTGAATTTCGAAAATTAAAATACCTACGTGTAAAATGTCAACGTTCAAAACATCGAAAATTTAAATATCGAACGACCATAAAACCGAAAATTAAAATAACGTAAGTTTATAATGTCGAATAGTTAGAAAATCTACGTCCAATATATCTAAAATCTAATTATCGACAAACATGACATCGAAAAGCTTAAATATCGAAGTACAGATTATCTAATGACGTAAATATCGAAGTACAGAGTATCGAATGTCCTAAATATCGATATTTATTTATATTTTGTGCTACAAAAATTTGTGACAGAAACAAATCGCTGCAAAACCGACTCCACGTGGTCTTGTCTGCCCTACCCCTAGAGTGTAATTTAAGCCGGCGTAGGCGCGGAGAGGCGAGGCGCCCCGCGAGCTGAGGCGGAGGTGGTGAGCGTTAAAACCATCGACGTCGATAAACTCGCGTGGGACCGCCGGAGCCCAGCAGCGCCGGAGCCGTGACAGAAACCATGCCTGCTGCATGATGCATGCTCGCTTGCATGATGCATGCTTGCTTGCACGCTGCATGCTTAAGTAATATTATTTTCGGTTCCCTATCCATTTGCATAAAATTTTAAGACCTAATATAACTTGGCATACTTTTGTTTGTCCTAAATATATTTTCGCATAAATTATTTACGCATAACAGCTTACGCATAATTTTTTACGCATAATTTCTCTGATCATAATAATGATTAAGCATAACATTTTTTAAGCATAACATTCTAAAGCATAACTTTATTAAGCATAACAATAATAATAAGGCGTAGTCGTCGGCCCCTATTTCTGTCTGCAGGGTTTAAAGGAACCTAACACGAAGGGGATGACGAACCTAACCTGTCCGAGTCGGGGTGCCCCAATTCCCGAGCTCGCTTCGCTCGCTCTTGCATCCTAAGTTCTCATTGCCTTTTTAATAATCGATTTTTTAATAAACATTTTACACGTAGGTATTTTAATGTTCGATATTCAAATATGTACCCTAATAATTATGCGCTAAACAATAGGTACAACCTACGTTAAACGTTTGCAGTGGACTGACTAATGAGTTGACTTATGCGTTGGCAGAGTGTGACAATTTCAAATCAACCAACATTTTTTCCTGTATCAAGTTCGATATTTTAACTAGTAGGTATTTTTAACGTAAATATAATGAACTAAAGTGTATTAAATGTTGACATTTTGAACTTAGGTATAATGATTATCGATATTTTTAATCATTAGATATTTTTATCACTCGGCATTTCAATGTTAGACATTTTGAGCTTAGGTATAACAATTTTTGATATTACGATATAATCGGTATTTAAATTTTCGACGTTTTGAACGTTGACATTTTACACGTAGGTATTTTAATGTTCGACATTCAAATATGTACCCATCCTGGGCACCACACTGGGTACTTTTTATCCCGGAAAAAGTATATACAATAAAAAACAAACTTAATTTTGCGGTTCGATCCCTAGACTCGATTAGTGTACCAACCGCAAATAATAAGTTTGTCGTAGGTTACGTCACCCGCAGTATTATCTGTGCTACCTTTTTATTCCTTTTAGTTTTTAGAGTTATTTAGGTTTAATTTTATAAGTCGTAGGTATAGATTTTAATTTTAAAGTATAGGTAGTATATTTGATAGTGTACGTAGTGACCGTAGGTTATTTTATAATACTGTTAAGTAGGATTAGTCATTCGTATAGATATTAGTTTTTAGGGATTTTGCTTATTTATTGAGTTTAGATTAGTTATCATCAGAAATAGGTTTATTTAGGTAGGTAGGTATTTTATTTTCTGTTATTGTTTTTTTTTATTGGGTAGGTACTTAGGTAAAGATATCATATATGTAGGTACCCTCTTAATCACCACTAATGAGACACAATTGGTTTTCTATTGTAATTAGCCACAAAGGGCCCGCAAGATAGATGGCATCCTGGAGAAGCACATACATTTTATCCTGTTAGCACGTTCCCGTGGGATAATTTCCGACATCCACGCGGGCGAAGCCGCGGGCAGAAGCTAGTTCATAATAAACACAAATCATAACAAATTCTGTTGACTACCCACAATTTTAATTTGACAACCATCTATAGTATTATAAAATTACCTACGGTCACTACGTACACTATCAAATATACTACCTATACTTTAAAATTAAAATCTATACCTACGACTCATATAAAAATAAACCTAAATAACTCTAAAAACTAAAAGGAATAAAAATGAACTCCACTGCGGGTGACCTAACCTACGACAAACTTAGTATTTGCGGTTGGTACAGTACAGACAGTGGTAATCGGGTATAGGGATCGAACCGCAAAATTAAGTTTGTTTTTTATTGTATATACTTTTCCGGGATAAAAAGTACCCAGTGTGGTGCCCAGGATATTAAAGAATAATTTTATCAAGTTTCATCGTAATCGAACCGGTAATTTTTGCGTGATGCCTGAACAAACAGACAGACAAAAAATTTTTTAATCACATTTTTGGGTTCGGTGTCGGTCAAGTAACACCCCCTGCCATTTATTTTTTGGATATTTTCAATGTACAGAATTTTCACTTCTACAGATTTATTATAAGTATAGATAGATATAGATTTCAGTGATTTTTACTATCAATTATTGTCTAATAAATCGAAACATATTTATTGAGTAGTCGGTGTACGCCCTAATTGATTTTTGGCAACTTATTTCGATAAATTGTACCCGTTGGTTTTATTCAAAACAACGGATGACATGTTACTTTGTTTTTAAAATGATTTACTTTGTGAAATCACCATTGTTTGTTTATGACAATTATTCTTGTATTATTTGATTACTTTATAATGCAAGTCTTATTAGATTTAGCGAATTTTAGTGTTTTGTATCAAGTAAACACTTGACGTGCGTCATTGGACAGAGTTGTCGATCATCCTATAAAAGAGCGTGCACTCGTTTTGCTCGTCAGTCGGTCTTCGGATTCGACTCAATACAGAGCACCTGCTCCCGACATAACTGTTGGTTTACCTGGTACAGCGCTGCTGTATATTTACATAGCTGTGTTGGCTTGCTAAATAGCGAGTAGATACACTGTGTTGGGTGGCTTGGCCGCTATACGAACTGTGACCCTAAAGGGTTTGTTCGATTAACTGTTTTTAATATTTACCCATTATTGTGTCTTGTATACCTAGTGTATATTTTGTGTACTGTAATTTTTATTACAGTTCTCTGTAACTGTTTAGACCGTTCTGTTTATCCCAATAACATGGGAACTCCAAAACCTGACGATAGTATATACCGCTCGGCACTCCTGATCCTACATATATATATATTACTTATAATAAATCTGTAGAAGTGAAAATTCTGTACATTGAAAATATCAAAAAAATAAATGGCAGGGGGTGTTACTAGACCGACACCGAACCCAAAAATGAGATTAAAAAATTGTTTGTCTGTCTGTCTGTCTGTTTGTTCAGGCATCACGCAAAAACTACCGGTTGGATTACGATGAAACTTGGTATAATTATTCTTTAATATCCTGGGCACCACACTGGGTACTTTTTATGCCGGAAAAGTATCTTCTAAATATATAAAACTCAAAGGTAACTGACTGACTGACTGACATAGTGATCTATCAACGCACAGCCCAAACCACTGGAGGGATTGGGCTGAAATTTGGCATGCAGGTAGATGTTATGACGTAGGCATCCGCTAAGAAAGGATTTTGATAAATTCTACCCCCAAGGGGATAAAATAGGGGATGAAAGTTTGTTTGAAAGTTAATAAACTTGAAACTTAGCACGAATAATTATCTAAATAAGTTATGAAGATTGTCAGTTTTTTTCTTCTAAACTACCCCCTAATAAGGGATTGGGGGATTTCAAAGTTTGTGTGGAAGAATTTTAGCGCGCAGTCCAGTTGACTCGAAATTCAGTATTTATACCTAATATTGAAAGTAAAGAATAATGTGTATCAGGATTTTTTGAAAATCTACTCCTGACGGGCTGAAATGGGGTAGTCAATTTTTCAGGGGAGGATTTTACTGCATGGCTTGATTAACTCGAAAATTAGTATAAATAATCTTTGAGTCAAGTTATGAATACATCCCAAACGATTTTTTTTAAATTCCACCCCTGTGGGTGTGAAAAGCGGGGATACAGTTTATATGAAAAATCTTATTCATTTAGTTAATAAACTTGAAATTTGCCTAAGTAAGTAATAAAGTTTATCATTTAAAGTTTACCCCTTTCCTGATTTATATCAACGATTTGTGTAGTTTAAATATTAATTAAGGCAAAATTATATCGTATGCAGATGACACGGCGTTATTATTTACCGCTAAAACAAATGGCGAATTGTACGAGTATGCTCAAATAGGTTTCAATACTGTGTCTAACTGGCTCCAAAGTAACATAACATTAAATGCCGACAAGACAAAATATATTCACTTCTCCATCCGCAAACCGCATTTAAATATTACTAACTCTCATCTGTATGCCCATCATTGCGGACTCCGTTCAGTCAGCATATGTAAGTGTCCTTTTATCCTTAAAACATGTAACATAAAATATCTCGGGGTTCAAATAGACGAGTTGCTCTCATTTAGACCACATATTGACAGTTTGGTTAAAAGAGTGCGCAAGTTAATTTTTGTTTTTAAAAAATTGCGAGCAATTGCAGATAAAAAACTAGTGTCACAAGTTTACTTGGCCCTAGGTCAATCTGTAATACAATACTGTATTACTTCATGGGGTGGAGCACCTAAAACTTACTTACTGCCTCTTGAAAGAGCACAGAGAGCAATTTTAAAAGTAGCTAACTTCCATCCCTTTCTCTATCCTACAGATCTGCTATACAAATCCTGTAACGTGCTGACTGTTGGCCAGCTTTTCATAACGCACTTGGTTTTAAAACAGCACACCATGCTCTCCTATAACATTGAAATTACTAATAAGAGACGGAATGATATTGTATGTGAGTCAAATGCATCCTCTAAATATGTCTTTGTAAACAGATTTTATACATTTTTAGGACCATTTCTATACAATAAATTAAATAGGATATTAAATATCTATAAATTAAATAATTACGACTGTAAAAAGGTTCTTCTGCAATTTTTACTTAGCATATCATACAGTGAAACTGAGGATTTACTTGTTGTCTGTAAATAAAACATGTTAGTTTTTTAAGGTAATATTAGTTTTTTAAGTAATATTAATATTAGTCTTCTCATTTGTTAATTATATATTTTAAAATTCTAAGCACCTTTCTAGCCTGAAACACAGGTCTCCACCTAGTTCAAGCAAATGAGCAACTGTATCATCTATAATTTTTAAGATAAGTTATTGTAAACCTGCACCATTTTTATAAATAAACGTTATTATTATTATTATTATAAGTTTTTCAAAGCTACCCCTCAAAGGGGGATATAGGGGTGTTAAGTTTATGTCGAAGAAATTGAATGCGCGGTCTGAGTAACTCGAAACTCAGTATTGATACTTTTGACAGAAAATAATCTATACTTATAATAAATCTGTAGAAGTGAAAATTCTGTACATTGAAAATATCAAAAAAATAGATGGCAGGGGGTGTTACTAGACCGACACCGAACCCAAAATTGTGATTAAAAAAATTTTTGTCGGTCTGTCTGTCTGTTTGTTCAGGCATCACGCAAAAACTACCGGTTCGATTACGATGAAACTTGGTATAATTATTCTTTAATATCCTGGGCACCACACTGGGTACTTTTTATCCCGGAAAAGTATATACAATAAAAAACAAACTTAATTTTGCGGTTCGATCCCTGGACCCGATTACTGTAGCAACCGCAAATAATAAGTTTGTCGTAGGTTACGTCACCCGCAGTATTATCTGTGCGACCTTTTTATTCCTTTTAGTTTTTAGAGTTATTTAGATTTAATTTTATAAGTCGTAGGTATAGATTTTAATTTTTAAGTATAGGTAGTATATTTGATAGTGTACGTAGTGACCGTAGGTTATATGTATGTTATTTTATAATACTGTTAGGTAGGATTAGTCGAGGGGCCCGTGGCTAAATAATAACAGCCGCACAGGTCGATCGGTCAGGTTAAGCTACGCTTGCCGCGGTTGGTCTGTGGATGGGTGACCATCTTTACATACCGAGACCCCTCCGTGCCTCGGAAAGCACGTTTAGCCGTTGGTCCCGGCTGTCATTCGTGGATCTTTGACAGTCGTTACGGGTAGTCAGAAGCCCGAAAGTCTGACAACCAGTCTTACCAAGGGGTATCGTATTACCCAGTAACTGGGTTGTGGAGGTCAGATAGGCAGTCGCTCCATGTAAAATACTGGTATTCAACTGCATCCGGTTAGACTGGAAGCCGACCCCAACATAGTTGGGAAAAGGCTAGGCAGATGATGATGAGGTAGGATTAGTCATTTGTACAGATATTAGTTTTTAGGGATTTTGCTTATTTATTGAGTTTAGATTAGTTATCATCAGAAATAGGTTTATTTAGGTAGGTAGGTATTTTATTTTCTGTTATTGAGTTTTTTTTTTTAATTAGGTAGGTATTTAGGTAAAGATATCATAAAGGTACCCTCTTAATCACCACTAATGAGACACAATTGGTTTTCTATTGTATTTAGCCACAAAGAGAGACCCGCGAGATAGATGGCATCCTGGGGAAGCACATACATTTTATCCTGTTAGCACGTTCCCGTGGGATAATTTCCGACATCCACGCGGGCGAAGCCGCGGGCAGAAGCTAGTTAATAATAAATATGTAAAGTGGTCGAAAATTTACCACTAACGGCACAAAAACGGGTAATTCGGTTTTTAAGGGGAGGATTTGAACTTGAAACTGTATGTTACATTTTCACGCCTAAACCACTGAACTGATTGGCACGCCTAAACCACTGATTTGGCATAGAGATAGATGGCATCCTGGGGAAGCACATACTTTTTATCCTGTTAGCACGTTCCCGTGGGATAATTTCCGACATCCACGCGGGCGAAGCCGCGGGCAGAAGCTAGTATGTAAAATAAATAGCTTTTGCAGAGCACAACGATAGCGACAGATGTGTGATGTGTGAGTAAGTTAAGTTGTACTGTGCATGGTAAATGCACGCTATGTTTGATTAGTTAAGGTTTATAATATTGATTGTGTAGTACGTTCCGGTTTATGAATTGCAAGTGGGTGTGCGACTTTGTATCTATTGATTTTACTGAGCTACATGTGTAGTAGTGGCGCGGTAGTGGGATCGTCTTAGCGACATGGAGTTCTGATACATTTTCAACTACAGGGCATATCTCCTTCTATCCTATATCTATGTGTCCGACGCAGTCGACACCTTGACCGCATTGGCAGCGATGCGGAGCCAAGAGCCAAACAAAAGACGACTCAGTTTTTTTTTCTGGGCAGCCCACCCAGAAAAAAGAACTGAATCTAAAAAATACAAAACACTCAAGTTCTTCGAATATATTCGATAACTGCAGCACTGATTACACTGCCTAGTTAGTACAATCAACCACACGTTAGTGATAAGCGTGGTGACACATTAATGAACTATGAAAACCACCCATTTACTGCAATATGATATAGGCTCTGTCAATGATGTGACACACATACGTGACTGTCTACAGTGTCGACTGTACTACAAAACACCGACCACAACAATGACTAGCAAAGGTTATCCTAGTTAAAGTTGGTTCGCATGACCGGTTTCTTCACAGTAACGTTTTGCTCCTCGGGTTATCACTTTGATTTTCCAAATCACCACCTCCGGTACACCCCGGTCCCATGAGCCCGGCAGACCCCGTAGGTCCGGGGTCTTCCGATCCAAAACACAACGCTATTAATCTTACCACAGAAACAATTACTGATCGACCCGTAGATAAGCTGGAATTGTTTGAAAACCACTTTGATTCGCTCGGGTATCGAACTTGTGACCTCAGCTATTGTTCTTGTTTATGTCTGGAAGAGCGCTTCTTTGATGTAGTTGTATCATTAATTTAATTTAGAAACAGTTTAACGCTAGTTTAACATTCCGATTCAAAGTTCTGAAGCTATTTGAACAATGGACTGTACACTTTTTTCCCTGATTTGAGCTGAAAATGACAATAACACATACAGTAGGTATTCGTACTCAAGTTAGCATAGCAACTGCTATAGTCAGCACGTGCTCCCCCACAGCGGGCCACTTCCCGATGGACCGCCTCACACACATTCTATTACAAACCGCCCCACACACACAAACAGCTGTGAACATCTTTATCGCCTTCCTCCATCTTCAATGATTCTCTATAAATATCTCGGACAAATTCAATAAAAGCTAGGCGTGTCGATATCTGTCCCATACGTTACACACATCAAGAGGCAAGGGCTTGTACAAGAAAAGGACAAGAAATATTGATTACATTATGTTCTTTGTTCATGGGACGCTATACGAGAAACCCATGTAATATCACCTTAATCTAAAACCAGCTTACTTTTAGGGTGTTTTTGATAACAATAAAGTACTATCCATGATGAAAGTCTCGCAACAAAGGAATATCAAAAATCATATGTGTGTGACGCCACTTAATCCATTCCTCAAAAAACCTGACTTCGAACCCGTCACGAACAAAGAACTTCAGTACTTTTCCATGTTTAGAGCGAGACATCTATATCTGCGAGTACATCCCTCTCACTTCCCTAAAAAAGGGGCAAAATTATGACGTAATCTTAGCCCCTGCAAGGCAGGAGATGCAATTACTTGCGTGAACTTTATGACGAAAGGCTTAAAGGTCATAATTGACTGTCGCTGCATATCGGAGATGGATGACGAAATCATAGGGTGATTGTAGTTTGGGAGTCAGGCAACTGCCCAGTAATAATAGGTTTGCATCAATGGTGGTGCAAAAAGGACTAAGTAAATAAGTTGAATAAGCAAGTATATTTAAAATACTGTTGCACAATATCCAAAGTTCAGACAAAACATATTTTCAATACAAAAAATACCACTGTTGCGGTTGTCCTAATTTTAGTCGATTGTGTCCAAAATTCTACATGATGTGTTGCCAAAATGAAAAGCGACGTTCATTTGCAGCAACAAAGTATTTTGGTTGAGCTCTTCAAAAGGCAGGCAGGAAGCTTACAATGTAACCCTATGAGGCTTACTTTTTGTGTCAAAAGATGTGGCCACGGGAAGTAAAGTCAGAGCAGTCCTTGGCCACGGGTATAATGGTTTTGTATGTGAGTCCTGTATTACACGAAGGGGCGAGTAGGAAAAGATAATTTATAAGTTCCCGATGTCAATAGGGGACAAGCTATCCTAGACCTCAACACAATGCACTAAATTGCAATAATTAGAATTATTGTTAAGCTCATTGTTCTGTCCTCGTTATTGTTCTCACAGCAGACCGTACCTACATACAGTGGAGAAGATCAACCATACACCTATTACATAAAACATAATACCAATCACGTAAATTAATAATTATCGTCGTTTCCTTTCATCCATATTAATAAAATACAGATAGTTTTATTACTACAGTAATGTATCAAAGTCAAACGGATGTCGTAATCTCAAATGCGGCAAATAAAACAATTTACTTTTATGTTTTTTTTTTCGCTGTCATTTAAAATGTGTTTATTATTTTTCGTTATTTAATTAGTATTGCTCGTACAAAATTTTCGTTATTCACTAAAACGCGAACAACAGCTTTTTCTTTGTGCGTTGGCAATCCAATAATACCTACTACCTAATGCTTCTATTACGAACGTCTACTCAAAACAGTTTCTCTGAAACTGAATCCAAGCAAAGCCGTGGCATATATAATTTTAATGAAATCTAAACATGATTGCCAACATGTCGTAACACAATAATAATACTGTCTCCGAGACAATGACACAAAGACAATAGTGGAACCCTTTACCGCATAGAATGTGAGATTTATTTTATTTACCATCGCTCTCTGGCCGGCCCCGTCGGAACGTGGGTTGAATATACACCATAAACTTTTATGGGGACCAGTCAGATAACAGGGCCGTGCTTACATACTTTTTGTGGTTCCAAAGAGTTATACGGTAACGTAGTGGAGCCTGTATTTTATCTATACTCATGTGCATTAAATTATTTGGGTGACTTGTTTATTATGCACGGTGGTTTTTTTTTTCGTGTCATGCCAGTGATACACATTAACGTGGAGGAGCTGAAACATATTCATTTGAGGCCTTTTGTTTGCTGCCGTTTTGTTCGTGCCCTATGTAGACAGATTCGGTTAAAAAAATTCAGAGATACTTCTACCTTGTTTTCTTTCAATCATGCGCTCATAAAGCAACGTCCTCGAGCATAGATGAAGGTGAGGGAAACATGAGTGGGCGTAAGAGATGTAGAACCTATGGCTATGCTCATGGTGTTGTTTCTCATCTCGTGTTTATCAACCGAATGGTCCGTATGGGCTGTCGGTTCCATGATTTATGGTGTTTTCTATTCGGTTTCGTTACCTATTGTTTTAATGGCGAGTGAAAGTCGTTCCAGTTAATTTTGGGAACAATGCACTGTGATTTAGGACTTTTATTTGTAAAGTTTTATCTAACGCAGGAATCGTTGCTGAAAAATTGTTCAATTTGCCTTCCTCTCTTTGTTTTAAACGTTCTGGCCTATGAGTTTACATACACCGACAGTCGTGCTATTGAAATGGAAACCTCTATAATCGAATAGCATCACCACAATGGCTAGCAACTAGAGCACACAGACGGCCTGTTGATTGTCAAAGACACACTTTTCAAAAACACAATTTATAATTCTGCAACAATGTCATTTTACCAAGACAAGACACATATGAACAGTAGCATCGAGGTCCTCGATGCTGTAAATAAACATTCGTCTCGTAATATTATTTCCTTTGTTTCTGTACTCTCGTCCGCGTTCCGCACAGCGAGCTGCGAGGCAGGCAGTAGCTACCGGGCATACGTGCAGCGTATAGACGCAACCGGTTTCAGACTGGTACTCCTATAGATTAGATCGTTCGTAAAAGGCTTTAAGAGACGACCAAGTATACTGACTTGTACCGTTCGAGATTCAATCTTTAGAAAATTTGAGCTTTTGAACGAAATATTGCAGGAAGGAAGGTACTTGTCATCAATACCTTGTTCATAAAACGAAGATGGTCACGTCATGATTAGAAGATAAGAAGCAGCATCTTTAAAAAAATATGGAAGCTTGCGTACCTATGTGAGCGATTGTTGATTTAGGAGATTTTCATATTCATCAGTAAACGTTTTGAAGGCTGCAAAAACCAGTAAACTCTTTTAAAAGGTGTAACGAAACATGGTCACTTTTGTACAAAAATCTATCACAACAGAAGAGCTTTAAATACTTACTAAGAGCTATACTTACTTATTATTATATCCAATCGCGTGGTCCAGTCGTCCCGCAGGCTACGAGCGCGGGTGCAAGTGCAAGCACCATGCCCTGAACAGGTTCCAAGGGAAGCTGCCGCACTACTGTTTATTACAGGCTTTCTGCGTAAGTATGGCTGTTAAGTTTCTATTTCGCTATTATTATTATTATTTATGTGGGAATACTAGGATTAATAGTTTTACGTTATTATGTTATTTACACTTCCGTTTATACTAACTTGAGAATAAGACTCGCCTCTCTGTTTTAACCTTTTAACGAATATATACAGAGATGATAGTCGTGATTAATTCCAAACTTCGAAAATCTAGTTTCATGAATGCTCACTTAATAACTTTACAGAAAGCCATCTTCGGTCACCGCATGCTTGACAAATAAAAACCTGAAGGCCAATTCCCGTAATTAAAAACGTTCGAAATCTAGTTCCAATCATCTCAGTCACTATCAATACACAAAATATAGGGAAATTAGAGGTATCTTTGATTGGTTGAGGCCGAGATTAGACTGTGAACGTTCTTAAAATAATCACCCCCTCTGGTGGGTTTAGTCTGCATAATGAGACTTCTGCAAAAACATATACCTACTACATCGATAAAAGGTTAATTGCTTCTAATTAATTTTCTAATTCTCTTTGGCGTCACAAACTGACTTGAAAGTAAATACTTAAGTCACAAAGTCACTCTACATCAGAAACTTCTAAAACGTGACGTCAGACCCCCCCTAACAAAGAGTGAATCTCTATTGTAAATCTGTCCTTCCATCGACTTTGCATACAAATGCACCCTCTCCCATCCCTTCGTTACCTTGCAAGCCCGTCTGATCATCAGGAGGACTCAATCATTCTCTAGATCGTATAAAAACGATAGTACCTGTCTAATCCGATTGACATAATGTTAAAGATTTGAAGCCTGTCTCCTAGACTATCCTTTTTAAAACAGTAATTTATAGTGCGAAAATGGGAATTTTTTTACCAAGGAAAGTTGCCAATTTTGTAGTAGATACCAATTAGACATTTTTACTGGGGTTAGAAGATTCTGGAGGCTTTGTATTAGTTGCACGTCTGCCCACCTCTTCAAGAGCTGTTTGATATTTGGTGTAGGTATGATAAGTTTACTGTTATGAATCATCATATTGGGTAAGTAGTTGCCTACCTACCTACCTATCTGACTACTCTGCTATTAAGACAATAACTAGGTAGGTAAGTAGTAGGTACCTATCTACAAGTTGTACAACCCACCTACCTATATCCCTTATCGTTAATTTATAACTGGCAAGTTACAATAAAACCTTTCTCATTCATTATTCATAAAGGTATTACTTTATACAGCCAAACTGAAACGATAGAAACCTCACATAATATGAACTCTTTTCTATTTCTGATTTCCAACAAAGGAAGTAACTACCTACACACACATGAACATTGTGTAGGTACTCACACGGTAACTCTATAGAAACTGTTCTATTATGTGAGTCCTGGAGTTATGAAACTGTACCTATGTAGATTATATAAAATGCATATAACGTAAATAAATCATCGAATTTAGTCCTTTACTAGCTTCAGAAGTAAACAGTACTTTCACAGGGTATCGGCCAATCAATCGTACTCGCTCGGCTATCTCCGCCAGCGCTCGGCAAACTCCGCCACAGCTGACGCGAACTGTTGCTATGTGCATTTCCACGGGAGCAATGTGGACATGTTTGGTAGATAGCAGTTCTTGGATGATGTTTGTTTTGATAGTAATACAGGGCTTGGTTAGGTTAATAAAAGCGAATAGAGATATTGCTTTTGTTATTTCATGATTTTAAGGGACAATTTATTTTTCGACATTTCACGCTATTAAGGACACCACACACTTTCAAACACTCTAGCTAAAGCCTAAGTGTATAAAACTCTTCAAAACCACAAGAAAAGGAAAGAAAACCAACAAAAACTGATTTCCCAAACAAAGAGAAGCAGATTACACGCCAAAATGTCCTAAAAACTCCTTAGTGGCAGCACTTTAAACGAGCCTACGTGACCGAAGCAGTGTACCGACGCACACTCGCGCAGCTCCCGACTCATCGACACGGACACACACTCACACAGGCGCGTATGCGGTTAAGTCCTCGCGCGGCAACGAAACAGCGCAACCGACTTCGACCTTCACAAAGAAATATACACATCCGTCGTCCTTACTACCTACGGAACAAGGTCTAATTTAAAAAGTAATGTTTAAAGGATGTTATGTCGATCCAGTTTTCGTGTAGGTAATAGCCCCGTTGCGCTAGTGAGTGCATTTATGGCAGCGTTCGCGAGTTGCCAACCTTTTTACTTTATTTCTTCTATTATTTATGTTAGAATAACTGTTACGATGAGTTTAATACTTAATACTTTTGATTGAAATGATACAAATGCGATTGTTATGTAGTCCAGCTGATATCTCTGTTCCGTTTTCCTTTTTTGTTTGATAAATAAATTAACATATTATTATCAGTCTGCTTTCTATTTTATCAAAGCTTTATTGACGAACGTGAAAAAAGAAAACAAGACAATAAGATAAAGTATTACCATACCTACCTACTAGCTCTAAGAAATAATAAACCAATTGGTTTTATGAAAGGCCGACTACCGTATAAGTACGAAGAAAGCTATCTCGTAACTTTTGATAACTTACCTCACTTATCTATATTTGAAGAAAACTATAAATTCGCCGGGAGCAGTGTTTAAAGGTGAAAGTCCTAGACCAGGTTGGCCTAAAAAAAGGTTGCCGATCCCTTGCTGCTCGTCCCGCAACGCGCTTGGCAACAAGCGAATGAAAGCACTGGACTACATACAAGGAACTTTCAACCTTATTTGGTGCGCGTTAAGTTAAATTTTCCTCAGTGTAAACAAGTTATTGATCGCAGCTTACGCGAAAAACTTTAGTACTTATCGCCATACAAACGATACATGTGCTATTTCATTAATTGGCCTTAGTGACACAACTAATCGATAGCCATCCTTACTGCGTTTACATAAGGTTGATATTTGTGTACATTTTAGTAGTTTTTGTGAAGATATTAATCATACAGGATTTATAGATGGACAAAGAGTTAGTTAAGACAGTTATTACGTGTGAACGGCCATTACAGCTTAGTAAGGAGCATGTGTTTTAGTATTTTTTGTTTCATCTCAAACGGAGCAAGAAAACACGAGAAAGATGGTATGAAATGAATAACTACTGACTTATTTTGGGCCGAGAACGATCTTTGTGTTTTGTTCGACTGTGTAAAAGAGTGATGTTTTACATCATGTACCTAAGTAAAGTATACCAATATAGATAGGTATATACAATATAGGTATACAGTACCGAGATAGATAGTACCAACTACTGACGTGTTGATGTATAGCTTTTGTCTAGAAATACAGGCTGTATCGCTAGATAGACTGATAATAAAATGGTTGTTAGTATGTAAGTATCTAAGTACGTTTATATCAGCGATTCTTTTCATTAATTACCATAAACTAGCGAGCCGCCCTGCGTTGTGCACGCGTGTTTACTATGAGACAACATGTCAAAACATCGAGATTTCTGCTTTAGGTGTCTAAGTTAAATATTAATGTGTTAGGTATAAACTTATAAATCTTCCAGAATAAATTGTCTAATTTATGGTGAAAATTGCATCAAAACCCGTTGCGTAGTTCAGAAGAACAACGAGGTCACACAGACAGACACGACAAGCGACTTTTAATTAATTACGTATTATGTATCTGAAACCACTTGGTTGACGGATTCATTACTTACAACAAATCTTACCTCCTGCCACCTGAAACGGAAATAACGTACTGACTACTGACATGACTATCAACATCAGCCTACTGCTGCTGCTGTCCTCTGCTCGACAGTCGTCTCTTGCACGCCAGTCAACACGATTTTCGGCAACTCTCACCTAGTTGCTACCAGCCATCCTATAAACTGTACCTATAATGAATCATAATATCTTATGGGTAATTTCAGTTGCATAGCTCATAAATTCAGTTCAGTTCAAAAATTGAAAAATTGATTCATTTATTAAATGAACAAGACTTACCTACTTATAGGTAATTTTCCTGAAAAATATTGCAATATTGTAAGTCGACCGACACAGACTGACGTGCTCACTGCTCAGTAGTCAGTACCTATCACGACCAGCTCTTTAGAAACCCTTTCCCTCTTCATACGACTATTGATTAGTTTCCAATCTCCATGAAGATTGTTTAGTTAATTAAGTATCAATACCACCGATACCCAATCCAATCAAATCAACTTTCAAAAACTTCACAAAATCAATCACCAAAGTGTTTCTAAAGCCAAAAAAACATTCCTCCTTTGTTCACGTGCGTAATAATAATACTCCCCCAACAGGTTACAGGGAAAAAACTGACGGAGGGCCGGAGATTCGATTCCCGGGCGTGGCTTCATTGTTTGAGTGTTTAGTTGGTGGTGCTTGGCAGTTTGACAGCCTTGTCAAAAGTAGATTGGCAAGGGTTTGGTAAAGAGTGGTTGTAATGTTTTCTTATTAACAGAAAATAAATAAAAAAGTCTTATCTCCCGCACGATTGTAAAGATATTGAATCATTATTGATCTTCACTTGGAAAATTTTCTTTTGAATTGGGCGAATTGTAAGATAAGATTTTCAACTTACTTACCTACTAATAGTACCTATTTTAAACTTTTGTGTTATAAATAAATTATAAGTAGGTAACAATCTATTGATTGCAGGTGACATTTAGACTGAATATGAGGATCCATGCCTACTTAAGCCACCCAAGCTCATAACAGATGATCATACAATAATTTATAAAAGCACACAGATAACTTCCTTGTAAACCATCGACCGCTAATGTTACCAACCGAAGCTTCGATGACGTCACTCACCACGGAGCTTTAGCTTACAACTTGTATCACTTACTAATGATATCTAGCTAGTACCCACTGATGCGTGACGTCAGCGATGTCGGCCATGTTGCCTGGGTATGTTCACGCTCTGCAAGCCCGCTCTGAGCAGGACTCGCGGTTGCCAATTATTGCCAGATGTCGAGTTTTCAGTGCACGATAGATGAAGAAAATACTAGCAAAGCTAGTGATGGTACAAGCTTGTGTCTCGTATGTTTTAGTAGCTTTAGGCTTTACTATTTTGTGATCTAGCTACCCTCGGCTATGTTTATAGGTAAAATAAAGAATTGAATAGTTACCTATGCAAATTGACTATCAAATTAAAATCTATTTATTTATTTTATTTTTTAATACTCTCTTATATTAACAGTATGCACTACACATACAAGTTATTAGGAAAATGTCCGTATATTCAAATCACAACTGTCATTCTTTGACATATGTATGGAATGACTTTAACACGCCAAATTGACGTGGGGTGTCATTAATTTCCCTAACTGTAGTTATACGTTGTACAGATGTGTGCATGAATAGAATAGAATAGAATACTCTTAATTGTACACCATACAAATTACAGAACATAAATAAAAATATATATAAAATATAAAATTTTATAAAGGGTGACACTATGGGCGGTCTTATCGCTGAGAGCTACGCTACGCTACTTCAGTTTATTTGCGATGTCTTAAAAACTTTGCCCAGTACATTTAACTGTATAAATTCTCAGTAGATTTCTTTCTCCATAATATTTGAATCCGCAATGTAATTGAATCGTGAAGCATGTCTAATATTCCGAAACACTTACTTGGCTACAACGTTACCTGCTGAGTGTCGGTACTCGGTATAGTCCAGTGTCCGTGATACTCGACTGTCATTCGCTGACCTTGACTGAATTCACGGTCAGTGTCAGTCAGTGAGTTACCTCATCGCTATAAGTATGTAGGTACATAAGCGACATTATCGAGTTACAATCGGTAGTTAAGTAGGTACCTACTGTGTTTTTCTGCATAAACCTTTTGTAAATGAACATGCCTGGATATTGTTCACAATTATGAGATATTTTAAGGATTATGTAAATGTCATTTTTTTCAGTTTTCGCGGAATAATGTTATTGCTTAGCTTACCAAACATGAGCTTATACTGTTACCTACTGTTTGATATGTTTTTAAATTTATTAATTTAGTTTGAGCATTAAGCAACATTAGTTTAGTTACAACGTAACAATGGGGGAGGGGTATCGGTTCCATAAAGAGTGGCCGTCGATGACGTAACTCACTGAAACTTATCAACAATAATTATCTTGTCGAAGGACACAAACAGCAAGCCCCACACTACCCATAGGGTTGTGTTATCAGCTGGCCACCTTCCCATGGGCGCGAGAGGGTCAGCTTAGGGGCTACCTAATGGTGTTGTACAAGACAAGTGGTTACGCAGTCCATGGAAACTGAAGTAGGTACCTATTTATAAACAGCTAGGTCCTAGGTATATAAGTACCCACCGATAAGGAAATACAAATAATCATGGTGAAGATAGATAGAATCGTCATACGTACCTACTTAATATAATAAGCATAGCAATATAATAACGTTTGTTTGAACGCGTTAATCTCTGAAACAACCAGTCGGATTTAAAAAATGCTTTTTGTATTCGATAGCCCGTAACTTTTTGTATTCGATCGATAGCCCGTAACTTTTTGTATTCGATAGCCCGTAACTTTGTTTAAGAATTCTTGAGGAAGGTTATAGGCAAACATCACGTACGACCCTTAGGAGCCGAGCGAGGCAGGTGAAACCGCGGTACACAGCAATATTTATTATACCTATTGTTCTTCGAAATTTAGATCCTGTAACCGGTTAGGTTAGCAAAGGTGAAAATTTGAGGAGGCTATAATATGAGGAGGCTATAATATCATCAAAACTCTCCTGCCCTTATCCCAATTTATTTGCGGTCGGCGCAACATGATTTTTTCTTCCATACTTCTCTATTCGTCGTCATCTCGGCAGTCACCCCCTTTCTAACTATATCATCATTCACACAGTCCACACATCGTTTCTTTGTGGAGGCTGTAATAATATGACCAAAAATGAAAATAATGGTAATGTGTTACTAACTCATGATAAATATTAAAAGATCGATTGAATGCTGATTGTGATTTATGGTATTATGGTTTAACAATCTTTTTTTTTCTGGGACTACAAAAACATAATACTTAATATTTTTATGGAGAACGTTTACAACTATGAAGATTTACTTTAAAACAAACTTATTCATACAAGTTCCATAATCATTACGATTAACATTTCGAGTCTATAACAAGATCAGACGCCATTTTGAAAATAGTGCAGAAAGTGCTGAAAATACCTCTTTCTGATTATTAGTTACATTCAAATGAAATCCTCCCATACTTACAACTGGCTAGACTCGTGCGTACAAGACTACAAGTAAAGCGAACCTCTTTTGTTTTCCGCTCCTTAAATCCGGAAAGCAAGCTTCCCTGATTGTGTGTTCGCTTTGTGTTAGTTGCTTTGTCCCTCGTTATTTATTGGAACAAGTAATCTCGTTAATGAATGTGCCTACCATCACATCGCCTGCTTTTGTTAGCGGAGCGTGGCCGACGTGGTTTCGGACATTTTTTCCTGAAGTCAACGAGATAATGTGTGTTGATCACAGTCATTAGTTACGGCCATACTTTTATTGGATTATCAGGGAATTACTGCTTTCGATAAGGATGTGATTTATGCACCTACGTATAAGCTATTTTACGCAAATTGTCTCTTGAATGAAAAATTTATTTAGGTGTAGGAAAAGCATTTGGAAATACCTACAACTTAAAATTCATCCTCCGACCGATCTCATATAAACGTCTGATAGGTAAGAATTTATTTTCCCTTTCCTGTGTTATAAATAACCTACCTATGTATGAGTGTAAAAATAAATCATTATGTAACTCTGTATTCTTCTATTTTCTGCAGATCGCCTCCGTCATCATTTTCTCAATCTCTAAGTACATTAGAAACGGTTCAAAGTACACAAGAGTAATACCTACTTATAATTTATACTATACACATAATCTGATTACCTCATACAAAACCTGAGCTATCATACTCGTAATGGCCGCGCCCATGCCTACATTATTTCATACTTACATTTTTTCATTCCCTTTTTTTTCGTACAACTTTAGGCTAGCTATAATTTTTTGCTGGTTTTTTCCGCTTGCAACTTTTTGTTGGGTTTTTTTTTGCTGGCAACTTTTTACGTTACGTCATGCTTTTTATCACTAATTGTCGTTGGAAGCTTCATTTAGAGAAGGTTTTATGTCCTCCCACAGCTTCCCGAGTCAATTGAATAGACGCAATGCGTTGGACGGCCGGGCGGCCGCGGGAGAGGTTTAGGGGCCCGCGGTTTGAAAACCGGATTTAGTTGTTTATGTGTTACACTTGTATGCTGCCTGTATTGTGTATGTTAAAGTTTACATGCCTGTTAGAAGTGGTCAGAAGCTCGCCCATTCTACAATAATTATGATTTCTAAAAATTTCATAGGCTGTTACTATACATAAAAAATACGTAATTTGCTCCTAAATAAAACTTTATATTTGACTTCTATCTACTATCGTCATTAGCATTTCAATGCTTATAATTTTTTCCATTTATTGTGCTCGTGGTACTTACTTAGGTACTAGACAAAAAACCATTAACCATAGTAGATAAGAGGCCATGAACTCAAGAGGCTTTTTTATCTCGTCAAGTACCTAACACTAGATCAGAATCATAGAAACTACAAAAAAGAACAACTTAACTAGCGAGTGACCCTTCCATCTTTACAGAAACAACAAAAAATAAACTCAAATACGGGACCCTAAACTAAATTCAAGTTTTTATTCGATTGGTTCGCGTGGGGTGTGGGTTCGATTCCCGGCTCGTTTATTACGGATTACGACTGGCTCGCCATTGAATTATGTATTATCGTTTTGATCTAAACAATTCGCACCCTAATTGATTAACCATGAAGTTTGATGGGAGATTTCATTTTAGATTTTTTTTGTTTGTGTTTGGTTTAGAGTGTTTTATTTTACGAGTAGTTATGGTGAGGTCCGTGGTCGTACATAGGCTAGAACTATTTCAGAATCGAATTAAACTATCAGCTTTTCCTAGACAAAACCGTGACCATCATAGATTGTAATTGAATAGTCATACCTGGACATAATTATCAAGGAGTTTACCTAAGTGACTGAAATAACTTATGGCTATAAATTATTTAGGTAAATAATTTTATACGGGTTTAGATGATTAAGATGTATCGAAAAAGAAGAAGGTCGGTGCAGTATACCGACCTCAAAAAGAAGAAGGTCGGTGCAGTATACCGACCTCAAAAAGAAGAAGATCGGTGCAGTATACCGACCTCAAACAAATTGAGATAAGTGCAAGAGGAAGAGATGATGAAGTAAGCACTGCTAGTACCTGTACCCGAACCTAACCGTACCTCGTGGTCTACCGCGAGAGCCTCTTTTCTACTTACCCTGCAAGCTATCTGACGTCAGCAGGTAATTAGATCAACGCACCGGCCTTCGTATTTAGTGAGCGGGTGACGGCTGCGACCTCACTAAATACTTGCTGTATCGGTTATGTAAATATCAGCCGGAGCGATGTACTTGACAGATAATGTTGTTCCTTAAAAACACACTGATGTATTGATCACCACAGGATAATGTTAGGACATCCACAATCTTCTCTATCCACAGGATAGAGAAGTTCTTGGAGATGGCACCGTTCCATTTTTCTTAGAAAGCAATTCGATCGTTAGTAAATATCAGTATCTTTAGAAGTCGTTCGGGTAAAAAGGTCAAGGTCGCTCAGCGCGCTATGGAGCGAGCTGTGCTCGGAGTCTCTTTGAAGGATAAAATCTGGAATGAAATTATCCGGAAAAGAACCGGAGTTACCGACATATCGCGCAGAGTACGCAAACTGAAGTGGCAGTGGGCTGGCCATGTTTGTCGAAGGACCCATGGCCGGTGGAGCAGACGAGTCCTGGAGTGGAGACCGCGTATCGGCAAGCGTAGTGTGGGACGCCCCCCAGCTAGACGGACGGACGACCTTCAGTAGGTTGCTAGGACGGACTGGACGCGGAAGGCGGAGGACAGGGTGTTGTGGCGCACCCTGGGAGAGGCCTAAGTCCAGCAGTGGACTGCGATAGGCCGAGTTGAATGATCTTCAGATGAACTAAATCTAGGTACAGTGGTACAGTAAAAAGGGTATTCAGCTAAGATGTGGAGGAACCTATTAGTTAGTAGTAAGCATCCAGATGCAGACCATTATGATGGCGTATCTAACTAAATCATTAAGTACCTCTTCAGGTATGCATGGGCCGTTTGAACCCCACCCAAGGCTAAGGTAAAGTCAAGTAATGGTAAGTACTTTCTATTGTTTCAACCAACATCTTGAGTAATAAATAATAAATATAAGAGCTTGATATAAAAATTAATGATAGCCTTTTATAAATTAAAAACTAGTCATAAATTAGAAGAACCTGTTCCACCACAACATCAGTGTGACAACTTTACGATTAATCTCCAAATGAGCTCAGAAATGCATTAAAATATAATTGGAGATCATAAACTAATTGGAATCCGGCGGAGGTCAACTGAAGTTAAGTTAAATGTATGTGCTCGTATCAGAGGCTTGCACTTAATGCTATTTTATAACTAATTCCTTTGAATGAACCGGTTCACGGGTCACAGCCTCACCGCCTCCCAGACTCACAGCCCATTCATCTTAGGACGTAGATTTAGAATAATTATGGAACTTAATACTATTACTTGTGACTTTTGATCTTATAATACTTAAGTAAGGTATAATAGGTAAGTTTATCCTCCTGACCAGGTGACTTTCCGTTTACCTGATGATGGCAGCCAGGTCAGCTGACAACTATATTTAGCTATACCACAATAGGCTGAGTTATTTGATTGGCACTACGTTTATTGCTTCACAATTTTTTCTCTCTCTTCTTAGGCTTACACCTTGAAAATACATTAAAGTATTACCTACAAGAATCGAGACGCGTGAAAAAGCTATTTCTAAGTTCAGAGGAATTATTCCTTCTACGTCGGTTCCTGTTACATCGACTTTTGTGTTTTCTCGATTTCATTAACATCATTTAGATCCAAGATAAACCAACTCTACTTACTATAAGTATACGTCGTCTTCCCGTCTTCCCCTAACCTTCCCTAAACCTAACCTTCCCACCTAATCACCTAAGTGTGCGCACAACATGCGACTGCAACAACAAACAGCGCACAATTAACAATCGGTGACTTCCACTAGCAGTACATGCTAACGGAAACGTAAAATTTTTAGTTTCAATCAGTGGAAGTCGTAATTCGTGGGTGTTCCTCTCGTAAACAGTTGACTTCGCACAGCTAGCTACATACACGTAGCTCGTGCCGGCAGGGAGTCGGAACACAGAACATCTAATGCACACAATTCTCAAAATCACGATTATTGATAAATTCAGAGTAAAATTAAATTAGCTACGGAAACTAAATTAGTTACTCCCACACCTGTGATGGGTATCGATAACCAAATTCTAAACATGACCAACATAAACTAAAACATGATGACTGATGATCTATTAGCGTCACCGACGACCACTGGTGGTGTAGTTGCTTGAAATATCATTTTTTTGTGTATAATTCACAGAAGTGAAGTTTGTGTAAAATTCATACTTCAAGTAACTCGTACTCGTTAACCCCAAAAAAACGGTAATCAATATTTTTGTTTTTTGTACGATAATGTTTAGATATTGATACCTATCACGAGTGTGGAGTTTCGTTAGTTAATTTAATCTGACTCTGTATTCCACTATCTCTCCAGTAGCAGTATGTAAGGTAAGGATTACTGTCTGGCGATGATGCGCTTGCCTAGAAATAACCTATTCACCACCGGACACTCCCTAACTACTGTATCGGCCCATGCTGTCCAACTGGACACTCCTTACTACTGTATCAGCCCATGCTGTCCAACTGGACACTCCTTACTACTGTATCAGCCCATGCTGTCCAACTGGACACTCCTTACTACTGTATCGGACCATGCTGTCCAACTGGACACTCCTTACTACTGTATCAGCCCATGCTGTCCAACTGGACACTCCTTACTACTGTATCAGCCCATGCTGTCCAACTGGACACTCCTTACTACTGTATCAGCCCATGCTGTCCAACTGGACACTCCTTACTACTGTATCAGCCCATGCTGTCCAACTGGACACTCCTTACTACTGTATCGGACCATGCTGTCCAACTGGACACTCCTTACTACTGTATCAGCCCATGCTGTCCAACTGGACACTCCTTACTACTGTATCAGCCCATGCTGTCCAACTGGACACTCCTTACTACTGTATCAGCCCATGCTGTCCAACTGGACAATCCTTACTACTGTATCGGCCCATGCTGTCCAACTGGACACTCCTTACTACTGTATCAGCCCATGATGTCCAACTGGACAATCCTTACTACTGTATCGGCCCATGCTGTCCAACTGGACACTCCTTACTACTGTATCAGCCCATGCTGTCCAACTGGGCACTCCTTACTACTGTATCAGCCCATGCTGTCCAACTGGACAATCCTTACTACTGTATCGGCCCATGCTGTCCAACTGGACACTCCTTACTACTGTATCAGCCCATGATGTCCAACTGGACAATCCTTACTACTGTATCGGCCCATGCTGTCCAACTGGACACTCCTTACTACTGTATCAGCCCATGCTGTCCAACTGGGCACTCCTTACTACTGTATCAGCCCATGCTGTCCAACTGCCGAGGCTTCCATTACTTCCACTTCTCACGGCAGTTTCCTCATGTGGTCCAATCTGTTACGAGGCAGTCATTTTCATGACACTATTTATTCGCCAGGACTTCTTGTTTCTCCATTGGCAACCATTCCCCGTGTCCAATGATCATCGATGATGATGATGTGTCGTGTTCATGATCTGGCATGCTCATTTGACATAATCACCTACACCGATTTAGGGAAATAGATTGATCATTGTAGGTTTTGGACTGTAAATAAGAGGATGCTGCTGATCTTTAGTTTCCATGACACGTACAGAAGATGAGAAAGGGTATAATGAGTAGAGTAATGAGTGAGAGGATAATGTATAGACGCCAGCAGGTCAAGCTACCGAAACTGTCAAATTCTCCCAATCAACCTTGAACCTAATGCTTTAGCAATAAAGTTGAAAATCTATTAAAGAAATTTGACAGATTGTAGTAGCTTGATGTGCTGGCGTCTGTACTTACTTAGCTACAGAGCAGAAAGATTATACACGTGAAATCAGAATGTATAGAGTCTAATCTAAACATACGATCAATGAACGTGCAAAAAACATACGAGTGCGACTTCTGTGCGGTTCTATTCAGTGGTCGCCAACTCGCAAGCATTTGTCGGACGATAGTTTTACTGCAGGGGGAGCTCGCTTCCGAAATCGGTTTATTTTCGTGTGTTAAGATAGGGATCATATCAAGCAGAATATGAGATTGCAATGAAATATAAAATACTAGATGAGATGGGATCTGTAACCTGAAGCGTTGATGGAAGGGCCTTTATTTAACATAAGTACACTGTTAAACATTAGGAATGATGACGATTCCGTAGTTTCTGCGAACCCTCTAGAAAAAGGCGCTAGTTTACTTGTTTGTATGTGTGTAAATGATGATGTTCCCAGCATTTGGGAAGGTAGTGCTGCTAAAACCATTTCAAGGTATTATAAAAAGTCTTGGATATTTTTGAACAAGAATATTTTAGGCAAATGTGTGTTTTATGGGATTAAATGTAGATACGCGCTTAGCAGAAAACTTTAAATAAATTACTAAAGGTAAGTAAGTACCACTTATACTTATCCAAAATGTTTGTGCACACCACAGAGAGAGAGAGAGAATAACACAAAAGCCCACACATTTCTACAATAAGTACTCATGTTATCTCACGCCATTACCGTTCGTCGCCGTCCGGCAACCGTCCGGTGGCCGCAGATAAACCGGACCGGCTCGGGCACCGGACACGTATCGTGAGTTATAGCTGTTGGCTAAACTATGAGACCAACGGATTTTAATTGTACGGTACCTAAATATTACACTAATTACGTATATTAACGATACTCGGAGCAGCATCTTAGTAGTTAGGAAGATAAAAACAAAACTAAGATTGCTGACATCCTCAAGACTTTCTTGTTCTTATTATGTTACCCAAAATGTTTCCTGTAAATCTGAGATTAGCTCATACAAGCGTCGCAGTAGCCGGGATGCCACAGGGCTGATACAGCAATACTTATTTGCATAAGTTACGACTACCTATCTTATAAAGTCGTAATGTGTTGAATGTAAATACCGCAGTTTTGCACATAGCACAGTAGCACTGCGCACCCTCCGCCCTCACTCACTGTCCCCTCCCGTTATCGTCCGCTGACTGCCGGGGGATAGCACCCAGCTGATGCACAGTGCTCCTGTCATCCACAAATCGAATTGTATACATAATTTACTGAAATTGTAGCTCTCGCTTCCTCGCCATTCCGAATTATGTCGTAAAATATAAATTACATTTTTATTTCCCGAAACTTCTTGATTTTATCACGACTTTTGCTTGAAAATTATAGCATTTAGAGTGTTTCCTTCGATAGTAATAATCAGTGTAAAACTATAAACGACGAGTTATCGGGCGCCCACTGCCAGGGCGAGGTGCTCCGGGCCCAATAGGGCTCACAACGTTTTATTGTATCGTTATTAAGAGTATAAATTGTCATAATGGACTGTTAACTTTTTACACGTTTTTAATATGAATGTATTCATGACAGTAACTATATTTTTTTAACTGAATCGTAAAAGTGACGTCAAATTATTGTTTTCAAAGCGATTCCGTTTTCCTTTTCCTTTTGTGGAGAAGATAGCACCGTATTGACCGTAACCTACAAACAACAAAGCTGTATGAAATACAAAACAAAAGATAAGTAGGTACTCGTATATTAATCACGAACCAATCTATGCGATATTGCACAAATAGTTTATTGTTGAAACAGATTTTTAATCCTATTTATCCTTGCCATCAGTCCCCGGAGCCCGGGCTCGACTGCTCGAGAACTGCCAAAAAAGAACATTTGGCACTCGCAGTTCACTGTGACGGTTGACAGCTGCTATTTTTGAACCCCGCACTTTAACTGGCAACTTTTATAATGCGAGTCTACATAAAAATGGTTCGTTTACGACCTTCTGCTGCGGCGCTCGCAAAGCGCGTAACGAAGGGCGTCACGTTATCGTCCTCGATATTAGGACTGTGTTAGTGTCATAAAACATAGGATGCGTACCTACCGCCTATACTTATGTATACAATACTCACTAGTGTTTTGTATGTTAACGCTTCGACGTAAAAAGGCTTCTTTTTTATGGTCGTTCTCTTTATTGTTTTATCAGCATACATTTAGAATGCCGGAGACGTGCTGACGTGCAGGGTTCATCGTCTTCGTAGAGGATCTTTTCGGCGCATATTCCGTGCGAGAATGCGTAATTTAACCCTTTTATATAAAAAAATACGGGATTATTTAAATTGTCCGCCATTTCGTTATATTTATATTTGGGTTTGGATGCGATTTGGAGAGATTTACGTTCGTATTTTACATACCACGTCGATAAGTATCCCAAAGTTCATAAAAAAATGAGTACCTAACAAAACAAAACCCTATCAATTACTTCGCTAAATTCTGAATTCATTTCCCCTGGTGGTGTCCCACTCGTGGGTTCGTTCTCTCTTACAATTAAACAATAACATATTAAGTAGTGTAAATTGAAATCTTATCGCTGAATATTGCTTTTGTCTTCGAAAACAAATTATGTACGTAATTAGGTACCTACTTAAAAATCCACTCTCACCCCAGGTTTCCAAAATTGCGTGGCGAACAGCTGATTCCTTCTTTGTTTCGGCTACACCCTTGAGTTGGGTCCTTACACGAAAATGTTATGTAGGAAACAGCAACATGGTTCAATTTTGCTTGGACACGTGTAATGATAGGGTGGCAGGAAGTCAGCTGACTGCATCGCTCAGATGTTATTAGAAACGAAAATTCGTGAAGGTTCGCGGACGCGCCGCCGCCGGCAGACAAAAGTTTTGAATGGCTCAATAATTTAATGGCCGAAATACGAATACCTTTTAGTAAGTTCGGTCTCGTTCGAACAATCATTTGAATTAATAATTTGGTCTACGAAGCGAGCGGTGGGCACACTGTGTAACGGAACGATGTACTTGTAATAACTTGTTCATTTGAAGTCGAAACTACTTAATTAACTAATTATGTTTTTTGTAACATGATGTTTGTGAAAATGTTCTTTTATGTTATAATTTCGTAAGCAAGTACTTTTTTGTTAATTAGGGAATAAATACGTCAAGAATAATTTGTGTTTGAAATCACTGATCTGGGGCAAATCATGAGCGATAGAAAAAACGTCGTATCCTGTGAGTGACGGAGTTATGAAGCTTCTTGATTATTGAGTACAGGCACAATATTACTTATAAGTACAATATGGAAGACTGAACGTAGGAACAATAAAATCAGTCAGTATTAGTAGATATTCACAGAGTTGTGAATGTATTCCTTATATTATTGGCATCATATTCAGCCGTACTTTTCAGCTGAATACAGATATTTATTTCCTGGTCCCAATGCCCTCGGTGCTCGGTCCTGCTAATCGCTGCCATAACTCACACTCTTCGTAATATCGTCCACCGTCTCCCAGCTGGACGTCGCACGTCCGTCTCCCAGCTGGACGTCGCACGTTCTTTCTCGATCATCGCTCGCCATTCGTTACGTGGTTCGTGCTATTTTGTTGCTATGCTTTATGTTACCTGAAAATATTACATTACATTATCAACATAAATTTTATAAAATCGATGAAAGTCAATCAATCTGGATTTACAACAGATCCATATATTTCCTGATTCCCATGCGTGTTTCAAACATTTTAGTTTATTTACTCAGATTGTTTAATTGAAGAATATTCGCGACACAATAACAAGATAATTCACAACCACTCATTATCCCAGCCCTTTAGAACTTCGGTAGAACCACAAATTGCTGGAGCTTACATTAACTGCCTTTGTTAATCCAAAAATAGGTTTGACGTTTTATAAATAGGATATTATACTCCTAAATCTGCGTGTATGAGACCCTTTTGATTTTATGTGGAATATTTACTGGAACATGGGTAGCTTGTGACATTAATTGACATTTGGAGTGGCTCGGAATCCCTCCAGGGGGTTGAATATGTGCGCGTAAAGACATAAATATTAAGGGCGCAGTTTGTAATGCCGAGGAATCGGGCGGACTCGGGCGAGATCCTGAGGAGTCGGGAATGGTAAGCGTTAAGTTTCTAGGGAAAATTGGGTTGAGAAGATTGATGCTCGGTTGATTTTATCGATGTTTTTACGGGTATTCTAAAAAAAGGGACTTCTTCCTATACCTATTTATTTGTTTTCTTCAGAGTACACTATCCACCTACTGATTCAGGGGTAGATTTTCAAAAAACCCTGATGCACATTATTCTTTACTTTCAATATTAGGTATAAATACTGAGTTTCGAGTAAATCGGACTGCGCGCTAAAATTCTTCCATACAAACTTTGAAACCCCCTAATCCCTAATTAGGGGGTAGTTTAGAAGAAAAAAAACTGACAATCTTCATAATTTATTTAGATAAGTATTCGTGCCAAGTTTCAAGTTTATTAACTCAAGGATTATGAATTCCCCCCTTTTCACCCTCTTAGGGGTGGAATTTCGAAAAATCCTTTCTTAGTGGATGCCTACTCTTCACGAAGAACACACCCTCCAAATTTCATGTCTCTAGGACCAGCGGTTTAGGCTGTGCGTTGATCGATCAGTCAGTCAGTCAGTCGGATTTTGAATTTTATATATATAGGTTATATTCTTTTCATCTGTAGCAAGAGGGCCAGTAGCTACCTATTGCTAGCAATAGGTGGCTCTATTTAGTATTCTATGTGTTCAGTTTGAGCCTCTGTCCATATAGTTGCATTGAAATTATAATTTGTTAAAAAAAATAACTAAAATCTTCTTATTCACCGTGTCATTGGCACGACAGTGTATCTATACAATTTTGTTGGCCCCACACATTGTTGGCCACACACATTGCCACTTCCGCGTCACTAACTAAAATCCTTCATTACAAGAACAATGCCACGAAACACCGCCTAGTAACAAGCTCTATTCAAAAGTGAATGATTAAAGTTCACCTTCGCTTCATATCGCTTCACTATATATAGGTACCTACACCTATATAGTATACATATTATTATACCTTCACAAAATGACGAAAAATTATTTAAACAAAAAATAGGTACCACCCTCAGAGCACACATAGTTTTATAGCATTCTTTCACGGACACCCCCTACGGTAACCCAGTACGGTAGCATTGAGCCGAGCTCCTCCGCGCACAGGCCTTCACAATCCTTCATGAATAGACGATTATTTCGGACGTTTTCATTCATACGACTAGATTAGGCACCTGCATATACATAAAAGCCCAAAAAAGGGATTAAAGTGACCACTGAGGAGCAGCTCCTTTCTGTAGGGTAGTCTGAAGAGCGACGGTTATTTATAACGGTGTGCTGGGACGCGTACGTAGTCACCTTGTTTATATGATTTGAGGTAATAATCACATATTCAGCAGTGATAGTTTTGTTAATGATCTTCTGATAGGCAAGAACTGTCAGGATAGTTCATGCCGTAATATAAGCAAGCCAAACGTAATGGATTGTAGCTGAAGAGTGTTCCGCCATCGCATGCAGATGTACTCAGGGGATAACGTGCTGGTGAAGTGTGCACCGCGAGAGGATCAATTGATTTGTAAGTCATCGCGGGGATACCCGGGGGATGGGGTGATAATGTATTAGGCTTGTCGATTATGTCGGTCGTATGAAAAAAACAGCTGCGGCAAAGAAAAACGGTGTTTTACACTTGAAAGTAAAATCATTCGGCATTGGATATTTGATGATTCGGTACTTACCTATATTCAGATTATTATATTACCGATCTCATGTCAAAAGTTTCAATAGGTGTCTTCCAACATTACATAGGCAGCAGTCATGCAGATGTCAATTCGAATGATAAAGCTTTCCAACGTTAGCATAAAACCCAACTGAATAAGCTACAAAATGTAAAAAGCTGTAGGTAAACAGGAAGCTACCCCCGACAGGCAAAAATACGTACGTTCCACATAAACCTTATCTGACGCAACATTTGAAAACATATTCACAATTACGCCGTGATTTAGTGACACCCTTCCCTTGAAGTGGCGCGCATCACGAGTTCACGACGTAGTGTGGCAGCACCCCTTGCGCGCCGCCGCGCCCCTGCCGCGCCCCCGCCGCCTCCCCGCAACATATTCTATGAGCATGACGCGACTTGATGCCTCAGCTGACAGCCCTACAGATACCGACTTACTCTCAGAGGAAAACACTTCCTTATTCAACCCACCAACTTTGTTCTGCGAATAACTACCCCCAAAATTTTCCCTATAACCCAAACAACAAGGTCCAAAATCGTATAGCGGGAAATCTCTGACTAGTGAAAATATGAAGAGATCCTTGCACAGGCAATCTCACGCTCAATGTCGCTTTATCGTTATAATGGAGATTGAGTGTAAGCGAGACACCGACATACGTTAGAGGGAGACGCCGAGTCTTGATGAAATTCATGAAGTCAGCCAAGATACAAGAATATTTTGTTCATGTCAGTGAATTTGTCGGCCCCGCCTATGTAGTTATTTTAGAATTTTATCTTGCACGTTGTTTATCTTGCGCCAAAGTTACTGGGTCAAAAAATTAGCTCAGCCCTTGTTATAAATATACACGGGGATGTTGTATATTATTAACTTTTGTAAACCTTACATTCCTGTTCCGCGAAGCCGCGCCCTGTTTCGTTTCTCTTTGTTTAGCCTCTAGCCCCACCCAGCCCCTACGCACACTGTTTGTATTAAACTTACATCTACAGCTGTACATTTTTCCACCTAATACTACTTTGACTAGTGAAGCGATGAACATCATCCATAGGCTGGAGTGTAGGGATTGTTATCTGACTGTACAGTAAAGAACACTACAGATTGTTGTGGAAATATTATGAACTTGTGGCGCTAAGTCTGTGTTAGTAGAAGGCACATATAATAAAAAGGCTAACAATGATACAATATAACCTACAAATCACCCCTAAATAGACTGAAAAAGGTCTTACAATGTCAAGCCAGTTATGATTACTGCGTTGTAATGCTGTTGGACCTATTTGCCTTCAGGTTGTAATTTGCTACATTTTAAAACTAGTTCATGAGAAAGCATATAAAGATATTTTTAAACGATTCCAATGTTACAGAAACACATTCGGCAGTCGTCAGCGGAACGGCAACATAAATAGCATTGTGCCCCGCAGTCAGTGAAGCAAGGCTAACACATCCCCTGGCACACATGCACCATACTTACACCATGCACTCGCAGGAAAGATGCCCGGTGACGTGACGGGCCATGGGAAACAAAACAGTGCGGCGAAACTAGCACTAACATAATGTAATGCGTAACATTACACCGGCGCCGGTGAGGTTTGGTGGGCAGGTGGTGGTTGGGAAGTGAGAGCCGAACGCAGACATATTATTTTATTAAAAAATCTATCAGACCTAGTAATGGTATTCGCTTATTTAATCTCCGTTTTTTGATGATTTTTGTCGACAGTGGGTAGCTTAAAGTTACTTTACTTTAACAGAAGGCTCAGGTCTTGTGCTCCCACATCCCACTTCATCGATCCAAGCAGTTATTTGTGATCTTCATGCGAAGCCTCATTACTTCCCACGATTTCGTAGAGGCGACTAAGCTCTTGCAAATGAGCAAGTTCCAGCATTGGCCAAGGGATATAAAGTGCCTAATGGCCCATGATTCCTTGATAACCTTCCGGCAGAACACCGGATCCAGACCGTACGGGCGTTTGCACACAGGATACATATTTGTATCCAACAAGAGTAATATTTTTGTATTTATTGTATTTCTGAACGTACTTATTACTTACGTTTCGTAGCAGGATTGGAGATCAGTGATGAGTGATCCGTTGATCACTGAGTGATGTCTATCGGCGGAAGGACGCTGTTGTCGCTGATGTTGGAGTCTCTTGGTGTCTTATTACCCAAGAGTAAAACTATGTTGGTCTATTCTCTGCTGGAACCATGCCGTCCATGTCAAGGAGGACAGCCTTTGACCACTAATGATTTGGACCCAAAATTTCTCACACTCGAAGGTCCTCTTAACCAAATAGATAAGAATGACAATAAAACCTACGCCATTTCTGAAAGTGGATTCACACATTAAACCTTGTCTCACAATAAACATGGAGATACCATCAGAATACCATCACATTCAATAGATTTCATTCCATAACCCTTTAAGTGACAAGCGTGTCCAATCGAAACACACACAACGAGTACAAGGGGTCATAACGACCCTTATTTCGAAAATTTGAAAGAGCCCGTATAGCAAAAAAACATTAAAAAGCACGGATCCTTTTGTCAGTGGGTAGTGAATATAGGGTTCCGTGTGGGTCGAATGGACCGCGGATTGGGCAATATGTTCAGGGTAGTTCTTATAGGGTTGTTTGTACTAATTTGCGGATATCAAAATATGGTTAATGAGATGACTTTATTTTGGTTGTACGTTCTCTGCATAATATGGATATTTGTTTTGTTGATGGTCTACGTGTTTTCCATATTACCTACCTACCTACCTATACCTACTTTTCACATTCCAAGCAAATCCCTTAGTGCTAAGTGCAGTAACAATAAGAAGAAACATACTTGAAAACAAAAAACAAAATCGCCATTTTGTTTACGATCGCACAGTGTGCTAGCCTGTAGGTACAATGCGTGTACGCATTACGCGTATAAGCGAACTAAAATGAATTTTTAGTGCGCGTAAATTAAGTAGGGCTAATGGGGCCGCTAGGATCATCTCGTACATTTTTATATGGACGAACTAGGATTTGAGAAAACTGAATTCTCTATAACAAAAATATTATAATGTATAAAATACCCTATTACCCTATCCATTTTTAATACCACAACAGCCTCATCCATCATAAATTATGTTTGATAAGTAATAACTGATAGTATAGGTACATTGAACATTTATTTACCACAGATAAAACATACAAATATGGGAAGAGACCGTGATATTCACATGCTTATTGACAACAGTTTGGTGTTGATTACAGCACTGCAGTATTTTAGAATAGATAAGCGGAAATCTGTCGATACTTAAGTTAAGATATGATTGATAACGAAAAAAGGTGACGTAAAATGATAATGACCAATGACATATTATCGCGCTTGTTTACGAAAAACTACAAATTTTCCATACTAAGTGCAATTGCAGAAAAACAAACTACCGGTGACAATGAGTCATTGTAAGGTTGGCCATACCTTCACGTCTATCTGTTCATTAGTGAGTTACTGAGTATACAATAAGTTACTGAGTATACAATAAGTTACTGAGTATACAATAAGTTACTGGGTATACAATAAGTTACCGAGAATACAATAAGTTACTAAGTATACAATAAGTTACTGAGTATACAATAAGTTACTGAGTATACATTAAGTTACTGTGTATACAATAGGTTACCGAGTATACAATAAGTCCGTCTATTAAACTACTAGCTTTTGCCCGTGTGGGTAATATAATAGTTATTATGTTACATAGACGATATAGATACTTCAACATGCAACATCATCATCGTTTCAGCTGAAAGTTGTCCACTGATGCTCATACGCCTCCCGCAATCACCGCCATTGATATAATGATTAACTTTTTTTTTGAGAAAATGATGTGACGACTGACGACTGCCTACCTTATTTTCTCCCTCTCTTCACGCTATTCTCTGAGTAGCGTGTCGGTTCCCAAAGGTAAGAACTGGCAAATGTTATTACTTAAATTAATTTGAAAAGCAGATTGCTTAACGTGAGCAGATGTATCTTATGACAACAAAATAAATGTTAAAAATTTAAACAACATAATGCTATTAGATCAATTTATAGTAAGTCGCATCCAAGTGTTGTAGTCCACGCTGGACGCTGGGTCGCTCGCTCGCGTCGTAGTCCACGCTGGACGCTGGGTCACTCGTTCGCGTCGTAGTCCACGCTGGACGCTGGGTCACTCGTTCGCGTCGTAGTCCACGCTGGACGCTGGGTCGCTCGCTCGCGTCGTAGTCCACGCTGGACGCTGGGTCACTCGTTCGCGTCGTAGTCCACGCTGGACGCTGGGTCGCTCGCTCGCGTCGTAGTCCACGCTGGACGCTGGGTCACTCGTTCGCGTCGTAGTCCACGCTGGACGCTGGGTCGCTCGCTCGCGTCGTAGTCCACGCTGGACGCTGGGTCACTCGTTCGCGTCGTAGTCCACGCTGGACGCTGGGTCGCTCGCTCGCGTCGTAGTCCACGCTGGACGCTGGGTCGCTCGCTCGCGTCGTAGTCCACGCTGGACGCTGGGTCGCTCGCTCGCGTCGTAGTCCACGCTGGACGCTGGGTCGCTCGCTCGCGTCGTAGTCCACGTTGGACGCTGGGTCGCTCGCTCGCGTCGTAGTCCACGCTGGACGCTGGGTCGCTCGCTCGCGTCGTAGTCCACGCTGGACGCTGGGTCGCTCGCTCGCGTCGTAGTCCACGCTGGACGCTGGGTCGCTCGCTCGCGTCGTAGTCCACGCTGGACGCTGGGTCGCTCGCTCGCGTCGTAGTCCACGCTGGACGCTGGGTCGCTCGCTCGCGTCGTAGTCCACGCTGGACGCTGGGTCGCTCGCTCGCGTCGTAGTCCACGCTGGACGCTGGGTCGCTCGCTCGCGTCGGTAGTACCACATTGACCTTGTTATCCAAAGACCGCTTCTGTATTGTTTTCGTCAATTTGTTTATACCTAACATTTTATATTTTAACGAAAATGTAAACTAGTCTCGCCATACAAAGTATTTTAATTAATAAAATAGTAGGTTATAGTAATAAATTAAAAAAGTAAACATAATAATTTAAGAACATCCAGTACATACATACACCTATTAATATACCTATAGGTACCTAATTAAAGGTGTAACGTTTTTTACATAAAAAAGTCATCAAAGTAGAACCTATACTCGTACGTATGTATGTAAATGTAACATGAGCAGCACAGCATGCACCATTACATTCTTGATATAAAAGTGTTGTATTGTGCAACGCATTGTCAACCGGACCGGTGCGCGGTGCGCGGGGCTGCTCCGCGGACAAAGCGCCCCAGTGCACTCCGAATTATTTCAATTAACAATAAGCCGACCGGTCCGCTCAAGGGTGCAGTTTCGTTGTTTACAATCTCCATATTCAAATTTGGGGATAGTTTTAATAACACTAGTCCAAGTTTATGCTACTTATGACTTTTCAGTTCGTAAACATCCACTTCTAAGTAAGTATCTATGACTTAGATTATTCCATACAAACAAACTCACAAGGTTAACGAAATTAAAAAAAAAAACTGAATACTATGTTTTTGATTTGCCATATTTATTAAAATATTATAAATATAATTATATATAATATTGGCAAAATTATGCCATATTTATTTCCTTTAGTAAAACATCCTTTGTTGCATATTTTATATGCAAAATAGTTTCGATGTTTCACATCTGCGTCCCGCGACGGCTAACATTTATTTCACTTTATCCTATTTATTTATTTATTTTGTTTTTTTTAAGTTAGCCTATTTACTCAGTAGGCTAACTTAAAAAAAAAAACAAAATTAAAGTCAGCTTTACACGCGGGCAAAGCTGCGGGCGAAGCGCTAGTGAGTCATATGTCAGTAGAAGTTCAACAAACACCTACATGTGTGTCCGAAGCACAGAATGATTAAAACCCGACACAAACCCGCGCCTACCTCTGCCGGTCCCCCCTCACAGCTAATTGTTCTGCCGTCATAAAAAACTCATTACAGCGCAATGATTTCAGTTGACAACTCGTCACACCCATTCTGATAGCTTTGTTACTATTCAGACAATAGTATGTACATAATATATATTGTACAGTGTACGACTGTACGCCTTCGTGTCGTCGCGTCATACCATCTGTCTGTATGTTTTTTTTGCTTAAGGTGTTTAGTAGTTCTGAAGTACTACTTATTATTATTATTACTACTACTCATTATTAACAAGCTTCTGCTCGCGACTTCGTCCGCGTGAAATTTCAATTCCAAAAAAAGTCAAATCCGACATGTAGTTCCTGAGATTGGCGTGTTCAGACAGACAGATCGGCGGGGCGACTTTGTTTTTAACCAAATTAAAAAAAGAGGAGGTTCTATGTTCGTTTGTATGTATTTTTTATGTATGTTCATCAATATTTTTATCAATTATGGACCGATATTGTAAATTCTAGATCGTTACTCAATTCGTGAATGGAACTAGCAGTGATTATCATACCAGCAGATTGGATCTGAAATCACCCGAGTGTGGTCGAGACCGCGCTTGAGCATAGATCGGCAAGTCGATTTCGTTCTTTCTAAGTTTATTTTCGTTTTCGAGTTTATAATTATTGTGAAATTGAAGTATTACTATTAAAATGGATATATTTGGAGAATTACATAGGTAGATTACTACAATAAATTTAATTCTAATTTATTCAACAATGATTCAAAGTACCTATTTACATTAACAGGTTTTTTTTTCCAAAAAACCTTCGATCAATATTGATCGAAGAAAAAAACAGTTTTTTTTTCGTCTTGCATTTTTATAGTACTCTCATATGTAATGAAAAAATATTATATTTATTTTGAAACCAGCACATGAATCGGGCCACAAATTCTCTATTTAATGGGAAATAACCTAGGGCCAGTAACCAGCGGACAGTTCGAATGCAATAATTCAACGAATTCCAAAGAAACTTTTACAATATCAGATTTCTAATCTTAACAAACAATATACTAGGCACACTTCGGGCGACCTTATGATAGGCCCAAGGGATACCCAATTTTATTAGCCTAGGGTAATTTAGGAACAGTCATACCAGCGGGACGGGGGAAGACCTAATACCTATTCTTCTTTCGGAGTACACATGATGACAGGATTTATAGAGTAAGCTCAATTAGGAAGGTCAGTAGGTGCTCAGGAGGTTTGAAGAGGATAAGTTCATGACGAAGCTCATTACATATAGTGATTATTCAATGTGTTATCCCATGTTCCCATGTGTTATCTTATGACGCCAGTTCTGTAAATATACATTCAGAGATAAATACCCTTTCTTGTTTACTCCAATGAATTTATTGGAGCTTATTATTTTCATTGCTAGGTACTGTAGATGTAGAACTCTTGGTCCTAAGCCTGCTGGGTTTGCCACGGGAGTTACTGCGACACTCATGTACTAAATATAGACACTGTTTGATCACTGTTGAATACATCGCAAACAGAAAGAAATATACTGTATTAAATTATTTTATTCAAATTAAATATTAGGGGTTAAAGTATGAAATTGCCGATTTGTACTGAAAATTTGAAATTCGTTTTTTTTTAATTTTACATATTTATTTAATCAAAATAATTACCATTATTATCTATACATTGTTGCCATCTAATAGGAAGGTCATTTATGCCTTTGCGATAAAGCTCTCGTGATCTACATTCGACAAACTGTGTGAAAGCATTTTGTACTGCCTCCTGAGAAGAAAACTTTTTATCACGTAGAAAATTGTCCAAATCACGAAAAAAATGGTAGTCCGTTGGAGCAAGGACTGGTGAATACGGAGGGTGACGAATGGTTTCTAATTGCAGTTCCTGTAGAGTTAAAACGATTTCTCGTGCTGTATGAGGTCTCGCGTTATCTTGGAGCAACAATGGTGAAGATCGATTCATGAGTCGGGGCGGTTTCACTGCTAGTTTTACTATCATTGTTCAGAGTTCGGCACAGTAGACATCTGCCGTTATTGCTTGACCAGATCGGAGAAAGCTATAGTGAATAACACCATGCTGAGACCACCAAGCAGTTACCATTTTATTGGTAAGCTTGCTTTAGGACACTGTTGCGGCGTTTGACCTGGGGTCAGCCAATGCATTTTTCGCTTACGGTTATCGTAAAGAATCCACTTTTCATCACATGTCACAATTCGATCCAATATTCCTTCATTTCTGTATCGATTCAACAAGGCAACACAAGTTTCAACACGCGTTTCTTTCTGCAGATCAGTCAAATCATGAGGCACTCATTTCTCATATTTTTTAATTTTATTGATTTGACGCAAATGAGTCAATATCGTTGGTAAGGTAACGTTAAGCCATGCCGCTAATTCCTGGGTAGTTTGGCTCGGATCGGCTTCCACCATCTCTTTCAATTCATTGTTATTCACCTGTGTGGGCGGTCTTCCACGTGGTTCGTTCTTCAAATCAAAATTTCCATCACGAAAGCGTTTAAACCAAAATCGCACGGTGCTTTCATTAGCAGTCCCCTCTCCAAACGCAACATTGATATTGCGAGCTGTTTCTGCCGCGTTACTTCCGCGGCGGAACGCGTATTAAAAAATAACTCGAATTTTCGAAGTATTCATATTTCTTGTCTAAGCTGAATAAAAAAAAAAAAACAACTGAAAGTTGATAATCGAATATTGCAAATTTTTTAAAAGAAGAACTTCATAGGTACTACGTGAAAAAAGGCTTCACTCAAAAATCTCAAACCATGAAGGTTCTATGTCAATTCGAAGTACCTATTACAATAAAACGGCAATTTCATACTTTAACCCCTATTATTTCCTGCCAGGGTAGCGGGACCATCCGAAAGGGTTTACCGCTGCCCTGGAACATAAAGGGCTAAGGAAGGAACACGGGTGGGTTTTAGTCAGTAAAAGTCTGACACTCCCTTCTGCTCCACCCAGAGCGGGAGGGGTCATTTGATGATTTCCCATCCTCAAAAAAAAAAAAAAAACCCCTATTATTTTGCAATGAAATTGTTGACTTTATGTCTGTCAAAGTCACGACAGATAAAACATTTTTAGAATGAAATAATACAAAAAGACCTCAGACAGTTTAACTTCAATAAATGTGGGATTTTACTATTCGGGGCTAACAAAATAACGCTTATTTCCTAAATTATATGTATTTGGGTTCTTATGGTAAATTTTAATATTTTTAATCCTGTGAAGATCAGAACATAGTTTGTGAATTAAAAAAATCGTAAACGGAAACAGTCTGATGCATATACAATACTTCTCGGTCTCTGCTCGAGGCCCGATTTGAGTCTCGCTTCAGCTGAGTATAGATTGATTACCGTTCTGGAATAAGAACGTTGCTCAAGTACTGATTCTATACTTAAACAATGATCGACTGATTGATGATCAAACTGGACTTGAGGAACGTTCTGTAACACGGATCTTAGTGTATGTTGATGATGTTATAACTACATAATTCCTGTCACTGTTGTTTACATAGCAAGTAGCGGTATTTAAACGAATTCGTGTGGGGCAGGTACTTACTTAGGACAGCTAAAAAGTGAGAAATAAAAAAACTTACAAATAAAACCAACCTTGAAAATAAACACTACAAAGTGAAAATAACTTCATTTCGGCCGGTGACTTCGGTTTTGTATTTTTTATTTTGTAGTGTTTTTTGAAATCCAACTTAATATTTAAAGTTCTTAGAATATATGTCGCCCTAGTCGTTTACATCGTATGTTTCACATTGTTTCTAAGATGCATCCCAGTCTTTTTTGAACACACTATCATTGAGTTCATCCTCGTTTGTCAGCGGACTCGCTAGTGGCAGTTCAATCGTGTCCTGAATGTCAATGGGGAAGTCTTTCTCATCCACGTCTTGTTCTACTGATTCACTTTCAGTGTCTTCAATTGTTTGGTTGGTGGTCTCTTCCATGTCAGGACCGGGAGAAGAACTCTGACCCTGGACTCTTGCCAAGTATAGTGAATTTTGGAACTCACTCTGCAACTGTAAGGCTACGTGCAGTGGCAGTCTTCGCAGCTGAGCAGCGACATTCATGCCGAAGAAATGGAACTCATCTTCACATAGATTTGGAGTGTTTATAACATTCGATGTATTATCTAATCGATTAGGAGTTCCAGATTTCTCTGAATCAGTTTCATCGTCCTGAGCTGTCACCAGTTTGTTGGTGAGCAGTCGTACTTGTTTCCTTGCAGAGGGTTCTCGATCGTTAGTAAGTGGTTGTACCTCCAGAGTATATTCTAGTTTGTCGACAGATGAAGTTTGTGATGGTGCGGTCAAATCCGTATGACTCGACGAAAGTAGTTTCCGTTTAAAATTATTGAATTTTCTGGATGATGTTTGTGGAATCTGAAACCAATGACTGGATGAAAATTCAGCGAGGATTTAATGGAATCTGGAACGTTCCTGGATGAAGGTACATGCGAAATCTCTGTATTTCGTACAGGGCCAAACTATTGTATATGATCTGGTGAAACATGATTTATTTATTTATTTATTGGTCTACCAACGATTGTTTACACCAGTTATGGGCATAAAAACAAGCAAAAACAGATAAACAATAGTGTACAATCACTTAAAGGTAAACTCAGCATGCAAAACGAAAGTTGTACGTACGATACAGAGAAAAAATTAAAAGAAAACTACGCTAATTTATATCAACTACTAGTTAGTATCCAAAAAGTTATAGATTCTGAAACAGAGAACAAAGAAGAAAAAAAAAACAAAAAGGTAAATTAATAATTATCTAGGTTTTTCAAAGTCTTCGCTTTTAAACTGTACAGTGAGTCAAAGTGCAAGTCGATTAGATCGCTACATTCATTAATTATCTTGCTTAACCTTGCGACAGGGGAACTAGCGCCCAAGACTGTTCGTCGGAGCGGTGGACAGAGTGGTGTAATTTGCTTACGAGGAATTCTTGAAGGCACACGAAATCTAAAAGAATTTAGTATCTGTGGGCAGTCAATTTTATTGGCCATCAATTTGCACACAAACATTACGTCAATAAGGCGACGGCGCTTTTCCAGCGAAATCATTTTAAAGTAATTCAACCGCTTGGTATATGAACGCATTTTTTTTGCTATTCCGCTGGTAAACGCCAGGTGCCACAGAAAGCGTTTTTGGATTCTCTCCAGACGCAACGAATGTGCAGCATATAGTGCGGTCGCCAGATCACACAACAATATTCCAACAGGCTTCGAATCAGACTATTGTAAAGCATAATTTTAGTTTTAGGACATTTAAACTGTTTGCAATGTCTTAAAACGAAACCAAGCATTCTAGAAGACTTTTTTATTATGCAATCTACATGTGGAATAAAAGTTAATTTGGTATCAAAAGTAACACCGAGGTCTTTTGTTGTGTTTAATTCTGCTATTTTGGTTTCATTTATGTGATAATCTTGTCTTACTAAATTATGCCTTCGTGTAAATTTGACATGATGGCATTTACTGGGATTTAACAGCATTGAATTGCGTTCGCACCACTTAACAAGCCTATTGAGATCACTCTGCAAAAGTATGACATCATGTTGGGACTTAATAATTTTAACAAATTTCAAATCGTCGGCATACATAAAAACCTTAGAATGTAAAAAACACTTTCGAATATCATTTATAAAGAAGTTAAATAAAACTGTGCCCAAATGAGGAACCTTGTGGAACTCCGGAAGAGATATATCGGTTGTCAGACCGAAATCCGTTTATCACTACATGAAAAGATCTGTCCAGAAGATATGAGCTTAACCAAAAAAGCAATGATCCAGTTATACCATAAGCTTGCAGCTTATGAACCAGTACTTTATGTGATCATGACATCACAGTCGATGAGACGTGTGTATACCGTAGTCGATATATATTATTTATTATATTACATATTTTGAAGTCCGATGTTTGTTTTAATATCCCAGAATAACGACCAATCACATTAGTTGAATTTAACATCACGGCTCTCATCTCGCTTGTGATTGGTCGTTACTTGCACGTCTATACTTCGCACCGGTCCGCTCCGCTTCGCTCGTGCCCGCCCCAGTGGAAACGCATCTCAATGACAATGGCGGGATGCTCTATGCAGCGGCGCGCGGCGTAGCGCGGCCATATTAGTACGCGACTGCGCGCGGCGGCGGTAACAGCGAGCGGTACCATGGTAACGTGATAAATACGCGTGGTTGGTAGGTAGATAGGTACAAGCATTATCAGCCTAGAACGTTCTCACTGCTGCTGGGACACAGGCCACCTCTCTGTGAGAGGGAGTGGGCCGTAATCCACCACGCGGGCCCAGTGCGAGTTGATAGGTACAACAGCTAACCAAAAGAAAGCGTATACAAGTGTGTTGTAGATATACTCACTGTTTTACTGGAGTCTTTTTGTATAGTGTCACCCAAAAATGAATCCAGCGCTTCAAACCAGTGCAAGGTTGGCTTGTACGGCGCAGAACCCGACTTCAGAGAATATCTTATCTTATTCAATTCCTGGTGATATGTACTCCTAATGTTTTTAATCTTCGTCTTGAGCAGCTGCACTGTCAAGGTGTCATCATCGAACTGTTCCAGCAGAGCCGCGTAGGCATCCGCTCGAGCTGCCTTACTTTTGTAATAAAACGATGTGGTGTTCCACAAGCACTCGTGGTCCTTATAGCATTCGATGAAGAATAACGTCTTCTCGTCGCCCCAGCGAGCCATCTTGAAAAACGAACGACAGTCGCTGCCAGCTACTGGCACACACGCACGCTGCCTCCTGCTTCGCGTCTCGAGGCCGACTGGCATGCTGGGGTGCCCCCCGGCCCCGCCCCGCCTCCCCCGCGTGCCCGCATCGATCTACTGGCATATAGGTATTTCAACGGCCTGGAGTACCTGGCATGCTATATTAACGTTTGCTTCCCTGTTGTCTAGGTGCAATACGCATGCGTCGCGTTTGTCGGTAAAGGACAGCTTAGTGTGTCGGTGCACACCAACATCTGGGCTATTTTCCGATAAACACAAGTCTGTATCGCCTAATGTAACTTATTTATTTAGTTATCCATTTATTTCAGGCATCAAGGCCCATATAAACACATACAATACAATATTAATATAACTTAAAAATACTATAAATACATACTTATGTATATCCTTACTAAATGAGGCTTCCTAACTACCTCACATAATTGCTTCCGCGTGGATTCCTACCTGCCCTGTTTGGCAGAAGAACGTGACTTGTTCGTGAAACAAAAACATCCTTGATAGCGTACAAATACGATGTTAGGCAACACTCAAGTCCTTTACCGTGATATGGTGCTAGGTACTACCTATCCCGCATGACGTAGACAATTGTGTGATGGAAGTGTGCATCACAATGACCGATACAACCAACGTCCACCAATAAATTTGCTGTGGTTGACTGTGCTGATACAGGTATGGGAGAACCCTGCACCACACTCGAACAAACACTCTAGCGACCAACATCTCACTACAACGCTACCTACTCCTCCGTTAATACAATAAATAGTATAAATATCAAGATCGTTTCACCGAATATGGCATAATATAAAAGAACATGCCAAATCTTCACGACTATAACGGTAACAGCGGGGGCAGGGCTCTAGCATTCGAAAACCTCTCTTGAATAATCAGCATAATTATTGGAAATTGATTTAACACAAATACAATAAGTAATTAGATTTTTATTTATATATTTTTTACCTAATCTGAAAGCCGACCCCAGCATAGTTGGGAAAAGGCTTGGCAGATGACGATCGAGCATTGTGAGGTTTTATAATAATGTTCACGTGTCTGATTCCCTTCCCGTGTTTAACAATCTACTGCTTCACTATCCGTTGAGTGCGAAAATACTTAATGCAAATTAGTAGATTATTCATTTAATATAAGCAATTAAGCACATACATATTATATGCATATACGTAAAGAATCGCATTTGAAATCATATTCAGCACATTTAACAATCTTCCTTTAATTTACATACTTAGCTGCCACAATCAACCTAATTTAGGAATTACAGTATAGTTAGGACATAAACACACGTCGACACTATTTTTACATAGAAATGTAAAATTATTTCTATGCTTGACACCCTTTCATTTGTAGGTGAACACTTTCTTGTAGTCAGTGGTGGACTTGCTGAGCGGCCGGACGTGAAGTCATGAAGCCTTTGCCAATTAAATAAAACGCGTCGTTAGCAGTAGGGAACGAAAAAAGCAACTTTGAAATGGGCAGAAACGTGTTTTGAAACTGAAAAGACCAATAAATCCCGTCGTCAGTCAGTTTCATCACTTGATCAGCTCAGCTCAGCACACGGAGCGCACCGCCTGTAAGGTTGTTGACTGCCTGAACAGATAATTTGAAAAGTGTGATAAGAAATTAAGATGATTCACGATGATTAGCACATAAAGTGTAGATAATTAAGTTCACTAATAAAAACAAGCGTGTTATCTTAGTTAGCGGAGAGACGGCGGCGGCGGTAAACAATACTATTGCGAGTGTGCTTATGTTATGTACTTACTCGTTTCTAGAAAATTTTGAAACCTATGAGTTCTATGAGTATCAATGACATTCCTAAAGTACACAATGTTTCACAAGTACACTTACACTGCATCAGCTTAGTATGCTAATCAATCCTATGTAAAGTGAACTTCGAATAAGAAAAGTTTACGAATGAGCCATAAATTCCTCCTTCGCAAAATCGCCCTAAAATAATGACTCACTGACACTGACTTAATAATCTCCGTAACGTAAGTAATAAAACGGAATGAGAAACATACTCAATTTTCAAGAAGAATTCCCGTTCCCGTCAAGCGGCGAGCTGCCTATCAGAGTATCAGATCACTAAATGTTACAGGCTCACACAGTTAGGGGCACCTATCATCAATCATACTCAAACTTGGAGACCAGCTGACCAGCGTACCTAGCCACCTGCCAATCAACCGATCCCGTACATTCGGAACGAGTTCCCGCCAGGCCCCGAGGGTGGTGGAGGTCAGGTGGAGCTGGTTCTGTCGACTCAGCGCGGATAGCAATTTCGCGCAAGAACTGCCGTCGGTTTGAACTCAATGTTTGAAGTAACTCCTTTGAAGAGCATTGAGATGTTATATCTGTAGAATGTTAGCGCTCACTTCGATGGGTAATTAACCTCTTTTGATTAATGCGATGATGAGTGGATTATCTCCTGTTAATTGTCTTCAAGTGTTAGATAGTGATGAGTTACAATCAGCTTCTAAACATCAAATGTTGAATGTTACCTACGTATTAAAAAAAAATCTCTAACCATCGATCTGACTTATGGCGAAGGAAGACATGGTTAGGAAGCCTTAGGGCCGGCGCTCACTGCCGGTATGGCACGGCATGGCACGGCAGGAACCTCCACCTTTATGCTCGGAATTGTAGCTTTATGCCTCACTTACTCCTTCAATGATTATTGCGCGCCCATCAGAACAAACGCCACAAAAAAGCAAAGTCCACACTTGTTGTATCACGGATAGATAACGAATCTCCATACGTACGTAAACATTCATAATTAGTTAACTAATTAGTTGCCGTTTCCTGCAAGGGCAGTGCGGACGTCCACTTTCTCCGACGCGACGTGTGCCCTGCGCCCCCGGCGGCGATAACAGATAAGGACTTAGTAACAGTTCAGTGTTTACATTGGCGGATAATCACCTTGGCGACAAGGATCACATGCAGCGCTGGGGCAGAAGGCTCAACCCATGATGATGATGAACGTCCGGATCACTCGTGTTCACAGAACTTGTTACTCTGCCTGCCTTGTCCCAAGTTACTTACGTAAAAGTTTTCCTCATCCATTTTCCCAGAATGAAGTACCTACTGTATATTCTGTATCTGTATATCATCTACGTCTACACCCAATGAACGCTGCCCCGAATTTCAACCCGAAGCCACATTGTTCCAGCACATCGCTCCTGCTACATTCATAAGCTCAGCGCTACAGTTCTTGTCCCGTCTTTTCTCTTTGGCAGTTTTCAACGAGCACTTGTTACAATTGAAACTTCTATAAATCTAATGTAATGTGACCACACGTGCACGTGAATCATAATTAAATACAATGTTATCTTCAAAAACAACTTGATCCATCAACTTTATCTCCAACTATCTCTACGAGGGGAAATCGATTCTATATCAATATCGTAAAGCTTAAACTCCTTTGACACAAAAATAAATGTTGAAAATCCGGTTCTTTGCAGTTTTCAACCATAAAGTTAAATTAATGAATGTATTACGACAGCATAAAAATATAATAAAAAAAAAGACAAAAATAATAACATTTACATAAATTGTGTTATTTTGGTCCGTTTCGATTTCAACGTGTTTGTGGTCAGTGACACCATCGCACGGAGATTGTAGAATGGTCAATATTACAATATTGTGCCTTTCCAAAAGACTGGTTTGATACAAAAACAAACCATCTGGCGCCTTATTGGGTGAATTCAATTAAACTCGATTTATTGAATGGCATATTTTGTACAGTAATCCAATTTAATGGATCACTACTCGACTTTACAATACGCTATGGCTTTACGATGTCTAACTCAACTATATCAAACGTACCTTTATTAAATTAACAAGTCAAGGATACACCTCTCATAAAAGATGGCGTCTGCAATTAATCATCATTACACGAGTTACATTTTTACACTTTATTAATACACGAGAGTTCACGGTGGAAAGCAAAGATGGGAGGACGACAGAGTAAATGCATTAAGAAGACAGGGGCAGCAGGCCAAGTGTGCGCGCCGTCAGCTCGGAGGTGCCCGTGACGAGGACGCACGTCTGCACGTCAAGCTCATTAACTAACTCCTAGTGACGCTAATCAGGAAGGGTTGCAAGATTTAATAAAGAAACTTCTCAACACTCAAGTTTGCCCTCTTAATGTGTTTTTGCCACTTTCCTCTCGAAGTGACGGCGTGATGTTAAATTATATTAGCGTTATGAGAGCTCTTCATTCTTCTGATTAAAAAGTTGGCGAACTCATTACTCGGACAGGAGTGCGGACACTTTCCAACTTTTGATTGAGATTGGATAAAAAGAGACTTTCTCCACCAAGCATTTTCATGTTTTCTTCAGACCTTCTCATGAGAAGTGGATCTAGTCATGGGCTCATCATCAGGTCCTTTTGGTGGTGGTACTGAGTTAATAATTAGCTTGGGGCCTTATTGTAAGAGTCAGCTTCTAATTTATTAACCATGCGCGAATGTTTCAAATTGAGATAATGTGCCTTCAACCAGAGTTTTCACGGAGACCCTTACTTCCGTCGGAACTTCACATAACTGGAAGATACCGAAGTACCTGCTCGTATATTGTATATTCGTGTAGCACGAAAATACCTGTATTTTTTAACATTTTTACTCAAAGTAGAAAAAAAATATAAAATTTCAGCACCCACCTAAATTCCACTTCTCTCTGAAAATACCTGGAATTTTTAATTTGTTAAACTATTTCGACGATATACATGAAAAAGTATCCGAGCTGGTAGAATACCGAACGTGGCTGAACTAAAAATAACGCTCAAGAATGTTTTTTAAACAACTCGTTGAAGTTTAAGGAATGCTAAAATCTACATAAAATAGGTCAACTTCAGGGTGAAGTACCTATTTAGAAAATTCAGGTCTGGACAGGGAACGATTTGATCGTAACATCTTTTCTAAAAGTAAGTATCCGATGGAACTGTAAACGATCCCTGTTCAGCATCCTTATTTTGAAGGATATTGCTAATCCATTGCTTGATATGTTCGAAAAATGTGTATGCTCAACTATGTCAATAACGCAATGGATGTTGTTGGACTGTCAAAATGTAAGCCATTCCTACTGCAACTGTTAGTGTTATACAATGACCCCGCAGCTCAAGTTCTTACGCAATCACTCACTAAAGGGAATTAGTAACACATTCATCTGTCTACATTTAGAAGGATTGAACTTTATATCTCACTACTTTTGTGAACATTGAGGTTATAAAATGAACCTTAATTGAGGCCATGAGAGCCACAGTGGCCTAACTGAAATAAATTGAACTAAGTTTTAGGCCACTGTGGCGCTATGACTTTTACAGTTTAGAGCACAGAGCCACAGTGGCCTAACTGAAAAAAAATTAACTAATTTTTAGGCCACTATGGCGCTATGACTTTTACAGTTTAGAGTAGTTTTTTCAAATAAAGTCAGTATTGAAAAAATGACAGTTAGGCCACTGTGGCTCTCATGGCCTCAATTGTCAAATGAAAAACAATTTTAAGGGAATGTCGGCTTTGATTATTCAAATGAATCAAGCAATCAGCACTCGATTTTGTAAGTGGTTCTACAAATTGGCACCCACAGGCCACACTCCACAGATACGTTTTCAGATCCATTTCTTTACATTTTCATCAGATACGTTTGATCACAGACAGATCATAGACTCCTACCGTGCTTTTGGTACTCTATGAATGCCTAAATTATAAGAGAGTTAGAGAGAACTACAGTAAGAGAACGACTTCTTAGAAGAATATACTTATCGTAACTCAATTATCGGTGTTATAAAAACCACTAAGAAGATGTAACTATGAGATACATAACTAAACATACAACACCATTGAAGTGGACCACTCATCGGCACATCATGCACACGTGTGCCCTGCAGACCTCCCTTAACAACTGCTTGGAGATGCAATTCAATCCAATTGCGACCTTAATGTCTAAAGACAAGAATCAAAATTGGACAATCGCAAGTTCTGTTTTTAGATCCAAGAGACAAGTGGATGCTCTTATTATCAAAGTGCAGGCATTAATTAAAATTAAATTAGATCTGTCAGTGATCGTTGCCAATGGATTTTAAACCCGAAAAGAGTCTGTTTATGACTGAAATTTAACTGATCTGTGGCAATTAAGAAAAATAATAGATTGAATAGGTTCAGAACATTATGACGGAGTTTGGACGGTATTATGTGACATGTGTTCGTTGCTCAATACTTCATCAGCTGTAACGATTACTTTATGAGCTCCATGAATCACTCTCTAAATCTAAAGCATGGAGATTATGACAGTAAAGGCAGTTCCATTATTATCTGCTAACTGACAATGCTATAAGGACCGAGTATCTATCGCTGTTCGTAAATATTTAATGCAATTTTTTTGTGATATTATGTTGTTTCAAAACAAGAATCATCAAAAGATCCTTTACAGCAGCAGCATATAACATATTATGACAGATGTTTTATAAACTAATTTGCTGACAGCAAAAACCAGCTTGGCCTAGAAACTAACCTACCCTTATTACCCGACTGCGCGAAGCAAGGGAGGGTAAAAAAAGAAAGAAAAATTGTGTATTCTGCACAAACTAAAAAAGTGACAATTTTATTGATGTGTGAAAGGTGTGGGTCCAATGTGTGGGTCCAATGTGTTTTTGCCACCAGATGCCACTGTCCTTAGTTGCCAGGATCCGAGGCAGGGCACAAAATAATCACTGTACAATCTAGTGGGATATTACGTTTCGCGATAATATATCAAGGGTTTAGCTCAAGTTTTGGGCGGGCATTCATTAACATTATTTTATAACTATTCATGAGCTCCTGAATGATCTCTCGTGGAATGATTCAGTCTTAGTGACTGCGATGATCGATACAGTTTAAGTTTTTTTAAGTGACTGGTGTAAAGATAGGCCACTTCCAATCGAAACCAATATCTTGAAATAATGCTTTATTAAATGTATAGCTAGCTACCAGACACAAGAGTTTGTTAAATTCCTTCTAACATCTGTGGTTAAAGCACTTCAACTGGATGATAATAATTAAAAGAGAACTCCTTCCTCTACAATTCCCCTTCAAAATTAACTTTTTATCAGTTCCCAGTTTACTTAATATTAAACCATCAATAAACAAGTTCCCAACCACAAACAAATAACGAATTGTTTGAGAAACTCTTCAAAATTTGTCTCTTTAACACAAAGCTTTGAACGAAAATAACTAACGTAATTAAGAGAGTTGGTAAGATAAGATGACGTCATTGCGTAGCTGTTGAAGTAACTGGACAGGCAGACAGCAGAAGATTAGATGAATAAGATCATGGTAAATGAACATGGATAAAGTACAGTGCTTAGTTTGAGGTCAAGATGTCAATTATTGTTGAAATAGGAAAATTGTTTTTTTTTTGCTAATGCCTGCTTAGTCTGAACTTCTTTTATCTGTTCTGTGGTGTGAACATCACTGCACGCCACTGCTCTTGTGATGTGTACTCTGATATTATTGTCTCACTACACTCTTTAACTCGGAAGGCATATTATTCTGTACATGAACACCTACATAGACTAGACTCCTGCAGACAGGCGCGACGCGACTCCAGTAGAACAATTTCTTTGAAAACTTCATGAAAATTGTTCTACCAGAATCGCGTCGCACTCTCGCGTCGCGCCTGTCTGCGGAAGTCTTAATGCAAATTACGTGGATAAATATGTGCATTAAGAATTACTTAGTTAGTGAAATGATGTTGATTGAATGCATTCTCTAAATACATGTTTTTAATTCAACACGTAGGTACTTATATAATAATTATGTGAGAAATGTAATGTTATTCGAATAATTTAAACATGCTCAAAAAGAAAATTCTGTTCGCGTAATTATTGTCTTTGTTAGTAGAATAAGTATCAAACTATAAATTAAGTAGGCGTTAATAAATCAAACTCAAACTCAAATCATTTATTTCATTTAAACCATTTCAGGCACTTTTGAATTGTCAACATTTAAAATAGTCGGTTAGTTAGTCAGAAAGTGAAGCTAGTTGCCCATTCCAAAACGTAGATCTCTTTGGAGAAGAACGGGCAAGAAACTCTTGCCCGTTCTCTCATTTATAAATATTCTGTTAATAATTTAAGTAATTTAACTTTACAACAATTTTACAACAACTTCTAGTCTGTGAATATCACTGTTTTTAGTGTACAAGTGTAAATTTTGCCTAATATATAAGATGTTGGCGAAGATGAATTGTGATGTCCAGACCCAGACCCCTCTGGTTACTGTTTTCGCAATTTTAAGAACGTTCGTTTCGTATTCTCGTAATTTTAAGAACGTTCTCAGTCTGATCTCAGTCTCAATCTGTCAAAAAAACTTCTAATTTCCCTACATTTTGACAAGTTTTTTACATTTGTTTGTCGCCGAGATGAAACTGTGACTAGATTTTGAACGTTTTAAATTACGAGAATTGGCCCGCTGATTCCCAGTTTATCGCTATCAGCGCCCCTGGGATGTAGTCATTACATTACATACTACATAGGCTATGTAGATAGGAGGCACGCAGGCAAAGACATTGAATGATTCACAACATTCGTTTTATTTTCTTTTCTTTATTTAGGCAACCAACAGCGATACATATACCTAAATAGTATGTTACGGAGTATGTGTGTATTGTATGCCTAATAATAGATTTCCCTGTATAACTAATATAAGTGTAAACCATGCGAACGGACTACTAAGATAGATTTAATTTGAGAAGGTACAATTTTAACCGGAAGGACGTTGATTTTACAACAGAATTTCAGACCTGTAACTGAGAGTGCTCAGGGGTAGTTTTGAAATAATTTATTCATGCACCTCTCACATTTATATTTTTTATAATAAGCAGGTAGGTATATTAGGTGGTATTTGAAGTCTTCGTGACCGACCAACACCTTCCACCTTCCTCCTTTAACCTTACCGTTTTCTGTAGGTATACTCAAAAAATCAATGTGCGCCTTGACCTGGGCCAAATAATATTATTTTCTTTGTTTCTTTTCCGCTTTTGGAGAGTGTGGGCTATGTACCTACATTATATATATTACATTTACCGGTATGGAGTTTAAACAGAAGGTCTCTACCTCAACTTAGAAACAAACTCGGGTAATCGAAGGTTCTAGCAAAATGTTGATGGGTATAAGAAAGGGCAAAACTGTGTGAAAGATGATATGGCTGGAAGGGGCGACTACCGAGATGACAAATAATAGAGAAGTATGGAAGAAAAAGACGTGGTGCCGACAAATGAAATGAGATCGGTGATCGAAGATCCGAGGAAATGAAACAGTCACAAGCCCTCTATCAAAATGCTTATAGCTCCTTAAATCCGGACACACCCTTACAAGCGTCAGATTCCCCTCTCGGGGAGGTCATCGTAAAAACCTAACGAAGTGGTTTGTTCTCTAGGGACCGTTACCATGGTGACCGCGTGGTTGGGGGCGGGCAGACCGGTAGCAGGATGACTCCTTCGAGACTTGACCGTTAAGGGAAGTGGTGCACTCAAATGTAGAAGATTATGGTTGAAGATTATGATGTGTGTTGTGGAGCTATTGTGATGTGTGTTGTGGAGCTATTGTGATGTGAGTTGTGGAGCTATTGTGATGTGTGTTGTGGAGCTATTGGGTTTTCGGTATCGGGTTATAGGTATTTTATAGGGGTTTTCGGTTTATCTGCTAGATATTAAAAGCGTACACCATGATCCTGCCATAATTTGTTTGACCAGAATTGGACTCAATATTCCAGTTTTGCCATTATAGTTATTATATAATAATGTACATTATACATTTATGTATATACAAAAATCCGTAATTTATGTCCAACGCTGACACCGCGGGACATGTCTCAACAAACCCAACCACGTTCTGTTGCAAAATCACATTAACTGATATAATTTACAACAATATAAGTCGTAAAACTAACAATTGAATCAATATAATAAATGGTTCCCGTACTTAACACAAAAAACGCAATAAAACCGACTTCACGAAGGAAAGGTGACGATTTCACAAAGTATAACATTGCCTTACTTTTACAACGACATCTAAAAACGACCTGCAACCTTGTCATCTATAAAATATGGATGAAAATCGCTTAACAAAAATAATGAACTGCAAAGACATTTATGTATTACCAAAAACCTTTTTGATCCATAAAACCGTATATGATTACATATATTTTACAGATGTTTAATAAAATTCACCATTGTGAGGCACATTGGGTTTACGACTCGGTTTGAATCGTAAAACGCGTACCTAATTACCTAACATCTGTTACTACGCCAGGCGCTAACACATTATAGAAGATCAACTATACCAAAAGCTCTCATATATACATGAATCTAGTATACCAAAAGCTCTCATACATATTTGAATAATAGCTTGTATACAATAATCATTCGCAAATCAATCGTATTTTTTTCATAATATTAAAAGGCAAAAATTGCGACGATTTATTTTGTCTGTATTCTTTGCTGAAATTGATTACCATGTAACACTGACTCAAGTAACTCATATAATTCTCTTCTTCCACTTCTCGTGCCCAGAAGACAGAAGCTTCACTTGAAACAAGAATTTCAAGTGAAGCTTCTCTGTCTTCTGGCGACGTGGCGTAGGGCTGCGCCGCATCGCAAACAACTTTGTTTATTTTACAGGCGGCAATAAAATCACGAATCAAAGAGTTCGCGTTAACGTGGCGTGTTCTGTCTGAACTGTAAACTGAATATTTTTTTGCTTAATATGTAAACAAACTACCTAATGAATTACATCCAATATCGAGATGAACAATGAGCCAGTTTGACTTTGAAGGACAAGGCTGAGAGAGAAATTGAATGAGGGGGGCTGTTGTTCAAAACTCTTGTTCTTTTTAAAATTAGCTTAATTAATATTAACGCCCCATTTTCGGGAAAAAAGAAACTTCAAACGATCTAAATAATCACTAAATTATCAAAATTGTACCCAAATGTTCACCATGAAAATGTGTCTAACGAGCCGAAATTGCGAGCCATTACCATTAATTAAGGACAGTCTAAATAAGAATATACCGCAATTAACGACATCCCAAATTAATAGCGCGAAAAGATATAAAATAATCCACGTTTCGTGTATTGTAGCTCCGGCCTCCGACCTCCACCCTCTGTAGGGCTTCATTATAGTATAAAAATGCAAATGCCTACCCCCGGCCCCCGGGCCCTGGCGATGCAATTTAAAAAAGTCGGTGTCAAAAAATGAGAATATTCTCCTCCCCCTTGATTATAATAAAATCGCGATTCTCAATTTTGTAGCGGAATACAGATTTCCGATTTGGAGATCCTTCGCGTGGAAAATTGAAAATTTTCAGCTTGTTGTGATTGTACCTAGGTAGGTATCACAATCGCGCAGCACAGTAGTTGACAGTCGGCACTGTGCTGCGCGATTGTGTGCATGACGGGACACTGTCACAGACATTACCTAACCGATCATTAACGTAAATTAACCAGCATTATTTTGGCTCTTCGGCACAATGTGAACAAAATCTGCTAATGCCTTAGTAAATGGTAAGAAGTGAAAACTTGTCAGAAGCACAACCGACGGCGCTATCTATCACCGATGAACCAAATATTACTGTTAACTACAATACCGATTTGATTCAGATCTGATGACAAAGGGTGACGTCATCAGCGATCACTCGCCTGATCGCCTCGCTCGTGGAGTCGTAACAGCTGTTATCACCATCACGCTGACAATCTTGAGAATAATATTGACTGTGGCGGAGGCGTCAGCGAGTCTCTCAAATGTTTCAACAAAGATGTTTTGCACAAAACTGTGTTTTTTAAAGAGGCGAGATATTATAGTGCTATCAAACATTTAAATGTTATTGTCTTTATCTGTAGGTAGTTAGGAGGTGCCAGCTACTAAGTTAGACTAAGTGGTCCACTGGTCCGCTGTTGTCTATCATCGCCCTTAGGCATGTCATTACAACTTTTATAAAAGGCATGAGCCCATGCCCAGCGACCAGCAGTATTCAAAAATCAAATCAAATCAATTACTACTTACTTACTGGTCATTTTAGAAGTACAGAACAAACATAAGACCCTGATTTCGCGAAGGGTTTGAGTGTATACCTACATACAATGCGCCAATTGTGCAATTGGGAGCTAGCTTAATTGCCGACAACCGGCACAAATCCAGATCCCGGCAGCTACTGAGAAGTTCCTGGTGGCAAAACCCAATAATACTCCCGACCTGGGAAAACAAAATGTCTTGAAGTGTCCGTTTTGCGTCAAGGACGGAACTGACAGTTGGGGCCCCTGTGGCATGCGCCACAGACCTATATCTGTGTCTCCGTGACCACCAGCCAGCACCGCGGCATGCGGCTCGGTCTGTGTCTCCGTGACCACCAGCCAGCACCGCGGCATGCGGCTCGGTCTGTCTCCGTGACCACCAGCCAGCACCGCGGCATGCGGCTCGGTCTATATCTGTGTCTCCGTGACCACCAGCCAGCACCGCGGCATGCGGCTCGGTCTGTGTCTCCGTGACCACCAGCCAGCACCGCGGCATGCGGCTCGGTCTATATCTGTGTCTCCGTGACCACCAGCCAGCACCGCGGCATGCGGCTCGGTCTGTGTCTCCGTGACCACCAGCCAGCACCGCGGCATGCGGCTCGGTCTGTGTCTCCGTGACCACCAGCCAGTACCGCGGCATGCGGCTCGGTCTGTGTCTCCGTGACCACCAGCCAGCACCGCGGCATGCGGCTCGGTCTGTGTCTCCGTGACCACCAGCCAGCACCGCGGCATGCGGCTCGGTCTGTGTCTCCGTGACCACCAGCCAGCACCGCGGCATGCGGCTCGGTCTGTGTCTCCGTGACCACCAGCCAGCACCGCGGCATGCGGCTCGGTCTGTGTCTCCGTGACCACCAGCCAGCACCGCGGCATGTGGCTCGGTCTATATCGGGGTCTCCGTGACCACCAGCCAGCACCGCGGCATGCGGCTCGGTCTATATCTGTGTCTCCGTGACCACCAGCCAGCACCGCGGCATGCGGCTCGGTCTGTGTCTCCGTGACCACCAGCCAGCACCGCGGCATGCGGCTCGGTCTGTGTCTCCGTGACCACCAGCCAGCACCGCGGCATGCGGCTCGGTCTGTGTCTCCGTGACCACCAGCCAGCACCGCGGCATGCGGCTCGGTCTGTGTCTCCGTGACCACCAGCCAGCACCGCGGCATGCGGCTCGGTCTGTGTCTCCGTGACCACCAGCCAGCACCGCGGCATGCGGCTCGGTCTGTGTCTCCGTGACCACCAGCCAGCACCGCGGCATGCGGCTCGGTCTGTGTCTCCGTGACCACCAGCCAGCACCGCGGCATGCGGCTCGGTCTGTGTCTCCGTGACCACCAGCCAGCACCGCGGCATGCGGCTCGGTCTGTGTCTCCGTGACCACCAGCCAGCACCGCGGCATGCGGCTCGGTCTGTGTCTCCGTGACCACCAGCCAGCACCGCGGCATGTGGCTCGGTCTATATCGGGGTCTCCGTGACCACCAGCCAGCACCGCGGCATGCGGCTCGGTCTATATCTGTGTCTCCGTGACCACCAGCCAGCACCGCGGCATGCGGCTCGGTCTATATCTGTGTCTCCGTGACCACCAGCCAGCACCGCGGCATGCGGCTCGGTCTGTGTCTCCGTGACCACCAGCCAGCACCGCGGCATGCGGCTCGGTCTGTGTCTCCGTGACCACCAGCCAGTACCGCGGCATGCGGCTCGGTCTGTGTCTCCGTGACCACCAGCCAGCACCGCGGCATGCGGCTCGGTCTGTGTCTCCGTGACCACCAGCCAGCACCGCGGCATGCGGCTCGGTCTGTGTCTCCGTGACCACCAGCCAGCACCGCGGCATGTGGCTCGGTCTATATCGGGGTCTCCGTGACCACCAGCCAGCACCGCGGCATGCGGCTCGGTCTGTGTCTCCGTGACCACCAGCCAGCACCGCGGCATGCGGCTCGGTCTGTGTCTCCGTGACCACCAGCCAGTACCGCGGCATGCGGCTCGGTCTGTGTCTCCGTGACCACCAGCCAGCACCGCGGCATGCGGCTCGGTCTGTGTCTCCGTGACCACCAGCCAGCACCGCGGCATGCGGCTCGGTCTGTCTCCGTGACCACCAGCCAGCACCGCGGCATGCGGCTCGGTCTGTCTCCGTGACCACCAGCCAGCACCGCGGCATGCGTCGGTCTATATCTGTGTCACCGTGACCACCGGCCAACACCGCGGCATGCGGCTCGGTCTGTCTCCGTGACCACCAGCCAGCACCGCGGCATGCGGCTCGGTCTGTGTCTCCGTGACCACCAGCCAGCACCGCGGCATGCGGCTCGGTCTATATCGGGGTCTCCGTGACCACCAGCCAGCACCGCGGCATGCGGCTCGGTCTATATCGGGGTCTCCGTGACCACCAGCCAGCACCGCGGCATGTGGCTCGGTCTATATCGGGGTCTCCGTGACCACCAGCCAGCACCGCGGCATGCGGCTCGGTCTGTGTCTCCGTGACCACCAGCCAGCACCGCGGCATGCGGCTCGGTCTGTGTCTCCGTGACCACCAGCCAGTACCGCGGCATGCGGCTCGGTCTGTGTCTCCGTGACCACCAGCCAGCACCGCGGCATGCGGCTCGGTCTGTGTCTCCGTGACCACCAGCCAGCACCGCGGCATGCGGCTCGGTCTGTCTCCGTGACCACCAGCCAGCACCGCGGCATGCGGCTCGGTCTGTCTCCGTGACCACCAGCCAGCACCGCGGCATGCGGCTCGGTCTGTGTCTCCGTGACCACCAGCCAGCACCGCGGCATGCGGCTCGGTCTGTCTCCGTGACCACCAGCCAGCACCGCGGCATGCGGCTCGGTCTGTCTCCGTGACCACCAGCCAGCACCGCGGCATGCGTCGGTCTATATCTGTGTCACCGTGACCACCGGCCAACACCGCGGCGCCACAAGGCCGCCTCGTGTCCTATCAGTTTACATTTCACGTGTTTGTGTTGTGGTGCTGCTTTGTTTACTATTGTGACGATGCGTACGCGCAGCGCCCGGCGCGCCACGCTGTCTCTGCGTGGAGACGCTATTGGCGTCGCACCCGTGCTTCACTCGCGGAGTTATAAATACAATATAGAAATAAAACGTGGAGTTGCAGACTATGCCTTCGATAGAAGCTGAATTTATACTATGGTATTTATAGATTCATGCGACTCTTCGAATGAAATCCTTCTTCTCCTCTCTAGGTGTAGAAGGATTTTGGGGAAACCTTTCACGAGGAGTTAACCGTTTTGGGTAAACACTAAAAAGAAGATATTGCACTTTTCTATGAAACATCTTTTTTTTTTTTTTTTTTTGATAACGGACGATATTTTATCATATGTTACAGCGCAGAGGAGCCCCGAATTATGTAACTACTGAATTTACGGTAACAGGTTGCGCGTCGATGTCCCTGCCATCCTGTGTAACACGAATACTACGAATACATTATGATTACTTGTTCAGTAACTACTATTAGTATAAATAAATACTTGAAAGACCCGGAAGAAGTATCTGTCTCTTGAGCTTCTAGAAAATATGTAGTACCTACGAGAAACGAACCTGTAACGTAGCCGTGTAGTCACTCGGTGAACCACTGCGCCGCTGATGATTAATGGCATCTTTACACTAAAATAAAAGATGATTCAAACCTAAAACAAATTGCTCTCGAATTTTCAGGAAACATTTAATTTGAGTCGCGAAACAAAGAAGCATCGCTTAAAATACGTCAGTTGTTCAGTAATGAGCGAATAATGGAGCACCGACCAGAGAGCAGGGAGTAAAGCGCGGCGGCATGACGTCATCGGTAAATATAACCGCCATTTAATTTTTTGTTCGAGCGTAATGGAAAAGTATGCATTGGTTCTATACAGGTGGCAAAAGAGATTGGTCCATTTTATTCATCGCTTTTTCGTTCGTAGATTTCAATGAGTGACGTCATTGTGGCATGCATGACTTGTAATAATCCTGGAAGTACATAATCAGCACGATTCAGAACTGTTCGATAACGAAGTGAACCACTGTGGGATATGAGAGGTTTTTCCTGCGACATGACGTCCATTTCGATGTGGCATAGTGTCCAAATGAATCCAACGCCTAAGGTTATTATAGGATGCTGAAGATTCGCGCAGTTGTTCCTGGCAGAACGAAAGTTCTCAGCCATCAGGGTGCTCATCATCTGCCTGCCTTTTCCTAACTATGTCGGGCTCGGCTTCCAGTTTAACGGGATGCAGCTGATAAGAGAATGGAGCGACCGACTATAAATAACCACCACAGCCAGTTGCTGGTTCCACCATACCCAAGACCAACCAATGATCTGGTGTGGTAGCCGAGCCCAACGCTACTGTCGGGAATAAGATAGGCAATCGATAATGATCAAGGCGGGACCCACTCACAGTCACTCATCATAGGGACACTTACCAATCTACAAGCAACAGCGAGTGTTGACGTCTGGTCCATTGTGATGTTATCAGTGACAGAGATAATATAACACAGCTCTTGAAGCCATGGTTTTAATTGTTGAGTGCCTTAGTTTGTCTTCAGTCGGCACGAACAAATATCCAGATTTCAGACATTGTATAGATAGAAAGGTAGTGTACAGACACTTTGTATTGTGCACCTTAACAAATTACAATTACAACTCCTGTACCTATTTAGGAATTATGGAAGTATGAACAATAAACTTACAACCAGGAGTGTAAGTTAATTGTTCATACTTCCATAATTCCTAACGAAAAAGAAAAAGCAATCAAACATGAAAAAAAGAACCTTTAGAGAATCCAACAAATCATCCCCTCCTCTCTCTGTTCTTATTATTCAACTAATAAGCTAAACTATAATTACGAACTCGCATAAATTACAGACAAACATAAATAATGCATACGTGATCCCGGCTGGTGTTACCAGTCTAAAAAACGGGAGGGTTACATAGTGGACCATTAAAAAGGTACCAGAGGAGCCACACCCACGCACCAGCGGGCAGGTACCGAATTATGTGCCTCGTTTGAGTGCTAGTGCAGTATACTGGCGCATGCACATTTTGGTAAGAAAAAGAAGTGTTTTTTTCTGTTTCAAATCAGTTGTGTGACCAAGGCAAACACTTATGTTGTCCAGGATACTAAGAAAAAAGAATATAAGTTTTCAGCTTTGTGAATATACTACCTACTGGATATCCGCTCAATAAAATAGGGACATTGTATCTGTACCAAGAAACTTAAACACAAACGAACGAAAACACCCAACTGTTAAAACTTAACGCCCGTGAAACTTACACAACATTTCCTTTTACACTAACTAATCCATCAAAGAAGCGCTGGAAAGTCGTAAAAGAGGCAAGTCGCTGGCGCGAGTGACTCGCTCGTTTCATCGCCCGTTTCCTCGCCCACTTAGAGAGTTGAGAGGCTAGTAATAAATTTACATCGAATGAACATCGGATGTCTGTGTCTTTTAGTTTATGGTTATAGTCGCTTGCGGCGAGTCGCCGTCAACCGAGCGCTCCTCGGCAGCTTAGTGACGAGATGGACTATCTTATTGGAATATATTGTTTGTTTGAGCTGTATATTGTTACGATTTCATTTCCTATAAACATGGATGAGTAAGAACATAAAACTTACCATAGAACCTTATATTTTCAGTGGTTTTACAGAATCATGCTCGACGCTTGTGCATCGGAAGTAAAAAACAAAATATGTGGAGTAGGTACATGTTACGTATATGACCTATTGTGGTCCAGCAACTGAGATATGTAATTCAGCATGACCGGTCACTGAGTGCAGAGACATGAATATAATGCAAGGCTGGCAAGAGAGCAAACTAATAAGTTAACTGATTCTTAAATTCTTACCACATACATACCTACATGCTACTCAATAATGCTAATATTACGCGTGATGTTAGATGCAAGCATAAATAAGGACGCAAACCTTTGTTTTATTAAAAAAGGTGTCTCTATAGTGTGTGTCTGTGTTCATCTTTATTGAAACGTGTTATATATAGTACAACTTGATTTGATTGCAATATTATATAAATAACTTAACTTTGTTTTTCTTTGTTGTACTCAGGTACAATATAAAACAGCTCTGCACCCTAATTGCACTATCACTATCAATCTCAATCTGAATAATTTTAAAGGATATCACTAATCCATTGCTTCATATGTTCGAAAAATGTGTCTGCTCAACAACTTTAATAGCGCAATGAATGTTGTAGAACCGTCGAAATGTAAGCCATCGCTACTGATAGTGTGTTACGCAACTACCCGCTGGTTCCGTCAGCATGAATCAACTACCCCGCTGGTTCCGTCAGCATGAATCAACTACCCCGCTGGTTCCGTCAGCATGAATCAACAACCCCGCTGGTTCCGTCAGCATGAATCAACTACCCCGCTGGTTCCGTCAGCATGAATCAACTACCCCGCTGGTTCCGTCAGCATGAATCAAATACCCCGCTGGTTCCGTCAGCATGAATCAACTACCCCGCTGGTTCCGTCAGCATGAATCAACTACCCCGCTGGTTCCGTCAGCATGAATCAACTACCCCGCTGGTTCCGTCAGCATGAATCAACAACCCCGCTGGTTCCGTCAGCATGAATCAACTACCCCGCTGGTTCCGTCAGCATGAATCAACAACCCCTCTGGTTCCGTCAGCATGAATCAACTACTCCGCTGGTTCCGTCAGCATGAATCAACAACCCCGCTGGTTCCGTCAGCATGAATCAACTACCCCGCTGGTTCCGTCAGCATGAATCAACTACCCCGCTGGTTCCGTCAGCATGAATCAACAACCCCGCTGGTTCCGTCAGCATGAATCAACAACCCCGCTGGTTCCGTCAGCATGAATCAACTACCCCGCTGGTTCCGTCAGCATGAATCAACAACCCCGCTGGTTCCGTCAGCATGAATCAACTACCCCGCTGGTTCCGTCAGCATGAATCAACTACCCCGCTGGTTCCGTCAGCATGAATCATCTTTGGCAGAAAAACTACAATAATTATTATGTGTTGACTTAAAATTCCTAGTGACCTTGATTTGTAAATAAATAATCTTAGGGCCGACATACACGGACTGCTTGAAGCAGTCAGGATGGACTGCTTCAAGCTGCGACTGCATAATGGACTGCTTCGGGCGGTCGTGCGGTCAAGCTGTCACCAGGCTGACTGCTCGAGCTGTCGACTGCTCTCGCGCAGTTACCTGATTGAATGACGAGCAGTTGGTATCAACTGCTCCAGCAGCTATCAATGGCAGCTTTAAGCTGTTGACTATGACTGCAAGAGCGGTCCGTCTATGTCGATCAACCGCTAACTGCTCGAGCAGTCCGTGTTTGTCGGCCCTTACTGTGAAAACATACTTGAAGTGAGTGGTCATTCGATCCCAGTATGCTAAGACACTATTTACAGCTCGCTTCAAGCTCACTTCACCAATGTTTTCATGGTGAGAATAAATCGGCATGGCGGAATATATCGGCAGAACTATTTTATGTGTGGTGGGGTGTACCCTGGGCCCCTGGAAGAATAAGTCACATATCATAATGTATTATTTTTAAAAAAAAACATGAACTATGAACTTCATAAAAATCAATGAATTTTGAATAAGTTTTGTTTTGTTATCAGTTATCACATATTAAGTAGGTACCATTAATCAGACCAAAACATTATTGTAAGTGAAGATCTACTTATTTATTGTAATGTAAACAGAAATTTTGTTTTAAATGCACCCGACGACGCTCTTTGGCCTAAGCCATAAAGCCAGTATTAAGCAGCTCTTTGTTTCCGTACTGCATGATGCGTCTGTGCTCCTTGTTCTCATTTTGGAAGAGCAACATGTACAGGAAGTTCGTGATTCAGTTACAGGCTCTTCTCTAAAAAACCTTCCATAACAATTTACACTTCGATTTTATGATATCTAGTCATTACTCGACAATAACATTCCGCTCTTGTACTGCTACTGTTTTAGTTCAAGCGATTCAAACATTGTAACTTCTAAATGCTAATCTGCTGGGGATTATAAAGTTCAGGAGATTTATTCATTCCTACACTTCATATAATAAATATTGATACGTATGGAATTAATTTTATTCTCACACTAAAATAAGACTAGAACCGAAGAACTTTTCTATTTAAACCCAATTGTTGTTATATGCAGTTCATTTTTTTAATTTAAAAACCTTTAGGTGAACATATTGCTTCGTTTGTACCACATAGTAACAACGACGAACAATACGTAATACCAAACGAAACAAACAGTTACACACCATATAAGTATTTTTTTAGGATCCTAATAGAATAATCATTCAAAGGAAATCTATATAAAACATGTATATACATATATTTATAAGTTAATGTATAGCTACTAGATAACAACTTTTCAAGTTTCAATTGTGAAAACTGGCTCTGACAGCTGTCATGAGCAAGACAACGATATATGACGCTCGTGCGCTAGACAGAGAAATCAATACTTCGCGGGTATACGTTTCAAAAAGTTTCACATAGAAACGTTTTTGAAGCAAAATTATATGTTAACTTAAGCCAGTAAGGTTTAGTTTCAATTGTCTAGAGTATGGATATACGTCGTTTAAAATTTCTATTTAGCGCCAAGGAACTTGAAAAACCGGTCGTGTTTGGAGGCTTGCCTCTCGTCCAGGGTCATCAAAACACTAATATAAATTATTATTTAAAAAAATAGCGTGAAGTAGTTCTTTATATAGCCAGTAGGTAACTGAGCCTGTCGCTTCCTCTACAAACTACATAGTAGGTTTATTCGAAAACAGTCTTAGTTAGATTACATCTAAAAGGATGTGTAAAGACGACGGTTTTTGATACCTGATAATGATAATGGCGACCACCAAAGTGTTTTAAACTTCAGATAACGGATGTCTTAGTGATTATCACGTTGACACATGCGTGCTGAATGCTTTTATGAATTTAGACTTTTACATACGTCGAAACATTACATATTGAAGTATTGAATTACAAAAAAAACTGAGTAGGTACCTATGTACAGACGCCAGCAGGTCAAGCTACCCGAAACTGTCAAATTTTCCCACTCTACCTTGAATCTTAATGCTTTAACGATAAAGTTGAAAATCTATTAAAGAAATTTGACAGATTGTAGTAGCTTGATGTGCTGGCGCCTGTATCTAATCAGAAGTCGGTCATGCTCTCAGATTGTATAATTGAATAGAAATAGAATAATTGTTTGTCTTTAACATAAGCCATTCATTCATCCACACCACAACAAAGTCTATTTTTCTCTTAAACCTCAAAACTAAGCTGTGTACAACCATGGAATAAATAAGTACTTACTTTATAAAAGTTTCTTGTTTACAACATAACTAATGTATTTGTGTAAAATCATTCATTTTTCAATTTTACTTCTGACATTGGGAGAACTATTGGAACCCGATGTTCCAATATAATTTCGGTCTTACCTTCAAAAACTTTACTCTGTGCAAAACCGAACGTATAATAAAATAAATAAAAACTGTTAGGTATATTGACCGAGAAAACGATGATGATCATTATATTAAACATGAAAGTAGTCTTCAGTAGCAACACTGGCAGCCCTGCAGAGTTGTTTTGCTACCGACTTACGCTTCTTTTTACGCCAGCCTCTATTGAATATGTATTGACCGACGTGTGTGTGTATGTGTGTGTTCACTACATCAGTAACGAAGTTTAGTTTCTTAGTCACTGACGTCATCATGTTGTGACAACGTCAGCTCCTCGTCACGTCTTTCAGCACCATAAGAGCTCAACTGTCACTGACGAGACACAATCACTGTGTCTATTGTTACCGAACAATAAGCGCCTAACAGATGACGCTATAATTGCGCAATACGCTATCCATCTCAATCTGAATCATTTTGATGGATACGGCTAATCCATTGCTTCATGTTCGGAAAGTCTACTCACCAACGCAATGAATGTTGTTGAACTGTGATAATGACATCCATTGTTGCTGTTAGTTCGTTACGCATTTACCCTGCTGGATCCGGCCTTAGAAAAGACTGGCTGACAAGTGATGCAGCTCTCGTCCACATACGATGCATTTGATGCGATTCTGTGCTTAGGTACTTACACATAGCTCTGCGATCATCAATCCGGTCTGTTATTTATAATACCCAGATTCAGGAAGCAATAACCATATTAAATGATCTGCGGGAAACAAGAAGTTCTACAACACGTACTTACTTTGTTAACTTGTATAAATAGGAAGAGTACTCTCACCAACCACTCCAAATTAAAGTATGTAGGGACTTCTCCCAGGATGCTACTCCAACTGTCACGAAACTTGGAAACCTTTCAATAAATCTAAAAATGTTTAAATATCCGTCAGGGGGCCGCACTAAGTGAGGCCGCACACTGCGCCACACGCTGCACGGACCCTACATTTACGTCGCCACAATTACTGCGCTACATAAATATTAGCTCGGAGCAAATGTATTGTGTACAGAGTACAGACACGCAGATCGAACGCACAGTTGTGGCGCAGCTTACAGAATGTCGACATCATCGCCCGACGATACAGATTTCTTGATGTGGTGGCAATTAATAAGAAAAAAATACATTATTGAGTTCATCCGTTTAATCAAGTAGGTGATTTAAAAATTTCGCAAGAGTTGCGGTTTGACGAAGAAAAGAAAAAATTCATATCATCCGAATTTCTCAAAACACATAGATCAATGTTTTTGCCAACCTCTGCAATAAAGTCAACGTAACATTCAATGACAGGCTAAGTAGGTGGAGCGACGATTTTCGCAGCTGGACGAGAGTTGCCGAGAATCGAGCTACTTAAATGGCGTGCAATTAGAGAGGCCTATGTCCAGCAGTTGACTGCTGTAGGCTGATGATGAAAATTCAATGTTGTCTTTCAATTTTGCAACTCACCGCGTCACAAAATACGAACGTGTTTGATCTTGAATTCGTGTAGCGCGGCAGACGTCTCGCCACTAACTGCACCCGTACAAATGTGTCCTTGGTGTGCGTACTTCAGATATACGGTGGCGGTGGCGTTGAATGTGGCGCGTTTCAAATGTGGCGCCACAATGGGGCATGTTACATTTGTCAATATTATCACGATCCTAATATCGCGATATCGCAATTATTGAGCACGATACCGTGATACGGCCTATTATACCATCAATATTACCACGGTATCGTGATATTATTGACAATGTAACATGCCCCATTGGTCATAATAATATACAAGGTGTATGTCTGGTGTGCGGCCTGCCTTACTTAACTAGAGTTGCTAAAACTTAGATGGGACTGGCTGGGGAGGGTGGCACTAAGGCACCGTGGCGCTATGGCACTGTGACACTATGGCACTGTCAGCACTGTGACACTATGGCACTGTCAGCACTGTGACACTATGGCACTGTCAGCACTGTGACACTATGGCTATAGCAACACAAACAATTAAGCCAAGTGCTATACAGCTGTAAATAAAATCAAACCTCCAAGACAATGCAATAAAATAAATCGGTCATTTATGGCGCACATTTAAAACTCGCAAATAATCCAGACCTACATGAAGCACCATATAGGTAATGCTTCTTCAACATACGGCCTATGACTATATTTATAATCCCTTAAATCTCATGAAAACAGAAAAACAATACCTACTTATTACATGTGAATATCATCCCCTATTTTACGCGATTGGGGGATAACTTTACAAAAATCGATGAATCTCGTAATTCTTTATATCTTACGAAAATAATACATTTTAATTTTCGAAATGCTGGGTTTTCCCATTCTTGAACTATCATCTCCTATTAATTATCCCTTTATGATTATTTTATGGATAAAAATTAGCCTACATTTATGTCCTTCCCCAGGATGCCATCTATCTCCTTGCCAAATTTTATCAAAATCCGTTCTATGATTTTGGCATGAAGAGGTAACAAACAGACTGACAGAGTTACTTTCAAATTTATAATATTAATGTGGATAAATGTTCCAAAAATATACTTAGTACCTTTCTATTTCTAATGATTAATTTATTTCCAGATCCACTGGACGAGCCGGTATTCGAAAGCTTGTCAATACAAATTTTGAACGTCATTACGATTTTTATGATATTGACTGATGAGTGACCAACGCAATATTGTAATGCATATGTCGCAACCAACTGGTTTAATTAGCCGTTTACTTAACCGCCTAGCCTTTTAATAAAACGGCGGCCTTTCAACTAACGGCCTGAATGATATTCAATAATTATATTTTAGGTTGGAACTGTAACCAACCACGTGCGAGCCGAATTGGTCGCAGTAACTAAGCCAGGGGACCCCGACCAAATGGGTTAGGTTAGAACTGTGATCAACCGCGTGCGAGCCGAGAGAGCGAAGCAACGCAAGCATTACTTCCAAAGGCCAGGCGGTTGACTAAACGGCTAATCTAACCAGTTGGCTGCGACACATATACAGCGCCATATTACATTAGCTAGCGAAACTCGGCAGACGTGATGGGTATCGATATCTAAACACAATTAAATAAAAAAGATGCTGTTTTTAGGGTTCCGTAATCCGTACCTCAGAAGGAAAAACGGAACCCTTATAAGATCACTTCGTTATCCGTCTGTCTGTTTGTCCGTCCGTCTGTCAAGACCCTTTTTCTCGGGAACGCGGAGTTAACAAGTTGAAATTAATATCAAATATATAGGCTGCAATCCCTTGAAGCAGTGAAAAAATCAAACTTTTAAGTAAACGCAATCAAAAGATACGGGCGTTTATGATCCGTTATAATTGACACTCGCAAGGGAATCAAAACGTTGACCTAGAATCATGAAATTTGGCAAGAAGCAATCTCATGTAGCACAAGTAAAAGAAAAAACCCGAAAACCGTAAAGTAGTTACGTACCTATGAACGGAACCCTGGGTGCGCGAGTCCGACTCGCATTCACATGCATGTAAAACTAGATCTCATAGGTATTATAATTCCTTTTTATTCGATTACTAGCTTCTGCCCGCGGCTTCGCCCGCGTGGATGTCGGAAATTATCCCACGGGAACGTGCCAACAGGATACCATCTATCTCGCGGGCCCTTTGTGGCTAATTACAATAGAAAACCAATTGTGTCTCATTAGTGGTGATTAAGAGGGTACCTATATGATATCCTTACCTAAGTACCTACCTAATAAAAAAAAAACTCAATAACAGAAAATAAAATACCTACCTACCTAAATAAACCTATTTCTGATGATAACTAAACTCAATAAATAAGCAAAATCCATAATAACTAATATCTATACGAATGACTAATCCTACCTAATAGTATTATAAAATAACCTACGGTCACTACGTACACTATCAAATATACTACCTATACTTTAAAATTAAAATCTATACCTAAGACTTATAAAAATAAACCTAAATAACTCTAAAAACTAAAAGGAATAAAAAGGTCGCACTGAAAAGCACGGTTTAGAATTGCAAGTAGCAGTTAAAATAAGAACGAACGCTCGCCACTCGACACGTCCGTTCAAATCAAAGTTCAAAAAATGTCCTTATATACGGTAGCGATCCGAAGCGGCCGCGCGCCACGCGTGTGCTGCGAACGGTGCAAGCCAAATTCAACCTTCAGCACTACATTTAGAGCATAACCTTAGTGAACTCCACTGCGGGTGACGTAACCTACGACAAACTTATTATTTGCGGTTGGCGCTGTAATCGGGTCTAGGGATCGAACCGCAAAATTAAGTTTGTTTTTTATTGTATATACTTTTCCGGGATAAAAAGTACTCAGTGTGGTGCCCCTGCCCAGGATAATAATGAATAATTATACCAAGTTTCATCGTAATCGAACCGGTAGTTTTGGCGTGATGCCTGAACAAACAGACAGACAGACAGACAAAATTTTTTTTAATCACATTTTTGGGTTCGGTGTCGGTCTAGTAACACCCCCCGCCATTTATTTTTTTTATATCTTCAATGTACAGAATTTTCACTTCTACAGATTTATTCTATGTATATAGATTATGATTCAAAAACCCACAAAATAATTGACTAACCGGGCACGAGGCCAGCTCCTGAGCTACTGACAAGTACTTACCTAGAACAAACCCGATCACACTGCGCCCAAGCCGGGTTTCTACTTGTAACCCGGAGCCCATGTTCAGTAGCACCAGCAAGTGAATCCATCAAGTGACGCTACTCATCAGTGAAGGCAATACATGTAGATGAGGATGAAGACCATTACAGATTCATTATACGTTCATAATGCATGCTGGGCCTTAACGTGTGGAAGCAGCGGGCTCCGTAGCCGGTAGCGAACCGGTTAGCCCGACGTTCAACTTCTCTTGCGTTGTTAACTTTTTTATGCTTCCATCTTGTTATTATTGCAGCCGTGCTCCGGCGCACAATTAATAGTCACAGCTTATCGTTTATCTTGTTGAAACATGGGCTTGGTATCCACTGTGCTGCCACGATCATTGAGTTCGAATAATATTGCGACTGTGGTTCAAATCGTAGGTACATTGATTTTACTTTTGCTACAATATAGCTGTATTATTCCAAAAAATCTGCTGCTCCATACATTATGATCGCATAACTGTACAGAACCCTTGTTTTAAACCACAGTCAGGATTGGTCCTTTACTAGTTGTTCATAATGATGAGCATAGACGTTTTTGAAATAACTGAAAACCTGGAAAGGTTTTCAGTTATTTCAAAAACGTCTATGCTATATTTCAAATACACGGTCTAAGGGCGACGCCGACGCGCAAACTGTTTTATTAAGTAGATTCTAGAGTCCAGACCCCAAGAAAAACGCTGTTTTTTTATAACTGACTATTTTCAGGGTGGATCTGAATACTGAATCATCTTTGATACAACATTTTTCTAGACTCTCCAGCGATGAAATTCGTCGGTATAAAAAAATCTGCGGTTTCATACAAAAGTAAAAAATACACGATCAAAATATATGGAACAGATGTTTTTTTAAACCGACAATCGTTATAAAGTCTTGAAACGTGTACTGAATCCATGGTAAAAGTTTGTGTCATTATGTCACTATAATGTTTCTAAAAAGCTACCCAGTAAGTATTCCGATTAGGTATTAAAAAGTACAACATGTGAAAAGTCCAGTGAGCGTAAACCTTTAATGTTTATGTTGCAACTTTTATTGTGGTTTTTGGTAAGTCCATCAATTTGAATTCGAAAGCTTGTTTTTGGAGATTCTTATTGCTTTGAATAAAACTTTGAGACAATAATGTAGTCCTGAAAGCTTGCATGCTCTGTAACTGTATGTATACTCATGTTTCTACAAATAAACAATCTTGAATCTGAAAGGTCTGTGAGATAAACCTTGTCATTAGGACTAGATGTTTATGATGCACCGTGAACATTAGAGGTGGTGCGGTGGGCCGCCATCGGTGGTGACACCACCAGTACCTATGTGCTGGCTTCTTATTGTATTGAAACTTCTTACTACGCCAGGCCAGCTCTAGATTAAAGCTGCGCCACCGACGTCCGGTCAAATACCTACATAAGTATTCCTAAAGTTACGAAAAATTATCCTATCCAATAGGTAATATTAATTAATTAATTAACCGGACCCAGGTTGGCCGAAGCAAGGGAAACCTGTTCAGGTGGAGGTTCATAGACGACTCCGCCTTGGAGTGTAGATGTGGTGCTGTTCCACAAACGATGGGACACTTAATATCATGTCCTGCGTGTCCTGTCAAGCTGCAAGTCACAGGAACTGCCAAACACGTGGCCGAATTCAGATTCGAGTCCATTTAGATTGCCATCGACACGCTAAGAAGAAGATATATATTAATATTAAGAAGAATTGAGATATTAATTAAAATATTAAAACGCTGTATCTAAAGCGCACTCAGCAGTTTAAAACCCGCCAGTACAGTCACGTGCAGCTCGTCTCGCGAGCACTGAGCCCTGACCTAAAAAAACACTCCTGCGCTTCCTCCGTTTTCCTCTCTTCTCTTCGTCGAGCGTAACGCATATGTGCTGTCTCTCTTTATTCAAGACGTGTACACACGGCTACACATCAAGCTATGCATTTCCAGTTTTAGCTGACCTCACATTGCATAGGTTTTTCGTACAATCAGAAGTGCATGTGCGTACCTGTTAATTCATGTCTCGATTTTGAGGTTGCCACTTATATTATTCTATTATTATTCAAATTAAGGCTTTTGCTACGCGAGTGAACGCCAGCCGTTATAAAACTCGTATAGATATCCTAAAAGAACTCGTGACAATAGCCGCAGTCCACAATCATGGACGTGAATACGTGATATACCGACCGACACTTCGACAGCGTGTCAGCGATAATAATATGTTTTTCTAAACTTGACAAGAAAAAGTTAGGTACCCACGTTACAGCGTCAAACTGTTGTACACTCTTTCACTACCATCACAGGATCTAAATTTTATTGAACAAGTTCATCAACATCCCATTTTACTCAAATTTAACTTAAGTGCCACAAGATACGGTTGAATTTAATTTGTGCAGTTATGAATAATTTGAAGTCCACAATACTGTTACCTGCAAAATATTATCGTAAATAGTTTTGGCGTAATCCGCCAAGTGTGCAACCTGTCTTAAGGTGCTCCCACACAGCAGTTATAATAGAAAGAATGAATTTATCAAGTGGGCGTGGATGGCCAAATCCGAAACTATGAGGAATAGCGAAAAGTACTCAAAGGAGTCTGGGCTCGATTTTGATGAAAACTAAAACTGCATCATTGGATTTTTGAAAAATCAATATTTTTAGTCAGGAATCGAAACCGTTGATTTAAAAAAAAAAACACATACTATATTATTACACCATTCGATAGTGTCACTAATAAGGATCGAATTCTGGGAAGTAGGTAATGATGATTATAGAATGTTATACCTACAACGATTTGAACCAGTGCAGTGATGTTGTAGCAAAATGTTACACACATAAAATTTTATCGTGCTACACAATGTTTTATAATGTGTGGGAGCACCTTACCTATATATATATAATGTATATATACGAAATAAGAACAGGGGATTACTTTTGTTAAGCTCAAGGGTTACGTGCAACGACCAAAACTATAATTGAATAGGTAGGTACTTACACAATTTGTATGAAGGTATTATTAGGGTTAACATTATTTATTCTGATTATATTCAGATTTAATACCTTTACAATATTTGTAGATACAAATAATATATTAGGTAACTTAAATTATTAGGTATGCCTATCGAGGATTTTCTTCCCGATAGTTTATATTGAGTCCTTTAGCAGGACTGCAGGTTTTTATTTAAAAAACAACACCATAACTTTTTCTTTATTTTATTTTTCTACAGAGACTGGTTACCAACTGTCAGTGTTGACATTACAAAAAAATCACTAAAATTATTTAAGGTCGGATACACAATACTTATAAAGTTATAATATAACAATGCCTGTAATTCCCAAAGGGAGAGAAGTAAGATAGAGGTGTACGTACAGTCACGAACAAAAGTATGTATACACTTGACTTTATTCAAAAGCGATTTACTCCTTGAATTTTTAAAGGAAATTTTATGTTGTTAAAACATAGCATTTTCGATCCCATAGGTTTATGTAATGTGTCGTATTTCAACGTTGCAATCGTTATTTCACGAAAAAATCGCAATTGAAAGTTGCCAAGTGTTGACATATTGGTGCTCGTGACTGTACCTACGAGTACAGTACACCTACATTTCGCCGTACATTATACTCGTACGGGCTACCTTATCTACCTACACTACCTACTGCACTGTACTGTGACTGTGACTGACACCTGTGGCGTGGAGAGGTGTCTTATAAAATAATGTTCAGCCGGTCGATTCTGTAAAAATCTCAGCGTGAAAACTCAAGTGAAGTGAGCTTGATGTGAGTTGTCAGTAGTGTCAATCCCTAGCATTATTTGGAATGACAGGTCACTCCACGCTCACTTCACCTAAGTTTTCACGGTGAGATGGTTACAGAATCGCACTGCTGTTCCGAGTTGCCGATGGTTGAGGTACACTGGTGTCTACTCTGCGGTACAACACCTCCTTTTAATCATAAATTCATACCTACTAAGTAAATATAACACTTTTCTAAATTGCAAAATAATTACACATATCAATAATAGCTGCTGACGTTTTTCAAGGACACGAAACAACCATCACTGTGTCCCTCTCTTTCATTCACGTACTTGAAAGCGAGACGGCATGCTTGGTTGCCAAGCGTTTGCCGTCTTTGTCTTTCGTGGTAGTAATGTATATGTGTCTCTGTCACCGGCGTTGCTAGACAGACCGTCGCCACTGTAAGGGCGAGTTCTGACTGTTGGCAACTGGCAACGATAAATTACTTGACAAGTTCTTGGAATTTTACAATGTTTTTGCCTGTCGTCCATTTTTGATGATGAGTTCTGCCGGTTCTGCGGTTTGTTTTTTTTGGAGTCAAGTCAGACACATGAAACGCCACACTTCTGATTAGGTAGGTATGTAATAATATTTATGAAACATTAACGTTTCCCTCTTCGGTGTGGAGGTCGAGTTCAGGTTCATTTACCTACTGCACGGAAAAAATATTTGTAGGTACCTACATAGACGGTAGTTGTACGCAGTCAGGATCTGGATGTTAGCGCATTTTTAACCGAATTCAAAAATGGAGGAGGTTCTCAATTCGGAGGTTTATATAATATTTTTTTTTTATATACCTACATAATTATGTTCGGGCATGTCTCCGTCATATTGCAACTACCTAATAACTTTTGCAAAATAATTTTTATGTTGTATTCGAATTTCGTAAAGATCTTATGAAGAGTTTCGGAGACAGACAACGGAACCACGGTAATAATCTATATCTATATATACTTATAGGTAATAAATCTGTAGAAGTGAAAATTCTGTACATTGAAAATATATACTAGACCGACACCGAACCCAAAATGTGATTAAAAAAATTTTTGTCTGTCTGTTTGTTCAGGCATCACGCAAAAACTACCCGTTCGATTACGATGAATGGGCACCACACTGGGTACTTTTTATCCCGGAAAAGTATATACAATAAAAAACAAACTTAATTTTGCGGTTCGATCCCTAAGCCCGATTACTGTACCAACCGCAAATAATAAGATTGTCGTAGGTTACGTCACCCGCAGTATTATCTGTGCGACCTTTTTATTGTTGACGACACGGTTGGCGCAGTGGTTAAGCGATTGACTGCTGCGTTGCGTGTCGCGGTTTCGATTCCCGCACGGAACAAATATTTGTATGACCTACATATATTTGTTCCGAGTCTGGGTGTTTTTCTATAGATAATATGTATGTATATTTACAAAAAAAAAATGTATATAAGTAGTTTATCAGCCATCTTGTTACCCTAGCACAAGCATTAGGTTGCTTAGCTTGGGACTAGATGGCGCTGTGTGAAATGTCCAGGGATATTATCATTATTATTCCTTTTAGTTTTTAGAGTTAGGTTTAATTTTATAAGTCGTAGGTATAGATTTTAATTTTAAAGTATCTAGGTAGTATATTTGAATTTGATAGTGTACGTCGTGACCGTAGGCTATTTTATAATACTGATAGGTAGAATTAGTCATTCGTATAGATATTACTTTTTAGGGATTTTGCTTATTTATTGAGTTTAGATTAGTTATCATCAGTAATAGGTTTATTTAGGTACCTACGTAGGTATTTTATTTTCTGTTATTGAGTTTTTTTTTAAAATTAGGTAGGTACTTAGGGTAAAGTTAAAGATAAAGATATATTTTATTGCATAACTGTGTACATTAAGTTCTTATTGATAAACATTACATTTTAGTTCCAACAGTCTACCCAAGTCGGACATGCAATAGTATTTTGAGACATTAGGTACATACAAATATTATTTTTTATCAAAAAACTCATTCAGATTATAAAATACATTATCAATTAACATTTTTTTCAATTTATTTTTAAACATATTTCCATTTAATTGCTTAATTGCTGGCGGTAACTAATTGTACACCCGAATAGCAGTAACATAGGTACTTTTATAATACATCATATTGTTGATAATTGGTAAATTAGGTAGTTATAGGTAGATATCATATAGGTACCCTCTTAATCACCACTAATGAGACACAATTGGTTTTCTATTGTAATTATAATGTAATGTAATTAGCCACAAAGGGCCGGCGAGATAGATGGATCCTGGGGAAGCAAATACATTTTGTCCTGTTAGCACGTTCCCGTGGGATAATTTCCGACATTCACGCGGGCGAAGCCGCGGGCAGAAGCTAGTTACAAATAAGTCGCGATCAGCCCCCTAGAGTAGCACGACAATGTCCAGAACACGTCGTAGCTTTTCATATTTAGCGCAACACGTTCTAGACAGCCACGATACGTATAACGACAGTGACTGGACTATCTATACTTATAATAAACCTGTAGAAGTGAAAATTCTGTACATCTATCTATACTTATAATAAATCTGTAGAAGTGAAAATTCTGTACATTGAAAATATCCAAAAAATAAATGGCAGGGGGTGTTACTTGACCGACACCGAACCCAAAAATGTGATTAAAAAAATTTTTGTCTGTCTGTCTGTCTGTCTGTCTGTCTGTTTGTTCAGGCATCACGCAAAAACTACCGGTTCAATTACGATGAAACTTGGTATAATTATTCTTTAATATCCTGGGCACCACACTGGGTACTTTTTATCCCGGAAAAGTATATACAATAAAAAACAAACTTAATTTTGCGGTTCGATCCCTATACCCGATTACCACTGTCTGTACTGTACCAACCGCAAATACTAAGTTTGTCGTAGGTTGGGTCACCCGCAGTGGAGTTCATTTTGATTCCTTTTAGTTTTTAGAGTTATTTAGGTTTATTTTTATAAGATTCGTAGGTATAGATTTTAATTTTAAAGTATAGGTAGTATATTTGATAGCGTACGTAGTGACCGTAGGTTATTTTATAATACTGTTAGATAGGTTTAGTCATTCGTATAGATATTAGTTTTTAGGGAGTTTGCTTATTTATTGAATTTAGATTAGGTATCATCAGAAATAGGTTTATTTAGGTAGGTAGGTATTTAAATTTCTGTTATTGAGTTTTTTTTTTAAATTAGTTAGGTGCTTAGGTAAAGATATCATATAGGTACCCTCTTAATCACCACTAATGAGACACAATTGGTTTTCTATTGTAATTAGCCACAAAGGGCCCGCGACATAGATGGCATTCTGGGGAAGCACATACATTTTATCCTGTTAGCACGTTCCCGTGGGTAAATTTCCGACATCCACGCGGGCGAAGCCGCGGGCAGAAGCTAGTACTTATAATAAATCTGTAGAAGTGAAAATTCTGTACATTGAAAATATCAAAAAAATAAATGGCAGGGGGTGTTACTAGACCGACACCGAATCCAAAAATGTGATTAAAAAAATGTTTGACTGTCTGTTTGTTCAGGCATCACGCAAAAACTACCGGTTCGATTACGATGAAAATTGGTATAATTATTCTTTAATATCTTGGGCACCACACTGGGTACTTTTTATGCTGGAAAATTATCTTCTAAATATATAAAACTCAAAGACTGACTGACATAGTGATCTATCAACGCACAGCCCAAACCACTGGAGGGATCGGGCTGAAATTTGGCACGCAGGTAGATGTTATGACGTAGGCATCCGTTAAGAAAGGATTTTGATAAATTCTACCCCCAAGGGGATAAAATAGGGGATGAAAGTTTGTATGAAAAATCTTATTCCTTGAGTTAATAAACTTGAAACTTAGCACGAATACTTATCTAAATAAATTATGAAGATTGACAGTTTTTTTTCTTCTAAACTACCCCCTAATAAGGGATTGGGGGGTTTCAAAGTTTGTATGGAAGAATTTTAGCGCGCAGTCCGGTTGACTCGAAACTCAGTATTTATACCTAATATTGAAAGTAAAGAATAATGACGTGTATCAGGGTTTTTTGAAAATCTACCCCTGACGAGAGGATTTTACTGCATGGCTTGATTAACTCGAAAATTAGTATAAATAATCTTTGAGTCAAGTTACGAATACATCCCAAACGATTTTTTTTTAAATTCCACCCCTGTGGAATTCATTTAGTTAATAAACTTGAAATTTGCCTAAGTAAGTAATAAAGTTTATCATTATAAGTTTTTCAAAGCTACCCCTCAAAGGGGGATATAGGGGTGTTAAGTTTATGTCGAAGAAATTGAATGCGCGGTCTGAGTAACTCGAAACTCAGTATTGATACTTTTGACAGAAAATAATCTATATCTATACTTATAATAAATCTGTAGAAGTGAAAATTCTGTACATTGAAAATATCAAAAAAATAAATGGCAGGGGGTGTTACTAGACCGACACCGAACCCAAAAATGTGATTAAAAAATTTTTTGTCTGTCTGTCTGTCTGTCGGTCTGTCTGTCTGTCTGTCTGTCTGTTTGTTCAGGCATCACGCAAAAACTACCGGTCCGATTTCGATGAAACTTGGTATAATTATTCTTTAATATCCTGGGCACCACACTGGGTACTTTTTATCCCGGAAAAGTATATACAATAAAAAACAAACTTAATTTTGCGGTTCGATCCCTAGACCCGATACTGTACCAACCGGAAATAATAAGTTTGTCGTAGGTTAAGCAATGGAGTTCATTTTTATTCCTTTTAGTTTTTAGAGTTATTTAGGTTTATTTTTATATAAGTCGTAGGTACCTATACATTTTAATTTTAAAGTATAGGTAGTATATTTGATAGTGTACGATGTGACCGTAGGTTATTTTATAATACTGTTAGGTAGGATTAGTCATTCGTATAGATATTAGTTTTTAGGGATTTTGCTTATTTATTGAGTTTAGATTAGTTATCATCAGAAATAGGTTTATTTAGGTAGGTAGGTATTTAATTTTCTGTTATTGAGTAATTTTTTTTAAATTAGGTAGGTACTTAGGTAAAGATATCATATAGGCCCCTCTTAATCACCACTAATGAGACACAATTGGTTTTCTATTGTAATTAGCCACAAAGGGCCCGCGAGATAGATGGCATTCTGGGGAAGCACATACATTTTATCCTGTTAGCACGTTCCCGTGGGATAATTTCCGACATCCACGCGGGCGAAGCCGCGGGCAGAAGCTAGTTAATAATAAATATGTAAAGTTGTCGAAAATTTACCACTGACGGGACAAAAACGGGTAATTCGGTTTTTAAGGGGAGGATTTGAACTTGAAACTGTATGTTACATTTTCACGCCTAAACCACTGAACTTCTGATTTGGCATAGATATAGATGGCATCCTGGGGAAGCACATACTTGTTATCCTGTTAGCACGTTCCAGTGGGATAATTTCCGACATCCACGCAGGCGAAGCCGCGGGCAGAAGCTAGTTAATAATAAATATGTAAAGTTGTCGAAAATTTACCACTGACGGGACAAAAACGGGTAATTCGGTTTTTAAGGGGAGGATTTGAACTTGAAACTGTATGTTACATTTTCACGCCTAAACCACTGAACTTCTGATTTGGCATAGAGATAGATGGCATCCTGGGGAAGCTCATACTTTTTATCCTGTTAGCACGTTCCCGTGGGATAATTTCCGACATCCACGCGGGCGAAGCCGCGGGCAGAAGCTAGTTAGATAATAAAAGTAGTGTTTGTGTGATAAACACTTGAAGCACCTCCGTTATTTCTTCGCACATGTCATAGAAAAACAAGATTCATCGTTATCTGAAATGATGAATATAAGTATACAATAACATCTTGAGGGGTTATTGTACTCATCATATTATTTTTGTCGAGTTCTGCGAACATAAATGTATGGAGCAGCTGATTGTTTTTCACGACTTCAGGGTTGTTTCAGGGTCCTATAGTAAAAGTGGTTCATAGTGATAAGTACAATAACCCCGAGGTTTTCAATTATTTCAATCGTAAAGGAACCTCGCTTCTGTTGAGCGTTTTTAAGTTGGCAGCCATGCGGGTCATCTCTGGCTGCGCCCTCCGCTGTAGCTTCTAGTCTAGGTATCGGTGAGCTCCTCTATTGCCTTGCATGCCTCTTGCCTCGTGAGACGTGAAGTTGACGAGTGATGACACATCTTCACTCGTGTCTTTTTGGTAGGCGAATTAAATATAGACCACAATATTCTTGGAACTCTCCAAGAATATTATTTTCGCTTTGTAACAAAATGTTGATTGCTTTCTCAGAAATATCGTTCAGGACCAGAAATAAAGCAGTGTGTCGCATTCGAGTGGTGGGCGGAGGAACTTCGCCTTATCTTAGAATAGCATGCCAGTGTCGAACAACCCCGAGATCATGGAAATTAGGAGATGCGGTATCAGCGGTATGTTTGAGATGACAACTGTAGGTACCTACATGTACAAAAGGGTATGTAGTCTAACTTCTCAGGATGGAAAATGTTTCTCTTGCCTCCATGCGTGTCCTGCAAGTAACGTGAGCCACGGCGACTTTTCCTCAACTAGTAGATATACGTACATAACTGTAAGCACTCTATCACCATTCCGTCTGCCAATCGAGGTGATTAGGATAATACCTAAATGGTAATTGTATCATTTAAAGAAGTTTTACGTTTTTTTTATAACTGGAAAATAATTATGTAGTTTGTATAAGAAATTATTAGAGTAAAGGTAAGAGCTAACTCATTATTTTACTGAATAGTTCAGTGATTTGCGAGAGTATTATAAATGAGCTGAAAATAATGGCGACGATCGTCAACCAAAGCTTAAAAAAAATTGCTTTAGTAGTAGTGTTGCCCAAATGCAAGACCAAGACGAGACTTTAGACCGGTCTTGGTCTTGGTCTTGCCGCTTGCGTCAATACACCTGGTCTTGGTCTTGGTATTGCGCTCCTAGTCTTAGTCTTGGTCTTGCAGCAAGAGTCTTGAAAGTCTTGCTATTATCTATAGCCTGTTGCTATTTATTATACACGTTAGTTAAGATCTTAGAACAACGTAACAGAGTAAGTACATTTTGAGCTTAAATTGACATAGGCATACTAAACCACCTTATTAATAAATTAACTTGACAATAATTTAACAAAATAACGCAATTAAATACCTACGCGTAATTACTAACTTTAGGCAGGTACCTATAATGATTTTCTGTCCGTGTTTAGTGGCTATCCTAAACTCTTCCCAAATAGCTAGCGGTTAAAATAATTACCTATCACCTAGGTAGGTACATACGTTTCATCTTCATCTCGACTTGATTCTTCTAAGAACATTTGTCGTCAGCTAGCCTTAAGCCTCTTGCCCGAAAAATCGACCGATATACTTACAAGCGCATCAAAATTTCATCGGAAAACAAGCAAAGATGCAAATTAATTTTCAGAAAGTATGTTTTTTAGCCTAATTCATGGAACTTTCTCAAAAATATAAGTCAAGCTCATTGTGGTGTTATTCAATGCTAAAAAGGACTGTGAAAACCAAACATGGTACTTATTGATATCAAGTCATACTTCAACTTGCTGGCATTTCTAAAAAGACGCTCAAGTGGCCATGTGAGTAAAGAGTCGAAAGTATTTTCTGCTGACAATGTCAAGAAGTTCCTAAAAGAAGCTCCGGATTGCCGATATTTGGCAACAAAGGTCAATTGAAACTAAATTATTCTTATTAACTTCTTTCACTTTCGTATTTCTTTACAATGTAGGTGTTTTGTACACTGTTTTTATCTCTTTTCAGCAGGGCTTTAAATACCGGTAAAATTTTCATAACGTTACCTTCATTTGACAGCGTTACCGTTAATATTAAAATAACGGTAATGGATTTAACGTTATTTTTGCTCCATTTTATCGGTAATCATTATTAACGTTATTTGTTTAATAACGTTAATTTTATCGTTACTTTTAGAACGGTTAATCTAGTGAGTTTGAACTTTGAAGTAGAGGGGGACGAGGCGCGCGGGGGCGGGCCACCCGCCGTCGCACTATGGGCCAGAACCGTGCATACCGTCTCAAAAATAGGTTTTCGTAATGTTCTATATTGAATATTTTGTTAATGCACATGTCTAACTGAATGTCCAATGCATATTATATAGCAGTTAAAATACACTATTTCTCATTTTTACTATTAGACTAAGGCTTGCAAGTTGACGCTCAGAATTATGTCAATTATGTAGAACACAATTCCACCAGTTTACATGGTCATATTTTCACAGCTAATTTGTAAGTGTGATATGGTTAGAATGGTTATGAAGTACTCTATTTAAAAATAATTTAAGTGGACAATTGTGTGAAAACTGGAGAGCTATAGAATTTTTATTTTAGCAGTGTCTGCCAATGTCGTAATTTTGAAAGCACCATATAGTAGAGCAGCCGATATATAAGTCAAGGCAAAAAAAAAAATTGCCCGACTCTGCCCCCTTTGAAATGAAACGAAAAATGCCTGATGGGGGGAAAATACAAAATATACCCAAAAAAATATTTTAGTTCTGATTGAGGAGATTTTTGGATATGTAGATTACTTTTGAACCTTTTTTCTTAAATAATATTATCTATTTAGATGGTCGCAGATGGTTTTAAGGCTCACCACCGCAGCTTCGGCTTGCTACGCGGGCTTAAATTACACTCTAGGGGTAGGGCAAACAAGACTACGTGGAGTCGGTTTTGCAGCGATTCGTTTCTGTCACTTACATTTGTAGCACAACATATTATTGACTTTTCACGACAATGTTTTAATTTAAGGTTAAAAATGTTATTTTATAGAAATGTCAATATGCCTAATAAAATTATTCCAAACGAAATTCTGCCATTTTCATAAGTATGGGAATTTTTACGTTATGCTAAACGAAATTATGCGAAATTTTAACTTTGCCAAAGGTAATTATGCCAAATAAAATTCTGCTATCTTAAAACTATGCCATTGTAAATTCGGACATATAAACATTCGGCCAAACAATTATTATATTAAATCATTTTTATGCCTTAAAAATTAATCAGCACTAATGAGACACAATTGGTTTTCTATTGTTATTAGCCACAAAGGGCCCGCGAGATAGATGGCATTCTGGGGAAGCACATACATTTTATCCTGTTAGCACGTTCCCGTGGGATAATTTCCGACATCCACGCGGGCGAAGCCGTGGGCAGAAGCTAGTATTTCATATAAGCTTTCATTTAAAAAATGGGCTGCGAGAACTCCAGAAGATAAAAAAAGTAAAGAAGACAAGCAAAAGCTTGTACAAAGTTTGTTTCGAAGCCGAATGGGGTTACACGTTGATATGCCCGACAAGGAAGTGGAAACAGCAATGACGGTAATACAGCTCGGCGTATTGCGTACGCTCAGCTCAGCGTTTTTTTTGAGAACTACTATTGCGCTTCAGAAATTACAGGAGTTGATGAGGAACTTATTAAAAGGTTCTATGTTATCCTTCAAACTTTGGCATCCGGTATTGCTGTAAATCCAGAAAAAAATTGGTGAATATACTCGCGCAACCGCACAACTGTACGTAACAAAATATATTTGTGGTATAATATGCCTTCTTTAGTACATCAAATCTTAATACATGGGGAAAGTATAATAAGACATTTTGCTGTTCTGCCTATTGGTAATTTATCTGGGAATGCCCAAAAATTTCGTAATAAAGATTACAAAAAAATCAGATTGCATCCCGCTAGAAAATGCTCTAGGTCCGCAACGAATCAAGACGGTATTTCATTGTCTTCTATTTACGTCAGATCCTTATATATCAAGTATCAGAAAACCATCAGTCACTATTTCCAAGGAATTGTTAGACGAAGCTAAGAACCTCTTAGATATTTAAATAGAAGTAATTACGTACAATAATTTGTAAAATATATTTTTAGAGTGAGAGTGGATTATTATATCATATTTGTCATTTATTTAAATGTAGGATTTTTATATGTAATATAAAATAACATAAAATAGGTTTAATATCATAAAACTGTAAAATTATAATTCAATAATTTAAACAAACAATGGTTTATTTAAAAAAAAATACATTAATTGTTTTATTTTTGTTTTATTTTTTAAATATTATAAATTAAACATTTGACAATAAATGTGTCATTATTGGATTGTATATACTCTGGAGATACTACGTGCTAAATTTCAGCTATTTACTTCAACCAACAAAAAAGTTACAGATTTTTGAGACGGTTAGACGGCACGGTTCTGTCCCATAGTGCAACGGCGCAGGCGGCGCGGTTAGCGCGTGGCAGAGCGGCAACAGTGCATCTACTCCAATGCTAAGCGAGGCGCCCGCGCGAGGGCACAAAAATGTAAACAGACGGAACGGCAACGTAGCTAAATTAACGGTAAAAATACCGTTACTGATGTATTTTGCGTTAATGTTAATTAACGTTATTTTACTGGTAATGTGATCAAGTAACGTTACATTTTTGTTAACGTTATTAAGGTATCAAATTGAAATTAACGTTACTTAACGGTAATTATTTTGTTATTTGGTAACGTTAACAAGCCCTGCTTTTCAGGTTGTATTAATATTCGGTATAAATGGTACATGTAGACGTCAAGAGTTGGCAAACATCACAACTAATGATGTCAAGAACCATGGGCGGGTTCTTCTTGTCCAGGTCAAAAACACAAAAAATAAAATTCCAAGATCGTTCACAATACAGGGGCCTTTTCACGACATAGTGAAGAAATACGATTCGTTTAACAAAAGCGATGTCTAACAGATTTTTTCAAAATTACCTAAATGGAAAATGCACTAGCCAACCCATTGGCATAAATAAAGGAGCAATGCCGAAACAAATTGCCACTTTCTTAAATTTGGATGATCCACATGAATACACAGAGCACAGTTTCAGAGGGTCCTCGGCTACATTGCTCGCCAATCCAGGCGCGAACTTAATGACACTAAAACGCCACGCAGGGTGGCGGTCGAACAGTGTAGCCGAGGGCTTCATAGATGACTCGATGAGAAATAAAGAAGAAATTAGCTCCTGCATTACAAGGAATATTTGAAGCCAAGTGTTGACTCTCGACCATCTACGAGCACACACGCGTACATTCCACCATCGTCGCTGCCGCCGCAGCCGCCTCCGTAGCCGCCACCGACTGCAGAACTCTGTGGTCACGTTTCTCCTACTTTCACTCAAGAGTACGAGAGAGACTGGTGAAATTGTAATTAATAATAATAACTTGACAACATTCAAAATGCCAACTGGCAACGTAATACTTAATCAATTTTACAAATTGTTCAAATTTTTATAACTGCTCTAACAAGTGATTAAAGATTTATTCGTTTAAGTCCGAGTTTTATTTATTTCCTCGCAAATATGTTATAAAACGTCGTATGACATACGTGCGCTTTGATAATTACAGCCTCTGCTTTCTTGTAGCCCTCGCTTACGGCTCGGGCTAGCAATATCGCCTCGGCTGCAATTTTAAACTTACCGCACTTATAATTATCATAATGTACTATAATAATATTCACAGATGAAATTATTATTATATTATCTAATATATAATATTTATGTGGCCTACCCAAATGTCCTTTCTTTGGTATTGTTCGTCGAATCGTTGAGCTCTCTAAGTTTTGAATTGAGCTGCACGATTTGTGACAAATGCGTGCACTGACTGAACAGGTCCTCTCAATCTGTGTGGTTGTTTCCTCAAAAGACCATCTCAGACATCGATCTATACATGGTCTTCATATGATCTGACCAAGATTATGTCTGAACTTTAAAAGAGACTGTGACCTCTGAGTTTCTTCCTTTCTTCTCAGACTATTCAGATAGGAAACGCCGACCTCATCTAAGTTTTTAAAATATGTTTGACGTGTAAAAGTGTTTTTACAAACCTACTTAAGTACAAAATAAAATCACTTATCATTTATTTATCGTATAAAAGTTTCATTAATAATAGTTTAGCTTTTATCAAAGAAGACTTGTAACTAAGACGACAAAAACCATCTGAGATCTGATAGCCGGCCAGGCACGGCCGACCAGCCGATGTTGATACTTCTGCTAATTCTCCGGACAGGCTCACTCATTTCTTCGCTCCTGGTTGGTGAATTAATTTTAATTTAGTTGTTTTTACTATTATTGTTTATGCCTTCCTGTCATCCAATGAATTAAGAACAGCTTCCTCGATATATTTGTTCAGCACCTTCGAGACTGACACTAGATGATCATAACGTGTAGCAAGTGAAACTAAGTTTTTTTTGTTCCGATTTCTTTTTGCAATTACTGGTTTTATATGTCGGAGATGGTAAGTCTGTCTCTCGTTAGCATCAGGCATATTTTAGTTACTGTGGGCGTACTATGGGTAGTATTGGTTATTGCACATTAGAAAAACGGTTTGCAGTTCAAATCAGATTACAATTCACGAACAAATCAGTCACACTAGCGAATCACACACTGTAGGTACACATTTAACGATACGGAACGCGACAGTTTCTGAGCACATGTTGTTCGTACGATGTCCAATGTTTCGATCATCCCGAGAGCTCTGCTCACACCATTCGATGTAGCTGTCGCTCCCACCACGAACTCAGGCTAGACCCTGTCCAGCGCCACGAGATGGCGCTGACGTTCCGAATAGTCAAATGAATGACTCCGACACGGCCGTCCTGCTATACACACGTCCTCGTGTGGTAATCTGTAAAGAAACATACCCGCGAAGTATAACATAGCTCGGTCACTCCTGACCACATTTGGTACAGACTCCGACATATATATTATTAATATTTATTTTTATTAATAAATTATTATGATTAACTAGAATGTTACGGACTGGATACTCATATTTATGGTCACAAATAGGCAAATGGGAAACCCTTCCACGCTACACAACTTGCAACTTGCTCCCGTACTCAAAGCATATTAGCATATTTCTCTATTATCCAATTTATTGTAACCCCTCTGTACTTCTATTACGTAACCATTCATCAGTAGCAAGCCCGCGTGTCACAAGTAGCGCGGGGAACCTCACCTACCTGGCAACCACTACATGTAGGAACATAGTTCACTTAGTTTTGCGTGAACTGTCCGATTGTCTGGACCGGGGCTAATAAACCAGCAGCAGCAAGATATTAAGCTATGAAATAAATAAAAATGGCATAAAAATAATCAACACACTTTTACTAACCGAATCAAGGTAACAGAAACAAAGTCTTGCAAATGTTTATTTTGTAGTAGGAACATGTCGTTTACAGGTTTACAGATCTTTGTTTATTTTATAGTAGGAACATGTCGTTTACAGGTTTACAGATCTTTGACCACAAAATACTGCCTGCACTCTTCCGTAGTTTTTTCATATTCGTTATTGTTGTACTTTAATATCAAATTAAATCTATATCTCATGTACAAACACTTCACGTAATCTAAAGGGAAACACTCGCAGGGCATCGGAAACGTAACATTCTCTGAAAACAAATGTTCCATAAGTCCCGTTAGTACGTTTCGCTGATATTCAGTTTCAAAATATAATTTCAGCGTCATTTCCATAGATTCAATGAACTCTATAAATTCCGTGGGGACCATGACCACTACAGTGTTGTCGCTCTGGTTCTTGTGTTTAATAGTTAGTATGACAGTGATGCTGTTGGCGTTCTCGAACGCGTAGCTCTTGGTGGCCTCGCAGTCGCTGTGGCGCTGGTAGCCCTCGTACAGCAGGTACGCCGCCAGGTGCTGCAGCGGGTAGTCTTTGAACAGTTCCACAGCATTTAAATCCATATCCGCAGTAGACTCCAAGCAAGCAGTTAGACCTCTCGGCTGCACTCGTTCGAACACCATTACAATTGCACTGAACTCTATTGCGTCCTTCAGAAAGAATTCTAGACAATCTGTTTCTTTGCTTTTGTTGCTTTGAAACGTGTTGAATATCGGTGTCTTGCTGCTTATTGCTGTTTGTATCTGCCTGCAGGTGGGTAGCCGGCCGTGCACTTTATGAACTTTGTCGAAGAACGAGTCTAGACAGTCTCGGCTCAACAATGCCGGAAACTTTTTAGGGTATATTATATCTAAATCCCTGTGTAATGACACTATGACTTTAAGGGTTGCTCTTATTCTGCTTATGATTTTGGCGTTATTCGTGGTGTTGGAACCTCTGTGTACGTCAACCAGACGCAAGTCTCCTAATATTGTTGATATTTCCTCTATGAACTCGAGCTGCACGTTCTGGCCGCTGAACAGAGCGGTCGCCTCATCGTTACGAATGTAGGACGTGAAGTTTAGCATGTTAAACAATTTGTTCATGAGGAGGATCCACTGGACGGTGCCGTCGACTGGCTCGTCGATGACTTTCAGCTCTGCGTACGTGGACACGGCAGCAGCTGTCTGCTTACTGAACACTTCTGCTGCTAATTGAACTTTATCTTTTTCGGATTGCAAATGCGTATGTATGATGTGGTACTTAGTCAGTTGAGGTGCAAGTCTTAAAGGTTTCTGACATTCATGGTCGTAGCATGCAGTTATGTGTTCCCACTTAGCGATCTTTCCGTTGAAGTAAAAATTATTAGTAGTTAAGAATTCACGCACGTTCTTCATTAAATGCGCTGGATCATACATGTAATAAATTTTATAAATGCTTATGTGGAAGAAGGGAGCTTTCGAATTGATTTTTTTTGCTTTCGATAAACCAATAAAATCAGTCTCGACATCAGATATCAGCACGCGAACCGTAAGTCCTATTATAAACATTTTGGTTATAATCTTGAAAATATACGCTCGTACATCTTCATAGCCTTGATGTTGCGCCAAAAACGAATAAGAAATCGCTTGCTTCCAGTTGTGATATATACCGCGCACCATAACTACAAGAGCTTTCTTAGCTGGCTCCAGCCTCTGAGTGCCATCGACATCATGGAAACCGATCAATTGGTCTTTTTTAGCATCGTAATGGAGATATTCCTTTGTGTCAAGAGTTCCGATGCACACGGCACATTCCTTCTGTTGGGCAGTCATGGTGTCAACTTTGATCTTTAAAGCTATCATTAAATTCTCACAAACATTGGTCGATGATGGAATGTAGTACCGATACAGCGTAGAAATCGTGGGTAGACATAAAAGTGATTGCATAGCTCTGTACGTGTTCGGACTTGAACAATATAGCTTTAAGGCAAAAAACTTGAACTCATCTGTAAATTTCCCGCCGTCCCTTCTCGTGCTAAATCGTTTATATAGTGCTATAATTTCTGCGATATGTATGTTAGAATTTCCAGGTTGTTGTTTTCTATTTACAAAGGCTTCGATGCGTTCTATAGCCTTCTTCGTTGAAACACGCGCACGCGTCGTTTGTTTTGATTTAGCTTTGACCGGCGTTCTCACATCGCGGGCGCATGCGTGCACGTCGCTGCCTCCCGCGCCGTCGTCGCGGTCGCCTGCGTGTACGGCGCGGCGGCCTAAGAGCGCGGCGCGGCCGCCTGCCTGTACGGCGCGACCGCTTGCGAGGGCGTGGCGGCCTGCGCCGACGTCGTCAGCGACGTCGGGCGTGCACGTGAGTGCCTCGGCGACGGGCAGGAACAGCGTGGGCACCGCGTGCATCAACAGGCGCGTGCGCTCCGCGTTGTTCCTATTCACATAGCGGGCCTCGAAGTGTCTCTCACAAACCAGTACCTTCTTTGATTTGTTCTTGTATGTATGTCGTATTTTCTTTAGCCACGTTGCAGCCCTTGAACAAAGGACGTTAGTACATTAATATACAGGTCAGTTTTTGAAATAATGTCTAAGGCGGAAGGCCTCTTATTTTGAAAAAATCTCGCACCTGAAAACAAAAGTGGCTCAATTCAAAATTCATGTTTTTAAAACTAAATGGCAAGTAAGCAAACGTGTTTGGGGTGGGGTTCGTAGCTAAGTAAATAATAACGTCTCACAGTAACAGCCGCACGGCTCAATCGAAGGTTTAGCTACGCTTTGCGAGGTTGATCCGTGGATGGGTGACCATTTATTACAAATCGAGATCCCTCCCGGAGTGGTATTCTTTGTGATTTATTGTCTTGAAATAATTGTAAGTTGTGATTGTACTTCGTCCTGCCTAGCTTGTGGCGCTGTAACTAATTGATTGGATTGATGAAACGAAAAAATCTCACAGTCATAGCAGCACTTAACCTGAGTGTAGACCCTTTATAGAAGAATGGTGCAATGACTGCACTTTCCCAGCCAGTCGAAGTGGATATCTATGTTCGTGCGTGAGTCAACAAAGGCTGTTCTTCTCTCCAAAGATATTATTTTTAATTCCAAATCTTATGATAGAAATGGCATTCCTCTCATGCCATGATTTGTTGAATAACATTGGGTTGTTTATTAGGTACTAAACTGGTATTCAGCTGCATCCGGTTAGACTGGAAGCCGACCCCAACATAGTGAAAAGGTTAAGGTATTTATCTATGGGCCTGCGTCGCCTGAAATAAATAAATAAAAGAAGGCTAGGCAGCTAATGATGTTTTAATAACTTCTTCTCACTAATATTACACAGCAAACCTTATACCTAGGTAGAGTAGCTAGTGTTGTATTAGTTTGTGTAGTAGGTACTTACAATACCACTAAAAATGTAAAAACCGTAACCTTTAACCGGGTTAAAGCTACCATGTGAAAAATAACTAATAACCGACTTTCGAAATTAAAGTTAATTTTCACTTTGTAGTGTTTTTTTTTGGAAGTCGGTTGACTATATGCTTATTTGCCAAAAAATATAATTATAAGTACCTACTGTCCCAGTGCAGGGCAAAGGGCTCTTCTCTTCTCATACAGAGAAGGCAGGAGCATTGATTTATCGAAATTCCACCCCAAAGAGGGTGAAATGGGGGATTTCGTTTGTATGAAAAATCTTATTCCTTGAGTTAATAAACTTGAAACTTGGCAGGAATACTTATCTAAATAAATTATGAAGATTGCCAGTTTTGTTTTTCTAAACTACCCCCTAACAAGGGATTGGGGGGTTTCAAAGTTTATTTTATTTTATTTGGGAAAATAAACGGTTACACATTACAATGTTATGGTATAGAACTTAAAACTAAAATGGGAGTATAAATGTATAACCAAAAACATTTTCCACGTAATATAAAAAAGTTAAACAAACACGAACGGCGTGCGATGTAAATTACTAGTTTACTAGTTTTAGTTGTTTTTATTGTTAGTTTTTTATTATTAGTTTGTATGGAAGAATTTTAGCGCGCGTTCCGATTTATTCGAAACTCAGTATTTATAACTAAGATTGAAAGTAAAGAATAATGTGTATCAGGGTTTTTCGAAAATCTACCCCTGACGTGCTGAAAAGGGGTAATCAATTTTTCAGGGGAGGATTTTACAGCGTGGCTTGATTAACTCGAAAATTGGTATACATAATCTTTGAGTCAAGTTATGAACATCCCAAATGATTTTCCAAAATTCCACTCCTGTGGGGGTGAAAAGCGGGGCCATACAGTTATTATGAAAAATCTTATTCTATAGGCCAATAAACTTGAAAATTGGCAAGAAACTTTCCTATGCAAGCAATAAAGTTTATCATTATAAGTTTTTCAAAACTACCCCTCAAAGGGGGATATAGGGGTGTTGAAGTTTGTGTTGTAAAACATTTTAAAAGAGTAACGGTGGAGTTTCTTGACCATTCTTCTCCATACGAAAACTGCCTTTTGGAAGGGGCGACTAGAATCAATTTTATTTTAATTTTGACGTTCAAAAGTGCCTTTAATGTGCCTATTTGAAATAAATGATTTGACTTTGACTTTGACTTTGTGTGGATGAATTTGAATGCGCGGTCCGATTAACTCGAAACTCAGTGTTTATACTTAAGACCAAAAATAAAAAATTACACGTATCAGGGTTTTTCAAAAATCTACCCCTAACGAGTTGAAAAGGGGTAGTTAATTTTACAGGGGAGGATTATAATGCGTGGCTTGATTAACTCGAAAATTTCTATTAATACTTTTGACAGAAAATAATGAATAATAAGTATGTAAAGTTGTCGGAAATTGACCCCTGACGGGGCAAAAAGAGGTAATTCGATTAAAGTAGTTCGATTAGTTTTAAGGGGTGGATTTGAACTTGAAACTGTAGGTATGTTACATTTTCACACCTAAGCCACTGAACTTGTGATTTGGCAAAGAGATAAATGGCATCCTGGGGAAGGACATACTTTTTATCCTGGTAGCACGTTCCCGTGGGATGATGCCCGACATCCACGCGGGCGAAGCCGCGGGCGGAAGCTAGTTCTGTGTAAATCTGCCGATCTATTCTATTCTGTATAAATCTGCCGATCTATTCTATTCTGTATAAATCTGCCGATCTATTCTATTCTGCGGGTGGAATGGCATGCCACCCGCAGAACTTCTACTCATCGCTCACATTTCCTATCGGCAGTTTACTTTTTATCTAAAAACCTCAAAATCCTTATTTGCTAAAATGAGGCAATAACGAACATATAAAAACTGTTCAATTTACAATAAATTTGGTAGGTAGGTAGGTCTGTACTGATTGATGTACCTTGGCACATACCTACATAATATTTCATTTTTTCTAAAACAACGACATCAATATCATCATTAATGAAAGGCCCGCTTGGCCCAGTGGCGACACGGCGCGCGGCGGTACTAAGCTCCATACAAGGTACGTATCTTCCGATATAACCTTGGAATTAAGCATCTCCTTCTTTTTGATGTTGATTAAAATGTAACAAAGACGCTGTAATGCACTAATAAAAAGTAGGTATCATTAATTTAGTTTACTAAGAAAAAATGCGTGTGACGCTTAGCTTTTGACAAAACCTTTACATAGACACAGCATAATCTCCCTATAAATAAAATGTGTCCACTGCTGGGACACAGTGACACAGACCTGCTCTCTTCAATTGGTTTATTACACTAGAGAATAGCGAGTTTGTTCGTTTTCAAACTATATTTTTATTGATTTTCAAAAGCAACCCTGCGGTATTTGTATTTGGTATCTGTAAATCTTATCAATTAAGAAGTTTGTTTGTTGATTGGAATTATAAATGCATTCGCATGTAGAACCAAACTAAATAAACAAAAAAATCTTTCGAATCGATGCCGATGGGCGATGGATCAAAATAGTACTCATACAATGCCATAACACCTAGCTAGTGCCGGGTGTAAAACATAGATGGCGTTGTCAGTTTCAAATAATATTACCTCTCACTATTGCTTGGAATCCTAAAATATCCCAAATCAGGATTATGAACAGAATTGTTGTGGCAGTTCATCACGCTGCAGTAACTAGCTTTCTTCAGTTTTTCGCTGGAAACCTGTATGGCCATGGCAGCGGACGTGCCGAGCGGCTGCGACCACACCGAGCTGTCGTCGTGGCGTTCCATGTCGCTGGCTCGAGCGCACGCGCCACGTGCCGCTCAGCGATAACAAGATGCGGCTGAGCAGTTGTTGATAATCTTCAAAAAGTTCGTAGTCTTCAAACCACTTATTTGCAAACAAATTGTAAATGGATCAAAGTTTGTGGTGTAGTAAGAAGCGTGACGTAACGTACGTCCGCGACCCGACAGCGGCGCGGCAGCGGCCTGACTGCGGCGCGGCGGCGGCGCCGGCGGTCTGTAGCCGGCTTATAGCCGCTGTGTGTGTGCGCGCCCGACACTGTTGACACTGTGCTCGCGCCGGCTCTGCGTGTGTGGGTGCGGCCGACCGTCGCACAGTGGGACCTGTCCATACAACGTAATGCTCAAAACTTGATTTTCAAAATGAGGGTATTTCTTAAAATAAACTATGTAAGGGTAGACTTAAGAATGTGTCACATCATTTCTACAAATACTGAATCAGTAACTGCTATCTGCTGGCCAGTGCATCAGCTCAAAGTTTACTTTATACTCACATAATTAATTATCCGATAACATTCGTAAGTTTGTAGACAATATTAAAACATTTATTTCTGCAAGTAATCGTCATATTTAATAGAAGTGCATCATGGCTGCAACTAGGCAAGGTATGGTTATTCTAATATTGTTTTTATGAACCATAAAGATTAGTACTTTTGGATTAATGACTAATTATATGTGATAGTATGGTTTTTTATGTACTGAATCAAACATTTCTTATTTTTTCCTTTTTGCGCAAAGTTCTATTTTTGAAATATTTTTTACAATATCTACGAGGTGTTGATTAGTAATGAACTGAAGAGATTAGCAATAGAACTTTGCGCATTTTCGAGATAATAAAAGTTTTCTTGCGCACAAATTATGTTAGGCGTTTGTGATGTTACTATAAAACCAAAGTATTTAGTCCCTAGCAATAAATTTTAATAAATAAGATATATTTTGAAGAAAACAATTATAAATCATGTCTGTCGCACTTACTTTTGATATTTTTTGTTAACTTTATTTCATTACATTTGAGAAGAAAGTTCATCATCATACTTCACCGTGAAAAATGCAAACTTGTGTGAGATTATATTCCAAAGTAGCTTTAAATCTGTGGAAAAGAAGTTAATGGACCTAGAAACCTACCTTAGACATCATACCAACTGTCCAATTCTTAAGCTTTAAATAATATTACAAACAATATCAAGTGGTTTTAAAATCGATACCAACAAGTTTAAATCATTTTGTCTAAATACCGCGGAATTATACGTCACTCTTTATCCTTGGTACCCAATGACTACGACATTGCACAAAATATTAATCCACGGTAATGAAATTATATCAAATTGTTTACTACCGATTGGGCAGTTAAGTGAAGAAGCGCAGGAATCACGAAACAAGTATTTTAAAATATGTAGAGAGCGCTTCTCTCGAAAAACCTCAAGACAAAGTAACTTAGAAGAATATTTCATCATCTACTTATTTCTTCTGACCCTAACATAACAAATTTAAGACCTTCGCAAGTAGTTAAAATATGGACCGTTTGATCCTGAAGTTACAAATATGCTTTTAGAAGCATTACTAACCCTTTCTAATGATTCTGATGCTTTGGATGTCGAAATATAATGTTGTATTTTATCAGTTTTTCATTTCTAACTGACATTTCAATTAAAATAAACATTTTATAGCATTTTATTTATTTTTGGACTTTTGAGCATTACGTTGTATGGACGGGTCCCACTGTGCGTCGTCGCGCGCGCGCGTTCCGTTCATAATATTGTTATCCGACCGAATGAGCTACTTATCATTATACAATGATCTACTTACTTATGTATTTCGTTTACACAGGGCGATTTGATTTGTTACCGAATAGTTAACGGTAAGTAAATAGGGTAAGTAGGTACCTACTTATGTTATCTTTGAGATTTATTATAAAAAAAGAATAAAAATACTACCACTATTAGGTACCAAAGGTTATTAATTTTACTAGAAGTAGGTAGGTACCTACTTAAAGTTGTTTTTTTTTATTTATATTTCTTGGATTGAAGTTCTATAATGGAGCTTGTGGTAGGAGTAAACTGATAAAAATCGTCACGTAACGAAAAAACGTTATAGCTCCATGCGACTACCAAAATGAAATGTTGTATGTATGTACTTATGCAAAATTTTTGTCAAGGGTGTCGTTTTCGTGGTTTTCGAGGGTGCTGAAACCGATAGTGCGGTCAAAATAAAAAAGTCAACATGGCGACTGCAAATTTTTTTGATCAACAACGTAGTACTTACTTAGTTTACCTAACGCAATGAATGTTGTTGAACTGTCAAAATGAAACTAGTGTCGGACAAAAACACGATTTTCAACCAAAACTAAAATCGTACCTAACCGAACCTTCCGCTCCGCTTCAAGTTTCGGCCGAAACCGAAACTTTTGGAGTTCAGAAAAAGTTAAGTGGTAGTTAATTAAATGATATTATTTTCTCAGAGCCATCAGTTTTCGTTGTAGATTTTTACATATAATTAGATGAAGGACTGAGTTTGTAGTTATCAGATTTCTTTTATCCAAAAGGAAAAAAATACTTCTGCCAGATTCTGTACGAAAAACTGTCAACATTTCAAAATGTCTATTGAGAAAAATGAGCCCTAAGCACAGAATAACTAATAGTACCTAAGTACTACTAACGTACCCTAAGTAAGAATAATAAGGGTCTTAGCAGATATGCCACTGTTAGCTTTTGCGACAATGCTTTATCTCTCCGCAAAACAAAGAAAACGCAATGTTTAAGTACTCAGACGAGGTGAGTCGTCGCCACAACGCGATGCAGCGGCAAAGTAATCGCTGAAACGTGCGATCTTGCTGTTATGTTAAGACCGAACGCACAGTCACTTAGATGCACATACCTATTAGGTATGCTATTTTACCCTTAGAGCTTGTATCTTCCCGAAAGCGCATAAATCCCTACTCGCTGATACTAAAAGCAGCAAGGAAACACTTATTACCTATTTTGGTTTTGTATAAAAAGGGTGAAACGGTCTAACTATATTTGGCCGAAATCAAAACTGCAGTTGAAATCTAATTTTTTGGCCAAACTGGCCGAAACCGAACCCGGCGGCCGGCGGTCCGTCACTAAATGAAACCCAATTAGATTTTCGACTTTATTGCTAAAGTGTTAGGTTCAAGGTTGATTGGGAAAATCTGACAGTTTCGGGTAGGTTGACCTGCTGGCTTCCGTACCTACTGATTGTGAGTTACGCAATTACCCTGTTCATCGAAAAGCCACGATTACAACTAAGAAGGTACACAATTTATGTACACGACATAATAAACGTTGTCCAGTATCAGTTTGCGCCTGCCCAGTGCCTACCGCCCACGTCGCGTTTCATTCACATTCCGGGTCGCGCTCGCCCCGCCGACGACTGAGTAGCGAGTAGCACGAGTAGCGACTCATCACTCCACGTAGCACGTTATAGCCACGGCGCACACCGAGCGCGATGAGCGATGCGTCTGTTTAACTTCACCCGAGCGGCAACGTCGCATATCGCTTTCTCTCTCGCAGTATAGCTTTGGCGTCGCTTGGGGTGGCCGCGTCTATCGCTCGGTGAAAATTATTTTTAGATGAATTCGAGAAACTATAGGGAGCGTTTAATAGACGAAGTGAAGAAGTATCCAGTGTTGTACGACACGCAGCATGAGAACCACCGAGACATCGACGTGCGGGACCGCTGCTGGCTGGAGATCTCCGAGCGACTCGGCGCCAACAGTACGTACCGTGCACACTACTTGGTATTGTGACGTCATCCGCATGCCGCTGCGCTGCTACACGCGTGTTATGAGAACCTTATCATTTACACGATGGTTTTTTTTGGCTTTTAGCAGTATGTCCACCCGTTGTGTCACCTCGTGTAAAATTTCCACATATTATGTCTGTAATATTTATTGCAGGCGCGGTCCGAGGGGGGGAGGGGGGTCATGACTCCCCAAAAATCATTCAAGCTGTCGAGAGTCTGCATGATTTACTTGTTGTACCTACTAACTTAAGCAACTTAAGTTATTAGGTACGGCAAGTAAATCTAGTAGTACTACTATACTACTTGGTGACCCCACCAAAATCATGGGCTGCGACCGCGCCTGATTTATTGTGTACATAAGAGTATTATGTTCTAATGCATAGTTTAAATGTAAATCTTGTCCAGAATTTTGGTACGTTACGTTGGTACGTTATTGAAATAACCGGCCGATGCCCGACCACTGCCCGCGTGCCCAGCAGTGGACTGTCGACTGAAATTATGACATAATAACATGCTTGTAGAATGAAGGACATCATATTTCGGGTCTTTCGAAGTAGCGAATGCATGTCAGTCCAGTTAAAGTAGCGAATGCATGTCAGTCCAGCTAAAGTAGCGAATGCATGTCAGTCCAGTTAAAGTAGCGAATAATAATAATAATAATAAATAGTTTATTGATCCAAAAGATATACAGACAAAGATTGTATATAGTTACATGCTAAGACTTAATCAACTAACAATGGACACAAGGGGATACAAAATAATAGTCTATATTAACAAAAAATTAAATACTGCCTCCTAAACTAGGGATAGCCTGTATCTTAGGAGACAGTGATTCGATCAAGCTGGACTGCAAAATAATGTTGGATATATGCATGTCAGTCCAGTTAAAGTAGCGAATGCATGTCAGTCCAGTTAAAGTAGCGAATGCATGTCAGTCCAGTTAAAGTAGCGAATGCATGTCAGTCCAGTTAAAGTAGCGAATGCATGTCAGTCCAGTTAAAGTAGCGAATGCATGTCAGTCCAGTTAAAGTAGCGAATGCATGTCAGTCCAGTTAAAGTAGCGAATGCATGTCAGTCCAGTTAAAGCAGTCGACCTTTATGGCTCCTTATCACAATCCGAACAATTTTGAAGGAAGTGTGGGTTCCGGCCACGAGGCCAGTTCGCGAATCAGTTCAGTGAATCAGTTTATTAAGTCGCCAAGTCTTCATGTGTGAAATAAAATGAAATTTAATCAAATGTTTATTTCAGTAAGTTTATTTTATCTTTTAAGACACTTCTGCACGTCAATATTTTAAAACTAGATGGCGCCGGCATTTCTTATCTGACTTATCCCTGAGAAGAAATGCCGAAAAAAACTCAATGGTCATGGTCTCTTTTTGTGAGGCCAAACCTTAAATTATTATCATTTTTTGTGAGTCTTAAATGCAGGGCCATGTCTGGAAAGGCCTTTTGAAGAAAAAACCATTGCAGCTTTGAGTTGACATGTCCCAACAGACGGCATGCATGGAACAGTCATCACGCTACGCTTTGATTTCCGATCTTGCGCTTACGCAAGTTTCATAAAACTGCACAGGTCCACACTCCGGAGTATGTGAGCTGGCGGGGTGCCAGCGCAGGAAGGAACAGCTGTGAGAGACCGTAGCGTGTGTGGCCACCATAATGTGAACTTTATTTGGGTTGGATTATTGGAATTAGTGTTCACCAAAACCGAAGTTTGTAGTGGTACGCTTGGGTACTTCCCGACAGGTTGCCAAGCCAAGTGTTCTAACACTTTGTAAAACAAGTAAAAGCAAACAAAACAGAAGTGCCAAGATTGTATGACGCTTATCATGTTGGTCAAAGTTATGAGAGAGAAGAGAGGAGATAATCATGCATTCGCTCAAACCTGACTACAATACACATACAACACAAACCTGAGTACAATACATGCAGATGCAATACAAATTGTAAGCATGCAAGAGATGTTAAAGGAACATAAAAACTTATCATCACGTTTGCCATATACAAGGGCATGCAATTATTAATAGGTACAATAATTTATAATGTCACTCCGAGTGAAATTATTTTAAAATGTCATGATAAGAACATTATAAAAAAAAAATAGTAAACAATTATTAATCTCTCATAATTATCAAAACTCATTCAAATTATAATTAAGCTTTATCTGCTAGAAAATTAATCATTTACTTTTTGAACGCTAACATCACTTAACCAGCTTTTAGTTTATCATATATTTTGGAGTCATGCAAAATGCACTGTTTCGCATAAGTGATGTTCTATGTTGGTGTAGGCTGACTATTGTCACGTCTATTACGACTTACGAGGAAATAGATCTGCCATGCGAGAAAGCGCAATGGAGCGCAGCATTTTAGGCGTTAAGCGAACTGACAGAATACGAAACACCAATTTGCGCTCCAAAACGGGGATCCTAGACGTAGGCAAAACGGGGCTCCTAGACGTAGGCAAAACGGGGATCCTAGACGTAGACAAAACGGGGATCCTAGACGTAGGCAAAACGGGGCTCCTAGACGTAGGCAAAACGGGGATCCTAGACGTAGACAAAACGGGGATCCTAGACGTAGGCAAAACGGGGATCGTATACGTAAGCAAAACGGGGCTCCTAGACCTAGGCAAAACGGGGGATCCTAGACGTAGGCAAAACGGGGATTCTAGACGTAGGCAAAATGGGGATCCTAGACGTAGGCAACAGGGCTGCCAAGCTGAAATGTGATTGGGGAGTCACGTTAGCCGCATGTGCAGTGACCGCTGGGCAACTTACTCCACACGATGGGAGCCTGTTGGATCTTAAGAACATTGCATGTTTTATAAATAAATTTTTATTTTTGAAAATAAGGCTTGCAACTCTGAGTGTCGACCGTCGACCTAACGCAACGCTTTTGAGTTATATATTTAAGTTCCGGGCAGTCGAGTTACCATACAAAAAATAACACCATATCTTAAAATGGTCTCCACCAAGTTGTAGTATGCGGTGAGCAAGGCATCTACACTAATGACTGCTGCCAGTTTGTCCAGAGCATATGCTAAGGTAATTATTTTCTTACTAGTCTACAGTATCCATATGTGCTTTCCAATTTAATTTCTTGTCAATAATAAGTCCTAGAAATTCTGTTGTATCAACTTTGTCAATGTTATCATTATAGTTTTTATCTAAATTGTTAATTTTAATGTCATGGAGCGTTGACTATTTATTTTTATATAAATGGCATCTCGCAGTTCAACCTATGAGGTTGTCGATAATATTAGGGGTTAAAGTATGAAATTGCCAGATTGAATGATTCATTGGTCAGATAGGCAGTCGCTCCATGTAAAATACTGGTATTTAGCTGCATACGGTTAGACTGGAAGCCGACCCCAACATAGTTGGGAAAAGGCTACGCAGATGATGAAAGTATGAAATTGCCGATTTGTACTGAAAAATTGAAATTCGTTAACATATTTTTTTAATCAAAGTAATTACTATTATTATCTATACATTGCTGCCATCTAATAGGTAGGTCATTTATGCCTTTGCGATAGAACTCTCGTGATCTAGATTCGACAAACTGTGTGATAGCATTTTGTACTGCTTCCTGAGAAGAAAACTTTTTATCATAGAAAATTGTCCAAATCACGAAAAAACTAGTAGTTGGAGCAAGGTCTGGCGAATACGGAGGGTGACGAATGGTTTCTAATTGCAGTTCCTGTAGAGTTAAAACGGTTTCTCGTGCTGTATGAGGTCTCGCGTTATCATGGAGCAATAATGGTGAAGATTATTCATGAGTCGGGGCTGTTTCACTGCTAGTTTTGCTATCATTGTTCGGAGTTCGGCACAGTAGACATCTGCCGTTATTGCTTGACCAGATCGGAGAAAGCTAGTGAAAGTGAATAACACCATGCTGATACCACCAAACAGTTACCATTACCTTTTTATTGGTAAGCTTTGCTTTAGGACACTGTTGCGGCGTCTCAATCTGTCAAAAATACGTCTAATTTCCCTCCATTTTGACATTTGTTTGTCGCCGAAATGAGACTGCGACTAGATTTTGAACGTTTTAAATTACGGGAATACGGGCACTGGAGTCAGCCATTGCATTTTTCGCTTACGGTTATCGTAAAGAATCCACTTTTCATCACATGTCACAATTCGATCCAATATTCCTTCATTTCTGTATCGATTCAACAAGGCAACACAAGTTTCAACACGCGTTTCTGTCTGCAGATCAGTCAAATCATGAGGCACCCATTTCGGATATTTTTTTATTTTATTGATTTTACGCAAATGAGTCAATATTGTTGGTAAGGTAACGTTAAACCATGCCGCTAATTCCTGGGTAGTTTGGCTCGGATCGGCTTTCACCATCTCTTTCAATTCATTGTTATTCACCCGTGTGGGCGGTCTTCCACGTGGTTCGTTCTACAAATCAAAGTTTCCATCACGAAAGCGTTTAAACCAAAATTGTAACCAATGTAAATCACTTAATCATAAATCTAACTAAAACGAAGGTAATGCATTTTTACCAACGGATTGGTCCCCCAAATATAAATGTCAGTCATAATGGGGAAAAGTTGACTCAACAAGCATAGCGGAATTCCTAGGGATCTTGATTGACAGTAATCTGACTTGGAAACCTCATTCTGAGGACGTGTGCAAGAAATTGAGTAAATTAGCATATGTACTGTACAATTTATCACATAAAGTTAGCAAAACTACTCTTCTCACAGCTTACCATGGCTTGGTGGCATAGATTTTAAGGTTCGGAGTAATATTCTGGGGCAACTGTAGCGAAAGGGAGGTGATATTCAAAGCCCAAAAACGTTGCTTATAATCAATGTTAAGTTCAAAATCTATAGATAGCTGTGCGCCTGTGTTTAGGTCTCTAAGAATACTAACCTTCCCGTCGCTGTACATATTGGAAGTGTCCATCTTTGTTAGGTCGAATTTAAATTTATTTCCGTCACTTAACGACATTAGATAGATCAAGTTTAGGCCCTTTAAGACTACAATACAAGTTCTTAGTACATACATAAAAATATAGTACAGCACTATTAAGAAAAAATATAATTTCAATGGGGCCAATAATTTTTATTAAAATTCCACATAATCTCAAAGAACAGCCTACACGCATATTTAAAACTAAACTGACTGAATTGCTATTACAAAAATGCTACTATACTACTCTGTAAATGACTTCTTGAATGACAACGATTTATAACTGTACCTTGACTTATTTTTCTTGTAATTGACATTTTAAATACATTTTTGCAATAATTTATAATTTGATAACAATTTTTATTTTTTAATGTAATGACTTTTTATTGTGACAATTTATTTATGTGTATTAATTTTTTGATGTCTTGTTATTTTAATGTCAATGTAATCTTAACTAATGTTTTTGCACGCCGTAAGGTAGAATGTAGCGGAAACATTGTATTATGTACCATCTCAAAACTGTATTTACATTGTGGGCAAATAAATATTTCTGATTATGATTCTGATTCTGATTCGAATGTTGCAAATTTTTTAAAAGAAGAACTTCATAGGTACCATGTGAAAAAAGTTTCACTCAAAAATCTCAAACCATGAAGGTTCTATGTCAATTCAAAGTACCTATTACCATAAAACGGCAATTTCATCCCCCCATTCATCATTTCATTTTAACCCCTAAGGCCAGGTAAAGAGTTTCCGATAGAAAGAGGCGTCCGTCAAGGTGACCCTATCTCGCCGAAGATATTCTCGGCTGTGTTGGAGTTGATCTTTAGGAGATTGGGTTGGGATAATTTCGGGCTTAACGTGAACGGAGACAAATTGAGTCATTTGCGATTCGCTGATGATTTAATACTTTTCGCCGAATGCCCGATGACCTTGGAAAAAATGGTACAGCAATTATCAGACGAAAGTGCAAATGCAGGGCTCACAATGAATATAACAAAAACAAAAGTAATGAGCAATTCCTCTCAAAAAAATGCTATTTTAGTTAATAATCAGCAATTAGAATATGTAAATGAATACATTTATTTGGGACAATTAGTATCAACGACAGAGAGCATGCAGAAAGAAATAGAAAGAAGAATAGCAAACACTTGGAAGAGATTCTGGTCGTTGAGCGAAATAATGAAAAATAAAGAAATGCCTATGGCAGAGAAACGGAAAAGTCTTCAATGCTTGCATACTGCCATGTCTCACATACGGGTGCCAAACTTGGGCCTTAACCGAACAACAACAAAATAAATTAAATATATGTCAGAACGGGATAGAGAGAAGCGTATTGGGAGTAAGAAGAAGGGATAAAATACAATTAAGAAAGATCAAAGGAAAGACTAAGTTTGGAAAAGTTCAATCAGTATGCAGAAAATTAAAATGGCGTTGGACAGGACATATGTTGAGAGAGGAGAAAGAGAAATAGACCAGAATAATAACGGAATGGTACCCCAGAGAAAGCGGAAGAAGCAGAGGAAGACAACCAAAACGATGGGAAGACGATTTGAAGCAAGTAGCTGGGCCAAAATGGTTACGTACAGCAAAGGACAGAAAGAAATGGACATCCTTAGAGGAGGCCTTTGTCGAAAGACAAGCTGTTAAGAGGAGAGACAAGCCGAATGCCGAGAACATATTTTAGTTTAGTTAAGTTATATGTAGTTTTCTTACCTCTATTGTTATAATTTTTATTTTATTCTTTAAAGTAATGTTTAGTCAAATAAGTTAAAATCTAACATCAATAAAGGCTTATTTTATTTTATTTTTATTTTTAACCCCTATTATATTATGACGTAAACAGGGTAGGTCCCAAAACACTTCCCTGTAGGCCACCATACATAACTTCACATTCTTGCGACCGGTGTGAATCTCCTCGTTTTGTAGTCGTGTTGACCCTGCTGACTTCGGATATTTGTTTTCTGTGATGATGAGGTGTGATGTGGCTGATGATTTAGGGCTTTATTTATAAACATTGCTTACTAATGATTACCAACTGTTTAACTATATATTTTTGACGTCTAAAAGTCTCTCTTAACTTTAAGCAACGTTTATAGATAAGCCCCATAAAGTTCAATTTTGTGATGCTTTAGATTTTTGTTTTGAATATCGTCACTCAATTAGAATGACATAATTTGAGGTCATTTTAAAGGGTTTTCTTTATATGAATGGGGACAGATAACCTCCACTGCCTCTGTGCCTAGACCCCAGACCAGGAGCTGTCCGGCCCATTCAGTCAATTCAAAGCTGTGTTGTTTATTAGGCGAGGTGCTGAAGCGCGAATGGAAAATCCTGCGCGACTCCATGCGCCAGGCACTAAAGCGCAGCAAGACTGGCGCCACCACCAAGGCAGGCCTACCCTGCAAGAAGTGGCGTTTCCAGGGCCGAATGGCCTTCGTGCTGCCATATATGACCATCAGGCGGTGAGTGGTGCATGTGGATATGAGCTTTCAATATTTTTGCGATATTTAGTCAACCGACATCTCTTTACTTCTCTTGTAGCTGCTCAGTGCTAGACTAAAGCCTCCTAACGCTTACTTCTTTATTTCTAGAAGTCAACGGTCAGAAAAAAGTGGTATCAAGATGGACGATTCAGAGATAGCTTCGGATCAGGAGCGCGAGCCCGAAGTGTGGGACCCGAGCCACCAGCCCAGTACTGACCATGACTCTCTAGATCTGTTCTTCGCAAGTGTCTGCCAAAGCACCAAGCGATTGCCAAGAAAATTCCAGTCTTCCGTCAAGAGACAAGTCTTGGACGCACTCCTAAAAGTTGAAGATGAGTGGGAAACTGAACAGACGGCATCTAAAACTGAAGGCAACAAGGACTTCGACTGAGAAGATGATGAGCTGATGAGAAGTTGAGCTTATTGCTACACATTCCTATTTTAATAGTTTTTAAGTTATTATGATAAATAACGAAACAGAATACCGTAAAAATACATTCGTGATTTTAAATACCTTTTGCGTGCTGTTCGACATTGCAAGGAGGAGACATTATTGGTAAAACGGAAATTGTAGTTGAAAAGGTATGATTGGACCTATACGTTTTTTATATTGATTGTGAGTTGTGGTAGACACATACTCGTATATATACGAATATGCGTTCAATGTATTCTCGGTAACAGGGTGATTTACTAATGATGTGGGTAATTTGATTATGAATGATAATGAATGACATTATCTAAGGGTACAAAGGTAAAATTTCATTTAGTTGTGATCAATAGTTTGCTAGTTATCCTTAGTCAGCGACCACTGGAATGGTTAACGTGACAATGTTGAAGAAAATCGAGCACCGCGTTGTTATTAAATGCCTTACCGAACAAGGAAAAAGCCAAAAAGTATTCACGAAGAGATGGTGGCTGTTTACCAAGATTCTGCACCTTCGTTATCTATGGTTCAAAAGGGGTCAAGTGAATTTAAAAGGGGCAGAGAGAGAGAGACGACACTCGCTCGGGCGGCCCGGTTACTGCCTCTACGGAAGAAAACGTGAAAAAAGTTGAGAAGCTTATACTGGAGGATGCCCGAATGAAGATCAAAATTATAGCAAAGATAACCCACCTGTCAGTTGGCACCATGCACACTATTCTTCATGACCTTCTTTACCTTCCAAAAGTCAGTGCAAGATGGGTGCCACGAATGCTCAGGGTGCCTCAAAAGCAAGTGCGAATCGAGTGCTGTAGAGAGTTTTTAGAGCTCTGTGGTGAAGTTCCATCAAGTATTTTCGATCGAATTGTTACTGTAGATGAAACGTGTGTTCATCATTATGACCCTGAAAGTAAGCAAGAGTCCATGCAGTGGCACAAGAAGGGTACTGCACCCCTAAGAAATTCAAAGTCGTTCCGTCTGCCGGAAAAATCATGGCTGCAATGTTTTGGGACTCATAGGGAATTTTACTGATTGAGTACATAAAAAAAGGTGAAACGCAGCATCCTACGCATCCCCTTAACGAAATTTACGGGAAGCAATTAAAGAAAAAAGAACGGGGTAAACTGACCGCCGGTGTGTTGCTTCTTCACGACAACGCCCCGGTCCACACGGCGCGTGTCTCCAAGGCTGCTGTGCGAGATTGTGGTTTCGAGAAAATTAACCACCCACCCTATAGCGCGGATCTAGCCCCGAGTGATTTTTAAAAATCATTAAATACGTCCTTCGTGGGAAACGATTTTCCACCGATGAAGAGCTCAAGGCGGCAATAAATGCGCATTTTTTCAGAAAAAGAGGAAAGTTATTTTTTACAGGGTATTCGAAATGTCATAAATGCATTGGGATACTGGGGGATTACATCGAAAAATAAAAATTACTTTAATTGAATTAACATCTTTTGTCATGCCGATACCGAGAATACATTGAACGCCCCTCGTATATATGTCTATGGGTGACTGGTAATTGGATGTATTCCTTCCAGGATGTGACAGTGGGACCCATTTACAACAATTAAGCAGCCCATAATGCCTAGGCGAAAATTCAAGGGATCCGAGAAAAACCAATTTTAACATTTTTTTTGGAAATTTCCCACAATTCACACAAACAAGTTAGTCACACTAGCGAATCACACACTATAGATAAATAACTCAACGATACGGAACGCAATTGACAGTTTCAGAGCACATGTTGTTCGTACGATGACCAATGTTTCGCTGATCCCGAGAGCTCCGCTCGCACCATTCTTGTAGCTGTAGCTCTCTGTCCGCCCCCACGAACTTAGGCTAGACTCTGTCTAGCGCCACGAGATGGCGCTGGCGTTCCGAATAAACGAATAACTCCGACATATTTTATATTTTCAAACTGGAATAACTCAGAAAGTATATCACTTACGACATTTTTGTCAATAGCATTTGTTGTTTGTAATATTTTTTTCTATCGATTGGCATATGTTTCAAACCTGTACATCAAAACTCGACTTTTTATGTACTTGCAACTTTAGGTATGCTACAGAGGTTCGAACCCTTTTGACAGATTGTAGTAGCTTGATGTGCTGGCGTCTGTACCTGTATTCTTAGTATTGGTTTTGGAATGAGATAAAATGTTTGTGTGTATTAATGGAAAAAAAATGCTGTCCCCTTAGATGATAGTGGTGATGTAGCGCGGTAGATAGATGGCGTTAGTGTGCATTGATAAAAGGCTGAGCGCTTTTGAGTGAATGTTCTAGTGATTCAGATTCAAAAACATGCAACAATTCACAAAAAATTTGACCGATCGATTGCAATCGATTGGAATTGGGGGGGATCGAGAGGGCATCCCTAATCTTTTTCGATACGACATGACGTTTGGCGAAGATGGCGGCGATTAATGTTATTAGTCGCGTAAAATACTTTAAAATGTTCATTTTGGCATGCAGCTAGTCCGTGTTACAAATGTATTTGCAACTCATCATCATCATCTGCCTAGCCTTTTCCCAACTATGTTGGGGTCGGCTTCCAGTCTAACCGGATGCAGCTGAATACCAGTATTTTACATGGAGCGACTGCCTATCTGACCTCCACAACCCAGTTACTGGGTAATACGATACCCCTTGGTAAGACTGGTTGTCAGACTTTCGGGCTTCTGACTACCCGTAACGACTGTCAAAGATAACTAACATAATAAAACTAACTAATATAATAAAATAGACAATTCATTATCGTGTATTGTCCGATATTTCTTGTACACAGGGCGATTTCGGACAATGCCCTTTAGTCCAGTTGACTAGGGGTCAAAACTGGATGGTAAAAAATTAAAATTTTGCTATTAAATACCTTTTATTTCTGAGAGAATGTAAGATTGCAACCATTTTTTTAAAAAATGATCACTCCTTTTTCAACTTTCAGAAAAGTATCAATTAAATGTTTGGAGTGGAGTAGTTTTTTCTCATAATTAATTTTTTTTGGTAACAAGTCAGAAAATTCCTAAAAAATCGAAGAACCGACACAGCTCGGTAACCATCTAGTTTTGACCCCTAGTTGACTGACCTCGTTTTGATGACCTCTAGTATAACGCCTTTCAAGGAATACGTCGAGTTTCCCTATCAACCTGTATAAAAGCCATTCAGTTAGAGAATTTAGAGAAAAGTTATATTTGGTGACGAATTCTGGGAAATTTCCAAAAAAATATTAAAATTGGTTTTTCTCCAATCTCATGAATTTTCGCCTAAGCATTATGGGACGCTTAATTGTTGCAAATGGGTCCCAATGTCACGTCCTGGAAGGAATACATCAAATTATCAGTCACCCTGTATAACAGCTACTTTCTTGGAGGGTGTGCATGTACACGCAGACGCTTTTTAGACGCAGGCTCACTCAAAACGTCTATTAGGAAAGTTTTCCTGTAACTACAACGGTGAAACTCTTATTGTCCCGTCTCAAAAATCCACCCTGTTTATGGTATAAAAAGACTTGTAATAAATTTTAATAATATCCCTTGCTTTTTGTTCTAACGTGTGTCGTGGATTCCAATAGCTCCAATATTCCAACCAATCTTTGCATCAATTAGATACAATTTTGTAATGAAGGTCTTTATTAATCATTAAGAACGCCCAACATACGTCGTTGAATAAGCATGCCTGCCGGTAGCGTAGTAAGCCCAAGTGCTTTCATTTTCTTTAATTTCCTTTGTTCTTTTCTCATATCCTGAATATTGAAACTGTCCCCTAGCGGCATGAGGGCCTCCATGTTCTTCATGTACGCGGTGTGCAGGTGTATCAGGTGCTGCACGCTGTACGTGATGTCGATGTTGAGGCGCAGCATGTGCTCGTAGTACCAGATGACCCGCTTGACGCGGCGCGGGTAGTAGCGGTACTTCATCGTGGAGTACAGCACGGTTCGCATGTCGTGCTTCCACTCGTCCAGCCGGTTGAAGATGAACGCGATGCGGAACCGCGGGTCGCGCTCGTACTTGTGCACGAGGGGATCTAGTTCTATAATTTTCCGTTGCGCACTGTATATACTTTGCTTCATGATATCTAGCATCTTGTCGTTGTAGTCTTGGAGAGATTGGTCTTTGTATAATTGACGGCGGCCGTCGCGGCTGAGTCCGGGGTCGGCAGCCCAGCCAGTTTTAAAGGCCGGGGCCCTCCCGTTTCCGGAGGCTGGGGGCCCGCCAGGTCCGGGGGCCGGGGCCCCGCCGGGTTTGGGGATTAAGGCCAACAACGACGGGGTCACTTCGAGGAGCCAGTCACTTGTGGTTGACTCGGCGTAGTCCATGCTCACGTTGACCCTGTATTACTGCCCAATTAGCTATTTTATTCCAACATTGCCTAAGAGATACAGTCACGAAAATAATAAAAACTAATTTAAATGTACAATTCTTTCTCTTTCTCTCGTTAATTAATTATATTTTCTCCTTCATTGGACATAAGAACGATAACCTAATCAATATCGTGTACGAACCTTCCGAAAGTATATAGATGAGTCCGTTGGTTGAAGTACACTGGTCATCAAAAAAATCGACCCACCTTTTTTTTTGTTCAATAATGATCGACTGTTTTACAGATAAGCTGTTTCACATGTTTGTTTATTATTTTAAGGGTCGATATTATGATGATTGACGTTTTGTTTGTCATAAATTTTATTGCACTTGAAGGTAAAGCATTTTTATACAGAAATACTGTTGAGTGCTGATTTGCAGGAAACATCGAAGCAAATCGTCCCGCTCTTTTAGTCAGTAACAGATTTTTGTAGGAAGTTCATGTGAATATCGTTAAGTTTAATTGTTGAGGTTGTAGTTTTGACTAGGTTTGACTAATTTTATCTAAAAATAATGGACACTACTGAAACTGAGGCGGCCCAATTTGTGGCTTTGCTGCAACAAGGCTTAAGTCAACGTGTAGTGGCCAGCTGGCCAGGAGGTTAAATCTAAGCCGTTCTGCAGTTCGGCAAGTTTACCAAAGATTTCTGAAGACTGGGCAGTATCGAAGAAGATCTGGATCTGGAAGACATAGGGTGACAACTCAAAGGGATGACCGCTTTATAGTGGTATCCGCTATACGAAATCGACACCTTTCTGGCGCAGATCTCCAGCGACGCTTACGTGAAGATCGTATACGTAAGCAGAATTTAAGACCACATAAGCACCAGGGCCACAATTGACCACAGCTCATCGACAAGCCAGACTTCCATTTTGCGCAGAATCACGTCAACTGGACTATCGGCCAATGGGAGTCAGTTCTTTTTAGCGATGCGAGTCGGATGACTTTATACGGTTCTGATGGACGCCGTAATGTCATGCAATGGCCAGATGAACGTTATGCCCAATGTTGCATAAGAGAAACAGTCAGTTATGGTGGGGGCTCTATAACTTTTTGGGCTGGGATATCTTTAACGTGACGCTCGGAGCTGGTTTTCATAAGAAGTGGTGCTTTAACTGCGGTACGCTACAACACAGAGATCTTGGAAGCCCATGTGGTGCCATATGTCGGCTACATTGGAGAAAATTTTGAGTTAATGCATGATAATGCACGGCCACACGTAGCGCGCATTGTCACTTTAGAGGCATGAGGAACAGGGTGTAAAGTTCACTCAACCTCAGTATGACGCGTTGTTCGCATGTGGCGTTATAGATACCGCTACATCACTCCCCTCCGGAGACCGGAGGTCGATAGTGGGCTGAGTCTTGTATCTTGCAATGCTTGCTAGGCCAGCTGAGGTTCCAGTGAGTCGGAACCGGTTGCCGCATAGTTCACGGTGAGTCGGAACTGTCTGCGGAGATGTCACCAGTGAGTCGGGGTGGCGCTGCGTTATACTCCAGTGCGTCGGATGTCGTACAGCGCCGGGTTGAGGCTGGCTGCTGCGTCGACCAGGAGAGGGTGCTCTGCTTGTTGACCGGCCGAAGGTGCAGTGTGCTGTGCCAAGGTTGCTGATGAGGCTGAGGGTGATGACCAGGTATGCGCGGACGCTGCATGCTGGTGGTCAGGATACCCGTTGAAGCCGTGGATGCTGGCTGGCTGGGTGACTCGCCGCTGAAGCTTGCGGGAGTGATGATGATGACGTCACGCTGAAGTGTTTGCACGAAGGCTGCGCTGACGTTCATACTCGGGGTCACCAGCTTGGAGGTATGAGGAACAGGGTGTGAAGTGCACTCAACCTCCATAGAAACGGGAGGATCCTCCGACCAGACGGGTGTTGTGTCTGGCGGGCTATTGCCCGACGATTGATGTTGGGAAATTGTATCTATGCAAATTGCGCGGTAAACTCTGCTTGCGAGATGCAGGATTTGCGTGACGTCAGTATGACGCGTTGTTCGCATGTGGCGTTGTAGATACCGCTACAGTCACCGATTATCTTGAAGAGGTCGTCATTCGGGTTATGTCATGGCCAGCGAGAAGCCCTGGTCTTAACCCTATAGAGCACATGTGGGACACCCTAAAACAAAAGGTTAGAGCCCGTAATCCAGCCCCTACATCCTTAAGAGACCTAGAAACTGCTATCAGGGAATAATGGAACCGAATCCCTCAAGAGACCATCAAAACCTTGATTAAGTCACTAAAATGGCGAATGCCGTCATTCGAACAAGAGGGGGAAACACTCAATATTAAACTGAAAAAAATGTGTTCATAACACTTAAGAATGAAAAATTAGAGCGTATTTTAAGATTAATCAACAGTGTAAAATTATTCTTTTATTTTTATAATAATTTTTTTTTTTATAATTTTTATGTTTATGTTGTGCTAAAGTTGGTGTAAATAAACAAGTTAAATTAAACCTATCAGTACTAAACCATTTTGTTTTGTTTCGCTAGAGAAAAAACGTGATTTGCGGTAAAACTGCAGGCGGGCCGATTTTTTTGATGATCAGTGTTGTATACTCGTAGATGAGTCAGTTAGTTAAAGTATATAGATGAGTACGTTAATTAAAACACATTAAAGTTCATACACAGGGTCAAATTAAATTAGCTAAGGAAGCTCCGCAGACATTGGTATAATTATGTAAACACAGTAAAATTGTATTTTTATGTTGATTTTTTGTTTGGGGTCAACGACCGCTGGTAGTGTGACTTGAAAAAAACTGAACCGACAATTTCTCAACTCATACGAGTTGAGAAATTGTCGGTTCAGTTTTTTTTAAATAAATAAAAAAAAACTGGTGTTTAACTGATATTTCAAGTAACTACGCTACCAGCTGTTGTTGAATCCAAAAATATCATTCATCCAATTAATTTATTTTTTGTTTTATCATGTTCAGTAATCGATACCCATCACCTCTGCGAAGTTTCGCTAGCTAATGTAAATTGATCCTGTATACGAGTTACGTACAAACAGGTCGAACACAAACTTACTGTTGGGGGAGCCTAACGTTTGAGTTTAGATAGTCAGGCTTGGGTTGGAAGGGGCCGGGGTCTCGCGGCCAGGGCCCCGCGGGCTCGGGCGCTGGCCCGCCGGCCTCCAAATCCGACAGGTTCAGCGGCGCCTGCAGCACGGCCATGCGCTCCGCCAGCAGCGCCGACAGCCTCTGGTCCTCGCCCACAAAGTCATAGTCTCTTAACGATATAAGATGCTCATTTGATTTCTGGCTCTCAGAATCCACAGTCTCACCTGGAATTAATTTAAATTCCAGTCATAAAACCGTTCTAGGTAGTACTGGTAACTGGTAGAGAAAGCTGGTACCAATCGCAGCTGCTGCACGCGTGCACGGTGACGCGGCAGCTGGTGGCAGCGTGTGACAGTAGCAGGTGACATGCCTCTCCTTCTCTCCCGCACCAAACAAAACTTATCTATAGTTTTTCTTGCGACACCCTCTTTATTACAAACTAGCTACCCAGACAGACGTCCAAATTTCAATAGTTCATAGAAAATTCCCACAGAAACACGAGGACGGTTCGGTACTTCTCTCGAATTTGAATATTTTCCAGAAAACTTTTCCAATTTTAGTCTACTAAAAACTTTTATTATAATATATATTTACTTATTAGAGGGGCCCGTGGCTAATTAATAACAGCCGCACAGGTCGATCGGTCAGGTTAAGCTACGCCTGCCGCGGTTGGTCTGAGGATGGGTGATCTTTACATACTGAGACCCCTCCGTGCGTCGGAAAGCACGTTAAGCCGTTGGTCCCGGCTGTCATTCGTGGATCTTTGACAGTCGTTACGGGTAGTCAGAAGCCCGAAAGTCTGACAACCAGTCTTACCAAGGGGTATCGTATTACCCAGTAACTGGGTTGTGGAGGTCAGATAGGCAGTCGCTCCATGTAAAATATAGGTATTCAGCTGCCTCCGGTTAGACTGGAAGTCGACCCCAACATAGTTGGTAAAAGGCTAGGCAGATGATATATTTACTTATTATATATTTTTTTTAATGCTTTGTATTTTGGTGGTGTACAATAATGTATATATAAATAAATAAATAAACTTTAGGTTGTTCGAAAATACGTTTACCTCGGGCATGTTCTGCAGTTTGGTAAGAACAACTTTGAGAAAGAGGCTAATAGAAGACTTCAGCTGGGCTGGGCAGCGGTTGGGAAGCTTCGTCGAGTCTTCTCGTCGCGTATTCCGCAGAGCCTAAAGTCTTTAATCAGTGCGTCCTGACTTGCAGAGCCGAATCGTGGACACTAGCAGTACGGTTGGTCCATAAATTCAAGGTCGCTCAGCGAGCTATGCTTGTAATCTCTCTGGAGGATAGAATCCGCAATGAGGTGATCCGGAAGAGAACCAAAGTTGTCGGCATAGCTCACAGAATAAGCGAGCTGAAGTGGCCATGAGCCGGCCATGTTAGCTGTAGAACCGATGACCGTTGGGGTAGACGTTCTTGAGTGGAGACCGCGAATCGGCAAACGTAATGGCAGGTAGTATACGCCCTCAGGCTAGGTAGAGTGACAATCTTCGCAGGGCTAGCTGGTAGCAATTGGATGAGAGTTGCCGAGAACCGAGCTAAATGGCGTGCAATTGGAGAGGCCTATGTCCAGCAGAGGACTGCTGGAGACTGATTGATGATGATGATGAACATTTTTTTTTAATAGTCAAGTCGGTCCAGTCGTTCTACAGGGATGCGCTTACCAACGACAGCATTTCATTTCTATTTATACGGGCTGACTCTTTTTACCCTCTGAACAAAATCAGGGTATAAAAAGTAAACGGAGTAGAAGCCTATGGCACAGAAATTTCTTTTATTTTAGATACCTATCTATTTAAGCGCATAATCTGTCATGACATGACACTCATCACAGTCATCACAGATGCAACTCGTATTCGTATTTCATTCTGATCAAAAATACTTGTTGGAATAGTAAACGTCAATTACTTATTATTAAATTGTTTATGAACAAATTAAGATTGTTTTTGATAAAAGTCGATGTCGAAGTTGTGTTTGATGTCTCTGTTTTAAGACTTACTAGACAATAAACGTTGTTAGACTATCTATTTGAGGTTATAATTACTTTTCAACAATACTTACTGTTGGCTGGCGAAAAGAATCCAATGAACACTGTAAATGTAATTGAAAGTTTATTAATAGTAGGAACCTACTAGCACTAGCAGTAGTATGAAGCCACCTACCGGCATGGCGGCAGTCCCTCGCGCGTACACCCAGGGCCAATACCACCTACCGGCATGGCGGCAGTCCCCCGCGCGTACACCCAGGGCCAATACCACCTACCGGCATGGCGGCAGTCCCCCGCGCGTACACCCAGGGCCAATACCACCTACCGGCATGGCGGCAGTCCCCCGCGCGTACAGCCAGGGCCAATACCACCTACCGGCATGGCGGCAGTCCCCCGCGCGTACAGCCAGGGCCAATACCACCTACCGGCATGGCGGCAGTCCCCCGCGCGTACACCCAGGGCCAATACCACCTACCGGCATGGCGGCAGTCCCCCGCGCGTACACCCAGGGCCAATACCACCTACCGGCATGGCGGCAGTCCCCCGCGCGTACAGCCAGGGCCAATACCACCTACCGGCATGGCGGCAGTCCCCCGCGCGTACAGCCAGGGCCACTACCGGCATGGCGGCAGTCCCCCGCGCGTACAGCCAGGGCCAATACCACCTACCGGCATGGCGGCAGTCCCCCGCGCGTACACCCAGGGCCAATACCACCTACCGGCATGGCGGCAGTCCCCCGCGCGTACAGCCAGGGCCACTACCGGCATGGCGGCAGTCCCCCGCGCGTACAGCCAGGGCCAATACCACCTACCGGCATGGCGGCAGTCCCCCGCGCGTACACCCAGGGCCAATACCACCTACCGGCATGGCGGCAGTCCCCCGCACGTACAGCCAGGGCCAATACCACCTACCGGCATGGCGGCAGTCCCCCGCGCGTACAGCCAGGGCCAATTATACCACCTACCGGCATGGCGGCAGTCCCCCGCGCGTACAGCCAGGGCCAATACCACCTACCGGCATGGCGGCAGTCCCCCGCGCGTACAGCCAGGGCCACTACCGGCATGGCGGCAGTCCCCCGCGCGTACAGCCAGGGCCACTACCGGCATGGCGGCAGTCCCCCGCGCGTACAGCCAGGGCCAATACCACCTACCGGCATGGCGGCAGTCCCCCGCGCGTACAGCCAGGGCCACTACCGGCATGGCGGCAGTCCCCCGCGCGTACAGCCAGGGCCAATACCGCCACTTCTTATTATGTTTGTTTCTAACCTATAAAGGCTGGTGAAGTGACTCAGGCTGGCTGGACAAATCTTCAAAATAGCTCGCATTTAACTAGGCCAATAGGGCACTTTATGTGACGGCTAAACACCCTTATTTCAGAATTTGTAAAGCTACAGAATCTTAGATAATCGATCGAAAACGTGTCCAGCCAGCTTGAAAAACCACTTTTCGCTGGTCTCTCAATCTCGGTTGACGACTTTTTGCATATCAACGGGCGTTACATAAATTTGTAACAGGCATCGAGCTAAAACTTTTGTGATACGTACAGCGGTTTAGTATAAAAATGCAAAAATCTGTGTCCAGCCATCTTGAATTTACGTATAAATCTTCTGGCTGGCACTTCCGAAATAACGGAGCGTTTTCGAATATGGTTCCTTTACTAATGTACATATTTTGCATTTATTACTTAAGGCGCAGGCCATTCACGTTGATGAGCTGTTTATTTTCGGGCGGAATGTTAGAGCTTACGTAACATTCGGTTGAAAGAAAAATGACATTATGTACAGACAACGCCAGAACATCAAGCTAGTCAAGCTACTACAACCTGTAAAATTTCTTAAATAGGTTTTCAACTTGCCTTTGCCAATTAATTTATAAAAATATTATGTGTATAAGAAAAAATCAACATCTTTATAAAATAAGTGATAGACATAATTTTAATACTAGAAATAAAGGTAAATTAGATCAACCTTTTTTCAGATTATCTAAAGTACAAACATCTTTTACGGGGTACTGCGTTAAATGATACAACAAAATACCTTGTGAAATATTAAAACTTATACATTTTGAAATTACACTTTGTAAAGAAGGATATTACGAATTAGAGGATTATATCCAAGATAAGAATGCTTGGAAACATGCTGGTCCTGCTCCATAGGACAATCTCTAGAGTCTAGACAAACTGGTTGCTAATGTAATTGTATAATTATTTTTTTTACATTGACATTCTGTAACTACTTAAAGTCACACCCGGACTTATTACTTCTGTAGATATTTATTTTTTATGAAAATCGTCTACCTACTTTTAGAATGTTTGTAAATATGTGAGCACCATGTACTATCACATAGTTAATTTATATGTCATGGTTTCATTAATCCATTTTAATTCATTTACCTATTGTGTTATAGTAATCTCATTTTAGGTGCATCGTCTTCACATCTATATAAATAAAAATGAATCACCGAAATGTATGTACGCGCATAACTTCCGATCGACTGCACCAAATTGGATTTTTTTTCTTTGGGTTCGTTATCGTCAGGACAAGGTACAATAATTGGACCCGGTAGGTGGCGCTGCTTTTTCGGGTGGGATGACGTCTGCCGGGTCCGCTAGGTTCTATCAATCAATCAGCGTTTTACTTATAGGAATAGGGTAGGAGTAGTGTAGGAGTTAGGAGTAGGGTAAGAGGATGGTAGGAGTAGTGTAGGAGTAGGTTAGGAGTAGGGTAGGAGTAGTGTAGGAGTAGGTTAGGAGTAGGGTAGGAGTAGGATAGGAGTAGTGTAGGAGTAGGGTAGGAGTAGGGTAGGGGTAGGGTAGGAGTAGGGTAGGAGTAGGTTAGGAGTAGGGTAGAAGTAGGTTAGGAGTAGGGTAGGAGTAGGTTAGGGGATAGGACACCACGCGAACGAAATAGCGCCGGCGCCGAGCAGCTAGAAATAATTTATATGGCAAAACAACGTTTGCCGGGTCAGCTAGTATAATTATATAATTAATGTATGCAAAATATTGGAAAACATTTTAAAAGAGTTAACGGTGGAGTTTCTTGCCTATTCTTCTCCATACGAAAACGAAGGGGCGACTAGAACCAACTTTATTTTAATTAATTTTTGACGTTCAAAAGTGCCTTTTATGTGCCTATTTGGAATAAATGATTTGACTTTGACTTTGAATTTTATGGCTAAAGCATTAAGGTTCAAGGTTGATTGGGAAAATTTGACAGTTTCGGGTAGCTTGACTTGCTGGCGTCTGTGTGATATTGTAGCGGTATCTACAACGCCACATGCGAACAACGCGTCATATTGACGTCACGCAAATCCTGCATCTCGCAAGCAGAGTTTACCGCGCAATTAGCATAGATACAATTTCCCAACATCAATCGTTAGGCAATAGCCCGCCAGACACAACACCCGTCTGGTCGGAGGATCCTCCCTTTTCTATGGAGGTTGAGTGAACTTTACACTCTGTTCCTCATACCTCTAAAATATTATTATACATGTAATATTTCTTCTAACCGATTATTTAAATTATTTAAATAAAACCGGCAATGGTGATTTAGACTCGCCTACCGACGGCACGGTATCTTGGTAGGGAAAATGTTTTTACATTTTGAAAGTTTTAGTTCGTTGGTTTAATTATCTCGTGGGGTAATACTCGACGTCAACGCGGGCGAAGCCGCGGTCAAAAGCTAGTATAGAATGAATCTAGATAATAGAATATAGGAGACTTATCACTTAGATTTATTATATTCTAGCTTTCATTGGGATGAAAGTATGCTGTGTGATAACGCAGCTCATGGTCTACCTTCTCGTGTGCCAAATTTCATCCAAATCGGTTAGGTTTTTTCGCTTTCCAAACTTCGGCAATAACGAGGAAACTATGCGGCATACTTATATAAAAACAAAATTTGTCATAAAATGTACAGATAAAACTTTTTCATTTGACACAATCATGTAGTTTGCCCAATTTATAATTTCAACCGACGAACCCCATCTCGGTTCCTGTTGCAATGAAAATAAAAATATTTTTACGATTCTTTTTTTTGTAGTACATACTCTACTACTATACTAGATCGACAAGCATTATTTTTACCCGACTAAGGCAAAGCAAAAACGAGGGACTTGTGATAATTTGACAAATGAGTAGGTATCGTTGGAGGAGTCTTGACAAACGAGTAGGTATCGTTGGAGGCGTCTTGACAAAAGAGTAGACCGTATCGTTAGAGGCGTCTTGACAAACGAGTAGGTATCGTTGGAGGCGTCTTGACAAAAGAGTAGACCGTATCGTTAGAGGCGTCTTGACAAACGAGTAGGTATCGTTGGAGGCGTCTGGATCTTCGCTGAGGCTATGATATCACAGTAAATACTAACTTTTTTTTTAAACAAGATAATATTTACATAATTAAATATTTTTCAACGTAGTTTCCTTGCACTTCATCCAACGTTTCTCTAGCTTTTCGATCCCTTCCATAAACCACAACTTAGGTAACCCTTCGAAATAGGCATCGGCTTCATGCATGATCTCTTCGTTGGAGCCAAATCTTTTCCCACCAAGCCATTTTTTTAAATTCAGAAACAGTAAATAGTCGCAAGGGGCTAAATCTGGTGAATACGGTGAGAAAGCAACTTAGAGCGCTACTCATGAAGTTTAGCCATGTTAATCGCGCAGGTTTGCACTCGTGCGTTATCTTGGTGGAAGAGGATTTTCTTCTTAGCCAAATGTCTTTCACGTTAAATTTTGTCAAATTGGTCCAATAAATTGGCATAATATGCGCCATTAATCGTTTTACCCTTCTCTAGGTAGTCAATATGGATTACCACACATGCATCCCAAAAAACTGTAGCCATCATATTATTGGCCGATAAAACTGCTTTGGTCTTCTTTGGAGCTGGTTCGCCGGTAGCAATCCACTGTTTCGATTGTTGCTTGGTTTCTGGGGTATGGTGGTGGATCCATGTCTCGTCTACTGTTATAAAACGACGCAAAAATTCGGTTTTATCCCATTGAAACAATGCCAAACCTGCCTCCGAGGTGAGCACACGCATGCGTGTTTGATCAAGTCAGTAAACGCGGCACCCATCGCGCGGATTGCTTCTTCATATCTAAATGTTGGTGTAAGATATTGCAAACACGATCGTTTGAGATGCCTACTATCTCGACTATCTCCCTCACTTTTACTCTTCGGTCGTTCAACACTATATCGTAGATTTTAGCGATCATCTCTGGAGTAGTGACCTCAACTGGGCGTCCAGAATGCACAGCATCACTTGTGCTTGCACGACCACACCGTAAATCGTTGAACCACTTATGAATCATTTTAATTGACGGAGCAGAGTCCCCATAATATTTATCAAGTTTTTGTTTCGTTTCGGTTATAGTTTTTTTGCGCAAAAAAATGTTTAATCACGACACAAAATTCACTTATCGTGTTCAGTTGTTTATCTTTAATGGCTGTCAAAAAAAAAACTAACCGGCAGTACAGGCAGAAAATTTTAATGTAGTCCTTCAAAAGAGTTGTGAACAAGGAGGTTCCATGCAATTTGCGATCATTTTATTCCAAAATAGATTTTTACCAGACTTATCACTCCGCCCTCGTATATACAGGGTGGATTTTTGAGATGGGGCAGCAAAGGCAGCTACCGTTATACATACAGGGAAACGATCTAAGGAGACATTCCTTTGAGAAATTTTGATTTACATATACAGACAAAAATTTACAAAAAAAATATACAGTTGGCAAGAAATTGGCATTTTTCACAAAAACATTTTTTTATGCCAATCGATCCTGTTCCTTATAATTCTTATGTTCCAAAATCACATAAATACATTTTTTTTCAAAATCTGTTCTCAAAAAGTTGTTCACTTCTAAATGACACTACAAGCCAGGGTACGGCTTCCAAACAAAATTACCCATTTCTTTTAGGAAAGCCTCCTAGCGCCGCCTTCCTGTAGTTACAACCATTAAGGTTCATCTCAACAATCCATTCTGTATAAGCTAAGGGCGAACATTATTCCAACCTTATTGGGAGTTGTGTTCGAACCGTTTGCGGTTGATACACTTGGGTCATAGAGTCCGAGTGACCAAGTGTTAGACTAATCGCTTGGCGATGTCACGAAAAACTCGTAATATAGCCAAGCGATTTACGTGCGCTGGCCTATTTCTTGGCCAAAGAATTAATGATCGCTGTATAACGTGGCAATGCTGCCAGCCTATTGGGCAATCATCGCCGTAAAACGTGGTAATGCTGCCAGCGTTTTGGGGAATCATCGCCCAACAACGTGGCAATGCTGCCAGCTTGTTGGGCAATCATCGCCGTAAAACGTGGTAATGCTGCCAGCCTTTTGGGCAATCATCGCCATACAACATGGCAATGCTGCCAGTCTGTTGGGCAATCATCACCATACGACGTGGCAATGCTGCCAGCCTATTGGGCAATCATCGCCATACAACGTGGTTATGCTGCCAGCCTAATGGGCAATCATCGAAATACAACTTCGCAATGCTGCCAGCCTTTTGGGCAATCATCACCATACAACGTGGCAATGCAGCCAGCCTATTGGGCACTTTTCCCGCTGACAGCGATGCGGACGAATTTTTTGATGCCCTATGATTATTTTACCCTTGTTTTGTTTTATATACTTGTAAATATTATTATTTTAAGAAAGTAAATTGAATATGGCTCAATAATTATAGAGGACAGTCTAAAAAAAAATCTTACAAAAACAAGTGTTGGGTATCAAATGAAAGGGCTTAATTAACACGGTAGGTAACAAGTAATTTAAAAGTAATTTGGATGCAAAGAGAAAAACGAATCGGAAAGTGGTAATTACCGTCACCGGCGCGTCACCGTCAGCGAGTTTAGTTTGGAAATCTAGTTTGCATATTTAGTTCACACAAATGCACAGAGAAGGTAGCACCATTAATGGAGGATGTCTCACCTGGCAATCCTGGCATGCGCTTGGGCACGCTGTCAACCAGGCTTTTGTTCGCGTCACGAGTTCGCGACTTTTAGTGCCATTCATTTTGTAAAAATCTCACCGCAGAAACTTAGGTGAAGTTAGCGTGAAGTGAGCTGTCAATCCCTAGATTGACGCTCACTTTACCTACATTTTCACGGTGAGATTTCTACAGAAGAGATTGGCTGGCTTCGCCGCCATAGCGTCCCACTGCAGTGAGGTATAGTGACCTACTCCTGACGCGTGTACCTACCTATCACAATTGAATTGTTACATTTACATCTGAATTCAAATGAATAACCATACTTACAAGCCGCATCCGGTTAGACTGGAAACCGACCTCAACATATTTGGAAAAGGCAAGGCAGATAGATGATGATGATGAACCATACTTACACAGTGGTGCGATCAGGTAAAACATTTCGCTATGCCCTACATAGGAAAAGAAACATTAGTGCACTTTGTTCACACACAGGTAGATTCAAGCCAGTTCTCACTGACAAGACATGCCTCTTTTATTTAAAACTTTAACTTCCTTCGAAACTAATCCGACCTTTTAGCATTAATCAGCCCCGCATCTGAGGTCAATAGACATGCAGCAGATCAGTAAGCTGCGGCTGACATTGCTGTTTCTTCAGTTCATCATTTCAACTTAGCAAAAATGCTAGCTAAGGTTTCAACTCACAGCTTGGGCTGGGAATTATCTCCGGAAAAATTCAAAATATTAAATAGGTACCTGGTTTGTGGATCGGACTCAGCGAGTCCACACCGCACCGCGCACTCCATGTAACCGGAGAGTCCGAGATAAGCAACGGATGTATTTGCGATTAATTAACAGTTTTATTAGGGTTATAAAACACCCAGTTTCACAAACTAATTATGTATTTTCACGTGATAAAAATATGTAGGCATGCAACTGATACTGGGTCTGATCACGCAGGCCGGCACAGATGGGAACGGGAGAGCTGTAATGAGCCGCAAGTACGACGACTTCAGCTCAAGTCAAGCGGTTCGTCCATCTCAGACATCAATCTGCTCTCTATCTCTTTCTCTTGGTAGACCGGTGCCCATGGGTTGGCGTTCCAACCGGCGCGCAGCACGACGTTCGAGCGGCGCGCAGCACGACGTTCGAGCGGCGCGCAGCACGACGTTCGAGCGGCGCGCAGCACGACGTTCGAGCGGCGCGCAGCACGACGCTCGGGTCAGTTCGAGTGACAGCCGCCTGTTTACTAACTCATTTCCTACGGCATGCATAGGCCGTTCCTCTGTTCTGTTCAATAATGAAGTGAAACTATTACCTAACGTAACTTCTAAGCCGCAGTGGGCTGGGCAGGGAGAGTCGATGGTTCTTGTAATGGCAGTGTAGCGAAATAAAAGTGACCTTTCACATATTTTTTTATAGAAATAGAACCAAAATTAAATACGTAATTTAATAGGAACGCGAGAAAAAGTAGGGCGTATCCACTTTCGAGTATCTTCTAGATATAATTTTCTAACGCTAGTTCACATACATACTAGCGAATCGATTGCAATCGGTTGTTAGGCTCGTTACCACTAATCTGCACAGGTTTTAAAAATAATTCAATCTAAAGTAGACCAGCTAAGTTGTCCCGAAATAAAAAAAAACGTCCAAGCGCTTAAGTGTTAATATTAGATTAATATTGTAGTTTCTTGGACTCTGGCGAAAGTGGCCTCGAAGTTCAGCAGCCTTCAACAGAACCGCTGGTGATTTGACGACCAAACGACGTGGAATAAAAAGACGTACCGGTCTCGAAGTACAGGAATACTCCGCTGCTAGGCTGGCGAAAGCCACACCATAGACTCGCAAGCCTGCTAGATGATCCAGTATCCGGAAAAAGGGCCAGAACAGCCTTTTTTGACGAGTCCGCTACGTGACTTCGACTGGCTCTACACCTACGACAAATCAAATAGGGTTTTATACCAGAGAAAAAGGAAAAGGGCCAAGAGAGCAAATCGCTGGAGATTAGGAAAAGTACGAATCAGATTAGAAGAAATTCATATACCAGCCCGCGAGGTGGCGTGATCGACTTATGATGCCAAGTTCAACATCAAGGACATCTCACGCTGGCGGGGATCAGTGCATGCTTGTACAATTTTTAACAACAAACTAATGCAGCAATTTCGAAATAAATTGGTCCTCGGATTCCATTAATATAAAAAATATTCGTGTGTCACGTGTTCGATTGTTCAGTAACTAAAGGTTTTCTTTTATCCATCAAATATCTTTTATAAATTATTATAAATTGTAATATTATTATTATATACTCCTACCCTACTCCTACCCTACTCCTAACCTACTTCTAACCTACTCCTACCCTACTCCTACCCTACTCCTATGCTACTCCTACCTTACTCCTAACCTACTCTTACATTATTCAAAACCCTTAATTTAATACGTGTTTCAATTCGAGTGACCCCGTGGGCCGTGTCTAGCCTACCGAAGGGAGGATCGTCAAATGTTTGACAGGTAAGTAGGTAGAACAGTATAAATGGGAAAATGAAATTGTTGTTTTTACTATCTTCCTCGCAATTTTTCCATATTTTCTCACAACCAAAATCAGCTACTTAAATCGGCCCAGCCGTTCTCGAGTTTTAGCGATACAAACGAACAGCAATGAATTTTTATATATCGGTATCGGTTCAATTTCAGAGTGCCCCGTAGACCACCTCGCAAACCTATAACACCCTTAGCTCCACCTGTTTACCGTACAGTGTCTGGTGCTAATTCGCCTGTACCCTGCATCAAACTCATAAACGAACGCAGCGACCTGGTTGACGTCCACGCAGACTCAATATCGACGTTTGTCAGACGTCATTAGTATTGAGTAGTATTTAATATATTTAATATCTAGAATTTAAGTACATTGGGTCTTTAGAATTAAATTTATAACTACAAAGAGCATTTTGCATGTGGTGTTTGCCTGTAATTGGTTGTGCAGTTAGATTTAAGACACAATTACTTGTATGTTCCTCTCTGTATAATACCTGTAACAACTGTTGGTGAACCTTATTTAAATAAATAATTAAATCTTTGCTTTTCATATCAACATTTGAATTCTGTTTTAACCGTAAAGGTAATGCTGCAGTACTTAGGTGCCAACATTGTGGTGGGTAGGATAGCTATCTTTCGGTTTAAAAACATTTATTTTCTCAAAGAACATACACTTATAGAGAAACTTAACTAAATCAACAATATGTTGTACTCGTAGGTTACATTACGACGTCGAGCCACCCAATAAACTGAGCACAACCACTCCACACCACTCTTATAAAAAAAAGCAAGTATGAAGTATCTTTGACGAGCCTATCCAATAAACGTCTAGGATGTGTCCACTATCGAATCGATAGTGGACACATCCTAGACGACGACGACGAGACGACGTGACGACGTGGACGAGATCGAGGGAGGATAGTGGACACATCCTAGACGACGACGACGAGACGACGTGACGACGTGGACGAGATCGAGGGAGGATAGTGGACACATCCTAGACGACGACGACGAGACGACGTGACGACGTGGACGAGATCGAGGGAGGATAGTGGACACATCCTAGACGACGACGACGAATCGACGTGACGACGTGGACGAGATCGAGGGAGGATAGCTGTGCATCGATACTGACAGTATCGATGCACAGCTCGCCCTTGCCTCGCTCCTTGACGAAGATAAGGCTCCTGATATGACAATGTCCCTAAATAACCATTCTATGTTCGCATCGCTTCGCAAAAATTAAAAGTAAATCTCTTCCCCCTCCGCATTCATAGTCGGAGTTCGGAAATATTCGGAATGGAGGGGCGAGGGGTTCGTGGGGGTTGAAGTCCCCTCCCTCCGCCGTCCCCGCAGGTGGCATCGATCGCCCCCGCCTGGCAACAACTAGCTAGTAGTGGGCCCCATTCGAGTTTCATTTCATATTTGACAGAAACACTGACCGCCGCGTTCTACATCTCGTAGCCTCACTTTACATCTTATGAAACGCTAAACATAATTAACAAAATACAAATAACATAGCACACATCCGATGGTAGAACTGTGAAGGTGACGTCGGATGTAGAGCACATCTCTGATCAAGTCATACGTACCTATACTCATGCCTCGCTGTCAATATGCACTTCTGCATTATGTTTAGTATCGGCTTGGCTATTACATCAACGAATAGGATGTAAGTAATGTGACGTCACCGCGTCGGTTATCGAAGCAGTAGTGGAGAACAAAGGAAGCTTCCCTCTTCTCGGCAGCTCGCAGAAAAGCATATGAATTAGAATGTTGATTTTTGTATTAATACATCATCATCTTCGAAGCCAAAAGCCGCCTGAGACAGGCGTCTCCCAAACACAAACAACAGGTTCATACTGAGCATTCCCATTGTGTTACCTATCGTAGCTTACCAACATTGAATGCATGCGTTTTTTATTTTGCCATTTATTATTTTCTTCACGCACCCAAAGCCTCGACTTCCATCCAAGTCATTTTTAGTGATACGAATACAGAAGCCACACTTTAGTGATACAAAAATAGAAGTCACACTTAAGCTCTTAAAAAAAATTGGCTCTATTTGAATCTATCTATTCTTTTAGCTTTGTCCCTGACGATAATTGCAGCCCACACTCCCACATACCCCTAGAACTACATGTATGTTCATTCATTAATACCATACAAACCCCTTTATTTATATACGTAGCTGAGCAACAGCTCAAAGTATTGTTAACTTTAAGCTACGTTTATAAATAAACCCCACAATCTTCAGGTGATGTCCTGACTGCACATTTACATCTGTCGTGTGACTTCAAAGTCACATCACGGTCACGCGCCGCTGACTCGTTAAACAAAACACTAATCTCGTCGTGTGCATGGCATACTATACCCTTCTTTCTTGTGAGTCGTCAGCTCCTCATAATCACTAAAACTGAACCACCCAATCCTCTCTCTCCCCCCCCCCCCTCCCCCGCAGGCGCATGGGGCCCGCCGGGTCGCGGGGGTGCAACTGTACGTACGTAGGTACAAGTGGGGGTGGTTATAAATAGATGTCCTCCGTCAGTGCCAAGGTCGGTGCGGATCGATAGGAGCGAGCGGGGACGCTTGCGGGGGCCGGGGGCTGGGGCCCTGGGGCCCGGCGCACTCTACTGCAACAGATACCAGCACTCCGCCAGTGCTTGTATCTCAGGACGCAGAGACTACACTACAACAAGTTAGAATTAACTACAGTATCTATACAATGTTATAGATCTCAACATTAATCAGGAACATCAATGCTTTAAAGAGATAATGGACATTTTTCAGTTCCCTATTAAGGAAATGCTAATTAACGGGACCATGAAGCCCCAGAAGTAGCACCTGATCAAACGTGTCCTGAGAACAAATAGCCCTGTCATGTAGTGCAGTGTTTCTTTTTTATCTTTGTAGCAGAAATACATTGTTGAAGTGAAACTTCTTAGGCGGCAGTTCTATAATTGAAAATATAATAATATTTCGTTACATGAGAGAGATGAAAGATAATACTCTCTCTGTCGGCCGTGTTATTTATTTTTTAAGAAAGTCCACTTCTGTCACGCGTGGGGGGGGGGGGGGCTCAGCGTGCTGCAGGCGCAGTTGTTAAACTACGAACTACTTCTATGTCACGACACTAAGCACTGCAAGTCTACATGTTAGCCTGCTCACAATACTCTGGCACACTATCTGAACTCATTTATTGATTTACACGAAATCTGAACTCAGTGCTACATCTTTGTTAATTCTGATGTTTTCACAATTTTACTATTAATACCTACAAACCGTACCTACCTTCTTTTTTAGTTTAGTTTGAGGATGAAAAAAATTTGCTGTCCGATACATTTAAAAAAAAACTGATAAATAATAAATGTTCGCATAGCTCGACGAAATGTATAGAACAGTTGTTTTTATTTTTTATGTTTCACAGTTGGTACCTACCATAATAAGTGTTGCTCATTTCCATGAGCAGATACTGCACTCTGCACTCCCATAAAGTGCTCCTCGTTTAACCTAGCACACTGCATTGATAACAGTCGCTATGCTCTTCTCACCGAGTTGGACTAAACACAACAAACCTAGTAACATATTACATACTTGTACATTACCGCGAGTCGGTTTGCGGCTAGTTGTAAATAACCCTGTGCTCAGTAATATCTTTTAGGGGCTGGCGTTGACAAGAAAATTGAGGAAAATGCTCGCTCTGTCTCTCTGTTCATATTTACAATATTACCTGTTGTGTATGCACTATACGAGTACAATGGGTCACTGTCGTAGCGGCTACAATTAGCTATAACCGTTAGCGTTCTTTGTATTATAGTCGATTGCTATGCTGCGTTTTGATTCGGCCATTGACATACTTGACGTAAACTACCAACCTTGCAAACCATTGAGCATACATTACATAGCAATACGCTTGTATCCCCAGAAGAGTTGTTAGAGGTGTATGAATTAACTCTTTCCCCAAACTGGGGATCGAACCCACGATCCCAAGCACCAACGAGGCAGTCGCGGTGTATGTACACTTACAATTGTACGTATTCCTGTTTCTTACTGAACAGATCCTTTAATTAGAATGATATAGTAATAAAAACCCTTTCGAATTAAAAAGAAAATTGTTAAATTTCCTCCCAAGTTTAAATGATTGCGATACAGAGGAACTTATTTATCTACAAATTACAACTAAAATACCAAACTTTTCATTTCCTTGACAGATATTTACTATGACCAGCTTATATGGTCGCTGACTATGACACACCCCAACGGACCAGTCTCACTCCACAGCACCACACACACACACACACAAACACTCCCCGCAATTAGCTTTTAAGCCCTTTTAATTAATAAATTATGTATGTTAGCATCAGAGTTATCACGCAATTGTGAAAATTTTAATTAATAAATATGTATGTTAGCATCAGATTTATCCTTATCACGCAAAAGGTGAATATTTTGTAAAACGTGTCAATCCCTTATAAGTGCACTGTCGTTCAAGATACTGGATTTTCCTAGTTTGGAGGACAGGGGCCTTCTCATATGTAATAGCCACCCATCCCTTATTGAGACCACACTGTTGTTACCAGTTGTTACCGACGCAAAGTCTTTTATGGCTGATTTCTCCATCGCCAGATAACTTTTATTCGAGGAATAAAATTGACGTTTGACAGTTTTTGTATGAAATAACTGTCAAAATTTCAAAATTATAAAGTTATCAGATTATTGAAGAATCAGTTGAAGTTAATAAATAAAAAAAAAAGAAGTAAAAGAATAAAAGAAGAAAATAAATAGGTAATTACTTGATTTCCTGGTAATGAATACTCAGAAAGTGCGCCAAGTTTAAATAAATGTATCTGTTGTCTGTGAGCTCGTGATGACGGATGACGTCTTCTCCGGCAGGCAGCCTCCCTCGTCGTAGTGGGCAGCTAGATTAATAGCTCCCGCCTAACCTGCAGATAAATGGATGCGTTCATTGTTTCTGAGGAATGGGAAACTGCGAAAGATGGGAAAAAGGTATGAATATCGTACATAATATTTTAGGGGAATTTGTAACAATGCCCGATCCGTAATCAAAAGCAAGGGCAGTACGCGCAGGGCGAGTCAGTGGGGAGCAGACAAAATCCAAGCATTTTCCGTGCAAGCGTTTTCCGCTCACGCTAAGGACTTAATTAACGTCAGCGTGTTGAAAATGGTAGACAAGTGACACATGTAACGCGGAACGCCCATTCCGCAGCGCTCTTGATTTAGTCTATGGAATAGTGTGTAGCAAGTGTCACAGCGACACTATTGCGTTTAACAGTGTCACTCACTGTCACTGTTATCTGTGTGTAAACAACCTCATATTGGTGTGCTTATTATGATTGTGGTTCTTATTCGTACATTTGATATTCCTATAAAAATAAACTCGATTCCAAACCTTAATACTTGTTTCTTAGATAGGGTATTAGAATGCTAGTAGCAAACTTTACGTTTACTGGCTCTTTTTCTATTTTTAGCCATGGCAACAACCTTGATTTGTAAACTTATTTCCCGGGTGCCTTTTAATTAAGTTATACGTCGAAGATCATCACAAAGATTCCAAAAACTTTGTTTATCTCACCTAAAACGATGAAAGAAATCCAATTCCGACATCTCCACAATTTGCTCCATGTTACGACGATTTATATATTATGATCAAACGAACTTCTTGAGAAAGTTCGATCGATATAATTATGAGTGGTTTCATTTGAAGATATTTATATAAACAGATAGTCCTTTGACCTACAAGGCAACACTCGCACGTGTTAGATATTTCATTTTGATATACATAATTATAATATTATTATATTGTAGTTGGATAATGGCATCTGTCACATTTACGAAGCTTGGGACCAACGTAGAAGTACCTAATTTGACTAGATATTGTGTTTACAAAAAACAACAGTCTTAACTTGTAAAAAAGAACACTTAGATGTTACTACTACATATAAATGATTAAGTAATATTGGGATAATTTGTTGTTATTGTTATTTTATTATGATTGATCTTACATTTTATATTGCTATTTTAATATAATAGGTTGTTTCAAATGATTGGTACAATATTGTCAGTTGATGTTGATATACTTTTTGATGATGTCTAAGAATTAAGAATCAACTCTTATTAAATTGATTAATTGCCTTATAATGTTTTAAAATGGTTTCACTATATAAGATTTGTTTATTATTACCTGTGTTAGAAGATATTAAGCCAAAATATATGATGATCTGTGATTGGTTCAAAATGGCGGTAGATGTTTTACGTAAAAGACGTTGATAGTGTATAAAAAGGATTGTAACGACGTTATCAAGACAGTTGCTTGGTAGATGTTCAGTTGGTTAGCTCTAGTGCCATTGTTATGTGGAATATATTCCAGATGTCACGCAAGTTAATTAATTTCATATTATACCTTAATTATTGCTTATTATGAAAATGTTGTTGTGTAAGTCATATTATGGCCAATATTCCTAGCTATTGTTATTATGTTGCTATTATTTGGACCGTTGTCCAAGAGATAGAATAAATTGTTTTTAAAGATAACGATAATTTATGATAACGTAAGAAATGTATTGATGGAATACTTTGTTACTGTTTCCATGGAGTTTCTTGTCCTTCTTCTCCATGATGACCTAGTTTTGCGAACGGACGACTAGTTTTCTGATTAATTACTGACAAGCCTAAGATTAAAATAAATGTTTAGCCTTGTCTGTCTGCGCTTTATTTCATAAAACCCTTTTCCTACAAACCACATTCAATGATAACTTTCATACACAGTAAATAACTAACTAGTAACCATTCTGATATTTGAACCATTCTGAAAGCTTGTTATTTGGATAATATGTAGGTACATATACTTCTAGTGTATACTAATACTAAAGAAAATCTAACACACGCTTTTAAAAGTTATTTATAATAAGAATAAAGAATCGATTTCTTTTTAAATAATAATCGATTATAGTATCGACTCGTCTACCCCACACTATACTAGACGGTGACAGCTCATTCTTTTAGAGTTGCGACTTGAGTTCAAGTCCTCTCGTGTTATAGTAAAAATGAACTGGGTTTTGGGTGGGTTGGGTATTTATATCTTCAAATGAAACCACTCATATTATAATATAAAGTTGTCGAAAATTTACCACTGACGGGACAAAAAGGGGTAATTCAGTTATTAAGGGGAAGATTTGAACTTGAAACTGTGTTACATTTTCACGCCTAAACCACTGAACTTCTGATTTGGCATAGAGATAGATGGCATCCTGGGGAAGCACATACATTTTATCCTGTTAGCACGTTCCCGTGGGATAATTTCCGACATCCACGCGGGCGAAGCCGCGGGCAGATGCTAGTAATATATAAAATGCTATAGAGTAACCGATCGGTTGAATCGGCTGAAACTTTACGTAGGTATTACGATATCATTGAAGTATACAATGAGTAATACCTCTTTTATCTCTTCTTCTTTCTTCTTTCAGTTCTGTGAGTAATACAGTGCGTTAAATTAGTAAATTATTACAAACAACAAATACTATTGACAAAAATGTTGTAAGTGATATACTTTCTGAGTTATTCCAGTTTGAAAATATAAAATATGTTAGAAGAAAAACTCCATTTAATTGATTCAATAGTCAATTATTATCAGTTTCAAGCATTCCGTGTCACTACTAGTAATAAATTGGGTGAGTTCATTACTGTGTGTTATCTGTGGAATCTTGAGACATCACTCATGCACGCACACGCACTGGCTGTATCGTGCTCGCACAGTTCATAGCAACAGTTCTTAGCATGCCACTGGAGTGTTGAGCGATACTGTACATTGTGTTGTCAAACTGTTCAAAGAGTTGATCACAGACCTTTCAAGGACTCTCTATTACATTGTAAAGACCACGATACATGAACGAACGAAATTAACATAGTACAGTAGGTACTAATAATTTTCCTGACGCAACTGAACATTATTTAAAAACAATAACAGCATTAGTCGTCAATCAGACTCGCTCCAACAAACACCTGAGACTGGCCACATGTAACCTGAACCGTATTGTCGTACCTCCTGCGAGCGCCGCGCGACGCTGGTCCTGTGATATGTGGTAGCCAGCGCAGCTGCCCAGCTGCGCCTGCGAGCTACGGCACGTCGCAGCGACGGATGCTCGCATGGTAATTGGAATCGTGCCTTTTGCGTCAACCGACCGCGCCGGACAGTCTGCCCAAGACACGACAACTCTCGGTATTCAATATCAACCATAACAAACAAGTAATAAGGTTATCTTTCCAACAATAATGGTGAAAACAATCGCGTGCGTCCGAAACGTAAATAAAATATGACGTAAGCAGCAAATTAAGGATGCCACTGTCCTACAAAATCTTTTAGCATAATTGTGAAATTTTTAGTTGAAGCAATTCGTTTGAAAGCATCGCGGTTTACCTCGGCTGACTGTTGATGTTGGCAGCGCGACCGACGCTCCAGTTTATTGGCTGCAATCGTTAACTGTTCTATAACGAATGGCGGAATATTCCGCATCGGGCGATTTATGGTCGAATTGAGTTTCAAAATTACAGCTGCTTCAATATTCGCAACCACAAATCATTGAATCTAAAACCGAACAACATTGCGGTAGTTACCACACTATTCGTTTTTATGTATACCGTATTTTTATCTCACGAAGCGACCCGAGCTTTACTTGTGGTAACCAAGTGTACAAACACGCTGTGAATGTGTGCGTAAAGACGAGTAACGTCAGCACATGACACACACACACAAGCACACACACTTCCGAATTCGCCATTATCTCAGACGGTGCCGAGAGCTCCTGCGCTAACACACACATTTACAGCGTGTTTGTACACTTGGTAACCACGAGTAAAGCGCGCGGCGCTACGTGAGATAACAATGCTATACCCACACGTTACTAGGTATAGCAATGTTTGTAAAAAGTGAATATTGTATCCACGAGCCAGGCGCGGTCGCAGCCCAAGATTTTGGGGGGTCACCATGGGTGCCGAGGAATGTTTTAGGGGAGGTAATCTCCTCGCTGGTGTAGTGGTCGCAAGCGTTACTGCTGAGCATGAGGTCGTAGCTGGGTTCGATTCCTAGGTTGGGTAAAGTGTTATTGGGTTTTTCCATCAGAAGCTCAGATGCAGCCTGGAGTCTGGATGTATGCCCGGTCGGCAGTAGGACATGACACTTAAGTACTATATGAAGGTACACCCCCTGTCATCTCCAGCTCCACATTACTTAGGCTATGCTATTCAGGGACGCAGCTTTTACAGCAGTTTCGGTTTTGGAATCTGGGCTTTACCTAAGCCTTTCGAAGTTTCGAACCTTACTTTAGAGTGGGGTGCCCAATATCCCGAGTTTGCTTCGCTCGCTCTTGCATCCTAGATTCTATATTTTCTAACAGGCTTTTTAAAGTAAAAACTTTTTTAGGCGCGTTAAAAACCCCACTGTCAATGATATTATAGGTAACTTTTTAAAGTAAACACTTTTTTAGGCGCGTTAAAAACCCCACTGTCACCACTTACTACTTATAATATCATTGCCCACTGTCATTTCATAGTTGTAAGTTTATATTTCTGTTGGCAGTGTCCATGTCAGCCTATGTTCTTAATGTTATTGTATAACCTTATAATTTCGGGGTTTTCGTGGCTCCAGTCCAGTTTTAAGTTAGTAAGGCAAGTAAATCATACAGACTCTCGACAGCTTGAATGATTTGGGGAGGAGGCCCACGACGACCCCCCTCGGACCGCACCCGCCCTAACCTAGTTGTTTAGCTGCTAGGCACCTCTTCCTTGGAGATATTTCTCAAGGACACACGCACATTCCTTACAAAAAAACGCATAACATTCAAGCCATTACTTAGGATTGTTAGACAAAAGATTAGCATCTTATCTGAACATCTACTCGGGTATTTTATAGTTAGTATATTAGCACACAATACATTCTGGTTGGTGCTGACTTGCTCACCGCGAGCTGCGTGACGCGCGTCACTCGCGCAGTCTCATTATCTGATGGTGACGATTAAAGACCTGACGTGGAAAAACTTACTTTTGTACTTAGGAATTGTTCTTGTATTGTACGAGCTTCAAAAATGTTTCTTAAAAGTGGGTTTTTTTCTAAATATTTCGGTCATTCTCGGTTAGTCATCTATTATTTCTGATAAGATCTTAATTAAAGTCGACGTAACTAAATGAAGGTGTTGAAGTAAACTGTAAATAAAACATCCATAGACATCCTTAGATGTTCAAGCTATTGGCAAACTTGCCACGTTGTTGTAAGCTAAGATTCCGTTCGATTGCCAAAATTATAATAAATGTCGCTTTTTAGTAAATTATGTTGTATCGTTCGACAGTGTTGACGTGACAACCAACTCGTTGTGTTATCTGACGCTCGCTTCACCTTGCCAATTATGATCATATAAATATAGCTAATAAATAATTAGAAATGATCTCACAGACTAATGAATCAACAGCTGTATCGGTTCAAAAAATGTAATGTTCGGTAAACAATGTAATGTTGCTACAGGTAGTACGTCGACAGGGGGTAGGCAGAGCATGAGGTGTAGGCGTATTAGTATTGATTAGCCAGTAATAAGCAGGCACAGCACAGAAGTTCTACTTGTAACAACGAGATCGGCGGCTACTCGCGCGCGGCGTGCGGCTTGCGGCGGTGTGCTCGGCCGTCGTCGCTACGACCACGGCCGAGCACACCGCGTAGGGATTCGAGTTTATTTGATAATAGTAGTTGTTACAGTGGTACCATTTATTTTGAAATGTTATTTTACATTTGTAAAAAAAATATTAATATATAAATATTTGTATAAATAACACTGCTCCCGCAGCGAAGTAAGTAAGTGAGTGGTACGCGAGCTAGTACACACGGCTACACACCAAGCTATGCAAACCAGTATTGGCTGACCGTTCATTGTGAGAAAATATCATACAAAGAGAGGCCAAGACAAACTGGTTTTGTATAGCTTGACGTGTAGCCGTGTGTACATTGCATCTCTGTTCTATAACATAGTACCGACACCGAGTCCTATTGGCATGTGAACCTTCTGCACTTTAATGTCGGGGTTTCTCTCTTCGCTCACACGCCTGGCGTGACCTCCACACTTCCGCTCCTGTCCTCTCTCGTCTGGGACTCTTGGCAATCCATCAATAACTCACTCACTGCACAGGTGGGTATTTTAATTATTTAGACTTCTTAAGATAACATATTTATTTTTTGTAAAACATGAATACTACAATAGATTTCAGTTGGAAACGATAAGGTAGACAACAGTCAATCTATTCTGTAAAAATCTCACCATGAGATGTAATGACAGCTCACTTCAAGCTCACTCCGCCTTAGTTTTCACGGCGAGATTTTTACAGAATAGATCGCCTGAATGATATGAACCAAACCAAAACTAAACTCAATTACACCTGATCAAACTTAGAGATGGAACCCAAATCGATGGATAACTAAAGTCAAGAGCGAAACGTAACTCTACGATGACGCAAAGAGGTTTAGATACCAACACATTACACAGAGTAAATACAATGGTTTATATATTATGTGTGTGTCTCGAGGGGCACAGTACAGTCTCCGGTCTGCGGACCCTTCAGACCCTGTCGCGGTCTGTGGCAGACCCCGGCGGCGGCTCCGACCCGACCAGCATGCTAACGTACACTATACACGTTGCTATACTTACAAATTACTGTAAATGGACTACCCTGAACAGATAAGTTGTTACCGAATCTATCACATAGACATAGTAGACGTTCTTATCCTGTAACTCAGTCCCGCACAACTTAGTACTTGAATGAAGACCAAGCCCCAGGTGACGAGTGAGGCAACCTTGACAGCACAATGTGGTAATCATTAATGTAGTTGACCCACCGTGTTCTTGCCAAGAATCTCTTTTGGCACATCATTCATACCTAGATAACTTTTCCTGTGAATTTATGGAAAGTTTCCTGTGTTACTCAAGTCTGCCCGCCCCGCGACGAGCTGATATGCTGCCGTCACTCGCTGTTCCCGCAGTGCACTGGCTGACGTCCGCGTCGCTGTCAGACGTGTCAGACTGACAACAGCCGCGGACGGTGGCGGAGAGAATGCGTTGCCCACACGTGGGTGTTCTAAATGAGCCGATTCAGACGGATCGCGGGTGTGCACTTGTGTGCACGATTGAGACGGCTCGCGGGTGTGCACGTGCCCACCGGCACACTCCTCTATCATCGCTGGCGTAATATCCGGTGTGTTTACTGTTTTAAGTAATAGTATCTAAGTGCCAAATCGTGTACGTATTGCAACTTTTTTTGTTTGTTATACTATAGTTACATTTGCCAAAGCTACAGTCGGCTTCAAAAACCAGGGAACCATTTTATTGTCAACAACCTTTGTTCCATAACATTGTATCCATCTTAAAAGCACAAAACATAGTAAACAATTTATTTTACCAAAACAAAGTAAACATTTTGGTCCAAAACATAATGTATAAATATACATAAATAAATAAATAATACCCTATGATCAAAACAATGTAAAAAAGATGATGAATGAATGTATGTAAATAAATAATGTCACTAACGTGTCATTTGTGTTTAGATTTTTTATTTGAAATTAAAATAGGTAAATCAATGTTCATAACGAATGTTGCTTAAGCTTTATAAGGTTGGTCACTCACACACGGCGGGTATTCGCGTGTAATTAATACTCCAAGTTTGATTTTCAGCATTGGGTTTACAATATTGCGCCAGCCCGACGCACTCGTGGCGCACGTGGGTATTCGTACAAGTAACATCGTTCTTGTAACCGCTTGAACTGTGGGTATTCGTACAAGTAACATCGTTCTTTAACCGCTTGAACTGTGGGTATTCGTACAAGTAACATCGTTCTTGTAATCGCTACAACTGTGAGTATTCGTACAAGTAACATCGTTCTTGTAACCGCTTGAACTGTGGGTATTCGCACAAGTAACACCTTAACATGTGATCGTTGTCATGACAATAGTCAATAATAATAATATGTCAGTCTGCCGCATAACAGTAAATGGCATTGGTTTATGACAACGCATTTTCAACTAAAAACTTAGTTACTTCTGATAGTTGAATTTTTTAATTGAATGCACTTTGAGATGTGTCTACCTCGATGGTGAAGGGAATGCACTTTGAGATGTGTCTACCTCGATGGTGAAGGGAATGCACTTTGAGATGTGTCTACCTCGATGGTGAAGGGAATGCACTTTGAGATGTGTCTACCTCGATGGTGAAGGGAATGCACTTTGAGATGTGTCTACCTCGATGGTGAAGGGAATGCACTTTGAGATGTGTCTACCTCGATGGTGAAGGGAATGCACTTTGAGATGTGTCTACCTCGACGGTGAAGGATTTATGTATATGTGTATATACTAGCTCCTGCCTGCGACTTCGCCCGCGTGACCTTCTTGTTCCCCGACCAGTCCCGTCGCATCGCATCATCTGCCCGCGCTATCACCTCGTGTTCGCTTAGCTTTATTTCTTTTTCCTCGGCTTATACCGTGATGTTAGCCTATAGTATCCTCAAGAACTGGGCTATCAAATGCAAAAAGATTTTTTTTAATCTGACAGGTAGTTACAGACATTACCTCCTACATACAAACGAACAAATACCTGTTTATAATATAAGTAGTATATGGTATAGATTATTTGTTTAGTAGCTAACACGTAAAAGCGTAACAACCACGGCGATGGCGATGATCAATTCTGCAAACATAGTTATTACCAAGCCACTTGATATATGTTTGTGCCAGTTGTGATCACCCATCCTAGTTGGAATCACGAGTCTACGATCACAAAGCCATCGAGCTTCTCACTCATTCCTCATTGTATTACTCACAGAACTGAAAGAAGAAAGAAGAAGAAATAAAAGAGGTATTACTCATTGTATACTTCAATGATATCGTAATACCTACGTAAAGTTTCAGCCGATTCAACCGATCGGTTACTCTATAGCATTTTATATATTACTAGCATCTGCCCGCGGCTTCGCCCGCGTGGATGTCGGAAATTATCCCACGGGAACGTGCTAACAGGACAAAATGTATGTGCTTCCCCAGGATGCCATCTATCTCTATGCCAAATCAGAAGTTCAGTGGTTTAGGCGTGAAAATGTAACACACAGTTTCAAGTTCAAATCTTCCCCTTAATAACTGAATTACCCCTTTTTGTCCCGTCAGTGGTAAATTTTCGAAAACTTTACATTCTTATTATTAATTATTTTCTGTCAAAAGTATCAATACTGAGTTTCCAGTTACTCGGACCGCGCATTCAATTTCTTCCACACAAACTTAACCCCTATATCCCCCTTTGAGGGGTAGTTTTGAAAAAATTATAATGATAAACTTTATTACTTACTTAGGCAAGTATTCTTGCCAAGTTTCAAGTTTATTAACTAAATGAATAAGATTTTTCATATAAACTGTATCCCCCGCTTTTCACCCCCACAGGGGTGGAATTTTGAGAAATCGTTGGGGATTATCCATAACTTGATTCAAAGATTATTTATAGCAATTTTCGAGTTAATCAAGCCACGCATTATAATCCTCCCTTGTAAAATTAACTACCCCTGTTCAACCCGTTATTTTCGAAAAACCCTGATAATGTTACCCTTTATTTTTGGTCTTAAGTATAAACACTGAGTTTCGAGTTAATCGGACCGCGCGCGCATTCAAATTATTTCACACAAACTTCAACACCCCTATATTCCCCTTTGAGGGGTAGTTTTGAAAAACTTATAATGATAAACTTTATTACTTACTTACTTAGGCAAGTATTCTTGAAAAGTTTCAAGTTTATTAACCTAATGAAGAAGATTTTTCATATAAACTGTATCCCCGCTTTTCACCCCCACAGGGGTGGAATATAAAAAAAATCGTTTGGGATGTATTTATAACTTGACTCAAAGATTATTTATACTAATTTTCGAGATAATCAAGCCATACAACGTAAAATCCTCCCCTGAAAAATTGACTACCCCATTTCAGCCCGTCAGGGGTAGATTTTCAAAAAACCCTGATACACATTATTCTTTGCTTTCAATATTAGGTATAACTACCGAGTTTCGAGTAAATCGGACTGCGCGCTAAAATTCTTCCATAAAAACTTTGAAACCCCTCAATCCCTTATTAGGGGGTAGTTTAGAAGAAAAAAAAACTGCCAGTCTTCATAATTTATTTAGATAAGTATTCGTGCCAAATTTCAAGTTTATTAACTCAAGGAATAAGATTTTTCATACAAACAAATTCCCCCCTTTTCACCCTCTTAGGGGTGGAATTTTGAAAAATCCTTTCTTAGTGGATTTTTCAAAATTTGAAGGGTGTATTCTTCGTGAAGAGTAGTCTCTTCACGAAGAATACACCCTTCAAATTTCATGTCTCTAGGACCAGCGGTTTAGGCTGTGCGTTGATCTATCAGTCAGTCAGTCAGGAGTTTGAATTTTATATATATAGATTCTTTAGATTAATTTAACTTTTTTATTTATAAAGTGATTGAAATGAAACAAACACTAAATTTTAAGTGAAGCAAACCAAAACGCATTAGTGAAACACGCATTCAAATCGTTTAAGCCGTTTCTGAGATTAGCGTGCACAAACGTACAGGCAAACAGAGAAACATTCTAAAAATCACTGTTTTGGGTTCTATTTCGTTCATAAAGCCTATTATAGTTTTTCTTATATATCTTCCATGTACAGACGCCAGCAGGTCAAGCTACCCGAAACTGTCAAATTTTCCCAAATAACCTTGAACCTTAATGCTTTAGCGATAAATTTGAAAATCTATTAAAGAAATTTGACAGATTGTAGTAGCTTGATGTGCTGGCCGGTGTGCTGGTCTGTACATACCGACAGCGACCAGTTACGATTTTATTATATTTTATGTATTGATTTGTGAGACTTTGTAGATTACCTTGCTTCGCTCATAGGGTGTATATAATGTATAGAATTATTTAAAAAAATAAATTGTATACTATGTTTTGTATTTATGCGGTGGATATACCTACGTTACGCAGTTGAATGTTATGGAATAATGGTGGTAGACAACAAAATGGTTCCTTGCCCGTGTATACATTTTTTGGGGCCGACTTTACATAAAGACTGTCGCTGTCATACAATGACTGGTATTTCTCACAAACATCCAGTTATTTTAAGTTTTCCTAATAGAATTGATCGATCTCAGGTTTTTAAAAATAATGAGCACATTATATCAGAAATAAATTCGGATGCCTACACAATCTGTTCGCAGATATATAATCGTTCTAAAACATCCACCGATCTAAATTGGACGGATTAATTCATCCGACCACTCCGCACAGAAGTCAATCGTATCTATACTCTGATAGGGTTCCATTCATGTTGGGCTGTTGCCATAATATCAGCTACGGGCTTGCCAAGCAACTGGGATCCAGTCGCGAAGTTAGTTGGAACGTTAATTTGAGTTCCGACGGCTAGCAACGGTTTGCTTACAACTTGCTAATAACTTAATTCCGTACAGTGAATATTGGATGTTTGTCCAACTGTTCGTAACAAAGGTTAATCTTACCACACACACACTCCTTCTCCGTGTTTTCCAACTACGACAGAGTCAATAATTTCTCAGATGGTCTTCAGACATGGAATGCTGTTGACAGATCACTTTCGGTATCCAAAAAAGTATGGCTATGTAAAATCTATTAATGTTTATATTAATAATCTTAATATTCAGATTGCCCAAATGTTAATAGTTTCCACCCGGTACTAGTGTGTCGTGTTGTGTTCTCGATCACAGCATAGATATTCGTGGTCACAAGTGTCACAACACAGAGGTCGGTCGCGGCGCGCGGCGAGGCGGAAGGCTGGGTAGGCAGCAGTCGTGGAATTGTTAACACCATTAAAAAAATAGTGAGTTTAGCATTTAACAGACATGGAGGTGCGATCGAAGCCGGCCTTGTTCACATAGTGTTGAACTATGGCCAAGACAATCTGAAGTTGTACTGAACGGCTAGAGGAAATCTATTCTATACTTTACTTATAATAAATCTGTAGAAGTAAAAATTCTGTACATTGAAAATATCAAAAAAATAAATGGCAGGGGGTGTTACTAGACCGACACCGAACCCAAAAATGTGATTAAAAAAATTGTTGTCTGTCTGTCTGTTTGTTCAGGCATTACGCAAAAACTACCGGTTCGATTACGATGAAACTTGGTATAATTACTCTTTAATATCCTGGGCACCACACTGGGTACTTTTTATCCCGGAAAAGTATATACGATAAAATGCCAACTTAATTTTGCGGTTCGATCCCTAGATCCGATTACTGTACCAACCGCAAATAATAAGTTTGTCGTAGTGTTGTCTAAATGTAGTGCTGAAGGTTGAATTTGGCTTGCACCGTTCGCAGCACACGCGTGGCGTGCGGCCGCCACGGATCGCTACCGTATATAAAGACGGAGTCTGAGCGCGCGCATTACATTTTTTGAACTTTGATTTGAATCGAACGTGTCGAGTGGCGAGCGTTCGTTCTTATTTTAACTGCTACTTGCAATTCTAAACCGTGCTTTTCAGTGAGACCTTTTTATTCCTTTTAGTTTTTAGAGTTATTTAGGTTTATTTTTATAAGTCGGTATAGATTTTAATTTTAAAGTATAGGTACTATAGTATATTTGATAGTGTAGTACGTAGTGACCGTAGGTTATTTTTTAATACTGTTAGGTAGGATTAGTCATTCGTATAGGTATTCGTTTTTAGGGATTTTGCTTATTTATTGACTTTAGATTAGTTATCATCAGAAATAGGTTTATTTAGGTAGGTAGGTATTTTATTTTCTGTTATTGAGTTTATTTTTTTTTAATTAGGTAGGTACTTAGGTAAAGATATCATATAGTTACCCTCTTAATCATCACTAATGAGACACAATTGGTTTTCTATTGTAATTAGCCACAAAGGGCCCGCGAGATAGATGGCATCCTGGGGAAGCACATACATTTTATCCTGTTAGCACGTTCCCGTGGGATAATTTCCGACATCCACGCGGGCGAAGCCGCGGGCAGGCTAGTAGACCTTAATACTTAGACAGCTCCAAAATAAAACCTATGCTTGCAATTTATTTCAATGTATAAACCTATACCCTACACCTATATACACTTTTATTAGAGGACCAAAACTGAAATCGCGAAGAAAAAATCAGCTGCTCCCTACATTTTGACGAGTTATCTATACTTATAATAAGAATCTATATCTTCTATACTTATAATAAGAATGTAAAAAAGTTATGTCTGTACATTGAATATATTTAAAAAAGAATAATTGAGGGGGGTTAAGAAACAGTAATAGAACACGAATCTAATAAAAAAAAGTCTGTCTGTTTGTCTGTTTGTACACGCTAATCTCCGGAACTACTGGACGGATTTGAATGAAACTTTTTTATTACCTAGCTACTAAACCTGGGCAACATATAGGCTATAATTTTTTTTGGAAACTGGAACACCTGATGCAGAACCGCAACAGACCAGCTAAACTATAAGAGTTACATAAATGGCGCCCTAGAAAAAAATGTTGTGTCTGATGAGCATTTTCTGCTGAGAGCATAAAATTGAAGATCCAGAACACCTGATGTGGAACTCTTAGAGCACAGCTAAACAATAATAATTATACATATATAGGTTTGACATCTTAGCAAAAGTTATTCAGTCTGATGAGCCTTTTCTGCTGCGAGAATAAAACTCGAAGATCGGAACATCTGATGTGGAACTGTAAGAGCACAGCTAAAGCATAACATATATAGGAATGACATCTTTGCAAAAGTTGTTCAGTCTGATGAGTATTTTCTGCTGGGAGAATAAAATTCGAAGATTGAAACATCTGATGTGGAATTCGGAGAGCACAGCTAAACTATGGCATATACAGACATGACAATTTAACAAAATTTGTTCGGTCTGATGAGTATTTTCCGCCGAGATAATAAAAATCAAGGATCAGGAACATTTTAATTCAGAAACGTTCACAGAAAAAGCATCACGCTTGAGTTCTCAGCGCATTCGCACGTTGACTTTTAGATCTCTGGAGACCAGTGAAGAACATGATGCGCGACTTACGGCTGATCGTGATCGTCATGCATTGTTTCGCGAGTCGGAAACATTCACGGAAAGCGAATCACGCTTGAGTTCCCAGCGTATCCGCACATCCACTTCTAGGTATCTAGAAACCAGTGAAGAACGTGATGCGCGACTTACGGCTGATCGTGATTGTCATGCATTGTCTCGCGAGTGAAGACAGACACTGAAAGTTGCTGGTGTTGATTTGAGAACCGGTTGTTTTTCTAATGGCCAACTTTATGTTGCTTTCTCAAGGGTTAGCAACGCTTCCGAGCTTTATATTCTGGCACCCGACGGAAAACCAACAATATAGTTTATAAAGAAATTTTTTAGAATAGTAATGTTAACTAATTGATATTAATTTCGCTTCATAATTTCGGAATGAAATTAATTCTACCTTTTTATTTTAATGGAGTTATAACCTACCCAGTCTACAACACTTAATCTAAGTTATACCAAACTTAATCGAAATCCTTCATTGGTTTTGACTGATTTATTGGCTGACATACCAACGCACAGTTCAAACTCTTGCCGAAATTCCTATCGGAACGAGAAAGGGACTGGATCCGCGTACGAAGTCGCGGGCAGAAGCTAATGCGAACATAAATGTAGGGAACAGCTGATTTTTTTTCGCGATTTCAGTTTTGGTCCCATAGTAAAAGTTGTTCATAATGATAAGTAGGTACAATGACCTCTTAAGAGGTTGCTGGTGTTTTACAAATAACCCTGTATATAAAAAGTGACACGCTAGTCCTTCACGCCAATCATTCTAACAACTCATAGTTCGGCCCTCGACTGAAAGCCGCCACCGTAACACCCCCTTATCCGTCAAAACTTTGTAATCGGCTCATTTGTAATAAGACACAAAGAAAGCGCCCTTTGTACAGGTAAGCAGGTAAGCTAGGATCAGCCGCCGATCACCGAGGCCGCCGTACTGCGAGCGATGCACGGAGGACACAGCCAGTCCACCCGTGCGGCCAGTGGGCCAAGTCCGACCAGGCCGCCAACTGGATGTGCTGCGACCACTTGAGCAAACAAGGTGATGCTTAACAAATAAGGCATTTGTGAATAGAAATAAGATTTTTAATAATATCATCATGCGTGGTTGAAACTATACATATATCGGAGAAGGTATGTCGGTCTCTCGTTAACATCAGGCATATTTTAATTACTGTGGGCGTAGGACTATGGGTAGTATTGGTTAAGGCACAATGGAATAAAACGGTTTGCAGTTCAAATAAGATTACAATTCACGAACAAATCAGTCACACTAGCGAATCACACACTGTAGATACACAACTCAACGATACATACGGAACGCTGACAGTTTCTAAACACATGTTGTTCGTACGATGTCCAATGATTCGATGATCCCGAGAGCTCTGCTCACACCGTTCTTGTAGCTGTAGCCCTCCGTCCATACCCACGAACTCAGGCTAGACTCTGTCTAGCGCCACGAGATGGCGCTAGCGTTCCGAATAGTCAAACGAATGACTCCGACACAAATAAATAATAATTTTATACTTACAAAGAGACCGTAAGTTTTTGGTTGGAACAAAATTGTATTGATATTTCGTGCACTATTAATGAATACGCTGGTGACACAAATAACTACTTCTCAACGCTAAACCTTTTCACAGGTCGAATCAGTGAGTTATGTAAAGCGGTCCCGGTAGAGTTGTTCCTCTGCTGGAGCTGCCCTGTGGCGCGCCACGATGATCCCCTTGACGTCCGCGCGAATGCCTCTTTTATGGGCTTTGGAAGGTCCGAGACCCAGGCTTAGGGTTTTGAGGACTTGAACACCGCCGTTTTTCTTATGTTCACCTGTTTTTTGTTTTCTTTACACAATCACTGGGATCCAGCGGTATTCAAGACGGCTTGCGAATTTATTTCGGACCTAATTGTGGACATAAAAAGTGTCGCTGATGTTCACAGATACTAGCTTATCTTAATTTCGGCGATTCTGTTGGTTTTATTGTTGAGTAAGATGAATCAGTAGAACAACAGGGAACAGGTAGCGGTAGCCACGTGATTGAAGTTATTTTATATGTATCGCGATGAGAGCTGATCTAAAGCTAAAGGATTTGTTGTATTCCATGGCTTCAATGCTTCAGTTCTTCCACAGACACATTAGTGAACTCAGTACAGACGTCAGTCACTTCGTGTTCTAGAGAACACTTGGCACGGTTCACTTTCCCAGCTATGTCCATAGCGACCGATGAGAATCAACCTGCCAAACAATTCGCTAAAAGAAACAATATAATTCTTACAAGTACATTAACAGCACGGAACCGAACATGATATGTTTTCAGCAAACAAAACGCATCTAAGTTCGTGGCTGCAGTTATTCTTCGCCGTTCCGTATCTATTTAGCGTAAACATGTTGTGTTTGACTCTTTTAGTTTTATCACATGGCGTGTGTAGCTCTCCTGTGTCTTCATATTTATCGTTGCACTGCTCAGAGGCGCGACTCGGAGCATTTGTTAGTGTCAGAGCTGCGTGACTGATGGCCGACACCTCGCCAGATAAACTGTTTCCTATATATATGTGATTCCTGTATATATTATGTGAGCACCTACCCAACCAGCAAAAACTAGGCTTACAACAATCCCAAGACTACTGTTTTTTGCTCTTACATCACTCCTATATAATCGTATAAGCCTGGGTTTGGGCACCAATTATAAGCATGATTAGTTTAATATCGTTTTAATATCAGTCTAATTGAATGCTGTTTGCACTTACAGTAATCTAGCCAAAATTAATTTAAGCCGACTTATGCTAATATTGCTTTTACGTAAGTATCTTGTAAGCCTGCATAGGCTTATATTGGTCTAGGGTTAGAATCTTTTGAGGCAAAACAAGCTCATTATGATTTTACGTGAGATCAAACTTAAAAGTTCGTGTGTTTCAAAGTTACAATGGAATAAAAAACAATTAATAAATGAAAACAATAAAACTTGCTGTAAAGTTAATGTTTAAACTAAAGTGCCGTTATTATCAAATGCGTGTATTTAAGTTTTACGGTAAGTATTCGTATTGGAAAATATTATTTACTGTTAAGTAGACCTCGTTTTACGCTTCAAAATTCATGCGCCTTAATAATTATGGTATTTCCTGTTCTCGTTTAATTATTTTATTTGTTATTTTGTATTGATAGTGTCGCCATTAGCATAGCTGCATTTTACAAGCGCACTATTAGACTATTGTAAGATTGTTGAGCACTTGATAAGTATGATATTAGAGTGATTTTATATCACTCTAATATCATACTTATCAAGTGCTATTGATCTTATAATAGTTTCAAATAAGATCAAAAATGCACGTCCTTACAGTGCTCTTATGCAATGCTGATATTAGTCTGATATTCTTACAATAGCATTTGGCAAGTCTATTATAGAATCAAACGAGCTTAGAAAATATGCATATAAGAGCAAGTTTTCTCAAGTGCAATTAGTCTTAGTAAATGCTATTATAGGAGTATGTGGCTTACAATAGCATAGTTAAATACTCTTAAATACATCTAAGAGACTTGGTTATGAGACTGAGCATTCTTGAGGTCATACTGGCTTGTCTAAAAGTAATATAGGATCGATGGCATGTTCTAAAACAATTATAAGAGCGCTTAAAGCCTACCACTCTTATAAAGTGCGGGTTCTGAGACTGTTTTGCTGGTTGGGTACTTCTTGCGAAGCCGAGCGAGATATATAGCAAACACGTTGAACAGTTTCAGCTGCGCGTTGACGAAGTTTGTACAACCGTGTTGGCATGCTGTTGGCACACGAAGCTTTTTTCTTTTTTCCCAACGCAGATTTGTCTTTCGACATCTTGTTTTAATAATTGGAAGCGAACTGTCTTGTTGAGTATAAAAACTGAAAATCCCTATTATTGTTTTTTTTTTATCTGTATGAATTTTCTTTGTCTGGCCATCGCTACTGTTTAAATAAAGATGAGTAAATGCCGTAGCTCACAGAACCACTGAATTACATCAAGTTCTAAAATATAATTGGAGCTAGTTCAAACAGTGTCTCTTTACAAAAACTATCCAATCAGTAATGGGTGCTCAGCCACTCGTCAAACGTTTAAAATACATTTTCCTGAAATTCTAATTAGCGTACGTTTCCGTAATTATTCTCAGCTGTCAACGTGTCGTAATACCTACATGTACAATAGTAGTTATATGCCTTTTGGATGGAGCAGGTAATGTTTGGAATCAGCTCAACTTTCGTCAACGCCGCACGGCATACAACGGGTAAGAAGGCCCATTGTAAACCTACTTTTAAACAAAGGTAACTTTATCAATAGAGTGACATAGAGTGACACGTTGTCGACAGTTCAAGAGGCAAGCCACAAGGCGTACTGCAACCGGAGATTTAGGGCACGTCTACCTACAAGGCAATAAAAAAACTCGCACTGGGACTGTCCCACCTTGTAAGGTGTTTTCTACATTATTACCGTTTTAATAGTTCAGCACACATCGTATAATATTTCTGCACTTTGAGCGATCTACTGTGACAGTCGGTATGTTCGCTACCTTTTTTTGTTGTATGCTGAGCCTTCTGCGCGTAAGTATCTGTGACGTGACTTGTGAACTCAATGGTGGCGGGAGAGCGGACATGCGGTGATACGAGGCGCGAGCGCACCTTGAACTTGTCCTCGAATGATGTACTGGCACCGACCGACCAGAGAAATGTTGGGCCGACGTCCAATGCCAAGGCCACTTCGTGTTACGAGGAAAAGTAAAAGATTTAAGGTCATCGCACGCACACACTAATTATTATTTTTTAGGTTTCCGCGCCTCATGGAACAATCTGAATCCTTAACACTTCGTTGTCTTGTCCGCCCGTCCGTCTGCCTGTCAGTCTGTCGAGACGCTTTTTTTCAACAACGGGTGGAGGTAAGTATCAAGTTGAAATTAATATCAAATACGTAGTCAACGGTCCCTTGGAGCTCTAAACAAATCGTAAGTACCTTAGTTGTAGTTTTATACATAAAAAAAAAATACGCTTGCATTTGCAGTTGGAGAATTGACCGTGACGTATATCGATGTATGGGAGAACACGTTTTTTCAACTACCACAATGTTAAGATTGTTCTTGGGATATATTGATGCCAACTACGGAACTCTTTATTGGGCGTGGTCCGACACGCACATGGCCGGTTTTTATGAATACCACAGCGCACAATGGGTAGTTTAATACCAGAGGCATTCTCTATAGTCAACGTTTGGCTATTGCAGATCTAGACCATTTCAGAGGTTGAAAACGCGGCGACGGCGCGTCCTTACGACCTTACAGCCTTAATACTTAGACAGCTCCAAAATAAAACCTATGCTTGCAATTTATTTCAATGTATAAACCTATACCCTACACCTATATACACTTTTACTATAGGACCAAACCTGAAATCGCGAAAAAAAATCAGCTGCTCCCTACATTTTGACGAGTTATCTATACTTATAATAAGAATCTATATCTTCTATACTTATAATAAGAATGTAAAAAAGTTGTGTCTGTTCATTGAATATATTTAAAAAAGAATAATTGAGGGGGGTTAAGAAACAGTAATAGAACACGAATCTAATAAAAAAAGTCTGTCTGTTTGTCTGTTTGTACACGCTAATCTCCGGAACTACTGGACGGATTTGATGGAACTTTTTTATCACCTAGCTACTAAACCTGGACAACATATAGGCTATAATTGATTTTGGAAACTGGAACACCTGATGCAGAACCGCAACCGACCAGCTAAACTATAAGAGTTACATAAATGGCGCCTTAGAAAAAAATGTTGTGTCTGATGATCATTTTCTGCTGAGAGCATAAAATTGAAGATCCGGAACACCTGATGTGGAACTCTTAGAGCACAGCTAAACTATAATAATTATACATATATAGGTTTGACATCTTAGCAAAAGTTATTCAGTCTGATGAGCATTTTCTGCTGCGAAAATAAAACTCAAAGATCGGAACATCTGACGGATTCCAAAACGGTCCTGACGGCGGTCCAAAAAGCCGAAAATATTGTCCGGACGTAGCAACGTGTTGACCCATCGCAGAAACTTATTAACCTATGCATACAGGCTGTAAGTGCGTATGTCGGTGTCCCTTGCACAGTTACACCTGCAAGCTTGTTGCTATTTGCTAGTACTAGCACAGATCACTGAAGATGGCCGTCGCCTATATCTGTATCTTCTTCTGTCGCAGTAAGTTATTAGCAATCATTTGTCGTCCTGAACTCCCGAATTAGCTCATCCAATACCTACGTGTTGTATAGCCGCGCGGAGCATTTTATAAATGTTTGTGTCAGATCTGAGTTATACGTTAATCGGGAAACATCGTGTGCGCATTAGAAAATTTGAGGTATTAATCATATTGGTTCCTGAGTCCTGCTGCCAACTGGTAGCGTCACACATCGGTAGCTTCGGCTTCTGCTCGGGCGCGGTCGGATTTGCTCGGCGCTAATAAAACTTCAGAGTGGCTTTCAACAGACTGTCGTTTATTTCGAATCTTCTAGATACGTCACACAGTTACACTAACAGATATAACAGATGGCGCTAGTAGCGCTAGAAGTACCTACCATGTAGTTTCTTTTGACACTTATTTAACACCTCTCGTGACCAAATAATCTACAAAAACCTTAACATAAACAAAAAAATATATTAAACTATGTGAGATAAAAACTTATATTTTCTCAACACACACACAGGTTTCATCTTTCAGGACTTGGTATGTAATTTAACGTTACTTCATCTCTGTTGTTATAAAAGATTCTGCCTGCGTCTCGGATTATCATTTTCGCACTGGTGGTTTCAAGTACCAGCCAGCCAGCGAGCCTTCTGACTGACAGCCTGGAGTCTAGGACCGGATTTACGTATTTTCAGTAGTTTTTTTTAAATTTCTAGTATTTAACATCGTTTTATTTTATTTAAATCAGTTATATCAATTGTTGCCTCGCTACCTGACAGATCGACTTGGTGCGCTGTTAGCCATTTAGGATTACCGAATATTTATTTATTGCGGAAGTTATAGGAACGTTTGCAAACGTATCGTGACCGACGCGTAATTGTGAAATTTATAGGGCTCTAACACCAGGGACGTCGCCTCAGAGCTATTACTTAATCTTTTGAATCGTGCTGTGTCCTTCATTAAATTTTTGTTTTCATTTTTTTTTATTATTACTAAATTAAACGTGTACAAGTGAAGATCTGGTTTTTATTTCGCTACAATACGTAGGTGTATATTGGTTGCTGTAGTCCAAATATCCATTAAATATTTTATAAGTACAATCTGCTTTTAGAGTTGTGTATTCTAGTTGTGTACTTACGTAGTAACCATTTTTGCAATCTACGACTTAAGCAATAATGCAAGTTTGTATGTTTACCTAAAATATGCAGTGTGTTAAGTAATAAGTTAGAGTAGGTACTAGGAGTGTTCTAGACATGGGTAGTCACCGGTATGGGCACGCGGTTGATGTTACAGCGGTTATGGACTCGTGGCTACTCGGTAAACTTTATTCGTGCACATATTAGGAGCACTTCGCCAATTATGAGCATTGGGCTTAGCGAGTCATCATTTAATTAAAAATAATCGTCTGAATCTAGAGTAATGGGAAGTATAGGTACCTACCGGCTTAGTTGCTGCAATATAGGGTTTATTCCGAACCTAAACCGAAATCCTAACCCGGTCGCGGGTTAGGTTAGGAACTTGAAAAAAATGATAATGTTTGTTCCGAACGTGGGTTATTTATTAAATTTTTTTCAGGATTATTTTCTGGTGAAAATGCAATGAAAATTATACAAGTAATATACCATTCCAGAAAGCTTGTAAGATATAGGTACTTTCGTCTGGTATGCATAAATATGCTATAATATTGTTAATATTTATCTCATGACATATCATTTTTGCGTATCTGAAACTTTCAATTAGCGTTTTGACAGATGCCGAAATTTGCCGATCGTCTGTAAATTATGTTATTTGATAGTAGATAAATTTAATGTTCATAAACAGGAAGAAAAAAAAAGTTGCAACTTCTTTGCACAACATAATTATGTTAATCTATTATAACAGGAAATAGTAAAAAAATCTTATAAATACGTAGGTGATGCTATTTAATTTATTAGTTGATATAGGTTATAATTATGTGATATTTTATTAATTGCAGTTTATGTTTAGATAATGTATCGAGTAATTCTCACCATATTTTAGTTCACACGCACAATAAATTATCAATAAAACACCTACAGAGATGAACAATTTAGAAAGAGCACCTAGGTACAAAATAAACCGGTTGATAAAAATTCTTATCAATATGGAATTTCAACTTTGCATTGCTAGATTAGATTTATGGAACTAATTTTACATATATCTTATAATCTAGGGTTTGAAAAATGGTCTGCTACAACAACAGAAAATAAAGATTTGAAAAAACAAAAGAAGACATATGTATGTACCAGTGAACCTTCTTGGTACATACTATGTACCAAGAAGGTTCAGAGAAGAACTTGGTATATATATGTATATGTTACCGGCAATGTGTATAATTCAGGTATTCTAAACAATACCTAGGCAATGTATAGAATACCTGAGGCGTCCAGGCAATGTATGAAATATTATGAATATTATTGTCCGTTACATACTTTGCCTAGGTAATGTATACATTTCCTAGGGATTGTATAGAATACCTGCTGGTTCACCGGCAATGTGTAAAGTAAATAGATTTGGTCTATATTTATCAATATTATGTAAGTACCATGGGAGAAACGACCATCTATACACCGTAAGGACTGTCTTGCTTGCAATACACGGCCGCTATATTAATCAGATGTGTTCATCGTGTGCATGTGATTTTTAACCGATGAAAATAAAGGGGGAGGTTCTCAATTCGACACGTATATTTTGTTTTCAAATTGGTCAGATGTAAGTTTCCTCTATAGTACTTACCAATAAAATGACGGACAAATAAAACAGATTATGTTTGCTTAAAATCAACTTTATTAAAATTAACAATTACTCTAAAAAGGAACTTAGTACTTTTCGATAACTACAGTAAAATCACAATAAAATTAACGTCAAACTTAAAATTCTTCTGGCTGTAACATAATCTAATTTGCTTATAAATAATCAGGTAATAAGTATTGAAAACTTAGGAAACAAAACAACTCTGTAAAAATAAGAAATAAGTACTTAGGTCTACTGCCTACTCAAAATTAAAAAAAAAAAAATTATTCTTACATGAGGAACTATTGTGACATTTTGAAGTGCATAAAATTTTATTTTTAAGACATGAACACTTTTTAGTATCGCAATGTTTTTTGCAAGTACATTTTAGAAATCCCTGACCTGTTCCTGTAGATTGCAGATTCGCAACTGTACGGAGTGTCGTTTCTTGATTAGGGACCTCTTCTTTTTTACACACTAAACAGATTTTCACAAAACAGAACAAAAGAGAAGAAAAATAGTACGTACTTAGTTACGCAATGAGTTGATTGCACACTACGCACGTTCTCCCGCCTGCGTCGCGTAGAGTTTACTGCCTGCTCGCACGTCAAATTCAATCACGAAACAGAACAAAAGAGAAGAAAAATACTACATAATTAGTTACGCAATGAGCTGACTGCACGCTAAACACGTCCTCCCACCTGCGTCGCGTGGAGTTTACTGGCTGCTCGCACGTCTTCCCTTTCCCCGCTTTCGTCATTTTCACACATTGCCGGCTGCGCATTCGGTACTGTATAGAATGCCTAGGCAAAGTATAAAATAAATAATATTTCATACATTGCCTGGACGCCTCAGGCATTCTATACATTGCCTAGGTATTGTATAGAATACCGGTACAGATTGCCGGTAACATATATACTACACAGCAATCGAGTGAACCCTCGGCTACACGCGAGTGTTCACTCGATTGCTTCACTTGCAACGTGGTACTGACTGTCAAAGGGATTCATTTCATTCGTTCATTTTCCCTCTCTTTGAACGGGCTGCAGTTATTTATCATGACTTTAAATTAAAAAATAATTACAGCCTCTGAGCTAACTCTGTAGAAAATGTTTGTTTCATTTCTCTACGTTCATTCCGTTTTACTTTGTCCTCGTCATTAAGCAGAGCTTTACCTGCCTGTGATGGTTCTTGAATACTTTACAACTAATATAACATGGCTGTTTTGTTTAGCAGTAAGGTTTCCGAAGAAATAAGTATGTAGGTAATGCAACAAAAACATAAGAATAGTTCAATTTATAAATAAGAAGTACCAAACGTCATCATACCTACCGGCCGCAGCGCTGATTCGCTACCAGTCGCAGGGCTGATTTGCTACCAGTCGCAGTGCTGATGATATATATCGAGGGAATCAACGATAAGTTCCCTTGATAGAGCCATGATGGGATCGTGGACGGCTCACTAACCTACAGCAGCTAGTTACCTGTAACCTGGGTTGCGCAAGTGCCAATAAGTCATTTCAAAGCAGGAATGCTGTGCCAGGCGCGGCTGGCAGAGCTGTTGGCGACGCGCCACACGCTTGGTCAGCGACACTGCCTGGGAACTTACTATCAGAAGCACCAGTGTAGCAGTGCATTAGCGACCATACAGTGTTTGCCCACACAACTTTGCAACTGTCCCAAACTATTGCATTTGGGTTCAAATACGTACAGCCGTACAAGAATCTTTTGGCACGTGCTCGAAGTCGGAACTGACGCCGACATCTTGTTCTCGCCATCCTACAAATGCTTCAATTGGGGCCATGTCGTCGCTCGAGCAACCAGGCTCAAAGAGGTGCCACGCGGTATGCGCGCCTTATTGGAAGGACGTGCGGTCGTGGGATCGGCCGCACTTGGTGATGGGGCCTGCTAGTCATGGCGGGCGGATACCAGTCGGGGTTGCGGCGAATGTACAAGTATCTCCCGGGCCGCCGACTCATGGTACTAGAATTAACAGTGACGTTTTAGTCGGTACGAGTCCGACACCCCTTTTTTTTTGAGGATGGGAAATCATCAAATGACCCCTCCCGCTCTGGGTGGAGCAGAAGGGAGTGTCAGACTCTTACTGACTAAAGCCCACCCGTGTTCCTTCCTTAGCCCTTTATGTTCCAGGGCAGCGGTAACCCTTTCGGACGATCCCGCTACCCAGTCCGACACCCCTCCGTTCTTCCCAGACGGAGGGTATCCACGAGGATTTCATAGGAAAGAGGAAACGAATCTTCCCTAATTGTAATGAGAGTGAGCAAGTGTCCTACGGATTTTTAAATAGCTAATGACTCGTCGCACCTGTTCGGCTAGTAGAGAGCTTTGAGCGAGTGGCTCTTCTGTGCTGCGAGGGAATGTGGTGGAGTATAACGGGTGGTGACGCCGCCGCCCGTGCGCCCGCGCCGCGGTGATCCCGCGCGCACTCGTTACCCACTATTACACAACGCAGAGGTGACCGACTGTCTCCTGTCTCCGGCGCGCTTCCCTGCTAGCGTCCGCTTTCCCTAACTGTGACATCAGCCACCACGATCGTTCGCTGTAGAGTGGCCAGCGATAAGTTAAGTTCGCCGACTCATTGATGACAGATCTGATTTCGTCATTGAGTCGTATCGTTTCTGCTGCGCTTGAAGGTTTCATCCGGCAGTACGTCCATTTCAAAAATATATTTTAATGTCCCAGTATGATATTATGTAGGTATACCTACTTCCCCTTCAACAAAGGCTCGGATCCATTAAATGAGTGGTCATTGATACTAGAACAAACAGTGACACCTGAATGAAAAAAATAAGGCCTAAAAGGTAATTTTCGACTACCTACATACTTACCAGTATACCATCTGACAAACTGTACCGTTTAAAGGTGACCGCGTGTATTTAGGAGTTATTTCCCACGTTCATAAAAGCGCGATGTTTGTGCCAAGCGATCTGGTTTGGATATAAAACATGCCCCAGCAACGAGCAGATCACTCGAGTTGAACGAAGGTGACCCCGACGTCACCAACGTGCTGCATCTGTTTATCTGACTTTCGGCTAAGTATCCGCAATGGACGATAAAAGTGTTCGTTCATAAACAACATCCGCGCGCTGGAGTGTGCGCTTTCAATTGTATAATGGTGCACAATAAGGTTACATTACAGAGAGTGAAACGAAGGCGTTTGTTGCCTGTTTATCTTTTTACTCAGACTGTACTTACGGTACCTACACTATTACTGCACCGCGCCGCGCCGCGCTGCGCTTTCAAGTTGCCCACGACCGTGGACCGTCGACCGGCTACTGCCCGTCATCGTCTACAACATGTGTATGATAATGATTTTAGTGAGACGTAAGTTGACTTCTTAACCTGCTCAGTTTTAGTGATTCTGTCATTGCCTTAATGTTTGGCGGTGTGCCAAAGTACTGACATACGAATGTCTACTGAAGTAATTGCCTTCTGAACGCGTTTGTTCACGCCTGTATGCAATACTTATTCTTATTTTATTTCTTTTTAATTCCCATTGTAAGTGACGGCAGCCTGTCTCCCCAATGGTCATCTCCGCCACCTGATAAATGTCCGTTAATACAAAATCTAGAATGTAATGTGCAATCTGTATATTGTCATCGAAACGAATCGACCCATAACCGGTGACCCTACCGTCCTCCGGTGGCAATACTGAGCGTCCTTAATAGATGTGTCGGAGGAAACTGAGCGGGCATTGGAAATAGCCGCGTTCGGGGCCCGGAGCCACCATAATTCATTTCTGTTCCACTCTACACTGGTAATTCATTTTTATTCATAGGCTGTGGGATGCATATGCGGGAGGGGGGGGGGGGGGCTTCTGATCGTTTTCGCCCTGTGCAATCATTTCGTTTTGACAAGTGTTGAGACAGATGTATCCCACGATGACACGGCGTGATTCCCGACTGGCGCACGTATTACTTCGTGTTACATCATTACTTGCTTGCATCGTTACTTGTTTTAATTCAAAGTCAAATCATTTATTTCAAATAGGCACATATAAGGCACTTTTAAATGTCATAAATAAAATTTTAATAAAATTGATTCTAGTCGCCCCTTCCAAAAGGTAGTTTTCGTATGGAGAAGAATGGGCAAGAAACTCCACCGTTACTCTTTTAAAATGTTTTACAATATTTTCCATACATTAATTATATAATTATATGTGAAAACGATGCACCTAAAAATAAAAATACTATTCCACAATAGGTAAAAGAATTAAAATGAACTAATGAAACCATGACATATAAAATTAACTATGTGATAGATACATGGTGCTCACATATTTACAAACATTCCAAAAGTAGACGGTTTTCATGAATAAATAAGGAGTAATAAGTCCGAGTGTGACTAAGTAGTTACAGAATGTAAATCAATGTTAAAGAGAAAAAAAAGAATAAATTATACAATTACATTAGCAACCAGTTTGATTTTGTCTAGACTCTAGAGATTGTCCTATGGAGCAGGACCAGCATGTTTCCAAGCATTCTTATCTTGGATATTATCCTCTAATTTGTAATATCCTTGCTTACAAAGTGTAGTTTTAATATAAATTTTAAATTTTCTTTCATTTAATTGCAATATTTCACAAGGTATTTTGTTGTAACATTTAACACAGTAAGTACCCCATAAAAGATGTATGTACTTTAGATAATCTGAAAAAAGGTTGATCTAATTTATCTTTATTTCTAGTATTAAAATTATGTCTATCACTTATTTTATTAAAAAGATGTTGATTTTTTCTTATATAAATAATATTTTCATAAATGAATTGGCAAGGTACCGTCGTAATATTAACCCTTTTAAATAATTCCCGAAGAGATTCGCGGCGACGTAGATTGTAAATGGCTCTGACAGCTCTCTTTTGCAAAATAAAAATGGATTCAATGTCAGCAGCCCGACCCCACAGTAAAATGACATATGACATAATACTGTGGAAGTAACAAAGTGGACCAAACTCGCGGTTTCTTCATCTGTTAATCGTCTTATCTTTCTAACACCATATGCGGCCGAGCTTAGCCGCCCCGCAATAGATGTTATATGAGGTCCCCATTGTAATTTCTCGCCTAGCGTGATTCCTAGGAAAACTGTCTGATTTACAAATTCTAGTTTTTGGCCATTCAATATTAGGTAGGTATATACCTAACATTAGGTAATTTAAATCTAATGCATTTGGTTTTTTTTTTTCATTAAGTACTACAAATTATTTACCGTAAATCAATCTTGGACCTGAAGAATAGTTATTCACGACGTCAAGATTTTGTGACCGTCGGTCTATTTTAAAGATCAATGATATGTTATCTGCAAATAACACCATCTTCGGTTGATTTTGAAGTAATTGGGGTAGATCATTAATATAAACTAAAAAGAGGAATGGACCCAATATAGAACCTTGAGGAACGCCCATTGTCATTTCAGACCCCAATGAGTTCACGCCATTTACTTGGACTTTAACCTTTCTATCTTTCAGGTATGATCTTAACAAGTCAAGTGCTGTTTTCCTAATCCAATAGTGCTCGAGTTTCATCAGAAATGTTTCATGGTTTACGCAATCGAACGCCTTAGAGAGGTCACAAAAAATTCCAGTAGCATCTTGTGCTTCTTCCCAGGCGTTAAAAATGTTCTTCATTAGGGCAACACCGGCGTCAGTGGTACAACGCCCTTTGGTGAAGCCGTATTGGTGTTCATGAAAGATGTAATTTTTATTAAAGTGACGTAACATTTGATTGAGCATCAACTTTTCAAACACCTTACTGAGAACTGGCAGAATTGACACAGGTCTATAATTGTTGGGTTCTTTACTATCACCAGATTTGAACAATGGTACTACTTTACTATGTTTCATAAGATCCGGAAAGACTCTTGGTCAACATGGTCAACACTGGTGTTAAATATGAAAGCTAAATAGGGCGCAATGTTTTCGATGAGAGATCTACATACTTTTACAGACATTCCCCAGAGATCTTCTGTTGATTTACCTAATTTTAAGATCTTTAAAAGCTCTTATAACAGCATGGGGGTTTGTATGCTGAAACCTAAGCTCCAAAGGGCATGCCTTTACATTCCTTTTAAGTAAGGCAGCAGAAAGCGTGGGGGAAGAATTTAAAGCTTCAGTAGTTTTAAGGGAAATATTAGCAAAGAAGTTTTCAAATTCCTGAGCTATTTCTACATCTGAATTGATGGGGCCATGTGCAGTCTCTAAATTAAATTCACTATTTCGCTGTTTTTTCCCTACCTGTTTCATTATTAGCCAGGTAGTTTTTATTTTATCATCAGCTGATTTTATTTTATTGCTTATATAAAGAGCTTTAGCTCTTTGGCACACCCTTTTAAAAGTTTTTGAATATTTTGCAACATACTGATCAAAGTTTGTATTTTTCATGTTGCTTTAAGCCATAAAGTTCAAAAAGATTTTCCCTGCTTTTACGAATACCTGGAGTAGCCCAGTCACTGAATAAAAACTTTGTGTAAATACTTTGTTTTCAGTGGAAAAGTGTCATAAAATTGCGCGTTTAATAGCGAAAAGAACTCGGCGTAGAACTCATTGGGGTCATCTATATTATTAAAACTCTGATCACATAATTTACTGGCCAAAGAATTATTTAATTTTTCTAAATGGTTACATGTAATTGGCCTAAACCTTATTTCATTTTTTTGTTAAGGCATGTAGGCGCTAAATGTTATTATTTCTCCACTGTGATTAGATGGTAACTTACTCGTCCGCCAGGGCTGCGGGTTATTCGAAAGAGGTAACGTGGCCCTTGGCACAGGCAACTGAAGGAACACGGGTGGGTTTTAGTCAGTAAAAGTCTGACACTCCTCCTTCGGCTCCTTTTTTTTTTGGTTGGGTAATCATCAAATGACCCCTCCCGCTCTGGGCTGAGCGATCGAACAACCCGCAGTCCCGGCGGCATCGGTCCTAGCGGACCCCGTCAGTTCCTGCTGACATCTCTTTGAGGCTCGTGTGGAACACAACGCGCCGTCGACCCGGGCCTGGTCCTTACCGGGCGGCAAGCCCGCGCCTACGGTGGCCGGGAGTCGGCTATTGACTCCCGTCCAAGGCGTCTCATCTCCATCACTCTCCAAGGAGGTAACGGCCTGCCATTCACTCTCGCTCCGCCTGGACCAAGGCTGGACGCGATAGATCGCCGCCGCCGATCGCCGCCACGAGGACACGGCGGTGCCCCGCCTAAGCCGGGCAGACCTCCACCGTGCCTTATCCTGAACAGGAACCTCCCGAAACAACCGTGTCCGGTGAGGACCTGCGTCAGGCGGAGCTCTGTCCGCTGTACATATGATGCAAACCAGCCGGTCGATTCTGTAAAAATCTCACCGTGAAAACTCAAGTGAAGCGAGCTTGATGTGAGTTGTCAGTAGTGTCAATCCCTAGCATTATTTGGAATGACAGATCACTCCACGCTCACTTCACCTAAATTCACGGTGAGATGGTTACAGAATCGCACTGCTGTCGTGGGCTTTTCCGCGTATTCCTATTCCGTATAGCATAAACAATTTTATTTTAAATTGCACTTTGTCGCCTTGGTCATGTCCAGTAATATTCCTATTGCATATTGCTTATTATTTATAATATTTAATGCTTCTTGGATGTATTTATAAACTCATTAGAAGAAGGTCGTAAGTTAAACAGAAGTGTCAATCTATTGCTTCGTGAAACTGTCAACCCCAGTTTTGACCCTTACTGTAACTACTACGCTTTGGAATGTGCAACTAGCTTGATTTTTCTGACTGACCGACCCCTTGACAATTCAAAACCGTCTGTAATTGGTTTAATTGAAATAAATACTTTCCGCCTTATTCCAAAACACGATCTAAATTTAGTACTGGGATTGTTACTAGGTTCAAACCATGACTAAATAAAACGTTATTACAAAATGAAGTTTATCACTAGTTCTTGAACTAACTAAGGTAGGTACTAAAGTTAGTCCGCCGACACCCCTAGTTTAACCATGGATTTGACATCGGTACTAATTTATTTGAGGTTAGCATTGATTATTATTGTGTCTTTTTATTTACAAATCGTCAAAAATGGATATTGTTATAATTGATTTGATGGATTTGGTTATGCTGGAGACGTCTCGGCGACCTTACAGATATCGTCATCATGTAAATCCTTTTAAATTGAGTGACGAAGATTTTAAATATAAGTATAGGTTCACAAAACGTTTTCAGGAAAAAATTGTGGATGTTTTACGTGAAGATTTACTCCATGACCCTCGAGGATGCCCATTGAGTCCTGAAGTGCAAGTGGTTTACGCATAGGACACACGCGCACCCGCGTAACAACGAAATAACGCTGTCAGGATTATTATATTATTTTGTAACATTATTGTATTAAGTAAACCAGTTCCTTATTGATAATACAGTCCACTTATTCCGCAAGGATCTAAACCCATCACTTACCTACACAACTGGGCTCGCCATGAAGTAAGTACCCTTGGTCAATGATAACATTACATTAAATAAAATCCAAATAATATCCCAATATTAATAATAATAATAATCTGTGGCCCGACTGCCAAGCTGACAGTGAAAAAAAATTGTACTCCGATATTTTTTAGTATTTTTTAATATAAATAATCAAATTCAAATTAATTTATTCATTTTGTGTATTCAACATGTTATACAAAAAATGTTGATCCATGCTATGTCCCACCAAAAGGCATACAAAATATCTGAGATGGCTCGGATGCATCTTTTTTGTGCCAAAAGCACGGATGATATTATATTTGAAGCATTACCCCAGAATATATGTCCATACCTCAATGTGGAGGCTACATAACCGTGAGAGAAAAATACTACAATGCTGACACGAAGTCGGGCACGGCAACAAGAAACCACACACCCAACACCTTCGGGTTCGTCGCTCAGCTCCGCCTCGCAGTTGCCGGAACCTGCTCCAGACGTGAGTCCAGTGACACCGGCCGCTGCAGTTGCGTCGAGCTCGAGCGACGAATACTTTTCGCCGCCGACGACACCACCACCAGTACGTCGGCGCGGAAGAGGCCGACCGCCGGCCAGCTTAGGACTCCGAGGCCCACCGGCCTCTGATAGGGTCCCCGCTACCGGTGGAAGTGTGCAGCGCATGAGATGGACACAAACTGTCAATGAAAATGTCATGCGCGCATACTTTGGGGCTACAGAGGGGGGAAGTAACTTGACTGCGTACCGTGGTCGGATGCTCTCTCTGTTTCAGGTGCTTGAGCCAGCTGTCAACGTGTCGGCGCAACGACTGTCGGATCAGGTGCGGGTCATCCAGCGTAAACATATGCTGGATGACGTTGTACTTGATCGACTACGCCTCGAATCACGGAATAGCCACGTTACGCCTGCTTCGTCATTGGTCGCGGTGCAACTGCAAAATTTACCCAGTTCTCCATCGCGACCCAACCGCGTTGATGAAGAGGATGATGATGAGGCTATATCCGTGAGCTCCCAGTGCAATGTAAGATTGAGGAGCGCTTTGGAGGATGCTTTCCGTGAGTACCGATCTATTCCGCCTGGACTCAGACCACGTTTACCTCGTTTGCCCATGCACAAGAAAAACAAGGCGCTGGTGTGTGCTCTAGACTCGCAGCTGGCAAATTACTTTAACGACAGCAAAGACCTCACCGATACCCATTCAATCTTGTACTGTGCGGCTGTTGCGGCATGTCGTGTAGCTCATGTCAAATTCCCGGACAGTGACAGAGCCACACGACCAAAACCAGCTGTACCAGCTTGGCAGTGCAGGATTGAGCGTCGTATCGGGGAGACTAGAGCACTCATCGGCAAGCTAATCTGCTTCAGGGAGGGCAATACTCGCCCTAGAGTGATGCGCTTTGTGAGGCGGGCATTCTCGGGGACTGATATTAGTTCTCGAGATTATTTGTCCCGCGTCACAGAGCGTATCGACTTCCTGAAGCAGAAGATCTGTGCATGGGCAAACCGTATTCGTCGGTACAGGCGGAGAGTGGAGCGGTACACTCAGAATCGCACATTCCAGAGCGATGAAAGGTGGGTTTACAGGGATTGGGAGCGACTGGACCAAGGTGTGACTGACACGCACCTACCAGATGATGACGCCATGTGTTCGTTCTGGCAAAACATCTGGTCGGTGCCTGTCAATCACATCGAAGGTGATTGGACTGGGAAGATCGAGCGAGCGTGCGAACTAATACCAGAAATGGGGCCACTTATCATCAGCCCCCAAGATATTGCTCGTGCAGTCCGTCCGATGCCTAACTGGAAATCTCCAGGGCGGGACGGGCTGCACAACTTTTGGATAAAGTGGTTCCAAAGATCGCACGCCCCCTTGGCATCCCAGTTCCAGTCAGCCTTAGAGTCAGGGTCGCTGCCCCAGTTCCTAACGACAGGAATAACCCACCTGCTCCATAAATCAGGTAGTACCGCGGATCCCAAAAATTACAGACCGATCACTTGTTTACCGACGGTCTATAAAGTTCTTACATCCATTTTGAGAGCTAAAATTAATAAACATATAGACACTAACTCCATCATGTCTGTCTCTCAAAATGGATGTAAGAATGGGTCCCGCGGTACTAAGGAGCTACTTCTCATTGATATGGCCATTAGCCAACAGGTTCGTCGTTCCCGAAAGGATCTGTCGACATGTTGGATAGATTATAAGAAGGCTTATGACTCCGTGCCACATACATGGCTCATGAGGGTGCTGGAGTTGTATAAAGTAGATACAACTCTGCGCACCTTCCTGATGACGTGTATGGGGCAATGGAGGACGGTCCTTCGCTATCCAGGATGTCGAAATATCCAGAGGAATAGCGAGCCGATAAGGATCGAGCGAGGCATATTCCAGGGCGACAGTTTGAGTCCGCTTTGGTTCTGCTTAGCCTTGAATCCTCTAAGCACGCTGCTGGAAGATTCAGGTCTAGGCTATCGGCTGAGGAGAGGTGGTCAGGTTATATCTCACCTCCTCTACATGGATGACCTAAAACTTTTTGCCCCCAACAATTTGCAACTGATGGAGCTACTGAATATCACTGAAACTTTCAGTAGCGCCATCAGGATGGAATTTGGTGTGGACAAATGTGCGGTCATGCATGTAAAGCGAGGGGAGATCGTGGAATCCGTGGGAACACAACTCCCGGATTCCACAAATCTTAGAGCCCTCTCCGCATCCGAAACCTATAAGTATTTGGGTATGTCGGAAGCGTTGGGCATCAATGTTACTGACATGAAGCAATCGTTGAAAGACCGCTTCTATGGCCGCCTGAAAAAAGTATTCAATAGTCTTTTATCAGGCGGAAACAAGGTGCGTGCCTTCAACGGTTGGGTCATGCCGGTTTTGATGTACTCTTTCGGCATACTCAAATGGACTCAGACCGAACTTGACGCCCTGGATAGGAGGGTCCGTACGTTGCTAACTGCAAGTCGAATGCATCACCCACGGTCATCGGTAATGAGGCTGTATATCCCGCGAAAGTGCACTGCACTGATCTGACTGACTGCACTGCACTGATGTGACTGCACAATCGCGAGATATGCAGTCTCAGGGAATATTTCTTAGAGACCGACGTGGGGATGCATCGAGATGTAGTCGCGGTGGACAAGGGCCTCACCCCGCTCTCCTTGGCTAAAGAGAACTGGCGCAAGCCAGTAGTGCTTGACACCAATGATCGCATGGAAGTATGGCAGAGTAAGGAGCTTCACGGACGCTTTTACCGGGCCCTACATGGGCCCGATGTAGATCTACCAGCGTCCGTAGCCTGGCTGCGTTTCGGTGATCTCTTTGGAGAAACCGAAGGTTTTGTCTGTGCAATTATGGACGAAGTTATGATGACGAACAATTACCGGAGATTTATTGTGAAAGACGGCACGGTTGACATCTGTCGGGCATGCCACCGGCCGGGAGAATCAATCAGGCATATTATCTCCGGGTGTTCTCGTCTAGCTAACGGAGAGTACTTGCATAGACACAACCTTGTAGCTAGGATAATCCATCAGCAACTTGCTCTGAAATACAACCTTGTGGAATCGGAGGTGCCGTACTACAGGTATGTGCCCGACCCAGTTCTCGAAAATGGTAATATCACATTGTACTGGGATCGATCCATCATCACTGACAGGACTATTGTTGCCAATAAGCCTGATATAGTGGTGGTGGATCGATCAGAGCGACGCGCAATGATTGTTGACATAACCGTCCCGCATGATGAGAACCTCGTGAAAGCCGAGAAAGATAAACAAATCAAGTATCTTGACTTGGCTCGCGAGGTTGTCGACATGTGGGATGTGGACTCAGCGATCATTGTGCCGATAGTCGTGACAGCCAATGGCTTAATAGCCAAGAGCCTCGATCAACACCTGAAGAGGCTCTCGTTGGGCAGCTGGATCAAGGGCTTGATTCAGAAAGCGGTACTTCTGGACACGGCTCGCCTTGTCAGGAGGTTCCTCTCTCTGGAGCCCTGACCACCGGTAGCTTGGACCCTGTTCCCGATACCGGTGGGCTACTATTTTTTATATTTTTAAATGTTTTTATACTTTTTATATTCTAATATTTAAAAATATAATTTATATGATTACATTGAAATAAAGGAAATAATAATTTAATAATTTTTTATTTTTCTCACCACAATATATGTACATTAGAGAGGTAGGTATCGATACAAAAGGTAGAGAGGTAGGTATCGATACGAATATTATTGTTTTATTTGTCATATTAAAATAACAGAGACGAGTCTAAAGATCTAATATGCGGTCACTTTTCAGGCGGTTTGTGATGCTGGCCTGAAAATCATGGACATTGTTACCAGATGACGTGGACCATGACTCCAGAATATTCCGAGGATGTAGATTGAAACAGAGGTTTGAGGCTGGCGCTTTATCTGGAATATTATTCGGTGGCTGTGGCTATCACTGCACTCCATATTTATTTACACCATTGCGTAACCCCACAACACCACAAGAAGAGAGGTATAACAGCAGCCATATATACCCGGAAGACGATGGAGAGGTGTTTTAGTTTAATGCAGCAACCAACGGTTTCGTTTTTCAAGTGTTATTATAATAACACTTGAAAAACGAAACCGTTGGTTATAATTATTATTATAATATCACTATTTAGAGAAACAGAATGTTGCTTCAAATAAAGCCTGCGCGAACGAATGAAAGAATGCCATTTTTATTTCTTATCTGTGGATATTATTTGAACCATGGACTTTCTTTGGTACTAACAGATCCTCAGGTAGTCTTCGTTTTGTAATCGGGACACATTTTGATCCTGGTACTAATCTTAATACCGTCACAATCCTAGACTTTTTAGTCTTGGTTTAAACCAGTACTTAAGCAATTTTTTGTAATAAGACCGTTTGAGTTTAAGTCTTCGCACTATATTTGTTTGGTCTAACAGCTGAATTGCCTCGAGGTTCACATGCCGGTGGAGTCGGTGTTCATGGGCCAGCACATTTTTGGATTATGTTTGTGACGACCTCCATCGTGACCTAAAAATAGAACCTCATTTTTAGTTCACGATGGAGGTCGTCGTTATTAAAATACCAGGGCGCATTAACAATACTCCTGAGTACCTTATTCTGGAATGTTTGTATAATTTTGATGGTGGTCGGCTTTTGGTGGTGGTTCCATAGTTGGATGCCATATATCCATATCGGCATAAGGATATGCTTATACTCGTATAATAAAATTTTGTTATGTATCCATAGGCAGGAATTCCGTCCAATCAACCAATACATGTTTTTAAAATGCATGTCTAGTTCCTGCCTTTTCATTTTGACGTGCGCTTTCCAGTGCGCTTTTCGCGTCAAGGTTTCATCATCATCTGCCTAGCGTTTTCCCAACTATGTTGGGAAATGGAGTTATGCCAAGGTATTTAGCTGTATGGCACTTGTTGGCCATTTATGAAGATTGGGTGGTAATCACAATTCCTGTTGGTAAAGTCAATGTGAAGTGACTTCGATTCATTTAATTTGATTCTCCTTTTCTGTGCCCAGTCATGAACTTTATTTACAGCGACTTGTACCTTTTTATTGCTTCCGTATGGCATGATCCTGTAGCCATAATGGCAGTGTCGTACGCAAAGGTTGCAATCGTATTATTTTCCAGCTCTGATATATCATCCGTGTACAACAGGTGGAGCACTGGACCCAGCACACTACCTTGAGGCACGCCAGCTTTAATAACTTTTAACTCGGAAAAGGCATCCTCGTGCCTTAATCGAACCATTCTATCTGTAATGTATGATTGCATGATATCGGCAAAATCATTGGGCAGCATTAGTCTTAGCTTAGCTTAGCTTGTATATCAAACCCTGAAGCCAAACTCTACCAAAAGCTTGTGCCACATCTAAAAATACGGTGGGGCAGACATTTTATCTTCAAGCGTTCTCTCAATGATGTTGGTAATTTTATGTACTTGGTCTATTGTTGAGTGTTTCTCTCTGAAACCAAATTGATGGTGAGATCAGAATTTTCTCGTTTATTATAGGTTTTAGGCGTTTTAAAAACAATTTTTCAAACAGCTTTGTTATTATAGGCAACAGGGAAATGGGCCTGTAAGATGATGCTTCGTGAAGTGGTTTACCGGGCAATCATAATCACTTCAGCAACTTTCCATGGCTCAGGAACATGCTTTAGCACAAATGCAGCATTGATGAGCCTAGTACGCTTAACGATGGCTTTACACGGATGATGTTTTAGGATTTCTCCCGTAATAAGGTCATACCCCGGTGAGTTTTTTAGGCTAATGGTTTGAATTTCCCTTGCAACTTCTTTGTAATAATGTAGTGTTGTTAGGGTGCAGCGAGTGATATGCCTTATAGCCTCTCATCATCTGCCTAGCCTTTTCCCAACTATGTTTGGGTCGGCTTCCAGTCTAACCGGATGCAGCTGAATACCAGTATTTTACATGAAGCGACTGCCTATCTGACCTCCACAACCCAGTTACTGGGTAATACGATACCCCTTAGTAAGACTGGTTGTCAGACTTTCGGGCTTCTGACGACCCGTAACGACTGTCAAAGATCCAAGAATGACAGCCGGGACCAACAGCTTAACGTGCTTTCCGAGGCACGGAGGGGTCTCGGTATGTAAAGATGGTCACCCATCCACGGACCAACCGCGGCAAGCGTAGCTTAACCTGACCGATCGACCTGTGCGGCTGTTATTATTTAGCCTTATAGCCTCTAAACTTTACAAAAGACTGTTTAGTGAAGTGCGTTTCAGAGATCAAACACACGCCAATATTCTCTGTGTCTGGGACTACTTGCGACTTACAACTCATGTTGGTGTTGCAGCAGTCCGTTGGAACTCCACGCCATTATTTTTACATGTTACTCATTGTTATTCATGATTGTTTCTTATAGTACCTACTTGATTCTAATTTTTCTAGTCTCTTATCAAATGATGATAGGCAGTTCAAGATTTGGTTGAGCTTATCCTCAAGACTTGATGGTTGAGTGCTTGGTTTTACCGCAGCAACTAATTGCGAAACAAATCTGCTGTTCCCCATTTTGTCGAGCGTGAACATGTGTTTTTTTTTTGCGATTTCAGGATTGGTCCCGTGATATTTTGATAACACTTTGTATTACAGTACACCAACCACAACACCAACATACCTAAACTTTATAAAAGTGAGTGAGTACGACAAATGGATTGTTTAGCGAATACAACTTGTTCGCTCACATCACGACAACCATTTTCTCGTATGAAATGCCTATAACTTGACATAACGTAATGTCAAACTGCTAAACAATACATTTCCCCGACTGTTCATTATTGCAGCTTAACGTGACTGTCGTACTGCATGTCCTGTTCTGCGGCGCGGGCCCATCCCGGAGTCTCCACCGATGAGCAGCACGATTGTAGCTCGCTCTATAAAGTGAACTCGCTCGTTGAAGCAACAGTCTCAGAACTCATTAATCATGAACCATTTTATTGATCAACTAGCTTCTGCCCGCCGCTTCGCCCGCGTGGATGTCGGAAATTATCCCACGGGAACGTGCTAACAGGATAAAATGTATGTGCTTCCCCAGGATGCCATCTATCTCGCGGGCCCTTTGTGGCTAATTACAATAGAAAACCAATTGTGTCTCATTAGTGGTGATTAAGAGGGTACCTATATAATACCTTTACCTAAGTACCTACCTAATTTAAAAAAAATAAACTTAATAACAGAAAATAAAATCTATACTTATAATAAATCTGTAGAAGTGAAAATTCTGTACATTGAAAATATCAAAAAAATAATTTACAGGGGGTGTTACTAGACCGACACCGAAAAAATTTTTGTCTGTCTGTCTGTCTGTCGGTCTGTCTGTCTGTCTGTCTGTCTGTCTGTCTGTTTGTTCAGGCATCACGCAAAAACTACCGGTTCGATTACGATGAAACTTGGTATAATTATTCTTTAATATCCTGGGCACCACACTGGGTACTTTTTATCCCGGAAAAGTATATACAATAAAAAACAAACTTAATTTTGCGGTTCGATCCCTATACCCGATTACCACTGTCTGTACTGTACCAACCGCAAATACTAAGTTTGTCGTAGATTGGGTCACCCGCAGTGGAGTTCATTTTTATTCCTTTTAGTTTTAAGAGTTATTTAGGTTTATTTTTATATGAGTCGTAGGTATAGATTTTAATTTTAAAGTATAGGTAGTATATTTGATAGTGTACGTAGTGACCGTAGGTTATTTTATAATACTGTTAGGTAGGATTAGTCATTCGTATAGATATTAGTTTTTAGGGATTTTGCTTATTTATTGAGTTTAGATTAGTTATCATCAGAAATAGGTTTATTTAGGTAGGTATTTAATTTTCTGTTATTGAGTTTTTTTTTTTAATTAGGTCGGTACTTAGGTAAAGATATCATATAGGTACCCTCTTAATCACCACTAATGAGACACAATTGGTTTTCTACTGTAATTAGCCACAAAGGGCCCGCGAGATAGATGGCATTCTGGGGAAGCACATACATTTTATCCTGTTAGCACGTTCCCGTGGGATAATTTCCGACATCCACGCGGGCGAAGCCGCGGGCAGAAGCTAGTATCCAATAAAAATCCACGCAATATAAGGATCATACTCATATCATACTCCAGGGCCTCTTATCCCGGAGATACCCAGCGTACCTTTCCGCTCCGGTACCTGACGGACCCTGCCTATGCCTCCGTCCTCCGTCCTCCGAGAAGAGGGCTACTACATCTATCGGGCCGCGCCTCACCTGAGGGCCGCCTCACCCGAGGGCCGCCTCACCTGACGGGCTGACAACGTCTCCACCGTGCCTCTCTCTCCTGCTGCCGTGCTGCATCCTGGCCTGCTGCGTGGGCCCTCCTGTCCTCACCTGACGGGCTGACAGCGTCTCCGCCGTGCCTCTCTCTCCTGCTGCTGTGCAGCGTCCTGGTCTGCTGCGTGGGCCCTCCTACGGGTGTCCTCCGTGTCGCTACGCACCAGCACCTGTCCTCACCTGTTCCTGCTCCTCCTGTTTCTGCTCCTGTTCCTGGATCGGCAGCTGTACCTGCCCCTGTCGCCAGCACCTGGCTCGCGACTACCTCCTCAACTCACCTGTATCTTCACCTCAGCCTCCTCAACCCATCTATCACGCATCGTCACTTATACACCCCACCTCCACATACTACACACCACTCTTCAGTCCATCTCCATCCTTTTCTTGTAAATATATATCTTTAATTGTTTTCTACCTCCCTTTCATTTTATCCCTAGCTAGCTTCCCTTGTCGCTACACGACAGATGACAGTATTGTGTCGCGTTGCGATGCAAGTTGCCAACTGTCACGCACACACACACACACAAACATACAGTGTAGGTAGCTCAGACAAACCGGCGGCGCGGCGGCGAGCCAATATCAGCAGCATTGCTCTTAAAGAAGCACAGCTTCCGACAGAGGATGCTTCACGTTATATTACAACGACATTGCTGAACTGAAAAAATGATTTCATTTTTTTTTTTATTTGAGCTACTTACCATTTTGACAACCATAGTTTTTTTTCGAATTTCTAACGCCTAATGTAACAATATTAACTGGCATATTTCTAAATGATTATTCAACGCTTCGTCAAGTACGGACTGCGGGGTCTGCGTGGTCAGCGGGGTCTGCGGGCCGCAAATTATCGGATCTTTCGTTTTCCGTCGGTTCCAGTTCATTGCCTCCTCGCCACATGTCACTTGGACTCCTCACTGATTAACCAACACCACCTCATCAGCCTCTGACAAAAACTAAGACATTTATTCGTCGGATATGGTAGGTACAAATAAGGTGGTTGGTACATAATGGATAAATTCGACACATCCGCCGCTACTACTAGCGGCATACGAATATTTACAATGTGAACCTAATGTACACGTGGGTATAAAACCTAACTTATAATTATACTATTTATACTCTAGTAAACAATACAAAACATTTATACTATGGACATTTGTATACAATATAAAATAAAATAAAAACACAACAATAACTACATTTTCTATTATACAGTTAAATAAAACTACCTTATTATTAAAAAATATATATATGTCGACGCAAGGCTAACTTAAAGTTTTAAAATATTAACTTTAAGTTAAACTTAACAGTTAAATATGACTACTAGTTAAATACTTACTAGATAAATATGTTTATATTAGTTTAGATTTGATTGTTGTATTGAGTTTGCTACTTTTCAATGTAAAATGCCATGTTATGATTTCCGGTTACTATAACAGCAAATCATAACTGATAGTTTATACAAACTTAGGTTTAAAACACAAGTTGTCTATTGCTAAATTCATTTCCTGATTAATAAGCTATATGCGCTAGTTTATTAATGGTTTTTGGTTAATTTAAGTTTAATGGAAATAGTTGGTTGAACTACTATTGGTCAAGCGGAAATACATGGAGCGTGTTTTAAAAGACGTCTAAATGTTTTAAGCAATAAAGAATTAATTCAATGTTAAAATCAAGTGCTAAAAATAGTAAAACGAATTAGCAAATTATAGTTTGTTACTCTAATTAATGTTACCTGCAATTTGTAAAACAATAAGTGTAATGACTTCGCAACGACGACGCCATGGTTGTCATAAAAATGGCAAGCGGCTGCGAGGTCATATTGGCAAGGAGAATTTTGTGAAAACATGGTTTTTCATAAGAATATCTTGTGAGTACGATTTCTATGATTAGATTAGCGCTTTCTTTATTGTGTTTTACTAGCGATAAGAATAAACGTAAGTTGATAAATTGGGTGTATTCATTTTTACAATGAGTGAGCCTAGCGGCGGAGATGGTGACGTCAACTCTGTTGATGTCACGATTTCTAAGAATCCGAATGGTCCCGGTGCTCCGTTATATATGTCGTGGATAGATGGCAACACAGTACAGCGAACAGCGCCATCTAACAATTTGATGGGTAAACGAGTAATCATGTGATCGGAAACGCAAGCGAGCCCTACCGCTTGGACACGATCGTCGGTGGAGGGGATGCAGCGAGGACTGGTGGAGAGACCGAGTGTGGCGACAGTCTACAGTGGACAGTCGAGCTCGGACAGTCTTGGCAAACGCTCAGTACCGTACGCACGTGTTTGTTTCCGACGCAAGTGTGCGTTTCGGTTGATAATCGCTAGTTTATTAAAGTTACTTTAAATTCAAATTATCTTTTCGTTCGAGTACCCGCTACAGTGCCCACACATACGTAAACTATGTCGGATCGTGAAGAAGACCCGATGTTTCGCATCTCGGCCACCCAGTGATGCGACATCAGAAGTGGTATTGGACCTCAACGACTCACGTGTTCAAAATAAGAACGCTTAAAGTGAAAGTGACCGTTGACATTTGAAATACAAAGTGCAAGCATGCGAACGCTAAATAATCGTGTGGATCTGTCCAAGTTCGACCTAGACAAAGGAGATACGGATGCGCAAGCATGGTACATGTTGTTTTGGGCATAGGCTGTATGCAAAAATACCTTTGCCGAGTGACGCGCCAGTTGCGCTTACCGCCATGTTTGAAAAATAAAGACTAACCGGCGTTTGAGTTCGACGTATCCCGTTCCCGTGTTTAGAACACGCGGAGTGACTTTAAGAATCGAGCCAAGCAGCCCTGCAGCCGTCAGCGAAGCCCTTCGTGTGCTTCAAGTGAGGGAAACCAAGACATATCGCAGCCTGGTGCACGAGTAGTGGCAGCTAAGCGGATGGTTGACAATGTGCTGGAAGTCGAGAAAGGCGAGTGGAAGTCGTACAACTACCCTCAGACACGGTGGAAAATAAAGGTGAGCTGTATTGTTTTGTTTACGATTCTGGTGCTGAATGCTCGTTAGTAAAAGCGAGTTGTGCAGCCAAATTAAGTGTCAAACGGGTTAATAACGTTGTTGCGGTGACTGGTATTGGTCAAACACGTGTATTCAGCATAGACAAAATCATATGTAGCGTTGCAATTAGCGAGCAACAACTTGAGATTTTATTACATTTCTACCCGACATTTACTTGCAAAGTAATATTATGATAGTACGTGAAATATTGAACCTTTTGTTATCGATGATAGTTTGGATCAGAGTATTACTAGCGAATTTGAGGAAAGTCCAGTAATAGTTTTGTTGATGAAACAGAGTGGAGATTAAGTTGTGTGTGTTGTGTGGGGTTTCGTGAGAAACCATAAAGTCCAGGAGTGACTTGGCGATCCAAGGGGATGCGCAAATCAATTTGACGAGTTGAGTAACTGGAGGTTACTAGATAGTATGAGACACATGCATCTTAGTTGACTATTTTTATGAGACCTTGAGATTTGGGAATCAAATAGTGGGTAATGCTCTGAACTCTGCTATTTTTAGTTTGTTCGAATTTTCATTGTGTTTTTGCCTGTACCAAATGTGGTCAGGAGTGACCGAGCTATGTGATACTTTGCGGATATGTTTCTTTACAGATTAACACATGTTGACATGGAAGAATACTACAGCAGGCCGATGCTTATCGAAAGTTCCGCTTCAAGGAACTGAAGCAATCTGAAGCAATCGATCGCATTGATGATAACCTTGGGCAAGGTATCCAACGCTATCAATTTGGCGTCAAGTTCTGCTGGACCAAAGCAGCGATCAGACAGCATCTGTTTTCGATGTGGCAACACCGGACATTTTGCTTCGAAATGTCCACGAAGCAATTATGGAGGCGCCTGCATGGCGAGGGGCCCAGGTGGTACCAGGCCAGCGGCTAATAGCGAGCGACGCGCTTAAGTTTGCTATGTCAGCAATCCGAGCAGTGAACTGATGAATACTGGGTGAGTCATATCCATTTTATTGCGATTCTGGCGTCAAAAGATTGTGTTAAGTCAAAGTGTACAAAGTACCCTACAATTTTTATCTGAGATTTTGATTAACAATCTGCGTTTAGACATCTCATTTCATGTTGTACCTACCGGTTGTCTTAAAAAAGATAATTTAACTGACCGTAAGCTATTAGATCAAGGATTTAACGTTAGTATGACAATCTGGTAGTATTGTTTTGCGTTATCACAACAGGTTTGGTTGTTAGATTATGTAAAGTTTCAAACCCTTGTTTTCAAGTTAATTTCGATTAAGTGAACACTGACGTGTAGACTGACGTTCGGGCAGAGTTCGTTCCCAGTTAATTGATCTTTTGTTAGAATACTCGTCTTATTTTTCTGGTGGTATTTCTAGATCCCGTGTTACAAGAGAACAGTTGTAAATTCAACTCTCAGATCGTTGTATAATAATAATCGTCGGCCTGGAATAATGATTAAAAAGGCCAATTACGATAGTAATCAATTTAATCAAAGTCAAGTTAGTCTCTAAATTTTCTTTTAATGATTATGTTTTAAAGGCGCTTGACTCAGCGAACCTTAGAATACTGATTGTGTGAGGAGGATAACCGATCACCAAGTTCCTCGAGAATCAGATGTAATAGTTAAGGATAGTGGTAGTGAAACCACCTCTGATTAAGAATGGCTTGTCTACTCATACTCGAAATTTTGGACCGCACCTCATGCGTAGTAGCGCGTGTGGCGACGGGTCTAGAAGGAATCGTTGGTGCGATTTCTGTCTGTGTTGGTGCACAGAGCCCCTCATGTGTTGTAGCATATGTGGCGGCAGTTAGGTAAAGAATCGTTGGTGCGATTCTGGTCTGTGTTGGTGCACAGAGCCCCTCATGTGTTGTAGCATATGTGGCGGCAGTTAGGTAAAGAATCGTTGGTGCGATTCTGGTCTGTGTTGGTGCACAGATTAAAAATAAAGTTTTATGAGTTGAGTATACATTGCTTATGAAATTCATTTCGGTAGATTCTAACGGTTTTGTTTTTGATTTAACTTGTTGATTGGTCGATCCAGGTCTGTGTTGGTGCACAGAGCGCCTCATGTGCAGTGAGTACATGTGGCGATAGGTCTCTTTGTACCACACCTCATGTGCCGTAAGCACATGTGGCGATGGGTCTATAAGAAATCTTTGATGTGATTCCTGTCTGTGTTGGTGCACAGAGCGCTTCATGTGTTGTAGCACATAATGCGTTAGATTTTTGAGAATCGTTGGTGCGATTCTTGTCTATGTTGGTGCATAGAGCCCCTCATGTGTTGTAGAAAATGAAACAATTTTTCTGTTAAGAATCGTTGGTGCGATTCTGGACTGTGTTTTTGCACAGATTTTAGTAAACAGTAACTGATTCGTTACAACTATTTTAATTTCATTTGGTTCAACTTATTGATCGAACCTTTTCCAATGATTAATGTTGTATGGGGTGCTCTTTGTACGAAACCTTTATAACAAGGTATTGTAAATTATGACTAGAGAAATTAAAGTAACAGTGAGACATGAGCTACCTTAGTTATAAGGTATTTGGCAGGATAGCCGAGCTTGTTTACTCTCTGAGTATATTTGGTCCACAGGTACTACACCCGAGGACGGGTGCTAGTCAGGGATGGCCGTGTCGTGGATAGATGGCAACACAGTACAGCGAACAGCGCCATCTAACAATTTGATGGGTAAACGAGTAATCATGTGATCGGAAACGCAAGCGAGCCCTACCGCTTGGACACGATCGTCGGTGGAGGGGATGCAGCGAGGACTGGTGGAGAGACCGAGTGTGGCGACAGTCTACAGTGGACAGTCGAGCTCGGACAGTCTTGGCAAACGCTCAGTACCGTACGCACGTGTTTGTTTCCGACGCAAGTGTGCGTTTCGGTTGATAATCGCTAGTTTATTAAAGTTACTTTAAATTCAAATTATCTTTTCGTTCGAGTACCCGCTACAGTGCCCACACATACGTAAACTATGTCGGATCGTGAAGAAGACCCGATGTTTCGCATCTCGGCCACCCAGTGATGCGACATATATATATTTACTTATTAACACAAGTATAATCAAAAAATTATTTTAATGTGTATTAATTATTTAGAAGCCATTTTTTTCCCTTTTTTGTAAAAATTAAAAAACAAATATTAAATAATAATTTTTTTTAACCCCCGACGCTAAAACGACGGCGTGTTATAAGTTTTACGTGTCTCTGTGTGTGGGGGTGTGTGTATGTGTGTGTGTGTATGTGTGTGTATGTCTGTCTGCGGGACCCGTACGGATGAACCGATTTTAAAATTGGTTTTTTTTTGTTTGAATGGTGAATTTGTCGGGATTGTTCTTAGCTATGTTTGATGAAAATCGGTCCAAGATGGCAGCCGCCCACAAAATGGCGGATTACATATTTTTTCACAACTCCCTCAATATGGGTATCAAATGAAAGGGCTTGACTAGTGTAGAATACACACTATGACAAATTTAAAATCCCAGATGGCTACCACCACAAAATGGCAAATTACAAAAAACCTGATTAAATATCAAATTACCTGAATCTTAAAACGCAAGAAAATAAAAGAAAATAAATAATAAGGAGTCCTGCAAAAAGCATGAAATAAAAAATTAAATTAAAAATTTAAAAAACCCCCGACTACCTACGTGAAACCCTATAAAAAGAAAAAAATAACCAAAGTAAGTTGTATGTTTGAAAATTTTTGATTAAATGTTGTCCCGTCGAAAGACCGCTCTAATTATTAGCCTAACGTTCTGTTAAGTTTAAAATAGTAGCGGTCCCCCGACGGCTCGTAGTCGGGGGTTTTTAAATTTTTCAGTAACAGAGCTCTATTTTCTTCGTAATTCTTGGTCCATACCTGTGAGCATCTTCGATGGTAACAGAATCGCACTGCTGGTTGCTAGTGCGCATGTGGGACTGTAGACTGTAGGTACTACCTACGTAGGTACCTGCGCGCGGCTGTGTGCGTGCGGTCGATGCACCGCGGTTGTGTAACTCGCTCGCTCCACTCAACACACTCTGTGCGGTTTCAGTGCTAGAACACTAAGCTAACTTAGAAGACAATACCAGATCTTTCAATAAGGATGACAATACGATACTCGTACGGAGTATCGTATTAAGTACGGAGGTCGACGACCCTCTTGAAATAAACATGAGTTTACAAAGGACTCCCACGCGGTTAGCGTTGCCAGGCGTCCGGATAAAGCCGGACATAGGTAGGCTTTTTGGTTTCGTGTCCGGCCACAATAAACGGTGTCTGGCTTGTCCGGCTTTTGTTAGGCTTTTTACATTTCGCAAATGAGCGAGTGCCGATGACTGATTATGACAATAATAAAATAGCTTGATTTTACTTACAATTTTTTTTGTCGTACCTATTAATACTGAGACAAAAATCCTCAATAATGTCCGGCCTTTCTACCCAAATGTCCGGCCAAACTGGCTGGTCTGTCCGGCTAATAGGTTTGGCAACCTGGCAACCCTACACGCGGTACTCCACGCGATGAGCACTATATTCATGAAGTTAATTACTGTTTGTTAAGCGGGTAGTTCCCTTGATTTATGTCTCCCTGGTACTCGCTACAAATGGCGCAGCTTCGCATATCACTCGGTGTTGCTCAGTGCCGTCACGTCAGTGTCGCATCGGTTGCTATGCACATCAGCTGTTCTTTGTTTGTTATTTTTCTCCGAACGACACTAGTAGCGCCATCTAGTTTGAGACGGTTTTTACGGCGGATCTCCGAAGACACTCGGACTCCGTGTTTCTTGACACTAAATTCAGAGTTGGCTGCAGAATTAAGAGAGTAGCCTAGTACCTACTCACATTTTGTGTACCTATCAACAATATTGTTGCATAACCGACCAATCATTTTGTTGATCTAATAAAACAACATAATCAATCAAGTTAACTTCGTGAATTCTTCAGCAATTCGGAAGGGCAATTTTGTATTTGCAGAAAATGCATTAATTTATGCCTTAGGGGTGACAAACTGACAACGAAATAGTGTCAGTAGTACCATGTTATAAGGCTAGGTAGGTACCTAAGTACAGTCTGTCATCACAATTATCTGACCCACCCTAAAAACAAACGAATTTGGACCCTCTGAATGTAACATTAAGGTTTATTCAATTTATATGAGCTTAACAGACAAGTTCTCGAGCACTCGAAGGACAAATACAGTAAAAATACAGACACGCAAATTTGATCTTTAACACGTAAGGTTAAGGTAAACCCACCCAACATTGTCGGAGCCACCGGCATTATATATCATTTTGTTAAGCTATTTTAATCATTATCTCGTTGACATTAAAGTTGAAAAGCTTTTAAGTCACACTACATAATTACAACCCAATCATTAATTTCGCGTATTTCCAACAAGTTCTTGTGGCTTAGCGGTTTGATGCTGGATTGGCAAAGAACAACATGTGGGTTCGAAAATACAGTCCACCTATATTATCAGTTTCTTTTTTAATTTGTTTTCATTTCTACAATATTGCTTGCATTATTAAAGAACGACCAATATGATTTACGCCTAATAACTTATCTTGTAGACAGGTGGGTAAATTGAAAAACTTTAAGTTCACAGAATTTATATTTACCAAGAATGTTTGGAAACGAAGTAAAAAATATATTTGCTTCGTGAGGTAGATAATAAATTCATCTAAGTGACAAAAGTTACACTACGCCTAATAGCAGTGACTGCGCTCACACATTTGTAAATCGTTTCACATAACTCGATAAGTATATTTAAGCAATTTGGTGTTACCAAACATAAAATCATATTTTTACATGAGTAGAATGTTGGAATTAGAGAGATTGGTCATCGACTTAATATAGCAGTAAGTGTTTTTTTATACCTATTTTATTTTATTGATTGTGATTAACGAACGCGTAGTTGGCTATTTTACCATTACATTCACTCCTTACAAGTTACATACACGGTTCCAAAAATGTTTTTTTTTTGTTTTAGAGAAATACGGTCAGTCTATGCCTAAGACGTTATGGAGACAATGGAAATATTCAGCGGATTCGTCCAGGAGCAAAAGCCATCAAGTATAGTCCCGAATTCGAACGCCACCGTTGTTTCAAGTCAAGTTGAAAATCCATTTTTTGCCCATTCGTGTAACCGCAATAAACCACAATATTTCAGTGGAAACAGTGAGAAGGCATTTACACGCTGCTGGGATAAGGAATTATAAACCGGCACAGAAAATTGCATTGACACCTGCTCATCGCGAAGAAAGGGTCCGTTTCGCCCAGGAATATTAAAATTTTATTTTTTTTATTTTCTATTTTTAAACACACCATGTAAGTAAATGCTCAATGGATTGATTGTTAAACCATTAAAATGTTGCAGATTATGTGGTGATGTTATTGTTATAAATAGATTGTTTCTATTTAAATAACATGTTTATTCACTACATATAGGCAGCTATAAATCTGTAAAGCATTTCACACATGAATTAATTTTCTCGATAACAAACTTTTAAGCATAAGAATGCCTTGTTTAATGTTAATAAATGGTTAGATTTGATTATGGCATATTAATATAAAATGTAGGAATATTAATTTGGAAATATATATGAGCATTTACTTATTTTATCTTACCTAAGTGTTTTAATGAAATAATAAACATTTTAAACTTGCAACTTTTTAATTTTATTTCTATACCAACTGCCCGTTTAAAAAAACAAGATCCTACGTCGTCCATTAAAGAAATGTAGAAAAAAAAGTGTAATAAAAAAAACAGCTGAGCAAAAAGCTACATTTAGGTTAAACTCGGTTTCGAACGTAGACAACGATGAACACCGCACTACCTTAGTGACCACAAGACCAACTCAACTCTTATAAGTAGCATTGAAATTTGATCTTAGTTGTTATGCTAGACGCAATATTCTAAAGAATTTGAACCATATAGTATACTTTCATAAAGTTTATTCTTGCACAGCACAAGCAGCCAACCTTTTCCTCGTGCAAATAGATTATTTTGTATTTTAAATAATCACTCCATTGAGACATGATAATAAAAAAATCTACCTACAAAATAGAAAATAAAAAATGGTAAAGAGACGTTGTTTTTGTAATTTAGTAAGACAAGGTCAAATATGTTTGAGCGTAGTCACTGCATACCCTTAGTAGCATTTGAATACCAGTTTTATAATAAATAATAATTATTTATTTTTCAACTACCCACTTATTACAAGTTATGCGAAAATATTACCATTTTACAAAGTTTATATTTGAAGATAATCCGTCTATAGTTCTTTATAACAATACAAGAAATAGTTTTGGAATAAATTCTAAATTGAAAGCAAAACAATATCATCGTCGCAGGATTTGATCTCGCACCTTAATTTTCTCAGTCTTATACACAGACCACGAGACCAGAATTATTTGAACGCAATCATTAAAATAAGCTATTACACTAATTATATTATAACAAGTAGTTATAACATATAACCTAATGCTAACGTTATAAAGATGAAATTTGCGTGTCTGTATTGATTGTAAGTCCTCGTGCACTTGTCTGTTAAGCTCATATAAATTGAATAAACCTTAATGTTACAGCCAGAGGGTCCAAATTCGTTTGTTTTTAGGGTGGGTCAGATAATATTGACGAGGAACTGTACCTAGTATAAGACCTACATGTCAACACCCTTTTTTTTAACGTGAAGTATTTGCGGATCATCATCTGCCTAGCCTTTTCCCAACTATTTTGGGGTCGGCTTCCAGTCTAACCGGATGCAGCTGAATACCAGTATTTTAAATGAAGCGACTGCCTATCTGACCTCCACAACCCAGTTACTGTGGTTGTCAGACTTTCGGGCTTCTGATTACCCGTAACGACTGTCAAAGATCCACGAATGACTGCCGGGACCAACGGCTTAACATGCTCCCGAGGCACGGAGGGGTCTCAGTATGTAAAGATGGTCACCCATCCACTGACCAACCGCGGCAAGCGTAGCTTAACCTGACCGATCGACCTGTGCGGCTGTTATTATTTAGCCACGGGCCCCTCATGATGCGGATGGATGAATTAAAATTATGCGTAGTCAGGTATTCTGTGAACTACGGGGGACGCGGTGTCCCGGGGTGGGGTGGTCGTGGCGGTGTCACTCGACATCGCCAACGCGTTCAACACCCTGCCCTGGAGCTGCATTGGGGAGGCACTCCGGTATCACCGGGTGCCGACCTACCTCCGTCGAGTAGTCGGGGCGTATCTGACGGACAGAGCCGTCATCTACCCCGGTCGCGACGGGAACTGGAACCGGCGAGAGATGTCGTGCGGTGTCCCACAGGGATCGGTTCTGGGGCCGCTCCTGTGGGACATCGGTTACGACTGGGTGCTGCGGGCCGACCTCCCTGAAGGCGTCAGCGTAGTTTGCTACGCTGACGACACGCTGGTCCTGGCGCAGGGGAGGTCGCATCAGGCGGCGGCCGACGCGATGACACGCGGGGTTGCGATAGTCGTGGAAAGGATCCGGCGGTTGGGTCTCGAGGTGGCATTGCACAAGTCCGAGGCCATGTCCTTTCATGGGCCTCGGTACGGGCCACCTCCGGGATCCCAACTAGTGGTAGGAGGGGTTCACATCGGCGTCGAGACCACGATGAGGTACCTGGGTCTCGTCCTCGACAGCCGATGGAACTTCGTCGAGCATTTCCGACGTTTGGCCCCCAAACTGGAACGGGCCGGGGCCGCCCTAAAGCGGCTCTTGCCCAACCTGAGGGGGCCAAACGCCTCCTGCCGGAGGCTTTACGCGGGGGTCGTGCGGTCCATGGCCCTATATGGGGCCCCGGTATGGGCGCGTTCACTGCGGCTTCGAGCCGCACACTACCTGAACGCGCCCCAAAAGGTGGTAGCCGTAAGGCTGATCCGGGGCTACCGCACGATCTCAGGCGAGGCAGCAAGCCTCCTTGCCGGACTGCCACCATGGGATCTGGAGGCGATAGTCCTCGCGCGCCTATACGATTGGCGCGCGGAGGCACTACGCCGGGGGGAAACTCCGCATCCGCGGCAAACCGCGGCGGAGCGGACGAACCTCCGGCGCGATCTCATGGTGGCATGGAAGGAGCGACTATCGCAACCCAGCGCAGGGCACGCCACGATAGCGGCGGTAAGACCCCTCTTTGAGGAGTGGCTAGAGAGACGTCACGGCGTTCTCACCTACCGCCTGACGCAGGTCCTCTCCGGACACGGATGTTTCGGGAGGTTCCTGCACATCATCAGGCGGGAGGAGACGCCCGGGTGTCACCACTGTCAGGATCGCCCAGAGGACACGGTGGAGCATACAGTGGAGGTCTGCCCTGCTTGGGCAGAGCACCGCCGTGTCCTCGTAGAGGCGATTGGCAGCGGCGGCGACCTCTCGCGTCCGGCCCTGGTTCAAGCCATGGTCCGGGGCGAGAGGGAGTGGGAGGCAGTCACCTCCTTCTGCGAAGCAGTCATGCTAGCGAAGGAGGTGGCGGGGTGGGCGAGGGAACGCACTTTGCGCACCTCACGCCTCAGCCGCCGCGGGAGACGCTCCGGGCGTCGGGAGCCGCGTGACGACTCCCGGCCACCGTAGGCGCGGGCCTGCGGGCGGAGAGTAATGGGTAGCTCTCCGTCCGATCAGGACTAGGCCCGTGCCGGACGGCGTGTACGTGTTCCACGCGCGCCTCAAAGAGATGTCAGCAAAAGAGACGGGGCCCCATAGGGCCGAAGCCTGCCAGGGTAGCGGGACCATCCGAAAGGGTTTACCGCTGCCCTGGAACATAAAGGGCTAAGGAAGGAACACGGGTGGGTTTTAGTCAGTAAAAGTCTGACACTCCCTTCTGCTCCACCCAGAGCGGGAGGGGTCATTTGATGATTTCCCATCCTCAAAAAAAAAAAAAAAAGGTATTCTGTGAGAGAAAGTACCTATGCAATAATCCACTGTTCCATGTTCGTTTCAAATTAAATTATATTATTGTCAACGTATTATTGTCTCTATGTTATTTAATGTAATTGATTTTGTACCAGTTTAATTAACAATAAATAATATACGTATCATAATAATATCCCGGCCTGCAATCTGACACTTGTACGAACAGAACGGTCGTTAACCTCAACAGTCGGTGGCAGTCGGGGACGAGGGACGAACGGCAGCCTGCACCAAACAATTTGCAAGATAAGTTGGCGGCTGTGTAGTTACATAGGCAACGTACGCTATTTATGTATTACCTACCGCCGAAACACGTTATTTACTACCTTAAACAAATAATGAACCGGTTCACTTAGCCGGGGGCGGGGTGCGGGGGCGGGGTGCGGGGGCGCACAGGGGGGAACGAGGAGGAGGGTCCATCAAATTAATTAGTGAACAAATCATCCTCCAGCCGAGTGTAAGAGCACGGTAATATTACCGCGGTAAGAGTAACCGAATCGCTATTCGCTACAAGTAGCAATAGAGAGAGACGAGAGAGAGAGAGATGAGAGGTAGAGATGTACGGAGACTGTCGCCGGGGGGCAGTTGTTGTCCAAGTAACATTTTGAAACATTTGAAAGCCAGTTTTCAGTACTGAAAAAAATACTGTATTTAACAGCCTAATTTACCGCTTATTGCTGATACGTAGCGGGTAAGTATACTAACTTAGACAGACTTATTTGTTGTTATACTTCGGCCATAGAATATTGGTTCTGAAACAGAGAACCCAGAAAATGTGACAAACAATTATAAGAAACGTGTAGTAATTGCAGGCGAAGTCGCCACGCTGAGTAAGTCTCACTCTTGATGATATCACAAACAGATCACCACCCTGATTGCGTAACACCTTTCAATCACAATCTGAGTCATTTTGAAGGATATCACCACGCACGGATATCGAATATCACTAATCCATTGCTTCCTATGTTAGAAAAATGTGTCTGCTCAACAACGTAAATAACGCAATGAATGTGATTGAGCTGTCAAAATGAAAGCCATTGCTACTGTGAGTGTTCGCAGCTCCCGCAGAGCAATGATAGTGTCACTGTGCGGGCGTGGGCATGTAATAACAGCCGCACGGGTCAATCGATCAGGTTAAGCTACGCTTGCCGTGGTTGGTCTGTGGATGGGTGACCATCTGTACATATCTTTACTGTTCAAAACTCGTCCGTGCCTCGGAAAGCACGTGAAGCCGTTGGTCCCAGCTGTCATTCGTGGATCTTTGCCAGTCGTTACGGGTCGTCAGAAGCCCAAAGTCTGACAACCATTCTTACCCGGGGGTTTTATGATATCCCGTAACTGGATTGTGGAGGTCAGATAGGCAGTCGCTCCATTTAAAATACTTGTATCCAGCTGCATCCGGTGAGACTGGAAGCCGAGCCCAGGCCCCAGCATGGTGGGAGAAGCGAGGCAGATTGATTGACTTGATATCGATGTACTCTACAATATATGACTAGGTAACTACTTATTTACTTTACTTTGTCTGAATACGTCATTATGTGGTTATTTATGGTGATACATGATGGAACAAACACCCAGGATATTGATGGTGTTGCAGTCAGCGGAACATGGACAACGGTACCTAGCTGACACCACCTGCGGGTGGTTCTATTATTAACAGTAAATAGTTGTCATCATCATGACGTTCATATAAGAAACTTTACGAATTTCCCCACATACTTACCTCATTGTTTAGTAAACAGTCTCAAACACAAATAATTTATTTCAATTAAACCATTTACAGGCACTTTTGAATTGTTAAAATTAAGTAGTCAGAAAATTGAAGCTAGTTGCCCATTCCAACACGTAGATCTCTATGCAGAAGAACGGGCAAGAAACTCCAAGGAGACTCTTTTAAATCAAGATAAATTATTACAAAATCCTGGGTGCATTATTCTTATTGCTTCTATATGTGAGAACAATATAAAAAAGAAACAATTTAAAATATAAAATTGATGTCCAATCTCAACCGACGGCACCCGAACATGACGCGTGGATCAGCACCACCCAGCTCAACTATTTTGTAGGTAACCGAATTATCCAACACACGCGCCACCACCAGTGAGACATTTAAGTGAGCATGACATATTCTCAACTGCCATGCTCTTTCAAGTCAACATCAAAATATCATAAAAAATGGATCCATGGTTCCTACATTTCCAAAATTTCAAAAATGCTTCTAAATTATACAAATGAGAAAAAAAAATTACTACCAATCAGGAAGAGGTATTTAATATTGAAGTATTAAGAATTAAATCTTGATTGAATTATTAAATAAAATAGATAAACATTAAGTTCGTAATTTCAGAAACACAAAAAAAAGGGGAAGCATCTCTTCCAAATATTGAAATTGTGATCAGTGAGCCCAAGTGCCTGTGGAGCAGGACCAGCATTAAGGCAAGCATTTTTATCTACGATATACTCATCCAACTTATAATATGCTTGTCTACATAGTGTGCGTTTAATGCATATTTTAAATTTCTTCTCATTTACTTGAAGAATATCGAGTGGTATTTTATTATAACATTTTCCACAGTACCCCATAAAAGAAGTTTTTAATTTAGACAATCTGAAACTGTGCGGTTGATCTAGTTTGTTCCTATTCCTAGTGTTAAAATTATGCCTGTCACTTATCTTACTAAAAAGATGTCGATTTTTTCGAACGTACATAATGTTTTCGTATATTGACAAGGAACCGTCATGACGTTAATTTTTTTAAACAGTTCCCTTATAGATTTGCGTCTGCTGAGATTGTAGATGGCTCTGACAGCCCTCTTTTGCAGAATAAAGATAGAATCAATATCTGCAGCCCGTCCCTACAGCAAAATACCGTAAGACATGATACTATGGAATTAACTAAAATAGACCAATCTCGCGGTATCCACGTCTGTTAATTGACGGATTTTCCAAAGAGCGTAAGCGGCTGAACTTAGCCGCCCTGCAAATGATGTTAGGTGGGAACCCCACTGCAGTTTGAGTCAAGCGTGATCCCCAAGAAAACCGTATTTTCGACGAATTCAAGTATCTCCCTATTCAATACAACGTGACATTCACTACTTCTAACATTCGGTAAAGCGAATGTAATTCATTTAGTTTTTTCTCATTTAATAATAAATTATTTACAATAAACCAATGGACCGTAAGCATAGCATTATTTACGTCGTCAAGCTATGTGCACGTCTGCCTACTTTAAAAATCAGTGATGTGTCATCAGCAAATGAGACCATTTGTGGTCGGGTTTTTAATAAATGAGGTAAATCATTTATATATACTAAAAATAGGAACGGCCCCAATATTGAGTCCTGCGGTACACCCATTTTGACTTTTAAACGACTTTATACGTTACTTTACTTCTACTACTATACTTTTGACGTTTATTTGAACTTGCTGAAATCTATCATTTAAATATGATTTTATTAAGCTAAGATCTAGTTCACCCAGTCCGTAATGCTCAAGTTTCAAGAGCAGTGTTTCGTAATTCACGCAGTCAAATGCCTTGGATAGGTCGCAAAAGATGCCTATTGCATCTTGTGCCTCTTCCCATGCGTTAAATATGTCATGTGTTTTAATAAGGTGACACCGGCGTCAGTGGTACAGCGTCCTTTGGTGAAACCATACTGTTGATCGTGTAGGATGTTGTTACGATTAAAATGATTGAGCATTTGATTTAACGTTACTTTTTCAAACACCTTGCTTAAACCGGCAAAACCGATACGGGTTTATATTATTTGTGTCTTTGTTGTCCCCTGATTTGAAAAGTGGAATAACTTTACTGAACTTCATTAAATCCGGGAATACCCCTTGATCAACACACAAATTAAATATTAAAGCTAAGTAGGGTGCAATTGTCTCAATAATGGATTGACAAACTTTAGTAGACATGTCCCACAGATCTTCGGTAATTTTGATCTTAAGTTGCTTAAATGCCCGTATAATGACTATAAGGTTAATATGTTTAAATTTAAATTCCATAGTACAGGCTGAGACATTCGCTCTTAATAATTGTATAGCTAGTGCGGGCGAGGAATTTAAAGTTTCTGTAGTGTTAATTGGGATATTGATAAAGAAAGTTGTGAATTCCTGAGCAACATCGAAGTTATCGCTAATGAGACCGCGGAAAGTGTTCAGTGTGTAATCAGTATTACGTGTTTTGTTCCTGTTCGTTTCATTGTTAATAATCTTCCAAACAGTCTTTATTTTACTTTCTGCTAATCCATTGCTATTTGAATTAATTTCCAAAATATTAATATTAAAGTCACCAGTCACCACAAATAATTACTGATTTATTACCAGTTGCAAGTATTGCCAAGACATCTTCCATTACTGACTCAAAAATAGAGTAGTTTTGATAGTTTGGAGGTCCTGTATACGCACACTATAAAATGCTTCTCTAGCTCAACACAGGACAGTTCGATGCTATGTTCCACCGATAGTTCCACTATGTTTTACGAGTCTTATATTTTATAGATTTTTTTATTAAAATTAATGAACCTCCACGCAGCATGGATATTCGGTTATAGCACACACTGTAGTTCTCATAATTAATCAGCATTTCATAATCTCTCTGTCATCAGTGTAATCAGTCTGACACTTCCTGCTCCTACCTATAGCACTCTGCACTACCTGGTCCTCTTTCGTCTATTTCAAAATAATGTCCGTCATCCCTCACACCTAGCAGGAGTGTCTGTTAGTAGATTTCAAGATGCGATTTGAAGTCCCACGAAATGGACTGGTATCGCATTATTATCAGACTAAATTAGAATCTCCGGCTCTCTCCCTACTTACTTTGGTATGCTATCTTTAAAACCTTCACCGGGGACCCAAAAACAGACCCTTCCCTCAAAGTCGGTAACATAACGTAGGTAACACTACCCAAGTACTCAACGTACCTTCGAGCTGGCTCCGTGGCCTGGTGGTCCTAAATGTATTGTCGTAGGTCGCCTGACGACGCGACCACGTGACCGTCGTCACTACACACCACACGGGTTCACGGAGCTCGGAGGAGCCACTCGGCACAGCCAGCGGAGCTTACGTGGACCCTAGACGAGTGGCAATCGCTTGCGCATTGGCCATGGAATATAATTGGCATAAAAAGCGCCACTTTGCAGACTGACTTCTGCATAGAGATACCGGTTTTGTCTCTCTGCCACTCATGCCTGTGAGTCTCGTTCTAAAGTTCGATATATCATGCGATCCGGGACAGTCTCAAAGCACAGAGCACCTTTAGTTCAGATACGTTTAGCAAATAGGTACAGCGGACCTTCTCTAGCATGCACTGAGTGGCGCCACAGCGGCGCGGTGCGCGGCGGCGCGTGCGCTCAGCGCAGTTATGTAACCAGTCGTCTCGCTTTACGACAGGTTCATATCATTTAACTGCAACAGTTAATGGCGCTAATCATGCAAAATGGCGCCGTAAACATAAACGCTCACTGCTGGTAAACGTTATTCAATTCTCAAGACTTATGTTACTCTTGTATTTATAGTTTCCTTCTGTTAAACGCAGTTAAATTAATCATTAGGTTATGGTCCATGACCCCGGAGCCGCCAGCCCGGCACAGCACAGCACCGCGCTACATACACAATGTAAGCACAGATAGAAGCTCGGTATTACTTTAATTGTTCGCTACTTCTCATGCCCTTTGATTAAACCATTGCGTATTACATAAATACTTGTTTAAATCGATGCCCACCAAATTGGTGCCGAAATAATAGCGCCATGGAAATCTGTTACTTTGGCTCCCTTTGTGTTTTAGCTACACGCGAATTTCAGCTGAACCCGTAGTCAATTACGGTCGAAACTTCAATGCCTTGCTTCTAACAAAGTCGAAAGTACTGCTGCTATAATTAGAACTGTAAAGGCACGGGATTAGAGTAGATTATCGTTTGTATACATTATTAATGGTAATTGGGGAAAGTTGCCCATTGTTGAGAATCGAACCGGCGACCGACCGCGCGACCGTTCGAGTTCGTACATTTGCTCAGTACAAGTGTTCCCGTGTATTATTTTAGCTGGCTGGTCCTGCTCCACAGGCACTTGGGCTCACTAGTTGATCACAATTTCAATATTTGGAAGAGATGCTTCCCCTTTTTGTTAAAAGCTTTTATTTAACTTGATTTGTTTTTCTTATCGTTTCTGACATTACGAACTTGATGTTTATTTTGGGTCTACCTTTTATAGCAGAACTTTTTATGTCATAATATTGTTTTGCATAACAGCGGATAGCATAAACTTCATTTCGCAGAAAATCGTTTGGCAGACAGTCATTTATCATACATTCAAAATTCATAATTTTGTAAGTCAGAATCATCTTTAGGCATAAATTTCATATCCATAATAATTAAAAAGTAGAACCATCATATCGCAGAAAGTTCACAGTCAGAATCGTCTTTTGGCATACATTTCATATCGATAGTCATTAAAAGGCAGAACTATCATATCTCAGAAAGTTTAGAGTTAGAATCATCTTTTGGCATACATTTCATATCCATAATCATTACAGAAAATTCATTCATTCATTCACCATGCATGCAGCATGCAAACAAGCATACACCATGCATGCAGCATGCAAGCAAGCATGCAGCATGCAAGCGAGCATGCAAACATGCAAACAAGCATACACCATGCATGCAGCAAGCATGCAAGCAAGCATGCAAACAAGCATACACCATGCATGCAGCAAGCATGCAAGCAAGCATGCAAACAAGCATACACCATGCATGCAGCAATCATGCAGCATGCAAGCAAGCATGCAGCATGCAAGCGAGCATGCAAACATGCAAACAAGCATAAGCCATGCATGCAGCAAGCATGCAAACATGCAAACAAGCATACACCATGCATGCAGCAAGCATGCAGCATGCAAGCAAGCATGCAAACATGCAAGCAAGCATACACCATGCATGCAGCAAAGCATGCAGCATACAAGCAAGCATGCAACATGCAGCATACATGGTTTCTGTCACGGCTCCGGCGCTGCGGGGCTCCGGCGGCCCCACGCGAGCTTATCGTCGCAGATGGTTTTAAGGCTCACCACCGCAGCTTCGGCTTGCTGGCCGGCTTTGCCGGCCAGCCTCAGCTGCGGCGGCGAGCATTAATACCACCTGCTCCTCAGCTCGCGGGCCGCCTCACCCCTCCGCGCCTACGCGGGCTTAAATTACACTCTAGGGGTAGGGCAGACAAGACTACGTGGAGTCGGTTTTGCAGCGATTCGTTTCTGTCACTAACTTTTGTAGCACAACATAATATTATTGACTTTTCACGACAATGTTTTAATTTAAGGTTAAAAATGCTATTGTATAGAAATGTCAATATGCCTAATAAAATTATTCCAAACGAAATTCTGCCATTTTCATAAGTATGCGAAGTGAACGTTATGCTAAACGAAATTATGCGAAATTTGAACTTTGCCAAAGGTAATTATGCCAAATAAAATTCTGCTATCTTAAAAGTATGCCATTGTTAATTCGGACATATAAACATTCGGCCAAACAATAATTATATTAAATCATTTTTATGCCTTAAAAATATTCGTTTAAAGAAGATTATGCCAAGTGTGTTATGCCAAATAAATTTCGGAGCATCAAGATTCTGCCAGATAGAGGGAACCCGTTTATTTTATTCAATCAAGATTTCTTTCTTAAAGAGATAAGAAAAAAAAATACTACCAATCAGGAAGAGGTATTTAATATTGAAGTACCTATTAAATAAATTTCAAATTATAGTTTTGTATAATTTAGAAGCATTTTTTTTAAATTTTGTAAATATAAGAACCATGTATCCGTTTTTTTTTTTTGATGTTGACTTGAAAGAGCATGGCAGTTGAGAATATGTCACTCTGCTCACTTAAATGTCTCACTGGTGGTGGCGCGTGTGTTGGATCATTCGGTTCCCTACGAAATGGTTGAGCTGGGTGGTGCTGATGTTCGTGAACGCGTCATGTTCGTGAACGGGCGCCGTCGGTTGAGACTGGTCATCTCTTAACTGCCAGGGCTTATTTTTAATTTTATATTTTAAATTGTTTTTTTTTTACATTGTTCTCACATATAGAAGCAATAAGAATAATGTACCCAGGATTTTGTAATAATAACTTGATTTAAAAGAGTGTACGTGGAGTTTCTTGCCCGTTCTTTCCATAGAGATCTACGTTTTGGAATGGGCAACTAGCTTCAATTTTCTGACTAACTGACCGACTATTTAATTTTGACAATTCAGAAGTGCCTGTACCTAAATGGTTTATTTGAAATAAATGATTTGAGTTTGAGTTCAATTTTTTGAGCTGTTAAAAAAGTAAATAAATAAAGTAAATATTCGAGATGTTATTAGGATCAGTTGAAAAACATATTGAGCAGTTATTTAATTTAATGGCGGTTGATTAATTATTGCAACAGTAAAACATGGACAGTAATAAAAAATCAATAAACGTAAAGTAACACGCATATACCTTTTTTACATCGAAACAGCTAGGTTAGGTTAGGTTAGAACTGTGACCGAGCGAGCGAAGCGAGCGGTGCCGCGGCAGCGGCCGGCGAGTGCCAGAAACATATTTTTGAATACAAAACCAAACATTTTATATACACACGTAACCGCTTGTTCAATAATTTTTACCGCCCATTTAATTATTTTCCTGCTCAATTATATACTCACTGATCCATTTCATTATTTTTATTACTCATGTTTGTTTACTTTACTGCTTAGTTTTAACTGCTGAACTAGTTATTAAACGTGCCATTTATAATTTTTAACTTACCAAAACCGCTATTTACAACTGCCTCTTTAAATCAGTGCCATATTTAATTTGATATTCATAAAGGTTTTTGTTTATGGTTTGCTCTTTTTTTTAGTTGACAAGTTTAGTCTCGACGTAATAAATCTGAGTTTGAAACGCTATTGTTTTATACGTCAGTACCTACAGCAGTGTCTCCTGCGCGTACACACATACCTAAACATTTGTTTTCATACACAAGCTGTCTCCTGCGTATTAAAATATTTTTAGATTAGTTGCAACTATTCATAAGACAATATAACCTCAAAAACGGCCTAATAAAATAAAATCGAACCGTCTGAACGGACTGGCCTGAATGCATAGGTACCTATTCATCAAGACATTGCTTCAATGAGGAACGCTGAAGAAGTACCCACTATATCTTCGGCAGCAGTGGCGTTCTGCTAAGAAGTACCCACTATATCTTCGGCAGCAGTGGCGTTCTGCTAAGAAGTACCCACTATATCTTCGGCAGCAGTGGCGTTCTGCTAAGAAGTACCCACTATATCTTCGGCAGCAGTGGCGTTCTGCTAAGAAGTACCCACTATATCTTCGGCAGCAGTGGCGTTCTGCTAAGAAGTACCCACTATATCTTCGGCAGCAGTGGCGTTCTGCTAAGGTTGCAGAGCGGTGCAGTCAGTTCGTACTCGGGCACAGAGGTCTGTTATGCCAACCATGCACTGGCCTAGAATCGACAAAAGGATTTCAAGATAACATAACGTACATAACTATATCCCCCTTTGAGGGGTAGTTTTGAAAAACTTATTATGATAAACTTTATTACTTACTTAGGCAAATTTCAAGTTTATTAACTAAATGAATAAGATTTTTCTTATAAACTGTATCCCCGCTTTTCACACCCACAGGGGTGGAATTAAAAAAAAAATCGTTTGGGATGTATTCATAACTTGACTCAAAGATTATTTATACTAATTTTCGAGTTAATTAAGCCATGCAGTAAAATCCTCCCCTGAAAAATTGACTAGGTACCCCATTTCAGCCCGTCAGGGGTAGATTTTCAAAAAACCCTGATACACATTATTCTTTACTTTCAATATTAGGTATAAATACTGAGTTTCGAGTCAACCGGACTGCGCGCTAAAATTCTTCCATACAAACTTTGAAACCCCCCAATCCTTTATTAGGGGGTAGTTTAGAAGAAGAAAAAACTGTCAATCTTCATAATTTATTTAGATAAGTATTCGTGCTAAGTTTCAAGTTTATCAACTCAAGGAATAAGATTTTTCATACAAACTTTCATCCCCTATTTTATCCCCTTGGGGGTAGAATTTATCAAAATCGTTTCTTAGCGGATGCCTACGTCATAACATCTACCTGCGTGCCAAATTTTAGCCCGATCCCTCCAGTGGTTTAGGCTGTGCGTTGATAGATCACTATGTCAGTCAGTCAGTCAGTCACCTTTGAGTTTTATATTATTTAGAAGATACTTTTCCGGCATAAAAAGTACCCAGTGTGGTGCCCAGGATATTAAAGAATAATTATACCAAGTTTCATCGTAATCGAACCGGTAGTTTTTGCGTGATGCCTGAACAAACAGACAGACAGACAAAAAATTTTTTAATCACATTTTTGTGTTCGGTGTCGGTCTAGTAACACCCCTGCTATTTATTTTTTTGATATTTTCAATGTACAGAATTTTTACTTCTACAGATTTATTATAAGTAATAGAAGAATAGATTTTCTAAACTAGCATCTTAGAGCAACCTGACTGAAAGAACTGTAGCGCAGGGGTCATTTGCCGTCCCCCCCGGTGGGTTCCCGCATTGTCGAGGCGGGGGGGCTCAGTAGCCGTGGCGAGCTGGGCCACGGTGAAGCTAAGAGGAACCCCAGCGGGGGCCGCTCGTCCGGGCTGTGCGGTTTAGCCCGGGACGTAGCGGCCCACGGGTAGGTTGCGGTGCCGCTTGCGCGACATCGTGACCTACCTGAGGCGGGCCGCGATGTCCCCCGTGAGGGAGACATTGCGGCTGAGGACAGGGGCCGCGGCGGGAGGGGTTTTCCCTTCCTTCCGCGGCCTTGACGGGGCCGCCACCGTGAGATGGCGGACGCGGCGGGGCCGCAGGGGAAGAGGAGTGTCGGTGTTTCGTTGCCGCTCTCCCTATCCTCTGCGGCCGTAGCTCCCCCAACGCGGGGGGGCATGCGGGGCCTGCCTCTTAGGCGGGCGTGGAGGCCAGCAGGCAACGGGTGCGGGGGCTCCGTTGCCTGTTTTGCACAGGCCTCCACCTTGTGGGACGGGAATGGCCAGGTGTTCCCGGCCATTCCCGGATCATAACATCGCGTCAATGTAATTAACACCTTAAGTGCGAAACGAGGCCTAAATCACCCCTCATGCAACTTCCTTGTGGTGCGGCAAGGAAAAACGTGAACATCTCTGTCGTGCGAAGGGCATAGCTTTGGTTTGGTCCAGTATAGAAAAGAGATAAATGTATATTTGAGACGCGCTAATGGTCCCGGACTCGGTGGTATACCTACCTTGGTACCGGATGTCTTAGGCCTCGTACCGCACTGAATTAATATAATTTCAATGCAGTGCGGAACGAGGCTAAAACGTCCCATATCCCCCCGGACCTCGTACCGCACCCAACGCGAGCTTCCCGCGACTAGTGTTGTATGCTTATACTACGCACATTTTTACCATCTCGTGAAGCTGACAAAAATTCCAAAAAGATTTTGACTCAGTGCTCTCAGTGCAGAAATCTTATTGTCTACCCTGTTTCAATGAAAAACACTCATAAATAAGTACAAAATACATATGTGATTTTTTATAAAAAAGTATATTGTTACTGATTTTTTTATGTTAATTCAAGTTTTAATAAGTGTATTTTTAAAGCCCGAGGCAGAATACATAGGATAGTTTCTTTTCTACTTCTGGTTTTCTTTTTTTTCTATTCTGTGAACCGCATTAAGATTTTCACACAAAAATAGATAAACGTCGTTGCGTCCATATTATTTTTCCCATCACTAATCTTAGCGAAAATTTACCCTATTTCAGTGCGTTACGAGGTGTATAAGATCCCATATTTTGTTTTGCCAATAATTCCTAAACTAGCTATCAGATCCCGGGGCGACGGTAGATTAGGATTCATCAATTCACTGTCTATATCGATAAGGACCAAAAATTTTCATTTATCTTTGATTTCGCGCCAGAAAATGGATTTTAGTCTGTTAAAGGAGGTGGGGTCTAATAGACCGCGTGTCGCCCTAACGTCTGGTCACGGTGCGGGCCGATAATACCTCGTGCCGCAGGAACGGAAAGTTTGCAAAAATTGGTGCCGCGGCTAACGTGTTAAAACAAATAACGTGCAAAGAGAAGGTGAATTGAAGGAAAGAGAGAGAGCCTTATGTCGGCGAGCGGAAATTTACAAGTTACGATTTTTTTTATGTTGTTATAATTTTTATGATTACTGGCCACTAGACCTACCCGTGTATTAAATTAATGTCGCCATTGTAGCGCCACTTTGTATATAAAATTCATTAATTTCATTGTATATAAAAAAAACAACAAAACAGAAAATAAAATTTAAAAAAATCCCCGACATTTAATAATAAAAAAAAAACTATGGAAAAAATAGCTACAAATAGAACAATAGAGGTATAAACGTGAAAACCTATAAATTATGACCCTACGTAAGTAGGTACGTATGAAATTTTTTGATAGGGTTTCACGTTTATATCTTTTTTGTTCTATTTGTGGCTATTATTTCAAGAGTTTTTTTTTTTATTATTATTTTGTATCGGGGGTTTTTTAAATTTTTAATTGAATTTTTTATTTTATGCTTTTTGTAGGGTCTCCTTATTATTTCATTTCTTTTATTTTCTTGCGTTTTAAATTTCAGGTACTTAATTTGATGTTTAATCAGGTTTTTTGGCGGGCATCTTGGATTTGTTATTTATCATAGTGTATAGTATTCTACTAGTGCCCTTTCATTTGATACCCATATTGAGGGATTTGTGAAAAAATATGTAATCCGCCATTTTGTGGCGGCGGCCATCATGGACCGATTTTCATCAAACATAGCTAAGAACACTCCCGACAAATTCACCTTTCAAACAAAAAAAATAAAATCAAAATCGGTTCATCCGTTCGGGAGCTACGATGCCACAGATAGACACACACACACACAGAGAGAGAGAGAGAGACACGTCAAACTTATAACACCCCGTCGTTTTTGCGTCGGGGGTTAATAAATGAAAACATCCAATATGTAAAAATTGGAAGCAGCTTAGTCCCAAGCCTTTTGGTCCTCGATATAATCCTTAACGGTATAAAAGGCTTTCTGGCACAATTACTTACGTCTATTGAATGATTTAAATTTATTAAGGCTTAGATCTTGAACGGGGCTTGGTGGAACTTTATTGTAAAAGCGTATAGGTACATTGGCATCTGAACGAGCCACCTATTTTACACCTTGTTGTAGGTACACCAAATTTTTGTTTGTTCCAAGTATTAATATTATCATGAATATCACTGTATTTTTTAAACAATTTTATATTTTTATGGGCATATAAAAGATTTTCATAAATATGTATACTCAGAAATCACAGTCATAGCATTAATCTTTTTAAGTTATCTCTGAGCGAGTGTCTCGGACTTAATGTACAAATTGATCGAACAGCTCGCTTCTGCAAAACAAAAATAGTCTGAATATCAGCGGCATTTCCCCACAATAGAATACCGTACGACATTACACTATGAAAATAGCTAAAGTACACTAAACCGGCTGTCTCTATATCAGTCAAATTGCGAATTTTTCTAACAGCGTATGCTGCGTAACTTAGTTTTTTTGACAATTTGTCTATATGCGGACCACACTGAAGCTTAGCATCCAAAGTTATGCCTAAGTATACTGTGCTCAAAGTCAAAGTCAAAGTCAAATCATTTATTTCAAATAGGCACATTAAAGGCACTTTTGAACGTCAAAATTAAAATTAAAATAAAATTGATTCTAGTCGCCCCTTCCAAAAGGTAGTTTTCGTATGGAGAAGAATGGGCAAGAAACTCCACCGTTACTCTTTTAAAAAAATGTTTTACAATACTTTGCATACATTAATTATATAATTATATGTGAAGACGATGCACCTAAAAATAAAATTACTATACCACAATAGGTAAAAGAATTAAAATGAATTTATGAAACCATGACATATAAATTGACTAGGTGATAGATACATGGTGCTCACATATTTACAAACATTCCAAAAGTAGACTATTTTCATAAATAAATAAGGAGTAATAAGTCCGGGTGTGACTTTAAGTAATTACAGAATGTAAATTTAATGTCAAAGAGAATAAAAAAAAAAAAGAATAAATTATACAATTACATTAGCAACCAGTTTGATTTTGTCTAGACTCTAGAGATTGTCCTATGGAACAGGACCAGCATGTTTCCAAGCATTCTTATCTTGGATATAATCCTCTAATTTGTAATATCCTTGCTTACAAAGTGTAATTTTAATATAAGTTTTAAATTTTCTTTCATTTAATTGCAATATTTCACAAGGTATTTTGTTGTAACATTTAACACAGTACCCCATAAAAGATGTATGTACTTTAGACAATCTGAAAAAAGGTTGATCTAATTTATCTTTATTTCTAGTATTAAAATTATGTCTATCACTTATTTTATTAAGAAGATGTTGATTTTTTCTTACATACATAATATTTTCATAAATGAATTGGCAAGGTACCGTCATAATATTAACCCTTTTAAATAGTTCCCTAAGAGATTCGCGGCGACGTAGATTGTAAATGGCTCTGACAGCTCTCTTTTGCAAAATAAAAATGGATTCAATGTCAGCAGCCCGACCCCACAGTAAAATGCCATATGACATAATACTGTGGAAGTAACTAAAATAGACCAACCGCGCGGTTTCTTCATCTGTTAGCTGTCTTATCTTTCTAACAGCATATGCGGCCGAGCTTAACCGCCCCGCAATAGATGTTATATGAGGTCCCCATTGTAATTTCTCGTCTAGCGTGATTCCCAGGAAAACTGTTTGATTAACAAATTCTAGTTTTTGGCCATTCTTCTGTCTGCTGTCTTCAGGATTCAATTCTTCGCCCTTTATCAACACATTAGTTTTCAACTGCCTAACGTGACGTAGCGTAAACTTAATAATAATAATAATATCCCTGGACATTTCACACAGCGCCATCTAGTCCCAAGCTAAGCAACCTAATGCTTGTGTTATGGTAACAAGATGGCTGATAAACTACTTATATACATTTTTTTTTTTGTAAATACATACATATTATAGATAGAAAAACACCCAGACTCGGAACAAATACATGTAGGTCATACAAATATTTGTTCCGTGCGGGAATCGAACCCGCGATACGCAGCGCAGCAGTCAATCGCTTAACCACTGCGCCAACCGTGCCGTCATACAATGCATTTGGATTTTTTCTCGTTTAGAAGTAAATTATTAACATTGAACTAGTGGACTACTTTAGACATCGCGCTACTTACATCGTCAGTAACCTGCTGCTGACGTTTAAGTTTAAACAAAAGTGAAGTGTCATCTGCAAACAACACTATATCATGATTATCCTTTATGAGGTACGGCAAGTCATTAATATAAATAAGAAACAAGAAAGGACCAAGAATTGAGCCCTGTGTGACTCCCGTTGTTACTATAGATCGGGGAGATCTTTTGTCGTTAACATCAACGCTCTGAATCCTCTTACTCAAGTATGAATTAAGAAGATCCAGAGCAGCGTTCTGGATCCCGTAGTGGCGGAGTTTCCTGATTAAAGTTTCGTGAAGAACGCAATCGAACGCCTTGGACAAATCACAGAAGATGCCCAAAGCATCAAACTCAAGCCATTTATTTCAATTAAACCATTTCAAGCACTTTTTTTTTTTTGTCAGTTAGAAAGTTGAAGCTAGTTGCCTATTCCAAAACGTAGATCTCTTTAGAGAACAACGAGCAAGAAACTCAAGATATTATTACAAAATCCTGGGTACATTATTCTTATTGCTTCAATGCTTCTATATGTGAGAACAATGAAAAAAAGAAACAATTTAAAATATAAAATCAAAAATAAGCCCTGGCAGTTAAGAGATGACCAGTCTCAACCGACGGCGCCCGTTCACGAACATGACACGTGGATCAGCACCACCCAGCTCAACTATTTTGTAGGGAACCGAATTATCCAAGACACGCGCCACCACCAGTGAGACATTTAAGTGAGCATGACATTCTCATTCTAAAAAAACCAAAATGGCTTCCCCTTTTTGTTTTTTTAGAATGAGAATATGTCTATAATATATCTCTTCCAAACATTGAAATTGTGATCACATAGTGAGCCCAAGTGCATGTGGAGCAGGACCAGCATTAAGCCAAGCATTTTTATCTACGATATACTCGTCCAACTTATACCATGCTTGTCTACATAGTGTGCGTTTAATGCATGTTTTAAATTTCTTCTGGTTTAGTTGAAGAATATCGAGTGGTATTTTATTATAACATTTTACACAGTACCCCATAAAAGAAGTTTTTACTTCAGACAATCTGAAGCGCGGCTGATCTAGTTTGTTCCTATTCCTAGTGTTAAAATTATGCCTGTCACTTATCTTACTATGTAAAAAGATGTCTAGATTTTTTCGAACGTACATAATGTTTTCGTATATAGTATAATATTGACAAGGAACCGTCACGATGTTAATTTTTTTAAACAGTGCCCTTAGAGATTCGCGTCTGCTGAGATTGTAGATGGCTCTGACAGCCCTCTTTAGCAGAATGAAGATAGAATCAATATCTGCAGCCCGTCCCCACAGCAAAATACCGTAAGACATGATGCTATGGAAGTAACGTCTCACGATATCCACGTCTGTTAAGTGACGGATTTTCCAAACAGCGTAAGCGGCTGAACTTAGCCGCCATGCAAGTGATGTTAGGTGAGTACCCCACTGCAGCTTTGAGTCAAGCGTGATCCCCAAGAAAACCGTATTTTCGACGAATTTGCATTTGTCTTCCCATGCATTATAAATAGGTCCTAAAAGTTCAACACCGTTCAAGATCAGTAGTTGAACGACCTCTTGTAAAACCGAACTGTTTGCTATGTAATAATTTGTGTTTATTAAAAAGTTTTTGCATTTAAAATTAATTAGTAAGCGTTGCGATTTATTGGCTACTTCTTGTTACAAGTTTTATATTGAAGGTCTTGAAAATGAACTAAAAAATAACCCTAAGTTATTTTGGACGCACGTAAAAAATAAAAGAGGAGGGACTAGTACCTACCCAATGACCATGAAAAACGGATCAATGTCCACATCTGATGGTACAATAATTATGTGAGATGTTCGCTACCAACTTCTCATCTGTTTATAGCACCGATCAAGAATTGAGCAAGGAATTTGATACAAAATTATTATTAAAGTCTCTCGAAAATAGTAGTTTAAGTTTAACAAGTCCAACAATTAGCAGTGAGACATTACTTAAAAAACTTAAAGGTTTAGATATTAACAAAGGAGCTGGCTCTGATGGCATTCCGCCAATATTTATTACGTCTTTTGCAGAGAAATTAGTGTGCCCTCTTTTTCTTATATACAGCAAATCTTCTGGCGTTTTCCCTCTAAAATGGAAAATGGCAAAGGTGGTGCCTATACATAAATCAGATTCCAACGATGGTATAACTAACTATAGGCCTATTTCAATCCTTTCTACGTTTGCTAAAGTGTTTGAGTCACTAGTCTGCCCGTATTTCCAAAACCATCTAAAATTATTCATTACCGATCATCAGCATGGTTTTGTTGGGTCACGATCCACAAGTTCTAATCTGGTCCCTTTCACGGAACTTTTGATTGAAGCTGTTGACTCTGGTCACCAAGATGACGTCATTTATATTGACTTCAGCAAGGCCTTTGATAAAGTTTCCCACAAAATCTTATCTTGTAAGTAAATACATCACCTAATTGAAACTTACCTTTTTTATCACTTTACGGACTTTAAAACTGATAATGACATGTGTTTCAGTGAAGTCATGTTCAAATGCAAAAATACTATGTACGAGTATATCCTAACGCGTCTATCCTTATAAGGAGTTTATTACATAAATGAGGACAAAGTTTATGAAGTGGACACTATACGTCTTGATCTTGGAGTTTTGTTTGATCAAAAACTAACCTTTGCACCACACTTAGATCACTTTTCTAAAAAAGCATCTAGGATGATGGGTTTTGTCATAAGACAATGGTTTTCGTCAAATTAAAACTAAAATCTTACTTTACCAGAGTTTAGTACGTAGCATATTAGAGTATTGCAGTGTGGTGTAGCGGCCACACTACACTACAAATAGTTTGCGTCTAGAACGTGTACAAAAACGCTTCGTTTGGCATCTGGCTTTTTCTGTGGGAATAACTAAAAAAATTCGTTCTTACAAAATGAGATTAAAATTCTTCAACATGCACACCTTGGAAGAACGAAGATGTTTGAACGACGCAATGTTTGTGTTATGTATGTAGCTATAGTTATAGTTGTGGCTGCGCCGCATAGTAAGAACAACGCGTAAATACAGGAGTGCGAATCATTCCGTCTATCTATTCACACCTCTGTAGCTTCCTACTAAACATTGGCGACGAGTACCCACATTAGTGAAATATGTTTGGTGTTAATTCAATTTTGGGATCTATATCCAATTTCGATCATCTTACCCAAGACTGGAAGCTTTACAAAGGGCGACTTCAGCAATGGTTCATCGCCAACAGCATCGGCGAGGATAATGACAAAGCTGGAGTAAAGAGGAAGGCGATATTGTTGAGTGCACTCACAGAGAACACGTTTCAACTCGCGTGTAATCTCGCCTTGCCTGACGACTTAGATACAAAGAACTATAGCGATATTCTGAAAATCTTGGATGACCATTTCGTGCCGAAGCGCTGCGGGTTCGCGGAAAGGCATAAGTTTTATACGGCTGTGCAGCAACCCGGTGAGACGCACTCGCAGTGGGCCGCTAGATTACGAGGCCTTGCTACTTACTGCGCGTTCAAGAATTTAGAGGATTATCTTCTAGACAAGTTTGTCATGGGCATGTTACCAGGTCGCGAACGAGACCAACTGTTTGCCAAAGATATCAGCGACTTGACGCTGAGTAAAGCTGTGGATCTAGCAGAAGCTGCACGCTGTGCGCGCGCAGGCGCCGCATTGGGACCAGCAGGACATACCGATGGAAACCAGGAATCGGTCTACAAAATAGGTCAAAGCGGTAACAGCAAGACTTCGGCCACGTCATCAAAGGATCAGCGTGAAAAGTGTTTGGTGTGTGGTTATAAGAATCACAAAACGTCGGACTGTCGTTTTTCTAACTATACGTGTAAATTGTGTAATCGTAAAGGTCATCTGCGTAAAATGTGTTCGAAAAATAAAGTGCATCACATTGAACAAGGTAGCAGTGATAACGAGGGAGATGACGGTGAGTTACTTTTGAATATTAATTGCCTCAATGAAGTGCCGACGACAGAAACTGTGAGTCTGGAGGGTCATAGTATCAAATGTGAAATCGACAGCGGTTCGCCTGTTTCAGTTATTTCTGAAACCTTATATAAAAGTACTTTCCAAAAAATTCCGTTATCAGCACCAACAAAAAACTTGATGACCTATACAAGTACTAAAATGATAGTAACGGGGTGCATGTTTATGAACATTTCGTATAAAGGTCGTACAGTTAGATTACCAGTCTACGTCATACGAAATGGTGGTCCTCCCCTTCTCGGGCGTGATTTTATGCGCGCTTTTGAATTACGCATTGTATCCACACTTGGCACCTGTAATAATATATCTTTATTGCAAGATCTAGTTCAGGCTTATCCGAATGTGTTTTCTGATGAATTAGGTTGTTTTACAAAATTCGAAATTAAGTTACCCCTTAAAGCAGATGCAAAACCTGTGTTTTTTAAGTCGCGTCCAGTGCCTTTCGCATTAAGAGATAAGGTAAACATAGAATTGGACAGATTGGTCGCGCTAGGTATTCTTAAACCGGTTTCTCATTCAGAATACGCATCGCCGATCGTGCCCGTACTCAAACGTGATGGTAATGTTCGCATTTGCGCCGACTACTCGGTAACGATAAACAAGCAACTCTTAGTAGATAAGTATCCATTTCCCACTGCACAAGAGCTTTTCACAAAGCTGCATGGTGGAGAGGAATTTAGTAAATTAGATTTATCAATGGCCTACAACCAACTGAAAATACACAATGAGTCACAAAGTATAACTTGCATTAATACTTCTCGAGGATTATTTAATTACACTCGACTTATCTTTGGATTAGCAAGCGCCCCATCAATTTTTCAAAGGACTATTGAAAACATTATGGGTAACCTGGAAGGGGTTTTAGTGTTTCAAGATGACATTTGCATAACTGGTGCCAACAGACAAGAGCACTATAACCGTCGAAAAGTAGTGTTAGACCGTTTGCAAGACGCCGGATTTACCTTAAGGAAAGACAAATGCGTATTCTTTCAAAAAGAAATATCCTATTTAGGATACATTATTGATAAGAACGGTATTAGAAAGAATCCACTCAAAGTTGAAGCCATTTTACAAGCGGCAGTGCCTAAAAATGTAAGCGAATTACAATCGTTTTTAGGCTTGATCAATTATTACAGGAATTTTACTCTGAGTGCATCTACAATACTAAATCCATTACATGAGTTATTAAAAAAAGGTATCAAATGGCACTGGGGATCGGAGCAGAGTACCGCCTTTAACACCATCAAAAAACTAATGTCCTCAGACAAGATACTAGCACACTTTGATAACAATGCAAAAATTATATTAACAGTAGATGCGTCCCCAGTCGGATTAGGTGCAATATTATCGCAAATAGGTAGCAACGGCATGGAACAACCGGTTTCATACGCGTCGCGCTCATTAACAATAGCAGAAAAAAAATATTCACAAATACAAAAGGAGGCCACGGCAATTATCTTCGGCGTAAAAAAATATCATCAGTATCTTTATGGCAGACCAATACCCTTCATCTTACGTACAGATCATAAGCCACTGACTATTACATTTAAGCCAAGCCGTGGCATTCCCGAAATATCGGCAAACCGTCTACAACGTTATGCAATATTTTTAAGCGCATATAATTATGAAATCGAGTTCATTAGCAGCGAACAAAATACAGCTGACTTCTTATCACGTGCGATTCCGAGAAACAGTGAGCAAGAACAACAACAAGTTTATGCGTTAGGTGCGAAGGAGAAAGCTGCATATGTGAATTTTGTTATTGATGGCAGTTTACCTGTGACCGCGCGTCAATTAGAAAAAGAAACTGATAAGGATCCGGTTTTAAAAAAGGTATGCAGCTTTGTCCAAAATGGTTGGCCACGCAAAGTAACGGATGATTTATTAAAGCCATATTTTTTATGTCGTATGCAAATATCATTAGAAAATGGAATTCTATTGCGAGGACATAAAGTAATTATACCCAAAAATCTGCAAAGTAACATTTTGAACGAACTCCACAGCTCACATTTTGGGATAGTCAAAATGAAAGCAGAAGCCAGGGCTCGATTTTGGTTTCCGGGCATCGATGGAGCTCTGGAAAGGTTAGCAAGTGCATGTGGAATTTGCGCACAGCTGCGGCCTTCTCCGCCACGCGTACCGCTCGCGCCATGGCCTCAACCGCCGCACGCTTTCCACAGAATTCACATGGATTTCTTAGGCCCCATGTCCAATAAAATGTTTTTGGTAATTGTGGATGCATATTCAAAGTGGGTTGAGTGTTACGTAATGAATAATAGTATTACAACACAAGCAGTTTTAACGAAACTGACCGATTTTATGTCAAGGTTTGGCGTACCTGATACAATTGTAACTGATAACGGAACTTCATTTACTTCACACGACTTCACAAATTTTTGTATGTTAAATGGCATAACACAATCATTTATTCTCGCCTGTTTATCATGCAATGAGTAACGGCCGAGCGGAGTCATTTGTAAAAATTATAAAAAAGGGGCTAAACTCCATTGCAGCATCAAGTCAAATGAATGACTTACAAAATCAGCTATCTTATCTTTTTGATTACCGTAATTCAGTAAACAGCACAACCGAGACTACTCCAGCTCAGTTAGTTTTTGGACGTAAGCTACGCTCACGTCTGGATCTTATCTCTAAAACGGTTATTGATTCTCCCTCGTCATCGGCGCTACCCGCGTTAATTAAAAAAAAACAGTGCTCACAGGTTAAAAATTATGGTGGTGTAGCGTTGGTACTCTTTGGTGAGTCACCATAGAGGAGTTGGTGACTTGACATCATATAAGACGTCAGTGGCTTTTCTCTTCTCCTTAAGAAATATATTTTCTTTAATTAATTATAGCGGTTCAATTCATATTCCTTGTACAGACATTCACCTTCCATCATATCGTGTTTCTTTATTTATGTGGACTTCATTATACTAGAAATATAAATAAAACTTTCTATAATTTGTGTCCCATACTTTCCCACTTCATTGGTGACCCCACAAAAAAGTTACTCGAATGGTGACACAGTGTGGTTCAAACAATATATAAATAAAAAAAAATACAGTTGGGCAAAAGGAACCATTATACAAAAAATGGGTAAAGTAATGTACAAAATAGAAATACCAGGAATAAAAAAAAACATTTTGCGACATAAAAACCAGCTTCGATCGTACAACGGTAAACAAACTGTAATCAGCGACGGCACAACAGACTTGTGGGATGTTGCTTTATCACAAGAAGAGGAAACGTTGATAAACAATGAAAATGTAACAAGCAACGTGTCAACACCATCGGAAAATTCACGAACTGTGTCTACAGACACTCCAGGCATGGATACCGTTAACCATGACGTTGCGAGTACTGACAACGCAATGGAGACATCAACATCGCCAGGAACGCCTACGATGCCAGGGACGCCTTGTACGCTCACGCCGCCAAGCAACCCGGCAGTGGAAGGTAGTCCAGAATTCAGCACCCCACAACCGGCACCAGCCGATGATGATATCTCCCACACGCCCGTGGCAGTTCGCATTCGAAGGAATAGGCCGATAGTAGATTATAAAAAATATTTTTAGTTATTGTATGTTTCCTCATATTTGTTTAATTTTAGTTTCTGTTTTCCTTCTTTCGCAAGGGGGAAAAGTGTTATGTATGTAGCTATAGTTATAGTTGTGGCTGCGCCGCATAGTAAGAACAACGCGTAAATACAGGAGTGCGAATCATTCCGTCTATCTATTCACACCTCTGTAGCTTCCTACTAAACAGTTTGCAAAATGTTGAAGGGAAATATCGACTCAGCACCGCTGCTGGCACTCATTAACTTTCGTGCTCCGTCGAGGATTCCGCGCAAACCTATTACTCCCCTTTGTCCTCCAAGGAGAAGAAGGGTTGGGATCTAACTCTCCATGTGGTAGGTTTTGTAGGGTTTTAAATAGTTGTACTTTGATTCTCTCAATAGGCAAAAATGTAAATTTCTGAACTGTTTATCAGATTTGTTGTAAAAGTTTTTGGACTGCGTGTACGTAACTTTTTAAGATATGAGGCTTATAATATTTAGCACATGTTACTAATACATAGTTATATATTTTACTGAGTTTACTTGTACATTAAGTAGCTTACAACTAGCATAGTCACTTATTATTGTTTTCTCTTTTGTTCATGTGGTGTTTACCTTTAAGTAATTGTTGCACTGTGTAGAGTTTAAACGCATGTTTTATTTTTGTTTGTAGATTAGTGTGAACAATTGTTGGTAGACATAATAAATAAAATAAAATAAAAATAATGCGAGCCTCGCATTCACAACGTCTCAACCGTCACACGACAGACGACTAAAGCTAAAAGCCTGATAGTCGCAGTTTGCAAACACTCACTAAAGGAATGTAGAAATAATGTTCAATACACGGCCCTTTGAAGTTGTCGCCGTCGCCAGTAAAACATCACTATGCCCTGAAAAAATCTTCATCGTATCGTATCGCTTCGTACCGCGTCGGTATCGGTTCCGAACGTGCTGTTCGTCGCAGTCGAAGCTAATAAGCTAAGCGAAGTTGCGATGTATATTTAAATTGCAGACTCGGCAGGCTGATACAATATTATCTATAGCGTTACAGCTTCAGGTTTAGCGGGAATTTGTGCGAAAATGGTTCGCAAAGAAAATCAAAGACAAAATTTCCATGAAAGTGAATATCTTGGAACGCAACAGGCACAGAACTTAAAATAAATTCTATGGAGCATGCTGCACGGCTATTACACTATATATAACATTACACTTATTTATTATATCAATGTCTTTGACATATCTCGGGACCCTGGGGTTCCAGACCTTCGGAAGGCGTAGCACGGGCCGAAGCCAACTCGCAGACGGGCGTCTGCGAGTTGGCTTCGGCCCTTAGACAACTTTCAATGATGAGCAGACACCAATCCACGATTATCCCTGTATGCACTATGCAAGTGCATCAAAGAAACTTGGTGATGGCCTCATTCTTATTTTAAATTACTAAAATTATACAACAATTAAAACGCTACGCGTAACGATTTATTGTTGTTGAATTGTACTTCAATGGTAAGATTGTCATTGAGAGACGATTCACATAAATGTCAAATAACGAGCGGACTACCAATAATTGTACGATCGAGACACAACTGTGACACGATTGAAGAGCAGAATAGCAAATTGTTCAATGGCGATTGTGTGGCAGTTCGATGATATGTCAATAGAACACCATTGGTCTTAAATAAGTAGTAGAATACCAAATGTGCCAAACTATTCAATCGAGATGCAATTGAGATTCAATTGAAGCATTTGTAAATTAGCAGACTTGGGGCCCAGGACTATAATTGCAGAACATGGAAACATAATATATTGGGCAATGGGTTTTGATGGATAGTGGATCGATTACCATGAACCATGGAAGGACTGTCCCCTGCCTGACAAATGATAATATTATAATGTTCACAGATAAATTTTCAGGGGGTGACTTGCACACTCAGTAATGCCCCCCCGGAAACCGTCGCTAGCACATAGTGGCGTAGCGACAAGAGAGCAACGTATCCTGAGGTGGTTGAAGAGTGGGGAGGTAATCCACGGCTATCAGAACAATCCCAGAGCTCGGAAGATGGTCAAGATACCTACCAGCACTTACTGGAATACTTCCTTCCTCCGAACACATTTGCTCTTGCGAATCACCACTCAATAAAAGCAAGAAAGAGGTGGGAGCTCTGTTCGGTTCCTCGTCAGTTTTCACTCCAGCCAGCCAATAAAGGCAAGCCAGAGGTGAGCCACAACATTTCCCCGGGAGATGGCTCCGTGGGGCGTGGGGTCGCGACTGCCGACAGCTCGCCACATGCTGCCCTACTTAATATTATTATAAGCCTGTGTTGTCCCACTGCAGAGCAAAGGCCTCCCTTCCCGATTTCCACTTTTCCTAATCTAATGCGATTGTGGGCCAATCCTTTAAGAAGGAGTCCAGCTCATCCCGCCATCTCTTTCTGGGCCTCACATTTGTGTAAGTATAATATTAAGAATAGGTATATATATATAAGAATAGTTGGTCGCCCTAATTAACTCAAGACAATGTTCATGTTCTTTCTCCAGCATTAGCTTACTGACAGGTTATTGTTATTAGTATTAACTTATTTATTTTACTTCGATGGTCCTAGTTTTTCATCTGTGACTTCAAGTGACAGCTATGTGACCAGAACCCAGCCATGCATAAATATGTAAGCTGTCACGGCTTTTATTTAGGTAGTAAGTTTTTATTTACATTTTAATTAATTATTTTTCAGCTTGAGTACGTATAGTTTTTATTATATTTGTGTTGGCAACACCGAGTGAAGCTACTTCGAGTGCTGGCAGGAAAGTTTTGGAAGGAAGGAACTTCCATAGAGAATACAAAACTTCCCGTCATTATATTTTGTCTTCTTGATTGTTTTTGCTCTGGCCGCGAAATGTTTTTGATTTATGTTTTTAATATTTCGTATTAATATATTTATAAATAACTAATACGTGTTTTAAACACCCTCTGAATAGAAATAGTTAATATCAGAAGTGTTCATAAATTTCTCGCGCCCGAAAAGTACCTAAAGTTAAACTATAATGGGTAAAAGACGCATAAGTAAGCGTAAACACAAGGCAAAGCGCGCTCGTCGTAAATCATCTAGCAGCAACAATACGACTTCTCGCAGTAGCAGATGTAGCAGTACGAGTTCTAACAGTAGCGACTCAAGAACACCCCCGCTGGCACCTCGCAAAAAGAGAAAGGTATCTAAGACAAAAGATACTGGAACTGTGAGTACAATTTTGCATAACATGATACCGGAGTTTGACCCCTTGAACGATAATATTACTTCTTGGTTAAACGTGATAGAATCGTATGCATCAACATTTTCCTGGACGGATAGTACAATACGCTATCAGGCACTAAATAAACTCAAAGGCTCTGCTAAAATCTGATACGAGTCTTTATTGCGTAATGATCATATGTGGACAACTTGGCTGTGGTAGGATTGGAAGGAAAATCTTTCTTATACATTTAGATGATAAAAACCTGTACAGTTTAGACCATACAGGACATCTCATTCAGATAGGAAAATTGTAAGAAGCATGGCAAACAACTTTTAGAGAATGGTATAGTCCGTGAAAGTAAATCCGAGTATGCGAGTCCAGCTCTGCTTGTGAATAAAATAAAAAAAACGGTGAAAAACGATTGTGTATTGATTACCTACCGCGCGTTGAATAAAGTTACAACGAAAGATAAATATCCGATGCCACGTATTGAAGACTTGATAGATAGATTACAGGGCTGTAAATGTTTCACAAGTTTGGATCTTAAAAGTGGCTATTGTCAAATTAAAATGGCAGAGGAATCTATTCACAAGACCGTGTTTATAACTGAGGACGGGCATTATGAATTTTTGCGACTTCCATTCGGTCTTCATGCACCATCATGTTTTCAACAAATGATGGACTAGGTCATGGGGAACTTGAGATTTGGTGAGATTGTTCTGTATTTACATAGAAGCCGTTTTGATAATAAGTGAGACGGCTGAAGAAAATCTTAGCCTTCTTGAGAAGGTATTGGCAATCTTTAAGGAAAATGGTCTTACGCTTAACCTAAAGAAGTGCCATTTCTTAAAGTCAGGAATAGAGTTCCTGGGCTATAGAGTAAACTCTGAGGGTTTGAAGCCATGTGAGAGTAAAGTTAGGGCAGTTAAGGATTTCCCGGTCCCTAAAACAATCCACCAGCTTCGTCAGGTTCTTGGCCTCATCAGTTATTTTCGCAAGTTTATCAAAAATTGTGCCATGTTTTATAGACCGCTTTCTAAATTACTGAAAAAAGACAGCCTTTGGGTTTGGAATTCTGAACAAGATCGCGCCTTCACGGTTCTAAAAGAAACATTAAGTTCAGACGATATTTTGACATTATTTGACCCTGCCAAGCAAAGCATACTATATACTGACGCAAGCAGAGACGGAATCGCAGGCATTTTGATGCAGGTTACAGATAATGCTGAAAAACCTATCCATTATTATAGCAGTCAAACTACTGAAGATGAAAAAAAAAATACCATTCTTTTGAGCTTGAGCTGCTAGCTATTGTACAGCCTTTGGAAAAGTTTAGGCTATGTCTGTTAGGGACTAATTTCCGTATAGTGACAGACTGCAGTGCGGTACGCTATGCGTTTAAAAAATAAGACATAATTCCCCGAATTTCGCGCTGGGTGCTTTCTATGCAAGAATTTTCTTTCGATATCGCTCATAGAGAGGGAACTCGAATGCAGCATGTAGATGCATTTACTAAATTTGTATTTATCTCGGCGGTACCTAATACGGATAGTAGTAACGTAATTAGTGAACTTGAAGGTATAGCAAAGATATTCGGCAACCCTCGTAGACCTGTAACGGATGCGGGATCCGCTTTTACGTCAAAAATGTATAAGGATTTTTGCAACGGGAAAAATATTCGCTTACATACAATAGCCACAGGCATTCCAATAAACCAATGCAAAACAGTTCTGGAGGCCATGAAAACTATAGGTGCAGATTTGGATGAAGATTGTTGGGATAACTGTATTACGCCATTACAACAGGCGATCTATAGTACGTATCACAAAACGATCAAGGCAGTTCCATGTGAGGTCATGTTTGGGTATAGACTACGTACCGATAGTGACAGCTTCGGGCCTGAACTTGAGCATAATGACCAGCATATTACGAATGTGACGAATTTGTCGTAAAAGAGCGGACGAAAATATAAAGAATAGTTCGAAATCTCAGAAGAAAAGATTCGACCGGTGCCGCACTAAAGCTAAACTTTATCATGAAGGAGACTTAGTCCTTATTAAAATACAAAGCCAAACAAATGATGGACGAAGTAAAAAATTACTACCTACTTTTAAAGGCCCATTCCAAATAACGAAAAGCCTGGATAAAGATAGATATGAAGTTAAAGACATGCGGGGCAGTGAAAGAAGTTGTAGATCGTATAATGGGGTGGCCGCTGCTGAGAACATTAAGCCTTGGATTAAAACTGATAACTGGTGTGTTGATTGATGCATCATTAGTAGGTGCAAAAATAAATAAAAGGCGTGTTGGCAAGGTAAAAAAAGGAGTATATATAGGTATATATTTAATTTTACTTGATATAGATACGTCCTGGTCAATAAATTATGCTTTGTATAACTTTCAGTTTCTGCTCAAGTTGATTACATTCAATTGAAACTGGATAAAAAAGAAAATGTTATAATAGTCACTTGCCAGAATCGAGGTGGTGAGCTGAAACAGTACTGCCTAAGACTAAAGGAGTGAAATGGACCAGGCACCACCTTGGATTAAGGAAGTGAGCTAAAATGACAGTAACAAAGAGGTTGTCTAAGCTTAAAGACTACCTACTCTGTTTTGGGATCCAGTACAATTTGAATTGGGAATAACTTACTGCAGAATAATTCACAGTCTCCTAAGTCTAAAGGGGCTTTGTTTTAAGTTCTGTAATACAAGAGCTGTGGTAGTAGAAGAGCTATGGTAGATTTCAGAATGGGATTACCAGTTGCAGAGTAGGGAGAGTTTCTAAGCCTAAAGGAACAGAAACGATGTAAACCCTGCAACTGGAGTTCTATTAGTATTATGAATCATGATTGGCCGAAGCATTATTGTTTTATATTAAGTACCTAACATAAAGTGTGTGCTTTCAGATACGTGTTTAGTTAAGCTAAGTAATACTGATGGTGTAAGGTGTGCCTGAGGACATGCACGGCGCAGGAGGGCCGTGTTGGCAACACCGAGTGAAGCTACTTCGAGTGCTGGCAGGAAAGTTTTGGAAGGAAGGAACTTCCATAGAGAATACAAAACTTCCCGTCATTATATTTTGTCTTCTTGATTCTTTTTGCTCTGGCCGCGAAATTTTTTTGATTTATGTTTTTAATATTTCGTATTAATATATTTATAAATAACTAATACGTGTTTTAAACACCCTCTGAATAGAAATAGTTAATATTTGTTGGTATATTGGCGTGGCTAGCTGACATATTGCAAGTAATTTAATTTGATGTTATGTGCCTTGTAATGTTAATTACTTAAGGCCTAGTATTGTATACAATCGTGTCAAGTATTTTCTAACTGAACAGACAGCTGTGCTGCTGGGGAGTTTGTTGCGCCACTGCTTCTTCCCAGCGATAGCACTAGGAAGTGGTGAAGGGCGGGCGTTTTTGGGGGACTGTCTTTTGTAATTTTGACGCTCGAAAAGTGCTGATTCTCAGCCTAATTTGAATAAATGACTTTTGATTTTGAATTCCATGCATTCTGTAAGGTTCAAAATTTTTATCAATCTAGCCGCGGACGCAAGGGCAGTGTCGAGCTGTGGCTGGCAACCCTGGCAAATGTAAACATAGGCTCCTTAGTTAAAAAAGAATTAAAACCTTTAATATGCGTGTATACTCGAAAAAATAATATCATTAAAGTCTTAACAACATAATAAACCAGTGACAACGTTTTCATGTGAAACTATCGAGTTCCAGGACAGTTACTGAAAAGAACAATAGTGAATACCAAAACTCAGTAATAAACAGTGAAAAAGTGACTTTTTGCAAATTCTTATCAATTATTACGTTCTTAGTGCATCAAAAGAAGAAATAGAAAACTATAAACAGTGAACGAAACCACTTTATTAACCTCAAGTAAGACTTTTAATTCTATGAGTTCGTTTATTTTATTTAAAAACATACAACTAGCGCCAAAACGACATATGTAACCGCCTAAGTGGCGAATGGACGTACTAAAGTGACAGTAAGACAACATATCAGTTCTACCAACCTTAGCGCAGTTGAAACGACTACTAGCGCCATAACATCGTACAAAACGGTTCACGTGGCGAAAAAGTGAACTAAAATAATAACACTACTGCCCACCAGGGGCGCTAGATAGTGATTGGGGATACCAGTTCACAAAATAATCTTCCTTGTGGTAGAAATGTAAATTAAATTGAGTAAACTACCTTAACTTCAAGACGTCTTGGTCGAGCGGCGCAAGCAACGACTTGACAACGACGTAGTTGTACGTTCGAATCTCACAACGTGACATTATTTTTGACATACATACTTTGAAATTCAAATTAATCAACCAGTATGAATTTCTTAGGAGCTGTTGTAGATAATATTACGTACCGGCGCAATCGCACCACATCGGAACCCAATAATAATAGTAGTGATATTATCTCTCAAACATTAGATTGTACTAGCAACAGTATGCCAGGAATGTCAGAGGATGAGGATGAAACGCAAATAAACATGTTTAGAAATGAGATAGCAAATCTGAAATCGGAACTTAAAAGCGCACATCAAGAAATAGAAGTATTGTCTTTGGAAAATAATAACTTAAAACAAATAAATAAAGATTTGTTAAAGAAAAATGAAATGTATAAAAAGATTGCCAATAGCCCAGTTAAGCGGAAACCCCAAACTCCAAAAAAGAATGTATCAGAAACTACGCGCACTAAGAGTAAACATACCCAAACTTCAGAAATAACAGGACTTTCACTTCATTACGCGCCTCAAATTTATAGTACAAATGAGACGCAAAACAGTCAAAACCCCCCAACATCAACTACAACTTCCGAAAATAAACCTGCGACCTTTCTACGCACGAAAAATACATCTACACAAACCTCAGAAATCACGGGACTTCATTGCGCGCCTCAAACTGAAATTAGCAAATATAGGACTCAAAACAGTCAAAACCCTACAATGTCACCTAATGTTATTACAGAAAATGAACCTTCGACCTTTCTAAAACGACCTAAAATTTGTATTATAAGTGCCGAAACATCTAGTCAGTTAAATACAATGAGGGAAAAAGCCCCTGTCTGTAACTTTGATGTGTGCCACTATCGTATGCCTAAATGTGAATTAAAGCATATTTTAAACAATGTTGAAACAAAAGTACGAAATTTTACACATTCTGACTATTGTATAATTTATATTGGCGAGGAGGATTTCAGGGGAACGCATAATTATGTAGAACTGGTTAAATTTACTCGTGAAAAATTACAAACATTAACTCACACTAATTTTATAATATGTTTGCCAACATTTAAATATATGGATAACGGTAATATTATGTTCAACAGTCGTGTTGACACTTTCAATAACTTGATTTACATGGATGCGGAGACGCATAAGTATGCGTTCATACTGGACTCTAATGTCAACCTTCCATATACTTATGAAACTTACAGCCGTCGATATGGGAGTTTAAATAATAAAGGCTTAAATATTGTAATATCAGATATACAAGACCTTATTTTAAACTTAATTACTATAAATGCCACTCACTCAGAAGTTGATTGTTCCCGGAAGGATCAGACGGAGTTGATAGCTGAGGTGCAAGCGCAAGCAAAATCGCAGTTTTTTCTCTAATAATTACCTTAATATCCTTCATCAAAATATTGCTGGACTTATGAATAAATCGGATTTACTAACAATTAAGTTAGAAGAGCTTTTCAATAAAGGAATCGATATTGATGTTATCTGCATTTCAGAACATTTCGTTGAGTCAGGTAATGAGAGCTTGTTACATCTACCCAATTACTGCCTAGCTGCCTTTTTTTCGAGAAATATTAAAAGAGGAGGCACCTGTATATTTGTTCGTTTAGGATTACATTATAGAGAGCTAACGGAAGTAGCTAAACAATCAGTGGTAGGTGTCTTCGAGTGCTGTGGTATTGAGCTGATATCTCATGGTATTATTATTATATGTGTTTATCGAATACCTAAATATAATTATAATGTGTTTTATGAAAAACTGGACGATATATTGAGAAAAATTAGTTCACTTACAAATAAAAATATAATTTTAACAGGAGACTTCAATGTCGACGTACTAAAAAGAAACAAAAGTACATTGGAATTTGAAAATTTTCTTTTACAGTATAATCTTAAACTTGCCCTCTATGAACCGACCAGATTAAGTACCAATTCTTGTATCGACAATTTCGCACACTCCTACCGAAAAGAATGCAAAGCGGAAATAATAGATCTTGTTCTTTCGGATCATACTTCTCAGTTACTCAAAGTACCTATTAAAAAAGTTTGTACACTTAAATTTTGGAAAATTAAAAAACAAGACATTTCAGCATCTAATTTATTTAAATTCAAAAATCACTTAAACAGTTTATCTTTCTTGCAAGTGTACAACGCTAAAGATGCAAATGAATGTTACGATAAATTTATAGATGACTTTTCGTTACTATATCGTTTATGCTTCCCGGAAAAACTTGTCACTATATTTACTAATAAAAAGACTAAATGGTTATCACGCGGAATTAAATTATGCAGTAAAAAACAGAGACAACTACTCTGGACGTACAGGCTTAATCCTAACTCAAAAAATAAACTTACATTAAAAAGATATTCCACTCTTTACCGAAAAATAATAAAATTAACTCAGAAAGCTCAAAATAATCACTTCATCAATGTTTCACAAAACAAATCAAGGGCAGCCTGGCAAGTGATTAACAAATCAAAATTTTGTTTGCCCCAAGAACCCATATTATCTTTAAAAATGGATAACTTGACTTTAACCCACCCGTTAGATATAGCCAACGAATTTAATAAATATTTTATTGAGACTGTCGAAAAAAATCAAAAAACTAATTGTACGTCGACAAAAAGATCTTTTAGTGAAAATTCGACGTCGCATTCGTTATTTATGATGCCTGTGGTAGAGGATGTCATAGTTAAAATAATTGCCAGCCTTAAAAACACAAACACTGTTGGACATGATGGCATTTCAACCAAAGTGATAAAATATGTCAAGGAAATTATAGCAAAACCACTGTCACATGTAATCAATCTTTGTATTGCTGATGGTATATTCCCAAATAGTTTAAAGAAAGTAATTATTAAGCCCCTTTTTAAAAGAAATGACAAAACTAATATTAAAAATTATAGACCAATTGCTAAAATCCCAGTATTTTCAAAAATAATAGAGAAAGTAATTTATAATTCCATCTATGCTTACTTCGAAAAATTTAAACTATTCTGCAAGGAACAAAAGGGATTCAGAAAAAATGTTAATGTCAATATGGCACTGTTTGATCTATTATCAAATGTCTTGACATCCGTCGATAAAAGAAGACCTGTTTGTGCAATATACACAGATATGACAAAGGCATTTGATTTTGTGGATCATAAAATTCTATTGCAAAAATTACATAGTTATGGTATTAGGGGGAACGTCTTGAAGCTTTTAGAATCATACCTAAGTGACAGATTACAATGTACGGAAATCTCTAGAATATGTCCTACAACAAAATTAGAAATTACATATACCTCTGAACCAAAGTACATAAAATATGGTGTACCTCAAGGTAGCGTTCTAGGACCACCGCTTTTCTTGATATATATTAATGACCTCCCAAAATTCATAGGGCAAAAAATGGTACTTTTTGCGGACGATAGCACAGCCATTATAGAATGTAATAATCCAAATAATTATCAGAATGACATCAATAATTCTTTAAATAAAATAATAAATTGGCTTAATGATAATAATCTAATAATTAATTTAAGTAAAACGAATATAATGCACTTTCATCAACGTCTTGAGAAACCACTAATTAGTATTGCTTATGATAATTATGAAATAGAGGAAGTTAGTACTGCGAAGTTCTTGGGTATAACCATAGATGAAAAGCTGACTTGGAAACCTCATTTGGAGGAAATTTGCAAGCGATTAAGTAAATCAGCATATTTGTTACTTCAACTTTCCAAAAAAGTTAATATTGATACACTGTTGATCGCATATCATGGACTTGTCGCCTCGGTTATGCGATACGGTCTTGTTTTTTGGGGACAGTCAACAAATAGAGAACTTGTTTTCAGAATGCAGAAAAGATGTCTACGATGTATGTGTGGTTTAAAAACAACAGATAGTTGCATTCCTTATTTTAAAAAATTAAAAATATTACCTCTACCGGCTCTATACATCCTGGAAACGGCATTATTTGTAAAAATGAATCCACATTTATTTGAGAAACTTTCAACTGTAAAGAAAACACCTATGCGTGCTCAGTATATTAATGATTTATGCCTTGTGAAATGTAAAACTTCTCTTATGAGGAAAAGCTTCTTTGGAATTGCACCGCAAATATATAATAAAATACCCGATGAAATAAAATGTATGCCAGTGCAGAAGTTTAAAAAAACGCTTAACGGGTTGCTGCTTGAGAAATGTTATTACACTCTAGGTGAATTTCTTAATGATGAATCTCTGTAACTTTAAAATATTGTAATTTTTACTTATTATTGACATATTTTTACTTATACTTGACATATATAATTTTTTATTTATACCTGACATTTTTAATAAATAAATTTTAATTGCTTGCATAATAATAATGTGATGAGTTTATATTTTAATTGTATAATATATTTCTTTTCTTAATAATTTGTATGTCAATTGACAAAACATAGCGCACTACCTAATTTTTAAGATCTTGTATATAATTACTACCTATGTTTACGAATAAATAAATGATTATGATTATGATTATGAGCTCTCGACAACAAGACGCTCGATTTATCATTTTCCCAAGTTCTTGTGTGTGAGATAACGACTATAGTTGTCAATCTAGATTATCTACTAGTCTTATTCAACGTTTCAAGTGAATAATGGTGAATTAATAAAAAATGTCTCGCGAAAAAAATCTTAGTCTTTTAATTACAAAATTATTTTATGAAATCAATACGAGTCACTTAATTATTTATTTATATTTATATATACTTTATTGTACACCACAAAAATACATAGCATAAAAAATACATGGCACACTACAAAATATACAATGGGCGGCCTTATCGCATTACTGCGATCTCTTCCAGGCAACCTTAGAATGGATAGTGATTTTCCTTGACATAAAATGGGACTGTCGTTGGTGCAAACATTATGTCATACAATAAACTAAAATAGATACACAAATATATACATATCCAAAATTATAGATACATACATACTATATATACAACAACGAAAAATAAAAGAAGACTGTAGATGATTGCAGTTAGGACAACAAGATCACAACGACAAGTAGTGCTCCTTTACAAGTCTTTTGAACACCTGTAACGACTGCGCGCGTATTATTTCAACTGGCAATGCATTCCACAAACGAGCGGCCTGGACAGTAAAGGATTTATCAAGGAAAGTTGTGGAATGCATTAGCATTTTGAGCTTCAAATTATCTTACATGTTTGTTATAGTAAAAGAAGTAGTCAATGAAATATTAACAAGGATGGGCTTGGGCAGTAATCAAAGGGAACGCTCTTTTGCTTGAAGCACTGCTCGTGCAGCCGCTGAGAGTCACTGATGTCTTCTGGTGAAAAGTCAGTCTTAACACAAGACTTGTTTTATAAAAATATTTTCCAATTTATTCGTGTTCTCTAGACAGATTCATCTCTAGATCTGCCTTTACCTTTTGATGATACAACATTTCTTCTGCATCGGTTACGATTTTGAAAGCTTCGCGCTTAACATGAATTCTAACGCCTTCGGGAAAGTCTTTGACGGATTCCCCGAGCTGAACAAAGAAGTCTACGATGTCGTCATGTTCGAGCTGCTGCTGTCCTGGAGCTGGTGCCGCGTCTACTTCCTGTGTCGTGGGACCTTGAATGACATCCCTAGATGAACTGTCACTAACATCAAAACTATGTTTTTCTTCAGGCAAGCTATTATCGCCATCACTTGAATCGTCGTTCTCCGATTCCGGTGCTTCTTTATCGGAGTCGAGCACAGTCGTCGTCGTAGTTTCAAAAGTCGGGTTGAGGAATGACAGCAGTGTCTCATGTGCTGGTCTGTCTGCCTGATGCACCGCCTCATTGGCTTGTCTCTTGGCTCGCTTCACAGATCGGAAGTAGTTTTCTCGGATTCGTGCCCATCTTTTTCTACAGTCATGAGCTGCACAAATAAAAGACAACATTACTTTATGTGGTCTTTATTTATAAACTAAAACAATGTGCCACTTTCCAATATATTCAGGGCAAAAAGCTTATAACGGGATTTACATAACTCTGAATTTAGGAATCCTAATTAGGATATAGGAAAGTATACTGAAAGCTACGGCTGTTAGCATCCTAACTAGGCAGTCAGGACGGTTCCTGCGTACTGGTGTACATTACCTACCACCGCAGAAGAAGGCGCTCAAATCGCTTGCCTTCCTAAATCCTACTTGATCATCATCTGCTGCGCATGTTACTTTGGTCGGAGCAACACGTTTTTTTCTTCAATTTTAATTACTTAGTTTCCTAAATTCCTAAACTTACTGTAGTGTATTAAGCTTTTATTTTATCAGTAATATCAGTATTTTACTATCTATCTATCTCTAAGGGGAATACAGGGTGAATGTGTAAAGTCAGCATGGATGACTAAATCCGAAACTATAGGTAATTAATACCGAAAGATTCTTAAAGGAGTCACGGGGTCGATTTTGATGAAAACTAAAACTGCATCATTAATTTTTGAAAATTCAATTGCTCTAGCTAGGAATACTCCTACATTTTGAAAAAAAAACTCTGCCTATGAAATAACACAGCCTTTTTTTAAAAAAAAATCTAGAGGCGATATCAGTAACGATATCGAGCGCAGAGGTTCGTAGTTACAATAAAACCTCGAATAGAAAAGTATTACGTTGTAAACAAGTCGTTAATTTAATGTACTTTCGTTAATTTTAGTAAGTATTCCACTTTGCCAGCTTTATCAAGCAATTGACGGGCATCTCTCAATATTTTTTAAACGTTACTAGCTCGTTAGATAGCCCATATATTGGGGTAACTCTACGGACACAAAAATAACGTTTAAAGCACAAAAGAGGTGTTTTCTGGCTATGTTCAAGTTACAATCGACAGAAAGCTGCAGACCTTTGTTTAAAAAATACAAATTATTAACTTTTGCGTCTCTACTTATATATTTTTGAAGTTGCATCGTTTGTTAAGTCTAACCCCCACGACAGTCTGACACTTTTCCGCGCAACTGACGTGACAATAGCCAACTTTGCTTGCACTCGGCAAAAACTGCCCTCATGGGGAAAAGCTTTTTTTGTATGGCCCCGAAAATATACAAAAAATACCACAGTAATTCAAAGCTATGACAACAAATCAATTTAAAAATAAGATTCGAAATTTATTAACAGACAAGTGTTATTATAATATAAATGACTTTTTGACAGATACCTTTTGACATACTAGAAATTTTATATTATTATTCCTATAGTAATAATATGCGTTTAAAAATTATTAATGAATGTTAGAAACCAGTCTTTAGTCTTTGGTCCATTGAATTAATTATATTTTTGTTTAAAAACCATTTTGTACGCCTGGTCGGGCAAAACATGTAAGGACTATCAAACTATATTTAAGATCTTGCATGCTTGATTTGTATGTAAACGCATGTTTAACAAATAAAGTATCTTTATATCTTATCTTTATCATCATAAGATGAGGATGTTTTTCAAATAATTGGTTTACTGTGTCATAGTAACATTTTGAAATAATCAAATTGGTTTTTGGTGTACTCCGACTATTTTTTAATTTTGCTACTTAACTTTAATCGTTATTATTAAGTGTTTGATATTTTCCAACTTCTGAATACCGACAAATCTTCACAAAAGAGTCAGCTTCAATTCCAATAACAATCAAAGCTACTCGGTTCGTTAATTTAGAGATAAATGCAAATTTATATCCACTTTTGGATGCTTTTGTGAATCGATGAATTTTCGTCATATTTGCCAAAAGACTCCATCAATCCGTCAGATATTTTATTATGACATTTAACACTATTGCACCCTGAATATCCTTATAAAAATTGTCCAAATCTAAGTTTTCAAAGTCGTCATATTTAGGGAAGCCCACAATTTCTTCATCTGATTATTATGGGTTAGGCCGCACACGATCATACCAGGGATGTGATGATATCGGAAACGGAATCGGAATCGGAGGTTTTTTATTTGATATATCGGAATCGGAACCGGAATCGGAATCGGAGGCGGATGCTGAAGAAGGGAATGTGTGAGAAAGTAGGGTTAATTAATGAAATAAAATAATACATACATTGCTAATCAGTCTTTTTAATTACAACAAAATAACTAACCAAATAAAAACAATAGAACGGCTGACGAGGCGTTGAAAAAAAAAACATTATTAATATAATAATTATGCATTGTACTTCTAAGTACGCTGGTAATTTGAAATGCTACTTATTAAATTAAAAATTAGTTTTTGGGTGTCAAACACAATCATGACAAAGAATTTTATTCAACCTGTGCCCGCTACTTCGTTCACGTGGATGACGAAACTTATCAATGAGTGTTTTGTGTAAAGTGCTATTTGTGTAGAACGTTATCTATCGAGCATACCGGTAATAATACTTCTGCCCCGACGCGGGCCCTTTGTAGCTAATTACAATAGAAAACCAATTGTGTCTCATTAGCGGTGATTAAGAACACCTAAGTACCTACCTAATTTAAAAAAACTCAATAACAGAAAATAAAATACCTACCTACCTAAATAAACCTATTTCTGATGATAACTAATCTAAACTCAATAAATAAGCAAAATCCCTAAAAACTAATATCTATATGAATGACTAATCCTACCTAACAGTATTATAAAATAACCTAGAGTCATATGTACACTATCAAATATACTACCTATACTTTAAAATTTAAATCTATACCTACGAATTATAAAATAAACCTAAATAACTCTACCTTAAACTGTACATAGTAAAAACTAAAAGGAATAAAAATGTCTACGATAGCGATCCGTGGCGGCCGCGCGCCACGCGTGTGCTGCGAACGGTGCAAGCCAAATTCAACCTTCAGCACTACATTTACAGCATAACGTAGGGGCGCTGCACACGGCTAAGATACTATAATATTTTACTCGCCATGCAAATTCATCTTAAGATACGAAAATATGAAATATTATTTATTATCTTCGTCGTGTGTGATAAATGTGATAATCCATTGAATTGTATGGCGAGCGATATTGGCGCCGATTCCCTTGTTCACAAACTAAACTAAATTTAAGTTCAATGCATCTTTTTCTTTCTATTTAATTTAGAAAAGGACATAAGATAAATATTAGTTTAGTCCTGTCAAACTAGTCAGCGCCTGACGTAAATTGGCGTATTTTTAGTAGCCATGTTGTTAATCACGTCTAATCTGTCTATGGAGTGTCTTAGTTTGACAGGACTAAACTATTATTTTATCTTCTGTCCTTTTCTTAATGAAATAGAAAGAAAAAGATGCACAGAACTTAAATTTAGTTTAGTTTGTGAACAAGGGAATCAGGGCCATTGCATATTATAGTATCTTAGCCGTGTGTAGCGCCTCTCCACTGCCGGTGACGTAACCTACGACAAACTTATTATTTGCGGTTGGTACAGTAATCGGGTCTAGGGATCGAACTGCAAAATTAAGTTTGTTTTTTATTGTATATACTTTTCCGGGATAAAAAGTACCCAGTGTGGTGCCCAGGATATTAAAGAATAATTATGCCAAGTTTCATCGTAATCGAACCGGTAGTTTTTGCGTGATGCCTGAACAAACAGAAAGACAGACAAAAAAAAAATTAATCACATTTTTGGGTTCGGTGTCGGTCTAGTAACACCCCCTGCCATTTATTTTTTTGATATTTTCAATTTACAGAATTTTCACTTCTACAGATTTATTATAATTACTAGCTTCTTCGCCCGCGGCTTCGCCCGCGTGGATGTCGGAAATTATCCCACGGAACGTGCTAACAGGATAAAATGTATGTGCTTCCCCAGGATGCCATCTATCTCTATGCCAAATCAGAAGTTCAGTGGTCTATGCGTGAAAATGTAACATACAGTTTCAAGTTCAAATCCTCCCCTTAAAAACTGAATTACCCCTTTTTGTCCCGTCAGTGGTAAATTTTCGACACCTTTAAATACTTATTATTAATAGCTGTGCATTGCGGGCGACGTAACCTACGACAAACTTATTATTTGCGTTTGGAACAGTAATCGGGTCTAGGGATCGAACCGCAAAATTAAGTTTGTTTTTTATTGTATATACTTTTCGCGCATAAAAATTACCCAGTGTGGTGCCCAGGATATTAAAGAATAATTATACCAAGTTTCATCGTAATCGAACCGGTAGTTTTTGCGTGATGATGCCTGAACAAACAGACAGACAAAATTTTTTAAATCACATTTTTGGGTTCGGTGTCGGTCTAGTAACAACCCCTGCCATTTATTTTTTGGATATTTTCAATGTACAGAATTTTCACTTCTACAGATTTATTATAAGTATAGATAAGTAATAATAATATAGATAAAACTATCAAAAGTTTTATGTTAAAAAAAATTTAGAATTGTAAAATGAAATCAAAATTCTGTTCCTATTTATTCAGTCCAAAAGTAGTAAATTATATTTAATGAACTAGCTTCTGCCCGCGGCTTCGCCCGCGTGGATGTCGGAAATTATCCCACGGGAACGTGCTAACAGGATAAAATGTATGTGCTTCCCCAGAATGCCATCTATCTCGCAGGCCCTTTGTGGCTAATTACAGTAGAAAACCAATTGTGGTGATTAAGAGGGTACCTATATGATATCTTTACCTAAGTAGGTACCTACCTAATTTAAAAAAAAACTCAATAACAGAAAATTAAATACCTACCTAAATAAACCTATTTCTGATGATAACTAATCTAAACTCAATAAATAAGCAAAATCCCTAAAAACTAATATCTATACGAATGACTAATCCTACCTAACAGTATTATAAAATAACCTACGGTCACTACGTACACTATCAAATATACTACCTATACTTTAAAATTAAAATCTATACCTACGACTCATATAAAAATAAACCTAAATAACTCTAAAAACTAAAAGGAATAAAAATGAACTCCACTGCGGGTGACCCAACCTACGACAAACTTAGTATTTGCGGTTGGTACAGTACAGTATCGGGTATAGGGATCGAACCGCAAAATTAAGTTTGTTTTTTATTGTATATACTTTTCCGGGATAAAAAGTACTCAGTGTGGTGCCCAGGATATTAAAGAATAATTATACCAAGTTTCATCGTAATCGAACCGGTAGTTTTTGCGTGATGCCTGAACAAACAGACAGACAGACAGACAGACCGACAGACAGACAAACAGACAAAAAAATTTTTAATCACATTTTTGGGTTCGGTGTCGGTCTAGTAACACCCCCTGTAAATTATTTTTTTGATATTTTCAATGTACAGAATTTTCACTTCTACAGATTTATTATAAGTATAGATAAAAGCTTCGCAGCTTTATCTGCTTCTAATCTATTCCTCAACGGGTCATAGATTAGACCAGCACCACTAAACAACTCTGTTCGCTCGCTAGCGCTACTAAGCTTGGAAGACACGACAAGTACGGGCAATCAAATTTAGGGGTTAAAATTTAGTATTTAGTTTCCACCTTAATAAGGGATCTTCGTTCATGGAAATACGCTTCTCTCTGCTATATTCGTTAATTAAACCCTTTCATATTACGAATTTGGCCTTGCCTAGATCTTGCCTTGTAGCCGCCCGCCACAAGGCATCGACCTCCGATTACCTCCGATTGAAAAGATTTGGAACAGGAATCGGATTCGGAGGTTCAAAAAACTTTATTACAAAAAAAAAAACCGTCTTCCAAACAAAAGTCGGTGTCAAAAAAACGAAAATGTGGAACCAGCGACACCGAATTCCGAAATTAAAATTATTTTTCTCTTTGTAGTGTTTTTTTTTTGGAAGTCGGTTGCTTTTTTTTATAAAAAAGTTTTTATTTTTCACTTTTTAGTTGTACCTACCCCACACAAATTCGTATACATATACTTACAAGATTAGAGGTAGGTACCCCAATAACAACTTTGACAGAAATGAGGGTGTACCGTGGTATACTGAACACAGCTGCGTACCCCTTTAGAGGGTACAGGCGTGACTTTGTTGTGTGATTGCGTAAACAATACATACATAAGCGATAGCAGCAATAGCCGTTAATTTGCTGCAATTTATTGAAGAGTTCCGTTGTCTGTCTCCGAAACTCATCATCAGATCTTGTCGAAATTTCAATGGGACCATTTGGGAAGTATACCCTTCCCAACAAAAAAAAATTCAAATCGGTTGGCAAGCGACGGAGTTATACGCGAACAAACATTAAAAAAAAAATACAAACATCCGAATTGAGAAGCTTCTCTTTTTTTAGAAGTCGGTTAAAAAACAATCGGAATCGGAATCGGAGCTCCTATATCTTAAAGTAGGCTCCTATATTCGAAACTTTTCAAATGTTAAACTCAAACTCAAACTCAAATCATTTATTTCAATTAAACCATTTCAGGCACTTTTGAATTGTCAACATTTTAAATAGTCGGTCAGTTAGTCAGAAAGTGAAGCTAGTTGCCCATTCCAAAACGTAGATCTCTTTGGAGAAGAACGGGCAAGAAACTCCAAGGACACTCTTTTAAATCAAGATATTATTACAAAATCCTGGGTACATTATTCTTATTGCTTCTACATGTGAGAACAATGAAAAAAAAGAACAATTTAAAATATAAAATTAAAAATAAGCCCTGGCAGTTAAGAGATGACCAGTCTCAACTGACGGCGCCCGTTCACGAACATGACGCGTGGATCAGCACCACCCAGCTCAACCATTTTGTAGGGAACCGAATGATCCAACACACGCGCCACCACCAGTGAGACATTTAAGTGAGCATGACATATTCTCAACTGCCATGCTCTTTCAAGTCAACATCAAAATATCATAAAAACGGATCCATGGTTCTTACATTTACAAAATTTTAAAAAAATGCTTCTAATTTATACAAAACTATAGGAATAATCAGGAAGAGGTATTTAATATTTAAGTATTAAGAATTAAATCTTGATTGAATAAAATAAACATTACGTTCGTAATGTCAGAAACACAAAAAAAAGGGGAAGCATCTCTTCCAAATATTGAAATTGTAATCAACTAGTGAGCCCAAGTGCCTGTGGAGCAGGACCAGCATTAAGCCAAGCATTTTTATCTACGATATACTCATCCAACTTATAATATGCTTGTCTACATAGTGTGCGTTTAATGCATGTTTTAAATTTCTTCTCATTTAATTGAAGAATATTGAGTGGTATTTTATTATAACATCTTACACAGTACCCCATAAAAGAAGTTTTTACTTTAGACAATCTGAAGCACGGTTGATCTAGTTTGTTCCTATTCCTAGTGTTAAAATTATGCCTGTCACTTATCTTACTAAAAAGATGTAGATTTTTTCGAACGTACATAATGTTTTCGTATATATATTGACAAGGAACCGTCATGATGTTAATGTTTTTAAACAGTTCCCTTAGAGATTCGCGTCTGCTGAGATTGTAGATGGCTCTAACAGCCCTCTTTTGCAGAATAAAGATAGAATCAATATCTGCAGCCCGTCCCCACAGCAGAATACCGTAAGACATTATGCACAAACACTGCTCTTGAAACTTGAGCATTACGGACTGGGTAAACTAGCTCTTAACTTAATAAAATCATATTTAAATGATAGATTTCAGCAAGTTCAAATAAACGGTGTGAATTCATTGGGTTTAAAAGTCAAAATGGGTGTACCGCAGGGCTCAATATTGGGACCGTTCCTATTTTTAGTATATATAAATGATTTACCTCATTTACTAAAAAACCGACCACAAATGGTGTTATTTGCTGATGACACATCGCTGATTTTTAAAGTAGGCAGACGTGCACAGGAGCTTGACGACGTAAATAATGCTATGCTTGTGGTCCATAATTGGTTTACTGTAAATAATTTAGTATTAAATGAGAAAAAAACTAAATGCATTAGATTCTCTTTACCGAATGTTAGAAGTAGTCAATGTCACGTTGTATTGAATAAGGAGATACTGGAATTCGTCGAAAATACGGTTTTCTTGGGGATCACGCTTGATTCAAAGCTGCAGTGGGGTCCTCACTTAACATCACTTGCAGGGCGGCTAAGTTCAGCCGCTTACGCTGTTTGGAAAATCCGTCAATTAACAGACGTGGATACCGCGAGACTGGTCTATTTTAGTTACTTCCATAGCATAATGTCTTACGGTATTCTGCTGTGGGGACGGGTAAAATGTTGATATGTTACTTGTTAGGGCGCGTTCACATATACGTACGTATTTACAGGATCCTTTTTAACGAATCCGTCGCTACTGGAGATAGTATTCACACAGGACTGATTTTAAGAGATCGGATCAGTATACTGGATCCGAAATACTGTATTATGTGTGAACCGGCTCATACAACTACATACGCTAATAACACATACGTTTAAACGGACCTGTAAAACGGATTGCTGCTTATTTTGTCGGATCGGTATTTTCTACTGGATCTGGAATACTGTATTATGTGTGAACTGGCTCATACAACTACATACGCTAATAACACATACTGTAGCATTGGCAAATGCTACATTATAATTTTTTCACGAATAACCTTCTTTTATAACAAATCATACCTTATTTGTAACCAGAAAGGTTTTTCTTCATATTGTGTTTTTTGAATTTTGAATCGAAAAGTGTCGTCTTTTCTCTTGCAGTGTTTTTTTCATTTGAAGCTTTTATTTGGGCACAGGACGGACGTCAATATTACTATTTTTTCCCGTTTTATCATATAACTGTTTGCCACTATAAAGATTTGAGCGTCCGAGTTTGACCGTTGTGCGACCAGACCAAAGGGAACTGTTCCCGAAATTTCAGCATGTAAAACTTCGAGTCAGGTTTCATCTTTGAGGACTTGATTTGTCCGAAGACTAGGCGAATCTTGAATTCGCCCCCCCCGCTAGCCTGGGACCTGGCGACTGCGAGCTGCGTGTTGGGATCTGTACCCTACGCTGGTGATTCCAAGTACCAGCCAGCCAGCGAGCCCTCTGACTGACATCCTGAAGGCTAGGACCGGATCTACGTATTTTTTGAAGACTATTTTTTAAATTTCTAGTAGATTCTCTAATATCGTCGTATTTTATGTAAATCAGCTATATCAATTTTATTGTTGCCTCGCTACCTGACAGATCGACTTGGTGCGCAGTTACCCATTTAGGATTACCGATTTTTTATTTATTGCGGAAGTTAGGAACGTTTGCAAACGTATCGTGACGGACGCGTAATTGTAATTTTTTTTCTTTGCGTAATTGTGAAATTTATAGGGCTTAACACCAGGGACGTCGCCTCAGAGCTATTACCATCCTTTGAATAGTGCTGTGCCCTTCATAAAATTTTTGTTAACAGTTTTTTTGATTTATACAAAATTAAACGTGTACTAGTGAAGATTTGGTTTTTATTTCGCTACAATACGTTTTAATGGACCTGTAAAACGGACGTTAAATGTGAACGCGCCCTTACTGTCAACACTGTGTGTGTGTTTTGACTTCTTTACTATTTTAATGTATGTACTTAATTACATGGGTTATTATTATTCTATGGTATGGATGCTATGGTATGGTATTATCGGTATGGGTTATTATTATTATATGGTATGGATGGTATGGTATGGTATTATCGGTATGGGTTATTATTATTCTATGGTATGAATGGTATGGTATGGTATTATCGGTATGGGTTATTATTATTATATGGTATGGATGGTATGGTATGGTATTATTGGTATGGGTTATTATTATTATATGGTATGGATGGTATGGTATGGTATTATCGGTATGGGTTATTATTATTCTATGGTATGAATGGTATGGTATGGTATTATCGGTATGGGTTATTATTATTATATGGTATGGATGGTATGGTATGGTATTATTGGTATGGGTTATTATTATTATATGGTATGGATGGTATGGTATGGTATTATCAGTATGGGTTATTATTATTCTATGGTATGGATGGTATGGTATGGTACTATTGGTATGGGTTATTATTATGTTACGAGAGCAACAATTAGTGTAATTTTATGTTTATTGTTTCTTTTATTGTTTTTTTTTTAATGTAAAACAAATGTATGTTAATTTTCTGTGAAGATTACATTGTTATAAGTATAAGGTTGTATTGTTTTAGTTATAAGTAATTGGTGTTAATGTATTGTGTAGTTATTTGCAATTGTTAGTAATAGTGTTATTTAAAATCTATACTTATAATATAATAAATCTGTAGAAGTGAAAATTCTGTACATTGAAAATATCAAAATAATAAAATGGCAGGGGGTGTCACTAGACTGACACCGAACCCAAAAATGTGATTAAAAAAATTTTTGTCTGTCTGTCTGTTTGTTCAGGCATCACGCAAAAACTACCGGTTCGATTACGATGAAACTTGGTATTATAATTATTCTTTAATATCCTGGGCACCACACTGGGTACTTTTTATGCCGGAAAAGTATCTTCTAAATACATAAAACTCAAAGGTGACTGACTGACTGACTGACATAGTGATCTATCAACGCACAGCCCAAACCACTGGAGGGATCGGGCTGAAATTTGGCATGCAGGTAGATGTTATAACGTAGGCATCCGCTAAGAAAGGATTTTGATAAATTCTACCCCCAAGGGGATAAAATAGGGGATGAAAGTTTGTATGAAAAATCTTATTCCTTGAATTAATAAACTTGAAACTTAGCACGAATACTTATCTAAATAAATTATGAAGATGGTCAGTTTTTTTTTCTTCTAAACTATCCCCTAATAAGGGATTGGGGGGTTGCAAGGTTTGTATGGAAGAATTTTAGCGCGCAGTCCGGTTGACTCGAAACTCAGTATTTATACCTAATATTGAAAGTAAAGAATAATGTGTATCAGGGTTTTTGAAAATCTACCCCTGACGGGTTGAAATGGGGTAGTCAATTTTTCAGGGGAGGATTTTACTGCATGGCTTGATTAACTCGAAAATTAGTATAAATAATCTTTGAGTCAAGTTATGAATACATCTCAAACGGTTATTTTTAAATTCCACCCCCGTGGGGGTGAAAAGCGGGGATACAGTTTATATGAAAAATCTTATTCATTTAGTTAATAAACTTGAAATTTGCCTAAATAAGTAATAAAGTTTATCATTATAAGTTTTTCAAAGCTACCCCACAAAGGGGGATATAGGGGTGTTAAGTTTATGTCGACGAAATCGAATGCGCGGTCTGAGTAACTCGAAACTCAGTATTGATACTTTTGACAGAAAATAATTAATAATAAATATGTAAAGTTGTCGAAAATTTACCACTGACGGGACAAAACGGGTAATTCGGTTTTTAAGGGGAGAATTTGAACTTGAAACTGTATGTTACATTTTCACGCCTAAACCACAACAACTTCTGATTTGGCATAGATATAGATGGCATCCTGGGGAAGCACATACTTTCTATCCTGTTAGCACGTTCCCGTGGGATAATTTTCGACATCCACGCGGGCGAAGCCGCGGGCAGAAGCAGTTAATATTATAATGTAGGCTTAGCTATCGCATTAGGTTTCTAAACCTGTAATGATAGTTTAAGAGTTTTAAATAAATATATAAATAAATTATAATTATAGATAGATAGGCGTGACTTTGGCTTTGGTAACCATACTGTTGTAGATGTCGCAGAGAGACTGATTACTTGTCAAAATATTTAATAAATACGAAATTAACGTTTTTTTTTTTCTTTTTGTTGTCTATATTGTGTCCCATTGCTGGGCAAAGGCCTCCCCTTTTCCTTCCAAACTCTTTTACAATCACCGCAACGGGAACGTGTTACCGGGATAAAATGTATCCTATGTCCTAACTAACCCAGGTCAAGCTCTACCCGAGTGGCAAACGCGTACCGGCAAACTCACACTTTCACTATATAACTATCTCTATCCATGTATATATCTTTGTACGAGGGATTCTTTATACCCTCGATGCATCCCAACGGCTGAATGGATTAAAACAAATTATACATGAGGGGTCTTTCGACTCGTATAACTAGTCTTTATAAAATCAAAATGGCTAAACGATATTAGACACCATAAACTGACCTGTAAAAAAATATCGAACTTGAGACAATTCCACAAATAGCATCAAATATGAGGTTGAACAAAAGAAACTGCCACGAACTGCATCAAACTGCTTTAAAACTGAGTTTTTTTTAATATGTTGTTGCAGTCGACAGTTTTCTTTTTATTTCCAATCGGCTTCATTTTTTGATGTTAATTAACGTATTTTAATAATTGACTCACCTGGGTGGCTCACGATGGTGCCGATCTCCTCCCAGACGGCTCGCCTCCTCTGCCGGTCGGCGTACAGGGGGTGCTCGCACATGTACAACTCCTCGTAGCTGCGCACGATGCTGACGAAGTGCGCGTCCACCAGCGCGGGTACTGAAACAACACGCTTGTACACTCTGCGTTCGCGATGGAGGCTCCAAATATGTGTATTAAAAACATACATAAAGTTTAGTTTGGGCTACAACTTCAAACATTTTTATGACATTTTTAGTAAACTAAAATCAACTTAACTTTAATTTACAAAAAAAAATTACTTAAGTATTCGTGTAAGTGGAAATAAAATCATCGGAAACAAGGACTTGAATAGACTTTAGAAAGGACAGACTAGCTGTTCTGTCTGCACCATATTCACGAATACACACCGTCAAGTTCTCCAGCTCGAGACGAGTCGCCTGGGGTCGCGCACCTCTTCAGCGCCCCACTATCGCCTCCACATGACGTGGCCTCCTCAGCTTCGCTAGATGACATACCTACTTAAAAATAAAACCATACAAAAGGAGAAAACAACTGTCAAGTATATTTACGTGCCTCTATTAAAGCGGTACAAGGATCTTTTGGCGCCTGAAAGACAATAAGTACCTACAATACAATGGCAGAGGGGCGTTGTTGATAAACATATTTTGTGATATTGTATTGAAAAAACAAGATGGTGGCGTTAGTTCTGATTGGTTTGGCCATGTTTAGGTATTAATTAATTACTAAATAATGGACAACCTCAAAGCTTAAGCTACAAACTAATAATAAAAATTGATTATTATGTTTGCATTATTTACCTACCTTCTATCAAAACTTGAGAAACTCGTAAACACGCGCGTCTGCCACGATGACTGCGAGCACACTAGCGTAGCGTAGCGACAGCGCCACAGCGGGCGAGCGGCGGCGGAGTGGTCAGATAGTGCGCACGGGGGGGGAGGAGAGTACCGCGGCTATCTTGTGGATGGTTGCATGTAAACGTTGCAAGTAGTGATGGGTCGGAGAGGATATTCTTTTACTATTATATTATATTCTTAAATTACAATATCAAAAGAAATCGTAATATTTATATAGTTTTTAATTTTTTGTACATTTTTAAAGTTGATGGTCCGAGTGCTCATGGTCTTTTTAAGGAAATTTCGAAACGACTGGTTAACACTTCCCGTGACCCAAGGGCTAAGGCCAGAGGCCAGAGACGAGGTAATGCCGCCAGTGTCTTGGGTACATTACCAGTCGACAGCGATACGGATGAATTATTTTTTGACGCTATATTTTAGTTTGTGAATAGTTTTAGTTAAGTTAGGATATAATTTAATATAATTATTTAAGTATTAATTATAATAATAATAATAATATCCCTGGACATTTCACACAGCGCCATCTAGTCCCAAGCTAAGCAACCTAATGCTTGTGTTATGGTAACAAGATGGCTGATAAACTACTTATATACATTTTTTTTTCTAAATACATACATATTATAGATAGAAAAACACCCAGACTCAGAACAAATACATGTAGGACTTACAAATATTTGTTCTGTGCGGGAATCGAACCCGCGACACGCAGCGCAGCAGTCCGATCGCTCAGCCACTGCGCTAACCGTGTTGTCAATTAATTAATTAAATTAATTAATTAAAATTAAAAAAAAATTAAAAAATTAATTAATTAATTAATTAGGTATTCCTTGTTATTTACTAAAAAATGATGAGGTACCTAATTACCTATATGTCGGAGATGTTGAGGGATTTTTATCCGAAATTCCATCGGTGTCTGTCAGGTTGCACGTGGTTGGGTAGAATCAGTGCGCACACCCGGCGCGGTCGAGCTCTGGGTGTCAAATGTGACATGTCGCTAACACACTAGTCTCACCATGACATCTGACAGATGTCAAACGCCACACGCGACAAGACATTGACAACCCCGACTCGAACTACTGACTCAATGACAACTGTTTTCGATTTGATTAATCGAGTAAGGTATCTTAAACGCTAATAGATGGCGCTACTAGTACGTAATCAAACCTTTTACTTCACTCCTCCGACACGGCCATACTGACAGCGAGCGCGTTCTCGCGCGATCTTTTCCGACCGCTATAAGTTCAAAACATGGGGTTTCCATATTGGGACATTAAAGTTAAGAGCGTGGAGCTCAATGCAGCGTCACGAACACAAAGCGTGGAGCTTTAAACGATCAATCCACACAAGCACAAAGCGCGGAACTTTCAATGCTCACTCATCACAAGCACAAAGCGCGGAGCTTTCAATGTTCAATAGTCACATGCACAAAGCGCGGAGCTTTCAATGCTCAATCATCACAAACACAAAGCGTGGAGCTTTCAATGTTCAATAGTCACAAGCACAAAGCGTGGAGCTTTCAATGTTCAATAGTCACATGCACAAAGCGCGGAGCTTTCAATGCTCAATCGTCACAAGCACAAAGCGCGGAGCTTTCAATGCTCAATCGTCACATGCTCAAAGCGCGGAGCTTTCAATGCTCAATCATCACAAGCACAAAGCGTGGAGCTTTCAATGTTCAATAGTCACATGCACAAAGCGCGGAGCTTTTAATGCTCAATCGTCACAAGCACAAAGCGCGGAGCTTTCAATGCTCAATCATCACAAATAAAACTTGTAGGGTACTTTGCACACTACCATAATGGATCCCTGTTATGTTGACAATATTATTTGCACTCACTCTCACTTTGACACAACGCAATCTTTGATGCATTCGATGCCAGAATCAAAATAAAATGGATATGACTCACCCAGAATTCATCAAAGCACTGCTCGGATTGCCGACATAGCAAACGCTAGCACAGCACTAGACATAGCACGCTGCTGCAGGTGCTGCTGGCCTGGAATGAAACATGCCCGCAAAGTATCACATAGCTCTGCCACTCCTGGTCACATTTGGTACAGGCAAAACACAATCAACTTCGAACAAACTAAAAATAGCAGAGTTCAGAGCATTACCCACTATTTGATTCCCAAATCTCAAGGTTACAATAAAAATAGTCAACTAAGATGCATGTGTCTCATACTATCTAGTAACCTCCGGTTACTCAACTCGTCAAATTCATTTGCGCATCCCCTTCGGATCGCCAAGTCACTTCTGGACTTTATGGTTTCTCACGAAACCCCACACAACACACACAACTTAATCTCTACTCTGTTTCATCAACAAAACTATTACTTGACTCTCCTCAAATTTGTTAGTAATACTCTGATCCAAACTATCATCGATAATAAAAGATTCCTCTAAGCCTCAGTAATAGCTGGTCAGGAACTGTATCAACTTACTCGTAGCTTACATACAACGCTCATGGCGCAGCTGCTAGTGACACTCATGCCACCCATATCGTCATCACCTCAAGTGATATGACCAACACAACAATAGTCGCCTTTGAGCCCGGGTCCCCACTGCACAACCAGCTGCCCATCGCCCCCTGAACAACTCACAACTCGAGTTGCAGTTACGACTACAGACAAGTGCGTACAGTGTGACCTAATACCCATGGTATGTGCTCTACTACTCGGTGGAGGAACTCTCCTCACCGTCTTCTACGTTTAAATCGTTAGGAACACTACATACTTAGAGGCATCGTTTGTATGTGAGCGTACTTATACGTACGCCTAGAGGTGAAGGCTTTTAAAGTATTGATTCAACCAGAGCAATGTAAACAAACTTTGATTATCTTATCATAGCGTAAATCATCAACCAGTGCCATGTACCACCGTTATCCACATTAACAATCATTTTCATCACTAAGAGCCTTTGACACCTGGAAAGCCACAAACGAGTGAACCACTCTAACGCCACGGCTCTCCAGCCGACCAGCAATCGCATTGCTCTCTCACATCCAGCGCATGGATCCGTGTGCATCACCCTGTAACACCACACAACTTTACTACGGCCGATAGAGAACCCCCACTCGCGTGCCTGCCATAATGAAGGCTTGCTCATCACCAATGTGATCACTATCTACTTCGACTGGTAAGTACATGACCTACTGGCATCTTTCTTTACCTATCGTGAGCATACTTGTAAGGTTAGAATTTAAAGCTGTTAACGTATAGCGATTACCCGCCAAAACTTCTGCTACCGTAAACAGACCTCTGAACTTCCGATCTAACTTAGTTCGTTTTCTACTAACACACTCTTCGTTTTCTAATAAAAAAAAAAAATAAAAAATAAAAAAAATCTTATATTTCAGACAATGTCCATTGATTGGTTAGTAAACACGAAATCGTCAACCAAAAATTGTGTTATATCTGCCTTTGTTCAACTGTTGTTAAAACTGAATTTATTACAAGAGCTTTACGCAACAAAAACTCTGTCGCAAACATGTTAATCGAAAATCCTGGGTTCAATATTTCACATACTATCATAATATTACTTTGCAAGTAAATGTCGGGTAGAAATGTAATAAAATCTCAAGTTGTTTCTCGCTAATTGCAACGCTACATATGATACGTTCTGTTCTGAATACACGTGTTTGACCAATACCAGTCAACGCAACGTTATTAAACCGTTTGCCACTTAATTTGGCTGCACAACTCGCTTTTATGAGCATTCAGCACCAGAATCGTAAACAAAACAATACAGCTCACCTTTATTTTCCAATGTGTCTGAGGGTAGTTGTACGACTTCTACTCGCCGTTCATGACTTCCAGCACATTGTCCACCATCCGCTTAGCTGCCACTACTCATGCACCAGGCTGCGATATGTCCTGGCTTCCCTCACTTGCATTACATGAAGAGCTTCGCTGACGGCTGCGGGGCTGCTTCGCTCGATTCTTAAAGTCACTCCACGTCACTGGTAGCTATTTGCGATAGTCACTTTGATGCTACTATTATGAGGGCCTTACTCCTGGCCACAACAAGTTGAAAGGTGGTCAACTAGCAGTGAATTTTCGGCAAAACACAAATCAGCTGTTGTGCAGTGTTATGTTTTCACACGCCTCCTACCGCGTGTTCTAAACACGGGAACGGGACACGCCAAACTCGAACGCCGGTTAGTCTTTTTTTTTCATCAAACATGGCGGTAGGCGCAACAGTCGCGTCACTCGGCAAAGGTATTTCTGCATACAGCCTATGCCCAAAACAACATGTACCATAATTGCACATCCGTATCTGACTTGTCTGGTTCCAACTTGAACAGATCCACACGATTATTTAATAAGCGTTCGCATGTTTGCACTTTGTTTTTCAAATGTCAACGGTCACTTTCACTTTCAGCGTTCTTATTTTGAACACGTCCGTCGTTGAGGTCCTATCCCAATTCTGATGTCGGAGATGTTGAGGGATTTTTATCCGAAATTCCATCGGTGTCCGTCAGGTTGCACGTGGTTGGGTAGAATCAGTGCGCACACCCGGCGCGGTCGAGCTCTGGGTGTCAAATGTGACATGTCGCTAACACACTAGTCTCACCATGACATCTGACAGATGTCAAAAGCCACACGCGACAAGACATTGACAACCCCGACTCGAACTACTGACTCAATGACAACTGTTTTCGATTTGATTAATCGAGTAAGGTATCTTAAACGCTAATAGATGGCGCTACTAGTACGTAATCAAACCTTTTACTTCACTCCTCCGACATATATTTGTAAATCATAAAGTTTGTTTTATTACTTACACACAAACATTAGAGTTTGTGTAGTAAAACAAACTTTATCTATCTATAAGTACTTATAATAAATCTGTAGAAGTGAAAATTCTGTACATTGAAAATATCAAAAAAATAAATGGCAGGGGGTGTTACTAGACCGACACCGAACCCAAAAATGTGATTAAATATTTTTTTGTCTGTCTGTTTGTTCAGGCATCACGCAAAAACTACCGGTTCGATTACGATGAAACTTGGTATAATTCTTTTTTAATATCCTGGGCACCACACTGGGTACTTTTTATGCCGGAAAAGTATCTTCTAAATATATAAAACTCAAGGTGACTGACTGACTGACTGACATAGTAATCTATCAACGCACAGCCCAAACCACTGGAGGGATCGGGCTGAAATTTGGCATGCAGGTAGATGGCATAAAGGATAATCATGATAATTATAGTGTTGTTTGCAGATGACACTTCACTTTTGTTTAAACTTAAACGTCAGCAACAGGTTACTGACGATGTAAATAGCGCGATCTCTAAAGTAGTCCACTGGTTCAATGTTAATAATTTACTTCTAAACGAGAAAAAAACCAAATGCATTAAGTTTACGTTACCTCACGTTAGACAGGTGAAAACTAATGTGTTGGTAAAGGGCGAAGAATTGAATCCTGAAGACAGCACAGTATTCTTGGGCATAACTTTGGATGCTAAGCTTCAGTCGGGTCCACATATAGACAAATTGTCAAAAAAGCTAAGTTCCGCAGCATACGCTGTTAGAAAAATTCGTAATTTAAATGATATAGAGACAGCCCGTTTAGTGTACTTTAGCTATTTTCATAGTGTAATGTCGTACGGTATTCTATTGTGGGGAAATGCCGCTGATATTCAGACTATCTTTGTTTTGCAGAAGCGAGCTGTTCGATCAATTTATAAATTAAGTCCGAGACACTCGCTCAGAGACAAATTTAAAGAAATTAATGTTATGACTGTGCCTTCTCAGTATATTTATGAAAATATTTTATATGCCCATAAAAATATAAAATTGTTTAAAAAATACAGTGATATCCATGATATAAATACTAGGAACAAGCACAAATTTGTTGTACCTACAACAAGGCTCAAGAAAATAGGTGGCTTGTTCAGATGCCAATGTATACGCTTTTACAATAAAGTTCCAAGCCCCTTCAAGATCTAAGCCTTAATAAATTCAAATCATTTATTAAACGTAAGTTGTGCCAGAAAGCTTTTTATACCGTTAAGGATTATATCGAGGACAAAAAGGCTTGGGATTAAGCTGCTTCCATTTTTTTTTACATATTGAATGTTTTTCTCTGTTTTGTTGTTGTTTTTTTTTATATACACTGGCATTAATGAATTTTATATATATTATGACATTTGCTTACTATGTAAAGTATTATATTATTTTATTTATTGTGAATGTGAAGACTATGTGGGTCATTGTATTTATATTATTTTTCTCTACGTTCTCTTAGTTTTTGTCATGGTCTGGCAGTTTGAGTAATTAATGTGGCCTACCCAAATGTCCTTTCTTTGGTATTGTTCGTCGGATCGTTGAGCTCCTTAAGTTTTGAGTTGAGCTGCACGATTTCTGACAAATGCGTGCACTGACTGGACAGGTCCTCTCAAACTGTTTGGTACTTTGCTCAAAAAAACCATCTCAGATATTAATCTACTACATGGTCTTCACATGATCTGACCAAGATTATGTCTGGACTTTAAAAGAGACTGTGACGTCTGAGTTTGTTTCGGCCTTTCTTCTCAGACTAGTCAGATAGGAAACGCCGACCTCATCTAGTTTTAAAATATGATTGACGTGTAAAAGTGTTTGTACAAACCTACTCACAAAAATAATGTCATTTATCTATCATTTGATGTTATGACGTAAGCATCCGCTAAGAAAGGATTTTGATAAATTCTACCCTCAAGGGGATAAAATAGGGGATAAAAATTGGTATGAAAAATCTTATTCCTTGAGTTAATAAACTTGAAACTTAGCACGAATACTTATCTAAATAAATTATGAAGGTCAGTTTTTTTTTCTTCTAAACTACCCCCTAATAAGGAATTGGGGGTTTCAAAGTTTGTATGGAAGAATTTTAGCGAGCAGTCCGGTTGACTCGAAACTCAGTAATTATACCTAATATTGAAAGTAAAGAATAATGTGTATCAGGGTTTTTTGAAAATCTACCCCTGACGGGCTGAAATGGGGTAGTCAATTTTTCAGGGGAGGATTTTACTGCATGGCTTGATTAGGTAACTCGAAAATTATTATAAATAATCTTTGAGTCAAGTTATGAATACATCCCAATTAACTCGAAACTCAGTATTAATACTTTTGACAAAAAATAATTAATAATATGTATGTAAAGTTGTCAAAAATTTACCCCTGACGGGGCAAAAGGGGTAATTCGATTTTTAAGGGGAGGATTTAACTTGAAACTGTATGTTACATTTTCACACCTAAACCACTGAACTTCTGATTTGACAAAGAGATAGATGGCATCCTGGGGAAGGACATACATACTTTTATCCTGGTAGCATGTTCCCGTGGGATAATTTCCGACATCCACGCGGGCGAAGCCGCGGGCAGAAGCTAGTAAAATATACAGATTGAAGTACTAACTCAATTCAGACTAGGTTTACTTCAAATAGAATAACTACAAATTCCACATTTGTTCTAAAGGGGAAAAAAGGAGGTTTAAAAAGTAAGGTGGTTCGAAATAAGAAAAACATCATGAATATTATACACACATGTACACAATCTCATGTATTTAAAAGAAACAACTTACATAGGAAATCTTTTAACAAAATTCATAAGATAAGATTTACATTATAAGCTAACATTTAAAATAATAATATATACCTACATGTGAAAAAATAAGCAAAACAATCATAGGGCATCAAAAAATTCATCTGCATCGCTGTCAACAGGAACAGTGCTCAAAAGGCTGGCAGCATATTGCCACGTTTTATGGCGATGCTAATTTTTTTTCCAAGATACAGGCCAGCCCTCTGGTCACGTGAAGAGTCGACTAACCGCTTGGCGATATCTCGCAAAAGCAAGTGGGCACTCGGACCCCATGGCCCTAGTGTTGCAACCCCAAACGGCTCGAACATATAACTCCCAATCAGGTTAGAATATTTTCGCCGTTTGAGGTTTTCTGCACCAGCAGCAGCCACTCCAGCACAGCCCACCGTGCTAGGAAGATGGGATGGCGCAAGAGTGTCGACACGTGTTGCGTCCCACACCAAAGGTTTGCCTAACTTCCAGGGCATTATGGTCATTTCATCTGGTCTCTTCCAATCGTCAAACAGCACCCCGGCGGTGACAAGAGCACGACGGATGATGTCAATAATGCCGGCGTGCCGTGCTATCCGGCCTGCGCTCCTACTGCAGGATAAGTCGTTGAAATTTTTAATTTTTTCACGCATAAAAGGAGAAAAACTATACTATGCTAAAAAAACTATCGGGTCGCGCGCGCGCATCGCTCTGTGACGGTTGCGTATTAAATCGACAGCGCTGAGTTTACGTGTAATACATAGTAAAAATGACGAACTTACTAAAGTGTGATAAATGTAACATTGTTATTGATGAAATGTTAGCTTACATTCAAAACAAAGTGTCGGTTATCGATGAGGAAACGTTGGTGCGGATTTGCGTTTCGTCTTTTGCCAGTGATGAAATCAAAAGCTCGAAGTCCCTACTTTTCGAGTCCATTCCATCGAACTTGCGGAAGATCATACGAAAAAACAAAGGCAAAGAACAAAGAGATTTAGCAGATATTATAAACCTGTTTAAATCAGCTGATCCAGATGATATACCAGTGTTTGTGGCTCGGCAACTAGAAAAATTGCCACCCATTACGTTTGACCATTTAGACTGCACTAAACTGTTGAAAGATCTTGTTCGGATGCAGGCGACCATTGACGAAGTGAAGACTACGTATGCTACGATGAGTGATTTGAAGGAAATAAGAACTGAATTATTGCAAATTAAAAATGATTCGTTACCACCAGCGTCTACGTTCAAAGTTAATGCGAAACGCGGGGCATGGTTACTGGATAGTGGTCCTATGGGGCTTTCACATCTGCATAATTCATCTCTAAACGAGTTATGCAACAATAACGAAACTAGCAGTGATATAAATCAGTTATCTCCACAATACAGAGAAATTATGAGGGTGGATGGTAAACAAAGTAATTGTGAGTCACGTACGCAGCAACGGTTATTGACGGACAGTTCGAGACCCGCGGTGACTCACGCGCTGGTGGCGGGTGCGTGTTCAACAGGTGATGTTGTTGCGAATGTGGTCGTGTCCTCGTTGGCGCCGACGACTGTGAGCTCGAAAGAAACTCTGCATGGATCGCGTCAGCTGATTGCGCCTACAGTTGACTTGGGTAGTGCCGGGAGCGAGGCCAGTGTGAGTCAGCCCGGTGCGACATGCGTTGTAAACAATAATTGTGATGCTTGGCGAACAGTATCGTACAAGAAGAAGCCGTCTAAATACCGGTATGTGGGCAAGAAGGGCATAGCGAGAGATGACGAGTGCCAATTTAGAGCAGCCGATCGGAAAGTTCCCATATTCATCACTAATATTCACAGTGAAACTCCCGAAAACGAGATAGTAAATTATATCCGCTTAAAGACACAGGAAACGGTGTCTTTGGAAAAAATACAAATGAAGAAGGAAAGGGGTCATATTGCTTACAAGTTCTTTGTTTCCGAGTCCAAATTACCTGAATATTTAGATGAAAATATTTGGCCACGGGGCATTATATTTAGGCGGTTTGCCCATTTCAATCGCCAAAAATCGAACAGATTTTTATTTGTTGACGACTTAAATACAAATAAATAATGGATAAAGTACAGCAAACCTCAAACAAAAAGACGAATAACGTTTATACTTTTGCAAGTTTTAATTGTAAAAGTATCAAACGTACTGTAGACAGTGTCAGAAAACTCTGTGCGACATCGGATATAATAGCACTTCAGGAGACTTGGCTTATGCCCGATGAATTACCCTATCTGGGCACCATCGACCCCAAGTTCAGCACAACCGGTACATCTGCGGTGGACACGTCGGGAATGCTTCGAGGCAGACCATATGGCGGCGTAGCTTTGATGTGGAGACACAGCGTTTTCCAAAATGTGAGTGTTATTCCGTGCAATAATCCGCGTGTGTGTGCAGTGAAAATAGTGACGGCTGACAGACCGATTATTGTACTGAGTGTATACATGCCGACTGACGCGCTCAGTAATTTAGCTGAGTTTACGGATTGCCTTGGCAGGGTGAGTGCTATTATAGATGAATATGGGATAGATTCAGTGTTTTTATTAGGGGACTTTAATGCTCATCCTGGTGAATCATTTTATTGCGAACTTACAAATTTTTGTCGTGAACAAGACTGGTTGTGTGTTGATGTTAATATGTTGGGTGTTCAATCAGGCACCTATACCTTTGTTAGTGAGGCTCATGGGTCAAAACGATGGTTAGACCACTGCGTTGTGACGCGTTCCGCACTATGTTCCGTTTCCAATGTTTACGTTGATTATAATGTTACATGGTCGGACCATTATCCCCTTATAGTCGAATGTAGTTTTAATTTATTAACGCCTAAGGTACAAACTGTGACTAATATTGGTACAAGTATAATATGGGGGGATAGAACTGATGAGCAGATCAAGTTGTACCGAGAGGAATGTAATAGAAAATTAAAATTAATAGATTTTCCCACTGAATTTATTCACTGTGCAGATACCTATACATTGTAACGACCCAAATCACAGATCTGTTATTGATAAGTTGTACGGGGATATTGTGTCCGCCCTCCGTGAGTCTGCGACTGTGAGTCGAGGGGGTGTGCGACGCAGGGGAAAGTCGCGATGCGTTGTTGGATGGAACAGGCATGTAAGTGAGGCGTACGGGGTGGCCCGGTTGAAGTTTCATGAGTGGCAACGATGCGGAGGGCCTTCTGCCGGTCCTGCTTATAACGAGATGTGCCAGAGTAGAAGGACGTTTAAGTCAAGGCTTAAGTGGTGTCAAGACCATCAGCACCAGATTAAAATGGATATCCTTGCTTCACATCATTCTAAGAAAGACTTCCGAAATTTCTGGAAAGGCACTAATAAAATGACACTTCGTCCTGGCCTCCCAGTGGGCGTCCATGGTGTAAGTGACCCTAAAGGCATTGCTGATCTCTTTAGAGAACAATTTCAGGTGAAATCACCCCTGGGGTCGCCTTCACTGGAAGTGCTTAGTGTTGAGACATGTCATGGTCAGGTGGGTACAAGAATTAGCTCAAAAAGTATAGCATGTGCTGTTAAGTCAATGTCTAGAGGCAAGTCCCCTGGCCATGACGGTCTCAGTATTGAGCATCTTCAGCAGGCTGGACATCACCTACCGAGAGTGTTGGCAATGCTTTTTAACCTCTGCATCAGTCATGCCTTTTTGCCCTCTGACCTTGTTAGAACAGTAGTAGTGCCAGTTGTTAAAAATAAAACAGGGGACCTGTCGGATAAAAATAATTATAGGCCCATCTCATTAGCGACTGTCATTGCGAAAGTGTTTGACGGTTTGCTTGACACACAGTTAAATCAATACCTACATCTGCACGATAACCAGTTTGGTTTTCGGCCAGGACTCTCCACAGAAAGTGCTATATTGTGTCTCAAGCATGCCGTCAGGTACTATACGGACAGGCATACTCCTGTGTACGCGTGCTTCCTCGACTTGTCCAGGGCTTTTGATTTGGTCTCTTATGACATTCTTTGGAAGAAGTTGAAGGAGATTAACTTTCCCAAAGAACTTATAAACTTATTTAAATGTTGGTATGGGGGCCAGATAAATAGTGTTAAGTGGGCCGGGTCGCTGTCGGAACCTTATGGGTTGGAGTGCGGGGTGAGGCAGGGGGGGTTGAGCTCCCCCGCACTTTTTAACCTATATGTCAACGCTCTGATTGTTGCTCTCAGCAGTCATCATGTCGGCTGTCATATTGATGGAGTTTGCCTAAATAATCTTAGCTATGCGGATGACATGGTGCTGCTGAGCGCATCGGTTTGTGGCATGAGAACATTGTTACAGATTTGTGAGGCATATGCACGAGAACATGGTCTTAAATATAATGTGGCGAAAAGTCAGTTCATGGTTTTTGAGGCCGGCTCTAAATGTCCTATAGCAGTACCTCCCATCAAATTATACGGGGTTCCCTTGGTCAGAGTGGACCATTTCAAATACTTGGGCCATGTAGTAACATCCGGTCTCAGAGATGATGCTGATATCGAGAGGGAGCGGAGGGCCTTGGCTGTAAGAGGTAACATGATAGCTCGCAGGTTTGCGCGTTGTTCAGGGTCGGTCAAGCAGACCCTTTTCAGGGCTTATTGTACCTCTCTCTACACGTGCAGCCTGTGGGTAAATCACACTCAAAAAGCATACGAAGCCCTCCGCATCCAATATAACAACGCATTCAGAGCGCTGATGGGGCTGCCGCGACATTGTAGTGCCTCGGGCATGTTCGCTGTCGCTAGCGTCGACTGCTTCTATGCAACGATGCGTAAGCGAAGCGCGTCCCTGGTACGCAGAGTTCGTGGCAGCTCCAACACCGTGCTGGTGATGATAGCCGGCAGGCTCGACTGTCCGTATATCAGACGCTGCAGTGACTTGCACGTCACTTACAGTCGTCGGCTATCAGTGTGAAAATGTTTTGTGTGGTTATTGTTTTTGTGTTTTGTGTGTAATGTAGGTAACGTATAATGTATTCAGTGTGTTCTAGTGTAAGATTTGTGCTATATTTTAATTTTAATATTTTAATTTCTGTGTATTAATGAGTCCTTGTTACTTGATGAATAAATGAATTATTATTATTATTATTATCTTCTAAAATTGGGGAACCTAGGAGGTGCAGTGAACTTTTGTCTAAAATGATCAAACTGAAAAAAAAAATTATAGCAGAAATAAAACAGTTAACAACGTACTAAAGAGCGTAATTTCTGTTTCTGGTGATTAAATAAAGATCATTATAATGATTTTAGATAAAAGGCGAGCGGTTGTGAATAACTGTGCATGTGGGGCAAGTAAGACCTATTCAAAAATCTTTATCAATAGGTAACTATTTGTTGGTGTGTTTTCGCATTCCCTAGATTCTTGTTCTTTAGATAAAATCTTTTCGTAGGAATCGGAACAATAAACTAGTTATGTACGTATCGTTTGTAGCGGTGTGGAGGAACAGTTTGCAACGTTGGATACAAACACCAAGTCTGTTCTTCTTCAGGTGACAAGTCTGAAGTCACCGGCCAAAGCATATCAGTGTGTTCGTAATGTGGAGCAGACTGGTACAATACCACTAGGTATTAAATGAAACCGAACATTAACTTTAACTGTGCAAAGTTTATTTATTTTTGCTTACTTAAGTAATTGCAAATAATAGTCATTGTGTCTATTGCACCTTTTACATTTTGTAAACATTCGGCGCAGCACGGAGTTGCGTTCAATCCATTATATTTATGGTTCAAACGATTGTTGCTTATGTCAAGTTACAACAATCAGACTAGATCTAGTTTGAGCGAGGATTGCAGAAGTCTGCGCTTCATATTATTTAACTGCAGAAGTTCATCATCCCACCGGGACGACCGGCACGACCGGGAGCCGCTGCTCTTAGCCTGCTGATTTTTCCGTCACGACCTCACACGTCACTCACTACGTCATCACTAGGAACCAAGACTCTCAGAGTCCCAGTCACAGTAAAAGTCCGCCAACGGCAACGCGCAACGGCGTCAGCTAAGTGTCGCCAACGGTCTCTAGTGCGGCAGTATGTCGTTGGAGAGCACGATGTCGATGTCGTCGGAGTCGTCCCTGTCGATGATGAGCGGCTTGCATTCTCTCTCGTCGTCCGTGTCAGCCGAGTTGCTGAGGTTGAGGGCGTCTTGCTGTTCCTGAGGTTCTTCCTCGTCCAGCAACCGATGCAGGAAGGCGAGGCACTCGCGGCGGAACAGCCGCTGCTTCTTAGCAGGCAACTCCTGGTAATCGTTGTGGATGCCCCGGAAGAAGTGGAAGTAAGCAGAGTTCTCGTCGGGCTCGAAGGAGTGCGGGCTCGGGGAGGCCGAGGGGCGCGGCTGCGGCTCCACCGTCAGCTGCAGCGGCGCGGCGCGGGGGGGGCTGCTCAGCGCGAACCAGGGGTTGGAGATGACGGGTTTCAGGTCGCGGTCGGCGCGCGGCTCGGGCGCCGGCGCCGCACCACCCGCCGGCTTCATGTCCAGGAACAGCGGCGCGTACGAGTAGCGCGACGGCCTCCTGAAACACGAGACACACGCTCAACAAGAGCAGGACGCGAAGCAACTCGCGCCTGTGGTTTTAATGTCCTGTTAAAGCACATCACGGTACCCTTGCATGAAAAGAGGTAAAAAGTATGTAGGATGGTTTAGGAAGACTAAACCAAGCACTTTGATTTAGCTTTGAGGGTTGATGGCTGGTGAGTGAGACTACGGCCAGCGCTTGCGTGAGAAGCGAGTGGTCGCCATGAGCGAGTGGACTTGCGTGTCGGTGGCCATGTGGTCCCGCAGGAAGTCCAGCTCGTCGGCGAGGTACCACTTGGACACCATGCGGCCGCGGCCCGTGCGCACGCCGTACATCTCGTTGCGCAGGTGGCGCGAGTACGAGTTGCGGATGTGGGACCACTTGCGCCGCACGTCCGCCACTGAAACAGACATGGACCAATGTTATATGATTTGTTTTGTTTTATATTTGGTAATTGGTGTAAATTACCTAAGTACCTGAAATAAATGAATTTGTTATTATTATTTAATACCCGCCAGTAAGTAATAACATAACGTAACATAATAACGCCTGCAAGTATTAACATTCTATGTGGCTCGTATGTACTCTGAGCTCCAAGGCGACTGTTTTCACTTAATTAATCTCAGAAAATAAATCATTTGGAATTTTAAATAACACATTACAACGGATTCATATAAATAAAATGAAGTCTTGTTATTTCATAAAATCGGGATACATTGTGCGCGTTTATAATTTCTAACGTGACGATATTATCGTGGACGTTCACGTCCATAAAATGTGTGGGAATACGTGCATGTCATTACGTTGTCGTGGGCGGAAAGGGTCTTCATATATTATAACATAACACTATGGAATACGAATATGAACAGTATGGAAACTAGGCCTATTTGTTGAAGTAATTACCTACGCTCCATTGGAGCGTTAGCCTTGTCACTCTTAATGACTTTATACTGTGCCTGTATTCCCCGAAGGGTTAGGCAGAGGTGCACCTACAGTGTACACCCTCGTGTTGGCAGAGGTGCACCTACAGTGTACACCCTCGTGTTGGCAGAGGTGCACCTACAGTCTACACCCTCGTGTTGGCAGAGGTGCACCTACAGTGTACACCCTCGTGTTGGCAGAGGTGCACCTACAGTCTAGACCCTCGTGTTGGCAGAGGTGCACCTACAGTATACACCCTCGTGTTGGCAGTGCGCGGACGGGGGGCGAGTGAGGTACGATGGTAATACCTGGTAACCGGTAACCGGGAACAGATGCAGACTCCGGGTATATCATCATCATCATTTCAGTCGAAATACGTCCACTGCTGGACATATGCCTCCCCCAAGCACCTCCACTTCAACCGGTTCTGTGAAGCCCGCATCCAGCAGTCTTCATATATTTCCTGGCTGTGTGTAGGCCACATGTGTGTGTATGTACTACCTATGTACCTACTATGAAGTTACCATTTACTGGGAACGTCTTCATTGAATTGAATGCACCCGGTTGAGAGTATGTCATACTCACTCAAAAGTCTCGCTGAAGGTGGCGCATATGTGATCTAAACTCAAACTCACTAAGCATTTATTTCAAATAAGCCAAGGACGTCAAGAGGTCGGTCAGTCAGAAAGATGTAGTTGCCCATTCCAAAGCGTAATAGGTACCAATGGAGAGAACGGGCAAGAAACTACACGGACACTCTTTTAAATCTTAAAATATGTTACAAAATATTGGTTACATTATTCATGTTGAAATTATACATTTCAGAACGATGCAGAAAGATGTCGACGTTTCCGTACTAAAAGTACATAAAAACCAAAAGAAAAACAATTCAGAAATTAAAATAAGCCGCGGCGGCTACGAAATGAACAGTCCCTACTGACGGCGCCCGTTCACGAACATGAAGTATGGATCCGCAATATTCAGCTAAAATATTTTGAAGGGAACTGAATGATCCATCACATGATCACACACGCCAACCACCAACAAGATATTTCGGTCAGCGTGACATACTCTCAGCTGCCGGCGCGCACGGTAGCGTTATAGTTTAGGTACTTAGTGCTCACACGTGTGCTACGCAAGAAGTTTACAGATCAAATGAATAAGATTTTTGAAATAAACCTTGTCGTCCTCTTTTACCACGACAGGCTTTGTTTTTAAAAAAGCGTTTGATACGTTCCCATTGTATGACTTAAAGATTATTTATACCCATTTTCGAGTTAATGGAAGCAAGCAGTAAAATCCACCCCTTATACTTTATTACCCTTTTCCACCCCGGTAAGAGACGATTTTTGAAAAACCTTTAAAACACATACTTTTTGTTTTAAGTATTAGTACCGAGTTTCGAGTTAATCAGTCCGAGCGGTTTAATATTTTTTCTTACCTATTAACTTTTTCACCCCCTGAAGCCTCTGTGAGGATTTTTTTAAACTAAAAGTGACCATCTGTATTAATTAATGAGAAAAATATTGTCAAGTATCAAGTATCAAGTTAGTAACCAAAGGAAAAATATTTTTCATATTAACTGTATCCCGTCTTTTCACCCCTATGGGGTAGAAAAAAAATTATTGGGATGTTTCCATAATTTGACTCAAAGATGATACCAATTTTTGAGTTAATCAAGTCACGTAGTTAAATACTCCCCTTAATTACACCGTTTCGCCCCGTCAGCGGTCGATTTTCGAAATACCCAAAAACTTATCATCGTTTCTTTTCTGTCAAAAGTATTAATACTGACTTTTGAGTTAATCGGATCGCGCATTTATTTATTTATTTATTAAGGTTAGCCAACAATTGTTTACACAGTACGTTTATCAAATCATTTCCTGATTTATAAGTGCAACAATTACTTACAGGCTAACACAACATGCACCATTAATGTTTTTACTTATTTCAAAGCCAAAAAGGATATTTACAATTATAGTTATTCAATATTTTTTTGGTAATCCATACTTATATAATAATAATAACAGCAATTAACTTCTAAATAATTAAAAAATAAAAACAAATTGGTAGTTAACATCAATATTAAAAAATAATAATAATAATTTAATTCAATCTATTCTATACTTATAATAAGAATGTAAAAAAGTTGTGTCTGTACATTGAATATATTTTAAAAATAATAATTGAGGGGGGTTAAGAAACAGTAATAGAACACGAATCTAATAAAAAAAGTCTGTCTGTTTGTCTGTTTATCTGTTTGTCTGTTTGTACACGCTAATCTCCGGAACTACTGGTCGGATTTGAATGAAACCTTTTTTATTATCTAGCTATTAAACCTAGGCAACATATAGGCTATAATTTATTTTGGAAACTGGAACACCTGATGCAGAACCGCAACAGACCAGCTAAACTATAAGAGTTACATAAATGGCGCCTTAGAAAAAAATGTTGTGTCTGATGAGCATTTTCTGCTGAGAGAATAAAATTGAAGATCAGGAACACCTGATGTGGAAATCTTAGAGCACAGCTAAACTATAATATATATAGGTTTGACATCTTAGCAAAAGTTATTCAGTCTGATGAGCATTTTCTGCTGCGAGAATAAAACTCGAAGATCGGAACATCTGATGTGGAACTCGGAGAGCACAGCTAAACTATGGCATATACAGACATGACATTTTAACAAAATTTGTTTGGTCTGATGAGCATTTTCCGCCGAGATAATAAAAATCAAGGATCAGGAACATTTGATGTGGAAATCACTTTATACTAATATATTAACATAAGACACGGTCTACCCGGTAACGCAGGGGAGCAGTCACTTAGATCTTGATTGCAAAGTTATTAAACTACATTAATAACCATAACCATGCCACGAAAGAGGTCAAATCTTTCGCAATGCTCGAAAGGAGCTAAAAGATTGAAGATCATTAGATCCCAAGAATCGAATGAAGAACGCCAGGCAAGACTTGATGCTGTTCGACAACATAAGGCTGTATCTCGCCCAGCGGAAACTTCTTCGGATCGTGAAGCACGACTTAGCGCTGCTCGTGAGCGTCATGCATCGTCTCGCGTTTCTGACACTTACACACAAAGAGAATCACGCCTGCGTTCTCAGCGTATTTACGCATCTACATCTAGGTCTCTAGAGACCAGTGAGGATCGTGATGCGCGACTGACCGCTGAACGTGATCGTCATGCATTGTCTCGCGAGTCGGAAACGTTAACGGAAAGAGAATCACGCTTGAGTTCTTAGCGTATTCTCACGTCGACTTCTAGGTCTTTAGAGACCAGTGACGAACGTGAAGTGCGACTGGCCGCTGATCGTGATCGCCATGCATTGTCTCTCGAATCAGAAACGTTCACAAAAAAACATCACGCTTGAGTTATCAGCGCATTCGCACGTTGACTTTTAGATCTCTAGGGAGACCAGTGAAGAACGTGATGCACGACTTACGGCTGATCGTGGTCGTCATGCATTGTCTCGCGAGTCGGAAACATTCACGGAAAGCGAATCACGCTTGAGTTCCCAGCGTAACCGCACATCCACCTATAGGTATCTAGAAACCAGTGAAGAACGTGATGCGCGACTTACGGCTGATCGTGATCGTCATGCATTGTCTCGCGAGTGAAGACAGACACTGAAAGTTGGTGGTGTTGATTTGAGAACCGGCTGTTTTTCTCATGGCCAACTTTATGTTGCTTTCTCAAGGGTTAGCAACGCTTCCGGGCTTTATATTCTGGCACCCGACGGAAAAACCAACTATATAGTTTATATAGAATTTTTTTAGAATAGTAATGTTAACTAATTGATATTAATTTCGCTTCATAATTTCGGAATGAAAATAATTCTACCTTTTTATTTTAATGGAGTTATAACCTATCCAGTCTACAACACTTAATCTAAGTTATCAAACCAAACTTAATCGAAATCTTTCATCGGTTTTGACTGATTTATTGGCTGACATACCAACGCACAGTTCAAACTCTTGCCAAAATTCCTATCGGAACGAGAAAGGGACTGGATCCGCGCACGAAGTCGCGGGCAGAAGCTAGTAACATAATAAAATAAAATTACATTAACAGTGAGATCATTAATTGCGAGAATAATGCTCAATAATAATTTTATAAAATTTTCAATCGCATTCAAATTCTTCCACACCAACTCTAACTCAAACTCAAATCATTTATTTCAATTAAACCATTTACAGGCACGTTTGAATTGTCAAAATTAAATAGTCGGTCAGTTAGTCAGAAAGTTGAAGCTAGTTGCCCATTCCAAAGCGTAGATCTTTATGGAGAAGAACGGGCAAGAAACTCCACGGACACTCTTTTAAATCAAGACATTTTTACAAAATCCTGGGTTATTCTTATTGCTTCTATATGTGAGAACAATGTAAAGAAACAAAAATATAAACAACAACACAGCATAAGCAAGCAATAACATAGCTATAAGTATCTACTTACTAACATAATATGGACTTGTATCAATTACTGTGTGCTTAGTCTGAAATAAATATTTTCAATTTCAATAAAATTAAAAATAAGCATAACACCCCTATATCCCCCTTTGTGGGGTAAGTTTTGAAAAACTTATAATGATAAACTTTATTACTTACTTAGGTAAGTATTCATGCCAAGTTTCAAGTTTATTAACTGAATCAATAAGATTTTTCATAAGCTGTATCCTCACTTTTCATCCCCACAGGGATAGAATTTTGAAAAATCGTTTGGGATGTGTTCATAAAATTGATTCAAAGTTATTTATACCAATTTTCGACTTAATCAAGCCACGCATTATAATCCTCCCCTGTAAAATAAACTACCCCTTTTCAACCCGTTACGGGTAGATTTTCGAAAAACCCTGATACATTTTATTCTTTATTTTTGGTCTTTAGTATAAACACTGAGTTTCGAGTTAATCGGACCGCGCATTCAAATTCTTTCACACAAACTTCAACACCCCTATATCCCCCTTTGAGAAGTAGTATTGAAAAACTTATAATGATAAACTTTATTACTTATCTAGGCGAGTATTCTTTTAAAGTTTCAAGTTTATTAACCTAATGAAAAAGATTTTTCATATTTAAACTGTATCCCCAGATTGTTATCTGCGGATACAGTTTATATGAAAAATCTGACTGATATATCAACGCACAGCCTAAACCGCTGGTCCTAGAGACATGAAATTTGGAGGGTGTGTTCTTAGTGAAGAGTAGGTATCCACTTAGAAAGGGTTTTTCGAAATTCCACCCCTAAGAGAGTGAAATGGGGGGATTTTGTTTGTATGGAAAATCTTATTCCTTGAGTTAATAAACTTGAAACTTGGCACCAATACTAATCTAAGTAAATTATGAAGTTTGCCATTTTATGTTTTTCTAAACGACCCCCTAAAAGGGAATTGGGGGGTTTCTAAGTTTGTATGGATTAATTTTAGCGCGTGGTCGGATTATCTCGAAACTCGTTTCGATAGTAAGAATAATGTGTATCAGGGTTTTTCGAAAATTACCCCCTGACGGGCTGAAAAGGGGTAGTAAATTTTACAGGGGAGGATTTTACTGCATGGCTTGATTAACTCGAAAATTAGTATAAATAACCTTTGAGTCAAGTTATGAATACATCCCAATTAACTCGAAACTCAGTATTAATACTTTTGACTGAAAATAATTAATAATGAGTATGTAAAGTTGTCAAAAATTGACCCCTGACGGGGCAAAAAGGGGTAATTCGATTTTTAAGGGGAGGATTTCAACTTGAAACTGTATGTAACATTTTCACACCTAAACCAAGCATGTTCCCGTGGGATAATTTCCGACATCCACGCGGGTGAAGCCGCGGGCAGAAGCTAGTTGATAATGACCCGCGACTGACACAAATATGTATTACACAATTATAATTATTAGAATAGTCAATACGACTCTAGAACTAGCCTCCAATGTCATGATTTCATGGAATTGACAATATTGACATTCAATCAATAGGGTAATTCAAAGGTAGAGTTGTTTTGTTGAAATTCTGTCGATAGGTATCATATTGTTAAATTTTCTATGGTCAATACATAATTGTTACGGTCGCGAATCATATTTTGATCAACATAAAACCTAAGCCTGGCCTGCAAATTATAAAAAGTTTGAATATGGCTTCCCTGGCTCTTTCACCTCTTAATTAACCTAACCTCACACAAGACAACAGGGCGGCACAAGTCGTCAACGCTCGCGCGAGCCGCGCCTGTGCCGACTGTTACCACCCGACTATCAGAGGGGCAATCCTCGTAATATTAACAACGTTCACAGTCTGATCAGTTTGACATTGATTGTCGCTGAAATGAGTCGCGACTAGATATTGAACGGTTTTAACTACGAGAAGTGGCCTTCTGGTGTCAGGACGTCATTGAGTACTCGAACAAATACTTATAGAGTCGAATTCATAGGAATATGTCTATGGTTAAATTCTGGTGAAATTTCTCAGACAATCGGGGCTATGGGTATCATTATCATAATATCATGATAAAACAAAGCTTAGAATGTCAAGTAGCTTCAAGTGATTTAGGACAGGCACGGCCGCGGGTAATGAGGCTTATAACATGAGCTCAGATTTATATTTTTATTTTGTTAGTAGGTTACTTACAAAATAAAAACAAAATCAGAATCATTTGGATTCTGATTGACTGCTGCGACATCACCTACTTACAAAATAAAAACAAAATCAGAATCATTTGGATTCTGATTGACTGCTGCGACATCAACAGTACTAGAAAATACACAAAAAAAAAATTGAGAGGTGTCAAGGGACACCCGGATGGAACGAAGTATAACTGGCTTGCTTTCTATAAGAGAGTGAGAGAGAGAGAGAGAGAGAGAGAAACACGCACACGCCTGGCCGCACGGCTTACAAAAAGTGTCGTTCCAACTTTTGGTCTTAATTTTTTCCGTCTAGCCTCCTATCGCAACGCGCGATAAGGAACTTCGTTCCAAAAAACAACCAAGTGTGAGTCGGACTCACACACGAAGAGTTCCGTACCACCGCGACAATATATTTAACAATACATATTTTAGTATGCGTTACCCCAGCCAGAAAATGTCGAATATCGTCACTTGATTGAAATACGTAATTAGGACATCAGCTTCTGTAATTCTTACAAAAACGGTTCTGGCTGCGGTAACGTTACCGGAGCGAAAAGTTTTGTTTATAAATGGGTAAGTATATTCAAAATATTGAAATAAATCTTAGTTTCGTGACATCGCCAAGCGGTTGGTTGACTCTTCACGTGACCAGAAGGCTGGCCTATTTTTAGCCCAAAGAATCAGCATTGCCATCCAACGTGGTAATGCTGCCAGCCTTTTGGGCACTTATCCCATTGACAGTGATGCGGACGAATTTTTTGATGCCCAATGACCTCCTGCCTTTTTCTATATTTTTTCGTATTATATATTTGTATATAATTGTATATAGTATAGATTATTGTTAGTTGATATTTGTTTAACTTGAAATAATACACTATTAATTAAGTTACCGACATAATTAGCTCGTTAGACGAGGTAAATGTTGCGACTTAATTTGTATTTTTTATAGTTGCGAAAATATTCAAGATCCTGCTGGGGAACGTTTACGTGTTTGCTGAATCTCTGAATTCTGAATTTGATTATCAATAAAAAAAATTGCACCTTTAGAAGATAAAGTACTTAAATAGAAATATGTTGGAATCGCTCCTAACTCCTCGCAATTGGAGTAGGAATTGGAGTAGCACTAAAGACTTATTTGTAACGTTATGTCAGAATCTCTATCTGGCAGAATTTTGATGCTCCGAAATTTATTTAGCCTAACACACTTGGCATAATCTTAGAAAGAAAAAAGAAAGAAAAAGCATCTTCTTTAAACGAATATTTTTAAGGCATAAAAATCTATACGTTCTATCTATACTTATAATAAATCTGTAGAAGTGAAAATTCTGTACATTGAAAATATCAAAAAAATAATTTACAGGGGGTGTTACTAGACCGACACAGAACCCAAAAATGTGATTAAAAAAATTTTTGTCTGTCTGTCTGTCTGTCGGTCTGTCTGTCTGTCTGTCTGTCTGTCTGTCTGTTTGTTCAGGCTTCACGCAAAAACTACCGGTTCGATTACCATGAAACTTGGTATAATTATTCTTTAATATCCTGCACCACAGTGGGTACTTTTTATCCCGGTATATACAATAAAAAAAGAAACTTAATTTTGCGGTTCGATCCCTAGACCCGATTACTGTACCAACCGCAAATAACAAGTTTGTCGTAGGTTACGTCACCCGCAGTGTTATCAGTGCGACCTTTTTATTCCTTTTCGTTTTTACTGGTTTTTACAGTTATTTAGGTTTATTTTTATAAGTCGTAGGTATAGATTTTAATTTTAAAGTATAGGTAGTATATGTATTTGATAGTGTACGTAGTGACCGTAGGTTATTTTATAATACTGTTAGGTAGGATTAGTCATTCGTATAGAATCTATACGAATGACTAATCCTACCTAACAGCAAAATCCCTAAAAACTAATATCTATACTATAGATATTAGTTTTTAGGGATTTTGCTTATTTATTGAGTTTAGATTAGTTATCATCAGAAATAGGTTTATTTAGGTAGGTTAGGTAGGTATTTTATTTTCTGTTATTGAGTTTATTTTTTTTAAATTAGGTAGGTACTTAGGTAAAGATATCATATAGGTACCCTCTTAATCACCACTAATGAGACACAATTGGTTTTCTATTGTAATTAGCTACAAAGGGCCCGCGAGATAGATGGCATCCTGGGGAAGCACATACATTTTATCCTGTTAGCACGTTCCCGTGGGATAATTTCCGACATCCACGCGGGCAAAGCCGCGGGCAGAAGCTAGTTATTTAATATAATTATTGTTTGGCTGAATGTTTATATAATTTACAATGGCATACTTTTATTTGGCATAACCACCTTTGGCAAAGTTAAAATTTCGCATAATTTCGTTTAGCATAACGTTCACTTCGCATACGAGGAAGATGGCAGAATTTCGTTTGGAATAATTTTATTAGGCATATTGCCATTTCTATAAAATAGCATTTTTAACCTTAAATTAAAATATTGTCGTGAAAAGTCAATAATATGTTGTGCTGCAAAAGTTAGTGACAGAAACGAATCGCTGCAAAATCGACTCCACGCGCCACGTAGTCTTGTCTGTCCTACCCCTAGCTTGAGTGTAATTTAAGCCCGCGTGGGCGCGGAGGGGCGAGGCGGCCTGCGAGCTGAGGAGCAGGTGGTATTAACGCCCGCCGCCGCAGCTGAGGCAAGCCAGCAAGCCGAAGCTGCGGTCGACCCGGTGAGCCTTAAAACCATCTGCGACATAAGCTCGCGTGGGACCGCCGCGGAGCCCCGCAGCGCCGGAGCCGTGACAGAAACCATGCCTGCTGCATGTTGCATGCTTGCTTGCAATTTGCATGCTTGCTGCATGCTTGGTGTATGCTTGTTTGCATGCTGCATGCATAGTGAATGAATGAATGAATTTTCTGTAATGTGACAGATGAGTCTTTCAATTATTATGGACTAGCTTCTGCCCGCGGCTTCACCCGCGTGGATGTCGGAAATTATCCCACGGGAACGTGCTAACAGGATAAAATGTATGTGCTTCCCCAGGATGCCATCTATCTCGCGGGCCCTTTGTGGCTAATTACAATAGAAAACCAATCGTGTCTCATTAGTGGTGATTAAGAGGGTACCTATATGATATCTTTATCTAAGTACCTACCTAATTCAAAAAAAAAAGTCAATAACAGAAAATAAAATACTTACCTAAATAAACCTATTTCTGATGATAACTAATCTAAACTCAATAATTTTTTTTTCCAAAATTTGCTAAACTTTTATTTTATTTGTATTTTTTATTATTAATTTCCGATTAAATTTAAATTTTTATTTTTATTTGACATTGAGTTGCTTATTTTCATTTGACATTGTACTTTATTATTTGATGACATTGTATTTATTTTTATATTTTAATTATTTTTATGTATCTCGTTCTCGTGTTTCGTAACTTGTGATTTAATTTTAATATGGGAGAACCTGAAATAAATTTATTTTATTTTATTTTTTATTTATTTTTAATAAATAAGCAAATTCCCTAAAAACTAATATCTATACAAATGACTAATCCTATCTAACAGTATTATAAAATAACCTACGGTCACTACGTACACTATCAAATATACTACCTATACTTTAAAATTAAAATCTATACCTACGATTTATAAAAATAAACCTAAATAACTCTAAAAACTAAAAGGAATAAAAAGGTCACACTGAAAAGCACGGTTTAGAATTGCAAGTAGCAGTTAAAATAAGAACGAACGCTCGCCACTCGACACGTCCGTTCAAATCAAAGTTCAAAAAATGTAATGCGCGCGCTCAGTGCTCAGACTCCGTCCTTATATACGGTAGCGATGCGTGGCGGCCGCGCGCCACGCGTGTGCTGCGAACGGTGCAAGCCAAATTCAACCTTCAGTACTACATTTAGACAACACTACGACAAACTTATTATTTGCGGTTGGTACAGGGATCGAACCGCAAAATTAAGTTTGTTTTTTATTGTATATACTTTTCCGGGATAAAAAGTACCCAGTGTGGTACCCAGGATATTAAAGAATAATTATACCAAGTTTCATCGTAATCGAACCGGTAGCTTTTGCGTGATGCCTGAACAAACAGACAGACAGACAGACAAAAATTTTTTTAATCCCATTTTTGGGTTCGGTGTCGGTCTAGTAACAGCCCCTGCCATTTATTTTTATGATATTTTCAATGTACAGAATTTTCACTTCTACAAATTTATTATATGTTTAAAGATATAAATTGTATGCCAAATGATGATTCTAACTCTAAACTTTCTGAGATATGATATTTCTGCCTTTTAATGACTATCGATATGAAATGTAGGTATGCCAAAAGACGATTCTGACTGTGAACTTTCTGCGATATGATGGTTCTACTTTTTAATTACCTATTATGGATATGGAAGTTATGCCTAAAGATGATTCTGACTTACAAAATTATGAGTTTCGATCGAATGTATGTTAGATGAGTGTTTGCCAAACCATTTTCTGCAAAATGATGTTTATGCCATGCGGTTGTTAGGTAAGTATGCAAAATAATATTATGACTAAAAAAGTTCTGCTATAAAGGGTAGACCCTACGACTGTGATTTATAGCTTCTAACTGCCTACAAATGTTCGTGAAGTTTCATCAGTATCTGTAAGTAATTAATAAATTATAATGGAATTTAAATTCAGTTATTATTTGTTGTTATAGCGGTCATAGTAGTATATACTCTATAAACTCTGAAAATTTCAAGTGTCTACGTTAACTAAAAACTTCTCCCATACATTTGGCAGTGATGATGAATGATCATGGTGGTGAAGTGATCAATAATAGTTCGGAAGAACATCGACGATCTTGTAAACAATCATTGCGTGCCTCTAAAGTTAAGGATGGACGTTCTCATCTAGCTACAGCGGTTAAGGTAGTTTGGTAGACATGTTAGACCTGCGTTATCTATCATTAATATAGTGTAGCGTTCGTACCGGACCAGCCCATTTGGTCGGCGACCTGCTGCCACAGCTTCTTGACCTGCGAGTAGTAGCTGGCGACGGGCATGTTGTTGCGCGCGAACAGCAGCGGCCGCGCGCGCACCAGGCGGATCATGCGCCGGTCGTCGGCCTGGCTGCAGTCCACCAGCCGCCCCACCTCGCCCCCTGCGGCCCCGTCGCCTCCCGCTGCCTCCGCGCGCCCGCTCGCACTCGCGCCCCCTGCCACTGAGCCTTTCTTACGTTTGCCGGTTGACATGACTATCAGAAGACTAGGTACCTATCTATTTACATCACAAAACATTATAAGGAAACACTACTACATACTCCAAAAATATGTAACCTACTAAAGTTTAAACTTCGAATATCGTAGTTTTTATAAATTATCTCGATCAAGTACACGTCACACCACAACGAGGGCACCGAGCAAACACGCCGACGTGCACAGCGGCAGACAGACACGCGCAGTGAGAAGCAAGCCCGCCAACGTAGCCGTCTTGCTCGCTCCCGCGGCGGCGGCGCGCGTGTGAGCGGCTCAGGCTTGGAAACACGTGAAAAAGCAAGAGCGCAGACGCTCCGCGGCCGCCGCCGCCGCCCGCCGGACACTTTTATAAATTCCACATGGTTGGTTATCGATTCACCTCGGCTGTCGGCCGGAACTCGCCAGCTCGGACGCCGCGCGCTCCTATTTTTTTTCGATTCTGCTTTATTTTCGGTAGGTAGGTTACAACAATCATGTTGAGTTGATTATTATATACTAATTACTATTTTTGATGTCATGTCATGTCCGCGTGAGGGTAAAACGTGTGGTAAAAGTGATCAAAGGAATATTTTATTATAGGTACTTTTACTATCCCTACCCTAACAAATCATCACAGAAGCACCAGAAGACTGATTTGTAGACAATAAATTGACATGGTACTAGTTGTGGTACTAGTCCTCAGTTTTTTGTACCTACCTATTAGTTTAATTGCGCAACACACTATCAATCACAATCTAAATAATTTTGAAGGATATTGCTAATCCATTGCTTCATAATTATCTTCGAAAAATGTTTCTTCCCAATTACCGGAGCGGTAGTTTAGGTACTTATTAGTATTAGCGCTGTGTGTACCGACTACCGCGGCTCTCGTGGCAGTGAGCACCAGTGTTGGGCAAAATTTAGTTTGATTGATGATTGATAACTAAGATTAAATTATTTAATCATGACTAATGAGTAATGACTAAAAAAATTCAATCATAGGTGATGATTGAAGATTGATTAGTGTTAGTGTTAGTTATTTGACTAAATTTCTCATGACTAATTTATTATCTAAAATTACGCCGTTGCCAAGTTAACACACAGAATGTTGATTCATTATTCACAAGTTTAATAAAAGCTTTTGTCATAATGAGAAAAGAATTTATTAAAATAATAATACATATGTAGGTACATGAGAAAAAAAAAAAAAAACATAGGGCATCAAAAAATTCGTCCGCATCGCTGTCAACAGGAACAGTGCCCAAAAGGCTGGCGGCATTGCCACGTTGTATGGCGATGCTAATTCTTTGGCCAAGAAACAGGCCAGCCCTCTGGTCACGTGAAGAGTCGACTAAGCGCTTGGCGATATCTCGATAAACCAAGTGGGCACTCGGACCCCATGGCCCTAGTGTTTCAACCCCAAACGGCTCGAAGATATAACTCTCAATCAGGCTGGAATATTTTCGCCGTTTGAGGTTTTCTGCACCAGCAGCAGCCGCTCCAGCACAGCCCACCGTGCTAGGAAGATGGGATGGCGCAAGGGTGTCGACACATGTTGCATCCTACACCAAAGGTCTGCCTAACTTCCAGGGCATTATGGTCATTCCGTCTGGTCTCTTTCCATCGTTGCGTGCCAGGCCGTTGGGTTCTAAAACAGCTGGCACCCCGGCGGTGACAAGAGCACGACGGATGATGTCATTAATGCTGGCGTGCCGTGCTATCCGACCTGCACTCCTACTGCAGGATAGGCCATGGTGTCCGAGGCAGTCGACAGCTTCACCGCACTGACAGCGATGCGGAGCCCCACAAGGAGCACCCAAACGCAGACAGGTAGCGAGCCGGAAGGTGGTGTCACCCAGCATAGTGCCTATGTTGGGTGAAGGGAGTGCTTGAAGCCACAGCCCCGACTCCCACTCAACCACAGCCAGCAGGCGGGCACGCTCAGCAGTATTGGTGGACGTATTGATAAGTTTATTCCGTACCAACCTGCAGAGCGGCTCATCCCACTGTCTCTGGGAAGATGGGTTTACGGGCCGATCTGTATCCAGGCAAGCCGCTAATTTGTCATAATAAAATAAAACACAAGCTTTACAACAGAATCACTTTAATTTTTTAATTAATATGTAGGGAGTAGCACGTTATACAATTACAACAACAAACTACGGGTTAATTATGTTTGAAATAATTTAAATTGGTTTTTATAACCACACAGTTTTCAAATTTTTCATCAGACAATCTATGTGATTTTGGTAGACTGGTCATTGTTGCATATGAAAACATCCTTTAGTCTACAGATCCAGAAGATGGCATTGGTGTATTGTATTCCAAAAATATTTTTTTTATTAATGGGTAACGGTGTAAAAGGTCTACATCTTTACTTTCTTCCGAAAAGAAATTCGTCATTACAATATCAGCTTTTCTTCTTGGTAACTGGCTAGTATTATCATTATTTTCACTCCCAGTCTGAATTAAAATAAAAAACTCGTAATTTTGATGTTGTGTGTTTGATTTGTTTTGAATGTCCGATTGTAGTACATTTTTTATGTTCGGTGGGATTAATACACGTAAACAAAAAAATCTCCATTACCCTTTTTTGCCTTTTATCTACTTTTAAGTTTTTACAGTAGTAGCAGTTATAATAAAAAAATATAATCATGTACAAATACAAAAATGAAAAATGCTATCAATCAAATTATGAGTGATGAATAATTTAAATAGCGCGATAGATGTCTCTATTGAAACAAAAAAAATGGAGTTACCCAGCTTAGCATTTTTAGTTTAGTCATCAATCAAAAATAATGATTGAATGACTAATGACGAATTTATTTAATTATGATTAACTATTTTAGTCATGATTAAATCAATAATGACTAAATTAGTTGTGACTAAATTAGTCATGACTAATCAATTGATTGAAAAAATTTGTTGATTGACCCAACACTGGTTGACGGCACGGTTGGCGCAGTGGTTAAGCGATTGACTGCTGCGCTGCGTGTCGCGGGTTCGATTCTCGCACGGAACAAATATTTGTATGACCTACATGTATTTGTTCCGAGTCTGGGTGTTTTTCTATCTATAATATGTATGTATTTACAAAAAAAAAAAAATGTATATAAGTAGTTTATCAGCCATCTTGTTACCATAACACAAGCATTAGGTTGCTTAGCTTGGGACTAGATGGCGCTGTGTGAAATGTCCAGGGATATTAATTATTATTACTGGTGAGCACGACTCACGTCACGACTGCACGCTCAACAGGGTCGCGGATACAATTGACTTGCCGCCTTGTTCTCTGAGCGATTTAACTTTGGGTGTTATGTTTGTTTAGTTTAAATACATATTATGAATTTAATAATAGGTGCTCACCCTATTTCAAACAATTACCTACCTATATTTTATTTTTTAATTCTTTATTTTAGATTGTGTTTTACTTTAATTTTTACAATAGGTACCTACAGTTTAAGTTAGTAAGTAATAAGTTTTACAATACAGTTCGACCCTGATAGTTCAAATTGTTAAAAATCTCTCAAGGACTTCATGAGACAGGCTCGACCTAGTGTGGCTATAATTTTAATATTTCAACTTGTGGACTCCACAGTCCACAAGTTGAAATATTAAAATTATGTTTCCCTTGTAACAATAATTTTAGGAGTAAGTAGTTTATTTGTACTCAGATAATTAAGGAAATGTAAGAATACTATTAGCTTTATTATTATTAGCTAGTGATAGCACAATCGTTTACTGTGCATGTGATACAAGTATTACAATAATGAAGGCACAAGCCACTAATGAAGCAAAGACCTCATAGCTTTGCATAATAGGCTCCCTTAGGGAAGTAGCTATCACAGGTAAAATTAGCTTACGAATCTACTTAAATGTCCAGTTTGGCAATAAAAAAGTTACCATTGGTAAACAAAACGACTCGATTTTTAGTCGTCTCAAACGGAACCCTTATAACATCAATCCGTTGTCCATCTGGCAAGACCCTTTTTCTCAGGAACGCGTGGAATTATCAAGTTGATATTAATGTCAAGTACTCAGAGCTGCAGCCCCTTGAAGCAGTGAAAAAGTCAAACTTCTAAGTTAACGCAATCAAAAGACACGGGCGTTTATTTTCAGTTTATGCCGCAAATTGTGTGAATCATGAAAGGAGAATGACCAAAAGTCGAAGGTATGTACCAAGATCAAAATATTAATAGTAATCATTTTCATAATTTTTTACGACATTGCGCGTCGGGGATTTGATTTTTGAACAGGGAATTTAATTTAAAGTAAAAAAGTGTTGATATTGTATTATTCCTTTTACATGTCGTTCCATTTCAAATGATATGATTGTTATAACCTTGAATTTTAAAAGTGTCATGATCACGTCTTTACTCATAGATCAAGATCTGAATTGGAAAGTACATCTGGATAATTTGTGCAGTCGGATTAATAAGTTTGTTTATGCTATCAGCCAAATAAAGAATATAACCAACAAAAAAACAGCAATTACAACATATAGACACGGGCTTATTGTTGGGGTAATAGCACGGATAGACACGAGCATTTATTGCGCAAAAGAAACGCATCAGAGCCATTTGTGGAATCCGTTCTGACAATCCTATAAACTGTTCTTTAAAAAGCTAGGCATATGCATATACCACTTCCGTCACATTACATTTACGAAATCTGTAATTATGTAATAATAAGAGATTGTTCAAAAAAGCGCTTAGCAAATGAACTCTCGAAATAGAGATCCATGCAGACTTGTACCTATTGCAGGATACTCCTAAATCAGTCAAGTATGCGAAAAGTTCCTAGTCATGTGAATTGTGTATCTATACACATTTATAACAAAATTCAAAAAGAAATATTTTTTTTAAGTATAATATTAACTCATTTAAAAACAGATTATTGAAATGGCTGAAAGAACATTATTATGTTTTATGACATTAAAGATTTTTTTAAACTATTTTCTGGACTTGTGTCATTGCGGATAATGCTGAGATAAAAATATTATAATTAGTGTATTGACCTTATATAAATCTGTGTCATTGAACAACAATTAACTAATAATTATTTTGTTGGTCAAAGTTTATTTAATTAATTTATCACAACATTCATCATTCTTTTTTTTTTAATCATTATTTTTTTTTTCATTGTTTGTTTCATTTCGTTAGAGCAATAATCAGTGCTTTCATAGTTTATGAACTTCAGTAATGTTACCTAATTATTTTGGTGAACATAGCTGTACATTATTTTGGTGAATGTAGCTGTACCACAGATTACTTAAATCACTCCAGTACTTATGCGCGCTAACTACTGTAGAGGCTTGTCTGCCGAAGGCAACCTCATATGTTGCAGGCCGGATATAATTTAGCGCGAATGACATTCGAACGTTCAAGCGAGTGTCAAAGATATTAGTTGGGATTTTGGGTGTAGAATAAGAAGTGATGATTTAGAGAGAAATATGAAAAGACGTTCTGAAAATATAATCTAAAGGAATCATATAGTGTTTGATTCCTCCCGTTACCTCAGAGGGCTTGTCCAGCCCTCCACATATGGTGGAGGCGCCGGGTACGCGCTGAATTGTCGCCATATTTGCGACTAGTTAATAAATAAAATAAAATAAGTTTTCGCCAAAGTTGCGCGGAGCGTGAAGAAACGTTACCCCATACGTTTGAATGTAGATGATGATGCTTCTTTATCATTTAGTGGAAGACAAGATGATTAGATGACCCACTACATGATGAGCAGAGCTGCCTAGAAAGCAGCGTGGAAGCAGATGGTGAGGGTGAAGATGATGACGAGCGCAGCAGCCAAGGGTGCAGCCCTGCGGAGGATGAGAAGGAGCCGATGGAAATGTTCGAGAGTGAACACGAGGAAGAAATCGACGAATCGGGTCAGTCCAGTCCTTTTATTAATATGATTAGCTATGTTTCAGAGCATCAGGATGAGCATTATGATCACGATGTGGAATCCATTAACAATAACATCGTTGGTGATCAAATTGTTGAGGATATTTTTTTAATTATTGATTCCGAAGCAAAGGAGAATGGTCATGTCGAGTTTTCCACGGAAATAAAGGAGGATGCTCAGACTCAGAGCGTCCTAGTGTCACATGACAACAGTAAGGTAGATTATCAAATTGACTTAGTCAAAGGTGATATAGAGTTGTGTGTGGTCAGAGATGAATACACAGAGGTGATGAACAGTTCTGTGCAGTTGAAAGACTTATTTAATTTTCCTACGGATGAGGGTGCAGACTTTAATCGTAGTGATTTTATCATACATCGCATAGATAACCCTAAGATAAATAATTCAATCTTGATTCAATTCAATTCATTTATTGCAGGTAAATTGCGATCACTATTGGTATTAGTAATGTTAATAATGAATATGGTTCATCCACAAAGTGCTCTAAACAATATGAAAAAAGCACGAGTGGAGAAAAAATACTCATTTGATAGAAAAGCTAGAACTAAATGCTTCGTTTCAAAATGTTTTTCATGGACATATAACATTTTAAAATCATTTTCTAAAAATTATAACATTTTATAAAGAAGTTTTTAATTTTAAAATACAAGTTTAGAAAATGTAAGTTCCGAGATAAAAACTTTTTGATAAAACCTTTTTATATTATGATGTGAACTTTTGTCTTTAGTTGTCATTCATTGTCATGTCAACGACTGTTAGATGTAAACATCACTTTTAGCATATTATTATAGTTTGATTATTATGATAATTATAGTATAATAACATGTTATCGTTTGTATGTTTGCTTATGCTGGGACAAAATACTGGACGCGGCTGGGAGCGAGTGCGGTGCCACACCTCACAGCTTCAAGGAGCCTGAGGGAGTGAACATAATATCGTCGTCGGCATTATTGGGGTGTAAGCTGAGATAGCATGAACGTACTACAGAATTTTAATAACGCGAGTTTGGAGAGGTACTTAGATTTGTAAACTGTGGTCACTCCTACAGGGGGGGTGACACTCACCTAAGCCGGAACCGGAACCAAATTTGCTTACGGGGCATAGCCTTCGCAAAGTGTGTTTGGTTGACACCATTGGTTCAACTTGTAGGACCACAGTTCTATCAGTATTGACTGATGTTACAGGGAGTTTGAGCTTGATGAGAACGGAATAGATTTTTGGAAATCTTTCCTCTGGAGTATGGGCATAAGTTAGGCATTTTTCGATGGACACTGACCTCTTAGCCTTTTCCCTCCCTCTGGCTCAATACCGTCCGATGGGGTAAAAGAGTTTGAAGTTAAGATCTTTTATTTTTTGTAAGCCTCATCCAGGCTGATGTGAAATGTCACGTCAATTTATTTACATTTAGGAGGGCTGGCCAACAAAGATTCATCTTTCTGGCTATTTTTTTTTAACGTAGGTAAAGTGTGTTACAAATAAGTAATCAAATATCTGTAAAATATTCAAAACAAAGTCGATACCGACAAAGCTCAGATAACAAAGAGTTCAATAAACTTTATTTTTAATTGATTTACGCAGTGGTTTTTTCATAAAACTCGATTTTCTAAAGGAATTTTCGTATTTTTTTAGGCGCATTTCAGTCCGGAACAGGGTTTTGTGTGCGTGTAGACTAGCGTCTAACTACTCATCACTGATACTCTCGCTGTCGGACACGATGCCAGGTGTGACAGCAGACATGCCCACCAGTGGGCTCGAGCTCGCAACTAGTTCCACCTTATGACACTGCTTTATCCCCTTAGTGAATAATCTACTATTATTTCTTGTACAAAAAGTTGGCAACCCCAAGCTTAGGCTCGCGCGCCACGCCGCCGCGCCGTCGTGCCACGCCACTCCATCACGCTGTGCGACGAAGGGGTTCAGTCAAATTTATGTTGATTTACCTAATTACTAATAGGTACTTACCACAGAAATCTTAATAATAAGGCAATTGCCTTTAATATACATACAAATTACATTTTTAAATATTTTCGTAAACAAAAAGATAAAAAAAACATTTAAAAATAAAATTAAAATAAAAAAAAAAAAATAATAATATATAGTAGCCCACCGGTATCGGGAACAGGGTCCAAGCTACCGGCGGTCAGGGCTCCAGAGAGAGGAACCTCCTGACAATGCGAGCCGTGTCCAGAAGTACCGCTTTCTGAATCAAGCCCTTGATCCAGCTGCCCAACGAGAGCCTCCTCAGGTGTTGGTCGAGGCTCTTGGCTATTAAGCCATTGGCTGTCCCGACTATCGGCACAATGATCGCTGAGTCCACATGCCACATGTCGACAACCTCGCGAGCCAAGTCAAGATACTTGATTTGTTTATCTTTCTCGGCTTTCACGAGGTTTTCGTCATGCGGGACGGTTATGTCAACAATCATTGCGCGCCGCTCTGATCGATCCACCACCACTATATCAGGCTTATTGGCAACAATAGTCCTGTCAGTGATGATGGATCGATCCCAGTACAATGTGATATTTCCATTTTCGAGAACTGGGTCGGGCACATACCTGTAGTACGGCACCTCAGATTCGACAAGGCTGTATTTCAGAGCAAGTTGCTGATGGATTATCCTGGCTACAAGGTTGTGTCTATGCAAGTACTCTCTGTTAGCTAGACAAGAAAACCCGGAGATAATATGCCTGATTGATTCTCCCGGCCGGTGGCATGCCCGACAGATGTCAACCGTGTCGTCTTTCATAATAAATCTCCGGCAATTGCCTTATTATTAAGATTTCTGTGGTACTACCTAATTACCTTACCTGCTTACCTAATTTACTTACAGTGAAATATACACTACCTATACAAGCGAACACTATAATATTACAGCTAGGTTGTTTAACTCAGTAATTATCTTAGAAAGTACCTAATAATAATTAAAAGTTGAAAATCTATTAAAGAAAGACAGATTGTAACAGCTTGATGCGCTGGCGTCTGTACAGCCGCATCGGGCCAGCAACGTGTCACATTGTGGCCCACCGGCCCCACCCTAGTTTGCGACGGTTCCTAAAGGACCCAATCGCCAATTTGACGGCGGCGTCCTTTGTTTGGCTTTTTGTAATCTCGCATTTCCCACAAACCTTTGCAAGGTTTGAAAGCAAACATTGAAAAAGAAATCACTCAAATCACCAATTTGGAGGATGATTAGCGGGCAACAACTCAAAATGCCGTAAAACCAACTCAGGAGGTGGTCGCTTAACAAACCAGGTAGGCACTTACTACCTAGGTAGATAGAGGAACCCGCGCGCCGCGCCGCAGCCGGCGGCCGGCACTCCACCACCCCTCGCTCTCGCTCCGACCCCTCGTTATACTGTTATATATATAGAGCACAACCCTCGTCATTATTTTACGACGCAGCTTTTTAACTGTGCTTTATTAAAGGAAGAATAATAACAATTGAATTGAAGTAGAAATTATTGTTTATTTCATACGACCAATAGCTTAGTTTACAAAATCTTACATATCTATTAAATGCATACAAATCTGAAACATACAGCGGCGACGAGAACTTAGATAATACCGTAGCTAATAGTTTGTAGTCTTCATATTTAATAAATATTCATAACTAATAATATCTCGATTTAACCACACAAATTAAACAACGTCTAACAACATTACATAATTGTGGAAGATACTTGTGGAAATCCAAAATTTAGATTTGTAAAAAACATCAGTCAAAAATCTAGGATAAGAGATCGTCTTCCCAGTTGAGTTGCTTCAAAGCGCAAAACTAAATAACCGGCTCACTTTGTCATTTTCTAAATGTGTGACTTCAAATAGTACATTTTTTTACATTTAAAAATAAATATCGAAAGTGAGAACGCGCACTGCAATGAACGTCAGTCAGTAATACATGAAACAGTCGGTAAGTTTGCACATCCTCCATCCGCGACCGCGTCGTACTCCGACTGCTACTAACACTCACTAAAGTAATAATGTTTTGATATGACGCCGCGCGTATCACTGAGCGCGGGCGCGGGCGCGAGCGCGGGCGGTGCGTGCGCGCGCTCACTCGCTGTCGTCGTGCTCGTCGTCCTCGGCGTCGTCCTCGTCCTCGGACGCCTCCTTCTTCACCTTGCTCCGGCTCACCTTCACGGGCTTGGCCTTGGCCACACCTCTCTTCAGGGCCTTCTTGGGAGGAGGCGCTCCGCCGTTGGCGTTGAAGCACTCGAGGTCGCGCGCGTACTGTTCCTTGGCCACGGCCGCCTTCTCCTCCCACGTGGTCTTGTCGTCCATGGAGCGCCAGAGCTCGCCCGCCTTCTTGGCCACCTCAGTCACCTTCAGGCCGGGGTGGTCCGCCTTGATCTTCCCGCGCTCGCTGTTCAGCCACAACAGGTATGCTGACATCGGTCTTTTCGGTTTTTCCATCATCTCCTGGTGACAATGAAATTGAAATGAAATTATATATACCTTCATAGTCCTATGACGAAATAACAAGACGACCGCAGTCAGGTAGGTATCTACTCACTTAAAGTAATAGATAATCGCTGTCATTCAGTTTTTAGGCAATTACATATTATTTAAAAACATAGATTTATTAAAACCACATGCACAGTTGACTTTTGAATGCCTGTAGAGGCGGCAATTTTTCTCATTGATTTCCTAGAATTTCTAATGTTTTCTTGTCGCACCTCTGCCACAAGTTCTAGCGTTGCTGCTGACGTGGACGGTCCTAGAGGCGTAGGCGGCCTATTAACGGTTGTTCCTTCTTGTCGGAATGTTTGTACCCACAACTAGATAAGCTGCGTGCTCGGACCATCGCTTAATCACCGAATATCAAAGTGTGAACAGAAAGCACGACACGCGCGCTCGAATCAACGATTCGCCGAAATATTGTTCCACCGTGAACGCGCGCTGCGCTCCCGCCCGACCAATGTCTCATGTTAATAACAATACCCCTCCCGCGCCTTTAGAACCCCCCCCCCTCCCCCCGCTAACAAACGAGTAACGATCATTTTAAACTTGAAATATTCCCACTGGACACCATTTACATACATAATCCTAAACTACATATATCCACCACATTTTTAAAGACAAGTACATCGGAGCACGCCGCGGGAATGTAAACATTCCAAATACATTATCGAATGCGTCGAGCGGCGCGCGGCGGAAGCACCGGCGCTAGTGACGCGGCGCGACCGCGCGAGACGCGACGATGTTGTGTCGAATAATATATTCAGTACCTACCATCATAACTTCATAATAAGACACTATTATGACAGTCCAATCCATATAAACGAACAACACAAACACAATAGTTAATACAAAAGATACTTACGATAAGAATATTTGGTTTCTCGGCAACAAAAACAAAAGTAACAACGTGTATTTAGCAACGTGGTTAGCGTAGAGCGTCGCACGGATCCTACTGCTCGTCCGAGTCTCGCACAGGCACTGGCGCGCGGGGCCGGGGAGCGCGGCGGGTGCGCGGCCCGCACCGCGCCGCACGCAGCGCCGCACCGCACCGCTGTCGCGCGCCGCAACCCCAGGCGCCCAAGCGGACGCCACGCCACACAGTGCCAACAACTTCACCCGCTCTCGTAAACAAGTTTTGACGCTCTCTATTGATTCGAATTCGGCTTTTATACGTTAAAATAATACATAAGTACATAGACGTATACAAACTTATTTCTTTTTGGTGAGAGTCTAGGGACCTACTGAAAGTGATACCTATTACTATTACCTAAGTAGATAAGTATCTGTTATAGCATTAAGCAGATATTACGCACATACAAGGCGATACATTAATAACGGAAAATTAGATAGGTCTTATATTAGATGTAAGTAGGTCATTCATAAAATATGCTAATTCTCCATGAAAGAAAAAAAAAGAAGAAAGAAGATAAAAGAAGTGTGGAGGAAGGTGAGTAGAGGTATGTGTTTGATAATAATGGTTTTTAAAACATCCATAACGTTAGGTATAAATTCGCACTTCCGTAAGGAAATCTCGGAAGTGGAAGTGGTGCAGAGTCGGAGGGGTGGGGTGCGGAGTGCGGGTGGAAGGGTCGTCACTTAAACTGGCATCCTGCGGGATCGCAGGACTCCTGTCCTACCTGACAGAATCAACGAATCGGCTTTTTGCCGTAAATTGGCAAGAGCGGCGCGGTGTCAATGTGCACCGCATCCGCGCCAGCGCACGCACCACCCGAACATAACTTTTGACCGGCTGCACTTAACACTGTAATAAGTATGAGCATATAGGTACATACACCGTGTTACAGAAAGGGTTTAAGTACGGTGTGACCCACGTCAGTGGTGACCAAATCAGTGTAACATAAGCTGGTTTCGTATGCCTATATCAACCCCGCCCGATCCTTCTTTGATGAAGTGCCATCTCGCGCCGTAGAGCTGAGCTTATAACTTTAAATTCCTGACTGTGACCTCTGAGTTTGTTTCGGCCCTTCTTCTCAGAGATAGAAGAAGAAACGCCGCGCTCATCAAAGCACTAATAATAAAAATTCGATCCAGCCTGTCCCATCTTGCTGCCCTCTCTCAGTGTCGCCCTAAGCCTAGGTTCGAACCCACAGGGGGTGCCCTTAGCGTGCAGTCGCTAAATTTTTAATTAGTTTTTAAGCCCTGGTTGGAGGCTTCACAGGATAGTCCGGTTAAGTATGTCACGACCCGACCCGGTCAACTACGAGATGCCATATATATATAAAGAAATCTATCTCAACTCAAGAATAACACTGAGGCGCGATCGCCGGTCGTCTGTTACTAGTACCTAGTTTAATCCTAGGAAATAAAAACCGGCCAAGTGCGAGTCGGACTCGCGCACGAAGGGTTCCGTACCATTATCTATAAAAATCAATCATGAGTTGATTGAATGAAAGGTAAATTGCGATTTATGATAGGTATATGACGTATTAAAAAAAAAACTACTTACTAGATTTCGTAATTTTCGGTGGAAGTTTACATGTTAATGTAAATCTTATATTTTTTTTAGTTTTATCATTCTATTATTTTAGAAGTTACCTACTTGGATACATTTTACCACTTTGGAAGTGTCTCTCGCGCAAACTATTTAGTTTAGAAAAAAATTATAGAAGAAACCTCAATATCATTTTTGAAGACCTATCCATAGATAGATGGACTTGACGAAAAAAAAATATTTTGAGTTTCAGTTCTAAGTATGGGGAGCCCCCAAAATGTATTGTTTGTTTTCTATTGTTGTGTGAAAATCTTAATGCGGTTCACAGAATACATCTACTTACCAAGTTTCAACAGTATAGTTCTTATAGTTTCGGAAAAAAGTGGCTGTGACATACGGACAGACAGACAGACGTGACGTATCCATAAGGGTTCCGTTTTTTGCCATTTGGCTACGGAACCCTAAAAAGTTCCTAGTTGTCCCACAACACACGACAAACATAATATGTACGTTCTGGGAATGCGTTATGTAAGCAGAGCGCATGTCACACAGGTGACAGGATGCACCTCACAGAAGACACACTTCTGATAACTCTGATATGCTCCTGTTATCCAAACTGCGCCTTAACGGTAGCGTTAAAAAATACTACTTACTATGAAATTATTGATGTGCAAGTAACTGTTGCAAAATTGTTGTCCTTAGTAAAATAGAGTAATTGCATGTTGTGTTTAGGACCTGTAAGTAGAATGTAAGATCTATTGTTATGTATTTTCTATTTCTATGTATGTATCGCTGTGTAATATCTGTTGGTAAACCATAATAAATAAATAAAGAAACTGTTACATTTATAACGTTTTAGCAAAAGAATATAAAATCGCTATTTCAGCCGAATGACGTGGACTGCAGTGCTGGGCATAGGCCAAGCGTCGAGTCGCCTGGTCGCTACATCGAATGACGTGGACTGCAGTGCTGGGCATAGGCCAAGCGTCGAGTCGCCTGGTCGCTACATCGAAGCGGGTCCTCCGAGCTCCTCTGATTCTAGCAGCGGATAGGTACTATGATTTCATAGTAATAAGGTAGGTACCTAGTGAGTTTATATTAGAATTTTTATTTACTTTCTTTAAGACTGATACATCCGGCATTCCTCTCTGAATTCAGTCGGAATTCATCATTTAAATTCCGGCAAGCTGCCTTGCACATGAATGTTAAAAATTCAGATTAACCAGTAGTCTCGTGTTTCTCGGCTCACACAAACGTCTTGGATTTACGAGATGAATTAGGTAATACTCATCGCACTCCTTTTAGCTTCAAATAATAAAAAGAAATTCAAATGCAAAGAAGATGAATCCAGTGTATTCGACACTGGATTCATATTCATCCTCTTAGTGTGAACAGAGTAAGGGAAAGCCAGTTAGTTCTACATTACGGCGAGAAAACTGCGACAGTAACCAAGCAGATTATTAGATTACTACAGGATGTCAGTAGCATCATTTCATCATTTGAAGAATAATTATGTTTGCTGGGGGATTACATCCAAAGAAAAGACTAAGATATGAGAAGAGTCATTTCCGCTGAAGAGAGACTTACAATTATTTACTCATTTTTAAAAGCAAAACCAAAATATTAATCTTTAAAATAGTATAATTTGAATCAATTGGTACAATCTGTCTATTTATTTGGACAAAAAAAAATATTTAGCTGAGTTTTACAATCGTCATGGTGAGAACGTGAGAAGTGATGATTTCTTTGATGATCAGGTGGCGCTGTTGGCCACGATACCTAACAAGTGATCCACGTATTTTAACGAATAAAAATAGTTTAAGGAAGATTCAGGTGACAAAATATTACTCAGTTTTCAGTTAAAAGTGTAAATAGTACGGACACATGTGGGTGTAAAATTCCAACAAGAAAAACTCGAGATAAACCAAATGGTAAACAAGTGTGAAGTGTGACAACGAAAGTGCAAAACCAAACCAAATTATAATAGTTCAAGTGCGTTGTGATAACAATAGATCAGTAACAAGGCCAGCCCTACCACGTATCTGATAAAAAAAACAGAAACGGGTGAATATTTTATCTTTAGTTACTTTCTCAAGCATGATGACACGCATATTTAAATTTTGAACGTTAAACGGCCAACGATTTGACACTTGACAATAACAAACGACCAAGGAATTACTATGTACTACGTACAACTAGTCTATACTTATAATAAATCTGTAGAAGTGAAAATTCTGTACATTGAAAATATCAAAAAAATAAATGGCAGGGGGTGTTACTAGACCGACACCGAACCCAAAAATGTGATTAAAAAAATTTTTGTCTGTCTGTCTGTCGGTCTGTCTGTCTGTCTGTCTGTTTGTTCAGGCATCACGCAAAAACTACCGGTTCGATTACGATGAAACTTGGTATAATTATTCTTTAATATCCTGGGCACCACACTGGGTACTTTTTATCCCGGAAAAGTATATACAATAAAAAACAAACTTAATTTTGCGGTTCGATCCCTAGCATGATTACTGCACCAACCGCAAATAATAAGTTTGTCGTAGGTTAAGTCACCCGCAATGGAGTTCATTTTTATTCCTTTTAGTTTTTAGAGTTATTTAGGATTTTTATAAAGTCGTAGGTATAGATTTTAATTGTAACTAGCTTCTGCCCGCGGCTTCGCCCGCGTGGATGTCGGAAATTTACCCACGGGAACGTGCTAACAGGATAAAATGTATGTGCTTCCCCAGAATGCCATCTATGTCGCGGGCCCTTTGTGGCTAATTACAATAGAAAACCAATTGTGTCTCATTAGTGGTGATTAAGAGGGTACCTATATGATATCTTTACCTAAGTACCTAACTAATTTAAAAAAAACTCAATAACAGAAAATTAAATACCTACCTACCTAAATAAACCTATTTCTGATGATAACTAATCTAAACTCAATAAATAAGCAAACTCCCTAAAAACTAATATCTATACGAATGACTAAACCTACCTAACAGTATTATAAAATAACCTACGGTCACTACGTACACTATCAAATATACTACCTATACTTTAAAATTAAAATCTATACCTACGACTCATATAAAAATAAACCTAAATAACTCTAAAAACTAAAAGGAATAAAAATGAACTCCACTGCGGGTGACCCAACCTACGACAAACTTAGTATTTGCGGTTGGTACAGTACAGACAGTGGTAATCGGGTATAGGGATCGAACCGCAAAATTAAGTTTGTTTTTTATTGTATATACTTTTCCGGGATAAAAAGTACCCAGTGTGGTGCCCAGGATATTAAAGAATAATTATACCAAGTTTCATCGTAATCGAACCGGTAGTTTTTGCGTGATGCCTGAACAAACAGACAGACAGACAGACAAAAATTTTTTTAATCACATTTTTGGGTTCGGTGTCGGTCAAGTAACACCCCCTGCCATTTATTTTTTGGATATTTTCAATGTACAGAATTTACACTTCTACAGATTTATTATAAGTATAGAAGTATAGGTAGTATATTTGATAGTGTACGTAGTGACCGTAGGTTATTTTATAATACTGTTAGGTAGGATTAGTCATTCGTATAGATATTAGTTTTTAGGGATTTTGCTTATTTATTGAGTTTAGATTAGTTATCATCAGAAATAGGTTTATTTAGGTAGGTAGGTATTTAATTTTCTGTTATTGAGTTATTTTTTTTTAATTAGGTACCTAGGTACTTATGTAAAGATATCATAGGTACCCTCTTAATCACCACTAATGAGACACAATTGGTTTTCTATTGTAATTAGCCACAAAGGGCCCGCGAGATAGATGGTATTCTGGGGAAGCACATACATTTTATCCTGTTAGCACGTTCCCGTGGGATAATTTCCGACATCCACGCGGGCGAAGCCGCGGGCAGAAGCTAGTACATAATAATTCCATGCAAACGACATAATAAGTGACTGTAAATAGTGAATCTATGATAAATTGACATCTATGTTAGATTGACAAAATCTTTGCTAATAATATTGTAAATAACGACATCTATGAAAACATAAACGCGGCTATATTGTTCACAGCGTAATCTAACTACCAAATTTGATACGGGCTCTAAACTAACACGGTAGCCGAACGGCTGAGAACTCGCCTGGCGCAACGTTGGGTGCGAGTTCAGATCCCATTCAAGATAACGCTTTTTGTGAACATTCTCAGTATTGTCGGAGCAAAAGATAAAAATAAAGTAATTAAAATCCATTATTACAGGAGCTACAAAATAAAAAAAGGCAAAAAAAAAGAAACACCTACAACACCAAAATGAATTTCTTAGAAAATATTACCTTTCGCCCTAATAGAACAAACTCGGACTCGATCCTAAACAACAGTGATAATAAGAAACATAATCTCAATAATACGGTCACTAGTGTACCTGAGATGTCAGACGATGAGGATGCCGAACTACAAAAGTTACGAGAACAGGTTATGAAACTTACGCTGGAGCTTCAAAGTGCTCATTCAGGAATAGAAATATTGTCATTAGAAAACAATGAACTAAAACAATTAAATGGTACTCTGACAAAAACAAATGATTTACCTATTTAAGAAAGTGACGAACAGTCCAGCTAAATTAAGGCCATCTAATGCCAAAAAACAGAAAAACAAACGAACAACTAGCAATAAACAAATCCAAACCGAAACGCCAGATAGCAAAAAAAAAATCACGAGACTACAGAAATAAACAAAACATGTCTTAGTACATACTATACATAACCTATCCGCAAGTCCTAACCCAAATAACAAGAAAAGGTGCAAAATGTATTTTGAGTTCAGATAATAATAATAAAATTCTGAACATTGCAGAAGACTCTTTTACACGATCTGAAATCTGTCACTACATAACACCTCATGGGAATGCACACTTATTGCTAAAAAGGTTAAAACAAAGTATCCAACTTTTTTTTTTAAGACTACTGCATAATCATGTTAGGTGAAGAAGACTTCAGAATAACAAACAGCTATCTGCTATTTTGACATTATTCTACATATCAGACAAGTACTACAGGAAATCAACCATACTTACTCATTTTATTTTAAGCGCTCCAACATAATAAATGTGAGAATTACACCAATTTATATAATTCGAGAGTGGAGACATTTAATAATTTACTTTTTCTGGACATACTGACGCACGAATATGCATATCTAATTGACAGCAATAAAAATCTCACTTATGACTACACTGAATATATTAGACGGACTGGCGCAATAAATAACACTGGACTACAACAAATAATTTTTAAGGACATAGTAAAGGAGATGTTTCAAAACAGGCCCTGTATATTATGTACAATACTTCGAAAAATCGAGAAAAATCCCTGGAATTCGGGAAAAATACAGATAAATTGCATAAGTGCATATTTTTCTTGTAATCATTTGATATTTATCAATTATTTTTATCGACTTTCAATATCGCGTCTTGCCAATTCAGGTACTCTGTGGTTAAAAAACAATGACAGTATACCATTGATCATAAATCGTGAACAGTCTACTGTCACATCTTGTCAGACTAAAAGTACGGTAACGTCCTAGACAGAGAATAGTAGGTAGACAAGGCCTCAGCGTATGGGGTATGAGATAGCGATAGTTCGACATAAGTACATTACTGCAGGTACGTGCAATTAATATTGCCATACTTAGACTTCATGTGGGTAATATGGTACTTATTGAGTACTTTGATCGTACAGACGCCAGCACATCAAGCTACTACAATCTGTCAAATTTCTTTAATAGATTTTCAACTTTATCGCTAAAGCATTAAGGTTCAAGGTTGATTGGAAAAATTTGACAGTTTCGGGTAGCTTGACCTGCTGGCGTCTGTACTACGTCTACGATTTTTTGATGTTATATTTATTTATTTATATATACTTTATTGTACACCACAAAAATACATAGCATAAAAAATACATGGCACACTACAAAATATACAATGGGCGGCCTTATCGCATTACTGCGATCTCTTCCAGGCATCCTTAGAATGGATAGTGATTTTCCTTGACATAAAATGGGACTGTCGTTGGTGCAAACATAATGTATACAATAAACTAAAATAGATACACAAATATATACATATATCCAAAATTATAGATACATAAATACATACATACTATATATACAAGCAAAGAAAAATAAAGGTGTCCGTTTCAATGGCGGCCACGACGTTTTTTTAAAAAAAAAAACTTTAGAGGTGTCAAGGGACACCCGGATGGAACGAAGTTCACAGACAGACAGAGAAACATGCGACGCCGCACAGCTTACAATAGCTTACTATAGCAAAAAGTGTCGTGACAACTTTTCGTAAGAATTTTTTCCGTCTAGCCCCCTTTCACAACGCGCGATAAGGAACTTCGTTCCAAAACTTCGTTCCAATAAAAATCTTCTATAAATCAATTTACGTTGTTGAGCAGATAATTTATTATGTAGCTCAGCGACGACGTAGCTGCGTAGCGGATAATCTACGCATCGGCTACGGCGTAGCACTCGTAGCGATTATGTCGTGACAACTTTTCGTAAGAATTTTTTCCGTCTAGCCCCCTTTCACAACGCGCGATAAGGAACTTCGTTCCAAAAACCATGCCAATATTTTGTAACAATTTGTAAAAGTTGATTCCCAAAACCATAAATTTGTCAAAGCTATGGTTAAAAAGTTATAAGGGTTTGAACGTGGCCGCGCCATTGAAACGCGGCGAACCGCGCGGCCACGGAGATCTTTAAAACTAAGCATTGCAGAGACCTGAAATTTAGGTAAATAACAGATTGAATTTGTAAAAATCTTTGTAAAAATATAGGAAAAATTCCTGGGTTTATATTTTAGGAGCTGCAAGACTTTAAACCTCATGGCCGCGCCATCGAAACGGTGTGAAACACGTTATCGCCGATATCTCGCTGAAAAAGCATCGCAGACGTCTGAAGTTTTTTGTAAAACCCAGATTTTAATTTGTCAAAACTAGTAAAAATACAACAAAAAATCCTAGGTTTATATTTCAGGAGCTATGAGACTAAAACCCCATGGCCGCGCCATTGAAACGGTGAAAAACACGTTCCTATATTTTTACAAATTTTTTACAAATTCAATCTGTTATTTACCTAAATTTCAGGTCTCTGCAATGCTTAGTTTTAAAGATCTCCGTGGCCGCGCGGTTCGCCGCGTTTCAATGGCGCGGCCACGTTCAAACCCTTATAACTTTTTAACCATGGCTTTGACAAATTTATGGTTTTGGGAATCAACTTTTACAAATTGTTACAAAATATTGGCATAGTTTTTTTTAAAAAAAAACGTCGTGGCCGCGCCATTGAAACGGACACAAATAAAGGAAGACTGTAGATGATTGCAGTTAGGACAACAAGATCACAACGACAAGTAGTGGTCCTTTACAAGTCTTTTGAACACCTGTAACGACTGCGCGCGTTTTATTTCAACTGGCAATGCATTCCACAAACGAGCGGCCTGGACAGTAAAGGATTTATCAAGGAAAGTATATTTTACTTGATCTGGTGATAAGCCTAAAATAAAAACAGGAACGAATGCAACTAGCTTCAAAATGACGTGAGCAGATTCGGGAGTGACGACTTGGATGCCAGTTAACTCGGCCCGTACACTCAGTCCACTTATTTCTTAAAAATGGTTCTTTCGAAAAACAGAAATTAAAAATGAAATACGCTCAGTGACAAATAAGTGCTGGTATCATCCCCGTTAAGGTATTATCCGACTATTGGCAAAAGACACGAAGTAACATAGATAACCGCCTAACATAAAATGCTTCACACTTTGGTCGGTTAATACGAAAAACAAATCAGGATTTAATCGTCTTTTTAGATGAAATTATCACAATATTTTGCTTATTATTGACACAAAAAATGAAATTAAAAATTTAAAAAACCCCCGACAACGTGAAACCCTATAAAAAGAAAAAAATAACCTTGAAATTATGACCCTACGTAAGTACTTATGAAATTTTTTGATTAAATACTCTCCCGTCGGGGGACCGCTAGACAAACGTTCTGTGAAAGTTTAAAATAGTAGCGGTCTTACTTACGTAGGGTCATAATTTCAAGGTTATTTTTTTCTTTTTATAGGGTTTCACGTTGTCGAGGGTTTTTTAAATTTTTAATTTAATTTTTTATTTCATGCTTTTTGTAGGGACTCCTTATTATTTCATTTCTTTTATTTTCTTGCGTTTTAAAATTCAGGTAATTTGGTATTTAATCAGGTTTTTTGTTATTCGCCATTTTGTGGTGGTGGCCATCTTGGATTTGAAATTTGTCATAGTGTATAGTATTCTACTAGTCAAGCGCTTTCATTTGATACCCATATTGAGGGAGTTCTGAAAAAAAAATGTAATTCGCCATTTTGTGGTGGCGGCCATATTGGATTTGAAATTTATCACAGTGTATAGTATTCTACTAGTCAAGCCCTTTCATTTGATACCCATATTGAGGGAGTTGTGAAAAAATATGTAATCCGCCATTTTGTGGCGGCGGCCATCTTGGACCGATTTTCATCAAACATAGCTAAGAACACTCCCGACAAATTCTCCTTTCAAACAAAAAAAACAAAATCAAAATCGGTTCATCCGTTCGGGAGCTACGATGCCACAGACTACATGCCACAGACTACATACACACACACACACACACACACCCACAGACACGTCAAACTTATAACACCCCGTCGTTTTTGCGTCGGGGGTTAAAAATGAGTGCGTCTCATAACGTATAAACTCATTTGGTCTAATTTCATTTTATTATCGTTCATAAGATATAATCAACGTGAGATATACCAACTGTTGATATAATTTCTTTACATATAACATTTATTTATTCTAAAACTTAATTACTATAACGTTGTTTGGTATAACGTTTATGTAATCGAAAATCATTTGGTCTAATGTTTAATATGTATATTGTGTATTTAATCGAAAATCATTAGGTCTAACGTTTAATATATAAAAAACGTCATTATGGTTAACACCCCGACTCAGAGTACCCCGACTCGGATAGGTTAGGTTAGAAGTGGTTATTTTTTTTTAAACCACCCAGAAATCCACCCGTCGTCGACCTAACTGAGCATAGGTGGTAATCAGTTACTAGTTATGTTTTAATATCTACTTAGGTTACTATTACCTATAACTAAGATAGAACTTACAAAGAATAAAACAAAGAAAAAATACTTTTAAATATTTATTAAACTAACCCGTGTCTATGCAATTTTGCTTTGTTTTTAAGTGGCGTTAAGGCGTTTTCATCATATTATGTAGACCAAATAAGTTTTATATCTTTTGAGTGGTATGTCAAACGATTTTATATTTAATGTATGTTATGTCTATAAAAATTAGTTATTTTAAAATTATATCAATCGTTCATTATATTAACTAATCGCTATATTAAATAAAATTATAGGTTCCGTTGTTATATGTTGTTAATATTAGAGATTTTGTTGTTATATCATCTATTACTTACCCGTTAAAAATAGTAAGTAATGGTTAAATTTTTACAAAATGTGTTTTTTTATAAATATTTAGGTTATCTAATGATATTTTTTATAACTACTTAATAGTTAGTTATTTGGCCAATAAAAGTGATATTATATCAATGATATTTACAACTTATTACAATGATACGAATTAAAATTGTCTTGTGTTTAATCTAATCGGTGGATATATGGTTCACGTGGCAGTTAGGGAGACAGCAGCATTTTTAAACAATGGAATTTCGGAAAAAAAACCTTTCTGTCTATCGCCTTAATTTGCCATAAGCATTACCAAACACTGCAAAAATGACCCCTCATTTGTTTCTCGGAGATGAGGCTTTTCCTTTAATTACCTAAATTTAGATTTATCCAAGGTTTAGGTATTTTTAAAGCCTTATCCAAGAACCAACTTAAACAACAATCGGTGAGTCTCAGTAAGGCGCGCAAGATAGTGGAATGCGCTTTTGGTATTCTGAGCAACAAATACTTAGAGTTTTTCATACAAATATGACAATATCACCAGATCTTGCAGTAAAAACACGGAAGCGGCATGTGATAATTTTGTTGGTTCAAGAGATGGGTACACCTTTGAAGATACTTCAACACACTGTTTTAATTATTGCTATACGAAACACCACATCACATATCATCTAATACAGGCACCTAGGCACAGATGATTATAATCTGTGATATAGGGATGAGCTTGCACTATACCTACTTCATGACGCCATCTGGTGAGATAACATGGCAATACAACAACTAGTGGTGATGACTACATATAATTTCTGTAAGTACTTGCTTTTGATTTTTCTTCACTTAATGTTGCCCAATTCAACAATGTTGAGCGTGAATCGGCAAACGCAAGGTATAAGACCCCCTTAGGCTAGGAGGAGCGACGATCTGCGTAATGTGGCTGGTAGCGGCTGGATGGGAGTTGCCGAGAATCGAGCTAAATGGCGTGCAATTGGAGAGGCCTATGTCCAGCAGAGGACTGCTGGAGGCTGATTATAACGATGAATGTTGCCCAATTTGGAATTCATTGTTATATTATATTTATACGACAGGGAAAGAAAACATATTGCGTGCTTGGACACGCAATAGGTTTCCTTTCCCTCTCGTAATAATCCTCAGTGTGTCCCACACTGTCGCTTACGACACACGATCAATGATGCGCAAAATATTACATTTTCCGTGTCAGCCATCAAATATATCTTTAATAGTTTTCTACCTCCCTTATTTTAATTTCATTTTATTCTTTAACTTTAAAGCTTAGCTTTACTTGTCGCTACACGACATTTTATCACAACTTCACAAGTTGCAACATGTCTAATCGCTGCGCTCGCAGTGTCAACTGAAATAATTCATAATCTGATTCCGGTGTGTGTGTGTACTCGCGTCCTTATATTCAAATGCCTTATATGCATGTCTACTAAAGTTTGTCAATCCATTATTGAGACAATTGCACCCTACTTAGCTTTAATATTTAATTTGTGTGTAGATCAAGGGGTATTCCCGGATTTAATGAAGTTCAGTAAAGTTATTCCACTTTTCAAATCTGGGGACAGCAAAGACACAAATAATTATAGACCCGTATCGGTTTTGCCGGTTTTCAGCAAGGTGTTTGAAAAAGTAATGTTAAATCAAATGCTCAATCATTTTAATCGTAACAACATCCTACACGATCAACAGTATGGTTTCACCAAAGGACGTTGTACAACTGACGCCGGTGTCACCTTATTAAAACACATCTTTAACGCATGGGAAGAGGCACAAGATGCAATAGGCATCTTTTGTGATCTATCCAAGGCATTTGACTGCGTGAATTACGAAACACTGCTCTTGAAACTTGAGCATTACGGACTGGGTAAACTAGCTGTTAGCTTAATAAAATCATATTTAAATGACAGATTTCAGCAAGTTCAAATAAACGGTGTGAATTCATTGGGTTTAAAAGTCAAAATGGGTGTGCCGCAGGGCTCAATATTAGGGCCGTTCCTATTTTTAGTTTATATAAATGATTTACCTCATTTACTAAAAACCCGACCACAAATGGTGTTATTTGCTGATGACACATCACTCATTTTTAAAGTGGATAGACGTGCAGAGCAGCTTGACGACGTAAATAATGCTATGCTTATGGTCCATAATTGGTTTACTGTAAATAATTTAGTATTAAATGAGAAAAAAACTAAATGCATTAGATTCGCTTTACCGAATGTTAGAAGTAGTAAATGTCACGTTGTATTGAATAGGGAGATACTTGAATTCGTCGAAAGTACGGTTTTCTTGGGTATCACGCTTGACTCAAAGCTGCAGTGGGGTCCTCACCTAACATCACTTGCAGGGCGGCTAAGTTCAGCCGCTTACGCTGTCTGGAAAATCCGTCAATTAACAGACGTGGAAACCGCAAGACTGGTCTATTTTAGTTACTTCCATAGCATCATGTCTTACGGTATTTTGCTGTGGGGACGGGCTGCAGATATTGATTCTATATTCATTCTGCAAAAGAGGGCTGTCAGAGCCATCTACAATCTCAGCAGACGCGAAACTCTAAGACAACTGTTTAAAAAAATTAACATCATGACGGTTCCTTGTCAATATATATACGAAAACATTATGTACGTTCGAAAACATCTACATCTTTTTAGTAAGATAAGTGACAGGCATAACTTTAACACTAGGAATAGGAACAAACTAGATCAACCGAGCTTCAGATTGTCTAAAGTAAAAACTTCTTTTATGGGGTACTGTGTAAAATGTTATAATAAAATACCACTCGATATTCTTCAACTAAATGAGAAGAAATTTAAAACATGCATTAAACGCACACTATGTAGACAAGCATATTATAAGTTGGACGAGTATATAGTAGATAAAAATGCTTGGCTTAATGCTGGTCCTGCTCCACAGGCAGTTGGTTTTACAAGTTGATCACAATTTCAATATTTGGAGGAGATGCTTCCCCTTTTTGTTTTTTTTTTTAGTGTTTATTTTATATAATCAGGATTAACTTTTAATACTTCAGTATTAAATACCTCTTCATGATTGGTAGTAATTTTTTTTTTTTTCTCTCTCATCTCTTAATTAAATTGCAAACTATAGTTTTGTATAATTTAGAAGCATTTTTGAAAATTTTGTAAATGTAAGAACCATGGATCCGTTTTTTATGTTATTTTGATGTTGACTTGAAAGAGCATGGCAGTTGAGAATATGTCATGCTCACTTAAATGTCTCACTGGTGGTGGCGCGTGTGTTGGATCATTCGGTTCCCTACGAAATGGTTGAGCTGGGTGGTGCTGATCCATGCGTCATGTTCGTGAACGGGCGCCATCTGTTGAGACTGGTCATCTCTTAACTGCCAGGGCTTATTTTTAATTTTATATTTTTAATTTTATATTTTAATTTGTTTCTTAACATTGTTCTCACATATAGAAGCAATAAGAATAATGTAACCAGGATTTTGTAAAAATGTCTTGATTTAAAAGAGTGTCCATGGAGTTTCTTGCCCGTTCTTCTCCATAGAGATCTACGCTTTGGAATGGGCAACTAGCTTCAACTTTCTGACTAACTGACCGACTATTTAATTTTGACAATTCAAAAGTGCCTGTAAATGGTTTAATTGAAATAAATGATTTGAGTTTTTTGAGTTTGAAATGTATAGAAAAACGGCCGTTATGGAATCACAGTCTTAAGGCCCGGTATTATGCCGTTGCCCTTGCTCAAATGGGCGTTACCGCTGAAAATGCCCCGCGCGCCCCTCATCGTACTTACGCGCGAAGCGGACACGAAGTTTCTATTTTGTAGGGCTAGCTGCCATAGTGTCAGACGCGCGACGCTCACATATAGGTAGCTAACAGCATTTATTGCAGAGCAGTGGTGTATATTTATATTTTTTTACAAACAAAGAACTCGTAATATTAATAAAATAGAAAATATTATCAATGTGACCGGGCGGCAGAATTTAGACAGTTATTATTAAATTAGCTTTTCCCTACAATTTCGCTCACAAATAAAAGTGAATAAGTTAGTACCTACTTACTTTTTTTTTAACGCAGAATAGATCGACTGGAAATTCTGAGCAATATACATATCTGCCGGCCGAAGATCAAATGCCATATTGGGTTCATGGAGCCCATGAACCACAATGCGCCCTATATCGATACCTCGGGGCTCAAAGGATGAACACGACTTTTCACGAAATCCAATAAATCGATACAGAAAGAAAAACTGAATAAGATGGTATAAATAACTCTAATTGGCCAAAATGTGCTATATATACGCCCTTTGAGCCCCGATGTATGGAATTATGGTTTGTGGGACCCGTGTATAACCCGTGACCCCCAATTTAATTTATTATCCAGAAGTTTATCTAGAAGCCACAAGCGGTCGTGGGCTCGAAACTTTTTAGTTCAATAAGGCCGGCCACATACGGACGGAATTCCGTTTCAAAATATCGATTCGGCATTTTCGAAGGCAACGAATTCATACAAAATCAAGGAACTACCTCACACGTACTTACAATAGTTCTCCATTCGAAATTTTCTGCCTTCGAAATTATTTTGTATGGATTTGCTGCCTTCGAAAATCCGAATCGATATTTCTGAACGGAATTCCGATTTTGCCAGCCGAGTAAAGACTATACAGGGTCCAATTTTTAGTTTGTAATGAAAGAAAAAGAGAAAGAGAGCGAGAGTGAGAGAGAAAGTGAAAAAAATTGTGTAAGTGAGAAAGAAAAAAAAACAAAATGAAAGTCATTTATTCAAATTAGTCTGAGAATCAGCACTTTTCGAATGCCAAAATTACAAAAGACAGTCCCCCAAAAACGCCCGCCCTTCACCACTTGCTAGTGCTATCGCTGGGAAGAAGAAGTGGCGCAACAAACTCTGCTGGGGCGATTGTTGCGCCATTTCTTCACGCACAGCTGTCTGTTCAGTTAAAAAATACTTATACAATAATAGGTACGTATGTTAAATAAATTAACATTACAAGACACAGAACATTAAATTAAATTATTTGCCACATGTCAGTTAGCCACGCCAATATACCATCAAAGATACTAAAAACTATACTAAGATTGATGTAGGGATTAATTTTGTTCAGGTAAGCGAACATTGGCGCCGATTCCCGATTCGAATTTAGTCATCAACCTGACAAACGTGCAGATACGATTTCAATTGACTTTAAACCGCAGTCTAAAGGTCCGGCTTGATATTTCTTGGAGTGATTTAAAAAAATTACTGATGTTTACTTTACGTCCACCAATCGATAATTTTTCAGTTTCCCTAAAACAAAGTAAAATATAAAATTCAGTTGAAGTACTGACGGCTTAGAAATATATATAATATTCAAACAGGCAGGTTTTGATCAAACAAAATCCACAATGTTGAAAACTACCTTTCAGCTTCATAGGTCGTTTGATCTAGTTCTTCGTGTAAATTTACATCGAAATCAAAATCACAATCAAAAGTCATTTATTCAAATTAGGCTGAGAATCAGCACTTTTCGAACGTCAAAATTACAAAAGACAGTCCCCCAAAAAACGCCCGCCCTTCACCACTTCCTACTCCTAGTACTATCGCTGGGAAAAAGAAGTGGCGCAACAAACCCCCAGCAGCACAGCTGTCTGTTCAGTTAGAAAATACTTGATTCTTGATTGTATACAATACTGGGTGTTAAGTAATTAACATTATAAGGCACAGAACATAAAATTAAATTATTTGCCATATGTCAGCTAGCCATGCCAATATACCAACAAATATAATAAAAACTATACATAGGTACTCATAAAATAATTAATTAAAATTAAAATGTAAATAAAAACTTACTACCTAAATAAAAGCCTCCAGGTATAAAGGGCGTGACTGCTTACATATTTACGCATTGCTGGGTTCTGGTCACATAGCTGTCACTTGAAGTCACAGATGATAAACTAGGACCATCGAAGTAAAATAAATAAATAAGTTAATACTAATAACAATAACCTGTCAGTAAGCCAATTCTGGAGAAAGAACATGAACATTGTCTTGAGTTAATTAGGGCGACCAACTATTCTTATCGTGTAAGTAGTCGTTGATGGAATAGTAAGCCTTTGAACAAAGGTTGAATTTTACTTGATGAACACTTTACTTTGATGATGACATCGAATTCAATAAATGATGATGGCTTTTCAGTAGGAGGACTGCAAAAAAACAACAATTATTTTTGAAAATAATACAATGTATTCTATGATAGGTATGTTTATATCTATTACTTTGTCATTTGTTGTCGGATACTAAGTTCAGATTTTATTCAATAGATTGATCACTAAATATTTCATTAAACCCTATAATGTCTTAATCAAGATGTTGTAGTGATAGATCACTAAATCCCACAGGACTAGAACAATAATACGAAATTCGAAAAATTCCGTTTTCTTCTTGAAATGCCTTTTGATTAGCTTGAATATTGTGAACAATAGATGATGATGGCTTTTCAATAGTAGAACTGGAAAAATACAATATTGATTTAATATACACTAGCTTATGCCCGCGAATTCATCCACGTGAACGTATAAAAGGTATACGTAGGTAAGTCAAAAAAAAAATTCAATTCCGAACCGATATTTCGAAACGGAATTCCGACTGTATGTGGCCGGCCTAATATTATTACCCCGTATTTAACAGTCTGGTAGTTATGAGTAATAAAACAATAATACAGAGTGAAATTAAATTAGCTAGCGAAACTATATAATATTTCAACACGATAAAACAGATTTTATCAACTTACACTTCAAGTAACAACAATAACAGCGGTCATTGACCCCAAACAAAACATTTTTTTTTATTTTGTCGTGTTTAGTAGATATCGATACCCATCATGTCTTGAGACAAAATAAAAAAATAATGATTTTTGGGGTCATTGACCCCACTGACTTGAGACCGCTGTTATTGTTGTTACTTGAAGTGTAAGTTGATAAAATCTGTTTTATCGTGTTGAGATATCGACACCCGTCTGTAAAGTATACAAAAAAAAAACGGATATTTTAATTGACTACACTACCGACGGTGGATGACCCCAAAAAAGTCCTAGCCCAACTAGAAACAACACCTAAAGTTGTTATTCCCCGTGGGAATCGAACCCGCGATCGAGAAGATATCCCTTTCACCACTAAACCAAGGAAGCATTCTATTGTAATGAGTAGGTAGGTACTTACTCATCATCCAATCGAGAAGCAGTATCATCCAGTTCTTGAGTAGCAATTTGCTTATTCGCCAATCTAAAATAATAAAATCATTGAAATACAATTGGAAGCACAGCTGACCCTACTGTAGGTACTTACTCTGTGGCCTTCGGTGAGTCTCACTCAAGTCACTCAGGTGATATGATTCGGAAAATCAATTTCAACTTAGTAACAATGCCTATAATATAGTGTACTCTATATCTATAGGCATTATTAATTACTAAGTTAGAAGTAATAAATTCACGAGAAATATATTTATTTTTATCATTCTTTATTTAGGTAGGTACATATAATAAAGTTTCTTACAGTCTTCGTGCTATATTCTGCACACTCTGGAGTAAACGCTTTCGACGAGCAGCTTTCCATCTCTTCCCACTATTATATTTATTTCCCATTTTTATTTTCACGGTACAAAACGTAAAAATTCCACTGCGGAGCAAAGCGACACAGGTCCGTCCTCAACAACGTTCCAAGGAACACTGGCGCGGTGCAGGCAGCAAGGAAATGAGCAAGCGTATGTCGTAAAAACGTTTATAAAATCGTATAAAATTAGATATTAACTATTTATTAAAAACTACTCGATCACTGGATGCAGTTTGGCATTAGAAATTTTATGGTATATTTTTTATTATAATTATTGTTGTTAATAAAGAGATAAACTGCTTTTAAAAACAAAGAAGAGGTTTGTTTGAAGATTTTTTTGATGCATTAATGTATGTTTAATTATGATTTGGGCTCGATCACTGTATTAAAATAAGACTTGAAAATATCATACTTTTTTTTTAGGTCCTAATTATTTACGGTTTAAGAGATACACTGCTTTAAAAAACAACTTTTTGACCGTTTTCGAGAAATCTGCGCCTTAAACATTCCGATCCAGAACGCTCGTCACCATCATTCATATAGATCGATCTGAGAAAAACATGATCCGAAAAAATCAGAGCCTATTTACATTGTATGCAATCCCAAGCTTTCTGAATTAACAATATTATGAATCCGGGAAAGGCATTCCGGATGTGTAAGTCAAGCCTAAGAGTTGATTTGTTGTAAGTAATCCTATACTTGACGTTGGCATAAAAATAAATAAGGCCGTATTCCGTCATCATCCGGCCTTGTTGTCTTCAAGCTGCTTCAGTCATCCTAAACTTGTACGAATATTTTGTATTTGAATTGTTTTGTCAAAGTAAAACCGTTTGTAGGTTCGCCATAATGTTTTAAATCCAACAGTTCTGTAATTTGCCGCACCCATAGAAATGTAATGTATGGCCCCACCGCCCCACCAAACTCAATAATAGTTGGTGGCCTTGGTGGAACATGGTAGACGACGACATTGTGAACATTCCCCTTGGGTCCCGCTGGTGGGACAGATTGTGAACATTCCCCTTGGGTCCCGCTGGTGGGACAGATTGTGAACATTCCCCTTGGGTCCCGCTGGTGGGACAGATTGTGAACATTCCCCTTGGGTCCCGCTGGTGGGACAGATTATGAACATTCCCCTTGGGTCCCGCTGGTGGGACAGATTGTGAACATTCCCCTTGGGTCCCGCTGGTGGGACAGTTTATGAACATTCCCCTTGGGTCCCGCTGGTGGGACAGTTTATGAACATTCCCCTTGGGTCCCGCTGGTGGGACAGATTATGAACATTCCCCTTGGGTCCCGCTGGTGGGACAGATTGTGAACATTCCCCTTGGGTCCCGCTGGTGGGACAGATTATGAACATTTCCCTTGGGTCCCGCTGGTGGGACAGTTTATGAACATTCCCCTTGGGTCCCGCTGGTGGGACAGATTATGAACATTCCCCTTGGGTGCCGCTGGTGGGACAGATTGTGAACATTCCCCTTGGGTCCCGCTGGTGGGACAGATTATGAACATTCCCCTTGGGTCCCGCTGGTGGGACAGTTTATGAACATTCCCCTTGGGTCCCGCTGGTGGGACAGATTATGAACATTCCCCTTGGGTCCCGCTGGTGGGACAGATTATGAACATTCCCCTTGGGTCCCGCTGGTGGGACAGTTTATGAACATTCCCCTTGGGTCCCGCTGGTGGGACAGATTATGAACATTCCCCTTGGGTCCCGCTGGTGGGACAGATTATGAACATTCCCCTTGGGTCCCGCTGGTGGGACAGATTGTGAACATTCCCCGGGTCCCGCTGGTGGGACAGATTGGTGGCGCAAACTGGAATGATTCGATACGATGCGGCTGTAATGTGTGCTTGGCTTTATCTTGTCACATAAAATTCGAACTTCAAGAAATTGCTTGTTCGTGGCCGCATCAGCACGCGCAGTGCGCGTCTAGAAGGGTACTTCTCTTCTTAGTCTGTGACGTCTAGCCTTAACATGAGTTCTGACAGCGATGTTTGTGTTGATGCCCTTCTGATTCTGGATGAACAACAACTTCACACAAAACAATACCTAGATCTTTGGAAAACTTCCTTACGCTTTTAAAGAGTATCGAAGGACATAAAAACCAAACCATATTCTTAAGTAAAAGTTTAATTTTTTCGTAGAGATCGTTTCACCATAATATGTATCGATCATACATAATATACAAATACAAATATTATACGCATCATCAATAAGTATTAAAATAATTTCAGTCATTTTCCTAAACTTACCTACATCGACCTACTACTATTCACATTTTTTTTTTTTATTGACTATTGGCTCACTCTTGACCTCAATCCAGCCCAGAGGCAGGGATGAGATCTACGGTGGAACGAGCTTGCCCAGAAGAAGCCTATTCACTCTCGCCTTGAAGAGATTCGGGTTGTATGAACTCGGGAATGCAGACGCAGGCAGACGGTTCCACTCCTTAGCTGTGCGCATCAGAAGAGATGACGAGAAGCGCTTAGTGCGTATATATGGTATATTAACCAAATAGGGGTGGTATCCCGCAGTGCGTCTGGACTCTCGATGGTAGAAAGGTGATGGCTGGATGAGCTCATGTAGCTCTTGAGCACACTCCCCGAAGTACAGTCTGTAGAAGACGGACAGACAGGCGACACTTCGCCGGTGAGCCAAACTGTGAAGCTTTGCCTTCACCAGCTTTTTATCTCCAATGAGTCTCTTAGCTCTGCGCTCCACTGAGTCTAAAGTGGCGAGTTGGTATTTAGCTGAGCCATCTCACAGGTGACTGCAGTACTCCATACACGATCGGACTTGTGCTTTGTAAAGGGTCAGAAGCTGTCCCGGTGTGAAGTACCGCTTATCCTTGTTCAGGATGCCCAGCTTTTTGGCCGCCGTTTGTGCTTTAGACTCAATGTTTTCGCCGAAATTGACATCACTGCGGTAGGTACCTATTTTAATTTGGATATACCTAATTACGGTTAGGTATTTGTGAGTGCTAGGTACTCTACTTAGTCTAACTGACGCTGTCTGTGTGCAGCAAGATGTGCCTAGCTCTGAATTTGATTGCTTAGCTAATTGACTATCGTCCGTGAATTCAAATCACAACTTTTCTGTCATTTTTGGTCAGGCTTATGATTTAATTAATACCTAGGTATGTACCTAACGCTTCAAATCGTCGGCGTAGTTTCGAGGTTTCCCTATGATACCCTGCGCAACTTTCAAGTTCCCTAACTGTTTGGGGGTAAAAGGTTCAAGTTTTAAATTTTTTTTGTTATTTGTGTACTATTACTAGCTTAGGACTTCAGGAAGAACCTTAAGAATATGGATGATCATCAGTGAATCAGTGACGAAATCGGGGTATTTTAGATATCAATAAAATCTAAAATATAAGAGCTATGCAATTGAAACTTTATAGGTTTAATAATTCAACCACTGACATCCTATCCCGAAAATTTCGTTTATCTGATAAGTACTACACTGGTACCTCGGACATGGAGCATGTCGATCGTGAGTGGTCCCCACGAGGCTCGGCTCCACGAGCTCTACACGGTAACACTATACTCATGATAGTATGTGTACATACATACACTCAGGTAGGTGCACCAAAAGAAACCTGCACTAACGGGCCACTGCTATCGTTGGACCTAACCTTCGTGTTAGGTCCCTTTAAACCCTGTAGACAGAGCGGGGCTCCGTCGACTACATCTTATTATTATTACTTGTACACCAACTTAGACCCGCCACATGATCTTCCCCACCCTCGCACTATGCACCAATCCCGCAAGCAATTTTCCAAGCAAGTTCGTCTATTGAAAAAGGGTACCTATATTTAGTAATGATTCATTTTAAACTGGTGCTACTATATATACTATACTATAATATACCCGGTAGCGGTGTCCTGGTAAGGTACATTTAGCGGTAGTCACCCGAAAATGTGATCTCCTAATTATATCCGAAGTCGGCCAGGTCCGTGAGGTCACTGGCATCCCCACAAGGTACAGACGCCAGCACATCAAGCTACCTGAAACTATCAAATTTTCCTAATCAATCTTGAACCTAATGCTTAGATAAAGTTGAAAATCTATTAAATAAAAGAATTTTGACAAATAGTATCAATGTGCTGGCGTCTGTACATTTAGTGAAGACGCGTCGCGGTGTCGCGTGGCGCCGGCAACTGACAGAGTTGAAAGTTTTGGCAAAAATTAAAACGGTGTCGTGCTCAAAGTTATGAATGAGGAACTGTGGCGTTGCCTTGGAGTCAACTGGTGATGCAGACGCGGCTGGTAAGGCGAGGGTTCACTGCGACAGCATGGTGTATGTTTCGGACTCTACGTCTGTGGGTGCTGTTAACTAAAGCGATCGACATCTATCAATCGCTCTATTTAAAAGCTACCATGAGGATGACGCATGTGATGAGTTCAGGTGCAGTGCGCGGCGGCCGCGGCGGCGTACTGCGCGTACCGCGCGTACAGCTGCGCGAGGCGGCGCCGCCGGCGCGCGCGGCGGGCTCAGGACGGCTTGCGCTCGTCGTCGCTGGGCTCGCTGGACGACGACGAGCCCGCCTCCGCCGCCCATAGGCTGGCGTAGCTGGCCTGCTCCGCCAGCAGCGCCTCCTCGGCCTCGATCACAGCGTTGAACAAGCTCTTCTTTATCTGCACACAAAACGATACTCTTTATTATTTACGATATGAATCTTTCCAATCCAGACAAGACAGGGATGTCTTAAGACGAACCGCAAATACCTAAAAGAGCTTATGAAAGGAAACCTTCCTTTAAAAGAGCTTATGAAAGGAAACCTTCCTTTCTCACTCAAGCGAAAAAGGACATGTGCATCCTTCCCATTCTGACCTATGGATCCCTGACTTGGTCTTTGACAAACACTCATAATTCCAAACTCAAGGTTTGCCAACGTGCATTGAAGCGCAGTATTTTTAGTACCTACCGATTTGCTATCTATTACGTAGGTATATTTTTATGTGTGTCAAAAAATCTTTAGGTCACGCGTTGCGTCGTAAATTTAAATTATTATTTTGGAATAAATTTCAAGCATCTAAAGAAAAGAGGACCGATAAAAAAATAGGAAATCGTTTTTATTGTGACGTATTCACTGACCTATATTATGATTTATGACCTATAGAAAGTACGCTGGGCATCATACTTTCGATAACAACGTGAGCGTCCGTAGAACTAATATTTTTGATACAGTAGTGAGTTTTACAAAATGTGCATACTCTCTCATGATAATTTTTTTTTTAAATATCTCGTAGTAAACACAAAAAAGTCTTATTCCACGATTTAGACCTAGAGCTTATTACACAGGACAAGAAATTCAGTCGCCGGAGCTCCTGTATACACGTTCACTGATTTAGGACACTGAATCAGTCGGTAAGGACGACCCGCGACCGACGAGTGACGGACGTGTCGAGTTAAAAAGAAGTGTGTCGAAATGGCCCCAATAATAACGAAAAACCAAAAAATTGGTATTATCGTAGCCCTAGCTGTTGGCTCCATAGAAAATAAAAAGAGAAAAAGAACGTGATACTTTTATTCATATAGTTTGGATCATTTTTGTTCCAATAATAATAATATTAATAAGTACATTATCACCATAAATTCACCACACGCTGCAGTTACTTGGCTTTGGCCCTTAAATGTGGCTAAAACCAGGGGGCCTACTCCGAAGTAGTATCGGCCGAATGTTCGGCCGTTACCTGCTACAAAGTTACTATTTAGTTCGGTCGGTTCCGAACCTACACTCCTACACTCTTTCGAATATTGACTATGGTCACGACCCAACTGAGCCGATCCGAACTTTTTTCGCATTTTTCAATAATATTCGGTTCAGCCATGTGTCGGTCCGATCCGAACATTCGCATTTCGCACTTCGGAGTAGGCCCCCAGCCTTAGTGCTGAGAAAAAAGAATACCCCCGATAATCTATATATAGGTACTTATAATAAATCTGTAGAAATGAAAATTCTGTACATTGAAAATATCAAAAAAATAAATGGCAGGGGGTGTTACTAGACCGAAATCGAACACAAAAAGGTGATTAAAAAAAATTTTGTCTGTCTGTCTGTCTGTTTGTTCAGGCATCACGCAAAAACTACCGGTTCGATTACGATGAAACTTGGTATAATTATTCTTTGATATCCTGGGCACCACACTGGGTACTTTTTATCCCGGAAAAGTATATACAATAAAAAACAAACTTAATTTTGCGGTTCGATCCCTAGACCCGATTATTGTACCAACCGCAAATAATAAGTTTGTCGTAGGTTACGTCACCCGCAGTGGAGTTCATTTTTATTCCTTTTAGTTTTTAGAGTTATTTAGGTTTATTTTTATATAAGTCGTAGGTATAGATTTTAATTTTAAAGTATGGGTAGTATATTTGATAGTGTACGTAGTGACCGTAGGTTATTTTATAATACTGTTGGGTAGGATTAGTCATTCGTATAGATATTAGTTTTTAGGGATTTTGCTTATTTATTGAGTTTAGATTAGTTATCATCAGAAATAGGTTTATTTAGGTATGTACCTAGGTATTTAATTTTCTGTTATTGAGTTTTTTTTTAATTAGGTAGGTACTTAGGTAAAGATATCATATAGGTCATATACCCTCTTAATCACCACTAATGAGACACAATTGGTTTTCTATCGTAATTAGCCACAAAAGGCCCGCGAGATAGATGGCATTCTGGGGAAGCACATATATTTTATCCTGTTAGCACGTTCCCGTGGGATAATTTCCGACATCCACGCGGGCGAAGCCGCGGGCAGAAGCTAGTATTAATAATATTTTATTCAGTACCTATTAAATTGGTAAAATATTTACATAAAGCCTTAGAAATATGTAACCTACAAAGGTATAATAATGATGTCCGTAAGGATTGAGGAGCCACATCAGATTTTTTAAATCTGATCTCACCATTATTTAGCAGCAATGTAGCTGATTTTGCAGCACGAATTCTAGATTTAGCAGCAAAATATATCACTAGTTATATTTAATGCAAAAGTGGCTCCTCAATCTAAACGTCTGAATTGAGGAGCCACCTGGAACTCGATAAGTAATAGATGAATATTTTTGAAAATTTTGTATAATTTAGTAGCATTTGTGTATATTACCTTCTAAAAATTTAGCTTCTGTAGCGCTAAAATGAAAGAAAATACAATACTCTTAGTATGGCTTCTCAATCTACACTCAAGAGATGAATTTCTATTGGATGTGACCGATCAATTAATATATTCGACATAATGATAATTTAGCAGGTGTTGTGTTTGTTTTTGCAGTATAGGAATAAAGTAGTAAAACAGAGTAAATTTTGTAGATGAACGCATTTTCTATGACAATCACTTCACACTGAATTTACAAGAAAATAGTTAAGTATTGTTTATCAGAATCCAAAATATATACATTGCTGAACTGTGCCTCTGTGCAGATATATTTAGCAGACATTTCTGCTAAATGTTAGTATCTCTGGCTTTAGATTACGTTGAGATCCCAAGTGGCTACAGTCAAACATATATAATTAGAACGCCAGGATTGAGGAGCCATGGAAAATGCGTTCATCTACAAAATTTACTCTGTTTTACTATTTTATTCCTATACTGCAAAAACAAACACAACACCTGATATATATTATTGTGATATATTTTGCTGCTAAATCTAGAATTCGTGCTGCAAAATCAGCTACATTGCTGCTAAATAATGGTGAGATCAGATTTAAAAAATCTGATGTGGCTCCTCAATCCTTACGGACATTAATAATGTTAGATGCCTGTACTAGGATAAATCTGTACAGGCGGCATGAGCATACTTTATAGTAATTGTAGGATAATAAAATTCTTAACAATATAAGGCAAGGCATGTCCCTAAAAAATAATTCCAATATATAATATTTTGAATCACCTCCTTTTCTGTACCTAGTTTTGCGTACTTATTACCTATGTATACAATCAACGAAAAACATGCGCTCGCGAGGGCAGGCGAGCGGCGACTGACCGTCCTAATTCCTAAATGCGATTACACCCTTCCGATTTAGGCTACGATATAGATTTAGGACGTCGGAAACCATTCTTGTCCTAAATCGGATCCTTCCTTCCTAAATGCGATTTAACTATCCTGAATTTAGGAACGACTAAATATCGGCTCCGAAATTTAGGATGGTGTAATAAGCTCTCCAATATCGGTTTCATCTGAACTATTTAAGGCCCGGTATTATGCCGTTGACCTTGCTCAAATGGGCGTTACCGCTGAAAATGCCCCGCGCGCCCCTCATCGTACTTACGCGCGAAGCGGACACGAAGTTTCTATTTTGTAGGGCTAGCTGCCATAGTGTCAGACGCGCGACGCTCACATATAGGTAGCTAACAGCATTTATTGCAGAGCAGTGGTGTATATTTATATTTTTTTACAAACAAAGAACTCGTAATATTAATAAAAATAGAAAATATTCTCAATGTAACCGGGCGGCAGAATTTAGACAGTTATTATTAAATTAGCTTTTCCCTACAATTTCGCTCACAAATAAAAGTGAATAAGTTAGTACCTACTTACTTTTTTTTTTAACGCAGAATAGATCGACTAGAAATTCTGAGCAATATACATATCTGCCGGCCGAAGATCAAATGCCATATTGGGTTCATGGAGCCCATGAACCACAATGCGCCCTATATCGATACCTCGGGGCTCAAAGGATGAACACGACTTTTCACGAAATCCAATAAATCGATACAGAAAGAAAAACTGAATAAGATGGTGTAAATAACTCTAATTGGCCAAAATGTGCTATATATACGCCCTTTGAGCCCCGATGTATGGAATTATGGTTTGTGGGACCCGTGTATAACCCGTGACCCCCAATTTAATTTATTATCCAGAAGTTTATCTAGAAGCCACAAGCGGTCGTGGGCTCGAAACTTTTTAGTTCAATAAGGCCGGCCACATACGGACGGAATTCCGTTTCAAAATATCGATTCGGCATTTTCGAAGGCAACGAATTCATACAAAATCAAGGAACTACCTCACACGTACTTACAATAGTTCTCCATTCGAAATTTTCTGCCTTCGAAATTATTTTGTATGGATTTGCTGCCTTTGAAAATCCGAATCGATATTTCTGAACGGAATTCCGATTTTGCCAGCCGAGTAAAGACTATACAGGGTCCAAATTTAGTTTGTAATGAAAGAAAAAGAGAAAGAGAGCGAGAGTGAGAGAGAAAGTGAAAAAAAATGTGAAAGTGAGAAAGAAAAAAAATCAAAATGAAAGTCATTTATTCAAATTAGTCTGAGAATCAGCACTTTTCGAATGCCAAAATTACAAAAGACAGTCCCCCAAAAACGCCCGCCCTTCACCACTTGCTAGTGCTATCGCTGGGAAGATGAAGTGGCGCAACAAACTCTGCTGGGGAGATTGTTGCGCCATTTCTTCACGCACAGCTGTCTGTTCAGTTAAAAAATACTTATACAATAATAGGTATGTTAAATAAATTAACATTACAAGACACAGAACATTAAATTAAATTATTTGCCACATGTCAGTTAGCCACGCCAATATACCATCAAAGATACTAAAAACTATACTAAGATTGATGTAGGGATTAATTTTGTTCAGGTAAGCGAACATTGGCGCCGATTCGAATTTAGTCATCAACCTGACAAACGTGCAGATACGATTTCAATTGACTTTAAACCGCAGTCTAAAGGTCCGGCTTGATATTTCTTGGAGTGATTTAAAAAAATTACTGATGTTTACTTTACGTCCACCAATCGATAATTTTTCAGTTTCCCTAAAACAAAGTAAAATATAAAATTCAGTTGAAGTACTGACGGCTTAGAAATATATATAATATTCAAACAGGCAGGTTTTGATCAAACAAAATCCACAATGTTGAAAACTACCTTTCAGCTTCATAGGTCGTTTGATCTAGTTCTTCGTGTAAATTTACATCGAAATCAAAATCACAATCAAGTCATTTATTCAAATTAGGCTGAGAATCAGCACTTTTCGAACGTCAAAATTACAAAAGACAGTCCCCCAAAAACGCCCGCCCTTCACCACTTCCTACTCCTAGTACTATCGCTGGGAAGAAGAAGTGGCGCAACAAACCCCCAGCAGCACAGCTGTCTGTTCAGTTAGAAAATACTTGATACTTGATTGTATACAATACTGGGTGTTAAGTAATTAACATTATAAGGCACAGAACATAAAATTAAATTATTTGCCATATGTCAGCTAGCCATGCCAATATACCAACAAATATAATAAAAACTATACATAGGTACTCATAAAATAATTAATTAAAATTAAAATGTAAATAAAAACTTACTACCTAAATAAAAGCCTCCAGGTATAAAGGGCGTGACTGCTTACATATTTACGCATTGCTGGGTTCTGGTCACATAGCTGTCACTTGAAGTCACAGATGATAAACTAGGACCATCGAAGTAAAATAAATAAATAAGTTAATACTAATAACAATAACCTGTCAGTAAGCCAATTCTGGAGAAAGAACATGAACATTGTCTTGAGTTAATTAGGGCGACCAACTATTCTTATCGTGTAAGTAGTCGTTGATGGAATAGTAAGCCTTTGAACAAAGGTTGAATTTTACTTGATGAACACTTTACTTTGATGATGACATCGAATTCAATAAATGATGATGGCTTTTCAGTAGGAGGACTGCAAAAAAACCACAATTATTTTTGAAAATAATACAATGTATTCTATGATAGGTATGTTTATATCTATTACTTTGTCATTTTTTGTCGGATACTAAGTTCAGATTTTATTCAATAGATTGATCACTAAATATTTCATTAAACCCTATAATGTCTTAATAAAGATTTTGTAGTGATAGATCACTAAATCCCACAGGACTATAACAATAATACGAAATTCGAAAAATTCCGTTTTCTTCTTGAAATGCCTTTTGATTTGCTTGAATATTGTGAACAATAGATGATGATGGCTTTTCAATAGTAGAACTGGAAACATACAATATTGATTTAATATACACTAGCTTATGCCCGCGAATTCATCCACGTGAACGTATAAAAGGTATACGTAGGTAAGTCAAAAAAAAAAATTCAATTCCGAACCGATATTTCGAAACTGAATTCCGACTGTATGTGGCCGGCCTAATATTATTACCCCGTATTTAACAGTCTGGTAGTTATGAGTAATAAAACAATAATACAGAGTGAAATTAAATTAGCTAGCGAAACTATATAATATTTCAACACGATAAAACAGATTTTATCAACTTACACTTCAAGTAACAACAATAACAGCGGTCATTGACCCCAAACAAAACATTTTTTTTTGTCGTGTTTAGTAGATATCGATACCCATCATGTCTTGAGACAAAATAAAAAAATAATGATTTTTGGGGTCATTGACCCCACTGACCTGAGACCGCTGTTATTGTTGTTACTTGAAGTGTAAGTTGATAAAATCTGTTTTATCGTGTTGAGATATCGACAGTGACACCCGTCTGTAAAGTATACAAAAAAAAACGGATATTTTAATTGACTACACTACCGACGGTGGATGACCCCAAAAAAGTCCTAGCCCAACTAGAAACAACACCTAAAGTTGTTATTCCCCGTGGGAATCGAACCCGCGATCGAGAAGATATCCCTTTCACCACTAAACCAAGGAAGCATTCTATTGTAATGAGTAGGTAGGTACTTACTCATCATCCAATCGAGAAGCAGTATCATCCAGTTCTTGAGTAGCAATTTGCTTATTCGGCAATCTAAAATAATAAAATCATTGAAATACAATTGGAAGCACAGCTGACCCTACTGTAGGTACTTACTCTGTGGCCTTCGGTGAGTCTCACTCAAGTCACTCAGGTGATATGATTCGGAAAATCAATTTCAACTTAGTAACAATGCCTATAATATAGTGTACTCTATATCTATAGGCATTATTAATTACTAAGTTAGAAGTATTAAATTCACGAGAAATATATTTATTTTTATCATTCTTTATTTAGGTAGGTACATATAATAAAGTTTCTTACAGTCTTCGTGCTATATTCTGCACACTCTGGAGTAAACGCTTTCGACGAGCAGCTTTCCATCTCTTCCCACTATTATATTTATTTCCCATTTTTATTTTCACGGTACAAAACGTAAAAATTCCACTGCGGAGCAAAGCGACACAGGTCCGTCCTCAACAACGTTCCAAGGAACACTGGCGCGGTGCAGGCAGCAAGGAAATGAGCAAGCGTATGTCGTAAAAACGTTTATAAAATCGTATAAAATTAGATATTAACTATTTATTAAAAACTACTCGATCACTGGATGCAGTTTGGCATTAGAAATTTTATGGTATATTTTTTATTATAATTATTGTTGTTAATAAAGAGATAAACTGCTTTTAAAAACAAAGAAGAGGTTTGTTTGAAGATTTTTTTGATGCATTAATGTATGTATAATTATGATTTGGGCTCGATCACTGTATTAAAATAAGACTTGAAAATATCATACTTTTTTTTTAGGTCCTAATTATTTACGGTTTAAGAGATACACTGCTTTAAAAAACAACTTTTTGACCGTTTTCGAGAAATCTGCGCCTTAAACGTTCAGTGGCTTATCCATAACGTAGTACTTGTGTGATTATCCTTAGCGATGCCATCATTCATCGTCATCGTTCATTCGTCATTTTCGCGAACGTAACCTCAAAAAATTAAGTAGGTAGATGGCAAATAAATACGAATTGCGGGAATCATGTAAAAAATAGTTAGCAATTTAGGAAGGGCATTAAATTCTCCTCCAATTACTCTAGGTTTGTGACAGCGGACTGTTCGTTTGGTACAGGGCACCCTATATTTGATGGCATTCTCCTAGTTGATTTAGAGAGTACCTTGATCTGCGTCGGGAAGGGGAACCGCTTGGTGGACTGGCACATGCTGTTGAAGAAGATGTCGAGCGGGTCGGGGTGCGCGGGCGCGGCCGGGGCGGCGGCGGCGGAGGCCGCGGGCGCGGGGCCGGGCTCGGCGCAGGCGCGCTTGGCGGACTGCGCCTTGCACAGGTAGTCCAGCTTGCGGTCGATGACGGTCAGCTGCGAGCAGTTCTTGCGTTTGGGCGCCGACTCCGCGTCCGACTCCGAGTCGGTCGACGAGTGCTCGGCGTGACCGTTCTCGGCGGCCTGCTGAGGCGCGGGGTAGCTGGGCGAGCCCGCCGGCTTTTTGCGGTTGCTCATGTACGGCTGCAGGAACTGCATCAGCCCCATGTACTTCCAGGGGTAGTTCTTCTTAGCGGGGTTGGCGGGGTCCTTCGCCAGCATCTCGCTCTGTCTCTTGAGCGCGTCGCGGTAGCTGTCGCGCAGCTTCTTCCACTTCAGCTTCACCTCTTTCACTGCAAGGGTTTTAAAAAGTTACTAGTTTATTAAATTTGTCAATTTCTTATGCTGCTAGGGATACCTACTAGCCAGACGTGTAGCTGTAGCAGCACTACACAATGTTTACTATGCTGTGCTAAATGAAGACAATGTGAAACACACAAAACTACACTAACAACATGCACAGAGGAATGTATCCCGCATGCACCGCGTGCATAGGGAGAGGCCGGAGTCCCGGCACTCCCAGTGGTCATGGAAGCACTACTGACTGACTGAGCCATTTATGGGCTGACTAGCTTTTGTTCGCGGCTTCGCCCGCGTGGATGTCGGAAATGATCCCACGGGAACGTGCTAACAGGATAAAAAATGTATGTGCTTCCCCAAGATGCCATCTATCTCTATGCCAAATCAGAAGTTCAGTGGTTTAGGCGTGAAAATGTAACATACAGTTTCAAGTTCAAATCCTCCCCTTAAAAACTGAATTACCCCTTTTTGTCCCGTCTGTGGTAAATTTTCGACAGCTTTACATACCTACTTATTATTAATTATTTTCTGTCAAAAGTATCAATACTGAGTTTCGAGTTACTCGGACCGCGCATTCAATTTCTTCCACACAAACTTAATACCCCTATATCCCCCTTTGACTTTTAGTTTTGAAAAACTTATAATGATAAACTTTATTACTTACTTAGGCAAGTATTCTTGCCAAGTTTCAAGTTTATTAACCAAATAAATAAGATTTTTCATATAAACTGTATCCCCCGCTTTTCACCCGCACAGGGGTGGAATTTTGAAAAATCGTTTGGGATTGTAGCGGTATCTACAACGCCACACGCGAACAACGCGTCATACTGACGTCACACAAATCCTGCATCTCGCAAGCAGAGTTTACCGCGCAATTAGCATAGATACAATTTCCCAACATCAATCGTCGGGCAATAGCCCGCCAGACACAACACCCGTCTGGTCGGAGGATCCTCCCTTTTCTATAGAGTATGAGTGAACTTTACACCCTGTTCCTCATACCTCCAAACTGGTGACCCCGACGTGACTTGACTCAAAGATTCCTAATTTATTATTCTAATTTTCGAGTTAATCAAGCCATGCAGTAAAATCCTCCCCTGAAAAATTGACTACCCCATTTTAGCCCGTCAGGGGTAGATTTTCAAAAAACCCTGATACACATTATTCTTTACTTTCAATATTTATTTATTTATTTTTAGGAAAACTTACAGCTAAACAGATACAGTAAGTAATAGATTATACAAAAATAAATATTAGGTATAAATACTGAGTTTCGAGTAAATCGAACTGCGCGCTAAAATTCTTCCATACAAACTTTGAAACCCCCCAATCCCTTATTAGGGGGTAGTTTAGAAGAAAAAAAAAAACTGACAATCGTCATAATTTATTTAGATAAGTATTCGTGCCAAGTTTCAAGTTTATTATTTCAAGGAATAAGATTTTTCATACAAATGAATTCCCCACTTTTCACCCTCTTAGGAGTGGAATTTCGAAAAATCCTTTCTTAGTGGATGCCTACTCTTTACGAAGAACACACTCTCCAAATTTTATGTCTCTAGGACCAGCGGTTTAAGCTGTGCATTGATCTATCAGTCAGTCAGTCAGTCAGGTCTTTAAATTTTAATATATGTAGATTATGTTTGCTACGTTGATACGATTATGGGCCTCCATTCTTTACTCTCTTTTTCTCTTAGCAAACTACTGCGTCGAATAATAATGATGATAAGTGGTGCAGCGCTGTAATACGCCAACCGTTAGCGGCGGCATGGCGCGGGACGGCGCGGCGGCGCGAAGTGCGTGAAAGTAATGTAGCGCGATGACGACTAATAAGTATGGAAGAATACTTATTGCGCCAACCCCAAGTGAATGAGTATAAGGGCCAGGGGCAGCGTTGCCAGATTTTTTTTCGGGCAAAGTGGGACTTTGTACCATTTGAGTATAAAAAACAGGATTCTTTCTTCGAAAGTGGGACAAAGGAAAACACCTAATTAATTGTCCGACCGTCGATAGAATGCGTTACTTACACCTGTGCTTACACCTATCAGTGCGACACTTCTAGTAGTTAATAAAGATCAAATTCGCAAAACACGTATTCATTTGTATGTAACTGACAGGTGTCAAGAACGCATCCTCTCGACGGCCGCACTGTTGATTAGGTAGCTGTTTTTGTTTTCTTTGAGTGTCAAATTAAGTTTAGATAGTCGTAGAAAATGTATTTTAATGAAAATATGTTACTTTACTATTCAAATAACAATAACTGTCTGGTTTACCCTGTAAGGCAGTTAAATCTTCAGAGGAATATATAAATATAAACAAGTAATACCAAACGGAAAGGGGGTGATTAGCGAGATGACGACTACTAGAGAAGTATGGAAAGTTGCACTGACCGCAAATAAATTAGATTAAGAGCAGGAGAATGATGGTAAATAAGTAATATAATACGTAGGTAAGGACGTAAGGTACACTTACAAATAACTTATTTATTTTTCTATCCCCGAAAAGCGAGACTGAGCCTGTCCCGCGCGGGTTAGGTCATTTTAAATTTTTTATTCGGTGTGTTCCTCTGTGGACGTTTTCGTTGGCATAAAGAAATAAAGCATAGGTATTTCGTTATATTTGCTGAAAGTAATCCTCTCTAGCCGCGCCAGATACTTTAAAGATTAATTATAATCAAAATGAATAGTTTCTTGAGAGAAAAAAGTATCAACGAAGAGTAGAGAAAAGGTACTATTATATACTTAATTGATTTATGGATAGTTATTAATAAATAGGTATTGCAAAATTGACTTGCTGCAGAGTATACCTTCCAGCCGGACCACACCCTACGACCAATAACTCCTTAACTAAAGGGGTTTATTGGACCATATTTGTCGTATGCAAGGTACTCTTTAGGTAGTTTTTTTCGGGATATTGATTTATTAATAGTTCATTATACTCTATTTAATTTGAGGTGGCGCGGCCAGAGAGCACTGGATGCCGGCCGGACCACATAAATTGTTAATTAAAAAGATATCTCTTGTGGTACTAAAAATATATACCTATATATTCCGATGAAAGTAGACTTTAGGTAGGTATTATTTCGAACTATAGCATCTGGGTACTAAACTGTGGTCCAGCCGCAGAGGAACACACTTTTATTCGATTAACTAGCTTCTGCCCGCGGCTTCGCCCGCGTGGATGTCGGAAATTTACCCACAGGAACGTGCTAACAGGATAAAATGTATGTGCTTCCCCAGAATGCCATCTATGTCGCGGGCCCTTTGTGGCTAATTACAATAGAAAACCAATTGTGTCTCATTAGTGGTGATTAAGAGGGTACCTATATGATATCTTTACCTAAGTACTTAACTAATTTAAAAAAAAACTCAATAACAGAAAATTAAATACCTACCTACCTAAATAAACCTATTTCTGATGATAACTAATCTAAACTCAATAAATAAGCAAAATCCCTAAAAACTAATATCTATACGAATGACTAAACCTACCTAACAGTATTATAAAATAACCTACGGTCACTACGTACTCTATCAAATATACTAAGTACCTATACTTTAAAATTAAAATCTATACCTACGACTCATATAAAAATAAACCTAAATAACTCTAAAAACTAAAAGGAATAAAAATGAACTCCACTGCGGGTGACCCAACCTACGACAAACTTAGTATTTGCGGTTGGTACAGTACAGACAGTGGTAATCGGGTATAGGGATCGAACCGCAAAATTAAGTTTGTTTTTTTTTGTATATACTTTTCCGGGATAAAAAGTACCCAGTGTGGTGCCCAGGATATTAAAGAATAATTATACCAAGTTTCATCGTAATCGAACCGGTAGTTTTTGCGTGATGCCTGAACAAACAGACAGACAGACAGACAGACAGACAAAAATTTTTTTAATCACATTTTTGGGTTCGGTGTCGGTCAAGTAACACCCCCTGCCATTTATTTTTTGGATATTTTCAATGTACAGAATTTTCACTTCTACAGATTTATTATAAGTATAGATAAATCGGGACGTCCCGCCAAAACCGGGACGTCTGGCAACGTTGGCCACGTTGGCTACTCTCTAAGTCCGTAAACGGAGATACAGGCCCGTCCGAAAGTAGTTCGGTGCATCCGAGAGAACCCTACTCCTGATTAATTAACTTTATTGGGCAAAAACACATCGGAATTAAAGACAACTGTCAAATCGTGTAGTCATTCGTTCTAGTAGGTAGGAAACGCCCGGGGCTTCGGCCTACGGATATCGTGCACAGAGAGTAGGTAGATCCCCAGAGAATGAAATGAAGGTACTTACTTGCTACTTTTATATTTGAATGGTTAGATTAATCTAGTAGATTTCAATGGAAGATTATTGTTTCATTTATTGCCTATTTTACTTGGTACAATGCAATGAGCAAGTAATAATAATAATAAATTTTATTTTCTCAAAAAACTTACAGAAAAATAGTTTGGCAATATTAATTTCTAATAGGTGGATGTAGCCACTGCAACCGAACTAACCGAAGTATTCTTAGAATGTCCTTAATGCACTTATAAACAAGTTCGTACCTACATAATAATCGGTTCGCTACTCTGTTGGTTCAGGTACAATTATTCATGAGTACCTACCTACAACGTCTAGCAAGACCAGGGGGTCTACTGGTCTACTCCGAAGTAGTATCGGCCGAATGTTCGGCCGTTTCCTGCTACGAAGTTACTATTTGGTTCGTTCGGTTCCGATCCTACACTCCTACACTCTTTCGAATATTGACTATGGTCCTGACCCAACTGAGCCGATCCGAACTTTTTTCGCATTTTTCAATAATATTCGGTTCGGCCATGTGTCGGTCTGATCCGAACATTCGCACTTTGCACTTCGGAGTAGGCCCCCAGGAGACGGCGACGGTGTAGCTGATACTGAGTAAGAGTATACGGACTGTCTGGTCGGCAATCTGAAACCAGAACTATGGACTTCACCTTGTCGACTGTTGTTGGTTAACAATCAAGTAATTAACATTATCCACTCGATTATTTTGAGTCTAAATTGATTGAGACTAAACAGGAACATTATATATATTACTAGCTTCTGCCCGCGGCTTCGCCCGCGTGGATGTCGAAAATTTACCCACGGGAACGTGCTAACAGGATAAAATGTGTGTGCTTCCCCAGAATGCCATCTATGTCGCGGGCCCTTTGTGGCTAATTACAATAGAAAACCAATTGTGTCTCATTAGTGGTGATTAAGAGGGTACCTACATGATATCTTTACCTAAGGACCTAACTAATTTAAAAAAAAAACTCAATAACAGAAAATTAAATACCTACCTACCTAAATAAATCTATTTCTGATGATAACTAATCTAAACTCAATAAATAAGCAAAATCCCTAAAAACTAATATCTATACGAATGACTAAACCTACCTAACAGTATTATAAAATAACCTACGGTCACTACGTACACTATCAAATATACTACCTATACTTTAAAATTAAAATCTATACCTACGACTCATATAAAAATAAACCTAAATAACTCTAAAAACTAAAAGGAATAAAAATGAACTCCACTGCGGGTGACTCAACCTACGACAAACTTAGTATTTGCGGTTGGTACAGTACAGACAGTGGTAATCGGGTATAGGGATCGAACCGCAAAATTAAGTTTGTTTTTTATTGTATATACTTTTCCGGGATAAAAAGTACCCAGTGTGGTGCCCAGGATATTAAAGAATAATTATACCAAGTTTCATCGTAATCGAACCGGTAGTTTTTGCGTGATGCCTGAACAAACAGACAGACAGACAGACAGACAAAATTTTTTTTAATCACATTTTTGGGTTCGGTGTCGGTCAAGTAACACCCCCTGCCATTTATTTTTTGGATATTTTCAATGTACAGAATTTTCACTTCTACAGATTTATTATAAGTATAGATAGATAGATATATATAGAGAATAACAGTAAGTTATAGGTAAGTACCTACTCTACGTACTTTAGAAGGATTCATCTCCATAACGAAGTTGTTACCTACAGCTACAGCAGGACTGCGCAGAGACAAGTGTGTGTACTCGACAGCCGGGGGGAGCATGGAGAGAGGAACACTATGTGCACTGCCGTCTGCCGTAACTAAATAACGCGTAGGTACTTGTAGATTGTGGGTCGATATTATTTTAAACCTATTTAACACATTACTATTGTTATGATTTTATACTGTCTACTTGTAGTTAAGTATTATAACTATTACGTCATTACGTGACGGGCGGTACCTAAATACAGTGCCGGCGCCCGGCGTCAGCGTCGCCGCCGCGGCACTCGGCAGTCGGCGCGTTGGGGAATGGTTTGCTTGTTGTGTGCGCCTCTATATCACAACAATAGAGTGCGCAGCGCGCGACAAGCGTGCGGGCGCGCGGGCGGGGCGCGGGGACTCACCTGACGACAGGTCCGTCTCCTTCATGACCTCGGCCCAGGCGGCGTCCTTCAGCTCCTGGTCGCGGTACTCGATGGCCGTGGTGTTCCACAGGCACGGGTACTTGCGCACGGTCTCGATGAAGTGCTCCATGGCGCGGGCTCGGCGCGGTCGGTGTGGCGGCGGCGGCGGGCTCGCGCGCGATACTGAGTCGAGCGGCGCAGCGCGGCCGGCGGCGGGGGGCAGCTCGCGGCCGCCCGGCGCCGCGCCCGGCCGCGCCGCCAGCCCGCGCGCCCGCCGCGCCCGCGAGCCGACCCACCACGTCACGCTAGGTACTCACACACGGGTGGTCACAGCGAGCCACATAATAACATAATGTAGGTACCCATCGAAATAACCACCGTCAAGAATATGATACAAGTTAGGTGCTTGCACATCAACGTTGTAAGCTCTTCGAATATCTTATTAGGTACCTACTTTGCTAAAGTGATGCAAATTCATCAATCGCTGGGGATCGAAGATCGAACTTACAACCACAGGTTTGCGAAGCCGACTACTGCTTCGCAAACCTGTGTTTGAACCGCTAAGCTAATCGTTTTGGTCAATGTCTACTATACTATAGCCATAGATCTTATACTAGATGCAGCCGGACACATGCGGTTAAACTTAGATATGTATCCTACTTTGCTTCGGTTAGAACTAGGTTTAGCCTTCATCATAGCGGCTAGAACTAGGTGCAGCCGCACACCGGTGGTTAAACTTAGGTGTATCCTATTTATCATCGGCTAGAACTAGGTTTTCAGTTCAGTTAGGTAAGCATTTTGGTTTTGTTTTGAGATTCTTATCTTGCGTTTCCCAATTTTTTGACGGCACGGTTGGCGCAGTGGTTAAGCGATTGACTGCTGCGCTGCGTGTCGCGGGTTCGATTCCCGCACGGAACAAATATTTGTAATGACCTACATGTATTTGTTCCGAGTCTGGGTGTTTTTCTATCTATAATATGTATGTATTTACAAAAAAAAAAAAACGTATATAAGTAGTTTATCAGCCATCTTGTTACCATAACACAAGCATTAGGTTGCTTAGCTTGGGACTAGATGGCGCTGTGTGAAATGTCCAGGGATATTATTAATTTATCGGGTAATACAGGTACTTAGTATTTATTTGCGTAATGCTGGAACATAATACATTCTGACAAGCAGACAAGGATTCTAAAAACTAAAATATTTAGACCCCGTAAAATATTTAGTACCTGCGTAAGTGTCTGTAGGTACCTACCTAGAGACACAGTACTACAATATTGTAATACTGTGCTACAGATTTAACTTGCTACCTACGATTTTGTTATTAGGTACACATATTATCCTATCTATATAAAATTCAAAGTCCTGACTGACTGACTGATACATCAACGCATAGCCTAAACCGCTGGTCTCCTAGAGACATGAAATTTGGAGAGTGTGTTCTTGAAGAGTAGGTGTCCACTAAAGTCAAAGTCAAAGTCAAATCATTTATTTCAAATAGGCATATAAAAAGGCACTTTTGAACGTCAACATTAAAATTAAAATAAAATTGATTCTAGTCGCCCCTTCCAAAAGGTAGTTTTCGTATGGAGAAGAATGGGCAAGAAACTCCACCGTTACTCTTTTAAAATGTTTTACAATATTTTGCATACATTAATTATATAATTATATGTGAAGACGGTGTACCTAAAAATATAATTACTATACCACAATAGGTAAACGAATTAAAATGAATTTATGAAACCACTAGCTTCTGCCCGCGGGTTCGCCCGCGTGGATGTCGGAAATTATCCCACGGGAACGTGCTAACATGATAAAATGTATGTGCTTCCCCAGAATGCCATCTATCTCGCGGGCCCTTTGTGGCTAATAACAATAGAAAACCAATTGTGTCTCATTAGTGGTGATTAAGAGGGTACCTATATGATATCTTTACCTAAGTACCTACCTAATTAAAAAAAAAAACTCAATAACAGAAAATTAAATACCTACCTAAATAAACCTATTTCTGATGATAACTAATCTAAACTCAATAAATAAGCAAATCCCTAAAAACTAATATCTATACGAATGACTAATCCTACCTAACAGTATTATAAAATAACCTACGGTCACTACGTACACTATCAAATATGCTACCTATACTTTAAAATTAAAATCTATACCTACGACTTATATGAAAATAAACCTAAATAACTCTAAAAACTAAAAGGAATAAAAATGAACTCCACTGCGGGTGACGTAACCTACGACAAACTTATTATTTGCGGTTGACACAGTAATGGGTCTAGGGATCGAACCGCAAAATTAAGTTTGTTTTTTATTGTATATACTTTTCCGGGATAAAAAGTACCCAGTGTGGTGCCCAGGATATCAAAGAATAATTATACCAAGTTTCATCGTAATCGAACCGGTAGTTTTTGCGTGATGCCTGAACAAACAGACAGACAGACATACAAAAAAATTTTTAATCACATTTTTGGGTTCGGTGTCGGTCTAGTAACACCCCCTGCCATTTATTTTTTTGATATTTTCAATGTACAGAATTTTCACTTCTACAGATTTATTATTATAAGTATAGATGACATATAAAATGACTATGTGATAGATACATGGTGCTCACATATTCACACTCACTAAGAAAGGGTTTTTCGAAATTCCACCCCTAAGAGGGTGAAATGGGGGGGATTTTGTTTGTATGGAAAATCTTATTCCTTGAGTTAATAAACTTGAAACTTGGCACCAATACTAATCTAAGTGAATTATGAAGTTTGCCATTTTATGTTTTTCTAAACTACCCCCTAAAAGGGGATTAGGGGGTTTCAAAGTTTGTATGGAAGAATTTTAGCGCACGCCGCGGTCTATTATCTCAAAACTCACTATTTATACCTAGGATCGAAACTTAAGAATAATGTGTATCAGGGTTTTTCAAAAACTACCCCTGACGGGCTGAAAAGGGGTAGTCAATTTAACAGGGGAAGATTTTACTGCATGGCTTGATTAACTCGAAAATTAGTAACTTATGAGTGATCTTTGAGTCAAGTTATGAATACATACCAAACGATTTTTTTAAATTCCACCCCTGAAATAAAATTAAAAATTAATTAATTTAAATAAATAAATTGATTAATTTTGTATTAAAAATGTTAAAATTCATGATCCTTTTATTTCTGACACTATGTTATTTAGCAAAAAATAATCCTTATGATGAAGCCTTTCGATCGGTATGATAAAGCTACAGGATAATTTTTTTTCTCGTGTAGCGGGTTCGATTCCTGGTTCAACCATGTAATTATTTAAAAATCTATGAATGCAGTTTAAATTGTTTTTAAATTAAAAGAATGTCTTCTTTCAGTAAAATGTTCCATCTACAATATTCAAGGTACTTTCCCTCCATGTGGCATAGCCGTGGGACGCCCTGTATAGTTCACAGGGCAAGGAAAGGCGTCACAAGTGGTGTACCTACCTACTCAGTACACTATTGGCACTGGGCGTTGGTGAATTGTCACTTGTGCTTGAAATGTAGGTAATAAAAAAAACACGATGGCGGTATTAGTTCCGCGCCATAAAATTATCGCATGCTGACATATCCATAGCGTTGCAATTTCCTCCCATCTCTGAAATGAAGCCCTCGCCCCTTGGCTGCTTAGCCACAGCTTTTATTATGGCCACAGTCACGATCAGCAGGCGCGTCCCGCACCCGGCACTCCGCGCGTGGTTCAGCGAGTGCCGCTTTAGCTCGCTTGACGATCTGTCTCCATACTACCATATTATACTCCATACTTCTATCTCCACATCTGCCAAGCAGAATACCTACCCCTACCATTTATTCTTTGTTCTAACCTAAGTAGGCAATTCTAAATACCTACTTTTTTAGTTTATAATTTTGGTATCTACATAGGTACTACAAAATGTAAGTAGGTACTCTGCAAACTAGAACGAAAACATTCTGAGTTCTCGTCTACTACATACTACATGGTATGAACTGTATGAAGGTACCTAGCAAACGAAACGGCAGTAGGTGTTGTATTGTTGTGTACCGGCCGGGCGCCGGGCGCCGCGCGCCGGCGGGACAGCCGGCAGTCGGCCCGGCACAGCAGCAGCTGTTCGCACCCGCAGACCGATGCGCCCCCCGCGTGGCTTGCACCGCACTCCGCTCCGCGCCCTGCACCCCGCCTCACACACCCCGCTGCTGCACCGCATCCGAGCGCTGCACGCGGTGTACGGAGCGGAGCCCGCTGCCCGGAGCACCGGTAACCATTTCACTTCCATCACCATGGATGCAAGTATGACTCAAAAGTCGACTGGTAGTGTAGTGGCAGTGTCACAGAATACATAATGGTGCCTATCTGCAGTATTTTTGTGCATTAAAAATAAGCACCGTACTACATGTTTAGGTTGGGTTAGGTTGGAGAAATTCCCCCCCCCGGTGGGTTCCCGCATTGTCGAGGCGGGGGGGCTCAGTAGCCGTGGCTGGCTGGGCCACGGTGAAGCTAAGAGGAACCCCAGCGGGGGCCGCTCGTCAGGGCTGTGCGGTTTAGCCCGACGTAGCGGCCCACGGGTAGGTTGCGGTGCCGCATCGCGACCTACCTGAGGCGGGCCGCGATGTCCCCCGTGAGGGAGACATTGCGGCTGAGGACAGAGGCCGCGGCGGGAGAGGCTCTCCCTACCTTCCGCGGCCTTGACGGGGCCGCCACCGTTGATGGCGGACGCGGCGGGGCCGCAGGGGAAGAGGAGTGTCGGTGTTTCGTTACCGCTCTCCCTATCCTCTGCGGCCGTAGCTCCCCCAATGCGGGGGGCATGCGGGGCCTGCCTTTTAGGCGGGCGTGGAGGCCAGCAGGCAACGGGTGCGGGGGCACCGTTGCCTGTTTTGCACAGGCCTCCACCTTGTGGGACGGGAATGGCCAGGTGTTCCCGGCCATTCCCGTAGCCCCCCAACCTGGGGGGCATGCGGGGCCCGCCATAACATCTAGGCGGGCGTGCGCCGGGAGGGCTGTGGAAGTAAAGGCTGGGCCGATTTCCCATAGCCCTCCCATTACGGCGATTGAAGGAACACCGCTGAGTTTTAGTGGGTATACTGTCCTTCCGAAGTTCTGACAGGGAGTCCCACATACCCCGTCTCGTCCCCCGCGAGGCGGGGATGTATAAAGCATTTCTCAGAGAGAAAAAAAAAAGGTTGGAGAAATTCTAGATGTAATCATCACGTCTCACTTCATCTGACCTGGAAATCGAACCCTGGACCACTCGTTCAACAGTCGCGTTTGAGGCAAGCAGCAGAGACAATCATGTTTGCAACTCCGCCCCTAAGATGACCCACTGACCATTAATTTTATACTTTTTGCTGTGCCCTACAGGGTCCGTAGTTGTGGAATGCAAATAAATATATAAATAAGTTTACAGAAAACTATTATTGATTACAATAATTCCCATTTACGCAAATTGACTAGAATAGAATACTCTTTATTGTACACCATAGTCACCATACAAATTACAGAACATAATAATATAAACAATTTTAGGCGAGGAACTCGAAAATACTGGGAATTATAAAAGCGCCATCTATACTTACTTTTACGGAAAGTCGTGACAGGCGAGTGATTGAGAAATCAAATCAGTCTAATTGAGAAAGTACGAAACATAATAAACACTATTTTTTTTCGATAGATGAAATTGGTTTTAAATTATAAGTAACATCTAATAATACATCACAGTATTCGTAATGTACATACTTTATTTTTAAATATAGCACGCATTGAAAAAGTGCCATCTATGGAAAATACACAGTACTTACTACTGACTGCGACCTTAGATTTTTTCAATGACATTGACGGGCCGCTGTTTTTAACCGACTACAAAAAAAGGTTGGAGGCTCTCAATATGGATGTTTATCTTTTTTTTTTTTATCTATGTTCAGGCATAACTCCGTTTTATACTATAGACGGATTTTTTGTTCGAAAGGGTGTTATACCGAAATGGTCCCATTTTTCGTGAAGATCTGATTACACGTACTTGTCTATTTTTAAGCTTTAGTTCAATTTAATATTAATGAAGACATATCAGTATACACAAAAAGTATCATCAAAATTAACCAAGAATGCAACTTGTATTATTCAACACGAAACTTATTTCCCGTTCTATAACAGATAGAGTTAAACTGATTAGATAGAAAAATCAAACAAAATTCAAGCTTCAAGATTGTTTAAAGAACTCAAAACTGCTACCTACAAGTGGAGATATATCACTTTTCACTAAACGTACAGAATTTTAGGTTTATATGGCCGAAGCAGTAAAGTTTGATGAAAATAGAAACATGAATGATTGTACAATTTCAGTTTCAAATTTTTTTTTAGTGTAATTCATGTCCTAAGATTCATTATTGTCAATCAATCAATCAATCATGTTTATTGTGGATCATAGGTACAGAAATAGACACAGGTGTTAAGAATTACAGTGATGTTGATCAGCTATGTTCTGCCTTTTGGGCATACAATACAAATTATTAACATTATTATTTATGAAATTAACATTACTATTTTAATAAATTAATAATTATTGTATTGTTTAAATTAAACTAAAAACATGAATGATTGTAAGATTTCAGTTTCTAATTGTTTTCTTTAGTGTAATTGATGAAACATGTGAGTTCTACGCTTTAATTATCTGTTACCATAGAGCATCTCCCTCAATACAAAGACAATGTCTCGAATCTTCCTCTTGTCAAAATGTCGTCGAGGTGAGAACACGTTTATTCTCTAATCTTTTTTTCCTACTCCTATCTTTATGTGCCTAATATGTTTTGTGATAGTATATAAATATAAATGATGACTCGCTATTCGTGAACTGCTTGATAACCAAGAAATACAGGAATAGTTACCGGAACATTTGTTTTAATCTCACCGCATGCCACCTAGACTGCCCGTAGGAGGATAGCCACCTCTTCATTTGCTTCACAGTGCAGACAACCACTCTGTTCAGTTAGTCCGTAATAACAGTAATTCATGCCTTAAGTTTAATTAAATATTGTATTGTTTAAATGAAACTAAAAACATGAATGATTGTACAATTTCATTTTCTAATTGTTTTTTTGCTTTAGTGTAATTGTTATAATAAAATACCACACGATATTCTTCAACTAAATGAGAAGAAATTTAAAACATGCATTAAACGCACACTATGTAGACAAGCATATTATAAGTTGGATGAGTATATAGTAGATAAAAATGCTTGGCTTAATGCTGGTCCTGCTCCACAGGCAGTTGGGCTTACAAGTTGATCACAATTTCAATATTTGGAAGAGATGCTTCCCCTTTTTGTTTTTTTTTTTTAGTGTTTATTTTATTTAATCAGGATTAATTTTTAATACTTCAGTATTAAATACCTCTTCATGATTGGTAGTAATTTTTTTTTCTCTCATCTCTTAATTAAATTGCAAACTATAGTTTTGTATAATTTAGAAGCATTTTTGAAAATTTTGTAAATGTAAGAACCATGGATCCGTTTTTTATGATATTTTGATGTTGACTTGAAAGAGCATGGCAGTTGAGAATATGTCATGCTCACTTAAATGTCTCACTGGTGGTGGCCCGTGTGTTGGATCATTCGGTTCCCTACGAAATGGTTGAGCTGGGTGGTGCTGATCCACGCGTCATGTTCGTGAACGGGCGCCATCGGTTGAGACTGGTCATCTCTTAACTGCCAGGGCTTATTTTTAATTTTATATTTTTAATTTTATATTTTAATTTGTTTCTTTACATTGTTCTCACATATAGAAGCAATAAAAATAATGTAACCAGGATTTTGTAAAAATGTCTTGATTTAAAAGAGTCCGTGGAGTTTCTTGCCCGTTCTTCTCCATAGAGATCTACGCTTTGGAATGGGCAACTAGCTTCAACTTTCTGACTAACTGACCGACTATTTAATTTTGACAATTCAAAAGTGCCTGTAAATGGTTTAATTGAAATAAATGATTTGAGTTTGAGTTTGAATTCATGCCTTAGGATTCATTGTTGTGCTGCGTCAGGGAGGCACTCCGGTATCACCGGATGCCGACCTACCTCTGTCGCACTGTCGAGACCTATCTGACGGACAGGGCCGTCATCTACCCCGGTCACCGGGGAGAGTAGAACCGGCGAGAGATGTCGTGCGGTGTCCCACAGGGATCAGTCCTGGGGCCGCATCTGTGGGACATCGGGTACGACTGGGTGCTGCGCGCTGACCTCCCTAGCGGCGTCAGCGTGATTTGCTACGCTGACGACACGCTGGTCCTGGCACAGGGGAGGTCGCACCAGGCGGCGGCCGAAGCAGCGACACGCAGGGTTGCGACAATCGTCGAGAGGATCCGGAAACTGGGACTCGAGGTGGCATTGCACAAGTCTGAGGCCATGTGTTTTCATGGTCCTCGGTACGCGCCACCGTCGGGTTCACAAATAACGGCGGGAGGGGTTATCACATCGGCGTCGAGCTGACAATGAAGTACCTGGGACTCGTCCTCGACAGCCGGTGGAATTTCGTGGAGCATTTCCGACGTTTGGCTCCCAGACTGGAGCGGGCCGGGGCTGCCCTGAGGCGGCTCCTGCCCAATCTAGGGGGACCAAACGCCTCCTGCCGGAGGCTCTATGCGGGTGTCGTGTGGTCCATGGCCCTTTACGGGGCACTGGTATGGGCGCGTTCCCTGAGGAAGCGACCAGCTCGCCGGTTGAACGCGTCCCAAAGGGTCATGGATGTCCGGCTGATCCGAGGATACCGCACAGTCTCCGCTGAGGCGGCGAGCCTCCTTGCCGGATTGCCGCCATGGGATCTAGAGGCCAAGGTCGCGCACATATGGGAGTGGCGAGAGGAGGCAAAACACCGGGGCGTAACTATGCTGCCCCGAGAAATCACGGCACAGCGGACAGAGCTCCGGCGGGATCTCATAGCGGCATGGAGAGTGCGATTGTCGCAACCCAGTGCTGGGCACGCCACAATAGCGGCGATAAGTCCCCTCTTTGAGGAGTGGCTAGAGAGGCGCCACGGCGCCCTCACCTTCCACCTGACGCAGGTCCTCACCGGACACGGTTGTTTCGGGAGGTTCCTATTCAGGATAAAGCGGGAGGAAACGCCACCACTATGTGGATCGCCCGGAGGACACATTGGAGCAGCAGTAGTCTGCCCGGCTTGGGCGGGGCACCACCGTGACCTCGTGGCGGCGATCGGCGGCAGCGATCTCTCGCGTCCGGCCCTGATCCAGGCCATGGTACGGAGCGAGAGTGAATGGGAGGCTGTCACCTCCTTCTGCGAAGCAGTAATGCTCACAAAGGAGGAGGCGGAGCGCGTAAGGGAGAGGCAATCGCTGCGCCCTCACGCCCCTAGCCACCGTAGGAGACGCCCTGGACGGGAGTCAACAGCCGACTCCCGGCCACCGTAGGCGCGGGCTTGCTGGCGGCGAGCAATGGACAGCTCGCCGCCCGGTAAGGACCAGGCCCGGGTCGACGGCGCGTTGTGTTCCACGCGCGCCTCAAAGAGATGGCAGCACGAACTGACGGGGCCCGCTAGGGCCGATGCCGCCAGGGCTGCGGGTTGTTCGAAAGGGATACCGTGGCCCTTGGCACAGGCAACTGAAGGAACACGGGTGGGTTTTAGTCAGTAAAAGTCTGACACTCCCTTCCGCTCCGCCCAGAGCGGGAGGGGTCATTTGATGATTTCCCACCCAAAAAAAAAAATGGATTAATTGTTGTATTGTTTAAATTAAACTAAAACATGAATGATTGTACGATTTCAGTTTCTAATTGTTTTCTTTAGTGTAATTCATGCCTTATGATCCATTATTGTATTGTTTAAATTAAACTAAATTAACAGGTACTTACGAGAGGACTCGCAAAGTTCAGAATGGCCGACTGTTATATTTAATTTGTTTTACGAATAGTTATCAGTTTAAAAGTGTTATATTTTATCTGTGGTAGTTTCATGTCTGTGGATGTAATGGGGGCTATCCATTGAGATAGGAAAAAACATGGAGATGCCGCGTTATTCTATACATACATTTGCTTATACAAATATGAGTGAAATATGATTCAGAATTTGAAATATCGTTATGTCTCATTCTTTCTAGTGAGATAATCTCATTTGATAAAAGAGACAACTATATTTTAAGTTGTTGCTAATTATGGCAACATTTTGTCTTGACGTAGTGACAGTTGTAGGTAAGTGCCGTAGCAGCCATCTTGAGTTACGAGTTTCGTGGTAGTTTTGCTGTCAAATGTCTGTTTGTTTTTTGTATTATTGAGATTTGCGAGAAAATTACGAGGATTTTACCTTTTAAAACTGCATGTAAATGTTGGAAAACAGAAGTTCAACATGCCTGTGTGTTGTATTGTGAAGTGTGGTGCAAGAAAGAATGAAAATCAACCTCAATTGTCTTTACACAGGTTAGTAGCCGGTTTTTATGCATTAATACATACAATAATACACAATCGATGATACAATTGTAACGCGATCATGAATTTATGGCTAAAGTATTGATATTTGGGTTCATTTCCATATAACAGGCCTTTTTATTATATTTGTTAATTCATTCGTTTGTTTACAAACAGATGTCATAATGGAATAGTGTTGTACCGTTGCCGACTCACCGTAATAGTTTCCGAAACTAGTTCCTCCGCTGAAACGATATCCGTATATTCTGCGATGTTAACATAAATAATCTTGCGTCTTATTCGGTCCGAGTGACCTAGCTAGGTCCGGCCTGTGGTTCACACTTCACAGCACCAAAATCCATCGTGATCCAAACGTGATAACTAGTAAAACTCGTATAAAGTATCGTTACTCGATATAGTAACAACGAGATAACAGTTGTTCCTTGATTGACACAACCCTAGCAATGGCAGCCATTTTATGCGACAATATGAGTTGTAGGTATGCACCCTTTTTTGTAGGTATTTCCAGTCCATACTTTTCTATGTCAATGGGGCTATCGCGTGTGTATTTGCCACTAGAGGCGCTTGTGTCGCGTGAGGTCCAATAATATTCACTTTTCACTGGTTTTGGCGGGCTTCGTGACATAAATTATTATTTCTTTCATTTACCTGTTGAAAAGTGATCTTCTTCGTGAAATTATCGCAAATATGGATTATTTGGCTATGAATGTGAACGCTTTGAAAGCGGAATTAAGAAAAAGAGGCGCAAAATTAAGCGGCCTCAAAGAGCAGCTGATTCAGAGATTTGTTTGTTTACTGTTTAAAAACTTATTTTTTGCCAAAAGTATTCTTGTTTGCCGAGGTAATAGCTATGTTTTTTCTTTTTACAGATTTCAAGAATATGACCGAAACAATAACTTTATTGGAAATGTAGAGGAAAACATAGTATTACAAAACGGTTCGGTGAATACTGTTGAGTGGCCCAGCAGTGTAACGACTAGCACGTTTTCTATTAATTTCCTTTCTCTCTTCACATTCTTAGTTGCAAGAAAATTGACTAGGCACGACTTTTGGCTTTAATTTAGGAGTAGCTGAAAATTTGTGAACAGAATATTACGAGAGATGAAAGTAACGTAAAAGTTACTCAAATGAGAAAGATAATTACTTATGATTTTCTGTATTTGATTCTTTGGGTAACTCCAATGGGTAACTCATAATCCTCGGGGTTAAAATGTTTTTTTACAAACACGAGAATGTTTTGTCGGAGTATAGTTATTCCTGCGAATCGCCACTAGCCACTGTTTTAGAACAGTTTTATCTTTTGGAAACATGTGTCCTCTTTTTTTTACCGAACAAAACGGAACTGCACAACATTGCATAGCTACTTGATACGATGATAGTTATTTATAATTAATAAATTTAATGAGATTCAAGATTTAAAACTTTGTTTCGGCGTCGATCTTATAAAGTCGCCTTTGACAGCTATACCTCTGGACCTTAGTCAACAGTGGCGCCAATTGGTGAGCAAAGAAACGATAGTCCCCATTAAGAATGGCGGGAATTCTGGCTTGAGGCTTTACTTGACTTTAACTTTGACATTATTTTTGGGTCCTAACGAATACTATTATAGTGGTTGAGAGAAATACAACGAAGAAATAAGTAATACCGTGCTTTATTTCGTCTCCTTACTTCTGAACCTAATACTGTTTACTAAAGGCCAGTGTGTCGCAGCTCGCAGCCAACTAGCCAAGTTGAGCAAAAACAAACAAAGGCACAGCCGTACCATTCTTTTCTCGAAGCCATTTAGGATATTTTCGACCCCCCATAACTTCTTCTTTCGTTCATTATTCTTCTTCTTCTCGTTGAAACCATTTTCGGTGGAAGTTTACATGGTAATGTATGTAGGTACATCATATATTTTTTTTAGTTTTATCATTCTCTTATTTTACAAGTTACAGGGGGGGGGGGACACATTTTACCACTTTGGAAGTGTCTCTCGTTGAAGACCTATCCATAGATACGCCACACGTATGGGTTTGACGAAAAAAAAATTTTGAGGTTCAGTTCTAAGTATGGGGAACCCTCAAAACTTATTGTTTTTTTTTTCTATTTTTGTGTGAAATTCTTAATGCGGTTCACAGAATACATCTACTTACCAAGTTTCAACAGTATAGTTCTTATAGTTTCGGAAAAAAGTGGCTGTGACATACGGACGGACAGACAGATAGACATGACGAATCCATAAGGGCTCCGTTTCTTGCCATTTGGCTACGGAACCCTAAAAATGAGTCTTAACAAAATATTTAAATGGGTAATTCAATCAACTCAGCCTATCGCAGTCCAGGGGGTCTACTCCGAAATAGTATCGGCCGAATGTTCGGCCGTTTCCTGCTACGAAGTTACTATTTGGTTCGGACGGTTCCACTCCTACACGCTTTCGAATATTGACTATGGTCCCGACCCAACTGAGCCGATCCGAACATTTTTCGCATTTTTCAATAATATTCGGTTCGGCCATGTGTCGGTCCGATCCGAACATTCGCACTTTGCACTTCGGAGTAGGCCCCCAGAGCTGGACATAGGCCTCTCCTATTAAAGTTGTCACTAGCTTACCTCATGTAATCTTGATAATCCTACAAAGGAGGACATCACAACACAACTGCCAATCGAATCTTACGCTATCTGAAAGGCACAATAGACAAAGGAATAATTTTAAATACAAACGATAAAACTCTTGGCTTAGAGTGCTACAGCGATGCCGATCAAGGTGGTGATCACACCACCGCTCCACTACCGGAATATTATGTTTGTATGCTTGGAGGACTAATTTCATGACAGAGCAAACGACAGTCTATGTATCAGAAGTCGAAGCAGAAGCAGAGATAGTCGTTGACAGTGAAACTGCTGCTAGTTTTAATAGTTTTTTTTTGTCATTGTTCCTCTCAACCAAATCACCTGCCATCTAATCTCTTCACCCACCTTTGTTGACTGGTGCCTAAGGCATTAAGTCCGCCTGTGTAAATTTTTGTGCGAAAAAATGAAATAAATAAATAATAACGTTACGGATTCAAAGGTTGTGTGAGAGTTCGTAATTTTTAAAGCAAGCAAGCTTGGCGCTCACGTTTGACATTTGGATGATGTTAGAATTATAGACAAATCTCGATAAAATGTGAGAAATAGTAGATTATTAACCAAGGGGATAAAGCAGTGTCTTCTGTAGCGGGTGACGATTTAAATCGCGAGTGTAGCGAGGGATTTAAGTTCACCCAAGACTAAGACAGTTTATCACCGAGGAAAATACTCTACTTTTCGTACCATTTGCGAAAAAAATAACACAATATAATAATATGAGATAAGCATTTAATAAAAATAATGACAATTAAAAGTAAAAGTTAACATTCGAAACATTGGTCCAATTATTGATAGAGAGAGTTACATTTTTGTTTGGTATATTTTATTGTTGATGAGTTGATTTGAGTATTTCTCTGTTCTTGCGTCTGAGGAACTTGGCAAATTCCTAGACTAATATTTTTTTGTCAGAAAAGCAAAGGCATCAAGCTCATACGGCCTCGTCGGTTTTCGTAATTTTATTTTTTAATAATCATAACTGCATAATAAATGCGTATTGCTTTTTCAAAAAGATGTCTAATGCTTTATATACAAACTCAATGGTGTAAACACAGATGTAGTTCAGTATAAATTTCGGTAAGTATTCCAAATTTAAATCACATTCTCCCCCTAGAGGATGAATGAAATTCAGTACAATTTTCTGTCCCTGTTTTTAACAGATTAAAAATGACTATTGTTATGTTCGCTTTTTGTGGCATAGAATGTCACTTTTTTGAGCAAGTGGTATGAAAAAGCGTTATCATGTTATGCTTTGTCATTTTAGCCCTGCTGGCTTTCTACCAGCTTTAATAACGTGTCTATCAGTTGCCACGTTGTTACTATATTCTGTTTACTTGCTTGAAATATAAATAATTTAATCCTTTATAATGTACTAGCTTTTGCCCGCGGTTTCGCCCGCGTGGATGTTGGGAATTATCCCACGGGAACGGATAAAAAGTATGTCCTTTCCCAGGATGCCATCTATCTCTTTGCCAAATCAGAAGTTCAGTGGTATATTTGTAAAAATGTAACATACAGTTTCATGTACAAATCCTCCCCTTAAAAATCGAATTACCTCTTTTTGCCCCGTCAGGGGTAAATTTTCGACGGTACATACTTATTATTAATTATTTTCTGTCAAAAGTAGGTATTAATACTTACAAATTTTCGAGTTAATCAAGCCATGCAGTAAAATCCTCCCCTGTAAAATTGACTACACCTTTTCAGCCCATCGTCAGGGGTATTTTTTGAAAAACCCTGATACACATTATTTTTTCTTTTGATCCTAGGTATAAATAAATACTAAGTGAGTTTCAAGTTAATCGGACCGCGCGCTAAAATTCTTCTATAAAAACTTTGAAATCCCCCAATCCCCTTTTAGGGAGTAGTTTATAATAACATAAAATGGCAAACTCCATAATTTACTTAGATAATTATCGGTGCCAAGTTTCAAGTTTATTAACTCAAGGAATATATGATAAGAATTTCCATACAAACAAAATCCCCCCATTTCACCCTCTTATGGGTGAAATTTCGAAAAACCCTTTCTTAGTGGATACCTACTCTTCACGAAGAACACACCCTCCTTTCATGTCTCTAGGAGCAGCGGTTTAGGCTGTGCGTTGATGTCAACGTGAACGTGATGTCAATCAGTTGGGACAGTCAGTCAGTCAGCCAGTCAGTCAGGACTTTGTATTTTATATATATAGATGCATGCAGATAAGATGGATTTTTTGAGATAGTCCCAATAAATATTACAATAAGAAATGCATAAAAAAAAATCAAATAATATATCGACCATATGTTGAGGTTGGTTGTTCACTTTCGTGTGTACAGGAAACTTGTTTTAAAATCACAAATGCGTCTGCTTTCAATGGTGTTTATTAGCGACTAAATTAATCTTTTTTTTTTTTTTTAAATAATGGCATCTCGTATTTGACCTTGAGAGGTCGTGACTACTTAACCGGACTATCCTGTGGTTGCCTTAAGAATTCTTAAAGCCTCCAGCCAGGGCTACATCTAGATTAATACTAAGCGGCTGCACGCTAAGGGCACCCCCTGTGGGAATTAATATTAATGCTTTAATGAGCGCGGCGTTTCCTAGGACATGAATGAATCTTACACAGCTACTTAAATATAAGAAATCAGGCGAACGACGCAACAGTTATGTGTGATTTTCATAACTTTTTCTACCATGTCCTTCTTTTCAAGTAAATGTATGTTCACTTGAAAGGACACATTACAGTACTTAACTGCTTTTTCTTTCAAGACCGACTTTTCGATTTTTATAAGCTTGTAAGCATTCCAGTTGACCTTTAAAGTACTTACTAATTCCATGAATTGTTGTAACGGCACTAACTGCCACAAAGAAAAATAGGTAAGACAGTTGACATTGATATTTGGTTGCAACTTAACCATTGACATAGAAAAGTATGGACTGGAAATACCTACAAAAAAAGGGTGCATACCTACAACTCATCTTGTCTCATAAAATGGCTGCCATTGCTAGGGTTGTGTCAATCAAGGAACAACTGTTATCTCGTTGTTACTATAACGAGTAACGATACTACATACGAGTTTTACTAGTTATCACGTTTGGATCACGATGGATTTTGGTGCTGTGAAGTGTGAACCACAGGCTGGACCTAGCTAGGTCACTCGGACCGAATAAGACGCAAGATTATTTATGTTAACATCGCAGAATATACGGATATCGTTTCAGCGGAGGAACTAGTTTCGGAAACTATTACGGTAAGTCGGCAACGGTACAACACTATTCCATTACGACATCTGTTTGTAAACAAACGAATGAATTAACAAATATAATAAAAAGGCCTGTTATATGGAAATGACCCCAAATATCAATACTTTAGCCATAAATTCATGATCGCGTTACAATTGTATCATCGATTGTGTATTATTGTATGTATTATTGCATGAAAACCGGCTACTAACCTGTGCAAAGACAATTCAGGTTGATTTTCATTCTTTCTTGCACAACACTTCACAATATAACACACAGGCATGTTTAACTTCGGTTTTCCAACATTTACATGCAGTTTTAAAACGTAAAATCCTCGTAATTTTCTCGCAAATCTCAATAATACAAAAAACAAACAACCATTTGACAGCAAAACTACCACAAACTCGTCGCATAAGATGGCTGCTACGGCACTTACCTACAGCTGTCACTACGTCAAGACAAAATGTTGCCATAATTAGCAACAACTTAAAATATAGTTGTCTCTTTTATCAAATAAGATTATCTCACTAGAAAGAATGAGACATAACGATATTTCAAATTCTGAATCATATTTCACTCATATTTGTATAAGCAAATGTATGTATAGAATAACGCGGCATCTCCATGTTTTTCCTATCTCAATGAACTTGACGCATGACGGTATGACTGACAGCCACACTGACAGCGAACGCGTCAACGCGTTTCGTGAACCACAGTCATTGAGATAGGAAAAAACATGGAGATGCCGCGTTATTCTATACATACATTTGCTTATACAAATATGAGTGAAATATGATTCAGAATTTGAAATATCGTTATGTCTCATTCTTTCTAGTGAGATAATCTCATTTGATAAAAGAGACAACTATATTTTAAGTTGTTGCTAATTATGGCAACATTTTGTCTTGACGTAGTGACAGTTGTAGGTAAGTGCCGTAGCAGCCATCTTGAGTGACGAGTTTCGTGGTAGTTTTGCTGTCAAATGGCTGTTTGTTTTTTGTATTATTGAGATTTGCGAGAAAATTACGAGGATTTTACCTTTTAAAACTTCATGTAAATGTTGGAAAACAGAAGTTCAACATGCCTGTGTGTTGTATTGTGAAGTGTGGTGCAAGAAAGAATGAAAATCAACCTCAATTGTAGTTGCACAGGTTAGTAGCCGGTTTTCATGCATTAATACATACAATAATACACAATCGATGATACAATTGTAACGCGATCATGAATTTATGGCTAAAGTATTGATATTTGGGTTAATTTCCATATAACAGGCCTTTTTATTATATTTGTTAATTCATTCGTTTGTTTACAAACAGATGTCATAATGGAATAGTGTTGTACCGTTGCCGACTTACCGTAATAGTTTCCGAAACTAGTTCCTCCGCTGAAACGATATCAGTATATTCTGCGATGTTAACATAAATAATCTTGCGTCTTATTCGGTCCGAGTGACCTAGCTAGGTCCGGCCTGTGGTTCACACTTCACAGCACCAAAATCCATCGTGATCCAAACGTGATAACTAGTAAAACTCGTATATAGTATCGTTACTCGTTATAGTAACAACGAGATAACAGTTGTTCCTTGATTGACACAACCCTAGCAATGGCAGCCATTTTATGCGACAATATGAGTTGTAGGTATGCACCCTTTTTTTGTAGGTATTTCCAGTCCATACTTTTCTATGTCAATGACCACAGTTAACCAAGTTTGACATATTGTCATATGTTTATTGAGCAAATTATATTTGTCATTATATTGAATCGAATTATCTACTTTACTTTGGGAAATATTATAGGAACATTGAATCTTTTGTTTTATAATTTCATAACATCGTTTAGCAGGAGGATGTGATAGTGTTATGTACTTGTATTTGAACGTTAGTGCAACCTAGGCCTTTGTTTATGGTGGAGACTGGTGAGTGGTGAGCAGTGGGCAGTGAGCGGGCAGCGGGCAGGCGAGCGCCAGGACACTATCGCCGGCGCCATGGAGGGCCAGGCCGACACCGAGCGCGACAGAGCCCTGTGAGTACTACCCGTACATCGTACGATCACCACAGCTCCCGCAGAGGGTGATCGTATTGCTTTCCGGATCATAACAATCGAATGACCTCTTTGTAGGACAATGCTCCGCTTAAAACAGACGGATTCGTGCAGGGGCCATTTCATCAGGCTTAATATTTTGACAGTGCCATGCCTCTATGTACTGGTGCTGCTAACCAGTTTTGTTAAGAACTTGCACAAATCTGAAACTGATGACCAACAACAAGTTAGAATTAATACACGTAGGAAAGACTTGCCTAACATAATCCAACCGAAAATAAACGTGGTTCATCACAGTCCTAGGTACCAATCAGTATTTTTATACAACAAGCTTCCCGTAGAATTTAAAAGCATAAATAGCGCAAACTTATTTAAAAACAAATTAAAGACATATTTATTGAGGAAGGGCTATTACAGTGTCGATGAGTACCTTGATGATAAGCGACAATCGTAATAATTATTATCGTTCTGGTTATAATTTATAATAATATATAATTTATTATAGTTGTTATAATTTATTGAATGGAATTAATTTGAAATGGCATGGTGACATTATTATTCTGAAATTTTTTACACTTCATATTGTTTATTTTTATTATTTTTTTTATTATGTCTTTTTGTTTTGTTTTTATTATTGTATTTAGTCCTCATATAGAATAGATTATTAAATGACATCTTATGTTTAGTAAAATTTCTACACAATGTATATTGTTTTGAAATAAATGACTTTATGACTTTAATGACCTCTTTGTAGTGTCGCTCATTGAAAAGCTTATTTAATAATGTTTGCAGATCGGGGGTGGATAACAGTGCTGCCGAGGGTGATGGAGACAGGGGACGGTACAGGTTAGTTTCTTATAATAAGGTTGCATAATGTTTGCAATGTGCAACTTCTTCTAATAACCACAGAGAAATATGATGTATAAAACAAAAACTATTGTCATGAGTTTATTGTGGAGTCATTAAAATATATTTATATAAAAAACAACTAATCTTGTGATTTATAACATTAAAGTATTGTTAGCAGTATAATAGTCAAAACGTATAAGTCATAACATCTTTAATGCATTATGTTCAGTTGTGACATTGTGACATTCCATTCATAATATAATATTATGCGAAAAACTTTTCATGTCTTAACAGCTCAACTTTACTGTGATCAAAAGTGCCTTTTATGTGCCTATTTAAAATAAATGCTGTGAAACTTTGAATGTGTTTGGATACAATTTAGCATATGGATGACCTGGATTCATTATTGGAACGAAGTTCTATATCGCGCATTGGGAAAGGGGCCTAGACGGAAAAAATTATGACCAAAAGTTGGAACAACACTCTTTGCTATAGTTGTAACCCGTGCGGCGTGCGCGTGTTTCTCTGTCTGTCTCTCTTTGAACTTCGTTCCTTCCGGGTGTCCCTTGACACCTCTCGAGTTTTTTATATTATATCACAATATCATCATCATCATCATCATTATTTTTTTTAAATTTATATATTAATTTTTTTGTTCATTATTTATGATACCAGCCTATTTTCAATGTATGAGAAGAGGGCCTTTGCCCTGCATTGGATACTTTTATCTCGGTAGTATGTCCACAAACATAAAGCTGCGGGCAAGAGCTAGTAAGTAGCTAATATAATTGTTGTGAATATATTGAATGAAAGACTGGGTTCAATTAATTTTAGTTTCAAGAATAGGCCTATGTTACTTACTTTCACCTTTAGCAAGCTAAACTTGAATTAAATGTGACAATGCATATCTTGACATTTAATAATAACTTGTTCCATTTGATTGATATTAACAATTATGTTAGTAATAATTTTTATTTGACAAAAGATAGATATAACATTGTTATGTACTATCTTTCTAACTATTATAAAAGACAGATAGCTGTGTCGCTATCATATTTTTTTTCAATTACAGCCAAAAATTTGGCTACTCGCTTCTTTTGAGCAATGCAATGACATTATGAATAATATTCTGCCACTAATTTGGTCACAATTAATGAGATTGCTAATAATTTAAATTAGAAAGTAAGACAATAGAGGCAACCCCAACCACTAGCTATATTGTACAGAATTGCAAAAGCAACTCAAAAGGGGGTTTAACATCAGTAAATAGTATCAACTTGGTGCATCAAAATATTCAAGGATTTATGAACAAAGATTTAGAAGTAGAATTATTTATGAGTTTTAATAGTATTGATATTCTTTGTATAACAGAACATTGGCTGAAAAGCCACCAGTTTTTGTTCAATTTTAATAATCACCAGGTTGGTAGGTAATTCGTTCAGCAGAATAAATGCTATAAGTACATGGTGGCTCATTAATTTTAGTAAGTAACCAGCTCAAATTTAAAGATCATAACGATATTGTGAGCCTATCTGTTGAGCGTACAGTTGAAATTGCCTGTATAGAATTGGAGCATTTTGTTGTATTAAGTGTGTACATCAGTACATACCCCCATCAGGATTGTATGACTGCTTTGAAAAGGTAATGGATGAAGTATTAGACAGGATTTGTAACTCAAACAAGTCCATTATCATTTGTAGTGATTTTAATGTCAATTTATTAGAAAACTCAGGTTCTTGTAGTAAAATTATAAGTCTGTTTCAGTCCTACGATCTTGTAAACCTATTTAACCTAAAAATGGTTGAGCTGAATGGTGCTGATCCATACGTCATGTTCGTGAACGGGCGCCGTCAGTAGGGACTGGTCATCTCTTAGCTCATAGCTGCCACGGCTTATTTTAATTTTTGAATTGTTTTTGTTTTCTTTATCGGACGCTTTTATCGTGCACGTATTTCTACATCGTTCTCACATCGTTAATTTCAACACGAATGATGTAGGTAATCAAATGTTTTGTAACAATTTTATGATTTAAAAGAGTGTCCATGGAGTTTCTTGCCCATTCTTCTCCATAGGTACCTACGCTTTGGAATGGGCAACTAGCTTCATCTTTCTGACTGACCAACCCTTTGACAATTCAAAAGTGAATTAAGTAAATTATTTGAGTTTTTGGAGCCCACAAGAATAACCCCTACTAGTGCCACATGCCTAGATAATATTTACAGATATTATACCAAGCCACAAAGAAATTATTGATTAAAATACTAGATTCTGATCATTGCGGGCAAAGGATAACTATTCAAAATCAAAACAAAATAGTGGTTAAAAAAGATATCACTGTTAACCCCAAAACTGCAAGTCGCTTGGAGGCTTTTAAAAGTAGGTAAACTCACTGATAAATTGCCAGTTTTGTCAATTCATGCTGATCCTAATCATCTAGGTACCTATATGATAACTTTTTCATTATATATACTGTAAACAATTTAATTCAACCTTTATTTCCAAGACTAGGTATCTCGGATAATAATAACGCATCTTTCAGTGATTGCATGGGATTGGTATTCATAAAAGTAGAACGCGGCTTTATGAACTGTACAATGAAAGGACTTACGTTAACACTGATGAATTTAATTTGTGTTAGAAATTATTCAAAATTATTTAAAAAAGTTTGTTACATGGCCAAGTCACGTTATTTGGGTTCAAAGATTAAAAACAGCAGTAATGAGTAATGTAAAACGACTTGGAATATTATTCATAGTGAAACGGAAAGGTCTAGTAATAATATAGGAATACTGAGTACAGCCTGTCGATTAATGACAACATAATAAAATCAGACACAAGTCGCCGAGGCATTTGATTTTTTTTTTTCAGATATTCCCGTTTCAACTACTAAATCCCTAAATTCATCACCTTCTGTTGCTGAGTCTTTGCTTATGGAAAATGTTAATGGTTGCGATTTGGAATTTTTTTTGAACATATTGGTAGGTACCTGTAGAGATATAATTAAAACCTTTCAAAAGTGCAAGTACGGACGCCAGCAGGTCAACCTACCCGAAACTGTCAGATTTTCCCAATCAACATTGAAACTAATACTTTAGCAATAAAGTCGAAAATCTACTAAAGAAATCTGACAGATTGTAGTAGCTTGATGTGCTGGCGTCTGTACAATTATTTAGACCAATAATGAAATAATATGATTGACGTGTAAAAGTGTTTGTACAAACCTACTTACAAAATAAAATCTTTTATCATTTATCATTTTATGAGTGTGACTCCAATCTATTTAAGTACTGACTTAATCTGCAGAAGCAAAGGAAAAGGAATTAAAAGAAGCTTTTCACATTAAAAAACAACCAACTTAAAAGAAACAAGCATAAAGTAATTAAAACTTAAAAACAATTGACTTCTAGAAGTTGGTGTAGCACTAGGTACTTTTTTGGTTTTTTTTTTTTTTAGCAATAGTTTTTTAACTAGAAATGATAAATTTCAAGTTAAAAAAAACTTTTGAAAAAAACAATTTTCCATAGTATTCTTGAAAAGTTAAGGGGAGAGATATTTTTATTTTTTAGAATTTTAATGCACAAGTTTCTCATCAAAAACATCAGCTTGAATAAAAAGTGACTTAGAAACATCTTATTTTTTTAAAATATGGTATGCAACATGCTTTGAGGTATTTGGCATTCCCCATGTTGGCATCATATCCCCAAGGTTATGAAGCCAACAAATGGTGATGATGATGTTATGGTTATAATAATATGTACAAGTATATATATAAGTAATTATATAAACATCCGAATTGAGAAACGCCTCCTTTTTGTGAAGTCGGTTAAAAAGGAGGGGAAATAATCAAAGGGCATCAAAAAATTCGTTCGCATCACTGTCAATAGAAAACGTGCCCAAAAGGCTGGCACCATTACCACGTTGTATGGCAATGCTGATTCTTTGGCCAAACATAGGCCAGCCCTCAGGTCACGTGAAGAGTCGACCAACCCCTTGTTTGAAGAAATTCAACAGATTTTTTTATGAACCTTAATGTATTGTTATTGAAAACAGTCAGAGTGAAACATAATTCTTTTGTTCTTATTTGGCGTTTATGTATCTATCTGTTAAAGATAACATACTTCTTAAGACCTTTCATTAGACTGCTCAGTCGATACAAGTGTAAAAAAAAATACAACAGATCCCTACTCTTTTCGATATAACATCCATCGTATTGATTTTTCATATAAAATGTATCATTGGATAAAAAATGTCCTATAAAACTCTTGGATTGTGATTGAAGATTCAATCACAATCCAAGAGTTTTATAGGACATATTTTCTTCATGAGTTTAATAAATTCGTCTGCTCAGCAACGTAAATAAGGCAATGAACGTGTCAAAAGAAAATGAAAATGCGATCAATTGTCATTCTATGTGTGTTACCCAATTACGGTCCGGCGGGCGGACCATAATAACGAATCGATTGACATCTTACTCATAAAAATCGGATGAGAAGTTTAGGCGCTACGGAGGAACAAACGTAAATACAAACATAGAATGTTAAAAACATAACCCTTCCTTTTGGCTTTGCCGGAGTATGGTTAAAATTTAAGTTAGATTTATTTTATTTTCTATTTTATTTTATTAATTTTAAGAAAACTTACAGCTAATACATTCGCGTAGTCAGAAGTAATATGTAGAAGAAAGCCAATTACAAGTTTCCACTTATATAAACTTATGTGTAAGATAGACAAAACGGTACAATCAGAGAGAGTTACGCGAGAGTTAAACATGGAGATAACTGAAGAGAACAAACAAAGATAAAATAGATCATACAGCAAAGTTACACTTCAAAGAAAAAGTTACTTAACATTTTTTTAACTTCTGGACACTATCTATATCTATTCTATACTTATAATAAATCTGTAGAAGTGAAAATTCTGTACATTGAAAATATCAAAAAAATAAATGGCAGGGGGTGTTACTAGACCGACACCGAACCCAAAAATGTGATTAAAAAATTTTTTGTCTGTCTGTCTGTCTGTCGGTCTGTCTGTCTGTCTGTTTGTTCAGGCATCACGCAAAAACTACCGGTTCGATTACGATGAAACTTGGTATAATTATTCTTTAATATCCTGGGCACCACACTGGGTACTTTTTATCCCGGAAAAGTATATATACAATAAAAAACAAACTTAATTTTGCGGTTCGATCCCTAGACCGATTACTGTACCAACCGCAAATAATAAGTTTGTCGTAGGTTACGTCACCCGCAGTATTATCTGTGCGACCTTCCTTTTAGTTTTTAGGTTTAATTTTATAAATCGTAGGTATAGATTTTAATTTTAAAGTATTGGTAGTATATTTGATAGTGTACATAGTGACCGTAGGTTATTTTATAATAGTGTTAGGTAGGATTAGTCATTCGTATAGATACTTATTAGTTTTTAGGGATTTTGCTTATTTATTGAGTTTAGATTAGTTATCATCAGAAATAGGTTTATTTAGGTAGGTTATTTTTTTTAAATTAGGTTGGTACTTAGTTAAAGATATCATATAGGTACCCTCTTAATCACCACTAATGAGACACAATTGGTTTTCTATTGTAATTAGCCACAAAGGGCCCGCGAGATAGATGGCATCATGGGGAAGCACATACATTTTATCCTGTTAGCACGTTCCCGTGGGATAATTTCCGACATCCACGCGGGCGAAGCCGCGGGCAGAAGCTAGTTTGTGAATAAATCAAGCTCAACATCCCGGCACACCATATTGAACATTCGACATGCTCATAACATATATGTATTTTGCCTATAAATAGTTATAACAATAGGTACATGAAGGAGATGATGTCTCCGAAGAAACACAGACGATACACGAAGTCCAATCTTGGCCACCAGCTCAGGGACGTCAGTAGACCCGTTCATATACTAAATAGGAAAGCAAGATCTGCAATTTTTCTTCGCTCGTGTAGAGGAAGAATATGAAATTTCTCACACCGACTAGTATAGTCAGGAAGATACGTATTTGAACGATATTGAGTGTACCTTAAAATCGCGTTTGTATACCTTCAAGTCGATTAATATAAACATTGTAATTTGGATCCCAAATTTGAGATGCGTATTCGAGATGGCTACGGACAAAAGCACAGTACAGAATTTTCATGGTTTTGACATTCTTAAACTCAGAGGAGACCCTAAAAATAAAACCCAACGCTTTAGAAGCCTTGTTGACTATATTGTCAATGTGCGCATCAAACAAAAGCTTTGAGTCAAAAATTACCCCAAGATCCTTGATGACGTTGACTCTGGCAATAGTGATATTCGAAAATTTGTAATCATTCCTAATAGGGTTTGGCTTACGAGTAAATGTACAGACATAACATTTTGAAATATTTAAATCCAACCTATTCCGATCGCAATAATCATGGAACCGGTCCAAATCCTCCTGTAATAGTTGTGCATCCTCAATGGTTGACACTTGACTCAGGATTTTCATGTCATCCGCGTATAATAAGATTTTTGAATTTAGGAAACAAGAGGCGATGTCATTTACAAAAATATAGAATAAAAGAGGTCCTAATAAGGATCCTTGGGGAACCCCAGACGGAATGTACATCGCTCTCGAGGCATAACCGCGCATGATCTATTCGATCAAAACATTTGCTGAAGTCAGTGTATATAACGTCGACCTGAGACCTCCTGGACATATGCTCCGAAAGATAGTCACTACAGACCACGAGATTGGATGTAGTGGAGCGACCTTTTAAAAATCCATGTTGGTGTTCGGAGAAATTTAATTTAAGCGAAGATAGCAACATGTACGTGCACTGACTGGACAGGTCCTCTCAATCTGTGTGGTTCTTTCCTCAAAAGACCATCTCAGACATCGACCTACATGGTCTTCATATGATCTGACCAAGATTATGTCTGGACTTTAAAAGAGACTGTGACCTCTGAGTTTGTTTCGGCCTTTCTTCTCAGACTAGTCAGATAGGAAACGCCGAACTCATCTAGTTATAAAATATGATTGACGTGTAAAAGTATTTTTACAAACCTATTTACAAAATAAAATCATTTATCATTTAACATCGATTTAAGCAGGTAGCCTGTCAGTATAGTAAGAGAGTAAGCGTGGGTGTGGGCGTGTGCACTCCGCAGCATGATGGTGCGCTGCGCGTCGCAGTCGTCGCTGGACGAGTCGTCGCAGCGGCCGGCGGGCGGCGGCGCGGGCCCGGACGCGCACGCTGCGCACCCGGCGCGCCTGCTGGCGGCGCTGGCGCGGCTGCGGCGCGACGCCGTGCTGTGCGACGTGCGCCTGCACGCGCGCGCCGCGCCCGACCTGTCGCCGTCGGCTGCGCTGCCCGCGCACCGCGCCGTGCTTGCGGCCGCGTCGCCGTACTTCCACGCCATGTTCACGCAGTTCGACGAGAGCACGCAGCCCACCATCACCATACAGGTAGCTCCCGATCACTGCATGCAGGCTGATTAAATAAAAAATGTATTTTATTTTCTCTTTCTTTCTTTCTGAAGGATCAAAGGAAAACTATGTAAAAACCCAAATATTGTAAAAAATTATTTGTAAGTAAAAGTCTTTGAAACAAAATTGTTTCTCAGAATTACATGACATGAGATTTTACTTTTCGTCTGTACTTCCTTCTTTTTGTGAGAAGTATGTGTTATCGCGGTAATCACCCCTAGATGGAGCCTTCCTTGAAAAATTGGTTATATCATACTACTTGAAATAATCTGTATTTTCCATTCTGTTATGAATTGGACTGTTTCAAGCCCAAAACATTGAACATGCCTTGTTTCTCGATCTTGCAACGGTATTTTACACGGTTTCGACTGGCCTACTTAAAAAACTTGAAAGTATAGGAGTTAAAGGAATGGTTTAAAAGCTACCTGACAAATAGTACACCAAAGTTGAATCCTTCTCAAGTGACAAACTTCCTATTGATTTCAGTTTCCCTCAGGGCAGTGTACTTCGTCCCACGCTTTTCAGTATCTACACATTTTAAATCTTACTGTCGACAATGCTGATATCTTCACGAAGCAGATGTCACGGCCCTAATATTCCACAGAGAAACGTGTGTTCTGACTCAAGAGGGACTATCACAGTGAGGGAGTGGCAAAAAACTTTCTCATAAAACCACATAAGTTAGAATAGAATACCTACTCTATATTGTACACCATTAAAAATTAAATTAAAAATTTAAAAAACCCCCGACAACGTGAAACCCTGTAAAAAGAAAAAAATAACCTTGAAATTATGGGTAAGTACGTATGAAATTTTTTGGTTAAATGCTCTCCCGTCGTCGGGGGACCGCTCTAATTATTAGCCTTTTTTTTTTTTTTTTTTTTTTTTTTTTTTTTTTTTTTTTTTTTTTTTTTTTTTTTTTTTTTTTTTTTGAGGATGGGAAATCATCAAATGACTCCTCCCGCTCTGGGTGGAGCAGAAGGGAGTGTCACACTTTTACTGACTAAAACCCACCCGTGTTCCTTCCTTAGCCCTTTATGTTCCAGGGCAGCGGTAAACCCTTTCGGATGGTCCCGCTACCATAATTATTAGCCTAACGTTCTGTTACAGTTTAAAATAGTAGCGGTCCCCCGACAGGACAATATTTAATCAAAAAATTAGAGACATGATATTTGGAGGGTGTGTTCTTAGTGAAGAGTAGGTATCCACTAAGAAAGGGTTTTTCGAAATTCCACCCCTAAGAGGGTGAAATGGGGGGGATTTTGTTTGTATGGAAAATCTTATTCCTTGAGTTAATAAACTTGAAACTTGGCACCAATACTAATCTAAGTGAAATATGAAGTTGGCCATTTTATGTTTTTCTAAACTACCCCCTAAAAGGGGATTGGGGGGTTCAATGTTTGTATGGAAGAATTTTAGCGCGCGGTCCGAATATCTCGAAACTCACTATTTATATCTACGATCGAAACTAATGAATAATGTGTATCAGGGTTTTCCGAAAATTACCCCTGACGGGCTGAAAATGGGTAGTCAATTTTACAGGGGAGGATTTTACTGCGTGGCTTGATTAACTCGAAAATTAGTATAAAATAATAATCTTTGAGTCAAGTTATGAATACATCCCAAATGATTTTTTTTTACCTTCACCCCTGTGGGGATGAAAAAATATCTTATTCATTTAGAATAAACTTGAAACTTGGCAAGAATACCGTCTAAGTAAGTAATAAAGTTTATCATTATAAGTTTTTCAAAACTACCCCTCAAAGGGGGATAGAGGGGTGTAGAAGTTTGTGTGGAAGTAATTGAATGCGTGGTCCAATTAACTCGAAACTCAGTACTAATACTTTTGACAGAAAATAATTAATAATAAGTATGTAAAGTTGTCAAAAATTGACCCCTGACGGGGCAAAAAGGGGTAATTCGGTTTTTAAGGGGAGGATTTCAACTTGAAAGTGTATGTTACATTTTCATTCCTAAACCACTTTTTTTATCCTTTATTAAAAAGAACCAGGTTCTTAATAATTAATTACAAGCTAGCCTATAAGACTAATAAGCAATTTTAATCTAACTTAATTTATTACGTGATAATTATTTTAAAACTTAGAATAGTGGTTATTGTAGGTACTTTACACAAGTCCGTTCCACTTTCTTAGAGTCTGATATGATGATATAAGCACTTTGTTCATGTGTTATTATGTGTGTCATTGGCACTATTATTTCTACACTTTTTACACTACACTAACTCAAAAGGTTTTGTCCGTTTTAATCTTCGCACTATATTTGTTTGGTCTAACAGCTGAATTGCCTCTATGTTCACATGTCGGTGGAGTCGGTTTTCATGGGGCTCAGCAAATTTTTGGATTATGTCGGTGACCGGTTCCATTTTTAAGTCACGATGGAGGTCGTCATTTCTTATATACCAAGGCGCATGAACAATACTCCTGAGTATCTTATTCTGGAATGTATGTATAATTTTGATGTTGGACGGCTTAGTACAGCCCCATAGTTGGATGCCATATGTCCATATCGGTATAAGGATATATGCTTATACTAGCTTCTGCCCGCGGCTTCGCCCGCGCGGATGTCGGAAATTATCCCACGGGAACGTGCTTACAGGATAAAATGCATGTGCTTCCCCAGGATGCCATCTATCTCTATGCCAAATCAGAAGTTCAGTGGTTTAGGCGTGAAAATGTAACATACAGTTTCAAGTTCAAATCCTCCCCTTAAAAACTGAATTACCCCTTTTTGTCCCGTCTGTGGTAAATTTTCGACAACTTTACATACTTATTATTAATTATTTTCAGTCAAAAGTATAAATACTGAGTTTCGAGTTACTCGGACCGCGCATTCAATTTCTTCCACACAAACTTAACACCCCTATATCCCCCTTTGAGGGGTAGTTTTGAAAAACTTATAATGATAAACTTTATTACTTAGGCAAGCATTCTTGCCAAGTTTCAAGTTTATTAACTAAATGAATAAGACGTTTCATATAAACTGTATTCCCCGCTTTTCACCCCCACAGGGGTGGAATTTTGAAAAATCGTTTGGGATTATTCATAACTTGATTCAAATATTATTTATACCAATTTTCGAGTTAATCAAGCCACGCATTATAATCCTCCCTTGTAAAATTAACTACCCCTTTTCAACCCGTTAGGGGAAGATTTTTGAAAGACCCTGATACATGTTACTCTCTATTTTTGGTCAAGTATAAACACTGAGTTTCGAGTTAATCGGACCGCGCATTCAAATTATTCCACACAAACTTCAACACCCCTATATTCCCCTTTGAGGGGTAGTTTTGAAAAACTTATAATGATAAACTTTATTACTTACTTAGCGAGTATTCTTGAAAAGTTTCAAGTTTATTAACCTAATGAAGAAGATTTTTCATATAAACTGTATCCGCGCTTTTCACCCCCACAGGGGTGGAATTCGAAAATCGTTTGGTATGTATTCATAACTTGACTCAAACATTATTTATACTAATTTTCGAGTTAATCAAGCCATGCAGTAATATCCTCCCCTGAAAAATTGCCTCCCCCATTTCAGCCCGTCAGGGATAGATTTTCAAAAAACCCTGATACACATTATTCTTTACTTTCATATAAATACTGAGTTTCGAGTAAATCGGACTGCGCGCTAAAATTCTTCCATACAAACTTTGAAACCCCCCAATCCCTTATTAGGGGGTAGTTTAGAAAAAAAAAACTGTCAATCTTCATAATTTATTTAGATAAGTATTCGTGCCAAATTTAAAGTTTATTAACTCAAGGAATAAGATTTTTCATACAAACGAATTCCCCCCTTTTCACCCTCTTAGAATTTCGAAAAATCCTTTCTTAGTGGATGCCTACTCTTCACGAAGAACACACCCTCCAAATTTCATGTCTCTAGGACCAGCGGTTTAGGCTGTGCGTTGATCTATCAGTCAGTCAGTCAGGACTTTGAATTTGATATATATAGATAATAAAATTTTGTTATGTATCGATAGGCAGGAATTCCGTCCAATCAACCAATACATTTTTTTTAAAACGCATGTCTATTTCCCGCCTTTTCTTTTTGACGTGCGCTTTCCAGCGCAGTTTCGCGTCAAGTCAAGCGTTATGCCAAGGTATTTGGCTGTATTTGAAGATTGGGTGGTAATCACAATTCCTGTTGGTGAAGTCAATGTGAAGTGACTTCGATTCATTTAATTTGATTCTCCATTTCTGTGCCCAGTCATGAACTTTATTTACAGCGACTTGTACCTTTTTAGGGTTCCGTAGCCAAATGGCAACGGAACCCTTATGGATTCGTCATGTCTGTCTGTCTGTCTGTCCGTCCGTATGTCACAGCCGCTTTTTTCCGAAACTATAAGAGCTATACTGTTGAAACTTGGTAAGTAGATGTATTCTGTGAACCGCATTAAGATTTTCACACAAAAATAGAAAAAAAACAATAAATTTTGGGGGTCCCCATACTTAGAACTGAAACTCAAAATTTTTTTTTCATCAAACCCGTACGTGTGGGGTATCTATGGATAGGTCTTCAAAAATGATATTGAGGTTTCTAATATCATTTTTTTCTAAACTGAATAGTTTGCGCGAGAGACACTTCCAAAGTGGTAAAATGTGTGGTCCCCCCCCCTGTAACTTCTAAAATAAGAGAATGATAAAACTAAAAAAAATATATGATGTACATTACCATATAAACTTCCACCGAAAATTGGTCTGAACGAGATCTAGTGAGTAGTTTTTTTTTAATACGTAATAAATCGTAAAACGGAACTCTTCATGGGCGAGTCCGACTCGCACTTGGCCGGTTTTTATCTTCAAGCGTTCTCTCAATGATGTTGGTAATTCTATGTACTTGATCTATTGTTGAGTGTTTCTCTCTGAAACCAAACTGGTGGTCAGGGATCAGATTTTTTTCGTATAGATTTAAACTAAACCACTGAACTTCTGATTTGGCAAAGAGATAGATGGCATCCTGGGGAAGGACATACTTTTTATCCTGGTAACATGTTCCCGTGGGATAATTTCCGACATCCACGCGAGCGAAGCCGCGGGCAGAAGCTAGTATAAATATAAGTATTTTACTATGTTTGTTTTTAAAATCATTAAAAACAACGAATTGTAAAATATTTCTTGCTTTTACTACGTTAATTTTGTTTTCAAATATCGCAACGACTGTACTATTATTATATCTTCGCAGTAAATACATTGCTCCTTATCCACTGCCTAAGTATGACACTAAGTGACTAGACAAGAAATGTAAAAATCACAAAACGACACTTTATTTATGCGGTGCATCGCATGGTACGGCCGCTGCTGGTTGCGGCCAGCCAGTGATGTGGCTGTGCAGATCCACTAACGTAGGCTAATCTCCTTTTATCCTATATCTATGGTATAGGCGCATTTATCGCATTGGGGTAACCTGTAGGTAATGGTAGATCTAAGAAGATAAATAAATAAAAGTTGGCCACGGTAACTGTGCCTGGATGGGAGGCTCTCTGATGGTTGCATCAGCAAACAGTATTCGCGTTGCTGAATTTTGCAGAAATATGACTGTAATTTACGTAGTTATAATTATTTTTAGGATAAAAAAAATTACCTTTATCACTATTGACAAAAAATTGATTCAGTAAACGATTCTGAACAAAATACTCTCATAATGTGCATTAATTCGGTTACACTTTGTATATATTTTTTCGTGTTATTTTTGCCATCGACACAAACACTGCTAAGTATTTTAAAATGCTTCAACATTAAGCTATAAGAAAATAGTTGCTAAACATTGGATATGAAGAGTCGGACCTGAACATAATAGGCACAGCTACACTGTTACACATACCAAGCCACATGCACTAAACCATCAGCGACCTGAACATAATGGGCACAGCTACACTGTTACACATACCAAGCCACATGCACTAATCCATCAGCGACCTGAACATAATGGGCACAGCTACACTGTTACACATACCAAGCCACATGCACTAAACCATCAGCGACCTGAACATAATGGGCACAGCTACACTGTTACACATATCAAGCCACATGCACTAAACCATCAGCGACCTGAACATAATGGGCACAGCTACACTGTTACACATACCAAGCCACATGCACTAATCCATCAGCGACCTGAACATAATGGGCACAGCTACACTGTTACACATACCAAGCCACATGCACTAAATGACCTCTTCACCTACTCTAGACAATCACGTTCTAAACCCAAGATACAGGCTGTCTAGTTTGGGGTTCACTATCAATGTGAATTGTGTAAAATAACTGTAGGTATAATAATAATAACGTTTATAATACCTAATAATAACGTTTAAGTATTTATAAAAATGGTGCAGATTTAAAATAACTTATCTTAAAAGTTATAGATGACACAGTTACTCATTTGCCTGAACTAGGTGGAGACCTGTGTTTCAGGCTAGAAAGGTGCTTAGAATTTTAAAATATATGATTAACAAATGAGAAGACTAATTAAAAACTAATATTACCTTAAAAAACTAACATGTTTTATTTACAGACAACAAGTAAATCCTCTGTTTCACTGTATGATATGCTAAGTAAAAATTGCAGAATAACCTTTTTACAGTCATAATTATTTAATTTATAGATACTTAATTTCCTATTTAATTTATTGTATAGAAATGGGCCTAAAAATGTATAAAATCTATTTACAAAGACATATTTAGAGGATGCATTTGACTCGCATACAATATCATTCCGTCTCTTATTAGTACTTTCAATGTTATAGGAGAGCATGGTGTGCTGTTTTAAAACCAAGTGCGTTATGAAAAGCTGGCGAACAGTCAGCACGTTACAGGATTTGTATAGCAGATCTGTAGGATAGAGAAAGGGATGGCAGTTAGCTACTTTTAAAATTGCTCTCTGCGCTCTTTCAAGAGGCAGTAAGTAAGTTTTAGGTGCTCCACCCCATAAAGTAATACAGTATTGCATTACAGATTAACCTAGGGCCAAGTAAACTTGTGACACTAGTTTTTTATCTGCAATTGCTCGTAATTAAAAAAAAATAATTATTAACTTGCGCACTCTTTTAACCAGACTGTCAATATGTGGTCTAAAAGAGAGCAACTCGTCTAGTTGAACCCCGAGATATTTTATGTTATTTATTTTTATTTTACCATAATTATGTACACACATATATAAACAGACATTGAAAAACAGAACAGAAAAAATAGCTACAGAGGTGATGCTTATTTCATAAGAAATCTCTTCCAGCATACCTGAGATAGGACAATAGATACAGAGATGTAGACAGCGTGTGATAGAGCAAAGGAGACAAAAAATAACATATAGAATCAAAAAAAGCAATTCACTTATAAACTAAATAAAATTACGAGAATATACATATATAGTATTTATATATGTACATTCTCGTAATTTTATTTAGTTTATAAGTGAATTGTTTTTTTTTCTAAAATAAATATTACTATGAATGGTAATAATTACATCATACTCAAAAAAACACTTACATATGCTGACTGAGCGGAGTCCGCAATGATGGGCATACAGATGAGAGTTAGTAATATTTAAATGCGGTTTGCGGATGGAGAAGTGAATATATTTTGTCTTGTCGGCATTTAATGTTATGTTACTTTGGAGCCAGTTAGACACAATATTGAAACCTATTTGAGCATATTCGTACAATTCGCTATTTGTTTTGTTTTGGTATGAGATACTTTTACTGTTGTTAACTATAAGGTATGGCAATCAATGAATATTCCTATAGGAGGATATAGCTATGTATGTTACAAGTAACTCGCATGTTGGTTTCAGAACGTGGAGCCGGCCGCGCTGGAGGCTATCATCGAGTACGTGTACACGCCCGACTCGCTCGTCATCACCGAGGACAACGTGCAGGTAGCTCGGCTCGCTGCCGACGGTCGCGGCACCCTGCAGTCTGAGGCGACTAATGATTGAAGCGACGCACTGTCGTGTTGTGTGCAGAGCCTGCTGTCGGCGGCGTCGCTGCTGGCCGTGGGCGGCGTGCGCGCGGCGTGCTGCGTGTTCCTGGCGGGCGCGCTGTCGCCCGACAACGCGCTGGGCATCCGCGCCTTCGCCGAGCTGCACGCCTGCGCCGACCTCAGCACCGCCGCCGCGCGCTTCATCGAGAACCACTTCGTCGAGGTGAGCGCGCCGAGCTATCGCCGAGTTACCTATCGTGATGTGATCGTATAAAACGTGCAAGACGCGCACGGCCGCCCCTCGCAGGTGCTGGACACGGAGGAGTTCCTGGCGCTGGAGGCCGACACGCTGGCGCAGCTGCTGGACAACGACCGCATCACCGTGCCCAGCGAGGAGGCCATCCTGGACGCCGTGGTGCGCTGGATGCAGCAGGCGCCGGGCGCGCGCGCGCCGCACCTGGGCGCGCTGCTGGAGCACGTGCGCCTGCCGCTGCTGGCGCGCGACGCGCTGGTGGCGCGCGCCAACGCCGAGCCGCTGTGCAGCGCGGGGCTGCGCGTCAAGGACCTGGTCATCGAGGCGCTGTCGTACCACCTCATGCGGCCCGAGCGGCGCGCGGCGTGCGCGGCGGCGTGCGCGCGCGCGCGGCCCCGCCAGCCGCCGCGCGCGCCGCGCGTGCTGCTGGTGGCGGGCGGCCAGGCGCCCAAGGCCGTGCGCGACGTGGAGGCCTTCCAGCTGGACGCGGCGCGCTGGCGCCCGGCCGCCGACCTGCCCACGCGCCGCTGCCGCGCGGGGCTGGGCGTGGTGGGCGGCAAGGTGTACGCCGTCGGCGGGTTCAACGGTGAGCGAGTTGCGACTGCGCAGGTTGCGTTTTTAGGGTTTCGTAGAGAAACGAGGAACCTTTATAGTATTACCGAGTCATATGCGAGGCTAAAAGTCGATAGCCGACTAAATGCGGTATTCAAAAATATTAAAATTATTATATAACATGTTACAAGCCAATCACAATAAGAAAGCACACGCGAGTGTATTGCCACAAATCTGATCCTAACCCCCAAACTAGGCCTGGACCTGTATATTCTCACATATAGAAGCAATAAGAATAATGTAACCAGGATTTTGTAAAAATGTCTTGATTTAAAAGAGTGTCCGTGGAGTTTCTTGCCCGTTCTTCTCCATAGAGATCTACGCTTTGGAATGGGCAGCTAGCTTCAACTTTCTGACTAACTGACCGACTATTTAATTTTGACAATTCAAAAGTGCCTGTAAATGGTTTAATTGAAATAAATGATTTAAGTTTGAGTTTGAGTTAGGGGTCAGCGTTCAGCCATGGGTTCTATTTTCAATCTAACAGTATTGAGAGTGTCGCTACAGAGTTAACAGCCAAGGTTATTACAAAAAAAAAATGAGTTTCAGTTCTAAGTATGGGGAACCCCAAAATTGGGTGTACTATGCCAAATAATCGAATATCAATTGATCGACCACTATAAATCGAACGTCTAAATACTCGAACGCTCATAATATCGAATGGTTATTAAATCGAACATTCAATACATGTCACACTCAATACATCGAGTGTTCAAAATATCGAATGTTTGTTTGATCGAGCGTTCAACGTATCGCATATTCATTCTATCGAAAGATCAATATAATTTTTAAGAATACAAGAAAAACAAAATTTACTAATAAATCACGTTTTAATCTATAATTATTATCTTTTATGGTCACATTATATAATTAATTAAATAATTAAATGTATAATTTTATTAACATACATAAACTTTCGTTAAAAACAAGTCTATTTCTGAACGCAACAATTACTTAAGTCATATTTATTTCAGGCTACCCTCATACATTGTAGATAATATTGTTTTCACTTCATAAATAAACTTTGTTCATCTGCAAAAAGCATTGTGACTAAAAAGTGAATTGCAAGTGAATTTTGTGAAAAATGTGTGTAGGGTCTTATTATAAGCCTGAATTGTCTCAAAAACGTAAGTCGATCTTTTTTTTTTTTTTTTTTTTACTTTATTAACATAAAAATTTCTTAACACTAGGTACATTGCCCCACAAAACTGCTTACGCAGTTTAACTGTGAGATCGTTGAGTCTCTCTTACAATAAACTTAATGATAGGTACATCTATAACCTATATATAATACTTAATACATACACTTATCTACATTGAATCCAATAAATATTAATAATAATAATCTTAATTTTGGATGGCTATGTAATGGCAATAAACAAAAATATTCATAACAAGTTCTACTGACATTGTTCCTACAAATATACATTGTAATAGTACTGCAACAACAAAATTGCACGGAAGTGAGGAGCATTTGTTGGAAAGCTATACAACAAAGCATAATCGCGCACCAGATCCTGATAAGGTAGATGAACTACGTTTTCGCTGAGACATACGGACGGACAGACAGACAGACAGACACACAGACATGACGAATCCATAAGGGTTCCGTTTTTTGGGTTCTGTTCACATAGCTGGCACTTGAAGTCTCAAATGATAAACTAGGACCATGGAAGTAAAATAAATAAATAAGTTAATACTAATAACAACAATAAAACCATGGTCAGCAAGACGACCAGGCACCACAAGCAGCACGCGAGCACGAGCATGACGCAAAGATCAGCATTACCCCCCTCGCCATACCCGACCCCCGACGCTACCGCAAGTAGTGGTGACCTCGAAGGGAGCATGACGAACTTGCTGCCGGTTGTTCAGGCAAGAATAGTATGATCAATCGTCGAGGTCACTAGCTAACCACATATTGCAATCAACTCATTAAAAAACATTAAAATGAGTAGATAATGTCAATAATACATTAAAATTAAATTAAACTGAATTGACTTGTACAATCAAAAAACCGGCCAAGTGCGAGTCGGACTCGCGCATGAAGGGTTCCGTACCATTATCTATAAAAATCAATCATAAGTTGATTGAATGAAAGGTAAATTGCGGTTTACGATTTATGACGTATTCAAAAAAAACTACTTAAGTACTAGATATCGCTCAAACCAAGAAGTTACAGCCACACGTATGGGTTTGATGAAAATGTTTTTTTGACTTTCAGTTCTAAGTATGGGGAACCCCCAAAATTTATTTTTATATTTCGATTTTTGTGTGAAAATCTTAATGCAGTTCAAAAAATACATCTACTTACCAAGTTTCAACAGTATAACTCTTATAGTTTTGGAAAAAAAGTGGCTGTGACACGGACGGACAGACAAACGTGACGAATCAAAATCAAAGTCAAATCATTTATTTCAATTAGGCACATAAAAGGCACTTTTGAACGTCAAAAATTAAAATTAAAATAAAATTGATTCTAGTCGCCCCTTCCAAAAGGTAGTTTTCGTATGGAGAAGAATGGGCAAGAAACTCCACCGTTACTCTTTTAAATTTTTTTACAATATTTTGCATACATTAATTATATAATTATATGTGAAGACGATGCACCTAAACATAAAATTACTATACCACAATAGGTAAAAGAATTAAAATGAATTAATGAAACCATGACATATAAATTGACTATGTGATAGGTACATGGTGCTCACATATTTACAAACATTCCAAAAGTAGACTATTTTCATAAATAAATAATAAGGAGTAATAAGTCCGGGTGACTTAAGCAATTACAGAATGCAAATCAATGTCAAAGAGAATAAAAAAAAGAATAAATTATACGGTACATTAGCAACCAGTTTGATTTTGTCTAGACTCTAGAGATTGTCCTATGGAGCAGGACCAGCATGTTTCCAAGCATTCTTATCTTGGATATAATCCTCTAATTTGTAATATCCTTGCTTACAAAGTGTAATTTTAATATAAGTTTTAAATTTTCTTTCATTTAATTGCAATATTTCACAAGGTATTTTGTTGTAACATTTAACACAGTACCCCATAAAAGATGTATGTACTTTAGATAATCTGAAAAAAGGTTGATCTAATTTATCTTTATTTCTAGTATTAAAATTATGTCTATCACTTATTTTATTAAAAAGATGTCGATTTTTTCTTACATACATAATATTTTCATAAATGAATTGGCAAGGCACCGTTATAATATTAACCCTTTTAAATAGTTCCCTAAGAGATTCGCGGCGACGTAGATTGTAAATGGCTCTGACAGCTCTCTTTTGCAAAATAAAAATGGATTCAATGTCAGCAGCCCGTCCCCACAGTAAAATGCCATATGACATAATACTGTGGAAGTAACTAAAATACACCAAACGAGCGGTTTCTTCATCTGTTAGCTGTCTTATCTTTCTAACAGCATAAGCGGCCCAGCTTAGCCGCCCCGCAATCGATGTTTGTATGAGGTCCCCATTGTAATTTCTCGTCTAGCGTGATTCCCAGGAAAACTGTTTGATTAACAAATTCTAGTTTTTGGCCATTCAATAAGGGTATCCAATCCATAAGGGTATCCGTTTTTTGCCATTCGGCTACGGAAACCTAATAAAAATAAAGAATTATATGAACTTATATAACCAGTCAGTACCTAAGCTAATTCTCGAGAAAGAACATAAACATTGTCTTGAGTTAATCAGGGCGACCAACTTTTCTTATCGTGTAAGTAGTCGTTGATGGAATAGTATGCAAACAAAGGTTGGATTTTACTTGAGCTTTAAACGCAAAGGGCTAGTTTAGCAAAGAAGAGGGTATCTTGTTATAAAAGGTTATACCAAGCCCAACAAATGAGTTATGAAGCCGGTGATAGGTGGTACGTAGTTCGTCCTTATTTCTAGTGTTAACATCACTATTTTTAGTGTACAAGTGTATATTTTGCCTAATATATGATGTTGGTGAAGATTAATTGTGAAGCAAAACAGTGAATAGGCTTCTTCTGGGCAAGCTCGTTCCACCGTAGATCGCATCCCTGCCTCTGGGCTGGATTGAGGTCAAGAGTGAACCCATTGTCAATAAAAAAAAAAAACCGTGAGAATACCAATAGCCTTAAAATAATCTCTTAGAGAAACTGGCAGCTAGCTGGTAAATTGCTCGAACAGCTCGTTTTTATTATTATTATTTATTTACGTTTCAGACAACAAGATCCATTTTGTTAGTAAAAAAAAGCTTAAAACTATGTAAGTTAGTTCACACATAAACGCATAAAATTTTTGAAGAACGGACAGTCAAACCTGTCCGCTATCACACTCAGGATGCCGTTGCTACTCACACGCACTCTGTGCAGCTGACGCCGCTGCTTGTGCAAGCGTAAGAAAGCGGCGTCACTGCTGCTCTGTGCGTGCGAGTGTGATTTGAAGGACAAATATATTTTGTATATCAGTGGCTTTGCCCCCAGCAGAATACCGTGGGACATAACGCTGTGAAAATAACTAAAATAGACTAAACGAGCTGTATCAACGTCAGTGTATTGTCTTACTTTCCTGACGGCGCGCGGCGTAGGCAGCCGAACTGAGCCTTCCTGCTAGACTTGAAAGATGAGGTCCCACTGAAGTTTGGCATTTACTGTTAGTCCTAGAAAAATGATAAGCATAAGGCATATAAGCAGCTACATAAGTTCCAAATAAACTTCGATCAATAATAGTACTAGATTAAGGATCAGGAACAAAAATAAGTCGCTCAAGTGGCCACGTTTGCACACACGTAAACATCTACATTTATTAGAAAAAAGTTTAATAATATTAACAACTTCAGTTTATTATAAACCTTAATGCTTAAGCATAAAGTTTAATTATGATTCCAAAATATATGTAAAATGTCGCTTGAAAATAAAATGTCATCAGTACAAAAATATTTATTCTAAAATGAAACTTAAAGTCTAAGTAATAAGGTTAAAAACATTTTGTTTACAATTTCTTGCCTATTCTATTGTGGAACTAGACGTAGTTCTTGGTATTACATTTCAATGCTCGGAACACAGTAAGTATTGAAAGACGTAGAGTTGCATGATATTTTTTTTTAGGTTCGTTTTTAATCGGTCAAAAATATTTGCCACCATACAGCCGATTTAAAAAAGTAGTAGATACTATTTTACATTGCCTCTATTACAACAAATAGGTAATAAAAAATAAAATAAAGTAAATAAAATTAAAGGGATTCAAGAAACGTGTTTTCGGCGTATTCTTTATACACAAGTATTTAAAATAGTAATGTAGGTATGTTTAATACCTTTAAACAGGTTCAGCTTGTTATAAAGCTGTCTTTTAGAAGTCATTTTTAGTTGAGCGGTTTATTTTTTTACAAATATAATGTAATCTTACATCAATGAATTTTTCTATAATTAGTTTAAGTTCTCGATTTTTTATAAGGGTTATATATTTCTTCTCCTCTTTCTTTCGCGACATTAGATACCCATTCTACACAGCGAAATGGGTCACTAGGAAATCTACAAACAAAAATAACATTATAAAATAACAACACTACTCCATGCATTCCCCGTTCAAGAACAGTCGATGTTTGATACAATAGTTGGTGCGTTGTAGCAAACATTGTCCAAACAATTATAATATTAGCTAATTGAATTATATTTACTATTTAATTCTGTTTTTATTTTATGAAAAACACTTAATGATATAAACTTACCGAAAAAAAGATATTCCTTCCAAAACCTTGGTGTTACGGTGGTTATTTACACAGTTTTTAAACGCGCACAGCGGCATTTTGACGTCGTAATGTTGGCTATGATTGGACCATACTAATTTGAAATAGGACCACAAAAGTATTCGTGGTCTTATTTTTCGGGCCGTTTTTGAAGCGCTTATCGGGAATCTAGTACTATTATTGATCGAAGGAAATAAATGTAAATATATCATCTAAGTATGTACGTGGACTTATTTAGTAGGTATTATAAACTTTTTTGCCATGACTGTAATTCTGTAAGTGTGACTGTAATATTAAAAAAAACGTTAAGTTCGATTTTCCGATTATGAGTTTAAATATATTTGTGTTCTATGTTTTGTGCATACCATGTCTTGTGCAAGCTTTACTAATCCTCGCAAATAAAACAATGGCAAACATGTTCCTAAAACTATTTTAATCAGTTAATATACACAATATTTTAATTCGGTCAAATTAAACAATGACAAACATTTTTTTTATACTCATCATCATCATTTCAGCCGAAATACGTCCACTGCTGGACATAGACCTCCCCGAAACACCTCCACCTCGACCGGTTCTGTGCTTCTCGCATCCCAACGGGTTCCTGCGGCCTTCACAAGGTCGCCGGTCCACCTTGAGGCCTTCCAACGCTGAGCCTTCCGGTAGGCGGTCGCCACTCCAGAACCTTTCGGCCCCATGGGCCATCTGTTCTGCGAGCAATGTGCCGCCCACTGTGACTTAAGTTTAGCAATTCTTCGGGCCAGTGGCGTGCACACAGTTTTATGACAGGGTAGGCAGAAAATTGTACTCACCAAAAATACTACACGTTGGTTTCGGTTCGTCGTCTTGTCGATTGATGATGTAGGTAATTGCCAAATGCCCACTCAAATATCCATAGATTGACTGATTTTATAGACATATCAATTTACGGATATTCAGCGCGTTTGTTTGATGTTTTGTAATGTTTGTGTGATTTGCAAAATTTAAATAAAATCATTGAAAAGATGGTGGTGTGAATATACTAAGTATATAGGATTGTTTTATTTGTATATTAAATCTACACGCCTATCTTTCTGTAAGAATATCTGCAATATGGAATCGTAAAAGTTGGGAAGGCGTTTTATTTCCGTAAGAAGGATTTTTTCTATTGAAATCGTGGAAAGATCTGTAAGTCGTTGCTGGCCTTGTGTATTTCTTAAGTAGGTGTGTATAAGTTTTAGCGACGAGAATGACCTTTCGGTTGAAGCACTGCTTGCGGGAACTGTAACAATTAATTTTCCCAAACGCAGTACTTCGGGAAAAACTGTATTTATGTTATTTTCGTAAAATAGTTCTATAATTTTGTAAATACTAAGGTTTTTGAATCCGGCAGATTTATAAACACATTTGAGCTCATTGATAAGGCGGTCTAAGATAAAGTCGTATAATTTGTAAACATTTACGAATTGCGATACTAATTCAACCGGAAAATAGTCATTATAATTATTGAAATTTTCGCATGAAAGTAGTCCAAAAAATTTTAACTCTTTCAGATTTTTATATCGGTCGCGACATTCGATGGATATATTGTCTATAATTTCAATAAAAATCCGCTTAAAATTGGTTTTCGCGTCCACAACATTACGTTTTTGTTTTGGCGGCCCTGTGATTATTTTTACGCCTTCAAAAATTAATTCAAACCAAGATCTGAAACTGAATGATTCCAAAAACGCAATAAGTCACATCTGAGGGGCAATTCTCGTAATTTTAAAACCGTTCACAGTCTGATCTCAGTCTCAGTCTGTCAAAAAATACCTCTAATTTCCCTACATTTTGACAAGTTTTTGACATTTGTTTGTCGCCGAGATGAGACTGCGACTAGATTTTGAACGTTTTAAATTACGAGAATTGGCCTTCTGATGTCTTTTTTGCATAATTAAGGGAAGGGAAGATTCTAAGTGTTTTTCAGATTTTTCATGTTTTCTCGCGGCGGTAGGAAAATTATGAATATCAGCGTAACCGATGTCGTTCCAGACGGTTTTATTATTTGAAAATACTAGACAAACGAAACAAAATAACCGATTACTGTGTATGCAACCTGTCAGCCAATGATATGAATCATATTGTTTTGTATTGAATTTACGATTGACTTTACCTTTAGTTTGTAATAATTGCAAATCCGGTGTAGGACGACATAACTCGATAACTTGTTTTTTTTTCACTAAAAGATAGTTTTGAAAACGCGTCATATTTTATTTTATCAATACACACACCATCTGAACAACTTTCACAGACAATATTATCCATTTTTCACTCTAATCACAATGTTAAAATCCTAAATATCTGATAGCGTAAGTCACAAACACAACACACATCAAACAATAATGGCTACTATTGACTATTGAAATTACGTAGTAAAAAGGAAAATTAATACGACAAAAAAATGATGGCCTTCTAAATATATAAAATTCAATGAAACAATATTACTTCTTAAAATATTCGCATTGCATAGCAAACTTTCGTCGGAAATGTTCGGTTAGGATCGTAATTTTTCGTGTTAGCTTTAAAGAACAACTCGAACAAGACACTGGCTTTTCATGCAGTTGTGTGCGTGATTTTTGTCATTGTGTGTCAGCAAAGCCCACGTAGCTATAGGAACGCACACACATAAAAATACGCATGACCACGAGTTTCCACGGAGCACACATACAAAATATTCAGAGACGAATAGTTTGTGTCTTTGCCGTGGCATAGGCGAGGTGGCGCTAGTGCAGTAAACTGTATCGATCTTAATGATAACACCGGCACTCGATAGGTGGAGCTGATTTATGATTTAAGATTTTTATGTTGTTTTGTTTATTGATAAAATAATATTAGATCTATTATCAGAACTAGGGTAGGCAGTGTCTTTCTGTCTTTATGAACCGCACGCCACTGCTTCGGGCGCTATGTCTATGACTTTACGCCTTCTAATAAGGGGGCACTGATCAAAGACTTTCGTCTTGAGACACTGTGGTATGTGGGACGAGAAGATATTGCATAGCTTCCCAAACGCTGCCCAGCCGAGTCGGATTCGACGATTGACCTCTTTCTCGAAGGTGGACCTACCCAACTGGACAGTTTGTCCTAGGGAAACATACTCGTCAACGACTTCGAGTGTAGCGTCTCCGATCTTCATGACAGCGGGTGTTACAGTGTTGCATTTGACATGACCTTCGTTTTATCCATGTTCCTTTCAAGACCCACTCTTTCGGAGGCTCTACTGAGGTCATCGAACATTGTAGTGAGGTCCTCCATAGTCTCAGCCATGACTACGATATCGTCGACAAACCGAAGGTGAGGTATGTACTCGCCATTGATGTTAATGCCAGCCCCTTTCCAGTCCAGGACCTTGAAGACATCCTCCAGTGCAGCGGTGAACAGTTTCAAAGAGATAACGTCTCCCTGTCTCACACCTCGCTGCAGAAGGATAGGTTTCGAGGTCTAGTCCTGGAGTCGGACTGACATAGTGCCGTTTTTGTACGGACACTTCAGCGCCTCGCACTTCAGCAACATCTTAATACTATTTTCAATTATTTTATTAATACTATTTCTAAGGAACTACAACATCTTCCAATTCTATAGCTGGAGGGCATCTCGCATTTGGTTCATACCGTACGTAGGTTAAAAATCCACACTCCGCACATTACGTGTGAACAACATCTTGCTCCTCTTTCCAATATCGCATGTGCAATAGTAGTGGCTGCACTTTGACCCTCCAATGTCCTGTCAAAAGACACAAACATAATAACTTTTCACAGTGACATGCCGGGGATTGAATTCTTCCTCGAAAAACGACATTTTCTCCTGGCTCCCAATAGGCTTAGATAACTAACCTGTAGTAAACAAAAAATATATAAACATCCGAATTGAGAACCTCCCCCTTTTTTAAAGTCGGTAAAAAATGTCTAGTATGACTCGCTAGACTTAACCACGTGTACTCAAATGATATATTTACATTTATGTTTAGGTCAAGTGTATGTACGAGACATCTGATTTTTGAACTTTTATAGCCGCTACAATAATGCTTCCACAATTTTGGAGCATACCAAATGCTTAAAATGATGTCCCAAACAGATTACAAACTTTTTTTACTGGCGCTTTCGGTTTTGGGCCCAATATGAATGGTCTCCTTTAAAAATATTAACTCACCCTAGTGTATTTGTTACAAGCAAAAGTTTTAATCGGTCAAAAGTACTTTTAACTGAAAAACATCAGGCAAAAGTAATTTTGATTGAACATGTTGGTCAAAAGTAGTTTTGTCTGAAAATCGGTAGTTAATAGTGATATTAACTGACAATATGTGGTTAAAAGTGATTATGGCTAAAGCTCTTAGGGCCGGTTTATTGATCCGTAATAACAATTGGTTGAGTACCAATTGTTAAAAATAGTCTCATGGTTAAATTTTTGCAAAATGTGTCTTTTCATCAATTTTTAGTTTATCTAATGATATAATATCATTGCTAATGGTCAAATAATTAACTATTAGTTAAAAATTAACCATTAGTTACTATTTTGAACACTTGTTAAAAATAGTAGGTAACTAATGTTAACTATGCAACAAAAGAGAGAGCATCAGTCAAAATCACTTTTAACCAGTAAGTCATCATCTCATCATCATCTGCCTAGCCTTTTCCCAACTACGTTGGGGTCGACTTAACTTTTAACCAGTTAGGTAGGATTTAATAAAAGATTTTATGTTGTACATACGTTTATTACGAAGGTTTAGGTTAAGGTTTAGATAGTTAATACCAAGAAGATGGAAGAAGTACTTATATATTTAAAAGAATACAACACAATAATCACAATTACGTTAATTCTTTTTTAATCATTATTACCGAACTTTAATTGAAGTAAAAATGCCAAACATTATTTGTTATTGTACAATGAGAACCTCATAAATTAGAAATGTATTTTTATGTTTTGCTTTATTTATACATTGCAATATATACTTACGCCTACTTTTAACCAGCTCCCTTGGGCAAAACTAGTTTTGACCATAATTATAGTCAAAAGTACTACACAACATCTCATTATTATCATCACAATCTTATGAACTTAAATGATCTACCTACAGTAAATTATATTTCGTCGCTTCATTCTTCAGATACAAATAACCATGTAGTGCCTTTAATCTACAAGGCTCTATTCGCACGTTTAAAGAATCGACTTTTAGTCGATTGTCGTTTTTTTTTTTTTTTTTTTATCTGTCACCCTCACTAGCGTGGCGCGATGTTCGTGCTGTGAACTTCATTCCTTTTTCTTGTGAGGCATCGTTCGCACGTGCCTTATAACTATTAAATATTTCGTGCTCAACAATCGTCATTATAATGCCGAAAAGAAGAAATCAAGATAGAATTGAACGTTATCAACGTAAAATACGAAAACTGGAAAATCAGCATACAAAATATAAAAGAATTATTTATTCGTCATCGGAAAACTCCGATGAAAATTCAGGTTAGTAAATCAATCATTTATTAAGTGATATGTGCGTGGATATATAATGCCTGGAGGTTGACCGTGTGTCATCGCGAAGGTAACTTGCTATACAGCCAAGAGGTTATATAACCGCGTGTTAACACAATGGTAATCCGTAACTGTTTAAAAAAACGATTACGTTAAAACAAATAAAATGCCTGGAGGTGGATCGTGTATCCTCACGACGGTTATTTATAGTACCGCCTCAGCTTTGTATTTTTACCTGAGAGATTAACCGTGTGTTAATACAAGGTATGAAATAAAAAATTCGTCTACCTTCAATTTTTTAACTTTTATTATTCTACTAGCTGACCCGGCAAACGTTGTTTTGCCATATAAATTATTTCTAGCTGCCCGGCGCTACTACTCCTACACGTCTACTACCCTACTACTACCCTACTCCTACCCTACTCTTACCCTACTCCTACCCTACTCCTACACTACTCCTACCCTACTCCTACCCTAATCCTACTCTACTCCTACCCTAATCCTACCCTACTCTTACCCTACTCCTAACCCACTCCTACCCTACTCCTACCCTACTCCTACACTACTCCTACCCTACTCCTACCCTACTCCTACACTACTCCTACCCTACTCCTACACTACTACTACCCTACTACTACCCAGTGGCGTGCACACAGTTTTAAGACAGGGTAGGCAGAAAATTGTACTCACCAAAAATACTACACGTTGGTTTTGGTACGTCGTCTTGTCGATTGATGATGTAGGTAATTGCCAAATGCCAACTCAAATATCCATAGATTGACTGATTTTATAGACATATCAATTTACGGATATTCGAAGTGGCCTATCGGCGCGTTTGTTTGATGTTTGGTAATGTTTGTGTGATTTGCAAAATTTAAATAAAATCATTGAAAAGATGGTGGTGTGAGTATACTAAGTATATAGGATTGTTTTATTTGTATATTAAATCTACACGCCTATCTTTCTGTAAGAATATCTGCAATATGGAATCGTAAAAGTTGGGAAGGCGTTTTATTTCCGTAAGAAGGTTTTTTTCTATTGAAATCGTGGAAAGATCTGTAAGTCGTTGCTGGCCTTGTGTATTTCATAAGTAGGTGTGTATACGTTTTAGCGACGAGAATGACCTTTCGGTTGAAGCACTGCTCGCGGGAACTGTAACAATTAATTTTGCCAAACGCAGTACTTCGGGAAAAACTGTATTTATGTTATTTTCGTAAAAATGTTCTATAATTTTGTAAATACTAAGGTTTTTGAATTCGGCAGATTTATAAACACATTTGAGCTCATTGATAAGGCGGTCTAAGTTAAAGTCGTATAATTTATAAACATTTACGAATTGCGATACTAATTCAACCGGAAAATTGTCATTATATTTATTGAAATTTTCGCATGAAAGTATTCCAAAAAATTTTAACTCTTTCAGATTTTTATATCGGTCGCGACATTCGATGGATATATTGTCTATAATTTCAATAAAAATGCGCTTAAAATTGGTTTTCGCGTCCACAACATTACGTTTTTGTTTTGGCGGCCCTGTGATTATTTTTACGACTTCAAAAATTAATTCAAACCTAGATCTGAATGATTCCAAAAACGATTCAAAGTCCCTAATTTTTTTAATGCAATAAGTCACATCTGATGTCTTTTTTTGCATAATTTCGTAAAGCACATCAGTTTCTGCGAAGATTTCGTTAAACACATGAAGTAAAAACTGGAATTGAAAGTCTTCTAAATTGTGTAACAAATACGAAACTTGACATAATGTCTCACCATCCCAAGAGTCTTCGTTTTCAGCCATATCCTCAAATAAATCAATTAAATGTAAATAAGATTTGAAAATTACATTTACAGTAGGTACGCGAATTGTAAGTCCATCGAGTGTCAACAAACGAAACAAAATAACCGATTACTGTTTGCAACCTGTCAGCCAATGATATGAATCATATTGTTTTGTATTTAATTTACGGTTGACTTTACTTTTAGTTTGTATTAATTGCAAATCCGGTGTAGGACGACCTATCTCGATAACTTGTTTTTTTTCACTAAAAGATAGTTTTGAAAACGCGTCATATTTATTTTATCAATAGGTACACACACCATCTGAACAACTTTCACAGACAATATTATCCATTTTTCACTCTAATCACAATGTTAAAATCCTAAATATCTGATAGCGTAAGTCACAACATAACACACATCAAACAATAATGGCTACTAGCTATATTGACTATTGAAATTACGTAGTAAAAAGGAAAATTAATACGACAAAAAAATGATGGCAATCTAAATATATAAAATTCAATGAAACAATGTTACTTCTTAAAATATTCGCATTGCATAGCAAACTTTCGTCGGAAATGTTCGGTTAGGATCGTAATTTTTCGTGTTAGCTTTAAAGAACAACTCGAACAAGACACTGGCTTTTCATGCAGTTGTGTGCGTGATTTTTGTCATTGTGTGTCAGCAAAGCCCACGTAGCTATAGGAACGCACACACATAAAAATACGCATGACCACGAGTTTCCACGGAGCACACATACAAAATATTCAGAGACGAATAGTTTGTGTCTTTGCCGTTGCAAAGGCGAGGTGGCGCTAGTGCAGTAAACTGTATCGATCTTAATGATAACACCGGCACTCGATAGGTGGAGCTGATTTATGATTTAAGATTTTTATGTTGTTTTGTTTATTGATAAAATAATATTAGATCTATTATCAGAACTAGGGTAGGCAGTGTCTTTCTGTCTTTATGGAACGCACGCCACTGCTACTACCCTACTCCTACCCTACTCCTACACTACTCCTACCCTACTCCTACACTACTCCTACCCTACTCCTACACTACTACTACCCTACTACTACTAAGGGGGTAAGGGGCAAAACTTATCTCTATAATGTCTTTGTGATCATCAAATAATGTATTTTGATAAGGATTCATATTTAAAAATTATATTTTCATCCAAACGACATGCTTATGTCAAAAAAATACTTGTTTAAAACATAAAAGTGATATTAAAATATAAAAGATATGGTGTCGCGGACTTTTTTGTAGACTTATATAAGGCGGACCAGATTGCCATACATTGTTTTTAGTTATACAGGGTGGAATTTTGTAATGCCACCTGAAGGGAAAGTACTCATAAAACTGTAGAAAGAAAATTTTACTCAAAGAAAATATTCCTTTATTTTTGAATAGAAAGATAACTGCATTCAAAGATTTTCAAAAATTCTCTTGCCGCACCCGGGGAATCGAACCGACTAAAATCTGTAAAAATTAAAACCTGTAGTTAATTTTATTGCATCGATCATCGTTAGGATCAATATTATAAGGATGAAATCTGGACTTATAAATTCAATGAGTCCAGTTAAAGCTCTTTAACTTATAGATGATGGATCTTTAAGTTAAAGAGTGTTTACTTAATGATTAACGTCATTTATCCATTATTGACGAATTACTAAATAGTTAAGAAGATTGCAATTGACACATGTTTGTAATGCAGACTCCTTTCTTAGATGCGACATAAATGCGTGTATGTGGAATGTTACATTTGAAAATACATAGATTGTCATATTTGTTATTCACTTTAATTTTATTTCGAAAATTTCGAATACGAGATTTTATCTAATTGCCGGGCCAGATCACGAGTTGTCAATCTCGGCTCGAGATTGCATTTCGTAGTTGTAGGTACTTAACGCGTGCGTGTGCAGGTACCCTGCGCGTGCGCAGCGTGGACGTGTACGACGTGGCCACGGACACGTGGAGCGCGGGCCCGCCGCTGTGCGCGCGCCGCTCCACGCTCGGCGTGGCCGTCATCGGGCACGTCATCTACGCCGTGGGCGGGTGAGCATCCGCCGCGCACAGGTCAGTGCGCCACGCTCGGGGCTGACGGCTCGCCTGCGCAGGTTCGACGGCGCCACGGGGCTGAGCTCGGCCGAGGCGCTGGACACACGCGAGGGCGTGTGGCGCCCGGTGGCGCCCATGTCCACGCGCCGCTCGTCCGTGGGCGTGGGCGTGCTGGGCGGCAAGCTGTACGCCGTGGGCGGCTACGACGGCGCGTCGCGCCAGTGCCTGCACACCGTGGAACGCTACGACCCCGCGGCCGACGCCTGGGAGCCCGTGGAGGAGATGGGCGCGCGCCGCTCGGGCTGCGGCGTGGGCGTCGTGGACGGCGCGCTGTACGCCGTGGGCGGCCACGACGGGCCCGCCGTGCGGCGCAGCGTGGAGCGCTGGGCCGGCGCGGGCTGGCAGACGGCGCCGCCCATGCACACGGCGCGCCGCAACGCCGCCGTGGCCGCGCACCTGGGCCGCCTGTACGTGGTGGGCGGCGACGACGGCGCCGCCAACCTCAGCAGCGTGGAGGTGTTCGACCCGGCCGCGTCGTGCTGGGCGCTGCTGCCGGCCAGCATGTCGCTGGGCCGCTCGTACGCCGGCGTGTGCGTGGTGGAGCGCGCGGGCACCTGAGGGCGCGCGGCGGCGGGGGCCCCGCGCACCCCGCCGCGCGCGCAGCCCGGCGCGCCCTCAGTGCACGAGCAGCCCGGCGCGCCCGCAGCGCACGAGCAGCCCGGCGCGCCCGCAGTGCACGCGCGCGCGCCGCGCCCGCCGCACGCGCACGCCGCGCACGCGCTGCGCTTGCATCTGCCGCCCGAACCGGGGTGAGTGCGCCGCTAGATCGCGAAACTGGGATCTTATACATTGCTGACATACTACATACGTTACTGTCTGTAGGTATGCAAACGTGGGCGTGTACGGTGGAGCCGGCGCGGTGGCAGGAGTCGCGGGGGCGCCGGGGCCCGCGGGGATGGCGGGGCCCGTGGGGCTGGCGGGCCCCGCGGGGTTGGTGGCCGGGCCTGCACCGCCACGCTGGAGGCCGCTATACGTACAACGACAAGATTCCGAACAGGTAAAAGGCAAAGGATAGAATATTCTTAAAATATAAAGATCATTCATACTAAGAAATCACAATTTATATTATTCAATCAATAAGTAAAATCAACCACTTAATTCTAACATTTTAAATCTGTGCTTCGCCTGAAGCGAAACATCACACAATAACTTCGTGTGGGCACAACGTAAATAACGCAATGAATATTGTTAAATTGTCAATATGAAAGCGATTGCTACAGTAATGTGCTAAATTACCCCGCTGGGCCATGTTAGTCGACATTACGAACAAGATTTCGAGACACACGCGCGACTAGCTTGAGAATACATTTCCAAAATAAAGTTATGTATACGTATTTTGCGTATTGCAGATAATGAGATTCAATTAATGGCGTTGATTCCCTTGTCCACAAACTAAACTAAATTTAAGTTTAGTGCATCTTTTTCTTCCTATTTCATTAAGAAAAGGACAGAAGATAAATATTAGTTTAGTCCTGTCAAATTAGTCAGCGCCTGGCGTAAATTTACGTATTTTTATAGCCATGTTTTTAATCACGTCTAAACTGTCTATGGAGTATCTTAATTTGACAGGACTAAACTAATATTTATCTTCTGGCCTTTTCTTAATGAAATAGAAAGAAAAATATGCACTGAACTTAAAAGTGTTGTTTGTGAACAAGGGAATTGGCGCCACTGTCTTTTTATTCACAAAAACTAAAACCATCTTAGGTATTTAATTTCAAAACTAAGGCATCATTTAAAAATTAAAAGTAAGAAGAGCTTTTTTCAAAAAACAAGCTTTTATTTAATTGCGCTAAACAGAAAAAAATAAACTTTTACTATCAACTTATAAAGTCATTACACAATTTATATGGTAAGTCCTTTCATTTGGTACCCTATTGTAGGCAAGCATTAAAAATAACTAGTCCGCCATCTTGGGTGTGCCGCCATGTTGGATTTAGAATGACGTCATATAGTTAACCATGCATTGTCATCCGAACTGAATGTGTATAAAAAATTTCAGCTCAATCGGTTGAAGATATCTGCTTCTAAATTGAGTTGCAAGAGTCCACCCGAACAAACATAGTTACATACATACATCGCAAGTTAAATAAAAGCTTGTAAAAAAAGAAGGGAAATATCGATCTCGAACATCTCGACCAATGTCGACCTTAGATTTAGCACGCGAGATCTCAAGTTACCAATCTCGACTCGAGATCGCATTCCCTACACGTAATATGCAACGCGAGTGACCGTCCGCGCCGCAGGAGAACGCGTACGAGAACGTGGGCGGCGCCGCCTGGTGGTGGCGCTGCCGCCGCCCGGGCCGCGCGCAGACGCTGGAGTTCCACTCGCGAGCCGAGCCGCGCGGCCACACGGTGCCGCGCCTGCGCGCGCTGTGCGGCGTGCGCGGCGTGCGCGTGGCGCTGGACGCGCGCCTGTCGGCCTCGTGCGCCGCCATCGACGTGGCGCCGTGCGTGCTGCTGCTGCCCGCCTGCCGCGGCCTGCCCGAGCTGCGCGACGAGCCCGAGCCGGCGCGCGCGCCCGACTCCACCGAGTCGGACGACGACTGATCTCGTTACATTCCTCTCGCGTGGCCACTGCCGCACTGCCGCGGCCTGCCCGAGCTGCGCGACGAGCCCGAGCCGGCGCGCGCGCCCGACTCCACCGAGTCGGACGACGACTGATCTCGTTACATTCCTCTCGCGTGGCCACTGCCGCACTGCCGCGGCCTGCCCGAGCTGCGCGACGAGCCCGAGCCGGCGCGCGCGCCCGACTCCACCGAGTCGGACGACGACTGATCTCGTTACATTCCTCTCGCGTGGCCACTGCCGCACTGCCGCGGCCTGCCCGAGCTGCGCGACGAGCCCGAGCCGGCGCGCGCGCCCGACTCCACCGAGTCGGACGACGACTGATCTCGTTACATTCCTCTCGCGTGGCCACTGCCGCACTGCCGCGGCCTGCCCGAGCTGCGCGACGAGCCCGAGCCGGCGCGCGCGCCCGACTCCACCGAGTCGGACGACGACTGATCTCGTTACATTCCTCTCGCGTGGCCACTGCCGCGGCCTGCCCGAGCTGCGCGACGAGCCCGAGCCGGCGCGCGCGCCCGACTCCACCGAGTCGGACGACGACTGATCTCGTTACATTCCTCTCGCGTGGCCACTGCCGCACTGCCGCGGCCTGCCCGAGCTGCGCGACGAGCCCGAGCCGGCGCGCGCGCCCGACTCCACCGAGTCGGACGACGACTGATCTCGTTACATTCCTCTCGCGTGGCCACTGCCGCACTGCCGCGGCCTGCCCGAGCTGCGCGACGAGCCCGAGCCGGCGCGCGCGCCCGACTCCACCGAGTCGGACGACGACTGATCTCGTTACATTCCTCTCGCGTGGCCACTGCCGCACTGCCGCGGCCTGCCCGAGCTGCGCGACTGCAGCGAGTCGGACGCCTGATCTCGTTACATTCTCTGCTCTGTTGCTGAGGGCTCGCATTCCTCTCGCGCGGTGCTGCGTTCGCTAAACGTAGCCGCGTAGTGTAGGTAAAGCCGCCGTGAACAATCTCAATATAACTGTAATTATTTTTCTATTGTTAGCCTAGTATTGTAGAATTTGTAGATATAAAGTAATAAACATAGAAATACTTCTCTGATTGTAATTACTTCTATGTATACCTACCTGTATATTTTTTTTACCTTAAGGAAGTTAATAAATATCTTTAAAATCATAACGTGATATTTTTTTCTGCCTCGGAGCCCCGGAGCCGCACTCCAGCGCGGTGGGCTCGCTGCACTCGGCTGTTAGTTGCTTCGTGCCAGTTTATGCCGCAGTGCGTATGTTACGAATCTGAGCACATATATAGATCATGAAAACTCTTACCGAAATCCAAACACTCGCTTGTGTTATGCGTAGTCCTCCTCGCCTCATTCGAACAGCAGGTCTTCTTTCTTCTTTTCGTGTCGATGGTACTCTTCTTCGATATTTTATATTGTTTGAGTCCAGTAGGTGGTGATGTTAATTGCGGCATCAGTGGCATTCATTAAGTCGTCCAAGGTGCAGGTGAGCGGGCACTTAGGGTACTCACGCAAGTGGGGCTGGGGCTGATTAGAGGAACCGCACTCGAACTGGGTATTGAATGGGTCAGTAATCCCCCATTTCAACAAGTTGTGTCTGCAGCGCCCTACTTGGGTACGCAATCGATTGAGAGCTTTCCATATCGGCCACTGCAGATCACGGCCGAGGGGCAAATGTTCCTGGGGTTTAACGAAGTCGGGAGGTGGTGGATGCTTTTCTTTCTATTGCTTGACTGCGATCTCGCCTGATGGAAAGCAGTGCGAAGTGCAGCCTTCCCACAATTTGCTTCTCTCATTGGGTGGTTTGTCCTGGGTGGCCTGCGTGGAGCGTAAGAAGCTCTTGCGACTTTTAAGCCTAGCCGGGGTCGTTGTGTAGTCGTAGAGGGGATGTCGGGAATCGGATTCCTGGTTCTTTTTTTCCAACGCGCATGCGGCATCCCTTCGTGCGGCAGGTGGTGCAATTCCTCCAAGCGGGTAAAGCTTAATGAGTGGAGTTGGTACTAAGCAGCCCGATATTATCCGACACGTCTCATTCAGGGCAGTGTCCACCTGCTTGGCGTGAGCGGATCGGTGCCACACTGTTCACGCAAATTCGCCAGCAGAGAAGCACAAGGACATGCCAGACATCGGGTGCTGCTCCCCAGTTAGTGGAAATTAGGCGACGTAAAAGATTTGCTTGGTTTTGTAGCAGTGTGACTTATACGTTAGAGCCCTATCTAACGTTACTCCTGGGTATTTCGGGTTTGAGCAATGCTTAACCTTAGTGCTTCGCCACGTGATGTTAAGGGCCCGATTTGAGTGTCTGTTGCGGAGATGGAATGAGCATGACTCTTTGACGGGTTCGGTCGGAGAGCATTGTTGTCGTAGTATTTTCCTAGTAGGGCGAGTGCCAGTGACAACTTATCTTCTACGCCACTGAAAGTCGCCAGAGCTAAGTCGTCCGCGCACAGGAAGCGTTCAGTGTGTTGGGTAAAAGGCAGGTCGTTTGTGTAGATGTTAAAAAGCTTTGGCGCCAACTACTCTTACCAGACTGAAAACAAACCTGGAAGCGGCGGTTGAGTAGAAGTTCGCTTAAAATGTTTACGAAACCCTGGTCGTTACTACCTAAGGGTGCTCACTTTGGTAAGTAATCTTTTGGTGTTAATGGTGTCGTAAGCTGCTGAGAGGTCAACAAATACCACACCAGTGACTCTGTTGGCCTCTTATCCATCCTTCAAATATTGAGTTAATCAAAGGACTTGGCTGGAGCAGGATTTGCCTGGTCTAAAACCAGTCTGCTCAGGGATTAATTTTGGCTCAATTACTGCTGTAAGGCGGTTTAGTAGTAGTTTCTCGAATAACTTATATGTGTGGCATAACAGTGATATAGGTCGGTAGCTTTTGTGATCATCCGAGGGTTTTCCAGGTTTTGGCAACGCTAAGATTTTGGTTTTTCTTCAAAGTTTTGGAATTTTCGCGGTGGCTAGACATGTGCTGTAAAATTCCCGTAGCCAAGACACAGCTACAGGTGTTTGACTTGTCCCACCGTTAGGTCATCAATACCGGCAGCCTTCCCATTTTATTGTGCCTTAATAGCTAGGATGATATCAGTGAGTGTGAAAGGATTACTGATGTTGGTGGAATCGGCTGAAACATGTTTCTGTATTCTAGACCATGCTTTTTTGCTGTTGTGGGTCATGTTGGTGTTGGTTACTGTGGTAATCCATTTTGTTTTACGAGTTTCGCCAACCATCAATTGCTCGCCGGCAGCAATTGTATCTTCAGAGAAAGGGTCGTTTTCATAAAGATTTTCATAGGTCTTAGGACTTTGGAGGATTCTGGGTTAAGGTCAGGTATGTATGAACAGCAGGTGCTAGGGTAGGGCTACTTCGGAGCAACGCTTCTCGGATCCAGATCGGAAGCAGTGCGCGCCCGTTCTAACAATAACTTAACTTCATGAATGGTTCACTGTAGGATACCTTTGTTCCATAACATTGTATTCACCGTATCCGTCTTTTATTATAGGTACAAAACATATTATACAAGTTATATTACCAAAATCTAAGTAAACATTTTGTCCCAAAACACCTGAAAACAAATGACACGTCAATGACGTCATGCATGAAATGAAGAGGACAATTAATATCAAAATGAAAATATTTTATTTCACATAAACCAACATGGGCACTTATGAAACGTCAGAAGCTATAAGTTGGTCGTTTATTTCCATTGAGATAGGAAAAAACATGGAGATGCCGCGTTATTCTATACATACATTTGCTTATACAAATATGAGTGAAATATGATTCAGAATTTGAAATATCGTTATGTCTCATTCTTTCTAGTGAGATAATCTCATTTGATAAAAGAGACAACTATATTTTAAGTTGTTGCTAATTATGGCAACATTTTGTCTTGACGTAGTGACAGTTGTAGGTAAGTGCCGTAGCAGCCATCTTGAGTGACGAGTTTCGTGGTAGTTTTGCTGTCAAATGGCTGTTTGTTTTTTGTATTATTGAGATTTGCGAGAAAATTACGAGGATTTTACCTTTTAAAACTGCATGTAAATGTTGGAAAACAGAAGTTCAACATGCCTGTGTGTTGTATTGTGAAGTGTGGTGCAAGAAAGAATGAAAATCAACCTCAATTGTAGTTGCACAGGTTAGTAGCCGGTTTTCATGCATTAATACATACAATAATACACAATCGATGATACAATTGTAACGCGATTATGAATTTATGGCTAAAGTATTGATATTTGGGTTAATTTCCATATAACCGGCCTTTTTATTATATTTGTTAATTCATTCGTTTGTTTACAAACAGATGTCAAAATGGAATAGTGTTGTACCGTTGCCGACTTACCGTAATAGTTTCCGAAACTAGTTCCTCCGCTGAAACGATATCAGTATATTCTGCGATGTTAACATAAATAATCTTGCGTCTTATTCGGTCCGAGTGACCTAGCTAGGTCCGGCCTGTGGTTCACACTTCACAGCACCAAAATCCATCGTGATCCAAACGTGATAACTAGTAAAACTCGTATATAGTATCGTTACTCGTTATAGTAACAACGAGATAACAGTTGTTCCTTGATTGACACAACCCTAGCAATGGCAGCCATTTTATGCGACAATATGAGTTGTAGGTATGCACCCTTTTTTTGTAGGTATTTCCAGTCCATACTTTTCTATGTCAATGTTTATTTCACATAAACCAACATGGGCACTTATAAAACGTCAGAAGCTAGTTGGTCGTTTCCTATGGAGAACAGCCGGCAAGAAACTCCACGGTTATTCTTTTAAAAATAATTGGCTTTTACAATGTTTTCAAATTACAGTAGGTTAGGTATGGGAGGACACCGTAGGCCCGTCAACAAGTAGCAGGTACTTTATAAAATAAAAAATGCTCTACAGATCTAAAGCCTACAAGGCCTACAAAGTCCTCACATTTACAAAATATAGAAGAATCCTTCAAAAGGACATAAAATATAAAAACCTATTAAGACCAAGTGACATGACTGCCATTACAACCACTATTAATAAACTTGAAACTTAGCACGAATACCTATCTAAATAAATTATGAAGATTGTCAGTTTTTTTGGAACGAAGTTCCTTATCGCGCGTTGTGAAAGGGGGCTAGACGGAAAAAATTCTTACGAAAAGTTGTCACGACATAATCGCTACGAGTGCTACGCCGTAGCCGATGCGTAGATTATCCGCTACGCAGCTACGTCGTCGCAGAGCTACATAATACCTAAATTATCTGCTCAACAACGTAAATTGATTTATAGAAGATTTTTATTGGAACGAAGTTTTGGAACGAAGTTCCTTATCGCGCGTTGTGAAAGGGGGCTAGACGGAAAAAATTCTTACGAAAAGTTGTCACGACACTTTTTGCTATAGTAAGCTATTGTAAGCTGTGCGGCGTCGCATGTTTCTCTGTCTGTCTGTGAACTTCGTTCCATCCGGGTGTCCCTTGACACCTCTCAAGTTTTTTTTTCTTCTAAACTACCCCCTAATAAGGGATTGGGGGGTTTCAAAGTTTCTATGGAAGAATTTTAGCGCGCAGTCCGGTTGACTCGAAACTCAGTATTTATACCTAATATTGAAAGTAAAGAATAATGTGTATCAGGGTTTTTTGAAAATCTACCCCTTACGGGCTGAAATGGGGTAGTCAATTTTTCAGGGGAGGATTTTACTGCATGGCTTGATTAACTCGAAAATTAGTATAAATAATATTTGAGTCAAGTTATGAATACATCCCAAACGATTTTTTTTAAATTCCACCCCTGTGGGGGTGAAAAGCGGGGATACAGTTTATATGAAAAATCTTATTCATTTAGTTAATAAACTTGAAATTTGCCTAAGTAAGTAATAAAGTTTATCATTATAAGTTTTTCAAAGCTACCCCTCAAAGGGGGATATAGAGCGCACGCTGCCGCAAAGCCCACCGTGCGGTAGGCCCGCGCTACCCGCTGGGCTATGGCCCTCTGAGGTGCCCGCAAGGCGCCGGCGTTCTCCCGCCGTTGGAGGGCGTCCTCCCAAATAGGGGCCCCGTAGAGGACCATACTCTTCAGGATGCCGGCGTAAAGTTCGCCGGCATCGTGCGCTGGGCCCCCCCAAGTTGGGGAGCAGCCACGAGAGCGCCCCCGCCGTCTTCAGCAGGCGCGAAGACAGCCCGCTAAAATGCGGGCCGAAGCGCAAAAACTTATTTGTTTTAGGCAAGTTCAAGACCAGGGTTTCGCCAAAAGATACGCAAGCGACATACAGTTTAATAAAGAGGTAAAGTGTTTGTTAGCACTCAGTTTTCTGGAGGAATCTATATATACTTATAATAAACCTGTAGAAGTGAAAATTCTGTACATTGAAAATATCAAAAAAATAAATGGCATGGGTGTTACTAGACCGACACCGAACCCAAAAATGTGATTAAAAATTTTTTTGTCTGTCTGTCTGTCTGTTTGTTCAGGCATCACGCAAAAACTACCGGTTCGATTACGATGAAACTTGGTATAATTATTCTTTAATATCCTGGGCACCACACTGGGTACTTTTTATCCCCGAAAAGTATATACAATAAAAAACAAACTTAATTTTGCGGTTCGATCCCTAGACCCGATTACTGTGCCAACCGCAAATAATTAGTTTGTCGTAGGTTACGTCACCCGCAGTGGAGTTCACTAAGGTTATGCTCTAAATGTAGTGCTAAAGGTTATAAATATAAATAATAATAAATAAATATCCCTGGACATTTCACACAGCGCCATCTAGTCCCAAGCTAAGCAACCTAATGCTTGTGTTATGGTAACAAGATGGCTGATAAACTACTTATATACATTTTTTTTTTTTTGTAAATACATACATATTATAGATAGAAAAACACCCAGACTCGGAACAAATACATGTAGGTCATACAAATATTTGTTCCGTGCGGGAATCGAACCCGCGACACGCAGCGCAGCCGTGCCGTCAAATGAATTTGGCTTGCACCGTTCGCGGCACACGCGTGGCGCGCGGCCGCGGCCGCCACGGATCGCTACCGTATATAAGGACGAAGTCTGAGCGCGCGCATTACGTCAGTACTTATCCTTATATATGGCATTACATTTTTTGAACTTTGATTTGAACGGACGTGTCGAGTGGCGAGCGTTCGTTCTTATTCTTATTTTAACTGCTACTTGCAATTCTAAACCGTGCTTTTCAGCGCGACCTTTTTAGAGTTATTTAGGTTTATTTTTATAAGTCGTAGGTATAGATTTTAATTTTAAAGTAGAGGTAGGTACTATATTTGATAATGTATGTAGTGACCGTCGGTTATTTTATAATATTGTTAGGTAGGATTAGTCATTCGTATAGATATTAGTTTTTAGGAATTTTGCTTATTTATTGAGTTTAGATTAGTTATCATCAGAAATAGGTTTATTTAGATAGGTACTTAGGTAAAGATATCATATAGGTACCTACCCTCTTAATCACCACCAATGAGACACAATTGGTTTTCTATTGTAATTAGCCACAAAGGGCCCGCGACTCGAGATAGATGGCATCCTCGGGAAGCACATACATTTTATCCTGTTAGCACGTTCCCGTGGGATAATTTCCGACATCCACGCGGGCGAAGCCGCGGGCAGAAGCTAGTCTGAAATATACGTATATTTCAACAGCATGCAAAAAAGTTTTAAAGATCCAGATTGGCAACAATTAGCTCAGTGGTTCGAGAAGAATTATGTAGGTACCTACACGGAACTTCTATCGCACAACCTAAATATCAACCTAGTTTTTGGAGCTGTCATGAAACAAATAAAATGATTATACCACGGGCACGAATACAGAACTCGGCCGAAGGCTGGCATAACAAAATCAACAATATCATTGATAAAAGACACCCAGGTGTATATGAATTGATAAAAGAACTGTCCTCCACCTTCCGCATCCAGTCTACCCCAGCCACCTTCTTAAGTTCGTCCGTCTAGCTGCATTTTATTTAATAACAACGAAGAATTGAAGGAAACCATTGCCAACGAAGGGGAAATAGATAATTATATTAACCGGTGCCCCACCAGAACCAAAGAAAAAATAGTTATTTGTTATACAAGAGTGCAAAGTTGCTTTTTAACCGCGTGTTCAATTTTGATGACCGAGCAAGCGAAGGATTCTAAAATTGAATCACGAGCGCAGCGAGTGATTCAAAATTAGAATCCTGAGCGTTAGCGAGGGAATCAAAAGAGCACGAGGTGAAAAATCTTTGCACTCGAGTGCAACACGTAACTTTTCATTCCACCTCAGCGAGGAAATTACTAAATGCAAAAAAAAAACGTTTACAATCACAAGATAGGTACACTTTTATTTCAGTTTAGGTATTAATTACTACATTATGACAGGTAAGTATTACAGAATAATCTTTAAATTATAACAAAATAATACTAAGGTACTTATAATAATTAAGAAAATTTTAAAGTAACGTTGCTACAGTTATTTAAATTGAGTGTAATATTTTTGTTTGGTACTGTAATATTGGTGTTAGTCACTTGTGTACTGTTTTTCGGTAAACTATCTGTCATACTTAATAGTTGTACCGATTCATCGGATTCCCTTGGCGTGAATGTTGGAGAGAGAGGGAGATGGTTAGGTGTTTCATAACGGCTTATTTTTGATGTAGAAGGGCCAGTCCAAGGATCCGATTGAGGCTCTTTCAGTGTAATGGCTCCTACGATGCCTTCACATATTTTAGACTTATTTTGGATGGAATCTTCTATGTATCCCTCTACAACTGCATTGGACTTCCAGCCTCCGTGGCGCTTAAGGGACAGGAGATCAGCTCCGGAATCAGCCAAAAGTGTGGCTGAAGTTCGTCGGAAACAATGACCCGTGTACAACAGGGGTTCTGGAAGTTCAAGAAATGTTGCTATTTCTCGTGGGATACTGCCAATTTTATTAGTACCTATATGCTGTCTAACACACTTTCCATTGCGATACTGTAGAAAAAATCGATTGATTGGAGTGTTAGGCGGGCGTAAGGCTTGATATTTCTCAACAATCGTTACGTATTCCTTGCGAATGACGAAGTTGCGGTCTCTTTTTGTCTTTGTATTAGGTAAATTAATTAATAGTAAGTCATCTGAATGTTTCTCAATGTTTTTGACATTAAGTTAGTTCATTAGTTCGACATGCTCCGTTTATTCCAATAATAAGAACAACCTGTAACGTAAAGAGTATTGTAGTAGATAAATGAATAAAATTGATATGAACGCATAATTATGCCTATCAACATCTACTAAGTATACTATTTAATTGAGATTAATATACTTAAGTAGATACTGAATGTGCAACTGACTTACTTTTGCCGCCAAATATACGGAATCGGGTGCTTCGTTAAGAAACTTTTCAATATCACATACTGTGAAAACCTTCGATTTTTTTGGTTGATGACCAGATGAGGCTCTTTTTAAAAATGCCACTAATTTAGGATAGGTATCGATATGTTTGTCTTTTTTCATCTTTATTGTTGCTTTTAGCATCGAATACGTACTCCATAGAGTGCTTGCTTTCTTGTTCTCGGATAATTCTATAAAATATGCCAGCAAAACGTTTTCTGAGAAAGTTTTGGCTCCTTTTGCTAGTCGCCACGTGTTGAACATATCGTACTGTTTTAAATACTTCTCGCGTGATTGTTGAGGGAGAAAGCTCATTTGCGCATTATTAACAGTTTCAGTCAATTCTGTTGGCGTCAAGCAAACTTCCTCGTCGCTAGAATCACTAATTTTAGTTTTTTCACTTGTTTTCAAGTTTCTTGTTTTTAATATAAGGTTTAACAATGACGTGAAAAAATGCCGCGTAAAGAACCGCGTACAAAGCAAATTGAAAAAAGAACACCAAGAAGGTTCCGAGTCTGAGTTTTTAACAAATTAAAAAAAAGTTGTATGATATATTCGGCACCATAGAGGTAGCAGTAAATAGGTTTAATGTTTTTTTTAATTCACAAACTTAGTGCATACGATGTTCTAAATTCAATTTACTTTATCCTCTAGAGAATAAAAACGGCTTTTCCACTCAGATATTGAAGATTAAAAATACTCTTTCCGAGATGGTGGGATGAAAAAGTACTTGGACAAAGAAGAAAGAATCAACAGAATTCTTGAACACAAAGCTACATACCTACTCAGAGAAAAAATTATTGCTGTGCATTGCTGCCAATTTAAAGATTTAATGTTATTTTTAAGATTGTTAAATAAAAAATGTACATGTAAAAATTAGTTTATTTTTTATCATTAAATCAATGTATGAAAAGGGAACTGTTACACTGACAGAACGTCATTCGTATAATAGTTGTGTGGCCTAGTGAAATGGTTGACAAATGTTAAATGTCCCAAACGTTTTGTGTCATTGTAATAATCAGCTTAACAATAATTCTACCATCACATCTGACATTGGCAGAATTGTCGACATCGGCACCATTGCCATAGAGAAAAATAGAATACTTAGAATCGTAGACAGAGAATGCTATAGACACCTGCAAAGCGTGTCACAGAAAGAGACAAAAAAAAATTACGTCATCATATTTAGGGTTACCGTGTGAGGAGAAATTTACCCCGCAATTTGTGTGATTCTAAATAAGGTGGCGTTCCACGAATTGATAGAATTAGAAATTATTATGTAAGAGAGCCTGAAAATAACACTATAATTATCGATTATTATCGGTATAGGCATGTGATGCGCAGGAATAATAAAGGTGTATGGAAGTGCTGCCGAACTCAATTAATAAATTGTGATGAGGGCAGGATGACGATGGATGTTATTGTATTGTATAGCGGGCTGGTGTCCGCAACTCCACGTCAAAGCGTGTATTTTGTGATAGAAGGTTCTGGCTTTGTGAGTAAATAATACAACATTATTTATTTTTAATTAGCTTTTATTGGTTTAGCACGTTATTGTCCTTTAGGTAATAGTTGTGTAAGTTTCTTCTTTTTGTTTAACATTTTTTTCTCTAAATGTCGGCTGCAAATTTTTGATGACGGTGTCCAATCTGTTCGTCCTGTAGCTACAATCCATATCCGACGTAAATTATCATGCTCAGGAAAACTGCAACAAGTCATTAAATCTTTCAGATACTATATAATTAATACACATTGCCCATAATATTGGGTATTAATTTACAGAAAAATTGGCAACACTAAAATTCATAGGTTAGAATAAATAATTGTTATTATTGTGCTTTTTTGTCGATGAATTTATGTTTAGGGTACATTATATACAATATATGAACACCATAAAAAGTTATCATCATATATTAATTGTTATAGAGTGGTATACTTACGAATGAAAAGACAAGTCTGGCATTTTCGTTCCACTATCACTTTTACACCCTTTAACGTTACAACGCACCATGTTTTTATTTAAAATGGTTTATATACTATGTCTAAATTGTTCACAACAAAATATACCATACATTATTTAACTTTAAAGCACATAAAACTGTATTTTAAAGAAAGTTGATACCTAGCTGCACGCTATCTGTCAAACTTTGTTTAGCAAAGTAGTGTGCTAACCTTGAAAATCATGGCACGCGCCGTGAAACAAAAAATCTCATCGTTCTGTTTCATTTCTTTACACGACATCGGCGTAAGTCGCTCTTTTTCTTGTGTGAATGCGACCAAAGATATCAATTTGTCTATAGCATTCTCTGTCTACGCTTAGAATAAACCAAATGAAAGGTTGTCATACATTTGCTAATCGTTAGTTGTCAAAGTGAAACATCGGCGAAACGTTGGTTGGCAAGTGATAATCTGGCAAACAAGTTTCTACGAAAAGGCAGGACACCCTCTCTCCATTGTCTGATGGATCTAAGTGGACGTGGCGAAATACAAAACTAACGTCATGAAATGTACTGGATTTGACAGATAATAGATATATTCTTTTACAAGCAGCGCCGCCATTAACGTTGGTGTATTTCAATCCATGTATCTAGTTGTACTAGGATCTTTTGGCACGTCGCCAAAATTGGAACTAACGCCACATCTTGTTTTTTTCAATACAGACCTACAATTTCATAAATTCTTTCAATGTCAAGATCCTTGTAGCACTGTACACTTAGTAGTACTTAGTCTGTGGTACACCACCAAGCGGTGCTCTGGGCTCAGGGCCTCAGGCAGTCAAGTCAGGCAGTGCGCGCCACACCGCCGCGCGCGCCGCACGTGTCCTGTGCGCAGACTGTCGAGTGTCGCGAGTGTCAGTGCAGTGCGGTGCGGATAACGGCACCTGTCACGTACTACAGTTCGTGTACACATCACTAAACAGTACTCCTTACACTTCCTGCCTAGCTGTCATTTACTACATTTTCTATTTACCTACATGTCTGTAAATATAACAGACGTGCTTAACTATTTGCAGATAAGTTTGTTGTCAATTGCTGTCACCACCAACCATCATTTATACCTACATCATCAGACAAGACTTGCCCGAGCCTATGAGGCTACTTGGCCATCTGTTCCTTAGTCTATTGTACAACTGCCCTAGATTATAAATAGCACATAATATTTTTCCTGTGCCTTACTTATCCAGACTTCCATTAAGTTGCAAGCGGCCGACGGATGTCTGACGTAAGATTGCATTAATATACGTAGATACAAGGTAGGAAGTTATGAACTTCACCTCAAACAGCAACAAATCACAAGTACACATCACCAGCCGATCTATTCTGTAAAAATCTCACGTAAAACTTAGGTGAAGTGGGCTGTCATTCCACCTGATACGGATTGATCTTCTTAACTATTGACAACTCACTTCGCTCAAGTTTTTGCAGTGAAGATTTACAGAATAGATCGGCTGTTCATTAGAAAGCCATAGCAGATGTGTCAGCCAAACAGCACGTCGCCATGAGCCAGCTCTAGCTCAGAGAACCAGTGCGAGCGCACGCTCCAGCGCGGGCCACGGACTGTAGGTACTTGATGAGACGACACCAACATCTAGCAGCTCTGCAGATCAGCGCCACCTGCGCCACCTCCAACAGCACACTAGTCAACGACCGCGCTGTTAAAAAATATTTTGACAGTTACGACTGATAGGCAAGCTATGTCCCTGCTGACAGCTACCCTACTTACAGCTTTTAAAATTAAGTTTTCATAACACTAATTGACTTCTTGGCGGTCGGACCCTAAAGTAGTAAGAAAAGGCAGAAATTAAAAAATGCGGGGAATGAAACCTCATAAAAAAATGACAAATAGTGAATTCTGTTAGCAGATATTGTTAAGTGAGCCGTGGGGTGGTGACTACTGGTGTCACTGGTGACCCTCTGTGTGAGTGACGTGATGCGCAGCGCAGCGCGCCGCCGCCATGAGGAAGTTCATGCGCACGCGCGCGCCCCCCTCTCCCTCGCCACCGCCCTCGCCCCCGCCGCCGCGTGACCCCCCCGCGCTCAACGGACACGCGCACAAGAGCAACGGATACGCCAGTGAGTATACCACCGCTACCTCCACTCCCGTAGACAGAGGATATATAGACAACGCCTCAGCGTATGGGGTATGAGATAGCGATAGTTCGACATAAGTACATTACTGCAGGTACGTGCAATTAATATTGCCATACTTAGACTTTTACCCCAATCGTGTGGGTAATATGGTACTTATTGAGTACTTTGATTGTACAGACGCCAGCACATCAAGCTACTACAATCTGTCAGATTTCTTTAATAGATTTTCGACTTTATTGCTAAAACATTAGGTTCAATGTTGATTGGGAAAATCTGACAGTTTCGGGTAGGTTGACCTGCTGGCGTCCGTACTACGTCTACGATTTTTTGATGTTATATTTATTTATTTATATATACTTTATTGTACACCACAAAAATACATAGCATAAAAATACACGGCACACTACAAAATATACAATGGGCGGCCTTATCGCATTACCGCGATCTCTTCTAGGCATCCTTAGAATGTACAGTGATTTTCCTTGACATAAAATGGGACTGTCGTTGGTGCAAACATAATGTATACAATAAACTAAAATAGATACACAAATATATACATATCCAAAATTATAGATACATAAATACATACATACTATATATACAAGCAACGAAAAATAAAAGAAGACTGTAGATGATTGCAGTTAGGACAACAAGATCACGACAAGTTGTGGTCCTTTACAAGTCTTTTGAACACCTGTAACGACTGGGCGCATTTTATTTCAACTGGCAATGCATTCCACAAATGAGCGGCCTGGACAGTAAAGGATTTATCAAGGAAAGTATATTCTACTTGATCTGGTGATAAGCCTAAAATAAAAACAGGCACGAATGCAACTAGCTTCAAAATGACGTGAGCAGATTCGGGAGTGACGACTTGGATGCCAGTTAACTCGGCCCGTACACTCAGTCCACTTATTTCTTAAAAATGGTTCTTTCGAAAAACTAAAAACAAAAATTAAAAATGAAATACGCTCAGTGATAAAAACAAATAAGTGCTGGTATCCCCGTTAAGGTATTATCCGACTATTGACAAAAGACACGAAGTAACATAGATAACCGCCTATCATAAAATGCTTCACACTTTGGTCGGTTAATACGAAAAACAAGTTAGGATTTAATCGTCTTTTAAGATGAAATTATCACAATATTTTGCTTATTATTGACACAAAATAGTCATAAAGTACAATATTTTGTTAATTTACTTGCTGTAATAGGTAAAAAATGCTACTTACCGATGAAAGGTTATGTTTAGTTGATTTCGTTCACTACGACTTTTACAGCCGATTACACAGCCACTCACCATCATTACACACTAAATATTACCTTTTGGAATATCAATAAAGTCAGAAATTACACAAAGTATGCGTTTCACAGTTTTTTTATCAACGAAAATATTTTAACACAACAATTTGTTTGCCATCAACGACTAGTGATGGCAAACAACAAAAACCGATACGCAAATAGAGATAGAAAATGTATGCTATGTCCTGCTCACACATACACATTTTGACATAAGTGTCGTCTCACTTTCGTAATTATTATTATTTTAACAGCTTGTCTATATATCCTCTGTCTACGCTCCACTCCACACTCCTTTCGACTGGGGGTCGTGCTCCAATGGTTAGGTTAGGTGCTCGCAGATCACATACCGGTCACTACTGAAACTGTTTTTGTATCTGAAGTGTACCTACCTTGTAGCATTCATTCGTTCTGTTGGTTGGATAGAGTTAGATAAACTTATACATATTGTATATTAGTCACAACTCACGATGTTGGCGCTCGGCACTTGTTCGCTTATATAGCTTTGATTCTAAGCTTGTTAAAGACGTCGTTGGCGCGACACTAGAGTAGCTCGCGGAACAAACGAGGCTGCCCCACTACGTTATGTGAAGCTCGGTCGGTTTATTTCCGTTTTCGGTAAGACAAGCATCCACCTTCTAATGGCTTCATTTCGTGGGACCCATACCGAAGTACAAATATTGGCCAGTTAGCATGGTGGTCGCTGTGCTGAAAGCTGACCGCCTTTGATGCACTTCGTGAACTACGGACAGTTATAAGCATAGAAAGAGAGAAAAATAGGTTTATTTGTCACAGAAACACGTGGATAGTACAAAAAGATAATTAATTGTATTAAAAAAATAATTAATAAAAAGGATAAATAAAAACAAAATATAAATCTATAATCACGAGCACAAAGCCGAAATAGGCGACGGCAGCACATCATGACTATGACAAGAAAGCTTCCACTCAGCATGATGCTGTGCTATAGGCAGTAGCGTGCATTGGTTTTCAGAATAGGTAGGCATGAATTTAATTTCGTCGTCTTGAACGAGTAAAGACCAATGACAATGTGCGAATAGTACGGGAGCCGAGTAGGCCGTCTGGCGACTGCCTACTGCCGCGCGAGATTGTATGAAGATTTTGTTTTTATTATGTATGACAATTTAGTGAGTTTCCTAATTGTGGGGCACACACACTAAAATGTAATTGACAGGATTATGGCGATTTATCGAGGTAGGCACTGCTTATATGGCTATATGCAGGTTTGCGTTACCCTGGCAAAATGTTGTGCATTTGAGAGGTGAGACCATAACAAAACCTGGGTCTCGTCCTCGACAGCCGATGGAACTTCGTCGAGCACTTCCGACGTTTGGCCCCCAAACTGGAACGGGCCGGGGCCGCCCTAAAGCGGCTCTTGCCCAACCTGAGGGGGCCAAACGCCTCCTGCCGGAGGCTTTACGCGGGGGTCGTGCGGTCCATGGCCCTATATGGGGCCCCGGTATGGGCGCGTTCACTGCGGCTTCGAGCCGCACACTACCTGAACGCGCCCCAAAAGGTGGTAGCCGTAAGGCTGATTCGGGGCTACCGGGGGGCAGCAAGCCTCCTTGCCGGACTGCCACCATGGGATCTGGAGGCGATAGTCCTCGCGCGCCTATATGATTGGCGCGCGAAGGCACTACGCCGGGGGGAAACTCCGCATCCGCGGCAAACCGCGGCGGAGCGGATGAACCTCCGGCGCGATCTCATGGTGGCATGGAAGGAGCGACTATCGCAACCCAGCGCAGGGCACGCCACAATAGCGGCGGTAAGACCCCTCTTTGAGGAGTGGCTAGAGAGACGTCACGGCGTTCTCACCTACCACCTGACGCACGTCCTCTCCGGACACGGATGTTTCGGGAGGTTCCTGCACATCATCAGGCGGGAGGAGACGCCCGGGTGTCACCACTGTCAGGATCGCCCAGAGGACACGGTGGAGGTCTGCCCTGCTTGGGCAGAGCACCGCCGTGTCCTCGTAGAGGCGATTGGCAGCGGCGGCGACCTCTCGCGTCCGGCCCTGGTTCAAGCCATGGTCCGGGGTGAGAGGGAGTGGGAGGCAGTCACCTCCTTCTGCGAAGCAGTCATGCTAGCGAAGGAGGTGGCGGGGTGGGCGAGGGAACGCACCTTGCGCACCTCACGCCTCAGCCGCCGCGGGAGACGCTCCGGGCGTCGGGAGCCGCGTGACGACTCCCGGCCACCGTAGGTGCGGGCCTGCGGGCGGAGAGTAATGGGTAGCTCTCCGTCCGATCAGGACTAGGCCCGTGCCGGACGGCGTGTACGTGTTCCACGCGCGCCTCAAAGAGATGTCACCAAAAGCGACGGGGCCCCATAGGGCCGAAGCCTGCCAGGGTAGCGGGAACATCCGAAAGGGTTTACCGCTGCCCTGGAACATAAAGGGCTAAGGAAGGAACACGGGTGGGTTTTAGTCAGTAAGAGTCTGACACTCCCTTCTGCTCCACCCAGAGCAGGAGGAGTCATTTGATGATTTCCCATCCTCAAAAAAAAGACCATAACAAATAATGAGTGTATCATGAGGAGCAATTTGTTTACTAATAGCATTGTAGCTATGTGAATTGTAGTTTTAAAGTTATTTGAGAAAAACACATTTTGCTTTAGTAATGTTTGAAACGTTATCCTACAAAATCAATTTTCAAAAATTCGTTCAGCCCGGAACCAAATACATGAATAGATAGCTTCTGTTGCGTAGTAAATGTTATTGGTATTTTTTCAATTTTCTGCGTTGAGCCGTTTTCGAGATCTAGGAAATCCCAAAATGTTAGATACCGCAGCAAAATCTTAAATAACTCAAGAACAATATCACACACAAATTTTGCTATTTACAAACATTTACTACGCAACAGAAGCTATCTATTCATATATTGCCACTTAGCTTTCTTCGTCTCTCCTAAATTTTTGCTGTGCCCGACAGGGTCCATATTGATCTTTTACCTTATATATACCATCTATACACATATGGAATGCAATAAAGATTTGAGTTTGAGTTTGATATTTGCTTCCGGGCTGAACGAATTTTTGAAAATTGATTTTGCCAAGATAACGTTTCAATCAAACGTTACTCCAGCAAAATGTGTTTTTCTCAAATAACTTTAAAACTACAATTCACACATATTTTGCTATTAGTAAACAAATTGCTCCTCATGATACACTAATTATTTGTTATGGTTTCACCTCTCAAATGCACAACATTTTGCCAGGGTAACGCAAACCTGTGTTCGTCCCTATAGTCAGTGGCGTGCGTGTCGTGTGTGTGTGTGAAAACCATTTTGTTCATTATTGAGTATGTGTTTTTTCTCAACATAAGAGTAAAGAACTTTATATATATATATTTCGAAGATTTTAGATATTATAGGGATTAAGGAGATGGGTCTATAATTGGTTATTTGTTCTTTACTGTTTTTTTTGTGTACCTATCGGTTTAATAACAGATATTTTTAAAGCATCTGGATATACTCCTGAAGTACCTAATACACAGATTAATGATGTAGTGTGCACAGATAACTTCGGATACATACTTAATGACTCTGATAGAGATACCGTCGTAGGTAGCCTACAATATTCGTCGTTTTCAGACCTTTTATAATTTTTTGTATATCCGTTGGTATACTTGGTAATTCAAATATCGAGTCTTTGCTACTTTGTATATACGATGTAATTGGAACGTTATTTCCAGAAGCCTCCAGAGGTTGGATTTTGTCTATAAAATAATTATTGAATTTAATGGCTATGTCAAGCGGGTTACTTATGATTTTATCGTTTTCCTTAATTATGTCAATAGAGTGCTTTGGGAATTGAGGTTTTGCATTGTTTATTATGTTCCAAGTGGCTTTTGAGGTATTTGTAGAACTTTTAATAGAATAATTATTTTGTGCACGTCGAGTCAATTGTATAATTTTTTTGAACCTTTTTGTATAATTAATAAAAATATTCTTATTTGTACAATTTGGTTTCAGTCTGTAGCGCCATAGGAGTTTGCGCTTATTTTTACTACACAACCGTATTCCATGGGAAATCCATTTGGATTTTTTTATTACATTTATCGTCGTCAATTTAAAGGGAAAGCCGTAAGTATACAAATACTATCATAACGCGAAACTGTAACACCAAGTGCTCTAATAAAAACCTAATTGCTAATTCAATGTAGGTACAGGTACCTCACGCCAATGTCCGAAAGTGAGGTAAGAGAACAGATATTGTCGTTATTTGCTGATGACACATCGCTGATTTTTAAAGTAGGCAGACGTGCACAGGGGCTTGACGCCGTAAGTAATGCTATGCTTATGGTCCATAATTGGTTTACTGTAAATAATTTAGTATTATATGAGAAAAAAATGAAATGCATTAGATTCGCTTTACCGAATGTTAGAAGTAGTGAATGTCACGTTGTATTGAATAGGGAGATACTTCAATTCGTCGAAAATACAGTTTTCTTGGGGATCACGCTTGACTCAAAGCTGCAGTGGGGTCCTCACCTAACATCACTTGCTTTGGAAAATCCGTCAATTAACAGACGTGGATACCGCGAGACTGGTCTATTTTAGTTGCTCTTCCATAGCATCATGTTTTACGGTATTGTGCTGTGGGGACGGGCTGCAGATATTGGTTCTATCTTTATTCTGCAAAAGAGGGCTGTCAGAGCTATCTACAATCTCAGCAGACGATAATCTTCAAGGGAACTGTTTAAAAAAATTAACATCATGATGACGGTTCCTTGTCAATATATATACGAAAACATTATGTAGGTACGTTCGAAAAAATCTACATCTTTTTAGTAAGATAAGTGACAGGCATAATTTTATCACTAGGAATAGGAGATCAACCGCGCTTCAGATTGTTTAAAGTAAAAACTTCTTGACTAAGATCAGACTGTGAACGTTCTTAAAATTACGAGAGAGTTGCCCCTCTGTACCTAGGTTACCTTGGTAAATTAGCTAAATTATTCATTAGTACATTATAAATTAACAATTTGCTAGGTAATTTATAATGTACCTACTAATGAATAATTTAACTTTTTAACTTTCAATATATTACCATTTTATTCTATACAGAAAACATCGATTTCGTATAATAATAATAATTTAATCACGTATTACCAAGCCTAATCAGTTTGACAGTGCGAGCGGGATAGAGTGATACATGGCGCGGGGAAACGGGGGCAAAATATGAATTTCAACTGAACTATTGCAAGGCCTTAATCCTGGTTATAAACTACGAGTATCTGTGTGCTAAATTTCATCCAAATCCGTTCAGTAGTTTTTGCATGAAAGAGTAACAAACATCCATACATCGGCACAAACTTTCTCGAGTAGGATAAAATAAGCCATGGCGATAAGACTATTTATATAATATAAAGATATCCGTAAATAAACTCAATTGCGTTTCTGTAAATAAAGTTTTTTATTGTATTACAAATGGTTGTTTCTTAAAGTAAGTAGGTACCTACAATCCTACTTAATCACAAAATATTACTTTACCTGTAACTAAAGAAACAACATTCAAAGCGTATAATTTCACGAATATCGTCTCCTTTTAATCTTCAGGTATTTTTCCTAACATAATAGTTTGCACAACATGACAACACACTGACATCTCTCTTCCTGTCAGTCAGTCATTCATTTCTAAATTCAGTTCAATGAAATGATAGGTATGTAAGGAGGTAATCATTTCATTACCCCCCCTCTTCGGGGAGAATATTGTATCACAATATTTCATTAGATGGCATCTTCAAATACAGAAGCTGGGAGTAGTTTGGTGTTGCGGAAGAGATTTGATTCTGATTTTCTATGTCCTGTATTGATTCTATATATTGAGTTTGATAGTTTCTCTATTATTTCATATGGTCCAATCTTCAACTCGTCCAGTTTTTTTCCTGTTTAATCTATTGCCATTTTCCGCAAATACCATGTCTCCTACATTGAACTTATGTTTTCTATTTCTATCTGATAGTCTTTTATTGTAGTTGTGTGATTTTATACTGTTTTCCAGAGCCAGTTGTCTATCTCTCAACAAATCATTTTCTGATTTTTCTTCTTTTAGTTAATTTGGAATAAATGTTATATTTTTTCCTTGTAACAAGTACACAGGTGCAAAGCCTGTGACAGTGTGCTCTGTTTCATTGTACTTTTCCACGCATTTTTGTGCTATGGTTGTCCATGCATTCTTTTTATTTTCTTAATTTACTTTGCACCTTATTTTATTATCCAGGGTTTGGTTAAGTCTTTCATTTATTCCATTTGAAAAAGGTGCATTTACTGCTGTGAATATAATTGAAATATTTTTTTCTTCCAAGAATAGTTTGAATTCTTTTGAATTTATTGCTGGGTATTGATCTATTAAGATCATACCAATTATATTACTTTCTGTGACATTTTTGACAAGTTTTATAAAGTCATTTGAATTCTGTGTTTTTGAATTGACAATGTATGCATATCTGGTGAAATGATCCACTAAGAGGTGCATGTACTTCTTTGTCGATCTTGAGCCCCCAAATCCACCAATTGTGTCAATGGACATTATTTGAAAAGGATGTGTGGCTGGTCCTAGATGAGACATCAGTCCACTCCTAATTTATCCTGGCCTCTTGATTTGTTCATAATGCAAATTTCACATTTTCTACAAACATTCCTTATATTCTGTCTTAAATTCTTAGCAGTGTAGTATGGTATGGTGTAATTTTCTTTTGCATTTGTTCAATTCCAATGTGACAGTATTCTTTATGTATTTCTTTGATGAAACTTATGCTGAAGTCTTGATAAAACAATTTTCTCTTTTTCCTTGATTTTCTTGTAGTATATGGTGTGCTTTAATATTAATTTTTGTTTTTCTTTTTGAAGATCTTCATTATTTTTTTAATCTTCCTTATTATTCTCTAGTTTTATCCAAATGACCACTTTCAACTGTTCATCTTCATTTGCAAATATTTTTATTATTATCTTTACTATTCCATTTGTTTTTTTCACACCATTAATGATACTTAAATGATTTTATTTTGTAAGTAGGTTTGTACAAACACTTTTACACGTCAATCATATTTTAAAACTATGTAGATGAGGTCGGCGTTTCCTAACTGACTAGTCTGAGAAGAAAGGCCGAAACAAACTCAGAGGTCACAGTCTCTTTTAAAGTCCAGACATAATCTTTGGTCAGATCATATGAAGACCATGTAGGTCGATGTCTGAGATGGTCTTTTGAGGAAAGAACCACACAGATTGAGAGGACCTGTCCAGTCAGTGCACGCATTTGTCAGATATTGTGCAGCTCAACTCAAACTTAAGGAGCTCAACGATTCGACGAACAATACCAAAGAAAGGACATTTGGGTAGGCCACATTAATTACTCAAACTGCCAGACCATGACAAAAACTAAGAGAACAAAGAGAAAATAATATAAATAAATGACCCACGTAGTCTTCACATTCACAATAATTAAAATAATAAAATACTTTACAAAGTAAGCAAATGTCATAGAATATGTAAAATTCATTTATGTCAGTGTATATAAAAAAAAAACAACAACAAAACAGAGAGCAAAAAAAAAAAAAAACATTCAATATGTAATCGTAGTTAACTTCACTGTCTGTGCATTTTTTATTTCTTCATCTTTTAGCTTTAGTAATTTTGAATTAACTAATGAGATATTTGAACCGGAATCATATATTCCATATGCATCCAATGTGTTATTTAATGTTAATTTGACTTTGATTAATGGTGGCACTAGGTACTACTTTTTTTGGTCCATGTTATTTAATTCAGTTTCTACTTCTGAATTGTTAACAATAAAATATATTAAATATATAATTTTTTTTTTAACGTGGAGAAATGCTCATGCATTCTGCACTACCACGGGGAGATAGTGCAGTTATGTGGGACTCTAACCCACTAAAACTCCACGGTGTCCTCCTCTGTCGCTTACGGCGGGAACACGGGCACGCGTTAGCTCATCCGTGAACCCGCCGCGGCTGTCCGTCACCGGACCCTCCTCTGGGGAGTACTCCCTATCACCGGCGCACCAGAACACATAGCACGCCGTGACCACCCCAGGGACCAAACCAGCATATGGGCGCCAGACGACCCCGTGTCTGGGCACTCTTGGTCCCCCTGCGACGGGTCAGGTCATTGGCCCAGCCGCCAGCCAATTTAGATAGGGAGAGCGGCCAACGTCATACCAACACTCCTCCCCCCCTGCGGCCCCACCGCGTCCGCCATTGGACGGTGGTGACCCCGTCAAGGCCGCGGAAGGTAGGGAGAGCGGCGCATCGCAATACCGGCACTCCTCTCCCGCCGCGGCCTCCAACCCTCAGCCGCGATGCCTCCCATTATGACCCAGGTCAATCTGCCAGGGTCTTGGCGGAAACCTTCTTCCCAGATGATGATGAAAAGGAAGACAACACCGATCATACCAATATAAGAGAAGTAGCAGCACGTTCAGAGGAAGGCACACCAGAGGACGAAATGGATCCGCCGTTCACTCTTGCCGAGCTCAGGTATGCATCAAAGAGTTTTAACCCGAAGAAGGCGCCGGGCCCTGACGGGTTCACTGCTGATATCTGCGAAGCCGCCATTAGTAACAATGAACAAGTCTTCTTCTTAGCCATAAGAAACAAATGCCTCGAGTTGTCCTGTTTCCCGGAAAAGTGGAAGGAGGCGGCGGTCGTGGTTCTTAGAAAACCTGGAAAGGATAATTATACCCATCAAAAATCCTACCGACCGATCGGACTCCTGCCTGTCCTCGGAAAAATCCTGGAGAAAATGCTGGTGCGGAGACAGGTGGCACATGTTACCGCAAATGAACCCAAAGCAGTACGGATTTATGCCACAGCGAAGTACGGAGGACTTTGATCGTGTGTTTTAACATACAATATCTTATAACAGACGGCAATACTGAGGCATCCCATTAATGAAATAACTTTTCGAATGATCAGTAGTCCACATTCAACCTCACAAACTGTACCTCTTCAAAATATTAGTTATAGTTGTTGCCTGCGACTTGTCTGCGATTCATGATCTAAAGTGACCTATGTCCTTCCCAGGTCATGCATGGTCTACGCATGTGCCACATTGCATCCAAATCCAATCAGCCGTTTAAGCGTAAGAGCATAATAAACAAACTTACAAAAAATCAAATCTTTTCTCTTTATAATATTATAGTTTCGAACTTGAGATTATAAACAGTACCCCATGAAAGATTACTCTACTTTAGCCAGTCTGAATCCTGGTTGAACTATGTAATTTGGTCCCGATTTCTGGTATTCTAATGTTGTCTTTCACCGCTTTACTAATAGACTTAGTTGGTCCAATAGTATGGTTTCACAAAAGGACGTTGTACGACTGGCACCGCGCACCGGTGTGACCTTATTAAACACATTTGTAACGCGTGGAAAGAGGCCCAAGACGCCATAGGTATCTCTTCTGCGACCTGTCTAAAGCTTTTGATTGCGTAAATTACTATATATTACTCTTAAACTTGAGCATTACGGACGGACTAGGTAAATTAGCGCTAAGCTTAGTAAAATCATATTTGAATGATAGACAGAAACACGTTCAATTAAATAGTGTTTGTGCCAAACGGGGCATAGCACAGGTGTGAGTACTATGTACGGGTAATACTCGTAGAGCTATACCATATACCGGGTAATGTCTTTCATTTGGTTTGGTTTTAAAACAATCTCATCTTGAAGGCTTCGAAGGGCATAGAAAGCTTAACTAATTGTATTGTCTATGGCTGACAGTTCCTTTTTGCAGTTTAGGCTTTCGTCAATATACCTAAACATTGTACGCTGTCTACTAATATTATTTTATTATCATTCAACGTTATGTCAATTGTATTTTTGTTTCTCGACGTTGGCGTTGTTCTAAATAACATGGCATTCGTTTTATTTGGATTGTTGATGGTAAACCAGGAACGAAAACGCCAAAGCCTTATTTGCCTTACCTTTAGGTACCTACTACGCTTTGGAATTGGAAACCAGCTTCATATTCCTGACTGATCGACTCCTTACCAATTCTAAAGTGCCTGTAAATGATTTATGTAATTAAAATAAATGGTTTGAGTTTGATAATAGCAGAATCCTCCAAACCCAAACCTTTGAGAGAGATCGAGAGGTTATATGGACAGTTGTACACGTCTACCAGAAACCCCGTTGCGAATCTGAAGCGACCCAACCCGACACTATACCGAAAACATTCCGGACATCAGCCAGAACGAGATTATGGTGGCTCGTGAAGTGGCTTAAAAATAACAAGGCGCCGGGTGATGACGGAATTACGGCCGAAATTCTGAAGGCCATCATCGAAGTGCTGATGTGTCTGTATGAAAAAGCACCTATCCTCCTGCAGCGAGACGTTATCTCTACGAGGTTCTACACTGGAGGGGACGAAGCAGGGCGCATTAAGTGAGTAATGGCGAGCATAACTCACTTCCAGTTTGCCGACGATATAGTAGTCAGTGTTGGGACTATGGTGGACGCCAGTATAATGCTCGATGGCCTCAGTATAGCAGAGTAGAGCTTCCAAAAGTGTGGCTCTGGAAAATGAACATGGACAAAACATTGGTCATATCGAATGCCCATGTGACACCCACTCTCACGAAGATAGAGAGAAGAGACTCTACACTCGAAGTTGTTGACGATTATAATTACCTAGGACAAACAGTCCAGTTAGGTAAGACCAACTTCTAAAAAGAGCTCAATCGTTGAATCTGACTGGGCTGGGCAGCGTTCGGGAAGCTAAGAAATATCTTCTAGTCTCACATACAGTCTCTCAAGACAAAATTCTTTAACCAGTGAGCGTTGCCAGTGATGAGCAGGGGGAGGCGCGGGGAGTTTTGGTTATAAAAAATGCCATGCTTTAAACCTAAAAATTCTGGGCTCAATAATTTCAGCGAAAGATAAAGCATCTTCTGGCTTTCGGCTTTAAGGCCATTTTTGCTGACACTCAACAGAGATGAAATGTATTTGTCTCTCCACACACCACACAGCATCGCGGCACCGCTCGTAAGCCGCTGTCGAGACTCGAGAGCACGAGCCGGAGCACGAACGTGCGCGGAGTAGGAGTAGTACAGTACGTGCGGAAGCGCGCGACGCTCTCCGCTATCTGTGTCGGCAGCGGGCTCCTCTCCTCTCCCATCAGAACGTGTCTCCTCGCTCACTACTCATGCATTATGTGCACTCAGTTGGACCAGCAGTCGCACACGACGTTTAACAGTTTATATTAGAGCCTGTAAATACCGTAATATTCTATCTGATGTTCGCAACCAAATTAGTTGGGAGGCCTTAATCCCCGGCCCCGGCCGACGACTGTGCGGTAGAACGTCGAGTGCAGTGCAGTGCACGGACTACGTGAGTGTGGCATAGTCGCTAAAAATGTAAAATCTCGTTGCAACAATATGACGTCACAAGCATGCTTGTTGCGGCTCGTTATCATAATGAGTGACGCCGCGCGTCGTGCGGGTATTGTGTGCGCACGGGCCGACGCGAGACGGCCTTCTGCGATTGTTAAAGCAACAATACTTTGTATTTGTTTATTATCCTAAGTTGTTCAGTCAATGGTATCAGAAATAATCTGAGTAAATATTTAAGCGAGGTCTTTACAGTTTGTACCTTTTTTTTACGTATTGCATCTCGCAGTTCAACCTATGAGGTTGTCGTCTGCTTACCCGGGCTTGCCCGTGGATGCCTCATTAAATTAAGGCCTCCAGGCAGGACTTAAAAAACTTAAAAACTAAGTGACTGCACGCTAAGGGCACCCCCTGTGGGGTACGGAGCTCGGCTTAGGGCGTCGCTGGGAGAGGGCAGCAAAGGACAGGCTGGATCGGAATTACAGTTAGTACCTAACCTAAAGGGCATCATTTATTTAAAAGGCCGCAAGCTAGTCTCTGGCTTGGCGAGCACACCTGGGGCTGGGGGCTCATTGGTCTCAGTCTAGTTAGCCTTGGGCGCAGTGGTCAGCCAACACACGTCTGAGTGTTTGCCGACCACTGCGCCCAAGGCTAGAAAAGAAAGAAAAGAAAAGAAAATATTTATTGTCCAGGTAATACAGTAAGCAGGTTCACAGCAAGTTAAAATGACATGAGTGTCTTAAAATATTACCTACTACAGCTAGGTTACAATTTGCTAGTGAGCCCCAAACTAAGTCTGTATCTTGGGGCTCAGAGTATGAATTCGTGAGTGGAGACTAGAGAGGTGATTTCAGGTATGGTATGGTGCGTGTGTATGTTTGTGTGGTGTGTGTGTGAGATGTGCGTGTGGTGTGTGTGTGTGTGTGATGTGGGTGTGTTATTTCCATTGTGCTTCGTTTGGTGTGGTATCAGGTCAGGGTCTTTATATTAGTTGTTCCGAGTCATCATAACCAGTGTTATGCAAAATTTCCTTTACTATTTTTTTGCAATTGAATGAAGTAGTATTTTTAATTTCGCAGAGTTTGCAGACTTTATTGTAAGTATTAATGAGGGAGTAGGCCGGGGAGCGTCTTGCTAGCAATGAGGTGCTGTCAGGTGTTGGGATTCTGTAGTTTCTTTTGCTTATGATAGATGTGTAGTCGGGTCTCCTTTTAGTATTTTTGTGCGTTTTTGTGCAGGCAGAAATAATGAAAAGCTGGCGGACTCTGAGGACTCTCGTTTCGCGGTAGAGTAGATCAGTAGAGAACCGGTAGGGCTTCGTAAAAGTTACTTTAACATCTCTTGCAGGACGGCTAAGTTCAGCAGCTTTTGCTGTAAGAAAAATCCGTCAATTTACTAATGTAGATACCGTAAGGCTAGTCTATTTCAGTTACTTTCATAGTAACATGTCTTACGGTATTTTACTGTGGGGACGGGCTGCAGATATTGAGTCCATTTTTATTCTGCAGAAAAGATCCATCAGAGCAATATATGGCCTCCGCAGGCGCGATTCTTTAAGGGAACTGTTTAAAGATATTAACATCATGACGGTACCTTGTCAATACATCTATGAAAACAGCATGTATGTACGTAAGAAAAAATTTAAATCTTTTCAATAAAAGAGGTGACAGAAACAATTAAAGGACTAGAAATAGGGACCAATTAGTTCAAACAGGTTTCAGACTAGCTAAAGTACACTCATCCTTCATGGGGTACTGTTTAAAATCTATACTTATAATAAATCTGTAGAAGTGAAAATTCTGTAAAAATTTTTGTCTGTCTGTCTGTCTGTTTGTTCAGGCATCACGCAAAAACTACCGGTTCGATTTCGATGAAACTTGGTATAATTATTCTTTAATATCCTGGGCACCACACTGGGTACTTTTTATCCCGGAAAAGTATATACAATAAAAAACAAACTTAATTTTGCGGTTCGATCCCTATACCCGATACTGTACCAACCGCAAATAATAAGTTTGTCGTAGGTTAAGTCATGCAATGGAGTTCATTTTTATTCCTTTTAGTTTTTAGAGTTATTTAGGTTTATTTTTATATAAGTCGTAGGTATAGATTTTAATTTTAAAGTATAGGTAGTATATGTGATAGTGTACGATGTGACCGTAGGTTATTTTATAATACTGTTAGGTACACGGAACAGAAAAAACAACTGTTTTTTCTGTTCCGTGGTTAGGTAGGATTAGTCATTCGTATAGATATTAGTTTTTAGGGATTTTGCTTATTTATTGAGTTTAGATTAGTTATCATCAGAAATAGGTTTATTTTCTGTTATTGAGTATTTTTTTTTTAATTAGGTAGGTACTTAGGTAAAGATATCATATAGGTACCCTCTTAATCACCACTAATGAGACACAATTGGTTTTCTATTGTAATTAGCCACAAAGGGCCCGCGAGATAGATGGCATTCTGGGGAAGCACATACATTTTATCCTGTTAGCACGTTCCCGTGGGATAATTTCCGACATCCACGCGGGCGAAGCCGCGGGCAGAAGCTAGTGTTACAATAAAATTCCTCCCGACATATTCCAACTGAATGAAACGAAATTTAAATCTTGTATTAAACGCACACTATGTGGCCAAGCATATTATAAGTTAGGGGATTACATAGCTGACAAAAATGCTTGGCTCAATGCTGGCCCTGCTCCACAGAGGCGCATAAACTAATTAGCATTCGGAAACATTGTCGGAGCTGCTGAACATTGGAAAAAAACTATCTTTGTATTGTATAAATTCAATAGCTTAGTATTGTATAATTGCATAGCACACGTGTGAGCACTATTTACTTTCTATAAAGCTACCATTTACTGGGTACGTCTTTCATTGACTTGAATGTGCCCTGGCGGCTGTGAGTATGTCATGCTCACTCTAATGTCTCGCTGGTGGTGGCGTGTGTGTTGGATCATTAAGTCCAAAATGGTTGAGCTGAATGTTGCTGATCCATACGTCGTGTTCGTGAACAGGCGCCGTCAGTAGTGACTGGTCATCTCTTAGCTGCCACGGCTTATTTTAATTTTTAATTTCTGAATTGTTTTTATGTTTTCTATAACGGACGCTTTTAACGTGCACGTATTTCTACATCGTTCTCACATGGTTAATTTCAACACGAATGATGTAATCAAATATTTTGTAACAATTTTGTTATTTAAAAGTTTGTCCATGGAGTTTCTTGCCTGTTCTTCTCCATAGGTACCTACGCTTTGGAATGGGCAACTAGCTTCATCTTTCTGACTGACCGACCCTTTGACAATTCAAAAGGGCCTGTAATTGGTTTAGTTGAATCAAATGATTTGAGTTTGAGTTTGCTTTAAACGCATTCAAAGGCAAATCTAGCAAAGAAGAGGGTAGCTTGTTATAAAAGGTTATACCAAGCCCAACAAATGAGTTATGAATATTATGAAGCCGGTGAAAGGGGGCACGTAGTTTGTCCTTATTTCTAGTGTTAACATTGTGAATATCACTGTTTTTAGTGTGCAAGTGTATTCTTTGCCTAATATGTAAGATGTTGGCGACAAAATACTGGTATTCAGCTGCATCCGGTTAGACTGGAAGCCGACCCCAACATAGTTGGGAAAAGGCTAGGCACATTTCGTTTTCTTGGCATTGAGAACGAGGTTATTTGACGTAAACCAAAACTATTAAGAGTGCTACACGTCGTCAAAATCTTGTCTATTCTTGACTACTTTAAAAATAAGAGAGGTATCATCTGAAAATAGTACAACGTCACAGATGCCCTTTAAATAGTACGGTAAATCATTGATATATACTAAAAATAAGAATGGACCCAGTAATGAGCCTCGCGGTACACCTAACTGAACTGGTAGCCCGGAAGATTTCACTCTTAGACCCGGACACCATTAACATCTACACATTGGAAATTCGTTCAATTTTACAAATCCTGTACAGTAGCGGTCCAAAGCGGCGCGCCAGTTTCACGAAGCAATAGATTGACACTTCTGCCGGTCGATTCTGTAAAAATCTCACCGTGAAAACTCAAGTGAAGTGAGCTTGATGTGAGTTGTCAGTAGTGTCAATCGCTAGCATTATTTGGAATGACAGCTCACTCCACGCTCACTTCACCTTTTTTTTTTTTTTTATGCATCCCCGTCTCGCGGGGGACCGAGACGGGGTATGTGGGACTCCCTGTCGGAAGGACAGTATACCCACTAAAACTCAGCGGTGTTCCTGCAAACGCCGTAATGGGAGGGCTATGGGAAATCGATACTTCCACGGCCCTCCCGGCGCACGCCCGCCAAGATGGTATGGCGGGCCCCGCATGCCCCCCAGGTTGGGGGGCTACGGGAATGGCCGGGAACACCTGGCCATTCCCGTCCCACAAGGTGGAGGCCTGTGCAAAACAGGCAACGGAGCCCCCGCACCCGTTGCCTGCTGGCCTCCACGCCCGCCTAAAAGGCGGGCTCCGCAAGCCCCCCGCGTTGGGGGAGCTACGGCCGCAGAGGATAGGGAGAGCGGCAACGAAACACCGAACACTCCTCTTCCCCTGCGGCCCCGCCGCGTCCGCCATCTAACGGTGGCGGCCCCGTCAAAGCCGCGGAAGGAAGGGAGAGTCCCTCCCGCCGCGGCCTCTATCCTCAGCCGCAATGTCTCCCTCACGGGGGACATCGCGGCCCGCCTCAGGTAGGTCGCGATGTCGCAGGCACCGCAACCTACCTGTGGGCCGCTACGTCGGGCTAAACCGCACAGCCCGGACGAGCGGCCCCCGCCTGGGTCCCTCTTAGCTTCACCGTGGCCCGCCCAGCCACGGCTACTGAGCCCCCCCGCCTCGACAATGCGGGAACCCACCGGGGGGGACGCTCACTTCACCTAAGTTTTCACGGTGAGATGGTTACAGAATCGCACTGCTGTTTAACTTACGACCTTCTTCTAATGAGTAATTCCTATACTTTATAGTATACACACACACACTCTATTCACACACTCAACACACACATTCTCGCATTCGTTTGCAATTACTTTGAATACTTAATCACGCTATTGACTACAGTTCCTTGTCATGTTCGTCTTGTTAACTTATTCGTAAAATTTTAGGATTATACCCACAGATATCAAAATAAATAAATTATAAGGTAGATGAATGCAGTTAACTTAAGAGTCATTCAACCGCGACTAAATAGAACGTTGTTCATTGTGGGTTAGCGACGTGTGTTCTATATCTATATATTAGCGGTGTTGTAGTTCCTTTTAAAATGCAAGCAAATTTGAACATTGAAATGAAAGCGAATATTATTGCGCTGCGTAAAATTGGACTTAATATAACACAAATATCTGATGAAACCGGACTGAGTGTAAGTGTAATGATTAAATTATTTTATTAAACAATTTATCTTATTAAAGTAGAACTGCTGATCCTTATTTTTTTAAAACGTTTTATAAAGTCTAAATAGAAGAAAATATAATTCCGAAGTAAATTTATTTACCTAGATTATTGAATGATGGATTAATACAACTACCTATATTAATTCTATAAATATATGTAACATATCTATTGTCATTATAATTTTGTTTCTAAATCGTGGGTAATATTAGTATTTTGCTTAGTAGCCTAACAGTACTCCTTTTTTTATTTTAGAGAAGTAACCTTAGTCCTTGGCCACGACCTCCTGACCTCAACCCCATAGAAAATCTATGGGGTTTAATCATAATAAGGATTATTTTGAGGTTTAGCTTCAATCTTCTTTTCATAATGAAAATGAATACTTAAGCTATAACCGCAATAAGTCCTAATAAATACGATTTGTTTGAAATGGCAACTAAGGGCTGATTTTACCAAAGTCAGACATCTTTTAATCGTGGAATAAAATTGACGTCTGACAGTTCTAGTATGGAAAACCTGCCAAAAATTCAATATTTATTCTCAGGATAAGACTTATTCTAGGTATAAAGTTTGGTGAAATGCGCCCTTAGGTAGGCTACTACTACTGAGTAATTTAATTGTATTGTGACAAGGAGTCCGCACTTTTTCTATTTACGTGGGTAGATAAGCTAGTTGTAGTTTGTTAAAGTACTCTAACAAACTACAACTAGCAAATCTATACCCACACAGTGGTAATTAAAGGACAATATTATTATATTAAATTGAATCTTTGCGACAAACACACTTCTATTTTTTCTAGTCCTTTAAACCAAATACAACCTTATTGCATTAAACATATGGTCTTAAATCGAACTGGATTCAAGTCATCGACCGATCCGTGAGTGAGAACAAAAGCATTCCTGAGCGCTAAGGATTTTTTCTAAGTGGTTACGGACTAATGAGTGAATACAAATAAAATAGACTATATTACGTGCAACGAATTTACAAAACGCATAATTACGGTGAACCGCCATTACCTGCTTAACTTCAATAAATTGTTCTTTATAAGAAAATAAACTGTTTTAACTACTTAGACGTTTATTTATTTCTAGTTTATAAAATTATAACGAATAAACAATTTGAAATTACTTATAAAACATTTTTATTTTTAACCCCATATTACAATAACAATATAATAATAACAATATAATAACTTATTATTATCGTTTATTAATCTATCGAATAATAAAAAAAACCAATAAAGATTATTGTTGGAAAAGAAAAATTAAAAGTCCCATCTCGAGATTGGAACCCAGACCTATGCGTTCGATAATCTAATACGTAAGACTACCAGCTATCGGTACTTGATGAAATGACTTCAATTTTAGCAATGGTATGAACCAACCAGTCATGCGTAATTACGTAGCCTATGTGCAAAAGCGACGGTATGTTTTTTGTTTCGTTCGACGCCAGCCAGTGTGCGAATTCTGAGATGTGCGTTCTGTGTTGATACATCACTACACACAGACGTAGGTACGGACTTTACCGCGCGTTCACAGCAATACAGTCCTTAAGCTGGTAATCAATTAATGACCCTTGACTGTACCTAAATTTTTTTGATCTACATACTTTGTCAAAAAAAAAATCTACAGGGAATCTCCAAGGACGTTTAAGTTTACAAGTTCGTGTAGAACTTGTTAAAACTTCCTTGTAAAGCGTTACCTACTTGTAAACTTGTAGATTTGTAAGTTTTCATTTAATAAACAGTTTGATTAACTTGCTGTGAGTTTAGTTGCAAGAAATGTGCACTGCCACCTGCCAGCAATGTTCGGACGCGCTTGTGACTAATCATGTGTGTGTTGTGTGCAGATGGCGGCGCGCGCGACGACCGGCACTCCTCGCTCTCTAGGTGAGTCTGCAGCACCCGCAACGTCTCGTATCGTCCCACACCGCCCCGCACGTTTTGCTTAACTGCCAAACATTCTACTGTGTTCTCATTTATCCAAATGAATACCTAACCATGTTAATTTGAGGAAACCAGAGCACGCCAAACTGATTGTTGTATGTAACGCAGTGAACTTTTACACATGCTCGTGCAGCCGCCAGGCGCGAGCCGCGAGCGCTGCGAACAGAGAACAGATCTTATCTGTGCCTGAGAAAGTTTCTCCTAAAATTGTCGAGTTCCCAAGTAGAGCAAGTGTTGCTGATGTTCAACTATTTCGACAAAACATGATTTTCCACCGATTCAGATTGTTCAGCAGGACCGTGTGGTATCACGCGCGTGTGTGTGCAGGTACTGGAGCGGGTCGGAGGCGTCGGGCGCGCTGTTTGAGGACGCCGCGTTCCCGCCGGCGCGCGCGCTGGGCGACGCCCGCCTCGCGCGCGGCGCCAGCTGGCCGCGCCCGCACGTAAGTCGCGCGAGCCGAGTGTCTCGCGACATGTCACACGAACGAGAATAGTCCGGCAACCTATGGTCTGTGGAGACACGTGTCGCGAGGCATTTTTCTCCTAGTATTTACATGACTTAAGAAAATATCATTTATTTTTCAAAACATAGGCACGGAGTATCTATATATGTATGCATGCAAGATGTTACATTTAATTATATTACAACAATGTTTCAATCGATGCAGCGTCATATGTGCTGGATAGTCTAGGAATCGGTTCCAGGCTTTGTAAGTATCTGTGGAGGTTTCTCAATGAGCGTCATTTAAAGATTAAGTTGGATGACGGTAATGTAATAAGCAGGTTCACAAATAAAGGTTTAGCACAAGGAGATCGTCTCTCTCCGCTCCTTTTTAACTTAATTACTTATTTATGTACGCGGATGTTTTGTTATACATATATGTCAGTAATAAGTATCTTCCAAATAGTTTAATATGTTTGCAGATAGCACCAACCTACATATCTGCAAACAAGACACAATATTGTCTTTTCAGTAAAGGTCGTAGAAAAAATCTGCCTGTTCTAAGGGTAGAAAAGAACAGGCAGATGTTTTCTAGACCTCTACTGAAAAGACAATATTGTGTCTAGAAAGGAGTTTAAACTGGGGAAAACACATTAACGAAACGGTCAATAAATGCTCAAAATTCTTAAATATGACGGAGAAGGTATGTCTGTCTCTCCACAGTAATTAAAATATGCCTGAAATTAAATCAGGCATATTTTAATTACTGTGGGCGTACTATGGGTAGTGTTAGTTATAGCACAAAAGAACAACGGTTTGCAGTTCAAATCAGATTATAAAGTTAGCCACACTAGCGAATCACACACTGTAAAGCACATGTTGTTCGTACGATGTCCAATGTTTCGATGATCTCGAGAGCTCTGCTGACATCGTTTTTGTAGCTGTTGCTCTCGTCCCCCCACGAACTCAAGCTAGACTCTGTCTAGCGCCACGAGGTGGCGCTAGCGTTCCGAATATTCAAACGAATGACTCCGACAAATACCTATATTAAAGTTATTAGCAGGAAGGTCTTGGGGTATGCACATGATACATTTGCGAAGATTGTACATGACCTTAATTAGAAGCCGCATTGATTACGCATCGGTTTTATACGATAGTAGTTCTATATAAGTCATATTAGTAAACTTGATAATATTCAGAATCACGCCTTGAGAGTAGTAGGTGGATTTATCAAAAGCACTCCGATCCACGTCATGGAGAGCGAGTTAACATTGCCTCTTTGTTTATTAGAAGACAATATCCAGCCTATAAGTATTAAAATTTATTAAAGGTCAGTGTTTGGTCAAATAATAGTACTACTAATGTAATTTCTGAGATGAGGGCTCTTACGCACATTAGCTATTGGCTTAAAAAAAAGTAAATAATCGAGGATGTAAAACGGACTGAAGGTGTTTCTGTGGATATTCTTACAATGTTATCAGCTGTTGATTTTCATAAATGCTTAGTTTTGGGTTTGCAATGTATATATATGACTAGCTAAATCAAGATACGATGCGAATACCTTGGTTAATGAAGTTGTGAGAGAATTGAATATCAATTATCGTGGGTGGCAGAAATTATATTCTGATGGCTCTAAGGGTGCTCATGGATCGGCGAGCCTCCTTGCCGGATTGCCGCCATAGGATCTGGAGGTCAAAGTCCTCGCCTACATATGGGAGTGGCGAGAGGACGCAAAACGCCGGGGCGTAACTCCGCTGCCGCAAGAAATCACGGTACAGCGGACAGAGCTCCGGCGGGATCTCATAGCGGCATGGAGAGTGCGATTGTCGCAACCCAGTGCTGGGTACGCCACATAGCGGCATCATGTATAGCGGCGATAAGTCCCCTCTTTGAGGAGTGGCTAGAGAGGTCCTCACCGGACACGGTTGTTTCGGGAGGTTCCCGTTCAGGATAAAGAAACGCAGAAACGCCAGGGTGTCACCACTGTGTGGATCGCCTGGACGACACGGTGGAGCATACGGTGGAGGTCTGCCCGGCTTGGGCGGAGCACCGCCGAATCGTCGTGGCGGCGATTGGCGGCGGCGATCTCTCGCGTCCGGCCCTGGTCCGGGCCATGATGTACGGAGCGAGAGTGAATGGGAGGCCGTTACCTCCTTCTGCGAAGCAGTAATGCTCGCGAAGGAGAAGGCAGCTCTCGGCTCTGCGCCCTCACGCTAGCCGCCGCAGGAGACGCTCTGGACGGGAGTCAACAGCTGACTCCCGGCCACCGTAGGCGCGGGCTTGCGGGCGGCGAGCAATGGGCAGCTCGCCGCCCGGTAAGGACTAGGCCCGGGTCGACGGCGAGTTGTGTTCCATGCGCGCCGCAAAGATATGTCAGCAAGAACTGACGGAGTCCGCTAGGGCCGATGCCGCCGGGGCTGCGGGTTGTTCGAAAGAGATACAGTGGCCCCTGGCACAGCCAACTGAAGGAATACGGGTGGGTTTTAGTCAGTAAAAGTCTGAAACTCCCTTCCGTTCAGCCCAGAGCGGGAGAGGTCATTTGATGATTTCCCACCCAAAAAAAAAGGGTGCTCATGGATTAGGCGCAGCATTTTACGATCCAAGTTGTAAGTATAGAGCGGGTCTTAAAATAATGTCAGATCTATCCGTCATGACGTTGGAACTCTTTGCAATATTGCAAGCTTTGTCCTATGCAATAGAGAAAAATTTCGATAAGGTTCTTAGATTTACGGATAGCAAAACTGCATTGCACCACGTAGCCCGATGCGCCTCTGGCTTTAGAGGTAGGATATCGATAGCTTCCGAAATTTTATAACAAATATTCAAGTTAATTGGAAATAGTATAGAGTTGAAGTTGCAATGGGTTCCGATGAAACGGTTTTCCTGGGGATCACGCTCGACTCAAGGCTTCAATGGGGTCCTCATTTAACATCCCTTGCAGGACGACTAAGTTCAGCAGCGTATGCTGTGAGAAAAATCCGCCAATTTACTGATGTTGATACCGCGAGACTAGTCTATTTTAGTTACTTTCATAGTATTCTGCAGAAAAGAGCCATCAGAGCCATATATAGCCTCCGCAGGCGTGACTCTCTAAGAGAATTGTTTAAAGATATTAACATCATGACGGTACCTTGTCAATATATCTATGAAAACATTATGTACGTAAGGAAAAATCTACATCTTTTTAGTAAAAGAGGTGAAAGACATAATTATATCACTAGAAATAGGGAGCAATTAGTTCAACCAGGTTTCAGGCTGGCTAAAGTAGACTCATCTTTCATGGGGTACTGTTTAAAATGTTACAATAAAATACCTCCCCACATAATAGAACAGAATGAAACGAAATTTAAATCTTGTATAAAACGCACACTATGCAGCCAGGCATATTATAAACTAGCTTCTGCCCGCGGCTTCGCCCGCGTGGATGTCGGAAATTATCCCACGGGAACGTGCTAACAGGATAAAAATTATGTGCTTCCCCAGAATGCCATCTATCTCGCGGGCCCTTTGTGGTTAATTACAGTAGAAAACCAATTGTGTCTCATTAGTGGTGATTAAGAGGGTACCTATATGATATCTTTACCTAAGTACCTACCTAATTTAAAAAAAAACTCAATAACAGAAAATTAAATACCTACCTAAATAAACCTATTTCTGATGATAACTAATCTAAACTCAATAAATAAGCAAAATCCCTAAAAACTAATATCTATACGAATGACTAATCCTACCTAACAGTATTATAAAATAACCTACGGTCACTACGTACACTATCAAATATACTACATATACTTTAAAATTAAAATCTATACCTACGACTCATATAAAAATAAACCTAAATAACTCTAAAAACTAAAAGGAATAAAAATGAACTCCACTGCGGGTGACCCAACCTACGACAAACTTAGTATTTGCGGTTGGTACAGTGCAGACAGTGGTAATCGGGTATAGGGATCGAACCGCAAAATTAAGTTTGTTTTTTATTGTATATACTTTTCCGGGATAAAAAGTACCCAGTGTGGTGCCCAGGATATTAAAGAATAATTATACCAAGTTTCATCGTAATCGAACCGGTAGTTTTTGCGTGATGCCTGAACAAACAGACAGACAGACAGACAGACAGACCGACAGACAGACAGACAGACAAAAATTTTTTTAATCACATTTTTGGGTTCGGTGTCGGTCTAGTAACACCCCCTGTAAATTATTTTTTTGATATTTTCAATGTACAGAATTTTCACTTCTACAGATTTATTATAAGTATAGATTAGGGGATTACATCGCTGATAAAAATGCTTGGCTAAACGCTGGTCCTGCTCCATAAGGACGCATAAATAAATCGATTAGCATTTGAAAATACTGTTGGAGCTGCTGAAGATTTTAAAATACTTTTTTGCATTATATAAATTCAATCTCCTAGTATTGTATAATTGTATAGCACATGTGTGAGTACTATGTACATACTATAAAGCTACCATATACTGTGTACGTCTTTCACTGACTTGAATTTGCCCTGGCAGCAGAGAGTATGTCATGCTCACTCAAATGTCTCGCTGATGGTGGCGCGTGTGTTGGATCATTTGGTTCCCTTCAAAATGGTTGAGCTGAATGGTGCTGATCCACGCGTCATGTTCGTGAACGGGCGCCGTCAGTAGGGACTGGTCATCTCTTTGCTGCCATGGCTTATTTTAATTTAACTTATTTTTATTTTTTTAAACTTTTCATTACGGACGCTTTTAACGTTCTGCATCGTTCTCACATGCATAATTTATAACATAAATAATAATATCCCTGGACATTTCACACAGCGCCATCTAGTACCAAGCTAAGCAACCTAATGCTTGTGTTATGGTAACAAGATGGCTGATAAACTACTTATATACATTTTTTTTCTTGTAAATACATACATATTATAGATAGAAAAACACCCAGACTCGGAACAAATACATGTAGGTCATACAAATATTTTGAATGAAAATGAAATGATGTAACCAATACTTTGTAACCATATATTGATATAAAAGAGTGTCCATGGAGTTTCTTGCCCGTTCTTCTCCATAGGTACCTACGCTTTGGAATGGGCAACTAGCTTCATTTTTCTGACTGACCGACCCCTTGACAATTCAAAAGTGCCTGTAATTGGTTTAATTGAAATAAATACTTTGAGTTTGAGTTTCCAGCACATGTTGGTTTACGGGGTAATGAGGAAGCTGATTGTTTATCTAAATTGGCAGCAAAGGATGGAGTCGAGCTGAATTTTATACCAGATTACGTAGAATATGTGTCAAAATTCAAAATAAAAAGTTTTAATAACTGGAAAGAACATTTTAACATTAAGTCAGTAGACAAAGGAATATGGTACAAAACAGTTCAAAATGAGCTTCCTCAAGTGCCCTGGTTTGACACTACTTAACCTAAGTAGAAGTTATGTGAACTTAGCTGTAAGATTACGGTCTGGACACTATCCATCGGCAAAGTTTGCATTTCTCATGAAGAAAGTAAGTTCTCTGAACTGCGACGGGTGCATATTTGAATTTCGAAAATTAAAATACCTACGTGTAAAATGTCAACTTTCAAAACATCGAAAATTTAAATATCGAATGACCATAAAACCGAAAATTAAATTAACGTAAGTTTATATTGTCGAATAGTTAGATAACCTACGTCCAATATATCTAAAATCTAATTATCGACAAACATGACATCGAAAGGCTTAAATATCGAAGTACAGATTATCTAATGACTTAAATATCGAAGTACACGAGTATCGAATGTCCTAAATATCGATATTTATTTATATGTTGTGCTACAAAAATTTGTGACAGAAACAAATCGCTGCAAAACCGACTCCACGTGGTCTTGTCTGCCCTACCCCTAGAGTGTAATTTAAGCCCGCGTAGGCGCGGATGGGCGAGGCGGCCCGCGAGCTGAGGCGGAGGTGAAGCCCGCCGCCGCGGCTGAGGCTGGCCGGCCAAGCCGGCCCGAAGCTGCGGTGGTGAGCGTTAAAACCATCGACGACGATAGACAAGAACATCCGGAGATAATATGCCTGATTGATTCTCCCGGCCGGTGGCATGCCCGACAGATGTCAACCGTGCCGTCTTTCACAATAAATCTCCGGTAATTGTTTGTCATCATAATTTCGTCCATAATTGCACAGACAAAACCTTCGGTTTCTCCAAAGAGGTCACCGAAACGCAGCCAGGCTACGGACGCTAGTAGATCTACATCGGGCCCATGTAGGGCCCGGTAAAAGCGTCCGTGAAGCTCCTTACTCTGCCATACTTCCATGCGATCATTGGTGTCAAGCACTACTGGCTTACGCCAGTTCTCTTTAGCCAAGGAGAGCGGGGTGAGGCGCTTGTCCACCGCGACTACATCTCGATGCATCCCCACGTCGGTTTCTAAGAAATATTCCCTGAGACTGCATATCTCACCTCTCGCGTCCGGCCCTGGTTCAAGCCATGGTCCGGGGTGAGAGGGAGTGGGAGGCAGTCACTTCCTTCTGCGAAGCAGTCATGCTAGCGAAGGAGGTGGCGGGGTGGGCGAGGGAACGCATCTTGCGCACCTCACGCCTCAGCCGCCGCGGGAGACGCTCCGGGCGTCGGGAGCCGCGTGACGACTCCCGGCCACCGTAGGCGCGGGCCTGCGGGCGGAGAGTAATGGGTAGCTCTCCGTCCGATCAGGACTAGGCCCGTGCCGGACGGCGTGTACGTGTTCCACGCGCGCCTCAAAGAGATGTCAGCAAAAGCGACGGGGCCCCATAGGGCCGAAGCCTGCCAGGGTAGCGGGAACATCCGAAAGGGTTTACCGCTGCCCTGGAACATAAAGGGCTAAGGAAGGAACACGGGTGGGTTTTAGTCAGTAAGAGTGACACTCCCTTCTGCTCCACCCAGAGGGGGAGGAGTCATTTGATGATTTCCCATCCTCAAAAAAAAAAAGAAGACTGAATATCTCGCGATTGTGGAGGGTCTTAGCGTTTAAAAAGCCTCGACCTCCACACTTTCGCGGGATATACAGCCTCATTACCGATGACCGTGGGTGATGCATTCGATTTGCAGTTAGCAGCGTATGGACCTTCCTATCCAGGGCGTCGAGTTCGGTCTGAGTCCATTTGAGTATGCCGAAAGAGTACATCAAAACCGGCATGACCCAACCGTTGAAGGCGCGCACCTTGTTTCCGCCGTCAGTAACATTGATGCCCAACGCTTCCGACATACCCAAATACTTATAGGTTTCGGATGCGGAGAGGGCTCTAAGATTTGTGGAATCCGAGAGTTGTGTTCCCACGGATTCCACGATCTCCCCTCGCTTTACATGCATGACCGCACATTTGTCCACACCAAATTCCATCCTGATGGCGCTACTGAAAGTTCCAGTAATTTTCAGTAGTTCCATCAGTTACAAATTGTTGGGGGCAAAGAGTTATTATTATTATTACTAGCTTCTGTCCGCGGCTTCGCCCGCGTGGATGTCGGAAATTATCCCACGGGAACGTGCTAACAGGATAAAATGTATGTGCTTCCCGAGGATGCCATCTATCTCGCGGGCCCTGTGTGACTAATTACAATAGAAAACCAATTGTGTCTCATTAGTGGTGATTAAGAGGGTACCTATATGATATATTTACCTAAGTACCTAACTAATTAAAAAAAACTCAATACTTAACACAAAATAAAATACCTACCTACCTAAATAAACCTGTTTCTGATGATAACCTAAACTAAACTCAATAAATAAGCAAAATCCCTAAAAACTAATATCTATACGAATGACTAATCCTACCTAACAGTATTATAAAATAACCTACGGTCACTACGTACACTATCAAATATCTACCTAGCTATACTTTAAAATTAAAATCTATACCTACGACTTATAAAAATAAACCTAAATAACTCTAAAAACTAAAAGGAATAAAAAGGTCGCACTGAAAAGCTCGGTTTAGAATTGCAAGTAGCAGTTAAAATAAGAATAAGAACGAACGCTCGCCACTCGACACGTCCGTTCAAATCAAAGTTCAAAAAATGTAATGCCATAGATAAGAATATGCTGACGTAATGCGCGCGCGGCCGCGCGCCACGCGTGTGCTGCGAACGGTGCAAGCCAAATTCAACCTTCAGCACTACATTTAGAGCATAACTTAGGGACACTGCCCACGGCTAAGATACTGTGACGTAACCTACGACAAACTTATTATTTGCGGTTGGTACAGTAATCCGGTCTAGGGATCGAACCGCAAAATTAAGTTTGTTTTTTATTGTATATACTTTTCCGGGATAAAAAGTACCCAGTGTGGTGCCCAGGATATTAAAGAATAATTATACCAAGTTTCATCGTAATCGAACCGGTAGTTTTTGCGTGATGCCTGAACAAACAGACAGACAGACAAAAATTTTTTTAATCACATTTTTGGGTTCGGTGTCGGTCTAGTAACACCCCCTGCCATTTATTTTTTTGATATTTTCTAAGTACAGAATTTTCACTTCTACAGATTTATTATAAGTACTAGCTTCTGCCCGCGACTTCGTACGCGGATCCAGTCCCTTTCTCGTTCCGATAGGAATTTCGGCAAGAGTTTGAACTGTGCGTTGATATGTCAGCCAATAAATCAGTCAAAACCGATAAAGAATTTCGATTAAGTTTGGTAAAACTTATATTGAGTGTTGTAGACTGGGTAGTTTATAACTTCATTAAAATATAGGTAAAGGTAGAATTATTTTCATTCCGAAATTATGAAGCGAAATTAATATCAATTAGTTAACATTACTATGTTTTGCACCGAAAGATGTAATTTGAAATGCACTATTGTAAGAACGGATGTTGTCCAAGAAATATTTAGACTGTGTATGGTCACCTGTTAGCAATGATTTTAGTATATCTGGAGGATTTTGTAAAATGCCAATATGCACTTTCCCACCTGAGCAACACATACCATTTGCTTCTTTTGGCCATTTAGAAGCTTCACAAAAAGAACAATTTACAACCATACCTCCAAGGGCAGCATATCTGGCGTAGTCAATCATTGGAGTATACGTAAATACACTCTTTTCCTTATCAACCCAGGGAAGATGCCTTAGGACAATTTCTTGAGACTCATCAGATTCTTCAGATGATACCGACATTCTGTTGAGAGAATGTCGAAGTCAATCAGAATTTAAGCGTTCGTTGAGCTGTTCTTCTGTCTCCTCATGCCGTACTTCAGCAATTCTCTCTCTCTCACTTTCTAATAGATTCTGAAGATTTTGTTGCGTGCATGTTCGGGACAATGTATGGTGATCTCGATCAGCGGTCAGTCGCGCATCACGTTCTTCACTGGTTTCTAGAGACCTTTATGTGGATGTGTAGATACGCTGGAAATTCAAGCGTGATTCGCTTTCCGTGAATGTTTCCGACCCGCGAGACAATGCATGATGATCACGATCAGCCGTAAGTCGCGCATCACGTTTTTCACTGGTCTCCAGAGATCTAAAAGTCAACGTGCGAATGCGCTGAGAACTCAAGCGTGATGCTTTTTCTGTGAACGTTTCTAATTCGAGAGACAATGCATGGCGATCACGATCAGCGGCCAGTCGTACTTCACATTCGTCACTGGTCTCTAAAGACCTAGAAATCGACGTGAGAATACGCTGAGAACTCAAGCGTGATTCTCTTTCCGTTAACGTTTCCGACTCGCGAGACAATGCATGACGATCACGATCAGCGGTCAGTCGCGCATCACGATCCTCACTGGTCTCTAGAGACCTAGATGTAGATGCGTAAATACGATGAGAACGCAGGCGTGATTCTTTTTGTGTGTGTCAGAAACGCGAGACAATGCATGACGCTCACGATCAGCGCTAAGTCGTGCTTCACGATTGAAGAAGTTTCCGCGGAGCGAGATACAGCCTGATGTTGTCGAACAGCATCAAATCTTGCCTGGCGTTCTTCAGTCGATTCCTGGGATCTAATGATCTTCAATCTTTTAGCTCCTTTCGAACATTGCGAAAGATTTGACCTCTTTCGTGGCATGGTTATGGTTATTAACTTTGCAATTAAGATCTAAGTGACTGCTCCCCTGTGTTACCGGGTAGGCCACCGTGTCACGAAGATAAATGTATACATAAATGGGAGATTTAGCCAGTGAAGCCAAGTTTTCAATGATTTACTATCGTCATCGAAAAGAAGGCCCAAACTGTTACCGCCTTCACCGCGTGGAAGTACTCCCAGCTTATGTTAATATATTAGTATAAAGTGATTTCCACATCAAATGTTCCTGATCCTTGATTTTTATTATCTCGGCGGCGGAAAATACTCATCAAACCAAACAAATTTTGTTAAAATGTCATGTCTGTACATGCCATAGTTTAGCTGTGCTCTCCGAGTTCCACATCAGATATTTCAATCTTCGAATTTTATTCTCCCAGCAGAAAATAATCATCAGACTGAACAACTTTTGCAAAGATGTCATTCCTATATATGTTATGGTTTAGCTGTGCTCTTAGAGTTCCACATCAGATGTTCCGATCTTCGAGTTTTATTCTCGCAGCAGAAAATGCTCATCAGAATGAATAACTTTTGCAAAGATGTCAAACCTATATATATTATAGTTTAGCTGTGCTCTAAGAGTTCCACATCAGGTGTTCCGGATCTTCAATTTTATTCACTCAGCAGAAAATACTCATCAGACACAACATTTTTTTCTATGGCGTCATTTTTGTAACTCCTATAGTTAAGCTGGTCTGTTGCGGTTCTGCATCAGGTGTTCCAGTTTCCAAAATCAATTACAGCTTATATGTTGCCCAGGTTTAGTAGATAGATAACAAAAAAGTTTCATTCAAATCCGTTCAGTAGTTCCGGAGATTAGCGTGTACAACCAGACAAACAGATAAACAGACAAACAGACAGACTTTTTTTTATTAGATTCGTCTTCTATTACTGTTTCTTAACCCCCCTCAATTATTCTTTTTTAAATATATTCAATGTACAGACACAACTTTTTTACATTCTTATTATAAGTATATAGATATAGATATGCAGTTTCAGAATTATCGGTTTAGGCGTGAAACGGTAACAAACAAACGATGAATTATATATATAATATAGTATAGTAAAGATTTTCATTTAATTTAGAATCCTTGAGTTATTCTAATATAATAAGTGCAAAGTTTTCTGTAAAAAATAAGCCATGGTCACCTTATTGAAATATTCAAGAGGCACTAAAAATTATATTATTACGAAAAAAAAAATCCCTACTGTTGGTTATTCTACATAGGGTTATCACAATAGGTGTTATTTACAAAAAAAAACATCTCGCTATCACTTACTTTCATCGAAAGATAATCACGACTTATTTCTACGCGATACCGTACCACAACTCTTTTTTGTGCATTTTTACCTATTTTGAAAAATTCAAAGTTAGGTTTTACAAAAAACTTCAGACGTCTGCGATTATTTTTCAGCGAGATATCGGCGATAATGTGTTTTTCACCGTTTCAATGGCGCGGCCATGGGGTTTTAAGTCTTGCAGCTCCTAAAATATAAACCGAGGAATTTTTACTATATTTTTAATTTTTTTTTACAAATTCAATCTGTTATTTACCTAACTTTCAGTCTCTGCGATGCTTAGTTTTAAAGATCTCCGTGGCCGCGCGGTTCGCCGCGTTTCAATGCCGCAGCCGTGTTCAAACCCTTATAACTTTTTAACCATGGCTTTGACAAATGTATGGTTTTAGGAATCAAGTTGTTACAAAATATTGGCATGTTTTTTTAAAAAAAAAAACCTCGTGGCCGCGCTTTTGAAACGGTCACTACCATATTGATTAAGATTCTCCTTTTAATTTAATTTTAAAGCATTGTTTCGTAGTATTCTGTATAAGGCATGATGGGATGGGATTGGTGTATCCATTGGGATAAAAACTCCAATTAAATCAATAAAGATATTAAAAAAAAATACGAGATTTGGCCTCCAGATCTCAGTCTTAATCTGTCAAAAAATACTTCTAATTTCCCTACATTTTGACAAGTTTTTGACATTTGTTTGTCGCCGAGATGATACTGCGACTACATTTTGATCGTTTTAAATTACTAGAATTGGCCTTCTGATCTGTCTCAATCAGTCAAATACCTTTATTTTCCCTAAATTTTGACAAGCTTTTGACATTTATTTTGTTTGTGGCCGAAATGATGATGTCGCGCAGCTAGTAAACAATAAAATGTACTGTACAGAATAGTGACATCCACTCACCATAGAAATATTTATAGTAAAACTAGCCAATTAAATATGTAAGTAATTAATAGGAATAAAATCTACATAGATATTTACACAAGTTAGATTAATTTTTCAGTCAGAAATTCGTCAGTGCTGAAATTTAATAAATTTTCTCTAAAAGAAGGCTTTTAAAACCTTCTTCTTAATTTTCTTTATACGTGCTTATCATATTATGGCATGTTGCCGACTTAACAGCGTTGCTGTGTGTGTAGGTCGCAACGGGATCCGCTTCCGGCGCGCTCCGTATACCGCATAACGAGACCATCGGTACTTAGTATCGTGATAAACTATTCCAACTACTTATTTTCATGATTATATAGTTTTTTTTTTATATTCGTAAGAATTTGTCCCGTTACTTTCTAGTCTTCAAAAATGACTATGTAGGTTTGAAAACCAGGCAGAGCGTGTCTGGAGAATGGGGCGTGTAGGCCGTAGGGGGTGCGCGGGGTGCGTGGCCGCTTGGGGTGTGCGGGCAGTGCACAAGAATAGATCATTGTGCTCTGGCACTGGCTGGCCAAGGTCGCGGAAGTGCGAACCTGATGTCGCGTAGGAAAGACATCAACGCGCGCGGGCACGCCCCGCCACGCGGCATGTGCATGCGCAATGAGCCGCCATTCGCTGTGAATATCAACACTGCTGTATATCGCCACTTAATTCATACTCAATATACTGACACATCATATCCAGCCGGATTCCACAACTCGAGGCACTCCGTGCCGATCAACTCGCATGCGCGGATCACCAATAGTATTTCACATTGCGCACCCACGGTTGTAGTAGTAGTTAGAAAAGGTATGATCTATTTCATTTCATTTCATTTATTTATTCACAAACAATTTACATTGTGTTTGAAATCGTTCCCTAAGATAAATATAATAAAAAAAAAACATTAAAGCACATCAATAGAAAAAAAAAGTGGTTTGGTCACTCAATTGTTTTGATGTGTAGGGACGCTTTTAATTCTACTATCACAATCAGCCTTTTCGACATAATTTTCCGACTCCGGTTAGGTCGAAAGCAGTACCTACATAATATCACAAAAAGTGAAGCAATTCAGTTATAAATAAAGTCATCATTTATTTTATTATTAAAATCCCCTTTTTTGTTAATACTTACCCAAGAAAAAGTACTTGGCTTGCATAAATTTTAATTGTATGACATTTCTTTTTTATCGTTTCAATATTACATGCCTCTCTCTAACTGCCACTACCTACAACCTTGGGTGCGCAATGTGGAATACTATGGGTGATCTCCAAATCGGTGATCCTCGCGGAATGTCTCCACAATTCTTCTACGCTGTAATTATGGTCATTCAAAAGGCGTAACGAGGCTTCCTGACCTCGAGAGCGCTCGCGGGATCGTCGACATTAGACGTGAGAGAAATCAAGGTTGGCAGGCGACAACCGACGGCAGCACTGAGTCACTGACACCTCGACACCTCTTTGGCACACCGGCGACGCGAAGCGCGGCACGGCGGTGAGGCACACAGCTATTCGATCCTCATCATCAATGATCATCCTCGTCGTCAAGTTCTTCGTGAGGGATGTAGCTTGTGTGGCGAGGCTCTGCTAAGATCCCGTGCGCTGCTCAAGTGCGCGGTCCCTGCAGCTATCCGGACGGCAAGCGCACACACTGCGCACTGCACGCGCCACACGACACACGGGCTCGATCAGTACAAACACACATTGAGGTTGCACTTGTTACAACAATGAGCCGCGAGTGTTTGTCGCCTCGCGGCGGCACGAGGTCACTCGGCCGACTGAACGCTGTGGAAACACTACACCCACCAACTTATTTAATGGGCCACCAATAATGTATTACATAATCTTAGAGAGTATTGGTTCAAGCATTTTCTGACAATTCCCTGGCGATGGCCTGTTATTCTATTGGCACACTTGAAACTCAGAAGCCGTCTAGTTCGCTAGACCAGCTCAAGGTTACAGTGATAGTAGTAGATGGACTGTACTTATACCTATTACTACCTATGTTGTTTGAATAGTGACGACCCGCGTAGTCTTCAAGTTTCTCGTGATTAGCTTCCACACACGCGTGCACTTGCGCAGTAATCAAATGTTATGTGTTAGACTTTCTCCGGTACAGACGCGCCCGCTGGCCCACCGCACTGCCGCGCTGCATGCGCGCCTTGCGGCCTGACGAGGCAGCAGACGCACGCTACGCGCGACTGCGCGCTAATGAGCTACATTACATCGCATTTACATAAACGTCGGCTGCACCCGTCACAGTGAAACCTGGCGTGGAAAGTGCAGCGGGCCGCGCGACCTGCCGAGCGCGGCGCGAGTGACCCGGACACGGCCGCTGTAAACGCGAGTAAAGAATGACACTGACCAAACGATACATGATAATCGTGCTGAAGAGCTAGTGGGAAGAAGTAGCGCGAGTTCTTCCCAGAACGACAACTTCCTGAATGAGTTGAATAATTTTGGGGGCTGTCTAATGTAAATTTTAAAATTGGCTTTATAAGTTACTTTGTGTAAATTATTTCATCACTACTACTCTCAAACGGTGAAGGAAAACATCGTGAGGGAACCCGCATGTCCTAGAATCAAACATCCGAAGACATGTGACATCTAGCAACCCGCCCTGGGCCAGCATTACAGCTAACTCCCTCTCACTGAGAGGAGGCCTGTCTCCCAGCACTTGAAATTTATAGTCTGATTATGCTTATGTAAATGATCGACTTGATCTGAAGTCTCGCCGTTGTTGATCGATGTGTGAGGGAGCACATGACGCTCAGCGCGGGCGCGCCACACGTAGCGCACCGCACGTAACACCATGTAATAATATTACCGGCGCAGTTAAAGTTGCGCGCGAGCCGTTATGATAGCCCCCCTCGTCGCGCACTATCGCCCGCGCCACTCGCCCCAGATTCCAGCGTTACTCTATTTGTAGGGCGATGTTACCTTGCGCCGGTTGTAAGAGTTGATACTCTCGTTACCTAGCCGCGATTGTTCTGCCGCGGCATCACACGGTACACGACTGTCGACTGCTCCACTTCCTACAAGTTATCGTTTTCCGGGAAGCTACGTGCGGCTCTGCCATGTTTCTTTGAGCGGTGACATGTGCTCGCATGGCACATTGCACCTTCTTTATATCTTGGCTCAGATGTGCATTAAACCTAGAAGTTGAATGGCTTCGCACGGGTGAAAGCGAGTAAGTAGCTGGAAAATCTTGTCGAGGCTATCTCGTGTGCAGCTTGACACAACTGTCACCCCTTCGGCGCGGGGCCGGCGCAGCTTCCTCAGAGTCTGTGAGCCGTCTCAACTCAGCTAAGCGGAGGCCTGTAATGAGTTCGAGTTGGCTGGGTGCAGTGCTACAAACTTTACAGCCACCTATATGAAGGAGTTTTAAAGAATTACTTTTTTGTTAGGTACTCGAAATAAATATCCATGACATTCGTATATACTAGTATAAGTTTAACGTAACAGCGATGCGTGCGCGCGACGCCTGCGTTCCCTAATGAACAGTAAACTGCACATTACTGGCAACTAGCACTACGATACCGCCCTTACATACTGGTAAATAAAGAGTAATATAAGATCTGGTACATAAGGGCGCTGTCCGCGGCAGGTCGTTGCGGTTGCCACTGATGTGGGGCTGAGTGTGCGACTGGTGCTTGCAGGAGCTGTGCGCGCGGCCGCGCTTCCGTGGAGACGACGGCGCTGACGAGTCGCCCGACGAGCTCGCCGAGCGGTAAGTACCATATTATTATAATACTGGATCGGTATTGTATTGTGCAGATCCTATCGTGAAATGAACCGACAAAAATAGTTTTGTTTGCTCATTGCACGATAGAATCTGCAATACCGATTTAGTATTATAAATTACGTAATCTACACGATAGAATCTATAAAGCCAAACTGCCAGTCGGATTTGAAAAAATATTTGTGCAACATTATTGTTGAGAAAGGTTATGGGCTTCGATCAATAATAGTACTAGATTCCTGATAAGCGCTTCAAAAACGGCCCGAAAAATAAGACCACAAATACTTTTGTGGTCTTATTTCAAATATGACCATAAACGATGAATGTTTTAAACCTTATTACGAAGTAAGAGCAGGGATAGGCGATGCGATGCGCCCAGGGGGTTGGGGAGCAAGAGTTTTCACGCGGGCGAAGCAAGAGCGGGGACAGGCGATGCGATGCGTCCAGGGGGGTCGGGGAGCGAGAGAGTTCACACGGACAAATTAAGAGCGGGGACAGGCGATGCGATGCGCCCAGGGGGGTCGGGGAGCAAGGAAGTTCACGCGGACGAAGTCGCGGCCAGAAGCTAGTAGTTAAAAAAAAAATTTAACCGCCGAGAAAACTGAAAACCAAAAAATGTACCTTTTTTATTTTACCTTAATAACTAAGTTCTTAAGCAAAAAAGCAAACCAACTGCTTGTGTTTAGGGCGAAGCTTAAAAAACCAGCACATAATATATATGCCACCGGTTATGTTAAGGGTTGTGGCCCTTGAAAGAGTGCTAGATTTTAAGTACTTGGGGCACATAGTTACGGAGGATGATGCTGATATGGAAAGAGAACGGAGGGCGTTGGCTGTCCGATGCAATCTGTTGGCCCGCAGGTTCGCACGTGGTACAGCAGAAGTAAAAATAACTCTTTTCAAGGCTTTCTGTCAATCATTGTACTTACACGTGCACTCTGTGGGTTCGATATACGCAGAGCCAGGGCATACAACGCCCTCAGAGTTCAGTATAATACAAAATACCTTCAGGATGTTGTTGGGGCTCCCACGTTACTGTAGCGCGTCAGGAATGTTTGCGGAAGCACGTACTGACAGTTTCAGTAACATTCTGCGTAAGAAGACTGCTTCTATGATGCGCAGAGTGCGTGGGAACGGCAATGACATTCTGAAGGTCATTAGTGATAAGCCGTGCTGCACCATTATGGCGCATTGGGTACGTGTAACATGTACATATACTCCGGTACGTCTGATGAGTGCAGCAGATATATGAATTAATCTTGTTTTTCGTTTGTTACTAACATAGCTTATAAGTAGTGTGTATTACTAACATCATGTGGATCAAGGTCTGAAGTAAAGTTTTTTTTTTTAAGTAATGTAATTATACCACTTTATTTTATTTAAATTTAAAGGTACATGAGAAAAAAAAAAATTAAGCAAAAGAATCATAGGGCATCAAAAAATTCGTCCGCATCGCTGTCAACAGGAACAGTGCCCAAAAGGCTGGCGGCATTGCCACGTTGTATGGCGATGCTAATTCTTTGGCCAAGAAACAGGCCAGCCCTCTGGTCACGTGAAGAGTCGACTAAGCGCTTGGCGATATCTCGATAAACCAAGTGGGCACTCGGACCCCATGGCCCTAGTGTTTCAACCCCAAACGGCTCGAAGATATAACTCCCAATCAGACTGGAATATTTTCGCCGTTTGAGGTTTTCTGCACCAGCAGCAGCCGCTCCAGCACAGCCCACCGTGCTAGGAAGATGGGATGGCGCAAGGGTGTCGACACATGTTGCATCCCACACCAAAGGTCTGCCTAACTTCCAGGGCATTATGGTCATTCCGTCTGGTCTCTTTCCATCGTCGCGTGCCAGGCCGTTGGGTTCTAAAACAGCTGGCACCCCGGCGGTGACAAGAGCACGACGGATGATGTCATTAATGCTGGCGTGCCGTGCTATCCGACCTGCGCTCCTACTGCAGGATAGGCCATGGTGTCCGAGGCAGTCGACAGCTTCACCGCACTGACAGCGATGCGGAGCCCCACAAGGAGCACCCAAACGCAGACAGGTAGCGAGCCGGAAGGTGGTGTCACCCAGCATAGTGCCTATGTTGGGTGAAGGGAGTGCTTGAAGCCACAGCCCCGACTCCCACTCACCCACAGCCAGCAGGCGGGCACGCTCAGCAGTATTGGTGGACGTATTGATAAGTTTATTCCGTACCAACCTGCAGAGCGGCTCATCCCACTGTCTCTGGGAAGATGGGTTTACGGGCCGATCTGTATCCGGGCAAGCCGCTTTCCAGGCGTTCACCGCGTCGGTCAAGCAAGGCACTTCAGAGTCAACCAGGCAGGGGGCTAAAATTTTCCCGGTCAACTTTTCGGTGCTGTGGACAGAGGACAGGAACGCCGGTAAGCTAATACTGGTAATTTTGCGGACGCCGAGGCCACCAAAACGGATGGGTAGTGTGGCTTGAAGCCACGCTCGGTCGTCCAAGGCCACATTTAAAATGGTTGTTAATGTGCTGCGGATAATGTGGTCAATTTTGTCCAACAGATGTGGTTGCTTCCATAAAGGGGAAGAACGTAGAAAATATATAAAATTTGGACCAAAACAACAGTATCTAATTAGGGTGAATGCCGAATGTAAATTAATTTTGGAGAGTCTGACCGAAATGTCGTTGAAATTTTTGATTTTTTCATCGATGAAAGGTGAAAAACTATCTTCTAAAATTGGGGAACCTAGGAGGTGTAGTGAACTTTTGTCTAAAATTTTGATTTGTGGGGCTATTGCATTAAATTTATCTAGAGTCAATTGTCTGTCGGTTATGTCAGAAAGGTAAAGTTCACATTTTGAGGGGTTAAGGTCCAAACCAATGGATTGAAATTCCTGTTTGAGGAGATGTAAATCCTCCAAAACAGTGTCTACATTACCTCCTAGCGTTCCATCGTCCAAATACCACACATTAAATTTTGAATTTAGTTTCTGTAAAATTGGATGAATAGCTAAACTGAAAATGACTGGCCCGAGAGGGTCACCTTGTTGGCATCCAACTGCAGATTCTAAAACATTGTCCTTGTATAATAATTTAGAGGGGTGCCTGTAGCACTGCCACATGAAACCATAAATTTCGGGTAGTTCCTTTTTGACTTCAGCCAACAAAGTGTCCCTGTTCACAGAGTTAAAGGCGTTCTTAACGTCAACCTTGAGGATGACCTCACCTTTGTTGGACTTTAAAAAGGTAGAAAGGGCATGCACAGCAGCCTCACAGCCCCCTTTCGAGCCAAAACCAAGCTGCAGGGGCTGAAACTTAGCTGTAAGCGATTCACTATACAGCTTACAGCATATTTTGGCTGCCGTACGCCTGTAGGTGCACCCAACGGCAATGGGACGAATACCGCCATCCTTCTTACGCAGGGCACACAGGTTGGCCCCGTACAAGACATCGACGACGGCCTCGTTCACACCGCCGGTAAGCATGAGGTTAATCATGGCCGCAAGCTCCTTCAAAAGCAACTCACCAGCTTCCCCGGCGCCTGAACTCAATAGATCCTTTAGATGTTGTGGAGTCAGGCCGTCGAGGCCGCCAGCGGAACCACTTCGGAAGGAGCTCACGGCTGCAAACAACTGGGGAGCCGAAACGTTGAGGAAGGTTGAATTTAGGTCGGGAGGGTTGGGGGGATCGGGGAAGGTGAGACCATCCGCAGGCGCTGGATGTTTACTCTCTAGAGCTGTTAGTGTTTCGGGAGAGTAAGGCGCCACCACATCGCTGCTGAAAAGTATCCTGGCCGCACCCCTGATGTCACCTTCACTTAATTTGGATTCCACATGTGAACATAATCCTTTTTGAGATTGGTTATGGAAAGCAGGCAATTTTGGATCTAAAATTAGGGCCGAATTGTTACAATTTTCTTTAATTTGGTTCGTTAATGTTTTTTTAGATGCCAAATTTTTTTGGACATGTAAAATCCTGTAAGGGAAGGTAAGTAATTGCTCCCAGGCACTTTGTGAGTTCTCCTGGGTCGCAAGACGGATACATTGCGCCAAACTCGCAGCAACAGATCGTCTCGCGCCCCGGGGAACTCTCTTTAATACAGGGGTAGAATTTTTTAATTTTGCTAGTATTTTCCAAAAACATTGTACTAGTGGTGTTGATGTTGGAGATGAGGCTGGGGGACACAATGGTACACTATGCGATTTGTGGATCTTGCCATAGTGTATCTTCAGCCCCCGTTCGCCTTTAAAAAAGCGTGCCTGTGAGCAATGTGGACATCTCACCAGCTGAACATCAAGCGATGTGGCAGGTTGACTAGCACAGTTTCCGGCGTCGCTACAGCCGGCATTGAACATATATATAAAAACACAAACTTACAATAAAACTTACCTAAAAAATAATAATTAATAAACTATAATACACGCACTCAAAAAAAATTAACTAAAATCACTATTTCTATTATTTACACAAATGTCACTATGAAATTGTCACGACAGTTGACGGCTGGGGCGCAGTCGCGCTCGGAGCCTGGGGCGCTGCGCATGCAGGGCGCAGCCTTCACACCCGTTGCCTTGGCTGCAGGCGTCGCGTCTTCGTCGAGGGAAGAATTATACCTAAGTAATTTTGAGTCGGCGCCAAACAATCAATAAACAAAGATCACTAAATTGCCTCGACTCAAAATTATTTAGGTAGGTATACTAACATTAGTTTAAGAACTTATAGTTATTAAGGTTATATAAAAAAGGTTTATTATTTTTTGCTTTTCAGTTTTTTCGGCGGTTTCATTTTTTTGTTAAAAAGTTTGGCTATAATCTACTAATTGTTTGCCAAAGGGCAGGCATATGTGGCACTGTAGAGTAATAATAATACACAACTCAGCATTCAAATCGGAGTGAACAATAAATCACCCCTATTTTCCCACCCTTAGGGTTGGATTTTCGAAATTTATATGGGACCAACTTTGGGGTATACCCTTTCCAATAAAGAATTATCAAAATCGGACTACTCTGTAAAAAGTTATGCGTGGACTGGTCATACATAAAAAACTAAATATACGCGTCGACTTGAGAACCTCCTCCGATTTTTTCGTCGGTTAGTGTGCTCAAATCAGTAAGAAAAATGCACATAAGACATGTGTTACGATCATTTAAACGTGTATCAATCATTGCAGTTTTTTATCTGAAGAATTAGTGTAACGGTTTGTCATAAGTATATATTTTATACAAAAGTTGTCAGATTAGGAGATTAGGACGCCTATTCGACACCTGTATGTTTGACCCTAGGACAGCGCACCTAATACACTATAATAATAATTATTTATTTATTGCAGGTAAATAACACCCATTCAGTACACGTATAACTCAGATCAAATAAAATTCAAATTAGATAAAATCATTAAACAAATTAAACAGAAACAGAATAAAACGAATTAAATTAAATCAAATACAGCCACCATCGTCAGTTATCAACTTTTCTATTTTCTCGGTGGTTTCCGCACAGAATCTGTACTAAAAACGCACACAGTTACAGTGCACCGTGTATCCGGCCCAGCATGGCCGGTTTGATAAGTTTGCAAAGTGACTCGCGGGTGTTACGAGGTGCGCTGCAGAGCCAGAGGGCGCGGGCGCGTGACTGCCATGCCGGAGTGAAGCTTCATGTGGCGGGCAGTGTGTCCACCGAGCAGTGCTCCCAGAGGGCGTGTGTCTGCCGAGTAAGGCGCAGCGCGCGGCGGCGGCGACGCGGGCGCACTCCCAATGAGCTGATGTTCGTGCAGCTGACACTGCACGCACACTAATTCATAGTCTCACTGCTGAGTGCTGAGCAGTCAGCGGTGAGGTGCACCCTCCGTAGTCTAGTATTTTAACTTCTGCTGCTCTAGCTTCCTCTCAAGTATAGGTCTTTTGGTTTGGTTACACATGCTGGATAGGAGAGCATGCGCGGATCCAGGATTTACTTTTAAGAGGGGCACTCGGGCCGCACGCATAGGGTAGATTTTCTTTTGGCCATACACACAGAAATAAGAGTTACTTTGTCGACTTTTAGTAAAGTTTAAGAACTAGGAGAACCTGCGCTGCAGGAGCGACTGAAGCGCGCTTAACAGTTTTCGTTCCACACCTCGGAACGGTTTGGTTAGTTTGGCTTTTGATCATTGTGTTAGCTAAATTTCGATTTCGATAAGGTTCGATTCAATACGTCATGCCATTTGTAAATAAACCTCAAAGTATCCTCTGCCTACCTATTAATGTTATATTTCATTAAATGGTAGGTAACATAGGTAAGCAATTAGGTACATATTATGTGTTTGTCAAGTCATTATGTGTATAAAAAATTGTCAATTGTGTCAGTAGATTAAGTATGTAATTTGCGTTAAAATTGTGTCAAGTTGCGGTCCTTGATATAATTTGGTAAAATAACTCTCTTTAGAGCGTTTCGTATCATACGAATTTGTGCCTGCGGCTGCGCCCGCATCTATCGTCTCGTATACTTTTCATCATGCTCGTGAAGCACGCCCGCAGGTGCAAACCCGCGTGACAAGAACAAGACCCTTAGAATCTGCAGACGCGTAGACCGTGATAGAGATAGATCTTCCCACATTTGAGCATACACTTGTAAAGGTTATTCATTCAGGAACTTTGACCGCGTACTCCGCGAAGCAACTGAATAGTGTCTGCCACAGCCGGTATAGCGTGCGTGTCGCTGTGAGTGCAGGTGGAGCGCGCAGCCGGGCGCCGCCGGCGACCCGCACGTGTGCTGCGCGGCGGCCGCGCTGGCGCCCACGCCGCGCCTGCTGGACCGCGCTGCGCCGCCGCAGAGCTTCCGCAAGCGCTACACCGGCGCCTTCAGGTACGTGCACCCGTCTCTGGCAGACCGAGTTCCTCGTGGCAGAGCGCAAGGGGCTCCTCCCATATCTACCTTGGGAGTGAATGCTCATTGCTCAGTGTAAAGAGTGTTCTAACCCTCAACATTAACGATACGGTTGGCGCAGTGGCTGAGCGATCAACTGCTGCGCTGCGTGTCGCGGGTTCGATTCCCGCACGGAACAAATATTTGTAATGCCTACAGGTAGTTGTTCCGGGTCTGGCTGTTTGTGAGAGGTATTCCTCGAAGCACTACCATTTTGAGGCGCACTATTATATTATACACTATTATACTTAGGCAAATTTCAAGTTTATTAACTAAATGAATAAGATTTTTCATATAAACTGTATCCCCGCTTTTCACCCCCACATCATAATCATAATCATTTATTCACAAGAAATGTGGTTACATAGTGGTGGTAAGGTAATTCTAATCCCGTCACATTCTACCATAACAATGGTGCGTAAATAATATGTCAAAGTTGTACAAAATATAATGATTTTAAAAATAATCTAAATTGATTAGTAAATTAATGTCAAAATGTATGTCATGAATAATTAATTATTGTATTAAATAAAATAATTGTATGAAAAAGCAAAGAACCAAATTTAAAAGTCAAGTGTTGTGTTGTCATGTCAGCAAGAATAAGAAATTTCAACATTAATTAATTACATCATTTAGCTTTATATGTCATAAAATCCTTCAGAGTATAAAAACATTTTTCTGCAAGCCACGCCACAGGGATGGAATTTAAAAAAAATCGTTTGGGATGTATTCATAACTTGACTCAAAGATTATTTATACTAATTTTCGAGTTAATCAAGCCATGCAGTAAAATCCTCCCCAGAAAAATTGACTACCCCATTTCAGCCCGTCAGGGGCAGATTTTCAAAAAACCCTGATACACATTATTCTTAATTTTCAATAAGTATTAGGTATAAATACTGAGTTTCGAGTCAACCGGACTGCGCGCTAAAATTCTTCTATACAAACTTTGAAACCCCCCAATCCCTTACTAGGGGGTAGTTTAGAAGAAAAAAAAACTGACAATCTTCATAATTTATTTAGATAAGTATTCGTGCCAAGTTTCAAGTTTATTAACTCAAGGAATAAGATTTTTCATACAAACTTTCATCCCCTATTTTATCCCCTTGGGGGTACAATTTATCAAAATCCTTTCTTAGCGGATGCCTACGTCATAACATCTACCTGCATGCCAAATTTCAGCCCGATCCCTCCAGTGGTTTGGGCTGTGCGTTGATAGATGACTATGTCAGTCAGTCAGTCAGTCACATTTGAGTTTTATATATTTAGAAGATACTTTTCCGGCATAAAAAGTACCCAGTGTGGTGCCCAGGATATTAAAGAATAATTATACCAAGTTTCATCGTAATCGAACCGGTAGTTTTTGCGTGACGCCTGAACTAACAGACAGACAGACAGATCACACTTTTGGGTTCGGTGTCGGTCTAGTAACCCCATTTATTTTTTTGATATTTTCAATGTACAGAATTTTCACTTCTACAGATTTACTATAAGTATAGATTTAGACATATAGATATTGACATTTAATAATTTTTGACATTTTCAATTATTCTGACTTAGATTTTATTTTTTCAACATTTTTATAACTAAATAATCCTCCTGTATATCTGACATCACTCAATTTTTTTAATAATATTATGTAACTAGCTTCCGCCCGCGACTTCGTCCGCGTGGATAGTTATTATAAGTAAATAATGGGTCTTAAAATCATAACTCATGTAGGTTGTAGGTTTTTCTAAAAAAAAACTAAACTAATGAAGAAGTACTTTAAAATACTTACCTAATATTTTAAAGTACTTCTGCATACACTATATTTTGAGTTTTTTTTTTTCTGGCAGAAGTATGTACTGATTTTCACCAGAACCAGATCTCGATAGGGCAACAAATAGTTGCCCGTGCGAAAAACACTCTTGGCGTAAATCTATTCCTGCGTGCTTAAATGTTTGCCCCTGGGCCTTATTAAGGCGGTACCCCGAGCTAAGTGGCGCCCTCATTGAATAAAAAATCGTAGCATAGCATAGAAAACAAAAATAAAAAAATTGAATCTTGGAGTTTGTTACAAAGAGGATAAAGTATTTTTACGTTGTTAAAACAGGACTCAAAATGTTTAGTATCCAAAGTAGATAGCAAAACTGTCAAAAATGGCCGCTTTTGGTACTTTTGCTATCTACTTTGGATACTAAACATTTTGAGTCCTGTTTTAACAACGTAAAAATACTTTATCCTCTTTGTAACAAACTCCAAGATTCAATTTTTTTATTTTTGTTTTCTATGCTATGCTACGATTTTTTATTCAATGAGGGTGCCACATAGCTCGGGGTACCGCCTTAATTGTTACGGCAAACGATACCTTCACCGGAAATTGAATTCTTTTAAAATTAAAAGGCAAATCCGTTAGTATCATAGGGATGCGAGGTATCAGCACTGTTTGCCCTACTGCTGGACCAGTCAAAACTGTAGCACCAGTGGTTTAAGGTTTCTTAGCAACACAATTGGAGTGCCAATTTTTTTATTTAAGTGAATGTGGTGGAAGGCCACTCGGATTTAGAGAATTGAAAAACTCTTGTGGGTAATGTACCACATCCTTTTGATCCATTACGTTATCAATGGACATGTAGTTCACGCTATCTCCTGGAAGTTTTCCCAGTATTATATTATTGATGTCGTCAACGCTATTATTTCTAGCTGCCAATATTGCCCTTTGACACATCCACTGATAGTCTTTTTTTTCTATATGGACTACATCTGATGGGAGATCTTTTTCTAGGCATTTTTTTATTTGTATGTATTATCCAAACTATAATATTATAAATGCGAAAGTAACTCTGTCTGTCTGTCTGTCTGTCTTTGCTTCACGCCTAAACTACTGAACCGATTTGTGTGAAATTTGGTACAGACATAGTTTGGAACTTGAGAATGGACATAGGGTAGTTTTTATTACAAAAAATAAAATAAAAAATAAAATTTATTCCACAAGGACATACAGCGCCATCTATTGGTCAAGAGTCGGCATCAATTCAGTACTGAAAATTCATCGGAAAAATGTAAATAAATAGTAAGAACTATTTGGGTAAAACCAAAAATCTGCCGGAAGTCACAATTCCACGCGAACGAAGTCGCGGGCAAAAGCTAGTGTTAAATATTATTAGATATTTATTATTTATGAAAGAATAAAAATAATTGGAAAACTAATTACTTACTCAATAATTAATTGTTATACGATAAGCCTATAACCTATCCACGTTAAAAGAATTACCCTAAATTACTACAAAATCAAATAATGTACCTATCTATTTAGATAAGAAAAATAACAAAAATAAGTAAACCAAAACAAATAAGGAAATTAACAAATATTATATTAATTGGAAAACTAATTACTTACCTACTTACTCAAATATTAATTAGTATACGTACGTTAAGCCTATAGCCTATCCACGTTAAAAGAATTGCCCTAAATAATAGAAAATCAAATAATGTATCTATTTAGATAAGGAAATTAACAAAAATAAGCAAACCAAAACCAAACTTATTCATGTAAAAAGTATTAAACGAAGATATTCTGGAAAGAATAAAATTTAAAAAGTAGTGCGCTGACCACAACCATAGATATAGGAAAGAAGTAGATGTGCCCCGGTTGTTGAAAATGTATCGGAACTCAATGTCGTTACTTCGATCCTACCACTACACATGTAGTTCAGTAAAAGCAATAGATACAAAGTCACGCGCACACTTGCAGTTCATAAATCAGAGCGTACTACACAATCAATTATGAACCTTAACTCATCAAACACAGCGTGCATTTACCATGCGCCGTACAACTTACTCACACAAAAACATCTGTCGCTATCGTTGTGCTGTGCAAAAGCCATTTATTTTACATATACGCTAGTGATTGACTAAATCGGAAAGTTATCGATTCTCCCATTTATTATTGTACAAATAAAAATTTGGCGTTCTGAAAATAAAATAAATAAAACACGATATGTCCAGAAAATATTATATTATCCATGAAAAAAAAAAATAGCAAAAAAATATATTTTGTAAATATATATTTTTTAAATTATATTACATCTTCTCAAGGGTCTTCCAACCGGATTTAAACGTCATCTTTTTAGGTCTTCCAACTATGTTAAAAGGGTTGACAAATTGTAAAATTAACTATATATTCGTTGGGTAATCGACATTGTTGTCGATAATAATAATAATAATTTATTTCATAAGCCTAATACAATAAGGAGAGAAAAAAAAAGGGTTAACAGTGCATTACTTAAATAGCTTATATCCTTATATAAATAGGCTAGGTATATGCACGTTGTGTGAAACTCCTGACACCCAAACTAGGACATGTCCTGTATCTCAGGTGTCAGCGTTCCTCCCGGCCCTTCACATTTGTGAAGCCTAACATTCCATTTTGCACAGATTAACACAGATAAAAATAATAATAATTATAATCTAAACTATAATCTAATCTAAGTTTAGTTTTATTAGGATACATAGAAGAAAATAATCATAAAATAACCACCCTATTTTCATCTCTGCTATAATATGTGTGGAGTAGTGAGTGTAGCGTATGGGTGAGTGTAGTGTTAGGGTAAGTGTAGTGTGAGGGTAAGAGTAGTGTGGGGGTGAGTGTAGTGTGTATGTGTGTGTGTGTTGATAAGTTGCGGATGCGTGCATTTAGTTGCGTGTGATGTACAACTTAGCCAGTGCTGCTAACCAGCAATTCCTCAGTTTCCCGATAAGTTAAGGAAGTAAGCCAATCTTTGACCTTCATTTTGCAGTTTATTCTGTTCAGGTGAAATATATCTAGCTGTTTGTTTGTCTCATTATACAACCTTACGCTAAGGATAAAATAGTGTTTACCCGCAAAGGAGGTTCTTGTTCTATCGGGCTTAAAGACCGTATATTTAATTCTACCTCGAGGCTCCTGCAGAGGCCGAGACTTGTGTTTACGGCCTATGGTCATGTGGACATACAGTTGCCTCACCGTGAGAACTTTACATTCAGCGTAAAGTTCAGCCGTAGGGTACCTGTAAGGTCTTTTTGTCATAACCTTTAGTACAGCCCTCTGGGCGATCTCAAGCTGAAGCATTATAGATTTTGGTGCTCCACCCCATACGGTCAAACAGTACGACAATAGAGACTGGCATAGAGCCAGGTACACCATCTGCAGGGTGTTTGGGTCCGCTGACTGACGAAGTCGTTTAAATATAAATATGAGTCTTCGAACCCGAGTAGTGACGGTTTCAATTTGTTTATGCCAACGGAAACTCTGATCTATATGTACGCCCAAATATTTAACGCAGGGAGATCTGGTTATGTATAAGCAACAGCAGTCAGGAGCAGGCAGTAGACACGAGTGTGCTTTAACTTTGAATGTCAGCGGGGGCAGACGGTCAGCTCGCATTGCAAAAGGGATAAACAGGGATTTATCAATATTCAATGTCAGAAGATTATTTGACAGCCACTCCATTATAATTTTAAGAGCATGTTCAGCATTTTGCTTTGCTTGGCTCCAGTCTACTCCGTTCACGATAAGAGCTGTGTCGTCGGCGTAAGTGAAGATTTTACCGTTTGGTAGGGGCATATCGCATAAATCATTTATGAATACAATAAATAATGTGGGGCCCAAAATGCTTCCTTGCGGAACGCCGTAGTTGATAGCCTCTTCATTACTGACATGTTCCCCTATCTTCACCACTTGTACACGATCTCTAAGATAGTCAGTAAAGATTTTTAAAGGGATGCCTCTAACTCCTACTCGTTCCAGCTTATCTAGAAGGATAGGGACAGAGACAGTGTCAAAAGCCTTAGCCAAGTCTAGAAACAGTCCCATGCATTTTTGCTTTCTATCTAAGTTCCGAATAGCATGTTCTGTTAGAGCCAAAACTGCATCCTCCGTGGATATACCACTTCGGAAACCATATTGATTCCTAGATATTATTTTATTTAATTCAAGGTACCGTGTTAGACGCTTGTTTAGTATACGCTCCAGTACCTTAGAAAGAGCTGGAAGAACTGATATTGGTCTATAGTTATTGACACTGCCTCTGTCACCCGACTTGTAAACTGGATGCACCACTGCTTTTTTAAAAACCCTTGGGAAAATACCAGACGTGATAGACAGGTTACAGACATGGGTAATAAGAGGGACCAGGGTTTGGCGAGATGATTTTATTATACTGGCAGGGATACCATCCCATCCCACCGCGCAATCAGGTTTTAAATTAATTATTATTGTCTCAACCTCGTCTGCGTCAGTTTTCAGTTTCAATGGCTATAGAGTTTAGGTTACTACAATTATTTGAAGGAGTAGAACTGTTAGAAGCGGAATGATTGCTAGATATTTTGCTGGCCATTTCGCTACCAATACCAGCAAAGAAGTGGTTAAGTTTATTAATAGAGGCTTTAGGGTCATTAGGATTTATGAGTTCAGTGGGTGGGGCTGATTTAGGTTTTAAATTCACTACCTTATTGATTACATCCCAAGTTGACTTTGGACTGTTCCTCGCTTTCATGAATTCTTCTCTCTCAGAGTTTTGTTTTAACCGCCGTAGTAGGTCATTGCAATAATTGCGGTACCTTTTATAGGTAATCAGTAATATGCTGTTTTCTGGGGAACTGTTGACCTGATTATGGAGATTATCACGTTGAGCTATACATTTAAGAAGCCCTGGAGTAATCCAGGGTTTTATATTTCTATTTTTCCGCGGAATTTTGAGAACCTGAGTGTGGTTTTTAATAATTGTAGATAGGGTAGTAACTAGTATATCAGCAGCCATGTTAGCATCAGAGGCGTTGAGAACAGTTGTCCAGTCCGTACCATCTATATCAGTTTGCACAGCCTCGTAGTCCATTTTTTTAACTATCTTAGGAGGTTTTAATTTCAGTTTTTGGTTCTCGATAAAGAGAATAAGGGGCTCATGATCCGTGATGTATGTTTCCAAAACTAGTGTTACGGCAGGGGCATTCGTGCGAAGTAGTACATGGTCAATACAGTTGTTTAAGCGCGATGGAAATAAGTGAGCGGGGAGAAACCCATGCATGGCAGTTAAAGTCAGGTATTCACCACAGTTTGCGTCAGTACTACCGGTCTTTATGTCAATATTCATATCGCCTATAACTGCAGCTACCGGGAAATTCGTCAAGGTTACAAGAACATCTTGAAGACTATTATTAAAGTTAGTAGTGTTTGTGAAAGAAGGTGATCGGTAGAGTGCAACTATACAACACTTTAATCCTATTTGACACACCAGACAATTTCCTCCGATGAATTGCGGTTCTGTTACGTCACATATAATATCGGTTTTGACATAAATAGCAACCCCATCGTTTTGGTTTTTTATGTTTTTTGTGCAGTATGAGACATAGCCTTCCAGTGTGGGGAGGACAGGGGCTTTACTGAGCCAACACTCAGATAGTACAAGGATATCGCACTGAAAATCAAGACGGCACAATAGAACAAGGATTTGGTCAAAATTTGGTCAAGATTTGGTTGGTAGATAGCCTACGTTAGTGGATCAACACAACCGCATCACTAGCTCGCCGCAAGACACAGCGGCTGTACTATGCGACGCTCCGCGTAAATAAAGTATCGTTGAGTATTTTTTACATTGCTTGTCCACTTCACTTAGCGACATACTTAGGTAGTGGTTAAGGAGCAATGTATTTAATGCTAAAATAGTACAGTCGCTGCAATATTTGAAAACAAAAATAACGTAGTAAAACCAAGAAATATTTTACGATTTGCTGTTTTTCATGATTTTAAAGACAAATACAGTAAAATACTTGTACTTACATATGGTAAGTAATTCAATGAGATACGAAGTTTTTATTTTTACTTCGGTTTTTACAGGAAACCACTGAACAAACCGGCATTTTTATATTTTATCACGATCACGGTCGAAAACGCACTAATTCGCGAAGACGGCCATTTGCCTAGTTTATGATCGCGTTGATCACTCCGCGACGACACAAACACGCCTCCTTGCCACTTCTCCTGTTTTTCTCATTTCTATGACCACAACCGTTCCGTAAGGAGCCGACCGCGCGTCTTGCTTTTGCTATGGTATCTTGCACAGATAGCTGGGGCCACCGCCCGTCCCCCTCATGACTGCCCGCCGGCTTTGCACATTGCGCGCGCAACAGTTGATCATTATTTTGCTGTGATGTTATTTTAAAACTACGATATCTCATAAGATATTAATTGAAATCAAATGATGTAAAGGGCAATTTTGTTTTAAATTAAATACTTGTGATTAATGACGTATTTATTTGGATAAGGATTAATATCATGTTTATAAAAACACCTTCGTAAATAATGCAATATTTTAGATCCAATTTGGTTAGCATAAAATAGGTTATATAGTGAGCTAACCTTAAAAGATAGACATATTGCTATCGCGGACTTTTTTTTTGAACTTTTAAAGAGGAACAATTCTTTCATACATGATTTATGCAAAACTTTAACCGTTTACGCAGCGCACACAGCGGAAGCTCTCAATAGGAAAAAAGTCTCCCGATTTTGAAACATTCTTCATTGGTGCTCCGTTCCTATTGATCTTAGCGTGATGATATATAGCCTTCCTAGTAGTCTTCCTTCCTCGATAAATAGGCTATCCAATACAATTTTTTTTTCAAAATCGACCTGTAGTTCCTGAGATTAGCGCGTGTAAACAAACAAACAAACTCTTCAGCTTTATAATATTATGTAGTATAGATTGTTGTAAACGATTTTGAAATTTTAATTAGGTATGCTTGATTTTCAGACATCTTTTTTATTATTTTGAAATTTAAACTCGTAATGTTGAGCTAGATGCACACCATATTTGTACGCCTCCTGTCATAACATAGCGTTCTGCTCATCAAGATCAACTCAAGATCTGTATTTCTTTAAAAGTGATTTGATTTGATTTGTAAACGCACCCACGATACAGGAGTAATTCCTAGTGCGGGGCTAAGTTTTTTTAAAAACGAAAAGAAAGATTGAGGAATACGATTTAAGGACGCCGAAGTAAGCCGTACGAAAATCGTAAATAAGGAATCATCGGAAACGAGTAGGATACTCCGAATTATAACATAGGTACAGTTTTTGTATCCTCTACAAGTCTACATATTATAAAACTCTATATTATTAGTTTTTGTAGTTCCGAAGATTCTCGTATTGTCGCGGCTCACAATCAGTTCGAGGGGGGCGGCGTGCCCCACTTCCCACGACACACATTGCCCGCTCTCCGGAGCATTACTGTTTGCTGCTGCCGACCATGGCGAACATGTTGGGGTCGGCTTCCAGTCTAACCGAATGCAGCTACTTACACTTACGAGTTGTGATATCTATGTCGGAAGTAGAGTTCCACAGGCCACAGCCCACAGGTGAACATTGTGGAAACAACACGTGCTTTAAGAGGGTCTAGGGAGCCAGGAGTGTACCGAGCCTGCAGCCGCCTGCTGCTGCCTAATACTAAAACCTAGTTCGAGCAATGAGCGGACACCAAGCTAGTTGTGTACCGACTTCCTAATATTTGTAATCGCGGTAAAGGTTGCGGTCAATGATAATATCATTGGTTGCGGTACAAGTCGGTCAGTCGTGAGCGTAAATGTTGAGACAATGAACGATTAGGGTCGCGGCGGGCTCGGGCCGCGGCCGGGCCGCGCCTTGGCCGCAGTGCCGTGGGGTCGCTGGGCTCGGGCGAGGACTGAGTCCGCCGGGCGGTGCGCACGCCTCGATGAACTGCGGAACTGCACTCACTCACCACCGGCTTACCATTTACAAATAACTCCTAATAACTTCTATGAAATGGTCTTGTGCTAAATTTTGTGGCCCCGCTCCCCTTATCGAAGGCGAGTGTAGATGATTTAAGGATCTATAGCTATCGAGCTAGATTCTTAGATCACTTACACTTACACTCGCCTGGCAGCACGTATTTATTTCAATCATGTCTGTGGGTGATCGCAACTAACACATTTATTTATACAAATTTTCAACGTTAGCGGAGAAAATATGGACCTTAATAACAATGGCACAACCATAGAAATGTAACATATGGATGTATGTATGGGTACAACTGTGGAGACTGCTCCGCGACAGGTTGGTTGATAAACGTGACTGCAATGGCACGGTGGACGAAATACGCACAAAGTATACAAAGGAACCTTATATGTACCTACCTAACATTTAGTTTAGTGGCAAAGGTCGCCGAGACTCGCCGAATGTTGGTTCTGCAGCTGACATATTATAATAATATGCAAGACCTGGGCGCAGGTTCCGGTTCTGGGTGTTCGGCGAGTGGCGCGAGGTGGTGGTGGACGACAGGCTGCCGGCCCGCGGCACGCGCCTGCTGGGCTCGCGCGCCGCCCGGGACGACTTCACGCTGCCGCTGCTGGAGAAGGCCTACGCCAAGTGAGTAGCTGCACGGCCCGTCCGGAAGGCCCGGTCCGCCCGGCCCTTCTGGCCCGGCCAGCCAGTGCAGCGCGTTCTCTCCGCAGGCTGCACGGCTCGTACGCAGCGCTGCGCGGCGGCAGCGTGGCGCGCGCGCTGCAGGAGCTGTCGGGCGGCATCGTGCAGAGCTTCTCGCTGCGCGTGCAGCCGCGCGGGCTCACCTTCCAGGTGCTCAACTCGGGCGTGCCGCGCTCCACGCTGCTGGTGGCCACGGCGCCGCGCGGCGCGCCCGGCGGCCTGCTGCCGGCGCAGCCCTACGCGGTGTCGGGGCTGGCGCGCGTGCGCGGCGCGTGCGGCGCGGGCGGCGGCGGCGCGCTGGTGCGCCTGCGCGCGGCGAGCGGGCGCGGCGCGTGGCGCGGCGCCTGGGCGCCCGAGAGCGCGGAGTGGCGCGCGCTGGCGCCGCCGGACCGCGAGCTGCTGGCGCCGCGCGCCGACCGGCCCGGGGACTTCTGGTCAGCGCACGCTCACTTATGGTCCATTCGCTACACGACCTCCCCTCTTGAGTCACTCGTCCCTGTCTGCAGCTGCACGTTACGATCGATCGTTTCAGATAACACTGAACCAATTAAACATAATATTAAGAAATAAACTAGCTTCTGCTAGCGACCAAAGCATCTCTTTATACTATGACCAAAGTCAATGTCAAATCATTTATTTTAAATAGGCAATAGGCTCAGTAAAATTGCTGTGTGACATACGGACATGACGAAATTACAAGCTTTCAATGTTTGCCATTTGGCTACTAAACCCTAAAAAGGTACTACTGGGAGCAGTAGAGCAGTAGTAGTAGTAGAGTGAGTAGGTTGCCAATGATCAGAGTGGATGGGATACACTCTGATCATTGGCGAACTACTCACTCCAATATAACAAATATCGATATTAAGTTCCTGTAAGTCATAGGTAGGCATTGCACACGCGTCACTCAGCTCGCTCCATCATGTACGAGTTTATCAGACATTGACAGCAACACATGCACTTTGCGTGTGTGCGCAATTGTGCAAATAACGTGAAAAGAGACGCCAACTAAGAACTTATAGCTAATAGGTCATGAATATGGAATGTTTAGTTTGATAAATGAAATGTTTTTTTTTTTCTATTAATTAAATAAAGTTTATCCGAAAATATCAATCCGTTTCTTACTAAACTTCAATATCCGACGACCCTGGTTACTTATCTCCTTTGGTGACCGTTCATCTACAAATATATTGATGAGACCATAGATCTATGTAAGGCACAGTACTGCATCAAAGTTGAGTGTTAGTGTTATGTGGCAGGATGTCGTTCGAAGACTTCGCGCAGTGCTTCAGCCAGCTCGAGCTGCTGCACGTGGGGCCCGACGACTGGCTGCTGGAGCGCGGCCTGCACGCCAAGCGACCCTGGCGCGCCGTGCTGGCGCGGCGTCGCTGGCGCGCCGGGTACAACGCGGGCGGGCCCCCTTCCTGCCAGGATACCACGGGCACCAACCCGCAGTTCCACGTGCAGATCCCGCACTCGGAGGCTGCGGGCGCGCGCAAGTGCCACGTGGTGGTGTCGGTGACGCAGCAGTACGACGTGGGCGACGCCGCGCGCAAGCTGCGCGCCATCGGCTTCGCCGTGTACGAGCTGGGCCCCGGCGGCCCGCGCCGGCCCAGCGACCACGCGGCGCTGCGGGGCCTGCGGCCGCTGGACGTGACGCACGAGTCGCGCGCGCGCGAGGTGGTCACGTTCTTCACGCTGCCGCCGGGCCGCTACCTCGTGGTGCCGCACACGCGCCGCCCGCACACCGACGCCGCCTTCCTGCTGCGCATCCTCACCGACGAGCTCACAGACGTGTGGTGGGTACCGGGCGCTGGACAAAAAAAACATTTTTTTTATTTTACTTACCTACATGGGCAGTACGTCAGAAGCTAGGTGCGCGGCATGTCAACAAGTATCAGTACTTGATAAAATATAAAAAAGCGGCCAAGTGCGAGTCGGACTCGCCCATGAAGGGTTCCGTATTGAGTTGTATGAATGAAAGGTAAATTGCGGCTTACGATTTATGACGTAGGTATTAAAAAAAAACTACTTACTAGACCTCGTTGAAACCAATTTTCGGTGGAAGTTTACATCATTAGTATATTCTTTTTTAGTTTTATCATTCTTTTATTTTAGAAGTTACAGGGGGGGGGGGGGGGGGGGACAAATTTTACCACTTTGGAAGTGTCTCTCGTGCAAACTATTCAGTGTATAAAAAAATTATATTAAACATCTAAATATCATTTTTGAAGACCTATCCATAGCTACCCCACACGTATGGGTTTGATGAAGTAAAATTTATGAGTTTCAATTCTAAGTATGGGGTACCCCCTAAATTTATTCTTTTTTTTCTATTTTTGTGTGCGGTTCACAGAATACATCTACTTAGGTACCAAATTTCAACAGTATAGTTTTTATAGTTTCGAAAAAAAGTGGCTGTGACATACGGACGGACAGACAGACAGACATGACGAATCCATAATGGCTCCGTTTTTTTGCAATTTGGCTACGGAACCCTAAAAATGGTCTACAGATTCAAAATCAACAAAAACACAAAATATAAAAAAATCTATTAGAAGGATAAATAAAATGTAACAATCTGCGTCCGCAGGGAGGTGAACGAGGACAACGTGATCGTGCGCGACGTGGCGGCCGAGTTCCGCGACGACGCGGCGGCCATCCCGGGCGCGGTGCGCGCAGCCGCGGCCTGCCTGGGCGCGGCCGGCTCGCTGGGCGCGGCCGCCGAGCTGGACGCGGCGGGGCTGCGCGCGGCGCTGCGGCGCGTGTGGCGCGCGTGCCTGTGCGCGCGGCCGTCGCTGGAGCTGTGCCGCGCGCTGGTGCCGCTGCGCGACGCGGCGCTGAGCGGCGCCATGCGCGCGCGCGAGCTGCCGGCGCTGGTGGCGCTGCTGGCGTACTGGCGCGCGGCGTTCCTGAAGCACGGCGCGCGGCGCTGCGGCGCGGCGGCGTGCTCGTCGTACCGGCTGCGCGCGCTGCTGTGGGCGGCGGGCGTGACGGCCAGCAACAAGGTGCTGGAGTGCCTGGTGCTGCGCTACGCGCGCGGCGCCGTGCTGTCGGAGGAGGCCTACGTCATGGCGCTGGCGCGCCTGCACCTCGCGCACGGTGCGTGTCGCCGTGTCACTGTGTGGGGGGCCTGCGAGACGGTCGGACGTTTCACAAAAATCGGCCAAGTGCGAGTCGGACTCGCACACGAAGGGTTCCGTCCCGCAAGGCAAAAGACGCCACGCGTTTCTTGTATGGAGACCCCCTGAACTTTTAACTTTATTTTACACTAAGTAGCTTATGCCACGACTTCGTCCGCATTAAATTTCTTGCTCTCCCGACCTACCCCGTCGCATCGCATCGCCCGTCCGCACTATTACTTCGTTTTCGCTTAAGTTCTTCCTGATTTTGTATCTCTTTGCTCGGCCCCTATGGGTCCTGGCGTGATGTTAAATAACCTTTAGCCTTCCTCAAGAAGTGCGCTATCAAATAAAACATATTTTTTCAAATCCGACCGGTAGTTCCAGAGATTAGCGCGTTCAAACAAACTCTTCAGCTTTATTATTAGTATTATTTGTTGTTTTGTTAACCGCCGACGCAAAAACGACGGGGTGTTATAAGTTTGACGTGTCGGGGTGTGTGTGTGTGTATATGTCCGTCCCGAATTGATTTTGTTTTTTTGTTTGAAAGGTGAATTCGTCGGGAGTGTTTTTAGCTATGTTTGATGAAAATCGGTCCAAGTTGACCGCCGCCACAAAATGGCGGATTACATATTTTTTCACAGCTCCCTCAATATGGGTATCAAATGAAAGGGCTTGACTAGTAGAATACATAACACTATGACACATTTCAAATCCGTTCCGTGTTTGGCTTCTACCGAGAACGGACGTGTATCATTCGAGCGCGAGTGCTAGACTTTAGAGTTATTCGCGGGCGCATTACAGTAACACCGTCATTGCCGCGTTGCGAAATCGGTTTATGAAGGTCGCCAAGATGACCCAGTTATTAATTAGGTATAGTGTAAACAGTGCAATTAAATAAATGTAAAGGTGACGTTTCTACTTACTTTACTATGACTTTAACAAAGGTAAAAATTAAAACCGATGTGAAAAAGCTGTTCTATGACAGTTACATCCAAGAAAAATCAGAAAGAGAACAGCTGGAACTTCTTGTTAATAATCTGAAGATCCAGATAGAAGGCCTCCAGCAACAACTTCAAAGCCTCCAAAAAGCAAATCCCAGCTCCAGGGGACAAGGAAATAATAAACCTAAGGAGTTAGAAGCTAAGAGCAACATGCAATTTGCTCAATCCGAAAAGAGAAATTTCGAGTACTGCACAGACGAGGAAGAACTCGCTAAAGAGACTGAGTGGATTAGGGCTAAAAGTAGGAAGAAAAGGAAGCTTAGCATCTCCCTCTCTCCACTACAACAACCTGGAACAAGCGCCCAGCAAGAACAAAAATGTGAGAAAGAACAGACATTAGTCAAAAAAGTGTCTCCACCACCGCCAATCATAATAGACGGAGTTAAGAACTACCAAACGTTCTACGACTCACTAACTGAAACCCAACCAACTGAATTGTTCACCGCAAAAATGATGAATGGAGATTGTGTGAAAATCAACACCAAAACCGAAGACTCTTATAGAGCGATTGCTAGGTTTTTGTCAGAAAAAGAATATCTTTGGCATTCTTACGAGAACAAACAGGCTCGACCAATAAGAGTTGTAGTGAAAAAAATACATTCTTCGTGCCAGCCAGATCGAATTAAATCGCATAGGTTTGAAAATAGAAAAAGTTGACAACAAGTTGAGCTGGAAGACCAAAGAACCACCCAATATGTTCATCTTATCATTTAACAATGACGAAAATGTCAACAAAATCTATGGCATAAAGCACATTTTAGGGTGTAAAATTTAAATACACCCTCTCAAAAACCCGAAACTCATTCCTCAATGTAAAAGATGCCAGGCATATGGACATATTCATAAATACTGCAGAAAAGAGCTGTGTCAAATGCACTGGCAAGCATCTTACAGCCAACTGTACCAAATCTCTCCGCAAGAGAAACCAAAATGTGTCCACTGTGGCTTACCCCACCCTGCCAACTATAGAGGGTGTGAAGTAGCCAAGGAGATGCAAATTATGAAAAATAAAAATATCAAAAAGAAACTCGTTGTGCCCACTGCCCAACAGTCTGCTTCCATAAAAAATCCTCAGAAACAGGCACCTAAAGAAAGTTTTCAAGCAACGGCAAAACCTGTCCAAACGTTTTCCGATGCAAAAGCCGCAAAACAAGGCTCACAACCTTCGAATCTGGAAGATAACATAAATCAGATTTTGAAGTGTATTACTACTTTTGACAAAAGATTAGAGAAGCTAGAATCCAGTACCAAAACAGTTGTTTTTAATAACCAAAAATGAGTAACACACTAAAAATAATGGCATGGAATTCCAATGGGCTCCTCAAACATCAGAATGAGCTACAGGCAGTCCTAGAGACAGAAAATATAGACGTGTGTTTGATCTCCGAAACGCACTTCACTAACCAATCTTTCATCAAATTTAGAGGATACAAGGTATATAATTCGCTCCACCCTGACAACTCGGCCAGAGGAGGTAGCGCGGTTATAATCAAAGAGAACATCAATCATTATGGGCAGAGTAAATTTGAAGAACCAGTCATTCAAGCCGTGCAGCAGTATCTGTAGCAGTAAGCAGTAACTGTAGCAGTAAGCAGTAGCTGTAAGCAGTATCTGTTAAAACCCGATTTTGTCACGTTTCCAAAGCAGCCGTATACTGTCCTCCAAGGCATATGATAAGAAAAGAGCGATACTTGCAATTCTTTGAACTTCTAAGCCAGAGATTCATCCTAGGCGGTGATTTCAATGCCAAGCATACGCACTGGGGATCAAGACTTACTACAACAAAGGGAAGGCAGCTTTTAAATGCAGTTAAAGACACACTGTGAAGTTATGAGCACAGGCAATCCAACATACTGGCCCATTGACCACGAAAAAAGACCGGATCTTATAGACTTTTTCATAATCAAAAATATATCCACCAATTACATTAATTTGGAGGAAGATTTTCACATGAATTCGGACCATTCCCCGATTATCCTAAGACTCAGTCAAAAAATCCTACTGAGAGAAATTCATTTAACCCTGGTTAATAAATCTACAGATTGGGACAGTTTTGCCCTTGATCTAGATAATATTATCGACCTAAAAACTCCGTTACAAAATCAGGAACAGCTGGACTCAGAAGTAAACAAATATGTTGTCAATAAGAGTTGTATGCAATCTGCATGGAAGTATATTTAATATATATAACTCTTCATATTTAACCCTGGTTAATAAATCTACAGATTGGGACAGTTTTGCCCTTGATCTAGATAATATTATCGACCTAAAAACTCCGTTACAAAATCAGGATCAGCTGGACTCAGAAGTAAACAAATATGTTGTCAATAAGAGTTGTATGCAATCTGCATGGAGTTGTATGCAATCTGCATGGAACAACACACCACGTTTAGAACGTAAATATAAGGGACATATCTATCCCAAGGAAATTGTGAGTTTACTATCTGATAAAAGAAAGCAAAGAAAGCGGTGGCAGCAAACAAGATGCCCGTGGGATAAAACATTATTAAATAACCTAACTAAACGACTAAAAAAGAAAATTCTACAATTTGAGGATGACTGTCTGAATACTCACCTTGTGCAGCTTACCAACGACCAATCAACGAATTTCTTTGGAAAGCTACAAGAAATCTTAAAAGGCCGTCTATACCAATTCCACCCATCAAAAACATCGACGGAAAATGGGCCATAAGCAATGAACAAAAAGCGTTTAGGTTTGCCCAACACCTAGAAAACACTTTTCGGCCCAACGAGAGCTCGATAGAAATAATTGAGAGTGAAAAATTATCACATAGTGAAAGAATTCGACTTGTAACTCTTATAGAAGTTCTGAGAGAAATTCAACACAACATAAGCTCGAAGAAATCTCCGGGTTACGACCTCATAACAGGAAAAATACTAAAACATCTCCCGCGCAAAGCCATAGTAAAGCTGACCAGACTTATTATTGCTGCATTTATGCTAAAACATGTGCCTGAGTCATGGAAGGTTGCTTAAGTCATTATGATTGTGAAGCCTGGGAAACCCCCCCATGAAGCATCATCATATAGACCTATTTCCCTGTTGCCAGTATTATCAAAACTATTTGAGAAACTGTTATTAAAACGGTTAAAACCAATAATAGAAGAAAAGGGGCTAATACCAAACCATCAATTTGGCTTCAAAGAAAAACACTCTACGATAGACCAGGTACACAGAATAACTAGCATTATCGAAAGACCACTCGAAAACAAGCAAATCTGCGCCACCGTATTCCTAGATGTCGCGCAAGCTTTTGATAAAGTTTGGCATGAGGGTCTGGTAACTAAAACTCAGACGCATGCTACCTCCAGAATTTGCAGACATTTTAGATTCATATATAAGTAACAGAGTGTTTAGAATAAGGCAAGAGGATGCATATTCTGAGCTAAAAACTATAAAAGCTATGGGGTGCCACAAGGAAGTGTGTTAGGCCCATTCCTCTACTTGCTATACACATGTGACATCCGAGAGCTGGAAAACAACACCATTCCGACCTTTTCAGATGACACTGCTATTATGGCTACCGGATCAAGCCACAAAGAAGCAGTAGAAAAAGTTCAACTAGCTATGAACAATGTTTATGACTGGATACAAAAATGGAAGATCAAACTGAATGAGTCAAAATCAATTCATATTGACTTCACTAACAAACACTGTGATTACCACCCAATCTATATAAACGGCATGCAAGTGCCTTATGCTAACACAGCCAAATATACCTTGGCATAACTCTTGACGCCAAACTGCGTTGGAAAGCTCACGTCAAAAAAAAAAGACAGGAACTCGACATACGTTATAAAAGTATGTATTGGTTACTCGGAAGGAAATCCTGCCTATCAATACACAATAAAATTATAATATACAAGCATATTCTTATGCCAATTTGGACGTACAGTATCCAACTTTGGGGCTGTACTAAACGAAGTAACGTTAAAATAATCCAACAATTCCAAAATAAAGTACTCGGGGATGCTGTAAATGCTCCATGGTACATTAGAAATGACCATGTGAATGTCGAGACAATTCAGCTGCTAGACAACATGGACTTAGTGCGTAGGCTAAAGAGAACTAAACCATTTGAGTTAGTGTAATATTATATAGTGAATGAATAATAGTGCGGTGTTAATGGTGCTATACAATGTAACACATGAACAAAGTGTTTTATCAATTATCCGACCCTAAGAAAGTGCTACGAAACTGTGTAAAAGTACAAATTGACACTATTCTTAGCTAAAACATAATCTATCTCGTAAAATATTAAGTTAGAGTTAAATTGCTTATTAGTCTATTAGGTCTAGCCTAACACTCTAATGCAATTTAACTCTAACTGACCGTAAGTAGGTATGATTTTTTTTGATTAAATACTGTCCCGTCGGGGGAACACTACTATTTTAAACAGAACGTTAGGCTAAATTAGAGCGGTCCCCCGACGGGACATTATAATCAAAAAATTTCATACGTACTTACGTAGGGTCATAATTTCAACCTTTTTTGTTCTATTTGTGCCTATTTTTTCAATAGTTTTTTTTTATGGTTTTAGGCTTTTTACATTCGTAGGTACTGTTTTTATTATTATTTTGTGTCGGGGGTTTTTTAAATTTTTAATTAATTAATGGCCGCGCAATAAAATAAAATAAATAATAAAGGAGACTGAGCGAAAGTGGTCTATGAACCAATAGCAATACTGTTATGGTACTTATGTAGGGATACCTCAACTACACCCTTGTGTAAAGGTGCATCAAAATCTGACCAGTTCGAATCAGTTTTGAGAAAAATAGTACTTTAGAATACACGTATTTTACAACAGTTTGTGATACTTTTTGTTCTGATTTTTAGGTATTTTCCTAACTTTTTTTTTGTTTTTTAATCTGTATCTATTTAATGAACAAAACAACGAAGAACCAAAGTAATGAATTACAAATAAATGAGGAATCTAGAACATAAAAATGCAATAATAAAATCCGAATAAAGTACGCAAAATGGCATTGATTTATAATTACTTTCATATTTTTTTGGATTTTGGGTATTTTTGTATAAAAGAAAGGAAGTCTATGAAACGCTACAAAAATAACAAATAAAAAAAAACTACAAAATAAAGAAGAACACAAGAATACTTTGCTACTAGTGTAATATACTTTTAAGTGTGAATAGGGTTTTTTACTATAGTTTTTAGTTGAGAAACGTTTTAGTCAGGTACTTCTGACTGTATTATATTCCATTGTTGTGTTTGTTTGCTAAGCAAAGTCAATACGATACATAAGAAGGGAGGACTACTTACCAGTGGAGCACAAAAAAAAATCTTTTTTGTGCTCCACTGGTACACTTAAGAGCATGTTGAGCTTGACACTTCAACCTTTGGACCGGCCGCGTATTCTATGACGCGCAGTACAAATGCGAGCTCAGCACAAATGCGAGCTCAGCTGACACTGGTGGTGTTAAACTTGATGTGCTCTTGACTGTACAAGTTGTCCTGATGTACATTGTATATCAGGGCAATGAAACAACTTTTTTATACATAATATATTTTTATTTATAGTTCGTCTATGATAATAGAATCTAAAAATTCAGCAGGACGTGATATTGTTGTGTATTATAGTGAGCACGTGAGAAACGGGATTTATAATGTCGAATTATATAGAGACACTCAACGACTGAGCACTGCCCTTAGAGACCAAGGCATTGAAGGTTCGTGGTTACTAAGAGGCAGGATCCAGTCAAGACATACGCGCGCGCGAATTTATAATTGTTACATTTTAGTTGACGAAAGCGAGCGTGGGTTGAATGCAATAAAGCAATATTATTGTACATGCAAGTCTGGCATGCGTACTCTGGGATGCTGCGGTCATATTATGACGACTGTGTGGTTCTTGTCTTGGGCTAGATACGAAGACACAATATCACGTCCTGCAGAATTTTTAGATTCTATTATCATAGACGAACTATAAATAAAAATATATTATGTATAAAAAAGTTGTTTCATTGCCCTGATATACAAGGTACATCAGGACAACTTGTACAGTCAAGAGCACATCAAGTTTAACACCACCAGTGTAAGCTGAGCTCGCATTTGTGCTGAGCTCGCATTTGTACTGCGCGTCATAGAATACGCGGCCGGTCCAAAGGTTGAAGTTTCAAGCTCAACATGCTCTTAAGTGTACCAGTGGAGCTTAAAAAACATTTTTTTTTGTGCTCCACTGGTAAGTAGTCCTCCCTTCTTATGTATCGTATTGACTTTGATTAGCAAACAAACACAACAATGGAATATAATACAGTCAGAAGTACCTGACTAAAACGTTTCTCAACTAAAAACTATAGTAAAAAACCCTATTCACACTTAAAAGTATATTACACTAGTAGAAAAGTATTCTTGTGTTCTTCTTTATTTTGTAGTATTTTTTTTTTTTTGTTATTGTTGTAGCGTTCCATAGACTTCCTTTCTTTTATAAAAAAAATACCCAAAATCCAAAAAAATATGAAAGTAATTATAAATCAATGCCATTTTGCGTACTTTATTCGGATTTGCATTTTTATGTTCTAGATTCCTCATATATCTATATATTATATATCACGTCCTGCTGAATTTTTAGATTCTATTATCATAGACGAACTATAAATAAAAATATATTATGTATAAAAAAGTTGTTTCATTGCCCTGATATACAAGGTACATCAGGACAACTTGTACAGTCAAGAGCACATCAAGTTTAACACCACCAGTGTAAGCTGAGCTCGCATTTGTGCTGAGCTCGCATTTGTACTGCGCGTCATAGAATACGCGGCCGGTCCAAAGGTTGAAGTTTCAAGCTCAACATGCTCTTAAGTGTACCAGTAGAGCTTAAAAAACATTTTTTTTTGTGCTCCACTGGTAAGTAGTCCTCCCTTCTTATGTATCGTATTGACTTTGATTAGCAAACAAACACAACAATGGAATATAATACAGTCAGAAGTACCTGACTAAAACGTTTCTCAACTAAAAACTATAGTAAAAAACCCTATTCACACTTAAAAGTATATTACACTAGTAGAAAAGTATTCTTGTGTTCTTCTTTATTTTGTAGTATTTTTTTTTTTTTTGTTATTGTTGTAGCGTTCCATAGACTTCCTTCCTTTTATAAAAAAAATACCCAAAATCCAAAAAAATATGAAAGTAATTATAAATCAATGCCATTTTGCGTACTTTATTCGGATTTGCATTTTTATGTTCTAGATTCCTCATTTATTTGTAATTCATTACTTTGGTTCTTCGTTGTTTTGTTCATTAAATAGATACAGATTAAAAAACAAAAAAAAAGCTAGGAAAATACCTAAAAATCAGAACAAAAAGTATCACAAACTGTTGTAAAATACGTGTATTCTAAAGTACTATTTTTCTCAAAACTGCCGGGTCAGATTTTGATGCACCTTTACACAAGGGTGTAGTTGAGGTATCCCTACATAAGTACCATAACAGTGTCGCTATTGGTTCATAGACCACTTCCCATACAAATGTGCCCAGTCTCCTTTAAATAATTAATAAAGCGGGCTGTGTCTCATGAACCATAATAAGTGAACACACTTATTATGGTTCATGAGATACAGCCCGCTGACAGACGGACGGACGGATAGACAGCGGAGGCTTAGTAATAGGGTTCCGTTCGCACCCTTTGGGTACGAAACCCTCAAAACATTAAACAAGCTGAACCCTGTGAATGTTTGCCAAACCTCCCTTACCATACGCGTACACGATCAAAATGATACTACTTATAACAAAAATATACGTTGCTAAGTTTGAATGAAACGATTTGAGGGTCTGTAGTGTGTTACGATTGCGAGACGTTCACAGGTTCACGCGGCGTGTTTCTGTTGCAGAGCGGTACCGCAGCCTCGACACCAAGATGAAGTCCAACCCGCTCTCCCTGGAAGAGGTGCGTGCGTGGCGTGCGTGGCATGCGTGGCATGCGTGGCGCGTGTGTGCTGACTCACTGACGCTATCGGCAACACTCACAGACCGCACGTTGACTTTACTTGGCTATGTAAAGTAAGCGTCGCATATGAATGTGAACATTATAGTCATTGACACGACGTCAATGTTTATGCTCATTTTCGCTTACATGAATGTCATTGTATAGGTTCATATTCGAATGAAACGCTCACTTTACGTGATAAAGTAAAGTCCAAGTGCGACTGACTTTGTGACCTTGTGACACTGACAGCGATGTTCTGTTTCAGATGATCCTGATGACGATCTACTCGTGAAGCGCCGGCGCGGCCCACGCGACCTTATTCGATATTGTTGTGTTAACATGAACACGGAATCGCTTCATGATTCGAGTGTTACATAACTAATTTAAAGTAATTGTAAATATTGTTATTTATTGGCCGTATATCGGCCGCGATGTTCTACAGATATAGTTCAATGACCAAAGATTATCCGACCAAATGAGCTGCGGCTACAGTACAAAGCGTAGCGACGCGAGTACGCGACGTACACGTCCACGTTGTGATATTGTTGAACTAGTTGTACACACAATGTACCTGCACACAGTACATTGTACGCGGTAGTCCGGTACATTGTCAGAGTGGTGCTATTTATTGTTATGATTATGTGCAATGATAAAATCAATTATGTGTTACATACGATGTTATTGTCAGACTGTGTGTGTTGCGTGTGAGGCCGGTGAGGCCGCACTACGGCACTACTAGCGCCACGCGTGGTTGCGTTGATCAACATCTATCTTGGCAACTCGTTGACTGACGTCATGTTAAGGGGCATGCGACAGGGTAGCCCGCGAAATAATAAAATATCTTACGTTTTTTACAATTTGCAGGTCAGTTTCAGGTTGTATGCTAAACAAAATATGATTCGCGAGCGTAACAAGTATGTATTTACAGAATTTTAAAATCAATCAATAAAACCCTATATTAAGTTCATAATATATGATCCAATAAAAGAAAAAAAAAAACAAAATTTTTCATAAAAGAGTCGACCTGCAAAATTGCAAAATAACGTCAGAAAATTTGAATTTCGCGGATTGCCCTGGCATGGCGCTTCCCCCTTAAGCTCAAAGAACGTAAATGCTCCTTGATGAACAGAACACGTGATCCGCAGCGCGATGTTCATGTGAGGATGTGTGGCACCCGCAGTGTACCGACCGCAACTGAGACTGACCCCGGAGTCTGGAAATGACGTGAGGTTCAAACTAGCAGACGTACCTAATTGATTTACCAATTACGTCTGATAGAATGGCATGCACGTCGTAAGAGGACAAGCACGTTAATTGCGTAACGCACTACTTATCAAAATCTGAATTATTTTGAAGGATATAAGCTAATCCATTGCTTCATATGTTCGAAAAATGTATCTGATCAACAACGTAAATAACCCAATGAATGTCGTTGAACTGTCAAAATGAAATCCATTGCTACTGATAGTGTGTTACGCAATGACCCCGTGGGTCTATGCGACAGTTGGTATCTTACTGTCAAAGGGTCAACTACATAGCTTAGAGTAGAGGTCGACTATACATAGGGTCCTCGCTTGCGCCATCGCGGCGTGTAACGTGTCGCAGTCGTAGTGGAGCTGGAGACTGGAGAGTGGACGCAGACGGAGCACGCGTTGAAAAGCGTTGTCGCTCTTTGAGCTTTTAATACTTAATACTACACACGTAACGTCGCATCTGTTAATCTAATTCTGTTACTTATATCAATTTTGTAATGTTAATGGTCTTTACAGTTTGTTAATGATTGTTTATTTATTTATTTATTAAAATGAATAATACATTAGGTAATAAGTACCGTAGGTGTTTACTCAAATTCAATGTAATTTTATTTGGGTGGCATCTAATTTACGATCCAAAACTTTGTCCTCATTAGAGTATTGTAATATTTTCATTGCTAATGGAGTGCTTAGTGTCAGTAGACGTGGTGCGCCGCAAAGCGCCCGGAACTGTTCAAATAAATGTACTATCGCATGATACTGTGTTCCGTTTTACTGCGTGACTGCACCTCCCCTCCCCTCTGTCCCACAGTGACACGCCACAGATTACATGGAGACACGACGATTCGGCGACCAGCAGGCAGCAGCTTCCACGTCTTCGACTATAGCATTGCTGCTCGCACTGTGTAGTGCACGACTATGTGTTTATTGTGGAGAGCCCAGAAGATCAAGCAGCACGCCATCATTGCCATCACTTTAAAAAAAAAACTACTTAGGTACTACTAGATCTCGTTCAACGATCTAGTAAGTAGTTTTTATTTTTTTTAGTTTTATCATTCTCTTATTTTAGAAGTTACAGGGGGGGGGGGGGGGGACACATTTTACCACTTTGGAAGTGTCTCTCGCGCAAACTATTCAGTTTAGAAAAAAATGATATTAAAAACCTCAATATAATTTTTGAAAACCTATTCATAGAGAAAAAAATTATATTAAAAACCTCAATATAATTTTTGAAGACCTATCCATAGATACCTATGGTATGGGTTTGATGAAAAAAAAATGTTGAGTTTCAGTTCTCAAGTATGGGGAACCCCCCAAAATGTATTGTTTTTTTTTCTATTTTCGTGTGAAAATCTTAATGCGGTTCACAGAATACATCTACTTAAGTACTTGAAACTTGATAAGTACCAAGTTTCAACAGTCTTATAGTTTCGGAAAAAAGTGGCTGTGACATACGGACGGACAGACAAACAGACATGACATGACGAATCCATAAGGGTTCCGTTTTTTGCCATTTGGCTACGGAACCCTAAAAATGTCTGGCTGCGGTAACGTTATAAACGTTACCCCAGCAGGAAATGTTTTTGTGAAATAACTAAAAACTATAAGTGCAACAAAACAAAATGTGCGCAACAATTACAGAAGCTGGGCAACTAATTATTTATAAGGTTTAAATGACTATGTAGCGCTTAGGTTGTGTGTGGCAATAATACTCCAGATGTACCTACGACGAAAGTATATTTAAAAGTAAACGAGGAAGGAACGCGTGTGTATAGTGTGTGTGCTCTACAAAATATGTACATGTCTTATATTAACTTAGGCGCATAAGGAGTGGCCTACTTACAACATTAAATTAACCAATAGCAACGCAGTTGGAATATGAGATATAGTTCCTACAGAAATCCGTGCGGTGGCGCACAGGTCGACGAAACTATTCCCGCGCACAGCGGCGGCGAGTGTGTATCAGAATGGCTGGTTGCCTGTGGCTTTGGTCTATGAGAGTTGATTAGAAAATTGCTACATAATTGCTTATATTTGCTACATTTAATAAATAATTGCTACATACTATAGATGTTTAGAAATAACATTTTTTTTTTGTACAGCCATCCTGACGTTTGGTTGGCTGGTCGCCTCCTAGTTTAAAGCCAAGCATGCAGAGTTTCCCGAAATGTATTGCGTCAATAATTGCTACATATTTGCTTCATTTATCTAATTTAGTTGTATCTTCAAACATATGTTAAATAAAGGATGTAGCAATTATTTTAATTATCCCAAGGAAAAGTGCCTGATAAAACAATAAAGGCAAATACTTAGTTATGTTGAATCGGTTTAATCGTTTAGGCTCTGGCAACAGCGTAAGTAATGCGATTCTTGCGTTAGAAAAAAATATGTACCTACCCTCAATAATCCAATAATTATCATTATAACAATTATTCTTAGTCCTAGTGCAGATATCGTATTGGAATCACAGTCTAGGCTTATTTAATTTTATTCGACAATTTAAATAGATCTATGTTATTATAAGGAACAGGTACCTACCTATAGAACCAATTTTTAATTCGTGTTTTGGGTAACTATTATATAATCTGTGGTTTTGGTGTTTGTGACGATGAAGAGGGGAAGAAAGTTCGTTGTGCCACTCGAAGAGCAAAAAAAGGTTTTCTTGCAATACAAAAAGTATTTTTCAAGTAAGTCAGATTTACCAACATCTACTGATCCACTGTTTAGTGAAATTAGTACTGCCTTAGACAATAAGATTACGAAACAGGCACTGTACCTTTCGGTGAAGTCGACCCGACGTTTTTCTTTACCTTTTAATGTGCTCCCACTTGCCACCACTTCCACTTACCTACTCATAACATAAAGTAGCAATAATAGCCTCCTAAAGTAGCAATACCGTTGACTGAAGACACACTGCAACTATTTGCCTTTATTGTTTTATCAGGCACTTTTCCTTGGGATAATTAAAATAATTGCTACATCCTTTATTTAACATATGTTTGAAGATACAACTAAATTAGATAAATGAAGCAAATATGTAGCAATTATTGACGCAATACATTTCGGGAAACTCTGCATGCTTGGCTTTAAACTAGGAGGCGACCAGCCAACCAAACGTCAGGATGGCTGTACAAAAAAAATATGTTATTTCTAAATATATATAGTACTAGCTTTTGCCCGCGACTTCGTTCGCGTGGAATAGTGACTTCACCAATAGATGACACCGACTCTTGACCAATAGATGGCGCTGTATGTCCGGAATAAATTTTATTTTATTTTTTATTTTTTGTAATAAAAACTATCCTATGTCCATTCTCAAGTTCCAAACTATGTCTGTACCAAATTTCACACAAATCGGTTCAGTAGTTTAGGCGTGAAGCAAAGACAGACAGACAGACAGACAGAGTTACTTTCGCATTTATAATATTAGTTTGGATGTAGCAATTATTTGTTAAATGTAGCAAATATAAGCAATTATGTAGCAATTTTCTAATCAACTCTCATAGACCAAAGCCACAGGCAACCAGCCATTCTGATACACACGGCGGCGAACGGATGTATGTTTGTATCAAAGACTACAATAGTATGGTTGGTTTGTATTGCAGCTACAACTATTTTCGATATTATTTTGCTGGGGTAACGCACACATTTTAAAGAAATTTATTAGATATAACATCGTCAATATAAACTATGAAACTAAGTCGAAAAAGTACGTAGGTATTATTGAAGATACCTCAAAAACTACCCAAGCAAAGTTAATAAAATGTATATGAGACCACCCCCTGAGGCGTGTCCTCTATCCTATGTTGCTGTGCCCGACAGGGTCCACAATGATCTAAAATTATGTTTATTTTGTAATGTACATCATACCTCTACCACCTAATTTCACATTATGGAATGCAAATAAATATATTGAGTACTAGCTTCTGCCCGCGGCTTCGCCCGCGTGGATGTCGGAAATTATCCCACGGGAACGTGCTAACAGGATACAATGTATGTGCTTCCCCAGGATGCCATCTATATCTATGCCAAATCAGAAGTTCAGTGGTTTAGGCGTGAAAATGTAACATACAGTTTCAAGTTCAAATCCTCCCCTTAAAAACCGAATTACCCGTTTTTGTCCCGTCAGTGGTAAATTTTCGACAACTTTACATATTTATTATTAACTAGCTTCTGCCCGCGGCTTCGCCCGCGTGGATGTCGGAAGTTATCCCACGGGAACGTGCTAACAGGATAAAATGTATGTGCTTCCCCAGAATGCCATCTATCTCGCGGGCCCTTTGTGGCTAATTACAGTAGAAAACCAATTGTGTCTCATTAGTGGTGATTAAGAGGGTACCTATATGATATCTTTACCTAAGTACCTACCTAATTAAAAAAAAACTCAATAACAGAAAATTAAATACCTACCTAAATAAACCTATTTCTGATGATAACTAATCTAAACTCAATAAATAAGCAAAATCCCTAAAAACTAATATCTGTATGAATGACTTATCCTACCCAACAGTATTATAAAATAACCTACGGTCACTACGTACACTATCAAATATACTACCTATACTTTAAAATTAAAATCTATACCTACGACTCATATAAAAATAAACCTAAATAACTCTAAAAACTAAAAGGAATAAAAATGAACTCCACTGCGGGTGACCCAACCTACGACAAACGTAGTATTTGCGGTTGGTACAGTACAGACAGTGGTAATCGGGTATAGGGATCGAACCGCAAAATTAAGTTTGTTTTTTATTGTATATACTTTTCCGGGATAAAAAGTACCCAGTGTGGTGCCCAGGATATTAAAGAATAATTATACCAAGTTTCATCGTAATCGAACCGGTAGTTTTTGCGTGATGCCTGAACAAACAGACAGACAGACAGACAGACCGACAGACAGACAGACAGACAAAAATTTTTTTAATCACATTTTTGGGTTAGTTGTCGGTCTAGTAACACCCCCTGTAAATTATTTTTTTGATATTTTCTATGTACAGAATTTTCACTTCTACAGATTTATTATAAGTATAGAAGATTATTTTCTGTCAAAAGTATCAGTAGGTAATACTGAGTTTCGAGTTACTCAGACCGCGCATTCAATTTCTTCGACATAAACTTAACACCCCTATATCCCCCTTTGAGGGGTAGCTTTGAAAAACTTGTAATGATAAACTTTATTACTTACTTAGGCAAATTTCAAGTTTATTAACTAAATGAATAAGATTTTTCATATAAACTGTATCCCCGGTGGAATTAAAAAAAAATCGTTTGGGATGTATTCATAACTTGACTCAAAGATTATTTATAATAATTTTCGAGTTAATCAAACCATGCAGTAAAATCCTCCCCTGAAAAATTGACTACCCCATTTCAGCCCGTCAGGGGTAGATTTTCAAAAATCGATGATGCACATTTTTCTTTACTTTCAATATTAGGTTTATATACTGAGTTTCGAGTCAACCGGACTGCGCGCTGAAATTCTTCCATACAAACTTTGAAACCCCCAATCCCTTATTAGGGGTTAGTTTAGAAGAAAAAAAAACTGACAATCTTCATAATTTATTTAGATAAGTATTCGTGCTAAGTTTCAAGTTTATTAACTCAAAGAATGAGATTTTTCATACAAACTTTCATCCCCTATTTTATCCCCTTGGGGGTAGAATTTATCAAAATCCTTTCTTAGCGGATGTCATAACATCTACCAGCATGCCAAATTTCAGCCCGATCCCTCCAGTGGTTTGGGCTGTGCGTTGATAGATCACTATGTCAGTCAGTCAGTCAGTCACCTTTGAGTTTTATATATTTAGAAGATACTTTTCCGGCATAAAAAGTACCCAGTGTGGTGCCCAGGATATTAAAGAATAATTATACCAAGTTTCATCGTAATCGAACCGGTAGTTTTTGCGTGATGCCTGAACAAACAGACAGACAGACAGACAGACCGACAGACAGACAGACAGACAAAAAATTTTTTAATCACATTTTTGGGTTCGGTGTCGGTCTAGTAACACCCCCTGCCATTTATTTTTTTGATATTTTCAATGTACAGAATTTTCACTTCTACAGATTTATTATAAGTATAGATATAGATATAGAATAGATATAGATAGATTGAGGCGCTTGGCTCCCATTTTCACATTCTGTTTTTGATAGGATATATCATTACTTTAAAAAAAAAAAATGAAATTAAAAATTTAAAAAACCCCCGACACACCCTATAGAAAGAAAAAAATAACCTTGAAATTATGACCCTACGTAAGTACGTATGAAAATTTTTGATTAAATGTTGTCCTGTCGGGGGAGCGCTACTAAAGAACGTTAGGCTAATAATTAGAGCGGTCCCCCGACGGGACAACATAATTATTTTAATCAAAAATTTTCATACGTACATACACACGGCTACACATCGAGCTATGCAAAACCAGTATTGGCTGACCGTTCATTGTGAGAAAATATCATACAAAGTGAGGCCAAGACAAACTGGTTTTGTATAGCTTGACGTGTAGCCGTGCGTACTTACGTAGGGTCATAATTTCAAGGTTATTTTTTTCATTTTATAGGGTGTGTCGGGGGTTTTTTAAATTTTTAATTTAATTTTTTATCATCAAACATAGCTAAGAACACTCCCGACAAATTCACCTTTCAAACAAAAAAAACAAAATCAAAATCGGGTCATCCGTTCAGGAGCTACGATGCCACAGACAGACATACACACACACACACACACCCCCACACACAGAAACGTCAAACTTATAACACCCCGTCGTTTTTGCGTCGGGGGTTAAAAATACCCCAAATTATAAATAATCTGGATTATGCGACCTTTCATTAAGGAACATAGGTATTCTCGAGTCTCGAGCGAAAGAGAAAGTTTTTGTTGCTATTATTATTATAATTTCGAAAGGCGCTAGGTGGTGGAAAAAAAATATTAAGTTTAATACGTGTCGACTTGAGAACCTCCTCCTTTTTTTCGTCAGCTAAAAGTCGATTAGGTACTTGGAAAATATTTCAAAGCGTGAGAAGAAAACAGGGAATTCCTTTGTAGTATAGGTACGCACAATTTATTAGTAGTTGAAATTAAAATACCCAGCTGTATGATAAATTTGACTGAACTTATAAAAATCGGCATTTTTTAAAGTTAATATCTCAATAACCGTTTGACCTATATTTGTGAAAGGGTTTCTAGATAATCTCAGGGGTTTTTAGTAAATAAACCATTTTTCATGTGTTTATGTTAAATAGATTTAGAGTTCATAATATGTCAGTCTAAACTTAGGTACCTACTTACCATCTTAATTGTGAATGCATACCCTATGCGTACAATAGTTGGCTCGTCGTCATTGGCGGAAGTGCGTGCCTTTAAAAAAATGTACTCTGTGGTGCGTGCGAGAGAGGTGCCGCGCCGCCCGTCTGCCTATCTATATAAAAATGTACTCTCAGTGCGCCCGCCCTCCTCTGCCCGCGCCCCGCGCAAAGAGTATAGTAACTAATACAGGAAGCCCCGCGCCGCCTGCGCAAGCACCGCCGGGCAGCGGCCGGCGAGCTGTCAAACGGACGGACGTTAGTTAATGTCAATGTCAGTGGCGGTGACACGGACACATCTTATCACTCACTCTCCGTTTGAATCGAGCGAGCACTGACGTAGTGACGACGCTATGTGTTCCAGTTAATCGCGCCGGTGTCCGGTCTGCAGTATAGACGTATTAACGTAAATATTAGTAATAGCGATAGTGTAATGGGTGGCGCGGCGCTATGGCTAGTGTTGGCGCTGGTGGGTGCGGCGCTGGGCGCAGGCGCGGGCCGCGGCCTGCTGGGCGCGCCGGCCGCCTTCGAGCTGGAGTCCACGCTGCAACTCAACGACGCGGCGCGCGTCGACCGGGAGGTGGGCTACAAGCTGCGCGCGCGCCTCGCCGTGGTGCCGCGCTGGGCCGGCGACCAGGACGACTACCTGCTCGAGTTCCAGGTCAGTATCGCGCCTCCCGCACACCTACCCCACGTCCTGCTTATCCGATTTGTTCAAAACTTTCTTATAATTGAAGGGAACACTATCTAGACTTACCTTTTCCTTTTGTAATCACAAGAAGTTAAATTTAATTTCGTTTTAGTTGCGGTCCCCCAAACTATATCTTCGAGGGAAGCATGTAAGTGCAGAGTTCATGCCGTATGACTCTGTGTGGGACTCGTACAGTGAGAGCACCTTCTATGCTCACTGGAGCCGCGGTGAGATCAAGGCGGCCTACCTGGACCCCGACGAGCTTCCCGACGTGCTCAACTACAAGAAGTCTCTGCTCAGTCTGTTTCAGGTAATGTTTTGCTGAATGCATATGCATACATAATCTGACAATAAGATTGAACTGAATTTCAGTTTGTTTGTTTCTCTTAACTACTCCAACAATTTCATTGAATTTTTAGGCCCATAGGCTAGTTTGCTATCTAATTATATATAAATTAAAAACTATTTTCAGGTACAAATGCTGGACGGTGAATACAATGAGACAGATGTATCGGGCCCCTGCCAAGTGCTCTATGAGACCATTTCCACAGAGGTGTTCAGAAAGATCAAGGTGGGTGTAAACATAATGTTTTTTAATTCATTGGAATGGAATGCAGTTAATAACATTGATCGGAGTCAGCTTCTAACCAGTCACAGCAACCTGATTGTTATAATTTTCCCCTACGATCTGTCTGCCTGATCATCCCATCCTAGTTTTAAGGTTTCGACTAAATCAAGTTATACAGTTAGTGAGTAACATTAACGCGGTGCGGTGGTGTGTAGCGGAGCTGCGCGTCGGACGCGGGCGTGGTGAGCAGCGCGCGGCGCGTGGCGCGCTACACGCTGGGCGCGCCCGGCCTGCGCGCGCTGCACGCCGAGGAGCTGCTGGTGCTGGGCCACGCCGCGCTGGGCCTGAAGGCGCGCTCGTGGCACACGCTGAAGCGCGCCGACGCGCCGCCGCCGCCCGGCGCGCGCGCCGCCGCGCTGCAGGAGGCGCTGCGGGCGCTGCCGCGCGCGCTGCGCGAGCTGTCGCTGCCGCTGCAGGCGGCGCCGGGCGAGGCTGCGGCCGACGACGAGGTACGCACAGATAGCCGGCCGGCCGGGTCGCGGGGGCGCGCTATCTGCGCGATAGCTGCGCGCGCCGCCGCGTCCCGCCACGTCGGCAGCTGACGGCTATTATCTCTACGTCTCAGAAACTGACAGATATTTTTATTACTTTTTAGATCACTCCTCATAACATAACGTGTAGGTACTACTTACGTATTAGATAATAATACCCTATTCCATTGCTACAGATTAATCGTCGTTTACGGATGCGATAGGTTTTTATTACCTAACTAAGATAAAGTTTCTATGCAGTTAGATTTCACTGCAAAAATATGTCGAAACACTTCTTAAAATAAAATCGAAAATAAATAACCTTAGCCCACCTCTAAAGGAGTACTAACGGAAGTTTAATATTTATTTTCATCAAATCAAAATTTATTTGCTTAAAATGTGGTAGGTACAAAAGATGGTCAGTATATAAAATTGTAGTGCCAAAAGACACAATCCGCCATGTAATGATGTCATGCAAATATTTAATACATGAAGTAGGTATGTAGTAACAACATACAGTAGTATACTAATGATGTAGTTAACTAAATTAGTTGTTAAATAAAACAACAAAGGAACATAAATAATTTTAAAAAAATTACAATGATTTTTTGCTTAGCTCTTCGCCAACTACAGAGTAAAAACTATTGTATATCAATTTTTTTTTCAAAACCTCACAGAATTTTCTTGTAAGGTAAGAAAGAGTTCTGTTATCCAGATAGGTAATGAGTTATATAGTATACTAGCTGACCCGGCAAACGTTGTTTTGCCATATAAATTCTTTCTAGCTGCCCGGGGCTACTTCGTTCGCGTGGTGTGCTACCCTTTATCCTACTCATAACCTACTCCTACACTACACCTACCCTACTCCTACCCTACTCCTACCCTACTCCTACCCTACTCCTACCCTACTCCTACTCCTACCATACTCCTACCCTACTCCTACCCTACTCCTACCCTACTCGTCGATCGATGATCGTCAAATATTTGACAGGTAAGTAGGTAGAACAGTTTATATGGGAAAATGAAATTGTTGTTTTTGCTATCTTCCTCGCATTTTTTCCATATTTTCTCACTGTTTAAACCTTCCCTGGACTACGACAAACATTTCAAAACCAAAATCAGCTAAATCCCAGCCCAGGCCCAGCCATTCTCGAGTTTTAGTGAGACTAACGAACAGCAATTCATTTTTATATATATATATATATATAGAAGATAGAAGATAAGTGTCGCCATATGATAGATAGATAGATACACGCAGCTGCGCCTGAATAGGGTATGTGTTATACAGGGTGGCAGGGACATCGAAGTGCAGACTGTACCCATGGATTCAGCACATGAGTTTTTCGTCAGTTAATAAAAAAAAATATTGCTTTTCCATACAGTTAGACCGCGTAGGTAGGTATTGCACTTTTCTACGAAACAGAAGATTTTTATATTGACAGTTATACTGTCATCACTAACCACTGCTTTTATTTGTCTTTATTTTAAATTTTCTTATTTTCAATAAGACCACCGTGTTGGAGGATACAAAGAGCTAAACGGCGTTTCATGTTTTCCCGCACATCTATATCTATATTATCTATACTTATAATAAATCTGTAGAAGTGAAAATTCTGTACATTGAAAATATCAAAAAAATAAATGGCAGGGGGTGTTACTAGACCGACACCGAACCCAAAAATGTGATTTAAAAATTTTTTGTCTGTCTGTCTGTTTGTTCAGGCATCACGCAAAAACTACCGGTTCGATTACGATGAAACTTGGTATAATTATTCTTTAATATCCTGGGCACCACACTGGGTACTTTTTATCCCGGAAAAGTATATACAATAAAAACAAACTTAATTTTGCGGTTCGATCCCTAGACCCGATTACTGTACCAACCGCAAATAATAAGTTTGTCGTAGTGTTGTCTAAATGTAGTGCTGAAGGTTGAATTTGGCTTGCACCGTTCGCAGCACACGCGTGGCGCGCGGCCGCCACGGATCGCTACCGTATATAAGGACGGTATCTGAGCGCGCGCATTACATTTTTTGAACGGACGTGTCGAGTGGCGAGTGTTCGTTCTTATTCTTATTTTAACTGCTACTTGCAATTCTAAACCGTGCTTTTCAGTGCGACCTTTTTATTCCTTTTAGTTTTTAGAGTTATTTAGGTTTATTTTTATAAGTCGTAGTTATAGATTTTAATTTTAAAGTATAGGTAGTATATTTGATAGTGTACGTAGTGACCATAGGTTATTTTATAATAATAATATCCCTGGATATTTCACACAGCGCCATCTAGTCCCAAGCTAAGCAACCTAATGCTTGTGCTATGGTAACAAGATGGCTGATAAACTACTTATATACATTTTTTTTTTGTAAATACATACATATTATAGATAGAAAAACAACCAGACTCGGAACAAATACATGTAGGTCATACAAATATTTGTTCCGTGCGGAAATCGAACCCGCGACACGCAGCGCAGCAGTCAATCGCTTAACCACTGCGCCAACCGTGCCGCCTGATAATACTGTTAGGTAGGATTAGTCATTTGTATAGATATTAGTTTTTAGGGATTTTGCTTATTTATTGAGTTTAGATTAGTTATCATCAGAAATAGGTTTATTTAGGTAGGTAGGTATTTTATTTTCTGTTATTGAGTTTTTTTTTTTTTAATTAGGTAGGTACTTAGGTAAAGATATTATATGGGTACCCTCTTAATCACCACTAATGAGACACAATTGGTTTTCTATTGTAATTAGCCACAAAGGGCCCGCGAGATAGATGGCATCCTGGGGAAGCACATACATTTTATCCTGTTAGCACGTTCCCGTGGGATAATTTCCGACATCCACGCGGGCGAAGCCGCGGGCAGAAGCTAGTTTGAAAATAAATTGTCACTTATAGCCATTTGCCTCAGTTTCTCAAACGCATTTATTATTCGATGGCGTAATTGTTCCACCGAATCCACGTTCTCCGCGTACGGATCGTGTTTGATGCACCTGTCTTGAAAAAAAAATCGAGTGGCGTGAGGTCTGGCGACCTTGCTGGCCACCTACGAGGTCCAAATCTGCCTATCCGTTGTGCACCAAACGTGTCATTTAGCACTGCCTGGCTGTTGTTACAGCGTGTGCTGTCCGCACATTCTGCTGCTGTGTAGTTCGGATGTGTATTTGCCATGACGATCACAAGTTTACACAAGCACTAATAACACAAATAAAAGCGTCCGTATTGTAAGAGATGTAAACGTACCTACTAGATTAGAAAACAAAGCAATGGGTCTTTATCATAGTACCATAATTTATTTACTATCCTAATTACACAAAAATAAATAAATAAAACAATAGGTAAGCGTCTTTTTCGCGGAAACATTCACAAAAATATTTAACAACGTAATTATGCGCACTAGTATGAAGAAGTGTGTCAAGGACACTCGTTCGGCTAGCACTAGAAAAGCAAAAAAAAACTCTTCTTCTTCTCTGTGCGGGCGGGTCTGCGGGTGGAAAGGGCGCGCGGCGCCTGCGCCGATAACAACAATCTTAATTCTATATTCTACAAGTGGTTGATTATTTTACTTACATGAACAATAAAAAAATATAATAATAAACAAGGTATACAATAAAATTTGAAACCAAAATAATAAATTAATAAAACATTATAAACTTTTATCATTCAAAAAATCTTGTACAGAATAGTAACATTTATCTCTAAGTAAGGATGTTAGCCTCTTTTTAAATATACTTATTGATTCTTCTTTGAGCCTGTATTTTATTATAGACTAGCTTCTGCCCGCGGCTTCGCCCGCGTGGATGTCGGAAATTTACCCACGGGAACGTGCTAACAGGATAAAATGTATGTGCTTCCCCAGAATGCCATCTATGTCGCGGGCCCTTTGTGGCTAATTACAATAGAAAACCAATTGTGTCTCATTAGTGGTGATTAAGAAGGTACCTATATGATATCTTTACCTAAGTACCTAACTAATTAAAAAAAAAACTCAATAACAGAAAATTAAATACCTACCTACCTAAATAAACCTATTTCTGATGATAACTAATCTAAACTCAATAAATAAGCAAAATTCCTAAAAACTAATATCTATACGAATGACTAAACCTACCTAACAGTATTATAAAATAACCTACGGTCACACGTACACTATCAAATAATATACTACCTATACTTTAAAATTAAAATCTATACCTACGACTTATATAAAAATAAACCTAAATAACTCTAAAAACTAAAAGGAATAAAAATGAACTCCACTGCGGGTGACCCAACCTACGACAAACTTAGTATTTGCGGTTGGTACAGTACAGACAGTGGTAATCGGGTATAGGGATCGAACCGCAAAATTAAGTTTGTTTTTTATTGTATATACTTTTCCGGGATAAAAAGTACCCAGTGTGGTGCCCAGGATATTAAAGAATAATTATACCAAGTTTCATCGTAATCGAACCGGTAGTTTTTGCGTGATGCCTGAACAAACAGACAGACAGACAGACAGACAGACAGACAAAAATTTTTTTAATCACATTTTTGGGTTCGGTGTCGGTCAAGTAACACCCCCTGCCAATTATTTTTTGGATATTTTCAATGTACAGAATTTTCACTTCTACAGATTTATTATAAGTATAGAATAGAAGATGACTCATGACGGGCTCCATTGATAGTAAGCTTTTTCTTAATAATGCTGTTTTGTGCCTACCTGTAAACATTAGATTTTTGTTTTGGCGGAGTTTCAACTGCTTTCTCGGCTCTTTTCTATGTCCTTACTCTGCTGTGTTAAATGTTGCTGTCAATGACATGTAGCACAAGTAAAATGCACATAGTAAAGGAAAAAATCCGAAAACCGTAAATTTGTAGTTACATACCTACAAATTTGTACGGAACCCTTTTTTGCGCGAGTCCGACTCGCATTTGATCGGTTGGACAAAATATGAAAACCGGCCACGTGCGTGTCAGACTGTGAAGGTTTCCCTTATTGAGATGAATATTTCCGCATGCACTGTATCGATGATCAGTTTAGTAACAGTCCGGAGTTTGGAAGTGGCGGTGTGATACCCCCGGGCCTCGGAAAGCACGTAGCCGTTGTCCTGCGCCTGATCTCTCCCCGCGAGTGTCGGATCGCCGTCCCATCGGACTATGACAGTAAAGCACGAAGCCGTTGTCCTGCGCCTGATCTCTCCCCGCGAGTGTCGGATCGCCGTCCCATCGGACTATGACAGTAAAGCACGTAGCCGTTGTCCTGCGCCTGATCTCTCCCCGCGAGTGTCGGATCGCCGTCCCATCGGACTATGACAGTAAAGCACGTAGCCGTTGTCCTGCGCCTGATCTCTCCCCGCGAGTGTCGGATCGCCGTCCCATCGGACTATGACAGTAAAGCACGTAGCCGTTGTCCTGCGCCTGATCTCTCCCCGCGAGTGTCGGATCGCCGTCCCATCGGACTATGACAGTAAAGCACGTAGCCGTTGTCCTGCGCCTGATCTCTCCCCGCGAGTGTCGGATCGCCGTCCCATCGGACTATGACAGTAAAGCACGAAGCCGTTGTCCTGCGCCTGATCTCTCCCCGCGAGTGTCGGATCGCCGTCCCATCGGACTATGACAGTAAAGCACGCAGCCGTTGTCCTGCGCCTGATCTCTCCCCGCGAGTGTCGGATCGCCGTCCCATCGGACTATGACAGTAAAGCACGAAGCCGTTGTCCTGCGCCTGATCTCTCCCCGCGAGTGTCGGATCGCCGTCCCATCGGACTATGACAGTAAAGCACGTAGCCGTTGTCCTGCGCCTGATCTCTCCCCGCGAGTGTCGGATCGCCGTCCCATCGGACTATGACAGTAAAGCACGTAGCCGTTGTCCTGCGCCTGATCTCTCCCCGCGAGTGTCGGATCGCCGTCCCATCGGACTATGACAGTAAAGCACGTAGCCGTTGTCCTGCGCCTGATCTCTCCCCGCGAGTGTCGGATCGCCGTCCCATCGGACTATGACAGTAAAGCACGTAGCCGTTGTCCTGCGCCTGATCTCTCCCCGCGAGTGTCGGATCGCCGTCCCATCGGACTATGACAGTAAAGCACGTAGCCGTTGTCCTGCGCCTGATCTCTCCCCGCGAGTGTCGGATCGCCGTCCCATCGGACTATGACAGTAAAGCACGTAGCCGTTGGTCCTGCGCCTGATCTCTCCCCGCGAGTGTCGGATCGCCGTCCCATCGGACTATGACAGTAAAGCACGTAGCCGTTGTCCTGCGCCTGATCTCTCCCCGCGAGTGTCGGATCGCCGTCCCATCGGACTATGACAGTAAAGCACGTAGCCGTTGTCCTGCGCCTGATCTCTCCCCGCGAGTGTCGGATCGCCGTCCCATCGGACTATGACAGTAAAGCACGTAGCCGTTGTCCTGCGCCTGATCTCTCCCCGCGAGTGTCGGATCGCCGTCCCATCGGACTATGACAGTAAAGCACGTAGCCGTTGTCCTGCGCCTGATCTCTCCCCGCGAGTGTCGGATCGCCGTCCCATCGGACTATGACAGTAAAGCACGTAGCCGTTGTCCTGCGCCTGATCTCTCCCCGCGAGTGTCGGATCGCCGTCCCATCGGACTATGACAGTAAAGCACGTAGCCGTTGGTCCTGCGCCTGATCTCTCCCCGCGAGTGTCGGATCGCCGTCCCATCGGACTATGACAGTAAAGCACGTAGCCGTTGTCCTGCGCCTGATCTCTCCCCGCGAGTGTCGGATCGCCGTCCCATCGGACTATGACAGTAAAGCACGTAGCCGTTGGTCCTGCGCCTGATCTCTCCCCGCGAGTGTCGGATCGCCGTCCCATCGGACTATGACAGTAAAGGAACAGAGAGTGCATCTGTGTTTACGCTCACACTTGTGCGCTATAATATCTCCTGCGTAGTGTAGCGAAATAAAACCGGCCAAGTGCGAGTCGGACTCGCCCATGAAGGGTTCCGTTACGTTACGATTTATGACGTATTAAAAAAAAACTACTCACTAGATCTCGTTCAAACCAATTTTCGGTGGAAGTTTATATGGTAATGTACATCATATATTTTTTTTAGTTTTATCATTCTCTTATTTTAGAAGTTACAGGGGGGGGGGGACACACACATTTTACCACTTTGGAAGTGTCTCTCGCGCAAACTATTCAGTTTAGAAAAAAATGATATTAGAAACCTCAATATCATTTTTGAAGACCAATCCATAGATACCCCACATGTATGGGTTTGATGAAAAAAAAAATTTTGAGTTTCAGTTCTAAGTATGGGGACCCCCAAAATTTATTGTTTTTTTTCTATTTTTGTGTGAAAATCTTAATGCGGTTCACAGAATACATCTACTTACCAAGTTTCAACAGTATAGCTCTTATAGTTTCGGAAAAAAGCGGCTGTGACATACGGACGGACAGACAGACAGACAGACAGACAGACATGACGAATCCATAAGGGTTCCGTTGCCATTTGGCTACGGAACCCTAAAAACGGAACTTCACTTGTACACGTTTAATTTAGTAAAATAAAAAATATTGTAAACAGAAACTTAATGAAGGACAAAGCACGATTCTTAATATTTCAAAAGATTAGGTTATAACTCTGAGGCGACGTCTCTGGTTTTAGAGCCCTATTTTCACTATTACGCGTCGGTCACGATACGTTTGCAAACGTTCCTATAACTTCCGCAATAAATAAACATCTGATAATCCTAAATGGTTAACAACGCACCAAGTCAATCTGTTATCAGGTAGCGAGGCAACAATTTATATGACTGTTTTAAATAAAATAAGACAATAAATAACTACTAAAAATTAAAAAAAAACTACTAAATATACGCAAATCCGGCCCTAGACTCCAGGCTGGCAGTCGGAAGGCTCCTCGCTGGCTGGTATCAGAACCCTAACAGGAAGCATGCAGTCGTCTGGTCCCACACTAGCGGTTGAATTCAGTCGAACAACGAACGAACTCGGTCGTTTAAACCGTTATATCGATACCTTTAATATAGTGGCAAATTATAACATGGTCAAGCGGAAAAACATAATAATTATGGACTTCCGTCCTGTGTCCAAAAAACTTCAAATTGGAAAATCTCCGTAAGAGAAAAGACATGACACTTTTAGATTCAAAATTCAAAACACCATATTATAATAATAATAATAATATCCCTGGACATTTCACACAGCGCCATCTAGTCCCAAGCTAAGCAACCTAATGCTTGTGTTATTATGAAGAAAATAACCTTTCTGATTAAAAATAAGGTTGGATTTGTTATAAAAGAAGGTCGTTCGTGATAAAATTATAATGTAGCATTCGCCAATGCTGCAGTCGGTACCTGGCTAATCTACCATTGAGATTGGCCACCGTGACCGAAATCGGTCGGGAGGCTGTTATCGACGACGACTGAAGGTTGGCAGTCCCCGGGTTCCATGCACATGTCTGCAGGAGCTGAGCGCGGCGCTGCGGCAGGCGGGCGCGTTGCTGGCGGGCGCGGGCGAGGGCGACGGCGCGGGCGAGGGCGGCCGCGCGGCCGGCGCCGCCGCCGCGCTGCAGCTGCTGCCGGCGCTGCGCCACGCCAACCAGTCCGCGGCGCTGCAGCTGCTGCGGCGCGCCGACCTGCACGAGCACCTGTGAGTACTGCCGCCGCAGCTGTGAGTGCTGGCGCCGCAGCTGTGAGTACTGCTGCCGGCGCTGCGCCACGCCAACCAGTCCGCGGCGCTGCAGCTGCTGCGGCGCGCCGACCTGCACGAGCACCTGTGAGTACTGCCGCCGCAGCTGTGAGTGCTGGCGCCGCAGCTGTGAGTACTGCTGCCGGCGCTGCGCCACGCCAACCAGTCCGCGGCGCTGCAGCTGCTGCGGCGCGCCGACCTGCACGAGCACCTGTGAGTACTGCCGCCGCAGCTGTGAGTGCTGGCGCCGCAGCTGTGAGTACTGCTGCCGGCGCTGCGCCACGCCAACCAGTCCGCGGCGCTGCAGCTGCTGCGGCGCGCCGACCTGCACGAGCACCTGTGAGTACTGCCGCCGCAGCTGTGAGTGCTGGCGCCGCAGCTGTGAGTACTGCTGCCGGCGCTGCGCCACGCCAACCAGTCCGCGGCGCTGCAGCTGCTGCGGCGCGCCGACCTGCACGAGCACCTGTGAGTACTGCCGCCGCAGCTGTGAGTGCTGGCGCCGCAGCTGTGAGTACTGCTGCCGGCGCTGCGCCACGCCAACCAGTCCGCGGCGCTGCAGCTGCTGCGGCGCGCCGACCTGCACGAGCACCTGTGAGTACTGCCGCCGCAGCTGTGAGTGCTGGCGCCGCAGCTGTGAGTACTGCTGCCGGCGCTGCGCCACGCCAACCAGTCCGCGGCGCTGCAGCTGCTGCGGCGCGCCGACCTGCACGAGCACCTGTGAGTACTGCCGCCGCAGCTGTGAGTGCTGGCGCCGCAGCTGTGAGTACTGCTGCCGGCGCTGCGCCACGCCAACCAGTCCGCGGCGCTGCAGCTGCTGCGGCGCGCCGACCTGCACGAGCACCTGTGAGTACTGCCGCCGCAGCTGTGAGTGCTGGCGCCGCAGCTGTGAGTACTGCTGCCGGCGCTGCGCCACGCCAACCAGTCCGCGGCGCTGCAGCTGCTGCGGCGCGCCGACCTGCACGAGCACCTGTGAGTACTGCCGCCGCAGCTGTGAGTGCTGGCGCCGCAGCTGTGAGTACTGCTGCCGGCGCTGCGCCACGCCAACCAGTCCGCGGCGCTGCAGCTGCTGCGGCGCGCCGACCTGCACGAGCACCTGTGAGTACTGCCGCCGCAGCTGTGAGTGCTGGCGCCGCAGCTGTGAGTACTGCTGCCGGCGCTGCGCCACGCCAACCAGTCCGCGGCGCTGCAGCTGCTGCGGCGCGCCGACCTGCACGAGCACCTGTGAGTACTGCCGCCGCAGCTGTGAGTGCTGGCGCCGCAGCTGTGAGTACTGCTGCCGGCGCTGCGCCACGCCAACCAGTCCGCGGCGCTGCAGCTGCTGCGGCGCGCCGACCTGCACGAGCACCTGTGAGTACTGCCGCCGCAGCTGTGAGTGCTGGCGCCGCAGCTGTGAGTACTGCTGCCGGCGCTGCGCCACGCCAACCAGTCCGCGGCGCTGCAGCTGCTGCGGCGCGCCGACCTGCACGAGCACCTGTGAGTACTGCCGCCGCAGCTGTGAGTGCTGGCGCCGCAGCTGTGAGTACTGCTGCCGGCGCTGCGCCACGCCAACCAGTCCGCGGCGCTGCAGCTGCTGCGGCGCGCCGACCTGCACGAGCACCTGTGAGTACTGCCGCCGCAGCTGTGAGTGCTGGCGCCGCAGCTGTGAGTACTGCTGCCGGCGCTGCGCCACGCCAACCAGTCCGCGGCGCTGCAGCTGCTGCGGCGCGCCGACCTGCACGAGCACCTGTGAGTACTGCCGCCGCAGCTGTGAGTGCTGGCGCCGCAGCTGTGAGTACTGCTGCCGGCGCTGCGCCACGCCAACCAGTCCGCGGCGCTGCAGCTGCTGCGGCGCGCCGACCTGCACGAGCACCTGTGAGTACTGCCGCCGCAGCTGTGAGTGCTGGCGCCGCAGCTGTGAGTACTGCTGCCGGCGCTGCGCCACGCCAACCAGTCCGCGGCGCTGCAGCTGCTGCGGCGCGCCGACCTGCACGAGCACCTGTGAGTACTGCCGCCGCAGCTGTGAGTGCTGGCGCCGCAGCTGTGAGTACTGCCGCCGCAGCTGTGAGTACTGCCGCCGCAGCTGTGAGTACTGCCGCCGCAGCTGTGAGTGCTGGCGCCGCAGCTGTGAGTACTGCTGCCGGCGCTGCGCCACGCCAACCAGTCCGCGGCGCTGCAGCTGCTGCGGCGCGCCGACCTGCACGAGCACCTGTGAGTACTGCCGCCGCAGCTGTGAGTGCTGGCGCCGCAGCTGTGAGTACTGCTGCCGGCGCTGCGCCACGCCAACCAGTCCGCGGCGCTGCAGCTGCTGCGGCGCGCCGACCTGCACGAGCACCTGTGAGTACTGCCGCCGCAGCTGTGGGTGCTGGCGCCGCAGCTGTGAGTACTGCTGCCGGCGCTGCGCCACGCCAACCAGTCCGCGGCGCTGCAGCTGCTGCGGCGCGCCGACCTGCACGAGCACCTGTGAGTACTGCCGCCGCAGCTGTGAGTGCTGGCGCCGCAGCTGTGAGTACTGCTGCCGGCGCTGCGCCACGCCAACCAGTCCGCGGCGCTGCAGCTGCTGCGGCGCGCCGACCTGCACGAGCACCTGTGAGTACTGCCGCCGCAGCTGTGAGTGCTGGCGCCGCAGCTGTGAGTACTGCTGCCGGCGCTGCGCCACGCCAACCAGTCCGCGGCGCTGCAGCTGCTGCGGCGCGCCGACCTGCACGAGCACCTGTGAGTACTGCCGCCGCAGCTGTGAGTGCTGGCGCCGCAGCTGTGAGTACTGCTGCCGGCGCTGCGCCACGCCAACCAGTCCGCGGCGCTGCAGCTGCTGCGGCGCGCCGACCTGCACGAGCACCTGTGAGTACTGCCGCCGCAGCTGTGAGTGCTGGCGCCGCAGCTGTGAGTACTGCTGCCGGCGCTGCGCCACGCCAACCAGTCCGCGGCGCTGCAGCTGCTGCGGCGCGCCGACCTGCACGAGCACCTGTGAGTACTGCCGCCGCAGCTGTGAGTGCTGGCGCCGCAGCTGTGAGTACTGCTGCCGGCGCTGCGCCACGCCAACCAGTCCGCGGCGCTGCAGCTGCTGCGGCGCGCCGACCTGCACGAGCACCTGTGAGTACTGCCGCCGCAGCTGTGAGTGCTGGCGCCGCAGCTGTGAGTACTGCTGCCGGCGCTGCGCCACGCCAACCAGTCCGCGGCGCTGCAGCTGCTGCGGCGCGCCGACCTGCACGAGCACCTGTGAGTACTGCCGCCGCAGCTGTGAGTGCTGGCGCCGCAGCTGTGAGTACTGCTGCCGGCGCTGCGCCACGCCAACCAGTCCGCGGCGCTGCAGCTGCTGCGGCGCGCCGACCTGCACGAGCACCTGTGAGTACTGCCGCCGCAGCTGTGAGTGCTGGCGCCGCAGCTGTGAGTACTGCTGCCGGCGCTGCGCCACGCCAACCAGTCCGCGGCGCTGCAGCTGCTGCGGCGCGCCGACCTGCACGAGCACCTGTGAGTACTGCCGCCGCAGCTGTGAGTGCTGGCGCCGCAGCTGTGAGTACTGCTGCCGGCGCTGCGCCACGCCAACCAGTCCGCGGCGCTGCAGCTGCTGCGGCGCGCCGACCTGCACGAGCACCTGTGAGTACTGCCGCCGCAGCTGTGAGTGCTGGCGCCGCAGCTGTGAGTACTGCTGCCGGCGCTGCGCCACGCCAACCAGTCCGCGGCGCTGCAGCTGCTGCGGCGCGCCGACCTGCACGAGCACCTGTGAGTACTGCCGCCGCAGCTGTGAGTGCTGGCGCCGCAGCTGTGAGTACTGCTGCCGGCGCTGCGCCACGCCAACCAGTCCGCGGCGCTGCAGCTGCTGCGGCGCGCCGACCTGCACGAGCACCTGTGAGTACTGCCGCCGCAGCTGTGAGTGCTGGCGCCGCAGCTGTGAGTACTGCTGCCGGCGCTGCGCCACGCCAACCAGTCCGCGGCGCTGCAGCTGCTGCGGCGCGCCGACCTGCACGAGCACCTGTGAGTACTGCCGCCGCAGCTGTGAGTGCTGGCGCCGCAGCTGTGAGTACTGCTGCCGGCGCTGCGCCACGCCAACCAGTCCGCGGCGCTGCAGCTGCTGCGGCGCGCCGACCTGCACGAGCACCTGTGAGTACTGCCGCCGCAGCTGTGAGTGCTGGCGCCGCAGCTGTGAGTACTGCCGCCGCAGCTGTGAGTACTGCCGCCGCAGCTGTGAGTACTGCCACCGCAGCTGTGAGTACTGCCGCCGCACCCTGTGGTACTCGCTCACTCTGAGGCACTCATTTGATTCAAATAAATGAAACTGCGTTCAACTATTTTGAAAGTCTCAGTACCAATAATATCACTTTTAAGATACTTTCTCTCCAGCCAAATCCAATTCGAGTTTCGCATCGAAAGATTCTCGTACAGCCGTATAACTGTATAATTAGCAGTGATCTCAATATAGAAAACTCGAATTGGATCATTATTTATTACAATTAATATTCTCAGTTAATTAGCATTTCGTCAACTGTATACTTATGCATGCAAAAAACTGTCGCAGCTCGGGCCTGTGTCGCCTGTTGGGGCTGGCGGGCACGCGCGCTGCGCACGCCGCCGCCGACGACTTCCTGCAGCTGCACGCGCACGACCCGCTGGCGCCGCTCGCGCAGGCCTACCTCGCCGGCTTCGCGCTCGCCGACCGGCCCGACGTGAGTACCGCCCGCCGGAGCCTCGCTCGGCCCTCAAAGTCAAAGTCAAATCATTTATTTCAATTAGGCACATAAAAGGCACTTTTGAACGTCAAAATTAAAATTAAAATAAAATTGATTCTAGTCGCCCCTTCCAAAAGGTAGTTTTCGTATGGAGAAGAATGGGCAAGAAACTCCACCGTTACTCTTTTAAAATGTTTTACAATATTTTGCATACATTAATTATATAATTATATGTGAAGACGATGCACCTAAACATAAAATTACTATACCACAATAGGTAAAAGAATTAAAATGAATTAATGAAACCATGACATATAAATTGACTATGTGATAGGTACATGGTGCTCACATATTTACAAACATTCCAAAAGTAGACTATTTTCATAAATAAATAATAAGGAGTAATAAGTCCGTGTGACTTAAGCAATTACAGAATGCAAATCAATGTCAAAGAGAATAAAAAAAAAAGAATAAATTATACAATTACATTAGCAACCAGTTTGATTTTGTCTAGACTCTAGAGATTGTCCTATGGAGCAGGACCAGCATGTTTCCAAGCATTCTTATCTTGGATATAATCCTCTAATTTGTAATATCCTTGCTTACAAAGTGTAATTTTAATATAAGTTTTAAATTTTCTTTCATTTAATTGCAATATTTCACAAGGTATTTTGTTGTAACATTTAACACAGTACCCCATAAAAGATGTATGTACTTTAGATAATCTGAAAAAAGGTTGATCTAATTTATCTTTATTTCTAGTATTAAAATTATGTCTATCACTTATTTTATTAAAAAGATGTCGATTTTTTCTTACATGCATAATATTTTCATAAATGAATTGGCAAGGTACCGTTATAATATTAACCCTTTTAAATAGTTCCCTAAGAGATTCGCGGCGACGTAGATTGTAAATGGCTCTGACAGCTCTCTTTTGCAAAATAAAAATGGATTCAATGTCAGCAGCCCGTCCCCACAGTAAAATGCCATATGACATAATACTGTGGAAGTAACTAAAATAGACCAAACAAGCGGTTTCTTCATCTGTTAGCTGTCTTATCTTTCTAACAGCATAAGCGGCCGAGCTTAGCCGCCCCGCAATAGATGTTATATGAGGTCCCCATTGTAATTTCTCGTCTAGCGTGATTCCCAGGAAAACTGTTTGATTAACAAATTCTATTTTTTGGCCATTCAATATGATGTCACATTCGCTACTTCTAACATTAGATAATTTAAATCTAATACATTTAGTTTTTTTTTCATTAAGTACTAAATTATTTACCGTAAACCAATCTTGGACCTGAAGAATAGAGTTATTCACGTCGTCAAGATTTTGTGACCGTCGGTCTATTTTAAAGATCAATGATGTGTCATCTGCAACACCATCTTCGGTTGATTTTGAAGTAATTGGGGTTAATCATTAATATAAACTAAAAAGAGGAATGGACCCAATATCGAACCTTGAGGAACGCCCATTGTCATTTCAGACCCCAATGAGTTTACGCCATTTACTTGGACTTTAACCTTTCTATCTTTCAGGTATGATCTTAACAAGTCAAGTGCTGGTTTCCTGATCCCATAGTACTCGAGTTTCATCAGTAGTGTTTCATGGTTTACGCAATCGAACGCTTTAGAGAGGTCGCAAAAGATTCCAATAGCATCTTGTGCTTCTTCCCAGGCGTTAAAAATGTTCTTCATTAGGGTGACACCGGCTTCAGTGGTACAACGCCCTTTGGTGAAGCCGTACTGGTGTTCATGAAAGATGTAATTTTTATTAAAGTGACGTAACATTTGATTGAGCATCAACCTCACGCGCTCTGTCCGCAGGAGGCCGCCGTGCTGGACGTGCTGCGCCTCGGCGACGAGGCGCGCGCGCCGGCCGTGCGCGCGGCCGCGCTCCTGGCCGCCGCCGCCGCCGCGCGCGCGCTGCCGGCCGCGCAGCAGGTGCGCGACGCCCTGGCGCGCGGCCTGGCGCGCTGCCGCGACGAGCCGTGCCGCGCGCTGCGCCTGCGCGCGCTCGGCAACCTGCGGCGCGCCGACACGGCCGACCTGCTGCTGGAGCACGCCGAGCGCGCCGCGCCCGCCGCCGCGCTGGCGGCGCTGGGCGCGCTGGACGCGTCGCCGCCGGCCGCGCTGACGTTCGCGCGCCTGGACCGCCTGCAGGCGCTGGCGCTGCGCGGCGCGGGCGCGCTGGAGGTGCGCGCGGCGGCGCTGGACCTGCTGGTGCGGCGCCGCGCCGACGTGCCGCTGCCGCTGGCGGACGCTGCGCTGCAGCTGCACGAGCGCGGCCCGCACGAGCTGCGGCGCGTGCTGTGGCAGCGCCTGGCCGCGCTGGCGCCGACGCACGCGGCGCTGCGCGCGCTGCCGCGCCACCTGCCGGCCGAGCTGCGCGGCTGGGACGCGCGCGCGCACGCCGGCACGTCGTCGGTGCTGGCGCGCGCGCCGGGCTGGGCGGCGGGCGGCTGGCGCGCCGAGCTGCAGTCGCTGCAGGTGGCGCGCGGCGGGCTGCTGCGGCGCGGGGAGGTGCGTCTGCTGGCGCATGACGAACGAGGCAACACTTTCGACGCGCTCGCCGTGAGTATCCCGCGCTACGTCGTACGGTGGCATTTCAGAAATTGCCGTGATCATTAGTACTAGATCATAAGGTGCTCTGAAATCAGGAAAGGACCATTTGACGACACGGTTGGCGCAGTGGTTAAGCGATTGACTGCTGCGCTGCGTGTCGCGGGTTCGATTTCCGCACGGAACAAATATTTGTATGATCTACATGTATTTGTTCCGAGTCTGGGTGTTTTTCTATCTATAATATGTATGTATTTACAAAAAAAATATGTATATAAGTAGTTTATCAGCCATCTTGTTACCATAACACAAGCATTAGGTTGCTTAGCTTGGGACTAGATGGCGCTGTGTGAAATGTCCAGGGATATTATTATTATTATTGAACCATCGTCAATGATTTTTATTATTTATAGGTAGAAGTGTGGACACGCGGTCTCGAGGCTTTCGGCGGAGGAAGCGGTGACACGAGCGCAGAGCCCGCGCAGCCCGAGGAGCCCGCCGAGGAGCCCGCCGGCCGGCTCGGCCTCAGCGTGGCCGGCGCGCGCCTGGACGACATCCCGCTGTTCGAGGGACAGGTGAGCGAGTGCGCGCAGGCCGGCGCGGCCGGGCCGGGCTCGTACTGACTCCTCGCGTTGCAGGCGGAGCTGCTGGGCCACGTGTGGGCGGGCACGGCCAGCGCGCCCACGCCCGTGCTGCGCGCGCTGTGGCCGCTGCAGAGCGAGCTCGCGGTCGTGCCGCTGCTGGCGGGCGTGCGCGTGCACGCGCGCGTGCGGGCGGCGCTGGCGCTGGCGCTGGACGCGGAGGCGCAGGTGTCGCTGTGGTGGCGCAGCGCGCGCGCCGAGCTGCAGCTGCGCGCCGGGCTGGCGGCGCAGGCCGCGCTGCGCCTGCGCACGGCGTGGGCGGAGCTGCGCGCGGACGCCGACGTGCGCGCCGAGCCGCGCCTGCGCGTGGCGGCGGACCTGGACTTCTACTCGGGCGTGGCGCTGTGCGTGCGCGTGGGCACGGAGGCGCACGCGCTGGCGCGCACGGTGGCGCTGGCGGCGCGCGCGGGCCGCCTGCGCGTGCGGCGCGTGCGCGAGTGGCGCGTGGGCTCGCCGGGCCGCTCGCTGGCGCTGGGCCGGCCCAACGACGCCACGTGCCGCACGCTGCGCGCGGCCGACGCCGACGCCGACGCGGAGGCACAGTGACGCGCTCCGCTCGTCGCTCACACCAAAGAGTCGCGCGTTGTTGCGGCGAATTTAGTCATTAAGTTAGTTAAGATATTACTGTATATTTTAATTTGTAGTTGACGATAAAAATATTTGACTGCATTTAACGGGAGATCTGATAGATTTGTAAACAAATACATTTTTTTTATTTTATAAAAATAATCAAAAATACTCTGTTATTTTATTTTCTATTCTAAAAGTACCTACCTGATGAGTGTACAGTACAGTACAGTGTACAGAACATAATCTGGGTTCAGAATTCAAGGTTGAAATAACAGAATACCCAATTTCGACTCGATCAGGCCTGTTGAAACTGCTCACATCGCTGATAATCTTCAAACGGCTGACCTTCCGGTTTTTACCTGACCTAAATGTTTCAACAATAAATTTTGGGGGTCCCCATACTTAGAACTGAAACTCAAAATTTTTTTTTCATCAAACCCATACGTGTGGGGTATCTATGGATAGGTCTTCAAAAATGATATTGAGGTTTCTAATATCATTTTTTTCTAAACTGAATAGTTTGCGCGAGAGACACTTCCAAAGTGGTAAAATGTGTGTGTCCCCCCTGTAACTTCTAAAATAAGAGAATGATAAAACTAAAACAAATATATGATGTACATTACCATATAAACTTCCACCGAAAATTGGTTTGAACGAGATCTAGTGAGTAGTTTTTTTTTAATACGTCATAAATCGTAACGTAACGGAACCCTTCATGGGCGAGTCCGACTCGCATTTGGCCGGTTTTTTTATTTAATACTTTTTACTAAAATAATTATGCTCTGACTAATTTATATCCGTTTCTGTTACTTTTATTAAAATTGTTACTGCTTTTATAAATTAATATTTAAAAGATTTTACCGAAATAGATGTTTTTGTCCCCAATACCATTTTGTGCCTAACAGCTATTTCCATCACTTGGTTTCTTCCACTTTAATATCTCCACCATATACTCACTATATAGTTTCATATCATTTAAAGAAAACAAATGTCTGTAAGATAACTTTCCAACCAGCTCGACACCGCTTGTCGGTTCCACTAGAGTTGACTCACGGTCCAGTATAATTACAGCCACTTTCTCACGAAAGTGACTCCAATTACCATTCTCCATTGAGCCAACCCCAGCGGTTCGCTCGATGCGTCTGCAATCTGGCAGTGTCGAACTGGTCGTCTCTCTATAATACCCGGAAGTGGGGGCATCGACAACTTTAGCAATAAGCTATCGATGCTCTTGCGAATGCGTCCCACATCCTTCGTATCGGGCACAAATCACTGAACGCATTGTGCGAGTGTTCCGCCAGCTTGTCTCTGGTGCAGTTTACGCACGCCGCAGCTACGCCGGTCTGTTTTTGTGGGCAGTCCGCCTTGAGGTGTGGACCGCCGCAGTGGCTACACAGATCGGCTGGCTCCGTGCTCAGACGTTTTCCGTGCCCGTATGCCAAGCAGCGGGTACACTGCACCAGAGGCGTCTGGTCTTCGACGCGCACTCTCTGGAGGTCAACCCGAAGCTTGCCCCCTTCGAGTGCCCTCTTCCAGATTGCTGGGGTAACACTCAGCACAATGCTATTCGTATGCGGGTTTCGACACTTTTTCCGAAATTTAACGGACATTTTGAGTTCCTCGTCCCCGAGGCCGTGAAAGATCTCCTGGTTCTGGTTTTTAAGGGCTCTCAGAACCTCCTCGTTGCTGTGTACTGACAGCACTCTCTACTCGCAACCAGCCCTCCTTCGCGTCCACCGCCTTCCTAACTCTTTCGAGTATTTCTGCCCCGGTATCCATCTCCTGCGTTGAGGAGACCACTACGGAGTGCAGTGTCGTTCGCTCCGGGGCTTTTGCCCTTGTGTGGCTATTACTCCCAGATGCTACACCCGCGTAAGTTTTCCCCTCAACACATTCTCTGCTAGCCAGACTGTCTCGCAGCTTGACCAATTCTTCGGAGTTCTCCTTTATTAAGGAGATGTGCTCCTTCACTGTCGCGACAAGCTCAGTCTGGCTAACAAGACTCTCGGGAATGGACCGGGGACAGAGGTTAGCAGTGGGCGCGGATTCCGGCACGGCGATGGATGCGGCAGGGGCCTTGTCTCGTTCCGACTCTTTGACCACTTCGTAAAGCCTGTTTATGGCTTCCAGCACCGCAGTCTTTATCTCGGCCTTGAGGTTGCGGGAGTTGCCTAAATTAAGCTTGGCCTTATTCAGGCAAGCTCTCGCCTCCTCAGTGCGGCTGCGGTGCCGCGCCTCAGAATTTTTGAGCGGTCTTGAAGCATCGATAGCAGCTCGGCGCGTCCCCGGAGTGGCAGGACCCCCCTGTGACGCAGAAGGAGGAGTCTCGTCTCCAAAGGAGATTCTCCTCTTCGCATTAGGTAAAGGCCCCGCCTTCTCCGCCGATCGCGGCGAGCCACTAGAGCCTTGGGCCCACACAACGCTGGATGGGGTACGGAACATATTAAAATTTTGAGCTAATATTTTCAGAACCGACTTCTGTAAAGAGGGAGTCAGAACAAAATTTACTCGGGAGGAGAGACTTAAAAATGGACACTGGGTTCTTCTGTGTCCCTGTAAAGAGGGGAGCATGGTTTTTTTTAAAATTTTTTTTTATTTGTTTTGGCAGGAGTGGGAAATCCTCATGGACGCCCAGACTGCCTCACTGATGAGCCAGTCTGGGCAGTGCCGGACTCTTATCGGCTAAAACCCACTGCCTTTCTTAGTGTCCCCCTGACGTGGTCAGCGACCTTTTTAGATTATAAAGTTTTCATTTCTTTACTGTTTATTTTAAATTTACAATTTTATGAAGGTTTTTATTATTTTAAGTTTAGCCTGTTTTGTTTGTTTACTTATTTATAGATTTGATGTTTATCCGATTTTCTTCGCGGCCGGTGCCCAGGCGCTTGCCGCGTACAAAATCACCGGCTCCACTGCTGCCGTGTAGATTGTGTGGATGATCTCCGGGTGAAGGCCCCAGCTCACTTTTGCCGCACGTGCCAGCTGCTTGTAGATATTGAGAGCTTTTCTGCAAACGTTAGCGACATGGGAGTTGAAAGTGAGCTGGTGGTCGACGGTGAGCCCCAGCACCTTGATTTCCTTAGACATGCCAATGTCTACCCCGCCCATGCTCAGGAGTGGGACATCGTACTTCAGCTTTCTGGTAATCACCATTGCACAGGTTTTTTGTGGTGAAATGAAACCAAACTGGCGAGTACTGAGCCGCGGGATTAGGTGCCACTTCAGCCTTGCAACTAGCAGTAATTTCTCTAGCGTTTTACCTAGGACTGGCAGGAGGCCGATCGGCCTGTATGATTTGGGGGTGGTGTAAGACTTTTGCCGGGTTTTCGGAGGACTACCACTGTGGCTACCTTCCAGGCCCCAGGGAAGTGTCCGTGCTCGAGGCATTTATTTGCCAGTGCAAGAAACGTTCCTGGGTCCTGGGATATATAGCCTGGGCACAGATGTCGGCTGTGAGACCGTCTGCCCCGGGTGCCTTCTTCGGGTTGAAGCTTTCCACCGCGGTTTTCAGCTCCTGAAGTGTAAACGGTGGGTCATGTTGTTCATCATGCGCCCAGTCGTTTACACGACAGGCCGCTTCACGTGTCCGACGGTGGTCAGGGGATTCTCCCTCTTCTAGGTCTTCCGGGTAGAAGGTCTCGGCCAGAAGCTGAGCCTTTTGATTTTGATTCCTGTGCACTCAGTGGCACTCCATCCTTTACCAACGGCAAGTCCTCCTGACTTTTGGCGGTCTGTCCTATGATCCTATATATCCCCTCCCACACTCCCACATTCCTTCCCTGTCTTGTTTTTGACAGAAGCCCTTCCATCCTTCTGTCTGCGCCTTTTTTGCAAGGGACTCATAGTTTAATTTTGCTTGCAGGTACTCATCGACAACTTTTTGTCTCCGGACCGGTGCTGCGCATCGAATACGACGCCTCAGGGTGTTCACCTCCGACATCAGCTCAGCGAGCTCTTTGGACCACCACGGTATAGTAATTTGTGTGTGTTATTTTTAATTTTGCCTAATGTGTCTTCAGAAGATTCTGTAATTTTGAAAATGTATGTATTTATGCATTCTTCAAGATCTGTTTTATTTTGCCGATTTCTGTATAATTTAGGTTTGCTTCTGCTTTTAATTGGGCCAATTTCGAATGAAATTGGCTCCAATTAGCCTTCTTAGTGTTGTATATTCTTGTGGTCCTATTTACGTTGATTCCTTTAGATTTTTGAAGTTTAATTTTAAATACTATGCCGTTGGGGAGCACGGTTCGCTCAGGTTAGGTTTTTTTTTTTTTTTGTTTTGGCAGGAGTGGGAAATCCTCATGGACGCCCAGACTGCCTCACTAATGAGCCAGTCTGGGCAGTGCCGGACTCTTACCGGCTAAAACCACACTCCTGCCCCACCAGTGCCCCTCTGACATGGGAATCAGAGCCCTTGTTCACGATTTTACTGACTTTTCTGGCGACTTTTTGAAGGCTGACGAGACCACGCTCTATTGTGCGATTAGTTTTAACAACAATTAGGTTTTTTATACTACACTACTTGACTACTTTAATACTACTACTGCTTTAATACTTCTAATTTTTACTAAATATGCTTGACTAAATTTATATATCCGTACTTTTGATTTAATTGTTATGCTTTTATAATTTATGTTAATGATTTTACTAATTTAAATGTTGTTTTCCCTAATATTATTTTATGCCTTATAACTAATTTCTATGATACCATTACTATATAATCATTATATAATTGTTTATCATAGTTTTTATTAGGTACACGGATAGATTTTCAACCAGTTCGACACCGCTTGTCGGTTCCACTAGAGTTGACTCACGGTCCAGTATAATTACAGCCACTTTCTCACGAAAGTGACTCCAATTACCATACTCCATTGAGCCAACTCCAGTGGTCCGCTCAATGCGTCTGCAATCTGGCAGTGTCAAACTGGTCATATTCCTATGATACCCGGAAGTGGGGGCATCGACAACTTTAGCAATAAGCTATTGATGCTCTTGCGAATGCGTCCCACTTCCTTCGTATCGGGCACAAATCACTGAACGCATTGTGCGAGTGTTCCTCCAGCTTGGCTCTGGTGCAGTTTACGCACGCCGCTGCTTCGCCGGTCTGCTTTTCAAATTCAAATTCGGTCTGCTTTTCAAATTTTTTTTTCTTGTGGGCAGTCCGCCTTGAGGTGTAGTCCACCGCAGTGGCTACACAGATCGGCTGGCTCCGTGCACAGTCGTTTTCCGTGCCCGTATGCCAAGCAGCGGGTACACTGCACCAGAGGCGTCTGATCTTCGACGCGCACTCTCTGGAGGTCAATCCGAAGCTTGCCCCCTTCGAGTGCCCTGTTCCAGATTGCTGGGGTAACACTCAGCACAATGCTGTTCGTATGCGGGTTTCGACTCTTCTTCCTGAATTTGACTGACATTTTGAGTTCCTCGTCCCCGAGGCCGTGAAAGATCTCCCGGTTCTGGTTCCTAAGGGCTCTCAGTACCTCCTCGTCGCTGTGTACTGACAACACATCCCTAAGAACCAGGAGCGGGTCCCGATTTTTCACCGCCTCGACGATGAGGTTCTCACCGGCCGATTCAAGTCGCTTTTTTAACTTTTCCCTCTCCTCCTTCGTTGCGCACCCCATGATGACCTTTTGGTCCTTGGCCTTTCGGACCCTCTCTACTCGCACCCAGCCCTCCTTCGCGTCCACCGCTTTCGTAACTCTTTCGAGTATTTCGGCCCCGGTATCCATCTCCTGCGTTGAGGATACCACTACGGAGTGTAGCGTCGTTCGCTCCGGGGCTTGTGCCCTAGTGTGGCTATTACTCCCAGACGCTACACCCGCGTATGTTTTCTCCACAACACATTCCCTGCTAGCCAGACTGTCTCGCAGCTTGACCAATTCTTCGGAGTTCTCCTTTATTAAGGAGATGTGCTCCTTCATTGTCGCGACGAGCTCAGTCTGGCTAACAAGACTCTCGGGAATGGACCGGGGACAGAGGTTAGCAGTGGGCGCGGATTCCGGCACGGCGATGGGTGCGGCAGGGGCCTTGTCTCGTTCCGACTCCTTGACCAGCTCATAAAGCCTGTTTATGGCTTCCAGCACCGCAGTCTTTATCTCGGCCTTGAGGTTGCGGGAGTTGCCTAGATTAAGCTTGGCCTTATTCAGGCAAGCTCTCGCCTCCTCAGTGCGACTGCGGTGCCTCGCCTCTGGGTTTTTGAGCGGTCTTGAGGCATCGATAGCAGCCCGGCGCGTCCCCGGAGTGGCAGGACCCCCCCCCTGTGACGCAGAAGGAGGAGTCTCGTCTCCGAAGGAGATTCTCCTCTTTGCATCAGGTAAAGGCCCCGCCTTCTCCACCGATCGCGGCGAGCCGCTAGAGCCTTGGGCCCTCACGATGTTGAGTGGGGTGCGGAACATATTAAAATTTCTATGCGAGTACTTTCAGAACCGACTCCTGTAAAAAGGGAGTCAGAACAAAGTTTGCTCGGGAGGAGAGAGTTCAAGATGGACACTGGATTCTTCTGTGTCCCTGTAAAGAGGGGAGCACAGAAAGTAATATATAAATTTAAAAATTCAATTGAGTATAAATTACGTCAAATTAAAACAATAAATTATGAATAATTAAAATAATAAATTAAGATAGTTTAAAATAACGATAAATTAAAATAATAAACTACAATAAATTAAAATTGCGATAAATTTAAATATTAAATTACGATAATTAAAACTTTTATATTAGTGGTGATTCTCACAAATGAGCCTTTGCAGACTCGGTCAATTAATTTAAAAATGCGATATATTCGTTCTAAGACCCCTAAAACCCCACCAAGTCAAAAGGAAGCAAAATCACTAAAAATATTTTTCGCCGAAAACCCCACGTCTACCTTCCTATAGACCAGAGGGCAGGTGGGTGGGCAAAATTTTTCTCGAATTTGTCAGTTGTTCCTAGTGGGAACGTTTCAGGGAGCTTAAGGAAGAATTAATATGCTGAAAACAGCTTGTAATTGCGTCACCGGGAAGCAAAGTTATATAGATTTGATCCGATCAGGTTAGGTTCGCTCAGGTTAGGTTCGGTCAGGTTAGGTTCGCTCAGGTTAGGTTTTTTTTTTTTTTTTTTGTTTTGGCAGGAGTGGGAAATCCTCATGGACGCCCAGACTGCCTCACTAGTGAGCCAGTCTGGGCAGTGCCGGACTCTTACCGGCTAAAACCCACTCCTGCCTTTGCCAGGTGTCCCTCTGACATAATCAGAGCCCTTGTCAGGCGCGTGTCATGCTTCTTCCTATTCGTGCTTTATTGCAAGTGGTCCTGTTATCGGAAGTGGATAGTTCCTGGAAGCATACACCCCACGTTATTCCACGTTAAGTTTTACTAAGATAGTAAACAGCCACCTAATTTCAACAATACAATAAGTTGCCTGGAAAGTAATAGTAAATAAAAGCCTAGTAAATAATTATAACTAATTTCTATAAAATCCAATAATAATAATCCAATAATAATAATCCAATAAAATAAAATTAAAAATAATAATAATATAATTTCTATTTCTTTTGTTTATTTATTTAAGTTTTGTATCTTAACTTGTTTCTAAAATCTCGTTATAGTTCTATTTCTGTCTGTAATTTAATTTAAACTTTATTTATTTTATGCCTAACCTAATATGTATACAATATATTATTTAGTAATATTTTCTTTTACTACATTATTTCTTTTCTTAAACTTTCTTACTACAATTTGCTTAAATTTACTGCCTATTCTATTTATACTTACTATTACTTCCCTAACTAAAATCTTATCTGCGACGAGCTCGCTGGACCACAACGGTAGATTTAGTTTATGTTCAAGATCAGCGTTTAATTGGGCCAAATTCTCACGAAGTTGGCTCCAATTTGCTTCTTCTTTTTTGAGAGATTTGAAACCACTACCGCTGCGGTCCTCGTTTCCAGAGAGCCCCGACTCCACCTCAGCAATAAGCCACCGACAGGCGCGCCAATGCGTCCCACTTGCTGCGCACCGGGCACTCTACGTCGAAGGCGTTGTGGTCGGTTTTCTCTAGCTTGGCCGACAGGCAGTTTCGGCAACGCGGCGCCTCCGCTGCCATGCGTGACGGACAGTCAGCCCGCAGGTGGGGGTCACCGCAGTGGATGCAGAGGTCGGCGGGCTGCGTGCACAATTTTCGGCTGTGGCCGAAACACAGACAGCGAGTGCACTGGACCAGTGGCGACTGATCCAGCACTCGCACTCGCTGCAGGTCGATGTGCACGCGACCCGCCGTCGTCAGCCTCTGCCACACAGTGGGGGACACCTGCAGGACGACGTGGCAGGTGTGGGGGTTCCTCGTCCTTCGACGGTACTTCACCCCCAACCTCACATCATCCGCAGGAATATCCCCGACCAGGTGGGTGTTTTGCTGTCGTAAGGATTGGAGGATCTCGGCATCCGTGTGGCAGGAGAGGACGTCCCTAATGATGACAAGCGGGTCCTTGTTTTTGGCCTCTTCTACCACAAGATTGCCCGTCCTCCTAATCCTCTCAGTGACCCTCACCATCTCCTCCTTGGTCTTGAACCCGACCACTACCTTCTGGTCCCTCGCTTTGCGCAGCCGCTCTATCCTCGTGCCCTCATTTCTGGCATCGACCGCCGTCCTGAGCTTCTCAAGAACCTCTTCACCGGTGTCTTGATCATTCTTAGATGATACAATGACCGAGTGAAGAGGTTCCCGGATGTTCTGCTTCGGACCGGCGGCGATCTCCGCGAATGATGGGCCTTGGCCTGCGGCATAGCGAGGGGCCAGCTGGAGTTGCTCCGACAGAGCCTGGGTGTGCTGTTGGCACTCCTGCAAGGCCAGTTTTTGCGAGTGAAGGCCTTCCATGAGGCTCTTCATCAGCTCTGTCGGAGGTTCCGTGGACGGGTTTAGAGGCGCGGGCTCCGGTGCGACTGCCTGCACGACCGCAGGCGCGATCGCCGGGGCGACCGCAGGTGCCGGCTCGATGGTAGTCCTGCTCCGCTCCGACTCCTTCACCAGTTCGTAGAGCCGGTTTATGGCGTCAAGGACCCCAGTCTTTATCTCAGTTTTCAAGTTCCGAGAGTTGCCTAAATGAAGCTTAGCTTTATTTAGGCAAGCTCTCGCCTCTGCTGTGAGACTGGGGTACCTCGACTCCGGTCCGGCTCCTCCGGTCTCCGAATTCTTTGGCGCAGGAGTCGGGACGGCCAGAGACTTCACCTGGGGCTCGGGTTTTCCTGCCTCCCATTCTCCGATGCTTCGCCTCACGCTAGGAAGCGAGGGTCCAGCTTTCTCCGTTGAGCATGGTGAGCCCCTGGTGACCAGCGAGCTCGCATTTGTCTTTGCCGGTGTGCGGAACATGGCGGTGGCCTTCGTAAAAGTGAGGTTCATATGAAGCTCCGGTCAGAGGGCACTGGTAATGTTGCTGTGTCCCTGTAAAGGGGGGAACACAGACAATCGAAATACAAATTTAAATCACAATACAATTAATCACAATACAATTAAAATGAATCTCAATAAATTAAATTAATAAATTTCAATAAAATACAATATTAAATGTTGCTGTGTCCCTGTAAAGAGGGGAACACAGACAATACAATAAAATAAAATACTGAATTAAATTAATTTACGATTAAAATAAATTAAAACAAATTAAATAATAAATTCCAATAAATTAAAATATTATATATTGCTGTATCCCTGTAAAGGGGGGATCAGCAACAAGTAAAACTTACAATTAAGACGAGCCCTGTAAACAGGAGTCGGTCAAGTAGTTTAAAATTATTAAAATTACACTAAAAATTACACTAAAACTCCTTAACTATTTCGAAAAACAAGTATAATTACAATTTATAAACAAGTTTGTGTGTGTACGTCGCTAGAAGAGCTAAATTTAGAAAAAATATTTTTTGCCGAAACCCCACGTCTACCTTCCTATAGACCAGAGGGCGGGTGGGTGGTCAACATTTTATGTGAGCTAGGCGCACGTGTGAGGTGTCAAAAGACGCGTCTCCGCGCGGGCTAGCTGACTATGGCGTTCCTGGATGTAGTCCCGAAGAAAAATCGGGAATTTTCCTGGAAAAACTGAATTTACGACCAAAATGTATGCAAAAACCTGGAATAACACTACCAAAACGGGACTCTGGCACGCGGAACGCGCACGGGAGCACAGGTAAGGCAGGTAAGTATCAATTAAAATTACAGGAACGGGAATTTAGATGAAAATTTTGAAGAAAAATTTAGAATAGTGTTCCTCAAAAGGAGTTTTAGTGAAATTTTTACAAGTCAAAAAACGAAGATGGGTTTTTCGCGAAAATTGTCAATTATCCCTAGTGGGAACGTTTCAGGGACCTCAAAAAATATTAAATTTGCTGAAAACAGCTTGTAAATGCGTCACCGGGAAGCAAAGTTATATAGATTTGATCAAAATCAGGACTCCCTAAGGTGGATTTCGTCAGTTTGGAGTATGTATGAAATGCAAAAATTTCTGGAATTTTAGATGTTGTATGTGGGCTAGGCGCACGGGCGAGGTGTCAAAAGACGCGTCTCCGCGCGGGCTAGCTAACTATGGCGTTCCTGGATGTAGTCCCGAAGAAAAATCGGGAATTTTCCTGGAAAAACTGAATTTACGACCAAAATGTATGCAAAAACCTGGAATAACACTACCAAAACGGGACTCTGGCACGCGGAACGCGCACGGGAGCACAGGTAAGGCAGGTAAGTATCAATTAAAATTACAGGAACGGGAATTTAGATGAAAATTTTGAAGAAAAATTTAGAATAGTGTTCCTCAAAAGGAGTTTTAGTGAAATTTTTACAAGTCAAAAAACGAAAATGGGTTTTTCGCGAAAATTGTCAATTATCCCTAGTGGGAACGTTTCAGGGACCTCAAAAAATATTAAATTTGCTGAAAACAGCTTGTAAATGCGTCACCGGGAAGCAAAGTTATAAATATAGATTTGATCAAAATCAGGACTCTGCTCAGGTTAGGTTTTTTTTTTTTTTAGAATTCTTACCGGCTAAAACCCACTCCTGCCCTTGCTCAGTGTCCCTCTGACATAATCAGAGCCCTGTTTAGACTAATTTATTTGTTTTCCTTGTCCGTCTTTAAGTTCATATTTATTCTGTTGTTTTAGTTCAAGTGTTTTTTACATCTAGCATTATTTCTATATATCTGATTATCTTTTTATCCTATATAACTGTTTTATTTCTTTCTTGTTTGAGTATTCTACTAATTTCTATAATATTAATATCTTAAAGTTAATCTATTCAATACTTTTAATTAATAACTCAGGTTAGGTTCGCTCAGGTTAGGTTCGCTCAGGTTAGGTTCGCTCAGGTTAGGTTCGCTCAGGTTAGGTTCGCTCAGGTTAGGTTCGCTCAGGTTAGGTTCGCTCAGGTTAGGTTCGCTCAGGTTAGGTTCGCTCAGGTTAGGTTTTTTTTTTTTTTTTGTTTTGGCAGGAGTGGGAAATCCTCATGGACGCCCAGACTGCCTCACTAATGAGCCAGTCTGGGCAGTGCCGGACTCTTACCGGCTAAAACCCACTCCTGCCCTTGCTCAGTGTCCCTCTGACATAATCAGAGCCCTTTTTGTTCCATTGGGTTGTGATTCGTATACGTCTTTTTGTTACATATTTGACCAGTCCCGTAGTGGGAAGTAGGGATTCCTGGAAGCTGTTTCCGCCTCACTTCATCTGCTTTGCCTAGGTTTACTTGTGTAAAAGTGGTTTTAACATTTAACATTATGTATGTCTTATATCTAACTGTCGTATTTTTCTGTATTTCTTTATCATTTTTATTTCATTTTCGACTATATCAATTATTAAAATAACAATAATAAATAACAATAATAAATAGCAATAACAATAACATTAGTATAATTTCAATTATATTTATATTTAAAAACCTTAATCTATTCTATACTTATGCTATCCTAATATATACACAATATATTACATACACATAAGATTTCATACATTAAACTTTCATTTCCTATCATATAATTACTAACAATTGAATTTCCATTTAAAAACCTAATATTATTATTTTTATTTACACGTAATCCTGGCGAATTCGCATGAGACATTATTTTAACCTCCACGAGCTCGTCGAACCACAGCGGTAAGGAGGTAGGTTTGCCTTCAAAACCAGCTTTCGATTGGGCCAATTTCTCATGAACTTGGCTCCAATTTACTACTCCCAGCTTATGAGATTCAAGACCACCACCGCTGCGGTTCCCACTTCCGGAGAGCTTTGACACCACCTCAGCAATATGCCACCGACAGGCGCGCCAGTGCGTCCCACTTGCCGCGCACCGGGCACTCCACGTCGAAGGCGTTGTGGTCGGTTTTTTCTAGCTTGGCCGACAGGCAGTTTCGGCAGCGCGGCGCCTCCGCTGCCATGCGTGACGGACAGTCAGCCCGCAGGTGGGGGTCACCGCAGTGGATGCAGAGGTCGGCGGGCTGCGTGCACAATTTTCGGCTGTGGCCGAAACACAGGCAGCGAGTGCACTGGACCAGTGGCGACTGATCCAGCACTCGCACTCGCTGCAGGTCGATGTGCACGCGACCCGCCGTCGTCAGCCTCTGCCACACAGTGGGGGACACCTGCAGAACGACGTGGCAGGTGTGGGGGTTCCTCGTCCTTCGACGGTACTTCACCCCCAACCTCACATCATCTGCAGGAATGTCCCCGACCAGGTGGGTGTTCTGCTGCCGTAAGGATTGGAGGATCTCGGCATCCGTGTGGCAGGAGAGGACGTCCCTGATGATGACAAGCGGGTCCTTGTTTTTGGCCTCTTCTACCACAAGACTGCCCGTCCTCCTAATCCTCTCAGTGACCCTCACCATCTCCTCCTTGGTCTTGAACCCGACAACTACCTTCTGGTCCCTCGCTTTGCGCAGCCGTTCCACCCTAGTGCCCTCATTCCTGGCGTCGACCGCCGTCCTGAGCTTCTCGAGAACCTCTTCACCGGTGTCTGTATCATTCACAGATGATACAATAACCGAGTGAAGAGGCTCCCGGATGTTCTGCTTCGGGCCGGCGGCGATCTCCGCGAATGATGGGCCTTGGCCTGCGACATAGCGAGGGACCAGCCGGAGTTGCTCCGACAGAGCCCGTGTGTGCTGTTTGCACTCCTCCAACGCCTGATTGTGCTGTTGGAGGTTCGCCATCAGCTGCTTCACGAGCTCTGTCGGTGCTTCCGTGGACGGGTTCAATGGCGCGGGTGTCGGTGCGACTGTAGGCACGACTGCCTGTTCGACTGCGGGTGCGACCGCAGGTGCTGGCACTATGGGAGTCTTGCTCCGCTCCGCTTCCTTCACCAGCTCGTAGAGCCGGTTTATCGCGTCGAGGACCCCAGTCTTTATTTCCGTTTTGAGGTTCCGAGAGTTGCCCAAATGAAGCTTAGCTTTATTTAGGCAAGCTCTCGCCTCCGCGGTGAGACTGGGGTACCTCGACTCCGGTCTGGTTCCCTCGGCCTCCGGATTTTTTGGCACCAGCGGTGAGGTGGCACGCTTTGGCATAGCCAGGGACTTGGCCTGGGGCTCCGATTTCCCGGCCTCCCACTCCCCAATGCTTCGCCTCACACTGGGAAGCGAGAGTCCAGTCCTAGCCGGCGAAAGCGGTGAGCCGCTGGAGCCTGGCGAGCCTGCGTTTTTCTTGGCCGGTGTGCGGAACATAGCGGTAGCTTTGGTGAAGGTGAGGTTCATAGGCTCCGGTCAGAGGGCACTGGCGATGTTGCTGTATCCCTGTAAAGGGGGGATGCAGTCCGTAGAAATGATAATCAACTTATAGATAAAACGAATAATTGATTTAAATGGTATAATAAATAATTAAAATGGTAAAATAAGTAATAAATAGTCAGGGTAGTTAAAATCAATAAAATTAAATAAGACACTACTAAAAGGATGACTGAATCCCTGTAAAGGGGGGATCAGCAAAGTATCAGTAAGATTAGCAAAAATGTCAGTGAAACTCCTTCAAGGCACAAACTATGGTAGAAAGAACGATTATTTTTATAATTTAAAAATGGTTTGATGTTTACGAAGCTAGAAGAGCTAAATTTGGAAAAATTATTTTTTGCCGAAAACCCCACGTCTACCTTCCTATAGACCAGAGGGCGGGTGGGTGGGCAAAATTTTATGTGAGCTAGGCGCACGTGTGAGGTGTCAAAAGACGTGTCTCCGCGCGGGCTAGCTAACTATGGCGTTCCTGGATGAAGTCCCGAAGAAAAATCGGGAATTTTCCTGGAAAAACTGAATTTACGACCAAAATGTATGTAAAAACCTGGAATAACACTACCAAAACGGGACTCTGGCACGCGGAACGCGCACGGGAGCACAGGTAAGGCAGGTAAGTATCAATTAAAATAACAGGAACGGGAATTTAGATGAAAATTTTGAAGAAATTTTAAAAATAGTGTTTTTTAAAGGAGTTTTATTGAAATTTTTACAAGTCAAAAAACGAAAATGGGTTTTTCGCGAAAATTGTCAATTATCCCTAGTGGGAACGTTTCAGGGACCTCAAAAAATATTAAATTTGCTGAAAACAGCTTGTAAATGCGTCACCGGGAAGCAAAGTTATGTGGTTAGGTTTTTTTTTTTTTTTTTTTTTTTTGTTTTGGCAGGAGTGGGAAATCCTCATGGACGCCCAGACTGCCTCACTGATGACACAGTCTGGGCAGTGCCGGACTCTTACCGGCTAAAACCCACTCCTGCCCCTCCAGTGTCCCTCTGACGTGGGAATCAGAGCCCTTACTTGCAATTGTTTTGCCTTTTTGGCGACTTTTTAGTTGGAGGCCGAAGAGACCACGCTCTATTTTGCGATTAATTTAGACAATATTTTTGGATTTAGTACTACTCTAGCTTGAAAAATGTTTAAAAAAACTCATTTGTATATCCGTTAATTTATACATCCGTTCTGTTACTATTATTTAATTGTTACTGCTTTTATAATTTGTCTTTATGATTTTACTATTATATTATTACTGTTATTGTCCCGAATATTATTTTTGCCCTATTGCTCTTTCTGTCATTTGGTTTCCTTGCATTACTTTAACTTGAGTTTATTTCCATGATATCGTTGCTATATACCCAATATATACTAGTATATCACAGTTTTAATAAAAAAGAACAATGTCTGTTAGACAGATTTTTAACCAGCTTGACACCGCTTGTCGATTCCACTAGAGTTGACTCACGGTCCGGTATAATTACAGCCACTTTCTCACGAAAGTGACTCCAATTGCCATTTTCCATTGAGCCAACCCCAGTGGTTCGCTCAATGCGTCTGCAATCTGGCAGTGTCAAACTGGTCATATCTCTATGATACCCGGAAGTGGGGGCATCGACAACTTTAGCAATAAGCTATTGATGCTCTTGCGAATGCGTCCCACTTCCTTCGTATCGGGCACAAATCACTGAACGCATTGTGCGAGTGTTCCCCCAACTTGGCTCTGGTGCAGTTTACGCACGCCGCTGCTTCGCCGATCTGTTTCTGCGGGCAGTCTGCCTTAAGGTGTGGCCCACCGCAGTGGCTACACAGATCGGCTGGCTCCGTGCACAGACGTTTACCGTGCCCGTATGCCAAGCAGCGGGTACACTGCACCAGAGGCGTCTGGTCTTCGACGCGCACTCTCTGGAGGTCAATCCGAAGCTTGCCCCCTTCGAGTGCCCTCTTCCAGATTGCTGGGGTAACACTCAGCACAATGCTGTTCGTGTGCGGGTTTCGACTCTTTTTTCTAAATTTGACGCTCATTTTGAGTTCCTCGTCTCCGAGGCCGTGGAAGATCTCCCGGTTCTGGTTCTTAAGGGCTCTCAGGACCTCCTCGTCGCTGTGTACTGACAGCACGTCCCTAAGAACCAGGAGCGGGTCCCGATTCTTCACCGCCTCGACGACGAGGTTCTCTCCGGCCGATTCGAGTCGCTTCTTCAGCTTTTCTCTCTCCTCCTTCGTTGCGCACCCCATGATGACCTTTTGGTCTTTGGCCTTTCGAACCCTCTCCACTCGCACCCAGCCCTCCTTCGCGTCCACCGCCTTCCTAACTCTTTCGAGTATTTCTGCCCCGGTATCCATCTCCTGCGTCGAGGAGACCACTACGGAGTGCAGCGTCGTTCGCTCCGGGGCTTGTGCCCTAGTGTGGCTACTACTCATAGACGCTACACCCGCGTAAGTTTTCCCCCCAACACATTCTCTGCTAGCCAGACTGTCTCGCAGCTTGACCAATTCTTCGGAGTTCTCCTTAATTAAGGAGATGTGCTCCTTCATTGTCGCCACGAGCTCAGTCTGGCTAACCAGACTCTCGGGAATGGGCCGGGGACAGAGGTTAGCAGTGGGCGCGGATTCCGGCACGGCGATGGGTGCGGCAGGGGCCTTGTCCCGTTCCGACTCTTTGACCAGCTCATAAAGCCTGTTTATGGCTGCCAGCACCGCAGTCTTTATCTCGGCCTTGAGGTTGCGAGAGTTGCCTAGATTAAGCTTGGCCTTATTCAGGCAAGCTCTCGCCTCCTCAGTGCGACTGCGGTGCCGCGCCTCAGGGTTTATGGGCGGTCTTGAGGCATCGATAGCAGCTCGGCGCGTCCCCGGAGTGGCAGGGCCCCCCTGTGACGCAGAAGGAGGAGTCTCGTCTCCGAAGGAGATTCTCCTCTTCGCATCAGGTAAAGGCCCCGCCTTCTCCGCCGATCGCGGCGAGCCACTAGAGCCTTGGGCCCACACAACGCTGGATGGGGTGCGGAACATATTAAAAGTTTGAGCAAATATTTTCAGAACCGACTCCTGTAAAGAGGGAGTCAGAACAAAATTTTACTCGGAGGAGAGACTTAGGACTTGACACTGGGTTTTTCTGTGTCCCTGTAAAGAGGGGAGCACAGAAAATAAAATACAATTTAAATAAAATCAATTTAAAATAATAAATTACGTTTAATTAAAAAATAGGTTACAGTGAATTGAAATTACAATAAATAAAATAATAAATTACGAACAGTTAAAATTGCAATAAGTTATTGCTGTATCCCTGTAAAGGGGGGATCAGCAACAGTAAAACTTATAAATAAGACGACCCCAGTAAGCAGGAGTCGGTCAATTAAATTAAAATTTTCAAAATAATCACTAAAAATTTTCACTAAAACTCCTTCGAGGGCGCTAACTATTAGAAAAAACTATTATTTTTATAATTTAATAAGTGGTGTGATATTAATGAAGCTAGAAGAGCTAAATTTAGAAAAATATTTTTTGCCGAAAACCCCACGTCTACCTTCCTATAGACCAGAGGGCGGGTGGGTGGGCAAAATTTTATGTGAGCTAGGCGCACGTGTGAGGTGTCAAAAGACGCGTCTCCGCGCGGGCTAGCTGACTATGGCGTTTCTGGATGAAGTCCAGAAGAAAAATCGGGAATTTTCCTGGAAAAACTGAATTTACGACCAAAAAGTATGTAAAAACCTGGACTAACACTACCAAAACGGGACTCTGGCACGCGGAACGCGCACGGGAGCACAGGTAAGGCAGGTAAGTATCAATTAAAATTACAGGAACGGGAATTTAGATGAAAATTTTGAAGAAAATTTAAAAAATAGTGTTTTTTAAAGGAGTTTTAGTGAAATTTTTACAAGTCAAAAAACGAAAATGGGTTTTTCGCGAAAATTGTCAATTATCCCTAGTGGGAACGTTTCAGGGACCTCAAAAAATATTAAATATGCTGAAAACAGCTTGTAAATGCGTCACCGGGAAGCAAAGTTATATAGGTTTGATCAAAATCAGGACTCCCTAAGGTGGATTTCGTCAATTTATACTATGTATGAAATGCAAAAATTTCTGGAATTTTAGATGTTGTATGTGGGCTAGGCGCACGGGCGAGGTGTCAAAAGACGCGTCTCCGCGCGGGCTAGCTGACTATGGCGTTTCTGGATGAAGTCCAGAAGAAAAATCGGGAATTTTCCTGGAAAAACTGAATTTACGACCAAAAAGTATGTAAAAACCTGGACTAACACTACCAAAACGGGACTCTGGCACGCGGAACGCGCACGGGAGCACAGGTAAGGCAGGTAAGTATCAATTAAAATTACAGGAACGGGAATTTAGATGAAAATTTTGAAGAAAATTTAAAAAATAGTGTTTTTTAAAGGAGTTTTAGTGAAATTTTTACAAGTCAAAAAACGAAAATGGGTTTTTCGCGAAAATTGTCAATTATCCCTAGTGGGAACGTTTCAGGGACCTCAAAAAATATTAAATATGCTGAAAACAGCTTGTAAATGCGTCACCGGGAAGCAAAGTTATATAGGTTTGATCAAAATCAGGACTCCCTAAGGTGGATTTCGTCAATTTATACTATGTATGAAATGCAAAAATTTCTGGAATTTTAGATGTTGTATGTGGGCTAGGCGCACGGGCGAGGTGTCAAAAGACGCGTCTCCGCGCGGGCTAGCTGACTATGGCGTTTCTGGATGAAGTCCAGAAGAAAAATCGGGAATTTTCCTGGAAAAACTGAATTTACGACCAAAAAGTATGTAAAAACCTGGACTAACACTACCAAAACGGGACTCTGGCACGCGGAACGCGCACGGGAGCACAGGTAAGGCAGGTAAGTATCAATTAAAATTACAGGAACGGGAATTTAGATGAAAATTTTGAAGAAAAATTTAGAATAGTGTTCCTCAAAAGGAGTTTTAGTGAAATTTTTACAAGTCAAAAAACGAAAATGGGTTTTTCGCGAAAATTGTCAATTATCCCTAGTGGGAACGTTTCAGGGACCTCAAAAAATATTAAAAATGCTGAAAACAGCTTGTAAATGCGTCACCGGGAAGCAAAGTTATATAGGGTTAGGTTAGGTTAGGTTAGGTTAGGTTCCCCCCCGGTGGGTTCCCGCATTGTCGAGGCGGGGGGGCTCAGTAGCCGTGGCTGGGCGGGCCACGGTGAAGCTAAGAGGAACCCTAGAGGGGGCCGCTCGTCCGGGCTGTGCGGTTTAGCCCGGGACGTAGCGGCCCACGGGTAGGTTGCGGTGCCGCTTGCGCGACATCGTGACCTACCTGAGGCGGGCCGCGATGTCCCCCGTGAGGGAGACATTGCGGCTGAGGACAGAGGCCGCGGCGGGAGGGGTTCTCCCTTCCTTCCGCGGCCTTGACGGGGCCGCCACCGTGAGATGGCGGACGCGGCGGGGCCGCAGGGGAAGAGGAGTGTCGGTGTTTCGTTGCCGCTCTCCCTATCCTCTGCGGCCGTAGCTCCCCCAACGCGGGGGGCATGCGGGGCCTGCCTCTTAGGCGGGCGTGGAGGCCAGCAGGCAACGGGTGCGGGGGCTCCGTTGCCTGTTTTGCACAGGCCTCCACCTTGTGGGACGGGAATGGCCAGGTGTTCCCGGCTATTCCCGTAGCCCCCCATCCTGGGGGGCATGCGGGGCCCGCCATACCATCTTGGCGGGCGTGCGCCGGGAGGGCCGTGGAAGTATTAATTTCCCATAGCCCTCCCATTACGGCGTTGTAGGAACACCGCTGAGTTTTAGTGGGTATACTGTCCTTCCGACAGGGAGTCCCACATACCCCGTCTCGGTCCCACGCGAGACGGGGATGCATAAAGCATTTCTCAGCGAGAAAAAAAAAAAAAAAAAAGGTTAGGTTAGGTTAGGTTGGGTTAACGGCGGGAGAACGCCGCCGCCTTGCGGGCACCGCAGAGGGCCATAGCCCAGCGGGTAGCGCGGGCCTACCGCACGGTAGGCTTTGCGGCAGCGTGCGCTCTGGCCAGCACCCCTCCTTGGGAACTCGAGGCGTGGGTGCTCGCCAGAGTGTACGAATGGACGGCGGGGCGGAGAGCGAGAGCAGAACGCACCGCCCCGGAAGAGCGGGAGGCCGTCCGGCGGGAGGCGAGGGACGCCATCGTCCACCATTGGACGGGGGACCTCGCCACCGCAGCCTTTGGCCGCCGAACCCTCGACGCGCTTGGGCCGGTCCTGCGAGACTGGCTCGAGCGGTCGCACGGGCTCCTCTCGTTCCGTCTGGTGCAGGTGCTGTCCGGACACGGTTGTTTCGGATCGTACCTGCACCGAATCGGACGGGAGGAGACGCCGTCGTGCCACGACTGTGGCGCGGCAAATTTTATGTGAGCTAGGCGCACGTGTGAGGTGTCAAAAGACGCGTCTCCGCGCGGGCTAGCTGACTATGGCGTTTCTGGATGAAGTCCAGAAGAAAAATCGGGAATTTTCCTGGAAAAACTGAATTTACGACCAAAAAGTATGTAAAAACCTGGACTAACACTACCAAAACGGGACTCTGGCACGCGGAACGCGCACGGGAGCACAGGTAAGGCAGGTAAGTATCAATTAAAATTACAGGAACGGGAATTTAGATGAAAATTTTGAAGAAAATTTAAAAAATAGTGTTTTTTAAAGGAGTTTTAGTGAAATTTTTACAAGTCAAAAAACGAAAATGGGTTTTTCGCGAAAATTGTCAATTATCCCTAGTGGGAACGTTTCAGGGACCTCAAAAAATATTAAATATGCTGAAAACAGCTTGTAAATGCGTCACCGGGAAGCAAAGTTATATAGGTTTGATCAAAATCAGGACTCCCTAAGGTGGATTTCGTCAATTTATACTATGTATGAAATGCAAAAATTTCTGGAATTTTAGATGTTGTATGTGGGCTAGGCGCACGGGCGAGGTGTCAAAAGACGCGTCTCCGCGCGGGCTAGCTGACTATGGCGTTTCTGGATGAAGTCCAGAAGAAAAATCGGGAATTTTCCTGGAAAAACTGAATTTACGACCAAAAAGTATGTAAAAACCTGGACTAACACTACCAAAACGGGACTCTGGCACGCGGAACGCGCACGGGAGCACAGGTAAGGCAGGTAAGTATCAATTAAAATTACAGGAACGGGAATTTAGATGAAAATTTTGAAGAAAATTTAAAAAATAGTGTTTTTTAAAGGAGTTTTAGTGAAATTTTTACAAGTCAAAAAACGAAAATGGGTTTTTCGCGAAAATTGTCAATTATCCCTAGTGGGAACGTTTCAGGGACCTCAAAAAATATTAAATATGCTGAAAACAGCTTGTAAATGCGTCACCGGGAAGCAAAGTTATATAGGTTTGATCAAAATCAGGACTCCCTAAGGTGGATTTCGTCAATTTATACTATGTATGAAATGCAAAAATTTCTGGAATTTTAGATGTTGTATGTGGGCTAGGCGCACGGGCGAGGTGTCAAAAGACGCGTCTCCGCGCGGGCTAGCTGACTATGGCGTTTCTGGATGAAGTCCAGAAGAAAAATCGGGAATTTTCCTGGAAAAACTGAATTTACGACCAAAAAGTATGTAAAAACCTGGACTAACACTACCAAAACGGGACTCTGGCACGCGGAACGCGCACGGGAGCACAGGTAAGGCAGGTAAGTATCAATTAAAATTACAGGAACGGGAATTTAGATGAAAATTTTGAAGAAAATTTAAAAAATAGTGTTTTTTAAAGGAGTTTTAGTGAAATTTTTACAAGTCAAAAAACGAAAATGGGTTTTTCGCGAAAATTGTCAATTATCCCTAGTGGGAACGTTTCAGGGACCTCAAAAAATATTAAATATGCTGAAAACAGCTTGTAAATGCGTCACCGGGAAGCAAAGTTATATAGGTTTGATCAAAATCAGGACTCCCTAAGGTGGATTTCGTCAATTTATACTATGTATGAAATGCAAAAATTTCTGGAATTTTAGATGTTGTATGTGGGCTAGGCGCACGGGCGAGGTGTCAAAAGACGCGTCTCCGCGCGGGCTAGCTGACTATGGCGTTTCTGGATGAAGTCCAGAAGAAAAATCGGGAATTTTCCTGGAAAAACTGAATTTACGACCAAAAAGTATGTAAAAACCTGGACTAACACTACCAAAACGGGACTCTGGCACGCGGAACGCGCACGGGAGCACAGGTAAGGCAGGTAAGTATCAATTAAAATTACAGGAACGGGAATTTAGATGAAAATTTTGAAGAAAAATTTAGAATAGTGTTCCTCAAAAGGAGTTTTAGTGAAATTTTTACAAGTCAAAAAACGAAAATGGGTTTTTCGCGAAAATTGTCAATTATCCCTAGTGGGAACGTTTCAGGGACCTCAAAAAATATTAAAAATGCTGAAAACAGCTTGTAAATGCGTCACCGGGAAGCAAAGTTATATAGGGTTAGGTTAGGTTAGGTTAGGTTAGGTTCCCCCCCGGTGGGTTCCCGCATTGTCGAGGCGGGGGGGCTCAGTAGCCGTGGCTGGGCGGGCCACGGTGAAGCTAAGAGGAACCCTAGAGGGGGCCGCTCGTCCGGGCTGTGCGGTTTAGCCCGGGACGTAGCGGCCCACGGGTAGGTTGCGGTGCCGCTTGCGCGACATCGTGACCTACCTGAGGCGGGCCGCGATGTCCCCCGTGAGGGAGACATTGCGGCTGAGGACAGAGGCCGCGGCGGGAGGGGTTCTCCCTTCCTTCCGCGGCCTTGACGGGGCCGCCACCGTGAGATGGCGGACGCGGCGGGGCCGCAGGGGAAGAGGAGTGTCGGTGTTTCGTTGCCGCTCTCCCTATCCTCTGCGGCCGTAGCTCCCCCAACGCGGGGGGCATGCGGGGCCTGCCTCTTAGGCGGGCGTGGAGGCCAGCAGGCAACGGGTGCGGGGGCTCCGTTGCCTGTTTTGCACAGGCCTCCACCTTGTGGGACGGGAATGGCCAGGTGTTCCCGGCTATTCCCGTAGCCCCCCATCCTGGGGGGCATGCGGGGCCCGCCATACCATCTTGGCGGGCGTGCGCCGGGAGGGCCGTGGAAGTATTAATTTCCCATAGCCCTCCCATTACGGCGTTGTAGGAACACCGCTGAGTTTTAGTGGGTATACTGTCCTTCCGACAGGGAGTCCCACATACCCCGTCTCGGTCCCACGCGAGACGGGGATGCATAAAGCATTTCTCAGCGAGAAAAAAAAAAAAAAAAAAGGTTAGGTTAGGTTAGGTTGGGTTAACGGCGGGAGAACGCCGCCGCCTTGCGGGCACCGCAGAGGGCCATAGCCCAGCGGGTAGCGCGGGCCTACCGCACGGTAGGCTTTGCGGCAGCGTGCGCTCTGGCCAGCACCCCTCCTTGGGAACTCGAGGCGTGGGTGCTCGCCAGAGTGTACGAATGGACGGCGGGGCGGAGAGCGAGAGCAGAACGCACCGCCCCGGAAGAGCGGGAGGCCGTCCGGCGGGAGGCGAGGGACGCCATCGTCCACCATTGGACGGGGGACCTCGCCACCGCAGCCTTTGGCCGCCGAACCCTCGACGCGCTTGGGCCGGTCCTGCGAGACTGGCTCGAGCGGTCGCACGGGCTCCTCTCGTTCCGTCTGGTGCAGGTGCTGTCCGGACACGGTTGTTTCGGATCGTACCTGCACCGAATCGGACGGGAGGAGACGCCGTCGTGCCACGACTGTGGCGCGGCAAATTTTATGTGAGCTAGGCGCACGTGTGAGGTGTCAAAAGACGCGTCTCCGCGCGGGCTAGCTGACTATGGCGTTTCTGGATGAAGTCCAGAAGAAAAATCGGGAATTTTCCTGGAAAAACTGAATTTACGACCAAAAAGTATGTAAAAACCTGGACTAACACTACCAAAACGGGACTCTGGCACGCGGAACGCGCACGGGAGCACAGGTAAGGCAGGTAAGTATCAATTAAAATTACAGGAACGGGAATTTAGATGAAAATTTTGAAGAAAATTTAAAAAATAGTGTTTTTTAAAGGAGTTTTAGTGAAATTTTTACAAGTCAAAAAACGAAAATGGGTTTTTCGCGAAAATTGTCAATTATCCCTAGTGGGAACGTTTCAGGGACCTCAAAAAATATTAAATATGCTGAAAACAGCTTGTAAATGCGTCACCGGGAAGCAAAGTTATATAGGTTTGATCAAAATCAGGACTCCCTAAGGTGGATTTCGTCAATTTATACTATGTATGAAATGCAAAAATTTCTGGAATTTTAGATGTTGTATGTGGGCTAGGCGCACGGGCGAGGTGTCAAAAGACGCGTCTCCGCGCGGGCTAGCTGACTATGGCGTTTCTGGATGAAGTCCAGAAGAAAAATCGGGAATTTTCCTGGAAAAACTGAATTTACGACCAAAAAGTATGTAAAAACCTGGACTAACACTACCAAAACGGGACTCTGGCACGCGGAACGCGCACGGGAGCACAGGTAAGGCAGGTAAGTATCAATTAAAATTACAGGAACGGGAATTTAGATGAAAATTTTGAAGAAAATTTAAAAAATAGTGTTTTTTAAAGGAGTTTTAGTGAAATTTTTACAAGTCAAAAAACGAAAATGGGTTTTTCGCGAAAATTGTCAATTATCCCTAGTGGGAACGTTTCAGGGACCTCAAAAAATATTAAATATGCTGAAAACAGCTTGTAAATGCGTCACCGGGAAGCAAAGTTATATAGGTTTGATCAAAATCAGGACTCCCTAAGGTGGATTTCGTCAATTTATACTATGTATGAAATGCAAAAATTTCTGGAATTTTAGATGTTGTATGTGGGCTAGGCGCACGGGCGAGGTGTCAAAAGACGCGTCTCCGCGCGGGCTAGCTGACTATGGCGTTTCTGGATGAAGTCCAGAAGAAAAATCGGGAATTTTCCTGGAAAAACTGAATTTACGACCAAAAAGTATGTAAAAACCTGGACTAACACTACCAAAACGGGACTCTGGCACGCGGAACGCGCACGGGAGCACAGGTAAGGCAGGTAAGTATCAATTAAAATTACAGGAACGGGAATTTAGATGAAAATTTTGAAGAAAATTTAAAAAATAGTGTTTTTTAAAGGAGTTTTAGTGAAATTTTTACAAGTCAAAAAACGAAAATGGGTTTTTCGCGAAAATTGTCAATTATCCCTAGTGGGAACGTTTCAGGGACCTCAAAAAATATTAAATATGCTGAAAACAGCTTGTAAATGCGTCACCGGGAAGCAAAGTTATATAGGTTTGATCAAAATCAGGACTCCCTAAGGTGGATTTCGTCAATTTATACTATGTATGAAATGCAAAAATTTCTGGAATTTTAGATGTTGTATGTGGGCTAGGCGCACGGGCGAGGTGTCAAAAGACGCGTCTCCGCGCGGGCTAGCTGACTATGGCGTTTCTGGATGAAGTCCAGAAGAAAAATCGGGAATTTTCCTGGAAAAACTGAATTTACGACCAAAAAGTATGTAAAAACCTGGACTAACACTACCAAAACGGGACTCTGGCACGCGGAACGCGCACGGGAGCACAGGTAAGGCAGGTAAGTATCAATTAAAATTACAGGAACGGGAATTTAGATGAAAATTTTGAAGAAAAATTTAGAATAGTGTTCCTCAAAAGGAGTTTTAGTGAAATTTTTACAAGTCAAAAAACGAAAATGGGTTTTTCGCGAAAATTGTCAATTATCCCTAGTGGGAACGTTTCAGGGACCTCAAAAAATATTAAAAATGCTGAAAACAGCTTGTAAATGCGTCACCGGGAAGCAAAGTTATATAGGGTTAGGTTAGGTTAGGTTAGGTTAGGTTCCCCCCCGGTGGGTTCCCGCATTGTCGAGGCGGGGGGGCTCAGTAGCCGTGGCTGGGCGGGCCACGGTGAAGCTAAGAGGAACCCTAGAGGGGGCCGCTCGTCCGGGCTGTGCGGTTTAGCCCGGGACGTAGCGGCCCACGGGTAGGTTGCGGTGCCGCTTGCGCGACATCGTGACCTACCTGAGGCGGGCCGCGATGTCCCCCGTGAGGGAGACATTGCGGCTGAGGACAGAGGCCGCGGCGGGAGGGGTTCTCCCTTCCTTCCGCGGCCTTGACGGGGCCGCCACCGTGAGATGGCGGACGCGGCGGGGCCGCAGGGGAAGAGGAGTGTCGGTGTTTCGTTGCCGCTCTCCCTATCCTCTGCGGCCGTAGCTCCCCCAACGCGGGGGGCATGCGGGGCCTGCCTCTTAGGCGGGCGTGGAGGCCAGCAGGCAACGGGTGCGGGGGCTCCGTTGCCTGTTTTGCACAGGCCTCCACCTTGTGGGACGGGAATGGCCAGGTGTTCCCGGCTATTCCCGTAGCCCCCCATCCTGGGGGGCATGCGGGGCCCGCCATACCATCTTGGCGGGCGTGCGCCGGGAGGGCCGTGGAAGTATTAATTTCCCATAGCCCTCCCATTACGGCGTTGTAGGAACACCGCTGAGTTTTAGTGGGTATACTGTCCTTCCGACAGGGAGTCCCACATACCCCGTCTCGGTCCCACGCGAGACGGGGATGCATAAAGCATTTCTCAGCGAGAAAAAAAAAAAAAAAAAAGGTTAGGTTAGGTTAGGTTGGGTTAACGGCGGGAGAACGCCGCCGCCTTGCGGGCACCGCAGAGGGCCATAGCCCAGCGGGTAGCGCGGGCCTACCGCACGGTAGGCTTTGCGGCAGCGTGCGCTCTGGCCAGCACCCCTCCTTGGGAACTCGAGGCGTGGGTGCTCGCCAGAGTGTACGAATGGACGGCGGGGCGGAGAGCGAGAGCAGAACGCACCGCCCCGGAAGAGCGGGAGGCCGTCCGGCGGGAGGCGAGGGACGCCATCGTCCACCATTGGACGGGGGACCTCGCCACCGCAGCCTTTGGCCGCCGAACCCTCGACGCGCTTGGGCCGGTCCTGCGAGACTGGCTCGAGCGGTCGCACGGGCTCCTCTCGTTCCGTCTGGTGCAGGTGCTGTCCGGACACGGTTGTTTCGGATCGTACCTGCACCGAATCGGACGGGAGGAGACGCCGTCGTGCCACGACTGTGGCGCGGCAAATTTTATGTGAGCTAGGCGCACGTGTGAGGTGTCAAAAGACGCGTCTCCGCGCGGGCTAGCTGACTATGGCGTTTCTGGATGAAGTCCAGAAGAAAAATCGGGAATTTTCCTGGAAAAACTGAATTTACGACCAAAAAGTATGTAAAAACCTGGACTAACACTACCAAAACGGGACTCTGGCACGCGGAACGCGCACGGGAGCACAGGTAAGGCAGGTAAGTATCAATTAAAATTACAGGAACGGGAATTTAGATGAAAATTTTGAAGAAAATTTAAAAAATAGTGTTTTTTAAAGGAGTTTTAGTGAAATTTTTACAAGTCAAAAAACGAAAATGGGTTTTTCGCGAAAATTGTCAATTATCCCTAGTGGGAACGTTTCAGGGACCTCAAAAAATATTAAATATGCTGAAAACAGCTTGTAAATGCGTCACCGGGAAGCAAAGTTATATAGGTTTGATCAAAATCAGGACTCCCTAAGGTGGATTTCGTCAATTTATACTATGTATGAAATGCAAAAATTTCTGGAATTTTAGATGTTGTATGTGGGCTAGGCGCACGGGCGAGGTGTCAAAAGACGCGTCTCCGCGCGGGCTAGCTGACTATGGCGTTTCTGGATGAAGTCCAGAAGAAAAATCGGGAATTTTCCTGGAAAAACTGAATTTACGACCAAAAAGTATGTAAAAACCTGGACTAACACTACCAAAACGGGACTCTGGCACGCGGAACGCGCACGGGAGCACAGGTAAGGCAGGTAAGTATCAATTAAAATTACAGGAACGGGAATTTAGATGAAAATTTTGAAGAAAATTTAAAAAATAGTGTTTTTTAAAGGAGTTTTAGTGAAATTTTTACAAGTCAAAAAACGAAAATGGGTTTTTCGCGAAAATTGTCAATTATCCCTAGTGGGAACGTTTCAGGGACCTCAAAAAATATTAAATATGCTGAAAACAGCTTGTAAATGCGTCACCGGGAAGCAAAGTTATATAGGTTTGATCAAAATCAGGACTCCCTAAGGTGGATTTCGTCAATTTATACTATGTATGAAATGCAAAAATTTCTGGAATTTTAGATGTTGTATGTGGGCTAGGCGCACGGGCGAGGTGTCAAAAGACGCGTCTCCGCGCGGGCTAGCTGACTATGGCGTTTCTGGATGAAGTCCAGAAGAAAAATCGGGAATTTTCCTGGAAAAACTGAATTTACGACCAAAAAGTATGTAAAAACCTGGACTAACACTACCAAAACGGGACTCTGGCACGCGGAACGCGCACGGGAGCACAGGTAAGGCAGGTAAGTATCAATTAAAATTACAGGAACGGGAATTTAGATGAAAATTTTGAAGAAAAATTTAGAATAGTGTTCCTCAAAAGGAGTTTTAGTGAAATTTTTACAAGTCAAAAAACGAAAATGGGTTTTTCGCGAAAATTGTCAATTATCCCTAGTGGGAACGTTTCAGGGACCTCAAAAAATATTAAAAATGCTGAAAACAGCTTGTAAATGCGTCACCGGGAAGCAAAGTTATATAGGGTTAGGTTAGGTTAGGTTAGGTTAGGTTCCCCCCCGGTGGGTTCCCGCATTGTCGAGGCGGGGGGGCTCAGTAGCCGTGGCTGGGCGGGCCACGGTGAAGCTAAGAGGAACCCTAGAGGGGGCCGCTCGTCCGGGCTGTGCGGTTTAGCCCGGGACGTAGCGGCCCACGGGTAGGTTGCGGTGCCGCTTGCGCGACATCGTGACCTACCTGAGGCGGGCCGCGATGTCCCCCGTGAGGGAGACATTGCGGCTGAGGACAGAGGCCGCGGCGGGAGGGGTTCTCCCTTCCTTCCGCGGCCTTGACGGGGCCGCCACCGTGAGATGGCGGACGCGGCGGGGCCGCAGGGGAAGAGGAGTGTCGGTGTTTCGTTGCCGCTCTCCCTATCCTCTGCGGCCGTAGCTCCCCCAACGCGGGGGGCATGCGGGGCCTGCCTCTTAGGCGGGCGTGGAGGCCAGCAGGCAACGGGTGCGGGGGCTCCGTTGCCTGTTTTGCACAGGCCTCCACCTTGTGGGACGGGAATGGCCAGGTGTTCCCGGCTATTCCCGTAGCCCCCCATCCTGGGGGGCATGCGGGGCCCGCCATACCATCTTGGCGGGCGTGCGCCGGGAGGGCCGTGGAAGTATTAATTTCCCATAGCCCTCCCATTACGGCGTTGTAGGAACACCGCTGAGTTTTAGTGGGTATACTGTCCTTCCGACAGGGAGTCCCACATACCCCGTCTCGGTCCCACGCGAGACGGGGATGCATAAAGCATTTCTCAGCGAGAAAAAAAAAAAAAAAAAAGGTTAGGTTAGGTTAGGTTGGGTTAACGGCGGGAGAACGCCGCCGCCTTGCGGGCACCGCAGAGGGCCATAGCCCAGCGGGTAGCGCGGGCCTACCGCACGGTAGGCTTTGCGGCAGCGTGCGCTCTGGCCAGCACCCCTCCTTGGGAACTCGAGGCGTGGGTGCTCGCCAGAGTGTACGAATGGACGGCGGGGCGGAGAGCGAGAGCAGAACGCACCGCCCCGGAAGAGCGGGAGGCCGTCCGGCGGGAGGCGAGGGACGCCATCGTCCACCATTGGACGGGGGACCTCGCCACCGCAGCCTTTGGCCGCCGAACCCTCGACGCGCTTGGGCCGGTCCTGCGAGACTGGCTCGAGCGGTCGCACGGGCTCCTCTCGTTCCGTCTGGTGCAGGTGCTGTCCGGACACGGTTGTTTCGGATCGTACCTGCACCGAATCGGACGGGAGGAGACGCCGTCGTGCCACGACTGTGGCGCGGCAAATTTTATGTGAGCTAGGCGCACGTGTGAGGTGTCAAAAGACGCGTCTCCGCGCGGGCTAGCTGACTATGGCGTTTCTGGATGAAGTCCAGAAGAAAAATCGGGAATTTTCCTGGAAAAACTGAATTTACGACCAAAAAGTATGTAAAAACCTGGACTAACACTACCAAAACGGGACTCTGGCACGCGGAACGCGCACGGGAGCACAGGTAAGGCAGGTAAGTATCAATTAAAATTACAGGAACGGGAATTTAGATGAAAATTTTGAAGAAAATTTAAAAAATAGTGTTTTTTAAAGGAGTTTTAGTGAAATTTTTACAAGTCAAAAAACGAAAATGGGTTTTTCGCGAAAATTGTCAATTATCCCTAGTGGGAACGTTTCAGGGACCTCAAAAAATATTAAATATGCTGAAAACAGCTTGTAAATGCGTCACCGGGAAGCAAAGTTATATAGGTTTGATCAAAATCAGGACTCCCTAAGGTGGATTTCGTCAATTTATACTATGTATGAAATGCAAAAATTTCTGGAATTTTAGATGTTGTATGTGGGCTAGGCGCACGGGCGAGGTGTCAAAAGACGCGTCTCCGCGCGGGCTAGCTGACTATGGCGTTTCTGGATGAAGTCCAGAAGAAAAATCGGGAATTTTCCTGGAAAAACTGAATTTACGACCAAAAAGTATGTAAAAACCTGGACTAACACTACCAAAACGGGACTCTGGCACGCGGAACGCGCACGGGAGCACAGGTAAGGCAGGTAAGTATCAATTAAAATTACAGGAACGGGAATTTAGATGAAAATTTTGAAGAAAATTTAAAAAATAGTGTTTTTTAAAGGAGTTTTAGTGAAATTTTTACAAGTCAAAAAACGAAAATGGGTTTTTCGCGAAAATTGTCAATTATCCCTAGTGGGAACGTTTCAGGGACCTCAAAAAATATTAAATATGCTGAAAACAGCTTGTAAATGCGTCACCGGGAAGCAAAGTTATATAGGTTTGATCAAAATCAGGACTCCCTAAGGTGGATTTCGTCAATTTATACTATGTATGAAATGCAAAAATTTCTGGAATTTTAGATGTTGTATGTGGGCTAGGCGCACGGGCGAGGTGTCAAAAGACGCGTCTCCGCGCGGGCTAGCTGACTATGGCGTTTCTGGATGAAGTCCAGAAGAAAAATCGGGAATTTTCCTGGAAAAACTGAATTTACGACCAAAAAGTATGTAAAAACCTGGACTAACACTACCAAAACGGGACTCTGGCACGCGGAACGCGCACGGGAGCACAGGTAAGGCAGGTAAGTATCAATTAAAATTACAGGAACGGGAATTTAGATGAAAATTTTGAAGAAAATTTAAAAAATAGTGTTTTTTAAAGGAGTTTTAGTGAAATTTTTACAAGTCAAAAAACGAAAATGGGTTTTTCGCGAAAATTGTCAATTATCCCTAGTGGGAACGTTTCAGGGACCTCAAAAAATATTAAATATGCTGAAAACAGCTTGTAAATGCGTCACCGGGAAGCAAAGTTATATAGGTTTGATCAAAATCAGGACTCCCTAAGGTGGATTTCGTCAATTTATACTATGTATGAAATGCAAAAATTTCTGGAATTTTAGATGTTGTATGTGGGCTAGGCGCACGGGCGAGGTGTCAAAAGACGCGTCTCCGCGCGGGCTAGCTGACTATGGCGTTTCTGGATGAAGTCCAGAAGAAAAATCGGGAATTTTCCTGGAAAAACTGAATTTACGACCAAAAAGTATGTAAAAACCTGGACTAACACTACCAAAACGGGACTCTGGCACGCGGAACGCGCACGGGAGCACAGGTAAGGCAGGTAAGTATCAATTAAAATTACAGGAACGGGAATTTAGATGAAAATTTTGAAGAAAAATTTAGAATAGTGTTCCTCAAAAGGAGTTTTAGTGAAATTTTTACAAGTCAAAAAACGAAAATGGGTTTTTCGCGAAAATTGTCAATTATCCCTAGTGGGAACGTTTCAGGGACCTCAAAAAATATTAAAAATGCTGAAAACAGCTTGTAAATGCGTCACCGGGAAGCAAAGTTATATAGGGTTAGGTTAGGTTAGGTTAGGTTAGGTTCCCCCCCGGTGGGTTCCCGCATTGTCGAGGCGGGGGGGCTCAGTAGCCGTGGCTGGGCGGGCCACGGTGAAGCTAAGAGGAACCCTAGAGGGGGCCGCTCGTCCGGGCTGTGCGGTTTAGCCCGGGACGTAGCGGCCCACGGGTAGGTTGCGGTGCCGCTTGCGCGACATCGTGACCTACCTGAGGCGGGCCGCGATGTCCCCCGTGAGGGAGACATTGCGGCTGAGGACAGAGGCCGCGGCGGGAGGGGTTCTCCCTTCCTTCCGCGGCCTTGACGGGGCCGCCACCGTGAGATGGCGGACGCGGCGGGGCCGCAGGGGAAGAGGAGTGTCGGTGTTTCGTTGCCGCTCTCCCTATCCTCTGCGGCCGTAGCTCCCCCAACGCGGGGGGCATGCGGGGCCTGCCTCTTAGGCGGGCGTGGAGGCCAGCAGGCAACGGGTGCGGGGGCTCCGTTGCCTGTTTTGCACAGGCCTCCACCTTGTGGGACGGGAATGGCCAGGTGTTCCCGGCTATTCCCGTAGCCCCCCATCCTGGGGGGCATGCGGGGCCCGCCATACCATCTTGGCGGGCGTGCGCCGGGAGGGCCGTGGAAGTATTAATTTCCCATAGCCCTCCCATTACGGCGTTGTAGGAACACCGCTGAGTTTTAGTGGGTATACTGTCCTTCCGACAGGGAGTCCCACATACCCCGTCTCGGTCCCACGCGAGACGGGGATGCATAAAGCATTTCTCAGCGAGAAAAAAAAAAAAAAAAAAGGTTAGGTTAGGTTAGGTTGGGTTAACGGCGGGAGAACGCCGCCGCCTTGCGGGCACCGCAGAGGGCCATAGCCCAGCGGGTAGCGCGGGCCTACCGCACGGTAGGCTTTGCGGCAGCGTGCGCTCTGGCCAGCACCCCTCCTTGGGAACTCGAGGCGTGGGTGCTCGCCAGAGTGTACGAATGGACGGCGGGGCGGAGAGCGAGAGCAGAACGCACCGCCCCGGAAGAGCGGGAGGCCGTCCGGCGGGAGGCGAGGGACGCCATCGTCCACCATTGGACGGGGGACCTCGCCACCGCAGCCTTTGGCCGCCGAACCCTCGACGCGCTTGGGCCGGTCCTGCGAGACTGGCTCGAGCGGTCGCACGGGCTCCTCTCGTTCCGTCTGGTGCAGGTGCTGTCCGGACACGGTTGTTTCGGATCGTACCTGCACCGAATCGGACGGGAGGAGACGCCGTCGTGCCACGACTGTGGCGCGGCAAATTTTATGTGAGCTAGGCGCACGTGTGAGGTGTCAAAAGACGCGTCTCCGCGCGGGCTAGCTGACTATGGCGTTTCTGGATGAAGTCCAGAAGAAAAATCGGGAATTTTCCTGGAAAAACTGAATTTACGACCAAAAAGTATGTAAAAACCTGGACTAACACTACCAAAACGGGACTCTGGCACGCGGAACGCGCACGGGAGCACAGGTAAGGCAGGTAAGTATCAATTAAAATTACAGGAACGGGAATTTAGATGAAAATTTTGAAGAAAATTTAAAAAATAGTGTTTTTTAAAGGAGTTTTAGTGAAATTTTTACAAGTCAAAAAACGAAAATGGGTTTTTCGCGAAAATTGTCAATTATCCCTAGTGGGAACGTTTCAGGGACCTCAAAAAATATTAAATATGCTGAAAACAGCTTGTAAATGCGTCACCGGGAAGCAAAGTTATATAGGTTTGATCAAAATCAGGACTCCCTAAGGTGGATTTCGTCAATTTATACTATGTATGAAATGCAAAAATTTCTGGAATTTTAGATGTTGTATGTGGGCTAGGCGCACGGGCGAGGTGTCAAAAGACGCGTCTCCGCGCGGGCTAGCTGACTATGGCGTTTCTGGATGAAGTCCAGAAGAAAAATCGGGAATTTTCCTGGAAAAACTGAATTTACGACCAAAAAGTATGTAAAAACCTGGACTAACACTACCAAAACGGGACTCTGGCACGCGGAACGCGCACGGGAGCACAGGTAAGGCAGGTAAGTATCAATTAAAATTACAGGAACGGGAATTTAGATGAAAATTTTGAAGAAAATTTAAAAAATAGTGTTTTTTAAAGGAGTTTTAGTGAAATTTTTACAAGTCAAAAAACGAAAATGGGTTTTTCGCGAAAATTGTCAATTATCCCTAGTGGGAACGTTTCAGGGACCTCAAAAAATATTAAATATGCTGAAAACAGCTTGTAAATGCGTCACCGGGAAGCAAAGTTATATAGGTTTGATCAAAATCAGGACTCCCTAAGGTGGATTTCGTCAATTTATACTATGTATGAAATGCAAAAATTTCTGGAATTTTAGATGTTGTATGTGGGCTAGGCGCACGGGCGAGGTGTCAAAAGACGCGTCTCCGCGCGGGCTAGCTGACTATGGCGTTTCTGGATGAAGTCCAGAAGAAAAATCGGGAATTTTCCTGGAAAAACTGAATTTACGACCAAAAAGTATGTAAAAACCTGGACTAACACTACCAAAACGGGACTCTGGCACGCGGAACGCGCACGGGAGCACAGGTAAGGCAGGTAAGTATCAATTAAAATTACAGGAACGGGAATTTAGATGAAAATTTTGAAGAAAATTTAAAAAATAGTGTTTTTTAAAGGAGTTTTAGTGAAATTTTTACAAGTCAAAAAACGAAAATGGGTTTTTCGCGAAAATTGTCAATTATCCCTAGTGGGAACGTTTCAGGGACCTCAAAAAATATTAAATATGCTGAAAACAGCTTGTAAATGCGTCACCGGGAAGCAAAGTTATATAGGTTTGATCAAAATCAGGACTCCCTAAGGTGGATTTCGTCAATTTATACTATGTATGAAATGCAAAAATTTCTGGAATTTTAGATGTTGTATGTGGGCTAGGCGCACGGGCGAGGTGTCAAAAGACGCGTCTCCGCGCGGGCTAGCTGACTATGGCGTTTCTGGATGAAGTCCAGAAGAAAAATCGGGAATTTTCCTGGAAAAACTGAATTTACGACCAAAAAGTATGTAAAAACCTGGACTAACACTACCAAAACGGGACTCTGGCACGCGGAACGCGCACGGGAGCACAGGTAAGGCAGGTAAGTATCAATTAAAATTACAGGAACGGGAATTTAGATGAAAATTTTGAAGAAAAATTTAGAATAGTGTTCCTCAAAAGGAGTTTTAGTGAAATTTTTACAAGTCAAAAAACGAAAATGGGTTTTTCGCGAAAATTGTCAATTATCCCTAGTGGGAACGTTTCAGGGACCTCAAAAAATATTAAAAATGCTGAAAACAGCTTGTAAATGCGTCACCGGGAAGCAAAGTTATATAGGGTTAGGTTAGGTTAGGTTAGGTTAGGTTCCCCCCCGGTGGGTTCCCGCATTGTCGAGGCGGGGGGGCTCAGTAGCCGTGGCTGGGCGGGCCACGGTGAAGCTAAGAGGAACCCTAGAGGGGGCCGCTCGTCCGGGCTGTGCGGTTTAGCCCGGGACGTAGCGGCCCACGGGTAGGTTGCGGTGCCGCTTGCGCGACATCGTGACCTACCTGAGGCGGGCCGCGATGTCCCCCGTGAGGGAGACATTGCGGCTGAGGACAGAGGCCGCGGCGGGAGGGGTTCTCCCTTCCTTCCGCGGCCTTGACGGGGCCGCCACCGTGAGATGGCGGACGCGGCGGGGCCGCAGGGGAAGAGGAGTGTCGGTGTTTCGTTGCCGCTCTCCCTATCCTCTGCGGCCGTAGCTCCCCCAACGCGGGGGGCATGCGGGGCCTGCCTCTTAGGCGGGCGTGGAGGCCAGCAGGCAACGGGTGCGGGGGCTCCGTTGCCTGTTTTGCACAGGCCTCCACCTTGTGGGACGGGAATGGCCAGGTGTTCCCGGCTATTCCCGTAGCCCCCCATCCTGGGGGGCATGCGGGGCCCGCCATACCATCTTGGCGGGCGTGCGCCGGGAGGGCCGTGGAAGTATTAATTTCCCATAGCCCTCCCATTACGGCGTTGTAGGAACACCGCTGAGTTTTAGTGGGTATACTGTCCTTCCGACAGGGAGTCCCACATACCCCGTCTCGGTCCCACGCGAGACGGGGATGCATAAAGCATTTCTCAGCGAGAAAAAAAAAAAAAAAAAAGGTTAGGTTAGGTTAGGTTGGGTTAACGGCGGGAGAACGCCGCCGCCTTGCGGGCACCGCAGAGGGCCATAGCCCAGCGGGTAGCGCGGGCCTACCGCACGGTAGGCTTTGCGGCAGCGTGCGCTCTGGCCAGCACCCCTCCTTGGGAACTCGAGGCGTGGGTGCTCGCCAGAGTGTACGAATGGACGGCGGGGCGGAGAGCGAGAGCAGAACGCACCGCCCCGGAAGAGCGGGAGGCCGTCCGGCGGGAGGCGAGGGACGCCATCGTCCACCATTGGACGGGGGACCTCGCCACCGCAGCCTTTGGCCGCCGAACCCTCGACGCGCTTGGGCCGGTCCTGCGAGACTGGCTCGAGCGGTCGCACGGGCTCCTCTCGTTCCGTCTGGTGCAGGTGCTGTCCGGACACGGTTGTTTCGGATCGTACCTGCACCGAATCGGACGGGAGGAGACGCCGTCGTGCCACGACTGTGGCGCGGCAAATTTTATGTGAGCTAGGCGCACGTGTGAGGTGTCAAAAGACGCGTCTCCGCGCGGGCTAGCTGACTATGGCGTTTCTGGATGAAGTCCAGAAGAAAAATCGGGAATTTTCCTGGAAAAACTGAATTTACGACCAAAAAGTATGTAAAAACCTGGACTAACACTACCAAAACGGGACTCTGGCACGCGGAACGCGCACGGGAGCACAGGTAAGGCAGGTAAGTATCAATTAAAATTACAGGAACGGGAATTTAGATGAAAATTTTGAAGAAAATTTAAAAAATAGTGTTTTTTAAAGGAGTTTTAGTGAAATTTTTACAAGTCAAAAAACGAAAATGGGTTTTTCGCGAAAATTGTCAATTATCCCTAGTGGGAACGTTTCAGGGACCTCAAAAAATATTAAATATGCTGAAAACAGCTTGTAAATGCGTCACCGGGAAGCAAAGTTATATAGGTTTGATCAAAATCAGGACTCCCTAAGGTGGATTTCGTCAATTTATACTATGTATGAAATGCAAAAATTTCTGGAATTTTAGATGTTGTATGTGGGCTAGGCGCACGGGCGAGGTGTCAAAAGACGCGTCTCCGCGCGGGCTAGCTGACTATGGCGTTTCTGGATGAAGTCCAGAAGAAAAATCGGGAATTTTCCTGGAAAAACTGAATTTACGACCAAAAAGTATGTAAAAACCTGGACTAACACTACCAAAACGGGACTCTGGCACGCGGAACGCGCACGGGAGCACAGGTAAGGCAGGTAAGTATCAATTAAAATTACAGGAACGGGAATTTAGATGAAAATTTTGAAGAAAATTTAAAAAATAGTGTTTTTTAAAGGAGTTTTAGTGAAATTTTTACAAGTCAAAAAACGAAAATGGGTTTTTCGCGAAAATTGTCAATTATCCCTAGTGGGAACGTTTCAGGGACCTCAAAAAATATTAAATATGCTGAAAACAGCTTGTAAATGCGTCACCGGGAAGCAAAGTTATATAGGTTTGATCAAAATCAGGACTCCCTAAGGTGGATTTCGTCAATTTATACTATGTATGAAATGCAAAAATTTCTGGAATTTTAGATGTTGTATGTGGGCTAGGCGCACGGGCGAGGTGTCAAAAGACGCGTCTCCGCGCGGGCTAGCTGACTATGGCGTTTCTGGATGAAGTCCAGAAGAAAAATCGGGAATTTTCCTGGAAAAACTGAATTTACGACCAAAAAGTATGTAAAAACCTGGACTAACACTACCAAAACGGGACTCTGGCACGCGGAACGCGCACGGGAGCACAGGTAAGGCAGGTAAGTATCAATTAAAATTACAGGAACGGGAATTTAGATGAAAATTTTGAAGAAAATTTAAAAAATAGTGTTTTTTAAAGGAGTTTTAGTGAAATTTTTACAAGTCAAAAAACGAAAATGGGTTTTTCGCGAAAATTGTCAATTATCCCTAGTGGGAACGTTTCAGGGACCTCAAAAAATATTAAATATGCTGAAAACAGCTTGTAAATGCGTCACCGGGAAGCAAAGTTATATAGGTTTGATCAAAATCAGGACTCCCTAAGGTGGATTTCGTCAATTTATACTATGTATGAAATGCAAAAATTTCTGGAATTTTAGATGTTGTATGTGGGCTAGGCGCACGGGCGAGGTGTCAAAAGACGCGTCTCCGCGCGGGCTAGCTGACTATGGCGTTTCTGGATGAAGTCCAGAAGAAAAATCGGGAATTTTCCTGGAAAAACTGAATTTACGACCAAAAAGTATGTAAAAACCTGGACTAACACTACCAAAACGGGACTCTGGCACGCGGAACGCGCACGGGAGCACAGGTAAGGCAGGTAAGTATCAATTAAAATTACAGGAACGGGAATTTAGATGAAAATTTTGAAGAAAAATTTAGAATAGTGTTCCTCAAAAGGAGTTTTAGTGAAATTTTTACAAGTCAAAAAACGAAAATGGGTTTTTCGCGAAAATTGTCAATTATCCCTAGTGGGAACGTTTCAGGGACCTCAAAAAATATTAAAAATGCTGAAAACAGCTTGTAAATGCGTCACCGGGAAGCAAAGTTATATAGGGTTAGGTTAGGTTAGGTTAGGTTAGGTTCCCCCCCGGTGGGTTCCCGCATTGTCGAGGCGGGGGGGCTCAGTAGCCGTGGCTGGGCGGGCCACGGTGAAGCTAAGAGGAACCCTAGAGGGGGCCGCTCGTCCGGGCTGTGCGGTTTAGCCCGGGACGTAGCGGCCCACGGGTAGGTTGCGGTGCCGCTTGCGCGACATCGTGACCTACCTGAGGCGGGCCGCGATGTCCCCCGTGAGGGAGACATTGCGGCTGAGGACAGAGGCCGCGGCGGGAGGGGTTCTCCCTTCCTTCCGCGGCCTTGACGGGGCCGCCACCGTGAGATGGCGGACGCGGCGGGGCCGCAGGGGAAGAGGAGTGTCGGTGTTTCGTTGCCGCTCTCCCTATCCTCTGCGGCCGTAGCTCCCCCAACGCGGGGGGCATGCGGGGCCTGCCTCTTAGGCGGGCGTGGAGGCCAGCAGGCAACGGGTGCGGGGGCTCCGTTGCCTGTTTTGCACAGGCCTCCACCTTGTGGGACGGGAATGGCCAGGTGTTCCCGGCTATTCCCGTAGCCCCCCATCCTGGGGGGCATGCGGGGCCCGCCATACCATCTTGGCGGGCGTGCGCCGGGAGGGCCGTGGAAGTATTAATTTCCCATAGCCCTCCCATTACGGCGTTGTAGGAACACCGCTGAGTTTTAGTGGGTATACTGTCCTTCCGACAGGGAGTCCCACATACCCCGTCTCGGTCCCACGCGAGACGGGGATGCATAAAGCATTTCTCAGCGAGAAAAAAAAAAAAAAAAAAGGTTAGGTTAGGTTAGGTTGGGTTAACGGCGGGAGAACGCCGCCGCCTTGCGGGCACCGCAGAGGGCCATAGCCCAGCGGGTAGCGCGGGCCTACCGCACGGTAGGCTTTGCGGCAGCGTGCGCTCTGGCCAGCACCCCTCCTTGGGAACTCGAGGCGTGGGTGCTCGCCAGAGTGTACGAATGGACGGCGGGGCGGAGAGCGAGAGCAGAACGCACCGCCCCGGAAGAGCGGGAGGCCGTCCGGCGGGAGGCGAGGGACGCCATCGTCCACCATTGGACGGGGGACCTCGCCACCGCAGCCTTTGGCCGCCGAACCCTCGACGCGCTTGGGCCGGTCCTGCGAGACTGGCTCGAGCGGTCGCACGGGCTCCTCTCGTTCCGTCTGGTGCAGGTGCTGTCCGGACACGGTTGTTTCGGATCGTACCTGCACCGAATCGGACGGGAGGAGACGCCGTCGTGCCACGACTGTGGCGCGGCAAATTTTATGTGAGCTAGGCGCACGTGTGAGGTGTCAAAAGACGCGTCTCCGCGCGGGCTAGCTGACTATGGCGTTTCTGGATGAAGTCCAGAAGAAAAATCGGGAATTTTCCTGGAAAAACTGAATTTACGACCAAAAAGTATGTAAAAACCTGGACTAACACTACCAAAACGGGACTCTGGCACGCGGAACGCGCACGGGAGCACAGGTAAGGCAGGTAAGTATCAATTAAAATTACAGGAACGGGAATTTAGATGAAAATTTTGAAGAAAATTTAAAAAATAGTGTTTTTTAAAGGAGTTTTAGTGAAATTTTTACAAGTCAAAAAACGAAAATGGGTTTTTCGCGAAAATTGTCAATTATCCCTAGTGGGAACGTTTCAGGGACCTCAAAAAATATTAAATATGCTGAAAACAGCTTGTAAATGCGTCACCGGGAAGCAAAGTTATATAGGTTTGATCAAAATCAGGACTCCCTAAGGTGGATTTCGTCAATTTATACTATGTATGAAATGCAAAAATTTCTGGAATTTTAGATGTTGTATGTGGGCTAGGCGCACGGGCGAGGTGTCAAAAGACGCGTCTCCGCGCGGGCTAGCTGACTATGGCGTTTCTGGATGAAGTCCAGAAGAAAAATCGGGAATTTTCCTGGAAAAACTGAATTTACGACCAAAAAGTATGTAAAAACCTGGACTAACACTACCAAAACGGGACTCTGGCACGCGGAACGCGCACGGGAGCACAGGTAAGGCAGGTAAGTATCAATTAAAATTACAGGAACGGGAATTTAGATGAAAATTTTGAAGAAAATTTAAAAAATAGTGTTTTTTAAAGGAGTTTTAGTGAAATTTTTACAAGTCAAAAAACGAAAATGGGTTTTTCGCGAAAATTGTCAATTATCCCTAGTGGGAACGTTTCAGGGACCTCAAAAAATATTAAATATGCTGAAAACAGCTTGTAAATGCGTCACCGGGAAGCAAAGTTATATAGGTTTGATCAAAATCAGGACTCCCTAAGGTGGATTTCGTCAATTTATACTATGTATGAAATGCAAAAATTTCTGGAATTTTAGATGTTGTATGTGGGCTAGGCGCACGGGCGAGGTGTCAAAAGACGCGTCTCCGCGCGGGCTAGCTGACTATGGCGTTTCTGGATGAAGTCCAGAAGAAAAATCGGGAATTTTCCTGGAAAAACTGAATTTACGACCAAAAAGTATGTAAAAACCTGGACTAACACTACCAAAACGGGACTCTGGCACGCGGAACGCGCACGGGAGCACAGGTAAGGCAGGTAAGTATCAATTAAAATTACAGGAACGGGAATTTAGATGAAAATTTTGAAGAAAATTTAAAAAATAGTGTTTTTTAAAGGAGTTTTAGTGAAATTTTTACAAGTCAAAAAACGAAAATGGGTTTTTCGCGAAAATTGTCAATTATCCCTAGTGGGAACGTTTCAGGGACCTCAAAAAATATTAAATATGCTGAAAACAGCTTGTAAATGCGTCACCGGGAAGCAAAGTTATATAGGTTTGATCAAAATCAGGACTCCCTAAGGTGGATTTCGTCAATTTATACTATGTATGAAATGCAAAAATTTCTGGAATTTTAGATGTTGTATGTGGGCTAGGCGCACGGGCGAGGTGTCAAAAGACGCGTCTCCGCGCGGGCTAGCTGACTATGGCGTTTCTGGATGAAGTCCAGAAGAAAAATCGGGAATTTTCCTGGAAAAACTGAATTTACGACCAAAAAGTATGTAAAAACCTGGACTAACACTACCAAAACGGGACTCTGGCACGCGGAACGCGCACGGGAGCACAGGTAAGGCAGGTAAGTATCAATTAAAATTACAGGAACGGGAATTTAGATGAAAATTTTGAAGAAAAATTTAGAATAGTGTTCCTCAAAAGGAGTTTTAGTGAAATTTTTACAAGTCAAAAAACGAAAATGGGTTTTTCGCGAAAATTGTCAATTATCCCTAGTGGGAACGTTTCAGGGACCTCAAAAAATATTAAAAATGCTGAAAACAGCTTGTAAATGCGTCACCGGGAAGCAAAGTTATATAGGGTTAGGTTAGGTTAGGTTAGGTTAGGTTCCCCCTCCTGCGGGGAACTCTCCTCCGAGGCACGAGTGTCGTCTGCTACGCGGACGACACTCTCCTCACCGCCCGGGGGGGGAGTTTCAGGGAGGCGGCCAACTTGGCCTCGGCGGGCGGATCCTTGGTTGCAGCGAGGATCCGCCGCCTAGGTCTGAAGGTGGCGCTGCACAAGACCGAGGCCGTGTTCTTCCACGGGCCTCGGCAGCGCCCCCCACCTGACGCCCACATCTTCGTGGAGGGCGTCAGAATCGGGGTCAAGGCCCAGATGAAATATCTGGGCCTTGTGCTCGACAGCAGGTGGCGCTTCGGCCCGCATTTTAGCGGGCTGTCGTCGCGCCTGCTGAAGACGGCGGGGGCGCTCTCGTGGCTGCTCCCCAACTTGGGGGGGCCCAGCCCACGATGCCGGCAGCTCTACGCCGGCATCCTGAAGAGCATGGCCCTCTACGGGGCCCCTATTTGGGAGGACGCTCTCCAACGGCGGGAGAACGCCGCCGCCTTGCGGGCACCGCAGAGGGCCATAGCCCAGCGGGTAGTGCGGGCCTACCGCACGGTAGGCTTTGCGGCAGCGTGCGCTCTGGCCAGCACCCCTCCTTGGGAACTCGAGGCGTGGGTGCTCGCCAGAGTGTACGAATGGACGGCGGGGCGGAGAGCGAGAGCAGAACGCACCGCCCCGGAAGAGCGGGAGGCCGTCCGGCGGGAGGCGAGGGACGCCATCGTCCTCCATTGGACGGGGGACCTCGCCACCGCAGCCTTTGGCCGCCGAACCCTCGACGCGCTTGGGCCGGTCCTGCGAGACTGGCTCGAGCGGTCGCACGGGCTCCTCTCGTTCCGTCTGGTGCAGGTGCTGTCCGGACACGGTTGTTTCGGATCGTACCTGCACCGAATCGGACGGGAGGAGACGCCGTCGTGCCACGGCTGTGGCGCGGCGGAGGACACGGCGCAGCACACCCTCGAGGTGTGCCCGTCGTGGTCCGAGCCGCGCCGCAGTCTCATGGCGGCGATCGGACCGGACCTCTCACTCCCCGGTTTGGTAAACGCCATGCTGAGGGATGAGGGGTCCTGGGCGGCAGTCGCCTCCTTCTGCGAACACGTCATGTCCCAGAAGGAGGCGGCGGAGCGCGCGCGGGAGGACGATCCTCACGCGGCGCTGCTCCGAAGGCGGAGGAGGGGTCGAAGAAGACGTCAGTTTGACAGTCATCTCCGACTCCTCCCAGGTGGAGGCCAGCAGGCAACGGGTGCGGGGGCACCCTTGCCTGTATCGCACAGGCCTCCACCAGTGTCGGACGGGAATGGCCAGGTGTTCCCGGCCATTCCCGTAGCCCCCCAGCCCGGGGGGCATGCGGGGCCTGCCAACTAGGCGGGCTTGCGCCGGGAGGGTTGTGGACGTCATGGCCTCCCACGACCCTCCCATCACGGCGCCGCGGGAACACCGCTGAGTTTTAGTGGGTATACTGTCATTCGGACAGGGAGTCCCACATACCCCGTCTCGTCCCCCACGAGTCGGGCATGCATAAAGCATTTCTCAGCGTCAAAAAAAAAAAAAAAAAAAAAAAAAAAAAAAAAAAAAAAAAAAAAGGTTAGGTTCCCCCCCGGTGGGTTCCCGCATTGTCGAGGCGGGGGGGCTCAGTAGCCGTGGCTGGGCGGGCCACGGTGAAGCTAAGAGGAACCCTAGAGGGGGCCGCTCGTCCGGGCTGTGCGGTTTAGCCCGGGACGTAGCGGCCCACGGGTAGGTTGCGGTGCCGCTTGCGCGACATCGTGACCTACCTGAGGCGGGCCGCGATGTCCCCCGTGAGGGAGACATTGCGGCTGAGGACAGAGGCCGCGGCGGGAGGGGTTCTCCCTTCCTTCCGCGGCCTTGACGGGGCCGCCACCGTGAGATGGCGGACGCGGCGGGGCCGCAGGGGAAGAGGAGTGTCGGTGTTTCGTTGCCGCTCTCCCTATCCTCTGCGGCCGTAGCTCCCCCAACGCGGGGGGCATGCGGGGCCTGCCTCTTAGGCGGGCGTGGAGGCCAGCAGGCAACGGGTGCGGGGGCTCCGTTGCCTGTTTTGCACAGGCCTCCACCTTGTGGGACGGGAATGGCCAGGTGTTCCCGGCTATTCCCGTAGCCCCCCATCCTGGGGGGCATGCGGGGCCCGCCATACCATCTTGGCGGGCGTGCGCCGGGAGGGCCGTGGAAGTATTAATTTCCCATAGCCCTCCCATTACGGCGTTGTAGGAACACCGCTGAGTTTTAGTGGGTATACTGTCCTTCCGACAGGGAGTCCCACATACCCCGTCTCGGTCCCACGCGAGACGGGGATGCATAAAGCATTTCTCAGCGAGAAAAAAAAAAAAAAAAAAGGTTAGGTTAGGTTAGGTTGGGTTAACGGCGGGAGAACGCCGCCGCCTTGCGGGCACCGCAGAGGGCCATAGCCCAGCGGGTAGCGCGGGCCTACCGCACGGTAGGCTTTGCGGCAGCGTGCGCTCTGGCCAGCACCCCTCCTTGGGAACTCGAGGCGTGGGTGCTCGCCAGAGTGTACGAATGGACGGCGGGGCGGAGAGCGAGAGCAGAACGCACCGCCCCGGAAGAGCGGGAGGCCGTCCGGCGGGAGGCGAGGGACGCCATCGTCCACCATTGGACGGGGGACCTCGCCACCGCAGCCTTTGGCCGCCGAACCCTCGACGCGCTTGGGCCGGTCCTGCGAGACTGGCTCGAGCGGTCGCACGGGCTCCTCTCGTTCCGTCTGGTGCAGGTGCTGTCCGGACACGGTTGTTTCGGATCGTACCTGCACCGAATCGGACGGGAGGAGACGCCGTCGTGCCACGACTGTGGCGCGGCGGAGGACACGGCGCAGCACACCCTCGAGGTGTGCCCGTCGTGGTCCGAGCCGCGCTGCAGTCTCACGGCGGCGATCGGACCGGACCTCTCACTCCCCGGTTTGGTAAACGCCATGCTGAGGGATGAGGGGTCCTGGGCGGCAGTCGCCTCCTTCTGCGAACACGTCATGTCCCAGAAGGAGGCGGCGGAGCGCGCGCGGGAGGAGGATCCTCACGCGGCGCTGCTCCGAAGGCGGAGGAGGGGTCGGAGAAGACGTCAGTTTGACGGTCATCTCCGACTCCTCCCAGGTGGAGGCCAGCAGGCAACGGGTGCGGGGGCACCCTTGCCTGCATCGCACAGGCCTCCACCAGTGTCGGACGGGAATGGCCAGGTGTTCCCGGCCATTCCCGTAGCCCCCCAGCCCGGGGGGCATGCGGGGCCTGCCAACTAGGCGGGCTTGCGCCGGGAGGGTTGTGGACGTCATGGTCTCCCACGACCCTCCCATCACGGCGCCGCGGGAACACCGCTGAGTTTTAGTGGGTATACTGTCATTCGGACAGGGAGTCCCACATACCCCGCCTCGTCCCCCACGAGTCGGGCATGCATAAAGCATTTCTCAGCGTCAAAAAAAAAAAAAAAAAAAAAAAAAAAAAAAAAAAAAAAAAAGGTTAGGTTGGGGGCCCCCCCAGTGGGTTCCCGCATTGTCGAGGCGGGGGGGCTCAGTAGCCGTGGCTAGGCGGGCCACGGTGAAGCTAAGAGGGACCCAAGCGGGGGGCCGCTCGTCCGGGCTGTGCGGTTTAGCCCGACGTAGCGGCCCACGGGTAGGTTGCGGTGCCACAACATCGCGACCTACCCGAGGCGGGCCGCGATGTCTCCCGTGAGGGAGACATTGCGGCTGAGGACAGAGGCCGCGGCGGGAGGGGCTCTCCCTTCCTTCCGCGGCCTTGACGGGGCCGCCACCGTGAGATGGCGGACGCGGCGGGGCCGCAGGGGAAGAGGAGTGTCGGTGTTTCGTTGCCGCTCTCCCTATCCTCTGCGGCCGTAGCTCCCCCAACGCGGGGGGCTTGCGGGGCCCGCCTTTTAGGCGGGCGTGGAGGCCAGCAGGCAACGGGAGCGGGGGCTCCGTTGCCTGTTTTGCACAGGCCTCCACCTTGTGGGACGGGAATGGCCAGGTGTTCCCGGCCATTCCCGTAGCCCCCCAACCTGGGGGGCATGCGGGGCCCGCCATACCATCTTGGCGGGCGTGCGCCGGGAGGGCCGTGGAAGTATTAAATTCCCATAGCCCTCCCATTACGGCGTTTGCAGGAACACCGCTGAGTTTTAGTGGGTATACTGTCGTTCCGACAGGGAGTCCCACATACCCCGTCTCGGTCCCCCGCGGGACGGGGATGCATAAAGCATTTCTCAGCGAGAAAAAAAAAAAAAAAAAAAAAAAAAAAAAGGTTAGGTTGGGGGATCCCCCACAGCGCATACTTCCACGCAGTATCCCCTGGGCAACGTCGTGTCTGACCACCGTAACGGAGTGGCAGACCGGCGGCTAAAGTGCGCTGTGACTCGTTGATATTAGTGCGGAACTCAACGAGAATGACGAAGAAACCGACGCGGGACGCCTCTGGGCGTTTTGCCTGTTTTAACCCGAATTTTAACCCTCTTTTAAATCCCAATTTTAACCCCGTTTTTAATAATTTTAACCCGAATCGCCCCTCCCAGGGCGATTCAAACGGCCCTTCTCAGGGCCAACCCAACGGCCCTTCTCAGGGCCAATCCAACGGCCCTTCTCAGGGCCACGTCGGTGACGCTTCGGCGTCGGGCGCTGACCGCGCACCGTCTGCAGCCAGCTTGGCTGGGGTAGACGAATTCTCGGACTCCGACAAATCCAGCATGGATACGTCGGCGGCCGAGAATGACCGCCTCAGGCGGAAGAGGGCCTTCCTAAGGCAAGGGTCCGAGGGCTCCTCGGAGTCGGCCGGAGGGAAGGGAGGGAAGAAGTCGAAGTCCAAAAGGGCTTCGACTTCTTCTAAAACGCCGGAGACCCACGATGTGGACTTGCTGGACGCCGAGCGCCAGCTAAATCTGGCCAAAAAGGCGCAGGTCCAGCAAGACCTGGAGGAGAGGGTGGCTGCGAAGGAGCGCCAGGCGCAAACCGCCAGGGCGAGGGCTGGCTATGGGGCATCTAGTGTCCTATATGCCGACCATTCCCTGGCGGAACTGGAGCGCATGGCGCAGGAGGATAAAGAGGAGGTCCTGGAGGTCGCCTCTAAGTCCTCCAACCTAAAGGGTACCTTCCAAAAGGCCCTAAAATGCCGGGCTGCCAGCATGCACGGCATTATCGCAGAGCTGGTAAAGCGGACGGCCACGGACGAGACGCGGCAACTGCAGGCGAAGGTGGATCGCCTGCAGGCGGAGGTCAGCCAGCTGCACCTGAAGCTGGCTGAGGCCACGGCTCGGCCTGCCCAACCTGCCCCAGGTCCGGTGGTAGGAGGCTCCTCCTCCCCTTCCAACCTTGAGGACATCCTCCGAAAGGTTGTCATGGAGGAGAGAGCCTTCACCAGAGCCTGCCTTGCAGGAATCGAGGACCGGCTCCTGCCGGAAAAGCGACTCCGCCCGCCGCTAGCGGCGGATAAGCCACTAGCGAAGGAGCCGGAACCTGCTCCTGTAGCAGGCCCGGCACCGGGTGCACAGCCCCAGGCCCCGAAGCCCTCCAAGGGCAAAGGTAAGGGCAAGAGGACCAAGGCGGCTCCTCAAACCCCCACCACGAGCGCGGAGGGAGCGACTGGGTCGTCCACTCCAGCAGCGCCCCAAACCCTGCAGGAAGAAGATGCCCTCCTTCCCTCCACCACCCCGTCCAACCCGTCGTGGACGGAAGTGGTCAAGAGAGGGAAGAAGAAGGGAGGGGCCAAGTCGGCACCCAAGCCCGCTGCGACTGCTCCTGCAGCCAATCGGGCTCCAGCCGGCGGGAGGAAGCTGGTTCCTCCCAAAACCGCGGCCGTCGTGGTGACTCTCACCCCGGAGGCCGCGGAGCGGGGCGAAACGTACGAGTCCGTCCTAAGACGGGCTCGTACCAACGCTGATCCCTACAAGCTGGGGATCAGCAACATTAAGTGCCGCCGAACCCTAACCGGGGCTCGAATTTTTGAGTTTTCGGGGGAACAGCGCGGCACTAATGCGGACCTCTTCGCAACGAAGTTGCGAGAGGTCATCGCGGACGCGGCGACGGTCGTCAAGCCCGTCAAGACCGCAGCCTTGGAGGTGACCGATCTAGATGATTCGGTCACCAAGGAGGATGTGGTGGCGGCCGTCGCGGCGGCTGGAGGCTGCGACGCTGGCGCGGTAAAGGGGGGAGCCATCCGGCTGGGCCGCCGCGGCATGGGCATCATCCGTGTCGAGTGCCCAGTCGCCGCGGCTGCGGCTGTCCTTGCTGCGACCAATGGACGGCTGCTCGTGGGGCTCAGCTCGGCTGTGGTCCGGGCACTTGAAGACCAGCCTACGCGGTGCTTCAAGTGCTTCGCGTTTGGCCACACCCGAGCCACGTGTCCCTCCAAGTCCGACTGGGGGGACGCCTGCTACCAGTGCGGGCAAGAGGGACACAGGAGTGCCACTTGCAGCTCCACCACGCCACACTGCAAGGCGTGTGCCGCCAGTGGCCGCCCCGCGGACCACCGGATGACGGGCAGGAGCTGCAAGCCCCCCGTGCGAAAGGGCATAGTGCCGGCGCAGGTTCGCCCTGTTGCCACCACCGCCGCCGCCGTCGTCGCCGCCGCAGCTCCAGCGGCGGTATCTGAGGAGGGTGCAATGTCGGAATAATGCCAGGTTCCGACTACAGCATCCTCCAGGCGAACGCCAACCACTGCAAAGCGGCCCAGGACCTGGTAGTGCAGGTCATGGCCGAGTGGTTGGTGAACGTAGCGGTGGTCGCCGAGCCCTACTCGATCCCCAGCAGCTGGCTGGGCGACGAGGACGACTCGGTGGCACTAGCGGCGCGGTCTTCCACGGACTCCCCTCCCCTCTCGCTATTAGAGAGAGGACCGGGATACGTGGCCGCCGCGTGGGGAGATATAGCCCTCGTGGGGGTATATTTCTCCCCAAACCGCCCACTCCAGGACTTTGAGAATTTTCTCGGAGTCCTGGCCGCCGTGGTCGGCAGGGCGGTTCCGCGTCAGGTCTCCGTACTGGGAGACCTGAATGCCAAGTCGGTGAGCTGGGGCAACCCGGCCACCGACGCACGTGGGCGGGCAGTGGAGTTGTGGGCAGCCTCCTCTGGACTCTCCCTCTTGAACAGAGGAAGCGTCCAGACATGCGTGCGGCGTCGGGGTGGCTCAATAGTGGACGTCACTTTCGCCACTCCGGCGTTAGCCGCGCGCGTGCTGAACTGGCGGGTGGACCTGGTGGAGACCATGTCGGACCACCGCTACGTGCGGTTCGACATCTCCACCAGTGGCCCGGGAGCGGTGCGGCCCATCTCGGGACGATCACCGTTCCCGCGGTGGGCTCTCACCCGCCTGGACAGGGAGGCAGCGGCGGAGGCGGCGTTCATCCAGGACTGGCTTTCGCCGCCTACCGCCGGCCTGGATGTGGACACCGCAGCGGGGCAGCTGAGGGAGTGTCTGACCGAGGTATGCAACTCTAGCATGCCTCGGTCTCGCCGACCACCACCCAAACGCGCCGTGTACTGGTGGTCGGCGGAGCTGGCGGGGCTCCGAGCAGCTTGCGTGGGGGCAAGGAGGGCCTACACGCGGAGTCGGCGGCGGCGTCGACGGGACCGGGCCGACGAGGACCACCTCTACGAAGTATACGTAGAGGCAAAACAGGTCCTCGATCGGGCCATCGCCGCTGCCAAAGACTCGGCGAGAGCCGAGCTGCTGGAGGGTCTCGACAACGACCCCTTCGGGAGACCATACAAGGCGGCGCGCAACAAATTGCGCCCCTTTGGTCCCCCGGTTGCCGAGACCCTGGAGCCCTCATTTCTGGACGGGGTGGTTCGGTCCCTGTTCCCGGGCAGGGACAACTTCACCCCGCCAGTGATGTGTGGAGCCCCGCTAGCAGACGAGGAGGAAGAGGAGCCCCCTCCTGTCACGGAGTCGGAACTTGGCGCGGCGGTCCTCCGTATCCGCGCCAAGAAGACGGCTCCAGGCCCCGACGGTGTCCCGGCAAGAGTGGTAGCAATCGCTGCCACTCGGATGGAGGAAAGGTTTCGGGAACTCTTCAGCGCATGTCTTGCGACTGGGAGGTTCCCGAAACCTTGGAAGGAAGGGCAGTTGTGCCTCCTCCGCAAGGAGGGCCGCCCAGCGGATTCCCCCTCGGCATACCGGCCCATCGTTTTACTCGATGAGGTCGGAAAAATGTTCGAGGGGATAATGGCGGCTCGCCTGAAGGGCCACCTGCGGGACATCGGGCCGGACTTGTCGGACGCTCAGTTTGGTTTTCGGGCTGAGCGTTCGACGGTGGACGCGCTGGCCTGGCTTAAGGGCCAGGCGAAGGATGCGATGGAGGCGGGGGACGGATTGTTGGCGGTGTCATTCGACATAGCCAACGCCTTCAACTCCGTTCCTCACTCCACCATCCTAGAGGCGCTCCGATTCCACGGAGTGCCTCGATACCTGCGCAATCTGCTGGCCAGCTACCTGGAGGATCGGGCGATCCTCCTGGTAGATAGGACTGGCCAAGTCCGGCGGTACGCCGTCGAAGCCGGCGTTCCACAGGGGTCAGTCATAGGACCTCTCCTCTGGAACGTCGGCTACGATTGGCTCCTGCGGGGAACTCTCCTCCGAGGCACGAGTGTCGTCTGCTACGCGGACGACACTCTCCTCACCGCCCGGGGGGGGAGTTTCAGGGAGGCGGCCAACTTGGCCTCGGCGGGCGGATCCTTGGTTGCAGCGAGGATCCGCCGCCTAGGTCTGAAGGTGGCGCTGCACAAGACCGAGGCCGTGTTCTTCCACGGGCCTCGGCAGCGCCCCCCACCTGACGCCCACATCTTTGTGGAGGGCGTCAGAATCGGGGTCAAGGCCCAGATGAAATATCTGGGCCTTGTGCTCGACAGCAGGTGGCGCTTCGGCCCGCACTTTAGCGGGCTGTCGTCGCGCCTGCTGAAGACGGCGGGGGCGCTCTCGTGGCTGCTCCCCAACTTGGGGGGGCCCAGCCCACGATGCCGGCAACTCTACGCCGGCATCCTGAAGAGCATGGCCCTCTACGGGGCCCCTATTTGGGAGGATACACTCCAACGGCGGGAGAACGCCGCCGCCTTGCGGGCACCGCAGAGGGCCATAGCCCAGCGGGTAGCGCGGGCCTACCGCACGGTGGGCTTTGCGGCAGCGTGCGCTCTGGCCAGCACCCCTCCTTGGGAACTCGAGGCGTGGGTGCTCGCCAGAGTGTACGAATGGACGGCGGGGCGGAGAGCGAGAGGAGAACGCACCGCCCCGGAAGAGCGGGAGGCCGTCCGGCGGGAGGCGAGGGACGCCATCGTCCTCCATTGGACGGGGGACCTCGCCACCGCAGCCTTTGGCCGCCGAACCCTCGACGCGCTTGGGCCGGTCCTCCGAGACTGGCTCGAGCGGTCGCACGGGATCCTCTCGTTCCGTCTGGTGCAGGTGCTGTCCGGACACGGTTGTTTCGGATCGTACCTGCGCCGAATCGGACGGGAGGAGACGCCGTCGTGCCACGACTGTGGCGCGGCGGAGGACACGGCGCAGCACACCCTCGAGGTGTGCCCGTCGTGGTCCGAGCCGCGCTGCAGTCTCACGGCGGCGATCGGACCGGACCTCTCACTCCCCGGTTTGGTAAACGCCATGCTGAGGGATGAGGGGTCCTGGGCGGCAGTCGCCTCCTTCTGCGAACACGTCATGTCCCAGAAGGAGGCGGCGGAGCGCGCGCGGGAGGAGGATCCTCACGCGGCGCTGCTCCGAAGGCGGAGGAGGGGTCGAAGAAGACGTCAGTTTGACGGTCATCTCCGACTCCTCCCAGGTGGAGGCCAGCAGGCAACGGGTGCGGGGGCACCCTTGCCTGCATCGCACAGGCCTCCACCAGTGTCGGACGGGAATGGCCAGGTGTTCCCGGCCATTCCTGTAGCCCCCCAGCCCGGGGGGCATGCGGGGCCTGCCAACTAGGCGGGCTTGCGCCGGGAGGGTTGTGGACGTCATGGTCTCCCACGACCCTCCCATCACGGCGCCGCGGGAACACCGCTGAGTTTTAGTGGGTATACTGTCATTCGGACAGGGAGTCCCACATACCCCGTCTCGTCCCCCACGAGTCGGGCATGCATAAAGCATTTCTCAGCGAGAAAAAAAAAAAAAAAAAAAAAAAAAAAAAAAAAAGGTTCCCCCCCGGTGGGTTCCCGCATTGTCGAGGCGGGGGGGCTCAGTAGCCGTGGCGAGCTGGGCCACGGTGAAGCTAAGAGGAACCCCAGCGGGGGCCGCTCGTCCGGGCTGTGCGGTTTAGCCCGGGACGTAGCGGCCCACGGGTAGGTTGCGGTGCCGCTTGCGCGACATCGTGACCTACCTGAGGCGGGCCGCGATGTCCCCCGTGAGGGAGACATTGCGGCTGAGGATAGAGGCCGCGGCGGGAGGGGCTCTCCCTTCCTTCCGCGGCCTTGACGGGGCCGCCACCGTGAGATGGCGGACGCGGCGGGGCCGCAGGGGAAGAGGAGTGTCGGTGTTTCGTTGCCGCTCTCCCTATCCTCTGCGGCCGTAGCTCCCCCAACGCGGGGGGCATGCGGGGCCCGCCTTTTAGGCGGGCGTGGAGGCCAGCAGGCAACGGGTGCGGGGGCTCCGTTGCCTGTTTTGCACAGGCCTCCACCTTGTGGGACGGGAATGGCCAGGTGTTCCCGGCCATTCCCGTAGCCCCCCAACCTGGGGGGCATGCGGGGCCCGCCATACCATCTTGGCGGGCGTGCGCCGGGAGGGCCGTGGAAGTATTGAATTCCCATAGCCCTCCCATTACGGCGTTTGTAGGAACACCGCTGAGTTTTAGTGGGTATACTGTCCTTTCCGACAGGGAGTCCCACATACCCCGTCTCGGTCCCCCGCGGGACGGGGATGCATAAAGCATTTCTCAGCGAGAAAAAAAAAAAAAAAAAAAAAAGGTTAGGTTAGGTTGGGGGATCCCCCACAGCGCATACTTCCACGCAGTATCCCCTGGGCAACGTCGTGTCTGACCACCGTAACGGAGTGGCAGACCGGCGGCTAAAGTGCGCTGTGACTTCGTAGACATCGAGCGGTCGTTTACGAACATGAGTAAAAAACCAATGCGGGACGCCTCTGGGCGTTTTGCCAGTTTTAACCCTATTTTTAACCCTGTACATAATCCCAATTTTAATGATTTTAACCCTAATTTTAGTTCAAATCGCTCCTCCCAGGGCGATTCAAACGGCCCTTCTCAGGGCCAACCCAACGGCCCTTCTCAGGGCCAATCCAACGGCCCTTCTCAGGGCCACGCCGACGACGCTCAGGCGTCGGAAGCTGACCGCGCACCATCTGCGGCCAGCTTGTTTGGTTGGGCAGACGAGATTTCGGACTCCGACGATACCAACCTGGATACGTCGGTGTCCGAAATTGACCGCTGCAACCGGAAGAGGGCCTTCCTAAGGCAAGGATCCGAGGGCTCCTCGGAGTCGGCCGGAGGCAAGGGAGGGAAGAAGTCGAAGTCCAAAAGGGCCTCGACTTCTTCTGAAACGCCGGAGACCCACGATGTGGGCTTGCTGGACGCCAAACGCCAGCTAAATCTGGCGAAGAAGGCGCAGCTCCAGCAAGACCTGGAGGAGAGGGTAGCCGCCAAGGAGCGCCAGACGCAAACCGCCAGGTCGAGGGCTGGCTATGGGGCATCATGTGTCCTGTATGCCGACCACTCCCTGGCGGAATTGGAGCGCATGGCGCAAGAAGACAAGGAGGAGGTCCTGGAGGTTGCCTCAAAATCCTCGAACTTGAAGGGGACCTTTCAAAAGGCCCTGAAATGCCGGGCCGCCAGTCTACACGGCATCGTCGGAGAGCTCATGAAGCGGACGGCCACGGACGAGACGCGGCAACTGCAGGCGAAGGTGGATCGCCTGCAGGCGGAGGTCAGCCAGCTACACCTGAAGCTGGCTGAGGCCACGGCTCGGCCTGCTAAACCTGCCCCAGGCCCGGTGGTAGGAGGCTCCTCCTCCCCTTCCAACCTCGAGGAGATCCTCCGAAAGGTGGTGATGGAGGAGAGGGCCTTCACCAGAGCCTGCTTCGCAGGTATCGAGGACCGGCTCCTGCCAGAAAAGCGGCTCCGCCCGCCGCTAGCGGCGGATAAGCCAACGCAGCGGGAGCCGGAACCTGCACCTGTAGCAGGCCCGGCAGCGGGTGCGCAGCCCCAGGCCCCCAAGCCCTCAAAGGGCAAAGGCAAGGGCAAGACGACCAAGGCGGCTTCCAAAACCCCCACCACAAGCGCGGAGGGAGTAGCTGGGTCGTCTGCCAATCCACCAGCAGCAGCACCAGCAGCGGACGCCCTTCTTCCCTCCACCACCCCGGCCAACCCATCCTGGACGGAAGTGGTCAAGAGAGGGAAGAAGAAGGGAGGGGCCAAGCCGGCCCCCAAGCCCGCTGCGACTGCTCCTGCAGCCAATCGGGCTCCAGCCGGCGGGAGGAAGCTGGTTCCTCCCAAAACCGCGGCCGTCGTGGTGACCCTCACCCCGGAGGCCGCGGAGCGCGGTGAGACGTACGAGTCCGTCCTAAGACGGGCTCGTACCAATGCTGATCCCTCCCAGCTGGGGATCAGCAACATTAGGTGCCGCCGAACCCTAACCGGGGCTCGAATCTTCGAGTTCTCGGGGGAACAGCGCGGCACCAATGCGGACCTCTTCGCAAGGAAGTTGCGAGAGGTCATCGCGGACGTGGCGACGGTCGTCAAGCCCGTCAAGACCGCAGCCTTGGAGGTGACCGATCTGGACGATTCGGTCACCAAGGAGGATGTGGTGGCGGCTGTCGCGAGGGCTGGAGTCTGCGACGCTGGCGCGGTGAAGGGGGGAGCCATCCGGCTCGGTCGCCGCGGCATGGGCATCATCCGCGTCGAGTGCCCAGTCGCCGCGGCTGCGGCCGTCCTTGCTGCGACCAAGGGACGGCTGCTCGTTGGGCTCAGCTCGGCTGTGGTCCGGGCCCTGGAGGACCAGCCTGCGAGGTGCTTCAGGTGCTTCGCTTTCGGCCACACCCGAGCCACGTGTCCCTCCAAGTCCGACTGGGGAGACGTCTGCTACCAGTGCGGGCAAGAGGGACACAGGAGTGCCACTTGCAGCTCCACCACGCCACACTGCAAGGCGTGTGCCGCCAGTGGCCGCCCCGCGGACCACAGGATGACGGGCAGGAGCTGCAAGCCCCCCGTGCGAAAGGGCATAGTGCCGGCGCAGGTTCGCCCTGTTGCCACCACCGCCGCCGCCGTCGCCGCCGCTGCAGTTCCAGCGGCGGTATCTGAGGAGGGTGCAATGTCGGAATAATGCCAGGTTCCGACTACAGCATCCTCCAGGCGAACGCCAACCACTGCAAAGCGGCCCAGGACCTGGTAGTGCAGGTCATGGCCGAGTGGTTGGTGAACGTAGCGGTGGTCGCCGAGCCCTACTCGATCCCCAGGAGCTGGCTGGGCGACGAGGACGACTCGGTGGCACTAGCGGCGCGGTCTTCCACGGACTCCCCTCCCCTCTCGCTATTAGAGAGAGGACCGGGATACGTGGCCGCCGCGTGGGGAGATATAGCCCTCGTGGGGGTATATTTCTCCCCAAACCGCCCACTCCAGGACTTTGAGAATTTTCTCGGAGTCCTGGCCGCCGTGGTCGGCAGGGCGGTTCCGCGTCAGGTCTCCGTACTGGGAGACCTGAATGCCAAGTCGGTGAGCTGGGGCAACCCGGCCACCGACGCACGCGGGCGGGCAGTGGAGTTGTGGGCAGCCTCCTCTGGACTCTCCCTCTTGAACAGAGGAAGCGTCCAGACATGCGTGCGGCGTCGGGGTGGCTCAATAGTGGACGTCACTTTCGCCACCCCGGCGTTAGCCGCGCGCGTGCTGAACTGGCGGGTGGACCTGGTGGAGACCATGTCGGACCACCGCTACGTGCGGTTCGACATCTCCACCAGTGGCCCGGGAGCGGTGCGGCCCATCTCGGGACGATCACCGTTCCCGCGGTGGGCTCTCACCCGCCTGGACAGGGAGGCGGCGGCGGAGGCGGCGTTCATCCAGGACTGGCTTTCGCCGCCTACCGCCGGCCTGGACGTGGACACCGCAGCGGGGCAGCTGAGGGAGTGTCTGACCGAGGTATGCAACTCTAGCATGCCTCGGTCTCGCCGACCACCACCCAAACGCGCCGTGTACTGGTGGTCGGCGGAGCTAGCGGGGCTTCGAGCAGCTTGTGTGGGGGCAAGGAGGGCCTACACGCGGAGTCGGCGGCGGCGTCGACGGGACCGGGCCGACGAGGACCACCTCTACGACGTATACGTAGAGGCAAAACAGGTCCTCGATCGGGCCATCGCCGCCGCCAAAGACGCGGCGAGAGCCGAGCTGCTGGAGGGTCTCGACAACGACCCCTTCGGGAGACCATACAAGGCGGCGCGCAACAAATTGCGCCCCTTTGGTCCCCCGGTTGCCGAGACCCTGGAGCCCTCATTTCTGGACGGGGTGGTTCGGTCCCTGTTCCCGGGCAGGGACAACTTCACCCCGCCAGTGATGTGTGGAGCCCCGCTAGCAGACGAGGAGGAAGAGGAGCCCCCTCCTGTCACGGAGTCGGAACTTGGCGCGGCGGTCCTCCGTATCCGCGCCAAGAAGACGGCTCCAGGCCCCGACGGCATCCCCGCGAGAGTGGTGGCAATCGCTGCCACTCGGATGGAGGAAAGGTTTCGGGAACTCTTCAGCGCATGTCTAGCGACTGGAAGGTTCCCGAAACCTTGGAAGGAAGGGCAGTTGTGCCTCCTCCGCAAGGAGGGCCGCCCAGCGGATTCCCCCTCGGCATACCGGCCCATCGTTTTACTCGATGAGGTCGGCAAAATGTTTGAGGGGATAATGGCGGCTCGCCTGAAGGGCCACCTGCGGGACATCGGGCCGGACTTGTCGGACGCTCAGTTTGGTTTTCGGGCTGAGCGTTCGACGGTGGACGCGCTGGCCTGGCTTAAGGGCCAGGCGAAGGATGCGATGGAGGCGGGGGACGGATTGTTGGCGGTGTCATTCGACATAGCCAACGCCTTCAACTCCGTTCCTCACTCCACCATCCTAGAGGCGCTCCGATTCCACGGAGTGCCTCGATACCTGCGCAGTCTACTGGCCAGCTACCTGGAGGATCGGGCGATCCTCCTGGTAGATAGGACTGGCCAAGTCCGGCGGTACGCCGTCGAAGCCGGCGTTCCACAGGGGTCAGTCATAGGACCTCTCCTCTGGAACGTCGGCTACGATTGGCTCCTGCGGGGAACTCTCCTCCGAGGCACGAGTGTCGTCTGCTACGCGGACGACACTCTCCTCACCGCCCGGGGGGGGAGTTTCAGGGAGGCGGCCAACTTGGCCTCAGCAGGCGGATCCTTGGTCGCGGCGAGGATCCGCCGACTAGGTTTGAAGGTGGCGCTACACAAGACCGAGGCCGTGTTTTTCCACGGACCTCGGCAGCGCCCCCCACCTGACGCCCACATCTTTGTGGAGGGCGTCAGAATCGAGGTCAAGGCCCAGATGAAATATCTGGGCCTTGTGATCGACAGCAGGTGGCGCTTCGGCCCGCATTTTAGCGGGCTGTCGTCGCGCCTGCTGAAGACGGCGGGGGCGCTCTCGTGGCTGCTCCCCAACTTGGGGGGGCCCAGCCCACGATGCCGGCAACTCTACGCCGGCATCCTGAAGAGCATGGCCCTCTACGGGGCCCCTATTTGGGAGGATGCACTCCAACGGCGGGAGAACGCCGCCGCCTTGCGGGCACCGCAGAGGGCCATAGCCCAGCGGGTAGCGCGGGCCTACCGCACGGTGGGCTTTGCGGCAGCGTGCGCTCTGGCCAGCACCCCTCCTTGGGAACTCGAGGCGTGGGTGCTCGCCAGAGTGTACGAATGGACGGCGGGGCGGAGAGCGAGAGCAGAACGCACCGCCCCGGAAGAGCGGGAGGCCGTCCGGCGGGAGGCGAGGGACGCCATCGTCCTCCATTGGACGGGGGACCTCGCCACCGCAGCCTTTGGCCGCCGAACCCTCGACGCGCTTGGGCCGGTCCTGCGAGACTGGCTCGAGCGGTCGCACGGGTCCCTCTCGTTCCGTCTGGTGCAGGTGCTGTCCGGACACGGTTGCTTCGGATCGTACCTGCACCGAATCGGACGGGAGGAGACGCCGTCGTGCCACGACTGTGGCGCGGCGGAGGACACGGCGCAGCACACCCTCGAGGTGTGCCCGTCGTGGTCCGAGCCGCGCCGCAGTCTCATGGCGGCGATCGGACCGGACCTCTCACTCCCCGGTTTGGTAAACGCCATGCTGAGGGATGAGGGGTCCTGGGCGGCAGTCGCCTCCTTCTGCGAACACGTCATGTCCCAGAAGGAGGCGGCGGAGCGCGCGCGTGAGGAAGATCCTCACGCGGCGCTGCTCCGAAGGCGGAGGAGGGGTCGAAGAAGACGTCAGTTTGACGGTCATCTCCGACTCCTCCCAGGTGGAGGCCAGCAGGCAACGGGTGCGGGGGCACCCTTGCCTGCATCGCACAGGCCTCCACCAGTGTCGGACGGGAATGGCCAGGTGTTCCCGGCCATTCCCGTAGCCCCCCAGCCCGGGGGGCATGCGGGGCCTGCCAACTAGGCGGGCTTGCGCCGGGAGGGTTGTGGACGTCATGGTCTCCCATAACCCCCCCATCACGGCGCCGCGGGAACACCGCTGAGTTTTAGTGGGTATACTGTCATTCGGACAGGGAGTCCCACATACCCCGTCTCGTCCCCCACGAGTCGGGCATGCATAAAGCATTTCTCAGCGACAAAAAAAAAAAAAAAAAAAAAAAAAAGGTTAGGTTAGGTTAGGTTAGGTTGGGGGATCCCCCACAGCGCATACTTCCACGTAGTATCCCCTGGGCAACGTCGTGTCTGACCACCGTAACGGAGTGGCAGACCGGCGGCTAAAGTGCGCTGTGACTTCGTTGATTTTAGTGCGGACGTCAACGAAAATGAGTAAGAAACCAATGCGGGACGCCTCTGGGCGTTTTGCCAGTTTTAACAAAGATTTTAACCTTGTAAATAATTTTAACGATTTTAACCCTGTAAATAATTTTAATGATTTTAACGATTTTAACCATAGTTGTAAGTCGAATCGCTCCTCCCAGAGCGATTCAAACGGCCCTTCTCAGGGCCAACCCAACGGCCCTTCTCAGGGCCAACCCAACAGCTCTTCTCAGGGCCACGCCGATGACGCTCAGGCGTCGGAAGCTGACCGCGCACCGTCTGCGGCTAGCTTGTTTCGTTGGGCAGACGAGATTTCGGATTCCGACGATACCAATCTGGACACGTCGGTGTCCGAAATTGACCGCTGCAATCGTAAGAGGGCCTATATGAGGCTCGGGTCCGGGGGCTCCTCAGAGTCGGTCGGAGATAAGGCCGGAAAGAAGTCGAAGCCCAAAAAGGCTTCGACTTCAAAAGAGGTGGATACCCACGATGTGGGCTTGCTGGTCGCTGAGCGCCAGCTAAATCTGGCCAAAATGGCGCAGCTCCAGCAAGACCTGGAAGAGAGGGTCGCTGCGAAGGAGCGCCAGGCGCAAACCGCCAGGGCGAGGGCTGGCTATGGGGCATCTAGTGTCCTGTACGCTGACCACTCCCTGGCGGAACTGGAGCGCATGGCGCAGGAGGACAGAGAGGAGGTCCTGGAGGTCGCCTCAAAGTCCTCCAACCTGAAAGGGACCTTCCAGAAGGCCCTCAAATGCCGGGCCGCCAGCTTGCACGGCATTGTGCGAGAGCTGCTACAGCGGACGGCCACGGACGAGACGCGGCAGCTGCAGGCGAAGGTGGATCGCCTGCAGGCTGAGGTCAGCCAGCTGCACCAGAAGCTGGCTGACGCCACGGCTCGGCCTGCCCAACCTGCCCCAGGTCCGGTGGTAGGAGGCTCCTCCTCCCCTTCCAACCTTGAGGAGATCCTCCGAAAGGTGGTGATGGAGGAGAGGGCCTTCACCAGAGCCTGCTTCGCAGGCATTGAGGACCGGCTCCTTCCGGAAAAGCGGCTTCGCCCGCCGCTAGCCGCGGATAAGCCGACACCGAGGGAGCCGGAACCTGCGCCTGTAGCAGGCCCGGCAGCGGGTGGGCAGCCCCATGCCCCGAAGCCCTCCAAGGGCAAAGGCAAGGGCAAGACGACCAAGGCGGCTCCCCAAACCCCCACCACAAGCGCGGAGGGAGTAGCTGGGTCATCTGCCAATCCACCAGCGGCAGCACCAGCAGCGGACGCCTTTCTTCCCTCCACCACCCCGTCCAACCAGTCGTGGACGGAAGTGGTCAAGAGAGGGAAGAAGAAGGGAGGGGCCAAGTCGGCCCCCAAGCCCGCTGCGACTGCTCCTGCAGCCAAAGGGGCTCCCGCCGGCGGGAGGAAGCTGGTTCCTCCCAAAACCGCGGCCGTTGTGGTGACCCTCACCCCGGCGGCCGTGGAGCGGGGAGAGACGTACGAGTCCGTTCTAAGACGGGCTCGTACCAACGCTGATCCCTCCCAGCTGGGGATCAGCAATATAAGGTGCCGCCGAACCCTAACCGGGGCTCGAATATTCGAGTTCTCGGGGGAAAAGCGCGGCACCAATGCGGACCTCTTCGCAACAAAGTTGCAAGAGGTCATCGCGGACAGTGCGACTGTAGTGAAGCCCGTCAAGACCGCATCCTTGGAGGTGACCGATCTGGACGATTCGGTCACCAAGGAGGATGTGGTGGCGGCCGTCGCGGCGGCTGGAGGCTGCGACGCTGGCGCGGTAAAGGGGGGAGCCATCCGGCTGGGCCGCCGCGGCATGGGCATCATCCGTGTCGAGTGCCCAGTCGCCGCGGCTGCGGCCGTCCTTGCTGCGACCAATGGACGGCTGCTCGTGGGGCTCAGCTCGGCTGTGGTCCGGGCACTTGAGGACCAGCCTACGCGGTGCTTCAAGTGCTTCGCGTTCGGCCACACCCGAGCCACGTGTCCCTCCAAGTCCGACTGGGGAGACGCCTGCTACCAGTGCGGGCAGGAGGGACACACGAGTGCCACGTGCCGCGCCACCACGCCACACTGCAAGGCGTGTGCCGCCACTGGCCGCCCCGCGGACCACAGGATGACGGGCAAGAATTGTAAGCCCCCCGTGAGGAAGGGCATAGTGCCGGCGCAGGTTCGCCCTGTTGCCACCACCGCCGCCGCCATCGTCGCCGCCGCAGCTCCAGCGGCGGTATCTGAGGAGGGTGCAATGTCGGAATAATGCCAGGTTCCGACTACAGCATCCTCCAGGCGAACACCAACCACTGCAAAGCGGCCCAGGACCTGGTAGTGCAGGTCATGGCCGAGTGGTTGGTGAACGTAGCGGTGGTCGCCGAGCCCTACTCGATCCCCAGCAGCTGGCTGGGTGACGAGGACGACTCGGTGGCACTAGCGGCGCGGTCTTCCACGGACTCCCCTCCCCTCTCGCTATTAGAGAGAGGACCGGGATACGTGGCCGCCGCGTGGGGAGACATAGCCCTTGTGGGGGTATATTTCTCCCCAAACCGCCCACTCCAGGACTTTGAGAATTTTCTCGGAGTCCTGGCCGCCGTGGTCGGCAGGGCGGTTCCGCGTCAGGTCTCCGTACTGGGAGACCTGAATGCCAAGTCGGTGAGCTGGGGCAACCCGGCCACCGACGCCCGCGGGCGGGCGGTGGAGCTGTGGGCAGCCTCCTCTGGACTCTCCCTCTTGAACAGAGGAAGCGTCCAGACATGCGTGCGGCGTCGGGGTGGCTCAATAGTGGACGTCACTTTCGCCACCCCGGCGTTAGCCGCGCGCGTGCTGAACTGGCGGGTGGACCTGGTGGAGACCATGTCGGACCACCGCTACGTGCGGTTCGACATCTCCACCAGGGGCCCAGGAGCGATGCGGCCCATCTCGGGGCGATCACCGTTCCCGCGGTGGGCTCTCACCCGCCTGGACAGGGAGGCAGCGGCGGAGGCGGCGTTCATCCAGGACTGGCTTTCGCCGCCTACCGCCGGCCTGGACGTGGACACCGCAGCGGGGCAGCTTCGGGAGTGTCTGACCGAGGTATGCAACTCTAGCATGCCTCGGTCTCGCCGACCACCACCCAAACGCGCCGTTTACTGGTGGTCGGCGGAGCTGGCGGGGCTCCGAGCAGCTTGCGTGGGGGCAAGGAGGGCCTACACGCGGAGTCGGCGGCGGCGTCGACGGGACCGGGCCGACGAGGACCACCTCTACGACTTGTACGTGGAGGCAAAACAGGTCCTCGATCGGGCCATCGCCGCTGCCAAAGACTCGGCGAGAGCCGAGCTGCTGGAGGGTCTCGACAACGACCCCTTCGGGAGACCATACAAGGCGGCGCGCAACAAATTGCGCCCCTTTGGTCCCCCGGTTGCCGAGACCCTGGAGCCCTCATTTCTGGACGGGGTGGTTCAGTCCCTGTTCCCGGGCAGGGACAACTTCACCCCGCCAGTGATGTGTGGAGCCCCGCTAGCGGACGAGGAGGAAGAGGAGCCCCCTCCTGTCACGGAGTCGGAACTTGGCGCGGCGGTCCTCCGTATCCGCGCCAAGAAGACGGCTCCAGGCCCCGACGGCATCCCCGCGAGAGTGGTGGCAATCGCTGCCACTCGGATGGAGGAAAGGTTTCGGGAACTCTTCAGCGCATGTCTAGCGACTGGGAGGTTCCCGAAACCTTGGAAGGAAGGGCAGTTGTGCCTCCTCCGCAAGGAGGGCCGCCCAGCGGATTCCCCCTCGGCATACCGGCCCATCGTTTTACTCGATGAGGTCGGCAAAATGTTTGAGGGGATAATGGCGGCTCGCCTGAAGGGCCACCTGCGGGGTATCGGGCCGGACTTGTCGGACGCTCAGTTCGGTTTTCGGGCTGAGCGTTCGACGGTGGACGCGCTGGCCTGGCTCAAGGGCCAGGCGAAGGAGGCGATGGAGGCGGGGGACGGATTGTTGGCGGTGTCATTCGACATAGCCAACGCCTTCAACTCCGTTCCTCACTCCACCATCCTCGAGGCGCTCCGGTTCCACGGAGTGCCTCGATACATGCGCAGTCTGCTGGCCAGCTACCTGGAGGATCGGGCGATCCTCCTGGTAGACAGGACTGGCCAAGTCCGGCGGTACGCCGTCGAAGCCGGTGTTCCACAGGGGTCAGTCATAGGACCTCTCCTCTGGAACATCGGCTACGATTGGCTCTTGCGGGGAACTCTCCTCCGAGGCACGAGTGTCGTCTGCTACGCGGACGACACTCTCCTCACCGCCCGGGGGGGGAGTTTCAGGGAGGCGGCCAACTTGGCCTCAGCAGGCGGATCCTTGGTCGCGGCGAGGATCCGCCGACTAGGTTTGAAGGTGGCGCTACACAAGACCGAGGCCGTGTTTTTCCACGGACCTCGGCAGCGCCCCCCACCTGACGCCCACATCTTTGTGGAGGGCGTCAGAATCGAGGTCAAGGCCCAGATGAAATATCTGGGCCTTGTGATCGACAGCAGGTGGCGCTTCGGCCCGCATTTTAGCGGGCTGTCGTCGCGCCTGCTGAAGACGGCGGGGGCGCTATCATGGCTGCTCCCCAACTTGGGGGGGCCCAGCGCACGATGCCGGCAACTCTACGCCGGCATCCTGAAGAGCATGGCCCTCTACGGGGCCCCAATTTGGGAGGATGCACTCCAACGGCGGGAGAACGCCGCCGCCTTGCGGGCACCGCAGAGGGCTATAGCCCAGCGGGTAGTGCGGGCCTACCGCACGGTAGGCTTTGCGGCAGCGTGCGCTCTGGCCAGCACCCCTCCTTGGGAACTCGAGGCGTGGGTGCTCGCCAGAGTGTACGAATGGACGGCGGGGCGGAGAGCGAGAGGAGATCGCACCGCCCCGGAAGAGCGGGAGGCCGTCCGGCGGGAGGCGAGGGACGCCATCGTCCTCCATTGGACGGGGGACCTCGCCACCGCAGCCTTTGGCCGCCGAACCCTCGACGCGCTTCGGCCGGTCCTGCGAGACTGGCTGGAGCGGTCGCACGGGTCCCTCTCGTTCCGCCTGGTGCAGGTGCTGTCCGGACACGGTTGTTTCGGATCGTACCTGCACCGAATCGGACGGGAGGAGACGCCGTCGTGTCACGACTGTGGCGCGGCGGAGGACACGGCGCAGCACACTCTCGAGGTGTGCCCGTCGTGGTCCGAGCCGCGCCGCAGTCTCATGGCGGCGATCGGACCGGACCTCTCACTCCCCGGTTTGGTAAACGCCATGCTGAGGGATGAGGGGTCCTGGGCGGCAGCCGCCTCCTTCTGCGAACACGTCATGTCCCAGAAGGAGGCGGCGGAGCGCGCGCGGGAGGAAGATCCTCACGCGGCGCTGCTCCGAAGGCGGAGGAGGGGTCGAAGAAGACGTCAGTTTGACGGTCATCTCCGACTCCTCCCAGGTGGAGGCCAGCAGGCAACGGGTGCGGGGGCACCCTTGCCTGCATCGCACAGGCCTCCACCAGTGTCGGACGGGAATGGCCAGGTGTTCCCGGCCATTCCCGTAGCCCCCCAGCCCGGGGGGCATGCGGGGCCTGCCAACTAGGCGGGCTTGCGCCGGGAGGGTTGTGGACGTCATGGTCTCCCACGACCCTCCCATCACGGCGCCGCGGGAACACCGCTGAGTTTTAGTGGGTATACTGTCATTCGGACAGGGAGTCCCACATACCCCGTCTCGTCCCCCACGAGTCGGGCATGCATAAAGCATTTCTCAGCGTCAAAAAAAAAAAAAAAAAAAAAAAAGGTTAGGTTAGGTTCCCCCCCGGTGGGTTCCCGCATTGTCGAGGCGGGGGGGCTCAGTAGCCGTGGCGAGCTGGGCCACGGTGAAGCTAAGAGGAACCCCAGCGGGGGCCGCTCGTCCGGGCTGTGCGGTTTAGCCCGGGACGTAGCGGCCCACGGGTAGGTTGCGGTGCCGCTTGCGCGACATCGTGACCTACCTGAGGCGGGCCGCGATGTCCCCCGTGAGGGAGACATTGCGGCTGAGGATAGAGGCCGCGGCGGGAGGGGCTCTCCCTTCCTTCCGCGGCCTTGACGGGGCCGCCACCGTGAGATGGCGGACGCGGCGGGGCCGCAGGGGAAGAGGAGTGTCGGTGTTTCGTTGCCGCTCTCCCTATCCTCTGCGGCCGTAGCTCCCCCAACGCGGGGGGCATGCGGGGCCCGCCTTTTAGGCGGGCGTGGAGGCCAGCAAGCAACGGGTGCGGGGGCTACGTTGCCTGTTTTGGACAGGCCTCCACCTTGTGGGACGGGAATGGCCAGGTGTTCCCGGCCATTCCCGTAGCCCCCCAACCTGGGGGGCATGCGGGGCCCGCCATACCATCTTGGCGGGCGTGCGCCGGGAGGGCCGTGGAAGTATTAAATTCCCATAGCCCTCCCATTACGGCGTTTGTAGGAACACCGCTGAGTTTTAGTGGGTATACTGTCCTTTCCGACAGGGAGTCCCACATACCCCGTCTCGGTCCCCCGCGATACGGGGATGCATAAAGCATTTCTCAGCGACAAAAAAAAAAAAAAAAAAAAAAAAAAAGGTTAGGTTAGGTTCCCCCCCGGTGGGTTCCCGCATTGTCGAGGCGGGGGGGCTCAGTAGCCGTGGCTGGGCGGGCCACGGTGAAGCTAAGAGGAACCCTAGAGGGGGCCGCTCGTCCGGGCTGTGCGGTTTAGCCCGGGACGTAGCGGCCCACGGGTAGGTTGCGGTGCCGCTTGCGCGACATCGTGACCTACCTGAGGCGGGCCGCGATGTCCCCCGTGAGGGAGACATTGCGGCTGAGGACAGAGGCCGCGGCGGGAGGGGTTCTCCCTTCCTTCCGCGGCCTTGACGGGGCCGCCACCGTGAGATGGCGGACGCGGCGGGGCCGCAGGGGAAGAGGAGTGTCGGTGTTTCGTTGCCGCTCTCCCTATCCTCTGCGGCCGTAGCTCCCCCAACGCGGGGGGCATGCGGGGCCTGCCTCTTAGGCGGGCGTGGAGGCCAGCAGGCAACGGGTGCGGGGGCTCCGTTGCCTGTTTTGCACAGGCCTCCACCTTGTGGGACGGGAATGGCCAGGTGTTCCCGGCTATTCCCGTAGCCCCCCATCCTGGGGGGCATGCGGGGCCCGCCATACCATCTTGGCGGGCGTGCGCCGGGAGGGCCGTGGAAGTATTAATTTCCCATAGCCCTCCCATTACGGCGTTGTAGGAACACCGCTGAGTTTTAGTGGGTATACTGTCCTTCCGACAGGGAGTCCCACATACCCCGTCTCGGTCCCACGCGAGACGGGGATGCATAAAGCATTTCTCAGCGAGAAAAAAAAAAAAAAAAAAGGTTAGGTTAGGTTAGGTTGGGTTAACGGCGGGAGAACGCCGCCGCCTTGCGGGCACCGCAGAGGGCCATAGCCCAGCGGGTAGCGCGGGCCTACCGCACGGTAGGCTTTGCGGCAGCGTGCGCTCTGGCCAGCACCCCTCCTTGGGAACTCGAGGCGTGGGTGCTCGCCAGAGTGTACGAATGGACGGCGGGGCGGAGAGCGAGAGCAGAACGCACCGCCCCGGAAGAGCGGGAGGCCGTCCGGCGGGAGGCGAGGGACGCCATCGTCCACCATTGGACGGGGGACCTCGCCACCGCAGCCTTTGGCCGCCGAACCCTCGACGCGCTTGGGCCGGTCCTGCGAGACTGGCTCGAGCGGTCGCACGGGCTCCTCTCGTTCCGTCTGGTGCAGGTGCTGTCCGGACACGGTTGTTTCGGATCGTACCTGCACCGAATCGGACGGGAGGAGACGCCGTCGTGCCACGACTGTGGCGCGGCGGAGGACACGGCGCAGCACACCCTCGAGGTGTGCCCGTCGTGGTCCGAGCCGCGCTGCAGTCTCACGGCGGCGATCGGACCGGACCTCTCACTCCCCGGTTTGGTAAACGCCATGCTGAGGGATGAGGGGTCCTGGGCGGCAGTCGCCTCCTTCTGCGAACACGTCATGTCCCAGAAGGAGGCGGCGGAGCGCGCGCGGGAGGAAGATCCTCACGCGGCGCTGCTCCGAAGGCGGAGGAGGGGTCGAAGAAGACGTCAGTTTGACGGTCATCTCCGACTCCTCCCAGGTGGAGGCCAGCAGGCAACGGGTGCGGGGGCACCCTTGCCTGCATCGCACAGGCCTCCACCAGTGTCGGACGGGAATGGCCAGGTGTTCCCGGCCATTCCCGTAGCCCCCCAGCCCGGGGGGCATGCGGGGCCTGCCAACTAGGCGGGCTTGCGCCGGGAGGGTTGTGGACGTCATGGTCTCCCACGACCCTCCCATCACGGCGCCGCGGGAACACCGCTGAGTTTTAGTGGGTATACTGTCATTCGGACAGGGAGTCCCACATACCCCGTCTCGTCCCCCACGAGTCGGGCATGCATAAAGCATTTCTCAGCGAGAAAAAAAAAAAAAAAAAAAAAAAAAAAAAGGTTAGGTTAGGTTAGGTTGGGTTAACGGCGGGAGAACGCCGCCGCCTTGCGGGCACCGCAGAGGGCCATAGCCCAGCGGGTAGCGCGGGCCTACCGCACGGTAGGCTTTGCGGCAGCGTGCGCTCTGGCCAGCACCCCTCCTTGGGAACTCGAGGCGTGGGTGCTCGCCAGAGTGTACGAATGGACGGCGGGGCGGAGAGCGAGAGCAGAACGCACCGCCCCGGAAGAGCGGGAGGCCGTCCGGCGGGAGGCGAGGGACGCCATCGTCCACCATTGGACGGGGGACCTCGCCACCGCAGCCTTTGGCCGCCGAACCCTCGACGCGCTTGGGCCGGTCCTGCGAGACTGGCTCGAGCGGTCGCACGGGCTCCTCTCGTTCCGTCTGGTGCAGGTGCTGTCCGGACACGGTTGTTTCGGATCGTACCTGCACCGAATCGGACGGGAGGAGACGCCGTCGTGCCACGACTGTGGCGCGGCGGAGGACACGGCGCAGCACACCCTCGAGGTGTGCCCGTCGTGGTCCGAGCCGCGCTGCAGTCTCACGGCGGCGATCGGACCGGACCTCTCACTCCCCGGTTTGGTAAACGCCATGCTGAGGGATGAGGGGTCCTGGGCGGCAGTCGCCTCCTTCTGCGAACACGTCATGTCCCAGAAGGAGGCGGCGGAGCGCGCGCGGGAGGAAGATCCTCACGCGGCGCTGCTCCGAAGGCGGAGGAGGGGTCGAAGAAGACGTCAGTTTGACGGTCATCTCCGACTCCTCCCAGGTGGAGGCCAGCAGGCAACGGGTGCGGGGGCACCCTTGCCTGCATCGCACAGGCCTCCACCAGTGTCGGACGGGAATGGCCAGGTGTTCCCGGCCATTCCCGTAGCCCCCCAGCCCGGGGGGCATGCGGGGCCTGCCAACTAGGCGGGCTTGCGCCGGGAGGGTTGTGGACGTCATGGTCTCCCACGACCCCCCCATCACGGCGCCGCGGGAACACCGCTGAGTTTTAGTGGGTATACTGTCATTCGGACAGGGAGTCCCACATACCCCGTCTCGTCCCCCCACGAGTCGGGCATGCATAAAGCATTTCTCAGCGAGAAAAAAAAAAAAAAAAAAAAGGTTAGGTTAGGTTCCCCCCCAGTGGGTTCCCGCATTGTCGAGGCGGGGGGGCTCAGTAGCCGTGGCTGCGCGAGCCACGGTGAAGCTAAGAGGGACCCAGGCGGGGGCCGCTCGTCCGGGCTGTGCGGTTTAGCCCGGGACGTAGCGGCCCACGGGTAGGTTGCGGTGCCGCTTGCGCGACACCGTGACCTACCTGAGGCGGGCCGCGATGTCCCCCGTGAGGGAGACATTGCGGCTGAGGATAGAGGCCGCGGCGGGAGAGGCTCTCCCTCCTTCCGCGGCCTTGACGGGGCCGCCACCGTTGGATGGCGGACGCGGCGGGGCCGCAGGGGAAGAGGCGTGTCGGTGTTTCGTTGCCGCTCGCCCTATCCTCTGCGGCCGTAGCTCCCCCCAACGCGGGGGGGCATGCGGGGCCTGCCTCTTAGGCGGGCGTGGAGGCCAGCAGGCAACGGGTGCGGGGGCTCCGTTGCCTGTTTTGCACAGGCCTCCACCTTGTGGGACGGGAATGGCCAGGTGTTCCCGGCCATTCCCGTAGCCCCCCAACCTGGGGGGCATGCGGGGCCCGCCATACCATCTTGGCGGGCGTGCGCCGGGAGGGCCGTGGAAGCATTGAATTCCCATAGCCCTCCCATTACGGCGTTTGTAGGAACACCGCTGAGTTTTAGTGGGTATACTGTCCTTTCCGACAGGGAGTCCCACATACCCCGTCTCGGTCCCCCGCGAGACGGGGATGCATAAAGCATTTCTCAGCGACAAAAAAAAAAAAAAAAAAAAAAAAGGTTAGGTTAGGTTAGGTTCCCCCCCAGTGGGTTCCCGCATTGTCGAGGCGGGGGGGCTCAGTAGCCGTGGCTGGGCGGGCCACGGTGAAGCTAAGAGGGACCCAGGCGGGGGCCGCTCGTCCGGGCTGTGCGGTTTAGCCCGGGACGTAGCGGCCCACGGGTAGGTTGCGGTGCCGCTTGCGCGACATCGCGACCTGCCTGAGGCGGGCCGCGATGTCCCCCGTGAGGGAGACATTGCGGCTGAGGATAGAGGCCGCGGCGGGAGAGGCTCTCCCTCCTTCCGCGGCCTTGACGGGGCCGCCACCGTATGATGGCGGACGCGGCGGGGCCGCAGGGGAAGAGGAGTGTCGGTGTTTCGTTGCCGCTCTCCCTATCCTCTGCGGCCGTAGCTCCCCCAACGCGGGGGGCATGCGGGGCCCGCCTTTCAGGCGGGCGTGGAGGCCAGCAGGCAACGGGTGCGGGGGCTCCGTTGCCTGTTTTGCACAGGCCTCCACCTTGAGGGACGGGAATGGCCAGGTGTTCCCGGCCATTCCCGTAGCCCCCCAACCTGGGGGGCATGCGGGGCCCGCCATACCACCTTGGCGGGCGTGCGCCGGGAGGGCCGTGGAAGTATTGAATTCCCACAGCCCTCCCATTACGGCGTTTGTAGGAACACCGCTGAGTTTTAGTGGGTATACTGTCCTTCCGACAGGGAGTCCCACATACCCCGTCTCGGTCCCCCGCGGGACGGGGATGCATAAAGCATTTCTCAGCGACAAAAAAAAAAAAAAAAAAAAAAAAAAAAAAAAAAAAAAAAAAAAAAAGGTTAGGTTAGGTTAGGTTTTTTTTTTTTTTTTTTTTTGTTTTGGCAGGAGTGGGAAATCCTCATGGACGCCCAGACTGCCTCACTAATGGGCCAGTCTGGGCAGTGCCGGACTCTTACCGGCTAAAACCCACTCCTGCCTTTGCCAGGTGTCCCTCTGACATAATCAGAGCCCTTGTCAGGCGCGTGTCATGCTTCTTCCTGTTCGTGTTCAATTGCAAGCGGTCCTGTCTTAGGAAATGGACAGTTCCCGGAAGCATACACTTCACGTCATACCACGTTCTATTCCAATCAACTTTGTACCTTATAGCTATTAAACAATAAAACTTGGAAAGCAATAGCAAATAAAATGACTAGTAGATAATTATATGTACCTAATTTCTGTAAAAATTCTATCTTTATTTATTTATTTAATTGAGTTTTTAAACTTTATTTGTTGTTAAAACCTACCCACGCTAATTAAAATTCTATTTCTGTTTGTAATTTAATTAAAACTATATTTATTCTATCCTAATATATTTAAAGTATATTATATGCCTATCCTAATATATTTACAGTATATTATTTAGTCATATTTTCTTTAAAAAAAAAACTACATTAATTATTGTCCTAAATTTACCCCCTATAATTTGCTTATATTTATCGCCTACTCTACTTATATCTACCATTGCTTCCATGACTAGAGTTTCACCTGTGACGAGCTTGCAGGGCCACAACGGTAAATTTTGTTTCTTTTTTAAGTGCGCATTCAATTGGGCCAATTTCTTACGAAGTTGGCTCCAATTTGCTACTTCTTTCTTTTTGGAACTATTACCGCTGTGGTTCCCATTTCCAGAGAGCCCCGACTCCACCTCAGCAATACGCCACCGACAGGCGCGCCAGTGCGTCCCACTTGCTGCGCACCGGGCACTCTGCGTCGAAGGCGTTGTGGTCGGTCTTTCCCAGCTTGGCTGACAGGCAGTTTCGGCAACGCGGCGCCTCCGCTGCCATGCGTGACGGACAGTCAGCCCGCAGGTGGGGGTCACCGCAGTGGATGCAGAGGTCGGCGGGCTGCGTGCACAATTTTCGGCTGTGGCCGAAACACAGACAGCGAGTGCACTGGACCAGTGGCGACTGATCCAGCACTCGCACTCGCTGCAGGTCGATGTGCACGCGACCCGCCGTCGTCAGCCTCTGCCACACAGTGGGGGACACCTGCAGGATGACGTGGCAGGTGTGGGGGTTCCTCGTCCTTCGACGGTACTTCACCCCCAACCTCACATCATCCGCAGGAATGTCCCCGACTATGTGGGTGTTTTGCTGCCGTAAGGATTGGAGGATCTCGGCATCCGTGTGGCAGGAGAGGACGTCCCTGATGATGACAAGCGGGTCCTTGTTTTTGGCCTCTTCTACCACAAGATTGCCCGTCCTCCTAATCCTCTCGGTGACCCTCACCATCTCCTCCTTGGTCTTGAACCCGACCACTACCTTCTGGTCCCTCGCTTTGCGCAGCCGTTCCACCCTAGTGCCCTCATTCCTGGCGTCGACCGCCGTCCTGAGCTTCTCGAGAACCTCTTCACCGGTGTCTGTATCATTCACAGATGATACAATAACCGAGTGAAGAGGCTCCCGGATGTTCTGCTTCGGGCCGGCGGCGATCTCCGCGAATGAAGGGCCTTGGCCTGCAACATAGCGAGGGACCAGCTGGAGTTGCTCCGACAGAGCCTGGGTGTACTGTTGGCACTCCTGCAAGGCCAGTTTGTGCGAGTGAAGGCCTTCCATGAGGCTCTTCATCAGCTCTGTCGGAGGTTCCGTGGACGGGTTTAGAGGCGCGGGCTCCGGTGCGACTGCCTGCACGACCGCAGGCGCGATCGCCGGGGCGACCGCAGGTGCCGGCTCGATGGTAGTCCTGCTCCGCTCCGACTCCTTCACCAGTTCGTAGAGCCGGTTTATGGCGTCAAGGACCCCAGTCTTTATTTCAGTTTTCAAGTTCCGAGAGTTGCCTAAATGAAGCTTAGCTTTATTTAGGCAAGCTCTCGCCTCTGCTGTGAGACTGGGGTACCTCGACTCCGGTCCGGCTCCTCCGGTCTCCGAATTCTTTGGCGCAGGAGTCGGGACGGCCAGAGACTTCACCTGGGGCTCGGGTTTTCCTGCCTCCCATTCTCCGATGCTTCGCCTCACGCTAGGAAGCGAGGGTCCAGCTTTCTCCGTCGAGCATGGTGAGCCCCTGGTGACCAGCGCGCACCTGTCTTGGCCGGAGTGCGGAACATAGCGGTGGCCTTGGTGAAAGTTAAGTTCATCAATTAAAAGTTCCAGTCAGAGGGCACTAGCGATATTGCTGAATCCCTGTAAAGGGGGGATGCAGTCAGTAAAAATATAAATAATCAAATTTAAATTAATAATAATGACAGACAATAAAATAAATTAAAATTATAATACGATCAAGAATAAATAGATTAAAAATAAGTTTCAATAAATAAGTATATTGAATATTGCTGTATCCCTGTAAAGGGGGGATCAGCAACAAGTAAAACTTATAGATAAGACGACCCCTGTAAACAGGAGTCGGTCAATTAAATAAAAATAATTAAAATTAAACTAAAAATTTTTCTAAAACTACTTAAAAGGTGCTAACTAATATGAAAACTAATGTAATTGCAATTTATAAATGGGTTTTTGTATAGACGTTGCTAGAAGAGCTAAATTTAGAATTTTGTTTGAGCTAGGCGCACGTGTGAGGTGTCAAAAGACGCGTCTCCGCGCGGGCTAGCTGACTATGGCGTTTCTGGATGAAGTCCAGAAGAAAAATCGGGAATTTTCCTGGAAAAACTGAATTTACGACCAAAATGTATGTAAAAACCTGGAATAACACTACCAAAACGGGACTCTGGCACGCGGAACGCGCACGGGAGCACAGGTAAGGCAGGTAAGTATCAATTAAAATTACAGGAACGGGAATTTAGATGAAAATTTTGAAGAAAAATTTAGAAAAGTGTTCCTCAAAAGGAGTTTTAGTGAAATTTTTACAAGTCAAAAAACGAAAATGGGTTTTTCGCGAAAATTGTCAATTATCCCTAGTGGGAACGTTTCAGGGACCTCAAAAAATATTAAATTTGCTGAAAACAGCTTGTAAATGCGTCACCGGGAAGCAAAGTTATATAGATTTGATCAAAATCAGGACTCCCTAAGGTGGATTTCGTCAATTTGTATTATGTATGAAATGCAAAAATTTCTGGAATTTTAGATGTTGTATGTGGGCTAGGCGCACGGGCGAGGTGTCAAAAGACGCGTCTCCGCGCGGGCTAGCTGACTATGGCGTTTCTGGATGAAGTCCAGAAGAAAAATCGGGAATTTTCCTGGAAAAACTGAATTTACGACCAAAATGTATGTAAAAACCTGGAATAACACTACCAAAACGGGACTCTGGCACGCGGAACGCGCACGGGAGCACAGGTAAGGCAGGTAAGTATCAATTAAAATTACAGGAACGGGAATTTAGATGAAAATTTTGAAGAAAAATTTAGAAAAGTGTTCCTCAAAAGGAGTTTTAGTGAAATTTTTACAAGTCAAAAAACGAAAATGGGTTTTTCGCGAAAATTGTCAATTATCCCTAGTGGGAACGTTTCAGGGACCTCAAAAAATATTAAATTTGCTGAAAACAGCTTGTAAATGCGTCACCGGGAAGCAAAGTTATATAGATTTGATCAAAATCAGGACTCCCTAAGGTGGATTTCGTCAGTTTGGAGTATGTATGAAATGCAAAAATTTCTGGAATTTCAGATGTTGTATGTGGGCTAGGCGCACGGGCGAGGTGTCAAAAGACGCGTCTCCGCGCGGGCTAGCTGACTATGGCGTTTCTGGATGAAGTCCAGAAGAAAAATCGGGAATTTTCCTGGAAAAACTGAATTTACGACCAAAATGTATGTAAAAACCTGGACTAACACTACCAAAACGGGACTCTGGCACGCGGAACGCGCACGGGAGCACAGGTAAGGCAGGTAAGTATCAATTAAAATTACAGGAACGGGAATTTAGATGAAAATTTTGAAGAAAATTTAAAAAATAGTGTTTTTAAAGGAGTTTTAGTGAAATTTTTACAAGTCAAAAAACGAAAATGGGTTTTTCGCGAAAATTGTCAATTATCCCTAGTGGGAACGTTTCAGGGACCTCAAAAAATATTAAATTTGCTGAAAACAGCTTGTAAATGCGTCACCGGGAAGCAAAGTTATATAGATTTGATCAAAATCAGGACTCCCTAAGGTGGATTTCGTCAGTTTGGAGTATGTATGAAATGCAAAAATTTCTGGAATTTCAGATGTTGTATGTGGGCTAGGCGCACGGGCGAGGTGTCAAAAGACGCGTCTCCGCGCGGGCTAGCTGACTATGGCGTTTCTGGATGAAGTCCAGAAGAAAAATCGGGAATTTTCCTGGAAAAACTGAATTTACGACCAAAATGTATGTAAAAACCTGGACTAACACTACCAAAACGGGACTCTGGCACGCGGAACGCGCACGGGAGCACAGGTAAGGCAGGTAAGTATCAATTAAAATTACAGGAACGGGAATTTAGATGAAAATTTTGAAGAAAATTTAAAAAATAGTGTTTTTAAAGGAGTTTTAGTGAAATTTTTACAAGTCAAAAAACGAAAATGGGTTTTTCGCGAAAATTGTCAATTATCCCTAGTGGGAACGTTTCAGGGACCTCAAAAAATATTAAATTTGCTGAAAACAGCTTGTAAATGCGTCACCGGGAAGCAAAGTTATATAGATTTGATCAAAATCAGGACTCCCTAAGGTGGATTTCGTCAGTTTGGAGTATGTATGAAATGCAAAAATTTCTGGAATTTCAGATGTTGTATGTGGGCTAGGCGCACGGGCGAGGTGTCAAAAGACGCGTCTCCGCGCGGGCTAGCTGACTATGGCGTTTCTGGATGAAGTCCAGAAGAAAAATCGGGAATTTTCCTGGAAAAACTGAATTTACGACCAAAATGTATGTAAAAACCTGGACTAACACTACCAAAACGGGACTCTGGCACGCGGAACGCGCACGGGAGCACAGGTAAGGCAGGTAAGTATCAATTAAAATTACAGGAACGGGAATTTAGATGAAAATTTTGAAGAAAATTTAAAAAATAGTGTTTTTAAAGGAGTTTTAGTGAAATTTTTACAAGTCAAAAAACGAAAATGGGTTTTTCGCGAAAATTGTCAATTATCCCTAGTGGGAACGTTTCAGGGACCTCAAAAAATATTAAATTTGCTGAAAACAGCTTGTAAATGCGTCACCGGGAAGCAAAGTTATATATGGTTAGGTTAGGTTAGGTTTTTTTTTTTTTTTTTTTTTTTTTCTCACTGGTGAACCAGTCTGGGCAGTGCCGGACTCTTACCGGCTAAAACCCACTCCTGCCTTTCCAAGTGTCCCCCTGACGTGATCAGGGACCTTTATTTTCGTGGTATATTTATTTATTTTATTATATTTTAGTAGTTATTAGTTTGTTTTATATTTTACTTTACTGGCTTCAAGAACAGTATTATTTTTACTAACTTCTTATCATCTGCTTACTTTGCTTACTTATCTTATGTATTAGTGTATATTGAACAATATATAGCCAACTTACCTTATTTAACTATGTCATTTTATTAGCTATATTTAACAATTATCTTATTTCCTATGCTTACTCTGCGCTTAACTTATTTTTATTTTGCTTGCTTATTTTTTATATGTTTATGATACATAATTTATCAAATATATATTAAACATAACTTATTTATCTATTCCTATTTACTACTGTCTTAACAATTTGCACACAGTATTCTATAAATTTTTGTCTTGATTTTTTGTTAGCTATTATCGTATGAGTGTTTTCGGGTTTTATATCGCAATCAAGTGCTTGCTCTGTCTCAAATCTGAGCCTTGTGTAGACCGGACAGCTAAACAGGAGGTGTGGGACAGACTCCGCGACCCCCGGTTCACAAATGCACGATGGGTCCCCCTTACACTTGAACCGGTGCAAGTATTCTGAGAACCCACCGTGCCCCGTCATCACCTGAGTCGCCAAGCCTGCCGGTTTTATTTTCCTCACCGTTTTGTATCCTTCCACTGCATCCGGGAAGAACATCCTGGTGACCGCTGCCGTTTGTCCGGCTTGGTAGCGTACGTTCCATTCGTCGAGAGACCGCAGACGAATGTGTCTCTTGACGAATGAAACGGGGCAACTGTCATAGTCCGGTTTTTTCTTGGAATGCAGTGCAGCCTCTTTTGCCAGCTGGTCTGCGCGCTCATTCCCCTCCAGTCCTGCATGTGCTTTAATCCAGAACAGGGAGATTTCCTTGTTCTGGAGTCTGCTGTCTTGAATATTGGCTCTAGTTTCGACTGCCAGGGGGTGGAGGGAATAAGGGTTTACGACCGTTTCTAAGGCAGAGCGTGAGTCGCTAAGGATAGCGAAACTAGCCTCGCTTCGTCGCAGTGTGATTTTGGTGGCGTGACATATGGCCAGGAGTTCTGCCTGGTAGACGGTGCAGTATGGTGGCAGCTTAAGTTTGAGGGTTTTGGTCTCGGCTTCATTGCTCCAGAGGGACAATGCTGCTCCGACTTTGCCCTCAATCCTGCTGCCATCGGTGTATATTGAGACTGCTTGGTGCACATGAGCGTTCAAATTCTCCTGGTCTACCAGGCTTACGAAGTCGAGGCGCATATGTCTTGCCGGGTGCTGGGTTTCAGCGAAGGGCAGTCTGCGCTCTACCTCTCTGTCTGCCAGTGCTGGCTGGGGTACTCCCCTCTTAGCCTCATACAACGATGCCGCCTCCCGAATCCGGATATCGAGAGGCAGTATCCCAGCCAGCATCAACGCCGAGTTTAGAGAAACGGTTCTGTACGCTCCACAGAGCTTCTGCGCGAAGCCCCTCTGCACTGCATTCAGCTGCCTTTGTACCCCTTTCTTGTCCGCCGCTTTAGCCCAGGCGCCGGCTGCGTAGGTGACGATGGGCTCCACCGTGGCCATGTAAATTGTCCTGATTATTTCAGGGTGGAGGCCCCAACTGATCCTGGCGGCTCGTGAGAGCTGCTTGTATATGTTTAACACCTTCTTGCATGTATTTGCCACGTGGGTGTTAAACGTCAGCTTATTGTCAATGGTGAGCCCCAGGATCTTTATCTCGCTGGACAGACCAATGTCGATCCCGCCCATGCTCAGTCGTGGTGTGTCAAATTTCAGCTTCCTGGTGAGCACCATTGCGTGTGTCTTGTGTGGCGCAAATTTCAGCTTGTTTTTGTCACCCCACGCCTGAACATACGCGAGTGCGGCATTGGCCTTCCTCTCCACCTCCAACGCCGCATCTTCGGCAAACACCAACACCACGTCATCTGCGAAAGCCTGGCAATAGTCACCCCGACGCTCGAGTCCCTTGAGGAGTGGGTCAAGGAGAAGATTCCAGAGAATCGGCCCGCTAATCGATCCCTGCACACATCCCTTCTGAGTGTCCTTTGTGTACTCTTCTCCGGCGTACCTCACCCGGACCTTGCGGTCCTGTAGGTAGCTGTCCATGAGTCGCCGGAGGTTTACCGGACACTCTTCTTCGGCAAGTCTGATCTTGATTGCGGGCCACCAGGCGCTATCGAAGGCTCCCTCTATGTCCAGTGATATCACGGTTACCAGTTTCCTATCTTTTAGTTTTCCGTCTATATGTTGTATCATGTCATAGAGGGAGTCCTCGGTGCTTCTCTGGGGTATGAAGCCGTATTGTCTAGGGCTCAATCTCGGGAGCAGGTGCCACTTTAATCTCCCGACTATCATTTTCTCTAGAATCTTCCCCATGACCGGTAACAGGCCAATGGGCCTGTAGGACTTTGGGCTTGTATAATCGTCCTTGCCAGGCTTCCGCAGAACCACCACCGTCGCCTCTTTCCAGAGAGTTGGAAAGTGGCCAAGTTCCTGGCACTTGTTCATAAGCGCCAGGTTTAGCTCCAAATTTTTGGTGACAACCCGGCTGCAGATGTCTGCTGTGAGTCCGTCTATTCCCGGAGCCTTTTTTGGGTTAAAACTCGCCGTCGCGGCCCGGAGTTCTTCAGCCGCAAATTCTGGGTCATGTATCTCACCATGCACCCAGTTATTTGCGTTTGCTGCAAGGACTCTGGTCTGCCGGTGGTCTGGGTTGTCATCACCTTCAAGGTCCTCCGGGAAAAAGGTATTCGCCAAAGTGCTGGCTGACTCTTTCTGGTCCAGCTGATGGCCATCTTTCACCAATGGAACGTCTTCTTGGCGCTTGGTTGTGTTTTTTATGACGCGATATATGCTATCCCAAAGGCTTTCCCTGTCCTGTCTACTACAGAAGCTCTTCCAGCTGTCAACCTGTGCCCTTTTTGCTGCCAACTCGTATTCTTCTTTTTGTTGCAGGTACTCGCTGACAACCTTCGACCTCCGGATCGGCGCTGCGCATCGGATCCTGCGCTTCCTAGTGGCGACTCTACTCTTCATCTCCTCGAGCTCTTCGGTCCACCATGGTAAGGTAAGTGTTTCTTTTGTTTTCTTTTTTGTTAGTGTCTCATTACATGTTCTAATAATTTGTTCTATATATTTTTCTGTAAATTGGTCAATTTCTTTATGTGTTTGGCTTCGGTCTGTTTCTATTTTGTTTATGTTATTCTCGTTCATAAAGTGGGCCAGTTTCTCATGAAACTGGTCCCAATTTACCCTTTTTGTATTGTAAACCCTAGTCGTTCTGCTTAATTTAATTCCTTTTGATTTTTGTAATTTTATTTTAAATACCATTCCATTGTGGTCCGAAGTGGTCAGGTCTTCGACGACTCTCCAGTCGTCCACCAGGTCAAGCATATCCTCTGAGCAGGCCGTAACGTCGACGTGGCTGGTCAGTCTTCGTCCTCCTCTGACTGTGTCGAAGGTCGGTTTGTCTCCGTCGTTTAGCACCTGCAAGGACATTTCCTCCAAAGCGCCGGAAAAAACTTCACCCCTCAGGTCAACTCTATCGCTCCCCCACCAGCTACTTTTAGCGTTGGCATCGCCACCGATGACTAGCCTCTGTGGTCCCAGCTTTTCTCGGATCTTCTTGATGTGCTCCAGGTACGGCTCTATGGGTTGGTCGGGCTCAAAGTAGTACGATACAGCAGTGATCTCCCAGGCCAACGTTCGGATTTTCACCACAACGATGTTATTTGTGGTGAGAATCGGGTACTGTATGATGTCAAGGTCGTTATTATACACTGCTATGGCCGCTTTGACATTTCCTTCCCCTGGGTTGGTGTTCTGGAAGATCCTCACTCCTCTGTAGTTTTTCATACTACTAGAGCCCCCCACGTAGGGTTCCTGGAGCAGTGCTATAGCTGCTTTCCTACGATCCGCCTCTATCATCAGTTCGTCGGTGGCGAGCTGTTTCCTCTGCAGGTTGGCCTGTACTATCAGGTGTGAGGCTTCACTGGTGGGAGTGTCGCTCCCGAGTGCTCCCCTGCCCGTGACCACCTTAGCAATATGCCGTTGTGGCCCTCGCTAATGCGTCCCACTTCCTTCTTATCGGGCAGTCCCCGCTGAACGCGTTGTGCTCGGTATTTGCCAGTTTGGCATGCGTGCAGTTGCAGCATGTTGGCATTGCACCCTCGAGCCAGTAGGGACATTCCGACTTTTTGTGGGGCCCGGCGCAATGGCTACATTTCTCGACCGTTTCTTTACAGAAACGCCTGCCATGGCCGTACCCCAGGCAAAGGGAGCACTGGACGAGAGGAGATTGGTCCGCGACTCGGATGCGCTGCAGGTCAATCTGCACGGTCTCTGCGTCCATAATCCTAGTCCAGATTTTGGGGGACACCCTAACGACGACATGGTTCATGAGAGGATTTCTTGTTTTCTTTTTGTACCGGATCTCCACTCTATTGTCCGGTTTTTCGAGATCTCTGAATATCCTCTCATTCTGATTTCTCAGGGCAAGAAGGACATCGTCGTCGCTGTTGTACGTCAGGACGTCTTTGAGGATTAAGAGTGGGTCTTTGTTCCTGATATCGTCGACGTTAAGGTGATTACCCGCCTTCTGGATCCTCTCCTTCAATACCCGCCTCTCTTCCTCGCTCCGGCAACCCACGATGACCTTTCTGTCTCTGGCCTTTCTAATTTTATCGATGGTCACACCCCCTTCCTTGGCATTCACCGCGTTCCGGATTTTGTGGAGCACCTCATCCCCCGTCTCGGTTTCGTCCTTGGAGGTGACCACCACAGAGTGCAGGGTGGCTTTCTCCGGGAGTCTTCCCCTACCACTGCCAGCCACTACGCCTGCATAGGTGGTCCCCTCCAAAACTTTCTGATGGGACAGTAAAGTGTCTTTGAGACCCTCCATCTTTGCCGTGTTTGCTGTGATGAGTTTGAGGTGCTCGTCCATCTTCTTTAGCAGCTCGTTTTCGACCTGACAGTTGGCTGGGTGAGAAGAGAGTGGAGGGTGTAAAGGATCCTCCTCTTCCTTCCCACCCCGCTCCTTGTCCTGAGCTTCTTTTCCTTTTGCCGCTTCCGACTCCTTCAGCAACTGATAGAGTCTTTCCACGGCCGCAGTGACCCCTTCTTTTATTTCGGTCTTCGTGTTTCTTGAGTTGCCGAGATGGAGCTTTGCCTTACTCAGGCATGCCCTTCCCTCGGCAAGTCTGGTGGGATAGGTCGGTTTCGGGGGCGGGCTACCCGAGACGTCCAACGATGGTGTTTGGATTTTTGCCCTGGAGGGGCCCGCCACCGCCGCCGCCACCTGTTTTGGTAAGGTCTTTGTCCTGGCCTCTATCTCGCCAATACTTTGTCGGACAACAAAAGTTTTGTCCTGAGTTTCCGACGAGGGGCCTGCCTTTTCCACCGATCCTTCGGCTTTCTTGGGGGAGTTTGAAGCCGTGTTTTTCATCGGGGTCCTAATTCCGAGCATGATGTGTGGGTAGGATAGTCGCGTTTTGTAGGATGTTTAGATGGCGTCAGTACTAATTCTGTCGCTTAAAGCCTATATTTGTCAGATGTACGGGGTGTCGAACTTGAGGGGGGACACTTGTGTCTGTGCTGATCCCTGTAAAAAGGGGGTCAGCAAAAGAAATATATAAACGAGCCCTGCAAACAGGAGTCGGTCGGGTAAAGTAAAATTTTTGACAGTAAAACTCCCTTAAAAGCGCCAAATATCACACAAAGTAATTATTATTATGATTTATTGATAGGTTTTCGTATGTACTTCGCTAGAGGAGCAAAATTAAAAAGTTTATTTTTTCGCCAAAAATCCCACGTCTACCCTCCTATAGAACAGAGGGCGGGTGGGTGGGCAAATTTTTTGTGAGCTAGCCGCACGTGTGAGGTGTCAAAAGACGCGTCTCCGCGCGGGCTAGCTGACTATGGCGTTTCTGGATGAAGTCCAGAAGAAAAATCGGGAATTTTCCTGGAAAAACTGAATTTACGACCAAAATGTATGTAAAAACCTGGACTAACACTACCAAAACGGGACTCTGGCACGCGGAACGCGCACGGGAGCACAGGTAAGGCAGGTAAGTATCAATTAAAATTACAGGAACGGGAATTTAGATGAAAATTTTGAAGAAAATTTTAAAAATAGTGTTTTTTAAAGGAGTTTTAGTGAAATTTTTACAAGTCAAAAAACGAAAATGGGTTTTTCGCGAAAATTGTCAATTATCCCTAGTGGGAACGTTTCAGGGACCTCAAAAAATATTAAAAATGCTGAAAACAGCTTGTAAATGCGTCACCGGGAAGCAAAGTTATATAGGTTTGATCAAAATCAGGACTCCCTAAGGTGGATTTCGTCAATTTATACTATGTATGAAATGCAAAAATTTCTGGAATTTTAGATGTTGTATGTGGGCTAGGCGCACGGGCGAGGTGTCAAAAGACGCGTCTCCGCGCGGGCTAGCTGACTATGGCGTTTCTGGATGAAGTCCAGAAGAAAAATCGGGAATTTTCCTGGAAAAACTGAATTTACGACCAAAATGTATGTAAAAACCTGGACTAACACTACCAAAACGGGACTCTGGCACGCGGAACGCGCACGGGAGCACAGGTAAGGCAGGTAAGTATCAATTAAAATTACAGGAACGGGAATTTAGATGAAAATTTTGAAGAAAATTTTAAAAATAGTGTTTTTTAAAGGAGTTTTAGTGAAATTTTTACAAGTCAAAAAACGAAAATGGGTTTTTCGCGAAAATTGTCAATTATCCCTAGTGGGAACGTTTCAGGGACCTCAAAAAATATTAAAAATGCTGAAAACAGCTTGTAAATGCGTCACCGGGAAGCAAAGTTATATAGGTTTGATCAAAATCAGGACTCCCTAAGGTGGATTTCGTCAATTTATACTATGTATGAAATGCAAAAATTTCTGGAATTTTAGATGTTGTATGTGGGCTAGGCGCACGGGCGAGGTGTCAAAAGACGCGTCTCCGCGCGGGCTAGCTGACTATGGCGTTTCTGGATGAAGTCCAGAAGAAAAATCGGGAATTTTCCTGGAAAAACTGAATTTACGACCAAAATGTATGTAAAAACCTGGACTAACACTACCAAAACGGGACTCTGGCACGCGGAACGCGCACGGGAGCACAGGTAAGGCAGGTAAGTATCAATTAAAATTACAGGAACGGGAATTTAGATGAAAATTTTGAAGAAAATTTTAAAAATAGTGTTTTTTAAAGGAGTTTTAGTGAAATTTTTACAAGTCAAAAAACGAAAATGGGTTTTTCGCGAAAATTGTCAATTATCCCTAGTGGGAACGTTTCAGGGACCTCAAAAAATATTAAAAATGCTGAAAACAGCTTGTAAATGCGTCACCGGGAAGCAAAGTTATATAGGTTTGATCAAAATCAGGACTCCCTAAGGTGGATTTCGTCAATTTATACTATGTATGAAATGCAAAAATTTCTGGAATTTTAGATGTTGTATGTGGGCTAGGCGCACGGGCGAGGTGTCAAAAGACGCGTCTCCGCGCGGGCTAGCTGACTATGGCGTTTCTGGATGAAGTCCAGAAGAAAAATCGGGAATTTTCCTGGAAAAACTGAATTTACGACCAAAATGTATGTAAAAACCTGGACTAACACTACCAAAACGGGACTCTGGCACGCGGAACGCGCACGGGAGCACAGGTAAGGCAGGTAAGTATCAATTAAAATTACAGGAACGGGAATTTAGATGAAAATTTTGAAGAAAATTTTAAAAATAGTGTTTTTTAAAGGAGTTTTAGTGAAATTTTTACAAGTCAAAAAACGAAAATGGGTTTTTCGCGAAAATTGTCAATTATCCCTAGTGGGAACGTTTCAGGGACCTCAAAAAATATTAAAAATGCTGAAAACAGCTTGTAAATGCGTCACCGGGAAGCAAAGTTATATAGGTTTGATCAAAATCAGGACTCCCTAAGGTGGATTTCGTCAATTTATACTATGTATGAAATGCAAAAATTTCTGGAATTTTAGATGTTGTATGTGGGCTAGGCGCACGGGCGAGGTGTCAAAAGACGCGTCTCCGCGCGGGCTAGCTGACTATGGCGTTTCTGGATGAAGTCCAGAAGAAAAATCGGGAATTTTCCTGGAAAAACTGAATTTACGACCAAAATGTATGTAAAAACCTGGACTAACACTACCAAAACGGGACTCTGGCACGCGGAACGCGCACGGGAGCACAGGTAAGGCAGGTAAGTATCAATTAAAATTACAGGAACGGGAATTTAGATGAAAATTTTGAAGAAAATTTTAAAAATAGTGTTTTTTAAAGGAGTTTTAGTGAAATTTTTACAAGTCAAAAAACGAAAATGGGTTTTTCGCGAAAATTGTCAATTATCCCTAGTGGGAACGTTTCAGGGACCTCAAAAAATATTAAAAATGCTGAAAACAGCTTGTAAATGCGTCACCGGGAAGCAAAGTTATATAGGTTTGATCAAAATCAGGACTCCCTAAGGTGGATTTCGTCAATTTATACTATGTATGAAATGCAAAAATTTCTGGAATTTTAGATGTTGTATGTGGGCTAGGCGCACGGGCGAGGTGTCAAAAGACGCGTCTCCGCGCGGGCTAGCTGACTATGGCGTTTCTGGATGAAGTCCAGAAGAAAAATCGGGAATTTTCCTGGAAAAACTGAATTTACGACCAAAATGTATGTAAAAACCTGGACTAACACTACCAAAACGGGACTCTGGCACGCGGAACGCGCACGGGAGCACAGGTAAGGCAGGTAAGTATCAATTAAAATTACAGGAACGGGAATTTAGATGAAAATTTTGAAGAAAATTTTAAAAATAGTGTTTTTTAAAGGAGTTTTAGTGAAATTTTTACAAGTCAAAAAACGAAAATGGGTTTTTCGCGAAAATTGTCAATTATCCCTAGTGGGAACGTTTCAGGGACCTCAAAAAATATTAAAAATGCTGAAAACAGCTTGTAAATGCGTCACCGGGAAGCAAAGTTATATAGGTTTGATCAAAATCAGGACTCCCTAAGGTGGATTTCGTCAATTTATACTATGTATGAAATGCAAAAATTTCTGGAATTTTAGATGTTGTATGTGGGCTAGGCGCACGGGCGAGGTGTCAAAAGACGCGTCTCCGCGCGGGCTAGCTGACTATGGCGTTTCTGGATGAAGTCCAGAAGAAAAATCGGGAATTTTCCTGGAAAAACTGAATTTACGACCAAAATGTATGTAAAAACCTGGACTAACACTACCAAAACGGGACTCTGGCACGCGGAACGCGCACGGGAGCACAGGTAAGGCAGGTAAGTATCAATTAAAATTACAGGAACGGGAATTTAGATGAAAATTTTGAAGAAAATTTTAAAAATAGTGTTTTTTAAAGGAGTTTTAGTGAAATTTTTACAAGTCAAAAAACGAAAATGGGTTTTTCGCGAAAATTGTCAATTATCCCTAGTGGGAACGTTTCAGGGACCTCAAAAAATATTAAAAATGCTGAAAACAGCTTGTAAATGCGTCACCGGGAAGCAAAGTTATATAGGTTTGATCAAAATCAGGACTCCCTAAGGTGGATTTCGTCAATTTATACTATGTATGAAATGCAAAAATTTCTGGAATTTTAGATGTTGTATGTGGGCTAGGCGCACGGGCGAGGTGTCAAAAGACGCGTCTCCGCGCGGGCTAGCTGACTATGGCGTTTCTGGATGAAGTCCAGAAGAAAAATCGGGAATTTTCCTGGAAAAACTGAATTTACGACCAAAATGTATGTAAAAACCTGGACTAACACTACCAAAACGGGACTCTGGCACGCGGAACGCGCACGGGAGCACAGGTAAGGCAGGTAAGTATCAATTAAAATTACAGGAACGGGAATTTAGATGAAAATTTTGAAGAAAATTTTAAAAATAGTGTTTTTTAAAGGAGTTTTAGTGAAATTTTTACAAGTCAAAAAACGAAAATGGGTTTTTCGCGAAAATTGTCAATTATCCCTAGTGGGAACGTTTCAGGGACCTCAAAAAATATTAAAAATGCTGAAAACAGCTTGTAAATGCGTCACCGGGAAGCAAAGTTATATAGGTTTGATCAAAATCAGGACTCCCTAAGGTGGATTTCGTCAATTTATACTATGTATGAAATGCAAAAATTTCTGGAATTTTAGATGTTGTATGTGGGCTAGGCGCACGGGCGAGGTGTCAAAAGACGCGTCTCCGCGCGGGCTAGCTGACTATGGCGTTTCTGGATGAAGTCCAGAAGAAAAATCGGGAATTTTCCTGGAAAAACTGAATTTACGACCAAAATGTATGTAAAAACCTGGACTAACACTACCAAAACGGGACTCTGGCACGCGGAACGCGCACGGGAGCACAGGTAAGGCAGGTAAGTATCAATTAAAATTACAGGAACGGGAATTTAGATGAAAATTTTGAAGAAAATTTTAAAAATAGTGTTTTTTAAAGGAGTTTTAGTGAAATTTTTACAAGTCAAAAAACGAAAATGGGTTTTTCGCGAAAATTGTCAATTATCCCTAGTGGGAACGTTTCAGGGACCTCAAAAAATATTAAAAATGCTGAAAACAGCTTGTAAATGCGTCACCGGGAAGCAAAGTTATATAGGTTTGATCAAAATCAGGACTCCCTAAGGTGGATTTCGTCAATTTATACTATGTATGAAATGCAAAAATTTCTGGAATTTTAGATGTTGTATGTGGGCTAGGCGCACGGGCGAGGTGTCAAAAGACGCGTCTCCGCGCGGGCTAGCTGACTATGGCGTTTCTGGATGAAGTCCAGAAGAAAAATCGGGAATTTTCCTGGAAAAACTGAATTTACGACCAAAATGTATGTAAAAACCTGGACTAACACTACCAAAACGGGACTCTGGCACGCGGAACGCGCACGGGAGCACAGGTAAGGCAGGTAAGTATCAATTAAAATTACAGGAACGGGAATTTAGATGAAAATTTTGAAGAAAATTTTAAAAATAGTGTTTTTTAAAGGAGTTTTAGTGAAATTTTTACAAGTCAAAAAACGAAAATGGGTTTTTCGCGAAAATTGTCAATTATCCCTAGTGGGAACGTTTCAGGGACCTCAAAAAATATTAAAAATGCTGAAAACAGCTTGTAAATGCGTCACCGGGAAGCAAAGTTATATAGGTTTGATCAAAATCAGGACTCCCTAAGGTGGATTTCGTCAATTTATACTATGTATGAAATGCAAAAATTTCTGGAATTTTAGATGTTGTATGTGGGCTAGGCGCACGGGCGAGGTGTCAAAAGACGCGTCTCCGCGCGGGCTAGCTGACTATGGCGTTTCTGGATGAAGTCCAGAAGAAAAATCGGGAATTTTCCTGGAAAAACTGAATTTACGACCAAAATGTATGTAAAAACCTGGACTAACACTACCAAAACGGGACTCTGGCACGCGGAACGCGCACGGGAGCACAGGTAAGGCAGGTAAGTATCAATTAAAATTACAGGAACGGGAATTTAGATGAAAATTTTGAAGAAAATTTTAAAAATAGTGTTTTTTAAAGGAGTTTTAGTGAAATTTTTACAAGTCAAAAAACGAAAATGGGTTTTTCGCGAAAATTGTCAATTATCCCTAGTGGGAACGTTTCAGGGACCTCAAAAAATATTAAAAATGCTGAAAACAGCTTGTAAATGCGTCACCGGGAAGCAAAGTTATATAGGTTTGATCAAAATCAGGACTCCCTAAGGTGGATTTCGTCAATTTATACTATGTATGAAATGCAAAAATTTCTGGAATTTTAGATGTTGTATGTGGGCTAGGCGCACGGGCGAGGTGTCAAAAGACGCGTCTCCGCGCGGGCTAGCTGACTATGGCGTTTCTGGATGAAGTCCAGAAGAAAAATCGGGAATTTTCCTGGAAAAACTGAATTTACGACCAAAATGTATGTAAAAACCTGGACTAACACTACCAAAACGGGACTCTGGCACGCGGAACGCGCACGGGAGCACAGGTAAGGCAGGTAAGTATCAATTAAAATTACAGGAACGGGAATTTAGATGAAAATTTTGAAGAAAATTTTAAAAATAGTGTTTTTTAAAGGAGTTTTAGTGAAATTTTTACAAGTCAAAAAACGAAAATGGGTTTTTCGCGAAAATTGTCAATTATCCCTAGTGGGAACGTTTCAGGGACCTCAAAAAATATTAAAAATGCTGAAAACAGCTTGTAAATGCGTCACCGGGAAGCAAAGTTATATAGGTTTGATCAAAATCAGGACTCCCTAAGGTGGATTTCGTCAATTTATACTATGTATGAAATGCAAAAATTTCTGGAATTTTAGATGTTGTATGTGGGCTAGGCGCACGGGCGAGGTGTCAAAAGACGCGTCTCCGCGCGGGCTAGCTGACTATGGCGTTTCTGGATGAAGTCCAGAAGAAAAATCGGGAATTTTCCTGGAAAAACTGAATTTACGACCAAAATGTATGTAAAAACCTGGACTAACACTACCAAAACGGGACTCTGGCACGCGGAACGCGCACGGGAGCACAGGTAAGGCAGGTAAGTATCAATTAAAATTACAGGAACGGGAATTTAGATGAAAATTTTGAAGAAAATTTTAAAAATAGTGTTTTTTAAAGGAGTTTTAGTGAAATTTTTACAAGTCAAAAAACGAAAATGGGTTTTTCGCGAAAATTGTCAATTATCCCTAGTGGGAACGTTTCAGGGACCTCAAAAAATATTAAAAATGCTGAAAACAGCTTGTAAATGCGTCACCGGGAAGCAAAGTTATATAGGTTTGATCAAAATCAGGACTCCCTAAGGTGGATTTCGTCAATTTATACTATGTATGAAATGCAAAAATTTCTGGAATTTTAGATGTTGTATGTGGGCTAGGCGCACGGGCGAGGTGTCAAAAGACGCGTCTCCGCGCGGGCTAGCTGACTATGGCGTTTCTGGATGAAGTCCAGAAGAAAAATCGGGAATTTTCCTGGAAAAACTGAATTTACGACCAAAATGTATGTAAAAACCTGGACTAACACTACCAAAACGGGACTCTGGCACGCGGAACGCGCACGGGAGCACAGGTAAGGCAGGTAAGTATCAATTAAAATTACAGGAACGGGAATTTAGATGAAAATTTTGAAGAAAATTTTAAAAATAGTGTTTTTTAAAGGAGTTTTAGTGAAATTTTTACAAGTCAAAAAACGAAAATGGGTTTTTCGCGAAAATTGTCAATTATCCCTAGTGGGAACGTTTCAGGGACCTCAAAAAATATTAAAAATGCTGAAAACAGCTTGTAAATGCGTCACCGGGAAGCAAAGTTATATAGGTTTGATCAAAATCAGGACTCCCTAAGGTGGATTTCGTCAATTTATACTATGTATGAAATGCAAAAATTTCTGGAATTTTAGATGTTGTATGTGGGCTAGGCGCACGGGCGAGGTGTCAAAAGACGCGTCTCCGCGCGGGCTAGCTGACTATGGCGTTTCTGGATGAAGTCCAGAAGAAAAATCGGGAATTTTCCTGGAAAAACTGAATTTACGACCAAAATGTATGTAAAAACCTGGACTAACACTACCAAAACGGGACTCTGGCACGCGGAACGCGCACGGGAGCACAGGTAAGGCAGGTAAGTATCAATTAAAATTACAGGAACGGGAATTTAGATGAAAATTTTGAAGAAAATTTTAAAAATAGTGTTTTTTAAAGGAGTTTTAGTGAAATTTTTACAAGTCAAAAAACGAAAATGGGTTTTTCGCGAAAATTGTCAATTATCCCTAGTGGGAACGTTTCAGGGACCTCAAAAAATATTAAAAATGCTGAAAACAGCTTGTAAATGCGTCACCGGGAAGCAAAGTTATATAGGTTTGATCAAAATCAGGACTCCCTAAGGTGGATTTCGTCAATTTATACTATGTATGAAATGCAAAAATTTCTGGAATTTTAGATGTTGTATGTGGGCTAGGCGCACGGGCGAGGTGTCAAAAGACGCGTCTCCGCGCGGGCTAGCTGACTATGGCGTTTCTGGATGAAGTCCAGAAGAAAAATCGGGAATTTTCCTGGAAAAACTGAATTTACGACCAAAATGTATGTAAAAACCTGGACTAACACTACCAAAACGGGACTCTGGCACGCGGAACGCGCACGGGAGCACAGGTAAGGCAGGTAAGTATCAATTAAAATTACAGGAACGGGAATTTAGATGAAAATTTTGAAGAAAATTTTAAAAATAGTGTTTTTTAAAGGAGTTTTAGTGAAATTTTTACAAGTCAAAAAACGAAAATGGGTTTTTCGCGAAAATTGTCAATTATCCCTAGTGGGAACGTTTCAGGGACCTCAAAAAATATTAAAAATGCTGAAAACAGCTTGTAAATGCGTCACCGGGAAGCAAAGTTATATAGGTTTGATCAAAATCAGGACTCCCTAAGGTGGATTTCGTCAATTTATACTATGTATGAAATGCAAAAATTTCTGGAATTTTAGATGTTGTATGTGGGCTAGGCGCACGGGCGAGGTGTCAAAAGACGCGTCTCCGCGCGGGCTAGCTGACTATGGCGTTTCTGGATGAAGTCCAGAAGAAAAATCGGGAATTTTCCTGGAAAAACTGAATTTACGACCAAAATGTATGTAAAAACCTGGACTAACACTACCAAAACGGGACTCTGGCACGCGGAACGCGCACGGGAGCACAGGTAAGGCAGGTAAGTATCAATTAAAATTACAGGAACGGGAATTTAGATGAAAATTTTGAAGAAAATTTTAAAAATAGTGTTTTTTAAAGGAGTTTTAGTGAAATTTTTACAAGTCAAAAAACGAAAATGGGTTTTTCGCGAAAATTGTCAATTATCCCTAGTGGGAACGTTTCAGGGACCTCAAAAAATATTAAAAATGCTGAAAACAGCTTGTAAATGCGTCACCGGGAAGCAAAGTTATATAGGTTTGATCAAAATCAGGACTCCCTAAGGTGGATTTCGTCAATTTATACTATGTATGAAATGCAAAAATTTCTGGAATTTTAGATGTTGTATGTGGGCTAGGCGCACGGGCGAGGTGTCAAAAGACGCGTCTCCGCGCGGGCTAGCTGACTATGGCGTTTCTGGATGAAGTCCAGAAGAAAAATCGGGAATTTTCCTGGAAAAACTGAATTTACGACCAAAATGTATGTAAAAACCTGGACTAACACTACCAAAACGGGACTCTGGCACGCGGAACGCGCACGGGAGCACAGGTAAGGCAGGTAAGTATCAATTAAAATTACAGGAACGGGAATTTAGATGAAAATTTTGAAGAAAATTTTAAAAATAGTGTTTTTTAAAGGAGTTTTAGTGAAATTTTTACAAGTCAAAAAACGAAAATGGGTTTTTCGCGAAAATTGTCAATTATCCCTAGTGGGAACGTTTCAGGGACCTCAAAAAATATTAAAAATGCTGAAAACAGCTTGTAAATGCGTCACCGGGAAGCAAAGTTATATAGGTTTGATCAAAATCAGGACTCCCTAAGGTGGATTTCGTCAATTTATACTATGTATGAAATGCAAAAATTTCTGGAATTTTAGATGTTGTATGTGGGCTAGGCGCACGGGCGAGGTGTCAAAAGACGCGTCTCCGCGCGGGCTAGCTGACTATGGCGTTTCTGGATGAAGTCCAGAAGAAAAATCGGGAATTTTCCTGGAAAAACTGAATTTACGACCAAAATGTATGTAAAAACCTGGACTAACACTACCAAAACGGGACTCTGGCACGCGGAACGCGCACGGGAGCACAGGTAAGGCAGGTAAGTATCAATTAAAATTACAGGAACGGGAATTTAGATGAAAATTTTGAAGAAAATTTTAAAAATAGTGTTTTTTAAAGGAGTTTTAGTGAAATTTTTACAAGTCAAAAAACGAAAATGGGTTTTTCGCGAAAATTGTCAATTATCCCTAGTGGGAACGTTTCAGGGACCTCAAAAAATATTAAAAATGCTGAAAACAGCTTGTAAATGCGTCACCGGGAAGCAAAGTTATATAGGTTTGATCAAAATCAGGACTCCCTAAGGTGGATTTCGTCAATTTATACTATGTATGAAATGCAAAAATTTCTGGAATTTTAGATGTTGTATGTGGGCTAGGCGCACGGGCGAGGTGTCAAAAGACGCGTCTCCGCGCGGGCTAGCTGACTATGGCGTTTCTGGATGAAGTCCAGAAGAAAAATCGGGAATTTTCCTGGAAAAACTGAATTTACGACCAAAATGTATGTAAAAACCTGGACTAACACTACCAAAACGGGACTCTGGCACGCGGAACGCGCACGGGAGCACAGGTAAGGCAGGTAAGTATCAATTAAAATTACAGGAACGGGAATTTAGATGAAAATTTTGAAGAAAATTTTAAAAATAGTGTTTTTTAAAGGAGTTTTAGTGAAATTTTTACAAGTCAAAAAACGAAAATGGGTTTTTCGCGAAAATTGTCAATTATCCCTAGTGGGAACGTTTCAGGGACCTCAAAAAATATTAAAAATGCTGAAAACAGCTTGTAAATGCGTCACCGGGAAGCAAAGTTATATAGGTTTGATCAAAATCAGGACTCCCTAAGGTGGATTTCGTCAATTTATACTATGTATGAAATGCAAAAATTTCTGGAATTTTAGATGTTGTATGTGGGCTAGGCGCACGGGCGAGGTGTCAAAAGACGCGTCTCCGCGCGGGCTAGCTGACTATGGCGTTTCTGGATGAAGTCCAGAAGAAAAATCGGGAATTTTCCTGGAAAAACTGAATTTACGACCAAAATGTATGTAAAAACCTGGACTAACACTACCAAAACGGGACTCTGGCACGCGGAACGCGCACGGGAGCACAGGTAAGGCAGGTAAGTATCAATTAAAATTACAGGAACGGGAATTTAGATGAAAATTTTGAAGAAAATTTTAAAAATAGTGTTTTTTAAAGGAGTTTTAGTGAAATTTTTACAAGTCAAAAAACGAAAATGGGTTTTTCGCGAAAATTGTCAATTATCCCTAGTGGGAACGTTTCAGGGACCTCAAAAAATATTAAAAATGCTGAAAACAGCTTGTAAATGCGTCACCGGGAAGCAAAGTTATATAGGTTTGATCAAAATCAGGACTCCCTAAGGTGGATTTCGTCAATTTATACTATGTATGAAATGCAAAAATTTCTGGAATTTTAGATGTTGTATGTGGGCTAGGCGCACGGGCGAGGTGTCAAAAGACGCGTCTCCGCGCGGGCTAGCTGACTATGGCGTTTCTGGATGAAGTCCAGAAGAAAAATCGGGAATTTTCCTGGAAAAACTGAATTTACGACCAAAATGTATGTAAAAACCTGGACTAACACTACCAAAACGGGACTCTGGCACGCGGAACGCGCACGGGAGCACAGGTAAGGCAGGTAAGTATCAATTAAAATTACAGGAACGGGAATTTAGATGAAAATTTTGAAGAAAATTTTAAAAATAGTGTTTTTTAAAGGAGTTTTAGTGAAATTTTTACAAGTCAAAAAACGAAAATGGGTTTTTCGCGAAAATTGTCAATTATCCCTAGTGGGAACGTTTCAGGGACCTCAAAAAATATTAAAAATGCTGAAAACAGCTTGTAAATGCGTCACCGGGAAGCAAAGTTATATAGGTTTGATCAAAATCAGGACTCCCTAAGGTGGATTTCGTCAATTTATACTATGTATGAAATGCAAAAATTTCTGGAATTTTAGATGTTGTATGTGGGCTAGGCGCACGGGCGAGGTGTCAAAAGACGCGTCTCCGCGCGGGCTAGCTGACTATGGCGTTTCTGGATGAAGTCCAGAAGAAAAATCGGGAATTTTCCTGGAAAAACTGAATTTACGACCAAAATGTATGTAAAAACCTGGACTAACACTACCAAAACGGGACTCTGGCACGCGGAACGCGCACGGGAGCACAGGTAAGGCAGGTAAGTATCAATTAAAATTACAGGAACGGGAATTTAGATGAAAATTTTGAAGAAAATTTTAAAAATAGTGTTTTTTAAAGGAGTTTTAGTGAAATTTTTACAAGTCAAAAAACGAAAATGGGTTTTTCGCGAAAATTGTCAATTATCCCTAGTGGGAACGTTTCAGGGACCTCAAAAAATATTAAAAATGCTGAAAACAGCTTGTAAATGCGTCACCGGGAAGCAAAGTTATATAGGTTTGATCAAAATCAGGACTCCCTAAGGTGGATTTCGTCAATTTATACTATGTATGAAATGCAAAAATTTCTGGAATTTTAGATGTTGTATGTGGGCTAGGCGCACGGGCGAGGTGTCAAAAGACGCGTCTCCGCGCGGGCTAGCTGACTATGGCGTTTCTGGATGAAGTCCAGAAGAAAAATCGGGAATTTTCCTGGAAAAACTGAATTTACGACCAAAATGTATGTAAAAACCTGGACTAACACTACCAAAACGGGACTCTGGCACGCGGAACGCGCACGGGAGCACAGGTAAGGCAGGTAAGTATCAATTAAAATTACAGGAACGGGAATTTAGATGAAAATTTTGAAGAAAATTTTAAAAATAGTGTTTTTTAAAGGAGTTTTAGTGAAATTTTTACAAGTCAAAAAACGAAAATGGGTTTTTCGCGAAAATTGTCAATTATCCCTAGTGGGAACGTTTCAGGGACCTCAAAAAATATTAAAAATGCTGAAAACAGCTTGTAAATGCGTCACCGGGAAGCAAAGTTATATAGGTTTGATCAAAATCAGGACTCCCTAAGGTGGATTTCGTCAATTTATACTATGTATGAAATGCAAAAATTTCTGGAATTTTAGATGTTGTATGTGGGCTAGGCGCACGGGCGAGGTGTCAAAAGACGCGTCTCCGCGCGGGCTAGCTGACTATGGCGTTTCTGGATGAAGTCCAGAAGAAAAATCGGGAATTTTCCTGGAAAAACTGAATTTACGACCAAAATGTATGTAAAAACCTGGACTAACACTACCAAAACGGGACTCTGGCACGCGGAACGCGCACGGGAGCACAGGTAAGGCAGGTAAGTATCAATTAAAATTACAGGAACGGGAATTTAGATGAAAATTTTGAAGAAAATTTTAAAAATAGTGTTTTTTAAAGGAGTTTTAGTGAAATTTTTACAAGTCAAAAAACGAAAATGGGTTTTTCGCGAAAATTGTCAATTATCCCTAGTGGGAACGTTTCAGGGACCTCAAAAAATATTAAAAATGCTGAAAACAGCTTGTAAATGCGTCACCGGGAAGCAAAGTTATATAGGTTTGATCAAAATCAGGACTCCCTAAGGTGGATTTCGTCAATTTATACTATGTATGAAATGCAAAAATTTCTGGAATTTTAGATGTTGTATGTGGGCTAGGCGCACGGGCGAGGTGTCAAAAGACGCGTCTCCGCGCGGGCTAGCTGACTATGGCGTTTCTGGATGAAGTCCAGAAGAAAAATCGGGAATTTTCCTGGAAAAACTGAATTTACGACCAAAATGTATGTAAAAACCTGGACTAACACTACCAAAACGGGACTCTGGCACGCGGAACGCGCACGGGAGCACAGGTAAGGCAGGTAAGTATCAATTAAAATTACAGGAACGGGAATTTAGATGAAAATTTTGAAGAAAATTTTAAAAATAGTGTTTTTTAAAGGAGTTTTAGTGAAATTTTTACAAGTCAAAAAACGAAAATGGGTTTTTCGCGAAAATTGTCAATTATCCCTAGTGGGAACGTTTCAGGGACCTCAAAAAATATTAAAAATGCTGAAAACAGCTTGTAAATGCGTCACCGGGAAGCAAAGTTATATAGGTTTGATCAAAATCAGGACTCCCTAAGGTGGATTTCGTCAATTTATACTATGTATGAAATGCAAAAATTTCTGGAATTTTAGATGTTGTATGTGGGCTAGGCGCACGGGCGAGGTGTCAAAAGACGCGTCTCCGCGCGGGCTAGCTGACTATGGCGTTTCTGGATGAAGTCCAGAAGAAAAATCGGGAATTTTCCTGGAAAAACTGAATTTACGACCAAAATGTATGTAAAAACCTGGACTAACACTACCAAAACGGGACTCTGGCACGCGGAACGCGCACGGGAGCACAGGTAAGGCAGGTAAGTATCAATTAAAATTACAGGAACGGGAATTTAGATGAAAATTTTGAAGAAAATTTTAAAAATAGTGTTTTTTAAAGGAGTTTTAGTGAAATTTTTACAAGTCAAAAAACGAAAATGGGTTTTTCGCGAAAATTGTCAATTATCCCTAGTGGGAACGTTTCAGGGACCTCAAAAAATATTAAAAATGCTGAAAACAGCTTGTAAATGCGTCACCGGGAAGCAAAGTTATATAGGTTTGATCAAAATCAGGACTCCCTAAGGTGGATTTCGTCAATTTATACTATGTATGAAATGCAAAAATTTCTGGAATTTTAGATGTTGTATGTGGGCTAGGCGCACGGGCGAGGTGTCAAAAGACGCGTCTCCGCGCGGGCTAGCTGACTATGGCGTTTCTGGATGAAGTCCAGAAGAAAAATCGGGAATTTTCCTGGAAAAACTGAATTTACGACCAAAATGTATGTAAAAACCTGGACTAACACTACCAAAACGGGACTCTGGCACGCGGAACGCGCACGGGAGCACAGGTAAGGCAGGTAAGTATCAATTAAAATTACAGGAACGGGAATTTAGATGAAAATTTTGAAGAAAATTTTAAAAATAGTGTTTTTTAAAGGAGTTTTAGTGAAATTTTTACAAGTCAAAAAACGAAAATGGGTTTTTCGCGAAAATTGTCAATTATCCCTAGTGGGAACGTTTCAGGGACCTCAAAAAATATTAAAAATGCTGAAAACAGCTTGTAAATGCGTCACCGGGAAGCAAAGTTATATAGGTTTGATCAAAATCAGGACTCCCTAAGGTGGATTTCGTCAATTTATACTATGTATGAAATGCAAAAATTTCTGGAATTTTAGATGTTGTATGTGGGCTAGGCGCACGGGCGAGGTGTCAAAAGACGCGTCTCCGCGCGGGCTAGCTGACTATGGCGTTTCTGGATGAAGTCCAGAAGAAAAATCGGGAATTTTCCTGGAAAAACTGAATTTACGACCAAAATGTATGTAAAAACCTGGACTAACACTACCAAAACGGGACTCTGGCACGCGGAACGCGCACGGGAGCACAGGTAAGGCAGGTAAGTATCAATTAAAATTACAGGAACGGGAATTTAGATGAAAATTTTGAAGAAAATTTTAAAAATAGTGTTTTTTAAAGGAGTTTTAGTGAAATTTTTACAAGTCAAAAAACGAAAATGGGTTTTTCGCGAAAATTGTCAATTATCCCTAGTGGGAACGTTTCAGGGACCTCAAAAAATATTAAAAATGCTGAAAACAGCTTGTAAATGCGTCACCGGGAAGCAAAGTTATATAGGTTTGATCAAAATCAGGACTCCCTAAGGTGGATTTCGTCAATTTATACTATGTATGAAATGCAAAAATTTCTGGAATTTTAGATGTTGTATGTGGGCTAGGCGCACGGGCGAGGTGTCAAAAGACGCGTCTCCGCGCGGGCTAGCTGACTATGGCGTTTCTGGATGAAGTCCAGAAGAAAAATCGGGAATTTTCCTGGAAAAACTGAATTTACGACCAAAATGTATGTAAAAACCTGGACTAACACTACCAAAACGGGACTCTGGCACGCGGAACGCGCACGGGAGCACAGGTAAGGCAGGTAAGTATCAATTAAAATTACAGGAACGGGAATTTAGATGAAAATTTTGAAGAAAATTTTAAAAATAGTGTTTTTTAAAGGAGTTTTAGTGAAATTTTTACAAGTCAAAAAACGAAAATGGGTTTTTCGCGAAAATTGTCAATTATCCCTAGTGGGAACGTTTCAGGGACCTCAAAAAATATTAAAAATGCTGAAAACAGCTTGTAAATGCGTCACCGGGAAGCAAAGTTATATAGGTTTGATCAAAATCAGGACTCCCTAAGGTGGATTTCGTCAATTTATACTATGTATGAAATGCAAAAATTTCTGGAATTTTAGATGTTGTATGTGGGCTAGGCGCACGGGCGAGGTGTCAAAAGACGCGTCTCCGCGCGGGCTAGCTGACTATGGCGTTTCTGGATGAAGTCCAGAAGAAAAATCGGGAATTTTCCTGGAAAAACTGAATTTACGACCAAAATGTATGTAAAAACCTGGACTAACACTACCAAAACGGGACTCTGGCACGCGGAACGCGCACGGGAGCACAGGTAAGGCAGGTAAGTATCAATTAAAATTACAGGAACGGGAATTTAGATGAAAATTTTGAAGAAAATTTTAAAAATAGTGTTTTTTAAAGGAGTTTTAGTGAAATTTTTACAAGTCAAAAAACGAAAATGGGTTTTTCGCGAAAATTGTCAATTATCCCTAGTGGGAACGTTTCAGGGACCTCAAAAAATATTAAAAATGCTGAAAACAGCTTGTAAATGCGTCACCGGGAAGCAAAGTTATATAGGTTTGATCAAAATCAGGACTCCCTAAGGTGGATTTCGTCAATTTATACTATGTATGAAATGCAAAAATTTCTGGAATTTTAGATGTTGTATGTGGGCTAGGCGCACGGGCGAGGTGTCAAAAGACGCGTCTCCGCGCGGGCTAGCTGACTATGGCGTTTCTGGATGAAGTCCAGAAGAAAAATCGGGAATTTTCCTGGAAAAACTGAATTTACGACCAAAATGTATGTAAAAACCTGGACTAACACTACCAAAACGGGACTCTGGCACGCGGAACGCGCACGGGAGCACAGGTAAGGCAGGTAAGTATCAATTAAAATTACAGGAACGGGAATTTAGATGAAAATTTTGAAGAAAATTTTAAAAATAGTGTTTTTTAAAGGAGTTTTAGTGAAATTTTTACAAGTCAAAAAACGAAAATGGGTTTTTCGCGAAAATTGTCAATTATCCCTAGTGGGAACGTTTCAGGGACCTCAAAAAATATTAAAAATGCTGAAAACAGCTTGTAAATGCGTCACCGGGAAGCAAAGTTATATAGGTTTGATCAAAATCAGGACTCCCTAAGGTGGATTTCGTCAATTTATACTATGTATGAAATGCAAAAATTTCTGGAATTTTAGATGTTGTATGTGGGCTAGGCGCACGGGCGAGGTGTCAAAAGACGCGTCTCCGCGCGGGCTAGCTGACTATGGCGTTTCTGGATGAAGTCCAGAAGAAAAATCGGGAATTTTCCTGGAAAAACTGAATTTACGACCAAAATGTATGTAAAAACCTGGACTAACACTACCAAAACGGGACTCTGGCACGCGGAACGCGCACGGGAGCACAGGTAAGGCAGGTAAGTATCAATTAAAATTACAGGAACGGGAATTTAGATGAAAATTTTGAAGAAAATTTTAAAAATAGTGTTTTTTAAAGGAGTTTTAGTGAAATTTTTACAAGTCAAAAAACGAAAATGGGTTTTTCGCGAAAATTGTCAATTATCCCTAGTGGGAACGTTTCAGGGACCTCAAAAAATATTAAAAATGCTGAAAACAGCTTGTAAATGCGTCACCGGGAAGCAAAGTTATATAGGTTTGATCAAAATCAGGACTCCCTAAGGTGGATTTCGTCAATTTATACTATGTATGAAATGCAAAAATTTCTGGAATTTTAGATGTTGTATGTGGGCTAGGCGCACGGGCGAGGTGTCAAAAGACGCGTCTCCGCGCGGGCTAGCTGACTATGGCGTTTCTGGATGAAGTCCAGAAGAAAAATCGGGAATTTTCCTGGAAAAACTGAATTTACGACCAAAATGTATGTAAAAACCTGGACTAACACTACCAAAACGGGACTCTGGCACGCGGAACGCGCACGGGAGCACAGGTAAGGCAGGTAAGTATCAATTAAAATTACAGGAACGGGAATTTAGATGAAAATTTTGAAGAAAATTTTAAAAATAGTGTTTTTTAAAGGAGTTTTAGTGAAATTTTTACAAGTCAAAAAACGAAAATGGGTTTTTCGCGAAAATTGTCAATTATCCCTAGTGGGAACGTTTCAGGGACCTCAAAAAATATTAAAAATGCTGAAAACAGCTTGTAAATGCGTCACCGGGAAGCAAAGTTATATAGGTTTGATCAAAATCAGGACTCCCTAAGGTGGATTTCGTCAATTTATACTATGTATGAAATGCAAAAATTTCTGGAATTTTAGATGTTGTATGTGGGCTAGGCGCACGGGCGAGGTGTCAAAAGACGCGTCTCCGCGCGGGCTAGCTGACTATGGCGTTTCTGGATGAAGTCCAGAAGAAAAATCGGGAATTTTCCTGGAAAAACTGAATTTACGACCAAAATGTATGTAAAAACCTGGACTAACACTACCAAAACGGGACTCTGGCACGCGGAACGCGCACGGGAGCACAGGTAAGGCAGGTAAGTATCAATTAAAATTACAGGAACGGGAATTTAGATGAAAATTTTGAAGAAAATTTTAAAAATAGTGTTTTTTAAAGGAGTTTTAGTGAAATTTTTACAAGTCAAAAAACGAAAATGGGTTTTTCGCGAAAATTGTCAATTATCCCTAGTGGGAACGTTTCAGGGACCTCAAAAAATATTAAAAATGCTGAAAACAGCTTGTAAATGCGTCACCGGGAAGCAAAGTTATATAGGTTTGATCAAAATCAGGACTCCCTAAGGTGGATTTCGTCAATTTATACTATGTATGAAATGCAAAAATTTCTGGAATTTTAGATGTTGTATGTGGGCTAGGCGCACGGGCGAGGTGTCAAAAGACGCGTCTCCGCGCGGGCTAGCTGACTATGGCGTTTCTGGATGAAGTCCAGAAGAAAAATCGGGAATTTTCCTGGAAAAACTGAATTTACGACCAAAATGTATGTAAAAACCTGGACTAACACTACCAAAACGGGACTCTGGCACGCGGAACGCGCACGGGAGCACAGGTAAGGCAGGTAAGTATCAATTAAAATTACAGGAACGGGAATTTAGATGAAAATTTTGAAGAAAATTTTAAAAATAGTGTTTTTTAAAGGAGTTTTAGTGAAATTTTTACAAGTCAAAAAACGAAAATGGGTTTTTCGCGAAAATTGTCAATTATCCCTAGTGGGAACGTTTCAGGGACCTCAAAAAATATTAAAAATGCTGAAAACAGCTTGTAAATGCGTCACCGGGAAGCAAAGTTATATAGGTTTGATCAAAATCAGGACTCCCTTTTTTTTTTTTTTTTTTTTTTGAGGATGGGAAATCATCAAATGACTCCTTCCGCTCTGGGTGGAGCAGAAGGGAGTGTCAGACTTTTACTGACTAAAACCCACCCGTGTTCCTTCCTTAGCCCTTTATGTTCCAGGGCAGCGGTAAACCCTTTCGGATGGTCCCGCTACCCTGGCAGGCTTCGGCCCTGTGGGGCCCCGTCACTTGCTGACATCTCTTTGAGGCGCGCGTGGAACACGAACACGCCGTCCGGCACGGGCCTAGTCCTGATCGGACGGAGAGCTACCCATTACTCTCCGCCCGCAGGCCCGCGCCTACGGTGGCCGGGAGTCGTCACGCGGCTCCCGACGCCCGGAGCGTCTCCCGCGGCGGCTGAGGCGTGAGGTGCGCAAGGCGCGTTCCCTCGCCCACCCCGCCACCTCCTTCGCTAGCATGACTGCTTCGCAGAAGGAGGTGACTGCCTCCCACTCCCTCTCACCCCGGACCATGGCTTGAACCAGGGCCGGGCGCGAGAGGTCGCCGCCGCTGCCAATCGCCTCTACGAGGACACGGCGGTGCTCTGCCCAAGCAGGGCAGACCTCCACCGTATGCTCCACCGTGTCCTCTGGGCGATCCTGACAGTGGTGACACCCGGGCGTCTCCTCCCGCCTGATGATGTGCAGGAACCTCCCGAAACATCCGTGTCCGGAGAGGACCTGCGTCAGGCGGTAGGTGAGAGCGCCGTGACGTCTCTCTAGCCACTCCTCAAAGAGGGGTCTTACCGCCGCTATCGTGGCGTGCCCTGCGCTGGGTTGCGATAGTCGCTCCTTCCATGCCGCCATGAGATCGCACCGGAGGTTCGTCCGCTCCGCCGCGGTTTGCCGCGGATGCGGAGTTTCCCCCCGGCGTAGTGCCTCCGCGCGCCAATCATATAGGCGCGCGAGGACTATCGCCTCCAGATCCCATGGTGGCAGTCCGGCAAGGAGGCTTGCTGCCTCGCCTGAGATCGTGCGGTAGCCCCGGATCAGCCTTACGGCTACCACCTTTTGGGGCGCGTTCAGATAGTGTGCGGCTCGAAGCCGCAGTGAACGCGCCCATACCGGGGCCCCATATAGGGCCATGGACCGCACGACCCCCGCGTAAAGCCTCCGGCAGGAGGCGTTTGGTCCCCTCAGGTTGGGCAAGAGCCGCTTTAGGGCGGCCCCGGCCCGTTCCAGTTTGGGGGCCAAACGTCGGAAATGCTCGACGAAGTTCCATCGGCTGTCGAGGACGAGACCCAGGTACCTCATCGTGGTCTCGACGCCGATGTGAACCCCTCCTACCACTAGTTGGGATCCCGGAGGTGGCCCGTACCGAGGCCCATGAAAGGACATGGCCTCGGACTTGTGCAATGCCACCTCGAGACCCAACCGCCGGATCCTTTCCACGACTATCGCAACCCCGCGTGTCATCGCGTCGGCCGCCGCCTGATGCGACCTCCCCTGCGCCAGGACCAGCGTGTCGTCAGCGTAGCAAACTACGCTGACGCCTTCAGGGAGGTCGGCCCGCAGCACCCAGTCGTAACCGATGTCCCACAGGAGCGGCCCCAGAACCGATCCCTGTGGGACACCGCACGACATCTCTCGCCGGTTCCAGTTCCCGTCGCGACCGGGGTAGATGACGGCTCTGTCCGTCAAATACGCCCCGACTACTCGACGGAGGTAGGTCGGCACCCGGTGATACCGGAGTGCCTCCCCAATGCAGCTCCAGGGCAGGGTGTTGAACGCGTTGGCGATGTCGAGTGACACCGCCACGACCACCCCACCCCGGGACACCGCGTCCCCCGTCGTGAGGGCTCTTACGCGCATGATGGCGTCCACCGTAGAGCGCCCCTTGCGGAAGCCAAACTGGCAATCCGCAAGATCCGGCCCAGTCCCCACAAGGTGCCCGACGAGGCGGCCCGCAATCACTCTCTCAAAGAGCTTGCCAACCTCGTCGAGCAGCACTATGGGCCGGTATGCGGACGGAGAGTCCGCAGGGCGCCCCGGCTTCTGAATGAGGACCAGCTTCCCCGTCTTCCAACGGAGTGGAAACTGGCCTCTCTCCATGCATGCGCTTAAGAGCGCCTCCAGTCGAGGCCCGAGAGCCGTCGAGGCCAGGACCCAGGCTTTACCCGGCAAGCCGTCGGGTCCTGGGGCGGTGTTTTTGGCCTTAAGCCTGCCTACCGCCGCTCTCAGATCTACCCCGGTCACTTCAGGGGTGTCGTCGTCGTCGTCCGTGTGGTCCGCTTCGGGCACCGTGAGTGGCGGAGCCATAGGCGGGGGAGTATGCTCCCCGCGTGAAGGGAACAGAGCGCTCACCACCTCCTCCACCAGCTGAGGGCGGAGACTCTGAGTCAGCGGGGGGGCCCAGGTGCGGAGTTTATTCCGCACCATTTTGTAAGGGCGCCCCCATGGATCTCTGTTCAGAGTCTCCAGCATCTCCTCGCGGGCCGTGTTCTTGGCCCGCTGGATAGCCTCTCGGAGGGCGGTCTTCGCCGCTCTGTACCCCTCGTACAGCTCCGCCTCTGTGGCTTCCGCATCCGGAGGGCGGATGCGGCGCCTGCGGTGCCTGGTGTACCGGTGTCGCGCGTCGACGCACGCCTTGCGCAACGCCTCCACCTCCTGCGACCACCAGTACACCCGACGTCGGGCGCATCCTGGCCGGACTCGGGGCATTGCCACGTCGCAGATCTCGGACATGGCCTCCCGGAACCACTCCGCCTCATCGTCAATATCAGCAGGCCTGTCCGGTGAAGACACCCAGGCCTGCACGATCGAGGCTTCCAGGAGGAGCTCCCGGTCCAGCTGCTTCAGCGCCCAACGCGGACCACTCGGGGCCTGTCGGACCAGCGCGCTAGAGGTCTGGGTGGAGACATCGAACCGGATATACCGGTGATCGGAGTAGGTCTCCACCTCCTCCATGACGCGCCAGTCGATGACACGCTGTGACAGAGCGGGGCTGGCGAACGTGATGTCCACTACCGACTCGCCCCGCATCCGCACACACGTAGGGACAGAACCCCGATTCACGGCGACCAGGCCTGTTTCCAGAGCCCAGTCCTCTACCATCCTGCCCCGCACATCCGTGCAACGGGAACCCCAGGCCACATTCTTGGCGTTGAAGTCCCCGAGCACTAGCACGGAGAAAGGATGGCTTCTGGCGACGACGACACCCAACTCTGTTAAAGAGTTCTGGAACTCGGCGAGAGTTCGGCTCGGAGAGAAGTAGACTCCCACTACCACAATCTCTCCGAACCGTGCTGCTACGCACCCCTGTCCCTTCGTGACACCTTCGAGGGACGGGGTACCGGCGGCAGCCGACGAAATTATGGCCACTGAGCCGCTAAGGTCCTCCACCCAGTTATCCCTGGGCGGGACAAAGTACGGCTCAGCGACCACGGCGATATTAATCGACCACTGCGCCATGCTCTGGAGCAACAGGTCCTGAGCGCAGGCGCAGTGGTTGATATTCGCCTGGAGGAGGCGTAAAGGCGGAGCCATTACTCCTCCATTTCAGCCCCCTCCCGGGCCCCTTGTGAGGGACCCTCAGCAGCGGCGGCGGCGGCAGCGGCGGCGGCGGCGGCGGCGGCGGCAGTGGTGGCGGCGGCGGCAGCGGCGGCGGCAGTGGCGGCGACGGTGGTGGTGGTGGCGACGGTGGCGGAGGGCCTGCCTTTCCTCCTGGCTTCGGCGGGTGGGGCGCAGGACTTGCTGCCCGCCCGGTGATCGGCCGGCTTGCCAGCAGCCGCACATGCAGCGCAGTGCGGCGCGGCGTTGCACGAGCCGGCCTTATGTCCGGGCTTACCGCAGCGGAAGCACAAAGTGCTGCGGTCCTCCGAGGTGCACTGGACGCTCACGTGGTGACCCACGTGGCATCGATAGCACCTCAGAGGTCTGGGCTCCAGCAGTTTGACCTGCGCGGACACCCAGCCCACCAGGAGCCTTCCACCCTCCACTATCTTTCTAGCCGCCGTCACCGGGCAGCTTACCGTTACGGTTCGCATGCCCGTGAAGTCAGGACGTATGGTGCCCGCCTTCACCTGGTCGGCAAGACACCCGCCCGTCCTGACGACGGCGGCTACCACCTCCGTTTCCGTGATGGAGTCATCCAGGCCCACAATGCGCATGTCTGCGCACTTGACGGGCCTGGAGACTCGAGCCTCGTCCGCGTTGAGGGACGCCCTTAGCTTCTCAGCTAGGGCGTCAGCGGTGGGGCCACTCGTAGCACCGGGGATCTCCAGCATGCGGGCACCAGTGGCGGTCACCCTATGCCGGAGGCCCCCGGTGATCCCCAGCTCTTGGAGATCCACCGTCGCTCTCGCCTTGGTGAGCACGTCACGGTAGGTCACCCCCCTTTTAACCGCGTCTGGCTGTAGTGTAATGACTACAGCCGCGGTCTTAGGGGAGCGAAGCCTAGCCGCAACGGCTCGCTCCTTGCGGCGCCTCCTCTGCGCCTTTTTCCTGGCCGCCTTGGCCGCCTTCTTCTTCTCCCCGACCACCTGCCACTCGGCATTGGTCGTGGGAGATTTCTCTGGGGGAGGCGTAGGTTCTGGGCCCTTCGCCTCCCCAGCCGCTCTGCCCTTCTTTTTAGCCTTGGCCGGCGGTTTGCCGGCAGGCGCCGGTTTTGCCGGCGCGGAGGCTCTGCCAGCCGACGCCGGTTTCGCCGGTGCCGCGGCTCCTCCAGCCGACGCCTGTTTGGCCGGCGCCTGGGCCCGGCCGGACGGCCCGGATTTAGGGGCGGCAGCGGCAGCATACGAGGCCGCCTTCGGCCCTGGGGCCGTCCTACCCGCCAAGGGCGGGCGCAGCACAATACCCTCCAGGGCGGTGAACCGCGCCTGGAAGGCTGCCAGTTCCTGCCGAACCAGGTCCAGGACCTGGTTCTCCGCCGGCACGATCCGGCTTGCCGGCTGGCTGGCTGGCTGGCTGGCTGCTGGTGTCGCCCGCCCTTTGTCGGGGACCTTCAGGCTGGCCAGGTCTGCCCGGAGCCTCCTATTCTCCTCTTGGAGACGCTCCGTGGCAGCCGTCAGGCGGGCGACCTGCGCCCTTAATTCGGCCACTTCGCCAGCCGAAGGACCGGTGCAGTTGGCCTCCTCCGCTGCCGCCATGATGGAGGCCATTGCCGAGACTATGGCCCTGTTCTTAGAAGTTTGTAACTTCTTCAGGGACACGTCCCGGATCGCGGCCTCCACGACCGCCGCAAACCTCTTCTTGCGGTCCGCCTCAGGACCGCCAGCCTCACCCGCCTCGTCGCTGGAGGGCTCCGAAGCGACCGCGTGACCGGTCCGGTCCTTTGCGATCGTTCGCTCCGCCGCCTCCCGGTCAGTGAGCCCCCTCCCTTTGCCTCGCTCTCGGGCTCCTCCCCGCCTACTGGTGGGGATTTTTCGGGCTGAGGCCAGCTCCCCGTCAGAGGACGACCCCTGGCCGCCCACTGACCTTGGCCGCTTGCTTCGTGCCTTTCTTTTAGCAGCGGCCATCTCCTTGTCTCGGCAAGGGCTCCCTGAGCCTCCCGAGCTCGCTCCTCCGGATGCGTTGTCGGACTCCGACCCCGCATCACTCTTCCTTGAGCCTCCTCGGCTCTTGTTGCCTTTCGCGACGGCAAGCGGTGCATCTGCGTCGCACAGGCGCTCCGGGCTAACCCGGCGCTCCTTTTCTTGCGACGCAGGACTTGGTTGACGGAGGTCGGCGGTGTTCTGCTGACCTACGAGACTATTGTTGCCCCCCCCATATACGGTAGGGCGACCTTCCGAAGAAGGGCGGGATTGTGCCTCCATGAGGAGGTTGCCCGCCTGGGGAATATTTCCAATAGCCGACTTTTCCATTTTTTCCTTTTAAGGGTGAGGTCCCTTGGACGCGCTAATGACCGGATCCCCTCCGGCCATGCATCCCCTCGGCACGCTAGACCTTGGGATTGGGGTGATTTTTTAGAGAGGTTGTCTTCCTCGCAGCCCGAGCCTCAGTGGCCCGGGCCCCCGGTCCTGAACCCAGGATTACGGTTTGGCCGGCGGCTGGCATAACCAACCACCGCCCCTACGTCCCCACGCTGCCGCCGGATACCGGACAGACGCAGCGCAGATATGGACTTCCTCCACAGCGGCGCGAACCGCCCCCCCCCCAGTATACGCCCACTCACCTTCCTCTGTAAGCAGAGGGGGAGTAGGCGTCTATAGCCCGGTTCCCTTCAACGACCATCGAGGATGATCGGTGATTGGAACCGTGCCCTTCCCCGTGTGTTGTAGATTAGCCGCCGGCCCCAAGTGCCCACCAAGACTTGGTGGACACCTGGAGCCGACGTTGCCCAGGGTGCGCCACGAGGAGGCTCTTCAACATGCACCCCATCAGGACTCCCTAAGGTGGATTTCGTCAATTTATACTATGTATGAAATGCAAAAATTTCTGGAATTTTAGATGTTGTATGTGGGCTAGGCGCACGGGCGAGGTGTCAAAAGACGCGTCTCCGCGCGGGCTAGCTGACTATGGCGTTTCTGGATGAAGTCCAGAAGAAAAATCGGGAATTTTCCTGGAAAAACTGAATTTACGACCAAAATGTATGTAAAAACCTGGACTAACACTACCAAAACGGGACTCTGGCACGCGGAACGCGCACGGGAGCACAGGTAAGGCAGGTAAGTATCAATTAAAATTACAGGAACGGGAATTTAGATGAAAATTTTGAAGAAAATTTTAAAAATAGTGTTTTTTAAAGGAGTTTTAGTGAAATTTTTACAAGTCAAAAAACGAAAATGGGTTTTTCGCGAAAATTGTCAATTATCCCTAGTGGGAACGTTTCAGGGACCTCAAAAAATATTAAAAATGCTGAAAACAGCTTGTAAATGCGTCACCGGGAAGCAAAGTTATATAGGTTTGATCAAAATCAGGACTCCCTAAGGTGGATTTCGTCAATTTATACTATGTATGAAATGCAAAAATTTCTGGAATTTTAGATGTTGTATGTGGGCTAGGCGCACGGGCGAGGTGTCAAAAGACGCGTCTCCGCGCGGGCTAGCTGACTATGGCGTTTCTGGATGAAGTCCAGAAGAAAAATCGGGAATTTTCCTGGAAAAACTGAATTTACGACCAAAATGTATGTAAAAACCTGGACTAACACTACCAAAACGGGACTCTGGCACGCGGAACGCGCACGGGAGCACAGGTAAGGCAGGTAAGTATCAATTAAAATTACAGGAACGGGAATTTAGATGAAAATTTTGAAGAAAATTTTAAAAATAGTGTTTTTTAAAGGAGTTTTAGTGAAATTTTTACAAGTCAAAAAACGAAAATGGGTTTTTCGCGAAAATTGTCAATTATCCCTAGTGGGAACGTTTCAGGGACCTCAAAAAATATTAAAAATGCTGAAAACAGCTTGTAAATGCGTCACCGGGAAGCAAAGTTATATAGGTTTGATCAAAATCAGGACTCCCTAAGGTGGATTTCGTCAATTTATACTATGTATGAAATGCAAAAATTTCTGGAATTTTAGATGTTGTATGTGGGCTAGGCGCACGGGCGAGGTGTCAAAAGACGCGTCTCCGCGCGGGCTAGCTGACTATGGCGTTTCTGGATGAAGTCCAGAAGAAAAATCGGGAATTTTCCTGGAAAAACTGAATTTACGACCAAAATGTATGTAAAAACCTGGACTAACACTACCAAAACGGGACTCTGGCACGCGGAACGCGCACGGGAGCACAGGTAAGGCAGGTAAGTATCAATTAAAATTACAGGAACGGGAATTTAGATGAAAATTTTGAAGAAAATTTTAAAAATAGTGTTTTTTAAAGGAGTTTTAGTGAAATTTTTACAAGTCAAAAAACGAAAATGGGTTTTTCGCGAAAATTGTCAATTATCCCTAGTGGGAACGTTTCAGGGACCTCAAAAAATATTAAAAATGCTGAAAACAGCTTGTAAATGCGTCACCGGGAAGCAAAGTTATATAGGTTTGATCAAAATCAGGACTCCCTAAGGTGGATTTCGTCAATTTATACTATGTATGAAATGCAAAAATTTCTGGAATTTTAGATGTTGTATGTGGGCTAGGCGCACGGGCGAGGTGTCAAAAGACGCGTCTCCGCGCGGGCTAGCTGACTATGGCGTTTCTGGATGAAGTCCAGAAGAAAAATCGGGAATTTTCCTGGAAAAACTGAATTTACGACCAAAATGTATGTAAAAACCTGGACTAACACTACCAAAACGGGACTCTGGCACGCGGAACGCGCACGGGAGCACAGGTAAGGCAGGTAAGTATCAATTAAAATTACAGGAACGGGAATTTAGATGAAAATTTTGAAGAAAATTTTAAAAATAGTGTTTTTTAAAGGAGTTTTAGTGAAATTTTTACAAGTCAAAAAACGAAAATGGGTTTTTCGCGAAAATTGTCAATTATCCCTAGTGGGAACGTTTCAGGGACCTCAAAAAATATTAAAAATGCTGAAAACAGCTTGTAAATGCGTCACCGGGAAGCAAAGTTATATAGGTTTGATCAAAATCAGGACTCCCTAAGGTGGATTTCGTCAATTTATACTATGTATGAAATGCAAAAATTTCTGGAATTTTAGATGTTGTATGTGGGCTAGGCGCACGGGCGAGGTGTCAAAAGACGCGTCTCCGCGCGGGCTAGCTGACTATGGCGTTTCTGGATGAAGTCCAGAAGAAAAATCGGGAATTTTCCTGGAAAAACTGAATTTACGACCAAAATGTATGTAAAAACCTGGACTAACACTACCAAAACGGGACTCTGGCACGCGGAACGCGCACGGGAGCACAGGTAAGGCAGGTAAGTATCAATTAAAATTACAGGAACGGGAATTTAGATGAAAATTTTGAAGAAAATTTTAAAAATAGTGTTTTTTAAAGGAGTTTTAGTGAAATTTTTACAAGTCAAAAAACGAAAATGGGTTTTTCGCGAAAATTGTCAATTATCCCTAGTGGGAACGTTTCAGGGACCTCAAAAAATATTAAAAATGCTGAAAACAGCTTGTAAATGCGTCACCGGGAAGCAAAGTTATATAGGTTTGATCAAAATCAGGACTCCCTAAGGTGGATTTCGTCAATTTATACTATGTATGAAATGCAAAAATTTCTGGAATTTTAGATGTTGTATGTGGGCTAGGCGCACGGGCGAGGTGTCAAAAGACGCGTCTCCGCGCGGGCTAGCTGACTATGGCGTTTCTGGATGAAGTCCAGAAGAAAAATCGGGAATTTTCCTGGAAAAACTGAATTTACGACCAAAATGTATGTAAAAACCTGGACTAACACTACCAAAACGGGACTCTGGCACGCGGAACGCGCACGGGAGCACAGGTAAGGCAGGTAAGTATCAATTAAAATTACAGGAACGGGAATTTAGATGAAAATTTTGAAGAAAATTTTAAAAATAGTGTTTTTTAAAGGAGTTTTAGTGAAATTTTTACAAGTCAAAAAACGAAAATGGGTTTTTCGCGAAAATTGTCAATTATCCCTAGTGGGAACGTTTCAGGGACCTCAAAAAATATTAAAAATGCTGAAAACAGCTTGTAAATGCGTCACCGGGAAGCAAAGTTATATAGGTTTGATCAAAATCAGGACTCCCTAAGGTGGATTTCGTCAATTTATACTATGTATGAAATGCAAAAATTTCTGGAATTTTAGATGTTGTATGTGGGCTAGGCGCACGGGCGAGGTGTCAAAAGACGCGTCTCCGCGCGGGCTAGCTGACTATGGCGTTTCTGGATGAAGTCCAGAAGAAAAATCGGGAATTTTCCTGGAAAAACTGAATTTACGACCAAAATGTATGTAAAAACCTGGACTAACACTACCAAAACGGGACTCTGGCACGCGGAACGCGCACGGGAGCACAGGTAAGGCAGGTAAGTATCAATTAAAATTACAGGAACGGGAATTTAGATGAAAATTTTGAAGAAAATTTTAAAAATAGTGTTTTTTAAAGGAGTTTTAGTGAAATTTTTACAAGTCAAAAAACGAAAATGGGTTTTTCGCGAAAATTGTCAATTATCCCTAGTGGGAACGTTTCAGGGACCTCAAAAAATATTAAAAATGCTGAAAACAGCTTGTAAATGCGTCACCGGGAAGCAAAGTTATATAGGTTTGATCAAAATCAGGACTCCCTAAGGTGGATTTCGTCAATTTATACTATGTATGAAATGCAAAAATTTCTGGAATTTTAGATGTTGTATGTGGGCTAGGCGCACGGGCGAGGTGTCAAAAGACGCGTCTCCGCGCGGGCTAGCTGACTATGGCGTTTCTGGATGAAGTCCAGAAGAAAAATCGGGAATTTTCCTGGAAAAACTGAATTTACGACCAAAATGTATGTAAAAACCTGGACTAACACTACCAAAACGGGACTCTGGCACGCGGAACGCGCACGGGAGCACAGGTAAGGCAGGTAAGTATCAATTAAAATTACAGGAACGGGAATTTAGATGAAAATTTTGAAGAAAATTTTAAAAATAGTGTTTTTTAAAGGAGTTTTAGTGAAATTTTTACAAGTCAAAAAACGAAAATGGGTTTTTCGCGAAAATTGTCAATTATCCCTAGTGGGAACGTTTCAGGGACCTCAAAAAATATTAAAAATGCTGAAAACAGCTTGTAAATGCGTCACCGGGAAGCAAAGTTATATAGGTTTGATCAAAATCAGGACTCCCTAAGGTGGATTTCGTCAATTTATACTATGTATGAAATGCAAAAATTTCTGGAATTTTAGATGTTGTATGTGGGCTAGGCGCACGGGCGAGGTGTCAAAAGACGCGTCTCCGCGCGGGCTAGCTGACTATGGCGTTTCTGGATGAAGTCCAGAAGAAAAATCGGGAATTTTCCTGGAAAAACTGAATTTACGACCAAAATGTATGTAAAAACCTGGACTAACACTACCAAAACGGGACTCTGGCACGCGGAACGCGCACGGGAGCACAGGTAAGGCAGGTAAGTATCAATTAAAATTACAGGAACGGGAATTTAGATGAAAATTTTGAAGAAAATTTTAAAAATAGTGTTTTTTAAAGGAGTTTTAGTGAAATTTTTACAAGTCAAAAAACGAAAATGGGTTTTTCGCGAAAATTGTCAATTATCCCTAGTGGGAACGTTTCAGGGACCTCAAAAAATATTAAAAATGCTGAAAACAGCTTGTAAATGCGTCACCGGGAAGCAAAGTTATATAGGTTTGATCAAAATCAGGACTCCCTAAGGTGGATTTCGTCAATTTATACTATGTATGAAATGCAAAAATTTCTGGAATTTTAGATGTTGTATGTGGGCTAGGCGCACGGGCGAGGTGTCAAAAGACGCGTCTCCGCGCGGGCTAGCTGACTATGGCGTTTCTGGATGAAGTCCAGAAGAAAAATCGGGAATTTTCCTGGAAAAACTGAATTTACGACCAAAATGTATGTAAAAACCTGGACTAACACTACCAAAACGGGACTCTGGCACGCGGAACGCGCACGGGAGCACAGGTAAGGCAGGTAAGTATCAATTAAAATTACAGGAACGGGAATTTAGATGAAAATTTTGAAGAAAATTTTAAAAATAGTGTTTTTTAAAGGAGTTTTAGTGAAATTTTTACAAGTCAAAAAACGAAAATGGGTTTTTCGCGAAAATTGTCAATTATCCCTAGTGGGAACGTTTCAGGGACCTCAAAAAATATTAAAAATGCTGAAAACAGCTTGTAAATGCGTCACCGGGAAGCAAAGTTATATAGGTTTGATCAAAATCAGGACTCCCTAAGGTGGATTTCGTCAATTTATACTATGTATGAAATGCAAAAATTTCTGGAATTTTAGATGTTGTATGTGGGCTAGGCGCACGGGCGAGGTGTCAAAAGACGCGTCTCCGCGCGGGCTAGCTGACTATGGCGTTTCTGGATGAAGTCCAGAAGAAAAATCGGGAATTTTCCTGGAAAAACTGAATTTACGACCAAAATGTATGTAAAAACCTGGACTAACACTACCAAAACGGGACTCTGGCACGCGGAACGCGCACGGGAGCACAGGTAAGGCAGGTAAGTATCAATTAAAATTACAGGAACGGGAATTTAGATGAAAATTTTGAAGAAAATTTTAAAAATAGTGTTTTTTAAAGGAGTTTTAGTGAAATTTTTACAAGTCAAAAAACGAAAATGGGTTTTTCGCGAAAATTGTCAATTATCCCTAGTGGGAACGTTTCAGGGACCTCAAAAAATATTAAAAATGCTGAAAACAGCTTGTAAATGCGTCACCGGGAAGCAAAGTTATATAGGTTTGATCAAAATCAGGACTCCCTAAGGTGGATTTCGTCAATTTATACTATGTATGAAATGCAAAAATTTCTGGAATTTTAGATGTTGTATGTGGGCTAGGCGCACGGGCGAGGTGTCAAAAGACGCGTCTCCGCGCGGGCTAGCTGACTATGGCGTTTCTGGATGAAGTCCAGAAGAAAAATCGGGAATTTTCCTGGAAAAACTGAATTTACGACCAAAATGTATGTAAAAACCTGGACTAACACTACCAAAACGGGACTCTGGCACGCGGAACGCGCACGGGAGCACAGGTAAGGCAGGTAAGTATCAATTAAAATTACAGGAACGGGAATTTAGATGAAAATTTTGAAGAAAATTTTAAAAATAGTGTTTTTTAAAGGAGTTTTAGTGAAATTTTTACAAGTCAAAAAACGAAAATGGGTTTTTCGCGAAAATTGTCAATTATCCCTAGTGGGAACGTTTCAGGGACCTCAAAAAATATTAAAAATGCTGAAAACAGCTTGTAAATGCGTCACCGGGAAGCAAAGTTATATAGGTTTGATCAAAATCAGGACTCCCTAAGGTGGATTTCGTCAATTTATACTATGTATGAAATGCAAAAATTTCTGGAATTTTAGATGTTGTATGTGGGCTAGGCGCACGGGCGAGGTGTCAAAAGACGCGTCTCCGCGCGGGCTAGCTGACTATGGCGTTTCTGGATGAAGTCCAGAAGAAAAATCGGGAATTTTCCTGGAAAAACTGAATTTACGACCAAAATGTATGTAAAAACCTGGACTAACACTACCAAAACGGGACTCTGGCACGCGGAACGCGCACGGGAGCACAGGTAAGGCAGGTAAGTATCAATTAAAATTACAGGAACGGGAATTTAGATGAAAATTTTGAAGAAAATTTTAAAAATAGTGTTTTTTAAAGGAGTTTTAGTGAAATTTTTACAAGTCAAAAAACGAAAATGGGTTTTTCGCGAAAATTGTCAATTATCCCTAGTGGGAACGTTTCAGGGACCTCAAAAAATATTAAAAATGCTGAAAACAGCTTGTAAATGCGTCACCGGGAAGCAAAGTTATATAGGTTTGATCAAAATCAGGACTCCCTAAGGTGGATTTCGTCAATTTATACTATGTATGAAATGCAAAAATTTCTGGAATTTTAGATGTTGTATGTGGGCTAGGCGCACGGGCGAGGTGTCAAAAGACGCGTCTCCGCGCGGGCTAGCTGACTATGGCGTTTCTGGATGAAGTCCAGAAGAAAAATCGGGAATTTTCCTGGAAAAACTGAATTTACGACCAAAATGTATGTAAAAACCTGGACTAACACTACCAAAACGGGACTCTGGCACGCGGAACGCGCACGGGAGCACAGGTAAGGCAGGTAAGTATCAATTAAAATTACAGGAACGGGAATTTAGATGAAAATTTTGAAGAAAATTTTAAAAATAGTGTTTTTTAAAGGAGTTTTAGTGAAATTTTTACAAGTCAAAAAACGAAAATGGGTTTTTCGCGAAAATTGTCAATTATCCCTAGTGGGAACGTTTCAGGGACCTCAAAAAATATTAAAAATGCTGAAAACAGCTTGTAAATGCGTCACCGGGAAGCAAAGTTATATAGGTTTGATCAAAATCAGGACTCCCTAAGGTGGATTTCGTCAATTTATACTATGTATGAAATGCAAAAATTTCTGGAATTTTAGATGTTGTATGTGGGCTAGGCGCACGGGCGAGGTGTCAAAAGACGCGTCTCCGCGCGGGCTAGCTGACTATGGCGTTTCTGGATGAAGTCCAGAAGAAAAATCGGGAATTTTCCTGGAAAAACTGAATTTACGACCAAAATGTATGTAAAAACCTGGACTAACACTACCAAAACGGGACTCTGGCACGCGGAACGCGCACGGGAGCACAGGTAAGGCAGGTAAGTATCAATTAAAATTACAGGAACGGGAATTTAGATGAAAATTTTGAAGAAAATTTTAAAAATAGTGTTTTTTAAAGGAGTTTTAGTGAAATTTTTACAAGTCAAAAAACGAAAATGGGTTTTTCGCGAAAATTGTCAATTATCCCTAGTGGGAACGTTTCAGGGACCTCAAAAAATATTAAAAATGCTGAAAACAGCTTGTAAATGCGTCACCGGGAAGCAAAGTTATATAGGTTTGATCAAAATCAGGACTCCCTAAGGTGGATTTCGTCAATTTATACTATGTATGAAATGCAAAAATTTCTGGAATTTTAGATGTTGTATGTGGGCTAGGCGCACGGGCGAGGTGTCAAAAGACGCGTCTCCGCGCGGGCTAGCTGACTATGGCGTTTCTGGATGAAGTCCAGAAGAAAAATCGGGAATTTTCCTGGAAAAACTGAATTTACGACCAAAATGTATGTAAAAACCTGGACTAACACTACCAAAACGGGACTCTGGCACGCGGAACGCGCACGGGAGCACAGGTAAGGCAGGTAAGTATCAATTAAAATTACAGGAACGGGAATTTAGATGAAAATTTTGAAGAAAATTTTAAAAATAGTGTTTTTTAAAGGAGTTTTAGTGAAATTTTTACAAGTCAAAAAACGAAAATGGGTTTTTCGCGAAAATTGTCAATTATCCCTAGTGGGAACGTTTCAGGGACCTCAAAAAATATTAAAAATGCTGAAAACAGCTTGTAAATGCGTCACCGGGAAGCAAAGTTATATAGGTTTGATCAAAATCAGGACTCCCTAAGGTGGATTTCGTCAATTTATACTATGTATGAAATGCAAAAATTTCTGGAATTTTAGATGTTGTATGTGGGCTAGGCGCACGGGCGAGGTGTCAAAAGACGCGTCTCCGCGCGGGCTAGCTGACTATGGCGTTTCTGGATGAAGTCCAGAAGAAAAATCGGGAATTTTCCTGGAAAAACTGAATTTACGACCAAAATGTATGTAAAAACCTGGACTAACACTACCAAAACGGGACTCTGGCACGCGGAACGCGCACGGGAGCACAGGTAAGGCAGGTAAGTATCAATTAAAATTACAGGAACGGGAATTTAGATGAAAATTTTGAAGAAAATTTTAAAAATAGTGTTTTTTAAAGGAGTTTTAGTGAAATTTTTACAAGTCAAAAAACGAAAATGGGTTTTTCGCGAAAATTGTCAATTATCCCTAGTGGGAACGTTTCAGGGACCTCAAAAAATATTAAAAATGCTGAAAACAGCTTGTAAATGCGTCACCGGGAAGCAAAGTTATATAGGTTTGATCAAAATCAGGACTCCCTAAGGTGGATTTCGTCAATTTATACTATGTATGAAATGCAAAAATTTCTGGAATTTTAGATGTTGTATGTGGGCTAGGCGCACGGGCGAGGTGTCAAAAGACGCGTCTCCGCGCGGGCTAGCTGACTATGGCGTTTCTGGATGAAGTCCAGAAGAAAAATCGGGAATTTTCCTGGAAAAACTGAATTTACGACCAAAATGTATGTAAAAACCTGGACTAACACTACCAAAACGGGACTCTGGCACGCGGAACGCGCACGGGAGCACAGGTAAGGCAGGTAAGTATCAATTAAAATTACAGGAACGGGAATTTAGATGAAAATTTTGAAGAAAATTTTAAAAATAGTGTTTTTTAAAGGAGTTTTAGTGAAATTTTTACAAGTCAAAAAACGAAAATGGGTTTTTCGCGAAAATTGTCAATTATCCCTAGTGGGAACGTTTCAGGGACCTCAAAAAATATTAAAAATGCTGAAAACAGCTTGTAAATGCGTCACCGGGAAGCAAAGTTATATAGGTTTGATCAAAATCAGGACTCCCTAAGGTGGATTTCGTCAATTTATACTATGTATGAAATGCAAAAATTTCTGGAATTTTAGATGTTGTATGTGGGCTAGGCGCACGGGCGAGGTGTCAAAAGACGCGTCTCCGCGCGGGCTAGCTGACTATGGCGTTTCTGGATGAAGTCCAGAAGAAAAATCGGGAATTTTCCTGGAAAAACTGAATTTACGACCAAAATGTATGTAAAAACCTGGACTAACACTACCAAAACGGGACTCTGGCACGCGGAACGCGCACGGGAGCACAGGTAAGGCAGGTAAGTATCAATTAAAATTACAGGAACGGGAATTTAGATGAAAATTTTGAAGAAAATTTTAAAAATAGTGTTTTTTAAAGGAGTTTTAGTGAAATTTTTACAAGTCAAAAAACGAAAATGGGTTTTTCGCGAAAATTGTCAATTATCCCTAGTGGGAACGTTTCAGGGACCTCAAAAAATATTAAAAATGCTGAAAACAGCTTGTAAATGCGTCACCGGGAAGCAAAGTTATATAGGTTTGATCAAAATCAGGACTCCCTAAGGTGGATTTCGTCAATTTATACTATGTATGAAATGCAAAAATTTCTGGAATTTTAGATGTTGTATGTGGGCTAGGCGCACGGGCGAGGTGTCAAAAGACGCGTCTCCGCGCGGGCTAGCTGACTATGGCGTTTCTGGATGAAGTCCAGAAGAAAAATCGGGAATTTTCCTGGAAAAACTGAATTTACGACCAAAATGTATGTAAAAACCTGGACTAACACTACCAAAACGGGACTCTGGCACGCGGAACGCGCACGGGAGCACAGGTAAGGCAGGTAAGTATCAATTAAAATTACAGGAACGGGAATTTAGATGAAAATTTTGAAGAAAATTTTAAAAATAGTGTTTTTTAAAGGAGTTTTAGTGAAATTTTTACAAGTCAAAAAACGAAAATGGGTTTTTCGCGAAAATTGTCAATTATCCCTAGTGGGAACGTTTCAGGGACCTCAAAAAATATTAAAAATGCTGAAAACAGCTTGTAAATGCGTCACCGGGAAGCAAAGTTATATAGGTTTGATCAAAATCAGGACTCCCTAAGGTGGATTTCGTCAATTTATACTATGTATGAAATGCAAAAATTTCTGGAATTTTAGATGTTGTATGTGGGCTAGGCGCACGGGCGAGGTGTCAAAAGACGCGTCTCCGCGCGGGCTAGCTGACTATGGCGTTTCTGGATGAAGTCCAGAAGAAAAATCGGGAATTTTCCTGGAAAAACTGAATTTACGACCAAAATGTATGTAAAAACCTGGACTAACACTACCAAAACGGGACTCTGGCACGCGGAACGCGCACGGGAGCACAGGTAAGGCAGGTAAGTATCAATTAAAATTACAGGAACGGGAATTTAGATGAAAATTTTGAAGAAAATTTTAAAAATAGTGTTTTTTAAAGGAGTTTTAGTGAAATTTTTACAAGTCAAAAAACGAAAATGGGTTTTTCGCGAAAATTGTCAATTATCCCTAGTGGGAACGTTTCAGGGACCTCAAAAAATATTAAAAATGCTGAAAACAGCTTGTAAATGCGTCACCGGGAAGCAAAGTTATATAGGTTTGATCAAAATCAGGACTCCCTAAGGTGGATTTCGTCAATTTATACTATGTATGAAATGCAAAAATTTCTGGAATTTTAGATGTTGTATGTGGGCTAGGCGCACGGGCGAGGTGTCAAAAGACGCGTCTCCGCGCGGGCTAGCTGACTATGGCGTTTCTGGATGAAGTCCAGAAGAAAAATCGGGAATTTTCCTGGAAAAACTGAATTTACGACCAAAATGTATGTAAAAACCTGGACTAACACTACCAAAACGGGACTCTGGCACGCGGAACGCGCACGGGAGCACAGGTAAGGCAGGTAAGTATCAATTAAAATTACAGGAACGGGAATTTAGATGAAAATTTTGAAGAAAATTTTAAAAATAGTGTTTTTTAAAGGAGTTTTAGTGAAATTTTTACAAGTCAAAAAACGAAAATGGGTTTTTCGCGAAAATTGTCAATTATCCCTAGTGGGAACGTTTCAGGGACCTCAAAAAATATTAAAAATGCTGAAAACAGCTTGTAAATGCGTCACCGGGAAGCAAAGTTATATAGGTTTGATCAAAATCAGGACTCCCTAAGGTGGATTTCGTCAATTTATACTATGTATGAAATGCAAAAATTTCTGGAATTTTAGATGTTGTATGTGGGCTAGGCGCACGGGCGAGGTGTCAAAAGACGCGTCTCCGCGCGGGCTAGCTGACTATGGCGTTTCTGGATGAAGTCCAGAAGAAAAATCGGGAATTTTCCTGGAAAAACTGAATTTACGACCAAAATGTATGTAAAAACCTGGACTAACACTACCAAAACGGGACTCTGGCACGCGGAACGCGCACGGGAGCACAGGTAAGGCAGGTAAGTATCAATTAAAATTACAGGAACGGGAATTTAGATGAAAATTTTGAAGAAAATTTTAAAAATAGTGTTTTTTAAAGGAGTTTTAGTGAAATTTTTACAAGTCAAAAAACGAAAATGGGTTTTTCGCGAAAATTGTCAATTATCCCTAGTGGGAACGTTTCAGGGACCTCAAAAAATATTAAAAATGCTGAAAACAGCTTGTAAATGCGTCACCGGGAAGCAAAGTTATATAGGTTTGATCAAAATCAGGACTCCCTAAGGTGGATTTCGTCAATTTATACTATGTATGAAATGCAAAAATTTCTGGAATTTTAGATGTTGTATGTGGGCTAGGCGCACGGGCGAGGTGTCAAAAGACGCGTCTCCGCGCGGGCTAGCTGACTATGGCGTTTCTGGATGAAGTCCAGAAGAAAAATCGGGAATTTTCCTGGAAAAACTGAATTTACGACCAAAATGTATGTAAAAACCTGGACTAACACTACCAAAACGGGACTCTGGCACGCGGAACGCGCACGGGAGCACAGGTAAGGCAGGTAAGTATCAATTAAAATTACAGGAACGGGAATTTAGATGAAAATTTTGAAGAAAATTTTAAAAATAGTGTTTTTTAAAGGAGTTTTAGTGAAATTTTTACAAGTCAAAAAACGAAAATGGGTTTTTCGCGAAAATTGTCAATTATCCCTAGTGGGAACGTTTCAGGGACCTCAAAAAATATTAAAAATGCTGAAAACAGCTTGTAAATGCGTCACCGGGAAGCAAAGTTATATAGGTTTGATCAAAATCAGGACTCCCTTTTTTTTTTTTTTTTTTTTTTTTTTTGAGGATGGGAAATCATCAAATGACTCCTTCCGCTCTGGGTGGAGCAGAAGGGAGTGTCAGACTTTTACTGACTAAAACCCACCCGTGTTCCTTCCTTAGCCCTTTATGTTCCAGGGCAGCGGTAAACCCTTTCGGATGGTCCCGCTACCCTGGCAGGCTTCGGCCCTGTGGGGCCCCGTCACTTGCTGACATCTCTTTGAGGCGCGCGTGGAACACGAACACGCCGTCCGGCACGGGCCTAGTCCTGATCGGACGGAGAGCTACCCATTACTCTCCGCCCGCAGGCCCGCGCCTACGGTGGCCGGGAGTCGTCACGCGGCTCCCGACGCCCGGAGCGTCTCCCGCGGCGGCTGAGGCGTGAGGTGCGCAAGGCGCGTTCCCTCGCCCACCCCGCCACCTCCTTCGCTAGCATGACTGCTTCGCAGAAGGAGGTGACTGCCTCCCACTCCCTCTCACCCCGGACCATGGCTTGAACCAGGGCCGGGCGCGAGAGGTCGCCGCCGCTGCCAATCGCCTCTACGAGGACACGGCGGTGCTCTGCCCAAGCAGGGCAGACCTCCACCGTATGCTCCACCGTGTCCTCTGGGCGATCCTGACAGTGGTGACACCCGGGCGTCTCCTCCCGCCTGATGATGTGCAGGAACCTCCCGAAACATCCGTGTCCGGAGAGGACCTGCGTCAGGCGGTAGGTGAGAGCGCCGTGACGTCTCTCTAGCCACTCCTCAAAGAGGGGTCTTACCGCCGCTATCGTGGCGTGCCCTGCGCTGGGTTGCGATAGTCGCTCCTTCCATGCCGCCATGAGATCGCACCGGAGGTTCGTCCGCTCCGCCGCGGTTTGCCGCGGATGCGGAGTTTCCCCCCGGCGTAGTGCCTCCGCGCGCCAATCATATAGGCGCGCGAGGACTATCGCCTCCAGATCCCATGGTGGCAGTCCGGCAAGGAGGCTTGCTGCCTCGCCTGAGATCGTGCGGTAGCCCCGGATCAGCCTTACGGCTACCACCTTTTGGGGCGCGTTCAGATAGTGTGCGGCTCGAAGCCGCAGTGAACGCGCCCATACCGGGGCCCCATATAGGGCCATGGACCGCACGACCCCCGCGTAAAGCCTCCGGCAGGAGGCGTTTGGTCCCCTCAGGTTGGGCAAGAGCCGCTTTAGGGCGGCCCCGGCCCGTTCCAGTTTGGGGGCCAAACGTCGGAAATGCTCGACGAAGTTCCATCGGCTGTCGAGGACGAGACCCAGGTACCTCATCGTGGTCTCGACGCCGATGTGAACCCCTCCTACCACTAGTTGGGATCCCGGAGGTGGCCCGTACCGAGGCCCATGAAAGGACATGGCCTCGGACTTGTGCAATGCCACCTCGAGACCCAACCGCCGGATCCTTTCCACGACTATCGCAACCCCGCGTGTCATCGCGTCGGCCGCCGCCTGATGCGACCTCCCCTGCGCCAGGACCAGCGTGTCGTCAGCGTAGCAAACTACGCTGACGCCTTCAGGGAGGTCGGCCCGCAGCACCCAGTCGTAACCGATGTCCCACAGGAGCGGCCCCAGAACCGATCCCTGTGGGACACCGCACGACATCTCTCGCCGGTTCCAGTTCCCGTCGCGACCGGGGTAGATGACGGCTCTGTCCGTCAAATACGCCCCGACTACTCGACGGAGGTAGGTCGGCACCCGGTGATACCGGAGTGCCTCCCCAATGCAGCTCCAGGGCAGGGTGTTGAACGCGTTGGCGATGTCGAGTGACACCGCCACGACCACCCCACCCCGGGACACCGCGTCCCCCGTCGTGAGGGCTCTCACGCGCATGATGGCGTCCACCGTAGAGCGCCCCTTGCGGAAGCCAAACTGGCAATCCGCAAGATCCGGCCCAGTCCCCACAAGGTGCCCGACGAGGCGGCCCGCAATCACTCTCTCAAAGAGCTTGCCAACCTCGTCGAGCAGCACTATGGGCCGGTATGCGGACGGAGAGTCCGCAGGGCGCCCCGGCTTCTGAATGAGGACCAGCTTCCCCGTCTTCCAACGGAGTGGAAACTGGCCTCTCTCCATGCATGCGCTTAAGAGCGCCTCCAGTCGAGGCCCGAGAGCCGTCGAGGCCAGGACCCAGGCTTTACCCGGCAAGCCGTCGGGTCCTGGGGCGGTGTTTTTGGCCTTAAGCCTGCCTACCGCCGCTCTCAGATCTACCCCGGTCACTTCAGGGGTGTCGTCGTCGTCGTCCGTGTGGTCCGCTTCGGGCACCGTAAGTGGCGGAGCCATAGGCGGGGGAGTATGCTCCCCGCGTGAAGGGAACAGAGCGCTCACCACCTCCTCCACCAGCTGAGGGCGGAGACTCTGAGTCAGCGGGGGGGCCCAGGTGCGGAGTTTATTCCGCACCATTTTGTAAGGGCGCCCCCATGGATCTCTGTTCAGAGTCTCCAGCATCTCCTCGCGGGCCGTGTTCTTGGCCCGCTGGATAGCCTCTCGGAGGGCGGTCTTCGCCGCTCTGTACCCCTCGTACAGCTCCGCCTCTGTGGCTTCCGCATCCGGAGGGCGGATGCGGCGCCTGCGGTGCCTGGTGTACCGGTGTCGCGCGTCGACGCACGCCTTGCGCAACGCCCCCACCTCCTGCGACCACCAGTACACCCGACGTCGGGCGCATCCTGGCCGGACTCGGGGCATTGCCACGTCACAGATCTCGGACATGGCCTCCCGGAACCACTCCGCCTCATCGTCAATATCAGCAGGCCTGTCCGGTGAAGACACCCAGGCCTGCACGATCGAGGCTTCCAGGAGGAGCTCCCGGTCCAGCTGCTTCAGCGCCCAACGCGGACCACTCGGGGCCTGTCGGACCAGCGCGCTAGAGGTCTGGGTGGAGACATCAAACCGGATATACCGGTGATCGGAGTAGGTCTCCACCTCCTCCATGACGCGCCAGTCGATGACACGCTGTGACAGAGCGGGGCTGGCGAACGTGATGTCCACTACCGACTCGCCCCGCATCCGCACACACGTAGGGACAGAACCCCGATTCACGGTGACCAGGCCTGTTTCCAGAGCCCAGTCCTCTACCATCCTGCCCCGCACATCCGTGCAACGGGAACCCCAGGCCACATTCTTGGCGTTGAAGTCCCCGAGCACTAGCACGGAGAAAGGATGGCTTCTGGCGACGACGACACCCAACTCTGTTAAAGAGTTCTGGAACTCGGCGAGAGTTCGGCTCGGAGAGAAGTAGACTCCCACTACCACAAACTCTCCGAACCGTGCTGCTACGCACCCCTGTCCCTTCGTGACACCTTCGAGGGACGGGGTACCGGCGGCAGCCGACGAAATTATGGCCACTGAGCCGTTAAGGTCCTCCACCCAGTTATCCCTGGGCGGGACAAAGTACGGCTCAGCGACCACGGCGATATTAATCGACCACTGCGCCATGCTCTGGAGCAACAGGTCCTGAGCGCAGGCGCAGTGGTTGATATTCGCCTGGAGGAGGCGTAAAGGCGAAGCCATTACTCCTCCATTTCAGCCCCCTCCCGGGCCCCTTGTGAGGGACCCTCGGCAGCGGCGGCGGCGGCGGCGGCGGCGGCGGCGGCGGCGGCAGTGGTGGCGGCGGCGGCGGCGGCGGCGACAGTGGCGGCGACGGTGGTGGTGGCGGTGACGGCGGCGGAGGGCCTGCCTTTCCTCCTGGCTTCGGCGGGTGGGGCGCAGGACTTGCTGCCCGCCCGGTGATCGGCCGGCTTGCCAGCAGCCGCACATGCAGCGCAGTGCGGCGCGGCGTTGCACGAGCCGGCCTTATGTCCGGGCTTACCGCAGCGGAAGCACAAAGTGCTGCGGTCCTCCGAGGTGCACTGGACGCTCACGTGGTGACCCACGTGGCATCGATAGCACCTCAGAGGTCTGGGCTCCAGCAGTTTGACCTGCGCGGACACCCAGCCCACCAGGAGCCTTCCACCCTCCACTATCTTTCTAGCCGCCGTCACCGGGCAGCTTACCGTTACGGTTCGCATGCCCGTGAAGTCAGGACGTATGGTGCCCGCCTTCACCTGGTCGGCCAGACACCCGCCCGTCCTGACGACGGCGGCTACCACCTCCGTCTCCGTTATGGAGTCGTCCAGGCCCACAATGCGCATGTCTGCGCACTTGACGGGCCTGGAGACTCGAGCCTCGTCCGCATTGAGGGACGCCCTTAGCTTCTCAGCTAGGGCGTCAGCGGTGGGGCCACTCGTAGCACCAGGGATCTCCAGCATGCGGGCACCAGTGGCGGTCACCCTATGCCGGAGGCCCCCGGTGATCCCCAGCTCTTGGAGATCCACCGTCGCTCTCGCCTTGGTGAGCACGTCGCGGTAGGTCACCCCCCTTTTAACCGCGTCTGGCTGCAGTGTGATGACCACAGCCGCGGTCTTAGGGGAGCGAAGCCTAGCCGCAACGGCTCGCTCCTTGCGGCGCCTCCTCTGCGCCTTTTTCCTGGCCGCCTTGGCCGCCTTCTTCTTCTCCCCGACCACCTGCCACTCGGCATTGGTCGTGGGAGATTTCCCTGGGGGAGGCGTAGGTTCTGGGCCCTTCGCCTCCCCAGCCGCTCTGCCCTTCTTTTTAGCCTTGGCGGGTTTGCCGGCAGGCGCCGGTTTTGCCGGCGCGGAGGCTCCGCCAGCCGACGCCGGTTTCGCCGGTGCCGCGGCTCCTCCAGCCGACGCCTGTTTGGCCGGCGCCTGGGCCCGGCCGGACGGCCCGGATTTAGGGGCGGCAGCGGCAGCATACGAGGCCGCCTTCGGCCCTGGGGCCGTCCTACCCGCCAAGGGCGGATCAGGACTCCCTAAGGTGGATTTCGTCAATTTATACTATGTATGAAATGCAAAAATTTCTGGAATTTTAGATGTTGTATGTGGGCTAGGCGCACGGGCGAGGTGTCAAAAGACGCGTCTCCGCGCGGGCTAGCTGACTATGGCGTTTCTGGATGAAGTCCAGAAGAAAAATCGGGAATTTTCCTGGAAAAACTGAATTTACGACCAAAATGTATGTAAAAACCTGGACTAACACTACCAAAACGGGACTCTGGCACGCGGAACGCGCACGGGAGCACAGGTAAGGCAGGTAAGTATCAATTAAAATTACAGGAACGGGAATTTAGATGAAAATTTTGAAGAAAATTTTAAAAATAGTGTTTTTTAAAGGAGTTTTAGTGAAATTTTTACAAGTCAAAAAACGAAAATGGGTTTTTCGCGAAAATTGTCAATTATCCCTAGTGGGAACGTTTCAGGGACCTCAAAAAATATTAAAAATGCTGAAAACAGCTTGTAAATGCGTCACCGGGAAGCAAAGTTATATAGGTTTGATCAAAATCAGGACTCCCTAAGGTGGATTTCGTCAATTTATACTATGTATGAAATGCAAAAATTTCTGGAATTTTAGATGTTGTATGTGGGCTAGGCGCACGGGCGAGGTGTCAAAAGACGCGTCTCCGCGCGGGCTAGCTGACTATGGCGTTTCTGGATGAAGTCCAGAAGAAAAATCGGGAATTTTCCTGGAAAAACTGAATTTACGACCAAAATGTATGTAAAAACCTGGACTAACACTACCAAAACGGGACTCTGGCACGCGGAACGCGCACGGGAGCACAGGTAAGGCAGGTAAGTATCAATTAAAATTACAGGAACGGGAATTTAGATGAAAATTTTGAAGAAAATTTTAAAAATAGTGTTTTTTAAAGGAGTTTTAGTGAAATTTTTACAAGTCAAAAAACGAAAATGGGTTTTTCGCGAAAATTGTCAATTATCCCTAGTGGGAACGTTTCAGGGACCTCAAAAAATATTAAAAATGCTGAAAACAGCTTGTAAATGCGTCACCGGGAAGCAAAGTTATATAGGTTTGATCAAAATCAGGACTCCCTAAGGTGGATTTCGTCAATTTATACTATGTATGAAATGCAAAAATTTCTGGAATTTTAGATGTTGTATGTGGGCTAGGCGCACGGGCGAGGTGTCAAAAGACGCGTCTCCGCGCGGGCTAGCTGACTATGGCGTTTCTGGATGAAGTCCAGAAGAAAAATCGGGAATTTTCCTGGAAAAACTGAATTTACGACCAAAATGTATGTAAAAACCTGGACTAACACTACCAAAACGGGACTCTGGCACGCGGAACGCGCACGGGAGCACAGGTAAGGCAGGTAAGTATCAATTAAAATTACAGGAACGGGAATTTAGATGAAAATTTTGAAGAAAATTTTAAAAATAGTGTTTTTTAAAGGAGTTTTAGTGAAATTTTTACAAGTCAAAAAACGAAAATGGGTTTTTCGCGAAAATTGTCAATTATCCCTAGTGGGAACGTTTCAGGGACCTCAAAAAATATTAAAAATGCTGAAAACAGCTTGTAAATGCGTCACCGGGAAGCAAAGTTATATAGGTTTGATCAAAATCAGGACTCCCTAAGGTGGATTTCGTCAATTTATACTATGTATGAAATGCAAAAATTTCTGGAATTTTAGATGTTGTATGTGGGCTAGGCGCACGGGCGAGGTGTCAAAAGACGCGTCTCCGCGCGGGCTAGCTGACTATGGCGTTTCTGGATGAAGTCCAGAAGAAAAATCGGGAATTTTCCTGGAAAAACTGAATTTACGACCAAAATGTATGTAAAAACCTGGACTAACACTACCAAAACGGGACTCTGGCACGCGGAACGCGCACGGGAGCACAGGTAAGGCAGGTAAGTATCAATTAAAATTACAGGAACGGGAATTTAGATGAAAATTTTGAAGAAAATTTTAAAAATAGTGTTTTTTAAAGGAGTTTTAGTGAAATTTTTACAAGTCAAAAAACGAAAATGGGTTTTTCGCGAAAATTGTCAATTATCCCTAGTGGGAACGTTTCAGGGACCTCAAAAAATATTAAAAATGCTGAAAACAGCTTGTAAATGCGTCACCGGGAAGCAAAGTTATATAGGTTTGATCAAAATCAGGACTCCCTAAGGTGGATTTCGTCAATTTATACTATGTATGAAATGCAAAAATTTCTGGAATTTTAGATGTTGTATGTGGGCTAGGCGCACGGGCGAGGTGTCAAAAGACGCGTCTCCGCGCGGGCTAGCTGACTATGGCGTTTCTGGATGAAGTCCAGAAGAAAAATCGGGAATTTTCCTGGAAAAACTGAATTTACGACCAAAATGTATGTAAAAACCTGGACTAACACTACCAAAACGGGACTCTGGCACGCGGAACGCGCACGGGAGCACAGGTAAGGCAGGTAAGTATCAATTAAAATTACAGGAACGGGAATTTAGATGAAAATTTTGAAGAAAATTTTAAAAATAGTGTTTTTTAAAGGAGTTTTAGTGAAATTTTTACAAGTCAAAAAACGAAAATGGGTTTTTCGCGAAAATTGTCAATTATCCCTAGTGGGAACGTTTCAGGGACCTCAAAAAATATTAAAAATGCTGAAAACAGCTTGTAAATGCGTCACCGGGAAGCAAAGTTATATAGGTTTGATCAAAATCAGGACTCCCTAAGGTGGATTTCGTCAATTTATACTATGTATGAAATGCAAAAATTTCTGGAATTTTAGATGTTGTATGTGGGCTAGGCGCACGGGCGAGGTGTCAAAAGACGCGTCTCCGCGCGGGCTAGCTGACTATGGCGTTTCTGGATGAAGTCCAGAAGAAAAATCGGGAATTTTCCTGGAAAAACTGAATTTACGACCAAAATGTATGTAAAAACCTGGACTAACACTACCAAAACGGGACTCTGGCACGCGGAACGCGCACGGGAGCACAGGTAAGGCAGGTAAGTATCAATTAAAATTACAGGAACGGGAATTTAGATGAAAATTTTGAAGAAAATTTTAAAAATAGTGTTTTTTAAAGGAGTTTTAGTGAAATTTTTACAAGTCAAAAAACGAAAATGGGTTTTTCGCGAAAATTGTCAATTATCCCTAGTGGGAACGTTTCAGGGACCTCAAAAAATATTAAAAATGCTGAAAACAGCTTGTAAATGCGTCACCGGGAAGCAAAGTTATATAGGTTTGATCAAAATCAGGACTCCCTAAGGTGGATTTCGTCAATTTATACTATGTATGAAATGCAAAAATTTCTGGAATTTTAGATGTTGTATGTGGGCTAGGCGCACGGGCGAGGTGTCAAAAGACGCGTCTCCGCGCGGGCTAGCTGACTATGGCGTTTCTGGATGAAGTCCAGAAGAAAAATCGGGAATTTTCCTGGAAAAACTGAATTTACGACCAAAATGTATGTAAAAACCTGGACTAACACTACCAAAACGGGACTCTGGCACGCGGAACGCGCACGGGAGCACAGGTAAGGCAGGTAAGTATCAATTAAAATTACAGGAACGGGAATTTAGATGAAAATTTTGAAGAAAATTTTAAAAATAGTGTTTTTTAAAGGAGTTTTAGTGAAATTTTTACAAGTCAAAAAACGAAAATGGGTTTTTCGCGAAAATTGTCAATTATCCCTAGTGGGAACGTTTCAGGGACCTCAAAAAATATTAAAAATGCTGAAAACAGCTTGTAAATGCGTCACCGGGAAGCAAAGTTATATAGGTTTGATCAAAATCAGGACTCCCTAAGGTGGATTTCGTCAATTTATACTATGTATGAAATGCAAAAATTTCTGGAATTTTAGATGTTGTATGTGGGCTAGGCGCACGGGCGAGGTGTCAAAAGACGCGTCTCCGCGCGGGCTAGCTGACTATGGCGTTTCTGGATGAAGTCCAGAAGAAAAATCGGGAATTTTCCTGGAAAAACTGAATTTACGACCAAAATGTATGTAAAAACCTGGACTAACACTACCAAAACGGGACTCTGGCACGCGGAACGCGCACGGGAGCACAGGTAAGGCAGGTAAGTATCAATTAAAATTACAGGAACGGGAATTTAGATGAAAATTTTGAAGAAAATTTTAAAAATAGTGTTTTTTAAAGGAGTTTTAGTGAAATTTTTACAAGTCAAAAAACGAAAATGGGTTTTTCGCGAAAATTGTCAATTATCCCTAGTGGGAACGTTTCAGGGACCTCAAAAAATATTAAAAATGCTGAAAACAGCTTGTAAATGCGTCACCGGGAAGCAAAGTTATATAGGTTTGATCAAAATCAGGACTCCCTAAGGTGGATTTCGTCAATTTATACTATGTATGAAATGCAAAAATTTCTGGAATTTTAGATGTTGTATGTGGGCTAGGCGCACGGGCGAGGTGTCAAAAGACGCGTCTCCGCGCGGGCTAGCTGACTATGGCGTTTCTGGATGAAGTCCAGAAGAAAAATCGGGAATTTTCCTGGAAAAACTGAATTTACGACCAAAATGTATGTAAAAACCTGGACTAACACTACCAAAACGGGACTCTGGCACGCGGAACGCGCACGGGAGCACAGGTAAGGCAGGTAAGTATCAATTAAAATTACAGGAACGGGAATTTAGATGAAAATTTTGAAGAAAATTTTAAAAATAGTGTTTTTTAAAGGAGTTTTAGTGAAATTTTTACAAGTCAAAAAACGAAAATGGGTTTTTCGCGAAAATTGTCAATTATCCCTAGTGGGAACGTTTCAGGGACCTCAAAAAATATTAAAAATGCTGAAAACAGCTTGTAAATGCGTCACCGGGAAGCAAAGTTATATAGGTTTGATCAAAATCAGGACTCCCTAAGGTGGATTTCGTCAATTTATACTATGTATGAAATGCAAAAATTTCTGGAATTTTAGATGTTGTATGTGGGCTAGGCGCACGGGCGAGGTGTCAAAAGACGCGTCTCCGCGCGGGCTAGCTGACTATGGCGTTTCTGGATGAAGTCCAGAAGAAAAATCGGGAATTTTCCTGGAAAAACTGAATTTACGACCAAAATGTATGTAAAAACCTGGACTAACACTACCAAAACGGGACTCTGGCACGCGGAACGCGCACGGGAGCACAGGTAAGGCAGGTAAGTATCAATTAAAATTACAGGAACGGGAATTTAGATGAAAATTTTGAAGAAAATTTTAAAAATAGTGTTTTTTAAAGGAGTTTTAGTGAAATTTTTACAAGTCAAAAAACGAAAATGGGTTTTTCGCGAAAATTGTCAATTATCCCTAGTGGGAACGTTTCAGGGACCTCAAAAAATATTAAAAATGCTGAAAACAGCTTGTAAATGCGTCACCGGGAAGCAAAGTTATATAGGTTTGATCAAAATCAGGACTCCCTAAGGTGGATTTCGTCAATTTATACTATGTATGAAATGCAAAAATTTCTGGAATTTTAGATGTTGTATGTGGGCTAGGCGCACGGGCGAGGTGTCAAAAGACGCGTCTCCGCGCGGGCTAGCTGACTATGGCGTTTCTGGATGAAGTCCAGAAGAAAAATCGGGAATTTTCCTGGAAAAACTGAATTTACGACCAAAATGTATGTAAAAACCTGGACTAACACTACCAAAACGGGACTCTGGCACGCGGAACGCGCACGGGAGCACAGGTAAGGCAGGTAAGTATCAATTAAAATTACAGGAACGGGAATTTAGATGAAAATTTTGAAGAAAATTTTAAAAATAGTGTTTTTTAAAGGAGTTTTAGTGAAATTTTTACAAGTCAAAAAACGAAAATGGGTTTTTCGCGAAAATTGTCAATTATCCCTAGTGGGAACGTTTCAGGGACCTCAAAAAATATTAAAAATGCTGAAAACAGCTTGTAAATGCGTCACCGGGAAGCAAAGTTATATAGGTTTGATCAAAATCAGGACTCCCTAAGGTGGATTTCGTCAATTTATACTATGTATGAAATGCAAAAATTTCTGGAATTTTAGATGTTGTATGTGGGCTAGGCGCACGGGCGAGGTGTCAAAAGACGCGTCTCCGCGCGGGCTAGCTGACTATGGCGTTTCTGGATGAAGTCCAGAAGAAAAATCGGGAATTTTCCTGGAAAAACTGAATTTACGACCAAAATGTATGTAAAAACCTGGACTAACACTACCAAAACGGGACTCTGGCACGCGGAACGCGCACGGGAGCACAGGTAAGGCAGGTAAGTATCAATTAAAATTACAGGAACGGGAATTTAGATGAAAATTTTGAAGAAAATTTTAAAAATAGTGTTTTTTAAAGGAGTTTTAGTGAAATTTTTACAAGTCAAAAAACGAAAATGGGTTTTTCGCGAAAATTGTCAATTATCCCTAGTGGGAACGTTTCAGGGACCTCAAAAAATATTAAAAATGCTGAAAACAGCTTGTAAATGCGTCACCGGGAAGCAAAGTTATATAGGTTTGATCAAAATCAGGACTCCCTAAGGTGGATTTCGTCAATTTATACTATGTATGAAATGCAAAAATTTCTGGAATTTTAGATGTTGTATGTGGGCTAGGCGCACGGGCGAGGTGTCAAAAGACGCGTCTCCGCGCGGGCTAGCTGACTATGGCGTTTCTGGATGAAGTCCAGAAGAAAAATCGGGAATTTTCCTGGAAAAACTGAATTTACGACCAAAATGTATGTAAAAACCTGGACTAACACTACCAAAACGGGACTCTGGCACGCGGAACGCGCACGGGAGCACAGGTAAGGCAGGTAAGTATCAATTAAAATTACAGGAACGGGAATTTAGATGAAAATTTTGAAGAAAATTTTAAAAATAGTGTTTTTTAAAGGAGTTTTAGTGAAATTTTTACAAGTCAAAAAACGAAAATGGGTTTTTCGCGAAAATTGTCAATTATCCCTAGTGGGAACGTTTCAGGGACCTCAAAAAATATTAAAAATGCTGAAAACAGCTTGTAAATGCGTCACCGGGAAGCAAAGTTATATAGGTTTGATCAAAATCAGGACTCCCTAAGGTGGATTTCGTCAATTTATACTATGTATGAAATGCAAAAATTTCTGGAATTTTAGATGTTGTATGTGGGCTAGGCGCACGGGCGAGGTGTCAAAAGACGCGTCTCCGCGCGGGCTAGCTGACTATGGCGTTTCTGGATGAAGTCCAGAAGAAAAATCGGGAATTTTCCTGGAAAAACTGAATTTACGACCAAAATGTATGTAAAAACCTGGACTAACACTACCAAAACGGGACTCTGGCACGCGGAACGCGCACGGGAGCACAGGTAAGGCAGGTAAGTATCAATTAAAATTACAGGAACGGGAATTTAGATGAAAATTTTGAAGAAAATTTTAAAAATAGTGTTTTTTAAAGGAGTTTTAGTGAAATTTTTACAAGTCAAAAAACGAAAATGGGTTTTTCGCGAAAATTGTCAATTATCCCTAGTGGGAACGTTTCAGGGACCTCAAAAAATATTAAAAATGCTGAAAACAGCTTGTAAATGCGTCACCGGGAAGCAAAGTTATATAGGTTTGATCAAAATCAGGACTCCCTAAGGTGGATTTCGTCAATTTATACTATGTATGAAATGCAAAAATTTCTGGAATTTTAGATGTTGTATGTGGGCTAGGCGCACGGGCGAGGTGTCAAAAGACGCGTCTCCGCGCGGGCTAGCTGACTATGGCGTTTCTGGATGAAGTCCAGAAGAAAAATCGGGAATTTTCCTGGAAAAACTGAATTTACGACCAAAATGTATGTAAAAACCTGGACTAACACTACCAAAACGGGACTCTGGCACGCGGAACGCGCACGGGAGCACAGGTAAGGCAGGTAAGTATCAATTAAAATTACAGGAACGGGAATTTAGATGAAAATTTTGAAGAAAATTTTAAAAATAGTGTTTTTTAAAGGAGTTTTAGTGAAATTTTTACAAGTCAAAAAACGAAAATGGGTTTTTCGCGAAAATTGTCAATTATCCCTAGTGGGAACGTTTCAGGGACCTCAAAAAATATTAAAAATGCTGAAAACAGCTTGTAAATGCGTCACCGGGAAGCAAAGTTATATAGGTTTGATCAAAATCAGGACTCCCTAAGGTGGATTTCGTCAATTTATACTATGTATGAAATGCAAAAATTTCTGGAATTTTAGATGTTGTATGTGGGCTAGGCGCACGGGCGAGGTGTCAAAAGACGCGTCTCCGCGCGGGCTAGCTGACTATGGCGTTTCTGGATGAAGTCCAGAAGAAAAATCGGGAATTTTCCTGGAAAAACTGAATTTACGACCAAAATGTATGTAAAAACCTGGACTAACACTACCAAAACGGGACTCTGGCACGCGGAACGCGCACGGGAGCACAGGTAAGGCAGGTAAGTATCAATTAAAATTACAGGAACGGGAATTTAGATGAAAATTTTGAAGAAAATTTTAAAAATAGTGTTTTTTAAAGGAGTTTTAGTGAAATTTTTACAAGTCAAAAAACGAAAATGGGTTTTTCGCGAAAATTGTCAATTATCCCTAGTGGGAACGTTTCAGGGACCTCAAAAAATATTAAAAATGCTGAAAACAGCTTGTAAATGCGTCACCGGGAAGCAAAGTTATATAGGTTTGATCAAAATCAGGACTCCCTAAGGTGGATTTCGTCAATTTATACTATGTATGAAATGCAAAAATTTCTGGAATTTTAGATGTTGTATGTGGGCTAGGCGCACGGGCGAGGTGTCAAAAGACGCGTCTCCGCGCGGGCTAGCTGACTATGGCGTTTCTGGATGAAGTCCAGAAGAAAAATCGGGAATTTTCCTGGAAAAACTGAATTTACGACCAAAATGTATGTAAAAACCTGGACTAACACTACCAAAACGGGACTCTGGCACGCGGAACGCGCACGGGAGCACAGGTAAGGCAGGTAAGTATCAATTAAAATTACAGGAACGGGAATTTAGATGAAAATTTTGAAGAAAATTTTAAAAATAGTGTTTTTTAAAGGAGTTTTAGTGAAATTTTTACAAGTCAAAAAACGAAAATGGGTTTTTCGCGAAAATTGTCAATTATCCCTAGTGGGAACGTTTCAGGGACCTCAAAAAATATTAAAAATGCTGAAAACAGCTTGTAAATGCGTCACCGGGAAGCAAAGTTATATAGGTTTGATCAAAATCAGGACTCCCTAAGGTGGATTTCGTCAATTTATACTATGTATGAAATGCAAAAATTTCTGGAATTTTAGATGTTGTATGTGGGCTAGGCGCACGGGCGAGGTGTCAAAAGACGCGTCTCCGCGCGGGCTAGCTGACTATGGCGTTTCTGGATGAAGTCCAGAAGAAAAATCGGGAATTTTCCTGGAAAAACTGAATTTACGACCAAAATGTATGTAAAAACCTGGACTAACACTACCAAAACGGGACTCTGGCACGCGGAACGCGCACGGGAGCACAGGTAAGGCAGGTAAGTATCAATTAAAATTACAGGAACGGGAATTTAGATGAAAATTTTGAAGAAAATTTTAAAAATAGTGTTTTTTAAAGGAGTTTTAGTGAAATTTTTACAAGTCAAAAAACGAAAATGGGTTTTTCGCGAAAATTGTCAATTATCCCTAGTGGGAACGTTTCAGGGACCTCAAAAAATATTAAAAATGCTGAAAACAG